>CM060915.1:687677600-697677600 GCA_030737875.1 Allium sativum | reverse complement strand
AAGCAGGAAAATCGAGAGAAATTAAACATCAAAAAGAAAAGAACAAAAAACGACTAACTAAAATCTCACAAATTCAATGTAAACACATTAAAACTCGAAAACTATATTATGAACCGGAGCAACAACTTAATTATGATAAAATTAGGCTTCCAAAAGGTACATATGTAATGTTTGGAAAGTGACTTTCTTAAAGAAGGAGGCTGAGACATTTTATGAACAAAACGTTTATAAAAGCCAAAACTATTTCCCCACCTGAGTCACTTCTTCTTGCATATGATACCACCTTTGTTTCTCACTCCTTGCATATGTCAGCATCTTAAATAGAAAGTCTTGCTTAATTGTTTATTTCTATTATCCTACGCATCTTTAATAGGTAGTATCACTAAGAGATTATAACTTATAAATTCCTCCTCTTCCCGTATTCATATATAGACATATATACACATAAATAAATAAACTTAAGTATACTTATAAATAAATAAGTTATATGTAAGTAGGCAAATAGATATTTGTAGATGCAACAATATACACTTAGGCCTTACTATCTCTTTACTAGAAACTGTAACAGAACGTAGTATAAAGTGTACAGCTAAAGGCATGCACAGAACAATATTTTTTGCTTTTCTTGTTTTCTTTTCTTATTTTTTTTTCTTCTAGACATTCCACATAGAACAATGTTTTTTAAAATATGATACTGCAAAGCTACCTTCCTATAACTCGCCATGCAACTTCCACTCTTTCCGTACAACAAATCACCATGGATCCCAGCATATCAGTGCTGCCATCATGCATCAACAAGCATGCATATCCCTGCTAATTAATTGTTTCCAGCTTATGTCAGTTCTTGTCCTCTACCTCACTGTGAGAACCAATTCCTAATGGTTTAGGCATGCACTTCAATGCAAGTCAGCATTTCCGTTGAATTGGACTAGTGGATGTTTGCTTGTGGCTTAATTTGGCAACAAAATGAAAAGAACTGAGAAAAGAAGTTGAAACTATCCAATATGAGGATGAAGTAATCATTTTTAAAAAATTAATAGAGTCCATAAAAATAGAAACTAATCCAAATAATTAGAGTGGATTAACTAATAGTTAATGTGGATATAAATAAAAAACCTTTATTTATTCACCTTGCAAGTAATATATATTTATTCTTTTTCTCTTTTAGGAACCACAAAATAATCCAATGTGACCACATGCAAAGCCAGTTGGAGGGGGCACAGTAAATATGTTATTGCTTTTGGCTTATATTCAAGCCACGTCTCCTTTTATTAATGGACTAGACGAAAATTAAGAGGCAAGCCTTGCTTCTTCTTCTTTTTCTTTCTTTATTTGCATACGACGGATGTTTCTTCATTAATTTGTAAAGTGATTTTTTTACCCTTTGAAAGTGTTCCTTTCATGCTAAATACGCTTCCAGCAACGTTCGTATGTAGTATCATTATTTCTGAACAATTTGTTCAAATCATATAGGACAAACTTCCAAAGTAGGTTTGGAAAAATAATTTATTTCAACTTTAGATTTAAATCAAAACTTGTTACAAAAATACATATCTTTTCCTTTTGTTGATGCGTTTTATTCTTGCACAACCCGCAAATGCCCAAGTACAAGAAATGTTTTCAAAAATTATATTTGCACATTCAAAAATGTGCAAATGCATTTTAATTTCAATAATTATATTTGTCTCATTACAAAAAAAGTAATAGAAGTAAAGCTTTAGCCAGCGATGGAAAATTCGCACTATTTAATGATTTCTAGTTGATGTAATTATGTCGAGAATAATTCAATGGATTGGAAGAAGATCCCAGAACCGACTTTGAATTATAAGCAGTGTCACCGTCTCCAGAAGATACGTCAAACCCTTGCATATGCAATCACCCATTAACTTAGTAACGCCAACCACCACTGTATCCTTTCTACTTGTCACTACTACGAATCCACTCGAAGGATCACCAGTCTGCTGCACCACCATTGCAGAAGCATCACACATCGTTTCCTCCATGATAATATAGGCTTAATATCTATTTGAAACAATTTTATACACCATAGTCATAATCGTTTTGTATCAGATCTATTAATTATTTCCTAACAATAGCAAACTGCAATTGCAAGAATCACCCCTCACCATAGCTCAACCTATACCCAACTAAGCTTCACCCCTCACCATTCCTTCAACAATTGCAAGAATCAATCAAAATTGTTTATTTCCCCAAATTTACAAATTTAATCCATCCTCACTTAATATACCATTAAAAAGTTTGAATCAACCTTTAAGTTCATGATTCTCAATGACCAGCCTGATAGTACAAATCAAACTACAAATTGCGATTGTATGTTGAAGACCAAAAGCTATCCACTTACAGGTATTTGACAGATATGTCTTATCATACTCAACTAAAATCATGAAATCAGCTTTAAAATAAACTACAAATTGCGATTGTACCTGGAGCTTTCAATAGAGTCTAGGCGAAATCAACTTTCACTGGCAGTCCTGTAAGGCGGTGAAGGACGAGGTCTGTTGACGATCTTTTGAGCGATGACAATCCTAGTAGCACGGACGACGACAACGAAGACGATCGTAGCACAGATGAGGACAAGTGTGACAAACGCGATGGATGTGGCGAAGGTAGATGAAGATAAGTTGGGGGGAAATTTTGACCTAAACGAAGAAATTAGGGGACGTTATTTTGGCAGTGGGTCTAGAAATGGAGGGAAATGAAAAAAGTTTAGTGCTCTAATTACTGATAGCGTTGGAGAAAGAAATTTGATTTATTTTTCGTGAAACATGGTGCATTTATGGCAACCGACTTTATAACACCGTAAATTCATGCTAAGAAAATTAACCTTTGTTGTAGTGTGAGGAAGTAGAGGGCTTGCCTCCGAAGATGGAGATAGACTTCCGCATATATCTAGTTGATAACGCTAAACCCGTTGCTTTACCCGTTAGGCACATGGCTCCAAGGGAGAGAAAGGAGGTTAGCAAGCAAGTTAAGGAGCTGCTAGAAAAAGGGTTTATAAGGCGGAGTATTTCTGAATGGGGTGCTCTAGTGGTGTTCGCAACCAAAGCGGACGGTTCACTTCGCCTACGCGTTGATTATAGGGAGCTAAAGAAGCTAACCAAGAAGAATAGGCACCCACTGCCAAGAATAGACGATTTGTTCGATCAACTTGTAGGTGCAATAGTTTTCTCCAATTAGATTTGGCTACCGGATTTCATCAGCTGAGAGTGGCTGAAGATAGCACTGATAAGACCGCATTCAGAACCTCGGACGGTTTCTTCGAATGGCTCGTCATGCCTTTAGGCTTGACAAACGCACCCTCTTATTTCGTAGATTTGATGAGTAGAGTGTTCCGGGAATTTCTCAATAAATTCGTGCTGGTCTTCTAGATGATATTCTGATTTTCTCGAAGAATGAGGAAGAGCATGCTTTTCATTTAAGGGAAGTCATGGATACTCTCCGTGCACATCAGTTAAAAGCAAAATTCTCCAAGTGCCACTTCTGGAGGGAAGAAGTAAGATTTCTTGGGCATGTGGTGTCCAAAGAAGGGTTAGCTATAGACACCGCAAAAGTAGTTGAGGTCCAAGATTGGAAGGTTCCAAAGAATGCAACCGAAGTCCGAAGTTTTCTTGGACTAACAGGCTTTTATCGCAAGCTCATTAAAGACTTTGCGAAAATCTCAGCTCCACTTACAAGGTTAACGAAGAAGAACCTGGCTTTCACTTGGGATTTGGATTGCGAAGTCGCTTTCCAATGATTGAAGAGGGCTCTGACAACAACCCCAGTTTTGACATTACCAGATGGGAGCAAGATGTTTACAGTATACACAGATGCATGCGGTGCGGGACTAGGCACTGTTTTGGTGCAAGAGGGGAAGGTAGTAGCTTATGGTGGAAGGCAATTAAAAGTGCATGAGAAAAACTACCCAACCCACGATCTAAAGTTAGCAGCCATCGTTTTTGCTCTTAAGTCTTGGCGCCACTATCTCTTAGGTGAGAAATTTGAGTTGTATACTGACCATAAATCAGTGAAGTACCTTTTCTCGCAGAAAGACCTCAATCTAAGGCAGCAAAGATGGATGGAGTTTCTCACCTCATACGACTTTGAGATCTCCTATACTCCTGGCAAGGGCAATGTAGTAGCAATCGCCCTAAGTAGAAAGAAGCTGACCTTAAGTCCTCTCTTTGTAGAAAGGCAAAGTTTGGAGTACATAGAAAATTTGGATTTTAGACCCTATGTTGATTATGTAACTGGCTTGATGGCAATGCTAGAGGTGCGGCCTACTTTGTTGGACTCAACAGGAACTGCGCAACATGAAGACCCTCAGCTAGTTGATGTGATAGTTAAGCTGATTAGGGGAGAGACTTCTAGTCACCTCAACAGATACTCCATCGATGATAAGGGTTGGTTGAGACGGGATGGAAGACTATGCGTCCCGCAAGCAAGAGATTTGGTGAAGATGGTTCTGGAAGAAGCACACCATTCCAAGATGACCATACACCCCGGTGGAGACAATATGTGTAAAGATATCAAAATAGTTTTCTTTTGGAATGGCGTGAAGAGGGATGTAGCTGAATTTGTTTCGAAATGTATGATATGCCAGCAAGTCAAGGCGTAGCAGAAGAAGCCTGGCAGTTTGCTTCATCCTCTAGAAGTTCCGCAATGGAAATGGGAAAGCATCTCGATGGACTTTGTTGATGGGTTGCCTAGGTCAAGAAGGGGCAATACCAGTATTTGGGTAATAGTGGACAGGCTCACGAAAAGCGCTCATTTTGTACCTGTCAAGAGTAGGAGGACCGCCTCATCTTTAGCCTCCATTTATCTTAAGAAGATAGTTCGACTCCATGGGATACCCACCAGCATAGTGAGTGACCGAGACCCTATCTTTACAAGACAGTTCTAGAGGAGCTTACAAGAGGCTATAGGCACACAGCTATGTTTAAGCACAACCTATCACCCTCAAACCGATGCTCAGACAGAAAGGGTGAACAGAGTACTTTAAGATCTTTTGAGACTGTGCATTCCTGACTTTGGAGGATCTTGGGAGGATCATCTCCCTTTGGTGGAATTCGCTTATAACAATAGCTACCAAGCCACTATAGGCATGACACCCTTCGAAGCTTTATATGGAAGGCCATGTCGATCACCAACTTGTTGGTGGGAGTCCACAGATAAACTTATACTTGGGCCGGACATGATTAGAGAGACTTCAGAGAAAGTGGACTTGATACGAAGTAGAATGAAGACTGCCCAAGATAGACAGAAATCTTATGCAGACAAGAGAAGGACCGACCTTGAGTTTGAAGATGGGGATAAGGTGTTCCTTAAAGTATCTCCTTTGAGGAATGCCCTCCTCTTTGGGTCCATAGGAAAGTTGGCACCACGATTCGTAGGAACATTTCCTATCATCGAAAGGATTGGGACGATGGCCTATAGAGTAGAGCTACCTAAAAGACTGGCTGGAGTTCACAATGTTTTTCATGTCTCTCAGCTATGAAAGTGCTTACATGAGTCGGCAGAAGTTGTGGAGCCAAGTATACTAGAGGAAGTTGAAGTGGAACGAGAAGCGACTGTGAGGAGAGTTCCAACTCGTATCTAGGGGATGGAAGTCAAAAATCTACGCAACCATGAAGTTAAGCTTGTTAAAGTTCAATGGAGAGATGCCGAGGAAGACGCGACTTGGGAGACTGAGGCCAAAATACGTGCAGCCTACCCTTTTCTTTTTGAGGGTACATCTTTGAACTCTTTTTCCTTAAGTTTATTCAAGCTTGTATCTACCTTTTTAGTGTATCTACTCGGTCATATTCTTTATCCTTAGGTAGAGGCCAATGGATGTAAACATGTATTTGAAACATGTTACGATTGATGGATGCTAGTGGATGCAAGTGTTTGCTAGTGGTTGCTCGTTGATGCATATACACACACATTAGGCACTAGATCGGCTCAATCAATTTCATACTGCATATAAATGTGTGTTTACTTAGATTAATGGATGTATAATGGTTGTGTTATCATATGGACGCTGCACTCAGATGAATGGCTGCGCACGCATGTAGAAATAATATGTATCATTAGGGATCATTTGCATACATAATGGACGCATGGCACTATCATAATCTGCATTATGGAGGTCAACTGAATCAGTAGACCGCCTGATTTTGCATTAGATACGGACATGTACACACACTGTGCATATAAACATGAAAGCATTAGAATACTTTTAAGGACAATGGATGCATGTGTTTGATGGTTGATTAGATGGATAATTGGATGGTAGGATATGTATTCTTCGTAACTTGAAGATTTCGGGGTCGAAATCCTTTAAGGAGGGTAGAATGTAACACCCTGTGTTTTCTGTTAACATAAACTAACAAATTAAACAATAATTAATTTAAAATGTGAGAATTAAGGGAAACGGGTTATGCCATTCTGTTCGTCTCAGAATTCTGGTTGAGATAGAGTCCGAGTTTGCGTAAATTGGACAACGTATGAAGAAGTTATGGCTGTCGAAAGTTTCCAGAAAATTCAAATAAATTCAAACAGCTCGAAGACAAATTCAAAATTCAAATCAGAAGTCAGAAGCGGGCTGGGCGGGAAAATTCCATCCCAGGGCCCAGGTCGACCAGGGGGTCGACCCTAGTGTCGACCTACCCCCTACAGGTCGACCTAGGGGTCGACCTGCCCCACAGGCAAATCTGAAAGATGACGATTTTGTGACTCAGTGCTGAGTCATTAGGGCTGAGGTGTCACACTATCTTGACTGGATAGTCTTGATTGATTCTAGGTTGATCGGATGGCCTAAATTAATCCAAAGTTCTATATAAACACATGTAGACTCAAACCCTAAAACCTAATCAAAATTAGAACCGTGGCCGTCATGCTATCACCTTGCAACCTAAAATAGCCATCATCAAATAGAGGAAAACTAAAGCTAATCAACTCAATTCAACTCAAGTCTATAACAACTACAACAACAAATTTGTCTACTTCAAACGCGAGCTAAATCAATTTCAGAACTCAGATCCCAGAACTCAAGACCTTCTTTGAGTTGTGAGTTCGATTTCTTTAATAAGATAATTAACAAGTTAATTAGGTTGAGTTATAATTTGGGTTATATGGTTATGTTTGTGAAACATTGGGAAAAATGCGATATTTTGTGAATGTATGCTAGTTGTTCATAATGATAGTTTTTGTTGTGAATCCCTTAGTATATACCCAATCATCTATGTTCAACCTGATTCATGTTTGACATCATTGTATATGCAAGTTTGGGTGCAGATTATATGCTAGTTTCTATGTGAATTGTACATAGTTTATATGTGAACCAAATAAGATGACCATATGCAAGTTTAGGTAGATATTGGATTCACATATTTGCAAGTTTACACCATAAGATTGAGATCTATGACATACATAGTTTTATGCAAGTTTGTGACTATGTCCTCTGCAAGTTTTGGGTGAAAACTATATTCATATATGCAATTTTTGGGTGAAAACTATATTCATATATGCAAGTTCACACGTTTTAGCCTATGTTTAGATTCATGACAATACCAAGTTTATGCAAGATATGTTGTAATCCTTATTAGTAAGTTAGATCCATTTTGGGTGTTATGCAAATTTGCGATGTTTCTTCCATTTTATGTCATTAGACTAATTGCTAGTCTAATATATATATATATATATATATATGTCATGATAAGCGAACGAACAACGTGGGGACGATCGGGGTAATATTGAATATACACATATTGAGAACTGGCATAAATGGCCTTAAAAAGGCATTTAATTAATTTAAGACATTAATTGGAAAAATTGGTATTTATGGACATAATTTAGGTGACAATTATGGACATAAGTATATTTGGAATTTATTTACAACTTTGAATAGGGATATTAATCCAATTTGGGGTTAAATAAAGATGTGTAATAATAATCCACCTAAGGCACGAGGTTAAACTCTTTTGTGGTGTAAGACTGCCCAGACCCGCCCGGCAAATCCAGCAGCCACAAATGCCAGTCTAATGTGAGAGGTTTAAGGCATGAATTAAATGCGTAACAGTTGTAAAGACACGAGGTTAGGCTCGTTTGTGGTGTAAGACTGCCCGGACCCACCCGACAAATCCAGCAGCCACAAATGCCAGTCTAATGTGGGAGGTCTTTACAAGGTTACGGTGTTAACGAACTGAGAAACACTTAACCAGATAAACATGTGGTGGGACATGGTGGGTTAAGTGGGTGCCAAGGGTGGCATGCGAAATTAAGAAGGTGCCTTGGGTGGCATGTGAAATACGATTAAATGCACTTAACCAAGATTGAAACATGTAAGAAGACATGAATAAGAATGGGGTTAAGTGGGGAAAACCTTAGAGGGGACCAAGCATAGGTCAAAGCTTGTGCCGTGCATGGGGGCCCTTTTCAAACCAGTAACCCATTAAGTATCTTTATGGACTCGACGCAAGTCGAGGACGGGACACACGTATTGGGTTTGATTGTAAGAGGTCAAAACGGGTTCGCGGTGGCAACGTAAGTCCAATGGGGTCAGGTGCGTGTGTGGCCCCGGGCTGGTAGGTAAGACGTTGTTGCATCGTGTAGGTATAAGCCATGCATTTTTGGTAGTATCGGGTTGCCACTTTGGGGAGTGATACACCGCACTATGGAGCCAGCATGGGTATCTATGAGTTAGGGAGCCGATCGAATGGGGGTAGTGGGTACACCTAGTGGAGATAAGGGCATACGACATCTATGAAGGCAGCTAGGGGTACACGAAACTACCATTATCATTATTAAGTTTGGTAGGCGGGATCAACTTTTAGGGTGTTTGGTGTGGTGCAATGTAGTAATTATCTTATAATGATTAGGTGCGCCTTTAACGTTATCTTTGTTAATCTTATTCCTTTATTTGCTCTGACATGCTCATTGGTTCACAGTCATTTCCTTATTTTCCAGTTATGCCTTATCCTAGTTACTTGATGTTATATTGTTAAAGTTATTGCACTCGCTAGACTTTATGTCTGACCCCCTTTGCTTCCACCTCTTTTCTTCCTCCCCCCCCCCCCCCCCCCAAGGTGCTCAGGGTGGGACTAGCACTAGTGTAGCTTGATTTGGACAGCTTTATCTCTCTCTTTTTGGAAGTTTCTTGGATCGCTGAAGTAAAGTTCAGCCTATCTTATTTATGGCTATTTTATGTTGGGGTTATGGCTTTTATTTTATGTACTCAGAACTTATTTGTCAAGATGGACAATAAGTGTATTTGGTTTTGTAGTTGGTTTTTGATGTGATGTAACCAAACTATTTCTTCGCTGCAATAAAATTGGTTTTTGTTTTCCAAGTACCAATATATTTATCTGTCTTGTTTACTTTTCTGTTCTATACACAATAAACGCTCTACCAAAATTAAGGCATTCCCTTTGTGAGTGACCTTAACGGACGTGGGGTGTCAAAGATTGTGAGGCGCCTCAGATATATCGGTTACTATGGAGCCTATGGATAGGTCCTATAGGACAGGGAAACGTGTGTTCAAGAATTGTCAATCTTCAAACGTAGGAGAGGACCGGCCTTGGAGGATCCAAGGGTCTACTGCGGGAGATCCTGAGGCATTTGCTAGAGTGTCTCAAAGCCGGCGAGGAGTACATCTCTTGACTCAACTCATGACGGAAATCCAATTTCCAATACGTGGCATTTCGGTTTTGATTGTAGAGCCTAGTATGGCGACATAGTAGGATGGGGTACTTTGCCGTCTACGATTGATACATTTATATTTGAAGGTGTTTGATACACTATGCAATAATAGTAATATCAAAATGATTTGTTTTAAACGTACCAAGCATGTTTGGCTATTATAAGGTAAAACTCTATCCTCTGGCTTGCCTTGCATTGTGTGATGGGATCTGAGTCTTAGAATAGCTTAATTTTTCCAAAAAAGCATTGCGCTGTTTATTCTATGCACTGGTATTCTTCGAAGAAAACCCGTTCCGTGTTATACGGCGTGGTCCCTTGATTTACTCTATTTTTAAAGTAAAGTTTTAAATAACTATTTTAGTTCTCACACCAGTCACATTACTGACCTGGAGTTTATTGTTTTAACCTAAACTCTGGGTGACCCTATTTTTCACACGAGCAACTAGTAGTTTTGGTTTTTGCAGATATTTCTTTTGCAGGATCCTGGATTTACAACTGGAGCTATATTCAGAAAGCTCTATATCCGTATATTTAATTTAGTTGTGTTATGTATTATTTTTCCATTGCTGATGTAATTAAAATCTCTGATATTTTTATGATGTATAATATTTATTCATACACTGTTATATTCTTGTACTCTGATGTAATTGTTGTAATAAGCATTGAAATGTTCTTCTGTTTGCATTCTGATTTGTCGTGTTCTCAACTCAATCCGGACTTTCCCGTAAGGGAAAGTTTGGATTGTTAAATCATGGTACCAAAGCTTTGGTTTACAGAGCTCGAGAACAAGACACATTAGAACCAAACGAAAGAATTCACTAGAGATTGGATTAGTAATATACAAAAAGAATAAATCGTTGGAGATTGGATCAGTAGTATCCTAGAATGAGTTTGAAGAGTGATATTTTAAAAAAAATGAAAATAAATTTTGTTTTGCAATTTAAATTTAATTTTACGTATTTGAGTATATTATTTTATGCTATTTTGGACAATCGAGTGTACAAAGATTTGGTATATACGCGTCATGAACGTACATTCGAAGTCTCAAATATACTGGATAGATATAGAATCACACTCTAGTCGCCCGGAGATGATTCCGATGATTGATATATTATCATCAGATTCTATATTCGAGTTTTGAAAGTGGGATATCTATATATTTCCAATTGACTGTTGTGAGAACCAATCCCGTACAAAGGAGGTTATGGCGAAATTTTTCAAAAATTTAAGGCGTTATCCAAATTTCGAGGAATTAAAAAGTTCTTGGAAACTAAAAAGTTGAAGAACTTATGTCAGAGTGAAGATTTAGCTGGTCAAGTAAACGACCTTTGGTTCTATCTTCCATTTTGGGGACGATTTTTTTTAAGTGGGGAAGATTGTAACAACCCTAGATTTTGGAACCAATTTATAATTTATTTTTACTTGATTTTAATAGAAATGATTTTAAATGAAGTTTGAGGGTATAAATTTAAATTGGAATTAAATCATCTCGTAATGGCGCGATATTTGAAAATTTAGTTTTAAACTTTAAATGAGTATACATAATTCGTTATAAGTCAGAATTTAATGAAATAAGAAATGTTAGGATCTAATTAATTATATTTTTCTAATCAATGTAAGAAATTGAGATTTCATTTTATAAAATGTAAGTTACGTGCAAATTAAAATTCAAAATATTCTCTATGAAATCGTTTATAAATTATAACGATTTATTAAATATAATAAAAGGATTTTTATTGAAAAATGAACACTACTTTATTGGAAAATGGATATATCGAGTTATAAACTCAAGTATGATTATTTTATAGTCAAATTATATTTTATTTGGATATATGAGATAATAATAATTATTTTACTATTCATTTGAATATTTTGGAATTTAATAATATTACATAGCCCTTAAAAATGAACATTTTGCTAACGACCTCCGTTTTTCGACAAAACCAAATATGTTGTATCTGGAACATCAAATTATTGTCAGGTTTAAAATTTCAAGTCAATTGGAGATAGTATGTAAGACTGGTAAATTTAAACGTGTTTTCAATTTCAGTTAAAATTCAATAACCTATTTAAAAGGCCATTTTTCAAACGGTCTCCAAATTCGGTGAAATAAATTTTGTTAGAACCTTAATTGCAAAACGTAGTTAGATTTCAAATTTCATAATTTCTGGAATCAGTATGTGGCCGTGGTAAATTAAAATGCACGTTCAAATATATTGTTACGTCGATTTATATTTAAGTTTAATAAAAACTGATCGAAACAATCGAGTTGGCTTACGAAACATATGTAACGACCCGGCAGAATTTGATGCCCGAATTCCAACAATAACACCTAAACCCGTATTACTTGCCAGAACACAAGTATCGAAAACACCAGATAGTTAATGAAAGAAAATAGAGGGTGATATAAGGAAGAAAGAAATATTAGAAAAGAAGAAAATATGAAAAAAAAAAAAAAACACAGCAACATCAGAGTCTCACATTGCAATGGAACAAAATATAATACAGAAATAAAACGTTATTGAGAGCTTTGAAATAAAACTTATAATCATCAGAGTATATCAACACAGTTGGACAATTATAACAATCTGTTCTAATATACAACACATGGCGGAATAAATACTAGATATCATATGTCTGAACTCCTCCAGTATATATTCGTACTTCACAGCACCTAAAACCTGAAACTGAAAAACCTGGTCTAACCTGAGCATTACAAACGTCGGATCAGTCTGGTGAACCAGAGTGAGAAAACTCGCTAAGTTTAAAAAACAACACCCAACTTGATTTTTAAGTTAACAAATCTTTTCTGAAAGAAAATGATAATCGTAAGACCAGTCCACACATAAACCCGGACGGTTTTTACCTTACGGTAACCCAAAGCATTTTGGAATCATATGTTTTTCTAATATTACAATAGTTGTCTAAACACAAATAAATAGCAATCTAGTGGAATGCTTGCATCTCACGCTCCACATATATAGTATACAATCAAAACCTCGATGCTTACTGGAGATTGGATTTCCCACTGGCAAGGTATGGTATCACCTTCCGATAGTGTATCTCTAGAGAGGAATACACCAAGTTCAACAAGAACATCTTGCAACGTAGGCTGAACATAACCTACCACTCATTTCGCTTGAGTGTGATGAATGTATTATCACCAATGGTTGGGCTCAAACCACAAATTCCTGAAAGGGACAACATCGAATAGATTAAAGAAGGAAACAAAATTTCTAGATCAGGTCAAAATACACCCTTATTGGGAGAGACCACTTAGCCATTCGATCCCGGTCTTTTCGTACCAATAATCGTATAAGGCAGATTTGGTAGTTGGATATTTAACTATTAAATAAAACAACCATTCAATCATAAAATAAAAATAGATTTACTGGTTTAGTACTCAGCATCATTTGGCTTCTTTAATTAAAAACAATTAACGAATGGTTAAATTAAATATTCCAATAGTTGGAAAAAAAATTCGCTTCTCACTTTAATATATTCATATTCGCAAAACCACTTAATTTCAATATTTAGAAAAATATAATAATATCCAATATTCCATTTAATTATCATTAGCGCAACATTATTAATTATTTAAACTGGCAAATCATTTTTACTTAGTATTCCTAAAATAAATATTATGAAAATATTTTTTGTTCCATTACTTGAAAACATTGACCCACACTTTCCTTTTATAATCAAACCATTCTATATCTCATTTCTTTACTTCAAAGTTAACATTATGTTTCGCCTAATCTCCTTTTCATTTTCCATTATTTCGACATTCATTAGCCCCTGACCGTAAATTGGTAAGAAAATAATCCCCTGAGTATCAACCCCGAAGACCGAAATCAACATCAGATTAATACTCAGAAAATCACTCAACTTAACCAATCTCCAGTTAGTTCCAATTATTTAATTCCTTATCATAACTCTTCATTAACCCATATTTTTTCACATATACTCCATTCAACCCTTTTCCACTTTGAAAATCTCGTTTCAAATCCATCCATTCACTTAATTTCATTATTAAGGATCGCCAATTCAAATTAACGCTTTGACTTGTCATTTCATTCATAACCTTGTTTACGACTTTTGTTCAGTATAAAAATTCTTTTTACCTTGTTTCTTTTTACTTGATTTGCATATTAAGTAAACGTTTATTTTAAGCTATCGTGTTTGCTTAAAATCCTTTTCATAACTTCATTCATAAAACTTGGGTTTTAATATAAACGTGATCATAAACTCTTTTCACAATTTAGCTATAATTAATTTCAAATTCGATTACTTACCTAAATTAAAAATAATCATTTACCTCAACATTAACTACTGTAACGATAGTTAACTTCTTTATTAAATACATTTCCTTTTTAAAATCTTATTAAAATCAAAACAAATGTTCGTTAAACTATTTTATTTTATTAATTTAAAGTAAACTAATCAAATAAACAAATCCAATTAAAACAATCGACTTAGTCCCCTTAAACCATGGTTATCTCGTTAATCAATTCCAGTTAGTCCTTCCTTTAAATTAGTTAATAATATAATTAATTTAAACAACTTCATTTAATTGTTTCTTAGAACAATTAATTCAATTCTCAACCATTCGGTTAATTTCTGCTTGCTTGCTTATAAAACCTTATTCATAAGAATTTACGTTATAAAACCATTTGATAATTACCTATAAACTAAAATAATAAATAATAAATATTTATTTCCTTCTTTTTTGCAATGCAATATTTATTTCCTTTTAAATAACTTTTCCATTTAAATTAATAAATTTCAAAATTCTAACTTTAGTTATAAAATAAATTTTACAACTTCATTTTTGTCGATTTACCTGACAGTAAATCCATATTTATAAACGATTGATTTTCAAGCCATCCGATGCCAATTACTCAACCAATACTGTACATTGGTTAAAAAATCGTTGAATTTCAATTCAATGGTCAATAACCAAATCAATTGTTCAATCCATATTGGTGAAACAAATCATATAATTGTAACATGAAAAATAACAATAAATTTGAGGAATCCAGTTGTATCCCTCCAACCTTCTTTTTCCCTACATCCAAGTGTGTTATTGCAAATAATATTTTTCAATAGATGTAATATTCAATAAATAACAATAATCCAAACATCCATATTTTAAATTTAATACGTTTATATTATTATAAACATAACTAATAAGGTAAGTTAACTTGTTTGGAAAAAATCGTTAAAATAACAATTTTATTTCGTTTAAAATAAGCAAACGGTTTAAATCAACCAATTCAACTAATATATAAGTAAATATTCAATACATAACAAATAATTATCAAGCTTAGCACACATATTAAATCCCGACTTGTACAAAGTATAAGTGGGTAAAAACTGAGTGAGTTATACTCACTTTGATTTAATTCGTTGTTGAAACAGTTCAGTTACAGTAAAATTAAACAGTCATTTAATTTAACTGTAAATTCCAGTCATCTCCTATACTTTCCAAATTAGTTCCATAATGTGGTGTTCGTTACCCCGATTATAAAGGAACTCATTTAGTCCAATTCTGGTAAGATAATAAAAGGTTATCCATGTTTTAGTCCGCTATTTTAATTAATATAAATAAATTCTTCATTAACTGAATTAAAATATTAAATTACATTGTAAACTATCGGGATCAATTCTCATTTATTCTGCTTCGATCCAAAACGTTATCCCCTAGGTCCAAAATCCGCCCAATTATTGCTTCCTCATCCCGGTGCTATGTAATTGGCCCAACCAATATTGTTTGGAAGTTAACCAGGCCCTTCCTTAATTCTTCCCATTATAATAGACTTCTCCACATCCCCTTCACTGCATCGTGCCTCTTTGTTGTTACTGCGTTTTCCACCGCTTCTTGCTTGCAATATAACCTATTTCCAGTACCAATATTCCACCACCTTAAAACTTCTGCTTTATGAGCATTGACTCTCTACTCCTCCATTGTTACCTGCCAATGTAACGACCCAAATTTTCGGTACCTTTTGAGCTGACCAAACAACACCAGTCCAACCCAAATCGTACTAAAAACCCAGATGTCAATAGAAAGAATTTAGCGGATGAGAAGAAGAGAAGAAAGAAATATTAGAATAGAAGAAGAAGAAGAACCAACACAACACAGAGTCTCACATCGCAGCGGAACAAAATATAATATAGAAATAAATCTTGATTGAGTTAGAAATAATACTTACAACATCATAATACAAGTTACATTCAACATATCTTGATAGTTATATCAATCTTTCCTTATGTACACCACATAGTGGAATAAATAGTAATATGTCTGAACTCTTCTAGCATGTCTTTAGAACTTCGTAGTAGCCAATAACCTAAACCTAAAAACGAGGGCTAACCCGAGCATTACAAACGCCGAATCAGTCTGGGGAACCAGAGTGAGAAAAACTCGCAAAGTTTAAGGGGAATCATCCAACTTGATTTTGAAGTTCAAAATCCTTTCAAAAGTAAAGGATAATCGTAAGACCAAATCCATACATAAATACGGACGGTTTTTACCTTACGATAACCCAAAACATTTTTGAAATTATATATATATCTTCTGATATTATAATAGTGCCTAAATACAAATAAATAGAAATCTAGCGGAACGCTTGCATCTCACGCTCCACATATATTGTATACAATCAAAACTGCGAGCGCTTACTGGAAATTCGATTCCGACTATGACAAGGTATGGAACCACCTGTTGACAGCTAAAGCGGAATACACTGAGTTCAACAAGAACATCTTGCAACCCGACTACACATGACCGACTACTCATTTCGCTTGAGTGTATCGGATGTATATCACCAACGGTTGGGATCATCAATCGTTTCCGGAAAAGGGACAGCATCGATTGATTAAAGAAGGAAATGGAATTTCTCTAGATAGGTGATTATACACCGTAATGGGAGCGACCCACATAGCCATGCTACCTGCCAGATTTTTGTCATTTCCCGGTTGTGAGGTTTGAGGTTATAATTTACCTTTAGAACATTTGGCCACCATTTACTTTGAATGCCACGTTATCAGATCCATCAAATCACTAATAGACGTCCACAAATATATTCTGGATGTAAAAGAAGTGCCCTTCTTTGCCACCGCTTAATATATTTGTAAAAATCAATGTACATGGTTTCAGGAAATACACTATTAGACATTTGTCCATACAAGTCATCCAGGAACTGGATGAACCGAAGGCACCCTCCTACCACATCATAGGAATCACCCTATAGATCAATAGCGAGTAGTCCTTGCAAATCCGTCAATTTCAACTACGGCAGAATCACAATATATCTCTGGCCGCTAAACAAGAGATTATAAGTAAATCTACCATTTTATGAAGATCCATGGTCTTCAATTTCTTCGTCTTGATCAGTATATGATATCTTCAACATTTCATATTTGCTGGACGGAATGGTTTTCAAATATAAATTCGATCCCGGTCTTTCCGTACCAACAATCGTATTGGCCAGATTTGATAATCGGTTATTTAACTATCAAATAAATAATCATTCAATCATGGAAATAAAATGAATTTGCTGGTTTTGTACTCAACATCACTTGGCCCCTTTAATTCAAAATAATTAACTGACGGTTAATTTAAAACTTTTAAAACTATCCATATTTTTAAATAGGGTATCCAATTCACGTTTCAATATATTAATCTTCTAAAAACCATTTCAATTTAATATTTGGAAAATATTTAATAACCATATCAAATTTCTATTTTACTATTATTTCAAAACTTTAATTACAACATTATTTAAGCATTTATATACTCAACATTCATTAATCTCTGACTATAAATCAGTAAGTGAATAAATCCCTGAGTATCAACCCTGAAAACCGAATTCAATATCAGATTGATACTCAGAAAATCACTCAACTCAACCAATCTCCAGTTAGGTTCTAATTTTGATCTTAACTCATCATCAGCCCATTATATTCAACTTCTAATTCATTTAACCATTTTCCCCTTTGAACATCTCATTTCAAATTCCTTTGTTAAGTAACGTTATTTTAAAATTTAACGTCTTAGCCTCACGGAATTTTTATAAACGTCGTTTGCAACTCTCAGGCTTAATATAAAACCTTACTCATCTTGATTCCTTCTTACTTAATTTGAATATTAAGTAAACACTTATTTTAAGCTATCATATCAGCTAAAATCTCTTTTGTTAATTAGTTTATAAAAATCGGTTTTATAATAATTCAGTTCATAAACTCCTTTCTAAATTTAATCAGGTTTCAATACCAACTTTTGATTTCTTAATAAAATGAATTTGATTTAGACATTAACCTCTTAAATTATTATTAATTTAAATAATAATTTACTTCCTTATTAACTACCATAGAAATAGTTAAGTTCTTTATTAACTAAATTAATAGTAAATATCTTTTTAAAATCTTATTAGATTAAAACAAATAATCATTAATCTAATTCATTTGATTATATCAACCAATTCCAATTATATTAGTTGATTTCGTCAACTTACATTATGGTTAACTCGTTAATCAACTCCAATTAGCGCTTCTCTTCAGTTAATAATATAATTAATTAAATAATTTCATTTAATTATCTCCTTAAAAAAAGTAATCCAACTCTTAACCATTTCGTTAATTTCTGCTCATCTACTTATAAATCTTATTACATAAGAGTTTACTTTACAAAATCATTTAATAACTTCTTAAAAACATAAATAATAAATAATACATATTAATTACCTTTTATTAAAACCTTTATTCATATATATCGATTTCAAATCCATCTTTAGTTATAAAATATATTTTATAACTTCATTACCGTCGATACACCAGACGTTAATCAATATTGATAAAATAATTTATTTTTAGGCCAACCGCTGCTAATTACTCAACCAATATTGTCCATTGGTAAATACAAACAACGTTGAATTTAGATTCAACAATCCAATCAATCATCCAATAATATTGGTTAAACAGTTCATATAATTGTAATATGAAAATAAACAATAAATTTGAGGAACTATGACGACCCCTAAACCCCGTACGACGGTGTTAAGGGTAATCTTTGGAATATAACACATAAACAGATAATAGTAGAACAGAAATAAATAAATACACCAAATAATGCACAATAGAATACACTGGATAAACGTAATCATCAGAGTTACACAGTATACAGGATCATACTTAGTACAAATACAGTTCAGCTATACATAAATGTCTACAGCAGAAAAAAAACATAATATGTACAATAGGAGCTGAACATCATAAAAAGAGATAAATGATAGAATCCATCTTCAGCTCCAACTATCCAGAAAGAGTCTGCTAAAACCTGAATACAAGGCTGCCCGTGTAGAAAAAGGGGCACCCGAGTTTGCAAGTGAAACAAACTACGAGTCAGTCATGGGACTGGTATGTGAAATCTACTTAACACATTTATAATATGGCTAATCACAGGACCACGCCACTTTCGCGGAACGGGTTTACTCCATTGGATTGCCAGTGCTGTAAAACAAGTAAATCTTTAAACACCGCAATGCTTTTTATAAAAACGAAACCATTATAAGACTTAATTCCCATCACACAATGCAATGCAAACCAGAGGATAGAGTTTTACCTTATAATGGCCAAAATATGCTTGATACGAATAAAACAAAAGCATTTGATATTATTACTAGTGTTTATATGTTTCAAAAACAATTTCAATCATAACTATCAATCATAGACGGCATGGGTACCATATATCATGTCGCCATATATATATATATATATATATATATATATATATATATATATATATATACAATTAAAACCGCACGGTGTCGTATTTGGAAATTGGATTTCCGTCATGAACCAAGGCAAAATATAGTCCTTACCAACTTCGAGAAAATCTAGCCCATGTCTCACGACCCAGACTCAGGTGGGCCCTTGGAGCGACAGGGTCGGTCCACCAATGTGGATTAAAATGCCTGAACACTGCGTTTCCCCGCCCTTTGGGGTGTAAATGAGCCAACGAATGACTCCATCGGTCCCGGATCGATCCATATATCCGAGGCGCCTCGCAACAGCAACAACCACACAGGTGAAAGTAATATAAATGTCAGCCAGTTTAAGCACTGACACCACCTCTAGCTAAAAGGAAACGCATGCCCTCCCTGAGGTCCTCTCCCGTTTCTGGTTCATACCGAGGTGTGAGGCTCGCGAATTAACGTTATACACAAAGCTATACCACACAGGCCGGGCTTTGATCATCAACTACAAGACTTTGCTTTTCAACAGAAGCCTTGATCACTGCATCTTAGCATGCCACACAGGCAATTCACACCATGTAACTGATGGCTATCAATCACACAGGATGAATTCCAATGTCAGACACACAGTCCATTTACAAGTCCGTTCTGGGTCTGAAAGAAACCGGAGGCACTATATACCTCGCATACCCATCGATCTCCACGTACGTCTGGACGATCACCACTCATTATCCATATTTTGGGATACCTCCCAATCAGGACATCAGTTATCATCCAACCGCGGTGAAGATCTTCGGTCTTCAACCACCGTCTTCATCATCGATTTCTTATCGTCGATTGATTTATTCAGAATGGGATAAACCCGGTCTTTCTGAGCAACTCGCATATATAATAAACAAGTGCTACACATACACAACATACGCCTTATTTCAATTCATTAGTCACTAACCGTAAATTAGTAAGAGAACGATTTCCCAAATATTAACCCCGAAGGCCGAAACCAACATCAGATCAAAACCCAGGAAACCATTCGACTTAGCTAACCTTCGGTTAGTTTCTAAATTTCACAGTCCATATCGTTTATCATATTTTAAAACGATTTATCGCTATTTTTATTTATTTAAAAATAGCCAATTTATTCAAACGACGCTTCAGGCCATAACGCGGCCGTGGCGCTGTTTTTCTTCAGATTTGATTTACACGTATCTAAAAATCTAACCATTGGATCTTCACAAAATTTATATCATTAGAAAGATCTTTTCAAAACGAATCCAACGGTTCCAGTTTTGGGAAAATCCTACGGTCGGATCTCTCGGTACAATCGTTTGAAGTTTCGATTTCGAAATACGAACTACAGCGTCGTTATTCGATTTAATTTAATTATATTTTTATATATATAAATATAATTGTAACAACCCGTATTTTTGAATAACATGTTATAACATAAATCAAGGCAGAATTAAACTGTAAAATCTGAATCAAGGGAAACGGGCTATGCCATTGCGTTCGTCTCGAAAAAATACGCGAAATAGAGACCGAGTTTTCGAAAATCGGAGTCCGTATGACCGAGATATGGCCTCGCAAAGTTTCACGAAAAATTCAAATTCAAAATAGATTAAAAAATTTCAATTTTTAGAAGTGGCGGGAAAATTCCCGCCAGACCCAGGGGGTCGACTGGGGAGTCGACCTCCCCCCCTAGGTCGACTGGGGAGTCAACCCCAGGGTCGACCTGGGGGTCGACCTGCCTGGTCGGACCCAGGCAACCTGGTGCACCTATTTGGCTGTTTTGACCTATTTTGTTGGCTAGTGACGGGATTTGATGGCTCTGATTGAATCTAGGGTTAATCCTATGGCTAATACTATCCTAATCTTCTATAAAAAGACCCCTAAACCTAGCCTAAATCACCATTATTCAATCCTACAACTAAACTATGCCAAATTTGTTCCTCTCATGGCCTCCACTCTCATGCTAAAATTTCTAAGTTTATTTCTATGAGAGATTTTGAGTTCATACAAGTGTTTTCAAACTTGTATGAGTGTTCTTAGTTTGCATTCAAGTCAAGTTGCAACATTTCTATTACAAAGCAAGGATTTTTATTGATTTGGCTCTTGGAGCTTGCATATTTGGGTTTTTTTGGTGATTGCATAAGGGCTTCGTCTCAGTCTTTATAAATAATATTCACTTGTGTCTTCATAGCATTGTAAGCCCTTTTCTACTTTCTTTTTATTGAACTCTAAAGTTAAATGAATGATGCAAGTTTGGGGTTGATCATTATGATATGCAAGTTTGGTTGATCATCATGATATGCAAGTTTGGTTGATCATTATGATATGCAAGTTTGGGGTTGATCATCATGATATGCAAGTTTGGTTGATCATTATGTTATGCAAGTTGGTTTAATCATGATGTATGACACATGTTGCTATGTTATGCAAGTTGGGTTGATCATTATACACATGTTATCATGTTATGCAAGTTTGGGTTGATCATCATACACATGTTATAATGTTATGCAAGTTTGGGTTGATCATTATACACATGTTATCATGTTATGCAAGTTAAACTTGAGTTTGTGAGCTTCAAGCTTCAAGCTTTATGTTAAAGGTTGCATTTTGGCAACATGGAAGTTATCATATCCTTTATGATAACTTGCATGTGAGGCTAAATGCGAACTTCTAGCAACTTCTACATGTCATTCATCACCATGTATCACTTATATGCTAAGTTTGGTTTTACGCATGCTTTTGAAGCCTAATAATGCAATATGCAAGTATATGAACATATGTACATTTCATATGCCACCATGTTAAAATTGTGGCTTCAACACCTTTTTGTCATGATTATGCCAAGTTCCATATTTTACCCTTTTATGCGTTGTTGCGATTATGTAAACGATGGGATTACGTTGGGGTTGGATAACATTATGACATAAACATGGTTTTTATAACATGACGTGATATGTTAACTTGTAATTATGTTGTGGAAACATAATGGACATGACACTTAGAAAATATGAGTGTGGCAAACTCGAGGTTGGGTTGAGTTTGTAGCATAAATCTACCCGGACCCGCCCGGCTTAACTAGTGGCTACAAACAATAGGACCCAATGTGAGAAGTTGGTCATGTTGTGCTCGAACCCGAGGTTAGACCTAGTTGTGGTGTAAAGCTACCCGGACCCGCCCGGCTTAACTAGTAACCACAACAAAGTCTAATGTGAGAGGTTAAAGCGCATTAAGTTAATTAATGCCTCCTGATTAGGGTTAAGTCATGGTCCACTTAATACTTAACCAATTTGGGCTTGATGGGTTAATCGGGGTTAAGTCAGGAACCTTGGGTACGCTTAACCAATTTAATCCACGTTTGGATCGGGTTAACCACATTTAACCCGTTAAGAAACCCTAGTTGCGTGGTCCTTTTCAGTAGTAACCTTCTAGATAGTATCATAAGACCCTAGGACTAGGCTAGGGTGGGGCACGATTACTGGGCTGATTGTAAGAGACCAAAAGAGACGGCTGAATGATGCCCCGGTTGTTCAGGCGGACCATGGTCGTGCACATTAAGTCCGGAGTTGAACACGGGCACCGGTAGGTTTAGATTGTGCATCCTGGAATGGTGTCTGAGGGTTACACCGTAGGGCCAGATACACCCTAGGGTGGACCCTGCACAGTCAACTACATTACATGATTAAGCCGTATGACACCGACACTTGACGAGTTAGGCTTATAGGGAGCCGATCGACTAGACCGAGTAGTTGGACCTTGATTTAGGTCATCTCATGATGTTGGGCCAAGCTTGGGCCAAGGGATCAATTCTTGTTTTTACTTGACATGTTAGAATGCTAGTACACCCTTGGTGCAAAACTTAACCTTGATTATGCGATGACACCTTTATCTATCTTGTTAGTTAATCATCAGGCCAGTATGTTGTTATCCTTATGTTCATCTCAGCTTCTCATGCCAGTTAACTTTATTAGTTCATAGACGGATAGTAGTAGGGCTTACTAGTCTTTTTGACTGACCTGTTTTCTTTCGCCTCTTTTCTTCCGTTTCCCACCCCCTCAGGTTCTCAGGGTGGGAACATTGGAGCTTAGCTTGGATCTTTATAGCTTGCTTACTAGATTTGCTCATGTATGGTTTTGGACATTGAGCTAGCTATGGTTTATCACTTCACTTTGGGGATAGTACTTTATGTATTTCAGTTCTCAGTTTATTCTAGACTTTGTTTTGTTGCAAAATGACGATCAAGTATTTTGTTGTAACATGACTATGGTTTTGAAATTCTAATTTGATCCGCTGCTTTATTTACTCTGTTTACTTTTATGTTCTGTCTTGTGATATCTGCATGCATGTTTACCTTGTTCAACGCCCCTCCAAAGCCAGTGTGCTTGCAAGAGTTACCCTGGCGGAGGTGGGGTGTTACATTTGGTATCAGAGCATAAGGTTTACAAGATTTGAGAAAAAGTGTTTTTAAAACTTACCTTTTGAAAAACTATTTTCAAAACCAATGAAGTATTTTCCAAGAAAGGTCTAGTTATTTTAAAAAGGCTATTCCCCAAGAGCCATAGCACTATCCTTCGTTCCTTCGTTCTGAATCTATCGTTTTCTTTTTCAGTATGGCCGATCTTAACCTCCCCGAGGGAGTGACCATTCCCGGATGTTTCCGGAGGTACTTGGAAGCTTGGGCCAACGATGTGGGCCCAGCAAATACCCCCAATATAACTGAGGTTCCTCCTCCTCCTCCTCAGAATCCGCAAACATATTTCGCTAAGATTTGCAAAGACTTTAAGGCGATGGGTGGCAAGAACTTTATTGGGACGGAGACTACTGTGGAGGCAAGAAACTGGTTAAAGGAAACTGAAGACCTCTTTGCTATCTTTGATGTGGAAGATCGTAGGAAAGTTCTATTGGCGGTATGGCTATTGAAAGGGGAAGCTGCTTATTGGTGGGTAGTCACCACCACTACTAGACCAATTGAGACTTGGGATGACTTTAGGAGAAGGTTTGGACTAAAGTTCCTATCATCGACAGAAGAGAATCTTCAGATGGAGAGGTTCCTATCTCTAAAGCAAGGGGACATGACAGTTAGGGAATACGTGGATATGTTTAATCAACTTGCTCGGTTCGGTCTAGAATTGGTAAACACAGCTCAGAAGAAGGCCCTACACTTTGCTCTAGGATTGAATGAGCCATTGCGCGGTTTGGCCATGTCTCATATACCCCTGGGGGCGACCTTCGAGAGTTTGGTGAATATGGCCCTGCTTCAAGAGGAAGATAAGAGTGGCAAGAAGGAGGTCAAGGAAAATGAGTCTCAAGGCGAGAAGGTAGATTCCGGAAAAGGAGGCAAGAACAACAATAGCAAGGACAACAAGTCAAGAGAAAGGAGGAAGTGCAACTTCTGTGGGATTACTGGGCATATAGCCAAAGACTGTAGGAAGAAGAAAAGGAAGTTGGGCGAATGCTTTCATTGTGGAGAGACTGGACATTTCAGTAAGGATTGCCCCAAGAGGCAAGGAAAAACTCAGCAAGCAGGACCCTCTGGAGGGCAGTTGCAGGCTCTCCTCACTCTTCCAGCTTTTGATCGAGGTAGTATTTCTGTATAAAGTCATGTTTACATTTCTGATTTCCTTGTTCATACCTTATTTGATTCTGGCGCATCGCATAGTTTTATTTCTGATCTTGTTGAAAATTTGCACCTAAGTACTAGTCTAGTTGAGGTCCCGTTAGTGTTTCAAATCCAATTGGGGGTTCCGCCCATCTACCTGTGATTTGTGTGGATTTGAAAACCTCTATCTTGAGCATAGAATTCATGTGTAATGCTTAGGTTCTCGGGTTTATGGGATACGGGTTGATTTTGGGTGTGGATTGGTTGTCCAGTTATGGAGCCATTCTTGGCTGTGAGCATAGGGTAGTGAGGCTCATGACTTGCCTCAGTAATACCCTAGAAATTTCTTGTAATCCTAGAGGTCCCGTCATGTTATGTTATCTGGAATCTCTTGACTCGTCCATCGATGATCTGCAACTTGTAAGGGTGGTCCGAGACTATCCTGATGTCTTTGAAGAAATAAGGGGGTTACCCCCTAAGCGGGAGATAGATTTCCGCATTTATCTGGTTGATAATGCCAAGCCAGTTACATTGCCCGTTAGGCACATGGCCCCGCGAGAAAGAAGAGAGCTTGGTAGGCAAATCAAGGAGTAGCTTGAGAAAAAATTTCATTAGGCGAAGCATTTCAGAATGGGGTGCTCCGGTGGTATTCGCTACTAAGGCGGATAGTCCATTTTACTTAAGCATGGGTTAGTGGAAACACCCTAGTAAGTACATTTGGCAACGTGGATTGGTACTTGTTTTCACTACACCAAAAAGCTCATTTTGGCAGTGCTCAAATCCGTATCAAATGCAATTTGGCAGTGCTCAGATCCGTATCAAATTAATGCGTGTTTGTTACTTAGGCACGCCCTAGAGCCATATCAAATTAGTAATTTGATACGCCTAACCCGTATCAAATTTACCAGTTTGATACGCCCTAAACCCGTATCAAATTTCAAATCGACACGCCTTAAAGCCTTATCAAATTATAAAATTTGATACACCTTTTAACCGTATCAAATTATCATATTGACACTCCTTATAGCCTTATCAAATTATCAAATTGATACGCCTTATAGCCTTATCAAATTAGTTGATTGGTACGCCTTAAGCGTATCAATCCATTAATTTGATACGGCTATAAGGTGTATCAATTTGATAATTTAATACGGGTTTAAGGAGTGCCAAATTGATAATTTGATACGGGTTTAAGGAGTGTCTAATTGATCATTTGATACAGGTTTAAGGCGTATCGAATTGAAAATTTGATAAGGCTTTAAGGCGTATCGAATTGAAATTTGATACGGGTTTAACGCGTATCAAACTGGTAAATTTGATACGGGTTAAGCGTATCAAATTACTAATGATCATCCAGATATGTATCTAATGTACGCTACTTCACCCATTGATATATATATGCACAACAAAGAAAATACGATGCACCCATGTAACAGTACGTAAAGAAAATACACAAAGCATAACTTCAATTAATACATAAAACATAACTTCAATTAATACACAAAGCATAATTTCAGTCAATACACAAAGCATAACACAATTTAGACAAAGCGTCGTGTTCGATCGAAGTTCTTGCTCTAAAGAAAAAAATTGGAGATAACTAAACTACAGTAGTCGAGCCGCTTGTTCCAACACCTGTAAAAAAAAAAAAAATTATGTGACTGTTAAAATTGGAGATAACTAAACTGCAGTGTTTGGAGGTTCTTCTAGTTTACCATACATTATACACCTGTCTAACAGAAAAGTCTACGCAATCAAACATGTATTAATATGTGTACTGTTATAGTTTTTTTATAGCCTTTGGATAGTTTCATGTATCAGGTACATATAAGCTGCATATTAGTTCATTGGTAATTATCATATTATAATGACTATTACTTTAAACATCGTTTATTCTATTTAACTTCTTTCATTTATCATAAGTTCATAACCCTAAATGGACGACAAAATGATGCCATTTTAATTTCCCCCACTCTTGTTCTTCTGAAAGTCCCGTTATTTTTGTTTTTCCTTTTTTGCATGATTTTCCCCACTGGTTTTCAATTTTTGGTACCTTTAAATATGGTTCAATTAGTACTATAGATTGTTTGATTTTAATTTCTATATTCCAGTACTCATGCTACATCTTTTGAATAATAGCTTTTAACTTTTTAAACAGCCCTTATACTACCTTCATTATTTATATATTCGTTATTACAACTAATAAATCAGTGCGTTGCGTAAATACACCGCACTTTTTATACCATAGAGCTTATTTTACTCTATAAAAAATTATATGTATTCAAAAGGACACCAATAAAGTGCATACATCGACTTATTTACTTTACATTCATATATGTATGATTCTTGTTTAAAATTGTATGCTTATTTTATGAAATGTTAATGAGTTACACAAATAAATAAATAAAATTAACTATCATATATTACCAAAGGAGTACGAATAAATGAAACATCTTGATAAAAGTAAGACAATAAATTACGAAAATGTAAATAACTCATTGAAAGAATAAATTTTTGGATATTAGTTGTAATTAGCAGCTATAGAGATAAAAGGTTAATAAAATATTTTAAATGAAAATTTTCCATTTTAAAAACACATAGTAGAACAATGTGAAATGTGTTTTCTTTGCCAATGAATACTGTCATTGGTGTCTCAACACTTTTTGAAAGAAACATCTGAAGATGGCCTAGTCGCGTACTATGTCACTCTTTTTAAGACGTTTCTCCATTTTACCTAGATTTGTAAATGGCAAACCAGAAGCAGTGCCACTACCAGAATAAAACAGTCATAAATTGTTCGAAAAGCCTCTGCGTAAAAGTTGTCGATCGAATTTGTACCCTCTGGTTTAAAAAACATTGTTCGGTTTTTCAATTTTTGAAGAAAGTACGGAGGAGAAGAAGATGCAAAGAGAGCATCAGCTCTGTACTTTCTGTTTCGTCCACTTGTTAATTAAGTTGATGGAAAATCAAGGAGTGTGTTACTGTTTTTGCGGGAGACATGGACAAAAAAGCAGACACAAAAAGAACAGTTCTAATGTGAACTTTACAGAACGTACTCTAATACATACGGGTCTGAATTGACCATCCCGTTCCATTACGAATCTAAAATAAATGCTAGAAAATTTTGTATCAAAAATAAGTGTACTATACCTTAGCAGTTCGGGTTGGGTTGGTCGGTGTGCATGTGATGGTCATGCATGTACTTCCTTCTCAATACAAAAGCCGTGTTAGATACCCAAATGACTCGAGCTAAGAAACTCATATAAATATGAGTATCTTTCAATATTCCTATGTGGAACTTAGAAATAAATGCACTTACTAAACTTGTTCATTTTTTTTAAAAAAAAATCACTATTTCCAACAACACTTGATTATGTAACCGATGATTGTGAGATCAATATTTTTGGTGTAAGCTACCGAGAAATTTGTGACAAAATGTGTTTCTTTATTGATAGTATGGAACATGGATATTTATGTTGCTACATACATTATTATAATTCAAGAATTCATGTACAAACTGTATGATTGACTTCGCTATTGTGTTTGTGAGCTCAAACTAGTTTTGTTTCAAATCTTAATAGCTATATTATGTTTGTATCACAGATGGCTATACAGATCTGACTTAAACATATATATAGTGATCAAAGTGATGTAAAATTCATCTAAGATCATGACTTTTACTATTCAATTGACTATCTAACGCTATATTTGATCATTGCAATTGCAGTTCAAAACTGGAATTGCTTGCTGTTCCGAACAGCAAGCTCTTAGGCTTGCTGTTTCGGAACAACAAGCCATTGCTGTTCGGAACAGCAATGGCTTGCTGTTCCGAAATAGCAGGCCTAAGAGCTTGCTATTCCGAACAGCAAGCAATTGCAGTTCCAAACAGCAAGCTTCTTGCCAAGTATAACACATTAAACCACTTGGGATTAAATGCAGTTCTAGTTGAGATAAACAACATAACAAAGAATTCTGTCCAGTCACAAGACTGAAAAATCTTAAAGATTGTATACTCCAATTATCATTAAAAACGCTGCCTTCTATTAATTAAAAGATCATTTGGATCCCATCAAAAAATATGAAAGATCTTTACTATATGTTATAATACCTTTTGCTATGAATTTGAAGTCCACAAAGACTATTAATTTATCAATAAGATAAAATTTGCTAGACCCTTAAGTTTAAGAACATTTGAATTATGCAAGCCAATATTATCTTCAATGACAAATATGTCTTTTCTGAATGAGGCAACCATACAACTTTTAACATGCATTTGTACAAATTGGCTGCTCCTTTTAACATGCATTTGCACACCATGTTCACAGACCAAGGTTCATAAATATGGTTCAGACCAAGGTTCAAAATTTTGATTTCTGTTTCATTCATTTCTTATTTTCTCAAGTTCAATCATGAATCTGAATCAAAATCTGGTACTTTTATTCTATAAAGATTCATCAATTGATAACGCAGTTGTATATGCTTATGAATTTATTGAATTGTGTTCATGTCAAACAAGGTAATTCAATATCATTTATCATAGTATAAATGGAAGAACAAAATACCTTTGTAATTGCATTTCCGAAGCAAAGCAGCAATAACCTGCCAGGTATAATTATCTCCTTTAGTCAACAGAACTCTCAAAGACCCCATCGAAATAAAATCTTCAAATTTCAGCCTTGTCTCCCTTTTCTTCTTTCAGTGTTCCCAAAACTGCTGCTCTCTTTTTCATCTTCTGCCATCACAACCTGAACTATCTTTAGATAAAAAGCCTGAAAGCTTATTTTCATGTAGTTCTGACAACACAAAAGAGGACATATTTGTGAATGGTTCAGGCACCGAACTTGTGAAGTTGTTAAGCAAGATATTGAAGTTTTAAAGGTTAATAGGTTTACCCAATATTTTAGGGATTGGTCTTATACAGCTGCAATATGAAACCAAAAACTGATGCAAAGAAGTTATCGAATGAATAAGAAATCGAAGCAGATAATAAGTTGGCAGTACTCAAAAAAGAACCATGTCTTGTAAAAAAAATTACCTTGGGTTAGTTTGGCTTTAATTGAAAAAAAAATCACTACCAAAATACTAGTGTTGCATATTCCATATCATCTAACATTTGTTACTCATATTATAATGCATACTCTTAAATCATTTCCCTTAGCTATATATGAAAAACAATCGGTAATAATGCAAATAAGAGTTATCTACTCCACTAATAATGCAAATGTACCTGATAGTAGAAGAACTGGTGCATGCTCTACTAGTAGAATGTGCTCAAGTCTTCTTGTTATTCCTTGTGCCTGTTCCAGCTCTGCATGTCAAGCACTTTAATTTTCTAATGAATGAAATCGAGTATTAATGAAGGTCTTTGTTCTTTCTATAATTATACGCACATACTCTTTGTTCTTGGAACCAAAAACAAGGGTGCTCATATGCAATTAAAACAAGGGATTTCATCTTAGTTTAACGCGAGTGCCTCAGGAGAACTGAGACATTTGCCTTGGATTTCAACTGCGGATTTCTCATAACCAACTTGTATTCTTTGATGTTACCAAATATCTCTATACTCTTATGCACCTTTAGTGATATATTCTTACTAGCTCATTTAACATTCTCAAAATTTATTTTCTGCCTGCCTTTTAGTTAAATAGCGTTTTACGCTTATTTCGCCCATCGAATAACGTTTAAACCCTACAGTCTTGGAGCATTCATGCGGCAACACTATGTAATTTTGCTATAAAAACTTAATTTTGTTGTAGCTGTATTCTATATAAAGGATTTTTTCAAATAATTTATTCTTCACCATTCTATCAAAAAATGGCATGTACTAAAGCTTTAGTGTTGCACGCGTCACTAAAATACTAAAAAGGTCGCAATACAGTAACATCGGAACAAACAAATAAATTACTGTTATTCATATGTGTAGCCCATAGCTAACTTCCATCCTAAAACTTGCATGTGAAAATATACAGGAAGAAAAATAACTTGGATACAAAAGAGATTGTTAAATTTCTGTATATGTTTAGTTATAATCCATCAAGTTGTGCAACAAATAGACATGAAAAAAAAGATGTACCATTAAGATTCTTCAACTATTTGTGTTTAATCGTTTTCCCGTTAACAACTATAGATTAGATACAACTCTGCACCATGTCGCATAGAGTTTTAAACATGGCAACACAAATTGTTTGTATCATCATCGATACATTTGCATTAAATAGCAATTATATATACTGATAATAAAATTACAAATATATGCTCCGCAAATACTTTTTTATGTTGTATGCATAAAAAAAATTATTTTGATTGTTGTAACGAAGTTTAATTTTATACTGATAATTTTATGAAACTGTATTGTACCACATCCACTCTTTTTTGTTTGGCTTTTTAAATTTGATATGGGTACATTTTGATGGGGTTTTATTTACTACTCTTCTCCTGTGGACAACTGTACTTCGAGCGAAAGTTAAAATTTGCTTCATACGAGTATGAGGATCCAAGATCAATGATAGCAAACATGGTTTCAATTCCAGGTCTAATAAAAGAAATCATCTTCGTTTTCCAGTGGATAAAATTATATTATTTGTTGCAAACACTTTGTTAATCCAAGCTATGAATAAAGACTAACATTCTTTTCCCACAACAGGAAATTATAAATAAAAACTAACATTAAAATCAAAATTAAGAGTGGCCTAAGCACTCGTGCTAATTGTTAATGCATATATTACAGGATTCTTTGATTGATATTATCTAATCTTATGCTTCCTAGTTCATTTAATTGGCGCAGAATGCTTTACTGCCGCTTCGTTTCAATAGAATACAAGGTCCCAGGGGTTTATTTGATGATCACTGGTACAACAAAAGTAGGACATTTAAGCATTAGTCATCAAAATTCAGAATCTTACCATTTAAAAATTGATGTCCCAACCAATCGCTTCTGCCCTTTCTTTTATCCAAATAGGCTCAGGACAATACTCCAGCACAACGAAGGCAGCTTCACATTCGAACCTCTTTGCTGTTACGTGTAACCAAATCATCCCATCATTGAATTTGTGTTGCTTCACCATTGAACCTCTCTGTCTAAGCATCCACCTATTGAAAATTTAATTGCAGGCAGTCAAGGTCGAACTTCGCATTTGTTAGTTCAATTAATGTGGATCGGTTCCTCTCTTTTTTGCGAGTAATCACATCTGCCCTTTTGGTGGCGATGCGTCAATACAAAGTAAAAAAAAGGATAAATGACTATAAACTAGGGTTAACATCCATCACCAGTTTCACCGATTTCATCGATTTCACCATGATACTTCGCAATTTCCGACTCAACTAAAAACTAGGGTTAACAAAATAAAAGCTCACCAGTCCCACTAAGTTTAGGGCAATCAAACGCAGGTTCGACGAGCACTGATACGGATTGAAATTAAAATGGATGATTTCTGGAGCAAACGAATAGATATTGGATGGAAGGGAAAATGAAAAGGGAGAAAGGAATTTGATACGGATTTGAGAAAGGAAAATATAGCGGGGTGGATCGAAAATATGATGCGAAAATGAACTGATCCGAGGCATTCTTCATCTACGGTCAGATTTTACTGGTTTGGGGAGGCATGGATCGCAAAAGAAAATTGATACGGCCATAAGCAAATTAATACGACTATAAGCACTATTAAATTTGATACGGCTTAAGGCCGTATCTAATCTTTACATCCTGGTGTGCCAAATTGGCTGTTTTGGTGTAGTGTTTCAAGAGATAGTTTTCTGCATGGGATACTGTATAGTATGTAAACGAGATCCAAGATTCACTAACGAATCTTGGAAAGCTTGCATGAAACCATGAGTACGCAGTTGGGTGAAAGCCAAGTATTTTAGGCAAAGAATAAGTGGAAGTGGAATGAGAGGCAACGATGAAATGAGTTCTAACTCATATTTTGGAAATAAGAATTAAGAACTACGGAATTGTGAAGTTAAAAGACGGTCAAGGCACGATGGGAATAAGCACAAGAAAAATGAGGCTTAGAAGACTGAAGACTAGATACGCGCATTAAATCTCCTTCTAAGAGTATATCCTTGATCCCTATTGTTCCGTAGAGCTTACTCGCATGCTATCTTTTGAGTATATCCTCTAGGTCCTATCCTCAATCTTAGTTCTGTTGCAAACTCCGTAAGGAGTATGACTCGCCTGTTTGTGATATATGGTTGGGGTGAAGATGTTCGTCACCAAACTATTTGGGCTTTATGGGATATGGGTAATAATTGATAGACTTATAAAGAGAGCCCATTTTATTCCGGTGAAAAGCAAGAGGACCGCATCATGGCTGGCATCTATTTATCTCCGAGAGATAGTGCGGTTGAATGGAGTTCCTTCTAGCATAGTTAGTGATCGTGACCCAATTTTCACTAGCCAGTTCTAGAACAGTTTGCAAGAAGCAATGGGTACACGATTGAATCTGAGTACGGCCTATCACCCCCAGACGGATGGCCAAACCGAAAGGGTGAATAGAGTGCTAGAAGATCTCTTGAGGCTTTGTGTTCTCGACTTCGGTGGTACTTGGGAAGACCACCTTCCTCTTGTAGAGTTTGCTTATAATAATAGCTATCAAGCCAGCATAGGGATGGCACCATTTGAAGCTTTGTATGGGAGGCCGTGTAGGTCACCATCTTGTTGGTGGGAGACAACAGATAGACTTATACTTGGGCCCGATATGATACGGGACACATCTGAGAAAGTTGAATTAGTAAGAAAAAGGATGAAAGCGGCCCAAGATAGACAGAAATCCTATGCTGACAAGCGAAGGGCAGATTTGGAATTCGAAGTGGGAGACATGGTTTTCGTGAAGATTTCTCCTTTGCGTAATGTGGTACGTTTTGGAGCAGTAGGGAAGCTGGCACTAAGGTTCGTAGGACCCTTCCCTATCATAGAGAGAATTGGGAAGATGTCCTATAAGGTGGAATTGCCCGAGAAGCTAGCCGGAGTGCATAATGTCTTTCATGTCTCGCATCTCCGAAAGTGCCTGCATGAGTCCGCTGAGGTGGTTGAACCAAGCATTCTTGAAGACATTGAGGTAGAGAAAGAGGCAACCCTGAGAAGAGCTCCGATCCATATTTTGGGAACAGAGATCAAGAAGTTAAGGAATCGAGAAGTCAAGTTGGTGAAAGTTCAGTGGAGTGAAGCCGATGAAGACGCAACTTGGAAAACCGAGGAGAAGATGCGTGGGCTTTATCCATTCCTTTTTGAGGGTACATTCTCGACCTCTTTCCTAATTAGCATATCTTTCTTTTTATCCATGTTTATCTTATTGTTTCATAAATCTTGTCATAAGAACCTTAGGTAGAAACCATTGGTTGAAACATGTATTTGAAACATGTTATGCTTGATGTTTGCCAATGGTTGCAATTGTTTGCAAGTGTTTGCAAGTGGATACTCGTGGATGCATGATACACGTTAGGCACTAAGATCGGCTCACACACTTTCATGTTGCATATGCATGAGTGCTTATACTTATTCATGGATGAAACTTGGTATGCTATCACATGGATGTTGCATATGGATGGATGTTATGTGCACTCATGTAGAGATTATAAATTATGTTAGGAATTTGCATACATATGGACTCATTTCACTAACATGTTTTGCATTAAGGGGGTTTACTGTATTAGTAACCGCCTGATTTTCGCATTAGATAAGTACATATACACACACCTTTGCATATGATCATACAACATTTAGAATCCTTTAAGAACAATGACTGCACGTGGATGATGTTTTGAGTAGATGGATGATGGATGGTAGGATACGTTCTTCCTAACTTGGAGATTTCGGGGACGAAATCCTTTAAGGAGGGAGAATGTAACAACCCGTATTTTTGAATAACATGTTATAACATAAATCAAGGCAGAATTAAACTGTAAAATCTGAATCAAGGGAAACGGGCTATGCCATTGCGTTCGTCTTGGAAAAATACATGAAATAGAGTCCGAGTTTTCGAAAATCGGAGTCCGTATGACCGAGATATGGCCTCGCAAAGTTTCACGAAAAATTCAAATTCAAAACAGATTCAAAAATTTCAATTTTCAGAAGTGGCGGGAAAATTCCCGCCAGACCCAGGGGGTCGACTGGGGAGTCGACCTCCCCCCCAGGTCGACTGGGGAGTCGACCCCAGGGTCGACCTGGGGGTCGACCTGCCTGGTCGGACCCAGGCAACCTGGTGCACCTATTTGGCTGTTTTGATCTATTTTGTTGGCTAGTGACGGGATTTGATGGCTCTGATTGAATCTAGGGTTAATCCTATGGCTAATACTATCCTAATCTTCTATAAAAAGACCCCTAAACCTAGCCTAAATCACCACTATTCAATCCTACAACTAAACTATGCCAAATTTGTTCCTCTCGTGGCCTCCACTCTCATGCTAAAATTTCTAAGTTTATTTCTATGAGAGATTTTGAGTTCATACAAGTGTTTTCAAACTTGTATGAGTGTTCTTAGTTTGCATTCAAGTCAAGTTGCAACATTTCTATTACAAAGCAAGGATTTTATTAATTTGGCTCTTGGAGCTTGCATATTTGGGTTTTTTTGGTGATTGCATAAGGGCTTCGTCTCAATCTTTATAAATAATATTCACTTGTGTCTTCATAGCATTGTAAGCCCTTTTCTACTTTCTTTTTATTGAACTCTAAAGTTAAATGAATGATGCAAGTTTGGGGTTGATCATTATGATATGCAAGTTTGGTTGATCATCATGATATGCAAGTTTGGTTGATCATTATGATATGCAAGTTTGGGGTTGATCATCATGATATGCAAGTTTGGTTGATCATTATGTTATGCAAGTTGGTTTAATCATGATGTATGACACATGTTGCTATGTTATGCAAGTTGGGTTGATCATTATACACATGTTATCATGTTATGCAAGTTTGGGTTGATCATCATACACATGTTATAATGTTATGCAAGTTTGGGTTGATCATTATACACATGTTATCATGTTATGCAAGTTAAACTTGAGTTTGTGAGCTTAAAGCTTCAAGCTTTATGTTAAAGGTTGCATTTTGGCAACATGGAAGTTATCATATCCTTTATGATAACTTGCATGTGAGGCTAAATGCGAACTTCTAGCAACTTCTACATGTCATTCATCACCATGTATCACTTGTATGCTAAGTTTGGTTTTACGCATGCTTTTGAAGCCTAATAATGCAATATGCAAGTATATGACATATGTACATTTCATATGCCACCATGTTAAACTTGTGGCTTCAACACCTTTTTGTCATGATTATGCCAAGTTCCCTATTTTACCCTTTTATGCGTTGTTGCGATTATGTAAACGATGGGATTACGTTGGGGTTGGGTAACATTATGACATAAACATGGTTTTTATAACATGACGTGATATGTTAACTTGTAATTATGTTGTGGAAACATAATGGACACGACACTTAGAAAATATGAGTGTGGCCAACTCGAGGTTGGGTTGAGTTTGTAGCATAAATCTACCCGAACCCGCCCGGCTTAACTAGTGGCTACAAACAATAGGACGCAATGTGAGAAGTTGGTCATGTTGTGCTCGAACCCGAGGTTAGACCTAGTTGTGGTGTAAAGCTACCCGGACCCGCCCGGCTTAACTAGTAACCACAACAAAGTCTAATGTGAGAGGTTAAAGCGCATTAAGTTAATTAATGTCTCCTGATTAGGGTTAAGTCATGGTCCACTTAATACTTAACCAATTTGGGCTTGATGGGTTAATCGGGGTTAAGTCAGGAACCTTGGGTACGCTTAACCAATTTAATCCACGTTTGGATCGGGTTAACCACATTTAACCCGTTAAGAAACCCTAGTTGCGTGGTCCTTTTCAGCAGTAACCTTCTAGATAGTATCATAAGACCCTAGGACTAGGCTAGGGTGGGGCACGATTACTGGGCTGATTGTAAGAGACCAAAAGAGACGGCTGAATGATGCCCCGGTTGTTCAGGCGGACCATGGTCGTGCACATTAAGTCCGGAGTTGAACACGGGCACCGGTAGGTTTAGACTGTGCATCCTGGAATGGTGTCTGAGGGTTACACCGTAGGGCCAGATACACCCTATGGTGGACCCTGCACAATCAACTACATTACATGATTAAGCCGTATGACACCGACACTTGACGAGTTAGGCTTATAGGGAGCCGATCGACTAGACCGAGTAGTTGGACCTTGATTTAGGTCATCTCATGATGTTGGGCCAAGCTTGGGCCAAGGGATCAATTCTTGTTTTTACTTGACATGTTAGAATGCTAGTACACCCGTGGTGCAAAACTTAACCTTGATTATGCGATGACACCTTTATCTATCTTGTTAGTTAATCATTAGGCCAGTATGTTGTTATCCTTATGTTCATCTCAGCTTCTCATGTCAGTTAACTTTATTAGTTCATAGATGGATAGTAGTAGGGCTTACTAGTCTTTTTGACTGACCTGTTTTCTTTCGCCTCTTTTCTTCCGTTTCCCCCCCCCCCCCTCAGGTTCTCAGGGTGGGAACTTAGAGCTTAGCTTGGATCTTTATAGCTTGCTTACTGGATTTGCTCATGTATGGTTTTGGACATTGAGCTAGCTATGGTTTATCACTTCACTTTGGGGATAGTACTTTATGTATTTCAGTTCTCAGTTTATGCTAGACTTTGTTTTGTTGCAAAATTATGATCAAGTATTTTGTTGTAACATGACTATGGTTTTGAAATGCTAATTTGATCCGCTGCTTTATTTACTCTGTTTACTTATATGTTCTGTCTTGTGATATCTGCATGCATGTTTACCTTGTTCAACGCCCCTCCAAAGCCAGTGTGCTTGCAAGAGTTACCCTGGCGGAGGTGGGGTGTTACAATAATCGATTCTGGCGCTATTTTTCTTTAAATTTGATTTAAACATTCCAGGCAATCCAACCGTTGGATCTTTACAAAGTTGGTGTCGTTGGAAAGATATTTCCAAAGCGAACCCAACGGTTTCGGTTTCGGGAAAATCCGATGGTCGGATCTCCCGCACTAATCGTTTGAAATCACGGTTCCAAAACACGAACTTCAGCTTCGTTATTCGATTTTTTTTTAATTTTATTTATATATATATATATAAATATAATCTATTCCTCGATTTCAAAACTATTTTCTTTTCATACATTTGATAAAAATGATATTTTTATCCAACAGACATTCATTTCGACACTTCACTATTTTTAACAATTCATGTGTATAATAAAAATGTGATTTTTAATGTAAAACAATTTATTTAAAAACACGACTATTTTATATAGTTTATATAGATGATAAAAATATGATTTTTATTATAAAACAATTTATTTCAAAACACGAATACCATTCAACACATGAATTTCTATTCAACGAATGAATTTCTATTCAACACATGAATGTATTGTATAGTTCGTATATATACAATAAAAAGATGATTTTTATATTTAAAACAATTTATTTAAAACACGAATACCATTTAACACATGAATTTCTATTCAATGAATGAATTTCTATTCAACGAATGAATTTCTATTCAACACATGAATGGTTTCTAAAGTTCGTATATATACAAATAAAAAGGTGATTTTTATATTTAAAACAATTTATTTAAAACACGAATACCATTCAACACATGAATTTCTATTCAACACATGAATGGTTTCTATAGATCGTATATATACAAATAAAAATGTGATTTTTATTGTTAAAACAATTTATTTAAACATGAATGTCATTCAACACATGAATTCCTATTCAACACATGAATATAGTTTCAACACATGAAAATAATTCTAACACATGAATATTATTCAAAATTTCAGCAGCATAACGGCAGGGTAGTTAAAACAGGGGCCGTCCCTTGTACGGCTCCTCGCTCTACCTTAAAGCCTCGCAGCTTTTGACAATGGGGATTTCATGCATCTAGTTTGCACACAGGCGACATGTATATTTTTTCTTTCTTTTCCACAAACTAATCCTATGTGGTTTCAACCAAATAATTCTCAACCACAAACGGGTATTTTTCAACCACAATCAATCAATTTCAACCACAAACAATTCTAATCAACCATTCGCTATCAACCAATTTTCACACCAATCAGAACCAATAAATATCGTCCAATGTTTGTGGACGAGGGGCGTATATATATATATATATTATAAGTATATTTCACTTCTATTCAACACATATATAATTTTTACAACGCATATATAACTTATACATTGAACGTACGACTTATACAACACTTATACATGAGGTGTACAACGCTTATATAACTCATACATCGACTATATAATTTATATATCATCGTTTTCCATATCGTTTATAATTCAGAAATCTCACATTGGGTTCCACTCCACCAAAAATAGCAGAAGGCTCAAAAAATATGTGGTCTCTTCTAGAATGTAGAAGACGTCCGCACGAGTCCACTGTCTCTTATTTCACTAAATTTCGTCAACAAACGAAAAAGATATGATTTTTACAGTGAAATCAAAAACCGTAGCGCTTTAAAGTGCTATAATATAGTTTAAATAATTTACAGCCGTACCTCAGCTAAATTCTTCAAAGCTAGGTCTTCAATTTGCGATCAAACGGTGTAGCGTTGCGTCGATCGGAGCACGCCACCAGGTGGAGCAAGGAAGGGCGCCTGTTCGCCGGAAGTGGGGCCCACTTCGGTGGCCTCTGGCGTCCACGGCGGCGCTAGAAAGGGCTGAACTTTGGGGGCTTCAAACGAACGAAATACTCTATGAAAAATTTGAGCCCTGGTATGGATTTAAAGCTCGTCTCGAGCACTTCAAAATTTCAATTGGAGGAGGGACTGATTTTGCTTGTAGAGGGAGAAAATGAAGAGAGAAGGCAGAGAGCCCTTTCCGTCGTTCACTATTTTGATTACGGGGAGAGAGAAAGCGCGTTGACCAATGAGAGATTTTTATTTTATTTATATATTTTAAAAATCCAAAAATACCCCTTATCTCATACGAACTCCAATCCAAACCCAACGACTATCGTTCCTAGCTAAATACCCCCATTCCGAAGACAATGGGATATGTTTCGTAGGCCCATTCGACTGTTTCAATCAGTTTTTCTTCAAATTAAAATATAAAACATTCAATATCGAATTTGAACATACATTTCAATTTTCCAGGGCCACTTACTGATTCTAAAAATTTCCGAAAAATAAATCTAGCTTTGTTTTGACGATACGGTCCCAATAAAACTAGTTTCGTCGAATTCTGAGACCGTTTGAAAAATGACCCTTTTCTGGTCGATCCAATTTAACAGAAATCGACCAAACACATTTTCCTTTGCCACGCTCACATACTAGCTTCAAAAATTATGAAATTTGAAACCTAGCAATAATTTAACATCCCGGATCCAACAAAAGAGGTTTCGTCGAATTTTGAGTTTGTTTGCAAAATGGCCATTTTCATGGGCTATATAAACTCTATAGCGACCTTTCTGAAAATTCATTTGGCTATTACTTTTGCTTCCCGCTACAAAACTTCGATTTTTCAGATTCGTTAGAAAGATATTCGCTAACAGATTTAAATATTTTTGGTTTCACTAAAATTTGTTTTGTTTTGCACCCGGTACAGTCAATCAAAGTTTGAATTCAAATTTTGAAACTACCGCGCCATTTCAGGCCTTGTTTATAATTAGAATTAATTATATTCATTTTCAAACATCGATTCAAACTTTTTCGTCGTTATTATTTAAAATATTTATTTTAAATATTTAAAATTCACTAAAATAGTCAATTTTAAATTTTTAAATTGGTTCAGATTTCACGGGTTGTTACAATCTCCCTCACTTAAAACTTTTCGTCCCCGAAAAGGAACAAAGTCGAAAGTGGATTAATTAATCAACTCTACTTTCAATCTGGCTTCCTTTCTCCAACTTTTCAGTTTCTGAGAATTTTCAAATTCTTCAAAAATTTGGCTAACACCCTAAATTTTCGAAAAATTTCGCCATAACCTCCTTTGTACGGGGAGGGGTTTGGAAATTTATTGGGTCGTATTAGGTACCCAATAAATCCTAATAAGCATGCACATATTTATAGTGATATATTCCGGTGTCCACAGGGGAGTGTGTATAGATCATAACTCCAGAAAATAAATTCTCGTCACCCTATAAATTGTTTTTGTGCCTTAATGACCAGAGAGACGTGTTTATTGTCATCTCCAGACCCGTGTGGGGTTTTTATTATTCTAACAATTTACCGTTACATTTTATATGGTCTATATCCGTCATCAGTTCAACCTGTAATATATAGTCATCGTCATACAAGCCTCTCGCTCGTATGGTAAATCTTCAACCTCGTCACACAAGCTCCAAATGCTTATGTGGTATATGATGAAGTATGCCTATCTTCACGTAGTATGCCATGTAATGTAGTTCAAAATTAATTGTTAATAGACTATAGCGACGTTTATTATTACACACAGAACAACCAGCACTCCGCATCCACTGGCATTCACAGGAGTCGATATAATAATAAAATCACGCAACCAACTCATTATGGTTTACCTATTTGTCACGCACGAAAATAAATTCTTTACTCAACAGCTAATCCATTTACCTGTTGAAACATATATAATGCACATGTATATATTCCTATCTATTTTTTTAGCTCAGTTCAATGTGTGATTTAATCGAATAAATTCTACCATTCATTCTCTTATTGATTAAATTAATTATCATTCTAATAATTTAATTAATCAAAACTACTATCACACAACACAAGCAACAATCAATTTGTTTTTAACTTTTCAAAAATTTACTAATCGATTCATATACACTTTTAAAATAATCAGACTATAGAATTAAAAGTGCACATCCATGAAAAGAAAATAACAACAAAGTAGAGAACTAAATGGTAATGCAAAGTATGGTAAATGTACCTTGCACCGGAGTCAATCAGAGATATCCACTCGACACTTAGGATAGGCTTTCTGAATGCTCTCCTCAGTTTCCCAAGTACAATTTCGCGGATATCCACTCCATTGCACTTTGACTAAGTGAACCTTCTTGTTCCTCAGTTCTTTGGTTTCTTTGCCGATGATCTTTAGCGGCTCTCTTCTCACAGCTAATTCTGGAGTAATTTCAATATCCTGTTGGGCGGCTTCTTCCACAACCAAGTCTGGGTCATGAACATGCTTTCGAAGTTGAGATACGTGAAATACATCCTGAACTCCAGGCAACCAATCAGGCAATTGAATTTTATAAGCGAGATTCCTAACCCGTTTAAGGATAGGAAACAGACCAATGAATTTGGGCGCCAATTTCCCTGTTTTACCGAACCGGATAACTCCTCTCATCGGCGATACTTTCAAATTACATAGTCGCCAACAGCAAATGATATATCTCTTATTCTCTTATCGGCATAGCTCTCCTTTCGGCTTTGAGCGGCGAGTAATCGTTTCTTAACGAAATCGACTTTGTCGGCAGCTTCGCGAATCATATCAGGTCCCAATACAAGCCTATTACCAGGTTCAACCCAACAAGCAGGGGATCAGCACGGTCTACCATACAATGCTTCGAATGGTGACATCGTCAGGCTTGCTTGGTAGCTGTTGTTGTATGAGAACTCAGCCAAATGTAAATGGTCTTCCCATGATCCACCAAAATCTAGAACACAAGCCCGCAATAAATCTTCTAGTATACGATTCACCCTCTCAGTTTGACCATCTGTCTGAGGATGATAGGCAATGCTTAGATTCAGCTTTGTTCCCAGTTCTACTTGAAATGCCTCCTAGAATTTGCTGGTAAATATTGGATCTCTATCACTAACTATACTAATCGGCATTCCGTGTACTCTAACAATTTCCTTGAAATAAATCTGCGCCAGACTTTGAGCAGTTCTGTTCGATCTGACAGGTATGAAATGGGTTGTCTTCGTGAAGCGATCTACGATCACCCAAATACTGTCATTTCCTTTTATGGTTCTTGGAAAACCATCTATGAATTCCATGGAAATATGTTCCCACTTCCAACCTGGAACGTCCAGCGGTTGCAACAATCCAGCCAGTTTCTGTTGGTCGCTTTTTACTAGTTGGCAAGTAGGGCATCGGCTAACATATAAAGAAATATCTCTCTTCATCGACCTCCACCAGAAAGTGCGTTTGATGTCATTATACATTTTTCTCACCCCTGGATGGATACTAAGTTTTGACTTGTGGCATTCATCCAGCACTTCCTTTCGGAGCTCAGAAATGTTAGGAACACAGATTCGACCTTTTAGCCTTAGAATCCCATCATTATCAACCTGAAAACTCGAGGGCTCGCCTTTCTGAGTTATCTCTCTGATATTCTAAATGAAGTGATCATCCTTCTAAAGAGCAGATATTTTATCAATCAATGAAGTGGTAATAATAAAACTGGGGATCATTACATTTTTTCTACTTAGTGCATCGGCCACAACATTGGCTTTCCCTGGAGTGTACAAAATCTCAAAATCGTATGCTGCAAGAAACTCTAGCCAACGTTGCTGCCTCAGATTCAAGTCTTTCTGGGTGAATAGATACTTTAGCGACTGGTGATCTGTAAACAGTTCAAATTTCTCACCTAGAAGATAGTGTCTCCAGATTTTCAAAGCGAATACGATAGCCAATAACTCCAGATCATGAGTAACGTAATTCTTTTCATGTGGCTTTAGCTGACGGCTAGCATAAGCAACTACTTGACCTCTTTGCATTAGTACTGCACCAAGGCCTTCTCTAGAGGCATCTGTCCAGACTTTCAGGTCCTGATTGCTGTCGATTATCGTTAACACTGGAGCCGTTGTTAATCTTAACTTTAGCTCCTCAAAAGCCTCCTCACATTCGGGAGTCCACTTGAACTTTGAGTGCTTCTTTGTAAGCTTTGTTAAGTGACTAGATATCTTCGAAAAATCTTTAACGAACTTCGGTAATAACTAGCCAATCCAAGAAAACTGCGGACTTATGTGGGAGTACTAGGCTGTTTCCAGTTTTGAATAGCGGCGATTTTACTTGGATCCACAGCAATTCCCTCTTTTGATACCACGTGGCCCAGAAACTTTACTTCATCTTTCCAGAATATACATTTGGACAGTTTGGCTTTCAATACATTCCTCAGAATTTCTAGAACTTGTTCCAAATGTTTTTCATGTTCGGCTTTTGACTTAGAGAAGATTAGAATATCGTCAATAAATACCAGAAAAAACTTATTCAAGACTCCTCTGAACACTCGATTCATCAGATCGACGAAGTATGCTGGAGCGTTACATAAGCCAAACGACATTACTAATCACTCATAGAATAAGTCTGGACCTCTGAATGCTGTCATATGAACACACTCTTCGGCAATACGAAGCTGATGGAAACCTGTAGCTAGGTCTATCCTTGAAAATACTTGTGCTCCATTCAGACGATCCAATAAATCATCGATTCACGGCAATGGATATTTATTCTTTATTGTCTGCTTGTTCAAATCACGATAATCCACACATAGTCGCAGAGTACCGTCAGACTTTGAGACGAACACCACTGTTGCTCCCCAATTAGAGAAACTAGGCCTGATCAGACCCTTCCATACAAGCTGTCTTGTTTGATTGTCTAATTCCTCTTTCTCTTTCAAGGTCATTCTTCGAATAGCGTGAACTACTGGCCTTGAATTCGGGATTAAAGCAATTTTGAAATCAATTTCTCTCTGCGGAGGTAAGCTAACCCCTTCTTCAAACACATCTGCATAATTCTTTACGATAGGAATACCTTTGATGAGGTCTGGAATATTTTCTATGACTTCAGGGATATTTTCTATTTGAGCAAGAGAAACATCCAAAGCTTCCCAGAAGTCTTTTCAATTAGAATTCTGACCGTCACATGGTATGATTATATAATTCCCTGATTGGGCCTTTGCCTTAACAACTCTCTCGGCGCATCTAACCTCTGCCTCTTATTTGGTTAACCAATCCAATCCCAAAATAAGATCGAATTTAGTAAAATTCATGACGATAGCGATGGTAGGGAATTTATAACAGGAAAAAGAGACAGGCATCGCACAAATCCAACTAAGATTAAGGGAACTCCCAACCGGATTATGTATAGTGATGGGTTCTTTGAGCTTCTTCAAATTCAAATCTAGCTTCTTAACTGCATTCTTTGCAATAAAGCTTCGCGACGCGCCTGTATCAAACAGTACTTTAACAGGAATATTTTTGACATTAAGCGTGCCTTCCAAAACATCAGCCCTTTCCTGAGCAGACGAAGATGCAGGCACTTCTGCCAATTCATTTACATGCACTGCTTCAGGTTTTCTGAATAGCGGGCAATTTTTCGCAATATGACCGGCCTGGTGGCACTTATGGCACCCTCTGCCCTCATGAACCCTCTTATTAGACTTAGATCCTTCCTTTCTTTGCTTCTCTAAAGATATGCAATTTCCTTGCAAATGCCCTTGCTTCTTGCAATTATTGCATATGGCAGTCCTTACTGGTTCTTTCTCAGATCTGGCCCTTTTCCGATTGACCTTCGGCTTCTTACTGACCCCAGACATCGTACTGGCCTCCGGAAGATCAGTTTCAGACTCGCCTTTATTGCTAGAACTGACTTCCTCTTCGTAACGCAACATACCTTTCTTGTCGAGATCCTCATACTGGTAAGCCATGCATATCATTTCAGAAAAAGGAAGCTTCACATTCCTCATTACATTATTCTGATATTTTCTTTGCAGGCCATGAATAAACCTCAGATTCTTCCTCTTCGGATCTTTAATCAGATGCGGGGCAAAATGAGAAAGTTAATTGAATTTCTTATGATATTCCAAAATGGTCATATCTCCTTTTATCAGATAAGAGAATTCATCACATAACCGCTCAGTTTCTTCAGAAGGAGTAAATCTTTCTCGGAAAATCACCTTAAATCTATCCCAAGTGATATCACCTTCTGGATTATCCTCAATAATAGAATCCCACCAGAACAAAGCTTCGTCTTTGAGTGCCCAGGAGGCCAGAAATCTTTTCTGGTCATCCCTCAGCTTTAAACCTACAAAGATTTTCTCAGTAGAACGAATCCAAGCTTGTGTTTTCGTAACAGATTCTTCGCCCGGGAACGGTATTCCACCCATATTTCGATACTTAATTAATAAGGCCTCAATATCTGGTTCTGCATTCCTTCTGTTTCTGACACTCATTTTTCTAGTACTTCTGCAAATAGCAGATCAAGTATCAGGTCAACAGAAAAGATATTTTAAAACATAGAAACATACACTTGAATGTAAATGTGTCTATCGGGGTGTATTTCATTCTGCTATACTCATACTAGGATATTATCGATCCTATCTGTAATGAGTTATTCGTACTAGAACACTACTGGTTCTATTTCTGACGAGTTCGTTAACATGTTATATTCCAGCACTAAGCTTAACCAAAGCTCTGATACCACGATGTAACGACCCCAAAACCCCGTACGACGGTGTTAAGGGTAATCTTTGGAATATAAGACATAAACAGATAATAGCAGAACAGAAATAAATAAATACACCAAATAATGCACAATAGAATACACTGGATAAACGTAATCATCAGAGTTACACAGTAAACAGGATCATACTTAGTACAAATACAATTCAGCTATACATAAATGTCTACAGCGGAAAACAAACGTAATATGTACAATAGGAGCTGAATTGCATAAAAAGAGATAAATGATAGAATCCATCTTCAGCTCCAGCTATCCAGAAAGAGCCTGCTAAAACCTGAATACAAGGCTGCCCGTGTAGAAAAAGGGGCACCTGAGTTTGCAAGTGAAACAAACTACGAGTCAGTCAAGGGACTGGTATGAGAAATCTACTTAACACATTTATAGTATGGCTAATCACAGGACCATGCCACTTTCGCGGAGCGGGTTTACTCCATTGGATTGCCAGTGCTTTAAAACAAGTAAATCTTTAAACATCGCAATGCTTTTTATAAAAATGAAACCATTATAAGACTCAGTTCCCATCACACAATGCAACGCAAACCGGAGTATAGAGTTTTACCTTATAATGGCCAAAATATGCTTGATACAAATAAAACAAAAGCATTTGATATTATTACTAGTGTTTATATGTTTCAAAACCAATTTCAATCATAACTATCAATCATAGACGGCATGGGTACCATATATCATGTCGCCATAAATATATACAATTAAAACCGCACGGTGTCGTATTTGGAAATTGGATTTCCATCATGAACCAAGGAAAAAGACAGTCCTTACCGACTTCGAGACAATCTAGCCCATGTCTCAGGACCCAGACTCAGGTAGGCCCTTGGAGCAACAGGGTCGGTCCACCGATGTGGATTAAAATGCCTGAACACTGCGTTTCCCAGCCCTTTGGGGCGTAAATGAGCCAACGAATGACTCCATCGGTCCCGGATCGACCGATATATCCGAGGCGCCTCGCAACAGCAACAACCACACAGGTGAAAGTAATATAAATGTCAGCCAGTTTAAGCACTGACACCACCTCTAGCAAGAAGGAAACGCATGCCCTCCCTGAGGTCCTCTCCCGTTTTTGGTTTATACCGGGGTGTGAGGCTCGCGAATTAACGTTATACACAAAGCTATGCCACACAGGTCGGGCTTTGATCATCAACCACAAGACTTTTCTTTTCAACAGAAGCCTTGATCACTGCATCTTAGCATGCCACACACGCAATTCACACCATGTAACTGATGGCTATCAATCACACAGGATGAATTCCAATGTCAGACACACAGTCCATTTACAAGTCTGTTCTGGGTCTGAACGTAACCGGAGGCACTATATACTTCGCATACCCATCGATCTCCACGTGCGTCTGGACGATCACCACTCATTATCCACATTTCGGGATGCCTCCCAATCAGGACATCAGTTATCATCCAACCGAGGTGAAGATCTCCGGTCTTCAACCACCGTCTTCATCATCGATTTCTTATCATCGATTCATTTATTCAGAATGTGATAAACCCGGTTTTTCTGAGCAACTCGCGTATATAATAAACAAGTGCTACACAAACACAATATACGCATTATTTCAATTCTTTAGTCACTAACCATAAATTAGTAAGAGAACGATTTCCCAAATATTAACCCCGAAGGTCGAAACCAACATCAGATCAAAACCCAGGAAACCATTCGACTTAGCTAACCTTCGGTTAGTTAACGACGCTTCAGGCCATAACGCGGCCGTGGCGCTGTTTCTTCAGATTTTATTTACACATATCTGAAAATCTAACCATTGGATCTTCACAAAATTTATATCATTAGAAAGATCTTTTCAAAACGAATCCAACGGTTCCAGTTTTGGGAAAATCCGACGGTTGGATCTCCCGGTACAATCGTTTGAAGTTTCGATTTCAAAATACGAACTACAGCGTCGTTATTCGATTTAATTTAATTATATATATATATATATATATATATATATATAATCGATTCTGGCGCTGTTTTTCTTCAAATTTGATTTATAAATTCCAGAAAATCTAATCGTTGGATCTTTACAAAGTTGGTGTCGTTGGAAAGATATTTCCAAAGCGAACCCAACGATTTCGGTTTCGGGAAAATCCGATGGTCAGATCTCCCGCACTAATCGTTTGAAATCACGATTTCAAAACACGAACTGCAGCTTCGTTACTCGGTTTATTTTAATTTTATTTATATACATATATATAAATATAATCTATTCCTCGATTTCAAAACCATTTTCTTTTCATACATTTGATAAAAATGATATTTTTATCCAACAAACATTCATTTCGACACTTCACTACTTTTAACAATTCATGTACATAATAAAAATGTGATTTTTAATGTAAAACAATTTATTTAAAAACACGACTATTTTATATAGTTCATATAGATGATAAAAATATGATTTTTATTATAAAACAATTTATTTCAACACACGAATACCATTCAACACATGAATTTCTATTCAACGAATGAATTTCTATTCAACACATGAATGTTTTCTATAGTTTGTATATATACAATAAAAAGGTGATTTTTATATTTAAAACAATTTATTTAAAACACGAATACCATTCAACACATGAATTTCTATTCAACGAATGAATTTCTATTGAACACATGAATGGTTTCTATAGTTCGTATATATACAAATAAAAAGGTGATTTTTATATTTAAACAATTTATTTAAAACACGAATACCATTCAACACATGAATTTCTATTCAACGAATGAATTTCTATTCAACACATGAATGGTTTCTATAGTTCGTATATATACAAATAAAAATGTGATTTTTATTGTTAAAACAATTTATTTAAACATGAATGTCGTTCAACACATGAATTCCTATTCAACACATGAATATATTTTCAACACATGAAAATAATTCTAACACATGAATATTATTCAAAATTTCGGCAGCATAACGACAGGGTAGTTAAAACAGGGGTCGTCCCTTGTACGGCTCCTCGCTCTACCTTAAAGCCTCGCAGCTTTTGACAATGGGGATTTCATGCATCTAGTTTGCACGCAGGCGAGATGTATATTTTTTCTTTCTTTTCCACAAACTAATCCTATGTGGTTTCAACCAAATAATTCTCAACCACAAACGGGTATTTTTCAACCACAATCAATCAATTTCAACCACAAACAATTTTAATCAACCATTCGCTATCAACCAATTTTCACACCAATCACAACCAATAAATATCGTCCATGGTTTGTGGATGAGGGGCGTATATATATATATAATATAAGTATATTTCACTTCTATTCAACACATATATAATTTTTACAATGCATATATAACTTATACATCGAACGTACGACTTATACAACGCTTATACATGAGGTGTACAATGCTTATATAACTCATACATCGACTATATAATTTATACATCGTCGTTTTCCATATCATTTATAATTCAGAAATCTCACATTGGGTTCCACTCCACCAAAAATAGCAGAAGGCTCAGAAAAATATGCGGTCTCTTCTAGAATGTAGAAGACGTCCGCACGAGTCCACTGTCTCTTGTTTCACTGAATTTCGTCAAAAAACGAAAAAGATATGATTTTTACAGTGAAATCAAAAACCGTTGCACTTTAAAGTGCTATAATATAGTTTAAATAATTTATAGCCGTACCTCAGCTGAATTCTTCAAAACTAGGTCTTCAATTTGCAATAAAACGGTGTAGAGTTGTGTCGATCGGAGCATGCCACTAGGTGGAGATAGGAAGGTCGCCTGTTCGCCGGAAGTGGGGCCCACTTCGGTGGCCTCTGGCGTCCATGGCGATGCTCAAAAGGGCTAAACTTTGGGGCTTCAAATGAACGAAATACTCTATGAAAAATTCGAACCCTGGTATGGATTTAAAGCTCGTCTCGAGCACTTCAAAATCTTCAACTGGAGGTGGGACTGATTTTTCTTGTTGAAGGAGAAAATGAAGAGAGAAGGCAGAGAGCCCTTTCCGTCGTTCGGGATTTTGATTACGGGGAGAGAGAAAGCGCGTTGACCAATGAGAGACTTTTTATTTTATTTATATATTTTAAAAATCCAAAAATACCCCTTATCTCATACGAACTCCAATCCAAACCCAACGACTGTCGTCCCAAGCTAAATACCCCTATTCCGAACACAATGGGATATGTTTCGTAGGCCCATTCGACTGTTTCAGTCAGTTTTTCTTCAAATTAAAATATAAAATATTCAATATCGAATTTGAACGTACATTTCAATTTGCGGGGCCACATACTGATTCTAAAAATACCCGAAAAATAAATCTAGCTATGTTTTGACGATACGGTCCCAACAAAACTAGTTTCGTCGAATTTTGAGACCGTTTGAAAGATGGCCCTTTTCTGGTCGATCCAATTTAATAGAAATCAACCAAACACATTTTCCTTTGCCACACTCACATACTAGCTTCAAAAATTATGAAATTTGAAACCTAGCAATAATTTAACATTTCGGATCTAACAAAAGTAGTTTCGTCGAATTCTGAGGTCGTTTGCAAAATGGCCATTTTTACGGGCTATATAAACTTTATAGCGACCTTTCTGAAAATTCATTTGGCTATAACTTTTGCTTCCCGCTACGAAACTTCGATTTTTCAGTTTCGTTAGAAAGATATTTGCTAACAGATTTATATATTTTTGGTTTCACTAAAATCTCTTTTGTTTTGCACCCGGTACAGTCAATCAAAGTTTGAATTCAAATTTTGAAACTACCGCGCCATTTCAGGCCTTGTTTATAATTAGAATTAATTATATTCATTTTCAAACATCGATTCAAACTTACTTTTCGTCATTATTATTTAAAATATTTTTGTTTTAAATATTTAAAATTCACTAAAATAGCCAATTTAAATTTTTTAAATTGGTTCAGATTTCACGGGTTGTTACAAGAACCCAGTTGGATCCATCCAATCTGTTTTCCCTGCATCCAAATACGTTATCTCAACAATATCATTTATTCCAATAATTGATATAATACTCAATAATTAAGCAATAACAGTAATCCAAACATTCTCATCTCAATTAAATTCGTTCATATTACTATAAATGTAACCAACGAGGTACGTTACCTCATTTGGAAATAATCATCAAAAATAATGATTGGCTTAATATTAAATTAAACAAACGTTTGGTTTAATCAGTTCAATCAGCATATATTAATATATATTTAGCATCCATCAACTAATTAACAATCATAACACACATATATTTAAATCCGACTTATATAAAATATAAGTGGGGTAAAACATAGTGAGTTGAACTCACCTTGATCTCATCTGTCGTTGAAACATTTTGTTTTAATTTAATTAAACAAGCGTTTAATTTAATTAAAAACTCCAATAGCTGCCAACTATGATTAAACCAGCTTTATCGTTTTGTACTCGTCGATGCGGATCTGACGTTACTTGTCTCATCCCCTTCCGTCACTGTATGGCACAGATACAAAATTAAACCTTATTTACTATTTAAATTAATATTGTTTTAACCTTAATAATAATTTATTTAATTATACTTATGGTTTAGTGATCTTGGATTAGGCATATTCAATCTCAAAAGGGCACTTTAAAACATAAGTAGGCAGGTATAACTAAACTCCTAGGCCACGTTAACGTTATATATATATATAATATATATTAGGCCCGTCCATGAACTTAGTTAGACAAAACAGGATTAGGAAGATTTAAGGACACTCAGGAAATTAAAATATTTGATTAGGCACACGTTATGTATACTGTTAAAGTAATATATTTAATAACTTAATATATATATTTCTATTAATAAATTCACGTCTTACCATAATTTGGCTAAATTAAACACTAATATAATTAGGCATATTCTATCTTCCTTACCTTATACATTATCTTCTTCCCATATGATAAAGAAGACTTCTTTACCCTGTTACGCATGCTACACCCAAAACATTGCTGTCAAAACCCATTTGTTTCCACCTAGTCATGGTTGTATTATACTACACAGATTAGGAATACTTTAATTATGATTAGGCATTTATATAACTATATTAAGCATGTTCTCAACACGTTACACACATTCACTAATTTATCAGGACACGTTAAAATTGTTTCAAACACAATTAAATAATTCAGACCCGATTTCAAGGGATTAGTCACGTATACTTGTTACCTAGGCCACGTTGTAGAATAAACAAAAAAAACGAGTTAGCAAAAAGTTTCTTACATTAATTATACTACAATTAGTTACATTAAAACAAATTAGGCATTTTATAAAATTCCTCACCTGATTGGTTCGTTACTTGCGAATATGATGCGCACGTAATTCCTCCCCCACTGCACCTGTTTTGATGACCAGATCACAACCTCTCTCCGCATTTTCGCTCCTCTATACTCGTGGAAGAACTTTCATCTGTCGAAACCACCTTTACACTGTGCCATTGAACAATCCGCCTCTCTGGTTCGGCTTTGCACAACACACAAGAACCGATCCCGCCTACCTCATTATTGTTGCAACAACTTCTTCATGGGCTGCTTTACCCAATTCTCCTTCCCCATATTTTATTTAAACTCTTTTCGTTTTTACACAGTACCCCCATCAACTTACCATTTCTACTTCCAACTATCCCATTTGCGTTAGTACGTACTCCATTTATGTCCACGGGACCCACTTGCAGACTGAGCCTTCTCCCTTCGTTTGAGAATCACCCTACCTCGTTTTGTTTGTTTGTTCCTTTTTTCTCTTTTATGATTAAGCCCACTTTTGTTGCTGAGAAGATGAAGACGAGGAGGGTATTTATAAGATCGAATGTTTGGGGAACAAGTAAAGATGTTTGGCAGGCACGTTCATTACAAGGTAGGGTAGGTCTTCTTTTCAATGGAGGAGGTACGATATTTCATAGTACTGGTACGAGACTTTGTTGCCAAGGCAGCACAAAAAGTATAGGTTGAACGCTACAAAGTACGTAGGCTATAGTATATGTATGAGCTTTCTTGTCACAAATATAGCTACGGTAAGTCTGTGAAAATATTGTTTGCATGTGCTGGTGTTTGTGAATTTCTTTCCATGGCTGCGGTGGTTTTATTTCATGGCTTTTCAGAGGGTAGCTTTAGCTAGGCATGTTGCTTTTTAAGTCTGTACGTGAATATAGGTAACTTTGATGTGTTATTTGGCTTGAACGGTAAGTTATTTATTTTATATTAATTTGCTTTGTTTTTATTCACCCTACCGTTAATTGTCGTCAACCGTTACTTATTTGTACCGTCTCACACGATATCTAAATGAAATAAAGATGTCTACACTATTACTTCTTAACGTTCCGGTCCAAAAGAAATTAATTTCATTGAAAATTGATACCGTTTGTACAACACCATTATTTTAATTCATCGGTTCATCTTTAAATTGCACGCACTGATAAAATAACTCTGATTGGCTTCAAATTGGAAATCTAGCAATAATTAACTATATGTATTCCAATAAAATTTGTTTTGTTGAAAACATAGACTGTTTGGAAAGAAAACTAATTTTTAACAATTAAATATAATTAATTCCAAATCAAATCAAATTAAATAATAAAAAAATTTAATTGAATATCTCAAAATAAAATATCATACAGTTTCAACATAGATCAATATAGCCTTATAACTCAATATTAACAATTTTGAGTTAAACGATATTCAAATTATATGGAAACTCTTATTTAATTTATTAAATAAACGTTATCGTTTATTAATGAATTCCATAGCGATTCTTTGAAAATTTGAATTGGACATAACTAACAAACTACAATATGAAATCTCCATTTTTCTCTTCCTTTAGAAAAATATAACCAAACAGATTCGGACGATTCTTCTTTTGTAGAATTCCGACTTATATCAGATTTTGTATATTTAGTTGAAGTTCAGATAGTAAATTACAAACTACCGCGATGTTTCGGGTTCGTATTATAATTATATATAAACTATACGCTCGAACTTCGTTATATAAACGAATTATATATAATAAATTCATTTAAAACTATAAATAAATATTTAATAAAATAAAATAAAATAAATATTGGCTACCAAAAATACGGGACGTTACAACCAACTTCCATGACTCCTCCGTCATTTTCAACACTAAACAAAAACCACGCCTCCCCCTTTTTCACACTGCATACTCCATTCCAGGCTTCAAAATATTCGACGTCACCCATCATGCCATAGGCTTCCACAACCGCACCCACTACAGCTAAATAGGGCTTCAACGGCGATCACCAATCGCTGTAGCTCACCATCGCCCACCTCTGCCCAAAGTCGAAGGTATCTCGACGTTGTCCTTCAGCTGTAAGCCCCTACGATCCGACTCCGCCTTTAGACAAGATTCTGACCACCACAAAACGTAATTCAAGATCGTAGCCACTCAGATAGAAAAGCTAGAAGGGCTTGCTGTTTTCCTACAAATTAAGTATAGTGGCGACCAAAAAAATAGGTTTAAGGGGAAACGTTGGGTATTTATAGGGTAGAATTTATTAATATTTTATTTTATTGAAACTTAGACGTGAAATACCGCGTTAAAAACTGAACATACCATCTCTACTCGAGATGAAACTTCTAATCTTAGCATAGAAAAATATTCCGGACAATGGGACAGGTTTCGTCGAATTTCGATATCGTTTGTAAAAAGTCCTTTATAAATCACAAATGAAAAACACGCATTTAAATTGCCCACGATCGCAAAATAAATCCAAATAACTTAAAACTTGAAACATTACAATACCTAACCATTATGGTTCAATAAAATTAGTTTCGTTGAAAACAGAGATCGTTTGCATATCAGTTATTCTATTTTATACGCAAAATAACGTTGTTTTGGACACCTGAAATACCCGGTCACCAAAAATAGTAAATTATATATCTATCCTGACTCTAAACGTTTATACGAATTCAACGGAATTGGTTTCATAGCTTAATTCGATCGTTATCTCGAGTTATGATCAAAATCCCTTTTTAAATCAAATTAAATTAATTGCTAAAATTTATAAATAATTCTGTAGCGACTATTTTAAATTTTAAATTGGACATAACTAACAATCTATAACATGAAATCTCCATTTTTCTCTTTTATATGAAAATTATTACCAAATAGATTCAAACGGTTCTTATTTCACCGAATTCCGACTTATATCGGATTCTATATATTCAGTTAAAGTTCAAAACTCAATTTACGAACTACTACGACGTTACGAGCTCGTTTTATAATTATATATAAATTAAACGTTTAAACTTTGTTTTATAATGAATTATATAATATAAATCAATTTATAAGTTCCAAATCAATATTTAATAAAATAAAATAAATTAAATATCTGAATATGGAAAATACTGGACGTTACAACATATTCCATTATGTCCGGAATGAGTGTATTTAGTTAGGAATGTTGGTCATTGGGATTCATTTGGAGTTCAGAGCATTAAAAAAGTAGAATATGTATTAAATAATACTATAATATATATATATAGACTAAATCTCCAATTCTAATCTATTACACAGCATAGTCGCCATCAATATGATCAATGGCAAAAAATGTCGTATTTTAATTACTAAAATCTCATAAAATGCACCCGATTAGCTAATGACGTCTAAACGAAATTTGGAGAGCAATGATTGAACTTTAAATTCATATGGTTAAGGTTTTATTTAGTGAATTAAATTGAGTGATTTCAGCCCTCAAAGATGTTGAGTTCGTGCGCATTTTCTGATGTGAGGGAAGGGCTGAGTTCGCCCTTGTTACAGGCAGAGCACCTAGTGGGGCGACGTTGTGGAGGCGGCTGATTTTGCTCCGCCGACTCAAACGGCGTGCAAAATTTGGAGAAAGAGGCTCGAGCTTGGGTTTTCGCGGTTACAGAAGGCAACGAAGAGGGAGAAATGTGATTGAGGAAAAATAGTAAATTAAATTTATTAGTTATTTTTAGTAAATTAATTAATGTAATTAAACTTTAAAATCTCTTATCTTTATCAAACGGTAACAGAATTCGACAAATTTGGTCCGTTGGAACCATAAAATATAGATCAACAATATAGAACTCTGGAAGGAATTTGGAGCAAGTTATAGTATTTGGTTAAATTAAACGTCCAATTTAATTTGACTAAAACAATCATTTCAAAATTAATTTGAACCGATCAATGTAAGAACTGTAGTGACCCGAAACTTCCCCGGTAAGGAAAGCTCGGATTACCTTGAGAATACGACATAATAGAACGCAAACAGAAGAACATTTCATTGCTTATTACGACAATTCCATCAGATACAAGAATATACAGAGTATGAATAAACAAAATACATTCGGAAAATACCAGAGATTACAATAAATTACATAGCAGCGGAAAAACAATACAAAACACAACTGCAAGTAATACACGGATACAGAGCTTTCCGAGCATCGTTCCCACTGTAAATCAGGATCCTGTGAATATAAATCTGCAAAACCAAAACTACTAGCTGCCCGTGCCGAAAGTAAGGGCACCCAGAGTTTAGGTTAAAACAATAAACTCCAAGTCAGTCATGTGACTGGTGTGAGAACTAAAACAGTTATTAATCTTTATTTTAAAGTTCGGTAAATCAAGGGACCACGCCGTATAACACGGAACGGGTTTCCTCCCAAGAACACCAGTGCATAGAATAAACAACGCAATGCTTTTTCGAAAAATGAAGCTATTATAAGACCCAGGTCCCATCACACAATGCAACGCAAGCCAGAGGATAGGGTTTTCCCTTATAATAGCCAAATATGCTTAGTACGTTTAAAACAAATCATTTGATACTATTATAAGTGTATAGTGTCAAAACAATTTCAGTCATAAATATCAATCATAGGCGACATGGGTACCATTTATCATGTCGCCATACTAGGCTCTGCAAATAAAACCGCAATATCACGTATTGGAAATTGGATTTCCGTCATGATTCGAGGAAAGGGGCAAGCTACTCTCCGATTCGAGACACTCTAGCAAATGTCTCAGGACCCCACTATGATCCTTTGGAACCACCTAGGCCGGTTCTCTCTTACTTTTGAGGATTGGCAATTCCTGAACACACGTTTCCCGGTCCTATAGGACCTGTATCCGAGGCGCCTCGCATCCAACAACCACATAGGTTAAAAGTATATAAATGTCAGCCAGTTTAAGCGCTGACACCACCACTAGATAGAAAGAAACATCGTGCACTCCTTGGGTCCTTATACTGTTTTTAACTCATACCGAGGTGTGAGGCTCGCGAATTCACGCTATACACAAAGCTACGCCACACAGGCTGTTCTTTGATCATCAACCACAAGACTTTGCTTTTCAACAGAAGCCTTGATCAATTGCCACTTACGCGTGCCACACTGGCAATTCACTCCATGCGACTGATGTCCATCGATATACAACCTCAGAGCTCGTACGTCTTAGAGAAGGGCGTTAAGCAAAAGAATAAATTCTCCGCCGCCAAACAGATGTATATTTAATAGAGATCAATCAATGAAGAATAAAATCCAATGTCAGACACACAGTCCATTTACAAGTTCGTTCTGGGTCAAAACGAAACCGGAGGCACTTCCCTCGCATATCCATCAATCTCCAAGTACGTCTGGACGATCAACAACTGTGAAGACTTCCGGTCTTCAACCACCATCTTCATCTTCGACTTATCGCCGTATCGATTATTCAAAATGGGTATAAACCCGGCCTTTCCGAATAACCCGCGTATATAATAAACACGTGTTACACAAACACAACATACGCCTCATTCCAATTCAGAATATTCTTTTATTCAAATTTTCACACTCTTAGGGAAAGGTTCCCATTAATTTTATCAAAGATAAATTCTTCTAAATTTATTCTTTAATCTTCCTTTGGATATCATTTCAAACCATATTATGGTTTTCCAAACTAGTCGGGATTAGCGAACCACACCGAAGTAATTATTTATTTTATTTCCCAATCCCAACCTATTCATCCCATGAAGTAAAACTGGTCATACTCCATATCTAACACCATGGCGCTATCGGTAAAATTAATTACCATTTCACGTTCAAATATAATTAAAGATTTAACTATCGCTTTGGAGCAAAACTGGTGGTACTCCATTCTCGATCACTTTTCAGATTTGATAATTTAAATTATCAATTCACATTTCAATCTAATTAAAGATTCATTAAAACTCCACTTAGTTTTAATCTTCCCAAAAATCAATATCCTGGTATTTAACTGGGTTAAAGAACCAATGTCATCTAAAACACGATTCACGATAAACCCAAAATCACATTCTATTGTTAATCAGGTTAAAGAACAGGTGTTATTCAAAACACCGCTCACGATAAACCAAAAACCCAATTTAAATTCAATTCCAATTAATATTATTTAATTGGTACACTTCATTAAATCTAAATAGAAAGATTTAATCCTTTTCTCAACTGGGCTTAAGAACAGTGTTAATGAAGACACCATTCACGACAAACCCAAATCACATTTGATATCAAATACAAGGCTCTGAATAGAAAATATACCGGCCTATATTCAATATCAAATTCTGGAACCAACAAATATCGTATTGGAAATAACGATATAAATATATCTTCCAAATTCCCATAACAATATCTGTATAATCACGGAATCCAACATCGAAATATTCCAAAGACAATTTCGATTCAAATCCACTTCCACTTTATATATATTGGAAATTCTGGTTATTTTCAAAACCAATTCAAATTCAATTTATTTATTTCAAAAATAAATTGATTTTAATTTTAGTTCAAAACTAGTTCATTTCGATAAAACTCTATTTTTATCTTTTCAAATATAGAGTTTTTCATCCCAATTCTTCACAAATCATTTCTTATGATTTTACACTAATTATTGATATTTTTAATAATTTTATCAAGGCCCGTACAGTCGATTTCCATCAACGGCCATCGAACTGCACGTACAACGACCTTTTCCAAATTTGATTTGGACATAATTCCAAATCCAACCGTTAGATTTCAAATTTCTAATATCCATTGGAAAACTCTTTTCGATACGAACATAACGATTCTGGTTTTAGGAGAATCCGATGGTCGGATCTCTCGCAACGTCAATTCGAAGTCAATGGTTGAAATTCACGAACTGCCGCGGCGCGGCGCATTCTATTCAGACCATTATATATATAATACATATATGTATATTATATATATTTCATCGATTTCCTTTTAAAATGAATTTTATAAATCATTTTGAATTCGGTTTCAAAACGATTTCAACTTCCCATTCAATTTCAAATCAAAATTGAATTTTCCTTATATAAATTCATTTTAAATTCATTTCAAATTGATTTCAATTCGAATTCATTTCAATTCAATTTCAATTCGAATTCATTTCTATATATTCGATTTTGAAATCACTTTTCGATATTCATAAAAAAATGAATAAAATCGATATAAATATCGTTCACGTCAAAATGGTGCATCTCTAATCAACACGGCTTTATATATTTCAATAAATTCGTTATTCTATTCAACAAAGGAATATTTTCTCCAACACATGAATATATATTTTATTCAACACATGAATATTCTCAACACATGAGCACTGTCAACACATGACTATTTTTGTTATTTAATATATTTTATAAAATTATGGTATCTATCGTTTGATTTTTAATTCAGATTCCAACCGCAAACTAGTAAGAGAATGATTCCCTAAGTAATAACGCCGAAGGCCGAAACCAATATCAGATCAATACCCAGGAAACCACTCATCTTATCTATTCTCCAGTTAGTTTCTAACTTTAAATATGATAAAGATGTAAATTTTAGTGTTAAAATATTTTTTATTTCCCAAATTGGAATAAGGACCAATCAATTACCATATAATGTAAATTATATGGATTTTACACAACACATGTATATAATAGCACTGGCAAATAATCAACCATCATCCAAAGTGCACTACACTGTATAAGCATCAAATATAGATATCTAACGCTTATAACAGCCTGTCAATCAATCGATCAACATACAACTAATTATTGGGATTAGCGTGTGCAAAATATCATCCCAACACCCGTGTGGGGTTTCAAATCAACAAACACATATTTTTATTGGTGCAGTTGGGCGATGTGTAAAATTTATCGTCCCAATCAATATCCTTCAAATAGGTGTACATAAACAAACCGTCCGGTTTGTAAATGAATATTTATTTATTCACATTCACGTTAAAAATTATATTTTTAACGATAATTTATTTATTTCAACACATGAATATTTTATTATCGATTTCACATCAACATCACAAACAAATTTCACAACACATCAAACAAGCATACAAGCCGTCCATGGTCTGTGGACGACGGGTGTCGGGTGCTGCTAAGCACCGTCTGCATCCTAGTATATATTTTAACTAGAAATAAATTAAAAGTGAGAAGTTATCACAGAGGGTTCCACTCCGCCGTGCTTTGCTTCTGAACTGCTGAACCGTCTGGATTTGATTGAAATTCCAATGCAGTCCCGTCTCATTTCTTTTCACGCTGTTCAAATAAAAATTATATTTTTATTACTTCATTTCAATAAATAAAAATTCTATTTTTATTTCTACTTCATATATTTTTACAACGCTACTTCCTATATAAAAATTATATTTTTATAATTCTACTTCTTATGTAAAGATCGGATTTTTCTTTCGTTACATATATAAAGATAATATTTTTACTTTGCCACTCATATAAAAATCGAATTTTTATATGCTCTATCTTATAAAAATCATACCTTTATATCTTCTATAAATTAAAAATCGAATTTTTATTCTCTTTAAAATATAAAAATCGTATTTTTAAATATACGATAAAAATCTTGTCTTTCTCAATTCACTTCCATTATAAAAATCACAGCTTCTATTATATAAAAATTATATTTTTATTCGACTAAAATTCATATCTTCTTCTAATCAAAGATTATATTTCTAATTTGCTACTAACTATATAAAGATAACATTTTTAATTAGCTACTAACTATATAAAGATAACATTTTTAATTAGCTACTAACTATATAAAGATAACATTTTTAATTAGCTACTAACTATATAAAGATAACATTTTTAATTGCTTTTTATATAAATAAAAATAAAATATAAAAAATAAAGTAATTATATAAAATTAATTAAAAACTTACCGTGGTCAAGAGGGGGATGCTCGCTGCTGGGGGTTTCACTAAAGGGTGGTGTGGCCTTGCGGGTGGCGGAGGCATTCGTTTCGGATTTGGGGGTTTGCGATTAGAACTGGAGAAAGAGGAGAGAAGTGGCGAGAGGAGGATGGTCGAGGGGTGGCTCACGATTTGAGAAGGATGAGGTGGAGAAGGGCGACGCGTTGAGGCTGCGGGTGGCGGAATCGGGTGGTGCGGTGGCTAGGGCTAAAGTGGAGGGCGGGAGAGACTGGAGGAAGGAGAAGAGGGGAATGGAGGGTGGAGAGAGGTTGCGGAGGACTTGGGGGGCACCGTCGTCGGAACGAGGGGGGCGTCGATCGATTAGGGCTTCCGCCATTTCTCTTTTTTTTTTTTATTTGGTTCTGAAGTAACGGGGGAAGAGGAGAGAGATAAGGGGAGGGCCACCTAATTTATATATTATATAATATTATTATTTTAATTTTAAAAAGCAACTTTTTATTTCGACCTCGGAATCGAACCTATCGACTATCGTCCCTAGCATATTACCCCCATTCCGAACACAATGGGACATATATCGTAAGCTGATTCGACTGTTTCGATCGGTTTTCGTAAAAATCAAAACATAACTCTACATATTGAATTTGAACGCGCATTTCAATTTACCGGGGTCACGTACTAACTCGAAAATTTCCCGAAAAATATTTTCTAGCTTCGTTATGACGAACGGTCCTAACAAAACTAGTTTCATCGAATTCTGAGATCATTTGAAAAATGGCCATTTTCCAGTCGATTAAAATCAACTAAAACTGGTCAAACGCGTTTTCCTTTGCCACGCTCACATATAGATTCGAAAAATTACGAATTTTGAAATCTAGCAATAATTTGACATCACGAATCCAACAAAAGTGGTTTCGTCGAAATACGAGGTCGTTTGCAAAATGGCTATTTTTAAAGGCCGAAATTCTATAGCGACTATTCTGAATTTTCAACTGGACATATCTTTTGATCCCCGCTATGAAATTTTGATTTTTCGGATTCGTTGAAAAGATATTTTCAATATATTCTAATATTTTTGGTTTCGCTAAAATCCGGTTTATTTTGAATCTTGTATGTTCAATTGAAATTTGAAATCGAATTATCGAACTTCCGCGCCATTTTCAATTCCTTTTATAATTATAAATAATTATTTATATTCTAACGACGATTCAAATAAATATATACGTTCGAATTCTATTCAAAATAAATTTCTCGTCGTTTTTATTTAGAATAATCTATTTTAAATAATCAAAATTCGCTAAAGTAGCCAAAATAAGTTTTTTAAATTGGCTCACATTTTCCGGGTTGTTACAAGAACTCTCTCACTCAATTATTTTGTTAGGCTATTATAATCATATTTAAATTTATTGGTTGCTTATGCTGATTTTTATTGATTAAATCATCATAAATTATTATACTGTGCATGGTAGCTCACATCACTGTTTTTTGAAAACCCGATGGATGAATTGTTGATTTCTTGTGTTATGTTGTGATTGTGGACTTGAGATGTTTAACACGTTAAAATAATGTTGATATATTTGTCATAGTTGAAATTGGATTAAAAATCAATTTACAGGTCGACCGACTTGTTTATGTTCACCCATTTAAATATATTCGATTAGATGTAATAAATAATTTGTTAATTAATTATTTATTAGTTGAAAACCTCACACGGGTATCGGGATGACATTTTATTTACACTAATCCCAAGTGTTTAAATTGGATGTTAATCGAGTGATCGACAAATAGATATAAGCGTTTAATAATTATTTAATGCTTATGCGGATGTAAGAGCACTTTGGATGTTATTTGTATGTTCGACGGTTGATAAAATTATTGTTGAATGTATTAAATTCATATAAATTTATTTATTTGGTTATTGGTTGAGATTTTATTTCAATCCGGAATAAATATGAATATTTTAATAATACAATATTCAATGAAAATTGAAGTTTGATTTAAACATCCAATTTTGGTTAGATGCTAAGATATAAAAATATCGATGAATTTTAGTATAGTAACTAGTGGTTTTGAATTAATTTCAATTGATTTTGACATGCTGAAGTTTTCAAATTGAAATGAATAGTAAATTTCTAAAGTGAGGTTCAGTTAGGCTATATTGCAAACGTTTTAAAAGTAATTTCTTTTCAATTTTTTTTATTATTATGACGACTATTAAGAAAGTATGAACTTAAAATAATGAGTTTTAAAAATTATTATTATTTTTCTCATTAAAATAATATTAAAATTGACTAAACAATGAAATATGCAAATTTGAATATAAATGACTGAAATGAGCTTTTAAAGATAATTATATTTTTGATATAATTTATAAAAATGGTTAAGAAGCATTTTGATTTATAATTAAAATATATATATCAATTCGGGCTTGAATCGAATGTTTCACGCAGCGAAAGTTCGCGAACGTCAACCCATAACTTCGAATTGACGTAACGGAAGATCTGACATCGGACTCACCTGAAATTAGAATCATTGGAATCGTAATGAAATATACTTTCAAGTAAAATGATAATTTTTGAAATCCAACGGTTCGATTTTTAAATATGTCCAAATCAGTTTTGGAAAAGGTCACCATGGATGCAGTTCGGTGGCCGATATTAGAAACCAACTGTAAGGGCTTTAATAAAATTATTAAAATTACAAATAAATTATGTATAATCATATGAAATGATTTGGAAAGATTTTGGATGAAATAGTCCAAGTTTGAAAAGGTAGAAGTTATTTTTATCTGAACGTACTAGTTAACAACTAAAGTAATTATCCAATGATTTCAAATTAATAAATTGGATTTGTAAATGGTTTTGATATAACTAGAGGTTTCCAACATATAAATTGATATGAACTTGAATGGAAAGAATCTTCAGATATTTCAATATTGGATTCGTGATTATACAGATATCGTTGAGGAATTTGGAAGATATTGATATTGTTATTTCAAAACGATATCTGTTAATTTTAGGATTCGATATTGAATCTAAGTCGACATGATATCCATTTAAAACCTTATACTTAATATGAAATTGGATTTGGGTTGTTATGAATGATGACTTTAATACCACTATCCTTCAACCCTGTCAAAATGTAAGAAGTGGAAGAAAACTTCAATTAAGATTTAGTGAAAATTTCCAGTTTAATAAATTAAATTGGATTTAAACGGAAATTGATTTGGGTTGTTGTGAATAGTATCTTAAATAATATTGTTCTTAAATCCAGTTGTAAAAAGGAATAGATCTTTTAAATAAGATTTAATGAGGTTTTAGTTTATTTAATTAAATTTGAATTGAATGGAATCCAATTAATAATACTCGAGATGAGTTTCTATGTAGGAAGGCGTTTACTATTTATTGAATTTAAAAGGCCTTGCCATTATTCCACGTATAGTATTAGTCTGATACAGAAATTTATATCAATTATAAATTGTTCAGATTTCCGTGAAGATTCCATATTTAACGGAAGAGTATTTTGGCTTTATTATAAATGGTGTTTTTACATGACATTTGTTCTTTAATCTAAGTAAAGACAAGATTAATTTCCAAAGGTTGAATAATCATTAAGTAATGATTTTTTGGACAAAAATTAAGTTGGGGTTTTAATGAATCTTCAATTAGAATGTTATACACAAAAAGGTAACTTAATTTGTCAAATTTGAGAAATGTTTGATACGGAGTACAACAGGTTTTACTCCATGATATGGTTGAATCTTTAATTAGATTTGAACGTTAAATGGTAATTAAATTTACCGATAACACTATGGGTGTAAAATATGGAATACTACCAGTTTTGCTCCATGGGATGAATAGGCTGGGATAGGGATAATAAAATAAATGATTACTTCAGTAAGGCTCGATAATCTCGACTAGTATATAAACCTTAATTTGGTTTATGTTGTGAAAAGATATAATAAAATCTTTTGAAATGATATCTAGAGGAAGATTTAAACAATAAGTTTAAATGAAATTATCTTTGATAAAATTAATGGGAACCTTTCCTAGAGTAAATGAATATTTGAATAAAAGAATATTCTGAATTAGAATGAGATGTGTGTTATCTTTATTTATCATTTTATTTTAAAGATACGTGAGTTATTCGTAAAGACCGGGTTTAACCCATTCTGAATAACTGTTACGACGATTAAAAGTCAAAGATAAAGACAGTGGTTGAAGACCGAAGATCTTCACATCGTATGGATGATTACTGATGTCTCGATTGGGAAGTACACCCAAGAAGATGTAATAAGTGGTGATTGTCTAGACGTACTTGGAGATCGACCAGATATGCGAGGACCTCTCTCCTGTATTGGACATATGGGACGAGGAATAAGGTGCTCCAATTTTGTTCAGACCCAGAACGAACTTGCAAATGGATTGAGTATCTGACATCGTAGTTTGTGATATATTAATTGATCTCCACAAAATATATATCTGTTTTGCGGTGGAGAATTGATTCTCTTTGCTTAAAACCCTTCTCTAAGACGTATGAGCTCAAAGGTTATATAGCAGTAGACATCAGTTGTATTGTATGAGTTGACATTGTGGCATGCTGAGATGCAATGATCAAGGCTTTTTTTGAAAAGCAGAGCTTTGTGGATAATGATCAAAGAACGACTTTAATATATTGTAACTTTGTGTATAGCGTTAATTCGCGAGCTTCACACCCCGGTATGAGTCAAAAACAGGATTAGGGACTGTAGGGAGTGCATGCGTTTCTTTCTAGCTAAGAGTGATGTCATGGTATGGAGCCCAGTCATTTTGCTTATGTGGATGGTGGATTATGAGGCATCTCTGATATGATTGTTCGACATACTGACCAGGTGACAGACCCGATAGGATCGGAAAACGTATTGTTCAGGAACAACCAATCCACAAACTTTAGGTATGGACCGACCCTGCAAGATCCAAGGGTTGCCCATAGGTGTGTTCCTGGAATTCTTGCTAGCGGTGGTCCGAATTCGGTAGGGAGACATCCCATGCTTTGACTCATGATGGAAATCCAATTTTCAATTTGCGACTTTTCGGTTTTAGTTGTAAAACTATATGGCGACATAGTAGGATGGGGTACTATGTCGTTTATGATTGATACATTTATATTTGAAGTTGTTTTCTACACTATGCACTTATAATAATACCAAAAATATTTGTTTTAAAAGCGTATCAAGCATGTTTGGCTATTATAAGGTAAAACTCTATCCTCCAGCTTGCGTTGCATTGTGTGATGGGACTTGAGTCTTATAATAGCTTCATTTTTCTACAAGCATTGCATTGTTTTATTTTAAACTGATATTCATGTGGAGGAAATCCGTTCCATGTCATAATGTGGGTCCCTTGATTTACCCTATTTTAAAGTAAAGTTTTAATAAATGTTTTAAGTTCCCACACCAGTCCCATGACTAACCTGGAGTTTATTGCTTTCACCTAAACTTTGGGTGTCCATATTTTCCACATGGGCAGTCAGTAGTTTTGGTTTTGCAGACATTTATTTAACAAGATCCTAGTTTACTGTTGGAGCTATATTCGGAAAGCTTTGTATCAGTGTATTTCTTTCAGTTGTGTTAGTTGATGTATTTCTGATGTGCATTATATTTATATATATTTATTTCCGTTGCATTGTTCTAATTTATTCTCTGGTATTTATTTTCCGCTTTGTATTTCTTCGTACTCTAATATCCTTGTACTCTGATGTAATATTGTTGTATTAACAGTGAAAAGTTCTCTTGTTCTGTGTAACAACCGGTAATTTTTAATGATTTAAAATCCGATTTAAATCAAAATTTTATTTTGAAAACTTTTTGCAATTTTTTTTTTGTAACGGGAATTTAAAATTTGAAATGCGTACAGTGAGATGTTGCAGCTGTGAAAATCACATCAGAAAATTTGAATGTTTCTCGATCGTGCAATTTTCAGTGCAAAGCTGCGCATAACAGACCAAATTTTAGCGATTTAAAAATTTCCCCAAAATCAGTTCGGACAAATACGAAAAATATTCTATTCGTTGTCACGAATCTGACGGCGAAATTCGTTTCGCAAAAATCGGAAGTTTTGACCTTCGTTTTCCGTCCGCATTTTTACGTCAAAGGGGTCCGTAACGCGCTTTTGAACGGAGCATCCTGACATTGCAAATTTTATACCGTTGTGTCCGTCTCGTCGCGCTGATTTCCGCAATATTTTGATTTGTCAGTTTCGGTGTTCGGTTCGCGCTGAAATTGTGAAAATGCTTGCACAGTTCATTTTTGAAACAGAGCCATCTGAGTTTGATGTGTCCCTTTTCCGATCTTACATACTTTTTTTAGCTATTTTGGGTCTGCAAAAGCTGTTCTTTTATTTCAACAAACCATATATTTTTATTTTTATTTATTTCCGGGACAAAAAAATGCCTTTTAGCAAGTATATCTTCACATGCATATATATGTTTCACGTTTAAAACTACATAGGTACTCACGTAAGCATTTTCTTTAGTTCCTTTTTCAAAACCATGCATTTTTCATTTTTGTTTACCTACGTGATTTTGTTTTACAAACTATACATGTGCCTCCCATTTTCAAAAGCATTTCGCTCTTTGTTATTTTTCCATGCAATGTTCTAGATCTCTTTATATTATTCAAACCATCCATTTATTTCCAAAGTCATGCATCCCATTTTCCAAACCTTTGGGTTCTTTCCTTTGTCAAGTCTGATGCACTTCCATTTACACGTTGGTTTACCATTTTAAAAAAAGTATTTGAAACATTTTTTTTTTGTTTCGGTCAAAAGCTGTTGTGCGTTTCTGAAGCACCGTTCAGTATGCACTACTTCGTAAATATATATAATTAAAAAAATGAATGTTGGTTCACTCGAAGGGGCGTACTGCAATTAAATTTCCGGGCGTTGTCTCTAAATTCGAGAAGACACGTTCAAATTTTAAACAGCTGATGCATTATTTACGGATCAAGTAATCGCCACTTTCATCACCACTTCGCATGCCACTATTCCTCTTATCAATCTTTTCTCCTTTCAACCAAGTTTCTGCCATTATTTGTTATATATATATATAAAAATTTCTTCGTAAGCCTCAACACTACTTCCCGATTCATGACCGCGCCTCCAAAGTCGCCCGGCCTCTGATGACCCTGCACCTACCTACTCGCGCCACCTTGAACGCCTCTACTCCCTTTACCAAAACCTGATATGAAACTAAACCCGTACCCGTTACTCGAAACCCCAAAACCACTGCGATTTGCCAAACCTGAAACCTATAACCCGCATGTGCCTTCCATTTGGGTTCACCAGCGCCTTCAGATTCCATTCATTTAGCTCCTTTCTGGCCCTGCTTCATTCCTTGGTCGAGACAGTAACAGTTCAGACCGAAACATATATATTTGTTTGTGTTGTTTTGCGGAGAGTGCAACTTATTCCTAATAATATACAGGCGTACTAGTCTTTTTTTTTCTTATGTTCCTCTTGTGTTTGTATATAACAAAAGAGAAAGAAAAAACTATCTATTGTGAGTCGGCTCTTGTTATAATATTGCTACCTTGGTCCGAGATTTATCGCTTTTGGATGTGCATTACTATCGTGGTTTGATTCTTGAGTCGCTCTTCCATCGTCGTTTGGATTTCCTTTCATCGTGCCTTTGTCGTCTTCGTTCAGTGCCCCGGAAGGTGAGTTTATCTCACACCTGACTTACATTTTTCATGGATGTTAGATCAATAATGAACTGTTATATGAAATGTATAGGTTGCTAGTAGAATTTTTTTGATTTGATATGTATGCACATTTCATATGCGACATGATATATTCATATGACACGTAGTTGCACTGATGATATGTATGTTGTGATTGATACTATGTGATTTTGTTGTGATTGTTGATACCCTAGTTTTAGGAAAATCACTAAGGGTTGAAATGATACATACCCGAACGAACATTAGAATAGGGAAAAATCGTTATGGGTTGAAATGATAGATCTAAACGATTTTTATTGAATTTGGGATCGCGGGTAGAAATGATAGACCCGTAGAAATTTTATCAATTGCGGGTTGAAATGATAAATATCCGTATCACTGGACCATAGGGTAGAAAACTATATACGGACATCGTCGGTCACGTTTTCGAAGTAAAATGAGTTTTATTTTAAAATATTTACTTAAGACTTTATATATTTATATTTTATTTAAATTTAAATTATTTTGTATATTTTAAATTATGTGTTTTAAAATGATTTATTTGTAAATAGGGATTTAAATGTTTATTTAAGATTTTACTTATAAATTTATTTATTTTAAACCATATAATTTATTCCTATAAGTATTTTAACCTTTTTATATTATTGTAAATATTTCTTTAAATCTATTTATATTATTTTAAACTTATATATGTTTATAATCTATTTCTAAATTATTTTAGAATTTTATAAACTTATATATATGTAAACATATATCTATTTTCAAAATTTATTTCCTTATATATATATATATCATAAATTTTAATGAAGTCAAGATGGATAGGTTAGATTTCGCGATTTAAATTCGAAGTTTAAAGATGTAAATTTATATAACGATGTTTGAATAACGAATGAACTCATACTATGTTATGAATCGGAACCGATTCGAATTTTAGTAGAGATGAACTTGAATTGATAAAATTAAGAAGTTGAATTTGATTTGGTTTAAATTATGAACCTTGATAAGAAATGAATGTGAATTGGGTAAATTGATTTATTTTAATTTATAATCGATATAAATTGAATTCATGTTTTTAATTGATTAAACATGAATTGGAATATATGTATAAATGTTATATGCGGAATTGGTTTTTATATTGTTTGGTTTAAATTAAGATTTTTGTTAAATTGATGCATAAGAATGGTTTTAAATAGTAATTCGTTTGAATGGAAATATAAGATTTTGATTCAAAATGTAGAAGTAACAATTTTGAACTATATGACTTGAGTGATAAAGTACGATAAAATTTGTTTAAATTGAAATGTAATTTTGACTTGAATCGTATATTCGAATTCGAATCAAATGTTGGATTTAAATGAATCGAATTGAAACGATTCCTTATGAAGGAAATAATGACCACGGTGTGAAAAATGTAAACGATTGGTTGTTAAAGAGACAAGGATCGGATATTGTCATACTCTCTGCCAATACTGAAACCCACTTTAACAACTGTGTACGCGGTGGAGTTCCAGAATGAAGGGGATGATTTGGCGAACGACTCTATTTTGTATTTCATATTAATTACGAGACCCTGACTACCTTGAGTCAGCTTGATGTGGCTAAAACAGGAGCTACGCACGGACCAATTGAGGTCATACCTCTTATCGAGCACACTTCTTCGATATTATTCTATTACTGTTGAGATTCGATTTGGGCCCTTTTAATTATGGGAGTATGTATCGAGGTGGGCGGTAGTAGCTACTATGCGTTACCGCCAGTCCGGCTCTGCAAACGATGAATCCACCCTGGCATTCCTTGCGTGCCTTATCACATGCCTTATACGAGTCCACTACGATTTTGTTTTGTACTGTTTTATATGGAGTGCCCTCTGATCAACCTCCAGTTTACGGAGGAATTACGGTACTGTATATACTATGGGAATATATGAACGGTGTAAGGGTAATCATGGTAATCCCGCTTACACTATTTTGATATTTTACTTTACTGATAGACACTATTGTATATACCGTATTATACTATATAGTATTAGTTTGACAGATCCTTAGGGGATGGTGATCCCAAACATCCTCTAAGTTACTAATTGCATTTCATCGAACATTTCATTTGTGTTGATTTACTTCCATGAGAATGTTAGTCCTGATCCGAGTTGTTTTGTTTTGCATTATTGCTCGGGTCAGATCGAGTATTACAGTTTCGAGATTCACTCTTGGAGTTGGAGCTTATGTTGGATTTTTGCTCATCTATATCTACCTGTTCAGTTGATCCAGTTCTAACTATTCTTGTCATGTCTGGATTTGTAGTTATCTTTCATTTACTGTATTAGTCTTCCGCTGTATTATTTATGTAAACTCTGATGTAAAGCTTCATGAACTACTATTGTATTTTAAATTTTCCGCTGTGAGATATTATATTGCTCTGTATCTGTGTCTGTGATATGTGATTCTGTGATTTATTCTATTTACCTCAGAAGCTAATGACAATCTGTTGTTTTGGACGATTCGAGTTGACATGTTTTGTCGATTCGGCACGGTCAAAATGGCGGGTTGTTACATCTGGTATCAGAGATTTGGTTTTTCAAAGCTTTAACCTATGGGGTAAAAGCTCATTAGAGATAGGGTAGTGATACCCTAGAATGAGTGGAATCAGTTGCAGAATCCTTCTTGAGAGAGCGTATTTTTAAAGTAAAAATAGTTTTCAAAATGGTTTTAAAATGTTTTTAAATAAATATTTCGAATATAAAATTCTGTTTAATATTTAAATCTTCTTTTGAGTTTCCTTTCCATTTGAATCTATCTTCCTTCGTAGATCCTCTTTGATTAGGTTCTTTTGTTCTTTCAGCTTTTACCTCGAATTCTATAATTTATACTTGTCCATTTCAAGGTAAGAAGTAGAAGAAGAGTATAAGTCTTCTAGCCAGTCTGTCTTTATTAAATATTAGTTTGAAATCGGCATTTCGAAGAGTATTATAATATAAGATTTTCTTATTGTAATATTTAAATTTTGATATGTATTTGAAGATAACATTTTATTTTGGTAATACTGATATTTGAAAAGATTTGTTGTTTATATTTTTATAGACTATATAATTTATATAGGTTTTATAGATGTCGATTTTGTAAGATAACACTTTTATCTTGGTTAAAATCTATAATAATATAGTTAAAACGTGTGTGTGTATATATATATATGAATTTGTAAGTTTAATTGGGTTTATAAAAAAAAATTATTTGTGATATATATATATATGTTAATTTACAAAATTTATCCAGTTTTATAAGATTAAATATGGATAATTTGGATTTGAAAATATTTAGATATAGTATTGAATGTTATTATTATGTATTTGATTTAATAATAATATTTTTATTTATTTATTATTGATTATGGTTGAATTTTAACAAATAAATGAGTGGGGGAGAGATACATTTTTCCCTACTTGAAATTTTAATGATTTGAAATATATTAGAGTGTGGTATATATTCTATTTAAATATAAAAAGATGTTTTGAGTACTTATTTGACGCTAAAATTGGCCTATCGAATACTTAGTGACTTGGTGTATACGTCTGATCAACGTATATGTCAAATCCTATACGTATTAGATAGATATAGAGTCACACCCTAGTCGCTTGAAAATGATTCTGGTGATGACCGCGGCATCATCGATATCTATTTTCGGGTTTCGAAAGTGGGATAGATATATATAACCAATCGTAACGTCGAGTGAATACTTGAAATGTTTGAAAATATTTTATCTTTTGATTTATATAGATATAAAATTATATATGTATAGGGATAAATATGAACCATTGGTTTAAATATATTAATTATTTAATTACTATTTCCCTACCTCGTTCCTTTTCGGGGACGAAAAGTTTTGAGTAGGGGAGATTTGTAACAACCGGTAATTTTTAATGATTTAAAATCCGATTTAAATCAAAATTTTATTTTGAAAACTTTTTGCAATTTTTTTTTTGTAACGGGAATTTAAAATTTGAAATGCGTACAGTGAGATGTTGCAGCTGTGAAAATCACATCAGAAAATTTGAATGTTTCTCGATCGTGCAATTTTCAGTGCAAAGCTGCGCATAACAGACCAAATTTTAGCGATTTAAAAATTTCTCCAAAACCAGTTCGGACAAACACGAAAAATATTCTATTCGTTGTCACGAATCTGACGGCGAAATTCGTTTCGCGAAAATCGGAAGTTTTGACCTCCGTTTTCCGTCCGCATTTTTACGTCAAAGGGGTCTGTAACGCGCTTTTGAACGGAGCATCCTGACACTGCAAATTTTATACCCTTGTGTCCGTCTCGTCGCGCTGATTTCCGCAATATATTCATTTGTCAGTTTCGGTGTTCGGTTCGCGCTGAAATTGTGAAAATGCTTGCACAGTTCATTTTTGAAACAGAGCCATCTGAGTTTGATGTGTCCCTTTTCCGATCTTACATACTTTTTTTAGCTATTTTGGGTCTGCAAAAGCTGTTCTTTTATTTTAACAAACCATATATTTTTATTTTTATTTATTTCCGGGATAAAAAAAAATGCCTTTTAGCAAGTATATCTTCACATGCATATATATGTTTCACGTTTAAAACTACATAGGTACTCACGTAAGCATTTTCTTTAGTTCCTTTTTCAAAACCATGCATTTTTCATTTTTGTTTACCTACGTGATTTTGTTTTACAAACTATACATGTGCCTCCCATTTTCAAAAGCATTTCGCTCTTTGTTATTTTTCCATGCAATGTTCTAGATCTCTTTATATTATTCAAACCATCCATTTATTTCCAAAGTCATGCATCCCATTTTCCAAACCTTTGGGTTCTTTCCTTTGTCAAGTCTGATGCACTTCCATTTACACGTTGGTTTACCATTTAAAAAAAAGTATTTGAAACATTTTTTTTTGTTTCGGTCAAAAGCTGTTGTGCGTTTCCAAAGCACCGTTCAGTATGCACTACTTCGTAAATATATATAATAAAAAAAATGAATGTTGGTTCACTCGAAGGGGCGTACTGCAATTAAATTTCCGGGCGTTGTCTCTAAATTCGAGAAGACACGTTCAAATTTTAAACAGCTGATGCATTATTTACGGATCAAGTAATCGCCACTTTCATCACCACTTCACATGCCACTATTCCTCTTATCAATCTTTTCTCCTTTCAACCAAGTTTCTGCCATTATTTGTTATATATATATATATATAAAAACTTCTTCGTAAGCCTCAACACTACTTCCCGATTCATGACCGCGCCTCCAAAGTCGCCCGGCCTCTGATGACCCTGCACCTACCTACTCGCGCCACCTTGAACGCCTCTACTCCCTTTACCAAAACCTGATATGAAACTAAACCCGTACCCGTTACTCGAAACCCCAAAACCACTGCAATTTGCCAAACCTGAAACCTATAACCCTCATGTGCCTTCCATTTGGGTTCACCAGCGCCTTCAGATCCCATTCATTCAGCTCCTTTCTGGCCCTGCTTCATTCCTTGGTCGAGACAGTAACAGTTCAGACCGAAACATATATATTTGTTTGTGTTGTTTTGCGGAGAGTGCAACTTATTCCTAATAATATACAGGCGTACTAGTCTTTTTTTTCTTCTGTTCCTCTTGTGTTTGTATATAACAAAAGAGAAAGAAAAAACCATCTATTGTGAGTCGGCTCTTGTTCTAATATTGCTACCTTGGTCCGAGATTTATCGCTTTTGGATGTGCATTACTATCGTGGTTTGATTCTTGAGTCGCTCTTCCATCGTCGTTTGGATTTCCTTTCATCGTGCCTTTGTCGTCTTCGTTCAGTGCCACGGAAGGTGAGTTTATCTCACACCTGACTTACATTTTTCATGGATGTTAGATCGATAATGAACTGTTATATGAAATGTATAGGTTGCTAGTAGAAATTTTTTGATTTGATATGTATGCACATTTCATATGCGACACGATAAATTCATATGACACGTAGTTGCACTGTTGTGATTGATACTATGTGATTTTGTTGTGATTGTTGATACCCTAGTTTTAGGAAAATCACTAAGGGTTGAAATGATACATACCCGAACGAACATTAGAATAGGGAAAAATCGTTATGGGTTGAAATGATAGATCTAAACGATTTTTATTGAATTTGGGATCGCGGGTTGAAATGATAGACCCGTAGAAATTTTATCAATTGCGGGTTGAAATGATAAATATCCGTATCACTGGACCATAGGGTAGAAAACTATATACGGACACCGTCGGTCACGTTTTCGAAGTAAAATGAGTTTTATTTTAAAATATTTACTTAAGACTTTATATATTTATATTTTATTTAAATTTAAATTATTTTGTATATTTTAAATTATGTGTTTAAAATGATTTATTTGTAAATAGGGATTTAAATGTTTATTTAAGATTTTACTTATAAATTTATTTATTTTAAACCATATAATTTATTCCTATAAGTATTTTAACCTTTTTATATTATTGTAAATATTTCTTTAAATCTATTTATATTATTTTAAACTTATATATGTTTATAATCTATTTCTAAATTATTTTAGAATTTTATAAACTTATATATATGTAAACATATATCTATTTTCAAAATTTATTTCCTTATATATATATATATATATATATATATATATATATATATCATAAACTTTAATGAAGTCAAGATGGATAGGTTAGATTTCACGATTTAAATTCGAAGTTTAAAGATGTAAATTTATATAACGATGTTTGAATAACGAATGAACTCATATTATGTTATGAATCGAAACCGATTCGAATTTTAGTAGAGATGAACTTGAATTGATAAAATTAAGAAGTTGAATTTGATTTGGTTTAAATTATGAACCTTGATAAGAAATGAATGTGAATTGGGTAAATTGATTTATTTTAATTTATAATCGATATAAATTGAATTCATGTTTTTAATTGATTAAACATGAATTGGAATATATGTATAAATGTTATATGCGGAATTGGTTTTTATATTGTTTGGTTTAAATTAAGAATTTTGTTAAATTGATGCATAAGAATGGTTTTAAATAGTAATTCGTTTGAATGGAAATATAAGATTTTGATTCAAAATGTAGAAGTAACAATTTTGAACTATATGACTTGAGTGATAAAGTACGATAAAATTTGTTTAAATTGAAATGTAATTTTGACTTGAATCTTATATTCGAATTCGAATCAAATGTTGGATTTAAATGAATCGAATTGAAACGATTCCTTATGAAGGAAATAATGACCACGGTGTGAAAAATGTAAACGATTGGTTGTTAAAGAGACCGGGATCGGATATTGTCATACTCTCTGCCAATACTGAAACCCACTTTAACAACTGTGTACGCGGTGGAGTTCCAGAATGAAGGGGATGATTTGGCGAGCGACTCTATTTTGTATTTCATATTAATTACGAGACCCTGACTACCTTGAGTCAGCTTGATGTGGCTAAAACAGGAGCTACGCACGGACCAATTGAGGTCATACCTCTTATCGAACACACTTCTTCGATATTATTCTATTACTGTTGAGATTCGTTTTGGGCCCTTTTGATTATGGGAGTGTGTATCGAGGTGGGCGGTAGTAGCTACTATGCGTTACCACCAGTCCGGCTCTGCAAACGGTGAATCCACCCTGGCATTCCTTGCGTGCCTTGTCACATGCCTTATACGAGCCCACTACGATTTTGTTTCGTACTGTTTTATATGGAGTGCCCTCTGATCAACCTCCAGTTTACGGAGGAATTACGGTACTGTATATACTATGGGAATATATGAACGGTGTAAGGGTAATCATGGTAATCCCGCTTACGCTATTTTGATATTTTACTTTACTGATAGACACTATTGTATATACCGTATTATACTATATAGTATTAGTTTGACGGATCCTTAGGGGATGGTGATCCCAAACATCCTCTAAGCTACTAATTGCATTTCATCGAACATTTCATTTGTGTTGATTTACTTCCATGAGAATGTTAGTCCTGATCCGAGTTGTTTTGTTTTGCATTATTGCTCGGGTCAGATCGAGTATTACAGTTTCGAGATTCACTCTTGGAGTTGGAGCTTATGTTGGATTTTTGCTCATCTATATCTACCTGTTCAGTTGATCCAGTTCTAACTATTCTTGTCATTTCTGTTTTTGTAGTTATCTTTCATTTACTGTATTAGTCTTCCGCTGTATTATTTATGTAAACTCTGATGTAAAGCTTCATGAACTACTATTGTATTTTAAATTTTCCGCTGTGAGATATTATATTGCTCTGTATCTGTGTCTGTGATATGTGATTTATTCTATTTACCTCAGAAGCTAATGACAATCTGTTGTTTTGGATGATTCGAGTTGACATGTTTTGTCGATTCGGCACGGTCAAAATGGCGGGTTGTTACATTCTGTGTTCCGATGTGTCGTGTTCTCAAATAATCCGCATTCTCGTTCGATCTAGGTCGGTTGGGTATTTCGGGTCGTGTCATTAATTATTTCCAAATCACATTCAAATCATAACATAAAAAACCAAAAATTCATTCATTGGGTTTACAAACAACAGTGATGTGAGCTACTGTAACACCCCACCTCCGCTAGGGTCACTCACAAAGGGAATGCCCTAGTTTTGGAGGGGTATTATCTAGTAAACAGGCACAGAGATAACACAAGACAGAACATAGATAAAATAGAGTATATAAAGCAGCGGATATAAACTTTAAAACCAAATCTCATTACTGAAAAATAGAGTCAAAACCTCTTACATCAAAATGCCAAGTCATTATTTCATTACATCAAGTTCTAAAGAAGCAAAGTACTTAAAACAACATAAGTAAAATATTATTTCCCCAAAAAGTGCATGAGTGCAGCCATAGCATAGCCAAGACCAAACCGTACATGAGCTGTCAGAAAGCAAGCAAAGTCCAAGCTAAGAGCTAGAGTTTCCTACCTGAAAACCTGGGGGGAAACGAAAGACAAAGAGGCGAAAGAAAACGGGTCAGTCAAAAAGACTGGTAAGCCCTAGTAACTATCAGCATAGAAACTAGTAAAGTTAACAAGACATGAATAAACTGGAATTAAACATAGGAATGATGATAAGTCTGACATGATAACTAAGCTAACAAGATAACTCAAGTCTAACATTGCGTATTCAAGGTTCGTCATACCAACTATACTGGTATACTAATCCTGTGTCAACTATAAATCAAGAAATAATCCCTTGGCCCAATATCGTGAAGTGACCCAATTCGGGGTCCAACGGTATGATCTAATCGATCGGCTCCCTACAAGTCTAGCTCGTCGTGTGTCTGTGTCATACGGCCCTATCACGAATGTAGTCACCTGTGCTAGGTCCACCATAGGGTGTATCAAGCCCTAGGGTGCCAACCACCGACACGAATCAAGAATGCACAAATAATCCTACTGATGCCCAATGCCTGCTTTTTCAACTCCGGACTAAGTGCACAACCCAAGTCCGCCTGAACCTACAATGGCGCACCAACTCAGCCGTCGTTCTGGTCTCTTACAATAAGCCCAGCAATCATGCCCCACCCTGCCTAGTCCCAGGGTACCGTGATACATCTAGTGGGTTACTGCTGAAAAGGACCACGTAACTAGGGTTTCGTTCAGCAGGTTAAGTTGTCATTTAAAATCGAGACTTAACCCCATCTACCTGTCATGTCAAATTGACTAAGTGTGTCGTTCTAGTTCAAGACTTAGTCCTACGAATCATGTGTCAGGTTGGTTAAGTGTGTTCAAGCTGTTCATGACTTAACCCTATCAAATCAACGTGTCAAATTGGTTAAGTATATGCAAGTGGTCCATGACTTAACCCTATCCAGTTGCATTAATTTACTTAATGCACCCCTAACCTCTCACATTAGATTGGTTATGGTTACTGGATGTGCCGGGCGGGTCCGGGCAGTTTTACACCATAACCTAGTCTAACCTCGGGTTTCGAGTGCGATATGACCAACTACTCACATTGGGTCCTATTGTTTGCAGTTACTGGATTCGCCGGGCGGTTCCGGGCAAATTTATACTGCAAACTCAACCCAACCTCGAGTTGGCCACGTTCATGTTATCTAAGTGTCATGTCCCAAATTCATATTTTCAAGTATATTTTCATGTCAAGTTCATGTTCCTATCCAAGCTCAAGTTATAACGATATTCATGTTTTCAAGTTCATACTAAATTCAGGTTTTCCTAAACTACCCAAATCGCATCCCCAACGCTCGTGAATTCGAATCAAGGCAATAGATGTAACTAGGGAATAACATAACAAGGATGGGTATAAAGTGGCAAAGGTGATTTCAAGGCAAGCATGGTGTAACTTGAGATATGATCATAACATCACTGGCATATTGAGTAGGGTGATAAACATAGCTATAAATGACATAAGATGATAATCCTAAACTTGTGACTTGCAAAAGTTTCAACATCACAACATCACAGGCATGTTAAAATAATGATAGAGTTTAGGTTATGACATGAACAGGCCCCTAAGTCAAGTTCTTATCAGTATTCCACAAATCAAGGTTCAATATGAATGGTACTAGGTTCAAGGTGAATAGATCTAGGGTGAACAAGAGTGGATCTAAAATAATAGATCAAAAAGGAATAGTCATAGATCAAAGATATACAAGAATAGGTCTCAATTAGTTATCATGTTTATGTTCAACTTCAATTTACACATGTCCATATTAAGTTTAGAGTTTAGATATAAGAGTAACTGGGGCTTACAGATCGTGGTTGTTGAGAACTAAGAGCAGATATTGTCGTAGGATCGTTGTTGAGATGTTGATCTATTCCCTTGAATTGTTGTAGAAACGTTGGCCTTTGATTTGGATCTAGTTTGAATGTTTAAACTTCAAGTTGGAGGCGGCGACCATGGTTCAAGAGGAGACTTAGCAGCATAATGGTGTTAGAAAGATTTGTTGTGGATTAGCCTAGGTCTTAGGGTGTTTTTATAGTTGCAACAACTAGTTTAGGCCATAGGATAAACCCTAGAATCGATCTGAACCACCAAAAATCGTCACAGGCCCTCAAAAACCAACAGGGTCAAGCAGGAGCAACCAGGCCCAAACCAGGTTCGGGGACCAGATCGACACCCAAGTCGACTGCGCAGTCGACCTGGTCCTGGGGGTGTCGACTGCCCAGTCGACTCCCCAGTAGACCTGGGGTGCTGGGTGGGAAATTTCCCGCCCAGTCTGCCTGGGATTTGAAATTCGAATTTGAACTCGAATTCGAACTGTTTTGAACTCTGAAAATTTCTGAAAATTTAGGGAGCCATAACTTGGTCATACGGACTCCGATTTTCAAAAACTCGGACTCGATTTCATGCAGAATTCCAAGACGATCGCAATGGCGCAAACCGTTTCCCTTGGTTCTTATTTTAAAATTTAATTCTGCCTAGATTTATGGTTATAACACGTTATCAAAATACGGGTTGTTACATTCTCCCCTCCTTAAAGGATTTCGTCCCCGAAATCTCTAAGTTAGGAAGAACGTATCCTACCATCCATCATCCATCTACTCAAAACATCATCCACAAGCAAACATTGTCCTTAAGAGATTTCTAATGCTGTATGAACATATGCAAAAAGTGTGTGTATATGTTCCTTATCTAATGCAAATGATCAGGCCTGATTGATCTTTCTAATGCAAAATATGTTTAGTGTCATGAATCCAACATGTATGCAAATAATCCTAGTCACGTAAGCACTATATGTGTGCACAAACATTCATCCATATGCAACATTCATATGATAACACATTCAATTTCATCCATAAATAAGTATAAACACTCATGCATATGCAATATGAAAATGTGTCTGAGCCGATCTAGTGCCTAATGTGTGTTATGCAACCACGAGCAATCACTTGCAACCACTTGCAACCATTCGCAAACATCAAGCATAACATGTTTCAGATACATGTTTACATTCATAGGATTCTACCTAAGGTTCTCAAGACAGGATCGAAAGGATATACAAGATAAAACGGAGTATCTAGGGAAAAGAAGTTAAAGATGTACCCCTAGAAGGTCCTTCTTGCGGGGCTTGCCCTTGCTTCTTAGGGCAGTTCTTGCTGATGTGTCCAGTTTCACTGCATTGAAAACATGCTCCTATCTTCATCTTCTTCTTCCTACAATCCTGGACTATATGCCCGTCAATACCACAGAAGTTGCATTTTCTTTTCTCACGTGACTTGTCATTCTTGTTGTTGCTATTCTTTCCTCCTTTCTCGGAGTCTACCTTCTTGTCTTGAGACTCATTCGCCTTGACCTTCTTCTTTCCATTCTCGTCTTCTTCATGAAGTAGGGCCATATTCACCAAGCTTTCAAAGGTCGCCCCCATGGGTACATGAGTCATGGCCATAGTGTGGAGTGGCTCGCTCAATCCTCGAGCAAAGCGTAGAGCCTTCTTCTCAGCCGTGTTGACTAAGTCCAAACCAAACCGAGCAAGCTGATTAAACTTATTCACGTATTCCCTAACTGACATGTCCCCTTGCTTGAGTGCCAGGAACCTCTCCATCTGAAGGCTCGCTTCTGCGGATGATAAAAACTTAAGCCCAAACCTCTCTCTAAAGTCTGCCCAAGTTTCAATTGGCCTGGTAGCGTTGGTGACTTCCCACCAAAATGCAGCTTCCTCTTTCAACAACCATGCTGCCAACTGAACTTTCCTATGATCCTCCATATTGAAAATAAAAAACAAGTCTTCAGTCTCTTTTAGCCAGTTTTGCGCCTCAACGAAGGTTTCAGTTCCAACGAAGTTCTTGCCGCCCATTCCTATAAATTCCTTGCATATTTTGGCGAAGGCGGTACCCAGAGGAGGAGGAGGAGGAGGAACCGTGGCCACCGGGGGAGGAGGAGGAGGGATATCTGCCGGGCTCGCGCCGTTGGCCCTAGTTTCCAAGTATCTTCGGAACCAGCCAGGTATGGGTACTCCCTCAGGAAGGTTAAGATCAAACATGCTGAAAAGCGAGAAGGAAAAAGATTCAAACGAGGAAACAAAGGAAAGTGCTAATGGCTTTTGGGGAATAGCCTTTTCTTAAAAATAAACATTTTCTTGAAAAATGCTTCTTTATAAATGGTTTTGAAAATAGTTTCAGAAGGTTTTTAAAACTTTTGCCCAGTCTGGTAACCTTCTGCTCTGATACCAAATGTAACACCCCACCTCCGCTAGGGTCACTCATAAAGGGAATGCACTAGTTTTGGTGGGGTATTATCTAGTAAACAGGCACAGAGATAACACAAGACAGAACATAGATAAAATAAAGTATATAAAGCAGCGGATATAAACTTTAAAACCAAATCTCATTACTGAAAAATAGAGTCAAAACCTCTTACATCAAAATGTCAAGTCATTATTTCATTACATCAAGTTCTAAAGAAGCAAAGTACTTAAAACAACATAAGTAAAATATTATTTCCCCAAAAAGTGCATGAGTGCAACCAAAGCATAGCTCAAGACCAAACCGTACATGAGCTGTCAGAAAGCAAGCAAAGTCCAAGCTAAGAGCTAGAGTTTCCTCCCTGAGAACCTTGGGGGGGGGGGGGGAACGAAAGACAAAGAGGCGAAAGAAAACGGGTCAGTCAAAAAGACTGGTAAGCCCTAGTGACTATCAGCATAGAAACTAGTAAAGTTAACAAGACATGAATAAACTGGAATTAAACATAGGAATGATGATAAGTCTGACATGATAACTAAGCTAACAAGATAACTCAAGTCTAACATTGCGTATTCAAGGTTCGCCATACCAACTATACTGGTATACTAATCCCGTGTCAACTATAAATCAAGAAATAATCCCTTGGCCCAATATCGTGAAGTGACCCAATTCGGGGTCCAACGGTATGATCTAATCGATCGGCTCCCTAGAAGTCTAGCTCGTCGTGTGTCTGTGTCATACGACCCTATCACGAATGTAGTCACCTGTGCTAGGTCCACCATAGGGTGTATCAAGCCCTAGGGTGCCAACCACCGACACGAATCAAGAATGCACAGATAATCCTACTGATGCCCAATGTCTGCTTTTACAACTCCGGACTAAGTGCACAACCCTAGTCCGCCTGAACCTACAATGGCGCACCAACTCAGCCGTCGTTCTGGTCGCTTACAATCAGTCCAACAATCGTGCCCGACGCTGCCTAGTCCCAGGGTACCGTGATACATCTAGTGGGTTACTACTGAAAAGGACCGCGTAACTAGGGTTTCGTTCAGCAGGTTAAGTTGTCATTTAAAATCGAGACTTAACCCCATCTACATGTCATGTCAAATTAACTAAGTGTGTCGTTATAGTTCAAGACTTAGTCCTACGAATCATGTGTCAGGTTGGTTAAGTGTGTTCAAGCGGTTCATGACTTAACCCTATCAAATCAACGTGTCAAATTGGTTAAGTATATGCAAGTGGTCCATGACTTAACCCTATCCAGTGGCATTAATTTACTTAATGCACCCCTAACCTCTCACATTAGACTTGGTTATGATTACTGGATGTGCCGGGCGGGTCCGGGCAGTTTTACACCATAACCTAGTCTAACCTCGGGTTTCGAGTGCGATATGACCAACTACTCACATTGGGTCGCATTGTTTGCAGTTACGGGATTCGCCGGGCGGTTCCGGGCAGATTTATACTGCAAACTCAACCCAACCTCGAGTTGGCCACGTTCAAGTTATCTAAGTGTCATGTCCCAAACTCATATTTTCAAGTATAATTTCATGTCAAGTTCATGTTCCTATCCAAGCTCAAGTTATAAAGATATTCATGTTTTCAAGTTCATACTAAATTCAGGTTTTCCTAAACTACCCAAATCGCATCCCCAAGGCTTGTGAATTCGAATCAAGGCAATAGATGTAACTAGGGAATAACATAACAAGGATGGGTATAAAGTGGCAAAAGTGATTTCATGGCAAGCATGGTGTAACTTGAGATATGATCATAACATCACTGGCATATGGAGTAGGGTGATAAACATAGCTATAGATGACAAAAGATGATAATCCTAAACTTGTGACTAGCAAAAGTTTCAACATCACAACATCACAGGCATGTTAAAATAATGATAGAGTTTAGGTTATGACATGAACAGGCCCCTAAATCAAGTTCTTATCAGTATTCCACAAATCAAGGTTCAATATGAACGGTACTAGGTTCAAGGTGAATAGATCTAGGGTGAACAAGAGTAGATCTAAAATAATAGATCAAAAAGGAATAGTCATAGATCAAAGATATACAAGAGTAGGTCTCAAGTAGTTATCATGTTTATGTTCAACTTCAATTTACACATGTCCATATTAAGTTTAGAGTTTAGATCTAAGAGTAACTAGGGCTTACAGATCGTGGTTTTTGAGAACTAAGAACAGAAATTGTCGTAGGATCGTTGTTGAGATGTTGATCTATTCCCTTGAACTGTTGTAGAAACGTTGGCCTTCGATTTGGATCTAATTTGAATGTTTAAGCTTCAAGTTGGAGGCGGCGGCCATGGTTCAAGGGGAGACTTAGCAGCATAATGGTGTTAGAAAGATTTGTTGTGGATTAGCCTAGGTCTTAGGGTGTTTTTGTAGTTGCAACAACTAGTTTAGGCCATAGGATAAACTCTAGAATCGATCTGAACCGCCAAAAATCGTCATAGGCCCTCAACAAGCCAACAGGGTCAAGCAGGAGCAACCAGGCCCAAACCAGGTTCGGGGACCAGGTCGACACCCAAGTCGACTGCGCAGTCGACCTGGTCCTGGGGGTGTCGACTGCCCAGTCGACTCCCCAGTCAACCTGGGGTGCTGGGCGGGAAATTTCCCGCCCAGTCTGCCTGGGTTTTGAAATTCGAATTTGAACTCGAATTCGAACTGTTTTGAACTCTGAAAATTTCTGAAACTTTGGGGAGCCATAACTTGGTCATACGGACTCCGATTTTCGAAAACTCGGACTCGATTTCATGCAGAATTCCGAGACCATTGCAATGGCGCAACCCGTTTCCCTTGGTTCTTATTTTAAAATTTAATTCTACCTAGATTTATGGTTATAACACGTTATCAAAATACGTGTTGTTACAGCTACCAAGCAACGTATAACAATTTGTGGTGAAGTAATCAAATAATAATTGACACAGGCTATCAATATATATTTAAATATGATTATAGTAACATAACAAAATAGTAAGTGAGAGAGTTCTCACTTTGATCAGTTCTGCAATCGTTTAATACGATTAGTTTTAATCAAAACAAACTAGATATTTAATTGTCCAAAATGTCAACTAGCTCCAAATTCCTTCCAGTAAGCTTCATATTGTAGATCTCGCCAAGACGATTCCAATGCACCTATGTTCGGTCGATTCTGTTTTCGTTTGCAAAAGTTATAGCAGTTTAAACGTTGAATAGTTTAGTACGTTATTAACAAAAATGATTAGTTAATTAATTAACTTAATAAAATTTTATTTCTCCTCCTGACGTTCATTATCAACTTCGTGCCCTAGAACCCATCGTGCCTCCTTCCTTGAACCGCATGCCCCAGAGACCCTCAAACGACTATCAACCACCACCAAGTCGTTCCCTCCTTGCCGCCATCCAATGCCCCTCCCCATGCCCAACTGGATGGGCCCCTGCTCTCGAAAATCACGCCCAAACTCAGCAGCTTCAAGCTGCAATTTCTCCCTAATTATTTCATGAAAACCGATCATAGATGTATCATTTTAATGCCCTCATAATTCTCTTCAACGTTTGTATTGAAAGATTCGAATGAAATTGAGTGTGTTTAGAGATATTAACGAATTTGTTTCGAGCGTTCTTGGCCATTAAAGTGAGTCCGGCGGCTGTAAAAGGAAGAGAGGCTAGGGCTTTGTAATGTTGGTATTTATACTAACATATATATTATTATTATTTAATTCATGAATTACTTGTTTAATGCTTTGAACTCCAAATAAACCCAAACGATTGTCGTTCCTAGCAAAATACCCTCATTCTGGACACAATGGGATATGTTTCATAAGCCAGTTCGATTGTTCCGATCAGTTTTTATTGAAATTAAAATATAAATCCATATAACCTTAAATATTGAATTTGAATGCACATTTTAATTTACCAGCAGACATATTGACTACAAAAATTATGAAATTTTGAATTTATGTTTTATAAATATGGTTCTAACAAAATTAATTTCATTGAATTTGGAGATAGTTTGAAAAATAGCCTTTTAACTAGATTATTAAACTACAACTGAAACTGAACACGCATTTAATTTTGCTACGCTTATATATTAATTTCAATTGACTTAAAATTTAAACCTTATAGTAATTTGTTGTTCCGAAACCAAAAAAATTAGTTTCATCAAAAAATAGAGGTCGTTTGCCAAATAGCTATTTTTAACGGCTATGTAATACTAAAATAATATTATTAAATTCCAAAATTATTCAAATTAATATTAAAATAATTATTATTATCACATATATATCCAAATGAAATAATATACAACTGTAAAATAAGCTTACTTGAGTTTATAATTCGATATGACTATTTTCTAGTCAAACAGTGCTCAATTTACATGGAAATCTTTTTATTTTTTATCATAAATCATTATATTTCATAAACAATTCCGGAGTGACTATTTTAAATTTTAATTTGTACATAACTTACAATTTATAAAGTGAAATCTCAATTTCTCACATTCGTTAGAAAGAAATAGTTAATTCAATTCTAACGTTTCTTGTTACAACAAATTCTGATTTATAACGAATTATGTATAGTCATTTAAAGTCTAAAACTAAATTTTCAAACAATCGCGCCATTACAAGCTCGTTTTTATTAAATTATAAATTTATACGCACAAACTTTGTTTTAAATAAATTACAAGTTGTTAATTCTCAAAATAAATCATTTAAAATATTTAATTTCCATTAAAATAAATTTTAAATTGGTTTCGAAATTTTGTGGTTGTTACATTTTCCATCTCATTCCATGCCTGGTTTGTTGGCATCTTTGTTTCTCTCGTAATAAGGCGGTATTCAAGGAGGTTCCTATGGCATTTTCTTTCATTATTCTTTGTATTGAGGACGATTTCTTCCTTGCTTTCCATGGTTGTCCTTTCTTAGGTAATCTTGGATCTAGATCTCTTTACTTGAGTCACACTTTCAAATTTTATACGGGGTCTTTTCCTTGATCTGGAGTGGGTTGATTGGTTTGTGAGTCTAGGAGTTGTGTGGTCTTTTTGCCACCGATTCCCCAACCCTTCCCTCCTTGTAACATACCGACTTTTTCGTCTCCTTTAAGCTGTCTGGTTACAATCAAATCCATCCTAAATTATACGAAAAAGCAGATAGTTAGGAGAAAAATTAGAGGGTGCGATAATAAAGAAAGAAATATTATAATAGAAGAAGAAGAACCAACCCAGAATCTGTGTCTCACATCGCAGTGGAACAAAACATAGTATAGAAATAAATCTTTATTGAGAGCTTGAAAACTATACTTACAATCATCAGAGTACATCAAACATATCTGGACAGTTATAATAATATGTCCTCATATGCAACACATAGCGGAAAAACATAATATCATACGTCTGAACTCTTCTAGCTCGTCTCTCCACGGTATCCGATAACCTAAACCTGTAAAATCCAGTCTAACCTGAGCATTGCAAACGCCGGATCAGTCTGGTGAAACAGAGTGAGAAAGCCACTAAGTTTAAAGGTATCACACAACTTGATTCTAAAGTCAAAATCTTTTTGGAAAAAAGATAATTGTAAGACCAAATCCACACATAAATATGGACGGTTTTTACCTTACGATTACCCAAAACATTTTTAAAAAAAATCATATCTTTTCAGATATTATAATAATGTCTAAATACAAATAAATAACAATCTAGCAGAACGTTTGCATCTCACGCTCTACATACATCGTATACAATCAAAACCGCGGGCTCTTATTGTTGAATGGATCTCCTGGTAAGGTATGGGACCACTTTCTGACAGTGTACCCCTAGAGAGTACAAAATGTATTGTCACCCTATGGTTGCAAGCAACATAATTGTTCCCGAGAGGTACAGAAGCGAAATAAGAACCAATAGGAATTTCTCTAGACCAGTTGACAATATACCCTTTTGATGGGTGCGACCCACACACCTATACGACCTACCTGATTTTTACCATTTCTCGGTTGATTAGGCTTGAGGTTTTAAAATCTTATGGAACGTATGGCCACCATTCACTTTGAATGCCATTTCGTGAAATCCGCAAAAAAATCACTAATTGACATCTACAAAAATACTTTAGTAGTTAAGCTAAGAAAAGTGCCATTCTGTAATGTCCCAGAAATTTCGACAACTGAAAATTGGAATTTATTAAAAGGAATAATCAATTTTATATTGATACAGGGGTTAGAAATCAAAATCGAATATATTGAGTTGAATTGAACTCGATATTTAATGGTTTATTAAATATTTTTGTTGAATATTTGAGTTGAATTGGTTGGGCATTTAAATTCGATTTTTTGAAATTTGACAGAGAAATATAATGGCTGAGTTTAAAATAAAAATAAATATTATCGACATTAAACAAATTGGGAAATTTTAATATATGGAAATTTGTTTGGATGTGTATAATTTTATAACAGGGAATTAAGTTTAACTTTTAAAATATTGGAATAAAACGGAGTTGTTGAACAACTGGAATAGAATCATTGAAATGATAAGTAATTTAAATTTAAAAATAACTTTGCATAAAAACTGAAGTCAGATTACGACCTGTTTAATTGTATTGGAATCAGAACGCGAAAACAAAGAAGTACGTATAAATTTTGTTGCATTTGAAGTTATGTTGGTAGTACAAATTTAGAGCGTTATGCAATAATTTACGGTAGAATTTATATTTAAATAAACGTAAATGTAACCTACCCTAATAAAACCTTCACCATTATAATCTATTCCCGTATGTTGCTTTCCTAGACATCGCCTTCCTCAGTGAAAAACACCTTTCTTGCCTTTGCCTCCACGGCTCCCTCTTTATAAATTGGAACCCCTTTCCCCAAATTCCTCCATCTAAAATCACTTTCCCCAAATCGTACTCCTTCCTCCACTGTAAATTGGAGCCCTAGAAGATCGAGGGCCATTCTAGCTCCAGCATCTCGAATCGAAGCTCAGCAACGCCTCCGTGATTTCTGCAATCGAAATCCACCTCTCGTTGACCTCTGTGCTTCCGAGCCTTGCCTACTGGAATCAGCGGTGGTCACCATCATCGAAAACCGCAAGTCATCGCCTCCCGACGAGTTCCAATATCCAATCCTTCGCCGACACTTTTTCTGCTAATCTAAGGTGAGGTTTACCTCACGATGGATTTTAGTTCAAATAATTAACATCAGTATTTACTGAAATATGATTGTAAACGATTGGCTATATTTTTCCCGTATGCGTGCTGTGTACCCATTAGTTGCAGTATTTTGTTCGTGATTGTGTCTGCTTGAAAATTTTAGGCCCTTACCTAAACTTTAAGATTTAATCTGATAGTTGTCTGTGTTTTCGATGGCTATGAAATGTATAAACTGTTGGTACTTGGATTTGAACAACATGTAAGGAAACAATACTATTATGTTGGGGTTTTCGGTTTTCCAGACTATAATACAAAGTTGAAATTTTGGTTTAAATAAGATAATGATATTGAACGAACGTGAATATTAAGCCTTGGTATTTCTATTTTCTATGAAGACGTGTTAACTTCTGGATTTTTCATATGTTGTTTGGTGGTGAACCTTCACATTTCAACAAGTCAACCCTAGGTTAGAATTGGGGTTTATGCTATACAAGACTACATAGGAGTATGGGTGGATTCACTGACCTTTCCCCACCATATAATATTATCTCATGCACAACCAATCCTTTTCAATAAAGGTTTTGAGACATAATCTCATTGTTGACAGAAAATTTACCAATTGGTGTTCAAATCATGAATTTCAAATGTGAAACAGATCATGGTTTAAACTGAAATTATTGCTACATGACTATTTTGTTTCCACTGTTTTTCTAGTGTGATATGTATGCCTGATTGTGATTTTTATCGCTTGGATTTTGCCGCTCTTTACCATTACTGTGAACCTTACCCTGCTTAGCTCTGTTTTACACTAGAACTGCTACATGATTGGTATATACCAAATATTTGTTTACGCACATGTGCATTGTAAAGAATCATAAACATCTGACTAAATACAGTGAGCCATTGCTGATGCCCAATATATTTTGACGAATGAGAATTTTTGATATGCGTTCGCAAGTTTTATTCAAAACTGAGAGGTTTAGGATATATATTGGTACATGCCATTTTAGGTACATATGAGAAGTTATTTACTCCAAAGGTATTACTGTCCTTACTGGAAAACATATTTGGATATGAGAAGTTGTTTACCCCAAAAGTATTTGTGAAATATATTTGAACATGAGGGAATTTCTGTTGCCTTTTTCTCTAGGTATTAGTGCAATATCCATTTATGCTAGTTAACATGTAGAACTCCATTTGCATGTACCGTACTGTTTGGTTGGTTGTGCCATTCTTGTACCTTGTCATATCTAATTGTTCAACCTAAAGAATTCAATATAAACATCTGCTTGGTGTTTGGGCTATTATTTCAGCTTCTTTAATACCTGCTGATCATTTTCGATTATTAACCCTGCTGTCTGAAGTATTATTTTATTTTTAACAAGTAAATCATATGACAGTAGCCTACCCAGTTATATGTAAATCATTCATGGGTAATACTGTTACCTGGGTATGTCTCTTGCCTCACAAATTTAGCCTAAAACCTTCGCTACTATTTTGAAACCTAAACATATCGTGGGTCATGTAAGTCAAACTAAAATATGCTAGTCATTCACTTTGGCCTTGTCTATTTAGTACCACATTACCACATTTGTTTTGATTACTAAGATACCGATCATAAAGTTTGGCATTTAATATACATGCTAAATTAGTTACCCTTACCCTACATGGTATATTGGTCATATGAATTAATATGGGTTGACCTTATTTATGTTCCTGTTACTAAAATTGGATGCTAACACTACCTTCTTACTGGAAATCTCCGTGCTGCTTTTGTTTTGTTGCTACCTGAAACCACATAATGCTATGGCATTCCCATTTTGTATGTTCCCTGAGCATCTTGTATTGGCTGACCAACTTGGCATCTGGTACTTGCTGTGGTATGCTGATTTGAGTATGTTACCTACACTGTATATTACACGTTTGGATTCGGCTCCCCTGTCTTGATTTTATACAAAAAAGGAAGGAAAATACAGTAAATAACATGTCCTTATTTTTGTTATGGAACATGAAGACTCGCATATGTATTGCAAACTTGGATATGTATCATACCTTAACTTCCACGACCTTGAAAATTTGTGTTTTTACTTGACACATTTGGGTTTATATCACGTGTTGTCATCCGGTAGCTGTGGCAATACACATATGTGCATATACACATGTGTATATGCAAGCTCCTGGAATCACATATGTTATTATTTATATTCGGTTCGTGATGCTGAGGAGCTGTACACGTGTATATTACATACATGTGTACACTCGCAAGCTCCTGAGACCGTCCTTCCTTAGAAATCGATAGAACTGATATGGACAGATACCACAACTGTTTATGCAACATCTTTGTTGTGAGTTAGGATTAACTATTTTATTTCAGTTTCTATTGAATTTAATTTACTTGAACTCTGATTAATCCTGACTCGAGTATTTTTTTATGTTTTTGCATGGAATGCTCGAGTTAGACCCGAGCATTTCAGATTTAGATATTACAGCAGGAAATTCAAAGAATGGCAAAGCTGGGGATTCCAGAATACGGCGCACTCTGATGTTTTAAAACAGTAATATTTTCTTGTATTCAAATTTTTGTTTAGAACCGCTGTATGGAAAATATTGTATCAAAGATTCTAGTCATATAATAAAGTGTGTTTTGCTGTTCAAGATTATGTTATTTATTCTGTGATTCTAATTTTAAACTCTATAAGCTAAATAACGATCCGTCGGTTTGAACGTTTTAAGTTGGTTTAAATACCAATTTGAAGCGGTCAAAAAGGCGGGACGTTACAAGTGGTATCAGAGCTTTGGTTTATTCAAAGCATAGCTTATCGGGTTTAAAAGAATAGGATCGACACTAGAAAAATGGATTTTTTAAAATAAATAAAGAAGAAAAAAAGTTTTGAAAAAATAATAGATTTTGAAGGGAAATTTATTTTGGAAATATTGTGTATTTTGAAAATTAACATTTTGGAATTGATACAGCGAAAGTAAAATTTTGTTTTAAAAATTTGTTCAGAATCCCCAGTCTTCGGAAATCTTTGAATGCAGATATGCCAAAGCTATTCTTTGATAAGTTCCCTCTTAGATTTGAATCTCGAATCCGTGATCGAGTGATATCTAAAAAAATAAAAGATAAGTATAAGAGAATAAATAAATTGATTGTGTGTTAGCAATCAATTGAATGGAAATAAGATTTCAGACGGGAATTAAAATGAAAGGGAAATTTGAAAACGTTCCAAAGAATGAAACGACGAAATTTATTTTGATATTCGGGATAGAAGTAAATGAAAAGTAAATCGAAAAAAGTTATAATTGGAGTACGTCTTGTTAAATTTGATTAATTTATTTAGAACTTGGTAAGACGATTTATAATTGGTTTTAAACCAATAATGTATGTATGAATTCGATAACAAGTTATAAATTAGTTGGTTAACTAACATGAGATGAATTGTAAACTAGAGTTGTGAATGAAGAGAAATATGGAGAGAAACAAATTAACTTGAAACTTGGAATTTTGAGAATGAATGTCTTGTTGGTGTTCGATGTTATGAATTTTATCTTTTTCAAAGTTAATAATGTTGTTCAGTTAAGGTCTGAGAGGTAAATATACTCCGGCTTGATTGACTTCATTGTTGACAAGAAATGGGTAAGGTTCGATAGCAAGAGTGGAAAGTGAAGTAAGTAAATGAGTGTTGGCGGTTGAGTAAGAATAGCAATGTTTATTTAATATCTATTTTGATTCAAATAACGAATTTAAGAATGTTTTCCACGAGAATAAAGTGTGTTTTCTATCGAAAAATAAAGGTTTGTGAATGTTTTCCAATGATAATAAGTGATTTTCTAGAATTATAGAGGAGGAATATAATAATATTTTTATAAAGATCAGAAGAGACTGATGGGTTTTGATAAATTAGAATGGCAAAAACTGAAGAACAAAAAGCTGCACGTCGAGAACGAAGGGCAGTAGAACGTAAAAGATGGGAAGAATTAATATTGGAATACGAGGAGAGGATTAAGGAAAAACAGACAGCTGGCCCCTATGACAATGTCATATGTTACAGATGTCAGAAAAAAGGACATTACGCGGCTACGTGCGGAGAGAGAGACAATGGAAAGAAGAAAGGAAAAATTCACCGATCCGAGATTTTCTGTTTTAAATGTCGAGAGAGGGGACATTTCCCCAGTCGTTGTCTTAAGATGAAAAAGAAAAAGACTGCCATCTCTGAGAAGCCCGATGGACCAATCGTTTGTTATCATTGTAAACAAGGTGGACATATAGCTCGGAACTGTTCCGAGAGACAACAAGGAAAACATTCAGTGTTGCGCCCCGCCAGAGAGAAAACAGTGAAGTACGTAGAAGAAGACAGCTCCATCTCGTATTATTGTGAAAAGTGCAAGGAGTGGGGTCATGTGGATGAGGAATGCACTAATCCTTTTGTGGAGACTCCAGAATGATAAGTGAAGAAGTCGATTATGTATCCTAATTAAGTTAACTTTGTATTGTCCTTTGTAATCTTTTATGTACGCATTTTGAATAAGTTGAGACTATGTATAATTATTTAACTAAAATGGGTATGGAAAATTTTGATTAGTGTTTTAAATCGCATTGTATGAAGTTATTCGAGAATCTTGAAAATGGAAGATCAATAATTGTTTAATAAACCAAGTAGGTAAATAAGTTATTATTGATGAGATGAGTTTATAATTAAATTTAAATTTACATATATGAAATAAATAAAAGGGAATTAAGGAAATTAAGAATGCAGTTAAGAAATTAGAAAGTGATTGTAGATTAGTTAAGATGAATGATTTCCTGAGTGTTGATGTGATGTTGGTTTCGGCCTTCGGAGTTTATACTTAGGAAGTTGTCCACTTGCTAATTGACGGTCGAATGATGCAAATTAAAATAATAATAACGTGAATGAGAATGAAAATTCCTAAATTTTGGATGTACGAAAAAAAGGAAAGAAATAAAAGTGATGAATTGAATGGTTGGGAAATTTAAGTAATTGGAAAATTGGAGGAAATTTGGATCTATAATCAATAGATTTGGAAATCTGAGTTTGAATGGATATCAGATACCTGAATTTGATTAGGAGTTCAAAACTAAAATTTTGAAATTGGAATGAAATTTGAGGGTATCCGGTTTTAAATATTGAATATAGAAGTTTTTGGAACTTATATGGGAGATAAAATAATATGGTGAATTTGAAGCCACTGGATTGGAAGGTAAGCAAATTGAAATGAAATCTTATATAACATAATAAGATGTTTGAGAAGATGATTCAGAAAGGAAATTTTATTTATGATTTACGAGTTATATGAAATATGAAATACTATATATATGGTATTATATGTTTTCAGAGCAAGATAAGGGAAGTACCTTCCTTCTCGTTGAATTTTGAGCTTAGCTGGAATATGCTGCTGGTGGCAATAGGTTGTCCGGACATAAAACTCATGAGTTGCCATTGAGCATGATTTCTAGCGTAATTCGCAGGGTTGTAGATAGCCTACGGCGGTCGGATGTTTCCTGAGGGAATCAGGCGTAACCATTGTAATCGCTACGATCTAGAGTCGTTCGAATTTGACCGTGTAGCGAAATTCGCAGGGCTGCAGATAGCCTACGACAGACGGATGTTTCTTGAGGGAACCAAGCGTAACCATTGTGACTGCTGCGATCTACAGTCGAATTATGATGGCGTAATCCGAAGAGTTGTGAAAGCTTACGGGTATGGATGTTTCCTGGGGGACCCAGGCGTAACCATTGTGTACCTGCGGTCCACTGAGATATCTTAGTGATAGTCAGCCACCTGTTTGATGCAGCAGTTAGTCTTCGTGACTTAATTGGTCTTCGTGACCTGATTTCTTTGGGACTTGTTTTGTTCTCATGACTTGAAGTATCTTCAAAATTCCTTGATTTGTTTCCGTGATTCTGAGACAGAGCAATTAACGCTCAGTGACCTCAGAATGTCTTTTGATTCTTGAAATATCTTCCGTTGATATGTCCATGACGAAATTCGCAGGGAAGTGATTTCCTACGGATACGGATGTTTTCCGGGGGATCGAGACGAAACCATTGTGTATCTTCGATTCATGAGCAATCAACATATCACTATCACATTGGTACTTTCCATATCTGTTTTTAGAAAGGATTTTTCACTGGGGGTTGAAGCAAGGATATTTAGTACTTGAAGATTTTAGTCGTGCGCCTAGCCAGTGTAAGACTAACGTCTGTGAGAACGACAATAGACTTGTCAAACTTCTAGCTATCAAGTATTTTTAAATAAATAATTTGTCTAAATAAGTTAAGAAAAGGAGTTTTCGAAGCACTTCCAAGTACGTGGCTTTAGAGTAAAATACAAATATATTTTTGCATGAATTTCGTGTTATAAATGCTATCAAAGATTTCAGATTTTGGAAATTTTCAAGTCAACAAATTGTAACTTGAAAAAGAAATTGATTTACACTCGTCAATGAGTGTTGAGAAGGATTAAATGGATTGAATGTAAAAAGGATTGGATTGATGGTTGCAAAGCATAGACCCATTACAAGGCAACGATGAATAAGTAAATGTTGATCGATGAGATTTACAAAGAAATTTGGAATAAGTTGTGACGAATAAATCCAACTTGCGCAAAATTTGAAATTTGAGAGAATGGTTTCAATAAGAAATTTGATTTTCCGAATTAATTGAATATGATGAATGAACAAAGAAGATCGATAACTTGATTACCGATATTTAAATTAGTTGTGGAGAATTTTCGCATGAATAAGGAAAAAAAATGTACATTTATATAACCCCAACGATTTTTCCTTTTCGAGGACGAAAAGTTTTAATGGGGGGAAGAATGTAATGTCCCAGAAATTTCGACAACTGAAAATTGGAATTCATTAAAAGTAATAATCAATTTTATATTGATACTGGGATTAGAAATCAAAATCGAATATATTGAGTTGAATTGAACTCGATATTTAATGGTTTATTAAATATTTTTGTTGAGTATTTGAATTGAATTGGTTTAAATTCGATTTTTTGAAATTTGACAGAGAAATATAATGGTTGAGTTTAAAATAAAAATAAATATTATCGACATTAAACAAATTGGGAAATTTTAATATGTGGAAATTTGTTTGGATGTGTATAATTTTATAAAAGGGATTTAAGTTTAACATTTCAAATATTGGAATAAAACGGAGTTGTTGAACAAATGGAATAAAATCAGTGAAATGATAAGTAATTTAAATTTAAAAATAATTTTGTATAAAAACTAAAGTCAGATTACGACCGGCTTAATTGTATTGGAATCAGAACGCGAAAACAAAGAAGTACGTATAAATTTTGTTGCGTTTGAAGTTATGTTGGTAGTACAAATTTAGAGCGTTATGCAATAATTTACGGTAGAATTTATATTTAAATAAACGTAAATGTAACCTACCCTAATAAAACCTTCACCACTATAATCTATTCCTGTATGTTGCTTTCCTAGACATCGCCTTCCTTAGTGAAAAACACCTTTCTTGCCTTGGCCTCCACGGCTCCCTCTTTATAAATTGGAACCCCTTTCCCCAAATTCCTCCATCCGAAATCATTTTCCCCAAATCGTACTCCTTCATCCATTGTAAATTGGAGCCCTAGAAGATCGAGGGCCATTCCAGCTCCAACATCTCGAATCGAAGCTCAGCAACGCCTCCTTGATTTCTACAATCGAAATCCACCTCTTGTTGACCTCTTTGCTTCCGAGCCTTGCCTACTGGAATCAGCGGTGGTCACCATCATCGAAAAACCGCAAGTCATCGCCTCCCGACGAGTTCCGATACCCAATCCTTCACCGGCACTTTTTCTGCTAATCTAAGGTGAGGTTTACCTCACGATGGATTTTAGTTCAAATAATTAACATCAGTATTTACTGAAATATGATAGTAAACGATTGGCTATATTTTTCCCGTATGCCTGCTGTGTACCCATTAGTTGCAGTATTTTGTTCGTGATTGTGTCTGCTTGAAAATTTTAGGCCCTTACCTAAACTTTAAGATTTAATCTGATAGTTATCCGTGTTTCCGATGGCTATGAAATGTATAAACTGTTGGTATTTGGATTTGAACCGCATATAAGGAAACAATACTATTACGTTGGGGTTTTCGGTTTTCCATACTATAATACAAAGTTGAAATTTTGGTTTAAATAAGATAATGATATTGAACGAACGTGAATATTAAGCCTTGGTATTTCTATTTTCTATGAAGACGCGTTAACTTCTGGATTTTTCATATGTTGTTTGGTGGTGAACCTTCACATTTCAACAAGTCAACCCTAGGTTAGATGTAATAACCCGGAAATCTGAGCCAATTTAAAATTTTTATTTTGGCAATTTTAGTGAATTTTGATTATTTAAAATGAAATATTTTAAATAATAATGACGAAAAAATTTAGTTTGAATAGAATTCGAACGTATATATATATATATAGATCATCGTTAGAATATAAAAATTTATTTATAATTATAAAAGGAATTGAAAATGGCGCGGTAGTTCGATAATTCGATTTCAAATTTCAAATGAATGTACATGATTCAAAATAAACTGGATTTTAGCAAAACCAAAAATATTTGAATCTATGTGAGAATATCTTTCCAACGAATCCGAAAAATCGAAATTTCATAGCGGGAATCAAAAGATATGTCCAGTTGAAAATTCAGAATAGTCGTTATGAAATTTCGGCCCTTAAAAATAGCCATTTTGCAAATGACATCGGTATTTGACGAAACCACTTTTGTTGGATCCGTGATGTCAAGTTATTGCTAGGTTTCAAAATTCATAATTTTTCGAATCAATATGTGAGCGTGGCAAAGGAAAACGCGTTTGACCAGTTTTAGTTGATTTTAATCAACTGGAAATTGGCCATTTTTCAAACGGTCTCAGAATTCAACGAAACTAGTTTTGTTAGGACCGTATCGTTAATACGAAGCTAGAAAATATTTTTCTGGAATTTTCCGAGTTAGTATGTGACCCCGGTAAATTGAAATGCGCGTTCAAATTCAATATACAGAGATATATTTTGATTTTGACGAAAACTAATCGAAACGATGGAATCAGCCTACGATACATGTCCCATTGTGTTCGGAATGGGGGTAATTAGCTATGGACGACAGGCGTTGGGTCTCATTTCGAGTTCGAAAATAAAAGTACCTTTTTGAAATTAAATTAATTAAATAATAAAATAAAATAAAAACCTCCTCCCTCCCTCTATACTCTCTCAGGCCCCCATTGACCATTTCATTCGATAATAAAAAAAATTCGCCGTCGCCCTTCTAGGATGCATCGCCCCTCATCATCGCGCCTCCCCAGGTGGCGCGCACCCCCTTCGACCCTCTCCGAAGATCCCCAGCCCCCCTACCCTCTCGATTCTCTCTCCTCGCTCCATTGAAGACCCACGAACCCTAGCCCCTAAAACCCCACCACCGCAGCGCCTCCTCATCGTCTTCCACCCCCTCTCCAAATCGAAACCGTCGCTCCCCAATGGCCAAAGCCAGAACCGACGTCGCACCTGGAGCCGTGAGTCCCTATGGCGCAGCCACCACCTGACAGCCCTCAGCCCTCGCCTTGAGCCACCTGCGCCGCCCCCTTTCGAACCCTAGAAGCTGAGCAACATCGAAGACACCTAGAGAAGCAATGAGGAAGAAACTAGATCGTCCAGGAGTAATTAAGAGGAGGTAATCAATTTTAACTAATTTTAATAGGGAATTAATTATAATTAACATTGTATTTATTAAAAAAATGAATAACATTAAGTGAAAATGTGACTTTCCTTTTTGAAATAGGAGTTATAAAAATGAATTTTTTTCAGATAACCTTGCTTTAGAAGTGGTTTTTATTTATGAAAAGAGGTGATATTTTTAATTATGATTTTCATATACATAGCTAAATAAAGATTTGATTTTGTTCATAAAAAGATAAGATTTATACACATGAAAAGATTAGGTTTTTATACACTAAAGGGTGAGATTTTTAAATTGAAAAAGTTACGATTTTTAATTTTAAAAAAAGATAAGATTTTTATAAATATATAAAGATGAGATCTTTATACAAGAAGTGAAACATAAAAATGTGATTTTTTTTATATAGCGTTGAAATAAAAATTCGATCTTTATATATGAAGTAGAAATATAAAAATATAATTTTTATATTGAAATAACCGTTGTAAAAATATATATGAAGTGGAAATAAAAATATGATTTTATTTATTGAAATGAAATGATAAAAATATAATTTTTATTATGAACAGCGTGAAAAGAACTGCATTAGAATTTCAAGTAGATCCAGATGTTCAGCAGTTCAAAAGCAAAGCACGGCGGAGTGGAACCCTCTGTGAGAACTTCTCACCTTTAATTTAATTTTTCTAGTTAAAATATATAATAGGATGCAGACGGTGTTTAGTAGCACCTGACACTCATCGTCCACAGGCCATGGATGGCTTGTATGCTTGTTTGTTTGATTTTGATGTATAGTTGATTGTGTGATGTGATGCGAAATGAAATAAAATATTTATATAATTAAAAATATTTTATAGTTGAAAATAGAATTTTTAACGTGTATTTAAAATGAAATAAATATAAACAAATCGAAGGATTTGTTTATATACACATATTTGACTGATATTGTTTGGGACAATAAATTTTACACATCGCCCAACTGCACAAATAAAATATGTGTTTGATTGTTTGAAAACTCCACACGGGTATTGGGATGATATATGACATACACTAGTGCCAATAATTAGCTGTATGTCGATCGATTGATGGACAGACTGTTATGAGCGTTAAATATTTATATTTGATGCTTATACAGTGTAGAATGCACTTTGGATGATGGATGATTATTCATCGTTGTTATTGTACACATGTGATATAGAAAATCCATATAATTAACATTATATGGTAATTGATTGGGCCTCATTCCAGTTTTGGAAAAGAAATATTTGAAAAAGAAATATTTGAAATAGAAATATTTGAAATAGAAATATACGAAGTCGTGTTGATTAGATTGACGCTATTTTGACGCGAACGATATTTATATCGATTTTATTCATTTTTCAATGAATATTGAAAGTGATTTCGAAATTCGAATTAAATTGAAAAGAATAGAAATTCGAATTAAATTGAAAAGAATAGAAATTCGAATTAAATTGAAAAGAATCAAAATTCGAATTAAATTGAAAAGAATCGAAATTCGAATTAAATTGAAAAGAATAGGAATTCGAATTAAATTGAATAGAATTGAATTCGAATTGAAACTAAATAGAAATGAATTCGAATTGAAATTGAATTGAATTGAAAACGAACTGAAATTGAACTGAAAATCGATTTGAATTGAAATCAATTTGAAATGAATTTAAAACGAATTTATAAGGAAAAATTCAATTTTGATTTGAATTTGAAATGAAGTTGAAATCGTTTCGAAAACGAATTTAAAAATGATTTATAAAATACATTTTAAAAGGAAATTGACGAAATATTTATAATATATATATTATATATATAATGGCCTGAATAGAACGCGTCGCGCCGCGGCAATTCGTGAATTTCGACCATTGACTTCGAATGGATATTGCGGGAGATCCGACCGTCGGATTCTCCTAAAACTAGAACCGTTGGGTTCGTATCGGAAGGAGCTTTCTAACGGATATTAGAAATTTGAAATCTAACGGTTGGATTTGGAATTATGTCCAAATCAAATTTGAAAAAGGTTGCTGTAAGTGCAGTTCGATGGCCGTTGATGGAAATCGACTGTACGGGCCTTGATAAAATTATTAAAAATATCAATAATTTGTGTATAATCATAAGAAATGATTTGGGAAGAATTGGGATGAAAAACTCCATATTTGAAAAGATAAAAATAGATTTTTATCGAAATGAACTAGTTTTGAACTAGAATTATAATTCTATTTATTTTTAAATAAATAAATTGGATTTGAAATGGTTTTGAAAATAACCAGAATTTCCAATAATTATATTGGAATGGATTTGAATCGAAATTGTCTTCGGAATATTTCGATGTTGGATTTGGTGATGATACAAATATTGTTATGGGAATTTGAAAGATATATTAATATCGTTATTTCCAATAAGATATTTGTTGGTCGTAAAATTTGATATTGAGTATAAGCCGGTATATTTTCTATTCAGAGCCTTGTATTTAATATAAAATGGGATTTGGGTTTGTCGTGAATGGTGTCTTCATTAACACTGTTCTTAAACCCAATTGAGAAAAAGATTAAATCTTTTTATTTAGATTTAATGAAGTGTACCAATTAAATGGCATTTGATTGGAATTGAATTTGAATTGATTTTTGGGTATATTGTGAACGGTGTTTTAAATAACACTGGTTCTTTAACCCGATAATTAACGGAATGTGATTTTGGGTTGTCGTGAACGGTATCTTCAATAATACCGGTCTTAGACCCAAAGGAGTTAAGGAAGTCAGAAACTAAATGGAGATTAGTTAAGTTGAATGGTTTCTTGGGTATTGATCTGATGTTGGTTTCGGCCTTCTGGGTTAATACTTAGGGAATTGCTCACTTGCTAATTTACGGTTAGGGAATGATTGAAATGTGATGTGATTTTGGGGTTTATCGTGAACTGTGTTTTAAATGACACTGATTCTTTAACCCAGGCACAGATTAAAACTAAGTGGAGTTTTAATGAATCTTTAATTAGATTGAAAAGATCAGGGATGGGGTATCACCTGTTTTGCTCCAGGCGATAGTTAAATCTTTAATTGGATTTGAACGTGAAATGGTAATTGAATTTACCGATAACACCGTGGTGTTAGATATGAAGTATGACCAGTTTTACTTCATGGGATAAATAGGTTGGGATTGGGAAATAAAATAAATAATTACTTCGGTGTGGTTCGCTAATCCCGACTAGTTTGAAGTGATATTCAAAGGATGATTAAAGAATAAATTTAAAGGAATTTATCTTTGATAAAATTAATGGGAACCTTTCCCTAAGAATGTGAAATTTAGAAACTAACTGTTGGTTAGCTAAGCAGCATGGTTTTCTGGATATTGATCTGATGTTGGTTTCGGCCATCGGGGTTAATATTTGGGGAATTATTCTCTTGCTAATTTACGGTTAGTGACCGATGAATTGGAATGAGGCGTATGTTGTGTTTATGTAACACTTGTTTATTATATACGCGAGTTATTCAGAAAGACCGGGTTTATCCCATTCTGAATAACTGATTAGACGATAAGTCGAAGATGAAGACGGTGGTTGAAGACCGGAGGTCTTCACGTCGTTTGGATAATTACTGATGATCTTGATTGGGTCGTACACCCAAGAGGAGGGAATCAGTTGGTGATCGTCCAGACGTACTTGGAGATCGATGGATATGCGGTGTACTAGGTGCCTCCGGTTTCGTTCAGACCCAGAATGAACTTGTAAATGGATGGTGTGTCTGACATTGGATTTCAGTCTATGTGATTGATTTCCATTAAATATATATCGGTTTGGCGTCGTAGAATTTATTCTCTTGCTTAACGCCCTTCTCTGAGACGTACGAGCTCAGGGGTTATATATTGATGGATATCAATCGCATGGGGTGAATTGCCTAAGTGGCATGCCTAAGTGGAAATTGATCAAGGCTTCTGTTGAAAAGCAAAGTCTTGTGGTTGATGATCAAAGCACCGCCTGTGTGGCATAACTTTATGTAGCGTTGATTTGCAAGCCTCACACCCCGGTTGTGAACGAAAAACGGGGGAAGGACCTCAGGGAGGACATGCGTTTCTTTCTAGCTAGAGGTGGCGTCAGTGGTTTTACACGCCCTGACGAGTTTGACGTACGTTGTTTTTGCTGTTGCGAGGCGCCTCAGATATATCGGTGACTATGTGAAGCAGATGGAGTCATTCGTTGGCTCATTTATGCCCCCAAAGGGCGGGGAAATGTAGTGTTCAGGCATAATAATCCACATCGGTGGACCGGCCTTGACGATCCAAGGCCCACCTGAGTCTGGGTCCCGATACATAGGCTAGATTGTCTCGAATCGGTAGAGGACTATCTTTTGCCTCGGTTCACAGATGGAAATCCAACTTCCAATACGTGATTTTGCGGTTTTAATTGTAGAACTAGTATGGCGACATGATATTTGGTAACCATGCCGTCTATGATTGATAATTATGATTTGAAGTTGTTTTATACACTATGTACTTATAATAATATCAAATGATTTGTTTTAAATGTACCAAGCATGTTTGGCTATTATAAGGGAAAACCCTATCACCCGGCTTGCGTTGCATTGTATGATAGGACCTGGGTCTTATAATAGCTTCATTTTTCTTTATTTAGCATTGCGCTGTTGTTTTATGCACTGGTGTTCTTGGGAGGAAACATGTTCCGTGTTATACGGCTTGGTCCCTTGATTTACCGAGCTTTAAAATAAAGATTAATAACTGTTTTAGTTCTCACACCAGTCACATGACTGACCTGGAGTTTATTTTTTTAACCTAAACTCTAGGTGCCCTTATTTTGACACGGGCAGCTAGTAGTTTTGGTTTTGTAGATTTATATTCACAGGATCCTGGTTTACAGCTGGAATGACATCCGGAAAGCTTTGTATCTGTATGTCTCTTCTAGTTGTGTATTGTATTATTTTCCGCTGCTATGTAATGTATTGTAATATCTGATATTTATTTCTGTGTAATATTTATTCATACTCTGTATATTCTTGTAATCTGATGAAATTGTTGTAATATTCAATGAAATGTTCTTCCGTCTGCGTTTTGATTGGTCATGTTCTCAACTCAATCCGTGATTTCCCGTAAGGGGGATTTCGGGTCGTTACATTAGAATTGGGATTTATGCTATACAAGACTGCATAGGAGTATGGTTGGATTCACTGACCTTTCCCCACCATATAATACTATCTCATACACAACCAATCCTATTCAGTAAAGTTTTGAGACACATTCTCATTGTTGACAGAAAATTTACGAATCGGTGTTCAAATCATGATTTTCAAATGTGAAACAGATCATGGTTTAAACTGAAATTATTGCTGCATGACTGTTTTGTTTCCACTGTTTTTCTAGTGTGATATGTATGCCTGATTGTGATTTTGATCGCTTGGATTTTGCCGCTCTTTACCATGACTGTGAACCTTACCCTGCTTAGCTCTGTTTTACACTAGAACTGCTACATGATTGGTATATACCAAATATTTGTTTATGCACAAGTGCATTGTAAAGAATCATAAACATCTGACTAAATATAGTAAGCCATTGCTGAGGCCCAATATATTTTGACGAATGCGAATTTTTTATATGCGTTCGCAAGTTTTTTCCAAAACTGAGAGGTTTAGGATATATATTGGTACATGCCATTTTAGGTACATATGAGAAGTTATTTACTCCAAAGGTATTACTGTCCTTACTGGAAAACATATTTGGATATGAGAAGTTGTTTACCCCAAAATTATTATTGTCCTTACTGTGAAATATATTTGAACATGAGGGAATTTCTGTTGCCTTTTTCTCTAGGTATTAGTGCAATATCCATTTATGCTAGTTAACATGTAGAACTCCGTTTGCATGTAACTTACTGTTTGGTTGGCTGTGCCATTCTTGCACCTTGTCATATCTAATTGTTCAACCTAAAGAATTCAATATAAACATCTGCTTGGTGTTTGGGCTATTATGTCAGCTTCTTTAATACATGCTGATCATTTCCGATTGTTAACCCTGCTGTCTGAAGTATTATTTTATTTTTAACAAGTAAATCATATGACAGTAGCCTACCCGGTTATATGTAAATCAATCATGGGTAATACTGTTACCTGGGTATCTCTCTTGCCTCACAAATTTAGCCTAAAACCTTCGCTACTATTTTGAAACCTGAACATATCGTGGGTCATGTAAGTCAAACTAAAATATGCCAGTCATTCACTTCGGCCTTGTCTATTTAGTACCACATTACCACATTTGTTTTGATTACTAAGATACTGATCATAAAGTTTGGCATTTAATATACATGCTAAATTAGTTACCCTTACCCTACATGGTCTATTGGTCATATGAACTAATCGTGGTAGACCTTTTTTATATTCCTGTTACTAAAATTGGATGCTAACACTACCTTCTTACTGGAAACCTCCGTGCTGCTTTTATTTTGTTGCTACCTGAAACCACATAGTGCTATGGCATTCCCATTTTGTATGTTCCCTGAGCATCTTGTATTGGCTGACCAACTTGGCATCTGGTACTTGCTGTGGTTTGCTGTTTTGAGTATGTTACCTACACTATATATTACGCGTTTGGATTCGGTTCCCCTGTCTTGATTTTATACAAAAAAGGAAGGAAAATACAGTAAATAACATGTCCTTATTTTTGTTATGGAACATGAAGACTTGCATATGTATTGCAAACTTGGATATGTATCGTACCTTAACTTCTACGACCTTACAAATTTGTGTTTTTACTTGACACATTCGGGTTTATATCACATGTTGTCATCCGGAAGCAGTGGCAATACACATGTGTGCATATTTACATGTGTATATGCAAGCTCCTGGAATCACGTATGTTATTATTTATATTCGGTTCATGATGCTGAGGCGGTGTACACGTGTATATTACATACATGTGTACACTCGCTAGCTCCTGAGACCGTCCGTCCCTGGAAATCGATAGAACTGATATGGACAGATACCACAACTGTTTATGTGACATCTTTGTTGGGAGTTAGGATTAACTATTTTATTTCAGTTTCTATTGAAGTTAATTTACTTGAAATATGATTAATCCTAACTCGAGTATTTTTATGCTTTTGTATGGAATGCTCGAGTCAGACCCGAGCATTTCAGATTTAGATATTACAGCGGGAAATTCGAAGAATGGCAAAGCTGGGGATTCCAGAAGACGGCGCACTCTGATGTTTTAAAACAGTAATATTTTCTTGTATTCAAATTTTTGTTTAGAACCGCTATATGGAAAATACTGTATCAAAGATTCTAGTCATATAATAAAGTGTGTTTTGCTGTTCAAGATTATGTTATTTATTCTGTGATTCTACTTTTAAACTCTGTAAGCTAAATAACGATCCATCGGTTTAAACGTTTTAAGTTGGTTTAAATACCCATTTGAAGCAGTCAAAAAGGCGGGACGTTACACATTCTCTGCCACCAACTATAGTACGTTTGAAGAAATCAACGTACGTAATCCCTTTGAAAATACTCTGTTAGACAGCCGTCCATACAAGTCATCCACAAGCAGGATGAACAAAAGGCACCCTCCTACCACGTTCTAGGTATCACCCTATAGATCAATAGTGAGCAGTCCTTGCAATCCGAAGATTTTAACCATGACAAAATCACAGTGTATCTCTAATTGCAAGTCAGATATTTTAAGTAATTCTTCCACTTTATGAAGATCAACGGTCTTCAATGCTCTAACTTGATCATCATCTGATATCTTCAACATTTACGTATTTGTTGGCCGGAATGGTTTTCGAATATAAATTTGATCCCGGTCTTTCCATTCCAACAATCGTATAAGTCAGGTTTTGATAGTCGGTTATTTGACTATCAAAATAAACAATCATTCAACCATAAAAATAAAACGAGTTCACTAGTTCAGTATTTAGCATCGCTTGGTCGATTTAAAATTTCCATTCGTAAATCAAATCTTTAAAACATCCAATATTTGGAACAAAGCTTTTTTTAACTTATTTCAAAAATACAATTATACTCAAAAATCATCTTATTTAACTTGAAACGTTTAGATCTTTTGTAACGACCCGAAAAAAGGCGATCTTGGTTATCCGATATACAACACATATCGAACATCCAAGGATCGAAAATAACCGAATAGTTAATGAAAGAGGTTAGAGGGTGGGAATAGATAAGATAGAACTTATAGAATAGAAGAAGAAGAAGAACATCATCATCAGAGTAAACACGAATCTCACAGCGGAACGAATAAAATATAACATAACTTTTGAAATACAAACAGTATATGTATACAATAACATTTCAGAGTACAACACTTACAACATCAGCGGAAATAAATAATAGCTATAAAACCCAGAAGCCTCCTGCTCCAAGCTCTCCAAGTGCATCTGAAAAATCCCGACTACTTGACTGCCCGTACAAATTTAGGCACCCAAGAGTTTAGGGAAAACAAACAAAATAAACTTCGGGTCAGTCATGGGACTGGTGTGAGTAAAACAGTTTTAAACAGTTGAACAAGTAAACGATATCTCATAAGACCACACCGTATAACGAAATGGGTTTTTCCATTATGAGAATCAAAAATATCTTTATATCAAAAACCTTTTGATATTATAATAATGTCTATCAATCACAATATAATAATCATCTAGCAGAAACGCTTTCATCTCACGTTCTACATATATGGTATACAATTAAACCCGCAAGCACGTATTGGGTAATGGATTTCCAACTATGACAAGGTATGGAACCACCTTTTGCTAGTGTACCTCTAGAGAGGAATACACTGAGTTCAACAAGAACATCTTGCAACCCGGCCACACATGACCGACCACTCATTTCGCTTGAGTGTATCGAATGTATATCACCAACGGTTGGGATCAGCAACCGTTTCCCGAATGGGACAGTATCGACAATAGATTTTTATAAGTAAATGAAACTCTAGATCAGGTGATTATACACCCTAATAGGTGCGACCTACATAGCCATGCTGCCTGCCCGATTTCTGTCATTTACCGGATGTGAGGCTAGAAGCTACGCTCATCTTTTACATGCCACATCTTCATTCACTTAAAATGTCACATTGTCATACCCTTTAAATCACAAATTGATTTATCCAAAAATAACACGAGTATACAGCTAAGAGAAAAGAATTCCTCCGCCACCAAACGTGAATACTTTTGAAGAGATCAACTTACGCAATCTATCAGATATACTCTATCAGACCTTCGTCCATACAAGTTGCCCTACGACTGGACAAACCGAAGTCACTATTCAGTATATCCATCTTAGGCACTGTTATCTAAGATTTATACAACAACCCTTGCACTTTACTCCGTCTTCAATATATTCAGCATACTTGATTCGCAACGCTTATGCCAATACGGAGTGGTTCTTCGGATAATAATCCAACCGGTCTCTCCATATTAACAACGTTAAAATGGTCAAAAACTTCGATAATCGATGAGTTAACTATCAAAGAAAAATACGTGTGCAAACAACGATATTATTTCCAGATGGAAATTCTATCAATCAATCATCAATCATATATATATATATATATTTTCCTTATTTTCTATGTTTAGAAAATATACGTTAACGCTGGAAAACATTTCCATAACTTATTTACATATCTCTATTCTTCTACAACTATCAGTCTCTGATTGTAAACTAGTATAAGAACAATTCCCTAAGTACCAATCCCGAAGGTCGAAATCAACATCAGATAGACATTTAGGAAACCATTCAACTTAACAAGTCTCCAGTCAATTTCTAGTTTAGCTTAACTCCATTTCTTAACTCCTTATACATGAACATTTCCTTTTCTAATTCATATTTCCAATTTTGATATTTGATTACATTTCTGATTCTATTTGGAAAACATTTCCAAAACTTCTTTACTTGGATTTAAACAGATGTTTAAATCAACATCGCAACGACAACTCAAACCACTATACTTATTTACTAAATTCACTTAACCAATTTCACTCTCGAACCTTAACCATTTCTAAATTAAAAACGAAGTCAATCAAGTTGGGGTATAACTACCTCTCAGACCTTAACTGAACAACATTTCAAATCTCAAAATAGGGTAAGTTCATCTTTTAACTCTTTAACACTTCCTTACATAACTTCCGGATATAATTTACGAGTCCAACTCCTTTACAGAATCATTTGATTATAACAGTGGTGTTATAATTTCCTGCTTCTGAATTATAATAACTTTAATCTAACTCTTATTTCCTAACTCGAATAAATAACGAACAACTAATTTATCAACTCATATTTGGTTTACTCTTATTCTATAACTCTTATTCGAATAACTCCAACTCTATTTAACTCTTACTGGATTAACTCTTATTCGAATAACTTACATCCGAATTACTTATATTTGATAATCTCTCTTTTTTGAATAAACTATATTTGATTTAACTCCTATCGAATAACTAGATTCGATTAAATCCATTTGAATATCTCTGATTCGATTAACACACTTCGAATATCTCTGATTCGATTAACACACTTCGAATATCTCTGATTCGATTAACTTACTTCGAATATCTCTGATTCGATTAACTCACTTCGAATATCTACTATATTCGTTTAACTCCTTTCTTCGAATAAACTAATATTCGATAACTTTTTTCTACGAATAAACTAATATTCTATTTTACTCTAACTGAATAACTCTAACTGATTAGCTCTAACTGATTAACTCTAACTGATTAGCTCTAACTGTTTAACTCTAACTGGTTAACTCTTCGTCCTTATTCAATTTCAGATGTCGATGTTGAAATCGATTCTTACTTCTCTATATAAGTCCTGACCTATATATTCTATTTATCCAATGATAAATATTTACTTAATTTATAAATATTATTTATAAATAAATATGCCCCATTTTCCTGTTTACTTCTTCATATAAGTTCATACTTATATATCTCTTTCTTTATGAAAAGATAAATATTTCCTTTAATCATATCTTATTTGTTTTCCAAATAAAGATCCCTTTCAATTCTATTTGTAAATGGTTTACAAATATTTCCTATAAAATATCTTATTTATTTATCCTAAATAACTAACCCCTTTATTATCTTATTTTCTAAATAAATAAATAATTCACTTTATAAATATTCCATTTATAAAGATTACCCTTCAGTTATAATTCCACTTAACAATATTCCCTATTTATAAATATTCCATTAATAAATAAGTTCCATTTATAAATATCTCCATTTATAAAATCTTTGTTGATTTTATAAATATTTTCTCTTTTATAAAATCCTTTGATTTTAAAATTATTCCCTTTTCTAAAAAATCTCCTATTTATAAATATTCCAATTTATAAACATTTTTGTTTTCAATATCACTTTGAAAATCTCCTTTTCCCATTCCGATATTTTATGGTACTTAACACATCAAATCACGATGACCAATATCATCCAAACACATATAACCAACCACAGATTATAAACTACATCATATATCACAATATATGAAAAACAATAAAATAACTGTTGAGGAATCCAGTTGGATTCCTCTAACTGTTTTCCTGCATCCACAGATGTTACACAATATGATTATCATCACTTTCAGTTCAATATGAATTATTCTGTTAACAGAATCAATATATATGGATTTAACGGTTTATATATATATATATATATATATATATATATATATATATATATAATTTCCACTAACTGACTAGCAGTTCTATCAAATAGTCAACATACATTCAATCAGACAATTTTTAACAGTTCTAAAAATACAACATGAAAATATAAACTGTTCAGAGTTAGTGAGATTTACTCACATTGGACGATCATCGTTATTAATGATAACCATCGCTTGATTCAGACGTGCAATTTATTTTGCCATAAATTGTAACGAGCTCCGATGGACTTCCAATCAGTTCCATCGTGTAGTGTCCGTCCATACGGTCTCAACGGATCCGACCGTTCGTTATTCTGATATCGTATGGATAAGAAATTCATTTTACAAGTTAATACATTGTTTTAATTTAAAATAAAACTAAATTATTCAACTATGGCCTTAACCTAATTTCTTCTTCTCCGGCCCACTACCCAAACAAAGCCCAAACCCGCTACTCCTTTCTTCCCCGATACCTATCTCCACGTATATTCTGTCATTACCGCACCTCCAACCTTGAACCGCTCCTTCCTCCTTCACCGAAAACTCAAACAACCAATACCATACATCTTCTCTCCACGACCACTTCTACCTGATGCCTTCGAGTTCGAGCTCGCGCTGCCCTGGAGAAAACCGACTTCGACGTTGCTCTAAGTCCTTCAATGATACGAGCGAACATTTTAGTCACCAATTCACCTCAAACTCACATACAGGATGCTAAACTACTCGCTGAAACCAAAAACGAGTTCCAAAACATCAATTAAAGCTTAAACATCTGTTGTTCTTGAACCCTAGGTATTACTGTACAAAAGTCGAATCACCAAAACGGAAATCGCACACTTTCAAATAGGTGTAGGAATGACGAGAAATACACGGGGATTCCACACATATACTTCTTGGATTTTATAAACTCTTATTTGATTTTAAAAGGAATTTAAGCTTCACGTTTTATTTGAGGATGAACGAAATGAGATGCGGCTACAACTTTGACCAGAGAATGAATACTTTAGGGTTAGGTTGGAGTGGGGTGTATTTATAGTGGATTTTTAAATATTTTAATATTCAATTAAATATTCATTTTTAATGGACTGCTGATTCTATTTGTCCTTAAAAGTTCCTGTAACTACATTCAATACCCAAAAATCACGAAAATGGACACACCACTAGAGTTTGACATTACGGACCCAACGAAACTGGTTTCATCGAATTCCGAATCCGTTTGCTCACACAGCGTATTTTTAACCATCGAAATACTGACTGTTTTTCACTCTAAAAATCCGTACGGCCACTCACTGACTCTAAAAATCATGGAAATTGAAATCTAGCAATAAATTAACATTGCGGATCTAACAAAATTAGTTTCGTCGAACTCCGAGGTTGTTTGCAAAACTGGCTATTTTTAAAGCTCTGAATGACCCATTTAAATATATAAATATATTTAAAAACAATTAAATTTAATATTTAAAAATAAATATTATCGTATATATTCACAGTGGGATACCATACAGCTCATATTGGGTATATAACTCGATATTCCTAATCCAGTGTTACATCGATGTTCGATTTATATTTAAAATCCCTTTTAAAATATAAATAAATCGATATAAATTATAAAAGGAATTCCACGACGACTTTTCTAAAATTTGATTTGGACATAAATCTACACGATGAAATCCTGACTTTTCTCTTCCACTAGAAAAATATACTTCACCAGCTCCTAACGTTTCTTGTTTCACAGAAACCCAGCTTAAAACGAATTCTGTATATTCAGTTGAAGTTCAAATCACCAATTACCAAACTGCCGCGCAATTTCAAGCTCGATTTTAATTATAATATAATTATACGTTCAAACTGTCGTTCAAATAATATATTCGTTGTTCTAATTCAATTTTAAACTGAAACAAATATCACAGATGATCCAGTTCACACCATATCTCCATTTCAGCCAATTCTGATTATTTCAAAATTAAATATATTATTTAATTTATTATTTTAATTAAATATTCACCATTATTTAATTCAATGACCATGAAATCCTTTTGATCACCTTTTAAATAATTAAATAAATTAATTATTATATCGCTGAAAATGCTGGTCATTACATCTTTATTTTATAATACTATTCATTGAAATTCTAATCTTTATTTCTTTCGACCACTCTCGTTTCTAAACTAATACCATTCTTGGATAATCATGAAGTTGTTCAAGTTGGGGTATTTTATTTACCTCTCAGACCGTGAATTAACAACATCTTATTTTTAGAATAGATAGAAGTTTACCAACAAAATCTCATTTCACTAATTATCCCACATTCTCCATATATTATCTGTTTTAAAACATCGTTTTGATGTCATACTTTCTCTTGGAAATCTCATTTCAATCATAGCACGTTTCTTAATTTAAGTAAACTATTGTAAAAACCCTTCTCTATTAATCTTAAATCTTTTAAAAGATTATATATACAAATCTTAATTCAGTCATAAATATAAATCTTTATAAACTTCTGATAAATTTATTCTCACCCCATTTGGTTATATCTCGATAAAACTTCATCTCTTATTTCGCATCTTGATAACTTTACTCGCCTCACTACTTTAATTCAAACTTGGGTTTCCGTTTCGATTTCCATTTCATACCTTCATCAGTCACTAACCACAAATCTGTAAGAAGATGATTCTCTAGATATTAACCCCGAAGGCCGAAACCAACATCAGATCATTACCCGAAAAATCATTTAGCTCAAACGATCTCCAGTCAGGTTCCAATTTCTTAATTTCATATCTTGGGCTTTTTATTCATTCATAAACCATTTCTAACAAATTGTTCCAATAATATCTTCAATAAAACTTGGGTTTTATAACAACTCTATTCAACTTGGATTCAGATAAGAATCCAAAAAAATAGAATTTCAATAAGAATTAAATTTAAAACTTCAATTTAACGTGACTTGAATTACTATTAATATAATTCGCTTAAAAATATCTTTTAATATTATAATATACCTTATATTTCCACGTCCCTTCATTAGTGCATTTTAAATCCTCATATTTTGCACTTTGATTATTATAAAATAAATAATAACCAAATATCAACATTTAATAAAAATGGTATACTTCACAATTAACTATTCCCATTAATTTAGTACTCAATTACAGTTAACTCTGTTGACTCGGTCAACTCAAACATGATTAATTCGTTAATCAATTCCAATTCGTCTTCCCACTTAAATTAATTAAAAATATAATTAATTTAGATATATCCCATTTTCTTTAATTATTAGTAAGTAAATAATAATCACTTTCATTATAATCCCATTTGTTTCAAAAAACTTAATAACGTAAGAATTTTCATTATAAAACCATTCAGTAATTTACTTTAAATCTTAAATAATAAATAATAAATATTTATTTCCCTTTTTATAATCTTCTTTTCAATACAATGTATATTAACATTCATATTCAGTTATAAATAAAATTTATAACTTCGTTTTTACCAGTTTACCAAACGGTAAATTAATTTTTATAAAACAGAGTATATTTGGGCCATCTAATATTATTTCCTCAAGGAATATTACCCATTGGTTAATAACAAATAGATGTTGAATTTAGATTTAACAATCAATAATCAAGCCAATAATCCAATCATATTTGTCAAACAGTTCATATAATGATAATATGAAAAAACAATAAATTTGAGGTATCTAGTTGGATCCATCCAACCTGTTTTTCCCTGCATCCAAATGGGTAACCTCAAATAAGCAATCCATTTAAACATGCTATTATATTATGTACGTGAATAATTAACTTAACTAATAATGAGCAATCAAAAACGACAATTCAAGTATCCAATTTTAAATTTAATTCATTTATATTCTTATAAACGTAACCAACAAGGTAAGTTACCTTGATTAGAAATAATCATTAGAAATAACATCGGTTTCGATTAGATTAAATGAACATTTAATTTAAATCAATTATATAAAAATATTCGGCATATATGCAAACAGTCATCAAATCAACCAACAATTAACAAATATAGCACACAAACAATAAACTCGACTTATATAAAATATAAGTGGGATAACTGGTTGAGTTAAACTCACTTTGGGTTTCCATTCGTCGACAAACAAGTTTGTTTTAATTAAAATAAACTAGCATTTAATTTAATTAAAAATTCCATTAGCAACTATATTTGACCAAATTAGCTCCATAGCATCGTGCTTGCTGATAAGGTTCTAACTTCTCTGATCTTATTGAATTCTGATAACCAAAGAGAACGTTACAATAATTTATACGGTCACGGTTTAAATTATTATTTTTATTTTAAAAATTAATTAAATTTTAATAACGTCGATTAGATTTCAAAAAAATTATTTAATATTTATTTAAGCATATGTCTGAACTAATAGTAATATCCGTTCCATAGACAAATGGATCTATCCAAAACTTTGACCGAAAAAAGTGAAAATCGGAGTATAATTTATTTATTAAAATACCGATCCTTTGAGTCTATGATTAATGGTCTAAGTCTTATTTCATTATCATATATATACTATTTTATTATTTGCCATGAAATCAAAATTCTCACCTGCTTCTTATCATTGCATGAACCTGCTTTCTTCCCTTTGTAAACTTGTTTCCCCACCTATTAACGTGCCTCCGTTTCAGGTAATTTCCATCATTTTTTTATAAAAAAACTAGGCCCGAAGTCCAATTATTTCAGCACCAACCCGCTAGTCTCGCTTACCCATATTTACTACGCATTCCCAAATTTACTGCACCAACCCTTTTTGTGAACAATTGCTTCTTCCCATATTCCTCCACTCAACCAAAAAGCTACAGGCTTCCTCACTTTCTACTTCTACATTATATCCAAAAACTTCCCCTTTGCCATGCAAGCAACAAAACTGCGCATCCTTCCATTACCGGTGATCGGCCTCCCACCAAACCATCGGTGCCCCTGACTGCCACCATACCACTGTCTGCTCAACCTCCGGGCATCTTCAAAAAAAAACTCCAAACTCGTTTCCTTTGTTTCCATTTGCGTGCCACTATCCCCAACTTCCCCAGTGCCATCGATGCCGCCTGACATCGGATCATCGCGCCGAAATTTCCCTCTCTCCAGTCCTCCAACGCGGCTTCATCTTTTTTTAATAAAAAGATGAAGCTTCTACCACCATACCCAACACGTCTATAGGTTTTAAACCCCATGCATTTCTTCTTCCATATATATATATATATATATATATATATATATATATATATATATATATATATATATATATGAAGACTCTCTGTTGGCTTGTTAGACACACCAACACTCCCTTTTACCCACGTCAAAGAGCTTCTAGACCGAGAACCACATCATGAAACTTCCCAAAAGATTCATGAGACTTCGGGCATGGGTGCACCATGATGTGCTCATTCCAAAAATCAAATCCAACGTCCTAACCGATGGAAGATTTTTGTAAAAACTAGTCTATGACCAAAATGGGTATCGAACTAAAAGGCTTCGAACTAAAAAAAATACCCATTCGAATCTTATGGCATGGATAAGCCCATGGTAATGATTTTCTAGATTTAACGGTTTAAATATGAATTGTAATAAAAATGCGGATTTACTTCATTACTGGGAAGAAGAAAGAAATTGAAGGGAGCCGCAGTGTTTTTATAGGAAGGAACAATGTGGGAGCCAAGTTGTTTATGGTATGTAGGTTTGTAGAAAACCGTAGAATAGTTATTTGCGTGATCGACACGGCTTCATATTTTAGATTAACTGTTGTATTATTCAGCATAAAATGGGGTAGATTTTAAAACTGTCGTGCAAACTAGCCAGGTGCACCTAATTTGATTTAGGTCTGCGTTAGACGAATAAGAGGAGATGGGTGACTTCATTTTACTAGAATTTAAGTTATTATATTTTATTATAATTTATTTTCATTTGTTTTGGGTGCACCATTTATATACAGTTATCAATTTTCATTGTAATTTACATGAAACAGTAAATATATTCACTGTCATATACGAACTAAAAAAATAACGAAACTGGATACACTAATATATCTTGACGTTCTGGATCTAACTGAATTAATTTCATTGAATTCCGACTTCATTTTCACAACGATGATATTTTAATTTCAATATAATTATCGGTTCTCATTTAAATTTCGTCTACCGACAAAACAACTCTGTTTGGCTCTAAACCGAAAATCTGGCAATAACTAGTTACACGTATTCCAATAAAATTCGTTTCATCGAAAACAGAGGTCGTTTGAAAAACAGCTATTTCAAACGCTTATATATTATCGATTTATTATTATAAATTTCAAACAATTAAATTAAATAATAATAAATTATTATTGTCATATATATATATATATATATCCAAATCAAATAATATGTTATTTCAAATGTACCAATATTGAATTATAACCCAACATTATATAATTTCCTCGATAATTGATACTTAAATTATACCAAAAATCCTTTTAAATATATTAAATTAATGTTATCGTTTATAAGCAATTTCATAGAGGCTATCTTAAAATTTTATTTAGCCATAACTAACAATTTATAACATGAAATCTTGATTTTTCTGTTTCATGAGAAAATTAAAATCAAATAGATTCAGATGGTTCTTATTTTACAGAATTCTGACTTATATCGGAATCTGTATATTCGGTTGAAGTTCAAAACTCAATATTACGAACTACCCCTCCATTTCGAGTTCGTTTCTAAATTAAATGTTCAATCATCATTTTAAAAATGAATTCAATATTAAAATCCATTAATATCTCAAATATAATACTTAAAACAAGCTTAAATATTCTAATCTAAATGACCGAAAAATCCGGGTCGTTACATTCTTTCCTCCTTAAAGAATTTTGTCCTCGAAATTACTAAGTAAGAAGAATGCTCCAAGCCCAATTATCCAAATAATTATTTTAAAATCATCTTCAAAATATATTCTAAGTTTAAAATTTTATGAACAATCGCCAGCTTCTCCTCTACATGGCTCGACCGAAACAACTACAATCACTGCTCCAGGCCTCACATTAGTCGAAAGAAAACAAATTCCAAGCGGGAACCCAACTCAGGGTATAAAATCAAATTACTAAACAACAATATTAAGGTTTACCTATTTTCCAGGAAATCAACTCCAATAATCAAGCAAAGCAACAAATAGCTCTATCTCCATTCAGCTGCACTTAACTCAATTTGCAATGCAATAACAAATATAGGAATAGATCACTTAATTTCATTCCATATTCGAATTTTATTCAAATTCATTATATTAGAATGCATTTCTAAGTTTTTAATTCATTCAATTTATTTGACTATTGATGAATTTTATTACAACAAATCTAGCATCCAACAATACCTGATCAACTTTACTAACTTAAGTTTAATTTCCATCTTTAATTAGCCAATTGATTTTTTAATTAGTTTTCATTTTAAAATTCATTTTAATTCCAATCAAATCAATATAACAACCAATATCTCAATAATTTAATAAATAATTTCTTTACTATGCAAAAATATGATTTGGAAAAAATTATTTCGTTTACCCTCTTTATAAAACAATGTTGTGTCAATTACCAGTTCATTATACTTTCCCAACACTTGAATAGATCAAATAAATAATGCAAAACAATTATACATAAAATTAACAAATATGCTCTCTCATATATATACACTCAGACTCAATCTAGGATATTACTAAACCCCATCTCTATCAAGTTACACCACAGAGCCAACGTTATTACTAAACCAATAACACTAATATCAGTGTAACATACCGACTTTTTCGTATCCTTTGAGTTGACTAATTACAACTCAAATCCAACCCAAATTATGCGGAAAAGCGAATAGCTAATAGAAAGAAAGAAATATTAGAATAGAAGAAGAAGAAGAACCAACACAGAATCAGAGTCTCATATCGCAGTGAACAGAATATAATATAGAAATAAATCTTCATTGAGAGCTTGAAAAATATACTTACAATCATCATAGTACGTCAAACATATCTGGACAATTATAAAAATCTATCCTCATATACAACACACAACGAAAAAACATAATATCATACGTCTAAACTCTTTCAGCTCGTATGTTCACGGTATCCGACAACCAGAACCTATAAAACCCGGTCTACCCCGAGAATCACAAACATCGGATTAGTCTAGTGAACCAGAGTGAGAAACCCACTAAGTTTAAAGGTATCACACAACTTGATTTTCAAGTCAAAATCTTTTCATAAAAAAAGATAATTATAAGACCAAATCCAAACATAAATACAGGTGGTTTTTACCTTACGATAACCCAAAACCTTTTTTTTCAAGTCAAATCTTTGGTGATGTTATAATAATGTCTAAATACAAATAAATAACCATCTAGAAGAACGCTTGCATCTCACATATACATACGTAGTATACAGTCAAAACCGTGGGCTCTTATTGGTGAACTGATTTCTTGGTAAGGTATGGGACCACCTTCCGACTGTGTATCTCTAGAGAGGAATACAACGAGTTCAACAAGAACATCTTGCAACCAAGGCTAAATATGACTGGCCCCTCATGTCGCTTGAGATACCGAATGTATTGTCACCCTACGGTTGCTCGCAACATGACCGTTCCCAGGAGATACAGAAGCGAAAGAAGAACAAACATGAATTTCTCTAGATCAGATGACAATACACCCTTTTGATGGGTGCGACCCACTTAGCCATGCGACCTACCCGAATTTTAACATTTCCCTGTTGATGAGGCTTGAGTTTTTAAAATCTTCCAGAACATCTGGCCACAATTCACTTTGAATGCCACATCGTCTGTTCCGCTAGAAAATCACTAATTGACGTCCATAAAAATATTTTAGTAGCTAAGCAAAGAGAAGTGCCCTTATCCGCCACTAACTATAGTACGTTTAAAGAAATCAATGTGCGTAATCCCTTTGGAATACTCTGTCAGACATCTGTCCATACAAGTCATCCAGGAACAGGATAAACCGAAGGCACCCTCCTACCACATCCTAGGTATCACCCTATAGACCAATATCGAGTATTTCGTGCAATCCGAAGATTTCAACCATGAAAGAATCATAGTGTATCTCTGATTGCAAGTCAGATGTTTTAAGTAATTCTTCCACTTTATGAAGATCAACGGTCTTCAATGCTCCAACTTCATCATCATCTGGTATCTTCAACAATTATGTATATGCTAGTCAGAATGGTTTTCGAATATAAATTCGATCCCAGTCTTTACGTTTCAACAATCATATAACTTAGGTTTTGATAGTAGGTTATCTAACTATAAAAAACAATCATTCAACCATGAAAATAAAACGAGTTCACTGGTTCAGTATTCAGCATCACTTGGCCCCTTTAAATTTTCCATTCGTAAGTCAAACCTTTAAAACTTCCAATATTTTGAAAAAAAGCTTTTATATCTTATTTTAAAAGTACAATTATACTCAAAAATCGTTTTGTTTAACTTAAAACGTTTTAATCTTTAATTTATATATTATTCATCGAAATTTTAATCTTTATTTCTCTCGACCACTCTCGTTTATAAACTAATATCATTCTTAGGTAATCATGAAGTTGTTCAAGTTGTGGCATTTTATTTATCTCTCAGACCTTGAATTAACAACATTCTTATTTTCAGAATAGATAGAAGTTTATCAACAACATCTCATTGCACTAATTCTCCCTTATTCTCCATTTACTATCTGTTTTAAAACAACGATTTGATGTCATACTTTCTCTTGGAAATTTCATTTCAGTCTTAGCACGTTTCTTAATTTAAGTAAACTATTATAAAAACCCTTCTTTATTTATCGTAAATCTTTTGAAACATTATATATACAAATCCTAATTCAATCATAAATATGAATCTTTATAAACTTCTGATAAGTTTATGTTAACCCCATTCGGTTATATCTCGATAACACTTCATCTCTTATTTCTCATCTTAATAACTTAACTAGCCCCGCTACTTTAATTCAAACACAGGTTTCTGTTTCGATTTGCATTCCATACCTTCATCAATCCCTAACCGTAAATCAATAAGAAAATGATTCCCTAGATATCAACCCCGAAGGCCGAAACCAACATTAGACCAATATTCGGAAAATCATTTAAGTCAGCTGATCTCCAGTTACGTTCCATTTCCTTAATTTCATATCTTAGGCTTTTTATTCATTCATAAACCATTTCTAACAACTCATTCCTATAATTTCTTCAATAAAACTTGGGTTTTATAATGACTTTGTTCAACTTGGATTCCGATAATAATCCAATCAAATGGAATTTCAATAAGAATTAAATTTATATCTTCAATTTAACGTGACTTGAATTACTATTAATATAATTTGCTTAAAAATATCTTTTAATATTATAATATACCTTATATTTCCACTACCCTTCATTAGTACATTTTAAATCCCCTTATTTTTCCACTTTGATTATTATAAAATAAATTATAACCAAATATCAACATTTAATAAAAATGGCACACTTCACAATTAACTATTCCTGTTAATTTAAAACTCTATTTCAGTTAACTCGGTTGACTCGGTCAACTCAAACATCATTAATTCGTTAATCAATTCCAATTCGTCTTCCCACTTAAATTAATTAAAAATATAATTAATTTAAATAAATCCCATTTACTTTGATTATTATTAAGTAAATAATAATCACTTTCAATACAATTCCATTTGTTTCTAAAAACTTAATAACGTAAGAATTTTTATTATAAAACCATTCAGTAATTTACTTTAAAACTTAAGTAATAAATAATAAACATTTATTCCCTTTTTATAAACTTCTTTTCAAAATAATATATTTTAAAAATTCATCTTCAGTTATAAATAAAAAAAATTAACTTCATTTTTATCGGTTTACCTAACGGTAAATTAATTCTTATAAAATAATGTATATTTCGTCCATCTGCTATCATTTCCTCAACAATTATTACCCAATGGTAAAAAACAAACAGATGTTGAATTTAAATTCAACAATCAATAATCAAGCAAATAATCCGATCATATTTATCAAACAGTTCATATAACGATAATATGAAAATAAATAATAAATTTGAGGAATCCAGTTAGATCCATCAAACATATTTTTCCCTACATCCAAATGGGTTACCTCAAATAAAAAATCCATTTAAATATGCCAATATATTATAAACATGAATAATTAATTTAACTAATAATGAGCAATAAACAATGACAATTCAAGTAATACATTTATATTCTTATAAACGTAAACAACAAGGTAAGTTACCTTTATTGGAAATAATCGTTAGAAATAACATTGGTTCCGATTAAATTAAACGAACGTTTAATTTAAACCAGTTATGTAAAAATATTCAGCACATATGCAAACGGTCATCAAATCGCCAATAATTAACAAGCGTAGCGCACAAACAATGAACCCAACTTATATAAAATATAACTGTGAAGACCCGCAACTTCCCCGTAAAGGAAAGCGACGGATAGTTCGAGAACAAACCACAGCAGAACGCATACAGAAGAACATTTCATTGTATATTACAACAATGCATCAGATTACAAGAATATATAGAGTATAAATGAATATTACACAGAAATATCAGAGATTTAAATTACATTTAAATACATAGCAGCGGAAAATAATACAATACACAACTAGAATGAGATATACGGATACAAAGCTTTCCGGATATCGTTCCAGCTGTAAACCAGGATCCTGTGAATATAAATCTGCAAAACCCAAAACTACTAGCTGCCCATGTCAAAATAAGGGCACCCAGAGTTTAGGTTAAAACAATAAACTCCAGGTCAGTCATGTGACTGGTGTGAGAACTAAAACAGTTATTAATCTTTATTTTAAATCATTAGGTAAATCAAGGGACCACGCCGTATAATACGGAACGGGTTTCCTCCCAAGAATACCAGTGCATGAAACAAACAGCGCAATGCTAAATAAAGAAAAATGAAGCTGTTATAAGACCCAGGTCCCATCACACAATGCAACGCAGTCGAGGATAGGGTTTTCCCTTATAACAGCCAAAGGATGCTTGATACGTTTTAAAACAAATCATTTGATACTATTATAAGTGTATAAAACAACTTCAAATCATAAGTATCAATCATAGGCGGCATGAGCGTCCCATGCCACTATGTCGCCATATATAGGTTTACAAATAAAACCGCAAATGTCACGTATTTGGAAATTGGATTTCCATCTATGAACCGAGGCAAAAGATAGTCCTCAACCGATTCGAGACGCTCTAGCCCGCCCCTCAGGAACAGCCGCAACTGCCCCTTGGATCGTCAGGGCCGGTCCACACGGAGTGGATTATTATGCCTGAACAATACGTCTCCCCACCCTATGGGGTGTAAGTCTGGTCCGTCAGCCGACCAGAATGCATTCGGCCGAAACCGATATAACCGAGGCGCCTCGCAACAGCAACAACCACATAAGTCAAACTCGTCAGGGCGTGTAAAACCACTGACGCCACTTCTAGCTAGAAAGAAACGCAAGTCCTCCCTGAGGTCCGTCTCCCGTTTTTGGTTCATACCTGGTGTGAAACACGCGAGGTAAACGTTACACAAAGCTACGCCACAAAGGCCGTGCTTTGATCATCACCACAAGACTTTGCTTTTCAACAGAAGCCTTGATCATTTGCATCTTAGCATGCCACACAGGCAAACCATCCTATGCAACCGATATCAGTCACACAGAATGAAATCCGATGTCAGACACACAGTCCATTTACAAGTCCGTTCTGGGTCTGAACGAAACCGGAGGCACCTAGTACCCCGCATATCCATCGATCTCCAAGTACGTCTGGACGATCACCAACTGTTTCCATCTTCTTGGGTGTACAGCCCAATCAAGATCATCAGTTATCACCCAAACGACGTGAAGACTTCCGGTCTTCGACCATCGTCTTCATCTTCGACTTATCGTCGTATCAGTTATTCAGAATGGGATAAACCCGGTCTTTCCGAATAACTCACGTATATATTATAAAAGTGTTACACAAACACAACATACGCCTCATTCCAATTCATTAGTCACTAACCGTAAATTAATCAAGAGAATAATTCCCCAAATATTAACCCCGAAGGCCGAAACCAACATCAGATCAATATCCAGAAAACCATTCTGCTTGGCTAACCGACAGTTAGTTTCTAAATTTCACATTCAAATCTAATTAAAGATTTAACTATCGCCTGGAGCAAAACTGGTGATACTCCATTCTCGATCTTTTCAATCTAATTAAAGATTCATTAAAACTCCACTTAGTTTTAATCTGTGACTGGGTTAAAGAATCAGTGTCATCTAAAAACACGGTTCGCGATAAACCCAAAGTCACATTCCATTAATTATCGGGTTAAAGAACGAGTGTTATTTAAAACACTGTTCACGATAAACCCAAAAATCATTCCATTAATTATCGGGTTAAAGAACGAGTGTTATTTAAAACACTGTTCACGATAAACCCAAAAATCAATATCAATTCAATTCCAATTAAATATCATTTAATTGGTACACTTCATTAAATCTAAATAAAAAGATTTAATCTTTTCTCAACTGGGTTCAAGAACAGTGTTAGTGAAGACACCATTCACGACAAACCCAAATCACATTCGATATTCAATACAAGGCTCTGAATAGAAAATACATCGGCTTATATTCAATATCGAATTCTACGACTAACAAATGTCGTATTGGAAATAACGATACAAATATATATCTTTCAAATTTCCATAACAACACCTGTAATATCACGAATTCCAATATCGAAATATTCCGAAGACAATTTCGATTTAAATCCACTCCAATGCAATCATTGGAAATTTTGGTTATTTTCAAAACCCTTTTCGAATTCAATTTATTTATTTAAAAATAAATAGAATTATAATTCTAGTTCAAAACTAGTTCATTTCGATAAAAATCTATTTTTATCTTTTCAAATATGGAGTTTTTCATCCCAAATCTTCACAAATCATTTCTTATGATTTTACATAAATTATTACTATTTTTAATAATTTTATCAAGGCCCGTACAGTCGATTTCCATCAACGGCCATCGAACTGCACTTACAGCGACCTTTTTCAAATTTGATTTGGACATAATTCCAAATCCAACCGTTAGATTTCAAATTTCTAACATTCGTTAGAAAGCTCTTTTCGATACGAACCCAACGGTTCTGGTTTTAGGAGAATCCGACGGTCGGATCTCCCGTAATGTCCGTTTGAAATAAATGGTCGAAATTCGCGAACTGCCGCGGCGCGGCGCGTTCTATTCAGGCCATTATATTATATATATAATATATATAATATATATTTCGTCGATTTCTATTCAAAACGAATTATATAAATAGTTTTAAAATCGTTTCAAAACCTATTTCAACTTCCATTTCAATTCAAAGAAAAATTGAATTCTTCCTTATAAATTCGTTTTAAAATTCATTTCTATTCAATTCAAATTTCAATTCAGTTTGAATTCATATTCAATTCAATTCATTTCGAAATCGTTTTCAATTCAATTCAGTTCGAAATCGCTTTCAATTCAATTCATTTCGAATTCGTTTTCAATTCAATTCATTTCGAAATCGTTTTCAATTCAATTCATTTCGAAATCGTTTTCAATTCAATTCATTTCGAATTCGTTTTCAATTCAATTCATTTTGAATTCGTTTTCAATTCAATTCATTTCGAAATCGTTTTCAATTCAATTCATTTCGAATTCGTTTTCAATTCAATTCATTTCGAAATCGTTTTCAATTCAATTCATTTCGAATTCGTTTTCAATTCAATTCATTTCGAAATCGTTTTCAATTCAATTCATTTCGAAATCGATAAAATCGATATAAATATCGTTCTCGTCAAAATGGCGTCAATCTAATCAACACGGCTTCATATATTCCTTTATTTTCAAATATTCTATTTCAAATATTTCTTTTTCAAAACTGGAATGAGGCCCAATCAATTACCATATAAAATTAATTATATGGATTTTCATACAACACATGTATATAATAGCATTGAAAATAATCAACCATCAACCAAAGTGCACTACACTGTATAAGCATCAAATATAGATATTCAACGCTTACAACAGCATGTCAATCAATCGATCGACATATTTAATCAATCAGGATGAGTGAACTTCAAATTTCATCCTAACACCCGTGTGGGGTTTCAAACAATCAAACACATATTTTATTTGTGCAGTTAGGCGATGTGTAAAATTTATCGACCCAATCAATGTCATTCAAATAAGTGTACATAAACAAACCATCTGGTTTGTAAATGAATATTTATTTTATTCACTTTCACTATATTCATATTCACGTTAAAAATTGTATTTTTAACGATAAAACATTTTATTCTATCATATGAATTTCTATTATTCATTTACACAATAAAATGATATTTTTATTTTCTAACATATTTTAGAAAATTTCGGCGGCATAACGGCACGATACTAGAAACGGGACAAGGCCTAGCCTAATCCCCGGTCTAGTGAAGGCCCACGCCATTCACTCATCAATCAAATCAATTTCATTTTGCAAACCACAAAATTTGGAGTAAGAGTCTAACCTAGTCTTACTCCTTCGCCTTATAACGGCGCACGTCTAATCCTAACCAATTTATCGATTCGATTTTTCACACCACAAACCACATTCAAACCAATATCTCGATCAATCACCAAACAATCCAAACAAACAAGTCCATGGTATGTGGACGGGTGTCGGGTGCTTCTAATAAGCACCGTCTGCATCCTAGTATATATATATATAACTAGAAATATAAATTGAAAGGTGAGAAATTCTCACTTATAGCTATCCTAGCTCCACGGCACTTCATTTGCAGAAGTCTTCGTCGTTTCGCCTTTTTGTCACCTTCGTTGCCCAAGGCCACTATATATATAAAAAAAAAAAATCGAATTTTTATTTCAAAGTTCCATATATAAAAATCGAATTTTTAGTTCAAAGTTCAATATATAAAAATCGAATTTTTAGTTCAAAGTTCAATATATAAAAATCGAATTTTTAGTTCAAAGTTCAATATATAAAAATCGAATTTTTAGTTCAAAGTTCAATATATAAAAATCGAATTTTTAGTTCAAAGTTCAATATATAAAAATCGAATTTTTAGTTCAAAGTTCAATATATAAAAATCGAATTTTTAGTTCAAAGTTCAATATATAAAAATCGAATTTTTATATTCTCCATTATATTTTCAAAAGTGATGTCTTTTTATTTTCAAATCAAGATTGCTTGTATTTTTGAATCAATGACCATTTCAGTTTCTTTTCTTTTTAACAATGTAAAAATCAAATTTTTAAAATATAGATTTCACCTTTATAAAAATAAAGTTTTCGCTTTTATAAAAATCACCACTTTATTTCAATGTATATAAAATAAAAATCAGATTTTTATTTCGCTACATATACAAAGATGATATCTTTATATTCTCTATCCTATAAAGATTATATTTTTAATACTTTAAAAAAATATAAAAATCATATTTTTACTTCACATTCATATCGATAAAAATCTAATCTATTTCATTTTCAAAATCTAATCTTTTTGACATATGAATTTCTATTTTTACTTCAATGCCCTATACATATAAAAATAAAAATTCTTTTCTATTAAAAATCTAAACTATATACTATATAAAATAAAAATCTAGCTTCAGCTTTTAAAGTAGATAAAACTCAGTTTTAAAAATAAAACAAATTCAGTTTTTTTTCATTTTTAAATCAAAATCAGTTTTAACATTTTTAAATCTAAAATCAGTTTAACATTTTTAAATCTAAAATCAGTTTAACATTTCTGTTTTTAAATCTAAAAAAAAAAAACAGTTTTTAAAATTAATTAAAATCAGTTTTCTAAAACTTGAAAATAAAATAGCAAAGCCAAAAACAAAAACAAAAACTTACAGATGGGGGGGGGGGTTCTGCTGATCGTCGGAGGCTCCTGGCTTCGAGGCGGCGGCACAGGCTCGCTGGCCAGGGTCGCGGAGGCGTCGAACGATTTGGGGGGGGGGGGCGTCTCGTCTTCGTCGAGGAGGGCAGGGGTGGGGCCTTCGCGCCAGGCGCCAGTCGAGGGGAGGGGTCTTCTGTCGTCGCGGTGGCCAAGGTGAGGCTGGAGGGAGGTGGGTCGGTGGAGGGTTCGGGCGGCGGTAGGCTGTCGCCATCGCGCGATGGCTTTCCCCCTTTTTTTTTTTTTTTATTTTATTTAAGAACTGAAATTGAAACGGGGGGGGCCAGAAGAAATAAAGGAGAGTAAGGAATATTTTTTTTTTTTTTTTTTTATATTATTTTATTTATTTAATTATTTAAAGGTTGACTTTCACATACGACCTCAAAACGAGGTCCACCGCCTGTCGCCCATAGCGTTTCCCCCCCATTCCGAACACAATGGGATATGTATCGCAAGCTGATTTGACCGTTTCGATCAGTTTCCTTTGAATTTACATTTAAATCACTTTATTGAATTTTAAACGTACGTTTCAAATTACCGGGGTCACATACTAACTAGAAAAATTCCATAAAAATATTTTCTAGCTTCGTATTGACGATACGGTCCTAACAAAACTAGTTTCGTCGAATTCTGAGACCGTTAGAAAAATGGCCAATTTCCAGTCGATTAAAATCAACTGAAATGGTTAAAACACGTTTTCCTTTGCCACGCTCACATATTGACTCGAAAAATTATGAAATTTGAAACCTAGCGATAACTTGACACTGCGGATCCAACAAAAGTGGTTTCGTCGAAATCCGAGGTCATTTGCAAAATGTCCATTTTTAAGGGCCTGAATTCCATAGCGACTATTCAGAATTTTCAACTGGACATAACTTTTGATTCCCGCTACTAACTTTTGATTTTTCGGATTCGTTGGAAAGATATTCACTATTAGATTCCATTATTTTTGGTTTCACTAAAATCCGGATTGTTTTGCACCCGGTACATTCAATTGAAGTTTGAAATCGAATTATCGAACTACCGCGCCATTTTTAATTCTATTTATAATTATATATAAATATTTATATTCTAACGGCGACGCGTATAATATATACGTTCGAATTCTATTCAAAATAAGTTTCTCGTCGATATTATTTAAAATAATTCATTTTAAATAATCAAAATTCGCTAAAATTGCCAAAATAAAAATTTTAAACTGGCCCAGATTTTCCGGGTTGTTACAATCTCCCCCACTTAAAACTTTTCGTCCCCGAAAAGGAACAAAGTCGAAAGTGGTTTGATAATTCAACTCTACATTCGATTTGGCTTCCGTTCTCCAACTTTTCAGTTTCTGAGAATTTTCAAAGTTTCAAAAATTTGGCTAACACCCTAAATTTTCGAAAAATTTCGCCATAACCTCCCCTGCAATGGGAGCATCGGGAAATTTCAAATAGCTTCCCCGGTCCTTCAGATCTCAAAAAGAAAAAGAAAAAGCCAAGCGGCTAGCCAATAGGCTCATAAAATCATCATCACCCAAACAAAACAGGAAATTATGTAGTAAACATGTACCTATTTGTCGGGCAAACAAATTTTATTCTCTGCTCTAGCCTCCTTGCTATGACCTGTTCAATGATATATATGTATATGCAAGCAAATGCAACCAATTTTCAATACAATTCAATATTTGTTTCAAATGAACTAAGTGGTCCAAATTTTAATTATTCAAACAATAATCAAACAATACAACCATCAATCAATTAGTGAATTAGCTTTTCAAATTCATAATTTTGATATATATAAAGAAAATCATGTTTTGATGCCAAATCACAACAATGTATTCTAGCTATATATAAGTTTTGGTTCTCACACCAGTCTAATGGAAATATATAGAAAATCACACCTTCGAAACTCGAATACCAATTCTGATGATGTCTAGACTATCATCAGAATCGTCTCCGGGCGACTAGAGTGTGACTCTATATCTATCCAGTATATTAAAACTTCGAATACACGCGGATCAGACGTATACGCAAAATCTATATATACTGGACTGTCCAACTCAATATAAATAGATAATCAAATACGAATAATTGCTTTAAATTTTCAAAACAAAAATTGTTTTTATTTGAAAAATATACTCTTCACACTCGTTCTAGGATACTACTGATCCTATCTCTAACGAGTCATTCTAATTGGATATTACTAATCCAATATCTGATGAATCCTTTCGTATGTTTCTAATGTGTCTTGTTCTCTAGCTTTGTAAACCAAAGCTCTGATACCAACTGTGAAGACCCGCAACTTCCCCGTAAAGGAAAGCGACGGATAGTTCGAGAACAAACCACAGCAGAACGCATACAGAAGAACATTTCATTGTATATTACAACAATGCATCAGATTACAAGAATATATAGAGTATAAATGAATATTACACAGAAATATCAGAGATTTAAATTACATTTAAATACATAGCAGCGGAAAATAATACAATACACAACTAGAATGAGATATACGGATACAAAGCTTTCCGGATATCGTTCCAGCTGTAAACCAGGATCCTGTGAATATAAATCTGCAAAACCCAAAACTACTAGCTGCCCATGTCAAAATAAGGGCACCCAGAGTTTAGGTTAAAACAATAAACTCCAGGTCAGTCATGTGACTGGTGTGAGAACTAAAACAGTTATTAATCTTTATTTTAAATCATTAGGTAAATCAAGGGACCACGCCGTATAATACGGAACGGGTTTCCTCCCAAGAATACCAGTGCATGAAACAAACAGCGCAATGCTAAATAAAGAAAAATGAAGCTGTTATAAGACCCAGGTCCCATCACACAATGCAACGCAGTCGAGGATAGGGTTTTCCCTTATAACAGCCAAAGGATGCTTGATACGTTTTAAAACAAATCATTTGATACTATTATAAGTGTATAAAACAACTTCAAATCATAAGTATCAATCATAGGCGGCATGAGCGTCCCATGCCACTATGTCGCCATATATAGGTTTACAAATAAAACCGCAAATGTCACGTATTTGGAAATTGGATTTCCATCTATGAACCGAGGCAAAAGATAGTCCTCAACCGATTCGAGACGCTCTAGCCCGCCCCTCAGGAACAGCCGCAACTGCCCCTTGGATCGTCAGGGCCGGTCCACACGGAGTGGATTATTATGCCTGAACAATACGTCTCCCCACCCTATGGGGTGTAAGTCTGGTCCGTCAGCCGACCAGAATGCATTCGGCCGAAACCGATATAACCGAGGCGCCTCGCAACAGCAACAACCACATAAGTCAAACTCGTCAGGGCGTGTAAAACCACTGACGCCACTTCTAGCTAGAAAGAAACGCAAGTCCTCCCTGAGGTCCGTCTCCCGTTTTTGGTTCATACCTGGTGTGAAACACGCGAGGTAAACGTTACACAAAGCTACGCCACAAAGGCCGTGCTTTGATCATCACCACAAGACTTTGCTTTTCAACAGAAGCCTTGATCATTTGCATCTTAGCATGCCACACAGGCAAACCATCCTATGCAACCGATATCAGTCACACAGAATGAAATCCGATGTCAGACACACAGTCCATTTACAAGTCCGTTCTGGGTCTGAACGAAACCGGAGGCACCTAGTACCCCGCATATCCATCGATCTCCAAGTACGTCTGGACGATCACCAACTGTTTCCATCTTCTTGGGTGTACAGCCCAATCAAGATCATCAGTTATCACCCAAACGACGTGAAGACTTCCGGTCTTCGACCATCGTCTTCATCTTCGACTTATCGTCGTATCAGTTATTCAGAATGGGATAAACCCGGTCTTTCCGAATAACTCACGTATATATTATAAAAGTGTTACACAAACACAACATACGCCTCATTCCAATTCATTAGTCACTAACCGTAAATTAATCAAGAGAATAATTCCCCAAATATTAACCCCGAAGGCCGAAACCAACATCAGATCAATATCCAGAAAACCATTCTGCTTGGCTAACCGACAGTTAGTTTCTAAATTTCACATTCAAATCTAATTAAAGATTTAACTATCGCCTGGAGCAAAACTGGTGATACTCCATTCTCGATCTTTTCAATCTAATTAAAGATTCATTAAAACTCCACTTAGTTTTAATCTGTGACTGGGTTAAAGAATCAGTGTCATCTAAAAACACGGTTCGCGATAAACCCAAAGTCACATTCCATTAATTATCGGGTTAAAGAACGAGTGTTATTTAAAACACTGTTCACGATAAACCCAAAAATCATTCCATTAATTATCGGGTTAAAGAACGAGTGTTATTTAAAACACTGTTCACGATAAACCCAAAAATCAATATCAATTCAATTCCAATTAAATATCATTTAATTGGTACACTTCATTAAATCTAAATAAAAAGATTTAATCTTTTCTCAACTGGGTTCAAGAACAGTGTTAGTGAAGACACCATTCACGACAAACCCAAATCACATTCGATATTCAATACAAGGCTCTGAATAGAAAATACATCGGCTTATATTCAATATCGAATTCTACGACTAACAAATGTCGTATTGGAAATAACGATACAAATATATATCTTTCAAATTTCCATAACAACACCTGTAATATCACGAATTCCAATATCGAAATATTCCGAAGACAATTTCGATTTAAATCCACTCCAATGCAATCATTGGAAATTTTGGTTATTTTCAAAACCCTTTTCGAATTCAATTTATTTATTTAAAAATAAATAGAATTATAATTCTAGTTCAAAACTAGTTCATTTCGATAAAAATCTATTTTTATCTTTTCAAATATGGAGTTTTTCATCCCAAATCTTCACAAATCATTTCTTATGATTTTACATAAATTATTACTATTTTTAATAATTTTATCAAGGCCCGTACAGTCGATTTCCATCAACGGCCATCGAACTGCACTTACAGCGACCTTTTTCAAATTTGATTTGGACATAATTCCAAATCCAACCGTTAGATTTCAAATTTCTAACATTCGTTAGAAAGCTCTTTTCGATACGAACCCAACGGTTCTGGTTTTAGGAGAATCCGACGGTCGGATCTCCCGTAATGTCCGTTTGAAATAAATGGTCGAAATTCGCGAACTGCCGCGGCGCGGCGCGTTCTATTCAGGCCATTATATTATATATATAATATATATAATATATATTTCGTCGATTTCTATTCAAAACGAATTATATAAATAGTTTTAAAATCGTTTCAAAACCTATTTCAACTTCCATTTCAATTCAAAGAAAAATTGAATTCTTCCTTATAAATTCGTTTTAAAATTCATTTCTATTCAATTCAAATTTCAATTCAGTTTGAATTCATATTCAATTCAATTCATTTCGAAATCGTTTTCAATTCAATTCAGTTCGAAATCGCTTTCAATTCAATTCATTTCGAATTCGTTTTCAATTCAATTCATTTCGAAATCGTTTTCAATTCAATTCATTTCGAAATCGTTTTCAATTCAATTCATTTCGAATTCGTTTTCAATTCAATTCATTTTGAATTCGTTTTCAATTCAATTCATTTCGAAATCGTTTTCAATTCAATTCATTTCGAATTCGTTTTCAATTCAATTCATTTCGAAATCGTTTTCAATTCAATTCATTTCGAATTCGTTTTCAATTCAATTCATTTCGAAATCGTTTTCAATTCAATTCATTTCGAAATCGATAAAATCGATATAAATATCGTTCTCGTCAAAATGGCGTCAATCTAATCAACACGGCTTCATATATTCCTTTATTTTCAAATATTCTATTTCAAATATTTCTTTTTCAAAACTGGAATGAGGCCCAATCAATTACCATATAAAATTAATTATATGGATTTTCATACAACACATGTATATAATAGCATTGAAAATAATCAACCATCAACCAAAGTGCACTACACTGTATAAGCATCAAATATAGATATTCAACGCTTACAACAGCATGTCAATCAATCGATCGACATATTTAATCAATCAGGATGAGTGAACTTCAAATTTCATCCTAACACCCGTGTGGGGTTTCAAACAATCAAACACATATTTTATTTGTGCAGTTAGGCGATGTGTAAAATTTATCGACCCAATCAATGTCATTCAAATAAGTGTACATAAACAAACCATCTGGTTTGTAAATGAATATTTATTTTATTCACTTTCACTATATTCATATTCACGTTAAAAATTGTATTTTTAACGATAAAACATTTTATTCTATCATATGAATTTCTATTATTCATTTACACAATAAAATGATATTTTTATTTTCTAACATATTTTAGAAAATTTCGGCGGCATAACGGCACGATACTAGAAACGGGACAAGGCCTAGCCTAATCCCCGGTCTAGTGAAGGCCCACGCCATTCACTCATCAATCAAATCAATTTCATTTTGCAAACCACAAAATTTGGAGTAAGAGTCTAACCTAGTCTTACTCCTTCGCCTTATAACGGCGCACGTCTAATCCTAACCAATTTATCGATTCGATTTTTCACACCACAAACCACATTCAAACCAATATCTCGATCAATCACCAAACAATCCAAACAAACAAGTCCATGGTATGTGGACGGGTGTCGGGTGCTTCTAATAAGCACCGTCTGCATCCTAGTATATATATATATAACTAGAAATATAAATTGAAAGGTGAGAAATTCTCACTTATAGCTATCCTAGCTCCACGGCACTTCATTTGCAGAAGTCTTCGTCGTTTCGCCTTTTTGTCACCTTCGTTGCCCAAGGCCACTATATATATAAAAAAAAAAAATCGAATTTTTATTTCAAAGTTCCATATATAAAAATCGAATTTTTAGTTCAAAGTTCAATATATAAAAATCGAATTTTTAGTTCAAAGTTCAATATATAAAAATCGAATTTTTAGTTCAAAGTTCAATATATAAAAATCGAATTTTTAGTTCAAAGTTCAATATATAAAAATCGAATTTTTAGTTCAAAGTTCAATATATAAAAATCGAATTTTTAGTTCAAAGTTCAATATATAAAAATCGAATTTTTAGTTCAAAGTTCAATATATAAAAATCGAATTTTTATATTCTCCATTATATTTTCAAAAGTGATGTCTTTTTATTTTCAAATCAAGATTGCTTGTATTTTTGAATCAATGACCATTTCAGTTTCTTTTCTTTTTAACAATGTAAAAATCAAATTTTTAAAATATAGATTTCACCTTTATAAAAATAAAGTTTTCGCTTTTATAAAAATCACCACTTTATTTCAATGTATATAAAATAAAAATCAGATTTTTATTTCGCTACATATACAAAGATGATATCTTTATATTCTCTATCCTATAAAGATTATATTTTTAATACTTTAAAAAAATATAAAAATCATATTTTTACTTCACATTCATATCGATAAAAATCTAATCTATTTCATTTTCAAAATCTAATCTTTTTGACATATGAATTTCTATTTTTACTTCAATGCCCTATACATATAAAAATAAAAATTCTTTTCTATTAAAAATCTAAACTATATACTATATAAAATAAAAATCTAGCTTCAGCTTTTAAAGTAGATAAAACTCAGTTTTAAAAATAAAACAAATTCAGTTTTTTTTCATTTTTAAATCAAAATCAGTTTTAACATTTTTAAATCTAAAATCAGTTTAACATTTTTAAATCTAAAATCAGTTTAACATTTCTGTTTTTAAATCTAAAAAAAAAAAACAGTTTTTAAAATTAATTAAAATCAGTTTTCTAAAACTTGAAAATAAAATAGCAAAGCCAAAAACAAAAACAAAAACTTACAGATGGGGGGGGGGGTTCTGCTGATCGTCGGAGGCTCCTGGCTTCGAGGCGGCGGCACAGGCTCGCTGGCCAGGGTCGCGGAGGCGTCGAACGATTTGGGGGGGGGGGGCGTCTCGTCTTCGTCGAGGAGGGCAGGGGTGGGGCCTTCGCGCCAGGCGCCAGTCGAGGGGAGGGGTCTTCTGTCGTCGCGGTGGCCAAGGTGAGGCTGGAGGGAGGTGGGTCGGTGGAGGGTTCGGGCGGCGGTAGGCTGTCGCCATCGCGCGATGGCTTTCCCCCTTTTTTTTTTTTTTTATTTTATTTAAGAACTGAAATTGAAACGGGGGGGGCCAGAAGAAATAAAGGAGAGTAAGGAATATTTTTTTTTTTTTTTTTTTATATTATTTTATTTATTTAATTATTTAAAGGTTGACTTTCACATACGACCTCAAAACGAGGTCCACCGCCTGTCGCCCATAGCGTTTCCCCCCCATTCCGAACACAATGGGATATGTATCGCAAGCTGATTTGACCGTTTCGATCAGTTTCCTTTGAATTTACATTTAAATCACTTTATTGAATTTTAAACGTACGTTTCAAATTACCGGGGTCACATACTAACTAGAAAAATTCCATAAAAATATTTTCTAGCTTCGTATTGACGATACGGTCCTAACAAAACTAGTTTCGTCGAATTCTGAGACCGTTAGAAAAATGGCCAATTTCCAGTCGATTAAAATCAACTGAAATGGTTAAAACACGTTTTCCTTTGCCACGCTCACATATTGACTCGAAAAATTATGAAATTTGAAACCTAGCGATAACTTGACACTGCGGATCCAACAAAAGTGGTTTCGTCGAAATCCGAGGTCATTTGCAAAATGTCCATTTTTAAGGGCCTGAATTCCATAGCGACTATTCAGAATTTTCAACTGGACATAACTTTTGATTCCCGCTACTAACTTTTGATTTTTCGGATTCGTTGGAAAGATATTCACTATTAGATTCCATTATTTTTGGTTTCACTAAAATCCGGATTGTTTTGCACCCGGTACATTCAATTGAAGTTTGAAATCGAATTATCGAACTACCGCGCCATTTTTAATTCTATTTATAATTATATATAAATATTTATATTCTAACGGCGACGCGTATAATATATACGTTCGAATTCTATTCAAAATAAGTTTCTCGTCGATATTATTTAAAATAATTCATTTTAAATAATCAAAATTCGCTAAAATTGCCAAAATAAAAATTTTAAACTGGCCCAGATTTTCCGGGTTGTTACAATAACTGGGATAACTGAGCGAGTTAAACTCACCTTGGGTTTCCATTCGTCAACAAACCAGTTTGTTTTAATTAAATTAAACTAGCATTAAATTTAATTAAAATTCCATTTGCAACCATCTTTGATCAATCTAGCTTCACAGCGTCGTGCTTGCCGATACGGCTCTAACTTCTCTGTTCTTGTCAAATTCTGATAACATTAGAGAACATTACAAAAATTTAGACGGGCACTGTTTAAATTATTATTTTATTTCAGAACTTAATAAAATTTTAATAACGTCAATTAGATTTCGAACAAATTATTTAATATTTATTTTAAGCATATAACCGAACTAATAGTAATATCTGTTCCATAGACAAATGGATCGATCCAAAACTTTGACCGAAATATGTGGATATTGGAGTATAATTTATTTATTAAAATACTGATCTTTTGAGTCTACGATTAATGGTCTAAGTCTCGTTTCATTATCATATATATACTATTTTATTATTTTCCATGAAATCAAAATTCTTGCTTGCTTCTTATCATTGCATGAACACACTTTCTTCCCATTGTAAACCTGTTTCCCCACCTATTAACGTGCCTCCATTTCAGACAATTTCCGTCACCTTTTTTAAAAACAAGCCCCGAAGCCCAATTGTTTAGCAGCAATCTGTTAGTCTTCCTTACCCATATTTACTACGCAGGCGCAAATTTACTGCACCAACCTTTTTCATGAACAGTTGCTTCTTCCCATATTCCTCCACTCAACCAAAAAGCTACAGGCTTCCTCTCTTTCTACTTCTACATGTCTCCAAAAACTTCCCGTTTGCCATGCCTACAAGAAAACTACACACCCTTCCATCATCGGTGATCGGTCGGCCACCCGCGCCCCTGACCGCCACTGTGCCACTGTCTGCTCAACCTCCGACCATCTTCGGAAAAGAACACCAGATCCGTTTCCTTTGTATCCATTTGCATGCCACTACCCCCAACTTCCCCAGTGCCATCGATGCCACCTGAGATTGGATCACCGCGCCGAACTTCCCCTCTCTCAGTCCTCCAACGCGGCTTCGTCTTTCTTTTATATAAAAAGCCGAAGCTTCTGCCACCATACCCAACACATCTGCAAGTTTTAAACCCCATGCATTTCTTCTTTTATATATTTATGGAGACTCTTTATTGGCTTGTTAGACATAGCACACACTTCCCTGTAACCCACGTCAGCGAGCTTCCAGACCGAGAACCACGTCATGAAACTTCCTAGAAAAATCATGACACTTCTGGCATGGGTGCTCCATGCTGTGCTCATTCCAAAAATCAAATCCAACTCCTGAACCAATGCAAATATTTTCGTATAAACTAGTCCACGTCAGCAGCCAAACCCATCTTCTTCACCACGCAGAAGACATCTGCACTATCATACACGAAACCAGCTTCAAACTGCTATTGCCCTATATTTGCACCTTATAACTTCCTAGTACATAAGAAAATTATAGAAATAGAATGACAAAATCACTAAAATAGCAATAGTGATAGATAATAAGTTGAATCTCCGATAAATCTCTAAGTCCAAAACATGAATCACCAAAGCTAAACTCCTCAGTTCGACCCGAGCATAGAGTCAAATAAAAAACACTCGAGTCAAGGTTAACATTTTCAATAGTAAATCAACTCAAGTGAAGTGCTCAAGGGAAATTCATAAGCAACTCAAAGGATGTTTAGGATTTCCATCCGTTAAGGATCCATTAAGCTAGATATCATATAATATAATACACTATTATAATAGTGTCTACGGTAAATATACTATTGAAAATAACGTAAGCGGGATTTCCATTACTGCCATTACACCATTTATAAACATTGTCATAGACATTGAATATAAAACACCAGCTAAACGTTCAGTGGATAAAGATGCACTGCTATATAACAACGTTGCATAAAAATCGTAGGGGGCTTGAGCAGGATAATACAACAAGGAACACTAGGCAATAATCAGGGTAGGATTCTATAAATTTTGCCTCCGGATCGGTGGTAACGCATAGCCACAACTGCGTCTACCTCGAGCAACACTTTGTTAGGTATGAGGATCAAGGATCTTAAGGTACAACTAACATTAGAGTGGGGTGAATAGTGTTTTAAATAATTTATAAAAATCTTAACAAATTAACAATTACTCAAACTACTATATGAAGTGTAAAATGAATATCACAATAAAAACAATTACAGATGCGGATATAATCAAAAGTAAAATACCAAAAAGGAAAGAACACGCCGGATTTATATGTTGGTTCAGATTGCTCCTAAGTCCAGTCTTTTACAATGCTGGATTGCATAGAGTTTTACTGATATCAGTATCCAATTACAAACCCTTGATTTCACGGCTGCAAGGTTAACACCGTTTCATCACCCTTGATTTCAAAGCTACAAGGTTAACACCGCTCATTTTCCTTGACTTATGGGCTACAAGGAACATACCCTCACTATTTTTATTACAATTTCCCTAGAACTCTTGAGCAACACTTCCAAACAGAGAGTATTTGACAGAGTATGAAGATAGAAGGAGAATGATATAATTTGTATTGAAATCGGCATACTATAAGTGTATAATCTTAGAAATTTAAGAAGAATAATGGTGGTATGTTGAGCAGGGAAGAAGGAGATGATTAGTTATGAAAATATTCGAAATTAAGGCCTTTATATAGTGTTCCAAAAGACACAACCATTTCTGAAATGTTTTGAAATGAAAAGACAAAACTATTAAATTTAAATAAAATGCGACGGTTATATGTCAACATGTACATATGTGTATGTTGACATATACTATATATATTTAAATTTTAAATCATTTTAAAAGTATTTAAACCAATATATATTTTGGAACTTTCTGAGATGAAGAGAGTTATTTAAAGTATAATTTTTCAAGTATAAAATCATAGAAAAATATAATTTAAACATATAACTTAAAAACCATATATATGTGAATGATATAAAACTATGTAATATAATTATAAACATATATGATTATAAAACTTTAGAATATATATATATATATATACATATATATATATATATATGAATATAAGAAACTTAGAAAGTATGTACATTTGAAATTTTAAAAAATCTTTGTTGAGAAGAATTTGAAATCAATTTTGAAAATAGTTTTAAAATCAATTTGAAAAGAAATAATTTGAAAATAGAGTTTCAGTGCTATAGTTTTTACAAACTAACTAGACTCTATTACTTGATAATCTTGGACTTTTGAAATCTTGGTATCTTGATACTCAAGAGTCTTGATTCTCCTTTTAAATCTTTGATCAATTAAACTGTATAGTCTTCAATATCTATTTCCGACATATAAATCCTGTATATACATATATATATATATATATATATATATATATATATATATTCTAGATAAAAGTGTTGTTATATATATATTTTATAATCAACATTTATAGCAATTGAAACAAGGTTGTTGTCACCAAAATTCCATTCTCCAACAATCTCCCCCTTTTTGATGATGATAACCTTGGTTTATAAAATATTCATACTGATATTACATGTTAATCTGATTCTTCAATTACTTCCCCTTCCACAATGAATTCCTTCTAACTGCCCTTAAACTGTACCTATTTTATAATTTCTCCCCCTTTGTCACCAACAAAAATATATTTATCTATACTACCCCTAAATGAATTATCCTATTGACTAATTCTACGTATGACTCCCACAGAATCTATACTTTTCTTAAAACTCTCCCTAAATCTATGGATATACTGTTGTAATTCTGCTAAGTAAACTAAACAAGAGGACAATCAATACAATCATAGTTTATTTCAAACCAATCAATCCATCCATACAATGTTCATAATGCAAATTATTTACAAGTTTTTAAAATGCAAACACAAAGCAAACCCATCAAACAAGTTATTTAATCATACATTTCTTGGAAATTCCACTCATTCATCTCCACCGAAGATTGGATCTGCTTTTATGACTTCCCAGTCTTCATTGTGTTTGGTGAGAAGTGCTCCAATGATATTGTTATCTTCATCTGTGGAAAGAGAAGAGATCGTCCAATGGATAACATAAAAGTGTTTTCCTTGTTGTTCAATCATTTTTATCTGACTTAATTCTAAATGACGTTGATTGTAGAGAATAACAGATAGGATATTCATGAAAGAGTTGAGTGTCTCTTCAAAATTTTCACTTAGATTATGAATAGGAGTAGCCATTAATTTGATTATATAGAAAGAGAGTGAATAGGGAAGAAGTAGAGAAGTAAAATTAATTTTTCTAGAACAAAATGATATATATGTATAGATATATATTATATATATATAGTCTGGAATTCGTGTAAAATTGAATAGACACAAGGTAGTTTTTAAAAAAAAATCAAATTTGAATAATTTCAAATTTTTTACAATTATATGTCGACATACGCATTCTTGTATCTCGACATACCCATGTATTTTTGGGTATTTTGAATTTTTACACAATTTTGAATTATTTCTTATTATATTATATTAATTTATTCAATTCTAATTGTTTTTACAGATGTTTATAGATTAATTTGGTAGAAAATAATAACATTCATTACTACTAAGGGATTACATTCAAACGATTCATGAGATTTGAAATACGAAATATAACATACGAAATATGAAATACGAAAAGAAAATACAAGCAAATATGGTATAATAGCTTAAGCTATTACATTTAGATTTCAGAAATGAAGACGAGGAAGGCGATATCCAAGTTTTTTCCAATTTTTCCAAAAAACTTGTTCATTTTGGAAGACATTTGGTTGAGATTCTTCTTGATTTTCTTTTATTCTTTGGCTAGTTTGACTTGGTTTTGAAAAATTGCTTCTTTGGATATTGCTCTAGTTAATGTTGGAAATTCTAAAATTTCTATGAATGATTCTTTTTTGTCGATCTAATTTGATTTCCTTCTTGTTCTATTCTTGCTTGTTTTTTTGCATATGAACCATATGGTTTGAAAGTGATTGGAATTTGCATAAGGGATATATTCCTCGAATTAAAAACCTCTCTAGAAACAAATTCCTCTCTTTTGAAATCCACTCCAAAATACTTAAAGATTCAGGTAAGGCAAATCCCATGTTAGAGAGTGTTTTTTTTAGCTGACATCCCCTTGGGTTTGAATTCTTTCAAAATTATGTCTCCCCAATTAATATCATAAGTGCCCAAGTGGCAAAATGAGGTTTTTGGATCTTAGTGGTAGGGTTATTAAAATTTCTGGAAAAGGGAGTAAAAGTGTGTTGAAGAAGAAGATTGACAATTCTTGCTTTTGGACCGAAAAAGTGATTTTTGAATTCCATATGTTCATCACTTTCAAAAATATGATGAAAAGTTTCCAAATCATGTAAATCAATTTTAAAACCCGAAAAATCCGAAACTGTTTTCTTGCAATTCAAAATAGTTCCCAAAATATCACTATCCAAAATAATTTGAGTGCCTTTCATGCTACTCCAAAACTGGTTTTCATTCCCTTCGTAAATACCACGATCGCATGAAACATTTTGACAAGATTTGAGTAGCATACTTCATCATTATCTCGAGAATCTACTAAACTTAAAACTTCATTTCTATTGAGAGTTTAAGTTAGTCTCATGGTCTTTGGAGCACTTGAGAAAGCCATTGGAGAATAGTTTTGAAGAGTACATGATAAAGAAAATAGTTTGAATTTTGAATGAGAGGTAGAAAGAATAGTATTGAATAGATGATTAAATAGAGATGAAAGTGACACATCTTTTCAAAATAGAACGACTCCTTTTTTAGACCTTGGGAGTTAGTGAAAAGGTGCCGCGATGTTTGAAAGGTTAAACTCCTGAAATTCAAATTTTGAATTTCACATTCTGGTGCATATGTGGACATGTCTATTTATGTATGTCGACATATATGTATGATTTCAAATTATAAGTTTTTTTAACTTTGTTATATTACTTTAATATTCTATATTCTCTATTTAATTATTTACTGAGATGATATTGGTCTTAAAAAATATTTTAAAATTAATTTTTATTATTTATTTATTATATCATTGTATATTATTTTATTATTATTTTGAATTTCAAATTGTGAATTTGAATTTTAGAATTCAAATTTCAAACAAGACAAGCAAACATGCATCCATTCAACCAGATCGCCGTACTTGGTTTTTAGACCCATTCCTTTGATATTTTCTGATTTCTGAATTGCTGTGAAGCACATATTTGAATTTTCGGTTTCTGGATCTTCGTCACTTGATGTTGAATCCGAGTTGTTTAAATTTGTTGCATATGCTCTTTTCCTCTTCTTTGACCAATTGTTGTTTGTTTGTTGATTCGATCTACCACGATATGGACACATCCTTTTTATACGGCCTAGTTCGTTATAGTTGTAGCATCTATCATTCTTAGTATTTTTTCTCGGACTTCCTTGATTATTTTTCCGATAGTTATCTATACTTTTATATCTCAATTTTTTTCTTAATTTCCTTGTCACTAAGGCAATTTCTTCATCATCCTCACTACTTGAATCAGAACCATCAGTCGTTGCTTTGAACACCATAGATTTCTTTTCTTTCGACTTATTCTCCTTTCTTTTCTATAACTATAGTTCGAACGACATCAAATTCCTGATTAACTCCTCAATCTTCATTTCACTAATATTATTGGCCTCTTTAATTGCCATTTTTTCTGATTCCACTTTACAGTTAGAGAATTAAAGACTTTTCTGATTAATTTTCTTCAAAATAAGGTTTTCCAAAGCCTCCTAACGAATGTACGATTTCCCAAAACCTATAGTACATATTGGGGACATATTCATTCTGATTCATTTTAAATAACTTGGATTGATTTGTTAGCATTGATATCTATATTTTTTTTAATTTTAGTTTTTCCTTCATGAGTAATGTGATGACCGCCCATAACTCATGCACTTAACAAGAGGAATATTGCGCTGAAAGACGTTCCAAGAAACTACAAATGATCATAAAGATAGAATAATATACGCATAACCCATCGCATAACTCACAACGCAAAGATAAAATATAATAGAATATATACAATAGGTAGTAATAGTGAAGCAGAATTGAGTAGAATCTTAAACATTTCATTTTAACTCGAAAGTATATCCATACAACATTGGATTACACAATAAGAGTCTGTACAATATGCCTCACTACAGTATCTCCGAGAATACATCAAACACCGAAAAACAAAAATTAGTAAATAGTTGAAAACTAATACGAAAGCCTCCTTCCCTTCGTCGCTCAGCAGCATCGTCCTCATTAAGATCTATCACCTATCACCGGCTACTCAGACTGCCCGTCCAAAACCGGATCAACAGCCCAAGGTAATAAGAGAAAACATAAAACCTTGAGTCAGACAACGGTCTTAATGAGAGATAAAAAAATTATCTAACAACATCAATAAAGTATATGAAAATAGGTAGATTAATCATCTAATCTACCAACATCAACAGGGAAGAAACCTAAAACCAACTCCTCTACTTCTGATAGTGATAGCCTTTACAACAACAATAAATGAAAACATATAGTCATAGCAATTAGTTATCCTGCGTAGACCATCCTAATCGAAATCAACATCCTCCGAGCACAAACCCCGAAGGCCTATACTGAAACATACCACCTCCATTAAGGTCACTCACAAAGGGAATGCCTTAACTTCGGTGGAGGTTTATAAGTAAAGGTCACAGATAAAACACAAGACAGATATAAACACATATGTATAAGCAGCGGAAAACAAACAGACTTTCGTTTCATAAATACGTGTTCATACAAAAAATTTCCATAATTGTCTCATAATAACTTCCAAAACATTACATCATCATTTCTGTCTTGATTATTAAATAAAGAACCATAAAACATATTAAAAGCTGCATAAATCCCCATAGAACGTGTCCAAAAGTCATAGCCAAGGAAAGAGAGTCCAAACCATACATCTACTATCTTGAAGCTTGCAAAGAGTCTGACTAAGCTGGGTTGTTTCCTCCCTATGGACCGGGGGAAGGGGAACGGAAGAAAAGAATACGAAAGAAAAATAGAGTCAGACATAAAGCCTAGTAAGTCTAGTGACTCTTCAGTATGAGAATAAGAAAAAGGGCATGATAAGTATAAACTGGAAATAGGAAAGTATCATTAACTAAGATAAAGCAGTTTGAACCGAATATACTATCGCACCCCACACTATATCTCTGCACCTACTTGTATTATCTCAACTGGCACCCCATGATCGGGGTGAAGTGATCCCCTTTCTAAAGATCAGCTCCTACTCGCAAAATCATATGTGTCATACGACCCGCAATGATTGTAGATACCTATGTTGGTCCCACCATGGGGTGTATCAAGTCCCATGGTGGCAGCCCGACACAATCCTAGAATGCAAAGGTTATACTACTGGTGCTCAATGCCCTGTTTGTCGGCTCCGAAGTGTGTGCACGCCCGCACTCCTTTAGAACCCACACTGCTACACCAACCACCGTCGCTTTTGACCGCTTACAATCAGCCCAGTAATCGTGCCCCACCCTGCCTAGTTTCAGAGTACCATGATACCTAATTGGGATACTGCTGAAATGGGTCCCCGTTACTAGGGTTTTCTAGTCAAACATGTTAAGTGGTTAAGTGTCTGTATTTACCTAACCCCACCCATCAGTTTAACTAACATGTTGAATTGGTTAAGTGTTTTAGTTAACTTAACCCTACCATCCTGACTTGTCTGTCCTTAGCTTTTTAAAGCACCAACCACTCACATTAGACAAGTATTGTTATGGTTACTGGATGTGTCGGTCGGTTCCGGGCAGGTTTACACCGTAACTCAGTCTAACCTCGGGGTCCTTATTGGGCTCAATGCTTAACCTCTCACATTGGATAGGTATTGTTGTGATTACTGGACAGCCGGGCAGGTCCAGGCAGGTTTACATCACAACTCAATCCAAACTTGAGTTAAGCATACTCGTATTTTCTAAATTTACATATTTGTCTCTATTACTTGTTATATGTAAATTTGTTAACAATTAAATGTTGTGGCCCACTTTCCAAATTCATCATTTTTGGTATAAGAATTTTATACCATTTAAGTGCCACCAATTATTGGCATGTGCCAAACATGCCAATACATATATTTTTCACCAATTTATGTCAAGTTTCCTATAATTACCAATTTTTCCCAACGTTACCCCGTCTAAATATTAGGCTAACAATCTTAGCCTAATTTTTCATTCGCATGATTTTTAACATATAATATTAGGCTAAAAACTTTGCCTAATTTAGCGTACACAAAATTGGCATAAAGAAATTCATTAACATAAACATGACATAGGTGTAAACTTGGCATTTTCGGCATAGTTAATATAAACATCATAGGTGTGAACTTCCAAAATAGTCAACATGAATATCATAGGTGTGAACTTGCAACGTAGACTAAATCAACATACATATATGTGAATTTGCAACATAGACTAAATCAACTTACATATATGTGAACTTGCATTGAAATATGGATCTAACTAAATAGGTGTCACATGAATTAACATATGATTTAGACAACATAAGCCTAAACATGTTTAGATCTAGGCATAAAATCGAACATCACTAGCATATGACAAGAATATGACATGTCCATAAAGTATGTATAATTTTATCACATGTGTGAACTAGATCCAATCATATGTCCAATTATAACATGAAACATGTATTAAAGTGCATCTTGGCATGGATCCAATTATGAACTTGCAACTTTTGTATAAACATATGAGCATGTATATGAACTTAATCATTTAGGCATAGAGGTTTAGCATAAAGTATATACATTAGATCTTAATCACATACAATCTATATAATCACATAAACATATAGGTGTAGATATGAACCAAATAACTTGTATGTGAATTTGAATAGATCCAACACCAACAAGATTAATCCACAAACATTCTAATGGATACAACATCAAGTCAATTATACCACAAACATCCCATACCATTCACAACATAATCATTGCAACACATAGATATGAATTAACATCGTCGTTATACAATAGCACAATTCCATTTCCTATAATTACCAATTTTTCCCAACGTTACCCCGTCTAAATATTAGGCTAACAATCTTAGCCTAATTTTTCATTCGCATGATTTTTAACATATAATATTAGGCTAAAAACTTTGCCTAATTTAGCGTACACAAAATTGGCATAAAGAAATTCATTAACATAAACATGACATAGGTGTAAACTTGGCATTTTCGGCATAGTTAATATAAACATCATAGGTGTGAACTTCCAAAATAGTCAACATGAATATCATAGGTGTGAACTTGCAACGTAGACTAAATCAACATACATATATGTGAATTTGCAACATAGACTAAATCAACTTACATATATGTGAACTTGCATTGAAATATGGATCTAACTAAATAGGTGTCACATGAATTAACATATGATTTAGACAACATAAGCCTAAACATGTTTAGATCTAGGCATAAAATCGAACATCACTAGCATATGACAAGAATATGACATGTCCATAAAGTATGTATAATTTTATCACATGTGTGAACTAGATCCAATCATATGTCCAATTATAACATGAAACATGTATTAAAGTGCATCTTGGCATGGATCCAATTATGAACTTGCAACTTTTGTATAAACATATGAGCATGTATATGAACTTAATCATTTAGGCATAGAGGTTTAGCATAAAGTATATACATTAGATCTTAATCACATACAATCTATATAATCACATAAACATATAGGTGTAGATATGAACCAAATAACTTGTATGTGAATTTGAATAGATCCAACACCAACAAGATTAATCCACAAACATTCTAATGGATACAACATCAAGTCAATTATACCACAAACATCCCATACCATTCACAACATAATCATTGCAACACATAGATATGAATTAACATCGTCGTTATACAATAGCACAATTCCATTTCCATTTTACATCGAATCAAATCTTAATTTTATTCCCATCGGAAAAATCACTATACTTACAACAAACGACGAACTTGAATTATGGATTCTGAGTTCTGAATTTGCAATGCTTTCCTTTTGGTAGATAAACATTGTTTTAATCTTGTTTTTACTTTAGTTTTGCTTGTCTCTAAGCTTTCTTCAAGTGGAGGCTACTCTTGGCTTCCTTCCAACAGCATGACGGCTCTAGCTCTATTTTATTTGTGTGAATTTAGGTTGGAGACTAAGGTTGTTTATATAGAATTTCAAACTAATTAGAGCCGTCGATGAAGCTAGAGTTAATTAAGGCCATCCGTCTCAAGAGAAGCCAATCAAAAAGAGACAAATCAGCCCCAGTGACATAGCCCAGCCCCAGAAACCGAGCCAGGACCAGACCAAGCAGGTCAGGTCGACCAAGCAGGTCAGGTCGACCAAGCAGGTCGACCCCCAGGTCGACTACATGGTCGACCTGGGTACCCAGGTCGACCCCCTGGTCGTCCTGGGTCCTGGGCGGGAAAATTCCCGCCCAGCCCAGTTCTGGTCCAGTTTTGAATTTTGAACTTGTTTTCGGGCTGTTTGAATTTTAAATCGAATTCTGAAACTTCCGGAGGTCATAACTCCATACAAAGTCCGATTTACGCAAACTCGGACTCTATCTCAAGCAGAATTCCGAGACGAATGCAAAGGCGTAATCCGTTTCCCTTAATTCTATCATTTAGAATTAATTATACTTTAATTTGCTAATTTACTGTTAATAGAAAATTCGGGGTGCTACATTCTCCCCTCCTTAAAGGATCTCATCCCCGAAATCTTCAAGTCTAGAAGAACGTATATCCTAACATCCAATCGTCCATCTACTCAACCAACAAACACAGGCGTCCATTTTCCTTAAAAGACTTCTAATGCTTCATGATCATATGCATAGTGTGTGTATATGTCCTTATCTAATGCAAAAATTAGGCGGTCTACTGATTCAGTTGACCTCCTTAATGCGAATCATGTAAGTGTCATGAATCCATTATGTATGCAAATTTTCCCTACTCATAATTCTACATGAGTGCGCAATCATTCATACAAATGTGACATCCTTATGACAACATATCAAGTTTCAACCACATACAAATATGAATACATATATGCATATGCAATATGAAGTGATTGAGCCGATCTAAAACCTTGTGTATATGCATCCACGAGAAACCACTAGCAACCACTTGCAGCCATCAATCATAACATGTTTCAATTACATTTTTACATCCAAAGGGCTTTCTACCTAAGGATAAAGGATAATATCCAGGAGATATACCTAAAAAGATAGATACAAGCACAACTTAAGGAAAAAGAGAAATCAAAGATGTACCCTCAAAAAGAAAAGGGTAGGCCACGCGTATTCTATCCTCAGTTTCCCAAGTCGCGTCTTCCTCGGCGTCGCTCCACTAAACTTTGACAAGCTTGACTTCGCGGTTGCGTAGCTTTTTCACTTCAGTTCCTAGGATGCGGGTTGGAACTCTCCTTACAGTTGCTTCGCATTCCACTTTGGCTTCTTCTAAAATGCTTGGGTCTACCACTTCCGCAGATTCATGTAAACATTTCCAGAGATGAGAAACGTGAAAGACATTGTGAATTCCAGCCAACCTTTCGGGCAGCTCTACTCTATAAGCCATCTTCCCAATCTTCTCGATGATAGGGAACGGTCCTACAAATCTTGGAGCTAGCTTTCCTGTGGATCCAAAGCGAACGACGTTCCTTAAGGGAGATACCTTAAGGAAAATCCTATCCCCAACGTCAAACTCAAGGTCGGTCCTTCTTTTGTCTGCGTAGGATTTCAGTCTATCTTGGGCAGTCTTCATTCTCCTTCGTATCAAGTCCACTTTTTCTGAAGTCTCTCTAATCTTGTCTGGCCCAAGTATAAGCATGTCTGTAGACTCCCACCAACAAGTTGGTGATCGGCATGGTCTTCCATACAAAGCTTCGAAGGGCGCCATGCCGATGGTGGCTTGGTAGCTCTTGTTGTAGGCGAATTCCACTAAAGGAAGATGATCCTCCCATGTTCCTCCAACGTCAAGAATGCACAGTCTCAGAAGATCTTCTAATACTCTGTTCACCCTTTCCGTCTGACCATCAGTTTGGGGGTGATAGGCCGTGCTCAAGCATGACTGTGTGCCTACAGCTTCTTGCAGACTCCGCCAAAATTCGGTTGTAAAGATAGGATCTCAGTCACTCATTATGCTGGAGGGTATTCCATGGAGTCGAACTATTTCCTTGAGATAAAGAGAAGCTAGAGACGAGGCAGTCCTTCTACTCTTGATAGGTATAAAGTGGGCGCTTTTTGTGAGCCTGTCCACTATTACCCAAATGCTAGTATTGCCCCTTCTTGACCTAGGCAACCCACCAATGTAGTCCATTGATATGCTATCCCACTTCCATTGCGGGACTTCTAGAGGATGAAGCAGTCCTCCAGGCTTCTTTTGTTCCGCCTTGACCTGTTGGCATATCGCGCACTTAGAAACGAAATTTGCCGCATCCATTTTCATGCCACTCCAAAAGAAAACTCTCTTTACGTTCTTGTACATCTTGTCTCCATCTGGGTGTATTATCATCTTGGAATGGTGTGCTTCCTCGAGAACCATTTTTACTAAATCCCTTGCTTGTGGGACGCATAGTCTTCCATCTCGCCTCAGCCGACTCTTATCATCGATGGAGTACCTATTGAGGTGACTGGAAGTTTCACCCCTAATTAGTTTATCAATCACATCCACAAGCTGAGGGTCTTGACGTTGTGCGGCCCCTATTGAGTCTAAAAGAGTGCGTCGTACTTCTAGTGATGCCAACAAACCAGGTACAAAATCAGAGGAGGGCCTAACGTCAAAACTGGCTATATAATCCAATCTTTGCCTTTCTACAAAGAGAGTGCTTAAGGTTAGCTTCTTTCTGCTTAAGGCATCTGCTACTACGTTGCCCTTGCCAAGAGTATTAGAAATCTCAAAATCATACGAGGCAAGGAACTCCATCCACCTTTACTGCCTCAAGTGAAGATCTTTCTGTGAGAAAAGATACTTCAATGATTTATGGTCAGTATACAATTCGAACTTCTCACCTAGGAGATAATGGTGCCAAGACTTAAGTGCAAAGACGAGGGCGGCCAACTCAAGATCGTGGGTTGGGTAGTTCTTTTCATGAACTTTCAATTGTCTTCCACCATAAGCTACTACCTTCCCTTCTTGCATCAGAACAGCACCTAGTCCCGTACCACAAGCATCCGTGTATACTGTGAACATCTTGTTTCCGTCAGGCAAAGTCAGAACTGGGGCTGTTGTAAGAGCCCTTTTTAAGCGTTGGAAAGCAATATCACAATCCAAATCCCAAGAAAATGCTAGATTCTTCTTTGTTAGCCTTGTGAGTGGAGCTGAGATTTTCGCAAAATCTCTAATGAACTTTCAGTAAAAACCGGCTAGCCCAAGAAAGCTTCGGACTTCGGTTGCATTTCTTGTTGTCTTCCAATCTTGCACTGCCACCACTTTCGCGGGGTCCACAGCTAACCCTCTTTGGACACTACATGTCCATGAAACCTTACCTCTTCTCTCCAGAAGTGGCACTTGGAGAATTTTGCTTTTAGCTGATGTGCACAGAGAGTATCCATGATTTCCTTCAGATGCTGAGCATGTTCTTCCTCATTCTTTGAGAAGATCAAAATATCGTCTACGAAGACCACCACGAACTTATTGAGGAATTCTCTGAACACCATGCTCATTAGGTCTACGAAATAAGCGGGTGCGTTTGTCAAGCCGAAAGGCATGACAAGCCACTCGAAGTAACCGTCTGGGGTTCTGAACGTCGTTTTATCAATGCTATCTTCAGCTACCCTTAGCTGATGGAACCCAGTAGCCAGATCAAGTTGAGAGAAGATCGACGCACCTACAAGCTGATCAAACAAATCATCTATTCTGGGAAGCGGGTGCCTATTCTTCTTAGTCAGTTTGTTTAGCTCCCTATAGTCCACACAAAGACGTATTGAGCCATCTGTTTTGGTGGCGAACACCACTGGAGCACTCCATTCCGAGATACTCTGCCTTATAAACCCCTTCTCGAGAAGCTCCTTAACTTGCTTACTGAGCTCCTTTCTCTTCTTTGGAGCCATGTGTCTGACAGGTAAAGCTACGGGCTTTGCATTATCAACAAGATATATGCGGAAGTTTATTTCCCACCTCGGAGGTAAGCCCTTCACCTCTTCAAAGAAATCCGGATATTCACGGACTACTCTAACCGACTGCAAGTTCTCAACAGAAGCATCAAGCGACTCTAGATAACTAAGCGTAACAACATTCAAGGGATTACAAGAAATTTCTAGAGTGTTACCGAGCCGAGTCAAGAGTCTAACCACTCTTTTCTTACAATCAAGAATGACACCATTATTGGATAACAAGTGCCTAAGATCAGTCCATATCACGAGAAGCCCAAAACAAAGGCACTACATCTAAACTCAACACTTAGAATAGAGATTTTCAAATCCCAACAAACCATTGACAAATAAGCTGAGCCCCCAATTGGATTTGAAAAAACCAAGGGATCTTCTATCACTAGTGTCTAGGTGCAGAGATTCTACTAAAGCAGATGAAATAAAGGAGTGTGATGCACCGGAATCAAAGAGAGTGCAAAGTGCATGATCATAGAGATAAACTAAGCTTTCTACAGAAATATTTCTACCTCGTTCTCAAGGTAGGATTAAGAAGATAAGAAAGATAAAACAAGGCATCAAGGAGAAGAATTTAAAGAGGTACCCCCAGAAGGTCCTGCTTGCGGGCCTTGGCCTTGCTTCTTAGGGCAATTCTTGCTGATATGTCCAGTATCACCACACTGAAAGCATGCTCCCATCTTCATCTTCTTCTTTCTACAATCCTGGACTATATGCCCAACAATGCCACAGAAATAACATTTCCTTTTCTCACGTGTCTTGTTATTATTGTTGTGGTCCTTTCCCCCTTGACTATTACCCGTCTTCTTGTTCTGCGATTCTTCCGCTTACTGGTTCACGTAGAGGAGGAGGAGGAGTAAAAGCATCTGTAACTGGGGAGTAAGGTCCCCAGACATGCTGAAACGAAAAAGGAAAGTATTCAAGACAAAAGGATAGAGAGATAGTTCATACGGCTTTAGGGGACTATGCCTTTTAAAAACAACGCTTTTTCTTGAAAAAATATGCTTCTTTAAACTTATCTTTTGAAAATAGTTTCAAAAACCTTTATCTAATTTGGTAAATCTATGCTCTGATACCAAGTGAAACACCCCACCTCCATTAAGGTCACTCACAAAGGGAATGCCTTATCTTTGGTGGAGGTTTATAAGTAAAAGTCACAGATAAAACACAAGACAGATATAAACACATATGTATAAGCAGCGGAAAACAAACAGACTTTCATTTCATAAATACGTGTTCATACAAAACATTTCCATAATTGTCTCATAATAACTTCCAAAACATTACATCATCATTTCTGTCTTGATTATTAAATAAAGAAGCATAAAACATATTAAAAGCTGCATAAATCCCCATAGAACGTGTCCAAAAGCTATAGCCAAGGAAAGAGAGTCCAAACCATACATCTACTATCTTGAAGCTTGCAAAGAGTCTGACTAAGATGGGTTGTTTCCTCCCTGTGGACCTTGGGGGAGGGGGGAAACGGAAGAAAAGAAGACGAAAGAAAAATAGAGTCAGACATAAAGCCTGGTAAGTCTAGTGATTCTTCAGTAAGAGAAAAAGAAAAAGGGCATGATAGGTATAAACTGGAAATAGGAAAGTATCATAAACTAAGATAAAACAGTTTGAACCGAATATACTATCGCACCCCACATTATATCTCTGCACCTACTTGCATTGTCTCAACTGGCACCCCATGATCGGGGTGAAGTGATCCCCTTTCTAAAGATCGGCTCCTACTCGCAAAATCATATGTGTCATACGACCCCCAATGATTGTAGATACCTACACTGGTCCCACCATGGGGTGTATCAAGTCCCATGGTGGCGGGCCGACACAATCCTAGAATGCATAGGTTATACTACTGGTGCTCAGTGTCCTGTTTGTCTGCTACGAAGTGTGTACACGCCCGCACTCCGTTAGAACCCACACTGCTAAACCAACCGCCGTCGCTTTTGACCGCTTACAATCAGCCCAGTAATCGTGCCCCACCCTACCTAGTTTCAGGGCACCATGATACCTAATTGGGTTACTGCTGAAATGGGTCCCCGTTACTAGGGTTTTCTAGTCAAACATGTTAAGTGTTTAAGTGTCTGTATTTACCTAACCCCACCCATCAGTTTAATTAACATGTTGAATTGGTTAAGTGTTTTAGTGAACTTAACCCTACCATCCTTACTTGTCTGTCCTTAGCTTTTTAAAGCACCGACCACTCACATTAGACAGGTATTGTTACGGTTACTAGATGTGTCGGTCGGTTCCGGGCAGGTTTACACCGTAACTCAGTCTAACCTCGGGTCCTTATTGGGCTCAATGCTTAACCTCTCACATTGGATAGGTATTGTTGTGATTACTGGACAGCGGGCAGGTCCAGGCAGGTTTACATCACAACTCAATCCAACCTAGGGTTAAGCATACTCGTATTTTCTAAATTTACATATTTGTCTCTATTACTTGTTATATGTAAATTTGTTAACAATTAAATGTTGTGGCCCACTTTCCAAATTCATCATTTTTGGTATAAGAATTTTATACCATTTAAGTGCCACCAATTATTGGCATGTGCCAAACATGCCAATACATATATTTTTCACCAATTTATGTCAAGCTTCCTATAATTACCAATTTTTCCCAACGTTACCTCGTTTAAATATTAGGCTAACAATCTTAGCCTAATTTTTCGTCCGCATGATTTTTAACATATAATATTAGGCTAAAAACTTAGCCTAATTTAGCGTACACAAAATTGGCATAAAGAAATTCATTAACATAAACATGACATAGGTGTAAACGTGGCATTTTCGGCATAGTTAATTTGAACATCATAGGTGCGAACTTGCTAAATAGTCAACATGAATATCATAGGTGTGGACTTGCAATGTAGACTAAATCAACATACATATATGTGAATTTGCAACATAGACTAAATTAACTTACATATATGTGAACTTGCATTGAAATAGGGATCTAACTAAGTAGGTGTCACATGAATTAGCATATGATTTAGACAACATAAGCCTAAACATGTTTAGATCTAGGCATAACATCGAACATCACTAGCATATGACAAGAATATGACATGTCCATAAATTATGTATAGTTTTATCACATTTGTGAACTAGATCCAATCATATCTCCAATTATAACATGAAACATGTATTAAAGTGGATCTTGGCGTGGATCCAATTATGAACTTGCAACTTTTGTATAAACATATGAGCACGTATATGAACTTAATCATTTGGGCATAGACGTTTAGCATAAAGTATATACATGAGATCTTAATCACATACAACCTATATAATCACATAAACATATAGGTGTAGATATGAACAAAATAACTTGTATGTGAATTTGAATAGATCCAACATCAACTAGATTAATCCACAAACATTCTAATGGATCCAACATCAAGTCAATTATATTACAAACATCCAATACCATTCACAACGCAATCATTGCAACACATAGATATGAATTAACATTATCATTATATAATAGCACAATTCCCTTTCCATTTTACATCGAATCAAATCTTAATTTTATTCCCATCGGAAAAATCACTATACTTACAACAAATGACAAACTAGAATTCTGGATTTTGAGTTCTGAATTTGCAATGTTTTCCTTTGGGTAGATAAATGTTGTTTGAATCTTGTTTTTACTTTAGTTTTGCTCGTCTCTAAGCTTTCTTCAAGTGGAGGCTACTCTTGGCTTCCTTCCAGCAGCATGACGGCTCTAGCTCTATTTTATTTGTGTGAATTTAGGTTGGAGACTAAGGTTGTTTATATAGAATTTCATACTAATTAGAGCCGTCGATGAAGCTAGAGTTAATCAAGGCCATCCGTCTCAAGAGAAGCCAATCAGAAAGTGACAAATCAGCCCTAGTGACACAGCCAAGCCCCAGAAAATAAGCCAGGACTAGACCAAGCAGGTCAGGTCGACCAAGCAGGTCGACCTGTAGGTCGACCCCCAGGTCGACTACATGGTCGACCTGGGTACCTAGGTCGACTCCCAGGTCGACCCCCTGGTCGACCTGGGTCCTTGGCGGGAAAATTCCCGCCCAGCCCAGTTCTGGTCCAGTTTTGAATTTTGAACTTGTTTTCGGGCTGTTTGAATTTTAAATCGAATTCTGAAACTTCCGGAGGTCATAACTCCTTCATATGGAGTCCCATTTACGCAAACTCGGATTCTATCTAAAACAAAATTCTGAAACGAACGCAATGGCATAACCCGTTTCCCTTAATTTTATAATTTAGAATTAATTATACTTTAATTTGTTAATTTACTGTTAATAGAAAATTCGGGGTGTTACATAAACCAACATCAGACAAGCACCCAAGAGATGCCTCCTTCGACGTCAAACAACTACGCAAGACGATACGAGCAAAACAATCTACATCCATGACTCTGGCTATCAACGTCAATCCTTATTTAAAACCATCGTTAATTATATGCCCAGCTCAACATCAAGAAATCCGTCTAGGGATAATGTAACCCCGGTTCTACCTAAAATTCCATACGCCATTCATTGATACATATCTAGGCCTTTCATGGATACCCTAGGTACTCGACTAATCATCTAGTCTTTTACGCGTCCCTATTTTACCCTTGCTTTGATCCCGTTAGAACATATGGCAATGATACCTCCTCGGCCTTCAGTATCTCTAGTTGTCGTCATCGACGACCATTCATAAGATTCAATTATATTGAGCATTCATTATCCACAAACTCAACATCTTTAAGTTGTCTTCACATCCGTTGCATTTCATCGATCAATGAATATTTCACCCACTTCGAACTTTCTATATTGAACCCATGTCAAAGCCACGACCATCGTTGAACCGAAAACATCCTTCGTTTGGTCGATATTCGATTCACAACATTTCATCTTCTGCTGCAAATAACCATTCACAGTGTAAAGACCCAAAAATCCCCACCCTTTGCATCGACCATTAACCACAAAGGTCTGAACCAAAGGTCGGAAATCTTCGAATACTTTAACTTTGGGAATACAATACATTAGAACAGATAACAACAGACTTTTATTACATCATGATAATATAACATTAGAGTACAGAATATGTCAGAGTACATTAATAAATAATAATACAACGGAAGATCATTTACAATAATTAATAAAAAACAACGGAAATAATTAAACTGATACAGCGTAAGTCTATCAGTACTCTATACACATCTTTAAGCTTCGATCCAGAATCATGCTTAATATATCTGCAAAATAAGCTACTCGACTGCCCGTGTGGAAAAGAAGGCACCTGAGTTTGCAAGTGAAACAAACTACAAGTCAGTCATGGGACTAGTATGAGAAATCTTACTTAACTTATATAATAATAAGGCTAATCACAGGACCACGCCGCTAACACGGAACGGGTTTACTCCATTGGATTGCCAGTGCATAACTAAAGTAAATTGTTAAACAACGCAATGTTTTTTAGAAAAATGAAACCATTATAAGACTCAAGTCCCATCACACAATGCAACGCAAACCGAAGGATAGAGTTTTACCTTATAATAATCAAAAGATGCTTGATACGATAAAAACGGATTTGATATCATTATTAGTGTAATATATTTTAAAAACAATTTCAATCATAATGTATCAATCTAGACGGCACAACTACCATATACTACGTCGCCATACCAGTTACACAATCAAAACCGCAAGGTGTCGTATTGGAAGTTGGGTTTCCATCTTGAGTCAAGGCTAGGGACGATCTCCTAACCGATTTGAGACACTCTAGCAATGTCCCCGGATTCGGACGCTGGCGAGCCCTTGGATCCTACAGGGCCGGTCCACAAATACTTTAGTGGATTAGTTATGCCTGAACACACGCTTCCCGATCCTATTGGACCTATAAATTGGCCATTGCAATCAATAAAAATCCGAGGCGCCTCAATCCATCAACCACATAAGTAAAAATGCCAGGCCGTGTGAAAACACAAACACCACTTCTAGCTAGAAAGAAACGTGTGCACTCCCTGCGTTCCCTTGTCCCGTTTTTGGCTCTACCGGGGTGTGAGGCTTGCGAGGTAACGTAATACACAAAGCTATGCCTAAATAGGCTATGCTTTGATCATGATCCACAAAGCTCCGCTCTTCAACAAAAGCCTTGATCCTTGCATCTTAGTATGCCACATTGTCAATCCCTACCATTGATTTCTGCCAATACATAACCTCTAAGCTCATACCTCTCAGAGAAGGGTATTTAGCAAGAGAATAAATTCTCCGCTACCAAACAGATATATATTACCAGAAATCAACAGATATAATGTAAAGGAATACAACGTCAGACACACCATCCATTTACAAGTCCGTTCTAGGTTTGAACGAAACCGGAGGAACCTTATTCCTCGCATATCCAAACAATCAACAAGTACATCCGGACGGCTACCACTATAGCCCCTTCAAGGTAGCTACTCCAATCATGGGCATCAGTAGCAACTCATCCATTCGACATGAAGATCGTCGGTCTTGCACCGTCTTCAATTTCTTCGACTGTTAGTTGTCGTATTCAATATTCAGAATGGGTTAAACCCGGTCTTTCCGAATAACTCGCGTAATTTAAAATCAAGTGCTATAAAAACACATCGAACGCCTCATTCCAATTAAGAATATTCTTTCAGTAAAACATTCACAATATTAGGGAAAAGTCCCCATTAATTTTATCAAAGATAAATCCTTTAAAGTTACCTTTTACATCTCTATATCATTTCTTAAAGATTATTCAAATTTAAGAAATTAATCTTATCTTTTACTGGGTTAAAGAACCGATGTCATTTACAATGCAGTTCACGATAAACCCAAAATCATCTTCCATTAAATATGGAATTTTCACAGAAATCGAATCAATATATAATCGATATAAATTCCTGTATCAAACCAATAATATAAATGGAATAACGGCAAAGCCTTTTAAATTCCATATATAGTAACAACCTTCTTTTACATCGAACCAAATTCCATTCAATTCCAATTTAATGTAATAAATTGGAAAACTTAATTTTGGAAATTTTCAAATTAAATCTTAATAAAAGATTTATAAATTCCGAATTATATTTTCACTCTTAATTGGGTTAAAGAATAGATGTCGTTTTAAAACACAGTTCATGATAAACCCAATTCACATTTCACTTTATTCCAATTACTATCTATAATTTGAAAACTCTATTAATCTTAATTTAAAATATTTATTCCTTTTACACGGGGTTTTAAGAATAGTGTTATTGAAGGCACCATTCACGATAACCCAAAATCCAATTTATTTATTTTAAAACAGTGGATTATCTTTCTAGTTAATAACTAGTTCATTTTGATAAAAATATATTTTACCTTTACAAAATTGGAGTTTCCATCTTAAAATCTTTTTAAATCGTTTATTATGATTTTACATAATTTTCCTATATTTTAAATAATTTTATTAAGGCCTTTACAGTCGATTTCCATAAACGGTCATCGAACTACATCCATAGCGACTTTTTTTGAAAATGATTTGGTCATAACTCCAAATCTAGCCATTAGATTTCAAAACTCTTATATTCGTTGGAAAGCTCTTTTCGATACGAACCCAATGGTTCCAGTTTTAGGAGAATCCGGTGGTCGGATCTCCCGTTACATCAATTTGAAGTTAATTGTCGAATTCGCGAAACGGTCGCTGTGCGGCGCGTTCTATTCAGGCCATTATATATATATATATATATATATATATATATATATATATATATATATATATATATATAGTTGATTTCTATTAAAACATATTTTATAAAATATTTATAAATTCCTTTTAAAATGATTTTAATCTTCATTTTCAATTTTAAATAAAAATTGAATATTCTATATTAAAATACTTATATTTTCAAAATTTAAGATTTAGAATCACTTCTTTTTATATTCATTTAAAGATAGGATAAATCGATCGATAAACCCGTTCGAGTTAAAAATAGCATCCCTACGTAATACGATTTCATATTTTATATTCTTGTGTCCATTCTAAGACGGACATAAAAATCATACTTTATTCTTTCCTAAATTTATTTTAAAATATTCTTTATTCTAAGGTGATCTTTATTCTAAAATGTTCCTTTTTCTTTTACATTAAAATGTATTTTTACAATTAAATGATCTTTTCATTCTTCTACATAAAAATGTATTTTTACATTAAAATGAGCTTTTCATTAACATCATTCTGAATCGGAATGCGACTCAATCAATTACCATATAATTTGAGTTATATGGATTTCATACATTGCATATATTCAACGATAATGATAAATAATAATCAAATAATACATTCACATCCAAAGTGAGATTTATAACTGTGTGAGCATTAAAATAAATAAATAAATAATGCTCAACACAAACTGTCAATCCATCGATTGACAATTAATTAAATATTTGGGCTAGGGTAAATCAAATGTCGTCCCAACACCCGTGTGGGGTTTCAACCAACTAACAATAATAGATTATTTGTGCATTTGGGCGATGTGTGAAAAATTATCGTTCCAATCACATAAACAAGTTGGACAACTTGTAAATGAAGGTGTAACATTTCAACATCACAAACATATATTTCAAGGCATCGCTACATTATATTTTCAACACATGAATGTTTTCATATAATCTCCTGTTACAATATAAATGTGAACTTCTTATGGTTAAACATTTTAATGCAACGATGAATAGTTTTCATATAAAATAAAAATGTAAGTTCTCATGTTAACATAATTTATCAAAAACACTGAATCTTTTCTACTGATTCGTTTACATTAAAAAGGTGAATTCTAATGTTGACTCATTTACAATGAAATGTAATATTTTTATTACATAAAAATGATATCCTTTTTACATTGTACAAAAATGTAATCTTTAATTACACTAAAAATGTAATCCTTTTTGCATTGTATAAAATGACATTAAAAATGTACATGTAATACTACTCTTTTTATTGTCTCTAAAGTGGCAATAAAAATGTATATTAAATTCTATTCTTTTTATTGTCTCTAAAATAAAAATAAAAATATTACTTTTAATCCTATCATTTTTATTACAGCTAAAATGTAAAAATAAGTGTAACTTTTTATTTTAATGTTGTGTTTGCACCTAAAATTGCAAACAAAAATGTATCTTTACAAATCATGTTTTAATTTGTATCTAAATTACAAATAAAATATAACCTTTTTAAAACTATGTCTTATTTGCAACAAGAAATGCAAATAAAAATTTAACTTCCAATTTCAACATTTTATCTGTATAAAATAATGCAAATAAAAGTATAACATTTTATTGCAATGCATATTTGCATCAAAGAATGCAAATATAGGAACAACTTTTTAATTCATCGTATATTTGCATCAAGGAATGCAAATAAAAGATTAACTTTTTTAATTAAATGTTTATTACAAAATAAAAATGTAGACTTTCTAATGAAATCCTTTATTTCATTAAAAATGTAAACTTCAGTGAAAATCATATTTTATATAACAATGGACATTCTTATTTCAATTACCCCGTTCTAACACAAATGTTATTTTTATTTCACTAACATGTTTTAACAAAAATGAATATTTCTAATCCACTAACATGTTTTAACAAAAATGAATATTTCTAATTCACTAACATGTTTTAACAAAAATGAATATTTCTAATTCACTAACATGTTTTAACAAAAAATGAATATTTCTAATTCACTAACATGTTTTAACAAAAATGAATATTTCTAATTCACTAACATGTTTTAACAAAATTGAACATTTATAATTCACTAACATGTTTTAACAAAAAATACAATGAAAAATGTACTTTTTAATTTTCAACTAAATGACAGTGAAAATGTCCTTTTTAATTCTACTAAATGACGGTGAAAATGTCCTTTTTAATTCTAACAAATTTAACATTGAAAATTGTTCTTTTTAATTTCAACAAAACAATAATGATTTTATTTTTGACAAATCAACCCCCAACAAAAGGGTGTATTTTGATTCAACAATTGTGGTTTCAACAAATATCATCACATCAACACATCCACATAACATCAATCAATTCAGATTTCATAGCAATCAACAACATGAATTTCAAAATATACATATATAGAATTCACATGGCAAGGAATAATTTAATTTTAATAATTAAATATAGAAATTTCACATTGATTTTAATTCAGATCTGAAATTTACTCAAATACTGAATTGCTTCATTTCAGATCCGGTCTATTCCATCGTCTAGATCTCATCGCTGTGATTCCAACAAAGCTGAAATCGTCAGATTCTGTTTTGTTTTGAACAAGATATGATAGTTTAAAGATTTGATAATAATTAAATTTAATAGTTAATTAAAAATTCTTAATTACATTCATTGGTTAAATAGTGGACGTTCTTTTTCCCTTTCTTCTTCGTTCTACAGACATCGCAAAACCGAACCCATCCTCATTTCTTTGTCACCCCATCGCACCTCGCATCAGACCACCCCGCGCCGATCGGAGACCATCCCCTCGAAGCCCACACCGACCTCTCCTTACGCCTAGAAGTGGGCCCCACTCGCCGCCCTCCCCTATTCTTCGAAAACCCCTCCAGGCGCCGGCTCTTTGAGCCCCAATTCCTCCCCAAATATTTCACAAAACTCGATCTTAACCGTATGATCTTAACGGCCATGAAATTCCCTTTGATTTTGTTTTTGAATCATTGAATTATATGGAACGGATTGGGAGTAATTGAAGAATAAAAATAGGAGCTTCGTGGGCATTGGAGAAAAAGATGGCCGCTGCTCTCTTTGAGGATTTGGGTTTGGTAGTGAAAATGATGTATTTTTATAATATTTAAATGTGAATTTTGCAAATAAATCCATAACTTTTGAATGACTCCAATTCTAGCCCAATCAGAGTTAACCCCACCCAATAGCCCCCATTTCGGATCCAATGGGCCAGGTCTCGTCAGCCCAAATGACTGTCTATGGCCTGAAACCTTTAATTTAAAATTTAAATCCTTTATTTAATTAATTCCAACTTACATTTAAATTCACCGGGGCCACATACGAACTCAAAAAATCCAGAAAAATTAATTCTGGCTTTGTTTTGGTGATATGGTCCTAACAAAATTAATTTCGTCGAATTCTGAGATTGTTTGGAAAATGACTATTTTCAAGTCGATTAAATTTGACCGAAATTGACAAAACACATTTTCGTTTGCCATGCTCACATATAAACTCGAAAAATTACGAAAATTGAAACCTAGCAATAATTTGACATTCCGGTCCCAACAAAAGTGGTTTCGTCGAAAACGGAGGTCGTTTGAAAAATGGTCTTTCGTACGGGGTATGAATTATACTATAGCGACCATTCTGAATATTCAACTGGTCATATCTTTTGATTCCCGCAATGAAATTTTGATTTTTTTGATTCGTTGGAAAGATAATTTCAAACAGATTTAGATATTTTTGGTTTTACTTAAATACGTTAAATTTTGAATGCAGTACATTCGGTCAAAGTACAAGTTTGACTTTTTAAACTACCGTACTATTTCTAATTACTTTAGAAATCAAAATGAATACATTTTCTCTAACTTCGATTAAAATAAATTTTTAATCATTATTATTTAAAATAAACAATTTTAAATATTAAATTTCCTAAAATAAAAATTTTAAATTGGTTCAGAATTTGCAGGTTGTTACAATCTTCCCCACTTAAAATCTTTTCCTCCTCGAAAAGGAACGAAGCTAAAGGTTGTTTAATTAACCAACTCAAATTTCAATTCTTATCAATTTATTTCAATATGAAATTCGATTTAGCTAAATTTATCATTCTTTCTCATATTGGTTAAATTAATTATCATACCAACATTTGTATTATTTAAACTAATTATCAAACATCACAACCAGCAATCAATTAGGTGATTAACTTTTTAAATATATAACTTTTTATATATAGTCAAAAATCATATTTTTAGTGCAAATCACGATAATAAACCCTATCTTGTTTCGGTTCTCATACGAGTCAGTTGGAAATATACAGATATCCCACTTACATAACTCGAACATAAATACTGATGATGATATATATATATATATATATCACCAGAATCATCTCCGGGTGACTAGAGTGTGATTCTATATCTATCTAGTATATTTGAGACTTCGTATACACGTCGATCAGACGTATACTAAAATCTCGACATACTCGATTGTCCAAATTAAAATATAATAATATCTCAAATACGTAATTTAAGATAAAATTTTCAAAACTAATTTTGTTTTTTTATATAAAGATATCACTCTTCGGACTCATTCTAGGATAATACTGATTCCATCTCTAACGAGTCATTCTTTTTTAAAGGATATTACTAATCCTACCTCTGATGAGTCTTTTGTTCAATTCTAACGAGTTGTACCCCAAAGATTTGAGCTAACCTGAGCTCTGATGCCAAATGTAAAGACCCGAAAATCCCCACCCTTTGCATCGACCATAAACTACACAGGTCTAAACCAAAGGTCGGAAATCTTCGAATACTTTAACTTTGGGAATACAATACATTAGAACAGATAACAGCAGACTATCATGATAATATAACATCAGAGTACAGAATATATCAAAGTACATTAACAAATAATAATACAACAGAAGATCATTTACAATAATTAATACAAAACAGCGGAAATAATTAAACTGATACAGCGTAAGTCTATCAACACTCTGGACACAGCTTTAAGCTTCGATCCAGAATCCGACTTAATATATCTGCAAAATAAGCTACTCGACTGCCCGTGTGGAAAAGAGGGCACCCGAGTTTGCAAGTGAAACAAACTACAAGTCAGTCATGGGACTGGTATGAGAAATCTTACTTAGCTTATCTAATAATAAGGCTAATCACAGGACCACGCCGCTAACGCGGAACGGGTTTACTCCATTGGATTGCCAGTGCATAACTAAAGTAAATCGTTAAACAACGCAATGTTTTTTAGAAAAATGAAACCATTATAAGACTCAAGTCCCATCATACAATGCAACGCAATCCGGAGGATAGAGTTTTACCTTGTAATGGTCAAAAGATGCTTGATACGATAAAAATGGATTTGATATCATTATTAGTGTCATATGTTTTAAAAACAATTTCAACCATAATGTATCAATCATAGACGGCATAGCTACCATATACTATGCCGCCATACTCGTTATACAATCAAAACTGCAAGGTGCCGTATTGGAATTTGGGTTTCCATCTTGAGTCAAGGCTAGGGACGATCTCCTAACCGATTCGAGACACTCTAGCAATGTCTCAGGATTCGAACGCTGGCGAACCCTTGGATCGTGCAGGGCCGATCCACAAATACTTTATTGGATTAGTTATGCCTGAACACACGCTTCCCGATCCAATTTGACCTATAAATTGCAATTGCGACTAATAAAAATCCGAGGTGCCTCAATCCATCAACCACATAAGTAAAAATGCAGGGCCGTGTGAAAACCCAAACACCACTTCTAGCTAGAAAGAAAAGTGTGCACTCCCTGCGTTCCCTTTTCCCGTTTTTGACTCTACCGGGGTGTGAGTTCGCGAGGTAACGAAATACATAAAGCTATGCCTAAATAGGCTATGCTTTGATCATCATCCATAAAACTTTGCTTTTCAACAAAAGCCTTGATCCATGCATCTTAGTATGCCACATTGTCAATCCCTACCATTGATTTCCGCCAATATATAACCTCTGAGCTCATACGTCTCAGAAAAGGGTATTAAGCAAGAGAATAAATTCTCCGCTACCAAACAAATATATATTAGCAGAAATCAACAGATATAATGTAAAGGAATACAACATCAGACACACCATCCATTTACAAGTCCGTTCTGGGTTTGAACGAAACCGGAGGAACCTTATTCCTCGCATATCCGAACAATCAACAAGTACGTCCAGAAGGCTACCAATGTAGCCCCTTCAAGGTAGCTACTCCAATCATGGGCACCAGTAGCAACTCATCCATTCGACATGAAGATCCTCGGTCTTGCACCGTCTTCAATTTCTTCGACTGTTAGTTGTCATATTCATTATTCAGAATGGGTTAAACCCGGTCTTTCCGAATAACTCGCGTAATTTAAAATCAAGTGCTATAAAAACACATCAAACGCCTCATTCCAATTAAGAATATTCTTTCAGTAAAACATTCACAATATTAGGGAAAAGTCCCCATTAATTTTATCAAAGATAAATCCTTTAAAGTTACCTTTTACATCTCTAAATCATTACTTAAAGATTATTCAAATTTAAGAAATTAATCTTATCTTTAACTGGGTTAAAGAACCGATTTCATTTAAAATGCAGTTCACGATAAACCCAAAATCATCTTCCATTAAATATGGAATTTTCACAGAAATCGAATCAATATATAATCGATATAAATTCCAATATCATACCAATAATATAAATGGAATAACGGTAAAGCCTTTTAAATTCCATATATAGTAACAGCCTTCTTTTACAGAAGCTCATCTCGATTATTACCGAACCAAATTCCATTCAATTCCAATTTAATGTAATAAATTGGAAAATTTTATTTTGGAAAATTTCCAATTAAATCTTAATAAAAGATTTATAAATTCCTAATTATATTTTCACTGTTAATTGGGTTAAAGAGCAGATTTCGTTTTAAAACATAGTTCATGATAAACCCAATTCACATTTCACTTTATTCCAATTGCTAAATATAATTTGAAAACTCTATTAATCTTAATTTAAAATATTTATTCCTTTTACACGAGGTTTTAAGAATAGTGTTATTTAAGGCACCATTCACGACAACCCAAAATCCAATTTATTTATTTTAAAACATTGGATTATCTTTCTAGTTACAAACTAGTTCATTTTGATAAAAATATATTTTACCTTTACAAAATTGGAGTTTTCATCTTAAAATCCTTTTAAATCATTTATTATGATTTACATAATTTTCCTATATTTTAAATAATTTTATTAAGGCCTTTACAGTCGATTTCCAAAACGGTCATCGAACTACATCCATAGCGACCTTTTCTGAAATTGATTTGGTCATAACTCCAAATATAACCATAAGATTTCAAAACTCTTATACTTATTGGAAAGCTCTTTTCGATACGAACCCAATGGTTCCGGTTTTAGGGGAATCTGACGATCGGATCTCCCGTTACATCAACTTGAAGTTAATGGTCGAAATTCGCGAAACGGTTGTTGTGCGGCGCGTTCTATTCAGGCCATTATATATATATACACACACACACACACACACACACACACACACACATATATCGTCGATTTCTATTAAAACGTATTTTATAAAATATTTATAAATTCCTTTTAAAATGATTTTATCTTCATTTTCAATTTTAAATAAAAAATGAATATTCTATATTAAAATACTTATATTTTCAAAATATAAGATTTAAAATCACTTCTTTTTACATTCATTTAAAGATGGGATAAATCGATCGATAAACCCGTTCGGATTAAAAATAGTGTCCCTACATAACACGGCTTCATATTTTATATTCCTGTGTCCATTCTAAGATGGACATGAAAATCATACTTTAGTCTTTCCTAAATTTATTTTAAAATATTCTTTATTCTAAGGTGACCTTTATTCTAAAATGTTCCTTTTTCTTTTACATTAAAATGTATTTTTACATTTAAATGATCTTTTCATTCTTCTAAATAAAAATGTATTTTTACATTAAAATGAGCTTTTAATTAACATCATTCTGAATCGGAATGCGACTCAATCAATTACCATATAATTTGAGTTATATGGATTTCATACATTGCATATATTCAACGATAATGATAAATAATCATCAAACAATACATTCACATCCAAAGTGAGATTTATAATGTTGTGAGCATTAAAATAAATAAATAAATAATGCTCAACACAGACTGTCAATCCATCGATTGACAATTAATTAAATATTAGGGCTAGTGTATATCAAATGTCGTCCCAACACCCGTGTGCAACAAACAATATTAGATTAATTGTGCACTTAGGCGATGTGTGAAAAAATATCATCTCAATCACATAAACAAGTCGGACAACTTGTAAATGGAGGTGTAACATTTCAACATCACAAACATATATTTCAAGGCATCGCTACATTATATTTTCAACACATGAATGTTTTCATATAATCTCCTGTTATAATATAAATGTGAACTTCTTATGGTTAAACATTTTAATGCAACGATGAATCATTTTCATATAAAATAAAAATGTAAGTTCTCATGTTAACATAATTTGTCAAAAACACTGAATCTTTTCTACTGATTCATTTACAGTAAAAAGGTGAATTCTAATGTTAACTCATTTACAATAAAATGTAATCTTTTTATATTACATAAAAATGATATCCTTTTTACATTGTATAAAAATGTAATCTTTATATTACACTAAAAGTGTAATCCTTTTTTCATTGTATAAAATGACATTAAAAATGTACATGTAATACTACTCTTTTTATTGTCTCTAAAATGACAATAAAAAAATTACTTTTAATCCTATCATTTTTATTACAGCTAAAATGTAAATAAAAGTGTAAGTTTTTATTTTAATGTTGTGTTTGCATCTAAAATTGCAAACAAAAATGTGACTTTAATTCTAATATTTTGTTTGCATCTAAAACTGCAAACAAAAACGTATCTTTACAAATCATGTTTTAATTTGTGTCTAATTTACAAATAAAATATAACCTTTTTAAAACTATGTCTTATTTGCAACAAGAAATGCAAATAAAAATTTAACTTCCAATTTCAACATTTTATCTCTATCAAATAATGCAAATAAAAGTATAACATTTTATTGCAATGCATATATGCATCAAAGAATGCAAATAAAGGAACAACTTTTTAATTCATCGTATATTTGCTTCGAGGAATGCAAATAAATGATTAACTTTTTAATTAAATGTTTATTACAAAATAAAAATATAGACTTTCTAATGAAATCCTTTATTTCATTAAAAATGTAAACTTCAGTGAAAAACATATTTTATATAACAATGGACATTCTTATTTCAACTAACCCGTTCTAACACAAATGCTATTTTTACTTCACTAACATGTTTTAAGAAAAATGAATATATCTAATTCACTAACATGTTTTAACAAAAATGAATATTTCTAATTCACTAACATGTTTTAACAAAAATGAATATTTCTAATTCACTAACATGTTTTAACGAAAATGAATATTTCTAATTCACTAACATGTTTTTACAAAAATGAATACTTCTAATTCACTTACATGTTTTAACAAAAATTAATATTTCTAATTCACTGACATGTTTTAACAAAAATGAATATTTTTGATTCACTAACATGTTTTAACAAAAATGAATATTTCTAATTCAGTAACAAGTTTTAAGAAAAATGAATATTTCTAATTCACTAACATGTTTTAAGAAAAATGAATATTTCTAATTCACTAACATGTTTTAACAAAAATGAATATTTCTAATTCACTAACATGTTTTAACAAAAATTACAATGAAAAATGTACTTTTTAATTTTCAACTAAATGACGTGGAAAATGTCCTTTTTAATTCTACTAAATGACGGTGAAAATGTCCTTTTTAATTCTAACAAATTTAACATTGAAAATTATTCCTTTTTAATTTCAACAAAACAATAATGATTTTATTTTTGACAAATCAACCCTTAACAAAAGGGTACATTTTGATTCAACAATTGTGTTTTCAACAAATATCATCACATCAACACATCCACATAATAACATCAATCAATTCAGATTTCATAGCAATCAACAACATGAATTTCACAACATATATAGAATTCACATGGAGAGGAATAATTTATTTTTAATAATTAAATATAGACATCTCACATTGCTTTTAATTCAGATCTGTAATTTCCACAAATACTGATTTGCTTCGTTTCAGATCCGGTCAGTTCCATCGTCTAGATCTCATCGCTGTGATTCCAACAAAGCTGAAATCGTCAAATTCTGTTTTGTTTTGAACGAGATATGATAGTTTAAAGATTTGATAATAATTGAACTTAATAATTAATTAAAAATTCTTAATTACATTCATTGGTTAAACAGTGGCCGTTCTTTTTCCCTTTCTTTTTCGTTCTTCAGACATCGCAAAACCCAACCCATCCTCCTTTCTTTGTCACCCCGTCGCAACTCGCATCGGACCACTTGGCGCCGATCGGAGACCATCCCCTCGAAGCCCACTGAAACGACCCGCAAATCCGTGCTATCCGAGTTGACTAAATACACCACACGTCCAATCCAAATTGCACAGAAATACGACTCATTATTAGAAAGAAGTTAGAGGATGAGGAATAGAAAGAAAGAAATATTAGAATAGAAGAAAACAAAGATCACAAACTCACAGCGGAACGAATAAAATATATTATATAGCATAAGCTTCGAAATACAAATCTGTTTTGTACATATATACATACCATCATCAGAGTACACATAACATTTGATCATAACATTTGATCCAGCGGAAGTAACTCTAGATAACTAACGTTGAAGCCTCCTGCTTCAAGCTCCTCCAAGTGTATCTGTAAAAGCCTGAAACACTTGACTGCCCGTACAAATTTGGGCACCCAAGAGTTTAGGAAAAACAAAACAAAACAAACTCTGGGTCAGTCATGGGACTGGTGTGAGTAAACTCCAACCACTTGTTTAACTTTCAAAACTCTTTTCGAAAGAAAAGATAATAGTAAGACCAGCCCACACATAAACATGGACGGTTTTTATCTTACTATAACCCAAAACACTTTGATATCAAATCCAATGATATTATAATAATGTCTACATCAAGTAAATAACCAAATAGCAGAACGCTTGCATCTCACGCTCCACATATATATATTAAAAAAATCAAACAAAAAAACGCATGGTGCTTATTGGAGATTGGATTTCCAACATGACAAGGTATGGAACCACCTTCCGATGATGTATCTCTAGAGGCGAATACACCTGGGTTCAATAAGAACGTCTTGCAACCCGGCCCACACATGACCGACCACTCATTTCGCTTGAGTGTATCGAATGTATATCACCAACGGTTGGACTCAAACCACTGTTTCCCGAATGGGCAGAATCGATAGATTTAGAAACAAAAGGAATTTCTCTAGATAGGTGATTATACACCCTAATGGGTGCGACCCACATAGCCATGCTGCCTGCCCGATTTTTGTCCTTTCCCGGTTGTTGAGGCCTGAGGCTACGATTACTTACCATTCCTTGATAACACAATCACTTTGAATGCCACATTGTCAGATCCGTTAATCACTAGTTGAGTTTGCACAAATATTCTGGATATTATGCTAAGGGATAAATCCGTTGCAACCATATATATTCATACAGACCAACCCATTTGATCATTGGAAATACTTTGTCAGACATTCGTCCATTTACGTTCGTTCTGGGATTGAACGAAACCGAAGGCACTATTTCTATTACTAGAAAAGCCCTTGCACTTTACTCCGTCTTCAATATATTCAGCATACTTGGTTCGCAACGCTTATGCCGATACGGAGTGGTTCTTCGGATAATAATCCAACCGGTCTCTCCATATTGACAACGATGGTCAAAACTTCGATAGTCTGTGATTTAACTATCGAATAAAAACAAGTGTTCAATCAACATAACAAACAAATCACTGGGCTCTTTAATTAATATTCATTCATTAAATCTCTTCTCCATTTCCTCTATCAATATTTGTTAACCAAATATTTTCAATAATCATCTCGGCCTCTTATGCCATTTGGAAAACGTTTCCCAATATCAACTTCTTTTATTTTCTATATATTAGAAAATATCTCTATTTGCAATTGAAAACAATTTCAATCCCTTATCTCTATCCCTTTTACAACATTCGATTTTTATATTCACTTTCCTATCGAATTCAATACGTCGATACAATGATTTCAAATTATCAAAATATCTTAAAAATATTCTAACTTCTTAAATTTCCGAAAAATTTCGCCATAACCTCCCCTGTATCGGGAGCATCGGGAAATTTCAAATAGCTTTCCCGGTCCTTCTAATCTCAAAAAGAAAAAGAAGAAGCCAAGCGGCTAGCCGATACGGCGCATAAAACTCATATATGAATTTAAACATGTACCTTTTTGTCGGGCACATAAATAAAAATCTTCATATATTCCATCCCATATCTGTTTAACACCTGTTCACCTGTTTCCAATTCAATTCAACTCAATCCATTGGTTTGAATTCAATTTTGAATCGTTTGAATTCAGTTTCGCTCAATTATTCTTTAATTAGCCCATTTGCCTATTTCACTTCTTTGTTTGAACATAACATGTTCAAACAAAATATTTAACTCGTTCATAACCAAATCGAATTTCAATTTCAATCCTAGTTTCCTGTTTGATTTCGAATATAAATTTTCAAATCGAATTCGCTTATTCAAAGCCCAATATTAATTCGAAGTCTCATTAACTAATTTCTATTCGAATTAGTTAACTCTATTCAATAAATCAAAAATCTGATTTCTGTTTCAAAAATCAACTCATTACTCCACTGGAGTTCACATATATTTTATAACTCAAATCTGGATTTTTCTAAATAGAAATTCCGATTTTTATTTGCTTAAAATCCTTTAATATCATTAAATAAACCGTTATGGTTTTATAATGGTTCTGGCGCTGCTTTTCTGAAAATTTGATTTTGACATAACTCAAAATCTATACGACGAAATTCATATTTTTCTCTTTCATTTGAAAACTATTATCAAACCGGTCCTGACGTTTCTTGTTTCAAAGAATTTCGACTTCAATTGAGTCCTGTATATTCGATTGAAGTTCGAATCGCTATTTTACGAACTGCAGCGCTGCGGCGAATTCGTTTTAATTATATTTATATATATATAAACTTTTAAACTTCTAACTTCTTTAAAATGAATTCAACTCCATTTTAACTCTGCTTGATTCAAATTCAAATCTCACTTTTATTTGAATTCTAAATTCAAATTCCAATTCCTTTTCTACTTGATATTCAAATTCAATATTTGAATTTCTATTTGAATTCCCTTATTCAAACTCTATATTTAAATTCCATTTGAACTTTCTATATTCCAATTTCTATATTTGAATTCTATTGGAATTCAAATATTCAAACTCCTTTTAAATTCTATATTCAAAATTCCATAGTTAAAAACCCATTTGAATTTCATATTCAAATCCCATAGATTAAATCCTACTTGAATTCAATTTGAATCTCTTATATTCAAATTTCATTTTCCATTTCCGACCCCATTTGAATTTCTAATATTCAAATTCATTTTCAATACCATTTGAATTTCTAATATTCAAATTCATTTTCAACACCATTTGAATTTCTATTATTCAAATTCATTTTCAACACCATTTGAATTTCTATTATTCAAATTCATTTTCAACACCATTTGAATTTCTATTATTCAAATTCATTTGAATTCCCTTGAATTCAAATTCCATTTCAAAACTATTTGGATTTCATATTTTGAAATCCTATTTCAATCCTACTTTGAAATCCTACTTTCAAAGTTTATTTCAAATTCTATTTTGAAATTTCATATTCAAATTTCTACTTGAATTTCTATATTCAATTCCATGTTCAAATTCAACACTTGAATTTCTATTTCAAATCTCAATTCAAATTTCATATTTAAATTCCATTCAAATCTCTATTCAAATTTCACATTTGAATTCTTCTTTGAAATACTATATTTCAAATTCTATTTTGAAATTCTACATTGAAATCTCTATTTGAATTTCTTTATTCGAATTCCTTTGAATTCAAATTTTATTTTAATTTCTTGAATTCAAATTCTATTTTTCATTCAAATTTCGTCTATTCAAATTCTATTTGAACTTCTATTTGAATTTCTAATATTCAATCTCCTTTTAAAATTCAAACATTCAAACTCCTTTTTAAAATTCAAATGTTATACTCAAATTTCATTTGAGTTATATATTTAAAAATTTCATTTCACATCCTATTTTTGAAATTTCATTTCGAATTTCAATTTCACACTTGTATTTCTATTGCTGAATTATCAAATGATAATTCTTTTCACTTCATTTATAACTTCGTTATAAAGAACTATTTATAAACTTCGTTTATAAAGAAACTACTTGTTTTATTTTTCAAAACAAGTTTATATTTTCATTTCCATTAAAAATTCAAATTCTATTTAAAAATAGAATTTTTTTTCCTTTTTAAATCTCCAATATCCTTTTTACGATATTTTAAATATCATTACTTAAGCCCAGTGATATTTAAACACACAAAGCAACGAATTATTTATTTTTCTAACACATCATATATAACGATATATATGCAAACAAATAAACAAACAGATAATATATTTTTGAGGAATCCAGTTGGATTCCTCCAACCTGTTTCCCTGCATCCACAGATGTTAGCACATAAATAATACCCATTCTGCTTCGTGGTAGAATATCGCGGTATAGAAGGTCATCCACTAATCATAGCGTGGGGCGTATAGGGTAATCATCCGCTATGAAACTGCGGGCATCCGCTAATGCGACTGCGGGAATCCAACCAATCAATCAACCCAATATATATATATATATAGCCAAAATAACTAATATATATAAAGCAAGCAGAAAGCATTCACACAAGCAACAAACAATTATTTTTAATGAAATAAAAATAATTTTTTTAAAGGTGAGTGAGATTTACTCACCGAGATTCTAGTTGCTGAACATCCCTCAAAATTCCAAATCATCATAGCTATGAAATTGCTCGAGTTGATTATCTTGTACCTATGTTTATGTATTTTTAATTTATCGATTAAATTCTATAAACAAAATTAAATAAATTACCCTAGGGTTTCAATTTTCTAAAGGAAACGTATATCTTACTTTGCAGACCATGCGATCATTTCCCGACAGCTCCAACTATTTCAATTTCTCTCTTGGACTTTCCATCGAACACCTGGACTGCTCCACCTTCCTCCTCCCAAATCAGTGACTGACTTCCCCCGTGAACAAACTGCTTCCTTTCTCATCTCGTTCCCCCTTTTGATCACAGAACCGTGTACAGGAAACCCCTAGATCCAATTCGAGATCATCAGCAAACCTTTCTCGAAAATTTGAAAGGCTACTGCTGCTCGATACTGCTCTTGTTGAACGAGCGACACCCTCCCCCAAAAGCCACCGCAATTGACCAGAAACACCCTACCGAACATCCAATCTTCATCGCACCCTCTTCTGAAAGTCGCGACTGCTTTCCCCTCCAACGCACCTCAATTCATCTCCGTTTCGAACTCCATTTCATCATCGAGCGCCTTTAATCCCGAGATAGCTTCCAGTCAGGATGCGACTCCGATTTCACCCCCTTTTGGTTTTAAAGCCGATTTCGATTTTGATTTGAAGGATTCGGGTTCGGTTTTGAAAGTATGGGTGTCGGCCATTTTGATTTCGAAGCCTTCGCTTGTTTTCTGTTGAATAAAGGAATGAAGTTGCGATGGTTTTAAACAAGCAAAGGAAGGGAAACAACTAGTACGAGCCATTAAAATTGTTGTTTGCTTGCTACGACGTTGGGGAGCAGGAATTTGTGCTCGAGAAAATAATATGTCTGCCTATAAATGAAGATAGGTCGGCTTTAGGAATAATGTAGGGTGGCTGAAAAGAAGTTTAATAAATTTGATTAGATTTTTAATTAAATTAAATAATCAAAATATCTCGCGGTATTCTTACTCAAAAACTCGAACTGCTGTTCTAACGTAACGACCGACATTCTCAGATTATGGCGTTATTCTGAACTCCACAGAATTGGTTCTGGATTTTATTTCGACTGTGAAATAACAATTTAAAATAATGATTTAAAATAAATTTCAAAACAATTTACTTTAACGATAATCAATTATTATTATCGCTCTAATCCAATACAGAATCTATATTTATTATCTGAACTATTTTGATTCAATTCTAACTTCGAATTCAATATATCTCGTATTACGGTAATTAGATCTATAACTCAATATGAAAAAATCGATTTATATTATCAGCTCTATATTTAAAATAATATTTAAAATAAACCGACCAGAAAATCTGGGTCGTTACATTCTTCCCCCCTTAAAATAATTTCGTCCTCGAAATTGCAAAGATAGGAAAAAGGGTACAAATCCATTAATTTTCAACATCTCTCTTATGTTGAAACTCAACTCCTCATATTTCTATGACTTTAATTTCAACCAAAATTTTTGGTCTTCCTTCATTTGATTCGAATGATTTACGATCAATCCATTTATATCCAATCTATATGCCATTAAATCTATTCAAATCGATTCTAGTCAATTGATTCACTTCAACCCATTTAACTTGTTTAAGTTAAATTTAAATTCCAGAATCCAAATCCCAGGGTTTTCGTTTCAAATCCTTTTTGAAATCACATATTTTATAACTAATTCAAATTCAAAACATTTGAATATTTCCAAACTATTTGTTTTCTTTCAAACAAATTTCCATCAAAAATTTTTCTAAGGTAGCAATTCATCACTTAGAAACTCGGAAATGAACACTGATGATGTTGCAATCATCATCAGAATAATTTCCCAGCCACTGAAGTGAGTTCAGTGCTTAACAATTTCAAAATCCATTTAAAATCCTTTAAAACAGATCTATATTATTTTAATATACTTTGAAAAATATTTTTCAACTTCCCAGGATTTTGAATCCTTAATTCTGGTTTGAATTTAATTCTAATTCATCTCATTTGTATATATTTTATTCATATACAAATTTTATTTGGTTATAAATAACCATTTCAATTTTATAATCTTATTTGATTATAAAATCAACATCCAACACATCCATATAATAATAATTCTAGAAAATTATTCTTTCTATATCAAAATAGAAATTTTGGGTAAAATTATTTCATCTACCCACTTTAAAACAATATCGTGTCGTATTTTCTGTTCAAGTGTTTAGAAATCCCTATCGACTTCGTGGCGTCCCACGATTCGACCAGAATTCATAAACCACTCACAGATTAGCCAACACAATATAAAACAGTTTTTATATCAATTAACAAATACGATCCCTCGTATATATACGCTCAACTCATTCTAAGGTACTACTGATCCTATCTCTAATGAGCACATGCCACACAAGCCTAGGTGTTCGCTCAACCTAAGCTCTGATACCAACTGAAACGACCCGCAAATCCGTGTTATCCGAGTTGACTAAATACACCACACGTCCAACCCAAATTGCACAGAAATACGTCTCATTATTAGAAAGAAGTTAGAGGATGAGGAATAGAAAGAAAGAAATATTAGAATAGAAGAAAACAAAGATCACAAACTCACAGCGGAACGAATAAAATATATTATATAGCATAAGCTTCGAAATACAAATCTGTTTTGTACATATATACATACCGTCATCAGAGTACACATAACATTTGATCATAACATTTGATCCAGCGGAAGTAACTCTAGATAACTAACGTTGAAGCCTCCTGCTTCAAGCTCCTCCAAGTGTATCTATAAAAGCCAGAAACACTTGACTGCCCGTACAAATTTGGGCACCCAAGAGTTTAGGAAAAACAAAACAAAACAAACTCTGGGTCAGTCATGGGACTGGTGTGAGTAAACTCCAACCACTTGTTTAACTTTCAAAACTCTTTTCGAAAGAAAAGATAATAGTAAGACCAGCCCACACATAAACATGGACGGTTTTTATCTTACTATAACCCAAAACACTTTGATATCAAATCCAATGATATTATAATAATGTCTACATCAAGTAAATAACCAAATAGCAGAACTCTTGCATCTCATGCTCCACATATATATATATTAAAAAAATCAAAAAAAAAACGCATGGCGCTTATTGGAGATTGGATTTCCAACATGACAAGGTATGGAACCACCTTCCGATGATGTATCTCTAGAGGCGAATACACCTGGGTTCAACAAGAACGTCTTGCAACCCGGCCCACACATGACCGACTACTCATTTCGCTTGAGTGTATCGAATGTATATCACCAACGGTTGGACTCAAACCACCGTTTCCCGAATGGGCAGAATCGATAGATTTAGAAACAAAAGGAATTTCTCTAGATAGGTGATTACACACCCTAATGGGTGCGACCTACATAGCCATGCTGCCTGCCCGATTTTTGTCCTTTCCCGGTTGTTGAGGCCTGAGGCTACGATTACTTACCATTCCTTGATAACACAATCACTTTGAATGCCACATTGTCAGATCCGTTAATCACTAGTTGAGTTTGCACAAATATTCTGGATATTATGCTAAGGGATAAATCCGTTGCAACCATATATATTCATACAGACCAACCCATTTGATCATTGGAAATACTTTGTCAGACATTCGTCCATTTACGTTCGTTCTGGGATTGAACGAAACCGAAGGCACTATTTCTATTACTAGAAAAGCCCTTGCACTTTACTCCGTCTTCAATATATTCAGCATACTTGGTTCGCAACGCTTATGCCGATACGGAGTGGTTCTTCGGATAATAATCCAACCGGTCTCTCCATATTGACAACGATGGTCAAAACTTCGATAGTCTGTGATTTAACTATCGAATAAAAACAAGTGTTCAATCAACATAACAAACAAATCACTGGGCTCTTTAATTAATATTCATTCATTAAATCTCTTCGCCATTTCCTCTATCAATATTTGTTAACCAAATATTTTCAATAATCATCTCGGCCTCTTATGCCATTTGGAAAACGTTTCCCAATATCAACTTCTTTTATTTTCTATATATTAGAAAATATCTCTATTTGCAATTGAAAACAATTTCAATCCCTTATCTCTATCCCTTTTACAACATTCGATTTTTATATTCACTTTCCTATCGAATTCAATACGTCGATACAATGATTTCAAATTATCAAAATATCTTAAAAATATTCTACCTTCTTAAATTTCCGAAAAATTTCGCCATAACCTCCCCTGTATCGGGAGCATCGGGAAATTTCAAATAGCTTTCCCGGTCCTTCTAATCTCAAAAAGAAAAAGAAGAAGCCAAGCGGCTAGCCGATACGGCGCATAAAACTCATATATGAATTTAAACATGTACCTTTTTGTCGGGCACATAAATAAAAATCTTCATATATTCCATCCCATATCTGTTTAACACCTGTTCACCTGTTTCCAATTCAATTCAACTCAATCCATTCGTTTGAATTCAATTTTGAATCGTTTGAATTCAGTTTCGCTCAATTATTCTTTAATTAGCCCTTTTGCCTATTTCACTTCTTTGTTTGAACATAACATGTTCAAACAAAATATTTAACTCGTTCATAACCAAATCGAATTTCAATTTCAATCCTAGTTTCCTGTTTGATTTCGAATATAAATTTTCAAATCGAATTCGCTTATTCAAAGCCCAATATTAATTCGAAGTCTCATTAACTAATTTCTATTCGAATTAGTTAACTCTATTCAATAAATCAAAAATCTGATTTCTGTTTCAAAAATCAACTCATTACTCCACTGGAGTTCACATATATTTTATAACTCAAATCTGGATTTTTCTAAATAGAAATTCCGATTTTTATTTGCTTAAAATCCTTTAATATCATTAAATAAACCGTTATGGTTTTATAATGGTTCTGGCGCTGCTTTTCTGAAAATTTGATTTTGACATAACTCAAAATCTATACGACGAAATTCATATTTTTCTCTTTCATTTGAAAACTATTATCAAACCGGTCCTGACGTTTCTTGTTTCAAAGAATTTCGACTTCAATTGAGTCCTGTATATTCGATTGAAGTTCGAATCGCTATTTTACGAACTGCAGCGCTGCGGCGAATTCGTTTTAATTATATTTATATATATATAAACTTTTAAACTTCTAACTTCTTTAAAATGAATTCAACTCCATTTTAACTCAGCTTGAGTCAAATTCAAATCTCACTTTTATTTGAATTCTAAATTCAAATTCCAATTCCTTTTCTATTTGATATTCAAATTCAATATTTGAATTTCTATTTGAATTCCCTTATTCAAACTCTATATTTAAATTCCATTTGAACTTTCTATATTCCAATTTCTATATTTGAATTCTATTGGAATTCAAATATTCAAACTCCTTTTAAATTCTGTATTCAAAATTCAGTAGTTAAAAACCCATTTGAATTTCATATTCAAATCCCATAGATTAAATCCTATTTGAATTCAATTTGAATCTCTTATATTCAAATTTCATTTTCCATTTCTGACCCCATTTGAATTTCTAATATTCAAATTCATTTTCAATACCATTTGAATTTCTAATATTCAAATTCATTTTCAACACCATTTGAATTTCTATTATTCAAATTCATTTTCAACACCATTTGAATTTCTATTATTCAAATTCATTTTCAACACCATTTGAATTTCTATTATTCAAATTCATTTTCAACACCATTTGAATTTCTATTATTCAAATTCATTTGAATTCCCTTGAATTCAAATTCCATTTCAAAACTATTTGGATTTCCTATTTTGAAATCCTATTTCAATCCTACTTTGAAATCCTACTTTCAAAGTTTATTTCAAATTCTATTTTGAAATTTCATATTCAAATTTCTACTTGAATTTCTATATTCAATTCCATGTTCAAATTCAACACTTGAATTTCTATTTCAAATCTCAATTCAAATTTCATATTTAAATTCCATTCAAATCTCTATTCAAATTTCACATTTGAATTCTTCTTTGAAATACTATATTTCAAATTCTATTTTGAAATTCTACATTGAAATCTCTATTTGAATTTCTTTATTCGAATTCCTTTGAATTCAAATTTTATTTTAATTTCTTAAATTCAAATTCTATTTTTCATTCAAATTTCGTCTATTCAAATTCTATTTGAACTTCTATTTGAATTTCTAATATTCAATCTCCTTTTAAAATTCAAACATTCAAACTCCTTTTTAAAATTCAAATGTTATACTCAAATTTCATTTGAGTTATATATTTAAAAATTTCATTTCACATCCTATTTTTGAAATTTCATTTCGAATTTCAATTTCACACTTGTATTTCTATTTCTGAATTATCAAATGATAATTCTTTTCACTTCATTTATAACTTCGTTATAAAGAACTATTTATAAACTTCGTTTATAAAGAAACTACTTGTTTTATTTTTCAAAACAAGTTTATATTTTCATTTCCATTAAAAATTCAAATTCTATTTAAAAATAGAATTTTTTTTCCTTTTTAAATCTCCAATATCCTTTTTACGATATTTTAAATATCATTACTTAAGCCCAGTGATATTTAAACACACAAAGCAACGAATTATTTATTTTTCTAACACATCATATATAACGATATATATGCAAACACATAAACAAACAGATAATATATTTTTGAGGAATCCAGTTGGATTCCTCCAACCTATTTCCCTGCATCCACAGATGTTAGCACATAAATAATACCCATTCTGCTTCGTGGCAGAATATCGCGGTATAGAAGGTCATCCACTAATCATAGCGTGGGGCGTATAGGGTAATCATCCGCTATGAAACTGCGGGCATCCGCTAATGCGACTGCGGGAATCCAACCAATCAATCAACCCAATATATATATATATATATATATATATATATATATATAGCCTAAATAACTAATATATATAAAGCAAGCAGAAAGCATTCACACAAGCAACAAACAATTATTTTTAATGAAATAAAAATAATTTTTTTAAAGGTGAGTGAGATTTACTCACCGAGATTCTAGTTGCTGAACATCCCTCAAAATTCCAAATCATCATAGCTATGAAATTGCTCGAGTTGATTATCTTGTACCTATGTTTATGTATTTTTAATTTATCGATTAAATTCTATAAACAAAATTAAATAAATTACCCTAGGGTTTCAATTTTCTAAAGGAAACGTATATCTTACTTTGCAGACCATGCGATCATTTCCCGACAGCTCCAACTATTTCAATTTCTCTCTTGGACTTTCCATCGAACACCTGGACTGCTCCACCTTCCTCCTCCCAAATCAGTGACTGACTTCCCCCGTGAACAAACTGCTTCCTTTCTCATCTCGTTCCCCCTTTTGATCACAGAACCGTGTACAGGAAACCCCTAGATCCAATTCGAGATCATCAGCAAACCTTTCTCGAAAATTTGAAAGGCTACTGCTGCTCGATACTGCTCTTGTTGAACGAGCGACACCCTCCCCCAAAAGCCACCGCAGTAGACCAGAAACACCCTACCGAACACCCAATCTTCATCGCACCCTCTTCTGAAAGTCGCGACTGCTTTCCCCTCCAACGCACCTCAATTCATCTCCGTTTCGAACTCCATTTCATCATCGAGCGCCTTTAATCCCGAGATAGCTTCCAGTCAGGATGCGACTCCGATTTCACCCCCTTTTGGTTTTAAAGCCGATTTCGATTTTGATTTGAAGGATTCGGGTTCGGTTTTGAAAGTATGGGTGTCGGCCATTTTGATTTCGAAGCCTTCGCTTGTTTTCTGTTGAATAAAGGAATGAAGTTGCGATGGTTTTAAAAAAGCAAAGGAAGGGAAACAACTAGTACGAGCCATTAAAATTGTTGTTTGCTTGCTACGACGTTGGGGAGCAGGAATTTGTGCTCGAGAAAATAATATGTCTGCCTATAAATGAAGATAGGTCGGCTTTAGGAATAATGTAGGGTGGCTGAAAAGAAGTTTAATAAATTTGATTAGATTTTTAATTAAATTAAATAATCAAAATATCTCGCGGTATTCTTACTCAAAAACTCGAACTGCTGTTCTAACGTAACGACCGACATTCTCAGATTATGGCGTTATTCTGAACTCCACAGAATTGGTTCTGGATTTTATTTCGACTGTGAAATAACAATTTAAAATAATTATTTAAAATAAATTTCAAAACAATTTACTTTAACGATAATCAATTATTATTATCGCTCTAATCCAATACAGAATTTATATTTATTATCTGAACTATTTTGATTCAATTCTAACTTCGAATTCAATATATCTCGTATTACGGTAATTAGATCTATAACTCAATATGAAAAAATCGATTTATATTATCAGCTCTATATTTAAAATAATATTTAAAATAAACCGACCAGAAAATCTGGGTCGTTACACCCACACCAACATCTCCTTGCACCCAGAAGTGGGCCCCACTTGTCGCCCCCTGTGCTTCGAAAACCCCTCCAGGCGCTGGCTCTTTGAGCCCCAATTTCTCCCCAAATATTGCACAAAACTTGATCTTAACCGTATGATCTTAAAGGCCATGAAATTCTCTTTGATTTTGTTTTTGAATCATTCAATTATATGGAGCGGATTGGGAGTAATTGAAGAATAAAAATAGGAGCTTCGTGACCATTGGAGAAAAAGAAAGCAACTGCTCTCTTTGAGGATTAGGGTTTGGTAGTGAAAATGATGTATTTTTATAATATTTTAATGTGAATTTTGCAAATAAATCCATAACTTTTGAACGACCCCAATTCCATCCCAACCAGAATTAACCCCACCCAACAGCCCACGTTCAGGATCCAATGGGCTAGGTATCGTCAGCCCAAACGACTGTCTGTGGCCTGAAACCTTTAATTTAAAATTTAAAACCTTTATTTAATTAATTCCAGCTTACATTTAAATTCACTGGGGCCACATACAAACTCAGAAAAATCCAGAAAAATTATTTCTGGCTTTGTTTCGACGATACGCTCCTAACAAAATTAATTTCATCGAATTTTGAGACTGTTTGAAAAATGGCTATTTTCAAGTTGATTAAATTTGACCGAAATTGACAAAACACATTTTCGTTTGCCACACTCACATATAAACTCGAAAAATTATGAAAATTGAAACATAGCAATAATTTGACATTCCGGTCCCAAAAAAAGTGGTTTCGTCGAAAACGGAGGTCGTTTGAAAAATGGTCTTTCATACGGGTTATAAATTATACTATAGCGACCATTCTGAATATTCAACTGGTCATATCTTTTGATTCCCGCTATGAAATTTTGATTTTTCGGATTCGTTGGAAAGATAATTTCAAACAGATTTATATATTTTTGGTTTCACTAAATTCCGTTAAGTTTTGAATCCGGTATATTCGGTCAAAGTACAGGTTTGACTTTTTAAACTATCGTAGTATTTCTAATTCCTTTAGAAATCAAAATGAATACATTTGTTTTAACTTTGGTCAAAATAAATTTTTAATCGTTATTATTTAAAATAAACAACTTTAAATGTTAAATTTCCTAAAATAAAATTTTTAAATTGGTTCAGAATTTGCGGGTTGTTACGCACAGCATTCCAGCCTCTTTATCGTTTCTAGAACGTTGCATTCATCAGCATTCAGCCCGTGCAAAATGACCTATGCAAAATGAATCGTGCCAAACGACCCATGCAAAATGACCCATGCCAAACTACCCATGCAAAACTACCTGTGCGGAACGACTTGAGCCAAATGATCTATGCCAAATGACCTAAGCAAAAGACGCGTGCAAAATGACCTGCACCAAACGACCCTTGCAAAATGACCCGTGCCAAACGACCCGTGCAAAACGACCTGAGCCAAACGACCCGTGTATAACGACCTGAGCCAAATGATCCATGCAGAACAACCTGAGCCAAATGACCATGAAAAATGACCCGTGCAGAACGACATGACACAAACAGCCCGTGCCAAACGACCTGAGCCAAACAACCCATGCAAAACAACCCATCTTTGATCCATTAACAAACAATAACGTCAATGCATGCAACTCATTCAAATCGACCAATTCAACCACCAATGCTTCATGTAATCTTCAAACAACACTTGCTCAACAATTAATCATCAACAACGATTGAACACCTTGTTCAGCTCATGATAATCCACACACAATCTCAAAAATCCATCAGCCTTGTTTGCAAACACAACTGGTGCACCTCATTCAGACACACTTCTTCGAATGAATCCTTTTCTAAAAAGATCACATACTTGCACCTCTAATTCTCGCTGTTCCTTAGGCCCATCTGCCTATGAGGCATGACAATAGCTCTAGCACCCTCGACCAAATTGATTTTGAACTCAATCTCACGATGCGGTGGCAACCCTTTGACCTCTTCAAAGATATCTTCGAACTCACTAGTGATCGGCACAGATGACAAGTCTTCCCGTGGAACCACAAGCGAATATAAATAGTTTACGAAGACACCATCTTCGAGCTTACATCGAATCTCAACCATTCACCTTTCCAAATTCCCAACTGTCACCTCGAGCTTCTCGTAATTCACTTTTTCCGCATACCTCTTGAGTAAGTCCATACCCAAAATAATCCCAAACCTAACGAAGTTCAAAACAAAGCAATCATACACAAAAGAGCAAGCATGACTCGACAACACCAGACCACGACAAATCATACACAAATTGGATGAACCCCCAACTGGATAGTCATAATCAATGGTCTATCACAAAACTCATGTTCCAAATCCAAGTGACACACAAGCTCATGACAAACTTTTCGTTCTTTTGGTAAGGAATCTCAATATAGAACGAGCGTATTTGGATAAAGCTTCAAAATCAGAAACATAATCCAACACTGGTCAACCATTTTGTTTTAGCTTAACAAACTTCTTAAACAGAACTGACTTCGGAACGGTAGAAATGAACTTCGTCTCAAACTTGACATGGAACTGATCCCATATGATCTCATCCTCTTGGTGTCTAAATTGACAAATTTCCACCAATCCATAGCTTTTCCCTGTAGCTGTCTCAATGTAAGCTTCCTCTTCGTTGAATCGTCAATACCTAAGTGTTCGAATATCTGAATGCAAGCATCAAACCACCCTTGAATCTTTACAGTCGGATCTGTTCCTATAAATGACTTTCCTTCTAGAGTAGTGAAGTCTTTGCATAGCTTCGCGAAGTCCACCACTCTAGGCACCTGCACCTGAACCCTTACATTTATCATGGCTGCTCTTGGAGCGGGTACCCTCCTCGTGTTCGTTGCCACCATTTCCTCGAGCATAGTTAGGTAATCTTGTATACTGCCATCACCCTCTATAGGAACAGTCTCCTCCCTAAAAGTGTGTCTCGACGATCGTCGACTCATTCTGAATATGAAAAATAGAATGATTAGCGATTTCCGAGAAAAACTAAAATGGAGTTCAAGTGCTATTATAGTATACACTAATATATAGTATACATCCATCAGAATTCTACAGATATGTCTCTCGTACGTCATTACGTCCTTGAACTTTGGCTAAAATTGATTAACCAGAGTTCTGATACCTAATGTGATGACTACACATAACTCGTGCACTTAACAAGAGGAATGTTGCATTAAAAGACGTGTTAGGAAGCTATGGATGATCATTAGGATAAAATAATATACGAATAACTTATCACACATAACTCAGGATGACTAATGTGACGACTACACATAACTCCTGCACTTAACAAGAGGAATATTGCATTAAAAGACGTGCTAAGCAGCTATGGACGATCATCAGGATAGAATAATATACACATAACTTATCGCATAACTCATAGAGCAAGGATAAAATATAATAGAATATATACAACAGGCAATAATAGTGAAGTAGAATTGAGAAGAATCTTAAAACTTTCATACTAACTCGAAAGTATATCCATACAAAATTGGATTACACAACAAGAGTCTGTACAATATTCCTCACTATTGTCACTCAGAGAATACATTGAATAACATAAAATTGCAAATAGTAGTTACTAGAAAACTAATACGGAAGCATCCTGCTCGTCGTCGCTTAGCAACATCGTCCCCAATAAGATCTATCACCTACTACTCGGTCTGCCAATCCAAAACCGGATGAACATCTCAAGGTAATAAGAGGAAACATAAAACCTTGAGTCAGACAACAGTCTTAATGAGCAACAAAATAGATATCTAACAAAATTTTTTTTGAAAATTGGTTCACTTTATTACTAAAACCAATAACAAACCTCCTTTATGAGCCTCGTTAAAACCTTGCAATCCCCCTAGTGGGTACCTTACAAGGAAAAAGAGTACTCATAAATTTGGTTAATACATCATCTATAAAATGACCAACAGAAAATACAACAAGAAAAAAGAAAAAAACAACAAAAGAAAATAAAACTTTTACTCTAAAGACCATCTTCACCGGCCCTTTAAAGCCCAGAGCCCATCACCGACCTAAAAAGGAGTCAAACACTTCGAACTATCCAAAGTCAATCAGTTCTATCCCCCAACAAGCTAACATCTGTTCATTCCTCAAAGTACGAGCAGTTTTAGATCCATTACCACGAACCAGTTCCACAATCTCCTTCTCAATCTTCAACAAAATAATTGATGCAAGGGTTCTTCGATTCTGGAAAACTCTCATGTTTCTTTCCCTCCAAATGAAATACACCACTGTCGTGAAAGCACCGAAAGCTAAATCTCTGATTTGGTCCTTAGCTGAAAATTGGGAAATTAGGGTTCTTGCTTCATCCTGAAGATAATCATGAAGATGAGGTGACAAATCAAGTTTCCGCTTTACTGATAACCAAATAAAGGAGGAAAAATCACATTGAAATAACAGGTGGTTAATGGTTTCAGGATGATTATTACATAAAGGATACAGAACGTTTTCAACATCACTGAAACGAAGCAAGCGATCTTTGGTGTTCAATCTTCCTAGCACTGCAAGGTACGAGATAAAAGACATTCTTTTACTGTTTTTCTTATGCCATACCACTGGTAAAATTGGATCTGAAATCCCACTTATGCGAGTATACTCCCATACTTTATGAAAGGAAAAAATTCCACCTTCACACCACTCGTAGAAATCCTGATGTTGACTAAAATTAATTACTAATGGACTGATTTCATCAATTAATTCTCGTGTCGCAGGATGGACTTCAGGATGAAATTCTTCATTTCTGATTATAGAACTGGCTTTTTGCTCAGCATTACCAATTATCTGGAGCCTATCAAAACCCAAAAGATCCACCATGCATTTGCAATTGATCCATGGATCATACCACAAATAAGAATTTTCTCCTTTACATATTACCTTATTAAAAAATTGCTTTGAATTAGATCTGAGTTTCAAAATAGCTTTCCATATACTAGAAGAATTTGGATCTGCAGCCATTGACCAAAAATGCTCATTCCTGCAATATTTATTATGAATCCATCTACTCCATAAAGAAGTACTTGATAGAAAATTCCATAATAGTTTAATGCATGCAACTTTTTTCAAATCTGAAAAATTCTTAAGACCAATTCCCCCTTCATTCTTAGGCTTGCATAGAATAGATCATGCTACCTTATGAGCAGTTCCTCCCCAGAAAAAATCAGCACAAAGAGACTGTAATTTATCCAATGTAAATTTTGGTATTTGATATATGAATAGCCAGTATAAAATAATAGGAGTTATCACTGAATTAATTAATTCTGCACGCCCTACAAAACTTAACAGTCTAGTCTCCCAACCTTGAATCTTACTCTGGACTCTTTGAATTAAGGAATTGCATTTAGAATAATGCAAATAATTGGATGAAAGAGGAACACCTAAGTATTTTACAGGCAATAAACCTTGCTCAAAACCTAATATATCTAGTATTTCATTTCTATTCAAAGTAGAAATACTAAAAAATATTTTGGTTTTAACAGCATTTACATTCAGGCCTGCATAGATACTTAGGTTATGAAAAATTCCTTTTAAAGTAGTTGCATTGAGAGTAGAAGCTTTGCCAAACACCATCAGGTCGTCTGCATATAGGAGGTGAGAGATAACTGGCTGAGTTTTACTACTAGGATAAAATGACTTTGAAACAGTTGCCTCATCCATCAGAAAAGTAAAATATTGCATACAAATAGCAAACAAATATGGTAATGAAGGGTCCCCCTGCCTAATTCCTCTTGTAGATTTGATAAATCCCTTAGGAATTCCTTGAATCATAATTGAGAATGTCGCTGTCTCCATGCATTCATATATCAATTTTATAAAGTGACTAGGAAACTTCATTTTTTCCACCAAAAAACAAATCAGTTCTCTATTTACTTTATCCTATGCTTTTTGCAAGTCAACTTTTACACTCATTTTTGGCATACCAGCCTTTTTGAAATCTCTCAATAGCTCATGAGCTAGAAGGATATTATCACCAATATATCTTCCTTTAATAAATGCACTCTGATTTTCAGACACTAGGAATGGGAGAAAAGGTTTTAGTCTATTACATAAAAAATTTTGAATTTTTTTATAATAGACATTGCAGCATGAAATTGGTCTGTAGTGAGAGATTTCTGATGGTTTATCATTTTTAGGTACAAGAGTTATAAAAGTATGATTTAAAGCCTTGGGCAATTTTCCAGAAAGAAATATATCTGAAATAGCTTCTAATAAATCAGATTTAATATATCCCAATGCACTTTAAAAAATTTAACACTCATACCATCTGGCCCAGGACTTGATTCATCATGAATTGAGAAAACTGCTTCTTTAACTTCAGCTAGATCAACTTTTCTCAGTAAACTTCTTTGTCCTTGCTCATTTATAAAAGAAATAGGCATGAAGTGAGGGAATTCAGTTGATTTAGGACCATTAAACAAAGAAGAAAAATAGTTGATGGCTGCTGATTCAATTTCATTTGCCTTAAACAACAAGGATCCATTAGAATCAATCAATGCTCTAATATGGTTAAAATATCTTCTATTAGACATTCGTGAATAGAAAAATTTTGAATTTGTATCTCCTTGCCGCAACCAAGAGATCTTTGCTTGTTGTTTAAAGCTTCTGAAATATATATATTGTAGTTCCTGATACTCCTTCTTTGCATGTAGATAATCATCATAAATTTGCATATCCTCTGGATGAAGATCAACTTCAGATTCAAGCTATGTCACCTTCTGTTCAGCCTGTTTCAGGTTAGAAGTATTCTTATCTCTAAATTTATTCCAGTTTTTCAACTCAGTTTTACAGTATTTTAACTTTTGTTGAAACTGGTAACTATGAAAACCCCAAACATTAGAATTCAAACCCTTTTGCACAGCTTCATAGTAACCTGCATAACTGTTCCAATCATTTCTATATCTGAATGGAAAGCCCTTCACTTCTTGAGTAGGAATAAGATCTACAACAACACTAGATCTTTGTTGAAGTGATAAGGCTTTCATGTTTAAAAATTGATGAAGACAGACATTATTCACCAATATTTTATCAATATGAGTTGCTACTCCTCTTCTACGCCATGTATAATTAAACCCCAATGGTTTTATTTCTGTTAAATCAGTTTGGAAAAGAAACTTCTGAAATTCTCTCAACTGATAATATGGAATTGGAGGACCCCCTTTTTTATCTTTAGGTGATAATGCATTGTTAAAATCTCCCATAAGAATCCAAGACTGTGAATAAGAAATTGAATCTCTAACCAATGTTTCCCATATACCAACCCTATCTGCAAATGAGTTACTACCATATACAACAGTAAAAACCATTTCAAAACCACCTTTATTGATTGCTTTAACTGTTAAATGTTGTGTAGACATAGAAAGAGTGTATAACTCCCATACATTTGAATCCCAAATACACAAAATTCTACCAGTAGCCAAAAAGGAATTATTAGTCAAGTATTTCCAGTCTTTAGGCATTAATGAGGAAAATAATCTCAAATTAACTGTAGACAATTTAGTTTCTACTAAACCAACCAAAGTTGATTTAGTATTATTTAGGAGTGAGAATACATCTTTCATTCTAAAAGATGTATTCATACCCCTAACATTCCAAGTTAATATTGTCATTTAATTGAAGAGTTACTCCTTGTGATTCTTTTAGGAGGAGTAATTACTTTTGCTTTAGAACCTTGCAGATAATTCTCATTCTTATCAATTAGCAAAGAAACATCAACCTGTTTTTCATTGTCCAGATTAATTACTTTGTCAACTTCCTCTATGTGATCAGCAACATTGTTTAACATGTCTGGATTTATATCTTTAGGGAGCTTTTCATTTAAGAAATCAAGATCATCATTGTTATCAGTAGAGGAGTGAACTTCATTGTTAAATCCAGATGATTGAGAATCTAGCCCTTGCTTTCCTGACTCTTTAGAATTTTCATAATGTGACTCATCAGCAACTTGAGATTTATTAATTCTAGATGATTGTGGATATAAACCTTGCTTTTCTGGCACTTCAGGAATTTCATCATGAAACTCATCAGCATCAGGAGGTTTCCAGCGAGAATCAGAAACTTCAGCATGATAATCATCATTATGCCCAAACAATTTACACTGACAACACTTCCGTGGTACAAATTCATATTCTACTGATATTGAAATCTTTTGCCCATTATGTAACTGAATAGGAATTTCAGTTTTCAGATCTGTTTCAGTGTCAATTAGTATAAGAATTCTAGCATACTTTGAATACTTTTTCTCCGCTGTGTTAGAATCAATCAGAAGAGGTTTTGAAATATAACTTGACAACATTTGAATAGCATTTTTAGTCCAAAGTTCAAATGGTAAATCAACTAATCGGATCCAGATCTGGACCATATTGCTCTGTTTACCATTTAAATCAAATCCAGGATACCAGACCTCAACATATAAAAGCTTACCCAAATATGAGTATGTTGAACACTCTTTGATTCGCTCAAAATCCTCTTTAGATTCAAATTGAACAATAAAATTGTAGTTAGAAGATACATGAGTGTTGAAACTACCAATAGGCTTCCATACCTTTGAAATATACTCTTTCAATTTGACTGTAGATAGTCTAAAGTAGATTGGAATTAGAGCCACTGTATTAATCCAAGAGATCTCTGATTCATTATATATTTTTTCAGGTATGAAGATAAAATCTGATTTCGGAGGAACAAATTCGAGCTGTCTGTTTTTCGGATCCGCAACCAGATCTGGATTAGATGGAGAAGCCATTACAGGATTTGATTGGATTTTAGTTGTTTGGTTTGATAGATTAATTTTTGTAGATGAATGAAATTGATGAAGATTTGATGTATTTTGTCCGCCATTTCTGTCCGCCATTTTTGATGAAAAGTGATGAAAAATTAGTCTCAATTATTAGAAATGAACATTATTTGAAATGAAAATACGTTAATAGATATCTAACATCATCAATAAAGTATATGAAAATAGGTAGATTAATCATCTAATCTATCAACTAAACCAGGGAAGAAACCTTAAACCATCTTTTCTACTTCTGACAATGATAGCCTTTACAACAACCATAAAAAGAAAACATATAGGCATAGCAATTAGTTATCCTACGTAGACCATCCTAATCGAAATCAACATCCCCCAAGCACAAGCCCCGAATGTCAGAACCAAGATCATACAAACACCCAAGAGATGACTCCTTCGACATCGAACAATCTACGCAAGGCGATATGAGAAAAACAATCAACATCCATGACTCTGGTGATCCCCTCCAATCCTGCTTTGAAACCATCGTTAATAGTATGAGGGGCTCAACATCATGTCGTCCGTCAAGAGTTACCGGTTCTAGTAAAAAATCCATACTCCATTCTTCGATACATACAAGGTAATTCATCGATACCCGGGGTACTTGACTAATCATGTAGTCTTTTAGGCGTCCCTATTATACCGTTGATTTGACCCATTATAACCTACGACAATGATAACTCCTCGGCCTTCTTTCTCTCCAGTCGTCATCATCATTAACCATTCCTAAGCTCAAATCATCTCGAGTAGCCATTATCCAAAAACACTACATCTTTGGCTTGTCTTCACATTCATTGCATTTCATCGATCAACGAATACTTCACCCACTTCGAACATTCCATCTTGAATCCATTACAAAGTCACGACCATCGTCGAACCAAAAACATACTTTGTCTAGTCGATATTCGAAAAACAACATTTCATCTTTTGCAGCAAATAACCATTCACAGCGTTCTAGCCTATTTTCATAGGGTTTCTAGAGCATTGTCGTTCATTAGCACTCAGCCCATGCAAAACGACCCGTGCCAAACGACCTGTGCAAAACGACCCATGCAAAACGACCTGAGCCAAACGACCCGAGACAAACGACCTGTGCGGGATAACCAGTGCCAAACGACTTAAGCCAAATAACCCGTGAAAAACTACCTGGGCGAAACGACCCTTGCAAAATGAACCATGCAGAATGACCTGATCCAAATGACCGTGTAAAATGACCTATGCCAAATGAACTGAGCTAGACGACCCGTGTAAAATGACCCATGTCAAACGACCTGAGCCAAACGACCCATGCAAAACGACCTTTCTTCGATCCATTAGCAAACGACAACGTTAATGCACGGAATTCATCCAATTCAACCACCAATGCTTCATGCAATCATCATACAACACTTGCTCAATGATTAATCATCAACAACCATATGAAACTAATCAAATCATGATAACTCAAAGAATAAACAAAATTGTGGATCTACAGTTTCATAAACATATGAAATAACATAAGAATTATCGATTTAAGTTGCTAGATTAGATCCAATGGTGATTCAGATGAAAATATGCTTACCGTGATGTAGATCTGGGTGAAAACAACTTGAAATAATGAAAATAAGATCAAACAATCCATATTCTCGATTGAATTCGTGTGAGATATGCTTATCACTCACCAAATTTTCAATATAACTTGAAATCACTTAATTCCCAATCCGGACAGTGAAGAACGATCTTCAAACCTCTCAATTTGATGCGATCTCCCTTCACTTGATGTGTAGGTCTTGCTTTGCTTGATGTAGATCTTCAATCTTCTTGCGTAGATCTAGAATTTTATTAAAGGAAACGTATATTTGATTGACCAAGTAGGATCACGAGCTCAACCAAATGAGAGAATGAAGAAAATAAACTATTCTCCATGCCTCTACCCCCTATTTATAGCCTCCAACCAGCCCACTAATGGGCCACACCAAATCAGCCCATTAATGGCTGTTAAACTTGAACAGAAATTGTGCAGTACTAAAACAACGATTTATCCCAAACCGTTGAACCAAATTTGTAATGTGACCACTCTAAGGAATTGGAAACGTCATTTTCCAATGAAATCGATCTCAACACCTGATTCGATCCCAGTCAAAAGTTATGCCCTGTACAAAACTAACAGGGGCAAAATTCTCACAAATAAAATTGATTAAAATTATAGACATGTCTCACATTCCGATAACCAAAATATCAAAATATGAGAATGATCCAACAATCATGGAATTAAATAAAAATATTTTATGATCCTCCGATACGTATAATGTGGGATGTTACAAGTAACTTGCAAGGTTGTTCATATATCATAAGCAGATTTTCAAACTGATACACTATTTAATTCATTTCTATCTAACGAACAGAATAATATATTCATATCCCTATAATCATTTTATGCAACGGTGTTTTGTTCATTAGTCCATTCTGCAAAATTGCTAGTAGGTTAACATATTCAGTTTGTGTGATACTCCAAGTGTCTATTCCTATAGATTGTAAATATATTTTCATCCTAGATGCCTAGTAAGATTATATACTACCACCAAATAGTGGTGGTATAACGGTGGATTGACTCTTTATAAAAGAACTATTACTATTAGCAATTCCAGTGTTGGTTACCATTTTAATCGTTCCAAAAACTCAGATGATGAAATTTTGAAAACCTATGCCCTTATTCCAATTATTAGGGATGAGGATCAAGTATCTTAATGCAAAACTAACAGTAGAGGGGGTGAATAGTGTTTTAAAGAATTTATAGCAATCTTAACCAATTAACAATTACTCAAACTACTATATGAATCGTAGAATGAATACCGTAATAGAAACAATCACAGATGCAGATATAATCAAAAGTGAAATACATAAAAGGAAAGAACACACTTGATTTTTATACTTGTTCGGATTGCTCATATGTCCATTCCCGCACAACGCTGGATTGCACAGAGTTTTATTAATATCAGTATCCAATTACAGCACCATTGATTTCATGGTTGTAAGGTTAATGTTGTTTAAGAACCCTTGATTTCACGGCTACAAGGTTAACGCCGCTCCTTTTCCTTGATTTACGGGCAACAAGGAACACACCCTCACTGTTTTTTATTACAGTTACCCTAGAACTCTTGAGTAGTACTTCTAAACAGAGAGTATTTGATAGAGGATGAAAATAGAAGAAGAATGATATAATTTGTGTTGAAATCGGCAGAGTATAAATGTAGAATCTTAAAAATTTAAGAATAGTAGTGGTGGTATGTTAAGTAGGGAAGAAGAAGAAGATGATTAGTTATGAAAATTTATATTAAGGCCTTAATATAGTGATCCAAAAGACACAACCGTTTCTGAAATGTTTTGAAATGAAAAGACACAACTTTTAAATTTAAATAAAATGTAACCGTTATACGTCGACATGTACATATGTGTATATTGACATATATAATGTATATTTAAATTTTAAATCAATTTTATAGTATTTAAACTGATATATATATATATATATATTGTGGAAAATCTTTAGATAAAACTAGTTATTTAAATTATAAATTTTTCAAGTATAAAATCATAGTAAAATATAATTTAAATATATGATTTAAAAACTATATATAAATGGTATAAAACTATATAGTATAATTATATACATATATAATTACGGAACTTTATAATGTATATATATAAGAAACTTAGAAAATATATATTTGAAATCATAAATCATTAAAAAATCATTGTTGAGAAGAATTTGTAATCAATTTTGAGAATAGTTTAAAATCAATTTGAAAAGAAATAGTTTGAAATCAGAATTTGAGTGCTATTCAGAGTTTTTACAAACTAACTAGACTCTATTGCTCTGATAATCTTGGACTCTTGATATCTTGGTATCTTGATACTCATAAGTCTTGATTCTCCATTTAAATCTTTCAATCTCTTAAACTGGACATTCTTCAATATCTATTTCCTGCATATAAATCATGTATATATATATTCTAGATAAAAGTGTTAGTATATATATTTTATAATCAATAATGATGATGATTGAAGCAAGGTTGTTGTCATCAAAATTCCATTCTCTAGCACATTCCAATAATAAAAGGGCCCTTGCGAAATCACAAAGTAGTAGATGGTATCGAAGAAGTGTGTTTGATAAAAGGTGCAACCTCAATTAATCATGATATAGCTCATGTTTCAGTCATTTTAATTATGAGGCGAAGGTCAAAGCTATCAATCATCGTTCTCATACTTAATTCAAATAGTGTTCAGCAAACCGTCCTACTTCAAGTCAAATTGAATGGTTCAACATCTTTAAGGCGACGAGATGGAGAAATAAGAAGGTATGTGTGTTGCTGAAACTTTTGAAGAAATTTACCAATGGAACTTAGAGAGAAAGGAACAGTCAGATTTTTGGCAATGGAAGAAAAACAACTAATCAGTTATGCAAGCTTATTCACAATAGTACAATAAAAATGATAAACAGGTAAATGCAGTTTTTTTTTGGTTATTTTTCACTTTTACGTGCATGAATCCATGTAATAAACTCTTGTGATTATTTTGTGTAAATAATAGAGTTCCACTTGCCTTTCATGAGTAAACCTAAAATAGTAGAAATATTCCGATGTTTCGATATTAATCAAATATAAAATACTCGAAATGGAGTTATTTATTGAAATTCGATTATATCGAATTCAGGGAAGTACTTTTTACTTTCCTTTTTGATCAAGATTTAATTATTTAATTATTTATTTAAGTTAATGAAAAAAAGTTATATTTTGAATTTAAGTATCTCAGAAGTAGGGATTATAACTCTACCGCTACAATTAATGCTTTCCGTAAAGGAAGTAGATTCTTAAACTGAATCTGATAGTTGCATGAACAATGATTGTTAAAGGTTTGAAGGTGTGAACTTGACTTTTTGGAAGTTGAGAATGTCGTCCAGTTAAGGTCTGAGAGGTAATTATACCTTGATTGATTTCATGATTGTTTGGGAAATGGTTAAGGTTCGGTAGCGAAGATTGGTTAGTAAAACAGTTAGTTAGTGAATAATTAAAGAATTGAGTTGTAATAACGATGATTTATATAACATCGGTTATATCCAATAAAATGATTTTGGAAACGTTTTACAAATTAAACTAGAGATATTTTCTAATCATAGAAAATTAAATGAATTGGTTAACTAGAAGTTAAGCAGTGACATATGGAAATGTTTTTCCACTATTAATAACGTATATTTTCCCAATATTGAAAATAAGGATTCGTAAATATAAAGAAACGTTTTCTAATTGGAAAAAGATATATTTTCTCGGATAAAGAAATTATGATATTAGAAATGTTTTTCCAAGAATCGAGAGAGATAAAAGATATGGAAGATGGGAGATGAGAATTTGAAAATGATAATTTAATGAGAAATTGTTTTTAACGGGCCTAGTATTGCTTGATGTTTGATCGGTAGAATTTCCATTCGGAAATAGGATCGTTGGTTGTATGGATGTTCATTTGATAGTTAAATAACCAACTGTCAAGGTTTTGGTTTATTTTATACCTTCCCTGTCAATACAGAGAGACAATGATCATGTTAATATCTGAAAACCACTCGATATGGGCTTAAGCATTACAAAACAACTTATGCTAAAGATGATTAGAGATGGAGTAAAGTGCAAGGGTTGTTCTGTTAATCCTAGGTAGAAATTGCCCAAGATGGATTGATGGGATGGTGCCTTCGGTTTGTCCAGTCCTAGGACAACTTGTATGGACGAATGTATGACAGAGTATATCTAGATGATCACGTACATTGATTTCTTCAAATATACAAAGTATGGTGGCGATGAATTTATTTTCTTAGCTTAACACCCAGAGTATATTTTTAGATGTCATTAGTGTGATGACCCCAAACTCCCGTTCCACGGAAGAAAGGACAATAAATAGAATATAACACATTTATCACATCAACAGATTACGGATAATAGCATAACACATGAAATCTAGAATAATATTCATCATCATAGCAGCGGAATCATAAATGTCATCATCATCAAAGTTGCACAGATACAGGATACTACATAGTACATGAAAGGTTTCAATAGGTAGATAATAAGTCTAGAACATCATCAAATACAGCATAGATAAGGTGATGTCTAAATGTCCAAAATAAGAGATAAAAGATAGTCTTTGTCTTTAGCCAAAAGAGCACCTCCTGTTACGGTGCATCCAAAATAAAGCCTGTCACCTGTTTACTTGGCTGCCCGTGTAAAAATAAGGGCACCCGAGTTTGCAAGTGAAAACAAACTACGAGTCAGTCAAGGGACTGGTATGAGAAATTTTACTTAACTTATTTAATAATAAGGCTAATCACAGGACCACGCCGCTAACGCGGAATGAGTTTACTCCATTGGATTGCCAGTGCATAAAATAAGGTAAATCTTTTAAACAACGCAATGCTTTTTAGAAAAATGAAATCATTATAAGACTCAAGTCCTGTCACACAATCCAACGCAAACCGGAGGATAGAGTTTTTCCTTATAATGGTCAAATAAGACTGATACGTACAAAACAAAATTCATTTGATATTAATGTTAGTGTCTAGTTTTTTTAAAACACTTTTCAATATAAATGTATCGATCCTAGACGGCATAGTACCACATCCTATTATGTCGCCATATATAGGATTACAATCAAATACGTGATGTCGTATTGAAAATTGGGTTTCCATCATGAGTCGAGGCTAGGGATGGTTCCTCCCGATTCGAGAAACTCTAGCAAATGCCTCAGGGCTCGGACGCTTGGGAACCCTTGGATCTTCAGGGCTATTCCGCACATACTTTAGTGGATTAATTATTTTTGAACGATACGTTTCCCGGTCCTATCGGACCTATCATTTGGCAAGTAGCGACCAATATCCGAGGGCCCCCACAATCCATCATTCACATAAGTAAAAATGTCTAGGCTCCATACCATGACAACACTTCTAGCTAGAAAGAAACGCATGCACTCTCTGCAGTCACGATCCCGTTTTTGACTCATACCGGGGTGTGAGGCTCGCGAAGTAACGCTATACACAGAGCTATGCTAATTAAAGCTGTGCTTTGATCATCAACGACAAGGCTCTACTTTTCAACTAAAGCCTTGACCATTTGCATCTTAGCATGCCACATTGACAATCCACGCTATGCGACTGATGTCTATCAATATATAATCTCTAAGCTCGTACATCTCAGAGAAGGGTGTTAAGCAAGAGAATAAATCATCTTCCATCAAACATATATATATTTAATAGAAATCAATCAACATAGAACAAAATCCAATGTCAGACACAGATTCATTTACAAGTCCGTTCAGGTTCTGAACGAAACCGAAGACACCTTATTGCTCGTCCCATATGTCCAATACGGAAGAGAGGTTCTCGCATATTCGGACAATCAACAAGTACATCCGGACAACTACCACTTTAACCCTTTCCTGGGAGCTAACCAATCCAAGGCATTAGTAATCGTCCATTCGATGGGAAGATCGCCGATCTTAAACCACCATCTTCAATTTCTTCGATTTTTATCATCGTATAATTATTTGAAATGAGAGTTAACTCGGCCTTTTCAAATAATTCTCAAATATATATAATTCAAATCATTTCTTTTCTTTGGTTAAATATAATTCAATTCTATAGATTAATGTCAAATAAATCTAATTGCCCATATTACTTTATAAACCAAGGGAAATTGGTTTATTTTCATTCCATATCGTTTGTAATATTTTATAATGATTTATCACTATTTTTATTTATATAAAAATAGTCCATTTAATTCGAACGACATTTCAAATCATTACGCCACCCTGGCGCTGTTTTTAGTTGGATTTGAATTACAAATTTCATGAAATCTAACCATTGGATCTTAATGAATTTAATATCATTGGAAAGATCTTCCCAAAGCGAACCCAAAGGTTTCAGTTTTGGGAAAATCCGACAGTCGGATCTCTTGGTATAATCGTTTAAAGTTACGATTCTAAATCGCGAACTACCACGTGTGATTCGTTATATTTTAATTTATATATATATATATATATGTGTGATGACCCCAAACTTACGCAGAACGAAAGTTGAGATGATCATTGGAATATAACATAAATATAGCAACACATAACACAGATAACAACATAAATATAAGAATCTATAAAACAACAACATCAACATAGCAGTGGAATATGGATGTTATCATAACACAGAATCCCAGTCACAGAGTCCTACTTATTACATCAAAATCCCAACAAAAGGAAACAAGTACATAATGTTAAAGACACAGTTTGAAACGAAGTGAAACACGGTTTGAATGTCTCAAAGTCTAAGTGGAAACAAAGATAAAGGTGAGGGTCTGCATAGTCCAACAAAACACCTCGATAAGCAACAACACCAAAGCGAATAAGCAAGCTCCAAGATCAGCAACTCCAGGGAAGCAACCTAACAACCTGTCAATTGGCTGCCCGTGTGGAAAGAGGGCACCCGAAATTTGCAAAGTGAAACAAAATTCGAGTCAGTCATGGGACTGGTATGAGAAATCTTTCTATACTAACAAACCATATGGCGAATCACAGGACCACGCCGCTAAGGCGGAACGGGTTTACTCCATTGGATTGCCAGTGCATAATTAAGTAAGTCGTTTGAATAACGCTATGCCCTTTAAAGAAAAATGAGATCGTTATAAGACCCAAGTCCCATCACACCATGCAACGCACACCAGAGGAAAGGGTTTTTCCTTATAACGATCAAAAGATGATAAATACGTCAAACGCATTAATACTAGTGTGCATATGTTTTCATAAATCATTTCAATATAAATGTATTAATCCTAGACGACATAGGTACCATATATTATGCCGCCGTATATAAGTATACAACTAAAATCGTAATGTCGTATTGGAGAATTGGTTTCCATCATGAGTCGAGGCTAGGGGCAAGCTCCTCTCCGATTTAAGACACTCTAGCAAATGCCTCAGGATCCCCCGCAGTGAACCCTTGGAAGCGGTAGGGCCGGTCTCCACCTAACGGCAGTAGATTAGTTATGCCTGAACACACGTTTCCCGGTCCCTTTGGACCTATAGTATGACCACCAACGGCCTATAAAACACGAGGTACCTCAAAATCCATCATCCACATAAGTAAAATGTCAGCGCTGGTAGGTCCCTGACACAACTCTAGCTAGAAAGAAACGTGTGCACTCCCTACGGTCCGTATCCCGTTTTTGACTCATACCGGGGTGTGAGGCTCGTGAGGCTACGTTATACACAAAGCTACGCCTAAACAGGCCGTGCTTTGATCACCTTCTACAAGGTCTGCTTTTCAACAAAGCCTTGACCATTCGCATCTTAGCGTGCCACATTGACAATTCGTGTCATGCTATCGATAGCTACTAACATATACCAGGGTGTTAAGCAGAGGATAAATTCTCTACCACCAAACAAGCATACATTAATAAAGATTGATTTAGTTACACGAAACGAATTCCAACGTCAGACGCGCGTCCATACAAGTCCGTTCTGGGTTTGAACGAAACCGGAGATACCAGGGAGGTTCTCGCTTATCCGGACAATCAACTCATACGACCGGCCAACTACTACATCGACCCCTTCCTGGGAGCAAATCAGTCCAAGGTTTCAATAATCGTTGCCCGTCCGACGTGAAGATCGCCGGTCTTCAACATCATCTTCTATTATTTCGATTTAAATCGTCGTTTGATTACCTGAAATGAGTTACACTCGGCCTTTTCAAATAATCATCGCATAATTATCATTTAAAACATTTCACGTTGTTTATATTTATTCATAGCGATTTATTTCTATTTTTATTTATTTACAGATGGGGCGAATTAATTTAAAACGACGCTTCGGGTCGATAGGCGGCCCTGGCGCTGCTTTTACCAAAATTTGTTTTAGACATATCTTAAAATCTAACCGTCAGATTTTGGTACATTTTATGTCGTTGGAGAGCTCCTTCCAAGACGGTCCTAACGGATCCAGTTTTGGAAAAATTCAACGGTCGGATCTTTCTATACAACCGTTTAAAGTTATGATCTCAAAACGCGAACTACCGCGCGTGTTTCGCTTAGTTTCAATTTATATTATATATATAGATCAAACCATTTGGCGCTTTCAAAAATCCATTCTTTTGTTTATAACATAATATATATATATACACATATATGTATATATATATATATTTTTCTTTCTTTTTTTTTTCTCTTTTTTTTTTTCTGTGTCCGCCTATTCTAATGCGACGAAAATCATATCTTAGGCTATGTGTATTTTTATATTAAACAAAAGTAATAATTTTGTTTTATTCCTTTACCCTTGACATTGAACATGTAAATGTTTTCTTATACTTACCTTTGCCTTGAAAATGTACATATTGACTTTTATTTTCTTTTACATAAGAAAATTTACATATTGCATTTATTTATCTTTACATAAGAAAATGTACATATTACATTTATTTTCTTTTACATGAGAAAATATACATATTGCACTTATTTACTTTTACATAAGAAAATGTACTTATTACATTTATTTTCTTTTACATGAGAAAATATACATATTGCACTTATTTACTTTTACATAAGAAAATGTACTTATTACATTTATTTTCTTTTACATGAGAAAATATACATATTGCACTTATTTACTTTTACATAAGAAAATGTACTTATTACATTTATTTTCTTTTACATGAGAAAATATACATATTGCACTTATTTACTTTTACATAAGAAAATGTACTTATTACATTTATTTTCTTTTATATGAGAAAATATACATATTGCACTTATTTACTTTTACATAAGAAAATGTACTTATTACATTTATTTTCTTTTATATGAGAAAATATACATATTGCACTTATTTACTTTTACATAAGAAAATGTACTTTAAATTCTTATTTATGAAAACACCTTCTCTAACGTCAACATTTCTAATACTAGTATTTGTATATTTTCTAATGTCAATATTGAATTTATTTTTAACTATATATTATCATGACGATGAAGATTTTGACCCATTTTAACTCTACTAACTTGACTATGAGATTTTTTCTTCTTTTTTTTTTCTTTTCAACGTACATGTTCAATGTGATATCCCAATACAAAAAAAACATCTATCTCATGTCAAACCAAAGGTGGCCCTCTATAATTTAGTGTCAATTTTATGTCAACACACAATAATATGGTTTTTGTCTAACCATACCAATAATACACAGCATATGGTTTGGTGTATACTTTTGGCGTCATTACAAAGATGTTAACACAATGTGTAAAGTGGTGTTGTCACAATACAATTAACACAACATATAAATTGGTGTCGTCATAATACAATTCACACAATGATGTAGGTTTGGGTGTCATCTCATCTATACCAACATAGATATGATTGGGTGCAACTTTGATGAATCAAATTAAGGACCTCATCTTTATTTTTATTTGTAAATAAGAATAAAGATTGAAACTTACATTTTGTTTTATAAATAAGGGTTCAACTTGCATTTATAAAATAAAGATAAGAATGGGTAATTTAGCTTGTAGACAAGACAAAGGTGAAAATTGTCCTCTTATTTGTTTGATTAACAAAATAACATCAAAATTGTCTCTTTTTGTTTGATTAACAAAATAACATCAAAATTGTCTCTTTTTGTTTGATTAACAGAATAACATCAAAATTGTCTCTTTTTGTTTGATTAACAGAATAACATCAAAATTGTCTCTTTTTGTTTGATTAACAGAATAACATCAAAATTGTCTCTTTTTGTTTGATTAACAAAATAACATCAAAATTGTCTCTTTTTGTTTGATTAACAAAATAACATCAAAATTGTCTCTTTTTGTTTGATTAACAAAATGTAGAAATGATAAAGAAGAGAATCTCATTTTGATTCTATCAAGATTGCAGATCTAATTAACACAGCTATTTCATGGCATCATCACACACAATAATCACATATATATGTCCACACACCACAGATCAGAAAACAACAATACACAATCATGAACTCAGCATTTTAATTAATTTTATTAATTATTAAATAAACTAGAGATCTCACATTCGTTGTGGATTTTTGGTCCAAATTCAAACTGTTCAGAACAGTCCCGTTTCAGTCCAGCACTGTAGATCTTGTTTTTATGATCAGAACGCCGCTGAAATCATCAAATTCCGATTTGAAACGCATAATATATGGTTATTTAAAGATTTAAAACAATTTATTTAGTTTAATTAAAATAATTAAGTTGGAAAATTAACCTTCTTCCACTCAGAGAACAAGGCCGTGACCTTTTTGAAATTGCTCCGAACTAGGTCGGACCTTTGCCGTCCGTACAGTCGCCTGGAGGCCGAGCAGGCATCGTCACGGGGAAGAGGGAGGTGTGGCGCAGCCACGCCTGGAGGCGGGGCCCACTCGGTGGCGTGGGTGGCTCTGGGCGGCGGTCGCAAGTTGGCGTGTTTGGGGGGTTCGTTCGAGCGCTACGGTGCACGAGAGGGGAGGTGACAGGTATGGTTGGAAAGAGGAGAGAAAGCTCTTTGGAGTGAGCAATGGGTTGGGGTCTAATTCGTGAGGAGGAGGGAGGATTTGGAGGAGGAAGTTTCGAGCTGAAATAGGGTGGCGGCGGCTCGTTTTTGAAGAACGATGAACAGTGCTCTATTTTGTTTTTTTTTGTTTTTTTTTTGTTTAGGGTTTTGCTTATTTTTATATTAATTTATGTGTAATTTTACATTTAAATCCAAACGTTTCAAATTAAGCCAACTTCAGTCCAACTGAAGCCCCCCTACCAAATAGACCCTATTCCGGATCCAACGGGCTAGGTCCCGTCAGCCCAAGAGTTCGTCTCGACCCCCGTTTCTCAGTTTTAAATATAATTCATTTATTTTTAAATTCAACCGTCAATAAAAATTCACCGGGGCTACATACGGACTTGGAAAAAATCCAGAAAAATATTTTTGGCTTCGTTATGACGATACGGTCCTAACAAAATTAATTTCGTCTAATTCTGAGACTGTTTGAAAAATGGCTATTTTTCAGTCGATTAAATTTGACTGAAATGAACAGGACACATTTTCCCTTGCCATGCTCACAAATAAATTCGGAAAATTCTAAAAATTGAAACCTAGTAATAATATGATATTCCGGTTCCGATGAAATTGGTTTCGTCGAAAACAGAGATTGTTTGAAAATTGGCTATTTTCACTGGCTTTAAACATTATTTAAAATGAAAATTTTAAATCCTGCCTCATTTGCCAACCAAATTACTTAAAAAAAAAATTTTTTTTAATTGGCTCGGATTTTCCGGGTCGTTACAGTCTCCCCCACTTAAAAACTTTTCGTCCTCGAAAAGGAAGTAAAAGTAGGAAACGACAGAAATGCAAATTGTGGTGAATGTACCTTAACACAAGCATCATTCGGAGATATCCTCCCTGCAATGGGGATAAGCCCTTCTGAAGCTATCCTCCGTCTCCCAAGTGCAGTCCCTAGGATCACTGCTCCACTGCACCTTGACTAGGGGAATCTTCTTGTTTCTCAACACCCGGATTTCTTTGCCAATAACCTTTATCGGATCTTTTCTCACTGTCAGATTAGGAGCAATATCCAAGACTTGCTGATTCAATTCATCCTCAATCAAATCAGGATCGTGCACATGCTTGCGGAGTTGGGACACATGAAAGACATCATGCACCCCAGGCAACCAGCCGGGCAACTGTACTCGATAAGCAAGAGTACCTATCCTTTCGAGAACAGGGAATGGGCCTATGAACCTTGGCGCCAATTTCCCAGTCTTCCCAAAACGAATCACGCCTCTCAATGGGGAAACCTTCAAATATACTCGATCACCAACAGAGAATTCTAAGTGTCTTCTTCGCTGATCTGCATAACTCTTCTGTCGGCTCTGAGCAGCCAACAGGCGCTTCTTAATCAAATCAACTTTGTCCGATGCTTCACGAACCATGTCGGGACCCAAGACTAATCGATTGCCTGGCTCCACCCAACATGCTGGGGACCTACATGGCCTACCATATAGTAATTCAAACGGTGACATTCCCAAACTGGCTTGGTAGCTATTATTGTAAGAGAACTCCACCAAGTATAAATGGTCCTCCCATGAACCACCATAGTCCAGAATGCACGCTCGCAACAAGTCCTCTAGAATGCGGTTCACCCTCTCAGTCTGGCCATCTGTCTGAGGGTGATAAGCTGTGCTCAGATTCAACTTAGTACCGAGTTCTTCTTGGAAAGCTTCCCAAAATTTGCTCGTAAATAGGGGATCCCGATCACTAACAATGCTTCTTGGAATCCCATGCAATCTGACAATCTCTTTAAGATAAAGCTGCGCCAAACTCCGAGCTGTTCTGTTGGTCTTGACAGGGATAAAATGGGCAGACTTTGTTAAGCGGTCAACAATTACCCATATACTATCGTTCCCCTTTCGGGTACGAGGCAAGCCGTCAACAAAGTCCATAGAAATTTCTTCCCACTTCCAGCCTGGAACTCCTAGCGGTTGCAATAGACCTGCTAGCTTCTGTTGATCACTTTTGACCTGCTGACAAGTGTGACATCTGGAAACATAAATAGAAATATCTCTCTTCATGGATTTCCACCAGAATGTGCGCTTGAGGTCTTGATACATCTTGCTTACCCCTGGATGAATACTAAGCTTAGATTTGTGGCACTCATCCATAACTTCCCTTCTGAGCTCAGGAATGTATGGAACACAAATTCGGCCAGATAGCCTCAGCACCTCTCTGTCGTCAATTTGGAAGCTAGTGGATTCGCCATCCTGAATTCTTTTGATAATCCTCTGAATAAATTTATCATCCTTCTGGAGAGCGGAGATCTTATCAATCAGAGTAGAAGTAATAACGAGATTGGCGAGAAGGAGTTTTTCACCATTTGTATTCTTTCGACTGAGCGCATCGGCTACAATGTTGGCTTTCCCTGGAGTATATAGGATAACAAAATCATATGATGCAAGAAATTCAACCCAGCGTTGCTGCCTCATATTCAAATCTCTTTGGGTAAAAAGATGCTTCAAGGATTTGTGATCCGTGTATACTTCGAACTTCTCACCCAAGAGGTAGTGCCTCCATATTTTAAGAGCAAAAACAATGGCCATTAACTCAAGATCATGAGTGGCGTAATTCTTTTCATGCGGTTTCAATTGGCGGCTAGCATATGCGACCACTTTGCCTTGCTGCATCAGCACCGCCCCAATACCTTGAATGGATAAAGGACTAACACGTTAAAATGAGATTTGACAATAAAAGAAATTGTTATCCCTAACATGTTGATTAATATAAAGGAAACAACCTTGATGAGAAGCGTCAGTCCAGACTGTCAGATCCTGATTGCCATCTATAATGGTCAACACAGGAGCATTGGTCAACCTCTCTTTTAAATCTTGGAAAGCTTTCTCGCATTCGGGCGTCCAAATAAATTTTGTATGTTTCTTGGTCAGGTTTGTCAATGGACAAGCAATCTTCGAAAAATCTTTGACAAATTTCCGATAATAACCAGCCAGCCCTAAGAAACTTCTGACCTCGGTGGGGGTTCGAGGTTGCTTCCAGTCTTGGATGGCTGAGATTTTTCCTGGATCAACTGAAATGCCTTCTTTTGATACGACATGTCCGAGGAATTTCACCTCTTCTTGCCAGAATATACATTTGGAGAATTTGGCTTTCAGCACATTCCTACGCAAAATCTCCAAGACTTCCCTCAGATGTTGTTCGTGCTCAGCAGTGGATTTAGAAAAAATGAGGATGTCATCGATGAACACGAGCACAAATTTATTTATAACATCCCTGAAGACCCTATTCATCAGATCAACAAAATATGCTGGAGCATTACATAGACCGAAAGGCATTACTAGCCATTCATAAAAGATATCCGGCCCTCTGAAAGCAGTTAGAGGCACACATTCTTCTGCGATGCGAAGTTGATGGAAGCCTGTAGCTAGGTCCATTCTAGAGAAAACTCGCGCCCCATGCAAGCGGTCGAGCAAGTCGTCAATACGAGGCAGTGGGTATTTGTTCTTCAGAGTTTGTTTGTTGAGATCACGGTAGTCCACACATAACCTGAGGGTACCGTCTGATTTTGGAACGAACACCACGGCTGCGCCCCATTCTGAGAAGCTAGGCCTGATCAAGCCCTTAAACAAAAGTTGGTTGGTTTGATTTCTCAGCTCTTCTTTTTCTTTGGGTGACATTCTCCGAATAGGATGAACGACGGGCCTTGCATTCGGAGCTAAGTCAATTCTGAAATTGATTTCTCTACGTGGAGGTAAACCTTCAACTTCTTTGAATACATCAGCATAATCTCTGACAATGGGAATATCCTCAATAGAAGTAGGGGTGACTTCTAGAGAAGACCAGAATTCTTTCCTGTCAGTGGCTGAGCCGTGGCATGGTATGGTAATTTCGCCAAGCTTAACTTTAACCTTGATCATTCTTTCAACACATACTAACACAGCCCCATACTTGGTTAGCCAATCCATTCCCAGTATGATATCATAACCGGAAAAATTCATGACGATCAGGTTAAAAGGAAATTGAAAGCGTGCATAGGAAATGGGCACTTTACAATATTGGTCGAGAACGAGAGATCCTCCTATAGGACTATGAGCTCTAATCAATTCCTTAAGTTTTCGAGGTTTCAGTTTTAACTTTTTAATGATGTCAGAAGAAATAAAACTACGTGCTGCACCAGTGTCAAATAGGACAGTAATAGGGATATTTTTAATGTTAAGAGTACCACTTAAAACATCAGGTGTACCTGGGCCCTCGGTAGGAGCGGGTGTAATCGTACCCTCATATACATGTGCCACCTGAGCATTCTTCAGCAATGGGCAATTCGGCTTGATGTGCCCCTTCTGATGGCAGTTGTAGCATTCCAGGTTGCGGTGAGGATTCTGGCCACTATTCTGAGAATTCTGACCCTGCTTCTGAGAGGTCTGACCACGGTTCTGACAGGGGCCTGAATCATTTCCCTTGACTCTTTTAGGCGCTTTACACTCGTAATCAAAGTGCCCGGTCTTGCCACAATTAAAGCATGTCACCTTGCTCCTGTCTCTCTTCTTCCCCTGTGGCTTTGCAGCTGAAGAATTTCCTGCCTCTGGTTTCTTGCTAGTCTGCTCCTTCTGGCTATTGTTCTGATTCTTTGCTCTCTCTTGTTGGGCAGACTCATCATTTTCCTCGTAGCGGCTCGCGAAGGTAATAACTTCATGGAAGGGAAGATCGATATGAGCTGTAACCCTATTCAGATACTTTGTAGCGAGGCCCTTAATGAATTTCTTGTTCTTCTCAATTGGGTCTTGAATTAGGTTAGGGGCATAACGGGAAAGCTCATCAAATTTCATCGCATATTCAGCCACTGTCATACTTCCTTGTTTCAGATTGACAAATTGTTCACGAAGACGTTCTCTTGCTTGTGGAGGGATGTATTTCTCGTTGAAGAGCTCTTTAAACTTTGCCCAGGTCATAGTGGCCACATCGTTTCCAATCTTAACTGTGTCCCACCAGTGCTCAGCTTGATCTTTGAGTTGCCACGCAGCCAGGAAACGCTTCCTCTGATCCTCAAGTTCCATCCCTTCTAAGATCTTCTCACAATTCTTGAGCCATGACTCTGCTTCAACAGCAGTCTCTCTACCAGTGAAAGGAACTCCGCCCAAGTTTTTGAATTTCTTTGACATCCGTTCTAAGTCGAATGGCTGTGCGACTATAGGGTCGGGCTGCTCATGAATGGGCTCTTCTTCGGGTGGCCCTCTAGCTCCACCTCTCCCACCTCCACGGGTTCTAGCTCTAGTACTCATAATGTATTAGTCTGTAACATCAAGGGAAGAGTCAGACCAACAGAAATGAAAATTTTCCAAAGGAAAGGCTAAGAGGTGCAAATGATGTAACGACTGATAAACATGTGCTATTATGTTATGCTCACTCTAGGACTTTAGTCCTATCTCTAATGAGACGTATTGCTATAAATATGTTATATCCCAAAACTAAGGTTAAACCAAAGCTCTGATACCAACTGTGATGACCCCAAACTTACGCAGAACGAAAGTTGAGATGATCATTGGAATATAACATAAATATAGCAACACATAACACAGATAACAACATAAATATAAGAATCTATAAAACAACAACATCAACATAGCAGTGGAATATGGATGTTATCATAACACAGAATCCCAGTCACAGAGTCCTACTTATTACATCAAAATCCCAACAAAAGGAAACAAGTACATAATGTTAAAGACACAGTTTGAAACGAAGTGAAACACGGTTTGAATGTCTCAAAGTCTAAGTGGAAACAAAGATAAAGGTGAGGGTCTGCATAGTCCAACAAAACACCTCGATAAGCAACAACACCAAAGCGAATAAGCAAGCTCCAAGATCAGCAACTCCAGGGAAGCAACCTAACAACCTGTCAATTGGCTGCCCGTGTGGAAAGAGGGCACCCGAAATTTGCAAAGTGAAACAAAATTCGAGTCAGTCATGGGACTGGTATGAGAAATCTTTCTATACTAACAAACCATATGGCGAATCACAGGACCACGCCGCTAAGGCGGAACGGGTTTACTCCATTGGATTGCCAGTGCATAATTAAGTAAGTCGTTTGAATAACGCTATGCCCTTTAAAGAAAAATGAGATCGTTATAAGACCCAAGTCCCATCACACCATGCAACGCACACCAGAGGAAAGGGTTTTTCCTTATAACGATCAAAAGATGATAAATACGTCAAACGCATTAATACTAGTGTGCATATGTTTTCATAAATCATTTCAATATAAATGTATTAATCCTAGACGACATAGGTACCATATATTATGCCGCCGTATATAAGTATACAACTAAAATCGTAATGTCGTATTGGAGAATTGGTTTCCATCATGAGTCGAGGCTAGGGGCAAGCTCCTCTCCGATTTAAGACACTCTAGCAAATGCCTCAGGATCCCCCGCAGTGAACCCTTGGAAGCGGTAGGGCCGGTCTCCACCTAACGGCAGTAGATTAGTTATGCCTGAACACACGTTTCCCGGTCCCTTTGGACCTATAGTATGACCACCAACGGCCTATAAAACACGAGGTACCTCAAAATCCATCATCCACATAAGTAAAATGTCAGCGCTGGTAGGTCCCTGACACAACTCTAGCTAGAAAGAAACGTGTGCACTCCCTACGGTCCGTATCCCGTTTTTGACTCATACCGGGGTGTGAGGCTCGTGAGGCTACGTTATACACAAAGCTACGCCTAAACAGGCCGTGCTTTGATCACCTTCTACAAGGTCTTCTTTTCAACAAAGCCTTGACCATTCGCATCTTAGCGTGCCACATTGACAATTCGTGTCATGCTATCGATAGCTACTAACATATACCAGGGTGTTAAGCAGAGGATAAATTCTCTACCACCAAACAAGCATACATTAATAAAGATTGATTTAGTTACACGAAACGAATTCCAACGTCAGACGCGCGTCCATACAAGTCCGTTCTGGGTTTGAACGAAACCGGAGATACCAGGGAGGTTCTCGCTTATCCGGACAATCAACTCATACGACCGGCCAACTACTACATCGACCCCTTCCTGGGAGCAAATCAGTCCAAGGTTTCAATAATCGTTGCCCGTCCGACGTGAAGATCGTCGGTCTTCAACATCATCTTCTATTATTTCGATTTAAATCGTCGTTTGATTACCTGAAATGAGTTACACTCGGCCTTTTCAAATAATCATCGCATAATTATCATTTAAAACATTTCACGTTGTTTATATTTATTCATAGCGATTTATTTCTATTTTTATTTATTTACAGATGGGGCGAATTAATTTAAAACGACGCTTCGGGTCGATAGGCGGCCCTGGCGCTGCTTTTACCAAAATTTGTTTTAGACATATCTTAAAATCTAACCGTCAGATTTTGGTACATTTTATGTCGTTGGAGAGCTCCTTCCAAGACGGTCCTAACGGATCCAGTTTTGAAAAAATTCAACGGTCGGATCTTTCTATACAACCGTTTAAAGTTATGATCTCAAAACGCGAACTACCGCGCGTGTTTCGCTTAGTTTCAATTTATATTATATATATAGATCAAACCATTTGGCGCTTTCAAAAATCCATTCTTTTGTTTATAACATAATATATATATATACATATATATATATATATATATATATATATATATATATATATATATTTTTCTTTCTTTTTTTTTTCTCTTTTTTTTTTTTCTGTGTCCGCCTATTCTAATGCGACGAAAATCATATCTTAGGCTATGTGTATTTTTATATTAAACAAAAGTAATAATTTTGTTTTATTCCTTTACCCTTGACATTGAACATGTAAATGTTTTCTTATACTTACCTTTGCCTTGAAAATGTACATATTGACTTTTATTTTCTTTTACATAAGAAAATTTACATATTGCATTTATTTATCTTTACATAAGAAAATGTACATATTACATTTATTTTCTTTTACATGAGAAAATATACATATTGCACTTATTTACTTTTACATAAGAAAATGTACTTATTACATTTATTTTCTTTTACATGAGAAAATATACATATTGCACTTATTTACTTTTACATAAGAAAATGTACTTATTACATTTATTTTCTTTTACATGAGAAAATATACATATTGCACTTATTTACTTTTACATAAGAAAATGTACTTATTACATTTATTTTCTTTTACATGAGAAAATATACATATTGCACTTATTTACTTTTACATAAGAAAATGTACTTATTACATTTATTTTCTTTTATATGAGAAAATATACATATTGCACTTATTTACTTTTACATAAGAAAATGTACTTATTACATTTATTTTCTTTTATATGAGAAAATATACATATTGCACTTATTTACTTTTACATAAGAAAATGTACTTTAAATTCTTATTTATGAAAACACCTTCTCTAACGTCAACATTTCTAATACTAGTATTTGTATATTTTCTAATGTCAATATTGAATTTATTTTTAACTATATATTATCATGACGATGAAGATTTTGACCCATTTTAACTCTACTAACTTGACTATGAGATTTTTTCTTCTTTTTTTTTTTCTTTTCAACGTACATGTTCAATGTGATATCCCAATACAAAAAAAACATCTATCTCATGTCAAACCAAAGGTGGCCCTCTATAATTTAGTGTCAATTTCATGTCAACACACAATAATATGGTTTTTGTCTAACCATACCAATAATACACAGCATATGGTTTGGTGTATACTTTTGGCGTCATTACAAAGATGTTAACACAATGTGTAAAGTGGTGTTGTCACAATACAATTAACACAACATATAAATTGGTGTCGTCATAATACAATTCACACAATGATGTAGGTTTGGGTGTCATCTCATCTATACCAACATAGATATGATTGGGTGCAACTTTGATGAATCAAATTAAGGACCTCATCTTTATTTTTATTTGTAAATAAGAATAAAGATTGAAACTTACATTTTGTTTTATAAATAAGGGTTCAACTTGCATTTATAAAATAAAGATAAGAATGGGTAATTTAGCTTGTAGACAAGACAAAGGTGAAAATTGTCCTCTTATTTGTTTGATTAACAAAATAACATCAAAATTGTCTCTTTTTGTTTGATTAACAAAATAACATCAAAATTGTCTCTTTTTGTTTGATTAACAGAATAACATCAAAATTGTCTCTTTTTGTTTGATTAACAGAATAACATCAAAATTGTCTCTTTTTGTTTGATTAACAGAATAACATCAAAATTGTCTCTTTTTGTTTGATTAACAAAATAACATCAAAATTGTCTCTTTTTGTTTGATTAACAAAATAACATCAAAATTGTCTCTTTTTGTTTGATTAACAAAATGTAGAAATGATAAAGAAGAGAATCTCATTTTGATTCTATCAAGATTGCAGATCTAATTAACACAGCTATTTCATGGCATCATCACACACAATAATCACATATATATGTCCACACACCACAGATCAGAAAACAACAATACACAATCATGAACTCAGCATTTTAATTAATTTTATTAATTATTAAATAAACTAGAGATCTCACATTCGTTGTGGATTTTTGGTCCAAATTCAAACTGTTCAGAACAGTCCCGTTTCAGTCCAGCACTGTAGATCTTGTTTTTATGATCAGAACGCCGCTGAAATCATCAAATTCCGATTTGAAACGCATAATATATGGTTATTTAAAGATTTAAAACAATTTATTTAGTTTAATTAAAATAATTAAGTTGGAAAATTAACCTTCTTCCACTCAGAGAACAAGGCCGTGACCTTTTTGAAATTGCTCCGAACTAGGTCGGACCTTTGCCGTCCGTACAGTCGCCTGGAGGCCGAGCAGGCAGCGTCACGGGGAAGAGGGAGGTGTGGCGCAGCCACGCCTGGAGGCGGGGCCCACTCGGTGGCGTGGGTGGCTCTGGGCGGCGGTCGCAAGTTGGCGTGTTTGGGGGGTTCGTTCGAGCGCTACGGTGCACGAGAGGGGAGGTGACAGGTATGGTTGGAAAGAGGAGAGAAAGCTCTTTGGAGTGAGCAATGGGTTGGGGTCTAATTCGTGAGGAGGAGGGAGGATTTGGAGGAGGAAGTTTCGAGCTGAAATAGGGTGGCGGCGGCTCGTTTTTGAAGAACGATGAACAGTGCTCTATTTTGTTTTTTTTTTTGTTTTTTTTTTTGTTTAGGGTTTTGCTTATTTTTATATTAATTTATGTGTAATTTTACATTTAAATCCAAACGTTTCAAATTAAGCCAACTTCAGTCCAACTGAAGCCCCCCTACCAAATAGACCCTATTCCGGATCCAACGGGCTAGGTCCCGTCAGCCCAAGAGTTCGTCTCGACCCCCGTTTCTCAGTTTTAAATATAATTCATTTATTTTTAAATTCAACCGTCAATAAAAATTCACCGGGGCTACATACGGACTTGGAAAAAATCCAGAAAAATATTTTTGGCTTCGTTATGACGATACGGTCCTAACAAAATTAATTTCGTCTAATTCTGAGACTGTTTGAAAAATGGCTATTTTTCAGTCGATTAAATTTGACTGAAATGAACAGGACACATTTTCCCTTGCCATGCTCACAAATAAATTCGGAAAATTCTAAAAATTGAAACCTAGTAATAATATGATATTCCGGTTCCGATGAAATTGGTTTCGTCGAAAACAGAGATTGTTTGAAAATTGGCTATTTTCACTGGCTTTAAACATTATTTAAAATGAAAATTTTAAATCCTGCCTCATTTGCCAACCAAATTACTTAAAAAAAAAAATTTTTTAATTGGCTCGGATTTTCCGGGTCGTTACAATATGTATATATATATATAATTCGTTCGACGATTTCAACACCATTTATTCTATTACACGTAAGTTTGTACAATTCATATTCATGTTAAAAATTATATTTTTAGCATACATACATATATTTCAAGACATGACTATTTATTTCACTTCATTAACATGTTAAAAATAATATTTTTATCTAACAAAAAATATTTTTAACATTTAATCCTTTTATACTACTACACAAACATGTTAAAGACGATGTTTTTGGCTAACAAAACATTTTTAACATGTGATCCTTTTATTCTCTTTTAACATGATAAAAGTGACATTTTAAATGACAAAACATGTTTTAACATACAATTCTTTTATTCCAATTTAACATGATAAAAATGATATTTTTATCTAACAGAACATGTTTTAACTTATGATTATTTTATTCTAAACTAATATGTTAAAGATGACATTTTTGTGATTCTACATACAATAAAAATGTAATTTTTATTGTTAAATAATTTTTTATCAAACATGAACATTTTTGACTTCGCTTACATGTTAAAGGTTACATTTTTAATGAACAAAATCATATTTAACAACTAATCATTTTTCTAACATCACTAACATGTAAATGATAATGTTTTAATGAATCAAAACATATTTAACAAATGATCATTTTTCTACTATGCTAACATGTAAATGATAATGTTTTAATGAATCAAAATCATATTTAACAAATGATCATTTTTTCTACTAAGCTAACATGTAAATGATAATGTTTTAATGAATCAAAATCATACTTAACAAATGATTCATTTTATCTTAACATCGCTAACATGTTTAAACAAATGATTCTTTTTAATAAATCAAACATACAATAAAAATGTAATTTTTATTGTCCATTTTTTTTATTAAACTTGAAACTTTTTAATGAATCAAACATACAATAAAATGTAATTTTTATTGTTAACATATTTTATTTAAATCAATGAATATTTTTAATCATTCCTACATACAACAAAAACATAATTTTTATTGTTTAAACATTTTATCTCAAACATGACCAAATTTGTGATTCATACATACAAATAAAATATAATTTTTATTATTAATATATTTTAGTCCTAATATGAACATTTTTGTCATTCATACATATAATAAAAAATGTAATTTTTATTGTATAAACATTTTATTCCTAACATGACAAATTTTGTGATTCATACATACAATAAAAAAATGTAATTGTATAAACATTTTATTCCTAACATGACAAATTTTGTGATTCATACATACAATAAAAAAATGTAATTTTTATTGTATAAACATTTTATTTCAGACAATGAATATTTTGATGAACAAAATATTATTTCAACATATGTTTCTTTCTACACAAATTCAATTCAACAATCTATCGCAACCACAATCAATCAATTCCAATTTTATACAATGCATATATGTATTTTATATATTGTATATATAAATTAAATATCACAATCAATTTTATTTTTAAATTTATAAACCTCACATTGGTTTTACTCCTTCAAAAATTGTAAATCGCTCTAAAATTTCTCCGGTCACTTCTAGAATGTAGTAGACACTGCCACGATCCCAACGGTTTCTGTTTCATAGGATTTCAGTACAGTTTGTATTTTTAAAGGCTAACGGCATTATAAAATTAATTAACATAACAATTAAAAAAAGGTCAACCTTCTTCTCCAAAACTAAGGCCGGCGGTTTTCCAGTCTCGTTCAAAACTAGGGTTCACAACGACAATCAGCTCACGGCACTGTACGACGATTAGGTGGTGCCACGTTGGAGAAGGAGGAGCGGCGCACCAGGTGGGACCCACCACGTTCAACTCGTACGCCATATGTGTAACAACCCGTATTTTCAATAACCTGTTATAACATAAATCGAGGCAGAATTTAATTCTAAAATCTGAATCAAGGGAAACAGGCTATGCCATTGCGTTCGTCTCGGAAAAATACGCGAAATAGAGTTCGAGTTTTCGAAAATCGGAGTCCGTATGACCCGATTAAGGCCCAACGAATTTTCAGAAAATTTCAAAGTAAAAACAGATTTCAAATTCAAGTTTGAATTTGGAAATTTGGGCCAGTTTGGGCCAGGCGGAAAAATTCCCGCCAGAGCACCCAAGTCGACAGCCCTGTCGACTTGGGAGTCGACTTGGTTGGACCCAAGTCGACAGCCCTGTCGACTTGAGAGTCGACTTGGTTGGACCCAAGTCGACAGCCCGGTCGACTTGGCTGTCGACTTGGTCCAGCCGGGCAGTTCTGCCTGGTGCACCATTTTGGGTTTGTGTTGAGTTTGGGGGCCAGATTCGGTTTTAAGGGCTGAGATTGCAACTAGGGTTTAATCCTATGGCCTAAAACACTTGCCTAATCTATAAATAAGACCCTAACCTAACCGTAACTAAACTATGGCAAAATCAATCCTCTCATGGCCTCCACTCTCTTCATAAAATTCCTAAATAAACTTCTATGAGATTCTCCATGCATACAAGTGTTTTCAAGCTTGTGTGAGCATCATTAGCTTGCATTCAAGTCAAGTTTCTATATTTGCATCATAAAGCAAGGGTTTTGATCATTTTGGCTTAAGGGTTTTTCTATTAGAGCTTGCATTTTGGGTCTATTTGTTTTCATAAGGGCTTTGTCATATTTTTTGTGCCTTCATAAGCATTGTAAGCCCTATTCTACTTTCATACTTAAACTCTAAAGTTAAATGTATGATATGCAAGTTTGCCATGATATGCAAGTTTACTATGATGTGTTATGCAAGTTTACTATGATGTGATATGCAAGTTTACTATGATGTGTTATGCAAGTTCATCAAGTTATGTTATGCAAGTTTGATATGCAAGTTTGTCATATGATATGCAAGTTATGTTATGCAAGTTTGATATGCAAGTTTGTCATATGATATGCAAGTTATGTTATGCAAGTTTGGGTTGATCCTTTTGTTCATGTTATCATGTTATGCAAGCTTATCTTGGGTTTATGAGCTTAAAGCTTCAAGCTTTATGCTAAAGGTTGCATTTTGGCAACATGTAAGTTATCATATCCCTTATGATAACTTGCATGTGAGGCTAAATGCGAACTTATGGCCATTTTTACATGTCATTTATCACAATGTATCACCAATATGCTAAGTTTGGTTTTATGCATGCTTTTGAGGCCTAAAAATGTAATATGCAAGTATATGAACACATGTACATTTCATATGCCACCATGTTGAACTTGTGGCTTCAACACCTTTATGTCATGATTATGCCAAGTTCCCTCTTTCTATCCTTTATGCGCTATTGCGATATGTAAGCGATGGGATTGCGTTTGGGGTTGGATAAACTTAAAAGACATAAAAACATAAGATTGGGAATTTATCTATTAAGTTAGGTCTACCCATTGGGAATTTACCTATTAAGTTAGGTCTACCCAATTGCTTGAAAATTTGTAACATGTTTTGGAAACAAGATGGACATGACACTTAGAAAAGATAAGTGTGACCAACTCGAGGTTGGGTTGAGTTTGTAGCGTAAACCTACCCGGAACCGACCGGCCTAACTAGTTGCTACAAACAATAGGACCCAATGTGAGAAGTTGGCCATGTTGTACCTTGAACCCGAGGTTAGACCAAGTTGTGGTGTAAAGCTACCCGGACCCGCCCGGCTTAACTAGTAACCACAACAAGGTCTAATGTGAGAGGTTAAGGCGCATTAAATTAATTAATGCCTCGTGATTAGGGTTAAGTCATGGTCCACTTAATACTTAACCAATTTGGGCTTGGTAGATTAATCAGGGTTAAGTCGTGAACTCATCGTTACACTTAACCAAGTTAATCCATGATTAGCAAGAGGGTTAAACCGTACTTAACCCACTAGAAAAATCCTAGCAATGGGGGTCCACTCCGGCAGTAATCCCAAGTTTATATCATTATGGCCCTAGGGACTAGGCTAGGGTGAGGGGCACGGTTACTGAACTGGAGGTAAGTGACCAAAAACGACGGCAGAGTGGTACGCCGGTGTAGTTCCGGGCGGACTTATGGTTGTGCACATAGTCCGAAGCCGGGGAAAACATGCACGGGTACCAGTAGATCGAGACTGTGCACGCATGTTTATGGTGTCCAGGGGTTGCAACCCTAGGGCTTGATACACCCGACAGGAGACCCGGCACAGTCTGACTACAATTATGTTTGGGCCGTATGGACACCAACACGTGACGAGTTAGGCTTATAGGGAGCCGATCGACTAGACCGTTTGGTTAGACCTTGTATTAGGGTCATTTCATGTTATTGGGCCAAAGCTTGGGCCAAGGGATCAATACTTGTTTATTCAAGTAATGTTAGTTTGCTAGTACACCTGTGGTGCAAAACCTTAAACATGATTATGCGATGACACCTTTATCTACCTTGTTAGTTAATCATCATGCCAGTATGTAGTTGTCCATATGTTCATCTCAGCTTTCATCATGCAGTTAACTTTATCAGTTTACATTGATTGTAGTAGGGCTTACTCAGCCTTTTTGACTGACCTGTTTTCTTTCGCCTCTTTTCTTCCGTTCCCCCCCCCCCCAGGTTCTCAGGGTGGGAACGTTGGAGCTTAGCTTGGATTTCGGATTGCTTACTTGTGGGATTTCAGCTCATGTACGGTTTCGACATGAAGCTAGCTATGGTTATCACTTATTTGGGGATAGTACTTATGTATTTCAGTTTTTCAGTTGATGTTTTTTTTATGTAGACTTGTTTATTTGGAAAGCTATGTTGTACCAGACTTGTTTTGAAATAGTATGAAATCTTCCGCTGTTTTATCTATGTTATTTACTCGGTTTACATATATACATATGTTCTTGTTCTGCCTTGATATATCATTATGCATGTTTACCTGATTCAAACGCCCCTCCAAAGTCAGAGTGCTTGCAAGAGTCACCCTGGCGGAGGTGGGGTGTTACAATATGGAGGAGGGGCAGCGCAGTGAACGACGACGGTTCATGATGAGATTCCGGCCAAAATACTCCGCTCCAGGTAGCGATGTCCGTATAGAAGGGGATGGAGAGCACTATGAAATTGCCTTAAGGATCGATCAGTTTTATTGTGAGGATCGAGTGATTTTAAGGGAGAAGTTTCGAATAGTCAATGCCATTGAATGAGATGATGTCGGCGGGTTCAAATGAAATTAGGGTTTCAGGTATTATCTCATTGGTCCATATTTATAATTAAATTATTTTTAATTCTCTAATTTCAAAAAGGTCTGTTAATCCATATGAGCTCCAAATCAAACCCAACGACTGTCAGCTCTAGCTAATTACCCCTATTCAGGACATAATGGACTATGTTTCATAAGTCCATTTGACTGTTTCAGTCTGTTTTTCTTTAAATTAAAATATAAAACATTCAATATTAAAATTGAGCGTACGTTTTAATTTACCGGGCTACATACTGATTCCAAAAATTCCCGAAAAATAAATCTTGCTATGTTTTGACCGTACGGTCCTAACAAAATTAATTTCACCGAATTTGGAGATCTTTTGAAAAATGGCTTTTTTAATGGTCAATCCAATTCAATAGAAATTACCAAACGCGTTTCAATTTACCAAGCTCATATATTAATTCCACAAATTATGAAATTTTAAACCTAGAAATAACTTGACATTCCGGATCCAACAAAAGTGGGTTCATAAAAAATGGAGGTCGTTTGTAAAACGGCTATTTTTAAGGGCTTTACTATTATTTAAAAATGGAATTTTAAATTCTGACACATTTCTGTTAAAATTTCTTAAAATAAATTTTTTAAATTAGTTCTGATTTTCCGGGTTGTTACAATCTCCCCCACTTAAAACTTTTCGTCCCCGAAAAGGAAACAATAGCAAAGTAGGAAACAAAACGGAAATAGAATATATTGTTAATGCACCTCTACACAAGAGCTAATCAGAGATGTCCACTCTACACTTGGGATAAGCCTGTTTAATGCTATCCTTGGTCCCCCATGTACAGTTTCTAGGATCTACGCTCCACTGCACTTTGACTAAATGAATCCTCTTGTTTCTCAGAACTCTGGTTTCTTTGCCAATAATTTTCACTGGATCTCTTCTCACTGCTAAGCTTGGAGTAATATCCAAATCTTGTTGCGTGGCTTCCTCCACAATAAAGTCTGGATCATGCACATGCTTTCGACGTTGATATACGTGAAATACATCATGTACTCCTGGCATCCAGTCAGGCAACTGAACCCTGTAAGCAAGAGTTCCATTTCTTTCGAGAATAGGAAATGGACCAATAAATCTAGGCACCAACTTCCCTATTTTCCCGAAACAGACTACCCCTCTCATTGAGGAAACTCTTAAATATACATAATCACCAACAACATATGCTAAATCTCTTCTTCTCGAATCTGCATAACTCTTCTGTCAGCTCAGAGTTGTTTGCAATCACTTTTTAATGAAATCGACTTTATCTGAAGCTTCTCGAATCATGTCGGGACCCAATACTAGTCTATTTCCTGGTTCTACCCAACATGCAGGAGATCTACATGGTCTGCCATACAATGCTTCGAATGTTGACATTTCTAAGCTTGCTTGGTAACTGTTATTATATGCCCGCAACAAGTCTTCTAGTATACGATTCACCCTCTCAGTCTGGCCATCTATTTGAGGATGATATGCGGTGCTCAGATTTAACTTTGTCCCTAGCTCCTCTTGGAATGCTTCCCAAAATTTACTAGCGAATATCGGATCACGATCACTAGCAATACTACTGGGAACTCCATGTAGTTTGACAATTTCTCTAAAATAAATTTGCGCCAGACTTTGAGCTGTTCAAGTTGATCTGATAGGAATAAAAAGGGCAGTCTTCGTGAAATGATCTATGATTACCCATATATTGTCATTGCCTTTCTTGGTTCACGGCAAACCATCTATGAAATCCATGGAGATTTGATCCCACTTCCAATCTAGAATCTCCAATGGTTGCAACAATCCTGCGAGTTTCAGCTGATCGCTTTTGACTTGTTGACAAGTAGAACACCCGGTAACATATATGGAAATGTCTCTTTTCATTACCTTCCACCAGACTGTGCGCTTAAGATCATGATACATCTTACTTACTCCTGGATGTATGCTAAGTTTAGAATTGTGGCATTCATCTATTACTTCTCTTTTGAGCTCGGGAACATCTGGAACACAGATTCACCCTTGCAATTTAAGAGTCCCCTTGCTATCAATTTAGAAGCTTGAAACTTCGCCCTTTCGAACTCGTTCACTTATCATCTGAATAAACTTATCGTCTATCTGAAGAACAGAGATCCTATCAATTAATGAAGGTGTAATAATAATATTGGCGATGATCGCATTCTTTCTGCCGAGTGCATCGGCTACAACATTGGCTTTCCCTAGAGTATACAAAATATCTAGATTGTATGCCGCAAGAAATTCTAACCAATGATGCTGCCTCAAATTCAAGTCCTTCTAGGTGAACAGATACTTTAATGGCTTATGATCGGTATATAATTCGAACTTCTCACCCAAAAGATAGTGCCTCATATTTTCAAGGCAAAAACGATGGCTAACAACTCAAGATCATGAGTAGGATATCTCTTCTCATGCGGCTTCAACTGACGGCTAACATAAGAAACTATTTGGCCTCTTTGCATTAACACCGTACCAACACCTTCAAGAGAAGCATATGTATAAATTGTCAAATCATGATTGCCATCAATAATAGTCAACACTGAAGCAGTAGTCAACCTTAATTTCAGCTCTTCGAAAGCTGCCTCACACTCAGGCGTTCAATTAAAACTTGCATGCTTCTTAGTAAGTTTCATTAGTGGACCAGATATCTTCAAAAAATCTTTAACGAATTTCCGATAATATCCGGCCAATCCTAGAAAACTTCTGACTTCTGTAGGCATGCTAGGCTGCTTTCCATTCTCGAGTGGCTGTGATCTTGCTTGGATCTACTAAAATTCCTTTCCTCGATACTACATGATAGAGGAACTTTACTTCTTCTTTCCAGAATATACATTTAGAAAACTTGGCTTTTAATACATTCTTTCTCAGAATTTCCAAAACTTCTTCCAAATGCTTCGCATGCTCGGCAGTAGACTTAGAAAAGATTAAAATGTCGTCAATGAAAACCAACACAAATTTATTCAAGACATCCGAAATACTCTGCTCATTAAATTGACAAAATAAGCAGGAGCGTTACATAAGACGAACGACATTACTAACCACTCATAAAATAAGTCTGAACCTCTGAATGCAATCAAAGGAACACATTCTTCGGCAATGCACAATTGATGGAAACCTATAGCTAGGTCTATTCTTGAGAACACTTGCGCTCCATTCAAGCGATCTAATAAATCATCAATACGCGGTAATGAACATTTGTTCTTCAGTGTCTACTTATTGACGTCCTGGTAATCCACACAATCTGAGAGTATCGTCTGACTTTGTAACAAGCACTATTGCTGCACCCCAATTTGAAAAGCTAGGCCTGATCAGACCTTTCAACAAAATCTATTGAGTTTGGTTACTCAATTCTTCTTTCTCTTTCAATGTCATTTTTTGAATAGCGTGCACAACTGACCTTGCATTCGGAACTAAATAGATCCTGAAGTCAATTTCTCTTCGCGGAGGTAAGCTATCAACTTATCCAAACACATCCGCATAATTTTTAACTATAGGAATATTCTCAATAGAAGTAGGAGTAACTTCTAGAGAAGACCAAAATTCTTTTCTATCAGTTTCCGAACCGTGGCATGGTATAATAATATTTCCAAGCTTCGTTTTAACCTTAACAATTCTTTGTGCACATCTAACTTCGGTCTTATGTCTTGTTAGCCAATCTAGCCCAAGAATAACATCGAACGCAGAAAAATTCATAACGATCAAATTAATAGGAAAATGGTAACAAGAATAAGAGATCGGTACTCTACAGTATAAACCGAGAACAAGAGAACTTCCTATCGGATTATGGACACTAATCGATTCTTCAAGATCTCTTGGTTTCAAATTTAACTTTTTAACTATGTTAGTAGAAATGAAACTTCATGATGCACCACTGTCAAATAATACTGTAACAGGAATATTTTTAATAGTAAGGGTACCTCCCAAAACATCTGGTTTACCTACTCCATCAGAAGAAGCTGGCGCACTCGCCCCATCATAAACATGAGCCACTTTGGACTTCTTCAGCAATGGACAGTTCTTGATAAGGTGCCCCGGCTTGTGGCCATTGAAGCACTCTCTAGTACCACGAGGATTTTGACTAGGCCCTAATTCATTCCTCCTTGGCTTCTTTGGAGTTTCGCATTCGGTATTATAATATCCGAATTATTGGCAGTTGAAGCATTTGACCTTTGCTTTTCTACTCTCTTAAGGCTTTGCGGCTGCATTGTTGCTAGCCTCGGGCTTCTTATCAAAATGTTTTCTTTTGTTACCATCTTTATTTCTCTCGCGGTCTTGCTAAGAATTCGTCTTGTCAATTTCTTCGTACCTACAAGCCATTTCATTCACCTTGGTAAATGGAGCTCGATATGTGCAGTCACTCGGTTATGGTACTCTCTCGAAAGACTGTTTATGAATCACTTGTTCTTCTGGAGTGGCTCTTGAATCAATTCAGGTGCATAGCGGGAGAGCTCTTCAAATCTTCTAACATACTCATAAATGGTTTGATCCCCTTACTGGAGATTAGCTAATTCATCATGCAAGTGCTCGACTTCTTGTCGAGGGATAAATTTTTCATTAAAGATTTCTTTAAACTTAGCCTATGTCATGTCAACATCAAGATCACCAATAGTAGTTGTTTCTCACCATATCAAAGCCTAATCCTTAAGTAGCCAAGATGCTATGAACCTCTTCCTGTGCTCTTTTAACTTGAGGCCCGCGAAGATCTGTTCGCACGTCTTTAACCAAGCTTGAGCCTCAGTTACTGTCTCACAGCCAGTGAATGGCATTCCTACCAAATTCTTGTACTTCTTACCCACTTTATCAAGATCGAACTGTTGCGAGGGTGGTGGTGGTGGCACTACAGCCTCTAGATTAGGCTGATTCTAAGCAGCGGGGATTTCACCTCTTCCTTAGTCTCTGCCTGCTCTACCTCTACCTCTAGTTCTAGTACTCATCTTAGTCATTTTTGTACAAGCAAGGAAAGAGTCAGACCAACAGAAATGATAATTTTTTTAGGAATGGTAAAAGCAGAAGGACATATGGAAGAATGATGATGTAATGACTGATTATTATGCTATTCTGCTGTACTCATTCTAGGACATTACTAATCCTATCTCCAATGAGCTACTCACCTTAGAATGCTATTGATTCTATTTCTGACGAGTAGTTTTAAATATTTTATAGTCCGGAGCTAAGGTTAACCTAAGCTCTGATACCAACAGTGATAACCCTAAACCCCCGTACTACAGTGGCAAGGATAATCATTGGAATATAACACATTTATCACATCAACAGATTATGGATAATAGCATAACACATGAAATAATAGAATAATATTCACCATCATAGCCGCGGAATCATAAATGTCATCATCAGCAGAGTTGCACAGGTACAAGATACTACTTAGTACATAAAAGGTTCCAATAGGTAGATAATAAGTCTAGAACATCATCAAATGTAGCATAGATAAGGTGATGTCTAAATGACCACAATAAGTGATAAAAGATAGTCTTCGTCTTTAGCCAAAAGAGCACCTCCAGCTACGGTGCATCCAAAATAAAGCCTGTTACATGTTTACTTGGCTGCTCGTGTAAAAATAAGGGCACCCGAGTTTGCAAGTTAAAACAAATTTCGAGTCACTCATGGGACTGGTATGAGAAATCTTACTTAACTTATTTAATAATAAGGCTAATCACAGGACCACGCCGCTAACGCTGAACGTGTTTACTCTATTGGATTGCCAGTGCATAAAATAAGGTAAATCTTTTAAATAACGTAATGTTTTTTAGAAAAATGAAACCATTATAAGACTCAAGTCCCATCACACAATGCAAAGCAAACAGGAGGATAGAGTTTTACCTTATAATGGTCAAATATGATTGATACGTATAAAACAGAATTCATTTGATATTATTATTAGTGTCTAGTCTATTTAAAACACTTTTTAATATAAATGTATCAATCCTAGATGGCATAGTACCCCATCCTACTATGTCGCCATATACAGGATTACAATCAAATCCATAATGTCGTATTGGAAATTGGGTTTCCATCATGAGTCGATACTAGGGACGGCTCCTCCCGATTCGAGACACTCTAGCAAATTCCTCAGGCCTCGGACGTTGGCGAACCCTTGGATCTTCAGGGCCGGTCCACACATACTTTAGTGGATTAATTATTATTGAACAATACGTTTCCCGGTCCTATCGGACCTACCACTTGGCCAGTAACGGCCAATATCTGAGGGCCCTCACAATCCATCATCCACATAAGTAAAATTGTTTGGGCTCCATACCATGACACCACTTCTAGTTAGAAAGAAATGCATGCACTCCCTGCAGTCACGATCCCGTTTTTGACTCATACCAATATGTGAGGCTTGCTAAGTAACGTTGTACACAAAGCTATGCAAATTAAAGTTGTGCTTTGATCTCAACCACAAGGCTCTGCTTTTCAGCAAAAGCCTTGATCATTTGCATCTTAGCATGCCACATTGACAATCCACGCCATGTGACTGATGTCTACCAATATATAACCTCTAAGCTCGTACGTCTCAGAGAAGGGTGTTAAGCACGATAATAAATCCTCCGACACCAAACAGATATATATATTTAATAGAAATCAATCAACACAGAACGAAATCCAATCTCAGAAACACATCTATTTACATGTCTGTTCCGGGTCTGAACGAAATTGGAGACACCTTATTCCTTGTCCCATATGTCCAATACGGAAGAGTGGTTCTCGCTTATCCGGACAATCAATAAGTACATCCGGACAAATACCACTTTAACTCTTTCCTGGGAGCTAACCAATCCAGGGCATCAGTAGTCGTCCATTCGATGTGAAGATCGTCGGTCTTCAACCACCGTCTTCGATTTTTAATCGTCGTATAATTATTTGAAATGAGATTTAACTTGGCATTTTCAAATAATTCTCGAATATATATAATTCAAATGATTTCTTTTCTTTGGTTAAATTTAATTCAATTCTATAGATTAATGTCAAATTAATCTAACTTCCCATATTACTTTATAAACCAAGGGAAATTGGTTTTTTTTCATTCCATATCATTTATAATATTTTATAACGATTTATCACCATTTTTATTTATATAAAAATAGCCTATTTAATTCGAACGACATTTTAGGTCATTACGCGGCCCTGGCGCTATTTTTATTCGGATTTGAATTACACATTTCTCAAAATCTAACCGTTGGAGGTTAACGAATTTAATATCATTGGAAAGATCTTCCCAAAGTGAACCCAACGGTTCCAGTTTTGGGAAAATCCGATGGTCGGATCTTTCGGTATAATCATTTAAGTTACGATTCCAAATCGCGAACTACCATGCGTGATTCATTTTATTTTAATATATATATATATATAATTCATTTGACGATTTCAACACCATTTATTCTATTACATGTAAATTTGTACAATTCATATTCATCTTAAAAATTATATTTTTAACATACAAACATATATTTCAAGACATGACTATTTAATTCACTTCATTAACATGTTAAAAATAATACTTTTATCTAACAAAAAATACTTTTGACATTTGATTCTTTTATACTAGTACACTAACATGCTAAAGACGATGTTTTTTCCTAACAAAACATTTTTAACATATGATCCTTTTATTCTAATTTAACATGATAAAAATGACATTTTTAATGATAAAACATGTTTTAACATATAATTCTTTTATTCGAATTTAACATGATGAAGATGACATTTTATCATACAGAACATGTTTTAACATATGATTATTTTATTCTAAACTAACTTGTTAAAGATGACATTTTGGTGATTTTACATACAATAAAAATGTACTTTTTATTGTAAAACCATTTTTCTATCAAACATGAACATTTTTGACTTCGCTTACATGTTAAAGGTTACATTTTAAATGAACCAAATCATATTTAACAACTGATCATTTTTCTAACTTCGCTAACATGTTATAAATAATGAACAAAACATATTTAACAAATGATCATTTTTCTAACATCGCTAACATGTAAATAACAATATTTCAATAAACAAAATCATATATGATTATTTTTCTACTTCGCTAAGATGTAAATGATAATGTTTTAATGAATCAAAACATATTTAACAATGATCATTTTTCTACTAAGCAAACATGTAAATGATAATGTTTTAATGAATCAAAATCATATTTAACAAATGATCATTTTTCTACTAAGCGAACATGTAAATGATTATGTTTTAATGAATCAAAATCATACTTAACAAATGATTCTTTTTATATTAACATCGCTAACATGTTTAAGCAAATGATTCTTTTCAATAAATCAACATATAATAAAAATGTAATTTTTATTGTCTAAATTTTTATTTTATCAAACTTGAATCTTTTTAATGAATCAGACATATAATAAAATGAAATTTTTATTGTTAACATATTTTATTTAAAACAATGAATATTTTTAATCATTCCTACATACAACAAAAATATAATTTTTATTGTTTAAACATTTTATCTCAAACATGACCAAATTTGTGATTCATACATACAAATAAAATATAATTTTTATTGTTAATATATTTTATTCCTAACATGAACATTTTTGTCATTCGTACATACAATAAAAAATGTAATTTTTGTTGTATAAACATTTTATTCCTAACATGGCAAATTTTGTGATTCATACATACAATAAAAAAAATGTAATTTTTATTGTATAAACATTTTATCCTAACATGACAAATTTTGTGATTCATATATACAATAAAAAAATGTAATTTTTATTGTGTAAGCATTTTATTTCAGACAATGAATATTTTGATGAACAAAATATTATTTCAACATATGTTTCTTTCTACATAATTCAATTCAACAATCCATCGCAACCACAATCAATCAATTCCAATTTTATACAACGCATATATGTATTTTATATATCGTATATATAAATTAAATATCACAATCATAATCAATTTTATTTTTAAATTTAGAAATCTCACATTGAAGATCGCTCTAAAAAAATTTGGTCACTTGTAGAATGGAGTATACACTGCCGCGATCCCAACGGTTCCTATTTCATAGGATTTCGATACCGTATGAACAAGTTGTGTATTTTTAAAGGCTATCAACATTATAAAATTAATTAACATAACAATAAAAAAAGGTCAACCTTTCTTCTCCAAAACTAAGGCCGATGGTTTTCCAGTCTCGTTCAAAACAAGGGTTCACAACTACAATCAACTCACGACGCTAGACGACGATCAGGTGGCGCCACGTTGGAGAGGGAGGAGCGGCGCACCAGGTAGGAACCACCACGTTCAAATCGCACGCCATATGGAGGAGGGGCGGCGCGGTGAACGGCAACGGTTCACGACGAGATTACAGCCAGAATACTCCACTCCAGGTAGCGACGTCCGAATGGATGTGAAGAGGATGGAGAGCACTAAGAAATTGCCTTAAGGATTGATCAGTTTTATTGTGAGGATCGAGTGATTTTAAGGGGAGAACTTTCGAACAGTCAACGCCATTAAATGAGGTAATGGTAGCGGGTTCAAATGAAATTAGGGTTTCAGGAATTATCTCATTAGTCCATATTTATAATTAAATTATTTTTAATTCTCTAATTTCAGAAAGGCATGTTAATTCATATGAGCTCCCAATCAAACCCATGATTGTTGGCCCTAGATAATTACCGCTATTCCAGGCACAATGGACTATGTTTCGTAAGCCCATTTGACTGTTTCAGTCTGTTTTTCTTTAAACTAAAATATAAAACATTAATTATTAAAATTGGACATACATTTTAATTTACTAGGGCCACATACTGATTCCAAAAATTAACGAAAAATAAATCTAGCTATGTTTTGATGATACGGTCCTAACAAAATTAATTTCATCAAATTTGGAGACCGTTTGAAATATGGGTTTTTTAATGGTCGATCCAATTCAACTAAATTACCAAACGCGTTTTAATTTACCACGCTCACATATTAATTCCAAAAATTATGGAATTTTAAACCTAGCAATAATTTGACATTCCGGATCCAATAAAAGTGGTTCCATCGAAAATGGAGGTCATTTGTAAAACGTCTATTTTCAAGGGCTTTATTATTATTTAAAAATGGAATTTTTAAATTCTGACACATTTTCTGTTAAAATTTCTTAAAATAAATTTTTTAAATTGGTTCTTATTTTCCGGGTTGTTACAATTAGTGATTTGACGGATCTGACGATGTGGCATTCAAAGTGAATGGTGGCAAGATGTTCTAAAAAGATAATCGTGACATCAAGCCTCATCAACTGGGAAATGACATAAATAGGGCAGACACCATGGCCAAGTGGGTCATTCCCATTAGGGGTATTATCACCTGATCTAGAGAAACTTTATTTGCTTCTTATTCAATTCGCTGTTGTATGCTTTCGGTAACAGTTGATAATCACAACCATTGATGATAATATGCTCGGTAGACTCAAACTAAATGAGAGGCGAGCCATGTGTGGCCGGATTGCAAGATGTTCTTGTTGACCCCAGTGTATCTCCTCTAGACTACAGGAAGGTGGTTCCATACATTGTTGTAGTCAGAATCCAATCTCCAATAAGCCCCATGTGGTTTTTGATTTTATATTATATATGGAACGTGAGATGGAAGCTTCCGTTAGATTGCTATTTATTTGATTAGAATCTATTATAATATCAAATGAATTTTGATAGAAAGAATATTTTGGGTTATCGTAAGGTAAAATCCATCTGTGTTTATGTGCAGATCGGTCTAACGATCTCTTTTCTTTTGAAAGGGTTTTTGAAAGTTAAACAAATGGTTGGAATTAACTCATACCAGTCCCATGATTGACCCGGAGTTTATTTTGTGTTGGTTTACCCTAAACTCTTGGGTGCCTAAATTTGTACGGGTAGTCAAGTAGTTTGGGTTTTCCATATTCAGTTGGAGGAGATTGAGGCAGGAGGCTTCATCAGTTATGTATAGACTATCATATTTTCCACTGTGTACTAACTTGTATCTGGAAACAGTTGTTTATAATTGTTCAAGGAATAACCGTTGTGCTTTGATGATGATATGTATATACAGTTACCGATTTGTATCTCAAAATTTATGTTATATAATATATTTTAATCATTCTGCTGTGAGATTTTTGTACTTCATTTTCTTATATTCTAATTTTTTTTGCCTTCTATTCCTTATCCCCTAACTTCTTTCTACTAATGATTCGTATTTCTGTGCAATTTGGGTCAGACGTGTGGTGTTATTAGTTGACTCAAAGGGTACGGAAATTCGGGCCATTACACTTGACATCATCGTCAAACTCTTTATAATTACTCTCAGATCCATATCTGGTATTAGTCACCATAGACCAAATCAAGTACATGATAGATGCGACGATGGCCATGCATCCGAGACCGAAAAGAAGGCCAGAGACGACTACCAGAAAATAGTTTATAGTAAATACAAACACTATTAAAAAGACTTATTAACAGTAGTCACAAGTTAGAGAAGAAAAACTGTATGTAGATAAAATAAAAATTTCATAATGTGGCACGACAGAAGTAAAGTAGTATGTTTATATAAAATTCAAACATATATTAATTTAAGATAGAAGTTCAAGGATCAAAATTTTACTTAAAGCATAATTGAATACCAGCAGTATAGCACATAGTCAAATCGATGCAAATGAATACAGTGAAAAACAATTGGGAATAATCTTTAAACTTCAGATAAAGGAACACGTAGCAACGTTGAAAATAAAAAAGATGAGGTAGGGACCGAACAGACGAACAGTTTGCAAATAATGTTAATAATGAAAAGCCTGAATTTGTTGATTTTTATAAAGTACAAATCAGTATCACACGTAAGGTAACAAGCATATCATTAATAGTTAATAAAGCAAACATGATTTAAGGAAAAGCTGAGAAGAGGGTAAAAAAAAAGTAACACCTAAGAAGCGACTATCCACATAGGACAATAATTTTGATTGATTTGGCCGTACAACCCAAAACAAAACAAAATTTGTTTGGATCTGATCTACTTGGACTTATGAATTCGTTTAGTGTCAGCCAGAGTCATGTTGAAATTGAAATAAAGTACATGAGATGCATGGTCCTGGATGGATGAGGAAGTCAGGCCGCCATCTTGTTGGTGATGGACATGGTTAGGGCGTGTGGGGGCAAGAATGGAGGGAAGGGAGGTGGACAGCGAATGGAAGGTGGACGGCGAATGGACTGATGAAACAATAGACGGTAACGAATGATGAAGGAGTAATAGAAGACAAATATGGTTTTGCATGGTCGAGAAGACGAGAGGAAAGGGAGAAGACAAAGATTCGTGATGGCGAGCACAAGCGAGAATGTTATGGATTTTGACATTTTTCTGATTTGGGGATTTCTAGCCTAATTGAGGCGGCTACTTTGTTGGACCGGTTAAGTAGACAAGTGAAGTAAAATGGATTGCTTCGTTCTCTGTTACAATGAATAAAAAAGGGAAGAGCCAAAATTTTGGTGGGGTAGCAAAAATTTCACGGTACGAAGCAAAAATTTCGACCACCTGGAGCCAAAACAACTTTCAAGCAAAGATCAAATTTTCTATAAAAGAAAAATGAAATCTTATTATAAATGTTAAAGAAATCAGTTATAAAATAAACATTCAAATACATAAGAAATTAACGATTTACAACGTGATAACCATATCATTCAATTTTATTTTCTCTTCAATATTTTTTTAATTTGTATAATTTTGAATATTTTCTAAATTTTATGGATGTTCATTTTCATGATAAAAAAGACGGTTAAAAATTGACATTTATTACAAGTGGTAAGTGAAAAGATTGTAACAAAAAATTAATATGTATAAATTATTAATTTACATGTATATATTGTTAATTATTAATTTTCAACATTATTTTTAATTTTTAATAGTAATATTATTAATCGTAAATTATTAATATATATTGTTGTAAAATAGACATCTATTACAATGGACATTTTGTGAATGTCGTAAAATTGGCATCTATTACAATGGGCCTGAAATGACCGTTATAATAGCACTTTATTACAACATACAATTTTTACCTGTTATAAAAAGAGCGATGTACAGGGCATCTATTACAACGGTCCTGAATGGAACCATTGTAATACTATTCTATTACAACGGGAAGTCAATGCCCATTGTAAAAGGGTGTTGTCCAGGCATCTATTACAACGGTTCAGAATGTGACCGTTGTAACAACATTCTATTACAGCGGGCAGCCAGTGCCCGTTATAAAATTGACGTTGTAATAGGGTATTTTTGTTGTAGTGTTTGCAGTATAACTTTATTACTAGGATTGTCAGTTATGACATAGTTACCACTACACCATAAAGCCTATTTTGTCACTCCCCTATCCTTTAAATTTGATACGGTCTATAACTGTATTAAATTAGAGAGGGTTCTGAGCCGTGCCTTTCTATTTAGAAAAGGCTTAGAGCCTAATTCGAATTTGGCCCAAATTTTGACCGTATCAAAATTTTTTAGCAAGGCAGACGTGCTCCCCCTAAATCTCGATGACCGTACCAAATGTTCTTTCCTACAACCTACCAATCCACACCTCCTCCACCGATTCACATCTAACCCTACATCTTAAACATTATGGATCGGTTCATTTGGTCTGTCTCTTCTACGTATCAAATCTGGATCAATTTTCGCTCCCGCTATTTTTTTTCCATTTTCCCCAATTGGTGCCAAATTCATTTCCCTCTTTTTTTGTTCGCTTTTCATTTTTGGGGCAAAATCATACCAGTTTTTTTCAAATCCAAAGGGAGTAAATTCATACCAGTTTTTGGGGCAAATCCATGACTTCTCTCGTTGATTTCTTCCACATCCGAACTTTGTGAAAAAAGGTAAAATCCCTAAATCTCGTCCTTCGTGTTACTACTTATTAGGCTACGATTTGTTTTACCGCTTATTTATGCTTATTTATTCAAGAGAGGTCGATACTACTTTCCGTTGCCGATCTACACAGGAGGAAGACTACTTGAAGAAATTAAAGGCAAGTTTTCACATTTTATTCTACTTCTGTTGATCTCAGTTTTCTGAATGATGCTTGGGCTAATTTTGAGACCACCGTAGTCTTTGATGACAGCAGGGTTCAATGTAGTTTTCGTTATCAGCATTTTTGAAAACAACAGTTACCTGGTTTTGTAGAAATTTTGACCGTCTTAGTTATTGTTTCAACAATTTCCATTATCTTTGTAAATTCATAGGTCATGGTAATGAATCCCTTTGATATATATATCTAAGATTGACATCTGAGTTCTTACACTTTCGTATTTTGACTATCTCGTAATAAGTTATGAGTCTAAATTTGACGCTTCTTAATGACTGCTATTCTTAAGAAAAGAAAGGAAGTAAGAATTATTGATAACATACTTGATTTGCTAGTTGATGATTTGGAAAGAGATAAAAAATAGTAGTAGCTTGATGTATTTGATGATTAATGAAGAATCCTTATTAAACCATTAACAGAAGAAGAAAATAACAGGAAGTCATTTGTTGCGATTTACCCACACAAAATGTAAGCAGGATTATGGGAATTACTAGATAATTATTGGTAGAATATTTTCTTTTGGATCAAAAACAAAAAGGTCGTGTAATTGATATTACAATCTCGGATTGTGATTTTGATTCGAATTTTGGTTATTGTCGACAATATCTCCAGACGAAATGAGCTTGGCACAAGATATGAATGAGATTTGACATGTTTTCTTGCTAAAATTTAAAAGCCAGAACTTGGACAAGATTCAAAACTCTCTAGTTAGAGATGATTATTAATAAAATGGATCTGGGAAAAGCAATTTTGACATTTTTATGATTGTTTTGCCCATTTCTATTTTCTGAATAATGAAGGCTATTGCTATATAAATTCAATTTTGGTTACCGTGTAACTATGCAAGTTGATTTGTTGCTAATTGACATGTTTGACCAAATAATCCAGTTTGAACAAATAATCACTGTAAGAACCGGTTCCAGTTTGAACAAATAATCCAGTTTGAAATTCAGTTTTTTTTTCTTAACTAATAAAAGAAAGATATGAGGAAGATATGCTTAAATGAAAGTTTTCACATGTTTCAACCTAGGATAACATAAGTACTTATTGAAATCAATCAATTGCATGCATTTATTATACTATAAAATATATGATATGATCCTTGGGTCGCAAACTGGACCTAGTTAGCAAATGAGTCGCAAACTGGACTCAGTTTGCGACTCAGTCGCAAACTGAGTCGAGTTTGCGACTCGCAAACTGAGTCCCGTTTGCAACTCAGTTGCAAACTAGACTCGCAAACTGGACTCGTCGCAAACTGAGTCCATTTTGAGAGTTGCAAACTGATTCCAGTTTGCAACTGAGTCCAGTTTGCTACTCAGTTGCAAACTGGAACCAGTTCAACCAGTTTGCAACTGGCAAACTGGACTCACTTTGTACCAAAACCAGTTTGTACCATATACTTCAAACTAGTGAACTTCAAACTATGATTAGTCACTTACTGACAGTTTCCTCCGTTTAAATATACTTCAAACTAGTGAATTCGGGACACAGTATTCAAACAATAATTTCATTGGTTAATTATTTCTCTTATGTAATGCACCATGTATCATATTTGCTAAGGTCAAGTCTTAATAGTTGTGCATATAATCTGGAACACAAAACCATGCGAGAATGGATTCAAATATGCGCCTTTTGATGATTATAAAATGGAGTTTGCATAGGCAGTGATAGCGTCAATACAGCACCCTTGCATGTGATTATAACTTAAACATAAAAAGCATGTTTTCTTTAATAAATGCATTTAAGCACGTATTAGATGTTTTAATAAGTTTGTTCACTTCAGTTTTCAGTATACGTTTCACATCCGTTTTAATAAGCATTTGAGTAAGTGAAATAATAGATGTAAGAATGTAAAACAAAATAGATAAACTGAAAAACATCTACAAACAAAATTATAGTTCTTTTTAGTGATGGGATTTGAGTTTCAGCGAATCAGATGACAAATTGTTCAATTGTAAACTGAATCCACTGATTGCATTGCTAATATTATAATAATGCATTTTCAATTGCTCTTCAAATTGATATATGTTTATCAATTGATTCAGGAATGCAACCAGTCTAAGAGACATAGAAATGTCAAATGATCCAACTAAAGAAATAATTATTTATCTACGGTATGTGAAATTGTATAAGAGCTAAATAACCAATTTCAATGAAGCATATTTAAAAACATCTATATTGTCATACATTAGATGCTGCAAGCATCAGCATCTACATCAAGTCACCTGCAAAGATCACTAAGTTTATGAAAACAAATTGGGTTAATCCACTCATGAGTCAGAATATTATAATAAATTGGCAGCAAAAGGAAACAATATGGAGAAAAAAACTTAAAATGGAGCTTGATTGACTTATCTTGTTTTATTTTCTCAAAATCTTCGCATGACTATTAATTTAATATGAAAAAGTTACATTTCTGCGAATATCTGAATAGGTCCATAGTTGGTATATGTAGATATAAAAGGTATAGTTGGTAACTAAAAAGTTATAAATCTCCACCACATAATAATATATAAAAATAATAATTTATATCCAAACAACACAATTGCACAAAATCTTGAACATATTGCCCCACTTTAACTACTAATATAATTGTCTATTTATAAAGCAGGCGAAAAATCTATGATGGTAGCTTAAGGAAACATATATCACCAAACATGGTAATCACATACATGGTAATTGAACTATATAGTACAAAAATCATCTGTATAATTGCCAAAATGGACTGATTTACCCAAATCAGCAGTACTAATATAGTAAAATAATAAGAAATTTATTTTAAATGTGAAGAAAAAGCGGTGAAAATAATACGTGCTCTGTTGCATCACTCACATACCTAGCTAGTGTTCTGTTGCAATAGGCGTGAATAAAAGATGCTGGTTCATTGTTGCAGTAGATTACTTCAAACTAGATGCATTTATTTATTTATTTATTTATTTTTATGTCGATTCAAACATGTTTGTTTGAAGTCGGTTAAGCTATCTTGAATATTTTTTCAAGTTCACTGAGTGAGATTAGTAGCAAATATGAAAGTATAAAAATAAGGAAGAAATTTTATATGTGAAAACGCACTAGTACTAGTTTTATATCTGGTTTCAAATGGTTGTTGCACTGCCTTTACTGAATAGTTTTATATGAGAAAATTTTGTTGACTATCAGATGCGATATAAAGAAAAAGAGGAACTGGTGTTCATAAAGATATTATTTTCAATGTTATGTCCCCTTGGTTGCTCTTGTAGTCATGTTCGTCACCGCATGCCTGCGCTGCCTCTTACCGAGACATGGTTATCCCTTTGGTCTATCAACTGTGTAAAACTGGACTCAGTTTGGAAATGAGTCAAAAACTGGACTCAGTTTGCGACTCAGTCGCAAACTGAGTCGAGTTTGCGAGTTGCAAATTGATTCCAGTTTGCAACTGAGTTGCAAACTGATTCCCGTTTGCAACTCAGTTGCAATCTGGACTCGCAAACTGGACTCGTCGCAAACTGAGTCCAGTTTGCGAGTTGCAAACTGATTCCAGTTTGCAACCGAGTCCAGTTTGCGACTCCGTTGCAAACTGGAACCAGTTCAACCAGTTTGCAACTCGCAAACTGGACTCAGTTTGTACCAAAACCAGTTTTAAAATTAGTCTTTGATAATTTAAAAGGTTGCACCTGAAACAAATGTGCTGTAGCCAAGAATGCTTGGCTGTTTTCAATGTAATGCTTAGTTATCTCGACCAACTCTTGCTCCTCTTCTTTTTCTTCTTATAGGTAATGCTTAGTTATCATGGAACCCCTGTTTTCATTCGAAAATGGACTGTCATGTTAACTTATGCGCATGCAAATGAGATATATACAAGTATGAGTTTTTTTGCTAGAAAAAAACTGCACTACAAAATGCTACTAGAAATGATAAATTTAGTGATAAAAAACATAGATTAGTAGCTACGAAGTCACAAATGCAATTTCGGAACTAAAACGATCACAAATTCAATAAATTTAATTGTTTAAAACTTAACTCTTTAAACTTTAAATTAATACATAACTCAATAAATTTTAAAATATATCTGAATTTTGATTTAAAATTTAGAACATAACTCACTAAATTAACTAACAAGTTTAGATTAAAGTTTAAATCTTTAAACTAATTAATTTGAGAATGATGGATTGTGGTACTGCAGTACTTAAGAATTTTTGATAATGCGAATGGTTGAGAATGATGGATTGTGGTTGAAAATATTTGTTTGTGGTTGAAACAAAATTAGAATAGGTTGTGGAAAAGAAAAATATCGCTTAGTCGTTTCCTTGACAATAATACCTGTTCTTTGAGTATCATTAATTGGAAGAAAGCAAGAGCGTTAATTCATTGAAGGAGCGATCAAGGGATAACTGAAAATGAGCATATTGTCCGGGGGGGTGGGCCCATTTGGTTGATGCGATGATATATGTAGTAATTCTATTATATAAACTGAAAATGAGCATATTTTCCAGGGTGGTGGGCCCATTTGGTTGATGCGATGATATATGTAGTAATTCTATTATATAGATAGTAGCAATTTTTGAGTTGTATCAGCATTTATAAATTATAGTAATTTTTAGAAGCATGTACCACTTTAACTTATAAACGCTATATTGTAATAAACTTCTTTAAGTTGATTACATTGCAAATATATTATATTTACGTCTCATGTTCTATTATATAGGATATAGCAGGGCAACATGTCATTCAATATAGACAAAAAGTGGATAAATGAATCTGATCAAAGAACTATGTACTATAGAGACGGGGTGGATAAGTTTATTAGTTTTGTTCAAGAAAACGGTGGTAACAAAGGAGTGTATTTATGCCCTTGCACTCAGTGTCAAAATATGAAGAAAGCAACGCCTGAAGCGAGCGAAAGAAGGAAGTCAGGAAAAAAAAATAGATTATTGCTCAGCTATGCTCACCATGCAGGACGTAAAAGTCACGCTAGAATAGAACACGAAATGGTAATTTATATTCATTTTATTTCAAAAATAGTAAAATACCCCCAATTATGACAAAAAATGTACACAAAATGACATATATTGCAGATCGTTGCAGATCCATCTGCAAATATTAACCGTCGTCAAATATGGGAGAAGACACACACGAAAAAAGATGGTAGCATATCAGATGCCGCTTCTGTGTACTTTGTAAGTTTAAAAAAAAAATATACTAAATTGCGTATTATTTGAAATTTCTTTATTCATATAAAAATTGTCATGTCTCAGGATCAAATTGATAAATTGAAGGAAAAGATTACCGATAGTGATGAAGAAAAATTGACAGTGGATGAAGATATCTTATCACAGGTGTTGGGTAAGGATACAAAGGGTAGGAGCCGCGGTGTTGGGTCCGTCATATCAAAGACTAATGTTAAGGCTTGTGCTATTGCACAGAAACGATTCAAATATGTTCATCAAGACAACAATGAGTTGAAAACGAGGGTGAGAAATTTAGAGGGTAACGTGGGAAGTTTGTCTGGGCAAATGGAGCTTCTGATTCGAATGGTAGGAAACATCGAACAAAGAATCAGCGCACCGTTAAATCCTTCTGATGGAGGACACTGTACAAAACGCGGTTCTTCTAAAGTCGTTGCTTCTCAGTTGCAGGATATGACCAATGTTTCGAACAATCAAAAATGTGAAATTCTCAACTCTGATCTAGAAATAGTAGCAATAGGTATTTATTACTTGTTTTTTTATTATTAGTTGATTTTGATGCAGTTATTTTATTGGATATATCTTGACAACTTTATTGCAACAGGTACTGTATGTCGAGATTCTACATCGTCCAAATGTCATGGGAAAAATGTATCGTCTACACATGAAAAGTTGGTTTTAGACAGTATACTGGTACCAAATGAGAAAACCAACAAAATAAATCATCAGTTTGCAGATACCTATGATGAAGTCGGAGTGGGTGGGTATTTGTGTCATCCGAAGAGTCTAATTCGATATCTTTAGACGTTGGAGCAGGTATATATTTTTAATTTATGCTACTTAAATGGTTGTGTATGAAAATTTACTTGTGGATAAGTATGTGAGTTTTTAAGGTACGAGCACGAACTTAACAATTTACTGATAATTCAAGATTAAAAAACACATTGCGCCTTTCATAGATGCAGAAACATTGTTTTCCGGTTTGTTCATGCCTCACCATTTATTGATTTAATACTCACTAAATCACCGTATATGTCTTAAAGTGCATACTACTAAATGATATTCCTTTCCGTATCCATGAATGCATGGTGCACATCTTGTTAAATGGCTCGTCGGATTCATGAAAGCATGGTGCCATTCTCAGTAAATGGCTCGTCGAGTCACTATTTAACACTAAATAAATCATTGCATTTAACTTAAAATACAAAATAGTAACTAAATGTTATTCATCTCGGTGTAAGTGAAAGCATGATATTCCCAGTAAACGTTGTTCCTTTCAGCATATTAACTATTATAGAATTTGCTAAGTTACTTATATTTGGTATACAATGTCATATTCAATTATCAGAATGGAAACTTTGCATGCAAAGTACACTATACTAACCAATGGTATCCCAAATTTTATCAGACAAATGCTTATATTATGATTCCTATAGTGTAAAAGGTGCCAAAACTTGTAAAGTATGGGACTAACTATAAGGGATTTTTTTTCTTTCTGAAAGCATCAATCAGTCCACGTTCATAATTTTTCAGTGAATACACAGCCATGTGTGTGTGTTTTTGAATCATAAGTTGAATCATTTTCCCTGGTCGAACTCTAAGTGATTTAAAACAACATGTATATAAGTTGAAAGTGAATACACAGCCATGTTATGGTGTTAAACATGTTGTTTTTAAATCCATTTTTGAATCATAAGTTGATCTTAAACTCTAAGTTGATCTTAAAAATGGATTTTTTTCTAGTGAATACACAGCCATGTGTGTGTGTTTTTGAATCATAAGTTGATCTTAAACTCTAAGTTACAGACTTTTTTTTTTCCAGTGATTTAAAACAACATGAACAACATGTATATAAGGTGTTAAACACCCAGTAGCAATGATATGAACATCATGTGTCTGAATCCAATTATCCAGACAACTCTAAAATGGATTTAAAAGGAAAGATAAGAGTTTATTGTACACATGGCTGTGTATTCACTTTCAACTTGGTTTAATGTACACATGACTGTGTATCCACTTTCAACATGGTTAGTGTCAAGAATTGTTAGTACTTCTAGAGCTTTTTTTCTTTACCAAAATGGCAATACTACTGTTGCTGTTTGCGCCTAGAATGTGGGGCTAAGTGAACATACTCTCAGAAGTTTGAGGCTAGTCTGACTTAACTTTGTGCAAACTAAATCTGTTGTGCGTCCTTTATACATATAAACGCATGCACACATGCATTTGAGTCATGTACATTAAACCTGATATCTTTACATACATATAGTTTAAGCTGCTAAAATTAATAGTAAGAAATTTAAGTATTTACTCAGCATTCAAAAAGATTGATGAGTTGAAATTTGGTATCTTCATTGCACTGTGGAGGATCAATCTTCCTTAAACCTATGACCTGATTAGTTTTTAGAAACTCCTTCAGCAAAGCCTTGTGCAATTGGTTTGATTTCTCTAGTTTTTCTGAAACCCCTGTAACGACAAATAAATTCAGAGAATAACCATCCGTCGTTGACCACAAAGAGAATTCTTTAACCGTTATACCCATTGAAGCAAAAACACGTATGAAATGAGAGAGAAGCATCGAATTGGTATTAGAAGCACATGTTATTTCATGCAACATTTACCTCAGCCAATTAGTCTCTACATCAAGAGGATGAACCTCAAAACGGCCAACATCAATTGCTGGAAGATTAGCCAGGGTTTTTGCTAAATCGAAGAGTTTCATGTGTTTCAAAACATCCTTGAACCCATCAAATTGTACAATCATTGCATAACTTGATACGTATCAGTCCACTAATTAGTGGACTGATACGCTTAAGGCGCACCAATCCACTAATTTGATAAGGTTATAAGGCGTATCAATTTGATAATTTGATACGGGTTTAAGGAGTGCCAAATTGATAATTTGATACGGGTTTAAGCAATGCCAATTTGAAAATTTGATACGGGTTTAAGGCGTGCCAAAATGAAAATTTGATACGGGTTTAAGGCTTGTCAATTTGATAATTTGATGCGGGTTTAAGGCGTATCGAATTACTAATTTGATACGGCTCTAGGGCGTGCCTAAGTAACAAACACGCATTAATTTGATACGGATCTGAGCACTGCCAAATTGCATTTGATACGGATTTTAACACTGCCAAAATGATCTTTTTGGTGTAGTGTACTAGTACCATTAAGCAATTCACAAATGCCATTTTTGGAAGCCTTTAGGTTAATTGGACGAGAGAGATTATGACAGAGTAGGCGACTACATCTAGTAGTAGATGGTTACCTATTCCTTTTGGCTACCTTTGGACTGTTGTACTTAGGAAATTTAGGGTGGTGCTAAACAATGAAAATTGAATCAATGAAGCACAATGCATGATTGATTCACCCACCTTGACTAGGATGCACCTCGAGCTTGCACAACTATAAGAGGCTTAACCCATAGAATAGGAGGTCGGGGATGATGTTGAACGCATACATGAGGATCAGCCCATATAGCAGGAGGTCAAGAATGAGGATGAGAACAAACATGAGGTCGAGCCGGAGCAACAATTGCAATAGTATTTTGAGCCCCTTAAGTATTTCAGGAATATCCAAGCATTGAGCTACCGTACTAGGGAGGAGATGGACCTTCCCAGCCACCTCAGTGGGGTCCGTGCCCTAGTGAGGATACACCTTCATGGTGGCCATGGGACTTAAGGTGTGAGGTAAGGACTAAATCAGAGAGGGTGGAGCAGTTGGTCCGAGTGAATTAGGACATCTTGCTTAGATAGTAAGAGTTATCTCGTACACAACATGATCTCGCGTAGACCCAGCAAGAGTCCCTTTAGACCCGACATGAGTTGTTCATGGTGCAACAACAATTTGCCCAAGCCTAGCAGGGGGCACAGGGGAGTGTTATGCGAAAGGAGGAGCACCTAGGTGGATTAGATGCTTTTATCCGAGTTGTTTTTAGTCATGGAGGAACGGTCCAAGACCCTTTTATGAGGGTTGTTGTTATCTACTTTTAATTTCTTGTATTAACATTAGTTATTCATTGCTAAAATGATACGTGGGTCTGAAGTTAGTAATCTCGCACTGTCTAGTACTTTTATTCAGTATTCCATCTTATCAAATTACTTGTGTGCAGCCTTTTCTTTGTTAGAAAATCTAAAATGATAAGATAACGTGAATAAGGAAGATACGAGAGTAAAAAGTAAAATAAATAAAAGATGACTAACAATGTTTATAGAAAGTTAACAAAGGCGATAATGACATCAAATGAAAAAATGAGAAACAATATAATTTTTCTTGGAAATTGACACTTCGAAAATACAAAAAAAATAAGAAAAAAAATTCTTATGTAGATCGTGCTTGGATAATATAGGAACTTTATTAGTGTAGCCCGGAAAAATTTCCAAGTATGGGAAAAAAGGTATAAAAGTGGAATGGAAAGTATAGGGTTTTCCATTTTCTATCTTTCTCTAATATAAAAATCAAATTCGAAAAATTAGATTTTATGAAATTAAAATTTATTGGTAGGGTTTGGATGCAAAAAAGGATAAACTATGCTCTTATTCCATCAGAGTATCAGAAAAATTGGACGATAAAATTAATTTTGATTTTCAAAATATAGCATTTATAGATAAATTACCAGTATATTTAGGATGCACACAGGTTTTCAAAATATTTTTAAGGAAATTCGCATTCAAATGGAAGAAACCGCTTAGGCATTCCTTGAATTCATGTATTTTTGTGATTCGTTACACTTTGAACAAGTGCACAAATGGTCGCAAATTGGGAGGCACGCATGACGGGTGCGAATTATGTGGATGTTAACGTAAAGTCCACACTTAACAAATTTCAAGGACAAAATTACCTAAGGGTGGGGGAATGTAACACCCCATATTTCTAAATAATAAAAATAATTGTTAATGCAAGATCAACGTTTTGAAATTATCATAAATTGGCTCTGAAAAGTGTAACATTGCATACGTAGTAATTTTCCAATTAATTTATATATATAATTTGCTTCAAGCGGAGTGCGTACGAGAAATTTATTAATGCTTGTAATTTAGTGGAATTATACGCCAATATATGTGCACACATTTGAATTTGTAATTTGAAAGTATGCCAAAATAAAAAAATAAAAAAAATATGGGAACAATCAAAATGATTTTAGAAGTAAACACGCATTCAATTAAAACATGTAAGAAATAAATCACGAATCACGAACCAGCGATTTAATCGATATAGGTTGACCCATATTTTGGTTGGGTCGATCTATGGGTCAACCATGTTTCGACCGAGGCATGGGCATGGATTGATCCATGTCAGACAATTTTTTATTTATAAAATACAGTGTGTTTTGATTAGGATTTTAATCTAGCAATTTGACTGTTTATTTATATAAATTGGATGAACGTGGTTTTTTGGGTAGCTATAAATATGTGTACAGGGTTAGCCGTCATACCCGTATTTTTCTGAGTATGCGCAAAAGCACTGCCATTTCATTTCTTCTCCAAACTCTCCTAAAATAAAAAACATTAATATAGAGCTTTCTTATTCAAGATTTAGATATGAAGATAATAGATTTAGGATATGGGTGCCTAGATTTCCCTATCCATATGAGATAAATTCTGTGAATCTGAATCTAATATTATTGTTTTTATTCTATTAGAATCAGATTTGTAAGTCTATAGTAATTACATTGGTAGATTCAATTAGGAAGATGAAAGAATATAAATCAAAATCATATTCAGGAATTGGAGAGTATTCAGGTGAGTGGGTTTAACTTATATTTTCTTATAATAATATATGATATCGTTTGATACCTGTAAAACTTATAATACGTTCTCTCCTTCCTCTTTTCCCGCTTTCTATGAAAGAATTTAAAGTTTTACGTTAAATCTTGAGGTATGCTCAAAAAATGTCTAAATATACAATATTGGGATATTTATAAGGCTGGATTTTGTACCAAATTTGGTGCGACTAATTAATTTATTTTGTTTGCGCATTGGAAAATATAGCTCTATTGGAATTATGAATAAAAGAGGATTTGATAATTTGGTTGTAACAACCCGTAAAATGCGAGCCAGTTTGAAATTTTTATTTTGGCAGTTTTAGCGAATTTTGAATATTTAAAATGAATTATTTTAAATAATATCGACGAGAAATTTATTTTGAATATAATTCGTACGTATACATTTATACGCGTCGTCGTTAGAAAATAAATATCTATATATAATTATAAATAGAATTGAAAATGACGCGGTAGTTCGATAATTCTATTTCAAACTTCAATTGAATGTACCGGGTGCAAAACAATCCGGATTTTAGTGAAACCAAAAATGATGGGATCTAATTGGTAATATCTTTCCAACGAATCTGAAAAATCAAAATTTTATAGCGGGAATCAAAAGATATGTCCAGTTGAAAATTCTGAATAGTCGCTATGGAATTCAGGCCCTTAAAAATGGACATTTAGCAAATGACCTCGAATTTCGACGAAACCAGTTTTGTTGGGTCCGTGATGTCAAATTATTACTAGATTCCAAATTTTATAATTTTCTGAATCTATATGTGAGCGTGGCAAAGGAAAACGCGTTTGACCAGTTTCAGTTGATTTTAATCGACTGGAAATTGGCCATTTTTCTAACGGTCTCAGAATTCAACGAAACTAGTTTTGTTAGGACCGTATCGTCAATACGAAGCTAGAAAATATTTTTATAGAATTTTTCGAGTTAGTATGTGACCTCGGTAAATTGAAATGTACGTTTAAAATTCAATATAGTGATTTAAATGTAAATTCAATGGAAACTGATTCAAACAATCGAATCAGCTTACGATACATATCCCATTGTGTTCGGAATGGGGGTAAAACGCTATGGACGACAGGCGGTGGGCCTCGTTTCGAGGTCATATGTAAAGGTCAACTTTTTGAGAAAAAAAAATATATAATAAAATAATTAAAAGCTCTTCTCTCTCCTCACACTCTCCTATACCTTGCCCCACCCCCCCCCCCCCCCCCCCCGTTTAAATCAATTCAGAAAGAATAAAAAAAAATGGAGGCGCGATGGCCGCCGCCGCCCCAGGCGGAACACCGCCGCAACTCCCCCTCGAATCCTCTTCCCCCTCCTGAAACGCGCGAGGCCATCCCCTCCTTCCCCTCCGTCCTCTCGCCGAACTCGAGGAGAACCCCGTCGGCACCCCCAAGTTCGAAGCCCCCTGCTGCGACCACCACCCCGCCGACAACCCCCTAGCGCGCCACCAGTGCCGAGCGCCCACCCCTGTGGACCCCCCTCTCTCCCACAGTAAAAGTAAGTTTTTTTTATTATTTATTTTAATTTATTTTAAATACTCGGATTTGTTATATAGGAAATAGCATATAAATGGCAATGAAAAGGTTTGGTTTTTTTTATTTGATAAAAGTAAGGATTTTTATTTGATGAAGAGATAGAATTTTTATTCGATAAGGAAGTTAAAAATATAATCTTTCATATTGTAGAAATATTAAAAATATGATTTTTATATTTTTAAAGTGATAAAGATACGATCTTTATATTTTTAAAGTGATAAAGATACGATCTTTATATTTTTAAAGTAATAAAAATATAGTTTTTATATTTTTAAAGAATTAAAAATATAGTCTTTACTATATAGAAATATTAAAAATATGATTTTTATATTTTTAAAGTATTAAAAATATAATCTTTATAGGATAGAGAATATAAAAATATCATCTTTGTATATGTAGCGAAGTAAAAATCTGATTTTTATTTTATATACGTTGAGATAAAGTGGTAATTTTTATAATGATGGAAACTTTATTTTTATAAAGGCGAAAAAATTTATTTTTATAAAGGCGAAAACTTCATATTAGAAAAGGCGAAATCTATATTTTTATAAGGGAGAAATCTATATTTTTGAAATGGAATTTTTGTCTATATAGTAGCAATGTAGAAATAGAATTTTTATCCATAGAACGAGATAGTAAAAATATGATTTTTATATATTGAACTTCGAAATAAAAGTAGAATTTTTATATATTGAACTTCGAAATAAAAATATGATTTTTATATATGGAATAGCATTGTAAAAGTTCGATTTTTACATATGTAGAGAATACGGGCGAAAGCGACAAAAAGGCGAGTTGGCGAAGATTTCCTGCATTAGAAGTGCCGTGGAGCTAGGATAGCTATAAGTGAGAATTTCTCACCTTTCAATTTATTTTTCTAGTTATATATATATATATATACTAGGATGCAGACGGTGCTTAGTAGCACCCGACACAATCGTCCATAGACCATGGACTTGTTTGTTTGGCTGTGTTGTTAGTTAGATTGTTTGAGTTGATTTGAATCGTTTGGTGAAATGAAATTGATATGATTGATGTGTGAATGGCGTGGGCCTTCACTAGACCGGGGATAAGGCTAGGCCTCGTCCCGTTTCTAGTATCATGCCGTTATGCCGCCGAAATTTTCTAAAATGTGTTAGAAAAATAAAAATATCATTTTATTTAAAGAATGAACTTAATAGAAATTCATATGTTGGAATAAAATGTTTTATCGTTAAAAAAATAATTTTTAACGTGAATGTGAATAAATAAATATTCATTTACAAACCAGACGGTTTGTTTATGTACACCTATTTGAAGGACATTGATTGGGACGATAAATTTTACACATCGCCCAACTGCACGAATAAAATATTTGTTTGATTGTTTGAAACCCCACACGGGTGTTGGGATGAAACTTGAAGTTCACTCATCCTGATTGATTAAATATGTCGATCGATTGATTGACAAGCTGCTATAAGCGTTAAATGTCTATATTTGATGCTTATACAGTGTAGTGCACTTTGGTTGATGGTTGATTATTTTTCAATGCTATTATATACATGTGTTGTATGAAAATCCATATAATTAACATTATATGGTGATTGATTGGGCCTCATTCCAATTTAGAAAATAAAGAATATTATAAAATAACAGTGCATGTGTTGACAGTACTCATCCATTGAGATTGGTCATGTGTTGAACGAAATATTTTGATAATAAAATTTACATCTTTATCAATATAAAATAACGGTTCATGTGTTGACAGTACTCATCCTTTGAGATTGGTCATGTGTTGAACGAAATATTTTGATAATAACAACTATTTTGAAAAAGAAATATTTGAAATAAAATATTTGAAATAGAAATTTATGAAGCCGTGTTGATTAGATTGACGCCATTTTGACGTAATCGATATTTATATCGATTTTATTCATTTTGCAAATGAATTGAATTGAAAACGATTTCGAAATGAATTGAATTGAAAACGATTTCGAAATGAATTGAATTGAAAACGATTTCGAAATGAATTGAATTGAAAACGAGTTCGAAATGAATTGAATTGAAAACGATTTCGAAATGTATTGAATTGAAAACGATTTCGAAAAGAATTGAATTGAAAACGATTTCGAAATGAATTGAATTGAAAACGATTTCGAAATGAATTGAATTGAAAACGATTTCGAAATGAATTGAATTGAAAACGATTTCGAAATGAATTGAATTGAAAACGATTTCGAAATGAATTGAATTGAAAACGATTTCGAAATGAATTGAATTGAAAACGATTTCGAAATGAATTGAATTGAAAACGAGTTCGAAATGAATTGAATTGAAAACGAGTTCGAAATGAATTGAATTGAAAACGATTTCGAAATGAATTGAATTGAAAACGATTTCGAAATGAATTGAATTGAAAACGATTTCGAAATGAATTGAATTGAAAACGATTTCGAAATGAATTGAATTGAAAACGATTTCGAAATGAATTGAATTGAAAACGATTTCGAAATGAATTGAATTGAAAACGATTTCAAATGGAATTGAAAGCGAATTGAAAACGAATTCAAATTGAATTGAAATTTGAATTGAATAAGAATGAATTTTAAAACGAATTTATAAAGAAGAATTCAATTTCGATTTGAATTGAAATGGAAGTTGAAATTGCTTTTGAAATGAATTTTAAAACTATTTATATAATTCGTTTTAAATAGAAATCGACGAAATATATATTATATATATTATATATATAATATAATGGCCTGAATAGAACGCGCCACGCCGCGGCAGTTCGTGAATTTCGACCATTTATTTCAAACGGGCATTACGGGAGATCCGACCGTCGGATTCTCCTAAAACCGGAACCATTGGGTTCGTATCGAAAAGAGCTTTCTGACGGATATTAGAAATTAGAAATCTAACGGTTGGATTTGGAATTATGTCCAAATCAAATTTGAAAAAGGTCGCTATAAGTGCAGTTCGATGGCCATTGATGGAAATCGACTGTACGGGCCTTGATAAAATTATTAAAAATAGTAATAATTTGTGTAAAATCATAAGAAATGATTTAGAAAGAATTGGGATGAAAAACTCCATATTTGAAAAGATAAAAATAGATTTTTATCGAAATGAACTAGTTTTGAACTAGAAATATAATTCTATTTATTTTTAAATAAATAAATTGAATTTGAAAAGGGTTTTAAAAATAACCAGAATATCCAATGATTGCATTGGAGTGGATTTGAATCGAAATTGTCTTCGGAATATTTCGATGTTGGAATTCGTGATTATACATATGTTGTTATGGAAATTTGAAAGATATATATTTATATCGTTATTTCCAATACGACATTTGTTAGTCGTAGAATTTGATATTGAATATAAGCCGATATATTTTCTATTCAGAGCCTTGTATTGAATATCAAATGTGATTTGGGTTTGTCGTGAATGGTGTCTTCACTAACACTGTTCTTGAACCCAGTTGAGAAAATATTAAATCTTTTTATTTAGATTTAATGAAGTGTGCCAATTAAATAATATTTAATTGGAACTGAATGGATATTGATTTTTGGGTTTATCGTGGACAGTGTTTTAAATAACACTAGTTCTTTAACCCGATAATTAATGAATGTGATTTTGGGTTTATCGTGAACTGTGTTTTAAATGACACTGATTCTTTAACCCAGTTAAAGATTAAAACTAAGTGGAGTTTTAATGAATCTTTAATTAGATTGAAATGATCGAGAATGGAGTAGCACCAGTTTTGCTCCAGGCGATAGTTAAATCTTTAATTAGATTTAAACGTGAAATGGTAATTGAATTTACCGATAACACCGTGGTGTTAGATATGAAGTATAACCAGTTTTACTTCATGGGATGAATAGGTTGGGATTGGGAAATTAAAGCAAATGATTACTTCGGTAAGGTTCGCTAATCCCGACTGGATTGAATTGATATTCAAAAATAGATTAAAGAATTTATCTTTGATAAAATTTATGAGAACCTTTCCCTATGAATGTGAAATTTAGAAACTAACTATCGGTTAGCCAAGCAGAATGGTTTTCTGGATATTGATCTGATGTTGGTTTCAGCCTTCGGGGTTAATGTTTGGGGAATTATTCTCTTGATTAATTTACGGTTAGTGACTAATGAATTGGAATGAGGCGTATGTTGTGTTTGTGTAACACTTTTATAATATATACGCGAGTTATTCGGAAAGACCGGGTTTATCCCATTCTGAATAACTGATACGACGATAAGTCGAAGATGAAGACGATGGTCGAAGACCGGAAGTCTTCACGTTGTTTGGGTGATAACTGATGATCTTGATTGGGCTGTACACCCAAGAAGATGGAAACAGTTGGTGATCGTCCAGACGTACTTGGAGATCGATGGAGATGCAGGGTACTAGGTGCCTCCGGTTTCGTTCAGCCCCAGAACGGACTTGTAAATGGACTGTGTGTCTGACATTGGATTTTAGTCCGTGTGATTGATCTCTATTAAATATATATCTGTTTGGCGGCGGAGAATTTATTCTCTTGCTTAACGCCCTTCTCTGAGACGTACGAGCTCAGGGGTTATATATTGATGGATATCAATCGCATGGAGTGAATTGCCTGTGTGGCATGCCTAAGTGGCAAATGATCGAGGCTTCTGTTGAAAAGCAAAGTCTTGTGGTGATGATCATAGCACGGCCTTTGTGGCGTAGCTTTGTGTAACGTTTACTTCGCGATTTTCACACCCGGTATGAACCAAAAACGGGAGACGGACCTCGGGGGGACATGCGTTTTCTTTCTAGCTAGAAGTGGCGTCAGTGGTTTTACACGCCCTGACGAGTTTGACTTATGTGGTTGTTACTGTTGCGAGGCGCCTCGGTTAGATCGGACGATCCGGGTCCGATGGAGTCATTCGTTGGCTCATTTACGCCCCAAAGGGCGGAGGGACGCATTGTTCAGGCATTATAATCCACTTCGTGTGGACCGGCCCTGACGATCCAAGGGGCAGTTGCGGCTGTTCCTAGACATGGGCTAGATTGTCTAAAATCGGTTGAGGACGATCCCTGGCCTCGGTTCATAGATGGAAATCCAATTTCCAAATACGTGACTTTGCGGTTTTATTTGTAAACCTATACATGGCGACATAGTGGCATGGGACGCTCATGCCGCCTATGATTGATACTTATGATTTGAAGTTGTTTTATACACTATGCACTTATAATAGTATCAAGTGATTTGTTTTAAACGTATCAAGCATTCTTTGGCTGTTATAAGGTAAAAACACTATCCTCCGGCTTGCGTTGCATTGTGTGATGGGACCTGGGTCTTATAACAGCTTCATTGTTCTTTATTTAGCATTGCGCTGTTTGTTTTATGCACTGGTATTCTTGGGAGGAAACCCGTTCCGTGTTATACGGCGTGGTCCCTTGATTTACCTAACTTTAAAAATAAAGATTAACTGTTTTAGTTCTCACACCAGTCACATGACGGACCTGGAGTTTATTGTTTTATCCTAAACTCTGGGTGCCCTTATTTTGACACGGGCAGCTAGTAGTTTTGGTTTTGCAGATTTATATTCACAGGATCCTGGTTTACAGCTGGAATGATATCCGGAAAGCTTTGTATCCGTATATCTCTTCTAGTTGTGTATTGTATTATTTTCCGCTGCTATGTATTTAAATGTAATTTAAATCTCTGATATTTCTGTGTAATATTCATTTATACTCAGTATATTCTTGTAATCTGATGCATTGTTGTAATATACAATGAAATGTTCTTCTGTATGCGTTCTGTTGTGGCTTGTTCTCGAACTATCCGACGCTTTCCTTTACGGGGAAGTTACGGGTCTTTACACGTGGTATCAGAGCTTTGGTTTACAAAGCTCGGAGAACAAGGCACATTAGAACCATACGAAAGAATTCATCAGATATTGGATTAGTAATATCCAATGGAATGACTCGTTAGAGATGGGACCAGTAGTATCCTAGAACGAGTGTGAAGAGTATATTTTTGAAAATGAAAACAATTTTGTTTTGAAAATTTAAATCAATTATTCGTATTTGATTATTTATTTATATTGATATGGACAGTCCAGTATATAAATATTTTGCGTATACGTATGATCCACGTGTATTTGAAATTTTAATATATTGGATAGATATAGCATCACACTCTAGTCGCCCGAAGATGATATTGATGATGGTACATCATCATCAGCATTTATATTCGAGTGTCGAAGGTGTGATATCTATATATTTCCTATTGACTGGTGTGAGAACCAAAAACTATATAGGATCTATTGTTGTGATTTGGCACCAAAAATCTGATTTTTGTATATGTATCAAAATTATGAATTTGAAACTCTAATTCACTAATTGATTGATGTTTGTGTTGTTTGTTCATTTGTTTGCTAATTTTGAACCATTATGCCTAATTTGAACAAATATTGAATTGTATTGAGAATTGGTCGCATTTGCTTGCATATACATATACTTACATTGAACAGGTCATAGCAAGGAGGCTAGAGCCAGAGAATAAAATTTGTTTGCCCGACAAATAGGTACATGTTTACTACATAATTTACCGTTTTGTTTGGGTGATGATGATTTTATGAGCGTATTGGCTAGCCGCTTGGCTTTTTCTTTTTCTTTTTGAGATCTGAAGGACCGGGGAAGCTATTTGAAATTCCCCGATGCTCCCGGTGCAGGGGAGGTTATGGCGAAATTTTTCGAAAATTTAGGGTGTTAGCCAAATTTTTGAAATTTTGAAAATTCTCAAAAACTGAAAAGTTGGAGAATGGAAGTCAGATCGAGCGTAGAGTTGATTAATCAAAACACTTTCGACTTTGTTCCTTTTCGGGGACGAAAAGTTTTAAGTGGGGGAGATTGTAACAACCCGTAAAATGCGAGCCAGTTTGAAATTTTTATTTTGGCAATTTTAGCGAATTTTGAATATTTAAAATGAATTATTTTAAATAATATCGACGAGAAATTTATTTTGAATATAATTCGTACGTATATATTTATACGCGTCGTCGTTAGAAAATAAATATTTATATATAATTATAAATAGAATTGAAAATGACGCGGTAGTTCGATAATTCGATTTCAAACTTCAATTGAATGTACCGGGTGCAAAACAATCCGGATTTTAGTGAAACCAAAAATGATGGGATCTAATTGGTAATATCTTTCCAACAAATCTGAAAAATCAAAATTTTATAGCGGGAATCAAAAGATATGTCCAGTTGAAAATTCTGAATAGTCGCTATGGAATTCAGGCCCTTAAAAATGGACATTTAGCAAACGACCTCGGATTTCGACGAAACCAGTTTTGTTGGGTCCGTGATGTCAAATTATTACTAGATTCCAAATTTTATAATTTTCTGAATCAATATGTGAGCGTGGCAAAGGAAAACGCGTTTGACCAGTTTCAGTTGATTTTAATCGACTGGAAATTGGCCATTTTTCTAACGGTCTCAGAATTCAACGAAACTAGTTTCGTTAGGACCGTATCGTCAATACGAAGCTAGAAAATATTTTTATAGAATTTTTCGAGTTAGTATGTGACCTCGGTAAATTGAAATGTACGTTTAAAATTCAATATAGTGATTTAAATGTAAATTCAATGGAAATTGATTCAAACAATCGAATCAGCTTACGATACATATCCCATTGTGTTCGGAATGGGGGTAAAACGCTATAGGCGACAGGCGGTGGGCCTCGTTTCGAGGTCATATGTAAAGGTCAACTTTTTGAGAAAAAAATATATAATAAAATAATTAAAAGCTCTTCTCTCTCCTCACACTCTCCTATACCTTGCCCCCCCCCCGTTTAAATCAATTCAGAAAGAATAAATAAATATAAAAAATGCAGGCGCGATGGCCGCCGCTGCCCCAGGCGGAACACCGCCGCAACTCCCCCTCGAACCCTCTTCCCCCTCCCGAAACGCGCGAGGCCATCCCCTCCTTCCCCTCCATCCTCTCGCCGAACTCGAGGAGAACCCCGTCGGCACCCCCAAGTTCGAAGCCCCCTGCTGCGACCACCACCACGCCGACAACCCCCTAGCGCGCCACCAGTGCCGAGCGCCACCCCCTGTGGACCCCCCTCTCTCCCACAGTAAAAGTAAGTTTTTTTATTATTTATTTTAATTTATTTTAAATACTCGGATTTGTTATATAGGAAATAGCATATAAATGGCAATGAAAAGGTTTGGTTTTTTTTATTTGATAAAAGTAAGGATTTTTATTTGATGAAGAGATAGAATTTTTATTCGATAAGGAAGTTAAAAATATAATCTTTCATATTGTAGAAATATTAAAAATATGATTTTTATATTTTTAAAGTGATAAAGATACGATCTTTATATTTTTAAAGTGATAAAGATACGATCTTTATATTTTTAAAGTAATAAAAATATAGTTTTTATATTTTTAAAGAATTAAAAATATAGTCTTTACTATATAGAAATATTAAAAATATGACTTTTATATTTTTAAAGTATTAAAAATATAATCTTTATAGGATAGAGAATATAAAAATATCATCTTTGTATATGTAGCGAAATAAAAATTTGATTTTTATTTTATATACGTTGAGATAAAGTGGTAATTTTTATAATGATGGAAACTTTATTTTTATAAAGGCGAAAAACTTTATTTTTATAAAGGCGAAAACTTCATATTAGAAAAGGCGAAATCTATATTTTTATAAGGGAGAAATCTATATTTTTGAAATGGAATTTTTGTCTATATAGTAGCAATGTAGAAATAGAATTTTTATCCATAGAACGAGATAGTAAAAATATGATTTTTATATATTGAACTTCGAAATAAAAGTAGAATTTTTATATATTGAACTTCGAAATAAAAATATGATTTTTATATATGGAATAGCATCGTAAAAGTTCGATTTTTGCATATGTAGAGAATACGGGCGAAAGCGACAAAAAGGCGAGTTGGCGAAGATTTCCTGCATTAGAAGTGCCGTGGAGCTAGGATAGCTATAAGTGAGAATTTCTCACCTTTCAATTTATTTTTCTAGTTATATATATATATACTAGGATGCAGACGGTGCTTAGTAGCACCCGACACAATCGTCCACAGACCATGGACTTGTTTGTTTGGCTGTGTTGTTAGTTAGATTGTTTGAGTTGATTTGAATCGTTTGGTGAAATGAAATTGATATGATTGATGTGTGAATGGTGTGGGCCTTCACTAGACCGGGGATAAGGCTAGGCCTCGTCCCGTTTCTAGTATCGTGCCGTTATGCCGCCGAAATTTTCTAAAATGTGTTAGAAAAATAAAAATATCATTTTATTTAAAGAATGAACTTAATAGAAATTCATATGTTGGAATAAAATGTTTTATCGTTAAAAATATAATTTTTAACGTGAATGTGAATAAATAAATATTCATTTACAAACCAGACGGTTTGTTTATGTACACCTATTTGAAGGACATTGATTGGGACGATAAATTTTACACATCGCCCAACTGCACGAATAAAATATTTGTTTGATTGTTTGAAACCCCACACGGGTGTTGGGATGAAACTTGAAGTTCACTCATCCTGATTGATTAAATATGTCGATTGATTGATTGACAAGCTACTATAAGCGTTAAATGTCTATATTTGATGCTTATACAGTGTAGTGCACTTTGGTTGATGGTTGATTATTTTTCAATGCTATTATATACATGTGTTGTATGAAAATCCATATAATTAACATTATATGGTGATTGATTGGGCCTCATTCCAATTTAGAAAATAAAGAATATTATAAAATAACAGTTCATGTGTTGACAGTACTCATCCATTGAGATTGGTCATGTGTTAAACGAAATATTTTGATAATAAAATTTACATCTTTATCAATATAAAATAATGGTTCATGTGTTGACAGTACTCATCCTTTGAGATTGGTCATGTGTTGAACGAAATATTTTGATAATAACAACTATTTTGAAAAAGAAATATTTGAAATAAAATATTTGAAATAGAAATTTATGAAGCCGTGTTGATTAGATTGACGCCATTTTGACGTAATCGATATTTATATCGATTTTATTCATTTTGGAAATGAATTGAATTGAAAACGATTTCGAAATGAATTGAATTGAAAACGATTTCGAAATGAATTGAATTGAAAACGATTTCGAAATGAATTGAATTGAAAACGATTTCGAAATGAATTGAATTGAAAACGATTTCGAAATGAATTGAATTGAAAACGAGTTCGAAATGAATTGAATTGAAAACGATTTCGAAATGAATTGAATTGAAAACGATTTCGAAATGAATTGAATTGAAAACGATTTCGAAATGAATTGAATTGAAAACGATTTCGAAATGAATTGAATTGAAAACGATTTCGAAATGAATTGAATTGAAAACGATTTCGAAATGAATTGAATTGAAAACGATTTCGAAATGAATTGAATTGAAAACGATTTCGAAATGAATTGAATTGAAAACGATTTCGAAATGAATTGAATTGAAAACGAGTTCGAAATGAATTGAATTGAAAACGATTTCAAAATGAATTGAATTGAAAACGATTTCGAAATGAATTGAATTGAAAACGATTTCGAAATGAATTGAATTGAAAACGATTTCGAAATGAATTGAATTGAAAACGATTTCGAAATGAATTGAATTGAAAACGATTTCGAAATGAATTGAATTGAAAACGATTTCGAAATGAATTGAATTGAAAACGATTTCGAAATGAATTGAATTGAAAACGATTTCAAATGGAATTGAAAGCGAATTGAAAACGAATTCAAATTGAATTGAAATTTGAATTGAATATGAATGAATTTTAAAACGAATTTATAAAGAAGAATTCAATTTCGATTTGAATTGAAATGGAAGTTGAAATTGCTTTTGAAATGAATTTTAAAACTATTTATATAATTCGTTTTAAATAGAAATCGACGAAATATATATTATATATATAATATAATGGCCTGAATAGAACGCGCCGCGCCGCGGCAGTTCGTGAATTTCGACCATTTATTTCAAACGGGCATTACGGGAGATCCGACCGTCGGATTCTCCTAAAACCGGAACCATTGGGTTCGTATCGAAAAGAGCTTTCTAACGGATATTAGAAATTAGAAATCTAACGGTTGGATTTGGAATTATGTCCAAATCAAATTTGAAAAAGGTCGCTATAAGTGCAGTTCGATGGCCATTGATGGAAATCGACTGTACGGGCCTTGATAAAATTATTAAAAATAGTAATAATTTGTGTAAAATCATAAGAAATGATTTAGAAAGAATTGGGATGAAAAACTCCATATTTGAAAAGATAAAAATAGATTTTTATCGAAATGAACTAGTTTTGAACTAGAAATATAATTCTATTTATTTTTAAATAAATAAATTGAATTTGAAAAGGGTTTTAAAAATAACCAGAATTTCCAATGATTGCTTTGGAGTGGATTTGAATCGAAATTGTCTTCGGAATATTTCGATGTTGGAATTCGTGATTATACATATGTTGTTATGGAAATTTGAAAGATATATATTTATATCGTTATTTCCAATACGACATTTGTTAGTCGTAGAATTTGATATTGAATATAAGCCGATATATTTTCTATTCAGAGCCTTGTATTGAATATCAAATGTGATTTGGGTTTGTCGTGAATGGTGTCTTCACTAACACTGTTCTTGAACCCAGTTGAGAAAAGATTAAATCTTTTTATTTAGATTTAATGAAGTGTGCCAATTAAATAATATTTAATTGGAACTGAATGGATATTGATTTTTGGGTTTATCGTGGACAGTGTTTTAAATAACACTAGTTCTTTAACCCGATAATTAATGAATGTGATTTTGGGTTTATCGTGAACTGTGTTTTAAATGACACTGATTCTTTAACCCAGTTAAAGATTAAAACTAAGTGGAGTTTTAATGAATCTTTAATTAGATTGAAATGATCGAGAATGGAGTAGCACCAGTTTTGCTCCAGGCGATAGTTAAATCTTTAATTAGATTTAAACGTGAAATGGTAATTGAATTTACCGATAACACCGTGGTGTTAGATATGAAGTATAACCAGTTTTACTTCATGGGATGAATAGGTTGGGATTGGGAAATTAAAGCAAATGATTACTTCGGTAAGGTTCGCTAATCCCGATTGGTTTGAATTGATATTCAAAAATAGATTAAAGAATAAATTTTAAAGAATTTATCTTTGATAAAATTTATGGGAACCTTTCCCTATGAATGTGAAATTTAGAAACTAACTGTCGGTTAGCCAAGCAGAATGGTTTTCTGGATATTGATCTGATGTTGGTTTCGGCCTTCGGGGTTAATGTTTGGGGAATTATTCTCTTGATTAATTTACGGTTAGTGACTAATGAATTGGAATGAGGCGTATGTTGTGTTTGTGTAACACTTTTATAATATATACGCGAGTTATTCGGAAAGACCGGGTTTATCCCATTCTGAATAACTGATACGACGATAAGTCGAAGATGAAGACGATGGTCGAAGACCGGAAGTCTTCACGTTGTTTGGGTGATAACTGATGATCTTGATTGGGTTGTACACCCAAGAAGATGGAAACAGTTGGTGATCGTCCAGACGTACTTGGAGATCGATGGAGATGCGGGGTACTAGGTGCCTCCGGTTTCGTTCAGCCCCAGAACGGACTCGTAAATGGACTGTGTGTCTGACATTGGATTTTAGTCCGTGTGATTGATCTCTATTAAATATATATCTGTTTGGCGGCGGAGAATTTATTCTCTTGCTTAACGCCCTTCTCTGAGACGTACGAGCTCAGGGGTTATATATTGATGGATATCAATCGCATGGAGTGAATTGCCTGTGTGGCATGCCTAAGTGGCAAATGATCGAGGCTTCTGTTGAAAAGCAAAGTCTTGTGGTGATGATCAAAGCACGGCCTTTGTGGCGTAGCTTTATGTAACGTTTACTTCGCGAGTTTCACACCCTGTATGAACCAAAAACGGGAGACGGACCTCAGGGGGGACATGCGTTTTCTTTCTAGCTAGAAGTGGCGTCAGTGGTTTTACACGCCCTGACGCGTTTGACTTATGTGGTTGTTACTGTTGCGAGGCGCCACGGTTAGATCGGACGATCCGGGTCCGATGGAGTCATTCGTTGGCTCATTTACGCCCCAAAGGGCGGAGGGACGCATTGTTCAGGCATTATAATCCACTTCGTGTGGACCGGCCCTAACGATCCAAGGGGCAGTTGCGGTTGTTCCTAGACATGGGCTAGATTGTCTAAAATCGGTTGAGGACGATCCCTGGCCCCGGTTCATAGATGGAAATCCAATTTCCAAATACGTGACTTTGCGGTTTTATTTGTAAACCTATACATGGCGACATAGTGGCATGGGACGCTCATGCCGCCTATGATTGATACTTATGATTTGAAGTTGTTTTATACACTATGCACTTATAATAGTATCAAGTGATTTGTTTTAAACATATCAAGCATTCTTTGGCTGTTATAAGGTAAAAACCCTATCCTCCGGCTTGCGTTGCATTGTGTGATGGGACCTGGGTCTTATAACAGCTTCATTGTTCTTTATTTAGCATTGCGCTGTTTGTTTTATGCACTGGTATTCTTGGGAGGAAACCCGTTCCGTGTTATACGGCGTGGTCCCTTGATTTACCTAACTTTAAAAATAAAGATTAACTGTTTTAGTTCTCACACCAGTCACATGACTGACCTGGAGTTTATTGTTTTAACCTAAACTCTGGGTGCCCTTATTTTGACACGGGCAGCTAGTAGTTTTGGTTTTGCAGATTTATATTCACAGGATCCTGGTTTACAGCTGGAATGATATCCGGAAAGCTTTGTATCCGTATATCTCTTCTAGTTGTGTATTGTATTATTTTCCGCTGCTATGTATTTAAATGTAATTTAAATCTCTGATATTTCTGTGTAATATTCATTTATACTCAGTATATTCTTGTAATCTGATGCATTGTTGTAATATACAATGAAATGTTCTTCTGTATGCGTTCTGTTGTGGCTTGTTCTCGAACTATCCGACGCTTTCCTTTACGGGGAAGTTACGGGTCTTTACATTGGTGTTAAATGAACATATATATAACCAAAAATAACATAAAAGGGACACGGATTGAAAATAAAATGAGGAAACAAGAATTCACATATATATTAAAAAAATGAGGTTAGGAATAACATATAATGATTAGTGAGGAAAAGAGGAATGCATTTGCATAGTTCAGTCAATAAAGAAATTAGAAAAAATGATTGCAAACATGAAAACAATTAAAGTCAGGCACTAGTGAGAAGTAGGGAATTAACCATATTGCTCACTAATTCGAGAACGGAAGGTTTTAGAAAATGAATTATGGTTTTTAATTACAGTGATTACCTATAACTGTGGAAATGAATATACAGTTTTGATAACCAATCAATTGGGAATAGATGTAACTCCGTAAAGAATAAAATGTAAAGATGTAATGGAAAAGGCTAACATAATTGAAAGATGTTATGAAAGGAATATTGTAGGTTCATTATAAACCTTTAACCGCAACTTATATTTTCATAAATATGAAAATTGGGAAATCATAATAAATAGACATGGTTCATTTGCAAATATGAATACGACAGAAAATGGATGAAGATACGGTTAGGCTTTAATATGGGCATATTGACTTAAAATGGTTAAGTTATGAGCCTAAAAGGCGTTAGACTTTAATACGAACATATTGATATTTAAGATTTGAGTTATGAGCCTATGATTCTACGGTAGCCTTGCGACTAGGCAATGAAATTTATGAATAAATAATATTTAGTTTAAATAAATTATTTAATACTGTTAATAAATGAGAATATAAGGAAGTAAAATGCAAAATTGTAAAATGGACATAGTGTCTAATAAAATAGCGATATGTGTTTGGTCTAATCCGTAGGGATAAAGAGCACAATGGGGAAAATCATCATAGGCCTTCGAAGACACAGTGGGAGCACATCCAACTTATTTGACGGTACTAAAAGGAAGTTCGAGACTTTGACGGGACATGAGGATACTCTAAGATGGCTCTGTGTGGTAGGCGTAATGAAGTTGTATCCACAGAGGCATGGTCTGTATGGTTCCATCCATAAAGTATGCCTTGGATATAATTATATCAAGGGTAGCCTAAATGTCTAATGAGATGACTTTTAGGAAGATTCGGTGGCTGCCTCGGCTCGGGAGAGCAGGCTTCGTTTTCAGGAATCAACAAGGATAGTAGGTTGTCGGATACCCTAGTCGAAACGAGTACTGGAAAGACTGAAGTCAAACCAAAAAGCGAATGATCTTTTACTATTGGGTCATTAGATGAGGGATAATGCCAAATTGGATGCTTAGATTGATTGTTATAGGAACGGTCAGTTAGCTCTTTAAATGGTATTTCACTGGTTAAGGGCGTCGAGTGAGGCCATAGCTATGTAAAGAGACAGACCAATCTTTTAATGTATGTAATGTAGGCCTAACGAAGTTGTCCTTTACAGATATAGAAATCCCCCACTTATGTTGTGCAGGGGGACTTAAGGGTAGGGTGCTTTAGTTGGTGTGGCGGTAGAGGTTTATTCACTTTCGTAACGTAGCCTTGTACGATTTCATGGCATTTCCATGAAGACTTAGTGGACTTTCATAGCATAGTGATGGAGATCGAGTGCATTTTCGCAGTGTGGTGATGGAGACCACTCGAGGAGGGTACTATGGGGAGTACCTTGATATAACGGGCATATATATATGATTTATTTGGTTAATCTACTTGCGAATAGATGGGTACGACTTATGCATGAAATTGGAAGTGTGATGTGTAATAAGCTCAAATGACTTAACACAGGTAGGTACATGGTAGTGTTTTTTATAGAAAGTATAAATTGTCCATTCATTAGAAATACTTCTGACCCCTTCTTCATAACAAACACGAAAGTTAGATAGCTAGTAGAGATATTTTACTATGAGCTTTGATATATTTTATCATTTTCTTTCTACATGATAATAGACAAACCAACTCGGTTTTCAATGAACTTGGATTTTAGCATTTTACTAAAAAATTGGGCCCATTGAAATATGGGTTGTTACAGTAATCATACTGTCTACTATCTCAGCTCCGCTCACAAGGCCTACCCTTATACGCAACTTAGTTCGTGATTTATATATATATATATGTGAATGAAGGCCTCGTTATCCTACAACGCAGATGTCTACTAAACTTTTGGTATGTCTCTTTCTTGTGGCAGCAACCCTATAATAACCCGAATTCCGACAGACCGATTTTTTTTCAAAATTCTAATCCATCGAAACCCGTGTTAGTTGCTCTGGTATCCTACAGAAAAGACAGAGATATAAAATATATATCAGAGCTCAGAAAATATCTCATAGCAGAATGGATAAAGTATAATATAATCAAAGTATAGCTTTACTGTATTAATAATATTGCCTAACCAGTATCCACAGCTATCATATCTCTGCCACAAATCTAACATGCGAGTATGTTATGAGGAAGGGGTCAGAACATGAGTTCTGGTGATTGGATTTAAACTATACATTTTGAATAACCCTACATATACCGTTCAATCACTTTTTCTTATTTATTAGGTTACTTGGGTTAACAGCACGCAAGGCTTACACACATGTCGTACCCATTCACTCCCCAGTGGATTAACCTAATCAAGTATATATGTAGCTACCCCCAAATTAAGTCATACCCCATGGTACCTCACTTGCACGGTCTCCTCCGTAACACCATAGAAATATATGTAGTCCCTCATCCTACGCCGGAGTAATGTGCGGACCTCTATATAACAATACTATGTTCTGCATAGAACCACCATCACCATGCTATGTAAGCGTACAGACTTCCACCTTTGATCAAATCGGATTGTAGGGTAATGCCATAGAGCCTATGATACACCACCCAGAGCAGACATGCATGTATCTAGACTTTCCCACGTACGTATCGTCAATTGTAATCAATGCCTTAACCGCACATAACCTCTAATGTGCACCGAGTTCCGTGGCAGGGCTACACAAGAAACAAGAAACTCTATCGGGAGTTTTTCCATATCTGTACAGGCCCACCTTTAAGAGCCTCAAAATACAGGTATCCTTTAGGTCTGTTTTTCATCGTGGCTATGACCCCACCTCGGCCCCTCCCTCAATTAATAAAGACTAAAAGAGCTAAGCGACTTTCCCCTAACAAAAAAATCTAATCACCTAGTTGGTGTCTCCCCTCAATCACCATGCCTCGATAGTGAACGGTGGATGGCGTATTGGGTTTAGCTCTAGTCTTTTCACATCCCACTGGCTGTTGATGATAGGTACCCGATGATCTACTATCCTTGTTGGTCGTGAGCCCTGCCTCCGTCTTGAGGTGACCGCCTAATCACTCTAGTGTCACCACATCACAACTTTCTGACTGCAAAGCTACTTTTTGCAATTAAGGCTACTCACGGGGTTGTTACGCACCGACCCAACCTCTGTGAGCACAGCCCGAACATTGCACCACCACAGAGGACTACCAAGCGAACCTTCCACATCTTAGGATGTCACGTGCTTAACCTTCCAGTCCTTCAGAGACGACAGAATAATCAGATGGATGTACTCTCCCCTCGTGCCTCATGACACCATGATGATCTACCCCGTTGGGTTATTCACCCTCAAATGTGCGGACTGGCTCAAGCGCCTCATTTTAATATGTTATTAAACCCTATGTCTAAGAATTCTTTTGTGTGCTTGCTTTACCGCATAAGGTTTCCATTTAATTTGGTTATTCCCATTCACATTGACTTCTTATTCAAGTTACCAAGTTCCTCTTGCTTATTAATTTCAGTCATATAACTTAACCCATTTAAGCCTATTAATAAGCTCACAACATGTTATTCTCTAGATTGAGATCAAGGGTCTGTAATCCACAATCCCTTTATATTCTTGTTTGATTTCATAGTTACAAAAACATGTTCTACTTAATATGTAATTAAGTATATCTCAATTCACATGTTTTCTGGTTAACATGTCAGTCATTATTTATGATTAAATATAACTTATTTCATTTCATAAATTTGCCTCACTTTTTCCAATTTAATCATAATTTCATCCTACACTGCCATACAACTTATCGTTGTCTATTTATTAACTTAGTTCTCTTAATTAAGGTTCGCTAATAAGTCTCCTTTCCATTTATTATAACTTATGTTATAATTTCGACTTGTTCCTAGGACAAGCCTTAACATGTTATTCTTATCAGCATATTTCAGATTTCCAAGTTTACAGATTACTTAAATTATAATTAAGTATAACTTCTTACATTTCATAATTTTCCTCCTTTTCTCAACTTATTACAAACAACTGATTTTTGGTTTCCCTTATTTATTGATTACTTAGTTTACAATTAAGTCCACTTACCACATTACACAAGTTATCTCATTTACTTACTGGTTTATTATAACCTAAGTTATAATCTCCACTTGTGCCCAGGATAAGTCTACCTATTATATATCACTCTCACTAATGTAATTTATTATAATAGGTTATTATCATTCACAGTTCGTTCATTTTTTTACTGTTTTAACTTCCATTCATTTCCATTAATCACAATTAGTGCCATTTATTTCTATCCTTATATATACACACACACACTAGACCTCTCACAGTAAGCCGACCACTTGTGGATGTTGGATTTGCCGAGCGGTTCTGGGCAGACTTCTACCAAAAGTTGGACTTAACATTGTGTCTTAGCACCATTACATGTATATTTACGCACTAGAACTCTCACATTAAATTTACAACTTGTGGATGCTGGATTTGCCGGGTGGTTCCGGGTAGACTTCTACCACAAGTTGAATTTAACCTTGTGTCTAAGTATGGTTAAGTTTTCTAATTACTATAAATTTTCTATATAGTTTAGGCATGTCCATTATTCCAAATTTTAATATAATCTATATTTTGCATGCCATCATATTGAGCCCATTTCATGTCGCATGCTCTTTCTAACATGTAATTGATTCTATTCTAGCATGTAATCATTTAATCATGTACTTGTTCAAATCTAATAAGTTAACATGCAGTTTTCTCAATTCTACAGTTATAATTCAAGTACATAATTTGCCATAAGTTAATCTTGTAATTAGAACATGTATGTATACAACAGTAATCGCTATACATATTTTAAGAAGTTTACATTTCAACATATGAACATTTCAGCATATTAAACGTTTCAACATCTGAATTTTCCAACATATTAATATTTTAACGTATTAATATTTCAACATGTCATATTAGCATTTCATCACTTTAATCATTCTATCATATTTACATTACATGTTAACGGGGAATGTCAAACGATAATATACCATTATAAAAATGATATAACTTAAATCCACTCACCAAATTTGCTTTCCAAAATCCTGAATCTGGTCTAGATCTAGTATTCCATGGTCCTCCTAGCTGAATGTAGAACCTAGCTACCATGGTTCCATAATTCTTAATTAAAGGAAAAGGGAAAAAATTAGGTGAAAATTGAAACAGACCAGATCTAAGAAATTACCTTACTTCGAATATGATCATGAACGCCTTCTTATTAATATCCATTCTTTTCCTCCAGATCTTGAATCAAAATTTTCCTAAACTAATTATTCTATATTTTTTCTAAAGAGATTTGAGGAGGAGAAAGAATGGCAGAGCTTAGACATTATCTCAGAGAATATGGGATTTAGGCTCTGCTAGCCTATTTATAGGTGTTCACAATCTTATCGTACACGCAGCGCTGAGTCAGCATTGAATCCAGTTAAGAAAATAGTCCAAGTTCGCAGATGAATCTAATCGGATCTGGGGGGTCTCGACCCTAGCGTCGACCCCCCTACATGGGTGTCTACCCCCCTTACAGGGGTGCAGACCCCCTATGGGTCCCGCAAGCTGTTTTGGGGCAGAAATTTGATTTTCGAATGTTTGAATTTCTGGAATTTATTTAATTGTTATATATACATTTGATCTTCTTATATGTATACAAATCTTCTAATGAATATTTTACGCGTATATATACACGCACAACTTTTATTTTATTTTCAAAATTCAAATGTTTTTGTACCGTTCTTTAATCCTTGCCACGTTTCTTTGATTGCAGCCTTTTCTTGAATTTTATCTCTTGTATATATATTTCTGCACATATATACATATATATTCTCATATATATATATATACATATTTTCTTTACTTCCTTATATGTATAATTTTCCTTATATGTGCATTTATACATATTTTCTCTTATGAACATGTGTTATTTTAGTTATTCCCTTAAAACAAAAATATGACACCAGTGGGAATCGAACTATGTACCTCTTGTATGCAAGCCACATGCTCTAACCAACTGGACTACTAAGGCTATTGTTAACAAGGCTTAGAACAATGGTATTTATTGTTCTCTGCTTACTTCTCTTTTTCATATTTTTTACAATATTTCATTTAACCCATTGCATGAATCTTTTTCTTCTTTTTCAGTGCATGTATTTGTTACATGTAATCACATTTTATCTTTATTTTACTCTTCATATATATATTTATGTCTATGCATATATATACATATGCATTATTTAATTATTAAATTGTTATAAAATGTTGGGTGTTACAGGCCCCACACAGCCACCCTCAACCAATGAAAGACCAGTACAAGAGCTAAGTGATTGTTCCTACAGCAAATAATCTGAACATCCAATTGGCATTACATCTAATATCTTGATAGTGAAAGATCATTGGCTTATCGATTTAACTCCAGAATTTACCATTCTCGCTTTAATTGATAATGATAAGTATTTGAATGATTCACTATCCCTATTGTATCCAGAACACGAAGCCTGTAACTGGGTGCCGAGGCAAACGCTGAATCCTAAAGTCATCAGATCAAGCTTCTGGCTTCCTTGGTATGAATGCAGCCAATGCACACTCTCTAGATGGAACCGTTATAGAACCACCTCAAGGTTACATCTTACCCTAGGCGTATCCCAGAGGGTTGTCTTGGAATATCCTCACATCCAATAGAAATCTCGAACTTCCCTCCATCCATGTTGAAACAACAAGTCGGACGTGCTCCCACTACCTACGATGATCGTTCTTCGTTAGGCTTTCCATCCAGACTCCATTCACCACTAGTCCTAACTATGTACTGATAGTCTTTTTCAAACAATCTAGTCTCTGTAGTGCTTACACACTCTATAGGAATTTACTATTATTCCAAAATAATTCTCGCAATCTACTTTATAGCCTCAAAAATATTCCCTGTCTTTCCAAGTACTAACCCTTAACTGCTCCATGATTTAAAAACATGGTTTGGATTCATCACCATTTTTCCAAAAAAAGTAAAAGATTCAAAACTTTATTTTTCTTCATTGAAACTTATTTTTGCCAAATCAAAAAAAAATGACATCTCAAAAAAACCACAAAAACTTTTTTTTTCAAATCATAAAAACTAGAGTAGACAAGGACAAATATTTCTCAATTAATTTCACAACAGCTCATTGTTACTTCACTAGTTCAATTACTTACAACTAGGTATTGATTTCTAAACTTATCCCAAATATCTACTCTATTCTAAATTTTTACAACTTATTTTGTCCACCCCTTAAAGTTTATGTCAAAAAATTTGTCAAAAACTTATGTTAAAAGAATACAAATTTTCAAAATTTTCTTACCGAAACTTTTTTTTTTGACAAAATGTAATCTTTTCTATGTTTTCTTTTTTAATTCTATCATACTTTTAGCTTAAAACTAGCGAGCCATACAAGTTCTATAATGCACATATTTTTCTAATCGAATTCATTTGAGATAAAAAAATTCATAAGAAATCACCATTTCCAATATATACCAAATTTTTTTCGAAATACAATATGTAATTTTCAAATATCTTTATTACATATTTTTTCAAACGTCAAAAATACCTCTTTTTGTTTCAAAAATTGTTCTATACAACTTAGCTAGTACATATTTTAAAACTGTAAACTTTTAATGTCCAAATTTGAAAAGCACCATAAACTATCAACGAAAAGCTTTTAAAATTTCAGATTCTTAAAAGTTAACAATGGGGATTGACTCAAAGTGGGTTTCTAACTCACTTAGACTTTCCTAAATATTTTCCTAATGCATTTTTCTTTTTCACTCTTTCCTAATTTGTAAGGCTCTACTGCCAAACCCACTAATCCAAAATGCTAACATTTTAGATACTATGGTATGGGATTCATCTTTTTCCATTACAAAACACATTGCATAATTTTCACCCAAACCACCTAAGGGTCTCCAATTCTCAAATTTCAATAACCATTTCTTTAGTGTACATAACTAATTTCCCACCGCTTTCCATATGTCGATCTTCCTATTTAGTGGGTCCTTTATGGATCTAAGTGCATATATGTGATATATTTATATTTGAAAATACAAATATTCTCTGTACTTAGGAATCCTAAATCTGAGCTATGATACCAAATGTAATGACATGAATTTCGACAGAACGATTTTTTTCCAAAAATCCCAATTTGTCGAAGCTCGAGTTGGCTTGTCTCGTATCCTGTAGAAAAGATAGAGAAAATAACTCTATCAGAGCTCGATAGAATATCTTACAGTGTAATGGATAAATATAATAGTCAAATATAGCCTTACCGAAATAATAACACTGTCTAACATGTGTTCAAAGGCTACCAAATCCCTGCCAAATATAACCTGCGAGTAAGTTATGAGGAGGGGTCAAAACACAAAGTTCTAGTGAGAGGACAAACTATACATTCTGAAATAACCCTACATATAACGTTCAGTTATATTTTCTTAATTATTTGGGTTAACATCATTCAAGGCTCCACACTCACGTCATATCCATCTATTCCCCCGTAGATCAAAATTAATATAGTATATATGTAGCTATACCCAACACCTTAACGTGTTCCCTCTAGTACAATCCTCGTACGATCTCCGCCGTTATTATAATGATCTTGTAGGAATTCAATGCCCAAATTTCTAAAATAATACATATACCTGTATTACTTGCCAAACTCCAAGTATCGAAAACACCAAATAGTTAATAGAAAGAAATTTGAGGGTGCAATAAATATAATATAGAAATAAATCTTTATTGAGAGCTTGGAAAATACTTGCAATCAGTATAGTACATCATTTACATTTGGATAGTTATAACAACTTGTCCTCATATACAACGCATAGAGGAATAATAACCGAATACATTTTGACCTCTCCATCATGTCTCTAAACTTCACAATATCCGATAACCTAAACCTGTAAAACTTGGTCTGACCCGAGCATTGCGAACACAAGGATTAGTCTGATGAACCAGCGTGAGAAAACCCACTAACTTTATAGCATCATCTAACTTGGTTTTAAATAAGAATCCTTTCGAAAGAAAAGGATAATCATAAGACCAATTCACACATGAACACAGATGTTTTTTACCTTATGATAACCCAAACATTTTTAAAATCAATACTTATCTGATATTATAATAGTGTCTAAATCAAGTAAATAGAAATCTAGCAGAATGCTTGCATCTCAAGCTTCACATACATAGTATACAATCAAAACTACGGGCACTTTTTGGAGAATGGATTACCAACGGTAGCAAGGTATGGGACCTCCTTCCGATAGTATACCTCTAGATAAAATACACTAGGATTCAACAAGAACATCTTTCAACCCTGGCTAAACATGACAGGCCATTCACTACGCTCGAATGTTCCAAATATATTGTCACCTTATGGTTGGACAACCACCGCATTTCCCAGGAGATATAGAAATGAAAAGATGAACAAATGAAATTTCTCTAGATGGTGAAAATGCACCCTAATTGGGAGCGACCCACTTAGCTATGCGACCTACCCGATTTTATAACATTTCCCAGTTAAAGAGGCCTAAGGTTAAAATTATATTTTTTAGAACATCTGGCTACCATTCACTTTGAATGCCATATCATCAGATCTGCAAGAATATCACTATTTGACGTCCATAAAAATAGTCTAGTTGTTAAGCTAGGAGAAGTGCCCTTCTCCACCATCAACTATGGTACGTTTGAAGAAATCAACATACGCGATCCCTTTGGAAATACTATATCAAACATTCATCCATACAAGTTGCCTTGGGACTGGACAAACTGATGGCACCCTCCTACCACATCCTAGGCATCACCCTATAGATCAATAGCAAGTAGTCCTTGCAATCCATAGATTCCAATCACTACAGAATCACAACCAAAATATATCTGGGATCTAACAAGATAACGTCAATAAGTAGTTCCTCTGTTATTGAAGATCAACGGTCTTCAACTGCTCCATCTTCACTCAGCATCTTCCATGTAGTTGCTAGTTTAGAATGGTTTTCGAATATAATTTGATCCCGGTCTTTCCGTACCAACAATCGTATAGGCCAGATTCGATAGTCGGTTATTTAGCTATCAAATAAAACAACCATTCATTCATAAAATAAGAAAACTTATTAATTTAATACCCAATATCATTTAGCCTCTTTAATTAACTTGTCATTAATTAAATATTAAAAACTTCTTATTCGGAAAACATTTCCTTTCTTATTAATATAAGGAAATTCAATTGTCATCCCACATCTACTTAATGAATCCTCATTGTAAATCAGTAAGTGAATAAATCTCTAAGTATACAACCTCGAAGGCTGAAACCTACATCAGATTGATACCTCGAATGTTACTCGACTCAACCAACGTACAGTAGGTTCCAATTTCATAAAACCACATCATATTCCCATTTTACCATTTCAAAATTATTATACTCCTTTAAAATCTCACTACCCATTTCTAATTACATTTTAAATATCATTTCATAAAATTAACTAAAATAATTCAACTTAACCAATGTAAATAAATATTATAGATTCCATTTGAAAAAACTTTCACCTTTCATTTACAAAATCATTAAGCTTTCATTTTTAAAATTCTTAACCATTTGTTTACAAATCCCTTAACCATTCATTTATAAATATATTTCTAATTGCAAGTATTTATTTCTTTTACAACTTCCTCCATATAATTCATTTTATATGTATTTCCATTTATAACACCTTTTTGCAATCTTGCCATGAATTCTCATTTGTTTGATATTTATCTCAATTCCAATTATATGCAAATATTCATATTCTATTTTCAATTCCATTTATTCGCTAATTACATTCATGAAAAACCCATTTACTCACATTTCATATATTTATAAACAACCTCTGTAAAAACATTCATTAATTACGAAAATCACTTTTTAGTTCTTTTTAAATCAATTTTCATACACTTCGAATTCCATTTCAACTTTTTAAAATCTTTTAAGATTCCATTTACGCCGCTTAATCCCTTCTTCGAAACCATTTTTACATTCCTATTTAATTTATATCGCTTAAGCATTTATTTATTAATATCTTGGAAATTCCATTAATTTAAAAAACATAAATAATTATAAAAACATAAATAAAACTTCGATGTTTATATTTTTAAAATAAACATCGTGTTTGAAATCCATATATAAAAATAACTTTGAAAATGATTGATATCTATTTAACGTCAATTCCAAAAATCTATAATTTTATCGTTGGTACTAAAGAGGTAAATATCTACTAAAGAACCAACCAGTGAAATATCAATCAAGGTTAAACCCTAATGAACAAAAAAATCATATTGATAAACATTATCAATATCGGTGAGGAATCGTATTGGATCCCTCCAACCTATCAATCCCTGCATCAAAATTCATATTTTTAACATATATAATAATATAATGAAATTAAACAACTACTGGTGAGAAATCCAGTTGGATCCCTCTAATCTGTTATTCCCTACATCCAAATAGGTTAACTAAAATAAAATCATTTAATTAGAATTATCCAATTTTAAACTAACAATTTCCATAACAGTTAATAATAATAATTTAACACAATAATAATAACTTAAACGATTCTTTAAAATAAACATGTTTATTTTACACAACAAGGTAAGTTACCTCAATTGGTTCAAATCGTTAAAATAATGATTTGGTTTTTCATTAATATTAAAAACGTTTAATTCCATGGGTTCAATAAATATATGAATATAATTAACACACATTTAGCAATTAGCAGCTATAGCACAAACAATGAAAACCCGATTTGTATAAAATATAAGTGGGATGAACTGAGTGAGTTTTACTCACATTGATTCCATTTATTTCTAAAACTATTCGGTGACAATTAAGTAATCAGTCATTTAATTAAACTGTAAATTCCTGTCCTTCCCATTTCTTTCCAGATTAGTTCCATAGTGTTATGCTCGTTCCCACGATTCCATTATAACTTGTTTTGTCGGATTCTGATAATATTTGGATAAGTTATTAATATACTAAGTTAAACATATTTAATTGAGTTAATTAACTAACTAATTAAACACTAATTTACTAATTACATATAAAATAATCGACTGCTCCAGATTTCCTTTTCACCTTCATGCATTTTGTTTCTTTTGAATTTGAGAAACCACGCTGCTGCCAAACAAATCGCTGCCGCCCTCCACTCAAATCAGTAGCCGATGATCTGACGCCGTCATGCGAAGCCCCTCAGCCTCACCTTCTCGTGCTCCAACAATCAAGCCACTCAACGTCACCTTAGCTTCAGAAACTCCAATCGACGTCGGTGCCTTATTGTTGCAAAACAGGTTACTAGAAGACCCCAATTCCGACAATGTCCGGTCGGATTGTAGATCTCAATGAGTGTCACGACTTTCTAATTATGAACCTCATGAATTAATGCGTGGATGTGGAGTCAAATTAGGAGGAAGATTCAAAGGTTTTGGATTGTTCATGAAGATAGAGGCAACCGTAATTGCCATTAACCATGGGATTTAATTTCAACGCAAAAACTATGGTTAACATATAGTGATAGGTATTTATATTGGTATATGGTTTTAATATTAAATTGTTAAATGATACTTTGCCATGAAGTAACTTATTTAATCCACTACATATGATCTCTAATCGAGTCGAAAATTGAAATTATAACATAAAATAATATTTCGGACATGATGGAACAGGTTTTGTTTAATTTGGAGATAGTTTGGAAAAATTCCTTTATAACCCATATACATGAATCGACACGTATTTAAATTGCGTACTATAACAACCCAGAATTTTAGAACCAATTTAAAAATTATTTTTAATTGATTTTAATGATTTTAAATATATAAATGAAATATTTTGAAAATTAACGACATAAAATCTTTATTTTAAGTGAGGTTTGAATGTAAGAATCTAGAATTTAATTAAAACGAACTCATAACATCATGGTATTTTGTAATAATACGTTTTGAACTATAAATGAACACATAGAATTTATTGTAAGTCAGAATTTGATAGAACAAGAAGCATTAGGATCTATTTAATAATATCTTTTTAATGAAAGTGAAAAATTTAGTTTTCATGTTATGGATTGTAAGTTATGTCCAACTCAAAATTTAAAATAGTCACTATGAAGTAGTTTATAAATTATAATGATTTATTTATTTAAATAAAAATATTTTTCATGTAAATTGATTGCCAAATGACTAGAAAATTGTAATATTGAATTATAGACTCGGTACATTTATTTTACATCTATATGATATTTTATTTGGATATGTAAGACAATATTAATTTATTAATATTATTTACTTATACTGTTTTTGAATTTATTAAAATTATAATGATATTACATAGCCCTTAAAAATAGCCATTTTACAAACGACCTGCGTTTTCAACGAAACCACTTTTATTGGATCCAAAATATTAAATTATCGATAATTTCCAAATTTCGTAAATTATGGAGTTAGTATATGGCCGTGCACAATAAATTGTGAATTGATCATCCATTTACACCCAAAATGGAGCTTTCTGAGCAATCGCACTCGAAATTCGATGAAACGAGTTTCATTAGGACCGTATTATCAAAACATAGTTGTGAGTCAATTTTCATCGCAAACGGGGTTCGTGTGTGGTCGGGGCATCGATAACCGTTGAACAACGACAACATGAACTAAAGAAATAATAAAATAACCTTTGAAATCTTACCTATATAATATTTCATCTCTCTCATAACCCTAACTCCTCATCTCCACCAAAATTTGCAGCCACCCCTTCCTGCTCTAAAAACATTTTTTATAAATAATCCCCAGAACATAAAATAATTTATATCTTTCAAACCAATAGGAGTTAGGCTATGAAATTTAATGGATTTGTAGAACATGGGGAGAGGTACCCACGCCTAAAATTTGGGGCTCATTGGAGGCCGGCGTCGAGCGTTATCGAAGATGAATGGAAAACTGTTCACTTTCGGTCTTTGGATTGCTATGTTGCCCACAGTGAGAGTTAGGCCGAGCGATTTTTGGGGAAGGTAGAGTGGGAGCATACGGAAATTTTGGCAGTAGTGGAGAAGTCTCTAGTGTCCGGAGTTAGCCGTGTTCGATGGTTGATCAGAGGGAAGCTGGAAAATGAGACAGTCACGGAAATTGAAAATTTCTCGTTAATCCGTCGAGAATCTGACGAAGTGTCCAAAGGTAAAGTTGTTCGGAACAACGACATCTACCTACCATTGAAATTTGGCGGTGTTTGGAGCAACAGAGTGGCCGTAGTGCCTTGATGAGCAGAAAAAGCTGTTTTCCATTCATTTATGGATGGCGGAGCCTCCGTGGTAGCTGAGGGGACCACCCCTACAGATGTGGAAAGAGGAGGAGATGTCAGAGACAATGGCACTGGTCTCATGCAATTATGAGCCACAGTTTGGTCGTGGCGAGCGTTTAAGCAGGAGGGCGTCGTTTGGAGAAGAAAGGTAGAAATTAAATAATTAATTAAATTGATGTGTATTAAATATTTAAAACTTAATATCTCATTCATACGAGGTCGGAATTGGACGATTCAAGATGTGTTGGAATCATGAAGATGAGAGCTCCGCCATGGAAATGGATTGAATGGATTTGGAGCAAGTTAAATTTTGAGCTAAATTAAACATCCGTTTAATTTAGTTTGAAAATAAATCGTCAAACAAATCTAGGTGAGAAATCTCTCACTCAACTTTTTTGTTATTTTATTATATTCATATTTAAAAATATATTAAGTGCCTATGTAGATTTTTATCCGTTTAAATATCACAAATTCTTATACGGTGCATGGTAGCTCACATCACAATTGTTTGCAAACCCGATGGATGAATTGTTGATTGTTTGTGTTATGATTCGAATGTGATTTTGAAATAATTAACATGTTAAAAACAATGTTAGATTATTTGTGGTTGTTGAAACTGGATACAAATATCCATTTATAATTTAAACGGCGAATTTGTTATCAATTGCTCAAGTATAATTGGTTGTATTGAAAAATAATTTAGAATGAATAAATAGTTTATTAATCAATTATTTATTGGTTGAAAACCCCACACGGGTATTGCGATGGTATTTGATTTACACTACTCCCAAGTGTTTAGATTTGATGTTAATCGATTGAACGATAGAACGACATAAGCCTTAAATAATTATTTAATGCTTATGCGGCTGTAAGGGCACTCTGGATGTTAATTGAATGTTCGATGGTTACTTACAATTATTGTTGAACGTATGAAATCCATGTAAATTCATTTATATAGATATTGATCAAGTTTCATTCCAATCCGAAATAAAAATGAATATTTTAATAATATAACATTCAATGAAAATTTAAGTTTGATTTAGACGTCTGATTTTGGATGGATGCAAAGATATTGAAATATCGATGGATATTCGTAACTGTAACGAATGGTCTTGAAGTAAACATGATATTAAAATTGACTGTACATTGAAATATGCTATTTTGAATATAAATGACAGAAATGAGCTTTCAAAGATAATTATATATGTTATAAAAATGGTTAATAAGTGTTTGGATTTATAATTAAAACTATAAATCGAATTTGGGCTTGAATAGAATGAGTCGCGCAGCAACAATTCACGAAAGTCAACTCGTAACTTTAAACTGACATAACGGGAGATCCGATAGTCTGATTCTCCCGAAATTGGAACCATTGGAACCGTACTGAAACGAGTTTTCCAATAAAATGAGAATTTTTAAAATCCAATGGTTAGATTTTAATTGAAGTCCAAATCAGTTTTGGAAAAGATTGCTATGCATGTAGTTCGGTGACCGATATTGGAAACCGACTGTAAGGGCCTTGATAAAATTATTGAAAATATAATTAAATTATGTAAAATCATAATAAATGATTTGAAAAGATTTTGGTTGAAATATTCCACATTTGAAATGATAAAAGATATTTTTATCTGAATAAACTAGTTAATAACTAGAATAATAATCCAATGATTTTTAAAATAATAAATTGGATTTGTGAACGGTTTTGTCATAACCAGAAGTTTTCAACACATATATTGGGAAATATTTGAATGGAAATAAGCTTCAAATATTTCGATATTGGATTCCGTGATTATACGGATATTGTTAAGGAATTTGGAAGATATAGATATCATTATTCAAATACGATATTTGTTAGTATTGAATATAAGTTGATATGATTTCTCTTCAAAATTTGTATTTGTTATCAAATTGGATTTTGAGTTTGTTTTGAATGTTGTTTTTAATAACACTATTCTTAAAACCTGTTGAAACGAAAGCTATAGAATTAATCTTTTAAGTAATATTTAATGTAGTTTTTCCAATTTAATAAATTAAATTGAAATTAAATGGAAAATGGGATTTTGGGTTTGTCATTAATGGTATCTTCATAATATTGATTTTGAACCCATTTTTGAATGGAATAAATATTTTATTTTAGGTTAGAAAAGTTTTCAAATCTATTTAACTAAATTGGAATTAAATAAAAAATGGGATTTTGGGTTTGTCGCGAATGGTATCTTCAATAATACTATTCTTGAACCCATTTGTGAATGGAATAATTCTTTTAATTAAGGTTTAGAGAAGTTTTCCAATCTATTTAGTTAAATTGGAATTGAATGGAATTCGAGTTAATATTAATCGAAATGAGCTTCTATAAAGGGAGGCCTTTACTATTTATGGAAATTAAAAGGCTTCGCTGCTATTCCACTTATAGTATTATCCTCATACGGAAATTTATATCGATTATAAGTTGTTCAGATTTCCATGAAGACTCCATATTAATGGAAGTTGATTTTGGGGTTATTGTGAGAAATGTTTTAAACGACATTCGTTCATTAACCCAGTTAAAGACAAGATTAATTTCCCAAAGTGGAATAATAATTAAGTAATGATCTTTGAGATTAAAACTAAGTTGGAGATTTAATTAATCTTTAATTAGATTAGGGACTTTAAATGGTAATTAAATTTATCAATTACACAATGGGTGTTAGATATGGAGTGCTACCACTTTGCTCCTTAGGATGAATAGGTTAGGATTGGGATAATAAAATGAATGATTATTTCGGTAAGGCTTGATAATCCTGAGTAGTTTGATAAACCTTAATCTGGTTAAAGTTGTGAAAAGATATTATAAAATCTTTTGAAATGATTCCCAAGATATGGATTATGTAACAAGTTTAAATGAAATAAATCTTCGAAAAAATTTGTGGGAATAATCCACAGTGTAAAGAATATTTGATTGGAATGAGGCGTATGATGTGTTTATATATCACATGATTTTAAAATATGCGCGAGTGATTCGAAAAAACTGTGTTCAACCCATTCTGAATAACTGTTACGGCGATTAAAAGTTGAAGATTTGAAAACGGTGGTTAAAGAATGAAGAACTTCACATCATTTGGCCTATTACTAATGTCTTGATTAGGCTGATCCCCCAAGACAACGTAATAAGGAGTGGTCGTCCAAACGTACTTGGAGTTCGACTGGATATGCGAGAACCTCTCTCCTGTATTGGACATATGGGATGAGGAATAAGGTGCCTTTGGTTTCGATCAGACCCAGAATGGATGTGTAAATGGAATGTGCGTTTGACATTGAGTTTTGTTACATATTGATTGATGGCTACTAGATATATATTTTTGGTAGCGGAGAATTTATTCTCTTGCTTAACACCCTTCTCTGAGACGTACAATCTTAGATGTTTTATATTGGTAGATGAGACGAATCAAACTTCTCGACCAGCGTAAACCAAACAAGAAGACGAATTATATGAGAACACGACACAATGGAACATAAACATGAGAATATTTCATTGCTATTAAAACAATTTACATCTGAGTACAAGATATCATAGTACAAATAATAATTACAGTGGTAAATCAGAGATTAATAAATTACAAAACAGCGGAAATATAATACATAATATAATGTTCAGCGGAAAACATCAACTACCTCAGCTGAAAGAAATGCATGGATACAAAGCTTTCCAAATATAGATCCGGTTGTAATCCAGGATCCTATGAAAAGAAATATCTGCAAACCAAAGCAAATAGCCGCCCATGTGGAAAATATGGGCATCTAAAGTTTAAGTGAGAAACAATAAACTTCGAGTCAGTCATGGGACTGGTGTGAGAACTAAAACTATTATTGACTTTATTTTAATGTTAGATAAATTGAGGGACCATGACATATAATACGAAACGGGTTTTCTCCCAAGAATACCGTAAAATAAACAACATAATGCTATAAAGAAAAATGAAGCCATCTAAGACTCGGGTCCCATCACACAATGCAACATAAACCAAATGATAGAGTTTTACCATATAATGGTCAAATATGCTTGATAAGAAAAAATTATTTTTTATTATTATTAGTGCATAGTGAAGAAATTAACTTCAAATATATATGTATCAATCATAGACGGCATAGGTACCATAATATTATTTTGCCATACAGGTTTACAACTAAAACTATAAAATTGCATATTTTAAATTGGATTCCCATCTTTGAACCAAGGCAAGCGATCTTCCTTTCCAATTGAGCCCACCTAGCCTATGATAGAGGATAACCTGCAAGTGACCCTAGGTCAGCGGTAGGGCCGGTCAGTCGTCTTTGATTAATAATACCATAAACAATACGTTAGCCGGTCCTATCAGACCTAGTCACTTGGTCAGTATGTCGACCATTCGTTTGTATGTCGACCATCTAGGGCCTTGTGCGGCCAAATCAAATCCGAGGTACCTCGCCTTCCATCCTCCAACGTCCACATAAGTAAAATGTCTGGGCTCCATACCATGACATCACACGTAGCGAGAAACCAATGTATGTCCATTTCCCTACGGTCCTCTTCCCGTTTTTGGTTCATACCGAGGTGTGAAGCTCCCGAATTAACGCAAGCGGTGCTATATTAAAGTTGTGCTTTGATCATCAACCACAAGACTCTACTTTCAACAAATGCCTTGATCATTGCATCTTAGCTTGCCACATTGTCAATCCATACTATACTATTGATTTCCACAAATATATGACCTCTAATCTCATTCATCTCAGAGAAGGGTGTAAAGCAAGGGAATAAATTATCTGCCACCAAAAAGATATATATTTAGCAGAGATCAACAAATACAGCGTGAAATACAATGTTAGGCATACAATCCATTTGTGAGTTTGTTTTGGGTTTGAAGGAAACCAGAGTCACCTAATTCCTCGTCCCATATGTCCAACACAGGAGACATGCCCTCGCATATCCGGTCGATATCCAAGTACTCTGGATGACCACCACTTGTCACTTCATCTTGGGTGTACAATCCAATCAAGACATTAGTAATCATCCTAGCGATGTGAAGATCCCCAGTCTTGAATCACGGTCTTCAAATCTTCGACTTTTAATCGTCGTAACAGTTATTCAGAATGGGTTAAATCCGATCTTTCCAAATAACTCGCGTATCTTATAATCAAGTGCTAAAAAAACATATCACACGCCTCATTCCAATCCAGAATATTCTTTTATTCATATATTCTTGTAAATCATTTCAAAAGATTTTATAATATCTTTTCACAACTTAAACCAAATTAAGGTTTATTAACTAGTCGGGTTAGCGAGCCTTACCGAAGTAATCATTCATTTTATTATTCCAGTCCCAACCTACTCATCCCATGGAGCAAAACTGGTAGTATTCCATATCTAACGCTCATTGTGTTATCGGTAAATTTAATTACCATTTCACGTTTCAAATCAAATTAAAGATTTAACTATCGCATGGAGTAAAACTAGTGGTACTCCATTTCGAACATTTCTTGAATTCAATAATTTTAATTACCACGTTCACATTTCAATCTAATTAAAGATTCATTAAAATTACAATTTTGTTTTAATCTCAAAAATCATTACTTAATGATTATTCAACTTAGGAAATTAATCTCTTTAACTGGGTTAGAGAACCAAAGTCGTTTAAAACATAGTTCGCGATAAACCCAAAAACATCTTCCATTGTAATCAAACTTTCACGAAATCAGATCAATCATAATTCGTATAAATTTCAGTATCAGACTAATACAATAAGTGGAATAACGGCTAAGCCTTTTAAATTCCATAAAAAGTAATGGTCTTCCTTCACAGAAGCTCATCTCGAATATCAAATCGAATTCCATTCAATTCCAATTAAATATATCAAATTAGAAAACTTTACTTTGGAAAATTTCCTTAAATCTTAATTAAAAGATTTATAAATTCCAAATCTATTAGATCCAAAAGTGGCTCTAACACCCAAATTATCTGAATTGGAAGAGATTTATATCTAGAAATGCAAGAAAACGCAGAAAACACACAAGATTTATAGTGGTTCGGCGTTAACGAGCCTACATCCACTTTATATCTATGATTATACTTAAGATTTGAGTACAATCAATGATTTATCTCTCATCCTCACTTTTACAATGTTGGTTCACTCATTAAATTCAAGACAGCTCCGAATAGGAATAATGGAGATATGATAATGGTGGAATCAGAGCTCAGAATTGCAAAAAGATCCTTACAAATGCCAAGTTCTGGGCTATTTATAGCTGATTTCTATAGACGGATCATGGTCATTCGTGGCACAATTCCCGATGATGTCGGACTGGTTCGTAGCTTGATGGAGAAAAGGTCAAAATGGCAGTTATGGACAAGTGGCACAAGATCCTTCATCTTCGGATCGTGTATGACTCAGTCATGGCCTTCAGTTCTCAGCTTCAGGGATCGGATCGTGGAGTGCTTGAATGGACGGATCGGATCGTGGTAGTGATCCGCGATCGGGGGGCAGCAATAGCGTCACAATCCGTTAAGGCTTGGTGACCACGATTGGGGTTTCATGGCTCCTACGAGTAAAACCTAGTAGTGAACATACACGTGAACCTCGGTATCTTGATCGAAAAGCTAGCCAACATTTTGCCCCCATGAAGTATGTTTTATCAAGGGTTGAACATGCTTCGAAATAACTGAGATATCATGAAGCGATGTGAGCCAAAGGTTGTGTTCGTTTGAAATGTCGTACCATTTCAGGAAATTGTGCCCCTTGAATATTATAAATATCAAGTTATTTTTTCTGGTCATTTCTCTATTCATTGGTCAATTTCCATCTCTCGGGTTTCTGAAAATATTGTTGTCAAATCGCCAGGTAAACTTTTGAATCTTTGTAAGTTTTCTGGGTCTTCAATTTTAGCAATTGTCTATTGAGTCCGGATCGCCGAAACATCCTACGGTCTGTGGGATGAGGTTCTCGCTTCCGTTTAGTAATCGTCCGGGCTTCTCCGCGGACTACGATAGGCTTCATATTTCAATCGTGAGCCACCTGAAGGAGCGGGCCCTTCTCTCGAGGCGTGGTGGGCTTTCTCTCGTGGCCCATCAGGCTCCACGGTCCGAATGGGACAAAAAAGGGGATACCAGGGGTCGCCGTTATGCCTACATAACCTGGGCCTTCCTCTACCTTTCCCTTTCTTCTTCCTTTCGTTGCCGCCGCCAGCCTCTTCTTCTTCCTTAAAACCCTAACCACGAATTTCAGAAAACCCATTCATCTCTAACTTAAAAAAGGTAACTACGCTAATAATGCTTTTACGTAACTTCATTCTCATTTCCCTCAAGTTTTTACTGGTTTGAAAGGCAAGGATAGCGGAGTTTCGTGGAATTCAAGGCTTTTAGAGCGACGATGATGTAAATGGGTTCAGCTGCTCATGTTCAGGAATGGAGAGGAGAGAAGAAGAAGGAGTTGACCAGCTCAGATCGTAAGTGAGGTTCGGTTTCGGATTGTGGTAATACTAGGATGGAGGAAAACGAGGTGTAGCTGTTGTCAACGGATCGGGTCGCGGTATTGAGGTGGATCATGGAGATGCTCCACGGTCCGCTTATATATTCCTGGTTTAACTGTGTCACGATCCCAAGATCCCTCTGCTGGCGAGCTTAATGAACGACCCATTCTTCACGATCCGGCTTAAGCTCCATGACCTGAACACATCGCGATCCGATCCTCATTTCTCATGCGAACCGAACTTGTTGACGATCCGAAAACATTTTGACTTTGACAATGCATCGTTATCACAATACTTTGGATAGTTAGGTTAGAGCCTTCGAGACAAACTTTTGGACTGAACAACTTAACTTGATGGCATATCACGACCAATATCCTGTTCATTTAACTAACTTCATGCTTTTCTCATATGTACGCACAAGCACACACTTGCACTTACACACACGGGGAACGGGTAACTTGTGTTCTAATCTTTATTTGCCAACACAACCATGTCTGATAAACAAGCGACTGAGACACCAGAGGAAAGCACCGAACCGGAGACATCAGTACATCATGACCCTGATGTGCTTCCTTCAGATTCAGATGGGGAAAAATCCGACCCTTATTACAAGACGAATATCGATATAAAGTCAACGACTTCTGAGAGCACATCTCTTGAAGATGAGGATGATCGAGCTCCTGACGAGGTTCCGGGTGTTAAGGAAATAGAGAAGCTCGCCGATTCTCTACCTTCCAAATTAGACGATATAAAACTTAAGAAGATATGCTTAAGACACGGAATTCCCTGGGACAATATGAAAACTCCAGATAGCGAGGATAGACCTCATTCTGCCCCACAGGGGTACATGACTGTTAGTCGACTCATGTGCTGCGTAGGAGCTATTCCTCCATTTCCTCCAATTGTCGTCGATCTCCTCAGGCAATTACGAATTTCCCCCATGCAACTCCATCCTAACTCTTACGCAGCTTTGTATACTCTGTACATTGCATATGCAGAGGTTCTATAAACCGAACTTACCCTCAAGGATCTGAAATTCTATTACCATATCAAGCATCGTTCCGCAGGGGCTCCAAAATTTTCTTTCTTCGAATTAGTTGCCAATAGAAAAGTTGTGACAGATGGTTATAGTAATATAGGGGATGTCAAATCTGACAGGTTCTATATAAAAGATCAAGCAGGATGCACAAGGAAGTGGCTACAAGCAAGTATGTTTTCAACTTTTCCGCGTTTACTATGAATGCATAATTTCAGTGCTAATGTATCATTTTGTTTCGTACAGATCACAACTTCGAGAGAACGGAAGGTTCGATATATGAAGACCGAATGTCCCGTCTTCTCAAAAGCAAGTCAAAATTCTTAAGGATTAAGAAATGCATCATCGATGAGAATCTTCACAAACACCGTCTTCTAGATATGAGATTCGGACTTGGAGCGGGCGGCAAACCTTACAAGTATATACCACCGACCGAGGGAGAAGAAACTTCTCAAGCTGTAAAGACAACTAACCTTCGCAAGAGTCCTTCGCCAATGATTAATCAGGATGACGAGGATTTAAACGTATACAAACGAAACAAGGGGTGAGATGATGAATCAAAGGAGGTCCCGACCTTTGGGGGGAAGTATCCCTTAAGAACTTCATCACTGGTTGAGTCTGTCGCTCAGGATAAGCTAACGGAGGAACAGATACTCAGGGAATTAAATAAGATTCCTTTACCAGACGATATTTATACTCAGGAAGATTTCCGAGGGGAACCAATTTTTCCCATCTCTGAAGAGATGAGTGCCCTAGTTGGAGAAAAAGAAGTCATCGAAACGAGCCTAACTCTGGGCCCTGGACCGTTAAAAAGGTGATTTCACGGGATGCACAAATCACATGCACCATTTACCATAACACTCTTTTACCACTGTCGTTCATAGTTTTAACATGAACCTGTTTCTTTTGCAGGGAAAATGTCTCGCAAACAGTCTTATTCTTATCGTTCCCTTCGCGAGGGCTCACCAAGCCTCCTTCCAGATCCCGCGCATGCTCGTAGTGATAGTCGGGGAAGGGATAGTCGTCGGCCCCGGGATTCTCATCAACCTTTTTCCACACGATCTCGATCTCCATCAAAGTAAGGTTCTGAAAAGCCTCACAGTCGTCCATCGTTACCAGCTGGGGGCAAGCAACTTCCTAGAGATTTGACCCCTCCGGAGAGTACGCCTTCTCATGTCCAGTCTTCTAAAAAACACCACGAGCCGGAGGGCAAAAATAGATATGAGGGCAAGATCATGGAGAAGAGAAAGACATCTCATGTTTCCTCTAGTGAGCACGACTTGGATACCACCGCTGCAGAGAATATTGTTTCCAATTCTGAAATTTAGGCCAGGATGGAGCGCTTGCGAAAGAAATTCCCTGATATTTTCTTTGAGAGGACGATGTTTGTCCCGGATCTTGAACCGGTCCCCGAGGATTGGGACACAGAGGTGATAGGGTACGTATGCCATGTGGCTAATCAATACGGGGTAGTGAAGAAGCATGCCGCCACACTTTCTACTGCCATCCGCCACCTAGAGACGGAAGCAGCTAGAGCCAGAGTGAAGATTTGTAATGACGCCAGGGCTAAGAGCAAATGTAAAAGGAACTAGAGGATGCCCAGGCCCAACTGGCTTTAGCTCGGCGAGACACAGAGAATTACAAGTCTGAGCTAGAAAGTGCTAGGGAGCGTTTTCGCAGTGAGCTTGATTCAAATAGCCAGGAACGGGTGGCTCTGAGGAAGGAAGTGGAAGATCTTAGGGAAATTAATACCGAACTGAAGACAACACAAGAACGCTTTGCTGTTGAGAAAGATGCCTGGGAGAAAGAGAGAGCGAGCTTAAAAGACGACCTCGCTCTCACCAAAAAGGAAAAAGAGGTTTTAAATGATCAACTTTCCCAAGCTAAGGAGCGTGAAGCTCTCGCTGAAAGTAACGCCAATAATGCTCTTGAATCGGCCACTACTGCTGCTGATAAGCTTGCTGAAAAAGAGAAAGATATAGCTAGTTTTGAGGAACTGTTGTTCGACTTCTTTGGTCAAGTCATCAAGACTCGAGACATTTCTTGTATTCCGGACTATCATGTTACTTTGGCCAATGTATGGGATGCAATTGTCGAAGGCGAGAAGCGGCGATTGATGGTCGACGAGATTGATGGAAACCAGCTGATGCAGACCTTCCTTAGAGGTGAAGAACCCGAGGCTTTGGATAAATGTAGATGCCTAATCCAGGAAGAGATTGAGAGGGGGATGACTAAGCTTAAGGGCAAGAATAAGGTTGACAAAGGCTCGAGCTCGATGGTGGAGCCCATAACTTCTGAAGTTGAGGAATATAATCCTGATGATCCTTTAATTCCCTTGGCTCCAACCCTTCCAGTTGTCGGAGCTACTATTACAAGTCTAGGCGAGGAGTCCGCTAAAGGTATCTCCATATTCTCTCCACAATTCGTCAAGGCAGTCGTAACTTGTCGTCGTCTCACGGGACAGACAACTGAGATGGCCACACCCTCCTCCGATTCACTAACATTTGCTTCTCATGATATAGGTGTCAAGCCAACCAAGAAAGATACAGAAGAGAAGGTAGTAGCAGAAAAAGTTGATGTCCCCACGGGAACTGACGTCGAAGTTTCTGAGATTCTGAAGCAACCCGAGGGTATAACAAGTGAGAAGGTCACTGTAGCGCCCGTGGTATCTGGCACCAACGCTCCTGTGGACGCTGAGGTTATTGCGGCTCTGCAAGACACGGATGGCGGTCACAGAGATGAAGAAGATGAAGTTGTCATCATAGATGAGGCCAAGGAATGATGATAGTGAAACCTTGGCTAACATGCAGGCTAGGAAAGAAAAGCAGTTGGTTCTTAGGAAAGGGGAACAGGACCCTGTATTCTTACCCCCTATTTCTGAAATCGACCCCAAGACTGGGTTGGTTATAAGATTCTCTTCCAAATCAATAACTTCACAACTTGCCTCCCAACCTTCTAGTCCTCCCCCGGAGCCTCTTGTTGATAAGAGGAAGAGGAAGAAAAGTGACTGCTCTGATGCTGACAAAGAGGGGATGGAGAAACAGAAGAAGGAAAAGAAATAAAAATCGTCTCTCAAGCGTAAATAGAATGCACTTATTAGCTCATATTTTAGTTTTAGGATTTCCTTTGGCTAAAAGATGTAGTTGTGAGAGTGGCCCTCACTTTTGTTTAGCTTCTCGTTCTTGTAAATCTGCTTTCAGCAAATGAAAATCTATTTCTTTTACGCCATTGCGTTCCTGCAAATTCATCATGTTAGCAGAGTTTAAATAGTCATAACCGAAACATTCATAGTTAAATTCTAAAGTCATGAGTAACAATCATTAATCATAACCGAAACAATCATCGGGAAATATGCGTGCTAAGTAAATGTGTAGTGGTGCACATATATGCCCCCAATCAATCGTCATTATAGTGCCTGGCCCAGGCTTATTGGCTATCGATTAGGATTATATTTGTACTATCCCGATCTTTCAGCGGAGTAATGGTTCTCATGGCGCTAAGTATCTACTGCCTTAATACTTTCCCGATCCTTCAGCGGGTTAGAGTTCGAGCTCGATTCTTGGTCTACTCACCGATCCCTTAGCGGGCGGAAGTTCTGGGGGCGCTAAGTCTCTAGCTCCTTTATACTCTCCCGATCCTTCAGCGGGTTAGAATGTTATCAAGGCGGTTTTATCATGGTGCACCTTCACGCCTTGGGGACGTTATCTTCGCGTCCTTTATACTCTCTCCCTGATCTCGGGAGTTAGAGTGCAAACAGTAGTGCGATTTACCTCGCTGCATCATTTAGAGCTTTAGTTAGCGTTAGCTTTCCAATCTGATGGATGGCATTTTGGATCAGCTGTTTTGAGATTACTACATAATTTAAAACAAACTTCAAAGTGGTAATGATATATTAATCAAAATAAAAGAATAGATAAAAAAAATAAAAAAAATAAAAAGAAGGTGTAGTAAAGGTAAATGACACACTATGTTTTAATAGTGGTTCGGTCGAATCATGACCTACATCCACTTTATAATATTTTGTTCAAGTAACTAGACTGTTCTAGGCAAGTCGATCCTTTTTACATGGTCCTAACAAAAAAAAAGAATAAACTGACAATTTCACGTCAGATAAGGCCGCAAATGCTGGGCATTCCACACTTTGGGGATATCATCTCCATCCACGGTTGCTAGCTTGAAAGTTCCATTATCCAGCCATCGTAAAATGGAGTACGGTCCTTCCCATTTCGGGCCCATATATACTGGGGGTAGAAAAACACGCTTCAGAACCTTGTCTCCGGGTTCAAATGTCCGAGCTCGGACACTTTTGTTGTAATACCGAGGTATTTGTAGTTTATGCCTTAGGGCACGCAAGTCGGCTTCGTCCCTTTTTTCCTCAACCATGTCCAGGGATTAAAGGAGCAGCTCATTGTTGGTCATCAGATCATAATAAATGATTCAATGAGATGGTACTTCCAACTCAATCGGAATGACCGCTTCAGCTTCAAAAGCAAGGGAAAACGGGGTGTGACTCGTTGCTAACTTGTACGTTTTTCTATAGGCCCATAGTTCTAGGCGTAATTCATCAACCCACATGGCTTTGGCCCTCTTCAATCTTTTCTTTAGAGTGGATTTGATCACCTTGTTTGCCGCTTCAACTTGTCCGTTCGACTGTGGATGTGCCATAGAGGTGTATCTTTTCTCGATGCGATACTTCTGAGAGAAATCTCGAAACTCGATGCTGTCGAATTGGGTCCCATTATTGGTTATGATGATTTTTGGAATCCCAAACCGACATATAATGTTCTTAACGACAAAGGTGATCACTCGCTTGGTTGTGATCGTGGTCAAAGGCTCTACTTCTACCCATTTAGTAAAATAATCCACGACCACAATAGCGAACTTTGCTCCGCTCTTTGCTATGGGAAGGCTCCCAATAATGTAAAATTCCCACATAGCAAAAGGCCATGGGCTTGTCATTTTCTTCAAATGGCTAGGTGGTGCCTAGGAATCTTGGAGAATTTCTGGCATGCATCACAACGTCAAGCATACTTGGCTGCATCCTTGTTTATGGTAGGCCAGAAACAGCCATATCGCAATATCTTCTTTGCCAGCGTTGCCCTCCAGTGTGATCGCCACATTCGCCTTCATGGACCTCTTTCAGCACATGCTTGATGTCATCATAGGCGATACACCGGAGGAGGGGCATCGAGAAACCTTGTCTGTATAGGACTTCGCCTAGCAACACATATCGGGAAGCCTTTCGGATAACTGCACGCCTCTCACTTTTCTTTGTTGGGAGCATTCCATTCATCAAAAAATTCTTTAGAGGGGTCATCCATGACTCCCTCTTAGGTTCAATCTCTAGCACTGGATCAATTTCCATCCGATCCACGCTAGGGAACTGTAGTACTTCAATCAGGACTAGCTCCGTATGTTCTAGATTATCGAAACTATCCATCTTCGCTAACTTGTCTGCTCTTTGGTTCTCCGCTCGAGGAATGTGAGATATGCTGTGGTGATCAAAACCATCCAGCAACTTCTTTACTTTTCCCAAATATGATATCAACCTTGGACTCTTAGCCTGAAACTTTTCGTTAACTTGGTTCACAACTAAATTGGAGTCGCAAAAGATGTCTAGCTTTGTTATCCCCAATTCCTTTGCAAGCTTCAACCTGGCAATTAGAGATTCAAACTTGGAATCGTTATTAGTGGCGTGGAACTCTAATCTAAGAGCATAATATATTAGTCGTTTCTCTGGGGTTTCAAGAACCACTCCGGCACCAGATCGTCTATCATTTTTAGCTCCATCAGTATATAGTTTCCAGGCATTAGGGTCAAAGAGTAGCTTTGGCGGATCCTTTTCTTCAGTTACCACATCATCTTCTTGGATGGTAAACTCTGCTATAAAGTCTGCAAGTGCCTGCCCTCTTATCGACCTTCAGGGTTGGAAGTTCAGGTCGAATTGACTCTTCTCAATGTTCCATTTAAGCAACCTTCATGATGCTTCTGGTCTTTGCATGACTTGCTTAAGCGGGTGATCAGTGGAAACAGTAATGGGGTGAGCCTGGAAGTAGTGATGAAGCTTCCTAGATGCAATCAACAAATTGTACGCAAGCTTTTCTATTTTTGGGTAATTCCGTTCTACGGCTGCCAATTTCTTACTCACATAGTGCACCGGTCTTTGCACCTTATCCTTCTCTCTTACCAAATCCGAACTGATTGCATGGGATGACACTGCCAAGTACACAAATAAATCCTCGTGATCCACAGGCTTAGACAGTATCGGGGGTCTTTCAAGATGATTCAATAGATTCTGGAATGCTTCTATATAATCAGGAGTCCATTTAAAGTTGCGCTTGCCTCTCTTTATCAGCTCGAAAAACGGGATGCATTTATCTGTAGGTTTTGAGATAAATCTGCTGAGCGCTGCCACTTTTCCAACAAGGCTTTGCACATCTTTAATCTGCTTTGGTTCTTGAATATTTCGAATTGTTGTAATTTGATCTGGATTGATCTTAACTCCGCGCGAGCTGACAATGAACCCTAGGAATTTTCCGGATGCTACTCCAAACGATCATTTCAAAGGATTTAACTTCATCCTGTATTTCCTGAGAATCTCAAACATTTCTGCTAAATCTGCAGTATGGTCGGATGACTGTCTAGATTTTACCAACATGTCGTCGACGTATACCTCCATCGTTTTCCCGATTTGGTTGTAGAACATCCTATTCACCAATCGCTGATATGTGGCACCGGCATTTTTCAGGCCGAAAGGGATCACCGCATGACAGTATAATCCCCGATCTGTAATGAAGCTGGTATGTTCTTGGTTTGGGACATGCATGGGGATTTGGTTGTACCCTAAGTAGGCATCCATACAAGAAAGGAGCTCATGACCTGCTGTCGAATCTACCAACTGATCGATTCTAGGCAATGGGAAGCTATCCTTCGGACAGGCTTTGTTTAGATTTGAGAAGTCGATGCACGTACGCCACTTTCCATTGGCCTTCTTCACCAAAACCGGTTTTGAAATCCAGTCAGGGTATGTTGAATCTTTAATGAACCCATTACTTCTCAACTTTACGACTTCTTCCTTCAAGGCAACAGACCTCTTTGGGCCAAGCATTCGCCTCTTTTGTTTGACAGGAGGATGTTTCGGGTTGATGCTTAATGACTGACTCATAATCGAGGGAGATATTCCACACATATCCGCATGGGTCCAAGCGAGTACATCCAAGTTAGCTTTCAAGAAACTTGTTAATTCTTTGCCTCGAACAGGATCCAACTGGGATCCAATCTTCAGGACCTTCTATGGGTCACTATCATCGATTGGTACGTCCACAGTCGCTTCATTGGGAGTCGCCATTCTGCCCTCAGGCTCTTCATCCTCTCTGGGATCTATATCCTCGGGCAACTCTCTGGGCGACCCTCCTGGAGGTATTCTCTTTAGTTTCTACGACGATTCCTCCTTCGGAGGGGAAGAACCACCTTTTGCTTCTACATCTTTCGCTTTGTGGAGCAACTTTAACTCTGCAATGTAGCAAGCTCGTGCAACAACTTGATCTCCTCTGACTATGCCTATGCCGGCATCCGTCGGGAACTTCAACAACAGGCACCAGGGTGCAATGCAGGCCCTGAATTTGGCTAGGGTTGGTCGGCCTAAGAAGGCATTGTATGGCGACTCAATGTCCAGGAGTACAAAGGGGAGAATTCTCACTCTTTGGCGTTCTCCTTCCCCAAGGGTTATTATAATTCCACGTATCCCATTGGAGCAATCGAGGCCCCATTAAATCCACGTCTCCAACCCTAGCATGGTTTCAAATCTTTCGGCTCGAGTTTCATTTGGTCGAATGTTTTCTTGAACAGAATGTTGACTGAACTCCCGTTATCTACCAAGACTTTATGAACTATAGCTGGGCCGATGGTGACGGTGATCACCAATGGATCTTCAGTTGGGGAGTGTACTCCAATACTCTCTCGCTCGCGAAATATGACGTCATCAGACATCGTCTTTTGTTGCTTAACCGAAGCGTTATCCTTGGGGTTGCTACATTCTCCTACTTCGATGTGTTGTTTAGCTACATTCACATACTGATCCATCGACTTGAAACCATGCCCAGCCAGCTAAAGCCCTCCGATGATGGTGTTGATGGCGAGGTTCTCTCCTTTCTATTGAGTCGTTGGTCTGGCAACAGGTTGGTTTTGGTTCTGGTTTGGGGTCTGTACAGCCTTCCCCCTGTCCCTGGGAGCCACCTTATACTCATCAAGCTTCCCTTCTCGGAGCAGCCTTTCAATCACCTCTCTCAAATGACGACATTCGTTTGTGGAATGACCATGGATCTGGTGAAAAAGACATAATTTCCCGATTTCACGCTCCTTTTCTGTAGAATCTCTCAGAGGAGGCCTTTTGTATTGGAGGACATTATATGTATCCAGGAAGATGTTCTCCAATGTATCATTTAACAGTGTGAAGCTCTCAAATGGTCTGGGCCGGGATCTTCTCTGAGAGTCATTCCCTCGATTTCTCTTCCGATTATTGTTAGTATTATTCCCCGATTGACGACCATTTCCTTGATTCTTGTTCCCAACATTAACTTCGACCTTTCCTGAGGTATCTCCCATCTTCTTGATAGCCACGTTGCATTGGATATCTTCCTTATCAGTAGCCTTCCTTTTTCGATTAGCGTATATCTCGTCCCGACGCAAGCGAACATTAGCTTTTTCATAAAATATTTCTCTGGTCAGGGGTGGCTTGCCGGCCAGATATCTTCCAAACTCGATATCTTTATCGACGCAATCGATCAGGGCCATCAACACAGTTTTCTCATGTGGATCTCTGACATCTGTGACAGCCAAGTTGAAACGATCCAAATACGACCTCAGGCTTTCGTCCGGTCATTGTTTAATAAAGGATAACTCAATCACATTCTTAGACTTCTAGGCATGAAGACGGAATTGGTTCATGAATTTCTCACTCAATTCCCTGAAGCTGGATATTGACCGTGCTGGCAAGCGGGTAAACCACAATAACGCCAATTCTTCTAGGAATATAGGGAATGCTTAATTACATTTTACTGCATCTGTAGCTACAGCGACATTCATTGACCAAGAGTATCGCATTAGATGCTGGATTGGGTCAGTCCGGCCCGCATAGAGATTCATGGTTGGCATATTGAAGCGCCTCGGGAATGTAACATCCATTATGTCGTCAGTAAAAGGTGTATGACTGCGATTTATGCCCCAATATTTGTTCTTCTTTCCACGACTATCTACCATGACTTGCCTAATCATTGCTTCAACCTCTTCATGGGTCAGGGTAGACTCGGGATCAGCACTTCTTGCCCGACGGCCCCTCCAGGATTTCCTTGACATGCTGTTACAAAGTCTAGGCCCTGAGCAGAACTCCCTTGCCCTCTATTGCCGCGACCAGTCGCACGACGAGCAGGAGGAATAGGCTGATTATGAGCAGGATCAATGACGCCTCCATTCCTAGGCGGCAGTATGGGCTTATTCAAGTTACGGTTATTGGTTTCCTGATTAAGCACTTCTATATTCTTAGCCCTTTCCAATGGAGGCCATCGCCGGTTTCTCCGAGGTTCTTCAGATGAGGATGTATGTTCCGGGGATAAAGGGTAAGCTGGAGGTGGCGAAACCTGCCTTTGTATATCATCAATTCGTCTGCCTAAGGCAGTAATATTCTGACGCAACAACGAGATCTCCTGCCTTTGGGCGGCCAATTCATCAGTTTGCCTGTCCAATGCTTCAAGTATTCGAGTCAGACGTCCTTCGGTAACTGGAGCAGAAGGGTCGAACTGGTCATCTTCATCTTCTCTTATACGCAAGGAACTTGAACCGGGTTGAGCGGAAGTACGAGCACGAGCAGAATGAGCCATAATTTCGTTCCCAGGTCGAGTGGTAGTCTGATTGTCAGTTCGGATCGTGGTCCTCCTAGGCTGGTGGGTCATGGTGTCCCCTTGACGTTAGGTCATGGTGACAGGTGCAAGAGGGATCGTGGCTTGGTCCTGCGATCAGGTAGTTACCGCTTCAACTATCTGGTTCGTTGCTCCATCACTGGATCAGATCGCCCCAACGTTGCCACGATCCGAGAGCTCTTCCTCGACCTGTTCGTGCACGCTTTCTTCAATTACTTCGTTCGTAGCTTCATTCGCTTGCGAAGTTCGTACTTCCTTAGACTTTTTTCCAACCATGATATCTGAGCTTTACTGAAATCCTCAAAAATCGAAACAGTGGATTTTTGGACTGCTTTCTTCGAACTTGACTATCCAAACAATAGAACTACAATCCAATATGCTGAGACTTCGTTCTCAATGAAAGCACCAAAATGTTAGATCCAAAAGTGGATCTAACACCCAAATTATCTGAATTGGCAGAGATTTATATCTAGAAATGCAAGAAAACGCAGAAAACACACAAGATTTATAGTGGTTCGGTGTTAACGAGCCTACGTCCACTTTATATCTACGATTATACTTAAGATTTGAGTACAATCAATGATTTATCTCTCAACCTCACTTTTACAATGTTGGTTCACTCGGTAAATTCAAGATAGATCTGAATAGGAATAATGGAGATATGATAATGGTGGAATCATAGCTCGGAATTGCCAAAAAGATCCTGAAAAATGCCAAGTTCTGGGCAACTTATAGCTGGTTTCTTTAGACGGATCGTGGTCAGATCCCGATGATGTCGGACTGGTTCGTAGCTTGATGGAGAAAAGGTTAAAATGGCAGTTATGGACAGGTGGCACAATATCCTTCATCTTCGGTTCGTGTATGACTCAGTCGTGGCCTTCAGTTCTCAGCTTCAAAGATCGGATCGTGGAGTGCTTGAATGGACGGATCAGATCGTGGTAGTGATCGACGATCGGGGGCAGCAATAGCATCACGATCCGTTAAGGCTTGGTGACCACGATCGGGGTTTCATGGCTCCTACGAGTAAAACCTAGTAGTGAACATACACGTGAACCTCGGTGGCTTGATCCAAAAGCTAGCCAACAAAATCATAACTTCACTGTTAATTGGGTTAAAGAACAAATATTATTTAAAACATTGTTCACGATAAACCCAAAATCCAATTCAATTAAATTCCAGTTGTATTTATTTTTTGGAAAACTTCATTAATCTTAATTAAGATATTTATTCTTTTCTCAACTTGGATTAGGAATAGTATTGCTGAAGACACCATTCACGACAAACCAAAATCCAATTTGATATTAAATACAAGGTTCTGAATAGAAATCATATCGGCTTATATTCAATATCAAATTCTGAAACCAACATATATTATATTGGGAATAATGATATATGTATCGTCCAAATTCCTCAACAATATTCGTATAATCACAAAATCCAATATCGAAATACTTCGAAGATTATTTCCATTAAAATCCTTTCCAATTCATACATTGGAAAATTCCGGATATATTAAAACCATATAATTTATTTCAATTCTTTACTCAAGTTGATAAACAGCTTATTCAGATAAAAATTTCTATTATACTTACAAACATGGAATTTTCCATCCAAATTCATTTCAAATCATTTATTATGATTTTACATAATTTATTCATATTTTTAGTAATTTTATTAAGGCCCTTACAGTCGGTTTCGTATATCGGCCAACGACGTATTTTAAAATCTGACTGTTATATTTTAAAATTCTTCTATTCGTTTGAAAGATCTTTTCGATACAAACCCAACAGTTTCGATTTTAGGAGAATCCGACGGCCGGATCTCCCGTTACGTAAAGTCGAAGTTACGGGTTGACGTTTGCGAAGTGTCGCTATGCGACGCATTCTATTCAAGCCCTAATTCGATATATAAATTAAAATAAAATCGAAAGCACTTTCAAAATAATTTATAAATATTATAAATTATTCACAACTACCATTTGAAGTTTTATTTCAATCGTTTGTCTTCACAATCAATTATTTCCATGTCAAGCTATTATATTATAATAAATTTCCATTCAAAATGTATTTTATAAAACATTTATAATATCATTTAAAAACGATTTCATATTCTACTTCAATTTCAAATTAAAATTGAACATCTAATTTTATTATAATATTATAATAATAATATTTTCAAAATATTTTATTTTGAAATCAAATCTTTTCGATACTTATTATAAAAGTGAAAAAAATTGGTAAACAAACCTGTTCGAGTTAAAATGGCGTATATACACTAAACTCGACTTCATATTTCAATTTTTTTATGTCCATCCAAAATCGGACATCAAAATAACATTTTGATTCTTCACTGAATATTATATGAAAATATTCATTATTTCCGAATTGGAATAAGGCTCAATCAATTACCACATAATTTCAATTATATGAATTTCATACATTGCACGTATTCAACAATAGTTAAAAACATAAATTAAACATCTAATTCACATCCAGAGTGCATCTACAACTGTATAAGTATTAAATAATTAAATAATGCTTATAATGGTTTGTCAATCAATCGGTTGACATACAATTAAATCCAAGGGAGATGTGTGAATTAATTATCATCCCTAGACCCATGTGGTGTTTTCAACCATCAACAATAATTATTATTTATACACTTGGGCGATCTGTAAAATTATCATCTCAATACCCATGTGGGGTTTACATCATAATCCACGTGAACTTATCTATTATTTGGGAGATGTATGGGTAAATTGTCCTCCCAGAATAATTTAAAATATAAATGTTTTATTTAACAATGCATATTTTCATACTTTAATTATGATAACATTAACAATGTAAACATCCATCAATCAACAAACAAATATTGTAATCACATGCAGTCAATATAAATTCAGTCACAGTTATAATTACTATAAGAATTAATTGAGTGAGAGAGTTCCCACATTGATCGGTTTCTCACATTGTTTGAATAACGATTGTTTTAACTGAATTAAACTGGACATTTAATTTAGTCAACATTTTCAGCTTTCTCCATTTCTATCCATACTTGTTTCATCGTGTAGTGTTCGTTGAGACGATTCTAACGCATCCAAATTTACTTAATTCTGATACCATTTGCAAAAGTTATTAACAATACAAGTTTTTACATAAATTTATTAATTAACTAAGGTTAATTACTTCATTAGGGTTTTAAACTCTTTCTTCTACATCGTGATACTCCAGTCATGCACGAACAAGGTTGCTCTGCCACTAAGGTTCCATATAGCATGTCGACCAAGGCACTGGAGTCAGATCGAACCTCCCCATGTGCAGCGCCTTGGCGCCACTTACCACCGCCTTGAATGGCGTGAAGCTCGATGCTCTGGTCCTCTCCAGAAAGTGTTCGAAAGTCGGCACCTTCGAGCTCAGAATTCAAGCCAAATACAAAACGAAAATACATCTTATCAGTATCAATTTGAAGAGCTCACTGCGTACAACAATGTTTGTTTTGGAGTTGTTGTTTAATTCAAAAAGATTCAGTGTTTATTTGAGTAAGAATCAACAAAGAACGATGGCTATTGATTTTCGGTGGAGGCTGTAAGCCTACGTTGACAAGAGGAATCATAAAATAGGGTTTTAGCCAACATTCATGTAACGTCCTGCATTTTTGGTAGTCAGATATTTAATATATTTTATTAAATATTGAATTGAGATTTATTAATGGATTTATATTATATAATTCTTTTATTAAAGAGAAGTTTAAACGTATAGTTTATATTTAATTATAAAATGAACTCAAAACGTCACAGTAGCCCGTAATTTATGATTTGAATTTCAATTGAATGTACAGAATCCATTTTAAGTTGGAATTCTGTGAAACAAGAAATGTTTGAATCGATTTGATTATAATTTTCTAATAAAATTGAAAAATAAAGATTTCAGCTTATATATTATTAGTTATGTCCAGTTCAAATTTTCGAATAGTCGCTATGGAATTCATTAATAAACGATAACGTTTGTTCAATAAAATATTATGGGTTTATATATATTTGAATTCTTATAACTCAAGATTTTTAAATATTTAGTTTAAAATATATATCGATTTATCTTGAAGCTATATAATGTTTTGTTGGGAAATATACGATAATAATAATTTTTTATTATTTAAATTGGATATTTGTTTTAGATTTAGTTATATTATATTTAAGTCCTTAAAATAGTTTTCTGTTCAAGTGATCTCCATTTTCGATGAAACAGGTTACATATAATTTATTATTGCTAGATGTTCAGTTTAGAGCCAATCGGAGTTGTTTTTTCTATGGGCAAAATTTAAGGGTGAACCGATAAATTAAAATAATGTCGTTGTGTAAACGGAGTCGATTTTCAATGAAACATATTTCCTTAGGACCGGAACGTCGAGACATAGCAGTGTACATTTTCGTTGTGTTTAGAGTTCGGATATAGTTGTGTGTTATTTAACAGTTACCAGTGAATAACGGTTAGCGGTAGAAAATAGATACCGTAATAAAATATAAAATTAAATCTAACTTAATTTCTAAGTAAAAGAAATACTCACACCTAACCTAGATTGTATAAAAGCAGAAAAGGAGTATGATATGAAAAGATAGAGACTGGAGGCAACTCGTAAAATAGCGACAGGGTACTTGACATGAAAACACATGCACTAATCCCATCTAAATGTAAACTTCTTCCTACCCTGTTAAATACACAAATATATTACCCAAGTCTTTTCATTGAACTCAAGATATAGACCACCCTAGGACAGCATAGGCTACATATATGAAAAGAAATACGAGTTGCTACCTATCCCTCCTACTTCTGCAAAGCCTGCCTGTGACGGCCCGCCCCGAACCAGCCGACATTTCCCTTGAAATACGTTGTGCCAATACCCGACCAGCATGGAAAAGTCATCAAAGGAAAAGGGATTTTAAAATGTGAATCCCTAAAAAAACAGTAATATATCTCACAGCGCATGGAATGAAATATAATAATAACATAACTTGACATAAAACATGCGAGATAGTGCATAAGCTGGAAACTAAATCATCATAGCAGCGGAATCCAAAATATAGCTTATGATCCAAACCATTATTACAACTTCAAAATACTGTCTCTAAAGCAAAATAGAAGAGGTACACCACTAATGCCCAAAACAACGACCAGCAATAACACAGGGAGAATATATGTAAATAGTACGTGGAAGCCTCCTCTCATCTCCGGAAAGCTACTCGTGCATACCACCTAACATGTCTCTAGTCTGCTCGTTTAGGAGCACCCAAAGTAATAAGAAGAGACATAAAACTCTGGGTCAGACAAAAGTCTGGTAAGAGCGATAGCAGCAAAACAGAATAATAATAGGTATAAATAATCATACCTGAACCTGCAACCAAAGAGTTAGCACAACACGATCTACAGTACTCTAAGATAACACTAACATAAAGTGTAAAATGGGGGTGTGCATGTCATGGTGATAGAAAACATCAAACATAGTAATTATCCTCACATCTCTCACTTAGTGCGTAGAGCATACGATATCCACCGAGTCTTAACGGTCCCATTGCGCTGATCCATAGTCACTAATCTATCTCTCAGTGGTGAACTAAAGCTATACATATCGATAACCCCTTTGCACACATACCACAACAAACCCAAACATTTAGAAGTTAACTAGTTGGTTCCCGTCTGGATCTTGAGTAACAACTTCCCAGTTGGACTTCCTTTGCATCTCGGGTTTTTGGTCGAATTGGAGGTGGTCTTAAGAAGAGTCGTCGCATATAAGCAGAAGTACACATCCTTTTCGGTTCGGCTTGTCACCCTGGTTCGGTTTGATCATCATTGGATCACCTCCTCGGTTCGGTTCGGGTCCTTGGTTGGGTTGGGTTCGAACTCCCTTGTCCGGTTCGGTCCTTATCTCCAGCTTTCGGTTCGGTTCGGTTACGCCGATCTGACCCCATCGGTTGCTCCAACTCCTAACACGTCGATTTAGTCCCGCGTCCTAATTATAGTCTGATCTGATCTCCACCCCAACTACAACTCTGTGCAAGTAGCTTTCCTTCTCACCCTATTACTAAAGATGCCACCGCTCCGGTTCGGTCCATACACTTTGGTTTGGTTCAGAACATGCACCTCGATCTGATCCCCCCTTATCTGATCCAATCCGGATCTCTGCAGCATTTCCAACAAGCTATTTTCGTCCATTCTTGCCATACAACGGCGTTTTCAACCATTCTAACTTTACTAAACAATCACAAAACATCACAAACAATAGTAACAACATATGGGTTCAATCAAAAAGATCGAAGCATCAAGCATATAGGTCATTTTAGATCAAACATACCCAAAAAGTGTGATTTTCCCCTTAATCCCCTTAAGCTTGGTTTAACAATAGGGTTAGCAAACTTAATCCCAATTAACCCAAATTTTCATTAGAGGCATAAAATAATATTTTAGATTTTTTACATATTTTTCCAAATTTTTCTGATTCATAATTTCGCTAATTATCACTAATCACCCCTAATTAGGTGTAATTAGTGTAAAAACATGCTAATCACTCACCTTAGCCACAAATAAATTCTTAGATCTAAAACTCCACTGATTTGGGTCAAATTCCTATGCAACACATCAGCCCTAACTCTGATTTGATGCCAGTCCACCTTGATTTGATGTAGATTTGCTTAATATATGATTAGAAAGTGAGTAGAAGGTGATTTGGGGGTTAGAGGCCATTTCTAGGGTTGGAGAAATGTAAATGACGGCTAGAAAACTGAAATGAGAGAGTTTCCTAACTCATTTCAGCCTCCCCATAACGCTAATCCCGAAATGGGTTATGGTCCAATTCACTAATTGCCCTCATTATGCCCGGTTAAGCTGTTTTTCACCTTCTAAACGTTATTTCAGCCATATCTCCCTAACGGTAAGTCCGTTTAACAAATGTGACGACTCTACAGAAAGGTAAACCATCATTAAAATCCAATGAAGTGGTTTCAGGTCAAAACTTCTTACTAATCAAAATTTATAGGCGAAACAAGATTCGTCGGGGGTAAAACAGTCATTTAAAATTCGCAAAAATTGTGAACATGGGAAATGACCCTAATAGTTGTTCCCCAAAGTTACACGACCATACGACTTCGTATGAGAATAAAATAAATATTCTATGATCCTCTGATGCGTAGAATGCAGGTCATTACACTTTCCCCCCTTAACAAATTTCGCCCCCGAAATTCCTTAATTAAGAAAACAACAATGGGTACTGCAGGCCTATCAGCCATTCATAAACCATCAAATATACACAACAATACTACAAGCTTATCCTAGCATGCGGTTTACTAACAAGGGAATAACTATATCACGATTAAAATCTTACCAGGCTAAGAGTTCTGGATGCGACTTCCTTATGTTCTCCTCTGTTTCCCAAGTACAGTCATTCTCATTTTCACCCAATTGGATCTTGACTAGTTTCACCGTCTTCCATCTGTTGAGTCAAGATTTTCATAGAGTTTTGATTTCTGACAAAGAGATACGCTGTGATTGACAAAAAGAAGATATTCATTAGTTTAAAGAGACACAAAGAGCTACATATGGTATTATACTTTAAAGGTTGATTATTTGTTATATTAGTAGTGTTATTTATATTAAAATCTATCCTTAAATAATCTCACACCTCCAATCTTTGAATATATATATATAAGAATATATGAGTGCACATTAACTATGCAATCTGGGCTAAACCGAACAACCGGTTGAAACCAGGCGGTCGACCATTTCTGCCCAGAATGCATAGATAACGTACACAAGGATACATAACGTATATATATATTCAAATTCTTGTTTAGTGGTCCTTTTTGACCTGTCGACCGTTTTATTCCAGAAATCAACCTTTCATATAGACACTTCCAATTCTTCAAAGATTGCTTCTCTTTCCCCTCTCCAATAAACATGGCCGTTGATTGTAACTCTTCATGAATGGTTACAACTGTTTATTCCTTATATAAACATCATGTAATCATCATTTCAAATCACCGATTCTATCAATCTAATCTCTATTCTCTTGATCTCAATCTTGAACTCTTAAGCGCTCAAATTGCTCATATTATATCATATATCGTTTGAATCCTAAAATCTATTTAACATTCTTTTGATTCAATACGATATCCACTTCCAAATCTTCATATATAAAAATATATTATTTGAGGACATGATTATAAGAAGTTTGTACTACAATTGACAAAATCGTGTTATCAAGAACACATACTATCAATAACAAAGTATATTCATCTTATTTGAAGTCCTCGGTGTTGTAAGAGGCACATGTTGAAGTCCTCTGTGTTGTAAGAGGCGTGAAATCTCGTTCGTCTGCTCGGGTGTTGTATACCTGTTCCTCCGTGTGAAGTGAGGTGGTTATTAGTGAAAATCCAGATAGAAGTCTGGGACTGAACGTAGAATAGTGCTCCGAACCAGTATAAAAATCCCTGATATGACTTTTCTAGTTTACTGCATGTACTGTATATATATATCTGTGATTAGCTATTATCTCATACTTGTGTTTTATAAACCATATTAACGATCCGTGTGTATTATATTAGCACGTACAGGCGTTTTCATAAACGTATGCCACTTTCAAGCAACTCACAGCCTTATTCTTTGAACTAGAAACTCAACCACGAGCTTTGGACTAACAAGGGATGGGTAACGAGTTTCGAAAATGGTGTGTGATTGGGTCTTGGAGCTTGCGTGTTTGAGTTGGTCAGTAGATGGGAGACTGGGATGGCAACGGAGAAGGTTAGATTTCTGTTCGGATTTTCACTGAGCTGGATGTAGCGGATAGAATATGGAGATGGCATTCTTTCACTGTGCAGATATAAAAGTGGCAAGAAGAAGATTATGAGGTGGGCGTTATGTATAGTAAAGCACAGGTTGGGAATGAGAGTATACAGAAATGGTGGGTTAAAAACCATACTGGAGCTAACGTTTTTCGGAGTAGAAGATGGAGAACTGAAGATGGGTTGGTTTTTCTTATGTAGAAAGGGACGTGGAGTGTTAAGCGGTTCGAACTATTCTTTCTACGTTGGAAATATGGTGCTGTGATTTTGTAATAACCCGTATTTTAATAACAAGAGGTAACACAAAACAAGGCAGAATTAAATAATAAAATCTGAATCAAGGGAAACGGGCTATGCCATTGCGTTCGTCTCGGAAAAACACGCGAAATAGAGTCCGAGTTTTCGAAAATCGGAGTCCGTATGACCCGATTAAGGCCCAACAAAGTTTTCAGAAAATTTCTAAATAAAAACAGATTTTAAAATTCAAATCTAAGCTTGGAAATTGGGCCAGTTGGGCCAAGGCGGGAAAATTCCCGCCACAGTACCCAAGTCGACAGCCCTATCGACTTGGGAGTCGACTGGGTCTGACCAGGTCGACAGCCCTGTCGACTTGGCTGTTGACTTGGCTCAGACGCCCAGTCCTGCCTGGTGCACCATCTTGAGAATGTGTTGAGCTAGAGGGCCAGATTCGATTTGGAGGACTGAGATGAGAACTAGGGTTTAATCCTATGGTCTAAATCACTAGCCTAATCTATAAATAAGACCCTAACCTACCCTAAATCCTCATTAATCTATCCTACAACTAAACTATGGCAAAATCAATCCTCTCATGGCCTCCACTCTCTTTATAAATTCCTAGATCAATTTTCAAGAGATTCCCATGCATACAAGTGCATTTAGGCTTCTATGATCCTCTTTAGCTTGCATTAAAGTCTTGTTTCTCTATTGGCATCATAAAGGAGGAGTCTTGATCAAGTTTGCTTGCATTTTGGGGTTCTAATTAGTTGCATAAGGGGTTTCTTACATTTGCTATACTCATTTGAGTCTTCATAGCATTCTAAGCCTATTTCTACCCTTGTATTTTAACTATGAAGTTAATATGTTATGTTTCAAGTTTGAGTTTGGGGTTAATCATGATATGTGCTTTGATCTTATGATTTTATGCATAAGATTACTCTATGCATGTTAGTAAAGTCATTACCTTGGCTTTATGCATAGAAAGATATGATATTTGGTTGGAAATGTTGCATAATGCAACTTTGAAACTCTCATAACCCTTGCATTAACATGCATATAATGTTATATGCATGTTACTAGCCCTTATCTCATGCAATCTATGGCCATGTTCCACCTATTTGCCAAGTTTGATGATATGCATGCATATGAACCTTATGTAAGTTAAAACCATGTTATGCATGCATATGAACCTTATGCAAGTTGAAACCATGTTATGCATGCATATGAACACTATGCAAGTTAAAATGATGTTATGCATGCTTACGAATATTTTGCAAGTTGATAACATGATATGCAAGTTTATGATCACATCTTTGTCTCACGCCACCATGTTTAACTTGTGGCTCCAAACCCTCTATGTCTTGATTATGCCAAGTTCCCTCTTTCTATCCTTTATGCGCTATTGCGATATGTAAGCGATGGGTTTGCGTTTGGGATTGGGGAAAACTTAAAAGATATAAAAACATAAGCTTGGGAATTTACCTATTAAGTTAGGTCTACCCATTGGGAATTTACCTATTAAGTTAGGTCTACCCAATTGCTTGAAAACTTGTAATGTGATGGACATGACACTTAGAAAACATGAGAATGGCCAACTCGAGGTTGGGTTGAGCTTCTAGCATAAACCTACCCGGAACCGACCGGCTTAACTAGTGGCTACAAGCAATAGGACCCAATGTGAGTAGTTGGTCATGTTGCACGTGAGACCCGAGGTTAGACTAAGTTGTGGTGTAAACCTACCCGGACCCGCCCGGCCTAACTAGTAACCACAACAAGGTCTAATGTGAGAGGTTGGGTGCATTAAATTAATTAATGCCACATGGCAGGGTTAAGTCATGAACCGCTTGAATACTTAACCAATTAAACATGGTGGGTTGGTAGGGTTAAGTCATGAACCTTGGGTACACTTAACCAACTTGGTACTTAGATGAGTCGGGTTAACCACGATTAACCCATTAAGGAAATCCTAGTTACGTGGTCCTTTGCACCAGTAACCCTCTTGGATGTATCATGATACCCTAGGAACTAGGCTAGGGCAGGGCACGATTACTGGGATGACATGTAAGCGACCAAGACGACGGCTGTGTAGGTGCGCCGGTGTAGGTTCAGGCGGGCCATGGTCGTGCACATGGTCCGGAGTTGAAAAAGCAGGCACGGGCACCAGTAGGTTTAAACTGTGCGTGCTTGGTTTGTGTCAGGGGTTGACACCCTAGGACTTGATACCCCCTAGGGTGGACCTAGCACAGTTTAGCTACACTTCGTAGTTGGGCCGTATGACACCGACACTTGACGAGTTAGGCTTTAGGAGAGCCGATCGACTAGACCGTGCTAGTAGGACCTTGGTTTAGGTCATTCATGATGTTGGGCCAAACTTGGGCCTGGGGATCACTTCTTGTTTACACTTGACATGACTTGTGATACTAGTACACTTGGTGCAAACCTCAACCTTGTATATGCGGTGCCACACTTGATCTATCTTGTTGACTTTTTCCATGCCAGTTATCATCCTATGACTCATCCTTGTTTACATATACAGTTAACTTTATTAGTTGTTGTACAATAGTAGGTAGGACTTACCAGTCTTTTGACTGACCCATTTTCTTTCGCCTCTTTTCTTTCGTTTCCCCCCCTCAGGTTTACAGGGCGGGAATACCAGCACTTAGCTTGGATCTTAGCTGCTTTTCTTGGATAGCTCATGTATGCTTTGGACTTGAGCTTGCTATGGTTTTCTACTTGGGGATAGCTACTTCATGTTTTCCTTTTCAGTTACAAGTTTTATGTTTCTAGACTTTGTTTATGGAAAATAATTAAGTACTGTGTTGTAACTTAACCTATGGATTTGATATGCTAGCTTTTATCCGCTGCTATACTTACTCTGTTTTTACTTATATGTTCTGTCTTGTGATATCTGCATGCATGATTACCTGATTTAAACGCCCCTCCAAAGTTAGTGTCCTTGCAAGAGTGGCAAAGGCGGAGGTGGGGTGTTACATTTGGTATCAGAGCCTAAGGTTTACGAGATTGGAGCAAAAAGGGTTTTAAAGTTACTTTTAAAAGCTATTTTCAAAACCAATTAAGTATTTTCCAAAGAAAAGTCTAGTTTATTTTGAAAGGCTATCCCCCAAGAGCCATAAGCACTATCCTTCGTTTCCTCGTTCTAAATCTATCTTTTCCTTTTTCAGCATGGCCGATCTCAATCTTCCTGAGGGAGTCACCATTCCCGGATGGTTCCGGAGGTACTTGGAAGCTAGGGCCAATAATCCAGGTCCAGCAACCACTCCCACTATCACTGAGGTTCCACCTCCTCCACCTCCTCAGCAACCACAAGCCGATTTCGCCAAGGTTTGCAAGGACTTCAAGGCCATGGGTGGCAAAAAATTTATTGGGACAGAGACTTTCGTGGAAGCAAGAAATTGGTTGAAGGAGACCGAAGATCTTTTTGCCATCTTCGATATAGAGGACCATAGAAAGGTTCTGTTGGCGGTTTGGCTACTAAAGGAGGAAGCTTCTTATTGGTGGGAGGTCACCAATGCTACAAGGCCCGTAGAAACCTGGGCCGACTTTAGGGCAAGGTTTGGGCTTAAGTTTTTATCATCTGCAGAGGCAAATTTGCAACTAGAGAAGTTCATAGCTTTGAAGCAAGGAGACATGACAGTGAGAGAGTATGTGAATAAGTTCAACCAGCTTGCCCGATTCGGTTTGGACATGGTCAATACTCCCGAGAAAAAGGCTCTACGTTTTGCACGAGGGTTAAATGAGCCATTACAAGGTCTAGCTATGTCACACATACCCATGGGGGCCACTTTCGAGAGCCTGGTAGACATGGCATTGTTGCAGGGAGAGGATAAGAATGGGAAGAAGGAAGTCAAGCCCAATGAAACTCAGCCTAAGAAGACAGACCCCAAGTGGGGAGGGAATCAGAGTAATCAGAACAACAAGAACAACAAGAACAACAAGGGCAACAAGAACAAGGCAAAGGACACAAGGAAGTGCCATTTCTGTGGGATTGTTGGGCATGTAGCCAAGGACTGTAGGTAGAAGAAAATAAAATTGGGTGGATGCTTTCATTGTGGAGAGACGGGACATTTTAGCAAGGATTGCCCTAAGAAGCAGGGGCATGGACAAACTCAGCGCGCAGGTTCATCTGGAGGGCAAGTGCATGCTCTCAACACCGCTCCAGTTCAGGACCGAGGTACTATTTCTGTGGAGAGTCTTGTTTATATTTCTGGTTTTCCTGTTCGCACTTTGTTTGATTCTGGCGCATCACATACCTTTATTTCCACTGATGTTGTTGAAAGTTTACACCTAAGTACTAGTCTTGTTGAGGATCCCGTTAGTGTTTCAAATCCGATTGGGGGTTCAGCCCATCTGTCTATGATCTGTATGGATTTGAGGATTTCTATCTTGACCGTAGAATTCTCGTGTGATGCTTATGTTCTCGGGTTCACGGGATACGGGTTGATCTTGGGCATGGATTGGTTGTCCCGCTATGGAGCCATTCTCCATTGTGAGCATAGGGTGGTGAGACTCATGACTCGCCTTGGCAATACCCTAGAGATTTCTTGCAACCCGCTAGATCCCGTCATGCTATGTTATCTTGAATCTCTTGACTCTTCTATCGATGATCTGCAATCTGTAAGGGTGGTTCGAGAATACCCTGATGTTTTTGAAGAAGTTAAGGGGTTACCCCCTAAGCGAGAGATAGATTTCCGCATTTATCTGGTTGATAATGCTAAGCCAGTCTCCTTACCAGTTAGGCACATGGCCCCGCGGGAAAGGAGAGAGCTCAGTAAGCAAATCAAGGAGCTTCTTGAGAAGAATTTTATTAGGCGAAGCATTTCCGAATGGGGTGCTCCGGTGGTGTTCGCTACTAAGGCGGACGGCTCGCTTCGTCTATGTGTTGATTATCGAGAGCTGAACAAGCTGACCAAGAAGAATAGGCATCCATTACCGAGGATAGATGACCTCTTCGACCAGCTTGTTGGTGCTTCTGTTTTCTCTCAGCTTGATTTAGCCACCGGATTTCATCAGCTTAGGGTGGCCGAAGACAGCATTGATAAGACTGCATTTAGGACTCCAGACGGATTCTTTGAATGGCTTGTCATGCCATTCGGCTTGACTAATGCACCCGCCTACTTCGTAGATTTGATGAGTAGGGTGTTCAGGGAGTTCCTTAACAAGTTTGTTGTTGTCTTCGTGGATGATATTCTGATCTTTTCGAAAGACGAGGAAGAACATGCTAGACACCTCAAGGAGGTGATGGATACGCTTAGAGCCCATCAGTTGAAAGCCAAGTTCTCCAAATGCCACTTTTGGAGAAAAGAAGTCCGATTTCTTGGGCATATAGTTTCTAAGCAGGGTATAGCTGTGGACTCCGCGAAAGTGGTTGCAGTTCAAGACTGGAAGACTCCTAAGAATGCAACCGAAGTGCGAAGCTTTCTCGGTCTGGCAGGCTACTATAGGAAGTTCATTAGAGACTTCGCTAAGATTTCGGCCCCTCTCACTAGATTGACGAAAAAGAACTTAATCTTTGCATGGGACTTAGAGTGTGAGCTTGCTTTTCAAAGGCTCAAGAGGGCCCTTACCACAGCTCCAGTTTTGGCATTACCCGATGGCGGTAAGATGTTTACCGTGTATACCGATGCATGTGGCACAGGGTTAGGCGCTGTTCTAATGCAGGTAGGAAGGGTGATATGTTATGGGGGTAGGCAACTTAAAGTTCATGAGAAGAACTATCCCACTCATGACTTGGAGTTAGCGGCGATTGTCTTTGCACTCAAGTCCTGGCGCCACTATCTTTTAGGCGAAAGGTTTGAGTTGTACACCGATCACAAATCACTCAAGTATCTCTTCTCGCAGAAAGATCTGAATCTTAGGCAGCAAAGGTGGATGGAATTCTTGGCATCTTATGACTTCGAGATAGCTTATACCCCTGGCAAGGGTAATGTTGTGGCTGATGCACTAAGAAGAAAAAGGTTGGCTTTGAGCCCCCTGTTTGTTGAGATGAAGAGCCTAGAGTTCCTGGCAACCTTTGATTTCACGACAGCAGTTGAGTCGATGACAGGATCGTTAGCATCTCTCGAGCTTAGACCCACACTTCTGGATCAAGTAGGGACTTCGCAGAAGGAAGACCCACAAATAGTGGAGATCATGGATAGGTTGATTCGTGGAGAGACGTCTAGTCACCTTCCTAGATATATTATTGATGACAAGGGTTGGCTAAGGCGTGATGGAAGACTCTGCGTTCCACAAGTGGGAGGCTTGGTGCATAAAGTTCTCGAAGAAGCACATCACTCAAAGAAGACTATACATCCTGGTGGAGATAAGATGTATAGGGATATGAAGCGCATTTTCTTTTGGCCTGGAATGAAGAAGGATGTGGCAGACTATGTTTCAAAGTGCATGGTGTGCCAACAAGTGAAAGCTGAGTCGAAGAAACCAGGTGGGCTATTACATCCATTGGAGGTCCCGCAATGGAAGTGGGAGAGCATCTCTATGGACTTTGTGGATGGATTGCCTAGATCAAGAAAAGGGAATTCGAGCATATGGGTCATCGTTGATCGACTTACGAAGAGTGCTCACTTTATCCCAGTAAAGAGCAAAAGGACTGCATCATGGCTGGCATCTGTTTATCTTCGAGAAATAGTGAGATTGCATGGGGTCCCTTCTAGCATAGTCAGTGATCGTGACCCAATCTTCACTAGCCAATTCTGGAATAGTGTGCAGGAAGCAATGGGTACGCAATTGAATCTGAGTACAGCCTATCACCCCCAGATGGATGGCCAAACCGAAAGGGTGAATAGAGTGCTAGAAGACCTTCTGAGGCTTTGTGTTCTTGATTTTGGTGGTACTTGGGAAGACCACCTTCCTCTTGTGGAGTTTGCTTACAACAATAGCTATCAAGCTAGCATAGGGATGGCACCATTTGAAGCTTTATATGGGAGGCCGTGTAGGTCACCATCTTGTTGGTGGGAGACAACAGATAAGCTTGTACTTGGGCCCGATATGATACGAGACACATCTGAGAAAGTTGAATTGGTGAGAAGACGGATGAAAGCAGCCCAAGATAGACAGACATCCTATGCTGATAAGCGAAGGACGGATTTGGAGTTCGAAGTTGGAAACATGGTTTTCGTCAAGGTTTCCCCTTTGCGTAATGTGGTTCGCTTCGGAGCAATTGGGAAGCTGGCACCCAGATTCGTAGGACCCTTCCCTATCATAGAGTGAATTGGGAAGATGGCTTATAAAGTGCAATTGCCCGAGAAGCTGTCCGGAGTGCATAATGTCTTTCATGTCTCGCATCTCCGAAAGTGCCTACATGAGTCCGTTGAGGTGGTTGAACCTAGCATTCTTGAAGACGTGGAAGTAGAAAAAGAGGCAACCTTGAGGAGAGCTCCAATTCGTATCTTAGGAACGGAGATCAGAAAGCTAAGGAATCGAGAGGTCAAATTGGTGAAAGTTCAGTGGAGTGAAGCCGAAGGGGATGCAACTTGGGAGACAGAGGAGAAGATGTTTAGGCTTTATCCATTCCTTTTTGAGGGTACATTCTCGACCTATTTTCCCTCTTGCCATATTTTTCTTTTGCTATCCATGTTTATCCTGTTTATCTTGTAACTTCGTCATGAGAACCTTAGGTAGAAACCCCTTGGATGAAACATGTATTTGAAACATGTTATGCTTGATGGTTGCAAGTGGTTGCAAGTGTTTGTAAGTGGATACTCGTAGATGCATGATACACATTAGGCACTAAGATCGGCTCACACACCTTCATATTGCATATGCATGAGTGCTTATACTTATTCGTGGCTGAAACTTGTTGTGCTATCTCATGAATGTTGCATATGGATGAATGTTATGTGCACTCATGTAGAAATTATAAAATTAGGCTAGGAATTTGCATACATATGGACGCATTTCACTAGCATACTTTGCATTAAGGAGGTGTACTGAATCAGTAACCGCCTGATTTTCGCATTAGATAAGTACATATACACACACCTTTGCATATGATCATACAGCATTTAGAAATTGTTAAGGACAATGGTTACTCGTGGATGATGTGGTGAGTAGATGGATGATGGATGGTAAGACACATACTTCCTAACTTAGAGATTTCGGGGACGAAATCCTTTAAGAAGGGGAGAATGTAATAACCCGTATTTTAATAACAAGAGGTAACGCAAAACAAGGCAGAATTAAATAATAAAATCTGAATCAAGGGAAATGGGCTATGCCATTGCGTTCGTCTCGGAAAAACAGGCGAAATAGAGTCCGAGTTTTCGAAAATCGGAGTCCGTATGACCCGATTAAGGCCCAACAAAGTTTTCAGAAAATTTCTAAATAAAAACAGATTTTCAAATTCAAATCTAAGCTTGGAAATTGGGCCAAGGCGGGAAAATTCCCGCCACAGTACCCAAGTCGACAGCCCTGTCGACTTGGGAGTCGACTGGGTCTGACCAGGTCGACAGCCCTGTCGACTTGGCTGTCGACTTGGCTCAGACGCCCAGTCCTGCCTGGTGCACCATCTTGAGAATGTGTTGAGCTAGAGGGCCAGATTCGATTTGGAGGACTGAGATGAGAACTAGGGTTTAATCCTATGGTCTAAATCACTAGCCTAATCTATAAATAAGACCCTAACCTACCCTAAATCCTCATTAATCTGTCCTACAACTAAACTATGGCAAAATCAATCCTCTCATGGCCTCCACTCTCTTCATAAATTCCTAAATCAATTTTCAAGAGATTCCCATGCATACAAGTGCATTTAGGCTTGTATGATCCTCTTTAGCTTGCATTAAAGTCTTGTTTCTCTATTGGCATCATAAAGGAGGAGTCTTGATCAAGTTTGCTTGCATTTTGGGGTTCTAATTAGTTGCATAAGGGGTTTCTTACATTTGCTATACTCATTTGAGTCTTCATAGCATTGTAAGCCTATTTCTACCCTTGTATTTTAACTATGAAGTTAATATGTTATGTTTCAAGTTTGAGTTTGGGGTTAATCATGATATGTGCTTTGATCTTATGATTTTATGCATAAGATTACTCTATGCATGTTAGTAAAGTCATTACCTTGGCTTTATGCATAGAAAGATATGATCTTTGGTTGGAAATGTTGCATAATGCAACTTTGAAACTCTCATAACCCTTGCATTAACATGCATATAATGTTATATGCATGTTACTAGCCCTTATCTCATGCTATTTATGGCCATGTTCCACCTATTTGCCAAGTTTGATGATATGCATGCATATGAACCTTATGTAAGTTAAAACCGTGTTATGCATGCATATGAACCTTATGCAAGTTAAAACCATGTTATGCATGCATATGAACACTATGCAAGTTAAAATGATGTTATGCATGCTTACGAATATTTTGCAAGTTGATAAGATGATATGCAAGTTTATGATCACATCTTTGTCTCACGCCACCATGTTTAACTTGTGGCTCCAAACACTCTACGTCTTGATTATGCCAAGTTCCCTCTTTCTATCCTTTATGCGCTATTGCGATATGTAAGCAATGGGTTTGCGTTTGGGATTGGGGAAAACTTAAAAGATATAAAAACATAAGCTTGGGAATTTACCTATTAAGTTAGGTCTACCCATTGGGAATTTACCTATTAAGTTAGGTCTACCCAATTGCTTGAAAACTTGTAATGTGATGGACATGACACTTAGAAAACATGAGAATGGCCAACTCGAGGTTGGGTTGAGCTTCTAGCATAAACCTACCCGGAACCGACCGGCTTAACTAGTGGCTACAAGCAATAGGACCCAATGTGAGTAGTTGGTCATGTTGCACGTGAGACCCGAGGTTAGACTAAGTTGTGGTGTAAACCTACCCGGACCCGCCCGGCCTAACTAGTAACCACAACAAGGTCTAATGTGAGAGGTTGGGTGCATTAAATTAATTAATGCCACATGGTAGGGTTAAGTCATGAACCGCTTGAATACTTAACCAATTAAACACGGTGGGTTGGTAGGGTTAAGTCATGAGCCTTGGGTACACTTAACCAACTTGGTACTTAGATGAGTCGGGTTAACCACGATTAACCCATTAAGGAAATCCTAGTTACGTGTTCCTTTGCACCAGTAACCCTCTTGGATGTTTCATGATACCCTAGGGACTAGGCTAGGGCGGGGCACGATTACTAGGATGACATGTAAGCGACCAAGACGACGGCTGTGTAGGTGCGCCGGTGTAGGTTCAGGCGGGCCATGGTCATGCACATGGTCCGGAGTTGAAAAAGCAGGCACGGGCACCAGTAGGTTTAAACTGTGCGTGCTTGGTTTGTGTCAGGGGTTGACACCCTAGGACTTGATACCCCCTAGGGTGGACCTAGCACAGTTTAGCTACACTTCGTAGTTGGGCCGTATGACACCGACACTTGACGAGTTAGGCTTTAGGAGAGCCGATCGACTAGACCGTGCTAGTTGGACCTTGGTTTAGGTCATTCATGATGTTGGGCCAAACTTGGGCCTGGGGATCACTTCTTGTTTACACTTGACATGACTTGTGATACTAGTACACTTGGTGCAAACCTCAACCTTGTATATGCGGTGCCACACTTGATCTATCTTGTTGACTTTTTCCATGCCAGTTATCATCCTATGACTCATCCTTGTTTACATATACAGTTAACTTTATTAGTTGTTGTACAATAGTAGGTAGGACTTACCAGTCTTTTAACTGACCCATTTTCTTTCGCCTCTTTTCTTTCGTTTCCCCCCCCCTCAGGTTTACAGGGCGGGAATACCAGCACTTAGCTTGGATCTTAGCTTCTTTTCTTTGATAGCTCATGTATGCTTTGGACTTGAGCTTGCTATGGTTTTCTACTTGGGGATAACTACTTCATGTTTTCCTTTTCAGTTACAAGTTTTATGTTTCTAGACTTTGTTTATGGAAAATAATTAAGTACTGTGTTGTAACTTAACCTATGGATTTGATATGCTAGCTTTTATCCGCTGCTATACTTACTCTGTTTTTACTTATATGTTCTGTCTTGTGATATCTGCATGCATGATTACCTGATTTAAACGCCCCTCCAAAGTCAGTGTCCTTGCAAGAGTGGCAAAGGCGGAGGTGGGGTGTTACAGATTTCAAGTGGATCCATTCGCGGATTTTGAGCATCTTTTGGTAAAATGAAGTTGGTTCCTGTATTTTCGAGATCGAGCAGAAGAACAGAAAGTGCGATGAAAAATAAGAATATATATAGAAGGGAAGGGGTTCGCTGTTGCCAGTTTTAGCGTGGAAGGCTGTCTGCATGCAATTCGGGTGAGGGATCCTGTCTTCGTTCTAACAGTGCTCGGTTTAGTTTGGAAAATAGTGGTGTGAATGGAGAGAAAGAGGTGTTCAAATGTTTGTAATGGTGGTGGTATTCAACAAGAGTCGTGCTCTGTGTTTACAGGACAGAGGGAGAAGAGTATTCGAGTTTGTGTTTTCACAAAAGCGGATGGGCCGAGGTAGAAAAAAGGTAAAGGAATAATGAAATAAAACCAATTAAATTTTAGTTTAATTTAATTAAATGGTATACACCCTTGTAAATTAAATATCTCGATCATACTGCATTAGAGTTTCGAATGGTTAGATCCGTTGGGATCGTATGGATGGTGGCTACATAATGGAACTGACTGGAAGTGGATTGGAGCTCGTTACAATTTATAGTGAAATAAATTGTCTGTCTAAATCAACCGACAATTATCGTGATATAACGATAAACCATCCAATGTGAGTAAATCTCACTAACTCTATACAGTTTACATTTTTATAACGTATTTTTAGTGTTGTTAAATGATGATTGATTGTTGTGTGTTGATTGTTTGGTTGAATTGCTGATTTATTGGTTGAAATTATAGATAACGATATATATATAAATCATTAAACAAATATTGACTCTGTTTATCAGAATATTACATATTGAAATTAAATCGATGTTATTTATATTGTTTAACATTTATGGATGCTGGGAAACATGTTAGAGGGATCCAACTGGATTCCTCAATATTTATAATACTGTTTGTTTTCGTATATTGTGATATATAATGTGTTATAAAACTTCTGATTGATTATGATGAAACTGGTCTGTTTAATTGGTATTTTAAATACCATAAGAAATATTGGAATGTAAAAAGGGAATTTTCAAAGTGTATTTTGAAAATGAAATATTTATAGGAAATAAATATGATATTATAAATGAAATATTTATAGGAAATAAATAGGATATTATACATGAAATATTTATAGGAAATAAATATAATTATAAAAGTACTATTTATTTGGAAAGTAAATAGAAATATAAAAGGAAATATTTGGAAAACGATTTATAAAAAGTGAATTTTACGTTAGGAATGTTTAGACCCGTGCTTCGCACACAGGTGTAACAGGATATTGATTTAAAGTAAATATTTAATAGAAATTTGTTTTAACAGATAAAATGAAGAGAATAATTTATAAACGATGTTTATAAATTAAGGAAATGTTTATCATTTGATAAATTGAATATATAAATTTGAATTTATATAGAGAAGTAAAATTGGTTTTAACCCGATAATTGAAATGGAATGTGAACGTAGTAGTTATAAAGGAAATTTGCAATGAGATTATAAATGTTGGAAATGAAATAAGATTTGTATAAATAATTCTGCAAATAAAAATATAAATAGAATTTGGGTTCGAGATATTGTTTTTAAATACGAAATCAAACTGTTTGATTATATAAAGAAATATTATTCACATTCTATGTGAAAAATTAGATTAAAATAAATATTTTGCAAATAAAATATTATATAGGAATTTGGTGTTTGAATTAGGAATTTAAATGAAATTACTGAAATTAGAATCTGACTGGAAATTAATTGAGTTGAATGGCTTTCTGGGTGTCGATCTGATGTTTGTTTCAACCTTCGGGGTTTATACTTGGAAAGTTGTTCACTTACTAGTTTATAGTTAGAGACTGATAGAGGTGGGAAGATATTGATGCGTGAATCAGAAATGGAAACGTTTTCCAAAGTTAATAAAGTATATTTTCTAATTTTAGAAAATAAGGAATTTATGAACATATGGAAACGATAAATGGGAAATTGGTAAGTGAATTGATGATTGATCGGTAAGATTTCCATTTGGGAATACGACCGTTGTTTGTACACATGTTTTCCTTTGATAGTTAAATCACCGACTATCAAAGATTTTAACCATTTCCGCTGTCAATACGGAGAGACTGGGATCAGATATATTATCTAAAATCCCCTCCATATGGTATTAGCGTTGCGAATCAAATATAATGAGGATAATTGAAGACGGAGTTATGCAAGGGCTGTTCAGTAAATCCTAGGTAGAAATTGCCTAAGATGGATTTACAAAATAGTGCCTTCGGGTTGTCCAGTCCTATGACAACTTGAATGGAAGGATGTATAACAGAGTATATCTGGTAAATCGCGTAAGTTGATCGTTTCAAACATATTTACGTTGGTGGCGGAGGAATTTGTTTCTCTTAGCTTATACATGTGGTATTTTTGGGAAATCAATTTGTGATTTGACTGGTATGACCATGTGGCATTCAAATTAAATGAAGGAATGATCTGTCAAAAGATACGTTATGACCTCAAGCCTCATCAACCGGGAAATGACAAAAATCGGGCAGGCAGCATGGCTAAGTGGGTCGCACCCAATTAGGGTATATTGTCACCATCTACAGAATATTCATATTTGTTACTAATTTCTATTTTGTATCTCCCAGGAATGGTTACATTGGTATACCAACCGTAAGGTGACAATATATTCAGAGCATTCAAGCGAAATGAATGGCCGGTTATTTGTGGCTGAGTTACAAGATGTTCTTGTTGAACTCCAGTGTATCGCTTCTAGAGTATACTGATCGGAAGGTGGTTCTATACCTGGTCATAGTTGGGAATTCATTATCCAATAAGAGCCCGCGGTTTTTGATTGTATATTATATATGTAGAGCGTGAGACAAAAGCGTTCTACTAGATTGCTATCTACTTGATTTAGACATTATTATAATATCAAAAAATATTGATCTTAAGAAATATTTTGGGTTATCATAAGGTAAAAACCATCCGTATTTATGTGTGGATCAGTCTTAAGATTATCATTGCTCTTGAAAGGGATTTGGAAAAGTTAAACTAAGTGTTTGGAGTTTACTCACACTAGTCATATGACTGACAAAGAGTTTACTTTGTTTTGTTTTTCCTAAACTCTTTGGTGCCCAATTTTGTACGGGCAGTCAAGTAGTTTGGATTTTACAGATACTTGAGCTGGAGCAGGAGGCTTCAGGATTATATAGCTATTGTTATTTCCGCTGTGTTATAAGTGTTGTACTCTGATATTAGTATTGTATACCGATACTATTTTATTCAACAGTTATGTTATATAATATATTTTATTCGTCCCACTTGAGATTCGTGTTACTCTGATGTTGTTGTAGTTGTGTTCTTCTTCTTTTATTCTAATTTTATGTCTTATCTATTCTCACCCTCTAACTTCTTTCTATTAACATTCCGGTATTTCTGACTTTTGAATAGTCGACATGGTGTTGTGTGTCGATTTTCTAAGTCGAAAATTTCGCGTTCGTTACAGTGGTATCAGAGCTGAAGGTTAAGTGATTACCTTGGCTCTGTGGCGTAACTCAGTAGAGATGGGGTTAGTAATACCCTAGATTGAGTTTGAGCATATATATATATATGAGCACGTATTTGTTATTTAATATAAAATTGTATATTGTGGTGATTTATCAGTTAAGTTGTTTATGAGTTCTGGTAGATCAGTTTGATCCACTGTATCAGTAGGAGTTTCTAAACACTTGAATACGATGAACCGACATTGTATGTTTTGAAAAGGGTAAATGAAATAATTTTACCTAAAATATATTTTGATATAAAAGAAATGTATATCTTGGAATTATTATCATATATAGGATGTGTTGGTTGTTATTATTATCAAATGAGATTATGAAAGTAAAATAGTTTTGTAAATAGCTAGCCAGGATTCATATAAGTGTAATATATGAAATCAAATAGATTAAATCTGAAGTTAAAACATAATTGGAATTTAAAATTCTAGAATTTGGAAGAGTATTTGCAAATGGATTTTGGATTTAAAATATGTAAATTTTAAGATGCTGGGAAAATTTGAAATGTTTTCCAAGTGTTGAAAATATATTTCTGAAGTAATTTCAAAATGGAGTGTTTGAAAATTGTTTTTAAAAGTGATATAATATTGAACTCATTTCGGACACTGGAAAATAACACAGATGATGGGTCGCAACATCGTCGATATTCATTTTCAAGTTTCTAGGTGGCGAATTACTACCAGAGATTTTATTTTTGAATTGTTTAAGGAAATGAGTTGTTTAGAAATTCAAATGTTTTGAATTGTTCTTATTTTGTATAATTTCAAATTGATTTGAAATAGATCCTAGGAATATGAATTCTGAAATTTAAATTTAACTTAGAAAGTTAAATAAATTGAAATGGTATGAGTGAATTCATAAATTGGAATTTAACTTTAAATAAGTTAAATGAAGGTGGATTAGATTAGAGATAATCTAGAATGGAAATTGAATTAATAAGATAAGGGATTGGAATTGGAGTTTGGATGGAATTTGACTTGGTTATAAAAAAATGGTTTGGTCCGAGAATGAATTGAGTGGAGATTAAATAGGGAATACACTTGTACATGCTGAGTGATAGGGAATGGAAGAGATAGAGTTGAATGCCCGACAAAAAGGTACAAGTTTATATTAGATTGAGTTTGAGATTTTTATGAGCCTATTTGGCAAGCCATTTGGCAGTTTGAATTTCTTTTGAATTGGATATAGCCCAGAGAGGCGAGTTGTAGTTGTACCGATTGAGCCATGCAAAGGAGACGCTGGCGAAACTTATCGAAAATTTCGGGTGTTAAAATATTTTCAGGATTTTTGAAAATATTCATCAATAGAGATAAATTAACTGACGTTGATAAGTAAAATGAATAATTTTTAACCCAGTTAATAGAGTTTGTTTTCTACCATACTAATTTCGGGGATGAAATTATTTTAAGGGGGAAGAATGTAACGTCTCGTATTTTTAACGGTTGAATAATTAATTTATTTAATTATTGAATATCTATTTGGCGGTACCGACAACTTGAATTAAATAATATTTATATTTAGTTAATTAATAATGAGATAATATAATATATATTTATTTCCGGAATAATCGAAAATAGCTGAATTGATAATATGGTGGAATTTAGATAATATCTGATATCTAAGTTAGTTTATATTTGAGTTATAATAACGAATATATTATCTAAATGACAGTTGAATGTATTAATCATATTATAGATTATAATCGAGCCCATAACCTCGTGGTACTTCGTAATATTACAATTTGAACTTCAACTGAGTGTATAGGATCTGTTATTGGTCGGATTTCTTCGAAAAAAGAAACATTTGAATCTATTGAATGTTATTTTTCTAATGCAAGAGAAAAATGGAGATTTCGTATTATAGATTATAAGTTATGTCCAAATCAAATTTTCAAATAGTCGCTATGGATTCGTTTATAAGACATAACGGTTATTTAATTATAATTAAATATTAGTTTCAAATTTGGACAAGATATTTGAGACGTAGTTATATTTAATTTATAGAATTTTTTGTAACTTTTATTTTGGAAAATAAGCAACTTTTTATTTGAAGTGTTTTACACCCTATATTAGCATTTTGGGGTTTCATAGAATAAGCTAACTTGTCTATATTATAATATTTTTGGGATCATGGCACATTTCTCGTCACAACGGTATGCTTAATTTTGTCGATAGAGGTCCGTAAATAAGTTGAGTTATATATATATATATATATATATATATATATATATATATATATATATACACACACATGTATAACGAGTATGCTAAACTTAAATGTAAAATAAATAATTACTTGTATAATAACCTATCTTAGCCCCTAAGCAAGTAAAATTGCATATGCTATGACACCTCACGTCCATTAATGTCACTCATAAAGGGAATGCATTAAGTTTCGTGGAGCGTTATAAGTAAACAGAACAGAATATTACAAGACAGATACAAAAAGCAGTACTTGAAAATTTTACAACTTTATTGCAGCGGAAACATAAATGAGTTTGGTTACACCTTCAAACACCAAAACCTAGTACATAATATCAGTCTTGTACAAAAGCCATTAGAGTACATAATTTTTAAAACCATAATCCCACACCAAAATGCCATATGTAAGAGAAACAAAGCTAAGCATTACTTTCAGCACTTCCAAGCACTTTAAGCAGAAAGAAATCCAAATCAAGCTTCTACATTCCCACCCTGAGAACCTGGATGGGGGAGGGGGGAAGGAAGAAAAGAGTCGAAACAAAAAAGGGTCAGACATAAAGTCTGGCGAGTCCAGTGACTTTCAGCATAAGAACAGATAATAGTATCATGACATGTAAATAAAACTGGATGAGAGATAACAGTAATAGGAGTAGCAGGTATACATAGGTTAAACAGAGGAAACAAAATGATATAAACCAAGCTATGCTTCTTACTTACTTTTCACTTCTCTGCACTAATACTAGTATAACAGGATTAGGTGTTACCCTAATGTAACGACCCGCATCCTACGCATCGAAGGATCGTAGAATATTTCTTTCTTTCTCGTAATGAATCGTATGGTCGTGTGACATTGGGAGACGACTATTGGGGTCATTTACCATGTTTACAATTTTTTCCGATTTTTGAATGACCGTTTTGCCCCTAACTGGTCTTGTTTTGGCCATAACTTTTGATTGGTAAGGAGTTTTGTCCTGAAACCACTTCCGTTAGATCCGAATGATGGTTTACCTTTCCGTAGAGTGGTCATATGTGAAAAAAGGACTTACCGTTTGGGAGATATGGACGAAATAAGGTTTAGAAGGTGAAAAACTACTTAACCTGGCCAAATGAGGTGATTAGTGAATGGGACCATAACCCAATTCGGGATTAAGGTTATGGGGAGGCTGAAATGAGTTAGGTTTTCATTCTATTTCAGTTATCTAGCTGCCATTTACCTCTTAGAAACCCTAATAATGGCCTCCACCTTCTAATTTCATCCCAAATCGCTCTCCAATCAAGGATTAAGCTTAGCAACATCAAATCAAGGAGAAATAGCACTATTTCATAGTTGGAGCTGTTGTTAGACATTGGTAATCGTCCAAATCAGAGGATTTTAGTTCCAAAAGTTTTAATTGTGGCAAAGTTGACTAATTAGCCTTGTTTTTACACTAATTAAGGTTAATTAAGGATAATTAGTGATAATTAGTGAATTTATACATGATTAAATTCTGGAAAAATATTTATAAATTTTGAAATATTGTTTTAGGCCTCTGTTAGAAATTTGGGTTGATTTGGTTAAGTTTTGCTAATCCTAACATTAGTTATTATTAAACATGATTAAGGGGAAAATATATGTTTTGGGTATGTTTGATCCATTTTAACATATCAAATTGTTGTTTTGGTGTTTGGGGTCAATTCTATATGTTGCTATGACTGTATGGTATATTTTGTGATTGATTAGAACAGTTAGAACAGTCGAAAATGTCGTCGTATGGTGTAAAACAGTCGTAGGAAAAGTTACAGGAAATGCCCCAAAGCCGGATCGGATCGCCCCCCTATCCGAACCAACCCGATCGTCCATTTGAAGACCACGAGCTGGAGGACTGCTCGCACCTGAAGCTCATGACCTGACCTGCTTGTGACGTATGCATCCCGACCCGAACCGTGGGTCACCTACCCTTCACGAGTCGAAGTACGAACCAAATGATGGAACTCACCACGAAGCAAGTTTTGAACCGTGCTGGAGCACTACGAGCCAGAGTAAGGAGCCACGAACTGGACCACATGCCATCCGGGGAGCATTGCCACGAACCGACCCGATGGTCATGATCCATCATGAGCTGGAAGCCATCACGAGTCGAAGACACGAGGGCCAGCCACGAACTGAAGCTAGGAGGGGCGATCCACGAGCCAAGGAAGCTGGTCACGAACCGTAGCACCATGAATGAAGGAGTCATGAATCGAGCATATCTGAGCTAAAGTATGGAGGCGAATGGAAAATGAAGTGCGAACGGGATAATGACCAAAACCCGAGATGCAAAGGTAGTCCAAATGGGAAGTTTGTACTCAGGATCCAGTTGGGAAACAATGAGTTAACTTCATGGTTGGACTTTGCTGCGGGATGTGTGCTATGGAGTTATCGACGTCCATAATTTTGATTCACTACCGAAAGACGAATGTTAGGCTACGGATCAGTGAAGTGGGGTAGTTATTACTTCATGGGGCAGAGTGATCGTAGCATGGCTAGGAGCCAATGCAGTGGCGTTATCATGACTCCATGGGGCATAGTGGACATAGCAAAGTATTAGTGGTTACGGATCAGTGCAGTGGAACCGTCATGACTCCATGGAGCAGAGTGATCGTAACAAAGTATTGGGTGATCAAAGCGGTGGATATCGTATGCTTTACGCACTGAGTGAGAGATGTGAGGATGGTTGTTATGCTTGATTGTTTGTCATCACTATGACTTGCACACCCCCACCCCCGTATCCTTTACGCCATATGTTAGTGGCACCTTAGAGTATTGTACGGTATGTTGTGCTAACTCTTTGGTTGCAGGTCCAGGTCCAGGTTCAGGTATGGTTTAGTATACTTGTTATTGTTCTGTTTTGTTGCTTATTGCTCATACCAGACTTTTGTCTGACCCAGAGTTTTATGTCTCTTCTTATTACTCTGGGTGCTCTTAAACGGGCAGACTAGAGACAAGTTAGCTGTTGTGCACGAGTAGCTGTCCGGAGATGAGCAGGAGGCTTACACGTACTGTTATCTATATATATTCTCCCTGTGTTGCTGCTGGTCACTACTTTGGGCATTAGTAGTGTACCTTTCTTATTTTTCTCTAGAGACAGTTTTAGAAGTTGTAATAAAGATGATGTTGAACATAATTTTTAATTTTGGATTTTCCGCTGCTACGATGGTTTATGTTTTCAGCTTATGCACTGTCTTGCCAATTTTATGTCAGGTTATGTTATTATTATATTTTATTCCATGCGCTGTGAGATATACTATAGGTTCCTTGTTAGTTCAAATTTCCTTCTTTCCTTTCTTTGACGACCGTCCCATGTTGGTTGGGCATTGGCACAACGTACTATCATTGGAAATGTCGGCTGGTGCGGGGTGGGCCGTCACACTTGGTATCAAAGCTCTAGGTTGCCTAGTTAACCTAGGGAAGACACCAGAGAGAGATAGTACGTATATGAGAGCGTGTATTATGATATTTTGGTTTTCAAAGCTATATATATACTATTAGTATATTTAAGGATGAAGTCGCATTGCACTAGCACTACTGAAGAGATGGTTAATCGTTTTCTCCTTACAGATTGAATGATGAGCCAATATACTAGGGGTACTGGTAGAGGAGCTAATAATGGGAATGCTCCTGATATAGGGACGATGTTCACGGACCTCATGAGAGAGATGCTTAAGGATGTTCAGAGGGCAGCTCCCAATGCTACAAATGGTGGTGGTGCAGCGGTGTAGGCGCCTAGGGCCGATTTCGCCAAGCTATGCAAGGATTACACTAGTCTTGGTGGAAAGCCGTTCCACGGAATGGAATCGGATACAGAAGTTCAGGATTGGTTGGATAGCTTTGAGTGTATCTTCGAAGACTTGGGTAATGAGGATTCGATTAAGAGAAAGCTAGCATCTCGTCAGCTGCTAGGACGGGTGATGAATTGGTGGAATGCTATTAAGGCAGCTACTCCAGAGGATCAAGTTACATGGGATCAGTTTAAGGTCCGATTCGGTGAAAAGTTTATCCCAGCTACTCAGAAATCAGAGTTATTTAGGAAATTTCTGGAGCTTAAGGAGAATGGTAGGGCAGTCTCAGAGTACATTGCAGAGTTCGATACTTTATCGAAGTATGGATTATCCCTTATCGATACTGCCGAGAAGAAGAACGAGAAGTTTATAACTGGTTTGGATGGATACTTGGGGGAAAGGCTTATTAACCACATCGATGAGACGTTTGAATTGATTGTGGAGAAATTATTGAGGTCAGAGAGTCTTTACCCTAAGTCGAAGACTGAGGTTGCATCTGCAGAGGAGCCAAAACCGCAAGTAAGCGGTGGAGGCAAGAATGGTTCTCACAACAAGAGAAAGCAGAATCAGACCAAGGAGGGCCAGAATAAGAAGAATAAGAAAGATGTTGAATGCTTTAGCTGTGGCAAGAAGGGCCATTATGCTAAAGAATGTCGAGCAAAGCCAATGGATAGGAAGTGCTTCAACTACGGCCCAGTGTGACATCACAAGGATAAGTGTCTGCAACCCCCTAAAGAAAAGAAGACTGTGAAAACATGTGCTATCAATGTTGTTCCTTCTTTGTCGAATGCCCCGACTGCGGCGGAGAAAAGAAAGAATGTCGTCATTCAAGGTATGCTTTCTGTTTATGATATTCCTGTCCGAGTATTGTTTGATACCGGAGCTTCCCGTTCCTTCATATCTAGTGACCTGGTAGATAGGTTGCGATTAGAACCCGAGATAGTCGATAGACCTTTAGCAGTGACGAATCCGATTGGTGGTTCAACTAGCCTTAGCATGATTTGTCGTAATGTGGTCTTATCGAGTCATAGATGAATGTTTATTTGTGATTGATTTGTTTTGGGCTTTACTGGGTTTGGCATTATTTTGGGAGTCGATCGGCTCCAAAGATACGGGGTGGTGGTAGACTGTGAGGGCTTTTTGGTGACAGTTAGAGCGAATGATGGGAAGAGGATCGTGTTTGGTGGTCTACCTAGTGATGGGGTAATGGCTAGTTTTCTAAATTCCTGTGACATCCTACATGATGAGTTGTTAGATGTGCCCATGGCTGGCCAGTATCGGGACGTCTTCGAGGAAGTGACCGGACTTCTATCACACCGAGAGATTGAGTTCCGTATTGATTTAGTGAAAGATGCCAAACCTATAGTGATTCCACTTCGTCGTATGGCACCAAGGGAGCAGAGAGAGCACAGGGTGCAATTAAACGATCTTTTGAAGAAGGGATTTATCACAAGGAGTGTTTCTGAGTGGGGAGCACCAGTTGTGTTTGCTACCAAGGCAGATGGTTCCCTTTGATTGTGTGTGGACTACCGCGAATTGAATAAGGTGACGAGGAAGAATAAGTATCCTCTAACGCGGCTAGACGATTTGTTTGACCAGTTGAGTGGCGCGAGGGTGTTCTCCCAGTTTGATCTCGCGATAGTTTTTCGTCAGCTTAGGGTGGAAGCCGAGAGTATAGCTAAAATGGCATTTCGGACGCCATCTGGATTTTATGAGTGGTTGGTCATGCCATTCGGATTGACCAATGCCCCAGCATATTTTGTGGATCTTATGAATAGGGTATTCAGAGATCAGTTGAATAAGTTTGTTCTTGTGTTCGTAGAAGATATCTCGGTTTATTCGAGGACAGAGGAAGAACACAAGGAACACTTGAGGACAGTGATGGAGGTGTTGAGAAAACACCAATTGAAAGCAAAGTTTTCTAAGTGTCACTTCTAAAGGAGGGAAGTGAGATTCTTGGGCCATGTTGTTTTAGAGAATGGTATTGCCGTGGACCCTGCGAAGGTGGCTACGGTACAGGATTGGTCTACACCCAAGAATGCAGCAGACGTAAGAAGTTTCTTGAGATTGGCTGGATATTATCGTAAGTTTATCCAAGACTTCTCCAAGATAGCAACACCATTGACTCAGTTGACCAAGAAAAATCAAGCTTTCGTCTGGGACGAAAAGTGCGAGAATGCATTTAAGAGTCTAAAGGAAAAGTTGACATGTGCACCAGTGTTAGTCATTCCTAAAGGGAATGAAGAGATGACGGTATACACAGATGCCTGCGGTACCAGACTAGGTGTTGTATTGATGCAAGGAGGTAGACTTGTAGCTTATGCTAGTCGGCAACTGAAACCGCACGAGAAAAGATATCCCACCCATGATTTTGAATTTGCAGCGTTCCTGTTCGCATTGAAAATGTGGAGACATTACCTCTTGGGAGAAAGATTCGAGTTGTTTACCGATCATAAATAGTTAAAGTATCTTTTCTCTCCAAAGGACCTAAATCTCCGATAGCAAAGATGGTTAGAATTCTTGGCTTCCTATGATTTTGATATCGCATATACACCAGGAAAAGGCAATGCGGTAGTTGATGCCTTGAGTATGAGATATGCCAGTTTAGGTGCTATGTTTCTAGAATGGAAGCAACTGGAGTACACCGCTGAGTATGATTTCAGATCAAAGTGTGAATTGGACCCAAAATGTTAGCAAGTTTGACGATTAGACCCACTTTGATTGAGCGGATTGGTTCCAGTCAGAGGGACGATCCTAACCAATTGGAAATTATCTTAAAGTAAGAGATGGGAATCGACGAAGAGATGAACAAGTATGGGCTTGATCGAGATGGATGGCTTAGAAAAAATGGAAGACTAGTTGTGCCCAATGTCAAGGGATTGAGAGATGAGGTGCTTAGAGAATGTCATCACTCAAAACAGACTATACATCCCGGTGGTAACTAAATGTATCGAGACATGAAGCAGACCTACTATTGGGAAGGGATGAAAAGAGACGTTGGGAAGTTTATATCCAAATGCATGAACTGCCAGCTAGTTAAAGCTAAGCAAAAGAAGCCTAGTGGTTTGTTACAACCATTGGAAATTCCCGAATGGAAATGGGAACAAGTCTCAATGGATTTCGTTGATGAGTTACCAAGAACTAGATCGGGCCATGATAGAATTTGGGTGATTGTGGACCGATTGACTAAGAATGCAAGGTTTATATCCGTCAAGTCGAATAGAACGACAGCTAAGTTAGCGGAACTATATATGAAATGGGTAGTGAGATTTCATGGAATACCCAAAGGCATTGTGAGCGACCGAGATCCGTTGTTTACTAGTGGATTTTGGAGGAGCTTACAAGAGGCATTAGGATCAGAATTACACCTCAGTACCGCGTATCATCCTCAAACTGATGGTCAGACAGAGAGGGTGAATCGAGTATTAGAAGATCTCCTGAGAGCTTGCATATTGGATTTTGGTGGATCATAAGATGACCATTTTCATCTAGTAGAGTTTGCATATAATAATAGTTATCAATCCAGTATCGGTACGGCTCCATTTGAAGCTTTGTATGGAAGACCGTGCAACTCACCGTCATGTTGGTTAGAAACCGGTGAGAAATTTGTGCATGGGCCAGATGTGATAAGAGAAACCTCAGATAAGATCAAAGTTATCCGACAAAGAATGAAGGCTGCCAAAGATAGGCAAAAGAGTTATGCTGATAAGAGGAGGAGAGACTTAAAATTCTCCATTGGTGACTTGGTTTTTGTCAAGATTTCTCCATTAAAGAGTGTGATACGATTTGGTAGGAGAGGCAAGTTAACACCAAGATTTGTTCGTCCATTCCCAGTTCTCGAGCAAGTTGGGAATTTGGAATATAAAGTTGAATTACCAAAATAGATTGCAGGAGTTCATAACGTATTTCATGTTTCCTTGTTAAGGAAATTCGTGTACGACCCTAGTGTGACTATTTCACCGGATCAGTTGGATGATATCAAGGCTGAACCCGAGGCGGTTTGGAACCGCATGCCTATGCGTATTGTTGGGAACGATACGAAGCAGCTTCGAAGGAAGGCGGTGAAACTAGTCAAAGTTCAATGGGTTGATGAGTAAGAAGACTGTACTTGGGAAATAGAGGTGAACATAAGGAGGAAGTATCCAGAACTCTTTGCCTGGTAAGGTTTTTATATTGGTATAGTACTCCCTTGTTAGTAAACCACATGCTAGGATAGGCTTGTTGTGTTGTTTTGTATGCTTTATTGTTTTGTTAATGATTGGTAGGCATGCGGGATCCTTTGTATGTTTTGGGTTAAGGAATTTCGAGGACGAAATTTCTTAAGGGGGAGAATGTAACAACCCGCATTCTACGCATCGGAGGATCATATAATATTTATTTCTTTCTCGTAAGGAGTCGTATGGTCGTGTGACATTGGGAGATGACTATTGGGGTCATTTCCCATGTTGCCAATTTTTGCCAATTTTGAATGACCGTTTTGCCCCTAGCTGATTTTGTTTTGTCCATAACTTTTGACTGGGAAGGAATTTTGACCTGAAACTACTTCCATTAGATCCATATGATGGTTTACAATCCGTAGAGTGGTTATATGTGAAAAACGGACTTACCGTTTGGGAGATATGGACGAAATAAGGTTAGAAGGTGAAAACTGCTTAACCGGGCCAAATGAGGTGATTATTCAATGGGCCCATAACCCATTTCGGGATTAGGGTTATGGGGAGGCTGAAATGAGTTTGGTTTTCATTCTATTTCAGTTTTCTAGCCGCCATTTACCTCTTAGAAACCCTAACAATGGCCTCCACCTTCTAATTTCATCCCAAATCGCTCTCTAATCAAGGATTAAGCTTAGCAACATCAAATCAAGGAGAAATAGCACCATTTCAGAGTTAGAGCTGCTGCTAGACATTGGTATTCACCCAAATCAGAGGAGTTTCAGTTCTGAAAGTTTTAACTTGGGTAAAGGTGAATGATTAGCCTTGTTTTTACACTAATTAAGGTTAATTAGTGATAATTAGTGATAATTAGTGAATTTATACATGATTAAATTCTAGAAAAATATTTATAAATTTCGAAATATTGTTTTAGGCTTCTGTTAGAAATTTGGGTTGATTTGGTTAAGTTTTGCTAATCGTAACATTAGTTATTATTAAACATGAAGCGGAAAATATGGGTTTTTGGTATGTTTGATCCATTTTAACATATCAAATTGTTGTTTTGGTGTTTGTGGTCAATTCTATATGTTGCTATGACTGTATGGTATGCTTTGTGATTGATTAGGACAGTTAGAATAGTCAAAAACGTCGTCGTATGGTATAAAACAGTCATAGGAAAAGTTGCAGGAAATGACCCAGAGCCGGATGGGATCCCCCCTTATCCAAACCGACCCGATCGTGGATGTGAAGACAAAGAGCTGAAGGACTGCTTACACTTGAAGCTCATGACCTGACCCGCTTGTGACCTATGCATTACGACCCGAACCGTGGGTCACCTACCCTTCACGAGTCGAAGTACGAACCAAATGATGGAACTCGCCATGAAGCAAGTCATGAACCATGCCGGAGCACTACGAGCCAGAGCAAGAAGCCACGAGTTGGACCAAGAGCCATCAGGGGAGCATTGCCACGAACCGACCCGATGGTCACGATCCATCATGAGCTGGAAGCCATCACGAGTCGAGGATAGGAGGGCGAGCCACGAACCGAAGCTAAGAGGGGCGATCCACGAGCTGAGGTAGCTGGTCACGAACCGTAGCACCATGAATAAAGTAGTCACGAATCGGGCATATCTGAGCTGAAGTATGGACACGAATGGAAAATGAAGTGCGAACGGGATAATGACCAAAACCCGAGATGCAAAGGTAGTCCAAATGGGAAGTTTGTACTCAGGATCCAGTTGGGAACCAACAAGTTAACTTCATGGTTGGATTTTGCTTCGGGACGTGTGCTAAGGAGTTATTGACGTCCATAACTTTGATTCACCACCGAAAGATGAATGTTACGCTACGGATCAGTGCAGTGGGTAGTTATTACTTCATGGGGCAGAGTGATTGTAGCATGGCTATGAGGCAGTGCAGTGGAGTTATCATGAATCTGTGGGGTAGAGTGGACATAGCAAAGTATTAGTGGTTACAAATCAGTGCAGTGGAACCGTTACGACTCCATGGGGCAGAGTGATCGTAACAAAGTATTGGGTGATCAAAGCGGTGGATATTGTATGCTTTACACACTTAGTGAGAGATGTGAGGATGGTTTCTATGCTTGATTGTTCGCCATCACTATGACATGCACACCCCCACCCCCATATCCTTTACACCATATGCTAGTGGCGCCTTAGAGTATTGTACGGTATGTTGTGCTAACTATTTGGTTGCAAATCCAGGTTCAGGTATTGTTTAGTATACGTGTTATTGTTCTGTTTTGTTGCTTATCGCTCATACCAGACTTTTGTCTGACCCATAGTTTTATGTCTCTTCTTATTACTCTGGGTGCTCTTTAACGGGCAGACTAGAGAGAGGTTTGTTGGTTGTGCACGAGTAGCTGTCCGGAGATGAGCAGGAGGCTTACATGTACTATTCTCTATATATATTCTCCTAGTGTCGCTACTGGTCACTAGTTTGGGCATTAGTAGTGTACCTTTATTATTTTGCTTTAGAGACAGTTTTAGAAGTTGTAATAAAGATGATGTGGAACATAAGCTGTAATTTTGGATTTTCCACTGCTACGATGGTTTAAGTTTTCATCTTATGCACTATCTCGCCTGTTTTATGTCAAGTTATGTTATTATTATATTTTATTCCATGCACTGTGAGATATACTACAAATTACTTGTTAGTTCAAATTTCCTTCTTTCCTTTCTTTGACGACCGTCCCGTGCTGGTTGGACATTGGCACAGCGTACTTTCATTGGAAATGTCGGCTGGAGCGGTGAGGGCCATCACACCTAATGTCTAAACTGAAACAGAAACAGAAACAGAATGATCTCTACCGAAACAAAATGCTAGTAATGGGCCTTTACCACCCCAACAAAGACAGACGGTACAGAAACGGAATCAGAGACAGAAACAAAATAATCCCTATGGAAATGGAATATTAGAATTAGGTGTACACTAGTGACGGGCCTTTACCACCCTAATAAACGGTACCACACAGAAACAAATAGGTATTACCACCCCTAATAGAAACAGACGGTACCCCAATAGAAATAGACATAACTAGATGTACCCTAAAATCTACCCCAAGCGATCGGCTCCCTAATACATAAATACCCGGTGTCGGCCTATTTACAGATGTCACGACGTCTTAACTTTCCCAGAGCAGACCGGATCCATGCACGCACATGACCCGGTTGGAACGCGCCATCAACACCCCTCGCCATTATCAGAATGGACCTCTTATAAAAAATTCAGCAAGCGTGCCCTAACCCCTACCTAGTGTTGGGTCGCCGTTTGATACCAGAAAGGGTTACTGACTGATATGGGTCCCACACAACAGATGACACAAGCAAATACCCCTCCTAACCTTGTGTCCCCAGACTAACAGATTTTAGATGTACGGATTTCAGATTAACACGCTTGCAGACCAACAGAGCAGTTTTACATATTCATAGGTTTATAGATTAATATAGTAGATTTATGAATTAACATGTCTACGGATTAATAGGTTCGCAGATTAATGGATCAGATGTACGGATTATCAGATTTGCAGATTAACAGATCAAGTTGTACAGATTCAACATATACAATAGGTTAAGTTTGTGGGTCAATATACATATAACCCACCCCATCAGTTTATTAAGATTAACTTAACCCCTCCCACTTATTCAAGCAAGTTTACTTAACCCTACTCAATTTAAAAGGTTCATGTAACCTGTACAGATTCAATTATGTTAACTATTCCAAGTTGACAAATTATTATCATTTCTCGTTAATGCACCAGACCTTTCACATTAGATTTACCCCATGTGGATGTTGGATATGCCGGGCGGTTCCGGGCAGACTTCTACCACAAGTGTAATCTAACCTCGTGTCTGAGTACTATTTCATATGTACGCACTGGGCCCCTCACATTAGATTCACCACTTGTGGTTGCTGGATATGCCGGGCGGTTCCAGGCAGACTTATATCACAAGTGCAATCTAACCTTGTGCCTGGGCGCAGTTCAGTTTTATACATATTCATTCTTAAAGAATTATCCGTATTCAACATAGGTTTTTTTCCTTTTAATTACAGTATTCAGTTTCAACGGACTAAACAGGCTTCACAGACTCTTTACTGTTCCATTAACATATTTCGCTTAATCATAAATTAAGCCTACAAATTTACATGCCACAAATTACGGTCATAATTCACAATATAACATTTGCCCCAAGTTTTAGTCAAATTGCACAGTACTGGTTATGCCCCAAAAACTCCAGTCATGATTCATAATACAAACTATGCCCAAATTAAAGTTTTTCATTACAGTGTATACCAATTACCCAAAACACCCAATTTAGCCGTGTTCACAGTTATCCCTATTTCATTATAGGTTTCCATGCCCTTTTCCCAAGTCATATACTATTATGCATAGTATTCCCTTTCTTCCAAGTTATAAATCATCATATATAGTATGCCCCTAAAACTAGGTCTTAAATCACAACATGTATTATGCCCCCAAATCCCAAGTCATAGTTTCCAATACACTTTATGCCCCAAATTTATATTTACCAACGATTCCCAATTTTTTCGCGTTCGCATATTTCAGCGTTAGGCCTAGGCTCGAAGGTTGCCTGGCTATAAAAATAAGAATAAAGGAAGAAGAATAGAATAGGCATAGAACCAAAAGTAACATAAATGGGCATATGATAGCAGAAATAGGCATATAAGAACAGATCTGACGAACTTAAGTAGACATATAAGAACAGATTTGATTAACAGAAATAGGCATATGATGAACATATTTGATGAACATAATTAGGCATAGTCTCAGATTCAGGTTTATTAACATGTCAAGATTACACTTAAATTTCAGATCTAAAAGTAACATGAACTCATCGAGATTTAGAGAAAAGAACTAGGCTTTATTATTGCAAATCTTAATCTTCGAAAACTCCTAATCTGATTTGTCTTGGTGGAGAAGAAAGTCTATTTTAATTTAGATTAGAGCAGCATGGTGTCGCCATGGATTAGGTGTGAAGAAAACAATAGGTCCAGGGTCCCTTATATAGCATAGGAGTCAACGAACCAGGCCACGAATCAGTCCAAAACCAGAAAAAACGAATCTACCTAGATATGCTCTGGAGAGGGGGGTCGACACCCTTATAGGGGTTCGACTACCCTGTCGACACCCCCTAAGGGGGTCGACACCCCCAGGGGGGTCGACACCTTCGAGCGGGAATTTTCCCGCTCACCCAATGTCGGTTCCGTTTGAATTTTGAATGGTTTCTGGAATTATTTTATATATATATATATATATATATATATATATATTCCTTGTGCGTAAACAAACTTCTAAGGCTTATAACTTCTTCATACGATATCCGTTTTACGCAAACTCGGACTCTATCCCAAGAAAAATTCCAAGACGAATGCAATGGCTCAGCCCATTTCCCTTAATTATTCTTTCAAAAATTAAGTATTCTTTAATTTGTCACTTTTTATACTCTTAGAAAATACGGGGTGTTACATTCTCCTCTCCTTAAAGGATTTCATCCTCGAAATCTCCAAGTTAAGAAGAATGTATATCCTACCATCCATCATCCATCTACTCATCCACCAATCACAGGCATCCATTGTCCTTAGAAAAATTCTAATGCTATATGAACATAAGAAAAGGTGTGTGTATATGCCACTATGCTAATGCAGAAATTAGGAGGTGCACTGATTCAGTTGACCTCTTTAATGCAAATTTATTCAGCGCCATGAGTCCAATCATGTATGCAAACAATCCTAATGCATCATATAAGTACTATATGCATGCGCAATCATTCATCCAAATGCAACACTCATGTGATGATACATCCAATTTTCATCCATAAAAGAAACAAAAATATGTGCACGCATCCATATGCAATATGAGAGTGTTTTTGAGATGATCTAGTGCTTAGTGTGCGTATATGCATCCACGAGCAACCACTAGCAATTACTTGCATCCACTTGCAACCATCAAACATAACATGTCTCAAACACATTATTACACCCATTAGTTTCAACCTAAAGGTCGAAGATCCGATCGATAGGATATGCTCAAACGCATAACATAGATATCCTGAAACCCCATCATCAGACAGATGAGCCGTACCCCCAATGGGGTTTGAGACAATAATGGAATCAGAAACATAACTTGTATTAAGGTGCAGAGACTCAACCACAGAATCAGAAATAAAAGAATGACAAGTGCCAGAATCAAAAGAGTTCTAATTGGATAATCAGATAGGGAAAATCAAAACTTCTACAGAAACTTTCCTACCTCTGTTCGGTCTATTGGCTTCAATAGCATACACCTGCCCTCCAGAATATCCTGCCCTTTGGCCTTGTCCTTGTTTCCACGGCCAGTCCCTAGTAAAGTGTCCCATTTCAACACATTTAAAGCAAGCACCCTTCCTTTTTCTGAAATCCTTGTTCAGATGACTCAAACTCCCACAAGTAAAGCACTTTTTCTCCTCCTTATTCTCAGTCTTTTCATCTTCTTTTGTGTTTCGTTCTTGTGCCACACTTTCTTGTTTTGTGGTTCTTCGAGCTTCTCCTCTATCTTCTCACCTTTGGCTTCCTCATGTAACAATGCCATATCAACCAACCTTACAAAATTTGCGCCCATTGGGACATGGGACATAGCCAATCCATGTAACGGCTCGTTCAATCCTCTAGCAAACCGTAAAGCTTTCTTGTATGGAGTATTTACCAACTCCAACCCGAATCTTTCCAACTGGTTGAACTTGTTAACATATTCCTTAATGGACATGCTTCCCTGTTTGAGCGCCAAAAACTTCTCCATTTGCAAATTCTGCTCGGCTTACGAAAGAAACTTCAATTCGAATCTTCGTCTGAAATCCACCTAAGTCTCTACCGGACGTTCAACATTAGTAACCTCCCACCAAAAAAAAGCTCCGTCCTTCAGTTGCCAAACGGCTAACTGAATCTTTCTTCTATCGTTGACCTCAAAGATATCAAACAAATCATCTGTTTCCTTGAGCCAGTTCCGAGCTTCCACAAACGTCTCGGTTCCATTAAAGGTTTTTCCACCCATAGCACGGAAATCCTTACATATCTTTGAAAAAGCATCTACACGCGAAGGAGGAGGAACAATGGCTGCAGCTGGGGGAGGAGCGTCTGCTTGGCCTACAGCAGGTGTTGTAGCCTCCAGATACCTTCGGAACCATCCCGGTATCTATACGCTCTCTTGAAGATTAAGATCCCCAGACGTTCTAAAATGAAAGAAAAAGAGATTCAAAACTGAGAATCGAAAGATAGATATATGGCTTTGGGGATTATGTTTTTCAAAATAAACGTTCCTTTTGAAAATACTTACTTTTAAAACCTTTTTGAAAATAATTTTCAATTTTTTTTATCTAATCTGGTAACCTTTAGCTCTGATACCAAGTGTGACACCCCACGTCCATTAATGTCACTTACAGAGGGAACGCATTAAGTTTCGTGGAGCGTTATAAGTAAACATAACTGAATATTACAAGACAGATACATAAAGTAGTACTTGAAAAATTATAACTTTAATGCAGCAGAAATAGAAATAAGTTTGGTTACACCTTCAAACATCAAAACCAAGTACATAATATCAATCTTATACAAAAGCCATCAGAGTACATTATTTTTAAAACCATAATCCCATTTCAAATTTCCATATGTAAGAGAAACAAAGCTAAGCATTACTTTCAGCACTTCCAAGCACATTAAGTAGAAATAAATCTGAATCAAGCTTCTATGTTCCCACCCTGAGAACCCGGGGAGGGAAAAGGAAGAAAAGAGGTGAAACAAAAAAGGGTCAGACATAAAGTCTGGCGAGTCCAGTGACTTTCAGCATAAAAACAAATAATGGTATCATGACATGTAAATAAAACTGGATGAGAGATAACAGTAACATTACTAGTAGGGATACAAAGGTTAAACAGAGGAAACAAAATGATATAGACCAAGCTATGCTTCTTACATACTTTTTACTTCTCTACACTAATACTAGTATAACAGGATTAGGTGTTACACTAGTGTCTAACCTAAAATAGAAACAGAAACATAATGATCTCTACAGAAATAGAATGCTAGTTATAGGCCTTTACCACCCCAACAGAGACAGACGGTACAGAAATAGAAGCGAAAACGGAATCAGAGACAGAAACAAAATAGTCCCTACAGAAATAGAATGTTAGAACTAGGTGTACACTAGTGACAGGCCTTTACACCCCAACAGATGGTACCACACAGAAACAGACAGGTATTACCAACCCAACAGAAACAGATGGTACCCCAACAGAAACATACATAATTAGATGTACCCTAAATTCTACCCCAAGCGATCGGTTCCCTAATACATAAATACCTTGTGTCGGCACCACAGAAGGGTGTATCACTCCCTAAAGTGGCAACCTATAGAAAGACATAGACCTATTTATAGATGTCGCAACATTTTAACTTCCCTAGAGCAGACCGGATCCATGCACGCACATGACCAGGTTGGAACGCGCCATCAACACCCCTCACCATTATAAGAATGGACCTCTTATAACCAATTCAGTAAGCGTTCCCTGACCCCTACCTAGTGTTGGGTCGCCATTAGATAACAGAAAGGGTTACTGACTGATATGGGTCCCACACAACAGATGACACAAGCAAATACCCCTCCTAACCTTGTGTCCCAAGACTAACAGATTTCAGATGTACAGATTACAGATTAACACGTTTGCAAACTAAAAGAGCAGATTTACATATTCACAGTTTTATAGATTAATATAGTAGATTTACGAATTAACATGTTTACGGATTAACAGGTTCGCATATTAATGGATCAGATGTACGGATTATCAGATTTACAAATTAACAGATCAGATTGTACAGATTCAACATATACAGTAGGTTAAGTTTGTCGCATCTATATACAAATAACCTACCCCATCGGTTTATTAATATTAACTTAACCTCACCTACTTATTCAAGCAAGTTTACTTAACCCTACTCAATTTAACAAGTTCATGTAACCCCTACAGATTCAATTAGGTTACGTATTCCAAGTTGACAAATTATTATCATTTCTGGTTAATGCACCAGACCTCTCACATTAGATTTACCACCTGTGGATGCTGGATATGTCGGGCGGTTCCGGGCAGACTTCTACCACAAGCTTAATCTAACCTCGTGTCTAAGTACTATTTCATATGTACGCACTAGGCCCCTCACATTAGATTCACCACTTGTGGTTGCTGGATATGCCGGGCGGTTCCGGGCAAACTTATACCACAAGTGCAATCTGACCTCGTGCCTAGGTGCGGTTCAATTTTAGGCATATTCATTCTTAAAAAAATATCCATGTTCATCATACTTTTTTTTTAATTACAGTATTCAGTTTCACTTCAAAGACTCTTTACTATTCCATTAACATATTTCACTTAATCATAAATTAAGCCAACAAATTTACATGCCCAAAATTCCAGTCATTATTCACAATATAACAATTGCCCCAAGTTTTAGTCAAATTGCACAGTACAGATTATGCCCCAAAAACCCCAATCATGATTCATAATGCAAACTATCCCTAAATTAAATTTTTTGATTACAGTTTATGCCAATTACCCAAAATCCCATTTTAGCCGTGTTCACAGTTATCCCTATTCCATTATAGGTTTTCATGCTCTTTTCCCAAGTCATATATTATTATGCACAATATTCCCTTTCTTCCAAGTTATAAATCATCATATATAGTATGCCCCCAAAATTAGGTCTTAAATCACAACATGTATTATATCCCCACACCCCAAGTCATTTTTTCCATTACACTTTATGCCCCAAATTTATATTTACCAACAATTCCCAATTTCGCACGTTTGCATATTTCAGCGTTAGGCCTAGGCTCGAAGGTAGACTGGCTATAAATATAAAAAATAAAGGAAGAATAATAGAATAGGCGTAGAACCAAAAGTAACATAAATGGGCATATGATAGCAGAAATAGGCATATAAGAAAAGATCTGACGAACAGAAATAGACATAAAAGAACACATTTGATTAACAGAAATAGGCATATGATGAACATATTTGATGAACAGAAATAGGCATAGTCTCAGATTCAGGTTTATTAACATGATAGGAGTACAATTAAATTTTAGATCTAAAAGTAACATGAACTCATCGAGATTTAGAGAAAAGAACTAGGCTTTGTTATTGCAAATATTAATCTTCGAAAACTCCTAATCTGATTTGTCTTGGTGGAGAAGAAAGTCTATTTTAATTTAGATTAGAGAAGCATGGTGTCGCCATGGATTAGGTGGGGAGAAAACAATAGGTCTAGGGTCCCTTATATAACATAGGAGTCAACGAACTAGGCCACGAATCAGTCCAAATCCAGAAAAAATGAATCTGCCCAGATCTGGCCCAAGGGGTGGGGGGTCGACAACTTTATAAGGGGGTCGACTCCCCTGTCGACACCCCCTAAGAGGGGTTGACAACCATGTCGACAACCCCTGGGGGGGTCGACACCTTCGAGCGGGAATTTTCCCGCTCACCCAATGTCGGTTTCGTTCGAATTTTGAACGGTTTCTGGAATTATTATTTTTATATATTTTGCTTGTGCGTAAACATACTTCTAAGGCTTATAACTTCTTCATATGATATCCGTTTTATGCAAACTCGAACTCTATCCCAAGCATTATGAGACGAACGCAATGGAGTGGCCCATTTACCTTAATTCTTCTTCCAAAAATTAAGTATTCTTTAATTTGTCACTTTTTATATTCTTAGAAAATACGTGGTGTTACATATGTTATTCATAAAGTTTGGCCGACCTAAAAATTTGTTTTACGAACTTGATAGCCATCTTTATTTTGAATTACTTCTCAGAATTACAAATTTGCATGGGGAAACCAAATTCCATTACTTTGTAAATGTTCAAGGGAGAGAAGTACGATCATTGTGGGCACTGCGTAAGGATCATTTGTTGCAAATATAACTCGCAAGTCCATGATCATAACGTTTTATTTGAAGTTCAACTTCATCGTCATTATCTAAGGAGCGCTAAAACTACAACAAATCTAGCTAGCTGGTGTCTCAAATATGCCTAACGTGGGACGTGTAGAGTCACATGACATGCATATTTCATGAAACTGTTCCTTGTATGCATGATATAAATGCAACGTTCCTAATTCTAGGCCAGTAAATCAATGTGACAATGAAAAGTAGCATTTTGTTAGTACAGAAATTTGTATGTCCCTGTTCCTTAACAGGTAAGAAATCTAATTATATATATAAGTATATTCTTTTCGCCAATGCAAATCATACCAGCTACTATATAAACTGCCCTCTGTAGGTCATGGCAAATCAAACATTTGTATAAAACCTTCATCCTTAAGTTATGTTCCACCTGCATAAGTCTGCAAACCAAGTGATGAGAAGTATGCACCCTATTGTCTAATTACTTAATCGCGAATATTTGGAAATTCTACAAATACACCCATAAAGACTTCATTTTTTTACTTCTGAAACAAGTTCGCTATTCTCTTCTTTCTTCTGAATAATTTCAAAGGGTTAAGGGAAAATTGCGACTTCACTAAAACAGAAAACAAATTCAAACCTCCACATTTAAAATCTCTTAACCCATACATTTGAAACACTTGATCTTTCTCTTCAAACGTATGCCACTTTCAAGCAACTCGTAGCCATATTCTTTGAACTGGAAACCCAACCGCGAGCTTTGGACTAAGAAGGGATAGATTGCGAGTTTCGAAAACGGTGTGTGAGCATGTCTTGGAGCTTGCGTATTTGAGTTGGTCAGAAGATGGAAGAAGGGCCCTGTACTACTGTAGTGGGAGACTGTGATGGCAAGGGAGAAGGTTGGATTTCTGTTCGGATTTTCAGTGGAGCTGGATGAAGCGGATAGAATATGGATATGGCATTCTTTCACTGTGCAGATATAAAAGTAACGAGAAGAAGTTTATGGGGTGGGCATACGTACAGTAAAGCACATGTTGGGAATGAGAGAATATGGAAATGGTGTATTGAAAACCATACTAGAGCTAACGTTTTTCGGAGTAGAAGACGGAGAACTGAAGATGGGCTGGTTTTTCTTTTGTAGAAAGGGACGTGGAGTGTTAAGCGGTTCGAACTATTCTTTCTATGCTGGAAATATGGTGCTGTGATTTCGAGTTGATCCATTCGCGGATTTTGGGCATCTTTTGGTAAAACGAAGTTCATTCCTGGATTTTCAAGATCAAGCAGAAGAACAGAAAGTGCAATGAAAAATAAAATTATATATAGAAGGAAAGGGGTTCGCTGTTTCAAGTTTTTGCGTGAAAGGCTGTCTACATGCAATTCGGGTCATGGATCCTGACTTCGTTCTAACTGTGCTGGGTTTAATTTGGCGAATAGTGGTGCGAATAGAGAGAACGAGGTGTTCAAATGTTTGTAATGGCGGTGGTATTCAACAAGAGTCATGCTCTGTGTTTACAGGAAGGAGGGAGAAGAGTATTCGGGTTTGGGTTTTCACAAAAGCGAATGGGTCGGGGAAGAAAAAAGGTAAAGGCCCAATGAAATAAAACCAAACAAATTTTAGTTTTATTTAATTAAATGGTATACAATATTGTAAATTAAATATCTAAATCATACTGTATCAGAATTTCAAACGGTCAGATCCGTTGGGATCGTATGGACGGTGGCTACACAATGGAACTGAATAGGAGTGGATTGGAGCTCGTTACAATTTATAGCAAAATAAATTGTCTGTTTGAATCAGTTGACAATTATCGTTATTTAACGATAAACCATCCAATGTGAGTAAATCTCACTAGCTCTGTACAATTTATATTTTTATAACGTATTTTTCGTATTGATAAATAATAATTCATTGGTGCTTGTTGATTGTTTGGTTGAATTGCTGATTTATTGGTTTAAATTATAGAAAAAGATATATATATATATATATATAAATCGTTAATCAAATATTGATTCTGTTTACCAGAATATTTCATATTGAAATGAAATCGATGTTATTTATATTGTTTAACATCTGTGGATGCAAAGAAACAGGTTAGAGGGATCCAATTGGATTCCTCAATATTTATAATACTGTTTGTTATCATATATTGTGATATATGATGTGATATAAAACCTGTAATTGATTATGATTACACTGGACTATTTAATTGTTATTTTAAATACCTTAAGAAATACTGGAATGTTAAAAGAGAATTTTCAAAGTGTATTTTGAAAATGAAATATTTATAGGAAATAAATATGATATTATAAATGAAATATTTATAGGAAATAAATAGGATATTATACATGAAATATTTATAGGAGATAAATATAATTATAAAAGGAATATTTATTTGGAAAGTAAATAGAATTATAAAAGGAAATATTTGGAAAATGAATAGAATTTTACATTAGGAAGCTTTAGACTCGTGCTTCGCACGAGGTGTAACAGGATATTGATTTAAAGTAAATATTTAATAGAAATCTATTTTAACAGTAAATTAAGGAGAATAATTTATAAACGATTTTTATAAATTAAGGAAATATTTATCATTTGATAAGTTAAATATATAAATTTGAATTTATATAGAGAAGTAAAATCGGTTTTAACCCGGTAATTGAAATGGAATGTGAACGTAGTAGTTAGAAAGGAAATTTGCAATGAGATTATAAATGTTGGAAATGAAATAAGATTTGTATGAATAACTCTGCAAATAAAAATATAAATAGAATTTGGGTTTGAGATATTGTTTTTAAATACGAAATGAAACTGTTTGATTATATAAAGAAATATTATTCACATTCTATGTGAAAAATTAGATTAAAGTAAATATTTTGCAAATAAAATATTATAAAGGAATCAGGGGTTTGAATTAGGAATTTAAATGGAATTACTGAAATTAGAAAATGACTAGAAATTAATTGAGTTGAATGGCTTTCTGGGTATCGATCTGATGTTGGTTTCAGTCTTTCGGGTTTATACTTGGGAAGTTATTTTCTTACTAGTTTACAGTTAGAGACTGATAGAGGTAGGAAGGTATTGATGCATGAATCAGAAATGAAAACGTTTTCCAAAGTTAATAACGTATATTTTCTAATTTTAGAAGGAATTTATGAATATATGGAAACGATAAATAAGAAATTAGGAAATGAAATGATGATTGATCGGTAAGATTTCCATTTGCGAATATGACCATTGTTTGTACACATGTTTTCCTTTGATAGTTAAATCACCGACTATAAAAGAATTTGACCATTTCCATTGTCAATACGGAGAGACCGGGATCAGATATATTAGCTGAAAACCCCTCTGTATGGCATTTGCGTTGCGAATCAAATACGATGAAGATAGTTGAAGACAGAGTTATGCAAGGGCTATTCAGTAAATCCTAGGTAGAAATTGCCTAAGATGGATTTATAAAATAGTGCCTTCGGGTCGTCCTATCCCAAGACAACTTGAATGGACGAATGTATGACAGAGTATATCTGACAGATCGCGTAAGTTGATTGTTTCAAATGTATTTATGTTGGTGGCAGAGGAATTCATTTCTCTTTGCTTATACCCGTGGTATTTTTGCGGAAATCAATTTGTGTTTTGATGGGTATGACGATGTGGCATTCAAAGTAAATGAAGGAGTGATATGTTAAAAGATACGTTATGACCTCAAGCCTCATCAACCGGGAAATGAAAAAAATCGGGCGGACAACATGACTAAGTGGGTCGCACCCAATTAGGGCATATTGTCACTATCTAAAGAATATTCATATTTGTTACTTCTTTCAATTCTGTATCTCTCGGGAACGGTTACGTTGGTATACCAACCGTAAGGTGACAATATATTTGGAACATTCAAGCGAAATGAATGGCCGATTATATGTGGCTGAGTGACAAGATGTTCTTGTTGAACTCCAGTGTATCGCTTCTAGAGTACACTGATTGGAAGGTGGTTCTATACTTTGTCATAATTGGGAATTCATTATCCAATAAGAGCCAGCGGTTTTTGATTGTATATTATATATGTAGAGCATGAGATGAAAGTGTTCTACTAGATTGCTATCTACTTGATTTAGACATTATTATAATATCAAAAAAATATTGATCTTAAGAAATATTTTGGGTTATCGTAAGGTAAAAAACATCTGTATTTATGTGTGGATCGGTCTTACGATTATCATTGCTTTTGAAAAGGATTTGGAAAAGTTAAACTAAGTGTTTTGATTTTACTCACACTGGTCACATGAATGATCCAAAGTTTATTTTGTTTTGTTTTTCCTAAACTCTTGGGTGCCTAATTTTGTACCGATAGTTAAGTAGTTGTGGTTTTACAGATACTTGGAGTGCTGGAGCAGGAGGCTTCAGGATTATATAGCTATTGTTATTTCCGCTTTGTTGTAAGTGTTATACTCTGATAATAGTATTATATCCCGATATTGTCTTATTCCAAAGTTATGTTATACAATATATTTTATTCGTTCCGCTGTGAGATTCGTGTTACTCTGATATTGTTGTAGTTGTGTTCTTCTTCTTCTATTCTAATTTTCTATATTATCTATTCTCACCCTTTAACTTCTTTCTATTAACATTCTGGTATTTCCGACTTTTGAATAGTCGACATGGTATTATGTGTCGATTTTCTAAGTTGAAAATTTCGCGTTCGTTACAAACCACTTAAGGCCTTCTCAAGGCATAGTAAACCTTCTTATTTTCACACGCATTAGACTTATATATATATATAGTTATATATACACACACTAGACCCCTCACATTAAACCGTACACCTATAGATGCTGGATATGTTGTTCGGTTCCGGGCAGACTTCTATTACAAGTTGGTATAACCTCGTGTCTAGTGTACTAAGTTTTTGAATGGCCCATGACACTTTGACATATCACATTAGTTGGACACACTTGTGGTTGCTGGATAATTCAGTCGGTTCCGGGCAGACTTCTACCACAAATGGCAACTAACCTCGTGTCTATGTGTCACTATTAATATATATAAAGCGATTCTATACACACACACATACACACTCAAGCAATCAAATATATATATATATATATTATTAAGACATTCAAATTTGAATTCTAACCTAATCACATTTATTACACTAATACAACGTTAATTACATTGATTGCGCTAAAGTATAATAATTATATCGTCTAAATAAATTAACTATTCGTAAAAACGAGGAAATGTTCTAACGAGGTGGCAATTGTCAATTTGTCCAAATCAATGTATACAAGTTAGTTTTTCCACACTTTTACCTCTACAACTTAGGCATGATGGCATAATAACAAGATAACATATTGCAATAGTTGGAAAATACACATTCATTCAAACTTTCAACTTGCATCCTAGGTTTGTTGGAATGATTTCAATACTGGATTATAAATAGGGTATTACATACACTTATACATGTATGTCTATAATTTCCACTTTGTCTAATTCACTCCTTTTTGGTGTTATGCACATAAAACGTTTACATCTGACCTATTTCAAGTATAAATACATTTGGATTCAAATTAGAACCCAAACGTAATCAAAATCATGAAATAGCCAAGTTTAAACCCTTTTAGGTTACAATCAAATGTATGATAAAGGTGAATTATACAAAATAGAAACAATAGTAGCAAAAACCATTTTCACCTTTAACTCAATACTAACATTCAAAGTCCACAAAACCCAAATAATCATGACAATTCATATGCAAATATAAAATATTGGATCTGGGGATATTGGTATTTATATTATCGATTTCCAAATCCTCCTAGGCGTATCTTTCAACATGATAATCTAATAAAAATATGAATGTGCCTAAGTAATGATATTCCACTCAAAGATCTAGGCAGAACAAAGTGGAATCTGTAGTAGTTCTATATCTGTCCTTTAATCTTTGCTGTTAAACTTGCTCCGACAATTCTCCTAGTATATATATAGAAGAAACATGTATTGGAATCTTATAAACATATATTTACACCAAATTCCAGAATATTAAACCTATATGAATTAGAATAGAGAGAGATTAAGAATAGGGTTAGATAATTAGAAGAAATCGTTAACCTTTTCTTTTATTTTCTCTAGAATTTAGTAATGGAAGAGAGGTAGGGGTAGAGAATTATTGGTTTACATAGAGCAATATGAGGGGCTATATATAGTTTCCCGTTTGAGCATAGACCGTTAGATTACTTAGAATTAATCCAAGCCTTTTATTCATATATATTCTTAAAAAACCCTAACCACATAGATTTATTGGGTTGTCCAACCGCCAGGCAATCAACCGACAGTCGACACCCCTTAAAGGGGGGCCGTCGACCCCTTAGAGGCTGAAACACCCAATAAAGAAGCGTTACTGATTTGTTTATTTTAATTAATACGTTACTTAATCTCTTAATCTTATTCCTTATGTACAATATAATTTGTCCCCAGGATCTTATCTTCATTTCAAAATTCAAATTCTACCTCTTTATTTTGAATATACAATGGAAATATATATTATCCATTTAATTATATATATATTGGTTTACTGTCCAAATTCCTTTGTTCACAACTTCTTCATACATCGACCATTTTCAACACATTATATATGAAAACGATTCTGAATTTCGACACGAACCCAAATAAAAGAATTTCATAGCAAAATTTCTAAAGCTGTAAAATCTCATTTTCCAGCCTTATCATTCAATTGCTTATTTTTAATTATTTACTTATTAATACTTAATAATTTTACGGGGTGTTACAGGAAGGAAGCACGCGGCTTCTAAGGGACGTGGTACGGTACTCTATGGTGGTCCTCTATTTTGTTGCATGTTCCAGCCGTACTCGTAGAGGTTGGGTCTGCATATTACCACCTGGTGAGTATACCTTGACTACAACGGTAGTTTGGAAGTCAGAAGGTTGTGGTGGCATGGCATTGGGATGATTTGACGATTTACCTACAAATAGGCTGGCCAGGACCAAATAAAGGATTGTAATCGTCGGGTAGCTATCATCGGCTGTTAGTGTAATGCGGAAAGACTAGAGCTAAACCTACAGACCATCAATCTTTCACTATCGAGACTTTGGTTGTGGGACACGCCAATTTGGATGTAGATTGTTTGCTAGGGGCACGCCACTTAGCTGTTGATGTAGTCTTTCACTAGTGGAGGGAGCGGTCGAGGTGGGACCATTGCCACCGTGAAAATGCATCCATAATTTAGATATCTGCACTTTAGGCCTTTTTAGCAGACCTATACAGATATGGAAAGGCTCCCGCTAGAGTTCTGTGCATTTAGATGTAGCCCTATTACGGGACTTGGTATACAGTAGATAGAATGTACATGTGAGGGTCTAGGTACATGCACACCACATCGGGTGGTATATCGTAGATGTTAGGGCATTACTTCGATTTGGGACTGGGCTTGATTGAGGAGCTTGGATATGGCAGTTCATATGCTTATGTAGCATAGTAATGGTAGTTCTGTGCGGAGCATGGTGTAGTAATATAGAGGTCCGTACATCGTTCGGTACCAGATGAGAGTTGCATACGCTTGCGAGGAGGGACAACAAACACCATGCAAGAAGGGTACATTGGGAAGTACCTAGATATATTAGGGGTAGCTACATATATGCTATATTTGGTTAATCTACTAGAAGGTAGATGAGTACGACGTCTGTGTAAAGCCTTGAGTGATATTAACTCAAACTAACCTAATAAACAAGAAAACGTAACTAAACGGTATATGTAGGGTTATTTCTATATGTGTAATTTAGTCCAGTCACCAGAACTTATGTTCTGACCCCATCCTCATAAAACACTCGCAAGTTTGGTTTATAGCAGAGACATGATAACTTTGGATACTGGTTAGGGAGTATTATTAATTTGGTAGGGCTATAATTGATTATATTATATTTTATTTCATTCCACTATGAGATGTATTCTGATCTCTAATATATTTTATATCTATGTCTTTTCTGCAGGATACCAGACAAGCCAATTCGAGTTTCGACAGATTGGAATTTTTGAAAAAAGAAATCAGTCTATTGGAATTTGGGTTGTTGCATCTGGTATCAGAGCTTAGGTTCAGGATTCCTGTATAGATAGTGAGTGAACGTATTTGTATTTTTAAAATATAAATATATTATATATATACACCTAGATTAATAAAAGAACCCACTAAATAGAAAGAGAGACACATAGAGAGAATTGTGATATCAGTAGTGTACACTAAATAAATAATTATGAAAATTTGAGACATTTAGATGGTTTGGGAAAAAAAGTGTTCAATGTAATTGGTAATAAAGAAACATGTAACCCATATGTTAGTGCGATGGATTAGTGGGTTTGGCAGTTGAGCCTTAGAAATTGGGAAAAGGAAAGAAGGAAAATGGATTAGGAATATATACATTTGAGAGAAATGACTTTGTGATATTGAGTTTATAATTTATATTTAAATTATAAATTATAAATTATAAAAGTTGAATATATAGTTTATATTTAAATTATAAAACGAGCTCATAACGTCGCGGTAGTTCGTAATATTGAGTTTCGAATTTCGATCGAATATACAGAATCCATTTTAAGTCGGTTTTCTTCGAAATAAGATATTCAGAATCTTTTTGATTATAGTTTTCTAATGAAAGTGAAAAATTGAGATTTCGCCTTAATAATTGTAAGTTATGTCCAAATTAAAATTTAAAATAGTCACTATGGATTTTTTTTATATATTATAGTGTTTATTTAATCAATTAAAAGGAATTTCTATATAATTTGAATACAGTTTTACTCAAAATTATTGATATTGAGTTATAATTCCATATTGTTTGGATTTGAAGTGATATATTATTTTATTTCGATATTTCCGATAATAATATTTTATTATTATGAAATTTAATTGTTTTTAAATTAATTTATATTATATCGATATTATATAAGCTGTAAGAATAGCTATTTTTTACACGACCTCCGTTTTTGATGAAACGAATTTTAATGGATTACGTACAACAAGTTATTGCAAGATTTCAAGTTTGGAACCAATTGGAGTTGTTTTGTCGGTACTTTCAATTTAAATATGAACCAATGAATTTATTGGAATAAAATTAATGTTGTTTTGTAGACGGAGTCCATTTTCAACGAACTGAATTCCACTGGGACCGCAACGTCAATACGTAGTAGTGTATTTATTTTCGTTGAATTTGGAGCTGGTGTTTGACGGTGTGTATATTTTACGCTAGTGTAATTAATGGTTGAATTTATTAACCGTGTACCATACGAATAATATATGTATATCTTAACAGCTAAGTAACTAAATTAAAAAAACAACAGCTACCTTATATGTAAAAAATTTTCCTAACCTACACTATGTGTTGTAACCTTCCACCTAGACATGAAAGTACACTACCATTATGCCTACCCCGTAAGATGTTTTTCCATCAGATTTACATCCTAAAACAGCTACCAAACTATTGTATATCGAAATGAAAATACAACTATGCCTTGTCCTTCAAATCAAGCCTAGCCATATCTTCTTTACAACATGCCTACGACCTCACCTAAACCATCTAACACCTACCCAATTTGTACTGGAAACCATAAGGATAATATAGGCTTTTTCTATAATGTACATCACTGAAAAGAAAAAGAAAAGAAAGCATCTTCATCCTGAATCATCTATGCTTATGGCTACCCATTATAGGAAGTGACATCGTGCTTATCTGCTTTGCTAGTGTGTGTATATATATACCTCTTCCCCTCTCTCAGTTTTCCAGAAGCCAAACAAAAATAATTGCCACCATGAAATTTAAACCGCATGCTATAAATAAAAGAAGAAGAGAGACATGGGGTTTTTGGTGCACATAATGGGAACTGATGGTCAAGCACCGGAGGCCGACAACAAGCGGTCAAACAATAATGTTGGTAGAGGGGGTGGTTCATGGTAAAGATGATGGGTCTGGCGTGAACGGGTCTCGCATGTAGCAGTGGAAAGAAATGCAGAAGAGCTTCAACTATTTGGGGAAGAAAGGCATTGTGCCATGCGCGGTTGTTTTGGAGCAGACGCATGTAGTGGGAAGGTCAAACCCGACTCTGGTGATGGGGGGTGAGGATTTGCAGAACGAAGAAATGGTGAACATTAGCCAGTTTTGGTCTTTCGTGTATACATATATATAGGATGGTGTTGCGAAAACAAATAGTAGAAGATGAAGTATAATTAGCAGGAAGGGAGAACGAGATGGAGTAATTGAAAATATGGGGTGAGGAATGGTTTCAGTAAAACAAGAAGAAGGTGATATATAGGGGTAGGCTGAAGAATTTATTTGGGCTTGTGGGCTTTTGAAGTTAAAACAAGTAAAAAAAGATATAAAACAAGGCTTGGGGAAACTAAAGGGGTGGAGTCGGCCAGCTTGTTCTTGTTTGAGGTAGGATCCACGATAAGTGATACTAATAAAGAAAACTAGATTAATTAAACAATTGTTTTAATGGCATGTAATTTTAAATCAATTAAAATGTGTAACGACCATAATTTGTTCGTTCATAAACAGAATTTGACAAACCAAGTTGTATTGCGACCGTATCAACAAGCAATACAAACTGGAGCTGATATGAATGGAAATAAAAGGAGTTGAGATTTTTAATTAAATTAAACATTTTTTAATTTAATTAAATCAAATCGTTTTAATTGACGAACTAAATCAAGGTGAGTTAAACTCGCTCAGTTCTCCCACTTAAAATTATTATAAGTCGGGTTTATTATTTATAGCTTTGTTTACTAATTGTTGGTTGATTGGATGTCCGTTAAATATTTTTATATGGATTATTTAAATAAAACGTTGTTTAAAATGAAAGGACATCGTCATTTTTAACGATTATTTCCAATTGAGATAACTTACCTTGTTGGTTATGTTTATAATAATATAAACGTATAAAAATTTAATTGGATGCTTAAATTATTATTAGTTGACTGTTATCAACCAAATTGATTATTTATGTTTATTATAGCATATAATATATTACGTATTTAATGGATTGTTTTATTTTAGATAATGTATTTGGATGTTGGGAGAAACAGGTTGGAGGGATCCAATTAGATTCCTCGAATTTATTGTTTATTTTCATATTACAATTATATGAATTGTTTAACCAGTCTGATTGGATGATTGATTTGATCATTTATTGTTGAATTTAAATTCAATGTTTGTTGGTTGTTAATCAATGGGCAGTATTGGTTAGGTAACTGACGGCAGATGGCCTAAAAATCCATTGTTTTATAAATATAGATTTATCGTCACGTGAATCAACAGAAGTGAAGTTATAAAAACTATTTTTATAACTAAAGATATTTTTGAATCTATTATTTTTAATTAAAATTTATATAAAGGAAATTAATATTTATTATTATTATTATTTACGGTTATAACAACCGTTAAATAGTTTTATAAAGTAATGCTGTATGTAAGTAAGATTTCAAAAGTAAGTAAGCAGATATTAGCCAAACGATTAATAACTGGAATTAATTAGTTTTAAGAAACAATTAGATTTGGATTATATTTGAATTGATTATTATTTATTTAATAATAATCTAGGTAAATGAGACTTATTAAATTAATTATATTATTAATTAAGTTAATGGAAGAACCAATTGGAATGAACTAATGGGTTAACTATGTTATGCTGAATAAGTCAACTGTTGAAATGGGAACTGATTACTAAATATGTTATGTATAGAAAGTTTTAATGATGGAGTAAACTATGTTTATAATATTGAAATTAGTTACTATTTATTTAATAATAATCAAAGTAATGGTCTTGGAATTCAATTAATTGGAGGTTGATGAAACCATAAGGCACTATTATAGTTAAGTGAGTTTTCAAGCGTATTTCTATTAAGTGTATAAGTAAGATTAAATTGAATTCTCCTTGGAATTTTATTTAATTGGATTTTATATTTAAAACCCAGTTTATATGAAAATATCGTAAATGATTGCAGTTATGGAAACAAGTTAATAAAATTATAAACTTTGAAATGATTTATGGAATGAAATGAAAGGTTTATGAAATGGGAATCGAAGCGGGAACCCGAATTGAATTTAAATGGTTTGGCAAGATAAGTTATAAGTATTCAATCCTGAAATGTGTATTTTAAACAAGGGATGGAGTTTATTAAGTTATAACCAAGAATAAGGTTGAGCTAAGTTTTAATAAAGTTTTTATATAGTATTTGATTTATATTGGAATCCAGACTTGTATACAACGTTTAAAAAGATATATTAAATATGATATGAAATTTGATGTAGTTTTTAAATAAACTAGAACGTGTTGTACGTTGATTGAGTTGAGTAACTTTCGAGGTGTCAATTCGGTGTTGGTTTCGGCTTTTGGGGTTGATACTTAGAGATTTATTCATTTATCGATTTAAAATTAGGAGCTAATGGAGTATAAGTGAAACGTCAATTGAATATTCTTATATTATATAAGAAAGGGGAAACGTTTTCCAAGTATTGAAGATATTAAAGTTTTAAATTAACTATTCGTTAATTACTGCAAAGGCTAAGTGATGTTGAATATTGAACCAGTAAATTTGTTTTATTTTTTATGGATGAAATAGTTGTTTAGTTGATAGTTAAATAAACAACTATCAAATCTGGCCAATCATCGATTGTTGTTCCGAAAAGACCGGGATCGAATTTATATTCGAAAACCATTCCGACCAGCAAATATGTAATCGTGGAAGATATCAGATGATGATTGAGATGGAGCATTTGAAGACCGTAGATCTTCATAAAACGGGAGGACTACTTAAAATCTCAGGTTATCCCCTTGATATATACCATTTTCTTTCGTGGTTGGAATATACAGATTGCAAGGACTTCTCGCTACTGATCTATAGTGTGATTCCTAGAATGTGGTAGGAGGGTACCTTCAGTTAATCCTGTTCCTGGATGACTTGTATGGGCGATGTGGGATTCATAAGTGTCGGGTGTTCTAAATAGAAGATTTAAACCTTAAGCCTCATCAACCGTAAAATGGTATAAAATCGGGTAGGTTGCATGGCTATGTGGGTCGCTCCCACTAGGGTGTATTTCCACCATCTAGAGAATATTCATATTTATTTCTCTTTTCGCTTCTCTATCTCCCAAGAACGGTTATATTGGTCTACCAACCGTAAGGTGACAATATATTCGGAACATTCAAGTGAAATGAATGGTCGGTCATGTTTAACTAGGGTTGTAAGATGTTCTTGTTGAACCATAGTGTATTCCTCTCTAGAGATACACTGTCGGATGGTGTTTCCATACCTTGCCAGTTGGAAATCCAATCTCGAATAAAATCCTGTGGCTTTTGATTATATACTATACATGTGGAGCGTGAGATGCAAGCGGTCTGCTAGATTATTATATATTTGTATTTAGACATTATTATAATATCAGAAAAGATATGGTGTCAAAATATTTTGGGTTATCATAAGATAAAAACTGTCCGTGTTTATGTGTGCATTGGTCTTACGGTTATCCTTTTCTTTCGAAAAGAAATGTTTTAACCTTAAAATCAAGTTGGATGATACTTATAAACTTAACGAGTTTTCTCACTCTGGTTCATAAGAATGATCCGGTGTTTGTAATACTCGGTCTAGACCAGGTTTTACAGGTTTCGATTTGGATGCTGTGAAGTTCAGAAAATGTGATAGAGGAGTTCAGACGTATTAATAATTATTTCGACATATGTTATATATGAGGAAAGATTAATGTAACTGCAACAACCCGAAAATTCTAAACCAATTTAAATTTTTCATTTTAGCTATTTTAATGGGTTTTGAATATTTAAAATGATTTATTTCAAATAATAATGACTAAAAATTTTATTATAATTGAAGCCATAAAGTATAAATTTAAAATTTAATTAAAACAAACTCGAAATGGCGCGGTAGTTTGAAAATTCGATTTCTAACTGCAATTGAATATACTGAATTCAAAATAAGTCAGAATTGGACGAAATGAGGAACGTTAGAATCTATATAACTATATCTTTCTAATGAATATGAAAAACTGAGATTTCACTTTATAAATTGTTAGTTACGTCCAGTTTAAAATTAAAAATAGTCAATACGGAATTTATACATATTTTAATATAATATATAGTCCTTAAAAATAGCCTTTTTGCTCGATGAAATCACTTTTGTTGGATCCGTAATGTCAAATTATAGTTAGGTTTGAAATTTCATAATTTTTGGAATTAATATGTGAGCGCAATGAATTTAAATGTGTTTGGTAATTTCAGTTTGAATTTAATCGACAGGAAAAAAGGCCATTTTTCAGACAGTCTCCAAATTCGATGAAATTAGTTTTGTTAGGACCGTATCGTCAAAAAATAGCTAGAATTAATTTTTCTGTAATCTTTGGAGTCTGTATGTGGCCCCGGTAAATTAAAATGTAAGTTTAAAATTCAATATATTGAATTATATTTTAATTTAAAGAAAAACTGATCAAAACGGTAGAATTGGCTTACGAAACATATTCCATTGTGTCTGGAATGGGGGTTTTCAGCTAGGGGCGATAGTCATTGGTTTGATTTGGAGTTCGAATGTGAAAACTAACATTTTTGGAATTAAAAGAATTAAATAATTTAAATATAAATACATGGGCCAATCAAAATTCACAAAGCCCTAATTCATTTCAGAAAGAATCCGCCACCTTCGAAATCGAACGTGGAAAATCGCTTCCAATTTCTCTCTTCAATAACTTTCAATCCACACAATGAAATCGAGAAATTCTTGAAGAAATATTGTAGTATTCTCCACCCTCTTCAAATCCATATGGGTGTTGGTATCTGGAATTACGTAGTTCGCTCGGGATTGGTGTCTGAATTCTCACTGTTTAGTGGCGATTTCTGGCGATCGTTCGCCACCGAGTTCACTGACATGGCAGGGGTAGGGGCGGCTCTCGTAGCTCTTCAACTTGGTGCAATTCGATCATCATCATGCCCCTTCGTTTTGGTGTGAAATTCAACCCTAGTTTCGAAGAATAGTTTTGAACGTCGGCCCCTATAAATTGAAGAAGAAGGTGATGATTTAGTTAATTAATTAATTTATTAATTATCTTTAAAAAGTCATTAACCTTTAAATTGACACCGTTTCTCATACGATGTCAAAATCCGATGAAATAGGAGACATTGGACTCATGACAGCGTATTCTACATTCTAGAAGTGACTAGAAGCGATTTGGGACAAATTAAAATTTGAGGCGAATTTAAATCAAAACAGTATGTAAATTCTGAAATAAAGGCAGGCCGAGTGGAAACGAAAGTGAAAACTCTTTCTCACTCAACTATTTTTGTTATGTAATTATATCATAGGTTGTAAATGGGGTTAGTAGCTCCTGTCACTACTTTTTGCAAACCATGGTTGGTTGTTTGTTTGGATTGTGATTGGATTAATTGATTGGGATTGTCCCTGATTGATATTGTTGTATGCCGAATTTTTCTGAAAACTGAAATGTATAAATTAGTTATGGAAAATGTATATAAAATTATTATGAAAACAATTTGGAATAAATATTCATTTACAAGTTTGGATGGCTTGTTTATGTACACATATTTAACTAATATTTATTGGGACGATAAATTTTACACATCGCCTAACTGCACAAATAATAAACAGTATTTGTTGGTTGAAACCCCATATGGGTATTGGGATGATATTTGACATACACTAACCCCAATATTTAGTTGTATGTCAATCGATTGGTTGACAGGCTATGATGAGCATTATTTAATTATTTTAATGCTTATACATTTATAGAACGCACTTTTGATGATGTTTGAATGTTGAATGATTATTTATCATTATTGTTGAATATATGCAATGTATGAATTCCATACAACAGAAATTACATGGTAATTGATTCAGTCGCATTCCGATTCAGAATTATGAACAAATATTTTAAAATAATATTTAGTGAAGAATTAAATCATAGAACGAATATTTTTTAAAAATAATATTCAGTGAATAATCAAAATTTGATTTTGATGTCCGATTTTGGATGGACACGAAAATATTGGAAAATGTGAAGCCGAGTTAAGTAGCTAAACGCCATTTTAACCTGAACGGATTCTTTTGTCGATTTTATTCGTTTTATAATGAATATAAAAAAGAATGGATTTCAAAATCAGATATTTTGAAAATATTATCATTTCAATATTATAACGATAAGGAATATTCAATTTTGATTTAAAATTGAAAATGAATTTGAAATCATTTTAAAATGAATTTATAAACGATTCATAAAATACATTTTAAATGGAAATCAACGATATATATATATATATACACACATTATATATTTAATGGTATGAATAGAACGCGCAACGACCGTTCGCGAATTTCAACCATTAACTTCAAATTGATGTAACGGGAGATCCGATCGTCGGATTCTCCTAAAACTGGAACCATTGGGTTCGTATCGAAAAGATCTTTCCAATGAATATAAGAGATTTAAATTTGAACGTTGGATTTTTAATTATGTCCAAATCAATTTCAAAAAAGGTCGCTATGGATGCAGTTCGGTGGTCGTTAATGGAAACCGACTGACTGTAAGGGCCTTATTAAAGTTATTAAAAATATAGAAAAATTGTGTAGAATCATAATAAATGATTTGGAAAGATTTTGGATGAAAAAATCCATATCTGGAAAGATAAAAATATATTTTTATCTGAATGAATTATTTATTAACTAGAATAATAATTCAATGTTTTTAAATAAGTAAATTGGATTGAAAAATGGGTTTTAAAATAACCAGAATTTTCAAATATAAAAATTGGAATGGATTTGAATGGAAATAATCTTCGGAATATTTCGATATTGGATTCCGTGATTATATAGATATTGTTGAGGAATTTGGAAGACATAGATATTGTTATTCCCAATACGATACTTATTAGTTTCAGAATTTGATGTTGAATATAAGCAGATATTATTTCTATTCAGAGCCTTATATTTAATATCAAATTGGATTTTGGGTTTATCGTGAACAATGTTTTAAATTACATTCATTCTTTAACCCAATTAACAGTGAAGATATGATTTGGAATTTATAAATCCTTTTATAAAGATTAATGGAAATTTTTCCAAAGTAAAGTTTACTATTTTAATATATTAAATTGGAATTAAATGGAATTCAATTTGGTAATAATCGAGATAAGCTTCTATAAAGGTAGATCGTTACTATATATGGAATTTAAAAGGCTTTGTCGTTATTCCATTTATAGTACAAGTTTGATACGAAAATTTATATCGATTACGATTGATCAGATTTCCGTGAAGGTTTCGTTTTAATGGAAGATGATTTTGGTTTTACTGTGAACAGTGTTTTTACATGAAATTTGTTCTTCAACCCAGTTAAAGACAAGATTAATTCTTAAAAGTGGAAAAATCATTAAGCAATGGTAGCTGAGATTAAAACCAAGTTGGAGTTTCAATAAATCTTTAGTAAGATTTGAATGAATGAATGGTGATTAAATTTACCAAAACATGAGATGTTGTATAAACCAAATATACATGGTTTCTGATATTCATGATTGTGATTGATTGATTGTTTGGATTGTGCTAGACCAGTTCATGAGCAAAATATGCTTTTACATTTAGCATTAGGTTGGGTAGAAATATTTGTATGTTAACATCTTATGAAACACTTCACGATTTGACTATGAGATGTTTAGCGATGTTGTTGAGTTCATTTCAAATTTAATGAATGATTTTGAAATGATATTTTTCTTAAGTGAAAAGAAATGTATTCCCGATTTTGAACAGGGAATGTTTTACAAAAATGTTTTATAAAACAGAAAGGATTTCGAGGCCTAAACCCGATGTTGTCGAAATGATTTCGAAATGTATTATGTGTTTGACATTGTGGTTCATTAGTAACCGATTAGCTACTATTGATGATGTATCTGTTTGGTGGCAGAAAATTTATTCTCTTGCTTAACACCCTTCTTTGAGAAGTACGGACTCAAAGGTTATGTGATTAATAGTGACTGATCATATGTGTTAATTGTTAATGTAAAGTACTATATTTTGGAAAGTATTTGTGATTATTATGTTGTGAAATGATTTTCCCTACTTTGGGATATAAAAATGATTTAGTATGTGGCTAAAGATTCGGGTAACCCGGACGACTAAAAGTATGGGTGAGATGGCGGTGTAGTCCCCGAAGGCATGGGATTGTGCATCGTGAGTGTAGCCTGCTCCATCATGGGAGGTGCACATATATGTATCGAGTTTGTAAGGTAGTACCCTTTGCCTTGTCTAAGAGGAGCCTGGTTGTAATAACCCGGAAAATACGAGCCAATTTAAAATTTTTAAATTGGTTATTTCAAAGGAATTTGAACAATTGAAATAGAATATTTCAATAAAATAGTGAATTAGAAATAGTGAGTCAGTTTGAAAATTTGAATTCAAACTTTGACCGACTATGCAGGATGGAAAATATAACGGATTTTAGCGAAACCAAAAATATTTAAATCTGTTAGTCAATACCTTTCTAACGAATCTGAAAAATCGAAGTTTCATAACGGGAATCAAAAGTTATGGCCGAATGAATTTTCAGAAGGGTCGGTATATAGAATATATAGCCCTGGAAAATTGATATTTTGCAAACGACCTCAGAATTCGACGAAACCACTTTTGTTGGGTCCGGGATGTCAAACTATTGCTAGGTTTCAAATTTCATAATTTTTGAAGCTAGTTTGTGAGCGTGGCAAAAGAAAATGTGTTTGGTCGATTTCTGTTAAATTGGATCGACTAGAAAATGGCCATTTTTCAAACGACCTCAGAATTCGACGAAACTAGTTTTGTTGGGACCGTAGCGTCAAAACATAGCTAGATTTATTTTTCTGGAATTTTTCGAATTAGTTTGTGGCGCTGGCAAATTGAAATGTGCGTTCAGAGTTAAAAATTAAATGTTTTATACTTTAATTTGAAAAATAACTGACTGTAACAGTCGAATTGGCCTACGAAACATATCCCATTGTGTCCGGAATGGGGGTATTTAGCTAGGGGCGATAGTCGTTGGGTTTAAAAAGGAGTTCGTTTGAGAAAACACTATTTAAAAATTTAATATAGTCCTCGGCCAATCATATTTCTCCATTCATAAATAAATAAATAAAAAATTATCAGAAACCCCCCCCCCCCCGACCCTGACATCGACGACGGAAAAGCTTTCCCCCCTTCCCTGGCGATTTCCGATCGCCACAGCTCGAATTAGCTCCTTCCCCAGTTCAACTTTTTGTAGTTCTCCTTCCCCTCTTCAAATCCATATAAGGAGCTCCCCCTATCGTTGCTTCTACGTCGAGATATCCCCTTCCAAAGTTCCGACCTTTAAACCGCCGCCGCCGCCGATCTGGACCACCGAACGCCACCAAACTGCCGCGCGCCTGTAGCCCTCTCGAAGCTCTTCCACGTCCAACTCCCCGATCGTCCCCACGTGCCACTGATTTCGCGAAAACCGCAAACCTAGTTTTGAACCATCGTGAAAGTGAGTTTTCTTTGATCTTTACGCTTTGAAAAATCATATCTTTTTGGTGTGTTGACGAAATTCGATGAAACAGGAAACATCGAGACCGCAAGGAAGCTCTCTACCCAATAGAAGAAGCCGCGGATTTTTCTGAGATCGTATCAATTTTTAGCGCTCAGAAAACCAAGGTGAGAAATCTAAATTAACGTGAAATTGAATGGAAAATGTCGTGTATAATTTATATAAGCGAAATATAAATTACATACATGTTGTATACCTCATGTACATGCGTAGTGTAAGCTATATAAGCGAAGTATGAATTTTTACATGCTTAGAATAAGTGATATATGTGTTGAAATGCAAGTGAAATATAGCAATTATATATATATATATATATATATATATATATATATACACACACACACATACTCCCCTCGTCCACAAACCATGGACGATATTTATTGTGGTGAATTGGTGTGAAATATTGGATGGAAAATACGAATGGTTGAATAATTGTTTGTGGTTGATATTGCTTGGTTGTGGTTGAAAAATACCCATTGGTGATTGAAATGAATTCGAAATATTTGTGGAAATAAAAATAAACATGCCGCCTGCGTGCGAATTAGTTGCATGAATCCCCATTGTCAAAAACCGCGAGGTTTTAAGGTAGAGCGAGGAGCCGTACTAGGGACGGTGCCGGTTTTAACTACCCTGCCGTTATGCTGCCGAAATATTGAATAATCTTTGTGTGTTAGAATTATTTTCATATGTTGAAATTATTTTCTTGCGTTGAAATTAAAGTCATATATTGAAACTATATCCATGTGTGGAAATGTTTATGTGTTGAAAAGTGTTGTGTGAAAATTAAATTCATTTGTGAATGAATGAAGTGTTTAAACAATAAAAATCACATTTTTATTATATATGAAGTATGAAAAATATTCGCCTTATATAAATAATTTCAACAATAAAAATCTCATCTTTCCAATATGAACAACATGAATAAAATATCCATGTGTGGAAATGCTCATTTGTTGAGAAGTGTGTGTAGTGGAAAAGTTCATGTGTTGAATAAAAAGATCAAATAATAAAAATTACATTTTTATTGAAACTATGAAGTGCTGAAACATCTATTTGTCGAATAAATATTTTAAGTGATAAAAATATCATTTTTATCATATGTGTGATATGCTAAAGATATGCGGACGTTGAAATAAATATTTGTGATAGAAATATTATTTTTAACGTGCATAGGAACTAAATAAAATAGTCATGTGTTGAAATCTATTTTAGTTCGCCAAAATTATCATCTTTGAAATGTGAAGTGTTAAAAATAGCCACTTGTTCAAATAAACGTGCATGAGTTGAAATATACATTAACTAGCTAATGATATGATTTTAGCCTATGCATGCAACATTAGAATGAATGGGGTTTTTAAACCAAAGCAAATCAAATATGAAATTGAATGGAAAATGATGAATGTTAGAAATTGTATATATGTACATGCATATCTATTGAACAGGTTAAAGCAAAAGGGGCTAGAGAAGAGAAATAGAATTTTGTGCCCGACAAATAGGTACACATTTACCGCTTTGTTTAGGTGATGATTTTATGAGCCTGTTGGCTAGCCGCTTGGCTTTTTCTTTTTCTTTTTGATATGAGACGCCCGTGTGGCTATTTGGGAATTTTCACAGACCCTCCCGTACAAAGGAGGTTATGGCGAAATTTTCCAAAATTTAAAGGCGTTAGTGAAATAATTGAAGTGGAAACGATATAGGAATTTTTGAATGAACTATATTTATATAAATATATAAATATAAATAGAATAAAAACGAAACGTGGCCGTGCAGTTCATGTTTTGAAACTGTGATTTCAAACGACTAGTGCAGGAAATCCGACCATTGGATTTTCCCGAAACCTCAACCGTTGGGTTCGCCTTGGAAATATCTTTCCAACGGCACCAACTTTGTGAAGATCCGACAGTTGGATTGTCTGGAATGTTTAATTTAAAACTGAAGAAAAACAGTGCCAGAAACGATTATATTTATATATATATATATATATATATATATATAATTAAATTAAATCGAATAACGACGCTGCAGTTCGTAAATTGAAATCGTAACTTCAAATGGTTAGTGTGGAAGATCCGACCGTCGGACTTTCCCAAAACTGAAACCGTTGGATTCGTTTTGAAATGACCTTCCTAATGATGTAAAATTTGTGAAGATCCAACGATTAGATTTTCATATATGTGTAAAACAAAATTAATGAAAAGCAGCGCCAGTGGATCGACACGACCTGAAACGTCGTTCAATTAAATATGGCCGTTTTAAATTAAATAAAAATGGCGATATATCGTTATAAAGTACCATGGACGATATAGAGTGAAAATAAACCAATTTTGTTGTGTTTGCTTGATATGTGATGGTTGAATGTATTTGGCATGAAAATTATAACTAAATAACTGAAATGTGAATGTTGAATAGTCCAACCACGTGATTAATTGATTTGGAAATCTAAATATACGTGGGTTAATTGAAAAGGCCGAGTTTAACTCATTTCAAATAATCGATCGACGTTGAGAAGTCGAAAAGTCGAAGACGTCTGAAGACCGACGATCTCCACATTGGATGGATGGGCGCTACTGATGCTCGTGATTGGAGTAGCTACCATGAAGGAATTGAAGTAGTAGCCGTCCACACATACTGTTGATTGTACGGATATGCGAGGAATTGGTGCCTCCGGTTTCGTTCAGACCCAGAACGGACTTGTAAATGGACTGTGTGTCTGACATCGGATTTTGTTCTGTGTTGATTGATCTCTGTTAAATATATATCTGTTTGGCGGCGGAGAATTTATTATCTTGCTTAACGCCCTTCTCTGAGACGTACGAGCTCAGAGGTTATGTATTGACAGAAATCAGTCGCATGGAGTGGATTGCCTGTGTGGCACGCCTAAGTGGCATATGATCAAGGCTTCTGTTGCAAAGAAAAGTCTTGTGGTTGATGATCAAAGCATGGTCTGTGTGACGTAGCTTTGTGTATAACGTGAATTCGCGAGCCTCACACCTCGGTATGAGTCAAAAACTGAAGAGTGACTGCAGGGAGAGCACGACGTTTCTTTCTAGCTAAGGTGGTGTCAGTGACCTACCAGCCCTGACATTATATATACTTTTCACCTGTGTGGTTGTTGGAATGCGAGGCGCCTCGATATAGGTCTGTAAGGACCGGGAAACGTGTGTTCAGGAATTGCCAATCCTCAAAAGTAAGAGAGGACCGGCCCTGAAGATCCAAGGATCATAGTGGGGTCCTGGGACATTTGCTAGAGTGTCTCGAATCGGAGAGGAGCTAGCCCCTTGCCTCGACTCATGAAGGAATCCAATTTCCAATACGAAATATGCGGATGTGATTGTATTACTAGTATGGCGACATAGTAGATGGTAGCTATGCCGCCTAGGATTGATATTTATGATTGAATTGCTTTTGAAACATATATGCACTAGTAATAATATCGAACACCTTTGTTTATTTCGTATGAAGCATCTTTGGCCATTATAAGGTAAAAACTCTATCCTCCGGCTTGCGTTGCATTGTGTGATGGGACCTGAGTCTTATAATGGCTTCATTTTATAAAAAGCATTGCGTTGATTTAATTATTTATTTTATTTCATGCACTAGCACTCATTGGAGTAAACCCGTTCCGCGAAAGTGGCGTGGTCCTTTGATTTGCCTTATTATTGTTGTTAATAAGTTGAGTAGATTTCTCATACCAGTCCCATGACTGACTCGTAGTTTGTTTCACCTTGCAAACTCGGGTGCCCTCATTTTCACACGGGCAGCCTAGTTACAGGTTTCTGACGCACCTTTTGGCTCATGGCGAGGCTTGACTACACTGTGCTGGCTTGGATTTTCTCCGCCATTATTGTATCTATATTATGATTCCACCACTGGCGATGTAGACTGATATTCATTTTGTGTACTCTTTATGTATGATTCCGCCTCAGGCGATGGTGACTGATTATGTATCATTATGCACTAGGTTGTATCCTGTACTTTGCTTCTCTGATGTGATGATATCTATATGATTCCGCTGTCATATGTGCGTAAATTATTCTATTTTCTGTTTATGCTATTATCTGTGATCTGCTAATGATGATTAATGTGTTATATTCCAATGATTATCCTTAACACCGTGTCTCGGGGTTTTGGTATCGTCACTGCTGGTATCAGAGCTTTGGTTAACCTTAGTTCTGGAGTGTAACAAATTAAACACTTCATCAAAATAGGATCAGTAGTATTCTAAGGCGAGTCGCTCATTAGAGATAGGACTAGTAAGGTCCTAGAATGAGCCGAGCAGAATAGCAAAAACAATTGATCAGTCCATCTGTATCGTTCCGTAGATTTTCTACTTAATTATGCAATAGATTATCATTTCTGTTAGCTGACTTTTTCGTTGCTTATACAGAATTTGACAAATGGCTACCAGAGCAGCCGCCGCTAGAGGAGGCCGTGCCGGCCGTGGCCGAGGAAGGGGAGAAATCCCTGCTCAAGAAGGACCTTTGATACAACCTCCGGCAGCTCAATACTTCGAGCTTGACCGTGTAGCTAAGAGATATAAGAACTTAGGAGGCAAGACCTTCTCGGGAACTGGCACCGTAATAGAGGCCCTTGCATGGCTCAAAACATGCGAGAAAATTCTTGAAGGCCTAAGGCTTGGAGACGAAGACAAAGCTATTATGGGCGCCTGGCTTATGCAGGAACAAGGCGAATTATGGTGGGAATCTCTTACCGCCGGGAATAGAGAAGCTGGAAGAACATGGGATGGATTCAAAGAACTCTTCAAGGAGAAATATGTCCCAGAACAAGCTTTAGAAAGAATGCACGATGACTTCGCTAATCTCCAGCAAGGGGATCTTTCCGTGCAAGATTATCTGAACAAATTTACAATGTTGTCGCCCTATGCTCCAGAGCTCGTTGCTACCGCAAAATCCAAAAATAAGAGGTTTATCCTTGGGCTAAGACGACAATATCATGATAGAGCCATGGCCCCATGTCAAGCTGGAATTCAACGAGCTGGTGGAAACAACATGCAACTATGAAGACCTTGATCAAAGGCATCTGGATCAGGATCGCGCTAGAAGCCAAGCCGGAAACAAGCGCAAGCCTGCTGTAAATCAGGGTGAGTCAAGCCAAGAAGCATCTTCAAAACCTCAGACTGGCAAGCCGCCAAGAGGAAATTTCTTTAATTGTGGTAAGCCGGGGCACTACTCAAACGTCTGCACAGCTCCGAAGAGGCAGAAAACGAATTCTCAAGGCTCGAGCCAAGGCTCTCAGAACCCTCGCTCGTGCTTCAACTATCGCAAGATCGATCATCTGGTCAAAGACTGTCCTTTGCTGAAGAAAGCTACAGTAGCTCACGTCTATGATGGGTCTAGCCCGCCAGCTGCTTCCGATGAAGCAGGTAAACCCGATGTTTTGGGAGGTACAATTACAATTAAAAATATTCCTGTTTCTGTATTATTTGACACAGGTGCATCGCGTAGTTTTATTGCTAGAAACACAGTGCACAAATTAAAGTTAAAGCAGCGAAAGCTCAAAGAATCGGTTGAAGTTCATAACCCGATAGGGGGTCCTGTTACTCTCGGTTCATATTGTAGAGTGCCGATCTCTTATTCTTCCTACAAATTTCCTTTTGATTTAATCGTTATGGATTTTCCCGAATTTGATATTATTCTCGGGCTGGATTGGTTAACGAAATATGAAGCTGAAGTGAATTGTGCGGAAAGAATCGTTAAAATTCGAACGAAGCTTGGATATATTACGGTTCCCTGTCATGGTTCGAATCCGAATAGAGAAGAATTTTGGTCAGCATTAGAACTTATCCCCACTTCCATGGAAAAGATTCCGATTATTAGAAACTTTGCGGATGTGTTTGAAGAAGTTGAAAACTTACCTCCGCAAAGAGAAATAGAATTCCGAATCGATCTAATTCCCAATGCCAGACCAGTGGTGCATCCAATTCGTAGAATGAATCCGAAAGAAAAAGAAGAATTAGGCGATCAAACTCGTCAACTGTTGTGGAAAGGTCTAATCAGACCGAGTTTCTCTAATTGGGGTGCAGCTGTTGTGTTTGTCCCAAAGTCAGACGGTACTCTTAGATTATGTGTTGATTACCGAGACCTTAACAAACAGATGCTTAAAAATAAATATCCATTACCCCGCATTGATGATTTGCTAGACCAATTGAATGGGGCGAAAGTATTTTCCCGAATGGACCTAGCTACAGGTTTTCATCAATTGAGAATAGCAGAAGAGTGTGTTCCTTTGACCGCTTTCAGAGGTCCAGACATATTTTATGAATGGTTAGTAATGTCGTTTGGCCTATGCAACGCTCCAGCATACTTTGTCGATCTAATGAATAGAGTGTTCAGGGGAGTTCTGAATAAATTTGTCCTCGTATTCATCGATGATATTTTAATCTACTCCAAATCAAAACCTGAGCATGAAAAATACTTAGAACAAGTATTGGAGATTCTAAGGAAGAACGTCTTCAAAGCCAAATTCTCTAAATGTGTCTTCTGGCAAGAAGAAGTTAAATTTCTTGGCCATGTCGTGTCAGAGAAAGGAATTTCTGTTGACCCAAGCAAAATAACAGCGATTCAAGACTGGAAACAACCCACTACTCCCACAGAAGTTAGATGTTTTATGGGGTTGGCTAGTTATTATCGAAAGTTCGTTAAGGATTTTTCGAAGATATCCGGTCCGTTAACGAAGCTCACAAAGAAACACGAGAAGTTTAAGTGGACTTCCGACTGTGAAGAAGCTTTCCAGGAATTGAAATCGAAGCTGACCACCGCTCCAGTGTTAACTATTATTGATGGCAATCAAGATTTAACGGTTTGGACAGATGCTTCTATTAGAGGTCTTGGTGCAGTGTTAATGCAGAGAGGCCAAGTAGTCGCTTATGCAAGCCGCCAACTGAAACCGCATGAGAAGAATTATGTGACTCATGATCTTGAGTTGCTAGCCATCGTTTTTGCCTTAAAAATCAGGAGGCATTATTTATTGGGCGAGAAATTTATACTGTACACAGATCATCAATCATTGAAGTATTTATATACCCAGAAAGATCTGAATCTGAGACAGCAGCGTTGGCTAGAATTTCTTGCAGAGTATGATCTTGATATCCTGTATACGCCGGGGAAGGCTAACGTTGTAGCGGATGCACTTAGTAGAAAGACCGCGATCGTTGCCCATCTTATAATTACACCTGGATTGATTGATAGGATTTCAACCCTTCAAAAAGACGATGAATTCATTCAGAGGATCAGTCAGAGGGTCAAGAAAGGTGAAACCACGAGTTTTCGTATGGATAATAGGGGGGTTCCCAGGTTAAATAATAGGATTTGCATTCCAAATATTCCAGGCCTTCGAAGAGACGTGCTGGACGAGTGCCATAAATCCAAATTTTGCATCCATCCTGGGGTGAGTAAAATGTACAACGATATCAAATGCACTTTCTGGTGGAAGGCAATGAAAAGAGATATTTTTTGTATGTTAGCAGATGCCCTACTTGTCAATTGGTCAAGAGTGACCAACAGAAGCTAGCTGGACTGCTGCAACCGTTGGAAGTCCCAGGTTGGAAATGGGAGCAGATTTCCATGGATTTCATAGATGGTTTGCCGCGAACCAAGAAAGGTAATGACAGCATTTGGGTAATCGTAGATCGTTTCACGAAGACTGCCCATTTTATACCTGTCAGGTCCAATAGAACTGCCCAAAGTCTAGCACAGATATATTTCAGAGAAATTGTTAAGCTGCATGGAATTCCCATCAGCATAGTCAGTGATAGAGATCCCCTATTTACTAGCAAGTTCTGGGAGGCCTTCCAGACAGAATTGGGAACAAAACTGAATATGAGCACCGCTTATCACCCTCAAACAGATGGCCAAACTGAGCGAGTGAATAGAATTCTTGAAGATTTATTGCGGGCTTGTATAATCGATTTTGGTGGGTCATGGGAAGATCATTTGCATTTGGCAGAATTCTCATATAACAATAGCTATCAAGAAAGTTTGAGAATGTCACCATTTGAAGCATTATATGGCAGACCCTACAGATCTCCTGCATGTTGGGTAGAACCTGGCAAAAGACTTGTACTAGGACCCGATATGATTAGAGAAGCATCTGATAAAGTGGACTTCATCAAGAAGCGATTGAAAACCGCCCAAAGCAGACAGAAAAGTTATGCAGACTCTAGAAGGAGAGATTTGACATTTACTGTTGGTGATCATGTTTATTTAAAGGTTTCTCCGATGAGAGGAGTAATCAGATTAGGCAAGACTGGGAAGTTGGCACCGAGATTTATTGGTCCCTTTCCTATACTTGAGCGAATTGGAACTCTTGCTTATAGGGTTCAATTACCAGATTGGTTGCCTGGAGTGCACAATGTTTTTCACGTATCTCAACTTAGGAGACATGTGCATGATCCGGATCTTGTTGTAGAAGAAGCAGCGCAATGGGATGTGGAGATAACTCCAGAATTAGCACTCAAAAGCGAGCCATTAAAGATGTTGGCAAAGAAACTAGAGAACTCAGAAGCAAAAAGGTTCATTTAGTTAAAGTGCAATGGAGCAGTGATCCTAGAGACTGTACTTGGGAGACTGAGGAAAGCATTAAGCAAGCTTACCCCAAATGCAGAGTGGATATCTCTGACTAACTCCGGTGCAAGGTACCTTTACAATACTTTGCATTTACATTTTATTTCCTACTTTACTGTTGTTTCCTTTTCGAGGACGAAAAGTTTTAAGTAGGGGAGATTGTAATAACCCGGAAAATACGAGCCAATTTAAAATTTTTAAATTGGTTATTTCAAAGGAATTTGAACAATTGAAATAGAATATTTCAATAAAATAGTGAATTAGAAATAGTGAGTCAGTTTGAAAATTTGAATTCAAACTTTGACCGACTATGCAGGATGGAAAATATAACGGATTTTAGCGAAACCAAAAATATTTAAATCTGTTTGTCAATACCTTCCTAACGAATCTGAAAATCAAAGTTTCATAACGGGAATCAAAAGTTATGGCCGAATGAATTTTCAGAAGGGTCGGTATATAGAATATATAGCCCTGGAAAATTGATATTTTGCAAACGACCTCAGAATTCGACGAAACCACTTTTGTTGGGTCCGGGATGTCAAACTATTGCTATGTTTCAAATTTCATAATTTTTTAAGCTAGTATGTGAGCGTGGCAAAAGAAAATGTGTTTGGTCGATTTTTGTTAAATTGGATCGACCAGAAAATGGCCATTTTTCAAACGACCTCAGAATTCGACGAAACTAGTTTTGTTGGGACCGTAGCGTCAAAACATAGCTAGATTTATTTTTCTGGAATTTTTCGAATTAGTTTGTGGCGCTGGCAAATTTAAATGTGCGTTCAGAGTTAAAAATTAAATGTTTTATACTTTAATTTGAAAAATAACTGACTGTAACAGTCGAATTGGCCTACAAAACATATCCCATTGTGTCCGGAATGGGGGTATTTAGCTAGGGGCGACAGTCGCTGGGTTTAAAAAGGAGTTCGTTTGAGAAAACACTATTTAAAAATTTAATATAGTCCTCGGCCAATCATATTTCTCCATTCATAAATAAAAAAAAACAAAAATTATCAGAAACCCCCCCCCCCCCCCGACCCCGACATCGACGAAGGAAAAGCTTTCCCCTCTTCCCTGGCGATTTCCGATCGCCACAGCCCGAATTAGCTCCTCCCCCAGTTCAACTTTTTGTAGTTCTCCTTCCCCTCTTCAAATCCATATAAGGAGCTCCCCCTATCGTTGCTTTTACGTCGAGATATCCCCTTCCAAAGTTCCGACCTTTAAACCGCCGCCGCCGCCGCCGATCTGGACCACCGAACGCCACCAAACCGCCGCGCGCCTGTAGCCCTCTCGAAGCTCTTCCACGTCCAACTCCCCGATCGTCCCCACGTGCCACTGATTTCGCGAAAACCGCAAACCTAGTTTTGAACCATCGTGAAAGTGAGTTTTCTTTGATCTTTACGCTTTGAAAAATCATATCTTTTTGGTGTGTTGACGAAATTCGATGAAACAGGAAACATCGAGACCACAAGGAAGCTCTCTACCCAATAGAAGAAGCCGCGGATTTTTCTGACATCGTATCGATTTTTAGCGCTCAGAAAACCAAGGTGAGAAATCTAAATTAACGTGAAATTGAATGGAAAATGTCGTGTATAATTTATTTAAGCGAAATATAAATTACATACGTGTTGTATACCTCATGTACATGCGTAGTGTAAGCTATATAAGCGAAGTATGAATTTTTACATGCTTAGAATAAGTGATATATGTGTTGAAATGCAAGTGAAATATAGCAATTATATATATATATATATATATATATATATATATATATATATATATATATATACTCCCCTCGTCCACAAACCATGGACGATATTTATTGTGGTGAATTGGTGTGAAATATTGGATGGAAAATACGAATGGTTGAATAATTGTTTGTGGTTGATATTGTTTGGTTGTGGTTGAAAAATACCCATTGGTGATTGAAATGAATTCGAAATATTTGTCGAAATAAAAATAAACATGCCGCCTGCGTGCGAATTAGATGCATGAATCCCCATTGTCAAAAACCGCGAGGTTTTAAGGTAGAGCGAGGAGCCGTACTAGGGACGGTGCCGGTTTTAACTACCCTGCCGCTATGCTGCCGAAATATTGAATAATCTTTGTGTGTTAGAATTATTTTCATATGTTGAAATTATTTTCTTGCGTTGAAATTAAAGTCATATATTGAAACTATATCCATGTGTGGAAATGTTTGTGTGTTGAAAAGTGTTGTGTGAAAATTAAATTCATTTGTGAATGAATGAAGTGTTTAAACAATAAAAATCACATTTTTATTATATATGAAGTATGAAAAATATTCGCCTTATATAAATAATTTCAACAATAAAAATCTCATCTTTCCAATATGAACAACATGAATAAAATATCCATGTGTGGAAATGCTCATTTGTTGAGAAGTGTGTGTAGTGGAAAAGTTCATGTGTTGAATAAAAAGATCGAACAATAAAAATTACATTTTTATTGAAACTATGAAGTGCTGAAACATCTATTTGTCGAATAAATATTTTAAGTGATAAAAATATCATTTTTATCATATGTGTGATATGCTAAAGATATGCGGACGTTGAAATAAATATTTGTGATAGAAATATTATTTTTAACATGCATAGGAACTAACTAAAATAGTCATGTGTTGAAATCTATTTTAGTTCGCCAAAATTATCATCTTTGAAATGTGAAGTGTTAAAAATAGCCACTTGTTCAAATAAACGTGCATGAGTTGAAATATACATTAACTAGCTAATGATATGATTTTAGCCTATGCATGCAACATTAGAATGAATGATGTTTTTAAACCAAAGCAAATCAAATATGAAATTGAATGGAAAATGATGAATGTTAGAAATTGTATATATGTACATGCATATCTATTGAACAGGTTAAAGCAAAAGGGGCTAGAGAAGAGAAATAGAATTTTGTGCCCGACAAATAGGTACACATTTACCGCTTTGTTTGGGTGATGATTTTATGAGCCTGTTGGCTAGCCGCTTGGCTTTTTCTTTTTCTTTTTGATATGAGACGCCCGTGTGGCTATTTGGGAATTTTCACATATCCTCCCGTACAAAGGAGGTTATGGCGAAATTTTCAAAAATTTAAAGGCGTTAGTGAAATAATTGAAGTGGAAACGATATAGGAATTTTTGAATGAACTATATTTATATAAATATATAAATATAAATAGAATAAAAACGAAACGTGGCCGTGCAGTTCATGTTTTGAAATTGTGACTTCAACCGACTAGTGCGGGAAATCCGACCATTGGATTTTCCCGAAACCTCAACCGTTGGGTTCACCTTGAAAATATCTTTCCAACGGCACCAACTTTGTGAAGATCCGACGGTTGGATTGTCTGGAATGTTTAATTCAAAACTGAAGAAAAACAGCGCCAGAAACGATTATATTTATATATATATATAAATATAATTAAATTAAATCGAATAACGACGCTGCAGTTCGTAAATTGAAATCGTAACTTCAAATGGTTAGTGTGGAAGATCCGACCGTCGGATTTTCCCAAAACTGAAACTGTTGGATTCGTTTTGAAATGACCTTCCTAATGATGTAAAATTTGTGAAGATCCAATGGTTAGATTTTCATATATGTGTAAAACAAAATTAATGAAAAGTAGCGCCAGTGCATCGACACGACCTGAAACGTCGTTCAATTAAATATGGCCGTTTTAAATTAAATAAAAATGGCGATATATCGTTATAAAGTACCATGGACGATATAGAGTGAAAATAAACCAATTTTGTTGTGTTTGCTTGATATGTGATGGTTGAATGTATTTGACATGAAAACTATAACTAAATAACTGAAATGTGAATGTTGAATAGTCCAACCACGTGATTAATTGATTTGGAAATCTAAATATACGTGGGTTAATTGAAAAGGCCGAGTTTAACTCATTTCAAATAATCGATCGACGTTGAGAAGTCGAAAAGTCGAAGACGACTAAAGACCGACGATCTCCACATTGGATGGATGGGCGCTACTGATGCTCGTGATTGGAGTAGCTACCATGAAGGAATTGAAGTAGTAGCCGTCCATACATACTGTTGATTGTACGGATATGCGAGGAATTGGTGCCTCCGGTTTCGTTCAGACCCAGAACGGACTTGTAAATGGACTGTGTGTCTGACATCGGATTTTGTTCTGTATTGATTGATCTCTGTTAAATATATATCTGTTTGGCGGCGGAGAATTTATTCTCTTGCTTAACGCCCTTCTCTGAGACGTACGAGCTCAGAGGTTATGTATTGACAGAAATCAGTCGCATGGAGTGGATTGCCTGTGTGGCACGCCTAAGTGGCATATGATCAAGGCTTCTGTTGCAAAGCAAAGTCTTGTGGTTGATGATCAAAGCATGGTCTGTGTGACGTAGCTTTGTGTATAACGTGAATTCGCGAGCCTCACACCTCGGTATGAGTCAAAAACGGGAGAGTGACTGCAGGGAGAGCACGACGTTTCTTTCTAGCTAAGGTGGTGTCAGTGACCTACCAGCCCTGACATTATATATACTTTTCACCTGTGTGGTTGTTGGAATGCGAGGCGCCTCAATATAGGTCTGTAAGGACCGGGAAACGTGTGTTCAGGAATTGCCAATCCTCAAAAGTAAGAGAGGACTGGACCTGAAGATCCAAGGATCATAGTGGGGTCCTGGGACATTTGCTTGAGTGTCTCGAATCGGAGAGGAGCTTGCCTTTTGCCTCGACTCATGAAGGAATCCAATTTCCAATACGAAATATGCGGATGTGATTGTATTACTAGTATGGCGACATAGTAGATGGTAGCTATGCCGCCTAGGATTGATGTTTATGATTGAATTGCTTTTGAAACATATATGCACTAGTAATAATATCGAACACCTTTGTTTATTTCATATGAAGCATCTTTGGCCATTATAAGGTAAAAACTCTATCCTCCGGCTTGCGTTGCATTGTGTGATGGGACCTGAGTCTTATAATGGCTTCATTTTATAAAAACCATTGCGTTGATTTAATTATTTATTTTATTTCATGCACTAGCACTCATTGGAGTAAACCCGTTCCGCGAAAGTGGCGTGGTCCTTTGATTTGCCTTATTATTATTGTTAATAAGTTGAGTAGATTTCTCATACCAGTCCCATGACTGACTCGTAGTTTGTTTCACTTTGCAAACTCGGGTGCCCTCATTTTCACACGGGCAGCCTAGTTACAGGTTTCTGACGCACCTTTTGGCTCATGGCGAGGCTTGACTACACTGTGCTGACTTAGATTTTCTCCGCCATTATTGTATCTATATTATGATTCCGCCACTGGCGATGTAGACTAATATTCATTTTGTGTACTCTTTATGTATGATTCCGCCTCAGGCGATGGTGACTGATTATGTATCATTATGCACTAAGTTGTATCCTGTACTGTGCTTCTCTGATGTGATGATATCTATATGATTCCGCTGTCATATGTGTGTAAATTATTCTATTATCTGTTTATGCTATTATCTGTGATTTACTGATGATGATTAATGTGTTATATTCCAATGATTATCCTTAACACCATGTCTCGGGGTTTTGGGATCGTCACAGTGGTATTTGGTTGCATACTTGTTTGTATGCATTGTGATGTTTTGGAATTCATAATTCCAATGGTTTTGGTTTGAGATCCTGAAGTGAAATCTACTTTGATATAAAAGCTAGATATATATTTCGAATGATTTGAAATATGAAATCAGGAAATAAAGTCCAATGGAATAATTTTTGTAAATTGAATTGGATTTCGAAAAATCTATGTTTGGGATTAAGCCTAAATGGGTAGATTGAGGAATTGCATGTTGTATAATGTATAGTAGATCCATATTTCTATTATTGGTTGTTGTTTATGCACTGTTATTCTTGGGCGTAAACCCATTCCGTGTTATACGGCGTGGTCCCTTAATTTACCTGATTTTAAAGTAAAGTTCAATAACTGTTTTGAATTCTCTCATCAGTCCCATGACTGACTCGGAGTTTATTATTTCTACCTAAACTTTGGGTGCCCATATTTTCCACACGGACAGTCAGTATTTTTGGTTTTGTAGATTATTTCATTAGCAGGATTCTAGATCGAAGCTTACAGGTGCGTCCAGAGCATTGATAGTCTTCCGCCGTGTTTGTTTATTTGTTTCCGCTGCTACATTGTATTACATTTATTGTAAATTTATTTTCAGCTGTATATTATTTTCGATACTCTGATATTCTGTACTATGATGTAACATTATTATGATGTTTATAAAAGTCTTCTGTTGTTTGTTCTGATGTGTTGTGCACCCAAAGTTAGCATATCCGCCTTTTTGGTTCGATTTAAGTCGGTTTAACGATCGATTTGGAACGATCGGGAAGGAGGATCACTACATATGGTGTCAGAGCTTTGGTTAACTCAAATATTTGGGGTGCAAATCTGTAACACCCCGTATTTTCTGTTAACGGTATAGTAACGAATTAAACAATATTTAATTTAAAATGTGAGAATTAAGGGAAACGGGTTATGCCATTGTGTTCGTCTAGGAATTCTGGTTCAGATAGAGTACGAGTTTGCGTAAATTGGACTTCTTATGAAGAAGTTATGGTTGTCGGAAGTTTCTAGGAAATTCAAATAAATTCAAACAGCTCGAAAACAAATTCAAATCAGAAGTTAGAAGCGGGCTGGGCGGGAAAATTCCCGCCCAGGACCCAGGTCGACTAGGGGGTCGACCTTAGTGTCGACCTCCCCCCTACAGGTCGACCTGGCGGTCGAACTGCCCCCCGGGAAGATCTGGAAGGTGACGATTTTGTGACTCAGTACTGAGTCACTAGGGCTGAGGTGTCACCCTATCTTCACTGGATGGTTGTGGTTAAACCTAGGATCATCCGACGGCTCAAATTGAATCGAAATTCTATATAAATAACCTAATGCTCAAACCTAAAAATCACACAAAAATAATCCTAGAACTATCATGCTGTCAATGGAAAACTTGGAGTAGCCGTCACCAGTTTAAAGACAAGATAAGAACCAAAATCAAATTCAAAGATCTACATCAAAGGCGAGCTTGCTAATTTCAGAATTCAGATTTTAGAACGCAAGAATTCCATTTTAGTTATAAGTTGGTTATTACACAGATTTAAACGTTTCAAATGAATCATGACATGTTGTAATTGGAATATAGAGTGATGCTTTTGTATAAGATTTGATTCTCGTTTATTTTAAGTATCGTTGAAATTAATCATGTCTATATGCTTGCGGTAACGAACATATTGTATATTAATCATGTCTATATGCTTGTAGTGATGAACATATTGTATGTTATTGGAATCTATTATGATTGGGTAATGGATTTATTTTGCCAATTAAATGGTGAAACATGTCATGTTATAAATTGGTGGTTATTTGCAAGTTTATGATCTAAAACACATGCTTATCTGTTAGATCAACACTCATGTATATTCATGTTAGGTCGAATCTAATTTTGTTGGAAATTTTGGGATTGTAGTCCTCTTATGTTTTAATACATAAGTATCATGCTAAGTTATGATTCGAATATGTTGATAATAGTTCTCTTATGTTTAAAACACATAAGTCATCATGTTAAGTTATGATTCGAATATGTTGATAATAGTTCTCTTAAGTTTAAAACACATAAGTCATCATGTTAAGTTATGATTCGAATATGTTGATAATAGTTCTCCTATGTTCAACACACATAAGTTAATATGCTAAGTTGCGATTTAAAAATGATTATAGTAGCTTTCTTATGTTTTGACAAACTTAAGTTAATATGCTAAGTTGTGGTTTAAAACTGTGATTATATGTTAAACCTCCATGCTAGACCTTTGTCAAGTTTACATGACAATTAGATCCAACTTAGCCACAAGTTCACCTTTACCCATTTAATTAAAGTTAAATGATACCTCTATACCAAGTTACACATGACAAGTTGAATGTATGCTATTTTATGTTTATTTCATGTCCCTTGTTTATTACACCTTTTCTTGTTTATGGGTTGGGCTAATTTACTAGCCCAACATTTTATGTGATTCTTGAGTACGTTCCACGGGGGTAGCGATGGGAAAATATGAAAATTCATGGCATAGATTTGTTCATAAAATGGTATATTTGATATGCCATTTATAGTGAGCATAATAAAAGGATAATTATGGCATGATTAAATTTAATTTAATTTACATAAAGAAATTAGACATATATAGAAAAATGTGAATTTAGAAAAAAGACGAATATGCCTGACCCGAGGTTAGTCTGAGTTGTGGTGTAAATATGCCCAGAACCGACCGGCATATCCAGTGACCACAACAAGACCTGTCTAATGTGGGTGATTAGTGCATCAAGCCCAAAAAGAACCCGAGGTTAGACTGGGTTGTGGTGTAAATCTGCTTGGAACCGACCGGCACATCGAGTGACCACAACAGTACCTGTCTAATGTGAGTGGTTGTTGCTTTAAAAAATTAAAGCTAAGTAAGGATTGGTAGTGTAACAACCCGTATTCTACGGTTCATAGGACCGTAGAACATTTATTTCTTTCACATATGAAGTCGTATGGACATGTAACTTTGGGAGACGACTATTGGGGTCATTTCCCATGTTCATGACTTTTCCCGATCTTTAAATGACCATTTTACCCCAAGTTGGTACTGTTTTGACCATAACTTTTGACTGAAAAGGAATTTTGACCTGAAACCACTTCCATTGGCTCCGGATGATGGTTTACAATTCCGTAGAGTGGTCACATTAGCCAAACGGACTCACCGTTTGGGAGATATGGCTGAAACAAGTTCAGATGGTGAAAAACAGCTTAATTGGGCTTAACCGGGTGATTAACAGCTAGGCCCAATGGGGGATTTCGGGATTAGGGTAAGGAGGAGGCTGAAATCAGTTAGAGAACGATCTTATCCTCATTTCCCAGCCGCCACTTTCTTTCTTGCAACCCTAGCAATGGCCTCCAACACCCAAATCACCTTCTAATCACTTTCTAATCAAGTTTTGGCTTAATCTACATCAAATTAAGGAGAGGAAACATGAAAGCAAGGCTAGAGCTGCTGTTAGAAATCAGTATTCGCCCAAATCAGCAAGGTTTCAGTTCTGAGAATTTCGTTTGTGGACAAGGTGAGTGATTATCATTGTTTTGACACTAATTACAGTTAATTAAGGGTAATTAGTGAAGATTAGCGAATTTATACACTAATAAATTCTGGAAAAATATCTATAAATTCGAAAATAATATTTTATGCCTCTGGTAGAAATTTGGTTTAATTTGGTTAAGTTCTGTTAATGCTATGATTAGTTTTACTTAAACATGCTTAATGGAAAATAAGGGGTTTTGGGTATATTTGATCCATTTTGACATGTAAATTCATTGTTTTGGTATTTGTAGTTAGTTTGCTATGTTGTTATGACTGCTTGACATGTTTTGTGATTGATAAGAATAGTTAGATTGGTCGAAAACGTCGTCGAATGGCGTAAACACTTGCTGAAAAGTTTCAGAAAACAGTGCAGGATCGGATCGGATCGGATATGGTGGCTCAGATCGGATAAGTTGAACTGGGCAAGGGATTCGATCGGATTGGAACTTGACACTTGAGAAAATTGGCAAAAAGGAAGGCCACGCTAACTGAATTGGGATCGGATCGGATAAAGGAGGAGGGATCGGATCGGAGCACGTGAAGAACGAGGGAGCTGATCGGAGCGGGAGCATGAACTGGATGGGAGGTGGCACCCGACCCAACCCGAAGGAGGACACCCGACCCGACCCGAAGGGGGACACCCGACCCGACTCAAAGTGGGACACCCGACCCGAACCGACGCGATGGAGTGGACCCGAACCGAACCGCTATCAGAGGAAGACCATGCACCAACGCAACGCAGTGGACCCGACCCGAACCGTTGGCTTGAAAGGAATCCGACCCGACCCAGTATTGACCAATAAACCGAGATGTAAAGGTAGTCCAATATGGGAAGTTAGAGCTCAGGATCCAGTTGGGAACCGATGAGTTCACTTCATGATTGGACTTTGTTGCGGGACGTGTGCCAAGAGGCAGTCGATGTTTATGACTTTGGATCACTATGTATGGGAAGTATGTGAACGGATTCAGGGCTGCAATGGCCTAGGTACGACTAAATGGCTATAAACCAATGAAGTGGGGTCATTTGTAAAGATTTCGTCATGACTCCATGTGGTAAGCTTTGTAGTAGCAGTAGTTGTACAAGTTGAACTCCGTCACTACTTCGATGGGTCTAGTGATTGACAGTCGTGGACATCGTATGCTTTACGCACTGAGTGATAGATGTGAGGATGGTTTCTATGGATGATTTGTTTGCTATCATTATGACATGCACACCCCACCCCCGTATTCTTTACACTATTTATTATGGCACCTTAGAGTACTGTACGGTATGTGGTACTAACTCTTTGGTTGCAGGTCCAGGTTTAGGTTTGGTTTAGTATACCTGTTATTGTTCTGTTTAGATGCTTATCGCTCATACTAGGTTTTATGTCTGACCCAGAGTTTTATGTCTCCTCTTATTACTCTGGGTGCTCACACGAGCAGACTAGAGACAGGTTAGCTGGTGATGCACGGGTAGATGATCCGGAGACGAGCAAGAGGCTTCCACGTAATATATATATATATATAGTATTCTCCCTATTTTGTTGAAGATCACTGCTTGGGCATTAGTGGTGCATCTTCTACTTTAGCTTTCTTTTGTTTAGAGACGTTAAATTTGGAAAGTTGTAATAAGATGTATTTGGATTTCCGCTGCTCTGATGTTGATGTTGATTTTAGTTATCAGCTTATGCACTGTCTCACCTGTTTTATGTCAAGTATGTTATTATTATTATATTTTACTCCATGCGCTGTGATACAGGTTCATGATCAGTTCGTTCCCTTCTTTCCTTTCTCCTGACGACCGTCCCGTGCTAGTCGGGCATGTGTACAGTGCACTTTCGGAGGAAATGCAGGCTAGTGCGGGGCGGGCCATCACACTTGGTATCGGAGCTCTAGGTTGGGTAGTTAATCTAGGGAAATTATCAGGGAGAGATAATATACGTATACGAGAGAGCGTATTTGTGATTGTTTTGGTTTTTAAAAGCTATATATATATATATATATATATATATATATATATATACTATTAGTAGTATAAGAATGAAGTCGTGCTGCACTAGCACCACTATGGGGTCGTTAATCGTTTCCTTTTACAGATTGACGATGAGCCGATATGTTAGAGGTACCGGTAGAGGGGCCAGTAATGGGAATGCTGCTGACATGAGGACGATGTTTACTGACCTCATGAGAGAGATGCTTAGGGATGTACAGAGGGCAGCTCCCAATGGTGGAAATGGTGGTGGTCCAATAGTCCAGGCGCCGAGAGTCGACTTCGCCAAGCTGAATAAGGATTATACTAGCCTTGGTGGGAAGCCATTCCATGGAACGGAGTCGGCTACGGATGTTCAGGATTGGTTGGATAGTTGCGAACGTATCTTCGAGGATTTGGGTATCGAAGATGCGATGAAGAGAAAGCCAGCGTCCCGTCAGCTGCAAGGGCGGGCAATGAATTGGTTGAATGCTATAAAGGCAGCTACTTCCGAAGATCAGATTACTTGGGAGCAGTTTAAAGCTCGCTTTAGCGAGAAGTTCATTCCAGCTGCTCAAAAGTCAGTGCTATTTATGAAATTCATGGAGCTCTAGCAGAATAGCAGAGCTGTCTCGGAGTATATTGCTGAATTCGACACTTTGTCAAAATATGGGTTATCTCTTATTGATACTGCCGAGAAGAAGAATGAGAAATTCATAACTGGTTTGGATCAGTACTTGGGGGAAATGCTTATTAACCACATCGATGAGACGTTTGAATACGGGAGCTTCCAGTTCTTTCATATCTAGTGACCTGGTAGATAGGTTGGGATAGGAGCCCGAGATTGTCGATAGACCTTTAGTAGTGACGAACCCGATTGGTGGTTCGACTAGCCTTAGCATGATTTGTCGTAATGTCGTCTTATCGAGTCATGGATGCATGTTTGTTTGTGATTGCTTTGTTTTGGGCTTTACTGGGTTTGGCATTATTTTGGGAGTAGATTGGCTCCGAAGATACGGGGTGGTGGTAGACTGTGAGGGCTTTTTGGTGACAGCTAGAGCGGATGATGGGCGAAGGATAGTGTTTGGTGGTCTACCCAGTGAGGGGGTACTGGCTAGTTTTCTAAACTCCCTCGACATTCCGCATAGTGAGTTGTCAGGTTTGCCCGTGGTTGGCCAGTATCCGGATGTTTTCGAAGAAGTGACCGGGCTTCCACCACACCGAGAGATTGAGTTCCGCATTGATTTGGTAAAATATGTCAGACCTATAGTGATGCCACTTCGTCGTATGGCACCAAGGGAGCAGCGAGAGCTCGAGGTGCAAGTCAACGATCTTTTGAAGAAGGGATTTATCAGAAGGAGTGTTTCTGAATGGGGAGCACCAGTTGTGTTTGCTACCAAGACGGATGGTTCCCTTCGTTTGGGTGTAGACTACCGCGAGTTGAATAAAGTGACGAGGAAGAACAAGTATCCTCTACTGTGGATATATGATTTGTTCGATTAGTTGAGTGGCGCGAGAGTATTTTCTCAATTGGATCTCGCGATAGGTTTTCATCAGCTTAGAGTGGAAGCTGAGAGTATAGCTAAAACGGCATTTCGAACGCCGTCTGGATTTTAGGAGTGGTTGGTCATGCCATTCGGACTGACCAATGCCCCAGCATATTTTGTGGATCTTATGAATAGGGTATTCAGAGATCAGTTGAATAGGTTTGTCCTTGTGTTCGTTGATGATATTTTGGTCTATTCGACGACAGAGGAAGAACACAAGGAACATTTAAAAATAGTGATGGAGGTGTTGAGAAAACACCAATTGAAAGCAAAGTTTTCTAAGTGTCACTTCTGGAGGAGGGAAGTGAGGTTCTTGGGCCATGTTGTATCAGAGAATGGTTTTGCCGTGGACCCGGCGAAGGTGGCTACGGTACAGGATTGGCCTACGCCCAACAATGCAACAGATGTAAGAAGTTTCTTGGGGTTAGCTGGATATTATCGTAAGTTTATCCAAGGTTTCTCCAAGATAGCAGCACCATTGACCCAGTTGACCAAGAAGAATTAATCTTTTGTCTGGGATGAAAGGTGCGAGAATGCATTCAAGATTCTAAAGGACAAGTTGACATGCGCACCAGTGTTAGTCATTCCTAAGGGGTATGAAGAGATGACGGTATACACGGATGCATGTGGTACCGGACTGGGTGCTGTATTGATGCAAGGCGGTAGGGTTGTAGCTTATGCAAGTCGGCAATTGAAACCGCACGAGAGAAGATACCCTTCCCATGATTTGGAATTGGCAGCGATTGTGTTCGCGTTAAAGATGTGGAGACATTATCTCTTGGGAGAAAGATTTGAGCTGTTTACAGATCATAAGTCGTTGAAGTATCTCTTCTCCCAGAAGGATTTAATCTCCGGCAACAAAGGTGGTTAGAATTCTTGGCTTCCTATGATTTTGACATCGCATATACACCGGGAAAGGGCAATGCGGTGGCTGATGCATTGAGTAGGAGACATACCAGTTTAGGGGCTATGTTCCTAGAATGGAAGCAACTAGAGTACATCGCTGGGTATGATTTCAGACCGAAGTGCGAATTGAATCCAGAAATGTTAGCAAGTTTGACGGTCAGACCCACTTTGATTGAGCGGATCGGCTCTAGTCAGAGGGACAATCCTATCCTATTGGAAATCATCTCCAAGTTAGAGATGGGTATCGATGAGGAGATGAACAAGTATGGGCTTGATCGAGATGGATGGCTTAGAAAGAATGGAAAGCTTGTTGTACCCAATGTCAATGGATTGAGAGATGAAGTGCTTAGAGAATGTCATCACTCAAAACTTATTATACACCCCGGTGGTAACAAGATGTATCGAGACATGAAGCAGACCTACTACTAGGAAGGGATGAAAAGAGACATTGGGAGGTTTATATCCAAATGCATCAATTGCCAGCTAGTTAAAGCCGAGCAAAAGAAGCCTAGTGGGTTGTTACAGCCATTAGAAATTCCCGAATGGAAATGGGAGCAAGTCTCAATGGATTTCATCGATGGTTTACCAAGGACTAGATCGGGACATGATAGCATTTGGGTGATTGTGGACCGATTGACTAAAAGTGCAAGATTTATACCAGTCAAATCGACCAGAACGGCAGCCAAGTTGGCAGAATTGTATATGAAGTGGGTAGTGAGATTTCATGGAGTACCTAAAAGCATTGTGAGTGGCCGAGACCCGTTGTTCACTAGTGGGTTTTAGAAGAGCTTACAAGAGGCTCTAGGCTCAGAGTTACATCTCAGTACCGCATATCATCCTCAGACCGACTGTCAGACGGAGAGGGTGGATCGTATTTTGGAAGATCTCTTGAGAGCATGTATATTGGATTTTGGTGGATCATGGGATGAGCATTTGCATCTAGTAGAGTTTTCATATAATAATAGCTACCAATCCAGTATTGGTATGGCTTCGTTTGAAGCTTTGTACGGAAGACCGTGCAACTCACCATCATGTTGGATAGAGACTGGCGAGAAGTTTATGCTTGGACCATATGTGGTGAGGGAAACTTCAGATAAGACCAAGATCATTCAACAACGAATGAAGGTTGCCCAAGATAGGCAGAAGAGTTATGCTAATAAGAGGAGAAGAGACCTAAAATTCTCCATTGGTGACATGGTGTTTGTCAAGATTTCTCCATTGAAGAGCGTGATACGATTTGGCAGGAGAGGCAAGTTGGCACCAAGATTTGTTGGCCCATTCCCTGTTCTTGAACCAGTCGGGAATTTGGCATATAGAGTTGACTTACCAAAGAAGATGGCGGGAGTTCACAATGTATTTCATGTTTTCCAACTAAGGAAGTTCGTTCACGACCCAGATATGACTATTTCACCTGATTAGTTAGAGGACTTCGAAGTAGAACCCGAGGCGGTTGGGAACCGCAAGCCGGCCCGTATTGTCGAGCACGACATGAAGCAACTTCGAAGGAAGGCGGTGAAGCTAGTCAAGTTTCAGTGGAGCGAGGACGAGAATGATTGTACTTGGGAGACAGAGGAGAACATTAGGAAGACATATCCAGAACTCTTTGCCTGGTAAGATTTTGACTTCGATTTAGTTTTCCGCATGTTAGGATAGGCATGTTTGCTTGTTTTGCATGTTTGATTGTTGTATGTGACTGTTAGGCATGCGGGATCTTTTGTATGTTTTGGGTTAAGGAATTTCAGGGACGAAATTTCTTAAGGGGGGAGAGTGTAACGACCCGTATTCTACGCATCATAGGACCGTAGAACATTTATTTCTTTCACATATGAAGTCGTATGGACATGTAACTTTGGGAGACGACTATTGGTGTCATTTCCCATGTTCATGATTTTCCCGATCTTTAAATGACCATTTTACCCCTAGTTGGTACTGTTTTGACCATAACTTTTGACTGGAAAGGAATTTTGACCTGAAACCACTTCCTTTTGCTCCGGATGATGGTTTACAATTCCTTAGAGTGGTCACATTAGCCAAACGGACTAACCGTTTGGGAGATATGGCTGAAACAAGTTCAGATGGTGAAAAACAGCTTAATTGGGCTTAACCGGGTGATTAACAGCTAGGCCCAATGGGAGATTTCGGGATTAGGGTAAGGAGGAGGCTGAAATCAGTTAGAGAACGATCTTATCCTCATTTCCCAGCCGCCACTTTCTTTCTTGCAACCCTAGCAATGGCCTCCAACACCCAAATCACCTTCTAATCACTTTCTAATCAAGTTATGGCTTAATCTACATCAAATTAAGGAGAGGAAACACGAAAGCAAGGCTAAAGCTGCTGTTAGACATCAGTATTCGCCCAAATCAGTAAGGTTTCAATTCTGAGAATTTCGTTTGTGGCCAAGGTGAGTGATTAGCATTGTTTTGACACTAATTACAGTTAATTAAGGGTAATTAGTGAAGATTAGCGAATTTATACACTAATAAATTCAGGAAAAATATCTATAAATTCGATAATAATATTTTATGCCTTTGGTAGAAATTTGGTTTAATTTGGTTAAGTTCTGTTAAACCTATGATTTGTTTTACTTAAACATGCTTAAGGGAAAATAAGGGGTTTTAGGTATATTTGATCCATTTTGACATGTAAATTCATTGTTTTGGTGTTTGTGGTTAGTTTGCTATGTTGCTATGACTGTTTGACATGTTTTGTGATTGATTAGAATAGTTAGATTGGTCGAAAACGTCGTTGAATGGCGTAAACACTTGCTGGAAAAGTTTCAGAAAACAGTGCAGGATCGGATCGGATCGGATATGGTGGCTCGGATCGGATAAGTTGAACTGGGCAAGGGATTCGATCGGATCGGAACCTGACACTTGAGAAAATTGAAAAAAAGGAAGGCCACGCTAACTAAACTGGGATCGGATCGGATAAAGGAGGAGGGATCGGATTGGAGCACGTGAAGAACGAGGGAGCTGATCGGAGCGGGAGCATGAACTGGATGGGAGGTGGCACCCGACCCGACCCGAAGGAGGACACCCGACCCGACCCGAAGGGGGACACCCGACCCGAACCGATGCAATGGAGTGGACCCGAACCGAACCGCTATCAGAGGAAGACCATGCACCAATGCAACGCAGTGGACCCGACCCGAACAGATGGCTTGAAAGGAATCCGACCCGACCCAGTGTTGACCAATAACCCGAGATGCAAAGGTAGTCCAATATGGGAAGTTAGAGCTCAGGATCCAGTTGGGAACCGATGAGTTCACTTCATGATTGGGCTTTGCTGCGGGACGTGTGCCAAGGGGCAGTCGATGTTTATGACTTTGGATCACTATGTATGGGAAGTACGTGAACGGATTCAGGGCTGCAATGGCCTAGGTACGACTAAAGGGCTATAAACCAATGAAGTGGGGTCATTTGTAAAGATTTGGTCATGACTCCATGTGGTAAGCTTGGTAGTAGCAGTAGTTGTACAAGTTGAACTCCGTCACTACTTCGATGGGTCTAATGATTGACAGTGGTGGACATCGTATGCTTTACGCACTGAGTGAGAGATGTGAGAATGGTTGCAATGGATGATTTGTTTGCTATCATTATGACATGCACACCCCACCCCCGTATTCTTTACACCAATTATTATGGCACCTTAGAGTACTGTACGGTATGTGGTACTAACTCTTTGGTTGCAGGTTCAGGTTTGGTTTAGTATACCTGTTATTTTTCTGTTTAGATGCTTATCGCTCATACCAGGCTTTATGTCTGACCCAGAGTTTTATGTCTCCTCTTATTACTCTGGGTGCTCAGACTAGAGACATGTTAGCTGGTGATGCACGGGTAGATGATCCGGAGACGAGCAAGAGGCTTCCACGTAATATATATATATAGTATTCTCCCTGTGTTGTTGAAGATCACTGCTTGGGCATTAGTGGTGCATCTTCTACTTTAGCTTTCTTTTGTTTAGAGACGGTAAATTTGGAAAGTTATAATAAGCTGTATTTAGATTTCCGCTGCTCTGATGTTGATGTTGATTTTAGTTATCAGCTTATGCACTGTCTCACCTGTTTTATGTCAAGTATGTTATTATTATTATATTTTACTCCATGCGCTGTGAGACATTCTACAGGTTCTTGATCAGTTCGTTCCCTTCTTTCCTTTCTCCTGACGACCGTCCCGTGCTAGTCGGGCATGTGTACAGTGCACTTTCGGAGGAAATGCAGGCTGGTGCGGGGCGGGCCATCACACTTGGTATCAGAGCTCTAGGTTGCGTAGTTAACCTAGGGAAATTATCAGGGAGAGATAATATACGTATACGAGAGAGCGTATTTGTGATTATTTTGGTTTTTAAAAGCTATATATATATACTATTAGTAGTATAAGAATGAAGTCGTGCTGCACTAGCACCACTATGGGGTCGTTAATCGTTTCCTTTTACAGATTGACGATGAGCCGATATGTTAGAGGTACCGGTAGAGGCCCCAATAATGGGAATGCTGCTGACATGAGGACGATGTTTACTGACCTCATGAGAGAGATGCTTAGGGATGTACAAAGGGCAGCTCCCAATGGTGGAAATGGTGGTGGTCCAATAGTGCAGGCGCCGAGAGTCGACTTCGCCAAGCTGAATAAGGATTATACTAGCCTTGGTGGGAAGCCGTTCCACGGAACGGAGTCGGCTACGGATGTTCAGGATTGGTTGGATAGTTGCGAACGTATCTTCGAGGATTTGGGTATCGAGGATGCAATGAAGAGAAAGCTAGCGTCCCGTCAGCTGCAAGGGCGGGCAATGAATTGGAGGAATGCTATAAAGGCAGCTACTCCCGAAGATCAGATTACTTGGGAGCAGTTTAAAGCTCGCTTTAGCGAGAAGTTCATTCCAGCTGCTCAGAAGTCAGTGTTGTTTAAGAAATTCTTGGAGCTCAAGCAGAATGGCAGAGCTGTCTCGGAGTATATTGCTGAATTCGACACTTTGTCAAATTATGGGTTATCTCTTATTGATACTGCCGAGAAGAAGAATGAGAAATTCATAACTGGTTTGGATCAGTACTTGGGGGAAATGCTTATTAACCACATCGATGAGACGTTTGAATCGATTATGGGGAAAGCATTGAGATCAGAAAGTCTCTACCCTAAGCTGAAGACTGAGGTTGCATCCGCAGATGAGCCAAAGCCACAAGCAAGTGGTGGAGGCAAGGGTGGTTCCCAGAATAAGAGAAAGCAGAATCAGACTAAGGATGGCCAGAAGAAAAAGAATAAGCAAGATGTTGAGTACTTCAGCTGTGGTAAGAAGGGCCATTATGCTAGTAATTGTCGGGCCAAGCCAGCGGAAAGGAAGTGCTTCAACTGTGGCCAAATGGGACATCACAAGGACAAGTGTCTGCAACACCCAAAAGAAAAGCAAATGGTGAATGCCCCAACTGCGACAGAGAAGGGAAAGAATGTCGTCATTCAAGGTATGCTTTCTGTTTATGATGTTCCTGTTAGAGTTTTGTTTGATACGGGAGCTTCCAGTTCTTTCATATCTAGTGACCTGGTAGATAGGTTGGGATAGGAGCCCGAGATTGTCGATAGACCTTTAGTAGTGACGAACCCGATTGGTGGTTCGACTAGCCTTAGCATGATTTGTCGTAATGTGGTCTTATCGAGTCATGGATGCATGTTTGTTTGTGATTGCTTTGTTTTGGGCTTTACTGGGTTTGGCATTAATTTGGGAGTAGATTGGCTCCGAAGATACGGGGTGGTGGTAGACTGTGAGGGCTTTTTGGTGACAGCTAGAGTCGATGATGGGCGGAGGATAGTGTTTGGTGGTCTACCCAGTGAGGGGGTACTGGCTAGTTTTCTAAACTCCCTCGACATTCCGCATAGTGAGTTGTCAGGTTTGCCCATGGTTGGCCAGTATCCGGATGTTTTTGAAGAAGTGACCGGGCTTCCACCACACCGAGAGATTGAGTTCCGTATTGATTTGGTAAAAGATGCCAGACCTATAGTGATGCCACTTCGTCGTATGGCACCAAGGGAGCAACGAGAGCTCGAGGTGCAAGTCAACAATCTTTTGAAGAAGGGATTTATCAGAAGGAGTGTTTTTGAATGGGGAGCACCAGTTGTGTTTGCTACCAAGGCGGATGGTTCCCTTCGTTTGTGTGTGGACTACCGTGATTTGAATAAAGTGACGAGGAAGAACAAGTATCCTCTACCGCGGATAGATGATTTGTTCGATCAGTTGAGTGGCGCGAGAATATTTTCTCAATTGGATCTCGCGACAGGTTTTCATCAGCTTAGAGTGGAAGCTGAGAGTATAGCTAAAACGACATTTCGAACGCCGTCTGGATTTTATGAGTGGTTGGTCATGCCATTCGTGCTGACCAATGCCCCAGCATATTTTGTGGATCTTATGAATAGGGTATTCAGAGATTAGTTGAATAGGTTTGTCCTTGTGTTCGTTGATGATATTTTGGTCTATTCGACGACAGAGGAAGAACACAAGGAACATTTAAAAATAGTGATGGAGGTGTTGAGAAAACACCAATTGAAAGCAAAGTTTTCTTAGTGTCACTTCTGGAGGAGGGAAGTGAGGTTCTTGGGCCATGTTGTATCAGAGAATGGTATTGCCGTGGACCCGGCGAAGGTGGCTACCGGTACAGGATTGGCCTACGCCCAAGAATTTAACAGATGTAAGAAGTTTCTTAGGGTTAGCTGGATATTATCGTAAGTTTATCCAAGGTTTCTCCAAGATAGCAGCACCATTGACCCAGTTGACCAAGAAGAATCAAGCTTTTGTCTGGGATGAAAGGTGCGAGAATGCATTCAAGAGTCTAAAGGACAAGTTGACATGCGCACCAGTGTTAGTCATTCCTAAGGGGAATAAAGAGATGACAGTATACACGGATGCATGTGGTACCGGACTGGGTGCTGTATTGATGCAAGGCGGAAGGGTTGTAGCTTATGCAAGTCGGCAATTGAAATCGCACGAGAGAAGATACCCTACCCATGATTTGGAATTGGCAGTGATTGTGTTCGCGTTAAAGATGTGGAGACATTATCTCTTGGGAGAAAGATTTGAGCTGTTTACTAATAATAAGTCATTGAAGTATCTCTTCTCCCAGAAGGATTTAAATCTCCGGCAACAAAGGTGGTTAGAATTCTTGGCTTCCTATGATTTTGACATCGCATATACACCGGGAAAGGGCAATGCAGTGGCCGATGCATTGAGTAGGAGACATGCCAGTTTAGGGGCTATGTTCCTAGAATGGAAGCAACTGGAGTACATCGCTGGGTATGATTTCAGACCGAAGTGCGAATTGAATCCAGAAATGTTAGCAAGTTTGACGGTCAGACCCACTTTGATTGAGCGGATCGGCTTTAGTCAGAGGGACGATCCTAACCTATTGGAAATCATCTCCAAGTTAGAGATGGGTATCGATGAGGAGATGGACAAGTATGGGCTTGATCGAGATGGATGGCTTAGAAAGAATGGAAAGCTTGTTGTACCCAATGTCAATGGATTGAGAGATGAAGTGCTTAGAGAATGTCATCACTCAAAACTTATTATACACCTCGGTGGTAACAAGATGTATCGAGACATGAAGCAGACCTACTACTAGGAAGGGATGAAAAGAGACTTTGGGAGGTTTATATCCAAATGCATGAATTGCCAGCTAGTTAAAGCCGAGCAAAGAAGCCTAGTGGGTTGTTACAACCATTAGAAATTCCCGAATGGAAATGAGAGCAAGTCTCGATGGATTTCATCGATGGTTTACCAAGGACTAGATCGGGACATGATAGCATTTGGGTGATTGTGGACCGATTGACTAAAAGTGCAAGATTTATACCAGTCAAATCGGCCAGAACGGCAGCCAAGTTGGCAGAATTGTATATGAAGTGGGTAGTGAGATTTCATGGAGTACCTAAATGCATTTTGAGTGACCGAGACCCGTTGTTCACTAGTGGGTTTTTGAAGAGCTTACAAGAGGCTCTAGGGTCAGAGTTACATCTCAGTACCGCATATCATCCTCAGACCGACGGTCAGACGGAGAGGGTGAATCGTATTTTGGAAGATCTCTTGAGAGCATGTATATTGGATTTTGGTGGATCATGGGATGACCATTTGCATCTAGTAGAGTTTGCATATAATAATAGCTACCAATCCAGTATCGGTATGGCTCCGTTTGAAGCTTTGTACGGAAGACCGTGCAACTCACCATCATGTTGGATAGAGACTAGCGAGAAGTTTATGCTTGGACTAGATGTGGTGAGGGAAACTTCAGATAAGATCAAGATCATTCAACAACGAATGAAGGCTGCCCAAGATAGGCAGAAGAGTTATGCTGATAAGAGGAGAAGAGACCTAAAATTCTCCATTGGTGACTTGGTGTTTGTCAAGATTTCTCCGTTGAAGAGCGTGATACGATTTGGCAGGAGAGGCAAGTTGGCACCAAGATTTGTTGGCCCATTCCCTGTTCTTGAACCAGTCGGGAATTTGGCATATAGAGTTTACTTACCAGAGAAGATGGTAGGAGTTCACAATGTATTTCATGTTTCCCAACTAAGGAAGTTCGTTCACGACCCAGATATGACTATTTCACCTGATTAGTTAGAGGACTTCGAAGTAGAACCCGAGGCGGTTGGGAACCGCAAGCCGGCCCGTATTGTCGAGCACGACATGAAGCAACTTCGAAGGAAGGCGGTGAAGCTAGTCAAGGTTCAGTGGAGCGAGGATGAGAATGATTGTACTTGGGAGACAGAGGAGAACATTAGGAAGACATATCCAGAACTCTTTGCCTGGTAAGATTTTAACTTCGATTTAGTTTTCCGCACGCTAGGATAGGCCTGTTTGCTTGTTTTGCATGTTTGATTGTTGTATGTGACTGTTAGGTATGCGGGATCCTTTGTATATTTTGGGTTAAGGAATTTCGGGGTCGAAATTTCTTAAGGGGGGGGGGGGGGGGGGGGGGAGTGTAACGACCCGTATTCTACGCATCATAGGACCATAGAACATTTATTTCTTTCACATATGAAGTCGTATGGACATGTAACTTTGGGAGACAACTATTGGGGTCATTTCCCATGTTCATGATTTTTCCCGATCTTTAAATGACCATTTTACCCCTAGTTGGTACTGTTTTGACCACAACTTTTGACTGGAAAGGAATTTTGACCTGAAACCACTTCCATTGGCTCCGGATGATGGTTTACAATTCCGTAGAGTGGTCACATTAGCCAAACGGACTCACCGTTTGGGAGATATGGCTGAAACAAGTTCAGATGGTGAAAAACAGCTTAATTGGGCTAAACCGGGTGATTAACAGCTAGTCCAAATGGAGGATTTCGGGATTAGGGTAAGGAGGAGGCTGAAATCAGTTAGAGAACGATCTTATCCTCATTTCCCAGCCGCCACTTTCTTTCTTGCAACCCTAGCATTGGCCTCCAACACCCAAATCACCTTCTAATCACTTTCTAATCAAGTTTCGGCTTAATCTACATCAAATTAAGGAGAGGAAACACGAAAGCAAGGCTAGAGCTGCTGTTAGACATCAGTATTCGCCCAAATCAGCAAGGTTTCAGTTCTGAGAATTTCGTTTGTGGCCAATGTGAGTGATTAGCATTGTTTTGACACTAATTACAGTTAATTAAGGGTAATTAGTGAAGATTAGCGAATTTATACACTAATAAATTCTGGAAAAATATCTATAAATTTGAAAATAATATTTTATGCCTCTGGTAGAAATTTGGTTTAATTTGGTTAAGTTCTGTTAACCATATGATTAGTTTTACTTAAACATGCTTAAGGGAAAATAAGGGGTTTTAGGTATATTTGATCCATTTTGACATGTAAATTCATTGTTTTGGTGTTTGTGGTTAGTTTGCTATGTTGCTATAACTGTTTGACATGTTTTGTGATTGATTAGAATAGTTAGATTGGTCGAAAACGCCGTTGAATGGCGTAAACACTTGCTGGAAAAGTTTCAGAAAACAGTGCAGGATCGGATCGGATCGGATATGGTGGCTCGGATTGGATAAGTTGAACTGGGCAAGGGATTCGATCGGATCGGAACCTGACACTTGAGAAAATTGGCAAAAAGGAAGGCCACGCTAACTGAACTGGGATCGGATCGGATAAAGGAGGAGGGATCGGATCAGAGCACGTGAAGAACGAGGGAGCTGATCGAAGCGGGAGCATGAACTGGATGGGAGGTGGCACCCGACCCGACCCGAAGGAGGACACCCGACCCGACCTAAAGGGGGACACCCGACCCGAACCGATGCGATGGAGTGGACCCGAACCGAACCGCTATGAGAGGAAGACCGTGCACCAACGCAACGCAGTGGACCCGACCCGAACAGATGGCTTGAAAGGAATCCGACCCGACCCAGTGTTGACCAATAACCCGAGATGCAAAGGTAGTCCAATATGGGAAGTTAGAGCTCAGGATCCAGTTGGGAACCGATGAGTTCACTTCATGATTGAGCTTTGCTGCGGGACGTGTGCCAAGGGGCAGTCGATGTTTATGACTTTGGATCACTATGTATGGGAAGTACGTGAACGGATTCAGGGCTGCAATGGCCTAGGTACGACTAAAGGGCTATAAACCAATGAAGTGGGGTCATTTGTAAAGATTTGGTCATGACTCCATGTTGTAAGCTTGGTAGTAGCAGTAGTTGTACAAGTTGAACTCCGTCACTACTTCGATGGGTCTAATGATTGACAGTGGTGGACATCGTATGCTTTACGCACTGAGTGAGAGATGTGAGGATGGTTGCAATGGATGATTTGTTTGCTATCATTATGACATGCACCCCCCCCCCCCCCCCCCCCGTATTCTTTACACCAATTATTATGGCACCTTAGAGTACTGTACGGTATGTGGTACTAACTCTTTGGTTGCAGGTTCAGGTTTGGTTTAGTATACCTGTTATTTTTCTGTTTAGATGCTTATCGCTCATACCAGGCTTTATGTCTGACCCAGAGTTTTATGCCTCCTCTTATTACTCTGGGTGCTCAGACTAGAGACATGTTAGCTGGTGATGCACGGGTAGATGATCCGGAGACGAGCAAGAGGCTTCCACGTAATATATATATATATAGTATTCTCCCTGTGTTGTTGAAGATCACTGCTTGGGCATTAGTGGTGCATCTTCTACTTTAGCTTTCTTTTGTTTAGAGACGGTAAATTTGGAAAGTTGTAATAAGCTGTATTTAGATTTCCGCTGCTCTGATGTTGATGTTGATTTTAGTTATCAGCTTATGCACTGTCTCACCTGTTTTATGTCAAGTATGTTATTATTATTATATTTTACTCCATGCGCTGTGAGACATTCTACAGGTTCTTGATCAGTTCGTTCCCTTCTTTCCTTTCTCCTGACGACCGTCCCGTGCTAGTCGGGCATGTGTACAGTGCACTTTCGGAGGAAATGCAGGCTGGTGCGGGGCGGGCCATCACACTTGGTATCAGAGCTCTAGGTTGCGTAGTTAACCTAGGGAAATTATCAGGGAGAGATAATATACGTATACGAGAGAGCGTATTTGTGATTATTTTGGTTTTTAAAAGCTATATATATATATATATACTATTAGTAGTATAAGAATGAAATCGTGCTGCACTAGCACCACTATGGGGTCGTTAATCGTTTCCTTTTACAGATTGACGATGAGCCGATATGTTAGAGGTACCGGTAGAGGCCCCAATAATGGGAATGCTGCTGACATGAGGACGATGTTTACTGACCTCATGAGAGAGATGCTTAGGGATGTACAAAGGGAAGCTCCCTATGGTGGAAATGGTGGTGGTCCAATAGTGCAGGCGCCGAGAGTCGACTTCGCCAAGCTGAATAAGGATTATACTAGCCTTGGTGGGAAGCCGTTCCACGGAACGGAGTCGGCTACGGATGTTCAGGATTGGTTGGATAGTTGCGAATGTATCTTCGAGGATTTGGGTATCGAGGATGCAATGAAGAGAAAGCTAGCGTCCCGTCAGCTGCAAGGGCGGGCAATGAATTGGAGGAATGCTATAAAGGCAGCTACTCCCGAAGATCAGATTACTTGGGAGCAGTTTAAAGCTCGCTTTAGCGAGAAGTTCATTCCAGCTGCTCAGAAGTCAGTGTTGTTTAAGAAATTCTTGGAGCTCAAGCAGAATGGCAGAGCTGTCTCGGAGTATATTGCTGAATTCGACACTTTGTCAAATTATGGGTTATCTCTTATTGATACTGCCGAGAAGAAGAATGAGAAATTCATAACTGGTTTGGATCAGTACTTGGGGGAAATGCTTATTAACCACATCGATGAGACGTTTGAATCGATTATGGGGAAAGCATTAAGATCAGAAAGTCTCTACCCTAAGCTGAAGACTGAGGTTGCATCCGCAGATGAGCCAAAGCCACAAGCAAGTGGTGGAGGCAAGGGTGGTTCCCAGAATAAGAGAAAGCAGAATCAGACTAAGGATGGCCAGAAGAAAAAGAATAAGCAAGATGTTGAGTACTTCAGCTGTGGTAAGAAGGGCCATTATGCTAGTAATTGTCGGGCCAAGCCAGCGGACAGGAAGTGCTTCAACTGTGGCCAAATGGGACATCACAAGGACAAGTGTCTGCAACCCCCTAAAGAAAAGCAAATGGTGAAAGCCTACGCCCTTAATGCTATTCCTTCTTCGTCGAATGCCCCAACTGCGACGGAGAAGGGAAAGAATGTCGTCATTCAAGGTATGCTTTCTGTTTATGATGTTCCTGTTAGAGTTTTGTTTGATACGGGAGCTTCCAGTTCTTTCATATCTAGTGACCTGGTAGATAGGTTGGGATAGGAGCCCGAGATTGTCGATAGACCTTTAGTAGTGACGAACCCGATTGGTGGTTCGACTAGCCTTAGCATGATTTGTCGTAATGTGGTCTTATCGAGTCATGGATGCATGTTTGTTTGTGATTGCTTTGTTTTGGGCTTTACTGGGTTTGGCATTAATTTGGGAGTAGATTGGCTCCGAAGATACGGGGTGGTGGTAGACTGTGAGGGCTTTTTGTTGACAGCTAGAGTCGATGATGGGCGGAGGATAGTGTTTGGTGGTCTACCCAGTGAGGGGGTACTGGCTAGTTTTCTAAACTCCCTCGACATTCCGCATAGTGAGTTGTCAGGTTTGCCCATGGTTGGCCAGTATCCGGATGTTTTCGAAGAAGTGACCGGGCTTCCACCACACCGAGAGATTGAGTTCCGTATTGATTTGGTAAAAGATGCCAGACCTATAGTGATGCCACTTCGTCGTATGGCACCAAGGGAGCAACGAGAGCTCGAGGTGCAAGTCAACAATCTTTTGAAGAAGGGATTTATCAGAAGGAGTGTTTTTGAATGGGGAGCACCAGTTGTGTTTGCTACCAAGGCGGATGGTTCCCTTCGTTTGTGTGTGGACTACCGCGATTTGAATAAAGTGACGAGGAAGAACAAGTATCCTCTACCGCGGATAGATGATTTGTTCGATCAGTTGAGTGGCGCGAGAATATTTTCTCAATTGGATCTCGCGACAGGTTTTCATCAGCTTAGAGTGGAAGCTGAGAGTATAGCTAAAACGACATTTCGAACGCCGTCTGGATTTTATGAGTGGTTGGTCATGCCATTCGTGCTGACCAATGCCCCAGCATATTTTGTGGATCTTATGAATAGGGTATTCAGAGATCAGTTGAATAGGTTTGTCCTTGTGTTCGTTGATGATATTTTGTTCTATTCGACGACAGAGGAAGAACACAAGGAACATTTAAAAATAGTGATGGAGGTGTTGAGAAAACACCAATTGAAAGCAATGTTTTCTAAGTGTCACTTCTGGAGGAGGGAAGTGAGGTTCTTGGGCCATGTTGTATCAGAGAATGGTATTGCCGTGGACCCGGCGAAGGTGGCTACGGTACAGGATTGGCCTACGCCCAAGAATGCAACAGATGTAAGAAGTTTCTTAGGGTTAGCTGGATATTATCGTAAGTTTATCCAAGGTTTCTCCAAGATAGCAGCACCATTGACCCAGTTGACCAAGAAGAATCAAGCTTTTGTCTGGGATGAAAGGTGCGAGAATGCATTCAAGAGTCTAAAGGACAAGTTGACATGCGCACCAGTGTTAGTCATTCCTAAGGGGAATAAAGAGATGACAGTATACACGGATGCATGTGGTACCGGACTGGGTGCTGTATTGATGCAAGGCGGAAGGGTTGTAGCTTATGCAAGTCGGCAATTGAAATCGCACGAGAGAAGATACCCTACCCATGATTTGGAATTGGCAGTGATTGTGTTCGCGTTAAAGATGTGGAGACATTATCTCTTGGGAGAAAGATTTGAGCTGTTTACTAATAATAAGTCGTTGAAGTATCTCTTCTCCCAGAAGGATTTAAATCTCCGGCAACAAAGGTGGTTAGAATTCTTGGCTTCCTATGATTTTGACATCGCATATACACCGGGAAAGGGCAATGCAGTGGCCGATGCATTGAGTAGGAGACATGCCAGTTTAGGGGCTATGTTCCTAGAATGGAAGCAACTGGAGTACATCGCTGGGTATGATTTCAGACCGAAGTGCGAATTGAATCCAGAAATGTTAGCAAGTTTGACGGTCAGACCCACTTTGATTGAGCGGATCGGCTTTAGTCAGAGGGACGATCCTAACCTATTGGAAATCATCTCCAAGTTAGAGATGGGTATCGATGAGGAGATGGACAAGTATGGGCTTGATCGAGATGGATGGCTTAGAAAGAATGGAAAGCTTGTTGTACCCAATGTCAATGGATTGAGAGATGAAGTGCTTAGAGAATGTCATCACTCAAAACTTATTATACACCTCGGTGGTAACAAGATGTATCGAGACATGAAGCAGACCTACTACTAGGAAGGGATGAAAAGAGACATTGGGAGGTTTATATCCAAATGCATAAATTGCCAGCTAGTTAAAGCCGAGCAAAGAAGCCTAGTGGGTTGTTACAACCATTTGAAATTCCCGAATGGAAATGAGAGCAAGTCTCGATGGATTTCATCGATGGTTTACCAAGAACTAGATCGGGACATGATAGCATTTGGGTGATTGTGGACCGATTGACTATAAGTGCAAGATTTATACCAGTCAAATCGACCAGAACGGCAGCCAAGTTGGCAGAATTGTATAGGAAGTGGGTAGTGAGATTTCATGGAGTACCTAAATGCATTTTGAGTGACCGAGACCCGTTGTTCACTAGTGGGTTTTTGAAGAGCTTACAAGAGGCTCTAGGGTCAGAGTTACATCTCAGTACCGCATATCATCCTCAGACCGACGGTCAGACGGAGAGGGTGAATCGTATTTTGGAAGATCTCTTGAGAGCATGTATATTGGATTTTGGTGGATCATGGGATGACCATTTGCATCTAGTAGAGTTTGCATATAATAATAGCTACCAATCCAGTATCGGTATGGCTCCGTTTGAAGCTTTGTACGGAAGACCGTGCAACTCACCATCATGTTGGATAGAGACTAGCGAGAAGTTTATGCTTGGACTAGATGTGGTGAGGGAAACTTCAGATAAGATCAAGATCATTCAACAACGAATGAAGGCTGCCCAAGATAGGCAGAAGAGTTATGCTGATAAGAGGAGAAGAGACCTAAAATTCTCCATTGGTGACTTGGTGTTTGTCAAGATTTCTCCGTTGAAGAGCGTGATACGATTTGGCAGGAGAGGCAAGTTGGCACCAAGATTTGTTGGCCCATTCCCTGTTCTTGAACCAGTCGGGAATTTGGCATATAGAGTTTACTTACCAGAGAAGATGGTAGGAGTTCACAATGTATTTCATGTTTCCCAACTAAGGAAGTTCGTTCACGACCCAGATATGACTATTTCACCTGATTAGTTAGAGGACTTCAAAGTAGAACCCAAGGCGGTTGGGAACCGCAAGCCGGCCCGTATTGTCGAGCACGACATGAAGCAACTTCGAAGGAAGGCGGTGAAGCTAGTCAAGGTTCAGTGGAGCGAGGATGAGAATGATTGTACTTGGGAGACAGAGGAGAACATTAGGAAGACATATCCAGAACTCTTTGCCTGGTAAGATTTTAACTTCGATTTAGTTTTCCGCATGCTAGGATAGGCCTGTTTGCTTGTTTTGCATGTTTGATTGTTGTATGTGACTGTTAGGTATGCGGGATCCTTTGTATATTTTGGGTTAAGGAATTTCGGGGTCGAAATTTCTTAAGGGGGGGGGGGGGGGGTGTAACGACCCGTATTCTACGCATCATAGGACCGTAGAACATTTATTTCTTTCACATATGAAGTCGTATGGATATGTAACTTTGGGAGACAACTATTGGGGTCATTTCCCATGTTCATGATTTTTCCCGATCTTTAAATGACCATTTTACCCCTAGTAGGTACTGTTTTGACCATAACGTTTGACTGGAAAGGAATTTTGACCTGAAACCACTTCCATTGGCTCCGGATGATGGTTTACAATTCCGTAGAGTGGTCACATTAGCCAAACGGACTCACCGTTTGGGAGATATGGCTGAAACAAGTTCAGATGGTGAAAAACAGCTTAATTGGGCTAAACCGGGTGATTAACAGCTAGTCCAAATGGAGGATTTCGGGATTAGGGTAAGGAGGAGGCTGAAATCAGTTAGAGAACGATCTTATCCTCATTTCCCAGCCGCCACTTTCTTTCTTGCAACCCTAGCAATGGCCTCCAACACCCAAATCACCTTCTAATCACTTTCTAATCAAGTTTTGGCTTAATCTACATCAAATTAAGGAGAGGAAACACGAAAGCAAGGCTAGAGCTGCTGTTAGACATCAGTATTCGCCAAAATCAGCAAGGTTTCAGTTCTGAGAATTTTGTTTGTGGCCAATGTGAGTGATTAGCATTGTTTTGACACTAATTACAGTTAATTAAGGGTAATTAGTGAAGATTAGCGAATTTATACACTAATAAATTCTGGAAAAATATCTATAAATTCGAGAATAATATTTTATGCCTCTGGTAGAAATTTGGTTTAATTTGGTTAAGTTCTGTTAACCATATGATTAGTTTTACTTAAACATGCTTAAGGGAAAATAAGGGGTTTTGGGTATATTTGATCCATTTTGACATGTAAATTCATTGTTTTGGTGTTTGTGGTTAGTTTGCTATGTTGCTATAACTGTTTTACATGTTTTGTGATTGATTAGAATAGTTAGATTGGTCGAAAACGCCGTTGAATGGCGTAAACACTTGCTGGAAAAGTTTCAGAAAACAGTGCAGGATCGGATCGGATATGGTGGCTCGGATTGGATAAGTTGAACTGGGCAAGGGATTCGATCGGATCGGAACCTGACACTTGAGAAAATTGGCAAAAAGGAAGGCCACGTTAACTGAACTGGGATCGGATCGGATAAAGGAGGAGGGATCGGATCAGAGCACGTGAAGAACGAGGGAGCTGATCGAAGCGGGAGCATGAACTGGATGGGAGGTGGCACCCGACCCGACCCGAAGGAGGACACCCGACCCGACCTAAAGGGGGACACCCGACCCGAACCGATGCGATGGAGTGGACCCGAACCGAACCGCTATCAGAGGAAGACCATGCACCAACGCAACGCAGTGGACCCGACCCGAACCGATGGCTTGATAGGAATCCGATCCAACCCAGTATTGACCAATAACCCGAGATGCAAAGGTAGTCCAATATGGGAAGTTAGAGCTCAGGATCCAGTTGAGAACCGATGAGTTCACTTCATGATTGGGCTTTGCTGCGGGGCGTGTGCCAAGGGGCAGTCGATGTTTATGACTTTGGATCACTATGTATGGCAAGTACGTGAACGGATTCACGGCTGCAATGGCCTAGGTACGACTAAAGGGCTATAAACCAATGAAGTGGGGTCATTTGTAAAGATTTGGTCATGACTCCATGTGGTAAGCTTGGTAGTAGCAGTAGTTGTACAAGTTGAACTCCGTCACTACTTCGATGGGTCTAGTGATTGACAGTGGTGGACATCGTATGCTTTACGCACTGAGTGAGAGATGTGACGATGGTTGCTATGGATGATTTGTTTGCTATCATTATGACTTGCACACCCCACCCCCGTATTATTTACACTATTTATTATGGCACCTTAGAGTACTGTACTGTATGTGGTACTAACTCTTTGGTTGCAGGTCCAGGTTCAGGTATGGTTTAATATATCTGTTATTGTTCTATTTAGATGCATATCGCTCATACCAGGCTTTATGTCTGACCCAGAGTTTTATGTCTCCTCTTATTACTCTGGGTGCTCACACGAGCAGACTAGAGACAGGTTAGCTGGTGATGCACGGGTAGATGATCCGGAGACGAGCAGGAGGCTTCCACGTAATATATATATATATAGTATTCTCCCTGTGTTGTTGAAGATCACTGCTTGGGCATTAGTGGTGCATCTTCTACTTTAGCTTTCTTTTGTTTAGAGACAGTAAATTTGGAAAGTTGTAATAAGCTGTATTTGGATTTCCACTGCTCTGATATTGATGTTGATTTTAGTTATCAGCTTATGCACTGTCTCACCTGTTTTATGACAAGTATGTTATTATTATTATATTTTACTCCATGCGCTGTGAGACATTCTACAGGTTCTTGATCAGTTCGTTTCCTTCTTTCCTTTCTCCTGACGACCGTCCCGTGCTAGTCGGGCATGTGTACAACGCACTTTCAGAGGAAATGCAGGATGGTGCGGGGCGGCCCGTCATAGGTAGTGTTAAGTCAATTAGGGAAACACTTAATCGATTCAACATGTTAACTAAACGAATGGGTGGGGTTAGGTAAACTTGGACACTTAAGCAAATAAACATGTCGATTAGAAAACCCTAGTAGCGGGGCCCATTTCAGCAGCAACCCACATAGATGTATCATGGTACCCTGGAACTAGGCAGGGTGAGGCACGATTACTGGGCTGATTATAAGCGGTTAAAACGTCGGCGATTGGTGGGCCAGTGTAAGTTCCGACGGAGTAAGGGTTTGCACGTACTCCGTAGTGGAAAAATAAGGCACTGGGCATCAGTTTTATACACTGTGCATCCTGAATCGTGTTAGGTTGCCACCAGAGGGACTGATACACCCCATGGTGGGACCAGCACAGGTATCTACAGTCAAGCGGGGCCGAATGACATAGGATATGAATGCATACGAGTAGGAGCCGATCATTAAGGGGATCGTTTGTTATGAACAAGTAGGGCTGGTTGAACCAATGGCTAAGTAGGTGCAGTGACTATAGTAACGGGTACGATCACATGTTCCTCTTATCTTGTATTAGGGTATTGTCCTATGTTCTGTTATTACTGTCATGATCCCTTTCCTTGTATAAATACTAGTAATCACCGAACTTACCAGACTTAGTATCTGACCCGTTTTCCTTTGTCCTCTTTTCTTCCGATCCCCCCCAGGTCCATAGGGAGGGAATACTGCAGCTTAGTCAGACTCTTTGCAAGCTTCAAGAAAGTAGATGTATGATTTAGACTCTCTCTCAAACTTGGCTATGGCTCTTGGACATTATCCTTGGAGATTTATGATTTATGCTTCTTTATTAAATAATCAAGACAGAAATTATGTTGTAATGTTTTGGGAAGTTATTTTGAGACAATTTGATGTAAGGCTTTTGTATTGAACCACGTATGAAATAAAGAATTGAATTTCGTTGCTTATATCTATCCGTCTTGTAAAGTTTTCTGTGTCTTGTACCTATAACCCTCCACCAAAGTTAAGGCATTCCCTTTGTGAGTGACCTTAACGAAGGTGGGGTGTTTCACTTGGTATCAGAGAAAAGGTTTACCAGATCAGATAAGAGTTTTTGAAAATTACTTTCAAAAAAGGAATATAAAGAAGCATTTTACAAGAAAGAGTGTTGTTTTAAATTTAAAAAGGCATAATCCCCAAAGCAATATGCACTATCTTTCTATCCTTCATTTTGAATCTTTTCTTATTCGTTTAAGCATGTCTGGGAATCTTAACCTTCCTGAGGGTGTACTGATATCTGGCTGGTTCAGGAGGTACTTAGAGGCTAGGGCCAACGACGCAGGCCCAGCAGATATTCCTCCTCCTCCAGCTACAGCGGTTCCTTCTCCTCCCCCTCCTCATGCAAATGCTTTCTGAAAGATTTGTAGAGACTTTAGGGCCATGGGTGGAAAGGATTTTAAGGGAACTGAATCATTCGTAGAAGCAAGGAACCGGATCAAAGAAACCGAGGATCTGTTCGTTATCTTCGAGGTGGACGATAGGCAGAAGATACAGTTGGCTGTATGGTTGCTCAAAGACGAAGCTTCATATTGGTGGGAAGTCACTAACGCTGAAAGACCAGTTGACACATGGATGGATTTCAGGATAAGGTTTGAGATGAAATTCCTCACAGGCTGAACGAAGTCTACAACTAGAAAAGTTCTTATCTCCTAAGAAAGGAAGTATGACGGTCAAGGAGTACGTCAATCAATTCAATCAGCTGGCCCGATTTGGACTGGACTTAGTGAATACTTCTCATAAGAAGGCTCTCCGTTTTGTCAAGGGATTGAATGAGCCACTTCACTGCTTATCTATGACCCATATACCTATGGGGGCTACTTACGAGAGGTTAGTGGACATGGCACTCTTACAAGAGGAAGACAAGGGCAGGAAAGAGGCAAAAGCGGAAGTGCCTCAAGATAAGAAGGGGGAGGGGTCACAGAACAAGAAGGTTGATTCAAAGAAAGGCGGGAAGAACAACAAACCCCGTGAAAAGAGAAAGTGTAATTTCTGTGGCATTCCCGGACATCTGATCAAATAAAAAGGAACATGGGTGGCTGTTTCCACTGTGGTAAGATAGGACACATGGCTAAGGCCTGCCCAAGGAAGCAAGGGCAGAGAGCTGGACCTTCTTCTGGAGGACAAGTTCACGCTCTCACGGCACCTCCGCAAGAACGAGGTAGAAATATTTCTGCCGAAAGTTTAGTCTATCTTTCTGGTCATCCTATTCATACACTATTTGATTCTGGAGCATCGCACTCTTTATATCTACTGCTTTAGTGGAATCTCTGCACCTAGACACCAGCATAGTAGATGATCCCTTGGTTGTTTCAAATCCAATTGGGGGCTCAGCTTATTTGTCAATGGTTTGTTTGGATTTGAAAATATCTATACTAAGCGTTGGGTTTAGATGTAATGCCTTTGTTTTGGGCTTCACGGGCTATGGGTTGATTCTAGGCATGGACTGGCTATCCAGTAATGGTGTCGTCCTCGATTGTGAAAAGAGAGTGGTTAGACTCATGACTCGCCTCGGTAACACTCTCGAAATTTCTTGTAATCCAATGAACTCTGTTATGCTTAGTTATCTAGAATCTCTTGATGCGTCCGTTGAGAACTTGTAGTCGGTAAGGGTAGTCCATGAATATTTAGATGTGTTTGAAGAGGTAAAGGGCTTTCCGCCAAAGCGTGAGATAGATTTCCGCATATACCTCGTGGACAACGCAAAACCCGTTGCTTTACCCGTTAGACACATGGCTCCGAGGGAGAGGAAAGAACTCAGCAAGCAAGTTAAAGAATTGCTTGAGAAGGGGTTTATAAGGCCGAGTATTTCTGAATGGGTTGCTCCAGTAGTGTTCGCAACTACAGCGGACAGTTCGCTTCGCCTGTGCGTTGATTATAGGGAGCTAAACAAGCTGACCAAAAGGAATAGGCACCCACTTCCGAGAATAGATGATTTGTTCGATCAGCTTGTAGGTGCATCGGTTTTCTCCCAATTAGATTTGGCTATCGGGTTTCATCAGCTAAGGGTGGCTGAAGACAGCATTGATAAGACCGCGTTCAGAACTCCAGATGGTTTCTTCGAGTGGCTTGTCATGCCTTTCGGCTTGACAAATGCACCCGCTTACTTCGTTGATTTAATGAGCATGGTGTTCCGAGAGTTCCTCAATAAGTTTGTGGTGGTATTCATAGACGATATTTTGATCTTCTCAAAGAATGAGGAAGAGCATGCTCAGCATCTAAAACAAGTCATGGATACTCTCCATGCACATCAGTTGAAGGCGAAATTCTATAAATGCCATTTCTGGAGGGAAGAAGTTAGGTTCCTTGGACACGTGGTGTCCAAAGAGGGGATAGCTGTGGACCCCGCGAAAGTGGTTGCTGTGCAAGATTGGAAGGTTCCTCGAAATGCAACCGAAGTCCGAAGCTTTCTCGGGCTAGCAGGCTTTTATCGAAAATTTATCAAAGATTTTGCAAAAATCTCAGCTCCACTGACAAGATTGACAAAGAAGAACCTAGCTTTCAATTGGGATTTGGATTGCGATATTGCTTTCCAACATTTGAAAAGGGCTCTAACAACAGCCCCAGTTTTGACATTGCCTGATGGAAGCAAGATGTTTACAGTATACACAGATGCCTGTGGAACGGGACTAGGTGCTATTCTGATGCAAGAAGGGAAGGTAATGGCTTATGGTGGAAGACAGTTAAAAGTACACGAGAAAAACTACCCAACCCACGACCTAGAGTTGGCAACCATCGTTTTTTAGCTTCAGTCTTGGCGCCATTATCTCCTAGGTGAGAAATTTGAACTGTATACAGACCATAAATCGTTGAAATACCTTTTTTCGTAGAAAGATCTCAATTTGAGGCAGCAAAGATGGATGGAGTTTCTTGCCTCATTCGATTTAGAGATTTCCTACACTCCTGGCAAGGGCAATGCAGTAGCAGATGCCTTAAGTAGAAAGAAGCTGGCCTTAAGCCCTCTCTTTGTGGAAAGGCAAAGCTTGGAGTTCATAGCGAGCTTTAACTTCAGACCCTCCTATGAGTTTGTACCTGGCTTGCTAGTAACGTTAGAAGTGAGACCAACTCTATTAGACTCAATCGGAGTCGCGCAAAGAGAAGACCTTCAGCTAGCCGATGTGATGGACAAGTTAATTAGGGGTGAGACTTCTAGTTAACTCAATAGATACTCCTTTGATGCCGAGGGCTGGCTGAGACGAGAGGGAAGACTATGTGCCCCACAAGTAAGGGATTTGGTAAAGGCGGTTCTAGAAGAGGCACACCATTCCAAGCTGACCATACACCCAAGCGGAGAAAAAATGTATAAAGACATCAAGATAGTTTTCTTTTGGAATGGCATGAAGCAAGACATAGCTAAATTTGTTTCTAGGTGTTTAATATGCCAACAAGTCAAAGCGGAGCAGAAGAAGCTTGGTGGTTTGCTCCATCCTCTATAAGTCCCACAGTGGAAATGGAATAGCATCTCGATGGACTTTATAGATGGGTTGCCTAGGTCAAGAAGGAGCAATACTAGCATTTGGGTAATAGTGGACATGCTCACAAAAAGCGTCCACTTTATACCCGTCAAGAGTAGAAGGACTGCCTCATCCCTAGCATCCATATATCTTAAAGAGATAGTTCGACTCCATGGGATGCCCTGCAGCATAGTGAGTGATCGAGACCCTATTTCACGAGTGAGTTTTGGAAGAGTTTACAAGAGCTGTAAGCACACAGTTATGCTTAAGCACGACCTATCACCCTCAAACCGATGGCCAGACAGAAAGAGTCAACAGAGTACTAGAAGACCTCTTGAGATTATGCATTATTGACTTCGGAGGTACATGGGAGGATCATTTACCTTTGGTGGAATTCGCTTACAACAATAACTACCAATCCACCATAGGCATGGAACCTTTCGAAGCTTTACATGGAAGACTGTGCAGGTAACCAACTTGTTGTTAGGAGTCCACAGACAAGCTCATACTTGGACCAGACATGATTAGGGAAACTTCAGAGAAAGTTGACTTGATACGAAGAAGAATGAAGACTGCCTAAGATGGACAGAAGTCCTATGCAGACCAAAGAAGAACTGACCTTGAGTTCGAAGTTGGAGACAAGGTGTTCCTTAAAGTATCTCCTTTGAGGAACGTCATTCGCTTTGGATCCGCAGGAAAGTTAGCACCAAGATTTGTAGGGTCGTTCCCTATCATCGAGAAGATTGGAAAGATGGCGTATAGGGTACAGCTCCCCGAAAGGTTGGCCGGGGTTCATAATGTCTTTCATGTCTCTCACCTGCGGAAATGCTTACACGAGTCTGCAGAAGTGATAGAACCAAGCATGCTAGAGGAATTTGAAGTTGAACGAGTAGCAACTGTGAGGAGAGTTCCAACCCGTATCTTGGGAACATAAGTCAAAAAGCTACGCAATCGTGAAGTTAAGCTCGTCAAAGTTCAATGGAGCGACACGGAGGAAGACGCAACTTGGGAAACTGAGGATAGAATATGCGCAGCCTACCCTTTTCTTTTTGAGGGTACATTCTTAATCTCTTTTTCCTTAAGTTTATGCCCGTATCTGTCTTTTATCTCCTCCGTCCTATCCTTTATCCTTAGGTAGGAACACATTTGGATGTAAACATGTAATTGAAACATGTTATGATTGATGGTTTCAAGTGGTTGCAAGTGGTTGCTAGTGGTCGCCAGTGGATGCATATACACACACATTAGGAATTAGATCAGCTCAGTCACTTCCATATTGCATATGCATATATGTATTGGTATATGGATTGAAACTTGATGTGTTATCATATGGATGTTGCATTTGTATGAATGATTGTGCACTCATGTAGGAAATTTTGAGTAGGAAAAATTGCATTCACAATGGACTCATGGCACTGACATAATTTGCATTAAGGAGGTCAACTGAATCAGTAGACCACCTGATTTTGCATTAGATAAGGACATGTACACACATAATGCATATGATCATGAAGCATTAGAAATCTTTTAAGGACAATGATTGCTTGTGTTTGATGGTTGAGTATATGGGTGATTGGATGGTAGGATATAAGTTCTTCTCGACTTGAAGATTTCGGGGACGAAATCCTAAAAGGAGGGGAGAATGTAACACCCCGTATTTTCTGTTAACGGTATAGTAACAAATTAAACAATAATTAATTTAAAATGTGAGAATTAAGGGAAACGGGTTATGCCATTGTGTTTGTCTCGGAATTTTGGTTGAGATAGATTCCGAGTTTGCGTAAATTGGACTTCGTATGAAGAAGTTATGGCTGTCGGAAGTTTCCAGGAAATTCAAATAAATTCAAACAGCTCGAAAACAAATTCAAATTCAAATCAGAAGTCAGAAGCGGGCTGGGCGGGAAAATTCCCGCCTAGGACCCAGGTCGACCAGGGGGTCAACCTTAGTGTCGACCTCCCCCTTACAGGTCGACCTGCCCCCCCTCCCCGGGGAAGATCTAAAAGGTGACGATTTTGTGACTCAGTACTGAGTCACTAGGGCTGAGGTGTCACCCTATCTTCATTGGATGGTTGTGGTTAACCCTAGGATCATCCATCGACTCAAATTGAATCGAAATTCTATATAAACAACCCAATGCTCAAACCTAAAAATCACACAAAAATAATCCTAGAACTATCATGCTGTCAATGGAAACCTTGGAGTAGCCATCACCAATTTAAAGAGAAGATAAGAACCTAAATCAAATTAAAAGTTATCAAATTCAATGATCTACATCAAAGGCGAGCTTACCAATTTCAGAATTCATATTTCAGAATGCAAGAATTCCTTTTTAGTTGTAAGTTGGTTATTACATAGATTTAAACGTTTCAAATGAATCATGACATGTTGTAATTGGAATATAGAGTGATGCTTACGTATAAGATTTGATTCTCAATTGTCTTAAGTATCGTTGAAATTAATCATGTCTATATGCTTGTGGTGACGAACATATTGTATATTAATCATGTCTATATGCTTGTGGTGATGAACATATTGTATGTTATTGGAATCTATTATGATTCGGTAATGGATTTATTTTGCCAATTAAATGGTGAAACATGTCATGTTATAAATTGGTGGTTATTTGCAAGTTTATGATCTAAAACACATGCTTATATGTTAGATCAACACTCATGTATATTCATGTTAGGTCGAATCTAATTATGTTGAAAAATTTGGAATTGTAGTCCTCTTATGTTTTAATACATAAGTATCATGCTAAGTTATGATTCGAATATGTTGATAATAGTTCTCTTATGTTTAAAACACATAAGTCATCATGTTAAGTTATGATTCGAACATGTTGATAATAGTTCTCTTATGTTTAAAACACATAAGTCATCATGTTAAGTTATGATTCAAATATGTTGATAATAGTTCTCTTATGTTTAACACACATAAGTTAATATGCTAAGTTGTGGTTTAAAATTGTGATTATATGTTAAACCTCCATGCTAGACCTTTGTCAAGTTTACATGACAATTAGACCCAACTTAGTCACAAGTTCACCATTACCCATTTAATTAGAGTTAAATGATACCTCTATGCCAAGGTACACATGACAAGTTGAATGTATGCTATTTTATGTTTATTTCATGTCCCTTGTTTATTACCCCTTTTCTTGTTTATGGGTTGGGCTAATTTACTAGCCCAACATTTTATGTGATTCATGCGTACGTTCCACGGGGGTAGCGATGGGAAAATATGAAAATTCATGGCATAGATTTGTTCATAAAATGGTATATTTGATATACCATCTATGGTGAGCATAATCAAAGGACAATTATGGCATGATTAAATTAAATTAAATTTACATAAAGAAATTAGACATATATAAAAAATGTGAATTTAGAAAAAAGACGAATATGCCTAACCCGAGGTTAGACTGAGCTGTGGTGCAAATCTGCCCGAAACCGACCAGCATATCCAGTGACCACAACAAGACCTGTCTAATGTAGGTGGTTAGTGCATCAAGACCAAAAAGAACCCAAGGTTAGACTGAGTTGTGGTGTAAATCTACCCGGAACCGACCGGCACATCCAGTGACCACAACAATACCTATCTAATGTGAGTGGTTGGTGCTTTAATAAATTAAAGCTAAGTCAGGATTGGTAGGGTTAAGTCAATTAGGGAAACACTTAACCAATTCAACATGTTAACTAAACGAATGGGTGGGGTTAGGTAAACTTGGACACTTAACCAAATAAACATGTTGATTAGAAAACCCTAGTAGCGGGGGCCCATTTCTGCAGTAACCCACATAGATGTATCATGGTACCCTGGAACTAGGCAGGGTGGGGCACAATTACTAGGCTGATTATAAGTGGTCAAAACGTCGGCAGTTGGTGGGCCAGTGTAAGTTCCAACAGAGTATGGGAATGCACGTACTCCGAAGTTGAAAAATTAGGCACTGGGCATCAGTAGTATACACTGTGCATCCTGAATCGTGTCGGGTTGCCACCAGAGGGACTAATACACCCCATGATGGGACCAACACAGGTATCTACAATCAAGCGGGGCCGAGTGACATAGGATATGAATGCATACGAGTAGGAGATGATCATTAAGGGGATCGTTTGTTATGAACAAGTAGGGCTGGTTGAACCAATGGCTAAGTAGGTGCAGAGAGTAATGGGTGCGATCACATGTTCCTCTTATCTTATATTAGGGTATTGTCCTATGTTCTGTTATTACTGTCATGATCCCTTTCCTTGTTTAAATACTAGTAATCACCGAACTTACCAGACTTATTCTCTGACCAATTTTCTTTCGTCCTCTTTTCTTCTGTCCCCCCCCCCCTTAGTTCCATAGGGAGGGAATACTGCAGCTTAGTCAGACTCTTTGCAAGCTTCAAGAAAGTAGATGTATGATTTGGACTCTCTCTCAAATTTGGCTATGGCCCTTGGACATTATTCTTGGGGATTTATGATTTATGATTCTTTATTAAATAATCAAGACAGAAATTATGTTGTAATGTTTTGGGAAGTTATTTTGAGACAATTTGATGTAATGCTTTTGTATTGAACCACGTATGAAATAAAGAATTGAATTTCGTTGCTTATATCTATCCGTCTTGTAAAGTTTTCTGTGTCTTGTACCTATAACCCTCCACCAAAGTTAAGGCATTCCCTTTGTGAGTGACCTTAATGGAGGTGGGGTGTTTCAAATTCATTAGAATGGAATAAAAGACTCATCAGAGATAGAATTAGTAACATCCAATAAGAATGACTCGTTAGAGATAGGATCAGTAGTATCATAGATAGAGAAACTCATTAGAGATGGGGTTAGTAATGCTCTAGAATGAGTAGAGAGTGATATGTTTATAAGTAAGATATTTGTGATTATATATATATACTCCGATTTTAGAAAATATATTTTTGAGAATATAAAAGTTATATATTTGAAAAGCTAATGAACTAATTGATTGCTGATTGTGTTGTGTGATTATTAATTTAACTAATAAAAATATTGGAATAATAAAACCAATATGAAGATGAAAGGTAAATTAAGCCAAATCGAATCAAATATTGAACTGAATTGAAAATTAATTTGAATTGGATACATATGCATGTACATATATATATGTGTAAACAACTCATAACATGGAAGCTAAGAAGAAGAGTAAAATTGTATGCCTGACAAATAGGTACATGTTTACTATATTCATTGGGTTTGATGATTTTATGAGACGATTGGCTTTTTGATTTTCTTTCGATTGATGAGGGCCCTATGAGGCAAGTTGGGGTTTTACCGATCAGCCCGTACAAAGGAGGTTATGGCGAAATTTTTCGAAAATTTAGGGTGTTAACCAGATTTTTGAGAAATTAGAAAGTTCTTAGAAACTGAAAAGTTGAAGAACTCAAGCCAGAATGAGGAGGGGTGTTGGTTAGTTAAAGAACTTTCGGCTCCGTTCCTTTTCGAGGACGAAAAGATATTGAGTGGAGGAGATTGTAACTACCCGGATCTAAACCATTTTAAAAAGTTTTATTTTAGCTATTTTAATGGGTTTTGAATAGTTAAAATAATTTATTTCAAATAATAACGATTAAAAAATTTATTTAAATCGAAGTCAGAACGTATAAATTTAAAATTTAATTACAACGAGCTCGAAATGGCGTGGTTGTTTGAAAATTCAATTTCTAACTTCAATTGAATATACATAATTCAAATAAGCCAGAATTGGACAAAACGAGAAATGTTAGAATCTATTTAACTATATTTTCTAGAAAATATGAAAAGCAGAGATTTCACTTTATAAATTATTAGTTACATCCAATTTAAAATTTAAAATAGTCGCTATGGAATTTATATATATGTAAATATAATATATAGCCCTTAAAAATAGCCATTTTGCAAACGACCTCCGTTTTCGACGAAACCACTTTTGTTGGATCCTGAATGTCAAATTATAGTCAGGTGTCAAATTTCATAATTTTTGGAATTAATATGTGAGCGCAGTGAATTTAAATGTGTTTGGTAATTTCAGTTTGAATTTAATCGACTGGAAAAAAGGCCATTTTTCAAACGGTCTTCAAATTCGATGAAATTAGTTTTAGTAGGACCGTATCGTCAAAACATAGCTAGAATTAATTTTTCTATAATTTTTGGAGTCAGGATGCGGCCTCGGTAAATTAAATTGTACGTTTAAAATTCAATATATTGATTTATATTTTAATTTAAAGAAAACTGATCGAAACAGTAGAATTGGCTTATGACACATATTCAATTGTGTCCGGAATGGGGTATTCATTTAGGGGCAACAGTCGTTGGGTTTGATTTGGAGTTCAGATGTGAAAACTGACATTTTTGGAATTAAAAGAATTAATTAATTTAAATATAAATACATGGGCCAATCAAAATTCGCGAAGCCCTAATTCATTTCAGAAAGAATCCGCCGCCTTCAAAATCGAAAGCAGAAAACTGCTCCTAACATCTCTCTTCAGTAATTTTCGATCCACACAATGAAATCGAGAAATTCTTGAAGCAATATTGTAGTATTCTCCACCCTCTTCAAATCCATACGGGTGTTGGTATTTGGAATTACGTAGTTCACTCGGGATTGGTGCGTGAAGTTTCACCATTCAGTGGTGATTTCTGGCCACTGTTCTCCACCAAGTTCGCTGATGTAGCTGGTGTAAGGGCAGCTCTCGGAGCTCTTCAACATGGTGCAAGTCGATCGTCGTCAAGCCCCATTGTTTTGGTGCGAAATTCAACCCTAGTTTCGAAGAACAGTTTTAAACGTCGGCCCATATAAATTGAAGAAGAAGGTGATGATTTAATTAATTAATTAATTGACTATCTTTAAAATGTCATTAACCTTTAAATTGACACCATTTTCTTATACGATTTCGAAATCCAATGAAATAGGAGACATTGGACTCGTGACAGCGTATTCTACATTCTAGAAGTGACTAGAAGCGATTTGGGGCAAATTTAAATTTGAGGCGAATTTAAATCAAAACAGTATAGAAATTGAGAAATAAAGGCAGGTGGAGTGGAAACAAAAGTGAAAACTCTTTTTCACTCAACTATTTTTGTTATGTAATTATATCATAGGTTGTAAATGGGGCTTAATAGCTCTTGTCACTACTTTTTGCAAACCATGTGCAACGACCCAGTAGGTTCGACGCTCAAATTCCAACAATAATACATCAAACTGTATTACTTGTCAGAACTCAAGTATCGAAAACACCAGATAGCTATTAAAAAGATATTACAGGGTAAGATAAGAAAGAAAGAAATATTCGAATAGAAGAAGAAGAATAATAACACAGCAACATCAGAATCTCACATCATAGCGGAACAAAATATAATATAGAAATAAACTTTTACTGAGAGCTTTGAAATAAATACTTACAATCATCAGAGTACATTAACACATCTGGACAGTTATAATAATCTGTCCTCATATATAACACACACCGGAATAAATATATATCATATGTCTGATCTTCTCCAGCACATCTTCATTAAATTCATTGCATACACCAAATCCTGTACACCCCGGGCTAACCCGAGAATTACAAATGTCGGATCAGTCTGGTGAACCAGGGTGAGTAAAACACACTAAGTTTAAAGGGGTCATCCAACTTGAATTTAAAATTCAATATCTTTTTCGAAAGAAAAGGATAACCGTAAAACCAAATCCATATATAAATATGGGTGGTTTTTACCTTATGATAACCCAAAACATTTTGGAAATCATGTATTCTTCTAATATTATAATAGTGTCTAAATACAAATAAATAGAATCTAGCGGAACGCTTGCACCTCACGCTCCATATATATAGTATACAATCAAAACCACGGGCGCTTATCGGAGATTGTATTTCCCACTATGACAAGGTATGGTACCACCTTCCAATAGTGTATCTCAAGAGGGGAATACACTAGGTTTAACAAGAACGTCTTGCAACCCGACCCACACATGACTGACCACTCATTTCACTTGAGTGTATCGAATGTATATCACCAACAGTTGGACTCAAACCTCCATTTCCCAAAAGTGACAGCATCGATAGATTAAAGAAGGAAAAGGATTTTCTCTAGATAGGTGATTATACACCCTAATGGGAGCGACCCACATAGCCATGCTGCCTGCCCGATTTTTGTCATTTCCTGGTTGATGAGGCTTGAGGTTTAACAATACCTTTAGAACAACATATCACCATTCACTTTGAATGCCACATCGACAAATTCTCCAAATCACTAATTGATGTCCACAAAAATACCTTAGGTGTTTATGCTAAGAGAAGGTGTCTTCTCTGCCACCTACAGAGATACATTTGTAAAAATCAACGTACGTGATTCTTAAGAAATACTCTGTTAGACATTCGTCCATACAAGTCATCCAGGAACAGGATGCACCGAAGGTACTCTCCTACCACATCATAGGAATCACCCTATAGATCAGTAGTGAGTCGTCCTTGCAAATCCATAGATTTCAACCACGACAGAATCACAATATATCTCTGGTTATAAATTATAAATTTAGTATATATATAGTAGGCTTTGAAAAATATAGGAGTTGACAAGCGATAAAAGTAATCCTTCTATTTTATGAAGATCTATGGTCTTCAATGGCTCCATCTTGATCAGCATCTGATATCTTCTTAATTTCGTATCTGCTGGTCGGAATGGTTTTCAAATATAATTCGATCCCGGTTTTTCCGAACCAACAATCGTATGGGTCATATTTGATAGTCGGTTATTTAACTATCAAATAAACAATCGTTCAACTGTAAAAATAAAATGAATTTACTGGTTCATTACTCTGCATCACTTGGTCTTTTTAATTTAAGAACAAATAAAAACTTCTTATTCTCATAATATCTTAAACCACAATATTACTTCTTATTTTATTACAAGAATATTCGCAAAACCATTTAATATACTTTAAAATAAAATCATAAGTAAATAAATACTCTCCTCTTTGGGTTTAATCAATTTAACATAAAGCATCGTCATGAAATCTCTTTGGTTCTCATTACTTCATAAATCGTATAATTTCACAAAACTTCTTTCTATTTCCTTTACATTGGAAATATTATCCTATATTCTCAAATCCTTTTTATTTCCATTACTTTGGAATTATTATAATAATTCCCTGAACCCTTTTTCATAGTTGGAACATCTCCATCTTTTATTTCTCTTATCTTAACAAATTATCAACTCATATTATTCACCTTCTAATCCATTCAATCATTTTCTACTTGAAAATATTGTTTCAATTCAATTTGTTTGACTTAATATCATTATTAAGTATCATCAACTTAAAATCCCCATTTTTAGCCACACACCCTTTTATAAACTTTATTTAAAAAACTCGGTTTAGTCCAAAACTCTTTTTCCCTCGATTCCCTTTCACTTACTTCGAATGTTAAATAAAAAATTTATTTAAGCCATCGCATTAGCTCAAAATCTCTTTCATAGATTCGTTATAAAAAACTGGTTTTTAATGTAAAACCCATTCAAAACTCCTTTACTAATCAGCTCGATTCCATTCAATACTCCGATTTCTTACTTAAATGAAATTCATTTAAAAAGAAATCTTTTAAATTATTATTTATTAAATTAATAATTTACTTCGTCACTAACTACTGTAAAGTAGTTAACTCTTAATTGATTAAAATAAATAATAAATTTCTCTATTTAAAATCTTATTAAAATTAATAAATACTCGTTAAATAGTTTTCATTAGATTTACTTAACATTTAAATTAATCCATTTAATAATCGATCCTAGACAAAGCGATCCAATTAGTCAATTCAAAATATGGTTATCTCGTTAACCAATCCCGATTAAATCCTTTCTTTAATATAATTAATTTAAATAATTTCATTTAATCCAACTCTTAACCGTTTGGCTAATTTCTGTTCATTTATATATAAATCTTATTAATATAAGAGTTCTCTTTATATAATCATTTAATAATAACTTATAAACTTCATATATATAATAAATAATAGATATTCATTTTCTTTTTGAATAAATTTAATTCCAATTAATAGATTTAAAATCTATTTCCAGTTATAAAATAAAATTTATAACTTCATTACGGTCGATTCACTTGACGGTAAATCAACATTTATAAAGCGATTGATTTATAGGCCATATGCTACCAATTACCCAACCAATACCATCCATTGGTTAATAACAAACAAAAGTTGAATTTAGATTCAACAATTAATAAACAATTCAATCATCTAATCAGGTTGGACAAATATTTCATGTATTGTGATATGAAAATAAACAGTAAATTTGAGGAATCCAGTTGGATCCCTCCAACCTGTTTTCCCTACACCTAAATACGTTAGATCAATTTCCAATTCAACAACAGACATGATATTCAGAAATAAATAAATAACAGTAATCCAAGCATCCATACTTTTATTTAACACGTTTATATTATTATGTACGTAACCAACAAGGTAAGTTACCTCGTTTGGAATTTATCATTAAAATTACGGTTAGATTTTATTTAGATTAAACAAACGTTTAATCAACCAATGCAACCGATATATAAATAACAGCAAACAACAAACAATTTTCAAGCATAGCACACGAAATAAAACCCGATTTATATAAAATATAAATGGGATAAAAACTGAATGAGTAAACTCACTTTGATTTTGTCCGTTTCTGAAGTGGATCGGTTACAGTTAAATTTCCAGCTATCACTGTCCCTGTGCAAAACTGTTCCATAGTGTCGGACGTATTACCACGATTACAGTGCAACTTGCTTTGTCTAGTTCCGATAAACTAACAAGATGTTATTAACGTTTTAATTTACGACTTTAAATTAAACTAACAAATTTAATTAATTGATTATTAAAACTGTTGATCACTTTGGGTTGGTTAAAATTTGCAATCGCATACCTTTAATTCAATGAAATAGTGCCCCATCCCATTTCTTTATTTTACACCCTCGTCCTTGGACAAGACTTCACCTTCGTTTCACTCTTCATGAATCAAGTCTTCGATAAGAATATCTCCCCATGTCTGACTTTGTTTCTACCATAGTTTTCTCCACTTCAGTTTCAAGGTTGGCACATGTTTTTCCAAAGTGTTTGCCATGCCAGTTTGCACATATTTCGTGATTCCTCTCCAGTTTCGTTTTAGTATTTACAAATGCAAACGCCCCAGTATTTCACATCCCTAGTGTACTGCATTTCTTTCCCACAGAGATACCCATCTTCAAACTGTTTCTCGCATGCTCCAATACTCCACGCAAGCTCCAATATTCACGTTTTAAACTCAACATAAAGCTCCACTTTTGATTTATGTTTCTCAAACAAAAATACCCACTTTTGATTTTGCTCCATTCGAACGCACTGTAACCCACCACACCAGAAGCAAGGAAATAAATCCCAGTATAGTAAAATGGGGATAAAATCAGTTATGAAGTGAAACTGAATTATTTAACTCCGGATTGTTATTTGCATTGTAAATTGTGACATGTTCAAATTCCAAAAGGCTATGGAATTATTTTGATTGCACAGATTGAAGAAAAGATTGGAAGTACAGACAAAGAGAAGTTAATGATTGCTGCGAAATTGAAATTTGATTTGTCTGACAAATAGGTAAACCTTAATAATATTGATTGGTGATTGATGTTATACCCCTGAGTGGGATTGCCATTTGGCTTTTGGTTTTCTTTTGAAGAAATTGAGGCCCGAAGTGGTAGTTGTAGTTGTACCGATCGAATAATGCAGAGGAGGTGCTGCCGAAATTTTTGAGAATTTTTAAGAGTTCAAATTTGTTTTGATGATAATTAAAAAATAATTATTTTGATACTAACTGGGTTCAGAACGTTCTTCTTACCTTGTAATTTTAGGGACAAAATTCTTTTAAGGGGGAAGAATGTAACGTCCCAGAATTTTGGACATATATTATGAATATTTAAATCCGTTTTAAATATGGATTAGGTGAATATAATGGATTTTATATGAAATTTATTTAATAAAATAGAGTCCGAATATATATATATTCACAAATTAATTAAAACGAGCTTGAAACACTGTGGTAGTTCATAAATTTCGATTTGTACTTTAATCGATTATACAATATCCGATATAAGTCGGAATTCTGTAAAGTAAGAAACGTTTGAATCGTTTCGATTATATTTTTCTAATGGAAGAGAAAAATCAAGATTTTGGCTTATAAATTGTAAGATATGTCCAATTCAAATTTCTGAATAGTCACTATGGAATTCGTTAATAAACAATAACATTTATTTAAATATGATTTGTTTTAAATTTAAACACATTTCTATCAACCATATATAGGCCTTATTAATAGTTTCATTTTCAAACAAACTCCGTTTTCGATGAAACAAGTCTTATTGGAATGCGTACAATTAATTAGTGCTACAATTCCAGTTTGGAGCCAGTCGGGGTTGTTTGTCGGTAGACGAAATTTAAGGGTGAATCGATAAATTAAAATAACGCGGTTTTACAAAATAAAGCCATTTTCAGTTAAATTAGTTTCATTAGGACCGGAACGTTAAGATGTAGTGGTGCATCCATTTTCAGGGTGTTTGGAGTTCGTGTGTGCAGTACATATATTAAGTGGTTAGCGGTAAAATTGGTACCGTATTAAATAAGATGCGCATCTCCTTCGCGCTGTAAACCCCAACTTCTACCTGTCCTACTTTTCCCCCTCCCCAAACGTGATTGCTGACGCATTTCATTTCAGTCTAGTCTTCTTTTCAGACGACCAAAAATCTCCATCTAAACTTACTCTTTCTACCCTCTATTTTCAAATCAACATACAACGACCCTATGAAAAGGAATGCCCAGCTACCCTAATTCATGCCAACAGACGCTGGCATGTTTTCATTTCAACAGACAAGAGTGTACGTACTAAAAGAAGACAGCTAATCCAACTCTATTAGCATACGTCCTAATCTAATTAATTGAAACAATGGCCTATGAGGGAATGTTTCGGCCTACCCTTGTACACATGCAGAATTTCACAAGCTAGAAGCTGAAAATAGAACATGCTTAGCCAAACATTTTCCCTTCCCTGGATGTTCCCACTGCCATACCTCATTTCAACGGTACAAGCCTATCACCTACCCTATAAAGTATGGAGTATACGCAGTACAGCCTCATATGCAAGAAAAGATGATTCTTGCCTAAATCTTGCTCTATATCTCTACGATATATTTCCTTTTATGCTAAGTCTCATCGTTGTTCCCTCACTCAGACAAGCCGACCTAAGAGTCTATCAGCACAACTAAGCAAAAATTAATGTATACACAGCTAAACCCCCTAACTATGTAGCTACCTCACACTACTTGATGGACGTTGTTCAAATCTTCAGTTGTGCTCTACTATATAAGCATGCTCCTTATTACACTGTTCCTCAACAAGTTGTTTTAAAAAACCAAACCTTTCTCCTACAATAACATTTTTTCGTTTAGCAGAAGAACTTTAGAGTTCTACTCCATGTTCTAAAACAAAGACTAAAGCTCCATTTCAAACTGAAACCAAATTTATGAGTAATAAAGCCGAGCCTGGATCAGAGAGTAGCAAGAGGGGTTGCATAGGAAAATGACGGCTTGGGGAGATGTTTGGCATGCAGCTTGTGTTCGTAAGGGAGCCTGCGGTGTTCAAAAACAAGAAGACTGCATGTTTTCTAAACTAAGAAGATTGGTCTGAGTTTTCTAAAGTAGAAACGAGAAAAAGAACGGAGGGTGTTCAATGCAGTAAAGGACGTTGAATGCATGTGTGATGGAGGAGGGAACGGTTGCGTTTCAGAATTTAATTAGTGAAGCAGAGCACATTAAGTAACAGCTAAGAGTTGATGGTGAGGGAGGTGAAGAAGACGTATGGGTTTAGACAGTAGTAGACGCGGAAGAATAAACAAGAGGTAGAGCAGCTTGCGGTTTTGAGAGAAACGGAAGGGTGAAGGAGAAGACGTGGCTTGTCACGTGGCTGTTGGTAATTCATTTATACATATGCCTAAACACGTTTTGTAGTAAATCCGTTTAGTTTGCCCAAATCCTAATATGCCTAACTATATTTTTTTTACATATGTTTAGGAATGCCTAATTTAGTATTTTCTAACGTAAACATTTACATAAAGTTACGATGAACAGTATTTAATGTGTCCTGGGAGATTTCGCATATACCCAAGGATATTTAAAATTTGACTAATCTATATATATGTAGAATTAATTTATATTACTAAAGATTTATTTAAAGGTTAAATTTAAATTTTGGTAGTAAATGTAAACTCGGTCTTAAGTGGTATGCGTTACTCTTCATAGAACAATTGTTAATTGGTTACTGAGCTGATAAGTGGCCTTCATTTAATCTGCTAATTTTCTAATGAAGAACTCCTCATCCCAAGCAACGCTGGTATATTAAGTGAATTTTTTTTTCATTATGATTATTATAACAAAAATTCCATCTACATCACAAACATCTTTTTTTGAGTTCTCTAGCTGATTGAATGTAAATGTAAGGGATTTTGCCTAGATTTCATTTGAAGGTCTTCTTTTGGCAATTGGCAAGTGGAAATGTGTTATCATAGTTTCCAAAATTGGGATTTAAAATTTTAATTTGTGAAATTAAGGTCTCAGAATAATAATAACGAGGGATAGTAGTTTATAAAACAAGCTTAATATACCAAATGGTGAAACTAATTGGGGTATATGTCAACATGGCTTGTTTTAAAGTATATCCACCTAAGTATAGTGTAATGCGACAACAATATTCACATGCCTAACCCGTCTTACGCGGCCAATTATATAATTGTAAAATTTATTTATGTTAATTAAAACATAGTTAAGAGTTTAATAAATTTTAATTTAAACTGTGACCATCTATATTGGATAACGTTCTCATTGGTTATCAGAATTCGACAAAATCAGAGACGTGGAACTATAATGACAAGCATAACGTTTTGGAACCGGTTTGGATAGTGCTGGACGCAGGTGGAAACAAACCGTTTGCTCTGCGAATTAAATCTAGGTGGGTTGAACTCACTCAATTTATCCTGTTTATATTTTATATAAGCTAGGTTTTCAATTTGTATGCAATGTTTGTTAATGACTGATGGTTGAATGACTGATTGCATATAAATTGAATATTTTTAACTACTCGTTGATTAAATTAAACATTGTTTCATTTAACTGAATTAAATCGTTATTTTAACGATTAGATTCCAAACAAGATAACTTACCTTGTTGGTTACGTTTATGATAATATAAACGTATTAAATGAGTAATTAGATGGTTGTTTTAAATTGCTTGTTTACTGTTATTAGTTAAAACTGTTATTTCTATTTACCACGTATTGAATTTGAGGTAACCCATTCTAATGCAAGGAAGGACATGTTGGAGGGATCCAACTGGATTCCTCAAATAATTTGTTATATTCATATTATATTATATGAATTATTTAACCAATATGATGGAATGGTTGATTCATTGTTGATCGTTGAATTAAAATTCAACATTTGTTTGTTATTAACCAATGGATGATATTGGTTGAGCAATTGGCAACGATTGGCCTAAAAATGAATCATTTTATGTATGTCGATTTCCGGTCAGGTAAATCGATAGAAATAAGGTTATAAGGATTTAACTTACAACCAATAACGGATTTTTAAATCTATTTTATATAGATTATTTGTATAAAGTTTTATTAAAAGAAATAAATAATTATTTTTATTTAGTAACTATAAAACGAGTTTATAAAGAGAATTATCATGTTAATGAGTTATATAAGAAATGAACAGAAATTAACCAAATGATTAAGGATTGTATTAATGGTTTCAAACAACAATTAACTGCGATTATTTAATTTAATTAGATGGTTAATTAAATTAAAGGGAATTATTTAAAGAAATTTAATGAAAGGACAAATGTAATTGGTTAACGAATTAACCTTGTTTAAGTTTACTAAGTCAATTATTTAAGCCAAGATTGTTTATTAAATAAATTATAGAATCATTAATTATTTTTAACTGATTATTATTTTAATTATCTGGAAGGAAGATTAAATATAAATGTTGAATTACACAAATTGATTTCTGAAGATGTTGGAATTAATTATCATTATTGTCAAAGTGATAAATCTTGAAATAAAAATTCTTTAAATGGAAGTTTATGAAGTAGTAAAACTTATGTGTAGTTGAATAAGACCGTAAGCAAATATATATTTAATATGAATTCTTATTTAGGATTATATGGGTAATTTTTTTATAAAATCCAAACTGGGAAAATTATAAAAGAAAGTTTTAAATATAATAATGTTATCAGAGGAAAACCGTGTTTAAAAAGCGGATTTGTAATCTGAAGGTAGTAAAGGGGATATAAAGGTGAAAAGATGGGGAAATAGAGATGTTTTAAAATTGAGAAAGCATTATTTTGAATTGTAAAAGAGTTTTCAAAAGAGAATAAATAGAGTTAATAACCCGTGTTTAAAATCGTATAGTAAATAGAAGTGTTGGAATAAGTATTGAAATGAGATTCGTTGATAAACTCATATTTATCCCGAAGATAAGAATGTTGTCGTCTCAAGGTCTGAGACGTAAACAAAATACCCCAACTTGAACGAATTCATGATTATCTAAGGATGATATTGGTTTAGTAACGAGTGTACTTGATGGAGTTAAATTAATAATTCCGAGAAGGATATTATAATCTATAGATTGAAGAGTTATAATTTGAACAAGTTGAATTGGTAATAAGAAGTGAAAATGATATTCCAAATATTAGAAGATTTAGAAATTTAATCTTCTGTTTAACTAAAAAGGCAAAGTAACGTTGATTACTAAATCAATGAATCCATTTTATTTTTCTATAGATGATGGTTGTTTATTTTGATAGTTAAATCACCTAGTATCAAATTCTAGCCAAATCGATTGTTGGTACGGAAAGACGGGATCAAATTTATATTCGAAAACCATTCCGACCAGCAAATATGTAAGAATCGAAGATGTTCAGAAGATGATCGAGATGGAGCAATTGAAGACCGTGGATCTTCACAAGTGAAAGGATTGCTGTAGAATTTCTCTGACTTGCAACTAGAGATTTTCTGATGTGATTCAGTCGTGAATGAGATTTTGTGGATTTGCAAGGACTTATCGCTACTGATCCTTTAGATGCGGTAGGAGGGTGCCTTCGTTTCATTCTGTTCCTAGATGACTTGTATGGACGAGTGTCTGATAGAGTATTTCATAAAAACCACGTACGTTGATTTTTACAAGTATACCAAGTTGGTGGCAAAGAATGGCCGTTCTTTTAAACCCAGAGTATATTTGCGGACGTCAATTAGTGATTTGACGGATCTGACGATGTGGCATTCAAAGTAAATGACGGCTAGATGATCAAAAGATAATTATAACCTCAAGCCCCATCAACTGGGAAATGACAAAAATTGGGCATGCAGCATGGCTTTGTGGGTCCCTCCTATTAGGGTGTATAATCACCTATCTAGAGAAAATCCATTTCATTCTTTAATCTATTTCGATGCTGTCCCTTTTCGGGAAATAGTGGGTACCTCCCAACCGTTGGTGATTTACATTCGATACACTCAAATGGAATGAGTGGTCGGTCATGTGTGGGTCGGGTTGCAAGACGTTCTTGTTGAACCCAGTGTATTCCCCTCTAGAGATACACCATTGGAAGCTGGTTCCATACCTTGTCATAATCGGAATCCAATCTCCAATATGCGCCCGCGGTTTTGATTGTATACTATATATGTGGAGCATGAGATGCAAGCGTTCCGCTCACTACTACAAAAATGGGCATATTCGACACTAATTTGTGTGCGTTGCATGAAAAGTGTGGCAAAAGCTATGCTTTCTTTGATCTTCTGCAACAATATTCATATGTTGTTGCATTAAACATGAATGCACTGTTGCGGTGAGAATTCTAGTGTATTGACGTGCAACACCAGTTAAAAGTGTAGCTTTACATATATAGAATCCAGCTCAGCAATCCGCATTATCAGCATAAACAAAACCGCAACCATAGATGCATGATTAATCCAACGGTTCAAATCAACCTATGCTTCCTATCTAAACATTACCCCCATCATCCAATCAACGACAGCCACCTCATTTTATTCTTTTGTTATGTGAAATTTTGGCGCGCTGTTTCCCTTCACGAAATCCCACGAAAAAAAAACCCGCTAATACTTTTACTTCTCTGACATCATCTTATCTTCACTTTCCCTTTTTACTATTGAACAAAGTTTAAACCTAATTCTCATCGGCTTTGATTCCCGTCGGCTCATAGCATGAAGTAACTATCAATACATCGATTTTCTCCAGCCATCGCCGAATTGCATTAATTTATTTTATGTTTATGTTTTCCCAGTTTTTCCTCCTTGTGGTTTTATCACCGAATCACATCGATTTTCCTTATTACTTCTGAATGTAAGCATTCTTTAATTGTTGTTATAGATTCATGAAATAGTAACAACTAGGCGGCTGTCTAAACTGGATCATTTGGAGAAAGATATAAAGGTAAAAGTTGGATGTTATAGGATCTTATCAGTGTAAAATAGAATTTGTTCAAGATAGGACTATACATATGCATCATTTAATTTATTGCCAATTGATAGTCTGTGTATGAACAATTTTTGTTGATCGTGATAGTCCATTATACTCAGTGTGTGTGCATGTATGTGTGTGTAATTGTTTTAACGTTTCTTTCTTCTTTCATTTTCACACTGGGTAAATACTGGATAATGGCATGTTAACAGGGATAACTTGTTTATCTTTTCTTTTCCTCTTTTTTAACTATTTTTTCTATCTTTACTGCATATTATTATGGATATGCATTGTTTACAATACTTGGAAAGTGGAGGCAGCTATTAGAGGATTATACCATTTTTCTTTGTTTGTAACTATTAGTCTATTAGCTCATCACTATGTTCTTATGTCAGCCTGTTACCATTAGTACCATTACCAAGTTCTTTGATTAATTGCAACCAGTATATATTCTAGTCCGAAATGTCTAAATATTGAGATCCACAGAACAAGGAGATTTTGTTATACACTAAACTTGAGGGACGAAACGTGAAGGTACAGACGGTGATAATAATATTTGTTACCAGCTAAGTGCACCAACAATCTATACTTAATTTTTTTTTACAACAATACGAATCACTGATTTTTTCATTATAAATCCAATGTAGTTTGCTATTTTTATCTGATATGCTGTTCTGCTTCCAAATCTAACCATCTTTGTATTCAACGTGACATTATTGATTAAGCATGACCACTAATCGCTATAACTACGATAATAATTGTTTCTAAATTTGTTCTTACTCTTACATGTTTGTAACATTAAGACACAGTTTTATATGCCACTAAATTCATAAGTATAGCCTCAAATTTTTTTGGTTAAGTTACTATCTGCACTTGCAAATATGTATAAGTGTAGTGAAGAATGAAGATCGATACCAACAACAGTTTAAAGGTAGATTTATACAGCTCAAAATTTATATAATAGTATGTAGATTTATCTTATTTATTGTTATCTCCCCTTCGACATACCACAGGTAGTTGAATCATCAAACTAGTACACCATAAGTTAGTTGAAACCGAGATAATGCACTAGAAGGTAGTTGACAAAGACAAGAGCATATTATTGAAGAAATAGTCAAATTATACAGCTCAATGATAGATCGACGAAAAGAATATATTATGAACATAACTGAAGAAACTGGTTGGAGCACAGTAAATTGAGATCTGAAGAGGCTTCGGCTTAGGCATCACTTGAAGAATATTTAATAAAAGCCCTAAGGATGATCAATATGCAAATGAGATGTTGATGCACAGACTAAGATATAGCAGTATAGGATCAGCATCAAGATAACTTAGTTATTACCTACAGGTGGTTATTATTATCGTTAATGTTTGAATTCAAATTAATTTCCTGTTTATTCCTAAATTACTTTCACAAATGCCAAAATTGTTATCTATACATACTCTAACGTATACCCAACCTAACCGGTATACACACTGATGTAGAAATCATACTGCAAATTGCCTTGCAGTTGATGCCATTCTTTCTTATTTATTTAGTTGCAATCATACAATCATGATTATTTATTAGTTGCAATTCTTACTTTTTCCAACCATGAACTAGTTTATTATTACTTACAATTTGGTATATGATAATATGTTTCATGTAGGACGCAAGAAAGCGATTTAATAAGGCGTGCCTTGCATATGATCAGGTATGCTCAAGGGTTTTTCAACTTGCATTCAGGGCAATATTTATGTGGTTTTCATCTGGTTTAATTAATTGCTTTCGTTGTACAATCCTATATCATGGGAGAGTGTACCTTCGTTTTTATGATAACTGGTTACTGGATATTTCAACGTTTGATATGCTTAGTTACATATTATCCATCAGGCATTAGAAGACAACAATTCTGGTGCATCTACTTAGCGTGTGGAACATGCATAAAAAATGAACATAACAGGAGTTTCATATTGCAAGATCTGCATTTGAGGAATCACGGTTCAGTCTGGTGTGTTTCTGTTATGCATTTTATGTGGTATTTTAGTTAATTGAATTCATATGTTTGAAACAAGTTACTGTAACTTTTTATGTATGCATGAATGCCATTGAGTACCGAGTCCTTAAACCATATAGCACCTCAATTTTAACCATGAGTTTCATTATCAGTGTTGCTGATAATTAGAAAGTCACTATATAATCATTACTTAACACCCAGCATGCTAGGTATCTACACAATACAAACATATTTAGGACAATAACCACTTGTCTGACCTCATACATGCCTGGAAAAATTATAAGTTATGGTGCAATATATTGACCATGGGCGTTTTGTTGTTTGTTGTGAAGATTAGTCTTCTAATGGTCCTCCTAAGTTGTTCTCTGTCCCAAGACTTTTCGCTTTGTCCATAGAGTCATGCTTCCAATTTGTAGGTTTGGACGATTTTAAGACGTGAATGTATTGGTTTTTTTTCATACATTTATCATAAAAGTGGGGAAAAAATATGCGTAAATCCCTTCTTAGGATCAGTATACAGCTTTATGAAGTAAATCTGTTAGCTCTGCGTTGGCTACATGAGGAGATGAACATGATATCTCGTACATACAACACGACAAACATAGAAATGGAGATCACCCAGCTTGATTATTGGTGAAAATTGTTGGGTTTCCAAACATTGGAGCTTCCTTGTATTCTTCAATTTCATGATCACCAAGATTACGGTAATGGGAATAATAGTTGGAGATGGCCTAAGCAGCCCCTGTGCCTTCTCCCATATTAAACTCAGCTCCATTGCATCATTATTATTAATTCTTAAGTGTTTGCTTTTTGATCCAAGTTTTCTTCCCTTTCTTTTGGGCCCTCGTATAGGCTGAGGGGTGGAGCCATCGTTTTGTAAATTGCCAAATTTATAGAAATGACCAGTTGTATTAGCTGGGTTCACTGACTCAGAGATGCAATCTTGAGAATGAACATCAACACTTGCACCATATTTTGGTGCAGCATTGTTACCATCTGAAGGTGTAGCCAGTCCATTTCTTGTTTTGTTTAATGGAGCATCCTGGTTGTATTTATTGCCGGAATACCATGCATCATCGTTCAATGCTCATGGCGGAATTTCGGCCAACCTGACCCGGTTTTGGTGATGGCTGAACAGAATTTGCCTGAAAACCCATCCCGGAAGGCGACCCTCAAAAGAGAAAGCATTGTGGTATCATTTCCACCTTAGTTGTATATATGAATTGATGGAAAGAAGCAAATTTTGTCCACTTTGCAACAAGGTACCTAATATTTTTTTATTTATTTTTATTTCTAATAGTCTCCATTTTGGTTATTTTTATTTCTCTTGGCATTAAAATGTGTTTAGTTGCCATGTGAACGTCCATGTGTCCTAACCACGACACCCATGCTGATAAGGCTTTATTATACCAATCAATCAATTTATGTGGCTCAGCTTGTTAGTTCTCTAATGTGACATAGAATTTACATGGCCTTATGATACACTATTTTTATATTTTAGCTGCTTTTTTACTGTATTTACGATGGTCGTCATTTTACGTAAGAGTCGGTGTTTCTCTATTGAGTTTTATACATCATGTATCTTGATTATTTGCCCGGACAACAGCAAGTACTAATAATTTTTTTTTTATCATAACATGTTAACACCTCGGAACTTTTGTGCTTATGCAAACGACGACATCGTTTTCATTTTTGAAGTCCAAGACAAGCTCAGCCTACAAGTCACTCTTAATATGCATATATATATATATATTGAAGGTGGTATGTGTTGGCACTTGTGGTTTGTAGAATATTTGAATTGAACTTTTAAATTATGTATTTAATCGTATACGTTGGCACTTGTGTCATATTTGAAGAATTGGTATGGTATGTAGAATATTTTGGATGGTTTGAATGTGATGATGAATGTTTTGGATGTGTTTCTTCTATGTACGAAACTGGTATTGCAAAATTTATAATTAAAGCGTTGTATTTGCCTTCTTTTAATGTAGCATTTGCCTTCTTCTACCGTTGCATTTGTTTTTTTCCTGGTGTTGTATTTCAAGATAATGGTGTTGCATTACATAATACAATGATGTTGCCTTACATAAAATATTATTAATTCTACATGGCACGTGGACCCCATAGCTGATGTGGCATGTGACACATGGGCAGCTGACGTGGAGAGCTGACGTGTCGTGTGACACGTAGGCAGCTGATGTGGCTCCACTATCATGACCTGGCAGCCAGGCTCTAACTAATGCTTAAGGCAACGCTGAATGTTTTTGCATTACATGCAAATGGTGTTGCATTACAGCTATAATGCAACACTTTCTTTCCATGGCAGTAGATGGGCAAAAGCGTTGCATTATAGGCCGCTAATGCAACGGCCGCGGGTGCCACGCCCTTCTGGTGTTGCCTATTTGAAAAAATGGCCTACGGCAACGCTCTTTTGATCTACAACCACATAAAACTTGTGTCGAATATGCCCACTTTTGTAGTAGTGGCTAGATTGTTATTTATTTGCATTTAGACACTATTATAGCATCGGACAAGATATGATTTCAAAAACTGGTTTGGGTTATAGTAAGCTAAAAAAACGTCCGTGTTTATGTGTGTGCTGGTCTTACTATTATCCTTTTCTTTCAAAAAAAGGATTTTTGAACTTTGAAATCAATATGGATATTATATAAACTTAGCTAGTTTTTTTCTCACTCTGGTTCACCAGACTGACCCGTCATTTGTAATGCTCAGGTTAGCCCGGTTTACAGGTTCAGGTTATCGAATGCTATGAAATCCAGAGACGAGCTGGAGGAGTTCAGACGTATAGTATAATCTAGTATTTTTCCAATGTGTGTTGTATATGAAGACGGGTTATTATAACTGTTCAGATTTATTGGCTGTTGTACTCTGATGATTGTAAGTATACATTTTTCAAGTTTCTATAAAGATTTATTTCTATATCATATTTTATTCCGCTATGATGTAAGACTCTGTGTGATGTTAGTTCTTCTTCTTATTCTTCTATTCTAATATTTATTTCTTTCTTATCTCACCCTCTAATTTCTCTCTAATAACTTTCTGGATGTTCAGTACTCGAGTTTGGTCACGGGATGTGATTGTATCTAAAATTCGAGCATTGAATTTTCTGGTTCATTACAGTGGTATCAGAGCTATTGGTTGAGTAGTAACTTTGGATCTATGGCATAACTCGATAGAGATAGGGTTAGTAACACTCTAGATTGAGTTTGAATATATACATACGAGAGAGCGTATTTGTAGATTTTATATAAAAATGTTTTATATAGTGTTGCTTAATATGTTCAAGTATTGGCAAACCATATCGAACTGGGTATTGACACAATATTATTTATAAGGGGTAAATGAAATAACTTTACCCAAAATTATATTTTTATAGAAAAGGAAATAATTTTCTATAGTAATATTGGTTGTTTGGTAGTTTTAATTGATTTAAGTGGAATTCAAATTGAATGATGAAATGGAATTGAATTGGTTAGAAAGCAATTGGTTAACTGAGTATGGAAAATGAAACTTAACCTGGATAAGGGAATTAATCCGAGATGGATTTCAAATGGAATGAATTTGGGTTTTGAAAATCGAATGGATAATAATGAAAATCCATCGAATATAAATCTGTTGATATTAATGTACGTTAAACCAAAGCGAATACAGACCAGTAGGTATCAATGTTGAAAATAATTCAAAATATTTGGTTGTTTGTTATTTGGGTATTGGATTGATTGGATAAAACTCATCAAACAAGTTAATAAGAAATTGAAGGGATTGGAAGCAAGGAAATAAATCCTAGTATAGTAAATTGGGAATAAAATCGGTTATGAAGTGAAACTGAATTATTTAACTCCGAATTGTTATTTGCATTATAAATTGTGACATGTTCAGATTCCAGAAGGCTATAGAATTGTTTTGGTTACACAGATTGAAGTAAAGATTGGAAGTACAAACGAAGAGAAGTTAATGATTGCTGCGAAATTGGAATTTGATTTGCCCGACAAATAGGTAAACCTTAATAATATTGAGTAGCGATTGATGTTATACCCCTGAATGGTATGGCCATTTGGCTTTTGGTTTTCTTTTGAAGAAGTTGAGGCCCGGAGTGGCAGTTGTAGTTGTATCGATCGAACAATGCAGAGGAGGTGCTACCGAAATTTTCGAGAATTTTTAAGAGTTCGAATTTGTTTTGATGATAATTCACAAATAATTATTTTGAAAATAACTGGGTTCGGAACGTTCTTCTTACTTTGTAATTTCGGGGGCGAAATTCTTTTACGGGGGGAAGAATGTAACGTCCCAGATTTTGGAACGTATATTATGAATATTTAAATCCGTTTTAAATATGGATTAGGTGAATATAATGGATATTATATGGAATTTATTCAATAAAATAGAGTTCGAATATATATATTTATAAATTAATTAAAACGAGCTCGAAACACTGCAGTAGTTCGTAAATTTCGGTTTGAACTTTAATTGAACATACAATATCCGATATAAGTCAGAATTCTATGAAGTAAGAAACGTTTGAATCGATTTGATTATATTTTTCTAACGGAAGAGAAAAATCGAGATTTTGGCTTATAAATTGTAAGATATGTCCAGTTCAAATTTCTGAATAGTCGCTATAGAATTCGTTAATAAATAATAATATTTATTTAATAAAATATAAAGGATTTTATATATAGTTTGAATATCGTTTAACCTGATATCTATATAATATTGAGTTTAAAATTTATATTGGTTCATTCTGGAGCTGTAAAATATTTTATTTGGGGATATGCGATAATATTAATTTATTTTTATTTAAATATGATTTGTTTTGAATTTAAATACATTTCTATCGACTGTATATAGGCCTTATAAATAGTTTTATTTTCAAACAAACTCCGTTTTCGACGAAACAAGTTTTATTGGAATGGGTACAATTAATTAGTGCTACAATTCTAGTTTGGAGCCAGTCGGGGTTGTTTGCCGATAGACAAAATTTAAGGGTGAACCGATAAATTAAAATAACACCTTTTTGCAAAATAAAGCCATTTTCAGTGAAATTAGTTTCATTAGGACGGGAACGTTAAGATGTAGCAGTGCGTCCATTTTTAGGGCGTTTGGAGTACGTGTGTGTGATACGTATATTAAGTGATTAGCGATAAAATTGGTACCGTATTAAATAAGATGCGCATCTCCTTCGCGCTGTAAACCCCAACTTCCACCTATCCTACTTTTTCCCCTCCCCAAACGTTACTGTTGTCGCATTTCATTTCATTCTAGTCTTCTTTTTAGCCGACCAAAATTCTCCAGCTAAACTTACTCTTTCTACCCTCTATTTTTAAATCAACATACAGCGACCCTATGAAAAGGAATGCCCAGCTATCCCAATTCATGCCAACAGACGCTGGCATGTTTTCATTTCAACAGACAAGAGTGTACATACTAAAAGAAGACAGCCAATCCTACTCTATTAGCATACGTCCTAATCTAATTAATTGAAACAGTGACCTATGAGGGAAAGTTTCAGCCTACCCTTGCACACATGCAGAATTTCACACGCTAGAAGCTGAAAATAGAACATGTTTAGCCAAACATTTTCCCTTCCCTGGATGTTCATGCTGCCATACCTCATTTCAACGGTACAAGCCTATCACCTACCTTATAAAGTATGGAGTATACGCAGTATAGCCTCATATGCATGAAAAAATGATTCATGCCTAGATCTTGCTCTACATCTCTACCATATATTTCCTGTTATGCTAAATCTCAACGTTGTTCCCTCATTTAGACAAGCCAACCTAAGAGTTTATAAGAACAACTAAGAAAAAATTAGTGTATACCTAGCTAAACCCCCCTAACTATGTGCCTACCTCACACTACTTGATGAAGGTTGTTCAAATCTTCAGTTACGCTCTTCTATATAAGCATGCTCCTCGTTACATTGTTCCTCAGCAAGTTTAATAAAAAAACCAAACCTTTCTCCTATAATAAACATTTTTCTATTTAGCAGAATAACTTGTGAGTTATACTCCATGTTCTAAAACCAAGACTAAAGCTCCATTTCAAAACGAAACCAAATTTACGAGTAATCAAAACCCGAGCCTTGATCGGAGAGTAGCAAGAGGGGTTGCATGGGAAAGTGATGGCTTGGGGAGCTATTTGGCATGCGGCTTGTGTCTGTAAGGGAGCCTGCGGTGTTCAAAAAGAAGAAGACTACATGTTTTCTGAACTAAGAAGATTGGTCTGAGTTTTCTAAAATAGAAACGAAAAAAAGAACGGAGGGTGTTCAATGCAGTAAAGGACGTTGAATGCATGTGTGATGGAGGAGGAAACAGTTGTGTTTCAAAATTTAATTAGTGAAGTAGAGCACGTTAAGTAACAGCTAAGAGTTGATGGTGAGGGAGGTGAAGAAGGCGCATGGGTTTAGACAACAGTAGACGTGGAAGAAGAAACAAGAGGTAGAGGAGCTTGCGGTTTTGAGAGAAACAGAAGGGTAAAGGAGAAGATGTGGCTTGTCACGTGGTTGTTGGTAGTTCATTTATACATATGCCTAAACACGTTTTGTAGTAAACCCATTTAGTTTGCCTAAATCCAAATATGCCTAACTATATTTTTAAACATATGTTTAGGAATGCCTAATTTAGTATATTCTAATGTAATCATTTACATAAAGTTACGATGAACAGTACTTAATGTGTCCTAGGAGATTTCGCATATGCCTAAGGATATTTAAATTTTGACTAATCTATATATATGCAGTATTAATTTACATAACTAAAGATTTATTTAAAGATTAAATTTAAGTGTTAGTAGTAAATGAGAACTCGATCTTAAGTGGTATGTGTTACTCTTCATAGCACAATTGTTAATTTGTTATCGAGCTGATGAGTGGTTATCATTTAATCTGCTATTTTTCTAATAAAGAACTCCTTACCCCATGCAACGCTGGTATATTAAGTGAACACAAAAATTTTTCACAATGACTACTATAACAAAAATTTCACCTGCATTACTGACATCTTTTCTTGAGTTCTCTAGCTAATTGAATATAAATGTAAGGGATTCTGCCTAGATTTCTTTTGAAGGTGTTCTTTTGGCAATTGGCAAGTGGAAATGTGTTATCATAATTTCCAAAACAGGGATTTAAATATTTAATTTTTGAAATTCAGGTTTCAAAATAATAATAACGTAGGACAGTAGTTTTTAAAAGAAGCTTGATATACCTAATGGCGAAACTAATTGGGATATATGTCAACATGGCCTGTTTTAAAGTATATTCACCTAAGTATAATATAAAACGACAAAAGTATTCACATGCCTAACCCGTATTACGTAGCCAATTATATAATTGTATAATTTATTTATGTTAAATAAAACATAGTTAAGAGTTTAATAAATTTTAATTTAAACTGTGACCATCTATATTGGATAACGTTCTCATTGTTTATCAGAATTCCTCAATACCAAAGACGTGGACTATAACGACAAGCGTAACATTTTGGAACCAGTTTGGACAGTGCTGGATGCAGTTGGAAAAAACCGTTTACTCGGCGAATTAAATCAGGGTGAGTTTAACTCACACAGTTTATCCCATTTAGCTGGGTTTTCATTTGTGTGCAATGTTTGTTAATGACTGATGATTGAATGACTGATTGCTTATATATTGAATATTTTTAACTATTCATTTATTATATTAAACATTGTTTCATTTAATCGAATTAAATCGTTATTTTAATGATTAGATTCCAAACAAGATAACTTACCTTGTTGGTTACGTTTATGATAATATAAATGTATTAAATGAATAATTAGATGGACGTTATAAATTTCTTGTTGACTGTTATTAGTTAAAACTATTTATTTCTGTTTACCGTGATAAATATATTGTCGTATTGAATATGAGGTAACCCATTCTAATGCAGGGAAGGACAGGTTGGAGGGATCCAACCGGATTCCTCAAATATGTTGTTATATTCATATTATATTATATGAATTATTTAACCAGTATGACGAAATGGTTGATTCATTGTTGATCGTTGAATTAAAATTCAACATTTGTTTGTTATTAACCAATGGATGATATTGGTTGAGTAATTGGCAACGATTGGCCTAAAAATGGATCATTTTATGTATGTCGATTTCCAGTCAGGTAAATCGATAGAAATAAGGTTATAAGGATTTAATTTTTAACCAATAACGGATTTTTAAATCTATTTTATATAGATTATTTGAATAAAGTTTTATTAAAAGAAATAAATAATTATTTTTACTTAGTAACAATAAAACGAGTTTATAAAGAGAATTATCATGTTAATGAGTTATATAAGAAATGAGCAGAAATTAACCAAATGATTAAGGATTGTATTGATGGTTTCAAACAAAAATTAACTGCGATTATTTAATTCAATTAGATGGTTAATTAAATTAAAGGGAATTATTTAAAGCAATTTAATGAAATGACAAATTTAATTGGGTTAATGGATTAACCTTGTTTAAGTTGACTAATTCAACTTTTTAAGCAAAGATTGTTTATTAAATAAATTATAGAATCATTAATTATTTTTAACTAATTCTTATTTTAATTATCTGGAAGGAAGATTACCTATAAATGTTGAAGTACACAAATTGATTTCTAAAGATGTTGGAATTGATTATCAAAGTGATAAATCTTGAAATAAAAATTCTTTAAATGGAAATTTATGTAGTGGTAAAATTCATGTGTATTTGAATAAGATTTTAAGCAAGTATATATTTTATATGAATTCTTATTGAGAATTCTATAGGTAATTTTTTTATAAAACCCAAACTGGGCAAATTATAAAAGCAAGTTTTAAATAGACTAATGTTATCAGAGGCAAACCGATTTTAAAAAGGGGATTTATAATCTGAACGTAGTAAAGGTGATATAAAGGTGTAAAGATGGGGAAACAGAGATGTTTTAAAATTGAGAAAGCGTGATTTGGAATTGTAAAAGAGTTTTCAAAAGAGAATATATAGAGTTAGTGTAAAGACCCGAAAATTCCCGCCCTTTTAATCGACCATAAACCACACAGGTCTGACCCAAAGGTTGGAAATCTTCGAATACTTTAACTCTGGGAATACAATACATTAGAACAAATAACAGCAGACTTTTATTACATCATGATAATGTTACATCAGAGTACAGAATATCAGAGTACATCGAAATTAAATGACAGCGGAAGATAAATTTTACATTAAAAATACAGTACACAGCGGAAGACTTTCTATGCTTTGGACACAGCTTTAAGCTTCGATCTAGAATCCTGCTAAAAGATATATCTGCAAAACAAGCTACTCGACTACCCGTGTGAAAAACATGGGCACCCGAGTTTGCCAGTGAAACAAACTACAGGTCAGTCATGGGACTGGTATGAGAAATCGAACTTAACTTATCTAATAATAAGGCTAATCTCAGGACCACGCCGCTAACGCGGATCGGGTTTACTCCATTGGATTGCCATAGCATAAAATAAAGTAAATCGTTAAACAACGCAATGCTTTTTAGAAAAATGAAACCATTATAAGACCCAAGTCCCATCACACAATGCAACGCAAACCGGAGGATAGGGTTTTACCTTATAATGGTCAAAAGATGCTTGATACGATAAAACGGATTTGATATTATAATTAGTGTATATATGTTTCAAAAAAAATTTCAATCATAATGTATCAATCATAGACGGCATGGGTACCATATATCATCTCGCCATACTAGTACTACAATCAAAACGCATGGTGTCGTGTTGGAAATTTGGTTTCCATCAAGAGTCAAGGCTAGGGAGGAGCTCCTTACCGATTCGAGGACACTGTAGCAAATGCCTCAGGATCACACCTATGGGCAACCCTTGGATATCTGCAGGGCCGGTCCCTACCTAACGGTAGTGGATTAGTTCTGCCTGAACACACGTTTCCCGGTGCTTTTGGACCTATAATATGGACACTAACAACCTATAAAAACACGAGGTACCTCATAATCCATCATCCACATAAGTAAAATGCCAGCCAGTTTAAGCACCGACATCACTCTAGCTAGAAAGAAACGTGCACACTCCCTGCGTTCCCTTCTCCCGTTTCAGACTCATACCGGGGTGTGAGGCTCGCGAAGTCACGCTATACACAAAGCTATGCCTAAACAGGCAATGCTTTGATCATCAACCACAAGGCCCTGCTTTTCAACAAAAGCCTTGATCTATGCATCTTGGCATGCCACATCGTCAATCCATACCATACCATTGATTCCTACCGATATATAACCTCTAAGCTCGTATGTCTCAGAGAAGGGTGTTAACCACCAAACAGATATATATTTAGTAGAGATCAACGAATACAGCATAAAGGAATACAACGTCAGACATACAATCCATTTACAAGTCCGTTCTGGGTCTGAACGGAACCGGAGGCACCTTATACTCGCATATCCGAACAATCATCACTACGTCCGGACGACTACCCCTGACTCCCCTTCAAGGTAGCTACTCCAATCATGGGCCTCAGTAGCAACACATCCATTCGATGTGAAGATCGTCGGTCTTCAATCACCGTCTTCAACTCTTCGACTAATGTCGTCGTATAATCATTTGAAATGAGACTGAACTAGGACTTTTCAAATGTTTCTCGTATATATATACTTTATAACCATTTCATATCATTATTAGTATTTAATAACGATTTATCGCTACTTTTATTTATATAAAATAGCTTCATCTAATTCAACGACGCTTCGGGTCGATCGACGGCCCTAGCGCTGTTTTTTTCTCCAAATTTGATTTACACTTATCTCGAAATCTAACCGTTGGATTTTAACAAAATTTACATTGTTGGAAAGATCCTCCCAAAGCGGTCCTACCGGTTCCAGTTTTGGGAAAATCCGATGGTCGGATCATTCTGCATAATCGTTTAAAGTTACGATTTCAAAACGCAAACTGCAGCAGCGCGATTCGTTTAATTACAATATATATATATATATATATATATATATATATATATATATATATATATATATATATATAATTATAAATCGTTTGGCGATTTCGACTATCAAGATCAATTCTTTTTATCGCATCTAAAATGACGATAAAAATGTCACCTTTATTTCTACTCTTTTTATTGTCCCTAGGACGACAATAAAAATACTTCTTTTAATTCTAATCTTTTTATTGAATATAAAATATCAATAAAAATGTCGCTTTACATTTATTCTTTTCATTTACACTTAAAATGTAAATAAAGATATCACTTTACATTTGTCCTTTTCATTTGCATCAAAAGGTAAATAAAAATATAACCCTTTAATCCTAATCTTTTTATTGTCTCTATCCTAACAATAAAAATATAACATTAGATTCTATCTTTGTGATTACATCTAAAATGTAAATTAGAATGTCCCTTTTAATTTCTATGTTTTACTTACATCTAATATGTAAATAAAAATACCCTTTTTCAATTCAGGTTTTTTTCATGTTTTTATTTACATCTAAAGTGTAAATAAAAATGTACCTTTTGTTTTCATGTTTTTATTTATATTTAAAGTATAAATAAAAATATCCCTTTGCAATTCTTGTTTTTATTTATATCTAACATATAAATAAAAATGTCGATTTTGATGATCATGTTTTTATTTGCAATTAACTTGCAAATAAAAGTGTTCTTAATATATTAATGTTTTATTTGCAACTAACTTACAAATAAAAGTGTACTTCTTTTTCTATGGTTTTTTATTTGCATATAAAAAGGCAAATAAAAATATACTTCTTTTTCTAATCATGTTCACAAATACAAAATGTGTTTTTTTTCCATTCATGTTTTTATTTGCAAATAATTTGCAAGTAAAAATATAATCTTTTTATTCTCAAAGGAGAATAATGCTAAAAAAATGTATTTTTTTCAATTTATGTTTTATTTACATCTAATATGTAAACAAAAATATACTTTTCTATATTTTCATGGTTTTTATTTACAACTAAATTGCAAATAAAAAATGTATTTCATACGTTTATGTTTTTATTTGTCCGTAAGCTGCAAATAAAAGTGTACTCTACTAATTCATATTTTTATTCACAGGTAAAATGTAAATGAAAATATACTTTTCTAATCTGTGGTTCTATTTACATCTAAATTGTAAATATAAATTTCACTCTCTAATTCAGGTCCTTTATTTACATATAAAATGTAAATAAACTATACTTCTTTATTCATGTCTTCTCTATCCTTTTAATACATTATATAAAAAAAAGGTAACTCTTATCCTCTTCAATTACATAAAAAGTGTAATCTTTCATTTTCCTCTTTAATTACATGTAAAATGTAATTTTTCATTTTCATTCATTTGTTACATTATAGAAAAGTGAAATCTTTCTATTCTTTGATTACGTTAAATAAAAATGTAATCTTCTAGTCTTTTAAATGACAACAAGTAAATTTGGTTTCATTCTTTTTAATTGACCAAAAATGTAAGTTTTGGTTTCCACCTAAATTAATTAGACAAATATGTTTTCTATGTAATCCAATGACAAATAAAAGGATATTTTATTTGTATAAAATTTTCTATGCATTATAATAGCAACTAAAGGATATTTTATTTTTTTACCATTTCAATGTGTTCTAATAACATATAAAGGAATATTTTATATGTTGACCTTTTCTTTGTTTTCTAATATCATATGAAAGAGTATTTCATATGTTAATCATTCCTAACCTTTCACATTAACATAAAAAGAATATCTTTTTTTTTGTTAAATCAATTCTAATCATTTCAACAAAACAAATAAAAAGGATAACTTCGTTTTAGCCGCCAACTCTAATTCAACCAGATACATATAAAAGTGATGTTTTATCAACTCAACATTTTATAACTGAAATGTTATTTTTATTCACCTTAACATTTTATAACTAAAATGTTATTTCTCTTCACTTTAACATTTTTATAATTAAAATGTTATTTCTCGTTTGCAAGACATTTCTTCATAAAATTGATGTTTTTAATTACATGTCATTCTCTATTAAAAGTGATGTTTTCTAATATCATATGAAAGAATATTATATATGTTAACATCTTCCTATGTATTCTAATATCATATAAAATAATGGTTTATATGTTAACATTTCTACGAATTCTAATGTCATATAAAAATGATATTTTATATGCTAACCATTTCTATGGATTCTAATTTCATATAAAAATGATATTATGTATATTCACATTTTTCTATGACTTCTAATGATATAAAAATAATAATTCATATATTAACATTTTCTGTGAACTCTAATGAGATATAAGAAGTAAATTATATTTTCTTATCTTATCTAATGTTTCATGTCATAAATAAAAATGTGATTTTTGTCGCTACTTCATTACATTTCTCAATAAATGTCATTTTCTATTCATGGTGGTGTTAACATGACAATTTTCCCAAGGTGATATTAACATAACAATTTCCTATTCAACAAAACAAGTAATTTGTTTTTCTTCTTTTCCTATTCAACAATATGAGTATTTTGTTGTTCTATTCAACAAAATAAGTTTGTTGTTCATAATTTTCTATTTAACAAACTAGGACAATTTGGTTTTATCGATTCTAAGTTAACAAAATGTGACAATTTGGTTTGTCAATTCTAGATTAACAAAGTACAACAGTTTGGTTTTGCCAATTTCCAAATCAACAAAATATGGAAATTTGGTTTTTCAACAAAACAAGCATGAGATATTTGTTTTCGACTACACAAACATGAGATGTTTATTTTCAACTATACAAACATGTGATGTTTGTTTTCAACTGTACAAACATGTGATGTTTATTTTCAACTGTACAAACATGTGATGTTTATTTTCGACGGTACAAACAATCCAATTCAATAGTTAATCGCAATCACAACACAAATCAACACTTCAACAAAAATATACAGCATCATATGAATTTTATATAATAAATATAAATTTCAGTAATAATTTATTTTTAAATTATAAAATAGAAATCTCACCAAATAATCCAGATCTGAAATTTTCCTTGAATTTTGATTTTCTCTGTTTTAGTTCTGGTTTGTTCCATGTCGTAGTGCTCGGAAATACGAATCCAACGCAATCAGTTTCGTTAAATTTCGTTGTTGTATGAGGAAGTTATGATTTAATTTAGATCGTTAATGTTTTAAATAAAATAAATTAAATAAAATAATTACAAAATTACTTCTTCTTCCACGCTGTATATCAGCCGAAGCTTTTCACGTTCGGGTTCAATCCTAGGTCATGATTTGTCCAATCCAAACATTCAGGGTCTCGGCGATCCAGCACCACCACATCGAAGAGCTTCGAATGGCGCATGCAGGGAGCCCACCGCGGTGCAGTTCGGTGGTGTATCACGGCGGTGATTCGCCTATGATCGGCGCTGGTTCAAGCGCGTGATTCGAGGACTTTACTGAACGATGGGAGATCCAACCGTATGATTTAGAAGAGCTATGGAAGAGCTTCGATTTTTGTTTTAGTTGATGTTCTAATTCGAATTGGTTTAGAAACGATTAGGGAATGAATTTGGAAGAACCATGGCTATTGAATTGAGTAATGCGGCGGCTGTTGTAAATGAGGATTAGGGTTTGATTGAAAATCAAGCTTATATTTATATTAAAATAATATTTAATTAAACCCTTAACGCCCGATTAGCAACTTTGTCCGATTTCAGCCCAACGACTGTCATTCTTACCCAATTACCCTATTCCGGACTCATCTGACTATGTCCCGCAGGCCCAAATGAAAGTTTTCAGCCAGTTTTCTTTAAATTAATATTAAATCCTTTATTATATAATTTAACCATACACATAAATTCACCGGGACCGCATACGACCTCTAAAAATTACAGGAAAAATATATTTGGCTTTGTTATAGTGATACAGTCCTAACAAGACTAATTTCGTCGAATTCTGAGACTGTTTGAAAAATGGCTATTTTTAATTCGTCTAAATTTGACTGAAACAGTCAAAACACATTTTCCTTTGCCACACTCACATATTAACTCGAAAAATTCTGGAAAATTAACCTTAACAATAATTTGACATTCCGGTTCCAACAAAAGGGGTTTCATCGAAAACCGAAGTCGTTTGCAAAATGACTAGTTTTAAGGGCTATATATTTAATTAAAATATATAAATTCTATAGCGACTTTTCTAATTTTTAAACTGGACATAACTTTCAATTTTAAAACGAAATTTCAATTTTTTAGATTCGTTAGAAAGATATGATTAAACAGATTTAAATATTTCTTGTTTCACTGAAATCCTATTTATTTTGAATCCTGTACATTTAGTTAAAGTTCAAATTCAAATTTTCAAACTGCAGTGCTGTTTCTAACTTGAAACGACCCGAACTTCCCCGGTCCCCGAAGAGAAGAGAAAGAACGAATTGTTTTGAGAACACGACAAAATAGAACGCGGACGGAAGGACATTTCATTGTTTATTACAACAATTCCATCAGAATATAGGAATATATAGAGTATAAATGAATAAATATTACACAGAAATATCAGAGATTTAAATTACATTTGAATTCATCGCAGCGGAAAATAATACAATACACAACTAGAAGAGATATACGGATACAAAGCTTTCCGGATATCGTTCCAGCTGTAAACCAGGATCCTGTGAATATAAATCTGCAAAACCAAAACTACTAGCTGCCCGTGTCAAAATAAGGGCACCCAGAGTTTAGGTTAAAACAATAAACTCCAGGCCAGTCATGGGACTGGTGTGAGAACTAAAACAGTTATTAATCTTTATTTTAAAGTTAGGTAAATCAAGGGACCACGCCGTATAACATAGAACGGGTTTCCTCCCAAGAATACCACTGCATAAAACAAATAGCGCAATGCTAAATAGAGAACAATGAAGCTATTATAAGACCCAGGTCCTATCACACAATGCAACGCAAGCCGGGGGATAGGGTTTTTCCATATAACAGCCAAAGAATGCTTGATACTTTTTAAACAAATCATTTGATACTATTATAAGTGTATAGTGTATAAAACGACTTCAAATCATAAGTATCAATCATAGACGGCATGGGTACCATATATCATGTCGCCCTACTAGTTCTACAATTAAAACCGCAAATGTCACGTATTTGGAAGTTGGATTTCCATCTGTGAACCGAGGCTAGGGATCGTCCTCTACCGATTCGAGACAATCTAGCCTGCCATGTCTCGGGAACAGCCGCAACTGCCCCTTGGATCGTCGAGGCCGGTCCATCGATGTGGATTATTATGCCTGAACACTACGTTTCCCCGCCCTTTAGGGCGTAAATGAGCCAACGAATGGCTCCATCGTACCCGGATCGTCCGATCTAACCAAGGCGCCTCGAAACAGCAACAACCACACAGGTGAAAAGTATATAAATGTCAGGGCTGGTAGGTCACTGACACCACCCTAGCTAGAAAGAAACGCATGCCCTCCCTGAGGTCTGTCTCCCGTTTTTGGTTCTCAACCGGGGTGTGAGGCTCGTGAATTCACATTACACAAAGCTGTGCCACACAGGCTGTGCTTTGATCATCACCACAAGACTTTGCTTTTCAACAGAAGCCTCGATCAATTTCCACTTAGGCATGCCACATAGGCAATTCGCTCCATGCGTTTGATATCCATCAATATATAACCCCTGAGCTCGTACGTCTCAGAGTAGGGCGTTAAGCAAAAGAATAAATTCTCCGCCGCCAAATAGGATTATATTCAATAGAAATCAATCACACAGACTAAAATCCAATGTCAGACACACAGTCCATTTACAAGTCCGTTCTGGGTCTGAACAAAACCGGAGGCACCTAGTACCCCGCATATCCATCGATCTCCAATTACGTCTGGACGATCACCAACTGTTTCCATCTTTTTGGGTGTACAGCCCAATCAAGATCATCAGTAATCACCCAAGCGACGTGAAGACCTCTGGTCTTCAACCACCGTCTTCATCTTCGACACTACGTCGAATCAGTTATTCAGAATGGGATAAACCCGGTCTTTCGGAATAACTCGCATATATATTATAAAAGTGTTACACAAACACAACATGCGCCTCATTCCAATTCAGAATATTCTTTTATTCAAATATTCCTATACTTTGGGAAAAGTTCCCATTAATTTTATCAAGGATAAATTCTTTAAATTTATTCTTTAATCTCCTTTGAAAATCAATTCAAAGTAATCGGGATTAGCGAACCACACTGAAGTAATCTTTTATTTTAATTTCCCAATCCCAACCTATTCATCCCATGAAGTAAAACTGGTCATACTTCATATCTAACACCACGGTGTTATCGGTAAATTCAATTACCATTTCACGTTCAAATCTAATTAAAGATTTAACTATCGCCTGGAGCAAAATTGGTGATACTCCATTCTCGATCTTTTCAATCTAACTAAAGATTCATTAAAACTCCACTTAGTTTTAATCTTTAACTGGGTTAAAGAATCAGTGTCATTTAAAACACGGTTCACGATAAACCCAAAATCACATTCCATTAATTATCGGGTTAAAGAACAAGTGTTATTTAAAACACTGTTCACGATAAACCCAAAAATCAATACCAATTCAATTCCAATTAAAAATCATTTAATTGGTACACTTCATTAAATCTAAATAAAAAGATTTAATCTTTTCTCAACTGGGTTCAAGAACAGTGTTAACAAAGACACCATTCACGACAAACCCAAATCACATTTGATATTAAATACAAGGCTCTGAATAGAAAATATAACGGCTTATATTCAATATCAAATTCTACGACCAACAGATATCGTATTGAATATAACGATATATCTATATATATCTATATCTTTCAAATTTCAATAACAACATCTGTATAATCACGAAATCCAACATCGAAATATTCCGAAGACAATTTCGATTCAAATCCATTCCAATGCAATCATTGGAAATTCTGGTTATTTTAAAAACCACTTCAAATCCAATTTATTTATTTAAAAATAAATAGAATTATAATTCTAGTTCAAAACTAGTTCATTTTGACAAAAATCTATTTTTATCTCTTCAAATATGGAGTTTTTCATCCCAATTCTTCCCAAATCATTTCTTATGATTTTACACAAATTATTACTATTTTTAATAATTTTATCAAGGCCCGTACAGTCGATTTCCATCAACGACCATCGAACTGCACTTACAGCGACCTTTTCCAAATTTGTTTTGGACATAATTCCAAATTCAACCGTTAGATTTCAAATTTCTAATATTCGTTAGAAAGCTCTTTTCGATACGAACCCAACGGTTCCAGTTTTAGGAGAATCCGACAGTCGGATCTCCCGCAATATCCGTTCGAAGTCAATAGTCGAAATTCGCGAACTGCCGCGGCGTGGCGTATTCTATTCAGGCCATTATATTATATATATAATATATATAATATATACTTCGTCGATTTCCTTTTAAAATGTATTTTATAAATCGTTTTAAATTCATTTTCAAAACGGTTTCAACTTCATATTCAATTTCAAATCTAAATTGAATATTCCAATATAAATTCGTTTTAAATTCATTTCAAATTGATTTCAAATTGATTTCAATTCAATTTCAATTTAAATCAAATGCAATTCCTATCGATTTCAATTCGAATTCAATTCTATTCAATTTCAATTAGAATTCATTTCTATTCAATTTCGATTCGAATTCACTTCCATTCAATTTAATTCGAATTTCAATTCTTTCCAAAATTTCAGATTTTGAAATCACTTTCGATATTCGTTATAAAATGAATAAAATCGATACAAATATGGTTCACGTCAAAATGGCGTAAATCTAATCAACACGGCTTCGTATATTGATATTTTCAAATATTCCATTTCGAATATTTCTAATTTTCAAAACTGGAATGAGGCCCGATCAATTACCATATAATGTTAATTATATGGATTTTCTACAACGCATGTACACAATAACAACGATAAATAATCAACCATCATCCAAAGTGCATTCCACACTGTATAAGCATCAAATATAAATATTCAACGCTTATAACAGTCTGTCAATCAATCGATCGACATACAACTAAACAATCGGGATTAGTGTACGTCAACTATCATCCCGATACCCGTGTGGGGTTTCAAACTATCAAAAACAGATTTTATTTGTGCAGTTGGGCGATGTGTAAAATTTATCGTCCCAATCAATATCAGTCAAATGTGTGTATATAAACAAATCATCCGATTTGTTTATTTTTATTTCATTTCATGTACACATTAAAAATTCTATTTTTAACTATAAAATATTTTCAACTATATAAATATTTTATTTCATTTCACATCACATCACACAATCAACTGCACATCAAAATCAAACAACCAAGCATACAAGCCGTCCATGGTCTGTGGACGACGGGTGTCGGGTTCTACTAAACACCGTCTGCATCCTAGTATATATTTAACTAGAAAAAAACAAAATTAAAAGGTGAGAAGTTCTCACTGATAGCTAAATCCAACGCCGCGACTCTTCATATGTAGGAAATCTTCATCGTTTCTTCTTTCATCACCTTCGTCATCTGTATTAACTACATATATAAAAATCGAATGTTTACTTCGCTATTCAATATATAAAAATTGAATTTTTACTTTGCTATTCAGTATATAAAAATCCCATTTTTACACCGCTACTATATAGATAAAAATTCTATTTTTACTTTAACCTTCAACGAATAAAAATCTAATTTTAAAATTCAAAGATTAAAAATCTAATTTTTTACTTTGCTATTCAACACATAAAAATCTAATTTTTACTTCGCTATTTAGATTTTAAAAACCATATCTTTTTATATTTTTCAAAATCATTTCTTTATCACTTTTTTTTTTAAAAAAAACAAATCTCTTAGTACATTAAAAATCTATTCTTTTATAAATTGAAAATCACATTTTTTTTTCTAAAAATATAATTCTTTCGTCTAGAAAAATAAAAATGGATCTCTTTATAACTAAAATCATATATTTTCTTATCATGGCCTTTACTATATATAAAAATGAATTTTAACACTTATTTACATTAAATAAAATAAATAAAAAGGGAGAAAGGTAATAAATGAAATATAATAAACTTACATTTTTTTCCCTCAGCGAAATGGGGCGTCGGGGTGGAGGCTGACTGGCGGTGGGGTGCGGGTGGGTCGGAGGGCTGAGGTGGCGCGTGAAGGGGTGCGTAGGCGGGTTGTGGTGGTCGTGGGAGCATGGGGTGTCGGGTGCGGTGTTTGATGGTGGGCCAGGGGCTGCGCTACTTGTTCTAGAGGAGGGAGAGCGAGAGAGGAGGGGGGAACAAGAGAGGGTGAGGGCGGGGGAGATGAACGGAGGCGGCTCCGTTGGCGTGGCGTCGAGGGCGATGGATCGCCTGAGGGAGATCGCGATTCTCCCCCTTTCTCTTATTTTTTTTATTTTTTTTATTTGAGCGTTGACCAGAAAAGTGAGGGGAGAGAGGTAAGGGTTTATATATATAATTATATTTTATTCAGTTTTAAATTACATAAAGCAACTTTTTATTTCAACCTCGCAACGAGGCCCACCGCCTGTTGTCCATAGCGTATTACCCCCATTCCGAACACAATGGGATATGTATCGTAAGCTGATTTGATCGTTTCGATCAGCTTTCGTCAAAATCAACATATAACTCTATATATTGAATTTGAACGCCTATTTCAATTTACTGGGGTCACATATTAACTCGAAAAATTCCAGAAAAAATATTTTCTAGCTTCGTATTGATGATACGGTCCTAACAAAACTAGTTTCGTCGAATTTTTAGACCGTTTGAAAAATGGCCATTTTCCAGTCGATTAAAATCAACTAAAACTGGTCAAACGCGTTATCCTTTGCCACGCTCACATATTGATTCGAAAAATTATGAAATTTGAAACCTAGCAATAACTTTACATCCCAGATCCAACAAAAGTGGTTTCGTTGAAATCCGAGGTCGTTTGCAAAATCTCCATTTTTAAGGGCCTGAATTTCATAATGACTATTCAGAATTTTCAACCGGACATATCTTTTGATCCCCGCTTTGAAATTTTGATTTTTCGGATTCGTTGGAAAGATATTATCAATTAGATTCAAATATTTTTGGTTTCACTAAAATCTGGTTTATTTTGCACCCGGTACATTCAATTGAAGTTTGAAATCGAATTATCGAACTACCGCGCCATTTTCAATTCCTTTTATAAATATAAATAAATATTTATATTCTAACGACGATTCAAACGAATATATAAGTTCGAATTATATTAAAAATAAATTTCTCGTCGATATTATTTAAAATAATTCATTTTAAATAATCAAAATTCGCTAAAATTGCCAAAATAAAAAATTTAAACTGGCACAGATTTTCGGGTTATTAAAATCTCCCCCACTTAAAACATTTCTTCCCCGAAAAGGAACAAAGCCGAAAGTTGTTTCACAAATCAACTCAACTTCCATTATTTTGATTACGGCTTAAGTTCTTCAACTTTTCAGTTTCTAAAAACTTTTCAAATTTTTCAAAAATTTGGCTAACACCCTAAATTTTCGAAAAATTTCGCCATAACCTCCCCTGCACCGGGAGCACGGGAAAATCCCGAAATTGCCATATAGGCCTTCTGATCTCAAAAAGAAAAAGAAAAAGCCAAGCGGCTAGCCAATCGGCTCATAAAATCATCATCACCCAAACAAAACAGTAAATTATAGTAAATATGTACCTATTTGTCGGGCAAACAAATTTTATTCTTCTGCTTTAGCCTCTTTTCTATGACCTGTTCAATGTAAGTACAAGTATATACAAGAAAATGCGACCAAATTTCAATACAATTCAATATTTGATTCAATTTGGCGTAATGGTTCAAAATTTCAAACGAATAACCAAACAACACAAACATCAATCAATTAGTTGATTAGCTTTTGAAATTCATAACTTTGATATATAGTCAAAAAATCACATTTTTGATGCCAAATCATAACAATAAGCCCTATCTAGTTTCGGTTCTCACACCAGTCTATTGGAAATTTATAGAAATCTCACTTTCGTTACTCGAAAATAAATATTGGCGACGGTGCCCCATCACCAGAATTATCCCCGGGCAACTAGAGTATGATACTATAACCATCCAGTATATTAAAACTTCGAATACACGTTTGCAAGACATATATGCAAAATCTTTATATATCGGATTGTCCAAATCAATATAGAATAAATATTCAAATACGAATAATTGATTTAAATTTTCAAAACAAAGTTGGTTTTCATTTTAAAAATATACTCTTCACACTCGTTCTAGGATACTACTGATCCCATCTCTAACGAGTCATTCCCATTGGATATTACTAATCCAATATCTGATGAATTCTTTCGTATGGTTCTAATGTGCCTTGTTCTCTGAGCTCTGATACCACTACGAAACGACCCGAACTTCCCCGGTCCCCAAAGAGAAGAGAAAGAATGAATTGTTTTGACAACACGACATAATAGAACGCGGACGGAAGGACATTTCATTGTTTATTACAACAATTCCATCATAATACAGGAATATACAGAGTATAAATGAATAAATATTACACAGAAATATCAGAGATTTAAATTACATTTAAATTCATCGCAGCGGGAAATAATACAATACACAACTAGAAGAGATATACGGATACAAAGCTTTCCGGATATCGTTCCAGCTGTAAACCAGGATCCTGTGAATATAAATCTGCAAAACCAAAACTACTAGTTGCCCGTGTCAAAATAAGGGCACCCAGAGTTTAGGTTAAAACAATAAACTCTAGGTCAGTCATGGGACTGGTGTGAGAACTAAAACAATTATTAATCTTTATTTTAAAGTTAGGTAAATCAAGGGACCACGCCGTATAACAAGGAACGGGTTTCCTCCCAAGAATACCAGTGCATAAAACAAACAGCGCATGCTAAATAGAGAACAATGAAGCTATTATAAGACCCAGGTCCTATCACACAATGCAATGCAAGCCGGGGGATAGGGTTTTTCCTTATAACAGCCAAAGAATGCTTGTTACGTTTTAAACAAATCATTTGATACTATTATAAGTGTACAGTGTATAAAACAACTTCAAATCATAAGTATCAATCATAGACGGGATGGGTACCATATATCATGTCGCCCTACTAGTTCTACAATTAAAACCGCAAATGTCACGAATTTGGAAGTTGGATTTCCATCCGTGAACCGAGGCTAGGGATCGTCCTCTACCGATTCGAGACAATCTAGCCTGCCATGTCTTAGGAACAGCCGCAACTGCCCCTTGGATCGTCAGGGCTGGTCCACCGATGTGGATTATTATGCCTGAACACTACGTTTCCCCGCCCTTTGGGGCGTAAATGAGCCAACGAATGGCTCCATCGGACCTGGATCGTCTGATCTAACCGAGGCGCCTCGCAACAGCAACAACGACACAGGTGAAAAGTATATAAATGTCAGGGCTGGTAGGTCACTGACACCACCCTAGATAGAAAGAAACGCATGCCCTCCCTGAGGTCAGTCTCCCGTTTTTGGTTCACAACCGGGGTGTGAGGCTCGCGAATTCACGTTACAAAAAGCTGTGCCACACAGGCTGTGCTTTGATCATCACCACAAGACTTTGATTTTCAATAGAAGCCTCGATCAATTGCCACTTAGGCATGCCACACAGGCAATTCACTCCGTGCGTTAGATATCCATCAATATATAACCCCTGAGCTCTTACGTCTCAGAGAAGGGCGTTAAGCAAAAGAATAAATTCTCCGCTGCCAAACAGATATATATTTAATAGAAATCAATCACACAGACTAAAATCCAATGTCAGACACACAGTCCATTTACAAGTCCGTTCTGGGTCTGAACGAAACCGGAGGCACCTAGTACCTCGCATATCCATCGATCTCCAAGTACGTCTGGACGATCACCAACTGTTTCAATCTTCTTGGGTGTACAGCCCAATCAAGATCATCAGTAATCACCCAAGCGACGTGAAGACCTCCGGTCTTCAACCACCGTCTTCATCTTCGACACCACGTCGAATCAGTTATTCAGAATGGGATAAACCCGGTCTTTCTGAATAACTCGCTTATATATTATAAAAGTGTTACACAAACACAACATATGCCTCATTCCAATTCATAATATTCTTTTATTCAAATATTCCTATACTTTGGGAAAAGTTCCCATTAATTTTATCAAAGTTAAATTCTTTAAATTTATTCTTTTGTCTCCTTTGAATATCAATTCAAACTAGTCGGGATTAGCGAAACACACCGAAGTAATCTTTTATTTTAATTTCCCAATCCCAACCTATTCATCCCATGAAGTAAAACTGGTCATACTTCATATCTAACACCACGGTGTTATCGGTAAATTCAATTACCATTTCACGTTCAAATCTAATTAAAGATTTAACTATCGCCTGGAGCAAAACTGGTGATACTCCATTCTCGATCTTTTCATTCTAATTAAAGATTCATTAAAACTCCGCTTATTTTTAATCTTTAACTAGGTTAAAGAATCAGTGTCATTTAAAACACGGTTCACGATAAACCCAAAATCACATTCCATTAATTATCGGGTTAAAGAACAAGTGTTATTTAAAACGCTATTCACGATAAACCCAAAAATCAATACCAATTCAATTCCAATTAAATATCATTTAATTGGTACACTTCATTTAATCTAAATAAAAAGATTTAATCTTTTCTCAACTGGGTTCAAGAACAGTGTTAACAAAGACACTATTCACGACAAACCCAAATCACATTTGATATTAAATACAAGGCTCTGAATAGAAAATATATTGGCTTATATTCAATATCAAATTCTACGACCAACGGATATCGTATTGGAAATAACGATATATATATATATCTATATCTTTCAAATTTCCATAACAACATCTGTATAATCACGAAATCCAACATCGAAATATTCCGAATACAATTTCGATTCAAATCCATTCCAATGCAATCATTGGAAATTCTGGTTATTTTCAAAACCATTTCAAATTCAATTTATTTATTTAAAAATAGATAGAATTATAATTCTAGTTCAAAACTAGTTCATTTCGATAAAAATCTATTTTTATCTCTTCAAATATGGAGTTTTTCATGCCAATTCTTCCCAAATCATTTCTTATGATTTTACACAAATTATTACTATTTTTAATAATTTTATCAAGGCCCGTACAGTCGATTTCCATCAACGGCCATCGAACTGCACTTACAACGACCTTTTCCAAATTTGGTTTGGACATAATTCCAAATTCAACCGTTAGATTTCAAATTTATAATATTCGTTAGAAAGAGCTTTTTGATACGAACCCAACGGTTCCGGTTTTAGGAGAATCCGACGGTCGGATCTCCCGCAATATCCGTTCGAATTCAATAGTCGAAATTCGCGAACTGCCGCGGCGCGTTCTATTCAGGCCATTATACTATATATATATATATATATATATATATATATAATATATAATATATACCTCATCGATTTCCTTTTAAAATGTATTTTATAAATGGTTTCAAATTCATTTTCAAAACGGTTTCAACTTCATATTCAATTTCAAATCTAAATTGAATATTCCAATATAAATTCGTTTTAAATTCATTTCAAATTGATTTCAAATTGATTTCAATTCAATTTCAATTTAATTCGAATGCAATTCCTTTCGATTTCAATTCGAATTCAATTCTATTCAATTTCAATTCGAATTCATTTATATTCAATTTCAATTCGAATTCACTTCCATTCAATTTAATTCGAATTTCAATTCTTTTCAAAATTTCAGATTTTGAAATCACTTTCGATATTCGTTATAAAATGAATAATATCGATATAAATACGGTTCACGTCAAAATGGCGTAAATCTAATCAACACGGCTTCGTATATTGATATTTTCAAATATTCCATTTCGAATATTTCTATTTTTCAAAACTGGAATGAGGCCCGATCAATTACCATATAATGTTAATTATATGGATTTTCTACAACACATGTATATAATAACAACGATGAATAATCAACCATCATCCAAAGTGCATTCCACACTGTATAAGTATCAAATATAAATATTCAACGCTTATAACAGTCTGTCAATCAATCGATCGACATACAACTAAACAATCGGGATTAGTGTACGTCAAATATCATCCCGATACCCGTGTGGGGTTTCAAACTATCAAACACAGATTTTATTTGTGCAGTTGGGCGATGTGTAAAATTTATCGTCCCAATCAATATCAGTCAAATGTGTGTACATAAACAAATCATCCGATTTGTTTATTTTTATTTCATTTCAAATACACATTAAAAATTCTATTTTTAACAATAAAATATTTTCAACTATATAAATATTTTATTTCATTTCACATCACACAATCAACTGCACATCAAAATCAAACAACCAAGCATACAAGCCGTCCATGGTCTGTGGACGACGGGTGTCAGGTGCTACTAAACACCATCTACATCCTAGTATATATTTAACTAGAAAAAAACAAAATCAAAAGGTGAGAAGTTCTCACTGATAGCTAAATCCAACGCCGCGACTCTTCATATGTAGGAAATCTTCATCGTTTCTTCTTTCATCACCTTCGTCATCCGTATTCACTACATATATAAAAATCGAATTTTTACTTCGCTATTCAATATATAAAAATCGAATTTTTACTTTGCTATTCAATATATAAAATTCCCATTTTTACACCGCTACTATACAGATAAAAATTCTATTTTTACTTTAACCTTCAACGAATAAAAATCTAATTTTAACATTCAAAGAGTAAAAATCTAATTTTTTACTTCGCTATTCAACACAAAAAAATCTAATTTTTACTTCGCTATTTAGATTTTAAAAACCATATCTTTTTATATTTTTCAAAATCATTTCTTTATCGCTTTTTTTTTAAAAAAAAAACAAATCTCTTAGTACATTAAAAATCTATTCTTTTATAAATTGAAAATCACATTTTTTTTTCTAAAAATATAATTCTTTCATCTAGAAAAATAAAAATGAATCTCTTTATAACTAAAACCATATATTTTCTTATCAGCGCCTTTACTATATATAAAAATGAATTTTAACACTTATTTACATTAAATAAAATAAATAAAAAGGGAGAAAGGTAATAAATGAAATATAATAAACTTACATTTTTTCCCTCAGCGAAATGGGGCGTCGGGGTGGAGGCTGACTGGCGGCGGGGTGCGGGTAGGTGGGAGGGCGGAGGTGGCGCGTGAAGGGGTGCGTAGGCGGGGTGTGGTGGTCGTGGGAGCATGGGGTGTCGGGTGCGGTGTTTGATGGTGGGCCAGGGGCTGCGCTACTCGTTCGAGAGGAGGGATAGCGGGAGAGGAGGGTGGAACGCGAGAGGGTGAGGGCGAGGGAGATGAACGGAGGCGGCTCCGCTGGCGTGGCGTCGAGGGCGATGGATCACCTGGGGGAGATCGCGATTCTCCCCCTTTCTCTTTTTTTTATTTGAGCGTTGACCAGAAAATTGAGGGGAGAGAGGTAAGGGTTTATATATATAATTATATTTTATTCAGTTTTAAATTCCATAAAGCAACTTTTTATTTTGACCTCGCAACGAGGCCCACCGCCTGTCGTCCATAGCGTATTACCCCCATTCGGAGCACAATGGGATATGTATCGTAAGCTGATTTGATCGTTTCGATCAGCTTTCGTCAAAATCAACATATAACTCTCTATATTGAATTTGAACGCCTATTTCAATTTACTGGGGTCACATATTAACTCGAAAAATTCCAGAAAAATATTTTCTAGCTTCGTATTGACGATACGGTCCTAACAAAACTAGTTTCGTCGAATTCTGGGACCGTTTGAAAAATGGCCATTTTCCAGTCGATTAAAATCAACATAAACTGGTCAAACGCGTTATCCTTTGCCACACTCACATATTGATTCGAAAAATTATGAAATTTGAAACCTAGCAATAACTTTACATCCCGGATCCAACAAAAGTGGTTTCGTCGAAATCCGAGGTCGTTTGCAGAATCTCCATTTTTAAGGGCCTGAATTTCATAACGACTATTCAGAATTTTCAACTGGACATATCTTTTGATCCCCGCTATAAAATTTTGATTTTTCGGATTCGTTTGAAAGATATTATCAATTTGATTCAAATATTTTTGGTTTCACTAAAATCCGATTTATTTTGCACCCGGTACATCCAATTGAAGTTTGAAATCGAATTATCGAACTACCGCGCCATTTTCAATTCCTTTTATATATATAAATAAATATTTATATTCTAACGACGATTCAAACGAATATATACGTTCGAATTATATTCAAAATAAATTTCTCGTCGATATTATTTAAAATAATTCATTTTAAATAATCAAAATTCGCTAAAATTGCCAAAATAAAAATTTTAATCTGGCCCAGATTTTCGGGTTATTACATAACTCCTTTTATATTCAAATTAAATTTATTCGTTTTAACTTCAATTAAGATAAGCTTTTAGTCGTTATTATTTAAAATAAACTATTTTAAATATGAAAAATCTACTAAAATTTATAAAATAAAAATTTTAAATTGGCCCCAAAATTCCGGGTTGTTACAGTTAATAACCCATCTTTATAAATCGTATAGTAAATCGAAGTGTTGGGATAAGTATTGAAATGAGATTCGTTGATAAACTCATATTTATCCTTAAGATAAGAATGTTGTCGTCTCAAGGTCTGAGAGCTAAATAATATATCCTAACTTGAATGACTTCATGATTATCCAAGGATGACATTGTTTTATTAACAAGTGTACTTGATGGAGTTAAATTAATATTTCCGAGAAGGATATTATAATCTATAGATTGGAGAGTTAAAAGTTAAACAAGTTGAATTGTTAATAAGAAGTGAAAATGATATTCCAAAATGATATTCCAAATATTATAAGATTTAGAAATTTGATCTTTTGTTTAACTAAAAAGGCTAAGTGACGATGTTTACTAAATCAACGAATCCATTTTATTTTTCTATGGATGATGGTTGTTTATGTTGATAGTTAAATCACCGATTATCAAAATCTAGCCAAATCGATTGTTGGTACGGAAAGACCGGGATCGAATTTAGATTCGAAAACCATTCTGAGCAGCAAATACAAAAGCATTTTAGATGTTCAGAAGTTGATCGAGATGGAGAAATTAAAGACCGTGGATGTTCATAAGCAGAAGGATTGCTGTCGAATTTCTCTGACTTGCAACCAGAGATTTTCCGACGTGATTCAGTCGTGGTTGAGATTTTGCGGATTTGCAAGGACTTATCGCTACTGTAACACCCCGTATTTTTTATTAACATTATGATAACGAATCCTAGAATACTTAATTTAAAATGTGAGAATTAAGGGAAACGGGTCACGCCATTGTGTTCGTCTCGGAATTCTGGTTGAGATATAGTCCGAGTTTGCGTATATTGGACTTCGTATGAAGAAGTTATGGCTGTCAGAAGTTTCCAGAAAAATTCAAATAAATTCAAACAACTCAAAAAAATAAGTTCAAATTCAAAAAGAAGACAGAAGTGGGCTGGGCGGGAAAATTCCCGCCCAGGCAGGTCGACCCTAGTGTCGGCCTCCCCCATAGAGGTCGAACTGGGGGTCGACCTGGCCCCCGGCCAGATCTGAATTTTGAACGACTGATGACTTGCTGCTGAGTCACTAGGGTTTCTGGATGGTCCTGATCTTGTTTGAGTGGCTGTGATTAACCCTATGTTCATTTGACGGCTATAATTAAACTAGAATTCTATATAAACAACTCAATTCTCAAACTAAAAACACACAGAAAAATAATCCTAGAACTGAAATGCCGTCAGTAGAGGACTTGGAGTAGCCGTCACCATTTTCAATTCAAAGACGAGATTAAAGCTTACATCTAAAATCAAATTAAAATGAGTCTAATTCAACGATCTTCATCAAAGGCGCGCATCTCCAATTTCAGAATTCAGATTTCAGAACGCAAGAATACCTTTAGTTTGTAAGTTGGTTATTACGCAGATTTAAACGTTTTCTTTAAATGAGATCATGGCATATTGTAACTCGAATATGGAATGATGCTTATATATGAGATAATGTAGTTTGATTCTAATGTATCTTAAATTACTGTTGCGATTGATCATTCCTATATGTTTATGGTGATAAAACATATCATATTGTATGTTATTGGAATCTATTACGATTGGGTAAAGAACTTATTATGCCAACAAAAATGGTGAATTATGTCATGTTGTAATTTGGTGGTTATTTGCAAGTTTATGATCTAAATCACATGCTTACATGTTAGATCAACATTCATGAATATTTAGAACTACGTCCAGTTGAATCCATTTATGTTGCAAGATTTGATTTGTAATACTCTTATGTTTTAACATAAGTTATCATGCTAAGTGTGATTTAAATATGTTGGTAGTAGTTCTCTTATGTAGTAACACACATAAGTTATCATGCCAAGTTGTGATTTAAGTATGTTCATAGTGGCTTTCTTACGTTTTGACATACATAAGTTAGTACGCTAAATTGTGGTTTATATGTTAATGTAACACCCCGAATTTTCTATTAACGATAAATTAACAAATTAAAGTATAATTAATTCTAAATCATATAATTAAGGGAAACGAGTTACGCCATTGCGTTCGTCTGAAAATTCTTCTTGACATAGAGTTCGAATTTGCGTAAATCGGACTCCGTATGAAGGAGTTATGACCTCCGAAAGTTTTAGAATTCGATTTAAAATTCAAACAGCCCAAAAACAAGTTCAAATTTCAAAACTGGACCAGAACTGGGCTAGGCAGGAATTTTACTGCCCAGGACCCAGGTCGACCAGGTGGTCGACCTGGGAGTCGACCTGGGTCACTTTCTGATTGGCCTGGTTGGGTTCTGGTCGACTACGTAGTCGACCTGGGGGTCGACCTTCCCAGTCGACCTGGTCAGGCCCTGGCTGGCCTGGTTGGGTTTTGGTCGAATTTCTGAGCTCTGGTGTGTCACTAGGGATGATTTGTCACTTTCTGATTGGCTTCTCTTAAGACGGATGGCCTTGATTAACTCTAGCTTCATCGATGGCTCTAATTAGTTTGAAATTCTATATAAACAACCTTAGTCTCAACCTAAATTCACACAAATAAAATGGAGCTAGAGTCGTCATGCTGGTGGAAGGAAGCCAAGAGTAGCCTTCACTTGAAGAAAGATTAGAGACGAGAAAAACTAAAGTAAAAACAAGATTCAAACAACGTTTATCTACCCAAAGGAAAGCAATGCAAATTCAGACCTCAGAATCTAGAATTCAAGTTCGTCGTTTGTTGTAAGTATAGTGATTTTTCCGACGGGAATAAAATTAAGATTTGATTCGATGTAAAATGGAAATGGAATTGTGCTATTGTATAACGACGATGTTAATTCATATCTATGTGTTGCAATGATTGTGTTGTGAATGATATTGGGATGTTTGTGGTATAATTGACTTGATGTTGGATCCATTAGAATGTTTGTGGATTAATCTAGTTGATGTTGGATCTATTCAAATTCACATACAAGTCATTTGGTTCATATCTACACCTATATGTTTAGGTGATTATGACAAGTTATATGTTGTACAATAGAATCTCTATGCCTAAATGATTAAGTTCATATACATGCTCATATGTTTATACAAAAGTTGCAAGTCATAATTGGATCCATGCCAAGATCCATTTTAATACAAGTTTCATGTTATAGTAGTAAACATGATTTGATCTAGTTCACACACATGTGATAAAATTATACATACTTTATGGACATGTCATATTCTTGTCATATGCTAGTGATGTTCGATGTTATGCCTAGATCTAAACATGTTTAGGCTTATGTTGTCTAAAACCATATGCTAATTCATGTGACACCTATTTAGCTAGACCCCTATTTCAGTGCAAGTTCACATATATGTAAGTTGATTTAGCCTATGTTGCAAGTTCACATATATGTATGTTAATTCAGCCTATGTTGCAAGTTCACACCTATGATGTTCATATTGACTATGCTGAAAATGCCAAGTTTACACCTATGTCATGGTTATGTTAATGAATGCCAATTTTGTGTACACTAAATTAGGCTAAGTTTCTAGCCTAATATTATATGTTAAAAATCATGCGGACGAAAAATTAGGCTAAGTTTGTCAGCCTAATATTTAGACGGGGTAACATTGGGAAAAATTGGTAATTATAGGAAACTTGACATAAATTGGTGAAAAATATATGTATTGGCATGTTTGGCACATGCCAATAATTGGTGTCACTTAAATGGTATAAAATTCTTATACAAAAAACGATGAACTTGGAAAGTGGGGCACAACATTTAATTGTTAACAAATTTACATATAACAAGTAATAGAGACAAATATGTAAATTTAGAAAATACGAGTATGCTTAAACCGAGGTTGGATTGAGTAGTGATGTAAACCTGCCCGGACCCGCCCGGCTGTCCAGTAGTCACAACAATACCTATCCAATGTGATAGGTTAAGCATTGAGCCCAATAAGGACCTGGGGTTAGACTGAGTTACGGTGTAAATCTGCCTGGAACCGACCGACACATCCAGTAACCGTAGCAATATTTTTCTAATGTGAGTGGTCGGTTCTTTAACTAATTAAAGTTAAGGACAGACAAGTCAGGATGGTAGGGATAAGTTAACTAAAACACTTAACTAATTCAACATGTTAATTAAACTGATGGGTGGGGTTAGGTAAATACAGACACTTAACCACTTAACATGTTTGATTAGAAAACCCTACTAACAGGGACCCATTTCAGTTGTAACCCAATTAGGTATCATGGTACCCTGAAACTAGGCAGGGTGGGGCACGATTACTGGGCTGATTGTAAGCGGTCAAAAGCCACGGCGGTTGGTGCAGCAGTGTGGGTTCTAACGGAGTGCGGGCGTGCACACACTTCGGAGCAGACAAACAGGGCACTGGGCACCAGTAGTATAATCTATGCATTCTAGGATTGTGTCGGGCCTCCACCATGGGACTTGATACACTCCATGGTGGGACCAGCATAGGCATCTACAATCATTAGGGGCCGTATGACACATATGATTTTGCGAGTAGGAGCCGATCTTTAGAGAGGGGATCACTTCACCTCGATCATGGGTGCCAGTTGAGACAATGCAAGTAGGTGCAGAGATATATTCTGAGGTACGATAGTATATTCATTTCAAACTACTTTATCTTAGTTTATGATACTTTCCTATTTCTAGTTTATACCTATCATGCCCTTTTTCTTATTCTAATACTGAAGAGTCACTAGACTTACCAGGCTTTATGTCTGACTCTATTTTTCTTTCGTCTTCTTTTCTTCCGTTTCCCCCTCCCCCCCCCCCCTAGGTCCACAGGGAGGAAACAACCCATCTTAGTCAGACTCTTTGCAAGCTTCAAGATAGTAGATGTATGGTTTGGACTCTCTTTCCTTGGCTATGGCTTTTGGACACGTTCTATGGGCATTTATGCAGCTTTTATTATGTTTTATTCTTCTTTATTTAATAATCAAGGCAGAAATGATGATGTAATGTTTTGGAAGTTATTATGATACAATTATGGAAATGTTTTGTATGAACACGTATTTATGAAATAAAAGTTCGTTCGTTTTCCGCTGCTTATATATATGTGTTTATATATCTGTCTTGTGTTTTATCTGTGACTTTTACTTATAAACCTCCACCGAAGTTAAGGCATTCCCTTTGTGAGTGACCTTGATCGAGGTGGGGTGTTTCACTTGGTATCAGAGCACAGATTTACCAGATTTGATAAAGGTTTTTGAAACTATTTTCAAAAAGAAGTTTAAAGAAGCAATGTTTTCAAGAAAAAGCGTTGTTTTTAAAAGGAATAATTCCCCAAAGCCATATGCACTATCTCTCTTTCCTTTGTCTTGAATACTTTCCTTTTTGTTCCAGCATGTCTGTAGATCTTAACCTTCCAGAAGGAGTACCGATACCTGGCTGGTTCCGAAGGTACCTAGAGGCTAGGGCCAATGGTGCGGGCCCAGCAGACATTCTTCCTCCCACAGTGGCAGCGGTTCCTCCTCCTCCTCCACCTCGTGGAAATACTTTTGCTAAGACAGGTAGGGACTTCAAGGCTATGGGTGGAAAGGACTTTTATGGAACTGAATCCTTTGTAGTAGCAAGGAACTGGCTGAAGGAGACCGAAGATTTGTTCGTCATCTTCGAAGTTGACGACAGGCAAAAGATACAGCTAGCAGTGTGGTTGCTTAAAGACGAAGCTTCTTATTGGTGGGAAGTTACCCTTGCTGAGAGGCCAGTGCAGACTTGGGAAGATTTCAGGATGAGGTTTGAGATGAAATTCCTCTCCAAAGCTGAAAGAAGCCTGCAAATGGAGAAGTTCCTAACTCTTAAACAAGGAAGTATGACGATCAAGGAGTATGTCAATCGGTTTAATCAGCTGGCCAGATTTGGGCTGGATTTAGTAAACACCCAACACAAGAAGGCCCTTCGCTTCGTCAAAGGTCTGAATGAGCCTCTACACAACCTTACTATGACCCATATACCTATGGGAGCGACTTATGAAAGCTTGGTGGATATGGCGCTGCTACACGAGGAAGATAAAGGCAAGAAAGAGGCAAAGGTATAAGTGCCTCAGGAAAATAAAGAGGGTTTACAGGCTAAGAAGACAGATTTCAAGAAAGGCGGGAAGAACAATAAATCCTGTGAAAAGAGAAGGTGTAATTTCTGTGGCATTGTTGGACATATAGCGATAGACTGCAGGAAGAAGAAGACAAAGATGAATGGTGGTTGTTTCCATTGTGGAGAGAGTGGACACTTGGCTAAGGACTGCCCAAAGAAGCGGGGGCAGGGACAGATGATTGGATCCACCTCAGGGGGACATGTTCACACACTGGTGGCACCTCCGCAGGAACGAGGTAGAAATATTTCTGTAGAAAGCTTAGTTTATCTCTATGATCATCCAGTACGCACTCTCTTTGATTCTGGTGCATCACACTCCTTTATTTCATCTGCTTTAGTAGAATCTCTTCGCCTAGACACTAGTATGATAGAAGATCCCTTGGTTGTTTCAAATCCAATTGGGGGCTCAGCTTATTTGTCAATGGTTTGTTTGAATTTGAAAATCTCTATTCTAAGTGTTGAATTTAGATGTAGTGCCTTTGTTTTGGGTTTCTCGGGATATGGACTGATCTTAGGCATGGACTGGTTATCCAGTAATGGGGCCATTCTTGATTGCGAGAAGAGAGTGGTTAGGCTCTTGACTCGACTCGGTAACACTGTAGAAATTTCTTGTAAACCCTTGAATGCTGTTATGCTTAGTTATCTAGAGTCGCTTGATGCTTCTGTTGAGAATTTGCAGTCGGTTAGAGTAGTTCAGGAATATCTGGATGTCTTTGAAGAGGTGAAGGGCTTACCTCCGAGGCGGGAAATAGACTTCCGCATATATCTTGTTGATAATGCAAAGCCCATAGCTTTACCTGTTAGGCACATGGCTCCAAAAGTGAGAAAGGAGCTTAGTAAGCAAGTTAAGGAGCCTCTCGAGAAGGGGTTTATAAGGCGGAGTATCTCGGAATGGGGTGCTCCAGTGGTGTTTGCCACCAAAGCAGATGGTTCACTACGTCTTTGTGTGGACTATAGGGAGCTAAACACGCTGACTAAATAGAATAGACACCAGCTTCCACGAATAGACGATTTGTTTGATCAGCTTGTAGGTGCGATGGTCTTCTCCCAACTTGATCTTGCTACTAGGTTCCATCATCTAAGGGTAGCTGAAGATAGTATTGATAAAACGGCGTTCGGAACCCCAGACGGTTTCTTCGAGTGGCTTGTCATGCCTTTCGGCTTGACAAACGCACCCGCTTATTTCGTGGACTTAATGAGCAGGGTGTTCAGAGAATTCCTCAATAAGTTTGTGGTTGTCTTCGTAGACGATATTTTGATCTTCTCAAAGAATGAGGAAGAACATGCTCAGCACCTGAAGGAGATCATGGAAACCCTTCGAGTCCATCAGCTAAAAGCCAAATTCTCCAAGTGCCACTTTTGGAGAGAAGAAGTGAGGTTTCTTGGACATATAGTGTCCAAAGAGGGTTTAGCTGTGGACCCCGCGAAAGTGGTGGCAGTGCAAGATTGGAAGACACCAAGAAATGCAACCGAAGTCCGAAGCTTTCTTGGGCTAGCCGGTTTTTACCGAAAGTTTATTAGAGATTTCGCAAAAATCTCAGCTCCACTCACAAGGCTAACAAAGAAGAATCTAGCATTCGCTTGGGATTTGGACCGTGATATTGCTTTCCAACGCTTAAAAAGGGCTCTTACAACAGCCCCAGTTCTGACTTTGCCCGATGGAAGCAAGACATTCATAGTGTACACGGATGCTTGTGGTACGGGACTAGGCACTGTTCTGATGCAAGAAGGGAAGGTAGTGGCTTATGGTGGAAGACAATTGAAAGTTCATGAAAAGAACTACCTAACCCACGATCTTGAGTTGGCCGCCATCGTCTTTGCGCTTAAGTCTTGGCGCCATTATCTCCTAGGTGAGAAGTTCGAATTATATACTGACCATAAATCGTTGAAGTATCTTTTCTCGCAGAAAGATCTTAACTTGAGGCAGCAAAGGTGGATGGAGTTCCTTGCCTCGTATGACTTTGAGATTTCCTATACTCCTTGCAAGGGCAACGTAGTAGCAGATGCCTTGACTAGAAAGAAGCTGGCCTTAAGCCCTCTCTTTGTTGAAAGGCAAAGTTTGGAGTATATAGCCAGTTTTGATTTTAGGCCCTCCTCTGAGTTTGTACCTGGTTTGTTGGCAACACTAGAAGTACGACCCACTCTTTTAGACTCAATAGGTGCCGCACAACGTGAAGACACTCAGCTTGTGGATGTGATTGATAAACTAATTAAGGGCGAAACTTCCAGTCACCTCAATAGCTACTCCATCGATGATAAGGGTTGGCTAAGGCGGGATGGAAGACTATGCGTCCCACAAGCAAGGGATTTATTAAAGATGGTTCTCGAGGAAGCACATCATTCCAAGATGACAATACACCCAGGTGGAGACAAGATGTACAAGGACGTAAAGAGGGTTTTCTTTTGGAGTGGCATGAAAAAGGATGTGGCAGATTTCGTTTCTAAGTGCGTGATATGCCAGCAGGTCAAGGCGGAACCAAAGAAGCCTGGAGGACTGCTTCATCCTCTTAAAGTCCCACAGTGGAAGTGGGATAGCATCTCAATGGACTTCATAGATGGGTTGCCTAGGTCAAGAAGGGGCAATACTAGCATTTGGGTAATAGTGGACAGGCTCACCAAAAGCGCCCACTTTATACCCGTCAAGAATAGAAGGACTGCCTCGTCTTTAGCTTCTCTTTATCTCAAGGAAATAGTTCGACTCCATGGAATACCCTCCAGCATAGTGAGCAACTGAGATCCTATCTTTACAAGCGAATTTTGGCGGAGTCTACAAGAAGCTGTAGGCACACAGTTATGCTTGAGCACGTCCTATCACCCCCAAACCGATGGTCAGACGGAAAGGGTGAACAAAGTATTAGAAGATATTCTGAGACTGTGCGTTCTTGACTTCAGTGGGACATGGAGGATCATCTTCCTTTAGTGGAATTCGCCTACAACAATAGCTACCAAGCCACCATCGGCATGGCGCCCTTCAAAGCTCTATATGGAAGACTGTGCCGATCACCAACTTGTTGGTGGGAGTCTACAGACAAGCTTATACTTGGGCCAGACATGATTAGAGAGACTTCATAAAAAGTAGACCTAATATGAAGGAGAATGAAGACTACCCAAGATAGACAGAAATCCTACGCAGACAATACAATGACCGACCTTGAGTTTGAGGTTGGGGACAGGGTTTTCCTAAAGGTATCTCCCTTAAGGAACGTCGTTCGCTTTTGATCCGCAGGAAAGCTAGCACCAAGATTTGTAGGACCGTTCCCTATCCTCGAGAAGATTGGGAAGAGGGCTTATAGATTAGAGCTGCCCGAAAGGTTGGCTGGAATTCACAATGTCTTTCACGTTTCTCATCTCCGGAAAAGTTTACATGAATCTGCGGAAGTGGTGGAGCCAAGCATTCTAGAAGAGGCCGAAGTGGAACGCGAAGTAACTGTGACGAGAGTTCCAACCCGCATCTTGGGAACTGAAGTGAAAAAGCTACGCAACCGCGAAGTTAAGATTGTCATAGTTCAGTGGAGCGACGCCGAGGAAGACGCGACTTGGGAAACTGAAGACAGAATACACGCGGCCTACCCTTTTCTTTTTGAGGGTACATCTTTGATTTCTCTTTTTCCTTAGGTTGTGCTTGTATCTATCTTTTTAGGTATATCTCCTCGATATTATCCTTTATCCTGAGGTAGAAACCCCTTTGGATGTAAACATGTAATTGAAACATATTATGGTTGATGGCTGCAAGTGGTTGCAAGTGGTTGCTAGTGGTTGCTCGTGGATGCATATACACACACAACCTAGGTTTTAGACCGGCTCAGTCACTTCATATTGCATATGCATATATGTATTCATATTTGTATGTGGTTGAAACTTGATATGTTGTCATATGGATGTCGCATTTGTATGAATGATTGTGCACTCATGTAGAGTTATGAGTAGGGAAAATTAGCATACATAATGGATTCATGACACTTACATGATTCGCATTAAGTAGGTCAACTGAACCAGTAGACTGCCTAAATTTTGCATTAGATAAGGACATATACACACACTATGCATATGATCATGAAGCATTAGAAGTCTTTTAAGGACAATGGACGCCTGTGTTTGTTGGTTGAGTAGATGGATGATTGGATGTTAGGATATACGTTCTTTCAGACTTGAAGGTTTCGGGGACGAAATCCTTTAACGAGGGGAGAACGTAACACCCCGAATTTTCTGTTAATGATAAATTAACAAATTGAAGTATAATTAATTCTAAATGATAGAATTAAGGGAAACGGGTTATGCCATTGCGTTCACCTAAAAATTCTTCTTGAGGCAGAGTCCGAGTTTGCGTAAATCGGACTCCGTATGACGGAGTTATGACCTCCGGAAATTTCAGAATTCGATTTAAAATTCAAACAGCCCAAAAACAAGTTCAAATTTCAAAACAGGACTAGAACTGGGTTGGGCGGGAATTTTCCCGTCCAGGACCCAGGTCGACCAGGGGGTCGACCTGGGAGTCGACCTGGGTACCCAAGTCGACTATGTAGTCGACCTAGGGGTCGACCAGGGGGTCGACCTGCCCAGTCGACATGGTTAGGCCCTGGCTGGCCTGGGCCGGTTCTGGTCGAATTTTTGAGCTTTGGTGTGTCACTAGGGCTGATTTGTTACTTTCTGATTGGCTTCTCTTAAGACGGATGGCCTTGATTAACTCTAGTTTCATCGACGGCTCTAATTAGTTTGAATTTCTATATAAACAACCTTAGTCTCAACCTAAATTCACACAAATAAAATAGAGCTAGAGCCGTCATTCTGCTGGAAGGAAGCCAAGAGTAGCCTTCACTTGAAGAAAGATTAGAGACGAGCAAAACTAAAGTAAAAACAAGATTCAAACAACGTTTATCTACCCAAAGGAAAGCATTGCAAATTCAGAACTCAGAATCCAGAATTCAAGTTCGTCGTTTTTTGTAAGTATAGCGATTTTTCCGATGGGAATAAAATTAAGATTTGATTCGATGAAAAATGGAAATGAAATTGTGCTATTGTATAACGACGATGTTAATTCATATCTATGTGTTGCAATGATTGTGTTGTGAATGATATTGGGATGTTTGTGGTATAATTGACTTGATGTTGGATCCATTAGAATGTTTGTGGATTGATCTAGTTGATGTTGGATCTATTCAAATTCACATACAAGTCATTTGGTTCATATCTACACCAATATGTTTCGGTGATTATGACAAGTTATATGCTGTACAATAGAACCTCTATGCCTAAATGATTAAGTTCATATACATGCTCATATGTTTATACAAAAGTTGCAAGTCATAATTGGATCCATGCCAAGATCCATTTTAATACAAGTTTCATGTTATAGTAGTAAACATGATTTGATCTAGTTCACACACATGTGATAAAACTATACATACTTTATGGACATGTCATATACTTGTCATATGCTAGTGATGTTCGATGTTATGCCTAGATCTAAACATGTTTAGGCTTATGTTGTCAAAAACCATATGCTAATTCATGTGACACCTATTTAGTTAGACCCCTATTTCAATGCAATTTCACATATATGTAAGTTGATTTAGCCTATGTTGCAAGTTCACATATATGTATGTTAATTCAGCCTATGTTGCAAGTTCGCACCTATGATGTTCATATTGACTATGCTGAAAATGCCAAGTTTACACCTATGTCATGGTTATGTTAATGAATGCCAATTTTGTGTACGCTAAATTAGGCTAAGTTTTTAGCCTAATATTATATGTTAAAAATCATGCGGACAAAAAATTATGCTAAGATTGTTAGCCTAATATTTAGACGGGGTAACATTGGGAAAAATTGGTAATTATAGGAAATTTGACATAAATTGGTGAAAAATATATGTATTGGCATGTTTGGCACATGCCAATAATTGGTGGCACTTAAATGGTATAAAATTCTTATACAAAAAACGATGAACTTGGAAAGTGGGCCACAACATTTAATTGTTAACAAATTTACATATAACAAGTAATAGAGACAAATATGTAAATTTAGAAAATACGAGTAAGCTTAACCCGAGGTTGGATTGAGTTGTGATGTAAACCTGCCCGGACCCGCCCGGCTGTCCAGTAGTCAAAACAATACCTATCCAATGTGAGAGGCTAAGCATTGAGCCCAATAAGGACCCGATGTTAGACTGAGTTACGGTGTAAATCTGCCCGGAACCGACCGGCACATCCAGTAACCGTAGCAATATCTGTCTAATGTGAGTGGTCGGTGCTTTAACTAATTAAAGTTAAGGACAAACAAGTCAAGATGGTATGGTTAAGTTAAATAAAACACTTAACCAATTCAACATGTTAATTAAACTGATGGGTGGGGTTAGGTAAATACAGACACTTAACCACTTAACATGTTTGATTAGAAAACCCTAGTAACGGGGACCCATTTCAGCAGTAACCCAATTAGGTATCATGGTACCCTGAAACTAGGCAGGGTGGGGCACGATTACTGGGCTGATTGTAAGCGGTCAAAAGCGATGGCGGTTGGTGCAGCAGTGTGGGTTCTAACGGAGTGCGGGCGTGCACACACTTCGGAGCAGACAAACAGGGCACTGGGCACCAGTAGTATAACCTATGCATTCTAGGATTGTGTCGGGCCGCCACATGGGACTTGATACACCCCATGGTGGGACCATCATAGGTATCTACAATCATTGGGGGTCGTATGACACATATGATTTTGCAAGCAAGAGTCGATCTTTAGAGAGGGGATCGCTTCAACTCGATCATGGGTGCCAGTTGAGACAATGCAAGTAGGTGTAGAGATATAGTGTGGGGTGCAATAGTATATTCGTTTCAAACTACTTTATCTTAGTTTATGATACTTTCCTATTTCCAGTTTATACCTATCATGCCCTTTTTCTTATTCTCGTACTGAAGAGTCACTAGACTTACCAGGCTTTATGTCTGGCTCTATTTTTCTTTCGTCTTCTTTTCTTCCGTTTCACCCCTCCAGGTCCACAGGGAGGAAACAACCCATCTTAGTCAGACTCTTTATAAGCTTCAAGATAGTAGATGTATGGTTTGGACTCTCTTTACTTGGCTATGGCTTTTGGACACGTTCTATAGGGATTTATGCAGCTTTTATTATGTTTTATGCTTCTTTATTTAATAATCAAGGCAGAAATGATGATGTAATGTTTTGGAAGTTATTATGAGACAATTATGGAAATGTTTTGTATGAACACGTATTTATGAAATAAAAGTCCGTTTGTTTTCCGCTGCTTACATATATGTGTTTATATATCTGTCTTGGGTTTTATCTGTGACTTTTACTTATAAACCTCCACCGAAGTTAACGCATTCCCTTTGTGAGTGACCTTAATGGAGGTGGAGTGTTTCTTTAAACCTCCATGTTAGACTCATATCAAGTTTACATGAAAATTTGGTCCAACTTAGTCACAAAGTTCACCTTTACCTGTTTAGTTAAGATAATGATACATCTATGCCAGGTTACATGTGATAAGTTAAATGTATGCAATTTTATGATTATGTCATGTTCCTTTTTTACTACCCCTTTTTGTTTATGGGTTTGGGCTAATTTGTTAGTCCAACATTTTATGTAATTCATACGTACATTCTATAAGGATAACGATGGGAAAACATGAAAATTCATGGCATAGATTTGTTCATTAAATGGTATATTTGATATACCATTTATGGTGAGCAAAATCAAAGGATAATTATGGCATGATTAAATAAAATTTAATCTACATAAAGAAATTTGACATATATAGAAAAATATGAATTTAAAAAGACAAATATGCCTAACTCGAGGTTAGACTGAGTTGTGGTGTAAATCTGCCCGGAACCGACCGGCATATCCAGTGACCACAACAAGACCTGTCTAATGTGGGTGGTTAGTGCATCAAGCCCAAAAAGAACCCGAGGTTAGACTGAGTTGTGGTGTAAATCTACCCGGAACCGACCGGCACATCCAATGACCACAACAAGACCTGTCTAATGTGAGTGGTTGGTGCTTTAATAAATTAAAGCTAAGTCAGGATTGGTAGGGTTAAGTAGATTAGGAAAACACTTAACCGATTCAACATGTTAACTAAACGAATGGGTGGGGTTAGGTAAACTTGGACACTTAACCAAATAAACATGTTGATTAGAAAACCCTAGTAACAGGGACCCATTTCAGTAGTAACCCACATAGATGTATCATAGTACCCTGGAACTAGGCAGGGTGGGGCACGATTACTGGGCTGAATTATGAGCAGTCAAAACGTCGACGGTTGGTGGGCCAGTGTAGGTTCCGAAGGAGTATGGGCGTGCACGTACTCCGGAGTGAAAAAATCAGGCACTGGACATCAGTAGTGTACACTGTGCATCTTGAATCGTGTCGGATTGCAACCAGAAGGGCTGGTACATCCCATGGTTGGACCAGCACAGGTAGCTACAATCAAGCGAGGCCGAATGACACAGGACATGAATGTGTGCGAGTAGGAGCCGATCATTAAGGGGATCGTTTGGGGCTGGTTGAATCAATGGTTAAGTAGGTGCAGAGACTATAGTAATGGGTGCGATCACATGTTCCACTTATCTTATATTAGGGTATTGTCCTATGTTCTGTTATCACTGTCATGAACCCTTTCCTTGTTTAAATACTAGTAATCACTGAACTTACCAAACTTATTGTCTGACCCATTTTCTTTCGTCTTCTTTTCTTCCGTTTCCCCCCCCCCCCCTCAGGTCCACAGGGAGGAAATACTCTAGCTTAATCAGACTCTTTGCAAGTTTCAAGAAAGTAGATGTATGATTTGGACTTTCTTGCATTGGCTATGGCTTTTGGATACGACACTTGGGGATTTATGCAGTTTTATCTATGTTTTATGCTTCTTTATTTAATAATCAAGACAGAAATTATGGTGTAATGTTTTGGAAGTTATTTTGAGACAATTTGATGTAATGCTTTTGTATTGAACCACGTATTAAATAAATGATTTGAATTCCGCTGCTTATACTTATCTGTCTTGTAAAATTTTCTACGTCTTGTACCTATAACCCTCCACCAAAATTAAGGCATTCCCTTTGTGAGTGACCTTAATGGAGGTGGGGTGTTTCACTAGGTATCAGAGCAAAGGTTTACCAGATCAGATAATAATTTTTGAAAACTTTTTTTCAAAGAAACATAAAGAAGCATTTTTCAAGAAAAGTGTTATTTTATTTTAAAGGCATAAACCCCCAAAGCCATATGCCCTATCATTCTATCCTTTGTTTTGAATCTTTTCTTTTTTCATTTCAGAATGTTTGGGAATCTTAACCTTCCAGAGGGTGTGCCGATACCTGGTTAGTTCAGGAGGTACTTAGAGGCTAGGGCCAACGATGCGGGCCCAGCAGATATTCCTCCTCCTCCAGCTGCGGCGGTTCCTCCTCCTCCGCATGCAAATGCTTTCTCAAAGATTTGTAGGGACTTTAGGGCCATGGGTGGAAAGAATTTCAAGGGAACTGAATCATTTGTAGAAGCTAGGAACTGGCTCAAAGATACTGAGGATCTATTCGTTATCTTCGAGGTGGACGATAGGCAGAAGATACAGTTGGCCGTATGATTGCTCAAAGATAAAGCTTCCTATTGGTGGGAAGTCACTAACGCTGAAAGACCAGTTGACACATGGATGGATTTCAGAATAAGGTTTGAGATGAAATTCCTCTCACAAGCTGAGCGAAGTCTACAGCTGGAAAATTTCTTATCTCTTAAGCAAGGAAGTATGACGGTCAAGGAGTACATCAAACAATTCAATCAGCTGGCCCGATTTGGACTGGACTTAGTAAATACTCCTCATAAGAAGGCTCTCCGTTTTGTCAAGAGATTGAATGATCCACTTCACAGCTTGGCTATGACCCATATACCTATGGGGGCTACTTACGTGAGGTTAGTGGACATGGCACTCTTACATGAGGAAGACAAGGGCAAGAATGAGGCAAAAGCGGAAGTGCCCCAAGTAAGAAGGGGGAACGGTCGCAGAACAAGAAGGATGATTCAAAGAAAGGCGGGAAGAACAACAAACCCCATGAAAAGAGAAAGCGTAATTTCTGTGGCATTCCCGGGCATCTGATCAAAGACTGCAAGAAGAAGAAAAGGAAGATGGGTGGCTGTTTCCACTGTGGTGAGACATGACACATGGCTAGGGCCTGCCCAAGGAAGCAAGGGCAAGGAGCTGGACCATCTTCTAGAGGACAAGTTCATGCTCTCACGGCACCTTCGCAAGAACGAGGTAGAAATATTTCTGTCGAATGTTCGTATACTATTTGATTCCAGTGCATCGCACTCTTTTTATATCTACTGCTTTAGTTGAATCTCTGCACCTAGACACCAATATAGTAGAGGATCCCTTGGTTGTTTCAAATCCCATTGGGGGCTCAGCCTATTTGACAATGGTTTGTTTGGATTTGAAAATATCTATTCTAAGCGTTGAGTTTAGATGTAATGCCTTTGTTTTGGGTTTCATGGGCTATGGGTTGATTCTAGGCATGGACTGGCTATCCAGTAATGGTGCCATCCTCGATTGTGAAAAGAGAGTGGTTAGACTCATGACTCGCCTCGGTAACACTCTCGAAATTTCTTGTAATCCCATGAACTCTGTTATGCTTAGTTATCCAGAATCTCCTGATGCGTCTGTTGAGAACTTGCAGTCTGTAAGGTTAGTCCGTGAATACTCGGATGTGTTTGAAGAAGTAAAGGGCTTACCTCTGAAATGGGAGATAGACTTCCGCATATACCTCGTTGATAATGCAAAGCCCATTGCTTTACATGGTTAGGCCTAGATCCAAAATAATGTCAGTTTGTTAAACAACATGGTTTTGGAACTACATTGTCATGGGCATAAATAATAATCTTATATCCATAGTCATAGGCAATAATCCTCACAGTTCAATGAATCACAGTCATAGGCGATGTTCATAGTCATAGGCAATGTTCATAGCCATAGGAAATGTTCATAGTCATAGGCAATGTTTTATGTCCCAAAATCAAAGGCTTATGTTCATAGTTCCAAGGCATATGGTTCCAAAGTCCATAGTTTCACAGTCACAGTCTTATTGGTCATCGAATCACAACAGTTCTTAATTAGGTCCAAAGGTACAAGCACTGATTCGAGTAGAAAGATTAGGCATAGTCTTTTATCCCTTTAATTTCATGCAACGAATTGAAACAAAACGTTCAAATCTAAAAATAACTGACTTACAGAGATTCGATTCGATTCGTAGAAGAATAGTTGTTGAAGTTGTTGATTTAGCCTTCGAATCCTAATCTTGATTTCCAAGCTTAATTCCACGAAGATTTTGAACAGCATAACCCCGTCTTGATTTATTTTAATTTAGAAGATAGAGGGAGAGTAGAGGCAGAATAGAGTTGTGAGTGAATTAGGTTTGGGTTTAGGGTCATTATATAGTTGTAGTGAGTGAATTAGGGCCATCAGATTAACCCTAATCCATCAGAGCCATACACATCAGCACATAACAGTCCAGAGTTTCCCACAGCTGGGTTCTCGGTATGGGCGCACCTGCCAAGTGCTCCATCACAAAAATGTACTGGCGCACTTCCCAGGTGCGCAAGTGTATTTTTGTGCTGGCGCACTTGTCAAGTGCGCCATTGCAATCATGGCCTGTTTTCGGTTTTCTCTCCAAACTTCGTTCGTCCATATCTCCTTCATACGTTATCCAATTTATGCAAACTTGGACTCTATCTCAAGCAGAATTTCGAGATGAACACAATGGCGCAACCCGTTTCCCTTAATTCTTCTTCTAAAAATTAATTATACCCTGATTTGTGAATCTTAGTGTTACAGAATTACGGGGTGTTACATTCTCCCCCACTTAAAAGGATTTCGTCCTCGAAATCTTCAAGTTAGGAAGAATGTCTCCTACCATCCAATCACCCATCTACTCAATCATTCAATCACAGACATTCATTGTCCTTAAAATATTTCTAATGCTTTCATGTTCATATGCATAGTGTGTGTATATGTCCGTATCTAATGCAAAATCAGGCGGTCTACTGATTCACTTGACTACCTTAATGCAAATTATGTCAGTGCCATGCGTCCAATCATGTATGCAAGCATCCCTAGTTATGTAAATACTACATGCGTGCATAGCCATTCGTCCATATGCAACATCCATATGCTACATATCAAGTTAAGTCCGTAAACAAATGCATATGTGTAAATGCAATACTAAGGCGTCCGAGCTGATCTAGTGCTTAATACGTATGTATATTCATTCACGAGCAACCATTAGCAACCACTCGCAACCATCAATCATAACATGTTTCAAATACATGTTTACATCCAAAAGAGTTTCTACCTAAAGATCGAAGATACGACCTAGAGGATATATTTTGGAAAGAGAGACAATTATGCATAAAGCTCCTACAAAAAGAAATCAAGGATGTACCCTTAAGAAAAAGGATATGATGCTAGTCTTCTTGAGCTTTACTCCACCGTATCTTAACCAATTTAACTCCCCGATTGTGAAGTTTCTGACCTCCATTTCCAAAATAAACAGATGTCAATCATGGAACCAAATGTATATACTAGGATGATCAGAGGTCTCTCCTCCTAGCTTATCCATCATGTCATAACTATAAGGGTCAAAAGGTCACTACTTACCTATCTCCCACGCAAACCATCCTAGTCGAACTCGACATTCCTCAAGTACAAGCTCCAAAGGCCTAAACCAATATCAGACAAGCACCCAAGGAATATCTCCTCCGAATTTAGACGATCTACGCGAGAGGATATAAGCAAACTCGATAGCTATTCTCAAACCAAAACTAACCAAAAATAAACGGGTCGAACCACCCACTGGATTTGAGACTGGTTGGGATCTTCTTACTGTACAAGTATTAAGGTGCAGAGACTCAACTATGGAAGCAAATATGAACAAATGCGAAGCGCTAAAACCAAAAGAAAGGGTACGAACAGAAAAATTAGACTCTTCCAACAGAAACTTTTACCACCTATCTCCTAGGTACGCTTAGTGGTGAAAGCATGCACTTGCCCTTCTGAAAATCTTGTCCTTTGTCATTAATTATATGCCCTATCATACCATAGTAAAGATACTTACTCTTGTCTTAGGTTTTATAATTTCCATCCTCCTTCATGAGTCAAGCCTACATCCATGATTTCCTCATCCTTGGGTTGTGCTCCTTTGCCAAACTCCTCATCCTCTTCCACGTGTAACCATGTTGGCAAATCTCTCGAAAGCTGCATCCATCATACGGAAAAACCCTATAAGCTGGAAAGAAGACTGGCCGTAAGTGAAACAACTACTGCTATAGATGGAAGTCGGGCACTATTTTGCCCTTCGATGAGGTTACCTCCCAAAAAGCCAGGAGCCCCAGAGACTCAAGAAATAAGGAGACAAGAATTCAAACAGAGGAAGAGAAGACAGTGTGTATGGCTTTGGGGAATATGCCTTTAAAACAAAACTTTTCTTTTGAAAATACTTCTTTAAAAACCGTTTTGAAAAATAATTTTTCAAATCTTTTATCTGATCCGGTAACCTTCAGCTCTGATACCACGTGTAACACCCCACGTCCGTTAGTGTCACTCGCAAAGGGAATGCACTATGTTCTGTGGAGCATTATAGGTAAAAGATGCAGATAAATTACAAGACAGACAAACATTAAACAGTGGAAAATAAAACTTTTGCTTTATTGATAAGATAGTTTGTACAAAGATTGCTTTACAATATCAGAGTATCATCTGTCTTACAAAATAAAGAAGCATAAAATAACATTTATATTCCCCAATGTAGCAAGAGCCCACCATAGCATCTGAATAAAGAATCCAAGCAAAACTTCAACAAATCTTCAAGCTGGGAAAGAGCAACCTTCCAAATCTAATCTGAGCTATACTATGCCCTCCTTTACTTCCTGGGGGGGGGGGGGGGGATGGAAGAAAAGAAGACGAAAAGGAAAATAGAGTCAGACATAAAGCCTGAGTAAGTTTAGTTACTTGTAGCATGTGAACAGGGAAAAACAAACGACATGAATTAACTGAATACAAGATAATACCACGATGATAGGATCAACAAGACAAGTTAAGATTAACACAAGATATGCTAAGGCAAGATAGACTGGATATACTTCAATACTTTCCTTGCTTCGCTATTACTTCGTTATTCTGGTTTCTATATCTCTGCACCACCTAACTAGTGTCCCAACTAGAAATGTTAACGTGATCCCATTCCCTGTAGTTTCCGTTGCCTTCAGGCATACATTTATTATTTATTACCTAGATCTAATCTAGGGTTTTCTATCAAGTGTTATCTAGATTCAAGTAGAGTCTACGCTATTTGCTGAACGGTTCTCGGCTTCAGGATTTATGCCACCTAGGTCCAACTAGGGATTACGCTACCTGTCGAACGATGCCCTCTAGTCTAGGACACACTACCTAGAGTGGTATATGTTCCTAGACTTTCCCCACACATGTATCGCGAATCGTTATCGCTTGTCTAGATGCACATGTCCTGTAATGTGCGGTCCGAGTTCCGTGGCAGGGCTACTCTAGAAACACGGAACTCGGTCGGGAGCTTTCAGATATCTACCGATGCAGATGCTAAGGTCTGCTTTTCTAGTGGCTATGGTCCTACTCGACCCCTTCCTCAACTAATGGAAGGCCATCCATGAAAAATGAGAACTATACGAAGGCCCCTATATGCCCCACTAACCTATGGCCAACAACACTCCGCAACCACAACCAGATAGCAAGTATGTGGTCCGTATGAGTTCTCCGCCTTCCCGCTTCACGTGTCTCGCTTGACTGAAGATGGTAGGTAGACGACGAGTTGCTATCACAGGGCTTCCGGTTTCTCATCGAATCACGCTGGTCCATCCTAGTCTTTAGGTTGCCATATATTGCAACCAAGGCATACCCTTGGTTCTTCTACCGCAGACATTAACCTCTGTGAGCCCAGGAGGATCATCTGCAGCCTCATAGAGGGATACCAAGAGTACCCTCACGTCCCCTCGAAGCCTCGGGCTTCGTAAGCCAATTCGTTGGAGCCTTCTTTAAAATCAGATGGACGTCCACTCCTTCTCGTGTTATACTAAGAATTACTACTTAGTTATGCTAACTAAGGTTTACCACTTAGTTTCCAGAATCATTGTTTTCTTAACTAAGGTTTACTACTTAGTTCTCTTTCTTGTCAAGTTGGATTGGTTAAGTGTCATTAGTCGATTCAAGCTAACTTAACCCTCTTCCCTTATCCTGTTAAACTGGTTAAGTGTTATCAGTAATTCATGTTGACTTAACCCCACCACAAACCAAGTTATATTGTTTAAGTATTTCTTATTACTTAACCCTACCCATTCGTCCTGTGTTGGTTAAGTTTTCCTTTTTAACTTAACCAAATCTTGTTACTATTGGTTAAGTGTTATCCCGTTATGCTTTAACTTAACCCTATTCATTTATCACATTCTGATGGTTAAGTGTTCAAGTTTACTTAACCATGTGGTCTAGTCCAGCTAACATATTAAATTGGCTAAGTGTATTACTTAACCCCAACTTCTAGTCTAATTAATTGGCTAAGTGTATTAACTTTACTTAACCCTACCTTCTAGTCTAGTCAACATGTTAATTTGGCTAAGTGTTCCCATGGACTTAACCCTCCCATTCTAGCTTAACTGTGTTAAGTTGGTTAAGTGTTCCTATGGACTTAACCCTCCCATTCTAGCTTAACTGCGTTAAGTTGGTTAAGTGTTCCTATGGACTTAACCCTCCCATTCTAGCTTAACTGCGTTAAGTTGGTTAAGTGTTCCTATGGACTTAACCCTCCCATTCTTGTTCTAGCTTTAATTAATAAATTAAAGCCGCAACCACTCACATTAGACAGATATTGCTGCGGTTACTGGATGTGCTGGTCGGTTCCGGGCAGGTTTACACCGCAACTCAGTCTAACCTCGGGTTAGGCATATTCATGTTTTCTAAGTTCAAAAGGGTTTTGATTAATTTCCAAATCAGGTTTTGAAAGTAACCATTCCGTCCATCGGATCAGTTAGGGATAGCCAGGGAGGGCAGGAAACTTGTATTTTCCAAACCCAAGCCTAGACACTATCCTCTCTGTCACCCTAGAACTTTCTGGTGTATGTGTTATTAAAAGGGATGTCATCAAAATACCTTTCTTTTGTTTATAAATTGTTAACAATTTATTTTAAAAGCCCATTTCCCCTTTTAAATTTTTTTGGCCTATATCATATTCATTTGTCACTAATAGACTTATATTTTAGGCCCAAATCTTGATTTGCCTAACCTACAGTTCATAGCAATTTAGATCTAACATCCTCATTTACAGTTCATGCTAAAACTAGATTTTATATTCTAGTTTATAGTTTATGCCAAACTAGATTTAATATTCTAGTTCTCCGTTTATGCCCAAAACTAGATTTATTTCTCTAGTTTACAATCTATGTACAAACTAGATTTATTATTCTAGTTTTCAGTTTACAAGCCAATACTAGATCTAAATTTCATAACCTATCATTCATGTCAAAATTACCCAATTTGCATGTCTTAACACATGTTCTAAATCATATAAATCAAAATCATGTTCGTTTTCCAAACGATGCCAATTTCCAAACTTACAACTATGTTCATGTTCATTTTCATGTTTTTCCCAAATCGTATTCCCACCGTTCGTATGATCGTGATTCAACCTAGATTATAAATAAATCTAGATTCGTAAATGAAAAAGGGAAAGAACATGAAAGGATAGACATAACGACTGACATGAGATGATAGTTTCAAATTCACTTGTTTCAGATCTAACAAATTAAATCGATTAAAACGTCACATGCATATAGATCTGATAATACTATGAACATAAAAAGGGTTGAATAAATATCCTAGGTTCATGAACATGGGTAGACCTAACTTAATAGGTAAATTCCCAAGATCAAGATCCAAGGATGACCAAGAATAAACTGAATAGAAAGTCAGGCCTAGATCCAAAATAATGTCAGTTTGTTAAACAACAAGGTTTTGTAACTACAATGTCATGGGCATAAATAATAATCTTATATCCATAGTCATAAGCAATAATCCTCACAGTTCAATGAATCACAGTCATAGGTGATGTTCATAGTCATAGGCAACGTTCATAGTCATAGGAAATGTTCATAGTCATAGGCAATGTTTTATGTTCCAAAAACAAAGGCTTATGTTCATAGTTCCAAGGCATATGGTTCCAAAGTCCATAGTTTCACAGTCACAGTCTTATTGGTCATCGAATCACAACAGTTCTTAATTAGGTCCAAAGATACAAGCACTGATTCGAGTAGAAAGATTAGGCATAGTCTTTTATCCCTTTAATTTCATGCCACGAATAGAAACAAAACGTTCAAATCTAAAAATAACTGACTTACAGAGATTCGATTCGATTCGTAGAAGAATAGTTGTTGAAGTTGTTGATTTATCCTTCGAATCCTAATCTTGATTTCCATGCTTAATTCCACGAAGAATTTGAACAGCATAACCCCATCTTGATTTATTTTAATTTAGCAGATAGAGGGAGAGTAGAGGCAGAATAGAGTTGTGAGTGAATTAGGTTTGGGTTTAGGGTCATTATATAGTTGTAGTGAGTGAATTAGGGCCATCAGATTAACCCTAATCCATCAGAGCCATACACATCAGCACAGAACAGTCCAGAATTTCCCAGAGCTGGGTTCTCGGTATAGGCGCACCTGCCAAGTGCTCCATCACAAAAATGTACTGGCGCACTTCCCAGGTGCGCCAGTGTATTTTTGTGCTGGCGCACTTGTCAAGTGCGCCAGTGCAATCCTGGCCTGTTTCCGGTTTTCTCTCCAAACTTCGTTCGTCCATATCTCCTTCATACGTTATCCGATTTATGCAAACTCGGACTCTATCTCAAGCAGAATTTCGAGGCGAACACAACGGCGCAACCCGTTTCCCTTAATTCTTCTTATAAAAATTAATTATACCCTGATTTGTGAATCTTAGTGTTACAGAATTACGGGGTGTTACAGAGTGGCTGAAGACAGCATTGATAAGACCGCATATAGAACTCCCGATGGTTTCTTCGAGTGGCTGGTCATCCCTTCGGCTTGACAAATGCACCTTCGTACTTCGTTGATTTAATGAGCAGGGTGTTCCGAGAGTTTCTCAACAAGTTTGTGGTGGTCTTCGTAGACGATATTTTGATTTTCTCAAAGAATGTGGAAGGGCATGCACAACATTTAAAGGAAGTCATGGATACTCTCCGTACACATCATTTGAAGGAGAAATTCTCCAAATGCCATTTCTGGAGAGAAGAAGTTAGGTTCATTGGACATGTGGTTTCCAAAGAGGGGATAGCTGTGGACCACGCGAAAGTGGTTGATGTGCAAGATTGGAAGGTTCCTCGTAACGCAACCGAAGTCCGAAGCTTTCTTGGGCTAGCAAGCTTTTATTGAAAGTTCATCAAAGATTTTGCAAAAACCTTAGCTCCACTAACAAGATTGACAAAGAAAAACCTAGCTTTCAGTTGGGATTTGGATTGCGATATTGCTTTCCAACATTTGAAAAAGGCTCTAACAACAGCCCCAGTTCTGACATTGCCTGATGGAAGCAAGATGTTTACAGTATACACAGATGCATGCGGGACGGGACTAGGCGCTGTTCTGATGTAAGAAGGGAAGGTAGTGGCTTATGGTGGAATATAGTTGAAAGTACATGAGGAAAACTACCCAACATACGACCTAGAGTTGGCACCCATCGTTTTTGCTCTTAAGTCTTGGCACCATTATCTCCTAGGTAAAAAATTTGAACTGTATACTGAACATAAATCGTTGAAATACTTATTCTCGCAGAAAGATCTCAACTTGAGGCAACAAAGGTGGATGGAGTTTCTTGCCTCGTACGATTTTGATATTTCCTACACTCCTGGCAAGGGCAATGCAGTAGCAGACGCCTTAAGTAGAAAGAAGCTGGCCTTAAGCCCTCTCTTTGTGGAAAGGCAAAGCCTGGATTTCATAGCATGCTTTAACTTCAGACCCTCCTCTGACTTTGTACCGGGCTTGCTAGCAACATTAGAAGTGCGACCAACTCTATTAGACTCAATCGGAGTCGCACAAAGAGAATACCCTCAGCTAGCCGATGTGATGGACAAGTTAATTAGGGGTGAGACTTCCAGTCACCTCAATAGATACTCCATTGATGCCATGGGCTGGTTTAGACGAGAAGGAAGACTATGTGTCCCACAAGTAAGGGATTTGGTAAAGGCAGTTCTAGAAGAGGCACACCATTCCAAGCTGACCATACACCCAGGCGGAGACAAAATGTATAAGGACATCAAAAGAGTTTTCTTTTGGAATGGCATGAAGCAAGACGTAGCTGAATTTGTTTCTAAGTGTTTAATATGCCAACAAGTCAAGGCGGAGCAGAAGAAGCCTGGTGGTCTGCTCCATCCTCTAGAGGTCCCACAGTGGAAATTGGATAGCATCTCGATGGACTTTATAGATGGGTTGCCTAGGTCAAGAAGGGTCAATACCAGCATTTGGGTAATAGTGGACAGGCTCACAAAAAGCGCCCACTTTATACCCGTCAGGAGTAAAAGGACTGCCTCATCTCTAGCATCCATATATCTTAAGGAGATAGTTCAACTCCATGGGATACCCTCTAGCATAGTGAGTGATCGAGACCCTATCTTCACGAGCGAGTTTTGGAAGAGTTTACAAGAGGCTGTAGGCACACAGTTATGTTTAAGCACGGCCTATCACCCTCAAACTGATGGTCAGACGGAAAGAGTCAACAGAGTATTAGAAGACCTCTTGATACTTTGCATTCTTGACTTCGCAGGTACATGGGAGGATCATCTGCCTTTGGTGGAATTCGCTTACAACAATAGCTACCAAGCCACTATAGGCATGGCACCTTTCGAAGTTTTATATGGAAGACCGTGCAGGTCACCAACTTGCTGGTGGGAGTTCACAGACAAGCTCATGCTTGGACCTGACATGATTAGGGAAACTTCAGAGAAAGTATACTTAATACGAAGAAGAATGAAGACTTCCCAAGATAGACAGAAGTCCTACGCAGACAAAAGAAGAAATGATCTTGAGTTCGAAGTTGGAGACAAGGTGTTCCTTAAAGTATCTCCTTTGAGGAACGTCGTTCGCTTTAGATCCGCAGGGAAGTTAGCACCGAGATTTGTAGGGTCGTTCCCTATCATCGAGAAGATTGGGAAGATGGCTTATACGGTACAGCTCCCCGAAAGGTTGGCCTGGGTTTATAATCTCTTTCATGTGTCTCACCTGTGGAAATGCTTACACGAATCTGCTAAAGTGGTAGAACCAAGTATGATAGAAGAAGTTGAAGTTGAACGAGAAGCAACTGTAAGGAGTGTCCCAACCCGTATCTTGGGAACAGAAGTCAAAAAGCTACGCAACCGTGAAGTTAAGCTCGTCAAAGTTCAATGGAGCGACACCGAGGAAGACGCAACTTGGGAAACTGAGGACAAAATACGTGCAGCCTACCATTTTCTTTTTGAGGGTACATTCTTAATCTCTTTTTCCTTAAGTTTATGCTAATATCTATCTTTTATCCCCTCGATCCTATCCTTTCTCCTTAGGTAGGAACCCATTTGGATGTAAACATGTAATTGAAACATGTTATAATTGATGGTTGCAAGTGGTTGCTAATGGTTGCTAGTGGATGCATATACACACACGTTAGTTATTAGATCAGCTCAGTCACTTCCATATTGCATATGCATATATGTATTGGTTTATGGATTAAAACTTGATGTGTTATCAAATGGACGTTGCATTTGTATGAATGATTGTGCACTCATGTAAGAAATTTTGAGTAGGAGAAATTGCATTCATAATGGACTTATGGCACTGACATAATTTGCATTAAGGAGGTCAACTTAATCAGTAGACCGCCTGATTTTGCATTACGTAAGGACATACACACACAATGCATATGATCATGAAGCACTAGAAATCTTTTAAGGACAATGGACGCCTGTGTTTGATGGTTGAGTAGATGGGTGTTTGGATGGTAAGATATAAGTTCTTCTCGACTTGAAGATTTCGGGGACGAAATCGTAAAAGGAGGGGAGAATGTAACACCCCGTATTTTCTATTAACATTATGATAATGAATCCTAGAATACTTAATTTTAAATGTGAGAATTAAGGGAAACGAGTTACGCCATTGTGTTCGTCTTAGAATTCTGGTTGAGATAGAGTCCGAGTTTGCATAAATTGGACTTCGTATGAAGAAGTTATGGCTGTAAGAAATTTCCAGAAAATTCAAATAAATTCAAATAGCTCGAAAAAAAACAAGTTCGAATTCAAACAGAAGACAGAAGCGGGCTGGGCGGGAAAATTCCAGCCTAGGCAGGTCAACCAGGGGGTCGACCCTAGTGTCGACCTCCCCCATAGAGGTCAACCTGGGGGTCGACCTTAGGGTCGACCTGGCCCCCGGCCAGATCTGAATTTTGAACGACCGATGACTTGCTATTGAGTCATTAGGGTTTCTGGATGGTCCTGATCTGGTCTGTGTGGTTGTGATTAACCCTAGGTTCATTTGACGGCTATAATTAAACTAGAATTCTATATAAACAACTCAATTCTCAACCTAAAAATACACAGAAAATTAATCCTAGGACTGAAATGCCGTCAGTAGAGGACTTGGAGTAGCCGTCACCATTTTCAATTCAAAGACGATATAAAAGCTTACATCTAAAATCAAATTAAAACGAGTCTAATTCAATGATCTTCATCAAAGGCACGTATCTCCAATTTCAGAATTCAGATTTCAGAACGCAAGAATTCCTTTAGTTTGTAAGTTGGTTATTACGCAGATTCAAATGTTTTCTTTAAATGAAATCATGGCATGTTGTAACTCGAATATGGAATGATGCTTATGTATGAGATAATGAAGTTTGATTCTAATGTATCTTAAATTACTGTTGCGATTGATCATGCCTGTATGTTTGTGGTGATAAAACAAGACCATATTGTATGTTATTGGAATCTATTATGATCGGGTAAAGAACTTATTATGCCAACAAAAATTGTGAATTATGTCATGTTGTAATTTGGTGGTTATTTGCAAGTTTATGATATAAATCACATGCTTACATGTTAGATCAACATTCATGAATATTTAGAACTACGTCCAGTTGAATCCATTTATGTTGCAAGATTTGATTTGTAATCCTCTTATGTTTTAACATAAGTTATCATGCTAAGTGTGATTTAAATATGTTGGTAGTAGTTCTCTTATGTAGTAACACACATAAGTTATCATGCCAAGTTGTGATTTAAATATGTTCATAGTGGCTTTCTTACGTTTTGACATACATAAGTTAGTATGCTAAATTGTGGTTTATATGTTAAACCTCAATGTTAGACCCATATCAAGTTTACATGAAAATTTGGTCCAACTTAGTCACAAAGTTCACCTTTACCTGTTTAGTTAAGATAATGATACTTCTATGCCATGTTTCATGTGACTAGTTAAATGTATGCTATTTTAGGATTATGTCATGTTCCTTGTTCATTAACCCTTTTTGTTTATGGGTTTGGGCTAATTTGTTAGCCCAACATTTTATGTAATTCATACGTACGTTCTACGGGGATAACGATGGGAAAACATGAAAATTCATGGCATAGATTTGTTCATTAAATGGTATATTTGATATACCATTTATGGTGAGCAAAATCAAAGGATAATTATGGCATGATTAAATCAAATTTAATCTACATAAAGAAATTTGACATATATAGAAAAATATGAATTTAGAAAAGACGAATATGCCTAACCCGAGGTTAGACTGAGTTGTGGTCTATATCTGCCCGGAACCGACCGGCATATCCAGTGACCACACCAAGACCTATCTAATGTGGGTGGTTAGTGCATCAAGCCCAAAAAGAACCCAAGGTTAGACTGAGTTGTGTTGTAAATCTGCCCGGAACCGACCGACACATCCAGTGACCACAACAAGACCTGTCTAATGTGAGTGGTTGGTGCTTTAATAAATTAATGCTAAGTCAGGATTGGTCGGGATAAGTAAATTAGGAAAACACTTAACCGATTCAACTTGTTAACTAAACGAATGGGTGGGGTTAGGTAAACTTGGACATTTAACCAAATAAACATGTTGATTAGAAAACCCTAGTAACAGGGACCCATTTCAGTAGTAACCCACATAGATGTATCATGGTACCCTAGAACTAGGCAGGGTGGGGCATGATTACTGGGCTGAATTATAAGCGGTCAAAACGTCGGCGGTTGGTGGGCCAATGTAGGTTCCGATGGAGTATGGGCGTGCACGTACTCCAGAGTGGAAAAATCAGGCAGTGGACATCAGTAGTGCACACTGTGCATCTTGAATCGTGTCGGGTTGCCACCAAAGGGACTGATACACCCCATGGTGGGACAAGCACAGGTAGCTACAGTCAAGCTGGGCCGAATGACACATGACATGAATGCGTGCAAGTAGGAGTCGATCATTAAGGGGATCATTTGGGGCTGGTTGAACCAATGGTTAAGTAGGTGCAGAGACTATAGTAATGGGTGCGATCACATGTTCCTCTTATCTTATATTAGGGTATTGTCCTATGTTCTGTTATCACTGTCATGATCCCTTTCCTTGTTTAAATACTGGTAATCACTGAACTTACCAGACTTATTGTCTGACCCGTTTTCTTTCGTCTTCTTTTCTTCCGTTCCCCCCCCCCCTCAGGTCCACAAGGAGGAAATACTCCAGCTTAATCAGACTCTTTGCAAGCTTCAAGAAAGTATATGTATGATTTGGACTTTCTTGCATTAACTATGGCTTTTGGATACGACACTTGGGGATTTAAGCAGATTTATCTATGTTTTATGCTTCTTTATTTAATAATCAAGATAGAAATTATGGTGTAATGTTTTGGAAGTTATTTTGAGACAATTTGATGTAATGCTTTTGTATTGAACCACGTATTAAATAAATGATTTGAATTCCGCTACTTATACTTATCTGTCTTGTAAAATTTTCTGTCTTGTACCAATAACCCTCCACCAAACTTAAGGTATTCCCTTTGAGAGTGACCTTAACGGAGATGGGGTGTTTTAGCTACTGATCCTTTTGATGCGGTAGGAGGGAGCCTTTGATTCATTCTGTTCCTGGGTGACTTGTATGGACGAGTGTCTGACAGAGTATTTCCTAAAAACCACGTACGTTGATTTTTACAAGTATACCAAGTTGGTGGCAAAGAATGGTCGTCCTTTCAAACCCAGAGTATATTTGTAGACGTCAATTAGTGATTTAGCGGATATGACGATGTGACATTCAAAGTAAATGACGGCCAGATGATCAAAAGATAATTATAACCTTAAGCCTCATCACCTAGGAAATGACAAAAATCGGGCAGGTAGCATGGCTACGTGGGTCGCTCCCATTAAGGTGCATAATCACCTGTCTAGAGAAAATCCATTTTATTCTTTAATCTATTTCGATGATATCTCTTTTCAGGAAACGGTGGGTTGCTCCCAACCGTTGGTGATATACATTCGATACACTCAAGCAGAATGAGTGGTCGGTCATGTGTGGGCCAGGTTGCAAGATGTTCTTGTTGAACCCAATATATTCACCTTTAGAGAAACACTATTGGAAGGTGGTTCCATACCTTGTCCCAATCGGAATCCAATCTCCAATAAGCGCCCGCAGTTTTGATTGTATACTATATATGTAGAGCGTGAGATGTAAGCGTTCCGCTAGAATTTTATTTATTTGTATTTAGACACTATTATAATATCAGACAAGATATGATTTCAAAACCTGGCTTGGGTTATAGTAAGGTAAAAACCGTCCGTGTTTATGTGTGGGTTGGTCATACTATTATCCGTCTCTTTCAAAAAAATGATTTTTGAACTTTAGAATCAATATGAATATTATATAAACTTGGCGAGTTTTTTATCACTCTGGTTCACCAGACTAACCCGTCATTCGTAATGCTCGGGTTAGCCCGATTTATAGGTTCAGGTAATCGAATGCTATGAAATCCATAGACGAGCTGGAGGAGTTCGAATGTATAGTATTATCTAGTATTTTTCCAATGTGTGTTGTATATGAGGACATGTTATTATAACTGTTCAGATTGATTGACTGTTGTACTTTGATGATTGTAGGTATACATTTTTCAAGTTACAATAAATATTTATTTCTATATCATATTTTATTCCACTGCGATGTGAGACTCTGTGTGATGTTAGTTCTTCTTCTTTTTCTTTTATTCTAATATTTCTTTCTTTCTTATCTCACCCTCTAATTTCTTTCTAATAACTTTCTGGATGTTTGGTACTCGTGTTTGGTCGCTAGATGTGTTTGTGTTGAAAATTCGAGCATCGAATTTTCTGGTTCGTTACAGATTTCCCACGCATTGTTCCCTTTTCAAACTACATGGGTGCAGACAAGCTTTATGGTTGCTTCCATTTTTTACTTCCCCAACGTTCGAAAGTCACGGATCCAACTAAACATCCACTGTTGCTATTCGATAAATCTACACATCCCCCTCTTGTTCTTCGTGTTGCCAAAGCCTAGCACGCCCATTAGTGCCTCTTCAACACTGCACCCATCTGTTACGTTGCTCCATTTTTAGTGCCACAACAGCTTCCGCTCCACCATATATGATTCCATCTGCTATTTCACCTCCCTGCTACTGCTGTTGTACTCCTTCCCACTTTCGGCTTCACCCTCTCATTTACACGTTGGCCATCTTCCCATTATTATGTTCCTTGCTCCATTCATATTTCACCCCACGCATTACTGAAGCCTCCCCTGCGTGTGCATCATACTTCACATTTCACCACCACTGTTTTCTGGCGCACTGTGTTCGCTTCCAATATTCAATAGCATGGACTGAACATATTACACCCCGCAACCTCAACTTACACAGCCCATGCATGCCTGACTACCAACCCCCTTGACCCATCTATGATCATCGAAACATAAATCAGCGCCACCTCCTTCAGCCTGCGACCGGACTGTCACCACCATCGCACACCCCTTCGACCATAACACCACTACATTATTCCACAGTATTTAAATAATAATAAATTATTATTGTCATATATATCCAAATAAATTATTACACACCTTCAGAATAAACCAATACATATTTAAACTCTATACAGTTTTAGGCTTAAACGATGTTCAAATTATATATATCCTTTCTATTTAATTAAATAAACATTATCGTTTATTAACGAAATTACATAGCGACTATTTGAAATTTGAATTGGCCATAACTGACAATCTATAATATGAACGTTGGGACTGTGTTTTCAAAGTACATCGTCCTCCCTATTACTATCGTCTTGCCTCCACCCTTTTTGTTGTAGATCTCGGTGAGTTCATTAGGTAATACATATTTTCTTTTTGCATCTTCTTCCTTCTAACTTATTTTAGAATGCAATTCTAGTTTTCAAAATTCTAATTTTCAAATTACCCTATTCTAACATCGATTTACCATTTGGTATTGATTTGTGGTTGGAGTCAGTTTTCAAAATCACGCATCGCTGCTGTTTGGCAATTTCGTTAACTATAAATAAACTGGCTTTAATTTGCAGATTTTTATTATAGTAAGTATAAAGGACTGTCTACTATGATGATATTAACTTCAAATCCTATATTTTATCTTCTAATTGTGGTATAGATAGTAGATTAAGTGGTAATAAAAACCTTATGACCAGTCCCACTAAGTTTTCTACCTAAAATTATATTTATATATTTATTTCTGTCTACATTGCTATTTTTACAATGTAAATTTAATGGAAAGCAATTTTGAAAATGTTATATTGCTGATTATGTTCACTGAAGTTATATACCAAATGTAACTCAAATTTATCACCAATTGTACTTTGTGAAGGTACATGAAATGGAGGAAAATTAATTAGTTTTTACTAGCTGTAATGTTAACTGTAATTTTTGTAAAATTAGTAAGATACGTAATTGAGCACACTGCATACTTGCCATTCATGCAAAAGGAATGGATCACACAAATAAAGGTAAGATAATTGAGTTATTTTAGTATAATGTTGTACGTTATGTTTTCGGGGCAACCATTTCTGAAACACCTTTTTTTTCAAATCATATATAGTCGACGAAGACAACGGTCCTAAAATTAGGTGTATAAATACAAAAATTGGTGTTCTGTCCTTGCAGTTCTTAAATTTTATTCAAACTGACTGTTACAGTAGAAATGATAATTAAAATTATAGAATAGGATAAAATGAAGGATGACAGTTTAATTGGGACTTATAAAGACAACAAATGATTTTATTTAAATATATTTCACAAACACCTGTGTCTTAGACTTCGTCTTAGGTTATCTTAGGATAGATTTAGTTACTTCCTGTATGCCAACGAATTCATTTTCCTAAAATTTGAATATGTTGTATTTCATTCATTTATTGGTAGAACCAATTTTGACATTGTGTTTGATGATGTATTTCGTTAAGTAAACACAATTAGTAAGTATATTAATTTACCATTGAATGTGCTTATAACTTGAATATAAAGCTTAAGTTATCGCTTATGATTTTGAAGGAAGAATGAGAAATCATCTTCAATTAAAGAAATTCCTATTTTAGTTAATTTGTATTGTTATTTATGTTTTAAATTGACATGATAGTTTCCATATTGTAACTTCTTCATTTAATTCATTGCAATAAGATTGTTGTAAAGTATAAAGCCAACATAACTAATATTAAAATTATTTGGAGAGAAAAAAGAATGTTCATTAGTTGTATTTTGAGAAAGTAATATACATGGTTGAAAGTTATGGAAATGAAATATAATCACTTTCCTAAGAGGATACCGACATACCAAATTGTGTTTATTAGGCATGCGACATTTACACGATTTAAGTTTCAATGTAACACCCCGTATGTTGAATAACTTGCTATAATATAAAACAGGGAAGAATTAAATTTTAAAATCTGAGTCAGGGGAAACGGGCTATGCTATTGCGTTCGTCTCGGAAAAATACGCGAAATAGAGTCCGAGTTTTCGAAAATCGGAGTCCGTATGACCCAGTTAAGGCCCGAAGAAGTTTTCAGAAATTCAAAACAGATTTAAAAACAGAAATTTCACATTTCAGAAGAGGCGGGAAAAATTCCCGCCAGGTAGAGGGAGTCGACCCTAGGGTCGACATGGGTTTCGACCCCCTCCCTAGGGGTCGACCCAGGGGTCGACACAGGGGTCGACTGTAACGACCCGGAATTTTGGGTCCAATTAAAAATTTTTATTTTAGAAATTTTAATGAATTTTAATATTTAAAATTATTTATTTTAATAATAACAACTAAAAAAAAAAGTCCATTACTATAGGAAATGTATTTACATTGGATTTTGCATCCTAGATGTTTATGAACACCTCATGTTTGTATAGTTGAAAATAAACATCATGTTTGTATAGTTGAGATAAATATCTCATGTGTGTTTTGTTGTAAAACCAAATTACAATATTTTGTTGATTTAGAAAGAGAGTGAAACAAAATAATCATTGTGTTAAATAGGAAAGAGAGAAAAACAAAATTTCTCATTTGTTTAATAGGAAATTGTTATGATTGAAAGTAGAATTAGATGCAAAATAAAAACATTCTTTTTATGTGCTATGTTAAAATTAGATATGTGTACAAATAAATATTAACATTTATTTGTCATGTTAAAGATTAAGATTTGTGAACGAATAAATATCCACATTTATTTGTTACATTAAAGATTGGAATGGTGTACAAATAAAAATATTCAATTTATTTGTTAAAATAGAAAATTTTGTACAAATAAAAATACTCATTTGTATTTTGTTATGAAACATATAATTGTTAGAATTATGAGACGATAAAAATAATCTTTTTATCGTAACTCATGAAACATAGAATTATTAGAATTGTCATGATTATATAAAATGCAATTTATGTTAGAATTGAAATGTCAGTTATGTTAGATTAGAAATACTAGAATAACATGTCACTTCATGTTTTGTTTACTAAAAAGACATTTTTTTCCCCTATGTCAGTAGAATAAAAAGAGAAACATGTTACACTTGTTTTGTTATCTAAATAGACTTCTTAGCATATTCAGTTAGGATAAATAGAAATTTATGTTAATATATGGTTTGCCATTTAAAATGACATTTTTAATATGTCTAGTTAGATAAAAAGAATTAAGTTATTAATATAAATCATAATGGGCAGGTTATAAATATAATTTGTAAAAGAGAACCACGTGTATGTTTGTATTCTCTTTATTCCTATCCATCCAATTAAATACCTTCCCATTCTTTCTCTTTGTCTTATTATATTTTGAAATTTGAATAAGAGAACCACGTGTATGTTTGTATTCTCTTTATTCCTATCCATCCAATTAAATTCCTTTGTAACAATTGTATTAACGGGCCTTTTTGAAATATAAGAATTAAATAGTTTTATTAATATATATACCCCTAGTATATACGGTCAAAACACAAAACCCTATTCTATAATACATAGCCGCCGCCCTTTACATTTTCAATGGCTGAAAACGCACAAAAACAATTCGTTAATTCCTCCTAGTCTACCACAAATTAAAATATGAAATCAAGACAAATAATCAAGAGCAAGGCTTCGAAGTGGCGGGTTGGATGGTGGACTCGGTGGTCTTGGGGCGTGCGATGGGGGTGACTTGAGCGTGCGTTTTGGGGTTCATTTCGAACGATCCAAGGAGAAGGACGAAGACTGCCGGTGTTCCCTTCACTAATCAAAAATTCGATGAAATTCGGTGAGATTCTTTATTTTATAATTTATGAAACTAAATTATCTTTCTTGTGTTATTGATGTTTGTATGTACATGAATATGGATTGGTGATGAATGATTGATATTGGTGATGGATGTTTATGTAGTTATTGGCAGTTCTGTTCATGTATACGTTGTGAATGTCAATGATTGTGGAATGAATATTGATAGGTAAACTTATGTAAATAAAATTCATTCTTTATTTCTATATTCTTGAGAATTTATATTTAAATTTAAATTTATAATTTCTATTGTTGTTTCAGAAAAATGGGCGTTATTTAGATTTGCAATTTTGTACCAAAATTTCATTTTTTTCATGTTTTACATGAAAACAGGAATTTTATACAAAATCGTTGAACTAAATAAATATTTTATTTTATTGAACTGCATGGAAATGAATTTTTAATTAAAATGTTGATTTTTGATAAAAACAATATTTTAATCGATTTTGGCAAAATTTGGGCTTTTATGCAAAATTGTCTTTTTTGGACAAAAAGAACAAATTTTTGTTTTCTTATTCTTTCTGAAAATAAAGATAACATCTTTATTAACATGGAATTTTAGAACATAAAATTTGTTTTTAGAATTGTTTATATAATTTATATTTTCAATATAAATTATAATTTGAACGTTTCAGGCACGTGCAGTTCATGTTTTGAGTTTCAAACTTTGAATGACTATAACGGAAGATCCAACCGTTGGATTTTTCCAAAACTGGATCCATTGGATCCGCTTTGGAAAAATCTTTCCACCAATACCAAGTTTGAAAATTTTCAACGGTTAGATCTTGAGTTATGTGTAATTCAATTTTTGGAATAACAGCGCTATAACTACACTTGACCTGTAACGTCGTTTTAATGAAACTAATAATTATAAAAAAATAAAGTTTCGATCCTTATTTTTGAAGAATAAAGTTTTGATTTATTTGGACTAAAATGAAAAATTTGATCTTTATTTTTAATAAATAAAGTTTTGGTTTTTATTTAGTTCAACGATTTTGTATAAAATTCCTGTTTTCATGTAAAACATGAAAAAAATGAAATTTTGGTACAAAATTGCAAATCTAAATAACGCCCATTTTTCTGAAACAACAATAGAAATTATAAATTTAAATTTAAATATAAATTCTCAAGAATATAGAAATAAAGAATGAATTTTATTTACATAAGTTTACCTATCAATATTCATTCCACAATCAATGACATTCACAACGTATACATGAACAGAACTGCCAATAACTACATAAACATCCATCACCAATATCAATCATTCATCACCAATCCATATTCATGTACATACAAACATCAATAACACAAGAAAGATAATTTAGTTTCATAAATTATAAAATAAAGAATCTCACCAAATTTCATCGAATTTTTGATTAGTGAAGGGAACACCGGAAGTCTTCGTCCTTCTCCTTGGATCGTTCGAAATGAACCCCAAAACGCACGCTCAAGTCACCCCCATCGCACGCCCCAAGACCACCGAGTCCACCATCCAACCCGCCACTTCGAAGCCTTGCTCTTGATTATTTGTCTTGATTTCATATTTTAATTTGTGGTAGACTAGGAGGAATTAACGAATTGTTTTTGTGCGTTTTCAGCCATTGAAAATGTAAAGGGCGGCGGCTATGTATTATAGAATAGGGTTTTGTGTTTTGACCGTATATACTAGGGGTATATATATTAATAAAACTATTTAATTCTTATATTTCAAAAAGGCCCGTTAATACAATTGTTACAAAGGAATTTAATTGGATGGATAGGAATAAAGAGAATACAAACATACACGTGGTTCTCTTATTCAAATTTCAAAATATAATAAGACAAAGAGAAAGAATGGGAAGGTATTTAATTGGATGGATAGGAATAAAGAGAATACAAACATACACATGGTTCTCTTTTACAAATTATATTTATAACCTGCCCATTATGATTTATATTAATAACTTAATTCTTTTTATCTAACTAGACATATTAAAAATGTCATTTTAAATGGCAAACCATATATTAACATAAATTTCTATTTATCCTAACTGAATATGCTAAGAAGTCTATTTAGATAACAAAACAAGTGTAACATGTTTCTCTTTTTATTCTACTGACATAGGGGAAAAAAAGTCTTTTTAGTAAACAAAACATGAAGTGACATGTTATTCTAGTATTTCTAATCTAACATAACTGACATTTCAATTCTAACATAAATTGTATTTTATATAATCATGACAATTCTAATAATTCTATGTTTCATGAGTTACGATAAAAAGATTATTTTTATCGTCTCATAATTCTAACAATTATATGTTTCATAACAAAATACAAATGAGTATTTTTATTTGTACAAAATTTTCTATTTTAACAAATAAATTGAATATTTTTATTTGTACACCATTCCAATCTTTAATGTAACAAATAAATGGGGATATTTATTCGTTCACAAATCTTAATCTTTAACATGACAAATAAATGTTAATATTTATTTGTACACATATCTAATTTTAACATAGCACATAAAAAGAATGTTTTTATTTTGCATCTAATTCTACTTTCAATCATAACAATTTCCTATTAAACAAATGAGAAATTTTGTTTTTCTCTCTTTCCTATTTAACACAATGATTATTTTGTTTCACTCTCTTTCTAAATCAACAAAATATTGTAATTTGGTTTTACAACAAAACACACATGAGATATTTATCTCAACTATACAAACATGATGTTTATTTTCAACTATACAAACATGAGGTGTTCATAAACATCTAGGATGCAAAATCCAATGTAAATATATTTCCTATAGTAATGGACTTTTTTTTTAGTTGTTATTATTAAAATAAATAATTTTAAATATTAAAATTCATTAAAATTTCTAAAATAAAAATTTTAAATTGGACCCAAAATTCCAGGTCGTTACATCGACCCCCCCTGTTGGCCTGTGTGACCTGGGTGCACCATCTTGGCTTTGGGGCTGTGCTTGGTGACTAGGACGAGATCTGACGGCTCTAATCTAATTTAGGGTTAATCTAATGGCCTAAAACACCTAACTACTCTATAAATACACCCTAAGACTACCCTAATTCATACTAAAAATAGATACAATGCCGTCATGCCGTCAAAATGCAACTTGAAGGAGCCTCCATCAAATTGTAGAAGAAGATAGCCTCTCAAATCAACCTCTAATCAACTCTAGCAACTTAATCTTCTTCATAGGAGTGCTAATCAACAACTTGTGAGTTTCTATAGCCTTAATGACCAATTGTTGAAATGATTATGATAGGATATAATGAGGTTATGGCTATGAATGTTGATCAATGCAAGATTATGTTATCATATGCTATGTGTTTGTGATGTTATGCAAGTTATGCAAGTTATGTGCTATGTGTTCATGATGTTATGCAAGTTATGCAAGTCATATGCTATATGATCATGATGTTATGCAAGTTATGTGCTATGTGTTCATGATGTTATGCAAGTTATGCAAGTCATATGCTATATGATCATGATGTTATGCAAGTTATGCAAGTCATATGCTACATGTTCATGATGTTATGCTAGTTATGCAAGTCATATGCTATATGATCATGATGTTATGCAAGTTATGCAAGTCATATGCTACATGTTCATGATGTTATGCAAGTTATGCAAGTTATATGCTATATGATCATGATGTTATGCAAGTTATGCAAGTTCATACATGATATGTTATGCAAGTTTGGTGTATGATTATATGCAAGTTCATACATGATTTGTATGCAAGTTTGGTGTATGATTATATGCAAGTTCACATATGACATGTTATGCAAGTATGGTGTTTGATTATATGAAAGTAACATGTGCAAGTTTACACCTTTGTATGAGATGCATACATATGCAAGTTAACCCCTTTGTATGTCATACATACATACGCAAGTTTACCCCTTTGTATGACATAAGTGACTTATGCAAGTTAACCTCTTTATGGCATATGTGATTCATGCAAGTTTGGGTTTATTATTTATGCTAGTTGGGTTTGATGCTATATGCATGTTGACACCTTTAAACCCATGTTGATGCTAATGTTATGCAAGTTAAACCCATTGTATTTGTGATGAATCTTCCCTTTTATGTCATGTTAGCGAATTATGTGGGGAACGATGGGGTTAATATACATGTTAATGAAATGGTGTGAAGTTGGTATGATTATGCATACCATAAAGTGGATGGACATAATTGAGTTAATTATGTACATCGTTAAAATTGGAATTAATTAGGGAAAATTAATTCGAAATATGGGGGTGATTAATTAGGTGTAATTAATCGACTAAGACATGAGGTTGGACCCTTTTGTAGCATAAGACTGCCCGGAACCGACCGGCAAATCCAGCGGCTACAAATGATTGGCCCAATGTGAGAGGTCTTAGGCACAAACTAAATACGTGACAAGTGTATAGACATGAGGTTAGACTCGGTTATGGCGTAAGGCTGCCCGGACCCAACCGGCAAATCCAGCTGTCATAAAAGATAGTCTAATGTGAGAGGTCTTTACAACGGTTACGTTCTTAATCAATTAAGAAACACTTAACCAGATAAGCATGTAGTGGGGCATGAGGGGTTAAGTGGGTGCCATGTGGAAATCAAGTAAGTGCCTTGGGTGGCATGTGGAAATCTAGTGGGGTGCCTTGGGTGGCAATAGAAAATACGATTAGAATACTTAACCAAGTGGAAACATGTAATTAAACATGATTAAAGGGTTAAGTGGGATGCATTAGATAAAGTGACAAGCTTATGTGGGTAGCTTGTGGGGGCCCATTTCAACCAGTAACCCATATGTATCTTATTGGGCTCGACCCATGTCGAGGACGGGACACGCGTACTGGGCTTGATTATAAGAGGCCAAAACGGGTTAGCGGTGGCAACGCAAGTCCAACGGGTTTCATATGCGTGTGTGGACCCGGGCTGGTAGGTAAGACGTTGTTGCATCGTGTAGGTATAAGCCGTGCACCATTGGTTGTATCGGGTTGCCACTTTGGGGAGTGATACACCCCACTGTGGGGCCAGCACGGGTATCTACGGTAGGTAGCCGATCGCTTGGGAGTAGTTGGTACACCTAGTGGAGATAGGGGCAGACGGCACCTATGTAGTCAGCTAGGGGTACACGAAACTACTGGGTAAATTTTCTAAGTCCTTGAGTGGGATCAACCTTTAAGTAGGAATGACTGGTGTGGTGCAGTTAGTAATTACCCTTGGGTGGGTAGATGCATCTTTACCATTATCTTAGTTCACCTTATGTCTAGTTGGCTACTTAGTGTAGTCATTTATCCCCAGTCATCCCGTACCAAGTTTATATCATACCCTAATTACTTTAATGATTGTGTTGTTAAAGTTATAGGTCTCACTCAGACTTATGTCTGACCCCGTTGTTTTTATCTTTTTCCCCCTCAGGTCCTCAGGTTGGGCCTAGCACCAGTGGGCTTTGATCAGATTTCTCTATCTATCTTTTGGAGCTTGGATCGTGATGTAAAGCCCAGCTTATCTTTTCTTTTATGGCTATTGTTTATGTAGTGGGATTATGTACTTATGTTTTATCAGGATGGATATTTAGTACTTGACTCTTTATGGTGTTGTAACTAAACATGTTCACCTTCTGCTGCTATGAAATGATGTTTTAGATTTTCAAGTATTTATATCTGTCTTGTTGTAATTTTTCTGTTCTATACTCACTTAAAATGCTCCACCGAAGTTAAGGCATTCCCTTTGTGAGTGACCTTAGCGGGTGTGGGGTGTTACACGTGGTATCAGAGCAAAGGTTACCAGAACAGATAAAATTTTTAGAAAACTATTTTTCTAAAAACATTTTCGGAAGCAGTATTTTCAAAAACATGTCTTTAAAGAGAAAGGTTTTTGAAAGAAAAGCATAATCCCCAATAGCCATATCTTTATCTTTCGAATTCTCCATTTTGAATCTTTCCTTTTTCGTTTCAGCATGGCTGAAGATCTTAACTTTCCGGAGGGTGTGACGATACCAGTATGGTATAGGAGATTGATGGAGGCTAGGGCCGCCACTGCGGGTCCAGCAAATGTTCCTCCACCAACAGTAGCACCCGAACTTCCTCCTCCCCCTCCTCCTCCTCGCACGGATACTTTTGCTAAGACTTGCAAGGAATTTAAAGCTATGGGAGGGAAACCTTTTCAAGGATCAGAAACTTTTGTGGAGGCTAGAGATTGGCTTAAGGAGGTGGAAGAGTTGATAGATATCTTTGAGATGGAAGCAGGAAAGAAAGTCAAGTTAGCCGCTTGGTTAATGAAGGGAGAGGCTTCATTCTGGTGGGAGGTCACTAATGGAGAGCGCCCTATTGATTCTTGGGCGGATTTTAGGCAAAGATTTGTGGCAAAGTTTCTCTCAAGGGCGGAGGAGAACTTGTATATGGAAAGGTTCTTGACTTTAAAGCAAGGAAACCTCTCGGTGAAGGAATATGTCAACAAGTTTAATCAATTGGCAAGGTTTGGTATAGACATGGTGAATACACTGGAGAAGAAGGCTTTGAGGTTCGTTAAGGGCTTGAATGAACCGATGCATGGATTGGCTATGACTCACATCCCTATGGGGGCCACCTTTGAGAAGCTAGTAGACATGGAACTCATGCATGAGGAAGAGAAGGGTCCCAATGCTAATAAGGCACCCGAGAAGAAAGGAGATCAAAAGAGACCTCAACAACAACAAAACAAAGGTGGGAAAGGCAACGGTGGCAAGGGAAAGAAGAAGTGCTTCAATTGCGGGATACCAGGCCACCTAAGCAAAGACTGTCGGAAGAAGAAGAAGACTGGATGCTACTAATGTGGTGAAGCAGGACATCTAGCGAAGGACTGCCCTAAGAAGGGGCAAAGGACGGGATCTACCTCAGGGGGACAGGTGCAAGCTTTTATGGCACCAGGTCAGGCAAGGGGGCAAGTTCAGGCTCTCGCGGTTCCACCGATTCAGGAAAGAGGTAGAACTATTTCCGTTGAAAGTCTAGTTTTTCTATTTGATCATCCTGTCCGTACATTGTTTGACTCTGGCGCATCGCATTCGTTTATCTCATCATCATTAGTTGAGTCACTGCACTTAGACACCAGTCTAGTAGATGATCCCTTGGTTGTTTCAAACCTAATTGGGGGCTCCACTTATTTGTCCATGATATGTTTGGGTTTGAAGATTTCTATACTTAGCGTTGAGTTTAGATGTGATGCTTTTGTTTTGGGCTTCACGGGCTATAGGTTGATTTTGGGCATGGACTGGTTATCCAGTAATGGTGCCGTTCTTGATTGCGAAAGGAGAGTTGTTAGGCTCATGACCCACTTGGGTAACACTCTCGAGATCTCTTGTAATCCCATGGATTCTGTTATGCTAAGTTATCCTGAATCGCTTGACGCTTCGGTCGAGAGTTTGCGATCTGTTAGAGTGGTCCGGGAATACTCGGATGTGTTTGAGGAGGTGAAAGCGGGAGATAGACTTCCGAATATATCTGTTGGATAATGCTAAACCAGTATCGTTACCAGTGCGCCACATGGCTCCTCGTGAGAGGAGGGAACTCCATAAGCAAGTAGGGGAGTTGCTTGAGAAGGGGTTCATAAGACAAAGTATATCAGAGTGGGGTGCTCCAGTAGTTTTTGCCATGAAGACGGATGGGTCCCTCAGACTTTGTGTAGACTATAGAGAACTCAACAAGCTCACAAAGAAGAATAGACACCCATTGCCGAGGATTGATGATCTCTTTGATCAGTTGGTTGGCGCCTCAGTGTTTTCGCAGTTGGACTTGGCCACGGGGTTTCACCAGTTGAGGATGGCTGAGGATAGCATAGACAATACTGCCTTTTGGACTCCAGATGGTTTCTATGAGTGGCTAGTGATTCCATTTGGTTTGACGAACGCCCCTGCATATTTTTTTGATTTGATGAGTAGGGTGTTCAGGGAATACCTTAATAAGTTCGTGGTGGTCTTTGTGGATGACATCTTAGTATTTTCTAAGAGTGAAGAAGAGCATGCCCTACATCTTAGGGAAGTGTTGGAGACTCTTCGAGCGCATAGCCTTAAGGCTAAATTCTTTAAATGTCACTTCTGGAGGAAGGAAGTGCGGTTCTTGGGGCACGTGGTCTCCAAGGAAGGGATAGCTGTGGATCCCACGAAGGTAGTATCCATCCAAGATTGGAAGGTTCCGAAGAATGCTACCGAGGTGAGGAGTTTCTTGGGGTTGGCTGGCTACTATAGGAAGTTTATCAAGGACTTCGCGAAGATATCAGCCCCATCAACTCGCTTGACGAAGAAGAATCTAGTCTTCGTATGGGACGTAGATTGTGATGATGCGTTCCGACGGTTAAAGAGAGCTTTAACCACAGCTCCAGTCTTAGTGTTGCCAGATGGGAGTAAGCCATTTGTTGTCTATACCGATGCTTGTGGGACAGGACTGGGCGCAGTCTTAATGCAAGAGGGAAGGGTAATAGCCTACGGTGGAAGGCAGTTGAGGAAGCATGAGAAAAATTACCCTACCCATGATTTAGAGTTGGCCGCTATTGTTTTTGCGCTTAAGATTTGGTGCCATTATCTTCTTGGAGATAGGTTCGAATTGTTCACTGACCACAAATCATTGAAGTACTTGTTTTCTCAGAAGGATTTGAACTTGAGACAGCAAAGGTGGATGGAGTTCTTAGCATCCTATGATTTCGAGATAGCGTATACCCCTGGCAAGGGTAACGTGGTGGCAGACGCCTTGAGTAGAAAAAGGTTGACCTTGAGCCCATTGTTCGTGGAACGACGAAGCTTGGAATTTATCTCGATGTTTGATTTCAAACCTTCCGTTGATATATACCCGGTTTGCTAGCATCCTTGGAGGTCAGACCTACTCTTTCGGGACGGATTGGCGAGGCACAGAGGGACGACCCATAGTTGGTTGAGTTGGTAGAGAGGCTCATAAGGGGGGAGTCGTCCGGCCATTTGAGTAGGTACACCCTAGACGATAGGGGGTGCTTGCGTAGAGGCGGTAGACTTTGTGTACCGCAAGACGAGGGTTTGAGGAAGGCAATTCTTGATGATGCACACCGTTCTAGGATGACCATTCATCCCAGTGGGGACAAGATGTACCAGGACATGAAGCGAGTTTTCTTTTGGGCCGGTATGAAGAAAGATGTGGCCGAGTATGTCGCTAGATGCTTGGTGTGCCAACAAGTGAAAGCGGAGCAAAAGAAACCCGGTGGGTTGCTTCACCCATTGGAAGTTCCGCAATGGAAGTGGGATAGCGTCTCGATGGATTTTATTGATGGGTTACCGAGATCGAGGAAGGGTAATACGGGAATTTGGGTTGTGGTAGACAGGCTTACTAAGAGCGCCCATTTCATACCTGTGAAGAGCAAGAGGACTGCTCCATGGCTAGCTTCGGTTTACATTCGAGAGATAGTTAGATTGCACGGGGTACCCTCTAGCATAGTGAGTGATCAAGATCCTATCTTCACTAGCGAGTTTTGGAGGAGTTTGCAAGAGGCGGTAGGGACTCAGTTGTGTTTGAGCACCGCGTGTCATTCTCAGACGGACGGCCAGACCGAGAGGGTGAATCGTGTTCTGGAAGACCTGTTGAGGCTTTGTATCCTAGATTTTGGAGGTACTTGGGAAGAGCATCTTCCATTGGTGGAGTTCGCGTATAATAACAGCTTTCAGTCCAGTATTGGTATGGCTCCTTTTGAAGCTCTTTATGGAAGGCCTTGTCGATCACCTACATGTTGGTGGGAATCTACGGATAAGATCTTGCTTGGGCCTAATATGGTTAGAGAGACTTCGGAAAAGATTGATTTAATTCGAAGAAGGATGAAAGCGGCGCAAGATAGGCAAAAATCTTACGCGGATAAGAGGAGGACGGATCTTGAGTTTGATGTTGGGGACATGGTCTTTGTCAAAGTATCTCCATTACGGAATGTTGTTCGCTTTGGGTCCGTTGGGAAGTTAGCTCCAAGATTTGAAGGACCGTTTCCTATTAAGGAAAGGATTGGACGGATGGCATATAGAGTGGATTTAACCGAGAGACTTAGTGGGGTACATGATGTATTCCATGTGTCACATTTGAGGAAGTGCCTACATGAGACCGCAGAGGTGGTAGAGCCGAGCTTGCTTAGAGAAGTGGAAGTAGAGCGTGATGCGACTATTCGACGAGCTCCTACCCGCATCCTTGGGTCAGAGGTTAGGAAGTTGAGAAACAGAGAGGTTCGACTAGTCAAAGTGCAATGGGGAGAGGATGAGAGCAATGCTACTTGGGAGACAGAAGCGAAGATGCGTTCATTGTACCCATTCCTTTTTGAGGGTATGTCTTTTAACTTCTCCTTTATCGTTTGTCTAGTACTTATCTTATCTTTAGTATGTCCTCTCATTAGTATCTTTGACCTTTAGATAGGGAAAACCTATGGTTGAAACATGTGTTTGAGACATGTTATGTTTGATGGATGCGTGTGGATACAAGTGTTTGCTAGTGGTTGCTCGTGGATGCATATACACACACTCTAGGCACTAGATCGGCTCAGTCACTTCATATTGCATATTGCATATAATGTGTGTAGGTAGCTATATTAATGGATGTATAATGGTTGTGTTATCATTTGGATGATGCATTTTGGTGAATGATTGTGCACTCATGTAGAAATAGTATGTGTCGATAGGATTCTTTCGCATACATATTGGATGCATGGAACTATCATGGTTTGCATTAAGGAGGTTAACTGAATCAGTAGACCGCCTGATTTTGCATTAGACAGGGAACATATACACACACTCCTTGCATATGTCCATACAGCATTAGAAACTCTAAGGATAGTGGATGCCATTGTTTGATGGTTTGAGTAGATGGTTGTTTGGATGGTAGGATACGTTCTTCTTGACTTAGAGATTTCGGGGACGAAATCCTTTAAGTAGGGGAGAATGTAACACCCCGTATGTTGAATAACTTGCTACAATATAAAACAGGGAAGAATTAAATTTTAAAATCTGAATCAGGGGAAACGGCTTACGCCATTGCGTTCGTCTCGGAAAAATACGCGAAATAGAGTCCGATTTTTCGAAAATCGGAGTCCGTATGACCCAGTTAAGGCCCGAAGAAGTTTTCAGAAATTCAAAACAAATTTAAAAACATAAATTTCACATTTTAGAAGAGGCGGGAAAAATTCCCGCCAGGCAGAGGGAGTCGACCCTAGGGTTGACATGGGTGTCAACCCCCTCCCTAGGGGTCGATCCAGGGGTCGACACAGGGGTCGACCCCCCTGTCAGTCTGTGTGACCTGGGTGCACCATCTTGGCTTTGGGGCTGTGCTTGGTGGCTAGGACGAGATCTGACGGCTCTAATCTGATTTAGGGTTAATCTAATGGCCTAAAACACCTAACTACTCTATAAATACACCCTAAGACTACCCTAATTCATACTAAAAATAGATACAATGTCGTCATGCAGTCAAAATGCAACTTGAAGGAGCCTCCATCAAATTGTAGAAGAAGATAGCCTCTTAAATCAACCTCTAATCTCTAGCAACTCAATCTTCTTCATAGGAGTGCTAATCAACAAGTTGTGAGTTTCTATAGCCTTAATGACCAATTGTTGAAATGATTATGATAGGATATAATGAGGTTATGGCTATGAATGTGGATCAATGCAAGATTATGTTATCATATGCTATGTGTTTGTGATGTTATGCAAGTTATGCAAGTAATGTGCTATGTGTTCATGATGTTATGCAAGTTATGCAAGTCATATGCTATATGATCATGATGTTATGCAAGTTATGCAAGTCATATGCTACATGTTCATGATGTTATGCAAGTTATGCAAGTCATATGCTATATGATCATGATGTTATGCAAGTTATGCAAGTCATATGCTACATGTTCATGATGTTATGCAAGTTATGCAAGTTATATGCTATTTGATCATGATGTTATGCAAGTTATGCAAGTTCATACATGATATGTTATGCAAGTTTGGTGTATGATTATATGCAAGTTCATACATGATTTGTATGCAAGTTTGGTGTATGATTATATGCAAGTTCACATATGACATGTTATGCAAGTATGGTGTTTGATTATATGAAAGTAACATTTGCAAGTTTACACCTTTGTATGAGATGCATATATATGCAAGTTAACCCCTTTGTATGTCATACATACATATGCAAGTATACCCCTTTGTATGACATAAGTGACTTATGCAAGTTAACCTCTTTATGGCATATGTGACTCATGCAAGTTTGGGTTGATTATTTATGCTAGTTGGGTTTGATGCTATATGCATGTTGACACCTTTAAACCCATGTTGATGCTAATGTTATGCAAGTTGAACCCATTGTATTTGTGATGAATCTTCCCTTTTATGTCATGTTAGCGAATTACGTGGGGGAACGATGGGGTTAATATACATGTTAATGAAATGGTGCGAAGTTGGTATGATTATGCATACCATAAAGTGGATGGACATAATTGAGTCAATTATGTACATCGTTAAAATTGGAATTAATTAGGGAAAATTAATTCGAAATATGGGGGTGATTAATTAGGTGTAATTAATCGACTAAGACACGAGGTTGGACCTTTTGTAGCATAAGACTGCCCGGAACCGACCGACAAATCCAGCGGCTACAAATGATTGGCCAAATGTGAGAGGTCTTAGGCACAAACTAAATATGTGACAAGTGTATAGACACGAGTTTAGACTCGGTTATGGTGTAAGGCTGCCCGGACCCAACCGGCAAATCCAGCTGTCATAAAAGATAGTCTAATGTGAGAGGTCTTTACAACGGTTACGTTCTTAATCAATTAAGAAACACTTAACCAGATAAGCATGTAGTGGGGCATGAGGGGTTAAGTGGGTGCCTTGGGTGGCATGTGGAAATCAAGTAAGTGCCTTGGGTGGCATGTGGAAATCTACTGGGTTGCCTTGGGTGGCAATAGAAAATACGATTAGAATACTTAACCAAGTGGAAACATGTAATTAAACATGATTAAAGGGTTAAGTGGGATGCATTAGATAAAGTGACAAGCTTAGGTGGGTAGCTTGTGGGGGCTTATTTCAACCAGTAACCCATATGTATCTTATTGGGCTCGACCCATGTCGAGGACGGGACACGCGTACTGGGCTTGATTATAAGAGGCCAAAACGGGTTAGCGGTGGCAACGCAAGTCCAACGGGTTTCGTATGCGTGTGTGGACCCGGGCTGGTAGGTAAGACGTTGTTGCATCGTGTAGGTATAAGCCGTGCACCATTGGTTGTATCGGGTTGCCACTTTGGGGAGTGATACACCCCACTGTGGGGCCAGCACGGGTATCTACGGTAGGGAGCCGATCGCTTGGGAGTAGTGGGTACACCTAGTGGAGATAGGGGCAGACGGCACCTATGTAGTCAGCTAGGGGTACACGAAACTACTGGGTAAATTTTCTAAGTCCTTGAGTGGGATCAACCTTTAAGTAGGAATGACTGGTGTGGTGCAGTTAGTAATTACCCTTGGGTGGGTAGATGCATCTTTACCGTTATCTTAGTTCACCTTATGTCTAGTTGGCTACTTAGTGTAGTCATTTATCCCCAGTCATCCCGTACCAAGTTTATATCATACCCTAATTACTTTAATGATTGTGTTGTTAAAGTTATAGGTCTCACTCAGACTTATGTCTGACCCCGTTGTTTTTATCTTTTTCCCCCTCAGGTCCTCAGGTTGGGCCTAGCACTAGTGGGCTTTGATCAGATTTCTCTATCTATCTTTTGGAGCTTGGACCGTGATGTAGAGCCCAGCTTATCTTTTCTTTTATGGCTATTGTTTATGTAGTGGGATTATGTACTTATGTTTTATCAGGATGGATATTTAGTACTTGACTCTTTATGGTGTTGTAACTAAACATGTTCACCTTCTGCTGCTATGAAATGATGTTTTAGATTTTCAAGTATTTATATCTGTCTAGTTGTAATTTTTCTGTTCTATACTCACTTAAAATGCTCCACCGAAGTTAAGGCATTCCCTTTGTGAGCGACCTTAGCGGGTGTGGGGTGTTACATTCAACAAATGTTACTTTTGATTCAAAAATTTATTATAAGGAAGGATATTCAAAATGCAATGTAGAAAGACAAGATAAAAAATGGATTCAAATCTTATTAGCATTGTGGAAGTTAAGTTCTTTCAACATGGAAAATACTATTTCAAAAATAATGAATGACATACGAAGTGTGATATAAAGAATAATCAATTTAGTGTGAGGATCTTTACGTTTAGTAAAATATCAACAAAAAAAGTAAATCATTAAAACTAGGTATAACAAGGATTAATTGCGGAATTTAGGATAAAATAGAACGTGGATTTAGAAGAAACCTTGAGCAGTCAGACAAAAAAAAAAAAAGTTTATGTGAGGCAATGTTGAAGTGCATATCAAATTTTATATACATATCAAGAAGTTTCTTTCCTTATGCATTAATGTAATGTGAATAGTAATGGTCAACATAATTAATTTGGAACCAATTAGCATTTAGTAATGTGATTGACTTCTTATTAGATTTGGAGCGTTAAGGTAGCATTTGTTCACAAAATAATTTTTGGTTTAACAAAATAATCAAAACATCAAATAACTTGCTAAATTAGATTACTTGATTATTGTCATTTAAGGGAAAGTTTGAATGCTAGTAACATAAACAGTAGTGAAAGAAGTATATTCCGTTTGTTCTCAACCTTAATGTACATGTAGATATGGTAAGGTGAAACTACTGAATCATAAAACATAGTTTAGTTTGATTAGATATATCACCTAACCTTTTCCAATCTAATTTATATTTGTCATAGAATTTATTATTATATGTTTCTTGAATTTAACTAAACCAAATATGCTCAGTGAAAATTATCCAATAAAGTGGTAGTTACTACTTGCACGTGAATATCTCATGACTAATCTCTTTTCCTTTTACAAAATAATTGGGCTTCTTTTGAACTATTCAACTTTTAAAACGATGATCAAAACAAGGATGATTTTACAAAGGACTGGGATAAATATTTTATTTTGTTGGTTTTAATGTCAATATATCGCTTTCCATGCTTTGCTGATTATATAAAACTTTTTTGTATGACACTGGTTATAAAACATTGCTCTAAACTGATGATTAAATAACTTTTCTTAATTGGACTAACATTCTTATGCTCAATCGGTAGTCTTTACCATTTTTACTCTAATCTGTGATCCTTATTAGTTAGTTACTTCGAAATCTGTTTTTTACACTGCAATGTCATTTTAGTTATTACTGGTGTTCCTTTCCGTTATTGTTTTAACACGTTGCTAAAGTTAAAAATGGCACCTAACTTCATTGCAACTACTGGAAAGATTAGTGTATATGCAAGCATACTATGGTTCAACATGTATTAAATTTATATCTGAATAATTTATAATTATTAATTTCCTAAGCACTACTTATGATGTTTTAGCCGAAATGCTTCGAACTTCAATAGAGTTTTAAACTGAATAAAAGTCTGTCTTTCTTAACAATATTTTCTTTACCATATGACAATTCAAAAAAAAGTTTAACAAGTTTAATCATCCATTAAAAATACGTATACATATGATACTAATTTCTAACTTCCCATAATTTCATTTAATTACTGTAAACCTAGAAAAAGAAAATATAAGGTCACTCCATTCCTTCTAATTTAATCAATTACTTCGCTAATAATAGGGATGACCGATAATGGTAATGTTAGCATTTGTTTTTGGAAAGGAATTTATTTTAGTTACTTTATAACATATATAGATTGGACAATAAATTATTTACAAACATACAATACAATATGTGACTATAAACATGTATATGTACATGTGTGTGTATATGCATACTTATACTCTATACCTTTATACATGAATGTATATGTATGCACATATGCAGGGGCGTATTTACGTGTACGCCAGGTAGGGCCACAACCCTACCTGGAAATTTAATTTTACTTTAACAAAATGACTGAGCAAACATTTGGCCCTACCTAAAAGTACAAGCATGCCCTACATGACTTTTGTTTAAGTTGTTTATTCACGTATCCAACCAGATTTCCCTCCACAATGTCTACATTATCCTTGCTTTCTTCATTTTCCTGCAAACAAAGGTACAAAAGCTGCGAATCTGCTTCACCTTTTTTTTTGGAATGCAAAAGTACGCCCCACCTAAATTTATAAGCTAGCTTCGCCACTACATAGACACACACACACAAAGATATATATATATATATATATATATATATATATATGTGTGTGTGTGTGTGTGTGTGTGTGTGTGTGTGTAAGTAAATATGTATGCGCATAAGAAAAATCTATCTGGTACGTAAATAATAACAAATACCCAACAACAAATAGGAATGTATATAAATATATTAAACACTAATTTCCAATAAATTGTCAAAAGGTTAAATCTAGTTGGTATGTAATTCTACTTTTCGTAGCAGACTAGACTTTATACATATATATATATGCAATTCAACCAATTGATTTTATACATATCTAGCGGTAGAGAATATTAGTTAAAATTCATATCTTTATTAAACTGATGTTTATTATGGTTAGTGTTCCTTGTATTTTAAGTATCTAAATGTGCGCTTTAGCTAATATATTTTACTTGATTCTTTTATGCAAAACACATGGATGTGTATATGTATGTTAATTCACCATCCTTAATAATAACAATACATCTAATCAAATTATAAAAAGACAAAGTTTCCTCTATGATTGTCAAAGACAGAATCCATTAAACAAAATGAAGTACTTTGGAAAATGAATTTGAATGTTGTAATTTTTGATGCAAACATGAAAATGAAGTTGGCTTAATTCTTGGACTATCAATGATTAAACTCCAGCCATATGCTCCAAACTGAAATTGATTTTTTTTTCTTTTTCTTTACTTCGACGAGAAATAGCATTAAAAATTACCATATCCCTATATTCATACCTTGATAAGGAACAAATTTAAACAAGAGTTCATGTCATTCATTGCATTAATAAGCTTAACAGTTTCATTGTGTAATATCATCATATTTTTTACCCAACGCTGTCAAGCGTTCAACACTGATGTACTTATTTCCTGTTTGGTGAATTAATTGCTATTTATGAATGTATCTGGAATGTATACATACAGATGTGTTGGGTGGCATTTATTTTCATAATTCAGTGATTTATGCTTGCAAATTGCATGTATTATTCCCACTTTTTGGGCCTCATTCAGAGTGTGATATTTTAATTGGAATATAAAAGAACTTCCTCCTCCCACATTTACACAGCTTAGCATTTGAATCCAAAAAAAGGCTCTTGATTTACTACTGTAATAACCCGGAAAATCCGAACCAATTTAAAAATTTTATTTTGGCAATTTTAATGAATTTTGGATATTTAAAAAAATTATTTTAAATGATAACGACGAGAAATTTATTTTGAATAGAATTGGAACGTATATATTTATTTGAATTAGCGTTACAATATAAATATATATTTTTAATTATAAAAGGGATTGAAAATGGCACGGTAGTTTGAAATTTCGATTTCAAATTTCAAATTTCAAATGAATGTACAAGATTCAAAATAAACCGGATTTTAGCGAAACCAAAAAGATTTGAATCTATTTGGAAATATCTTTCCAACAAATACGAAAAATTGAAATTATTCATTAAAAAGTTATGCCCAGTTGAAAATTCAGAATAGAAGCTATGGAATTTTGGCCCTTAAAAATGAAAATTTTGCAAACGACATCCGTTTTCGACGAAACCACTTTTGTTGGATCTGGGATGTCGAATTATTGCTAGATTCCAAATTTCATAATTTTTGTGATTAATTTGTGAGCGTGGTGCAAGAAAACGCGTTTTGACAGTTTTAGTCAATTTGGATCGACCAGAAAATGGCTATTTTTCAAACGGTCTCCAAATTTGATGAAATTTGTTTCCTTAGAACAATATTTACAATACGAAGCTAGAAATAATTTTTCGGGAATTTTTAGAGTCCGTATGTGCCCCCGGTAAATTGAAATGTTCGTTTGAAATTGAATATATAGATTTATATTTTAATTTTGAAGAAAACTGATCAAAACAGTCGAATTAGCTTGCAATACCTATCCCATTGTGTTCGGAATGGGGGTAATTGGCTAGTGGTGACAGTCGTTGTGTTTGGTTTCGAGTTCGTAGCAATAAACAAGTGAATTCTAAATTAAATAATATTATTTAATTATAAATATATAGAAAATATTGGTCAAACCCTAAATCCTTTTCAACCCGGTCAAAATTTGGTCCCGCTTCCATCTCGTTCGACGGTGAAAATCATTGGCCCCTTCTCCTCTATTTTTCTCCCTCCACACGAAAAATTGAGCCCCCATCCTTTTGAGAACTTTGTAGAACGTTCCCTCATCGTCAAATCCATATAAGCTAAAGCCATTATCGTTGCCTGAATCGAACGCATTCCAGCCTCAAACAGTCACCGCGCCACCTCAATTTCCACCTCAGTTGCCAGTCCGAGTTCGCCGCCGTCCTAGGCGTGTTTGCGGCCTTTGAAGCGCTTCAACGTGGCCACATCTGTTCGTTACCTTGTCGACGGTGGTGGGTCTAAACGCCAACCGTAGTTCTAGAGTTTCGTTCGACATGGTTTGTGCGTGTTCCAGGGTGTTACGGGAGGAAGGTGATATCTTTCTTCTTCTTCTGTAAATAACCTTGTTAAGAATTTTGATTTATAAAATAAATAACATTATTTAAATTTTTTTATATATAAAATATATATACCATTGTTTTTGAAGTTTAAAATAGTATTATTTTAAAATTAAATAGCTTAGTTTTAAAAATATAATTTTTATATGAAATAATTTGGAATAAAAAATATACTTTTTATATGAGACGATACGAAATTATTTATAGCGAGATAAAATACGAATTAACACTGTTTTAAAATCAGAAATTTTATATATCTATATATAAATTGTTTTAAAAATAGGAGTTAATTTTTGTCATATGAAAAGCAAGTTAAAAAATATTTTTTAGAAGATAAAAATAGGATTTTCATCTACCTAGCGTGGATATAAAAGTGCGATCTTAATATGTTCATCGTTAAGATAAAAAGAAGTGATTCTTAATATATATATCACAATATAAAAATATAATTTTTATTTTTATTTTTAGTATATACAGATTATATCTTTATTTATATGAACAAGGATATAAAAATACAATTTTTATATTATAGAGATATTATTTTTATATTATAGAAAGAATAAAAATTTGATTTTTATTATTTGAAAGGCGATGTAAAAATATAATTTTTATTATATACAAAGCACTATAAAAAAATATAATTTTTCTAAAGTGGTAGCGGAGTAAAAATAGAATTTTTACATAAGGAAAATTATAGATTTTTATAGCAAAGAAAAATATTATTTTTATATAGAAAGAAGCATTGTAAAAATATATGATTTTTATATATGAAGTGCCATTTATAAAAATGTGAACTTTAAAATAAATATCATATTAAAAATGTGATTTTTAATGTGAACAGCGGGAAAAGGTCGCATTGGAATTTCGGACAAATCTGAAATGTTCAGAAAGAAAAACTGGCAGAGTGGATCCCAAAGGTAAGAACTTCTCACTTTAATCTTATTTTCTAGTTAAAATATATACTACGATGCAAACGGTGCTTAGCAGCACCCGACACCCGTCATCCACAAACCAGGGACGACTTGTTTGTTTGTTTGATTTTGTTGTGAAAGGTGATTATGTGATGTGAAATGGAATAAAATATTTTATAGTTTAAAATATAATTTTTAATGTGTAGATTAATAAAATAAATAATTATAAACAAATCGGACGATTTGTTTATCTACATACATTTTACTGATATTGATTGGGACGATAAATTTTACACATCGCCCAACTGCACAAATAAAATTCCTTATTTGTTGATTGAAATCCCACACGGGTATAGGGATGATATATGACATACACTAATCCCAATAATTAGCTGTATGTCGATTGATTGATTTACAGACTATTATAAGCGTCGGATATTTATATTTAATGCTTATGCAATGTAGAGTGCACTCTGGACGATGGTTGAATGCTTTTGATTGTTGTTGTATACATGTGCCATATAAATCACATTATATGGTAATTGACTGTGTCTAATTCCAGTTCAGAAAGAATAAATATTTTAAAATAACGATTATTTTAGAATAACGAATATTTTAAAACAAATTTCGGTAAAGGATCAAAATATGATTTTAATGTCCGATTTGGGATGGACACGAATATATTTAAATATATATAGCTGTGTTGATTAGATATGCGCCATTTCGACGCGAATGATATTTATATTGATTTTATTCATTTTTTTAATAAGGAATATCGAAAAGGAATTGATTTCAAGGTATAATGCTTTGAAAATATTATCATTTATATATCGATGATATGGAATATTCAATTTTGATTTGAAATTGAATACAAAGTTGAAATCGTTTTGAAAATGAATTTAAAACGATTTATAAAATACGTTTTAAAAGCAAATTGACGAAATATATATAATATATATTATATATATAATGGCCTGAATAGAATGCGCCGCGCTGCGGTAGTTCGCGAATTTCGACCATTGACTTCGAGCGGACATTACGTGAGATCCGGCCGCTGGATTCTCCTATAGCCGGAACCGTTGGGTTCGTATCGAAAGAGATTTCTAACGAATATTAGAGTTTTAAAATCTTATAGTTGGATTTGGAATTATGTCCAAATCAAATTTGGAAAAGGTCGCTGTAAGTGCAGTTCGATGGCCGTTTATGGAAATCGATTGTATGGGCCTTGATAAAATTATTAGAAATATCAATAATTAGTGTAAAATCATTAGAAATTATTTGGAAAGAATTGGGATGAAAAACTCCATATTTGAAAAGGTAAAAATAGATTTTTATTGAAATGAACTAGTTTTGAACTAAAATTATATTCCAATATTTTTAAATAAATAATTTGGATTTGAAATGGTTTTAAAAATAACCAGGATTTCCAGTATATGAATTGGAATGGATTTGAATCGAAATTATCTTCAGAATATTTAGATATTGTATTCCGTGATTATACGGATATTGTAGAGGAATTTCGAAGATATATATATATATATATATATCGTTACTCCCATACGATATTTGTTGATTTCAGAATTTGATATTGAATATAAGCTGATATATTTTCTATTCAGAGCCTTGTATTTAGTATCAAATTGGATTTTGGGTTCGTCGTGAATGGTATTTTTAATAATACTATTCTTGAACCCAATGGAGTTAAGAAAATCAGAAACTGACTGGAAACTAGTTAAGTTGAATGGTTTCTAGGGTATTGATCTGATGTTGGTTTCGGCCTTCGGTGTTAATACTTAGGGAATTGTTCTCTTACTAATTTACTAGAGATTAATGGAATGTGAATTGGGTTTGTTGTGAACTTTTTTTAACGAAATAAGTTCTTTAACCCGATTTACAGTGAAATGTGATTTGGAATTTATAAATCTTTTTATTAAGATTTAACAGGAATTTTCCAAAGTAAAGTTTTCCAATTTAATATATATTAAATTGGAATTGAATGGAATTCGATTTGATAATAATCAAAATGAAATTATGTGGAGGAAGACTGTTAATACAGATGGTATTTAAAAGGCATTGCCGATATTCCATTTATATTATTGGTCGGATACGGAAATTGATATCGATTATATATTGATTTGTTCTTCCGTGAAAATTCCATAATTAATGGAATGTGATTTGGGTTTGTCGTGAATGGTATCTTTAATAATACTATTCTTAAACTCAATGGAGTTAAGAAAATCATAAAATAACTGGAGATAAGTTAAGTTGAATGGTTTCCTGGGTATTGATCTGATGTTGGTTTCGGCCTTCGGGGTTAATACTTAGGAAATTGTTCATTTGCTAATTTCTGGTTAAAGGCTGATGGAATGGAATGTGATTTTGGGTTTATCATGAACCATGTTTTAAATGACATTGGTTCTTTAACCCAGTGAAATACTGGATATGGTTTGAATTGATATCCAAAGGAAGATTAAAGAATAATTTAAAGAATTTATCTTTGATAAAATTAATGGGAACCTTTCCCAAAGTATGTGAATATTTGAATAAAAGAATATTCAGAATTGGAATGAGGCGTATGTTGTGGTTTATAGCACTTTTTTATTATATACGTGAGTTATTTGGAAAGGCCGGGTTTATACCCATTCTGAATAACTGATTCGATGATATGTCGAGGATGAAGATGGTGGTTAAAGGCTGGAGGTCTTCACATCGTTTGGATGATTACTGATATCATGATTGGGCTATACACCCAAGAAGAGGTAACAAGTGGTGATCGTCCAGACGTACTTGGAGATCGACGGATATGCGAGGACCTCTCCCCAGTATTGGAAATATGGGGGAGGAATAAGGTGCCTCTGGTTTCATTCAGACCCAAAACGAACTTGTAAATGGATGTGTGTCTGACATTGGATTTTATTCTGTGTTGATTGATTTCTACTAAATATATATCTATTAGGCGGCGGAGAATTTATTCTTTTGCTTAACGCCCTTCTCTGACGCTGTAATGTCCCGGTTTTTTAGCTATAAATAATGATTTAATCTGGTAATTAATTCATAAATTATGTTTAAAACAATTATAAATATAGGTGTAAAGGTATAAGTATGTGTCTGCACTAATAATATGAATATTTGGTTATGTTTTAAATTTGAAAACATAATATAAGTGTAACGAAAATCATATACATACATAAAGAGGCATTTTATAACTTTAGAAATGAAAAGGGTTTGAAACAAATAAGGACAACAAAGTAAGAAGTTAAAGGTATAGCTCATATAGGCGTTGAATAGTGATACACATAATATGATTAAACAATAAATAGTATAGCTAAAATATAGGTATAAGACATCACCTAAGAAGCCTCATGCAACTTGCAATTATAAATCAATTGTTAGCAAAATATCTCAATACATAAGGGATAAGAAAACCATAGTTTATTTCTAAAGAGTAGGGAGTAGGCGGAGGCAATTAAATGAAGCATGGATTGATATGACATGTTTCTAGAAGAAATAACATAGGACAAATGATTGGCTAAAATATCTAGTAAAATATTATTTCTTACATGAGAGTATCCCTTGAATTATGCCGTAGGAACTAAAACAAGGGGTGAGGCTATTACAGAAAACACAGTAGTGAATAGGAGAGGAAATTGATTTTAAAACACATGAGGTTTTGGCTATAAATACCACTCAAGAACCTGCATCTTCTTCACAGCAAATACTAAGTTAGAACTCCAATTTTTGAAATCATTCTAAGCAGGAGTTGGAAAGCTTTCAAGTGAGTAAACTATCTTTTACACTCTCTGTTTAAACTTCTATGCCAGTGTTTATAGACTTAGTTATGTATGGGCATATATATTACCCTGGAATATTGATTGTTCTGAAACCAGTTTGAATAGAAAACTTATTGCTCTGTGTATATAAATACAAGGTGATACCGTACCAGAAAATACCCTGTTTCCAGAAAAAGATATACTAAAATCTCACATTGGATTCTAATAAATGTAAGAATCTGATTCATTCTTTTAAGTGTTATATACATCTATGGCATGTGAGAATATACACACCAAGCTAAATACATATACACTGTCTCCTGTAACCATGCTGATGCATGAATTTATCAAAACTCTCAGAATCACGATTGAGTTTTATAGAAGAATCATAGGGAGAAACGATGATTTTTAAAGATCGTTTCATGATTTTTAATGCACTGTTGTCGAGATAATGAGAGTTGAACGGAATCCATTCTTTAGGATAATTCTGGTGATCTAGAGGTCCGCAGGTCATGGGGTTCGACCTGGAGGGGCAAGGTGGATTGGAAATCATAGGAAAATGCTGTTTAATTTTTCCATAGCTTAAATTGAGTGATTAGGTTCGGTTTTAGGGTTTTGTTTCGGTTTGAGTGGGTTAACTTTGACAATGAACTGCTGTGTGATGAAGGCATCGAACGGGATGATATGGATGGAAAAGGTTGGCCGTCTTATGGGCTTCACTCTGGTTGGCGGGGTGGTTGCTCGGCGCAAGGTGATGGTGGGGCGAGGCTTTTTGGTTAGAGGGGTGTTTCTGAGTATTTAAGGTTGAACATCCAAATTAAGATATAGCTGATCGGAGGATGAGGGGATGGCGCAGATAGGGTCTGTAGGTGGAAGTACACATGTATGAGTGGTCGAAGTAGCTGCAGGTCAACGGGGTGGTCGGTGCATGTGCACCATGTGCACGGTTTTGTAAATAGAAAAGGGACAAAAAGAAAGAGAGTAAAGAGGAATGAAAAATAGGGAGAGTACGGGAGTGGTAGCATAGCAAATTAGAAACGAGAAGAGAGAGTATAAAAAGAAAGAGAGAGTAGAAGCCTAGAACGAAAGTCTGAGAAGGGGGAACTTGTACCTGATTTTCATTCTGGGTTGTAGGCTTTTGATTTTTGGTTGTATGATAATAGGGGGCAGAGCATGGTTGCGTTAGTTTTTTATACTATTAGCAGACCAAGATAGATAGAAACGAGGAGTTTTCATATGTTTGAATAAACCTTCATGTTTGTTCAATTATGACCACTGATAGTGAGATATTACATTGGCTGAATACAAAGAGAATTCCATCCTCTGATCCAAAGGAGTGAAATAAAATTAAAGAATAAACAAATAAAAAGTGAATTTTTATTTATATATCATAGGCAAGTGGAAGGAAGACAGTAGCAGAAGAACAGAGACCGAATTTCGACTATAGAAGTTCGACGAGTTTGAATATAGAAATAATAAGGAAATTATTAATTTAAATTATTTATAATTAAATATGAGTAAGAAAATAATTTACAAGGATAACGGAAGAATTAAAAATCATATAAACAGCGATGACAAACAAAGTAAAATACCGTGTGCGACGCACACGCTTTTTCTGTACATTTCAAAATGACGGTCAAAACTAAATAAAATACTTTGTGAGACGCACATACTTAAATTTTTTATTTATAAAGATAATCAGAATATCCAGATATGAACAAAGCAAACATATACTGTTCTGTTTGACTGAAACTCACAATTAAAGGATGTATAAACTGAATTATAATCATGTAGGCTGATAATTAAATATCAACTGTAAAAGACATTACGTAAATCGTTTCGAAGAGGCCGGAATAAATATTCCACTTTGACTCGAATTATACGACGCGTGTCAGAATATTGAAGATGGAGATATGCAAGGGCTATTCTAAATAGTGCCTTCGGTCTGTTCAATCCCAGGACAAACCAGAATGGACGGGTGTCTGACAACGTATATCTATTAGATTCTACATATCGAATTTACGTAAGTATATTACGTTGGTGGCAGAGTAATTCGTTTCTCTTAGCTTTATTGCCCGCAGTATATTTGGAAATCGAATGAGTGTTCTGACAGGTATGACGATGTGGCATTCAAAGTAATTGAAGAAATAACCTGTCAGAAGAATAAACGTGACTTCAAACCTCACAACCAGGAAATGGCAAAAACTGGGCGAGGCAGCATAGCTAGTTGGGTCATACCCAAGCAGGGTGTATTATCACCATCTAAAGTAATTTCATTTGTTTTCTCGTCTCTTTTTCACTGCTGCAGCATTCGGCAGTGGTTGCTGATCCCAACCGTGGAGATGATAATATATTCGTTACACTCAAGCTAAATGAGTGGACGGTCATGTGAGGTCGGGTTGCAAGACATTCTTGTTGAACCCCAGTGTATCGTCTCTAGAGTACACTGATCGGTAGGTGGCCCCCTACCTTGTCTATTGGAATCCAATCTCTAATAAGCACTCTGCGGTTTTAGATTTTATACTATATACGTGAACGTGAGATGCAAGTGTTTCACTAAATGATTATTTTTTGATAAAAACTATCGTAATATCAAATGTTTTGATATAAAATACTTGGGTCGTTAATCCATATATTCGTTATGGATTGGTCTAAAGATTTCAAAAGTAAACGAATCTGTTCAAAATGGAAAACCTTATTTCCTATTTCCCGGTTTACAATCTATTTAACTGTGTTTACTCACACTAGTCCCCTGACTGACCCAGAGTTTATTTTCTGTGTTTCCTAAACTCTTGGGCACTCCTAACAATTGTTATGGGTAGACAAGTGATCCAGGTGATGAATGAAAATCCTTTGAAGTATTTTTGACTAGGAAGTCATGGAGTAAGCTTATCAGTTATATCTATATCTAAGTATCAAGATGAATGTTTGTGTTGGGCCAGTATCCATGTAAGATGTGTGAAGTATTCTATGATGTGACAAGCTCTGATATGTAATATATGATGTGATATTATATTTGTTAAATTCCGCTGTGAGATTCTGATGTTCTTCTTACTCTTCTGTTCTATTAGTTCTATCTTTTCTATCTCATCTTCTAAATTCTTTCAAAAATGACACGACTTTTGAGGCATCGAAAATCGCGCCGTTATAGTTGGTATCACAGCTATTGGTTGAGTTGTAACCTTGGCTCTGTGGCGTAACTCAGTAGAGGTAGCGTTAGTAACACCCTAGATTGAGTTTGGGTAAGTATTGAGGGAGCGTATTTTGAAAATATAAAATAAATTGTATACTTAGTATAGGACAACTAGGGTTATCGACTTAGGTCATCGTTAAATAATTCTCCTGATTTGGGTTTGATTATCAAGCTATTATATTCAAAAAGTAGAAAATGAGTTCACAAGGAAGAAGATACAAAGGAGCAAGTGTGATAACCACCGCAACCAATGGATGGAGTTAAAGTGAATCAGGGTCAACCTCTGGATAAGTTCAACAACATTGATTAGATTTAGAAATATCTAGTGAATAAAATTGGTATTCATGGTAGTAAAAACTAGACTGGAGTTATTAGTAGATATAGACCCACGTGAGCTAAGTAAACTGATTTTATAATAAAATCAGAATTTTGGATCCTAGAAATAAGTTGACTGAATTCCAAATAGATAAGGAGTCTGTTCGGAAGGTACGAACTTGTAAGAATTTGACTTTGATTAAAAATTTGAATCTACTCGTGACTTTATAATTTCGGGGACGAAATTCTTTTAAGGGGGTGGACTGTAATGTCCCTTTTTTTAGCTAGTCTTTGTTAATTATATATAATAATTTAATCACGTAATTAAATCATAAATTATGTTTAAAACAATTATAAATATAGGTTTAAAAGTATAAATATGTGTCTACACTAATAATATGAATATTTGGTTATGTTTTAAATTTAAAAACATAATATAAGTGTAACAAAAATCATATACATATATAAAGAGGCATTTTATCATTTTAGGAATGAAAGGGGTTTGAAAAAATAGGGACAACAAAGAAAGAAGCTAAAGGTATAGCTGATATAGGCATTGAATATTGATACAAATTATATGATTAAACAATAAATAGTATAGCTAAAATATAGGTACATGACATCACCTAAGAAGCCTCATGCAACTTATAATTATAAAACAACTATTAGCAAAATATCTCAATACTTAAGAGATAAGAAAACCATTATTTATTGATAAAGAGTAAGGAGTAGGCGCAGGAAATTAAATGAAGCATGGAGCGATATGACATGTTTCTAGAAGAAATAACATAGGACAAATGACTGGCTAAAATATCTAGTAAAATATTATTTCATACATGAGATTATCCCTTGAATTATGTCGTAGGAACTAAAACAAGGGGTGAGGCTATTATAGAAAACACTGTAGTGAATAGGAGAGGAAATTATTTTAAAACTCATGAGGTTTGGCAATAAATACCACTCAAGAACCTGCATCTTCTTCATAGCAAACACTAAGTTAGAACTAAAATTTTTGAAATCATTCTAAGCAGGAGTTGGAAAGCTTCCAAGATAGTAAACTTTCTTTTACACTCTCTATTTAAACTTCTATGCCAGTGTTTATAGACTTAGTTATGTATGGACATATATATTACACAGGAATATTGATTCTTCTGAAACCAGTTTGAATAGAAAACTTACTGCTCTGTGTATATAAATACAAGGAGATATCGTACCAAAAAATACCCTGTGTCCAGAAAAAGATATACTAAAATCTCACATTGGATTCTAATAAATGTAAGAATCTGATTCATTCTTTTAAGTGTTATCTACTTCTATGGCATGCGAGAATATATACATCAAGCTAAATACATATACACTGTCTCCTGTAACCATGCTGATGCATGAATTTATTAAACCTCTCAGAATCATGATTGAGTTTTATAGAAGAATCATAGGGAGAAACGATGATTTTTAAAGACTGTTTCATGATTTTTAATGCACTGTTGTCGAGATAATGGGAGATGAGCGGAACCCATTCTTTAGGCTAATTCTGATGATCTAGAGGTCCGCAGGTCATGGGGTTTGACCTGGAGGGGCAAGGTGGATTGGAAATCATAGGAAAATGCTGTTTAATTTTTCCATAATTTAAATTGAGTGATTAGGTTCGGTTTTAGGGTTTTGTTTCGGTTTGAGTGGGTTAACTTTGACAATGAACTGCTGCGTGATGAAGGTATCGAACGGGATAATATGGATGGAAAAGGTCGGCCGTCTTGTCGGCTTCACTCTGGTTGGCGGGGTGGTTGTTCGGTGCAAGGTGATGGTGGGGCGAGGATTTTTGGTTAGAGGGGTGTTTCTGAGTATTTAAGGTTGAACATCCAAATCAAGATATATCTGAACGGAGGATGAGGGGATGGCGCGGATAGGGTCTGTAGGTGGAAATACACATGTGTGAGTGGTCGAAGTTGCTGCAGGTCAACAGGGTGGTCGGTGCATGTGCAGCATGTGCATGGTTTTGTAAATAGAAAAGAGAAAACATGAAAGAGAGTAAAGAAGAATGAAAAATAGGGAGAGTACGGGAGTGGTAGCACAGCAAATTAGAAATGAGAAGAGAGAGTATAAAAAGAAAGATAGAGTAGAAGCCTAGAACGAAAGCGTGATAAGGGGGAATTTGTACCTGATTTTCATTATGGGTTGTAGGCTTTTGATTTTTGGTTGTATGATAATAGGGAAATAGCATGGTTGCATTAGCAGACCAAGATAGATAGAAACGAGGAGTTTTCATATGTTTGAATAAACCTTCATGTTTGTTCAATTATGACCACCGATAGTGAGATATTACATTGGCTGAATACAAAGAGAATTCCATCCACTGATCTAAAGGAATGAAATAAAATTAAAGAATAATAAATAAAAGTGAATTTTTATTTATATATCATAGGCAAGTGGGAGGAAGACAGTAGCAGAAGAACAGAGACCGAATTTCGATTATAGAAGTTCGACGAGTTTGAATATAGAAATAATAAGGAAATAATTAATTTAAATTATTTATGATTATATATGAGTAAGAAAATAATTTACAAGGATAACAGAAGAATTAAAAATCATATAAACGGCGATGACAAATGAAGTAAAATACCGTGTGCGCCGCACACGCTTTATCTATACATTTCTAAATAATGGTCAAAACTAAATAAAAATACTTTGTGCGACGCACACACTTAAATTGTTTATTTATAAATGATAATCAGAATATCCAGATATGAACAAAGCAAACATATACTGTTCTCTTTGACTGAAACTCACAATTAAAGGATGTATAAACTGAATTATAATCATGTAGGCTGATAATTAAATATCAACTATAAAAGACATTACGTAAATCGTTACGAAGAGGCCGGAATAAATATTCCACTTCGACTCGAATTATACGACGCGTGTCAGAATATTGAAGATGGAGATATGCAAGGGCTATTCTAAATAGTGCCTTCGGTCTGTTCAATCCCAGGACAAACCAGAATGGACGGGTGTCTGACAACGTATATCTATTAGATTCTACACATCGAATTTACGTAAGTATATTACGTTGGTGGCGGAGAAATTCGTTTCTCTTAGCTTTATTGCTTACAATATATTTGGAAATCGAATGAGTGTTCTGACAGATATGACGATGTGGCATTCAAAGTAATTGAAGAAATAATCTGTCAGAAGAATAAACTTGACTTCAAACCTCGCAACCCGGAAGTGACAAAAAACCGGGCGAGGCAGCATGGCTAGTTGGGTCATACGCAAGCAGGGTGTATTATCACCATCTAAAGTAATTCCTTTTGTTTTCTCATCTCTTTTTCACTGCTGCAGCATTTAGCAGTGGTTGCTGATCCCAACTGTGGAGGTGGTAATATATGTTACACTCAAGCTAAATGAGTGGACGGTCATGTGAGGCTGGGTTACAAGACGTTCTTGTTGAACCCCAGTGTATCGTCTCTAGAGTACACTGATCGGCATGTGGCCCCCTACTTTGTCTATTGGAATCCAATCTCTAATAAGCACTCTACGGTTTTAGATTTTATACTATATACGTGAATGTGAGATGCAAGCGTTTCACTAAATGACTATTTTTTAGATAAAAACTATCGTAATATCAAACGTTTTGATATAAAATAATTGGGTCATTAATCCATATATTAGTTATGGATTGGTCTAAAGATTTCTAAAGTAAATGAATCTGTTCAAAATGGAAAACATTATTTCCTATTTCCCGTTTACAATCTATTAAACTATGTTCATTCACACCAGTCCCCTGACTGACCCAGAGTTTATTTTATGTGTTTCCTAAACTCTTGTGTACTCCTAACAATTGGTATGGGTAGATAAGTGAACCAGGTGATGAATGGAAATCCTTTGAAGTATTTTTGACTAGGAAGTTATGGAGTCAGTTTATTAGTTATATCTATATCTAAGTATCAAGATGAATGTTTGTGTTGGGCCAGTATCCATGTAAGATGTGTGAAGTATTCTATGATGTAACAAACTCTGATATGTAATATATGATGTGATATTATATTTGTTAAATTCCGCTGTGTGATTCTGATGCTCTTCTTACTCTTTTGTTCTATTAGTTCTATCTTTTCTATCTCATCTTCTAAATTCTTTCAATAATGACACGACTTTCGAGGCATCGAAAATCGCGCCATTACAGTTGGTATCAGAGCTATTGGTTGAGTAATAACCTCGGCTCTGTGGCGTAACTCAGTGGAGGTAGGGTTAGTAACACCCTAGATTGAGTTTGGGTAAGTATTGAGGGAGCATATTTTGAAAATTTAAAATATAAAATAAATTGTATACTTAGTATAGGACAACTAGGGTTATCGACTTAGGTCACCGTTAAATAAATCTCCCGATTTGGGTTTGATTATCAAGCTATTATATTCGGAAAGTAGAAAATGAGTTCACAAGGAAGAAGATACAAAGGAGCAAGTGTGATAACCACCACAACCAATGGATGGAGTTAAAGTGAATCAGGTTCAACCTCAGGATATGTTCAACAACGTTGATTAGATTTAGAAATATCTAGTGAATAAATTTGGTATTCATGGTAGTAAAAACTAGACTGGAGTTATTAGTGGATATAGACCCACGTGAGCTAAGTAAACTGATTTTAAAATAAAATCAGAATTTTGGATCCTAGAAATAAGTTGACTGAATTCCAAATAGATAAGGAGTCTGTTCGGAAGGTACGAACGTGTAAGAATTTAACTTTGTTTAAAAATTTGAATCTACTCGTGACTTTATAATTTCGGGGACGAAATTCTTTTAAGGGGGTGGACTGTAATATCCCGGTTTTTTGGCTAGTCTTATTAATTATAAATAATAATTTAATCATGTAATTAAATCATAAATTATGTTTAAAACAATTATAAATATAGGTGTAAAGGTATAAGTATGTGTCTACACTAATAATATGAATATTTGGTTATGTTTTAAATTTGAAAACTTAATATAAGTGTAACAAAAATCATATACATATATAAAGAGGCATTTTATCATTTTAGGAATGAAAGGGGTTTGAAAAAATAGGTACAACAAGGAAAGAAGATGAAGGTATAGCTAATATATGCGTTGAATAGTGATACAAATAATATGATTAAACAATAAATAGTATAGCTAAAATATAGGTATAAGACATCACCTAAGAAGCCTCATGCGACTTGCAATTATAAAACAACTGTTTGCAAAATATCTCAATACTTAAGGGATAAGAAAACCATTATTTATGGCTAAAGAGTAGGGAGTAGGCGTAGGCAATTAAATGAAGCATGGAGTGATATGACATATTTCTAGAAGAAATAACATAGGACAAATGATTGGCTAAAATATCTAGTAAAATATTATTTCATACATGAGAGTATCCCTTGAAATATGCCATAGGAACTAAAACAAGGGGTGAGGCTATTATAGAAAACACTGTAGTGAATAGGAGAAGAAATTATTTTAAAACACATGAGGTTTGGGTATAAATACCACTCAAGAACCTGCATCTTCTTCACAACAAACACTAAGTTAGAACTAAAATTTTTGAAATCATTCTAAGCAGGAGTTGGAAAGCTTCCAAGCGAGTAAACTTTCTTTTATACTCTCCGTTTAAACTTCTATGCCAGTGTTTATAGACTTAGTTATGTATGCACATATATATTAGCCTGGAATGTTGATTGTTCTGAAACCAGTTTGAATAGAAAATTTATTGCTCAGTGTATATGAATACAAGGAGATATCGTACCAGAAAATACCCTGTTTCCAGAAAAAGATATACTAAAATCTCACATTGGATTCTAATAAATGTAAGAATCTGATTCATTCTTTTAAGTGTTATCTACTTCTATGGCATGCGAGTATATATATACATCAAGCTAAATATATATACATTGTCTCTTGTAACCATGCTGATGCATGAATTTATCAAACCTCTCAGAATCACGATTGAGTTTCATAGATAGAATCATAGGGAGAAATGATGATTTTTAAAGAACGTTTCATGATTTTTAATGCACTGGTTGTCGAGAAAATGAGAGATGAACGGAATCCATTCTTTAGGCTAATTCTGGTGATCTAGAGGTCCGCAGGTCATGGGGTTCGATCTGGAGGGGCAAGGTGGATTGGAAATCATAGGAAAAATGATGTTTAATTTTTACATAACTTAAATTGAGTGATTAGGTTCAATTTTATGGTTTTTTCGGTTTGAGTGGGTTAACTTTGACAATGAACTGCTGCGTGATGAAGGCATCGAACGGGACCATATGGATGGAAAAGGTCGTCCATCTTGTCGGCTTCACTCTGGTTGGCGGGGTGGGTGTTCGGTGCAAGGTAATGGTGGGGCGAGGCTTTTTGGTTAGAGGGGTGTTTCTGAGTATTTAAGGTTGAACATCCAAATCAAGATATAGCTGATCGGAGGATGAGGGGATGGCGCGGATAGGGTCAGTAGGTGGAAGTACACATGTGTGAGTGGTCAAAGTAGCTGCAGGTCAACGGGGTGGTCGGTGCATGTGCACCATGCGCATGGTTTTGTAGATAGAAAAGGGATAAGAAGAAAGAGAGTAAAGAAGAAAGAAAAATAGGGACAGTACGGGTGTGGTAGCACAACAAATTAGAAACGAGAAGAGAGAGTATAAAAAGAAAGAGAGTAAAAGCCTAGAATGAAAGTCTGAGGAGGGGAAACATGTACCTCATTTTTATTCTGGGTTATAGGGTTTTGATTTTTGGTTGTCAGATAATAGGGGGCAAAGCATGGGTGCGTTAGTTTGTTGGACTATTAGCAGACCAAGATAAATAGAAACGAGGAGTTTTCATATGTTCGAATAAACCTTCAGGTTTGTTCAATTATGACCACTGACAGTGAGACATTACATTGGCTGAAGACAAAGAGAATTCCATCCTTTGATCCAAAGGAATGAAATAAAATTAAAGAATAAACAAATAAAAAGTGAATTTTTATTTATATATCATATGCAAGTGGAAGGAAGACAGTAGCAGAAGATCAGAGACTGAATTTCGACTATAGAAGTTTGACGAGTTTGAATATGGAAATAATAAGGAAATAATTAATTTAAATTATTTATGATTAAATATGAGTAAGAAAATAATTTACAAGGATAACGGAAGAATTAAACATCATATAAACAACGATGACAAACGAAGTAAAATACCGTGTGCGACGCACATGCTTTATCCGTTCATTTCTAAATGATGATCAAAACTTAATAAAATACTGTGTGCGACGCACACACTTAAATTATTTATTTATGAACTGTAACACCCAGCATTTTTAATAATAACGAATGTATGTAATAGATGAGATGAGAAAATAAAGATTACTTAATTTAAATATCAAGAATTCAGTAAAATAGACTTCACCATTGCGTTCGTCTCGGAATTCTACTTGGAATAGAGTCCAAGTTTGCGTAAATCGGATTTCATATGAATAAGTTATGGCATTTAGAAGATTCACCGAAAATTTCAAAACCAGTTCGAAAATTTGCCTAGACAGTTAGGCGAGAGATTTCCCGCCATTGACCAGGCAGGTCGACCCTAGTGTCGACTTGGGGGTCAGGTCGACCATAGGGTCGACCTACCCCAGGGAGGTCGACCTACCCCGCTCAGATTTGGGCGATTTCAGCTCCTGTGGCGTGGTTTTTATTTTTGGACGACCCGGATGGCTTCTAGGCCAATCCTAGGTCTCTAAAACATTCTCTACACCTATAAAATAGTGCCTAGACCTAACCTAATTCATAAACAATTCCTTCTGACGCTTCCATGCCACTAAACTTCAACCAAACATGGTCGCCGCCTCAAAACCCTAAATTAATTTGCTAGTTCTTCATCAACTCTGGAGTTTAATCAAATCAAGTAGCAAAGTTCTTCATCAACAATTCAAGCTCTTCACCAATAATCAAATAAGAAGATTAAATCAGTGTTCTACATCAACAACAAATCGCTTATTTCTCTAATCCAGTCAAAGTGAGTGGATTTGAACTATATTTGTTGTATAATGTTGCTTCTATTGTTTACCATTCCCCATAATGAATATGATGTTAATTTAATAAGATCTGTTATTTTATTTATGCCTACATTTGAGTTCTCTCCTTTTTATCCTTTCCCCTTTTTATTTTTGGATCTAGGTTATCTCGAACCTAGATGAAATCTTATTATACAATACGCACAATTGGAATATTGGGATATATGAAATATAATCTGTAATTTTTGGGTTTGTGGCATAACAATTGTTATTGCATATATCGGGCATAATCTATTTTATGCAGTCGAGGAATATAATCTATAATGTTGAATTTATGTAAGTTTGACATAATTGTCATTAGATAGGGAATTGGTATAATTCAATATTAACAACATGTAATTGGATAACATGGATTGGTGAAATTTATTCGTGACTTGAAAAATAAGCCTAAAGGGTGAACTAGATTATATGTATGAACGTGGGAACGTTGGGGGTATATATATTGGGAAAATATTGATTATATGAAATTGGATATAATTGGATATTGGAAATTGGCATGTTTGGGTATGAATAACATGGAATTAGTGAATTTGGCTATAATTGGATAATTTAGGTAATATGAAAATTGGCTAACTATTGTGTAATTGGTGTAGTGAATGGCAAATTGGAAATAGGCATAAAAATGAAATGTAATTAAGTTGAATTTGGAACATATGACATGAATTTGGGGTTTGGGTGAAAGACGATTGTTAATGAATGCCTATGACACGAGGTTAGACGCGTTTTTGGTGTAAGACTGCCCGGAACCGCCCGGCAAATCCAGCAACCACAAGCGGACGTCTAATGTGAGAGGTCAATGGCAAGAACTAGAGGCGTAACGGTTTATGACACCAGATTAGGCGCATTTGTGGTGTAAGACTGCGCGGAACCGCCCGGCAAATCTAACAGCCACGAACGGACGTCTAATGTGAGAGGTCATACATCGTTACGGCATTATAAATAAATTAAGAAATACTAACCATAATAGGACATGTGGGTGACATGGTTATGGTTATAGGGTTAAGTGGGTGATATAAATGACATGTAAAACATAGAAAATGTGGACTTAACCGTTGTGAGACATGTGATGTAAGACATAACCAAGGTAGACTTAACCGTATTAAACATGTGTAAGACATGAAAACTGTAATAAAAAGGGGGTTAAGTGGGACACGTGTGACATGTGAAACAAAATTTAGATATGCTTAACCAAATGGGACCCGTGACGGTATCATAAACTAATTGAATTGGGTAAAGTTTAAGTAACGGGTTAAGTAAATGGAAGGGTTAAGTCAAATCTAAAATTAATGAAAAGAAATAGGGAATGATAAATGGGGAATGAATAAGGCAAGAAAGGATAATAAGTGGAAATTATAACTTATGGACAAGATAAGTTATAGGAAACGATAAGGAAGACGAGATAACTTATATGTAAAGATATACTTAAGTGGTTTGGAAAGGAGAAATGTGAAATTAAAAATGATATAAGTTATATGAGTGGAAAAGAAGTAAATTAGAGTCATATATGTTGGTTGGGTTGAGTAATTCTCTGGGTGCCAGTCTGATGTTGATTTCGGTCTTCGGGGCTGGTGTTTAGAGGGTTATTTTCCTAGTCAGTATGTATGTGGGATAAGGCATACTTAACTATGAATTAAGTATAACATGTTTTTGTAACCCAAAAACGGAATAATTTATGAAATTGGAAAATAACATGTTGTGTGCTTATTAATGGACTTAAGTGGGTTAAGTATAAATTGAATTAATAAGAAAGGGTAACTTGGTGAATACTAAAAAAGGAAGCTAATGTGAATAACCAAGTTAAATGAGAAAGTTGACTAGGTGGCACAAGCGTTAAATAAACGGTTAGACTTAGAGTCTAATGACATATAAAACTAAGGCGCTTGAAGCAGTCTGTACGTTGTAGGATGAATAACCCAACGAGGTAGATCATGATGGTGTCATAAGGCACGAGGAGAGCGCATGTTAGCTATTTTGGTGGCTCCAACGGACTGGAAGGGGAAGCACGCGGCTTCCTGAGACGTTAAAGGGGCTCCTGGTAGTCCTTTGTAGTGGTTAGCTTCGGGCTAGGATTACAGAGGTTGGGTCTGCGCGGAACTACCAGGTGGGTGGGCCTTGATTACACAAGTAAGGGGCAGTCAGAATGTTGTACGCGGTGGCATTAAGGGTGGTTCGGCGATTGCCTCAGGTGGAGGTGGAGGGTCAAGACCAAACGATAGCATGATCGTCGGATGTCTGTCACCAGCAGCCTAAGGAATGCGAAAAGACAAGCGCTAACTCCTAGAGATCATTAAGCTTTGCTATCAAGGGACCGGTGCGGGGAGACCCCACATGGATGTTTAGATTGTTTTCTTGTTAGGGGTGGTCGCTTAGCTCATGTGGTCTTTACTAGTTGAGGGAGGGGCTGAGTGTGACACCCCACGTCCATTAATGTCACTCACAAAGGGAATGCATTAACTTCCATGGAGCGTATTAAGTGTGTATAGAACAGAAACTTAACAACAAGACAGATATAAAACAGTACTCAAAAATTTAAAACTTCATTTTTATTGCAGCGGTAAATAAATAAATTTTATTACATCATCAAAAACCAAAGACTAGAGTCAGGTACATAATATCCATCTTGTCTAAATCATAGTACATAGAATGAAAGACATAACCCCAACATAGAATAGCAATAAATAAGATAGGCTGAACTTTTACTTCAGCGATACAAGCAACTTCCAAAGAAAGAGATAAAGTTGTCCAAATCAAGCTCCACTAGTACTAGTCCCACCCTGAGCACCTGGGGGAAGGGGGAAGGAAGAAAAGAGGTGGAAACAAAGGGGTCAGACATAAAGTCTGGCGAGTGCAATAACTTTAACAATATAATCATTAAGTAACTAGGACAATGCATAAGCTGGAAAATAAGGAAATGAATGTGAACAAATGGGTATGACAGAGCAAACAAAGGAAATAAGATGAACAAGAATAACGTTAAAGGCGTACCTAAAACTATAGGATAATTACTACACTGCACCACACCAAACACCCTAAAAGTTGATCCCGCCTACCAACATAATAATGATAATGGTAGTTTCGTGTACCCCTAGCTGCCTTCATAGGTGCCGCGTGACGGCAAGGAATTTCGCTCGATCTGAATCAGTCGTTAAACCGATCTAGACCGTTCGAAACCCCTGACTGTTTGAGAACAGGACAAATCAGAACGTAGATGGAAGAACATTTCATTGCTATTACAACAATTCCATCAGAATACAAGAATATATAGAGTATAATTGAATAAATTACATTCAATAAATATCATAGATTACAATAAATTATATAGCAGCGGAAAATAACACAAAGCACAACTGAAGGTGATATTCGGATACAGAGCTTTCCGGATATCATTCCAGCTGTAAACCAGGATCCTGTGAATATAATTATGCAAAACCAAAACTACTAGCTGTCCGTGTGGAAAATAGGGGCACCCAGAATTTAGGTTAAAACAATAAACTCCAGGTCAGTCATGTGACTGGTGTGAGAACTAAAACAGTTATTTAAAACTTTACTTTAAAAGAGAGTAATTCAAGGGACCACGCCGTATAACACGGAACGGGTTTCCTCCCAAGAATACCAGTGCATAGAATAAACAACGCAATGCTTTTTCGAAAAATGAAGCTATTATAAGACCCAGGTCCCATCACACAATGCAACGCAAGCCGGAGGATAGGGTTTTCCCTTATAATAGCCAAACATGCTTGGTACGTTTAAAAACAAATCATTTGATACTATAATAAGTGTATAGTGTCAAAACAATTTCAATCATAAATATCAATCATAGACGGCATGGGTACCATATATCATGTCGCCATACTAGTTCTACAATTAAAACCGCAATATCACGTATTGGAAACTGGATTTTCGTCATGAGTCGAGGCAAGGGGCAAGCTCCTCTCCGCTTCGAGACACTCTAGCAAATGCCTCAGGACTACACACTCTGGGTAACCCTGGATCCTCCAAGGTCGGTCCTCTCTTACGTTTGAGGATTAGTTATTCCTGAACACACGTTTCTCGGTCCTTACAGACCTATAATCGAGGCGCCTCGCATTCCAACAACCACATAGGTGAAAAATAGATATAAATGTCAGGGCTGGTAAGTCACTGACACCACCATAGCTAGAAAGAAACGTCATGCACTCCTTGGGTGCTTATCCCGTTTTTGACTCATACCGAGGTGTGAGGCTCGCGAATCCACGCTATACACAAAGCTACGCCACAAAGGCCGTGCTTTGATCATCAACCACAAGACTTTGCTTTTCAACAGAAGCCTTGATCCATACAACTCAGCATGCCACACAGGCAATTCATGCCAAGCGATTGATATCTATCGATATATAACCTCTAAGCTCGTACGTCTCAGAGAAGGGCGTTAAGCAAGATAATAAATTCTCCACCGCCAAACAGATATATATTTAACAGAAATCAATCAACACAGAATGAAATCCAATGTCAGACACACAATCCATTTACAAGTTCGTTATGGGTCTGAACGAAACCGGAGGCACTGTCCTCGCATATCCATCGATCTCCAAGTACGTCTGGACGACCACCAACTGATTCCCTCATCTTGGGTGTACAGCCCAATCAAGATCATCAGTAATCACCCAAACGATGTGAAGACTTCCGGTCTTCAACCACCGTCTTCATCTTCGACTTATCGTCGAATCGGTTATTCAGAATGGGTATAAACCCGGACTTTCCGAACTACCCGCGTTTATTAAAAACAAATGTAACACAAACACAACATACGCCTCATTCCAATTCAGAATATTCTTTTATTCACAAAATCACATTCTTAGGGAAAGGTTCCCATTAATTTTATCCAAGATAAATTCTTCTAAATTTATCTTTTAAACTTCCTTTGGATATCATTTCAAACCAAATTATGGTTTTTCAAACTAGTCGAGATTAGCGAACCACATCGAAGTAAATATTTATTTTATTTCCCAATCCCAACCTATTCATCCCATGAAGCAAAACTGGTAATACTCCATATCTAACACCACGGTGTTATCGGTAAAATTAATTACCATTTCACGTTTAAATCTAATTAAAGATTTAACTATCGCTTTGGAGAAAAACTGGTGATACTCCATTCTCGCTTATTTTCCAAATTTGATAATTTAGATTATCAATGCACATTTCAATCTAATTGCAGATTCATTAAAACTCCTTTTACTGGGTTAAAAGACTAATGTCATTTAAAACACAGTTCACGACAAACCCAAATCATATTCTGTTTATTACCGGGTTAAAGAACAAGTGTTATTTAAAACACCCTTCACGATAAACCCACTAATCAATTCTATTTAAAACCCATTTCAAATCCAATTTATTTATTTAAAAATAAATGGGTTTTAATTTTAGTTCAAAACTAGTTCATTTCGAAAAAAATCTATTTTTATCGTTTCAAATATGGAGTTTTTCATCCTAATTTTCCCAAATCATTTCTTACGATTATACACAAATTATTACTATTTTTAATAATTTTATCAAGGCCCGTACAGTCGATTTCCATCAACGGCCACCGAACTTCACTTACAACGGCCTTTTCCAAATTTGATTTGGATGTATCTCCAAATCCAACCGTTAGATTTCAAATTTCTAATATTCGTTAGAAAGCTCTTTTCGATACGAACCCAATGGTTCAGGTTTTAGGAGAATCCGACGGTCGGATCTCCCGTAATGTCCGTTCGAAATCAATGGTCGAAATTCGCGAACTACCGCGGCGCGTTCTATTCAAGCCATTATATTATATATATAATATATATAATATATATTTCGTCGATTTCTATTTAAAACGAATTTTATAAAGAGTTTTGAATTCGTTTCAAAAACTATTTCATCCTTTATTTCAGATTCAAATCAAAATTGAATTTTCTATTACAAATCCTTTTTACTTTCATTTCTATTTGATTTCAATTCAAATTGATTTCAATTCGATTCGTATTCATTTCAATTCAAATTGGTTTTCTATTCGATTCAATTCAACTTGGTTTTCTATTCGATTCAATTCAAATTGGATTTCTATTCGATTCAATTCAACTTGGTTTTCTATTCGATTCAATTCAAATTGGTTTTCTATTCGATTCAATTCAACTTGGTTTTCTATTCAATTCAATTCAAATTGGTTTTCTATTCGATTCAATTCAACTTGGATTTCTATTCGATTCAATTCAACTTGGTTTTCTATTCGATTCAATTCAAATTGGTTTTCTATTCGATTCAATTAAAATTGGTTTTCTATTCGATTCAATTCAAATTGGTTTTCTATTCGATTCAATTCAAATTTCATTTTCTATTCGATTCAATTCAACTTGGTTTTCTATTCGATTCAATTCAACTTAGTTTTCTATTCGATACAATTCAAATTGGTTTTCTATTCGATTCAATTCAAATTTCATTTTCTATTCGATTCAATTCAACTTGGTTTTCTATTCGATTCAATTCAAATGGTTTTCTATTCGATTCAATTCAAATTGGTTTTCTATTCGATTCAATTCAAATTGGTTTTCTATTCGATTCAATTCAAATTTCATTTCAAAATATTCGATTTCGAAATCACTTTTCAACATTCATTTTAAAATGAATAAAATTGATATAAATATCATTCACGTCAAAATGGCGTCAATCTAATCAACATGGCTTCATATATTTCTATTTTCAAATATTCTATTTCAAATATTTCTTATTATCAAAATATTTCTATTTCAAATATTTCTATTTCAAATATTCTATTTCAAATATTCCTTATTATCAAAATATTTCGTTCAACACATGACTAATCTCAACGGATGAGTACTGTCAACACATGAACCTTTATTTTATATTGATAAAGATGTAAATTTTATTATTAAAATATTTCGTTCAACACATGACTAATCTCAACGGATGAGTACTGTCAACACATGAACCTTTATTTTATATTGATAAAGATGTAAATTTTATTATAAAAATATTTCGTTCAACACATGACTAATCTCAACGGATGAGTACTGTCAACACATGAAACTTTATTTTATATTGATAAAGATGTAAATTTTATTATTAAAATATTTCGTTCAACACATGACTAATCTCAACGGATGAGTACAGTTAACACAAGAACCTTTATTTTATATTGATAAAGATGTAAATTTTATTATTAAAAAATTTCGTTCAACACATGACTAATCTCAACGGATGAGTACAGTCAACACATGAACCTTTATTTTATATTGATAAAGATGTAAATTTTATTATTAAAATATTTCGTTCAACACATGACTAATCTCAACGGATGAGTACGGTCAACACATGAACCTTTATTCTATATTATTCTTTATTTTCTAAATTGGAATGAGGCTCAATCAATCACCATATAATGTTAATTATATGGATTTTCATACATCACACGTATATAATAGCATTGAAAAATAATCAACCATCAACCAAAGTGCACTACACTGTATAAGCATCAAATATAGATATCCAACGCTTATAACAGCCTGTCAATCAATCGATCGACATATTTAATCAATCAGGATGAATGAACTTCAAATTTCATCCCAACACCCGTGTGGGGTTTCAAACAATCAAACATAGATTTTAGTTATGCAGTTGGGCGATGTGTAAAATTTATCGACCCAATCAATATCAGTCAAATCAGTGTATATAAACAAATTGGCCGATTTGTTTATAAATATTTTTTATTCACTTGCATGTTAAAAATTATATTTTTAACGATAAAACATTTTATTCAACCTATGAAAATATTCTATTCGGTTCATTTATTAAATAAAATGATATCTTTATTTTTCTAACTTATTTTAGAAAATTTCGGCGGCATAACGGCACGATACTAGAAACGGGACAAGGCCTAGCCTTATCCCCGGTCTAGTGAAGGCCCACTCCATTTGCACATCAATCAAATCCATTCCATTTCACCAAACAATTCAATTCTAACCAAATAATCTAACCAACTACACAACCAAACAAACAAGTCCATGGTCTGTGGACGATTGTGTCGGGTGCTACTAAATACCGTCTGCATCCTAGTATATATATAACTAGAAAAAGAATTTTAGAGTGAGAAATTCTCACCGATAGCTATCCCACCTTCATGGCACTTCCTATGTAGAACATCTTCACCGTGCTCGCATTTCATCACTTTCGTCGCCCGTAGCCACTACATATATAAAAATCACATTTTTATATACTGATGTCTTTAAAATAAAAATCACATTTTTATTTGTTCACTTTCAATTTAAAAATCATATTTCTATAATTACTCCATATGGATAAAAATTCTATTTTTACAACGATGCTATATAGATAAAAATTCTATTCTTACACCGCTGCTATATAGATAAAAATTCTATTTTTATAACGGTGTTCATATAATAAAGATTATATTTTTACATAACAAAACTATATTTTCATATTGCTTTCAAACAAATAAAAACTACATTTCTAATGTTAAAAATCTAATCTTTGTATAAAATAAAAATCGTTCTTTTTCACAAAAAAAACTGAAAATAAATAAATGTTATTCATATAAAAATCGGATTTTTAAACCAATGTCATTCCAATAAAAATCTATTTTTTATACTGTTTTATTCCACGAAAATCTCCTTTTCATTCACTGTTATATTTTTTTAAAAAAAACTGAAAAGGAAAAATTAATGATAAGCTCACCGTTTCTTTTCAGCAGGGTCGAACTGGTGTCCTGAGACTGTGGACGCGGAGGGTGTCGGGTCAGGAGGGTGCGGAGCGACGAGGGGGGGAGGTTGGTGGTGGTCGGCGCCACCAGGGCGCGGCAGGGGGTTACGGGGTTGGTCAGGGAGGCGGTGGGAGGTCGGGTGGCGTGCTGAGGAGGAGGCGCAGGGGGTGCGATGGGTTTGGGTTCGAGGCTGACGCGGGTTCGAGGTGTATGGGCTTGTGGAAGGTCGCAAGAGGAGGAGGGGAAGGTGGCGACGGGGAGGGGATGACTGGGGATCGGTGGCGGCGCGAGGCGGAGCGCTTGGAGGGCGGCGACTTCGATTCTCCTTTTTTTTTTAATTTATCGATCTGAATCGAACTGAAGGGGGGGAGAGGGAAGATAAGGGTTTTTTTTATTTTTTTATTATTTAATTATCTCCCAAAAAGCAACTTTTATTTTCGACTTCTAAACGAGGCCCACCGCCTGTCGTCCATAGCTAATTACCCCCATTCCGAACACAATTGGATATGTATCGTAAGCTGATTCGACTGTTTCGATCAGTTTCCGTTAAAGTCAACATATAACTCTATATATTGAATTTGAACGCGCATTTCAATTTACCGGGGTCATATACAAACTCTATAAATCCCAAAAAAATACTTTCTAGCTTCGTATTGACGATACGGTCCTAACAAAACTAGTTTCGTCGAATTCTGAGACCGTTAGAAAAATGGCGAATTTCCAGTCGATTAAAATCAACTAAAACTGGTCAAACGCGTTTTCCTTTGCCACTCTCAAATATTGATTTGAAAAATTATGAAATTTGGAATCTAGCAATAATTTGACATCACGGACCCAACAAAAGTGGTTTCGTCGAAATCCGAGGTCGTTTGCAAAATGTCTATTTTTAAGGGCCTGAATTCCATAGCGACTATTCAGAATTTTCAACTGGACATATCTTTTGATCCCCGCTATGAAATTTTGATTTTTCGGGTTCGTTGGGAAGATATTCTCAATTTGATCCTATAATTTTTGGTTTGACTAAAATCCGGTTTGTTTTGCACCCGGTACATTCAATTGAAGTTTGAAATCGAATTATCGAACTACCACGCCATTTTCAATTCTATTTATAATTATATATAATTATTTATATTCTAACGACGACGTATATAATATATATACTTTCAAATTATATTCAAAATAAATTTCTCATTGTTTTTATGTAAAATAATTTATTTTAAATAATCAAAATTCGCTAAAATCGCCAAAATAAAAATTTTAAACTGGCTCAGAATTTCTGGGTTATTACATGCCGCCGGCCCCTATCCCCACTAGGTGTACTCGCTACCCCCATTCGATCAGCTCCCTAACTCGTAGATACCTGTGCTGGCCCCACAGTGGGTTGTATCACTCCCCAAAGTGGCAACCCAATAGCACCAAATTGCACGACTTATATTCACACGATGCAACAACGTCTTATCTACCAGCCCTGGCCCACACACGCATATGACCCCGTTGGACTTGCATTGCCACCTCTAACCCGTTTTGGCCTCTTACAATCAAACTCAGTACGCATGTCCCATCCTCGACTTGGGTCGAGCCCACAAAGATACTTAATGGGTTACTGGTTTGAAAAGGGCCTTCATGCATAACACAAGCTTTCCACCTATGCTTGATCCCCTCTAAGGTTTTTCCCACTTAACCCCATTCTTATTCATGTCTTTTTACATGTTTCAATCTTGGTTGAGTGCATCTAATCGTATTACAAATGCCACTTAAGGCACCCCCTTAATTTCTCATGCCACCCAAGTCACCCACTTAACCTCCCATGTCCCACCCCACATGTTTATCTGGTTAAGTGTTTCCTAATTCATTAACACCGTAACCTTGTAAAGACATCCCACATTAGACTGGCATTTGTGGCAGCTGGATTTGTCGGGCGGGTCCGGGCAGTCTTACACCACAAACAAGCCTAACCTCGTGTAATTACAACTATTACGTATTTAATTCATGCCTTTGACCTCTCACATTAGACTGGCATTTGTGGATGCTGGATTTGTTGGGCGGGTCCAGGCAGTCTTACACCCCAAAAGAGTCTAACCTCGTGTCATAGGCGGTTTGTTACTACACATCTTCATTTAACCCCAAAGTGGATTAATATCCTTATTCAAAATTTGTAAATAAATTCCAAATATACTTATGTCCATAATTGTCTCAATTATGTCCATAAATGACAATTTTTCCAATTAATGTCTTTAATTAATTATATGCCTTTTTCAAGGCCATTTATGCCAATTTTCAATATGTGTATATTCAATATTACCCCTATCGTCCCCATGTTGTTTGTTCGTTTATCATGATATATATATATATATATATATATATATATATATATATATATATATATATATATTAGACTAGCAACTAGTCTAACACAAAAAAGGGAAGAAACATCGCAAATTTGCATAACACATAAAATGGATCTAATCTTGCAAATAAGGACTAAAACATAACTTGCATAAACTTTTTATTGTCATGAATCTAAACATAGGCCTAAAGGTGTGAACTTGCACATATATAATATAGTTTCTCACCTAAAACTTGCATATATGAATATAGTTTTCATTCCAAAACTTGCATAGGCCATAGTTACAAACTTACATAAAATTATGTATGTCATAGATCTAAATCTAAAGGTGTAAACTTGCATATATGTGAACCCAATTTCTACCTAAACTTGCATATAGTCACTTATTTGATTCACATGTAACTTGTGTACAATTCATATAGAAACTAGCATATAATCTACACCAAACATGTGGATAATTCATATAGAAACTAGCATATAATCTACACCCAAACTTGCATATAGAATGATGTCAAACATGAATCAAGTTGAACATAGGTGATTGGGCACATACAAAGGAATCTACAACAAAAACTGTCATTATGAACAACTAGCATATATTCACAAAATACCACAATTTCCAATGTTTCACAAACATAGCCATATAACCCAATTTATATCTCAACCCAATTAACTTGTTAATTATCTTATTAAAGAAATTGAACTCATTACTCAAAGAAGGTCTTGAGTTCTGGAATCTGAGTTCTGAAATTGATTTAGCTCGCCTTTGGAGTAGACAATTTCGTTGTTGTTGTTATAAATTTGAGTTGAATTGAGTTGATTAGCTTCACTTTCCCTCTAGTTGGTGGCGGCTACTCTAGGTTGCAAGGTGATAGCATGACGGCCATGGTTCTAATTTTTATTTGGTTTTAGGTTTGAGTCTACTTGTGTTTATATAGAATTTAGGATTAATTTAGGCCATCTGATCAACCTAGAATCAATCAAGACCATTCAGACCAGGTCAGAACTATCCAGAAACCCTAGTGACTCAGCAACAAGTCATAAAATCGTCATCTTTCAGATCTGCCCGCGGGGGGAGGGGGGAGATCGAGCCCTAGGTCGGCCCCCAGGTCGACCTGTAGGGGGAGGTCCACACTAGGGTCGACCCCCAGGTCGACCAGGGTCCTGGGCGAGAATTTTCCCGCCCAGCCCGCTTCTGACTTCTGATTTGAATTTGAATATGTTTTCGAGCTATTTGAGTTTATTTGATTTTTTTGGAAACTTACGATAGCCATAACTTCTTCATACGAAGTCTAATTTACGCCAACTCGGACTCTATCTCAACCAAAATTCCGAGATGAACACAATGGCGTAACCCGTTTCGCTTAACTCTTACATTTAAAATTAAGTATTCTTTAATTTGTTCACTTTAATCTTTAAATTTACTGGGTGTTACATTCTCCCCTCCTTAAAGGATTTCACCCCCGAAATCTCCAAGTTAAGGAGAATGCATATCCTAACATCCAATCATCCATCTACTCAACCGTCAAACACAGACATCCATTGTCCTTACAAAATTTCTAATGTTGTATGAACATATGCAGGAAGTGTGTGTATATGTTCCTTATCTAATGCTAAATCAGGCGGTTTACTGATTCAGTTGACCTCCTTAATGCAATTCATGATAGTGTCATGCATCCATTACGTATGCGAAAGAATCCTATCGATACATATTATTTCTACATGTGTGCACAACCATTTATCGAAATGCAGCATCCATATGATGACACAACCATTATACATCCATAAAATTAAATATGCACATACATTTATATGCAACATGAAGGTGATTGAGCCAATCTAGTGCCTAAGGTGTGTGTATATGCATCCACGAGCAACCACTTGCATCCATTTGCATTCATTTGCATCCATCAGACATAACATGCCTCAAACACATGTTTCAACCATAGGGTTTTTCCAAACTAAAGATCGAAGATGTCATCGCAAAAAGATAGGACAAGTATCAACAAAACGGTAGAAAAAGGAGAAATCAAAACATACCCTCAAAAAGGAAAGGGTACAACGTACGCATCTTATCTTCCGTCTCCCAAGTCGCATCTCTTTGATCATCTCCCCATTGCACTTTGACCAACTTGACCTCTTTGTTGCGAAGCTTTTTGACCTCCGATCCGAGAATGCGTGTAGGAGCTCGTCTGATCGTGGCATTGCGCTCTACTTCCACTTCTTCGAGCATACTTGGCTCTACCACTTCCGCCGTATCGTTTAAACACTTACGCAAATGTGAAACGTGAAACACGTCATGAACTCCGCCGAGCTTCTCTGGTAACTTTATTCTGTATGCCATCTGCCCAATCCTCTTTGTAATTGGAAAGGGTCCTACGAACCTTGGTGCCAACTTCCCTACCGATCCAAAGAGGACTACGTTTCTCAACGGTGGCACCTTAATAAAAACCATGTCCCTAACATTGAACTCAAGATCGGTTTGTCTCTTATTAGCATATGACTTCTGTCGGTCCTACGCCGTCTTCATTCGCCGTCGAATCAGGTCTATCTTCTCCGAAGTCTCCCTAATCATGTCAGGTCCAAGTAAAACCTTATCCGTGGATTCCCACTAACATGTAGGTGATCGGCACGGTCGTCCATAAAGAGCCTCAAAAGGTGCCATGCTAATGCTAGCCTGAAAACTATTATTATAGGCTAACTCTACTAGTGGAAGGTCTTCTTCCCATGTTCCTCCAAAGTCTAGAATGCATAGCCTCAGAAGGTCTTCTAGAATCTGATTCACCCTGTTGGTCTGGCCATGCGTCTGAGGATGATAAGCGGTACTTAAGCATAATTGTGTTCCAACCGCCTCTTGTAAGCTCTTCTAAAATTCGCTTGTGAAAATAGGATCTCTATCGCTCACAATGCTAGAGGGTATGACGTGCAAACGGGCTATCTCTCGAAGGTAAACAGATGCTAACCATGAAGCGGTCCTTTTACTTTTGACGGGAATAAAATGGGCACTTTTAGTAAATCGGTCCACAATTACCCAAATCCCCGTAGTACCCTTCCTCGATCTTGGTAACCCATCTACAAAATCCATGGAAACTCTTTCCCATTTCCAAAGCGGAATCTCTAAGGGATGGAACAAACCTCCGGGCTTCTTTTGCTCCGCCTTGACTTGCTAGCACACTAAGCATCTAGCAACGAACTCGGCCACGTCCTTCTTCATTTCGACCCAAAAGAAAACTCGCTTCATATCCCTATACATCTTATCACCACCGGGATGTATGGTCATCTTCGAGCGATGTGAGTCTTCAAGAATTTCCTTCTTCAAACTCTCGTCTTGTGGTACGCAAAGTCTTCCATCTCTACGTAGCCAACCTCTCTCATCTATAGCATATCTATTCAGATGACTTGAGGACTCCCCTCCTATAAGCTTGCCTACTATCTCAATTAATTGTGGGTCGTTTCGCTGTGCCTCTCCAACTCGACCCAAAAGTGTAGATTGCACCTCTAATGATGCCAACAATCCGGGTACAAAATCGACAGAGGGTCGGAAGTCAAAGGAAGATATATACTCCAAACTCTGCCACTGTAAAAACCAACGACTTAAAGTTAACTTCTTTCTACTTAGGGCGTCAGCTACAACGTTACCCTTGCCAGGGGTATATGCGATCTAAAAATTGTAAGATGCCAAAAACTCCATCCATCTCTGTTGCCTCAAGTTTAGGTCCTTTTGAGAAAATAAATACTTTAGCGACTTATGGTCTGTATACAACTCAAATCTTTCGCCAAGCAAATAATGACGCCATGACTTAAGTGCAAAAACTATGGCCGCCAACTCCAAGTCGTGGGTAAGGTAATTTTTCTCATGGGTTTTCAACTGTCTTCCACCATAGCATATTACCCTTCCCTCTTGCATTAAAACTGCGCCAATCCCTGTCCCGCAAGCATCGATATACATAGTGAATGTCTTACACCCATCTGGCAAAACTAAAACTGGAGCGCTCGTCAAAGCTCTCTTTAGACGTTGGAAAGCATCGTCATAGTCAACGTCCCAAGTAAAAGTCAAATTCTTCTTTGTTAATCGAGTGAGAGAGGCTGATATCTTCGCGAAGTCCTTAATGAACTTCCTATAATAGCTAGCTATCCCTAAAAAGCTTCTAACTTCGGTTGCGTTCTTAGGCGTTTTCCAATCTTGGATTGCCACTATCTTAGCGGGATCCACAGCTATCCCTTCCTTAGAGACCACGTGTCCTAAGAACCTCACTTCTTTTCTCCAAAAATTGCACTTGGAGAACTTAGCCTTTAGCTGATGTGCTCATAGGGTCTCTAAGACTTCCCTAAGATGTAGGGCATGCTCTTCTTCATTTTTAGAGAAAACCAGAATATCGTCTGCAAAGACTACCACAAATTTGTTCAGAAACTCCCTAAACACCCTACTCATTAAGTCAACAAAGTATGTTGGTGCATTCGTCAAACCAAAAGGCATGACGAGCCACTCGAAGAAACCGTCAGGAGTTCTAAATGCAGTCTTATCGATGCTATCTTCAACCACCCTTAGCTGATGAAACCCTGTAGCCAAATCCAGTTGCGACAAAACCAAAGCTCCCACCAACTGATCGAATAAATCGTCTATCCTCGGTAACGGGTGTCTATTCTTCTTTGTTGGCTTATTCAGCTCTCTATAGTCCACGCACAATCTAAGTGAACTATCAGCTTTTGTAGCAAAAACAACTGGAGCACCACACTTCGAAATACTTCTTCTTATGAACCCCTTCTCAAGCAATTCTTTCACTTGCTTACTGAGTTCTCTTGGAGCCATGTGGCGCACTGGTAATGCAACTGGCTTTGCATTATCTACTAAGTATATTCGAAAGTCAATCTCACGCCTCGGGGGTAAACCTCGAACTTCATCAAAGACATCCGAGTATTCACGGACCACTCTAACAGACTGCAAATTCTCAACAGACGCGTCAAGCGATTCTTGATAACTTAGCATAAAAGAATTCATGGGATTAGAAGAGATTTCGAGAGTGTTGCCCAAACGAGTCATAAGCCTAACCTCTCTCTTTTCACAATATAGGATGGCTCCATTACTAGATAGCCAATCCATGTCCAAAATTAACCCATAGCCCGTGAAGCCCAAAACATAAGCATCACATCTAAACCCAATGCTAAGTATAGAAATTTCCAAGTCCAAACAAATCATCGACAAATAGGCTGAGCCCCCAAATTGGATTTGAAACAACTAAGGTATCCTCTACTATACTGGTGTTTAGGTGTACTATCTCAACTAAAGCAGTGGATATAAAAGAGTGCGATGCGCCGGAATCAAAGAGTGTCCGAACAGGATGATCAAAAGATAAACTAAACTTTCAACGGAAATCGCTCTACCTTGTTCTTGCAGCAGAGGGACCACAAGAGCCTGGACCTACCCCCTTGCCTGCCTTGGTGCCATGAGAGCCTGAATATGCCCTCCAGAGGTAGGACCTGCCCTCTGACCTTTCTTTGGGCAGTCCTTAATCAAATGTCCTACCTCGCCATAGTGGAAACAACCAGTCTTTTTCTTCCTACAGTCTTTGCTTAGATGGCCTGGTGTCCCACAGTTAAAGCATCTTTTCTTTCCCTTACAATTGTTGTCTTTACCACCCTTCTTGTTCTGTTGTTGCTGTTTCTTTTGATCCCCTTTCTTCTCAGGTTCCTTATTAGCATTGCCGCCTTTCTCCTCTTCATGCATAAGCGCCATGTCAACTAGTCTCTCAAAGGTGGCCCCCATAGGGATGTGGGTCATAGCTAACCCATGTAGCGGCTCGTTCAAACCCTTAACAAATCTCAGGGCCTTCTTTTCGGGTGTATTCACCAAGTCCAAGCCAAAGCTTGCCAACTGATTGAACTTGTTGACGTATTCTTTCACTGATAGATTCCCCTGCCTCAAAGCCAAAAACCTTTCCATGTATAGATTCTATTCAGCCCATGAGAGAAACTTCCCTCAAACCTACGCCTGAAATCCGGCCAATTATCAACTGGACGCTCTCCATGAGTGACCTCCCATCAAAACGAGGACTCATCCTTCAATAACCAGGCAGCTAACTAGACCTTTCTTCCATCTTCTACCTCAAAGATTCCAAACAGTTCTTCCACCTCCTTTAGCCAATTTCGAGCCTCAATAAACATTTCCGACCCGTGAAAAGGTTTCCCGCCCATTGCCCGAATATCCTTGCATATTTTTGCGAAAGTGTCAACATGGGGAGGAGGAGGAAGAGGAGGAGCATTTGCTGGGCCTGCGACATGGGCCCTAGCTTCCAGATACCTTCTAAACCATCCTGGTATCGGTTTCCCCTCTGGTATCTCACGAATTTCGGATATGCTGAAAAGAAAATGAAGAGATTCAAATGAAAAATTCGAAAGAAAGATATATGACTCTTGGGGTTATGTTTTAAAAATAAACTTTTCTCTTGAAAATACTTTCCTTAAAACGTATTTTTGAGAGTATTTCTTTATAAAATGCTTTTGAAAAACAGTTTTTCAAAATTCATATCTGGTATGGTAAACTTCTTCTCTGATACCACGTGTGACACCCCACGTCCATTAATGTCACTCATAAAAGGAATGCATTAACTTCCATGTAGCGTTTTAAGTGTGTATAGAACAGAAACTTAACAACGAAACAGATATAAAATAGTACTCAAAAATTTAAAACTTCATTTTTATTGCAGCGGTAAACAAATAAGTTTGATTACATCATCAAAAACCAAAGACTAGAGTCAAGTACATAATATCCATCTTGTCTAAATCAGAGTACATAGAATGAAAGACATAACCCCAACATAAAATAGCCGTAAATAAGATAGGCTGAACTTTTACTTCAGCGATACAAGCAACTTCCAAAGAAAGAGATAAAGCTGTCCAAATCAAGCTCCACTAGTACTAGTCCCACCCTGAGCACCTAGGGGAGGGGGGAAGGAAGAAAAGAGGTGGAAACAAAGGGGTCAGACATAAAGTCTGGCGAGTGCAATAACTTTAACAATATAATCATTAAGTAACTAGGACAAGGCATAAGATGGAAAATAAGGAAATGACTGTGAAAAAATGGGTATGACAGAGCAAACAAAGGAAATAAGATGAACAAGAATAACGTTAAAGGTGTACCTAATAAGTATAGGATAATTACTACACTGCACCACACCAAACACCCTAAAAGCTGATCCCGCCTACCAAACTTAATAATGATAATGGTAGTTTCGTGTACCCCTAGCTGCGTTCATAGGTGCCGCCTGCCCCTATCTCCACTAGGTGTACCCACTACCCCCATTCGATCGGCTCCCTAACGCGTAGATACCCGTGCTGGCCCCACAGTGGGGTGTATCACTCCCCAAAGTGGCAACCCGATACCACCAAATTGCACGGCTTATATCCACACGATGCAACAACGTCTTATCTACCGGCCCGGGCCCACACACGCATATGACCCCGTTGGACTTGCGTTGCCATCTGTAACCCGTTTTGACCTCTTACAATCAAACTCAGTACGCGTGTCCCGTCCTCGACTTGGGTCGAGCCCACAAAGATACTTAATGGGTTACTGGTTTGAAAAGGGCCCCCATGCATGACACAAGCTTTCCACCTACGCTTGGTCCCCTCTAAGGTTTTTCCCACTTTAACCCATTCTTATTCATGTCTTTTTACATGTTTCAATCTTGGTTAAGTGCATATAATCGTATTACAAATGCCACTTAAGGCACCGCCTTAATTTATCATGGCACCCAAGGCACCCACTTAACCCCCCATGTCCCACCACACATGTTTATCTGGTTAAGTGTTTCTTAATTCATTAACACTGTAACCTTGTAAAGACCTCCCACATTAGACTGGCATTTGTGGCAGCTGGATTTGCCGAGCGGGTCCGGCAGTCTTACACCACAAACGAGCCTAACCTCGTGTCTTTACAACTGTTACGTATTTAATTCATGCCTTTGACCTCTCACATTAGACTGGCATTTGTGGCTGCTGGATTTTCCGGGCGGGTCTGGGCAGTCTTACACCACAAAAGAGTATAACCTCGTGTCATAGGCGGTTTATTATTACACATCTTCATTTAACCCAAAAATGGATTAATATCCCTATTCAAAATTTGTAAATAAATTCCAAATATACTTATGTCCGTAATTGTCTCAATTATGTCCATAAATGCCAAATTTTCCAATTAATGTCTTTAATTATATGCCTTTTTCAAGACTATTTATGCCAATTTTCAATATGTGTATATTCAATATTACCCCCATCGTCCCCACGTTGTTTGTTCGTTTATCATGACATATATATATATATATATATATATATATATATATATATATATTAGACTTGCAATTAGTCTAACATAAAAAAGGGAAGAAACATCGCAAATTTGCATAATACATAAAATGGATCTAATCTTGCAAATAAGGACTAAACCAAAACTTAAATAAACTTTTTATTGTCATGAATCTAAACATAGGCCTAAAGGTGTGAACTTGCACATATATAATATAGTTTCTCACCTAAAACTTGCATATATGAATATAGTTTTCATTCCAAAACTTGCATAGGCCATAGTTACAAATTTACCTAAAATTATATATGTCATAGATCTAAATCTAAAGGTGTAAACTTGCATATATGTGAACCCAATTTCTACCTAAACTTGCATATAGTCACTTATTTGATTCACATGTAACTTGTGTACAATTCATATAGAAACTAGCATATAATCTACACCAAACATGTGGATAATTCATATAGAAACTACCATATAATCTACACCCAAACTTGCATATAGAATGATGTCAAACATGAATCAAGTTGAACATAGGTGATTGGGCACATACAAAGGAATCTACAACAAAAACTGTCATTATGAACAACTAGCATATATTCATAAAATACCACAATTTCCAATGTTTCACAAACATAGCCATATAACCCAATTTATATCAACCCAATTAACTTGTTAATTCTCTTGTTAAAGAAATTGAACTCGTTACTCAAAGAAGGTCTTGAGTTCTGGAATCTGAGTTCTGAAATTGATTTAGCTCGCCTTTGGAGTAAACAATTTCGTTGTTGTTGTTATAAATTTGAGTTGAATTGAGTTGATTAGCTTTACTTTCCCTCTAGTTGGTGGCGGCTACTCTAGGTTGCAAGGTGATAGCATGACGGCCATGGTTCTAATTTTTATTTGGTTTTAGGTTTGAGTCTACTTGTGTTTATCTAGAATTTAGGATTAATTTAGGCCATCTGATCAACCTAGAATCAATCAAGACCATTCAAACCAGATCAGAACTATCCAGAAACCCTGGTGACTCAGCAACAAGTCATAAAATCGTCATCATTCAGATCTGCCCGGGGGGGGGAGTGGGGAGATCGACCCCTAGGTCGGCCCCCACGTCGACCTGTAGGGGGGGAGGTCGACGCTAGGGTCGACCCCCAGGTCGACCTGGGTCCTGGGCGGGAATTTTCCCGCCCAGTCCGCTTATGACTTCTGATTTGAATTTGAATATGTTTTCGAGCTGTTTGATTTTATTTGATTTTTTTGGAAACTTACGAGAGCCATAACTTCTTCATACGAAGTCTAATTTACGCCAACTCGGACTCTATCTCAACCAAAATTCCGAGATGAACACAATGGCGTAACCCGTTTCGCTTAATTCTTACATTTAAAATTAAGTATTCTTTAATTTGTTAACTTTAATCTTTTAATTTATGGGGTGTTACATTCTCCCCTCCTTAAAGGATTTCGCCCCTGAAATCTCCAAGTTAAGGAGAATGCATATCCTAACATCCAATCATCCATCTACTCAACCGTCAAACACAGACATCCATTGTCCTTACAAAATTTCTAATGCTGTATGAACATATGCAGGAAGTGTGTGTATATGTTCCTTATCTAATGCTAAATCAGGCGGTCTACTGATTCAGTTGACCTCCTTAATGCAATTCATGATAGTGTCATGCATCCATTACGTATGCGAAAGAATCCTATCGATACATATTATTTCTACATGTGTGCACAACCATTTATCGAAATGTAGCATCCATATGATGACACAACCATTATACATCCATAAAATTAAATATGCACATACATTTCTGGTGTAGCCATACCACGGAACTTGGGTTTACAAGTAGTGGTTATGTGCAGTAGAAACACCGAGTACGATTGATGATACATATATGGGAAAGTCTAGGTACAACCATTCTGCTCTGGGTGGTGTATCAAAGACTAAAGGGCATTATTCGGTGATGGAACCAAACTCGATCGAATAGTTCGAGGATAGCATTCAGTACGCTTACGTAGCACAGCCATGGTGGTTCTATGCGGATGTAGCGTTGTACGTTACTATGGCATAAGATGAGGGATTGCGCATATTACTATGGCGATACGGAGGAGACCGTGCGAGTGGTGTATCACGGGGTGTACCTCAGTTTGGGGGTAGCTACATATACACTATATTAGGTTAATCTACTAGGGGGTAGATGGGTGTGACGTGTGTGTAAGCTTTGAGTTCTAATAACACGTATAACCTAATAAATAAGAAAGTGTAATTGAACGGTATATGTAGGATTATTCAAGAAGTGTTGTTTAAATTCATTCACATAGAACTTATGTTCTGCCCCCCTCCTCATAACATTCGCAGGTTAGACAGAGACTTACAGCTTTGGGAATACTGATTTAGCAGTATTGTGATTAAGGTAAAGCTATATTTTAAATATATTATATTTTACTCCTTCCGTTGTGAGGTGTTTTCCGAACTTTGACATATCTCTTTTCTTTGTCTTCTTATGCAGGATACCAAAGCAACCAACTCGGGTTTCGGTGGATTGGATTTTTGGAAAAAAATCGGTCTGTCGGAATCTGGGTTGTTACATAAACGATAATCAGAATATTCAGATATGAACAAAGAAAACATATACTGTTCTGTTTGACTGAAAATCATAATTAAAGGATGTATAAAATGAATTATAATCATGTAGGATGATAATTAAATATCAACTATAGAAGACATTATGTAAATCGTTTCGAAGAGGCCGAAATAAATATTCCACTTCGACTCGAATTAGACGACGCATGTCAGAATATTGAAGATGGAGATATGCAAGGGCTATTCTAAATAGTGCCTTCAGTCTATTAAATCCCAGGACAAACTAGAATGGACGGGTATCTGACAATGTATATCTATTAGATTCTACACATTTAATTTACGTAAGTATATTACGTTGGTGGCGGAGAAATTCGTTTCTCATAGATTTATTGCCCTCAATATATTTGGGAAATCGAATGAGTGTTCTGACAGATATGACGATGTGGCATTCAAAGTAATTGAAGAAATAATCTATTAGAAGAATAAACGTGACTTCAAACCTCACAACCAGGAAATGACAAAAAACCGGGCAAGGTAGCATGGCTAGTTCGGTCATACCAAAGCAGGCTGTATTATCACCATCTAGAGTAATTCCTTTTGTTTTCTCATCTCTTTTTCACTGCTGCAGCATTCGGTAGTGGTTGCTGATCCCAACCGTGGAGGTGGTAATATTTTCGTTACACTCAAGCTAAATGAGTGGACGGTCATGTGAGGCCGGGTTGCAAGAGGTTCTTGTTGAACCCCAGTGTATCGTCTCTAGAGTACACTGATTGGCAGGTGCTCCCCTACCTTGTCTGTTGGAATCCAATCTCTAATAAGCACTCTACGGTTTTAGATTTTATACTATATACGTGAATGTGAGATGCAAGCGTTTCACTAGATGATTATTTATTTGATAAACACTATCGTAATATCAAACGTTTTGATATAAAATACTTGGGTCATTAATCCATATATTAGTTATGGATTGGTCTAAAGATTTCTAAAGTAAACGAATCTGTTCAAAATGGAAAACCTTATTTCCTATTTCCCTGTTTACAATCTATTTAACTGTGTTTACTCACACCAGTCCCTTGATTGACCCAAAGTTTATTTTCTGTGTTTCCTAAACTCTTGGGTACTCATAACAATTGTTATGGGTAGACAAGTGATCCAGGTGATGAATGGAAATCCTTTGAAGTATTTTGGACCAGGAAGTCATGGAGTCAGCTTATCAGTTATATCTATATCTAAGTATCAAGATGAATGTTTGTGTTGGGCCAGTATCCATGTAAGATCTGTGAAGTATTCTATGATGTAACAAACTCTAATATGTAATATATGATGTGATATTATATTTGTTAAACTCCGCTGTGAGATTATGATTTTCTTCTTACTCTTCTATTATGTTTGTTCTATCTTTTCTATCTCATCTTCTAAATTCTTTCAATAATGACACGACTTTCGAGGCATCGAAAATCGCGCCATTACAGAGACGTACGAGCTCAGAGGTTATATATCGATGGATATCATTCGCATGGCATGAATTTCCTGTGTGGCATGCTGAGATGCAGTGATCAAGGATTTTGTTGAAAAGCAAAGTCTTGTGGTTGATGATCAAAGCACGTCTTTAATATAGCATAGCTTTGTGTAGCTTTAATTCGTGAGCCTCACACCCCGGTATGAACCAGAAACGCGAGAGGACAGCAGGGAGGGCATTGTGTTTTCTTCTAGATAGGAGTGGTGTCAGCGTTTTACCGGCCCTGACATTTTACTCATGTTGATGTTGCATATGTTTCTTATTACTTGATGGATAGCAAGGCGCCTTGGTTATATCGGTCGATCCGGTGCAGATGGAATCATTTGGCTCAATTATGCCCCATAGGGCGGGGAAATGCATGTTCAGGAATTATTAATTCACCACTGCACTTAGTGTGGACCGGCCCTGTATGTTGCCTAGGTACAGTTGTGACTGAGTCCTTAGGCTCGGGCTAGAGAGTCTCGAAACGGTAGGATTGCGCCTTGCCTTGGTTCATGATGGAATCCAACTTCCAATGCGCAACTTTGCACTTTTGATTGTAGAGCCTAGTATGGCAATATAGTGGGATGGGGGACTCATGCCGTCTATGATTGATACTTATGATTGAAATTGTTTTGACACTATACACTTATAGTAATAATAAAATATGAAATTTCACGTACCGAGCATTTTTGGCTATTATAAGGTATAACTATATCCTCCGGCTTGCGTTGCATTGTGTGATGGAACTTGAGTCTTATAATAGCTTCATTGTTCTTTATTTAGCACTGCGCTGTTGTTTTATGCATTGGTATTCTTGGGAGGAAACCCGTTCCGTGTTATACGGCGTGGTCCCTTGATATACCTAACATTAAAATCAGATTATTAACTGTTTTTAGTTCTCGCACCAGTCACATGACCGACCTGGAGTTTACTGTTTTAACCTAAACTCTGGGTGCCCCTATTTTCCACATGGGCACCTAGTAGTTTTAGGTTTGCAGATTTATATTCACAGGATCCTAGTTTACAGCTGGAACGATATCTAGAAAGCTCTGTATCCGTTTAGCTCTTTCAGTTGTTTTTTGTATTATTTTCCGCTGTTGTGTAATGTAATTTAAATCTCTGATATTTAGTAATTGTGTAATATTCATTCATACTCTGTATATTCTCGTATTCTGATGAAATTGTTGTAATAAGCAATGAAATGTTCTTCTGTTTTGTTCTGATTTGTCGTGTTCTCAATTTAATCTGGGTTATCCTTCGCAGGGAAGTTTGGGTCATCTCAGCTACATTGGCTACTGTAAGAAGCCTGTCCACAAAGGCTGTTTTGTTCCGCTTTCCCTAATTTTTGACAAACGTATATCTATTTTGCTTTGGGAGTGTTAAATTAGTGCCATATAATTACTTGCATATTGGTTGAATCCTGCGTTTTTAATTGCTTACCATTTCTTAATCCTAATTATCTTATATTCAGATCGGTTATTTTCAGTTAAATCCGTAATTTTTTTTGGAAAAGGGTATACTCGAATATTTAGAAGTATTTATATGTTAATCGATGCATGTATGGATTTTAATTTTTTAGTACTAGAAGATACTAATACAAAATTTTCTTTTTATACTGATTTCAGCTCCGTTTTCATTCGATATTAGGCTTAAACATAGTATCATTAACCTTACAGATCCATAGAATCATACATCATATAACTAATTGATAATTTAATCAATAAATATTTATAATCCTACCCTTATCTTAAAATATTATCGTAAAAAATTAGAAGAGAGTTGCTTTAATGGCATGAGTCAATGATATAACGTCTGCTAAGGATATAGAATGTTCACCTATCAAACAGATGTATAGTTTTATATTTAAGAATAGTATAATGATAAAGATTTCCAGTCTTTGTCGACTATACATAATATAGTGAATTTATTTTCTATAAAAAAGTGGAGTTCAGAGTAACAAATAAGTGACTACTGCATTATTACATTTAACTGAATATTTTCACGAAATAAAACAAATTTATAGTCTTAACCTTACTCAGTTGGCTAATATGCAAATAATAATATCATTCATCCTCCCAGCCAACACACCTTCAATGAACCCTCTAGAGAAATAGATTGATTACAATATAGAATGATTAATTAAATTGCACACTGAAAATTCCCATAAAGAAAAGAATCGAAGTTACAATATAGATTGATCAGTTCCATATTGCATGATGTGTAGCATATTTATGAACTTCCCACCCACCCACCAGCGTAGTATTAAATAACAAATATGGTAAAAACTTTGGCAATCCTTCGAATTGACATAACATGTTTTGTTTATCCATGATAAAAACCATTGCTGGGCCATGTTTAATCTTCACTTATATGTTGAGTTGCTACAGATAGTTAAGATATTAATCTAACTATATAAATTGCTCTGTATGACTGGTGATTTATTTTTCAACTAAAATCGATGGAATATAATGTTTTCTGACCATTAGACCGTTATTACTAAAGTGTATACTATCTAATGTGCTCAAGGTGCACAAATTGATCAATTCTGCAGTTGGTTTAAATATCATAACATACTTTCCAGTGAGAGCAACAACAAAATCGGATTTATCCAAATTAAATTTTAATATGTGGTACAGATATATAGCTGTTATTTTAGAAAGAAAAATAATTAATGAAAGTCGATTTAAGCTCTTGCACCGTGTACGAGGAAAGAATTTTCTTTAGGCACATGTTTTGATTATGTTTGTCAAAGTGACGATCATGGATATAAAGTTTATGTCACTTTTTCCAAAACATTGATGACAAATGATGCTCAATTTATTATAATTGGATGTATAAAAATAAAATCAGCAGTTGATAACATTGATTATATCCCGTCCAAGCATTTTATGACAAGAAATATTGTTCATAACTCTCATGTTGCTTCAATTTTATTCAACTTTATGCCTTCTATATGGTTACTGCTAAAATTTAAATATTAAATTAGGAGAAATAGTTATATAGGTGCACCATAATTTTAATGCATGAAACATTAGTATTCAATATCAAATTTGGTTACTTCCCATTTGAGTTTAAGTTAGATTGCCTCATGTCACTTTTTTTTACCACACCTTGAAATTAGTATTACTCAAGTATCGAATAGGACCAAAAACAATTCATTTGAAGAGGAACACAGTTTTATGTATGCATGCATTAATGTGAAAGAAGGATGTTATGACTACAAAGTGAAGACTTCATGTTGAAATGAATATTCATGTTTTATTTATAAGAGGGTTCACAGGATACAATTTTCTTATTGGACTGTGACAAGTATAAGGTTTTATCTTATATTATAATAATAACAAGGATCATTTGCTAATTGCCTTTTAGATTCAACAACTGTTCGACAAAATATTACCATATAGCCATACAATTACATGCATTCATGCAAAAAATGAAAGTATTTATCCTAAGCTTAATATTTGAAAATATTTTTTTGAATGCATTTCATGATTTTTAACAGTTGCTAATTTACATACAAAAATTATTATAAAAAACATAACTAATAAAATTGTTTTAAATCCAACTTGAGACCATGTGCGTTCACGGTTTAGAAATGGACTGTTATCGTTTCCGATCAAAATCTGGCCGTTGCAAGCCAACGCGTCGGCGGTCAGATTTTGGCTCCTCCTCTCAATCTGGCCGTTCGGTTTTAACATAAATTAATTAAATTTAAAAAAAATGGTCCGCTTAAACCTACAAACGGATTCTTCGCTTAACTAAATGGTCCGCTAAAATTCCGCGCTAAAATGCTTTGCTTCCGCTTACCGCAAGTGCACCCTAAGAAAAATACAAATGAAGTATAGCACAACATTATTCAGTATGATCATGCTTCATACAAAAGAGAATATAAAACATAAATGATTTATCAATGATCTTGCACAGTACCATACTCAAAAAACTTAACAACCGCCCGGGTGCATAGCACGGGTAAATCAATATTTGTTCTCACTAGATTATTTGGAATGTTAATGACTTCTCAATTTAATTTTGTTTCAAAACATTTTTAGCTCTTAAGATTTACTATCATGCATATCACTTTTGATTTTAATTTGATTGAACGATCCTAAAATTCAATGTATAATAAGCCACTACTTCGGTATAACTTCACACGTTTTCTTACTATTAACCTTCATAACTATTAGACAATATTGATTTCATAGTTACTGTGTATGATTTTACTATTAATAAAAAAATTGATAAGGAAAATATTTTTTTTACAACCATCTTTGGATTATTTATCATGCAGGTTCCCTATTCGGATTTCTTTCACTCTATTATCATCTATCTTTGGATTATTTATCTGTTTTTATGCTAACATGTCGCAATGCCAAGTTTAAATGCTAACATGCCAAAGATGATGCTTTTAAGTTAATGTTTTGTCCTGACATCAAGCTTAAATGCTCTTATGGTGATATGAGTATGACAATTATCCACGCCTTCAGCACTTTCTGTTTAAAATGATTAGTTGTTTTATTTTTTTAGAACTGCTATATATGTTTTTATCAGTGACATATTAATTACTTATATGCATATATTTACTTTTAGTGTACTGAGCTGATTAAGTGCATGACGTGCGAATACAGTTTTTGAAAATGTGATGTAAGCTTATGTAATGACCCGCATTGGCAGAGGTATTATAATTAATTTGTTAAATTATTTAAAAGGTGATTAAAAGGATTTAATGGTCGTGGAATTAAATAATGATGAATATTTAATTAAAATAATAAATTAAATAATATATTTAATTCTGAAATAATCAAAATTGGCTGAAATGAAGATATGTTATGAACCGGATCATCTGTGATATTTAATTCAGTTTAGAATTGAATTTGAATAACGAATATATTATTTGAACGACAGTTTTAACGTATAATTATAATATAATTAAAATAGAGCTCGAAGTGGCGCGGCAGTTCGCTATTCGGCGATTTGAACTTCAACTGAATATACAGGGTTCGTTTTAAATCGGATTTCTGTGAAACAAGAAACGTGTGGAGCTGGTGGAGTATATCTTTCTAGTGGAAGAGAAAAATCGGGATTTCATTGTGTATATTTTGAGATATGTCCAAATCAAATTTTAGAAAAGTCGCTGTGGAATTCCTTTATAATTTATAAAGGAATTATTTATATTTTAAAAAGGAATTTCAATATAAATCGAATATCGGGTTGACCCTGAAGTGAGTATCGAGTAGAAATTCATATAGGGATATTCTAGAGTTGTATTGTATTCCACTGTGAATATATATACGATAATATTTATTTTTAAATATTTAATTTAATAATATTTAAATATATTTATATATTTAAATAGGCTATTTAGAGCTTTAAAAATAACCACTTTTTCAAACGAAGTCGGAATTCGACGAAACTAATTTTATTGAATCCGCAATGTCGAATAGTTGTTAGATTTCCAGTTTCGTGATTTTTAGAGTCACTGTGTGGTCGTACGGATTTTTAGAGTGAAAAACAATCAGTATTTCGACGGTTAAAAATACGCTGTGTGAGCATACGGAGTCGAAATTCAACGAAACCAGTTTCGTTGGGACCGTAATGTCGAACTCTAGCTGTATTTCCAGTTTCGTGATTTTTAGGTATCATGTGTGATCACACGGATTTTTAGAAGTCAGAAACGAATATAAAGGATTAAATAAAATATTAATATAAAAATATCTAGATATTTTGATTGGGTATAAATACCCCTTAACTACCTCCCTTTAGACCTAATTCATTTCTTACTCTGGTCAAATTGTGCCGCAGCCTCAAACCAAAAATCCACAGTGATAATCATTCCCCCCAAAAATCAAATCAAATAGGATAAATTCCTATAAAACAAAATACATATATATTTTGGATCCCCGTGGCGAGCTCTATAGTGCGGTATACTTTGTTGTGAGTTCAACGATGATTTCTGAAGGTGCAAAAAGCACAGCGTGCTCTAGGGTTCCGGTTTTGGCGAGGTAGAAGTTTCGATTTAAGTTCATATGTTTGTATTCGAACTCAGAAGGGAAATTGGGGTCGGTACGATGAGTCTTGGCACCTCCGGTGGTGGTTTTGATCGATGGTATCGCGGAGGACTCGATAAAGTGGTGAGCTCGAGCTCGATACTCTTGGGTGAAGGTGAAAGAGGAGGAGATACCGAGTTGTTTGGTCGTGGTAACACTGAGAACGGATGGCCGGAGAAGGAGTGATGGTCGGTCAAAACGATGGGTCAACGTTGGATGTTGAGGAGCAGGTTACGGGAGTCTAATTTGGGGGAGAAAGCTTTTAACGGGTGGGCTGGTATTTAGAAGCGGGTAGGGTGGGGATATGGTCCAAGGTATTGAGTTAAGGCCCAACAAGAAATTAAAGTCCAAGTTAATTATTTATTTAATTTGTGTTTTAACTTCGAAATTCCATAACTTGTCCGTCCTTTATCGGAATCCAGCGAAACAAGATCCATTGGGATCGTATGAACGGTGGCTACGACATGGAACTGACTAGGAGTGGATTCGAGCTCGTATGAATTTATGGAGAAATAAACCGTTTGATTCAAATTAAACAACAGTTTATCATTCTTTAACGATGAACTGCCAAAGTGAGTTAAACTCACCAACTCTGAACAGTTCTATTTTTATAATGTATTTTTAGAACTGTTATTCATCTGTTGATTTGTTGTGTGTTGGTTGGTTGATTGAACTGCTAGTCAGTTAGTAGAAATTATATATATATATATATATATATATATATATATAAAAAAAAACTGTTAAATATTTATATGTCGATTCTGTTTATCAGAATATTTAACAGTGAAGTGAAATCGATGTTAATCGTATTGTCTAACATCTGTGATGCAGGGAAACAGGTCGGAGGAATCCAACTGGATTCCTCAACATTTATTTACTGTGATTTATATATTGTGTTATATAATGTGATATATAATCTGACGTTGATTATGTGTGTTGGACGATATTCATCGTGTTATATGGTGTGTTAAAAACCATAAGAAATATCAGAATGTAGGAAAGGGATTTTCAAAGTATCTTTTGAAAATAATTTATTTATATAAAATCAATGGATTTTATATTATATAATGGAAAAGGATTTTTAATAAGGGAATTATATTTGTTAATCAAATATAAGGGAATTATATTGTTAATCAACTATAAAAGGAATTTATTTGTTAATCAAATATAAAGGAGATATATTTGAAATGAAATATAAAGGAAATATATTTGAAATCAAATATAAAGGAAATATATTTGAAAGCAAATCTAAAGAAATATATTGGTAAAACATAAATAAAGGTAAAAGAATTTATTTTTTAGGGTATAAATAAAGTTAAAGGATTTATTTATTTAGGGAATAAATAAATTAAAAGGATTATTTATTTGTTAGAATAAATAAAATAAAGGAGATATTTATTTGTTAAATTAATAGGATTTAATAAAAAGGGATATTTATTTGTTAAATAAATAGGATTTAATCAAAAGAATATTTAGAAGTGAATAGAAAATGGAAATCTATTTTGAATAGATGAATGGAAAAGATTAATTTATAAATAACAGTTTATAAAATAAATGAATTTTTATCATTCGATAAATGAAATATATAAGGCTGAACTTATATAGAGAAGAGATATTGGTTTTAACACCGATAGTATAAATAAAATGGATACAAACGCTTGTATAAGTGGAATAACGTTATTAAAGAGAACATTTATAAAGTGCAAAACCGTTACTAAAAGTAAATCTTTATAAATGAATAAACGTTATCAAATAGGGATTATTCGTATAAAGGAAATCGATTTGAGTTAGAAATAATTGATTAGAGTTAGAATAAATCGCTTAGAGTTAGAATAAATCGATAGGAGTTAATCAATTAGAATTTACCAGTTAGGTTGACCAGTTAGAGTTAACTAGTTAGAGTAAATCAGTTAGGGTTGACCAGTTAGAGATTACCAGTTAGAGTTAGGGTAAACTAATTAGATTTATCCAAATGGAGTTAATCGAGTAGAGTTATCGAATATCGGTTATTCGAAGTGAGTTAATCGAATATTGGTTATTCGAAGTGAGTTTATCGAATATTGGTTATTCGAAGTGAGTTAATCGAATATTGGTTATTCAAAGTGAGTTAATCGAATATTGGTTATTCGAAAGGAGAGTTATCAAATCGAATAGGATTAAAGGAGTTAATCGAATATAGTTTATTCAAATTGATTAAAGGAGTTAATCGAATATAGTTTATTCGAATAGAGTAGAGGAGTGAATCGAATATAGTTTATTCGAATAGATTAAAGGAGTTAATCGAATATAGTTTATTCGAATAGAGTAGAGGAGTTAATCGAATATAGTTTATTCGAATAGAGTAAAGGAGTTAATCGAATATAGTTTATTCGAATAGAGTTAGAGGAGTTATCGAATATAGTTAATTCGACAGGAGTTAAGTGTATAGGGTTAATCAAATAGATTAAATCAAATAGAGTTAACCCAGAGGAGTTAATCGAATAGAATTAGAGGAGTTATCGAATATAGTTTATTCGACATGAGTTAAGTGAATAGGGTTAATCAAATAGATTAAATCAAATAGAGTTAACCCAGAGGAGTTAATCGAATAGAGTTAATTGAAAAGAGTTAATCGAATATAGTTATTCGAAAGAAAGGTTATCGAATGTAGTCATTCGAATGGAGGAGTTATCGAATAGAGATTATTCGAAAGAGAATTTCGTAAGGAAGTTGTTAAAGTTTTAAAGGATAAATCTTGTCTATCCTGAAGTTTAAAACGTTGTTCAGTTAAGGTCTGAGAGGTAGTTATACCCCAACTTGATTGGCTTCGTTTTAACTAAGGAATGGTTAAGGTTCGGCAGTAAAGGATGGTAAAGTGAATTTAGTAATTTAAGGAAATGGTTGAGTCGGCATAGCGATGTTTTATCTAAAACATCTGCTTAATCCAAACGTAGGAGTTTTGGAAATGTTTCCCAAACAAGAATCAGAAATGTTTTCTAATACAGAAAACAAGGAATGGAAATGTTTTCCAATGGTAATAAATATATTTTCTAAAATTAGAAAATATGAAATATTGAATATAGGGAAACAGGAGATAAAAGTGAACTAAGGAGATAAACGTTAAATGATGTTTGATCGATATAATTTCCATTTGGAAATGATATCATTGTTTGCACACTTGTTTTCTTTGATAGTAAAATCACAGACTATCAAAGTTTTGACCATTTTAACGTTGTTAATAAGGAGAGACAGGTTGGATTATTATCCAAAGAACCACTCTATATTGGCATAAGCGTTGTGAATCATATATGCCAAAGATAATTGAAGACGGAGTAAAATGCAAGGGTTGTTGTATAAGTCTTAGATAACAGTGACTAAGATGGATATACTAAATAGCGCCTTCGGTTTGTCCAGTCCTAGGACAACTTGTATGGACGAAGGTCTGACAGAGTATATCCAATGGATCGCGTAAGTTGATCTGTTCAAACGTATTCACGTTTGGTGGCGGAGGAATTCGTTTCTCTTAGCTGTATACCCGTTTTATTTTTTGATAAATCAATTTGTGATTTGGCGGGTATGACGATGTGACATTCTAAGTGAATGAGGATGACTTGTATGAATGAATGTCTGACAGAGTATTTCCAGAAAGGTCACGTACATTGATTTCTCCAACCGTACCAAGAGTGGAAGCGGAGAAGGAAACTTCTTTTAGCTGACACGTAATGTATGGTTGTAGACGTCAAATTAGTGATTTTGATGGATCTGACGATGTGGCATTCGAAGTGAATCTGATGTGATGATAAAGCATAACCTTAAGCCTCACATCCGATAAATGCCAAAAATCGAGCAGGCAGCATGGCTATGTAGGTCGCACCTATTAGGGTGTATAATCACCTGATCTAGAGTTTCATTTACTTCTAAAAATCTATTGTTGATGCTGTCCCATTCGGGAAACGGTTGCTGATCCCAACCGTTGGTGATATACATTCGATACACTCAAGCGAAATGAGTGGTCGGTCATGTGTGGACGGGTTGCAAGATGTTCTTGTTGAACCCAGTGTATTCCTCTCTAGAGGTACACTAGCGAAAGGTGGTTCCGTACCTTGTCATAGTTGGAAATCCATTACCCAATAAGTGCTTGCGGTTTTGATTGTACACTATATATGTAGAACGTGAGATGAAAGCGTTTCTGCTAGATGATTATTATATTGTGGTTGATAGACATTATTATAATATCAAAAGTTTTTTGATATAAAGATATTTTGGATTCTCATAAGGTAAAAACCCGTTCCGTTATACGGCGTGGTCTTATGAGATATCTATTACTTGTTCAAACTGTTTTAAAACTGTTTTACTCATACCAGTCCATGTTGTGTGCTTTGCATTTGTCGCATGATAGGGGGTTCTCGCTTTTCGTTAGGTGGCGAACGGGAGACTCTTACTCCTACATGTCCCTTTGGTAGGGTTGGTTGTGAAGTCGAAAGGCTGGCCGTAAATTATGGACTGGGGTACCAATGTAAGCCACAGTGGGGTATTACCTACTGCTTTGGAGGATGGGGACGGTTGCAAAGCCTACCGAAAATCCGGGTCGTTACAGTTGGTATCAGAGCTTAAGGTTAAGTGAATTACCTTGGCTCTGTGGCGTGACTCGGTAGAGATAGGATTAGTAATATCCTAGATTGAGTTGAGTGTATATATACGAGAGAACGCATTTGTTATTTGATATAATTTTTTTTATATATTGTGGAGATTTATTGGTTGAGTGGCTTATGAATTCTGGTCGGTCAGTTTGATCCACTGTATCGATAGGGGTTACTAAACAGTTGAATACGATGAACCAACATGATATGTTTTGAAATTTACATAGTATAATTGGTTGTGTTAGTTGTTATTATAATCGAATAAGATTATAAAATGTGAAATGGTTATAAATAACTAATCATAATTCATATAAGCAAAGTATATGAAATAAGAGGAATTAAATCTGAATTTAAATCAGAATTTGAATTTAAAATAAGGAAATTTTAAGGTCTTGGGAGATTTTGAAAACGTTTTTCAAACTGAAAGTGATATAGCATTGAACTCACTTCGATTGCTGGATAATAGATTCCAATGATGGTCTTGACATCATCGGTGTTCATTTTCGAGTTGTAAGTGACGGATTACTACCAAAGGTTTTGTTTTTGAAATGTTTTAAGCAAATAAGTGGTTTAGAAATTCAAATGTTTTGAATTGGTATTATGATTTCAAATTGATTTGAAAAACCCAGGAATTTTAAATTCTGGAATTAAAATTTAACTTATGAAGTTAAATGGATTAAAATAGTGAAAGTGAATAAATGAATGGGAATTTAACTTAGACAAAGTTAAATATAATCTGATATGGAATTGAGTTGATGAGTTAAGATTTGAAATTTGATATTGGAGTTTGAATGAAATTCAGCTTAGATATAAGCGAATGGTTGGATATGAGGATGAACTGATTTAAGTTTGATTATAATGGTATTGATACATGCCGAGGTGGTAACAGATAGTAGGGATATAATGATGTGCCCGACAAAAAGGTACAAGTTTATATTTTATATGAGTTTGGAATTTATGAGCCGAACTGGCAAGCCGCTTGGCGTTTTGATTTTCTTTTGGGTTGAAGAAGGCCTAGAGAGGCGAGTTGTGGTTTTACCAATAGGGCTGTACAAAGGAGGTTATGGCGATTTTTTCCGAAAATTTCAAGTGTTAGAAAATTTTCAGAATTTTTGAAAATTTTAGTTAGTCGGAATGAATAAATATTTTAGTCGATATTAATTGGATCAGTTGAAATCAGAAATTAGGGGTAAACAAATCTTAGGAATTCCAGTCGATAGGGTCGTCCCCTACCTTTTAGCAATTTCGAGGACGAAATTATTTTAAGTGAGAAAGATTGTAATGACCCGCATTGGCAGAGGTATTATAATTAATTTATTTAATTATTTAAAAGGTGATTAAAAGGATTTAATGGTCGTGGAATTAAATAATGATGAATATTTAGTTAAAATAATAAATTAAATAATATATTTAATTCTGAAATAATCAAAATTGGTTGAAATGACGATATGTTGTGAACCGGATCATCTGTGATATTTAATTTAGTTTAGAATTGAATTTGAATAATGAATATATTATTTGAACGACAGTTTGAACGTATAATTATAATATAAATAAAATAGAGCTCGAAGTGGCGCGGCAGTTCGCTATTCGGCGATTTGAACTTCAACTGAATATACAGGGTTCGTTTTAAATCGGATTTCTGTGAAACAAGAAACGTGTGGAGCTGGTGGAGTATATTTTTCTAGTGGAAGAGAAAAATCGGGATTTCATTGTGTAGATTTTGAGATATGCCCAAATCAAATTTTAGAAAAGTCGCTGTGGAATTCCTTTATAGTTTATAAAGGAATTATTTATATTTTAAAAAGGAATTTCAATATAAATCGAATATCGGGTTGACCCTGAAGTGAGTATCGAGTAAAAATTCATATAGGGATATTCTAGAGCTATATTGTATTCCACTGTGAATATATATACGATAATATTTATTTTAAAATATTAAATTTAATAATATTTTATTAAAATATATTTATATATTTAAATAGGCTATTTAGAGCTTTAAAAATAGCCACTTTTGCAAACGAAGTCGGAATTCAACGAAACTAATTTTATTGAATCCGCAATGTCGAATAATTGTTAGATTTCCAGATTCGTGATTTTTAGAGTCACTGTGTGGTCGTACGGATTTTTAGAGTGAAAAACATTCAGTATTTCGACGGTTAAAAATACGTTGTGTGAGCATACGGAGTCGAAATTCGACGAAACCAGTTTCGTTGGGATCGTAATGTCGAACTCTAGCTGCGTTTCCAGTTTCGTGATTTTTAGGTATCATGTGTGATCACATGGATTTTAGAAGTCAGAAACGAATATAAAGGATTAAATAAAATATTAAAATATTAATATAAAAATTCTAGACATTTTGATTGGGTATAAATAACCCTTAACTACCTCCCTTTAGACCTAATTCATTTCTTACTCTGGTCAAATTGCGCCGCAGCCTCAAACCAAAAATCCACAGTGATAATCATTCCCCCCAAAAATCAAATCAAATAGGATAAATTCCTATAAAACAAAATACATATATATTTTGGATCCCTGTGGCGAGCTCTATAGTGCGGTATACTCTGTTGTGAGTTAGACGATGATTTCTGAAGGTGCAAAAAGCACAGCGTGCTCTAGGGTTCCGGTTTTGGCGAGGTAGAAGTTTCGATTTAAGTTCATATGTTTGTATTCGAACTCAGAAGTGAAATTGGGGTCGGTACGATGAGTCATGATGTAATAACCCGGAAAATGTGAACCAGTTTAAAATTTTTAAATTAGGTTATTACCAAGAATTTGAATAGTTGAAATAGGATATTTCAATAAAATACTGAATTTGGTATGGTATGGCAGTTTGAAATTTTGAATACAAACTTTGTCTGACTGTACCGGGTGGAAAATATAACGGATTTTAACGAAACTGAAAATATTTAAATCTGTTTATCAATACCTTTCTAACGAATCTCAAAAATCAAAATTTCATAACGGAAATCAAAAGTTATGGCCAAATGAATTTTCAGAAAGGTCGCTATATAGTATATATAGCCCTTGAAAATTGAGATTTTGCATACGACCTCGGAATTCGACGAAACCACTTTTGTTGGGTCCGGGATGTCAAATTATTACTAAGTTACAAATTTCAAAATTTTTGAAGCTAGTATGTGAGCGGGGCAAAAGATAACGTGTTTGGTCAAATTCTATTAAAATGGGTCGACCTAAAAATGGCTGCTTTTCAAACGAGCTCAGAATTCGACGAAACTGGTTTTTTTAGGACCGTATCGTCCAAACAAAGCTAGATTTATTTTTCTGGAATTTTTCGATTCAGTTTGTGGCCCTGGCAAATTGAAATGTACGTTTAAATTAAATATCGAATGTTTTATATTTTAAATTGAAAAATAACTGACTGTAACAGTCGAAATGGCCAATGAAACATATCCCATTGTGTCCGGAATGGGGGTATTTAGCTAGGGACGACAGTCGTTGGGTTTAAAAAGGAGTCCGTTTGCAAAAACAATATTTAAAATTTCCTATAAAGCATGGACCAATAGGAATTTTTCATTAAAAAAAAATTCTAAAACCCTAGCCGCCAGAGAACGATTGGACGATCCACGTCGCTCGATACTTCTCCTCCCTTTTCCGACCGCCTCAGGCGATTTCACCGCCGACCCCAGTTGAGACTTCCGACCGCCTTCGCCTCCTCTCCACATCCGACCAACCCACGCCCCCTCCCATCAGCCATCGATGTCGGAATTCGAAGAGGAAGTTGCGACCTTCAGAGCGCCGCCGCGACGAGCACAGGCCATCGGATCCTTCGCCACCACCGTCGATCTGGAGGTGCTTCATAGCCCTTTGACGCATCAAGTTCTGATCGAAGCATAGAGGTACGGATCGATTGAAAATTTGAGACCTAGTTTCGAAGGTTTTAGAAACTTTTCTGATGAAAATTCTGTAATGAAAATAACACTTTTAAGTGTTGCAAAACTTTGAAAAATAATATCTTTTTCATTCTTTAACGAAATTTGATGAAACAGGAGACACCGTGACCGCAAGGAGGCTCTCTACATTCTAGAAGGAGCCGCGGATTTTTCTGACCTTCCTACGATTTTTAGCACCGCAATAACCAATGTGAGGAATCTAAACTATTTGTGTGAATGAAATCGTGTTGTATAAATTATATAAGCGAAGTGTAAATTATATACGCATTGTATACCTCTTGTACATGTGTTGTATAAGTTATATTAGCGATGTATAAATTATACAAGCGTTGTTTGAAACATATATGCTTTGAATTGTGATGGAATGCAAGTGAAATATTATATATATATATATATATACTCCCCTCGTCCACAGACCATGGACGATATTTATTGCTTGTGTTTGACGTGTTATTATATGGTATGACGAATGGTTGGAAATAATTGTTTGTGGTTGATATTATGGTTGAAAAATACCTTTGTGGTTGAAAAATACCCTCTTGTGGTTGAAACAAAATAGGATAGGATTGCGGAATTGAAAATAAAACATGCCGCCTGCGTGCGAACTAGATGCATGATCCCCATTGTCAAAAACCGTGAGGTTTTAAGGTAGAGCGAGGAGCCGTACTAGGGACGGTCCCGGTTTTTAACTACCCTTCCGTTATGCTGCCGAAATTTTCTGAAATGTTTATGTGTTAGAATAATTTTCATTCGTTGGAATAAATTATACAAACTATATAGAATATTCATGTGTTGAATTGCAATTCATTCGTTGAGTTGAAATTCATGTGTTGAATATAATTTGAATTTAAACAAATGGATTTAGCGATAAAAATCACATTTTTATATATATACAAACTATATAGAATATTCATGTGTTGAATTGCAATTCATTCGTTGAGTTGAAGTTCATGTGTTGAATGTTATCATCTTTTAAAAATAGAATGAATCGACAATGAAAACTATATTTTTATAGTGAATATGAAGAGTTAAAAATACACATGTGTCGAATAAATATTTTTGATGATAAAAATATTCTTTTTATCATGTATACGCTTAGTTAAAAATACACATGTGTCGAATAAATATTTTTGATGATAAAAATATTCTTTTTATCATGTATACGCTTAGTTAAAAATACACATGTGTCGAATAAATATTTTTGATGATAAAAATATTCTTTTTATCATATATGCGCTTAGTTAAGAATACACATGTGTCGAATAAATATTTTTGATGATAAAAAAATTCTTTTTATCATATATACGCTTAGTTAAGAATACACATGTGTCGAATAAATATTTTTGATGATAAAAATATTCTTTTTATCATGTATACGCTTAGTTAAAAATACACACGTGTCGAATAAATATTTTTGATGGTAAAAATATTCCTTTTATCATGTATACGCTTAGTTAAAAATACACACGTGTTGAAATAAATAATAGTTTGCTAGAAATATTATTATTAGCTTTGTTCTGCATATATATACATGTGTTGAACATGAAAAATGGATTAGCTGTAGAGTAAAGAAATTATTTTCGTGCCCGACAAATAGGTAAACCTTGATGAGTTGGCTGTGCAATTTTATTTATATATCAACTCCTGTGAATGCCATTGGATGCGGAGTGCTGGTTATTCTGTGTGAAATAATAAATAACGCCATAGGATAGTAATAATTAATTTTGAACTACACTACATGGCATACTTCTTGACGATAGGCATACTTCATCATATTCCACATAAGCAATTGGAGCTTGTGTGACGAGGTGGAAGATTTACCATATAAGCAAGTGGCTTGTATGGCGATGACTATGTACTTCAGGTTGAACTGATGACTGAAATGACTATATAAATTATAACGATAAATTGCCAGATTAATAAAAACCCGACACGGGTCTGGAGTTGACAAAAATCACGTCGCTCTAGTTATTAGATACGGCACATGGACTATTTATTTCCACACGGAAACGGGGTGACGGGAATTTATTCTCTGGAGTGATTATCAGTACATGCTCCCCCGTAAACACCAGAATATATCACTATAAATATGTGAATGCTTTTTAGGATTTATTGGGTACCTAATACGACCCAATAAATTTCCAAACCCCTCCCCGTACAAAGGAGGTTATGGCGAAATTTTTCGAAATATTAAGGCGTTAGTGAAATATTTGAAGTGAAAACGAAGTTGAAAATATAGAATGAGCTATAGTGGATATTATAGATTAAACTATATTTATATATATAAATATAAATATAATTAAAAGGAATAGAGGCCGTGTAGTTCGCGTTTCGGAGTCGTAATTTGAAATGATTAGTACGAGAAATCCGACCATCGGATTTTCCCGAAACCGCAACCGTTGGGTTCGCCTTGGAAATATCTTTCCAACGGCACCAACCTTGTAAAAATCTAACGGTTGGATTGTCCGGAATGTTTAATTCAAATCTAAAGAAAAACAGCGCCAGAATCGTTTATATTTATATATAAATATAAATATAATTAAATTAAATCGAATAACGACGGTGCAGTTCGAATTTTGAAACCGTAACTTCAAACGACTAGTGTGGAAGATCCGACCGTCGGATTCTCACGAAACTGGAACCGTTGGGTTCGCTTTGGGAATATCTTCCCACTGATATAGACTTTGTAGAAATCCAACGGTTAGATTTTCCGATATGTGTAAAACAAATTAGAAGAAAAACAGCGCCAGCGCCACGACACGACCTAAAACGTCGTTTAATTAAATATGGCCATTTTTAAATAAATAAAAATGGCGAAAAATCGTTATAAAATATTATAAGCAATATGGATTGAAAATAAACAAATTGGGCTTGAATTGTTTGATATTTGATGGTTGTATGTGTATGACATGAAAATAACACTAAAGAACCGAAAGATGGATGTCGAATAATATAACCATAAAATGAATCGATTTAAATTCTAATGACGTGAATTATTTGAAAAGGCCGAGCTAACCCTCATTTCAAATAATTTATCGAGCGATTCGAATTGGAAAATGCAAAGACGATTCAAGACCGACGATCTTCGTATCGGTTGGATGGACGCTACTGAGGTTCCTAACCGGAGTAGCTACCGGAAAGGGACGGAAGTAGTAGCCGTCTGAACGTATGTGTTGATTGGATGGATATACGAGGAATTTGACGCCTCCAGTTTTGTTCAGACCCAGGACGGACTTGTAAATGGACTGTGTGTCTGACATTGGATTTTGTTCTATACTGATTGATCTCTGTTAAATATATATCTGTTTGGCGGCGGAGAATTTATTCTCTTGCTTAACGCCCTTCTCTGAGACGTACGAGCTCAGGGGTTATATATCGATAGAAATCAATCGTATGGAGTGGACTGCCTATGTGGCATGCCAAGATGCTGTGATCAAGGCTTTTGTTGCAAAGCAAAGTCTTGTGGATGTTGATCAAAGCAAGGTCTACGTGGCCTAGCTTTGTGTATTACGTAGATTCGCGAACCTCACACCCCGGTATGAGTTAAAAATGGGATAAGGACCCAAGGAGAACATGACGTTTCTTTCTAGCTATGGTGGTGTCAGTGACTTACCAGCCCTGGCATTTATATCTATTTTTTTCACCTATGTGGTTGTTGGAATGCGAGGCGCCTCGATTATAGGTCTGTAAGGACCGGGAAACGTGTGTTCAGGAATAACTAATCCTCAAACGTAAGAGAGGACCGGCCTTGGAGGATCCAGGGGTTGCCCAGAGTGTGTAGTCCCGAGGCATTCGCTAGAGTGTCTCGAAGCAGAGAGGAGCTTGCCCCTTGCCTCGACTCATGACGGAAATCCAATTTCCAATACGAAATAACGGACTTGATTGTACAACTAGTATGGAGACATAGTAGATGGTAGCTATGCCGCCTATGATTGATATTTATGATGCTATTCGTTTTTGAAAGATATATGCACTAGTAATAATATCAAATGATTTTGCTTTATACGTATCAAGCATATTTGGCCCTTATAAGGTAAAACTCTATCCTTCGGCTTGCGTTGCATTGTATGATGGGACCTGATTCTTATAATGGCTTCATTCTTTCTAAAAGCATTGCGTTGTTTTAAAAGAATTTACTTTGTTTTAAATGCACTAGCAATCACTGGAGTAAACCCGTTCCGCGAAAGTGGCGTGGTCCTATGATTTGCTATTTACTGTTGTTTAATTGTTAAATAGATTCCTCATACCAGTCCCCATGACTGACTCATTGTTTGTTTCACTTTGCAAACGCGGGTGCCCTTATTTTCACACGGGCAGCCTAGTACATAGGTGACAGGTTGTTTTTGGCTCTGCACTGCTGCATAGAGTGCATTTTTGGCTCATGGCGAGGCTGACTTCACAGAGACGACTTTGACATTTTCCGCCATTACTGTACTTATATTATGATTCCGCCACGGGCGATGCAGACTGATTTACTTTCCGTATTTCTTACTATATGTATATGTATTCCGCCTTCGGCGATGTAGACTGGTACCCTTATTACGTCTCACTACATGTATGTATTCCGCCTCTGGCGATGATGACTGATCACTTTCCTTTTATTTACTAAGTTATATCCCACGTTATGCTATTCTGATATTCCTACATGTTGTGATTCCGCTGTCATATCCATGTAAAATTATTTTATTTATTGTTTTTGCTATTATCTGTACTCTGCTATGATGATTAATGTGTTATTTCCTAATGATTATCCTTAATACCGCTCCTCAGATTTTGGGATCGTCACACTTGATGCCTCCGGTGGTGGTTTTGATCGATGGTATCATGGAGGACGCGATGAATTGGTGAGCTCGAGCTCGATACTCTCGGGTGAAGGTGAAAGAGGAGGAGATACCGAGTGGTTTGGTGGTGGTAACACTGAGAACGGATGGCCGGAGAAGGAGTGATGGTCGGTCAAAACGATGGGTCAACGTCGGATGTTGAGGAGCAGGTTACGGGAGTCTAATTTGGGGGAGAAAGCTTTTAACGGGTGGGCTGGTATTTAGAAGCGGGTAGGGTGGGGATACGGTCCAAGGTATTGAGTTAAGGCCCAATAAGAAATTAAAGTCCAAGTTAATTATTTATTTAATTTGTGTTTTAACTTCGAAATTTCATAACTTGTCCGTCCTTTATCGGAATCCAGCAAAACAAGATCCATTGGGATCGTATGAACGGTGGCTACGACATGGAACTGACTGGGAGCGGATTCGAGCTCGTATGAATTTATGGTGAGATAAACCGTTTGATTCAAATCAAACAACAGTTTATTGTTCTTTAACGATGAACTGCCAAAGTGAGTAAAACTCACCAACTCTGAATAGTTCTATTTTTATAATGTATTTTTAGAACTGTTAATCATCTGTTGATTTGTTGTGTGTTGGTTGATTGATTGAACTGCTAGTCAGTTAGTAGAAATTATATATATATATATATATATATAAACTGTTAATTATTTATATGTCGATTCTGTTTATTAGAATATTTAACAGTGAAGTGAAATCGATGTTAATCGTATTGTCCAACATCTGTGATGCAGGGAAATAGGTCGGAGGAATCCAACTGGATTCCTCAACATTTATTTACTGTGATTTATATATTATGTTATATAATGTGATATATAATCTGACGTTGATTATGTGTGTTGGACGATATTCATCGTGTTATATGGTGTGTTAAAAACCATAAGAAATATCAGAATGTAGGAAAGGGATTTTCAAAGTATCTTTTGAAAATAATTTATTTATATAAAATCAATGGATTTTATATTATATAAAGGAAAAGGATTTTTAATAAGGGAATTATATTTGTTAATCAAATATAAGGGAATTATATTGTTAATCAAATATAAAAGGAATTTATTTATTAATCAAATATAAAGGAGATATATTTGAAATGAAATATAAAGGAAATATATTTGAAATCAAATATAAAGGAAATATATTTGAAAGCAAATCTAAAGAAATATATTGGTAAAACATAAATAAAGGTAAAAGAATTTATTTTTTAGGGTATAAATAAAGTTAAAGGATTTATTTATTTAGGGAATAAATAAATTAAAAGGATTATTTATTTGTTAGAATAAATAAAATAAAGGAGATATTTATTTGTTAAATAAATAGGATTTAATAAAAAGGAGATATTTATTTGTTAAATAAATAGGATTTAATCAAAAGAATATTTAGAAGTGAATAGAAAATGGAAATCTGTTTTGAATAGATGAATGGAAAAGATTAATTTATAAATAATAGTTTATAAAATAAATGAATATTTATCATTCGATAAATGAAATATATAAGGCTGAACTTATATAGAGAAGAGATATTGGTTTTAACACCGATAGTATAAATAAAATGGATACAAACACTTGTATAAGTGGAATAACGTTATTAAAGAGAACATTTATAAAGTGCAGAACCGTTACTAAAAGTAAATCTTTATAAATGAATAAACGTTATCTAATATGGATTATTCGAATAAAGGAAATTGATTAGAGTTAGAAATAATCGATTAGAGTTAGAATAAATCGCTTAGAGTTAGAATAAATCGATAGGAGTTAATCAGTTAGAATTTACCAGTTAGGTCGACCAGTTAAAGTTAACCAGTTAGAGTAAATCAGTTAGGGTTGACCAGTTAGAGATTACCAGTTAGAGTTAGAGTAAACTAATTAGAGTTATCCAAATGGAGTTAATCGAGTAGAGTTATTGAATATCGGTTATTCGAAGTGAGTTAATCGAATATTGGTTATTCGAAGTGAGTTAATTGAATATTGGTTATTCGAAGTGAGTTAATCGAATATTGGTTATTCAAAGTGAGTTAATCGAATATTGGTTATTCGAAAGGGGAGTTATCAAATCGAATAGGATTAAAGGAGTTAATCGAATATAGTTTATTCGAATAGATTAAAGAAGTTAATCGAATATAGTTTATTCGAATAGAGTAGAGGAGTTAATCGAATATAGTTTATTCGAATAGATTAAAGGAGTTAATCGAATATAGTTTATTCGAATAGAGTAGAGGAGTTAATCGAATATAGTTTATTCGAAAAGAGTAAAGGAGTTAATCGAATATAGTTTATTCGAATAGAGTTAGAGGAGTTATCGAATATAGTTTATTCGATAGGAGTTAGGGTTAATCAAGTAGATTAAATCAAATAGAGTTAACCCAGAGGAGTTAATCGAATAGAGTTAGAGGAGTTATCGAATATAGTTTATTCGACAGGAGCTAAGTGAATAGGGTTAATCAAATAGATTAAATCAAATAGAGTTAACCCAGAGGAGTTAATCGAATAGAGTTAATTGAAAAGAGTTAATCGAATATAGTTATTCGAAAGAAAGGTTATCGAATGTAGTCATTCAAATGGAGGAGTTATCGAATAGAGATTATTCAAAAGAGAATTTCGTAAGGAAGTTGTTAAAGTTTTAAAGGATAAACCTTGTCTATCTCGAAGTTTAAAACGTTGTTCAGTTAAGGTCTGAGAGGTAATTATACCAAAACTTGATTGGCTTCGTTTTAACTAAGGAATGGTTAAGGTTCGGCAGTAAAGGATGGTAAAGTGAATTTAGTAATTTAAGGAAATGGTTGAGTTGGCATAGCGATGTTTTATCTAAAACATCTGCTTAATCCAAATGTAGGAGTTTTGGAAATGTTTCCCAAACAAGAATCAGAAATGTTTTCTAATAAAGAAAACAAGGAATGGAAATGTTTTCTAGTGGTAATAAATATATTTTCTAAAATTAGAAAATAAGAAATATTGAATATAGGGAAACTTGATATGAATGTGAACTAAGGAGATAAATGTTAAATGATGTTTGATCGATATAATTTCCATTTGGAAATGATATCGTTGTTTGCACACTTGTTTTCTTTGATAGTTAAATCACAGACTATCGAAGTTTTGACCATTTTAACGTTGTTAATATGGAGAGACCGGTTGGATTATTATCCAAAGAACCACTCTGTATTGGCATAAGCATTGCGAATCATATATGCCAAAGATAATTGAAGACGGAGTAAAATGCAAGGGTTGTTGTATAAGTCTTAGATAACAGTGACTAAGATGGATATACTAAATAGTGCCTTCGGTTTGTCCAGTCCTAGGACAACTTGTATGGACGAAGGTCTGACAGAGTATATCCAATGGATCGCGTATGTTGATCTATTCAAATGTATTCACATTTGGTGGCGGAGGAATTCGTTTCTCTTAGCTATATACCCGTGTTATTTTTGGATAAATCAATTTGTGATTTGGCGGGTACGACGATGTGACATTCTAAGTGAATGAGGATGACTTGTATGAATGAATGTCTGACAGAGTATTTCCAGAAAGGTCACGTACATTGATTTCTCCAACCGTACCAAGAGTGGAAGCGGAGAAGGAAACTTCTTTTAGCTGACACGTAATGTATGGTTGTAGACGTCAAATTAGTGATTTTGATGGATCTGACGATGTGGCATTCGAAGTGAATCTGATGTGATGATAAAGCGTAACCTCAAGCACAACATCCGGTAAATGACAGAAATCGGGCAGGAAGCATGGCTATGTAGGTCGCACCTATTTGGGTGTATAATCACCTGATCTAGAGTTTCATTTACTTCTAAAAATCTATTGTTGATGCTGTCCCATTCAGGAAACGGTTGTTGATCCCAACCATTGGTGATATACATTCGATACACTCAAGGGAAATGAGTGGTCGGTCATGTGTGGCCGGGTTGCAAGATGTTCTTGTTGAACCCAGTGTATTCCTCTCTAGAGGTGCACTAGCGAAAGGTGGTTCCATACCTTGTCATAGTTGGAAATCCATTACCCAATACGTGCTTGCGGTTTTGATTGTACACTATATATGTAGAACGTGAGATGAAAGCGTTTCTGCTAGATGATTATTATATTGTGGTTGATAGACATTATTATAATATCAAAAGGTTTTTGATATAAAGATATTTTGGATTCTCATAAGGGAAAAACCCGTTCCGTTATACGGCGTGGTCTTATGAGATATCGTTTACTTGTTCAAACTGTTTTAAAACTGTTTTACTCGTACCAGTCCCATGACTGACCCGGAGTTTATTTTGTTTTATTTTCCCTAAACTCTTGGGTGCCCAATTTTGTCTGGGCAGTCAAGTAGTCAGGAATTTGCAGATACTTGAAGAGCTGGAGCAGGAGGCTTTAGGATCATATAGCTATAGTTATTTCCGCTGTGTTGTAAGTGTTGTACTCTGATAAAGTGCTATTGTATATATAACTGTTCTATTTCAAAGTTATGTTATATATATTATATGTTATTCGTTCCGCTGTGAGGTTCGTGTTACTCTGATGTTGTGTTCTTCTTCTTCTATTCTAAGTTTCTATCTTATCTATCCTCACCCTCTAATTTCTTTCATTAACTACCAGGATTTTTCGATGTTTTGGTTATCGACATCGAGTTTATGTCGATAACCAAAGTCGCCGAAAATCTGGGTCATTACAGCTTACATAACTCAATCTTCACATATACAGTAATCACACATGGAGCTTGGTAAGTGAAATTTGAAAATACTCCCATTTTTGGCATGCTCAGGCAATTTTTTTCTTCAAAATTTTATGATGAACTTATATTAGCCTATTTATGCCTTCATATGCAGCCCACGTTTCCTGATTTGTTCTCCATTCAACATTTAGTGCATGTCATTTTTGTATTTGCTTCCAGATATGTTGTGAAGGATAGCAGGAGTGTAACACCCCGTGTATTCTATAACAGTGAAATTCACAAATTAAAGTATAATTAATTTCAAATCAAAGAATTAAGGGAAACGGGATATGCCATTGTGTTCGTCTCGGAAAAATACGCGAAATAGAGTCCGAGTTTTCGAAAAACGGAGTATGTATGAAGAAGATATGGCCTCCGGAAGTTTCAGAATTCAGGTTAAAATTCAAAACAGACGAAAACTGCTCAGAAAAACAAGTTTAAAATTCAAAATCGGGCCCAATTGGCCAGGGCGGGAAGATTCCCGCCTAAGGAACCCAGGTCGACTTGGCAGTCGACCTGGGCTAGAGGTCGACAGGGCTGTCGACACCCATGTCGACTGCCAAGTCGACACGGTGTCGACTGGGCTGTCGACCTGGCCCCAGAGCCAGGTCGAACCCAGCCCACCCTGGCTGGCCTGGTCTATGTTTAGTCGATTTTCTGAGCCTTGCCTTGTCACTAGGGCTAGGTGTCAGCTCCGGATTGGCCTCTCCTTCAAACGAACGGCTATTATGGAATCAAGCTCCATCGATGGTCTAAAACAACTCACAAACATTATAAAAAGGACCTAAGACCTAGCCTAAATCATACTATCTCATTTTAGCCTCAGGCCGCCGCCATTAAACCTAGAGCTCTGAATTAAAAATACAAAGAATAAAATTATAGAAGATAGAGGACGATTCTTGAAGGCTACAACTAGAAGCTACAACAACTACGACGCCTTAGACAACGAATTTGGGACTATTTGATTTGGGATTTTTATTTGGGTTATTTGCTTCATATTGTAAGTTCTATGTTACTTTTTAGGCAAAAACGCTAAAACAATATGGACATGCCATGGATTGAAACCGGATTTAGGAACTATTGTTAATCCATTGTTTATATTGTTTATCTTTGAATTATAATTTGGGGATATTGCTATGGCAACGTTGCAAGTTAAACTTGTCATAATTTTGATGTTGTTATGAATCACTTGGGCTTAATTGTTTGGCAAGTTGGACTAATACATGTCCATGGAATCACTATGTTTATTGAAATCTTTATGTTGATTAAACAATGCCTATGGTACTAATTAAACCATGGCTATGACTATTGATGGAATTATGCCTGTGATGTGAATATACCCATCATGATTAATGAAAAATTGGGTATTTCTAGGTTATGATGAAAAGTTGGAATTATTATGTTTATAATGTTAGATATGTTAAAAACGCTAAATTGGAATCATTATGTCTATAATGTTAGTTGAGAATCATTATGTTAAAAATACTAAATTGGAATCATTATGTCTATTATGTTAGTTGAGAATCATTATGTTAAAAATGCTAAATTGGAACCATTATGTTTATAATGTTAGTTGAGAATCATTATGTTAAAAATACTAAATTGGAATCATTATGTCTACAATGTTAGTTGAGAATCATTATGTTAAAAATGCTAAGTTGGAACCATTATGTTTATAATGTTAGATGAGAATCATTATGATAAATTGGAATCATTATGTCTATGAGAATTATTATGTTAAAAAGGCTAAATTGAAATCCACTATGCCTATTAGGATTACTATGTTTCATGTTTATGATAAAATTATTATTATGCCCGCAATGATTATTATGCCTATGATGTAAAGTTGAAATAATCATGTTAAATTAAGTTGGAATCATTACTATGCCAAGTTATCATCATAACAGTATTGCAACCATGTGATATGTTATAGCCTGTTTATTTTGCAAGTGATGTTGGAATTGTCACATATGCCTATCACATGTTTGGTGTTATTCCCCTTTATCTCTTGAATTGTTTATGCTTGTGAACGAAGTGCGTCTATATACGTTGGGGATACGATTGGGTAGAATAGGCAAAACTTGAATTAATTATAAGCATAAACTGTGAAATTTGGCATAAGTAGAACATGAAATATGGTACGAAAACTTGACTTGAACATGCCATGACTTGACTTTAAACATGCCTTAGTTGGGCACGAAGTTGACATATGAACATGATGTGGAAATAGCAAAATCTGATAAGAACATTGGCATGACTTTAGAAAACAAGAAGGTGGCCAACTCGAGGTTGGGTTGAGTTTGTAGTGTAAATCTGCCCGGAACCGCCCGGCAAATCCAGTTGCTACAAACAATAGGATCCAATGTGGGTAGTTGGTCACATCGCGCTTGAAACCCGAGGTTTGGTTGAGTTCGTAGCGTAAACCTGCCCGGAACCGCCCGGCAAATCCAGTGGCTACGAACAACAGGATCCAATGTGAGTGGTTCGGTGCATTAACGAATCAATTAGTGCTAATTGGGGTTAAGTCATGAACATGAAAAGACAACTTAACCAACTTGAACACGGTTTGTAGGGCTAAGTCATGAACTTAAAAATGACAACACTTAGCCAACTTGACATGACACGTAGGCGGGTTAAGTCGCGAACTGAAATGACATACTTAACCATCTTGACATGACTAGACTAGAAAAGGATTAAGTCACGAATTACATTACTTAATCTGTTAGGTGGGTTAGGTCACGAATTAAATGACCTAATCTATTAAGCGAAACCCTAGACACGACCCCTTTCAGCAGTAACCCTCTAGAAGTATCAAGGTACCCTGGGGCTAGGCCGGGTGGGGCACGATTACTGGGCTGATTGTAAGAGGTGAACGACGGCAGTGGGGTACGCCAGTGTAGGTTCGGCGGACTACGATCGTGCACGTATCCGGGGCAGACACTGGGTATCCGTAGATTTATCTGTGCATCTTGAATCGTGTCAGGGGTTGACACCCTAGGGCTGATACACCCGAGGGTGGACCCAGCACAGGTGACTACATTCGTGATTAGCCGTATGACACGGACACTTGACGAGCTAGAACTTGTAGGGAGCCGATCGACTAGATAATCGCTCCGTAGGACCCCGTACTTGGGTCAGACCCCGTTTCAGGGTCATTTCATGACATTGGGCCGTGGGATTTATTTCGTGATTAACTTGTGATATGGGCTTACTATACTAAGTACAGTCGATGCAACGAATCTCGAACATGTGATGCTTTACTTGACTTGTCTTGACTTATCCTGATCACCTTAGTCTATCTTGTTCACCTTGACACCATTCTTAAGTTTAGTTCCAGTTCATACATGACAGGTTGTTTTAACAGTTTCTACACTGAAAGTCACTAGAACTTACTCAGTCTTTATGACTGACCCTTTTCCTTTCGCCTCTTTTTCTTTCGTTTCCCCCCCCCCACCCCCAGGTTCTCAGGGAGGGAATACCGCAGCTTGATCAGTTTTCACATCCAACTTGAAGAGAAAGAATGTATTGCTTGGATCTTTTCCGTTTTGGACTATGGCTTTCGATAGCAATTAGGGGACTTTTGCAGTTTATTTATGTTTTCTTCATGCTTCTTTAAATAATGTAATCAAGACAGTTATGATTTTGGGAAGTATTATGGCATGGTTTGTGTAACACGTATTTTGAAGAAATAAAAGTTGTTGTTTTCCGCTGTTCAATAATATGTGTTATTATGTCTGTCTTGTATATCTGTGACTTATACTTATAAACCTCCACCAAAATTAGGGCTTCCCTTTGAGAGTGACCCTAACGGAGGTGGGTTGTTTCAAGGAGCAATGAATAAATTTTCGATGAAGATGGCTCTGATGAAGAACTACCTAATGCTACAAAACAAACACCTGCTGCTATAAAATCTATTATAAAGGGTAGCAGCAGCAACGATGAAGATTCTAGCTTCATTGAGGAATTACCTAAGGCTAAACAATCTAATCAAGTTGTTGACAATTCCATGAAAGAAAGCCCAGCTGATAGCAGTAGCAGTGATGAAACTGATGAAGAGTCATAAAAGAAGAAACAAAAAGTTCAAACTCCCAAGACCCAACCCAAGGTAACAACGAAGGATAGGAGCAGTGAAGATTATGGTAGTAGTTCTGAAAAAAGTTCTGATAAAGAGGCCCAAAAGGAAACATAGTACAAGTCTCAAACGAAAAAAGCTGCAAAGGAGAGTAGCAGCTTCGCAGATGAATACGAGGATGATAAGAGTATGAAAACTCCAAAGAAGGACTCTGACATTGAGATGAAAAATGCTGCACCATCAGCAACTCCAACAAAGTATGGAAAATCGGAGAAAATTACTCCCTTGCAAGGCGACCTTAAATCAAAAAAATCTTTGTAGGAAATTTATCTTTTGATGCTGGATGAGAGGATATATCTGAGATTTTTTAATAAGGCCTGGGAAGTTGTTGGTGTTCGAGCGGTTTGAGATATTGAAGGCAATTTCAGTGGTTTTGGTTATGTTGAATTCTCTAGTGAAGCTGAGACTGAGAAGGCAATGATTGAGTTGAATGGTGTAGAGCTTGGGGGACAAGGTGTGAGGCTAAATTATGGACATTCAAAGAGTTCATCAATCAGACAATCTGGGCGGGACAATTACTCAAATCAAAAGGGTGGATGGAGTCAAGGTCAGAAAAGACCGCATTTAATTTTGCATTAATTTACATATTGTGTTCATTCATAATTTCATTTTGGCTTTTTTAGTAAGGTTCTAGATGACATATCAATGTGAAGACTTAAGAGTCGCTTGCAATATCATTTAGTTTTTTTTGCCGTCCCAATGCAGTAATTTTTTTATTAGTATTAATTTATTTATACTATAAGACAAGAAAAAATGTTCTATTTGGAGACTAATTGATGTTTTTGTTCTTAGTTCTATCTAAACATAGTGAGTTAATGTGCACACAACATATTAAATATTTTTCAATTTAAAATCTCATGATCCTAAACACCCATACTATCAAATACAATTATTTTATGTATGATACATATGTTTTTTGAATACAAGTATAGGCTATCGATTGATGTATTTCTATTAAAAATACACAAATCCAAAGCAGAATCATAGGTGTAATTTACAAAATGAACCCAAAAAGAAAAAAGGAATAAATGAAATCAAGAATCATAAACCTAAACCAGTCGAACACTAATTAAGTTGCGTAAATGATTATATTACCGATCTTCAGTTAATAATTTGTATTACGACAATTACAGGTTATACACTTTTTCATCCAAACATGTATTACAAAACCTATATTATGAATTTATGTCAATATTCAATATATATCAATGAATTTATATAAAAATTCCCAAATTGTATGTAGAATTTTCGAATTTTCAAAAAATAACTCAAAATTTCAAAATCCATCAATGATCAAAATAAAAAATGAAAGCACAATTTTGAATCGTAAAATTGACACATCAAATCCACGTCATGACAATCAAATAACTGCCAGTAAAAATTTATAATTTCGTGTAGGCGTACCTTATGCGAGCGCTGTTGAGCATACTGACTCAATTTATTTCGATATACTCGATCAAAATCGACCTTAAAGCTTTCTAGCACCTGTACTCAACTCAATTCACTATGTGAGTAACATTCACATGAAATTTTATATAATACTTCATTAATCGACAAGTTAACTATGCCAATTTCCCAAAAACCAAACATATAACATTCATTCATTTTCATATCCAGGGTTAAATAATCCAATTCAAATGAAATTTATTTTAATGGGATTCAACCTTTCAAAAGTTTTGTTAAACTATGGATGAATCTTTATTCAACCACCTAATAAACAATCAATACACAATCAACATAACCCAATCAATTGAATTTTATATTCAACATTAATATTTACTTTGATAACATTCACTTGGGTTTAATATCAATCGACTTATGTCTGATTGATCTCCATTGGATTATTGTTAATTTAATCCTAGATTCCAAATTTATCTTTCCTTAAGCAAGTCGAGTTCCAATTCCATATTCAATTTACTAATTGATTTTCCAATTAGTTCACTTCTATTTCAAAATCCAAAATCCGATTCATTTTAATTCCAACTTGAAATTCTCATTTACTAATTTCATATATGAAATTTCCATGGTCATATTAAACCATTTCAAATTCACCATCCAATTTGAATTCCATTCAAATCAATCCATCATACTAACATCTTAATAATTAGATAAAGTTAATAATAATCTATACAAAAATATAATTCGGGCAAAATTATTTCATTTACCCTCTTTACAAAATAATATCATGTTCATTGCCAGTTCAAAATAGAACCGATCAAATAACACAATACAAAACATTATATATATATATATATATAATTTACAAATATGCGCTCATATATATACACTCAACTCAATCTAGGGTATTACTAACCCCATCTCTATCGAGTTATGCTATAGAGCCAAGGTTGTTACAAAACCTGGATCTGATACCACTGTAATGACCCGGCGGGTTCGACGCCCAAATTCCAATAATAATACTTCAAACCATATTACTTGTCAGAACTCAAGTATCAAAAACACCAAATAGTTATTAGAAAGAAATTAGAGTGTGATATAAGAATGAAAGAAATATTAGAATAGAAGAAGAAGAATAATAACACAACAATATCAGAGTCTCACATCACAACGGAACAAAATATATTATAGAAATAAACTTTTATTGAGAGCTTTGAAATAAATACTTACAATCATCAGAGTACATTAACACATCTGGACAGTTTTAATACTCTATCCTCATATACAACACACATCGAAATAAATATATATCATACGTCTGATCTTCTCCAGCATGCCTTCTTGAAATTCATCGCATACACCAAATCCTGTACACCTCGGGCTAACCCAAGCATTACAAACTTCGGATCAGTCTGGTGAACCAGAGTGAGTAAAACACACTAAGTTTAAAGGGTTTATCCAATTTGATTTTAAAGTTCAAAATCTTTTTCAAAATAAAAGGATAATCGTAAGACCAAATCCACACATAAATACGGACGGTTTTTACCTTATGATAACCCAAAACATTTTTGAAATCATATATTGTTCTGATATTATAATAGTGTATAAATACAAATAAATTGAATCTAGCGAAATGCTTGCATCTCACGCTCCATATATATAGTATACAATCAAAACCGCGGGCGCTTATTGGAGATTGGATTTCCCACTAAGACAAGGTATGGAACCACCTTCGGATAGTGTATTTGTAACGTTCCGTATTTTTACGGTATAATTATTAATTAATTTAATTATTTAAATAGTGATTTAGATATTTAAATGGTTATTTAATTAAATAATATTGAATATTTAATTAATATTTATGATATAATAATATATTATAATGCTGAAATAGTCGGAAATAACTGAATTCACAATAAAGTGTGAATTGGATCATTTATGATATTTAATTCAATTTAGAATTGAATTAGATTAACGAATATATTATATAAACGATAGTTGAACGTATAATTATATTATATTTATAATCGAGCTCGAAATGGCATGGCAATCCGTAATTTGGCGATTCGAACTTTAAACAAATATACAGAATCCATTTTAAATCGGATTTCTGTGAAACAAGAAACGTTTGGAGCTGGTGAAGTATATTTTTCTAATGGAAGAGAAAAATCGAGATTTCATTGTGTAGATTTTGAGTTATGTCCAAATCAGATTTTCGAAAAGTCACTATGGAATTCCTTTATAATTTATAATGATTTATTTATATTATAAATGGATTTTCAGTATATATTGAATACTTTTTAACCTGAATTTGAAATGTCGAGTTATAAATTCAGTTAGAAATATTTTGAAGCTATATTATGTTCTATGTGCATATATACGATGATATTAATTTATTAATATTTAATTTAATTATTTTTAAATATATTAATATTTAAAATGGGGTTATTTAGGGCTTTAAAAATAGCCACTTTTACAAATGAGCTCCGTTTTCGACGAAACTAATTTTGTTGGATCCGGAATATTAAATTATTGCTAGATTCCAATTTTTTGATTTTTGGAGTCAGTATGTAGCCATGCGGAATTTTAATGTGAAAAACAGTCGATAATCTGACTTTAAAAATACGCTGTGTGAGAAAACGGACTCGGAATTCGATGAAACCAGTTTCGTTGGGTCCGCAATGTCGAACTGTAGCTGCATGCCCATTTTCCTGATTTTTGGGTATCGTATGTGATCATACAGATTTTTAGAAGATAAATACGTTTAGCGTTGACTATATAAATTAATAAAATAATATGTGAAGCTTCTAACACAAGCCAAGTATATCCTATGTAATACCCTTACACCTCCTAACCCTAATTCATTTTTCATTCTACATTCAATGGCTCTTTGCAACCACCATTCTTTCTTCAGCAAACATATAAGCTTCTAAATTCTTCTAAAAATCAAAATAAAATGTTTAAAATTCCTAAACTTGTGTATTGAAAGCCTATGGGCTTAGATCTTCAATCCTTTACAGTTTTTACATGGTGCGATCCACGTTTTGAGATTCCGAGTTTCAATAGCGAGTCTAGGGTTTCGATTTACTTTCGATTCGTTGAGTTTTAGAAAAATTGGAACTTGGATTTGCACCCATAGATGGAAGAGTTACACCATGGTATATATTTTATAGGACTCGAACGAATTCTAGCATCTCCAGTTTTACACAGCGTCCTATAGGTATAAAGCAAATGCGGAGATTTAAGCATCGAAACATGTATTGAGTGCTATAATGGTGTTTCTGAGGTCATTTGGCTTTTGTGTATAATTTTTGGGAGGATTCGAGATTAAAAAGTGTCGATGTTCTATGCATAGTAACCGTATGACTTGAACAATGACGCACTGGGAGGAGCTGTTTGAGTTTCATGGAAGTAGTGTAAGAAGATAGAGATTTCGGAAAGTAATCTAGTGGAAGTTGTGTGAGTTTTTATCGTGAAGCAGTGAAGGGATGGTGGTAGTGTAAAGTTGCGTTAATGGCATGGATAATTGCTGGAGTTCATGAATCAGCGGGAGGAAAAAATAACTGATGATGCGGGTTTTTATTTGGTATGTGGGCCGAGAAATTTAAGGGGGTGAGGCCTAATGGGATTAAAATTTAAGTATTTATTTAATTTCACTGTATATTAACTTCGTAATATCATAACTTCTACATACTATACCAGAATTTCGAACGGTCAGATCCCTTGGGATCGTATAGACGAGGGCTGCACAATAGAACTGATTCAGAGTGAATTGGAGCTCATTACAATTTATAGCAAAATTAATTGCCTAATCTGAATCAATGACCGTTATTCGTGATTTAATGATAACCGTCCAATGTGAGTAAATCTCACTAACTCTTTATAGTTTATATTTTTATAAATATAATCTAGTATTGATAAATGATGATTGATTGTTGTGTGTTGATTGTTTGGTTAAATTGCTGATTTATTAGTTGAAATTGTTGATAACGATATATATATATATATATATATATATATATATATATATATATATAAATCGTTAATCAAATGTTGATTTTGTTTATCAGAATAATTCATTTTGAAATGAAATCGATGTTATTTATACTGTTAACATCTGTGGATGCAGGGAAACAGGTTGGAGGGATCCAACTGGATTCCTAAATATTTATAATACTATTTGTTTTCATAAATTGTGATGTATGATGTGATATATAATCTGTGATTGATTATGATGACACTGGTCATGTTATTTTGTATTTTATATACCATATGAAATACTGGAATGTAAAAAGGAAATTTTCAAAGTGATTATTGAAATTGAAATATTTATATATGAAATAAATAGGATATTATAAAAGGTAATATTTGGAAAAAACAACTTTGGAAAATATAATTAAGAAACATTTGGGACATGAATAGAATTATATAAAAGGATTTATATAAAATGAATAGAATTATATAAAAGGATATATATAAAATGAATAGCATTATATAAAAGGATTTATATAAAATGAATAGAATTATATAAAAGGATTTATATAAAATAAATAGAATTATATAAAAGGATTTATATATAATAAATAGGATTATATAAAGGGAATTATAAATGAGATTTAAGTGTTAGAAATAAAAAATGAGATTTGTATGAATAATTCTACAAATAAAAATATAAACAGAATTTGGGTTTGAGGTATTGTTTTTAAATACAAAATCAAAATATTTTGATTATATAAAGAAATATTATTCACATTCTATGTGAAAAATTAGATGATAGTAAATATTTTGCAAATAAAATATTGTAAAAGAATTTGGGGTTTGAATTAGGAATTTAAATGGAATTACTGAAATTATAAACTGATTGGAAATTAGTTGAGTTGAATGGCTTTCTGGGTATCGATCTGATGTTTGATTCGGCTTTTGGGGTTTATGCCTGGTAAGTTGTTCTCTTACTCGTTTACAGTTAGAGACTGGTAGAGATGGGAAGATATTGATGCGTGAATGAGAAATGGAAACGTTTTTCAAAGTTAATAACGTATATTTTCTAATTTTAGAAAATAAGGAATTTATGAATATATGGAAATGATAAATGGGAAATTGGGAAATGAAATGATGATTGATCGGTAAGATTTCCATTTGAGAATACGACCATTGTTTGTACACATGTTTTCCTTTGATAGTTAAATCACCGATTATCAAAGACTTTGACCATTTTCGTTGTCAATACGGAGAGACCGGGATCAGATATATTATCTGGAAAACCAATCTATATGGGTGCTAGCGTTGCGATCAAATATGATGTAGATAATTGAAGACGGAGTTATGCAAGGGCTGTCCTATTTACAGAATAGTGCCTTCGGTCTGTCCAGTCCCAGGACGACCTGTATGGAAGAATGTCTGACAGCGTACATTTAATAGATCGCGTAATTTGATCTCTCTAAATGTATTTACGTTTGGTGGCGGAGGTATTCGTTTTTAATAGCTGTATACCCGTAGTATTTTTGGAGAAATCAATTTGCGATTTGGTGGGTATGGCAATGTGACATTCAAAGTGAAAAAAGGAGTGGTTTGTAAAAGGATAAGTTATGGCCTCTAGCCTCAGAACCGAGAAATGGTATAAAATCGGGTAGGTCGCATGGCTAAGTGGTTAGCTGCCAATTAGGGTGTATTGTCACCTGATCTAGAGAAATTCCATTTGCTTCTTATATCTATTTTGATGCTGTCCCTTTTGGGAAATGGTTGCTGATCCCAACCGTTGGTGATAATACATTCGGTACACTCAACCGAATTTAGTGACCGGTCATGTTTAGCCTGGGTTGCAAGATGTTCTTGTTGAACCCGGTGTATTCCTCCCTAGAGATACACTGTCGTAAGGTGGTCCCATACCTTGCCAGTTGGAAATCATTAACCAATAAGCGCACAAGGTTTTTGATTATATATTATGTATGTGGAACGTGAGATGAAAGCGTTCTGCTAGATGATTATTATATTGTGATTGACAGACATTATTATAATAACAAAAGAGCTTTGATATGAAGATTATCGGTTCTTTCAAAAGGTTTGTGAAAGTTAAATCAAGTGTTTTTGCATTCTTATAAGGGAAAACTCGTTCCGTGTTATACAACGTGGTCTTATGAGAAATCGTTTATTTTCTCAAATTTTTTACTCACACCAGTCCCATGACTGACCCGGAGTTTATTTTGTTTTGTTTTCCCTAAACTCTTGGGTGCCCAATTTTGTACGGGCAGTCAAGTAGTCAGGATTTACAGATATAGTGGGAGCTTGGAGCAGGAGGCTTCAGGATTATATATCTATTATTTATTTCCGCTGTGATGTAAGTGTTAGACTCAAATGACAAATTTGTATTTCCAAGTTATGTTATACACTATATTTTATTCGTTCCGCTATGAGATTCGTGTTTACTCTGATATTGTATGGTCTTCTTCTTCTATTCTAATTTTCTGTCTTATCTATCCTCACCCTCTAACTTTTTTCATTAACTATCTGGTATTTCCGATGCTTGGATAGTCGACATTGAGTTCATGTCGATAACCAGGATCGCGAAAACCCGGGTCGTTGCAATATCTCTAGAGTGTATCGAATTTATATCACCAACAGTTAGGCTCAAACCACCGTTTCTCGAAAGGGACAGCATCGATAGATTAAAGAAGGAAAAAGATTTTCTTTAGATAGTGATTATACACCCTAATGGGAGCGACCCACATAGCCATGCTTCCTGCCCGATTTTTGTCATTTCCCGGTTGATGAGGCTTAAGGTTTAACAATACCTTTAGAACAACATATCATCATTCACTTTGAATGCCACATCGTCAGATCCACCAAATCACTAATTGACGTCCACAGAAATACCCTAGGTGTTTATGCTAAGAGAAGGTGGCTTCTCTGCCATCTATAGAGATAGCTTGTAAAAATCAACGTACGTGATTCTAAAGAAATACTCTGTCAGACATTCGTCCATACAAGTCATCCAGGAATAGGATGCACCGAAGGTACACTTCTACCACATCATAGGAATCACCCTATAGGTCAGTAGCGAGTCGTCCTTGCAAATCTATAGATTTCAACCATAACAGAATCACAATATATCTCTGGTTATAAACTATAAATTTAGTATATATATATATATATATATATATATATATATAGTAGGTTTTGAAAAATATACGAGTTAACCATAGATAAAAGTAATCCTTCCATTTTATGAAGATCTATGGACTTCAATGGCTCCATCTTGATCAGCATCTGATATCTTCTTAATTTCGTATTTGTTGGTCGAAATGGTTTTCGAATGTAATTCGATCCCGGCCTTTTCGAACTAACAATCGTATGGGTCAGATTTGATAGTCGATTATTTAACTATCAAATAAACAATCATTCAACTGTAAAAATAAAATGAATTTACTGGTTCAGTACTTAACATCACTTGGACTTTTTAATTTATAAACAAATTAAAACTTCTTTTTCTCATAATATCTTAAACCACAATATTACTTATTATATTATTATAAGAATATTCGCAAAACCATTTAATATACCTAAAATAAAATCATAAATAAGTAAATACTCTCCTCTTTGGGTTCAATCAATTTAACATAAAGAATCATTATGAAATCTCTTTGGTTCTCATTGCTTGGTAACAATAATTAAAACTTACCCTTTTTCAATAAACCATTCAAACTCATTTCTTAAATTAGTTTACTTCGTAAATCGTATAATTTCACAAAACTTCTTTATGTTTCCTTTACATTGGAAATATTATTCTATATTCTCAAATCCTTTTTTTTCCATTACTTTGGAATTATTATAATAATTCCTCGTACCTTTTTTCATAGTCGGAACGTTTCCATCTTTTATTTCTCTTATCTTAACTACTTCTCAACTCATATTATTCAACTTCTAATCCATTTAATCATTTTCTACTTGAAAATGTTGTTTCAATTCAATTTGTTTCACTTAATCTCATTATTAAGTATCGTCAACTTAAAATCCCCAATTTTAGCCTCACACCCTTTTATAAACTTTATTTAAAAATTTCGATTTAATCAAAAACTCTTTTTCCCTCGATTCCCTTTTACTTACTTCGAATGTTAAAAAAAATATTTATTTAAGCCAACGCATTAGCTCAAAATCTCATTCATAGCTTCGTTATAAAAACTCGGTTTTTAATGTAAAACCCATTCAAAACTCCTTTCACAAATCAGCTCGTTCCATTCCAAACTCTGATTTCTCACTTAGATGAAATTCATTTAAAAAGAAATATCTTAAATTATTATTTATTATCTTAAATTATTATTTATTAAATTAAATTATTATTTATTAAATTAATAATTTACTTCATCACTAACTACTGTAAAGTAGTTAACTCTTAATTGAGTAAAATAAATAATAAATCTCTCTATTTAAAACCTTACTAAAATTAACAAATACTCGTTAAATAGTTTTCATTAGATTTATTTAACACTTAAACTAATCCATTTAATAATCAATCCCAATTAAAGCGATCAACTTAGTCAGTTCAAAATATGGTTATCTCGTTAACCAATCCCAATTAAATCCTTTCTTTAAATTAATTAACTATATAATTAATTTAAATAATTTCATTTAATCGAACTCTTAACCATTCAGCTAATTTCTGTTCATTTATATATAAATCTTATTAATATAAGAGTTCTCTTTATATAATCATGTAATAATAACTTATAAACTTCAAATATAGAATAAATAGTAGATATTCATTTTCTTTTTGAATAACTTTAATTCCAATTAATAGATTTAAAATCCATTTCTAGTTATAATATAAATTTTATAACTTCATTACCGTCAATTCACTTAACAGTAAATCAACATTTATAAAGCGATTGATTTATAGGCTATATGCTGCCAATTACCCAACCAATACCGTCCATTAGTTAATAACAAACAAACGTTGAATTTAGATTCAACGATCAATAAAATATTCAATCATCTAATCAGGTTGGACAAATAGTTCATATAATGTGATATGAAAATAAACAATAAATTTGAGGAATCCAGTTGGATCTCTCCAACCTGTTTTCCCTACACCCGAATACGTTAGATCAATTTCCAATTCAACAACAGATATGATATTCAAAAATAAATAACAACAATCCAAGCATCCATACTTTTATTTAACACATTTATATTATTATAAACGTAACCAACAAGGTAAGTTACCTCGTTTGGAATTTACCACTAAAATAACGGTTAGATTTTATTTAGAGTAACTAACGTTTAATCAACCAATACAACCGATATATAAATAACAACAAACAACACACAATTTTCAAGCATTGCACACGAAATTAAACCAGATTCATATAAAATATAAGCGGGATAAAAACTAAGTGAGTAAACTCACTTTGATTTCGTTTGTTTCTAAAGCGGTTCGGTTACAGTTAAATTTCCAACTATCATTGTCCCTGTCCAAAACAGTTCCACAGTGTTGCGCATGATACCACAATTACGGCGCAACTTGCTTTGTCTAGTTCTGATAACCTAACAAGATGTTATTAACGTTTTAATTTACGACTTTAAATTAAAATAAAAAATTTAATTAATTGATTATTAAAAACGTAGACTACTTTGGGTTGGTTAACATTTGAAATCGCATACCTTTAATTCAATGAAATAGTGCCCCATCCCATTTGTTCGTTTTATACCCTCGTCCCTGGACAAGACTTTACCTTCGTTTCACTGTTCATGACTCAAGTCTTCGATAAGAATATCTCCCCATGTCTGACTTTGTTTATACCACAGTTTTCTCCACTTCAGTTTCAAGGTTGGCACATGTTTTGCCAAAGCGTTTGCCTTGCTAGTTTGCACATATTTCATGATCCCTCTCCAGTTTCGTTTTACTATTTGCAAATGCAAATGTCCCAGTACTTCACTTCCCCAATCTACTGAATTTCTTTCCCACATAGATACCCCTTCTTCAAACTGTTTCCCGCATGCTCTAATTCTCCACGCAAGCTCCACTATTCACGTTTTAAACTCCACATCAAGTTCCACTTTTTATTTACTGTTTCTCAAACAAAAATACCCACTTTTGTTTTTTCTCCATTCGAACAAGCTATAACCCACCACGTCAGATTATACATGTTGCTTCCCATTACTTTTGTTCAACAAGTCTTTCGCAACAACTAAACCACGTCATTTTCACAGTTATAAAATTAAACTATGCTTCATAAAATTACAATTTGGCCTTATTTAAACCACGATTGCCCACTGATCTCCCAGGCACTGTTCCCTTTTCAAGCTACATGGGTGTAGACAAGCTTTACGGTTGCTTCCATTTTTACTTGCCCAACATTCGAAAGTCACGGATCCAACTAAACGTCCGTTGCTTCTCTTCGATAAATGTACATGTCCCCTTCTTGTTCTTCGTGTTGTCAAAGCCGAGCACACCCTTTAGTGCCTCTTCAACATCATACCCATGTGGCACGTTGCTCAATTTTTAGTGCCACATCAGCTTCCTCTCTACCATATATGATTCCATCTGTTGTTTCACCTCCCTACTACTGTTGTTGTACTCTATCCCACTTGTGGCTTAACCTTATCATTTACACACTGGCTATCTTCCCATTCTTATGTTCCTTGCTCCATTCATATTTCACCCCACGCGTTACTGAAGCCTCCCCTGCGTGCGCATCATATTTCATATTTCACCATCACTGTTTTCACGTGCACTGTGTACGCTTCCAATATTCAACAACATGGACTGAACATATTACATCCCGCAAGCTCAACATACGCAGCCCATGCCTGCTTGACTACCAACCGACTTGACCCATCTCCGATCATCGAAACATCAATTAGCACCACCTCCTTCATCCTGCGACCGGAATGTCACCACCATCGCACACCCCTTCGACCAGAACACTGCTATATTATTCTTAAATAAGCCTTGTCAGAAGCTTCCACATTGAGAAAAAATGATTTTTATTTTGAGAGGGGAATATATGATATATATTTGATGCGAAAAGGGTCTTTGTTTTAGTTGTTATGAACCATTTTACTAAATGTAGTGTTCGGATTCAAATGATCTTGCTGGAAATTAAAATGGAGACTTGTGTCTTCATATACTTTGTTTCCGCGTAGGAGAACTAACGAGGTATGCTGGTATATATAGCAAGGAGAAGTAGATGTAACGACCCGGAAAAATGCGATCTTGGTTATCCGATATACGACACATATTGAACATCCAAGGATCGAAAATAACCGAATAGTTAATGAAAGAAATTAGAGGGTAAGGAAATATAAGATAGAAACTTAGAATAGAAGAAGAAGAAGAACATAACATCATAGTAACACGAACCTCACAGTGAAACGAATAACATATAATATATAACATAACTTTGAGATATAAATCTGTACTTGAATATACATCATTATCACAGTACAACACTTACAACACAGCGGAAATAAACTATAGCTATATGATCCTGAAGCCTCCTACTCCAGCTCTTCAAGTATCTGTAAATCCCGGCTACTTGACTACCCGTACAAAATTGGGCACCCAAGAGTTTAGGGAAAACAAAACAAAATAAACGCCGGGTCAGTCATGGGACTGGTATGAGTAAAATAGTTTAAAACAGTTCGAACAAGTAAACGATATCTCATAAGACCACGCCGTATAACGGAACGGGTTTTTCCCTTATGAGAATCCAAAATATCTTTATATCAAAAAGCTTTTGATATTATAATAATGTCTATCAACCACAATATAATAATCATCTAGCAGAAACGCTTTCATCTCACGTTCTACATACACAGTATACAATCAAAACCGCAAGCACGTATTGGGTAATGGATTTCCAACTATGACAAGGTATGGAACCACCTTTCGCTAGTGTACCTCTAGTGAGGAATACACTGGGTTCAACAAGAACATCTTGCAACCCGGCCACACATGATCAACCACTCATTTCGCTTGAGTGTATCGAATGTATATCACCATCGGTTGGGATCAGCAACTGTTTCCCGAATGGGACAACATCAACAATAGATTTTTAGAAGTAAATGAAAAATCTAGATCATGTGATTATACACCCTAATAGGTGCAACCTACATAGCCATGCTGTCTGCCCGATTTTTTTTGATTTCCCGGTTGATGAGGCTTGAGGTTACGCTTTATCATCACATCATATTCACTTCAAATGCCACATTGTCAGATACATCGAAAATCACTAATTGACGTCTACAACAGTACATTACGTGTTAGCTAAAGAAGTTTCCTTCTCCGCTTCCACTCTTGGTACGGTTGAAGAATTCAATGTACGTAACCTATCTGGAAATACTCTGTCAGACATTCATCCATACAAGTCATCCAGGAATAGGATGAACTGAAGGCACTATTCAGTACATCCATCTTAGGCACTGTTATCTAAGACTTATACAATAGCCCTTGCACTTTACTCCGTCTTCAATTATCTTTGGCATATATGATTCGCAACGCTTATGCCAATAGATAATGGTTCTTTGGATAATAATCCAACCGGTCTCTCCATATTAACAACGTTAAAATGGTCAAAAACTTCGATAGTCGGTGAGTTAACTATCAAAGAAAAATACGTGTGCAAAAAACGATATTATTTCTAGATGGAAATTCTATCAAATCAATCATCAATCATATATATATATCTATATCTATATATATATATATATATATTCTTATGTTCCTTATTTTCTATGTTTAGAAAATATACGTTAACTCTGGAAAACATTTCCATAACTTATTTACGTATCACTATTCTTCTACAACTTTCATTCTCTGATTGTAAACTAGTATAAGAACAATTCCCTAAGTACCAATCCCGAAGGTCGAACCAACATCAGATAGTCACTTAGGAAACCATTCAACTTATCAAGTCTCCAGTCAAATTCTGGTTTAGCTTAACTCCATCTCTTAACTCCTTATACATGAACAATTCCTTTTCTAATTCACATTTCCAATTTCAATATTTGATTACGTTTCTGATTCTATTTGGAAAACATTTCCAAATCTTCTTTACTTAGAATTAAACAGATGTTTAAATCAACATCGCGACGACAACTCAAACCACTATACTTATTTACTAAAATCACTTAACCACTTTCACTCTTGAACCTTAACCATTTCTAAATTAAAAACGAATCCAATCAAGTTGGGGTATAACTACCTCTCAGACCTTAACTGAAAAACATTTCAAATCTTGAAATAGGGTAAGTTCATCTTTTAAATCTTTAACACTTCCTTACGTAACTTCCGGATATAATTTACGAGTCCAACTCATTTAAAGAATCATTTGATTATAACAGTGGTGTTATAATCTCCTGCTTCTGAAATATAATAACTTTAATCTAACTCTTATTTTCTAACTCGAATAAATAACAAACATTTAATTTATCAACTCCTATTTGGTTAACTCTTATTCTATAACTCTTATTCGAATAAATCCAATCTAATAACTCTTATTCGATTAACTTTAACTCTACTTAATTTTTACTGGATTAACTTTTATTCAAATAACTTACATCCGAATAACTTCTATTCGATTTTCTTACTTTCGAATACTTATATTTGATAATCACTTTCTTCGAATGAATCTTATTCGATTTAACTCCTATCGAATAACTAGATTCATCAACTCACTTCGAATATTTCAGATTCGATTATCTCACTTCGAATATCTCTGATTCGATTATCTACTATTCGATTATCTCACTTTGAATATCTACTATTCGATTATCTCACTTCAACTCTATTTGAATAAACTAAATTCGATTAACTCCATTTGAATAACTCTAGTTCGATTTAACTCTATTCAATAACTCTAGTTCAATTTAACTCTATCGATTAACTCTAAATGATTAACCCTAATGGTTTTTCTCTAACTGGTTAACCCTAACTGATTAACTCTTTGTCCTTATTCAGTTTCAAACATCGATGTTGAAATCGATTTTTACTTCTTTATATAAGTCCTAACTTATGTATTCTATTTATCCAAATGGTAAATATTTAACTTAATTTATAAATATCATTTATAAATCAATCTACTCCTTTTGTCTGTTTTCTCCATATATAAGTCCTGACTTATATATATATATATATTTATTTATCCAAGATAAATATTTCCTTTATTATCTATTTATTTCTAAATGCCTTTACCAATATTTCCTTTTTCATCCTATTTGTAAATGGTTTACAAATATTTCCTTTTCAAATTCTATTTGCAAATATTCCCTTTATTAACCTTATTTGTTTATCCTAAGTATTTCCTTTATTAATATCTTATTTATTTAACAAATAAATATCTCCTTTTCTTATTCTATTTATTTAACAAATAAATAACCCTTTTAATTACTTATTCTCTTTCCTAAGTCAATATCTCTTTTATAACTTATTTACTTAACAAATAAGTATCTCGTTTAACATCTCCTATTTATTTAACAAATAAATATCTCATTTATAAAATCTTATGATTTTATAAATATTCCCTTTTCTTTATAAATATTTCATTTATATATATTTCACTTTCTATATAATTTCACCTATAAAGATTTCTATTTATAAATATTTCATTTATAAACATTTCATTTATAAAACCCTTTTGATTTTATAAATATTTTATTTTCAAATACCATTTGAAAATCCCCATTTTTCACATTCTGGTATGTTATGGTGTTTAACATATCAAGTCATGATGTCAAATATCGTCCATACACATATAATCAACAACATATTATAAACCATGTCATATATCACAATATATGAAAATAATAAAATAGTTGTTGAGGAATTCAGTCGAATTCCTCCAATCTGTTTCCCTGCGTCCACAGATGTTACACAATAAAATCAATATCACTTTCAGTTCCATATGATATATTCTGATAAACAGAATCAATATAGAAATTCAACTAACTGACAAGCAGTTCAATCAAACAGTCAACACACAGTCAATCAGCCAATATTTAACAGTTCTAAAAATACAACATGAAATTATAAACTGTTCAGAGTTAGTGAGATTTACTCACATTGTCCGTAATCGTTAAATAACGATTTACGGTCGTTGATTCTGATCATACAATTTATTTTGTCATAAATTGAGGTGAGCTCTAATCCGTTCCAAACTAATTCCAGAATGTTGTCCCCATTCATACGATCGTGTCGGATCTTGTGTTTCAAACACAAACGGCTCATCCTCATTTCTAAAAAGCAAAAACCACCTCCCTTTTAAACCCGCACCCGACATTGGCCTCCTTTCCCAAAATGAAAACCACTAGCTCCAGAAATTATTCGAAGACAAAAACTCAGCTCTTCGGACCTACCTTTCGATTCCAGCCTTCGGCCCATCTACACAAAACAACCGCACAGTTTTCTCCTAAACTCCACTAACAAAAACCCATCCTTAATCCACGTTTAACCCCAAACTTGCTCAATTCCAGAAATGATGTGTTTAACGTTGATCTCCCTTTGGAAATCTGATACCCGTTAGCCATTCAGTTCGATTAACACTTCTCCTTCCCCCTTTTAACAGAACACTCATCCCCAACTTGAACGTAACCCCAATCTCCGCGTTCTTCCATGCTCACGGCACAGTAAAGGTCAAGCTCCCAGTACAGTCCCTTACTGCACCCGTTCCGGTAAAACTCCACCGCTCTTCTCACCAATACCACACAACAAAACTGCTCATTTGTCTTCCTCTCATCTTCTCGCAACTTTCAGTGAAGTAGAAAACAACCCCATCTCGCTTAATCATTTGCCGAATTTTACTCCATCCAGACCGAGGTTTCAGCTTCAGGATTTTGGAATCCTAGCTCTTCGCTGCGTTTATCCCCACCGATTCATAAACCAAATCCATCTGCCTTCATCACCTCGCACTCCAGTTTACTATGTCCAAATTCGAGCTCCATCTCGTTGCATCGAGATCCAATTTGAGGGTACGAACTTGAAGCCCTTGTTAAGAGAAGATCACTCGACCTTGTTTCAGGATTTTAGGAATTTTGTATGATTTTAGGTTGATTTATGAAGGTCGATACTTCTCAGGTTTTGTTTTTTCTCAGAAGAAAGAACGGCGGCTCAACGGTTTGACTAGAGAAGAAGATTTATGAGGGTTAGGTTTAGTAAGGGAGTTATTTATAGTGGTAAAGATCTAGATATTTTCTATTTTTATATTCGATTTTAATCCAACGCTGTTTATGTTTGTCCTTTAAAATTCCTGTAATCACACGCGATACCCAAAAATCACGAAATTGGACATATAGCTAAAGTTTGACATTATGGTCCCAACGAAACTGGTTTCGTCGAATTCCCACTCCGTTTGCTCACACAGAATTTTTAACCATCAAAATACTAACTGTTCTTCACATTAAAATCCCGTACGACCACATACTGACTTCAAAAATCACGGAAATTGAAATCTAACAATAATTCGATGTTACGAATCCAACAAAATTGGTTTTGTCGAATTCTGAGGTCGTTTGCAAAACTGGCTATTTTTAAAGCTCTAAATAACCCTTTTTAAATATTAAATATATTTAAAAACAATTAAATTAAATATTTATAAATAAATATTATCATATATATTCACACTAGAATATCATACAACTCTAGAATATTCCTATGTGAATTTCCAGCTCAATATTTCAAATCCCGATTTAATCGATATTCGATTTATAATGAAATTCCTTTTTAAATTATAAATAATTCCTTTATAAAATATAAAGGAATTCCACAACGACTTTTCTAAAATTTGATTTGAACATAAATCAAAATCTACAGCACGAAATCCCGATTTTTCTCTTCCACTAGAATAATATACTTCACCAGCTCCTAACGTTTCTTGTTTCACAGAAATCCGATTTAAAACGGCTTCTGTATATTTGTTTAAAGTTCGAATCGCTAAATCGCGAACTGCCGCGCCATTTCGAGCTCGATTATAATTATAATATAATTAATACGTTCAACCATCGTAAATTAAATATATTCGTTATCGTAATTCAATTCTAAACTGAATTATGTATTTTGAATTGCCCAATTCACACCATATCGCCATTTCAGCCCATTCTGATTATTTCAGAATTAAATATATTATTTAATTTATTATTTTAATTAAATATTCACCATTAATTAATTCCACGACCATTAAATCTTCTTAATCACATTTTAAATAATTAAATAAATTAATTATTATATCGCTGAAAATGCGGGTCATTACATTCTTCCCCACTTAAAATAATTTCGTCCTCGAAATTGCTAAGGTAGAAAACAAACCCTATTGACTGGTTAAAACTTATTCGTTCACTTCTTAATTCCAGTCTTCAACTGAACCAATTTAATTTCAATTAAGTTATTAATTTATTCTTATTTACGAATATTTTCAAAAATCCTAAAAATTTTCTAACGCCTTAACTTTTCGAAAAATTTCGCCATAACCTCCTTTGTACCGGCCAATAGGTCAAACTCCAACTCGCCTCTCTGGGCCATCTCCAACCCAAAAGAAAATCAAACAGCCAAGCGGCTTGCCAATTTGGCTCATCAATCTCATACCCCATATGAAATATAAACTTCTACCTTTTTTCGGGCATATCAACTCTATCACTTCAATATGCTATCAACTCAGCATATACCAATGTTATCCCAATCAAATTCTGAAATCACTTTTATCTCTAACACAACCATTCGCTTTTTTCCAAGCCAAATTTTCATTTCAAACTCAAGTTTTGTTCTTGATCCCGAATCCTTAACTCACCAACACAATATCATTTCAAAACAATTTCTATTACCACTTAACTGGCTTTACTTTAATTCAAATTTTCTTTTACAAATTCCTATTTAATTTGTCTTAAATTAAACAAATCAAATTCTAGGAGTTCTAAACAGCTTTGTTTTTCTCAAAACAATTCAAAAACAGATTCCTTTGGTAGTAATCTGTCACTCAGCAACTCGAAAATGAACATCGATGATGTTTAGCTCATCATCGGGGTTATTTCCCAGCTATCGAAGTGAGTTCAGTACTATATCATTTTCAAAATCACTCTTAAACACTTATATTTTGAAATCAGTTCAAAATATCATTCATAATTTCTTGGAATACAATTTAAAATCTCCCAAGATCTTAAAATTTACATATATTTAATCCAAGTCTATTTACAAACTCTGTTCCAAATTTCCAGGGTTTCAATTTCAATTCTGATTTAAATTTCATATTTAATTCAATTCATTATACTTATCTAAATTCTGATTGGTCATTTACATAACCAATTCACATTTTTATAATCTTATTTAATTATAATATCAACCAATATATCCAATATATATCAAAATATACTTTGGGTAAAATTATTTTCATTTACCCTCTTTTCAAAACATATCGTGCCGACCCATCGTATTTTAGTGTTTATAAACTCCTACCGATACAGTGGATCAAACTGATCGACCAGAACTTATAAACTACTCAACCAATAAATCTTCACAATATAAAATTATTTTTATATCATATACAAATATGTTCACTCGTATATATACACTCAAACTCAATCTAGGGTATTACTAACCCTATCTCTACCGAGTCACGCCACAGAGCCATGGTAATTTACTTAACTTAAGCTTTGATACCAACTGTAACGACCCGGAAAAATGTGATCTTGGTTATCCGATATACGACACATATCGAACATCCAAGGATCGAAAATAACCGAATAGTTAATGAAAGAAATTAGAGGGTGAGGAAAGATAAGATAGAAACTTAGAATAGAAGAAGAAGAAGAAGAACACAACATCAGAGTAACACGAACCTCACAACGGAACGAATAACATATAATATATAACATAACTTTGAAATATAAATCTGTACTTGAATATACATCATTATCACAGTACAGCACTTACAACATAGCGGATATAAACAATAGCTATATGATCCTGAAGCCTCCTGCTTCAGCTTTTCAAGTATCTGTAAATTACGACTACTTGACTGCCCGTACAAAATTGGGCACCCAAGAGTTTAGGGAATCAAAACAAAATAAACTCCGGGTCAGTCATAGGACTGGTATGAGTAAAACGGTTTAAAACAGTTCGAACAAGTAAACGATATATCATAAGACCACGCCGTATAACAGAACGGGTTTTTCCCTTATGAGAATCCAAAATATCTTTATATCAGAAACCTTTTGATATTGTAATAATGTCTATCAACCACAATATAATAATCATCTAGCAGAAACGCTTTCATCTCACGTTCTACATACATAGTATACAATCAAAACCGCAAGCACGTATTGGGTAATGGATTTCCAACTATGACAAGGTATGGAACCACCTTTCGCTAGTGTACCTCAAGAGAGAAATACACTGGGTTCAACAAGAACATCTTGCAACCCGGCCACACATGACCGACCACTCATTTCGCTTGAGTGTATCGAATGTATATCACCATCGGTTGGGATCAACAACCATTTCCCGAATGGGACAACATCAACAATAGATTTTTAGAAGTAAATGAAAACTCTAGATCAGGTGATTATACACCCTAATAGGTGCGACCTACATAGCCATGCTGCCTGCCCGATTTTTGTCATTTCCCAATTGATTAGGCTTGAGGTTACGCTTTATCATCACATCAGATTCACTTCGAATGCGACATTGTCAGATACATTGAAAATCACTAATTGACGTCTACAACATTACATTACGTGTTAGCTAAAGAAATTTCCTTCTTCGCTTCCACTCTTGGTACGGTTGAAGAAATCAATGTACGTGACGTTTCTGGAAATACTCTGTCAGACATTCATCCATACAAGTCATCCAGGAACAAGATGAACCAAAGGCACTATTCAGTACATCCATCTTAGGCACTGTTATCTAAGACTTATACAATAGCCCTTGCACTTTACTCTGTCTTCAATTATCTTTGGCATATATGATTCGCAACGCTTATGCTAATACAGAGTGGTTCTTTGGATAATAGTCCAACCGGTCTCTCCATATTAACAACGTTAAAATGGTCAAAAACTTCGATAGTCGGTGAGTTAACTATCAAAAAAAAATACGTGTGCAAACAACGATATTATTTCCAGATGGAAATTCTATCAAATCAATCATCAATCATACATATATATATATATATATATATATATATTCATATGTTCCTTATTTTCTATGTTTAGAAAATATACGTTAACGCTGGAAAACATTTCCATAACTTATTTACGTATCACTATTCTTCTACAACTATCAGTCTCTGATTGTAAACTAGTATAAGAACAATTGCCTAAGTACCAATCCCGAAGGTCGAAACCAACATCAGATAGACACTTAGGAAGCCATTCAACTTAACAAGTCTCCAGTCAAATTCTGATTTTGCTTAACTCCATCTCTTAATTCCTTATACATGAACACTTCCTTTTCTAATTCATATTTCCAATTTCAATATTTGATTACGTTTCTGATTCTATTTGGAAAACATTTCCAAATCTTCTTTACTCGGAATTAAATAGATGTTTAAATCAACATCGCGACGACAACTCAAAACACTACACTTATTTACTAAAATCACTTAACCACTTTCACTCTCGAACCTTAACCATTTCTAAACTAAAAACGAGGCCAATCAAGTTGGGGTATAACTACCTCTCAGACCTTAACTAAACAACATTTCAAATCTCGAAATAGGGTAAGTTCATCTTTTAACTCTTTAACACTTCCTTACGTAACTTCCGGATATAATTTACGAGTCCAACTCCTTTATAGAATCATTTGATTATAACAGTGGTGTTATAATCTCCTGCTTCTGAAATATAATAACTTTAATCTAACTCTTATTTCCTAACTCGAATAAATAACGAACAACTAATTTATCAACTCCTATTTGGTTAACTCTTATTCTATAACTCTTATTCGAATAACTCCATCTAATAACTCTTGTTCGATTAACTTTAACTCTATTTAATTCTTACTGGATTAACTTTTATTCGAATAACTTACATCCGAATAACTTATATTCGATTTGCTTACTTTCGAATGCTTATATTCGATAATCTCTTTCTTCGAATAAATCTTATTCGATTTAACTCCTGTCGAATAACTAGATTCGATCAACTCACTTCAAATATTTCTGATTCAATTATCTCACTACGAATATCTCTGATTCGATTATCTCACTTAGAATATCTACTATTCGATTATCTCATTCGAATATCTATTATTCGATTATCTCACTTCAACTCTATTCGAATAAACTAAATTCGATTAACTCCATTTTAATAACTCTAGTTCGATTTAACTCTATTCAATAACTCTAGTTCGATTTAACTCTATCGATTAACTCTAACTGATTAACCCTAATGGTTTTACTCTAACTGGTTAACCCTAACTGATTAACCCTTTGTCCTTATTCAGTTTCAAACATCGATGTTGAAATCGATTTTTATTTCTTTATATAAGTCATGACTTATATATTCTATTTATCCAAATGGTAAATATTTAACTTAATTTATAAATATCATTTATAAATCAATCTGCTCCTTTTATCTGTTTTCTCCATATATAAGTCCTGACTTATATATATATATGTATATATATATATATATATATATATTTATCCAAGATAAATATTTCCTTTATAATCTATTTATTACTAAATGCCTTTACCAATATTTCCTTTTTAATCCTATTTGTAAATGGTTTACAAATATTTCCTTTTCAAATTCTATTTGCAAATATTCCCTTTATTATACTTATTTGTTTATCTTAAGTATTTCCTTTATTAATATCTTATTTATTTTACAATTAAATATCTCCTTTTCTTATTCTATTTATTTAACAAATAAATAACCCTTTTAATAACTTATTTTGTTTCCTAAGTCAATATCTCTTTTATAACTTATTTACTTAACAAATAAGTATCTCGTTTACCATCTCCTATTTATTTAACCAATAAATATCTCATTTATAAAATCTTATGATTTTATAAATATTCCCTTTTCTTTATAAATATTTCATTTATAAATATTCCCCTTTCTATAAAATTTCACCTTTAAAGATTTCTATTTATAAATATTTCATTTATAAACATTTCATTTATAAAACCCTTTTGATTTTATAAATATTTTATTTTCAAATACCATTTTAAAATTCCCCTTTTTCACATTCTGGTATGTTATGGTGTTTAACATATCAAGTCATGATGTCAAATATCGTCCATACACATATAATCAACAACAGATTATAAACCACGTCATATATCACAATATATGAAAATAATAAAATAGTTGTTGAGGAATCCAGTCGGATTCCTCCAATCTGTTTCACTCCATCCACAGATGTTACACAATAAAATCAATATCACTTTCAGTTCCATATGATATATTCTGATAAACAGAATCAATATAGAAATTTAACTAACTGACTAGTAGTTCAGTCAAACAGTCAACACACAGTCAATCAGCCAATATCTAACAGTTCTAAAAATACAACATGAAATTATAAACTGTTCAGAGTTAGTGAGATTTACTCACATTGTCCGTAATCGTTAAATAACAATTTACGGTCGTTGACTCTGATCATACAATTTATTTTGTCATAAATTGAGGTGAGCTCCAATCCGTTCCAAACCAATTCCAGAATGTTGTCCCCATTCATACGATCCTGTCGGATCTTGTGTTTCAAACACAAACGGCCCATCCTCATTTCTGAAAAGCCCAAAACGCCTCCCTTTTAAACCCGCACCCGACGTAGGCCTCCTTTCCCAAAATGAAAACCACTAGCTCCAGAAATAATTCGAAGACAAAAACTCAGCTCTTCGGACCTCCATTTCGATTCCAGCCTTCGGCCCATCTACACAAACCAACCCGCACCGTTTTCTCCTAAACTCCACTAACAAAAACCCATCCTTAATCCATGTTTAACCCCAAACTTGATCAATTCCAGAAATGATGTGTTTAACGTTGATCTCCCTTTGGAAATCTGATACCCGTTTTCCATTCAGTTCGATTAACACTTCTCCTTCCCCCTTTTAACAGAACACTCATCCCCAACTTGAATGCAACCCCAATCTCTGCGTTCTTCCATGCTCACGGCACAGTAAAGTTCAAGCTCCCAGTACAGTCCTTTACTGCACCCGTTCCAGCAAAATTCCACTGCTCTTCTCACCAATACCACACAACAAAACTTCTCATTGGTCTTCCTCACATCTTCTCGCAACTTTTAGTAAAGTAGAAAACAACCACATCTCGCTCAATCATTTGCCCAATTTTATTCCATCCAGATCGAGGTTTCAGCTTCAGGATTCTGGAATCCTAGCTCTTCGCTGCGTTTATTGAAACACCCCACCTCCGTTAGGGTCACTCTCAAAGGGAATGCCCTAATTTTGGTGGAGGTTTATAAGTATAAGTCACAGATATACAAGACAGATATAAGAACACATATTTGTAAACAGCAGAAAAACAACAACTTTTATTTCATAAAAGCAAATACGTGCTACAACAACATCACCATAATTGTCTTGCATCTTTTCCAAAAACATAACACTTTCATAATCTGTCTTGATTACATTATTTAAAGAAGCATAAATAAAACATAGATAAACTGCAAAAGCCCCATAGAGTTTGTCCAAAGCCATAGTTTCAAACGAAAAGGTCCAAGCAATACATTTCTCTTCTTCAAGCTGGATGTTAAGGCTGGTCAAGCTGCAGTGTTCCCTCCCTGTGGACCTGGGGGGGGGGGGAACGGAAGAAAAGAAGACGAAAGAAAAGTAGAGTCAGACATAAAGCCTGAGTAAGTCTAGTACTATTCTGTCTATGAATAAAGAACTGGGTATGATAAGTATAAACAAGAAGTGGTAAAGCACTATAAACTTGGTTAAGTTGTCTAGGGTCGAATATGCTATCGTACCCCATGTTAATCTCTGAACCCATATAAACTAGTTTCCAACTGGCACCCCATAATCAGGGTGATGTGATCCATTCTATGATGATCGGCTCCTACTCGCATAGTTACATGTGTCTTACGGCCCCCGATGTTGTAGTTACCTATGCTGGTCCCACCATGGGGTGTATCAAGTCCCATGGCGGTGGCCCGACACAACCTTAGAATGCACAGGTATGCTACTGGTGCCCAGTGCTTTATTTTTCTGCGCCGGAGTGTGTGCACGCCCGCACCCCGTTAGAACCTACACTGCTACACCACCGCCGTCGATTTGACCTCTTACAATCAGCCCAGTAATCGTGCCCCACCCTGCCTAGTTTCAGGGTATCCTGATACACCTTCTAGGGTTACTGCTGAAAAGGATCCCCCGTTACTAGGTTTTCTATCTCTAGCCAACATGCTAAGTTGGTTAAGTGTTTTCTAACCTAACCCCCACCAGTCCATTTAGTTTAGCATGTTTCATTTTGATTAAGTTTTTAGTCCACTTAATCCTAACAATCCTGACTCAGCTCTAATTGTCTTATTAATGCCTTGACCTCTCACATTAGACAGGTATTGTTGTGGCTGCCTGTTGCCGGTTGGTTCCGGGCAGTCTTACGCCACAACTCAGTCTAACCTCGGGTCCTTATTGGGCTCCATGTTTAACCTCCCACATTGGATAGGTATTGTTGTGACTACTGGACAGCCGGGCGGTTCCGGGCAGGTTTACATCACAACTCAATCCAACCTCGGGTTAAACATATTGTATGTTCTACATTTACATATTTTGTCTTTCTTCTTTATTTTCTTATATGTAAATATTTGCGGCCCATTATTAAGTTAATGGTGTAAAGGTTACACCAATCATGGGCCCAACCCATACTTGAATTTGGGCCCTTCTATTTTATATTTTCATTCATTAGTAATTTTAACCCAACGTTATTTTCCCCCGTTTAACACGTCCGTTTATTATATATATGTTGGGCTTAGCCCTTTTTAAGCCCAACTTAGCCATGCGAAAAGGGGAGGCTTAAAGCGAGATTACATACACAAAAAGGGGAAATGTGAACGCATGAACTTGCAATATGACGTTGGAAATACAAAATAGAAACTGGTGTACTTGCATAGTAGTGACATATACTTTGGTCATAAAGCATAAGTGACATGAATCGAACCATGTAAACTTGTAGTTAAGTTAAGAATATCACTATCGACACATAGGCTTAACTACAACATAAACCTATATTTTTGTTCAGGCATAATGTCAAACATAAGCAAATCATGTTCATACGACTACTACATGTTTACAAAGGTGTCTACTTTTGTGACTAATACAAAAGTATAGTTAAATTTGTTCACATAACCATGGCATAAATACTTCTAACATGAAATCATGATTCTTACTTTAGTCATGCAAACTTGCAAAAAGGGATTTTTGAATCTAACCTAGCTATGTACCACATATGTCATCATATAATTCTTGTAAACAATATAGACTTAACATGGATTTCAATTATGCCAAAATCAATCATAGCCTAGTCATATACATAAGTTTGCAAATAGGTTTTCTAGTACAAAAGCATGTCTTAATACATAAATCATGGTGCCAAAATTTCAACATAGTTTCATATGAATTATAACAACCAAACTTGTTCCAATTACGTACAAAATGATTTATGTACAAAAATATACATCATGATGGCATAGTAGCAAAACCCCAAACTTGCATGAGTTTCAATTAATCAACTACATACATGTAGCTTCCACATGGATTACATAATTTGCGAATATTCCAAACGTATACTTGCATAAAACTACCGCATGTAGTTTTTCATAATTGAATAACATAATTCGAGAATATCCAAACGTATACAATATTCCAAATCGATAAGGATCATAGTAACGCACAAATTATGAATTATTTACCACCACAATCAAGTATACAGACCAACACAGTTATTTGTTCATACCAAAATAATACTCTACTTACAATGGTGTGGCGAATTCTCAAATTTAGGGATTTGAAGATGCAATTTGATTTGATTGAGTTGCTTTATGCCTTAGAATTTGCCTCCTAATCCTCTCTCCAATTGGTGGCTACCCCTAGTCGTTCCTCAGCAACATGGCGGCTTTGTTCTTATTTTTGAATGAATAGATTAGGGTTGAGTCTAGGGTCCTTTTTATAGGGGTAATGAACTGATTAGGGCCATTGATGTTGCTTGGATTGATCGTAGCCATTCATCCTAAGGAGAGACCAATTAGAGCCTGTCACCTAGCCCTAATGACAAAGCAGACTACAGAAAATCGACCAACATAGAATAGGCCAGCCAGGTTGTACTGGGTTCGACCTGGCTCTGGACCAGGTCGACAGCCCTGTCGACAGCCATGTCGACAGCCCTGTCGACCTGGTTAGACCAGGTCGACAGCCCAGTCGACCTGGGTGCGTTAGGCGGGTGTTTTTCCGCCCTGGCCCATTGGGCCCGATTTTGGAATTTTAAACTGTTTTATTCTGTTTGAATTTTAAACTTAATTCAGAAACTTCCGAAGGCCATATCTTCTTCAAACGGACTCCGTTTTTCGAAAACTCGGACTCTATTTCGCGTATTTTTCCGAGACGAACGCAATGGCGTATCCCGTTTCCCTTAGTTCTTTGATTTGAAATTAATTATACTTTAATTTGTGAATTTCACAGTTATAGAATTCGCGGGGTGTTACATTCTCCCCCACTTAAAAGGATTTCGTCCCCGAAACCTTCAAGTTAGGAGGAATGTATATCCTAACATCCAATCATCCATTTACTCATCCATCAAACACGAGCATCCATTGTCCTTAAAAGACTTCTAATGCTTCATGATCATATGCGAAGTGTGTGTGTACATGAACTTATCTAATGCAAAATCAGGCGGTCTACTGATTCAGTTGACCTCCTTAATGCGAATTATGTAAGTGCCATGAATCCATTATGTATGCAAATTTTCCTATTCTTGATTCTACATGAGTGCACAATCATTCAATACAAATGCAACATCCACATGACAACACATTAAAGTTCAACCACATATGAATGCACACATATATGCATATCCAATATGAAGTGACTGAGCCGATCTAAACCCTAGATTGTGTGTGTATATGCAACCACGAGCAACCACTAGCAATCACTTGCAACCACTTGCAACCATCATCCATAACATGTTTCAATTACATGTTTCCATCCAAATGGTTTCTACCTAAAAGATAAGGTCGAGGAAATATACCTAAAAAGATAGATAAAAGCGCAACTTAAGGAAAATGAAAGATCAAGGATGTACCCTCGAACAGAAAAGGGTAGGCAGTGCGTATTCTAGCTTCAGTTTCCCAAGTCGCGTCTCCCTCGGCGTCGCTCCACTGAACTTTGACGAGCTTGACTTCGCGGTTGCGTAGCTTCTTCACTTCTGTTCCCAATATGCGGGTTGGAACTTTTCTTATGGTTGCTTCGCGTTCCACTTTGGCCTCTTCGAGGATATTTGGCTCTACCACCTCGGCTGACTCATGTAGACATTTTCGGAGATGTGAAACGTGAAAAACGTTGTGGACTCCGGCCAACTTCTCGGGTAGCTCTAATCTATAGGCCATTTTCCCAATTTTCTCGATGATAGGGAATGGCCCTACGAACCTTGGTGCTAGTTTTCCTGTGGTTCCAAAATGAACAACGTTTCTTAGTGGTGATACCTTGAGAAAAACTCTGTCCCCAACCTCAAATTCAAGGTCGGTCCTTCTCTTGTCGGCATAGGACTTTTGTCTGTCTTGGGCCGTCTTCATCCTTCTTCGTATTAAGTCTACTTTCTCTGAAGTCTCTCGGATCATATCTGGTCCAAGTATGAGCTTATCAGTAGACTCCCACCAACAAGTGGGCGATCGGCACGGTCTTCCATATAAAGCTTCGAAGGGCGCCATTCCGATGGTTGCTTGATAGATGTTGTTGTAGGCAAATTCCACCAAAGGAAGGTGGTCTTCCCATGCCCCTCCGAAGTCAAGGACGCATAGCCTTAAAAGGTCTTCCAAAACTCTGTTCACTCTCTCTGTTTGGCCATCGGTTTGGGGATGATAAGCTGTGCTCAAGCATAACTGCGTTCCTACTGCTTCTTGCAGACTCCGCCAAAACTCGCTGGTGAAGACGGGGTCTCGGTCACTAACAATGCTAGATGGTATTCCATGGAGTCGAACGATTTCCTTAAGGTAAAGTGATGCTAGGGATGAGGCAGTTCTTTTACTTTTGACAGGTAAAAAGTGGGCGCTCTTAGTAAGCCTATCCACTATTACCCAAATGCTAGTGTTGCCTCCCCTAGACCTAGGCAGCCCATCGATGAAGTCCATTGAGATGCTATCCCACTTCCACTGCGGGACCTCTAGAGGATGTAGCAGTCCGCCAGGCTTTTTCTGTTCCGCCTTAACCTGTTGGCACACCATACACTTAGAAACGAACTCTTCCACGTCCTTTTTCATGCCGTTCCAGAAGAAAGTCCTTTTTATGTCTTTGTACATTTTATCTCCGCCTGGGTGTATCGTCATCTTGGAGTGATGTGCTTCCTCGAGAACCTTCTTTACTAAATCTTTTGTCTGTGGGACGCATAGTCTTCCGTCTCGCCTTAGCAACCCCTTATCGTCGATGGAGTATCTGTTGAGGTTACTTGAAGTCTCACCCCTAATTAGCCTATCAATTATTTCCACAAGCTGAGGGTCTTCGCGTTGTGTTGTCCCTACTGAATCCACTAAAGTTGGGCGCACTTCGAGAGATGCTAGCAAGCCTAGTACGAAATCGGAGGAAGGTCTAAAGTCGAAGCTGGCTATAAACTCTAGGCTTTGTCTTTCAACAAACAACGGGCTTAGGGTCAATTTCTTTCGGCTCAACGCGTCTGCCACTACGTTACCTTTGCCCGGAGTGTAGGAGATTTCGAAATCGTACGAGGCAAGAAACTCCATCCATCTTTGTTGCCTCAAGTTAAGATCCTTCTGCGAGAAAAGATATTTCAACGATTTATGGTCAGTGTAAAGTTCGAACTTCTTACCTAGGAGATAGTGTCGCCAAGACTTGAGTGCAAAGACGATGGCGGCTAACTCAAGATCGTGGGTTGGGTAGTTCTTTTCGTGCACTTTCAACTGCCTCCCGCCATAAGCTACTACCCTTACTTCTTGCATTAAGACGGTGCCTAGCCCTGTCCCACATGCATCCGTATAAACAGTGAACATCTTGCTCCCATCTGGCAGCGTCAAAACTGGGGCTGTTGTGAGAGCCCTTTTCAGTCGTTGGAAAGCAAACTCGCAATCCAAGTCCCAATTGAACACTAGATTCTTCTTAGTCAATTTCGTGAGCGGAGCTGAGATTTTCGCAAAATCCCTTATAAACTTTCGATAGAAACCCGCTAGTCCTAGAAAGCTTCGGACCTCAGTTGCATTCCTTGGTGTCTTCCAATCTTGTACCGCCACTACCTTAGCAGGGTCCACTGCTAACCCTTGTTTGGATACTATGTGCCCAAGGAACCTCACCTCTTCTCTCCAAAAGTGGCATTTGGAGAATTTGGCTTTTAGTTGATGGACTCGCAAAGTTTCCATGATTGCCCTTAAGTGCTGAGCATGTTCCTCTTCACTCTTTGAGAAGATAAGGATATCATCTACGAAGACCACTACAAACTTGTTGAGGAAATCTCTAAATACCCTACTCATCAGGTCCACGAAGTAAGCAGGTGCATTTGTCAAGCCGAAAGGCATGACAAGCCATTCAAAGAAGCCGTCTGGGGTTTTGAACGCTGTTTTATCGATGCTATCTTCAGCCACCCTTAGCTGATGAAAACCGGTTGCTAAATCGAGTTGGGAGAAAACAGACGCTCCTACAAGCTGGTCAAACAAATCGTCAATTCTAGGGAGAGGGTGCCTATTCTTTTTCGTTAGCTTGTTGAGCTCCCTATAGTCAACACATAGACGGAGTGATCCATCCGCCTTTGTAGCGAACACCACCGGAGCGCCCCATTCTGAAATGCTCCTCCTAATGAACCCCTTTTCTAGAAGCTCTTTAATCTGTTTACTAAGCTCTTTCCTTTCCCGTGGGGCCATGTGTCTAACGGGTAACGCAACGGGCTTTGCATTATCTACAAGATATATGCGGAAGTCTATTTCCCGCTTCGGAGGCAAGCCCTTCACCTCTTCGAAGATATCCGGATATTCCCGGACCACTCTAACTGATTGCAAATTTTCAACAGAGGCATCTAGCGATTCAAGATAACTAAGCATAACCGCATACGAGGGATTACAAGAAATTTCCAAAGTATTACCGAGCTGGGTTAGGAGCCTAACAACCCTTTTCTCACAATCAAGGATGGCCCCATTACTGGATAGCCAATCCATACCCAAAATAAAACCATAACCCGAAAAGCCCAAAACAAAGGCACTACATTGAAATTCTACACTTAGAATAGAAATTTTCAATCCCACACAGATCATAGACAAATGAGCTGGGCCCCCAATTGGGTTTGAAACAATGAAGGGGTCCTCTACCATACTAGTTTTTAGGTGCAGAGATTCTAATAAAGCAGACGAGATAAAGGAGTGTGATGCACCAGAATCAAATAAAGTGCGAACGGGGTGATCATAAAGATAAACTACACTTTCGACATAAGTATTTATACCTCGCTGTTGCAGAGGTGGCGCTTCTAGCACATGAACCTGTGCCCCTGGGGTGGATCCAGCCCTCTGCCCCTGTCCTCGTTTCTTTGGGCAGTCCTTAGCCCTGTGGCCTGTCTCACCGCAAGAAAAGCACCCACCATTCTCCTTGGCCTTCTTTTTCCGGCAGTCCTTTACTAAGTGCCCCACTTTGCCACAGAAATTGCACTTCCTCTTCTCTTTGTTGCCTTTCCCGCCCTTCTTAAAGTCTGTCTTCTTAGGCTGCAAACCCTCTTTCTTCCCTTGAGAGCTTTCTACCTTTGTCTCCTTCTTGCCCTTATCCTCTTCATTCAGCAATGCCATTTGCACCAATCTTTCATACGTGGCTCCCATGGGTATATGGGTCATGGCCAAACTGTGTAATGGCTCATTCAACCCTTTGACGAAACGAAGAGCCTTCTTGTGCGGGGTGTTGACTAGGTCAAGCCCAAACCTAGCCAGCTCATCGAACTGATTCACATACTCTCTGACTGTCTTGTCCCCTTGCTTAAGAAATAAGAATCTTTCCAACTGCAAACTTCTTTCCGCATCTGAGAGAAATTTAGTCTCAAACCTACCCTAAAGTCCTCCCATGTCTCCACTGGTCTTTCAGCATTAGTGACTTCCCACCAGTAGGAAGCCTCGCCCTTCAATAGCCTTACTACCAATTGTACTTTTTGTCTATCTTCTACCTCAAAGATGATGAATAGGTCCTCCGTTTCTTTCAGCCAATTTCTAGCTGCCACGAAGGACTCAGTTCCATGGAAATCCTTTCCTCCCATAGCTTTAAAATCTTTACATATCTTAGCAAATGTGTTTCCCCGAGGAGGAGGTGGAGGAAAAGGTGCTGCTGCAGCTGGATGATTTCCTGCAGCTGGGGGACGAGGAACGGTAGGACCTGGCTGAGTGGCTCTTGCTTCTAAGAACCGTCTAAACCAACCAGGTATTGGTACCCCTTCCGACAAGTTAAGATCTTCGGACATGCTGAAACAAAAAGGATAGATTCAAAACGAAGGATAAGAGATAGTACCTATGGCTTTGGGGAGTGGTCTTTGCCTTTTAGAATAAAATAATATTTTTCTTTTAAAAATGCTTCTTTAAAATTTCCTTTTTGAAGATAAATTTTTCAAAACTTTTTATCTTATCTAGTAAACCTATGCTCTGATACCAAGTGAAACACCCCACCTCCGTTAGGGTCACTCTCAAATGGAATGCCCTAATTTTGGTGGAGGTTTATAAGTATAAGTCACAGATATACAAGACAGATATAAGAACACATATTTGTAAACAGCAGAAAAACAACAACTTTTATTTCATAAAAGCAAATACGTGCTACAACAACATCACCATAATTGTCTTACATCTTTTCCAAAAACATAACACTTTCATAATCTGTCTTGATTACATTATTTAAAGAAGCATAAATAAAACATAGATAAACTGCAAAAGCCCCATAGAGTTTGTCCAAAGCCATAGTTTCAAACGAAAAGGTCCAAGCAATACATTTCTCTTCTTCAAGCTGGATGTTAAGGCTGGTCAAGCTGCAGTGTTCCCTCCCTGTGGACCTTGGGGGGGGGGGGGAACGGAAGAAAAGAAGACGAAAGAAAAGTAGAGTCAGACATAAAGCCTGAGTAAGTCTAGTACTATTCTGTCTATGAATAAAGAACTGGGTATGATAAGTATAAACAAGAAGTGGGAAAGCACTATAAACTTGGTTAAGTTGTCTAGGGTCGAATATGCTATCGTATCCCATGTTAATCTCTGAACCCATATAAACTAGTTTCCAACTGGCACCCCATAATCAGGGTGATGTGATCCATTCTATGATGATCGGCTCCTACTCGCATAGTTACATGTGTCTTACGGCCCCCGATGTTGTAGTTACCTATGATGGTCCCACCATGGGGTGTATCAAGTCCCATGGCGGTGGCCCGACACAACCTTAGAATGCACAGGTATGCTACTGGTGCCCAGTGCTTTATTTTTCTGCGCCGAAGTGTGTGCACGCCCGCACCCCGTTAGAACCTACACTGCTACACCACCGCCGTCGATTTGACCTCTTACAATCAGCCCAGTAATCGTGCCCCACCCTGCCTAGTTTCAGGGTATCCTGATACACCTTCTAGGGTTACTGCTGAAAAGGGTCCCCAGTTACTAGGTTTTCTATCTCTAGCCAACATGCTAAGTTGGTTAAGTGTATTCTAACCTAACCCCCACCAGTCCATTTAGTTTAGCATGTTTCATTTTGATTAAGTTTTTAGTCCACTTAATCCTAACAATCCTGACTCAGCTCTAATTGTCTTATTAAAGCCTTGACCTCTCACATTAGACAGGTATTGTTGTGGCTGCCTGTTGCCGGTTGGTTCCGGGCAGTCTTACGCCACAACTCAGTCTAACCTCGGGTCCTTATTGGGCTCCATGTTTAACCTCCCACATTGGATAGGTATTGTTGTGACTACTGGACAGCCGGGCGGTTCCGGGCAGGTTTACATCACAACTCAATCCAACCTCGGGTTAAACATATCGTATGTTCTACATTTACATATTTTGTCTTTCTTCTTTATTTTCTTATATGTAAATATTTGCGGCCCATTATTAAGTTAATGGTGTAAAGGTTACACCAATCATGGGCCCAACCCATACTTGAATTTGGGCCCTTCTATTTTATATTTTCATTCATTAGTAATTTTAACCCAACGTTATTTTCCCCCGTTTAACACGTCCGTTTATTATATATATGTTGGGCTTAGCCCTTTTTAAGCCCAACTTAGCCATGCGAAAAGGGGAGGCTTAAAGCGAGATTACATACACAAAAAGGGGAAATGTGAACGCATGAACTTGCAATATGACGTTGGAAATACAAAATAGAAACTGGTGTACTTGCATAGTAGTGACATATACTTTGGTCATAAAGCATAAGTGACATGAATCGAACCATGTAAACTTGTAGTTAAGTTAAGAATATCACTATCGACACATAGGCTTAACTACAACATAAACCTATATTTTTATTCAGGCATAATGTCAAACATAAGCAAATCATGTTCATACGACTACTACATGTTTACAAAGGTGTCTACTTTTGTGACTAATACAAAAGTATAGTTAAATTTGTTCACATAACCATGGCATAAATACTTCTAACATGAAATCATGATTCTTACTTTAGTCATGCAAACTTGCAAAAAGGGATTTTTGAATCTAACCTAGCTATGTACCACATATGTCATCATATAATTCTTGTAAACAATATAGACTTAACATGGATTTCAATTATGCCAAAATCAATCATAGCCTAGTCATATACATAAGTTTGCAAATAGGTTTTCTAGTACAAAAGCATGTCTTAATACATAAATCATGGTGCCAAAATTTCAACATAGTTTCATATGAATTATAACAACCAAACTTGTTCCAATTACGTACAAAATGATTTATGTACAAAAATATACATCATGATGGCATAGTAGCAAAACCCCAAACTTGCATGAGTTTCAATTAATCAACTACATACATGTAGCTTCCACATGGATTACATAATTTGCGAATATTCCAAACGTATACTTGCATAAAACTACCGCATGTAGTTTTTCATAATTGAATAACATAATTCGAGAATATCCAAACGTATACAATATTCCAAATCGATAAGGATCATAGTAACGCACAAATTATGAATTATTTACCACCACAATCAAGTATACAGACCAACACAGTTATTTGTTCATACCAAAATAATACTCTACTTACAATGGTGTGGCGAATTCTCAAATTTACGGATTTGAAGATGCGATTTGATTTGATTGAGTTGCTTTATGCCTTAGAATTTGCCTCCTAATCCTCTCTCCAATTGGTGGCTACCCCTAGTCGTTCCTCAGCAACATGGCGGCTTTGTTCTTATTTTTGAATGAATAGATTAGGGTTGAGTCTAGGGTCCTTTTTATAGGGGTAATGAACTGATTAGGGCCATTGATGTTGCTTGGATTGACCGTAGCCATTCATCCTAAGGAGAGACCAATTAGAGCCTGCCACCTAGCCCTAATGACAAAGCAGACTACAGAAAATCGACCAACATAGAATAGGCCAGCCAGGTTGGACTGGGTTCGACCTGGCTCTGGACCAGGTCGACAGCCCTGTCGACAGCCCTGTCGACCTGGTTAGACCAGGTCGACAGCCCAGTCGACCTGGGTGCGTTAGGCGGGTGTTTTTCCGCCCTGGCCCATTGGGCCCGATTTTGGAATTTTAAACTGTTTTATTCTGTTTGAATTTTAAACTTAATTCAGAAACTTCCGAAGGCCATATCTTCTTCAAACGGACTCCGTTTTTCGAAAACTCGGACTCTATTTCGTGTATTTTTCCGAGACGAACGCAATGGCGTATCCCATTTCCCTTAGTTCTTTGATTTGAAATTAATTATACTTTAATTTGTGAATTTCACAGTTATAGAATTCGCGAGGTGTTACATTTATCCCCACCGATTCATAAACCAAATCCATCCGCCTTCATCACCTCACGCTCCAGTTTACTATGTCCAAATTCGAGCTTCATCTCGTTGCGTCGAGATCCAATTTGAGGGTACGAACTTGAAGCCCTTGTTAAGAGAAGATCACTCGACCTTGTTTTAGGATTTTAGGAATTTTGTATGATTTTAGGTGGATTTATGAAGGTCGATACTTCTCACGTTTTGTTTTTTCTCAGAAGAAAGAACGGCGGCTCAAAAGTTTGACCAGAGAAGAAGATTTATGAGGGTTAGGTTTAGTAAGGGGAATATTTATAGTGGTAAAGGTTTAGATATTTTCTATTTTTATATTCAATTTTAATCCAATGATGTTTATGTTTGTCCTTTAAAATTCCTGTAATCACACGTGATACCCAAAAATCACGAAATTGGACATACAACTACAGTTTGACATTATGGTCCCAACGAAACTGGTTTCGTCGAATTCCGACTCTGTTTGCTCACACAGCGTATTTTTAACCGTCAAAATACTGACTGTTCTTCACATTAAAATCCCGTATGGCCACATACTGACTTCAAAAGTCACGGAAATTGAAATCTAACAATAATTTGACGTTACGAATCCAAAAAATTGGTTTTGTCGAATTATGAGGTCGTTTGCAAAACTGGCTATTTTTAAATCTCTAAACAACCCTTTTTAAATATTAAATATATTTAAAAACAATTAAATTAAATATTTATAAATAAATAGTATCATATATATTCACACTAGAATATCATACAGCTCTAGAATATTCCTATGTGAATTTCGAGCTCGATATTTCAAATCCCGATTTAATCGATATTCGATTTATAATGAAATTCCTTTTTAAAACATAAATAATTTCTTTATAAAATATAAAGGAATTCCATAGCGACTTTTCCAAAATTTGATTTGAACATAAATCAAAATCTACACGACGAAATCCCGATTTTTCTCTTCCACTAGAAAAATATACTTCACCAGCTCCTAACGTTTCCTGTTTCACAGAAATCTGATTTAAAACGGCTTCTGTATATTCGTTTAAAGTTCGAATCGCCAAATTGCGAACTCCCACGCCATTTCGAGCTCAATTATAATTATAATATAATTAATATGTTCAACCATCGTAAATTAAATATACTCGTTATCATAATTCAATACTAAACTGAATTATATATTTTGAATTGCCCAATTCACACCATATCGCCATTTCAGCCCATTCTGATTATTTCAGAATTAAATATATTATTTAATTTATGATTTTAATTAAATATTCAACATTAATTAATTCCACGACCATTAATTCCTCTTAATCACCTTTTATATAATTAAATAAATTATTTATTATATCACTGAAAATGCTGGTCATTACAGTAGATAAGAAGAAAGTCTTTTCTTTCAGCTTGCTACGAGAGGTTGCATGTGCTGTTCTTTCACGGCGTAGCTGTTCTTTAGTTGGCTTGTCCATAGCCTACATGGATTTGATAGGTTCTGTGCATGAGTTTTCATTTTCTAAGGGTAGCTGAAGCAAATATTGGATAGGTTGTATGATTTGATTCTTCAGGGCAGTGTAAGCTGTGTACAGTCACCGTTTTCATTTGATTTACCGAGTTGGAGACAGCTACATGTTATAGTGTTAATGCGTGTGTACTTAATCCTAGCTGTATTTCGTTATATAGGTTGGTATCGTATCATATCTTAGGTAGTTGTTGTTTGTACTCGACTTTACTTAAGAGTGAAGCTTAAATATTTTTATTCAATTTTATTTTATACAGTGTCAAACTATACCGCTTTTATCGTTGTTTACAGCTAATCGTTATATTCGAACCGACATACGCAAACTGCAGTCACCATGAAAAATGGACATTCCGCTACGTCTTAACACTCTGGTCCGAATGAAATTAATTTCATTGAAAACCAAATCCGTTTGCACAACGACGTTATTTTAGGCTATCGGTTCACCCTTAAATTTCGCACATCGACAAAACAACACCAATTGACTCCAAACCGGAAATACAGCAATAACTAATTATACGTTTTCAAATAAAACTCGTTTCGTCGAAAGCGGAGATCGTTTGAAAATAAAACTATTTATACACCATCTATACTATTATTATAATATAAATTTATTCCACAACATTCAAATAATAATAAATTATTATTATCGTATTTATCCAAATAAATTATTACACACCTTTAGAATAAACCAATACATATTTAAACTCTATACAGTTTCAGGCTTAAACGATGTTCAAATTATATATATCCTTTATATTTAATTAAATAAACGTTATCGTTTATTAATGAAATTACATAGCGACTATTTGAAAATTTGAATTGGCTATAACTGACAATCTATAATATGAAATCTTCATTTTTCTCTTTCATTATAAAATTATAATCGAATTGATTCCAACGTTTTCTTGTTTCACTGAATTCTGACTTAGAATGGATTCTGTATATGCACTTGAAATTAAAATCGTAAATTACGAACTACAACGTCATTATGGCTCGATTTATAATTTAAATATAAATTAAACATTCTAACTTCATTTTATAAACGAATTATATGTTATAAATCCATTTATAATTCCACATCGATATTTAAAATGATAAATTGAATTAAATTAAATATCTGACTGCAAAAAATACGGGACGTTACACCATGGTTGTTTGTTTGTTTGGATAGTGATTGGATGGATTGATTGATATTGTTGTATGCCGAATTTTTCTAAAAACTGAAATGTATAAATTGTTTATATAAAATGTGTATAAAATTATCATGAAAATAAATTGGAATAAATATTCATTTACAAGTTGGACGGCTTGTTTATGCACACCTATTTAACTGATATTGATTGGAACGGTAAATTTTACACATCGCCCAACTACACAAATAATAAACAGTATTTGTTGGTTGAAAGCCCACACAAGTATTGGGATGATATTTGACTTACACCAATCCCAATATTTAGTTGTATGTCAATCGATTGGTTAACAGGCTGTGATGAGCGTTATTTATTTATTTTAATGCTTATACAGTTATAGAACGCACTCTGGATGATGTTTGAATGTTGAATGATTATTTATCATAATTGCTGAATATATACAATGTTGGATATATGCAATGTATGAAATCCATATAACATAAATTATATGGTAATTGATTGAGTCGCATTCCGATACAGAATTATGAACGAATATTTTAAAATAATATTCAGTGAAGTATTAAATTATAGAAGGAATATTTTAAAATAATATTCAGCGAATAATAAAAATATGATTTTGATGTTCGATTTTGGATGGACATGGAAATATTGGAAAATGTGAATCCGAGTTAAGCAGTTAAACGCCATCTTAACCCGAACGGATTTTTCTATCGAATTTATTCATTTCATAATGAATATCGAAAAGAACGGATTTCAAAATCAGATATTTTGATAATATTATCATTTTAATATTATAACGATAAGGAATATTCAATTTTGGTTTGAAATTGAAAATGGAGTTGAAATCGTTTTAAAATGAATTTATAAACGACTTATAAAATACGTTTTAAATGGAAATCGATGATATATATATTATATATATTTAATGGTTTGAATAAAATGCGCCGCACAGCGACTGTTCGCGAATTTCAACCATTAACTTCAAATTGATGTAACGGGAGATTCGACCGTCGGATTCTCCTAAAACCATAACTGTTGGGTTCGTATCGAAAAGATATTTCCAATGAATATAAGATATTTAAATTTGAATGGTTGGATTTTTAATGATGTCCAAATCAATTTCAGAAAAGTCACTATGGATGTAGTTCGGCGGTCATTATTGGAAATCGACTATAAGTGCCTTATTAAAATTATTAAAAATATAGAAAAATAGTATAAAATCATAATAAATGATTTGGAAAGATTTTGGATGAAAAATTTCATATTTGTGAATGAACTGGTTATTAACTAGAATAATAATCCATATTTTTAAACAAATAAATTGAATTGAAAAATGGGTTTTAAAATAACTAAAATTTTCCAATATAAAAATTGGAATGGATTTGAATGGAAATAATCTTCGGAATATTTTGATATTGGATTCCGTGATTATATGGATACTGTTGAGGAATTTGGAAGATATAGATATCGTTATTCCCTATACAATACCTATTGGTTTCAGAATTTGATGTTGAATATAAGCGGATATTATTTCTATTCAGAGCCTTATATTTAATATCAAATTGGATTTTGGGTTTATCGTGAATAATGTTTTAAATAACATTCATTCTTTAACCTAATTAACGGTGAAGATATGATTTCGAATTTATAAATCTATTTATAAAGATTAATGGAAAATTTTCCAAAGTAAAGTTTTCTAATTTAATATATTAAATTGGAATTGAATGGAATTCGATCTGGTACTAATCGAGATGAGCTTCTATAAAGGAAGACCGGTACTATATATGGAATTTAAAAGGCTTTTCCGTTATTCCATTTATAGTATTAGTTTGATATGGAAATTTATATCGATTACGATTCATTAGATTTCCGTGAAGGTTCCATTTTAATGGAAGATGATTTCAGGTTTACTGTGAAACATGTTTTTACATGACATTTGTTCTTCAACCCAGTTAAAGACAAGATTAAATTCTTAAAAGTGGAACAATCATTAAGCAATTATCGTTGAGATTAAAACCAAGTTGGAGTTTTAATAAATCTTTAATTAGATTTGAATGAATGAATGGTGATTAAATTTACCAAAACATGAGATGTGGTATAAACCAAATATACTTGGTTGCTGGTATTCATGATTGTGATTGATTGATTGTTTGGATTGTTCTCGACCAGTTTATGAGCAAAATATGCTTTTACATTTAGCACTGGGTTGGGTAGAAATATTTGTATGCTAACATCTTGTGAAACACTTCACGATTTGACTATTAGATTTCTAGCGATGTTGTTGAGTTCATTTAAAATTTAATGACTGATTTTGAAATAATATTATTCTTAAGTGAAAAGAAATGTATTCCCGATTTTGTTCAGGGAATGTTTTATAAAAATATTTTATAAAGCAGAAAGGATTTCGAGGCTTAAACCCGATGTTGTCGAAATGAATTCGAAATGTATTATGTGTTTGACATTGTGGTTCATCACGTAACCAATTAGTTGCTATTGATGATGTATCTGTTTGGTGACGGAGAATTTATTGTCTTGCTTAACACCCTTCTTTGAGACATACGAGCTCAAAGGTTTTGTGACTAATAGTGACTGATCTTTTGTGTGAATTGCTAATGTAAAGTACTATATTTTGGAAAGTACTTGCGATTATTATGTTGTGAAATGATTTTCCCTACTTCAGGATACAAAAATGGTTTAGTATTTATCTAAAGATTCGGGTAACCCGGACGACTAAAAGTATGGGTGAGATGGCAGTGTAGTCCCCGAGGGCATGGGATTGTGCATCCTCAGTGTAACGTGCTCCATCATGGGAGGTGCACATATATGTATCGAGTTGGTAAGGTAGTACCCTTTGCCTTGTCTATGGGGAGCCTGATATTTGGTTGCATACTTGTTTGTATGCATTGTGATGTTTTGGAATTCATATTTCCAAAGATTTTGGTTTGAGATACAAAAGTGAAATCTACTTTGATATAAAAGCTAGATATATATTTCAAATGATTTGAAATAAGGAATTGGAAATAAAGTCCAAAGGAATAATTTTTTAAAATTGAATTATATTTCGAAAAATCTATGTTTGAGATTAAGCCTAAATGGGTAGATTGAGGAATTGCATGTTGTATGATGCATAGTAGATCCATATTTCTATTATTGGAAGTTGTTTATGCACTGGTGTTCTTGGGGGTAAACCCATTCCATGTTATACGGCGTGGTCCCTTAATTTACCTTATTTTAAAGTAAAGTTTAATAACTGTTTTGAGTTCTCACACCAGTCCCATGACTGACTCGAAGTTTATTGTTTCTAAATAAACTCTAGGTAACCATATTTTCTACACGGGAAGTCAGTATTTTTGGTTTTGCAGATTATTTCATTTAGCAGGATTTTGGATCGAAGCTTAAAGCTGCGTCCAGAGCACTGATAGTCTTCCACTGTGTTAGTTTATTTGTTTCCGCTACATTGTATTACATTTATTGTAAATTTATTTTCAGCTGTATGTTATTTTCGATACTCTGATATTCTGTACTCTGATGTAACAATATTATGATGTTTAAAAAAGTCTTATGTTGTTTTTTCTGATGTTTTGTGCGCCTAAAGTTAGCATATCTGCCTTTTTGGTTCGATTTAATTCGGTTTAACGATCGATTTGGATCGACAGAGAAGGAGGGTCACTACATTGGTATCAGAGCTTTGGTTAACTCAAATCTTTAGGGTGCAAATTGTTAGAACAGAACAAAAGACTCATCATAGATAGTATTAGTAACATACTATAAGAATGGCTCGTTAGAGATAGGATCAATAGTATCCTAGAATGAGAAACTCATTAGAGATGGGGTTAGTAATGTCCTAGATTGAGTAGAGAGTGATATGTTTATAAGTAACATATTTGTGATTATATATATAATCCGATTTTAGAAAATATATTTTTGAGCATATAAAGTTATATAAGCTAATCAACTAATTGATTGCTGATTGTGTGATTATTAATTCAGCTAATAAAAATATTGGAATAATAAAACCAATATGAAGATGAAAGGTAAATTAAGCCAAATCGAATCAAATATTGAACTGAATTGAAAATTGATTTGAATTGAATACATATGCATGTACATATATATGTGTAAACAGGTCATAGCATGGAAGCTAAGAGGAGGAATACAATTGTATGCCTGACAAATAGGTACATATTTACTATATTCATTGGGTTTGATGATTTTATGACCCGACTGGCTTTTTTATTTTCTTTTGATTGATGAGGGCCTTGTGAGGCAAGTTGCGATTTTACCGGTCAACCCGGAAAAAGGAGGTTATGGCGAAAATTTTCGAAAATTTAGGGTTTTAGCCAAATTTTTGAGAAATTTGAAAGTTCTTAGAGCTGAAAAGTTGAAGAACTCAAGCCAGAATGAAAGTTGTGTTGGTTAGTTAAACAAATTTTGGCTCCGTTCCTTTCTGAGGACGAAAAGATATTAAGTGGGGGAGATTGTAACAACCCGGAATTTCTAAACCAATTTAAAAATTTTATTTTAGCTATTTTGATGTGTTTTGAATATTTAAAATGATTTATTTCAAATAATAACGACTAACAAATTTATTTAAATCAAAGTCAGAACATATAAATTTGAAATTTAATTTTAAACGAACTCCAAATGGTGCGGTAGTTCGAAAATTCGATTTCTAACTTCAATTGAATATACATAATTCAAAGTAAGTCAGAATTGGGCAAAACGAGAAACGTTAGAATCTATTTAACTATATCTTTCTAACAAATATGAAAAGCTGAGATTTAACTTTATAAATTATTAGTTATGTGCAATTTTAAAATTTAAATAGTCGCTATGGAATTTATATATATTTTAATATAATATACAACCCTTAAAATAGCCATTTTGCAAACGACCTCCGTCACTTTTGTTGGATCCGAAATGTCAAATTATATTCAGGTTTGTCATAATTTTTGGAATTAATATGTTAGAGCAGTGAATGTAAATGTGTTTGGTAATTTCAGTTTGAATTTAATCGACTGGAAAAAAAGTCAAATTTTCAAACGGTCTTCAAATTCGATGAAATTAGTTGTGTTAGGACCGTATCATCAAAACATAGCTAGAATTAATTTTTCTGTAATTTTTGGAGTTAGTGTGTGGCCCCGGTAAATTAAATTGTATGTTTAAAATTCAATATATTGATTTATATTTTAATTTAAAGAAAAACTGATTGAAACAGTAGAATTGGCTTACGAAACATATTTCATTATGTCCGGAATGGGGGTATTCAGCTAGTGGCGATTGTCATTGGGTTTGATTTGGAGTTCGGATGTGAAAACACACATTTTTTGAATTAAAACAATTGAATAATTTAAATATAAATACATGGGCCAATCAAAATTCATGAAGCCCTAATTCATTTCATAAAGAATCCACCGCCTTCAAAATCTAATGTAGAAAACTGCTCCCAACATCTCTCTTTAATAACTTTCGATCCACACAATGAAATCGAGAAATTCTTGAAGCAATATTGCAGTATTCTCCACCCTCTTCAAATCCATACGGATGTTGGTATCTGGGATTACGTAGTTCACTTGAGATTGGTGCATGATATCTCGCCATTCAGTGGCGATTTCTGGCCACCGTTCGCCTTCGAGTTCATTGATGTGGCAGCGGTAGGGACGGCTCCTGGAGCTCTACAACATGGTGCAAGTCGATTGTCGTCAAGCCCCTTCGTTTTGGTGCGAAATTCAACCCTAGTTTCGAAGAACAGTTTTGAACATCGGCTCGTATAAATTGAAGAAGAGGGTGATGATTTAATTAATTAATTAATTATCTTTAAAAAGTCGTTAACCTTTAAATTGACACCATTTTGTCATACGATGTCGAAATCCAATGAAATAAGAGACACTAGACTCGTAACAGCGTATTCTACATTCTAGAAGTGACTAGAAGCGATTTGGGGAAAATTTAAATTTGAGGCGAATTTAAATCAAAACAGTACAGAAATTCAGAAATAAAGGCAGGAGGAGTGGAAACAATAGTGATACTCTTTCTCACTCAACTATTTTTGTTATGTAATCATATCGTAGCTTGTAAATGGGGCTTAGTAGCTCATGTCACTACTTTTTGCAAACCATGGTTGCTTGTTTGTTTGGATTGTGATTGGATGAATTGATTGGGATTGTCATTGACTGATATTGCTGTATGCCGAATTTTTATGAAAACTGAAATGTATAAATTATTTACATAAAATGTATATAAAATTGTCATGAAAAGAAATTTGTATAAATATTCATTTACAAGTTGGATGGCTTGTTCGTGTACACCTATTTAACAGATATTGATTGAGACGGTAAATTTTACATATTGCCCAACTGCACAAATAATAAACAACATTTGTTGGTTGAAAACCCACATGGGTACTGGGATTATATTTGACATACACTAATCCCAATATTTAGTTGTACGTCAATCGAATGGTTAACAGGTTGTGATGAGCATTATTTATTTATTTTAATGATTATATAGTTATAGAATGCACTCTAGATGATGTTTGAATGTTGAATATATGCAATGTATGAAATCCATATAACAAATATTATATGGTAATTGATTGAGTCACATTCCGATTCAGAATTATGAATGAATATTTTAAAATAATATACAGTGAAGTACTAAATTATAGAACGAATATTTTAAAATAATATTCAGTGAACAATAAAAATATGATTTTGATGTCCGAATTTGGATGGACACGAAAATATTGAAAAATGTGAAGCCGGGTCAAGTAGCTAAACGCCATTTTAACCTGAACGCATTTTTCTGTCGATTTTATTCATTTTATAACGAATATCGAAAAGAATGGATTTCAAAATCAGATATTTTGAAAATATTGTCATTTTAATATTATAACGATAAGGATTATTCAATTTTGATTTAAAATTGAAAATGATGTTGAAATCGTTTTAAAATGAATTTGTATACGATTTATAAAATACGTTTAAATGGAAATCAACAATATATATATTGTATATATTTAATGGTTTGAATAGAATGCACTGCACAACGACCGTTCGTGAATTTCAACCATTAACTTCAAATTGACGTAACGGGAGATCCGACCGTCGAATTCTCCTAAAACCAGAACCGTTGGGTTTGTATCGAAAAGATATTTCCAATGAAAATAAGAGATTTAAATTTGAATGGTTGGATTTTAAATTATGTCCAACTCAATTCCAGAAAAGGACGTTATGGATGTAGTTCGGTGGTCATTATTGGAAACCGACTGTAAGGGCCTTATTAAAATTATTAAAAATATAGAAAAATTGTGTAAAATCATAATAAATGATTTGGAAAGATTTTGGATGAAAAATTCCATATTTGTGAATGAACTTTTTATTAACTAAAATAATAATCCATTGTTTTTAAATAAATAAATTGGATTAAATAATGGGTTTTAAAATAACTAGAACTTTCCAATATAAAAATTGGAATGGATTTGAATGGAGATAATCTTCGGAATATTTAGATATTGGATTCCGTAATTATATGGATATTGTTGAGGAGTTTTGTAATAACCCGAAAATCTGGGCCAGTTTAAAATTTTTATTTTGGCAATTTTAGTGAATTTTGAACATTTAAAATAGATTATTTTAAATAATATCGACGAGAAATTTATTTTGAATATAATTCGAACGTATATATTATATACGTCGTCGTTAGAATATAAATATTTATATATAATTATAAATAGAATTGAAAACGGCGCGGTAGTTCGAGAATTCGATTTCAAACTTCAATTGAATGTACCGGGTGCAAAACAATCCGGATTTTAGTGAAACCAAAAACATTAGTATCTAATTGATGATATCTTTCCAACGAATCCGAAAAATCAAAATTTCATAGCGGGAATCAAAAGATATGTCCAGTTGAAAATTCTGAATAGTCGCTATAGAATTCAGGCCCTTAAAAATGGGAATTTTGCAAATGACCTCGGATTTCGACGAAACCACTTTTGTTGGGTCCGGGATGTCAAATTATTGCTAGATTCCAAATTTCATAATTTTTCGAATCAATATGTGAGCGTGGCAAAGGAAAACGCGTTTGACCAGTTTCAGTTGATTTTAATCGACTGGAAAATGGCCATTTTTCCAACGGTCTCAGAATTTGACGAAACTAGTTTTGTTAGGACCGTATCGTCAATATGAAGCTAGAAAATATTTTTCTAGAATTTTTCAAGTTAATATGTGACCCCGGTAATTTGAAATGTACGTTTAAAATTCAATATAGCGATTTAAATGTAAATTCAACGGAAACTGATTCAAACAGTCGAATCAGCCTACGATACATATCCCATTGTGTTCGGAATGGGGGTAAAACGCTATGGACGTCAGGCGGTGGGCCTCGTTTAGAGGTCAAAAATAAAAGTTGTTTTTTAATGATAAATAAAATAATTAAACAGAAAAAAAAATATTTCCCCTTCCTTTTTCTTCTTAACCTGCCCCCCCCCCCCTTAATTTTTATTTCGAATCGAACTCCCAGAAAAAAAGAAAAAAAAAAAAACGAAGACGACGGACGGAGCCCTCCCTCCCTCGCGATCGACGCGGCCTCCTCCATGCCGCCGCCAGACCTTCATCGCGGCCCCCCCAGCGCCGCTGCCACAGAAGATTCCCCCCTCCCTCTTCTTCTCCCTGGCGCCGCCGCGCCAAGCACAGCCCCCCCCCCCCCCCCCGGTCAGCAATCGAGCACCGCGAAGCCCCCCTCGCCTGACCTCCGCCGCCACCCTTCCTCCGATCAGAAAAGAAAAAAAAAGTGAGTAAATTCTGATTTTGTTTAAATTAAAATCTGATTTTGTTTAAATTAAAATTCTGATTTTGTTTAACTTGATATGCTAGTTTTGTCTAACTCGATTTTACAAAGCAAAAAGGTAGGATTTTTATTTTTACGAATAGCATATAAAAATATGGTTTTTATTTATATAAAGTAGCGAAGATAAAGATGTGATTTTTATTGTTTTGAAATAAAAGTATACTTTGCTTTGAAATGAGATATGATTTTTATATTTTTAAAGTATTAAAAATATGATTTATATATTTTTAAAGTAGTAAAAATATAATCTTTATGAGATATAGAATGTAAAAATATCATCTTTGTATATGTAGCGAAATAAAAATCTGATTTTTATTTTATATATGTTGAAATAAAGAGGGAATTTTTATAGTGATGAAAGGCGAAAACTTTATTTTTATAAAGGCGAAATCAATATTTTTGAAATGGAATTTTTATCTATATGACACCAAAGTAAAAATTCGATTTTTATATATTGAATAGCATAGTAAAAATTCGATTTTTAAATATATGAAGTGATTATAAAAATATGATTTTTAAATTGAAAGTGAATAAATAAAAATGTGATTTTTATTTTAAAGACATCAAAATATAAAAATGTGTGATTTTTATATATGTAGTGACTACGCGCAACGAAGATGATAAAAAGGGGGAGAACGACGAAGACTTCTACAAATGAAGAGTCAAGATGATTGGATAGCTATTGGTGAAAACTTCTGTGACGAGAAGGAATTTCGCTCGGTCCGAACCAGTCGCTAAACCGACCCAGACCGTTCGAAACGCCCTATCGTTTGAGAACACGACAAAGTAGAACGCATACAGAAGAACATTTCGTTGTATATTACAACAATGCATTAGATTACAAGAATATACAGAGTATAAACAAATAAATATTACACAGAAATATCAGAGATTTAAATTACATTTAAATACATCGCAGCGGAAAATAATACAATACACAACTAGAAGAAGATATACGGATACAAAGCTTTCCGGATATCGTTCCAGCTGTAAACCAGGATCCTGTGAATATAAATCTGCAAAACCAAAACTACTAGCTGCCCGTGTCAAAATAAGGGCACCCAGAGTTTAGGTTAAAACAATAAACTCCAGGTCAGTCATGTGACTGGTGTGAGAACTAAAACGGCTATTAATCTTTATTTTAAATCATTAGGTAAATCAAGGGACCACGCCGTATAACACGTAACGGGTTTCCTCCCAAGAATACCAGTGCATAAAACAAACAGCGCAATGCTAAATAAAGAAAAATGAAACTGTTATAAGACCCAGGTCCCATCACACAATGCAACGCAGCCGAGGATAGGGTTTTCCCTTATAACAGCCAAAGAAAATAATCAACTGTTTCCATCCATCTCCATCCATCTCCAAGTACGTCTCGCAAATCCATCCACCCAGAAAAATGAAACCGGAGGCACTTTCCTCGCATATCCATCCATCTCCAAGTACGTCTGGACGATCACCAACTGTTTCCATCTTCTTGGGTGTACATCCTAATCAAGATCATTAGTAATCACCCAAACGACGTGAAGACTTCCGGTCTTCGACCATCGTCTTCATCTTCGACTTATCGTCGTATCAGTTATTCAGAATGGGATAAACCCGGTCTTTCCGAATAACTCGCGTATACTTTAAATAAGTGTTACACAAACACAACATACGCCTCATTCCAATTCATCAGTCACTAACCGTAAATTAATCAAGAGAATAATTCCCCAAATATTAACCCCGAAGGCCGAAACCAACATCAGATCAATATCCAGAAAACCATTCTGCTTAGCTAACCGACAGTTAGTTTCTGATTTCACATTCATAGGGAAAGGTTCCCATTAATTTTATCCAAGATAAATTTCTTGAATTTATTCTTTAATCTATTTTTGAATAACAATTCAAAACTAGTCGGGATTAGCGAACTTTACCGAAGTAATCATTTGTTTTAATTTCCCAATCCCAGCCTATTCATCCCATGAAGTAAAACTGGTAGTACTTCATATCTAACACCACGGTGTTATCGGTAAATTCAATTACCATTTCACGTTCAAATCTAATTAAAGATTTAACTATCGCCTGGAGCAAAACTGGTGATACTCCATTCTTGATCATTTCAATCTAATTAAAGATTCATTAAAACTCCACTTAGTTTTAATCTTCGACTGGGTTAAAGAATCAGTGTCATTTAAAACACGGTTCACGATAAACCAAAAATCACCTTCCATTAATTATCGGGTTAAAGAACAAGTGTTATTTAAAACATTGTTCACGATAAACCCAAAAATCAATACCAATTCAATTCCATTTAAATATCATTTAATTGGTACACTTCATTAAATCTAAATAAAAAGATTTAATCTTTTCTCAACTGGGTTCAAGAACAGTGTTAGTGAAGACACCATTCACGACAAACCCAAATCACATTTGATATTCAATATAAGGCTCTGAATAGAAAATATATCGGCTTATATTCAATATCAAATTCTACGATTAACAAATGTCGTATTGGAAATAACGATATAAATATATATCTTTCAAATTTCCATAACAACATCTGTATAATCACCAATTCCAACATCGAAATATTCCGAAGACAATTTCGATTCAAATCCATTCCAATGCAATCATTGGAAATTTTGGTTATTTTTAAACCCTTTTCGAATTCAACTTATTTATTTAAAAATAAATAGAATTATAATTCTAGTTCAAAACTAGTTCATTTCGATAAAAATCTATTTTTATCTTTTCAAATATGGAGTTTTTCATCCCAATCCTTTCTAAATCATTTCTTATGATTTTACACAAATTATTACTATTTTTAATAATTTTATCAAGGCCCGTACAGTCGATTTCCACCAATGGCCATCGAACTACACGTATAGCGACCTTTTTCAAATTTGATTTGGACGTAACTCCAAATCCAACCGTTAGATTTCAAATTTCTAATATTCGTTAGAAAGCTCTTTTCGATACGAACCCAACGGTTCCGGTTTTAGGAGAATCCGACGGTCGGATCTCCCGTAATGTCCATTTGAAATAAATGGTCGAAATTCACGAACTGCCGCGGCGTGGCGCGTTCTATTCAGGCCATTATATTATATATATAATATATACTTCGTCGATTTCTATTTAAAACGAATTATATAAATAGTTTTAAAATCGTTTTCAAAAGCAATTTCAACTTCCTTTTCAATTCAAATCAAAATTGAATTCTTCTTTATAAATTCGTTTTAAAATTCATTTCTATTCAATTCAAATTTCAATTCAATTTGAATTCATTTCAATTCGCTTTCAATTCAATTTGAATTCGTTTTCAATTGAATTCATTTCGAAATCGTTTTCAATTCGATTCATTTCGAAATCGTTTTTAATTCAGTTCATTTCGAAATCGTTTTTAATTCAATTCATTTCGAAATCGTTTTTAATTCAATTCATTTCGAAATCGTTTTCAATCGATATAAATATCGTTCACGTTAAAATGGCGTCAATCTAATCAACACGACTTCATAAATTTCTATTTTCAAATATTCTATTTCAAATATTTCTTTTTCAAAATAGTTGTTATTATCAAAATATTTCGTTCAACACATGACCAATCTCAATGGATGAGTACTGTCAACACATGAACCGTTATTTTATATTGATAAAGATGTAAATTTTATTATCAAAATATTTCGTTCAACACATGACCAATCTCAATGGATGAGTACTGTCAACACATGAACTTTTATTTTATATTGTTCTTTATTTTCTAAATTGGAATGAGGCCCAATCAATCACCATATAAAGTTAATTATATGGATTTTCATGCATTACACACATATAATAGCATTGAAAAATAATCAACCATCAACCAAAGTGCACTACACTGTATAAGCATCAAATATAGATATCTAACGCTTATAACAGCTTGTCAATCAATCGATCGACATATTTAATCAATCAGGATGAGTGAACTTCAAATTTCATCCCAACACCCGTGTGGGGTTTCAAACAATCAAACGCATATTTTATTTGTGCAGTTGGGCGATGTGTAAAATTTATCGACCCAATCAATGTCCTTCAAATAGGTGTACATAAACAAACCGTCTGGTTTGTAAATGAATATTTATTTATTCACATTCACGTTAAAAATTATATTTTTAACGACAAAACATTTTATTCCAACATATGAATTTCTATTCAGTTCATTCTTTAAATAAAATGATATTTTTATTTTTCTAACTTATTTTAGAAAATTTCGGCGGCATAACGGCACGATACTAGAAACGGGACAAGGCCTAGCCTTATCCCCGGTCTAGTGAAGGCCCACGCCATTCACACATCAATCAAATCAATTCATTTCACCAAACAATTCAATTTCAATCAAATAATCCAACTAATCTATGCAACCAAACAAACAAGTCCATGGTCTGTGGACGATTGTGTCGGGTGCTACTAAGCACCGTCTGCATCCTAGTATATATATATATATATATATATATATATATATATATATATATATATATAACTAGAATATGAAATTGAAACGTGAGAAATTCTCACCGATAGCTTTCCAAACATCTTGACTCTTCTTTGATATAAATCTCCTTCGTTCTCGCCTTTTTGTTACCTTCGTTGCCCGCTTTCACTACCTATGTAAAAATCGAATTTTTACTTCGCTATTCCATATATAAAAATCATATTTTTATTTCGAAGTTCAATATATAAAAATCATATTTTCTTTCGAAGTTCAACATATAAAAATCATATTTTTCTTTCGTTGCTATGTATATAAAAATTCTATTTTTACATCGCTACTATATAGATAAAAATTCTATTTTCATACCGCTACTATATAGATAAAATTATATATATATTTTTTTATATAAAGATCGTATTTTTATCTATTATATAAAAATCAAATCTTTTCTATTTAAAAATCAAATCTTTTCTACTTAAAATAGAATCTTTTATATTTAAAAATCGAATCTTTTATATTTAAAAATTGAATCTTTTATATTTAAAAATATAATCTTAATCTACATTAAAGATCTAATTTTTATTTTTAAAAATAACAATTGCTAATTTTATTTAAAGATCATTACATAAAATAATTTAAATAAACTAAATAAATAATAAAAACTTACTGGCAGTTTTTGAAAAGGGGCGAAGGAGGCTGAGGGGGTGGAGCGGCTCGCTGGTCGGAGGAGAAGAGGGAGGAAGGGGAGAAAGGAAGGCGGAGGAGGGGGTGCGGGCGTCGGGGTCGCGGCTCCGTGGCTCGAACTGAAGGAGGAGGGTGAATCGAGAGGAGGGAGGACGGTTTGGGGATGGAGTTGCGGAGGTTGTGGTTCGGTCTTCAGTGCGGTGGAAGGGTGGTGGGCGCTCTGGCGGCGGCATCCGCCTTGGAGGAGGCGCGACTGGAGGCTGAAGCGATTCGATCTTCTTTTTTTTTTTATGACTTTGAAAGAATAACTAATTGGGGGGGCCTGAAGGATTAAAGGGGTGAAGAAAGAGAATATTAAATTTTAAATTTATTTAATTTTTTTTTTATTTGCAAAAAGTTGACTTTTTCATACGACCTCGAAACGAGGCCTACCGCCTGTCGCCCATAGCGTTTTACCCCCATTCCGAACACAATGGGATATGTATCGCTAGCTGATTTGATCGTTGCGATCAGTTTCCTTTTAATTTACATTTAAATCACTATATTGAATTTTAAACGTACATTTCAAATTACCGGGGTCACATACTAACTCTAAAAATTCTCGAAAAATATTTTCTAGCTTCGTATTGACGATACGGTCCTAACAAAACTAGTTTCGTCAAATTCTGAGACCGTTTGAAAAATGGCCAATTTCCAGTCGATTAAAATCAACTGAAACTGGTCAAACGCGTTTTCCTTTGCCACGCTCACAAACTGATTCAGAAAATTATGAAATTTGGAATCTAGCAATAACATGACACTGCGGATCCAACAAAACTGGTTTCGTCAAAATCCGAGGTCGTTTGCAAAATTCCCATTTTTAAGGGCCTGAATTCCATAGCGACTATTCAGAATTTTCAACTGGACATATCTTTTGATCCCCGCTATGAAAATTTGATTATTCGGATTCGTTGGAAAGATATTATATATTAGATTCTATTGCTTTCGGTTTCACTAAAATCCGGATTGTTTTGCACTCAGTACATTCAATTGAAGTTTGAAATCGAATTATCGAACTACCCCGCCATTTTCAATTCTATTTATAATTATATATAAATATTTATATTCTAACGACGACGCGTATAATATATACGTTCTAATTATATTCAAAATAATTTTCTCGTCGATATTATTTAAAATAATTCATTTTAAATAATCAAAATTCGCTAAAATCGCCGAAATAAAAATTTTAAACTGGCCCAGATTTTCGGGTTGTTACAATCTCCCCCACTTAAAACTTTTCGTCCCCGAAAAGGAACAAAGTTGAAAGTGGTTTGATTAATCAACACTACGTTCGATCTGGCTTTCATTCTCTAACTTTTCAGTTTCTGAGAATTTTCAAATTCTTCAAAAATTTGGCTAACACCCTAAATTTTCGAAAAATTTCGCCATAACCTCCCCTGCACCGGGAGCATCGGGGAATTTCAAATAGCTTCCCCGGTCCTTCAGATCTCAAAAAGAAAAAGAAAAAGCCAAGCGGCTAGCCAATAGGCTCATAAAATCATCATCACCCAAACAAAACAGTAAATTATGTAGTAAACATGTACCTATTTGTCGGGCAAACAAATTTTATTCTCTGCTCTAGCCTCCTTGCTATGACCTGTTCAATGTAAGTATATGTATATGCATGCAAATACGACCAATTTTCAATATAATTCAATATTCGGTTCAATTGAACTAAATGGTTCAAATTTTAATTATTCAAACAATAATCAAACAATACAACTATCAATCAGTTAGTTGATTAGCTTTTCAAATGCATAACTTTGATATATAGTCAAAAAAAAATCAGATTTTTGATGCCAAATCACAACAATAAGCCCTATCTAATTTCGGTTCTCACACCAGTCAAATGGAAATATAGGAATCTCACTTTCGTTACTCGAAAATAAATACTGGCGACAGTGCCCCATCACCAGAATTATCCCCGAGCAACTAGAGTATGATCCTATAACCATCCAGTATATTAAAACTTCGAATACACGTTTGCAAGACGCATATGCAAAATCTTTATATATCGGATCGTCCAAATCAATTAAATAAATAATCAAATACGAATGATTGATTTAAATTTTCAAAACAAAAATTGTTTTCACTTTAAAAATATACTCTTCACACTCGTTCTAGGATACTACTGATCCCATCTCTAACGAGTCATTTCCATTGGATATTACTAATCCTATATCTGATGAATTCTTTCGTATGGTTCTAACGTGCCTTGTTCTCTGAGCTTTGTAAACCAAAGCTCTGATACCAACTGTGACGAGAAGGAATTTCGCTCGGTCCGAACCAGTCGCTAAACCGACCCAGACCGTTCGAAACGCCCTATCGTTTGAGAACACGACAAAGTAGAACGCATACAGAAGAACATTTCGTTGTATATTACAACAATGCATCAGATTACAAGAATATACAGAGTATAAACAAATAAATATTACACAGAAATATCAGAGATTTAAATTACATTTAAATACATCGCAGCGGAAAATAATACAATACACAACTAGAAGAAGATATACGGATACAAAGCTTTCCGGATATCGTTCCAGCTGTAAACCAGGATCCTGTGAATATAAATCTGCAAAACCAAAACTACTAGCTGCCCGTGTCAAAATAAGGGAACCCAGAGTTTAGGTTAAAACAATAAACTCCAGGTCAGTCATGTGGCTGGTGTGAGAACTAAAACAGTTATTAATCTTTATTTTAAATCATTAGGTAAATCAAGGGACCACGCCATATAACACGGAACGGGTTTCCTCCCAAGAATACCAGAGCATAAAACAAACAGCACAATGCTAAATAAAGAAAAATGAAACTTTTATAAGACCCAGGTCCCATCACACAATGCAACGCAGCCGAGGATAGGGTTTTCCCTTATAACAGCCAAAGAATGCTTGATACGGTTAAAACAAATCGTTTGATACTATTATAAGTGCATAGTGTATAAAACAACTTCAAATCATAAGTATCAATCATAGGCGGCATGAGCGCCCCATCCCACTATGTCACCATACTAGTTCTACAATTAAAACCGCAAATGTCACGTATTTGGAAATTGGATTTCCGTCTATGAACCGAGGCAAAAGATAGTCCTCAACCGATTCGAGACAATCTAGCCCATGTCTCAGGCAAGCGCGCAGGCAAGCCTTGGATCGTCAGGGCCGGTCCACCGATGTGGATTATTATGCCTGAACACTACGTTTCCCCGCCCTTTGGGGCGTAAATGAGCCAACGAATGACTCCATCGGACCCGGATCGTCCGATCAAACCGAGGCGCCTCGCAACAGCAACAACCACATAAGTCAAACTCGTCAGGGCGTGTAAAACCACTGACGCCACTTTTTAGCTAGAAGGAAACGCATTCCCTCCCTGAGGTCCTCTCCCGTTTTTGGTTCATACCGGGTGTGAAACACGCGAGGTAAACGTTACACAAAGCTACGCCACAAAGGCCTTGCTTTGATCATCACCACAAGACTTTGCTTTTCAACAGAAGCCTCGATCAATTGCCGCTTAGGCATGCCACACAGGCAATTCACTCCATGCGATTGATATCCATCAATATATAACCCCTGAGCTCGTATGTCTCAGAGAAGGGCGTTAAGCAAGAGAATAAATTCTCCGCCGCCAAACAGATATATATTTAATAGAGATCAATCACACGGACTAAAATCCAATGTCAGACACACCGTCCATTTACAAGTCCGTTGTGGGTCTGAACGAAACCGGAGGCACTTTCCTCGCATATCCATCCATCTCCAAGTACGTCTGGACGATCACCAACTGTTTCCATCTTCTTGGGTGTACAGCCCAATCAAGATCATTAGTAATCACCCAAACGACGTGAAGACTTCCGGTCTTCGACCATCGTTTTCATCTTCGACTTATCGTCGTATCAGTTATTCAGAATGGGATAAACCCGGTCTTTCCGAATAACTCGCGTATACTTTAAATAAGTGTTACACAAACACAACATACGCCTCATTCCAATTCATCAGTCACTAACCGTAAATTAATCAAGAGAATAATTCCCCAAATATTAACCCCGAAGGCCGAAACCAACATCAGATCAATATCCAGAAAACCATTCTGCTTAGCTAACCGACAGTTAGTTTCTGATTTCACATTCATAGGGAAAGGTTCCCATTAATTTTATCCAAGATAAATTTCTTGAATTTATTCTTTAATCTATTTTTGAATAACAATTCAAAACTAGTCGGGATTAGCGAACCTTACCGAAGTAATCATTTGTTTTAATTTCCCAATCCCAGCCTATTCATCCCATGAAGTAAAACTGGTAGTACTTCATATCTAACACCACAGTGTTATCGGTAAATTCAATTACCATTTCACGTTCAAATCTAATTAAAGATTTAACTATCGCCTGGAGCAAAACTGGTGATACTCCATTCTTGATCATTTCAATCTAATTAAAGATTCATTAAAACTCCACTTAGTTTTAATCTTCGATTGGGTTAAAGAATCAGTGTCATTTAAAACACGGTTCACGATAAACCAAAAATCACCTTCCATTAATTATCGGGTTAAAGAACAAGTGTTATTTAAAACACTGTTCACGATAAACCCAAAAATCAATACCAATTCAATTCCATTTAAATATCATTTAATTGGTACACTTCATTAAATCTAAATAAAAAGATTTAATCTTTTCTCAACTGGGTTCAAGAACAGTGTTAGTGAAGACACCATTCACGACAAACCCAAATCACATTTGATATTCAATATAAGGCTCTGAATAGAAAATATATCGGCTTATATTCAATATCAAATTCTACGATTAACAAATGTCGTATTGGAAATAACGATATAAATATATATCTTTCAAATTTCCATAACAACATCTGTATAATCACCAATTCCAACATCGAAATATTCCGAAGACAATTTCGATTCAAATCCATTCCAATGCAATCATTGGAAATTTTGGTTATTTTTAAACCCTTTTCGAATTCAACTTATTTATTTAAAAATAAATAGAATTATAATTCTAGTTCAAAACTAGTTCATTTCGATAAAAATCTATTTTTATCTTTTCAAATATGGAGTTTTTCATCCCAATCCTTTCTAAGTCATTTCTTATGATTTTACACAAATTATTACTATTTTTAATAATTTTATCAAGGCCCGTACAGTCGATTTCCACCAATGGCCATCGAACTGCACGTATAGCGACCTTTTTCAAATTTGATTTGGACGTAACTCCAAATCCAACCATTAGATTTCGAATTTCTAATATTCGTTAGAAAGCTCTTTTCGATACGAACCCAACGGTTCCGGTTTTAGGAGAATCCGGCGGTCGGATCTCCCGTAATGTCCGTTTGAAATAAATGGTCGAAATTCACGAACTGCCGCGGCGCGGTGCGTTCTATTCAGGCCATTATATTATATATAATATATATATAATATATACTTCGTCGATTTCAATTTAAAACGAATTATATAAATAGTTTTAAAATCGTTTTCAAAAGCAATTTCAACTTCCTTTTCAATTCAAATCAAAATTGAATTCTTCTTTATAAATTCGTTTTAAAATTCATTTCTATTCAATTCAAATTTCAATTCAATTTGAATTCATTTCAATTCGCTTTCAATTCAATTTGAATTCGTTTTCAATTCAATTCATTTCGAAATCGTTTTCAATTCGATTCATTTCGAAATCGTTTTTAATTCAATTCATTTCGAAATCGTTTTTAATTCAATTCATTTCGAAATCGTTTTTAATTCAATTCATTTCGAAATCGTTTTCAATTGATATAAATATCGTTCACGTTAAAATGGCGTCAATCTAATCAACACGGCTTCATAAATTTCTATTTTCAAATATTCTATTTCAAATATTTCTTTTTCAAAATAGTTGTTATTATCAAAATATTTCGTTCAACACATGACCAATCTCAATGGATGAGTACTGTCAACACATGAACCGTTATTTTATATTGATAAAGATGTAAATTTTATTATCAAAATATTTCATTCAACACATGACCAATCTCAATGGATGAGTACTGTCAACACATGAACTTTTATTTTATATTGTTCTTTATTTTCTAAATTGGAATGAGGCCCAATCAATCACCATATAAAGTTAATTATATGGATTTTCATGCATTACACACATATAATAGCATTGAAAAATAATCAACCATCAACCAAAGTGCACTACACTGTATAAGCATCAAATATAGATATCTAACGCTTATAACAGCCTGTCAATCAATCGATCGACATATTTAATCAATTAGGATGAGTGAACTTCAAATTTCATCCCAACACCCGTGTGGGGTTTCAAACAATCAAACGCATATTTTATTTGTGCAGTTAGGCGATGTGTAAAATTTATCGACCCAATCAATGTCCTTCAAATAGGTGTACATAAACAGACCGTCTGGTTTGTAAATGAATATTTATTTATTCACATTCACGTTAAAAATTATATTTTTAACGACAAAACATTTTCTTCCAACATATGAATTTCTATTCAGTTCATTCTTTAAATAAAATGATATTTTTATTTTTCTAACTTATTTTAGAAAATTTCGGCGGCATAACGGCACGATACTAGAAACGGGACAAGGCCTAGCCTTATCCCCGGTCTAGTGAAGGCCCACGCCATTCACACATCAATCAAATCAATTCATTTCACCAAACAATTCAATTTCAATCAAATAATCCAACTAATCTATGCAACCAAACAAACAAGTCCATGGTCTGTGGACGATTGTGTCGGGTGCTACTAAGCACCGTCTGCATCCTAGTATATATATATAACAAGAAAATGAAATTAAAAGGTGAGAAATTCTCACCGATAGCTATCCAAACATCTTGACTCTTCTTTGATATAAATCTCCTTCGTTCTCGCCTTTTTGTTACCTTCGTTGCCCGCTTTCACTACCTATGTAAAAATCGAATTTTTACTTCGCTATTCCAAATATAAAAATCATATTTTTATTTCGAAGTTCAATATATAAAAATCATATTTTCTTTCGAAGTTCAACATATAAAAATCATATTTTTCTTTCGTTGCTATGTATATAAAAATTCTATTTTTACATCGCTACTACATAGATAAAAATTCTATTTTCATACCGCTACTATATAGATAAAATTATATATATATTTTTTATATAAAGATCGTATTTTTATCTATTATATAAAAATCAAATCTTTTCTATTTAAAAATCAAATCTTTTCTACCTAAAATCGAATCTTTTATATTTAAAAATCGAATCTTTTATATTTAAAAATATAATCTTAATCTACATTAAAGATCTAATTTTTATTTTTAAAAATAACAATTGCTAATTTTATTTAAAGATCATTACATAAAATAATTTAAATAAACTAAATAAATAATAAAAACTTACTGGCAGTTTTTGAAAAGGGGCGAAGGAGGCTGAGGGGGTGGAGCGGCTCGCTGGTCGGAGGAGAAGAGGGAGGAAGGAGAGAAAGGAAGGCGGAGGAGGGGGTGCGGGCGTCGGGGTCGCGGCTCCGTGGCTCGAACTGAAGGAGGAGGGTGAATCGAGAGGAGGGAGGATGGTTTGGGGATGGAGTTGCGGAGGTTGTGGTTCGGTCTTCAGTGCGGTGGAAGGGTGGTGGGCGTTCTGGCGGCGGCGTCCGCCTTGGAGGAGGAGCGACTGGAGGCTGAAGCGATTCGATCTTTTTTTTTTATGACTTTGAAAGAATAACTAATCGGGGGGGGGGGGGGGCTGAAGGATTAAAGGGGTGAAGAAAGAGAATATTAAATTTTAAATTTATTTAATTTTTTTTTATTTGCAAAAAGTTGACTTTTTCATACGACCTCGAAACGAGGCCCACCGCCTGTCGCCCATAGCGTTTTACCCCCATTCCGAACACAATGGGATATGTATCGCTAGCTGATTTGATCGCTGCGATCAGTTTCCTTTTAATTTACATTTAAATCACTATATTGAATTTTAAACGTACATTTCAAATTACCGGGGTCACATACTAACTCTAAAAATTCTCGAAAAATATTTTCTAGCTTCGTATTGACGATACGGTCCTGACAAAACTAGTTTCGTCAAATTCTGAGACCGTTTGAAAAATGGCCAATTTCCAGTCGATTAAAATCAATTGAAACTGGTCAAACGCGTTTTCCTTTGCCACGCTCACAAACTGATTCAGAAAATTATGAAATTTGGAATCTAGCAATAACTTGACACTGCGGATCCAACAAAACTGGTTTCGTCGAAATCCGAGGTCGTTTGCAAAATTCCCATTTTTAAGGGCCTGAATTCCATAGCGACTATTCAGAATTTTCAACTGGACATATCTTTTGATCCCCGCTATGAAAATTTGATTATTCGGATTCGTTGGAAAGATATTATCAATTAGATTCTATTGCTTTCGGTTTCACTAAAATCCGGATTGTTTTGCACTCAGTACATTCAATTGAAGTTTGAAATCGAATTATCGAACTACCGCGCCATTTTCAATTCTATTTATAATTATATATAAATATTTATATTCTAACGACGACGCGTATAATATATACATTCTAATTATATTCAAAATAATTTTCTCGTCGATATTATTTAAAATAATTCATTTTAAATAATCAAAATTCGCTAAAATCGCCGAAATAAAAATTTTAAACTGGCCCAGATTTTCGGGTTGTTACAACTTCTCACTCTAAACTTCTTTTTCTAGTTATATTTATATGTACTAGGATGCAGACGGTGCTTAGTAGCACCCGACACAATCATCCACAGACCATGGATGGCTTGTTTGTTTAATTGTTTGGTTGTGTAGTTGGTTAGATTATTTGGTTTGAATTGAATTGTTTGATGAATTGAATGGATTTGATTGATGTGTGAATGGCGTGGGCCTTCACTAGACCGGGGATAAGGCTAGGCCTCGTCCCGTTTCTAGTATCGTGCCGTTATGCCGCCGAAATTTCCCAAAATATGTTAGAAAAATAAAAATATCCTTTTTATTGTGTAAATGAACTGAATAGGAATTCATGTGTTGAAATAAAATATTTTTGTCGTTAAAAATATAATTTTTAACGTGAAAGTGAATAAATAAATATTTATAAACAAATCGGCCGATTTGTTTATATACACTGATTTGACTGATATTGATTGGGTCGATAAAGTTTACACATCGCCCAACTGCACAAACAAAAATGTGTGTTTGTTGATTTGAAACCCCACACGGGTGTTGGGATGATATTTGGCGTACACTAATCCCAATTATTTAATTATTGTCGATCGATTGGTCGACAGATTGTGTAAGCGTCGATTATTTATATTTGATGCTTATGCAGTTGTGTGGTGCACTTTGGTTGATGGTTGATTATTTTTCAAAGCTATTATATACATGTGTTGTATGGAATCCATATAATTAACATTATATGGTGATTGATTGGGCCTCATTCCAATCGGGAAAATAATGAATATTATAAAAGAAAAATTCATGTGTTGAATATAAAAATAGTCATGTGTTGACGATGTTCATGTGTTGAGTGAAATATTTTATACAATGAAATTTACATCTTTATCATATTTAAAATTAGAACTACTTCCTAGTAAAAGTCTAATTAAAATCAAATGATAGATACCATAGTTTTATAAAATATTTTACATAACAAAAATAGTGATGTGTTGACAGTACTCATGTGTTGAGATTTGTCGTGTGTTGAAAGAAATATAGATTCATGTGTTGAATGGGATAAATATTCATTTGTTGAATAGAATAAAGAAGTTGTGAAAAATATAAAGCCGTGTTGATTAGAGATACGTTATTTTGACGCGAACGATATTTATATCGATTTTATTCGTTTTATAATGAATATTGAAAAGTGATTTCAAAATTTAATATTTTGAAAGGAAATTCAAATTGAATTAGATTAAAATTCAAATTGAAATTTTATTGAATCAATTTGAAATGAATTCGAATCGAATAGAAAATGAATTCGATTCGAATTGAATTGAAGTGAATTTGAATTCGAATAAAATAGAAATGAATTCAAATTGAATTAAATTGAAATTGAAATTTAAAACGAATTCAAATTGAATTGAATTGAAACGAATTAGAATTGGAATTGAATTGAAATGAATTCGAATTGAATTGAAATCAAATCGATATGAAATTGAATATAGTGTTGAAATGGTTTTGAAACCGAATTTAAAACGATTTATAAAATACGTTTTAAAAAGGAAATCGACGAAATATATATATAATGGCCGGAATAGAACGCGCCGCGCCGCGGCAGTTCGTGAATTTCGACCATTTATTTCAAACGGACGTTGCGGGAGATCCGACCGTCGGATTCTCCTAAAACCGGAACCGTTGGGTTCGTATCAAAAAGAGCTTTCCAATGAATATTAGAAATTTGAAATCTAATGGTTGGATTTGGAATTATGTCCAAATCAATTTCAGAAAAGGTCGCTGTAAGTGCAGTTCGATAGCCGTTGATGGAAATCGACTGTACGGGCCTTGATAAAATTATTAAAAATATCTATAATTTGTGTAAAATTATAATATGTGAATTGGAAAGAATTAGGCTGGAAAATTCCACATTTGAAAAGATAAAAATAGATTTTTATCGAAATGAACTAGTTTTGAACTGGAATTGAAATCAATTTATTTTTAAAATAAATAAATTGAATTTGAAAGTGATTTTAAAAGTAATCAATATTCCCAATACGTGGATTGGATTGGAGCTGAATCGAAATTATCTTCGGAATATTTCGATGTTGGATTTCGTGATTAAACAGATATTGTTATGGGAATTTGAAAGATATATTTTATATCGTTATTTCCAATATGATATTTGTTGGTTTCAGAATTTGATATTGAATATAAGCCGATATATTTTCTATTCAGAGCCTTGTATTTAATATCAAATGTGGTTTGGGTTTATCGTGAATCGTGTTTTAGATGACATTGGTTCTTTGACCCAGTTAAAGACAGGATATTGATTTTTAAGAAGAGATTAAAACTAAGTGGAGTTTTAATGAATCTTTAATTAGATTAAAATGTGAATTGATAATTTAAATTATCAAGTCTGAAAGGTGATCGAGAATGGAGTATCACCAGTTTTGCTCCAAAGCGATAGTTAAATCTTTAATTAGATTTGAACGTGAAATGGTAATTAATTTTACCGATAACACCGTGGTGTTAGATATGGAGTATCACCAGTTTTTCTCCATGGGATATATAGGTTGGGATTGGGAAATAAAATAAATAATTACTTCGGTGTGGTTCGTTAATCCCGACTAGTTTGGAAAACCATAATATGGTTTGAAATGATATCCAAAGGAAGATTAAAGAATAAATTTAGAAGAATTTATCTTTGATAAAATTAATGGGAACCTTTCCCTAAGAATGTGATTTTGTGAATAAAAGAATATTCTGAATTGGAATGAGGCGTTCGTTGTGTTTGTGTAACATTTGTTTATTATATACGTGGGTTATCCAAAAAGGCCGGGTTTATACCCATTCTGAATAACCGATTCGACGAGATGTCGAAGATGAAGACGGTGGTTGAAGACCGGAAGTCTTCACATCGTTTGGGTGATTACTGATGATCTTGATTGGGCTGTACACCCAAGATGAGGGAAACAGTTGGTGATCGTCCAGACGTACTTGGAGATCGATGGATATGCGAGGAAAGTGCCTCCGGTTTCGTTCAGACCCAGAACGAACTAGTAAATGGATTGTGTGTCTAACATTGGATTTTATTCTGTGTTGATTGATCTCTATTAAATATACATCTGTTTGGCGGCGGAGAATTTATTCTCTTGCTTAACGCCCTTCTCTGAGACGTACGAGCTCAGAGGTTGTATATCGATGGACATCAGTCGCATGGAGTGAATTGCCAGTGTGGCATGCGTAAGTGGCAATTGATCAAGGCTTCTGTTGAAAAGCAAAGTCTTGTGGTTGATGATCAAAGCACGGCCTGTGTGGCGTAGCTTTGTGTGTAACGTGGATTCGCGAGCCTCACACCTCGGTATGAGTCAAAAACGGGATACGGACCCAAGGAGTGCATGACGTTTCTTTCTAGCTAGGGTGGTGTCAGTGACCTACCAGCCCTGACATTTATATACTTTTCACCTGTGTGGTTGTTGGATACGAGGCGCCTCGGATATAGGTCTGTAAGGACCGGGAAACGTGTGTTCAGGAATTGCCAATCCTCAAAAGTAAGAGAGGACCGGCCTTGGAGGATCCAGGGATTGCTGTGTGCGGTCCCGAGGCATTTGCTAGAGTGTCTCGAACGCGGAGAGGAGCTTGCCCCTTGCCTCGACTCATGATGGAATCTAATTTCCAATACGTGTGTTTCGGTTTTATTTGTAGAACTTAGTATGGCGACATAGTGGTATGGGTCATTCATGCCGCCTATGATTGATATTTATGATTGAAATTGTTTTGACACTATACACTTTTAATAGTATCAAATAATGTGTTTTAAACGTATCAAGCATGCTTTGGCTGTTATAAGGTAAAAACCCTATCCTCCGGCTTGCGTTGCATTGTGTGATGGGACCTGGGTCTTATAACAGCTTCATTTTTCTTTATTTAGCATTGCGCTGTTTGTCCTATGCACTGGTATTCTTGGGAGGAAACCCGTTCCGTGTTATACGGCGTGGTCCCTTGATTTACCTAACTTTAAAACCAATATTAATAACTGTTTTAGTTCTCACACCAGTCACATGACTGACCTAGAGTTTATTGTTTTAACCTAAACTCTGGGTGCCCCTATTTTCCGCACGGGCAGCTAGTAGTTTTGGTTTTGCAGATTTATATTCACAGGGTCCTGATTTACAGCTGGAACGATGCTCGGAAAGCTCTGTATCCGTGTATCACTTTCAGTTGTGCTTTTGTAATATTTTCCGCTGCTATGTAATTTATTGTAATCTCTGATATTTATCGAATGTAATTTATTCATTTATACTCTGTATATTCTTGTATCTGATGGAATTGTTGTAATAACAATGAAATGTTCTTCCGTTTGCGTTCTATTTTTTCTTGTACTCAAATTCTATCTGTGCTTTCCTTCATGGGGAAGTTCGGGTCGTCTCAAGTTTGGAAGATATAGATATTGTTATTCCCTATACGATACCTATTGGTTTCAGAATTTGATGTTGAATATAAGCCGATATTATTTCTACTCAGAGCCTTATTTTTAATATCAAATTGGATTTTGGGTTTATCGTGAACAATATTTTAAATAACATTCTTTCTTTAACCCAATTAATGGTGAAGATATGATTTGGAATTTATAAATCTTTTTTTAAAGATTAATGGAAATTTTTCCAAAGTAAAGTTTTCTAATTTAATATATTAAATTGGAATTGAATGGAATTCGATTTGGTACTAATCGAGATGAGCTTCTGAAAAGACTTCACAATTTGACTATGAGATGTTTAGCGATGTTGTTGAGTTCATTTCAAATTTAATGAATGATTTTGAAATGATATTTTTCTTAAGTGAAAAGGAATGTATTCCTGATTTTTGACAAGGAATGTTTTATAAAAATGTTATATAAAACAGAAAGGATATCGAGGCCTAAACCCGATGTTGTAAAAATGATTTCGAAATGTATTATGTGTTTGACATTGTGGTTCATCACGTAACCGATTAGTTGCCATTGATGATGTATCTGTTTGGTGGCGGAGAATTTATTCTCTTGCTTAACACCCTTCTTTGAGACGTACGATCTTGAAGGTTATGTGATTAATAGTTATTGAGCATATGTGTGAATTGCTAATGTAAAGTACTATATTTTGGAAAGTACTTGTGATTATTATGCTGCTAAATGATTTTCCCTACTTCGGTAAATAATAATGATTTTGTATGTGGCTAAAGATTCTTGTAACCTAAACTGTTGGGCCTAGTATATTAATTGGAGCTCTGCTCTTACTTTATGAAATTCAAAGATCCCCGCTACCCTACTTGATACTTCTTCTAGCCGCTCCCCGATTGACTAGCTGAATGTAATCATCGATGGCGTCTTGCACCGGGCCCATTTCAGTGTGAACATTGAGTGGGAGTTTGGTTACATTGCTAAGAGAATCCCCTGTACTAGTTCCCCTTGATCAAATTGCAAGGGAAGTGGAAGTTATATGGGTGAGATGGCGGCGTAGTTCCCGAGGGTGTGGGATTGTGCATCGTCAGTGTAGCCTACTCCATCATGGGAGGGGTGTGTGTGTGTATATATATATATATATATCGAGTTGGGAAGGTAGTATCCTTTGCCTTGTCTAAAGGGAGCCTGATATTTGGTTGCATACTTGTTTGTATGCATTGTGATGTTTTGGAATTCTTATTTCCAAAGATTTTGGTTTGAGATCCCAAAGTGAAATCTACTTTGATATAAAAGCTAGATATGTATTTCAAATGATTTGAAATACGAAATCGGGAAATAACGTCCAAAGGAATAATTTCTGTAAATTGAATTGGATTACGAAAAATCTATGTTTGGGATTAAGCCTAAATGGGTAGATTGTGGAATTGCATGTTGTATGATGCATAGATCCATATTTCTATTACTAGTTATTGTTTTATGCACTGGTATTCTTGGGGGTAAACCCGTTCTGTGTTATATGGCGTGGTCCCTTAATTTACCTTATTTTAAAGTAAAGTTTAATAACTATTTTGAGTTCTCACACCAGTCCCATGACTGACTCGGATTTATTGTTTCTACCTAAACTCTAGGTGCCCATATTTTCCATATGGGCAATCAGTTGTTTTGGTTTTGCAGATTATTTTATTTAGCAGGATTTTGGATCGAAGCTTAAAGCTGTGTCCAGAGCATTTATAGTCTTCCGTTGTGCTAGTTTATTTGTTTCCGCTGCATTATATTACATTTATTGTAAATATATTTTCTGCTGTATATTATTTTTGATACTCCGATTTTCTGTACTCTGATGTAACATTATTATTATGTTTATAAAATTCTTCTGTTGTTTGTTCTGATGTGTTGTGCGCCCAAAGTTAGCATATCCGCCTTTTTGGTTCGAATTAAGTCGGTTAAATGATCGATTTGGATCAACCGAGAAGGAGGGTCACTGCAATAACTATTCAGATATGTTGACAGTAAGTTGTTCTCTGATGTTGTAAGTATTATTTCAATTTCTCGATAAAGATTTATTTCTATAATATATTTTATTCTGCTGTGACGTGAGATTCTGATTATGTTATGTATGTTAGTTGGTTTTCTTTTTCTTATATTCTAATATTTCTTTCTTTCTTATCTCACACTGTAATTTCTTTCTAATAAGTACTTGGTGTTTTTGATACTTGGGTTTTGGAAAGTAGTGCGGGTTTTATGTACTATTTTCAAAATTCGGGCGTCAAATTCCCTGGGTCGTGACAGTGGTATCAGAGAAATGGTTTAGGAATAACCTAGGTTCTATGGCGTAACTCAATAGAGATAGGGTTAGTAATATCCTAGATTGAGTTGAGTGTATATATACGAGAGAGCGTATTTGTAGATTTTTAAAAAATGTTTTGTATTGTTTTATTTGTTCGGTTCAATTTTGAACTAACGACGGACATGATATTGTTTTGTAAAGTGGGTAAATAAAATAATTTTGCCCAAATTATATTTTGTATAGAAAAGGAATAATTTTATCAAATGATTGGAATAGTGGTGTGTTTGATTGATTTGCATAGAATCCAAATAGGATTGTAAATGTTTTAATGTAACAAGAGGAGGATCTCACATTGAATTTGTGAATTGAAATTTTAATATGTGATTAAATAAACCAGAAGTTAACTGATGATAAGTTAAATAAAATTGGTAAGGAAAATGGGATGATTGGATTTTATTGATTTTACATTGTTTGTTTGTCAAATAATATATTGGTTGAATAAATATTGACCATAAGTTAAACAAATTAAAAACTAAAGAAATGAATTATAATATAATAAATTTGAATAAAATCAAGTACGAAATGAAAATTAAATGATTTAATCTTGTATTTGTTATTACATTGAAAAATGAGTCAAGTATAGGCTGGGAGAAGATAGAGTTAATGGTTGTTTGCTTGATTATTGGAATTTTGTTCCTCGACAAATAGGAAAACCTTAATATTTCTAATTGGTGATTGATTTTATACCCCTGAGTTGGGTAGCCAATTGGCTTTTATTTTCTTTTGATCGGTGTGAGGCCCAGAGTGGCATTCTTAATTGTTCTGATCGAGCAATGCAAAGGAGATGCTGACGAAATTTTTTATAAATTTATTTGAACTTGGAATATTTTAATAATAATTTTGAAAATAATTGGGGTTGGGGCAATCCTCTTACTTAATAATTTCGGGGAAGAAATTCTTTTAAAGGGGAAGGAATGTAACATCCCGTATTTTTAGTAGCTAGATATTTAATATATTTTATTATATTAAATATTGAATTGGTATTATAAGTGAAATTATTTATTATAACAAACTGTAATATATAATTTATATTTAAATTATAAAACGAGCTTATAACGTCGTGGTGGTTCATAATATTGAGTTTCGAACTTCAATCGAATATACATAATCCATTTTAATTCAGATTTCTTCGAAACAAGAAATCTCAAAATCTATTTGATTATAGTTTTCTAATGAAAGTGAAAAATTGAGATTTCGTCTTATAAATTATAAGTTATGTCCAAATAAAATTTTAAATTAGTCATATGGATTCGTTTATATATTATAACGTTTATTTAATAAATTGAAAGGAATTTCTATATAATTTGAATATAGATTAACTCGAAATTATTGATATTGAGTTATAATTCCATATTGTTTAGATTGGAAGTGATATATTATTTTATTTGGATATGTCTAATAATAATAATAATTTATTATTATTAAATTTTATTGTTTTTAAATTTATTTATATTATATCAATATTATATAAGCTGTAAGAATAGCTATTTTTAAAACGACCTCCGTTTATGATGAAACGAATTCTAATGGATTACGTACAACTAGTTGTTGCTAGATTACCAGTTTGGAACCAGTGAGAGTTGTTTTGTCTGTATGTTCAATTTAAACGTGAACTAATGAATATATTGGAATTAAATTAATGTTGTTTTGCAGACGGAGTCCATTTTCAATGAAATTAATTTCATTAGGACCGCATCGTCAAGATGTAGCAATGTATTTATTTTCATTGAATTTGGAGTTGGTGTTTGATGGTGCGTATATTTTGCCGTAGCGTAAATAACGGTAGAATTTATTAACGTGTACCGAATGAATAATATATGTATATCTTAACCGCTAAGTAACTAAATTAAAAAACAACAGCTACCCTATATGTAAATTCTTTATCTAACTTACCCTACATGATGTAACCTTCAATCAAGACATGAAAGTACACTGCCATAATGCCTACCCCATAAGTTGTTTTCCCATCAGATTTACATACTAAAACAACTAACCAAACTACTATATATCGAATTGAAAATACAACTGTGCCTTTTCCTTCAAGTTGAGCCTAGCCATATCTACTTTGCAACATGCCTGCCACCTCGCCTAAACCAGCTAACACCTACCCAATTTGTACTGGAAACCATTAGGATAGTATAGACTTTTTCCCTAATGTACATCACTGAAAAGAAAAAGAAAAGAAATCATCTTCATCACGAATCATCTACGCTCATGGCTACCCATTGTAGGAAGTGCATCGCGCTTATCTGCTTCGCTGGTGTGTTAATATACACCTCTTCCCCTCTCTCAGCTTTCCAAAAGCCAAACGAAAATAAGTGCCACCATGAAATTTAAACCGTAAGCTATAAATAAAAGAAGAAGAGAGAAACACGAGGGTTTTGGTGCAGATAATGGGAATTGATGGTTGACCACCAGAGGCCAAGATCGGGTGGTCAAACAATGACTAGGCAGAGTGGGTGGTTCACGGTAAAGATGATGGGTATCGCATGAATGGGTCTCATATGTAGCAGTGGGAAGAAATGCAGAAGAGCTTCAACTATTTGGGGAAGAAAGGTATTGTGCCATGCACAGCTGTTTTGGAGCGGACGCGTGTAGTGGAAAGGCCAGACCCGACCCTGGCGATGGGAGGTGAGAGCAGCTCGGAGGTGAGGATTTTCAAAACAAAGAAATGGTGAACAGCAGCCGGTTTTGGTCTTTCGTGTATACATATGTATAGGATGTTGTTGCGAAAACAAAAGTAGAAGATGAAGTATAATTAGCAGGAAGGGAGAACGAGATGTTGTTATTGTAAATATAGGGTAAGGAATGGTTTCAGGAAGCGGATATAAAGGAAGAAGAATGTGATATGAAGAGGCAGTTGAAGAATTTATTTAGGCTCATGGGCTTTCGAAGTTAAACATGTAAAAAAGATATAAAATGAGGCCTGGAAACTAAGGGGGTGGAGTCAGCCAGCTTGTTCTTATTCGACGTGGGATCCCCGGTAAGTGATATTAATATAGAAAACTAGAATAATTACACAATTAGTTTAATGGCATGTTATTTTAATTCAATTAAAATGCATAATGACCATAATTCGTTTGTTCATAAACAGAATTTGACGAACCAAGTTGTATTATGATCGTATCAACAAGCATTACAAACTGGAGTTGATATAGACGGAAATAGAAGGAGTTGAGATTTTTAATTAAATTAAACATATGTTTAATTTAATTAAATCAAACCGTTTTAATCGACGAACTAAATCAAGGTGAGTAAAACTCACTCAGTTCTCCCACTTATAATTATTATTAGTTAGGTTTATTATTTATATATTGTGTTTACTAATTGTTGGTTGATTGGATGTCTGTTAAATATTTTTTATATCGATTATTTAAATTAAACATTATAAAATTTAAATGAAAGGACATCGTTTTTTTAATGATTATTTCCAATTGAAGTAACTTACCTTGTTGGTTACGTTTATAATAATATAAATGTATAAAAATTTAATTGGATGCCTAAATATTTATTAGTTGCTGTTATCAGCTGAATTGATCATTTATGTTTATTACAGCAGATAATATGTTATCAAACTTAATGGATTGTTTTATTTGAGATAACGTATTTGGATGCAGGGAGAAACAGATTGGAGGGGTCCAACTAGATTCCTCAAATCTATTGTTTATTTTCATATTACAATTATATGAATTGTTTAACGAGTCTGACTGGAAGATTGATTTGATCATGTATTGTAGAATCTAAATTCAATATTTGTTTGTTGTTAACCAATGGGCAGTATTAGTTGGGTAATTGACGGTAGATGGCCTAAAAATCCGTTGTTTTATAAATATTGATTTACCGTTACATGAATCAATATAAGTGAAGTTATACGATTTTTTTTTTTATAACTGAAGCCGGTTTTTGAATTAAAATTTGCAAAAAGGAAATTAATATTTTTTTATTACTATTTAAGGTTATAACAACTAGTAAATGGTGTAACAACCCAGAATTTCTGAACCAACTTAAAAATTTTATTTTAGCTATTTTAATGGGTTTTGAATATTTAAAATGACTTATTTTAAATAATAATGACTAAAAATTAATATAAATCAAAATTAGAATGTATTAATTTATATTAATTATAAAACGAAGTCGAAATGGCGTGGTAGTTTGAAAATTCGATTTTAAATTTCAAATGAATGTACATAACTCAATATAAGTCAAAATTGAATGAAACAAGAAACGTTGGAATATTTTGAATAGTAATTTTCTATCGAATGTAAGAAACTAAGATTTCACTTTATAAATTGTAAGATATGTCTAGTTTAAAATTTAAAATAGTCGTTGTGGAATTTATATATATTTTAAATAATATATAGCCCTTAAAAATAACCATTTTGCAAATGACCTCCCTTTCGACGAAACCACTTTTGTTGGATCTGGAATTTCGAATTATTCGTTGGTTTCAAATTTCATAATTTTTGGAATTAATATGTGAGCGTAGTAAATTTAAGTGCATTTGGTAAATTCAATTTAAATTTAATCGACCAGAAAAAGTCTATTTTTCAAACGATCTCCAAATTCGATGAAATGAGTTTTGCTAGGACTGTATCGTCAAAACATAGCTAGAAATAATTTTTCTGTAATTTTGGAGTCGGTATGTGATCCTGGTAAATTAAAAAGCACGTTCAAATTCAATATTGACCATTAAATTAATTTATATTTTAATTTTGACTAAAACTAATCGAAATTGTCGAATTGGCTTACGAAACATATTCCATTGTGTCCAGAATGTGGGTATTTGGTTAGAGACGATAGTTGTTGGGTTAGGTTTGGAGTTCGGATGCAAAAAGTCAAAACTAAATAAATTAAAAAATTAAATAATAATATTTTATTTTCATATTTATACCCTATTCATTAAACCCTAGCCCAACCCGTTTGTCCCGCCATCAGCTCCATTTCAAGGGCAGATAACGCTCGATTTTTTCCATCCCCTTTTCTCCTTCTTCATGCAAAATTAAACAAAGATTATTAAACGAAAATTGAAGAGCAGAGAGAGACCTTTAAATCAATATGCTGAAGATGGGTTTTCATAGAATATTGGGTTTGAATTCCTTGCTTAATGGAGCCGTGTTCGCAGGTGATATTACAGCCGAAGGGCGGTCCGAACGTCAGACCACTCATGGCGGTGGCGACTTGTGGCAAGGACGACGACGTGGGCTATGTCGATCGAACTCCGATCATCAGTATTAAGGACAGTGGCGATTTTTATTCAAGCGTGGGTGGGTTTATCTGAAAAGTCGGTATAAGACTTAAGCAGGATCAGTAATATGGATATGCGGAATGTATGTAATAAACTAACTTGTATATTTACAATAGTTATGCAAATAAATATGAGATAGTGAAATATATCACAAATAAAAAGCAGTAAAGTAAAGTAATAATACCAGGGCTTTTTATACTGGTTCGGAGCACCGTCCTACGTCCAGTCCCAGACCTCTCTCTGGATTTTTACTAATCAACCACCTCGCTTCACCCGGAGGAACAGGTTCACAATACCCGAACAACCGAACGGGATTTCATGCCTCAACAACAATGAGGACTTTAACACTTGCCTTTTATAACTCTCGAGGACTTCAACAGCTAAGATTACAATTTGTATGTTGACAACTTGTGCTCTTTACAACACAGATTTGTCACTTGTAGTACACCATTCCTATAATCTTATCCTCAAATATAATTTGATGTATGTGAAGATTTGGAAGTAGATATCATATTGAATCACAAGAGTTTTAAATAAGCTCTGAGATTCAAACGATATTTTGGTTGAATATGAGCTCTTTTAGAATATCAAGTAGAAAGCAAGATAGATGAAAGAATTAAGATCAGAGATGTTAATTTGTTGATGGTTTATGATGTTTATATAATGAATAAATAGTTGTAACCATTTGTGAAAAGAAACATTGAAGAGAAATGATTTTTGATCAAAAGAAAGAGAAGCAACTTTTGATGAAAGAAGATGTCTATTCAAAACGTTGCTTTCAGTTTGAAAAACGGTCGACAAATTAAAATTAACCAGTAGACTGATTTTTGAATATATATATACGTTATATATATATGTATGTATGCACGTTTATTGTGCATTCTGTCCAAAAACGGTCGACCGCCTATTTTGAAATTGGTCGACCGGTTTCTGGCAATATGCACAATAAATGTGCATTTATATATATATATATATATATATACACACATATCTATATTCACAATAATGAGGTATATGATTATTTGAGGATAGATTTTAACATTTATAACACTATATAATCAGCCTCTAACTTACGATATCATTGATTCTCTTCTCTATGTCGATCATGAATTTTCTCCTTGTCATTAATCAAAACTCTATGAAATCGTAGACTCAACATTCTCCCCCTTTTTGATTGATGACAACATAGCTCTAAAGGTATTGCTGACTCCCCCTGAAATAAAAACTAAAAAATCTGCAATGAATATTGTTAGTAGCATTTTTCTCCCCCTTTGTCATCGACAAAAAGGAGTAGTATATCACAAGAGTTAAGATACAAAAATCATTATCACAAAATACATTAGGATTGTATCATACACACCATACTTACCCAACCAAGTTACGTAGTCTTACAGTTTGAACCAAAAATAAAATACAACACCACTTATGTACAAGTGCTGTTTTAAGTCTTAAATATATGATAAAAGATGGATAAAAGGAACTAGTGAGAAGGTGAGTCGGATTCAGTTTCTTCTTCTTCTAGTCCTTCGTCTTCTTCTTCTTCTTCATTTCCTCCTTCCTCAATGTAAGATGTTCCACGACCACGTCCATTACTTGTTCCAGAACTAGTGCCTTCCTCTGAAGATGTCCATGTAAAAGTAGGAGGCATTGGACGTTTACCTAGGTCTTGTATATGTGTAGAGGAGGATGATGCGCCACAAGATATTGCATCCCAAAGAATACCGAAGAAAGACTTAAGTTTTGTAAAACATTTGTCAAGTTTTGTATTTAAATTATCGATCTTATTGTCGGTACGCTTAAGTCTAGCTTCAAGAAGAAATTGATTTCGTGCAATTTGTTCAAGTGAATCTTTAGTCGACGACGATGGTTGAAGAAGCTTGACCTCTTCCGGTTTGGGTTTAGAGGGTTGTGAAGAAGTGCCTTTTCGATGACCTTGTTCCTTATACTGTTCAAAAGGTATGATATTCAAGTATGGTTCAGGAAGCATCATTCTCTTTCTTGATGCTTTGTTGATACATTTTGGCTTTGGAATTTTAGATTCGGGAGATTTGAGACACAATCAAGTAGAAGTCGCATAATATATTCATTGTAGAACAAATGCGGTCTCGTACGATTATTCACTAATAAGATCTCATCAAAGATCATATTTATCCAATTAATTTGGATATCTCCATATATAGCATACAAAGCCTTAAAATTCTCTTTATAAACCGCATCAAAGTTACCAATTCTAAGTAGTAAAGAATGTGTAATAGCATGATGTAGAACTATAGCAGTAGGCCTTAAGTTGATTGCTTTTGTACTAAGTTTATGATCTTCAATAAAAAGATGACTTACATTGTCTCGAGTATGAATAGTACAAAAATCGCTTGAGAACTTCCTACCAAAGTTTTCCGAACGAAGAACCGTTGCCATCCTTTCCTTTGAAATAAAAACATGCTCACTGCATACAACCGACCATAGACAATGAGTAGAATTCTCGGGTTTGAACTAGTCTAAATTAAGATTTGCATAGAACAACTTGATCATGATATGATTGATTTCCACGTTGTTATCATCAAAGTCAAGAAGAGAATGAATACGGGCTCTGGTTGCTATTTCCCTAACATCATAAAGAAGGAAACCAGAGTATTTAATGAACAAACCTTCATGAATCGTATAATCCTTCATCTCATTCCGTCTCTTGACTGTTATTGGATCCATTAGCCATTGTTTTATATTGGAATCAATGGGTTGAAGTTGTGTAGAAGATGATTTCCTCGATTTCTTTTGCGGTGGAGCCATTGATTTTAAGAGATTTGAATTGGGGATTTAGGATAGATATGGGATTGTGTGTTTGAAGGTTGAAAAGGATAAATGAAAGGGTGGGAGGTGGAACCGACGTTTACAAGTTTGATGTTTTAAAAATAGAAATTAACGGAACTGGTCGACTGTGACGAAATCACCAGTCGACCATTTCAAAACATAAACATTTTCGGTCGACTGGTGATTATCGACCATTCGACTGGTTTATATGAAGCCTGTTTTGTTTCGAAACAGAGTGTTAAATGGTCGACTGGGGGGATTTTATCGGTCGACTAGTTTGATTGAACATGGTTTTCCAGCTTTTCAAGATTTTTCAAAGTGCTATTATATATAAATTGAATTAAAAATCTTGAAATAATAAAACAAAATACATGAAATATAAAAGAAAACATAACATATACTAGAAAATTAATGTGATGTAGCTAAATTATTCTCGGTTGGCTCTTCCTTAACTTCTCGAATACGAGATGTCCATGGCGACCATTTTTCCTTTGCACCTTCGTTACGATTATAATTGCGATCCCAAGAGTTTGGACTCCTAGATGAAGAAGGGACATGTGGCATAGGTTCATAAATTCCATGTTTGTTCGTGCTATGGAAAAATGAAGCCATTCTTTCCAAAAGAGAGAGACGATCTGAGGTAATTCTCTGTTCGTAATGCAACTGTCGTTGAAGCTCAATTTGATGTTTTTGATAGTGATGAATTTCTCCTATCTTATCTCTAGTTTGAGGGGAGAAAAACAGAGCTTTCTTTGTACAAAAATGTTCAAATTCATTATTTTCAAACTCTCCGCCATGATCACTACTTATATTTTTAACCTTAAGCCCTTTCGATTTTTGAAATCTTTTGACGAAAGATTTAAAATGATTAAAAGTGTCACTTTTGTTTTTCAAGAAAATTGTCCAGGTGTAACGCGAGAAATCATCAACAATTACAAACACATATCGACTATGGTTTATTGACTTAACCTGAGTTGGTCCGAATAAATCCATATGCAATAACTCAAGTGGTTGTAATGTTGATATTACCTTCTTGGATTTAAATGTAGATTTGGTCAATTTTCCTACTTGACATGCGTCACAAAGATTGTCAACTTTAAAGTTTAACTTGGTAGTCCTTTAACTAGATTATTTTTGGCTAGCTTGTCAATAGTTTTGAAGTTTATATGACAGAAACGTTTGTGCCATAGCCATGGATCATTGTCGTTTGCTATAAGACACATATCTGAATTATGACTAATATTCATATTCAGAATATATATATTTCTATCTCTATATCCTTCAAAAATTAAATTGTTATCTTTGTCTAGAATACTACATTTATTATTTGAGAAGGAAATTGTAAAGCCTTTGTCGCTTAATTGACTAATACTAAGCAAATTATGCTTCAAATTTTTAACTAGCAAGACATTAGTAATGAGAGGTAAGTTAGATTTACTGTAATTGCTCACATCGCCTTTGCCGATGATATAGCCTTTTGAGTTATCTCCAAAAATGATGGAGCCACCATCTTCATATGTAATATTTATCAGCAAATTCTTGTCTCCAGTCATATGCTTTGAGCAACCACTGTCCAAAATCCACTTTCCTCTTTTCTTAATTGGGACCTGCAAAAAATAAAATTAAGTCCATGGTACCCACCTTTTTATAAGGTCCTAAGAGTTAGGTCTTAGGAGTCCAAACCCATACGGGTCCGGTATCCCCTTTATTTTAAATAATTAGAATTATAATGCACTATTTTCAAAAAGTTTTGAATATATTTGGTCCTAATCAAATTATTGTTTGTTTTAGGAACCCATATTTTGATAGTTTTGATATTTTGTTTTTGAGATCTCACAACTGGTTTTGCTTTGGAATATAACAAACTAAGATTTTAGCTTCGGTTTCTTGTACTACTTTATTTTTTCTTTTTCTCCTTTTTCCCGGAAATTTCTTGGTTTCTTGTTTCTTATATCCCAATCCTTGTTTATTTGAAGCAGATTGTGAATTCTCAATGATTTTTGTCAAATTTTCTCGACCTTTGTTAAAGTTTGAAATATTTTGAGTAATATTATCTAACCTACTTTGTAAACTGGATTTCTCTAGGTCTAGAATTTTGACTTTTCCCTTAAGCTCATGATTTTCAGAAGTAAGAACATCATTTTTCTCTTTTTGAGTTATAATTTCTTGACTCAAAAGATATACTTGAGAGTTAATACTAGATGATGATTCTTGAAGTTTTTCAAGTTCTTCTTCCAATATTTTCTTCTCGTCTTTTAGCATATCTCGTTCTAACTCTGATCTATTCAAATCAGCTCTGGCTTCTTTTAATTGACATTTTACATCTTTAAATTTAACTATTAATTCAGCATTAATATCAAGAACTTCTTGAAAAGTCGGAATTTGTACCTCATCTTCTGTTGTCATGAAACACACATTAGCTTGCTCATTGTCTGAGTCACTTTCACTATTAGATGAAGATAAGTCTGAATCATCCCATGTCACTGAGAATGCTCGCTTCTTTTATTTGTCTTTCTTGTATTTAAATTTGTCATTTTCTGACTTCTTCTTTTTCTCCGGACAATCCTTTTGCATACGCACCTTTTTGTGACAATTGAAGCATTCTACATTTGATGACAATGGTTTATTTGATCCGAACTTCTTTCTGTTGTATCAAATAGTTTTTCGTTGCTTTAAGAATTTATTGAATCCTTTCGCAATGAACGCTAAATCTTCATCTTCAGAATCTGAGTTGTCTTCATCTTTTTCAGCATGAAAAGCTACATTTTTCTTTTCATCTTTTTGTTCTTTTCTAGCCTGTAAAGTAGCTTCATAAGACATTAGATTTCCTATCAATTCATCTGGCTTCATGGTGGAAAGATTATTAGCTTCTTCTATTGCTAATACTTTTCCTTCCCATTCATTAGTCAGAGAATGTAGGATTGTTGAAACAACATCAAAATCAGAATATTTTTGCCCTAATCCTACAAGTGCATGATGAATAGTTTGAAACCGTGAATACATCTCATTGATTGTTTCATTCGGCTTCATATTGAAATTTTGAAATTGAGTTTTCAACATAGCTATTTTGGCTTGTTTAACCTTGTTAGTACCTTCATGAGTGGTTTTTAGTGTTTGACAAATTTGATATGCAGTGGTACAGATACTAACACGGTTATATTCGTTTTGATCTAATGCACAAAACAACATATTTATTGCTTTTGAATTTACAGCTGCTGCAGTTTTCTCACCAGTTATCCATTCTATATACTCCAGTTGTTGGATTTACTATTTCCTTCTGAGTAGCATTCCAAGCATCATATCTAGTTGATTACATGTAAAAAGACATACGTGTTGCCCAATAGCTATAGTTAAGACCATTGAAAAATGGAGGTCTTTGTGTTGATTGACCTTCCGTGTAAGTGTTAGTGCTAGTGCTTGCGTTATTTGCCATATTACTAGAATATATCAAATAACCGTGTTACGGTTATGTGATGACCGTGCTCTGATACCAATTGAAAAGTCAGTATACGACTTAAGCAGGATCAGTAATATGGATATGCGGAATGTATGTGATAAACTAACTTGTATATTTACAATAGTTATGCAAATAAATATGAGATAGTGAAATATATCACAAATAAAAAGCAGTAAAGTAAAGTAATAACACCAGGGCTTTTTATACTGGTTTAGAGCATCGTCCTACGTCCAGTCCCAGACCTTTCTCTGGATTTTCACTAATCAACCACTTGGCTTCACCCGGAGGAATAGGTTCACAACACCCGAACATACGAACGGGATTTCACGCCTCAACAACAATGAGGACTTCAACACTTGCCTCTTATAACTCTCGAGGACTTCAACAGCTAAGATTACAATTTGTATGTTGTCAACTTGTGCTCTTTGCAACACAAATTTGTCACTTGTAGTACACCCTTCCTATAATCTTATCCTCAAATATAATTTGATGTATGTGAAGATTTGGAAGTAGATATCGTATTGAATCACAAGAATATTAAATAAGTTCTGAGATTCAAACGATATTTTGTTTTGAATATGAGCGCTTTTAGAATATCAAGTAGAAAGCAAGATAGATGAAAGAATTAAGATTAGAGATGTTAATTTGTTGATGGTTTAATGATGTTTATATAATGAATAAACAGTTGTAACCATTTGTGAAGAGAAACATTGAAGAGAAATGATTTTTGATAAAAAGAAAGAGTAGCAACTTTTGATGAAAGAAGATGTCTATTCAAAATGTTGCTTTCAGTTTGAAAAACGGTCGACAGGTCAAAATTAACTAGTAGACTGATTTTTGAATATATATATGTTATATATATATGTATGTATGCATGTTTATTGTGCATTCTTCCTAGAAATGGTCGACCGTCTATTTTGAAACCGGTCGACCGGTTTCTGGCAATATGCACAATAAATGTGCATTTATATATATATATATATATATATATATATATATATATATATATATATATACATATATATATATTCTCAATAATGAGGTATATGATTATTTTAGGATAGATTTTAACATTTATAACACTAAATAATCAGCCTCTAACTTACGATATCATTGATTCTCTTCTCTTTGTCGATCATGAATTTTCTCCTTGTCATTAATCAAAACGCTATGAAATCGTAGACTTAACATTATCTGGCTCCAGGAAGATGATGGGGGGAGAGTAATTATGGGGGAGGTTAAATGTTAATTGGCTAATTAATTATATTAATTATTTCAAGTTAAATTATTAATGTAATTAAATTTTAAAATGCCATAACTAGTTAAAACAGAAACGAAATCGTGCGATTTCAGAACCGTTGGAACCGTGATGACGATCTCTACAACATGGAACTGAAGCGACCCGAAACTTCCCCGGTCTCCGAAGAGATGAGAAAGAACGAATTACTGTGAGGATAAGACAAATCAGAACACAAACAGAAGAACGTTTCACTATATATTACAACAATGCATCAGATTACAAGAATATACAGAGTATAAATGAATATTACACAGAAATATCAGAGATTTAAATTACATTTAAATACATCGCAGCGGAAAATAATACAATACACAACCAGAAGAGATATACGGATACAAAGCTTTCCGGATATCATTCCAGCTGTAAACCAGGATCCTGTGAATATAAATCTACAAAACCAAAACTACTAGCTGCCCGTGTGGAAAATAAGGGCACCCAGAGTTTAGGTTGAAACAATAAACTCCAGGTCAGTCATGGGACTGGTGTGAGAACTAAAACAGTTATAATTCTTTATTTTAAAGTTCGGTAAATCAAGGGACCACGCCGTAACACGGAACGGGTTTCCTCCCAAGAATACCAGTGCATAAAACAAACAGCGCAATGCTAAATAAAGAAAAATGAAGCTGTTATAAGACCCAGGTCCCATCACACAATGCAACGCAAGCCGGAGGATAGGGTTTTTACCTTATAACAGCCAAAGCATGCTTGATACGTTTAAAACACATTATTTGATACTATTATAAGTGCATAGTGTATAAAACAACTTCAAATCATAAGTATCAATCATAGGCGGCATGAGCGCCCCATCCCACTATGTCACCATACTAGGTTCTACAATTAAAACCGCAAATGTCACGTATTTGGAAATTGGATTTCCGTCTATGAACCGAGGCAAAAGATAGTCCTCAACCGATTCGAGACGCTCTAGCCCGCCCCTCAGGCAAGTACTCAGTCAAGCCTTTGGATCGTCAGGGCCGGTCCACCGATGTGGATAAAAATTCCTGAACACTACGTTTCCCCACCCTATGGGGTGTAAGTCTGGTCCGTCAGCCGACCAGAATGCATCGGCCGAAACCGATATAACCGAGGCGCCTCGCAACAGCAACAACCACATAAGTCAAACTCGTCAGAGCGTGTAAAACCACTGACGCCACTTCTAGCTAGAAAGAAACGCAAGTCCTCCCTGAGGTCCGTCTCCCGTTTTTGGTTCATACCGGGTGTGAAACTCGCGAATTCACGTTACACAAAGCTGTGCCACACAGGCTGTGCTTTGATCATCACCACAAGACTTTGCTTTTCAACAGAAGCCTTGATCAATTGCCACTTAGGCGTGCCACACAGGCAATTCACTCCATGCGTTTGATATCCATCAATATATAACCCCTGAGCTCGTACGTCTCAGAGAAGGGCGTTAAGCAAGAGAATAAATTCTCCGCCGCCAAACAGATATATATTTAATAGAAATCAATCACACAGACTAAAATCCAATGTCAGACACACAGTCCATTTACAAGTCCGTTCTGGGGCTGAACGAAACTGGAGGCACCTAGTACCCCGCATATCCATCGATCTCCAAGCACGTCTGGACGATCACTAACTGTTTCCATCTTCTTGGGTGTACATCCCAATCAAGATCATCAGTAACCACCCAAACGACGTGAAGACTTCTGGTCTTCGACCACCGTCTTCATCTTCGACACCATGTCGAATCAGTTAATCAGAATGGGATAAACCCGGTCTTTCTGAATAACTCGCGTATATATTATAAAAGTGTTACACAAACACAACATACGCCTCATTCCAATTCAGAATATTCTTTTATTCAAATATTCCTATACTTTGGGAAAAGTTCCCATTAATTTTATCCAAGATAAATTCTTTAAATTTATTCTTTAATCTCCTTTGAATATCAATTCAAACTAGTCGGGATTAGCGAACCACACCGAAGTAATCAATTATTTTATTTCCCAATCCCAACCTATTCATCCCATGAAGTAAAACTGGTTATACTTCATATCTAACACCACGGTGTTATCGGTAAATTCAATTACCATTTCACGTTCAAATCTAATTAAAGATTTAACCATCGCCTGGAGCAAAACTGGTGATACTCCATTTTCGATCATTTCAATTTAATTAAAGATTCATTAAAACTCCACTTAGTTTTAATCTTTAACTGGGTTAAAGAATCAGTGTCATTTAAAACACGGTTCACGATAAACCCAAAATCACATTCCATTAATTATCGGGTTAAAGAACAAGTGTTATTTAAAACACTGTTCACGATAAACCCAAAAATCAATACCAATTCAATTCCAATTAAATATCGTTTAATTGGTACACTTCATGAAATCTAAATAAAAAGATTTAATCTTTTCTCAATTGGGTTCAAGAACAGTGTTAGTGAAGACACCATTCACGACACACCCAAATCACATTTGATATTCAATACAAGGCTCTGAATAGAAAATATATCGGCTTATATTCAATATCAAATTCTACGACTAACAAATGTCGTATTGGAAATAACGATATATATATCTATATCTTTCAAATTTCCATAACAACAACTGCATAATCATGAAATCCAACATCGAAATATTCCGAATACAATTTCGATTCAAATCCACTCCAATGCAATCATTGGATATTCTGGTTATTTTTAAAACCCTTTTCAAATTCAATTTATTTATTTAAAAATAAATAGAATTATATTCCTAGTTCAAAACTAGTTCATTTCGATAAAAATCTATTTTTATCCTTTCAAATATGGAGTTTTTCATCCCAAATCTTCACAAATCATTTCTTATGATTTTACACAAATTATTACTATTTTTAATAATTTTATCAAGGCCCGTATAGTCGATTTCCATCAATGGCCATCGAACTGCACTTACAACGACCTTTTTCAAATTTGATTTGGATGTAACTCCAAATCCAACCGTTAGATTTCAAATTTCTAACATTCATTAGAAAGCTCTTTTCGATACGAACCCAACGGTTCCGGTTTTAGGAGAATCCGACGGTCGGATCTCCCGTAATGTCCGTTTGAAATAAATGGTCGAAATTCACGAACTGCCGCGGCGCGGCGCGTTCTATTCAGGCCATTATATTATATATATAATATATATATCGTTGATTTCTATTAAAAACGAATTATATAATAGTTTTAAATTCGTTTCAAAAGCAATTTCAACTTCCATTTCAATTCAAATCGAAATTGAATTCTTCTTTATAAATTCGTTTTTAAAATTCATTCCTATTCAATTCAAATTTCAATTCAATTTGAATTCGTTTTCAATTCAATTCATTTCGAAATCGTTTTCAATTCAATTCATTTCGAAATCGTTTTCAATTCAATTCATTTCAAAATCGTTTTCAATTCAATTCATTTCGAAATCGTTTAAAATCGATATAAATATCGTTCACGTCAAAATGGCGTCAATCTAATCAACACAGCTTCATATATTGATATTTTCAAATATTCCATTTCGAATATTTCTATTTCAAATATTTCTATTTCTAAACTGGAATGAGGCCCAATCAATTACCATATAAAATTAATTATATGGATTTTCATACAACACATGTATATATAGCATTGAAAAATGATCAACCATCAACCAAAGTGCACTACACTGTATAAGCATCAAATAAAGATATCTAACGCTTATAACAGCATGTCAATCAATCGATCGACATATTTAATCAATCAGGATGAGTGAACTTCAAATTTCATCCCAACACCCGTGTGGGGTTTCAAACAACCAAACACAGATTTTATTCGTGCAGTTGGGCGATGTGTCAAATTTATCGTCCCAATCAATGTCATTCAAATAGGTGTACATAAACAAACCGTCCGGTTTGCAAATGAATATTTTATTTTGTTCACTTCACTATTTTCATATTCACGTTAAAAATTATATTTTTAACGATAAAACATTTTATTTCAACTTATGAATTTCTATTCAATTCATTTATTCAATAAAATGATATTTTTATTTTTCTAACATATTTTAGAAAATTTCGGCGGCATAACGGCACGATACTAGAAACGGGACAAGGCCTAGCCTTATCCCCGGTCTAGTGAAGGCCCACGCCATTCACACATCAATCAAATTCACCAAACAACCAAATTCAAATCTAATCATATAACTAAGCTATGCAACCAAACAAACAAGTCCATGGTCTGTGGACGATTGTGTCGGGTGCTACTAAGCACCGTCTGCATCCAATTATATATATATAAATAGAAATGAAATTGAAAGGTGAGAAATTCTCACTAATAGCTATCCAATTATCTTGACTCTTCTTTTGCAGAATTCTTCGTCGACCTCGCCTTTTTGTCGCTTTCGCCCGTATTCTCTACATATATAAAAATCGAATTTTTACGATGCTATTCAATATATAAAAATATGATTTTTACTTCGCCTTTCAATATATAAAAATCTGAATTTTACTTCGACTTTCAATATATAAAAATCTGATTTTTCCTTCGACTTTCAATATATAAAAATCTGATTTTTCCTTCGACTTTCAATATATAAAAATCTGATTTTTACTTCGACTTTCAATATATAAAAATCTGATTTTTACTTCCACTTTAAATATATAAAAATCTGATTTTTTACTTCGACTTTCAATATATAAAAATCTGATTTTTACTTCGACTTTCAATATATAAAAATCTGATTTTTACTTCGACTTTCAATATATAAAAATCTAATTTTTATTTCGAACTATTTTTATTCTCCTATTTTAAAAACACATTAATCTTATTTCTAAAAACAATGTATATATTTCATTTCTAAAGCAAAATTATATTTTCATTTCTAAAGCAAAATTATATTTTCATTTCTAAAGCAAAATTTATATTTTCATTTCTAAAGCAAAATTATATTTCTTTATATATTTCTGAAAACTTAGCGCTAATTTCAGTTTTAAAGAAAAACATTTTGGTTTCCGTTAAATTTACATTTAAATTACTATATTGAATTTTAAACGTACATTTCAAATTACCGGGGTCGCATACGAACTCTATAAATTGCAGAAAAATATTTTCTAGCTTCGTATTGACGATATGGTCCTAACAAAACTCATTTCGTCGAATTCTGAGACCGTTCGAAAAATGGCCAATTTCCAGTCGATTAAAATCAACTAAAACTGGTCAAACGCGTTTTCCTTCGCCACACTCACATATTGAATCGAAAAATTATGAAATTTGAAACCTAGCAATAACTTGACATCACGGACCCAACAAAACTGGTTTCGTCGAAATCCGAGGTCGTTTGCAAAATGTCCATTTTTAAGGGCCTGAATTCCACAGCGACTATTCAGAATTTTCAACTGGACATATCTCTTGATTCCCGCTATGAAATCTTGATTTTTCGGATTCGATAGAAAGATATTATCAATTAGATCCTATCATTTTTGGTTTCACTAAAATCCGGATTGTTTTGCACCCGGTACATCCAATTGAAGTTTGAAATCGAATTATCGAACTACCGCGCCATTTTCAATTCTATTTATAATTATATATATAAATATTTATATTCTAACGACGACGCGTATAATATATACGTCGAATTATATTCAAAATAAATTTTCGTCGATATTATTTAAAATAATTCATTTTAAATAATCAAAACTCGCTAAAATTGCCAAAATAAAAATTTTAAACTGGCCCAGATTTTCGGGTTGTTACAATCTCCCCCACTTAAAACTTTTCGTCCCCGAAAAGGAACAAAGTCGAAAGTGGTTTGATCATTCAACACTACGTTCGATCAGGCTTTCATTCTCCAACTTTTCAGTTTCTGAGAAATTTCAAATTCTTCAAAAATTTGGCTAACACCCTAAATTTTCGAAAAATTTCGCCATAACCTCCCCTGCACCGGGAGCATCGGGGAATTTCAAATAGCTTCCCCGGTCCTTCAGATCTCAAAAAGAAAAAGAAAAAGCCAAGCGGCTAGCCAATAGGCTCATAAAATCATCATCACCCAAACAAAACAGTAAATTATGTAGTAAACATGTACCTATTTGTCGGGCAAACAAATTTTATTCTCTGCTCTAGCCTCCTTGCTATGACCTGTTCAATGTAAGCACATGTATATGCAAGCATATGCGACCAATTTTCAATACCATTCAATATTTGGTTCAATTAGGCTAAATGGTTCAAAATTATGAACCAAATAAACAAACAACACAACCATCAATCAATTAGTTGATTAGCTTTTCAAATGCATAATTTTGATACATATACGAAAATCAGATTTTTGATGCCAATTCACAACAATGTGTTCTAACTATATTAGTTTTGGTTCTCACACCAGTCTAATGGAAATATATAGAAAATCACACCTTCGAAACTCGAACATAAATGTTGATGATGCGATCGCTATCATCAATATCATCTCCGGGCGACTAGGGTGTGGTGCTATATCTATCCAATATATTAAAACTTTGAATATACGTTTGCAAGGCGTATATGCAAATTCTTTATATACTGAATTGTCCACATCTATATAAATAAATAACCAAATACGAATAATTGATTTAAATTTCAAAACAAGATTTGTTTTCATTTTCAAAAATATACTCTTCACACTCGTTCTAGGATACTATTGATCCTATCTCTAACGAGTCATTCTAATTGGATATTACTAATCCAATATCTGATGAATTCTTTCGTATGGTTCTAATGTGTCTTGTTCTCGAGCTTTGTAAACCAAAGCTCTGATACCAAATGAAGCGACCCGAAACTTCCCCGGTCTCCGAAGAGATGAGAAAGAACGAATTACTGTGAGGACAAGACAAATCAGAACACAAACAGAAGAACGTTTCACTGTATATTACAACAATGCATCAGATTACAAGAATATACAGAGTATAAATGAATATTACACAGAAATATCAGAGATTTAAAATACATTTAAATACATCGCAGCGGAAAATAATACAATACACAACCAGAAGAGATATACGGATACAAAGCTTTCCGGATATCATTCCAGCTGTAAACCACGATCCTGTGAATATAAATCTGCAAAACCAAAACTACTAGCTGCCCGTGTGGAAAATAAGGGCACCCAGAGTTTAGGTTGAAACAATAAACTCCAAGTCAGTCATGGGACTGGTGTGAGAACTAAAACAGTTATAATTATTTATTTTAAAGTTCGGTAAATCAAGGGACCACGCCGTAACACGGAACGGGTTTCCTCCTAAGAATACCAGTGCATAAAACAAACAGCGCAATGCTAAATAAAGAAAAATGAAGCTGTTATAAGACCAAGGTCCCATCACATAATGCAACGCAAGCCGGAGGATAGGGTTTTTACCTTATAACAGCCAAAGCATGCTTGATACGTTTAAAACACATTATTTGATACTATTATAAGTGCATAGTGTATAAAACAACTTCAAATCATAAGTATCAATCATAGGCGGCATGAGCGCCCCATCCTACTATGTCACCATACTAGGTTCTACAATTAAAACCGCAAATGTCACGTATTTGGAAATTGGATTTCCGTCTATGAACCAAGGCAAAAGATAGTCCTCAACCGATTCGAGACGCTCTAGCCCGCCCCTCAGGCAAGTACTCAGTCAAGCCTTTGGATCGTCAGGGCCGGTCCACCGATGTGGATTAAAATTCCTGAACACTACGTTTCCCCACCCTATGGGGTGTAAGTCTGGTTCGTCAGCCGACCAGAATGCATCGGCCGAAACCGATATAACCGAGGCGCCTCGCAACAGCAACAACCACATAAGTCAAACTCGTCAGGGCATGTAAAACCACTGACGCCACTTCTAGCTAGAAAGAAACGCAAGTCCTCCCTGAGGTCCGTCTCCCGTTTTTGGTTCATACCGGGTGTGAAACTCGCGAATTCACGTTACACAAAGCTGTGCCACACAGGCTGTGCTTTGATCATCACCACAAGACTTTGCTTTTCAACAGAAGCCTTGATCAATTTCCACTTAGGCGTGCCACACAGGCAATTCACTCCATGCGTTTGATGTCCATCAATATATAACCCCTGAGCTCGTACGTCTCAGAGAAGGGCGTTAAGCAAGAGAATAAATTCTCCGCCGCCAAACAGATATATATTTAATAGAAATCAATCACACAGACTAAAATCCAATGTCAGACACACAGTCCATTTACAAGTCCGTTCTAGGGCTGAACGAAACCGGAGGCACCTAGTACCCCGCATATCCATCGATCTCCAAGCACGTCTGGACGATCACTAACTGTTTCCATCTTCTTGGGTGTACAGCCCAATCAAGATCATCAGTAACCACCCAAACGACGTGAAGACTTCTGGTCTTCGACCACCGTCTTCATCTTCGACACCACGTCGAATCAGTTATTCAGAATGGGATAAACCCGGTCTTTCTGTATAACTCGCGTATATATTATAAAAGTGTTACACAAACACAACATACGCCTCATTCCAATTCAGAATATTCTTTTATTCAAATATTCCTATACTTTGGGAAAAGTTCCCATTAATTTTATCCAAGATAAATTCTTTAAATTTATTCTTTAATCTCCTTTGAATATCAATTCAAACTAGTCGGGATTAGCGAACCACACCGAAGTAATCAATTATTTTATTTCCCAATACCAACCTATTCATCCCATGAAGTAAAACTGGTTATACTTCATATCTAACACCACGGTGTTATCGGTAAATTCAATTACCATTTCACGTTCAAATCTAATTAAAGATTTAACCATCGCCTGGAGCAAAACTGGTGATACTCCATTTTCGATCATTTCAATCTAATTAAAGATTCATTAAAACTCCACTTAGTTTTAATCTTTAACTGGGTTAAAGAATCAGTGTCATTTAAAACACGGTTCACGATAAACCCAAAATCACATTCCATTAATTATCGGGTTAAAGAACAAGTGTTATTTAAAACACTGTTCACGATAAACCCAAAAATCAATACCAATTCAATTCTAATTAAATATCGTTTAATTGGTACACTTCATTAAATCTAAATAAAAAGATTTAATCTTTTCTCAACTGGGTTCAAGAACAGTGTTAGTGAAGACACCATTCACGACACACCCAAATCACATTCGATATTCAATACAAGGCTCTGAATAGAAAATATATCGGCTTATATTCAATATCAAATTCTACGACTAACAAATGTCGTATTGGAAATAACGATATATATATCTATATCTTTCAAATTTCCATAACAACAACTGCATAATCACGAAATCCAACATCGAAATATTCCGAAGACAATTTCGATTCAAATCCACTCCAATGCAATCATTGGATATTCTGGTTATTTTTAAAACCCTTTTCAAATTCAATTTATTTATTTAAAAATAAATAGAATTATATTCCTAGTTCAAAACTAGTTCATTTCGATAAAAATCTATTTTTATCCTTTCAAATATGGAGTTTTTCATCCCAAATCTTCACAAATCATTTCTTATGATTTTACACAAATTATTACTATTTTTAATAATTTTATCAAGGCCCGTGTAGTCGATTTCCATCAATGGCCATCGAACTGCACTTACAGCGACCTTTTTCAAATTTGATTTGGATGTAACTCCAAATCCAACCGTTAGATTTCAAATTTCTAACATTCATTAGAAAGCTCTTTTCGATACGAACCCAACGGTTCCGGTTTTAGGAGAATCCGACGGTCGGATCTCCCGTAATGTCCGTTTGGAATAAATGGTCGAAATTCACGAACTGCCGCGGCGCGGCGCGTTCTATTCAGGCCATTATATTATATATATAATATATATAATATATATATCGTCGATTTCTATTTAAAACGAATTATATAAATAGTTTTAAATTCGTTTCAAAAGCAATTTCAACTTCCATTTCAATTCAAATCGAAATTGAATTCTTCTTTATAAATTCGTTTTTAAAATTCATTCCTATTCAATTCAAATTTCAATTCAATTTGAATTCGTTTTCAATTCAATTCATTTCGAAATCGTTTTCAATTCAATTCATTTCGAAATCGTTTTCAATTCAATTCATTTCGAAATCGTTTTCAATTCAATTCATTTCGAAATCGTTTAAAATCGATATAAATATTGTTCACGTCAAAATGGCGTCAATCTAATCAACACGGCTTCATATATTGATATTTTCAAATATTCCATTTCGAATATTTCTATTTCAAATATTTCTATTTCTAAACTGGAATGAGGCCCAATCAATTACCATATAAATTTAATTATATGGATTTTCATACAACACATGTTTATATAGCATTGAAAAATGAACAGCCATCAACCAAAGTGCACTACACTGTATAAGCATCAAATAAAGATATCTAACGCTTATAACAGCATGTCAATCAATCGATCGACATATTTAATCAATCAGGATGAGTGAACTTCAAATTTCATCCCAACACCCGTGTGGGGTTTCAAACAACCAAACACAGATTTTATTCGTGCAGTTGGGCAATGTGTAAAATTTATCGTCCCAATCAATGTCATTCAAATAGGTGTACATAAACAAACCGTCCGGTTTGCAAATGAATATTTTATTTTGTTCACTTCACTATTTTCATATTCACGTTAAAAATTATATTTTTAACGATAAAACATTTTATTTCAACCTATGAATTTCTATTCAATTCATTTATTCAATAAAATGATATTTTTATTTTTCTAACATATTTTAGAAAATTTCGACGGCATAACGACACGATACTAGAAACGGGACAAGGCCTAGCCTTATCCCCGGTCTAGTGAAGGCCCACGCCATTCACACATCAATCAAATTCACCAAACAACCAAATTCAAATCAAATCATATAACTAAGCTATGCAACCAAACAAACAAGTCCATGGTCTGTGGACGATTGTGTCGGGTGCTACTAAGCACCGTCTGCATCCTAGTATATATATATAAATAGAAATGAAATTGAAAGGTGAGAAATTCTCACCAATAGCTATCCAATTATCTTGACTCTTCTTTTGCAAAATTCTTCGTCGACCTCGCCTTTTTGTCGCTTTCGCCCGTATTCTCTACATATATAAAAATCGAATTTTTACGATGCTATTCAATATATAAAAATATGATTTTTACTTCGCCTTTCAATATATAAAAATCTGATTTTTACTTCGACTTTCAATATATAAAAATCTGATTTTTACTTCGACTTTCAATATATGAAAATCTGATTTTTCCTTTGACTTTCAATATATAAAAATCTGATTTTTACTTCGACTTTCAATTTATAAAAATCTGATTTTTACTTCGACTTTCAATATATAAAAATCTGATTTTTACTTCGACTTTCAATATATAAAAATCTGATTTTTACTTCGACTTTCAATATATAAAAATCTGATTTTTACTTCGACTTTCAATATATAAAAATCTGATTTTTATTTCGAACTATTTTTATTCTCCTATTTTAAAAACACATTAATCTTATTTCTAAAAACAATGTATATATTTCATTTCTAAAGCAAAATTATATTTTCATTTCTAAAGCAAAATTATATTTTCATTTCTAAAGCAAAATTATATTTTCATTTCTAAAGCAAAATTTATATTTTCATTTCTAAAGCAAAATTATATTTCTTTATATATTTCTGAAAACTTAGCGCTAATTTCAGTTTTAAAGAAAAACATTTTGGTTTCCGTTAAATTTACATTTAAATTACTATATTGAATTTTAAACGTACATTTCAAATTACGGGGGTCGCATACGAACTCTATAAATTGCAGAAAAATATTTTCTAGCTTCGTATTGACGATATGGTCCTAACAAAACTCATTTCGTCGAATTCTGAGACCGTTTGAAAAATGGCCAATTTCCAGTCGATTAAAATCAACTGAAACTGGTCAAACGCGTTTTCCTTCGCCACACTCACATATTGAATCAAAAAATTATGAAATTTGAAACCTAGCAATAACTTGACATCACGGACCTAACAAAACTGGTTTCGTCGAAATCCGAGGTCGTTTGCAAAATGTCCATTTTTAAGGGCCTGAATTCCACAGCGACTATTCAGAATTTTCAACTGGACATATCTCTTGATTCCCGCTATGAAATCTTGATTTTTCGGATTCGATAGAAAGATATTATCAATTAGATCCTATCATTTTTGGTTTCACTAAAATCCGGATTGTTTTGCACCCGGTACATCCAATTGAAGTTTGAAATCGAATTATCGAACTACCGCGCCATTTTCAATTCTATTTATAATTATATATATAAATATTTATATTCTAACGACGACGCGTATAATATATACGTCGAATTATATTCAAAATAAATTTTCGTCGATATTATTTAAAATAATTCATTTTAAATAATCAAAACTCGCTAAAATTGCCAAAATAAAAATTTTAAACTGGCCCAGATTTTCGGGTTGTTACAGGAACTGACCAAAACAGAAATGGAAGCAGTTCAGTTTTTGATAAAATTAAATGGTTGGTTTAATTTTATTAAAAAAATTAGAATGAAAGAATGGCGGAGTGGAACCCAATGTGTGAATTCTCTCACTAATATATTTGTACCATTTATTTATTTTATAACTGAAAATAAATAATCTATCATTGTCGATTTCCATAGGTTATTTATTTTTGGATTTCAACACATGAACTCACTCAAATCATTTGAATTGGAAGCGATGTATAGATAATTGCAACACTCGCATTTCATACTCCACGGGTGACAACTTATGGCGCCGTAAATGGAATTGGGTAGTTGAGTATTTATATGTATGGTTTGGTGATTTTTGTTGTGATTGTGAAGATTAACATATTAAAAACAGTGTTAATATTAATGTGGTAGTTGAAATTAAATTATAAATCTCCATTCATAATTTATACAGTAAAAAATGGTTAAGTAGAAAAATAGTTCAAACCGAATTAGAATTGGTTAAATTTGTTAAACAATAATTTATTTAAATACACTATTGTTGTTTGAAAACCCCATACGGCTACTGGGATGATATTTGACATACACTAATCCTAATATTTAGTTGTATGTCAATCGATGGGTTGACGGACTGTGGTGAGTGTTATTTAAATATTTAATGCTTATACAGTTGTAGAACGCACTCTGGATGATGTTTGAATGTGAAATGATTATTTATCATTGTTGTTGAATACATGCGATGTATGAAATCCATAAAACTGAAATTATATGATAATTGATTGAGTCGCATTCAGATTCAGAATCTGAACGAATAATATAAAATAAATTTAAGTAAAGAATTCAAATATGATTTTTATGTCCGATTTTGGATGGACACAAAAATATTGATATGTCAAGCCGAGTTAAGTAGTTAAATGCCATTTTAACCCGAACGGGTTTATCGGTCGATTTTTTTCATTTTATAATGAATAAGAAAAGGAAATGGATTTCAAAATTAGATATTTTGAAAATAATATCATTTTAATATTATAATGACATGGAATATTCAATTTTGATTTAAAATTGAAAATGAAATTGTTTTAAAACAAATTTATAAACGATTTATAAAATACGTTTTGAATGGAAATCGACGATATATATATATATATATATATATATATATATATATATATATATATATATATATATAATGGTTTGAATAGAATGTGCCACGCAACGACCGTTCGTGAATTTCAACCATTAACTTCAAATTGATGTAATGGGAAATCTAACCGTCGGATTCTCCTAAAACAGGAACCGTTGGGTTTATATCGAAAAGATCTTTCCAATGAATCTAATAGATTTAAATTTGAATGGTTGGATTTTAAATTATGTTCAAATCAATTTCGAAAACGGTCGCTATGGATTCAGTTCGGTGGCCGTTATTCGAAACCGACTGTAAGGGCCTTAATAAAATTGTTAAAAATATGGAAAAATTATATAAAATCGTAATAACTGATTTGGAAAGATTTTGGATGAAAAATTCTAAGTTTGAAAAGACAAAATATATTTTATCGAAGTGAACTGGTTAATAACTAGAGTAATAATCCAATGTTTTTAAATAAATTGGATTGAAAATAGTTCTAATATAACCAGAATTTTCCAACATATAAATTGGGATGGATTTAAGTGGAAATAATCTTCGGAATATTTCGATATTGTATTCCATGATTATACGAATATTTTTGAGGAATTTGGAAGATATAGATATCGTTATTCCCAATACGATATCCATTGGTTTCAGAATTTGATATTAAATATAAGCCGATATTAATTTCTATTCAGAGCCTTATATTTCATATCAAATGGATATTGGGTTTGTCGTGAATGGTGCCTTTATTAACACAGTTCTTAAACCCCGTTGGGAAAATAATAAATCTTTTAATTAAGATAAATGAAATTTTCCAATTTATAATTAAAAATTGGAATTAAATAGAATATGATTTTGGATTCATTGTGAATGATGTTTTAAATAACATTTGTTCTTAAAACCTAATTAACAGTGACAATATGATTTGGAATTTATAATTTTATTGAAATTTAATGAAATTTTCCCAAAGTAAAGTTTTCCAATCTAATATATTAAATTGGAATTGAATGAAATTCAATTTGGTAATAATCGAGATGAGCTTCGGTAAAGGAAGACTGTTCCTATAAATGGAATTTGAAAGGCTTTGCCGTTATTCCATTTATATTATTAGTCAGATACGGAAATTTATATCGAATATATATATTGATCTATTTTACGTGAAAGTTCCATTTTAGTGGAAAATGATTTGGGTTTATTGTGAACTATGTTTAAGTGACATTGGTTCTTTAACCCAGTTAAAGACAAGCTTAATTTCTTAAAGTTGAATAATCATAAAATAATGATTTTTGATATTAAAACTGAACTGGAGTTTTAATGAATCTTTAATTAGATTAAAATGAGAATAAGATAATTATATCTATCGAATTCATGGAATGATTGAGAATGGAGTACCACTGATTTTATTCCATTTGGTAGTTAAATCTTTAATTAGATTTGAACGTGAAATGGTAATAAATTTTATCTAGAACACAGCGGGTGTTAGATATGGAGTACTGCCAGTTTTGCTCCATAGGATGAATAGGTTGGGATTGGAATAATAAATGATTACTTCGGTAAGGCTCGATAGTCCCGACTAGTTTTACAAACGTTAAATTGGTTTAGAATTGTGGATAAATAAAATAAAATATTTTGAAATGGATATCCAAAGGAAGATTAAAGAATAAATTTAAAAGAATTTTCTTTGATAAAATATATTCTGAATTGGAATGAGGCATATGATGTGTCTTTATAGCACTTGATTATTGATTATAAGATACGCGAGTTATTCGGAAAGATCGGTTTTATCCCATTCCGAGTAATTGATACAATGACTATAAGTCGACGATGTAGATGGTTGAAACGACCCAAACTCGCCCTTACGAGAGAGCCCGGATAGAGTTGAGAACACGACAATCAGAACACAAATAATAGAACATTTCATTGTTATTACAACACATTACATCAGACTACAAGAATATAACAGAGTATGAATAAATATTATACATCAGGAAAATATTAAAGATTTAAATTACATTTAAATACATAGCAGCGGAAAATAATACACAACACAACTGAAAGAAATACACGGATACAGAGCTTTCCGAATATCGCTCCAGCTGTAAGCCAGAATCATGTGAATATAAATCTGCAAAACCAAATCTACTAGCTGCCCATGTGGAAAATAGGGGCACCCAGAGTTTAGGTTAAAACAATAAACTCCAGGTCAGTCATAGGACTGGTATGAGAACTAAAACAGTTGTTAAACTTGAATTCAAAATCAGATATATCAAGGGACCACGCCGTATAACATGGAACGGGTTTACCCCCAAGAATACCAGTGCATATAACAAACAATGCAATGCTTTTTGGAAAAATGAAGCTATTATAAGACTCAGGCCCCATCACACAATGCAACGCAAGCCAGAGGATAGAGTTTTACCTTATAACGGCCAAATATGCTTGGTACGTTTAAAACAAATCATTTGATACTATTATAAGGATATAGTGTCAAAAACAGCTTCAAATATAAATGTATCAATCATAAACGGCATGGGTACTATTTATCATGTCGCCATACTAGACTCTACAATCAAAACTGAAATGTCACATACTGAAAAATGGATTTCCGCCATGAGTCGAGGCAAGGGATCATCCTCGCCGGCTTCGAGACACTCTAGCAAATGCCTTATGGTTCAGACATTGGCGAACCCTTGGATTGTCAGGGTTGGTCCACACTTAGCGAATTAATTATACCTGAACACACGTTTCCCAGTCCTATAGGACCTATCTATCGCCCCATAGTAACTGATATATCCAAGGCGCCTCGCTATCCATCGTCCATATAGGTAAAAGAAATATAAATGCCTTGGCTACATACCATGACACCACCCATAGCTAGAAGGAAACGTCGTGCACCCCATGCAGTCACGATCCCGTTTTTGACTCGTACCGAAGTGTGAGGCTCGCGAATTAACGTATACACAAAGCTATGCTATTTAAAGCCATGTGTTGATCATCAACCACAAGACTTTGCTTTTCAACAGAAGCCTTGATCATTTGCTTCTCAGCATGCCACACTAACAATTCATTCCACGCAATTGGCGTCTATCAATATATAACCTCTGAGCTCGCACATCTCAGAGAAGGGTGTTAAGCAAGATAATAAATTCTCCGCCAACAAACAGATATATATTTAATAGAGATCAATCAACACAGTATAAAATCCAATGTCAGACACGCATTCATTTAATAGTTCGTTGTGGGTCTGAATGAAAACGAAGGCACCTTAATCCTCGTCCCACATGTCCAATACCGGAGAGAGGTCCTCGCATATCTGGTCGATCTCCAAGTACGTCTGGACGATCACCACTTCTTACCTAGTCTTGGGTGTACAGCCCAATCAAGACATCTGTAATCATCCAAACGATGTGAAGACCTCCGGTCTTCAACCACCGTCTTCATCGTCAACTTATCATCGAATCAATTATTCAGAACGGGTATAAACCCCTTCTTTCCGAATAATTCACGTATCTTATAATCAAGTGCTATAAAACACAACATACGCCTCATTCCAATCCAGAATATTCTTTTATTCAAATATTCATATCATTTGGGAAAGGTTCCCATTAATTTTATCAAAGATAAATTCTTTAAGTTTATTCTTTAATCTTCCTTTGGATCTCAATTTAAACCAAATTAAGGTTTATCCAAACTAGTCGGGATTAGTGCAACTTACCGAAGTAATCATTTATTTAATTTTCCAATCTCAGTCTATTCATCACATTGAGAAAAAATGGTAATACTCCATATCTAACACAACGGTGTTATCGGTAAAAATTAATTACCATTTTCCGTTCAAATCATATTAAAGATTTAACTATCGCTTGGAGCAAAACTGGTGATACTCCATTTTCAATCATTTCCTAAATTTGATAATTCAAATTATCACATTCAAATTCCATTCTAATTAAAGATTCATTAAAACTCCACTTAGTTTTAATCTTCCCAAAAATCAATATTAATGATTATTTAACTTTGGAAAATCAAACATGTCGCATTGACAATCTAGACTGTACCATTGATTTCTGCCGATATATAACCTCTAAGCTCGCACGCCTCATAGAAGGGTGTTAAGTAAGAGAATAAATTCTCCGCTACCGAATAAATATATATTTAGTAGAGATCAACAATACAGTTCGAAATACAATGTTAGACATGTAATCTTGTCTTTAACTGGGTCAAAGAACCAATGTCATTTAAAGCACAATTCACGATAAACCCAAAATCACATTCCATTAATTATGGAATCTTCATGGAAAAACAGATCAATATATAATCAATATCAATTTCCATATCCGACTAATAATATAAATGGAATATTGACAAAGCCTTTCGAATTCCATATATATTTACAGTCTTCCTCCACAGAAGCTCACTTTGATTATTACCAAATCGAATTCCATTTAATTCCAAATTAATATATTAAACTGGAAAACTTTACTTTGGAAAATTCCCATTAAATCTTACTAAAAGATTTATAAATTCCAAATTACATTTCACGATTAATCGAGTTAAAGAACAAATGTCGTTTAAAACATCGTTCACTATAAACCCAAAAATCCAATTCTTTTATTCAATTCCAATTAAATATTAATTATTTGGAAAACTTCACTAAATTTAAATTAAAGATTTATTCTTTTCTCAACTATGTTAAGAACAGTGTTATTTAAGACACCATTCACGACAAACCCAAAATCCAATTTGATATCAAATACAAGGCTCTGAATAGAAATTATATAGGCTTATATTCAATATCAAATTCTGAAACCAACAAATATCGTTTTGGGAATAACGATATATATATATATATATCTTCCAAATTCATCAACAATATCTGTATAATCATGGAATTCATCATCGAAATATTTCGAAGATGATTTCCATTCAAATCCACTCCAATTCATATATTAGAAATTCTGGTTATATTAAAACCCATTTCTCAATCCAAATTATTTATTTAAAAATAATTGGATTATAAATCTATTTAATAACTAGTTCATTTCGATAAAAATATATTTTTATCTTTTAAAATATGGAAAATTTTCACCTTAATTCTTTCCAAATCATTTATTATGATTTTACACAAATGATTAATATTTTTAATAATTTTATTAAGGCCCTTTTAGTCGATTTCCATAAACAGTCTTCGAACAACACTTACAGCGACCTTTTCCAAATTTTATTTGGACATAATTCCAAATCCAACCATTAGATTTCAAATATCTATATTCGTTGGAAAGCTCTTTTTTATATGAACCCAACGGTTCATGTTTTAGGAGAATCCGACGGTCGTATCTCCCGTATATCAATTCGAAGTCAATGGTCGAAATTCGCGAATGGTCGTGGTGTGGCGCATTCTATTCTGGCCATTAAATATATACATCATATATTATATTTTTTTCATCGATTTCCATTTAAAACGTATTTTATAAATTGTTTATAAATTCCTTTTAAAACGATTCCCGCTTTCACTTCAATTTTAAATCAAAATTGAATACTCCTTATTATTATAATATTTAAATGATAATATTTTCAAAATTTCTGATTTTGAAATCATTACCTTTTCGATATTCATTATAAAAATGAACAAAATCGATATAAATTTCATTCATGTCCAAATGGTGCATATCTAATCCACACGGCTTAACAAATTCCAATATTTTCGTGTCCATTCAAAATCGTACATCAAATTCACATTTTAATCCTTTACGGAATATTATTTTAAAATATTGTTTAAATATTTTTTTCAACACATGAATTTTTTTAATGGTTTATACACTCAATAAAAATGATTTTTTTATTGTTTAGATATTTTTATTGTTTAGATATTTTTATTGAACATATGAATATTTTATTCAACACATGAAAATTTTACTCAACACACGAATATTTTTAATCATTCATTTATGCAATAAAAAAGATGATATTTTTATTGTTTAAATATTTCTATTCAACACATGAATATTTTTATTCAACACACAAATATTTTATATCCTTTTTTGAAAATTATTATAAAATATTCGTTATTTTTCCCAAATTGGAATGAGACCCAATCGGTTACCATATAATGTTATTTATATGGATTCCATACAACATATGTATATAATTACAATGATAAACGATCATCCATCATCCAAAGTGCATTACACAACTGCATATGCATTAAATATAAATAATTAACGCTTACAATAGTCTGTCAACCAATCGATTGACTTATGTAACACCCCACATTTTTCGTGAATATTAAAGTAATGAATTATAGAATACTTAATTGTAAAAGAAGAATTAAGGGAAACGGGATATGGCATTGCGTTCATCTCGGAATTCTGCTTGAGATAGAGTCCAAGTTTGCGTAAATCGGACTCCGTATGAAGAAGTTATGGAGTTCATAAAATTTCAAGTTTAAACAGAAATTAAATTAAAGTAATAATTATGAGTCAAAACGGTTCAAAATTCAAAAATTCAGTCAGAGCGACCTGAGCGGGAAATTTCCCGCTCAGGGTTATCGACCCTCCCAAGGGGAGTCGACATAGGTGTCGTCCCCTCTGTAGGGGAGTCGACATAGGTGTCGAACCCCCTGTAGGGAGTCGACCCCTTTTTGATTATGTTCCGGTGACGATTTCTGAGTCATTAGGGCATATGTGGCGATTTCTGGTTGGCTCTCTTTGATCTGAATGGCCCTGATTACTCCTAGGTTGATCTAATGGCTCATATTAATCTAAACTTCTATATAATCATCTCAAAGCTCAACCCTAGACCTCATAATTTCATTCCATGAAGCCGTCATGCCGTCCATCCCTAAACTAGCATAGCCACCATTCTTCTCCAAACTAGAAATCAAGTTAGAAAGCTCCAAATCCAAATTAGAGAATCAAACGTCTACATCAAAGGATTAGCTTTAAAAATTCAGAAATCAGATCCCAGAATAGAAGATCCATTCTTTTCTGTAAATTCATTTTATTTTTAGATGTGAATACCTGATTGTAATCTTGACATGTAATAAAATGAATCAAGATCTATGCCTGATTTTAAGATAATATTTTCAGATTTATCCCGGTCCTTCTATTGAATCTATGTCTTTGCATGACTTAGAGGTTATTTTGTTGATTAAATCAGGCCTATCTTTGTTGTACATCAGGTTTATAATCCTTTTGGGATCATGATGTTATTCTTATTCCCTGATGTTATTCTTATTCGTACAATAATGATTGTATCAGTTAGTTCCAGAATATATCTTTGTTGGATCTAAATTTCTTGTATTAGGTCTGTTGTTACAAGCCTATTTTTATGCCTATTCTTATTTTATGCTCTTCTCTCTCTTCCCCTATTTCCTTTTTATTTTATGAACCTGGGTTACCTTCGAACCTAGGCTGAAATTGCGAAATATGAACGATTGGAATACGGGGGATATTTGGGTATAACCTATTTTGGTGAAATAATTGGGCATAACATATTCGGAGAAATTGTTGGTATAACTTGTAAATGATGTTGGGGGCATTATCATTATAACTGCAAGTTTGGGTTAATTGGCATGTAGATCAAGTTTTGGGGCATAATTGTTATTGTTGTGAACTTGGGGTTAATTGAAATATTAAATTTAGATTGGGCATAACTATTGGTTGGGACGCCAAACGTAATGTATATTCTGATTTTAGGGCATGATTATTATTGCAAATTTGGGAAGATTGGGTGTAGCCTATTCTGATTAATAACTTGTAATCGAATTTGTCGGGCATAACTTGAGAATTGAAACATGACTAGTTTTGTGGAATTGGGATAATTAGCATATAAAATCTAGACTTGGACATGTATAGTAAATTTGTAAATTGGCTAAAAGATGAACATGCCTAACTCGAGGTTAGATTGAGTTGCGGTGTAAAACTGCCCGGAACCGCCCGGCACATCCAGTAACCGCAACAACACAGATCTAATGTGTGAGGTTGGCGTATTCAGCCCAAAACCCGGGGTTAGAATGAGTTTGTGGTAGAAGTCTACCCAGAACCGCCCGGGACATCTAGCAACTGCAAACAACAGTTCTAATGTGAGAGGTTAAGGCAGTAATGAATAAATTAATGCTAATAAACAGACATGCTAAGAATGGTAAGGTTAAGTAACATATGAATAAGCGACACTTAACCAATACAACATGTTAATTAGAATAGTGGGTGGATTTAAGTAAATTTTGAGCACTTAACGGTTACAACATGTTAATTAGACAAGAAGGTGGGGTTAAGTAAATTTAGAACACTTAACCGTTATAACATGTTAATTAGATAAGTGAGCAGGATTAAGTCAACCAATATAACATGGTGAATGAACAGGGTTAAGTTAATAGGAAACACTTAACCAATACAACATGATGTGTGGTAGGGTTAAGTTAACACAAGATGGAAACACTTAACCAATATAACATGATGTATGGTAGGGTTAAGTAACACAAGAAGGCAACACTTAACCCAGGTAACATGACAAGTGGGTGGGTTAAGTTAACTCGACTGGATTGATGACACTTAACCAATACAACATGATGAATGGGTGGGTTAAGTTAACCTGAATTGATTGATGACATTTAACCAATATTTCAAAGTTGTTAGGGTTATGGCAAGCTTAACCAGTAATATGTATGGACTTGATAAGGGGAAGGGTTAAGTAAATCTTGGGTAAGTGGGCAATATTAATATATACATAGTCCCACAAACTTAACCATTATATAAACGTGCGTGAATAAGTGGGAAGGTTAAGTAACATATGAATATGCAACACTTAACTAGTACAACATGTTAACTAAGCAAATGGGTGGGGTTTAGTTAAATTGGGAACACTTAACCATTGTAACATGTTGATTAGGAAACCATAGTAACGGGGACCCAATTCAGCAGTAACCCACATAGATGTATCATGGTACCCTGAACTAGGCAGGGTTGGGCACGATTACTGGGCTGATTATAAGCGGTCAAAATAGCGGCGGGTGGTGCAGAGGGTGTAGGCCTCGACGGAGTACGGGCGTGCACGTGCCCCTGGGAGGGAAAAACAGTCACTGGGCATCAGTAGTATACACTGTGCATCTTGAATTTGTGTCAGGTTGCCACCATAGGAATTAATACACCCATGGTGGGACCAGCACATGTATCTATATACAAGCGGGGCCGAATGACACAAGTAATGAATACATTCGAGTTTTGGAGCCGATCGATAGGTTAGTAAGGGTACATCTAACATATCCATGGAAATTAGGCTGATTGAGGTAAGATCCTCATACTAGATGTACACCTGAAGGCTACCACAATTGCGGGGTTGGGATCACCTTATTATTTAACACAGGATACTAGTTGGGACAGTAGTACGGAATACAAATCATGCTATAAAAGACACTAATTAGGATGTTAGTTGGGTGGTGCAGAGAAAATAGGAAATCAGAGAAAGAACCGAAGCACATTCAGTGTATCTTTCCTTGTCATATCGAACAGCGCGGTGTAGGAAATATCTTAATAATTAGAAGTGCATCCATCATATCCTGTTTATCTTGTGTACCTTGTCATTTGTTGTCTTGCTATTCTTATTATCATGGTTATGTCTTGTATCCAGTTTATTCATGTCATGATGCTTTTACCTATTTACGTCCTGAAAATCACTGGACTTACCAGACTTATGCCTGACCTAGTTTGTTTCACCTCTTTTCTTCCGCTCCCCCCCTCCCAGGTTCAGAGGGAGGGAGTATTACCACATAGCTCAGTTTTCTTCCCAAGCTCAAAGATAGTCAATGTGTAGCTCTGAACTCTTTTTTTTCCACTGCTATGGCTAGCTCATGCTTTATTGGGGAATATCATGGTCGTTTTATGCTTCTTTATTTTGTTATACAAGACAGATGCTTTATTGTAATGGGTATTGGTGTTGAAAAACAATCTTTGTACAAGCTGTTTTATCAATAAAGCAAAGTTTAATTTATTTTCTGCTGGATAAATTTTTTCTCTTTTGTAATTTATCTGTTCTATACACTTATGATGCTCCATTGAAGTTAATGCATTCCCTTTGAGAGTGGCCTTAACGGAGGTGGGGTGTTACACGTGGTATCAGAGCTGAAGGTTACCAGAACAGATAAAAAGGATTTTGAAAATTGTTTCCAAAAGTATTTTTATAAAGAAATATTTACAAAAACATGTTTTAAAGAAGTGTTTTTCAAGAGAAAAGTATTGTTTTGAAAGGCATATTCCCCAAAGCCATAGACACTATCTTCCAATTCTATATTTGAATCTCTTCTTCCTTTCTTTCCGCCATAGTCTCAAAGGCATATGACATGTCGAGGGCGAAGTAGTGCCCAACCTCCATCTATAGCCGCAGTAGCTTCACCTGTGGCTAATCTTCTTTCAAGCTTTGTAGGTTGCCATGCGCTGGAGGTAGTTTCGAGAAACTTGTCAACAAGCTACACAAGGATAGTAAAGATGAGAATAAGGGAGTTTGGGCCAAGGAGCATAAGCCCAAGGATAAGAAGCTGGTTGATATGGCTTAATCCACGCAGAAGGAGAAAGGTGAAAAGAAAGAGGCCAAAGTGGAAGAATTACAAACAAGGGATTGGAATACAAGGAGGGTGGAAGAAATAATAGATCCCGCGATAACAGGTAGTGTCTTTTCTATGGTATAATAGGTTATTTAATTGTAGGAAGAAAAAGACAAGTGGTGAAGCAGGGCATCTTATCAAGGATTGCCGGAAGGACAAGGGCAAGGGTAGAGAATAGGGCCTACTTCTGGAGGACAGGTTCATGCTCTCATGGCACTAGGACAGGAGAGAGATAGAAATGTTTTTGTTGAAAGTTTGATTTTCTTTTTTTTAAACTTTGTTTGACTCTGGCGCTTCACATTCTTTTCTGTCTGCTTCCATAGTTTATTCTCTGCACCTTAGTACTGGTATGGTAGAGGATCCCATTATTGTCTCAAATCCAATTGGTGATTCGGCTCATTTATCTTTGGTTTGTAAGGATTTGAAAATAGCTATATTAAGTATTAAGTTTAAGTGTTATACTTATGTTTTTGGTTTCATGGGCTATGGGTTGAATCTAGGCATCGATTGGTTGGCTAGAAAATGTAAAAGGAGGGTAGTTAGACTTTTGATTTGCCTCGGGAATACCCTCGAGATTTCGTGTGATCCTAAGGGATCAGTTTGGCTTAGCTACCTAGAATCACTTGATGCATCTATCGACGATTTGCGAACTGTTAGAATAGTCCATGAGTACGTAGACATTTTTGATTAAGTTAGGGGTTTGTCCCCTAAAACGCGAGATAGACTTCCGCGTATATTTAGTTGACAATGCAAAGCCAGTTGCACTACCTGTACGACACTTGACTCTAAGGGAAAAGCAGATGGTTCACTTTGCTTATGCATAGGTGATATTTTGGTTTTCTCTAAGAGTGGGGAAGAACATGCTTTGTCTAAGGGAAGTCTCGAATACCCTCCAAGCGCATCAGCTTAAGGCTAAGTCCTCCAAATGCCATTTTTGGAGGAAAGAAGTGAGGTTCTTAGGACACATGGCCTCTAAGGAAGGGATAGCGGTGGATCCTGCAAAGGTAGTGGCAATCCAAGATTGGAAGGTTCCTAGAAAAGCAACGGAAGTAAGAGGTTTTCTTTGACAAGCGGGCTAATATAGGAAGTTCATTAAGGACTTTGTGAAGGTATTAGCCCCACTTACTGGATTAATGAGGAAGAATCTAACCTTTACTCGGGATATTGATTGTGATGTCGCTTTCCAACGATCGAAGAGGGCTCTTACAACGACCCCAGTTTTGACTTTTACCTTACGGTAGTAAAAGGTTTACGGTATACACGGATGCATACGACACTGGACTAGGCGCCATTTTGTGTAAGAAGGAAGGGTAAGGTCGTAGCGGATGCGTTAAGAAGAAAAAGGTTGACTTCAAGTCCTCTTTATGTGAAAAGGAAAAGTTTATAATACATATCAACCTTTGATTTTAAAACCTTCAGTTAAATTAGTAGTTGGCATCGCTAGGAGTAAGACCAACGCTTTTGGATCAAATAGGGACTTCACAAAGAAAAGACTCTCAGATAGTTGACATAATGGATAAGTTAAGTAGAGAAGAGGCCCCTAGTCACCTTAATAAATACACCTGGTAACATGGTTATCATCTGTTTATTTTCAAGAGACGGTTCTGGGAATGTTAGCATGACACAACAGAAGTTGTAGTGCCGAGTAAACTAGAAGGAGAAGAGGTGGAACGAGAGGCAACAGTGAGATGAGTCCCAATTTATATTTGGGAAACAGATATTAAGAAGCTACGAAATCATGAAGTTAAGATAGTCATAGCACAATAGAGTGAAGCTCAAGAAGATGCGACTTCGAAGACTAAATACTAGATATGCGGATCATACCCTTTTTCTTGACAGTGTATCCTTGATCTCTTTTTCTAGGAATTTTATGCATACTTGTTTCTATCTTTTTAGGTATATCCTCTAGGTCATATCTTCGATCCTTGGGTAGAAGCCAATGTATGTAAGCATGTGTTTGAAACATGTTATGATTGTTGGTTGCAAGTGGTTACAAGAGGTTGCTAGTGGTTGCTCGTGGATGCATATACACACATTAGGCACTAGATCGGCTCAGTCACTTTCATATTACATATGCATATATGTATTTATATATGGATTGAAACTTGAGGTGTTATCATATGGATGTTGCATTTGTATGAATGATTGAGCACTGATATAGAAGTTATAAAATACGATAAGGAGTAATTGCATACATGATGGACTCATGGCACTAACATAATTCGCATTAAGGAGATCAAATGAATCAGTAGACCGCCTGATTTTGCATTAGATAAGGACATATACACACACTATACATATGTTCATGAAAAGCATTAGAAACCTTTTAAGGACAATGGATGCCTGTGATTGAATGATTGAGTAGATGGATGTTGGATGGTAGGATAAACATTCTTCTTAACTTAGAGATTTCGGGGACGAAATCCTTTGAAGGAGGGGAGAATGTAACACCCTGTATTTTCCGTGAATATTAAAGTAACGAATTAAAAATACTTAATTGTAAAAGAAAAATTAACGGAAATGGGTTACCCATTGCGTTCGTCTCAGAATTCTGCTTGAGATAGAGTCCAAGTTTGCGTAAATTGGACTCCGTATGAAGAAGTTATGGAGTTAATAAAATTTCAAGTTTAAACAGAAATTAAATTAAAATAATAATTAAGAGTCAAAACGGTTCAAAATTCAAAAATTCAGTAGAGTGGCCTGAGCGGTAAATTTCCCACTCAGGATTGTCAACCCCCCCAAGGGGAGTCGACATAGGTGTCGACCCCCCTATAGGGAGTCGACCCCTTTTGATCATGTTCCAGTGACGATTTCTGAGTCATTAGGGCATATGTGGCAATTTCTGGTTGGCTCACTTTGATCTGAATGGCCCTAATTACTCCTAGGTAGATCTAATGGCTCATATTAATCTAAACTTCTATATAATCATCTCAAAGCTCAACCCTAGACCTCATAATTTCATTCCATGAAGCCGTCATGCCGTCCATCCCTAAACTAGCATAGCCACCATTCCTCTCCAAACTAGAAATCAAGTTAGAAAGCTCCAAATCCAAATTAGAGAATCAAACGTCTACATCAAAGGATTAGCTTTACAAATTCAGAAATCAGATCCCAGAATACAAGATCCATTCTTTTCTGTAAATTCATGCTATTTTCAAATGTGAATACCTGATTGTAATCTTGACATGTAATAAAATGAATCAAGATCTATGCCGGATTTTAAGATAATCTTTTCAGATTTATCCCGATCCTTCTATTGAAACTATGTCTATGCATGCCTTAGTGGTTATTTTGTTGATTAAATCAGGCATATCTTTGTTGTACATCAGGTTCATAATCCTTTTAGGTTCATGATGTTATTCTTATTCCTACGATAATGATTGTATCAGTTTATTCAAGAATCTATCTTTGTTGGATCTAAATTTCCTGTATTAGGTCTGTTTTTGCATGCCTATTTTTATGCCTATTCTTATTTTATGCTCCTTCTCTCTCTTCCCCTATTTTCTTTTTCCTTTATGAACCTGGGTTACCATCGTACCTAGGCTGAAATTGCGAAGTACGAACGATTGGAATACGGAAGAAATTTGGGTATAACCTATTTTGGTGAAATATTTGGGCATGACATATTCAGTGAAATTGTTGGTATAACTTGTAAATGATATTGGGGCATTATCATTATAACTGCATGTTTGGGTTAATTGGCATGTAAATCGAGTTATAGGGCATAATTGTTATTGTTGCGAACTTGGGGTAAATTGAAATATTAAATCTAGATTGGGAATAACTATTGGTTGGGATGCCAAACATAATGTATATTCAGATTTTGGGGCATGACTATTATTGCAAATTTGGAAAGATTGGGTGTAGCCTATTTTGATTAATTACTTATAATCAAATTTGTTGGGCATAACTTGAGAATTGAAACATGAATAGTTTTGTGGAATTGGGATAATTAGCATATAAAATCTAGACTTGGACATGTATGGTAAATATTTAAATTGGCTAAAAGATGAACATGCCAAACCCGAGGTTAGATTGAGTTGCGGTATAAAACTGCCCGGAACCGCCTGGCACATCCAGTAACCACAACAACGTAGATCAAATGTGATAGGTTAGCGTATTTAGCCCAAAACCCGAGGTTAGAATGAGTTTGTGGTAGAAATCTGCCCGGAACCACCTGGCACATCCAGCAACCGCAAACAAAAGTTCTAATGTGAGAGGTTAAGGCATTAATGAATAAATTAATTCTAATAAAAAGACATGCTAAGAATGGTAAGGTTAAGTAACATATGAATAAGCGACACTTAACCAATATAACATGTTAATTAGACAAGTGGGTGGGGTTAAGTAAATTTAGATCACTTAACCGTTACAACATGTTAATTAGACAAGAAGGTAGGGTTAAGTAAATTTAGAACACTTAACCGTTATACATGTTAATTAGAAAAGTGAGCAGGGTTAAATTAACCAGTATAACATGATGAATGAACGGGGTTAAGTTAATAGGAAACACTTAACCAATACAACATGATGTGTGGTAGGGTTAAGTTAACACAAGAGGGCAACACTTAACCAAAATAACATGGTGTATGGTAGGGTTAAGTAACACAAAAATGCAACACTTAACCAAGGTAACATGACAAGTAGGTGGGTTAAGTTAACTCGACTGGATTGTTGACACTTAACCAATAAAACATGATGAATGAGTTGGTTATGTTAACTTGAATTGATTGATGACACTTAACCAATATTTCAAAGTGGATAGGTTTAAGGCAAGCTTAACCAATAATACGTATGGACTTGACAAAGGGAAGGGTTAAGTAAATCTTAAGTAAGTGGGCAATATTAATATATATATATATATATAGGCCCACAAACTTAACCGTTAAATAAATGTGCGTGAATCAGTGGGAAGGTTAAGTAACATATGAATAGGCAACACTTAACAAGTACAACATGTTAATTAAGAAAATGGGTGGGGTTAATTTAAATTGGGAACACTTAACAATTATAACATGTTGATTAGGAAACCCTAGTAACGGGGACCCATTTCAGCAGTAACCCACATAGATGTATCATGGTACCCTGAACTAGGCAGGGTGGGGCAAGATTACTAGGCTGATTATAAGCAGTCAAAATAGCGGTGTGTGGTGCAGCAGTGTAGGTCTCGATAGAGTATGGGCGTGCACGTGCCCCGGAGCGGGAAAAGCAGGCACTGGCCATCAGTAGTATACACTGTGCATCTAGAATTTGTGTCGGGTTGCCAACATAGGAATTGATACATCCTATGGTGGGACCAACACAGGTATCTACATACATGCGGGGCCGAATGACACAAGTAATGAATACATACGAGTTAGGGAGCCGATCGATTGGGTAGTAAGGGTACATCTAACATATCCATGGCAATTAGGCCGATTGAGGTAAGATCCTCATACTAGATGTACACCTAACGGCTACCACAATTGCGGGGTTGGGATCACATTATTATTTAACACAGGATACTAGTTGGGACACTGGTAGGGAATACAAATCATGCTATAAAACACACTAATTAGGATGCTAGTTGGGTGGTGCAGTGAAAATAGGAAATCAGTGAAAGAATCGAAGCACATTGAGTGTATCTTGCCTTGTCATATCGAACAGTGCGGTGTAGGAAATATCATAATAATTAGAAGCGCAACCATCATATCCTGTTTATCTTGTGTACCTTGTCATTTGTTGTCCTCCTATGCTTATTATCATGGTTATGTCTTGTATCCAGTTTATTCATGTCATGATGCTTTTACCTATTTATATGCTGAAAATCACTGGACTTACCAGACTTATGTCTGGCCTAGTTTGTTTCGCCTCTTTTCTTCCCTTCCCCCCCCCCCCCCACCTCAGGTTCACAGGGAGGGAATATTACCACTTAGCTCTATTTTCTTCCCAAGCTCGAAGATAGTCGATGTATAGCTCTGAACTCTCTTTTTTCCACTGTTATGGCTGGCTCATGCATTATTGGGGAATATCATCGTCATTTTATACTTCTTTATTTTGTTAAACAAGACAGATGCTTTGTTGTAATGGGAATTGGTGTTTTGGTGTTGAAAAACAATCTTTGTACAAGCTGTTTTACCAAGTTGTTGTTTTATCAATAAAGCAAAGTTTAATTTATTTTCTGCTGGGTAAATTTTGTCTGTTTTGTAATTTATCTGTTCTATACACTTATGGTGCTCAACTGAAGTTAATGCATTCCCTTTGAGAGTGGCCTTAATGGAGGTGGGGTGTTACAACATACAACTAAACAATTGGGATTAATGTACATCAATTATCATCCCAATACCCGTGTGGTGTTTCAACCATCAAATGATAATTATTATTTGTACACTTATGCGATGTGTAGAAATTATCATCCCAATCGATATCACAAAAATAGGCGAGCATAAACAAGTGTTCCGACTTAGAAATGGATGTGTAAACTTATTTTTAACTACCCAATAAATATATAGAGTTTTATAACTTTTCTTATAAAATTCTATACAACGCCTAAATAATTTTATTCATCGCAGTTATAACCTAAAAATAATATTTTTAGAGAACTAGTATTTATTCCATAACATAGCCATTTTATATATCCCATATATATATATATATTAAAAAAATTTAAATAGCTATTAATTTTTCGAACACATTTCAGAAAATTTCGCCAGCATAATGGTGTGATATTTAAACCGGAATAAGGTCTAGCCTTATCCCTCGCCTAATACTGGCTCACGCCATACACAAGCCAATTCCAATCAATTCACAATCAATCCATAACCAATTTTACAATCACATCCAAATAAATAAATACTCAATTACCCCAATGCAATTTACGGCGCCACAGGTGGCTATTCGCGAGGTATGGAATCCGTGTGTCGGTAATATCTATACATCGCTTTCAATTTATGTGATTGTGCGAATTCGAATGTTGAACTCCATATAATTAAAATCAAACAACATGGTTTGTTCAATAAATAGTGCCGGGGGCTTCTAAACCCCGTCTGCAACCTAAAATATTTTTAACTGTAACATAAATTAAGTGAGAAGGAGTTATCACCTTTGGTTTCCACTCTATCATTCTTTAATTGAACGGTTTGGATTTGGATTTGTTCCCAGTGCGTAGTGTACTTCATTGTGATTCCAACGTAATCTATTTCACGTAGTTTATATTAAAAATCACAATTTTAATACCGCCATTTCTATTTAAAAATAATATTTTTAAATCAATGCTAATTTCTTTAAAAATTACATTTTTATACATTGTTAAATAAATTAAAAATCATGGTCTTATTTTAAAGCTATATATATATATATAAACCATATTTTTAAACTAATGTTATATATATAATAATCATATTTATATATTGCTACTATATATATAAAAATCATGTTTTTTATACATGGTTATATAAATAAAAATCATATTTTTATTAATACTACATACCTAATAAAAACACATTTTTATTCTAATGTAATATATAGAAAAATCACATTTCTATTCTAATGTTATACATAGAAAAATCACATTTTAATTCTAATGTTATACATAGAAAAATCACATTTTTATCATATCACCATATATATATATAAATAACATTTTTTTCTTATCACTATATATATATAAAATCACGTTTTTATAACGCTACTACATATATAAAAAACATATTTTTATTCTAATGTAATATATATAAAAATCACGTTTTTATAACGATACTACATATATAAAAATCATATTTTTATTCTAATGTAATATATATAAAAATCACGTTTTTATTTCAATGCTATATTTGATAAAAATCACATTTTTATTTCATAACTTTATATATAAAAATCCAATTTTTGTACATCATGATATAAATTAAAAATCAGATCTTTATACATCATAAAATAAATTTAAAAACAATGCTATTCATATAAAAAAAACTGATTTTTAAACAAGGAGAATTTATTTACCATTAATCGTGGAGGAACTCTGTTGTTGGCATCACCTGGAGGTGGCGTAGGGGACTGGAGTGTCGGGGGGGGGGGGGTGGCTGAATGGGCGACAACTAGGATTTCAGGGGGCATGGCGGTGAATTTGGGATGTGGGGCTTCAATTGTAGGAGGAGAGAGGAATGAGAAAGGGGAGGGATGGCCAAGGAGGTAGCGGTGTCGTTCGTCGGAGGTAGGGGCCGCGGTTGCGCAGGCGATGGCGCAACGGGGTCTGGGCGACGCGGGTAAGGGCTCCGTCCATTGATTTTTTCTTTTTCAGCGTTGAATGATGGAGTTAGGGAGAGAAAAAGGGGCGTTGACCTTATATAATTATATATATATATTTTTATTTAATTTATCTCCAAAAGGTTGAATTCTCATCCTATCTTTGAATTGAACCCAATGACAGTTGCCCTAGCGTAATACCCATATTCTAGACACAATGGGATATGTCCGGTAAGCCAATTTGACTGTTATGATCAGTTTTCATCAAAATTAAAATATAAATTAATATAACGTTCAAAATTGAATTAAACAAATTGAATTCAACGTACATTTTAATTTACCGGGGCCTCAAACTGACTCCAAAAATTCCAAAAAAATAAATCTTGCTTTGTTTTGTCGATATGGTCCTAACAAAACTAATTTAGTTGAATTCAGAGACCATTTGAAAAATAGTCATTTTCCAGTCGATTAAATTCACACTGAAATTACCAAACACGTTTAAATTTACCATGCTCACATATTAATTCCAAAAATTATGAAATTCAGAATCTAGCAATAATTTGATATTCCGGATCCAACAAAAGTGGTTTTGTCAAAAATAGAGGTCGTTTGCACATTGACTATTTTTAAGGGTTATATATTATATAAAAATATATATAAATTCTACAGCGACTAATTTAAATTTTAAACTGGACATAACTTTCAATTCTCGTTATGAAATCTAGGTTTTTCACATTCATTAGAAAGATATTATTAAACAGATTCAAATAGTTCTGGTTTTACTGAAATCCGATTTATTTTAAATCCTGCACATTCATTTGAAATTTAAAATCTAATTTTCAAACTGCCGCGCCATTTCTGGCTCGTTTAATAATTAAAATAAATGTTTATGTTCTAACTTCGATATAAATAAATTATTAGTCGCTATAATTTAAAATAAATCATTTTAAGTAATCAAAATCCATTAAAATAGCTAAAATAAAAAATTTAAATTGCTTCTGAAAATCCAGGTTGTCACAATCTCCCCCACTTAAAGTCTTTTCGTCCTCGAAAAGGAACGGAGCTGAAAGTTGTTTAACTAACCAACTCAACTTTCATTCTTTAACTTTTCAGTTTCTAAGAATTTTCTAATTCTTCAAAAATTTGGCTAACACCCTAAATTTTCGAATTTTTTTGCCAAAACCTCCTTTGTACGGGGAGACCTTTAAAACTGTAACTTGTCTCACAGGCCCCTCACCAATCCAAAAGAAAAGGCCAAGCGGCTAGCCAGTCGGCTCATAAAATCATCAAAACCCAATAAATTAGTAAACATGTACTTATTTGTCGGGCGTACAATTTTATTCCTCTTCTTAGCGTACCTGCTATGACCTGTTCAATATATACGCATGTACATATATGTAATTCTAACAAAATTTCAATTCAGTTCAATATTTGTTCGATTTGGCTAAATTAACCATTCATTTTCATATCAGTTTCAATAGTCTTATTAGTTAACTAATAATCAAACAACACAACTAGTAATCAATTAGTTGATTAGGATTTCAAACATATATTTTAAATATATTCCAAAAATCATATTTTTAGTTACAAATCACAACAATAAACCTTACCTAGTTTTGGTTCTCACACCAGTCAATTGGAATCATATAGATATCTCACTTTCGAAGCTCAAACATAAATACTGATGATGTGGCCACATCATCAGAATCATTCCCGGGCGACTGCAGTGTGATTCTATATATATCCAGTATATTCGAGGCATCGTATACACGTGGATCAGCCGTATATTAAAATCCTTATATACCCGATAGTCCAAAACAATTTAAAATAAATTACTCAAATACGCATAGTAAGATTTAAAATTTTAAAATAATTTTTTTTTTCAATTTTATTTTAAAAATAACACTCTTTGAAACTCATTCTAGGATACTACTGATCCCATCTCTAACGGGTCATTCATATTGGATATCACTAATCCAATCTCTAATGAATTCTTTCGTTTGGTTCTAATGTGTCTTGTTCTCGAGCTCTATAAACCAAAGCTCTGATACCACGATGAAACGACCAAAATCGCCCTTACGGGAAAGCCCAGATTTAGTTGAGAACAAACAAATCAGAACACAAACAATAGAACATTTCATTTCTATTACAACACTTTACAACAGAGTACAAGAATATAACAGAGTATAAACAAATATTATACATCAGGAAAATATTAGAGATTTAAATTACATTTAAATACATAGCAACGGAAAAACAATACATAACACAACTGAAAGAAATACACAGATACAGAGCTTTCTGAATATCGCTCTAGCTATAAATCAGGATCCTGTGAATATAAATCTGCAAAGCCAAAACTACTAGCTGCCTGTGTGGAAAATAGGGGCACCCAGAGTTTAGGTTAAAACAATAAACACTAGGTCAGTCATGGGACTGGTGTGAGAACTAAAATAGTTATAAACTTGACTTTAAAATAAGATATATCAAGGGACCACGCTGTATAAAACTGAACCGGTTTACCCCAAGAATATCAATGCAAATAACAAAAAGTGCAAACCTTTATGGAAAAATGAAGCTATTATAAGACTCAGGTCCCATCACACAATGCAACGCAAGCCGGAGGATATAGTTTTACCTTATAATAGCAAAATATGCTTGGTACGTTTAAAACAAATAATTTGATAATATTATAAGTGTATAGTGTTGAAAACAGCTTCAAATATAAATGCATCAATCATAGACGGCATGGATACCATGTATCATGTCGCCATACTAGGCGCTACAATAAAAACCGAAATGTCACGTGATCGACGCTAGTCTATGAATTAGAAAAGTGCGATATTTGTAATAAATTCTGCAAGCATACAGGTGTGTAGCATACAGGTCGAACACAGGGAGGTGAATTAAATCAAATTATTTATCTAATCTCTTGGGCGAGTTAGACGAAGCTGGAGGTTGATTTTGCAAAACAAAACAAAATTAAAACTGTAATTTGATTCAGAACAGATCTAACTGAACCGATGATCAAATCACAATTTCAATGGAAAAGCAATGAAACTATAAATCGGATTCAAATCTAATCAAATCCAATTTAACCTATGAACGCGATTAAAATACAGAAAATAAAAGTGCAGAATATAAATAACAACAGGAAATAAAATTAGGATTACCGCTGAATCTAATCAGACGGTCAATCACTAATGAAAAGAAATGCAAAACACAAATAGTGTTCTACCGAATCTAATCGTGTAGACACACTAATTGCTAAGAAATAGAAAAAATGCAAAAAATAAAAAGAAGAAGAAGAACTAGAAACTTTATTAGAAATAGAAAATGGGATATAGGATGGTGGCTACAATGCCATTACAAGGGTATATATAGGGTAGATAGCCAAACCCTAACCCTAATGGTAAATGGGCCTGGTCATTACACCACTAATTAGTTTACAATGAGAAACATAAATGGGCCTTAGATAAATAAAGCAAATCTGGGCCTTTTCTCTTTTTCCTCTTGCTTCCTTGATATTTCTTCATTGATTTGTGATGTGCAAAGCCTTTTTATCACTCCTTTTCTTGTCCAACATCAACTAGATGTGATATCTTCATCTACAATTCTTCAAAATGCAAATACACAGCAAATTGAACTCTATTTCTCTACATTTCTGGTTGCATGCGGGCTGGGTTGGACTATCTGCAAAAATAACAAAACAATACCCAAGTAATATTTATTTATATACAAAAGACGAGATATTAGAGCATAAAATAAACACATTTCTATGTCAATCAAATACCCCCACACTTATCTTTTACTCGTCCTCGAGTAAAAAGAAAATGAAAAACTAACTAGATAGGTCACACTTTCGTAGGAAACCCGATTGCATTGAGCGCATGCAGCAAGCCGTTAAACCTCTAGGTGTCCCTAGTAGGACGAGTGGTGTCTCGTGAGGGTTTTCAGCGGATACTACCCACAAAATCCAAATGCTGTATGCTATGATTCTAATGAAACTACATGAATGCAGTGGACATATGCAAATAAAAATGAAAAATGAAAACACGACTTATTTCAGGAAAGTGGTGTAACAAATTAAGTTAACAATTTCTAGTCAGTTGATTTTATTTTAGATACCTCGACTTGCCACAAATTTCCAATATAAATCAAGTTTTCAAATGTTAAATTCCAGTTTGGCCAGTTAGTTTGGTCGATAACATAGTGCAGCCATGAAATAAATTCTTAGTTTGCTTGGCACAGTTTGCAAAGTGGTATTCTAATTTTCTCATGTATGGCTAGTCAAATCAATAAGGTCAAGAAGTGTTTGGGTATCATCGCTTATTCTTTATTCTATAAAATTTTAAGATTTATGATTAAGTACATACACCTAACTAAAAAGACCAAGGTTTACCACCCATGCACTGCCTCGCGGACTAACGGAGAGTAGGTAAAGAGCTTGGCGGATTGTGCAGGCCGACTTTGACTTTGTCAACAACGTGTCGGTAATCCTTAGATGTCCAATCTCATAAAATGAGACCAAGATATTCCAATGCTGACTTTGTCAACAACTTGTCGGATAGAGCTTGGCGGGTTTGCACACCAACGCTCGATATACAAGCAATGTTGGATACCCTTGGATTACTATTATTATTATTATCGAAAATATAAGCACAAAAGAGAGTTACGCGAATTCAACTTAACACAACTTAGTTTTAAAGATTTGAAAAGCCAATATAAGTATTTTAAGTCCTCCACTTGTTTAAACATAGTCTACAATATAGAACAGATTTCATGGCCATCACCTAAGAGTCTCCCTATGTACTGGTTACACTATTATCCCTCAAAATTAAACTTTTCATTATATTTCCTATTCGATCTAAGTTGAGAGAGAAAAATACTATCAACTGGCTAAAAATTGTAAACTTATTTTGTTGTATCAAATGAAAATGAGTCGTATTTAAAAAAAAGGCATGTTACTACAGTCTAAAATGCATGATGGTCCTACTTAAATGGCTGAAAATAAAAAGAAATAAAAACAAAGAAAAATGAAAATGGATGAAATGCAAACTCCCCCCCCCCCCACACTAGAAATAAAAACAAAGAAAAGTAAAAATGGATGAAATGCAGAGTCCCCCCCCCCCCCCACACTAGAAATAAACAGTGTCCACACTGTGAACGTTTCCTAAATTTGAAAGATCGCACCCAAAGGTGAATGTGATGCAAAATTATTTGAAGAATGAAATGGAGTTTAGCCACTATATGCGAATGAAAATTATATGTACAATGATATATGTGTTTGCGATGCATGCGATGTAAAGAGTGCCACCAACTTTTCCCCCCACACTTGGTTCTTGCCCTATGAGTCCCATTCTCACTATGTCTAGGCATGTTTTCTAATAAGAGCAGGTTTTTGAAAACCATCTCATCTTTAAACCTAGATTTATAGTCCAAGAGATAAATATTCAAGGTCGTCCTCACACGAAGTTTTTCAACAAAGCTAACATTCCAAAAATAATTCATGTGCTCAACAAATTTATCAGTGTAATTGTCCAAAAATTTGTGATCGTATATAAATTCAGTGAAATTTGAATTCTGAGTGTTGTTCAAGAGTATGTGATCACATTTCTCATCATTAACTGACAACGTATTTTCGACACTGACAATTTCAAATTCGTTTGAAATTCTTTAAAAGTTAAAATTTTCGAACTCATGATGTGAATCCACTTCTTCCCCATTTGGCAACTCCTCCTCATACAATCCAAAGAATTCATGTTCGTCCAAATCCATTTCCAATTTTGAGTTTTCGAAAAATTCAACATTTGATGTTTGTTCAATTTCAAAGAATTCAAGTTTCTCGCAGCCCGGAAGAGGAAGATCAAAATCTAAGCTTAAATCTTCTTCCTGAAAAGAGTTGAAGTTCAAATCATTGGTTGAATTTTGAAAAACTTCATCAAGATGATTATTCTCAATTTCAAAAGTCGTTATTTGAAAATTTTCAATGTCAGCAAAGAATGGATTATTTCCTAATTCATCGCTTGTTTGAATTTGATTTTGTTGCTCTCGTTGTTCTTTCAAAGATGTCAATAAACAAAGAAGTTCATCCATCTTTCTATCTTTTTCATTAAGCTGTCTATCTAGCCTTTCTACCCTCTCTCTAAAAATGTTAAGACGATCGTTGATTTGAGGGCTCTCGTTTGGAATTTCCTGATTTTCAAAATTATAATCCACATCAATTTCACAATTAATATTATTTCCAATGTGGTAGTTGTTTGAATTTTCAGAAAACTGACAATGATATTGGAAATCATTTTGATCATAGAAATTTTGTTCATAACCAAAACTGTTAAAATTCGAGTGAAAATTGCAATTTTGGTCATTTTCAAGATGTTGATATGGGTTGTAGTTTTGAAAATTTTGATCGATTTGAAAATCATTTTCAAAATTATTTTCGAATTGGTTTCCAACCCCATATTGATGTGGATCAAAGCTATTTTGCGATTCAAAACCGTTTTGATGTGGATGTGACCCATAATCGAAATTATTGAAATTTAAATTGAAATCATCATTTCGATTATATCTATGATTTTGAAAATGTTGGTCAGTTGGAAAATTTTGAAAATTGTTGACATTGGGCTCACGAAATTTTGGAAAATCTTGTTTCATGAGTTGCAATTCATACTCATACTCTTCAAGAGGATGTCTACTTCGATTAGTATCCCACATTTCTCTCAATGATTTTTTTGAATTAGACATTTGAAATGAAATCACGGCAAGACAGAAATTATTCTCAATTCAAAATAATATAAATTAATGAGTTGTGCTCTATTAATTAACTGACTCAATTGGAAGGGGGAAGAGGGTCTTATGGCCGTTCACGTATAGTATCAAACTAAGGGATACGACTAATGTTTTACGGGTAGTATGCAACCTCTTTTGCTAAAAGTTCAATAAATTGAACTAATATATATCCGCGATCCAATTGTACAAGACAGTCAACTTCACAAAGCACCACTTTTCAGTTATATTATTTTGAAACTCAAAATCACGTGTTAAAATTGAAAATCGATGAGAGTGGTTAGTTATGGAAAACCGTTCCTCACCACAAATTCAGAAATATCAGTCACAGAACAGACACAGAAATATAAATTGCAGAATTACAATTTACATTCGAGCCGCTGCCCCTGCAGAAAATTTTTACAACAATTGTCTATATATTTTTTCTTTTTCCTTTTGCAGCAGAGCACCTGTAGAGTTTTAAAAGTTTTCACCTTGATCGGCAGTCCTCCAGTGAATTTGGGAAGCGCTAGCGCGTTCACACCCCACTTGGTGTGCAACCGCTCCAACCCATCTGAATCGTCCGCTGCTTTCTGTTGTTGTCCCCTTTTATTTAAAATTTCAGTTGTACCTGTTTTTTTTTTTTTTTTTTGAATTTAATAAAACAAACAAAAGAAGAAGAAAACTAAATTGAAAAAAAATTAAAAAAAAAATTTAAACTAACAAACGGAATAGGCTCAATAAGAGAACGAAACTAAACTAATTAGGAGGAAAAAGGCTAAAAGAAATTCAAAAGAACTAAGCTACACAAAAAAAAATAAGGCTAAACAGAAACAACAACTAGGCCCACGCACTTCTACCGGGTTCTTAAACACGCCAAACAGATTAATCCAAAAACAGAAACAAGTTTTCAAGCCACAAACAAAACAACACAAAACCAATTCCACTGCTACCAGGTTCTCAAACACGCCCTTCTTAGTTCTCAAAAACAAAATTCGAACTCAATAAAATACGATCTCGAGCCCCCCTTTTTTTGAATCCGATTTAGGGTTTCAATCGGATGTTTGGGTTTTGTTAATTGTGCGGATCGATTGGGGCTTGCGGGTCTGAAATATGGTGAGGGTTTGGACTATGCGATGGTGAAGGTGGTTTCGAATTCAAGTTGTGTTTGCCGAAGTAGAAGGCTGAAGGTGTTTCGAATCTCGGGGGTTATGCTGTATGCGATTTCTGTTGTGATTGAGGCGGCTTGTGAAGAGGATTATCGGATGGATGAAGTTGAAAGGCGATATGGGTGTGAGGACGTGAGACAAATTGATGAAATCTGGAAGGGGGGTTGTGTGCTGTAGAGTTGAAAGAAGGGGACTGGAAGATGATGTGGGCTTTAGTTTGGTGATGAGTGTTTGTGTAGGAACAGTGGGTTTGGACGGATTTGTGGACTGGGAGGTTGACGCTCGGTCTGGCTTGGGTAGGATGGGTTATGGGTGGTACCGTTTGTGACAGGTTTGTGGTAGATGATGAGGGGCTGTTTGTTCAGGCTTCGGATTGGGTGAACGATGTATGGGTGTTGAGGCAGATATATGGTTTGGGTCTGAAGGTTTTCTGAGGGTTAGTGATGGTGGACAGTTTGTGGCGTTGGTCTGGAGATTGTGGTAGGTGGCTATGGCGTGAAGATGAGTTTGGTGGTGACAGAACTTTGTATGGGTATGAGAAGAGTTTTCGGATCGGTGAAGGTTTGTGGATCTGGAAGTGGAGGAAGAGAAAACAGCAAGAATCAAAGCAAAAGGGAAAGAAAGAAGAAAATAATTTGTAAAATGAATTTTTTTTTATTATTGGAATTTGTACAAAGAAGAGAAAGGAAAGAAATAAATGATAAAAAGGAAACAAAATTGAAAAGAAATTGAAAAGAGGAAAGTAATAAGGAAGAAATGGCCAGATATTTTTTTTTCTCCTAGTTTAGTGATTACGGTATCAAAGATCAATACCAAATCAACTAGATGAGATTTTATATATATATATATATATATATATATATATATATATACATATATATATATACAAGAAAACAAAAGGAAAAATAAAATAAAAAATAAAACTAACACGAATCGGAAAATTAAATAAATAATAAAATTTAATCGTTACCTCCCCGGCAACGGCGCCAAAAACTTGATCGACGCTAGTCTATGAATTAGAAAAGCGCGACATTTGTAATAAATTCTACAAGCATACAGGTGTGTAGCATACAGGTCGAACACAGGGAGGTGAATTAAATCAAATTATTTATCTAATCTCTTGGGCGAGTTAGACGAAGCTGGAGGTTGATTTTGCAAAACAAAACAAAATTAAAACTGTAATTTGATTCAGAACAGATCTAACTGAACCGATGATCAAATCACAATTTCAATGGAAAAGCAATGAAACTATAAATCGGATTCAAATCTAATCAAATCCAATTTAACCTATGAACGCGATTAAAATACAGAAAATAAAAGTGCAGAATATAAATAACAACAGGAAATAAAATTAGGATTACCGCTGAATCTAATCAGACGGTCAATCACTAATGAAAAGAAATGCAAAACACAAATAGTGTTCTACCGAATCTAATCGTGTAGACACACTAATTGCTAAGAAATAGAAAAAATGCAAAAAATAAAAAGAAGAAGAAGAACTAGAAACTTTATTAGAAATAGAAAATGGGATATAGGATGGTGGCTACAATGCCATTACAAGGGTATATATAGGGTAGATAGCCAAACCCTAACCCTAACCCTAATGGTAAATGGGCCTGGTCATTACACCACTAATTAGTTTACAATGAGAAACATAAATGGGCCTTAGATAAATAAAGCAAATCTGGGCTTTTTCTCTTTTTCCTCTTGCTTCCTTGATATTTCTTCATTGATTTGTGATGTGCAAAGCCTTTTTATCACTCCTTTTCTTGTCCAACAGCAACTAGATGTGATATCTTCATCTACAATTCTTCAAAATGCAAATACACAGCAAATTGAACTCTATTTCTCTACATTTCTGGTTGCATGCGGGCTGGGTTGGACTATCTGTAAAAATAACAAAACAATACCCAAGTAATATTTATTTATATACAAAAGACGAGATATTAGAGCATAAAATAAACACATTTCTATGTCAATCATCACGTATTGAAAATTGGATTTCCGTCATGAGTCGAGGCAAGGGATCATCATCGCCAGCTTCAACATACTCTACCAAATGCCTCACGGTTTGGATGATGGCGAACCCTTGGATCTTCAAGGTCGGTCCACACTTAGTGGATTAATTATACCTGAACACACGTTTCCCGGTCCTATAGGACTTATCCATTGGCTCCTTAGTAACTGATATATCCGAGGCTCCTCGCTATCCATCACCCACATAGGTAAAAGAAATATAAATGTCTGGGCTCCATACCATGACACCAACCATAACTAGAAGGAAACGTCGGGCACTCCCTGCAGTCACGATCCCGTTTCTGACTCATACCGAAGTGTGAGGCTCGCGAATTAGCGCTATACACAAAGCAATGCTATTTAAAGCCATGCTTTGATCATTAACCACAAAACTCTGATTTTCAACAGAAGCCTTGATCATTTGCATCTCAGCTTGCCACATCGTCAATTCACGCCATACAACTGATGTCAATCGATATATAACCTCTGAACTTGTACGTCTCAGAGAAGGGTGTTAAGCAAGAGAATAAATTCTCTGCCACCAAACATATATATATATATATATATATTAAATAGAGATCAATCAACACAGAATAAAATCCAATGTTAGACACGCATCCATTCAATCGTTCGTTCTGGGCCTGAACGAAACCGGAGGCACCGTATTCCTCATCCCATATGTCCAATACAAGAGAGAGGTCCTCGCATATCCGGTCGATCTCCAAGTACGTCTGGATAATCACCACTTATTACCTTGTCTTAGGTGTACAGCCCAATCAAGACATCAGTAATTATCTAAACGATGAGAAGACCTCTAGTCTTTAACCACCATCTTCATCGTCGACTTATCATCAAATCAATTCTTCAGATGGGTATAAACCTGGTCTTTCCGAATAATTCATGTGTCTTATAATCAAGTGCTATAAGAACATAACATACGCCTCATTCCAATCTAGAATATTCTTTTATTCAAATATTCATATCATTTGGGAAAGGTTCCCATTAATTTTATCAAAGATAAATTCTTTAAATTTATTCTTTAATCTTCCTTTAGATCTCAACTTAAACCAAATTAAGGTTTATCCAAACTAGTCAGGATTAACACACCTTACTGAAGTAATCATTTGTTTAATTTCCTAATCTCAACCTATTCATCCCATGGAGCAAAACTAGTAATACTCAATATATAACACCATGGTGTTATCGGTAAAAATTAATTACCATTTTCCGTTCAAATCTGATTAAAGATCTAACTATCGCTTGGAACAAAACCGACGATAGTTCATTCTCGATCATTTCCCAAATTTGATAATTCAAATTATCACATTCAAATTTCAATCTAATTAAAGATTCATTAAAACTCCACTTAGTTTTAATCTTCCCAAAAGTCAATATTAATGATTATTTAACTTTGGAAAATCAAACATGTCGCATCGACAATCTATACCGTACCATTAATTTCTACCAATATATAACCTCTAAGCTCGTACGTCTCAGAGAAGGGTGTTAAGCAAGAGAATAAAATCTCCGCCACCAAACAGATATATATTTAGTAGAGATCAACAATACAGTTCGAAATACAATGTTAGACATGTAATCCTATCTTTAACTAGGTTAAAGAACCAATGTCATTTAAAACACAGTTCACGATAAACCCAAAATCACATTCCATTAATTATAGAATCTTCACGGAAAAACATATCAATATATAATCGATATCAATTCCATATCCGACTAATGATATAAATGGAATAAAGACAAAGCCTTTTAAATTTCATATATATATATATATATATATATATATATATATATATATATATATTAATAGTCTTCCTCCACAGAAGCTCACTTTGATTATTACCAAATCGGATTCCATTCAATTCCAATTTAATATATTAAATTGGAAAACTTTACTTTGGAAAATTCCTGCTAAATCTTAATAAAAGATATATAAGTTCCAAATTACATTTCTCGGTTAATCAGGTTAAAAAACAAATGTCATTTAAAACATCATTCACTATAAACCCAAAAATCCAATTCTTTTATTCAATTCCAATTAAATATTAATTAATTGGAAAACTTCACTAAATCTTAAATTAAAGATTTATTCTATTCTCAACTCGATTTAAGAATAGTGTTATTTAAGACGCCGTTCACGACAAACACAAAATCCAATTTGGTATCAAATACAAGGCTCTGAATAAAAAGTATATTGTCTTATATTCAATATCAAATTCTGAAACCAACAAATATCATTTTTGGAATAACGATATATATATATATATATATATATATATATATATATTCCAAATTCCTCAACAATATCCATATAATCACAGAATCCAACATCGAAATATTCCGAAGATGATTTCTATTCAAATCCACTCCAATCCATATATTGGAAATACTGGTTATATTAAAACCCATTTCTCTATCCAATTTATTTATTTAAAATAATTGGATTATAATTCTAGTTAATAACTATTTCATTTCGATAAAAATATATTTTTATCTTTTCAAATATGGAATTTTTCATCCCAATTCTTTCCAATTCATTTATTATGATTTTTCACAAATTATTAATATTTTTAATAATTTTATTAAGGCCTTTTCAGTCGGTTTCCTTAAATGGTCATCGAACTGCACTTACATCGATTTTTCCAAATTTGATTTGGACATAATTCCAAATCCAACCAATAGATTTCAAATCTCTTATATTCGTTGGAAAACTCTTTTCGATACGAACCCAACAATTCTGGTTTTAGGAGAATCCGACAGTCGAATCTCCCGTAATATCAATTCGAAGTCAATATTCGAAATTTGTGAATGGTCGCGGAGCATTCTATTTAGGCCATTAAATATATATATTATATATATTTCATCGATTTCCAGTTAAAACATATTTCATAAATCGTTTATAAATTCATTTTAAAACGATTCCCACTTTCACTTCAATTTTATATCAAAATTGAATACTCCTTATCATTATAATATTTAAATGATAATATTCTCAAAATATCTGATTTTGAAATCATTCCCTTTTCGATATTCATCATAAAAATGAATAAATCAATATAAATATCGCCCGCGTCCAAATGGTGAATATTTAATCAACACGACTTCACAAATTTCAATATTTTCGCGTCGATTCAAAATCGGACATCAAATTCACATTTTAATCATTTATGGAATATTATTTTAAAATATTGTTTAAATATTTTATTCAACACATGAATGTTTTTAATGGTTTACACATTCAATAAAAACGATATTTTTATTGATTAAATATTTTCATTTAACACATGAATATTTTATTCAACACACGAATATTTTTAATCTTTCATTTATACAATAAAAAAATGATATTTTTATTGTTTAAATATTTTTATCCAACACACGAATTTTTTATATCCTTTTCTGAATATTATTGTAAAATATTCATTATTTTTCCCAAATTGGAATGAGACCCAATCACTTACCATATAATGTTATTTATATGGATTCCGTACAACACATGTATATAATTACAATGATAAACAATCATCCATCATATATGGTGCATTACACAACTGCTTAAGCATTAAATATAAATAATTAACGCTTACAACAGTCTGTCAACCAGTCGATTGACATACAACTAAACAATTGGGATTAGTGTACGTCAATTATCATCCCAATACTCGTGTGGGGTTTCAACCATCAAATGGTAATTATTATTTGTGCACTTGGGCGATGTGTAGAAATTATCATCCCAATCGATATCATAAAAATAGGCGAGCATAAGCAAGTCGTCCAACTTGTAAATGGATGTGTAAACTTATTTTTCGCTATCCAACAAATATATAGAATTTTATAACTTTGCTTATAAAATTCTATACAACACCTAAATAATTTTATTCATTCCAGTTATGAACTGAAAATAATATTTTTAGCGAACTAGTATTTATTCCATAACTTAGCCATTTTATATATCTCATATATATGTTAAAAATAATAATACTTTTAACTAGCTATTAATTCTTCTAACATATTTTAGAAGATTTCAACAGCATAATGGCGTGATATTAAAACCGGAATAAAGTCTAGCCTTATCTGTCGCCTAATATTGGCTCACAACCATACACAAACCAATTACAATCAATCTGTTAGACCAAAATTTGGCTCTAACACCCAAATTGTTAAGATTTGTAGAGGATTATATTTAGAAAATGATGAAGAAGTGGAAAACATGCAAGATTTATAGTGGTTTGGCGTTAATGAGCCTACTTCCATTTTATATGTTTCTGATTATATGTTCAATGCTAGTACAATCAAATATTTCGCTCAATCTCACTCTTAAATTGTGGTTCTCTTAGTAAATTCGAAGTAATTTTGACTAGGAATAATGGCGGGACAATAAAAGTGAGAACAACACTAAGAACTGCTAAAAGATCCTCAAAAATGCCAAGCACTGGGCTATTTATAGGTGATATTTGCAGACGGATCATGGTCATACGTGGCACAAATCCCGAGGATCTCGAACTGGTTCGTGAGTAGATGTAGAAATGGTCAAAATGGCCGTTATGGACATATGTCGTGAGATTGGGCCTTTCGGGTAGTGATAGACCAGGTCGTTGCCTCCATTTATTGACCACGAGGATCGGGTCGTGGGGCACACGCGCGAGCGGATTGGGTCGTTGCTAGGTACCACAAGCAGGGGTCGTGATGGTGGACCATGATATGAAGATGATGTGGCGACCACGATCAAGTTTCTAAGGATCCTGACGAGTGAGGTTCCATATTTTCTTGGTGAGTGAACCTTGGTGGCTTGGACCAAAAGCTGGCCAACATTTTGCCCCCTCGATGTATGTTTTATCAAGGATGGAACATGCTTCGAAATTGTTGAACCAACACTTTGTGAAACGACACGAATCAATAGTCGTGTTTATTTGGAATGTCATACTGCTTCAAAGAGTCATGTTCATCGATGGGTATAAATATCAGATTTCATCATCAATCATTTCTTTATTCCTCGACTAATTTCCACTTCTTAAATTCTGGAAGATATCGTGATCAACTTGTCAGGTAAGCTTAAATTTTTTTGTGAGAAGTAGTGTTTAATAACTTTTGTACTTCTGTAAATATGGGACTCTGTCTTTCCAATCCAACAGCCACGTCGGGGTTCGAAACACCATTTCACGTCAAGGTTCGCTGTGGACTATTCACCACACTCGGGTAGAACAGTACGATATGCCATGGACCACCGCCTGGGGAGGCCCATGCACGAACCATGGTGGGCTTCCCGAATGTTCGTGGCCCATCAGGCCTAACGAGGCGCATAAGACAAAAAGGGGAAGGTCAAGAGTCCTCTTCTTGACTATATAAGTTATTTTAACCTCCTCCTTTTACCCTTTCCACTTTTCACAGTCGCCGCCTTTTCTTCTTCCCTGACCTTTCTCTCCTCTTTTACCTTACCCGCCTCCATCTAGTATTATCCAATACAAAAACTCTACATCGCAACTCCTAAAAATCAAAACCATCTACCAATCTAAACTAGAAAGGTAATTAGTTTAAGAACGCCCACATATGTTTTCACCCTCGTTTTTCTTGAGTTTTTACTGGTTCGGATGATAAGGACGGTGGAGCTAGTAGTGTTTGAGGTTGGTGATGGGTTCGATTTCACGGATTTATGGATGGAAAGGAGAAACGAGAAGGGGGAAGAAGCAGGCCAGATTGGTTCGTAGGCGAGGTTTTGGCTCGGGTCGTGGCAACAGAAGGACCAGGGTGAAAACCGTGGTGTGATTCTAGACAGCGGGTTAGGTCGCGATATCGGAACGGGATCGGGTCGTAGCTCTAGGCATTAAGGTGGATCGTGGGGGGTGTTTCACGATCCATTCAGATACCACGAACCGATCTGTCCCACGACCCAAAGTCCCTCCACTGGCGAGATTAGCGGGCGATCCTTTCTTCACGATCCAACATACGTTCCACGATCCAAACCCCAAGATTTTTACGAACCGGTTCTGTTGATGATACCATGTACATGTTAACTAAAGAACATAGTGCAATTATATATCAATGGAACGTTTGGTTAGAGCCTTCAAGATGAACTTTCTGGACTGATCAGCAACATAACTTAACAGCATACAATGGCCATTATCACGCTTATCAAGTTTACTTTACGATTTTACTTTCCAGTATTATGCACACATGCACACACCAGCACTTGCACAGACACAGGGTTCAAAGGTAATTGCATCCTAATCTTTCATGTTTGCTCGCCAAAACATCTATGTCTGATAAACGATTAACCGAAACATCAGGGAAAGATACAGAATTAGAGTCATCAATGCATTATGATCCTGATGCACTTCCCATAGATTCATATTGCGAGAATTCCGACCATGATTACGAAACAGATACCGATATAGAACCAACGACTTCTGAAAGTACATCTCTTGAAGATGAGGATGAACGAGCTCCTGACGAAATCCCAGGTGTTGAGGAAGTGGAGAGGGAGAAACTCAGTGATAGTCTAGCATCCCAATTGGATGACGTAAAACTTAAGAAAATATGTCTAAGACATGGGATCCCATGGGATGATGTGAAAACTCTAGAAGATGGGGATAGGCCTCGTTCTGCCCCAGAAGGGTACATGACTGTCAACCGGCTCATGTGCTGGATAGGCACTATCCCCCATTTCCTCCAATTATAATTGATCTTTTAAGACGACTACACATTGCCCCCATGCAACTCCATCCTAACGCTTATGCAACTTTGTATACCTGGTACGTTGCATATGTGGAAATTCTACAGACCGAGCTCACTTTAAACGATTTGAAATTCTATTACCATTTCATACGCCATTCCACAGGGACTCCAAACTTCACTTTCGTTGAATCAGTGGCCACCAGGAAGGTTTTATCGGAGGGTCATAGCAACATAGGGGACGCCAAAGTTGATTCGTTTTATATAAAGCACCAGGCCGGTTGTGCGAGAAAGTGGTTAAAATCAAGTAGGCCTTAAGTATCTCTATGCATGATCTAGTTACATAATCAGAGTGCTAACGTGTTTATTTTTTATGTGTAGATCACAATTTTGTGAAAACAGAAGGTTCGGTGTATGAAGATCGACTGTCCCACCTCCTCAAAAATAAATCAGACTTCCTAAAAATCAAGAAGTGTATCACCGACGAGAAACTTCACAAACACCATTTTCTGGATATAAATTCGGGCTTGGCGCAGGTGGCAAGCCTTACAAGTACGTCCCCCCGCTAAGGTAGAAGGAACCTCAGGGGCCGCGAAGACAGCTGAACTCCATAAGAGTCCCTCACCAATGATCAATCCGGATGATGAAGATTTAAATGTATATAGAGGAGGTAAGGTTCGAGCTGATGAACCAAAGGAAGTCCCAACCTCTAAGGGACAGTTGCCCCCAAGGACTCCACCACCATCTAAGCCTGTTGCTCATGATGAACTAACAGAGGAGCAGATATTCGGAGAACTAAGAAAGATTCCTCAACCAGACGACATTTACACACAAGTAGACTTCGAAGGGGAACCATTCTTTCCTATCTCTGAGGAAGTAATTGTTCCGGTTGGGGAAAAAGAAACCGCACAGACGAGCTAGACTCTGGGCCTTAGTCTGTTAGGGGGGATTACACAGGATGCACAAATCACATGCACCACTTGTCACAACACTTCGACACCCTTAGTATTCATGATTCTAATACACATTTGTTTCCTTTGCAGGGAAAATGCCTCATAAACAATCCTATTCTTATCGTTCTCTCCGAGTAAGCACATCAAGGCTCCTTTCTGATCCTGAGCATGTTCGCAGTGACATCCAGGGGAGAGATAGTCATCGACCTCGTGATTCTTATCAATCTCATTCTACACGGTCTCGTTCTCCATCAAAGCAAGACCCTGGGAAGCCCCACGGTCGTCTAATGCCACTATCGAGGGGTAAGCAGCTACCCAAAGACTTGACTCCTTCGAAAAGTACACCCTCTCATCGCAACTATTCCAAGAAACACCATGAGCTGAAAGATAAAAACAAAGATCTGAGCAAGGATTTAGAAAAGGAGAAAATAGCTATTGTCCCCTCTAATCAGCGCGATTTGGATACTACCCTGCACAGGATGTCTTGTATACCTCCGAGAACCAGGTCAAGTTGGAGCATTTGCGGAAGTAGTTTCCTGACATTTTCTTCGAAAGGATGATGTTTATTCCAGATCTTGAACCGGTTTCCGAGGAGTGGGATGTAGAGGTGATAGGGCAATTGAGTCATGTGGCCAAACAATATATGGCGATGAAGTAGCACGCCACCAATATTTCTGCTACCATCCGTCACCTAGAAACGGTAGCAGCTAGAACCAGGGTGAAGATTGACAATAAGGCTAGGGCCAGGAGAAAAATCGAAAAAGAAATAGAGGATGCACAAGCTTAACTGCTTTAGCTCAGCGGGATGCGGGAAATTACCAATCGGAGTTGGAAAGTGCTAGGAAGCGTTTCCACACTGAGCTCGACTCAAACAGCCAAGAGCGTGTAGCTCTGAAAAAGGAAATACAGGATCTTAGAATGATCAATACTGATTTAAAGATGGCACAGGACCCGTCTTGCTGTAGAGAAGGCTGCTTGGGAGAAAGAGAAAGCCGGCCCTAAAGAAAGCCTTGCTCTTGCTGAAAAAGAGAAAGCAGTTCTGAACGATTAAATTGCTCATGCTGAGGAGCGTGCAGCTCTCGCTGAAAGTAACGCCAACAACGCTCTTGAATCGGCCTCCGCCACAGTCGATAAGCTCGATGTAGCTAAAGAAGAGATAGAAAGTTTCGATGAACTATTATTCGACTTTTTCGGTCAAGTTATTAAGACTCGAGACATCTTTTGGATTAACAACTACCATGTTACTTTGGCCCATGTATGGGATATGATTGTTGAGGTCGAGATGTAGTGATTGAAAGTTGAGGAGATTGACGAAGCCCAGCTTATGCAGACCTTTCTCAAAGGTGAAGAGCCTAAGGCTTTGGAGGAGGGAAGACGCCTGATTCAAGAGAAAATTGAGAAGGAAATAACTAAGCTCAAGGGAAAAGATAAAATCGACGAAGGCTCGAGCTCGGCAGTGGAACCTAAGGCCTCCGAAGTTGAGGAATTTAATCCTGATGAGCCGTGGATCCCCTTGGCTCCAAGCCCTCCTGCTATCGGAGAAGCTATTGCCGGTCTGGGTGATGAGTCAGCTAAAGGTATCTCCATATTCTCTCCACAATTCGTCAAACAATTGTTACTTGTCGTCGTCTTGCAGAACAGTCAAATGAGAAGACTACACTCTCTTCTGGACTAACTACATTTGCTTCTCGTGATATAGGAGGCAAGCCAGCCGAAAAGGACGTTGAAGAGAAAAATGAGGCGGAAAAAGTTATTGTCCCATCAGGTGCTGGTGCTGGAGTTCCTGAGATTCCAAAGCAGACTGAGGCACAACAACTGAGAAGGTCATTTTAGCACCAAGCACTGATGTTCCTAAGGATGCTAAGACCATTGATGCCTTAAAGGATATGGATGGTGATCATGGAGATGATTAGGAAGAGGTCACTATCACAAGGGAGACCAAGGATGATGACCAGGAGACCCTGGCTGACATACAAGCTAAGAGAGATAAGAAGCTAGCTTTGAAAAGAGAGGAGCAAGAACCTCTATATGTGCCTCTTATCTCAGAAGTTGATCCTAAAACTGGGTTGGTTATAAACTTCTCCTACAGATCACTAACTTCACAGCTTGCATCACAGCCTTCAAAATTCCACATGATCCTCCTACTGACAAGAGGAAGAGGAAAAAGGGAGACCGATCTAACGTTGACAAGGTGTAACAACCCGAATTTTATAACATGTTAAAACAAGAAATCAGGACAGAATTAAATTATAAATTAAGAATCAAGCAAAACGGTTGCGCCGTTGCGTTCGTCTCGGAATTCTGGTTGGAAACGAGTCCGAAATTTTGTAAATCGGAGTCCGTATGACCGAGATATGGCCTCTAGAAGTTTCACGAAAAATCATAAATCAAAAACAGATTTTCGAATTTCAAAATTTAGCCCCAAACGGACTGGGCAGACAATTTCCCGCCCAGCCCCAGGTCGACTGGGGAGTCGACCCCCCCAGAGACCAGGTCGACTGCCTAGTCGACCTGGGTGTCGACCTGGGGGTCGACCTCCCTGGTCGGGCCAGGTTATCCTGGTGCACCTGCTTGCTTGTGTGGTCTGTTGGTTGGCCTGTGACGATTTTCAGTGGCTCAGATCTATTCTAGGGTTGATCCTATGGCCTAAACTAGCTCCTACTTCTATAAAAACACCCTAAGACCTAACCTAAATCACTAAAAACCATCCTAACAACAAAGTGCTGCCCAAATGTCTCTTGATCATGGCCTCCATCTTCATTTTCAAAGGCCTAAGCATGCAAACTTGACTCAAGTCAAAGGAGCAAGCTTTCTACATCAAATCAAAGGAGCTACTTATATTCTCATGGCTTCTAGTATTGCTACATCATTCCTAGAGCTTCTACAACGATTCTATGACGATTCTTGCTCCTAATTCACTAGCCACGCTTTGTAAGTTCTAGATGCTTTTATATTGAAACGATAACTTGAATATGACATGTGATAAAATTGGAATTGGATTTATGCATGATATTCAATCCAAGCTCATTCTTGTTCATTTTGGATCTTGACCTTTGGGGATGTCGCTATGACATTAATTTGAACCTATGCATGTTGCAAATCACTATTTCATGTTCTTATCATGCATGTAATGATGATTTTCTCTCGGATCTTGTTTTATGAAAAGTTTCTACCTTCCCCTATTTATTTTCTTTTGATGAACCTTGGTCGATTTCGGACCTAGGCCTAAACTACGATTTACGTGCGATTTGTATACGGGGGAAATATTGGGATTTCACCTATTTGGATATAGGTGTGGGTGGTGAATTTGTGCATAACATGAACAAGGAAAATTTGGGGTTTTTGCCAATATTATTTGCAAGTTTGAGCATACATGAGTTGCCATATGAATTAAATCACGGGTTTTGACACTATGTAAGTTAAATCAAGGGATTGGGCTTATGTAAATTAGGCATAAGTGGAATTGGGAACATGAACCATGATGTGAGTTTATTTGGGCATTAACGTGACAACATGTAACTTTGGCTAGAACATGATTTGGGGTAAATTCGCATAAACTTGACATACATGTAAATAGATGAGAATTGGACATATGTGAAGTGGCTAGAATTGGGTACACATTTTGATGGACATATAATTGGGAACTTGGGAATATGCTTAGTAATATGTAACGTGGGGATCTTGACTTAGATGACACATATGTAATTGAAAATCTAACGGATGCCTTCGACACGAGGTTAGACTTGAGTTGTGGTGTAATTCTGCCCGCAACCGCCCGGCATATCCAGTGACCACAACAATAATAGTCTAATGTGAGAGGTCGTAGGCAATGATTAGATTGTGATAATGCTTGAACCCGAGGTTGGAATGGGTTTGCGGTGTAATTCTGCCCGGAACCGCCCGGCATATCCAATGACCGCAAATAAGTCCAATGTGAGAGGTTGATGCATTAATAAATAATAAATGAATATGACATGGACGGTTGGGTTAAGTAACTTGATTAGACTAATGACACTTAACCAATATGACATGGACGGGTGGGTTAAGTAACTTGATTAGACTAATGACACTTAACCAATATGACATGGACGGGTTGGTTAAGTAACTTGATTCGACTAATGACACTTAACCAATATGACATGGACGGGTGGGTTAAGTAACTTGATTAGACTAATGACACTTAACCAATATGACGTGGATGGGTGGGTTAAGTAAAACCGGACTTGATTTCTTGATGACACTTAACCATACAACACGATTAGAGGATGGGTTAGTTTAACCTGAATGGATCGATAACACCCGACTAGTATAACGTGATGCATGGTAAGGTTAAGTAAACTCACAAGGGTAACACTTAACCGTTATAATTTGACTAGTGGATGGGGTTAGGTTAACATATACTTTATCAATCTAACACGGTAACTTGATGGGGTTAAGTCATGAATCGCTTGAATATACTTAACCAATCTAACACGGTAATTTGATGGGGTTTAGTCATGAATCACTTGAATATACTTAACCAATCTAACACGGTAATTTGATGGGGTTAAGCTTAAATATACTTAACCAATCTAACATGGTAATTTGATGGGGTTAAGCTTTAATATACTTAACCAATCTAACACTGTAATTTGATGGGGTTAAGCTTGAATATACTTAAACCAATCTAACACAGTAATTTGATGGGGTTAAGCTTAAATATACTTAACCAATTTGACATGATGATTTGGATAGGGTTAAGCCATGAACTGCTGTAATACGCTTAACCAACTTGACACGTGATTCGTAGGGCTAAGTCATGAACATAAATGACAACACATAGCCAACTTCACATGACATGTAGACGGGTTAAGTCACGAACTTGAATGACAACACTTAACCAACTTGACATGCTAGACTGATATGGGTTAAGTCTTGAATTTAAATGACAACACTTATCCTGCTAGACGGAAAACCTAGTTACGCAGTCCTTTTCAGGAGTAACCCTCTTGAAGGTATCACGATACCCTAGGGACTAGGCTAGGGCACGATTACTGGGCTGATTGTAAGCGACCAGAACGACGGCTGAGTTGGTGCGCCATTGTAGGTTCAGGCGGACTATGGTCGTGCACATGAGTCCGGAGTTGAAAAAGCAGGCATGGGCACCAGTAGTTGTACACTGTGCATGCTTGGAATGGTGTCAGTGGTTGACACCCTAGGGCTTGATACACCCTAGGGTGGACCCAACACAGAGTAGCTACATTCGTGATTGGGCCGTATGACACCGACACACGATGGGTTAGGACTTGTAGGGAGCCGATCGATTAGATCGTTACATGGAAAAAGGGCGTTGTTCGATAGGTAGCATAATCCCTAGTGGTCCTAGGTGGCATAAACCCTGATCGAATCTAGAGAACGTCCAATAGGTAGCATAATCCCTAGTGGTCCTAGGTGGCGTAAATCCTAGATGAACACGCGATAATTCATGATAAGGGAATCTGGCCTTAAAAAAGGATGGCAGTCCGAGCGATTTCAAGGATGGTGACACTACGTTGTAGTGGTACAGAATAACATGATGGAACCAGTATGATATACGGCAAGGGAATATACATGTACATGGAAGGGATGATACGAGTTAGGATGCTAGTACGGTTGGTGCAGAGGACGTTAGACATGCGATGTTATGCCGAGTTTATCTTGTTACCTTGGTTATCCTATTACCTTGGTTATCTTTTTACTTGAGTTTATCTTGTTATCTTAGTTTGATCTGTTTATCTTGTCATCTTGTTTATGTTTACTTCCAGTTTATACATGTCATGTTACCTTTACCTGCTTTTAGGCTGAAAGTAGCTAGGACTTACCAGTCTTTATGACTGACCCTGTTTTGTTTCGCCTCTTTTTCTTCCGTTTCCCCCCTAGGTTTACAGGGAGGAAACGTTGCTACTTAGTGTGGATTTTCTGCTTCAAGATCATCATCTATGGCTTGGACTTTTCTTGGCTATGGCTATTTTACTATTTTTCTTGGGGAATAATTTATGACTATGGTTTTATGCTTCTTTATTATTGCAAGACAGGTTTCTTTGTAAGTAATTTAATGGCACTCTGATGTAAAAGGTTTTAGACCTTACTACTTTTATAAAGTAATGAAATCATGTTTTCTTCCGCTATTTTTATATGTTCTGTCTTGTAATATTTCTGTGCATGTTTACCTAGATAATACTCCACCAAAGCTAGTGCATTCCCTTTGTGAGTAACCCTAGCGGAGGTGGGGTGTTACATTTGGTATCAGAGCAGAAGGTTACCAGACTGGGCAAAAGTTTTTAAAACTTTCTGAAACTATTTTCAAAACCATTTTACAAAGAAGCGTTTTCCAAGAAAAGTTTTAAAGAAAAAGACTATTCCCCAAAAAGCCATTAGCACTATCTTGTGATCGAATCTCTTTTCCTTTCTTTCCTCCACCTATAGTCACAGTAGTTTTAACTGTGACTAATCCTTTTCTAGCTACATAAATGTTTTCCGTGCGATGGAGGAAGTTCTCAAGAGACGCGTTACAATGTTATACAAGAAAGGATAGGAGTGGTTAAGGCGAATGAGGCTTAGAACAAGAAGGTAGTTAAGTACTATAGGACAAGGACTTGGGCAAAAAACGAGATCGTCGAGAAGGCAATTGTATGCTCTCACTACTAGCGTGCCTAAGAGGGGTGGTAACGTTTCTGGTAAAAGTTTAGCTTTTCCTTTCTATCATCCCGTTAGGACTTTGTTTTGTACATCGCATACTTTTTAAATCCTGCTTCGATAGTTGGGTCCCCGCACCTTCGTACTAGCATAGTAGAGGATCCCATTTTTGTCTCAAATCTTGTTGAGGAATCGGTCCATTTATTCATGACTTGTTTGGATTTTAGGAAGCCTATGACTTTTGGGAATAATGCTTATGCTTTTAAGCTATGGGTTGAATTCTAGGAATGGAGTGGTTATCCAGTAAGGGTGCCATTCTCGGTTCTGAAAGGAGGGTAGTTAGGCTCTTGACTTACCTCGGTAATACCCTCGAAGTCTCGTGTAACCTTTAGGGTTCTGTCATGATTGGTTACCTAGAAGCTCTTGATGCATTTGTTGGTGATCCGTTCGAGTAAAGTTCGCCACTAAGGCGGATGGTTCATTTCGCTTGTGCATGAGTTATGGGAATCACACTAGTAAGTACACTTGGTAACATGGTTGGCATCTGTTTGTTTTCAAGAGATAAGTTCTTCTGCGTGGAATGCCGTAGAGCGAGTAAACGAGATCCATGATTCACTAGTGAATTTTGGAGAGCTTACATGAAACCATGAGTACACGGATATAGTTTAGCCAAGTATACTAGAGGGAGAATAAGAAAAAGTGGAACGAGAGGCGAGAATGAAGTAAGTTCCAGCTCATATTTGGAAATAGGAGTTAAGAGTCCACGAAATCATGAAGTTAAAAATGGTCAAAGCACAATGGAATTAAGCTCAAGGAAATACGACTTAGAAGATTGAAGACAAGATACGCGCATCATATCTCTCTTTAAGAGTATATTCTTGATCCCTGTTTTCCTGTAGAGCTTACCCGCATGCTATCTTTTATGCATATCCTCTCGGTCCTATTCTCGATCTTATTTCCGTTGTGAACTCCATTGGGGGTATGACTCATCGGTTAATAATACATGTCAGGGTTTGAAGGTGTCTGCTAGGTTGACTAAACCTTTTGGGCTTTATAGGAGATGAGTTGGGTTTAGAAAGGGATTTCTTGTAATCCAAAAAGGAGTTTATCTTGCTTATCTTCTCGATCCTATCTTGAGAACCTTAGGTAGAACCCTATGGATGCAAACATGTATTTGAAACATGTTATGATTGATGTTTGCGAAATGGTTGCAAGTGGTCGCAAGTGGTTGCTTGTGGATGCATGAATACACATTAGGCACTAGATCGGCTCAGACACATTTTCATGTTGCATATGCATGAGTGTTTATACTTGTTTATGGATGAAATTGAATGTGTTAGCATGTGGATATTGCATATGGATGAATGTTTGTGCACACATATAGTGTTTATGTGACTAGGACTATTTGCATACATATGGATTCATGGCACTAAACATATTTTGCATTGAGGAGATCAATCAGGCCTGATCATTTGCATTAGATAAGGAACATATACACACACTTTCTGCATATGTTCATACAACATTATAAATCTTTTAAGGACAATGGTTGCCTATGGATGATGCTTTGAGTAGACGGATGATTGGATGGTAGGACACATCCTCCATAACTTAGAGATTTCGGGGACGAAATCCTTTAAGGTGGGGAGAATGTAACAACCCGAATTTTATAACATGTTAAAACAAGAAATCAGGACAGAATTAAATTATAAATTAAGAATCAAGCGAAATGGGTTGCGCTGTTGCGTTCGTCTCGGAATTCTGGTTGGAAACGAGTGAGAAATTTCGTAAATCGGGGTCCGTATGACCGAGATATGGCCTCTAGAAGTTTCACGAAAAATCAGAAAACAAAAACAGATTTTCAAATTTCAAAATTTAGCCCCAAACGGACTGGGCGGGAAATTTCCCTCCCAGCCCCAGGTCGAATGGGGAGTCGACCTCCCTAGAGACTAGGTCGACTGCCCAGTCGACCTGGGTGTCGACCTCCCTGGTCGGGCCAGGTTAGCCTGGTGCACCTGCTGGCTTGTGTGGTCTGTTGGTTGGCCTGTGACGATTTTCAGTGGCTCAGATCTATTCTAGGGTTGATCCTATGGCCTAAACTAGCTCCTACTTCTATAAAAACACCCTAAGAACTAACCTAAATCACTAAAAACCATCCTAACAACAAAGTGCTGCCCAAATGTCTCTTGATCATGGCCTCCATCTTCATTTTCAAAGGCCTAAGCATGCAAACTTGATTCAAGTCAAAGGAGTAAACTTTCTACATCAAATCAAAGGAGATACTTATATTCTCAAGGCTTCTAGTGTTGCAACATCATTCCTAGAGCTTCTACAACGATTCTATGATGATTCTTGCTCCTAATTCACTATCCACGCTTTGTAAGTTCTAGATGCATTTAGATTGAAACGATAACTTGAACATGACATGTGATAAAGTTGGAATTGGATTTATTCATGATATTCAATCCATGATCATTCTTGTTCATTTTGGATCTCGACCTTTGGGGATGTCGCTATGACATTAATTTGAACCTATGCATGTTGCAAATCACTTTTTCATGTTCTTATCATGCATGTAATGATGATTTTCTCTCGGATCTTGTTTTATGAAAAGTTTCTACCTTCCCCTATTTATTTTCTTTTGATGAACCTTGGTTGATTTCGGACCTAGGGCTAAACTACAATTTACGTGCGATTTGTATACGGGGGAAGTATTGGGATTTCACCTATTTGGATATAGGTGTGGGTGGTCGAATTTGTGCATAACATGAACAAGGAAAATTTGGGGTATTGCCAATGTTATTTGCAAGTTTGGGCATACATGAGTTGACATATGAATTAAATCACGGGTTTTGACACTATGTAAGTTAAATTAAGGGATTGGGCTTATGTAAATTAGGCATAAGTGGAATTGGGAACATGAACCATGATGTGGCTTTATTTGGGCATGAACGTGACAACATGTAACTTTGGCTAGAACATGATTTGGGGGTAAATTCGCATAAACTTGACATACATGTAAATAGACGAGAATTGGACATATGTGAAGTGGCTAGAATTGGGTACACATTTTGACGGACATGTAATTGGGAACTTGGGAATATGCTTAGTAATATGTAACGTGGAGATCTTGACTTAGATGACACATATGTAATTGACAATCTAACGGATGCCTTCGACACGAGGTTCGAATTGAGTTGTGGTGTAATTCTGCTCAAAACCACCCGGCATATCCAGTGACCACAACAATAATAGTCTAATGTGAGAGGTCGTAGGCAAAGATTAGATTGTGATAATGCTTGAACCCGAGGTTGGAATGGGTTTGCGGTGTAATTCTGCCCGGAACCGCCCGGCATATCCAGTGACCGCAAATAAGTCCAATGTGAGAGGTTGATGCATTAATAAATAATAAATGAATATGACATGGACGGGTGGGTTAAGTAACTTGATTAGACTAATGACACTTAACCAATATGATATGGACGAGTGGGTTAAGTAACTTGATTAGACCAATGACACTTAACCAATATGATATGGACGGGTGGATTAAGTAACTTGATTAGACTAATGACACTTAACCAATATGACATGGACGGGTGGGTTAAATAACTTGATTAGACTAATGACACTTAACTATATGACGTGGATGGGTGGGTTAAGTAAAACCGGACTTGATTTCTTGATGACACTAAACCATATAACACAATTAGAGGATGGGTTAGTTTAACCTGAATTGATCGATAACACCCGACTAGTATAATGCGATGCATGGTAAGGTTAAGTAAACTCACAAGGGTAACACTTAACCGTTATAATTTGACTAGTGGATGGGGTTAGGTTAACATATACTTAATCAATCAACACGGTAACTTGATGGGGTTAAGTCATGAATCGCTTGAATATACTTAACCAATCTAACACTGTAATTTGATGGGGTTAAGTCATGAATCACTTGAATATACTTAACCAATCTAACACGGTAATTTGATGGGGTTAAGCTTAAATATACTTAACCAATCTAACACGGTAATTTGATGGGGTTAAACTTGAATATACTTAACCAATCTAACACGGTAATTTGATGGGGTTAAGCTTGAATATACTTAACCAATCTGACACGGTAATTTGATGGAGTTAAGCTTAAATATACTTAACCAATTTGACACGATGATTTGGATAGGGTTAAGCCATGAACCGCTGGAATACGCTTAACCAACTTGACACATGATTCATAGGGCTAAGTCATGAACTTGAATGACAACACTTAGCCAACTTGACATGACATGTAGACGGGTTAAGTCACGAACTTGAATGACCACACTTAACCAACTTGACATGCTAGACTGATATGGGTTAAGTCTTGAATTTAGATGACAACACTTAACCTGCTAGACGGAAACCCTAGTTACGCGGTCCTTTTCACCAGTAACCCTCTTGAAGGTATCACGATACCCTAGGGACTAGGCTAGGGCACGATTACTGGGCTGATTGTAAGCGACCAGAACGACGGCTGAGTTGGTGCGCCATTGTAGGTTCAGGCGGACTATGGTCATGCACATGAGTCCGGAGTTGAAAAAGCAGGCATGGGCACCAGTAGTTGTACACTGTGCGTGCTTGGAATGGTGTTAGTGGTTGACACCCTAGGGCTTGATACACCCTAAGGTGGACCTAACACAGAGTAGCTACATTCGTGATTGGGCCGTATGACACCGACACACGATGGGTTAGGACTTGTAGGGAGCCGATCGATTAGATCGTTACATGGAAAAAGGGCGTTGTTCGATAGGTAGCATAATCCCTAGTGGTCCTAGGTGGCATAAACCCTGATCGAATCTAGAGAACGTCCAATAGGTAGCATAATCCCTAGTGGTCCTAGGTGGCGTAAATCCTAGATGAACACGCGATAATTCATGATAAGGGAATCTGGCCTGAAAAAGGATGGAAGTCCGAGCGATTTCAAGGATGGTGACACTACGTTGTAGTGGTACAGAATAACATGATGGAACCAGTATGATATACAGCAAGGGAATATGCATATACATGGAAGGGATGATACGAGTTAGGATGCTAGTACGGTTGGTGCAGAGGACGTTAGACATGCGATGCTATTCCGAGTTTATCTTGTTACCTTGGTTATCCTATTACCTTGGTTATCTTTTTACTTGAGTTTATCTTGTTATCTTAGTTTGATCTGTTTATCTTGTCATCATGTTTATGTTTACTTCCAGTTTATACATGTCATGTTACCTTTACCTGCTTTTAGGCTGAAAGTAGCTAGGACTTACCAGTCTTTATGACTGACCCCGTTTTGTTTCGCCTCTTTTTCTTCCGTTTCCCCCCCCCCCCCCAGTTTTACAGGGAGGAAATGTTGCTACTTAGTGTGGATTTTCTGCTTCAATACCATCATCTATGGCTTGGACTTTTCTTGGCTATGACTATTTTACTGTTTTACTTGGGGAATAATTTATGACTATGGTTTTATGCTTCTTTATTTTTGTAAGACAGGTTTCTTTGTAAGTAATTTAGTGGCACTCTGATGTAAAAGGTTTTAGACCTTACTACTTTTATAAAGTAATGAAATCATGTTTTCTTCCGCTGTTTTTATATGTTCTGTCTTGTAATATTTCTGTGGATGTTTACCTAGATAATACTCCACCAAAGCTAGTGCATTCCCTTTGTGAGTGACCCTAGCGGAGGTGGGGTGTTACACAAGGAGGAGTTCGAAAAGCAGAAGAAGGAGAGGAAATCAAAATCGTCCCCCAAGCATAAGTAGGATGTGCTCGCTAGTTCATGTTTTTATTTTAAGCTTTCCACTGGCCAAGAAATGTAGTTGTGAGAATGGCCTTCACTTTTGTTTAGCTTTGTCCTGTAAACCTGCATTTGATGAATAAGAATTTGTTTCTTTCACATCATTGCGTAATTATCACACTTAGACACAAATATTTAAATCATAACTAAGTTAAACCATTGTGTATATATATGCCCCCAATCAATCATTAACGTGATGCCTAGCCAGGTCTTATTGATGATTGATTATAGATATATGTTAGCTGCCCCCCATTCCCGGAAACGAGGGGTTGGGGCTCCACTTTTCGTTCCTGTTTCCCGTCGGGTGATGGAATAGAATCCAATTTTCGATGGCATATATCACTGTTCCTTTATACTCTCCCGATCCTTCAATGGGGTAAAAGTTCTTGCGGCGCTAAGTGTCTAGCACCTTTATACTCTCCCGATCCTTCAGTGGGTTAGAGTTCGAGCTCGGTTCTTTATCTGCTCATTGATCCTTCAGCGGGGCAGGTGTATTATCAAGGCAGTTTTTATCATGGTGCACCTTCATGCCTTGCAGACGTCATCTTCGCGTCCTTTATACTCTCTCTCGGATCTTGAGAGTTAGAGTGTGGATGACAGTGTGATCTACTTTGTTGCACCTATGGGACTTTAGTTGTTGTAATACCGAGCGACCTGTTGCTTGTGCCTTAAGGCGCGGAGGTCTGCTTCATCCCTCTTTTCTTCAACCATATCCAGGTATTCAAGAAGCAGCTCTTTATTGGTCATTGGGTCATATTAAGTGGTTCTGTGAGAGGGTACTTTCAGCTCAATTGGGATGAATTCTACGCTATCAAATTAGGTTCCATTATCTGTTATAACGACCTTTGGGATCTCGAATCGGCATATGATATTTCTGATGACGAAGTTAATTACTCGTTTGTCTTGATCGTGGTCAATGGCTCCGCTTCTACCCACTTCGTGAAGTAATCTACGGCCACAATGGAAAACTTTGCTCCACCTTTCGCTATGGGGAGACTTCAAATAATGTTACTTCCCCACACAGAAAAATGCCTTGGGCTCATCATCGTCTTCAACCAGCTAGGGGGTGCCCTAGGTATCTTGGAAAATTTCTGACACACATCACAACGTCGTGCATACTTGGTTGCATCCTTGTTTATGGTAGGCCAAAAATAGCCATATCGCAGTATCTTTTCTGCCAGAGTTTTTCCTCCAGTGTGGTCACCACATTCACCTTCATGTACTTCTTTCAGTAAACGCTTGATGTCGTCATGTGCGATACACCGGAGGAGAGGCATCGAGAATCCTTGTCTGTACAACACTTTGCCTTGCAATACGTATCGGGAAGCCTTCCAGATAACTGCATGCATCTCACTTCCATTTGATCAACGCTTGGAGAATGCAATATTTCAATTGGGACTAGCTCAGTATCTTCAGGATAGTCGGAACTAGCCATCTTTTCCAACTTATCTGCTTTTTGATTTTCCTCTCGAGGGATATGGGATATGCTGTAATGATCGAGGACTTTTAGCAGTTTCCTCACTTCTTTCAAATATGATATCAGTCTTCGACTCTTAGCCTAAAATTTCTCGTTAACCTGGTTCACAACTAGCTTGGAGTCACAAAAGATATCAAGCTTTATTATCTCTAACTCCTTTACAAGCTTCAGCGCGATGATTAGGGCTTCATACTCAGAGTCATTATTCGTGGCATGAAACTCCAATCTAAAAGTGTAGTATATTGTTCGGTTTTCGGGAGTCACAAGTACAACTCCAAAACCAGATCGTCTGTCATTCTTGGCGCCATCAGTATATAATATCCAGGCATTAGGATCAAGAAGTCATTTCGGAGAACCAACTTCTTCACTCGTGAAATCATCCTCTGGGATAGTGAATTCCGCTATAAAATCTGCCACCACCTGCCCCCTTATTGATCGTCGGGGCTGAAAATTCAGGTCAAACTGACTCAACTCAATGTTCAATTTGAGCAGTCTTCCTGAGGCCTCTGGTCTCTGCAAAACTTGTCTAAGTGGATGGTCAGTGTATACAGTGATAGGATGAGCTTGAAAATAATGGCGAAGCTTCCAGGAGGTAATTAGTAAGCTGTATGCAAGCTTTTCTATTCTTGGATAGTTTCGCTCGGCTGCCGCCAACTTCTTACTCACGTAGTACACTGGCCTCTGAATCTTATCTTCTTCCCTTACCCGGGCTGAGCTTATCGCGTGGTACGACACTGTACACAAACAAGTCTTCGTGATCGATCGGTTTTGACAGTAACGGGGGATTCTCAAGATGATCCAGGAGGTTCTGAAACACTTCAGTACAATCAGGGGTCCATTCGAAATTGCGCTTTCCTCGCTTTATCAATTCGAAGAATGATATACATTTGTCCATGGCTTTGGAGATGAATATACTCAAAGTGGCTACTTTTCTTGCGAGGCTTTGCACATCTTTGATTTGTCTTGGTTTCTGAATTTCTCTGGTTTCCACAATCTGATCTAGATTGATCTCAATTCCACGTGAACTAACAATAAATCCTATGAATTTCCCAGAGGCAAACCCAAATAAACAATTCATAGGAATAAGCTTCATTCCGTATCTTCAGAGGATATCAAACATTTCTGCTAAATCGGAAGTGTGATTAGATGATTGTCTGGACTTCACTAACATATCATCGATATATACTTACATTGTCTTCCCAATTTGGTTGTAGAACATTCTATTTACCAATCGTTGAAATGTAGTGTCGGCGTTCTTCAAACCAAATGGCATCACTACATAGCAATACAGCCCTAGATCTATGACAAAGCTGGTATGCTCTTGGTCCGAGACATGCATAGGGATTTGATTATACCCCAAGTAGGCATCCATGAAGGAGAGGAGTTCGTGACCTACCGTCGAATCCACCAGCTGATCAATTCTTGGTAGTGGAAAACTGTTTTTTGGGCAGGCTTTGTTTAAATCTGAAAAGTCAATACAGGTGTGCCACTTCCCGTTAGCTTTCTCTACCAGGACTAGATTTGAGATCCATTTTGGGTAGACTGAGTCTCTGATAAACCCATTACTTCTCAGTTTTTCTACTTCATCCTTCAAGGCAGCGGACCTCTCTGGGCCAAGCATTCTCCATTTCTGTTTGATGGGTGGATGCTTCGTATTGATACTTAATGAATGGCTCATAATCGATGGTGATATTCCACATATATCAGTGTGGGTCCATGCAAACACATCTAAATTAGCCTTCAAGAAATTCATTAATTCATTGGCTCGGAGAGGGTCCAACTGGGATCCAATCTTCAGGACCTTCTCTGGGTCACTATCATTGATTGGTACATCCATGGTTGTTTCATTAGGAGTCGCCATTCTTCCCCCAGGCTCTTCATCCTCTCTGGGATCTATGTCCTTGTGCAACTCTCTAGGCGACTCTCCCATAGTTGTTTTCTTTAATTGCTATGACATTTCTTCCCTTGGGGGGAGGAGGTGCCCTTTGTTTCTACATCTCTGCCCCTTTACGCAACAACTTCAGTTCCGCTATGTAGCATGCTCGTGCAACAACTTGATCCCCTCTGATTATTCCTACACCATCATCTATCCGGAATTTCAATAACAAACACTAGGGCGCAATGCAGACCCTGAACTCTGCTAGGGTTGGTCGGCCCAAAAAGGCACTGTATGGTGAATTAATATCCAAAACCACAAAAGGGAAAATTCTCACCCTTCGGCGTTCTCCTTCCCCAAGGGTGACTGATAGCTCTACGTATCCCATCGGAGAAGTTGAGGCTCCGTTGAAGCCGCATACCCATCCTTCGCAAGGCTTCAAATCCTTTGGTTCAAGTTTCATCTGATCAAACGTCTTCATAAATAGGATGTTAACTGAACTCCCATTATCTACTAATACTTTGTGAACTATAGTTGCACCAATGGTAACTGTAATCACTAATGGGTCTTCAGTCCGAGAATGGAATCCAATACTCTCCCTACTGTGGAATATAACGTCGTCGGACATTGTTTTCTGTTGTTTGACTGGAGCAGTATCTTCAGGGTTACTACATTCTCCAACTTCAAGATGTTGTTTGGCCGCGTTGACATACTACTCCGTTGCCCTAAAGTTGTGTCCTGCCAAATGAAGCCCTCCAACTATGGAATTGATTACGATATTTTTTCCTTTCTGCTGGGGGGTAGGTCTAGCAACAGGTTAGTTTTGGCTCGAGGCCTGCCCAGCTTGCCCCTTATCCTTTGGAGCCACCTTATACTCGTCAAGTTTTCCTTCTCAGAGTAGCTTATCAACCACATCTCTCAAATGGCAACATTCGTTGGTGGAGTGACCATAAACTTGGTGGAAGAGATAGAACTTTCCGGTTTTGCGCTCTTTCTCCGTTGAATCCCTTAGGGGAGGCCTTTTGTACTGGAGAACGTTATAAGTATCCATAAATATGTTCTCTAGCATGTCATTTAACAGTGTGAAGTTCTCAAATGGCCTAGGTCGAGATCTCCTTTGTGAGTCATTTCCTCGGTTTCTCCTTTTGTTACCATTTCCCTGGTTCTTGTTCCCAACATTGACCTCTACCTTTCCTGAGTTGTCTCCCATCTACTTGATGGCCACATTACTCTGAATATCCTCTTTATCGGTAGCCTTCCTTTTTTGATTGGCATATATCTCCTCCTGATGCAAGCGAACATTAGCTTTTTCGTATAATATCTCTCTGGTCAATGGTGGCTTGCCAGCTAAGTACCTTCCAAATTCAGTATCTTTGTCCACCCCGTCTATTAGGGCCATTGGAACAGTCTGTTTGTGAGGGTCTTTAACTTCTGTGACAGCTAGGTTGAAGCGATCTAGATACGATCTCAAAGTCTCATCGGGACGTTGTATCATGAGGGATAAATCCATAACATTTTTAGACCTCTGAGCATGAAGCCGGAATTTATTTACAAACTTTTCACTTAGTTCCCTGAAACTAGATATCGATCGTGCGGGCAAGCTGGTGAACCACAATAATGCCACATCTTCTAGGAATATCGGGAATGCTTTACATTACACAACGTCGAAGGCTGCAGCGGCATTCATGGACCATGAATATCTCATCAGGTGTTGGATTGGATAGGTCCTGCCAATATAACGATTCATAGTTGGCATATGGAAGCACCTCAGAAATGTTTCCTCCAATATGTCATCGGTAAAGGGCATATGAGTACGCCCTATACCCCAATCTTCATTTCTCTGCCCATAGCCATCCACCATGATCTGCCTAATCATTGGTTCAACCTCAGCATGAGTTACTGTAGATTCGGGGTCAGCACTCCTTGCCCTACGGGACCCTCTATCATTCCTTCGACGGGTTGCAACGAAGTCTGGAGCTTGAGCGGAACTTCTTTGCCCTCTATTACCACAGTCAATCACGCGGAGAAAGGGCTGCGGTGGTCGATTCTCCGCAGGATCATCGACAACTTGTGCTCTAGGACGTGCCGCAGGATTATTTAAAGCACGATCGACAGGCCCTAGGTTGAGTGCAGCTTCCTCCAGAGAAGGGACTGATCCGATTCGAAGATGTTCTATATTTTCAGCTCTTTCTAATGGTCGGCGAGGAGGTCTTGGAGATTCCCCTGACGAAGAGGAGTATTCTGGGGTAAGAGATCGAGCTAGCGGAGGTATCCTTTGCCTTAGGAGATCATCAATACGCATATCCATAGCAGTCAGATTCTGTCGTAGTACGGAGCTCTCTTGCCTTTGAGTGACTAATTCATCATTTGTCCTATCCAACATTTCAATGATGCGAGATAGATCCCCTTCAGTAGCTGGGACAGCGGGGTTGAACTGATCATCAACATTCTCTCTCTATAGAGAACCCGAGCCAGGTCGAGCAGAAGGGCCAGCACGAGCAGGACGAACCATAACCTCCTTTCCTGGTCGAATTGATGTCCTCTGAGTGGTATGGTTCGTGACAACATCCGGTTCACGGTTCATGGCAATCCCCTGTCTCCGGCTCGTGGAGGCATTCTGGAGACGGGTCGTGACACCCCCCTCGGATTGGGCCGCCCCCACGCCATCACGAACCGAAGGTTCTTCCTTGTCCTACTCATGCACACTTTCTTCAATGGATTCGTTTGTAGCTTCATTCGCTTGCGAAACTCGTACTTCCTTAGACTTCTTTCCAGCCATAATATCTAGGCTTTGCTGAAATCTTCAAAAATCGAAACAGTGGGGTTTTAGACTGTTTTCTTTGGACTTGAATATCAAAACAATAGAGAAACAATCCAATATACTAAGACTCCGTTCTCAATGAAAGCACCAAATGTTAGACCAAAATTTGGCTCTAACACCCAAATTGTTAAGACTTGTAGAGGATTTTATCTAGAAAATGAAGAAAAAGCAGAAGACACGTAAGACTTATATTGGTTCGGCGTTAACGAGCCTACATCCACTTTATACGTCTTTGATTATACGTTGAATGCTAGTACAATCAAATATTTCGCTCAATCTTACTCTTACAATTGTGGTTCTCTCAGTAATTTCGAAATAATTTTGACTAGGAATAATGACAGGACAATAATAGTGAGAACAACACTAAGAACTGCCAAAAGATCCTGAAAAATGCCAAGCATTGGCTATTTATAGGTGATATTTGCAGGAGGATCGTGGTCATACATGGCAGAAATCCTGAGGATCTCGGACTGGTTCGTGAGCAGATGTAGAAATGGTCAAAATGGTCGTTATGGACAGATGTCGTGGGATCCGGGTTTTTCGGGTCGTCATAGACCATGTCATTGCCTCCATTTCTTGACCACGAGGATCGGGTCGTGGGGCACATGCGCGAGCGGATCGGCTCGTTGCTGGGTACCATAAGCAGGGGTCATGATGGTGGACCACGAGCCGAAGATGATGTAGTGACCACAATCGAGTTTCTGAGGATCCTCACGAGTAAGATTCCGTATTTTCTTGGTGAGTGAACCTTGGTGGCTTGGTCCAAAAGCTGGCCAACACAATCCACAACCAATTTTACAATCAACATCCAAATAAATAAATACTCAACTACCTCAATGCCATTTGCGGTGCCATAAGTGGCTATTTGCGGAGTATGGAATCTGTGTGTCGATAATATCCATACATCGCTTTAAATTTATGTGATTGTGTGAATTCGAGTGTTTAACTCCATATAATTCAAATCAAACAACATGGTTTGTACAATAAATAGTGTTGGGGGCTTCTAAGCCCCGTTTGCAACCTAAAATAATTTAATTGTAAAATAAATCAAGTAAGGAGTTCTCACCTTTGGTTTCCACTTCGTCATTCTTTAATTGAACGGTTTGGATTTGGATTTGTTCCCAGTGCATAGTGTACTTCACTGTGATTCCAACGTAATCTGTTTCACGCAGTTTATATTAAAAATCACTTTTTAATACCGACATTTCTATTTAGAAATCATATTTCTAAATCAATGCTAATTTCTTTAAAAATTACATTTTTTAATAAATTAAAAATCCTGGTCTTATTTTAAAGCTATATATATATATATATATCATATTTTTATATTGCTACTATATATATAAAAATCATATTTTTTTTATACATGGTTATATAAATAAATTAAAAATCATGGTCTTATTTTAAAGCTTTATATATTAAAACCATATTTTTAAACTAATGTTATATCTAAAAAAATCATATTTTTATATTGCTACTATATATATAAAAATCATATTTTTTATACGTGGTTATATAAATAAAATCGTATTTTTATTATAACTATATATATAATAAAAACACACTTCTATTCTAATGTAATACATATAAAAATCAGATTTTTATTCTAATGTTACACATAGAAAAATCACATTTATTCTAATGTTATACATGGAAAAATCACATTTTTATTCTAATGTTATATATAGATAATTCACATTTTTATCATATCACTATACATATAAAAATAACATTTTTATTTCATAACTATATATATATATATAAAAATCGCATTTTCATAACGCCACTACATATATAAAAATCATATTTTTATTCTAATGTAATATATATAAAAATCATGTTTTTATAACGCTACTACATATATAAAAATCATATTTTTATTCCAATGTAATATATATAAAAATCATGTTTTTATTTCAACGCCATATTGATAAAAATCACATTTTTATTTCATAACTATACATGTAAAAATCCAATTTTTATACATGATGATATAAATTAAAAATCAAATTTTATACATCATCGTATAAATTTAAAAACAATGCTATTTATATAAAAAAAACTAATTTTTAAACAAGGCGAATTTATTTACCTTTAATCACGGAGGAACTCAGTTGTTGGCGTCGCTTGGAGGTGGTGCAGGGGACTGGAGTGCCGAGGGGTGGTTGACTAGGCGGCGGCTTGTGTTTCAAGGGGCGTGGTGGCGGATTGGGGCTGTAGCTCTTCAATTGGAGGAGGAGAGAGGAATGAGAAAGGGGAGGGGTGGTCAAGGAGGTGGAGGCGCCGTTCGTCGGAGGTGGGAGGTCGCGGTTGCGCAGGCGATGGCGCGACAGGGTCTGGGTGATGCGGGTTAGGGCTCCATCGATTTTTTTTCCTTTTTCAGCATTGAACGATGGAGTTAGCGAGAGAAAAAGGGGCGTTGACCTTACGTAATTATATTTTTTTTATTTAATTTATCTCCACAAAGTTGAATTCTCATCCTATCTCCGAATCGAACCCAACGAATGTCGCCTCTAGCGTAATTCCCCTATTCCGGACATAATGGGATATGTCCGGTAAGCCAATTTGACTGTTACGATCAAATTTCATGAAAATTAAAATATAAATTAATATAAAGTTCAAAATTGAATTAAACGTACATTTTAATTTACCACGGCCACATACTGACTCCAAATCTTCCAGAAAAATAAATCTTGCTATGTTTTGTCGATACGGTCCTAACAAAACTAATTTTATTGAATTCGGAGATCGTTCGAAAATGGTCATTTTCCAGTCGATTATATTCAAACTGGAATAACCAAACAAGTTTAAATTTACCACGCTCACATATTAATTCCAAAAATTCTGAAATTTGGAATCCAGCAATAAATTGACATTCCGGATCCAACAAAAGTGGTTTCGTAAACGGAGGTTGTTTGCAAAATGGGTATTTTTAAGGGCTATATATTATATTAAAATATATATAAATTCTACAGCGACTATTTTAAATTTTAAAATGTACATAACTTTCAATTCTCATTATGAAATTCGGGTTCTTCACATTCGTTAGAAAAATATAATTAAGCAGATTCAAATATTTCTGGTTTTACTGAAATTCGATTTATTTTGAATCCTACACATTCATTTGAAATTTAAAATCGAATTTTCAAACTGCCATGCCATTTCAGGCTTGTTTAATAACTAAAATAAATTTATGCATTCTAACTTCGAGTTAAATAAATTTTTAGTCATTATTATTTAAAATAAATCATTTTAGATAACCAAAATCTATTAAAATAGCTTAAATAAAAAATTTAAATTGGTTCTGAAATTCCAGGTTGTTACAACGATGGTTAAAGATCGGAGATCTTCACATCGTTTGGATGATTACTGATATCTTGATTGGGTTGTACATCCAAGACAAGGTAATAAATGGTGATCATCGAGACGTACTTGGATATCGATCGGATATTCGAGGACCTCTCTCCTGTATTGGACATATGGGACGAGAAATAAGGGGCTTCCGGTTTCGTGTAGACCTAGAACAGACTTGTAAATGGATGTGCATCTAATATTGGGTTTCAATCTGTGTTGAGTGATTTCTATTAAATATATATTTGTTTGGTGGCAAAGAATTTATTATCTTGCTTAACACCCTTCTCTGAGACGTACGAGCTTAGAGGTTATATATTGATAGACATCAGTTGCATGGCTTGTATTTTCAATGTGGCATGCTAAGATGCAAATGATCAAGGCTTTTGTTGAAAAGAAGAGTCTTGTGGTTGACGATCAAAGCACGGCTTTAATTAGCATAGCTTTGTGTATAGCATTAATTCGCGAGCCTCACACCCCGGTATGAGTCAAAAAAAAGATCATGACTGCCGAGAGTGCGTGCGTTTCTTTCTAGCTAGAAGTGGTGTCATGGTATGAAGCCCAGATATTTTTACTTTTGTGGATGATGGATTGCAAGGCGCCTTGGATATGATTGGTCGACGTACCGACCATTTTAGAGGTCCAATAGGAACGAGAAACGTGTGTTCAGGAATAACTAATCCACTAAAGTAAGTGTGGACCGGCCCCGAAGATCCACGGGCTCATGAGAGTGTGAATCCTGGGTCATCTTGCTAGAGGTGACTCGAATCGGTGAGGAGCCATCCCCTGCCTCGACTCGTAGATGGAAATCCAATTTCCAATACAACACCTTTCGTTTTTAGTTGTAAACCTAGTATGGCGGCATAATATATGGTACCTATGTCATCTAGGATTGATATATTTATATTTGAAATTGATTTTGACACTATGCACTTATAGTAATATCAAAATGATTTGTTTTAAAATATACCAAGCATGTTTGGCTATTATAAGGTAAAACTCTATCGTCCGGCTTGCGTTGCATTGTGTGATGGGTCCTGAGTCTTATAATAGCTTTATTTTCCAAAAAGCATAGTGTTGTTTTATTTTAAACTGAGATTCATGTGGAGTAAACCCGTTCCGTGTTATACGGCGTGGTCCCATGATTTCCCAACTTTTAAAGTAAAGATTTAATTACTGTTTTAGTTCTCACACTAGTCCCATGACTGACTCAGAGTTTTTTGTTTCTATCTAAACTCTGGGTGCCCATATTTTCCACATGGGCAGTCAATAGTTTCGATTTTGCAGATATTTCTTTACACAATCCTAGATTATAGCTGGAGCTATATTTGGAAAGCTTTGTATCCATATATTCCTTTCAGTTGTTGCGGTTGATGTTTTCCGCTGTACATTATGTTTATGTATTTAAAATGTAATTTTAATCTCTGATATTGTATTTCCGTTGTGTAATATTTATTCATACTCTGGTATATTCTTGTACACTGATGTAATTGTTGTAATAGCAATGAAATGTTCTATTGTTTGTGTTCTGATGTGTCGTGTTCTCAAAACAATCTGGGCTCTTCCATCTCTTCGAGGATCGGGAAGTCTGGGTCGTTTCAAATGGTTTTATAAAGTAATGTTGTATGTAAATAAGATTTTAAAAGTAAGTAAGCAGATATTAGCCGAACGATTAATAACTGGAATTAATTGTTTTAAAGAAACAATTAGATTTGGATTATATTGTAAATGATTATTATTTTTTAATAAAAATCAAGGTAAATGAGATTTATAAAATTAATTATATTATTAATTAGTTTAATGGAAGGACCAATTGGAATGAATTAATGGGTTAACAATGTTAAGCTGAATAAGTCAACTGTTGAAATGGGGATTGATTATTAAATACTACATATAGAAAATGTTAATGATGGAGTAAACCATGTTTATAATATTGAAATTAGTTACTATTTATTGAATAATAATCAAAGCAATTATCTTGAAATTTAATTAAATGGAGATTAATGAAACCATAAGGCACTATTATAGTTATGTGAGTTTTCAAGCATATTTATATTAAGCTAAATTCTCCTTGGAATTTTATTTAATTGGATTTCGTATTTAAAACCTAGTTTATTTGAAAGTATCGTAAATGATTGCATTTATGGAAACGATTTAAGAAAATCATAAATTTTGAAATGATTTGGAATGAAACGAAAGGTTTATGAAATGGGAATCGAAACGGGAACACAAATTGAATTTAAATGGTTTGGCAAGATAAGTTATAAGGATTCGATCCTAAACTGCGTATTTTAAACAGGAGATGGGGTTTATTATGTTATAACCAAGAATACGGTTGAACTAAATTTTAGTAAAGTTTTTATATAGTATTTGAACTATGTTGAAATAAATACTTGTGTATAACGTTTAAAAAGATATATTAAGTACGATATGAAATTTGATGTAGTTTTTAAAGAAACTAGAACCTGTTGTATGTTGATTGAGTTGAGTAACTTTCGAGATGTCAATCTGATGTTGGTTTCGGCCTTCGGGGTTGATACTTAGAGATTTATTCACTTATAGATTTACAATGAGTAGATAATGGAGTAGAAGTGAAATGACAATTGAATATTCTTATATTACATAAGAAAAGGAAAACATTTTCCTAGTATTGAAGATATTTAAGTTTTAAATTAACAATTCATTAATTACCGGAAAGGCCTAGTGATGTCGAATACTGAACCAATAAATTGATTTTATTTTTTATGGATGAAATGGTTGTTTAGTTGATAGTTAAATAACCGACTATCAAATCTAGCCAATTATTGATTGTTGGTTCGGAAAGACTGCGATAGAATTTATATTTGAAAACCATTCCGACCAACAAATACTAACCGTGGAAGATATCGGATGATGATCAAGACAGAGCATTTGAGGACTATAGATCTTCATACAATGGGAGGACTACATAAAATCTCAGATTGGCCCCTTGAGATATACTGTGTTCTATCGTGGTTGGAATATACATATTGCAAGGAATACTCGCTATTGATCTATATGGTGATTCCTAGGTTGTGGTATGAGGGTGCCTTCGGTTTATCCTGTTCCTGGATGACTTGTATAAGCAATATGGGATTTGTAACATCCCGTATTTTCTGAGAACATTAAAATAAAAAATTAAAGAATAATTAATTTTTAGAAGAAGAATTAGGTGAGATGGGTAACTCCATTGCGTTCGTCTCGGAATTCTACATGAGACAGAGTCCGAATTTGCGTAGAATGGATACCGTATGAAGGAGTTACAGACGATAGAAGTTTGGCAGAACGATTAGGAAATGGGCCAGAATGCACTGGCGCATTTGGGAAGTGCGCCAATACAAAAATACACTAGCGCACTTGGGAAGTGCGCCAGTACAAAAATACACTAGCACACTTTGGAAGTGCGCCCATGTCGAGGACCAAAACCTGCAGGATTCTGGGGTGTTTCCTGATGACGTGTCTTGCTGGGATTGGCTGGATAACGTGTCTTTTGAGATGTATGGTTATGATGGCTCCTAAGCTAATCTAAAGGACTTTATTCATCGCATACACCTATATAAACATATCTAGACCTAAACCTAATTCACAATACACTAATTCATGGAGCCTCCATGCTGGACAAATCTAAACTAGTCTTTCCTCTATTCTAAAGCAAATCATAATAGGAGTATTCATGTAACAACCCGTATTTTGAATAACATGTTATAACATAAATCAAGGCAGAATTAAATGATAAAATATGAATCAAGGGAAACGGGCTATGCCATTGCATTCTTCTCGGAAAAATACGCGAAATAGAGTCCGAGTTTCCGAAAATCGGAGTCCGTATGACCAAGTTATGGCCCGTCAAAGTTTTCAGAAAATTTCAAGTTCAAAAACAGTTCAAATTTGAACTCAGAATTCAAATTCAGCCAAGCAGGATAGGCGGGAAAATCCCTGCCACGCCCATGTCGATTGGGTAGTCGACTTGGGAGTCGACACAACCCAGGGGGTGTCGACTGCCCAGTCGACACCCCTGTCGACTTGGGTGGTCGGCCAATTTGGCCTGGGTGCACCTGACTTGTTCCTCAAGACATGCTTTAGGGTTGGTGACGGATTTTAATGGCTCAGATCTGAATTAGGGTTAATCCTATGGCCTAAACTAACCTAAAATTCTATAAATAGACCCTAAGACCTAGCCTAAACCCACACAAGTCAATCCTACAACTAGGTTATGCCAAAATGCTCCTTGATCATGGCCTCCATCTTCATATCATGGCCCCCATCCTCTTCATGAAAGTTTGAGTGTTCTAAGCTAGTAAAAGAGCCACCTTTCTTCATCAAAACAAGGATCTTTCTTCATATAAATCAAAGGAGCTTCTTGTTTCTCAAGACAACTCGGAGCTTGTATTCATTTGGGGGTTTTTATTGTTGCTAGTGTGGCTTCGTCTCAATCTTGTTTTATTTTATATCTTCATAGCATTTTAAGCCCCATTCTACTCTTAGATTTAAACTATGAAGTTAAATATGACATGTTGCAAGTTTGAGTTTGGGCCTAAGCATGATTTGTGCTTTAAATCTATCATGTTATGCATAGATTTATCCTATGTATGTTTGTTAAGCTATCACTTTGAATTTGTGGATTGAAAGCTATGAGCTTTGTTTGGAAATGTTGCATAATGCAACATAGAAACTCTCATGACCTTTATGTTAACTTGCATATGATGTTATATGCGAATCACTATTTATCATCCTATGCCATCTATGACCATGTATCACCTATTTGCTAAGTTTAATTCCATACATGTGTAGATTTGAATTGGACCTAAGTGCAATATTTTCCTTGAACCTATCATTGTATGCATAGATCTATTCATGCCCCTCTTGATTTATGATTGTGGACCTATCATGAACCTAGTACCGTTCATGTTGACCTTTGGGAAAAATGCTATGAAATGGATTATGGCTTATGCATGTTAACAAACCTTAACCCCTCATGTTCCTTAACATGCATATGATGATATTGACTTATTTGCTATGCACAAGTTAGGATTGTCACCCTATGTCAACTATTACCATGCTACCACCATATTTGCTATTATGCATGCTTGAGGCCAAAGCACCCTTATGCTATTATGCATGCTTGAGGCCAAAGCACCCTTATGCAATTATGCATGCTTGTGGCCAAATCACCTTTATGCTATTATGCATGCTTGTGGCCAAATCACCCTTATGCTATTTGATATGGTTGAGGCCAAGTCACCTTTTATGCTATCATACATGTTGAGGCCATATGCTAGTATGTTGAACCCCCTTTGGCCTCAAATATCACCATGTTTAACTTGTGATAGACTTTGCCATCTTATGCCCATCTTGTCATATTCTTGTGTTCCCCCTTTTGATATATTTGTGTTGATGCGAACTTACGTGCGATGGGGTTACGTTATAGGTAAACTTTAATGACATGAAACATGCCTTGAAAATATGACATGTGATTATGCTTGAAAACATGAACGTGGACATGACATGTAGAAAACATGAAAGTGTCCAACTCGAGGTTGGGTTGAGTTTGTAGCATAAATCTACCCGGAACCGACCGACTTAACTAGTGGCTACAAACAATAGGACCCAATGTGAGTAGTTGGTCACATCGCACTTAAAACCCGAGGTTAGACTAGGTTGTGGTGTAAAGCTACCCGGACCCGCCCGGCTTAACTAGTAACCACAACAAAGTCTAATGTGAGAGGTTGGGGTGCATTAAGTTAATTAATGCCACATGGTAGGGTTAGGTCATGGACTACTTGAGTACTTAACCAATTAAAAACGATGGATTGGTAGGGTTAAGTCATGGACTACTTGAATATACTTAACCAGTTGAACACGATGTATTGATAGGGTTAAGTCATGAACTGCTTGGATACACTTGACCAACTCAATACATGGTTAGGATAGGGTTAACCACACTTAACCCATTTAAAACCCTAGTTACGTGGTCCTTTTCATCAGTAACCTACTTGGGAGAATCTGGATACCCTGGACTAGGCTAGGGTGGGGCACGATTACTGACTGATTGTAAGAGACCAAAAGAGATGGCTGAATAGTGCACCAGTTAAGTTCAGGCAGACCATGGTCGTGCACATTAAGTCCGGAGTTGAACATGGGCACCGGTAGGTTTAGACTGTGCGTGCTTGAATTGTGTCTGTGGTTTACACCTTAGGGCTGGATACACCCTAGGGTGGACCTTGCACAGTTAACTACATTCCATGATTAGGCCGTATGACACCGATACACGACGAGTTAGGCTTATAGGGAGCCGATCGACTAGACCGAGTAGTTGGACCTTGATTTAGGTCATCTCATGAGTTTGGGCCAACATTGGGCTAAGGGATCATTTCTTGTTTATACTTGACATGGATTAGAATACTAGTACACTTGGTGCAACATAACCTTGTATATGCGATGCCACTCTTGTTAACTTTCCACCATGCCAGTTATCATCCTATGTTTCATCTCTGTTTTACATGTCCAGTTAACTTTATTAGTTTTTATACTAATAGTAGGTAGGACTTACAAGTCTTTTTGACTGACCCGTTTCCCTTTCGCCTCTTTTCTTCCGTCCCCCCTCCCCCCCAGGTTCTCAGGGTGGGAACGCTAGCACCTAGCTTGGTTCTTTAGCTTGCTTTCTAGATAGCTCATGTACGGTTTGGACTTGAGCTCGCTATGGCTTTACCACGTCTACTTTGGGGATAGTTTACTTTATGTTATTTCCAGTTTTCAGTTTATGTTTTCTAGACTTGTAGTAGTTGGAAAATAATGACTAAGTACTATGATGTAACTTGACTATGGTTTTGAAATAGTAGTTTTATCCGCTGCTTTATTTACACTGTTTTACTTATATGTTCTGTCTTGTGATATCTTCTTGCATGTTTACCTTGACCAACACCCCTCCAAAGCCAGTGCACTTGCAAGAGTGACCCTGGCGGAGGTGGGGTGTTACATTTGGTATCAGAGCATAAGGTTTACAAGATTTGAGCAAAAGGATTTTAAAAACTTACCTTTTGAAAAACTATTTTCAAAATCAATTAAGTATTTTCCAAGAAAAGTCTAGTTTATTTTAAAAGGCTATTCCCCAAAAGTCATTAGCACTATCCTTTGTTTCCTCGTTCTCAATCTATCTTTTTTCTTTGTTTCAGTATGGCCGATAATTTTTCCATTCTGGAGGGCGTACCAGTACCTATTTGGTTTAGAAGGTACATGGAGGCAAGGGCGAATGAAGCCGGCCCCGCGAACATTCCTCTTCCTTCCCCCATGGCTGACATTCCTCCTCCTCCCGAAGCTTAGGTTCCTCCTCCTCCTCATCATCTGTAAGCGGATTTCGCGAGGATTTGCAAGGACTTTAAGGCGATGGGTGGCAAGAATTTTGTTGGGACGGAGACATTTGTTGAGGCAAGAAACTGGTTAAAGGAAACTGAAGACCTCTTTGCTATCTTTGATATAGAAGACCGTAGGAAAGTTCTGTTAGTGGTATGGATGTTGAAAGGGGAAGCTGCATATTGGTGGGTAGTCACCACCACTACTAGGCCAATTCAGACTTGGGATGACTTTAGGAGAAGGTTTGGACTGAGGTTTCTATCATCGACAGAAGAGAACCTTCAGATGGAGAGGTTCCTATCTCTAAAGCAAGGGGACATGACAGTTAGGGAATACGTGGATACGTTTAATCAACTTGCTCGGTTCGGTCTAGACTTGGTTAACACAGCTCAGAAGAAGGCCCTACACTTTGCTCTAGGAGTGAACGAGCCATTGCACGGTTTGGCCATGTCTCACATTCCCATGGGGGCGACCTTCGAGAGTTTGGTAAATATGGCCCTGCTTCAAGAGGAAGATAAGAGTGGTAAGAAGGAAGTCAAGTTGAATGAGTCTCAAGGCAAGAAGGTAGATTCTGAGAAAGGAGGCAAGGACGACAACAACCGCAATGACAACATGACCAGGGAGACAAGGAAGTGCAACTTCTGTGGGATCGTTGGACACATAGCCAAAGATTGTAGGAAGAAGAAGAGGAAGTTGGGAGAATGCTTTCATTGTGGAGAGTCTGGACACTATAGCAAGGATTGCCCGAAAAAGCGAGGATAAGGGAAAAGGCAAACTTAGCGAGCAGGACCCTCTGGAGGGCAGTTGCAGGCTCTCCTCGCTCTTCCAGCTTTTGATCGAGGTAGTGTTTCTATAGAAAGTCATGTTTACATTTCTGATTTCCCTGTTCGTACCTTATTTGATTCTGGCGCATCGCATAGTTTTATTTCTGACCTTGTTGAAAGTTTGCACCTAAGTACTAGTCTAGTTGAGGTCCCGTTAGTGTTTCAAATCCAACTGGGGGTTCCGCCCATCTACCTGTGATTTGTATGGATTTGAAAATCTCTATCTTGAGCGTAGAATTCATGTGTAATGCTTATGTTCTCGGGTTTATGGGATACAGGTTGATTTTGGGCATGGATTGGTTGTCCAATTATGGATCCATTCTTGATTTTGAACATAGGGTTGCGAGGCTCATGACTCGCCTCGGTAATACCCTCGAAATCTCGTGTGACCTTTAGGGTTCCGTCATGATTAGTTACCTAGAATCCCTTGGCACCTTTATTGGAAATTTTTAATCCAATCGAGTAGTGTTCGCCACTAAGGCGGATAGTCCATTTCACTTAAGCATGGGTTAGAGAAATCACCCTAGTAAGTACATTTGGCAACGTGGATTGGCACTTGTTTTCAAGAGATAGTTCTTCTGCGTGGGATACCGTATAGTATGTAAACGAGGTCCAGGATTCACTAATAAATTTTGTAAAGCTTGCATGAAACCATGAGCACGCAGTTATGTGGAAGCCAAGTATTTTAGGAAAAGAATAAGTGGAAGTGGAACGAGAGGCAACGATGAAATGAGTTCTAACTCATATTTTGGAAATAAGAATTAAGAGCTAAGAAATTGTGAAGTTAAAAAACGGTCAAGGCACGATAGGATTAAGCTCAAGAAAATGCGGCTTAGAAGATTGAAGACTAGATACGCGCATTATATCTCTTTCTAAGAGTATATCCTTGATCCCTATTATTCTGTAGAGCTTACTCGCATGCTATCTTTTAAGTATATCCTCTCAGTCCTATTCTCAATCTTAGTTCTATTGCAAACCCCATAAGGAGTATGACTCGCCTATATAGTTGGGGTGAGGATGTCCATTAAGTTGACCAAACTATTTGGGCTTTATGGGATATGGGTCATAGTTGATAGACTTACGTAGAGTGCTCACTTTGTTCCGTTGAAGAGCAAGAGGACCACATCATGGCTAGCATCTGTTCATCTTTGAGAGATAGAGCGATTGCATGGAGTTCCTTCTAACATAGTTAGCAATCGTGACCCAATCCTCGCTAGCCAATTCTGGAATAGTTTGCAGGAAGCGATGGGTACGCGATTGAATCTAAGTACGACCTATCACCCACAGACGGATGGCCAGACTGAAAGGGTGAATAGGGTACTAGAAGATCTGTTGAGGCTATGCATCCTTGACTTTGGTGGCACTTGGGAAGATCATCTTCCTCTCGTAGAGTTTTCTTATAATAACAGCTATCAGGCAAGCATAGGAATGGCACCACTCGAAGCTTTGTATGGGAGGCCGTGCAAGTCACCAACATGTTGGTGGGAGACAACGGATGAGCTTATACTTGGGCCCGACATGATAAGGGGCACATCCGAGAAGGTAGAGTTTATTCAAAGACGGATGAAAACGGCCCAAGATAGACAGAAATCCTATGCTAACAAGCGAAGGACATATTTGAAATTCGAAGCTGGAGATATGGTTTTCGTGAAGATTTCTCCTTTGTGAAACGTGGTTCGTTTTGGAGCAGTTGGAAAGCTAGCACCAAGGTTCGTTGGACCCTTCCCTATCATCGAGAAGATTGGGCAAATGGCTTATAGAGTGGAATTGCCCGAGAAGCTGGCCGGAGTGCATAACGTCTTTCATGTCTCGCATCTCCTGAAGTGTTTGCACAGATCCGCCGAAGTGGTTGAACCAAGTATTCTTGAAGACATGGAGGTAGAGAAAGAGGCGACCTTGAGGCGAGCTTCGATTCGTATCTTGGGAAAGGAGATCAAGAAACTGAGGAATCGAGAAGTCAATTTAGTAAAGGTTCAGTGGAGCGAAGCCGATGAAGATGCAACTTGGGAAACCGAGGAGAAGATGCGTGGGCTTTATCCATTCCTTTTTTAGGGTACATTCTCAATCTCTTTTCCTAGTTAGCATATCTTTCCTTTGCAATCCATGTTTATCTTGTTATCTCGTTAACCTTGTCTTAAGAACCTTAGGTAGAAACCCTTTGGATGAAACATGTATTTGAAACATGTTATGCTTGATGTTTGCCAGTGTTTGCAAGTGTTTGCAAGTGGATACTCGTGGATGCATGATACACATTAGGCACTAAGATCGGCTCACACACTTTCATATTGCATATGCATGAGTGCTTATAGTTATTCATGGCTGAAACTTGTTATGTTATCACGTGGATGTTGCATATGGATGAATGTTATGTGCACTCATATAGAGATTATGAATTATGTTAGGAATTTGCATACATATGGTCTCATTTCACTAACATACTTTGCATTAAGGAGGTTTACTAAATCAGTAACCGCCTGATTTTCGCATTAGATAAGTACATATACACACACCTTTGCATATGATCATACAACATTTAGAATTTGTTAAGGACAATGGTTACTTGTGGATGATGTTGTGAGTAGATGGATGATGGATGGTAGGATACGTTCTTCCTAACTTAGAGATTTCGGGGATGAAATCCTTTAAGGAGGGAAGAATGTAACAACCCGTATTTTGAATAACATGTTATAACATAAATCAAGGTAGAATTAAATGATAAGATCTGAATCAAGGGAAACGGGCTATGCCATTACGTTCGTCTTGGAAAAATACGCGAAATAGAGTTCGAGTTTTCGAAAATCGGAGTCCGTATGACCAAGTTATGGCCCGTCAAAGTTTTCAGAAAATTTCAAGTTCAAAAACAGTTCAAATTTGAACTCAGAATTCAAATTCAGCCAAGCAGGAAAGGCGGGAAAATTCCCGCCACCCCCAAGTCGACTGGGTAGTCTACTTGGGAGTCGACACACCCCAGGTGGTGTCGACTGCCCAGTCGACACCCCTGTCGACTTGGGTGGTCGGCCAGTTTGGCCTGGGTGCACCTGACTTGTTCCTCAAGACATGCTTTAGGGCTGGTGACGGATTTTAATGGCTCAGATCTGAATTAGGGTTAATCCTATGGCCTAAACTAACCTAAACTTCTATAAAAAGACCCTAAAACCTAGCCTAAACCCACACAAATCAATCCTACAAATAGGTTAGGCCAAAATGCTCCTTGATCATGGCCTCCATCTTCATATCATGGCCCCCATCCTCTTCATGAAAGTTTGAGTGTTCTAAGCTAGTAAAAGAGCCACCTTTCTTCATCAAAACAAGGATCTTTCTTCATACAAATCAAAGGAGCTTCTTGTTTCTCAAGACAACTCGGAGCTTGTATTCATTTGGGGGTTTTTATTGTTGCTAGTGTGGCTTCGTCTCAATCTTGTTTTATTTTATATCTTCATAGCATTTTAAGCCCCATTCTACTCTTAGATTTAAACTATGAAGTTAAATATGACATGTTGCAAGTTTGAGTTTGGGCCTAAGTATGATTTGTGCTTTAAATCTATCATGTTATGCATAGATTTATCCTATGTATGTTTGTTAAGCTATCACTTGACTTTGTGGATTGAAAGCTATGAGCTTTGTTTGGAAATGTTGCATAATGCAACATAGAAACTCTCATGACCTTTATGTTAACTTGCATATGATGTTATATGTGAATCACTAGTTATCATCCTTTGCCATCTATGACCATGTATCACCTATTTGCTAAGTTTAATGCCATACATGTGTAGATTTGAATTGGACCTAAGTGCAATATTTGCCTTGAACCTGTCATTGTATGCATAGATCTATTCATGCCCCTCTTGATTTATGATTGTGGACCTATCATGAAACTAGTACCGTTCATGTTGACCTTTGGAAAAAATGCTATGAAATGGATTATGGCTTATGCATGTTAACAAAGCTTAACCCCTCGTGTTCCTTAACATGCATATGATGGTACTGAACCTATTTGCTATGCACAAGTTAGGATTGTCACCCTATGTCAACTATTACCATGCTACCACCATATTTGCTATTATGCATGCTTGAGGCCAAAGCACCCTTATGCTATTATGCATGCTTGTGGCCAAATCACCCTTATGCTATTATGCATGCTTGTGGCCAAATCACCATTATGCTATTTGATATGGTTGAGGCCAAGTCACCTTTTATGCTATCATACATGTTGAGGCCATATGCTAGTATGTTGAACCCCCTTTGGCCTCAAATATCACATTGTTTAACTTGTGATAGACTTTGCCATCTTATGCCCACCTTGTCATATTCTTATGTTCCCCCTTTTGATCTATTTGTGTTGATGCGAACTTACGTGCGATGGGGTTACGTTATGGGTAAACTTTAATGACATGAAACATGCCTTGAAAATATGACATGTGATTATGCTTGAAAACAAGAACGTGGACATGACATGTAGAAAACATGAAAGTGGCCAACTCGAGGTTGGGTTGAGTTTGTAGCATAAATCTACCCGGAACCGACCGGCTTAACTAGTGGCTACAAACAACAGGACCCAATGTGAGTAGTTGGTCACATCGCACTTAAAACCCGAGGTTAGACTAGGTTGTGGTGTAAAGCTACCCGGACCCGCCCGGCTTAACTAGTAAACACAACAAAGTCTAATGTGAGAGGTTGGGTTGCATTAAGTTAATTAATGCCACATGGTAGGGTTAGGTCATGGACTACTTGAATACTGAACCAATTAAACACGATGGATTGGTAGGGTTAAGTCATGGACTACTTGAATATACTTAACCAGTTGAACACGATGTATTGATAGGGTTAAGTCATGAACAGCTTGGATACACTTGACCAACTCAATACATGGTTAGGATAGGGTTAACCACACTTAACCCATTTAAAACCCTAGTTACGTGGTCCTTTTCAGCAGTAACCTACTTGGGAGTATCTGGATACCCTGGACTAGGCTAGGGTGGGGCACGATTACTGACTGATTGTAAGAGACCAAAAGAGACGGCTGAATAGTGCACCAGTTAAGTTCAGGCGGACCATGGTCGTGCACATTAAGTCCGGAGTTGAACATGGGCACCGGTAGGTTTAGACTGTGCTTGCTTGAATTATGTCTGTGGTTTACACCTTAGGACTGGATACACCCTAGGGTGGACCTGGCACAGTTAACTACATTCCATGATTAGGCCGTATGACACCGATACACGACGAGTTAGGCTTATAGGGAGCCGATCGACTAGACCGAGTAGTTGGACCTTGATTTAGGTCATCTCATGAGTTTAGGCCAACATTGGGCTAAGGGATCATTTCTTGTTTATACTTGACATGGATTAGAATACTAGTACACTTGGTGCAACTTAACCTTGTATATGTGATGCCACTCTTGTTAACTTTCCACCATGCCAGTTATCATCCTATGTTTCATCTCTGTTTTACATGTCCAGTTAACTTTATTAGTTTTTATACTAATAGTAGGTAGGACTTACCAGTCTTTTTGACTGACCTGTTTTCCTTTCGCCTCTTTTCTTCCGTTCCCCCCCCCCCCCCCCCCACAGGTTCTCAGGGTGGGAACGCTAGCACCTAGCTTGGATCTTTAGCTTGCTTTCTGGATAGCTCATGTACGGTTTGGACTTGAGCTCGCTATGGCTTTACCACGTCTACTTTGGGTATAGTTTACTTTATGTTATTTCCAGTTTTCAGTTTATGTTTTCTAGACTTGTAGTAGTTGGAAAATAATGACTAAGTACTATGATGTAACTTGACTATGGTTTTGAAATAGTAGTTTTATCCGCTGCTTTATTTACTCTGTTTTACTTATATGTTCTGTCTTGTGATATCTTCATGCATGTTTACCTTGACCAACACCCCTCCAAAGCCAGTGCACTTGCAAGAGTGACCCTGGCGGAGGTGGGGTGTTACAATTCATATTGGAAGATAAGAATAGATCTACAACTACAACACCTATTTCTCTTCTTTTAGATCCAGCCACGGTGTGTCCACGTTACTTTCAGAAATAAAATTTAATTGTGATCCTGACATTGTTAATAAATCTGAATATGAGATTATGCCTATTTCTGTTTAGATCTGTCCTTCTATACCCGTTGGATCTATTTTGTTGTTCTATGCCCGCTAATACTTCATATGTCTATTTTATGCCGGTTTTGATGACTCTCTTCCCTTCTCTTCTTTTCCTTTTTGGTATGAGATTAGGCTAACTTCGAGCCAAATTATATTTTACGTTGAATTATACGTACGAATGACATGGGAAAAGTTTGGGAAAATATTGAATGATATGCAAATGGGGCATAAATTGAATTGTAAACATATGATTGATTTGGGGGCATAATGCATGTTGTAATTTAAGACCTAAATTTGGGGCATACTATATATGATTGTTTATGACTTGGAAGAAGGGGAATTATTGTGTATAGTGATATATAACTTAGGCATGAAAACCTATATTGAAATAGGGATAACTGTTAAATATGAACATGCCTAAATTGGGATTTTGGGTAATTGGCATACACTGTAATCAAAGCCAATAATCTGGCATAACTTGTATTATGAATCATGACTGGGGTTTTTGGGGCATAACCTTTACTGTGCAATTTAACTAAAACTTGGGGCAAATGTTATATTGCGAATTATGACTATAATTTGGGCATGCAAATTTGTAGGCTTAATTTATGATTAAGCGAAATATGTTAATGGAACAGTAAAAGAGTCTGTGAAGCCTGTTTAATCTGTTGAAACTGAATACTGTAATTGGAAAAGCCTACGATGTATATGAATAAATTGGCTAAGATAAGCATGCTGAGACACGAAGTTAGACTCCGTTTTCGGTAGAAGCCTACCCGGAACCAACCGGCCTGACCAGCAACCGCAAACGGTGAGTCTAATGTGAGAGGTCATACGCATAACTAAAAGATGCTTAGACACGAGGTTAAGTCTGGCTTGTAGCAGAAGTCTGAACGGAACTGCCCGACACATCCAACGGCCACAAGCTATAGACTTAATGTGAGAGGTCTGTGCATTAATAACTAATTAATTCTGATTAAAGATGAATATGATACCTAAAACATGTTAGGTGGGTGGGGTTAAGTTAACCTGTGTAAGATGACAACTTAACCAATATTACATGAATAACTGGAGAGGGTTAAGGCAAGTTTAACCAATAATACATATTGATTCGATAAGTGGATGTGGTTAAGTCAACTGGGCGGATGAATCAAATAAACCCGTTTCGTAAAATCTATAGGCTTAACGCAAGGTTAAGTGAAACGTATTAATCTGTAAGTCTGTTAATCCGTACATCTGATCTGTTAATCTATAAACCTATAAATTTGTATGTCTAATCTGAAAACTTGTAAATCTGAAATCTGTAAGCAAGTAAATCTGAAATCTGTTAGTCTGGGGATACAACGTTGGGAGGGGTATGTGTCATCTGTTATGTGGGACCTATATTAGTTAGTAACCCTTTCTGATATCAAACTACGACCCAACACTAGGTAGGTGTCTGGGCACGCTTACTGAACTAATTATAAGTAGTTCATTCTGATAATGGCGAGGGGGTGTTGATGGCGCATTCCAACCGGGTCATGTGCGTGCATGGATCCGGTCTGCTCTGGGGAAGTTAAGACACCATGACATCTATAAATAGGTCTGTGTCTTACTGTAGGTTGCCACTTTAGGGAGTGATACACCCTTCAGTGGGGCCGACACATGATATTTATGTATTAGGGAGCCGATCACTTGGGGTAGAATTTAGGGTACATCTAGTTCTGTCTTCTTCTGTTGAGGTACTGTTTGTTTCTATTAGGGTGGTAACACCTTTCTGTTTCTGTATGGTACCGCGTATTGGGGTGGTAAAGGCCCATCACTAGTGTACACCTGATTTTAACATTCTGTTTCCGTAGGGATTATTCTGTTTCCGCCTCTGTTTTTGTTTCTACTTCTGTTTCCAACCGTCTGTCTCTGTTAGGGTGGTAAAGGCCGATTACTAGCATTCTGTTTCTGAAGAGATCATTATGTTTCCGTTTCTGTTTCAGTTTAGATATTAGGGTAACATTTAATTCTGTTATATTAGTATTAGTGCAGAGAAGTGAAAAGTAAGTGAGAAGCATAGCTTGGTCTAGATCATTCTGTTTCCTCTATTTAACCTATGTATATCTGCTACTCCTGTTATGGTTATCTCTCATCTAGTTTTATTTACATGTCATGATACTATTATTTGTTTATATTCTGAAAGTCAAAAGACTCGCATGACTTTTTGTCTGACTCTTTTTGTTTCGCCTCTTTTCTTCCGTTCCCCCCCTCCAGGTTCTCAGGGAGGAAATATTCAAGCTTAGATCGGATATCTCTCTCTTCCAGCTTGAAGATTGAAATATGTATTGCTTAGCTTTGATTCTGCTTATTTATGGCATTTTCTGTTGGGGATTATGGTTTTAAAATTATGTACTCTGATGGCTTTTGTACAAGACTGATATTATATACTTGGTTTTGGTGTTTGAAGATGTAACCAAACTTATTTCTGTTTTCACTGCAATATAGTTATAAATTTTTCAAGTACTACTTTATATGACTTGTAATATTCTGTTATATTTACTTATAACGCTCCACGAAACTTAATGCACTCCCTTTGTGAGTGACATTAACGGACCTGAGGTGTCACACTTGGTATCAAAAGGGTTTTAAAAGAAGAAAGTTTATTTTGAAAAACATAATCCCCAAAGCCATATATCTGTCTTTCAATTCTCTATTTTGAATCTCTTTTTCTTTCGTTTCAGCATGTCTGGAGATCTTAATCTTCCAAAGGGCATATAGATACCAGGATGGTTTTGAAGGTATCTAGAGGCTAGGGCTACTTCCGCAGGCCCAGCAGACGTCCCTCCTCCCCCTGTTGCAGCCGTTGTTCCTCCTCCTCCGCGTGTAGATGCTTTTTCTAAGATATGCAAAGACTTCTGTGCGATGAGTGGAAAGCCGTTTTATGGGACTGAGACGTTTGTTGAGGCTCGAAACTTGCTCGAGGAAGTGGAGGATTTGTTTAGCATATTTGAGATAGACGATTGCTTGGTTGATGAAGGATGAAGCTTCATTTTGGTGGGAAGTAACTAATGGAGGACGTGCGGTGGAGACATGGATGGATTTCAGACAAAGGTTCGAGTTGAAATTTCTTTCATTAGCAGAGAAGAGTTGATACATGGAGAGGTTCTTGGCTTAGAAACAAGGGAGTTTGTCTGTTAAGGAGTACGTTAACAAGTTTAACTAGTTAGCAAGATTTGGTATGGAACTGGTTAATACACGACATAAGAAGGCTTTGAGATTTTTCAAGGGTTTGAACGAACCGCTTCACGGATTAGCTATGTCCCACATTCCTATGGGGGTTACTTTCGAGAAACTTGTTGACATGGCACTAATGCATGAAGAGGAACCCCAAGGTGAGAAGAAAGAGGAGAAGCTCGAAGAACCATAGAACAAGAAAGTGTGGCCCAAAAAGGAATCACAGAAGAAGGATGAAAAGCCTGATAATAAGAAGGAGAAAAATTGCTTTAGTTGTGGAAGCTTGAGTCATCTGAACAAGGATTGTAGAAAGAGGAAGGGCGCTTGCTTCAACTGCGGTGAAATGGGACACTTCACTAGGGACTTCCAGAAGAAACGAGGTCAAGGGCAAAGGGAAGGATTTTCTGGAGGGCAAGTGAATTCTCTTGTGGCTGGTGGACAGGATAGAGGTAGGAAATTTTTTGTAGAAGGTTTAATTTCCTTATCTGATTATTGAGTTAGAGCTCTTTTTGATTCTGGCATTTTGATTCTGTGGTTGAGTCTCTACACCATAATACTAGTCTTTTTTCCGATCCTGTTATAGTCTCAAACCCCATAAAGGTTACGGCTCATCTGTTTGTGATAGGTTGGGTTTTGAGGGTACCTGTGTTAGGCGTTAAGTTGACTTTGACGTGTATGTTCCGAGTCTTGTTGGGTTATGGCTTGCTTTTAGAAAGGGATTTCTTATAACCACAAAAGTGTCTATCATGCTTAGTTTCCTAGAATCATTTGACAATCTGCGATCTGTACCCGTAGTCTGTAAGTGTCCGGATATTATTGACAAGGTTAGGGGCTTACCTCGAGGCATGAGGCATATTTCCAGTTTTGACATTGCCTAGTGGGAACAACGTTTTTGCTTTATTTGTACTTGCTTCTATCACTCGACTGTATCCTATCGATCGAGTCTTCGACCTTTAGGTAGAAACTAATGGGAGTAAACATGTGTTTGAGACATGTTATACTTGATGGTTGCCATTGGATGCGAGTGGTTGCTCGTAAATGCATATACCCACACACTAGGCACAAGATCGGCTCAAAAACACTCTCATACTGCATGTGGATGTGTGTGCATTTTCAATTTTTATGGATGGTAAATGGTTGACTCAACACAAGGATGTTGCATATGAATGAATGGTTGTGCACTCATATATAAATGATATGTATCAAATAGGAATAATTGCATATATGTTGGACGCATGGCACTAACATAATTCGCATTAAGGAGGTCAACTGAATCAGTAGACCGCCTGATCTTTTGCATTAGATAGGGGACATGTACAAACACTTTTGCATATGTTCATATGGAATTAGAAATCTTTTAAGGACAATGAATGCTTGTGGATGATTGATGAGCAGATGGATGATGGATGGCAGGATACATTCTTCTTAACTTAGAGATTTCGGGGACGAAATCCTTTAAGGAGGGGAGAATGTAACACCACGTATTTTCTGAGAACATTAAAATAACAAATTAAAGAATAATTAATTTTTAAAATAAGAATTAGGTGCAACGTGTTACGCCATTGAGTTCGTCTAAGAATTCTACTTAAGGTAGAGTTTGAATTTGCGTAGAACGAATACTGTATGAAGGAGTTACGGACGATAGAAGTTTGGCAGAATGATTAGGAAATGGGCCAGAATGCACTGGCGCACTTGGGAAGTGCGCCAGTACAAAAATACAATGGTGCACTTGGGAAGTGCGCCCATGTCGAGGACCAAAACCTGCAGAATTCTGGAGTGTTCCCTGATGATGTGTCTTGTTGTGATTGGCTGAATGACGTGTCTTTTGAGCTGTATGGTTCTGATGGCTCCTAAGCTAATCTAAAGGCCTTTATTCATCGTATACAACCATATAAACATACATATACCTAAACCTAATTCATAATATACTAATTCATGGAGCCTCCATGCTGGACAAATCTAAACTAGTCTTTCTTCTATGCTAAAGCAAATCAGAACAGGAGTATTCATATTGGAAGATAAGAATAGATCTACAACTACAACACCTATTTCTCTTCTTTTAGATCCAGCCAAGGTGAGTCCACGTTACTTTCAAAAATGTAATTTAATTGTGATCCTGGCATTGCTAATAAATCTGAATCTGAGATTATGCCTATTTCTGTTTAGATATGTCCTTCTATACCCATTGGATCTATTTTATTATTCTATGCCCGCTCATACTTCATATGTCTATTTTATGCCAGTTTTGATGACTCTCTTCACTTCACTTCGTTTCCTTTTATTTAGGATAACTTCGAGCCTAATTATATTTTACGTTGAATTATACGTACGAATGACGTGGGAAAAGTTTGGGAAAATATTGAATGATATGAAAATGAGGCATAAACTGAATTGTAAACCTATGATTGATTTGGAGGCATAACGCATGTTGTAATTTAAGACCTAAATTTGGGGCATACTATTTATGATGGTTTATGATTTGGAAGAAGGGGATTATTGTGTATACTGATATATAACTTAGGCATGAAAACCTGTATTGAGATAGGGATAACTGTTAAATATGAATACGCCTAAATTGGGATTTTGGGTAATTGGCATACACTGTAATCAAAGCCGACAATTTGACATAATTTATATTATGAATCATGACTGGGTATTTTAGGGCATAACCTTTACTGTGTAATTTAACTAAAACTTGGGGCAAATATTATATTGTGAATTATGACTGTAATTTGGGCATGCAAATTAGTAGGCTTAATTTATGATTAAGCGAAATATGTTAATGGAACAGTAAAAGAGTCTGTGAAGCCTGTTTAATCTGTTGAAACTGAATACTATAATTGGAAAAGCCTATGATGTATATGAATAAATTGGCTATGATAAGCATGCTGAGACACGAGGTTAGACTCCGTTTTCGGTAGAAGCCTGCCCGGAACCAACTGGCCTGACCAGCAACCGCAAACGGTGAGTCTAATGTGAGAGGTCATACGCATAACTAAACGATGCTTAGACACGAGGTTTTCTCTGGCTTCTGGCAGAAGTCTGAACGGAACCGCCCGACACATCCAGCGGCCACAAGCTATCGACTTAATGTGAGAGGTATGTGCATTAATAACTAATTAATGATGATTAAAGATGAATATGATACTAAAACATGTTAGGTGGGTGGGGTTAAGTTAACCTATGTAACATGACAACTTAACCAATATTACATGAACTAGTGGACAGGGTTAAGTCAAGTTTAACCAATAATGCATATTGATTTGATAAGTGGATGGGGTTAAGTCAACTAGGCAGATGAATCCGATAAACCCGTTTCGCAAAATCTTTGTGCTTAATTCAAGGTAAAGTGAAACGTATTAATCCATAAGTCTGTTAATCCGTATTTTTGATCTGTTAATCTGTAAACCTATTAATTTGTATGTTTGATCTGAAAACTTGTTAATCTGAAATCTGTAAGCAAGTAAATCTAAAATCTGTTAGTCTGTGGTTGCAAGGTTAGGAGGAGTAATTACTTGTGTCATCTGTTGTGTGAGACCCATATTAGTCAGTAACCCTTTCTGGTATCAAACTACGACCCAACACTAGGTAGGAGTCTGGGCACGCTTACTGAACTAATTATAAGAGGTTCATTCTGATAATGACGAGGAGTGTTGATGGCGCTTTCAACCGGGTCATGTGCATGCATGGATCCGGTCTGCTCTGGGGAAGTTAAGACGCCGTGACATCTGTAAGTTGGTCTGTGTCATTCTGTAGGTTGCCACTTTAGGGAGTGATACACCCTTCCGTAGGGCCGACACATGGTATTTATGTTTTAGGGAGCCAATCACTTGGCTTAGAATTTAGGGTACATCTAGTTCTGTCTGCTTCAGTTGGGGTACCGTTTGTTTCTGTTGGGGTACCATTTGTTTCTGTTGGGGTGGTAACACCTATTTGTTTCTGTGTGGTACTGTCTGTTGGGGTGGTAAAGGACCATCACTAGTGTACACCTAATTATAACATTCTATTTCTGTAGGGATTATTCTGTTTCCGTCTCTGATTCTGTTTCTTCTTCTGTTTCCGTACCGTCTGCCTCTGTTAGAGTGGTAAAGGCCCATTGCTAGTATTCTGTTTCTGAAGACATCATTCTGTTTTCGTTTCTGTTTCAGTCGAGACATTGGGGTAACACCTAATCCTGTTATACTAGTATTAGTGCAGAGAAGTGAAAAGTAAGTGAGAAGCATAGCTTGGTCTGTATAATTCTATTTCCTCTATTTAACCTATGTATATCTGCTACTCTTGTTACGGTTATTTCTCATCTAGTTTTATTTACATGTCATGATACTATTATCTGTTTATAGGTTGAAAGTCACTGGACTCACCAGACTTTATGTATGACCCTTTTTGTTTTGCCTCTTTTCTTCCATTCCCTCCTGGGTTCTCAGGGAGGAAATACTCAAGCTTAGTTCGGATATCTCTCTCTTCCAGCTTGAAGATTGAAAGATGTATTGCTTGGTTGTGATTCTGCTTATTTATGGCATTTTCTGTTGGGAATTATGGTTTTAAAATTATGTACTTTGATGGCTTGTGTACAAGACTGATATTATGTACTTGGTTTTGGTGTTTGAAGATGTAACCAAACTTATTTCTGTTTCCACTGCAAAAAAGTTATAAAATTTTCAAGTACCACTTTATCTGACTTGTAATATTCTGTTCTGTTTACTTATAACGCTCCACGAAACTTAATGCATTCCCTTTGTGAGTGACATTAACGGACGTGGGATGTCACAGGATTCACAAGTGCCAGGTGTTCTAAATAGAAGATTTAAACCTCAAGCATAATCAAACGCGAACTGGTATAAAATCGAGTAGGTCGCATGGCTATGTGGATCGCTCCCATTGGGGTGTATTATCACCATCCATAGAATATTCATATTTGTTTCTTTGTTTTTCTTTTGTATCTCCCGGGAACGGTTACATTGGTATACCAACCGTAAGGTGACAATATATTCCTCTCTAGAGATGCACTATTTGAAGGTGGTCTCATGCCTTGCCAGTTGGAAATCCATTCTCTAATAAGAGCCCGCGATTTTTGATTATATACTATGTATGTGGAGCGTGAGGTACAAGCGTTCTGCTAAATTATTATTTATTTGTATTTAGACATTATTATAATGTCAGAAAAGATATGGTTTCAAAATATTTTGGGTTATCATAAGATAAAAACCGTCCGTGTTTATTTGTGGATTGGTCTTACAATTATCTTTTTCTTTTGAAAAAAAAAAGTTTTGACTATAAAATCAAGATGGACTATACCTATAAACTTAGCGATTTTTCTTACTCTGGTTCACAAGACTAATCCGGCGTTTGTAATGCTCGGGTTAGACCGGGGTTTACAGATTTAGGCTTGGATGCTGCGAAGTTCAGAAGACATGCTAATGAAGTAAAGACATATTAGTATTTATTCCGATGTGTGCTGTATATGAGGTCATATTAATATAACTATCCAGATATGTTGATTGTAAGTTGTGCTCTGATGTTGTAAGTATTATTTCAAGATCTCAATAAAGATTTATTTCTATATTATATTTTATTCCACTGCGACGTGAGACTGTGATTCTTTTGTGTAGGTTAGTTGGTTCTTCCTTTTCTTCTATTCTAATATTTCTTTCTTTCTTATCTCGCCCTATAATTTCTTTCCAATAACCATCTGGTGTTTTCGATCCTTGGATTTTGGCAAGTAGTACGGATTTTATGTATTATTGTTGAAATTCAGGCAGTGAATTCCTTGGGTTGTTACAGTTTAAGTATGTTAGAAACCCATTTTGAGTCTAACACCATTGTTGACTTTTAAGAACTTGAAATTTTAAAAGTTATTAGGTGATAGTTTATGTGTTTTTCAAGTTTTGACCTTATAAGTTTACAATTTTAAAATATGTAAGGAACGTAACTGAAAAGTACACACTGTGTTTTGAAATAAAATGGGGTATATTTTGGAAACAGTGATTTCTTGTGAATTTTTGTCTAAAATGAAATCTTTCAAAAAAAAGATGTTCACATTATAGAGCATGTATAACTCGCTAGTTTTTGAGTTATAAGGTATGAAAGAAAATTTTTGTAAATCTCTACTCTTTTGGTAATAATTTTTTATAATTGTTTTGTCATAAAATTTTATTGGGTGGACAAAATAAATTGAAAAAAAATTAAGAATAGAGTAGATGTGTGCACCTAGATATAAGTTATTAACTGACATTGTAAACATGGACGGTGGTGAAACTGATTAAGAAATAATTATCCTTGTCTACTCTAGTTTTTGTGATTTAAATAAAAAAGTTATTTCCGTTTTTCGGACAACATATTTTTATGGTTTGGCAAAGGAAAAATTTAATAAGGAATAATAAAATTTTGAAACATCTAATTTTTGAAAGGAAAATGAAAGCCAAACCATGTTTTTAAATCAGGGAGCATGTAAGGATTAGTACCTAGGAAATAAGGGAATTATTTTGAGGCTATGAAGTAAATATCAAGGACTGTTTTGGAATAATGGTAAATTCCCGCAGAATGCGTAAGCATTATAGAGCCTAGGTTGTTGTTTGGAAAAGAGTGTTAGTACACAGCAAGGACAAGTGGTGACTACTAGATGGAAAATGATAAGTACATGTTTAGATCCTTTGGTTTGGACTTCTCTTTTTCAGAGGGGACATGGTCCTAGGATTCTTAGCCCTTTGTAGTAGCTGTGTAGAATGCTTATTTTCTTGTTTTAGTTGAAGGAATAGAAGGCTTATTTGATGATTGAGCCTAAGTCAGTGGATTAAGTTAAATATGCTAAGAAAAATGACATAATTAAAAAGAAAACAACAAATCCAGTAAAGCAACGAACATGCTAGTTGAGAGAAACAGAATTTTTTGAGAAATGGGAATAAAAATGGAATTTTTCCAACGAAAGTTGAAAAAGAAAATCTATAACAAAGAATATTTTTTATGAGAACCATGCTTGGATAGGAAGATAGAAAGCCTTTACAAAGTAGTAGCTTAAAATCAATTACAGATTGAAAAGGTACATAAAGGAAAAATGGAAGGTGTGAAGTTTCCTATTTTCTACCTTTTTGTAACATAACAAATCGAATTTAGAAATTTGATTTTTCTAGAATTCGAAAATTCAAATTTGGTTGATAGTGTTGATGCCAAAATTGGATGAACTGCATTCTTACTCTGCAAGAGTGTAGGAAAAATTGGATGAAAAAGTATTTTGATTTTCAAAATATTGTATTTATATAAAAAGTGCCAGTATATTTAGCGTGTGTGCATCATGTTTTCAAAACATTTTCAAGGAAAATTTGCATTCATATAGGAGGTACAGTTTAGGCATCTACTACATTCATGTATTATTACGTTGTATTACACTTTGCACAAGTGCATAAATGGTTGCAAAAGTTGAATGCACACATGATAGTTGTAAATTATGCGAGGAATTACATAATTTTACCCTTACCGAATATCGGGGATGAAATTTCCTAAGGGTGGAAGAATGTAACACCCCACATTTTTTAAAAAATAAAATAAAATTTTGAAAATCTTTCTGAAACTGGTTACGGAATTAGCATCTTTGTGTCCATGGCGATTTGCTGATCAATTTTGACCTATGGTATGTAGGAAACGGATTTAAGATGAAAACGGTATATTTAAATGAAATATTACAACAAATGTGAAAGAAGTTATAAGAAAACTAAAAAGAACAATGACCACCATTGTTTTTAGTCTAGTTAACAAAAGACTATGTAGTCCAGTTAGTAGGAGTATGTCTCTCCCAAGTAAGCGGCGCAAGTTCGAGTCAAGTTGGCACTATATTTTTATTTTATAGGGAAGGCTAAAATAATACATATTCTAAGAGAAAAATATGTATAAATGCACATATAAGGAAAATTATACATAAAAATAAGTACAAAAATATATGGATACATGTAAATATAAAAATATGTGTTAGTGTGAGCAAAAATATATACATATGAAAGAGAAATCCAAAATAAACCAGCAATCAATGAAAATAAGTAAGAATTTAATGACGGCGTAACTCCATTTGAATTTTGAAAAAAGAAACAAAGCTTGCGCGTATATATATGCATAAATTAAAATGTTGAAATAAAAAGGTGCAAGATAAGAACTAAAAGAATTTAATGCATAATGAACTAGCAAAAAATTAGTTGCATTTGAAATAAGAGTGCACAAAAAGGAATAAAACAAAGCATAATTAATTGCATTAATTAACGAAAAAGAAATGGATAGATTGTATGCGTATTTACATGCATAAATTCTGTAACGACCCGCATTCTACGCATCGAAGGATCGTAGAATATTTATTTCTTTCAAATGTGAAGTCGTATGGTCATGTAACTTTGGGAGACGACTACTGGGGTCATTTCCCATGTTCATGATTTTTACCGATTTTTAAATGACCGTTTTGCCCCTAGCTGATCTTGTTTCGGCTATAACTTTTGATTGAAAAGGAGTTTTGACCTGAAACGACTTCCACTATATTCGGATGATGGTTTACCTTTCCGTAGAGTGGTCACATTAGCCAAACGGACTCACCGTTTGGGAGATATGGCTGAAACAAATTTCAGGTGGTGAAAAACAGCTTAATTGGGCTTAACCGGGTGATTAACAGCTAGGCCCAAAGGGGGATTTCGGGATTAAGAGTATAAGAGGGCTGTTAGGGTTTAGAGAACACCCTTTTTCTCACTTTCACAACCGCCACTTTCATTCTTAGAACCCTAGTAATGTCCTCCAACATCTAAAACACCCCAAATCACCTCCTAATCGCTAATTAAGCCAAATCTACATCAAATCAAAGAGGATTAGCACAAGAATCGAGGTAGAGCTGCTGTATAGCCTTGGGAACAACGCCATAACAGAGATTTATTTCAGATATAAAGTTTATTTGTGGCCAAGGTGAGTGATTTGCATAGTTCCTCACTAAATATGGTTAATTAAGAGTAATTAGTGATAATTAGCGAATTTATACATGTTAAAAAAATCTGGATAAATATTTATAAAATTCGAAATGATGTTTTAAGCCTCTATTAGAAAGTTTGGATAATTTGGTTAAGTTTTGCTAATCATATCATTAGTTATGCCTAAACATGATTAAGGGAAAATATTGATTTTTGGCTATGTTTGATCCATTTTAAATACATCATATTGTTGTTTTGATGTTTGTGGTTGATTATACATGTTTCTATGACTGTATGGTATGCTTCGTGATTGATTAGAATTGTTAGATTGGTCGAAAACGCCGTCGTATGGTGTAAAACAGTCGCTGGAAAGTTTCAGGAAATGTGCAGGGTTTCAAACCAGATCGGATCGGATTATTGGGCTCGGATCGGATAGGAGAACCAGGCCAGTGGACTTGATTCTGATTGGAACTTAGCATAAAGGGCTTAGCGAGAAGGAAGGCCATTTGCTTAGAGTTGGAGTTGGGTAGGGGATCGGATCAGAGAGACCAAAAGGGGATCGGATCGGAGAGACCAAAAGGGGATCGGATCGGAGCTAAGAGCGGAAGACCGGGATGGATCTGGAGACATGAGGAAGCACACCCGGATCGAACCACTTCAGGGTATCGAGCCGTTTGAGGAGTATTGAACTGAGGCAGAAAGGGGAGCACCGAACCAGACCACACCTTGAGAGACCGAACCGAACCGGAGCGTTGAATCATCAAACTGAAGTATTTCGAACTAAAGCTTCAATATGCCCGAACCGAACTAGATGGCCGAATCGAACCGATGTTGGACTTGGGACCGCTTCATCGTGACGACTTCTTCCGAAGACCAGCTCCAATTCGACCAAAACCCGAGATGTAAAGGTAGTCCAAGTGGGAAGTTTGTAATCAGGATCTAGTTGGGAACCAATGAGTTAACCTCATGATCGGACTTTGTTGCGGAACGTGTGCTAAGGGGTTGTCGATGTCTAGGACTTTAGATCACTATGTATGGGAGGTACATGGATGGATTCAGGGCAACAGTGGCGTAGGTACGACTAGTGGGCTATAGACCAATGAAGTGGGTTCATTTGAAAAGGTTTGGTCATGATCCCATAGGATAAGCTTGGTGGTAGCAGTAGTTGTACATGTCGAACTCCGTCATTACCTCGATGGGTCTAGTGATCAAAGTGGTGGATATCTTATGCTTTACGCACTGAGTGAGAGACGTGAGGATGGTTGCCATGCTCGATTTGTTTGCCATCATTATGGCATGCACACCACCACCCCGTATTGTTTACACCATGTGTTAGTGGCACCTTAGAGTATTGTACATTATGTAGTGCTAACTCTTTGGTTGCAGGTCCAGGTTCAGGTATGGTTTAGTATATCTGTAATTGTTCTGTTTTGCTACTTATCGCTCATACCAGACTTTTGTCTGACCCAGAGTTTTATGTCTCTTCTTATTACTCTGGGTGCTCTCACGAGCAGACTAGAGACAGGCTAGCTGGTGATGCACGAGTAGCTGTACCGGAGACGAGCAGGAGGCTTCCACTTATGATATATATAGATATTCTCCCTGTGTCGTTGTTGGTCACTACTTTGGGCATTAGTAGTGCATCCTTCCTTTCTTTTGCTTTAGAGACAGTTTTAAAGTTGTAATAATGATGATGTAGAACATAAGCTGTATTTGGATTTTCCGCTGCTATGATGTTTATTTTCAGCTTATGCACTTTCTCACCTGTTTTATGTCAAGTATGTTATTATTATATTTTATTCCCTGCGCTATGAGACATTCTACAGGTTCCTGATTAGTTCATTCTCTTCTTTCCTTTCTTTGGCGACCGTTCCGGGCTAGTCGGGCATGTGTACAGCGTACTTTCGGAGGAAATGCCGACTGGTGCGGGGCGGTCCGTCACAAATTCAAAATTCAAACTTAAAGATAAGTTTTAACCAGAATATTATGATTCAAATGTGTATATTAAGTAAGGAATTCAACGTCATTAATCAACATTAAAACCAAAAAAACAAAATGTAGTAGAAAATCTTCCTGGACCCAAGATGGGTTGACCCAAGCTGGCATGGGTCGACCTCTAAGTCGACCCAAATGTGCCTTGGTCGACCCGCTTGGACCTAGGTTTGTTTTGTGTGATGCGGTTTTTTGGTTTGTGTGTTTCAGATTTTGATTGATTAAATATGATGGACCAAACTTTCTTGTACATCTATAAATAGACTAGTAGAGCCTAACTTTAAACTCTTATTTTATGAGGTACTGCCTAGGCTCTGCCATTCTCTTCTTCCTTTAAATCTTTTCAAAAAAATATAATATTAGTTTTAGGAAATTCTAGTTCAAGATTTAAAGATAAGGGACATAAATCTACAACATAGGTGTCTAGAATTCTAATCAATGTGAGATAGGTTCATGAATTTGATTTATTTAGGTTTATCTTCCTTTTTCCCTCTTCTTTTAGTATCAAATTTGTAAAGCCGTGGTTGTTTAACATTAGATTTATTTAAGGAGGCCACAGAACAACGAATCAGGATCAGATTCATGGATTGGAAAGCCGTTAAGTGAGAGAGTTAAATTATACGTTTTAAAATAACAGTATATCATTTGTTTGCATTCCCCACTATTTAATATGCTGAACAATTGATAATTGTGGAAATTGGCTATTAAACCTTTTTAGAACATGTTGAAATTGTTACTATTGTATGAAAACAATTTCCATGAGATATTCTATATGATTTGGGAATTACTTCAAACACTGAAATTGTGGAACTTGAATTAGTCATGAGTATATTCTTGAGAATTGATTTTCCTAATCGGCAAAGAAAATTTACAGTACTATGAATAGTATATGGAAGAGGAATTCAATATCTAGCTCAGACATAAAAAGGGAAAATTTGGTAGTGGACATAGTTAGTTGGTTTTGGGGAAAATGATATATTTCTATAACAACAAATTACTGAGAACGCAGTTGCAAGAAAATGAAAAGAAAAAGGGATTAGTGTGAAATAGGTATTCTTTTACCGTATTGCATACAAATTGAATAAACTGCATATATTTATATCCACACTTAAAATAAATAAAATGGCTTGCAACTATGGATCAAAGTCGGTGCGCGTTATGGAAATAAATCATTATATCTTTCTATAAATCAAACTAATGAATTGCGTGAAAGGTTTTCCTAAAATAAAGGAAATTTAAATGACGGTAATTAAAGAATAGATATGTCATAATTTCATGGAAAACTTACAGTAATTGGGAAATTTTAAATAACTTCACAAAGGCATGAGGTTAAGTTCAACTTGTGGTAGAAATCTTTTCGTAACCGCGCGGCAAATCCAGCATCCACAAGTGGTCATCTTGATGGGAGAGGTCCGGTGCAAAAACATTCATATATGAATATATGTATATAATGAGAAATAAATAAATGGCATTAATTTTAATGAATGGATGTTACAACAGTAAAAGTTTGGTTAATGTTAAAGAACTAAGGAAAATGTGATGAACGCGGAATATAACCTATTATAATTAATTATATTAATGAGGATGCAATATAATAGGTAGGATTGCCCTAGGGACAAGTAAAATTATAACATGAGTTATAACAAATAAAGCAGGAACTTATTAATTAATCTTAGTTAAGGGAACTAATTTAATAAGTAAACAATAATGATAGGTTGTGATGACAGTGCAAGATTTATGTTTAAACAAGTGAAAATGCGGTAAGACTTATTTAAAGAAATAAGTGGCACTTAATTATTTACATTAAGTATCATGTTAACACAAAACATGAGGGTTGTAACAAGGTATACTTACTTATACATTAAGTAGAACATGTTATTGTAACTTGTATGCATGAAATTGGACAACGAATTACATGGTAATAATTTAAAGAGACTGTAGATTACTTTCGTTAATTATAATCTAGGGAATAAAATGTTGTGTGCTTATTAATGAACTTAAATAGGTTAAGTTATATCACTGAATTAATAAGAAAGAGGGGTCCATTCCTTCGAGATATAAGGGGCTTAGAGAAAACCCGGTAACTTGATTAAAGTTAACATGTGGATAATCAAGTTAATTATTAAGCTGATAATATTAAGAAAAGCGCGTGATTAAATGATTAGACATAGGGTCTAATAACACAAGGTGTGATACGCTTGGACCAGTCCGCATGTCTGAAGGTGAAAAACCTAACGGGATAGATCATCGAGATGTCTGAAGGCACGATAGGAGCACGTCCATCTGATTCTTCCGCTTGAAATTTTTCTTGTTGACTCTATGGAACTGGAAGGAAGCATGCAGCTTCCGAGGGACGTGGTAGGATACTCCGTGGTGGTCTTCTGTTGCGGTGCATGTTGAGGCAATACTAGTAGAGGTTGGGCTGCGCATTACAACATGGTGAGTACACCTTGACTAGAATTGTAGTTTGGAAGTCAGAAGGCTGTGGCGGTATGGCATTGGGGTGATTCGACGATTTTCCTATAGATAGGCTAGTCAGGATGAAATAAAGGATAGTAATCATCGGGTACCTATCATCGGCAGTCAGTGTAATGCGGAAAGACTAGAGCTAAACCAACAGACCGTCGATCTTTCACTATCGAGACTTTGGTTGTGGGACACGCCAATTTGGGTGTAGATTATTTGCTAGGGGCACGTCACTTAGCTGTTGATGTAGTCTTTCACTAGTCGAGGGAGGGGTCGAGGTGGGACCATTGCCACCATGAAAATGCAGACCATAGTTTAGATATCTGTACTTTAGGCCTTTTCAGCAAACCTATACAGATATGTAATGGCTCCCGACGGAGTTCCATGCATTCAGATGTTGCTTTATTACGGGACTCGGTGTACAGTAGACAGAACGTACGTGTAAGGGTCTAAGCACATGCAATCCACGCTGGGTGGTGTACCGTATAAGTTAGGGCATTACTCCGGTTTGAGACTGAGCTTGATCGAGGAGATTGGATATAGCAGTCAGTACGTTTACGTAGCATAGCGATGGTAGTTCTGTGAGGAACATGGCACAGTAATATGGAGGTTCGTACGTCATTCGGTATAGGATGAGACTTGCATACACTTGCAAGGCGAGACGACGGAGACCGTGCGAGAAGGGTACCACGGGAAGTACCTAGATATATTGGGGCTAGCAACATATATACTATATTAGGTCAATCTACTGGAAGGTAGATGGGTATGACATTTGTGTAAAGCCTTAAGTGCTATTAACCCAAACAAACCTAATAAACAGTAAAACATAACTGAGTGGTATATGTATTGTTGTTTTTGAATGTGTAATTTAGTCCAGTCACCAGAACTTGTGTTCTGACCCCCTCCTCATAACACACTCGTAGGTTTGGTTTATAGCAGAGATATGATAGCTTTGGATACTAGTTAGGCAGTATTATTTCTTCAGTAAGGCTATATTTGATTATATTATATTTTATTTAATTCCACTGTGAGATGTTTTCTAAGCTCTAATGTATATTATATCTCTTTCTTTTCTGCAGGATACCAAATAAGCCACTTCGAGTTTCGGCAGATTGGAATTTTTGGAAAAAATTTCGGTCTGTCAGAATTCGGGTTGTTACATCTAGTATTAGAGCTTAGTTCAAGAGTGTACACTAAATAAATGGTTATAAAAATTTGAGACCCTTAGATGGTTTGGGAAAAAAGTGTAAAATGTAATTGGTAATAAAGAATGATGTATGCCATATGTTATTGCAATGGATTAGTGGATTTGGAAGTTCAGCCTTAGAAATTGGGAAAAGGAAAGAAGGAAAATGGATTTGGAATATATACATATATATATATATATATATATATTTGAGGAAAATGACTTTGTGATAATATTTAGGAAGGTATAAGTATGTTAGAAACCCATCTTGAGTCTAGCCCTATTGTTCACTTTTAAGAACTTGAAATTTTAAAAGATTTTTGGTGATATTTTATGGTGTTTTTCAAGTTTTGATCTTAAAAGTTTACAATTTTAAAATATGTAAGGAACACAATTGAAAAGCACATATTAAGTTTCAAAATGGATGTATTTATATGTTCCTTTCCACTTTCGGAATGGATGTGTTTATAGGTGAAGAAGTGGGCTGAGCAGGCCACCACGTGGCTTTCCTCTTCTGTGAAGCTCAGACACGTGGAGCTAGATCATTAGAAGTAGTTGTGGCGGAGGGACCCGGTCCACTGTTGATTAATAGTATCCTCGAAAATGGTGGCTTTTGTGGCACTCGAGATGAGATGTACAAAAGTAGAGCTTTGCCCAAAAGTGGTTGACCGCCTTTAATGCCTTGAGAATCGGGCCGAGTATCGAATGACTATGCTGAATTTTTCCATGTAGATCCGTAGATATCTGGTCGATCCAAATTTTAAGGAAGCGCTTGACTCAGTCAGCTTGGGAGTGCGATTGTGCCGAGACACGAGATGTTGCTGCTCGAAAAAAATTAGCTCGGGCCAAATCTTTTCTATACTTTCTGAAGTACAGACCATTCTATCGGTCGACCGATCGATACTAAAAAGTGAGCTTCTTGACATTGGGCTTCGATCCGTTGAACCGCGACAGTTTATTCCGAAAAGTTGGTCATCACTTTTCCTCTCAGAATACATCTTTCTTGGTATAGGAGATGTGTTCTGAACCTTATATTGAAGTTCAATGTGTTGGTAGCAATGGTTGCACCGAACTATATTAAGGCCAGAAATCTGACGATCCCGGTGGTTGTATTAAGACCAAAAAACCGATGATCGAAGTAGATCGTACTAAGGTCAGAAGACTAACAACCATCGAGGACCGTATTAAGGCCAATAAAGTAATTGTCAACTTCGGTCGTGAGATTCAACACCTCCAGGACTGTGGGCCATTCTCGATCTACAGAAGGCTTTAGTCTTGTTTGGTCGAGTATAAATCTTACTCAGCTTGAAGATATGGGCGAGCAGTAATTACACTTGGCTTTGAAGGGTAGCAAGTATTATCCATCTCGGATTACAGAGATGGCGATTATTATCCATACTCGGCTTACAGAGATGGCGAGTATCATCCATACTCGGCTTATAGATATGGCGAGTATTAACCATACTCGGTTTACAGATATGACGAGTATTATCCATACTCGGCTTACAGAAACGGCAAGTGTTACTTATGCCTGATTTATGTAGGGTCATTTGTGAAGTTTAACAAGACGGGAGCACACTTAGTTTAGAGAAGGGGAGAGTATGGTCCATACTCGTACCATACTCGTGTTAAGGAGTTGCCTTAGTTTTGGTGGCAGCCTTTGATCGTGCGTTACGAACAATGGCTTAGCACTGACCATATTCGGGTTGGTGAGCGTCAGTCACGCTCGATTTAAATCATTCAAACATAATCCATGTTTGTAAAAGAAAGTTCATTGTTGCTAAAGAACTATTACATGGAAATGAAAATAAATCCTAAAAGAAATATGGTTGATTCCAGAGCATACCTAGAAGCTAAATCCTAACCCCATACATGTGTACATCAACATATCCATTTTATTGAAAGAAATAAAATACATTGAACATAAGTAATCTAAATCTTATTAGCTGATGATGATGCCGCGAGTGCTGAGCTAAGGGTCCTTTCCATTTCTAGGGGATCGAGGACTGGCTTGAGGAGCTTAGGCAGAAGACTGTGGCTACATGGACGGTGTGTTTTTCTTGACGTACTCGGGATGTTCTCCTCGCCTGACCTTATCCTCGATGAGATCGCGTAGGTGCCTGCATTCATTAGTGTTGTGACCGGCTATGTTGTGAAACATGCAGTGCTTTCCAGAATCGAGCTCTTTCTGGGTTGGCTCTCTTCGAGGAGGTTTTGGGAAAGGTAGGGATCCTCGTACATCAAGGTAGATGTTGAGCAGGGAAGAATTGATCTCGGTATACTGACGGTACTCTTCTTCTCTTCGAGGTCATACGTTGCGTTCATTCTTTTTTAAGGCCTTTCCTCCTCCTTTATTCTGGCTATTGGTGTTGGATGGACTTCCTTGCTTAGTGGCCAGGACCTCGACGCTTTCCATCTCAATGCTGGCAACTTCTTGTTTGAGGAACTGCTCGGCTTTTGCATAAAAATCTTCAATGTCCCTGTGGGATCTTTGGTAAAATAAATTGAGAATTTTTATCGATTCTGAACACCTGCGATGGAGGCCATAAGCACCATCAATGGATCAAGGCGATCGAATGATGCTATGGCCACATTGAATTTTTCGAGGAAAAATTGAAGTGTCTCTCCCGGTCATTGCCTGATGGAGACCAGGGACATGACACATTTTGGTTAGGAGATGTGAACTCTGAATTGCTCGATGAAGCGGGAGACTAGCGTGTTCCTGGTACTGATGGACTCCGTTGTTAGCTGCCGAAACCACATGCCGACTTTATTTGTGAGAAAGAGTGGGAAGCAATTGGTCATAACATTGGTCGATGTAGAGAGTACTTCCATATGACACATGTATTGCTTGAGGTGGATGGTTGGGTCGGTCCGAACATTGTAGTGTTCGATGGCTGGAAACTTGAAGTCCGGACGATTGCGGAAGTTCCTGATTTCCCCGGTGAAGGGCTGCGGTGGATACTATCTATATCCTGTTGAGAAGAATTGCACTGGGTGAAGAATTGGATGATGCTTGCAAGCTGGCTTCCATTTCCGAGGAATCGCTGTCATGAATCCAGCTCTGCATTCGGGAGAGCTCTAGCACCGGGGTCTAACGAAAGCATGCTCAGAAGATTGGTTGTTGGTTGGCTCAACCTCCAAGAGTTGAGTGAAGGTGAGGGCGAGGGTTCATCGCAGTTGGTGGTTCTCGGCAGACTGGTGCCTCTTGAACCTGATGAGAATTGGTTCGAGCCATGCCCACGATAGAAGGTCCAGGCTGATCCAGCATGTGATGTTCGGGGTTCTTCGATTCCCCTACCCGAAATGACTTTAAAATGGTTTACGGTAGCATTTTGCTCCGCCATGTGAGAACCGGTATGGTAGAGTGGTCTCCCTGGTTCGAAGGGAAGGCTCCACCAGCTCTTAGTGGAAGCAAAGGCGGCATAAGACGAGTTTGTTGTACGATGTCGGGTTGTAATGGGAATGGCATTGATTCTGATGGGCCCAGCAGTTGCTCAATTAGTTCGGGGGGTCGAGCTGGTCCCTGGAGTGGAGGCAATATGGTCGAACAACCTAGATCTTGATCGCGAGCCTCCTGTGAATCTGCAGCTGCGGCTGCGCTGATTGTTGGAAGTAATACTCCTGGCTATGATTGGTTGTGAGGTGGAGGAGCCAAGCCAGGAGGAAGTAAAGGTATGATCTGGTCTGAAGCTTGCATTTGTGCAGATCGAAGATCAGTTACTGCCCCAGATTCGCCTGGCGGAGGAATTGATGTTGAAGCGTTAAACCTCTTTTTCATCCGAGCGAGAAGCTGATCCATAAACTGTTGTTGTCATTCTAAGAGTTTACCTGAGATGTCATCTGGCCTCTGAACTCGGCCATCATCTTATCCATGTCATCCCGAGTAATATATCGGGACTTGTCTTCATGAGAGGAGGCTTCCTGACATGCTTCAGCAGCATTTATCTCGGCTGCATCAGCGGTTGTGGGGAGATAAGACGTTGCATCTTTCTTCCACTTATTCTCCATGGGTGGCGCTTGCTAAAGGTCGTAGGGTATGTCGGTGTGGGCCCCCTACCTGGCATGCCAAAGTGTTGACATCAAAAGTTGGCCACTAGTGATAGTTAAACCCCAATCGTGTGGAAAGCACACGAATAATAATCACTGAATGCAATAAAATAAAGAGAACAAGGAACACACAAGACTTTTTATAGTTGTTCGGCAAAGATGGTGCCTACGTCCACTTTATATGTATTTACTTTTGATTACAAGTATAATTCTTCTCATGTTTGAAGAAAGAAGGAGAGTTGGCTATTTTTAGAGCTAGCCATTTAGAAGTTTTTTATCCTGGAGTAGAAGTTCAGGCAAAAGTAGAAGTGGCGAAAAAGAGGTTCCTTTCCACTTTCAGCATGGATTTATTTATAGGTGAAGAAATGGGCTAAGTGGTCCGCCATGCGGCTTTCCTCTTTTGCGGAGCTCGGACACATGGAGCTAGATCATTGGATGTAGCTACGGTAGTGGGACCCGGTCTACTGTTGATTAATAGTATCCTCGAAGTCGGTGGCTTATGTGGCACTTGAGATGAGTCGTATTAAAAGTAAAGCTTTGTCCGGAAGTGGTTGAACGCCTTCAATGCCTTAAGAATCAGGATGAGTATTGAATGACTTAGCTGGATATTTCCATGTAGATCCGGAGATATCTATTCGATACGAATTTTAAGGAAGTGCTTTACTCAGTTAGTCTGGGAGAGCGATTGCGCCGGGGAACGAGATGATGCAGGTCGAAGAAAATTAGCTTGGGCCAAATCTTTTCTGGACTTTCTGAAGTACAGGCCGTTCTATCGGTTGACCGAACAATACTAAAAATATGCTTCTTTACATTGGGCTTCTGTAACACCCCACACCCGCCAAGGTCACTCACTAAGGGAATGCCTTAACTTCGGTGGAGTATTTTAAGTGAATATAGAACAGAAAAATTACAATAAGACAGATATAAGTAATACTTGAGATTTAAAACACATTTCATTGCAGCAGAAGGTAAACATGTTTGGTTACATATCAAAAACCAACGAGAGTCAAGTACAAAATATCCATCTCGTTAAAACATAAGTACATAATCCCACTACATACTAATAGCCATAATAGAAAAGATAACCGAGCTTTACTTCAAGAGTCCAAGCTCCAAAAGATAGATAAAGCAATCTGATCAAAGCCGACTAGTGCTAGGCCCACTCTGATAACCTGAGGGTTGGGAAAAAGATAAAACAACGGGGTCAGACATAAGTCTGAGTGAGCCCTATAACTTTAACAATACAATCATTAAAGTAATTAGGGTATGATATAAACCTGGTATGGTACAACTGGGGATAAATGACTACACTAAGCAGCCAACTGAACTTAGGATGAACTAAGATAACGGTAAAGACGCGCCTATCCACCCAAGGATAAATACTATACTGCATCACACCAGATCTACCCACCCAAGGGTAATTCCTATACTGCACCACACCAGATCTAACCATCCAATGGTAATTCCTAACTTAAGGATTGATCCCACTAAGTGTACTTAGTAATCTTAATAGTAGTCTCGTGTACCCCTAGCTGACTACATAGGTGCCGTCTGCCCCTATCTCCACTAGGTGTACCCACAACTTAAAGGTTGATCCCTCCCAAGGACTTAGAAAATTTAACTAGTAGTTTCGTGTACTCCTAGCTGACTACATAGGTGCCGTATGCCCCTATCTCTACTAGGTGTACCCACAACTTAAAGGTTGATCCCTCCCAAGGACTTAGAAAATTTAACTAGTAGTTTCGTGTACTCCTAGCTGACTACATAGGTGTCGTCTGCCCCTATCTCCACTAGGTGTACCCACTACTTCCCAAACGATCGGCTCCCTAACGTAGATACCCGTGCTGGCCCCACAGTGGGGTGTATCACTCCCCAAAGTGGCAACCCGATACAATCAATGGTGCACGGCTTATACCTACACGATGCAACAACGTCTTACCTACCAGCCCTGGTCCACACACACATTTGAAACCCGTTGGACTTGCGTTGCCACCGCTAACCCGTTTTGGCCTATTATAGTCAAGCCCAGTACGCGTGTCCCGTCCTCGACATGGGTCGAGCCCAATAAGATACATATGGGTTACTAGTTGAAATGGGCCCCCACAAGCTACCCACCTAAGCTTGTCCCTTCTAGTGTATCCCACTTAACCCTTTTTAACAATCATGCCCACTTACATGTTTAAAGTTTGGTTAAGTCATCTAATCATATTTCAATTGCCACTCAAGGCACCCATTAGATTCCCACATGCCACCCAAGGCACTTACTTGATTTCCACATGCCACTCAAGGCACTTACTTAACCCTTTAATCATGTTTAATTACATGTTCCACTTTGGTTAAGTATTCTAATCTTATCTTCTATTGCCACTCAAGGCAACCACTAGATTTTCCCCATGCCACCCAAGGCACTTACTTAACCCTTTAATCATGTTTAATTACATGTTCCACTTTGGTTAAGTATCCTAATCATATTTTCTATTGCCACCCAAGGCAACCCACTAGATTTCCACATGCCACCCAAGGCACCCACTTGATTTCCACATGCCACCCAAGGCACCCACTTAACCCCTCATGCCCCACTACATGCTTATCTGGTTATGTGTTTCTTAATTGATTAAGAACGTAACCGTTGTAAAGACCTCTCACATTAGACTATCTTTTATGGCAGCTGGATTTGCCGGTCGGGTCCGGGCAGCCTTACGCCATAACCGAGTCTAACATCGTGTCTTTACATTTGTCACGTATTAAGTTTGTGCCTAAGACCTCTCACATTGGGCCAATCATTTGTAGCCGCTGGATTTGCCGGTCGGTTCCGGGCAGTCTTATGCTACAAAAGGGTCCAACCTCGTGTCTTAGTCGATTAATTACACCTAATTAATCACCCCCATAATTTGTATTAATTATCCCTAATTAATTACAAATTTAACGATGTACATAATTGACTCAATTATGTCCATCACTTTATGGTATGCATAATCATACCAACTTCACACCATTTCATTAACATGAATATTAACCCCATCGTTCCCCACGTAATTCGCTAACATGACATATTTAAAAGGGAAGATTCATCACAAATACAATGGGTTCAACTTGCATAACATTAGCATCAACATGGGTTTCAAAGGTGTCAACTTGCATATATGACCATGGCATCAACCCAACTAGCATAAATAATCAACCCAAACTTGCATGAATCACATATGTCATAAAGAGGCTAACTTGCATAAGTTACTTATGTCATACAAAGGGGTAAACTTGCATATGTATGTATGACATACAAAGGGGTTAACTTGCATATGTATGCATATCATACAAAGGTGTAAACTTGCACATGTTACTTGCATATAATCAAACACCAAACTTGCATAACATGTCATATATGAACTTGCATATAATCATACACCAAACTTGCATAACATATCAGATATGAACTTGCATATAATCAAACACCAAACTTGCATAACATGGTGTCATAATGGATCAATGTTTATCATAGCTATTTGCATAACTAGCATCATGAACACATAGCCTAAAACTTGCATAACTTGCATAACATCATGATCACCTATCATATGACTTGCATAACTTGCATAACATCATGATCACATAGCATATGACTTACATAACTTGCATAACATCATGATCACATAGCATATGACTTGCATAACTTGCATAACTTGCATAACATCATGATCACATAGCATATGACTTGCATAACTTGCATAATATCATGAACGCATAGCATATAACTTGCATAACATCATGAACACATAGCATATGATAACATAACTTGCATTGATCCACATTCATAGCCATAACCTCATTATATCCTATCATAATCAATTCAACAATTGGTCATTAAGGCTATAGAAACTCACCACTTGTTGATTAGCACTCCTAAGAAGAAGATTAAGTTGCTAGAGTTGATTAGAAGTTGATTTGAGAAGCTATCTCCCCCTTTAATTTGTTGGTGGCTCCTCCTAGTTGCATTTTGACGGCATAACGACGTTTTCTCCAATTTTAGTATGAATTAGGGTAGTCTTAGGGTGTATTTATAGAATTAGGATGTAATTTAGGCCCTTAGATTAACCCTAGATTAGGTTAGAGCCGTCAGATCTCGTCACAAGCCACCAAGCACGGCCCAAAACCCTTCAGGTTGCACCCAGGTCACACAGACCGACAGGGGGGTCGACCCCTGTGTCGACCCCTGGGTCGACCCCTGGGTCGACCCCTGGGTCGACCCCTAGGGAGGGGGTCGACACCTATGTCGACCCTAGGGTCGGCTCCCTCTGCCTGGCGGGAATTTTCCCGCCTCTTCTGAAATGTTTAAATTTTTATATTTAAATCTGTTTTGAATTTCTGAAAACTTCTTCGGGCCTTAACTGGGTCATACGGACTCCGATTTTCGAAAACTCGGACTCTATTTCGCGTATTTTTCCGAGACGAACGCAATGGCATAGCCCGTTTCCCCTGATTCAGATTTTAAAATTTAATTCTGCCCTGTTTTACATTATAACAATTTATTCAACATACGGGGTGTTACATTCTCCCCTACTTAAAGGATTTCGTCCCCGAAATCTCTAAGTCGAGAAGAACGTATCCTACCATCCAAACAACCATCTACTCAAACCATCAAACACTGGCATCCATTGTCCTCAAAGTTTCTAATGCTCTATGAACATATGCAAAAGTGTGTGTATATGTTCCCTGTCTAATGCAGAATCAGGCGGTCTACTGATTCAGTTGACCTTTTAATGCAAACCATGATAGTGCCATGCATCCAATATGTATGCGAAAGAACCCTATCGACACATACTATTTCTACATGAGTGCTCAATCATTCACCAAAATTCATCATCCATATGATGACACAATCATTATACATCCATTAATATAGCTACCTACACACCATTATATGCAATATGCAATATGAAGTGACTGAGCCGATCTAGTGTCTAAAGTGTGTGTATATGCATCCACGAGCAACCACTAGCAACCACTTGCATCCACACGCATCCATCAAACATAACATGTCTCAAACACATGTTTCAACCGTAGGTTTACCCTATGTAAAGGTCAAAGGTACTAATGAGAGGACATACTAAAGATAAGATAAGTACTAGACAAACGATAAAGGAGAAGTTAAAAGACATGCCCTCAAAAAGGAATGGGTACAACGAACGTATCTTCGCTTCTGTCTCCCAGGTAGCATTGCTCTCATCTTCTCCCCTTTGCACTTTAACTAGTCGAACCTCTCTGTTTCTCAACTTCCTAATCTCTGACCCAAGGATGCGGGTAGGAGCTCGTCGAATAGTCGCATCACACTCTACCTCCACTTATCTAAGCAAGCTCGGCTCCACCACCTCTGCGGTCTCATGTAGGCACTTCCTCAACTGCGATACATGGAATACGTCATGTACCCCACTGAGTCTCTCGGGTAAATCCACTCTATATGCCATCCATCCAATCCTTTCCTTAATAGGAAACAGTCCTACAAACCTTGGTGCTAACTTCCCAACGGACCCAAACCGAACAATATTCCGTAATGGAGATACTTTAACAAAGACCATGTCCCCAACATCAAACTCCAGATCCGTCCTCCTCTTATCCGCATAAGATTTCTGTCTGTCCTGCGCTGCTTTCATCCTTCTTCGAATCAAATCAATCTTCTCCGAAGTATCTCTAACCATATCGGGCCCAAGCAAGATCTTATCCGTAGATTCCCACCAACATGTAGGTGATCGACAAGACCTTCCATAAAGAGCTTCGAAAGGAGCCATACCAATACTAGACTGAAAGCTGTTATTATACGCGAACTCCACCAATGGAAGATGCTCTTCCAATGGGTGAAGCAACCCACCAGGTTTCTTTTGCTCCTCTTTCACTTGTTGGCACACCAAGCATCTAGCGACATACTCGGCCACATCTTTCTTCATACCGACCCAAAAGAAAACTCGCATCGTGTCTTGGTACATCTTGTCCCCACCGGGATGAATGGTCATCTTTGAACGATGTGCATCATCAAGAATAGCCTTCCTCAAACCCTCGTCTTGCGGTGCACAAAGTCTACCGTCTCTACGCAAGCACCCCCTATCGTCTAGGGTGTACCTACTCAAATGGCTGGACGACTCCCCCCTTATGAGCCTCTCTACCAACTCAACCAAATGTGGGTCGTCCCGCTGTGCCTCGCCAATCCGTCCCAAAAGAGTAGGTCTGGCCTCCAAGGATGCTAGCAAACCGGGTATATAATCAACGGAAGGTCTGAAATCAAACATCGAGATAAATTCCAAGCTTCGTCGTTCCACGAACAATGGACTCAAGGACAACCTTTTTCTGCTCAAGGCGTCCGCCACCACGTTACCCTTGCCAGGGGTATACGCTATCTCGAAATCATAGGATGCTAAGGACTCCATCCACATTTGCTATCTCAAGATTATGCGCTCGAAGAGTCTCCAACACTTCCCTAAGATGTAGGGCATGCTTTTCTCCACTTCTAGAGAAAACCAGGATATTCTCCCATGAAAAATCGTCACAACTATCCATCTCTCACGCAGACCATCCTAGTCGAACTCGACATCCCCCAAGTGCAAGCCCCAAAGGCCTAAACCAATATCAGACAAACACCCAAGGGACACCTCCTTCGAATTCAGACGACCTACGTGAGATGATACTAGTAAAAACGGCTAAATAATTAAGCACTTGTTCGACTCTGGATATCCTTGTCAGTCTCTCTCCAACACCACCGCTGATCAAATAACTGGCTTTGCTTAACCTACTAAGCACATACGAAAACTTATTTCACTCTTAGAAAAGACCAAGATGTCATCCACAAAGACCACTACGAAGTTATTTAGGTACTCCCTGAACACCCTACTCATCAAATCAACAAAGTATGCGGGGCGTTCGTCAAACCAAATGGCATCACAAGCCACTCCTAGAAACCATCCGGAGTCCTAAAGGCAGTCTTCTCTATACTATCCTCAGCCACTCCCATTTGATGAAACCCCGTGGCCAAGTCCAACTGTGAAAACACTGAGACGCCAACCAACTGATCAAAGAGATCACCAATCCTCGGCAATGGGTGTCTATTCTACTTTGTGGGCTTGTTGAGTTCTCTATAGTCTACACAAAGTCTGAGGGACCCATCCACCTTCGTGGCAAAAACTACTGGAGCACCCCACTCCGTTATACTTCGTCTTATGAACCCCTTCTCAAGCAACTCCCCTACTTGCTTATGGAGTTCCCTCCTCTCACGAGGAGCCATGTGGCGTACTGGCAAAGATACTGGTTTAGCATTGTCTACCAGAAATATTCGGAAGTCTATCTTCCGCTTCGGAGGTAAGCCCTTCACCTCCTCAAACACATCCGAGTATTCCCGGACTACTCTAACAGATCGCAAACTCTCGATCGAAGCGTCAAGCGATTCAAGATAACTTAGTATAACAGAATCTATGGGATTACAAGAGATCTCGAGAGTGTTACACAAGCGGGTCATGAGCCTAACAACTCTCCTTTCGCAATCAAGAACGGTACCATTACTGGATAACCAGTCCATGCCCAAAATCAACCCATAGCCCGTGAAGCCCAAAACAAAAGCATCACATCTAAACTCAACGCTAAGTATGGAAATCTTCAAACCCAAACATATCATGGACAAATAAGTGGAGCCCCCAATTGGGTTTGAAACAACCAAGGGATCATCTACTAAACTGGTGTCTAGGCGCAGTGACTCAACTAATGATGATGAGATAAACGAATGTGATGCGCCAAAGTCGAATAAAGTTCGAACAGGATGATCGAGAGAACCAAATTTCAACTTCGACGGTCCTAGCCCCATCAGGTATACCCGTCGTGAGGGAATACATCTACCCTCCAGAAGATCCTGTACTTTGTCCTTACCTCTTTGGACAATCCTAATAAGGTGTCCTATTTCTCCAAAACAACTAGCCTTCTCCTTCACATTCTCCTTTCGTGACCTCCCACCACGATGAGGTTTCGTCCTTTATTTACCTAACAGCAATTTGAACCTTTCTCCCTTGTCCATCATAAAGGTACCCACAAGCCCTCCACCTCCTTGGAATAACTTCTTAGCCCGACAACCGTCTATGTCCCTTGAAGTGGTTCTTCCGTCCTTCATACGGAAGTCCTTATTTATCTTAAAAAGACATCTATACGCGGAGGGGAAATTCAAAAAGAGAAAGAGGAAGAGATTCAAAACGGAGAATCGAAGGAAGGATATATGGCTCTTGGGGATTATGTTCTTTTCTTTCAAAAACTTTTCTCTTAAAAGACATGTTTTTGAAAATACTTCTTCCAAAAATGTTTTAGAAAAATAGTTTTTCTAAAAGTTTTATCTGTTCCAGTAACCTTATGCTCTGATACCACGTGTAATACCCCACACCCGCCAAGGTCACTCACTAAGGGAATGCCTTAACTTCGGTGGAGTATTTTAAGTGAATATAGAACAGAAAAATTACAATAAGACAGATATAAGTAATACTTGAAATTTAAAACATCATTTCATTGCAGCAGAAGGTAAACATGTTTGGTTACATATCAAAAACCAACGAGAGTCAAGTACAAAATATCCATCTCGTTAAAACATAAGTACATAATCCCACTACATACTAATAGCCATAATAGAAAAGATAACCGAGCTTTACTTCACGAGTCCAAGCTCCAAAAGATAGATAAAGCAATCTGATCAAAGCCCACTAGTGCTAGGCCCACTCTGATAACCTGAGGGTTGGGAAAAAGATAAAACAACGGGGTCAGACATAAGTCTGAGTGAGCCCTATAACTTTAACAATACAATCATTAAAGTAATTAGGGTATGATATAAACCTGGTACGGTACAACTGGGGATAAATGACTACACTAAGCAGCCAACTAAACTTAGGATGAACTAAGATAATGGTAAAGACGCGCCTATCCACCCAAGGATAAATACTATACTGCATCACACCAGATCTACCCACCCAATGGTAATTCCTACACTGCACCACACCAGATCTACCCACACAAGGGTAATTCCTAACTTAAGGATTGATCCCACTAAGTGTACTTAGTAATCTTAATAGTAGTCTCGTGTACCCCTACCTGACTACATAGGTGTCGTCTGCCCCTATCTCCACTAGGTGTACCCACAACTTAAAGGTTGATCCCTCCCAAGGACTTAGAAAATTTAACTAGTAGTTTCGTGTACTCCTAGATGACTACATAGGTGCCGTATGCCCCTATCTCCACTAGGTGTACCCACAACTTAAAGGTTGATCCCTCCCAAGGACTTAGAAAATTTAACTAGTAGTTTCGTGTACTCCTAGCTGACTACATAGGTGCCGTCTGCCCCTATTTCCACTAGGTGTACCCACTACTTCCCAAGCGATCGGCTCCCTAACGTAGATACCCGTGCTGGCCCCACAGTGGGGTGTATCACTCCCCAAAGTGGCAACCCGATACAATCAATGGTGCACGGCTTATACCTACACGATGCAACAACGTCTTGCCTACCAGCCCGGGTCCACACACGCATATGAAACCCGTTGGACTTGCGTTACCACCGCTAACCCGTTTTGGCCTCTTATAGTCAAGCCCAGTGTGCGTGTCCCGTCCTCGACATGGGTCGAGCCCAATAAGATACATATGGCTTACTGGTTGAAATGGGCCCCACAAGCTACCCACCTAAGCTTGTCCCTTCTAGTGTATCCCACTTAACCCTTTTTAACAATCATGCCCACTTACATGTTTAAAGTTTGGTTAAGTCATCTAATCATATTTCAATTGCCACTCAAGGCACCCATTAAATTCCCACATGCCACCCAAGGCACTTACTTGATTTCCACATGCCACTCAAGGCACTTACTTAACCCTTTAATCATGTTTAATTACATGTTCCACTTTGGTTAAGTATTCTAATCTTATCTTCTATTGCCACCCAAGGCAACCACTAGATTTTCCCCATGCCACCCAAGGCACTTACTTAACCCTTTAATCATGTTTAATTACATGTTCCACTTTGGTTAAGTATCCTAATCGTATTTTCTATTGCCACCCAAGGCAACCCACTAGATTTCCACATGCCACCCAAGGCACCCACTTGATTTCCACATGCCACCCAAGGCACCCACTTAACCCCTCATGCCCCACTACATGCTTATCTCGTTAAGTGTTTCTTAATTGATTAAGAACGTAACCGTTGTGAAGACCTCTCACATTAGACTATCTTTTATGGCAGCTGGATTTGCCGGTCGGGTCTGGGTAGCCTTACGCCATAACCGAGTCTAACCTCGTGTCTTTACATTTGTCACGTATTAAGTTTGTGCCTAAGATCACTCACATTGGGCCAATCATTCGTAGCCGTTGGATTTGCCGGTCGGTTCCGGGCAGTCTTATGCTACAAAAGGGTCCAACCTCGTGTCTTAGTCGATTAATTACACCTAATTAATCAACCCCATAATTTGTATTAATTATCCCTAATTAATTACAAATTTAACGATGTACATAATTGACTCAATTATGTCCATCACTTTATGGTATGCACAATCATACCAACTTCACACCATTTCATTAACATGAATATTAACCCCATCGTTCCCCACGTAATTCGCTAACATGACATATTTAAAAGGGAAGATTCATCTCAAATACAATGGGTTCAACTTGCATAACATTAGCATCAACATGAGTTTCAAAGGTGTCAACTTGCATATATGACCATGGCATCAACCCAACTAGCATAAATAATCAACCCAAACTTGCATGAATCACATATGTCATAAAGAGGCTAACTTGCATAAGTTACTTATGTCATACAAAGGGTTAAACTTGCATATGTATGTATGACATACAAAGGGGTTAACTTGCATATGTATGCATATCATACAAAGGTGTAAACTTGCACATGTTACTTGCATATAATCAAACACCAAACTTGCATAACATGTCATATATGAACTTGCATATAATCATACACCAAACTTGCATAACATATCATATATGAACTTGCATATAATCAAACACCAAACTTGCATAACATGGTGTCATAATGGATAAATGTTTATCATAGCAATTTGCATAACTAGCATCATGAACACATAGCCTAAAACTTTCATAACTTGCATAACATCATGATCACCTATCATATGACTTGCATAACTTGCATAACATCATGATCACATAGCATATGACTTGCATAACTTGCATAACATCATGATCACATCTCATATGACTTGCACAACTTGCATAACATCATGATCAAATAGCATATGACTTGCATAACTCGCATAATATCATGAACACATAGCATATAACTTGCATAACATCATGAACACATAGCATATGATAACATAACTTGCATTGATCCACATTCATAGCCATAACCTCATTATATCCTATCATAATCAATTCAACAATTGGTCATTAAGGCTATAGAAACTCACCACTTGTTGATTAGCACTCCTAAGAAGAAGATTAAGTTGCTAGAGTTGATTAGAAGTTGATTTGAGAAGCTATCTCCCTCTTTAATTTGTTGGTGGCTCCTCCTAGTTGCATTTTGACGGCATAACGACGTTTTCTCCAATTTTAGTATGAATTAGGGTAGTCTTAGGGTGTATTTATAGAATTAGGATGTAATTTAGGCCCTTAGATTAACCCTAGATTAGGTTAGAGCCTTCAGATCTCGTCACAAGCCACCAAGCACAGCCCAAAACCCTTCAGGTTGCACCTAGGTCACACAGACCGACATTGGGGTCGACCCCTGTGTCGACCCCTGGGTCGACCCCTGGGTCGACCCCTAGGGAGGGGGTCGACACCCATGTCGACCCTAGGGTCGACTCCCTCTGCCTGGCGGGAATTTTCCCGCCTCTTCTGAAATGTTTAAATTTTTATATTTAAATCTGTTTTGAATTTCTGAAAACTTCTTCGGGACTTAACTGGGTCATACGGACTCCGATTTTCGAAAACTCGGACTCTATTTCGCGTATTTTTCCGAGACGAACGCAATGGCATAGCCCGTTTCCCCTGATTCAGATTTAAAATTTAATTCTGCCCTGTTTTACATTATAACAAGTTATTCAACATACGGGGTGTTACAGCTTCGATCCGTTGAACCATGATAGTTTTTCTCGAAAATTCGTCAAAAGTACCTAGGAAAGATGGGAATTATTTTGATTCTATGAAGTAAATTGCAGGACTGTTTTGGAATAATGGTAAATTCCCGTAGAATGTGTAAGCATTATAGAGCCCAGGTTGGTTCTTGGAAAAGATTGTTAGTGCACAGCAAGGACTATTGGTGACTACTAGATGGTAAAGGGTAATTTAGTGTTTAGATCCTTTAGTTTGGACTTTTCTTTATTAGAGGGGACATGGAGCCAGGATTCTTAGCTCTTGGTTACAGCTGTAGAGAATGCTTGTTTTAGTTAAAGAATTAGAAGGCTTATTTGAAGAATGAGCTCAAATCAGCGGATTAAGTTAAATAAGCTAAGAAAAATGACATTACTAAAAATTAAAAAACAAATCTAGTAAAGCAACGAATATGAAAGTTTAGAAAAACGGAAATTTTTGAGAAATGGGAATAAAAATGGATTTTTTCCAAAGAAACATGAAACATAAAATCTATAATAAAGAAAAAAAAATTATGAGAACCGTGCTTGGATAGGAAGATAGAAAACCTTTGTAAAGTAGTTGCTTAAAATCCAATTACAGATAGAAAAGGTACATAAAAGAAAAACGGAAGGTGTGAAGTTTTCTGTTTTCTACCTTTTTGGAACAAAACAAATAAAATATAGAAAATTAGATTTTTATGAAATTCGTAAATTCATAGTTGGTTGATAGGGTTTTGGATGCAAAAATTGGATGAACTACATTCTTACTCTGTAAGAGTGTAGGAAAATTGGATGAAAAAGAATTTTGATTTTCAAAATATCGCATTTATATAAAAGTTTCCAGTATATTTAGCGTGTGTTCATCATGTTTCCAAAAGATTTTCAAGGGAAATTTGCATTTATATAGAAGGTATCGCTTAGGCATTCATTACATTCATGTATTATTATGTTGTATTATACTTTGCACAAGTGCACAAATGGTTGCAAAACTTGAATGCGCACATAATAGTTGTAAATTATGCGAGGAATTACTTAATTTTACCCTTAACGAAAATAAATATTTGAAAAGCTTTTAGAAACTGGTTACAGAATTAGCGTCATTGCATCCGTTGCGATTTTCTGGTCAATTAAACCTATGAAAAAACAAATTTAAGATGAAAAATTATTTTTGAATGAAATATTTCAACAAACTTGAAAAGAAGGCATAAGAAGAAAATTATAAAGAACAATGACCACCATTGCTTTTGGTCTTGTTAACAAAAGCCAATGAAGTCCAATTGGTAGGAGTATGTGTCTCCCAGGTGAGCGGCGCGAGTTTGAGTCCTGTTGGCACTATATTTTTATTATAGAGCGAAGGCTAAAATAATACATATTCTAAGAGAAAAATATGTATAAATGCACATATAAAGAAAATTATCCATAAAAGTATGTATAAAAATATATGTGTACACGCAAATGTAAAAATATGCGTAAGTGTGAGCAAAAATATATACATATGAAAGAGAAATCCAAAATAAACCAACAATCAATGAAAATAGGTAAGAATTTAATGACGGCATACCGCCGTTTGAATTTGGAAAAAAGAAACCAAGGCTGTGCGTAAATATATATGCACAAACTCAAATATTGAAATAAAAAGGTGCTAGATAAGAGCATAAAGAAGTTAATGCACAATAAATGAATAATGGGCAAGAAATCAGCCGCATTTAAAATAAGAGTGCATAAAAAGGAATAAAATAAAGCGTCATTAGTAGCACTAATTAACGGACAAGAAATGGAAAGATTGTATGCATATATACGTGCATAAATACAAAATTAAAGATAAGTTTTAACTAGAATATTATAATTCAGATGTGTATATTAAGTAGGGAATTGAAAGTCATTAATCAACATTAAAACCAGAAAAACAAAATGCATCATAAAATTTTCTTGGACCCAAGATAGGTCGACCTACGCTGGCATGGGTCGACTTATGGGTCGACCCAAGTGGGTCTGGGTTGACATATAGGTCGACCCAGTCGGGCCGATATATGTTTTATGTGATATGGTTTTTTGGTTTGTGCAGTTCATATTTTATTTGATTAAATCTTATGAACCAGACTTTTTTGTACAACAATAAATAGACTTGCAGAGCCTAGCTTTAAAATCATATTTTCTGAGGTGCTTCCTAGGCTTTGCTATTCTCTTCTTCCTCCATATCTTTTCAGAAAAATAAAATATTAGTTTTAGGAAAATTCTGATTTAAGATTTGAAGATAAGAGACCCAAATCTACAACGTATGTGTCAATAAGTCTAATCAATGTGAGATAAGTTATTGAATCTGATTTATTTAGGTTTCTCGTCCTTTTTTCATCTTCTTTTAGCATCAACATTTTTAGTCTGTGGTTGTTTAATATTAAATTCAGTTAGGGAGGCCACAGAACAACAAATCGGGATCAGATTCATGGATTGGAAAGTTGTTAGGTGAGTGGGTTAAATTATACCTTTTTAAATAACGGTATATCTAGTGTTTGCATTCCTCGTTATATTTAATATGCTGAACAATTTATAGTTATGGAAAATGGCTATTAAACCTATTTGTAACATAGTGAAATTGTTACTATTGTTTAAAACCTGTTTCTTTTAGATGTTGTATATGATTTGGGAATTACTGTAAACACTGAAATTGTGGAACTCAAATTAATTATGAGTATATTCTTCAGAATTGATTTTCCTAATTGGCAAAGAAAATTTACAGTAACTATGAACATTATATGGAATAAGAATTCAATATCTAACTTAGAATTAAAAAGGAAAAAATTGGCAGTGGACTGAGTTAGTTGGGTTTATGGAAAATGATATATTTCTATAACGACAAATTACTGAGGTCATAGATGCAAGAAAAGGAAAAGAAAATGGGATTAGTGTGAAATAGGTATTCTTTTACTGTATTGCATACTAATCGAATAAAGTGCATATATATGCACAATTAAAATAAAGAAAATGGCTTGCAACTATGGGTCTAAGTCGATGTGCGTTATGGAAATAAATCATTATATCTTTTTATAAATCAAACTAATGAGGTGCGTGAAAGGTTTTCCTAAAATAAAGAAAATGTACATGATAGTAATTAAAGAATAGATATGCCATAATTACATGGAAAATTTACAGTAATTGGGAAATTACAAATAACTTCACTAAGACATGTGATTAAGTTCAACTTATGGTAGAAATCTGCCTGGAACCGCATGGTAAATTTAGCATCCACAAGTGGTCAGCTTAATGTGAGAGGTCCGGTGCATAAACATACATATATGAATATATGTATATAATAAGAAATAAATAAACGGCATTAATTGTAATGAATGGATTTTACAACAGTAGAAGTTTGGTTAATGTTAAAGAACCAATGAAAATGTGATGAACCAAGAACATTATCTATTATAATTAATTCTATTAATGAGGATGCAATATAATAGGTAGACTTGTCCTAAGGACAAGTGGAATTATAACATGAGTTATGATAAAAAAAAGAGGGAACTTATTAATAAACCTTAGTTAAGCGAACTAAGTTAATAAGTAAACAACAATGATAGGTTGTGATGACAGTGCAAGATTCATGATTAAACCAGGAAAAATAAGGTTAGACTATTTGAAAGAAATAAGCGGTACTTAATTATATACATTAAGTAACATGTTAACAGAAAACATGAGGATTGGAACAAGGTATACTTAATTATACATTAAGTAGAACATGTTATTATAACTTGTAAACATGAAATTAGACAATGAATTACATGGTAATAATGTAAAGATATTGTAAATTAGTTTCGTTAATTACAATCTAGGGAATAACACGTTATGGGCTTATTAATGAACTTAAATGAGTTAAGTTATATCACTGAATTAACAAGCAAGAGGGGTCTGTTCCTTCGAGATACCGGGGGATCAGAGAAAACCCTATACCTTGAATAAACTTAATATGTGTATGATCATGTTAATTGGTAAGTTGATAAAATAAAACAAGCGCGTGATTAAATGATTAGAGATAAGGTCTAATAACATGACGGTGTAATGCGCTTGGACCAGACCGCAAGTCTGAAGATGAAGAAACTAATGGGGTGGAACATTGAGGTCTTTAAAGGGACAAGAGGAGCACGTCCATTGATTCTTCTTCTTGATATTCTGGTTGCTAGCTCTGCGAGACTGGAAGGAAGCACGCGGCTTCCAAGGGATGTGGTAGAGTACTCCATGGTGGTCCCTTTTGCGATATATGCTCAGGTTGTACTCATAGAGGTTGGGTCTGTACATTACCACCCGGTGAGTATTCCGTGACTGTAACGTTAGGTTGGCCATCAGAAGGCTGTGGTGATATGGCATTGGGGTGATTCGAAGATTTTACTAAAGGTAAACTGGTCAGGACCAAATATATGATAGTAATCGTCGGGTATCTGTCATCGACAGTTAGTTTGATGTGGAAAGACTATAGCTAAACCTACAGACCATCGATCTTTAACTATCGAGATTTTGGTTATGGAATACGCCACTTTGGATGTAGATTGTTTGCTAGGAGCACGTCACTTAGTTGTTGATGTAGTCTTTCATTAGTTGAGGGAGGGGTCAGTGTGGGAACATAGACACCATGATAATGCAGACCATAGTTTAGATATTTGTACTTTAGGCCTTTTTAGCAAAGCTATGCAGATATGGAAAGGCCCCAGATAGAGTTCTGTGCATTCATATGTAGCCCAGCTCTATTACAGGACTTGGTGTATAGTAGACAGAACGTACATGTGAGGGTTTAGGTACATGCACACTGCACCGGGTGTTGTATCGTAGACATTAGGGAATTACTTCAATTTGAGACTAAGCTTGATCGAGTAGTTTGGATACGGCAGTCCGTACACTTACTGTAACGACCCACATTTTTGATCATTCAAATCGACAGTAAACCGCACATGTCGACCCAAACAAATCGCAATTGCAGGTAGTTATTGGAAAAAAAAGAAAAGAAAGAAAGAAGAGAAAAACCAATCACAGAACCTCACAGCGGAAGGACAACATATAATAAACAAATAGCAGTTTAAAAGCAGTTGAAATGTATACATCGGTTATAACATTCAATGATTATCAGAGTTACACATACATACAGCTGTACATAATAAGCAGCGGAAACAATGCAGTGGATATACATATGTATAGATAATAGATATACCAAATCTTCGTCTTCGATCTCTTAGTCACAGTCATCCCTGTTAACCGCAAACGCCTGCTGACCCGAGCGTATTACATAAAAGAAACACAACAAACACCCGGATCAGCACTAAATCATTCTCATATTAGTCAAATTAAAATATGAAACAAATTTAGTATCGTGGGTGCAGTAACTCGAGAGATGTTACGGGATTTTTCCATCTCTCAAGGATCCGTCGAACTAATACATAAATAGCATAATACGCTATTATGATAGTGTCTATTCAGTAAAGTATAAATACAGAAAATAGCGTAAGCGGGATTACCATATTACCCTTACGCAGTTTATAGGCATCAACGATCTATACAGTACCGTAAATTCACCGTACCGGTGTTATCAGAGGGCACTCCATAGAAGGAAATGCTAAAACAAAATCGTAGGGGCTCGATAAGGATAAATATTACAAGGCACTCGAGGCAATGCCCAGGGTAGGATTCTACCAATTGCACTCCCGGACCGGTGGTAACGCATAGCAGCCACTACCGCCCACCTCGGAACACACTCCCATAATCATAAATGGCCCAAGTCATCATCATCACAGTCATATAAATAGCATCGAAGAAGTGTGTCCGATCAAAGGCGCTAACCTCAATTAGTCACGTATAGCTCCTGTTTTAGTCATTTAAATTCTGACCCGAAGGTCAGGGCTATTTCGTAGTCGTTCATCTTCTTCGATTCAATAATCGCCTCAAGTCATCATACTCGTTCTGGATACGTCATAACGTTCACAGTTGTCAAAGTGGTATCGACACTGACAGAGAGTATGTCTTATGCCGACTCTGGTCTCTTTAACAACCAACACTTACATTTTCCACATCGGTTGGTTCTTTTATATTTGATAAAGGTTCGCTTTCATATCAAAATATCATCTTCTGTTTCGAACCCAATTTATATTCAAACGAATCAAATTTTCATATCAATCTTTCATAATCATACCCAACCCGATTATATTCTAAAACTAGAATATATTTCATATCATTATATTATAATCATATAATATTTCAAAATGACTTATACTCAAATAGAATATAATTTATCTCAAAGATTTCAAATTATCATGGATTCTTATCTCAACTCCATTTGAACCAGCGGTTCAACTCAAGCATTTCCATTCGGAAGAAATTTATAATTCCAAAACACTTGTAAACTAAATGTTTATATATAATCATAACAATAGTAATAATAAAAATAATAATAAAATAAATTTTATATAAATAAATATATAGATATACATATAGGATATAGTAATTAAAATAAATTAGTAATTTAAATATTATATATTTACTTAAATATAGGTTTACTAGAAATTTTGAAAAATGAATTATAAGGAAAAATTTATTTAAAAATACAATAGTTATAAGTAAAGGTAAGTAATAAATTTAAAGCAAGAATAATTATTTGGAATCAAATGCATAAATATATTTAAAAAAAATTCTCTAATCAAAATCTTCCTTCCTTCCAAATTCCAATACTTGAATCTATCCTCCGGTCTCAACGGAGTTCATTAAATTCCATATCTCTTTTCAACCCCGTTCAAACAACTATTTGATTTCAAGAGTTCAAATATATATTTGAACTGAGTTAAAACAACTCAAATACCATTGATTTCCAAATTTCCCAAAACTTATATTCCATAAGAATTTATTTCCTTGTAATCCAAACTCTTAATTTGAAAGATTTAAATCGTACTCAAATCCCAATTTAAATATTTCCCCTTTGTTTTGGAAAATTCCTTTAACCCTTTTAAATCAACATCCCGGTTCAGAATCTTCAAAGAATTGAATTATCGAGTATCGACACATTTCTTTAAATGAAATTCTATCAAATAAAATTTCAAATATTTAAAAATCATTTAACCAACCGATGTCTGTATATAATTATCTATCCAATGGCCAAGTGATTTTAAATTTAATTTCTCGATATTTCAGTGATTGATCTATCATTTCAATCCAAATCAGGGTCACAGAGATTTATCATTTCACTCCATGTTCTTAATTCATTTTATCGATAAATCCCGGTTTCATTAGATGCCCGCAACATCAAGGGTAAATGGAATTTATCGTCAAAATCAACATGCATTATAATATATTGAATAAGGAGCATAAAAATGTCACTATAAATTCAGTAATAAATTTCAACCAACATCCGTCACAATCATTTCATTCAACTGATTAGCATTAAAATGTTTCCGGATTTTACAAGGGTTCGAATTCAACTAGAAATTTAAATTTAATTTAATAACAAATCAATTACTTAAATTGCATGTTAACACACTTGCATGTTAAATTTAAACCACACATCAACAATCCAACACAACCATGCAACCAAACTTACTTCATAATTTAATTCAATAAATATGGGAATAATTCAGTATTTCATGAGTGAGAAAATCACTCACCTTTGGGTCCTTAGTGGATCGAACGTCCAACCATAGCCCAAAATTTCACAGTCTCTAAACGCAGCCAGGTTAGTTCCAAAACGTCTGCAATTTCGCCACGATCCCAACGCAACAAACCGCGTCCAAATCCGAGTCAAAACGAAAGAGTTATCAACGTTTTACTCTCTGAATTTTTTAAATATATAAATTAAATAAAAACAAATTTCCTACCCAATACGAATCTGCCACGTCAGCAGCTAAGATCCCGCTCATCTCCTTCTCCTCATGGCTACAGGACCCGAACGAAACAACCCATTCATGGCCAACTTTGACCCCCGATATCTCTGAGCTCCGGCCACCGAAAGAGGTGAGACCACCACCAAAAGGACCGCACTGTTGAGGCGCCTCCACGACCCTGGACCTGCCACCTCCGATTGCTCATAGCTCCGCCAGTGTCGAGATCAACAAATGGGTTTTCGAACCCTAAACGGAAAATTCCGCCGCCTCCCTTGAGTAATCGAATCCCCAACCACCATCAACGGGTTCGTATCAACCTTCCGCACAATACCCATATCTTAATTCCTTCGATTTCACTCTAAATCAAAAATACCCAAATTTCCCTTTAGGGTTTCGGAAACAGCGAGTTTGACCATAATTTTCTGACCAAGCGGAGTACCGCATGCGACAACAAGCTGTAGATCTGAGCTCTACCAGTTGAGAGCTTCGATTCGACATATAATCAGCTATGCTTTGAAGAGATTTGAATTTCAAGTTGGGATTTTTATTTGAATCTAGGTTAGAAATTTGATTTCTGCCATTGAAGAAAAAGAATAGGTAGATGGAGTTATACGTGAAGTGAGAAATGAGTCGGTGAGGTGGTAGTTGGGTTTATTTGTATAGATATAGGAGGCCCAATATGATCAACACAGAGTTATCTTATTACACTGATTCCCTTTCACTCTTTCTCCCGTACGATCAAACGGTAAGTCGAAATGTAACGCAAATTGGATTCCTAGCATAATTCACTATTCCGGTTCCAATGGCGCCAGTTTCGTCGAATTCCGAGACAGTCGCCAAATAGTTAAATTTCACAGTTAATTAAATAAAAAAAATATTAAAAATTCAATTAACTATTTTAATTCAAATTTAAATATCTATAAAATCCCATTTAAACCAATTTATAACTTAAATAAAATTTTATAATCAATTTCACATATTTTAAATTCCTGAATTTTGATTATTTCTCAAATTAAATTTGATCTGCAACATTTCAAATGAATGAATTATCCAATATCAAATCCAAATCTCACCATTTACCTGTTTAAATTTGAGATTCTTATTTATAAATTAAACACTTAAGTTTTATTCAGTCATATAAATAAAAACCCAATTTACAACATTTTCCAATTATAACTCAATAAAAAGAATCGTTTATTTTCAATTCAACAATCATCATCATTACAAATCAACTAAATTTGATTTTTAACCCATGTTATTCAATTTATTTAATTAAATTCAAGTTTTAAATATGCGGAAAATTATGGGATGTTACATTCTCCCCCACTTAAAATCTTTTCGTCCTCGAAAAGAGAACGAAACGATATTAAGCTCATATCTATTTTAAATTCATACTTAAAAATAGCCTTTATAAAGTAAGTTATATTTGTAACTCATAAATTTTCTAACTCCCGAAATCACGAAAAATTTCGGCAGCATCTCCTTTGTACGGAGAGGTCCGGAAAATCACAACATATAAAAATTCAAATATACATCTCATCATTCGATGAGGCATCCCAAAAATGGGGAAGACACCATATATATTCTAACCATAAACCATATGACACACATACGTACCTCGTTTAGCGTTTATTTGCATTTTTACTTACCTTAGCATTTAGCGTTTTGCGCAAGCGAGCTCCGAAGCGTAGCGCGAATTCCTTACACCTTCTACATACTCACATACACATGAGAATCAATCATATATACAATATATAGCAATTGTATACAACTTACACAACATACATAAATCATTTTAGCCCCATAACCAATATATCTATGGCAGGCCAGCAAACAGAATGAAGTTTATCACCCATTAAATGTTGGAATTAGACTAGAACCCACTAGGTAAAAGTTGTATCATTTCTTTTAAGCTTTCCGAATTGTCCGGATTCGTCGAATTCCGACAATTCGTTCAAAAGTTATGACTGTTTTAATAAACCGAACGCTTCAGCCCGTACCCTAAAAATGCAGGTCTGAAATGTTCTATCCACTTTTTAGCCCCATAAACATCAGAATTTGACTAGGCATATTATGAGAAAGTTTAAGTTTACATTCTGGCCTTTCCGAATTGTACTCGCACATTGAAATCCGACGCTTCGTTAGGGAGTTATGATCAAAACAATATTGATATATACTTCAGTTTTTTTTTTCTGCGCGTACAACTACAACTAAACCTTTGATTTCAGCATAGTAAACATGAGAATTTCGATGGCCGCTATTAACGAAAGTATTAGCTCAGTTTCTGGGGTTTTAAAAAAGTCCGGAATCGTTAAATTCCGGTCATCCATTCAAAAATTATGGCTATTCTACGACAGCCTATCGAACACTTCAGATTTTTGCACGAACGTCGACTTATATAATTGGAGTTTCAAACTTCCGGATTCTAATTTTTTTATAAATCTTTATCAATTCACATTAGTTATCACTCTTTACTCGAGGAATGGTTTTGAAAACCCTTAGTAACTTAACCATTAAAATGAATTATTTCCCCTTTTATACTCAAAATATGATTTCCCTTTTCAATACTTAAATATGTTCATATTCATTTCAATTTTATTAAATGTATTTTATTTCAATTACCTCTTTCCATTTTCATCTATTGAATCCTTTACATTTACTTCATTATCCAAGCAATGAATTCATATCCAATTGCTTATTTCACTCCAATATATTTTTAGATACATTACTCGTTTCTTTTCAAGCATTAATTTTAGTTAAACTTGAAGTCATTCTGCCCTTTCAACTGTCTTGCTTGTATTAAATTCTTAATTCATAACCTTAGTCGATTCACCAAATTTCATTCCCATACCAATTTACTTCATCCATGTTACACCAAGCATCAACTCTAGTTGAGATTTTAAATCCATTTTTACTTTTCCAACTTCTTGACTCTATTGAATTCTTAATTCATTAACATGGATCGATTTGCCACATTTCATTACTTATTACTATTTACTTCAACTATGTTCCATTGAATTATCATTCAAATTTCCATATTCGATTAGCCATTTACTTGAATTAATTCAGATTTATTTATTCAAGTTCATCCTCACCGCATCTTCATTCATATTTGGTTTGAATCGACCAAATTCAGATTTCTTGAGTTTATTTTCATTTATTCAAATTCATTTGGCTTACTTGAATCTACTTGGTTTCAATTTCTTTCGATATTCAAATTTAATGGCTTAGACTTTGACTTATATTCCAACACCTCATTCCATTTTAGTTAACTTTGAATCTATATCAATGGATTAAGATTAGTTATGGCTTTTATATAAACTATTCTATCTCGTCATGTTTATTAAATTTCATTGTTTGTACTTCGAGTTATGTTCGATACATTGACCAAATGAGGTTTAACCCATTTATATTTTTATACCTTCATTTTTACTTCATCGACCATCTCATATTATCAACAACATAAAATTCCTTTTTACTCCTTCTCGACTAACTTGATAAACTTATTAATTAGCCAAGTCATGAGTTATCACCATTTCTAGACAACCTAATCCTCTAATCTATTCTGGTTGACTTAAGTTGAATTTATTTTGCGGTTAATTTAATGGATGCGTTTTTTACAGGTCCCTATTAAGTTTCAAAATATAAAAAAAACCCGGTCATAAACTTATTGTAAATTAGTTCCCTATTTTTTGAAAAGTCATAAAAAATATAAAAAAAATATAAAAAAATCACGTAAATTCGTATTTAAATAAAACATGTAAACATTAAAAAATTCAGAACAAAAAACCATCAAAGAAGGCGTCAAAAATCAAAAAAACAGAAAAAAAAAAAACGAAATTTCCAGTTAAATGCATAATATTATTCACATATATCACTTTCCTGCATACATCCGTGCATATTTTTCACTACATACATCTTCGTTGATTTTTATTCATGCAAATAAATGCATACATGTGTGCAAAAATTTCAAATACTTGCATACATTTGTGCAGGTTTATTTTCAGATTTTAATCTGAAAACACCTTATAGAAAAGTTGCATACATATATGCAATTATCAGTAATAATTGCATAAATGTATGCAATTATTTTTTTTCGATTTTCGTAGATTCCTGACATTATTTCCATATTTTAGAATTTTTTTTTATGAACGTACGCACATTTTTTTAAAAAAAATACAAAAAGGCGGAAAAAATAAAATAGGGGGCGGGTTTAAAAATTTTCAGAACTTTGTTTTTTTTTTTTAAAAATTAGGTCCCTACTTTTTATCCTATAAAAATGTTGCACACATGTGTGCATTTTTTTGAGAAATTTGCACATTTGGATGCAAATAAAAATGAACTGAAAAATTATGTTAAATCTACCCGCTGGAAGAACTGTAATAATTGCATATATGCATGCAATAAAATAAAAAAGGTGCATAATATTATGCATTTAACTGTAGTTTTTTCTGTTTTTTTTGCTGTTTTCTTCTTTCTGACATTATTTTTGTTGTTTTTTGAACTGAATTTTTTTATAATGCGTAATATATTTTATTACTAATTTACGAATTTTTTTTTTATTTTTTTTTACTTATTATTTTATAAGTTTTGAAAACAGGGACCTAATTTACAATAAGTTTATGACCGGATGTGAGCCTAATTAAGTTTCAAAATAGGGACGTGAGCCGAATATTCACTAATTTAATTCCTAATACTCATATCGACCAAATTTGTAGCTTATTTAACTTAATTATTGTCCACATTTATGTGTTTAAACGATGGTTCCTTTCTCTCGACACTCAAGTCCATTTCTTAGTTTCAAAGTTTAAACTCCAATGAATCGAGCACTAATCATAACCCATTATCATTTGTTTATACAAACTCAAAGTACTTGATTCCGGGTTTTATACCATTTATAGAAAATAATACCATATTGTGACGACAAGGAATTTCGCTCGGTCCGAACCAGTCGCTAAACCGATCCAGGCCGTTCGAAACGCCCTATCGTTTGAGAACACGACAAAACAGAACACATACAGAAGAACATTTCACTATTATTACAACAATGCATCAGATTACAAGAATATACAGAGTATAAATGAATATTACACAGAAATATCAGAGATTTAAATTACATTTACATACCTAGCAGCGGAAAATAATATAATACACAACTAGAAGTAGATATACGGATACAAAGCTTTCCGGATATCGTTCCAGCTGTAAACCAGGATCCTGTGAATATAAATCTGCAAAACCGAAACTACTAGCTGCCCGTGTCGAAAATAGGGGCACCCAGAGTTTAGGTTAAAACAATAAACTCCAGGTCAGTCATGTGACTGGTGTGAGAACTAAAACAGTTAATCTTTATTTTAAAGTTAGGTAAATCAAGGGACCACGCCGTATAACACGGAACGGGTTTCCTCCCAAGAATACCAGTGCATAAAACAAACAACGCAATGCTAAATAAAGAAAAATGAAGCTGTTATAAGACCCAGGTCCCATCACACAATGCAACGCAGTCGAGGATAGGGTTTTCCCTTATAACAGCCAAAGAATGCTTGATACGTTTAAAAACAAATCATTTGATACTATGTAAGTGCATAGTGTATAAAACAACTTCAAATCATAAGTATCAATCATAGGCGGCATGGGTACCATATATCATGTCGCCATATATAGGTTTACAAATAAAACCGCAAATGTCACGTATTTGGAAATTGGATTTCCGTCTATGAACCGAGGCAAAAGATAGTCCTCAACCGATTCGAGACGCTCTAGCCCGCCCCTCAGGATCAGAGCTCGAGTGACCCTTGGATCGTCAGGGCCGGTCCACCGATGTGGATTAAAATGCCTGAACATGCGTTTCCCCACCCTTTGGGGTGTAAATGAGCCAACGAATGGCTCCATCGGACCCGGATCGTCCGATCTAACCGAGGCGCCTCGCAACAGCAACAACCACACAGGTGAAAAGTATATAAATGTCAGGGCTGGTAGGTCACTGACACCACCCTAGCTAGAAAGAAACGCATGCCCTCCCTGATGTCCTCTCCCGTTTCTGGTTCACAACCGGGGTGTGAGGCTCGCGAATTCACGTTACACAAAGCTGTGCCACACAGGCTGTGCTTTGATCATCACCACAAGACTTTGCTTTTCAACAGAAGCCTTGATCATTTGCATCTTAGCATGCCACACAGGCAAACCACTCTATGCAACCGATACCAGTCCCACAGAATGAAACCCAATGTCAGACACACAGTCCATTTACAAGTCCGTTCTGGGCCTGAACGAAACCGGAGGCACCTAGTACCCCGCATATCCATCGATCTCCAAGTACGTCTGGACGATCACCAACTGTTTCCATCTTCTTGGGTGTACAGCCCAATCAAGATCATCAGTTATCACCCAAACGACGTGAAGACTTCCGGTCTTCGACCACCGTCTTCACCTTCGACACCACGTCGAATCAGTTATTCAGAATGGGATAAACCCGGTCTTTCTGAATAACTCGCGTATATATTATAAAAGTGTTACACAAACACAACATACGCCTCATTCCAATTCAGAATATTCTTTTATCCAAATATTCCCATTAATTTTATCCAAGATAAATTCTTTAAATTTATTCTTTAATCTCCTTTGAATATCAATTCAATCTAGTCGGGATTAGCGAACCACACCGAAGTAATCATTTATTTTATTTCCCAATCCCAACCTATTCATCCCATGAAGTAAAACTGGTAGTACTTCATATCTAACACCACAGTGTTATCGGTAATTCAATTACCATTTCACGTTCAAATCTAATTAAAGATTTAACTATCGCCTGGAGTAAAACTGGTGATACTCCATTCTCGATCTATTCAAACTATTTAAAGATTCATTAAAACTCCACTTAGTTTTAATCGTTAACTGGGTTAAAGAATCAGTGTCTTTTAAAACACAGTTCACGATAAACCCAAAATCCCATTCGATTGATTATCGGGTTAAAGAACGAGTGTTATTTAAAACACTGTCCACGATAAACCCAAAATCAATATCAATTCAATTCCAATTAAATATTCTTTAATTGGTACACTTCATTAAATCTAAATAAAAAGATTTAACATTTTCTCAACTGGGTTCAAGAACAGCGTTAGTGAAGACACCACTCACGACAAACCCAAATCACATTCGATATTCAATACAAGGCTCTGAATAGAAAATATATCGGCTTATATTCAATATCGAATTCTACGACTAACAAACGTCGTATTGGAAATAACGATATAAATATATATCTTTCAAATTTCCATAACAACATCTGTATAATCACGAATTCCAACATCGAAATATTCCGAAGACAATTTCGATTCAAATCCACTCCAATGCAATCATTGGAAATTTTGGTTATTTTCAAAACCCTTTTCAAATTCAATTTATTTATTTAAAAATAAATAGAATTATAATTCTAGTTCAAAACTAGTTCATTTCGATAAAAATCTATTTTTATCTTTTCAAACATGAAGTTTTTCATCCCAAATCTTCACAAATTATTTCTTATGATTTTACACAAATTATTACTATTTTTAATAATTTTATCAAGGCCCGTACAGTCGATTTCCAACAATGGCCACCGAACTGCACTTATAGCGACCTTTTTCAAATTTGATTTGGACATAATTCCAAATCCAACCGTTAGATTTCAAATTTCTAACATTCGCTAGAAAGCTCTTTTCGATACGAACCCAACGGTTCCGGTTTTAGGAGAATCCGACGGTCGGATCTCCCGTAACGTCCATTTGAAATCAATGGTCGAAATTCGCGAACTGCCGCTGCGCGACGCGTTCTATTCAGGCCATTATATTATATATATAATATATATAATATATACTTCGTCGATTTCTATTTAAAACGAATTATATAAATAGTTTTAAAATTCGTTTCAAAATCTATTTCAACTTCCATCTCAATTCAAAGCAAAATTGAATTCTTCTCTATAAATTCGTTTTAAAATTCATTTCTATTCAATTCAAATTTCAATTCAATTTGAATTCATTTCAATTTGCTTTCAATTCATTTTGAATTCGTTTTCAATTCAATTCATTTCGAAATCGTTTTCAATTCAATTCATTTCGAAATCACCTTCAATTCAATTCACTTTGAATTCGTTTTCAATTCAATTCATTTCGAAATCGTTTTCAATTCAATTCATTTCGAAATCACCTTCAATTCAATTCACTTTGAATTCGTTTTCAATTCAATTCATTTCGAAATCACTTTAAAATTGATATAAATATCGTTTACTTCAAAATGGCGTCAATCTAATCAACACGGCTTCATAAATTTCTATTTTCAAATATTCTATTTCAAATATTTCTTTTTCAAAACTGGAATGAGGCCCAATCAATTACCATATAAAATTAATTATATGGATTTGCATACAACACATGTATATAATAGCATTGAAAATAATCAACCATCAACCAAAGTGCACTACACTGTATAAGCATCAAATATAGATATTCAACGCTTATAACAGCCTGTCAATCCATCGATCGACATATTTAATCAATCAGGATGAGTGAAATTCATATTTCATCCCAACACCCGTGTGGGGTTTCAAACAAACAAACACAGATTTTATTTGTGCAGTTGGGCGATGTGTAAAATTTATCGTCCCAATCAATGTCATTCAAATAAGTGTACATAAACAAACCGTTTGGTTTGTAAATGAATATTTATTTATTCACATTCACGTTAAAAATTATATTTTCAACGATAAAACATTTTATTTCAACCTATGAATTTCTATTCAATTCATTTACACAATAAAATGATATTTTAATTTTCTAACACATTTTAGAAAATTTCGGCGGCATAACGGCACGATACTAGAAACGGGACAAGGCCCAGCCTTATCCCCGGTCTAGTGAAGGCCCACGCCATTCACACATCAATCAAATCAATTTCAATTCACCCAACAATTCAATTTCAATTCAAACCAATAACCTAACCAACTACACAATCAAACAAACAAGTCCATGGTCTGTGGACGGGTGTCGGGTGCTACTAAGCACCGTCTGCATCCTAGTATATATATATAACCAGAAAATAAATTGAAGAGTGAGAAATTCTCACATTATAGCTATCCTAGCTCCACGGCACTTCTTTTTCGAATCTTCGTCAGCTTCGTCGCCCGTAGCCACTACATATATAAAAATCGAATTTTTATATCACTTCTCAATATATAAAAATCGGATTTTTAGTTCGCTATTCAATATATAAAAATCGAATTTTTATTTCGCTATTCAATATATAAAAATATGATTTTTACTTTGCTTTCAACATATAAAAATATGATTTTTACTTTGCTTTCAACATATAAAAATATGATTTTTACTTTGCTTTCAACATATAAAAATACCATTTTTCTATCGAAGTTCAATCTTCTCTGTCGCTTCATATATAAAATAAAAATCAGATTTTTATTTCGTTACATACACAAAGATGATATCTTTATATTCTCTATCCTATAAAGATTATATTTTCAATACTTTAAAAATATAAAAATCATATTTTTAATACTTTAAAAATATAAAGATCATATTTTTACAAAAATATAGATCCCGCCTTTTCCATTTTAAAGATCAAATCTTTTCTTTTACCTTTTCAAGTTTAAATCTTTTCTCTTTTTAAAATCTAAATCTTTAATCAGTTTTTAAATGCTAATAGAAAAATCAAAACAGTTTTAAATTACTAATTAAAAATAAAAACAGTTTTAAATTACTAATTAAAAATAAAAACAGTTTTAAACTACTAATTAAAAATAAAAACAGTTTAAAACTACTAATTAAAAATAAAAACAGTTTTAAACTACTAATTAAAAATAAAAACAGTTTTAAATTACTAATTAAAAATAAAAACAGTTTTAAACTACTAATTAAAAATAAAAACAGTTTTAAATTACTTTTTAAAAATAAAAACAGTTTTAAATTACTTTTTATTCTTCAGTTATATAAACAAAATAAAATAATAAAAAAAAAAAAAAAAAAGGAAGACTTACAGAGAGGGGGGGGGGGGCTTCGGGTAAAAAAGAAGAGGGACAGAGGAGGAGATCGGCGAGGGGGGGGGGCGGTTAGGCTTAGGCGGTTAAGGGGGTGGGCGACGACTGTCGCGAGGTCGAGGACTTCTAGGGGGGGTCGCGACTGCTTCGCAGACGTCGAGATGAGGGAGGGGGGGGGGGCGGCTCTTCGTCGGCGCTCGAGGGATCGGGGGGGGGGGGGGGGGGGGCGCTAGCGGTCGGCGGCGGCTGCGAGCGATTTAGGGCGTGGGTTTCTTCTTTTTTTTTTTTTTATTTGTTTTCTTTTAAGTGATTCGGGGGGGGGGGGGCAATGAAGGAGAAAAGGGGAATTCTTTTTTTTTTTTTTATTATTTAATTATTTAAATTTGTGCCAAAGGGTTGACTTTTACTTATGACCTCGAAACGAGGTCCACCGCCTGCCGTCCATATCGTTTCACCCCCATTCTGAACACAATGGGATATGTATCGTAAGCTGGTTTGATCATTACAATTGGTTTCCGTTGAAATTTACAATTTAAATCACTATATTGAATTTTAAACGTACATTTCAATTCACCGGGGTCACATACCAACTCTAAAAATTCCCGAAAAATATTTTCTAGCTTCGTATTGACGATACGGTCCTAACAAAACTAGTTTCGTCGAATTCCGAGACCGTTGGAAAAATGGCCAATTTCCAGTCGATTAAAATCAACTGAAACTGGTCAAACGCGTTTTCGTTTGCCACGCTCACATATTGATTCGAAAAATTATGAAATTTGAAATCTAGCAATAATTTGACACTGCGGACCCAACAAAACTGGTTTCGTCGAAATCCGAGGTCGTTTGCAAAATGTCCATTTTTAAGGGCCTGAATTCCATAGCGACTATTCAGAATTTTCAACTGGACATATCTTTTGATTCCCGCTATGAAAACTTGATTATTCGGATTCGTTGGAAAGATATTATCAATTAGATCCTATTATTTTTGGTTTCACTAAAATCCGGATTGTTTTGCACCCGGTACATTCAATTGAAGTTTGAAATCGAATTACTGAACTACCGCGCCATTTTCAATTCTATTTATAATTATATATAAATATTTATATTCTAACGACGACGTATATAAATATATACGTCGAATTCAATTCTAAATAAATTTCTCGTCAATATTATTTAAAATAATTCATTTTAAATAATCAAAACTCGCTAAAATTGCCAAAATAAAAATTTCAAACTGGCCCAGATTTTCCGGGTTGTTACAATCTCCCCCACTTAAAACTTTTCGTCCCCGAAAAGGAACAAAGTCGAAAGTGGTTTGATTATTCAGCTCTACGATCGATCAGGCTTCCATTCTCCAACTCTTTAGTTTCTGAGAATTTTCAAAATTTCAAAAATTTGGCTAACACCCTAAATTTTTGAAAAATTTCGCCATAACCTCCCCTGCACCGGGAGCATCGGGGAATTTCAAATAGCTTCCCCGGTCCTTCAGATCTCAAAAAGAAAAAGAAAAAGCCAAGCGGCTAGCCAATAGGCTCACAAAATCATCATCACCCAAACAAACAGTAAATTATGTAGTAAACATGTACCTATTTGTCGGGCAAACAAATTTTATTCTCTGCTCTAGCCTCCTTGCTATGACCTGTTCAATGATATATATGTATATGCAAGCAAATGCAACCAATTTTCAATACAGTTCAATATTTGGTTCAATTAGGCTAAATGGTTCAAAATTAGCAAACAAATAAACAAACAACACAAACATCAATCCATTAGTGAATTAGAGTTTCAAATTCATAAATTTGATACATATACAAAAATCATGTTTTTGATGCCAATTCACAACAATGTATTCTAACTATATTAGTTTTGGCTCTCACACCAGTCAATAGGAAATATATAGATATCACACCTTCGAAACACGAAAATAAATATTGATAACGCGGCCGCATTACCAAAATTATCTCCGGGCGACTAGAGTGTGATTCTATATCTATCCAGTATATTAAAACTTTGAATATACGTTTGCAAGGCGTATATACAAATTCTTTATATACTGAATTGTCCAAAATCAATATAAACAAATAATCGAATACGAATAGTTGATTTAAATTTTCAAAACAAAACTTTGTTTTCATTTTCAAAAATATACTCTTCACACTCGTTCTAGGATACTACTGATCCTATCTCTAACGAGTCATTCTAATTGGATCTTACTAATCCAATATCTGATGAATTCTTTCGTAGGGTTCTAATGTGTCTTGTTCTCTGAGCTTTGTAAACCAAAGCTCTGATACCAACTGTGACGACAAGGAATTTCGCTCGGTCCGAACCAGTCGCTAAACCGATCCAGGCCGTTCGAAACGCCCTATCGTTTGAGAACACGACAAAACAGAACACATACAGAAGAACATTTCACTATTATTACAACAATGCATCAGATTACAAGAATATACAGAGTATAAATGAATATTACACAGAAATATCAGAGATTTAAATTACATTTACATACCTAGCAGCGGAAAATAATATAATACACAACTAGAAGTAGATATACAGATACAAAGCTTTCCGGATATCGTTCCAGCTGTAAACCAGGATCCTGTGAATATAAATCTGCAAAACCGAAACTACTAGCTGCCCGTGTCGAAAATAGGGGCACCCAGAGTTTAGGTTAAAACAATAAACTCCAGGTCAGTCATGTGACTGGTGTGAGAACTAAAACAGTTAATCTTTATTTTAAAGTTAGGTAAATCAAGGGACCACGCCGTATAACACGGAACGGGTTTCCTCCCAAGAGTACCAGTGCATAAAACAAACAGCGCAATGCTAAATAAAGAAAAATGAAGCTGTTATGAGACCCAGGTCCCATCACACAATGCAACGCAGTCGAGGATAGAGTTTTCCCTTATAACAGCCAAAGAATGCTTGATACGTTTAAAAACAAATCATTTGATACTATGTAAGTGCATAGTGTATAAAACAACTTCAAATCATAAGTATCAATCATAGGCGGCATGGGTACCATATATCATGTCGCCATATATAGGTTTACAAATAAAACCGCAAATGTCACGTATTTGGAAATTGGATTTCCGTCTATGAACCGAGGCAAAAGATAGTCCTCAACCGATTCGAGACGCTCTAGCCCGCCCCTCAGGATCAGAGCTCGAGTGACCCTTGGATCGTCAGGGCCGGTCCACCGATGTGGATTAAAATGCCTGAACATGCGTTTCCCCACCCTTTGGGGTGTAAACGAGCCAACGAATGGCTCCATCGGACCCGGATCGTCCGATCTAACCGAGGCGCCTCGCAACAGCAACAACCACACAGGTGAAAAGTATATAAATGTCAGGGCTGGTAGGTCACTGACACCACCCTAGCTAGAAAGAAACGCATGCCCTCCCTGATGTCCTCTCCCGTTTCTGGTTCACAACCGGGGTGTGAGGCTCGCGAATTCACGTTACACAAAGCTGTGCCACACAGGCTGTGCTTTGATCATCACCACAAGACTTTGCTTTTCAACAGAAGCCTTGATCATTTGCATCTTAGCATGCCACACAGGCAAACCACTCTATGCAACCGATACCAGTCCCACAGAATGAAACCCAATGTCAGACACACAGTCCATTTACAAGTCCGTTCTGGGCCTGAACGAAACCGGAGGCACCTAGTACCCCGCATATCCATCGATCTCCAAGTACGTCTGGACGATCACCAACTGTTTCCATCTTCTTGCGTGTACAGCCCAATCAAGATCATCAGTTATCACCCAAACGACGTGAAGACTTCCGGTCTTCGACCACCGTCTTCACCTTCGACACCACGTCGAATCAGTTATTCAGAATGGGATAAACCCGGTCTTTCTGAATAACTCGCGTATATATTATAAAAGTGTTACACAAACACAACATACGCCTTATTCCAATTCAGAATATTCTTTTATCCAAATATTCCCATTAATTTTATCCAAGATAAATTCTTTAAATTTATTCTTTAATCTCCTTTGAATATCAATTCAATCTAGTCGGGATTAGCGAACCACACCGAAGTAATCATTTATTTTATTTCCCAATCCCAACCTATTCATCCCATGAAGTAAAACTGGTAGTACTTCATATCTAACACCACAGTGTTATCGGTAATTCAATTACCATTTCACGTTCAAATCTAATTAAAGATTTAACTATCGCCTGGAGTAAAACTGGTGATACTCCATTCTCGATCTATTCAAACTATTTAAAGATTCATTAAAACTCCACTTAGTTTTAATCGTTAACTGGGTTAAAGAATCAGTGTCTTTTAAAACACAGTTCACGATAAACCCAAAATCCCATTCGATTGATTATCGGGTTAAAGAACGAGTGTTATTTAAAACACTGTCCACGATAAACCAAAAATCAATATCAATTCAATTCCAATTAAATATTCTTTAATTGGTACACTTCATTAAATCTGAATAAAAAGATTTAACATTTTCTCAACTGGGTTCAAGAACAGCGTTAGTGAAGACACCACTCACGACAAACCCAAATCACATTCGATATTCAATACAAGGCTCTGAATAGAAAATATATCGGCTTATATTCAATATCGAATTCTACGACTAACAAACGTCGTATTGGAAATAACGATATAAATATATATCTTTCAAATTTCCATAACAACATCTGTATAATCACGAATTCCAACATCGAAATATTCCGAAGACAATTTCGATTCAAATCCACTCCAATGCAATCATTGGAAATTTTGGTTATTTTCAAAACCCTTTTCAAATTCAATTTATTTATTTAAAAATAAATAGAATTATAATTCTAGTTCAAAACTAGTTCATTTCGATAAAAATCTATTTTTATCTTTTCAAACATGAAGTTTTTCATCCCAAATCTTCACAAATTATTTCTTATGATTTTACACAAATTATTACTATTTTTAATAATTTTATCAAGGCCCGTACAGTCGATTTCCAACAATGGCCACCGAACTGCACTTATAGCGACCTTTTTCAAATTTGATTTGGACATAATTCCAAATCCAACCGTTAGATTTCAAATTTCTAACATTCGCTAGAAAGCTCTTTTCGATACGAACCCAACGGTTCCGGTTTTAGGAGAATCCGACGGTCGGATCTCCCGTAACGTCCATTTGAAATCAATGGTCGAAATTCGCGAACTGCCGCGGCGCGGCGCGTTCTATTCAGGCCATTATATTATATATATAATATATATAATATATACTTCGTCGATTTCTATTTAAAACGAATTATATAAATAGTTTTAAAATTCGTTTCAAAATCTATTTCAACTTCCATCTCAATTCAAAGCAAAATTGAATTCTTCTCTATAAATTCGTTTTAAAATTCATTTCTATTCAATTCAAATTTCAATTCAATTTGAATTCATTTCAATTTGCTTTCAATTCATTTTGAATTCGTTTTCAATTCAATTCATTTCGAAATCGTTTTCAATTCAATTCATTTCGAAATCACCTTCAATTCAATTCACTTTGAATTCGTTTTCAATTCAATTCATTTCGAAATCGTTTTCAATTCAATTCATTTCGAAATCACCTTCAATTCAATTCACTTTGAATTCGTTTTCAATTCAATTCATTTCGAAATCACTTTAAAATTGATATAAATATCGTTTACGTCAAAATGGCGTCAATCTAATCAACACGGCTTCATAAATTTCTATTTTCAAATATTCTATTTCAAATATTTCTTTTTCAAAACTGGAATGAGGCCCAATCAATTACCATATAAAATTAATTATATGGATTTGCATACAACACATGTATATAATAGCATTGAAAATAATCAACCATCAACCAAAGTGCACTACACTGTATAAGCATCAAATATAGATATTCAACGCTTATAACAGCCTGTCAATCCATCGATCGACATATTTAATCAATCAGGATGAGTGAAATTCATATTTCATCCCAACACCCGTGTGGGGTTTCAAACAAACAAACACAGATTTTATTTGTGCAGTTGGGCGATGTGTAAAATTTATCGTCCCAATCAATGTCATTCAAATAAGTGTACATAAACAAACCGTCTGGTTTGTAAATGAATATTTATTTATTCACATTCACGTTAAAAATTATATTTTCAACGATAAAACATTTTATTTCAACCTATGAATTTCTATTCAATTCATTTACACAATAAAATGATATTTTTATTTTCTAACACATTTTAGAAAATTTCGGCGGCATAACGGCACGATACTAGAAACGGGACAAGGCCTAGCCTTATCCCCGGTCTAGTGAAGGCCCACGCCATTCACACATCAATCAAATCAATTTCAATTCACCCAACAATTCAATTTCAATTCAAACTAATAACCTAACCAACTACACAATCAAACAAACAAGTCCATGGTCTGTGGACGGGTGTCGGGTGCTACTAAGCACCGTCTGCATCCTAGTATATATATATAACCAGAAAATAAATTGAAGAGTGAGAAATTCTCACATTATAGCTATCCTAGCTCCACGGCACTTCTTTTTCGAATCTTCGTCAGCTTCGTCGCCCGTAGCCACTACATATATAAAAATCGAATTTTTATATCACTTCTCAATATATAAAAATCGGATTTTTAGTTCGCTATTCAATATATAAAAATCGAATTTTTATTTCGCTATTCAATATATAAAAATATGATTTTTACTTTGCTTTCAACATATAAAAATATGATTTTTACTTTGCTTTCAACATATAAAAATATGATTTTTACTTTGCTTTCAACATATAAAAATACCATTTTTCTATCGAAGTTCAATCTTCTCTGTCGCTTCATATATAAAATAAAAATCAGATTTTTATTTCGTTACGTACACAAAGATGATATCTTTATATTCTCTATCCTATAAAGATTATATTTTCAATACTTTAAAAATATAAAAATCATATTTTTAATACTTTAAAAATATAAAGATCATATTTTTACAAAAATATAGATCCCGCCTTTTCCATTTTAAAGATCAAATCTTTTCTTTTACCTTTTCAAGTTTAAATCTTCTCTCTTTTTAAAATCTAAATCTTTAATCAGTTTTTAAATGCTAATAGAAAAATCAAAACAGTTTTAAATTACTAATTAAAAATAAAAACAGTTTTAAATTACTAATTAAAAATAAAAACAGTTTTAAACTACTAATTAAAAATAAAAACAGTTTTAAATTACTAATTAAAAATAAAAATAGTTTTAAACTACTAATTAAAAATAAAAACAGTTTTAAATTACTAATTAAAAATAAAAACAGTTTTAAACTACTAATTAAAAATAAAAACAGTTTTAAACTACTAATTAAAAATAAAAACAGTTTTAAATTACTTTTTATTCTTCAGTTATATAAACAAAATAAAATAATAAAAATAAAAAAAAATAAAAAATAAAAATAAAAAGAAAAAGGAAGACTTACAGAGAGGGGGGGGGGCTTCGGGTAAAAAAGAAGAGGGACAGAGGAGGAGATCGGCGAGGGGGGGGGGGGGGCGGTTAGGCTTAGGCGGTTAAGGGGGTGGGCGACGACTGTCGCGAGGTCGAGGACTTCTAGGGGGGGGGGTCGCGACTGCTTCGCAGACGTCGAGATGAGGGAGGGGGGGCGGCTCTTCGTCGGCGCTCGAGGGATCGGGGGGGGGGGGGGGGGGGCGGCGCTAGCGGTCGGCGGTGGCTGCGAGCGATTTAGGGCGTGGGTTTCTTCTTTTTTTTTTTATTTGTTTTCTGTTAAGTGATTCGGGGGGGGGGGGGCAATGAAGGAGAAAAGGGGAATTCTTTTTATTATTATTATTATTATTATTTAATTATTTAAATTTGTGCCAAAGGGTTGACTTTTACTTATGACCTCGAAACGAGGTCCACCGCCTGCCGTCCATATCGTTTCACCCCCATTCCGAACACAATGGGATATGTATCGTAAGCTGGTTTGATCATTACAATTGGTTTCCGTTGAAATTTACAATTTAAATCACTATATTGAATTTTAAACGTACATTTCAATTTACCGGGGTCACATACCAACTCTAAAAATTCCCGAAAAATATTTTCTAGCTTCGTATTGACGATACGGTCCTAACAAAACTAGTTTCGTCGAATTCCGAGACCGTTGGAAAAATGGCCAATTTCCAGTCGATTAAAATCAACTGAAACTGGTCAAACGCGTTTTCGTTTGCCACGCTCACATATTGATTCGAAAAATTATGAAATTTGAAATCTAGCAATAATTTGACACTGCGGACCCAACAAAACTGGTTTCGTCGAAATCCGAGGTCGTTTGCAAAATGTCCATTTTTAAGGGCCTGAATTCCATAGCGACTATTCAGAATTTTCAACTGGACATATCTTTTGATTCCCGCTATGAAAACTTGATTATTCGGATTCGTTGGAAAGATATTATCAATTAGATCCTATTATTTTTGGTTTCACTAAAATCCGGATTGTTTTGCACCCGGTACATTCAATTGAAGTTTGAAATCGAATTATCGAACTACCGCGCCATTTTCAATTCTATTTATAATTATATATAAATATTTATATTCTAACGACGACGTATATAAATATATACGTCGAATTCAATTCTAAATAAATTTCTCGTCAATATTATTTAAAATAATTCATTTTAAATAATCAAAACTCGCTAAAATTGCCAAAATAAAAATTTCAAACTGGCCCAGATTTTCCGGGTTGTTACACATATAAGGAAATTTTAAATCCAAACCCTTGAATTAACCAAGAACCTAGAAATTTTTTCAAATTCTGGTTTAATTTAAATTCACTTTAAATAACATACATTAATATTTTAATATACTTTTATACCATATGGAATTTAAATCCAAAACTTTTACCAACCAGTTATGAAAGTATAGAGTGGTCTTCCCCACTTAAACTCTTAAGAATAAACATCGATAATACGTGCACTCATTACCGAAATCTTTTCTGATGTCCGAGAAGGGATTACACACTTTAATCCTTAAAATCCTTTAGAAAACTATTCATAATACGATATTTTTTTTTCTTCAAAATTTCATAACACTGTTTCAAGAGTACCCCAGGATCAAGTTTCAAGTTCATTTATATTTCAATCTCAAACCATTCTCATCCAATTACACTTAAAGGTATCATTTCATTTCATATATTTCTTAGACCATTTAAATTCCTTATTAAATTTATTATTGAATCAAACGTAATAGGTATAAATTTAATATCACCACCTACTAAAACAAATACATATATACTTGAACTAAATATATATATTCAACATATTTTAAAATATGACCGGAAACCATATTATATCGATCGTTCCGTTCGATTATTTAGGAATTCCTATTGATTCCATGGCGTCCCATATATCGATCAGAACTCATAAATATTCAACAGAATAAGTCAACACAACAGAAAACAAATTTGTATCAAAATACAAGTATGCTCTCTCATATCACTCAACTCATTTTAGGGCGTTTCTAACCCCATCTCTAATGAGTTAATTCCCAACAGAGCCAAGGTTATCGCCAACCATCGCTCTGATACCAAATTGTAACGACCCACATTTTTGACCATTCAAATCGACAGTAAACCGCACATGTCGACCCAAATAAATCGCAATTGCAGGTAGTTATTGGAAAAAAAGAAAAGAAAGAAAGAAGAGAAAAACCAATCACAGAACCTCACAGCGGAAGGACAACATATAATAAACAAATAGCTGTTGAAATGTATACATCGGTTATAACATTCAATGATTACCAGAGTTACATATACATACAGTTGTACATAATAAGCAGCGGAAATAATGCAGCGGATATACATATGTATAGATAATAGATATACCAAATCTTCGTCTTCGATCTCTTAGTCACAGTCATCCCTGTTAACCGCAAACGCCTGCTGACCCGAGCGTATTACATAAAAGAAACACAACAAACACTCGGATCAGCACTAAATCATTCTCATATTAGTCAAATTAAAATATGAAACAAATTTAGTATCATGGGTGCAGCAACTCGAGAGATGTTACGGGATTTTTCCATCTCTCAAGGATCCGTCGAACTAATACATACATAGCATAATATGCTATTATGATAGTGTCTATTCAGTAAAGTATAAATACAGAAAATAGCGTAAGCGGAATTACCATATTACCCTTACGCAGTTTATAGGCATCAACGATCTATACAGTACCGTAAATTCACCGTACTGGTGTTATCAGAGGGCACTCCATAAAAGGAAATGCTAAACCAAAATCGTAGGGGCTCGATAAGGATAAATATGACAAGGCACTCGAGGCAATGCCCAGGGTAGGATTCTACCAATTGCACTCCCGGACCGGTGGTAACGCATAGAAGCCACTACCGCCCACCTCGGAACACACTCACATAATCATAAATGGGCCCAAATCATCATCATCACAGTCATATAAATAGCATCGAAGAAGTGTGTCCGATCAAAGGCGCTAACCTCAATTAGTCACGATATAGCTCCTGTTTTATTCATTTTAATTCTGACCCGAAGGTCAGGGCTATTTCGTAGTCGTTCATCTTCTTCGATTCAATAATCGCCTCAAGTCATCATACTCGTTCTGGATACGTTATAACGTTCACAGTTGTCAAAGTGGTATCGACACTGACAGAGAGTATGTCTTATGCCGACTCCGGTCTCTTTAACAACCAACACTTACATTTTCCACATCGGTTGGTTCTTTTATATTTGATAAAGGTTCGCTTTCATATCAAAATATCATCTTCTGTTTCGAACCCAATTTATATTTAAACGAATCAAATTTTCATATCAACCTTTCATAATCATACCCAACCCGATTATATTCTAAAACTAGAATATATTTCATATCATTATATTATAATCATATAATATTTCAAAATGACTTATACTCAAATAGAATATAATTTATCTCAAAGATTTCAAATTATCATGGATTCTTATCTCAACTCCATTTGAACCAGCGGTTCAACTCAAGCATTTCCATTCGGAAGAAATTTATAATTCCAAAACACTTGTAAACTAAATGTTTATATATAATCATAACAATAGTAATAATAAAAATAATAATAAAATAAATTTTATATAAATAAATATATAGATATACATATAGGATATAGTAATTAAAATAAATTAGTAATTTAAAAATTATATATTTACTTAAATATAGGTTTACTAGAAATTTTGAAAAATGAATTATAAGGAAAATTTTATTTAAAAATACAATAGTTATAAGTATAGGTAAGTAATAAATTTAAAGCAAGAATAATTATTTGGAATCAAATGCATAAATATATTTAAAAAAAAAATTCTCTAATCAAAATCTTCCTTCCTTCCAAATTTCAATACTTGAATCTATCCTCCGGTCTCAACGGAGTTCATTAAATTCCATATCTCTTTTCAACCCCATTCAAACAACTATTTGATTTCAAGAGTTCAAATATATATTTGAACTGAGTTAAAACAACTCAAATATCCTTGATTTCCAAATTTCCCAAAACTTATATTCCATAAGAATTTATTTCCTTGTAATCCAAACTCTTAATTTGAAAGATTTAAATCATACTCAAATCCCAATTTAAATATTTCCCCTTTGTTTTGGAAAATTCCTTTAGCCCTTTTACATCAACATCCCGGTTCAGAATCTTCAAAGAATTGAATTATCGAGTATCGACACATTTCTTTAAATGAAATTCTATCAAATAAAATTTCAAATATTTAAAAATCATTTAACCAACCGATGTGTGTATATAATTATCTATCCAATGGCCAAGTCATTTTAAATTTAATTTCTCGATATTTCAGGGATGGATCTATCATTTCAATCCAAATCAGGGTCATAGAGATTTATCATTTAACTCCGTGTTCTTAATTCATTTTATCGATAAATCCCGGTTTCATTAGATGCCCACAACATCAAGGGTAAATGGAATTTATCGTCAAAATCAACATGCGTTATAATATACTGAATAAGGAGCATAAAAATGTCACTGTAAATTCAGTAATAAATTTCAACCAACATCCATCACAACCATTTCATTCAACTGATCAGCATTAAACTGTTTTAGGATTTTACAAGGGTTCGAATTCAACTAGAAATTTAAATTTAATTTAATAACAAATCAATTACTTAAATTGCATTTTAACATACTTGCAGGTTAAATTTAAACCACACATCAACAATCCAACACAACCATGCAACCAAACTTACTTCATAATTTAATTCAATAAATATGGGAATAATTCAGTATTTCGTGAGTGAGAAAATCACTCACCTTTGGGTCCTTAGTGGATCGAACGTCCAACCATAGCCCAAAATTTCACAGTCTCTAAACGCAGCCAGGTTAGTACCAAAACGTCCGCAATTTCGCCACGATCCCAACGCAACAAACCGCGTCCAAATCCGAGTCAAAACGAAAGAGTTATCAGCGTTTTACTCTCTGAATTTTTTAAATATATAAATTAAATAAAAACAAATTTCCTACCCAATATGAATCTGCCACGTCAGCAGCTAAGATCCCGCTTATCTCCTTCTCCTCATGGCTACAGGACCCGAACGAAACAACCCATTCATGGCCAACTTTAACCGCCGATATCTCTGAGCTCCGGCCGCCGAAAGAGGTGAGACCACCACCAAAAGGACCGCACTGTCGAGGCGCCTCCACGACCCTGGACCCGCCACCTCCGATTGCTCATAGCTCCGCCAGTGTTGAGATCAACAAATGGGTTTTCGAACCCTAAACGGAAAATTCCGCCGCCTCCCTTGAGTAATCGAATCCCCAACCACCATCAACGGGTTCGTATCAACCTTCCGCACAATACCCATATCTTAATTCCTTCGATTTCACTCTAAATAAAAAATACCCAAATTTCCCTTTAGGGTTTCGGAAACAGCGAGTTTGACCATGATTTTCTGACCAAGCGGAGTACCGCATGCGACAACAAGCTGTTGATCTAAGCTCTACCAGTTGAGAGCTTCGATTCGACATATAATAAGCTATGCTTTGAAGAGATTTGAATTTCAAGTTGGGATTTTTATTTGAATCTAGGTCAGAAATTTGATTTCTGCCATTGAAGAAAAAGAATAGGTAGATGGAGTTATACGTGAAGTGAGAAATGAGTCGGTGAGGTGGTAGTTGGGTTTATTTGTATAGATATAGGAGGCCCAATATGGTCAACACAGAGTTATCTTATTACACTGATTCCCTTTCACTCTTTCTCCCGTACGATCAAACGGTAAGTCGAATTGTAACACAAATTGGATTCCTAGCATAATTCACTATTCCGGTTCCAATGGCGCCAGTTTCGTCGAATTCCGAGACAGTCGCCAAACAGTTAAATTTCACAGTTAATTAAATAAAAAAATATTAAAATTCAATTAACAGTTTTAATTCAAATTTAAATATCTATAAAATCCCATTTAAACCAATTTATAACTTAAATAAAATTTTATAATCAATTTCACATATTTTAAATTACTGAATTTTGATTATTTCTCAAATTAAATTTGATCTGCAACATTTCAAATGAATGAATTATCCAATGTCAAATCCAAATCTCACCATTTACCTATTTAAATTTGAGATTCTTATTTATAAATTAAACACTTAAGTTTTATTCAGTCATATAAATAAAAACCCAATTTACAACATTTTCCGATTATAACTCAATAAAAAGAATCGTTTATTTTCAATTCAACAATCATCATCATTACAAATCAACTAAATTTGATTTTTAACCTATGTTATTCAATTTATTTAATTAAATTCAAGTTTTAAATATGCGGAAAATTATGGGATGTTACACTTACATAACATAGCGACGGAGTTCTATGTGGAACGTGGCGTAGTAGTATAGAGGTTTGTATGTCATTCGATGTAGGATGAGAGTTGCATACGCTTCTGAGGCGGGACGACGGAGACCGTGCGGGAAGGGTACCATGGGAAGTACCTAGATATATTGGAGCTAGCTACATATATATATACTATATTAGGTTACTTTACTGGAAGGTACATGGGTACGACGTTTGTGTAAAGCCTTGAGTGCTATAACCCAAGCTAACCAATAAAAAAGAAAATATAAGTGAACAGTATATGTAGGGTTACTTCAGAATGTGTAATTTAGTCCAGTCACCAGAGATCATTTTCTGACCCACTCTTCATAACACACTCACAAGTTAGGTTTACGGCAGAGGTATGATAGCTTTAGATATTGGTTAAGCAGTATTATCACTTCGATAAGGCTATATTTGATTATATTATATTATATTTCATTCCGCAGTGAGATGTTTTCTGAGATCTGGTATATATTATATCTCTGTCTTTTCTGCAGAATACCAGACAAGCCAATTCGATTTTCAGCAGATTGGAATTTTTGAAAAAAATTAGGTCTGTTGGAATTCAGGTTGTTACATCCTCCAAGTTAAAGATATTAAAAAAGAAATATCTTGCAATTACGGACTTCTATTACATAGATTGTTATACTACAGAAATAGGTTTTATACATTTTGGGTAACGAAAAAATTTGAGAACTTCCAAAAAGGTGAAAATAAGGATGGGAAGTAAAAGGTCAACATGAGTGTACTAATGAAAAAAGAATTATGGGGAACATATAAGCAGTAATAAATTGGACATTAAGAGAGAAATGGTAATGGCAAGGATTGTTGTAAGAAAGAATGTTATCTATCTTTAGTTCTTACTAGTTTTCCTATTTTGTTTAGGATAATATTGTCCCTTTTCCTTTGATATATTGATTGGGATGGTTGTGTGGAGCCATAGCCACGATGAGTTGAGTCTTTTATACCTTCTGTATTGTAGGCTTATTAGTGCGGTCCTTTACAGTTATAGTAAATCCCCAAGGGTGTGATGATACCACTAGTGATCGTTTTGTAATTAGGCCCTATAGAAGTTTCTGAACCCTATAGGGATTTGCTTGATTATCTGTTTATTTGTGGTGAGTTGGGGTTGAAACTAGAAATCTTGATGTTTGGAGCATTTTCGAGTATGGATTATGTTGCCGTGATTAGGCATCATATGACATATTGATTTACAATGAGGGGGTAAATTACAAGCCTAAAATATGGTGTAGGGTTTAATATGACATATGGATTTATAGGGAAAAGTTACGAGCCTAATATCTATTAAGTGGTTCTGGGGGATATTTTGACTATAAGAAGAAAATAGTCGGTCTAAGACTAATTTTTGACTTCTTGCGACCTGAAGCGTCAGTCATGTTGGTATTCTTATTTTTCTCAGTGCATCTCTAGGAAGTATCGGTTCAGTTATCTTTGTGCTATATATATTCTGAATAGTATGTGATTGAAAGATTATCTTTAGGAGAGAGAGCTTAGTTTTCAAATCTGTATTTGTAGAAGCGCTAAATTTGTAGCTTTTTTGGATAAAGCACATGGTGTAAGTGAAAATTGAGTTTCATGGTTTTGACTAGAATCTTTCCTAGCTATGGGAATATACCCTAGTGGATGGGTTGGAAGCTTAGGCAAGCTATCAGTATAATTAGTCTTCTCAGATGTTGGAAGGAAAGTAGGATTACTTAGGGGTACTCTTACTTGAGTGTTGATCTGTGAAGGATTAGTTGGATTGGAATATTTTACTCCTCAAACCCTATCTTTTGAAAAGAATAGTGTGGCCCTTTCGTTGGAACTTTCCGCATGTATTTTAAGGAAGTAATTGAACTTCAGTTGTAACAATTTTTTTTTTGGAAAAAGCTAAGTAAAAGGATTTTTGAAATAATTGTGTTCCTAAACAAGAGTGTAACAAAGATTAGTTTTATGGAAATTCGTGGAACCACTTTGAGTTGAATCCCCATACGTATAAAGTTTTAAGAAACAAGAGTTTTTGGAAGACTAATGTATTTTGATATGAAATTTGTATTTTGGAAATTTCACAAAAGGAACTATATGTACATATTTCAAAAGAAATTTTTGTAAGTGAAATTTTGCCTCATTAATTTTTTTTTTTCAAATAAGACTTCGAAAAATCATATATATGAAAAGGGGGAGGTAAGTAAGTCTTTATGGGGTTGGACAATATAAGTGGAATGAACCAAGGAACAAGATGGGTAAGGAGGAAAAGTGTGACTTTACCTATAAGATTAAGGTAAGCTTTTGGATTAGTTCACTTGAGAGCTTCTCCCGAAGTAACTAAGATGAGTGGGATGAAAGAACTTCACCGAGGGATTCAAGTTTCTTACCCGTATTATTTTGCCAAGTACTTCCTTTTTGATAGTCTATCAAAAACTTCTTCCTTTGATTACAGACTTTCTTCTAGTGTATCCTTGGGAAGTGTAGATCTTAGTACTTGATCTTATAGAAGATATAATATGGTTGAAACATGTGTTTGAGACATGCTATGTTTGATGGTTGCAATTTGATGCAAGTGTTTGCTAGTGGATGAAGTGGATGCATATACACACACTAGGCACTAAATTAGGGATCAACTCAAACACTTACATATTCCGTATGGACATGTGTGCATTTTAATTTATTTTCACTATAGATGAAAAAAATGGTTGAATCATCACTTGTATATTTCATTGTGGTGAATGGTTGTTGCACACATATAGAATTTTATATGTATCACTAGGATTTTTTGCATACATATTGGATGCATGGCATATACATGAATTGCATTAAGGAGGTCAACTAAATCAACAGACCGCCTGATTTCCACATTAGCTTAGAGGAATACACACGACACATTTTCATATGTTCATACAAAGCATTAGAAACTCTTCGGACAATGGATGCCAGTGGAACATAGTTGATTAGATGGGTGTTATTATTTATAATATTCTTCTAGCCTTGGAGATTTTGTGGACGAAATCCATTAAGAAGGGGAGAATATAGCAACCCAAAATTTTAACAAATAATAACTAATTAATGTATTAATTAATTGAGGAACAAACCAATAAAATAAATATTATTCAGAAAACAATTAAGAATAGAAATAAATAGATATTTCTGTTGCATTTTCACCAAATTCTGTTTCAGAATGATTTTTAGTTTACGCAAATCGGGCGAGAAATAAACAAGTTAGATAAATCAATGTTTGCAATTAAATTAGAGAATTTAATTGATAAACAAGAAATAAAACAACGGTAAATGGGCGACCCATCCCTTAACTTGGTCGACACATCGGTCGACCCAGGGGTCGACACTATTGTCGACCCATGTCTAAGGTGGGTCGACCTACCTTAAAGCCGGGTTATGGATAATTGCTTATGTATTGCTGATGTGTAAAATACATTGAAATTGGACAACCAATCTAATGAACTTGGACAATAACTCTACTATAAAAAGACTAGCAACCCTCACTATTTTCCAATACAAACATTTCTTCCTCCATAAAGCTATGTTCTGAAATAAAATAAGGGATATGGTGTTATCAAAATATAGACTAAAAGGATAATTCTACCTCTACAACTATTTAAAAGGCCTTTTCTGGATCTACAACAATTTTATGGGAGTATTACTATGATTTTCAGATTTCTTCAAATTTAATGTTAAAATAGATACACTAGTTGTCGTATAATCTAAATAAAAGGATGACAATAAAACATATAGGATCTGAAAGTATCTGTTTAATCTTATTGTTCACTTTAATTACTGTCAATTACCTATTCCTTTTTAAGTCATTATTTGTTTGTATGTACATTCTTCTTCCTTCTATCATTGTTTATTTACTGTCTTATTATGCCTTTACCGTTTGTGTTACCTAGAATTGTTGGAATAATATGAAATAATGCTTAAACGGGGAATTGGGTATCTATGAATATGGACTATAAATTGCGATTATTGTAAAGGATGAATATGTAAACATGAATAGGTTAAAATTAATTATATATTAAGTAGGCATGTCATAGGTAAACATGTTATTTGACATTGATTTGGTGAACATGTTATTTGACATTTATTGTAAACATATTAATATGGAATTGATTGAAAAACATGTATTTGACATTAATTTGTAGATATGATTATTATGGCATTGATAGGAAAATATGTATTTGGCATTAATTTGTAGATAAGATTAATGTGGCATTGATTGGAAAACATGCAATTAACATTAATTTGTATATATGTTTATGTTAATTTGAGAAACATGTTAATTGACATTAAGCAAAATATGTTAATTTGAGAAACATGATAATTTGTCATTTATGTTAATTGACATTAATTACGGAGAATATTTTAAGAAAACGTGTAATTTTCATTTATGTTCAATTGACATTAGTCGAGGAAAGAATATGTTTAGTTGTCATTTATGTTCATTTGATGTAAATTTGGGAATGTTAATTAGACATTTATGTTCATTTGATGTTAATTTAGGGAAAAAAAACAAATTAATTAGATATTTATGATACTTTGATGTTAATTTGGGAAAAAACTTGTTAATTATATATTTATGTTCAATTAATTATAATTTAGGAAAAACATGTTAATTAGGCATGTATGTTCATTTGGAAAAGCATGTTATTTGACATCAATTTCCAAGCATGTATTTGACATCAATTTATAAACATGTTAATTTGGCACTAATATTAGAAAACATGTTATTTGACATTAATTTGGAAACATGTTGGTTTGACATGAAATCAAAAAATATGTTTGATTGACGTTAATTTGAATAGCACACTAATCTAACGTTAATACAGAAAACAAGTTAATTGTACATAATATGGCATTAAGGAATCTGTGATGACCCCAAACTCCCGTAGTATGAAAGCAAGGATAATCATTGGAATATAACACATAAACAATAACAGCAGAACAGAAATATAGAATTACAGCAGATAAAGTACATCAAATTACACTGGGAATAATATGTCATCAGAGTTACACATCATAATAGGATCATACTTAGTACGTAATACAGTTTCAGCTTAATATAAAATGTCTGCAGCGGAATCAAACATAATATACTAAATGAAGTCTGAACAACATAATAGAAATGATAGGATCCATCTTCAGCTCCATAGCTATCCAGAATGAGTCTGCTAAAAACCTGTATACAAGGTTGCCCGTGTGGAAAAGAGGGCACCCGAGTTTGCAAAGTGAAACAAAATATGAGTCAGTCATGGGACTGGTATGAGAAAACTTATTTAACCTATTTAATAATAAAGATAATCGCAGGACCACGCTGCTAACGCGGAACAGGTTTACTCCATTGGACTGCCAGTGCATAAATAAAGTAAATCGTTAAACAACGCAATGATTTTTAGAAAAATGAAACCATTATAAGACTCAAGTCCTATCACACATTGGAACGCAAACTAGAGGATAGAATTTTACCTTATAATGGTAAAATATGCTTGATACGATAAAATGGAGTTGATATTATTATTAGTGTATATATGTTTTCAAAAACATTTCAATCATAATATATGAATCATAGACGACATAGCTACCATATACTACGTCGCCATACTAGTTATACAATCAAAACCGCATGTGTTGTATTGGAAGTTGGATTTCCATCATGAACCAAGGCAAGGGATTGTCCTTACCGATTTCAAGACACTCTAGCCCATGCCTCAGGACTCATACTCAGGTGAGCCCTTGGATCTTTAGGGTCGGTCCACAAATATGTTAGTGGATTAATTATGCCTGAACAATACATTTCCCCGCCCTATGGGGCATAAATATAGAGCCATTAGGGACTCAAATCCGAGGCGACTCATTCCATTATCTACATAAGTAAAATGCCAAGGCTTACAAAGCCCTGTCACCACTTCTAGCTAAAAAGAAACGTATGTCCTCCCTTCAGTCCTCTCCTGTTTCTGGTTCATATTGGGGTGTGAGGCTTGCGAAGTTATGTTATACACAAAGCTTTGCCTGAAATGGGCTGTGCTTTGATCATCAACCACAAGGCTATGCATTTCAACAATAATCCTTGATCATTTGCATCTTGGCATGTCACATTGATAGTTCATGCCATACAACTGATGTCTACCAATATATAACCTCTAAGCTCGTACGTCTCAGAGAAGGGTGCTAAGCAAGAGAATAAATTCTCCACCACCAAGCAGATATATATTTAATAGAAATCAGTCAGCATAGAATAAAATCCAACGTCAAACATACATCCATTTACAAGTCCGCTATGGGTCTGAATGAAACTGGAGCCACCTTATTCCTCGTTCCATGTGTCCAATACGGAAGGGAGGCTCTCGCGTATCCGGACAATCAACAAGTATGTCCGAAAAACTACCACTGTAACCCCTTCCTGGGAGCTAACCTGTAACGACCCATATTTTTTAACCGTTCAAATCGACAATAAACCAAACATGTCGACCCGAACAAATCGCAAATACAGGTAGTTATTGGGAAAAGAAGAAAAAGAAAGAAAGAAGAGAAAAAACCAATCACAGATCCTCACAGCGGAAGGACAACATATAATAAACAAATAGCAGTTTAGAAGCAGTTGAAATATATATACATTGACTATAACCTTCAATGATTATCAGAGTTACATACACATACAGCTGTACATAATAAGCAGCGGAAAAATAATGCAGCGGAAAAATAATGCAGCGGATATACATATGTATAGGTAATAGGTATACCAAATCTTCGTCTTCGATCTCCAAAGCACAGTCATCTTCAGTAACTGCAACGTCTGCTGACCCGAGCGTATTGCATAAAAAGAAAACACAACAAACACTCGGATCAGCACTAAATCATTCTCATATTAGTCAAACTAAAATACGAAACAACTTGAGTATCATGGGTATAATAACTCAAGAGATGTTACGGGATTTTTCCATTTCTCAAGGATCCGTTAAACTAATGCATACATAGTATATACGCTACTATGATAATGTCTACTCAGTAAGTATAAATACTGAAAATAACGTAAGCGGGATTACCATATTACCCTTACGCAGTTTATAGGCATCAACGACCTATACAGTACCGTAAATTCACCGTACTGGTGTTATCAGAGGGCACTCCATAGAAAGCAATGCTAAATCAAAATCGTATGGGGCTCGATAAGGATAAATATGACAAGGCACTCGAGGCAATGCCCAGGGTAAGATTCTACCAATTGCACTCCCGGACCGGTGGTAACGCATAGCAGCCACTACCGCCCACCTCGGAACACACTCCCATAATCATAAATGGGCCCAAATCATCATCATCACAGTCATATAAATAGTATCGAAGAAGTGTGTCCGATCAAAGGCGCTAACCTCAATTAGTCACGGTATAACTCTTGTTTTAGTCATTTCAATTCTGACCCGAAGGTCAGGGCTATTTCGTAATCGTTCATCTTCTTCGATTCAATAATCGCCTCCAAGTCACCATACTCGTTCTGGATACGTCATAACGTTCACAGTTGTCAAAGTGGTATCGACACTGAGAGAGAGTATGCCTTATGCCGACTCCGGTCTCTTTTACAACCAACGCTTACATTTTCCACATCGTTTGGTTCTTTTATCTTTCTCAAAGGTTCGTTTCCTATCAAAATATCATATTCTGTTTCGAACCAAATTTATATTCAATAGAATATAATTCCATATCAAAATATCTCAATCATTCCAAAACCGATTATATCCCAACTAGAATATATTTACATGTCTTTATATTATACTTGTATAATATTTCAAATCGTCTATATTCTCATAGAATATACTTCATCTCATAAGATTTCAGTTATTTCAAAATGATTTACATTCGAAATCCCATCATATTCAAATAGAATATATATTTCCATATCTGTTTATTTAAATCTTTTGGAAATCCCATTTACATTCAAGTAGCATAAAATCTACCTTTCCATATAAATTGATGAAAATCAATTCATATTCAAATAGAATATAATTTTTCTCAACTCCATTTAAACTAACGGTTAAATCCAAACACTTTCCATTCGGACGAAGAATTAAAATAAAATAAAATAAAATTTTGAAATATAAATTCTTATACATTAAACCTTATATAAAAATTTACTTATATAGAATTATTAGAATATACTAAGGTAATTTAAATCACTATATGTATATACATACATAAAATAAAGGCTTTACTAAATAATTTTTGAATAATAATATATGTATGAAAACTTCATTTATAACAAAATAAATATATATAGTTTATAAATTACATAAGATAGAATAAAATAAATAAATTAGAACACAATAAAAATAGAATTTTAAACCTTAAATTGTTTCTCCTTCCGAATTTCAACATTTGAAGCAACATTCCAGTCTCAAATGGAGTTACACCCTTTCAATATCTTAACACAAACCCATTCAATCCATTTCCCATTTCGAGGATTCCAACCATATTCGTATTCAGTGTAAAATAACCCAAAATATCTTCGATTTCTTTTATTAAAAATTTAAATTCAAAGAGAGTTTATTTAACTTGAGTCCACCAATTATTGGAATAAATCCAAGATTACAACTTCCAAATTAGTTCAGAAAATTTCTTAATCATTTCAAATAACGTCGAGAATTCAAATCTTAAAAGAAATTATGATTCATCGAAAAATCGATACATTTCTTTTAAGAGAAATTTTCCATCAAATAGAATTCAAATAATTTAAAATCCTTTAACCAACCGACGTCCATATATAATTTGCTATCCTATGGCCAAGTGATTCTAAATTTAATTTCTCGGGATTCAGGGATGGATCTATCATTTCAATCCAAATCAGGGTCACAGAGATTTATCATTTCACTCTGTGTTCTTAATTTATTTATCGACAAATCCCGGGTTTATTAGATGCCCGTAACATCAAGGGTAAATGGGATTTATCGTCACAAATCAACATGCACTACAATATACTGAAATAAGAAGCATCAGCAATGTCAATATAAATTCAGTAATAAATTTCAATCAACATCCATCACAATCATTCTATTCAACTGATCAGCATTAAATAGTTTTAGGATTTAGCAAGGGTTCGAATTCAAACTAGGAATTTAAATTAAATTAAATAACTGATTATTAACCTGAATTTGAACGTTAACGCACTTGCATGTCAATTTTTAACAACACATCAACAATCCAACACAACCATGCAACCAAACCTATTTCATAATTTAATTCAATAAATATGGGAGTAATTCAGTATTTCGTGAGTGAGAAAATCACTCACCTTTGGGTCTTAATTGGATCGGACGTCCAAAATAAGCCTAAAATTTGACAGTCTCCGATTGCGACCAAACCAGCGCCAGAATGTCCGCAATTCCTCCACGATCCCAACGCAACAAACCGCGTCTAAATCCGAGTTAAAACGAGAAAGTTATGAGCATTTTACTATCTGGGGTTTAAAATATATAAATTAATAAAATAATATTCCCACCCAATCAGATCTGGACACGTCAGCAGGCACTTCTCTTCCCGCTCAATTCTCGGCCTGCTTCAGTAAAACAAACCGTGAAACCCAATTTCACGTTGCCTTTGACCGTCGATTGCCATCGCCTCCGACCTCCAGACGACCGGCGACTACTGCCATTATCACCCGCTCCTCGAGGCGCACCTTCCAGCACCAGGCCCTCCGTCTCCGGTCAACTGTAGACCCCTCCGCCGTCCAGCCCTAATCCGCAAATTCGAGCCTTCCTCCTCCAAATTCAGGCACTACACTCCACAATAAATCACACGAATACCGCCGTTACACTCGTATCAACTTTCTCTTCGAAACCCATATTTCGATTTATCCGATTGTCACCCGAATCAAAAAGCCCCAAAATCCACTCTAGGGTTACGAATTCAAACCCATTTGACTGCAAATTCCGGCCACATTGCGCTGCATGTCGAAACTGATACCACCAATAGCTTCGTATCGTCGAGACCTTCGTTTTGACATATAATTTGCTAGGTATTGGAGAGGTTTCATTTTCAAGATTGTAATTTTTTTTTTCTAGGGTTTTGAAATTATTTCAGCCATGGAAATAAGGCTTGATGGAGAAAAATGAACGTACAGTATAAATGGGCTGATGTGTGAAGGTAGGGATTTTTATTTATATAATTATAGGGCCCAAATATGAGAAATACCCAATTATTCATTTACAATGATCTCGTTCACATTTTTTCTCCTACGATCAAACGGTAAGTTCGATTATTCTAAAAATTGGAATCCTACAATAATTCGCCGTTTCGGATCCAATGACGCCAGTTTCGTCGAATTCCGAGACCGTCGCCAAAACGGTTAAATTTCACAGTTAAATAATTAATAAAATATTCAATATTCATGTAACTGTTTAATTAAATTTAAATATTCATTAAATTCAAATTTTAAACCAAATTACAATTTAAATAAATTCTATAAATTTATTTCACACCTTCCAGGTTCCCACATTTGATTATTTCTCAAATTTAAATTTGAACTGCAAATTTCAAATAAATGAGTTATTCGATATCAAATCCCAAATTGTAACTTAAATAAATTCTACAAATAAAGTTCACACATTTTTAAATCATAATTTGATTATTTAAATCTTGGATTTGAATTTCAGTTATAATTCAGCGATTTAAAATTCCACCATTTCAAATTAAATTTGCATTTCCATTATAAATTAACAACTCAAATTTATTTAAATAAATAAAAATATCAATTCTCAAATTTTCACAATCCTAAGTATAAACTAAATTAAAAATCTATTTATACTTCATTCAATTAATCATCATCCTTAAGATCAATAAAATTTGATTTTCTCTAATACATCCCAATTTATTTATTTTAAATTGAAATTTAAATATACTGAAAATTATGGGATGTTACATTCTCCCCCACTTAAAATCTTTTCGTCCTCGAAAAGAGAACGAAACGATATTAAGCACATATCTATTTTAAATTCATAATTAAAATAGCCTTTATAAAGTAAGTTATATTTGTAAAACTCATAAATTTTCCAACTCCCGAAATCACGGAAAATTTCGGCAGCATCTCCTTTGTACGGAGAGGTCTGGAAAATCACAACATATATAAATTTCAAATATACATCTCATCATTCGATGAGGCATCCCAAAAATGGGGAAGACACCATATATACTCTAACCATAAACCATATAACACACATACGTACCTTGTTTAGCGCTCATTTGCATTTTTACTTACCTTAGCATTTAGCGTTTTGCGCAAACGAGCTCCGAGGCATAGCGTGGCTTCCCTACACCTGCTACACTCTCACATATACATGAAAATCAAACATATATACAATACATAGCAAAGATATACAACTTACACAACATAAATCGAATATTTCAATTATTAAATCGCCATACTCATATCAGATCAGCGAACAAATTGGGGTATAACACCCCTTAAATGATAGAATTGGGCTAAGACACACAGGCAAAAGTTGTAGTATTTGTTTCAGGCTTTCCGAATTGTCCAGACTCATCGAATTCGGATAATTCGTTTAAAAGTTATGACAGTTTTAGTAAAGGTGAATGCTTAAGCCCATACACTGAAAATGCAAGTCTGAAATGTTCTACCCAGCTTTTAGCCCTCTAAACATCAGAATTTGGCTCAGCATATTGAGAGAAAATTTAATTTACATTCTGACCTTTCCGAATTGTACTCGTGGATTAAAATCCGACGCTCCGTTAGGAAGTTATGGTCAAAACCATATTGATATACATCTCAGCTTTAAAATTTCCTGCACATGTTATTATAGTTAAACTTGAATTTCGACTTAGCAAACATGAGAATTTCAACATGACTCTATAGACGAAAGTTTTAATTCGGGTTCTAAGGTTTCCGGAAAGTCCAAAATCGTCCGATTCCGATCATCCATTCAAAAGTTATGTCCATATTACTACAGCCTATTGACTATTCCAGATTTACATAAACATTGGTTTATTCCTATTCGAAATTTCAACATTTTCGATTCCAATACTTTTGTAAATCCCTTACACTTGACTTTGTTATCACTTTATTATTCAAGACATGGACTCGTATTCAATTTGCTTACTCCATTCAGATATACTCCCAATTCATTTTCCGTTTCATTCCAAAATAAATTTTGGTTACAACCTGAATTCACTTTACCTTTTCAACGAATTCGATTATATTAAATCTTCACTTCATTAACATGGACCAACTCACAAAATTTCATTACTTGTTCTTATTTACTACGTCCATATTACATGAAGGTCATTTCATTTAGTTGACTTCGAATTCATGATCACGGGTTAAGGTCAATGATGGTTTTTATATAAACCATTCTATTTTTTCTTGTTTCGAAATTTCACTTTTCTTACTAAATCCAACAATATGGGAATACTATATCAACTTATTTATTCGATTCTCAAGTCATGGTTCGAGTTAAGGATGGTTCATACTCAAATTTATACTTAGTCCTCAATCAATTGCTATTCAATTCCCTAAGTATAGTTTATTTAACTCGATTCCTCTACTCGAATTAAGTTATATTCCCTTCGACAAAATGGTTTACACTCTACTCATTTCATTGTTCATACTTAGATTTGTATTTGATATATTTTCCAAATGAGGTTTTCCACTTAGATCTCTTTCATTTCCAATTCATCGACCATTCAAATTCCATTAACCTCTTCGTTCTTTTAATTTTTTTTTTCAGCGATCATATTATCGGCAACCATGAGTTTCTTCCAACCTCCTTCTCGGCTAATTCAATAACTTATGAGTTAACCACAACATGTGTTATCGTTCTTATCACACAACCAAATTTCAATTGATTTAGTTGGCTTTACTTGAATTTTATTTCGTGGTTAAACTTTTTTTTTTCAACACCCTTATCGACCAAAGTTTTGAAATTCGTTTAAACTTACTATCACCCATACTTAAGCATTTCGACGACCATTTCCCTTTTCTTAATGCTTAAGTAAATTTCCTGGTTTCGTAACCAAAATTCTAACATCTCGATTAACCCTAGTACGCGAGTTATTATTATTAGTTAAGGTGGACTCAAATACTCGATTCTGGGTTATAAGCCAAGTTTTAAATAACATATGTACTTATGCAATTTTATAGGAAAAATCATACCATAAAATTTGAAATCTAAACCTTAATTAACAAATAACATGGAAATTTCAATTCTAGCTTAATCCAAATTCAACTTTAAATAACCTATACTAATACCTTTATATAAAATTCTATGCTATATGAAAATCGAGCCCAAAAATCCTTGTAAAACCAAATTTTAATGATTGTTGAATGGTCTCTCCCCCACTTAAATTCTTCAGAATAACCATCGATAATGCGTGCACTCATTACCAAGGCTATTTCGAAGATCCGAGCAAGGGATTATCCACTTGTTTAATACTATTTGAAATCATTTCTAGAACCATTCTTGTAATATAATATTATCTCAACTTTGGCAAAACTCTTTTAAATACACCCCAGGATCAAGTTTCGAATTCACTTTTATTTCAATCACGACCTTTCTCCTCCGATTATACTTAAAAGATATCATTTTATTTCCAAGTATTCGCAACACCTAGTTATATTCTCTTATTATTTAATCGACCATAATAGGTAATAACTTACTATTACCACCTAATAGTATCGAATGCATATTCTTTAAACCAAAAGGAATATATTTAATATATATAAAAATATAACTGAAAACCTTATTATGTCAATTCATTCTATTCGAATATTTAGAAATCCCAACCGATTGTATGGCGTCCCATATATCGACCAGAATTCATAAATATTCAACAGGATAAGTCAACACAATATAAAACCATTTTATATTAAAAATACAAGTACGCTCTCTCATATCACTCAAACTCATTCTAGGGCGTTTCTAACCCCATCTCTAATGAGTAAATTTCCAAACAGAGCCAAGGTTATCGCTAACCATTACTCTGATACCAACTGTAACGACCCACATTTTTTAACCGTTCAAATCGACAATAAACCACACATGTCGACCCAAACAAATCGCAAATACAGGTAGTTATTGGGAAAAGAAGAAAAAGAAAGAAAGAAGAGAAAAAACCAATCACAGAACCTCACAGCGGAAGGACAACATATAATAAACAAATAGCAGTTTAGAAGCAGTTGAAATATATATACATTGACTATAACCTTCAATGATTATCAGAGTTACATACACATACAGCTGTACGTAATAAGCAGCGGAAAAATAATGCAGCGGATATACATATGTATAGGTAATAGATATACCAAATCTTCGTCTTCGATCTCCAAAGCACAGTCATCTTCAGTAACTGCAACGTCTGCTGACCCGAGCGTATTGCATAAAAAGAAAACACAACAAACACTCGGATCAGCACTAAATCATTCTCATATTAGTCAAACTAAAATACGAAACAACTTGAGTATCATGGGTATAGTAACTCAAGAGATATTACGGGATTTTTCCATCTCTCAAGGATCCGTTAAACTAATACATACATAGTATATACGCTATTATGATAATGTCTACTCAGTAAAGTATAAATACTGAAAATAGTGTAAGCGGGATTACCATATTACCCTTACGCAGTTTATAAGCATCAACGACCTATACAGTACCGTAAATTCACCGTACTGGTGTTATCAGAGGGCACTCCATAGAAAGCAATGCTAAATCAAAATCGTAGGGGGCTCGATAAGGATAAATATGACAAGGCACTCGAGGCAATGCCCAGGGTAGGATTCTACCAATTGCATTCCCGGACCGGTGGTAACGCATAGCAGCCACTACCGCCCACCTCGGAACACACTCCCATAATCATAAATGGGCCCAAATCATCATCATCACAGTCATATAAATAGTATCGAAGAAGTGTGTCCGATCAAAGGCGCTAACCTCAATTAGTCACGGTATAACTCCTGTTTTAGTCATTTCAATTTTGACCCGAAGGTCAGGGCTATTTCGTAATCGTTCATCTTCTTCGATTCAATAATCGCCTCCAAGTCACCATACTCGTTCTGGATACATCATAACGTTCACAGTTGTCAAAGTGGTATCGACACTGACAGAGAGTATGCCTTATGCCGACTCCGGTCTCTTTAACAACCAACGCTTACATTTTCCACATCGGTTGGTTCTTTTATCTTTCTCAAAGGTTCGTTTCCTATCAAAATATCATATTCTGTTTCGAACCAAATTTATATTCAATAGAATATAATTCCATATCAAAATATCTCAATCATTCCAAAACCGATTATATCCCAACTAGAATATATTTACATGTCTTTATATTATACTTGTATAATATTTCAAATCGTCTATATTCGCATAGAATATACTTCATCTCAAAAGATTTCAGTTATTTCAAAATGATTTACATTCGAAATCCCATCATATTCAAATAGAATATATATTTCCATATTTGTTTATTTAAATCTTTTGGAAATCCCATTTACATTCAAGTAGCATAAAATCTACCTTTCCATATAAATTGATGAAAATCAATTCATATTCAAATAGAATATAATTTTTTCTCGACTCCATTTAAACTAACGGTTAAATCCAAACACTTTCCATTTGGACGAAGAATTAAAATAAAATAAAATAAAATTTTGAAATATAAATTCTTATACATTAAACCTTATATAAAAATTTACTTATATAGAATTATTAGAATATACTAAGGTAATTTAAATCACTATATGTATATACATACATAAAATAAAGGCTTTACTAAATAATTTTTGAATAATAATATATGTATGAAAACTTCATTTATAACAAAATAAATATATATATAGTTTATAAATAAAATAAGATAGCATAAAATAAATAAATTAGAACACAATAAAAATAGAATTTTAAACCTTAAATTGTTTCTCCTTCCGAATTTCAACATTTGAAGCAACATTCCAGTCTCAAATGGAGTTACACCCTTTCAATATCTTAACACAAACCCATTCAATCCATTTCCCATTTCGAGGATTCCAACCATATTCGTATTCAGTTTAAAATAACCCCAAATATCCTCGATTTCTTTTATTAAAAATTTAAATTCAAAGAGAGTTTATTTAACTTGAGTCCACCAATTATTGGAATAAATCCAAGATTACAACTTCCATATTAGTTCGGAAAATTTCTTAATCATTTCAAATAACGTCGAGAATTCAAATCTTAAAAGAAATTATGATTCATCGAAAAATCGATACATTTCTTTTAAGAGAAATTTTCCATCAAATAGAATTCAAATAATTTAAAATCATTTAACCAACCGACGTCCATATATAATTTGCTATCCTATGGCCAAGTGATTCTAAATTTAATTTCTCGGGATTCAGGGATGGATCTATCATTTCAATCCAAATCAGGGTCACAGAGATTTATCATTTCACTCTGTGTTCTTAATTTATTTATCGACAAATCCCGGGTTTATTAGATGCCCGTAACATCAAGGGTAAATGGGATTTATCGTCACAAATCAACATGCACTACAATATACTGAAATAAGAAGCATCAGCAATGTCAATATAAATTCAGTAATAAATTTCAATCAACATCCATCACAATCATTCTATTCAACTGATCAGCATTAAATAGTTTTAGGATTTAGCAAGGGTTCGAATTCAAACTAGGAATTTAAATTAAATTAAATAACTGATTATTAACCTGAATTTGAACGTTAACGCACTTGCATGTCAATTTTTAACAACACATCAACAATCCAACACAACCATGCAACCAAACCTATTTCATAATTTAATTCAATAAATATGGGAGTAATTCAATATTTCGTGAGTGAGAAAATCACTCACCTTTGGGTCTTAATTGGATCGGACATCCAAAATAAGCCCAAAATTTGACAGTCTCCGATTGCGACCAAACCAGAGCCAGAATGTCCGCAATTCCGCCACGATCCCAACGCAACAAACCGCGTCTAAATCCGAGTTAAAACGAGAAAGTTATGAGCATTTTACTATCTGGGGTTTAAAATATATAAATTAATAAAATAATATTCTCACCCAATCAGATCTGGACACGTCAGCAGGCACTTCTCTTCCCGCTTAATTCTCGGCCTGCTACAGTAAAACAAACCATGAAACCCAATTTCACGTTGCCTTTGACCGTCGATTGCCATCGCCTCCGGCCTCCAGACGACCGGCGACTACTGCCATTATCACCCGCTCCTCGAGGCGCACCTGCCAGCACCAGGCCCTCCGTCTCCGGTCAACTGTAGACCCCTCCACCGTCCAGCCCTAAACCGCAAATTCGAGCTTTCCTCCTCCAAATTCAGGCACTACACTCCACAATAGATCACACGAATACCGCCGTTACACTCGTATCAACTTTCTCTTCGAAACCCATATTTCGATTTCTCCGATTGTCACCCGAATCAAAAAGCCCCAAAATCCACTCTAGGGTTACGAATTCAGACCCGTTTGACTGCAAATTCAGGCCACATCGATCGCTGCATGTCGAAACTGATACCACCAATAGCTTCGTATCGTCGAGACCTTCGTTTTGACATATAATTTTCTAGGTATTGGAGAGGTTTCATTTTCAAGATTGTATTTTTTTGTTTTCTAGGGTTTTGAAATTATTTCAGCCATGGAAATAAGGCTTGATGGTGAAAAATGAACGTACAGTATAAATGGGCTGATGTGTGAAGGTAGGGATTTTTATTTATTTAATTATAGGGCCCAAATATGAGAAATACCCAATTATTCATTTACAATGATCTCGTTCACATTTTCTCTCCTACGATCAAATGGTAAGTCCGATTATTCTAAAAATTGGAATCCTACAATAATTCGCCGTTCCGGATCCAATGACGCCAGTTTCGTCGAATTCCGAGACCGTCGCCAAAACGGTTAAATTTCACAGTTAAATAATTAATAAAATATTCAATATTCATGTAACTGTTTAATTAAATTTAAATATTCATTAAATTCAAATTTTAAACCAAATTACAATTTAAATAAATTCTATAAATTTATTTCACACCTTCCAGGTTCCCACATTTGATTATTTCTCAAATTTAAATTTGAACTGCAAATTTCAAATAAATGAGTTATTCGATATCAAATCCCAAATTGTAACTTAAATAAATTCTACAAATAAAGTTCACACATTTTTAAATCATAATTTGATTATTTAAATCTTGGATTTGAATTTCAGTTATAATTCAGCGATTTAAAATTCCACCATTTCAAATTAAATTTGCATTTCCATTATAAATTAACAACTCAAATTTATTTAAATAAATAAAAATATCAATTCTCAAATTTTCACAATCCTAAGTATAAACTAAATTAAAAATCTATTTATACTTCATTCAATTAATCATCATCCTTAAGATCAATAAAATTTGATTTTCTCTAATACATCCCAATTTATTTATTTTAAATTGAAATTTAAATATACTGAAAATTATGGGATGTTACATAACCAATCTAGGGCATCAGTAGTCATCCATTCGATGTGAAGATCGCCGATCTTCGATCCACCATTTTCAAATGTTCGACTTCCAATCATCGATTAATTATTTGTAATGAGAATTAACTCGGTCTTTTCAAATAATTAGCGAATATATATAATCCAAATCAATTCTTTTTATTCCATATCATTTATAATATTTTACAACGATTTATCACTATTTTTATTTATTTAAAAATAGCCATTTTTAATTAAACGACGCTTCGGGTCATTACATGGCCCTGGCGCTATTTTTATCAAATTTGATTTACACATTTCTCAAAATCTAACCGTTGGATCTTAGCATATTTTATATCGTTGGAAAGATCTTTCCAAAGCGAACCCAACGGTTCCAGTTTTGGGAAAATCCGACGGTCGGATCTCTCGATATAATCGTTTGAAGTTACGATTTCAAATCGCGAACTGCAGCAGCGCGATTCGTTTTATTTTAATTTATATTTATATATGTATATATAAATTAATTCGTTCAATGATTTCAAACCATTTTCGTTTCAACATTTATTTCTTTTATATATCAAATCATATATTACATTAAAAATGTTATTTTCCTTATCTTTCTTTTGTTACATTAAAAATGTAATCTTTTATTTATTCTTTTATTACATTGAAAAATGTATTTTCTTTATTCATTTCTTATATTACATTGAAAAATGTAATTTCTTGATTCATTTCTTATATTATATTAAAAAATGTAATTTCTTTATTCATTTCTTTCATTATAAAAAAATGTAATCTCTTTGCATTGTAAAGAAAAATGTAATCTTTTGATATTACATAAAAAATGTAACCTTCTTACATTACAAATAAAATGTAATCTTTTTCATTTGCAAAGCAAATGTAAATCCCTTTTCATTGTAAAGAAAAATGTAATATTTTTATTTGCCAAGCAAATATAATCCCATTTCATTGTAAAGAAAAATGTAATCTTTTTATTTGCAAAGCAAATATAATCCCTTTCCATTGTAAAGAAATATGTAATCTTTTAATTTGCAAAGCAAATGTAATCTCTTTTCATTATAAAGAAAAATGTAATCTTTTTGTTTGCAAAGCAAATGTAATCTCTTTTCATTGTAAAGAAAAATGTAATCTTTTTATTTGCAAAGCAAATGTAATCTCTTTTCATTGTAAAGAAAATTTTAATCTTTTTATTTGCAAAGCAAATGTAATCTCTTTTCATTGTAAAGAAAAATGTAATCATTTTATTTGCAAAGCAAATGTAATCTCTTTTCATTGTAAAGAAAAATGTAATTTTTTTATTTGCAAAGCAAATGTAATCTCTTTTCATTGTAAAGAAAAATGTAATCTTTTTATTTCACATAAAAATGTATTCTTTTTATCTTACATACAAATGTGTTCTCTTTATGTTGACCATATTTTTCTTTTTAACAAATGATCATTTTTACTTTACAATAGAAATGTGAATTATCGATAAACAATCTTCATTTTAAATAATGATCAATTTTTTTCTTTTCTTATGTACCATAAAATGTGAGTTTTTATTTTAAATATATTTTCATTTCAAATCAATGAATATATTTTTCTTTTCTTTTTCAAATAAAACATTTTTATTTAACTAATGATCATTTTAAAGTTTCATTTACATTAAAAATGTATAATTTAAAGGAAAGATAGTTTATATAGCAATGGACATTTTTAATGTTTCATTTTTAATTTCTCATTTACATTAAAAATGTAAAATCAAATGTAAATTCATTTTTATATCTAAATGTTTATTTTTAATGTTCCACTTACATTAAAAATGTAAAATTAAACATAAATTCATTTTATAAGAGAAATGACCATTTTTGATTTACAACAAAAATATAGATTTTATGTTGACATATGATGATCATTTCCATATTCATATATATATATATATATATATATACACACACACACACACACACACACAAGTGTGAACCCGTGCTTCGCACACGGGCTGAAGCAAATAATGTACGTAATTGTGTTATAATAGGGAAGAACAACTATTTATAATTTAAGAGTATTTGAAAAGCACGTACGAAAATAGGACCGGTTTTGCATGTTTAAAAAGTGTCATTTTCTTATTGGACATAAAATTACGTTACTGAAAAGTGTTTACCGGCAAAAAGTGTATGATGAAGATTTGCATGGGGCATATATTACTCGAAGACATAAGCACTGGTTATATTAACATTTGTAGTAATAATTTGTCCAAAACGTTTTTGTAGTAATTTGTAGAAGTAGATGATGAATCATGGTTTCGTATGTAGTAAAAGTATTTTACTTAGTGGTCGATGTAATATAAATATCATAGTTATAATAAAAATCAATTAATAAATTATAGAGAGAGGAACATTACGTACTGATTTCAATACGGTTAAGAGAGAATGAAACCATAAAAATGTTGAAGATAACTTAATGCTATTGTAAACAATAGTATTGTCTTAAAAATAGAATATTAGCATATAAGTATTTTAGAATAGGATGAGAAAATTATTTATCTTATTTGTTTGAATGTCATATTATGATATCTGTAACACCCCACCTCCGTTAAGGTCACTCGCAAAGGGAATGCCTTAACGTTGGTGGAGCGTTTTTAGTAGATAGAACAGAAATTTACAAGACAGGTAAAGTAGTAGTTGAAAATTTTATAACTTTATTACAACAGAAACAGAAATAAGTTTGGATACATCTTTCACAATATTGGAATTCAAGTACATAAATATCGGTCTTGTACAAAAGCCTTCAGAATGCATAGTTTTTAAAGCCATAATCCCCAATATAAACTGCCATGAAATGAAAGAGCCAAAGCCAAGAAATACTTCAAACACTTCAAGCAGAGAGAATCTGAATCAACCTCCTATGTTTCCACCCTGAAAACCTTGAGGGGGGGGGGGAACGGAAAGAAAAGAGGCGAAACAAACTAGGTCAGACATAAGTTTGGTGAGTCCAGTGACATTCAACATATAAACAGATAATTGTATCATGACATGTAAATAAAACAGGATGAGAGATAACCGTAACAGGAATAGCAGGTTAACAGAAGAAACAGAATGATATAGGCTAAGCTAAGCTTTTCACTTCTCTGCACTAATACTAGTATAACCGGATTAGGTGTTACCCTAATGTCTAAACTGAAACGGAAACAGAATAATCTCTACAGAAGTAGAATGCTAGTAATGGGCCTTTACCAACCGAACAGACAGAAGGTACAGAAGTAGAATACTAATAATGGCCTTTTACCACCCCAACAGACAGAAGGTACGGAAACAGAATACTAATAATGGGCCTTTTCCACCCAACTAATGGGCCTTTACCACCCCAACAGACAGAAGGTACAGAAACATAATCGAAAACGGAATCAGAGACGGAAACAGAATAATCCTTATGGAAACAGAATGTTAGAATTAGGTGTACACTAGTAATGTGCCTTTACCACCCGAACAGACGGTACCACGTAGAAACAGACAGGTGTTACCACCCAACAGATACAGATGGTACCCACAGAAAAGAAAGAACTAGGTGTACCCTAATGTCTAAACTGAAACAGAAACGGAAACAGAATAATCTTTACTGAATAGAATGCTAGAATTAGGTGTACACTAGTAATGGGCCTTTACCACCCGAATAGACGGTATCATGCAGAAATAGACAAGTGTTACCAACCAACAGAAACAGACCGTACCCACAGAAATAGACAGAACTAAGTGTATCCTAAGTCCTACCCCCAAGCGATTGGCTCCTAAAACATAAATACCCTGTGTCGGCCCCACAATAGGGTGTATCACTCCCTAAAGTGGCAACCTATTGGCACAGACCTATTTACAGATGTCACGGTGTCTTACATCCTCAGAGCAGACCAGATCCATGCATGCACATGACCCGGTTGGAATGCACCATCAACACCCCTCGCCATTTTCAGAATGAACCGCTTATAATTAGTTCAGTAAGCGTGCCCGGACCCCTACATAGCGTGGGGTCATAGTTTTGATACCCGAAAGGGTTACTGAATAATATGGGTTCCACACAACAGATGACACAAGTAATTCCCCTCCTAACCTTGTGTCCCCAGACTAACAGATTTCAGATTAACTTGTTTACAGATTTCAGACAGAGTTCAGATTACTAGTTCACAGATCAGACAATCAAGTTAACAAGTTTTCAGATTAACAGATCAGATGTATGGATTTAATAGACTTACAAATTGTCTAAATTTGTATTGGGCCTACAGATTCACGAAACGGATTTATTAGATTCGTCAGTCCAGTTGGTTTAACCCTATCCACCCATAACGTTTTTAGACACCACATTTCTCTTAAATTTGCATTAATTAAATATTAATGCATAGACCTCTCACATTAGGTCGGTAGCTTGTGGCCGCTGATATGTCGGGCGGTTCCGGGCAGACTTCTGCCACAAGCCAGACCTAACCTCGTGTCTAAGCATATTTTAGTTATGCCTACGACCTCTCACATTAGACTGACAGTTTGCGGTTGTTGGTTAAGCCGGTTGGTTCCGGGCAGGCTTCTACCGCAAATAAAGTCTAACCTCGTGTCATAGCCAATTTATTCCAATACATATTATACAGATATCAGACTAATTATGTCCATTTATCATATTAAACTTGGTTACAGCAGATTAATCAAATTTCCATATTTTTACTCAATCTTAGATCGAGCCTACAGATTTTCATACCTAAATTACAATTATTTAGCTTTCAACAGATTAGGCAATTCAACAGATAACAAATCTAGCAGATTAGGCGATTCAACAGATTAGCAGATTAGGCAGTTCAACAAAATAGCAGATCTAGCAGATTAGGTGATTCAACAGATTAGCAGATTAGGCAATTCAACAGATTTAGCAAATAACAGATTTAGCAGATTAGGCAATTCAACAGATTTAGCAGATTATATATTTCCAAAATTCTATTTACATATCTTGCCTAATCATAAATTAAGCCTAAACTTTCATCCCTAAATCATGGTCATAATTCATAATACAACATAAGCCCAAATTTTTAGTTAAACTTTGCACAGTACAGAATATTCTTTAAAAAGCCCCAAATCATGATATACTCTATGAATTATGCCATGTTATATCCTTTAATGCCGATTATCCAAAAATCCACTTTTAGGCATATTCACATTGATAGTTATCCTAGTATAATATAGGTCTCTACGCCTAAGTCACATATTCTTTTTTTTCAAATCATGAATCTTTACATAAAAATATGCCAAAAAATCTAGATCTTTAAATTATAACACCTCAAAATCAGATCTTAATTTTAAACATGCGTTATGTCCCCAAGTTTCAAGTCACATATTATCATACAATGATTTCGCTTCTTCCAAATTACAGAGTATACACAGATCTAGATTTAATTTACAACATATGTCTATTTCTTAAATCAGTCAAAGATCAGTCATGTCCAATTATGCATTATCCATTATTTGTCCCAAAATTTAGCGTTCGTACGTTAATCTCTTATGAGATTTAGCGTAGGCTCATGGTAGCCTAGCTATAAACAAAAAGGAAGGAGAGAGGGAACAGATACAGAATAGTCACAATCAAGATAGATCCACAGAAAAGTATGCATAACCTCAGATCCAGATTCACAAAAATGTCAAGATAATTATTAAATTTCATATCTGAAAATAATTGTATTCACAAAAAGGGAACGATTCTTGATTTCTGGGATCTGTATTCTGACACTGAATAGCGCTCCTTTGGCGTAGACTATTGATTAGATTAAGAAGATGCACTAGTTCTAATTTTGATTCTAGCAGAATAGCGACGCCATTTTTATTTTTAATTAGAATAGAGGCAGAGTATTGGCAGAATGAAATTGTGTGGAGAGAAAGCTAGGTTTGGGGTGTTTTGTAACACCCCACGTCCATTAATGTCACTCACAAAGGGAATGCGTTAACTTCCATGGAGGTTTTAAGTGAATATAGAACATAAAAATTACAACAAGACAGATAATAAGTAGTACTTGGAAATCTAAAACTTCATTTTATTGCAGCGGAAATTAAACATGTTTGTTACATCATAAAACCATAAATCAGAGTCAAGTACAATATCCATCTTGATAAAACAAAATACATAACCCCATTACATAAATAGCCATTAAAGAAGATAACAAGCTGGACTTTACTTCAACGGTCCAAGCTGTCCAAAAGAGAGATAAAGCAATCCAATCAAACTCCGCTAGAGCTGGGCCCACCCCGAGGACCTGGAGGGGGAAAAAGGATAGAAATAGAGGGGTCAAACATAAAGTCTGGCGAGTATGATAATTCTAACAATACTATTATCAAAATAACTAGACTAAGGCATAAGCTGGAAAACAAGGAAATGTCTATGAACTATTGGGTATGGAAGAGCAGATAAAGATAACATTAAAGGCACACCTAATTAATAACGAATAATTACTACACTGTACCGCAACAGTCACCCTAAAGGTTGATCCCACTTGCTTCACTTAGAAATTATATAAATAGCTTCGTGTACCCCTAGCTGACTACATAGGTGCCGCCTGCCCCTATCTCCACTAGGTGTACCCCACTACCCACTTGCGATCGGCTCCCTACTCGTAGATACCCGTGTTGGCCCCACAGTGGGGTGTATCACTCCACTAAAGTGGCAACCCGATACAACTTGAGAGTGCACGGCTTATACCTACACGATGCAACAACGTCTTACCTACCAGCCCGGGTCCACACACGCATATGAAACCCGTTGGACTTGCGTTGCCACCGCTACCCCGTTTTGGCCTCTTATAGTCAAGCCCAGCATGCGTGTCCCGTCCTCGGCTTGGGTCGAGCCCACAAAGATACGTTTGGGATACTGGTTGAAATGGGCCCCCACAAGCTACCCACCTAAGCCTACCCACTTGTACATCCCACTTAACCCTCTTAGTCATGTTCATTTACATGTGTGTTTGGTTAAGTCTTACTAATCGTATTTCACATGCCACTAAGGGCAACCACTAGATTCCTCATGCCACCAAAGGCACCTACTTAACCCCCATGTCCCACCTTACATGTTTATCTAGTTAAGTATTTCTTAATTCATTCAGGCCATAATCTCATAAAGACCTCTCACATTAGACTGTCATTTATGGCAGCTGGATTTGCTGGGCGGGTCCGTGCAGTCTTACACCATAAAAGAGTCTAACCTCGTGTCTTTACAACTGTTATGCTTTAGTTTGGGCCTAGGACCTCTCACATTGGGCTGACAGTTGTGACTACTGGATTTGCCGGGCGGGTCCGGGCCGTTTTACGTCACAAATGAGTCCAACCTCGTGTCCTAAGCATTGATTAACACTTATAATCTTTTACCCCAGTTTTAATAATTCCCTATTCAAATTATTAATTAATTCCAATTTTAATGATGTCCATAATTGACTCAATTATGGCCATCCACTTATGGCATGCAAAATCATAGCAATTGCACCCCAACTTCTTAATATTAAATCCTTAACATTACCCCTACCCCACGTTATACGTTCGCTTATTCAACGCAAAATATACGGTAGACTCGAATAGCCTAACTCATAACATAAAAAGAAATTATCACAACAACAACATATACATATGACTAAAATAGATCTAATCATAAAAAGGTGAAACTTTCATTTGTGATAGATGTCCAACACCTAAACTTGCATAAGCAAAAACTACAACTTGCATAAAACTACACATGTCATGGATCTAAAGGTGTCAACTTGTTTGGTAAAATGCCACAATTTACATGATATGATCATAACCAAAATTCATGTATAAACTTGCATATGGGGTTTTATGCAACATAATGATGGTGTAAACTAGCATCTAACACATAGAATTCACATATGTCATAGCATAATTCTAGATGTCATAATTCTAGATCTAAATAGATGTCATGGCATATGTTCATAATCTTTACTAACCAATCTAAACTTGCATACATGATTTGTCATATAGATCAACATAGCCCAAACATTATGATTTGATTAACATGAACTAATTAGCATAGATAATAACATCATAACTTTATAACATGTATGATTTATCACAACTTAGCATAGAAAATCATAGCATGACTTACAACATATAGGATATCATCATCACATAACATAGGATTTACAACATACATGATAGCATAAGGTTTACAACAACATATATGACAATCCACATCATTCACTTATAATCCATTCATAACTTAATCTAATTAGTTTAATAATAATCTTGTTAAGATCATCATACTAACAATTAGAGAAGAAAGAGAGTCTTGATTTGCTTTAGAGTTGAGTAGAATAAGAATTTTGATTAGCTTTCTTCCTTCTTAGTTGGTGGCGGCTAGATTGAGTTCCATGGCGGCGGTATGACGGTGGCCATTCTATTTTTCATGTGAATTAGAGCGAGAGACTACCTAGGTATTTATAGAGTTTAGGGTTTACTTAGACCGTCAGATCAACTCAGAACTAACCTGAACCGTTAAATTTGCCAACTCAGCCCTAAAGACACATCAGCAGCTCAAGATTGGGCTCGGTCAAACCCTAGCCGCCTGGACCAGGTCGACACCCAGGTCGACTTCCCAGTCGACTCCCCAGTCGACCTGGGGGGGTGTCGACTTCCCAGTCGACTCCCCAGTCGACCTGGGGTGCTGGGCGTGAAATTTCCCGCCTAGCCTGTTTGACTTCGAATTTTAAATTTTAAATTTTAAATTTTTTGAAACTTCCGATGGCCATATCTCCTTCATACGAAGTCCAAATCACCAAACTCGGACTCTATTTCAACCAGAATTCCGAGACGAACACAATGGCGCAACCCGTTTCCCACAATTCTCACGTCTGAGATTAGTTATTCTTTAATTTGTGAATATTAATATTAACAGAATTACGGGGTGTTACATTCTCCCCTCCTTAAAGGATTTCGACCCCGAAATCTTCAAGTCAAGAAGAATGTATATCCTAACATCCAATCGTCCATATACTCAACCATAAAATACATGCATCCATTATCCTTATAGACCTCTAATGCTTTCATGTTTAAATGCACAGTGTGTGTATATGTCCATATCTAATGCAAAATCAGGCGGTCCACTGATTCAGTTGACCTCCTTATTGCAAATCATGATAGTGCCATGCGTCCATTATGTATGCAAAAGTTCCTTAATGCTACATATTATTTCTATATGCTTGCACAATCATCATCTGAATGCAGCATCCATATGATAGCACAACCATTATACATCCATTAACTTAACTATGTACACACATTTATATGTAATATGCAGTATGAAGTGACTGAGCCGATCTAGTGCCTAATAGTGTGTGTGTATGCGTCCACGAGCAACCACTAGCAAACACTTGCATCCACTTTGCATTCATCATACATAACATGTCTCAAGAACATGTTTCAACCATAGGATGATCCTAACTAAAGGTCAAAGATACTAGCGAGAGGACATACTAAAGATAAGATAAGTACAAGCTAAACGATAAAGGAGAAATTAAAAGACATGCCCTAAAAAAGAAAAGGGTACAACGAATGCATCTTCGCTTTTGTCTCCCAAGTAGCGTTGCTCTCATCATCTCCCCATTGAACTTTGACTAGTCTGACCTCTCGATTCCTCAACTTCTTGATCTCCGACCCAAGAATGCGCATAGGAGCTCGTCGAATCGTCGCATCAGGCTCTATCCACACCTCTCTAAGCAAGCTCGGCTCTACCACTTCCGCGGTCTCGTGTAAGCACTTCCTCAAATGTGACACATGGAATACGTCGTGTACACCACTAAGTCTCTCAGGCAACTCCACTCTATACACCATCTGTCCAATCTTCTCCTTAATAGGAAACGGCCCTACAAACCTTGGTGCTAATTTCCCAAAGGACCCAAAGCGAACGACGTTTCGTAATGGAGACACTTTGACAAAGACCATGTCCCCAACATCAAACTCAAGATCTATCCTCCTCTTACCCGCATAAGATTTCTGCCTATCCTGCACCGTCTTCATCCTCCTTCGAATCAAGCCGATCTTTTCCGAAGTCTCTCTAATCATATCGGGCCCAAGTAAGATCTTATCCGTAGATTCCCACCAACATGTAGGTGAACGATAAGGTCGTCCATAAAGAGCTTCGAAAGGTGCCATGCCAATGCTAGACTGAAAGCTGTTATTATATGTGAACTCCACCAATGGAAGATGCTCTTCCCATGTACCCCCAAAGTCTAGGATACATAGCCACAAAAGATCCTCTAGAATGCGATTCACCCTCTCGGTCTGGCCATCCGTCTGAGGATGATATGCGGTGCTCAAATATAACTGAGTTCCTACCGCCTCTTGCAAGCTCTTCCAAAATTCGCTAGTGAAGATAAGATCGCGGTCGCTTACTATGCTAGAAGGAACACCATGCAAACGAACTATCTCTCGAACGTATACAGAAGCTAACCATGGAGCAGTCCTCTTACTCTTCACGGGAGTGAAATGGGCATTCTTAATAAGTCTGTCTACTATAACCCAAATCCCCGTATTACCCTTCCTTGATCTTGGTAATCCATCCACAAAATCCATCGAGACACTTTCCCACTTCCATAGTGGAACCTCCAATGGGTGAAGCAACCCACCGGGTTTCTTTTGCTCGGCTTTTACTTGTTGGCACACCAAGCATCTAGCGACATACTCGGCCACATCTCTCTTTATACCAGCCCAAAACAAAACTCGCTTCATGTCTTTGTACATCTTGTCCCCGCCGGGATGAATGGTCATCTTCGAACGATGTTCTTCATCGAGAATAGCCTTCTTCAAGTCCTCGTCTCGTTGTACACAAAGTCTACTATCCCTACATAACCAATCCTTATCATCTAGGGTATACCTACGGAGATGGCTTGATGACTCCCCTCTTTTGAGCTTTTCTACTAACTCAACCAACTGTGGGTCGTCTCGCTGTGCCTCACCAATCCGTCCCAAAAGCGTAGGTCTGACCTCCAACGATGCTAGCAAACCGGGTACTAAGTCAACGGAAGGTCTAAAGTCAAACATCGAAATGAATTCTAAGCTTCGCCGCTAAACAAACAACGGACTCAAGGACAACCTTTTTCTACTTAAGGCATCTGCCACCACGTTACTCTTGCCAGGGGTATACGCTATATCGAAGTCGTAGGACGCTAAGAACTCCATCCACCTTTACTGCCTTAAGTTTAAGTCCTTCTGAGAGAACAAGTATTTTAGCGATTTGTGGTCAGTGAACAATTCGAATTTCTCGCCAAGAAGATAATGACGCCAAGACTTAAGCGCGAAAACAATAGCAGCCAACTCTAGGTCATGTGTGGGGTAATTCTTCTCATGCGCTCTCAACTGCCTTCCACCATAAGCTATTACCCTTCCCTCTTGCATTAGGACTGCGCCTAGTCCTGTTCCACAAGCGTCAGTATAAACAGTAAATGGCTTACTCCCGTCTGGCAGCACTAAGACTGGAGCTTAGGTCAAAGCTCTCTTCAAACGTTGGAACGCATCATCACAATCTACGTCCCATGTGAAAACTATGTTCTTCTTCGTCAAACGTGTTAATGGAGCTGATATCTTTGCGAAGTCTTTGATAAACTTCCTATAGTAGCCAGCCAACCCCAAGAAACTTCTTACTTCGGTAGCATTTTTAGGGACCTTCCAATCTTGGATGGCCACCACCTTCGTGGGTTCCACAGCTATCCCTTCTTTGGAAACCACGTGCCCCAAGAACCGTACTTCCTTCCTCCAGAAGTGACACTTAGAAAATTTAGCTTTAATGTTATGCGCTCGTAGGGTCTCCAACACTTCCCTAAGATGTAGGGCATGCTCTTCTTCGTCCTTAGAAAAGATCAAGATGTCGTCTACAAAGACTACCACGAATTTGTTAAGGTACTCCCTAAACACCCTACTCATCAAATCAACAAAGTATGCGGGGGCGTTTGTCAAACCGAAGGCATCACTAGCCATTCATAGAAACCGTCCACAGTCCTAAAGGCAGTCTTGTCAATGCTATCCTCAGCCACTCTCAACTGATGGAATCCAGTGGCTAAGTCCAACTGCGAAAACACTGAGGCGCCAACTAACTGATCGAAGAGATCGTCAATCCTCGGCAGTGGGTGTCTATTCTTTTTAGTAAGCTTATTAAGTTCTCTATAGTCCACACAAAGTCTAAGGGACCCATCCGCCTTCGTGGCAAATACTACTGGAGCACCCCACTCCGATATACTACGTCTTACGAACCCCTTCTCAAGAAACTCCTTCACTTGCTTATCGAGTTCCCTCCTTTCACAAGGAGCCATGTGGCGTACTGGCAAAGATACTGGTTTTGCATTATCCAAAAGATATATTCGAAAATCTATCTCCCACTTCGGAGGCAAGCCCTTCACCTCCTCAAACACATCCGAGTATTCTCGGACCACTCTAACAGATCGTAGATTCTCCACAGACGCGTCAAGTGATTCTAAATAACTTAGCATAACAGAATTTATGGGATTACAAAAGATTTCGAGAGTGTTGCCAAGGCGGGTCACGAGCCTAACTACTCTCCTTTCACAATCAAGAACGACCCCATTTCTGGATAACAAATCCATTCCTAAAATTAGCCCATAGCCCGTGAAGCCCAAAACATAAGCACCACATCTAAACTCAATGCTAAGTATAGAAATTTTCAAATCCAAACACATCATGGAAAAATAAGCTGAGCCCACAATTGGATTCGAAACAACTAATGGATCCTCTACTAAACTGGTGTTTAAGTGCAGTGATTCAACTAATGATGTAGAGATAAACGAATGTGATGCGCCCGAATCGAATAAGGTACGGACATGTTGATGAAACAGAAAAACTAAACTTTCAACAGAAATGGTTCTACCTCGTTCTTGCAGCGGTGGGACCGCGAGAGCCTGAACTTGTCCCCTTGCCTGCCCTGGTGCCATAAGAGCCTGCACCTGTCCTCCCGAGGTAGACCCTGCCCTCTGCCCCATCTTTGGGAAGTCCTTCACTAGATGTCCCGCTTCGCCATAGTGAAAACAGCCAGTCTTCTTTTTCTTCCAGCAATCCTTGCTAAGATGGCCTGGTGTCCCACAGTTAAAGCATTTCTTCTTTCCCTTTCCATTATTGTCTTTACCACCCTTCTTGTTTTGCTGTTGTGGTTTCTTCTGATCCCCTTTCTTCTCTTGTGCCTTATTAGCATTAGCGCCTTTCTCCTCGTGCATGAGTGCCATGTCTACTAGCTTTTCAAAGGTGAGCCCCATAGGGATGTGGGTCATAGCCAACCCTTACAATGGTTCATTCAAGCCATTAACGAACCTCAGAGCCTTCCTCCCCGGCGTGTTAACTAAGTCCAAGCCAAACCTTGCTAACTGATTAAATTTGTTAACATATTCTTTCACTGATGAGCTTCCTTGCTTCAATGTCAAGAACCTTTCCATATATAGATTCTCTTCTGCCCTAGAGAGAAACTTTGCCTCAAACCTACGTCTGAAATCCGCCCAAGAATCAACAGGACGCTTCCCATTAGTGACCTCCCACCAAAACGAGGCCTCTCCCTTCATTAACCAAGCTGCTAATTTGACTTTCCTCCCTTCTTCTACTTCAAAGATTTCTAGCAATTCTTCCACCTCCTTAAGCCAATCTCTAGCTTCCACAAACGTTTCTGACCCTTGAAAAGGTTTTCCATCCATAGCCTTAAATTCCTTGCATGTCTTTGCAAAAGTATCTACGCGAGGAGGAGGAGGAGCGGGTGCAACTGGTGGTGGAGGAACATTGGCTGGACCTGCAGCGGCCCTAGCCTCTAATAGCCTCCTATACCATTCTGGTATCGTTATACCATCCGGAAGGTTGAAATCTTCAGCCATGATGAAACGAAAAAGGAAAGATTCAAAATGGAGAATCCGAAGGATAAAGATATATGGCTATTGGGGATTATGTTTTTCATAAAAACTTTTCTCTTTGAATTACTCATCAAGACATGTTTTTGAAAATACTTCTTCCAAAAATACTTTAGAAAAATAGTTTTTCTAAAAAATTTATCTGCTCTGGTAACCTTAAGCTCTGATACCACGTGTAACACCCCACGTCCATTAATGTCACTCACAAAGGGAATGCATTAACTTCCATGGAGGTTTTAAGTGAATATAGAACAGAAAATTTACAACAAGACAGATAATAAGTAGTACTTGGAAATCTAAAACTCCATTTTATTGCAGCGGAAATTAAACATGTTTGTTACATCATAAAACCATAAATCAGAGTCAAGTACAATATCCACCTTGATAAAACAAAATACATAACCCCATTACATAAATAGCCATTAAAGAAGATAACAAGCTGGACTTTACTTCAACTGTCCAAGCTTTCCAAAAGAGAGATAAAGCAATCCAATCAAACTCCGCTAGAGTTGGGCCCACCCTGAGGACCTGGAGGGGGGAAAAGGATAGAAATAGAGGGGGTCAGACATAAAGTATGGCGATTATGATAATTCTAACAATACTATTATCAAAATAACTAGACTAAGGCATAAGCTGGAAAACAAGGAAATGTCTATGAACTATTGGGTATGGAAGAGCAGATAAAGATAACGTTAAAGGCACACCTAATTACTAACGAATAATTACTACACTGTACCGCACCAGTCACCCTAAAGGTTGATCCCACTTGCTTCACTTAGAAATTATATAAATAGCTTCGTGTACCCCTAGCTGACTACATAGGTGCCGCCTGCCCCTATCTCCATTAGGTGTACCCCACTACCCACTTGCGATCGGCTCCCTACTCGCAGATACCCGCGCTGGCCCCATAGTGGGGTGTATCACTCACCTAAAGTGACAACCCGATACAACTTGAGAGTGCACGGCTTATACCTACATGATGCAACAACGTCTTACCTACCATCCCGGGTCCACACACGCATATGAAACTTGTTGGACTTGCGTTGCCACCGCTGCCCCGTTTTGGGCTCTTATAGTCAAGCCCAGCATGCGTGTCTCGTCCTTGACTTGGGTCGAGCCCACAAAGATACGTTTGGGATACTGGTTGAAATGGGCCCCCACAAGCTACCCACCTAAGCTTGTCCACTAGTACATCCCACTTAACCCTCTTAGTCATGTTCATTTACATGTGTGTTTGGTTAAGTCTTACTAATCGTATTTCACATGCCACTAAGGGCAACCACTAGATTCCTCATGCCACCCAAGGCACCTACTTAACCCCCATGTCCCACCTTACATGTTTATCTGGTTAAGTATTTCTTAATTCATTCAGGCTATAACCTCATAAAGACCTCTCACATTAGACTGGCATTTATGGCAGCTGGATTTGCCGGGCAGGTCCGGGCAGTCTTACACCATAAAAGAGTCTAACCTCGTGTCTTTACAATTGTTATGCTTTAGTTTGGGCCTAGGACCTCTCACATTGGGCTGACATTTGTGACTACTGGATTTGCCGGGCGGGTCCGGGCAGTTTTACGTCACAAACGAGTCCAACCTCATGTCCTAAGCATTGATTAACACTTATAATCTTTTACCCCAATTTTAATAATTCCCTATTCAAATTATTATTTAATTCCAATTTTAATGATGTCCATAATTGACTCAATTATGGCCATCCACTTATGGCATGCAAAATCATATCAATTGCACCCCAACTTCTTAATATTAAATCCTTAACATTACCCCTACCCCACGTTATGCGTTCGCTTATTCAACGCAAAATATACGTTAGACTCGAATAGCCTAACTCATAGCATAAAAACAAATTATCACAACAACAACATATACATATGACTAAAATAGATCTAATCATAAAAAGGTGAAACTTTCATGTGTGATAGATGTCCAGCACCTAAACTTGCACAGGCAAAAACTACAACTTGCATAAAACTATACATGTCATGGATCTAAAGGTGTCAACTTGTTTGGTAAATGTCACAATTTACATGATATGATCATAACCCAAATTCATGTATAAACTTGCATATGGGGTTTTATGCAACATAATGATGGTGTAAACTAGCATCTAACACATAGAATTCACATATGTCATAGCATAATTCTAGATGTCATATTTCTAGATCTAAATAGATGTCATGGCATATGTTCATAATCTTTACTAACCAATCTAAACTTGCATACATGATTTTTCATATAGATCAACATAGCCCAAACATTATGATTTGATTAACATGAACTAATTAGCATAGATAATAACATCATAACTTTATAACATGTATGATTTATCACAACTTAGCATAGAAAATCATAGCATGACTTACAACATATAGGATATCATCATCACATAACATAGGATTTACAACATACATGATAGCATAAGGTTTACAACAACATATATGACAATCCACATCATTCACTTATAATCCATTCATAACTTAATCTAATTAGTTTTATAATAATCTTGTTAAGATCATCATACTCACAATTAGAGAAGAAAGAGAGTCTTGATTTGCTTTAGAGTTGAGTAGAATTAGAATTTTGATTAGCTTTCTTCCTTCTTAGTTGGCGGTGGCTAGACTGAGTACCATGGCGGCGGTATGACGGTGGCTATTCTATTTTTCATGTGAATTAGAGTGAGAGACTACCTAGGTATTTATAGAGTTTAGGGTTTATTTATACCGTCAGATCAACACAGAACTAACCCGAACCGTTAAATTTGCCAACTCAGCCCTAAAGACACATCAGCAGCTCAAGAATGGGCTCAGTCAAACCCTAGCCGCCTGGACCAGGTCGACACCTAGTTCGAATGCCCAGTCGACTACCCAGTCGACCTGGGGGGTTGTCGACTGCCCAGTCGACTCCCCAGTCGACCTGGGGTGCTGGGCAGGAAATTTCCCGCCTAGCCTGTTTGACTTCGAATTTTTAATTTTAAATTTTCTGAAACTTCCAATAGCCATATCTCCTTCATACGAAGTCCAAATCACGCAAACTCAGACTCTATTTCAACCAGAATTCCGAGACGAACACAATGGCGCAACCCGTTTCCCACAATTCTCACGTCTGAGATTAGTTATTCTTTAATTTGTGAATATTAATATTAAGAGAATTACAGGGTGTTACATGTTCAAATAGGTTAGAGCTCACGAATCCGGTCAGAAAGGCGTCCAGGTGCAGAAAAATGGATCTGTCTCCAGATCTGGAAAAGGGGGGAGGTCGACCCTAAGGTCAACCCTAGTGTCAACCTGTTTACCCAGGTCGACCCCCAGGTCGACCCTAGTGTCGACCTGGGCGGGAATTTTCCCGCCCATCTCGGGTATCTGTTTTGAATTTCGAAATCTCATTTTTGAATTTCGGGCTGGTTTTTACTGAAACTTCTGAAGGCCATATCTTCTTCATACGGAGTCAGATTTACGCAAACGGGGACTCTATTCCAAGCAGAATTTCAAGACGAACACAATGGCGTGACCCGTTTCCTTTAATTATTCTGTTATGATTTAATTATTCTCTGATTTGTCATCCTTATGTTCATAGAAAATACGGGGTGTTACATTCTCCCCTCCTTAAATGATTTCGTCCCCGAAATCTTCAAGTTAAGAAGAATGTGTCCTACCATCCAGTCACCCATCTGCTCAACCATCATCCATAAGCATGCATTGTCCTTAGAAAACTTCTAATGTTGTATGAACATATGCAAAAGTGTGTGTATATGTTCCTTATATATTGCAAAGATCAGGCGGTCCACTGATTAAGTTGACCTCCTTAATGCGAATTATGTCAGTGCCATGAATCCAACATGTATGCAATTTTCCTATTTGATACATATCATTTCTGTATGAGTGCACAACTGTTCATTCATCTGCAACATCCATGTGCTGAGTCAACCATTTTTGATCCACAAAATTGAAAAATGCACACACATCCATATGCAGTATGAGAGTGTTTTTGAGCCGATCTAGTGCCTAGTGTGTGTATATGCATCCACAAGCAACCACTAGCAACCAGTTGCATCTACTTGCAACCATCAAACATAACTTGTCTCATACACATGTTTACACCCATTAGTTTCTATCTAAGGGTCGAAGATTCGGTCGATAGGATACAGCCGAGGGATAGAAGAAAGTACAATTAAAACAAAAGCTTTATTCCTATAAGACATCGGTTTAAGAGAATAAACCCCTAAGTATCAACCCCGAAGACCGAAATCAACATCAGATTGACATTCAGAGAATCGCTCCCATTAAACAAATGTCCAACTGTAAATCTACTTTACGCTTTGAACAAAAATCCCTATCCTTTTTAGAAATATTCAGACACTTACAGACTACTGGTACAGATCAGATTATCAAATGATTCTCAGAAAACTAAGCAGGATAAAATCCCACCATATCCCACAAGACTCCATAATTTATGCATCACAGTCAACTTCAACGCCCAACACAGATACCCTCAAACTGCAACTTATCACAAAAAATGAGTCATAACCCTTATGGGTTTGAGTCTACAGCGGGATCAGAAACAAGACTAGTATTAAAGTGCAGAGTTTCAATTACAGAATCAAAATGCCAGAATCAAAAAGAGTTTTAACTCCACAATCGGATAAGGAAATTAAACCTTCTACAGAAAGTTTTCCTATTTCTATCCTATCCACGAGCCGCGAGGGTATTCGCCTGCCCCCCAGAAGTTGGTCCTGCCCTCTGCCCTTGTCCTCATTTCTTTGGGCAGTCCCTAGTTAAGTGCCCCATTTCTCCACAGTTGAAGCAAGTGCCCTTCCTTTTTCTGCAATCCTTGTTCAGATGGGTCGAGCTTCCACAAGTAAAGAACTTCTTCTCCTTCTTATCTTCAGACTTCTCATCCTTCTTCTGTGTTTCCTTTTTAGGCCCCGCCTTCTTGTTCTGTTGTCCTTCAAGCTTTCCTTCTTTCTTCTCACTTTTGGTTCCCTCTTCATGCATCAATGCCATGTCAACTAATTTCTCGATGGTAGCCTCCATAGGAATGTGGAACATTGCCAATCCGTGTAGCGGCTCATTCAAACCTTTAGCAAACCTTAGTGCCTTCTTATGCGGTGTATTTACCAAATCTAAGCCGAATCTCGCCAACTGATTAAACTTGTTGACGTACTCTCACTGATAAATTCTCCTGCTTCAACACCAAGAACCTCTCTACGTATAGACTCTCTTCCACTCGTGAGAGAAATTCCATCTCGAACCTATGCCTGAAATCCATCCATGTCTCTATCGGATGCCCTCCATTTGTGACCTCCCACCAAAAAGAAGCTTCGTCCTTAAGCAACCATACCGCCAACTCTATCTTCTTCCTATCGTCCACCTCGAAGATAACGAACAAATCCTCAGTTTCTTTGAGCCAGTTCCTTGCCTCCATGAAGGATTCAGTTCCATTAAAGTTCTTCCCACCCATGGCTCGAAAGTCTCTACATATCTTCAGGAAAGTATTCACGTGCGGAGGAGGAGGAGGAGGAACCGCTGCAGCTGGGGGAGGAGGGACGTCTGCTGGGCCCGCATCATTAGCCCTAGCTTCCAGGTACCTCCTGAACCAGCCAGGTATCGGTACGCCCTCCGGAAATTTAAGATCCCAAGACATGCTGAAACGAAAGAAAAGGAAAGATTCAAAACAAAGGATAGAAAGATAAGCATATGGCTTTGGGGATTATGTTTTTCAAAATAAACGCTACTTTTGAAAATACTTCCTTTTTAAACCTTTTTGAAAATAGTTTTCAAAAACTTTTTATCAAATCCGGTAACCTTCAGCTCTGATACCAAGTGTAACACCCCACCCCCGTTAAGGTCACTCGCAAAGGGAATGCCTTAACTTTGGTGGAGCGTTTTTAGTAGACAGAACAGAAATTTACAAGACAGATAAAGTAGTACTTGAAAAATTTATAACTTTATTACAACAGAAACAGAAATAAGTTTGGTTACATCTTTCAAAACTCACAATATTGGAATTCAAGTACATAAATATCGGTCTTGTACAAAAGCCTTCAGAATGCATAGTTTTTAAAGCCATAATCCCCAATATAAACAGCCATGGAAAGATAGAGCCAAAGCCAAGCAATAGTTCAAACACTTCAAGCAGAGAGAATCTGAATCAAGCTCCTATGTTTCCACCCTGAAAACCAGGGGGGAAACGGAAAGAAAAGAGGCGAAACAAACTAGGTCAGACATAAGTTTGGTGAGTCCAGTGACATTCAGCATATAAACAGATAATTGTATCATGACATGTAAATAAAACTGGATGAGAGATAACCGTAACAGGAATAGCAGGTTAACAGAAGAAACGAAATGTTATAGGCTAAGCTAAGCTTCTCACTTCTCTGCACTAATACCAGTATCACCGGATTAGGTGTTACCCTAATGTCTAAACTGAAACATAAACGAAAACAGAATAATCTCTATAGAAACAGAATGCTAGTAATGGGCCTTTACCACCCGAACAGACAGAAGGTACAGAAGAAGAATACTAATAATGGGCTTTTACCACCCCAACAGACAGAAGGTACAGAAACAGAATACTAATAATGGGCATTTGCCACCCAACTAATGGGCCTTTACCACCCCCAACAGACAGAAGGTACAGAAACAGAATCGGAAACGGAATCAGAGACGGAAACAGAATAATCGTTATGGAAACAGAATGTTAGAATTAGGTGTACACTAGTAAAGGGCCTTTACCACCTAAACAGACGGTACCACGCAGAAACAGACAGGTGTTACCACCCGACAAAAACAGACAGTACCCACAGAACAAACAGAACTAGGTGTACCCTAATATCTAAACTGAAACATAAACGGAAACAGAATAATCTCTACAGAACAGACTGCTAGAATTAGGTGTACACTAGTAGTGGGCCTTTACCACCCGAACAGACGGTACCACGCAGAAACAGACAGTTGTTACCACCGAACAGAAACAGACAGTACCCACATAAATAGACATAACTAAGTGTAACCTAAGTCCTACCTCCAAGCGATCGGCTCCGTAATACATAAATACCCTGTGTCGGCCCAACAATAGGTAGTATCACTCCCTAAAGTGGCAACCTATTGCCACAGACCTATTTACAGATGTCACGGTGTCTTACATCCTCACAGCAGACCGGATCCATGCACGCACATGACGCGGTTGGAACGCACCATCAACACCACTCGCCATTTTCAGAATGAACCACTTATAATTAGTTCAGTAAGCGTGCCCGGACCCCTACATAGCGTGGGGTCAAAGTTTTGATACCAGAAAGGGTTACTGACTAATATGGGTTACACACAACAGATGACACAAGCAATTCCCCTCCTAACCTTGTGTCCCCAGACTAACAGATTTCAGATTAACTTGTTTACATATTTCATACAGAGTTCAGATTACTAGTTCACAGATCAGACAATCAAGTTAACAAGTTTTCAGATTAACAGATCAGATGTACAGATTTAACAGACTTACAAATTGTCTAACTTTGTTTTGGGCCTACAGATTCACGAAACGGGTTTATTAGATTCGTCAGTCCAGTTGGTTTAACCCTATCCACCCAACATGTTTTTAGACACCACATTTCTCTTAAATTTGCATTAATTAAATATTGATGCATAGACCTCTCACATTAGGTCGGTAGCTTGTGGCCGTTGGAAATGTCGTGCGGTTCCGGGCAGACTTCTGACACAAGCCAGACCTAACCTCATGTCTAAGCATATTTTAGTTATGCCTACCACCTCTCACATTAGATTGACAGTTTGCGGTTGCTAGTAGACAGTTTGTGGTTGCTGGTAAGCCGGTTGGTTCCAGGCAGGCTTCTACCGCAAAAAGAGTCTAACCTCGAGTCATAGCCAATTTATTCAAATACAGATTATATAGATATCAGACTAATTATGTCCATTTATCAGATTAAACTGGGTTACAGCAGATTAATCAAATTTCCATATTTTTACTCAATCTTAGATCGAGCCTACGGATTTTCATACCCAAATTACAATTATTTAGCTTTCAACAGATTAGGCAATTCAACTGATAACAGATCTAGCAGATTAGGCGATTCAACAGATTAGCAAATTAGGCAATTCAACAGATAGCAGATCTAGCAGATTAGGCGATTCAACAGTTTAGCAGATTAGGCAATTCAACAGATTTAGCAGATAAAAGATTTAGTAGATTAGGCAATTCAACAGATTTAGCAGATTATATACTTCCAAAATTCTATTTACATATCTTGCCTAATCATAAATTAAGCCTAAACTTTCATGCCTAAACCATGGTCATAATTCATAATACAACATATGCCGAAATTTTTAGTTAAACTTTGCACAGTACAGACTATTCTCTAAAAAGCCCCAAATCATGATATACTCTATGAATTATGCTAAGTTATATCGTTTAATACCAATTATCCAACAATCCACTTTTAGGCGTATTCGCATTGATAGTTATCCTAGTATAATATGGGTCTCTACACCTAAGTCACATATTCTTTTTTTTCAGATCATGAATCATTACATAAAAAAATGCCCAAAAATCTAGATTTTTAAATTATAACATCTCAAAATCAGATCTTAATTTTAAACATGCGTTATGTCCCCAAGTTTTAAGTCCCATGTTATCATACAATTATTTCCCTTCTTCCAAATTACAGAGTATACACAGATCTAGATTTAGTTTACAACATGTGTCCATTTCTCAAATCAGTCAAAGATCAGTCATGTCCAATTATGCATTATCCATTATTTCTCCCAAAATTTAGCGTTCGTGCGTTAATCTCTTATGAGATTTGGCGCAGGCTCGTGGTAGCCTAGCTATAAACAAAAAGGAAGGAAAGAGGGAACAGATACAGAACAGTCACAATCAAGATAGATCCACAGAAAAGTATGCATAACCTCAGATCCAGATTCACAAAAATGTCAAGATAATTATTAAATTTCATATCTGAAAATAATTGTACTCACAAAAAGGGAACGATTCTTGATTTATGGGATCTGTATTCTGACACTGAATAGCGCTCCTTTGGCGTAGACTATCGATTAGATTAGAAAATAGTTGTTCTCTTTTAACTCTATTCAGATTGGAAGAAGATGCACTAGTTCTAGTTCTAACTCAAGCAGACTAGCAACGCCATTTTTATTTTTAATTAGAATAGAGGCAGAGTATTGGCAGAATGAAATTGTGTGGAGAGAAAGCTAGGTTTGGGGGTGTTTAAATAGGTTAGAGCTCACGAATCCGGTCAGAAAGGCGTCCAGGTGCAGAAAAATGGATCTGTCTCCAGATCTGGAACAGGGGGGGAGGTCGACCCTAAGGTCGACCCTAGTGTCGACCTGTTTACCCAGATCGACCCCCAGGTCGACCCTAGTGTTGACCTGGGCCCTAGGCGGGAATTTTCCTGCCCAGCCCGGGTGTCTGTTTTGAATTTCGAAATCTGATTTTTGAATTTCGGGCTGGTTTTTACTGAAAATTCTGAAGGCCATATCTTCTTCATACGGAGTCCGATTTATGCAAACTTGGACTCTATTCCAAGCATAATTTCGAGACGAATGCAATGGTGCAACCTGTTTCCCTTAATTATTCTGTTATAATTTAATTATTCTTTGATTTGTCATTCTTATGTTCACAGAAAATACGGGGTGTTACAATATCTGGAATTTTGTAGATTGCAAGTTACGATTTATTTAGCTAATTTAATAATTTAAAAAGAAAGGTTGCGTTTTTATTCAGGCTTCAGTCAATTGGACGTTCTAGGGCGCAAGTTCACATGTATCAATATGTCATAATGTGATATTATTATAAGGTTAATAACAAAGTCAAAGTGAGTACAACAACGGATATGTGTCGTTGTTGTCGACAAAATGTAGTCAATAACACGTTTAACACGTTAGTATTTAAAAAAAGTGTAGTAGTATTGTAATATGTTAGCATATAAGTTTTTTTTTTAAATTAAAACATTTATGTGTAGTAGTTGTGAAAGAAGTCAATAAGTTGTTTACGGAAAACTAAAGTAAAGTGGTCAAACAACTAAATTAAAATGCATGAAATCAGAAACCTATGTTTTAAAGGCAACATACATTATAATTGGACTTTGTGCAATTATATCACATAAGTTGTGACATTTAATATATTCAAGGTCAAGAATTGAATTTAGACATGCAGTACAGAGGGGAGTAGAAAATGTACAAATGCAAACAGAATTACCATATATCAATAAAAAATAACACATGTAGTATAGAGAGGTAATATCACACGTTAAATAAACAGTAACAAATAGCAATCAAAAGTAACAAGCAGTATTTGTGCAATATAGGAAATTGTATAAGAACAAACAAACAACATTCGAAACATTAGTCAAATAGTATTTGAAACAGTATTCGAAATACTTACAAAAAATAGATCATTATTCCTTATCTTCAACTTTATTCCCAAAAGTAAAGATAACGTCTTTGTGTTGTATAACCTCCATATTCGGTCCTACATTACATATCACATTTCAATTACATAATATATTGTTCACGATTCATGTGAAATGGAATTATGGAAATATAACATACGCTTCTCCATTATATATTACTATCTAATCTTCCATCATCCTAAAAACAATAATGAAAGAAATCGGGTTAGTTGAGATGCAACTTCCAATCATTTTGAAACAAAGCCACAATGGAAAATGATTAGCTTAACTATATAATTTTAATAAATAAGAAAAAATGGAATAATATGGCAAAAAGGATAATCTTGCATCGTCTACTGTAAATAGATTGAAAGCAAAGCACATCATTTTATAGATTCACAATAATAAAATCTATCTCAGTTATTTTCTTTTTAATGCCTTTTTGATGAAATATTGATTGAAATATAACCAAATTTGTGAAGGAAATAAGTTACTCTATTTAGTAAAGTTATATGAATGTTCTGCTATTTTACTTAAATCAAGTTAACTGATTCATATCAAATTCGTGCACCTATGCTTTAAAGACTGCTGTTGCAAAATACATGTGGTTCCATTGCTATTTACATATTCAAAGGTAAGAAATTGTTTCATCAAGAATATTTTTTCTTAAAAGTACATATAGTGCGGAGGATTTTTCCTTTATTTTTATTTTTTTTGACACAACAACATTCAATTAAATAACATGGAAATAAACATTCTAAAACAAAATACAACAAAGTCCAAACCCTTTAAACCTATGTTTAAGTTCCTAGGCAAATCTTTGTTTATGTTCGGATACAGATTAGAAAAACCACAATGCTACCAAAATTTGTCAGCGACACTAACTCGAATGGATTAGAATCTACTCAGGTATCATTTGTTCATTGTCAGCGTCACCTTTTTGCTCTATTTGAGGCTTAGATGGGGCAACACCAGGAGCTTGTTTCTTCTTTGTTCCACCCGTGATATCATCAATCCTCAGCAGCATGCATGCGGCTTCTAATGTTTGTATGTTTGTGCTTTCACACTGTAGGAGTCCCATATCTTTTTCTCCTCTATATCAACAATACCACCAATATTTCCATCAGTTCTGACCCAGGCATTTTCCCCATTTGCATGCTTTCTTTGAAGAGCAATCATAACACATATCGCATGTACACCGCAACTTTGAGCTAAAGTTGGAGGGATGGTCTCAAATGCTACAGCAGCAGCTTCATAAGGCCACTTCTGAATGCCTTCAACTTATGAACTCTCTTACTTCAATGTTGCATATACAGTTAGTTATGTGGCCCCCTCCACGAAGAAGCTTAGGATGCTTCGCTACATTATGTGCTACTAACATAGCATCCTAGAGATATTTAGTTTTGGAGTACATAACAAATCAAAACAAAAAACAACTCGGTTAGGTTTAGCAAACCATGCTTATCGATGCAATATTTAGACACGATAATGTTATTTAAGTAACAATTTTCAATGATTCAAACAAAACAACAACTTATTCAAGTGCAGACTTAAACAACAACCTAAATAGCAACCAGTTTCAACTTAACATTTGTTCATTCAATACTTTAATGCGTTATCAACACAACAAATAATGTTTCTACGGCTATAAATGTGATACGTGGAAAATCCAATTCTCATGAGTATATGTTTGGGCAGTCAGACTTTTTGAAGCTAGAATAAAGTCACCAAATGATTTATGATTTCAAGAATATAGTATTGAAATACCAAATTGACCAAGTTGCTAGTACCATTACCTGTGCTCTTTTATAACTTCAAGATATAACCACAGGTACGTTTTTGCAAATTTGATGTGAAAGTAAAATGACAATTTGTTATAATAGAAAAACTAAACCACACACTGGTTACAAAAGTACATATCACATTTATCATCTTACTAATTACATTTGGCACCTCCGTATATTGTTAACATCACAAAATAAATAGCTAATGAGTCATGATTCTACTATTGTTCTCTGACAGACATCTCATTTCACATCATGAAATAAGAATCATAGTATGCATGCATGGCTCACCCTGTTTTCAAATATCATTGGTAAGATTTGTGTAACATCCCTCATTTTTATCGATTTGTATTTGAATATTTAAATAAGTTTAAATATTGAATTTGTAATATAAGTGGATTTATATATTAATTAAAATGAAGTTGAACGTATAAAAATATATATTAAATATAATCGAGCCCGTAATGTCGCGGCAGTTCGTAATTTAATGTTCTGAACTTCAACTGAGTGTACAGGATTCATTACAAGTCGGATTTCTACGAAACAAGAAACGTTGGAATCTAATGAACTGTATCTTTCTAATGGAAGTGAAAAACCAAGATTTCGTATTTTAAATGGGAAGTTATGTCCAAACAAAATATTCAGAAAAACATCGGCATATTCGTTTATGGCCATAACGGTTATTTAAATATATTTAAATATCGGATTCGAATTTGGACAAGATTCATTTGAGGCATAGTGATAATTAGATTTTTATAATTTTACTGTAATTTTTTAATAATTAAATACGCAACTTTTTATTTGGAGTTTTTTGCACCCTACATCAATATTTTGGGGTTTCACAATATGAGTTAATCTACCGATATTATTATATTTTTGGGATCGTGACACCTCGTTGAGCACGTTTGCACTCTTACTTCTGTCCGTACGTGTAATTTTAGGAACTGAGGTAAACAAAGTCGTAAATTCATATGAACCCAACTCGGTGGAAACTAGGCACTTTGCCGCCTGGTTTGATCACATTTTGTTCGATAACAAAACCAACACACTTAAATTAGTGGACTCAATTTGACAGCATGAACCTTGTAAAGTAAAACAAATGAATTGCATGCAAACAGAATAAAACAAGACATCAACTACAATATATAGTACAAACCTATGTACTACCTTAGTCTATAGTATCACCTATGCCTTAACAAGTAAGGAAGTGGGAAAAGATTGAACATACCCTAGGGCCTAGGCTACCTTTCACTTATCTGTACAACCATTTATATCATGCAATAGGATTGCAGACTATTTTCCCTCATGCTTCATGTCTAAGCTGTACCTAGCTATTTTTATAATTTTGAGCTACCCTACTATTTGCAGTCAATTGCTATTGGATTTTGCAAATGTAAACACTAGATATCGGCTGTATAAGTTGTCGCTATCCTATAGACCACGAAGTGAGAACTCATGCAAACTTGCCTATGATACTTCATACCCAAGAAAAACCACATGCTACACCTCGTCACTTAACATAGAAGTATGGTACCTACGCAAATTAAGGGAGGCAGTTTCTGGGGGAGTATGGATTCATGTTTACTTAGCGATGAAGGTTCCCAATGCTATAAAAATGTTAAACCATTCCATGTTTCCTTGTTTTGTAAATACATGCACCACCATTGTTTAACCTTTACCAGTAATGCTCCGCAAGTTTAAAATGGTGGCTAGCGAACTCTGGTGCGATGTGACAATGTAGTGGAGTCTGTGTTGGTGCAGGGTGACTTAGGAGATGGGCTTGTGTATTGGAAGGACCTGAAGACGCGAGGCATAGAGATGAGAATGGGAGTTGGTGGAGTCGTGAAGTAGTGATGATGTAAAGGATATTGGATGTTGATTTCACAGTAGAGTGGGAGGAATGAAAGGACGCAAGCAACGGTTGTGACAGAAGTGTGGAAGAAGTTTTAAGCTAAATGATGGTGTGATGTTGGGTCGTTTGGTGTGGAGAGGTTTGCATGAAGAAGGTGGTGTTATGCATCGAAAAGGGAATGGGAATGGAGTGTTTGAGGGAGATGTGTGAGTGTGAAAGCAATGAAGGGGGAAGATGTACAGGAGGAAATGGGTACTGTGTCAAACTGAGGAGAATGGGATGTGAGTTCTGGACATGGCCATTTTGCTTGTGTTAAAAATCCGTAATGGGATGGATGTTCTCTGTGAAGGAGGAGGACAGCGTGCATGAGGGCGCAGGTTTAAATGGGTACTGGGCCGAGATTTTGGGCGATGAGCCCAGATAAAAGAAATAATAAAAAGGTACGCTTGCGTTTATTCTACTTGCAAATTGTGAGAGCCATTCTTCCTTTTTGGAAATGGTGATATTAGTGCGGACTGGGACAGGTACAGTATGGGGATGATGGCTCAATATGGATGCATTTTATAAACGGAAGCAGATTGATATCTTTCGATTGTGGAAGGTGCTTTAAAACACAGATGGAGTGGGCTGATTAGAGAACATGAAGCCCAATAAAGAAGAAGAAAATGTAAAGCATGAAAATGGTGGGCAATATAGGTAAAACGTTAGTGAGTTACATGAATGAGCAGACGGGGTTTTCTTGCATAGATGAAAAGATGAAGTAGTTTATTAAATAAAATAAAATGAAAAGAAGGAGAGACCTGAAGGGATGAAGTCAACCAAGTGGATTGGAACTGGTTCGAAACCATTGGAAGCTCGTTGGAAATTATAACGTCTAATCCGGTGTACCGACGCAAATAGTTATTCAATAGCTAACGCGCAAATGTGAGTAAATTCACTAACTCTGATCTATTTTAAAATATTATAATTATATTTTATTGTTGTATGAATGCTGTGTGATGGTCGTTTAGGTAGAATACAATTAAATTGGTTGAAATATATATATATATCTTCGTATGTATACCCATCATTGGTTGGATACTGATTCCATCGATTATAATATTCCACAATATGGAATTAGTGTTATCTGTGTTGGCTAACATCTGTGGATGCAGGAAACCAGTTGGAGGAACCCAACCGGATTCCTCAATATTGATATGTACTACTTGTTTTATATATGCGCTGTTTGAACCATGTTGAATGGAAATTCAACGTTATGTTGATTTAATAAATAAACAATAATGATAAAATAACGTTGTTAACTAGGTTTAAGCGTGATTGTTATCTCGAGATTTGTTATAAGGGGAATATTACAGCGCATTGCATGTTTTTACTATAACGATAAATTAAATGTTGTTAACCAAGCTTAAATGTGATTATTATAGAAAGGTTGGAAATTCACTATGTTTTCCCCCAAAGAATTGTAAATGAATTATAATGAAATTGGAAATATTTTTCCAATGTAGATAGGGTATAATATCCAAGTGTAAATAATAAAGAAGTGTGAAAAGGCTAATAATGGGTTTGTGAAATATCTGGTAAGATATAGAAACTTGAATAATAAGAATGAATGTTAAATGAAAAGGGTCGTGGTTGTGTGATGTTTAGTTGTACATTTAAATGAATGTTTGTTTTTTACTTAGATAGTTAAATAACCGGCTATCGAAGTGTTTTGACCATCGTTGTCAATACGGAGAGACCGGTTGGATATATTATCTGAAAACCACTCCGTATAGGCATAAGCACTGCGAATTTTATTATGCTGGAGAAAATTGAAGACGGAGTGAAATGCAAGGGTCGTCCTGTTCCGGAATGTTGCTTTCTGTTTGTCCAGTCCCAGGACAACTTGTATGGACGAGTGTCTGACAGAGTATACCTAACAAATCATATATAGTTGATCTCTTAAAGGTGTTATGTCTGGTGGCGGAGGAATTTGTTCCTCTTAGCTTTTTATACCCATGATATGATTGTGAATCAATTAGTGAATTGATGGGTTTGACGATGTGGCATTCAAAGTGATTGGTGATTAGATGTTCTGAAGATAGACGTAGCCTCTAGCCTCACAACCAGGAAGTAACAAAAGTTGGGCTAGGCAGCATGGCTAGTTGGGTCATCCCCAAGCAGGGAGTATTGTCACCGATCTAGAGAAAATTCATTTTTGTTCTTTTCGACTCTGTATCCTCGGATGACGTTTGGATGGCCAACAACCGTGGGTGGCAATATATTCGATACACTCAAGCTAAATGAGTGGTCGATCATTGTGGCCAGGTTGCAAGACGTTCTTATTGAACCCCAGTGTATACCCTCTAGAGTACACTGATCGGAAGGTGCTTCCATTCCTTGTCTGTTGGAATCCAATCTCCAATAAGCGCCCTGCGGTTTTTGATTTTATACTATATATATGGAGCATGAGATGCAAGCGTTCTGCTATTTGGATAATTATTTGATTAGACATTATTATAATATTACTGGATTTTGATATCAAAATATGTTGGGTTATAGTAAGATAAAAACCGTCCATGTTTATGTGTGGGCTGGTCTTACTATTATCTTTTTGTTTCAAAAGGATTTTCAAAGTTAAATAGTATGGTTGGAGTTTACTCACACCAGTCCCATGACTGACCCATAGTTTATTTTGTTTGTTTTCCCTAAACTCTTGGGTGCCCAAATTTATACGGGCAGTCAAGTGTTTCAGGCTTTTACAGATACACTTGGAGGAGCTCAAAGAAGGAGTCTTCACCATTAGTTATGTAGAGTTTATTTTCATTGTGATGTAAATGAGTTATACTCTGATATGATATGTAAGTACTAATTCTGATTTTGTATTTCAAAGTTATGTTATAATACAATTTATTCATTCCGCTGTGAGATTCGCATTTACTCTGATTCTGTTCAGTTGTGTTCTTCTTCTTCTATTCTATTAGTTCTATCTTTTCTATTCCATCATCTAATTTCTTTCTATTAATGATCTGAACTTCCGTGCACTTTGAGTTGAATGTGTAGGATATTAGTTAGCTCAAATTGGTACGGATTTTCGGGCCATTACAGTTTGTATCAGAGCTGAAGGTTAATGGATTAACCTAGCTCTGTGGCGTGACTCAATAAAGATAGGGTTAGTAATGCCTTAGATTGAGTTTGAGTGTACATATATGAGCGCATATTTGTTAATTAATATAAAAACTGTTCTATATTGTGTTGACTGGTCGGTCGAGTGGTTTATGAATTCTGGTTGAAACAGTAACGAAAACTGTGCCGATAGGTGTTTCTAAACTCTTGAACAGAGTAATTCGACACGGTATGTTTTGAAAAAAGGGTAAATGAAATAATCTTACCCAAAATATATTTTGATATAATAAGAAGCATATATCTTGAGATTATTATAGTATATTGGATGTGTTGATCGTTATTATGATCGAATAAGATTAATAATTGAGTTAGTTATATAAATAACCAATCGAAATATTATATAAGTATAATATGTAAATCAGATGGATTAAATCTGGATTTAAAGCCAGAATTGAAATAAAACTCTAGAACTTGGAAAAGAGTTGGAAATAATGTTTGGATTAAATATATGGGAATTTTAAAATCCTGGGAGATTTGAAATTGTTTTCCAAGTGCTGTGAAAGATAATTTGAAGTAATTTTCAAATATAAATGTTTAAATATGAGTTTTGGAAGTGATATTGTATTGAACTCACTTTGATCACTGGGAAATAAATTCTGATGATGACGGCCGTATTATCAGTGTTCATTTTCGAGTTTTAAGTGACAGATTACTACCAAAGATTTTGTTTTTGAGTTATTGTGAGGAAACAAGTTGTAAGAAATTCGAATGTTTTGAATAATAAATGATTTCAAACCGATTGGAATAAATCCCAGGAATTTGCATTCTGAAATAAAGATTTAACTTATGGAGTTAAAATGGTAAAAGTGTAACTTAAATAAACAAAACTGAACTGAATTTGGAACGATCCAGAATGGAAATCGTTAAAGGGAAATATTAGAGATTCAATTTATTAAAGTGATTGATTCTTGGAGAGTAAGAATCGAATTTTAATTTGGAGATGAAGATAACTAATTTGAGAAATAAATCGGTAAATGGAATTGGAGTTGAAATAGAAAATTGGCTTAGTAAAAGCAAAAGATTGATTTGAGAATGAATTGATGGGAGATCAACCAAGGATGCTTGGATATATGTTAAACTGATAGCAAATGGCAGAGATAGAGTTAAATGCCAACAAAAAGGTACAAATTTACATTATATTCGAGTATGAGATTTATGAGCTATTTTTGGAAAGCCACTTGGCTATTTGATTTTTCTTGGGATTGAAGATGGCCTAGAGAGGCGAATTGTAGTAGTACCGGTTGAGCCATGCGAAGGAAATGCTGGTAAAACTCATCGGAAATTTAAGGCATTAGAAATTTTCAAAATTTTGGAAATATTCATTAATAAGGAATTAATATTCCTATTAAAATAAACTAATTCAGTTGAAACTAGAATCAAGAAGTCAAACAAAAGTCCTTTAATCTAGTTATGATAGGATTCATAATAATTTTCCTACTTTAGTGATTTCAGGGACGAAATTCTTTTAAGGGGGAAGGAATGTAACGTCCCGCATTTTTATCGATTTGTATTTGAATATTTAAATCAGTTTAAATGTTGAATAAGTAATATAAGTGGATTTATATATTAATTAAAATGAAGTTGAACGTATAAAAATATATATTAAATATAATCGAGCCCGTAATTTCGTGGCAGTTCATAATTTAACGTTCTGAACTTCAACTGAGTGTACAGGATTCATTACAAGTCAGATTTCTATGAAACAAGAAATTTGGAATCTAATGAACTGTATCTTTATAATGGAAGTGAAAAACCAAGATTTCATATTTTAAATTGGAAGTTATGTCCAAATAAAATATTTAGAAAAAAACGGCATATTCGTTTATGGCCATAATGGTTATTTAAATATATTTAAATATCGGATTCGAATTTGGACAAGATTCTTTTGAGGCATAGTGATAATTAGATTTTTATTATTTTACTGTAATTTTTAAATAATTAAATATGCAACTTTTTATTTGGAGTATTTTGCACCCTACATCAATATTTTGGGGTTTCACAATATGAGTTAATCTACCGATATTATTATATTTTTGGGATCGTGACACCTCGTTGAGCACGTTTGCACTCTTACTTCTGTCCGTACGTGTAATTTTAGGAACTGAGGTAAACAAAGTCGTAAATTCATATGAACCCAACTCGGTGGAAACTGGGCACTTTGCCGCCTGGTTTGATCACATTTTGTTCGATAACAAAACCAACACACTTAAATTAGTGGACTCAATTTGACAGCATGAACCTTGTAAAGTAAAACAAATGAATTGCATGCAAACAGAATAAAACAAGACATCAACTACAATATATAGTACAAACCTATGTACTACCTTAGTCTATAGTATCACCTATGCCTTAACAAGTAAGGAAGTGGGAAAAGATTGAACATACCCTAGGGCCTAGGCTACCTTTCACTTATCTGTACAACCATTTATATCATGCAATAGGATTGCAGACTATTTTCCCTAATGCTTCATGTCTAAGCTGTACCTAGCTATTTTTATAATTTTGAGCTACCCTACTATTTGCAGTCAATTGCTATTGGATTTTGCAAATGTACACACTAGATATCGGCTGTATAAGTTGTCGCTATCCTATAGACCACGAAGTGATAACTCATGCAAACTTGCCTATGATACTTCATACCCAAGAAAAACCACATGCTACACCTCGTCACTTAACATAGAAGTATGGTACCTACGCAAATTAAGGGAGGCAGTTTCTGGGGGAGTATGGATTCATGTTTACTTAGCGATGAAGGTTCCCAATGCTATAAAAATGTTAAACCATTCCATGTTTCCTTGTTTTGTAAATACATGCACCGCCATTGTTTAACCTTTACCAGTAATGCTTCGCAAGTTTAAAATGGTGGCTAGCGAACTCTGGTGCGATGTGACAATGTAGTGGAGTCTGTGTTGGTGCAGGGTGACTTAGGAGATGGGCTTGTGTACTGGAAGGACCTGAAGACGCGAGGCATAGAGATGAGAATGGGAGTTGGTGGAGTCGTGAAGTAGTGATGATTTAAAGGATATTGGATGTTGAGTTCACAGTAGAGTGGGAGGAATGAAAGGACGCAAGCAACGGTGGTGAAAGAAGAGTGGAAGAAGTTTTAAGCTAAATGATGGTGTGATGTTGGGTCGTTTGGTGTAGAGAGGTTTGCATGAAGAAGATGGTGTTATTCGCGGAAAAGTGAAGGGGAATGGAGTGTTTGAGGGAGATGCGTGAGTGTGAAAGCAAAGAAGGGGGAAGATGTACAAGAGGAAATGGGTATTGTGTCAAACTGAGGAGAATGGGATGTGAGTTCCGGACATGGCCATTTTGCTTGTGTTAAAATTCCGTAATGGGATGGATGTTCTGTGCGAAGGAGGAGGACAGCGTGCATGAGGGCGCAGGTTTAAATGGGTACTGGGCCGAGATTTTTGGCGATGAGCCAGATAAAAGAAATAATAAAAAGGGATGCTGGCATTTATTCTACTTGAAAATTGGGAGAGCCATTATTCCTTTTTGGAAATGGTGATATTAGTGAGGACTGGGACAGGTACAGTATGGGGATGATGGCTCAATATGGATGCATTTTATAAACGGAAGCAGGTTGATATCTTTCGATTGTGGAAGGTGCTTTAAAACGCAGATGGAGTGGGACGATTAGAGAACATGAAGCCCAATAAAGAAGAAGAAAATGTAAAGCATGAAAATGGTGGCATGTATAGGTAAAACGTTGGTGAGTAACATGAATGAGCAGACGGGGTTTTCATGCATAGATGAAAAGATGAAGTAGTTTATTAAATAAAATAAAATGAAAAGAAGGAGAGTCCTGAAGGAATGAAGGCAACCGAGTGGATTGGAATTGGTTCGAAACCATTGGAAGCTCGTTGGAAATTATAACGTCTAATCCGGTGTACCGATGCAAATCGTTATTTAATGGATAACGCGCAATTGTGAGTAAATTCACTAACTCTGATCTATTTTAAAATATTATAATGATATTTTATTATTGTTTGAATGCTGTGTGATGATCGTTTAGGTAGATTACAATTAAATTGGTTGAAATATATATATCGTCGTATATATACCCATCATTCGTTGGATACTGATTCCATTGATTATAATATTCCATAATATGGAATTAGTGTTATCTGCGTTGGCTAACATCGGTGGATGCAGGAAACCGGTTTGAGGAACCCAACTTGATTCCTCAATATTTATATGTACTGCTTGTTTTATATATGCAAAGTTTGAACCATGTTGAATGTAAATTCAACGTTATGTTGATATTAATAAATAAACAATAACGATAAAATAACGTTGTTAACTAGGTTTAAGCATGACTGTTATGTCGAGATTTGTTATCAGGGGAATATTACAGCACATTGCAAGTTTTTACTATAATGATAAATTAACGTTGTTAACCAAGCTTAAACGTGATTATTATAGAAAGGTTAGAAATTCACAATGTTTTTCCCTAAAGAAGTGTAAATGAATTATAATGAAATTGGAAATATTTTTCCAATGTAGATAGGGTATAATATCCAAGTGTTGATAATAAAGAAGTGTGAAAAGGCTAATAACGGGTTTGAGAAATATCTGGTAAGATATAGAAACTTGAATAATAAGAATGAATGTTAAATAATAAGGGTCGTGGTTGTGTGATGTTTAGTTGTACATTTAAATGAATGTTTGTTTTTACTTCGATAGTTAAATAAGCGACTATCGAAGTGTTTTGACCATCGTTGTCAATACGGAGAGATGGGTTGGATATATTATCTGAAAACCACTCCGTATAGGCATAAACGCTGCAAATTTTATTATGCTGAAGAAAATTGAAGACAGAGTGAAATGCAAGGGTCGTCCTGTTCTAGAATGGTGCTTTCTGTTTGTCCAGTCCCAGGACAACTTGTATGGACGAGTGTCTGACAGAGTATACCCAACAAATCACGTATAGTTGATCTCTTAAAGGTATTACGTCTGATAGCAGAGGAATTCGTTCCTCTTAGCTTTTTATACCCATGATATGATTGGGAATCAATTAGTGAATTGACGGGTTTGACGATGTGGCATTCAAAGTGAATGGTGATCAGATGTTCTAAAGATAAACGTAGCCTCTAGCCTCATAACCAGGAAGTAACAAAAGTTGGGCTAGGCAGCATGGCTAGTTGTGTCATCCCCAAGCAGGGTGTATTGTCACCAATCTAGAGAAAATTCATATTTGTTCTTCTTTTCGACTATGTATCTTCGGATGACGGCTGGATGGCCAACAACCGTGGGTGGTAATTTATTCGATACACTCAAGCTAAATGAGTGGTCGGTCATGTGTGGCCGGGTTGCAAGATGTTCTTGTTGAACCCCAGTGTATACCCTCTAGAATACACTGATCGGAAGGTGCTTCCATACCTTGTCTGTTGGAATCCAATCTCCAATAAGCGCACTATGGTTTTTGATTTTATACTATATATGTGGAGCATGAGATGCAAGCGTTCTGCTATTTGGATATTTATTTAATTAGACGTTATTATAATATTACTGGATTTTGATATCAAAATATGTTGGGTTATAGTAAGGTACAAACCGTCCATGTTTATGTATGGGGTAGTCTTACTATTATCTTTTTGTTTCAAAAGGATTTTCAAAGTTAAATAGTATGGTTGGAGTTTACTCACACCAGTCCCATGACTGACCCAGGGTTTATTTTGTTTGTTTTCCCTAAACTCTTGGGTGCCCAAATTTGTACGGGCAGTCAAGTGTTTTAGGCTTTTACAGATACACTTGGAGGAGCTCAAAGCAGGAGTCTTCACCATTAGTTATGTAGAGATTATTTCCGTTGTGATGTAAATGAGTTATACTCTGATATGATATGTAAGTACAAATTCAGATTTTGTATTTCAAAGTTATTTTATAATACAATTTATTAATTCATTCCGCTGTGAGATTCGTGTTTACTCTAATTCTATTCAGTTGTGTTCTTCTTCTTCTATTCTATTAGTTCTATATTTTCTATCACATCCTCTAATTTCATTCTATTAATGATCTAAACTTCCATGCACTTTGAGTTGAATGTGTAGGATATTAGTCAGCTCAAATTGGTACGGATTTTCGGGCCATTACAATTTGTATCAAGCCAACGGTCCATATCTAGATCCATATATCCAGCAGCATGTCAATAATTTGCACTTGATTTTTAGGGGCTTCACTTATTTATAAAAATTCAACCAAAAAAATAAAGCAGACTCATGGCATTTCCAATAAAGCAGACTCATGGCATTTCCAATAGATTCAACTTAAATAAATAAGTTTATTTGCTCATTGATTGAAAAACGCTCAACCTTGTATGTTTGTGCTGATAAGAACATATGTATGCACATTAAACTAAGATATTTCAAGACTGGAATTCTAATAGGGAGTTCTTCTGATGTTTGTTTAAATGGTTGTTTTACTGATAAATCGTTATGTAGTAATATAATATATGTAAAAAGCGTACTATAAATGAATAGATATGTGCATAGAGAAAAACTGCAACAAAAAGTCTTGAATAATCATAAGATAATGGTTCCTCCATATACCTTTGTTATATTAAAAAACTCAAGTGATATATCTGTCTTCTTGATAGGCATGATATCATTCTTTTTTTCCTCTTTAGCAGACTTTTGAAATGTACTTGGGGATTCTTATAATGCAAACAATATAGATATCCAAAAAAAAAAAATTATGGCCGTTAAATCCTGGTGTAGGTAAACAAAATAAAAACAAATGATTGTTACCGTTTTTATTATATGGAATTGAGGTAGAATCCGCTACATAATTATATATTATAGCTTAAAATTTTGTGTATTTAATTAGAACTCGTAAGCTGAGTAGCATAATTTGCCAAAACATCATAGCATCATTGTAGTAGAAGTGAATATTTGTGCATACCATACAATAGAATAATATCCAATTATTTAAGTAAAAAAACATCATTTTCGTCTTGGAGATTAGTGACTAATGAGGTTTAGAGACTCAATCATAAATGTCTCAACAATATTTTATTAAAATATAAATATCATCCACTATGGTCTATTACTTGATATATATGATTTAATGTCCAGTGCAATTTAGCCATTTGTATGCTTTTAGAACTAAAATGCATAATGAATATACACCTATTCCTTTTTTGCCATGTCATTTTTACCACATACCTCATTTCAATCAAAAAAGGGGGAAAACAAAACAATGCAGATTGTTTCATATAGCATGGCAAGAGAAATTATCACGCATGAAAGCTTGTAATTCATGTACTTTACAAAAATATTAAAGGTAGCAAAATGAAATTGGTTTGAGGCAAGTAAGGAAGAGCATTCTATTTAGTTCATTTGACTTTAGACTTGTACCATGCAACGCTACAACATATACTAAATAATATATTAGTACAAAACCTGGCCTCTATTAAAGATATATATTTTCTTTAACTGAGAGTTACAGTAAATCAAGTTGTGCTGAATGTTCCACAACATTTTGGGGAGGGGGGGACGTGGGAGTAGCAGCCCAACACAGTTTAAATGGAAGGGGCAAGCATAGTACATAGGTTTCCACAATGTTTCAACATTTTAAACGACATAAACAAACCCAACTGGAAATAAGATTGAATAAAAAAAGATGATGGCAAGGCAATTATCTTGATAATCAACCCAAAAATCTAATGCAAAAAAATAGTTTAATAGAGAACACTCCAACACCCTATAAAAATAGAAGCAATAAACGTAAACAAAAGACGCGCTAAGAAAAGCCTAATTAATATGATGACCATTTCTCTGCACACGTTTGAACATCTAAAGAAGAAGATTGTGAAGACCCGTAACTTCTCCGGTAAGGAAAGCCCGGATACTTCGAGAACAACACACAAAAGAACGCAGACAGAAGAACATTTCATGGTTTATTACAACAATTCCATCAGAATACAAGAATATACAGAGTATGAATAATTATTACACAGAAAATATCAGGGATTTAAATTACTTTTAAATGCATTACATAGCAGTAGAAAATAATACAATACACAACTAGAAGTAATACACGGATACAGAGCTTTCCGAGTATCGTTCCAGCTGTAAATCAGGATCCTGTGAATATAAATCTGCAAAACCAAAACTACTAGCTGTCCATGTGGAAAATAAGGGCACCTAGAGTTTAGGTTAAAATAATAAACTTCAGGTCAGTCATGTGACTGGTGTCAGAACTAAAACAGTTATTTAAATCTTTACTTTAAATCAGATATATCAAGGGACCACGCCGTATAACAAGGAACGGGTTTCCTCCCAAGAGTACCGGTGCATATAACAAAACAGCGCAATGCTCTTTCGAAAAATGAAGCTATTATAAGACCCAGGTCCCATCACACAATGCAACACAAGCCAGAGGATAGGGTTTTCCCTTATAATAGCCAAACATGCTTGGTACGTTAAAAACAAATCATTTGATACTATTATAAGTGTATAGTGTCGAAACAATTTCAATCATAAATATAAATCATAGACGGCATGGGTACCGTATATCATGTCGCCATACTAGGCTCTATAATCAAAACCACAAAGTCACGTATTTCGAAATTGGATTTCGATCTGTGAACCTAGGCCAGGGATCGTCCTCCACCGATTCGAGACAATCTAGCCTACCATGTCTCAGGCTACAGCTGCAGCTGCACCTAGGAGCCACAGGGCCGGTCCACCGATGTGGATTAAAATGCCTAAACACTGCGTTTCCCCGCCTTTTGGGGCATAAATGAGCCAAATGACTCTGTCGGCTCCATACAGTCACTGATATATCCAAGGCGCCTCGCAACAGCAACAACCACACAGGTGAAAATAGTATAAATGTTAGGGCTGGTAGGTCACTGACACCACCCTAGCTAGAAAGAAACGCATTCCCTCCCTGGATCCTTCTCCCTTTTCTAGTTCACAATCGAGGTGTGAGGCTCGCGAATCTACGTTACACAAAGCTATGCCACAGGCGGTTCTTTGATCATCAACCACAAGACTTTGCTTTTCAACAGAAGCCTTGATCAATTGCTACTTAGGCATGCCACAAAGGCCATTCACTCCATGCGTTTGATATCCATCAATATATAACCTCTGAGCACGTACGTCTCAGAGAAGGACGTTAAGCAAGAGAATAAATTCTCCGCCGCCAAACAGATATATATTTAATAGAAATCAATCACATAGAATAAAATCCAATGTCAGACACACAATCCATTTACAAGTTCGTTATGGGTCTGAACGAAACCGGAGGCACCTTGTACCTCGCATATCCATCGATCTCCAAGTATGTATGGATGATCACCAACTGATTCCCTCCTCCTGGGTGTACAACCCAATCAAGATCATCAGTAATCACCCAAATGATGTGAAGACCTCCGGTCTTCAACCGCCGTCTTCATCCTCGACACCACGTCGAATCAGTTATTCAGAATGGGATAAACCCGGTCTTTATGAATAACTCGCGTATATAATAAACAAGTGTTACACAAACACAACATACGCCTCATTCCAATTCAGAATATTCTTACACTTTGGGAAAGGTTCCCATTAATTTTATCAAGGATAAATTCTTTAAATATATTCTTTAATCTTCTTTTGAATATCAATTCAAACTAGTCGAGATTAGCGAACCACACCGAAGTAATCATTTATTTTATTTCCCAATCCCAACCTATTTATCCCATGAAGTAAAACTGGTCATACTTCATATCTAACACCATGGTGTTATCGGTAAATTCAATTACCATTTCACATTCAAATCTATTTAAAGATTTAACTATCGCTTGGAGAAAAACTTGTGATACTCCATTCTCGATCATTTCAATCTAATCAAAGATTCATAAAAACTCCACTTGGTTTTAATCTTCCTAATAATCACTATCAATGATAATTTAACTTAGGAAATCATATCCTGTCTTTAACTGGGTTAAAGAACCAGTGTCATTTAAAACACGGTTCACTATAAACCCAAAATAACATTCCATTCCAATTTAATTATTGAAACTTCTGGTTACTTTAAAAACCTTTCAAATCCAATTTATTTATTTAAAAATAAATAAATTATTATTCTAGTTCAAAACTAGTTCATTTTGATAAAAATCTATTTTTATCTTTTCAAATATGGAATTCTTCATCCCAATTCTTCACAAATCATATCTTATGATTTTACACAAATTATTACTATTTTTAATAATTTTATCAAGTCCCGTACCATCGATTTCCATCAATGGCCATCGAACTGCACTTACACCGACCTTTTCCAAATTTGATTTGGACATAATTCCAAATCCAACCGTTAGATTTCAAATCTATAATATCCGTTAGAATGATCTTTTCGATACGAACCCAACGGTTTCGGTTTTAGGAGAATCAGACGGCCGGATCTCCCGTAATATCCATTCGAAGTCAATGGTCGAAATTCGCGAACTGCCACGGCGCGGCGCATTCTATTCAGGCCATTATATATATACATAATATATATATTATACATATTTCATCGATTTCCTTTCAAAACGTATTTTATAAATCGTTTTAAATTCGTTTTTGAAACGATTTCAACTTCATATTCAATTTCGAATCAAAATTGAATATTCCACATCATCGATATACAAATGATAATATTTCAAAACGTTATATTTTGAAATCACTTTCTTTTCTATATTCATTATAAAAATGAATAAAATCGATATAAATATCTTTCACGTCAAAATGGCGGCATTCTAATCAACACGGCTTTTATTCAACACATGAATGTTTTCTTCTATTCAACACATGAATATTTATTTTATTCAACACATGAATATTTATTCTATGCAACACATGAATTTATATTATTTAACACACGAATTTTCATTCTATTCAACACATTCATTTATATTTTTCAACACATGAATTTTCATTCTATTCAGCACATGAATTTATATTATTCAAAACATGAATTTTCATTCTATTCTTCATTTTCCAAATTAGAATGAGGCTCAATCAATTACCATATAATGTTAATTATATGGATTCCCTACAACACATGTATATAATGACCACAATAAATCATCAACCATCATCCAGAGTGCACCACACCACTGCATAAGCATTAAATATAGATAAGTAACGCTTACACAGTCTGTCAACCCATCGGTCGACATACTACTAAACAATTGGGATTAGTGTACGTCAATATCATCCCAACACCCGTGTGGGGTTTCAATCAATCAAACACATATTTTATTTGTGCAGTTGGGCAATGTGTAAAATTTATCGTCCTAATCAATATCAGTCAAATCGGTGTACATAAATAAATCGTTCAATTTGTAAATGAATATTTATTTTACTTCAACACTTGAATATATATTTTATTTCAACACACGAATATATATTTTATTTCAACACATGAATATATATTTTATTTCAACACATGAATTTATATTTTATTTCAACACATGAATATATATTTTATTTCAACACATGAATATATATTTTATTTCAACACATGAATATATATTTTATTTCAACACATGAATATATATTTTATTTCAACACATCAATACATATTTTATTTCAACACATGAATATATATTTGATTTCAACACATGAATATATATTTTATTTCAACACATGAATATATATTTGATTTCAACACATGAATATATATTTTATTTCAACACATGAATATATATTTGATTTTAACACATGAATATATATTTGATTTCAACACATGAATATATATTTGATTTCAACACATGAATATATATTTTATTTCAACACATGAATATATATTTTATTTCACAACCAACAGTCAATTTTCACAGCACAAACAATCACACATACAAGTCATCCATGGTCTGTAGACGACGGGTGTCAGGTGCTGCTAGGCACCTTCTGCATCCTAGTATATATTTCAAACTAGAAATTAAAAAATAAGTGAGGAGTTCTCACCGATCAGCTAAACCAAACGCCGCGACTCTTCATATGTAGAAAATCTTTGCCGCTCGCCTTTTGTCAACTTCATTGCCCGTATTCACTACATATATAAATATCACATTTTTATATTGTTGCTATATATATAAAAAAACACATTTTTATAACTACTCTATGCGGATAAAAATCCTATTTTTATACCGCTACTATATAGATAAAAATTCTATTTTTATTATCATACATACATAAAAATCGTATCTTTCTATCGCTACATCTATAAAGATCTCATCTTTATATATATTAAATATCAAATCTTTCTTCTAACTAAAAATGAAATCTTTTCATATATAAAAATCCATTCTTTTCTATTTTAAAATCAAATCTTTACATTGTTATTTATATATAAAAGATCAAATCATTACATTGTTGTTCATATGTAAGTAAATAAGGAAAAACTTACTTTTTTTTGGTTTATTGAGATGGGGGGCCCACAGCGGAGGTGGCAATCGGAGAGGGTGGCTCTGGAGTCGGAGGCGGTTAGGTCTTCAGGGGGTGCGCGCTAGGGTTTCAGGCGGCGGATGGGGTTTTCGTTCGATTTCAGGCGGGGTTTGGGGAAGAACGAGGAGGGAGGAGGGAAGCGAGGAAGAGAGGGGGTAGTCGGAGAAGAAGGCGCGGCGGGGGAGGCCAGCGCGATGGACGCCGTCGATCTTCGGGTGGGTTGCGCATTTTTTTTTTCTGAATGATTTGTGGTCAACGAGGGAAAAGGAGAAGGGGATGGGGTGTTATATATATATATATATATTATTTTTAACTTCAAAAACGTAACTTTTTATTTCGAAATCAAAATCTGTAACACCCCACGTCCATTAATGTCACTCACAAAGGGAATGCATTAACTTCCATGGAGCATTTTAAGTGAATATATAACAGAAAATCACAACAAGACAGATATAAAGCAGTACTTGAAAATTTAAAACTTTATTTATTGCAACAGAAGGTAAATATATTTTGTTACATCAACAAAACCATAAACCAAAGTCAAGTACATAATATCCATCTTGATAAAAAAAAAGTACATAAACTTAAAGACATAATCCCCAACATCAAAATAGCCATAAATAAAGAGAAGCAGAACTTTACTTCAGCAATCCAAGCAATCTTCTAAAAACAGTCCAAAATCAAGCTCCAATGGTGCTAGTTCCAACCTGAGCACCTTGGGAGGGGGGAGAAAAAAAAAGAAAGAGATGGAAAAAGGGGGGTCAGACATAAAGTCTGGCGAGTGCGATAATTCTAACAATATAATTAACAAAGTAACTAGGCTAAGGCATAAGTTGGAAAATAAGGAAATGACCATGAACCATTGAGTATGGCAGGGTAAACAAGGAACAAGATGAACAACGATATCGTTTAAGCGCACCTAAACCCACTAAGATAATTTACTAAACTACACCAACACTATGAGATAATTGCTATACTGCAACGCCACTAGTATACTGCACCACCACTAGTCACCCTAATGTTGATCCCGCGTACAGACTTAATAATGATATTGGTAGTTTCGTGCACCCCTAGCTTCCTTCATAGGTGCCGTCTGCCCCTATCTCCACTAGGTGTACCCAGTACCCCCAAGCGATCGGCACCCTAACTCGTAGATACCCGTGCTGGCCCCACAGTGGGGTGTATCACTCCCCAAAGTGGCAACCTGATACCACCAAGAATGCACGGCTTATACCTACACGATGCAACAACGTCTTACCTACCAGCCCGAGTCCACACACGCAGATGAACCCGTTGGATTTGCGTTGCCACCGCTAACCCGGTTTGGTCTCTTACAATCAAGCCCAGTATGCGTGTCCTGTCCTCGACTTGGGTCGAGCCCACAAAGATATGAATGGGTTACTATTTGAGATGGGCCCCCATTACTTGAACACAAGCTATCCACTTAAACTTGGTCCCCTATAGTACATCCCACTTAACCCACTTCTTATTCATGTTTCGTATTTCCAAATGCCACCCAAGGCACCCACTAGATTCCACATGCCACCCAAGGCAACCACTTAACCCCCTCATGTCCCACTACATGTTTATCTGGTAAAGTGTTTCTTAATTCATTAAGACCATAACCTCATAAAGACCTCTCACATTAGACTGGCATTTGTGGCAGTTGGATTTGCCGGGCGGGTCCGGGCAGTCTTACACCACAAAGGAGCCTAACCTCGTGTCTTTACAATTGTTACATATTTAGTTTATGCCTAAGACCTCTCACATTAGACTGGCATTTGTGGCAGCTGGATTTGCCGGGCGGGTACGGGCAGTCATACACCACAAAAGAGCCTAACCTCGTGTCGTAGACGATTAATTACTCCTAATTAATCATTCCCCAAATTTGAATTACTTTCCCTATTCAAATTATCAATTAATTCCAAATTTAACGATGTCCATAATTGACTCAATTATGTCCATCCATTTATGGTATGTAAAATCATACCAATTTTCACCACAATTATATTTTATGCCTTTTAAGGCATTTATGCCAATTAAATCTTTTTAATATTATCCCCTTTTACCCCACGTTGTACGTTTGTTCGTTTAACGTAAAATATACGTTAGACTCGAATAGTCTAACTCATGAAATAAAATAAAACATCATAATATATACACATAATTAAAACATTGATCTAACATAGGGGTGAACTTGCATATGTGAATGATGTTCTACATCTAAAACTTGCATAGGCCAAAGTTACAACTTGCATAAACAACATATGTCATGGATCCAAATCTAAAGGTGTGAACTTGATGAAATAATGGCCACAAACTTGCATAAACATCATATGTCATGGATCCAAATCTAAAGGTGTGAACTTGATGAAATAATGGCCACAAACTATCATAAACAACATATGTCATAGATCTATATCTAAAAGGGGGGTAAACTTGCATAGGTAATAACAGAACATGATTCATATCCAACTCATAAACTCACATATGTGATGTATACATCGCAACAATGGTGTAAACTAGTATCTAACATGTAAAGTATCATGTAGAATTTAGCATATGTCATAGCCTAACTTTCAATTAAATTCTCACATAAACTAGGTGTCATAGCCATGTAAGGTCACATATAATTCTACCCAAACTTGTATATGGTTCATGTTTGAATCAACATCTAAACTTTCCTACATATGATTTATCATATGAATCAACTAAAGCCTGATGATTTGATTGTATATAAGATAACAACATGGATGATAGCAACATAACTTTACATCATAAATGATAGCATCACAACATAACATCATAGAGATTTCAATCACAATCCTACAACATAATTACAGCATGAAATCAATACTTCATATCACATCCATACAATCCGCATTATAACTTAATCTAATTAAATTACTAATTATCTTGTTAAAACTATTGAACTCACAACTCAAAAGCAGTCTTGATTTCTGAATTCTGATTTCTGGAGTTTAATTAGCTCTCCTTTGATGAAGATTCGTTGTTAGGGTTGAATAGTTCTGATTTGGTTGCTGTTCTTCCTCTTAATTTTGGTGGCGGCTGCTCTAGGGTTCAAGACAACAGCATGACGACCATAGTTTCAATTTTAATTCTGATTTAGGGTTTGAGTCTTTGGGTCTTTTTATAGAATTTTGAATTAATTTAAGCCGTCTGATGATCTTAGGGTTAATCAAAACCATTCAATCATGATAGGGTGATGAGTCAGCCCTAATGACTCAGCAAGGAGTCAGAAAGGACTCAACAACATGGGTCAGCCTGAACCAGAAAGCTGTGCAGGCTCCTGCCTCGGCCTGGACGCACTTGGCAGGTGCGCCAGTGCAAATATTTATTGGCGCACTTCCCAAGTGCGCCAGTGCATTTCTTTTTTTTTTCTACTTTGCCACCAAACTTCGTTCGGCCATAACTCCTTCATCCGGTACTCGTTTCCCGCAAACTCGGACTCTATTTCAACCAGAATTCCGAGACGAACACAATGGCGCAACCCAATCCCCATAATTCTCACGTCTGAGATTAATTATTCTTTAATTTAGTTAATTCGATTATTCAAAAATCCGGGGTGTTACATTCTCCCCTCCTTAAAGGATTTCGTTCCCGAAATCTCCAAGTTAAGGAGAATGCATATCCTACCATCCAAACAACCATCTACTCAACCATCAAACATGGGCATCCATTGTCCTTATAAAATTTCTAATGTGGTATGAACATATGTAAGAAGTGTGTGTATATGTTCCTTATCTAATGCAAAATTAGGCGGTCTACTGATTCAGTTGACCTCCTTAATGCAAACCATGATAGTGCCATGCGTCCATTATGTATGCGAAAGAACCTTATCGATATATATTATTTCTACATGTGTGCACAACCATTCACCAAAATGCAACATCCATATGATGGTAAAACCATTATACATCCATTACTTAAATATGTACACATATTTATATGCAATATGCAACATGAAGTGACTGAGCCGATCTAGTGCCTAAAGTGTGTGTATATGCATCCACGAGTAACCACTAGCAAACACTTGCATCCACGTGCATCCATCATACATAACATGTCTCAAACACATGTTTCAACCATAGGACTATCCTATCTAAAGGTCAAAGATACTAGCGAGAGGACATACTAAAGATAAGATAAGTACAAGGTAAGCGATAAAGGAGAAATTTAAAAGACATACCCTCGAAAAGAAAAGGGTATAATGAACGCATCTTCGCTTCTGTCTCCCAAGTAGCGTTGCTCTCATCATCTCCCCATTGCAGTTTGACTAGCTTGACCTCTCGATTCCTCAACTTTTTAACCTCCAACCCAAGAATGCACGTAGGAGCTCTTCGAATCGTCGCATCACGCTCGATCTCCACCTCTCTTAGCAAGCTCGGCTCTACCACTTCCGCGGTCTCGTGCAAGCACTTCCTCAAATGTGATACATGGAATATGTCGTGTACACCACTAAGTCTCTCGGGCAACTCTACTCTATACGCCATCTTCCCAATCCTTTCCTTAATAGCAAATGACCCTACGAACCTTGGTGCTAACTTCCCAACGGACCCAAAGCGAACGACGTTCTGTAATGGAGACACCTTGACAAAGACCATGTCCCCAACATCAAACACAAGATCTGTCCTCCTCTTGTCCGCAAAAGATTTCTGTCTATCTTGCGTCGTCTTCATCCTCCTTCGAAGCAAATCGATCTTTTCCGAAGTCTCTCTAATCATATCGGGTCCAAGCAAGATCTTATCTATAGACTCCCACCAACATGTAGGCGAACGACACGGCTGTCCATAAAGAGCCTTAAACGGTGCCATGTCAATGCTAGACTGAAAGCTGTTATTATATGCGAACTCCACCAATGGATGATGTTCCTCCCATGTACCTCCGAAATCTAAAACACACAACCTCAACAAGTCCTCTACAATACAATTCATCCTCTCGGTTTGGCCGTCCGTCTGAGGATGATATGCGGTGCTTGAACATAACTGAGTCCCTACCGCCTCTTGTAAGCTCTTCCAAAATTCGCTAGTGAAGATAGGATCGCGGTCGCTCACTATGCTAGAAGGAACACCGTGTAGACGAACTATTTCTCGAATGTATACGGAGGCAAACCATGGAGCAGTCCTCTTACTCTTCACGGGAATGAAATGGGCGCTCTTAGTAAGTCTGTCTACCACGACCCAAATCCCCGTATTACCCTTCCTCGATCTCGGTAATCCGTCAATAATGTCAATCGAGACGCTTTCCCATTTCCGTTGTGGGACCTCTAATGGATGAAGCAATCCACCGGGCTTCTTTTGCTCTTCTTTTACTTGTTGGCACACCAAGCATCTAGCGACATACTCGGCCACGTCCTTCTTCATACTGGCCCAAAAGTAAACTCGTCTCATGTCCATGTATATCTTGTCCCCCCAGGATGGATGGTCATCTTCGAACGATGTGCATCATCAAGAATGGTCTTCCTTAGGTCATCATCTTTTGGTACACAAAGTCTACCGTCCCTACGTAACCAACCCTTATCATCTAGGGTATACCTACGGAGATGGCTCGATGACTCCCCTCTTTTGAGCTTTTCTACTAACTCAACCAACTGTGGGTCGTCTCGCTGTGCCTCGCCAATCCGTCCCAAAAGCGTAGGTCTGACCTCTAAGGATGCTAGCAAACCAGGTACGAAGTCAATGGAAGGTGTAAAGTCAAACGTAGAGATGAAATCTAAACTTCGCCGCTCAACAAACAACGGACTCAAGGATAATCTTTTTCTACTTAAGGCGTCTGCCACCACGTTACCCTTGCCAGGGGTATATGCTATCTCGAAGTCGTAGGATGCTAAGAATTCTATCCACCATAACATATCACACTTCCCTAGAGACCACATGCCCTAAAATCCTCACTTCTTTCCTCCAAAAATGGTGTTTTGGAGATCTTAGCTTTAAGCTGGTGCACTTGTAGGGTCCCTAAGCTTTCCCTAAGATGTTGGGCATGCTCTTCTCTGCTTCTAGAGAAAACTAGGATATTATCCCATGCAAAATCGTCACAACTATCCATCTCTCATGCAGACCATCCTAGTCGAACTCGACATCCCCCAAGGGCAAGCCCCAAAGGCCTAAACCAATATCAGACAAACACCCAAGGGATATCTCCTTCGAATTCAAACGACCTACGTGAGATGATACTAGTAAGACGGTCAATCAATTGGGCACTTGACCGACTCTGGCTGTGACGGCCCGCCCCGCACCAACCGACATTTACTCCAAAGGTGCGCTATACACGTGTCCAGTTAGCCCGGAACGGGGCGCCAGAAGGGAAAAAGGAAGGAGGAAATGAACATACAAAGAACCTGTAGAATGTCTCATAGCGCATAGGACAAAATATAATAGTAACATACTTGACATAAAACAGGTGAGACAGTGCATAAGCTGAAAATCAGAACTAAACATCATAGCAGCGGAAATCCAAAATACAGCTTATTACAACTTTCAAACTGTCTCAAAGCAAAAGTAAGATAAATGAGGTACACTACTAATGCCCAAGTAGCGACCACCAACGATACAGGGAGAATGTGTATATATATATAATACGTGGAAGCCTCCTGCCCGCCTCCGAATCAGCTACTTGCGCATCACCAGCTAACCTGTCTCTAGTCTGCTCGTGTGAGCACCCAGAGTAATAAGAGGAGACATAAAACTCTGGGTCAGACATAAAGCCTGGTATGAGCGATAAGCATCTAAAGTGAATAATAACAGGTAGACTAAAACATACCTGAACCTGGACCTGCAACCAAAGAGTTAGCTCTACATACTGTACAACACTCTAAGGTATCATATCAAACAGTGTAAAGATACGGAGGTGGGGGAGGTGTGCATGTCATAGGGATGGCAAACAATCAAACATAGCATCCATCCTCACATCTCTCACTCAGTGCATAAAGCATACGATGTTCACCACTTAGATCACCCAACATTCCTTGCTATGATCACTTTGCCCCCATGAAGTCATAAATGGCTTCACTGCACTGATAACGTAGCCACAAATTCCTCGCTATGTCCACTTGCCCCATGGAGTTATTCACCCCATCTGCGCTGGCTCATAGCCTTACCAATCCTTACTATGTCCACTTGCCCCATGGAGTTATTCACCCCATCTGCGCTGGTTCATAGTCTTACTACGCATCACCTTGCCCCTCAGTTCATAATGACCCTACTGCACTGATAACGTAGTCTTGCTACCATCACCTTGCCCCTCAGGTCGTAATGACCCTACTGCACTGATAAGTAGCCCATCATTCCTTTTAGTGGTGAATCGAAATTATGAACGTCGACAACTCCTTAGCACACGTCCCGCAGCGAAGTCCAACCATGAAGTGAACTCGTTGGTTCCCAACTGGTTCCTGGATCCTGAGCTCTAACTTCCCCTATTGGACTACCTTTGCATCTCGGGTTGTTGGTCAATACTGGGTTGGGTCGGGTTCTTCCTCAGGTCCTCGGTTCGGGTCGGTGTTCTTTATACGTTCGGGTCTGGTCTGTTGGATCTAGAATAACCCTAGAGGGGGGGTGAATAGGGTTTTTCACAGTTTTTAAACAGAATTGATTAACTGACAGGATATTAAAATAATAAACAGATCACAGAATATAGTAGAAACAGAAATACAGAAAATAAATCACACACAGATATACCCAGCTTCGGCAAAACTCTGCCTACTGCTGCATTTCTAAGGTTTCTACTAGGTGATAGAACAGCTCCCGCATACAAGACCATGTACACTCGCAAACCCTGCTCCTATTCTAACCCTACGCTCAAAACCGTAGACTGATCTAATCCCCTAGATCAGATTTCCCGAATTACAAACCCTGTAACTCGTAACTCAGATTTACAGACTTTGAAACTGACAGTCAACACCTTGACTAAATCCCCCTAGATTTTACAGACCTAGAACTGTTCAGAAATGATTTTACAACACAATTTAAAAAACAACAGAATGTAAAACAAAAATGTAAACCCTAGTTCTTAAAATAAAAATAAAAAGAGGAGTTTATATTAAAGGGGTCATCCCCTTTTCCTTTTAGAAGCTTGGCCTAGTTAAAATAGAAATAGGCCGGCCCCTTTTTAATTCATCTGCCTGATCCTCTTTTGTTTTCTGGAAGAATAAATGGCGGCTAGGGTTTTGCCCCAAATCCAATCGCGATAGCTCCAGATTGATGTAATCTGGTTCTCTGATGTTCTTCTTCACGTTGTTTCTCTCTGGTCAGTGATTTGGGACTTCTCTCTTACGCTCGACACTGATTTGGAATTGTTCTCTGGCTCGATCGAAAAACTGTGAGTATTTCTGAAAATTCTTGCTTTGAAAAACTTGTGGGTTGTTTGTTGGTTTCGATAGATGCTTGCCAGTGATGAATGGTTGTGTTTATAGGATTTAGGAATCCTCTAATTGAGCTCTGATTTCACTGAATGGCTCGTCTGATTGCGTGGCTGATTTTGTAGTTTCCCTTGCGTTTATTTCTCTTTGTATTGCCTTGATTAAAAAATCTTGAATGATTCCTGATTGAATCAAAACTGGAAATTCGAATGAAAATGATTCCCTGGCTTTAAAAAGCTTTCCTGGAATGCTTTGTGGCACCTTTGAAATTTTCTTTGCGATATTGATGAATTGTTGCCTTGGAAAATCCTTTGTTGATTTAAAAACACTTGATTGATTCCAAAACTAGAAAGATTTGGTTCGATTTTTCTGGAAATAAATTGTCCCAAACAAAATTGCTTGTCTTGCCAAAAGTTACCTTACTTGAATTAAAAAAACTGTCTTGAACAAATTTCTGAAAGCATAATTATCAAAACAGGAAAGAATTGATTTCGACCCCTTATGAAATAATCTCTGATTGATTTCTGTTGCCTTAAAAAAACTTTGCTCGAGTTTATCCATTAAGCTTTTGCCAAAAACTATTCACTGTGATTTGTGCTAATTTATTTCTTCTGGTTGACCCTTGTACATGTTGGCTTGACATGTGATCTGAAAGGAATTTGTGCATTTTTAGCTACTCCAAAAAAAAAACTGCTTTCATGCTTATGTCTCGTTCACTGGGTTACATGTGCTGAACACATTTCTTGTTCACTGACCATTGTCATGTTTCTCTGGCTTTAGTCTGCATGTGAATCCTGAATTGAGTTTGCCTTATACACTTGTACATGCTGTGTTATGCATATATACTTGCTTGTAAATAGCTCTGCATCACTTCAATTTATTGCACGTTCACACTTGAACTATTTGACATGATATAAGCTTGAACCACTTCCTTTCAATGCTGCTTGCATTGGCTTGTGTATTTGCCATATTGGTTTGATCTCTTCTTTCACCATGATTGTGCCTGAACTGTGAACATTCTTGTAAACTGGTTCGACTACTTTGAGATTTTGAATTTAGTCTCATACTTTAGTCTTGTATATACATGCTTAAATCAGGTTGCACTTTTACATCCTAATGCTTTGCTGTCTTCATTGTTGCTTGATATACTATGCTGTGTAAAACCAAACTTCATGTTAGTTTGCATGAGCATGCATTTGCTCCATGTTGTAATCTATACTGCTCCATTTATTGACTTGTACATGCACAATGTTGTTTACTGTTTATTGCTGAGTTGATCACTTTGGCACTCTTCACTTGTAGTTTTGTGTTTGTCGAGCCATTCATGTTTGTTGTGTACAACATGGCTGACATGTCTTGCTTCACTGTATACATGCTGGCTCGACCACACTTGCCTGTATCCATTTGCTCTATTTTGCACTTGTATGCTTACATGAACTTGGCTTTAACTTTTGAGCTTCACTGTCCATATGCTGCTATGCTTGTAGCTGCTTGACCTTGCTTAACCATCCACATATACACATGTTGACATGTCTTCAACAATGCTGAAACATTTGCTGTACCCATATACCTTGTTGTTTTGATATTGTACTTGTACCACCTGAAATGCTTCGACCATTTTGAACTGTGCAAACCAGTTTATGTTGAAATGCATACTAGCTCGACCCTTAGCACTTGTATCATCTTGCTTGGCATTTTGTTTGATTCATGGACTTGCTGATTTGACTTTTTGTATTTTTGGCTCCATGTCCTTGCTTGTGCACTGAGTCGAGCAGGTCCACGTGGCTACTCCTCAGCTGCACACTGATTGGCGTGGTAGTGCACACGTGTACACGTGTGTACATGCATCCATCAGACGAGTTGTCCCTGTCCCTGCATTGAGATATATGTTGTCTCCCTTGTGGTATTTACAGTGTATCACTGTGAATATCACAAGCTGTCTAGACACAGATTGATGGTTTTATAATTCAGATCAAGTCATGAAAAATGATGAGAAACACACCAGAAAACTGAGGCAAATAAAATTTTTAAAAATAAAATTTATATTTGCATATATTCTGTTTTATTTCTATTGCAGTGTACTGTGTGTGTGTGTTTCACATGTGACAGGTAAGCTGGGATGACTGGACTGACTGTGATGACTGGACTGACAATGACTGGACTGAAAGCTGAAGATAAGAAGACAGTGTGTGGTGTCAATGAATGTATGAGTCTGTATATACAAGTGAAAATGGATATATATGAAATGTAACTGTGTATATGTTGTGTGTATGTATGACTGAGTGACAATGAATGAACTGTACTGAGGAGCTGTGAGAGAATTATACAAATATATGTAATAAACAAATTTGATTGAAATAAAATATCATTTTATTGTTGTCAAACGAACTTGTCTATTATATTCTGTTTATATACAAGTACAATATACAGTGAATGTTTAAATGGTGGAGTTAGAAAGAGTTGTACTGTTTGAATGTTAGAGATATAATATTCAATTCAAATATTATATTCCTATCTGTGTTGTATATATAAAACATTACAATAACAAACACATTTATAATAATATATATTTGTTTGTTATCATCAAACAAAAATCATATAATTGTGTATACAACTGCGTTATATACAACAATCTCCCCCTTTTGATGATGACAAACAAATAAAAGATTTTGATTACAATAAATGTGTTTGACAGTGAATTCTGAACTCCCCCTATTTATTAGCTCCCCCTACAACAGAAACTCCCCCTATAACTGTGCATGAGTGAAAAGAATGTAAAAGGATTCAGAATTCTCAAAATTAAAATATTTATAAAATATTCACTCATAAATCAAAATCTAATCCATTCTCCCCCTTTTGTTATCATCAAAAGGATATAGAATTTAAAATATCGATGAAAGATGACTAAAAAATATAATTTCAGCTTAAGAGGAGGAATGGTCATCATAAATCTCAATTAGTCAAACAAAAATCATAATAAACTAAGAACTGGTGGCATATCTCACATTGTAGAGAATGAGGGATTTGCGATGAATTTTATATAAAATGGGGATAGTTTTAAAACAATTCATTTCCAATTATTTTCAAAGGATTTTTATAAATAAAGAACAGAAACAGTGATGGATTTGGACTATAATCAATAGTTCAACTTAAGTGACAAGATCGAATAATCTCAAATCCCAATACCCATCAATCAACAAATCATAATACGTCATAAAATTTCAACACATTTCACAGATTAGAAAGTGGATTGATAGGCCGGTTATTATACACCAAGGAGAATTTCATATAAAAATTTATTTATTGCAAATTATTTTCTTTTCTTTTTCTTTTGATTTAAGAGCACCCTGACCACGCATAACCAGAGATTGGATTTTTAAATGAGGTCAGTCGCAGCTTAAATTATAAGTTGTCTCTTAACCGTGCATGACCAGAGCTTGGATTTTTAAATGAAGTCAGAGACACACTTATGTATTAATTATATTTATTATTTTCAGCTTCAAAATAGAAAATCTCCTCAGTATATAAAACCAGTATGAGTGATAGAAATGCGGTAGGTACAGAAATGGACTGTGAATTAAATTTCTAAATTAATTATATTATGAAATATGATCAACTATACAGAGATTATTGAAAATTTTCAGTTATCACTAATTCTGAATAATAACATAACCACAATTCCATCACAAATATTTTCACTGTTTTATTCAAAAAGTTTTTTTTTTAAAAAAAAAAAAATACTAACTCTCTACATTAAAAAAAATGATGGATGGCAGAAAGATGATAGGTAATGAAGATGGTCGTGAAATAATTGCCAGTTCAAAGATATTATAATAAACGTTCAACCATCATGAAAAAGTTTTTAAATCAGATCCTCTCTTGTTGTGAAATATATTGCAGTCATAATTCAAAACAATTTCAAATTCTGATATATTTTGATGAATTATAAATACAGAACAATTGGGATATTGATTTCAATTTCTGAATGAATAATTAATAAATAATTCTAAAATTGAAAAACAAATACAAGAGGAATATGCTGATCTATACACGACAAGAGGGAAAAATGTGTACAAGACAAAAAGAGTGTGTGGGTTTATACATGGTGAAGATTTGAACCTAAGTACAGATGGGTGAGACAAATATATGGCGCTTCTGATACCACTTGGTGTCTCTATTTATGAGGAATTTTAACATTATACTGAGCAAGAATGTCATAGACAAAAGAATTATAAATACAAAGCCCAATCAGACAAGATAACAGATTATGCACATGTATCAGAGCAGCGGTCAGATTAAAGAAGACAGTTATTTAAAACAGTATCAGAGCAGCACAGAACATAAAATCACGTCAGACTTGTCAGCGGATGGTCACATAAGGTCATTCATGATCCAAGATTAGAAATACCGTTTATTTGAAATCATTTGAGGAATATGAAAATATCAGGATTTAATAAATCAATCACACCAATTTATAAATTTTTTAATTGAGATATGTGTGAGATTTAATAAATCAACAATTTCTAATGATTTTCAACAAACAAATATTTAAATCATATTACCATGAAATAACAGAGAAATTCAAGACCGGATTTTCAAAGAATTTTCACAAGAATTTTCTGACAAGTCCCCAAAAAATCTCAGATCATTTACATCAATTTTGTGAGATATTCATGATCCAAAGAAAATAATTTATTTGAAATCACTTGAATCAATGTCAAGTTTTGAGATATAATGAATCAGTCACACAATATTGATAATTTCAAATTTAAGAGATATGTGAGATTCAGAATATCAAGTATTTCAGATGATTTCAAACAAATAGATTTCAACTATAAAATGATCATGAATATAAGATGATTTTCTAGATGTATCACTGTAATTCAAGACAATTCAAAATATCCAAGCCAATCTGAAAATTTCTGAAATTATCACAACTGATAAATAACAGAGTGTACTGTAATGAGTATAATATTTTAAGCGTTTCCAAAATGAATTGGAAGAAAACTCAAAACAGCAGCGGTGTGTGAAATTCCATTAAACTTTCAGATCTTCAAAAAAAATTTAGAATTCAAGTTAACAATGTTCAAGATATGACAAGAATGCATCAACACTGTTATGAATTCAAAAATTAGAAAATAAACTTCAAAACAATTACAGATATTTACAAGATTAAAATCAAGATCTGGAAATAATTAACACATCAGAATTCTATTCAAATAAAGAAAGTTTCCAGAAGATCATGATTACTGCAATTAGAAGTTAAGTAAGCCCAAGAAGTTACAATGATATGACAGTGACAAATCAAACAGACAAAGAAAATAAACAGAAGAGAGATAGAAGAACAAATAAACAAGAGATTAAAAAAAAAACCGAGAATATTTACAAGGACAAGTTCAGAGATCATACCTGAAATCAGTGTAAACCAGAATCTCTGACTCATCAGTCTTGGCCGAGGTACTGTAAAGAATACAGAAATATAGAGCAACTTGAAATCAATCTCTTTTCAGCATAGCAGTTCCTTAGCCTCCTTTGGTACCTAATAGTTTAAAGGATCGAGTGGTCTAACAAAATTTGTAAAACCACTCTGATATGTGTTTACCACTTTTGGTACCCAAACCTGTCTATATAACAAACCATCTAAATTTACCTTTGTACCTTTTGGAACCCAAATCTGTTTGAAGTTAACTGAATTCGTTTTATTTCCTTTTGGGATCCAGATATGTTTAAATGGTTTATTATAAAACAATTTTTCATTTTGTTTTTGTTTCAAAAAACCTTTGGAATTTTCAAAGTTCAGATTTTCAAGTTCATTCTTTTCAAAGCTGCTTAGAGGATTTTTAAAATCGTTTGAACTTTTCTTTTCAAATAACTCAGATTTTCCAAAACCAAGTCCAATTCTATTTCCTGAAGAAAATTGATTTTTCAACAACATATTTAAAGATTTTTCACTGTTTGAAAATTTTGCCAAGGTTGTTTCAAGTTGTTGAAGTTTTGTTTTGAGATCACCGTTTTCTTTCAATAAATCTGAACCACGATTTTCAGTGATCTTATATTTTTCAAAGTCGGATTTCAAAACCAAATTTTCTTCTTTAAGCAAATTATTTTTGGTTTGGAACTCAACAATCTCAGATTCAAAAAGTTTTTGTTTTTTAAACCCAAATTTCTTGGATTTTTCAATCTCGTTTTCCAGTTCTTTCAAAATCAAATCGGATTTCGACAAATTCTCCTTTTCAGCAATTTCAAATTTGGAATATATATCTGTCTTAAAGATTTCAAATTCTTTTTGTAAACAATTATTCAAACTTGAAAACTCAATCTTGTTCTCTTTTAAGATCAGAATTTCTTTTTCAAACTTTTGAATATTTTTATTGAGATGAACAAGATTGGTTTTCAATTTCAAACAATTTTTACAATCTGAATTTGAGGAATTTTTAAAGTGTTCAAGTTATGATTCCAAATCATCAATTTTGCTGGTCAACTCAAGATTTTTAGATTTCAGAGATTTGTTTCTAGATTGGAGTTTATCAACAGCTTTAGTTAGATCAGTACACATATAAACTAAATCTTCGTATGAAAAATTTCCTGTCTCATCGTCTGTTGAATCTCCTTCGATTGATTCATCTGTTTCTCCTTTTAAACACAGATTTGAATCAGAGTTGACATTCTGGGGTTTTGAGCAGTCGTCAGATTTTCCATAGAGCGTGTTTAGAGTTCTCCAGACATCCTGCGCAGTCAAACAATGAGATATGTGAATAAAATGTTCTGTACTGAGATAATCAAATATGATATTCATAGCACGAGAATCGAAAACAATGTTTCTATTATCAGACATATCACTCCCATTGATAACAGCATCCCAACATTTAATATTAACAGATTTTAAATAAAATTCCATTTCAGATTTCCAGTTTAAAAAATCTGTTCCAGTGAAAATAGTTGGAGATGAACTGGACTGACTCTCTATCGACTGACAACTAGGAATCACCATTACTCTAGAGTTAAATACCTGGCTCTGATACCACTGTTGGATCTAGAATAACCCTAGAGGGGGGGGGGGGGGTGAATAGGTTTTTTCACAGTTTTTAAACAGAATTGATTAACTGACAGGATATTAAAATAATAAACAGATCACAGAATATAGCAGAAACAGAAATACAGAAAATAAATCACACACAGATATACTGTAACGGCTGGAAATTTCCGACTCCTCGGGAGTCGGAAATTCCGAGACGTTAGTGAAAGAAAGTAGAGGGTGAGGAAGAAAAGATAGAACTAAAAGAATAGAAGAAGAAGAACATCAGAATCATCAGAGTAACACGAATCTCACAGCGGAACGAATAACATATAATATATAACATAGCTTTGAAGTAAACAGTTATATATATACAATAGCACTTATCAGAGTATAACACTTACAACACAGCGGAAATAACTATAGCTATAAAATCTTGAAGTCTCCTGCTCCAAGCTCTCCAAGTATATCTGTAAATCCCGACTACTTGACTGCCTGTACAAATTTAGGCACCCAAGAGTTTAGGGAAAACAACAAAGTAAACTCCGGGTCAGTCATGGGACTGGTATGAGTAAAATAGTTTAAAACATGTATAGGATATCTCATAAGACCACGCCGTGAATACGGAACGGGTTTTTCCCTTATGAATATCTGAACAACTTTGACAAGCAATATCATTGTGATATTATAATAATGTCTAAGTACAAATAGGTATCAATCTAGCAGAAACGCTTGCATCTCACGTTCTACATACATTGTATAAAATCATAAACCGCAGGGTGCTTATCGGAGAATGGATTCCAACAGACAAGGTATGGGAGCACCTTCTGAATAGTGTACTCTAGAGGGGATACACTCAGGGTTCAACAAGAACGTCTTGCAACCCGGCCACACATGACCGCTCACTCATTTAGCTTGAGTGTCGCGAATATATTGCCACCACGGTTATAGGCCATCAAACCGTCATTCGAAGATACAGAATCAAAAAGAAGTATAAATATGAATATTCACTAGATCGGTGACAATACACCCTGCTTGGGGATGACCCAACTAGCCATGCTGCCTAGCCCAACTTTTGTTACTTCCTGGTGTGAGGCTAGAAGCTACGTCTACCTTCAGAACATCTGATCACCATTCACTTTGATTGCCACATCGTCATACCCGCCAAATCATAAATTGACTTATCCAAAAATAACACGGGTATACAGCTAAGAGAAACGAATTCCTCCGCCACCAAACGTGAATACGTTTGAACAGATCAACTTACGCGATCTATTGGATATACTCTGTCAGACCTTCTTCCATATACGTTGTCCTGGGACTGGACAAACCGAAGGCACTATTCAGTATATCCATCTTAGTCACTGTTATCTAAGACTTATACAACAGCCCTTGCACTTTACTCCGTCTTCAATTATCTTTGGCATATATTGCTCGCAACGCTTATGCCAATACAGAGTGGTTCTTTGGATAATAATCCAACCAGTCTCTCCATATTAACAACGTTAAAATGGTAAAAACTTTGATAGTCTGTGATTTAACTATCAAATGAAAACATGTCGGTGTACAAACAACGATCTTATTTCCAAATGGGAATTCGATCGATCAATCATCATATGTTCATATTTCCTTATTTCATATATTTAGAAAATATATGTTATAAATCATTGGAAAACATTTCCATAACTTATTTTCACATAACTATTATTTCGCAACTATCAGTCCCTAACTGTAACTAGCATGAGAACAATTCTCTAAGTATCAATCCGGAAGGTCGAAACCAACATCAGATCGTCACTTAGAAAACCGTTCAACTTACCCTCTCCAGTCAGTTTCTGAATTTGCTAAACTCTATTTCATAAATTCTTATCATGAAAACATTTCATTTTCTATGTTTAGAAAACATATCTGACTATATTTGGAAAACGTTTCCGAAACTCATTTACGGATTTCCAATGAACGTTGTATAAAACATCGTTTCGCTTAATCCATTTATCGCTTATTCCTTAACTTTATTCCTAATCAACCTTTTAGATCGAACCACAACTATTTCTTTGTCAATTCTGAAGTCAATCAAGTTGGGTATAATTACCTCTCAGACCTTAATTGAACAACACTTCTAACCTTGAAAATAGGTAAAGTTCGCTTTAAATTCCTTTAACTAACTTCCTTACTTAACCTTTCTGTCGAATAACTATATTCGATTTACTCTTTCCAATTAACCCTAGTGGACTGACCCTATTGGATTAACTCTATTTGCTTAACTCTATTTGATTAACCCCATTCACTTAACTCCTATCGAATAAACTATATTTGATATCTCCTCCAACACTATTCGAATAACTATATTCGATTAACTTCTCTAACTCTACTCGAATAAATTATATTCGATTAACTCTTTTAACTTTACTCGAATAAACTATATTCGATTACCACTTTCTTTCGAATAACTATATTCGATTAACTCTTCGACTAACTCCTTTGGATTTACTAACTTCGAATGACTCCTTTGGATTAACTCTTCGACTAACTCCTTCGGATTAACTCTTCGATTAACTCCTTCGGATTAACTAACTTCGAATAACTCCTTTTGATTAACTCTTCGATTAACTCCTTCGGATTAACAAACTTCGAATAACTCCTTCGGATTAACTAACTTCGAATAACTCCTTTTGATTAACTAACTTCGAATAACCAATATTCGATAACTACTCTTCGAATAAATAATATTCGATAACTCTTCTCAAATGAATAACATTTAATTTCTCCACTCGAATAAACTATATTCGATAACTCTTCTCAAATGAATAGCATTTGATTTCTCCACTCGAATAAACTACATTCGATTACTCTTCTCTCGAATACACTATATTCGATAACTCTACTTCGGATAAGTGATATTAGACAACTCTACTCGATTAACTCTACTTGGATAACTCTAACCGGTCAACTCAACTGGTTTAACATAACTGGTTAACTCTAACGGGTTAACTCAACTGGTTAACTCTACTGGTTTAACCTAACTGGTTAACTCAACTGGTTAACTCTACCGGTTTAACCTAACTGGTTAACTCGTCTTGATTAACTGAACAAATCCACTTAGTTTAACTTAGCTAATTCACGTTGATTAACTCTAACCGATTCACTTAGTTTAACTCAACTAATTCACTTCGATTAACCACTTAGTTAACTTAACTAATTCACTTCGATTAACCACTTAGTTTAACTTAACTAATTCACTTTCAATAATCACTTAGTTTAACTTAACTAATTCACATCGATTAATCACTTAGTTTAACTTAACTAATTCACATCGATTAATCACTTAGTTTAACTTAACTAACTTGCTTTGGTTAACCTAACCAATTACTTTGTTTAACTCGACTAACTTGCTTTGATTTACTTAACCAATTACTTTGTTTAACTCGACTAACTTTGCTTTGGTTAACTTATGGTTTTTAACACATCATCTAACAACGATGAATATTTGTCCAAACACGCATAATCACAATGGATTATATACATCACATTATATGTCAAAATATATAAATCACAGTAAAAATAACTGTTGAGGAATCCAGTTGGATTCCTCCAACCTGTTTCCCTGCACCACAGATGTTAGACAACACCAGTATAATATTTTGATAAACAGAATCAACATATAACTATTTGACGGTTTATATATATATATATATATGTATATGAACATATATATATAATCTCTACTAACTGACTAGCAGTTCAATCAAACAGTCAACACACAGTCAAACAGTCAAACAGAAAATATTTTAACAGTTCTAAGAATACAACGTGAAAATAAAACTGTTTAGAGTTTGTGAGATTTACTCACACTTGGACGATCATCGTCAATGACGATAACCATCGCTTGATTCAGAAAATTTATTTTGCCATAAATTGTGACGGACTCCATTTGACTCGCGGTCAGTTCCATTGTGGAGTGCTCGTCCATACGATCCCAATGCAACTTACGGTTCGTCAATCTGACTCCGTACGACCAAGATATCGCGTTAAGAAGTTAGTACACAATTCGAATATGACTTAAGTTTTAAAATAAACATATGGGCCTTTACCCTTTATCTAACCGGCCCACTACCATACCCTTAAAGCCCACCCGCATGACCAAGCTTCTTCCCCGAATTGAAAATGACGAGCTCCAGTAAAATCCTCCTCCATTCACCAACGTTCAAACCTCCATGGCTTCTCACTTCATCAAGAAAAAATCAAACAAAAATCACATAAATTCTTGTCATCAAAACCTCTACCCAACTAGATCCATCCTCCCCACTCGCACGCATCTGGACCCGTGCGTCCTTCAGCAAATTTCGAGCAGGAACAGTGCAAGTTCGCACCTTTTTTCCACCGAAGACCACACTTGTTTGCAAACAAGTTCGGATTTCCTTCCTCGATCCAAAACTACACTCGAAAACTTGAATCAAAGCTTGTATTGTGAGATTTCCTCAACCCTAGTTTGCTGCTCATAAACGCAGCACGCAAATACCATCGTCGAACTCCACTCGAGTTACACCAGAGGATAGAGGACCTCGATCTGAATTCGAAAATATATATCTTGGGATTTATGGAGTTTGATTTTCATTTTCTTTGAATGTTACTCTCTGCGTTTTGTTTTTGAAAGGCAGAATTTGGGGTTCGACTTACCTTATATGTTGATATGGTGGTTGGTAACATTTGTGGAGGAGAAAGGAGTACGTGTGTTTCTCTTTGGTCCACATAATTTAGGATAATATAGTTTATTTTATTCATTTTCTATTCGTCTTTTAGTCCTTAAAAATCCTTGCGACCACATACAATACCCAAAAATCACCAAACTGGACATGCACCTTTAGTTCGACATTACGGTCCCAACGAAACTGGTTTCGTCGAATTCCGACTCTGTATGCTTACACAGCGTATTTTTAACCGTCGAAAAACTGTCTATTTTCCACTCTAAAAATCCGTACGGTCACATAGTGACTCTAAAAATCACGAAACTTCATATCTAACAATAATTTGACATTGCGGATCCAACAAAACTGGTTTCGTCGAATTCCGACTTCGTTTGCAAAACTGGCTATTTTTAACGCTCTGAATAGCCTATTTAAATATATAAATATATTTAAATATCATTAAATTAATTAATTAAAATTAATTATTATCGTCTGTATTCACAGTGGTATACCATACAGCTCCAGAATATTCCTGTATATATTTACAACTCGATATTACATCGTCAGAGTTATATCGACGCTCGATTTCTATTTTAAATCCTTATTTAAAATATAATTAAATCGTTATGGTCAGGGCGCTGCATTCTTGAGAATTTGATTTGGACGTAACTCAAAATCTACACAACGAAATCCCGATATTTCTCTTCCACTAGAAAGATATACTCCACCAGCTCCACACGTTTCTTGTTTCACAGAAATCCAGCTTAAAACGAATCCTGTACATTCAGTTGAAGTTCGAATCGCCAAATAGCGAACTGCCACGCCATTTCGAGCTCGATTATAATTATATTATAAATTATACCTTCAGCTATCGTTTATTTAATATATTCGTTATTTAAATAATTAAATAACTTAATTATTATACCTTACAAAACGCGCCATTACAGACTTCCCCCCTTAAAATAATTTCGTCCTCGAAATTGCTAAGCTAGGAGAATGCTACCAACTTTACTAACTCGATTCAAATATCTTTTAGTTTACTTCTCAACTCCAGTTTCAACTGAACCATTAAATTTTTAATTAAATTATTCATTCATTCTGGCTAACTGAATTTCCATAAATCATGAGAATGTTCTAACGCCTGGAATTTTTGAAAAATTTCGCCATAACCTCCTTTGTATTGGTCAATATGATAAACCACCCCTCGCCTCTCTAGGCCTTCTCCAACCCAAAAGAAAATCAAACAGCCAAGCGGCTTGCCAATTCGGCTCATAAAATCCAAACTCATATATAATATAAACTTGTACCTTTTTGTCGGTCGTATCATTATACCCTTTTGATCTGTTATCACTTCTGCATATATCAAGGTTATTCCACTCAGTTTATATCCTCAAACCAAATCATTCGCTTATACCCAAGCCGAATTCCATTCAAACTCCAATATCAAATTTCAAACTCTTAACCCTTCAACTCAATTCCAATCCAGATTATAATCAAATCCATTTCAGTTTTACTTAACCTATCATCTCAAGTTAAATTCTGGTTTATTATTTACTATTACCATCCCATTCGAATTAACTTCACAAGTTAAATTTTAATTTCTAGAACTTAAATTCCTGGGTAAATTTCAAATCAATTCGAAATCATACTGCCAATTCAAAGCCTTTGAATTTTCTAAACAACTTGTTTCCTCAAACAATTCAAAATAAAATCTTTGGTAGTAATCCACCACTTAGAACTCGAAAATCACACCGATGATACTGCGCAGTCATCATCGGAATTATTTTCCAACGACCCAAGTGATTTCAATACTATATTATTTTCAAAACCATTACTAAATACTTCCATTTTGAAAACATTTCAAAATCTCCCAGGAACTTAAAATTTCCTATTTTAATTCCAATTCTGATTTAAATTCATATTTAATTCATCTTATTTCATATACTTTACTTATATGAATTCTGATTAGTTATATATAACCATTTCACATGTTATAATCTTACTCGATTATAATAACAACCAACACTACCAATATATTATATCAAAATATATTCGGGTAAAATTATTTCTTTTACCCTCCTTTCAAAACATACCGTGTCGATCCATCGTATTCGGGTGTTTAGTAACCCCTATCGATACAGTGGATCAACTGATCGACCAGAATTCATAAGCCACTCAACCAATGAGTCTCCACAATATAAAACCATTTTATATTGAATAACAATTACGCGCTCATATATATACACTCAAACTCAATCTAGGATATTACTAATCCCTTCTCTATCGAGTTATGCCACAGAGCCAAGGTAATCACTTAACCTGGCTCTGATACCAACTGTAACGGCTGGAAATTTCCGACTCCTCGGGAGTCGGAAATTCCGAGACGTTAGTGAAAGAAAGTAGAGGGTGAGGAAGAAAAGATAGAACTAATAGAATAGAAGAAGAAGAACATCAGAATCATCAGAGTAACACGAATCTCACAGCGGAACGAATAACATATAATATATAACATAGCTTTGAAGTAAACAGTTATATATATACAATAGCACTTATCAGAGGACAACACTTACAACACAGCGGAAATAACTATAGCTATAAAATCTTGAAGTCTCCTGCTCCAAGCTCTCCAAGTATATCTGTAAATCCCGACTACTTGACCGCCCGTACAAATTTAGGCACCCAAGAGTTTAGGGAAAACAACAAAGTAAACTCCGGGTCAGTCATGGGACTGGTATGAGTAAAATAGTTTAAAACATGTATAGGATATCTCATAAGACCACGCCGTGAATACGGAACGGGTTTTTCCCTTATGAATATCTGAACAACTTTGACAAGCAATATCATTGTGATATTATAATAATGTCTAAGTACAAATAGGTATCAATCTAGCAGAAACGCTTGCATCCCACGTTCTACATACATAGTATAAAATCATAAACCGCAGGGTGCTTATCGGAGAATGGATTCCAACAGACAAGGTATGGGAGCACCTTCTGAATAGTGTACTCTAGAGGGGATACACTCAGGGTTCAACAAGAACGTCTTGCAACCCGGCCACACATGACCGCTCACTCATTTAGCTTGAGTGTCGCGAATATATTGCCACCACGGTTATAGGCCATCAAACCGTCATTCGAAGATACAGAATCAAAAAGAAGTATAAATATGAATATTCACTAGATCGGTGACAATACACCCTGCTTGGGGATGACCCAACTAGCCATGCTGCTTAGCCCAACTTTTGTTACTTCCTGGTGTGAGGCTAGAAGCTACGTCTACCTTCAGAACATCTGATCACCATTCACTTTGATTGCCACATCGTCATACCCGCCAAATCATAAATTGACTTATCCAAAAATAACACGGGTATACAGCTAAGAGAAACGAATTCCTCCGCCACCAAACGTGAATACGTTTGAACAGATCAACTTACGCGATCTATTGGATATACTCTGTCAGACCTTCTTCCATATACGTTGTCCTGGGACTGGACAAACCGAAGGCACTATTCAGTATATCCATCTTAGTCACTGTTATCTAAGACTTATACAACAACCCTTGCACTTTACTCCGTCTTCAATTATCTTTGGCATATATTGCTCGCAACGCTTATGCCAATACAGAGTGGTTCTTTGGATAATAATCCAACCGGTCTCTCCATATTAACAACGTTGAAATGGTAAAAACTTTGATAGTCTGTGATTTAACTATCAAATGAAAACATGTCGGTGTACAAACAACGATCTTATTTCCAAATGGGAATTCGATCGATCAATCATCATATGTTCATATTTCCTTATTTCATATATTTAGAAAATATATGTTATAAATCATTGGAAAACATTTCCATAACTTATTTTCACATCTCTATTATTTCGCAACTATCAGTCCCTAACTGTAACTAGTATGAGAACAATTCTCTAAGTATCAATCCGGAAGGTCGAAACCAACATCAGATCGTCACTTAGAAACCGTTCAACTTACCCTCTCCAGTCAGTTTCTGAATTTGCTAAACTCTATTTCTTAAATTCTTATCATGAAAACATTTCATTTTCTATGTTTAGAAAACATATCTGACTATATTTGGAAAACGTTTCCGAAACTCATTTACGGATTTCCAATGAACGTTGTATAAAACATCGTTTCGCTTAATCCATTTATCGCTTATTCCTTAACTTTATTCCTAATCAACCTTTTAGATCGAACCACAACTATTTCTTTGTCAATTCTGAAGTCAATCAAGTTGGGTATAATTACCTCTCAGACCTTAATTGAACAACACTTCTAACCTTGAAAATAGGTAAAGTTCGCTTTAAATTCCTTTAACTAACTTCCTTACTTAACCTTTCTGTCGAATAACTATATTCGATTTACTCTTTCCAATTAACCCTAGTGGACTGACCCTATTGGATTAACTCTATTTGCTTAACTCTATTTGATTAACCCCATTCACTTAACTCCTATCGAATAAACTATATTTGATATCTCCTCCAACACTATTCGAATAACTATATTCGATTAACTTCTCTAACTCTACTCGAATAAATTATATTCGATTAACTCTTTTAACTTTACGCGAATAAACTATATTCGATTACCACTTTCTTTCGAATAACTATATTCGATTAACTCTTCGACTAACTCCTTTGGATTTACTAACTTCGAATGACTCCTTTGGATTAACTCTTCGACTAACTCCTTCGGATTAACTCTTCGACTAACTCCTTCGGATTAACTAACTTCGAATAACTCCTTTTGATTAACTCTTCGATTAACTCCTTCGGATTAACTAACTTCGAATAACTCCTTCGGATTAACTAACTTCGAATAACTCCTTTTGATTAACTAACTTCGAATAACCAATATTCGATAACTACTCTTCGAATAAATAATATTCGATAACTCTTCTCAAATGAATAACATTTAATTTCTCCACTCGAATAAACTATATTCGATAACTCTTCTCAAATGAATAGCATTTGATTTCTCCACTCGAATAAACTACATTCGATTACTCTTCTCTCGAATACACTATATTCGATAACTCTACTTCGGATAAGTGATATTCGACAACTCTACTCGATTAACTCTACTTGGATAACTCTAACCGGTCAACTCAACTGGTTTAACCTAACTGGTTAACTCTAACGGGTTAACTCAACTGGTTAACTCTACTGGTTTAACCTAACTGGTTAACTCAACTGGTTAACTCTACTGGTTTAACCTAACTGGTTAACTCGTCTTGATTAACTGAACAAATCCACTTAGTTTAACTTAGCTAATTCACGTTGATTAACTCTAACCGATTCACTTAGTTTAACTCAACTAATTCACTTCGATTAACCACTTAGTTAACTTAACTAATTCACTTCGATTAACCACTTAGTTTAACTTAACTAATTCACTTTCAATAATCACTTAGTTTAACTTAACTAATTCACATCGATTAATCACTTAGTTTAACTTAACTAATTCACATCGATTAATCACTTAGTTTAACTTAACTAACTTGCTTTGGTTAACCTAACCAATTACTTTGTTTAACTCGACTAACTTGCTTTGATTTACTTAACCAATTACTTTGTTTAACTCGACTAACTTTGCTTTGGTTAACTTATGGTTTTTAACACATCATCTAACAACGATGAATATTTGTCCAAACACGCATAATCACAACGGATTATATACATCACATTATATGTCAAAATATATAAATCACAGTAAAAATAACTGTTGAGGAATCCAGTTGGATTCCTCCAACCTGTTTCCCTGCACCACAGATGTTAGACAACACCAGTATAATATTCTGATAAACAGAATCAACATATAACTATTTGACGGTTTATATATATATATATATATATATATGTATGTATGTATATACACATATATATATAATCTCTACTAACTGACTAGCAGTTCAATCAAACAGTCAACACACAGTCAAACAGTCAAACAGAAAATATTTTAACAGTTCTAAGAATACAACGTGAAAATAAAACTGTTTAGAGTTTGTGAGATTTACTCACATTTGGACGATCATCGTCAATGACGATAACCATCGCTTGATTCAGAAAATTTATTTTGCCATAAATTGTGATGGACGCCATTTGACTCGCGGTCAGTTCCATTGTGGAGTGCTCGTCCATACGATCCCAACGCAACTTACGGTTCGTCAATCTGACTCCGTACGACCAAGATATCGCGTTAAGAAGTTAGTACACAATTCGAATATGACTTAAGTTTTAAAATAAACATATGGGCCTTTACCCTTTATCTAACCGGCCCACTACCATACCCTTAAAGCCCACCCGCATGACCAAGCTTCTTCCCCGAATTGAAAATGACGAGCTCCGGTAAAATCCTCCTCCATTCACCAACGTTCAAACCTCCATGGCTTCTCACTTCATCAACAAAAAATCAAACAAAAATCACCTAAATTCTTGTCATCAAAACCTCTACCCAACTGGATCCATCCTCCCCACTCGCACGCATCTGGACCCGTGCGTCCTTCAGCAAATTTCGAGCAGGAACAGTGCAAGTTCGCACCTTTTTTCCACCGAAGACCACACTTGTTTGCAAACAAGTTCGGATTTCCTTCCTCGATCCAAAACTACACTCGAAAACTTGAATCAAAGCTTGTATTGTGAGATTTCCTCAACCCTAGTTTGCTGCTCATAAACGCAGCACGCAAATACCATCGTCGAACTCCACTCGAGTTACACCAGAGGATAGAGGACCTCGATCTGAATTCGAAAATATATATCTTGGGATTTATGGAGTTTGATTTTCATTTTCTTTGAATGTTACTCTCTGCGTTTTGTTTTTGAAAGGCAGAATTTGGGGTTCGACTTACCTTATATGTTGATATGGTGGTTGGTAACATTTGTGGAGGAGAAAGGAGTACGTGTGTTTCTCTTTGGTCCACACAATTTAGGATAATATAGTTTATTTTATTCATTTTCTATTCGTCTTTTAGTCCTTAAAAATCCCTGCGACCACATACAATACCCAAAAATCACCAAACTGGACATGCACCTTTAGTTCGACATTACGGTCCCAACGAAACCGGTTTCGTCGAATTCCGACTCTGTATGCTTACACAGCGTATTTTTAACCGTCGAAAAACTGTCTATTTTCCACTCTAAAAATCCGTACGGTCACATAGTGACTCTAAAAATCACGAAACTTCATATCTAACAATAATTTGACATTGCAGATCCAACAAAACTGGTTTCGTCGAATTCCGACTTCGTTTGCAAAACTGGCTATTTTTAACGCTCTGAATAGCCTATTTAAATATATAAATATATTTAAATATCATTAAATTAATTAATTAAAATTAATTATTATCGTCTGTATTCACAGTGGTATACCATACAGCTCCAGAATATTCCTGTATATATTTACAACTCGATATTACATCGTCAGAGTTATATCGACGCTCGATTTATATTTTAAATCCTTATTTAAAATATAATTAAATCGTTATGGTCAGGGCGCTGCATTCTTGAGAATTTGATTTGGACGTAACTCAAAATCTACACAACAAAATCCCGATATTTCTCTTCCACTAGAAAGATATACTCCACCAGCTCCACACGTTTCTTGTTTCACAGAAATCCGGCTTAAAACGAATCCTGTACATTCAGTTGAAGTTCGAATCGCCAAATAGCGAACTGCCGCGCCATTTCGAGCTCGATTATAATTATATTATAAATTATACGTTCAGCTATCGTTTATTTAATATATTCGTTATTTAAATAATTAAATAACTTAATTATTATACCTTACAAAACGCGCCATTACATATACCCAGCTTCGGCAAAACCCTGCCTACTGCTGCATTTCTAAGGTTTCTACTAGGTGATAGAACAACTCCCGCATATAAGACCATGTACACTCGCAAACCCTGCTCCTATTCTAACCCTACGCTCAAAACCGTAGACTGATCTAATCCCCTAGATCAGATTTCCCGAATTACAAACCCTGTAACTCGTAACTCAGATTTACAGACTCTGAAACTGACAGTCAACACCTTGACTAAATCCCCCTAGATTTTACAGACCTAGAACTGTTCAGAAATGATTTTACAACACAATTTAAAAAACAACAGAATGTAAAACAAAAATGTAAACCCTAGTACTTAAAATAAAAATAAAAAAAGGAGTTTATATTAAAGGGGTCATCCCCTTTTCCTTTTAGAAGCTTGGCCTAGTTAAAATAGAAATAGGCCGGCCCCTTTTTAATTCATCTGCCCGATCCTCTTTTGTTTTCTGGAAGAATAAATGGCGGCTAGGGTTTTGCCCCAAATCCAATCGCGATAGCTCCAGATTGATGTAATCTGGTTCTCTGATGTTCTTCTTCACGTTGTTTCTCTCTGGTCAGTGATTTGGGACTTCTCTCTTACGCTCGACACTGATTTGGAATTGTTCTCTGGCTCGATCGAAAAACTGTGAGTATTTCTGAAAATTCTTGCTTTGAAAAACTTGTGGGTTGTTTGTTGGTTTCGATAGATGCTTGCCAGTGATGAATGGTTGTGTTTATAGGATTTAGGAATCCTTTAATTGAGCTCTGATTTCACTGAATGGCTCGTCTGATTGCGTGGCTGATTTTGTAGTTTCCCTTGCATTTATTTCTCTTTGTATTGCCTTGATTAAAAAATCTTGAATGATTCCTGATTGAATCAAAACTGGAAATTCGAATGAAAATGATTCCCTGGCTTTAAAAAGATTTCCTGAAATGCTTTGTGGCACCTTTGAAATTTTCTTTGCGATATTGATGAATTGTTGCCTTGGAAAATCCTTTGTTGATTTAAAAACACTTGATTGATTCCAAAACTAGAAAGATTTGGTTCGATTTTTCTGGAAATAAATTGTCCCAAACAAAATTGCTTGTCTTGCCAAAAGTTACCTTACTTGAATTAAAAAAAACTGTCTTGAACAAATTTCTGAAAGCACAATTATCAAAACAGGAAAGAATTGATTTCGACCCCTTATGAAATAATCTCTGATTGATTTCTGTTGCCTTAAAAAAACTTTGCTCGAGTTTATCCATTAAGCTTTTGCCAAAAACTATTCACTGTGATTTGTGCTAATTTATTTCTTCTGGTTGACCCTTGTACATGTTGGCTTGACATGTGATCTAAAAGGAATTTGTGCATTTTTAGCTACTCCAAAAAAAAAACTGCTTTCATGCTTATGTCTCGTTCACTGGGTTACATGTGCTGAACACATTTCTTGTTCACTGACCATTGTCATGTTTCTCTGGCTTTAGTCTGCATGTGAATCCTGAATTGAGTTTGCCTTATACACTTGTACATGCTGTGTTATGCATATATACTTGCTTGTAAATAGCTCTGCATCACTTCAATTTATTGCACGTTCACACTTGAACTATTTGACATGATATAAGCTTGAACCAATTCCTTTCAATGCTGCTTGCATTGGCTTGTGTATTTGCCATATTGGTTTGATCTCTTCTTTCACCATGATTGTGCCTGAACTGTGAACATTCTTGTAAACTGGTTCGACTACTTTGAAATTTTGAATTTAGTCTCATACTTTAGTCTTGTATATACTTGCTTAAATCAGGTTGCACTTTTACATCCTAATGCTTTGCTGTCTTCATTGTTGCTTGATATACTATGCCGTGTAAAACCAAACTTCATGTTAGTTGGCATGAGCATGCATTTGCTCCATGTTGTAATCTATACTGCTCCATTCATTGACTTGTACATGCACAATGTTGTTTACTGTTTATTGCTGAGTTGATCACTTTGGCACTCTTCACTTGTAGTTTTGTGTTTGTCGAGCCATTCATGTTTGTTGTGTACAACATGGCTGACATGTCTTGCTTCACTGTATACATGCTGGCTCGACCACACTTGCCTGTATCCATTTGCTCTATTTTGCACTTGTATGCTTACATGAACTTGGCTTTAACTTTTGAGCTTCACTGTCCATATGCTGCTATGCTTGTAGCTGCTTGACCTTGCTTAACCATCCACATATACACATGTTGACATGTCTTCAACAATGCTGAAACATTTGCTGTACCCATATACCTTGTTGTTTTGATATTGTACTTGTACCACCTGAAATGCTTCGACCATTTTGAACTGTGCAAACCAGTTTATGTTGAAATGCATACTAGCTCGACCCTTAGCACTTGTATCATCTTGCTTGGCATTTTGTTTGATTCATGGACTTGCTGATTTGACTTTTTGTATTTTTGGCTCCATGTCCTTGCTTGTGCACTGAGTCGAGCAGGTCCACGTGGCTACTCCTCAGCTGCACACTGATTGGCGTGGTAGTGCACACGTGTACACGTGTGTACATGCAGCCATCAGACGAGTTGTCCCTGTCCCTGCATTGAGATATATGTTGTCTCCCTTGTGGTATTTACAGTGTATCACTGTGAATATCACAAGCTGTCTAGACACAGATTGATGGTTTTATAATTCAGATCAAGTCATGAAAAATGATGAGAAACACACCAGAAAACTGAGGCAAATAAAATTTTTAAAAATAAAATTTATATTTGCATATATTCTGTTTTATTTCTATTGCAATGTACTGTGTGTGTGTGTGTTTCACATGTGACAGGTAAGCTAGGATGACTGGACTGACTGTGATGACTGGACTGACAATGACTGGACTGAAAGCTGAAGATAAGAAGACAGTGTGTGGTGTCAATGAATGTATGAGTCTGTATATACAAGTGAAAATGGATATATATGAAATGTAACTGTGTATATGTTGTGTGTATGTATGACTGAGTGACAATGAATGAACTGTACTGAGGAGCTGTGAGAGAATTGTACAAATATATGTAATAAACAAATTTGATTGAAATAAAATATCATTTTATTGTTGTCAAACGAACTTGTCTATTATATTCTGTTTATATACAAGTACAATATACAGTGAATGTTTAAATAGTGGAGTTATACAGAGTTGTACTGTTTGAATGTTAGAGATATAATATTCAATTCAAATATTATATTCCTATCTGTGTTGTATATATAAAACATTACAATAACAAACACATTTATAATAATATATATTTGTTTGTTATCATCAAACAAAAATCATATAATTGTGTATATAACTGCGTTATATACAACAATTGGTCCGCCTTCTGATGTGGTTCGGGTCGGCATTCCTCTGGGTTCGAGTCAGCTGCTTCTTCTTCTTCGGGTCGGGTCGGTGCTTCCTTTCGGGTCGGGTCGGGTCCTTCTTGGTTCGTGCTTTCGATCTGTCTTCATGCTCCCCTTCATATGCTCCTATCCGATCCGCTTTCTTGCTCCTGCTCTGATTCGCCTTTGTAATTCCGATCCGATCCGTCCTCTTCGATCTGATCCGTCTTCCTCTATCCGATCCGATCCCAGTTCAGCTAGCGTGGCCTTCCTTTTTGCCACTTTTCCAAGTGTTGGGTTCCGATCCGATCAGATTCTTTGCTCAGTTCCACATATCCGATCCGAGCCCCCTTATCCGATCCGTTCCGAAACCTGCACTGTTTTCTGAAACTGTTCCAGCAAGTGTTTACGCCATTCGACGACGTTTTCGACCATTCTAACTATTGAAATCAATCACAAAGCATTTCATACAGTCATAGCAACATGCATAATCAGCCACAAACATCATTCACATCAATATCATAGGTTAAAATGGATCAAACATACCCAAAATCCCATATTCCCCCCTTAAGCATGTTTAGGTGAAACTAATGATAGGATTAGCAAAACTTAACCAAATTAACCCAAATTTATATCGGAGGTCTAAAACATCATTTAGGAATTTATGAACATTTTTCCAGAATTTTATCATGCTTAAATTCGCTAATTAGCACTAATCACCCCTAATTAGCCATAATTAGTGTGAAACTATGCAAATCACTCACCTTAGCCACAAAATAAACTAAGATCTGAAATGATTCTCTGATTTGATATGAATCTTTATGCCAAACAACAGCTCCTAAGTTGCTTTGGTGAAGATCTTCCTTGATTAGGGGTTGCTAAGCCAAATCCTTAACCAAAAGATGATTTGGAGGTGATTTAGAGGTTGGAGGCCATTTTTAGGGATCCTTGGTGATAAGTGGAGGCTAGAAAACTGAAATGGAATGATTCTCCATCTCATTTCAGCCCTCCCATAACCCTAATCCCGAAATGGGTTATGAGCCTACTCGCTAATCATCCGACTTGGCCCGGTTATCCAGTTTTTTCACCCTCCAAACCTTATTTCAGCCATATCTCCCATACGGTAAGTCCGTTTGGCTATTATGACCACTCTACGGAAAGGTAAACCATCAAACGAATCCAATGGAAGTGGTTTCAGGTCAAAATTCCTTTCCAATCAAAAGTTATGGCCAAAACAGTACCAACTAGGGGCAAAATGGTCATTTAAAAATCGACAAAAATCATGGACATGGGAAATGAATCTAGTAGATGTTTCCCAAAGTTACATGACCATACGACTTCACATGGGAAAGAAATAAATATTCTATGATCCTATGATGTGTAGAATACTGGTCATTACACTCTCCCCACCTTAAGAAATTTCGCCCTCGAAATTCCCTAATCCAAACACACATAAAGGTCCCGCATGCCTATCAACCATAAAACAACCATCAACCATGCAAAACAAATAAAATAAATCTATTCTAGCATGCGGAATAACTAAATTGCAAAGTAAATCTTACCAGACAAAGAGTTCTGGATATGCCTTCCTAATGCTCTCCTCTGTCTCCCAAGTACAATCATTCTCGTCCTCGCCCCACTGAACCTTGACTAGCTTCACCGACTTCCTTCGAAGTTGCTTCGTATCGTGCCCCACAATACGAATCGGCTTGCGGTTCCCAACCTCCTCGGGTTCTACTTCGAAGTCCTCTAACTGATCAGGTGAAATAGTCATATCTGAGTCGTGAACGAACTTCCTTAGTTGGGAAACATGAAATACATTATGAACTCCCGCCATTTTCTCTGGTAAGCCAACTCTATATGCCAAATTCTCGACTAGTTCAAGAATAGGGAATGGGCCAACAAATCTTGGTGCCAACTTGCCTCTCCTGCCAAATCGAATCACGCTCTTCAACGGAGAGATCTTTACAAACACCAAGTCACCAATGGAGAATTTCAAGTCTCTTCTCCTCTTATCGGCATAGCTTTTCTGCCTATCTTGAGCAGCTTTCATTCGTTGCTGAATGATCTTGATCTTATCGGAAGTTTCTCTCACCACATCAGGTCCAAGCACAAACTTTTCGCCTGTCTCTATCCAACATGATGGTGAGTTGGACGGTCTTCCGTACAAAACTTCATATGGAGCCATACCGATACTGGATTGGTAGCTATTATTATATGCAAACTCTACTAGATGCAAATGGTCATCCCATGATCCACCAAAATCCAATACACAAGCTCCCAACAGATCTTCCAATATACGATTCACCCTCTCCGTCTGACCATCGGTCTGAGGATGATATGCGGTACTGAGATGTAATCTTGACCCTAAAGCCTCTTGTAAGCTCTTCCAAAACCACTAGTGAACAACGGGTCTCGGTCACTCACAATGCTTTTGGGTACTCCATGAAATCTCACTACCCACTTCATATACAATTCTGCCAACTTGGCTGCCGTTCTGGTCGATTTGACTGGTATAAATCTTGCACTCTTAGTCAATCGATCCACAATTACCCAAATGCTATCATATCCCGATCTAGTCCTTGGTAGGCCATCGATGAAATCCATCGATACTTGCTCACATTTCCATTCGGGAATTTCTAATGGTTGCAACAACCCACTAGGCTTCTTTTGCTCGGCTTTAACTAGCTGGAAATTCATGCATTTGGATATAAACTTCCCAACGTCTCTTTTCATCCCTTCCCAGTAGTAAGTCTGTCTCATATCTCGATACATCTTATTACCACCGGGATGTATAGTCAGTTTTGAGTGATGACATTCTCTAAGCACTTCATCTCTCAAACCATTCACGTTGGGCACAACTAGTCTTCCATTCTTTCGAAGCCATCCATCTCGATCAAGCCCATACACATTCGTCTCCTCATCGATACCCATCTCTAACTTGGAGATGATTTCCAATAGGTTAGGATCGCCCCTCTGGCTGGAACCAATCCGCTCTATCAAAGTGGGTCTGATCGTCAAACTAGCTAGCATGACTGGATCCAATTCGCACTTTGGTCTGAAATCAAACCCCGCGATATACTCCAGTTGCTTCCATTCAAGAAACATTGCCCCTAAGCTGGCATGTCTCCTACTCAAGGCATCGGCTACCGCATTACCCTTCCCAGGTTTATACGCGATATCAAAATCATACGAAGCCAAGAACTCTAACCATCTCTGCTGACGGAGATTCAGATCTTTCTGAGAGAAGAGATACTTTAACGATTTGTGATCGGTAAACAGCTCAAATCTTTCTCCCAAGAGATAGTGTCTCCACATCGTCAGTGCAAATACAATCGCTGCTAATTCCAAATCATGGGTAGGATACTTCTTCTCATGCGACTTTAGCTGTCGACTAGCATAAGCTACAACCCTACCTCCTTTTATCAATACTGCACCCAGTCCGGTACCACAAGCATCCGTGTATACCGTCATCTCTTCATTCCCTTTAGGAATGACTAACACTGGCGCACGCGTCAACCTCTCTTTTAGACTCTTGAAGGCATCCTCACACACTCCGTCCCAGACGAAGGACTGATTCTTCTTAGTCAACTGAGTCAACGGTGTTGCTATCTTGGAGAAGTCCTGGATAAACTTACGATAATATCCAGCTAATCCCAAGAAACTTCTCACATCTGTTACATTGCTGGGTGTAGGCCAATCCTGTACCGTAGCCACCTTCGCATGGTCCACGGCAATACCACTCTCTGAAACGACATGACCCAAGAATCTTACTTCCCTTCTCCAAAAATGACACTTAGAGAATTTTTCTTTCAATTGGTGTTTCCTCAACACCTCCATCACTTTCCTCAAGTGTCCCTTGTGTTCCTCCTCTGTCCCTGAGTAAACAAGGATATCATCCACAAATACAAGAACAAACTTATTCAACTGATCTCTGAATACTCGATTCATAAGATCCACAAAATAGGCTGGTGCATTAGTCAACCCAAATGGCATAACCAACCACTCATAAAATCCAGACGGCGTCCTAAATGCCGTTTTCGGAACACTCTCATCTGCTAATCGAAGCTGATGAAATCCTGTCGCGAGGTCCAACTGGGAGAACACTCTAGCTCCTTCCAGCCGATCAAACAAATCATCTATACGCGGTAGAGGATACTTATTCTTCCTCGTCACCTTATTCAACTCGCGATAGTCCACCCACAAACGAAGGGAACCATCTGCCTTAGTGGCAAACACAACTGGTGCTCCCCACTCGGAGACACTCCTTCTGATAAATCCCTTCTTCAAAAGATTGCTGACTTGCACCCCGAGCTCTCGCTGCTCCCTTGGTTCCATACGACGAAGTGGCATCACTATAGGTCTGGCATCTTTCACTAAATCAATACGGAACTCAATCTCTCGGTGTGGTGGAAGCCCGGTCACCTCCTCGAAGATGTCCGGATACTGGCCAACCACGGGCACATCTGACAACTCATCCTGCGGGATGTCGAGGGAATTTACAAAACTAGCAATAACCCCATCACTAGGTAGACTACCAAACACTACCCTCCGCCCATCATCCGCCCTCACTGTCACCAAAAAGCCCTCACAGTCTACCACCACCCCGTATCTTTGGAGCCAATCGACTCCCAATATAATGCCATACCCAGTAAAGCCCAAAACAAAGCAATCACATACAAACATACATCCATGACTCGATAAGACCAAATTCCTGCAAATCATACTCAGGCTAGTCGAACCACCAATCGGGTTCGTCACAACCAATGGTCTATCGACTATCTCGGGTTCCAGTCCCAACCTATCTACCAGGTCACTAGATATGAAGGAACGGGAAGCCCCAGTATCAAACAAAACTCGTACTGGTATATCATAAATAGAAAGCATACCTTGAATAACAACATTCTTTCCTTTCTCCGCCGCAGTTGGGGCATTCGACGAAGAAGGAACAACATCAAGAGCATATGCTTTCACAATCTGCTTCTCCTTAAGAGGTTGCGGACACTTGTCCTTGAAATGTCCCACTTGACCACAGTTGAAGCACTTCTTATCCGCTGGCTTGGCCCGACAATCTTTAGCATAATGGCCCTTCTTTCCACAGCTGAAGCACTCAACATCCTTCTTGCTCTTTTTCTGGCCACCCTTAGATTGGTCCTGCTTCCTCTTATTCTGAGAATTATTCTTGCCTCCACCGCCTGCTTGCGGCTTTGGCCCTTCTGCAGATACAGCCTCAATCTTTGACTTAGGGTAAAGACTCTCTGATCTCAAAGCTTTTCCCACAATCGATTCAAAAGTCTCGTCGATGTGGTTGATAAGCCTTTCCCCCAAGTATCCATCCAGGCCAGCAATGAACTTCTCATTCTTCTTCTCAAGAGTATCAATAAGAGATAACCCATACTTTGATAAAGTGTCGAATTCAGCAATGTACTCCGAGACAGCTCTGCCATTCTGCTTGAGCTCCAAGAATTTCTTAAACAGCACTGACTTCTGAGCAGCTGGAATGAACTTCTCGCTAAAGCGAGCTTTAAACTGCTCCCAAGTAATCTGATCTTCGGGAGTAGCTGCCTTTATAGCATTCCACCAATTCATTGCCCACCCTTGCAGCTGACGGGACGCTAGCTTTCTCTTCATCGCATCCTCGATACCCAAATCCTCGAAGATACGTTTGCAACTATCCAACCAATCCTGAACATCTGTGGCCGACTCCATTCCGTGGAACGGCTTCCCACCAAGGCTAGTATAATCCTTATTCAGCTTGGCGAAGTCGACTCTTGGCGCCTGCACTATTGGACCACCACCATTTCCACCATTGGGAGCTGCCCTCCGGATATCTCTAAGCATCTCTCGCATGAGGTCAGTAAACATCGTCCTCATGTCAACAGCATTTCCATTATTGGCTCCCCTACCAGCACCTCTAGTATCTCGGCTCATCGTCAATCTGAAAAAGGAAACGATTAACGATTCCATAGTGGTGCTAGTGCAGTACGACTTCATTCTTATACAGCTAATAGTATATATATAGCTTTTGAAAACCAAAATAACCACAAATACGCTCTTTCGTATACGTATATTATCTCTCCCTGATAACTTCCCTAGGTTAACTATGCAACCTAGAGCTCTGATACCAAGTGTGACGGCCCGCCCCGCACCAACCGACATTTACTCCAAAGGTGCGCTGTACACGTGTCTAGTTAGCATGGAACGGGTCGCCAGAAGGGAAAAAGGAAGGAGGAAATGAACATACAAAGAACCTGTAGAATGTCTCACAGCGCATAGGACAAAATATAATAGTAACATACTTGACATAAAACAGGAGAGACAATGCATAAGCTGAAAATCAGAACTAAACATCATAGCAGCGGAAATCCAAAATACAGCTTATTACAACTTTCAAACTGTCTCAAAGCAAAAGTAAGATAAATGAGGTACACTACTAATGCCCAAGTAGCGACCACCAACGACACAGGGAGAATGTGTATATATATATATATATAATACGTGGAAGCCTCCTACCCGCCTCCGAATCAGCTACTTGCGCATCACTAGCTAACCTGTCTCTAGTCTGCTCATGTGAGCACCCAGAGTAATAAGAGGAGACATAAAACTCTGGGTCAGACATAAAGCCTGGTACGAGCGATAAGCATCTAAAGTGAATAATAACAGGTAGACTAAAACATACCTGAACCTGGACCTGCAACCAAAGAGTTAGCACTACATACTGTACAACACTCTAAGGTATCATATCAAACAGTGTAAAGATACGGAGGTGGGGGAGGTGTGCATGTCATAGGGATGGCAAACAATCAAACATAGCATCCATCCTCACATCTCTCACTCAGTGCATAAAGCATACGATGTTCACCACTTCGATCACCCAACATTCCTTGCTACGATCACTTTGCCCCCATGAAGTCATAAATGGCTTCACTGCACTGATAACGTAGCCACAAATTCCTCGCTATGTCCACTTGCCCCAAGGAGTTATTCACCCCATCTGCGCTGGCTCATAGCCTTACCAATCTTTAGTATGTCCACTTGCCTCATGGAGTTATTCACCCCATCTGCGCTGGCTCATAGTCTTACTACGCATCACCTTGCCCCTCAGGTCATAATGACCCTACTGCACTGATAACGTAGTCTTGCTACCATCACCTTGCCCCTCAGGTCGTAATGACCCTACTGCACTGATAAGTAGCCCATCATTCCTTTTAGTGGTGAATCGAAATTATGAACGTCGACAACTCCTTAGCACACGTCCCGCAGCGAAGTCCAACCATGAAGTGAACTCGTTGGTTCCCAACTGGTTCCGGGATCCTGAGCTCTAACTTCCCCTATTGGACTACCTTTGCATCTCGGGTTGTTGGTCAACACTGGGTCGGGTCGGGTTCTTCCTTAGGTCATCGGTTCGGGTCGGGTCCCCCTTCTGATGTGGTTCGGGTCGACATTCCTCTGGGTTCGAGTCAGCTGCTTCTTCTTCTTCGGGTCGGGTCGGTGCTTCCTTTCAGGTCGGGTCGGGTCCTTCTTGGTTCGTGCTTTCGATCTGTCTTCATGCTCCCCTTCATATGCTCCTATCTGATACGCTTTCTTGCTCCTGCTCTGATTCGCCTTTGTATTTCCGATCCGATCCGTCCTCTTCGATCCGATCCGTCTTCCTCTATCCGATCCGATCCCAGTTCAGCTAGCGTGGCCTTCCTTTTTGCCACTTTTCCAAGTGTTGGGTTCCGATCCGATCAGATTCTTTGCTCAGTTCCACATATCCGATCCGAGACCCCTTATCCGATCCGATCCGAACCCTGCACTGTTTTCTGAAACTGTTCCAGCAAGTGTTTACGCCATTCGACGACGTTTTCGACCATTCTAACTATTGAAATCAATCACAAAGCATTTCATACAGTCATAGCAACATGCATAATCAACCACAAACATCATTCACATCAATATCATAGGTTAAAATGGATCAAACATACCCAAAATCCCATATTCCCCCCTTAAGCATGTTTAGGTGAAACTAATGATAGGATTAGCAAAACTTAACCAAATTAACCCAAATTCATATCGGAGGTCTAAAACATCATTTAGGAATTTATGAACATTTTTCCCGAATTTTATCATGCTTAAATTCGCTAATTAGCACTAATCACCCCTAATTAGCCATAATTAGTGTAAAACTATGCATATCACTCACCTTAGCCACAAAATAAACTAAGATCTGAAATGATTCTCTGATTTGATGTGAATCTTTATGCCAAACAGTAGCTCCTAAGTTGCTTTGGTGAAGATCTTCCTTGATTTGGGGTTGCTAAGCCAAATCCTTAACCAAAAGATGATTTGGGGGTGATTTAGAGGTTGGAGGCCATTTTTAGGGATCCTTGGTGATAATTGGAGGCTAGAAAATTGAAATGGAATGATTCTCCATCTCATTTCAGCCCTCCCATAACCCTAATCCCGAAACGGGTTATGGTCCTACTCGCTAATCACCCGACTTGGCCCGATTAAGCAGTTTTTCACCCTCCAAACCTTATTTCAGCCATATCTCCCAAACGGTAAGTCCGTTTGGCTATTATGACCACTCTACGGAAAGGTAAACTATCAAACGAATCCAATGGAAGTGGTTTCAAGTCAAAATTCCTTTCCAATCAAAAGTTATGTCCAAAACAGTACCAACTAGGGGCAAAATGGTCATTTAAAAATAGACAAAAATCAGGGACATGGGAAATGACTCTAATAGATGTTTCCCGAAGTTACATGACCATACGACTTCACACGGGAAAGAAATAAATATTCTACGATCCTATGATGTGTAGAATACGGGTCATTACACTGGCTGTCCTTGCCAGTCTGTCTCCAAAACCACCGCTGATTACATAACTGGCTTTGCTTAATCTATTAAGCACATACGAAAACTTATTTCGCGTCTCTGGGTAAACCCTGCACTTTATCAAAGACGTCTCCATACTCACGGACCACACAAACAGACTCCCAATCGTAGTTGGATGCGTCAGAAGATTCTAGGTAGCTAAGCATCACTGAACCCCCAGGGTCGCAAGAAATATGAGGGTCTTTCCATAATGAATCAATAGTCTAACTACCCTCCTTTCACAATCTAGGATGGCACCCCGCCTGGCTAGCCAATCCACCCCTAGAATCAAACTACAGCCCGTGAAACCAAGGACGTAGGCGTTGCATTCAAATCCAACGCCCAAGATAGACACTCTCAAATCCAGACAAACCATAGAAAGATGAGCCGAACCACCAATAGGATTTGAGACAAATAAGGGATCAGTAACTAGACTAGTATCAAGGTGTAGTGTTTCAACTAATGATGTAGGAATAAACGAATGTGATGCGCCAGAATCGAATAAAGTACGGACAGGATGATCAAACAGAAAAACTAAACTTTCAACGGAAATTGCTCTACCTCGTACTCGCGGCGGTGGGACCACGAGAGCCTGAACTTGTCCCCTTGCCTGTTCCGGTGCCATAAGAGCCTGAACCTGTCCTCCCGAGGTAGACCCTGCCCTTTGCCCTTTCTTTGGGCAGTCCTTAATAGGATGTCCCTCCTCGCCACAGTGGAAACAACCAGTCTTCTTTTTCTTCCTACAATCTTTGCTTAGATGGCCGGGTGTCCCACAGTTGAAGCATTTCTTCTTCCCCTTAGTATTGTTGCCTTTTCCACCTTTCTTGTTCTGTTGTTGCTGTTGCGGCTTCTTTTGATCCCCTTTCTTCTCGGGTGCCTTATTAGCATTGGTGCCCTTCTCCTCTTCATGCATGAGCCCCATGTCAACTAACCTCTCAAAGGTAGCCCCCATGGGAATGTGGGTCATAGCTAACCCATGAAGCGGCTCATTTAAACCCTTAACAAATCTTAGAACCTTCTTTTCTGGAGTATTCACCAAGTCTAAGCCAAATCTTGCTAATTGGTTGAATTTGTTAACGTACTCTTTCACCGATAGATTCCCTTGCTTCAGTGACAAAAACCTTTCCATGTATAGATTCTCTTCAGCCCGTGAGAGAAACTTCGCCTCAAACCTCTGCCTAAAATCTAGCCTTGTATCGACTGGACGTCCCCCATTAGTGACCTCCCACCAAAACGTGGCCTCGTCCTTCATTAGCCAGGCAGCTAGCTGGACTTTTCTTCCATCATCCACTTCAAAGATTCCAAACAATTCTTCCACCTCCTTTAGCCAGTTACGAGCTTCAACAAATGTCTCCGTCCCGTGAAAAGGTTTTCCACCCATTGCTCTAAAGTCCTTACATATCTTTGTGAAATTATCGACACGAGGAAGAGGAGGATGAAGAGCATTTGCTGGGCCTGCGGTGGCGGCCCTAACCTCTAGGTATTGACGAAACCAACCGGGTACATGAACACCCTCTGGTATCTCAAACGCTTCAGACATGCTGAAACGAAAAAGGAAAGATATATGGCTCTTGGGGTTATGCTTTCTAAAATATACTTTTCTCTTGAAAATACATTCCTTAAATCATACTTTTGAAAGTACTTTTTTACAAAAATTGCTTTGAAAAAAAGTTTTTCAAAAATTCATATCTGTTCTGGTAACCTTCAGCTCTGATACCACGTGTAACACCCCACGTCCATTAATGTCACTCACAAAGGGAATGCATTAACTTCCATGGAGCATTTTAAGTGAATATAGAACAGAAAATCACAACAAGACAGATATAAAGCAGTACTTGAAAATTTAAAACTTTATTTATTGCAGCAGAAGGTAAATATGTTTGGTTACATCATCAAAACCATAAACCAAAGTCAAGTACATAATATCCATCTTGATAAAACAAAGTACATAAACTGAAAGACATAATCCCCAACATCAAAATAGCCATAAATAAAGAGAAGCTGAACTTTACTTCAGCGATCCAAGCAGTCTTCTAAAAACAGTCCAAAATCAAGTTCCACTGGTGCTAGTTCCAACCTGAGCACCTAGGGGGGAGAAAAAAAAAAGAGATGGAAAAAGGGGGTCAGACATAAAGTCTGGGGAGTGCGATAATTCTAACAATATAATTAACAAAGTAACTAGGCTAAGGCATAAGTTGGAAAATAAGGAAATGACCATGAACCATTGAGTATGGCAGAGTAAACAAGGAACAAGATGAACAACGATATCGTTTAAGCGCACCTAAATCCACTAAGATAATTTACTAAACTACACCAACACTATGAGATAATTGCTAAACTGCACCGCCACTAGCATACTGCACCACCACTAGTCACCCTAAGGTTGATCCCGCCTACAGACTTAATAATGATATTGGTAGTTTCGTGCACCCCTAGCTGCCTTCATAGGTGCCGTCTGCCCCTATCATCACTAGGTGTACCCATTACCCCCAAGCTATCGGCTCCCTAACTCGTAGATACCCGTGTTGGCCCCACAGTGGGGTGTATCACTCCCCAAAGTGGCAACCTGATACCACCAAGAATGCATGGCTTATACCTACACGATGCAACAACGTCTTACCTACCAGCCCGGGTCCACACACGCATATGAACCCGTTGGACTTGCGTTGCCACCGCTAACCCGGTTTGGCCTCTTACAATCAAGCCCAGTATGCGTGTCCCGTCCTCGACTTGGGTCGAGCCCACAAAGATACGTATGGGTTACTGGTTGAGATGGGCCCCTATTACATGACACAAGCTATCCACCTAAGCTTGGTCCCCTCTAGTACATCCCACTTAACCCACTTCTTATCCATGTTTCAATTACATGTTTCAATTTTGGTTAAGTGTTTCTAATCGTATTACCAAATGCCACCCAAGGCACCCACTAGATTCCACATGCCACCCAAGGCACCCACTTAACCCCCTCATGTCCCACTACATGTTTATCTGGTTAAGTGTTTCTTAATTCATTAAGACCATAACCTCATAAAGACCTCTCACATTAGACTGGCATTTGTGGCAGCTGGATTTGCCAGGCGGGTCCGGGCAGTCTTACACCACAAAAGAGCCTAACCTCGTGTCTTTACAATTGTTACGTATTTAGTTTATGCCTAAGACCTCTCACATTAGACTGGCATTTGTGGCAGATGGATTTGTCGGGCGGGTCCTGGCAGTCTTACACCACAAAAGAGCCTAACCTCGTGTCTTAGACGATTAATTACTCCTAATTAATCATTCCCCAAATTTGAATTACTTTCCCTATTCAAATTATCAATTAATTCCAAATTTAACGATGTCCATAATTGACTCAATTATGTCCATCCATTTATGGTATGTAAAATCATACCAATTTTCACCACAATTATATTTTATGCCTTTTAAGGCATTTATGCCAATTAAATCTTTTTAATATTATCCCCTTTTACCCCACGTTGTACGTTTGTTCATTTAACGTAAAATATACGTTAGACTCGAATAGTCTAACTCATGAAATAAAAGAAAACATCACAATATATACACATAATTAAAACATAGATCTAACATAGGGGTGAACTTGCATATGTGAATGATGTTCTACATCTAAAACTTGCATAGGCCAAAGTTACAACTTGCATAAACAACATATGTCATGGATCCAAATCTAAAGGTGTGAACTTGATGAAATAATGGCCACAAACTTACATAAACATCATATGTCATGGATCCAAATCTAAAGGTGTGAAGTTGATGAAATAATGGCTACAAACTTGCATAAACAACATATGTCATAGATCTATATCTAAAAGGGGGGGGGGGTTAAACTTGCATAGGTAATAACTTAACATGATCCATATCCAACTCATAAACTCACATATGTGATGTATACATCGCGACAATGGTGGAAACTAGTATCTAACATGTAAAGTATCATGTAGAATTTAGCATATGTCATAGCCTAACTTTCAATTAAATTCTCACATAAACTATGTGCCATAGCCATGTAAGGTCACATATAATTCTACCCAAACTTGTATATGGTTCATGTTTGAATCAACATCTAAACTTTCCTACATATGATTTATCATATGAATCAACTAAAGCCTGATGATTTTATTGTATATAAGATTACAACATGGATGATAGCAACATAACTTTACATCATAAATGATAGCATCACAACATAACATCATAGAGATTTCAATCACAATCCTACAACATAATTACAACATGAAATCAATGCTTCATATCACATCCATACAATCCGCATTATAACTTAATCTAATTAAATTACTAATTATCTTGTTAAAACTATCGAACTCACAACTCAAAAGCGGTCTTGATTTCTGAATTCTGATTTCTGGAGTTGAATTATCTCTCCTTTGATGAAGAATCACTGTTATGGTTGAATAGTTCTGATTTGGTTGTTGTTCTTCCTCTTAATTTTGGTGGCGGTTGCTCTAGGGTTCAAGACAACATCATGACGACCATAGTTTCAATTTTATTTCTGATTTAGGGTTTGAGTCTATGGGTCTTTTTATAGAATTTTGAATTAATTTAAGCCGTCGGATGATCTTAGGGTTAATCAAAACCATTCAATCATGATAGGGTGATGAGTCAGTCCTAATGACTCAGCAAGGAGTCAGAAAGGACTCAACAACATGGGTCAGCCTGAACCAGAAAGTTGTGCAGGCTCCTGCCTCGGCCTGGGCGCACTTGGCAGGTGCGCCAGTGCAAATATGTACTGGCGCACATCCCAAGTGCGCCAGTGCATTTTTTTCTCTACTTTGCCACCAAACTTCGTTCGTCCATAACTCCTTCATTCGGTACTCGTTTCCCGCAAACTCGGACTCTATTTCAACCAGAATTCCAAAACGAACACAATGGCGCAACCCAATCCCCATAATTCTCACGTCTAAGATTAATTATTCTTTAATTTAGTTAATTCGATTATTCAAAAATCCGGGGTGTTACAAAATCGAACCCACCGACTGTCATCCCTAGCTAATTACCCCAATTCCAAACACAATGGGATATGTATCATGAGCCAGTTCGGCTGTTACGCTAACTTTCCGTCAAATTTAAAATATAAATCTTTATATATTCAATTTAAACGCACATTTCAATTTACCGGGGCCACATATAGACTATAAAAATTCCCGAAAAATATTTTCTAGCTTCGTATTGACGATACGGTCCTAACAAAACTAATTTCGTCAAATTCCGAGACCGTTTGAAAAATGGCCATTCTGCAGTCGATTAAATTCAACTGAAACTGGTCAAACGCACTTTCCTTCGCCACGCTCACATATTAATTCGAAAAATTATGAATTTTGGAATCTAGCAATAACTTGTCATCATGGATCCAACAAAAGTGGTTTCGTCGAGAACCGAGGTCGTTTGCAACATTTCCATTTTTAAGGGCCAAAATTCTATAGCGACTATTCTGAATTTTCAGCTGGGCATAACTTTTTATCCCCGCTATGAAATTTCAATTTCTCGGATTTGTCGGAATTCTCAAATAGATTCTAATATTTTTGGTTTCGCTGAAATCTGGTTTATTTTGAATCCTGTACACTCATTTGAAATTTGAAATCGAATTTTCAAACTACCGCGCCATTTTCAATTCCTTTTATAATTAAAATATAATATTTATTTTCTAACGACAATTCAAATAAATATATACGTTCTAATTCTATTCAAAATAAATTTCTCGTCATTATTATTTAAAATAATTCATTTTAAATACTCAAAATTCATCAAAATTGCCAAAATAAAAATTTTAAATTGGCTCGGATTTCCGGGTTATTATAATCTCCCCCACTTAAAACCTTTCGTCCCCGAAAAGGAACGAAGCCGAAAGTTGTTTAACTAATCAACTCAACTTTCATTATTTTCATTACGGCTTAAGTTCTTCAACTTTTCAGTTTCTATGAACTTTTCAAAATTTTCAAAAAATTAGGCTAACACCCTAAATTTTCGAAAAATTTCGCCATAATCACCCCTGCATCGGGAGCTTCGGGATATTTCAAATAGCCTCCCATGACCCTCATCAATCCAAAAAGAAAAAGAAACAGCCAGTCGGTTCATAAAAGCATCCAAAACACAATAAATTAGTAAACATGTACCTATTTGTCGGGCAAACAATTTTATTCTTCTGCTCTAGCCTCCTTGCTATGACCTGTTCAATGTAAGTACATGTTTATGCATGCATATGTCGATAAATTTTCAATACAATTCACTTTTTGGTTCAATTTGGCTAAAGGTTCAACATTTAATTAATCAAACAACACAACCAGCAATCAATTAATGAATTTACGTTTCAAACTCATAATTTTGATATATAGTCAAAAATTACATTTTTAATACCAAATCACAACAATAAGTCCTATCAAGATTTGGTTCTCACACCAGTCAATTGGAATCATATAGAAATCCCACTTTCGAAACACGAAAATAAATTCTGATGATGCTCGAGCGATCATCAGAATCATCTTCGAGCGACTAGAGTGTGATTCTATATCTATCCAGTATATTAAAACTTCGAATACACGTTTGCAAGGCGTATATGCAAAATCTTTATATACTAGATTGTCCAATTTCAATACAAATAAATATTTAAATACGAATAATTGAATTAAATTTCAAAACAAAACTTGTTTTGATTTTAAAAATATACTCTTCACACTCGTTCTAGGATACTACTAATCCCACCTTAACGAGTCATTCTTATTGGATATTACTAATCCAATCTCTGAAGAATTCTTTCGTTTGGTTCTAACGTATCTTGTTCTCGAGCTTTGTAAACAAAAGCTCTGATACCAACTGTGAAGACCCGTAACTTCCCCGATAAGGAAAGCCCGGGTACTTCGAGAACAACACACAAAAGAACCCAGGCAGAAGAACATTTCATGGTTTATTACAACAATTCCATCAGAATACAAGAATATACAGAGTATGAATAATTATTACACAGAAAATATCAGAGATTTAAATTACATTTAAATACATTACATAGCAGTGGAAAATAATGCAATACACAACTAGAAGTAATACACGGATACAGAGCTTTCTGCGTATCGTTCCAGCTGTAAATTAGGATTCTGTGAATATAAATCTGCAAAACCAAAACTACTAGCTGCCCGTGCGGAAAATAAGGGCACCTAGAGTTTAGGTTAAAACAATAAACTCCAGGTCAGTCATGTGACTGGTGTGAGAACTGAAACAGTTATTTAAAGCTTTACTTTAAATCAGATATATCAAGGGACCACGCCGTATAACACGGAACGGGTTTCCTCCCAAGAATACCGGTGCATATAACAAAACAGCGGAATGCTTTTTGAAAAAATGAAGCTATTATAAGACCCAGGTCCTATCTCACAATGCAGCACAAGCCAGAGGCTAGGCTTTTCCCTTATAATAGCCAAACATGCTTGGTATGTTAAAAACAAATCATTTGATACTATTATAAGTGTATAGTGTCCAAACAATTTCAATCATAAATATCAATCATAGACGGCATGGGTACCATATATCATGTCGCCATACTAGGCTCTACAATCAAAACCGCAAAGTCACGTATTTGGAAATTGGATTTCCATATGTGAACCGGGGCCAGGGATCGTCCTCCACCGATTCGAGACAATCTAGCCTACCATGTCTTAGGCTACAGCAGCAACTGCACCTAGGAGCCACAGGGCCGATCCACCGATGTGGATTAAAATGCCTGAACACTGCGTTTCCCCGCCCTTTGGGGCGTAAATGAGCCAAATGACTCCATCTGCTCCAAACAGTCACCGATATATCTGAGGCGCCTCGCAACAGCAACAACCACACACGTGAAAATAATATAAATGTCAGGGCTGGTAGGTCACTGACACCACCCTAGCTAGAAAGAAACGCACGCCCTCCCTGGATCCTTCTCCCTTTTCTGGTTCACAACCGGGATGTGAGGCTCGCGAATCAACGTTACACAAAGCTATGCCACACAGGCGGTGCTTTGATCATTAACCACCAGACTTTTCTTTTCAACAGAAGCCTTGATCAATTGCCACTTAGGCATGCCACACAGGCCATTCACTCCATGCGTTTGATATCCATCAATATACAACAGTTGAGCTCGTACGTCTCAGAGAAGGGCGTTAAGCAAGAGAATAAATTCTCCGCCGCTAAACAGATATATTTTTAATAGAAATCAATAACATAGAATAAAATCCAATGTCAGACACATAGTCCATTTACAAGTTCATTCTGGGCCTAAACGAAACCGGAGGCACCATGTACCTCGCATATCCATCGATCTCCAAGTACGTCCAGACGATCACCAACTGATTCCCTCCTCTTGGGTGCACAACCCAATCAAGATCATCAGTAATCACCCAAACGATGTGAAGAATTCCGGTCTTCAACCACCATCTTCATCCTCGACACCACGTCGAATCAGTTATTCAGAATGGGATAAACCCGGTCTTTCTGAATAACTCGCGTATATAATAAACAAGTGTTACACAAATACAACATACGCCTCATTCCAATTCAGAATATTCTTTTATTCAAATATTCTTATACTTTGGGAAAAGTTCCCATTAATTTTATCAAAGATAAATTCTTTAAATTTATTCTTTAATCTTCATTTGAATATCAATTCAAACTAGTCGGGATTAGCGAACCACAAGTAATCATTTATTTTATTTCCCAATCTCAACCTATTCATCCCATGAAGTAAAACTGGTCATACTTCACATCTAACACCACGGTGTTATCAGTAAATTCAATTACCATTTCAGGTTCAAACCTAATTAAAGATTTAACTATCGCCTGGAGCAAAACTGGTGATACTCCATTCTCGATCATTTCAATCTAATTAAAGATTCATTAAAACTCCACTTGGTTTTAATCTTCCCAATAATCACTATCAATGATCATTTAACTTGGGAAATCATATCCTGTCTTTAACTGGGTTAAAGAACCAATGTCATTTAAAACACTGTTCACTATAAACCCAAAATCACATTCCATTCCAATTCAATTATTGAAACTCCTGGTTACTTTTAAAACCCTTTCAAATCCAATTTATTTGTTTAAAAATAAATAAATTATTATTCTAGTTCAAAACTAGTTCATATTGATAAAAAATCTATTTTTATCTTTTCAAATATGGAATTCTTCATCCTGATTCTTCACAAATCATTTCTTAAGATTTTACATAAATTATTACTATTTTTATTAATTTTATCAAGTCCCGTACAGTCGATTTCCATCAACGGCCATCGAACTGCACTTACAACGACCTTTTCCAAATTTTATTTGGACATAATTCCAAATCCAACCGTTAGATTTCAAATCTCTAATATCTGTTAGAAAGCTCTTTTCGATACGAACCCAACAGTTCTGGTTTTAGGAGAATCCGACGGTCGGATCTCCCGTAATATCCATTCAAAGTCGATGGTCGAAATTCGCGAACTGCCGCGGCGCGGCGCGTTCTATTCAGGCCATTATATATATAATATATATATTATATATTTCGTCGATTTCCTTTCAAAACGTATTTTATAAATCGTTTTAAATTCGTTTTCGAAACGATTTCAACTTCATATTCAATTTCGAATTGTTAGACCCAAAAGTGGTTCTAACACCCAAATTGATTAAAAGCAAATAATATGAGATAAAAATAAAAATGAACACACAGGATTTATAGTGGTTTGGCGAAGAAGTGCCTACGTCCACTTATCTTTCACTATATTCAATGATTCAGTTGCAAATACAATGTAATTGTCACTTGATTTCACTCACAACTCGCATATATTAACTCAATAGATTAAAACAAATAATGAAAGAAGATTTGGATTCTCCGGGAGTAATGGAGTTCGGATTATGGAGGTAGTTGAATTCTCAAAGTGCCTAAAAAAGATCCTTCTCTTTGTCTCCAGACGGGGTATTTATAGGTGTAAATTTGCTCAAAACTTGATCTGGGTCGGGGCCACGTGTCGTCCATCCCACTATCCTCGGGTTCGGATGAATTATTGTGTTGACAACGCATCAAAGTAACGGACGTTATGGGTAGGAACTGGTCACAGCCGGTCCGGATATCCAGGCGCTTTTGCAGGAGAATAACATGGAACATGGGCTCGGGTCGGAGACGCACAGATAAGGGGTTCAGATCGGGATACCCGATCCGACCCGGATTGGCTTGGATGCAACGCTCTCTTCTTCTCTAATCTGCTCCGCTCCGATCCATTTTCGTGGCAAACAGGTGGCTTTCCGATCCAATTGAGATTATGTTGCCCTCCGATCCGATTAGATATACCTTTCCAATTTCCTCAGCAGCAGTTCACCGATGCGAACAGAAGATTCTATCCGACCCGAACCGATATGTTGCTCTGACCCGACCCGAACAACTGCAGCTATCCAATCTAGGTTGTAGTGTCTTCTCCAATCCGAACCGAAGTCTTCTAATTAAAAATGCTCTTCAATGTCTGGTTTCTTGACTTTGTGTTGCCTAGTTCACAAAGTAGGCTAACACTTTGCCCCCTCAAAGGATGCTTCTGTTGGGAACGGAGCATGCTTTGACTGCCATAGCGCAAAAGCTTCATCCTTCCTTTTGAATTCACACGTTAAGTTGTCGTACTTCATCCTGTTCGGTTCGGATTCCGACCCGAACGGATTTCTGGCTTGGTTTCCGACCCGAACAGATCTCCTTCCTCTTGTACTCTGCGATGAACCAGTGGGCCAAGCCGTGTTACTGGGCTTTTCGAGCCGGTCCGATCGGGAATACGAATAGTCAGCTTGTTGTTTATATAAATTCACTTCTTCTTTCTTCTTTTCTTTCATTTACTGTTTTCGTTTATCCGAACCGATTCCATATCGAAGCTCCAGCCTTTCCAAGAAACTTCAAAATTTTCGCTTCCATCTTCGAATCAAATACATAGGTAGTCTTGTAATCTTGAATCTTGTTGCCATAATCGCTTTTAATTTACATCCGCGGTTAGTTTGAACGACTTTAACAAAGTAATTGAATAATTCCATCACTACGTCTTCTTCCATCCTCCGCCTTCGTCGTCAATGGCATCGACGCCATCGAAGCGTTGGAGGAAAGTATTGAAGCTCGTTATTAAAAACTTGAGTGCTTAATCTCTCGACTTTAATTAAAGCTTGGGATTTCGAGTTGGGTTCGCTGTTTAAGAGGAGGAAGAGGAAGAAAACTGAAGAAGGTTGGTTCGGGTAGGGGAACAGTAGGAGAAAAAGGAAAAGAGAAAAATTTACAGAGCCGGATCGGGTCGGAGCAATAGGGCCAAGAAATGGGCCTTAAACCGCTTGACCGGATCGGGTCGGATCTACGAATACAATGAAGGTCAAGACTTATGCGCTCGGATCGGACCCGGTTGAAAAACAAAAGAGAGAATAGGGTTCTGGTTATCCAAGTTAATCCGACCCGCTCCGGGTGTCAATCTCCGAACCGATCCGGATATATCTTTCTGAGTATAGGCCTTTGTTCATCCGATCCGAACCTGGTGTCTGCATCCGAACCGAACACTACTCAATCTAAAACATAAACTCTCGTCCAACTATTTAAAAGATATTACTTCCAACTTCACGAACAGTTAGGATAGTGCCTTGCGGACATAAGTGAATATTAAGAACTACTCTGACTATCACTTTCTCTTCAAAGTTTCGTCTTACATTGTTGTACTTTTACTTTGCATTTCTCACATTCGTTGCACACATTTTAGTTCACACACATACACAGGGGGGTACGGGATAATTTACTCTAATCCGTGCTATTGCTTCTTCAATAGTTCTACGACAATGAGGCCCAGACGCTCTTCCCGACTAGCTGAGAGGAAAGAAGCCCCGGAAACTTCTAACAAAATCACTCTTGAGGATATATCTTCTTCGTCTGATCCAGAATGGGACAGTGAGGGTCCAGACTACGGGGTTGGAAATCGAGAAAGCAACGAGGCGTCTTCGGAGAACGAGGTTTCCCTGGGTTTTGAGGAGGAAGCAGGGATCGGTGACGATCGAGCCCCTGACGAATTTGAATCAGCCATTATATTGGAATCACCTCCAGACTCCGTTGAATCGACAATCGACAAAGATCGACTTGTTCGAATTTGCTTAAAGTATGGAATAATGAAAAGGGACACCCTAGTGCCCTCACGCTCTGACCGTCCCCACAACCCTCCAGAAGGATATATGACGGTCACTCGATTGATGTGCATGGTCGGTGCCATTCCTCCATTCTCTCCCTTCATTGTTGATTTTTTAAGACAAATGCGGATTGCCCCCATGCAATTGCACCCCAATTCATATGCCTATCTGCACACCTTGTACATAGCATATCGTGAAATCTTAGGCATAGAGCTCACGTTCGATGACGTTCACTTTTTCTATAATTTCAAGCATCGGACTCGAGAAACTCCATCTTTCTGCTACTTTGAATCAGTACCAAAAAGGAAGATAATCTCTACACCATTTAGCAGTAAAGCTGGAGATTCCAGATTAGAATGGTTCTACGTGAAGCGATAGCCTGGATGCGCCAGGAGGTGGACAAAATCAAGTAAAGCACTGATTTTCTAAATCCGGGCTCTATACATTTGAATCATCACCTTGACTTGTTTTTCCTTTTTGTTTGCAGTTGACAATCCCAAACAGATATCAGACCAGGTGTTCTTCGACCGAATGCACCGACTCCTCAATGGCGATCAGAAATTCTTGACTATCGACGAAACCCTTAAGGACGAATACCTTCACTTTCATGAGCTGTTGTCTGTTTTTCGTAGCATTGGTCATGGGACGGTTCCATACGCATACATTCCTCCAGTGGAGGTAGTCCCAGAGACAGGAGAAGGCTCAGGAATTCCTACAGCGCCTCTTCACACTTCACCTTCTCCATCTTCTACGCAAGATGATGAATTGGTTAATCTGGCCGAAAAGCATCGTGAAGGATATATTGCCCCTGAGGAAACTACTTCTCTGGAAAAGTCAAAATCTTCCCAAGAGTCACCACTTCATGCTTCTGAGGGGGATGCCCCTAGCACTGATGATCAAATATTTCAGGGTTTGGGGGATCTCCCCTTACCTGAGACTATATACACTTCAGAGGATTTCAGGAAGGATCCTTCAGTCTTCACCTCTTCTGAAGAGACCACTCCCGCTAAGGCCAAAGAGCCTGCCCGTACTAGTCTAGCTTCAGACTCGGGTTGGTTGGGGGGAAACACACCACTTAGGATACACTTTACATAACAGCATTAACCTTCATTGCACCTCTTTCCTCGTGAATCCATTAATTCTAAATTTCGTTCGTTTTATCGTGCAGGTACAATGTCTCGATCCTACTACGATATAAGAAAGCTTCGTCGCAGCATGTCCAATCCTCCTCAGGATGTCGAGTATGATCGCCGGGATGATCGTGGTAGGGAGGAGAGAAGGCCTTATGATCCCTATCGTTCTCGACCCTCACGTTCTCGCTCACCCGTTAGGCCGGAACAAGAGAAATACAAAGGTTACCAAAGCCGTAGGGAAGAGGATAGACCACAATCCAAAGACTCCTCCTCTTCCTATGAAAAACGCAGTAAAGAGAAAAGTCCTCCAAAAGAAACCGGGTCTCGAAGTAAGCAAAAGGTCCCTGCTACTAAACGACCTAGGACAGACAAAGAGACTACAGAATCCTCCTCAGGAAGGGACACCGAATTGACAATCCTCGCTCCTCCCCCACCAGATGCGGGAACTGCAATAAAGGGGGCATATTTGAAAGAGCAATTTCCCGAACACTACTTCGAAACTCTGACTTTTTTACCTTCCCTTGAACCTATTTCGTCTAATTGGGCAGATGAGGCCAAAGCAAAGATTGATGCGGTGCAAAAACAATATACTGAGATGTTCAAATATTCACGCAATCTTTCTAGAATCATCCGCACTCTAATCACAAATACTGATTCAATGCAAAAGACCGCGGAGGAGGATGCTAAGGCCTTAAAAGCTCTAGGAAAAGATTTGGAAGACACTCAAGCTCAGCTAACGGTCGCTCAAAGGGACGCTTCTAATTTCAAACAACAATTCGAGGACATGCAAAAGCGTTATCACGATTTGCATGAATCTCATACTCAGGAGCGTTCTGAATTAAAAAAGCAAGCTGACGAGGCCAAGTCAGAAGCTTCTAAGACACGCCTTGCTTATGCTGAGCTTGAACGGAAAAACGCCGAGTTAGCAAAGATGAGTGCTGAATTAGAAAAGAAGAACGTTGACTTGGCTTCAAAGTTGTTGGAGGCAGAGAACAGGGCTGCTCTGGCCGAGGGCAATGTGGAGTGTGCTATTAAATCTGCAGAGGAAGCCCGCAAGCAACTATCAGAGGCGGAGGCTGATATTCAGGGCTTCGGCGAGCTAATGATTGAATTCTTCGCACACATTATTCGTCGTCGAAACATTTCTTGGATCGAGGACTATCCATCCACTCTAATTCAAGTATGGAATCAAATCGTTGAGTGGGAAAAAGAGGAACTTAAGGTCGATTCCCTCTATGAAGATAAACTGATGGAGAAATACTTGAGAGATGATGAATCGGAGCGCCTAGCTGAAGGGCGCCGCCTTATTGTTGTGGCCATGGAAGAAGAGAGACGGAAGTCTAAACAAAAAACCATTCTCGAAGCTGGTTCCTCTTCCTCTGCCCCTGCAACTCCCGAAGTAGAAGGGTATGATCCCGAAAATCCGGGAATTCCCCGAATAACTCTGCTATCCCCTATTCCTGAAATAGCCCCAGAGGTAGTAGTCACCCCCGCTAAGAAGTCTTCGGAAGGTATCCCTATCTTTTCTCCTCAATTTGCCAAAGCTATTACTACCTTTCGCTACGTGATTGAACATTTGATGAGAGACCCATCGTTTCGCCTGAGTTGATAACTGTTGCTTCTTATTCTGTAGGTGTCGAATCATCCGAAAAGACAGATGTAGCTCAAGGAGCTGCCGCTGGGACAAAGCCCGCAGATGGGGCCAAAAAAGGGGAAGACAAGGCTGCTTCTATAGAGTTGGGAGAAGGAAGTGAGCCAACTAAGGTCTCCACTCCCCATGATGAAGAAATGATATCAGCTTTAAAGGACGATGGCGGAGACGGGGGGCATGAAGAGGAACCAGAAGTTGCAATAACCGGGGAGTCAAAAAGTGCTGATGACGTTACCTTGGCTGCAATGAAGGCTGATCAAGACAAGCGCTTGTAATTAAAGGCCGAAGAACTAGACCATGAGGTCCTCAAGCCCCTCGCAGTTGTGGATGCGGGTTCAAGGTTAGTTTTTAAGTTCTCAACTAGATCTATTACAGAAGAACTTGCTAAAAAATCTTCTCTTGATTCCAGTGCCCCGCCCTCCGGGAAGAAGTCTAATGGCTCCAGTACCGCATCTTCAGGGAAAAAGAAATCAAAACGAATCTTGACCGAAGCCGAGAAAGAAGCAAAGGATGCGGAGAAAGCCGCCAAGAAATCCAAGGCTCATTCCAAATCTAAATAGTGGATTGCCCTGTATCTCTTTAGCATTTTTGTGAACCAATAATTGCTGCTACAAAAGCAGCTCCTGCACTTTCTTTTTTAGCTATTTCCCTGTACAAATTCATTCATTTGTAAATAAACATAATTCACTTTTTGCAATGTTTGTTTGTTAGTAGTTCTGCACTTATGCATGTCTACAGTTGTGAAACGAAGTTGTGGAGGGGGGAAATATGCGTGTACATAAGTGTCCCCAGTCAATTTCCACAAGTTATTCAATGCTTAACCAAGCAATCCGAAAGCTCCCGATTTTCTGACGGGATAGCACTTCCTGTGCTGTCAGTACCTGTCGTTTTTTCTGGCATTTCTTTCATATTCTCCCTCTTTCTCTTGAGAGTTAGAGTTCGAGTTCAGTCATCTGTTTATTCCCCGGTCTTTCAACGGGGAAAGATTTCTTTCTCAGCGCTCAGTCAGAGACGCTTTTATACTCTCTTTCTCTCTGGAGAGTTAGAGTTAGGAGGAGAATCTCTTTTTCAGCACTCAGTCGGAGACGCTTTTATACTCTCTCTCTGGAGAGTTAGAGTTAAGAATGTCGTTTTCTCATTCTTTTATGTCTTATCGCACAAATAGTCATTGTGCTTCTTTTTATGTCTAAACTGTTTTCAACCTTTTTAGGCTGTGAGTCACCCTGTACTTCATACCTACAACAGAATAATTAACAAATGTATATATACATAATGCATAAAGGTAAATAACACGCAATATTTTTATAGTGGTTCAGCTAAGTCGTAGCCTACATCCACTTTATAGTCCTTTATTCATATCGTCAGATTTTCCCAAGGTAAGTCGTGCCTTATTACAGAGTTCATAAGAAAAATAACACAAAGTACAGTGTTTTTAATCCAAATATCGCATTAAGTGTTGGGCATTCCATGCTCTGGGGACTTCTTCGCCATCCACGGTCGTTAACTTGAAGGTTCCTTTTTCAAGTTTCCGTTGAATGACAAAGGGTCCTTCCCATTTCGGACCAAGGTGAGGAAGGGATGGAAAGACTCTCTTTAGCACCAAATCTCCTGGTTCAAAAGTCCTAAGGCGAACTTTTTTGTCGTAATAGCGTGCCATCTGACGCCGATGTCTTGCTGCACGCAAATCTGCTTCGTCCCTTTTCTCTTCGACTTCATCAAGAGACTCAAGTAAAAGTGCCCGATTTGTCATCGGGTCATAATATGTCACCCTGTGGGAAGGAACTTCTAGTTCAACTGGAATTACAGCTTCTGAGCCAAAGGAGAGAGAGAAAGGGGTATGACCGGTGGCCGTTTTAAATGTCGTTCGATATGCCCACAAAGCTAGGGGCAATTCATCAACCCACTTTGCCTTTGCATGCTCTAATCGCTTCTTGAGGATGGATTTTATTACTTTGTTTATTGCCTCTACTTGCCCATTCGATTGCGGATAGGCAACTGCAGTATATCGTTTGTCTATCTTATACTTCTGGCAAAAATTTCTGAATTCAGTGCTATCAAATTGGGTCCCATTGTCAGTTATAATCGTCCTTGGGATCCCGAATCATCATATAATATTTCTAACCACAAAACTTATCACCTTTCTTGTTGTGATCTTGGTCAAGGGCTCAGCTTCCACCCACTTCGTAAAATAGTCCACGGCTACTATTGCATACTTAGCTCCTCCTTTAGCAATTGGTAGAACTCCAATGATATCAATTCCCCATGTGGCAAATGGCCAGGGACTCACCATTGATTTAAGCTGGGTCGACGGTGCCCTGGGGATTTTGGCGAATCTCTGGTACTTATCGCAGCGTCGTGAATAATCAGCTGCATCTTTATTGATCGTAGGCCAGAATTATCCGTACCGCAATATTTTCTTTGCTAAAGTTTGACCTCCTGTATGATCTCCACACTCACCTTCGTGTACTTCTCTTAGTACAAGCTTGATGTCGTTGTGTGCTATACATCGTAACAGGGGCATAGAAAATCCTTGCCTATAGAGACTATCATCTTGTATGACATATCTGGTAGCTTTGCGAACTACAGCTCTTTTCTCACTCTTCTTCGATGGGAGTGTCCCATTCTTAAGGAAATTCTTAATTGGAGTCATCCATGACTCCTTCTCTGGTTCCGCTTCAAAAGCGAATTCAATTTCCATTGACTCAAAGCTTGGCGACTCCAACGTTTCAATTGGAATTACTTCAGTCTCTTTTGGATTATCGGAACTAGCCAGCTTTGCCAGTCTATCCGCTTTCTGGTTTTCAACTCTAGGAATATGTGTTATGTTGTACCGCTCTAAGCTATTCAATAGCTCTTTCACTTTCTTGAGGTAGGCGATAAGTCGAGGTCCTCGAGCCACGAATTCCTCTCGCACTTGACAAACAACAATTTTAGAGTCACAAAATATGTCTATCATTTTTACTCCGAGGTCTTTAGCAAGCTTCAGCCCGGCGATCAGGGCTTCATATTCAGAGTCATTGCTAGTCGCCGAAAATTCTAATCGCAGGGCGTAATATAAAGACCGTCCCTCGGGAGTGACTAAGACAATTCCAGCTCCGGACCTTCGGTCGTTCTTGGCTCCATCTGTATATAGTTTCCACGGATTCATCTTTAGCTCATCCTCGGACTTAACCACTCTGTCATTGATTATTTCCTCCTCTGGAATGGTGAACTCCGCAATAAAGTCTGCTAGAGCTTGCCCCCTGATTGACTTTCGTGGTTGAAAATTCAAATCAAACTGACTTAGTTCTATGTTCCATTTAATCAACCTTCCCGATGCTTCGGGTCTCTGCAACACCTGCCTTAAGGGCTGGTCGGTGTATATGGTTATTGGATGGGCTTGGAAATAGTGACGAAGTTTTCGGGATGCGATCAGGAGGCTGTAAGCGAGCTTCTCAATTTTTGGGTAGTTGCGCTCTGCCGCTACTAATTTCTTACTTACATAATACACCGGCCTTTGTACTTTGTCTTCTTCTCGAACCAGGGCTGTGCCGACAGCGTGAGCCGAGACTGCCAAGTAAACAAATAATTCTTCGTGATCTACGGGCTTTGATAAAATCGGCGGTTTCTCTAGCAGTTCCAACAGATTTTGAAAGGCCTCAACACAATCCGGAGTCCACTGGAAGTTCTTCTTTCCCCTCTTAATCAAATCAAAAAACGGAACACATTTATCTGTGGCTTTGGAGATGAATCTACTCAGCGCCGCTACTTTCCCTGCAAGACTTTGGACGTCTTTAATTTTCCTCGGTTCTTCGATGTTTCTAATCGCTGCTATCTGGCTAGGGTTGATTTCAATTCCTCGGGAACTCACAATGAAGCCAAGGAACTTTCCCGATGCCACTCCAAATGAGCATTTCAGAGGATTCAATTTCATCCGGTACTTTCGCAGGATACCAAACATTTCCGCCAAGTTCTGCGTATGGCTAGAGGACTGCTTTGATTTGACAAGCATATCATCCACATAAACTTCCATAGTTTTTCCTATTTGATTATAAAACATTCTATTTACCAAGCGCTGATAAGTAGCTCCAGCGTTTTTCAATCCGAATGGCATTACAACATAACAATATAACCCCAAATTCGTAATGAAGCTCGTATGTTCTTGGTCTGGTACGTGCATAGGAATTTGGTTGTACCCAGAATATGCGTCCGTGAAAGAGAGAAGTTCATGACCTGCTGTCGAGTCTATAAGCTGGTCAATCCTGGGAAGTGGGAAACAATCTTTCGGGCAAGCTTTATTTAAATCTGAAAAGTCAATGCAAGTCCGCCACTTTCCGTTTGGCTTCTTTACTAAGACGGGATTCGATATCCAGTCGGGATAAGTCGAATCTCGAATAAATCCATTCTGCTTCAACTTCTCTACTTCCTCTTTGAGAGCAGCCGACCTCTCTGGGCCCAGCATGCGTCTCTTTTGCTTCATAGGCGGATGCTTCGGGTTCACATTCAATTTGTGACTTATAATGGATGGCAATATCCCACACATGTCAGCATGGGTCCAGGCGAACACGTCTAGGTTTGCCTTCAAGAAGTCCGTTAGTTCTTTAGCTCGACGTGGATCCAATTGAGAACCAATTTTCAAAACTTTTGTCGGATCAGCTTCATCAATGGGAATTTCCACTGTCGCTTCATTAGGAGTTGCATTCATAGCCTCTGGTTCCTCGTCTTTTCTGGGATCCAGGTCTTCAGGCGCTCCTTTGGGCAACTCCCTCGGGGTCAATCTCTCTAATTGCTATGCTGAGTCCCCCTTTGAGGGAGACGAGGCATCCTTACTCTCAACGTTAAGTCCTTTCATCAACATCTTTAGTTCGGCCACATAGCAGGCCCGTCCGGAAACTTGATCCCCTCTCATTACTCCTGTTCCGGCTTCGGTTGGGAACTTAAGTAACAAGCACCAAGGGGCGATACAAACTCTGAATTCAGCGAGGGCAGGCCTCCCTAAAAATGCATTATAAGGCGAATCTACGTCCAATACTACGAACTGAAGCATCCGCACTCTTCTACGTTCTCCTTGCCCCAGGGTCACGGGCAACTCTATGTATCCCATGGGAGCCGTCGACTCCCCGTTAAAGCCTCTGATCCATCCTTCACAAGGCTTCAGATCTTCAGATTCCAGCTTCATCTGATCAAATGACTTCTTGAACAAAATATTAACGGAACTTCCGTTGTCTACTAATACCTTATGGACCAAGGTCGGCCCGATGGTGGTAGTAATAACCAACGGATCATTGGTGGGTGATTGTATCCCAGTATTGTCTCGGCTGTGAAATACCACGTCGTCAAACATGGTCTTCTGTTGTTTTATGGGGGTGACATCTTCCAAATCATCACCTTCATTCACGTCTAGATGCTTGGCAGCATTCACATATTGATCCATTGATCTGAAACTTCGGATTGCTGGGTGAGGTCCGCCTACTATGGAGTTGATAACAATTCCTTTACCTTTCTGCTGCGCTGTAGGCTTGGGAGCAGGTAGAATCTGTTTTGGAGCCTGCTCTCCTTGCCCCCTGTCCCTCGGGGCAACCTTGTACTCATCCAACTTCCCTTCACGCAACAGTTTCTCAATCACATCCCTCAAATGCCGACATTCATTAGTTGAATGCCCGTGAGTTCCATGAAACAAACAAAACTTCCCTGTCGCCATTTCTTTCTCGGTCGAATCACGAGGTGGCGGTCTTTTGTATTGCAACACATTATACGTATCCTGGTAAATATTTTCCAGGGTGTCGTTCAATGGTGTATAATCCTCGTAGTTCTGGAATCGGGGTCTTTTGTTAGGGTCACTTCCCCTATTTCTGTTTCTTCTGTTACGGTTTGGATTACGGTTATTGTTGTTGTTACCCCCGCTTCCAGCATTGCTGTTTCCACCCTTGTTTCCTACATTTACTTCAACCTTGCCAGAACTTTCCCCAGACTGCTTTACGGCGATGTTACTCTGCACATTCTCCTTTGAAGCCGTCTCAGACTTTCTCTTTCGGTTTGCCCTGGCCTCCTCTCGTCTTAGATAAATATCAGCTTTTTCGTAGAATATCTCCCTTGTGGAGGGTGTTTTCCCAGAAAGGTAGTCTCCAAACTCAGATTCAGGATCGACTCCTTCCTTCAATGCCATCAGAATAGTGGGCTCATGCGGGTCACTGACCTCAGTTACAGCTTGGTTAAAACGATCAAGATATGCCCTTAAAGATTCTCCTGGTGCCTGCTTGATTCTCGATTATTCAATAACACTTTTGGACTTTCGGGCATGTAGTCGGAACTGGTTCATGAAACGCTCGCTTAGTTCCTTGTAATTCGAAATCGAACGAGGATGAAGTCGGGTAAACCAGAACAATGCCACATCTTCTAAGTAGATTGGGAATGCTTTGCACTTCACTTCATCAGGGGCAGCAGCAGCATTCATGAGCCACGAATACCGCATCAAATGCTGTCCCGGATCAGTCCTTCCGTTGTACTTGTCCATCTGTGGCACGTTAAAGCGTCGGGGAAATTGGAAGTCGAGGATATCGTCGGTGAAGGGAGTATGGCTTCGCTCAATGCCATAATCTTCATTTGTATAATTCCGGCTCTTGGAAATGATCTGGCGAACCATTGCCTGTACATCAGCATTAGTTAGGGGCCGCTCAGGTTCCCTGGCCCTAGCATCCGAGTTCCTTCTGGGCTCTTGTTCAGGAGATGCCCTTCTTCTTCGTGCTGCCTCTGCTCGATTCCGTTCCCTGCGCTCCCGGTCGATCTCGGGAGGAGGGGACTGGAGTCTTTGCCCCCGAGTGGGGTCATTGTTTCCTAATGCTCGTGCAATATCCTCACGAGATCCCAAAGATCCAAATGTCAGCTGCTCCACGTTCTGAGGTCGTTCGAGTGGCCTTCGTTCACGGGGCCTCTCTTCCTCGGAAGATGAAGATTGATCCACTGGTGTGTGACGAACCGGTGATGGAGTTCTCTGTCGACGGAGTTCACTAATTTCCCGACTCATGAGCCTCATATTTTCCTGCATCATTAGATTAGTGCGCTCGTGAACTTTCATGGCCTCCCTCGTGCTCTCAAGCATGTCAAGCAAGCGCGAGAAATCTCCTTGAGTGATGGGCGCAGATGGATTGACCTGATCACCAACCCTGGTGGCTGGAATTGGAGCATTCGTAGGGACTCAAGTAGAGGTTCCAGCTTCACCAAGCATCGGGTCGGATCGGAGGTAGGAGGTCGGATCGGTTCGGAGCTGGGGAGCCTGGTCGGATCGGTACGTGGCAAGCAGCTCGGGTCGGTTCAGATTAGGGGAATGCACTGCTTCAGAATCTCCTACCGGGATCGGATCGGAGCTCTCCCCCTGTTGGCGGCTCGGATTTCCTGCATTGGTTCTTCCTGCTGCAGAACTCTGCCCCCGAGACCTTGTTACAACAGCATTTTGCTGATCTTCGCCAGCTCCATTTCCTCGAACAGACTGAACTTCCTTGCCTTTTCCTTTGGCCATGAGTTTTTGACAATCACTTCAACAAATATTAAAGAGCGGAGAAACTTAAGGATTCACTTCTTTGAACTCAACGGTCCAAAAAGTAGAAAGAGATCCCGGAAATTAAGAATTTAGATGAGGATTCTCAGTGAAAGCACCAAAATGTTAGACCCAAAAGTGGTTCTAACACCCAAATTGATTAAAAGCAAATAATATGAGATAAAAATAAAAATGAACACACAGGATTTATAGTGGTTCGGCGAAGAAGTGCCTACGTCCACTTATCTTTCACTATATTCAATGATTCAGTTGCAAATACAATGTAATTGTCACTTGATTTCACTCACAACTCGCTTATATTCACTCAATAGATTAAAACAAATAATGAAAGAAGATTTGGATTCTCCGGGAGTAATGGAGTTCGGATTATGGAGGTAGTTGAATTCTCAAAGTGCCTAAAAAAGATCCTTCTCTTTGTCTCCAGACGGGGTATTTATAGGTGTAAATTTGCTCAAAACTTGATCCCGGTCGGGGCCACGTGTCGTCCATCCCACTATCCTCGGGTTCGGATGAATTATTGTGTTGACAACGCATCAAAGTAACGGACGTTATGGGTAGGAACTGGTCACAGCCGGTCCGGATATCCAGGCGCTTTTGCAGGAGAATAACATGGAACATGGGCTCGGGTCGGAGACGCACAGATAAGGGGTTCGGATCGGGATACCCGATCCGACCCGGATTGGCTTGGATGCAACGCTCTCTTCTTCTCTAATATGCTCCGCTCCGATCCATTTTCGTGGCAAACAGGTGGCTTTCCGATCCAATTGAGATTATGTTGCCCTCCGATCCGATTAGATATACCTTTCCAATTTCCTCAGCAGCAGTTCACCGATGCGAACAGAAGATTCTATCCGACCCGAACCGATATGTTGCTCTGACCCGACCCGAACAACTGCAGCTATCCAATCTAGGTTGTAGCGTCTTCTCCAATCTGAACCGAAGTCTTCTAATTAAAAATGCTCTTCAATGTCTGGTTTCTTGACTTTGTGTTGCCTAGTTCACAAAGTAGGCTAACACGAATCAAAATTGAATATTCCACATCATCGATATACAAATGATAATATTTCAAAATGTTATATTTTGAAATCACTTTCTTTTCTATATTCATTATAAAAATGAATAAAATCGATATAAATATCGTTCACGTCAAAATGGCGTCAATCTAATCAACACGGCTTTTATTCAACACATGAATGTTTTCTTCTATTCAACACATGAGTATTTATTTTATTCAACACATGAATATTTATTCTATTCAACACATGAATTTATATTATTCAACACATGAATTTTCATTCTATTCAACAGATGCATTTATATTATTCAACACATGAATTTTCATTCTATAAAACACATGAATTTATATTATTCAACACATGAATTTTCATTCTATTCTTTATTTTCCAAATTAGAATGAGGCTCAATCAATTACCATATAATGTTAATTATATGGATTCCCTACAACACATGTATATAATGACCACGATAAATCATCAACCATCATTCAGAGTGCACCACACCACTGCATAAGCATTAAATATAGATAAGTAACGCTTACACAGTCTGTCAACCCGTCGGTCGACATACTACTAAACAATTGGGATTAGTGTACGTCAATATTATCCCAACATCCATGTGGGGTTTCAATCAATCAAACACATATTTTATTTGTGCAGTTGGGCGATGTGTAAAATTTATCGTCCTAATCAATATCAGTCAAATCGGTGTACATAAACAAATCGTTCGAATTGTAAATGAATATTTATTTTACTTCAACACATGAATATATATTTTATTTCAAAACATGAATATATATTTTATTTCAACACATGAAAATATATTTTATTTCAACACATGAATATATATTTTATTTCAACACACGAATATATATTTGATTTCAACACATGAATATATATTTTATTTCAACACATGAATATATATTTTATTTCAACATATGAATATATATTTTATTTCAACACTTGAATATATATTTGATTTCAACACATGAATATAAATTTTATTTCAACACATGAATACATATTTTATTTCAACACATGAATACATATTTTATTTCAACACATGAATATATATTTGATTTCAACACATGAATATATATTTTATTTCAACACATGAATATATATTTTATTTCAACACATGAGTATATATTTTATTTCAACACATGAGTATATATTTGATTTCAACACATGAATATATATTTGATTTCAACACATGAATATATATTTTATTTCAACACATGAATATTTATTTGATTTCAACACATGAATATGTATTTTTTTTTCAACACGTGAATATATATTTTATTTCAATACATGAATATATATTTTATTTCACAACCAACAGTCAATTTTCACAGCACAAACAATCACACATACAAGTCATCCATGGTCTATGGACGACGGGTGTCGGGTGCTGCTAAGCACCGTCTGCATCCTAGTATATATCTCAAACTAGAAATTAAAATAAAAGTGAGGAGTTCTCACCGATGAGCTAAACCAAACACCGTGACTCTTCATATGTAGAAAATCTTCGCCGCTCGCCTTTTGTCAAGTTCGTTGCCCGTATTCACTACATATATAAAAATCACATTTTTATATTGTTGCTATGTATATAAAAATCACATTTTTATAACTACTCTATATAGATAAAAATCCTATTTTTATACCGCTACTATATAGATAAAAATTCTATTTCTATAATCATACATATATAAAAATTGTATCTTTATATCGCTACATCTATAAAGATCTCATCTTTATATATATTAAAAATCAAATCTTTCTTCTAACTAAAAATGAAATCTTTTCATATATAAAAATCCATTCTTTTCTATATTAAATTCAAATCTTTACATTGTTATTTATATATAAAAGATCAAATCATTACATTGTTGTTCATATGTAAATAAATAAGGAAAAACTTACTTTTTTCCGGTTTACTGAGATGAGGGGCCCACGGCGAAGGTGGCGACCGGAGAGGGTGGCTCTGGGGTCGGAGGGGGTCAGGTCTTCAGGGGGTGCGCGCTAGTGTTTCAGGCGGCGGGATGGGATTTTGGTTTGATTTCAGGCGGTGTTTGGGGAAGAACGAGGAGGGAGGAGGGAAGCGAGGAGGAGAGGGGGTAGTCGGAGAAGAAGGCGCGGTGGGGGAGGCCAGCACGATGGAGGGCGTCGATCTTCGGGAGGGCTGCGCGTTTTTTCTTCTGAATGATTTGTGGTCAACGAGGGAAAAGGAGAAGGGGATGGGGTTTTATTTAAATATATATATATATATATATTTATATTTTTTAACTTCAAAAAGTTAATTTTTTATTTCGAAATCAAAATCGAACCCACCGACTTTCGTCCCTAGCTAACTACCCCCATTCCGAACAAAATGGGATATGTATCGTGAGCCAGTTCGGCTGTTATGCTAAGTTTCCGTCAAATTTAAAATATAAATCTTTATATATTCAATTTAAACGCACATTTCAATTTACCGGGGCAACATATAGACTCTAAAAATTCCCGAAAAATATTTTCTAGCTTCGTATTGACGATATGGTCCTAACAAAACTAATTTCGTCAAATTCTGAGACCGTTTAAAAAATGGCCATTTTCCAGTCGATTAAAATCAACTAAAACTGATCAAACGCGTTTTTCTTCGCCACACTCACATATTAATTCGAAAAATTACGAATTTTGGAATCTAGCAATTACTTGACATCAAGGATCCAACAAAAGTGGTTTCGTCGAAAACCGAGGTCGTTTGCAACATTTCCATTTTTAAGGGCCAAAATTCCATAGCGACTATTCTGAATTTTCAACTGGGCATAACTTTTTATCCCCGCTATGAAATTTCAATTTCTCGGATTCGTTTGAATGATATTCTCAAATAGATTCTAATATTTTTAGTTTCGCTAAAATTCGGTTTATTTTGAATCCTGTACACTCATTTGAATTTTGAAATCGAATTTTCGAACTACCGCGCCATTTTCAATTCCTTTAATAATTAAAATAAAATATTTATTTTCTAACGACGACTCAAATAAATATATACATTATAATTCTATTCAAAATAAATTCCTCGTCGTTATTATTTAAAATAATTCATTTTAAATACTCAAAATTCATCAAAATTGCCAAAATAAAATTTTTAAATTGGCTCGGATTTCCAGGTTATTACAAAGATATCCTACAACATTTTTATTTTTGTTGTTATAATTGAAAATATTTATAAAGTTAGAAAGAAAATTTGCATGCAAATATGTGCATGAACGAACATTGGTTAACACTACACTGTGTACCAGCTTGAAGACTTTTATTGGTCCATAAAATGGAAATTAACGTGAAAACTAAACTAAATGAGAATAAGATTGAGTTGTTTATAAAAAATAGCTATAAATAGAAATCGTATTAATTCTTTAACCTTCTATTTAGATTTGGATTATATGTGGGAACATCTGTTGTAAAGTATAATACCCCTCAGTTCTACCTTTCTCGTCATCACAATAAATTGAGTATAACATTCCAGATTTTAATATTTTATCATAAATAAAACCGGAAAACCAGTATATGAATCATAAACTACAGAAAAAAGAAACAGAATAGCAAAGTGAAAAAGTGACACACGCAAGCATGCACACACACAACGGAAACAGAATTGAGTTCTTATATAGAGTTGATGAAAATGTATAAACTTTTTTCAAGCTATCAAATCATATTAGATGTTAAAAAAATGTTTCATATTATTAATTTGTTAATATTTTCATAACATTGATTGAAAAAAAAATTGTATATAACTATCAAAATAGATTTTCTTTCCCTGGCACGATTTGAGTACATGCCCTTTTTGCTTGGCCTTGTATTGTTAATCAAATGGATGTATAAATGCCGAAAGTGTCAATCGAAAATGATAAATTATCGCAAAATCAACAATTTATTTAAAAAAATTGTTACTCCTCTGATTTTCTAGAGTTGACATAACCATAATTACTTATATTTGAACAAAAATTTTTCCTACTTAAAATTGATTTATTTTTTATCGTTTTTGTTCAAAGGGCAACAATTGCTGCTCCAGATATCAATGAAGATTTCTCGATAGGTTCTACCGTAACACGAAATTTTTTAAGTGGGTTATCCTTTACTCTGTTAATCTTAATTAGGCTTACATAACATATGAATATGAGGAAAATCTTCGTAAATATTGATGAAGCGTTTGATAAAAGAGATCAGATACGGAAAAATCGAAAAAGGGGGAAATTTGATATGTGCCATTATGACGTAGCCCAGTTAAAGGCTCAGTTAAAGTGCATATGTGTAAATTAAAGTTTAAAGTGCATACACCTAATCATTGAAAAAACAAGTAGTAAATAATCTGATAATAAAAAAGTGCAGATTCCATCATATGACTCGACAACAACATTTTAACATAGATTGTGAAGTCTATATGTAAACAATTTTTTTTTTTTGGAAGATATACATCCAAAAAAATTTCATATCTATGTTCTTTTGTAAAAGTAATGAAATTTGTACATATATACTTTTATGATCAAACCAAAGATGCCCAATTAACTTGTAGCTTGCATGTACCATTAAATAGTTATGCATAACTAATTATATGTACCAAAATGTGAACAAATAGCACAAAAAAAGTTGAAACGAAATTAAAGTAAGGAGATATACATGGAAAACACATACTAACAACTAAACATTCAGAGACTAAGAAACCAAATTAAGATCAATGGATTTTATAAGAAAATACTGTTAAAAAGGAGGAAAAATACCGAATTGATCCTTGAATCCGAATGTCGTGATTCACAAATGTATTGTTCATTCATAAAATCAAAGTGGACAAAGGCAAACTTGTCAAAAGAAAGGATAAACGATAGTTAGTTTTTGAAATATTAAAAAAAAATTGTTTAAAAATTTGTTAGATCAATAAATTTAAACCTATGGAAAAGCGAAAGCGTGAAAAATATAAAGAAGTCCATGAATATATAATCGACATAAAATTTATCCTCTGAAATTAGATCATCCTTGCTATACTGGGAGCTTTATAACCGTTACTTCCCTCACATTTATAAGCGTCAAATTTATTAAATTCATTATTTCTTATGAATAAGGTAAAACAAAAGGTCAAAATAAAATGGGAATAAAATAGGTGAATCAAGTAAAAAATTGGAAGAACAATGATCTTATTTGATGGAATCAAAAACAAAACAAAATTGTATCTGTATGTACATAGTTTGTCAAAAACCATCGAACAGAGATGGGAAGACATTTGAAGGTAATTTGATGACTTCCTCATCAAGGATCGAACCCAGGAATCACAATATCATTATATCACCTATAAAAACTCTAATTCATATATACAGGAATGTTATATGGTAACCATATTTTTGTTTGATATGCTCAATTCATTAGAGCAATCAATATATAGACATTGTTTACATGGGTATCGGGGAAAATATACTTGTTCATAAGTTAGCACCCAATCACATGTTCAAAAATAGTACTTGAATAACAGAACATGCCACCATAAATCATATTTTTTTATAAGAGACTACATATTCATTAAGATTGAAAAACATTCCAAAAGTTATAAAAGCTATATCAGTATTTCACAATTATGCAAAGTAACATCTGAAAATTTATCTATCTTGAAGAAAGAGCTTTGAAAAGAAACAAGTGAAGTAAATTCTTGAATGGAAGCTCTCCATACAAAGAATACTGATTGCAACACATTATCATGGTAGATCCTATATGTCCGTAGAAAAACATGTATCAAAGTTAAACTGTAAATCAATTTTAGTATATAGTTTTAATTTTAAATGGATATTTATATATTAGGGACTGTAGGATTTTTTTGTGTATAGATTACCGAATATCATTCTAATATAATCAACGCTGTATGTTTGTTCACAAATATAAAATACTTAGCTTGATATTGAATTAAAAGAGGCAATATAACAGTCATTTAGAGTTTTTCAGTTTTAGAATCATATCGTGAACAATTTTTATACACAGAAATGTAATACGGACAACAAATATAAAATACTTAGATTGATATTGAATTAAAAGAGGCAATATAACAGTCATTTAGAGTTTTTCAGTTTTAGAATCATATCGTGAACAATTTTTATACATAGAAATGTAATACGGATAAAGCATTTTTCCAAAATTCCAATCGTGCATCGATATATTTAAAAAAAGAATGGTATGCAACCATTAACTAATTTCTTCATTTACTGGCATTTGAAAACGTAAGTAATTTCATCCCAAACAAATCATATAAAAAAAATGAAACATGATCTATTATGGAAATCATAATCACATCGAAATAGTTTATAAAAAAATTCACAAAATAAGTTAAAGGCCGAAATTACCCGATTTACCGGCACCTGACTTTAAATTGGAGATGAATAAACTAAAATGAAAGGCAGGGAAGAATGACGAACATGAATTGGAGATGAGAATACGAACCTGAGCAAATTTTTTGGTCCATCGTATCAATTTTTACCATCTAATTGGGTAGAGATATTCAAGATTTATCTTGTGTGAAGGCATGGCAACGAAACCCAAATCGGAAGGAACAGGAAGGGGGAAAACTGGATGATGTGATGTGGTATAGAATGAAAAGCAGAAGGAAAAAATCCCAAGTGTAATAGAGAGCGGAGGAGAGAAAAAGCGATTGGATTTCACTACATAATTAGCAGTAGGCTTTCTCTGCTGAAGGAAAACAAAGGACGGTTTAGTGTGTAATACAACTGGCAAACACCGATTGGATGGGAAAGTCGAGCTTAAGATTCCAGTATTTCAAAAGTAAATGTGTGACTTTTCGTTTCTAAACACTGAAGGAGGCCTGAGAGCTCTCCATTTTGATCTCGGTAATTATAATATAGTATAGATATTTAAAAGAAAAATCTAATTTTCATATTATTTAAAAAATTAATATATAATAACATGAATATTTTATAACACAAGGATATTTTAGAAAATTTCGGCAGCATAACAACAGGTAATTAAAACTGGCACCGTCCCGATGTACGACTCCTCACACTACCTTAGGCCTCGTGGAGTTTACAAGGGGTTTAATTTCCTAATACTTTTTTCTAGGCAATCTAATGCCACAATAACAACCAATTTCATTTCAACCATAATCAGTCACCAAAAATCAACTAATTACACACCACAAAACAATCAAGTCGTCCATGGTGTGTGGACGACGGGTGTCGGGAGTTTCTAAACTCTGTTTGCAACCTATTTTAATTTTATTTATTTAATTTCTGATCAAAAATCTCACTTTGCTGTAAATCTCTTCTAAAATTGTAGAATGCTTCAATAATTCTCCGGTCTGTTCTGCAGTGTAGTACTCGACAAGAAGATTCCAATGGTCCTTGAATCGTTCGATTCCGACTCTGTTTGCAAAAGATATGGTCGTTAATGCAATTGATAATTTAAACGAATAATTAATTAATAATTAAAAACCTAATTACATTATTATTTACAACAGAAAAGAAAAACCGTCGTTCTCCTTCTCCCAAGTATTCATGCACCCAATTTTCACGATGAACAATCACCGTCGCACGCACAATGGAGAGGCTGGACCCCGATCAAACTGCACCACCTCGACGCCGTGACCTCCCTCTTCCTCCTCCCCAGGCACCACTGCACTTGAAGTCCTCCCCTGCTCTAGAATTCAGTTCGAAGTCGGTGGGTTTCAACCTCAATATCTCTCGATTTTCGAGATCAATTCCGATCTCCCCCGTTGGTATTCAAGAGCTCGCTTAGAGAAGAGTTTTCTCTTTTGTAGTTTGTCAATTTATTGAGAGGATTGAAAGATCATTGAGGAAGAAGATGGGAGCTCGGTGGCCATTGATAGGAATAGATAGCGGCTGTAGTATATTAGAATTAGGGTTTTCCGTATATACTAGTATTTATAGTTAATATTATATATTATTTAATTTTTTAAATTCAGAAATAACTTGTTAAACCATCGGAACTCCAAACGAAACCCAACGACTTCCGCCTCTAGCTAAATACCCCCATTCCGGACTTGATGGGATATGTTTCATAACCTAATTCGGCTGTTACGATATGTTTTCTCTTTAAATTAATATATAAAGCATTTAATTATTTAATTTGATCGAACTTTTTAATTTACCGGGGCCACATACTGACTCTAAAAATTCCCGAAAAATAAAATAGCTATGTTTTGACGATACGGTCCTAACAAAATTAATTTCATCGAATTTGGAGAACATTTGAAAAATGTCCATTTTCTGGTCAATCCAAATTAACTGAAATTGACAAAACACATTTTATTTTGCCACGCTCACATATTAATTCTAAAAATTATGAAAATTGGAATCCTACAATAATTTGACATTCTGGATCCAACCACGGTGGTTTCATCGAATACTGAGGTCGTTTGCAAAATGGCTATTTATACGGGCTATATATTATATTAAATTTCATAGCGACTTTTCTGAATATTCAACTGGCCATAACTTTTTATTCCCGCTATCAAATTTCAATTTTTCGGATTCATTGGAAAGATATTTTTAAACAGATTCCAATATTTTTGGTTTCACCAAAATCCGATTTATTTTGCATCCTGTACATTCAGTCAAAGTTCGAATTCAAAATTTCAAACTACCGCACTATTTCTAACTCCTTTTAAAATTAAAATAAATATATTCATTCAAACCTCGATTTAAATAAATTCTTAATCATTATTATTTAAAATAAATTATTTTAACTATTTAAAATTTAATTTAATGGCCAAAATAAAATTTAAAATTGGTTCCGATTTTCCGGGTTGTTACAATCTCCCGCACTTAAAAACTTTTCGTCCCCTAAAAGGAAATAACAGTAAAGTAGAAAAAAAAAGAAAATGTAAAACATTGTAAATTTTCCTTGCACTAGAGCTAATCAGAGATGTCCACTCTGCACTGGGGATAAGCCTGTTTAATGTTATCCTCGGTCTCCCATGTACAGCCTCCAGTATCTCCGCTCTACTGCACTTTGACTAGATGGATTCTTTTGTTCCTCAAAACTCGGGTTTCTTTACCAATGATCTTTACCGGCTCCCTTCTTACTGCTAAGCTTGGGGTAGACTCCAAATCCTGTTGTGCAGCTTCCTCCACAATCAGATCTAGATCATGTACAAGCTTTCGAAGTTGAGACACATGGAATACATCATGTACCCCGGACAACCAGTCAGGCAACTGAAACCTGTAAGCGAGAGTTCCAATTCTTTCTAGGATTGGGAATGGACTAATGAATCTAGGAGCCAACTTCCTAGTCTTCCCAAAACGAACTACTCCTCTTAATGGAGAAACTCTCAAGTACACATAATCGCCAACAGCAAATTCTAAATCCCTTTTTCTTGAATCTGCATAACTTCTCTGTCGGCTCTGAGCTGCTAGTAATCGCTTCTTAATGAAATCCACTTTGTCCGAAGCTTCTCGAATCATGTCGGGACCCAATACTAGTCTATTGCCTGGTTTTACCCGACATGCGGGAGATCTACACAGCTTGCCGTGCAATGCTTCGAATGGCGACATTTGCAAGCTTGCTTGGTAACTGTTATTATAAGAGAACTCGACCAAATGCAAGTGATCTTCCCATGATCCGCCAAAGTCAAGAATACAAGCCCGCAACAAGTTTTCCAGTATACGGTTCACCCTCTCAGCCTGGCCATTTGTTTGAGGTTGATAAGCGGTGCTCAGATTTAATGTTTTCCCTAGCTCTTCTTGGAATGCTTCCCAGAATTTACTAGCGAATATTGGGTCACAATCACTAACAATGCTACTGGGAATTCCATGTAGTCGGACAATTTCTTTGAAATAAATTTTAGCCAAACTTTGAGTTGTTCTAGTAGATCTGACAGGAATAAAATGGGCAGACTTCGTGAAACGGTCTACAATCACCCAAATACTGTCATTACCTTTCCTGGTTCGGGGAAAGCCATCAATAAAATCCATGGAGATTTGATCCCATTTTCAACTTGGAACCTCTAGTGGTTGTAACAATCCGGCAGGTTTCTGCTGATCACTTTTGACTTGTTGACAAGTAGAGCACCTGCTAACATATATGGAAATGTCTCTTTTCATAGATTTCCGCCAGAACGCGCGCTTGAGATCATGATACATCTTGCTTACCCCTGGATGAATACAAAGCTTGGATTTGTAACATTCATCCATTACTTCTCTTCTAAGCTTGGGGATATTCGGGACACAAATTCGGCGTTTTAACCTCAGAAGTCCCTTGTTATCAATTTGGAAATTGGAGGGTTCGCCTTCCCGAACTCTTTCACTAATCCTCTAGATAAATTCATCATCCTTCTGAAGAGCAGAGATCTTATCAATCAATGTAGGTGTAATGATAAAATTGGCGATGATAAGATTGGCGATGACCACATTCTTCCTACTGAGCGCATCAGCAACAACATTGGCTTTCTCTGGAGTATATAAGATGTTCAGATCATAGGCCACAAGAAATTCTAACCAACGTTGCTGCCTCAAATTAAAATCCCTTTGGGTGAACAGATACTTCAATGATTTATGATCTGTGTATAATTCGAACTTCCCACCCAAGAGATAGTGTCTCCATATCTTTAGAGCAAACACAATGGCCAGCAACTCAAGATCATGAGTAGGATATCTCTTCTCATGTGGATTCAATTGACGGCTATCATAAGCAACTAATTTGTCTCTTTGCATTATTACTGCATCAATACCTTCAATAGAAGCATCTGTCCAGACTTTCAAATCTTGATTGCCATCAATAATAGTCAACACTGGAGCAGTAGTCAACCTTAAATTCAGCTCGTGGAAATCCGCCTCACATTCAGGTGTCCAATTATACTTTGTCCGCTTCTTTGTGAGCTTCGTTAATGGACAATATAGTTTCGAAAAATCCTTAACAAATTTCCGATAATAGCCAGCCAATCCTAGGAAACTTCTTATTTTAGTAGGCGTGCTAGGTTGCTTCCAATCTTGAATGGCTGTGATTTTGCTGGGATCCACTGAAATTCCTTCCTTCGATACTACATGACCGAGGAACTTCACTTCTTTTTGTTAGAATACGCATTTGGAAAATTTGGCTTTTAAAACAATCTTTCTCAGAATTTCCAAAACTTGTTCCAAATGTTTTTCATGCTTGGCAGTTGACTTGGAGAAGATTAAAATATCATTAATGAAAACCAGTACAAATTTATTTAGGACATCACGGAATACTCAGTTCATTAAATCGACAAAATAAGCTGGAGCATTGCATAAGCCGAACGACATTACTAACCACTCATAAAATATGTCTGGACCTCTGAAAGCTGTCAAAGGAACACATTCTTTGGTAATCCGCAGTTGATGGAAACCTGTAGCTAGGTCCATTTTAGAAAATACTTTTTCTCCATTCAAACGATCCAATAAATCATCTATACGAGGCAATGGATATTTATTCTTGAGTGTCTTCTTGTTGAGATCTCGGTAATCCACACACTGTCTGAGAGTACCGTCTGACTTTGGAACAAACACTACTGTTGCTCCCCAATTCGAAAAGCTAGGCCTGAACAGACCCTTCCATAAAAGTTGTTTAGTCTGATTACCCAATTCTTCTTTCTCTTTCCAGGTCATTCTTCGAATAGGATGTACCGTTGGCCTCGCATTCTGAACTAGGTCGATTCTGAAGTCAATTTCTCTTCATGAAGGTAAGCTATCAACTTCTCCGAACACAACCGCATAATTTTTCATGATTGGAATATTTTCAAGAGCAGTGGGGTGACATCAAGAGTAGCCCAAAATTCTTTTCTATCTATGTAACGACCCGTATTTTTACGGGTAATAATTAATTTATTTAATTATTTAAAATAGTGATTTAGGGAATTAAATCATTGTTTAATTAAATAATATTGAACATTTAATTAAAATAAATAATAGAATAATATATTAAATTCAGAAATAATAAAAAAATGGTGGAATTCACAATATCGTGTGAATGGGATTATTTATAAGATATAATGCAGCTTGGGATTTGATTTGAATAACGAATATATTATTTGAACGATAGTTTGAACGTATAATTATATTATAATTGAAATCAAGCTCGAAATGGCGCGGTAGTTCGCGATTTGGTGATTTGAACTTCAACTGAATATACAGGGTTCGTTTTAAATCGGATTTCTGTGAAACAAGAAACGTTAGGAGCGGGTGAAGTATATTTTCCTAGTGGAAGAGAAAAATAGGGATTTCGCCGTGTAGATTTTGATGTATGTCCAAATCAAATTTTAGAAAAGTCGCTGTGGAATTCCTTTATAATTTATAACGATTTATAAAAGGATTTAAATATAAATCGAATATTGATATAACTCTGATGATGAAATATCGAGTTAGAAATCCATATAGGATTATTCTGGAGCTGTATGGTATTCCACTGTGAATATATACGATAATATAATTTTATTTATATTTAATTTAATTATATTTAAATATATTTATATATTTAAATGGGTTATTTAGGACTTTAAAAATAGCCACTTTTGCAAACGAAGTCGGAATTCGACGAAACTAATTTTGTTTGATCCGCAATATTAAATTATCGTTAGATTCCAAGTTTCATGATTTTTAGAGACACTGTGTGGCCGTACGGATTTTTAGTGTGAAAAATAGTCGATATTTTGACGTTTAAAAATACGGTGTGTGAGCAAACGGAGTCGGAATTTGACGAAACCAGTTTCGTTGAGTTCGTAATGTCGAACTGTAGCTACATGACCATTTTCGCGATTTTTGGGTATCGTGTGTGATCACACGAATTTTTAGAAGACAAGAACAAATATAAAATATATAAAACAAAAATATTAATACAAAGTTAGTGGACGTAAACAAGGCCACATCTTCCTCTTCTCAGCCATTTGTTTCTCTCCTCGAAACAACAAACACGATTTCACCTTTCAAACAATTCACGTGGCCTTCATAAAATCCAAAGGAAATCAAAGAAAATCCGATAATTAAGTAGACCGATGTATTTGAGTTCCTTTATAAATTTGCTTCATGTCTATATCAGTTTCAATTTGTTCAACGCCATTTCTGCTCACTCAAAAATTGACGCAGTGGACTAGGGCTCGAAATTGGTAGCGATTGAAGAACTGGTTCATCAATTCGAGTTCATAATAGGATTCAGGATGGTAAATCGGAGAGTTGGTGATTGTTTTTGTGTTTTTTGGTGATAGAAATGATTGGAGGTTTACTGTGTGGTGTGGGTTCGGATGCGAGGTCGGAAGTTTAAGGAGGAGCTCGAGTTGGTTAAAAGTGGTATTGGTTAAAAGATAAATCGAAGAGGATTCCTTTGGATATTTTAGTTCGATTTCTAAAGTGATGGAGATGGCGAAAATGGTGGAGGAAGGTGTAGAAATGGCCATGAGTTTTTACCTGGAAGCTCACGATTTGGGATCGGGGAAGAAAAGGGTGCGGGTTTGGGCTCGTACTTGGGTGAATGGGCCGAGGAAAATACAAAGGGTTTAGGCCCAAGGTTAAATGGATTTAAGTTGTTTTAATTTAAATATTTTATATGTAAACTTGTTAATATCGAAACTAGTGCATACGTTATCGAAATTTTACAAAATAGGATCCATTGGGATCGTATAGATGGTGGCTACACCATGGAACTAACTAGGAGGGGATTGAGGCTCGTTTGAATTTATGGCGAAATAAATTGTTTGATTCAAATCAAACAACAGTTTATCGTTCTTTAACGATGAACTGCCAATGTGAGTAAAACTCACCAACTCTGAACAGTTATATTTGTATAACGCATTCTTAGAACTGATAATTATCTGTTGATTGCTGTGTGTTAACTGTTTGGTTGAAATGCTGATTGATTGGTTGAAATCATAGATAACGATATATATGTATAAATCGTAAATCAAATATTGATTCTGTTTAACAGAATATTTCATATCGAAATGAAATCGATGTTATTATGTTGATTAACATCTGTGATACAGAGAAACAGGTTGGAGGGACCCAACTGGGTTCCTCAATATTTAAATACTGTTTTGTTTCGTATATTGTAATATATGATGTGATATAAAATCTGTTGTGGATTCTGTGTGTTGAATGATATCGATCACGGTTAATTGGTATTTTAAATACCGTAAGAAATACGTGAAGGTATAAAAGGGAATATGTATTTAGAAAATAAATAGAATAAAGGAATATGTATTTAGAAAATAAATAGAATAAAGGAATATGTATTTAGAAAATAAATAGAATAAAGGAATACTTATTTAGAAAATAAACAGGATTTATAAAAAAAGGAAGTTGGCGAGATATAAAAGAGTTAAACGAATTTAGTTATTCGAAGTCGAGTTAATTGAATATGGTTAGTCGAATAGAGTTAGTCAAACATAGTTATTCAGGATAAGTTGCCATTTTTCACGACTGCTAGCATAATTCGCAGGGCTGCAGATAGCTTACGACGGTTGGATGTTTCCTGGGGGAATCAGGCCTAACCATTGTGTTCGCTGCGATCTAGAGTTAAGCGAATGGAGTTAAATCAAATATTAGTTATTCGAATAAGAGTTAAGCAACTAGAGTAAATCGAATATTAGTTATTCGAAAAAGAGTTAAGCAAATAGAGTTATTCAATTAGAGTAAATCAAAATGGAGTTAAACAAAAATTTGAACTGACTAGAGATTAATAAGTTGATTTGTTTCCTGAGTATCGATCTGATGTTGGTTTCGCCCTTTGGGGTTTATACTTAGGAAGTTGTTCTCTTGTTATTTTATAGTTAAGTCTGATAGATATGGAAGAATAGTGATACATAATTAAGCTATGGAAATGTTTTCCAGTGTTAATAATGTATATTTTCTAAACATAAAAAATGAGGAAATATATATGTATATATATATGTTTGATGATTGGATCGATAATTCCATTCGGAAATAAGATCGTTATGTGTTCACAAGCATGTTTTCATTTGATAGTTAAATCACCGACTATCAAAGTTTTGACCATTTTAACGTTGTTAATATGGAGAGACCGGTTGGATTATTATCCGAAGAACCACTCCGTATTGGCATAAGCATTGCGAACCATATATGCCAAAGATAATTGAAGACGGAGTAAAGTGCAAGGGCTATTGTATAAATCTTAGATAACAATTGCCTAAGATGGATGTACAGAATAGTGCCTTCGGTTTGTCCAGTCCTAGGACAACTTATATGGAAGAAGGTCTAACAGAGTATATCCAATAGATCGCGTAAGTTGATCTCTTCAAACTTATTCACGTTTGGTGGCGGAGGAATTCGTTTCTCTTAGCTATGTACCCGTGTTATTTTTGGATAAATCAATTTGTGATTTGGCGGGTATGACGATGTGACATTCTAAGTGAATGAAGATGTGGCATGTAAAAGATAAGCGTAGCTTCTAGCCTCACATCCGGTAAATGACAGAAATCGGGCAGGCAACATGGCTATGTAGATCGCACCTATTAGGGTGTATAATCACCTGATCTAGAGTTACATTTACTTCTAAAAATCTATTGTTGATGTTGTCCCATTCGGGAAACGGTTGCTGATCCCAACCGTTGGTGGTATACATTCGATACACTCAAGCGAAATGAGTGGTCAGTTATGTGTGGCCGGGTTGCAAGATGTTCTTGTTGAACTCAGTGTATTCCTCTCTAGAGGTACACTAGCGAAAGGTGGTTCCATACCTTGTCATAGTTGGAAATCCATTACCCAATACGTGCTTGCGGTTTTGATTGTACACTATATATGTAGAACGTGAGATGAAAGCGTTTCTGCTAGATGATTATTATATTGTGGTTGATAGAAATTATTATATTATCAATGAGTTTTGATATAAAGATTAGTTTTGATTCTCATAAGGGAAAACCCGTTCCGTTATACAGTGTGGTCTTATGAGATATCGTTTAATGGCTCAAACTATTTTAAACTTTTTTACTCATACCAGTCCCATGACTGACCCGGAGTTTATTTTGTTTTGTTTTACCTAAACTCTTGGGTGCCCAATTTTGTACGGGCAGTCAAGTAGTCGGGATTTACAGATACTTGAAGAGATGGAGCTGGAGGTTTCAGAATTATATAGCTATTATTATTCCGCTGTGTTGTAAGTGCTGTACTTTGATAATGATGTGTATACATATACTGATTTTATTTCAAAGATATATTATCTATTATATGTTGTTCGTTCCGCTGTGAGATTCGTGTTACTCTGAGGTTGTGTTCTTCTTCTTCTTCTATTCTAAGTTTCTATCTTATCTTTCCTCACCCTCTGATTTCTTTCATTAACCATCTGGTATTTTCGACTCTTGATGTTCGATATGTGTTGTATATCGGATAACCAAGATCGACTTTTTCCGGGTCGTTACAATCTAAATCTGAGCCCACTTAGGGTTAACAATATTCCCAAGCTTATTTTAACTTTAACAACTCTTTTAGCACATTTAACTTCTGCTTCATATTTGGTCAACCAATCCGACCCGAGAATGATATCAATTTCAGAAAGATCCAAAAGAATTAAATTGAAAGGAAACCGATAGCAAGAGTAGGAGACGGGCACTCTATAATATAAAACGAGAACAAGAGAAGCCCCTATCGGATTATGAACACTAATCGATTCCTTAAGATTCTTTAGGGTTAGCTTTAACTTTTCAACTATGTTGCTCGATATGAAACTTCGTGATGCGCCAGTGTCAAACAATACTGTAACTGGAATATTGTTGACAGTAAGAGTGCCTTCCAAAACATTTGGCCTTTCCTTATTAACCGAGGGTGCTGGAGTTTCTGCTACTTCATATACATGAGCTACTTCAGACTTCTTTGATAACTAGCAATTTTTCGCAATATGACCGGACTGGTGACACTTATGGCATTTTCTGCTCTCTTGAGACTCCTTACTGGATTTTGATCCATCATTCTTTCGTTTCTTCAAAGATTTGCAATTTATCGACAAATGTCCTTGCTTATTGCAGTTATTGCATATGGCAGTCGTTAACGATTCTTTCTTGGATTTAACTCCTTTCTTATTAGCTTTAGGCTTCTTGCTAACCTCAGGTGTCGTACTTGTCTCATGACTATCAGCGTCAAACTTCCTTTTCCTGCTAGAGCTATTTTCCTCTTCATCTTCAAAACCATGTTGATTATCATTATACTCATAGCGATAAGCCATTTGTATCATCTCAGAAAATGGAAGATTTACATGAGCAAGTACTCTGCCTTCGAATTTCTTTTGAATTCCGCGGATAAATCTCAGATTCTTCTTTGTAGGATCTTGAATTAGTTCTGGGGAAAAGCGAGAAAGTTCATTGAATTTATTATGATACTCCTGAATGGTCATATCTCCTTGTTCCATAATATAAAACTCATCATATAGTCGCTTAATTGCTTCTAGAGGGATAAATTTTTTCTGCGAACATTTCTTTAAATCTATCCCGGATAATACTACCTTCTGGATTTTCTTTAGTAACAGTTTCCCACCAGATTAAAGCTTCACCTTTAAGTGCCCAAGATGCTATTAATCTCTTCTGATCATTTCTTAGCTTTAAGCCTTCTTAAATTCTCTTAGAAGAACGCATCCATACTTGTGTTTCAATAATGGACTCTTTTCCCGAGAATGGTTCTCCACCTAGATTTCGATACCCTATACTAGAGCTTTTAGATATGGTTCTAATTGTCGGAGTACAATTGGCTCATTAGATTGTTGAACCAAAGAATTACTTCTTCTGTTTTTGCCACTCATTTTCTACTATGTCTGCAAATAGCAGACAAAGAGTCAGGCCAATAGAATAGATATTGTAAAGCATAGAGACATATATTTAAATGTAAATGAATCTATTGGGGTGAATTTTATCCTGCTATAATCATTCTAGGACATTACTAGTCCTATCTATGATGAGTTATTTTAGAATTCTACTGATTCTATTTCTAATGAATTTGTTAATATGTTATATTCCGAGCTAAGTTTAACCAAAGCTCTGATACCAATTGTGATGACCCCAAACTCCCGTAGTACGAAAGTAAGGATAATCATTGGAATATAACACATAAACAATAATAGCAGAACAGAAATATAGAATTGCAGCAGATAAAGTACATCAAATTACACTGGGAATAATATGTCATCAAAGTTACGCAGCATAATAGGATCATACTTAGACAGTTTCAGCTTAATATAAAATGTCTGCAGCAGAATCAAACATAATATACTAAATGAAGTCTGAACAACATAATAGAAATGATAGGATCCATCTTCAGCTCCATAGCTATCCAGAATGAGTCCGCTAAAAACTTGTATACAAGGTTGCCCGTGTGGAAAAGAGGGCACCCGAGTTTGCAAAGTGAAACAAACAACGAGTCAGTCATGGGACTGGTATGAGAAATCTTATTTAACCTATTTAATAATAAGGCTAATCATAGGACCACGCCGCTAACGCGAAACGGGTTTACTCCATTGAATTTCCAATGCATAAATAAAGTAAATCGTTAAACAATGCAATGCTTTTTAGAAAAATGAAACCATTACAAGACTCAAGTCCCATCACACAATGCAACGCAAACCGGAGGATAGAGTTTTATCGTATAATGGTCAAAAATGCTTGATACGATAAAACGGAGTTGATATTATTATTAGCGTATATATGTTTTCAAAAACATTTCAATCATAATATATCAATCATAAACGTCATAACTACCATATACTATGTCTCCATACTAGTTATACAATCAAAACCGCATGTGTCGTATTGGAAGTTGGAGTTTCATCATGAACCAAGGCAAGGGATCGTCCTTACCGATTTCGAGACACTCTAGCCCGTGTTTCAGGACTCAGACTCAGGTGAGCCCTTGGATCTTCAGGGCCGGTCCATAAATATGATCGTGGATTAGTTATGCCTGAACAATACGTTTCCCCGCCCTATGTAACGTAAATATAGAGCCACTAGGGACTCAAATCCGAAGCGCCTCATTCCATCATCCATATAAGTAAAATGTCAGGGCTTGAAAAACCCTATCACCACTTCTAGCTAGAAAGAAACGTATGTCCTCCCTGTAGTCATCTCCTGTTTCAAGTTCATATCGGGGTGTGAGGCTCGCGAAGTTACGCTATATACAAAGCTATGCCTGAAATGGGTTGTGCTTTGATCATCAACCACAAGGCTCTGCTTTTCAACAATAAGCCTTGACATTTGCATCATGGCATGCCACATTGAAAGTTCACGCCATGCGACTGATGTTTACCAATATATAACCTCTGAGCTCGTACGTCTCAGAGAAGGGATTTAAGCAAGAGAATAAATTCTCCGCCACCAAGCAGATATATATTTAATAGAAATCAATCAGCACAGAATAAAATCCAGTGTCAAACAGACATCCATTTACAAGTCTGTTCTGGGCCGGAGACACCTTATTCCTCGTTCCATGTATCCAATATGGAAGAGAGGCTCTCGCATATCCAGACGATCAACAAGTACGTCCGTAAAACTATCACTATAACCCCTTCTCGAGAGCTAACCAATCCAGGGCGTCATCCATTCGATGTGAAGATTGCCGGTCTTCGATCCACCGTCTTCAAATCTTCGACTTCCAATCGTCGATTAATTATTTGAAATGAGAATTAACTCGGTCTTTTCAAATAATTAGCGAATATATATAATTCAAATCAATTATTTTTTTATTCCATATCGTTTATAATATTTTATAACGATTTATTCCTATTTTAATTTATTTAAAAATAGCCATTTTTAATTAAACGACGCTTCGGGTCATTACATGGCCCTAGCGCTGTTTTTATCAAAATTTGATTTATAGATTTCTCAAAATCTAACTATTGGCTCTTAGAAAAATTTATATCGTTGGAAAGATCTTTCCAAAGCGAACCCAACGGTTCCAGTTTTGAGAAAATTCGCCGGTCGGATCTCTCAGTATATTCGTTTGAAGTTACGATTTTAAATCGCGAACTGCAGCAGCGCGATTCGTTTTATTTTAATTTATATTTATATATGTATATATAAATTAATTCGTTCAATGATTTCAAACCGTTTTCATTTCAACAGTGATTTCCTTTATATATGAAATCATATATTACATTAAAAATGTAATTTTCTTTATCTTTCTTTTATTACATTAAAAATGTAATCTTTTATTTATTCTTTTATTACATTGAAAACTGTAATTTCTTTATTCATTTCTTATATTACATTGAAAAATGTAATTTCTTTATTCATTTCTTATATTACATTGAAAAATGTAATTTCTTTATTCGTTTCTTATATTACATTGAAGAACGTAATTTCTTTATTCATTTCTTTCATTATAAAAAAAATGTAATCCCTTTGCATTGTAAATAAAAATGTAATCTTTTGATATTACATTAAAATGTAACCTTCTTACATTACAAATAAAATGTAATCTTTTTCATTTGCAAAGCAAATGTAAATCCCTTTTCATTGTAAAGAAAAATGTAATCTCTTTATTTGCAAAGCAAATATAATCCCTTTTCATTATAAAGAAAAATGTAATCTTTTTATTTGCAAACCAAATGTAATCCCTTTTCATTGTAAAGAAAAATGTAATCTTTTTATTTGCAAAGCAAATGTAATTCCTTTTCATTGTAAAGAAAAATGTAATCTTTTTATTTGCAAAACAAATGTAATCCCTTTTCATTGTAAATAAAAATGTAATCTTTTTATTTGCAAAGCAAATGTAATCCCTTTTCATTGTAAAGAAAAATGTAATCTTTTTATTTGCAAACAAATGTAATCCCTTTTCATTGTAAAGACAAATGTAATCTTTTTATTTGCAAAGCAAATGTAATCTCTTTTCATTGTAAAGAAAAATGTAATCTTTTTATTTCACATAAAAATGTATTGTTTTTATCTTACATGCAAATGTGTTCTCTTTATGTTGAAAATATTTTTCTTTTCAAAAATGATCATTTTTACTTTACAATAGAAATGTGAATTATTGATAAACTATCTTCATTTTAAATAATGATCATTTTTGATCTTTTCTTATGTACCATAAAATGTGAGTTTTTATTGTAAATATATTTTCATTTCAAATCAATGAATATATTTTTATTTTCTTTTTCAAATAAAACATTTTTATTTAACTAATGATCATTTTAAAGTTTCATTTACATTAAAAATGTATATTTTAAAGGAAAGATATTTTATATAACAATGGACATTTTTAATTTCTCATTTACATTAAAAATGTAAAATCAAATGTAAATTCATTTTTATATCTAAATGTTTATTTTTAATGTCCCATTTACATTAAAAATGTAAAATCAAATATAAATTCATTTTATGAGAAAAATGACCATTTTTGATTTACCACAAAAATATACATTTTATGTTGACATATGATGATCATTTTCATATTCATATATATATATATATATATATATTAAATAAAATCTATTTTTCTTATTATTTAAACAATCAATATATAATAACATGAATATTTTATAACATAAGGATATTTCAGAAAATTTTGGCAGCATAATGGCAGGGTAATTAAAACCAGCACCGTCCCGATGTACGGCTCCTCGCACTACCTTAGGCCTCGCGGTGTTTACAAAGGGTTTAATTTCCTAATACATTTTTCTATGCAATCTAATGCCACAATAACTACCAGTTTTGTTTCAACCACAATCAATCACCAAAAATCAACCAATTACACACACAAAAAAATCAAGTCGTCCATGGTGTGTGGACGATGGGTGTTGGGAGTTTCTAAACTCCGTTTGCAACCTATTATAATTTTATTCATTTAGTTTCTGATCAGAAATCTCACTTTACTGTAAATATCTTCTAAAATTGTAGAATGCTCCAATAATTCTCCGGTCAGTTCTGCGATGTAGTACCCGACATGAGGTTTCCAACGGTCCTTGAATCGTTCTATTCCAACTCTGTTTGCAAAAGGTATGGTCGTTAATGCATTTAATTATTTAAATGAATAATTAATTAATAATTAAAAACCTAATTACATTTTTATTTATAGCAGAAAAGGAAAACCGCTGTTCTCCTTCTCTGAGGTATTCACGCAACCAATTTTCATAATGAACAATCGTTGTCGCACGCACAACGGAGAGGCTGGACCCTGATCAAACCGCACCACCCCGACGCCGCAACCTCCCTCTTCCTCCTCCCCAAGCACCGCTGCACTCGAAGTCCTCCCCCGCTCCAGAATTCAGTTCGAAGTCAGTGGGTTTCAACCTCACATATTTCCATTTTCTGGTCGATCCTAATTGACTGAAATTGACAAAACACATTTTCTTTTTCCACGCTCACATATTAATTCCAAAAATTATGAAAATTGGAATCCTGCAATAATTTGTCATTCTGGATCCAACCAAGGTGGTTGCGTCGAAAATGGAGGTTGTTTGCAAAATGACTATTTATACGGGCTATATATTATATTAAATTCCATAGCGATTTTCTGAATATTCAGCTGGCTATAACTTTTTAATCCCGCTATGAAATTTTAATATTTCGGATTCGTTGGAAAGATATTTTAAACAGATTCTAATATTTTTGGTTTCACCAAAATCCGATTTATTTTGCATCCTTTACATTCAGTTAAAGTTCGAATTCAAAATTTCAAACTACCGCGCTTTTTTTAACTCCTTATAAAATTAAAATAAATATATTTGTTCAAACCTCGATTTAAATAAATTATTAATCATTATTATTTATAATAAATTATTTTAAGTATTTAAAATTCTATAAAATGGCCAAAATAAAATTTTAAAATTGGTTCTGATTTTCAGGGTTGTTACATAATCTTTATCGGAAAACATGTTAACTGGAATTAATGATACGCAATTGGACATTAACATACAAATGGAAAACGTGTGAATGAGAATCAGATGCAAAATTAAGTAAAACATGTTACTGTAGTTTGTAAACATCTGGGCAGGTGCTTGTCTAATCTGGGAAGGATTGTATAGAGGATTACATTTAATAAGAAATGTTATTTACAACCAGGGAATATAACATCGGGTTATATTAAGTGTAGTGACCCGAAAATCCGGTCCAATTTTAGCTGACTAAATAATACAAGTCCAACCCCAAATTGTACTGGAAATTCAAGAAACTAATAGAAAGAAGATAGAGGGTGAGAATAGATAAGGTAGAACTATTAGAATAGAAGAAGAAGAAGGTCATCATCATCAGAGTAACATGAATCTCACAGCGGGACGAATAAAATATAACATAACTTTTGAAATACAAAGTTATAACTGTTTATACATACCATTTTCAGAGTACAACATATAACATCACAGCGGAATAAATAATAGCTATCGACTGCTGAAGCCTCCTGCTCCAAGCTCTCCAAGTGCATCTGTAAATCCCGACTACTTGACTGCCCGTACAAATTTAGGCACCCAAGAGTTTAGGGAAGACAAAACAAATAAACTCCGGGTCAGTCATGTGACTGGTGTGAGTAAACTCAAATCATTTAAACAGGTATATGATATCTCATAAGACCACGCCGTGAATACGAAACGGGTTTTTCCCTTATGAGAATCCAAACATCTTTGAAAAGCAATATCATTCTGATATTATGATAATGTCTAAATACAATTAGATATCAGTCTAGTAGAAACGCTTGCATCTCACGTTCTACATATATAGTATACAATCAAAACCGCAGGTGCGTATTGGATGATTGGGTTTCCAACTATGACAAGGTATGGAACCACCTTCCGATCAGTGTACTCTAGGAACGATACACTGGAGTTCAACAAGAACATCTTGCAACTCAGCCACACATGACCGACCACTCATTTCGCTTGAGTGTATCGAATGTACATCACCAACGGTTGGGATCAGCAACCGTTTCCCGTATATATATGGGACAGCATTGATAGATTAAAGAAGCAAATGAATATTCTCTAGATAGGTGATTATACACCCTACTTCGGTGCGACCGACTTAGCCATGCTGCCTGCCCGATTTCTGTCATTTACCGGTTGATGAGGCTAGAAGCTACGCTTACTTTCCATTCATTTAACACGATCACTTTGAATGCCACATTATCAGATCCGTAAATCATTTAGTTGGATCTGCACAAATAGATTCTGGATATTATGCGAAGGGAATAAATCCGTTGGCCACCATATATATTTGTACAGTCCAACCCATTCGATCATTGGAAATACTCTGTCAGACATTCGTCCATATACGTTCGTTCTGGGACTGAACGAAACCGAAGGCACTATTCTGTAAACAGGACAGCCCTTGCATTTTACTCCGTCTTCAATATATTCATCGTACTTGGTTTGCAACGCTTATGCCAATACGGAGTGGTTCTTTGGATAATAACCCAACCGGTCTCTCCATATTAACAACGTAAAATGGTCAAAACTTCGATAGTCTGTGATTTAACTATCAAATGAAAACATGTCGGTGTACAAACAACGATCTAAATTCCAAATGGAATTATCGATCCAATCATCAACCATATATATATATATATATTCATATTTCCTTATTTTCTAAAATTAGAAAATATATGTTTTCAACATTGGAAAACATTTCCAATCCTCATTTACGCATCACTACCATTCCACAACTATTAGTCCCTAACTGTAAATTAGTAAGAGAACAATTCTCTAAGTATAAACCCCGAAGGCCGAAACCAACATCAGATCAACACTCAGAAAACTATTCAACTTACTAATCTCTAGTCAGTTTCTAATTTTTGTTTAACTTCACTTCTTAATTTCTATATTCGATTAACCCCTTTTTATAAACTACGTTTGATTAACTCCTTTTGATAAACTACGTTTTCCGTTACAACTATTTCTCTTTTTTAACATTTACTTACCGTTACAAATATTTCCTATTTACAACTTCCATTTACCGTTACAAATATTTCCTATTTACAACTTCTATTTACCGTTACAAATATTCCTATTTATAACTTCTATTTACCGTTACAAATATTCCTATTTATAACTTCTATTTACCGTTACAAATATTCCTTATTTACAACTTCTATTTACCATTACAAATATTCCTATTTATAACGGTTTATTTATCTTCTAAATAAATATTCTTTATTCTATTTTTTTCTAAATAAATATTTCCCTTTTCAATTCTATTTATTTTATCAACATTTTTCCCTCTTATAAAACTCTATTCGTTTTATAAATACTTTCCTTTTATAAAACCGTGTTCGTTTTATAAATACTCTATTTTCAAATTGTTTCCTTTTATAAAATCGGTTGATTTTATAAAATTTCTTTATTTCAAAATACATTGAAATATTCCTTTTTACAACTCAGGGTTTCTTATGATATTCAAAATATCAAACAACGATGATCAATATCGTTCTAACATCCATAATCAATAACAGATTATAAATCACACATATATCACAATATATGAAAACAGTAAAATAATTGTTGAGGAACCCAGTCGGATTCCTCCAACCTGTCTCCCTGCATCACAGATGTTACACAGTATAATATATATCATATTTCATTTTGAAATGAAATATCCTGCTGTACAGAACCATATTTGATTAACAGTACATAGACTACTATAACTACGTTTTCAATCAAATCTATTTAACAGTCCAGTTTAACAATCAATCTACAGCAGTCAATAAATAAAGTACAATTTATATTAAAATACAAATTGAGGAGAGTTAGTGAGTTTTACTCACATTGTCCGTGTATTCATGTTTTCCTTTTCTAAGAACAAAACTCCAGCATCCATATACAAACACCATCACCAACTTTGAAGGACTCGAACCCAGCACTTTCGACTTCCAGCATAACTCCTTTTTTTTTATTTGTTCAGCCCATCCAAAACTTCGATCTGTTCTTCTCCGATGAAAAACACCGCCACCATAAGAGCTGAACAACTTACCCATCCATTCCTAATTGGCACCAGCGCATGAGATCCATGCTAGATTCCTCTTCAAACTTTAAACCGATATCACCCAAAATCTGAACAAAACTTACCAGTCCACTCTTCCAGTATGACACGTCCTTCTTCATGCTTCCTCAACAACAAAATGTGTCCGCACTTCATATTTACATTGCACTACAACCGCTGCATGATGGAAACAGCAAACCCCTACGCAACTTCCTCTCTTTCTAAATTCTACACGCCTCCCAAGCTTCTTTTACACGCGAAAAATCATGAAACTCCAACGTTCTTCTCCTCATGTTTCACGAAACACCATGGAAATACCACCATGCAACTCGAGATCACCTGCGCCTTCCCATCACTTCTTGAACAGTTCCTCTTCTCCGACACTTACGAGCTGCTCCTATATTTACACCATTTGCCGACATTTTCCTTCCTATTCTCCTTCCGCTAACTCCACTTTTCTTCTCTACACACTGAACTTAGCTCGCACCACTCATCTACAACAGTCTCCCTCCACCATACTTGATTCCGACGCCACCCAGATTCAACTCGCAACGCCCCTCGCAAACATCCAACTCTATGCGTTAACTGCCTTCACCATGCAGTCGACCCATGATCTCCTTTGTTTATTTTCTTATATTAAAAGCTTCCCGTGTTTCATTTGAAATTTTCAGTGGAGATTTGCCAATTCTTTTATAGTGGAGCGTGATTTGGAAGCCATGCAGAACACGTTGGAAACCTTGAAGCCCAAAACCAAATGGAAGTTTGTTGTCTCATCTATTTATAAAGTCAAGTTCTTTCGACCCTAAGGAATTTGAGAAGACAAGTGGAGAAAACAAGAGGTGACAGGTTGAGCGTGATTGTTCACGGTAGGCAGTTGTGCGATGGGATTAAACATGGCAGAGGAGATGAGTAGGAGATGGTTTATATTACTTAGGTTTGCAGACTTGGTTCCCTTGCACATGAAGTCTTTGGAGAAGGCCGTACCTGCTCTGCTGTTTGGAAGTGACACGAGCCTTAGCTATGAAGGATCTTATTAGATAATTCATATATTTTATTTAGGGGAATTTTACGTTACATCTTGACATACTGTTCGTCCTTATATCTATGTTTTGGAGATGGATACTTCACAAGATAGTTTCTCATTTCAAATAGTGCCATGCCGTAGTATTTTATGTGTTCTGAGCGAAACAAACCATATGAAACAAGCAATATGCTTTAAGTTTTAAGTTATAGAGTTTAGCATACCTCGCTACATAAAATTCTGATCACGTACGTACCGCTATGGACAGAAATAACATTACAGTTGTGTTGACCAAGGCATCACGATTCCAAAAATATAATAATACCGGTAGGTTGGCTCATATTGTGAAACCCCCAAAATATCGATACAGTGTGCCAAATACTCCAAATAAAAAGTTGATTATTTAATTAATTAAAAATTACAGTAAAATTCTAAAAATTAAATTATCACTACTTCCCAAAAGAACCTTGTTTAAATTCAAACCCTATATCTAGTTATATCGAATAAACCGTTACGGTCGATAAACGATTCTATAGCGACTATTTTAAAATTTGATTTGAACATATCTCAAAATCCACACGACGAAATCCTGATTTTTCTCTTCCACTAGAAAGATATACTCCACCAGCTCCACACGTTTCTTGTTTCATAGAAATCCGATTTAAAACGAACTCTGTACATTCAGTTGAAGTTCAAATCGCCAAATTACGAACTACAGCGCCATTTCGAGCTCGATTTTTAATTATATCAAAATTATACGTTCTAACGTCGAGGATTAATTAATATATTCGTTATTTAAATAATTAAATAAGTTAATTATTACACCGTTAAATATCCGGGTCATTACATTCTTCCCCACTTAAAATAATTTCGTCCTCGAAATTGCTAAGTTAGAGGACGACCCTATCTATTTGAAATTCCTAAGATTTGTTTACCCCTTATTTCTGCTTTCAACTGAACCAATTAATATTGACTAAAATATTAATTCCTTCCGACTAATCTAAATTTTCAAAAATTCGAAAATTTTCTAACGCTTAAATTTTTCGGAAAATTTCGCCATAACCTCCTTTGTACAGCCCTATCAGTAAAACTCCAACTCGCCTCTTTAGGCCTTCTCCAACCCAAAAGAAAATCAAAACGCCAAGCGGCTTGCCAAATCGGCTCATAAATTCCAACTTATATGAAATATAAACTTGTACCTTTTTGCTGACCATATCATTATACCATTCCCATTGGTTATCAACTTTGCATATACCATGCCATTCCAATCAAACTCCAATCAGTTTAATCTCATCTAAATCATTTGGTTATATCCAAGCCAAATTCCACTTCAAGTTCCATTCTTGATTCTTAATTCTTATATCGTAAATCAACTTACTCGATATCTTTCCAATATAATTCCGTATTATATTTAACCTTGCCTAAGTTTGATTCAAATTAATTTATTCACTTTCAATATTTTAATCTATTTAACTTCATAAATTAAATTCAAATTCCAGAATTTAAATTCCTGGGCTCATTTCAAATCAATTTGAAATCATAATACCAATTCAAAACCTTAGAATTTCTAAACACTTGTTTTCCTTAAACAATTCAAAAACACAACCTTTGGTAGTAATCCGTCACTTAGAACTTGAAAATGAACACTAATGATGTGGCCACACTCATCAGGGTTATTTCCCAGTTTATCGAAGTGAGTTCAATACTATAACACTTCCAATTTGAAAACATTTTCAAAATCTCCCAGGAACTTAAAATTCCCTTATTTTAATTCCTAATCCTGATTTAATTTCAGATTTAATTCATCTTATTTCATATACTTTACTTATATGAATTCTGATTAGTTATCTATAACCATTTCGCCTTTTTATAATCTCATCTGATTATAATAACAACCAACACAACCAATTATACTATGTTAATGTCAAAACATATCATGTTGGTTCATCGTATTCGAGTGTTTAGAAACCCCTATCGATATTGTGGTGCCCCACCATCGACCAGAATTCATAAGCCACTCAACCAATAAAGCTCCACAATATAAAACAATTTTTTATATCAAATAACAAATACGTTCACTCGTATATACACTCAATCTCAGTCTAGGATATTACTAATCCCATCTCTACTAAGTTACGCCACAGAGCCAAGGTAATTCTCTTAACTTAAGCTCTGATACCAACTGTAGTGACCCGAAAATCCGGTCCAATTTTAGCTGACTAAATAACACAAGTCCAACCCCAAATTGTACTGGAAATTCAAGAAACTAATAGAAAGAAGATAGAGGGTGAGAATAGATAAGGTAGAACTATTAGAATAGAAGAAGAAGAAGGTCATCATCATCAGAGTAACATGAATCTCACAGCGGGACGAATAAAATATAACATAACTTTTGAAATACAAAGTTATAACTGTTTATACATACCATTTTCAGAGTACAACATATAACATCACAGCGGAATAAATAATAGCTATCGACTGCTGAAGCCTCCTGCTCCAAGCTCTCCAAGTGCATCTGTAAATCCCGACTACTTGACTGCCCGTACAAATTTAGGCACCCAAGAGTTTAGGGAAGACAAAACAAATAAACTCCGGGTCAGTCATGTGACTGGTGTGAGTAAACTCAAATCATTTAAACAGATATATGATATCTCATAAGACCACGCCGTGAATACGGAACGGGTTTTTCCCTTATGAGAATCCAAACATCTTTGAAAAGCAATATCATTCTGATATTATGATAATGTCTAAATACAATTAGATATCAGTCTAGTAGAAACGCTTGCATCTCACGTTCTACATATATAGTATACAATCAAAACCGCAGGTGCGTATTGGATGATTGGGTTTCCAACTATGACAAGGTATGGAACCACCTTCCGATCAGTGTACTCTAGGAACGATACACTGGAGTTCAACAAGAACATCTTGCAACTCAGCCACACATGACCGACCACTCATTTCGCTTGAGTGTATCGAATGTACATCACCAACGGTTGGGATCAGCAACCGTTTCCCGTATATATATGGGATAGCATTGATAGATTAAAGAAGCAAATGAATATTCTCTAGATAGGTGATTATACATCCTACTTCGGTGCGACCGACTTAGCCATGCTGCCTGCCCGATTTCTGTCATTTACCGGTTGATGAGGCTAGAAGCTACGCTTACTTTCCATTCATTTAACACGATCACTTTGAATGCCACATTATCAGATCCGTAAATCATTTAGTTGGATCTGCACAAATAGATTCTGGATATTATGCGAAGGGAATAAATCCGTTGGCCACCATATATATTTGTACAGTCCAACCCATTCGATCATTGGAAATACTCTGTCAGACATTCGTCCATATACGTTCGTTCTGGGACTGAACGAAACCGAAGGCACTATTCTGTAAACAGGACAGCCCTTGCATTTTACTCCGTCTTCAATATATTCAGCGTACTTGGTTTGCAACGCTTATGCCAATACGGAGTGGTTCTTTGGATAATAACCCAACCGGTCTCTCCATATTAACAACGTAAAATGGTCAAAACTTCGATAGTCTGTGATTTAACTATCAAATGAAAACATGTCGGTGTACAAACAACGATCTAAATTCCAAATGGAATTATCGATCCAATCATCAACCATATATATATATATATATTCATATTTCCTTATTTTCTAAAATTAGAAAATATATGTTTTCAACATTGGAAAACATTTCCAATCCTCATTTACGCATCACTACCATTCCACAACTATTAGTCCCTAACTGTAAATTAGTAAGAGAACAATTCTCTAAGTATAAACCCCGAAGGCCGAAACCAACATCAGATCAACACTCAGAAAACTATTCAACTTACTAATCTCTAGTCAGTTTCTAATTTTTGTTTAACTTCACTTCTTAATTTCTATATTCGATTAACCCCTTTTTATAAACTACGTTTAATTAACTCCTTTTGATAAACTACGTTTTCCGTTACAACTATTTCTCTTTTTTAACGTTTACTTACCGTTACAAATATTTCCTATTTACAACTTCTATTTACCGTTACAAATATTTCCTATTTACAACTTCTATTTACCGTTACAAATATTCCTATTTATAACTTCTATTTACCGTTACAAATATTCCTATTTATAACTTCTATTTACCGTTACAAATATTCCTTATTTACAACTTCTATTTACCATTACAAATATTCCTATTTATAACGGTTTATTTATCTTCTAAATAAATATTCTTTATTCTATTTTTTTTCTAAATAAATATTTCCCTTTTCAATTCTATTTATTTTATCAACATTTTTCCCTCTTATAAAACTCTATTCGTTTTATAAATACTTTCCTTTTATAAAACCGTGTTCATTTTATAAATACTCTATTTTCAAATTGTTTCCTTTTATAAAATCGGTTGATTTTATAAAATTTCTTTATTTCAAAATACATTGAAATATTCCTTTTTACAACTCAGGGTTTCTTATGATATTCAAAATATCAAACAACGATGATCAATATCGTTCTAACATCCATAATCAATAACAGATTATAAATCACACATATATCACAATATATGAAAACAGTAAAATAATTGTTGAGGAACCCAGTCGGATTCCTCCAACCTGTCTCCCTGCATCACAGATGCTACACAGTATAATATATATCATATTTCATTTTGAAATGAAATATCCTGCTGTACAGAACCATATTTGATTAACAGTACATAGACTACTATAACTACGTTTTCAATCAAATCTATTTAACAGTCCAGTTTAACAATCAATCTACAGCAGTCAATAAATAAAGTACAATTTATATTAAAATACAAATTGAGGAGAGTTAGTGAGTTTTACTCACATTGTCCGTGTATTCATGTTTTCCTTTTCTAAGAACAAAACTCCAGCATCCAAATACAAACACCATCACCAACTTTGAAGGACTCGAACCCAGCACTTTCGACTTCCAGCATAACTCCTTTTTTTTTATTTGTTCAGCCCATCCAAAACTTCGATCTGTTCTTCTCCGATGAAAAACACCGCCACCATAAGAGCAGAACAACTTACCCATCCATTCCTAATTGGCACCAGCGCATGAGATCCATGCTAGATTCCTCTTCAAACTTTAAACCGATATCACCCAAAATCTGAACAAAACTTACCAGTCCACTCTTCCAGTATGACATGTCCTTCTTCATGCTTCCTCAACAACAAAATGTGTCCGCACTTCATATTTACATTGCACTACAACCGCTGCATGATGGAAACAGCAAACCCCTACGCAACTTCCTCTCTTTCTAAATTCTTCACGCCTCCCAAGCTTCTTTTACACGCGAAAAATCATGAAACTCCAACGTTCTTCTCCTCATGTTTCACGAAACACCATGGAAATACCACCATGCAACTCGAGATCACCTGCGCCTTCCCATCACTTCTTGAACAATTCCTCTTCTCCGACACTTACGAGCTGCTCCTATATTTACACCATTTGCCGACATTTTCCTTCCTATTCTCCTTCCGCTAACTCCACTTTTCTTCTCTACACACTGAACTTAGCTCGCACCACTCATCTACAACAGTCTCCCTCCACCATACTTGATTCCGATGCCACCTAGATTCAACTCGCAACGCCCCTCGCAAACATCCCACTCCATGCGTTAACTGCCTTCACCATGCAGTCGACCCATGATCTCCTTTGTTTATTTTCTTATATTAAAAGCTTCCCGTGTTTCATTTGAAATTTTCAGTGGAGATTTGCCAATTCTTTTATAGTGGAGCGTGATTTGGAAGCCATGTAGAACACGTTGGAAACCTTGAAGCCCAAAACCAAATGGAAGTATGTTGTCTCATCTATTTATAAAGTCAAGTTCTTTCGACCCTAAGGAATTTGAGAAGACAAGTGGAGAAAACAAGAGGTGACAGGTTGAGCGTGATTGTTCACGGTAGGCAGTTGTGCGATGGGATTAAACATGGCAGAGGAGATGAGTAGAAGATGGTTTATATTACTTAGGTTTGCAGACTTGGTTCCCTTGCACATGAAGTCTTTGGAGAAGGCCGTACCTGCTCTGCTGTTTGGAAGTGACACGAGCCTTAGCTATGAAGGATCTTATTAGATAATTCATATATTTTATTTAGGGGAATTTTACGTTACATCTTGACATACTGTCCGTCCTTATATTTATGTTTTGGAGATGGATACTTCACAAGATAGTTTCTCATTTCAAATAGTGCCATGCCGTAGTATTTTATGTGTTCTGAGCGAAACAAACCATATGAAACAAGCAATATGCTTTAAGTTTTAAGTTATAGAGTTTAGCATACCTCGCTACATAAAATTCTGATCACGTACGTACCGCTATGGATAGAAATAACATTACAGTTGTGTTGACCAAGGCATCACGATTCCAAAAATATAATAATACCGGTAGGTTGGCTCATATTGTGAAACCCCCAAAATATCGATACAGGGTGCCAAATACTCCAAATAAAAAGTTGATTATTTGATTAATTAAAAATTACAGTAAAATTCTAAAAATTAAATTATCACTACTTCCCAAAAGAACCTTGTTTAAATTCAAACCCTATATCTAGTTATATCGAATAAACCGTTACGGTCGATAAACGATTCTATAGCGACTATTTTAAAATTTGATTTGAACATATCTCAAAATCCACACGACGAAATCCTGATTTTTCTCTTCCACTAGAAAGATATACTCCACCAGCTCCACACGTTTCTTGTTTCATAGAAATCCGATTTAAAACGAACTCTGTACATTCAGTTGAATTTCAAATCGCCAAATTATGAACTACAGCGCCATTTCGAGCTCGATTTTTAATTATATCAAAATTATACGTTCTAACGTCGAGGATTAAATAATATATTCGTTATTTAAATAATTAAATAAGTTAATTATTACACCGTCAAATATCCGGGTCATTACATTAAGCTTATTAATAAACTTAAACCTGCTATACTTCTCTTATTAATAAGCTAAGAGGTCCATGTCTGCTGTCAAAATATTTTGGTGGACTCTTAAAAGCCTAGTTTGGGGGCTAAGTAAAGCCTAGCTGTGGCTTGTGTCAATTTGCTATTTTCCAGGAACCCATATCAATCAGTACCCTTATGTTATCAAACGAGTCTCGCACTAGGTAAAGACTAGGTGTGATGGCCCAGGAAATTTACGATCTTGGTAACCGACATAAACTGAATGTCAACTATCCAAGCATCGGAAATACCAGATAGTTAATAGAAAGAAGTTAGAGGGTGAGAATAGATAAGATAGAAAAATAGAATAGAAGAAGAAGAAGAACATAACATCAGAATCAGAGTAATACGAATCTCACAGCGGAACGAATAAAATATAGTATACAAAATAACTTTGAAACACAAATCTGTATTTTTATATTAGAGTACAACACTTACATCACATGGGAAATAAACAACAGCTATAAAATGTTGCTGAAGCCTCCTGCTCCAAGCTCCAACTAGTGTATTTGTAAAATCCCGACTACTTAACTACCCATACAAAGCTGGGCACCCAAGAGTTTAGGGAAAACAAAACAAAATAAACTCTGGGTCAGTCATGTGACTGGTGTGAGTAAACTCCGACCATTTGTTTAACTTTTAAAATCCTTTAAAAAAAAGAATAATTGTAAGACCGACCCACACATAAACACGGATGGTTTTTTACCTTACGATAACCCAAAACATTTTTTATAGTCCATACTCTTCTAATATTATAACAATGTCTAAATCAAATAAATAGCAATCTAGTAGAATGCTTTCATCTCATGCTCTATATATATAGTATACAATCAAAAATCGTGGGCTCTTATTGGATAATGAATTCCCAACTATGACAAGGTATGGAACCACCTTCCGATCAGTGTACTCTAGAAGCAATACACTGGAGTTCAACAAGAACATCTTGTAGCTCAGCCACACATAAACGACCATTCATTTCACTTGAATGTTCTGAATATATTGCCACCTTACGGTTGGTATACCAACATAACTGTTCCCGGAAGATACAAAATTGAAAGAAGTAACAAATATGAATATTCTCTAGATGGTGACAATATACCCTAATTGGGTGTGACCCACTTAGCCATGATGCCTGCCCGACTTCCGTCATTTCCCAATTGATGAGGCTTGAGGTCATAACCTATCTTTTAACAGATCATTCCTTCATTTACTTTGAATGCCACATCGTCATACCCGTCAAATTAAAATTTGATTTCCCCGAAAATACCATGGGTATAAGCTAAGAGAAACGAATTCCTCTGCCACCAAAGTAAATACGTTTGAAATGATCAACTTACGCGTTCTACTAGATATACTCTATCAGATATTTGTCCATTCAAGTTGTCCTAGGACTGGACAACCATAAGGCACTATGCTATAAATCCATCTTAGGCAATTTCTACCTAGGATTTACTGAACAGCCCTTGCATAACTCCGTGTTCAATTATCGTCATCATATTTGATTCGCAATGCTAGTGCCATACGGAGTGGTTTTCAGATAATATATCTGATCCTAGTCTCTTCGTATTGACAACGGAAATCGTCAAAAACTTTGATAGTTGGTTATTTAACTATCAAAGGAAAACATGTATACAAACAACTGTACAAATAACGGTCGATTTCCAAATGGAAATCTTACCGATCAAATCATTAATCAACACTAATCCCTTTTAACTTAATTTGTAATTCAATTATCCATTTCTGTAACACCTCGAATTTTCTAGGAATATTAAAATTAAAAAATTCAAGAACACTTAATTTTTAGAAGAAGAATTAAGTGAAATGGGTTGCGCTATTATGTTCGCCTCAAAATTTTGGTCAAGATAGACATTTGGTTTGCATGGCCTTGAAGTTTGTATGCATATGAGAAATATATATATATAGATATATATAAAAATTAAATAAATAAATATGCAAAAAAGTTCAAAATAGCGAATCGAGAGGGGGAATAACCGAACCGGCCAATTTTTGAGGTCGACCCGAGCCTGCTGGGTTGACTAGGGGTTGATTCAGGGTGTTTATCTGTCAACCCGTGGGCCGATTCGCTCTAAGGCAGATGTGGCATTTGATTGGTTCTGATGGACTCCTTGCAGAGTCATTCGGGCTGATGTGGTTATTCTATCTTGTCTGAATGGCTTTGATTTGCTCTAGGTTAATCTGACGATTCCTATTAAATCAAACTTCTATATAAGCAACCTAAATCGAAACCCTAAGCCACACAAAAATATTCCTAGAGTTGTCATGCCATCAAAGGTGAACCTAGAATTGTCGTCATCTCTTTCAACTCAAAGGCAAGATAGAAGCTACATCAAAATCAAATCAAAACTAATCTAATTCAACTAAGAGAATTCAATGATCTACATCAAAGGAGAGCAATTCAGTTTCAGAATGCAGATCCCTAAAATCAAGTTTTTCCTTTTGATTGTAAGTGTAGTTATCTTTCAGATGTGAATAAATTAAAGACATGATTTGTATTGAATTGTAAAATAGAATTGTATCAAGTTGTATGTGATGCTGATTCATGTTTATTCATGTCTGTTCTATCATATATGCCTATGAACTATTGTGGTCTATCGAACCTATCATGTTATGTGGAAATTGGTGAGTAAACCTATGATGTTGTATGGGAATTTGGGAATGAAATTATCATATGTAAGTTTGGTGATATTATGATACATACAAGTTTTAGGCTAAGTCATGTCATTTATGCCTAATTGTTTAGAGCCATTATGCATGCATGTTTAGATCTACGACCTTATATGTTTAGATCTACAACTTTATATGTTAGATCCATATGCCTTTATGATAGATCTAATTTGCAAGTTCACCACTACATGCCATGTTTAACTTGTATAGTTTTATGTAAATTCATATGCTTGTGGTTCATGTTGCATATATCAAATTTGCAAGTTCATAGTTAAAAGTAAATTGTTCAATGCCAAATCCATGTGACATATGTGTAGTTAGATCCATAATTTTGTATGATGTTGGAATGTTGCAAAGTTCCTCTTTTCCCCTTTTTGTTTTATAAGTTAGGCTAAAATATCGAGCCTAATATTGTATGTAATTTTGCGAACGTACAGCGGGGGTAACGTTGGGGAAAACATGAAATTACATGTAATTGGCAAGTTTGACGCATAAGCATGATAACTAGCATGAAAATGGTATAATCTATATACCTAAAATTTTGAACGTGATTTAGAAGGAAAGTAGGCCATGGCAATAATTGATTTATAATTTACATGTAAATATGTAGGATAAACATGAAAAATTACATGGCATAGATTGGTTCATGAAATGGTATATTTTGTATACCATTATTTGTGAGCATAATTAAAAGGATAATTATGGCAAAATTAAATTAGGAATAATTTACATATGGAATTTGTCATAAATAAGAAATATGTAAATTTAGAAAAGACGAATATGCCTAACCCGAGGTTAGACTGAGTTGTGGTGTAAAACTGCCTGGAACTGACCGGCACATCCAGTGACCACAACAATACCTGTCTAATGTGGGTGGTTAGTGCATTGATCCCAAAAAAGACCCCAGGTTAGACTGGGTTGTGCTGTAAAACTGTCTGGAACCGACTGGCATATCCAGTGACCACAACAATACCTGTCTAATGTGAGTGGTTGGTCCTTTAATAAAGCAAAGTCAAGATTGGTAGGGTTAAGTCAATTAAGGAAACACTTAACCAATTCAACATGTTAACTAAACTGATGGGTGAGGTTAAGTAAATTTAGAACACTTAACCGTAATTTAGAATACTTAACCGTTATAACATGTTAATTAGACAAGTGGGTGAGGTTAAGTAAATTTAGAACACTTAACCGTTATAACATGTTAATTAGACAAGTGGGTGAGGTTAAGTAAATTTAGAACACTTAACCGTTATAACATGTTAATTAGACAAGTTGGTGAGGTTAAGTAAATTTAGAACACTTAACCTTTATAACATGTTAATTAGACAAGTGGGTGAGGTTAAGTAAATTTAGAAACACTTAACCAATATAACTTGATTTATGGAAAGGTTAAGTTAAAATAAGAGGGCAACACTTAACCAATATAACTTTATTTGTAGTAGGGTTAAGTTAGCACAAGAAGGCAACACTTAACCAAAGTAACATGACACGTAGGTGGGTTAAGTTAACTTGAATTGATTGATGACACTTAACCAATACAAAAAGATGAATATGTGGGGTTAAGTTAACAAGAAACACTTGACTAACATAACTTGATGAACGCATGGGGTTAAGTTAATAGGAAACACTTAACCGATCCAACATGATAAGTAAGGAGGGTCAAGTTAATAAGAAATGCTTAACCAACATGACATGATGAATGAGTGGGTTAAGTTAACGTGAGCGGACAACACTTAACTAATATGGCATAATGTGCGGGGGGGTTAAGTACATATCGGGTTGGTGGGTAATATTAGTAAATATAGGCCCACAAAACGTAACAATTAAATAAACATGCTTGAATCGATGGGAGGGTTAAGTACATCTTGTGTAGGTGGGTAATATTAGTACATATAGGCCCACAAAACTCAACCGTTTATTAAAAATGCTTGAATCGATGGGAGGGTTAAATACATATCGGGTTGGTGGGTAATATTAGTAAATATAGACCCACAAACTTAACTAAGAAGAAACCCTAGTAACGGGGATCCATTTCAGCAGTAACCCACATGGATGTATCAAGGTACCCTAAACTAGGCAGGGTGGGGCACGATTACTGGGCTGATTATAAGCGGTCAAAGCAACGATAGGGGGTACGTCAGTGTAGGTTCCGAAGGTTTACGGGTGTGCACGTACTCCGAAGTGGGAAAAAGCAGGCACTGGATACCAGTAGTTATACACTGTGCATCTTGAATCGTGTCGGGTCGCCATCATAAGGATTGATACACCTTATGGTGGGACCTGTAACACCCCACGTCCATTAATGTCGCTCACAAAGGGAATGCATTAACTTCCGTGGAGTGTTTCAAGTGTGTATAGAACAGAAACTTAACAACAAGACAAATAAATAGCAGTACTTAAAAATTTAAAACAACTTTTATTGCAGCGGAGAAATAGTTTGATTACAACAACTTCAAAAACCAGTGACTAGGGTCAAGTACATAATATCCATCTTGACAAAATCAGAGTACATAAAGTAAAAAGCATAAGCCCCAACATAAGTAGCCATAAAGAAGATAAGCTGAACTTTACTTTCAGCAATCCAAGTTTTTCCAAAAGAGAGAGATAAAGTGATCCAAATCAAGCTCCATTAGCACTAGTCCCACCCTGAGAACCTGGGTGGGGGGGGGGGGGAAGAAAAGAGGCGAAAACAAAGGGGGTCAGACATTAAGTTTGGCGAGTACAATAACTTTAATAATATAATTATTAAAGTAACTGAGATAAGGCATAAGCTGGTAAAACAAGGAATGACTGCGAAACAAGGCAACAAGAGGAATAAGATAACGTTAATTGCGCCCCTAATCATTATAGGATAATTACTACACTACACCACCACCGGACACCCTAAAAAGTTGATCCCGCCTACAGAACTTAAGTGATAATAATAATGGTAGTTTCGTGTACCCTAGCTGCTGTCATAGGTGCCGCCTGCTCCTATCTCCACTAGTGGTACCCACTACCCTCCCCCATATTAATTACAACATTTATTCATAATATGGCAGCTGTACTACTAGCTGTCTTCATAGGTGCCGCCTGCTCCTATCTCCACTAGTCGTACCCACTACCTTCCCCATTCGATCGGCTCCCTAACTCGTAGACACCCGTGCTGGTCCCACTGTGGGGTGTATCACTCTCCAAAGTGGCAACCCGATACAACTCAAGGATGCACGGTTTATACCTACATGATGCAACAACGACTTACCTACCAGCCCGGGCCCACGCACGCACTTGACCCCGTTGGACTTGCGTTGCCACCGCTAACCCCTTTTGACCTCTTACAATCAAACCCAGTAAGTGAGTCCAGTCCTCGACTTGGGTCGAGATCACAAAGATACTAAATGGGTTACTGGTTTGAAAAGGGCCCCCATGCCTGACACAAGCTTTCCACTTATGCTTGGCCCCCACTAAGGTTTCCCACTTAACCCCATTCTTATTCATGTGTTCTTACATGTTTCCATTTGGTTAAGTGTTTCTAATCTTATTTCGCAAGCCACCCAAGGCACCCACTTAACCCCCATGTCCCACTTACATGTTTATCTTGGTTAAGTGTTTCTAATCGTATTTCACGAGCCACCAAAGGCACCCACTTAACCCCCATGTCCCACTTACATGTTTATCTTGGTTAAGTGTTACTTAGTTTATTACTACCATAACCTTGTAGGACCTCTCACATTAGGCCACCCTTTGTGGTTGCTGGATTTGCCGGGCGGGTCCGGGCAGTCTTACACCACAAATGGCCTGACCTCGTGTCCATACAATTGTCACGCATTCAATTTGGGCCTATCACATCTCACATTGGACTACCATTTGTGGTTGCTGGATTTGCCGGGTGGGTCTGGGTAGTCTTACACCACAAATGAGTCCAACCTCGTGTCATAGGCATTGATTATTACATATAATCTTTTTTCCCCAATTTGAATTAATATCCCTATTCAAATTTGTAAATAATTTCCAAATTTATTTATGTCCATAATTTTCACCTAAATTATGTCCATAAATGCCAGGTATTCATATTATACCAATTAATGTCTCTAATTAAATATATGCCTTTTAAGGCCATTTATGCCAATTCACAATATTAACATTAATATCTAAATGTTATTTCCTAATCTATGTCCATAATTTTCACTTAAATTATGGTCATGATTTCTATGCACATTAATTATGCTAATTAATGTCTAAATTTAATTATATGCCTTTAAGGCAATTTACACTAATTTCTTTATGCCAATTATTAATATTTACCAAATCCCCACGTTATTCGTACGTGTAATTTATGGAATATATTAGGCTCGCGAAATAGCCTAATTTATAAAAACATCACAATTTGCACAATACATAAAAATAGATCTAAATATCACAACTTGCATACAACATAAAAATAGATCTAAACAGATGAACTTGCATGATTGGCACAATTTGCATAATCCATAACTTACATATATAAAACAATAAACTAGCATGGACTAATTTATGCACAAGGTGATTTGCATAGATCTATATGCATAAAGGTGAGCTTGCATAGTGTATAGGTATATAAACCACAACCTAACATAAACTATGTATTATAATGGATCTAAACATAGATCTAATCATGTAAGTGTGAGCTTGTATGTATGGATTTGGGTTTTTACCTAACTTGCATATAAATCTCATACAAACTAGCATATGATTCACATAAAAAACTAGCATAGGCAAAGGGCATAAACTTTACATAACTATGTACTACTATAGATCTAAAATATAGATCTAAACAATAGGATGTGAACTTGCATGTAGATCTAAAAGATGTGAACTTGCATAAGGATCTAAACATGGAGATTAAGGTCACATAAACTAGCACATGTATATACATGGCTCACATATGTTTTAACATCCCAAACTTGTATAAGATTCATATAAGAACATATAATTCAACTTCCCAAACTTGCATAGGATTCACATATGAATTAGCATATAATTCACCACCATAAACTTGCATAAGATTCGCATAAGAACTTGCATAAGATTCACATAACAAATAGCATATAATTCAACATCACAAACTTACAAAAGATTCGCATAAGAACTTGCATAAGATTCACATAACAACTAGCATATAATTCAACATCACATGATTCAAAGTCGTATTCTCATAATCCAATTATAACTTATCACAATTGAATTAACTAATTATTTTGTGAAAGCTATTATACTCACAACTCAAAGAAAGTCTTGAGTTCTGGAATCTTTGTTCTGAAATTGATTTGTGTTCCCTTGATGTAGACAATTTTGTTGTTAAGATTTAGACTTGAGTTGAATTGATTCGCTGTTTTGCTTCTAGTTTGACGGTGGCTACTCTAGGTTGCGGGCTGACAACATGATGGCCATGGATTTAATTTTTGATTAGGTTTAGAGCTTAAGTCTATACGTGTTTTTATAGAGTAATTAGATTAATATAGGCCATTGGATCTTACAGGAGCCATCACCACCGTCAAGACTAGATAGAGTTATCCTATTGACTCAGCAACAGGTCAGGAATGACTCAGCAAATGTATTAATAAATTTCTATTTGTACTAAATGTTCATCTTTTACCGATTTACATATTTATGGTTTATATGCAAATCATTCACAATTAAATTATAACATTAATTATGTTCCTAATTAATAGTATACCAATTATACCATTTCATACCAATTACCCAAATTCACCAAAATTAGTCATGTTCCCATTTCTCAATTTATGCCCAAAACTAGATTTATATGCTGAATTTCATACTTTGTCGTTCATGCCAATTCTATGTTTAATATGTCAAATTACATATTCCATAATTCATGTCAAATTACTCCAAATTATAACTTAACAATCATGCCATGATACATGTTCCCAAATTATGCCTACTTAATTTTTTTTTTCTTTTTAATTAATATCAATGACAAATTAACACTCATCTACAGATTTCAATCTATTCATGTTTACATCAACTGTCCATATATATATATATATATATATATATATATATATTTACATATACGCACCTATTCATAAATTCTAATATTGACAAATAATGCAAATTGATTGCTTACCTAAAAAAAGGAAATCGAGTATATAATTTAATTTCCCCTTTTTTTCTACTTTCCTTGCAACATGCAAAATCAATGCATAATGAAGTTACCTACATACATACATATCTATTTATGCATAAATCTTTCCCTCCAAATAAATTGACTGTATTTATCTTCTCAATTATATATATATTCAATATATATATTTAATTTTCTTTTTATCTATCTTTCCAATTAACCATTTTCACACTAAACTACTTTTTGAACCGCGTTCACACTTAGCCACTTTTTAGCCATTCCCCTAAAACAAAAATATGGCGTTGGCGGAGATCGAACTCTGTACCTCTTGTATGTAAGTCACATGTTCTAACCAAACGAGCTACTAAGTCTTTTGCTTACAATCCTTAGAACAATGCTAAACATTATTCTTTTCTCATTCCTCTCTTTTTCCATGTTTTTCTGCAATATTTAATGTAAGGATATCTTTTTCATATGGAGTCCAATTTACGCAAACTCGGACTCTATCTCAAGAAGAATTCCGAGACGAACGCAACGGCGCAACCCGTTTCACCTAATTATTTTTCTAAAAATTAATTATACCTTGATTTGTTATTTTTATGTTCGCAGAAAATACGGGGTGTTACATTCTCCCCTCCTTAAAGAATTTCGTCCCCGAAATCTTCAAGTTAGGAAGAATGTGTCCTACCATCCAATCATCCATCTACTCAACCATCAGGCACAGGCATCCATTGTCCTTAAGAGACTTCTAATGCTTTCATGTTTATATGCATAGTGTGTGTACATGTCCTTATCCAAAGCAAAAATCAGGCGGTCTACTGATTCAGTTGACCTCCTTAATGCGAACCATGATAGTGCCATGCGTCCATTATGTATGCAAAAGATTCCTAATGATACATATTATTTCTACATGCGTGCACAACCATTCATCCGAACGCAGCATCCATATGATAATACAACCATGATACATCCATTAATTTAAATATGCATACATATTAATATGCAATATGAGAGTGATTGAGCCGATCTAGTGCCTAATGTGTGTGCAAATGTATCCACGAGAAACCACTAGCAAACACTTGCATCCACCAAACATAACATGTCTCAAACACATGTTTACACCCATTAGTTTCTACCTAAAGTTTGAAGACTTGATCGATAGGATACAGCCGAGTGATAGAGCGAGTACAATTAAAACAAAAGCTCTGTTCTCATTAGACATCGGTTAAGAGAATAATTTCCTAAGTATCAACCCCGAAGACCGAAATCAACATCAGATTGACACTAAGATAATTACCCCATTAACAAATGTAAGAACTGGAAATCTACTTCACGCTTCGAGTAAAAAACCCAATTCTTCTCAGAAATATTCAGATACTTACAGACTGCTGGTACAGATCAGATTATCAAATGATTCTTAAGAAACTAAGCATGATAAAACCCCACCATATCCCACAAAACCCAGAATGTATGCGTCATCTTGGAGCGATGTGAGTCTTCAAGAATCGTCTTCCTCAAGCTCTCGTCTTGCGGTACGCAAAGTCTCTCAATTCTATGCAACCAGCCTCTCTCATTTATAGCATATCTACAAAGATGGCTCGAAGACTCTCATCTGGCAAAACTAAAACTGGAGCTGTCGTCAAAGCCCTCTTCAAACGCTCGGTTGCGTTCTTAGGAATCTTCCAATCTTGGATTGCCACCACCTTCGTAGGATCCACAACTATCCCTTCCTTAGAGACCACATGCCCTAAGAATCTCACCTTCTTCCTCAAAAGAAATGGCATCAACATAGGGTCCTAAACAATCCATTACTTCACATCTTTCTCAAGTCCACACGAGTAATCTCATAACCCTATTGAGTCTAACTCGGGGCAGTCCATACCATCGAATAGTCTTATCATGTCACGACTGCCCATCACTCTTCGAGTAAACCAAGATATTCATGTAATGAAAAAAAATCGCCACAGCTATTTATCTCTCACACAAACAATCCTAGTCGAACTCGACATCCCCCAAGCACAAGCCCCAAAGGCATAAACCAATATCAGACAAGCACCAAAGGAATACCTCCTTCGAATTCGGACAATCTACGTGAGATGATACTAGCAAAACAACCAAACAATTGAGCACCCAATTCCGAAATGCTTCTTCTTATGAACCCCTTCTCAAGCTACTATTTCACTTGCTTACGGTGTTCTCTCCTCTCTCTCGGAGCCATGTGGCGCACTGGTAATGCAACTGGCTTTGCATTATCCACTAGGTATATACGAAAGTTTATCTCGCGCCTCGGGGATAAACCCCGAACTTCATCGAAGACGTCACCATACTCATGGACCCCACAAACAGATTCCAAATCATCATTGGACGCGCCAAGAGATTCTAGGTAGCTAAGCATCATTGGACCTTTAGAGTCACAAGAAATATCAAGAGTCTTTCCACAACGAGTCAACAATCTAACTACCCTTCTTTCACAGTCTAGGATGGCACCGTATCTGGCTAGACAACCCATGCCTAGAATCAAGCCGTAGCCCATGAAACCAAGAACGAAGGCGTTGCATTCAAACCTAACGCCCAAGATAGACACTCTCAAATCCCGACAAACCACAGATAAGTGAGCCGAACCACCAATAGGATTTGAGACTACAAAGGGATCTGTAACTATACTAGTATTTAGGTGTAGCATTTCAACTAAAGAAGCAAATACAAACGAGTGTGAAGCGCCAGAGTCAAACAAAGTACGAACATGATGATCAAACAGAAAAACTAAACTTTCAATGGATATGTTTCTACCTCTCTCCTGTTCTGGTGCCATGAGAGCCTGAACCTTCCCTCCAGAAGTAGACCTTGTCCTCTGCATTTTCCTCGGGCAGTCTACAATCTTTGATCAGATGTCCTGCCTCACCACAGTGGAAACAACTAGTCTTCTTTTTCTTCATATAGTCCTTGCTCAGATGGCCTGGTGTTCCACAATAAAGACATTTCCTCTTGTCACGGGGTTTATTATTCTTTGCACCCTTCTTAGGTTCTGCTTTCTTACCCTATGCCCTATCCATGCCTCCAATATATGTTCTCCATTCATGACCTCCGACCTACAAGAAACTTCATCCTTCATCAACCAAGAAGCTATTAGAACCTTCCTCCCCTCGTCTATCTCAAAGATACCGACAAGTCCTCCACTTTCTTTAGCCAACTTCTAGCCCCGACAAACGTCTAAGTCCCATGAAGCGGTTTTCCGCCCATCATACGGAAGTCCTCATATATCTTAGGAAAAAGCATCTATATGCAGAGGAAGAGATTCAAAAGGGAAAGAGGAAGAGATTCGAAGGAAAGATATATGGCTCTTGGTGATTATGTTTTTAAAATAAACCTTTCTCTTGAAAATACTCTTCTTAAAACATATTTTTGAAAGTATTTCGTTATAAAATGCTTTTGAAAAATAGTTTTTCAAAATCTCATATCTGTTCTGGGAACCTTCAGCTCTGATACCACGTGTAACACCCCACGTCTATTAATGTCACTCACAGAGGGAATGCATTAACTTCCATGGAGCGTTTTAAGTGTGTATAAAACAGAAACTTAACAACAAGACAGATATATAGCAGTACTTAAAAATTTAAAACAACTTTTATTGCAGCGAAGAAATAGTTTGATTACAACAACTTCAAAAACCAGTGACTAGGGTCAAGTACATAATATCCATCTTGACAAAATCAGAGTACATAAAGTAAAAAGCATAAACCCCAACATAAGTAGCCATAAAGAAGATAAGCTGAACTTTACTTTCAGCAATCCAAGCTTTTCCAAAAGAGAGAGATAAAGTGATCCAAATCAAGCTCCACTAGCACTAGTCCCACCCTGAGAACCTGAGGGGGGGGGGGAGGAAGAAAAGAGGCGAAAACAAAGGGGGTCAGACATTAAGTTTGGCGAGTACAATAACTTTAATAATATAATTATTAAAGTAACTGAGATAAGGCATAAGCTGGTAAAACAAGGAATGATTGCGAAACAAGACAACAAGAGGAATAAGATAACGTTAATTGCGCCCCTAATCATTATAAGATAATTACTACACTGCACCACCACCAGACACCATAAAAAGTTGATCCCGCCTACAGAACTTAAGTGATAATAATAATGGTAGTTTCGTGTACCACTAGCTGCTGTCATAGGTGCCGCCTGCTCCTATCTCCACTAGTGGTACCCACTACCCTCCCCCATATTAATTACAACATTTATTCATAATATGGTAGTTGTACTACTAGTTGTCTTCATAGGTGTCGCCTGCTCCTATCTCCACTAGTCGTACCCACTACCTTCCCCATTCGATCGGCTCCCAAACTTGTAGATACCCGTGCTGGTCCCACAGTAGGGTGTATCACTCACCAAAGTGGCAACCCGATACAACTCAAGGATGCACGGCTTATGCCTACACGATGCAACAACATCATACCTACCAGCCCGGGCCCACGCACGCACTTAACCCCGTTGGAGTTGCGTTGCCAACGCTAACCCGTTTTGACCTCTTACAATCAAACCCAGTAAGCGTGTCCCATCCTCGACTTGGGTCGAGCTCACAAAGATACTAAATGGGTTACTGGTTTGAAAAGGGCCCCCGTGCATGACACAAGCTTTCCACCTATGCTTGGCCCCCACTAAGGTTTCCCACTTAACCCCATTCTTATTCATGTCTTCTTACATATTTCCATTTGGTTAAGTGTTTCTAATCGTATTTCACAAGCCACCCAAGGCACCCACTTAACCCCCATGTCCCACTTACATGTTTGTCTTGGTTAAGTGTTTCTAATCGTATTTCACGAGCCACCCAAGGCACCCACTTAACCGCCATGTCCCACTTAAATGTTTATCTTGGTTAAGTGTTACTTAGTTTATTACTACCGTAACCTTGTAGGACCCTTCACATTAGGCCACCCTTTGTGGTTGCTGGATTTGCCGGGCGGGTCCGGGCAGTCTTACACCACAAACGGCCTAACCTCGTGTCCATACAATTGTCACGCATTTAATTTGGGCCTATGACATCTCACATTGGACTACCATTTGTGGTTGCTAGATTTGTCGGGCGGGTCCGGGCAGTCTTACACCACAAACGAGTCCAACCTCGTGTCATAGGCATTGATTATTACATATAATCTTTTTACCCCAATTTGAATTAATAACCCTATTCAAATTTGTAAATAATTTCCAAATTTATTTATGTCCATAATTGTCACATAAATTATGTCAATAAATGCCAGGTATTCAAATTATACCAATTAATGTGTCTTATTAAATATATGCCTTTTAAGGCCATTTATGCCAATTCACAATATTAACATTAATATTTAAATGTTATTCCCTAATCTATGTCCATAATTGTCACTTAAATTATGGTCATGATTTCTATGCACATTAATTATGCTAATTAATGTGTAAATTTTATTATATGCCTTTAAGACAATTTACACTAATTTCGTTATGCCAATTATTAATATTTACCCAATCCCCACGTTATTCGTACGTGTAATTTATGGAATATATTAAGCTCGCCAAATAGCCTAATTTATAAAAACATCACAATTTGCACAATACATAAAAATAGATCTAAATATCACAACTTGCATACAACATAAAAATAGATCTAAACAGATGAACTTGCATGATTGGCATAATTTGCATAATCCATAACTTACATATATAAAACAATAAACTAGCATGGACTAATTTATGCACAAGGTGATTTGCATAGATCTATATGCATAAAGGTGAGCTTGCATAGTGTATAGGCATATAAACCACAACCTAACATAAACTATGTATTATAATGGATATAAACATAGATCTAATCATAGATCTAATCATGTAAGTGTGAGCTTGTATGTATGGATTTGGGTTTTTACCTAACTTGCATATAAATCTCATACAAACTAGCATATGATTCGCATACAAAACTAGCATAGGCATAGGGCATAAACTTTACATAACTACGTACTACTATAGATCTAAAATATAGATCTAAACAATAGGATGTGAACTTGCATGTAGATCTAAAAGACGTGAACCTGCATAAGGATCTAAACATGTAGATTAAGGTCACATAAACTAGCACATGTATATACATGACTCACATATGTTTTAACATCCCAAACTTGTATAAGATTCATATAAGAACATATAATTCAACTTCCCAAACTTGCATAGGATTCACATATGAATTAGCATATAATTCACCATCACAAATTTGCATAAGATTCGCATAAGAACTTGCATAAGATTCACATAACAACTAGCATATAATTCAACATCACAACTTACATAAGATTCGCATAAGAACTTGCATAAGATTCACATAACAACTAGCATATAATTCAACATCACATGATTCAAAGTCATATTCTCATAATCCAATTATAACTTATCACAATTAAATTAACTAATTATTTTGTGAAAGCTATTATACTCACAAACTCAAAGAAAGTCTTGAGTTCTGGAATCTTTGTTCTGAAATTGATTTGCGTTCCTTTGATGTAGACAATTTTGTTGTTAAGATATAGACTTGAGTTGAATTGATTCGCTGTTTTGCTTCTAGTTTGACGGTGGCTACTCTAGGTTGCGGGCTGACAACATGACGGCCATGGATTTAATTTTTGATTAGGTTTAGAGCTTAAGTCTATACATGTTTTTATAGAGTAATTAGATTAATATAGGCCATTGGATCTCACAGGAGCCATCACCACCGTTAAGACTAGATAGAGTTATTCTATGACTCAGCCAATGTATTAATAAACTTCTATTTGTACTAAATGTTCATCTTTTACTGATTTACATATTTACGGTTTATATGTAAATCATTCACAATTAAATTATAACATTAATTATGTTCCTAATTAATGGTATACCAATTATACCGTTTCATACCAATTACCCAAATTAACCAAAACTAGTCATGTTCCCATTTATCATGTTATGCCCAAAACTAGATTTATATGCTAAATTTCATACTTTGTCGTTCATGCCAATTCTTAGTTTAATATGTCAAATTACATATTTCATAATTCATGTCAAATTACTCCAAATTATAACTTAACAATCATGCCATGATACATGTTCCCAAATTATGCCTACTTAATATTTTTTTTTCTTTTTAATTAATATCAATGACAAATTAACACTCATCTACAAATTTCAATCTATTCATGTTTACATTAACTGCCCATATATATATAAATATATATATATATATATATATATATATATATATATGCGCACCTATTCATAAATTCTAATATTGACAAATAATGCAAATTGATTGCTTACCTAAAAAAAAGGAAATCGAGTATATAATTTAATTTCCCTTTTTTTTTCTATTTTCCTTGCAACATGCAAAATCAATGCATAATGAAGTTACCTACATACATACATATCTATTTATGGATAAATCTTTCCCTCCAAATAAATTGACTGTATTTATCTTCTCAATTATATATATATATATATATATATATATATATATATATATTCAATATATATATATATATAATTTTCTTTTTATCTATCTTCCCAATTAACCATTTTCACACTAAACTACTTTTTGAACCGCGTTCACACTTAGCCGCTCTTTAGCCATTCCCCTAAAACAAAAATATTGCGTTGGCGGGGATCAAACTCTGTACCTCTTGTATGCAAGTCACATGTTCTAACCAAACGAGCTACTAAGTCTTTTGCTTACAATCCTTAGAACAATGCTTAACATTATTCTTTTCTCATTCCTCTCCTTTTCCATGTTTTTTTGCAATATTTAATTTAAGGATATCATTTTCATACGGAGTCCAATTTACGCAAACTCGGACTCTATCTCAAGCAGAATTCCGAGACGAACGCAACGGCGCAACCCATTTCACCTAATTATTTTTCTAAAAATTAATTATACCTTGATTTGTTATTTTTATGTTCGCAGAAAATACGGGGTGTTACAGGACTAGCCCAGGGTATCTACACGCAAGAGAGGGCTGATTGACACATACACATGAAACATGAATACAGGTAGGGAGCCGAGCGATAGGGTAGTAAGGGTAAATCTAACATGCTCATGGCTATTAGGCTGATTGAGGTGGAATCCTCACGATAGATGTACACCTGAAGGCTACCACAATTACGGGGGTTGTGATCATGATTATCATATTATACAGATTACTAGTTGGGACATTAGTTAGGTGGTGCAGAGATAAATATAGAAATTAGATTAACAGAGTAGTAGTGAAGCAGAGAAAAAGTAGAAGCACATTCAGTTCACCTTGCACTTATCTTATTTTTAGTTACCTTGTTTTTATGGTATTGTCCTATTTTCGATTTATTCATGTCATGATCCTTTATCTTGTTAGCATGCTGAAAGATCACTGGACTTACCAAACTTATGTCTGACATAGTTTTTTTTCGCCTCTTTTCTTCCGTTCCCCCCCAGGTAGTCAGGGAGGGAATAGCTCAGCCTAACTTGGACCTCATCGCTTTCCAAGCTTGAAGATTAGTTGGTGTATCGCTTTGGACTCTCTCTCTTCCACTGCTATGGCTGGTTCATGCTTTATCGGGGAATATCATTGTTTTTATGCTTCTTTTATTCTTGGAGGTTTTTAAATCAAGGCAGAAGTTTTATGTATTACATTTAAGCATGACTGAATTAAGTTGTAAAAGCTTGACTGAATTAAGTTGTTGATAAAATGACTTTATTTTCCGCTGCTTTATTTGTCTGTCTTGTAATTTATCTGCATCTTTTACCTATAATGCTCCACCGAAGATAAGGCATTCCCTCTGTGAGTGACCTTAACGGAGGTGTGGTGTTACAATTGGTATCAGAGCTGAAGGTTACCGTGTAATGACCCGAGTATTTACACTGATCACTGACAAAGATGCATATATTACAACATTTACAAAAAATCCATTTTTAGACATTTGTGTTTGATAGCATGTGTTTAATAGCGTTTGTTTAATTTTATTTACACATGTATGAGAACAACACTTTTACATAGCATGTATTTGTGATGCTATTTTTATTTTACATGTTAGTTCATTTTTCAAGGGATTTAAGAATTTGGTTTTTTTGTAAATATTGATGTGAAAACTTATCAAACTTGAATTAAAATATGCCAAACCTTTTTGTTGTTCAAAAGCAAGTATTAAAGCAAAGCTTAAGTTTACATATACATAATCAAAACATGAAAGCCTCATTACCTTTTTGGCAAAGCAAATTCAAAGGAAAGTTTACATATACATCAAAAACCAATTTCATTTGAAAACATGATAGCATGGGAAAACTTATTCAAACTTGTGGTATAGCAAGTTTAAAAACACCATTGCCTTTGCACATACCTTGATTGTTTTTACAAAGGAGTTATCCTCACTTTAGTTAAGAAAGTTCTTGAGTTTTAAAGGACATGTAGACATAATTTAAAGAACAAATCCAATTTTTCGTTGTTCTCAAATAAAAAAGTATGTACTTTAAGATCTTGCAAATTCTTGGTTTTAAAAACTTAACACTTGAATTTAAAACATGCAAAAAACCATTCTTTTGTCAAAAACAAGTTCAAGATCCATTTCATGTTCACATGTATGTCAACACAAAGCATGAACATGACATTCGCTTTTGCAAAGCATATTTTCATTTATATATATGTGTACATTAGAGATAACACCTACACTAGTGATGAGCTTGTAAAGAGAATCTAAAGAGATAGTGTTCACATGGCAAGATCATTTTTGTATCATGTATTTTCAGTTATAAATCATTTCTTTTCTCATGAAATTTGTCACATCTTTTGCATTTTCAAATCATGTTTGTTTTGTAAAAAGACATGTGCATCAAAGATTTGCAAAATCATGAATTGACACCATCATCTTGCCTACACTAGTTGAGTTCAACACCATAGATTTTCTAAGTATTTTCCTATAGATTTTCATCACATGATATAGATTTTTGTAGTACAAAACTTTCAGATTTTGCTAACCTTGCAAGGCAAGTAAATGAATTATATATTTTATGTTAAATCAAAAATATCATGAGAGATTTTGGTTTTAAAAACCCAAGGAAAACTGATTTTAAATGGTACAAAAATGATATTGTAATTTGTTAAATCCAAGAGGAAGATTTGTGAAAGATCATAAGCATTTATTTATGATAATTTATAAGAACCAATAGGAGGAAATGTGGTGGTTGCCTAGGGGATTTTAGGGGGTGATAAGGGCTGAGGTAAGCCATGTGAAAGGAGGAGGGCTGTTTGATTTGGTAAGATTTTCCTTTGAGCTATCTTTCAATTGTCACTTTACAAATATGAAAAAAGTTTTAAATGCACCATAGTTTATTAATTTTCCACCACTATAAATAGGCATAAGCACACATACTTCTCTACACAACACAAACACTTGTATTTGATCAGTATAGGAAGAATAGAAGCAAAGGGTTTCATAACTTTTAAAGGTGAGTAAATCTTTTAACTAAGTCCTTAATGTTTTATTTCTATATTGAACTGGAAATGAATCTTGCTTGTGTTGATCTAGTTCTAGTGACATGTCTTGCCTAGATTCCTGTTTGTTCTGATCTGAACATGTGTTGTTTGTCACTTGAACCTTAAATACCAATTGTTTAGAAAACTGTTTCATACTTTGTGTTACCATACCCTGTTGTTCCTGTTTGAATTAGACACCATCCCAAAAAGTTGATCTATTAATCCATGTTAGCATAGGAGTGAGATGTTTTTGGGTTTTCAAAACCTTTCCATAGCATAAAAATAGTTTAGAAGCAACTAAATCACTTTAAATATACAATGTATATCAAAACCTGGAAAACACAGTCTGTTCAATACAACTCTCTGTTTGATCAAATTTTCAAAACTCATATAAAACCGAATTGAATATATAAATGGAATCAGCATTGAAAATGTTGATTTTTAGTATAGGTTTCATAATTTTTAAGCTTGGGGTTGACGAGAAATCTTGGGATGAACGGAAATTACATTTGGGGTTTTTCCGGCAACCTAGTTGATCGTAGATGATATGGTTCGAACTGGAGGGGTGTAGTGGATCGTAGATCATAAGAAAAATAGGCGTGAATTTTTCTGTAGCTTAAAACGTAAGATTGGGTTCGATTTAGGGTTTTTGCTAGGGTTTTGAAGGGGTGATTTTGGCGTTGAACTACGCACAAAAGAGGGCATCGAGTGAAACAATTTTTGGGGTGGAGGTCGAGGTGTTAGAGGACGTCATACGGGTGAATTCGTAGGTCGAACAGTGGAGGATGGCTACGGCGAGGGGTTGTTTTCTTGGATCTGTGTATTTCTTGGAAGCTCGGTTGAAGAGTAAAAATACTATAGAGGCGCTGTTGTCCACATTGGAGTTTGGCGATGGCATTAGTGGAGGATTTAGGGTTTGTGAGTATGATCAGAATAGTGTGAAGTTAGGAGAAATGTGTGTGCACGTGTACGGGTTGGGTGTGTATGCACCATGAATACACAGCATATCACCAAAGAAGAAGAAGGAAGGAACCTGTTTGCGTTAGTATACACATTCATTAAGGTTTTAACAAAGAAAAGTGGTACTCTAAGAACAGTATGCAAATAGCAGGGCTAGTTAGCAGTATAAGGTCTTAGCATTTGGTAATGGTCACGGCTAGACACCATGGTTTTTCGGTAAGCCACAAAGGGGGAAACAAACTAAATGGTAACAACTACTAAGACATAAGGACGTGTTTGGTGGGTTAGTTGATATGGCTATACAGTATTATTAAACTAAGAAGGGAAAGTGTTGAAATTTAAGGTAGAGGAAAATTAGAGAAAAAAAGAAGAGGTAACAGCAAACAGAAGAGAAGGACGGAAAGAACAAGGATAGTAAAGGAAGTACCAATTGTGGGCTAAGTGTAGTTGGACCTGTTGGGCCAAGCAAATAGAAACCAAAATAAAATGAGAAGGGAAGGAATGGGCTGTCGGGCCATAGGAAGTAAGAAAAGTATAAAATGGAAAAAAAAAAAAAATATAGAATTTTTATTTAATTTAAACAAGAAAGAAAGTGAATCAGGATAAAAAATACAGTTTTCGTCAGAAACTGAAATTAAAATACAGAAGTTGTATTTTAAATTAAATTATAAATTTTATTTATGATTATAATTTGAAATAGTTTTCTAATGAAATATTCAAACTATAAAGTCAACGAAAAAAGAGTCGATCAAATTCAGAAGATCGAGTATGGTTTTGATAGAGGACGAAAAATTAACACCGAAACTATAATTATAAATTTATTTTATAATTTAAATTAGAATCTATCTTCTAATGAGATATTTAAAATTTTAAAACAAAATTTGTCAGTTTTAAACTGAAATGTATAATTAATCTAAAATCGATAAGTTTTAAACAAAATTTGTCAGTTTTAAACTAAATAGAAAAACCGTATGTAACACATACGCCAGAATTTGTCAGTTTTAAACTGAAATGTAAAATCCCTGATATAAGAAACCGATCATGAACAGTTCTGTACTTTGTAAAACAAGAACTGTGAATAATGTTTTAATCGTGTGTAGACAGATAAATAAGTAAAAAGGAGGAACTTTATCAGTATAGAAAGAAGAATAAGGAAATCAAGAAAGATGGATCAAAAAGTGAAAATTTGACGAGAAAAATACCAAGTGTATAAGTTGTAAAATAAATGATTAAATCATAATTTAAGTCATTTATGAGTGATCAGATTAAGTAAAAATGATGAGAAATATTTTTTTAAAGGAAATTTAAAGTAAGTATTCATTTTTAAGGTGACGAACAAAACGGAAAGAAAAACCATGTGCGTCGCACACACTAAAATTGGCCATTCTGAAAAGATGATCAAAATAACCAGATAAAAACCAGATGATCTTATACTGTTTAGTTTGACTGTAATTATATATGCCGATTAGATTATAATCTTGTTAGATTTGTAATTTAAAAAGAAAAATGTTCGTTAATCATTTCAAAGAGGCCGGAATTAACATTCCACTTTGATTTGATAATACGCCGTACGTCAGAGATTTTTAATTAAAGACGGCGAGATACAAGGACTATTTTTGAATAGTGCCTTCGGTATGTTCAGTCCCTGGACAACTTGTATGGACGAATGTCTGACAGAGTATTTCCAAAGGAATCACGTACGTTGTTTTCTTCAAACGTAACAGTTGCTGGCACAGAAGGGAAACTTCTTTAGCCTGACAACCAGAGTATTTTTGTGGAAATCAATTAGTGATCTCTGATGGATTTGACTATGTGGCATTCAAAGAAATTAAACAGTGATGATGAAAAGGTAAGTCTAGCCTCAACCCTCACACCCAGGAAATGACAAAAATCGGGCAGGCAGCATGGCTATGTGGGGTCGCTGCCATTAGGGTGTATAATCACCTATCTAGAGAAAATCTTATTTGCTTCTTTAATCTATTTCAACGCTGTCCCTTTTCGGGAAGACGGTGGGTAGCTCCCAACCGTTGGTGATATACATTCGATACACTCAAGAGAAATGAGTGGTCGGTCATGTGTGGGCCGGGTTGCAAGACATTCTTGTTGAACCCAGGTGTATTCGCCTCTAGAGATGCATCATCGGAAGGTGGTCCCATACCTTGTCATAGTTGGAAATCCAATTTCCATAAGCCCCAAACAGTTTTTATTTGTATAATATATAGGAGAATGTAAGATGCAAGCATTCTTCTAGATTCTAAATTATTTGTGAAAACACATAGACACTATGATAATATCTGATTTCAAGTATACAAAGTGTTTTGATATCATAAGGTAAAAACCTGTTCCGTATTTACGGCGTGGTCTTATGAGGTATTTTTTATTTGTTTTAAACTGTTTACTCATACCAGTCCCTTGACTGACCCGGAGTTTATTTTTCTGTGTTTCACTTAAACTCTTGGGTATTCATAACGCTTGTTATGAATAGACAAGTGAATTGGGAATCGATAAAACTTGAGAAGCTGGAATGGAACTTTCTGTGTGCTGGTTTATCTATCCTATCTACTGTATAATTATAAGTCTGCAAGTTAGTTGGGAATGATATGTATAATTAATGATGTACTATGGAATGGCTTGTATCACTAGTTCAGTATGCTCTGATGTAATATATTTCGCTGTGTAACAATATAAAGTATTATCTTTTTGTAAAAATTCCGCTGTGAGATTCTGATGTTTCTGTGATTTTATCTTCTACCTATGCATATTCTCATTAATGGCACGACTGCCGATGTGTTCGAAAGTTGGGTCGTTACAGTTGGTATCAGAGCATAGGTTACTGATTACCTAGGCTTTGGGTGAGTGTGAGAGAGCGTATTTTTGAAAATTTAAAATAAATTTAAAATAAATCAACTTGGATGGTATACCTAAGTTAATTATTTCCCATCAAGTCTGGAATGACGACCTGTTATATTTAGGTAATTAAAATGAGTAACCGAGTACAAAGAGGACGAATTAGAGGGTCTTCCACCATGACTGGTCATAATACTGGATCCCAGGAGCAAGGAGAGACTGTGGAGGGAGTTGCACCAGCCCAGCAAAATAAAAGCTTTGCGACAATTTGAAAGGACTTAATTGATCAGGGTTAGTCTTGAGATAAATTTAATATGATTGGATTAAATTAGGATAACATCCGATCATATTGATACCGGAAATCGAGTTAGAATTATAAATTGAATTATAATTTGGGATTTCCTGAAATTAAGTCTGGACTTAAGTATTTATTTGGATATGGACTCAGGAAAAGTGAATTGGTCGATTTTTGAAATCAAATCATATTTATGAATCCCGAAATGGAGACCGTTAAGTACGTGAAGGAAGATTTTGGGTAATACTTAATGGAGTTAAGTAACTTGATCGAAAAGCGAATTTGGACATATTTTTTTGTTTTGAATAGGATATTTCTGATGTGTGTTAATTATTTATATATAAGTCGATAACTCTAATCTACTGTTTACAAATTTCGAGGACGAAATTTTTATAAGGGGGGTAGAATGTAATAACCCGGGTATTTACACTTATCACTGACATAGATGAATTGATCGTAAGAACGTATTTTCAAATATGATTTAAAATCCAGAGTGTGAAATTTCAAAACCCTGTTAATTTGTGTATAACAGCATTTATAGATGCATATATTATAGCATTTACTAAAAACCCATTTTTAGACATTTGTGTTTGATAGCATGTGTTTAATAGCGTTTGTTTAATTTTATTTACACATGTATGAGAACAACACTTTTACATAGCATGTATTTGTGATGCTATTTTTATTTTACATGTTAGTTCATTTTTCAAGGGATTTAAGAATTTGGTTTTTTTGTAAATATTGATGTGAAAACTTATCAAACTTGAATTAAAATATGCCAAACCTTTTTGTTGTTCAAAAGCAAGTATTAAAGCAAAGCTTAAGTTTACATATACATAATCAAAACATGAAAGCCTCATTTCCTTTTTGGCAAAGCAAATTCAAAGGAAAGTTTACATATACATCAAAAACCAATTTCATTTGAAAATATCATAGCATGGGAAAAGTTATTCGAACTTGTGGTATAGCAAGTTTAAAAACACCATTGCCTTTGCACATACCTCAATTGTTTTTACAAAGGAATTATCCTCACTTTTGTTAAGAAATTTCTTGAGTTTTAAAGGGCATGTAGACATACTTTAAAGAACAAATCCAATTTTTCCTTGTTCCCAAATAAAAAAGTATGTACTTAAGGATCTTGCAAATTCTTAGTTTTAAAAACATAACAATTGAATTTAAAACATGACAAAAACCATTCTTTTGTCAAAAACAAGTTCAAGATCCATTTCATGTTCACATGTATGTCCACACAAAGCATGAACATGACATTCCCTTTTGCAAAGCATATTTTCATTTATATATATGTGTATATTGGAGAAAACACCTACACTAGTGATGAGCTTGTAAACAGAATCTAAAAAGATAGTGTTCATATGGCAAGATCATTTTTGTATCATGTATTTTCAGTTTTAATTCATTTCTTTTCTCATGAAATTTCTGAAATTTGTCACCTCATTTGCATTTTCAAATCATGTTTGTTTTGTAAAAAGACATGTGCATCAAAGATTTGCAAAATCATGAATTGACACCATCATCTTGCCTACACTAGTTGAGTTCAACACCATAGATTTTCTAAGTATTTTCCTATAGATTTTCATCACATGATATAGATTTTTGTAGTACAAAACTTTCAGATTTTGCTAATGTTGCAAGGCAAGTAAATGAATTATATATTTTTTGTTAAATCAAAAATATCATGAGAGATTTTGGTTTAAAAACCCAAGGCAAACTGATTTTAAATGGTACAAAAATGATATTGTAATTTGTTAAATCCAAGAGGAAGATTTGTGAAAGATCATAAGCATTTATTTATGATAATTTAAAAGAACCAACAGGAGGAAATCTGGTGGTTGCCTAGGGGATTTTAGGGGGTGATAAGGGCTGAGGTAAGCCATGTGAAAGGAGGAGGGCTGTTTGATTTGGTAAGAATTTCCTTTGAGCTATCTTTCAATTGTCACTTTACAAATCTGAAAACAGTTTTAAATGCACCATAGTTTATTAATTTTCCACCACTATAAATAGGCATAAGCACACATACTTCTCTACACAACACAAACACTTGTATTTGATCAGTAAAGGAAGAATAGAAGCAAAGGGTTTCATTGATTTTAAAGGTGAGTAAATCTTTTAACTAAGTCCTTAATGTTTTCTTTCTGTATTGAACTGGAAATGAATCTTGCTTGTGTTGATCTAGTTCTAGTGACATGTCTTGCCTAGATTCCTGTTTTTTCTGATCTAAACATGTGTTGTTTGTCACTTGAACCTTAAATACCAATTATTTAGAAAACTGTTTCATACTTTGTGTTACCTTACCCTGTTCTTCCTATTTGAATTAGACACCATCCCAAAAAGTTGATCTATTAATCCATGTTAGGATAGGAGTGAAATGGTTACTGATTTTCAAAACCTTTCCATAGCCTAAAAATAGTTTAGAAGCAACAAAATCACTTTAAATATACACTATATATCAAAAGCAGGAAAACACAGTTTGTTCAATACAACTCTCTGTTTGATCAAATTTTCAAAACTCATATAAAACCGAATTGAATATATAAATGGAACCAGCATTGAAAATGTTGATTTTTAGTATAGGTTTCATAATTTTTAAGCTTGGGGTTGACGATAAATCTTAGGATGAACGAAAATTACATTTGGAGCTTTTTCCGGCAACATAGTTGATCGTAGATGATATGGTTCGAACTAGAGGGGTGTAGTGGATCGTAGATCATAGGAAAAATAGGCGTGAATTTTTCTGTAGCTTAAAACGTAAGATTGGGTTCGATTTAGGGTTTTTTCTAGGGGTTTGAAGGAGTGATTTTGGCGTTGAACTACGCACAAAAGAGGGCATCGAGTGAAACAATTTTTGGGGTGGAGGTCGAGGCGTTGGAGGACGTCATACGGGTGAATTCGTAGGTCGAACGGTGGAGGATGGCTACGGCGAGGGTAGTTTTCTTGGATCTGTGTATTTCTTGGAAGCTCGGTTGAAGAGTAAAAATACTGTAGCGGCGCTGTTGTCCACATTGGAGTTTGGCGATGGCATCAGTGGAGGATTTAGGGTTTGTGAGTATGATCAGAATAGTGTGAAGTTGGGAGAAATGTGTGTGCACGTGTACGGGTTGGGTGTGTATGCACCATGAATACATAGCATATCACCAAAGAAGAAGAAGGAAGGAACCTGTTTGCGTTAGTATACACATTCAATAAGGTTTTAACAAAGAAAAGTGGTACTCTAAGAACAGTATGCAAATAGCAGGGCTAGTTAGCAGTATAAGGTCTTAGCATTTGGTAATGGTCACGGCTAGACACCATGGTTTTTCGGTAAGCCACAAAGGGGGAAACAAACTAAATGGTAACAACTACTAAGACATAAGGACGTGTTTGGTGGGTTAGTTGATATGGCTATAAAGTATTATTAAACTAAGAAGGGAAAGTGTTAAAATTTAAGGTAGAGGAAAATTAGAGAAAAAAAGAAGAGGTAACAACAAACAGAAGAGAAGGACGGAAAGAACAAGGATAGTAAAGGAAGGAGCAATTGTGGGCTATGTGTAGTTGGGCCTGTTGGGCCAAGCAAATAGAAACCAAAATAAAATGAGAAGGGAAGGAATAGGCTGTCGGAAAAGTATAAAATGGAAAAAATAAATATTTAGATAAAAATAGAATTTTTATTTAATTTAAACAAGAAAGAAAGTGAATCAGGATCAAAAATACAGTTTTCGTCAGAAACTGAAATTAAAATACAGAAGTTGTATTTTAAATTAAATTATAAATTTTATTTATAATTATAATTTGAAATAGTTTTCTAATGAAATATTCAAACTATAAATTCAACGAAAAAAGAGTCGATCAAGTGTAGAAGATCAAGTATGGTTTTGACAGAGGACGAGAAATTAACACAGGAACTATAATTATAAATTTATTTTATAATTTAAACTAGAATCTATATTCTAATGAGATATTTAAAATTTTAAAACAAAACAAGGTAAAGAAAAACTGTATGTAACACATACGCTAGAATTTGTCAGTTTTAAACATAAATCTAAAATCCCTGATATAAGAAACCGATCATGAACAGTTCTATACTTTGTAAAACAAGAACTATGAATAATGTTTTAATCGTGTGTAGACTGAAAAATAAGTAAAAAGGAGGAACTTTATCAGTATAAAAAGAAGAATAAGGAAATCAAGAAGGATGGATCAAAAAGGGAAAATTTGACGAGAAAAATACCAAGTGTATAAGTTGTAAAATAAATGATTAAATCATAATTTAAGTTATTTATGAGTGATCGGATTAAGTAATAATGATGAGAAATATTTTTCTAAAGGAAATTTAAAGTAAGTATTCATTATTAAGGTGACGAACAAAACAGAAAGAAAAACCGTGTGCGTCGCACACACTAAAATTGGTCGTTTTGAAAAGATGATCAAAATAACCAGATAAAGACCAGATGATCTTATATTGTTTAGTTTAACTGTAATTATATATGCAAATTAGATTATAATCTTGTTAGATTTATAATTTAAAAAGAAAAATGTTCGTTAATCATTTCAAAGAGGTCGGAATTAACATTCCACTTTGATTTGATTATACGTCGTATGTCAGAGATTTATAAATTAAAGTTGGCGAGATACAAGGACTATTTTTGAATAGTGCCTTCGGTTTGTTCAGTCCCAGGACAACTTGTATGGACGAATGTCTGACAGAGTATTTCCAAAGGAATCACGTACGTTGTTTTCTTCAAACGTACCAGTTGCTGGCACAGAAGGGAAACTTCTTTAGCCTGACAACCAGAGTATTTTTGTGGAAATCAATTGGTGATCTCTGATGGACTTGATGATGTGGCATTCAAAGAAATTAAACAGTGATGATGAAAAGGTAAGTCTAGCCTCAAGCCTCACACCCAGGAAATGACAAAAATCACGCAGGCAGCATGGCTATGTGGGTTGCTCCCATTAAGGTGTATAATCACCTATCTAGGGAAAATCTTATTTTCTTCTTTAATCTATTTCAATGCTGTCCCTTTTCGGGAAGACGGTGGGTAGCTCCCAACCGTTGGTGATATACATTCGATACACTCAAGAGAAATGAGTGGTCGGTCATGTGTGGGCCGGGTTGCAAGACGTTCTTATTGAACCCAGGTGTATTCGCCTCTAGAGATACATCATCGGAAGGTGGTCCCATACTTTATCATAGTTGGAAATCCAATTTCCATAAGCGCCAAACGGTTTTTATTTGTATACTATATAGGAGAATGTAAGATGCAAGCATTCTTCTAGATTCTAAATTATTTGTGAAAACACCCAGACATTATGATAATATCTGATTTCAAGTATACAAAGTGTTTTGATATCATAAGGTAAAAACCCGTTCCGTATTTACGGCGTGGTCTTATGAGATATTTTTTATTTGTTTTAAACTGTTTACTCATACCAGTCCCCTGACTGACCCAGAGTTTATTTTTTTGTGTTTCACTTAAACTCTTGGGTATTCATAACGCTTGTTATGAATAGACAAGTGAATCAGGAATGGATAAAACTTGAGAAGCTGAAATGGAACTTTCTGTGTGCTGGTCTACCTATCCTATCTACTGTATAATTATAAGTCTGCAAGTTAGTCGGGAATGATATGTATAATTAATAATGTACTATGGAATGACTTGTATCACTAGTTCAGTATGCTCTGATGTAATATATTCCGCTGTGTAACAATATAAAGTATTAACTTTTTGTAAAAATTCCGCTGTGAGATTCTGATGTTTCTATGATTTTATCTTCTATCTATGCTTATTCTCAGTAATGGCACGACTTCCGATGTGTTCGAAAGTTGGGTCGTTACATACCGGATCAGATAAAAGATTTGAAAAATTATTTTCAAAATGGTTTTAAAAGAAGCATTTTCAAAAGAAAAGTTTTGTTTTAAAGGCGTATTCCCCAAAGCCATATGCACTATCTTTTGATCCTTTGTTTGAATCCTTGTTTCATTCTTTCCTGAGTCTCCGGGGCTCCTGGCTTTCTGGGAAGTAACCTCAACGCGACATGGTTCCGTAGGCTCGACGAAACTACGACACTTGTCAAAGGGCAAACAAGTGCCCAACTTCCATCTATAGCCGTAGTAGTTTCACCTGCGGCTAATTTTATATCGAGCTTTGTAGGATTCTCTGTGCGATGGAGGCAGCTTTCAAGAGACCTGTCAACAAGTTACACAAGGATGGCAAATATGAGAATGAGGGAGTTTAGCTAAGGAGCACAACACAAGGATGAAGAACTCACGGATATGGACTTGGTTCACAAAGGAGGGGAGGAAGGAATAGTAAAAACTAAAACAAGAGGAAGTATCTTTATTTTGGTATAACGGGTCGTATAATTAAGGGCAAGGGCAAGAACAAAAGACAGGACTTTCCGGAAGGCAAGTGCATGTTCTCACCACCAGCATACCTTAGAGAGAGGTAGTAAGGTTTCTGTTGAAAAGTTTAGTTTTTCTTCTTGATCATCCTATTAGTACTCTTTTTGATTTTTGCGCTTCGCGTTCATTTATATCTGCTTCCATAGTTTAGTCTCTGCACCCTAGAGCTTGTATAGTAGAGGATCCGATTATTGTCTCAAGTCCAATTTGTGGTTCTGCTCATTTATCTTTGGTTTGTAAGGATTTGAGAAACTTATGTTTTTGGTTTCATGGGCTATGGGTTGATTCTAGGCATGGATTAGTTAGCTAGTAATTGTGAAAGGATGATAGTTAGACTTTCGACATGCCTCGGGAATACCCTCGAAATTTCATGTGATCCTAAGGGATCAGTTTGTCTTAGCTACCTAGAATCACTTTATGTATTTATCGACGATTTTCGATCCGTTAGAGTAGTCCATGAGTACACAGATTTTATTTGATTAAGGTTAGGAATTTTCCCCTTAAAAACTCGAGATAGACTTCAACATATATCTAGTTGACAATGCTAAGCCAGTTATGCGATCAACGATAGTTTTGGAGAAGGATTGGCGAGGATAGCCAGAGTCGGTTAAGTGCTCAATTGTTTGGTTGTTTTACTAGTATCATCTCATATAAATCGTCCAAATTCGGAGGAGGTATTCCTTGGGTGCTTGTCTGATATTGGTTTAGGCCTTGGGGCTTGTACTTGAGGGATGCCAAGTTCGACTAGGATGGTTTGCGTGAGAGATATCGACCCTCAGATTTGTGACATGAGGGATAAGCTAATTAGAGGAGAGACCTTTAATCATCTTAGTTTATACACTTGGTATCATGGTTAACTTCTGTTTATCTTGGAAAGATAGTTCGACAACATTGGATAACCTCTAGCATAGTAAATGATCGAGGTCCTATCTTTACTGGTGGGTTTTGGAAATGGAGGTCAAGAAGCTTCACAATCGTGAAGTTAAATTAGTTAAGGTACAGTGGAGTGAAGCTCAAAGAAGATGCGACTTAGAAGACTGAAGACTAGATACACGCATCATGCCCTTTTTGAGGGTATATCCTTGATTCCTCCTTTTTCTATAATATTTATTTGCATGCTAGTCTTTATCTTTTAAGTATATTCTCTCGGCCATATCCTCGATCCTTAGGTAGAATCCAATGGATGAAAACATGTGTTTGAGACATGTTATGATTGATGGTTGCAAGTGGTTGCAAGTGTTTGCTAGTGGTTGCTCGTGGATGCATATACACGCATTAGGCACTAGATCGGCTCAGTCACTTTCATATTGCATATGCAAATGAATGTAATTGTATATGGATAGAAACTTGATGTGTTATCATATGGATGTTGCATATGGATGAGTGAATATGCACACATATAGTATTTACATGATTAGAGATATTTGCATACATATTGGATGCATGACACTCTCATGATTCGCATTAAGGAGGTCAACTAGATCAGTAGACCGCCTGATTTTGCACTAGATAAGAAACATATACACACACTCTGCATATGTTCATATGGCATTAGAAGTCTTTTAAGGACAATGGATACTTGTGGATGATGGATGAGTAGATGGATGATTGGATGTTAGGATGCATTCTTCTTAACTTGAAGATTTCGGGGACGAAATCCTTTAAGGAGGTGAGAATGTAACACCCCGAATTTTCTGACAATATTAAAATTAAAAAATTCAAGAACACTTTATTTTTAGAAGAAGAATTAAGTGAAATGGGTTGCGCTATTACGTTCGTCTCAAAATTTTGGTCAAGATAGACATTTGGTTTGCATAAAACGGATATCTTATGAAGATGTTATTAAGCCTTGAAGTTTGTATGCATATAAGAAAAAAAAATATAGATATATATAAAAACTAAATAAATAAAGATGCAAAAAAGTTCAAAACAGTGAATCGGGAGTGGGAATAACCGAACCGGCCCATTTTTGAGGTCGACCCGAGCTCCGCTGGGTCGACTAGGGATTGATTCAGGGTATTTGGCTGTCAACCCGTGGGCCGATTCGCTCTAAGGCAGATGTGGCATCTGATTGGTTCTGATGGACTCCTTTCTGAGTCATTAGGGCTTACGTGGCTATTCTATCTTGTTTGAATGACTTTGATTTTCTCTAGGTTAATCTGACGGTTCTTATTAAATCAAACTTCTATATAAGCAACCTAAATCTAAACCCTAAGCCACACACAAATATTCCTAGAGCCATCATGCAGTCAGTGGTGAACCTAGAATTGCCGTCATCTCTTTCAACTCAAAGGGAAGATAGAAGCAACATCAAAATCAAATCAAAACTAATCTAATTCAACTAACAGAATTCAATGATCTACATCAAAGGCAAGCAATTCAGTTTCAGAATACAGATCCCTGAAATCAAGTTTTTCCTTTTGATTATAAGTGTAGTTATCTTTCAGATGTGAATAAATTAAAGACATGATTTGTAATGAATTGTAAAATAGAATTGTATCAAGTTGTATGTGATGCTGATTCATGTTTATTCATGTCTATTCTATCATATATGCCTATGAACTATTGTGGTCTATCGAACCTATCATGTTATGTGGAAATTGGTGAGTAAACCTATGATGTTGTAGAGGAATTTGGGAATGAAATTATCATACGTAATTTTGGTGATATTATGATACATACAAGTTTTAGGCTAAGTCATGTCGTTTATGCCTAATTGTTTAGAGTCATTATGCATACATGTTTTGTAACGACCTGGAAAAATGCGATCTTGGTTATCCTATATACAACACATATCGAACATTCAAGGATCGAAAATAACCGAATAGTTAATGAAAGAAGACAGAGGGTGAGACTAGATAAGATAGAAACTTAGAATAGAAGAAGAAGAAGAACACAATATCAGAGTAACACGAATCTCACAGAGGAACGAATAAATATATTTCATATAACATAACTTGAAATACAAATCTGTACTTGAATATACATATCATTATCAAAGTACAGCACTTACAACACAGCGGAAATAACTATAGCTATATGATCCTGAAGCCTCCTGCTCCAAGCTCTTCCAGTATATCTGTAAATCCTGACTACTTGACCGCCCGTACAAATTTAGGTACCCAAGAGTTTAGGGGAAACAACAAAATAAACTCCGGGTCAGTCATGGGACAAGTGTGAGTAAAATAGTTTAACACAGTTTAACATATATATGATATCTCATAAGACCACGCCGTGAATACGGAACCGGTTTTTCCCTTATGAGAATCCAACATCTTAGACAAGCAATATCATTCTGATATTATAATAATGTCTAAGTACAAATATATATCAATCTAGCAGAAACGCTTTCATCTCACGTTCTACATATATAGTATACAATCAAAACCGCAAGCACGTATTGGGTAATGGATTTCCAACTATGACAAGGTAAGGAACCACCTTTCGCTAGTGTACCTCTATAGAGGAATACACTAGGTTTAACAAGAACATCTTGCAACCCGGCCACACATGACCGACCACTCAATTCGCTTGAGTGTATCGAATGTATATCACCAACGGTTGGGATCAGCAACCGTTTCCCGAATGGGACAGCATCAACAATAGATTTTTAGAAATGAATGAAACTCTAGATCAATTGATTATATACCCTACTTCGATGCGACCGACTTAGCCATGCTGCCTGCCCGATTTTTGTCATTTACCGGATGTGAGGCTTGAGGTTACGCTTTATCATCACATCAGATTCTCTTCGAATGTTACATCGTCAGATCCATCAAAATCACTAATTGACTTTCACAACAATACATTATGTGTTAGCTAAAAGAAGTTTCCTTCTCTGCTTCCACTCTTGGTACTGTTGAAGAAATCAATGTACGTGACCTTTCTGGAAATACTCTATCAGACATTCATCCATACAAGTCATCCAGGAACAGGATGAACCAAAGGCACTATTCAGTACATCCATCTTATGCACTGTTATCTAAGACTTATACAATAGCCCTTGCACTTTACTCCGTCTTCAATTTTCTTTGGCATATATGATTCGCAACGCTTATGCCAATACAGAGTGGTTCTTTGGATAAAAATCCAACTGGTCTCTCCATATTAACAACGTTAAAATGGTCAAAACTTCGATGGTCTGTGATTTAACCATCAAAGAAAAACAGGTGTGCAAACAACGATATTATTTCCAGAAGGAAATTCTATCAATCAATCATCAATCATATATATATATATATTCATATTTCCTTATTTTCTATGTTTAGAAAATATATGTTAACGCTGGAAAACATTTCCATTTCTAATCCATATTTCCAGTTTCAATATTTGATTTCGTTTCTGATTCTATTTGGAAAATATTTCCAAATCTTCTTTACTTGGATTTAAACAGATGTTTAAATCAACATCGCGACGACAACTCGAACCACTATACTTATTTACTAAATTCACTTAACCACTTTCACTCTCGAACCTTAACCAGTTCTAAATTAAAAACGAAGTCAATCAAGTTGGGGTATAGCTACCTCTCAGACCTTAACTGAACAACATTTCAAATCTCGAAATAGGTTAAGTTCATCCTTTAACTCTTTAACACTTCCTTACGTAACTTCCGGATATAATTTACGAGTCCAACTCTTTTAATTCTATTCGAATGAACTAGATTTTATTAACTCCTTTGATTTAACTTAAATCGGTTAACTCCATCGAATAACTAAATTCGATAACTCCTTCGAATAACTAAATTCGATAACTCCTTTCGAATAAACTATATTCGATAACTCACTTCGATTAAACTAATCGATAACTATTTTCGATTAAACTAAAACCGAAAACTCCTTTTATTTTACTCTATTCGAATAAACTAATATTCGATTAATGCAATTTCTACTAACTCTATTTAATTACCCCTATCGGTTTTACTCTAACTGGTTAACTCTAACTGTTTAACTCTAACTGGTTAACTTGACTTACTTAACCCAACTGGTTAACTTGACTTACTTAACTTATTTAACTCAATTTGATTAAATCCTATCGAATAACAAATTCGATAACTCCTTTCGTTTAAACTATAATCGATACTCCTTTCGAATGACAAATTCGATAACTCCTTTCGATTAAACTATAATCGATACTCCTTTCGAATGACACATTCGAATAACTAATTCGAATAACCCTTATTTATTTAACTCTATTCGAATAAACTAAATTCGATCTAACTTACTTTCGAATACTTATATTCGATAATCTCTTTCTTCGAATAAATCTTATTCGATTTTAACCCCTGTCGAATAACTAGAATCGATCAACTCACTTCGAATATTTCTGATTCGATTATCTCACTTCGAATATCTCTGATTCGATTCACTTCTTCAAAATAACTAAATTCGATTAACTCTCGAATAACTAAATTCGATTAACTCATTTCAACTCTATTCGAATTACTAAATTCGATTAACTCCATTTGAATACCATATTCGATTTAACTTCTTTCGAATACCATATTCGATAAACTGACTTTATTCGCTTTATAAAGATTTCCTTTTTAACAACGTTTATTCATTTTTAAAGATTTACTTTTAGTAACGGTTCTCCACTTTAAAAATGATTTCCTTCTTATAACAGTTTCCTTTTTATAACGTTTTACAAATATTTCCCTTTTTAACTCTATTTGTAAATGGTTTACAAATATTCCCTTTTCAAATTCTATTTGCAAATATTCCCCTTTTTAACCTTATTTATTTATCCTAAGTATTTCCTTTATTAATATCTTATTTATTTTCAAAATAAATATTCCTTATATCTTATGATATTTATTTAACACATAAATATCTCCTTTTCTTATTCTATTTATTTGACAAATAAATAATCCTTTAATAACTTATTCTGTTTCCTAAGTCAATATCTCTTTTATAACTTATTTACTTAACAAATAAGTATCTCGTTTAACATCTCCTATTTATTTAACCAATAAGTATCTCATTTATAAAATCTTATGATTTTATAAATGTACTCTTTTCTTTATAAATATTTCATTTATAAAGATTCCCTCTTTCTATATAATTTCACCTATACAGATTTCTATTTATAAATATTTCATTTATAAATATATCATTTATAAAATCTTATGATTTTATAATTATTTCCCTTTTCAATTTAAATCCTAAAAATATTCTAACTCCTTAAATTCCCGGAAAAATTTGCCATAACCTCCTTTGTACCGGGAGCATCGGGAAAATCTCCAAACCCGCCACACAGGCCTTTCCAATCAAAAAGAAAATTGTTTGAAATTATTTCCTTTCTAAATATCTCCTATTTATAAATATTCCAATTTATAAATATTTCTTATTTATAAATATTTCTATTTATAAATATCTCTTATTTATAAATATTCCATTTATAAATATTATATTTTCAATATCACTTTGAAAATTTCCTTATCAACATTCCGGTATGTTATGGTGTTTAACATATCAAATTTCGATATCCAATATTGTCCATACACACACGATCAACAACAGGTTATAATTCACATCATATATCAAAATAGATGAAAAACAATAAAATAACTGTTGAGGAATCCTCGGATTCCTCCAACCTGTTTCCCTGCATCCACAGATGTTACACAATACAATCAACATCACTTTCAGTTCCATATGATATATTCTGATAGCAGAATCAATATCTAAATATTTAACGGTTTATATATATATATATATATATATATATATAATTTCCACTAATTGACTAGAAGTTCAATCAATCAGTCAACACACAGTCAATCAGACAATTTCTAACAGTTCTAAAAATACAACATGAAATTATAAACTGTTCAGAGTTGGTGAGATTTACTCACATTGGACTATCATCGTTAATAAAGATAATTTTCGTTGATTTAGACGGACAATTTATTTTGTCATAAATTGTAACGGGTTCAGATTCACTCTCAATCAGCTCCATGGTGAAGCTCTCGTCCATACGGTCCCAACGTGACTGACGGTTCGTGATTCTGATTTCATACGAATAAGTTATTGCTTTTAGAAGTTCATATGTATTAAAATAAAAATAAACTTAAACTATTTATTAATCGGGCCTCACCACTTTTAACTAACCCGGCCCATTTCCGTTCAGACCCAACCCGACCTCTCTCTTCTTCTTCCTCTTTGCAAAATGCGACCTGCTGCTCCAACCATTACCGCTCGTTTCAGCTCCACCCCACCTTCAAACTCTCCACCGAACCACATGAAACCAATACCAATGTTCTTCTCACTAAACTATCATCACATTGGTACCACCAAGACCCCACTCAACATCACCCTGGCATTTGCGTCGAACCACCCTTTCCCGCCTGCTACAGTAAAGTAGCAAACCATATGGCTACCAAATCCAACCAGAAACTCCCAAATGAACCTACTTTCCTCACTCAAACCAAAAACGAACTCCATTTCATAAATCGAAGCTTCAAACCCTTACAAATCCGAGCCCTAGCTCGTTCATACCAACGCTGTGATTTTTCCAGCGAAAATAAGAACCACCTAAACCCACAAAACTTAGACTGGATCGAAGAGAATAACAAGAGGATTACAAATCCATAGGTTTCGAAATTTATTGGATTTGATTTCATTTTCATTTGATTTTATTTCTCTCGTGAAAAAGCTTTTTGCTGTAAGAAAAAGAACGGCGAAATTTGTTGACTGAGGAATGTAAATTAGGTTTAGCAGAGTGGAAGAGTATTTATAGGAAGATATATTGTGTAACGACCCGGATTTTCGGTGACTTTGGTTATCGACATAAGCACGATGTCGATAACCAAACCATCGAAAAATCCTAGTAATTAGTGAAAGAAATTAGAGTGTGAGGAAAGATAAGATAGAAAATTAGAATAGAAGAAGAAGAACACAACATCAGAGTAACACGAATCTCACAGCGGAACGAATAAATATATTTCATAACATAACTTTGAAATACAAACTTGGTACTTGAATATACATATCATTTTCAAAGTACAGCACTTACAACACAGCGGAAATAAACTATAGCTATATGATCCTGAAGCCTCCTGCTCCAAGCTCTTCCAGTATATCTGTAAATCCCGACTACTTGACTGCCCATACAAATTTAGGCACCCAAGAGTTTAGGGAAAACAACAAAGTAAACTCCGGGTCAGTCATGGGACTGGTGTGAGTAAAACATTTTAAAAACAGTTCGAACAAGTAAACGATATCTCATAAGACCACGCCGCATAACGGAACGGGTTTTTCCCTTATGAGAATCCAAAATATCTTTATATCAAAAACCTTTAGATATTATAATAATGCCTATCAATCACAGTATATATAATCATCTAGCAGAAACGCTTTCATCTCACGTTATACATATATAGTATACAATCAAAACCGCAAGCACATATTGGGTAATGGATTTCAATCTTTGATAAGGTATGGAATCACCTTCCGCTTGTGTACCTCTAGAGAGGAATACACTGGGTTCAACAAGAACATCTTGCAACCCGACCACACATGACCGACCACTCATTTCGCTTGAGTGTATCGAATGTATATCACCAACAGTTGGGATCAGCAACCGTTTCCCGAATGGGACAGCATCAACAATAGATTTTTAGAAGTAAATGAAACTCTAGATCAGGTGATTATACACCCTACTTCGGTGCGACCGACTTAGCCATGCTGCCTGCCCGATTTCTGTCATTTACCGGATGATGAGGCTAGAAGCTACGCTTTATCATCATACCAGATTCACTTTTAATGCCACATCGTCAAATCCATCAAATCACCGATTGACGTCCTCAACCATACATTACGCGTTAGCTAGAAGATGTTTCCTTCTCCGCTTCCACTCTTGGTACAGTTGGAGAAATCAATATACGTGATCGTCTGGACATATTCTGTCAGACATCCGTCTATACAAGTCACCCAGGAACAGGATGAACTGAAGGCACTATTCTGTAAACAGGATAGCCCTTGCATAATTCCGTCTTCAATTTCCTTTGGCATATATGATTCGCAACGCTTATGCCAATACAGAGTGGTTCTTTGGATAATAATCCAACCGGTCTCTCCATATTAACAACGTTAAAATGGTCAAAACTTCGATAGTCTGTGATTTAACTATCGAATAAAAACAGGTGTGCAAACAACGATATTATTCCCAAATGGAAATTTTACCGATCAAACATCATTTAACATTCATCTCCTTAGTTCATTAATTTACTTATCTCCTGTTTCCCTATATTCAGTATTTCTTATTTTCTAAATTTGGAAAATATACGTTATTAACAATGGAAAACATTTCCATTTCTTGTTTTCTTTATTAGAAAACATTTCTGGTTTCTTATTTGGAAAACATTTCCAAAGCTTCTTCATTGGACTTAGGCAGTTGTTTAAACAAACCATCGCGATGCCAACTCAAACCATTTCCTTTTACTGCCGAACATTAACTATTCCTTAGTTAAAACGAAGCCAATTAAGTTGGGGTAGAACTACCTCCCAGACCTTAGCAGAACAACATTTCTAACTTTGAAATGGGCAAAGTTCACTTTGTATTCCATTTACTAACTTCCTTACTTAACCCTCCTTCGAATAGCTATATTCGATTGACTCTTTTTACTTAACTCCTTTGGACTAACCCCTATCAATTAACTCTATTGGACTAACACTATTTGACTAACGCTATTTATTTACTCATTTCACTTACTCTTTTCGAATAAACTATATTCGATAATTCCTTTTACTTTCTATTCGAATAACTATATTCGATTTACTCATTTGCTTCTATTCGAATAACTATATTCGATTTAACTCACTTGCTTCTATTCTAATCGATTAAACTAACATCGATTATCTCCTTTCAACTTTATTCTCTAATCGATTAACTAACATCGATTAACTTCTTTTTAACTTTATTCTCTAATCGATTAACTAACATCGATTAACTTCTTTTTAACTTTATTCTCTAATCGATTAACTAACATCGATTAACTTCTTTTACTTTAACACTAATCGATTAACTAACATCGATTAACTTCTTTTTAACTTTATTCTCTAATCGATTAACTAACATAGATTAACTTCTTTTACTTTAACACAAATCGATTAACTAACATCGATTAACTTCTTTTTAACTTTATTCTCTAATCGATTAACTAACATCGATTAACTTCTTTTACTTTAACACAAATCGATTAACTAACATCGATTAACTTCTTTTTAACTTTATTCACTAATCGATTTACTAAAATCGATTAACTTCTTTTACTAAACTACGTTTTCCGTTACAACTATTTCCTTTTTATAACGTTTACTTACCGTTACAAATATATCTTATTTATAACTTCTATTTACTGTTACAAATATATCCTATTTATAACTTCTATTTACCGTTACAAATATATCCTATTTATAACTTCTATTTACCGTTACAAATATATCCTATTTACAACTTCTATTTACCGTTACAAATATATCCTATTTATAACTTCTATTTACCGTTACAAATATTTCCTATTTGTAACTTCTATTTATTTTCTAAATAAATATTCCTTTTCTATTTCTATTTATTTTCTAAATAAATATCCCTTTTATAAAACCGTGTTCGTTTTATAAATAATTCCTTTTATAAAATCCTGTGATTTTATAAAATTCCTTTATTTCAATATACATTGAAATACTTCTTTTTACATCCCAGGGTCTTTTATGATATTTACAATATCGAATAACAATGATCAACATCATTCCAACACACATAATCCATAACAGATTATATAACACATCATATATCACAATATATGAAAACAATAAAATAAATGTTGAGGAATACAGTCGGATTCCTCCAACCTGTTTCCCTGCATCACAGATGTTAAACAATATAGATAACATCACTTTTCAGTTCCATATGATATATTCTGTTAAACAGAATCAATATAGAAATTTAACTAACTAACTAGCAGTTCAATCAAACAGTCAACACACAGTCAATCAGCCAATATCTAACAGTTCTAAAAATACAACATGAAATTATAAACTATTCAGAGTTAGGGAGATTTACTCACATTTGCGCGTTAACCTTTAAATAACGGTTTGCGTTATTTGGTTCAGTCGGACAATTTATTTCGCCATAAATTGTAGCGAGCTCGGATTCACTCCCAGTCAGCTCCAGCGTGTAGTCCTCGTCCATACGATCCCAACGGATCTAGTCGCGTTCAATTCTGATCATGTATGCTCAAGTTATCACATTTACCAGCTATACGATTTATTTTAAATAAATAAAAACTTAAATTATTTCTTTGATTTCCATTGGGCCCTTTACCTTTTAGTTATCGGCCCATTAAACCCACGTGACCCAGACCCACTATTCCTTTTCTTCTCCAACAGTTGAGCCCAACAGTTCCTCAAACATCATTCTGCCGAATTCAATCCTCCCACCGCAACCCCCATTACCTCACAAATTAAACAACCAAAATCACCACAAAAATCCTCATTTCGAATTCTAGCTTCTTATGCCAAAACGTCTCGGTGCGCACTCTTTCCCCAACATCCGACTTCGAGCAGCTTTGGGTTCTTGCGACACTACGGCAGACATCCCCAAGCATCCACCTCACCCGCTACAGCAAAACTCCAAACAAAAACCATCCCTACTTTTTTTTACTTCCTGCTCCTCTACGTCAATCACTACCACGTTCGACTCCACACCCTTGAGCTCGGCAGTAATGGTCTCAGGGGAACCGCATCACCCTTTGAACCCGAACACCACCAGTTAAACTCGCACCCTTTCCTGTTGTTTACGTATTCCAGTTTTACATTTGTCAGAGGGGTTTGTTTATGTGATATTTTCTTTTGATTTTTATAAGTGGCGAAGTGTATTGCTGTGATAATTTTTGTGGCGGCTCATTCTTTGAGTGTGGAAAAAGTGAAAGTAGGTTAGAGAGGATGGTATTTATAGGATTTTCTTTCTTGATTTTCTCTTGATTTCATGAAGGCCACGATACTTTGTTTGAGGCCAAAGAAGATGGGAGGGTGAGAAGAATAAAACGTGCACCATGTTTGATCAGAGAAATGGAAAATTTGGTTAACGGATGGATACCTTATTTAAGGCATGAACAATAAATCTTATATTCGTTTTTACGAACTGTTATAGACAGAAATAAAAATGCCGTTATATTCAGCAAAGTGCCACGATCCCACAAATATAATAATATCGGTAGGTGGACTCATATTTTGAAACTTCAAAATGTTGATTACAGGGTGCGAAATGCTTCAAATAAAAAGTCGCTTATTTAATTAATTAAAAATTACAGAAAAATTCTAAAAATTAAATTATCACTACTTCCCAAAAGAACCTTGTCTAAATTCAAACCCGATCTCTAGTTATATCGAAAAATCCGCTACGGTCGATAAACGATTCCATAGCGACTATTTTAATATTTGATTTGGACATAAATCAAAATCTACACGACGAAATCCCGATTTTTCTCTTCCATTAGAAAGATATACTCCACCAGCTCCACACGTTTCTTGTTTCACAGAAATCCGATTTAAAACGAACCCTGTATATTCAGTTGACGTTCGAATCGCCAATTTACGAACTGCAGCGCCATTTCAAGCTCGTTTATAATTATATTATAATTATACGTTCAAACTGACGTCGATTGAATATATTCGTTATTCAAATTAAATTCCAAGCCGAATTATATATCACAGATGGTCTGGTTCACACCATATCGTCATTTCAGTCAATTCTGATTATTTCAGAATTAAATATATTATTTAATTTATTATTTTAATTAAATATTCATCATTATTTAATTCCTCGGCCATTAAATTCACTAACCCACCATTGATATAATTAAATAAACTAATCATAATACCCCTGCCAATGCGGGTCATTACAATCTTCCCCACTTAAAATAATTTCGTCCTCGAAATTGCTAAAAGGTAGAGAACGACCCTATCGACTGGTTAGAACACATTTGTTCACTTCTTAACTTCAGTTTCAACTAAACCAATTTAATTTCAATTAAATTATTAATTAATTCTTATCAACGAAAATTTTCAAAAATCCTGAAAATTTCCTAACGCCTTAACTCTTCGAAGAATTTCGCTAGCACCTCCTTTGTACTGGTCAATAGGTCAAACTCCCACTTGCCTCCCTGGGCCATCTCCAATCCAAAAGAAAATCAAACAGCCAAGCGGCATGACAATTCGGCTCATCAAAATCTCATACCATGTGAAATGTAAACATGTACCTTTTTGTCGGGCATATCAATATCCTTTCCACCTGTTATCAATTCAGCGGATACAAGGATCATTCCAATCAAATTCCCATCTGCTTTTATCCACGACACAACCATTCACTTATATCCTAAGTCGAATTTTATTTCAAATTCGAGTTCCATTCTCGATTTCAAACTCTTAACTTCCCAATCCAATTTTCATTTCAGATTCTTATCTCGACAATCCAATTTTATTCGATTTCAATACAACTTCAGTTACCACTTAACTGACTTTACTTTAATTCAAATCTTCTTTCACAAATTTCTGTTAAATTTGTTTTTAATTTAAACAGTCTTTCCCTGGGAGTTTTTAAACAGTTTACTCTTTTCAAAAAATCAAATTTTCCTTTTTGAAATTCAACTGAGCCCATAATCAATATTCCATTAGTTAAATCACTTCTCTATTTCTTTATCAATATTTGTTAACCAAATATTTTCAATAACCATATTGGCCTTTTATGTTATTGGGAAAACATTTCGGAATATCGCCTTCCTTTATTTTCTAACTTCAATAACCTTTAAAATCCTATTTATAATTGGAAAATACTCCAATTACTTATCTCTTTTCCGATCTTGTTTATTTCTATACTTAGGAAATATTCTTTATTCTATTTCCAAGTTTACACTTATTTGGGTTAAAACGGATGTTGTGTAAAACATCGTTACGACAACCCAAATACTATATTCAACTAACTCTTATTCAACATTGATCTTCGAGCCTGAAATCTTACTATTTATTTGTTAATAATGAAATCAATCAAGTTGGGGGTATAACTACCTCTTAGACCTTGACTGAATAACATCTATAACGTCAAAACAGATATGACTACTTACTCGAATAATCAACACCCTACAACTACTTATTCACTTTTAAACACATAAACACTTTCTCTTTCTATTCTTACTAGATTTTATTCTAGACTTCCTTTTTGATTTTACTATCCTATTTCTAAGTTCGTTTCCTTATCGACTTCTATATATATATCGATACGTTGATTTCTAACTATCAAATTATCTTAAAAATATTCTAACTCCTTAAATTCCCGGAAAAATTTGCCATAACCTCCTTTGTACCGGGAGCATCGGGATATTTCAAATAGCCTCCCATGGCCCTCACCAATCCAAAAGAAAAAGAAAAAGCAAAGCGGCTAGCCGATACGGCACATAAAATCTCATATATGAATTAAATACATACCTTTTGTCGAGCATTCTATTTATATACCTTCATACCTTATCCATACATATCTCATATATATCCATACCTTCCTAATTCATTCCAACTTAATCCAATCGTTTTAACTTATTCCGTTAAGTGATTTTCAAATTACTGATTTTCCCATTTCACCATCATATTTGAGTATAACATGTTCAAATATATTTTAACTTGTTTATCAACTAATTGAATTCCTTTTCAATTCTATTTGAATTTCCTATATTCAAATTCCATTTCAATTCTCTTATTCAAATTCTATATTTGAATTTCATTTCAAATCTCTTATTCAAATCCCATATTTGAATTTCATTATTCGAATCTATTTGAATTCTCTTTATTTCATTTTAATTCCTTTTGAATCTTCTATATTCAAATTTCAAATTCAACTCTATTTGAATCTTCTACATTCAAATTTCATTTTCAATTCTATTCAAATTCTATATATTCAAACTCCCTTTGAATTTCTATATTCGAATCCTATTATTACTCTATATGAATTCTATATTCAAATTTCATTATTCAAATCTCATTTGAATTTCTATATTCAAATCCCCTTTTGAATTTTCTATATTCAAATCCTCTTTGAATTTTCTTATTCAAATTCTATATTTGAATTTCATTATTCAAATCTATTTCCAAACTCCATTTGAATTTCTATACTCAAATTCTATATCACTTCCATTGAATTTCATATATTCAAACTCCCTTTGAATTTCTATATTCAATTTCTATTTGAATTTCTCTTTATTCAAATCCCGTTTAAATTTTCTATATTCAAATCCTATGTTTGAACTTCCTTTATTCAAATTCCTTTTCAAACTTTCTTTATTCATTCTTTACATAAGTCTCGATTTCAATTCCTTTTGAAATCGATATTTCTACCTTTGGAAAATAGATTTCCCTTTCAACTTCGCACTTGTATTTTTATTTCTGAATTATCCAAATTGTAACACCCCGTAATTCTGTGACAATAAGATTCACAAATTAAAGTACAATTAATTTTTAAAAGGAAAAAAAAAAGATCCATGCAGTTGTTTAATTTAAGTATCGTAACTAACATGAAAAAGAGAAGTAAGGAGAGAACAATAATTATTATTGTTCTAAGACTTATTAACAAAAGCCTCTGTAGCTCAGTTGGTTAAGGCATTGGATTTGTAGCATAGAGGTCGGGGGTTCGAACCCCGGCGGCGGCATAATTTTTTTATCTTTGTTTTAGAGAGGGCCAACTGAACATGCAAATATATGTACGTATACAAATTCAAAATTTGAAAGGATAAGAACGTACATATAAGGAAATAAAGAAAATATATATATATATATACATATGAGAATATAAATATATATATATATATGCAAAAAAAATATGTATACGAAAGATAAAATTCAAGATAAGGCTACAGTCAATGAAATATGGCAACATCATTTGAATTTTGAAAATAAAATGAAAGTTGTGCGTATATATATATATGCGTAAAATGGTCGTTAGAGGAATTGTATACATATAAGAATATTTCATGTGAATAAAACAGTTAAATAAATTCCAGAAATTCAAAAGTTCGAAAATCAAATTTCTACGCCAAAAACAATTCATTCGAAATTCAAATTTCTACGCCAAAATAGTGGGACCCAATGCTGACTCAGCACTGCGTGTTTGATAAGGTTTGGCTAGATTCATCTACGTACCAGGACTATTTTCTTAACTAGGTTCAATGCTGACTCAGCGCTGCGTGTACGATAAGGTCTTGAGCAGCTATATAAACAGCCCTAGTCTTCATTCTCTTTGCACCAATTCTCTTCTATCCTTATGCTGCTAAGATTCATGGCTTCTTCCCCTCCTCTAAATTTTCTTAAATAATTAAAATAAAATATAAATTCAAGACATGGAGATGCTGCTCAAATCTGTTCAAGAGAAGATTCAAATCAAAGTGAAGAATTCAAAGGCTAAATCAACAAACCTCGAGCAACGACATACGAATCTTAGCATCGCCATTCTTCTATTCTAGATCTAATTTCTGTAAGTCAGTTGTTTCTAGATTTGAACGTTTTTGCTTTATTTTGTGACATGAAATTAAAGGAATAAAAGAATATGCCAAATCTCTCTCTCTCTATTCGAATATGTGTTTATACTCTTGGACTAAATTAAGAACTGTTATGATTCAAGGACAAATAAGACTTTGCCTAAGACCGTTGCCTATGACTATGGATTCTGAGATCATGTTCCTTTGGACTATGAACATAAGCCTTTGATTTTGGGACATAAAACCTTGCCTATGACGGTGACTTATGACTGTGGGAATTATTTTCCCTTTTGACTATGAATATTGCCTATGACTATGGACATTTGCCTATGACTATGAACACAAGCCTTTGATTTGGACATAAAGTATTACCTATGACATAACAACGGTGATTTAAACTTCTATGATTCATGACTAGGAAAATTGTTGCTTAGGTTTTGTGACTATGAAATTGGGTCTAAAACCCGATTTATCTATTCTGTCTGTTCTTGATTTTCTTTGGTTTTAGACTGTGGGAATTTACATATTAAGTTAGGTCTACCCATGTTCTCGAACCTATTCTGTAACAACCCGTATTTTCAATAACCTGTAATAACATAAATCGAGGCAGAATTTAATTCTAAAATGGGAATCAAGGGAAACGGGCTATGCCATTGCGTTCGTCTCGGAAAAATACGCGAAATAGAGTCCGAGTTTTCGAAAATCGGAGTCCGTATGACCAAGATATGGCCTCGCGAAGTTTCACGAAAATTCCCAAATTAAAGTATACTTAATTAAGTGAAATGGGTTGTGTAGATATATATATATATATATATATATTGATATATATATATATATATATATATATATATAATTGAAAATTTAATAAATAAATATGCAAAAATGCTCAAAACAGCGAATTGGGAGAGGGGAATAACCGAACCGGTCGATTTTTGAAGTCGACCCGAGCCCGCTGGGTCGACTAGGGGTTAATCCAGGGTGTTTGGCTGTCAACCCGTGGGCCGATTCGCTCAAGTGCAGATTTTGCATTTGAATGGTTCTCATGGTCCATCTTTAATCTAAAGGCCCTAGATGGTTCCTACACTTGACTTCTTCCCCAAGACATGCTTTGATGGCTTGGATTGAATCTAGGGTTAATCCTATGGCCTAAAACACTTGCCTAATCTATAAATAAGACCCTAACCTACCCTAATTCATTCATAATTAAACCTAGTGACTAAACTATGGCAAAATGCTAGCTCTCATGGCCTCCACTAATTTTATGAAGAGGGTTGCATACTAATCACTCTCTAATCAACTTCTAATCCCTTCTTAGCATCTTAATCTTCTTCATTTGGTGTTCAAAGTTGCTAGTTGTGAGTTTCTATCACTTTGATGATCTTTTGGTAAACTAATTAGATGAGATGTGATGAGATTTATGGTTTTGTATGTGGGTTAATGAGCTTTGAATCATATGATATGATGTTAGCATTAATCTTATGTTTATGCATGTTGAGTATGTAAGCTTATGCAAGTTTAATATGATGTATGTTATGTTTGCATGATGCTAAATATGCAAGTTGTGGGCTATGTAATCATATGCATGTTATGCAAGTTCATGGTAATATGCTATGCAAGTTACATGTATGTAAATATGCAAGTTACATGTTTGTTAATATGCAAGTTACATGTATGTAAATATGCAAGTTACATGTTTGTTAATATGCAAGTTACATGTTTGTTAATATGCAAGTTACATGTATGTAAATATGCAAGTTACATGTTTGTTAATATGCAAGTTACATGTTTGTTAATATGCAAGTTACATGTATGTAAATATGCAAGTTACATGTTTGTTAATATGCAAGTTACATGTTTGTTAATATGCAAGTTACATGTATGTAAATATGCAAGTTACATGTTTCTTTATATGCAAGTTACATGTTTGTTAATATGCGAGTTACATGTATGTAAATATGCAAGTTACATGTTTATTAATATGCAAGTTCATGATGACACATTATGCAAGTCTATAAGCTAATATGCAAGTTTGTTATGCAAAATGAATATGTAAGTTATGTGACATATTATATGCAAGTTATGTGACATGTTATGCAAGTTCATATGCAAGTTATGTGTTTGTTAATATGCAAGATGGCACCTTTGAAACATGTTCATTCATATGCAAGTTGACACCTTTTATATGTGTTATATCATGAACGAAATTACGTGGGAACGATGGGGTAATTAAATGCATAAGTTAATAAGATTGTGTGAAATTAATATAATTATGCATAACACAAAATAAATAAACATAGTATGGGAATTTGCCTATTTGGTTAGGTGTACCCATACTATGTGTTGGGAATTTACCTATTGAGTTAGGTCTACCCCATGGGAATTTACCTATTAAGTTAGGTCTACCCATGTTAAGAAAACTTGATTAATTAGGGATAATTAATATAAAATTATGAGGGTGATTAATTAGGTGTAATTAATTGACTAAGACACGAGGTTGGACTCAGTTGTAGCGTAAAACTGCCCGGACCCAACCGGCTTAACCAGTTGCTACAAATGTTAGCCCAATGTGAGAGGTCTTAGGCACAAACTAAATACGTAATTAATGTAAAGACACGAGGTTAGACTCTGTTATGACATAAGGCTGCCCGGACCCAACCGGCTTAACCAGCGGTCATAAAAGACAGTCTAATGTGAGAGGTCTTTACAAAGGTTACGTTCTTAATTAATTAATTAAGAAACACTTAACCACATTAGCATGTAGAGGGACATGAGGGGTTAAGTGGGTGCCTCGGGTGGCATGAGAAAATCTAGTGGTTGCCTTGGGTGGCAATAGAAAATACGATTAGAATACTTAACCAAAATGGAACATGTAATTAAAACATGATTAAAGGGTTAAGTGGGATATACTAGAAAAAGGGACAAGCTTAGGTGGGTAGCTTGTGGAGGCCCATTTCAACCAGTAACCCATACGTATCTTTGTGGGCTCGACCCATGTCGAGGACGGGACACGCATACTGGGCTTGACTGTAAGAGGCAAACGGGTTAGCGGTGGCAACGCAAGTCCAACGGGCTTCATATGCGTGAGTGGGCCCGGGCTGGTAGGTAAGCCGTTGTTGCATCGAGTAGATATAAGCCGTGCACCTTTAGTTCCATCAGGTTGCCACATTGGGGAATGATACATCCCACGGTGGGGCCAGCACGGGTATCTACGTTAGGGAGCCGATCGAATGGGAAGTAGTGTGTACACCTAGTGGATTGTAGGGCCCCGTGGCGCCTACTTGGTCACCTAGGGGTACGCAAGTACTATTAAGTTAATTTTATAAGCCATGGGTGGGATCAACCTTTAAGTTAGGAACGACTGGTGTGGTGCAGTTTAGTAATTTACCTTAGGAAGGGTAGATGCGTCTTTATCCTTTATCTTAGTTTAGTTGATTGCTTAGGGTAGCTATTCATCCCTATATGTTACCGTATATCAATTCATGTCTTCTCTGGTTACTTTAACGATTGTATTGTTAAAGTTATAGGACTCACTCAGACTTATGTCTGACCCCGTTGTTTTTATCTTTTTCCCAACCCTCAGGTCCTGTGGTGGATCCTGGCAGTAGTGGAGCTTGATCGGATTGCGGTTCCAGTCGTTGGAGCTTGGATAGATGTAAAGCTCCAGTTATCCAGTTATCTTTTCTTTTGTTTTGGCTATTGTATGAGAGTGGGATTATGTATTTCTTTATTTTGATGGATATTGTACTTGACTTTTATTATGGGTTTATGATGTAACCAGACATGTTTTACTTCCGCTGTTATGAGATGATGTTTTAAAATTCCAAGTACTATTTATATCTGTCTTGTTGTAATTTTTCTGTTCTATATTCACTAAAATACTCCACCGATGTTATGGCATTCCCTTTGTGAGTGATCATAGCGGGAGTGGGGTGTTACACGTGGTATCAGAGCTTAAGGTTACCAGAACAGATAAAATTTTTTTTAAAAAAAAAATTTATTTTCTAAGAGTATTTTCGAAGAAAGTATTTTCCAAAAACATGTCTTTAAAAGGAAAAGTTTTTGAAAAAGAAAAGCATAATCCCCAATAGCCATATCGTTATCTTTCGGAATCTCCTTTTTGAATCTTTCCTCTTTCGTTTCAGCATGGCTGAAGATCTTAACATCCCGGAGGGTTTAGTTATACCACTATGGTATAGGAGGTTGCAAGAGGCTAGGGCCGCGGCTGCGGGTCCGGCCAATGCTACTACACCAGAGACAACCGCTCCTCCTCCTCAGCCTAGAGTGGATAATTTTGCTAAGGTTTGCAAGGAGTTCAAGGCTATAGGAGGAAAACCTTTTCTTGGTTCAGAGACTTTCGTAGAGGCTAGAGATTGGCTTAAGGAAGTGGAAGAGTTGCTAGATATCTTTGAAGTGGAAGAGGGAAAGAAAGTCAAGTTGGCGGCTTGGTTAATGAAGGGAGAGGCCTCATTCTGGTGGGAGGTCACTAATGGAGAACGCCCTGTTGACTCTTGGGCAGATTTTAAGCAAAGGTTTGGGGCTAAGTTTCTCTCAAGGGCGGAAGAGAATCTGTTTATGGAGAAGTTCTTGAATTTGAAGCAAGGGAATCTCACGGTGAAAGAATATGTCAACAAATTCAATCAATTAGCAAGGTTTGGCATAGAGTTGGTGAATACACCGGAGAAGAAGGCTTTGAGGTTCGTTAGAGGCTTGAACGAACCATTGCAAGGAATAGCTATGACTCACATTCCTATGGGGGCCACTTTTGAGAAGCTTGTCTACATGGCACTTATGCATGAGGATGATAAGAATTCTAAGGCACCAGAGAAAAAGGGGGATCAGAAGAAACCGCAACAGCAACAACAAGGCAAGGGCGGAAAAGGCAATGGTGACAAAAAGAAGACGAAGAAGAAGTGCTTCAATTGTGGAACACCAGGACACCTCAGTAAGGATTGTCGCAAAAAGAAGAAGACCGGTTGCTTTCATTGTGGTGAAGCAGGGCATCTTGTGAAAAACTGCCCAAAGAAGGGGCAGAAGACGGGGTCTACCTCAGGAGGCCAGGTGCAAGCTCTTATAGCACCACCTCAGTCAGGGGGGCAAGTTCAGGCTCTCTCAGTTCCACCGATTCAGCAGAGAGGTAGAACTATTTCCGTTGAAAGTCTGGTTTTTCTGTTTGATCATCCAGTACGTACTTTGTTTGACTCTGGCGCATCGCATTCTTTTATCTCATCATCGTTAGTTGAGTCACTGCACTTAGACACCAGTCTAGTTGATGTTCCCTTGGTTGTCTCAAACCCAATTGGGGGCTCCATATATCTGTCTATGATATGTTTGGGTTTGAAGATTTCTATACTTAGCGTTGAGTTTAGATGTGATGCTTTTGTATTGGGCTTCACGGGCTATGGGTTGATCTTGGGCATGGACTGGTTATCCAGTAATGGTGCCGTTCTTGATTGCGAAAGGAGAGTTGTCAGGCTCATGACCCGCTTGGGTAACACTCTCGAGATCTCTTGCAATCCCATGGAATCTGTTTTGCTAAGTTATCTTGAATCGCTCGATGCTTCGGTCGAGAGTTTGTGTTCTGTCAGAGTAGTCCGGGAATATCCGGATGTGTTTGAAGAAGTAAAGGGTTTGCCTCCGAAGCGGGAGATAGATTTCCGAATTTATTTGGTGGATAATGCCAAACCAGTGTCTTTGCCAGTACGCCACATGGCTCCTCGTGAGAGAAGAGAACTTCATAAGCAAGTAGGGGAGTTGCTTGAGAAGGGGTTCATAAGGCGAAGTATATCGGAGTGGGGAGCTCCAGTAGTGTTTGCCACGAAGGCGGATGGGTCCCTCAGACTTTGTGTGGATTATAGAGAACTTAATAAGCTCACGAAGAAGAATAGACACCCATTACTGAGGATAGATGATCTCTTTGATCAGTTGGTTGGCGCGTCAGTATTTTCGCAGATGGACTTAGCTACAGGGTTTCATCAGTTAAGAGTGGCGGAGGACAGTATAGAGAAGACTGCTTTCCGGACTCCGGATGGTTTTTATGAGTGGCTAGTGATGCCATTTGGGTTGACAAACGCCCCCGCATACTTTGTTGATCTCATGAGTAGAGTGTTCAGAGAGTATCTGAATAAGTTTGTAGTAGTTTTTGTGGATGACATCTTGGTCTTTTCCAAGAATGAAGAAGAGCATGCCTTACATCTCAAGGAAGTGTTGGAGACTCTTCGAGCGCATAGTCTTAAAGCTAAATTCTCTAAATGCCATTTTTGGAGAAGAGAAGTGCGATTCTTAGGGCATGTGGTCTCTAAGGAAGGGATAGCTGTGGATCCCGCAAAGATAGTATCTATCCAGGATTGGAAAGTTCCTAGAAATGCTACCGAGGTAAGAAGTTTCTTGGGGTTGGCAGGATATTATAGGAAGTTCATCAAAGACTTCGCGAAGATATCAGCCCCATTAACCCGCTTGACGAAAAAGAATCTGGTTTTCTCGTGGGATGTAGATTGTGATGATGCTTTCCGACGGTTAAAGAGAGCTTTGACCACCGCTCCAGTTTTAGTGCTCCCGGATGGGAGTAAGCCGTTTGTTGTTTATACCGATGCTTGTGGAACAGGATTAGGCGCAGTCTTGATGCAGGAGGGAAGGGTAATAGCCTATGGAGGGAGACAATTGAGAGTGCATGAGAAGAATTACCCTACCCATGATCTAGAGTTGGCCGCGATTGTTTTCGCACTTAAGTCTTGGCGCCATTATCTTCTTGGTGAGAGATTCGAGTTGTTCACCGACCATAAATCATTGAAGTACTTATTCTCTCAGAAGGATTTAAACTTAAGACAGCAAAGGTGGATGGAGTTCTTAGCATCCTATGATTTCGAGATAGCGTATACCCCTGGTAAGGGTAACGTGGTGGCAGACGCCTTAAGTAGAAAAAGGCTATCTTTGAGTCCATTGTTCGTGGAACGACGAAGCTTGGAGTTTCTTTCTTTGTTTGACTTCAGACCTTCTGTTGATTTTGTACCTGGTTTGTTGGCATCCTTGGAGGTTAGACCTACTCTTTTGAGACGGATTGGCGAGGCTCAGCGAGACGACCCACAGTTGGTTGTGTTGGTAGAGAAGCTTATAAGAGGGGAGTCGTCCAGCCATTTGGGTAGATACACCATAGATGATAAGGGATGGTTGCATAGAGACGGTAGACTTTGTGTACCGCAAGATGAGGGTTTGAAGAAGGCTATTTTGGATGATGCACATCGTTCAAGAATGACTATTCATCCCGGTGGAGACAAAATGTACCAAGACATGAAGAGAGTTTTCTTCTGGGCCGGTATGAAGAAAGATGTGGCCGAGTATGTGGCTAGATGCTTAGTGTGCCAACAAGTTAAAGTGGAGCAAAGGAAACCCGGTGGGTTGCTACACCCATTGGAAGTTCCACAGTGGAAGTGGGATAGTGTCTCGATGGATTTCATCGACGGGTTACCGAGATCGAGGAAGGGCAATACGGGAATTTGGGTTGTGGTAGACAGACTTACCAAGAGTGCCCATTTTATACCCGTAAAGAGTAAGAGGACCGCTCCATGGCTTGCTTCAGTCTATGTTAGAGAGATTGTTAGATTGCATGGCGTACCATCCAGCATTGTGAGTGATCGAGATCCTATTTTCACTAGTGAGTTTTGGAGAAGTTTGCAAGAGGCGGTAGGGACTCAGTTGTGTTTGAGCACCGCATATCATCCTCAGACGGACGGTCAGACTGAGAGGGTGAACCGTATCTTAGAAGATCTTTTGAGGCTTTGTATCTTGGATTTTGGAGGTACATGGGAAGAACATCTTCCTTTGGTGGAGTTCGCATATAATAACAGCTTTCAGTCCAGTATTGGTATGGCTCCTTTCGAAGCTCTTTATGGAAGACCTTGTCGATCTCCTACATGTTGGTGGGAATCTACGGATAAGATCTTGCTTGGGCCGGATATGGTTAGAGAGACTTCAGAGAAGATTGATTTAATTCGAAAAAGGATGAAAGCAGCGCAAGATAGACAGAAATCTTATGCGGATCGGAGAAGGACGGATCTTGAGTTTGAGGTTGGGGACATGGTTTTTGTCAAAGTATCTCCATTGAGAAATGTTGTTCGCTTTGGGTCCGTAGGGAAGTTAGCACCGAGATTTGTTGGGCCGTTTCCTATTAAGGAAAGGATTGGACGGATGGCATATAGGGTGGAGTTGCCCGACAGACTTAGTGGTGTTCATGATGTATTCCATGTATCACATTTGAGGAAGTGCTTACATGAGACCGCGGAGGTGGTAGAGCCGAGCTTGCTTAGAGATGTAGAGGTAGAGCGTGATGCGACGATTCGACGAGCTCCTACTCGCATCCTTGGGTCAGAAACTAGGAAGTTGAGGAACAGAGAAGTTCAGCTAGTTAAAGTGCAATGGGGAGATGACGAAAGCAATGCTACTTGGGAGACGTAAGCAAAGATGCGTTCTTTGTATCCATTTCTTTTTGAGAGTATGTCTTTTAACTTCTCCTTTATTGCTTGTCTAGTACTTATCTTATCTTTAGTATATCCTCTCGCTAATACCTATGACCTTTAGATAGGGTAAAACCTATGGTTGAAACATGTGTTTGAAACATGTTATGGTTGATGGATGCATATGGATGCAATTGTTTGCTAGTGGTTGCTCGTGGATGCATATACACACACATTAGGCACTAGATCGGCTCAGTCACTTCATGTTGCATATTGCATAAATGGATGTGGTAGTTAGATTGATGGATGTATCATGGCTGTGTTATCATATGGATGATGCATTTTTGTGTATGGTTGTGCACGCATGTAGAAATTTGTATGTGTCAATAGGGTTTCGCATACATATTGGATGCATGGCACTATCATGGTTTGCATTAAGGAGGTTTACTGTATCAGTAACCGCCTGATTTTCGCATTAGGTAAGTACATATACACACACTTTTGCATATATCCATCCAGCATTTAGAATCTTGTAAGGACAATGATTGCTCGTGGATGATGCTTTGAGTAGATGGATGATTGGATGGTAGGATACGTTCTTCCTAACTTGAAGATTTCGGGGACGAAATCCTTTAAGGAGGGGAGAATGTAACAACCCGTATTTTCAATAACCTGTAATAACATAAATCGAGGCAGAATTTAATTCTAAAATGGGAATCAAGGGAAACGGGCTATGCCATTGCGTTCGTCTCGGAAAAATACGCGAAATAGAGTCCGAGTTTTCGAAAATCGGAGTCCGTATGACCAAGATATGGCCTCGCGAAGTTTCACGAAAATTCCCAAATTAAAGTATACTTAATTAAGTGAAATGGGTTGTGTAGATATATATATATATATATATATTGATATATATATATATATATATATATATATATATAATTGAAAATTTAATAAATAAATATGCAAAAATGCTCAAAACAGCGAATTGGGAGAGGGGAATAACCGAACCGGCCGATTTTTGAAGTCGACCCGAGCCCGCTGGGTCGACTAGGGGTTAATCCAGGGTGTTTGGCTGTCAACCCGTGGGCCGATTCGCTCAAGTGCAGATTTTGCATTTGAATGGTTCTCATGGTCCATCTTTAATCTAAAGGCCCTAGATGGTTCCTACACTTGACTTCTTCCCCAAGACATGCTTTGATGGCTTGGATTGAATCTAGGGTTAATCCTATGGCCTAAAACACTTGCCTAATCTATAAATAAGACCCTAACCTACCCTAATTCATTCATAATTAAACCTAGTGACTAAACTATGGCAAAATGCTAGCTCTCATGGCCTCCACTAATTTTATGAAGAGGGTTGCATACTAATCACTCTCTAATCAACTTCTAATCCCTTCTTAGCATCTTAATCTTCTTCATTTGGTGTTCAAAGTTGCTAGTTGTGAGTTTCTATCACTTTGATGATCTTTTGGTAAACTAATTAGATGAGATGTGATGAGATTTATGGTTTTGTATGTGGGTTAATGAGCTTTGAATCATATGATATGATGTTAGCATTAATCTTATGTTTATGCATGTTGAGTATGTAAGCTTATGCAAGTTTAATATGATGTATGTTATGTTTGCATGATGCTAAATATGCAAGTTGTGGGCTATGTAATCATATGCATGTTATGCAAGTTCATGGTAATATGCTATGCAAGTTACATGTATGTAAATATGCAAGTTACATGTTTGTTAATATGCAAGTTACATGTATGTAAATATGCAAGTTACATGTTTGTTAATATGCAAGTTACATGTTTGTTAATATGCAAGTTACATGTATGTAAATATGCAAGTTACATGTTTGTTAATATGCAAGTTACATGTTTGTTAATATGCAAGTTACATGTATGTAAATATGCAAGTTACATGTTTGTTAATATGCAAGTTACATGTTTGTTAATATGCAAGTTACATGTATGTAAATATGCAAGTTACATGTTTCTTTATATGCAAGTTACATGTTTGTTAATATGCGAGTTACATGTATGTAAATATGCAAGTTACATGTTTATTAATATGCAAGTTCATGATGACACATTATGCAAGTCTATAAGCTAATATGCAAGTTTGTTATGCAAAATGAATATGTAAGTTATGTGACATATTATATGCAAGTTATGTGACATGTTATGCAAGTTCATATGCAAGTTATGTGTTTGTTAATATGCAAGATGGCACCTTTGAAACATGTTCATTCATATGCAAGTTGACACCTTTTATATGTGTTATATCATGAACGAAATTACGTGGGAACGATGGGGTAATTAAATGCATAAGTTAATAAGATTGTGTGAAATTAATATAATTATGCATAACACAAAATAAATAAACATAGTATGGGAATTTGCCTATTTGGTTAGGTGTACCCATACTATGTGTTGGGAATTTACCTATTGAGTTAGGTCTACCCCATGGGAATTTACCTATTAAGTTAGGTCTACCCATGTTAAGAAAACTTGATTAATTAGGGATAATTAATATAAAATTATGAGGGTGATTAATTAGGTGTAATTAATTGACTAAGACACGAGGTTGGACTCAGTTGTAGCGTAAAACTGCCCGGACCCAACCGGCTTAACCAGTTGCTACAAATGTTAGCCCAATGTGAGAGGTCTTAGGCACAAACTAAATACGTAATTAATGTAAAGACACGAGGTTAGACTCTGTTATGACATAAGGCTGCCCGGACCCAACCGGCTTAACCAGCGGTCATAAAAGACAGTCTAATGTGAGAGGTCTTTACAAAGGTTACGTTCTTAATTAATTAATTAAGAAACACTTAACCACATTAGCATGTAGAGGGACATGAGGGGTTAAGTGGGTGCCTCGGGTGGCATGAGAAAATCTAGTGGTTGCCTTGGGTGGCAATAGAAAATACGATTAGAATACTTAACCAAAATGGAACATGTAATTAAAACATGATTAAAGGGTTAAGTGGGATATACTAGAAAAAGGGACAAGCTTAGGTGGGTAGCTTGTGGAGGCCCATTTCAACCAGTAACCCATACGTATCTTTGTGGGCTCGACCCATGTCGAGGACGGGACACGCATACTGGGCTTGACTGTAAGAGGCAAACGGGTTAGCGGTGGCAACGCAAGTCCAACGGGCTTCATATGCGTGAGTGGGCCCGGGCTGGTAGGTAAGCCGTTGTTGCATCGAGTAGATATAAGCCGTGCACCTTTAGTTCCATCAGGTTGCCACATTGGGGAATGATACATCCCACGGTGGGGCCAGCACGGGTATCTACGTTAGGGAGCCGATCGAATGGGAAGTAGTGTGTACACCTAGTGGATTGTAGGGCCCCGTGGCGCCTACTTGGTCACCTAGGGGTACGCAAGTACTATTAAGTTAATTTTATAAGCCATGGGTGGGATCAACCTTTAAGTTAGGAACGACTGGTGTGGTGCAGTTTAGTAATTTACCTTAGGAAGGGTAGATGCGTCTTTATCCTTTATCTTAGTTTAGTTGATTGCTTAGGGTAGCTATTCATCCCTATATGTTACCGTATATCAATTCATGTCTTCTCTGGTTACTTTAACGATTGTATTGTTAAAGTTATAGGACTCACTCAGACTTATGTCTGACCCCGTTGTTTTTATCTTTTTCCCAACCCTCAGGTCCTGTGGTGGATCCTGGCAGTAGTGGAGCTTGATCGGATTGCGGTTCCAGTCGTTGGAGCTTGGATAGATGTAAAGCTCCAGTTATCCAGTTATCTTTTCTTTTGTTTTGGCTATTGTATGAGAGTGGGATTATGTATTTCTTTATTTTGATGGATATTGTACTTGACTTTTATTATGGGTTTATGATGTAACCAGACATGTTTTACTTCCGCTGTTATGAGATGATGTTTTAAAATTCCAAGTACTATTTATATCTGTCTTGTTGTAATTTTTCTGTTCTATATTCACTAAAATACTCCACCGATGTTATGGCATTCCCTTTGTGAGTGATCATAGCGGGAGTGGGGTGTTACATATTCTGTCTATTCTTGGTTTTAGACCGTGGGAATTTACCTATTAAGTTAGGTCTACCCATATTCTTGAACCTGCATCGTTATTCAAAATCTTTTTATGCCAATTATTATGTCCACCCTTTTTCATAGCATCTTTGGTTCATTCCCTATTTTCTACGAATCTAGATTTATTTACAATCTAGGTTGAATCATGATTATACGAACGGTGGGAATGCGATTTGGGAAAAAGACAAAAAATAAACATAAATATAGTTGTAAGCTTGAAATTGGCATAGTTTGGAAGCGAACATGATTCTGATTTATACAATTTTAGAACATGTGTTAAGACATGTGAATTAGGTAGATTTGACATGGATTATAGGTTATGAAATTTAGATCTAGTATTGGCCTGTAAACTGAAAAACTAGAATAATAAATCTAGTTTGTATGTAGACTGTAAACTAGAAGAACAAATCTAGTTTTTGGGCATAAACGGTGAACTAGAATAGAAAATCTAGTTTGGCATATAAAATCTAGTTTAGCATAAACTGAAAATAAAGATAATAGATCTAATTGCTATGAACTGTAGGTTAGGCAAATCAAGATTTGGGCCTAGAATATAAGTCTGTTAGCGACAAATGAATATAGGCCAAATTTGTTTAAAAAGGGGGAAATGGGCTGTAAGATAAATTGTTAACAATTTATAAACAAAAGAAAGATATTTTGATAACACCCCTTTTTATAACTCGTACCAGAAAGTTCTAGGGTGACAGAGAGGATAGTGTCTAGGCTTGGGTTTGGAAAATACAAGTTTCCTGCCCTCCCTGGCTATCCCTAACTGATCCGACGTACGGGATGGTTTCTTTCAAAACCAGGTTTGGAAATTAATCAGAAAACCCTTTGAACTTAGAAAACATGAATATGCCTAACCCGAGGTTAGACTGAGTTGCGGTGTAAACCTGCCCGGAACCGACCGGCACATCCAGTAACCGCAACAATATCTGTCTAATGTGAGAGGTTGCGGCTTTAATTTATTAATTAAAGCTAGAACAAGAATGGGAGAGTTAAGTCCATAGAAACACTTAACCAATTTAACACAGTTAAGCAAGAATGGGTGGGTTAAGTCCATAGAAACACTTAACCAACTTAACACAGTTAAGCTAGAATGGGAAGGTTAAGTCCATAGGAACACTTAACCAACTTAACACAGTTAAGCTAGAATGGGAAGGTTAAGGAACACTTAACCAACTTAGCACAGTTAAAGCTAGAATGGGAAGGTTAAGTCCATGGGAATACTTAGCCAAATTAACATGTTGACTAGACTAGAAGGTGGGGTTAAGTAAAGTTAATACACTTAGCCAATTTAACATGTTAATTAGACTAGAGGTTGGGGTTAAGTAATACACTTAGCTAATTTAATATGTTAGCTGGACTAGACCATAGGGTTAAGTAAACTTGAACGCTTAACCATCAGAATATGATAAATGAACAGGGTTAAGTAAAAAGCATAAAGGGATAACACTTAACCAGTTTAACAGGATAAGGGAAGAGGGTTAAGATAGCTTGAATCGACTAAAGACACTTAACCAATCCAACCTGGCGAGAAAGAAAACTAAGTAGTAAACCTCAGTTGAAAAGGGGACTAAGTAGTAAAACTTAGTTAAGAAAACAAGGAATTTGGAAACTAAGTGGTAAACCTTAGTTAGTAGAACTAAGTAGTAATTCTTAGTATAACACGAAGGAGCGGACGTCCATCTGATTTTAAACGAATTGGGATACGAAGCCTGAGGCTTCGAGGGGACGTGAGGGTACTCTTGGTATCCCTCTGTGAGGCTGCAGATGATCCGCCTGGGCGCACAGAGGTTAAGGTCTGCGGTAGAAGAGCCAAGGGTATGCCTTGGTTGCAATATATGGCAACCAAAAGACTAGGATGGACCAGCGTGATTCGGCGAGAAGACGGAAGCCCTGTGATAGCAACTCGTCGTCTACCTACCATCTTCAGTCAAGCGAGACACGTGAAACGGGAAGGCTGGAGGACTCATACGGACCACACACTTGCTATCTAGTTGTGGTTGCGGGGTGTTGTTGGCCATAGAATTAGTGGGGCAGATAGGGGCCTTCGTACAGTTCTCATTTTACAAGGTGTGCCTTCCATTAGTTGAGGGAGGGGTCGAGTGGGACCATAGCCACTGGAAAAACAGACCTTAGCATCTGCATCGGCAGATATTGAAAGCTCCCGACCGAGTTCCGTATTTCTAGAGTAGCCCTGACAGCGGAACTCGGACCGCACATTACTGGACATGTGCATCTAGACAAGCGATAACGATTCGCGATACATGCATGGGAAAAGTCTAGGAACATGTACCACCCTAGGTGGTGTGTCCTAGACTAAAGGGCATCGTTCGACAGGTAGCATAATCCCTAGTTTGGAACTACGTGGCATAAACCCTGAATCCAAGAAGCATTCAGAAAAATAGCGTAAGTTCTAGTTGAATCTAGAAGGCACTTGATAGAAAACCCTAGATTAGATCTAGGTAATTAAATAATAAATGGATTCCTGAAGGCGACGGAAACTACAGGGATTGGGATCACGTTATCGTTACTAGTAGGGACACTAGTTAGGCGGTGCAGAGATATAGAAACCAGAATAATAAGGTAATAGCGAAGCAGAGAAAGTATTAAAGTATATCCAGTTTATCTTGCCTTAGTATATCTTGTGGTAATCTTATCTTATCCTATTGACCCTATCATCATGGTATTGTCTTGTATTCAGTTAATTCATGTCGTTTCATTTTTCCCTGTTCACATGCTAGAAGTTACTGACTTACTCAGGCTTTATGTCTGACTCTGTTTTTCTTTCGCTTCTTTTCTTCCGTTTCCCCCCCAGGTAGTTGAGGAGGGAATAGTATAACTCAGGATTAGATTGGACCGTTGCTCTTTCCCCAGCTTGAAGATTTGACGAAGTCGTCCTTGGATTCTCTTTCAGATGCTATGGCTTGCTCTTGCTACATTGGGGAATATAAAATGTTGTTTTATGCTTCTTTATTTTGTAAAGACAGATGATACTCTGATATTGTAAAAGAATCTTGTACAGACTATTTTATCAATAAAGCAAAGTTCTATTTTCCGCTGTTTAATATTTGTCTGTCTTGTAATTTATCTGCATCTTTTACCCAAAATGCTCCACAGAACTTAGTGCATTCCCTTTGTGAGTGACACTAACGGACGTGGGGTGTTACACGTGGTATCAGAGCTGAAGGTTACCAGATCAGATAAAGGATTTGAAAATTTATTTTCAAACGGTTTTAAAAGAAGCATTTTCAATAGAAGAGATTTGTTTTAAAGGCATATTCCCCAAAGCCATACGCACTATCTTCTCTTCCTCTGTTTAAATTCTTGTCTCCTTCTTTCTTGAGTCTCTGGGGCTCCTGGCTTTCTGGGAGGTAACCTCATCGAAGGGCAAAGTAGTGCCCGGCTTCCATCCATAGCCGTAGTTGTTTCATCTACGGGCAGTTTTCTTTCAAAGCTTATAAGGTTTTCCGGACGATGGAGGCAGTTTTCGAGAGATTTGTCAACATGACTACACACGGAAGGGGATGAGGAGTTTGGCTAAGGAGCATAACCCTAGGATGAGGAATTCATGGATGTAGACTTAGCACACGAAGGAGGAAGAAATTATAAAACCTAAGACAAGAGGAAGTATCTTTACTAGGGTATGATAGGGCATATACTTAAGGACAAGGGCAAGAACGAGGACAAGATTTTCAGAAGGGCAAGTACATACTTTCACCACCAAGCATACCTAGGAGAAAGGTAGTAAAATTCTGTTGGAAGAGTCTAGTTTTGCTGTTCGTACTATTTCCTTTGGTTTTAGCGCTTCGCATTTGTTCATATCCGCTTCCATAGTTGAGTCTCTACACCATAGTACTTGTATAGTAGAAAGATCCCACTAGTCTCAAATCCCATTTGGTGGTCCGACCAGTTTATTTTTGGTTAGTAGGGATTTGGGGATAGCTATCGGGTTTGCTTATATCATCTCACGAGGATCGTCTAAATTCGGAAGAGATATTCCTTAGGTGTTTGTCTGATATTGGTTTAGGCCTTTGGGGCTTGTACTTGAGGAATGTCGAGTTCGGTTTGGATGGTTTGCGTGAAAGATGAATAGTTGTGGCAGGTACTCTAAAAAGTACGGAGTGATCTTTTGACTCTCATAGTTATGGCGTGATGGATAAGCTAAGAGGGAGACCTCTAATCATCTTAGTACATACACTTGGTACCGTGATTGACATCTGTTTATTTTGGAAATGGAGGTTAGGAACTTCACAATCGTGAAGATAAATTGGTTAAGATACAGTGTAGTAAAGCTCAAGAAGGCTAGATACTAGCAACATGCCCTTTTTCCTTAAGGGTGCATCCTTGATTTCTCTATTTAGGAGCTTTACGCGTAGTTGTTTCTCTCTTTCCAAAGTATATCCTCTAGGTCGTATCTACGATCCTTAGGTAGAAGCCAATGGATGTAAACATGTATTTGAAACATGTTATGGTTGAATGGTTGCAAGTGGTTGCAAATGGTTGCTCGTGGATGCATATGCATACGTATTAGGCACTAGATCAAGTTCGGACGCCCTCATATTGCATTTACATATATGCATTTGTTTATAAGTTGAACTTGATATGATATCATATGGACGTTGCATATGGATGAATGGCTGTGCACGCATGTAGTATTTACATGACCAGGGATGCTTGCATACATGATTGGACGCATGACACTAACATGATTTGCATTAAGAAGGTTAACTGAATCAGTAGACCGCCTGATTTTGCATTAGATAGAGACATATACACACACTATGCATATGAACATGAAAGCATTAGAAATCTTTTAAGGACAATGAATGCCTGTGATTGAATGGTTGAGTAGATGGGTGATTGGATGGTAGGACACATTCTTCCTAACTTGAAGATTTCGGGGACGAAATCCTTTTAAGTGGGGGAGAATGTAACACCCCGTAATTCTGTGACAATAAGATTTACAAATTAAAGTACAATTAATTTTTAAAAGGAAAAAAAAAGATCCATGCAGTTGTTTAATTTAAGTATCGTAACTAACATGAAAAAGAGAAGTAAGGAGAGAACAATAATTATTATTGTTCTAAGACTTATTAACAAAAGCCTCTGTAGCTCAGTTGGTTAAGGCATTGGATTTGTAGCATAGAGGTCGGGGGTTCGAACCCCGGCGGCGGCATAATTTTTTTATCTTTGTTTTAGAGAGGGCCAACTGAACATGCAAATATATGTACGTATACAAATTCAAAATTTGAAAGGATAAGAACATACATATAAGGAAATAAAGAATATATATATATACATATGAGAATATATATATATATATATATATGCAAAAAAAATATGTATACGAAAGATAAAATTCAAGATAAGGCTACAGTCAATGAAATATGGCAACATCATTTGAATTTTGAAAATAAAATGAAAGTTGTGCGTATATATATACGCGTAAAATGGTCGTTAGAGGAATTGTATACATATAAGAATATTTCATGTGAATAAAACAGTTAAATAAATTCCAGAAATTCAAAAGTTCGAAAATCAAATTTCTACGCCAAAAACAATTCATTCGAAATTCAAATTTCTACGCCAAAATAGTGGGACCCAATGCTGACTCAGCACTGCGTGTATGATAAGGTTTGGCTAGATTCATCTACGTACCAGGACTATTTTCTTAACTAGGTTCAATGCTGACTCAGCGCTGCGTGTACGATAAGGTCTTGAGCAGCTATATAAACAGCCCTAGTCTTCATTCTCTTTGCACCAATTCTCTTCTATCCTTATGCTGCTAAGATTCATGGCTTCTTCCCCTCCTCTAAATTTTCTTAAATAATTAAAATAAAATATAAATTCAAGACATGGAGATGCTGCTCAAATCTGTTCAAGAGAAGATTCAAATCAAAGTGAAGAATTCAAAGGCTAAATCAACAAACCTCGAGCAACGACATACGAATCTTGGCATCGCCATTTTTCTATTCTAGATCTAATTTCTATAAGTCAGTTGTTTCTAGATTTAAACGTTTTTGCTTTATTTTGTGACATGAAATTAAAGGAATAAAAGAATATGCCAAATCTCTCTCTCTCTATTCGAATATGTGTTTATACTCTTGGACTAAATTAAGAACTGTTATGATTCAAGGACAAATAAGACTTTGCCTAAGACCGTTGCCTATGACTATGGATTCTGAGATCATGTTCCTTTGGACTATGAACATAAGCCTTTGATTTTGGGACATAAAACATTGCCTATGACGGTGACTTATGACTGTGGGAATTATTTTCCCTTTTGACTATGAATATTGCCTATGACTATGGACATTTTCCTATGACTATGAACACAAGCCTTTGATTTGGACATAAAGTATTACCTATGACATAACAACGGTGATTTAAACTTCTATGATTCATGACTAGGAAAATTGTTGCTTAGGTTTTGTGGCTATGAAATTGGGTCTAAAACCCGATTTATCTATTCTGTCTGTTCTTGATTTTCTTTGGTTTTAGACTGTGGGAATTTACATATTAAGTTAGGTCTACCCATGTTCTCGAACCTATTCTGTCTATTCTTGGTTTTAGGCCGTGGAAATTTACCTATTAAGTTAGGTCTACCCAAATTCTTGAACCTGCGTCGTTATTCAAAATCTTTTTATGCCAATTATTATGTCCACCCTTTTTCATAGCATCTTTGGTTCATTCCCTATTTTCTACGAATCTAGATTTATTTACAATCTAGGTTGAATCATGATTATACGAACGGTGGGAATGCGATTTGGGAAAAAGACAAAAAATAAACATAAATATAGTTGTAAGCTTGAAATTGGCATAGTTTGGAAGCGAACATGATTCTGATTTATACAATTTTAGAACATGTGTTAAGACATGTGAATTGGGTAGATTTGACATGGATTATAGGTTATGAAATTTAGATCTAGTATTGGCCTGTAAACTGAAAAACTAGAATAATAAATCTAGTTTGTATGTAGACTGTAAACTAGAAGAACAAATCTAGTTTTTGGGCATAAACGGTGAACTAGAATAGAAAATCTAGTTTGGCATATAAAATCTAGTTTAGCATAAACTGAAAATAAAGATAATAGATCTAAATTGCTATGAACTGTAGGTTAGGCAAATCAAGATTTGGGCCTAGAATATAAGTCTGTTAGCGACAAATGAATATAGGCCAAATTTGTTTAAAAAGGGGGAAATGGGCTGTAAGATAAATTGTTAACAATTTATAAACAAAAGAAAGATATTTTGATAACACCCCTTTTTATAACTCGTACCAGAAAGTTCTAGGGTGACAGAGAGGATAGTGTCTAGGCTTGGGTTTGGAAAATACAAGTTTCCTGCCCTCCCTGGCTATCCCTAACTGATCCGACGAACGGGATGGTTGCTTTCAAAACTAGGTTTGGAAATTAATCAGAAAACCCTTTGAACTTAGAAAACATGAATATGCCTAACCCGAGGTTAGACTGAGTTGCGGTGTAAACCTGCCCGGAACCGACCGGCACATCCAGTAACCGCAACAATATCTGTCTAATGTGAGAGGTTGCGGCTTTAATTTATTAATTAAAGCTAGAACAAGAATGGGAGAGTTAAGTCCATAGAAACACTTAACCAATTTAACACAGTTAAGCAAGAATGGGTGGGTTAAGTCCATAGAAACACTTAACCAACTTAACACAGTTAAGCTAGAATGGGAAGGTTAAGTCCATAGGAACACTTAACCAACTTAACACAGTTAAGCTAGAATGGGAAGGTTAAGGAACACTTAACCAACTTAGCACAGTTAAAGCTAGAATGGGAGGGTTAAGTCCATGGGAATACTTAGCCAAATTAACATGTTGACTAGACTAGAAGGTGGGGTTAAGTAAAGTTAATACACTTAGCCAATTTAACATGTTAATTAGACTAGAGGTTGGGGTTAAGTAATACACTTAGCTAATTTAATATGTTAGCTGGACTAGACCATAGGGTTAAGTAAACTTGAACGCTTAACCATCAGAATATGATAAATGAACAGGGTTAAGTAAAAAGCATAAAGGGATAACACTTAACCAGTTTAACAGGATAAGGGAAGAGGGTTAAGATAGCTTGAATCGACTAAAGACACTTAACCAATCCAACCTGGCGAGAAAGAAAACTAAGTAGTAAACCTCAGTTGAAAAGGGGACTAAGTAGTAAAACTTAGTTAAGAAAACAAGGAATTTGGAAACTAAGTGGTAAACCTTAGTTAGTAGAACTAAGTAGTAATTCTTAGTATAACACGAAGGAGCGGACGTCCATCTGATTTTAAACGAATTGGGATACGAAGCCCGAGGCTTCGAGGGGACGTGAGGGTACTCTTGGTATCCCTCTGTGAGGCTGCAGATGATCCGCCTGGGCGCACAGAGGTTAAGGTCTGCGGTAGAAGAGCCAAGGGTATGCCTTGGTTGCAATATATGGCAACCAAAAGACTAGGATGGACCAGCGTGATTCGGCGAGAAGACGGAAGCCCTGTGATAGCAACTCGTCGTCTACCTACCATCTTCAGTCAAGCGAGACACGTGAAACGGGAAGGCTGGAGGACTCATACGGACCACATACTTGCTATCTAGTTGTGGGGTGTTGTTGGCCATAGAATTAGTGGGGCAGATAGGGGCCTTCGTACAGTTCTCATTTTACAAGGTGTGCCTTCCATTAGTTGAGGGAGGGGTCGAGTGGGACCATAGCCACTGGAAAAACAGACCTTAGCATCTGCATCGGCAGATATTGAAAGCTCCCGACCGAGTTCCGTATTTCTATAGTAGCCCTGACAGCGGAACTCGGACCGCACATTACTGGACATGTGCATCTAGACAAGCGATAACGATTCGCGATACATGCGTGGGAAAAGTCTAGGAACATGTACCACCCTAGGTGGTGTGTCCTAGACTAAAGGGCATCGTTCGATAGGTAGCATAATCCCTAGTTTGGAACTAGGTGGCATAAACCCTGAATCCAAGAAGCATTCAGAAAAATAGCGTAAGTTCTAGTTGAATCTAGAAGGTACTTGATAGAAAACCCTAGATTAGATCTAGGTAATTAAATAATAAATGGATGCCTGAAGGCGACGGAAACTACAGGGATTGGGATCACGTTATCGTTACTAGTAGGGACACTAGTTAGGCGGTGCAGAGATATAGAAACCAGAATAATAAGGTAATAGCGAAGCAGAGAAAGTATTAAAGTATATCCAGTTTATCTTGCCTTAGTATATCTTGTGTAACACCCCGAAAATTCTATAACTGTGAAATTTACAAATTAAAGTATAATTAATCTGAAATCAAAGAACTAAGGGAAACGGGATACGCCATTGCGTTCGTCTCGGAAAAATACGCGAAATAGAGTCCGAGTTTTCGAAAAACGGAGTCCGAATGAAGAAGATATGGCCTTCGGAAGATTGAGAATTAAGTTTAAAATTCAAACAGAATAAAATAAAGTTTAAATTCGAAAATGGGGCCCAATGGGCCAGGGCGGAAAAACGCCCGCCTGACGCACCCAGGTCGACTGGGCTGTCGACTTGGTCTAACCAGGTCGACAGGCCTGTCGACAGGGCTGTCGACAGGGGTGTCGACCTGGTCCAGACCCAGGTCGAGCCCAGTCTAACCTGGCTGGCCTATTCTCTATGTGGTCGATTTTCTGTGGTCTGCTTTGTCATTAGGGCTAGGTGGCAAGTTTTAATTAGTCTCTCTATCGAATGAATGGCTACGATCAATCCAGGCAACATCAATGGTCCTAATCAGTTCCTAACCTCTATATAAACAACCCTAGACTAAACCCTAATCTATTCATTCAAAAATAAGAACATAGCCGCCATGTTGCTGAGGAACGACAAAGGGTAGCCGCCAACTAGAGAGAGGATTAGGAGGAAAATTCTAAAGCTTAAAGCAACCTAAACAAATCAATTCAACAAAGGAATTTGCGTCTTCAATCCCTAAATTAGAGAATTCATCACACCATTGTAAGTAGAGTATTACTTTGGTATGAATAATCAATTGTGTTGGTTTGTATGCTTGAATTGTGGCAATAAAGTTGTTCATATTTGTGCGTTCTTATCAATTTGAAATATTATATACGTTTGGATATTTATGAATTATGTTATTCATTATAAAGAACTACATGCGGTAGTTCTATGCAAGTATACGTTTGGAATATTTCGCAAATTATGTAATCCATGTTGAAGCTACATGTATGTAGTTGATTTAAATTCATGCAAGTTTGGGGTTTGCTTCTATGCCACCATGATGTATATTTTTGTGCATAAATCATTTTGTAAGTAATTGGAACAAGTTTGGTTATTATCCATATGAAATTATGTTGAGAATTTGGCATTATGTATTAAGCCATGCTTTTGTACTAGAAAACCTATTTGCAAACTTATGAATATGGCTAGGCTATGATTGATATTTGGCAACCATGATTAGGTCTATCTTGTTTACAAGAATTATATGATGACATATGTGGTACATGGCTAGGTTAGGTTCAAAAGGTCCCTTTTTGTAAGTTTACATGGCTAAAGTAAGAATCATGATTTCATGTTAGAAATATTTATGCCATGGTTATGTGAACAAATTTAACTATACTTATGCCATGTTTATGTTTGATATTATGCCATGCTTATGTTTGACATTATGCCATGCTTATGCTAGAAATATTTATGCCATGCTTATGTTTGACATTATGCCTAAATAAAAATATAGGTTCATGTGACAATAATGATATCTCAATTACAAGTTCACATGCTTTGATTCATGTCACCTATGTTACCACTATGCAAGTACACCAGTTTCTATTTTGTATTTCCAACGTCGTATTGCAAGTTCATGCGCTCACATTCCCCTCTTTGTGTATGTAATTACGCTTTAAGCCTCCCCTTCTCGCATGGCTAATTTGGGCTTTAAAAGGCTAAGCCCAAAATATATATAAACGGACGTGTTAAACGGGGGAAAATAACGTTGGGTTAAAATTACTAATGAATGAAAATATAAAATAGAAGGGCCCAAGTTCAAGTATGGGTTGGGCCCATGATTGGTGTAACCTTTACACCATTAACTTAATAATGGGCCGCAAATATTTACATATAAGAAATAAAGAAGAATGACAAGATATGTAAATGTAGAAAATACGATGTGTTTAACCCGAGGTTGGATTGAGTTGTGATGTAAACCTGCCCGGAACCGCCCGGCTGTCCAGTAGTCACAACAATACCTATCCAATGTGGGAGGTTAAACATGGAGCCCAATAAGGACCCGAGGTTAGACTGAGTTGTGGCGTAAGACTGCCCGGAACCAACCGGCAACAGGCAGCCACAACAATACCTATCTAATGTGAGAGGTCAGGGCCTTAATAATACAATTAAGGCTGAGTCAGGATTGTTAGGATTAAGTGAACTAAAGACTTAATCAAAATGGAACATGCTAAACTAAACGGACTGGTGGGGGTTAGGTTAGAAAACACTTAACCAACTTAGCATGTTGGCTAGAGATAGAAAACCTAGTAACGGGGGACCCTTTTCAGCAGTAACCCTAGAAGGAGTATCAGGATACCCTGAAACTAGGCAGGGTGGGGCACGATTACTGGGCTGATTGTAAGAGGTCAAATCGACGGCGGTGGTGTAGCAGTGTAGGTTCTAACGGGGTGCGGGCATGCAAACACTCCGGCGCAGAAAAATAAGGCACTGGACACCAGTAGCATACCTGTGCATTCTAAGGTTGTGTCGGGCCGCCGCCATGGGACTTGATACACCCCATGGTGGGACCAGCATAGGTAACTACAACATCGGGGGCCGTAAGACACATGTAACTATGCGAGTAGGAGCCGATCATCATTGAATGGATCACATCACCCTGATTATGGGGTGCCAGTTGGAAACTAGTTTATATGGGTTCAGAGATTAACATGGGGTACGATAGTATATTCGACCCTAGACAACTTAACCAAGTTATAATGCATGCCCACTTCTTGTTTATACTTATCATACCCAGTTCTTTATTCATAGACAAAATAGTACTAGACTTACTCAGGCTTTATGTCTGACTCTACTTTTCTTTCGTCTTCTTTCTTCCGTTTCCCCCCCCCCCCCCCAGGTCCACAGGGAGGGAACACAGCAGCTTGACCAACCTTAACATCCAGCTTAAAGAAGAGAAATGTATTGCTTGGACTTTCCTGTTTTGAACTATGGCTTTGGACAATCCACTATGGGGGCTTTGGCAGTTTATCTATGTTTTATTTATGCTTCTTTAAAATAATGTACTCAAGACAGATTATGAAAGTGTTATGTTATGATTTTGGAAAGGTTGTAAGACAATCATGGTGATGTTTTGTAACACGTATTTTCTTCTATGAAATAAAAGTTTGTTGTTCTTCCGCTGTTTACAAATATGTGTTCTTATATCTGTCTTGTATATCTGTGACTTGTACTTATAAACCTCCACCAAAATTAGGGCATTCCCTTTGAGAGTGACCCTAACGGAGGTGGGGTGTTTCACTTGGTATCAGAGCATAGGTTTACCAGATAAGATAAAAAGTTTTGAAAAATTATTTTCAAAAAGGAAATTTAAAGAAGCATTTTTAAAAGAAAAATATTATTTTATTTTAAAAAAGGCAAAGTCCACTCCCCAAAGCCATAGGTACTATCTCTTATCCTTCGTTTTGAATCTATCCTTTTTGTTTCAGCATGTCCGAAGATCTTAACTTGCCGGAAGGGGTGCCAATACCTGGTTGGTTTAGACGGTTCTTAGAAGCAAGAGCCACTCAGCCAGGTCCTACCATTCCTCCTCCCCCAGCTGAAGGAAATCATCCAGCCGCAGCGGCACCTTTTCCTCCACCTCCTCCTCGGGGAAACACGTTTGCTAAGATATGTAAAGATTTTAAAGCTATGGGAGGAAGGGATTTCCATGGAACTGAGTCCTTCATAGCAGCTAGGAATTGGCTGAAAGAAACGGAAGACCTATTCATCATCTTTGAGGTAGAGGATAGACAAAAAGTACAATTGGCGGTGTGGCTATTGAAGGGCGAGGCTTCCTACTGGTGGGAAGTCACTAATGCTGAAAGACCAGTGGAGACATGGGAGGACTTTAGGGCAAGGTTTGAGACTAAATTTCTCTCAGATGCGGAAAGAAGTTTGCAGTTGGAAAAATTCTTATTTCTTAAGCAAGGGGACAAGACAGTCAGAGAATATGTGAATCAGTTCGATGAGCTGGCTAGGTTTGGGCTTGACCTAGTCAACACCCCGCACAAGAAGGCTCTCCGTTTCGTCAAAGGGTTGAATGAGCCATTACACAGTTTGGCCATGACCCATATACCCATGGGAGCCACGTATGAAAGACTGGTGCAAATGGCATTGCTGAATGAAGAGGACAAGGGCAGCACAACGCGAAGACCCTCAGCTTATGGAAATAATTGATAGGCTAATTACGGGTGAGACTTCAAGTCACCTCAACAGATACTCCATCGACGATAGGGGTTTGCTAAGGCGAGACGGAAGACTATGCGTCCCACAGACAAAAGATTTAATAAAGAAGGTTCTCGAGGAAGCACATCACTCCAAGATGACGATACACCCAGGCGGAGATAAAATGTACAAAGATATAAAAAGGACTTTCTTCTGGAACGGCATGAAAAAGGACGTGGCAGAATTCGTTTCTAAGTGTATGGTGTGCCAACAGGTTAAAGCGAAACAGAAAAAGCCTGGCGGACTACTACATCCTCTAGAGGTCCCGCAGTGGAAGTGGGATAGCATCTCAATGGACTTCATCGATGGGCTGCCTAGGTCTAGGAGAGGCAACACTAGCATTTGGGTAATAGTGGATAGGCTTACTAAAAGCGCCCACTTTTTACCTGTCAAAAGTAAAAGGACTGCCTCATCCCGAGCATCACTTTACCTTAAGGAAATCGTTCGAATCCATGGAATACCATCTAGCATTGTTAAGGACCGAGACCCCATCTTCACCAGTGAATTTTGGCGGAGTCTGCAAGAAGCAGTAGGAACGCAGCTATGCTTGAGCACAGCCTATCATCCCCAGACCGACGGCCAAACAGAGAGAGTGAACAAAGTTTTGGAAGACCTTTTAAGGCTATGCGTCCTCGACTTCGGAGGGACATGGGAAGACCACCTTCCTTTGGTGGAATTTGCCTACAACAACAGCTATCAAGCAACCATCGGAATGGCGCCCTTCGAAGCTTTATATGGAAGACCGTGCCGATCGCCCACTTGTTGGTGGGAGTCCACGGATAAGCTCATACTTGGACCAGATATGATCCGAGAGACCTCAGAGAAAGTAGACTTAATACGAAGAAGGATGAAGACGGCCCAAGACAGACAAAAGTCCTATGCCGACAAGAGAAGGGCCGACCTTGAATTTGAGGTTGGAGACAGAGTTTTTCTCAAGGTATCACCGCTAAGAAACGTTGTTCGTTTTGGAACCACAGGAAAGCTAGCACAAGGTTCGTAGGGCCATTCCCTATTATCGAGAAAATTGGGAAAATGGCCTATAGATTAGAGCTACCCGAGAAGTTGGCTGGAGTCCACAACGTTTTTCACGTTTCACATCTCCGAAAATGTCTACATGAGTCTGCTGAAGTGGTAGAGCCAAATATCCTCGAAGAGGCCGAAGTGGAACGTGAAGCAACCATAAGAAAAGTTCCAACCCGCATATTAGGAACGGAAGTGAAGAAGCTACGCAACCGCGAAGTCAAACTCGTCAAAGTTCAGTGGAGCGACGCCGAGGGAGACGCGACTTGGGAAACTGAAGCTAGAATACGTACTACCTACCCTTTTCTGTTCGAGGGTACATCCTTGATCTTTCTTTTTCCTTAAGTTGCGCTTTTATCCATCTTTTTAGGTATATTTACTCGACCGTATCTTTTAGATAGAATCTTTTTGGATGGAAACATGTAGTTGAAACATGTTATGGATGATGGTTGCAAGTGGTTGCAAGTGATTGCTAGTGGTTGCTCGTGGTTGCATATACACACACAATCTAGGTTTTAGATCGGCTCAGTCACTTCATATTGCATATGCATATATGTTTGTATTCGTATATGGTTGAACTTTAATGTGTTGTCATATGGATGTTGCATTTGTATTGAATGATTGTGCACTCATGTAGAATCAAGAATAGGAAAATTTGCATACATAATGGATTCATGGCACTTACATAATTCGCATTAAGGAGGTCAACTGAATCAGTAGACCGCCTGATTTTGCATTAGATAAGTACATGTACACACACACTTCGCATATGATCATGAAGCATTAGAAGTCTTTTAAGGACAATGGATGCTCGTGTTTGATGGATGAGTAGATGGATGATTGGATGTTAGGATATACATTCCTCCTAACTTGAAGATTTCGGGGACGAAATCCTTTTAAGTGGGGGAGAATGTAACACCCCGAAAATTCTATAACTGTGAAATTTACAAATTAAAGTATAATTAATCTGAAATCAAAGAACTAAGGGAAACGGGATACGCCATTGCGTTCGTCTCGGAAAAATACGCGAAATAGAGTCCGAGTTTTCGAAAAACGGAGTCCGTATGAAGAAGATATGGCCTTCGGAAGATTGAGAATTAAGTTTAAAATTCAAACAGAATAAAATAAAGTTTAAATTCGAAAATGGGGCCCAATGGGCCAGGGCGGAAAAACGCCCGCCTGACGCACCCAGGTCGACTGGGCTGTCGACCTGGTCTAACCAGGTCGACAGGGGTGTCGACCTGGTCCAGACCCAGGTCGAGCCCAGTCTAACCCGGCTGGCCTATTCTCTATGTGGTCGATTTTCTGTGGTCTGCTTTGTCATTAGGGCTAGGTGGCAAGTTTTAATTGGTCTCTCTATCGAATGAATGGCTACGATCAATCCAGGCAACATCAATGGTCCTAATCAGTTCCTAACCTCTATATAAACAACCCTAGACTAAACCCTAATCTATTCATTCAAAAATAAGAACATAGCCGCCATGTTGCTGAGGAACGACAAAGAGTAGCCGCCAACTAGAGAGAGGATTAGGAGGAAAATTCTAAAGCTTAAAGCAACCTAAACAAATCAATTCAACAAAGGAATTTGCGTCTTCAATCCCTAAATTAGAGAATTCATCACACCATTGTAAGTAGAGTATTACTTTGGTTTGAATAATCAATTGTGTTGGTTTGTATGCTTGAATTGTGGCAATAAAGTTGTTCATATTTGTGCGTTCTTATCAATTTGAAATATTATATATGTTTGGATATTTATGAATTATGTTATTCATTATAAAGAACTACATGCGGTAGTTCTATGCAAGTATACGTTTGGAATATTTCGCAAATTATGTAATCCATGTTGAAGCTACATGTATGTAGTTGATTTAAATTCATGCAAGTTTGGGGTTTGCTTCTATGCCACCATGATGTATATTTTTGTGCATAAATCATTTTGTAAGTAATTGGAACAAGTTTGGTTATTATCCATATGAAATTATGTTGAGAATTTGGCATTATGTATAAAGCCATGCTTTTGTACTAGAAAACCTATTTGCAAACTTATGAATATGGCTAGGCTATGATTGATATTTGGCAACCATGATTAGGTCTATCTTGTTTACAAGAATTATATGATGACATATGTGGTACATGGCTAGGTTAGGTTCAAAAGGTCCCTTTTTGTAAGTTTACATGGCTAAAGTAAGAATCATGATTTCATGTTAGAAATATTTATGCCATGGTTATGTGAACAAATTTAACTATACTTATGCCATGTTTATGTTTGATATTATGCCATGCTTATGTTTGACATTATGCCATGCTTATGCTAGAAATATTTATGCCATGCTTATGTTTGACATTATGCCTAAATAAAAATATAGGTTCATGTGACAATAATGATATCTCAATTACAAGTTCACATGCTTTGATTCATGTCACCTATGTTACCACTATGCAAGTACACCAGTTTCTATTTTGTATTTCCAACGTCGTATTGCAAGTTCATGCGCTCACATTCCCCTCTTTGTGTATGTAATTACGCTTTAAGCCTCCCCTTTTCGCATGGCTAATTTGGGCTTTAAAAGGCTAAGCCCAAAATATATATAAACGGACGTGTTAAACGGGGGAAAATAACGTTGGGTTAAAATTACTAATGAATGAAAATATAAAATAGAAGGGCCCAAGTTCAAGTATGGGTTGGGCCCATGATTGGTGTAACCTTTACACCATTAACTTAATAATGGGCCGCAAATATTTACATATAAGAAATAAAGAAGAATGACAAGATATGTAAATGTATAAAATACGATGTGTTTAACCCGAGGTTGGATTGAGTTGTGATGTAAACCTGCCCGGAACCGCCCGGCTGTCCAGTAGTCACAACAATACCTATCCAATGTGGGAGGTTAAACATGGAGCCCAATAAGGACCCGAGGTTAGACTGAGTTGTGGCGTAAGACTGCCCGGAACCAACCGGCAACAGGCAGCCACAACAATACCTGTCTAATGTGAGAGGTCAGGGCCTTAATAATACAATTAAGGCTGAGTCAGGATTGTTAGGATTAAGTGAACTAAAGACTTAATCAAAATGGAACATGCTAAACTAAACGGACAGGTGGGGGTTAGGTTAGAAAACACTTAACCAACTTAGCATGTTGGCTAGAGATAGAAAACCTAGTAACGGGGGACCCTTTTCAGCAGTAACCCTAGAAGGAGTATCAGGATACCCTGAAACTAGGTAGGGTGGGGCACGATTACTGGGCTGATTGTAAGAGGTCAAATCGACGGCGGTGGTGTAGCAGTGTAGGTTCTAACGGGGTGCGGGCGTGCACACACTCCGGCGCAGAAAAATAAGGCACTGGACACCAGTAGCATACCTGTGCATTCTAAGGTTGTGTCGGGCCGCCGCCATGGGACTTGATACACCCCATGGTGGGACCAGCATAGGTAACTACAACATCGGGGGCCGTAAGACACATGTAACTATGCGAGTAGGAGCCGATCATCATTGAATGGATCACATCACCCTGATTATGGGGTGCCAGTTGGAAACTAGTTTATATGGGTTCAGAGATTAACATGGGGTACGATAGTATATTCGACTCTAGACAACTTAACCAAGTTATAATGCATGCCCACTTCTTGTTTATACTTATCATACCCAGTTCTTTATTCATAGACAAAATAGTACTAGACTTACTCAGGCTTTATGTCTGACTCTACTTTTCTTTCGTCTTCTTTCTTCCGTTCCCCCCCCCCCCCTCAGGTCCACAGGGAGGGAACACAGCAGCTTGACCAACCTTAACATCCAGCTTGAAGAAGAGAAATGTATTGCTTGGACTTTCCTGTTTTGAACTATGGCTTTGGACAATCCACTATGGGGGCTTTGGCAGTTTATCTATGTTTTATTTATGCTTCTTTAAAATAATGTACTCAAGACAGATTATGAAAGTGTTATGTTATGATTTTGGAAAGGATGTAAGACAATCATGGTGATGTTTTGTAACACGTATTTGCTTCTATGAAATAAAAGTTTGTTGTTCTTCCGCTGTTTACAAATATGTGTTCTTATATCTGTCTTGTATATCTGTGACTTGTACTTATAAACCTCCACCAAAATTAGGGCATTCCCTTTGAGAGTGACCCTAACGGAGGTGGGGTGTTTCATCTTGTGGTAATCTTATCTTATCCTGTTGACCCTATCATCATGATATTGTCTTGTATTCAGTTAATTCATGTCGTTTCATTTTTCCCTGTTCACATGCTAGAAGTTACTGACTTACTCAGGCTTTATGTCTGACTCTGTTTTTCTTTCGCTTCTTTTCTTCCGTTTCCCCCCCAGGTAGTTGAGGAGGGAATAGTATAACTCAGGATTAGATTGGACCGTTGCTCTTTCCCCAGCTTGAAGATTTGACGAAGTCGTCCTTGGATTCTCTTTCAGATGCTATGGCTTGCTCTTGCTACATTGGGGAATATAAAATGTTGTTTTATGCTTCTTTATTTTGTAAAGACAGATGATACTCTGATATTGTATAAGAATCTTGTACAGACTATTTTATCAATAAAGCAAAGTTCTATTTTCCGCTGTTTAATATTTGTCTGTCTTGTAATTTATCTGCATCTTTTACCCAAAATGCTCCACAGAACTTAGTGCATTCCCTTTGTGAGTGACACTAACGGACGTGGGGTGTTACACAAATGATAATTCTCTTCACTTCATTTTATCAACTTCGTTTATAAAGGAACTATTTATAAACTTCATTTATAAATGAACTTATCGTTTTATTTCTTTTAAAACAAGTTAATATTTCAAATCTATTTCAAAATTCAACTTCTATATTATAAATCCCATTTTGAAATTCAACACACTTGTCTTTCCCAAAACAAATTCAAAACAGTATCTTTGGTAGTAATTCGTCACTTACAACTCGAAAATGAATACTGATGATGCAGCTGTGATCATCAGAATCTATTTTCCAGCGATCGAAGTGAGTTCAATACTATAAAACCATTTCTAAACATTTCCACTTTGAAATTCATTTCAAAATATAAATCACGCTGCTTGTAAAACAATTTAAAATCTCCCAGGATCTTAAATTTTCCTTATTTTTAATCCCAATCCATTTACAAACACTTATCCAATTCTCCAGAGTTTTAACTCAATTCTTGGTTTAAATTTCATATTAACTCATCTGATTTCACGTATTTCACTTATATGAATTTTGATTGATTATTTACATAACCATTCAATTTATAATCTTACTCGATTATAATAACAATCAATATATCCAATATATATCTAAATATACATTGGGTAAACTATTTTCATTTACCCTCTTTTCAAAACATACCATGACGGTTCATCGTATTCGAGTGTTTAGTAACTCCTACCGATACAGTGGATCAAACTGATCGACCAGAATTCATAAACGAATCAACCCATGAATCTCCACAATATAAAACAAATTTTTATATCAAATACAAATACGTTCACTCGTATATATACACCCAATCTCAGTCTAGGGTATTACTAACCCTATCTCTACCGAGTCACGCCACAGAGCCAAGTAATTCTTAACTTAAGCTCTGATACCAACTGTAACGACCCGGATTTTCGGCGACTTTGGTTATCAACATAAGCACGATGTCGATAACCAAACCATCGAAAAATCCTGGTAATTAGTGAAAGAAATTAGAGGGTGAGGAAAGATAAGATAGAAAATTAGAATAGAAGAAGAAGAACACAACATCAGAGTAACACGAATCTCACAGCGGAACGAATAAATATATTTCATAACATATCTTTGAAATACAAACTTGGTACTTGAATATACATATCATTTTCAAAGTACAGCACTTACAACACAGCGGAAATAAACTATAGCTATATGATCCTGAAGCCTCCTGCTCCAAGCTCTTCCAGTATATCTGTAAATCCCGACTACTTGACTGCCCGTACAAATTTAGGCACCCAAGAGTTTAGGGAAAACAACAAAGTAAACTGCGGGTCAGTCATGGGACTGGTGTGAGTAAAACATTTTAAAAACAGTTCGAACAAGTAAACGATATCTCATAAGACCACGCCGCATAACGGAACGGGTTTTTCCCTTATGAGAATCCAAAATATCTTTATATCAAAAACCTTTAGATATTATAATAATGCCTATCAATCACAGTATATATAATCATCTAGCAGAAACGCTTTCATCTCACGTTCTACATATATAGTATACAATCAAAACCGAAAGCATGTATTGGGTAATAGATTTCCAACTATGACAAGGTATGGAATCACCTTCCGCTTGTGTACCTCTAGAGAGGAATACACTGGGTTCAACAAGAACATCTTGCAACCCGGCCACACATGACCGACCACTCATTTCGCTTGAGTGTACCGAATGTATATCACCAACAGTTGGGATCAGCAACCGTATCCCGAATGGGACAGCATCAACAATAGATTTTTAGAAGTAAACGAAACTCTAGATCAGGTGATTATACACCCTACTTCGGTGCGACCGACTTAGCCATGCTGCCTGCCCGATTTCTGTCATTTACCGGATGATGAGGCTAGAAGCTACGCTTTATCATCATACCAGATTCACTTTGAATGCCACATCGTCAAATCCATCAAATCACCGATTGACGTCCTCAACCATACATTACGCGTTAGCTAGAAGATGTTTCCTTCTCCGCTTCCACTCTTGGTACAGTTGGAGAAATCAATATACGTGATCGTCTGGACATATTCTGTCAGACTTCCGTCCATACAAGTCACCCAGGAACAGGATGAACCGAAGGCACTATTCTGTAAACAGGATAGCCCTTGCATAACTCCGTCTTCAATTTCCTTTGGCATATATGATTCGCAACGCTTATGCCAATACAGAGTGGTTCTTTGGATAATAATCCAACCGGTCTCTCCATATTAACAACGTTAAAATGGTCAAAACTTCGATAGTCTGTGATTTAACTATCGAATATAAACAGGTGTGCAAACAACGATATTATTCCCAAATGGAACTTTTATCGATCAAACATCATTTAACATTCATCTCCTTAGTTCATTAATTTACTTATCTCCTGTTTCCCTATATTCAATATTTCTTATTTTCTAAATTTGGAAAATATACGTTATTAACAATGGAAAACATTTCCAATTCTTGTTTTCTTTATTAGAAAACATTTCTGGTTTCTTATTTGGAAAACATTTCCAAAGCTTCTTCATTGGACTTAGGCAGATGTTTAAACAAACCATCGCGATGCCAACTCAAACCATTTCCTTTTACTGCCGAACATTAACTATTCCTTAGTTAAAACGAAGCCAATTAAGTTGGGGTAGAACTACCTCCCAGACCTTAGCTGAACAACATTTCTAACTTTGAAATGGGCAAAGTTCACTTTGTATTCCATTTACTAACTTCCTTACTTAACCCTCCTTCGAATAGCTATATTCGATTGACTCTTTTTACTTAACTCCTTTGGACTAACCCCTATTAATTAACTCTATTGGACTAACACTATTTGACTAACGCTATTTATTTACTCATTTCACTTACTCTTTTCGAATAAACTATATTCGATAATTCCTTTTACTTTCTATTCGAATAACTATATTCGATTTACTCATTTGCTTCTATTCGAATAACTATATTCGATTTAACTCACTTGCTTCTATTCTAATCGATTAAACTAACATCGATTATCTCCTTTCAACTTTATTCTCTAATCGATTAACTAAAATCGATTAACTTCTTTTTAACTTTATTCTCTAATCGATTAACTAACATCGATTAACTTCTTTTTAACTTTATTCTCTAATCGATTAACTAACATCGATTAACTTCTTTTACTTTAACACTAATCGATTAACTAACATCGATTAAATTCTTTTTAACTTTATTCTCTAATCGATTAACTAACATCGATTAACTTCTTTTACTTTAACACAAATCGATTAACTAACATCGATTAACTTCTTTTTAACTTTATTCTCTAATCGATTAACTAACATCGATTAACTTCTTTTACTTTAACACAAATCGATTAACTAACATCGATTAACTTCTTTTTAACTTTATTCTCTAATCGATTAACTTCTTTTACTAAACTACGTTTTCCGTTACAACTATTTCCTTTTTATAACGTTTACTTACCGTTACAAATATATCTTATTTATAACTTCTATTTACCGTTACAAATATATCCTATTTATAACTTCTATTTACCGTTACAAATATATCCTATTTATAACTTCTATTTACCGTTACAAATATATCCTATTTATAACTTCTATTTACCGTTACAAATATATCCTATTTATAACTTCTATTTACCGTTACAAATATTTCCTATTTGTAACTTCTATTTATTTTCTACATAAATATTCCTTTTCTATTTCTATTTATTTTCTAAATAAATATCCCTTTTATAAAACCGTGTTCGTTTTATAAATAATTCCTTTTATAAAATCCTGTGATTTTATAAAATTCCTTTATTTCAATATACATTGAAATACTTCTTTTTACATCCCAGGGTCTTTTATGATATTTACAATATCGAATAACAATGATCAACATCATTCCAACACACATAATCCATAACAGATTATATAACACATCATATATCACAATATATGAAAACAGTAAAATAAATGTTGAGGAATCCAGTCGGATTCCTCCAACCTGTTTCCCTGCATCACAGATGTTAAACAATATAGATAACATCACTTTTCAGTTCCATATGATATATTCTGTTAAACAGAATCAATATAGAAATTTAACTAACTAACTAGCAGTTCAATCAAACAGTCAACACACAGTCAATCAGCCAATATCTAACAGTTCTAAAAATACAACATGAAATTATAAACTATTCAGAGTTAGGGAGATTTACTCACATTTGCGCGTTAACCGTTAAATAACGGTTTGCGTTATTTGGTTCAGTCGGACAATTTATTTCGCCATAAATTGTAACGAGCTCGGATTCACTCCCAGTCAGCTCCAGCGTGTAGTCCTCGTCCATACGATCCCAACGGATCTAGTCGCGTTCAATTCTGATCACGTATGCTCAAGTTATCACATTTACCCGCTATACGATTTATTTTAAATAAATAAAAACTTAAATTATTTCTTTGTTTTCCATTGGGCCCTTTACCTTTTAGTTATCGGCCCATTAAACCCACGTGACCCAGACCCACTATTCCTTTTCTTCTCCAACAGTTGAGCCCAACAGTTCCTCAAACATCATTCTGCCGAATTCAATCCTCCCACCGCAACCCCCATTACCTCACAAATTAAACAACCAAAATCACCACAAAAATCCTCATTTCGAATTCTAGCTTCTTATGCCAAAACATCTCGGTGCGCACTCTTTCCCCAACATCCGACTTCGAGCAGCTTTGGGTTCTTGCGACACTACGGCAGACATCCCCAAGCATCCACCTCACCCGCTACAGCAAAACTCCAAACAAAAACCATCCCTACTTTTTTTTACTTCCTGCTCCTCTATGTCAATCACTACCACGTTCGACTCCACACCCTTGAGCTCGGCAGTAATGGTCTCAGGGGAACCGCATCACCCTTTGAACCCGAACACCACCAGTTAAACTCGCACCCTTTCCTGTTGTTTACGTATTCCAGTTTTACATTTGTCAGAGGGGTTTGTTTATGTGATATTTTCTTTTGATTTTTATAAGTGGCGAAGTGTTTTGCTATGATAATTTTTGTGGCGGCTCATTCTTTGAGTGTGGAAAAAGTGAAAGTAGGTTAGAGAGGATGGTATTTATAGGATTTTCTTTCTTGATTTTCTCTTGATTTCATGAAGGCCACGATACTTTGTTTGAGGCCAAAGAAGATGGGAGGGTGAGAAGAATAAAACGTGCACCATGTTTGATCAGAGAAATGGAAAATTTGGTTAAGGGATGGATACCTTATTTAAGGCATGAACAATAAATCTTATATTCGTTTTTACGAACTGTTATAGACAGAAATAAAAATGCCGTTATATTCAGCAAAGTGCCACGATCCCACAAATATAATAATATCAGTAGGTGGACTCATATTTTGAAACTTCAAAATGTTGATTACAGGGTGCGAAATGCTTCAAATAAAAAGTCGCTTATTTAATTAATTAAAAATTACAGAAAAATTCTAAAAATTAAATTATCACTACTTCCCAAAAGAACCTTGTCTAAATTCAAACCCGATCTCTAGTTATATCAAAAAATCTACTACGGTCGATAAACGATTCCATAGCGACTATTTTAATATTTGATTTGGACATAAATCAAAATCTACACGACGAAATCCCGATTTTTCTCTTCCATTAGAAAGATATACTCCACCAGCTCCACACGTTTCTTGTTTCACAGAAATCCGATTTAAAACGAACCCTGTATATTCAGTTGAAGTTCGAATCGCCAATTTACGAACTGCAGCGCCATTTCAAGCTCGTTTATAATTATATTATAATTATACGTTCAAACTGACGTCGATTGAATATATTCGTTATTCAAATTAAATTCCAAGCCGAATTATATATCACAGATGGTCTGGTTCACACCATATCGTCATTTCAGTCAATTCTGATTATTTCAGAATTAAATATATTATTTAATTTATTATTTTAATTAAATATTCATCATTATTTAATTCCTCGGCCATTAAATTCACTAACCCGCCATTGATATAATTAAATAAACTAATCATAATACCCCTGCCAATGGGGGTCATTACATTTTTAGATATTTTGGTTTTAGATATTTTCTTTTTTTTATATTCATTTTGCACTCTAAAAATCCCTACGAACACATACGATACCTAAATATCATGAAAATTGACATGCAGCTAGAGTTCGACATTACGGTCCCAACGAAACTGGTTTCGTCGAATTCCGACTTTGTATGCTCACACAGTGTATTTTTAACCGTCGAAATACTGAATGTTTTTCACTCTAAAAATCCGTACGACTACACAGTGACTCTAAAAATCACGAAACTGGAATTCTAACAACTATTTGACATTGCAGATCCAACAAAATTAGTTTCGTCTAATTCCGACTTCGTTTGCAAAAGTGGCTATTTTTAAAGCTCTGGATGACCCATTTAAATATATAAATGTATTTAAATATAATTAAATTAAATATAAATAAATTTATATTTATCGTATATATTCACAGTGGAATACCATACAGCTCTAGAATATTCCTATATGAACTTCTAGCTTGATAATTCAATTCTTGATTAAATCGATATTCGATTTGTAATGAAATCCCTTTTTAAAATATAAATAATTCGTTTATAAATTATAAAGGAATTCCACAACGACTTTTTTAAAATTTGATTTGGACGTAAATCAAAATCTACATGACGAAATCCCGATTTTTCTCTTCCACTAGAAAGATATACTCCACCAGCTCCACACGTTTCTTGTTTCACAGAAATCCGGCTTAAAACGAATCCTGTACATTCAGTTGAAGTTCAAATCGCCAAATCGCGAACTGCAGCGCCATTTCAGGCTCGATTTTAATTATAATATAATTATACGTTCAAACTGTCGTTATTATAATATATTCGTTATTCAAAATCAATTCTAAACTGAATTAAATATCACAGATAATCCAGTTCACACCATATTGCCATTTCAGCCAATTCTGATTATTTCAGAATTAAATATATAATTTAATTTATTATTTTAATTAAATATTCGCCATTATTTAATTCCATGACCATTAAATTCTTTAATTCACTATTTAAATAATTAAATTAATTAATTAATACCTCTGCCAATGCGGGTCATTACATTCTTCCCCACTTAAAATAATTTCATCCTCGAAATTGCTAAGTTAGAGAACGACCCTATCGACTGGTTAGAACATATCTGTTCGCTTCCTAACTTCAGTTTCAACTGAACCAATTTAATTTCAATTAAATTATTAATTAATTCCTATTAGCGAAAAATTTCAAAAATCCTGAAAATTTCCTAACGCCTTAACTTTTCGAAAAATTTCGCCAGCACCTCCTTTGTACTGGTCAATCGGTCAAACTCCAACTCGCCTCTCTAGGCCATCTCCAAACCAAAAGAAAATCAAACAGCCAAGCGGTTTGCCAATTCGGCTCATAAATCTTATATCCAATAGAAATATAAACTTGTACCTTTTGTCGGCATATCATTATATCCTTTCCACCTGTTATCAATTCAGCGGATACAAGGGTCATCCCAATCAAATTCTAATCTGCTTTTATCCACAACACAACCATTCGCTTATATCCGAGCCAAATATCATTTCAATTCGAATTTCTTCTCGGTTCCCAACTCTTAACTTGATTATCACATTACATTTCAAATTTGAATCTCACAATCCAATTTGTCTTTATATCATTCTAATTTAATCACAGTTACCACTTTACTGGCTTTACTTTAATTTAAATTTTCTTTCACAAATTTCTGTTAAATTTGTTTTTAATTCAAACACTCTTTCCCTGGGAGTTTTTAAACAGTTTACTCTTTTCAAAAATCAAATTTTCCTTTTTGAAATTCAACACAACTTGTCTTTCCCAAAACAAATTCAAAACAGTATCTCTGGTAGTAATTTGTCACTTACAACTCGAAAATGAATACTGATGATGCAGCTGTCATCATCAGAATCTATTTTCCAGCGATCGAAGTTAGTTCAATACTATAAAACCATTTCAAAACATTTCCACTTTGAAATTCATTTCAAAATATAATTCACACTACTTGTAAAACAATTTAAAATCTCCCAGGATCTTAAATTTTCCTTATTTTTAATCCAAATCCATTTACAAACACTTATCCAATTTTTCAGAATTTTAATTCAATTTCTGGTTTAAATTTCAGATTTAACTCATATGATTTCACATATTTCACTTATATGAATTCTGAATGGTTATTTACATAACCATTTCACTTTACAATCTTACTTGATTATAATAACAACCAATATATCCAGTATATAACAAAATATACTTTGGGTAAAATTATTTTCATTTACCCTCTTTTCAAAACATATCGTGACGACCCATCGTATTCGAGTGTTTAGTAACTCCTACCGATACAGTGGATCAAACTGATCGACCAGAACTCATAAACAACTCAACCAATGAATCTCCACAATATAAAAATTATTTTTATATCATCAACAAATACGTTCACTCGTATATATACACTCAAACTCAATCTAGGGTATTACTAACCCTATCTCTACTGAGTCATGCCACAGAGCCAAGGTAATTCACTTAACCTTATGCTCTGATACAAACTGTAACGACCCGGAAAAATGCCATCTTGGTTATCCGATATACAACACATATCGAACATTCAAGGATCGAAAATAACCAAATAGTTAATGAAAGAAGACAGAGGGTGAGACTAGATAAGATAGAAACTTAGAATAGAATAAGAAGAAGAACACAATATCAGAGTAACACGAATCTCACAGCGGAACGAATAAATATATTTCATATAACATAACTTGAAATACAAATCTGTACTTGAATATACATATCATTATCAAAGTACAGCACTTACAACACAGCGGAAATAACTATAGCTATATGATCCTGAAGCCTCCTCCTCCAAGCTCTTCCAGTATATTTGTAAGTCCTGACTACTTGACTGCCCGTACAAATTTAGGCACCCAAGAGTTTAGGGGAAACAACAAAATAAACTCCGGGTCAGTCATGGGACTGTTGTGAGTAAAATAGTTTAACATAGTTTAACATATATATGATATCTCATAAGACCACGCCGTGAATACGGAACGGGTTTTTCGCTTATGAGAATCCAACATCTTTGACAAGCAATATCATTCTGATATTATAATAATGTCTAAGTACAAATATATATCAATCTAGCAGAAACGCTTTCATCTCATGTTCTACATATATAGTATACAATCAAAACCGCAAGCACGTATTGGGTAATGGATTTCCAACTATGACAAGGTATGGAACCACCTTTCGCTAGTGTACCTCTAGACAGGAATACACTGGGTTTAACAAGAACATCTTCCAACCCGGCCACACATGACCGACCACTCATTTCGCTTGAGTGTATCGAATGTATATCACCAACGGTTGGGATCAGCAAACATTTCCCGAATGGGACAGCATCAACAATAGATTTTTAGAAATGAATGAAACTCTAGATCAGGTGATTATACACCCTACTTCGGTGCGACCGACTTAGCCATGCTGCCTGCCCGATTTCTGCCATTTACCGGATGTGAGGCTTGAGGTTACGCTTTATCATCACATCAGATTCACTTCGAATGTTACCTCGTCAGATCCATCTAAATCACTAATTGACTTTCACAACAATACATTATGTGTTAGCTAAAAGAAGATTCCTTCTCTGCTTTCACTCTTGGTACTGTTGAAGAAATCAATGTATGTGACCTTTCTGGAAATACTCTATCAGACATTCATCCATACAAGTCATCCAGGAACAGGATGAACCGAAGGCACTATTCAGTACATCCATCTTAGGCACTATTATCTAAGACGTATACAATAGCCCTTGCACTTTACTCCGTCTTCAATTTTCTTTGGCATATATGATTCGCAACGCTTATGCCAATACAGAGTGGTTATTTGGATAAAAATCCAACCGGTCTCTCCATATTAACAATGTTAAAATGGTCAAAACTTCGATGGTCTGTGATTTAACCATCAAAGAAAAACTGGTGTGCAAACAAAGATATTATTTCCAGATGGAAATTCTATCAATCAGTCATCAATCATATATATATATATATTCATATTTCCTTATTTTCTATGTTTAGAAAATAAACGTTAACGCTGGAAAACATTTCTATTTCTAATCCATATTTCTAGTTTCAATATTTGATTTCGTTTCTGATTCTATTTGGAAAATATTACCAAATCTTCTTTACTTGGATTTAAAAAGACGTTTAAATCAACATCGCGATGACAACTCGAACCACTATACTTATTTACTAAATTCACTTAACCACTTTCACTCTCTAACCTTAACCATTTCTAAATTAAAAACGAATTCAATCAAGTTGGGGTATAGCTACCTCTCAGACCTTAACTGAACAACATTTCAAATCTCGAAATAGGTTAAGTTCATCCTTTAACTCTTTAACACTTCCTTACGTAACTTCCGGATATAATTTACGAGTCCAACTCTTTTAATTCTATTCGAATAAACTAGATTTTATTAACTCCTTTGATTTAACTTAAATCGATTAACTCCATCAAATAACTAAATTCGATAACTCCTTCGAATAACTAAATTCGATAACTCCTTTCGAATAAACTATATTCGATAACTCACTTCGATTAAACTAATCGATAACTATTTTTGATTAAACTAAAACCGATAACTCCTTTTATTTTACTCTATTCGAATAAACTAATATTCGATTAACGCAATTTCTACTAACTCTATTTAATTACCCCTATCGGTTTAACTCTAACTGGTTAACTCTAACTGTTTAACTCTAACTGGTTAACTTGACTTACTTAACCCAACTGGTTAACTTGACTTACTTAACTTATTTAACTCAATTTGATTAACTCCTATCGAATAACAAATTCGATAACTCCTTTCGTTTAAATTATAATCGATACTCCTTTCGAATGACAAATTCGATAAATCCTTTCGATTAAACTATAATCGATACTCCTTTCGAATGACACATTCGAATAACTAATTCGAATAACCCTTATTTATTAAACTCTATTCGAATAAACTAAATTCGATATAACTTACTTTCGAATACTTATATTCGATAATCTCTTTCTTCGAATAAATCTTATTCGATTTTAACCCCTGTCGAATAACTAGATTCGATCAACTCACTTCGAATATTTCTGATTCGATTATCTCACTTCGAATATCTCTGATTCGATTCACTTCTTCGAAATAACTAAATTCGATTAGCTCATTTCAACTCTATTCGAATAACTAAATTCGATTAACTCATTTCAACTCTATTCGAATAACTAAATTCGATTAACTCCATTTGAATACCATATTCGATTTAACTTCTTTCGAATACCATATTCGATAAACTGACTTTATTCGCTTTATAAAGATTTCCTTTTTAACAACGTTTATTCATTTTTAAAGATTTACTTTTAGTAACGATTCTCCACTTTAAAAATGATTTCCTTCTTATAACAGTTTCCTTTTTATAACGTTTTACAAATATTTTGCTTTTTAACACTATTTGTAAATGGTTTACAAATATTCCCTTTTTAAATTCTATTTGCAAATATTCCCCTTTTTAACCTGATTTATTTATCCTAAGTATTTCCTTTATTAATATCTTATTTATTTTCTAAATAAATATTCCTTATATCTTATGATATTTATTTAACACATAAATATCTCCTTTTCTTATTCTATTTATTTAACAAATAAATAATCCTTTAATAACTTATTCTGTTTCCTAAGTCAATATCTCTTTTATAACTTATTTACTTAACAAATAAGTATCTCGTTTAACATCTCCTATTTATTTAACCAATAAATATCTCATTTATAAAATCTTATGATTTTATAAATATACTCTTTTCTTTATAAATATTTCATTTATAAAGATTCCCTCTTTCTATATAATTTCACCTATACAGATTTCTATTTATAAATATTTCATTTATAAATATATCATTTATAAAATCTTATGATTTTATAATTATTTCCCTTTTCAATTTAAATCCTAAAAAATATTCTGACTCCTTAAATTCTTGGAAAAATTCGCCATAACCTCCTTTGTACCAGGAGCATCGGGAAAATCCCCAAACCCGCCACACGGGCCTTTCCATTCAAAAAGAAAATTGTTTGAAATTATTTCCTTTCTAAATATCTCCTATTTATAAATATTCCAATTTATAAATATTTCTTATTTAATAAATATCTCTTATTTATAAATATTCCATTTATAAATATTATATTTTAAATATCACTTTGAAAATTCCCTTATCAACATTCCGGTATGTTATGGTGTTTAACATATCAAATTTCGATATCCAATATCGTCCATACACACACGATCAACAACAGGTTATAATTCACATCATATATCAAAATGTATGAAAAACAATAAAATAACTGTTGAGGAATCCTCGGATTCCTCCAACCTGTTTCCCTGCATCCACAGATGTTACACAATACAATCAACATCACTTTCAGTTCCATATGATATATTCTGATAGCAGAATCAATATCTAAATATTTAACGGTTTATATATATATATATATATATATATATATATATAATTTCTACTAATTGACTAGCAGTTCAATCAATCAGTCAACACATAGTCAATCAGACAATTTCTAATAGTTCTAAAAATACAACATGAAATTATAGACTGTTCAGAGTTGGTGAGATTTACTCACATTGGACTATCATCGTTAATAACGATAATTGTCGTTGATTTAGATGGACAATTTATTTTGTCATAAATTGTAACGGGTTCGGATTCACTCTCAATCAGCTCCATGGTGAAGCTCTCGTCCATACGGTCCCAACGTGACTGACGGTTCGTGATTCTGATTTCATACGAATAAGTTATTGCTTTTAGAAGTTCATATATATTAAAATAAAAATAAACTTAAACTATTTATTAATCGGGCCTCACCACTTTTAACTAACCCGTCCCATTTCCATTTAGACCCAACCTAACCTCTCTCTTCTTCTTCCTCTTTGCAAAACGCGACCTGCTGCTCCAACCATTACCGCTCGTTTCAGCTCCACCCCACCTTCAAACTCTCCACCGAACCACATGAAACCAATACCAATGTTCTTCTCACTCAACTCTCATCACGTTGGTACCACCAAGACCCCACTCGACATTACCCTGGCATTTGCGTCGAACCACCCTTACCCGCCTGCTACAGTAAAGTAGCGAACCATATGGCTACCAAATCCAACCAGAAACTCCCAAATGAACCTACTTTCCTCACTCAAACCAAAAACGAACTCCATTTCATAAATCGAAACTTCAAACCCTTACAAATCCGAGCCCTAGCTCGTTCATACCAACGCTGTGATTTTTCTAGCGAAAATAAGAACCACCGAAACCCACAAAACTGAGACTGGATCGAAGAGAATAACAAGAGGATTACAAATCCATAGGTTTCGAAATTTATTGGATTTGATTTCATTTTCATTTGATTTTATTTCTCTCATGAAAAAGCTTTTTGCTCTAAGAAAATGAACGGCGGAATTTGTTGACTGAGGAATGTAAATTAGGTTTAGAAGAGTGGAAGAGTATTTATAGGAAGATATTTTGAGGTATTTTGGTTTTAGATATTTTCTTTTTTTATATTCATTTATATTCATTCTGCACTCTAAAAATCCCTACGAACACATACGATACCTAAAAATCATGAAAATTGACATGCAGCTAGAGTTCGACATTACGGTCCCAACGAAACTGGTTTCGTCGAATTCCTACTTCGTATGCTCACATAGTGTATTTTTAACCGTCGAAATACTAAGTGTTTTTCACTCTAAAAATCCGTACGACCACACAGTGACTCTAAAAATCACGAAACTGGAAATCTAACAACTATTTGACATTACAGATCCAACAAAATTAGTTTCGCTGAATTCCGACTTCGTTTGCAAAAGTGACTATTTTTAAAGCTCTGGATGACCCATTTAAATACATAAATATATTTAAATATAATTAAATTAAATATAAATAAATTTATATTTATCGTATATATTCACAGTGGAATACCATACAGCTCTAGAATATTCCTATATGAACTTCTATCTTGATAATTCAAATCTCGATTAAATCGATATTCGATTTATAATGAAATCCCTTTTTAAAATATAAATAATTCCTTTATAAATTATAAAGGAATTCCACAGCGACTTTTCTAAAATTTGATTTGGACGTAAATCAAAATCTACACGACGAAATCCCGATTTTTCTCTTCCACTAGAAAGATATACTCCACCAACTCCACACGTTTCTTGTTTCACAGAGATCCGGCATAAAATGAATCCTGTACATTCAGTTGAAGTTCAAATCGCCAAATCGTGAACTGCATCGCCATTTCAGGCTCGATTTTAATTATAATATAATTATACGTTCAAACTGTCGTTATTATAATATATTCGTTATTCAAAATCAATTCTAAACTAAATTAAATATCACAGATGATCCAGTTCACACCATTTTGCCATTTCAGCCAATTCTGATTATTTCAAAATTAAATATATTATTTAATTTATTATTTTAATTGAATATTCGCCATTATTTAATTCCACGACCGTTAAATTCTTTAATTCACTATTTAAATAATTAAATAAATTAATTATAATACCTCTGCCAATGCGGGTCATTACATGTTTAGATCTACAACCCAATATGTTTAGATCTACAACTTTATATGTTAAATCCATATACCTTTATAATAGATCTAATTTGCAAGTTCACCACTACATGCCAAGTTTAACTTGTATAGTTTTATGTAAATTCATATGCTCGTGGTTCATGTTGCATAGATCAAATTTGCAAGTTCATAGTTAAAAGTATATTGTTCTATGCCAAATCCATGTGACACATGTGTAGTTAGATCCATACTTTTTTATGATGTTGGAATGTTGCAAAGTTCCTCTTTTCCCCTTTTTGTTTTATAAGTTTGGCTAAAATATCGAGCCTAACATTCTATGTAATTTTACGAACATACAACGGGGGTAACGTTGGGAAAAAAATGAAATTACATGTAATTGGCATGTTTGACACATAAGCATGATAAGTGGCATGAAAATGATATAATCTATATACCTAAAATTTTGAACGTGATTTAGAAGGAAAGTGGGCCATGACAATAATTGATTTATAATTTACATGTATACATGTAGGATAAACATGAAAAATTACATGGCATGGATTGGTTCATGAAATGGTATATTTAGTATACCATTAATTGTGAGCATAATTAAAAGGACAATTATAGCATAATTAAATTGGGAATAATTTACATATGGAATTTGTCATAAATAAGAAATATGTAAATTTAGAAAAGACGAATATGCCTAACCCGAGGTTAGACTGAGTTGTGGTGTAAAACTGCCCGGAACCGACTGACATATCCAGTGACCACAACAATACCTGTCTAATGTGGGTGGTTAGTGCATTGAGCCCAAAAAGGACCCAAGGTTAGACTGATTTGTGGTGTAAAACTGCCCGGAATCGACCGACACATCCAGTGACCACAACAATACCTGTCTAATGTGAGTGGTTGGTGCTTTAATAAAGTTAAGTCAAGATTGGTAGGGTTAAGTCAATTATGGAAACACTTAACCAATTCAACATGTTAACTAAACTTGTAATGACCCACACTTTAGCTGTCAGATAATTAATTTATTTAAATATTAATTATCGAGTTGGCGAGATCGATAACCAAAATTAAATAATATTTATATTTAATTAATATAAATAACAGGATAATATATTTTCGGAATAATCGGAAATAACAGAATTCAAAATGTTGTGAAAACCGGACAGCTGAAAATATATATAATTCAGTTTATATTGAAATATATTGACGAATATATTAAATAACGACAGTTGAACGTAAAATATATATTATAATTATAATCGAGCTCGAAATGGCACGGCAGTTCGCTATTTGGCGATTTGAACTTCAACTGGAGATATAGGGTTCGTTTTAAATCGGATTTCTGTGAAACAAGAAACGTACAGAGCTGGTAGAGTATATCTTTCTAGTGGAAGAGAAAAATCGGGATTTCGTCAGGTATATTTTGATTTACGTCCAAATCAAATTTTAGAAAAGTCACTATGGAATTCCTTTGAAATTCACAACGCTTTATTTACATTATAAAAGGATTTTCGATATAAATTGAATATCGAGATATTCTGGAATTCGGGAATATCGAGTATAAACTCTGATACGATATTCTGGAGCTGTACGGTATTGTATGTGAATATATACGATAATATTAATTTATTAATATTTAATTTAATTATATTTAAATATATTTGTATATTTAAATGGGTTATTTAGAGCTTTAAAAATAGTCACTTTTGCAAACGAAGTCGAAATTTGACGAAAGTAATTTTGTTGGATCCGCAGCATCAAATTATTTCTAGATTCCAAGTTCTTTGATTTTTAGAGTCACTATGTGGCCGTACGGATTTTTAGAGTGAGAAACAGTCAGTATTTTGACGGTTAAAAATACGCTGTGTGAGCAAACAGAGTTGGAATTCGACGAAACCAGTTTCGTTGGGACCGTAATGCCAAACTCTAGCTGCATGTCTAGTTTCGTGATTTTTGGGTATCATGTGTGATCATACGAATTTTAAAGGACAAGTAGAAACAACGGTTGAATAAAAGTTAATATAATAAGCGAAAATAAAATATTATTTTTACCTATAATTATACCACATACTTTTCATCAACCCTAGCTAAAACCCATTTGCGGTCAACGATCATTTTTGAGCCGCCAGTTCTACTCCAATCCACATAAATTTCCAAACTTCTAAATTCATTTTAAAATCAAAGTAAAATTTACAAATCATGATATTTATATATTTATAACCCTTGAATAATCCTCTCCATTTCTACATGATTATCATTGGGTTCGACATCATTGTTTCTCGCTAGGTTTTGTACAGCGTTGTTTATCCGAACCTAGGGTTCAATTTTTCATGAAATAAAGGAATCAATTTGGAATTCTGAGTTCACATCTGAGTTTGTGGCAAGATTTGGAGCAGGTATACAACTTTTGGGATTTTATCAAAATAAAAAGTGTCGATGTCGCGTGAGATACTGTGCGTGAAGTTCACGAAGTCGCGATCTACGAGGAATGTTCGAGTGCAGTGATTTTGAGTGGAGTACGTGGAGAATGAAAAGGAGATTGTGATGGTGTTCTTCATTTGAAATTTCATAGAAGGTGGAAGGAGAGTTACGAGATTGTGTGAAAACCGTGAGGGGAGAATGCAGCTCAAATTTGATGACGTGTGATGTATTTTAGCAGCAGCTCGTTTCATGGATACCGAATATAGAAGGGAGGTCGAGTGTTGTTTGAGGAGATGGGAAGAAGGAGTTCGAAGGCTTAAATCTTTTCTTGAGTGTTGCGTGGATTTCCTGAAGAAGGGGGAGCGAACAGAATTTGGGGAAGAAGGGTATTGACGTGTTGGGCTTTTAAAGGGGAATGAGCCGATGTTGAAGATGTAAAGGCGCAAATAGTTTAAAACAAAATAATTTTTAGTTTAATTTAATTTAAAAGTGTACAAAACTTTTAAATTACATATCTTTGTCATACATGATCGGAATTCAGCGAAACAAGATCCGTTGGGATCTTATGGATGGTGGCTACACAACGGAACTGACTGGGAGTGGATTGGTGCTCGTTACAATTTATTGTAAAAATTGTCCGTCTGAATCAAGCGATGGTTATCGTTATTAACGATGATCATCCAATGTGAGTAAAACTCAACAATTTTGAACAGTTATATTTTTCTAACATATATTTAGAACTGATAAATAATGACTGTTTGCTGTGTGTTAACTGTTTGGTTGAATTTCGTATGTATTGGTTGAAATTATAGATAATGATATTTATATATATCGTTAATCAAATATCGATTCTGTTTATCAGAATATTTCATATCGAAGTGAAATCGATGTTATTATATTGTTTAACATCTGTGATGCAGGGAAACAGGTTGGAGGGGTCCAACTGGACTCCTCAATATTTATAATACTGTTCTATTCATATATTGTGTTATACGATGTGATGTATAATTTGTTGTTGATTATATGTGTTTGAATGATATCGATCACCGTTGTTTGGTAATTTAAATATCGTAAGAAATACTGGGATGTAGAAAAGGGATTTTCAAAGTATATTTTGAAAATAATTTATTTATCAATGGATTTTATATATATAAAAGAAAAAGGGTTTTTGAAAAAGGAATTATATTTGTAAATCAAATATATAGAGGAAATATATTTGTAAATCAAATATAGAGGAAATATATTTGTAAAACAAATATAAAGGAAAATTATTTGTAAAACAAATATAAAGGAAATATATTTGTAAAACAAATATAAAGGAAAATATTTGTCAAACAAATAGAAAGAGAAATATTTGTAAACCATTTACAAATAGAATAGAGATAAAAAGGAAATAATTGTAGAACATTTACAAATAGATTAAAAAGGATTTATTTATTTAGAAAATAAAAAAAAGAAAAAGGAAATATTTATTTAAACAATAAATAGAAGGATAAAAGGAATATTCATTTGGGAAAATAAATAGAAAAGATAAAAGAGATATTTATTTGTTAAATAAATAGAATTGAAAGGGAATAGTTATTTGTTAAGTAAACAAATTGAAAAAGGATTTATTTGTGTAAACAAATAGAAAAGGGATTAGTCAAAGGAGTTAATTCAAAAGGGATTAATCAAAGGAGTTAATTCAAAAGTGATAAAATCGAAAGAGTTAATTTAAAGGAATAAATCGAATATCAGTTAATCGAATAGAGTAAATTAATTAGAGTTAACCAGTTAGAGTTAGAGTTAACCAGTTCGGGTCAATCCGTAGAGTTAATTGAATATTAGTTATTCAATTAGAAATTTATTGAATATTAGTTATTCAAATAAAGAGTTAATCAGATAGAGTTAATTGGATATAGTCAATCGAATTAGGATTTAACTGAATGTTAGTTATTCAATTAGAGTTGATCAAATATAGTTATTTGTGATACAGTTATTCAAACATAGTTACTCAGGATAAGTTGCCATTTAACACAACTGCTAGCATAATTCCCAGGGCTGCAGATAGCCTACGGCGGTCGGATGTTTCCTGAGGGAATCAGGCGTAACCATTTTGATCGCTGCGATCTAGAGTCAAGCGAATGGATTTAAATCGAATATTAGTTATTCAATAGGAGTTAAATCAAGTTAAGTTAAGTTGAATAAGTTGAGTTAACCAGTCAGAGTTAACCAGTTAGAGTTAGAGTTAACCAGTTAGAGTTATTCAAAGGGAGTTAATCGAGTAGAGTTATCGAATGTCGCTTATTCGAGAAGAGAAATCGAATATAGTTCATTCGAGAAGAGTTATCGAATATAATTTATTCGAAGAGGAGTTAATCGAATATTGGTTATTCGAAAAGGAGTTATCGAATCTAGTTATTCGAAAGGAGTTATCAAATCTAGTTATTCGAAAGGAGAAAATCGAATATAGTTATTCGAATAGAATTAAAGGAATAAATCGAATATAGTTTATTCGAATGGAATTAAAGGAGTTAATCGAATATAGTTTATTCAAATAGAGTTAAAGGAGTTATCGAATATAATTTATTCGAAAGGAGTTAAGTGAAAGGAGTAAATCGATAAGAGTTAAATCAAAAAGAGTTAATCCAATAGCGTTAGTCCAATAGAGTTAATTGATAAGGGTTAATAGGATAGAGTAAATTGAACAGAGTTATCGAATATACCTTATTCGAAGGAAAGAATTATCGAATAGAGATGATTCGAAAGAGAGTTACTAAAGGAAGTTTGTTAAAGAATTAAAAGGTGAACTTTGTCTATTTCAAGGTTAGAAACGTGGTTCAGTCAAGGTCTGAGAGGTAGTATTACCCCAACTTGATTGACTCCATTTTTAACTAAGGAATGGTTAAGGTTCGATAGTGAAGGTTGGTTAAAGGAATTTAGTTAATAAGCGTAATGGTTTGAGTTGGCATCGTGATGGTTTGTTTAAACATCTGTCTAAGTCCAATGAAGGAGTTTTGGAAATGTTTTCCAAATAAGAACCAGAAATGTTTTCTGATATAGAAAACAAGAAATGGAAATGTTTTCCAATGGTAATAACATATATTTTCTAAATTTAGAAAATAAGAAATGTTGAATATAGGGAAACAAGAGATGAAAAATGAACTAAGGAGATAAATGTTAAATGATGTTTGATCGATATAATTTCCATTTGGAAATAATATCGTTGTTTACACATGTGTTTTTCTTTGATAGTTAACTCAACAACTATCGAAGTTTTTGACCATTTTAACGTTGTTAGTATGGAGAGACCGGTTGGATTATTATCCGAAGGACCACTCTGTATTGGTATAAGCATTGCGAATCATATATGCCAAAGATAATTGAAGACGGAGTAAAGTGGAAGGGTTGTTGTATAAATCTTAGATAACAGTGCCTAAGATGGATGTACTGAATAGTGCCTTCGGTTTGTCCAGTCCCAGGACGACCTGTGTGGAAGTATGTCTGACAGAGTATATCAAATAGATCGCGTAAGTTGATCTCTTCAAACGTATTCACGTTTGGTCGCGGAGGAACTCGTTTCTCTTAGCTGTATACCCATGTTATTTTTGGATAAATCAATTTGTGATTTGGCGGATATGACGATGTGACATTCTAAGTGAATGAAGATGTGACATGTAAAAGATAAGCGTAGCTTCTAGCCTCACATCCGGTAAATGACAAAAATCGGGCAGGCAGCATGGCTATGTAGGTCACACCTATTAGGGTGTATAATCACCTAATCTAGAGTTTCATTTACTTATAAAAATCTATTGTTGATGCTGTCCCATTCGGGAAACGGTTGCTGATCCCAACCGTTGGTGATATACATTCGATACACTCAAGCAAAATGAGTGGTCGGTCATGTGTGGCCGAGTTGCAAGATGTTCTTGTTGAACCCAGTGTATTCCTCTCTAGAGGTACACTAGCGAAAGGTGGTTCCATACCTTGTCATAGTTGGAAATCCATTACCCAGTACGTGCTTGCGGTTTTGATTGTATACTATATATGTAGAACGTGAGATGGAAGCGTTTCTGCTAGATGATTATTATATTGTGGTTGATAGACATTATTATAATATCAAAAGGTTTTTGATATAAAGATATTTTGGATTCTCATAAGGGAAAAACCCGTTCTGTTATATGGCGTGGTCTTATGAGATATCGTTTACTTGTTCAAACTGTTTTAAACTGTTTTACTCATACCAATCCCATGACTGACCCAGAGTTTATTTTGTTCTGTTTTCCCTAAACTCTTGGGTGCCCAATTTTGTATGGGCAGTCAAGTAGTCGGGATTTACAGATACTTGAAGAGCTGGAGTAGGAGACTTCAGGATCATATATAGCTATTGTTATTCCGCTGTGTCATAAGTGATGTACTTGATAATGATATGTATATTCAAGTACAATCTTTTATTTCAAAGTTATGTTATATTTTATTCGTTCCGCTGTGAGATTCGTGTTACTAGGATGTTGTTCTTCTTCTTCTTCTTCTATTCTAATTTTCTATCTTATCTTTCCTCACCCTTTAATTTCTTTCATTAACTACCGGTAATTTCGATCCTTGGATGTTCGATATGTGTTGTATATCGGATAACCAAGATCGCAAATTTTCGGGTCGTTACAAAACTGATGGGTGAGGTTAAGTAAATTTAGAACACTTAACCGTTATAACATGTTAATTAGACAAGTTGGTGAGGTTAAGTAAATTTAGAACACTTAACCGTTATAACATGTTAATTAGACAAGTGGGTGAGGTTAAGTAAATTTAGAACACTTAACCGTTATAACATGTTAATTAGACAAGTGCGTGAGGTTAAGTAAATTTAGAATACTTAACCTTTATAACATGTTAATTAGACAAGTGGGTGAGGTTAAGTAAATTTAGAAACACCTAACCAATATAACTTGATTTATGGAAAGGTTAAGTTAAAATAAGAGGGCAACACTTAACCAATATAACTTGATTTATGGAAAGGTTAAGTTAAAATAAGAGGGCAACACATAACCAATATAACTTGATTTGTAGTAGGGTTAAGTTAACACAAGAAGGCAACACTTAACCAAAGTAACATGACACGTAGGTGGGTTAAGTTAACTTGAATTGATTGATGACACTTGACCAATACAACAAGATGAATACGTGGGGTTAAGTTAACAAGAAACACTTGACCAATATAACTTGATGAACGAACGGGGTTAAGTTAATAGGAAACACTTAACCGATCCAACATGATAAGTAAGGAGGGCCAAATTAATAAGAAATGCTTAACCAACATGACATGATGAATGAGTGGGCTAAGTTAACATGAGCGAACAACACTTAACTAATATGGCGTAATGTGCGGGAGGGTTAAGTACATATCGGGTTGGTGGGTAATATTAGTAAATATAGGCCCACAAAACTTAATTATTAAATAAACATACTTGAATCGATGGGAGGGTTAAGTACGTCTCGTGTTGGTGGGTAATATTAGTACAGATAGGCCCACAAAACTTAACCATTTATTCAAAATGCTTGAATCGATGGGAGGGTTAAGTACATATCGGGTTGGTGGGTAATATTAGTAAATATAGGCCCACAAACATAACCAATAGGAAACCCTAGTAACGGGGACCCATTTCAGCAGTAACCCACCTGGATGTATTACGGTACCCTGAACTAGGCAGTGTGGGGCACGATTACTGGGTTGATTATAAGCTGTCAAAGCAGCGGTAGGGGGTACGTCAGTGTAGGTTACGACGGTTTATGGGCGTGCACGTACTCCGGATTAGGAAAAACAGGCATTGGGTACCAGTAGTTATACACTGTGCATCTTGAATCGTGTTGGGTCGCTATCATAAGGATTGATACACCTTATGGTGGGACTAGCATAGGGTATCTACATGCAAGAGAGAGTTGATTGACATAGACACATGGAACATGAATACAAGTAGGGAGCCGATCGATAGAGTAGTAAGGGTACATCTAACATGTTCATGGCAATTAGGCTGAGTGAGGTGGAATCCTCATGATAGATGTACACTTGAAGGCTACCACAAATACGGGGGTTGGGGTCACGATTATCATTTTATATAGACTACTAGTTGGGACACTAGTTAGGTGGTGCAGAGATAAATATAGAAATCATATTAACAGAGTAGTAGCGAAGCAGAGAAAAAGTAGAAGCGCTTTCAGTTCACCTTGCACTTATCTTGTCTTTACTTACCTTGTTTTTATGGTATTGTCCTATTTTCGGTTTATTCATGTCATGATCCTTTATCTTGTTTGCATGTTGAAAGATCACTAGACTTACCAGACTTATGTCTGACCTAGTTTGTTTTTCGCCTCTTTTCTTCTGTTTCCCCCCCAGGTAGTCAGGGAGGGAATAGCCCAGCCAAACTTGGACCTCTTCGCTTTCCAAGCTTGAAGATTAGTTGGTGTATCGCTTTGGACACTCTCTCTTCCACTGCTATGGCTGGTTCATGCTTTATAAGGGAATATCAATGTTTTTATGCTTCTTTTATTCTTGGAGGTTTTTAAATCAAGACAGAAGTTTTATGTATTACATTTAAGTATGATTGAGGAAATTGTTGTAAAAGCTTGACTGAATTATGTTGTTTATAAAATGACTTTATTTTCCGCTACTTTATTTGTCTGTTTTGTAATTTATCTACATCTTTTACCTATAATGCTCCACCGAAGTTAAGGCATTCCCTCTGTGAGTGACCTTAACGGAGGTGGGGTGTTACAATTTCTCTATTCCCGTTTCTATATATTTGTAAATTCTTATTTCCTAAATTTATAAAATATACGTTATTAATCATTAGAAAACATTTCCATATTTACTCTCATTTCTATTTTTTTATATAAGAAAACATTTCTGATTCTTATTTGGCAAACATTTCCAAAACTCCTTCATTGGATTTAAATAGATGTTTAAATAAAACATTGCTATGCCAACTCAAACCATTACACTCATTAACTAAATTCACTTAACCAACCTTCACTATCGAACCTTAGCCATTCCTTAGTTAAAAATGAAGTAAATCAAGTTGGGGTATAACTACCTCTCAGACCATAACTGAACAACATTTTTAACCTCGAAATAGACAAAGTACCCTTTTAAATCTTTAACAAACTTCCTTACGTAACTCTCGGATTCTATTTACGAATCCACTTCTTTTAGAGAAATCATTTGATTATAACAATAGTGTTATAATCCCATGCTTCCGAAATATAATAACTTAAATATAACTTTTAATTATTAATTTGGATAAATAAACAAACAACTAATTTATTAATAAATAAATAAATCTTTATTAGAAACAAAAAGTGAATAGCACTTTCCCGAATTCGATAAAATCGAATTTCAACGTATAATTCTATCTCAGATAATTTCTATTCGATAACTCTCTTTCCAATAAACTCTATCTGATAACTCTTTTCTTTGAATAAACTATATTCGATAATCTCTCTTTCGAATAAACTTTATTCGATAACTCTTTTCTTCGAATAAACTATATTCCATAACTCTTTTCTTTGAATAAACTATATTCGATAATCTCTCTTCGAATAACTATATTCGATAACTCTTTTCTTCGGATAAACTATATTCGATAACTCTCTTCTTCGAATAAACTATATTTGATAATCTCTCTTCGAATAACTATATTCGATTAACTCTATTAGAATAACTAATATTCGACTAACTCTAATTCGATTAACTCTATTCAATTAACTCTTATACGGTAAACTAATATTCGATTAACTCTATTCGATTAACTCTTCTTCGATTAACTCTTATTCGATTAACTAATATTCGATTAACTTTATTGGAATAACTAATATTCGATTAACTCTAATTCGATTAACTCTAATTCGATTAACTAATATTCGGTTAACTCTATTTGAATAATTAATATTCGATTAACTCTAATTCGATTAACTCTATTCGAATAACTAATATATGATTATCTAATATTCGATTAACTCTATTCGAATAACTAATATTCGATTAACTCTGTTTTCTATCTCATTCAAATTCCCATTTGAATTCCTATTTCAAAACCCAATTTTCCTTATAAATGTCTTAATTTATAAAATATTTATTTTAATCCAATATTCACATCGAATGTGAAAAATATTTCTTTTATATAACCCATTACATTTGATTTCGTATTTGAAAATAATATCCCATTTTCAAATTCTATTTATACTTCTATAAATGCTGAGTTCACATTCTATTTAAAATGTCGGTGTCATATATAAGTTCAGTCTTATATATTCCATTTAACAAATGATAAATATTTTATTTAATTTATAAAACATTATTTATAAATTAATCCTTTTAATTTATCTGTTAAAAACAGATTCTATTTAATATCTACTTTAAATCAATTCCATAGTTCTTTTATATCTCGCCAATTTCCTTTTTATAATTCTATTTATTTCCCAAATAATTCCTTTTATAATTCTATTTGGTTTCCCAATATTTCTATTTCAATTCTATTTGTTTTACTAATATTTCCTTTTTCAATTCTATTTGTTTTACGAATAAATTCCTTTTTTGATTCTCTATATTTATTTTATAAATAAATTCTTTTTATAAGCTATTTATTTTATAAAATATTTCCTTTTATAATCTATTTATTAAAAAATATTTCCTTTTATAATTTATTCATATATAAAATATTCATTTTTATAAAATCCTTTGATTTTATAAATTTTTTTTTTCAATATACACTTTGAAATTTCCCTTTCTACATCTCAGTATTACTTATGGTATTTTAGAAATACCAAACCACAATGCCAGTGTCATCCACACATACAAAATCGATCACAGAAAACATATCACGTCATATATCACAATATATGAAAATAACAGTAATAATATTTGAGGAATCCAGTTGGATCCCTCCAACCTGTTTCCCTGCATCCATAGATGTTAAACCACACAATTAACATCAATTTTATTTCAATATGAAATACTCTGACAAACAAAATCAATATTTGATAATATATATATATATATATATAACTAGATCTGTAAGTTCAACCAATAAATCAGCAATTCAACCAAACAATAATCACACAGCAATCAATCATCATTTATCAATACTAGATTATATTTATAAAAATATAAACTGATAGAGTTAGTGAGTTTTACTCACATTGGACGATCATCGTTAAATAACGATAACTGTCATTTGATTCAGATAGACAATTTATTTCGCTATAAATTGTAATGAGCTCCAATTCACTCCCAATCAGTTCCACTGTGTAGCCCTCGTCCGTACGATCCTAACGGATCATGTTTTGTTGAATTCCGATAATTTATAAGCAAGTTATTGTTATTTAAGAAAATACGCAAATTATATAAAACTTTAAACTTAATTAATGTAATATTGGGCCTCACCAATATCTCTTAGCCCAATACCCTATTGAATCCGCTCAAATCAATCAGCGGCTCTTCTTCTAGAAAATCACAAACCCACCTGCTCCTTTGCAATTGCCATTGCGACTTCATTCTCGAACCCGTCCTTTCACCTTACTCCACGATTTTAAAATCCAACTACACCATCTTCTTCCTTATAAAAATCTCCATCTATTCATATCAACTCTACATCACTCGATCTCATTGTTGCATCTGTGTCGAACAATCCACATTCATGCAATATAGTGAAACATTGAACTCAGTTATCACCATATACCATAAAAAATGCATACAAGCTCCAATCGATGATATAAACCCAAAACTAATCACAATAACCTCAATTAACACTTGAGTTTCACAATTACTCAAACCCTAAGTCGCGCTGCTCTTATTTGGTGCATCCATAATGTAATGACCCGCATTTGCAGAGGTAATATAATTTATTTATTTAATTATATAAATAGTGATATAGTGAATTAAATGGTGGTTTAATTAAATAATGATGAATAGTTAATTAATAATAAATTAAATAATATACTTAATTCTGAAATAATCAGAATTGGCTGAAATGACGATATGGTGTGAACCGGATCATTTATGATATTTAATTCAGCTTGGAATTGAATTTGAATAACGAATATATTGTATAAATGACTGTTTGAATGTAGAATTAAAATATAATTAAAATCGAGCTCGAAATGGCACTGCAGTTCGTAAATTGGCGATTCGAACTTCAACTGAATGTACAAGATTCGTTTTAAGCCGGATTTCTATGAAACAAGAAACGTGTCGAGCTGGTGAAGTATATCTTTCTAGTGGAAGAGAAAAAATCAGGATTTCGTAGTGTAGATTTTGAGATATGTCCAAATCAAATTTTAAAATAGTCCTTATAGAATCGTTTATCGGCCGTAATGGTTTATTCGATATAACTAGAGATCAGGTTTGAATTTAGATAAGGTTCTTTTGAGACATAACGATAATTTAATTTTTAGGATTTTTCTGTAATTTTTAATTAATTAAATAAGCAACTTTTTATTTGGAGTATTTGGCACCCTGTATCATCATTTCGGGGTTTCACAATATGAGTTAACCTACCGACATTTTTATATTTTTGGAACCGTGGCATAGTGCTCAATACGGTGATATGTTTATATCTGTCGATAGCAGTCCGTAACTGAGCGAAGTTTTTTATAATGGAACACAGCATTTCTTAACTTAGGATTTAAGTTGATTTTTTCATTCACGTACGTTCATGTTGCTTCATTTAATACAAACATGTTTAGAAATAAACTAAAATTTCTAACATAATAACACAACGTATGGACATAGAGGAAACATTTATCTCGAATACTTCATATCTAAGTATATTAGAACGTAACGTTGTTAACCTAATTTAATGAATACATTACAAAATGTATATATAAAATAATCTGCCTTAGCTCCTAAGGCAACAAATACTCCACGCTTTTCATTAAGGACCGTGTACAGAAAATCAATTCGTGTAGCCTACCAAAGTCCACGTATACTTTACTTAAGCTTGAAGAAAAATTTGGTATAAATTGCCAGTATAACACCTCGCACCTTTATCCTTTTCTTCTAAAATGAAAACAGTCTGTCTCTTTTATTCTTGTTTTGTTTAAAACCTCTCATGGCTGACATAAAGGAAAAACAAAATAATATATTTTCTCCACCTAAGTTCCTCGCCTTCACCAGGTTGTGGTTTAACCGAGTGTTTGAAGTCGCAACATATAGTTTAGGGGTTACTCGTTTGTAACAGTAGATCTGGGGTTCCCAAATGGGGAAAATCGATGCAAAACATTCAACTGTGACTGAGGGATAGTATTGCGAGGTTCAGTAGGAAATACGAGAGGAGTTGGGTGTACAACAAAGTGAAACAGCGGGTGTATTCAGTCAAAAAATGGAGGAAGGTGAACGTTGCTTTTTGATTGGGTGAAACTGATGACAAAAAAGAAAATGTCATTCGAATAATGTAGCTGCGCGTCGAAGTCTCCGAACCGCAACCAGCGCTAGGAGCTCGAACTATACAATGGTGATACGAGTTGAAGGAGGATGGAAGGAGGAGTACAATGGATTTTGTTTGAGGTTAAATCATGAAGAGATGAAGGTGTAGAGGAGGAGCAGTTCGGTGGTGAATGAGATCGAATTTGGCCATTTCTTTTACTAAAGCGGGTATTTTCACGTTGGGGAAGAAGGAGGATAAGCGGGCTGGTATGGTAGAGGCATGGGCCGGATTCAAGTGAGGCACAATTGACTTGAAATTAAAGTTTTTATTTTATTTAAAATAGTACACTAACTTGTAAACTGAATATTTCGTTCATACGGAGTCAGAATTACGAACTGTCAGTCACGTTGGAATCATATGGATGAGGGCAACGCAATGAAGCTGACTGGAAGTGGATCGGTGCTCGTTTGAATTTGTGGAGAAATAAATTGTTTGATTCAAATCAAACAAACAGTTTATCGTTCTTTAACGATGAACTGCCAATGTGAGTAAATCTCACTAACTCTGAACAGTTTATAATTTCATGTTGTATTTTTAGAACTGTTAAATATTGGTTGATTGACTGTGTGTTGACTATTTAATTGAACTGCTAGTCAGTTAGTTGAATTTCTATATTGATTCTGTTCAACAGAATATATCATATGGAACTGAAAGTGATGTTATCTATATTGTTTAACATCTGTGATGCAGGGAAATAGGTTGGAGGAATCCGACTGGATTCCTCAACATTTATTTTACTGTTTTTTCATATATTCTGATATATGATGCGATATACAATCTGTTGTCAATTATATGTGTTTGAACGATATGGGTCATCGTGATTTGATGTGTTAAATACCATAACATACCGGAATGGTGAAAAGGGAATTTTCAAAATGAATATTGAAAATAGATTATTTATAAAATCTAAGAATTTTATAAAAGAGATAATATTTATAACAATCAAAGGATATTTTATAAAAAGGAAATATTTAGAAAATAAATAGTGTTATAAAAAGGAATTTTGTTTATAACCGAATAAGATGTTATAAAAAGGAACACGTTATAAAAAGGAAAACGTTACTAAAAGAGAAATCATTTGTAAAGTGAAGAACCGTTACTAAAAAGTAAATCTTTATAAATGAATAGTTTATTCGAAAAGGAGTTAATCGAATATTAGTTATTCGAATAGAGTAAAAGGAAAGGAATTACCGATTATTAGTTAATCGAAAGGAGTTATCGATTATTAGTTAATCGAAGGAGTTATCGATTATAGTTTAATCGAAAAGAGTTATCGATTTGTTTAATCGAAGTAGAGTTAATTGAATGTCAGTTATTCAATTAGAGTTATCAAATTAGTTATTCGATAGGAGTTAATTGAGATAGAGTTAGGCAAACTAAGTTAATCGAATATAGTTTATTCGAATAGAATCAAAGGGGAGTTATCAAATCTAGTAGAGTTAAAGGAGTTAATCGAGTATAGTTTATTCGAGTAGAGTTAAAGGAATTAATCGAATATAGTTTATTCGAGTAGAGTTAAAGGAGTTATCGAATATAGTTTATCCGAAAGGAGTTAAGTGCAAGAGTTAAATCAAATAGAGTTAATCCAATAGAGTTAATCGATTAGAGTTAAATCAATAAGGGCTAGTTGAATAGAGTTAATCAAATATAGTTTATTCGAAGAAAGGTTATCGAATGTAGTTATTCGAATGGAGGAGTTATCGAATAGAGATTATTCGAAAGAGAATTTCGTAAGGAAGTTTGTTAAAGTTTTAAAGGATAAACCTTGTCTATCCCAAAGTTTAAACCGTTGTTCAGTTAAGGTCTGAGAGGTAATTATACCCCAACTTGATTGACTTCGTTTTTAACTAAGGAATGGCTAAGGTTTGATAGTAAGTGATGGTTAAGTGAATATAGTTAATAAGTGTAATGGTTTGAGTTGGCATCGTGATGGTTTGTTTAAACATCCGCCTAAGTCCAATGTACGAGTTTTGGAAACGTTTTCCAATAAGAACCAGAAATGTTTTCTAACATAGAAAACAAGAAATGGAAATGTTTTCCAGTGTTAATAAGATATATTTTCTAAATTTAGAAATTAGCAAATGTTGAATATAGGGAAACAGGAGATAAAAAATGAACTAAGGGGATAAATGTTAAATGATGTCTAATTGATAGAATTTCCATCTGGAAATAATATCGTTGTTTGCACACGTGTTTTTCTTCGATAGTTAAATCACAGACTATTAAAGTTTTTAACCATTTTAACGTTGTTAATCTGGAGAGACCGGTTGGATTATTATCCAAAGAACCACTCTGTATTGGCATAAGCGTTGCGAATCATATATGCCAAAGATAACTGAAGACGGAGTAAAGTGCAAGGGCTATTGTATAAGTCTTAGATAACAGTGTCTAAGATGGATATACTGAATAGTACCTTCGGTTCATCCTATTCCTGGATGACTTGTATGGATGAATATCTGACAGAGTATTTCCAGACGATCACGTATATTGATTTCTCCAACAGTACCAAGAGTGGAAGCGGAGAAGGAAACTTCTTTTAGCTAACACATAATGTATTTTTGAGGACGTCAATCGGTGATTTGATGGATTTGATGATGTGGCATTCGAAGTGAATCTGGTATAATGATAAAGCATAACTTCTAGCCTCATCAACCGGTAAATGACAGAAATCGGGCAGGCAGCATGGCTAAGTCGGTCGCACTGAAGTAGGGTGTATAATCACCTGATCTAGAGTTTCGTTTATATTCTAAAAATCTATTGTCGATACTGTCCCATTCGGGAAACAGTTGCTGATCCCAACCGTTGGTGATATACATTCGATACACTCAAGCAAAATGAGTTGTCGGTCATGTGTGGTCGGGTTGCAAGATGTTCTTGTTGAACCCAGTGTATTCCTCTCTAGAGGTACACTAGCAAAAGGTGGTTCCATACCTTGTCATAGTTGGAAATCCATTACCCAATACGTGCTTGCGGTTTTGATTGTATATTATACATGTAGAATGTGAGATGAAGCGTTTCTGCTAGATGATTGTTATATTGTGGTTGATAGACATTATTATAATATCAAAAGGTTTTTGATATAAAGATAATTTGGATTCTCATAAGGGAAAAACCCGTTCCGTTATATGGCGTGGTCTTATGAGATATCGTTTACTTGTTCAAACTGTTTTACTCATACCAGTCCCATGACTGACCCGGAGTTTATTTTGTTGTTTTCCCTAAACTCTTGGGTGCCCAATTTTTTACGGGCAGTCAAGTATTCGGGATTTACAGATACTGGAAGAGCTTGGAGCAGGAGGCTTCAGGATCCTATAGCTATAGTTTATTTCCGTTGTGTTGTAAGTGTTGTACTTTGATAATGATGTATATTCAAGTACAGATGTATATTTCATGTTATACTATATATATTATATGTTATTCATTCCGTTGTGAGGTTCGTGTTACTCTGATGTTATGTTCTTCTTCTTCTTCTATTCTAAGTTTCTATCTTATCTTTCCTCACCCTCTAATTTCTTTCATTAATGACAGGTATTTTTCGATGTTTGGTTAGTCGTCATTGAGTTTATGGTGATAACCTAAGTCGCCAAAATCCCGGGTCATTACAGTTGGTATCAAAGCTTAAGTTTAGTGAATTACCTTGGCTCTGTGGCGTGACTCGGTAGAGATAGGGTTAGTAATACCCTAGATTGAGTTGAGTGTATATATACGAGTGAACGTATTTGTTATTAATATAAAAATTTGTTTTATATTGTGGAGATTTATTGGTTGAGTTGTTTATGTGTTCCGATCGATTAATTTGATCCACTGTATCGGTAGGAGTTGCTAAACACTCGAATACGATGGGTCATCAAGATATGTTTTGAAAAGAGGGTAAATTAAAATAATTTTACCCAAAGTATATTTTGATACATATTGGATATATTGGTTGATATTATAATCGAGTAAGATTATAAATGAAGTGGTTATGTAAATAATCAACCAGAATTCATATAAGTGTAATACGTGAAATCAGATGAGTTAAATCTGAAATTTAAACCAGAAATTGAATTAAAATTCTGGAAAATTGGATAAGTGTTTGTAAATGGATTTGGATTAAAAATAAGGAAAATTTAAGATCCTGGGAGATTTTAAATAGTTTTACAACAAGTGTGAATTATATTTTGAAATGAATTTCAAAGTGGAAATGTTTAGAAATGGTTTTATAGTATTGAACTCACTACGATCGCTGGAAAATAGATTCTGATGACGACAACTGCATCATTAGTATTCATTTTCGAGTTGTAAGTGACGAATTACTACCAGAGATACTGTTTTGAATTTTTTTTGGGAAAGACAAGTTGTGTTGAATTTCAAAATGCGATTTATAATAAAGAATGAATAAAGAAAGTTTGAAATAGAAATTGAATATAGAAATTCAAAGGGAGTTTGAATATATGAAATTCAATGGAATTGAAAAAGAAATTGAATATAAAAATTCAAATGGAATTCAAATATAGAATTTGAATATAGAAAATATAAAGGAATTCAAATATAGAATTTGAATATATGGAATTTGAGTATAGAATTCAAAAGGAATTCAAATATAGAATTTGAATATAAGGAAATTTGAATATAGAAATTCAAATGGGATTTATAATATAGAAGTGAAATAGAATTAGAATTTGGATAATAGAAGTGATATAAAAATTTGAATAGAAATTGAATAGAATTAACTAGGTCGAAGAGGAATTAGTTAATCGAGTTTTGAATTTGAAGTTGAACTTTGAAAGGTGAATTGGATTTGTAAATGGATATTCGAAATTGAATATAGAACTTAAATTTGAAATTTGGATTCAAATTAGTTAATAAGCAAGATAAATATATTTGAACATGTCATGTTCAAATATAAAAGTGAAATAGACTAAAGAGTTAATTAACAATTTAATTAACGAATTGATTAAAACCATCAGGTATAGTTAAAATAGATTGGGCAGGTATAAATATACATGAGATAGGTATGGATAAGGTATGAAGGTATATAAATAGAATGCTCGACGAAAAGGTATGTATTTAATTCATATATGAGATTTATGTGCCGTATCTGCTAGCCGCTTGGCTTTTTCTTTTTCTTTTGGATTGGTGAGGGCCATGAGAGGCTATTTGAAATATCCCGATGCTCCCGGTACAAAGGTGGTTATGGCAAATTTGTCCGGGAATTTAAGGAGTTAGAATATTTTTAAGATAATTTGATGGTTAGAAATCAACGTATCGATATATATATATATATATATATATATATATATATAAGTCGATAAGGAAGTGAACTTAGAAATAGAATAGTAAAATCAAAAAGGAAGACTAAGAAAAAAATCTAGTAAAAATAGAAAGAGGAAGCGTATACGTGTTTAAAAGTGAATAAGTAGTTGTATGGTATTGATTATTCGAGTAAGTAGTCATATCTGTTTTGACGTTATAAATGTTATTCAGTCAAGGTCTGAGAGGTAGTTATATCCCAACTTGATTGATGCCATTATTAACAAATAAATAGTAAGATTTCATGCTCGAAGATCAATGATGAATAAGAGTTAGTTGGATATAGTATTTGGTTTGTCGTAACGATGTTTTACACAACATCCGTTTTAACCCAAATAAGTGTAAGCTTGGAAATATAATAAAGAATATTTCCTAAGTATAGAAATAAACGAGATCGGAAAAGAGATAAGTAATTGGAGTACTTTCCAATTATAAATAGCATATATTTTCTAAAGTTTAGAAAATAGAAGGAGGCGATATTCAGAAATGTTTTCCAAATAACATAAAAGGGCAATATGGTTATTGAAAATATTTGGTTAACAAATATTGATAAAGAAATAGAGAAGTGATTTAACCAATTTAATATTAATTAAGGGCTCAGTGACATGTTTAAAAGGAAAATTTGATTTTTGAAAAGAGTAAACTGTTTAAAAACTTCCAGGGAAAGATTGTTTGAATTAAAAATAAATTTAACAGAAATTTGTGAAAGCAAATTTGAATTAAAGTAAAGCCAGCAAAGTGGTAACGGAGATTGAATTAGAATGATATCAAGACAATTTGGATTGTGAGATCCAAATTTGAAGTGTAATGCGATAATCAAGTTAAGAGTTGGGAATCGAGAAGAAACTCGAGTTGAAATGATATTTGGCTTGGTAAAAAGGCGAATGGTTGTGTTGGAGATGAAAGTGATTTCAGAATTTGATTGGGATAACACTGGTATATGCTGAGTTGATAGCATATGGAAGTGATAGAGTTGATATGCCCGACAAAAAGGTACAAGTTTACATTTCATACGGTATGAGATTTTGATATGCCGAATTGGCAAGCCGCTTGGCTGTTTGATTTTCTTTTGGGTTGGAGATGGCCCAGAGAGGCAAGTTGGAGTTTGACCGATTGGCCAGTACAAAGGAGGTTATGGCGAAATTTTTCGAAAAATTAAGGTGTTAGAAATTTTCAGGATTTTTGAAAATTTTCATTGATAACAATTAATTAATAATTTAATTGAAATTAAATTGGTACAGTTGAAACTGAAGTTAAGAAGTGAACAAATATGTTCTAACCAGTCGATATGGTCGTTCTCTACCTTTTAGCAATTTCGAGGACGAAATTATTTTAAGTGGGGAAGATTGTAATGACCCGCATTTGCAGAGGTAATATAATTAATTTATTTAATTATATAAATAGTGATATAGTGAATTAAATGGTGGTTTAATTAAATAATGATGAATATTTAATTAAAATAATAAATTAAATAATATATTTAATTCTGAAATAATCAGAATTGGCTGAAATGACGATATGGTGTGAACCGGATCATCTGTGATATTTAATTCAGCTTGGAATTGAATTTGAATAATGAATATATTATATAAACGATAGTTTGAACGTAGAATTATAATATAATTAAAATCGAGCTCGAAATGGCGCTGTAGTTCGTAAATTGGCGATTCGAACTTCAACCGAATGTACAGTATTCGTTTTAAGCCGAATTTCTGTGAAACAAGAAACGTGTGGAGCTAGTGAAGTATATCTTTCTAGTGGAAGAGCAAAAAATCAGGATTTCGTCGTGTAGATTTTGAGATATGTCCAAATCAAATTTTAAAATAGTCCATATAGAATCGTTTATCGGCCGTAACGGTTTATTCGATATAACTAGAGATAGATTTTGAATTTAGATAAGGTTCTTTTGAGACATAACGATAATTTAATTTTTAGGATTTTTTTGTAATTTTTAATTAATTAAATAAGCAACTTTTTATTTGGAGTATTTGGCACCCTGTATCATCATTTTGGGGTTTCACAATATGAGTTAACGTACCAACATTTTTATATTTTTGGAACCGTGGCACAGTGCTCAATACGGTGATATGTTTATATCTGTGGATAGCAGTCCGTAACTGAGCGGAGTTTTTCATAATGGAACACTGTATTTCTTAACTTAGGATTTAAGTTGATTTTTTTCATTCACGTACGTTCATGTCGCTTCATTTAATACAAACATGTTTAGAAATAAACTAAAATTTCTAATATAATAACATAACGTATGGACATAAAGGAAACTTTTATCTCGAATACTTCATATCTAAGTATATTAGAACGTAACGTTGTTAACCTAATTTAATGAATACATTACAAAATGTATATATAAAATAATCTGCCTTAGCTCCTAAGGCAAAAAATACTCCACGTTTTTCATTAAGGACCGTGTACAGAAAATCAATTCGCGTAGCCTACCAAAGTCCACGTATACTTTACTTAAGCCTGAAGAAAAGATTTGGTATAAATTGCCAGTATAACACCTCGCACCTTTATCCTTTTCTTCTAAAATGAAAACAGTCTGTCTCTTTTATTCTTGTTTTGTTTAAAACCTCTCATGGCTGACATAAAGGAAAAACAAAATAATATATTTTCTCCACCTAAGTTCCTCGCCTTCACCAGGTTGTGGTTTAAACGAGTGTTTGAAGTCGCGGCATATAGTTTAGGGATTACTTGTTTGTAACAGTAGATCTAGTTCAAAAATGGGGCAAATCGATGCAAAACATTCAACTGTGACTGAGGGATAGTATTGGGAGGTTCAGTAGGAAATACGAGAAGAGTTGGGTGTACAACAAAGTGAAACAGCGGGTGTATTCAGTCGAAAAATGGAGGAACGTGAACGTTGCTTTTTGATTGGGTGAAACTGATGACAAAAAAGAAAATGTCGTTCGAATACTGTAGCCGCGCGTCGAAGTCTCGGAACCGCAACCAGCTTGAGGAGCTCGAACTATACAATGGCGATACGAGTTGAAAGAGGATGGAAGGAGGAGTACGATAGATTTTGTTTGAGGTTAAATCGTGAAGAGATGAAGGTGTAGAGAAGGAGCAGTTCGGTGGAGAATGAGATCGGATTTGGCCATTTCTTTTACTAGAGCGGGTATTTTCACAGTGGGGAAGAAGGAGGATAAGCAGGCTGGTATGGTAGAGGCATGGGCCGGATTCAATTGAGGCCCAATTGACTTGAATTTAAAGTTTTTATTTTATTTAAAATAGTACACTAACTTGTAAACTGAATATTTCGTTCATACGGAGTCAGAATTACGAACCGTCAGTCACTTTGGAATCGTATGGACGAGGGCAACGCAATGAAGCTGACTGGAAGTGGATCAGTGCTCGTTTGAATTTGTGGAGAAATAAATTGTTTGATTCAAATCAAACAAACAGTTTATCGTTCTTTAACGATGAACTGCCAATGTGAGTAAATCTCACTAACTCTAAACAGTTTATAATTTCATGTTGTATTTTTAGAACTGTTAAATATTGGCTGATTGACTGTGTGTTGACTGTTTGATTGAACTGCTAGTCAGTTAGTTGAATTTCTATATTGATTATGTTCAACAGAATGTATCATATGGAACTGAAAGTGATGTTATCTATATTGTTTAACATCTGAGATGCAGGGAAATAGGTTGGTTGAATCCGACTGGATTCCTCAACATTTATATTACTGTTTTTTCATATATTCTGATATATGATGCGATATATAATCTGTTGTCGATTATATGTGTTTGAACGATATGGGTCATCGTGATTTGATGTGTTAAATACCATAACATACCGGAATGGTGAAAAGTGAATTTTCAAAATGAATATTGAAAATAGATTATTTATAAAATCAAAGAATTTTATAAAAGAGATAATATTTATAACAATCAAAGGAGATTTTATAAAAAGAAATATTTAGAAAATAAATAGAGTTATAAAAAGGAAATTTGTTTATAACCGAATAGGATGTTATAAAAAGGAAAACGTTATAAAAAGGAAAATGTTATAAAAATGAAAAGGTTACTAAAAGGGAAATCATTTGTAAAGTGAAGAACCGTTACTAAAAAGTAAATCTTTATAAATGAATAGTTTATTCGAAAAGGAGTTAATCGAATATTAGTTATTCGAATAGAGTTAAAGGAAAGGAATTATCGATTATTAGTTAATCGAAAGGAGTTATCGGTTATTAGTTAATCGAAGGAGTTATCGATTATAGTTTAATCGAAAAGAGTTATCGATTTAATTAATCGAAGTAGAGTTAATTGAATATCAGTTATTCAATTAGAGTTATCAAATTAGTTATTCGATGGGAGTTAATTGAGATAGAGTTAGGCAAACTAAGTTAATGGAATATAGTTTATTCGAATAGAATTAAAGGGGAGTTATCAAATCTAGTAGAGTTAAAGGAGTTAATCGAGTATAGTTTATTCGAGTAGAGTTAAAGGAATTAATCGAATATAGTTTATTCGAGTAGAGTTAAAGGAGTTATCGAATATAGTTTATCCGGAAGGAGTTAAGTGCAAGAGTTAAATCGAATAGAGTTAATCCAATAGAGTTAATCGATTAGAGTTAAATCAATAAGGGTTAGTTGAATAGAGTTAATCGAATATAGTTTATTCGAAGAAAGGTTATCGAATGTAGTTATTCGAATGGAGGAGTTATAGAATAGAGATTATTCGAAAGAGAATTTCATAAGGAAGTTTGTTAAAGTTTTAAAGGATAAACCTGGTCTATCCCGAAGTTTAAACCGTTGTTCAGTTAAGGTATGAGAGGTAATTATACCCCAACTTGATTGACTTCGTTTTTAACTAAGGAATGGCTAAGGTTTGATAGTAAGCGATGGTTAAGTGAATATAGTTAATAAGTGTAATGGTTTGAGTTGGCATCGTGATGGTTTGTTTAAACATCCGCCTAAGTCCAATGTACGAGTATTGGAAATGTTTTCCAATAAGAACCAGAAATGTTTTCTAACATAGAAAACAAGAAATGGAAATGTTTTCCAGTGTTAATAAGATATATTTTCTAAATTTAGAAATTAGCAAATGTTGAATATAGGGAAACAGGAGATGAAAAATGAACTAAGGGGAAAAATGTTAAATGATGTCTGATTGATAGAATTTCCATCTGGAAATAATATCGTTGTTTGCACACGTGTTTTTCTTCGATAGTTAAATCACAGACTATCGAAGTTTTTAACAATTTTAACGTTGTTAATATAGAGAGACCGGTTGGATTATTATCCAAAGAACCACTCTGTATTGGCATAAGCGTTGCGAATCATATATGCCAAAGATAACTGAAGACGGAGTAAAGTGCAAGGGCTATTGTATAAGTCTTAGATAACAGTGTCTAAGATAGATATACTGAATAGTACCTTCGGTTCATCCTGTTCCTGGATGACTTGTATGGATGAATATCTGACAGAGTCTTTCCAGACGATCACGTATATTGATTTCTCCAACAGTACCAAGAGTGGAAGTAGAGAAGGAAACTTCTTTTGGCTAACACATAATGTATTGTTGAGGACGTCAATCGGTGATTTGATGATGTGGCATTCGAAGTGAATCTGGTGTGATGATAAAGCATAACTTCTAGCCTCATCAACCGGTAAATGACAGAAATCGGACAGGCATCATGGCCAAGTCGGTCGCACCGAAGTAGGGTGTATAATCACCTGATCTAAAGTTTCATTTATATTCTAAAAATCTATTGTCGATAATGTCCCATTCGGGAAACGGTTGCTGATCCCAACCGTTGGTGATATACATTCGATACACTCAAGAGAAATGAGTGGTCGGTCATGTGTGTCCGGGTTGCAAGATGTTCTTGTTGAACCCAGTGTATTCCTCTCTAGAGTTACACTAGCGAAAGGTGGTTCCATACCTTGTCATAGTTGGAAATCCATTACCCAATACGTGCTTGCGGTTTTGATTGTATGCTATATATGTAGAACGTGAGATGAAAGCGTTTCTGCTAGATGATTATTATATTGTGGTTGATAGACATTATTATAATATCAAAAGGTTTTTGATATAAAGATAATTTGGATTCTCATAAGGGAAAAAACCCATTCCGTTATACGGCATGGTCTTATGAGATATCGTTTACTTGTTCAAACTGTTTTAAACTGTTTTACTCATACCAGTCCCATGACTGACCCAGAGTTTATTTTGTTGTTTTCCTTAAACTCTTGGGTGCCCAATTTTGTACGGGCAGTCAAGTAGTAGGGATTTACAGATACTGGAAGAGCTTGGAGCAGGAGGCTTCAGGATCATATAGCTATAGTTTATTTCCGCTGTATTGTAAGTGTTGTACTTTGATAATGATGTATATTCAAGTACAGATGCATATTTCAAGTTATGTTATATATATTATATGTTATTCGTTCCGCTGTGAGGTTCGTGTTACTCTGATGTTGTGTTCTTCTTCTTCTTCTTCTACTATTCTAAGTTTCTATCTTATCTTTCCTCACCTTCTAATTTCTTTCATTAATGACCGGTATTTTTCGATGTTTGGTTAGTCGTCATTGAGTTTTAGTGATAACCAAAGTCGCCAAAATCCCGGGTCATTACACATAACTTGCATCGAGCTCAGAAAAAGGGGTACGGAGATGAAGATCCAAACACCAGGAGACTAAATATATGGTTTTAGTATTTTACAGGAATTTATTTATATTTGTTTAGATTTATTTTTACTTAACAGTTTTCCTGTATAAAGAATAAGGACGACGGAATTTTATTTTACGAGAGGAAAAATAAATCTAGGGTTAGAAGGTTTAAGTGGCATTTATAGAAAAACTTTAATATTTTTATATTTAAATTTTAATTTATTTTAAAGCAAGCGCTATATGTATTTGTCCTGTAAAAATCCGTATGATCACGTACGATACCTAAGAATCACGAAAATGGGCATGCAACTACAGATCGACTTTACGGACCCAATGAAACTTGTTTCGTCGAATTCGGAATCTGTTACTCACATAGCATATTTTTAAAGTCAAGTTATCTACTATTTTCACATTAAAATCCAGTACGGCCACATACTGACTCCAAAAATCATGGAAATTGAAATCTAACAATAATTTAATATTCCGGATCCAACAAAATTAGTTTGGTCGAAAACGGAGATCGTTTGCAAAAATGGTTATTTTTAAAGCTCTAAATAAACCCATTTAAATATTAATATATTTAAAACAATTATATTAGATATTAATAAATTAATATTATTGTATATATTCATATAGGATATTATATAGCTCTAAAATATTCCTTTCTGAATTTATAACTCGACATTTCAAATCCAGATTAAATCAGTATTCAATTTATATTAAAAATCCATTTATAATATAAATAAATCATTATAAATTATAAAGGAATCCCATAGCGACTTTTCGAAATTTTGATTAGGACACAACTCACAATCTACACGACGAAATCTCAATTTTTCTCTTCCATTAGCAAAATATACTTCACCAGCTCCGAACGTTTCTTGTTTCACAGAAATCCGGCTTAAAACGGATTATGTATATTCGTTTAAAGTTGGAATCATCAAATTACGAACTGCCACGCCATTTCGAGCTCGATTATAATTATACTATAATCATACGTTCAAACTTCATTTAAATAATATATTCGTTATTATAATTCAATTCTAAACTGAATTATATCTTATAAATAATCCGATTCACATTATATTCTCCATTCCACTGTTTCCGACCATTTCAGAATTTATAATTTATTATTCCATTATTAATATTCATTAGATATTCAATATTACTTAATTAAACAACCATTTAAATCTATAAATCACTATTTAAATATTTAAATTAATTAATTATTATACCGTAAAAATACGGGACGTTACACTAAGATATGCTTTACTGACGGATGATTGTAAGAGGTTCAAGTTATAGAGATGGGTATGGGCGCATTCTGACAGAGTCATAAGTGTGCATAAGTCCGATGGGGGAAGATTAATCGCTCTAACACCGGCAAATAAGGTTGTGTCTTTTAAGTTTATGGATTCAGGACTAATATCCCCGATGCAATGGCTGGCACAGGCTATTCGTGTCTGTTAGGGAGCCGATCAATGGGTAGCATTAAGAAAAATCCTTCCTAATTACTTGTTTCTGTCTGAATATGTTGAATTGCAGAACGGTCAATCTTCCTAATCTGATTATTATTGTTGTTATCATCATTATATTTTTGTAAGAATATTCAGCACTTATTATCAGTTCATACCAGTTATTTTTCATCTTTAGATATGTATAGAAACTCACCCTTTCATAACAATAGAACCACTATTTATCTATTTTACTTAACTTAGCAATTCGAGCTCGCAATCACATCATCTCACCATGCTCTATGTCTAACCCATTTCCTTTCTTCCTTTCTCTTTTCTTTCCTCCAGGCTTACAAAGGGAAAGTACAAAGTTTATATTTCTTTGTTAGCTTTGTCATGATGGATTTCTACAAGTTGGATTACATCATATTCTCTTTCCAATGTTAAGTTGTATCTTTATAAATATATTTGGGGAATAATAATATTTTACACTGACGTTGTTTCTGACTGAGATTTTGAGACATGGCATTTTATAACTAGTTAAAAGAAACAGAGATGGTTTTGTATTTCATAATGAAATTTCTGCTTCCGCTGTAAATTTGCAATTTTATATCTTGTGAAATCTTAGTCTTTGTGATGCTTTATGTCTTTATTCCTACAGTGCTTCATACTTTACTAGTGAAATCCTCATAAGGGTTGCATTAAGGAATGTGTGGTGTAATAAACCCTGTGGTTGACTCATGTAAATTTCTTCTTCCAAAATTCCATTAAGAAATGCATTGTTAGCATCTAAGTGTCCAATTTCCCTTTTTTTGCACAGAGCTATGGTGAGAATTCACCTTATGGTAGTTGGCTTTATAATTGGCAAAAAAGTTTGATTGATATCAAACTCATATTCCTGTGTAAAGCCTATGGCAACCAACCTAGCTTTGTATTTATTAATTGACGCACTGGGTTTTTCTTTAATTTGTATGTCCATATGCATCCTGTTATATTCTTATTAGAAGATTGACATACAAGATCCCAAATGTTTTTTTGATGAGAGCGTTGTACTTATTACCCAATATTGCCTTCCAGATTAATCTTTGGTAGCTTGATCAAATGATTCAAGTTCAGTTAAACTGGATATGGCAACAAACACGTTTGGTATAAAAATACCACTCTTAGCCCTAGTAATCATTGGGTGACCAGATTGAACTGGTGGTTCTTTTTGGGGTGAGTAAACAATATCTCCTGAGGTGGGTGAATTTTCAAAGTCCGTTGGTTGAGAGTTTATAGTCTCTTCTTCATCTTGTCGACTTTGAGTTTGTGCTTGAGCAGGTGAACATGTGATATACACATAAACGTGTATATTTTATCCGCTTATCTATCTTATTTTCTCTTTAAAATAATTGATACTGTGTATTTATAGTTGTGTTTTCAGATTATTTAAGATGAATGGATCGATGCACATAGTTGTTGAAAAGCTTGAAGAATTAGTGCAAGAAGAGTGTTGATTTTTAGAGTTGGATTAAAGCATAAAGACCTGAATAAATGTTGCTATTCAATCACCTTCTGCCGCATATTTTAAAGTCAAGATTCAATGCCTTTTCATAAAGATCACTTGTCTCAGATATTATGGAGTTATTATTCGTTGAAGTTGATACCGTTTGATGCCCGTCAGCTATTTTTCCATGACGTTTACATGCCCATTCACTTGCGTTCACATTGGTCTAGTTGTTATTTGGGCAAAGCCTTTTATCTCACATCTTGTAATTGGCTACTTAGTCTTGGTCATGATAGCTACAAATACACTGTATCTCTTTCATTTAGAATTACGTTGGGTTTTATTTTGTAACTCTTTTTTGGAATAAAACTATTTTTCTCCCTATTCTCTTTAGTTTTTAATATATTTTATTTATTTTTCCTTTCTCATCATTTAGCTATGTCTAGCTAATCCCCTTTAATTAGGGGGGTGATGATGCTTATTGATTAGATTCAATATAAATCACATAACCAAATAGATTAGGACTTCACGTATATAGATCTTGTGATGACCGCCCACAACCTCCGCACTATACAAGAGGAATAATGGGCTGAAAGGTGTGCCAGGCAGTTATGGACGATCATCAAGGTATGGTAGATAAACAAAACCTGTCATAAATCTCACAGCGCAAGGATAAATATAATAGAACATATACAATAGGTAATATTAGTGAAGCATATTTGAGCAGAAATCTCAAATTTTCAAAACTAAAAGAAAATATATCCTTACACTAGGATTGCAACATATGTCTGTACAAATTTGCCTCACTACAGCACTCAGAGTAGAATAACCAACAGCGGAAACGCAAATACTATATTGTAAGAGAGATAGTATGCTAGCCTCCCGCTTGCCATCATCAGCATCATCGTCCTTACTAAAGCATCACCTGTCACCTGCTACTTAGTTTGCCCATCCACAACCGGATGAACATCCCAAGTTAATAAGATGAGACATAAAACCTTGAGTCAGACAACAGTCTTAGTGAGCGATAAAACAGCTAACAAACTTCAACAATAAAGTATATGAGAATAGGTAGATTGACAAACCAGTCTACCAAACACCAGAGAAGAACACAACTCCTATCTTCCCCTACATCGGATAGTGATAGCCATTACAATCCATAACACCAAAGGTAACAACAATTCACCCATGGAAATCAGAACAACCATCGATAACACCCATAGCATCCAGATTACTTAGGTCTCATGTAGACAATCCTAATCGAGTTTAACATCCCTCAAGCAATCTCCCCAGAGGCCTAAACCAGTATCAATTAAGCACTCAAGGAACATCTCCCTCGACTTTGAGTAATCCACGTGAGATGGTACAAATAAAACAACCAATCATCCATGACTGACTCTGGCTACCACCACTAATCTGCTATGGAACCATCGTAATCGTAAGACTGGCCCATAGTGCCATTCATCAAGGGTTAATAGCAACCCTGGTCCTTGAAAAACCCCATACGTATTTGCATCCTTACATACCTAGGCCTTTTCAACGATACCCAGGGTACTCGACCTACATTCGGTCTTTTAAGTGCCCCTATTATACCTCTGCTTTGGGCCCACTAGAACCTATGACACGATAGTCCCTCGGCCTTCACATCTTTAGTCATCATCCCTTGCAACTTTCCATTAGCTCATAACACCTTAGAGCAGCCATTACCCACGTACTCAATACATCCTTGAGTCGTTCTTTCCCATGAACTCAATACATCCTTGAGTCATTCTTTCACATGAACTCAGTACATCCTTGAGTCATTCTCACATTCATTGTATACAACAAACAATGAACAAATCACATCACTTCGAACATCCACATCTGGACTCTCGTCGATGCCACCACACCATCAAAACAAACGAAAACCAAACAACTTTAATATAAGGTTCAATACAGTCTATAGCATTATCACCCACCTCAGGACACCTTTTGTGACGGCCCGCCCCGCACGAACCGGCATTTCCTCCAAAAGTGCGCTGTACACACGTCCAGTTAGCACGGAATGAGTCGTTAGAAGGAAAAGGAAGAAGGAAATGAACTAATCAAGGAACCTGTAGAATGTCTCACAGCGCATGGAATAAAATATAATAATAACATACTTGACATAAACAGGTGAGACAGTGCATAAGCTGATAACTAAAATCAACATCCATCATCAGAGCAGCGGAAATTCAAATACAGCTTATTACAATTTTCCAAATTTACTGTCTCTAAACAAAAGAAAGCTAAATTAGAAGATGCACCACCAATGCCCAAGCAGTGATCTTCAACAACACAGGGAGAATACTATATATATTACGTGGAAGCCTCCTGCTCGTCTCCGGATCACCTACCCGCGCATCACCAGCTAACCTGTCTCTAGTCTGCTCGTGTGAGCACCCAGAGTAATAAGAGGAGACATAAAACTCTGGGTCAGACATAAAGTCTGGTATGAGCGATAAGCATCTAAACAGAATAATAACAGGTATACTAAACCATACCTGAACCTGGACCTGCAACCAAAAAGTTAGTACCACATACCGTACAATGCTCTAAGGTGCCATAATAAATAGTGTAAGAATACGGGGGTGGGGTGTGTATGTCAAACAATCAAGCATAACAACCATCCTTACGTCTCTCACTCAGTGCGTAAAGTATACGTTATCTACCACTTTGGAACACTAGAAAAATGAGGTAACGACGAATCCCGACTTGTAGAAACCCCGCTGTGACCAAGCCAAACACTTGGAGTCATGACCAAACATTTCAATGACCCACTTCATTGGTCGTAGCCCTTGGTTCTACCGATGCCATAATGGCCCTGAATCCGCCTTCGTACCTCCTACCCTAGTGGTCCAAAGCTATAGACGTCGATAACCCCTTGGCATGCGTCCCGCAGCAAAGTCCAACCATGAAGCGAACTCATTGGTTCCCAACTAGATCCTGAGCTCTAACTTCCCATACTGGACTACCTTTGCATCTCGGTTTTCTGTCATCACCGGATCGGTTCGGGTCCACTCATTGCCATCGGTTCGGTTCGGGTCCCCTCATTGCCATCGGTTCGGTTCGGCCTTTAGCTCCCCATCATCAACGCGGCGCGGTTCGTGGCGTCCATCTGGTAGCGGTTCGGATCGGCCTCCCCCAAACACACCGGTTCGGGTCGCACCTTCTGCTCACGAGTGGTTCGGATCGTGGTCACCTCACTGGATCGGTTCGGGCTCCTCTTCGTGAAGCAACACGGATCGTCTCGCGAAGTCTTGATCGGATTGGATCGTATCGCGCCGTCGGATCGGAGTCTTCAAGCATCGACGGATCGGATCGCACCATCGGATCGGATCGTCCCATCTTCCACCGATTCGGTCCGGTTCGGATGATTTCCTGCAGTTCTTCCAGCGAGCAGTTTACGCCATTCGACGGCTTTTTTGACAAATCTAACACTTCTAATCAATCATAAAACACACCATAGAGTCATAGCAGTATGTAATAGCAACCACAAACAACAAACAACCATTCAAATGAATCAAAATGGATCAAAAGTGGTCAAAACTCCTTATTTTCCCTTAAGCATGTTTAAGTAAAACTGATCATAGGGTTAACAAAACTTAATCAAATCGAACCAAACTTCAACCAGAGGCATAAAACATTATTTAAGAATTTCTAAACATTTTTCCAGAATTTATTGGTGTATAAATTCGCTAATCTTCACTAATTACCCCTTAATTACCGTAATTAGTGCAAAAACTATGCAAATCACTCACCTTTGCCACAATAAAACTTTCAGATCTGAAGCGAACCTCTGATTTGCACGAATTCCAATATGTAACAGCAGCTCTACCTCGGTCCTTGTGCTAATCCTCCATGATTTGATGCCTCTAAGCCTTAATCCTTGATTAGGAAGTGATTTTGGGTGTTTTTAGAGAGATTTAAAGAGTGGAGGCCATGGCTAGGTTAAGAGGAATGAAAGTGGCGGCTGGAAAATGTCTAAAGAAATGTTTTCTAACCCTAATCAGCCCCTATATACTCCTAAACCCGAAATTCCCCTCTGGGCCTAGCTGCTAATCACCCGGTTAAGCCCAATTAAGCTGTTTTTCACCATCTGAAACTTGTTTCAGCCATATCTCCCAAACGGTAAGTCCGTTTGGCTAATGTGACCACTCTACGGAAAGAGAAACCATCATCCGGAGCCAATGGAAGTGGTTTCAAGTCAAAATTCCTTTCCAGTCAAAAGTTATGGCCAAAACAGCGCCAACTAGGAGTAAAATGGTCATTTAAAAATCGGGAAAAATCATGAACATGGGAAATGACCCCAATAGCCGTCCCCCAAAGTACATGACCATACGACTTCGTATGAGAAAGAAATAAATATTCTACGATCCTATGATGCATAGGATGCGGGTCGTTACACCTTTGAGTGGTCATACCATTCATTGTTCCATGCAGATCAACGAACACTTTTCAAAACTTCCAAACGTCCCAGTTGAATTCATTTTGAAGTCACATTATCACCGGAAATGTCCGACCAAAAATAGCCAACCAGAATGGCAGAAATGGCTGACCAAAATAGGTCGACCTAACTTTAGGCGGACCCATTTTATGCCGACCCAACTTTAGGCCGACCCAACTTTAAGCCTACCCACTTAGTGCTGACCTAAGTTTGTGCCGACCCTACTTTATGCCAACTCAACTCTATGCTAACCCAACTTTATGCCGACCCAACTCTATGCCAACCCAACTTTAGGTCGACCCAACTCTACGCCGACCCAAAACCTGCATACTGCAATTCCACTTCGATTTCGACCAAAACTTCGCCAAACGGTAGATTCGACGAAACCAACTCATCTAATTCATCCAACATGACCATAGGCATGTTATGAAACCATCATCAACATGAATACAACAATTTTCACCAAAATTATGTAAATCACTCCAAATCATGAAAAATGATCATATGAACAAAACTATAGATCTAACTTGCATAAGCATATGAAATAACATGGAAATTACCTATCTAAACTTACTAAATCATATCATAGGGTGATTTATATGAAAATGAACTTAATATGGCATAGTTATATGGAAAAACGATTGAATATGATGAAAAACATAACCAAACACTTCATTGAATCCATGTAAGAGATGTAAATCACTCACCGATTCTCCAAAACAAGCTAAAATGATAGAATTATGAATCCGGACAGCGAGCAATTCCAACCAAACTCCTCGATCCGATGAGTTTGCCCTTTAAATGATGTAGATCTAGCCTTCAATGGTGTAGATCTATGATTTCCCTCCTTGGATTTGGATTTTTAATGGTGGAAAGAAGTTAGAGGAAGGAGGAGCACAAGGCCACCCAATAAGGAAATTAAAAACTAAAACATTTCCCATATCCCTTACCCCCTATTTATACCCTCCCATCAGCCCACTAATGGGTCTATCCAATTCATCCCATTATGGCTTACCAAACCTGGACAGCCAACTGAAAAACCTTAAAACAGCGATTCCTCGCAAACCGCTGAGCCAAATCTTTAATGTAACCACTCTACGGAAAGGCAAACATCAATTCCTTTCCAGTAGCACAAGTCTCACCTTCTGATTTGACCTGAGTCAAAAGTTATGCCCTATTCAAGAATAATAGGGGCAAAATGGTCACAAACAAAATCGGTAAAAATTGTTGACATGTCTTACATCCCCATAAGCAACATATTAAAAGATGAGAATGATCCAACCCTCAGAGAATAAAATAAAAAAAATTACGATCTTCCGACACGTAAAATCGGGTTGTTACAGATCTAGATCTGAACCTAGAGTTATATCTGAACATTCATAATTTATGTCGTTTAAGAGCTATGCTCCTTCACAGGGTATATTCGTGTTTGATCTAACGCTTATCATATTTAGATCTAATTTTTAGGGTTGAAAAATAAAGTAGTGAACTTGTCCTGATAGCCTATGGTTGTTTAAGAGCTTAGCTCCTGCATAGGGTATGTTTGTCGTTATTCACATCTTTGTTTCTAAGTACCTAATTATCGTTGATTCATGTTTGTGACAGAAATATGAACTTGATCTATATTTATCTATTGGCTATTGATAAGTATTAATTCAATTTATGTCATTACTCCCTAATTGCTTTCATTTATTATAAAAAACTCTCTTTTTCTTTGTTTTCTGTTATTTTAAAACAATCAAACTTCTGGAATAATTTGATTGGATTTATTAACTAAAATAATTTTGGTCCTAGAGTTTGAAACCCTTTACAACAACTCTTGTTGTTTAGGAAAGCTGAACGAATTAAATAGTAGTTTTCAATTATTTAATTTGTTCACAATTGTTTTATTTGTTCGCAAGCAAATTTTTGACGCTGTTGCCGGGGATCAAAATAATTTTTATTAGTAAATCCTTCGAGTTATATTTTTATTTTCTTAATTTTCTATTAGAAAACACAAAATTATTTTTATTTTATTTTTTCCTTTTGTTTCGTTGTATAGATAGTAAAAAATTTCTTGTTATTTGATTTGGTATTTGGTCGTTGGTACCTTAATCTATGTGACAAGAGAAAAAAAAACTGTCATTTTTTCTTTTAATTTCATGCCATTTTTCTTGATTTCTTTCTGCTTTGCAATATCTTCTCCAATTTCTACAATCTCTTTTTCCTAATATTTTTTTTTGTTGCTTTCTTTTTCTTAAAACAAGAACAAAAATAAAAAATCTCCTTCCAAATTTTCCTCCATTTCATTCCTTTCTTTTCAAATCTCTGTCCAAATTATTGTAACAACACAGATTCCGACGGACCGATTTTTTTACAAAAATCCAATCCACCGAAACCCGAGTTGGTTGCTCTGGTATCCTGCAGAAAAAGATAGAGAAAAGAGATATGTCAGAGTTCGGAAAACACCTCACAACGGAAGGATAAAATATAATATATTTAAAACATAGATTTACCTTAATCACAATACTGCTAAACCAGTATTCCCAAAGCTGTAAGTCTCTGTCTAACCTGCGAATGTTATGAGGAGGGGATCAGAACATAAGTTCTGTGTGAATGAATTTAAACTACACTTCTTGAATAATCCTACATATACCATTCAATTACAATTTCTTATTTATTAGGTTATACATGTTATTAGCAATCAAAGCTTACACACACGTCACACCCATCTACCCCCTAGTAGATTAACCTAATATAGTGTATATGTAGCTACCCCCAAACTGGGGTACACCCCATGATACCCCACTCGCACGGTCTCCTCCGTATCGCCATAGTAATATGCGCAGTCCCTCATCCGATGCCATAGAAACGTACAACGCTACATCAGCATAGAACCACCATCGTTGTGCTACATAAGCATACGTACTGACTGCTATCCTCGAACTATTCAATCGAGTTTGGTTCCATCACCTAATAATGCCCTCTATTCTACAATACACTACCCAGAGCAGACAGGGTTGTACCTAGACTTTCCCATGTACGTATCATCAATCGTACTCGGTGTTTCTACTGCACATAACCTCTACTTGTGCACCCAAGTTCCGTGGTAGGGCTGCACCAGAAAACACGGAAATCGGTCGGGAGCTGTTCTATATCTGTACGGGCCCGCCTCTAAGAGTGTCCAATGTACAGAAATCCCTCGGGTCTGGTTTTACTTGGTGGCTATGGCCCCACCACAGCCCCTCCCTCAACTAGTAAAGACCACACGAGCTAAGCGACCACCCCTAACAAGCAAACAATCTAAACATCCATGTGGGGTCTCCCTGCACCCGTCCCTTGATAGCAAAGGTTAACGATCTCTAGAGGTTAGCTCTTGTCTTTTTGCGTCCTTAGGCTGCTGGTGATAGACATCCAACGATTTTCTATCGTTTGGTCTTGACCCTCCACCTCCGCTTGAGGCTATCAACGAACCACCCTTAATGCCACAACGTACAGCATTCTGACTGCTCCCTAATTGTGCAGTCAAGGCCCACCCACCTGGTAGTTCCACGCAGACCCAACCTCTGTAATCTTAGCCCGAAGCTAAACCACTGCAGAGGACTACCGGGAGCACCTTTAACGTCTCAGAAAGCCGCGTGCTTCCCCTTCCAGTCCGTTGGAGCAACCAAAATAGCGAACGTGCGCTCTCCTCGTGCCTTATGACACCATCATGATCTACCTCGTTGGGTTATTCATCCTACAACGTACAGACTGCTTCAAGCGCCTTAGTTTTATATGTCATTAGACCCTAAGTCTAATCATTTATTTCACGCTTGTGCCACCTCGTCAACTTTCTCATTTAACTTGGTTGTTCACATTAGCTTCCTTTTTTTTGTATTCACCAAGTTACCCTTGCGTTATAATTCAATTTATACTTAACCCACTTAAGTCCATTAATAATACCACAACATGTTATTTTCCAATTTCATAAATTATTCCCTTTTGGGGTTACAACAGCATGTTATACTTAATTCATAGTTAAGTATGCCTTATCCCACATACATACCGATTAGGAGAATAACCCTCTAAACACCAGCCCCAAAGACCGAAATCAACATGAGACTGGCACCTAGAGAATTACTGTAACACCCCGGATTTTTGAATTGTCAAATTAACTAAAGTAAAGAATAATTAATCTCAGACGTGAGAAATAAGAGAAACGGGTTACGCCATTGTGTTCGTCTCGGAATTCTGGTTGAGATAGAGTCCGAGTTTGCGTGAATTGGACTTCGTATGAAGAAGTTATGGCGATCGGAAGTTTCAGAAAATTCAAAATAGATTTCAAATTTCAAAAATTCAGAGTCAAACAGGCTAGGCCGGAAAATTCCCGCCAGGGCCAGGTCGACCATAGGGTCGACCTGGGGGTCGACCTACACTGACCAGGTCGACCATAGTGTCGACCTGGGGGTCGACCTCCCCCCCCCCGGCAGATTTGAATGATGACCTATTTGTGACTGGATGCTGACTCATTAGGGTTTCTGAACTGATCTGATTGGCTGGGATTAATTCTGGGTTGATCGGATGGCTTAAACTAATCCTAAACTCTATAAAAACACCTATAGACTCAAACCCTAAAATCAAAATAAAATTGGATTCATGGCCTCCATGCCGTCACCTTGCAACTCAGCATAGCCGCCACCAATTAGAGAGGGAGAAAGCAAATCAAATTCAATCCTTTTCAACTCTAACAACGAATCTTCATCAAAGGAGCGCTAATTCAACTCCAGAAATCAGAATTCAGAACTCAAGACTGCTTTTGAGTTGTGAGTTCGATAGTCTTAACAAAATAATCAATAAATGAATTGGATTGAGTTACAATGCGAATAATTCGGATGTGATATGAATTGTTGATTGCATGTTGTAATTATGTTGTAGGATTGTGTTGTAATTTCTATGATACTATGTTATGATGCTATCATCTACGATGTAAAGTTATGATGCTATCACCCATGTTATAATCCTATGATTGGCTTGGGTCTAGTTGAATTATCATGTTTCTTATGCTAGTTTGTTATATTGATTCATATGATAAATCATATGTAGGAAAGTTTAGATGTTGATTCGAACATGAACCATATACAAGTTTGGGTAGAATTATATGTGACCTTACATGGTTATGACACCTAGTTTATGTGAGAATTTAATTAAAAGTTAGGCTATGACATATGCTAAATTCTACGTGATACTTTAGATGTTTACACCATTGTTGCGATGTATGAATCACATATGTAAGTTTATGAGTTGGATATGAATCATGTTATGCAAGTTTAGTATTATTACCTATGCAAATATAGAACTATGACATATGTTATTTATGCAAGTTTGTGTCCATTATTTCATCAAGTTCACACCTTAGATTTGGATCCATGACATATGATATTTATGCAACTTTGTGGCCATTATCTCGTCAAGTTCACACCTTTAGATTTGGATCCATGACATATGTTATTAATGCAAGTTGTAATTTTGGCCTATGCAAGTTTTAGATGTAGAACATCATTCACATATGCAAGTTCACCCCTATGTTATATTTGTGATGTTTTACTTTATTTTATGAGTTAGACTATTCGAGTCTAACGTATATTTTTACATTAAACGAACAAACGTACTACTTGGGGAAAAAGGGGATAATATTAAAAATATTTAATTGGCATAAATGCCTTAAAAGGCATAAAATATAATTGTGGTGAAAAATTGGTATGATTTTACATAACATAAATGGATGGACATAATTGAGTCAATTATGGACATCATTAATTGATTGATAATTTGAATAGGGAAAGTAATTCAAATTCGGGGAATAGTTAATTAGGAGTAATTAATCGTCTAAGACACGAGGTTAGGCTCTTTTGTGGTGTAAGACTGCCCGGACCCGCCCAGCAAATCCAGCTGCCACAAATGCCAGTCTAATGTGAGAGGTCTTAGGCACAAACTAAATACGTAACAGTTGTAAAGACACGAGGTTAGGCTCATTTGTGGTGTAAGACTGCCCGGACCCGCCCGACAAATCCAGCTGCCACAAATGTTAGCCTAATGTAAGAGGTCTTTATGAGGTTACAGTCTTAATGAATTAAGAAACACTTAACCAGATAAGCATGCAGTGGGACATGAGGGGGTTAAGTGGGTGCCTTGGGTGGCATGTGGAATCTAGTGGGTGCCTTGGGTGGCATTTGGGAATACGATTAGAAACACTTAACCAAAAATTTAAACATGTAATTGAAACATGAATAAGAAGTGGGTCAAGTGGGATGTACTAGAGGGGGCCAAGCTTAGGTCGATAGCTTGTGTCAAGTAATGGGGGCCCGTTTCAACCAGTAACCCATACGTATCTTTGTGGGCTCGACCCAAGTCGAGGAGGGGGCACGCATACTGGGCTTGACTGTAAGAGGCCAAACCGGGTTAGCAGTGGCAACGTAAGTCCAACGGGTTCATATGCGTGTGTGGACCCGGGCTGGTAGGTAAGACGTTGTTGCATCGTGTAGGTATAAGCCGTGCATTCTTAGTGGTATCGGGTTGCCACTTTGGGGAGTGATACACTCCACTGTGGGGCCAGCACGGGTATCTACGAGTTAGGGAGCCGATCGTTTAGGGGTAGTGGGTACACCTAGTTGAGATAGGGGCAGACGACACCTTTGAAGGTAGCTGGGGGTGCATGAAACTACCAATATCATTATTAAATCTGTAGGCGAGATCAACCTTAAGGTGACTAGTGGTGGTGCAGTATACTAGTGGCCGTGCAGTATAGCAATTGTCCTATAGTGTTGGTGTAATTTAGTAAATTTATCTTAGTGGGTTAGGTGCGCTTTAACGATATCGTTGTTCATCTTGTTTCCTTGTTTACTATGTCATACTCAATGGTTCATGATCATATCCTTATTTTCCAACTTATGCCTTAGCCTTGTTACTTTGTTAATTATATTGTTAGAATTATCGCACTTGCCAGACTTTATGTCTAACCCCCCTTTTTTTCCATCTCTTTCCTTCTCCCCCCCAGGTGCTCAGGTTGGAACTAGCACCAGTGGAGCTTAATCTTGGACTGCTTTTAGAAGATTTCTTGGACCGCTGAAGTAAAGTTCAGTTTCTCTTTATTTATGGCTACTTTAATGTTGGGGATTATGTCTTTCAGTCTATGTACTTTGTTTTATCAAGGTGGATATGATGTACTTGACTTTGGTTTATGGTTTTGATGATGTAACCAAACATATTTACCTTCTGCTGCAATAAATGAAGTTTTAAATTTTCAAGTACTGCTTTATATCTGTCTTATTGTGATTTTCTGTTCCATATTCACTTAAAATGCTCCATGGAAGTTAATGCATTCCCTTTGTGAGTGACATTAATGGGCGTGGGGTGTTACAATTACTCAACCCAACCAACATATATGACTCTAGTTTACTTCTTTTCCACTCAAATAACTTATATCATTTTTAATTTCACATTTCTCCTTTCCAAACCACTTAATTTAAGTATATCTTTACATATAAGTTATCTTGTCTTCTTTATCGTTTCCTATAACTTATCTTGTCCCATAAGTTATGATTTCCACCTATTACCCTTTCTTGCCTTATTCAAGTTTATTCATAATAGGTTATTTATCATTCCCCATTTCTTCTCATTAATTTTAGATTTGACTTAACCCTTCCATTTACTTAACCCATTACTTAAACTTTGCCCAATTCAATTAGTTTATGATACCGTCACGGGTCCCATTTGGTTAAGCATATCTAAATTTTGTTTCATATGTCACCCGTGTCCCACTTAACCCCCTTTATTATAGTTTCTCTATCTTACACATGTCTTCTTCGGTCAAGTCTACCTTAGTCATGTTTTACATCACATGTCTTACAACGGTTAAGTCAACATTAGTCATGCTTTACATGTCATTTATATCACCCACTTAACCCTCTAACCATACCCTTGTCACCCACATGTCTTATTATGGTTAGTATTTCTTAATTTATTTATAATGCCGTAACGATGTATGACCTCTCACATTAGACGTCCGTTCGTGGCTGCTGGATTTGCGGGCGGTTTCGGGCAAACTTATACCACAATGCGCCCAACCTCGTGTCATAAACCTTTACGCCTCTAGTTCTTGCCGTTGACCTCTCACATTAGACGTCCGCTTGTGGTTGCTGGATTTGTCGGGCGTTTCCGGGCAGCCTTACACCACAAACGCGTCTAACCTCGTGTCTTAGGCTTTCATTGACATTCGTCTTTCACTCAAACCCCAAGTTCATGTCATGTGATCCAAATTCAACTTAATCCCAATTCATATTTTTATGCCTATCTTCAAATTTATCATTAACTGTACTAATTTACATAATAGTTAGTTAAATTCTCCGATTATAGCCAAATTCGCTAATTCCAAACATGCCAATTTCTTATATCCAATTTTACCTAATTTCATATAATCAATATTTTCCAAATATAGATATTTCCCAACATTCCCATGTTCGTACATATAATCTAATTCACCCTCTAGGCTTATTTTCCAAGTCATAAATAAATTTCACCAACCCATGTTATCCAGTTATACGTTGTTAACATTAAATTATACCAATTACATATCCAATGACAATTACGTCAAACTTACATAAATTCAACCTTATAGATTATATTCCTCGACCGTATAAAATAGATTATGCCCAATATATGCAATAACAATTGTTATGCCACAAACCCAAAAATTATAGATTATATTCCAATATCCCCATATTCCAATCGTGCGTATTGTATAATAAGATTTCGTCTAGGTTCGAGATAACCTAGATCCAAAAATAAAAAAAAGGAAAGGATAAAAAGCAGAGAACTCAAACGTAGGCATAAATAAAATAGCAGATCTTATTAAATTGACATCGTATTCATTATGGGGAATGGTAAACGATAGAAGCAACATTATACAACAAATATAGTTCAAATCCACTCACATTGACTGGATTAGAGAAATTAGCGATTTGTTGTTGACGTGGAACGCTAATTTAATCTTCTTATCAGATTAAACTTCAAAGTTGATGAAGAACTTGCAATTGAATTTAGAGTTTTGAGGCGGCGGCCATGTTTGGATGAAGTTTGGTGGCATGGAGGCGTCATAGAGAATTTTTATGAATTAGGTTAGGTCTAGGCACTATTTTATAGGTGTAGAGAGTGTTTTAGAGCCCTAGGATTGGCCTAGAAGCCATTTGGTTCGTCCAAAAATAAAAACCACGCCACAGGGGCTAAAATCGCCCAAATCTGGAGGGGGGAGGGTTGGTCGACCCTAAGGTCGACCTCCCAGGGGTAGGTCGACCCTATGGTCGACTTGACCCCCAGGTCGACACTAGGGTCGACCTGCCCGGTCAATGGCGGGAAATCTCCCGCCTAACTGTCTGGTCAAATTGTCGAACTAGTTTTGAAATTTTCGGTGAATCTTCTAAACGCCATAACTTATTCATATGAAATCTGATTTACGCAAACTTGGACTCTATTCCAAGCAGAATTCCGAGTCGAACGCAATGGTTAAGTCTATTTTACTTAATTCTTGATATTTAAATTAAGTAATCTTTATTTTCTCATCTCTTCTATTACATACATTCGTTATTATTAAAAATGCGGGGCGTTACATTCTCCTACCCTTAAATAATTTCATCCCCGAAGTTCGATAAGAGTAAAATAGATAATCCCTCGCAATATCCATCCATCAAGTGTGCATCCAACTGTTGCAAACATTGTGCAAATGTGCAAAGTGAGATACATCAAAATAAAGCATGTATGCCTAATTTGGATTCGCTTATATGTATGCAAATCTTAGAAACTTTTTCAAAACATGATGCTCACATCCTAAATATACTTACAATTCTATATGAATGTAATATTTTTGAAAAATCAAAACATTTTTCACCCAAATTTTCCCATACTTAAATAAGAGCATAGTTCATCCAATTGTCGCATCCAAAATCCTACCAACCATCATTAAATCAAAGTTCAGAAAAATCTAATTTTCCAAAATTTTCCATTCCTTAAGCATTTAACGGAAAAATTTATATTTTCACGTTTTCTTTTAGTATTAGAATTCGTCATTTTTCATGCCCAGCAGATTATAACTGAAAATTTTCTAATTAAATAGCTCGTAGATTACGTCAAAATAAGTTCTAGTACAGTAATACATCAAGATAAAAGAGAAACAGTCGTACACTACATAATAAGATACTACCGTGCTGATATAGTAATAGAGGTCAGGACCCTATCCGAAGAAACTACGAATGAGATCCTCTATACCACCTATCTTACTATCCAGGTGCTCCGTAAGCTGCCTAGTCCCCTCTCTGACCTCTAACTGCAAATCATGTAGCCCAGCCACTAACTGATCATAGGAGGTGCCCATCTCCTGAAGCATCTGTTGTTGAGTCTGTCCCAACTCAACCTGTGTCTGGAGCATCTCCTGCTGTGTCCTTAGGATGTCCTGGTGATCTCTAACTAACTGAGCTTGTTGCCCAGAAACTGCCCTCAATTCTGCCCTCCAGTCTAACTCTCTGGAAATCCAAGGGTCCCATCCTGATGTACCGGAAGTACCCCATCCTAAAGACTGGGAAGTCCAAGCACCCTCCCAAGCCTGCTCCGTCTGATATGGGTCTGATCTTGTCGGCGGTACATACTGGGCCTCCTCATCATGTCCGGGCTGATAGCCCCTACCTTGTGGTTCCTACTCAGGCTCCTCCTACTCATGCTCCCCTTCCCCCTCCTCATCTCCTCCATCATGCTCCATGGGCTGAGGCTCTAATAAATCATGTAGTAGAATATGCATCCTTGTTAGTGCAGCCAAATCTATAATACTGGAAGGATGAGAAGGAGGTGATTTATATCCTTCCTTTCGCAGAGGAACATTGCTTTATGTAAAAAATACGGTCCATAAATTTCCAAAAGAAATGTTTGACTACCTCGCCTCTCTAGTAGAGTCATACTGCTGTAGGATAGTGTAAGCCCAATTTATCTGGATACCCCCAAAAATATCATACGTGGCTCGTCTAACGATTTGTGTTATCCTATCAAATCCACCAGTCTGTCCTACAATATTATACTGTAAAATTCGAAGGACAAATCTAGCTAACGGGCGTAGATGGGTATAATCCCAAGTCCTCTCGTATTCATCATAGAAAATCCGATGTCACACAGCTAAATCAGTCATCTCAAAATCCCCTAACTCGTGGCCCGTACTACGGATATTCAACATTTCCCCAAACTGTATTTCGTTGAATCTAATGATGGTTCCCTTTACATCCGAATTATATGTAATTAAACCTTCAGAGTCTACCCCAACTTCTAAATTAGCATCAAAAAGTCTTACTAACATCTTGTAGCCCCTTCGCTCGGCTACATTAACATCCAATTTTGCAGTTAAGCCCGCATCCGCAAACAAATTTTCCAATGGTGTTCCAATAAAATCACCAAACTTAACCGGACGCCCTAACAACAACTTCGAACCTGCGGTGTTGACGTATGCCTCGACTATATCTCTTCGAGTGTTACACCAAGCGATTTCTTGAGGCGTTAGTTGGGGAAAAGAGGCAAGAAGGGAAGGTTGGTCCTCCATGGCGATTTAAGCTTGAATTGAGAGGGGAAAGGTGTAGATCCGGGTAGAGGAGACTTCTAGCTTCGATTTGGGGGTAATTTTGTGCGAAATAGTGGAGATTTGAAGTGGTGGGAGGCGAAAATCGTGGTGGTGGAGGCGTGTTTCATGCTCCCTATAATGGAGCACCTGGAGCATCGAATGGAGCTGAAGGCCATTTTTATAGGTCAGGGCAGGTTTGGTCGACACTAAGGTCGACCTCCCTATAGGCAGGTCGACACTAAGGTCGACCTACCTGTCGACCTATATATATATATTCATCTCGCTCTGCTTCTCTCTATCTTCTTTCTTGATGGCAACTGCCTATTCTCCTTGCACATGTTCCAATTCCATGAAATAGAAACTTAAGCGGAACATAAAGTCTTAAATATCCATTTTTATGTACACTTCTTTTTTTTTCTACTTTTTCTCAAAAGTTCAAAATTTTTCCTGATCTCCACTTTTAGAGTACGAGGGTAAATTCTCTTTTTCTTTTTCAGGTCTATTTCTCAAACGGGCGCCTATATTAACCTAAGCTCGTATAATTATATATAATAATTTTCAAGAAAAATACAAATACGCTCACTCAGAATTTTTCCCTAGGAAAACTAAACCGAGGCTCTGATACCCGATGTAATAACCCAGATTCTGACGGACTGATTTTTTTACAAAAATCCAATCCTTCGAAACCTGAGTTGGTTGCTCTGGTATCCTACAGAAAAAGACAGAGAAAAGAGATATGTCAGAGTTCGGAGAACACCTCACAGTGGAAGGAGTAAAATATAATATATTTAAAAATAGCTTTACCTTAATCACAATACTGCTAAATCAGTTTTCCCAAAGCTGTAAGTCCCTGTCTATCCTGCGAATGTTATGAGGAGGGGGTCAGAACATAAGTTCTGTGTGAATGAATTTAAACTACACTTCTTGAATAATCCTACATATACCATTCGATTACACTTTCTTATTTATTAGGTTATACGTGTTATTAGCACTCAAATCTTACACACACGTCACACCCATCTACCCCCTAGTAGATTAACCTAATATAGTGTATATGTAGCTACCCCCAAACTAAGGTACACCCCGTGATACCCCACTCGCACGGTCTCCTCCGTATCGCCATAGTTATATGCATAGTCCCTCATCCTATGCCATAGTAATGTACAACGCTACATCCGCATAGAACCACCATCGCTGTGCTACGTAAGCGTACTGACTGCTATCCTCGAACTATTCGATCAAGTTTGGTTCCTTCACCGAATGATGCCCTCTAGTCTACGATACACCACCCATAGTAGACATGGTTGTACCTAGTCTTTCCCATGTACGTATCATCAATCGTACTCGATGTTTCTACTTCACATAACCTCTACTTGTGAACCCAAGTTCCGTGGCAGGGCTACACCAGAAAACACGGAACTCGGTCGGGGCTTTTCTATATCTGTACATGCCCGTCTCTAAGAGTGTCCAATGTACAGATATCCCTCGGGTCAGGTTTTTCTATGGTGGCTATGGCCCCAACTCAGCCCCTCCCTCAACTAGTAAAGACCACACGAGCTAAGCGACCACCCCTAACAAGCAAACAATCTAAACATCCATGTGGGGTCTCCCCGCACTCGTCCCTTGATTGCAAAGGTTAACGATCTCTAGGGGTTAGCCCTTGTCTTTTCGCATTCCTTAGGATGCTGGTGATAGGCGTCCGATGATCTTGCTATCATTAGGTCTTGACCCTCCACCTCCTCCTGAGGCAATCGCCGAACCACCCTTAATGCCACAACGTACAGCATTCTGACTGCCGCCTACTTGTGCAGTCAAGGCCCACCCACCTGGTAGTTCCACGCAGACCCAACCTCTGTAATCCTAGCCCGAAGCTAAACCACTACAGAGGACTACAAGGAGCACCTTTAACGTCTCAGGAAGCCGCGTGCTTCCCCTTCCAGTCCGTTGGAGCCACCAAAATAGTGAACGTGCGCTCTCCTCGTGCCTTATGATACCATCATGATCTACCTCGTTGGGTTATTCATCCTACAACGTACGGACTGCATCAAGCGCCTTAGTTTTATATGTCATTAGACCCTAAGTCTAATCATTTATTTCACGCTTGTGCCACCTCGCCAACTTTCTCATTTAACTTGATTATTCACATTAGCTTCCTTTTTTTCGTATTCAACAAGTTACCCTTGCTTATTAATTCAATTTATACTTTACCCACTTAAGTCCATTAATAAGCCCACAACATGTTATTTTCCAATTTCATAAATTATTCCCTTTTTGGGTTACAAAAACATGTTATACTTAATTCATAGTTAAGTATGCCTTATCCCACATACATACTGATTAGGAGAACAACCTTCTAAACACTAGCCCCGAAGACCGAAATCAACATCAGACTGGCACCCAGAGAATTACTCAACCCAACCAACATATATGACTCTAATTTACTTCTTTTCCACTCATATAACTTATATCATTTTTAATTTCACATTTCTCCTTTCCAAACCACTTAATTTAAGTATATCTTTACATATAAGTTATCTCGTCTTCCTTATCGTTTTCTATAACTTATCTTGTCCCATAAGTTATAATTTCCACCTATTATCCTTTCTTGCCTTATTCAAGTTTATTCATAATAGGTTATTTATCATTCCCCATTTCTTCTCATTAATTTTAGATTTGACTTAACCCTTCTATTTACTTAACTCGTTACTTAAACTTTGCCCAATTCAATTAGTTTATGATACCGTCACAGGTCCCATTTGGTTAAGCATATCTAAATTTTGTTTCATATGTCACCCGTGTCCCACTTAACTCCCTTTATTATAGTTTCTCTATCTTACACATGTTTCTTCGGTCAAGTCTACCTTAGTCATGTTTTACATCACATGTCTTACAACGGTTAAGTCCACATTAGTTATGCTTTACTTGTAATTTATATCACCCACTTAACCCTCTAACCATACCCATGTCACCCACATGTCTTATTATGGTTAGTATTTCTTAATTTATTTATAATGCCGTAACGATGTATGACCTCTCACATTAGACGTCCGTTCGTGGCTGCTGGTTTTGCCAGGTGGTTCTGGGAAGACTTAAACCACAATGCGCCCAACATCGTGCCATAAACCTTTACGCCTCTAGTTCTTGTCGTTGACCTCTCACATTAGACGTCTGCTTGTGGTTGCTGGATTTGCCGAGTGGTACCGGGCAGTCTTACACCACAAACGCATCTAACCTCGTGTCTTAGGCTTTCGTTGACATTCGCCTTTCACCCAAACCCCAAGTTTATGTCATGTGATCCAAATTCAACTTAATCCCAATTCATATTTTTATGCCTATCTTCAAATTTGTCATTAACTATACCAATTTACATAATAGTAAGTAAAATTCCATATTAACCAAATTATCCATTTTTATCCAAATTCGCCAATTCCAAACATGCCAATTTCCAATATACAATTTTACCTAATTTCGTATAATCAATATTTTCCAAATATAGATATATCCCAACATTCCCATGTTCGTACATATAATCTAATTCAGCCTCTAGGCTTATTTTCCAAGTCATAAATAAATTTCACCAACCCATGTTATCCAGTTATACGTTGTTAATATTAAATTATACCAATTCCATATCCAGTGACAACTACGTCAAACTTACATAAATTCAACCTTATAGATTATATTCCTCGACCGTATAAAATAGATTATGCCCAATATATGCAGTAACAATTGTTATGCCATAAACCCCAAAATTAAAAATTATATTCCAATATCCCCATATTCCAATCATGCGTATTGTATAATAAGATTTCATCTAGGTTCGAGATAACCTAGATCCAAAAAAAAGGGAAAGGATAAAAAGGAGAGAACTCAAACGTAGGCATAAATAAAATAGCAGATCTTATTAAATTAACATCATATTCATTATGGGGAAAGGTAAACGATAGAAGAAACATTATACAACAAATATAGTTCAAATCCACTCACATTGACTGGATTAGAGAAATAAGCGATTTTTTGTTGAAGTGGAACGCTAATTTAATCTTCTTATCAGATTAAACTTCAAAGTTGATGAAGAACTTGCAACTGAATTTAGAGTTTTGAGGCGGCGGCCATGTTTGGTTGAAGTTTGGCGGCATGGAGGCATCATAGAGAATTTTTATGAATTAGGTTAGGTTTAGGCACTATTTTATAGGTGTAGAGAGTGTTTTATAGCCCTAGGATTGGCCTAGAAGCCATCCGGTTCATCCAAAAATAAAAACCACGTCAGAGGGGCTAAAATCGCCCAAATCTGGAGGGGGGGAGGGGTAGGTCGACCCTAAGGTCGACCTCCCTTGGGTAGGTCGACCCTATGGTCGACCTAACGCCCAGGTCGACACTAGGGTCGACCTGCCCCGTCAATGGCGGGAAATCTCCCGCCTAACTGTCTGGTCAAATTTTCGAACTGATTTTGAAATTTTCGGTGAATCTTCTAAACGCTATAACTTATTCATACGAAATCCGATTTACGCAAACTTGGACTCTATTCCGAGCATAATTCTGAGTCGAACGCAATGGTGAAGTCTATTTTACTTAATTCTTAATATTTAAATTAAGTAATCTTTATTTTCTCATCTCTTCTACTACATACATTCGTTATTATTAAAAATGAGGGGTGTTACAATTATCGTATTTCTTCCTTTACAATAAAAAAAAGAACTGCAATTTTTTCCTCTTTATGTTCTCTTTTAATTCTCTAGCAATTCGCTACTCCACCCACCGCAAAAATACCCAAACTTGTCACAACTGTCTTCCCCAAAATTCAAAACCAACTCCGCATCTTACATACCAACACAGATCCTCCTGTCAACAAATAGCCTATCATCTTCACAAACAGTTCAGAACCACTTCCAAACTGCTCCACTACCATACAGTCGCACCCTTTAGTCACCACATTCAGACTTCACCATTGCATCAACAGTTCATAAATTCTTCGAACTATTCTCCATTTCACATTATTCACCTATTCTCCATTCACCATTCCTTCAACTACAACCTTAACAACCACTAGCCATACCCTTCAACCACTTCAATAGCAACATGAACCCCCAATTCACAACCCTCCTTTAATTCCTGAAACTCCTTCGACTTTCGACGAAGCACTGGAAACCACAATTCGCTAATTCACCTCCTCAACAACCTGCTCCCCCAATCAAGAACTAGCCTTTCCCCCAAATTCAGACCAACCTCCATACCTAACCACACAAACCCCAAAATCACTACATCAAACTCAAATACCCAAAAAAGCAAACCCGACGAAACCACCAATACCCTGCTTTCAACTTCAATTTCCAGCTACAACAAAACGCGAATCACCTCAAATCGCCTCTCTAAGTGCAACCGCCAATCGCAAATACCCATCATCACTCTGCCAATACAACCGCTTCCCACTTCTAATTTATAGACCTCTGCGAACGCTTATCTTCTACACTCCTCAATTTGCGAGCCACCTAAACATCAGCAATCGATTCTCAAATCAAAACAACCCCAAATGCGCCACCGCGAACACCCTAAATCGTGAATTCAAATTCACAAATCGAAACCCAAAAGCAAACACCCCCAATTCTCAATTGACTTCCAAACCAAATCGCCTTCTCACGATCCCCACCAAAAACTACCCAGTCAACTCCTTTTGGACATCGATTCTCACGAAGCGCTTGACTTTTATTTTAATGAATTCGGGAATTTCTTTTTTAAAAAGATAATTGTCGGTGCTTTTCATTTGACCAATGTGTATTTGTGTGCGTCCTTTATTTTCATAAGTGGGTATTGGACTGGGACAAGGGTGCGTCAAGTTTATTAATATGGGCAAGCATTTGTTAAACGAGTTTATTAACTCTGGGCCAGACCTTGCTTATGTGTGGGATTGAATTGCTTTGTCTTGGTTTGAAAGATGCTGGCAATCTGATAGTGAATAAAAATTGATTTCTTTTTTTTTTAATTTTTATGCTTTTGTTTTATTTTAAACTAGCTTTTCTGTTGGTCTTCAGTTTCGCTAAAAAAAATTAAAAAAATATCGTCTTCCTTTTGTGTAATTAGGCTTAGTTTGGTTTTGTTTTTATTTATTCTCATTTTATATTTCACTCATTTTATTTTTAGTTTCATTTTGCTTTTCACTTAAAAAAAATCAATTCAAAGGCCAATGAGAAGTGAAGAGTTTAGTCATGTGATTGGCAAACAAATTTGGTAAGGAGCAGTTGCACACCAAGTGGGGTGTGAATGCGCTAGCGCTACTCTGTTGCACAGGACGGACTGCCGATCTAGGTGAGAATTTTCTAAACTCTACAGGGATTGCTGCTGCTTGAAAGAAAAAAATATAAAAATTACTAGTAAAGATTTCGTGTAGGTGTCGCGGCTTGCTTGTAAAAGTTTTTGTTTCAGCAGTTTATTATTCTGTGACTGTTCTGTGATTGATTAAAATATTCCAGAAAATTGCATTCATCCTAGTTTTGTTTTTATTTTCTAAGGAGTTCATTATATTTTGACAAATAGGTTTATTTTTAACGAATTATTTCTCAGTGTCTAGACTACGACACGGTGATTTGTAAATATTATATCAGTTGTTCTTCTGAAGGTACTTAAACCTTCAGTTGCATTGCTAGGGTGATTCCTGGTGCACCGATAACTCATGTCCATTAACTGGATGAGAAATTTTTTTGTTAAAATAAATCTACCTGTCATTATATAATTTTAGAAAACTTGTAAATAAGTAATTTGCATTCATATAGTTGCATTAGGTTCATCCATATATAAAAAGAAAAAAAAATCCAAAAAAATAAAATAATGCTTTCTTGAAATGTCCAAATTTCCTTAATCCTACGGATTTTACAATAGTTATGAAAATCAATATAATCAATATAATTTTACACCAAATTCATATGTATATTTTAATAACAACTATTGTACCAAAAATGTGGATTTTACACCACCAACTTTTCAAAATAATCCTGGTTTTGCAGCACAAAATTTTCAAAATCACACCATCCCTCAAATCTTGAAACAAGTATTGAATCTTTACTTGAAATGAGCACACAACGAAATCAAAGAATAAATGAATGGTGTAATTCATACTTGTGCAACAATTTAGGTCAAAGTTTTCCAAATTCGAATTCATTTCCAAATTCAAACGATTTTGATTATGACCCCAGCCAAATCAATTTCGAACTCCAAAATGAATTTCAAATTCAAAATGAAAATGTGAATAACTTTTCAAATGATTTTGGAAATGGATATAATTTCAATAATGGCGCGAATAACGATTTTTGTTCTTAATAATTTCAAACTAAAAATTCTCATGTAAATAATTATAAATTTGATTTTTTGAGCAAATGAACAAAAATTTTGATAACCATGCAAATTTGGTATTTGAAACATACTTGAAACTTCATTACCAAAAAAAAATCAAATTTCAACATGTGATGAGTCAAATGATAGTCCACCTTTTACCACAATCGACGATATTCAACTAACAAATTTTAAAATTGACGGAATTCTTAATGAGGTTGTTGAAAGCTATGTGATTGATTTGAATTTAAATTCTACTGAAAACAAAGATGTCAATCTTCAATTTGATCTTCCTCACTCAGATTTTGAAAATTTTGAAAATTTAGCAACTTTAGATTGTCAACCTGACAAAAATGGTGAAGTTGTTAGTAATAGTTTAAGTGAGGATGAATTAAATGAGCAAAAACTTCTTAAATTGATTGAAGATTGTTGGGTCTGAAACTGAAAATGAGACATTTGAAAATTTTGAAATTCTTGAGGTTGAAAACAATGAAATTGCTGAATGTGATCTTAAATACAATGACAATTTTTCTAAAACTATTGAAACTCCTTGCGACTTGTTCGTTTCAACTGAACCTCGCTGTGGTCACTTGTTTTTCAGTGATAAATTTCTGCAATATATGCACTCTTTTTGGAATAACACTGCTTTTGAGAAAACACAATTTCGAAATTTGCTGAAAATTCTTTTGTTTGGATTTAACTTTAGGTTTACGAATGAGCCTTTAGTCAACAAAATTTCAAATATCAAAGAAAAACTAAACAATATTTCTCAAAACTAGTGGTGGGTGAGAATGATGTACACGTCTCTCAATTTATACATCATCTGAACAAATCAAACCTTGTTTTTGAAACTTTTACTGAACCCCGGCTCAATGACCTCTCTTTAGTTGCTGCAGAAATTCAATTCGATTTTAGGGTCAATTGTAAGCTCATAATTATAAAATTAGCACCTCAGACTTTTGAAAAAACAAAATTTGTTTCTCCAAATCTAAAATGTGATATAAAATTCTTTATGATTTGGTTTTTGTGCTTAAGCTATGTCTCATAATCTTAATGAGAATGATCCATTGGTCCATTGTGGACCGGTTCATCTATTCGATGACTGCGTCTTTTCTACATGCGTATCCGGTAATCCATGCTTACCCTCTTATATTCTTTCCCTTTGACTAAGATATGTCTGATTCACGACTGTGAGGACACAATCACACTCAAGTGTGGGGCAATTTACATTACATCAGCAATCAAATTTTATGAACTAGGTCATTCGTTGAACAAGGACTAACTTAAATTCATAAATAACACTTTGGTTATTTATTGATAAGTTGAATCGTTGGGTGATGGGAATGAACATTAATTATTCATTGAGTTGTAATGTGTCTTTTTAAGATGCTAGCTTGAGACTGTGCAGGTGTTCGTCATGTTTATGAGTAAGTGTCTCAACCTGTAACAGCCAGTATTTTACGTATCGGAAGATCGTAAAATATTTTTATTTTTATTCCCTCAGGGCTGGATCATTCTCACCTTTTAATATGTTACTGATGGGGATGTGAGACATGCCCATAATTTTTACCAATTTTATTTGTGACCATTTTGTCCCTGTCAGACTTGTACATGGCATAACCGTTGACTCGGGTCGAATCAGAGGTTGAGACCTGTGCCATTGGAAAGGAATTGATTTTTGCCTTTCCGTAGAGTGGTTACACTAAATATTTGGTTTAGAGGTTTGGGAGAAATCACTTTTTTATGGATTTCAGCTGGTTGTCCAGATATTGAGAGCCTAATGGGCTGATTAGGGAAGGCCCAATTTGTGACACCCCATTTCCATTAAGGCCACTCACAAAGGGAATGCCTTAATTTTGGTGGAGCGTTTATTGTGTATAGAACAGAAAAGTAAACAAGACATATAAATATATTGGTACTTGGAAAATAAAAACCACTTTTACTGCAGCGGAGAAATAGTTTGGTTACATCACATCAAAAACCAACTACAAAACCAAATACACTTATTATCCATCTTGACAAATAAGTTCTGAGTACATAAAATAAAAGACATAACCCCAACATAAAATAGCCATAAATAAGATAGGCTGAACTTTACTTCAGCAATCCAAGAAACGTCCAAAAGAAAGAGATAAACTGTCCAAATCAAGCTGAACTAGTACTAGTCCCACCCCGAGCACCTTGGGGGGGGGGGGGAGAAGAAAAGAGGTGGAAACAAAGGGGGTCAGACATAAAGTCTGATGAGTACAATAACTTTAACAGTATAATCATTAAAGTAACTAGGATAAGGCATAAGCTAGAAGATAAGGAAATGACTGTGAACAAATGGGCATGACAGAGCAAACAAAGGAAATAAGATGAACAAAGATAACGTTAAAGGCGCACCTAATCACTATAAAATAATTACTATACTGCACCAATGCTAATTACACCGCACCCATACTAGTCACCCTAAAAGTTGATCCCGCTCACCGAACAAAATAATATTAATAGTAGTTTCGTGTATTCCTAGCTGTCTTCAATGGTGTCGTCTGCCCCTATCTCCGCTAGTCGTACCCCCTACCCTCCCCATTCTAATAAACATGGTAGTTATACTCCTAGTTGTCTTCATAAGTGTCGTCTGCTCCTATCTCCGCTAGTCGTACCCACAACCTTCCCCATTCGATCGGCTCCCTAACTCGTAGATTCCCGTGCAGATCCCACAGTGGGGTGTATCACTCCCCAAAGTGGCAACCCGATACCACTAAATATGCACGGCTTATATCTACACAATGCAACAACGTCTTACCTACCATCCCGGGCCCACGCACGCACATGACCCCGTTGGACTTGCGTTGCCACAACTAACCTGTTTTGACCTCTTACAATCAAATCCAGTAAGCATGTCCCGTCCTCGACTTGGGTCGAGCTCACAAAGATACTAAATGGGTTACTGGTTTGAAAAGGGTCCCCACACAAGCTTTCCACCTATGCTTGGTCCCGACTAAGATTCCCCACTTAACCCCTTCTTATTCATGTCTTCTTACATGTTTTCAACTTGGTTAAGTGTTTATAATTATATCTCACATGTCCCCTGTGTTATCCACTTAAAAAATCAACATGTGTTATTGGTTAAGCTTGTCTTAACCCTACCCACTTATCAGATTGATATATTATTGGTTAAGTTGGTCTTAACCCCATCCACTTATATCTTATTGTTTAAGTTGGTCTTAATCCTATCCACTTATCCGATCAATATATTATTATTGGTTAAGTTCGTCTTAACCCTATCCACTTATCAGATTAATATATACATATATATATATACTATTGGTTAAGTTGGTCTTAACCCTTCCCACTTATCAAATTATTGGTTAAGCTGGTCTTAACCCTACCTACTTATATATTATTGGTTAAGCTGGTCTTAACCCTATCCACTTATCAAATTATTGGTTAAGCTGGTCTTAACCCTACCCACTTGTATATTATTGGTTAAGCTGGTCATAACCCTATCCACTTACCATGTTTTACTTAGTTTATGATTAAGCACATCTTAGTTCACAGATACATTGTTTAAGAGAATAACTCCCTAAGTACCAACCCCGAAGACTGAAATCAACATCATATTGTTACTCAGAGAATCACTCACTCAACCAAACTTCTGTTTGTCATTCATATTTGTCTTTAATCAGCATTAATTAATTATTAAGGCACCTAATCGTATTCCACATGCTACCCAAGACACCCACTTATTTTCACATGCCACCCAAGGCACCCACTTAACTCCCCATGTCCCACCACATGTTTATCTGGTTAAGTGTTACTTAATTAATTTGAACCATAACCTTGTAAAGACCTCCCACATTAGACTGGCATTTGCGGTTGCTGGATTTGTCGGGCGGGTCTGGGCAGTCTTATACCGCAAACGAGCCTAACCTCGTGTCTTTACAATTGTTACACATTTAATTCATGCCTTTGACCTCTCACATTAAACTGACATTTGTGGCTGCTGGATTTGCCGGGCGGGCCTGGGCAGTCTTACACCACAAAAGAGTCTAACCACGTGTATTAGGCGGTTTATTATTACACATCTTTATTTAACCCCAAAGTGGATTAATATCCCTATCCAAATTTATGAATAAATTCCAAATATAATTATGTCCATAATTGTCACATGAATTACATCCATTTATTTCAGGTATATATATTATACCAATTATTGCCTCAAATTAACTGTATGCGTTTTAAGGCCATTATATGCCAATTCTTAATATGTGTATATTCAATATTACCCCCATCGTCCCCACGTTGTTCGTCCGCTTATCATGACATATACATATACATATATATATATATATATATATTAGACTAGCAATTAGTCTAATGACATAAAAGGGAAGAAACATCGCAAGTTTGCATAACACACAAAATGGATCTAATTTACGAATAAGGATTACAACATATCTTGCATAAAATTTGTATTGTCATGAATCTAAACATAGACCTTAAGGTGTGAACTTGCAGGTATGAACATAGTTTTCACCCAAACTTGTATTGGCCATAGTCACAAACTTGCATAAAACTATGTATGTCATAGATCTAAATCTAAAGGTGTAAACTTGCATATATATGAATCAAATTTCTACTTAACTTGCATATAGTCACTTTATTTGGTTCACATGTAAACTTGTGAACAATTCACATAGAAACTAGCATATAATCTACACCCAAACTTGCATATAAAATGATGTCAAACATGAATCAAGTAGAACATAGGTGATTGGGCATATACAAAGGAATCCATAACAAAAACTATCATTATGAACAACTAGCACATATTCACAAAATATCACATTTTCCCAATGTTTCACAAACATAGCCATATTACCCAAATTATAACTCAACCCAATTAACTTGTTAATTATCTTATTAAAGAAATTGAACTCAAAACTCAAAGAAGGTCTTGAGTTCTGGGATCTGTGTTTTGAAATTGATTTAGCTCGCCTTTGAAGTAGACAAATTTGTTGTTATAGACTTGAGTTGAATTGAGTTGATTAGCTTCTTTGCTCCTAGTTGGTGGCGGCTACTCTAGGTTGCAGGGTGATAGCATGACAGCCATGGTTCTAATTTTTATTAGGTTTTAGGGTTTGAGTCTACATGTGTTTATATAGAATTTCAATTCAATTAGAGCCGTCGGATGAACCTAGAGTTAACCACAACCATTCAGACCAGATCAGAACTATCCAAAAACACTAGTGACTCAGCAACAAGTCATAATTCGTCAAAATTCAGATCTAGTCGGGGGGGGGGGGGGGCAGGTGACCAATAGGTCGACCTGTAGGGGGAGGTCGACCCCCTGGTCGACCTGGGTCCTGGGATGGAATTTTCCCGCCCAGCCCGCTTCTGACTTCTGTTTTGAATTTTGAATCCGGTTTCGAGCTGTTTGAATTTATTTGAATTTCTGAAACTTCCGACAGCCATAACTTCTTCGTAGGAAGTCCAATTCACTCAAACTCGGACTCTACCTCAAGCAGAATTCTGAGACGAACGCAATGGCGCAACCCGTTTCCCTTAGTTCCCACATTTGAAATTAAGTATTCTATAATTTGTTAACTTTAATATTTAAAATTACGGGGTGTTACATTCTCCCCTCCTTAAAGGATTTCGCCCCTGAAATCTCCAAGTTAAGGAGAATGCATATCCTAACATCCAATCATCCATATACTCAACCATCAAACACAGGCATCCATTGTCCTTACAAGATTTCTAATGATGTATGAACATATGCAAGAAGTGTGTGTATATGTTCCTTACCTAATGCAAAATCAGGCGGTCTACTGATTCAGTTGACCTCCTTAATGCAAACCATGATAGTGCCATGCGTCCATTATGTATGCAAAAGAATCCTATCGATACACATTATTTCTACATGTACACACAAACATTCATCAAAATGCAGCATCCATATGATAACACAACCATTATACATCCATTAATTTAAATATGCACACACATTTATATGCAATATGAAGGTGATTGAGCCGATCTAATGCCTAAGGGGTGTGTACATGCATCCCCGAGAAACCACTAGCAGCCACTTGCATCCATTTGCATCCACCAAACATAACATGTCTCAAACACATGTTTGCAACCATTGGGTTTTTTTCCTAACTAAAGATGAAGATATAATCGAGAGGACACACTAAACGATAGAACAAAGCGATAGAAGAAGGAGGAGTTAAAAACATATCCTCAAAAAGGAAAGGGTACAACGTATGCATCTTGCTTTCCGTCCTCCAAGTTGCGTCTTCTTGATCAGCTCCCCATTGGATTTTAGCCAACTTGACCTCTCTGTTGCGTAGCTTTATGACCTCCGATCCAAGGATGCAAATAAGAGCTCGTCTAATTGTGGTATCTCACTCCACTTCCACTTCTCTAAGTATGCTCGGCTCCACTACCTCTGCCGTCACATGTAAACTCTTACGCAAATGTGACACGTGAAAACACGTTATGAACAACCCTAAGCTAGTTGCCTCTTCTCATGTCCTTCCAAAATATAGGATACATAACCTCAAAAGATCTTAAAGGATTCTATTCACCCCTTTCTATCCATCCACCTATTTGTGGATGATAAGCGATGCTCGTACTTACTGCCTTCTGCCTATCACCTTTTCCTCTTGCATCGAAAACTGCTCCAAACCTCGTCCCGCAAGCATCGGTATATATTGTGAACGGTTTTCTCTCATCTAACTGTAATGACCCGCATTGGCAGAGGTATTATAATTAATTTATCTAATTAATTATATAGTGAATTAGAGAATATAATGGTCGTTGAATTTAATAATGGTGAATATTTAATTAAAATAATAATTAAATAATATATTTAATTCTGAAATAATCAGAATTGGCTGAAATGGCGATATGTGTGAATTGGGCAATTCGAATTATATAATTCAGTTTAAAGTTGAATTATAGTAACGAATATATTCAATCGTCGACAGTTGAACATATAGTTTATAATATAATTATAAACGAGCTCGAAATGGCGCTGCAATTCGTAAATTGGCGATTCGAACTTCAACTGAATGTACAGGGTTCGTTTTAAGTCGGATTTCTGTGAAACAAGAAACGTTAGGAGCTGGTGAAGTATATTTTTCTAGTGGAAGAGAAAAGTCGGGATTTCGTCATGTAGATTTTGAGATATGCCCAAATCAAATTTTAAAATAGTCGCTATATAATAGTTTATCGACCGTAACGGTTTATTCGATATAACTAGAGATTGGTTTTGAATTTAGACAAGGTTCTTTTGGGACATAATGATAATTTATTTTTAAGAATTTTTCTGTAATTTTTAATTAATTAAATAAGCGACTTTTTATTTGGAGTGTTTTGCACCCTGTACCAATATTTTGGGGTTTCACAATATGAGTTAACCTACCGGTATTATTATATTTTTGGAATCCTGGCACATCGCTGATCACAACAGTATTTTTGTTTCCGTTGTTCATCGCTCGTATGAGTTGGTTTTAAAGGGTATTTCATCGTTTAATTTTAATAAAAATAATTAAACATTTAAGTGGTCATGCTTGCTCCTACGTGTTCCTTCATGGTCCATAATTCATTCTCTGGTTAGTGAAACTCCACGTCTTCAAAACAAATATCCTATAAGTACTGCTACTAAACCTAATCTCCTCTTCTTTGGTAGTCAAACATTTAAGGCCGCCACCAAACATGAGGAAACCGTGAACTTCCACTTCAAAAACAAAATCCGCCACCTTCAAAAAAAAATTCATAGAAATAAATATAAAATTCGATAAATCTCCAAACATGTATTTTTGAGTTTGGTTCCAGCTGCTCTTCGATCTGAGATGGGGGACGTTGGGTATCATTGATTTTTGGTTCGCTGTCTTGTGCAGCTGGGTTCGGTGAACTCGAAGCTTGCGATGGAGAAGGTTGATAGCTTCGAACGTGCATTGGCAAAGTAAGGGGAGTCGAGCTTGGCGAAGGGTTGATGGAAGAGGCGAGGTCTGGTGAAGAAGCGGTCGTCGCGATGGTAGTCTGGTGGGACTCGACGTGTCAGAGGTAGGGCGTGGAGGAGCGGACCTTGAGGAACTGAGTTTTTGTGGCTTTTTGGCTGATTCCGTGAAGTTTGATGGGGGTGTGGTTACTGAGAGTTGCGTGACTTTATGGAATTCGAAATGGAAGAGAGAAGCTGGGTTAAGGTGGCGGGGCACTCAGTTTGGGTAACGCTGGAGTTTTGATTACTAAAGTTTGTAGAATGGTTTGTAAGTGGGGATAATACTGGAACAAGAAAGTTTGTTTTGTGGGAGGAGGAGTACTGTAGCTGTGAGGAGTTGTGGTTCCTGAAGTGTTCATCGTAGAAGAAGAGGGGGTTTGTGTCCAGTTCGATGCTGGGATAGTCGTTGTGGTGTTGTGTATGGGGGATTGATGATGCTTGTAGTTAGTTGAGTTTTGTACAGAAGAAAATGCAGAGGAACGGGAGTTTATAAAATTAAGGGATTTGATAAGGGAGATTCATGGCGATGGAACTACAGGAGTTGGGTTCGAATTTCATTCAGGAGAAGCAGCAGAGAAATTTAATCCGGGGAAGAAGAGGAATTGTTTTTAAGCGGGTACGGGTTTATAAGGGTGGAATTGGGCCAGAGGTGTAAGGTAAAGCCCGATAAGGTTTTAAATAATTTGTTTATATAAAATGTGAATTTACGTATAAAAAACCATAACTTGTTCACCCGTGATCAGAATTCGACAAAACAAGATCCAATGGGATCGTATGGACGGACACTACCCAATGGGACTGACTGGGAGTGGAGTGGAGCTCATTTGAATTTATGGCGAAATATGTTGTTTGATTCAAATCAAACAAAAAGTTTATCGTTCTTTAACGATGAACTGCCAATGAGAGTAAATCTCACTAACTCTGAACAGTTTATAATTTCATGTTGTATTTTTAGAACTGTTAAATATTGACTGATTGACTGTGTGTTGATTGTTTGATTGAACTGCTAGTCAGTTAGTTGAATTTCTATATTGATTATGTTTATCATAATATATCATATGGAACTGAAAGTGATGTTGATTTTATTGTGTAACATCTGTGGATGCAGGGAAAATAGGTTGGAGGAATCCGACTGGATTCCTCAATAGTTATTTTATTGTTTTCCATATATTGTGATATATGATGTGATATAAAATCTGTTGTTGATTATATGTGTTTGGACGATACTAATCATCGTGATTTGGTATGTTGAATACCATAACATACCGAAATGTTGATAAAGGGATATTTTCAAAGTGATATTTGAAAATAAAATATTTATAAATGGAATATTTATAAATAAGAAATATTTATAAATTGGGATATTTATAAATAGGATATATTTAGAAAAAGGGAAAAAACGTTATAAAAAGGAAACTGTTATAAGAAGGAAATCATTTTAAAGTGGAGAACCGTTACTAAAAGTAAATCTTTAAAAATGAATAAACGTTGTTAAAAAGGAAATCTTTATAAAGAAAATAAAGAAGTTAAATCGAATATGGTATTCAAAAGGAGTTAAATCGAATATGGTATTCGAATGGAGTTAAATCGAATATGGTATTCGAAAGTTAGTAAATCGAATTAGTTATTCGAAAGGGGTTAGTCGAGTCGAGTTAGTTGAATAGAGTTAATCGAATATAGTTTATTCAAATAGAATAAAGGAGTTAATCGAATATATAGTTTTTTCGAATAGAATAAAGGAGTTAATTGAATATATAGTTTTTTCAAATAGAGTAAAGGAGTTAATCGAATATAGTTTATTCGAATATAGAGTAAAGGAGTTAATCGAATATATAGTTTATTCAAATAGAATTAAAAGAGTTATCGAATATAGTTTTGTTCGATAGGAGTTAGGTGAGTAGAGTTAGAGTTAAATCAAAAGAGTTAAGTGAATAGAATAAATTGAAATAGAGTTATTGAATATACCTTAACGAAGGAAAGAATTATCGAATAGAAAAGATTTGAAAGAGAGTTACGTAAGGAAGTTAGTTAAAGAAATATAAAGTGAACTTTGCCTATTTCAAAGTTAGAAATGTTGTTCAGTTAAGGTCTGAGAGGTAGTTCTACCCCAACTTGATTGGCTTCGTTTTTAACTAAGGAATGGTTAAGGTTCGGCAGTAAAGGATGGTTAAGTGAATTTAGTAATTAAAGGAAATGGTTTGAGTTGGCATCGCGATGGTTTGTTAAACATCTGTCTAAGTCCAATGAAGGAGTTTTGGAAATGTTTTCCAAATAAGAACCAGAAATGTTTTCTGATATAGAAACCAAGAAATGGAAATGTTTTCCAATGGTAATAACATATATTTTCTAAATTTAGAAAATAAGAAATGTTGAATATAGGGAAACAGGAGATGAAAAATGAACTAAGGAGATAAATGTTAAATGATGTTGGCTGATATAATTTCCCTTTGGAAATGGTATCGTTGTTTGCACACGTGTTTTTCTTCGATAGTTAAATCACAGACTATCGAAGTTTTTTGACCATTTTAACGTTGTTAATATGGAGAGACCGGTTGGATTATTATCCAAAGAACCACTCTGTATTGGCACAAGCGTTGGGAATCATATATGCCAAAGATAATTGAGGATGGAGAAAAGTGCAAGGGCTATTGTATAAGTCTTAGATAACAGTGTCTAAGATGGATGTATTGAATAGTGCCTTCGGTTCATCCTGTTCCTCGATGACTTGTATGGATGGATGTCTGACAGAGTATTTCCAGAAAGGTCACGTACATTGATTTCTTCAACCATACAAAGAGTGGAAGCGAAGAAGGAAACTTCTTTTAGCTGACACGTAATGTATGGTTGTAGACGTAAATCGGTGATTAATGGATGTGACGGTGTGACATTCGAAGCGAATCTGATGTGATGATAAAGCGTAGCTTCTAGCCTCACATCCGGTAAATGACAGAAATCGGGCAGGCAACATGGCTAAGTCGGTCGCTCCAAAGTAGGGTGTATAATCACCTATCTAGAGAATATTCATTTGCTTCTTAAACCTATCAATGTTGTCCCATATATACGGGAAACGGTTGCTGATCCCAACCGTTGGTGATATACATTCGATACACTCAAGCAAAATGAGTGGTCGGTCATATGTGGCCGGGTTGCAAGATGTTCTTGTTGAACCCAGTGTATTCCTTTCTAGAGGTACACTAGCGAAAGGTGGTTCCATACCTTGTCATAGTTGGAAATCCATTACCCAATACGTGCTTGCGGTTTTGATTGTATGCTATATATGTAGAACGTGAGATGAAAGCGTTTCTGCTAAATGATTATTATATTGTGGTTGATAGACATTAATATAATATCAAAAGGTTTTTGATATAAAGATAATTTGGATTCTCATAAGGGAAAAACCCGTTCCGTTATACGGCGTGGTCTTATGAGATATCATTTACCTGCTTAAACTGTTTTACTCATACCAGTCCCATGACTGACCCGGAGATTATTTTTTTTTGTTTTCCCTAAACTCTTTGGTGCCCAATTTTGTACGGGCAGTCAAGTAGTTGGGATTTACAGATATACTGGAAGAGCTTGGAGCAGGAGGCTTCAGGATTATATAGCTATAGTTATTTCCGCTGTGTTGTAAGTGTTGTACTTTGATAAATGATAGGTATATTCAAGTACATATTTGTATTTCAAAGTTATGTTATGAAATATATTTATTCTTTCCGCTGTGAGATTCGTGTTACTCTGATATTGTGTTCTTCTTCTTCTATTCTAAGTTTCTAACTTATCTTTCCTCACCCTCTGTTTTATTTCTATTAATTTCCTGATTTTCAGTTTAATTTGGGGTTGGACATGTGTTTTTGGTCAGCTCAAATTGGACCGGATTTTCGGGTCATTACAGTTGGTATCAGAGCTTAAGTTAAGTGAATTACCTTGGCTCTGTGGCGTGACTCGATAGAGATAGGGTTAGTAATACCCTAGATTGAGTTTGAGTGTATATATACGAGTGAACGTATTTGTTGTTGATATAAAAATTTGTTTTATATTGTGTGGATTCATTGGTTGAGTTGTTTATGGGTTCTGGTCGATCAGTTTGATCCACTGTATCGGTAGGAGTTTATAAACACTCAAATACGATGGGTCGACACGATATGTTTTGAAAAGAGGGTAAATTAAAATAAGTTTACCCAAGGTATATATTGATATAGAGAAGATATATATATCGAAATTATAATATAGTGGATATATTGGTTGTTATAATAATCGAGTAAGATTATAAATTAAATGGTTATGTAAATAACCGATCAGAATTCATATAAGTGAAATACGTGAATGAAATCAGATGAGTTAAATCTAAAATTTAAACCAGAAATTGAGTTAAAACTCTGGAGAATTGGATAAGTGTTTGTAAATGGATTTGGATTAAAAATAAGGAAAATTTAAGATCCTAGGAGATTTTAAATTGTTTTACAAGTAGTGTGAATTATATTTTGAAATGGATTTCAAAGTGGAAATGTTTAGAAATGGTTTTATAGTATTGAACTCACTTCGATCGCTGGAAAATAGATTCCGATGATGATAGCTGCATCATCAGTATTCATTTTCGAGTTGTAAGTGACAAATTACTACCAGAGATACTGTTTTGAACTTGTTTTGGGAAAGACAAGTTGTGTTGAATTTTAAAATGGGATTTATAATAAAGAATGAATAAAGAAAGTTTGAAATAGAAATTGAATATAGAAATTCAAAGGGAGTTTGAATATATGAAATTCAATGGAATTGAAATAGAAATTGAATATAGAAATTCAAAGGGAGTTTGAATATATGAAATTCAATGGAAGTGATATAGAATTTGAATATATGGAATTTGAATATAGAATTCAAAAGGAATTCAAATATAGAATTTGAATATATGGAATTTGAATATAGAAATTCAAATGGGATTTATAATGTAGAAGTGAAATAGAATTTGAATTTGAATAATAGAAGTGATATAAAATTTAAATAGAAATTGAATAGAATTAACTAAGTCGAAGAGGAATTAGTTAATCGAGTTTTGAATTTGAAGTTGAACTTTGAAAAGTGAATTGGATTTGTAAATGGATATTCGAAATCGAATATAGAACTTAAATTTGAAATTTGGATTCAAATTAGTTAATAAGAAAGTTAAAATATATTTGAACATGTCATGTTCAAATATAAAAGTGAAATAGACTAAAGAGTTAATTAACAAATTAATTAACGAATTGAGTTAAAATGATCAGGTATAGTTAAAATAGATTGGGCGGGTATAAATATACGTGAGATAGGTATGGATAAGGTATGAAGGTATATAAATAGAATGCTCGACGAAAAGGTATGTATTTAATTCATCTATGATATTTTATGCGTCGTATCGGCTAGCTGCTTGGCTTTTTCTTTTCTTTTTTGGATTGGTGAGGGCCATGGGAGGCTATTTGAAATATCCCGATGCTCCTGGTACAAAGGAGGTTATGGCGAATTTTTCCGGGAATTTAAGGAGTTAGAATATTTTTAAGATAATGTGATAGTTAGAAATCAATGTATCGATATATATAGAAGTCTATAAGGAAACGAACTTAGAAATAGAATAGTAAAATTAAAAAGGAAGATTAAGAATAAAATCTAGTAAGAATAGAAAGAGAAAGTGTATACGTGTTTAAAAGTGAATAAGTAGTTGTATGGTATTGATTATTCGAATAAGTAGTCATATCTGTTTGACGTTATAAATGTTATTCAGTCAAGGTCTGAGAGGTAGTTATACCCCAACTTGATTGATTTCATTATTAACAAATAAATAGTAAGATTTCAGGCTCGAAGATCAATGTTGAATAAGAGTTAGTTGAATATAGTATTTGGGTTGTCGTAACGATGTTTTACGCAACATTCGTTTTAACCCAAAATAAGTGTAAGCTTGGAAATATAATAGAGAATATTTCCTAAGTATAGAAATAAACGAGATCAGAAAAGAGATAAGTAATTGGAATATTTTCCAATTATAAATAGCATATATTTTCTAAAGTTTAGAAAATAAAGGAAGGCGATATTCGGAAATGTTTTCCAAATAACATAAAAGGCCAATATGGTTATTGAAAATATTTGGTTAACAAATATTGATAAAGAAATAGAGAAGTGATTTAACTAATGGAATATTAATTAAGGGCTCAGTGACATGTTCAAAAGGAAAATTTGATTTCAAAAAGAGTAAACTGTTAAAAACTCCCAGGGAAAGACTGTTTGAATTAAAAACAAATTTAACAGAAATTTGTGAAAGCAAATTTGAATTAAAGTAAAGCCAGTAAAGTGGTAACTGAGATTGAATTAAAATGATTTCAAGACAAATTGAATTGGGAGACTCAAAATTTGAAGTGTAATGTGATAATCAAGTTAAGAGTTGGGAATCGAGAAGAAACTCGAGTTTAAATGATATTTGGCTCGGATATAAGCGAATGGTTGTGTCGTGGATAAAAGCAGATTGGAATTAGATTGGGATGACCCTTGTATCCGCTGAAATTGATAACAGGTGGAAAGGATATGATGGTATGCTGACAAAAGGTACAAGTTTATATTTCTATTGGATATAAGATTTATGAGCCGAATGGGCAAGCCGCTTGGCTGTTTGATTTTCTTTTGGGATGGAGATGGCCCAGAGAGGCGAGTTGGAGTTTGACGTATTGACTAGTACAAAGGAGGTGCTGGCGAAATTTTTCGAAGAGTTAAGGCGTTAGAAAATTTTCAGGATTTTTGGAAAATTTCCTTGATAAGAATTAAATTAATTTTTAATTGAAATTAAATTGGTTTAGTTGAAACTGAAGTTAAGAAGTGAACAAATATGTTCTAACCAGTAGATAGTGTAATGACCCGCATTTTCCCAGGGTTATAATTAATTTATTTAATTATATATATATGGTGATTTAAGGAATTAAATGGTCGTTAATTAAATAATAAGGAATATTTAATTAAATTAAATAATTAAATAATATATATTTAATTCAGAAATAATCAAAAATATTGGAAATCACAATATTCTGTGAACGGGGTCGTCCCTTGGATTTAATTCAGCTTAGAGTTGAATAATATTGACGAATATATTCAGTCGACGGCAGTTTGAACGTATAATTATATTATAATTAAAAACGAGCTTGAAATGGCGCTGCAGTTCGCGATTTGGCGATTTGAACTTCAACTGAATGTACAGGATTCGTTTTAAGCCGGATTTCTGTGAAACAAGAAACGTGTGGAGCTGGTGGAGTATATCTTTCTAGTGGAAGAGAAAAATCGGGATTTCGTCAGATAGATTTTGATGTACGTCCAAATCAAATTTCAGAAAAGTCGCTGTAGAATTCCTTTATAATTTGCGACGCTTTATATACGTTATAAATCGATTTTTCGATACGAACTGAATATCGGGATAATCTGGAGTCTGGAAATCTGGTCATAAAATCTGAGGTGATATTCTGGAGCTGTACGATATCATATGCGAAGATGTACGATAATATTAATTTATTAATATTTAATTTAATTATATTTAAATATATTTATATATTTAAATGGGTCATCCAGAGCTTTAAAAATACACTGTGTGAGCATACGAAGTCGGAATTCGACGGAACCAGTTTTGTTGGATCCGCAATATCAAATAATTGTTAGATGTGAAGTTTCGTGATTTTTAGAGACACTGTGTGGCGGTACGGATTTTTAGAGTGTAAAACAGTCAGTATTTTGACAGTTAAAAATAAGCTGTGTGAGCATACGGAGTCGGAATTCGACGAAACCAGTTTCGTTGGGACCGTAATGACGAACTCTAGCTACATGTCAATTTTCATGATTTTTAGACGTCGTATGTGTTCGCTGTGATTTTTAGAAGACTAGAACGAATAAAAAGGGTTTAATAAAAATATTAAAATATTTATATTTAAATATCTAGATATTTTCATCTTCTATAAATACTCTCACCGTTCAATTCTAAACCTAAAAAAAAATTCATTCTACGGTCAATAAGCAAAATGTTGAGCCGCCACTTTCTTCTGGAAAATCAAATCCAGCGTTCATAAACCAAAAGAAAATTCAAGAACAATCCACACAAAAATCATAAAATCTGGATATATATATATTTCCAAACTCCTGCTTCAATCCTCTTCAACGCAGTATAGTTTATATGTGGCTCGCACCCGATTCCCTCATCACTGGAAACTCACGGTTTAGCTAGGGTTAAAGTATTTGGTGAGATTTAAGTGTCCATGTTGATTTGTGGTGTTGTATTTGGATTTGTGGAGGGCTTTAGAAGCTGCGAAAGGAGTATGGTTGTTTTCGGTGGTGTTTGAAGTCGCCAGTCCTCCTGTAGACGACGGAAAGTGCCATCGACGCACTGCGATGAAGGAAGTCGAGTTGGGGTTTCTTGGTATGAGGATGGAGCTTGTCGGAAGAGGAGCGCGATGGTGGTGGTTGCGCCGGAGGTCGGTGACCAAAGTGATGGGGAGTGGTGGTCAAACGATGGGTCAACGTGGAGTATTTGGGTTGGAAATTAACTGGAGCGTGCTGTATTGATTTGGGGGAGGAAATGAAAGTGGATATGTGTTTTAAAACGTGCGGATGGGCTTTGGTATTGGGCCGGGAGGGGTGTGAAAAGGTGAGGCTAAATTTAAGTGTATAAATTCCAAGTTTTAATTTTATAAAATGTGTTAGCTTCAAATAGTGATATCTAATCCATACGGTATCGAAATCAGACGAAACAAGTTGCGTTAGGATCGTATGGACGGGACGAACACAATGGGACTGACCGCAAGTCCATCGGAGCTCGTTACAATTTATGGCGAAATAAATTGTCCGTTGCAGTCAAATAAACGCAAACCGATTATATAACGGTTAACGCGTCCAATGTGAGTAAATCTCACTAACTCTGAACAGTTTATATTTTCATGTTATATTTTTAGAACTGTTAAATATGGACTGATTGATTGTATGTTGACTGTTTGATTGAACTGCTAGTCAGTTAGTTAAATTTCTGTATTGATTCTGTTTAACAGAATATATCATATAGAACTGAAAGTGATGTTATCTATACGGTCTAACATCTGTGATGCAGGGAAACAGGTTGGAGGAATCCGACTGGATTCCTCAACAGTTATTTTATTGTTTTTCATATATTTTGATATATGATGTGAATTATAACCTGTTGTTGATTGTGTGTGTGTGGACGATATTGAACATCGTGATTTGATATGATTGAATACCATGACATACCGGAATGTAGATAAAGGAGATTTTTCAAAGTGATATTGAATAAGAGATATTTAAAAATTCGAATATTTTTAAATAAGGAATATTTATAAATTGGGATATTTATAAATAGGAGTTATTTTGAAAAAGAAAATATTTTCAAAACATTTTCTTTTTGAATGGAAAGGCCTGTGTGGCGAGTTTGGGGATTTTCCCGATGCTCCCGATACAAAGGAGGTTATGGCGAATTTTCCCGGGGACTTAAGGAGTTAGAATATTTCAAGAATAAATTTGAAAAGGAAATATTTGTAAACCATTTACAAATAGAATTGAAAAGGAAACGTTATAAAAGGGAAATCATTTTTAAAGTGTAGAACCGTTATTTAAAAGTAAATCTTTTCAAATGAATAAAACGTTGTAAAAAGGGAAATCTTTATAAAGTGAATAAAGTTAATCGAATATAGACATTCGAAAGTTAGTTAATCAAATATGGTATTCGAAGTTAGATAATCGAATGTGGTATTCGAAGTTAGTTAATCAAATATGGTATTCGAAAGTTAGTTAATCGAATATGTTATTCGAAAGGGGTTAGTCAAGTTAGAATTAAACAATTAGAATTAAACAATTAGAATTAAACAGTTAGAGTTAAACAGTTAGAGTTAAAACAAACATAGTTATTCAGGATGAGTCGCCATTTAGCACGACTGCTAGCGTAATTCGCAGGGCTGTAAATAGCCTACGGCGATCGGATGTTTCCTGAGAGAATCAGGCGTAACCATTGTGATCGCTGCGATCTAGAGTTGAGCGAATGGAGTTAAAGAATATAGAGTTAAGCAAAATTAGAATCTGACTAGAGATTAATAAGTTGAATGGTTTCCTGGGTATCGATCTGATGTTGGTTTCGGCCTTCGGGGTTTATACTTAGGAAGTTGTTCTCTTGTTAGTTTATAGTTAGAGTCTGATAGTTGTGGAAGGATAGTGATACGTAAATAAACAATGGAAATGTTTTCCAACGTTGATAACAAATATTTTCTAAATATAGAAAATAAGGAAATATGTATAGATATACATGATGATTGATCGATTGACATTCCATTTGGGATTTAGATCGTTGTTTGCACACTTGTTTTCTTCGATAGTTAACTCACAGACTATCGAAGTTTTTGACCATTTTAACGTTGTTAATATGGAGAGACCGGTTGGATTATTATCCATAGAACCACTCTGTATTGGCATAAGCGTTGCGAATCATATATGCCAAAGATAATTGAAGACGGAGTAAAATGCAAGGGCTATCCTGTTTACAGAATAGTGCCTTCGGTTTGTCCAGTCCCAGGACAACTTGTATGGACGAAGGTCTGACAGAGTATTTCCAGAAAGGTCACGTACATTGATTTCTTCAACTATACCAAGAGTGGAAGCGGAGAAGGAAACTTCTTTTAGCTGACACGTAATGTATGGTTGTAGACGTCAAATTAGTGATTTCGATGGATTTGACAATGTAGCATTCGAAGTGAATCTGAGGTGATGATAAAGCGTAGCTTCTAGCCTCATCATCCGCTAAATGACAGAAATCGGGCAGGCAGCATGGCTAAGTCGGTCGCACCGAAGTAGGGTGTATAATCACCTATCTAGTGAATATTCATTTGTTTCTTAAATCTATCAATGCTGTCCCATATATATATACGGGAACGGTTGCTGATCCCAACCGTTGGTGATGTACATTCGATACACTCAAGCGAAATGAGTGGTCGGTCATGTGTGGCTGAGTTGCAAGTTGTTCTTGTTGAACTCCAGTGTATCGTTCCTAGAGTACACTGATCGGAAGGTGGTTCCATACCTTGTCATAGTTGGAAATCCAATCATCCAATACGTACTTGCGATTTTGATTGTATACTATATATGTAGTAACGTGAGATGCAAGCGTTTCTGCTAGATTTATATGTATTTGTACTTAGACATTATTATAATATCAGAATGATATTGCTTTGAAAAGTTATTTGGATTTCTTATAAGGGAAAAACCCGTTCCGTTCTGCGGCGTGGTCTTATGAGATATCGTTTACTTGTTCATATACCTGTTTAAATGATTTGAGTTTATTCACACCAGTCCCATGACTGACCCGGAGTTTATTTGTTGTTTTCCCTAAACTCTTGGGTGCCTAAATTTGTACGGGCAGTCAAGTAGTCAGGAATTTACAGATATACTGGAAGAGCGTGGAGCAGGAGGCTTCAAGATCATATAGCTATAGTTATTTCCGCTGTGTTGTAAGTGCTGTACTCTGATAAGTGCTATTGTATACATAACTGTTATATTTCAAAGATATGTTATCTATTATATGTTATTCGTTCCGTTGTGAGGTTCGTGTTACTCTGATGTTGTGTTCTTCTTCTTCTTCTTCTATTCTAAGTTTCTATCTTATCTATTCTCACCTTCTAATTTCTTTCACTAACAACCGGGATTTTTCGAAGTTTTGGTTATCGACGTCGGGCTTACGTCGATAACCAAAGTCGCTGAAAATCCGGGTCGTTACAGTTGGTATCAGAGCTTAAGTTAAGAATTTCCTTGGCTCTGTGGCGTGACTCGGTAGAGATAGGGTTAGTAACACCCTAGATTGAGTTTGAGTGTATATATACGAGTGCGTATTTGTATTTGATATAAAAATGGTTTTATATTGTGGAGATTCAGTGGCTGAGTTGTTTATGAGTTCTGGTCGATCAGTTTGATCCACTGTATCGGTAGGAGTAAATAAACACTTGAATACGATGGACCGACACAGTATGGATATGTGATATATTATCATATATAGGATATATTTGTTGTTATTATAATCGAGTAAGATTATAAAATGTGAAATGGTTATATATATAACCAATCAGAATCATATAAGTAAAGTATATGAAATAAGATGAATTAAATATGAATTTAAATCAGATTTGGAATTAAAATAAGGAAATTTTAAGTTCCTGGGAGATTTTGAAATGTTTTCAAAATGGATGAATTTAGAAAGGGTTTTGAAATGATATAGTATTGAAATCACTTGTGTCGCTGGAAGATAATCCCGATGATGACTGCGCAGTATCATCGGTGTGATTTTCGAGTTCTAAGTGGTGGATTACTACCAGAGATTTCGATTTGAATTGTTTTGAGAAAACAAGTGTTTAGAAATTCAAAGGTTTTGAATTGGCAGTATGATTTCAAATTGATTTGAAATTTGCCCAGGAATTTAAGTTCTAGAAATTAAAATTTAACTAATGAAGTTAGATAAAATGAGATGGTAAAAATAAATTGAAATTTAACTTGAACATAGTTAATAGAATTAAATTGAATTGGATTAGAGAATAATCTGTTATGGAATTGGGATGATGAGTTAAAAATTTGAAATTTGATATGGGGGTTCGAATGAAATTCGATTTGGATTTGAGGATATGAACTGATTGGAATTTGATTGAGATAACACTGGTATGTACTGAGTTGATAGCATATAGAAGTGATAGAGTTGATATACCCGACAAAAAGGTACAAGTTTATATTTGATATAAGCATGAGATTTATGAGCCGAATTGGCAAGCCGCTTGGCTGTTTGATTTTCTTTTGGGTTGGAGATGGCCTAGAGAGGCGAGTTGTGGTTTTACCGATAGGGCTGTACAAAGGAGGTTATGGCGAAATTTTCCGAAGATTTAAAGTGTTAGAAAATTTTCAGAATTTTTGAAAATTTTAGTTAGCCGGAATAAATTAATATTGAAATCGATATTAGTTGGTTCAGTTGGAATCAGAAATAAGGGGTAAATAAATCTTAGGAGTTCCAATATATAGGGTCATCCTCTAACTTAGCAATTTCGAGGACGAAATTATTTTAAGTGGGGAAGAATGTAATGACCCGCATTTTCCCAGGGTTATAATTAATTTATTTAATTATATATATATGGTGATTTAAGGAATTAAATGGTCGTTAATTAAATAATAAGGAATATTTAATTAAATTAAATAATTAAATAATATATATTTAATTCAGAAATAATCAAAAATATTGGAAATCACAATATTCTGTGAACGGGGTCGTCCCTTGGATTTAATTCAGCTTAGAGTTGAATAATATTGACGAATATATTCAGTCGACGGCAGTTTGAACGTATAATTATATTATAATTAAAAACGAGCTTGAAATGGCGCTGCAGTTCGCGATTTGGCGATTTGAACTTCAACTGAATGTACAGGATTCGTTTTAAGCCGGATTTCTGTGAAACAAGAAACGTGTGGAGCTGGTGGAGTATATCTTTCTAGTGGAAGAGAAAAATCGGGATTTCGTCAGATAGATTTTGATGTACGTCCAAATCAAATTTCAGAAAAGTCGCTGTAGAATTCCTTTATAATTTGCGACGCTTTATATACGTTATAAATCGATTTTTCGATACGAACTGAATATCGGGATAATCTGGAGTCTGGAAATCTGGTCATAAAATCTGAGGTGATATTCTGGAGCTGTACGATATCATATGCGAAGATGTACGATAATATTAATTTATTAATATTTAATTTAATTATATTTAAATATATTTATATATTTAAATGGGTCATCCAGAGCTTTAAAAATACACTGTGTGAGCATACGAAGTCGGAATTCGACGAAACCAGTTTTGTTGGATCCGCAATATCAAATAATTGTTAGATGTGAAGTTTCGTGATTTTTAGAGACACTGTGTGGCCGTACGGATTTTTAGAGTGTAAAACAGTTAGTATTTTGACAGTTAAAAATACGCTGTGTGAGCATACGGAGTCGGAATTCGACGAAACCAGTTTCGTTGGGACCGTAATGACGAACTCTAGCTACATGTCAATTTTCATGATTTTTAGACGTCGTATGTGTTCGCTGTGATTTTTAGAAGACTAGAACGAATAAAAAGGGTTTAATAAAAATATTAAAATATTTATATTTAAATATCTAGATATTTTCATCTTCTATAAATACTCTCACCGTTCAATTCTAAACCTAAAAAAAAATTCATTCTACGGTCAATAAGCAAAATGTTGAGCCGCCACTTTCTTCTGGAAAATCAAATCCAGCGTTCATAAACCAAAAGAAAATTCAAGAACAATCCACACAAAAATCATAAAATCTGGATATATATATATTTCCAAACTCCTGCTTCAATCCTCTTCAACGCAGTATAGTTTATATGTGGCTCGCACCCGATTCCCTCATCACTGGAAACTCACGGTTTAGCTAGGGTTAAAGTATTTGGTGAGATTTAAGTGTCCATGTTGATTTGTGGTGTTGTATTTGGATTTGTGGAGGGCTTTAGAAGCTGCGAAAGGAGTATGGTTGTTTTCGGTGGTGTTTGAAGTCGCCAGTCCTCCTGTAGACGACGGAAAGTGCCATCGACGCACTGCGATGAAGGAAGTCGAGTTGGGGTTTCTTGGTATGAGGATGGAGCTTGTCGGAAGAGGAGCGCGATGGTGGTGGTTGCGCCGGAGGTCGGTGACCAAAGTGATGGGGAGTGGTGGTCAAACGATGGGTCAACGTGGAGTATTTGGGTTGGAAATTAACTGGAGCGTGCTGTATTGATTTGGGGGAGGAAATGAAAGTGGGTATGGGTTTTAAAACGTGCGGATGGGCTTTGGTATTGGGCCGGGAGGGGTGTGAAAAGGTGAGGCTAAATTTAAGTGTATAAATTCCAAGTTTTAATTTTATAAAATGTGTTAGCTTCAAATAGTGATATCTAATCCATACGGTATCGAAATCAGACGAAACAAGTTGCGTTAGGATCGTATGGACGGGACGAACACAATGGGACTGACCGCAAGTCCATCGGAGCTCGTTACAATTTATGGCGAAATAAATTGTCCGTTGCAGTCAAATAAACGCAAACCGATTATATAACGGTTAACGCGTCCAATGTGAGTAAATCTCACTAACTCTGAACAGTTTATATTTTCATGTTATATTTTTAGAACTGTTAAATATGGACTGATTGATTGTATGTTGACTGTTTGATTGAACTGCTAGTCAGTTAGTTAAATTTCTATATTGATTCTGTTTAACAGAATATATCATATAGAACTGAAAGTGATGTTATCTATACGGTCTAACATCTGTGATGCAGGGAAACAGGTTGGAGGAATCCGACTGGATTCCTCAACAGTTATTTTATTGTTTTTCATATATTTTGATATATGATGTGAATTATAACCTGTTGTTGATTGTGTGTGTATGGACGATATTGAACATCGTGATTTGATATGATTGAATACCATGACATACCGGAATGTAGATAAAGGAGATTTTTCAAAGTGATATTGAATAAGAGATATTTAAAAATTCGAATATTTTTAAATAAGGAATATTTATAAATTGGGATATTTATAAATAGGAGTTATTTTGAAAAAGAAAATATTTTCAAAACATTTTCTTTTTGAATGGAAAGGCCTGTGTGGCGAGTTTGGGGATTTTCCCGATGCTCCCGATACAAAGGAGGTTATGGCGAATTTTCCCGGGGACTTAAGGAGTTAGAATATTTCAAGAATAAATTTGAAAAGGAAATATTTGTAAACCATTTACAAATAGAATTGAAAAGGAAACGTTATAAAAGGGAAATCATTTTTAAAGTGTAGAACCGTTATTTAAAAGTAAATCTTTTCAAATGAATAAAACGTTGTAAAAAGGGAAATCTTTATAAAGTGAATAAAGTTAATCGAATATAGACAATCGAAAGTTAGTTAATCAAATATGGTATTCGAAGTTAGATAATCGAATATGGTATTCGAAGTTAGTTAATCAAATATGGTATTCGAAAGTTAGTTAATCGAATATGTTATTCGAAAGGGGTTAGTCAAGTTAGAATTAAACAATTAGAATTAAACAATTAGAATTAAACAGTTAGAGTTAAACAGTTAGAGTTAAAACAAACATAGTTATTCAGGATGAGTCTCCATTTAGCACGACTGCTAGCGTAATTCGCAGGGCTGTAAATAGCCTACGGCGGTCGGATGTTTCCTGAGAGAATCAGGCGTAACCATTGTGATCGCTGCGATCTAGAGTTGAGCGAATGGAGTTAAAGAATATAGAGTTAAGCAAAATTAGAATCTGACTAGAGATTAATAAGTTGAATGGTTTCCTGGGTATCGATCTGATGTTGGTTTCGGCCTTCGGGGTTTATACTTAGGAAGTTGTTCTCTTGTTAGTTTATAGTTAGAGTCTGATAGTTGTGGAAGGATAGTGATACGTAAATAAACAATGGAAATGTTTTCCAACGTTGATAACAAATATTTTCTAAATATAGAAAATAAGGAAATATGTATAGATATACATGATGATTGATCGATTGACATTCCATTTGGGATTTAGATCGTTGTTTGCACACTTGTTTTCTTCGATAGTTAACTCACAGACTATCGAAGTTTTTGACCATTTTAACGTTGTTAATATGGAGAGAACGGTTGGATTATTATCCATAGAACCACTCTGTATTGGCATAAGCGTTGCGAATCATATATGCCAAAGATAATTGAAGACGGAGTAAAATGCAAGGGCTATCCTGTTTACAGAATAGTGCCTTCGGTTTGTCCAGTCCCAGGACAACTTGTATGGACGAAGGTCTGACAGAGTATTTCCAGAAAGGTCACGTACATTGATTTCTTCAACTATACCAAGAGTGGAAGCGGAGAAGGAAACCTCTTTTAGCTGACACGTAATGTATGGTTGTAGACGTCAAATTAGTGATTTCGATGGATTTGACAATGTAGCATTCGAAGTGAATCTGAGGTGATGATAAAGCGTAGCTTCTAGCCTCATCATCCGCTAAATGACAGAAATCGGGCAGGCAGCATGGCTAAGTCGGTCGCACCGAAGTAGGGTGTATAATCACCTATCTAGTGAATATTCATTTGTTTCTTAAATCTATCAATGCTGTCCCATATATATATATACGGGAACGGTTGCTGATCCCAACCGTTGGTGATGTACATTCGATACACTCAAGCGAAATGAGTGGTCGGTCATGTGTGGCTGAGTTGCAAGATGTTCTTGTTGAACTCCAGTGTATCGTTCCTAGAGTACACTGATCGGAAGGTGGTTCCATACCTTGTCATAGTTGGAAATCCAATTATCCAATACGTACTTGCGATTTTGATTGTATACTATATATGTAGTAACGTGAGATGCAAGCGTTTCTGCTAGATTTATATGTATTTGTACTTAGACATTATTATAATATCAGAATGATATTGCTTTGAAAAGTTATTTGGATTTCTCATATGGGAAAAACCCGTTCCGTTCTGCGGCGTGGTCTTATGAGATATCGTTTACTTGTTCATATACCTGTTTAAATGATTTGAGTTTATTCACACCAGTCCCATGACTGACCCGGAGTTTATTTGTTGTTTTCCCTAAACTCTTGGGTGCCTAAATTTGTACGGGCAGTCAAGTAGTCAGGAATTTACAGATATACTGGAAGAGCGTGGAGCAGGAGGCTTCAAGATCATATAGCTATAGTTATTTCCGCTGTGTTGTAAGTGCTGTACTCTGATAAGTGCTATTGTATACATAACTGTTATATTTCAAAGATATGTTATCTATTATATGTTATTCGTTCCGTTGTGAGGTTCGTGTTACTCTGATGTTGTGTTCTTCTTCTTCTTCTTCTATTCTAAGTTTCTATCTTATCTATTCTCACCTTCTAATTTCTTTCACTAACAACCGGGATTTTTCGATGTTTTGGTTATCGACGTCGGGCTTACGTCGATAACCAAAGTCGCCGAAAATCCGGGTCGTTACAGATAGGGTCGTCCTCTACCTTTTAGCAATTTCGAGGACGAAATTATTTTAAGTAGGGAAGAATGTAATGACCCGCATTGGAAGAGGTATTATAATTCATTTATTTAATTATTTATATAGTGAATTAGAGAATATAATGGTCGTTGATTTTAATGATGGTGAATATTTAATTAAAATAATAATTAAATAATATATTTAATTCTCAAAATAATCAGAATTGGCTGAAATGGCGATATGTGTGAATTGGGCAATTCAAATTATATAATTCATTTTAAAGTTGAATTATAGTAACGAATATATTCAATCGTCGACAGTTGAACGCATAGTTTATAATATAACTATAAACGAGCTCGAAATGGCGCTGCAATTCGTAAATTGGCGATTCGAACTTCAACTGAATGTACAGGGTTTGTTTTAAGTCGAATTTCTGTGAAACAAGAAACGTTAGGAGCTGGTGAAGTATATTTTTCTAGTGGAAGAGAAAAATCGGGATTTCGTTGTGTAGACTTTGAGATATGTCCAAATCAAATTTTAAAATAGTCGCTAAAGAATAGTTTATCGACCGTAACGGTTTATTCGATATAACTAGAGATCGGGTTTGAATTTAGACAAGGTTCTTTTGGGACATAACGATAATTTAATTTTTAGATTTTTTTCTGTAATTTTTAATTAATTAAATAAGCGACTTTTTATTTGGAGTGTTTTGCACCCTGTACTAATATTTTGGGGTTTCACAATATGAGTTAACCTACCGGTATTATTATATTTTTGGAATCCTGGCACATCGCTGATCACAACAGTATTTTTGTTTCCGTTGTTCGTGGCTCGTTTGAGTTGGTTTTAAAGGGTATTTCATCGTTTAATTTTAATAAAAAAATTAAACACTTAAGTGGTCATGCTTGCTCCTACGTGTTCCTTCATGGTCCATAATTCATTCTCTAGTCAGTGAAACTCCACGTCTTCAAAAAAAATATCCTATAAGGACTGCTACTAAACCTAATCTCCTCTTCTTCGGTAGTCAAACATTTAAGGCCGCCACCAAACATGAGGAAACCGTGAACTTCCACTTCAAAAACAAAATCCGCCACCTTCAAAAAAAAATTCATAGAAATAAATATAAAATTCGGTAAATCTCCAAACATGTATTTTTGAGTTTGGTTCCAGCTGCTCTTCGATCTGAGATGGGGGACATTGGGTATCGTTGATTTTTGGTTCGCTATCTTGTGCAGCTGGGTTCGGTGAACTCGAAGCTTGCGATGGAGGAGGTTGATAGCTTAGAACGTGCGTTGGAAAAGTAAGGGGAGTCGAGCTTGGCGAAGGGTTGATGGAAGAGGCGAGGTCTGGTGAAGAAGCGGTCATCGCGATGGTAGTCTGGTGGGACCCGACGTGTCAGAGGTATGGCGTGGAGGAGCGGACCTTGAGGAACTGAGTTTTTGTGGCTTTTTGGCGGATTCCGTGAAGTTTGATGGGGGTGTGGTTACTTAGAGTTGCGTGACTTTATGGAATTCGAAATGGAAGAGAGAAGCTGGGTTAGGGTGGCGGGGCACTCAGTTTGGGTAACGATGGAGTTTTGATTACTAAAGTTTGTGGAATGGTTTGTAAGTAGGGATAATACTGGAACAAGAAAGTTTGTTTTGTGGGAGGAGGAGTACTGTAGCTGTGAGGAGTTGTGGTTCCTGAAGTGTTCATGGTAGAAGAAGAGGGGGTTTGTGTCCAGTTCGATGCCGGGATAGTCGTTGTGGTGTTGTGTATGGGGGATTGATAATGCTTGCAGTTAGTTGAGTTTTGTACAGAAGAAAATGCAGAGGAACGGGAGTTTATAAAATAAAGGGATTTGATAAGGGAGATTCATGGCGATGGAACTACAGGAGTTGGGTTCGAATTTCATTCAGGAGAAGCAGCAGAGAAATTTAATCCGGGGAAGAAGAGGAATTGTTTTTAAGCGGGTACGGGTTTATAAGGGTGGAATTGGGCCAGAGGTGTAAGGTAAAGCCCGATAAAGTTTTAAATAATTTGTGTATATAAAATGTGAATTTATGTATAAAAAACCATAACTTGTTCACCCGTGATCAGAATTCGACAAAACAAGATCCGATGGGATCGTATGGACGGACACTACCCAATGGGACTGACTGGGAGTGGAGTGTAGCTCGTTTGAATTTATGGGAAAATAAGTTGTTTGATTCAAATCAAACAAACAGTTTATCGTTCTTTAACGATGAACTGCCAATGTGAGTAAATCTCACTAACTCTGAACAGTTTATAATTTCATGTTGTATTTTTAGAACTGTTAAATATTGACTGATTGACTGTGTGTTGATTGTTTGATTGAACTGCTAGTCAGTTAGTTGAATTTCTATATTGATTCTGTTTATCATAATATATCATATGGAACTGAAAGTGATGTTGATTTTATTGTGTAACATCTGTGGATGTAGGGAAAACAGGTTGGAGGAATCCGACTGGATTCCTCAATAGTTATTTTATTGTTTTTAATATATTGTGATATATGATGTGATATAAAATCTGTTGTCGATTATATGTGTTTGGACGATACTAATCATCGTAATCTGATATGTTGAATACCATAACATACCGAAATGTTGATAAGGGGATATTTTCAAAGTGATATTTGAAAATAAAATATTTATAAATGGAATATTTATAAATAAGAAATATTTATAAATTGGGATATTTATAAATAAGAGATATTTAGAAAAAGGGAAAAAACGTTATAAAAAGGAAACTGTTTTAAGAAGGAAATCATTTTAAAGTGGAGAACCGTTACTAAAAGTAAATCTTTAAAAATGAATAAATGTTGTTAAAAAGGAAATCTTTATAAAGCAAATAAAGGAGTTAAATCGAATATGGTATTTGAAAGGAGTTAAATCGAATATGATATTCGAAAGTTAGTAAATCGAATTAGTTATTCTAAAGGGGTTAGTCGAGTCGAGTTCATTGAATAGAGTTAATCGAATATAGTTTATTCAAATAGAATAAAGGAGTTAATCGAATATATAGTTTATTCGAATAGAATAAAGGAGTTAATCGAATATATAGTTTATTCGAATAGAGTAAAGGAATTAATCGAATATAGTTTATTCGAATATAGAGTAAAGGAGTTAATCGAATATATAGTTTATTCAAATAGAATTAAAAGAGTTATCGAATATAGTTTATTCGATAGGAGTTAGGTGAATAAAGTTAGAGTTAAATCAAAAGAGTTAAGTGAATAGAATAAATTGAAATAGAGTTACCGACTATAACTTATCGAAGGAAAGATTTATCGAATAAAAAAGATTTGAAAGAGAGTTACGTAAGGAAGTTAGTTAAAGAAATATAAAGTGAACTTTGCCTATTTCAAAGTTAGAAATGTTGTTTAGTTAAGGTCTGAGAGGTAGTTCTACCCCAACTTGATTGGCTTCGTTTTTAACTAAGGAAATGTTAAGGTTCGGTAGTAAAGGATGGTTAAGTGAATTTAGTAATTAAAGGAAATGGTTAGAGTTGGCATCGCGATGGTTTGCTAAACATCTGTCTAAGTCCAATGAAGGAGTTTTGGAAATGTTTTCCAAATAAGAACCAGAAATGTTTTCTGATATAGAAAACAAGAAATGGAAATGTTTTCCAATGGTAATAACATATATTTTCTAAATTTAGAAAATAAGAAATGTTGAATACAGGGAAACAGGAGATGAAAAATGAACTAAGGAGATAAATGTTAAATGATGTTGATCGATATAATTTCCCTTTGGAAATGATATCGTTGTTTGCACAGGTGTTTTTCTTCTATAGTTAAATCACATACTATCGAAGTTTTTTGACCATTTTAACGTTGTTAATATGGAGAGACCGGTTGGATTATTATCCAAAGAACCACTCTGTATTGGCATAAGCATTGCGAATCATATATACGGAGTGGTTCTTTGGCATACCCAATGGGACTGAATGGGAGTGGAGTGGAGCTCGTTTGAATTTATGGCAAAATAAGTTGTTTGATTCAAATCAAACAAACAGTTTATCGTTCTTTAACGATGAACTGCCAATGTGAGTAAATCTCACTAACTCTGAACAGTTTATAATTTCATGTTGTATTTTTAGAACTGTTAAATATTGACTGATTGACTGTGTGTTGATTGTTTGATTGAACTGCTAGTCAGTTAGTTGAATTTCTATATTGATTCTGTTTATCATAATATATCATATGGAACTGAAAGTGATGTTGATTTTATTGTGTAACATCTGTGGATGCAGGGAAAACAGGTTGGAGGCATCCGACTGGATTCCTCAATAGTTATTTTATTGTTTTTAATATATTGTGATATATGATGTGATATAAAATCTGTTGTCGATTATACGTGTTTGGACGATACTGATCATCGTGATTTGATATGTTGAATACTATAACATACCGAAATGTTGATAAGGGGATATTTTCAAAGTGATATTTGAAAATAAAATATTTATAAATGGAATATTTATAAATAAGAAATATTTATAAATTGGGATATTTATAAATAAGAGATATTTAGAAAAAGGGAAAAAACGTTATAAAAAGGAAACTGTTTTAAGAAGGAAATCATTTTAAAGTAGAGAACCGTTACTAAAAGTAAATCTTTAAAAAAGAATAAACGTTGTTAAAAAGGAAATCTTTATAAAGCAAATAAAGGAGTTAAATCGAATATGGTATTTGAAAGGAGTTAAATCGAATATGATATTCGAAAGTTAGTAAATCGAATTAGTTATTCGAAAGGGGTTAGTCGAGTCGAGTTCGTTGAATAGAGTTAATCGAATATAGTTTATTCAAATAGAATAAAGGAGTTAATCGAATATATAGTTTATTCGAATAGAATAAAGGAGTTAATCGAATATATAGTTTATTCGAATAGAGTAAAGGAATTAATCGAATATAGTTTATTCGAATATAGAGTAAAGGAGTTAATCGAATATATAGTTTATTCAAATAGAATTAAAAGAGTTATCGAATATAGTTTATTCGATAGGAGTTAGGTGAATAGAGTTAGAGTTAAATCAAAAGAGTTAAGTGAATAGAATAAATTGAAATAGAGTTACCGAATATACCTTATCGAAGGAAAGAATTATCGAATAAAAAAGATTTGAAAGAGAGTTACATAAGGAAGTTAGTTAAAGAAATATAAAGTGAACTTTGCCTATTTCAAAGTTAGAAATGTTGTTCAGTTAAGGTCTGAGAGGTAGTTCTACCCCAACTTGATTGGCTTCGTTTTTAACTAAGGAATGGTTAAGGTTCGGCAGTAAAGGATGGTTAAGTGAATTTAGTAATTAAAGGAAATGGTTTGAGTTGGCATCGCGATGGTTTGCTAAACATCTGTCTAAGTCCAATGAAGGAGTTTTGGAAATGTTTTCCAAATAAGAACCAGAAATTTTTTCTGATATAGAAAACAAGAAATGGAAATGTTTTCCAATGGTAATAACATATATTTTCTAAATTTAGAAAATAAGAAATGTTGAATATAGGGAAACAGGAGATGAAAAATGAACTAAGGAGATAAATGTTAAATGATGTTGATCGATATAATTTCCCTTTGGAAATGATATCGTTGTTTGCACAGGTGTTTTTCTTCTATAGTTAAATCACATACTATCGAAGTTTTTTGACCATTTTAACGTTGTTAATATGGAGAGACCGGTTGGATTATTATCCAAAGAACCACTCTATATTGGCAAAAGCATTGCGAATCATATATACGGGAAACGGTTGCTGATCCCAACCGTTGGTGATATACATTCGATACACTCAAGCGAAATGAGTGGTCGGTCATGTGTGGCCGGGTTGCAAGATGTTCTTGTTGAATCCAATGTATTCCTTTCTAGAGGTACACTAGCAAAAGGTGGTTCCATACCTTGTCATAGTCGGAAATCCATTACCCAATACGTGCTTGCGGTTTTGATTGTATACTATATATGTAGAATGTGAGATGAAAGCGTTTCTGCTAAATGATTATTATATTGTGGTTGATAGACAGTAATATAATATCAAAAGGTTTTTGATATAAAGATAATTTGGATTCTCATAAGGGAAAAACACGTTCTGTTATACGGCGTGGTCTTAGGAGATATCATTTACCTGCTTAAACTGTTTTACTCATACCAGTCCCATGACTGACCCGGAGTTTATTTTGTTTTGTTTTCTCTAAACTCTTAGGTGCCTAATTTTGTACGGGCAGTCAAGTAGTCGGGATTTACAGATATACTGGAAGAGCTTGGAGCAGGAGGCTTCAGGATTATATAGCTATAGTTATTTCCGCTGTGTTGTAAGTGTTGTACTTTGACAAATGATATGTATATTCAAGTACAGATTTGTATTTCAAAGTTATGTTATGAAATATATTTATTCGTTCCGCTGTGAGATTCATGTTACTCTGATATTGTGTTCTTCTTCTTCTTCTATTCTAAGTTTCTATCTTATCTTTCCTCACCCTCTGTTTTCTTTCTATTAATTTCCTGATTTTCAGTTTAATTTGGGGTTGGACTTGTGTTTTTGGTCAGCTCAAATTGGACAGGATTTTCGGGTCATTACACTAACAAAGTTAAAATTGGGGCTGATATCTTCGCAAAGTCCTTAACGAACTTCCTATAGCAGCCCATTTTCCCTAGAAAACTCCTTAATTCCGTTGCTTTTCCAGGAACCTTCCAATCTTAGATTTCCACCACCGTTGTAGGATCCACTGCTATTCCTTCCTTAGAGACCATTTGTCCTAAGAACCTTGCCTCCTTACCCCAAAAATGACATTTGGAGAACTTAGCTTCGAGTTGATGCGCTCGTAGGGTCTCTAAGACTTTTCCAAGATGTACGACATGCTCTTCCTCGCTTCTAGAGAAAATCAAGATATCATCCACAAAGACTACCACAAATTTGTTTAGGAACTCTCTAAACACCCTACACATTAAGTCAACGAAATATGCGGGTGCATTCGTCAAACCAAAAGACATGACGAGCCGCTCGAAGAAACCGTCAGGATTTCTAAATGCAGTCTTATCTATGCTGTCTTCAGCCGCCCTTAGCTGATGAAACCCTGTAGCTAAATCCAGTTGCGAGAAAAATGAAGCACCCACCAAATGATCGAATAAATCGTCTATCCTCGTCAATGGGTGTCTGTTCTTCTTTGTTAGCTTATTCAGCTCTCTATAGTCCATGCATAATCTAAGTGAACCATCAGCTTTTGTAGCAAAAACGACTGGAGCACCCCACTCCGAAATACTTCTTCTTATGAACCCCTTCTCAAGGAATTCTTTAACCTCCTTACTGAGTTATGTTGTCTCTCTCGGAGCCATATGGCGCACTGGTAATGCAACTAGCTTTGCATTATCTACTAGATATATTCGAAAGTCTATCTCATGCCTCGCGGGTAAACCTCGAACCTCGTCGAAGACGTCACTATATTCAGGGACCACACAAACAAATTTCAAATCGTCATTGGATACGTCAAGTGATTCTAGGTAGCTAAGCATTACCGGACCTCTAGGGTCACAAGAAATATCAATGGCCTTTCTACAACGAGTCAACAATCTAACTACCCTTCTTTCACAATCTAGGATGGCACCGTATCTAGTTAGCCAACCCATACCTAGAATCAAGTCGTAGCCCATGAAACCAAGAACAAAGGCGTTGCATTCAAACCCAACACCCAAGATAGACACTTTCAAAACCCGACAAATCATAGAAAGATGAGCCGAACCACCAATAGGATTTGAGACTACTATGGGATCCGCAACTAGACTAGTATTTAAGTGCAGTGTTTCAACTAACGAAGCAGGTACAAACGAGTGTGAAGCGCCAGAGTCAAACAAAGTACGAATAGGATGATCAAACAGAAAAACTAAACTTTCAATGGAAATGTTTCTGCCTTTCTTTTGTCCTGTTGCCATAAGAGCCTGAATCTGCCCTATCGGCTGCCCTGGTGCTATGAGAGCCTGAATCTGCCCTCCAGAAGTTCTTTGCCCTTGCCCCTGTTTCCTTGGGTAGTGCTTAACTAGATGACCTGCCTCTCCATAGTGGAAACAACCATTCTTCTTCTTTTTCCTACAGTCTTTACTCAGATGGCCTGGTGTCCCACAATTAAAGCACTTCTTCTTTCCTTTTCCATTATTGTTCTTCCCGTCATTCTTGTTTTGCTGTTGTGGTCTCTTTTGGTCCCCTTTCTTCTTCGGTGCCTTATTAGCATTAGCACCTTTCTCTTCCTCATGCATAAGCGCTATGTTAACCAATTTCTCAAATGTAGCCCCCATAGGAATTTGGGTCATAGCTAACCCATGTAGTGGCTGTGGCTCATTCAAACCCTTAACGAACCTTAAGGCCTTCCTCTCAGGTGTGTTTACCAATTCCAAGCCAAATCTCGCTAACTGATTGAACTTGTTGACGTACTCATTTACAGATAAATCCCCTTGCTTCAATGCCAAGAATCTTTCCATATATAAATTCTCTTCTGCTCGTGAGAGAAACTTTATTTCGAACCTACTCTTGAAATCCATCCATGTCTCCACCGGACGCTTTCCGTCCATGACCTCCCACCAAAACAAGGCTTTGTGTTTCATTAACCAAGCAGCCAATTGGACCTTCCTCCCGTCGTCTATCCTAAAGGTACCAACAAGTCCTCCATTTCCTCCTAGTATTGACAGACGCCCCAGTCCCATGATGTGGTTTTCCACCCATCGTACAAAAGTTCTTACATATCTTAGAAAAAGCGTCTATATGCATGGAGGAAGAAATTCAAAAAGGAAAGAGGAAGAGATTCAAAACGGAGAATCGAAGGAAAGATATATGGCTCTTGGGGGTTATGTTTTTAAAACAAACTTTTCTCTTGGAAATACTTTCCTTAAAACATAATTTTGAAAATATTTATTTATAAAATTAATTTTGAAAAATAGATTTTCAAAATTCATATCTGGTCTCGTAACCTTCAGCTCTTATACCACGTGTGACACCCCATCTCCATTAAGGTCACTCACAAAGGGAATGCCTTAATTTTGGTGGAGCATTTATTGTGTATAGAACAGAAAAGTAAACAAGACAGATAAATATATCGGTACTTGGAAAATAAAAACCACTTTTATTGCAGCGGAGAAATAGATTGGTTACATCACATCAAAAACAAAATACACTTATTATCCATCTTGACAAATAAGTTCTGAGTACATAAAATAAAAGACATAACCCCAACATAAAATAGCCATAAATAAGATGGGCTGAACTTTACTTCAGTTCCAAGCAACTTCCAAAAGAAAGAGTAAAGTTGTCCAAATCAGGCTCCACTAGTACTAGTCCCACCCTGAGCACCTGGAGGGGGGGAAGGAAGAAAAGAGGTGGAAAAAAGGGGTCAGACATAAAGTCTGGCGAGTACAATAACTTTAACAATATAATCATTAAAGTAAGTAGGATAAGGCATAGGCTGGAAGATAAGGAAATGACTATGAACAAATGGGCATGACAGAGAAAACAAAGGAAATAATATCAACAAAGATAACGTTAAAGGCACACCTAATCACTATAACATAATTACTATACTGCACCAATGCTAATTACACCACACCCATACTAGTCACCCTAAAAGTTGATCCCGCCCACCAAACAAAATAATACTAATGGTAGTTTCGTGTACTCCTAGTTGTCTTCATAGGTGCCGTCTACCCCTATCTCCGCTAGTCGTACCCCCTACCCCCCCCATTCTAATTACAATGTTTATTCATAATATGGTAGTTATACTCCTAGCTTTCTTCATAGGGGCCCTCTGCTCCTATCTCCGCTATTCGTACCCACTACCTTCCCCATTCGATCGGCTCCCTAACTTGTAGATACCCGTGCTGGTCCCACAGTGGGGTGTATCACTCCCCAAAGTGGCAACCCGATACGACTAAAGATGCAGGGCTTATATCTACACGATGCAACAATGTCTTACCTACCAGGCCGGGGCCACGCACGCACATGACCCCGTTTGACTTGCGTTGCCACCGCTAACCCGTTTTGACCTCTTACAATCAAATCCAGTAAGTGTGTCCTGTCCTCGACTTTGGTCGAGCTCACAAAGATACTAAATGGGCTACTGGTTTGAAAAGGGTCCCCACACAAGCTTTCCACCTATGCTTGGTCCCCACTAAGATTCCCCACTTAACCCCTTCTTATTCATGTCTTATTACATGTTTTCAACTTGGTTAAGTGTTTATAATTATATCTCACATGTCCCCCATGTTATCCACTTAACAAATCAACATGTGTTATTGGTTAAGCTTGTCTTAACCCTACCCGCTTGTCAGATTGATATATTATTTGTTAAGATGGTCTTAACCCTATCCACTTATATCTTATTGGTTAAGTTGGTCTTAATCCTATCCGCTTATCCGATCAATATATTATTATTGGTTAAGTTTGTCTTAACCTATCCACTTATCAGATTAATATATACATATATATATACTATTGATTAAGTTGGTCTTAACCCTTCCCACTTATCAAATTATTGGTTAAGCTGGTCTTAACCCTACCCACTTATATATTATTAGTTAAGCTGGTCTTAACCCTATCCACTTATCAAATTATCGATTAAGCTGGTCTTAACCTTACCCACTTGTATATTATTCGTTAAGCTGGTCTTAACCCTATCCACTTACAAAGTTTTACTTAGTTTATGATTAAGCACACCTTAATTCACAGATACATTGGTTAATAGAATAACTCCCTAAGTACCAACCCCAAAGACCGAAATCAACATTAGATTGTTACTCAGAGAATCACTCACTCAACCAAACTTCTATTTGCCATTTATATTTGTCTGTAATCAGCACTAATTAATTATTAAGGCACCTAATCGTATTTCACATGCCACCCAAGGCACCCACTTATTTTCACATGCCACACAAGGCACCCACTTAACCCCCCATGTCCCACCACATGTTTATATGGTTAAGTGTTACTTAATTCATTTGAACCGTAACCTTTTAAAGACCTCCCACATTAGACTGGCATTTGCGGTTGCTGGATTTGTCAGGCGGTTCCGGGCAGCCTTATACCGCAAACGAGCCTAACCTCGTGTCTTTGCAATTGTTACGCTTTTAATTTGTGCCTTTGACCTCTCACAATAGACTGGCATTTGTGGCTGCTGGATTTGCCGGGCGGGTCCGGGTAGTCTTACACCACAAAAGAGTCTAATCTCGTGTCTTAGGCGGTTTATTATTACACATCTTTATTTAAACCCAAAGTGGATTAATATCCCTATACAAATTTATGAATAAATTCCAAATATACTTATGTCCATAATTGTCACCTAAATTACATCCATTTATTTCAGGTATATGAATTATACCAATTATTGCCTCAAATTAATTGTATGCCTTTTAAGGCCATTACATGCCAATTCTCAATATGTGTATATTCAATATTACCCCCATCGTCCCCACGTTGTTCGTTTGCTTATCATGACACACACACACACACACACACACACACACACACACATATATATATATATATATATATATATATATATATATTAGACTAGCAATTAGTCTATTGACATAAAAGGGAAGAAACATCGCAAGTTTGCATAACACACAAAATGGATCTAACTTATGAATAAGGATTACAACATATCTTGCATAAAGTTTGTATTGTCATGAATCTAAACATAGACCTTAAGGTATGAACATAGTTTTCACCCAAACTTGTACAGGCCATAGTCACAAACTTGCATAAAACTATATATGTCATAGATCTAAATCTAAAGGTGTAAACTTGCATAAATGTGAATCCAGTTTCTACCTAAACTTGCATATAGTCGCTTTGTTTGGTTCACATGTAAACTTGTGTATAATTCACATAGAAACTAGCATATAATCTACACCCAAACTTGCATATAAAATGATGTCAAACATGAATCAAGTTGAACATAGGTAATTGGGCATATACAAAGGAATCCATAACAAAAACTGTCATTATGAACAACTAGCATATATTCACAAAATATCACATTTTCCCAATGTTTCACAAACATAGCCATATAACCCAAATTATAACTCAACCCAATTAACTTGTTAATTATCTTATAAAAGAAATTGAACTCACAACTCAAAGAAGGTCTTGAGTTCTGGGATCTGTGTTCTGAAATTGATTTAGCTCGCCTTTGAAGTAGACAAATTTGTTGTTATAGACTTGAGTTGAATTGAGTTGATTAGCTTCTTTGCTCCTAGTTGGTGGCGGCTACTCTAGGTTGCAGGGTGATAGCATGACGGCCATGGTTCTAATTTTTATTAGGTTTTAGGGTTTGAGTCTACATGCGTTTATATAGACTTTCAATTCAATTAGAGCCATCGGATGAACCTAGAGTTAACTACAACCATTTAGACTAGATAAGAACTATCCAGAAACACTAGTTACTCAGCAACAAGTCATAAGTCGTCAAAATTCAGATCTGGACGGGGGTGGGGGGGGGCAGGATGACCCCCAGGCCGACCCCTAGGTCGACCTGTAGGGGGGAGGTCGACACTAGGGTCGACCCCCTGGTCGACCTGGGTCCTGGGCGGGAATTTTCCCGCCCAGCCCGCTTCTGACTTCTGTTTTGAATTTTGAATCCGGTTTCGAGTTGTTTGAATTTATTTGAATTTCTGAAATTTCCGACAGCCATAACTTTTTTGTAGGAAGTCCAATTCACTCAAACTCGGACTCTATCTCAAGCAGAATTCCTATACGAAAGCAATGGCGCAACCCGTTTCCCTTAATTCCCACATTTGAAATTATGTATTCTTTAATTTGTTAACTTTAATATATAAAATTACGAGGTGTTACACAATTAGTGAGCGGGTGGAAACTATAAATAGAGGGTGAGAGATATGGAAAACACTTTACTTCCCCATTCTCTCATTTGGTGGCCTTGTGCTCCTCCTTCCTCTAACACCTTTCCACCATTTAAAATCAAAATTCAAGGAGGGAAATCATAGATCTACACCATTGGAGGCTAGATCTATAGCAACCGAAACAAGGATTCATTGGATTAAGGTGTTTGGTGTGAGGTGCTTGCTATCCAGATTCATATTTCATCAATTTTAGCTTGTTTTGCTGAATCAGTGAGTGATTTGCATCTCTCACATGGATTCAATGAAGTATATGAATGTTTGATCATGTTTTTCATCAGGTTTAAGTGTTTTATCACAGATCTATACCATTATAAGTCCATTTTCATACGAATCACTCTATGATCTAGTTAGCATATTTAAACCGGTAATTCTTATGCCATTTCATATGTTTATGAAAGTTAGATCTGTATTTTAGTTCATATGTTCATTTATCATGATTTTGGGGGTGATTTGTATAATTTTAGTGATAATTTTGTCATATTCCTGTTTTTAGTGACTTCGTAGCCTGTTTATGGTTTAGATTGACGAATTTGATGAATAAATTTCTTTGAGATAGTTGATTGGCGAAGTTTTGGTCAAAATTGGACTTGGATTGGACATGTGCAGGTTTCTGGTCAGTCCTAAGTAGTTCTGGTCGGTCCCAAGTAGTTTTGGTCAGTCTTAAGTTGGTCTTATCAGTCCTAAGTAGTTCTGGTTGGTCCCAAGTTGGTCTGGTCGGTCAAAAGTAGTTCTGGTCAGAGCCAAAGTAGTTCTGGTCGGTCCCAAGTAGCTCTGGTCGGTCCCAAGTAGCACTGGTCGGTCCTAGGTAATTCTGGTCAGTCCCAAGTTGTTCTGGTCGATCCCAAGTTCGTCTAGTCGGTCCCAAGTGGGTCTGGTCGGTCTTAAGTGGGTCTGGTTGGTCCAAAGTGAGTCTGGTCGGCCCAAAGTGGGTCTGGTCAAACATTTCTGGTGGGACATTTCTGGTCGAACATCTCTGGTGATGTTGTGACTTCGAGGAGACTTCAAGTGAGAATATTTGAAGTGTTGAATGTGTTCGTTGATCGGTGTAGAACTACAAAGGAGTTGGAAACTCAAAGGTCGTGAGTTGGTGGATAATGGTTTCTTGAGAAGGTTTCTTGAGCTATGAAAAGTCATCGGGTTGGATGACTAGAGATGTGAAGGCCGAGAGATTATGGTGATAATAAGTTCTAGCAGACTCAAAGCAAGGGTACAACAGGGGCATCTAAAAGACAGGAAGGTTGCTGGTCGAGTACCGTGGGTATAGTTGAAAGGCCTAGTTGTCAAGGTTTGACATACGTACGTATCGTTGAAAGGCATATAAAGTTTATGGTAGAACTGGGGTCACCATTATCCCTTGACATATGGCATGGTTGGCTGCCATACGATTAATGATGGTTCCAAAGAAGGATTGGCGGTGATAGCCTGAGTCGGTCATGGATGATTGGTTGTTCTGTTTGTGCCATCCCACGTGGATTATTCAAAGTCGAGGGAGATGTTCCTTAAGTGCTTGACTGATATTGGTTTAGGTCACTAGGGAGAGTGCTTGAGGGATGCTGAACTCGATTAGGATTGTCTACATGAGACCTATGTAATGTGGATGCTATGAATGTTATCGATGGTTGTTCTAATTGCCATGGATGAATTGTTGTTACCTTGGGTGTTATGGGTTGTAAACGCTATCACTGTCGGATGTGGGGGAGACGGGTGTGAGTTCTTCTCTTGTGTTGGGTAGTTGTTGGTAAATCTACCCATTCTCATATACTTTATTGAAGAAGTTTGTTAGCTGTTTTTTTGCTCACTAAGACTTTTGTCTGACTCAAGGTTTTATGTCTCCCTCTTATTACCTTGAGCTTTTCATCCGGTTGTGGATGGGCAGACTGAGTAGCAGGTGATGTTTTGGTGGGGACAATGAAGTTGATCGATGACGAGCAGGAGGCTCACGTACCAGTTTTATTACTATCTGATATTTTCTGTTTCCGCAAATTCTATATACTCTGAGGGATGTAGTGAGGACCTTTGTACAGAATTATTATCCTAAGTTAATAGTTTGCAGTTTTTATGCAAGTGGATTTCACTACTATTACCTGTTGTATATGTTCTATTATATTTTGTCCTTGTGCTGTGAGTTTTATGATAGGTTCTGATGGTGTTTATCATACCTTGATGATCGTCCATAGCTGTCTCATACAACTTTCAGTGCATTATTCCTCATGTATAGTGCAGGGGCTCTGGGCGGTCGTCACATTTGGTATAAGAGCCCTAGTTAATTATTTTAGCCAAAGTTCAAGGACGTAATCGCGTATGAGAGGCATACTTGTGGATTTCTATTGGATGTATACTATACGATAATATATAGTATAGTAGTGTTTATACTTCTTTAGCATCTTATCTTGTAAGTGGCTAATCATTCTAACTTCCAGATTTAGAATGATTCGACATTATACAAGACATACAGTTAGAGAAGAAACTATTCCTGGAGGGGGTAATGGCAGGGAACCTGACTACACGACCATGTTTGAAGCTATGATGGAAGCATGTCTTCGAAGGAACCCTGCTCCAGTGGCAGCTACGGTTGATGTTGGAGTCCAAATGCCAAGAGCTATTGAATTTGCAAAGCTATGCAAAGAATTTACCTCGTTGGGAGGGAAACAGTTCAAGGGCACTGAACCAGTTGAAGAGGTTCAAAGGTGGTTGGATACTTGTGTTCGAATCTTCAAGGACTTGGGCATTGTTGATGCAATAAAGAGGAAGCTTGCATCAAGGCAGTTAGAGGGCGGAGCAATGGACTGGTGGAACTCTGTCATACTTGAGACCACTGAAGAAGATATTTCATAGGAACAGTTCCAAGCTAAATTTGAAGCAAATTTTAGCTCCACCATGTAGAAGTCTACTCTGTTTAAGAGATTTGTTGATCTTAAACAGAATGGTCTCCCAGTTCTTGAATATATTTCTGACTTCAAGGCCTTGTCAAAGTATGCTTGTTCATATGTGGATACTCCTTATCAAAAGAACGAGAAATTTGTCTTGGGGTTGGATGAATATCTTGGGAATCAGCTTGTGGATCATCTCGATGATATCTTTGAAAAGATTGTCGAGAAGGCTTTGAGGCATGAAAGTCTATTTCCTAAGAAGATGTCTGTTGTTGCACCAAAGGAAGAACAGAAGCCACAACAAGGTGGTAATAATAAGAAGAGAAAGCAGCAACAACAAAAGGGGTAGAATGGCCAAAAGAAGCCTAAGAGTGAGGTGTTTTGCTTTAACTGCCAGCAGAAAAGCCATTTTGCTAGTGAGTGCAAGAATCCGAAAGCTGAGAAGAAGTGCTTCAAGTGTGGTAAGCCTGGGCATGAGAATAAAGACTATCCGGAATCAGCTAAGGAGAAGCAGGTTGTGAAGGCATATGCTTTGGAAGTCGTGCCAACTTCTTCAAGAGCTCCTACTGTAGAGGAAAAGGGAAAGGGTGTCGTGGTGCAAGGTACTCTTTCTATTCATGGTATTTCAGTTCGAGTTTTGTTTGATACTGAAGCTTCGCATTCATTCATTTGCAATGAACTTGTGTGTCGCTTGGGTTTGGAACCCGAGATTTGTGATAGACCATTGATCGTGACTAATCCAGTTGGGGGTTCATCCAATTTGTGCATGATATATCATGGTCTAGTGTTGTCGAGTAATGGTTGCTCTTTTGTGTGTGAATGCTTTTTACTTAACTTCACTAGATTTGGGATCATCTTGGGCATGGATTGGCTCAAGAAGTATGCGGCAAGGGTGAATTGCGAGAAGCTAAAGGTGAGGGTCGGGGTTGTAGAAGGGCGAAAGGTGTTGATTAGATGTAAGCACAAGGACGGGGTCTTCGTTAGTTATCTATATTCGCTTGGGATTCCACAAGAAGTGTAACGACCCGGGGGATTTGCGACCTTGGTAATCGACATAAACTCAATGTCGACTTCCAAGCATCGGAAATACCGGATAGTTAATAGAAAGAAGTTAGAGGGTGAGAATAGATAAATAGAAAATTAGAATAGAAGAAGAAGAACACAACTACAACAACATTAGAGTAACACAAATTTCACAGCAGAACGAATAAAATATATTATATAACATAACTTTGGAATAAAAAAGTATCGGTATATAATACTATTATCAGAGTACAACACTTACAACATAGAGGAAATAACAATAGCTATATAATCCTGAAGCCTCCTGCTCCAGTTTTCCAATTATATCTGTAAGATCCCGAGTGCTTGACTGCCCATACAAAATTGGGCACCCAAGAATTTAGGGAAAGCGAAACAAAATAAACTATGGGTTGTTGGATCTAGATTAACCCTAGAGGGGGGGGGTGAATAGGGTTTATCACAGTTTTTAAACTGAATTGAAAAATTGACAGGATATTAAAATAATAAACAGATCACAGAATGCAGCAGAAATAAAAATGCAGAAAATAAATCACACACATATATACCCAGCTTCGGCAAAACCCTGCCTACTGCTGCATTCCTAAGGTATCTACTAGATGATAGAACAGATCCCGCATACAAGACCTTGTACACTCGCGACTCTCGCTCCTATTCTAACTCTACGCTCAGATCCCTAGACTGACCAATATCCACTCGATCAGATTTCCCCTGATTACAACCCCGTAATCAGTAACCCAGATTTTACAGACTCTGTCAACTATCAGTCAACTCCCTGACTGAAACCTCTAGATTTTACAGACTCTAGAACTGTTTGATTCGTTTTATAACATGAAATAAAAACAATATAAAATAAAATGAAACTAAAAACCCTTGGGAGTTAAATTAAAAAAGGTCATCCCCTTAGTTATAGAATAGGCCGGCCATGTTTAGTTATGTTGCACCCTTCTCTATTTCTGTCCGTTCTCTTTGCTTTGTGAAAGAATGGCGGCACCTCTAGGGTTTGCTGAAAATCCCCAAAATTTCAATCGATGCCAAAAAAAAAACGATCTTTGATTCTTTAAAGCTTGAAGCTTTCTGCTTTGTCAATTGGACGCTCTCTGATTTTGGGGGATTTTTCTCTCTTGCTCTTGACCGAAAACCAAGTGAGTTTTTCTGAAGAAATATTGCTTTTAGATGTTTGAATTGTTTTTCGTTTTCGATCTACACTTTGCCTGTGATGTTATGGTGTTGTAATATAGGATTAGAAAATCCTAAAACACCTCTGATTTCGTGGATGACTTGGCCTGATATTTTGCGGTTTCTCCTTTTGCTTCCACGCGTGATTTGAGACCTTTGTTTCCTGGATTGAATTCGATTCTTGCCTTGTTTGAATTTGCGTGTTTTTAAAAAAAACTTGATTGACTGCTCTGTAATTTTCTGGATAAATACTTTCCAAAAAAAATCTCTTTGCCAAAACAATAAAACACAAATTCCTGTCCGAATTGTTGTGTATTTGTATTGTTGCTAAAGAGTTGCTACGACTCAGATCTGCCTTGATTTCCTCTTTTGGTTTCTCTGTAACTTCCTTGCGTGATTTGTGTGATTGACTCATTAAACATATCGTGGACAATCACTTGCCAAAACAGGAAAGAATTGGTGATCCCTTGCATGACTTAAAATAATCGCAGGATTCTTGACACTGATTTCTATTAATCTAGAAGTAATTTGACATCTTGCCAAATAAACAAACACACTGATTTCCACTGATTGAATGCAGGAAATACATTTTGCCAAAAAAAAAATATTATTCACTGATTTAATCGGCTCTTGTATAGGCTGTGAAATATCCACAATATCCCCTTGCTGATTTTCTGCATCTTGCACTTCCATTCGCTGATTGAAACTTTCTTGACAAAGTATTTGAATGAATTTAATGCCAAAAATGAAATTGTAATTTCTGGAAGTGTTAAATTGTGATTTCTGGAAGTGTTAATGACAAAGTATTTGAATGAATTTAATGCCAAAAACTTCCATTAGCTGATTTTGCCATGACATTTGAAATTGAGCTGAACCTTATGTACTCATGTATGTTGAACCATGCAGTTCAGATGATTGCCTCGGCCATGTTGAGATATTTTCATGCGTATGTAGACTTGTCAAAAAAAAATGCTTTGACATACCTGCCTTGTCCTCAATGATTCTGCATGTTGCTTTACATCCCCTTACTTGCACCCATTTATGATTGAACGTTGTGCTCGAAATTGCTTACTGATCTTGATTTACTTAGGCTGTGCACACACATACACTTGAGCTTGATTACTTCTTGTCCATGCTTCATGAGTTTGTGATAATGAAAGTGCACCACTGTATCACTATGTATCATTCATTTGTGAACTGCACCATCCATGATGCACCATTTCTTGAGCATGCTGCTCCTCTTGCACCACTCTCTTGCTTCTTGAAAAATGTTTTCTTGCCATATTTAGAAATCTGATCTGTTTGAACTTGATCCATTCATCTTGCATGTTGCTGAACTTGATCATTTGGACTTGTAGATCTGCTATGATCCACTATGCTCCATGCTTGCCTCTTTTGCTTTACTGTTATGAACTGAAACACCATTGTATATTGATCATTGTTGCTTTGTCCACTTGCTCGACTGCTTGCTACACGACATGTAGCCTTGACCATGAACCTTGATATTTGCTGCTTTGAAAAATGCATTGAGTCTAGTTTCTTTGCACTTATATATGCTGTGTCATTGAGCAGTTTGTCTCATGAGACTTGTCTTGTACTCGACCACATTTTGGCCTGTTTTGTTGAGCAGTCTCGGCCATGTTGAGTGTTTTCTTATACTCGGCTCCATGTCCATGTTGCACTGTCCCTTGCATGTGCACTGAGTCGAGCAGGTCCACGTGGCTACTCCTCAGTTGCTCGCTGATTGGCGAGGCAGTGCACACGTGTATATTTATACACGTGTGTATATGCAGCCATCCAGTATTATTTTCCCTGTCCCTGCATTGTATATACATACTGTCTACCTTGTGGTATTTACAGTGTATCACTGTGAATATCACAAGCTGTCTAGACACAGATTGATGGTTTTATAAATCAGATCAAGTCATGAAAAATGATGAGAAACACACCAGAAATCTGAGGGAAATAAAATTTTAAAACCAAAATTTATATTTGCATTTATTCTGTTTCATTTCTATTGCAGTGTACTGTGTGTGTGTGTGTTTCATGTGACAGGTATAAAGACTGGACTGACTGGACTGACAGAGAGCTGTGAAGACAGAAGACTGAAGATAAGAAGACAGTGTGTAGTGTCAGTGAATGTGTCAAAGTGTATGTATGTAAATTTGAGTGTTGAGACTGAATGTATGTACAAAAAGAGTGATTGAGTTAATCTGTAATGAGGAGCTGTATATGTGAAATCTGATATGTTATGAAGTGTAAAACAGAAATGTACAAATAGTGAGGTATAAAAATTTGTACTGTTTGATATTGAAATAAAATATTCTATTTAAATAAAATACTGTGAATATTTAAATTTCTATACAGTTGTATTTTATTTAAATATAAATATTATATTCCAGTCTGTGATGTATAATACCAGTACAATATCAAACACATTAAAATAATATTTATTTGGTTGTTATCATCAAACAAAAATCATATAATTGTTTATACAACACTGTTATATACAACAATCTCCCCCTTTTGATGATGACAAACAAATAAAAGATTTTGTATGCAACAGATGTGTTTGACAGTGAATATTGAACTCCCCCTATTTATTAGCTCCCCCTACGACAGACAACTCCCCCTATAACTGTGCATGAGTGAAATGTATGAATAATAATAAATTTTCAAAATTAAAAATATTTATAAAATATTCACTCATAAATCAAAATCTCTATCCATTCTCCCCCTTTTGTTATCATCAAAAGGATATAGAATTTAAAATATAGATGAAAAATGAATAACAAATAATATATCAGCTTAAGAGGAAGAACAGTCATCATAAATCTCAGTCAGTCAAACAAAAATCATAATAAACTAAGAACTGGTGGCATATCTCACATTGTAGAGAATGACGGATTTACGATGAATTTTATATAAAATGGGGAGAGTAAAAAAAATGTATTCCAATTATTTTCCAAAAAAAATGAGGTTCAAAAACAGAGATGGAATTTGGACTATAATTAATAATTCAATTTAAGTGACAAGATCGAATAATCTCAAATCCCAATACTTATCAATCAACAAATCATAATATATCATAAGATTTCAATATATTTCACAAATAGAAAATGGATTGATAAGCTAGTTTTTATATACCAAGGAGAATTTCATATACAAATTTATTTAGCAACTTATTTTCTACTCTTTTTCTTTTAATTTAAGAGCACACTGACCACGCATAACCAGATCTTGGATTTTTAAATGAGATCAGTTGCAGCTTAAATATAAGTAATCTCATAACCATGCATAACCAGAGCTTGGATTTTTAAATGAGGTTAGAGAAATACTTATGAATATTATATTATTATTATTTTCAGTTTCAAAATGAAAAAACTCCTCAGCATACAAAAATAATATGTATGATAGAAATTTGGTAGGTACAGAAATGGTTTGTGAAATAAATTTCTAAATTAATCATATTATGAAATATTATCAACTGTACCGAGATCATTGAAAATTTTCAATTATCACAGATTTTGAATAGTAACATAGTCCCATCTCTATCACAAATATTTTCACTGTTTAAAACAAGATGATTTTTTTTTTAAATAAACTCTCCACATTAATAAAAAAAATATGATGGATGGCAGACGGGTGATAGAAGAAGAAAATGATAGTGAAATAATTGCCCGTTCAAAGATATTATAATAAATATTCAACTATCATGAAAATATAAATAAAATCTCCTCTTGTTGTGAAATATACTGCAGTCACAATTCATCAAAATTTCAAAATCTGATAATGATTTGATGAATTATAAATACAGTTGAATTTGGATATTGATTTCAATTTCTGAATGAATAAAAAATAAATAATTTAAAATTGAAAAACAATTACAAGAAGAAATTAAACAGATTTATAAAAAAAATTGAATCTATACAAGGTGATAATTCAAAAAACAGATGAGTGAAAAAGACTGATACAAAATGTTCTCGCTTATCGAGGAATTTAATTACATCCTGATGGACTAACATGGACATCTCACACCAAAGAACTTTACACACAAACCCAGCACATTTATTTGTATAAGGGAAAAAAATGTATGGATCTATACAAGGTGAAAAAAATTGAATCTCAGTACAGATGGGTGAAACAAATATAAGTACTTCTGATACCACTTGGTGTCTTTATTTATGAGGATGATAACAAGACATTGGAGACAAACAAGTATATCACAGACAAAAGAATTTTAAATACAAAGCCCAGGCAGATCAAGAAGATTAATTTCATGTATCAGAGCATGGTATGTATTTGATACCAAAACAAGCAGTCATCAACAAATCTTTTCAAGTCAATTTCTTCTAATCAAAGCAGCATGATTCCAGAACAAACATTTTTCAAAACAGTATCAGAGTAGCACAAAATTAGTTTCAAAGCACACTTGTCAAGACATTTCTGATGGTCACAGAATATGCTTCACGATCCAAGATTAAAAATACCGCTTATTTTAAATCATTTGAAGAAATATGAAAATATCAGGATTTAATAAATCAATCACACCAATTTATAAATTCTTGAATTGAGATATGTGTGAGATTTAATAAATCAATAATTTCAAATGATTTTAAACAAACAAATATTTAAATCACATAACCATGAAATAACAAAGAATTTTAAGACCATATTTTCAAAGAAATTTTCACAGATATTTCTGAAAAAAATAGATCATTTACATCAGGTTTGATAGATATTCATGATCCAAAATAATTTATTTGAAATCACTTGAATCAATGTCAAGTTTTGAAATATAATGAATCAGTCACACAAGGTCGATAATTTCAAATTTAGGAAGTGTGTGATTATTCAAAATATTAATGATTTCAGAAGATTTCAAATAAACAAATTCTAACCATGATGATCATGAATAACAATGATTTTCAAGATGTATCACTGAGATTCTAGACAATTTAAATTTTCCAAGCCAATCTGAAAAATAATGAAAATATCACTACTAATAAATAATAGAGTGCTGTAATGAGTGTAATATTTCAAGTGTTTCCAAAATGAATTGGAAGGGACTCAAAACAGTATAAGTGTGTGAAATTTCATTAATTATTCAGATCTTCAAAAATTTAGAATTCTAGTTAACAGTGTTCAAGATATGATATGAATGCATCAACACTGTTATGAATTCAAAAATCAGAAAATAAACTTCAAAACAATTGCAGATATATACAAGTTCAAATTCAAGATATGGAAATAATTAACACATGATGATTTTATACAAGTAAGGCAAATTTCAAAAAATCATTAATTCTGCAACTGGAAGTTTAAGAAGTATAGATAGAAAAAAATATGGCAGTGTCAAATCAAAAACAAAAAAAAGAAGGGGAAAGAGGAAGGAATAAACACAGAAAAAAAATAAAAAACAAAGAGAATATACAAAGGCAAGTTTAGAGTCATACCAGAATTCAATGTAAAGCAGAATCTCTAACTCATCAGATGTGGCTAAGGAACCGTGAATGATTCTGTGATATGTAGCAGTTTTGAATCCAGTTTTTCTTTAGCTATGCAGTTCCTCAGCCTCCTTTGGTACCTAACTGTTAAGAGAATTTAGTGGTCTAACGAAAGTAGTAAAACCACTCACAGTTTTGTTCACACCTTTTGGTACCCAAATCTGTTTATATAACAAACCATTAGAATTAACTTTCGTACCCTTAGGAACCCAAGTCGATTTGAATTTAACAAAACCCGTTTTATTTTCATTTGAGATCCAAGAATGTTTAAATGGTTTGTTATAAAACAAATCCTCATCTCGATTGTGATTTACAAATCCTTTGAAGTTTTCAGAGTTAAAATTTTCAAAACAAACATTTCTAAAGTGATTTGAGGGATTTTTAAACTCACAAGAATTTTGATTTCTACAACCATCATTTTTCCCGAATCCAAGACCAGATTTATTTCCACTATAAACTTGGTTTTGTAACAGCATATTCAATGATTATTCCCCATTAGAAAATTTATCCAATGTTGATTCTAATCGTTGAATTTTGGATTTCAGATTGCTATTTTCTTTTAATAAATTTGAGCAATTATTTATAGCGATCATCTGTTCAGCATTGGTCTGTTTCAAAACTAAATTCTCATTTTCTAACGATCTAATTTTGGCTTGGAATTCGGAAATATCAAGTTCAAATTGTTTTTGCTTTTCCGACTCAAACTTCTTGGATTTTTCAATCTCATTTTCAAGTTCTTTCAAAATCAAATCACTTTTCACCAAATTTTCATTTTCTGCAATTTCAAATTTGGAATATATATCAGTCTTAAAAATTTCAAATTCCTCTTGTAAAAAGTTATTCAAACTTGATAACTCAATCTTGTTCTCTTTTAAGATCAGAATTTCCTTTTCAAACTTTTGGATATTTTTATTGAGATGAACAAGATTGGTTTTCAATTTCAAACAATTTTTGCAATCTGAATTTGAAGAATTTTTAAAATGTTCAAGTTGTGATTCCAAATAATCAATTTTGCTGATCAACTCAGAATTCGTAGTTTTCAGAGACTTATTTTTCAGTTGGAGTTTATCAACAGATTTTGTTAAATCAAGACACATGTAAACCATATCTTCATATGAGAAATTTTCTGTTTCAGCATTTGTTGATTCTCCATCATCTGTTCCATCTGAAGTTTCGTCTGCATGGCTTGTTAAGCACAGATCTGAAGTTGAGTTGTCGTTCTGGGGTTTTGAGCAGTCGTCAGACTTTCCATACAACGTACTGAGAGTTTTCCAAATATCCTGCGCAGTTAAACAATGAGAGATAAATTTTAATTGACCATTATCAAGACAGGAATAAATAATATGCATGACGCGAGCATTTAACACCTTATTCCTCTTGTCTAACAAGTCTCCCATATTTTCAATAATATTCCAATATTCAGAATTAACAGATTTTAAATATGATTCAAAATTTGATTTCCAAATTTGAAAATCTGTTCCATTGAAAATAAATGGAATATTACTGGACTGACTCTTAGAAGACTGACAGCAAGGGGAAAACATGATTCTAGAGTTAATCAAAATACCTGCTCTGATACCAAATGTTGGATCTAGATTAACCCTAGAGGGGGGGGGGGTGAATAGGGTTTATCACAGTTTTTAAACTGAATTGAAAAATTGACAGGATATTAAAATAATAAACAGATCACAGAATGCAGCAGAAATAAAAATGCAGAAAATAAATCACACACAGATATACCCAGCTTCGGCAAAACCCTGCCTACTGCTGCATTCCTAAGGTATCTACTAGATGATAGAACAGATCCCGCATACAAGACCTTGTACACTCGCGACTCTCGCTCCTATTCTAACTCTACGCTCAGATCCCTAGACTGACCAATATCCACTCGATTAGATTTCCCCTGATTACAACCCCGTAATCAGTAACCCAGATTTTACAGACTCTGTCAACTGTCAGTCAACTCCCTGACTGAAACCTCTAGATTTTACAGACTCTAGAACTGTTTGATTCGTTTTAAAACATGAAATAAAAACAATATAAAATAAAAAGAAACTAAAAACCCTTGGGAGTTAAATTAAAAAAGGTCATCCCCTTAGTTATAGAATAGGCCGGCCATGTTTAGTTATGTTGCACCCTTCTCTATTTCTGTCCGTTCTCTTTGCTTTGTGAAAGAATGGCGGCACCTCTAGGGTTTGCTGAAAATCCCCAAAATTTCAATCGATGCCAAAAAAAAAACGATCTTTGATTCTTTAAAGCTTGAAGCTTTCTGCTTTGTCAATTGGACGCTCTCTGATTTTGGGGGATTTTTCTCTCTTGCTCTTGACCGAAAACCAAGTGAGTTTTTCTGAAGAAATATTGCTTTTAGATGTTTGAATTGTTTTTCGTTTTCGATCTACACTTTGCCTGTGATGTTATGGTGTTGTAATATAGGATTAGAAAATCCTAAAACACCTCTGATTTCGTGGATGACTTGGCCTGATATTTTGCGGTTTCTCCTTTTGCTTCCACGCATGATTTGAGACCTTTGTTTCCTGGATTGAATTCGATTCTTGCCTTGTTTGAATTTGCGTGTTTTTAAAAAAAACTTGATCGACTGCTCTGTAATTTTCTGGATAAATACTTTCCAAAAAAAATCTCTTTGCCAAAACAATAAAACACAAATCCCTGTTCGAATTGTTGTGTATTTGTATTGTTGCTAAAGAGTTGCTACGACTCAGATCTGCCTTGATTTCCTCTTTTGGTTTCTCTGTAACTTCCTTGCGTGATTTGTGTGATTGACTCATTAAACATATCGTGGACAATCACTTGCCAAAACAGGAAAGAATTGGTGATCCCTTGCATGACTTAAAATAATCGCAGGATTCTTGACACTGATTTGTATTAATCTAGAAGTAATTTGACATCTTGCCAAATAAACAAACACACTGATTTCCACTGATTGAATGCAGGAAATACATTTTGCCAAAAAAAAATATTATTCACTGATTTAATCGGCTCTTGTATAGGCTGTGAAATATCCACAATATCCCCTTGCTGATTTTCTGCATCATGCACTTCCATTAGCTGATTGAAACTTTCTTGACAAAGTATTTGAATGAATTTAATGCCAAAAATGAAATTGTAATTTCTGGAAGTGTTAAATTGTGATTTCTGGAAGTGTTAATGACAAAGTATTTGAATGAATTTAATGCCAAAAACTTCCATTAGCTGATTTTGCCATGACATTTGAAATTGAGCTGAACCTTATGTACTCATGTATGTTGAACCATGCAGTTCAGATGATTGCCTCGGCCATTTTGAGATATTTTCATGTGTATGTAGACTTGTCAAAAAAAAAATGCTTTGACATACCTGCCTTGTCCTCAATGATTCTGCATGTTGCTTTACATCCCCTTACTTGCACCCATTTATGATTGAACTGTTGTGCTCGAAATTGCTTACTGATCTTGATTTACTTAGGCTGTGCACACACATACACTTGAGCTTGATTACTTCTTGTCCATGCTTCATGAGTTTGTGATAATGAAAGTGCACCACTGTATCACTATGTATCATTCATTTGTGAACTGCACCATCCATGATGCACCATTTCTTGAGCATGCTGCTCCTCTTGCACCACTCTCTTGCTTCTTGAAAACTGTTTTCTTGCCATATTTAGAAATCTGATCTGTTTGAACTTGATCCATTCATCTTGCATGTTGCTGAACTTGATCATTTGGACTTGTAGAGCTGCTATGATCCACTATGCTCCATGCTTGCCTCTTTTGCTTTACTGTTATGAACTGAAACACCATTGTATATTGATCATTGTTGCTTTGTCCACTTGCTCGACTGCTTGCTACACGACATGTTGCCTTGACCATGAACCTTGATATTTGCTGCTTTGAAAAATGCATTGAGTCTGGTTTCTTTGCACTTATATATGCTGTGTCATTGAGCAGTTTGTCTCATGAGACTTGTCTTGTACTCGACCACATTTTGGCCTGTTTTGTTGAGCTGTCTCAACCATGTTGAGCAGTCTCGGCCATGTTGAGTGTTTTCTTATACTCGGCTCCATGTCCATGTTGCACTGTCCCTTGCATGTGCACTGAGTCGAGCAGGTCCACGTGGCTACTCCTCAGTTGCTCGCTGATTGGCGAGGCAGTGCACACGTGTATATTTATACACGTGTGTATATGCAGCCATCCAGTATTATTTTCCCGGTCCCTGCATTGTATATACATACTATCTACCATGTGGTATTTACAGTGTATCACTGTGAATATCACAAGCTGTCTAGACACAGATTGATGGTTTTATAAATCAGATCAAGTCATGAAAAATGATGAGAAACACACCAGAAATCTGAGGCAAATAAAATTTTAAAACCAAAATTTATATTTGCATTTATTCTGTTTCATTTCTATTGCAGTGTACTCTGTGTGTGTGTGTGTTTCATGTGACAGGTATGAAGACTGGACTGACTGGACTGACAGAGAGCTGTGAAGACAGAAGACTGAAGATAAGAAGACAGTGTGTAGTGTCAGTGAAAGTGTCAAAGTGTATGTATGTAAATTTGAGTGTTGAGACTGAATGTATGTACAAAAAGAGTGATTGAGTTAATCTGTAATGAGGAGCTGTATATATGAAATCTGATATGTTATGAAGTGTAAAACAGAAATGTACAAATAGTGAGGTATAAAAATTTGTACTGTTTGATATTGAAATAAAATATTCTATTTAAATAAAATACTGTGAATATTTAAATTTCTGTACAGTTGTATTTTATTTAAATATAAATATTATATTCCAGTCTGTGATGTATAATACCAGTACAATATCAAACACATTAAAATAATATTTATTTGGTTGTTATCATCAAACAAAAATCATATAATTGTGTATACAACACCGTTATATACAACATGGCTTAGTCATGTGACTGGTGTGAGTAAACTCCAAAAACTTGGTTTAACTTTTCCAAATCCTTTCAAAAGCAATGATAATCATAAGACCGATCCACACATAAATACGGATGGTTTTTACCTTACGATAACCCAAAACATTCTTTTATAATCCATACTCTTCTGATATTATAATAATGTCTAAATCAAATAAATATCAATCCAGTAGAACGATTTCATCTCACGCTATACATATATAACATACAATCAAAAATTGCGGGCTCTTTTAGATAATGAAATCCCAACTATGACAAGGTATGGAACCACCTTCCAATAAGTGTACTCTAGAAGCGATACACTGGAGTTCAACAAGAACATCTTGTAACTCAGTCACACATAATCGGCCATTCATTTCGCTTGATTGTTCCGAATATATTGTCACCTTGTGTTTGGTATACCAACATAACCATTCCCGGGAGATACAGAATTAAAATAAGTAACAAATATGAATATTCTTTAGATGGTGACAATATACCCTAATTGGGTGCAACCCACTTAGCTATGCTGCCTGCACGACTTTTGTCATTTCCTGGTTGATGAGGCTTGAGGCCATAACGTATCTTTAATAGGTCATATTTCATTTACTTTGAATGCCACATCGTCATACCCGTCAAATCACAAATTGATTTTCCCAAAAATACCACGGGTATAAGCTAAGAGAAATGAATTCCTCCACCACCAACGTAAATATGTTTGAAATGATCAACTTAGGCGATCTACCAAATATACTCTGTCAGAAATTCGTCCATTCAAGTTGTCCTGAAACTGGACAACCAGAAGGAATTATTCTGTAAATCCATCTTAGGCAATTTCTACATAGGATCGCCAAAATAAACCTTGCATAAACTCCATCTTCAATCGTCTTTGATATATTTGATTCGAAATGATAATGCCGATATGGAGTGGTTTTCAAAAAATAAATCTGATCTCGGTCTCTTCGTATTGACAACGGAAATAGTCAAAACTTTGATAGTCGGTTATTTAACTATCGAAGGAAAACATGTGTACAAACAACAATCGTATTCCCAAATGGAAATCTTACCGATCAATCATCATTTCATTTCCCCATTTCCCATTTATCATTTCCATATATTCATAAATTCCTTATTTTCTAAATTTAAAAAATATACATTATTAACTTTGGAAAATGTTTCCATTTCTGATTCACGCATCAATATCTTCCCACCTCTATCCGTCTCTAACTGTAAACTAGTAAGAGAACATCTTCCCAAGTATAAACCCCGAAGGCCGAAATCAACATCAGATCGATATCCAGAAAGCCATTCAACTCAACTTGAAACACCCCACCTCCGTTAAGGTCACTCTCAAAGGGAATGCCCTAATTTTGGTGGAGGTTTATAAGTATAAGTCACAGATATACAAGACAGATATAAGAACACATATTTGTAAAAAGCGGAAAATCAACAAACTTTTATTTCATAAAAGCAAATACGTGCTACAACAACAACATCACCATAATAGTCTTACATCTTTTTCCAAAACATAACATAACACTTTCATAATCTGTCTTGGTTACATTATTTAAAGAAGCATAAATAAAACATAGATAAACTGCAAAAGCCCCATAGAGTTTGTCCAAAGCCATAGTTTCAAACGAAAAGGTCCAAGCAATACATTTCTCTTCTTCAAGCTGGATGTTAAGGCTGGTCAAGCTGTAGTGTTCCCTCCCTGTGGACCTGGGGGGGGGGGAACGGAAGAAAAGAAGACGAAAGAAAAGTAGAGTCAGACATAAAGCCTGAGTAAGTCTAGTACTATTTTGTCTATGAATAAAGAACTGGGTATGATAAGTATAAACAAGAAGTGGGAAAGCACTATAACTTGGTTACGTTGTCTAGGGTCGAATATACTATCGTACCCCATGTAAATCTCTGAACCCATATAAACTAGTTTCCAACTGGCACCCCATAAATCAGGGTGATGTGATCCATTCTATGATGATCGGCTCCTACTCGCATAGTTACATGTGTCTTACGGCCCCCGATGTTGTAGTTACCTATGCTGGTCCCACCATGGGGTGTATCAAGTCCCATGGCGGCGGCCCGACACAACCTTAGAATGCACAGGTATGCTACTGGTGCCCAGTGCTTTATTTTTCTGCGCTGGAGTGTGTGCACGCCCGCACCCCGTTAGAACCTACACTGCTACACCACCGCCGTCGATTTGACCTCTTATAATCAGCCCAGTAATCGTGCCCCACCCTGCCTAGTTTCAGGGTATCCTGATACACCTTCTAGGGTTACTACTGAAAAGGGTCCCCCGTTACTAGGTTTTCTATCTCTAGCCAACATGCTAAGTTGGTTAAGTGTTTTCTAACCTAACCCCCACCAGTCCGTTTTAGTTTAGCATGTTCCATTTTGATTAAGTCTTTAGTTCACTTAATCCTAACAATCCTGACTCAGCCTTAATTGTCTTATTAAGGCCCTGACCTCTCACATTAGACAGGTATTGTTGTGGCTGCCTGTTGCCGGTTGGTTCCGGGCAGTCTTATGCCACAACTCAGTCTAACCTCGGGTCCTTATTGGGCTCCATGTTTAACCTCCCACATTGGATAGGTATTGTTGTGACTACTGGACAGCCGGGCGGTTCCGGGCAGGTTTACATCACAACTCAATCCAACCTCGGGTTAAACATATCGTATGTTCTACATTTACATACTTTGTCTTTCTTCTTTATTTTCTTATATGTAAATATTTGCGGCCCATTATTAAGTTAATGGTGTAAAGGTTACACCAATCATGGGCCCAACCCATGCTTGAATTTGGGCCCTTCAATTTTATATTTTCATTCATTAGTAATTTTAACCCAACGTTATTTTCCCCCGTTTAACACGTCCGTTTATTATGTATATGTTGGGCTTAGCCTTTTTAAGCACAACTTAGCCATGCGAAAAGGGGAGGCTTAAAGCGAGATTACATACACAAAAAGGGGAATGTGAACGCATGAACTTGCAATATGACGTTGGAAATACAAAATAGAAACTGGTGTACTTGCATAGTAGTGACATATATTTTGGTCATAAAGCATAAGTGACATGAATCAAACCATGTAAACTTGTAGTTAAGTTAAGAATATCACTATCGACACATAGGCTTTAACTACAACATAAACCTATATTTTTATTCAGGCATAATGTCAAACATAAGCAAATCATGTTCATAAGACTACTACATGTTTACAAAGGTGTCTACTTTTGTGACTAATACAAAAGTATAGTTAAATTTGTTCACATAACCATGGCATAAATATTTCTAACATGAAATCATGATTTTTACTTTAGTCATGCAAACTTGCAAAAAGGGATTTTGAATCTAACCTAGCTATGTACCACATATGTCATCATATAATTCTTGTTAACAATATAGACTTAATTATGCCAAATATCAATCATAGCCTAGTCATATTCATAAGTTTGCAAATAGGTTTTCTAGTACAAAAGCATGTCTTAGTACATAAATCATGGTGCCAAACTTTCAACATAGTTTCATATGAATTATAACAACCAAACTTGTTCCAATTACGTACAAAATGATTTATGTACAAAAATATACATCATGATGGCATAGTAGCAAAACCCCAAACTTGCATGAATTTCAATTAAACAACTACATACATGTAGCTTCAACAAGGATTACATAATTTGCGAATATTCCAAACGTATACTTGGATAAAACTACCGCATGTAGTTTTTCATAACTGAATAACATAATTCGAGAATATCCAAACGTATACAATATTCCAAATCGATAAGAACGCACAAATATGAATTACTTTATCGCCACAAATCAAGTATACAAACCAACACAGTTATTTGTTCATACCAAAGTAATACTCTACTTACAATTGTGTGGCGAATTCTTCAAATTTAGGGATTTGAAGATGCGATTCCTTGTTGATTTGATTTGTTTAGGTTGCTTTTATGCTTTATAATTTGCCTCCTAATCCTCTCTCCAATTGGTGGCTACCCCTAGTCGTTCCTCAGCAACATGGCGGCTCTGTTCTTATTTTTGAATGAATAGATTAGGGTTGAGTCTAGGGTCCTTTATATAGGGGTAATGAACTGATTAGGGCCATTGATGTTGCTTGGATAGATCGTAGCCATTCATCCTAAGGAGAGACCAATTAGAGCCTGCCACCTAGCCCTAATGACAAAGCAGACTACAGAAAATCGACCAACATAGAATAGGCCAGCCAGGTTGGACTGGGTTCGACCTGGCTTTGGACCAGGTGGACATGCCTGTCGACAGCCCTGTCGACAGCCCTGTCGACCTGGTTAGGCCAGGTCGACAGCCCAGTCGACCTGGGTGCGTTAGGCGGGTGTTCTTCCGCCTTGGCCCATTGGGCCCCATTTTGGAATTTTAAACTGTTTTATTCTGTTTGAATTTTAAACTTAATTCAGAAACTTCCGAAGGCCATATCTTCTTCATACGGACTCCGTTTTTCGAAAACTCGGACTCTATTTCGCGTATTTTTCCAAGACGAACGCAATGGCGTATCCCGTTTCCCTTAGTTCTTTGATTTGAAATTAATTATACTTTAATTTATGAATTTCACAGTTATAGAATTCGCGGGGTGTTACATTCTCCCCCACTTAAAAGGATTTCGTCCCCGAAATCTTCAAGTTAGGAGGAATGTATATCCTAACATCCAATCATTCATCCATCAAACACGAGCATCCATTGTCCTTAAAAGACTTCTAATGCTTCATGATCATATGCGAAGTGTGTGTGTACATGTACTTATCTAATGCAAAATCAGGCGGTCTACTGATTCAGTTGACCTCCTTAATGCGAATTCTGTAAGTGCCATGAATCCATTATGTATGCAAATTTTCCTATTCTTGATTCTACATGAGTGCACAATCATTCAATACAAATGCAGCATCCACATGACAACACATTAAAGTTCAACCACTTACGAATGCAAACATATATGCATATGCAATATGAAGTGACTGAGCCGATCTAAACCCTAGATTGTGTGTGTATATGCAACCACGAGCAACCACTAGCAATCACTTGCAACCACTTGCAACCATCATCCATAACATGTTTCAATTACATGTTTCCATCCAAAGGGTTTCTACCTAAAAGCTAAGGTCGAGGAAATATACCTAAAAAGATAGATAAAAGCGCAACTTAAGGAAAATGAAAGATCAAGGATGTACCCTCGAACAGAAAAGGGTAGGCAGTGCGTATTCTAGCTTCAGTTTCCCAAGTCGCGTCTCCCTCGGCGTCGCTCCACTGAACTTTGACGAGCTTGACTTCACGGTTGCGTAGCTTCTTCACTTCCGTTCCTAATGTGCGGGTTGGAACTTTCCTTATGGTTGCTTCGCGTTCCACTTCGGCCTCTTCGAGGATATTTGGCTCTACCACTTAAGCAGACTCATGTAGACATTTTCGGAGATGTGAAACGTGAAAAACGTTGTGGACTCCAGCCAACTTCTCGGGTAGCTCTAATCTATAGGCCATTTTCCCAATTTTCTCGATGATAGGGAATGGCCCTACGAACCTTGGTGCTAGCTTTCCTGTGGTTCCAAAACGAACAACGTTTCTTAGTGGTGATACCTTGAGAAAAACTCTGTCTCCAACCTCAAATTCAAGGTCGGTCCTTCTCTTGTCGGCATAGGACTTTTGTCTGTCTTGGGCCGTCTTCATCCTTCTTCGTATTAAGTCTACTTTCTCTGAAGTCTCTCGGATCATATCTGGTCCAAGTATGAGCTTATCAGTAGACTCCCACCAACAAGTGGGCGATCGACACGGTCTTCCATATAAAGCTTCGAAGGGCGCCATTCCGATGGTTGCTTGATAGCTGTTGTTGTAGGCAAATTCCACCAAAGGAAGGTGGTCTTCCCATGTCCCTCCGAAGTCAAGGACGCATAGCCTTAAAAGGTCTTCCAAGACTCTGTTCACTCTCTCTGTTTGGCCGTCGGTTTGGGGATGATAGGCTGTGCTCAAGCATAACTGCGTTCCTACTGCTTCTTGCAAACTCCGCCAAAACTCACTGGTGAAGATGGGGTCTCGGTCACTAACAATGCTAGATGGTATTCCATGGAGTCGAACGATTTCTTTGAGATAAAGCGATGCTAGGGATGAGGCAGTTCTCTTACTTTTGACAGGTAAAAAGTGAGCGCTTTTAGTAAGCCTATCCACTATTACCCAAATGCTAGTGTTGCCTCTCCTAGACCTAGGCAGCCCATCGATGAAGTCCATTGAGATGCTATCCCACTTCCACTGCGGGACCTCCAGAGGATGTAGCAGTCCGCCAGGCTTTTTCTGTTCCGCCTTAACCTGTTGGCACACCATACACTTAGAAATGAACTCTGCCACGTCCTTTTTCATGCCGTTCCAGAAGAAAGTCCTTTTTATGTCTTTGTACATTTTATCTCCGCCTGGGTGTATCGTCATCTTGGAGTGATGTGCTTCCTCGAGAACCTTCTTTACTAAATCTTTTGTCTGTGGGACGCATAGTCTTCCGTCTCGCCTTAGCAAACCCTTATCATCGATGGAGTATCTGTTGAGGTGACTTGAAGTCTCACCCCTAATTAGCCTATCAATTGTTTCCACAAGCTGAGGGTCTTCGCGTTGTGCTGTCCCTACTGAATCCACTAAAGTTGGGCGCACTTCGAGAGATGCTAGCAAGCCTGGTACGAAATCGGAGGAAGGCCTAAAGTCGAAGCTGGCTATAAACTCTAGGCTTTGTCTTTCAACAAACAACGGGCTTAGGGTCAATTTCTTTCGGCTCAACGCGTCTGCTACTACGTTGCCTTTGCTCGGAGTGTAGGAGATTTCGAAATCGTACGAGGCAAGAAACTCCATCCATCTTTGTTGCCTCAAGTTAAGATCCTTCTGCGAGAAAAGATATTTCAACGATTTATGGTCAGTGTAAAGTTCGAACTTCTCACCTAGGAGATAGTGTCGCCAAGACTTGAGTGCAAAGACGATGGCGGCTAACTCAAGATCGTGGGTTGGGTAGTTCTTTTCGTGCACTTTCAACTGCCACCCGCCATAAGCTACTACCCTTCCTTCTTGCATTAAGACGGCGCCCAGCCCTGTCCCACATGCATCCGTATAAACAGTGAACATCTTGCTCCCATCTGGCAGCGTCAAAACTGGGGCTGTTGTGAGAGCCCTTTTTAGTCGTTGGAAAGCAAACTCGCAATCCAAGTCCCAATTAAACACTAGATTCTTCTTGGTCTATTTCGTGAGCGGAGCTGAGATTTTCGCAAAATCCCTTATGAATTTTCGATAGAAATCTGCTAGTCCTAGAAAGCTTCGGACCTCAGTTGCATTCCTTGGTGTCTTCCAATCCTGTACCGCCACTACCTTAGCAGGGTCCACTGCTAACCCTTGTTTGGATACTATGTGCCCAAGGAACCTCACCTCTTCCCTCCAAAAATGGCATTTGGAGAATTTGGCTTTTAGTTGATGGACTCGCAAAGTTTCCATGATTGCCCTTAAGTGCTGAGCATGTTCCTCTTCACTCTTTGAGAAGATAAGGATATCATCTACGAAGACCACTACGAACTTGTTGAGGAAATCTCTAAATACCCTATTCATCAGGTCCACGAAGTAAGCAGGTGCATTTGTCAAGCCGAAAGGCATGACAAGCCATTCAAAGAAGCCGTCTGGGGTTCTGAACGCCGTTTTATCGATGCTATCTTCAGCCACACTTAGCTGATGAAAACCGGTTGCTAAATCGAGTTGGGAGAAAACAGACGCTCCTACAAGCTGGTAAAATAAATCGTCAATTCTAGGGAGAGGGTGCCTATTCTTTTTCGTTAGCTTGTTGAGCTCCCTATAGTCAACACATAGACGGAGTGAACCATCCGCCTTTGTAGCGAACACCACTGGAGCGCCCCATTCTGAAATGCTCCTCCTAATGAACCCCTTTTCTAGAAGCTCTTTAATCTGTTTACTGAGCTCTTTCCTTTCTCGTGGAGCCATGTGTCTAACGGGCAACGCAACGGGCTTTGCATTATCTACAAGATATATGCGGAAGTCTATTTCCCGCTTCGGAGGCAAGCCCTTCACCTCTTCGAAGACATCCGGATATTCCCGGACCACTCTAACTGATTGTAAATTTTCAACAGAGGCATCTAGTGATTCAAGATAACTAAGCATAACCGCATACGAGGGATTACAAGAAATTTCCAAAGTATTACCGAGCTGGGTTAGGAGCCTAACAACCCTTTTCTCACAATCAAGGATGGCCCCATTACTGGATAGCCAATCCATACCCAAAATCAAACCATAACCCGAAAAGCCCAAAACGAAGGCACTACATTGAAATTCTACACTTAGAATAGAAATTTTCAATCCCAAACAGATCATAGACAAATGAGCTGGGCCCCCAATTGGGTTTGAAACAATTAAGGGGTCCTCTACCATACTAGTTTTTAGGTGTAGAGATTCTACTAGAGCAGACGAGATAAAGGAGTGTGATGCGCCAGAATCAAATAAAGTGCGAACGGGGTGATCATAAAGATAAACTACACTTTCTACAGAAGTATTTATACCTCGCTGTTGCAGAGGTGGCGCTTCCAGCACATGAACCTGTGCCCCTGGGGTGGATCCAGCCCTCTGCCCCTGTCCTCGTTTCTTTGGGCAGTCCTTAGCCCTGTGGCCTGTCTCACCGCAAGAAAAGCACCCACCATTCTCCTTGGCCTTCTTTTTCCGGCAGTCCTTTACTAAGTGCCCCACTTTGCCACAGAAATTGCACTTCCTCTTCTCTTTGTTGCCTTTCCCGCCCCTCTTAAAGTCTGTCTTCTTAGGCTGCAAACCCTCTTTCTTCCCTTGAGAGCTTTCTGCCTTTGTCTCCTTCTTGCCCTTATCCTCTTCATTCAGCAATGCCATTTGCACCAATCTTTCATACATGGCTCCCATGGGTATATGGGTCATGGCCAAACTATGTAATGGCTCATTCAACCCTTTGACGAAACGGAGAGCCTTCTTGTGCGGGGTATTGACTAGGTCAAGCCCAAACCTAGCCAGCTCATCGAACTGATTCACATACTCTCTGACTGTCTTGTCCCCTTGCTTAAGAAATTAGAATTTTTCCAACTGCAAACTTCTTTCTGCATCTGAGAGAAATTTAGTCTCAAACCTTGCCCTAAAGTCCTCCCATGTCTCCATTAGTCTTTCAGCATTAGTGACTTCCCACCAGTAGGAAGCCTCGCCCTTCAATAGCCACACTGCCAATTGTACTTTTTGTCTATCTTCTACCTCAAAGATGATGAATAGGTCCTCCGTTTCTTTCAGCCAATTTCTAGCTGCCACGAAGGACTCAGTTCCATGGAAATCCTTTCCTCCCATAGCTTTAAAATCTCTACATATCTTAGCAAACGTGTTTCCCCGCGGAGGAGGTGGAGGAAAAGGTGCTGCTGCAGCTGGATGATTTCTGGCAGCTGGGGGAGGAGGAACGGTAGGACCTGGCTGAGTGGCTCTTGCTTCTAAGAACCGCCTAAACCAACCAGGTATTGGCACCCCTTCTGGCAAGTTAAGTTCTTCAGACATGCTGAAAAAAAAAGGATAGATTCAAAACGAAGGATAAGAGATAGTACCTATGGCTTTGGGGAGTGGACTTTGCCTTTTAGAATAAAATAATATTTTTCTTTTAAAAATGCTTCTTTAAAATTTCCTTTTTGAAAATAAATTTTCAAAACTTTTTATCTTATCTAGTAAACCTATGCTCTGATACCAAGTGAAACACCCCACCTCCGTTAAGGTCACTCTCAAAGGGAATGCCCTAATTTTGGTGGAGGTTTATAAGTATAAGTCACAGATATACAAGACAGATATAAGAACACATATTTGTAAACAGAGGAAAATCAACAAACTTTTATTTCATAAAAGCAAATACGTGCTACAACAACATCACCATAATAGTCTTACATCTTTTTCCAAAACATAACATAACACTTTCATAATCTGTCTTGGTTACATTATTTAAAGAAGCATAAATAAAACATAGATAAACTGCAAAAGCCCCATAGAGTTTGTCCAAAGCCATAGTTTCAAACGAAAAGGTCCAAGCAATACATTTCTCTTCTTCAAGCTGGATGTTAAGGCTGGTCAAGCTGTAGTGTTCCCTCCCTGTGGACCTTGGGGGGGGGGGAAACGGAAGAAAAGAAGACGAAAGAAAAGTAGAGTCAGACATAAAGCCTGAGTAAGTCTAGTACTATTTTGTCTATGAATAAAGAACTGGGTATGATAAGTATAAACAAGAAGTGGGAAAGCACTATAACTTGGTTAAGTTGTCTAGGGTCGAATATACTATCGTACCCCATGTAAATCTCTGAACCCATATAAACTAGTTTCCAACTGGCACCCCATAAATCAGGGTGATGTGATCCATTCTATGATGATCGGCTCCTACTCGCATAGTTACATGTGTCTTACGGCCCCCGATGTTGTAGTTACCTATGCTGGTCCCACCATGGGGTGTATCAAGTCCCATGGCGGCGGCCCGACACAACCTTAGAATGCACAGGTATGCTACTTGTGCCCAGTGCTTTATTTTTCTACGCCGGAGTGTGTGCACGCCCGCACCCCATTAGAACCTACACTGCTACACCACCGCCGTCGATTTGACCTCTTATAATCAGCCCAGTAATCGTGCCCCACCCTGCCTAGTTTCAGGGTATCCTGATACACCTTCTAGGGTTACTGCTGAAAAGGGTCCCCCGTTACTAGGTTTTCTATCTCTAGCCAACATGCTAAGTTGGTTAAGTGTTTTCTAACCTAACCCCCACCAGTCCGTTTTAGTTTAGCATGTTCCATTTTGATTAAGTCTTTAGTTCACTTAATCCTAACAATCCTGACTCAGCCTTAATTGTCTTATTAAGGCCCTGACCTCTCACATTAGACATGTATTGTTGTGGCTGCCTGTTGCCGGTTGGTTCCGGGCAGTCTTACGCCACAACTCAGTCTAACCTCGGGTCCTTATTGGGCTCCATGTTTAACCTCCCACATTGGATAGGTATTGTTGTGACTACTGGACAGCCGGGCGGTTCCGGGCAGGTTTACATCACAACTCAATCCAACCTCGGGTTAAACATATCGTATGTTCTACATTTACATACTTTGTCTTTCTTCTTTATTTTCTTATATGTAAATATTTGCGGCCCATTATTAAGTTAATGGTGTAAAGGTTACACCAATCATGGGCCCAACCCATGCTTGAATTTGGGCCCTTCTATTTTATATTTTCATTCATTAGTAATTTTAACCCAACGTTATTTTCCCCCGTTTAACACGTCTGTTTATTATGTATATGTTGGGCTTAGCCTTTTTAAGCCCAACTTAGCCATGCGAAAAGGGGAGGCTTAAAGCGAGATTACATACACAAAAAGGGGAATGTGAACGCATGAACTTGCAATATGACGTTGGAAATACAAAATAGAAACTGGTGTACTTGCATAGTAGTGACATATATTTTGGTCATAAAGCATAAGTGACATGAATCAAACCATGTAAACTTGTAGTTAAGTTAAGAATATCACTATCGACACATAGGCTTTAACTACAACATAAACCTATATTTTTATTCAGGCATAATGTCAAACATAAGCAAATCATGTCCATAAGACTACTACATGTTTACAAAGGTGTCTACTTTTGTGACTAATACAAAAGTATAGTTAAATTTGTTCACATAACCATGGCATAAATATTTCTAACATGAAATCATGATTTTTACTTTAGTCATGCAAACTTGCAAAAAGGGATTTTGAATCTAACCTAGCTATGTACCACATATGTCATCATATAATTCTTGTTAACAATATAGACTTAATTATGCCAAATATCAATCATAGCCTAGTCATATTCATAAGTTTGCAAATAGGTTTTCTAGTACAAAAGCATGTCTTAATACATAAATCATGGTGCCAAACTTTCAACATAGTTTCATATGAATTATAACAACCAAACTTGTTCCAATTACGTACAAAATGATTTATGTACAAAAATATACATCATGTTGGCATAGTAGCAAAACCCCAAACTTGCATGAATTTCAATTAAACAACTACATACATGTAGCTTCAACAAGGATTACATAATTTGCGAATATTCCAAACGTATACTTGCATAAAACTACCGCATGTAGTTTTTCATAACTGAATAACATAATTCGAGAATATCCAAACGTATACAATATTCCAAATCAATAAGAACGCACAAATATGAATTACTTTATCGCCACAAATCAAGTATACAAACCAACACAGTTATTTGTTCATACCAAAGTAATACTCTACTTACAATTGTGTGGCGAATTCTTCAAATTTAGGGATTTGAAGATGCGATTCCTTGTTGATTTGATTTGTTTAGGTTGCTTTTATGCTTTATAATTTGCCTCCTAATCCTCTCTCCAATTGGTGGCTACCCCTAGTCGTTCCTCAGCAACATGGCGGCTTTGTTCTTATTTTTGAATGAATAGATTAGGGTTGAGTCTAGGGTCCTTTTTATAGGGGTAATGAACTGATTAGGGCCATTGATGTTGCTTGGATTGATCGTAGCCATTCATCCTAAGGAGAGACCAATTAGAGCCTGCCACCTAGCCCTAATGACAAAGCAGACTACAGAAAATCGACCAACATAGAATAGGCCAGCCAGGTTGGACTGGGTTCGACCTGGCTCTGGACCAGGTCAACATGCCTGTCGACAGCCCTGTCGACCTGGTTAGGCCAGGTCGACAGCCCAGTCGACCTGGGTGCGTTAGGCGGGTGTTCTTCCGCCTTGGCCCATTGGGCCCCATTTTGGAATTTTAAACTGTTTTATTCTGTTTGAATTTTAAACTTAATTCAGAAACTTCCGAAGGCCATATATTCTTCATACGGACTCCGTTTTTCGAAAACTCGGACTCTATTTCGCGTATTTTTCCGAGACGAACGCAATGGCGTATCCCGTTTCCCTTAGTTCTTTGATTTGAAATTAATTATACTTTAATTTATGAATTTCACAGTTATAGAATTCGCGGGGTGTTACACAACTAATTTCCAATCAGTTTCTAATTTCGGTAATTCCATTTAATTCCTAATTCAAACCCCAAATTCCTTTATAATATTTTATTTGCAAAATATTTACTTTAGTCTAATTTTTCACATAGAATGTGAATAATATTTCTTTATATAATCAAAACAGTTTGATTTCGTATTTAAAAACAATATCTCAAACCCAAATTCTATTTATATTTTTATTTGCAGAATTATTCATACAAATCATATTTCATTTCCAACATTTATAATTTCATTGCAAATTTCGTTTATAACTACTACGTTCACATTCCATTTCAATTATCGGTGTTAAAACCGATTTAGCTTCTCTACATAAATTCAAATTTTATATATTCAATTTATCAAATGATAAATATTTCCTTAATTTATAAACATCGTTTAAAAATTATTCTCCTCAATTTATCTGTTAAAACAGATTTCTATTAAATATTTATTTTAAAATAATTTCCTGTAATTCTTTTATATCTCGCCATTTCATTTAAAATATTTATTTCCCTAAATAACTCCTTTTGTAATTCTATTTGTTTTCTAAATTAATATTCCTTTTATCTTTTATAAAACCCTTTGACTTTATAAATATTTTCTTTTCAATAGACACTTTGAAAATTCCCTTTTCACATTCTGGTATTTTTTATGGTATTTAAAATATCAAATAACAATACTAGTGTCATCATAATCAATCAGAGATTATATATCACGTCATATATCACAATATATGAAAAAACCCAGTATTATAAATATTGAGGAATCCAGTTGGATCGCTCCATCCTGTTTCCCTACATCACAGATGTTAAACAATATAAATAACATCGATTTCATTTCAATATGAAATATTCTGATAAACATAATCAATATTTGATTAACAATTTATATATATATATATCGTTATCTATAATTTCAACCAATAAATTAGCAATTCAAAGAAACAATCAACATAAAATAATCAACCGTCATTTATCAATTCTAAAAATACGTCATAAAAATATAAACTGATCAGAGTTAGTGAGATTTACTCACATTGGACGTTCATCGTTAAATAACGATAACTATCGGTTGATTCAGACAGACAAATTATTTTGCTATAAATTGTAACGAGCTCCAATTCACTCTGAATCAGTTCCATTTCGTAGCCGTCGTCCAAACAATCCCAACAGATCTGACCGTTCGTTAATCTGACACCGTATGGCCAAGATATTATAATTACAATTTATATACGTATTTAAATAGTTTAATTTAAATAATCATTGGTTATTTGGCCTCTCACCAATTTAAACTCAGTCGGCCCATCCAAATTCAAAAGCCTAGACCCGCTCTTTGAAGCTTCTTCCTCCAGGATTTTAAAATACCGTCCTCTCCAATACAAGTCTCGCCATTTACCGAACTTATGATCATCACCACACACCGTTCTCTTCACAAAAACTTCCAAACTCCTCACCATCGATCATCTCTTCTCCCGCACTTTCTTCTCCACTCATTACGATCGAACTCGACGCAATCATCAAATTTCCGTTCTTTGGTCCGTCGCACGCCTGCTGCTAATATGATCGACAAACATTTTCTCCGCATAATCCATAAACTTGCGGAAATATGCTATTTTAACTCGCGAATCCAAATGTGACATCAACAACTTGAATCAATGCACCTATCTTCCATTTTCTCCAGCCCTAGGTTTTGTTTAAATGAAAATAGTGAACCCACCAATTTCCGAACATGAGAAGATTCACAAGAGATGTAGAGGGAGCCTATACACTCTCAAATATATAGGTTTAGAGAATTATAGGATTTTACACAATTTTTTTCGGATTTCAGAAGATGGTTTTTCACATTGAAGTAAGAAAAAGAAAGCGGTGGATTTTTCTGTTGACCTAAGAATAGTAGTTTAGGGTTTGAGAGAATGGTATGATATTTATAGGATAGAAATTATAATTTATTTTACTTTTAATTGATTATTTTATTCAATTGAAATCAATTGCTATACATGTTCGTTGTTTAAAAATTCGTGTGATCACATATAATACCCAAATTCAACGAAAATGGACATATAGCTACAGCTCGACATTACGGACCCAGCGAAACTTGTTTCATCGAATTTCGAGTCCGTTTGCTCACACAACGTATTTTTAAAGTCAAATTATTGACTAATCCCGTGCGGTCACATCCTAACTCCAAAAATCTGAAATCTACAATAATTTAATATTCCGGATCCAACAAAATTAGTTTCATCGAAAGCAGAGCTCGTTTGCAAAAGTGGCTATTTTTAAAGCTCTAAATAAACTCATTTAAATATTAATGTATTTAAAAATAATTAAATTAAATATAAATAAATTAATATTATCGTATATATTCACATAGAATATCATACAGCTCCAAAATATTCCTATCTGAATTTATAACTCGACGTTTCAAATCCAGATTAAATCAGTATTCAATTTATATTGAAAATCCATTTATAATATAAATAAATCGTTATAAATTATAAAGGAATTCCATAATGACTTTTCAAAAATTTGATATGTACACAACTAACAATCTACACGATGAAATCTCGATTTTTCTCTTCCATTAGAAAAATATACTTCACCAGCTCCGAACATTTCTTGTTTCACAGAAATCCGGCTTAAAACGGATTCTGTACATTCGTTTAAAGCTCGAATAGCCAAATTACGAACTTCCGCGCCATTTTGAGTTCGATTATAATTATCATATAAATTATACATTCAACTAACATTTAAAAATAAATTCGTTAATATAATTCAATTCTAAACTGAATTATACCTTATAAATAATCCAATTCACACAATATTGTGAATTCAACTTAATTCCGATTATTTCGGAATTAAATATATTATTATATTAATTAAATATTCAATATTATTTAATTAAAAAACAATTTAAATCTCTAAATCACTATTTATATAATTAAATAAATTAATTATTATACCGTAAAAATATGGGATGTTACATTCTTCCCCCCTTAAAATAATTTCATCCTCGAAATTGCTAAGGTAGAAAACGCACCCTATTAACTAGGTTAAAAATTATTTGTTTACTTATTAGCTTCAGTTTCACAGTACCAATTAATTTCAAATAAATTTTACTTCATTCCTACCAACGAAAATTTTCAAAAATCCTGAAAATTTTCTAACACCCTAAATTTCTGAAAAATTTCGCCAGCACCTCCTTTGTACGGCTCAATCGGTACAGCTCACCTCTCTAGACCTTATCCAATCCAAATGAAAATCAAACAGCCAAGCGGCTTGCTAAACAGGCTCATAAAATTACCAAACTCATATAAAAATAAACTTGTACTTTTTGTCGGGCATATCATTACATCCTTTCCATCTGTTATCAATTCTGCATATACCAATGTCATCCCAATCAAACTCCAAATCAGTTTTTATCCTCAACTCCAATCGTTCACTTATACCCAAGTCAAACTCCATTTCAAATTCGAGTTCTATTCTCGCTTTAAAACTCTAACTCACCAATCCAATACCATATCAGATTCCTATCTCACAATTCAAAATCTGATTCTACTTAATATATTATATTCCAATTCAATTTCTAGTTAATTGGTTTCAATCCAATTCATATTTGCTTTCACAAATTTCTATTTAATTTCCCCTTCTGGCTTTATTTCAATTTCAATTTGCTTTCGCAAATTTTCTTTAAATTTGTTTTTAATTCAAAACAATCTTCCTGGGAGTTTCAAACAACTTACCCTTTTCAAACATACAATATTCGTTTCTGGAAATCAAAATCACTTGTTTCTCAAAACAATTCAAAAAAAGAAAAATCTCTCTGGTAGTAATCCGTCACTTAGAAACCCGAAAATGAACACCGATGATGCTGCGCAGTCATCATCAGAATTATTTTCCGGCGATCGAAGTGAGTTCAATACTATATCACTTTCAAAACCATTTCTATACACTTCCATTTTGAAATATATTTCAAAATATTATTCACAATGCTTGTAAACAATTTAAAATCTCCCAGGATTTTAAAATTCCCATATATTTAATCCAAATCCATTAACAACCACTTTTCTAACTTTTAGGAATTTTAATTCCAATTCAGAATTAAATTCAGATTTAACCTATCTAATTTTTATATATTACAATTATACCAATTCTAATTGTTTATTTAAATAACCATTTCTATTATAATCTTATCGATTCTAATAAAAACCGATATATCCAATATATTATAATAATTCCAATATCTATACTTTCTTTTATATCAAAATATAATTTGGGTAAAAAAATTCATTTACCTTCTTTTCAAAACATACCATGTAGGTTTATTGTATTCGAGTGTTTAGAAACTCCTAACGATACAGGGGATCAAACTGATCGACCAGAACTCATATACAACTCAACCAATAAATCTCCACAATATAAAACCGTTTTTATATCAAATAACAGATATGTGCTCATATATATATGCTCAAACTAAATTTATGGAATTACTAACCCAATCTCTACTGAGTTATGTCACAGAGCCAAGGTAATTACTTAACCTCGCTCTGATACAACTGTAACGACCCGGGGGATTTGCGATCTTGGTAATCGACATAAACTCAATGTCGACTATACAAGCATCGAAAATACAGATAGTTAATAGAAATAAGTTAGAGGGTGAGAATAGAAAAGATAGAAAATTAGAATTGAAGAAGAAGAAAACAACTACAACAACATCAGAGTTACACGAATCTCACAGTGGAACGAATGAAATATATACTATAACATAACTTTGGAATAAAATAGTATCGCTATACAATACTATTAACAGAGTACAACACTTACAACACAGCAGAAATAACAATATCTATATAATCTTGAAGCCTTCTACTCCAGCTTTCCAATTATATCTGTAAAATCCCAACTACTTGACTGCCCGTACAAAATTGGGCACCCAAGAGTTAGGGAAAGCAAAACAAAATATACTCTGGATCATTCAAGTGAACGGTGTGAGTAAACTCCAAACACTTGGTTTAACTTTTCCAAATCCTTTCAAAAGCAGTGATAATAGGAAGACCGATCCACGCATAAATATGGATGGTTTTTACCTTACGATAACCCAAAACATTCTTTTATAATCCATACTCTTCTAATATTGTAATAATGTCTAAATCAAATAAATAACAATTTAATAGAACACTTTCATCTTAAGCTCTACATATATAATATACAATCAAAAATCACGGGCTCTTAAAGGATAATGAATTCACAACTATGACAAGGTATGGAACCATCTTCCGATCAGTGTACTCTAGAAGCGATACGCTAGAGTTCAACAAGAACAACTTGTAACTCAGCCACACATAACCGGCCATTTATTTCGCTTGAAAGTTCCGAATATATTGTCACCTTATGGTTGGTATACAACCATAACCATTCCGGGGAGATAAAAAATTGAAAGAAGTAACAAATTTGAATATTCTCTAGATGATGACAATATACCCTAATTGGGTGCGACCCACTTAGCCATGCTGCCTGCCTGATTTTTGTCATTTCCCAATTGATGAGGCTTGAGGCCATAACGTATCTTTAACAAATCATATTTCATTTACTTTGAATGCCGCATCGTCATACCCATCAAATCACAAATTGATTTTCCCAAAAATACCACGGGTATAAGCTAAGAGAAACGAATTCCTCCGCTACCAACGTAAATATGTCTGAAACGATCAACTTACGCGATCTACCAGATATACTCTATCAGATAATCGTCCATTCAAGTCGTACTGGGACTGGACAACCTGAAGGAATTATTCTGCAAATCCATATTAGGCAATTTCTACCTAGGATCGCCAGAATAAGCCTTGTGTAAACACCGTCTTCAATCGTCTTCGATATATTTGATTCGAAACGATAATGCCCATACATAGCGGTTTTCAGAAAACAAATCTGATCCCGATCTTTCCATATTGACAACATAAACGGTCAACACTTTGATAGTTCGTTATATAACTATTGAAGAAAAACATGTGTACAAACAACAGTCGTGTTCCCGAATGGAAATCATACCGATCAATCATCATTTCATTTCCTAATTTCCCATTTATCATTTTCATATATTCATAAATTCCTTATTTTCTAAAATTAGAAAATATACGTTGTGAACTTTGGAAAACGTTTCCATTTTTGATTCATGCAACAATATCTTCCCACCTCTATCAGTCTCTAACTTTAACTAGTAAGAGAACAACTTCCCAAGTATAAACCCCAAAGGCCGAAACCAACATCAGATCGATACCTAGAAAGCCATTCAACTCAACTAATTTCCAGTCAGTTTCTAATTTCAGTAATTCCATTTAAATTCCTATTTCAAACCCCAAATTTCTTTATAATATTTTATTTGCAAAATATTTACTTTAATCTAATTTTTCACATAGAATGTGAATAATATTTCTTTATATAATCAAAATAGTTTGATTTCGTATTTAAAAACAATATCTCAAACCCAAATTCTATTTATATTTTTATTTGCAGAGTTATTCATACAAATCTTATTTCATTTCCAACATTTATAATTTCATTGCAAATTTCCTTTATAACTACTACGTTCACATTCCATTTCAATTATCGGTGTTAATACCGATTTTACTTCTCTATATAAATTAAAATTTTATATATTCAATTTATCAAATGATAAATATTTCCTTAATTTATAAACATCGTTTATAAATTGTTCTCCTCAATTTATCTACTAAAACTTATTTCTATTAAATATTTACTTTAAATCAATTTCCTATAATTCTTTTTTTATCTCGCCATTTCCTTTAAAATATTTATTTCCGTAGATAATTCCTTTTACAATTCTATTTGTTTTCTAAATAAATATTCCTTTTATCTTTTATAAAATCCTTAGATTTTATAAATATTTCTTTTCAATATACACTTTGAAAATTACCTTTTCACATTCCGGTATTTCTTATGTTATTTAAAATATCAAATAACAATACCAGTGTCATCATAATCAATCACAGATTATATATCATGTCATGTATCGCAATATATGAAAAAAAACAGTATTATAAATATTGAGGAATCCAGTTGGATCCCTCCAACCTGTTTTCCTGCATCACAGATGTTAAACAATATAAATAACATCGATTTCATTTCAATATGAAATATTATGATAAACAGAATCAATATTTTATTATAGATTTATATATATGTCGTTATCTATAATTTCAACCAATAAATCAGCAATTCAACCAAACAATAAACACACAACAATCAACCATCATTTATCAATTCTAAAAATACATTAAAAAATATAAACTGATCAAAGTTAGTGAGATTTACTCACATTGGACATTCATCGTTAAATAAGGATAACTTTCGGTTGATTCAGACAGACAAATTATTTCGCTATAAATTGTAACGAGCTCCAATTCACTCCGAATCAGTTCCATTTCGTAGCCGTCGCCCTTACGATCCCAACGTATCTGACTGTTCGTTAATCTGACACCGTTTGGCCAAGATATTATAAATACATGTTATATACATATTTAAATAGTTCAATTTAAATAATCGTTGTTTATTGGGCCTCTCACCAATTTAAACTCCGTCGGCCGATCCTAATTCAAAAGCCCAGACCCGCTCTTTGAATCTTCTTCCTCCAGGACTTTAAAACACCATCCTCTCCAATACAAGTCTCGCCATTTACCGAACTTCTGATCATCACAGCACACCGTTCTCTTTACAAAAACTTCCAAACTCCCCACCATCGATCATCTCTTCTACTGCACTTCCTTCTCCACCCATTACGATCAAACTCGACGCAATCATCAAATTTCCATTCTCTGGTCCGTCGCACGCCTGCTGCTAATATGATCGACAAACATTTTCCTCGAATAATCTATAAACTTACGAAAAGATGCTATTTTAACTCGCGAATCCAAATACGACATCAACAACTTGAATCAATGCACCTATCTTCCATTTTCTCCAGCCCTAGGTTTCGGTTAAACGAAGACAGCGAACCCACCGATGTTGGAACACGAGAAGATTCACAGGAAATGTAGAGGGAGCCTATACACTCTCAAATATATAGGTTTAGAGAATTATCGGATTTTACACAATTTATTTCGGATTTTAGAAGATGGTTTTTCACGTTGAAGAAAGAAAAAGAAAGCGATGGATTTTTTTGTTGACCAAAGAAGAGTAGTTTAGGGTTTGAAAGAATGGTAAGGTATTTATAGGATAGAAATTATATTTTATTTTATTTTTAATTGATTATTTTATTCAATTAAAATCAATCGCTATACAAATTCGTTGTTTAAAAATCCATATGATCACATCCAATACCCAAATTCAACAAAAATGGACACACAGCTACAGCTATACATTACGAACCCAACAAAACTTGTTTCGTCGAATTCCGAGTCTGTTTGCTCACATAGCGTAATTTTAAAGTCAAATTATTGAATGTTTTTCACATTAAAATCATGTACGACCACATACTGACTACAAAAATCACGAAAATTGAAATCTAGCTATAATTTAATATTCCGGATCCAACAAAATTAGTTTCGTCGAAAACGGAGCTCGTTTGCAAAAGTGGCTATTTTTAAAGCTTTAAATAAACCCATTTAAATATTAATATATTTAAAAATAATTAAATTAAATATTTAAAATTTACTATTATCGTATATATTCACATAGAATATCATATAGCTCCAAAATATTCCTATCTCAATATATAACTCAACATGTCAAATAGAGATTAAATCAGTATTTAATATATATTGAAAATACATTTATAATATAAACAAATCATTATAAATTATAAAGGAATTCCATAGCGACTTTTCGAAAATTTGATTGGGACATTACTCACAATCTACACGACGAAATCTCGATTTTTCTCTTCCATTAGAAAAATATACTTTACCAGCTCCGAACGTTTCTTGTTTCACAGAAATTCGGCTTAAAACGGATTCTGTACATTCATTTAATGTTTGAATTGCCAAATCGCGAACTGCCACGCCATTTTGAGCTCGATTATAATTATAATATAAATTATACGTTCAACTGACATTTAAAAATAAATTCGTTAATATAATTCAATTCTAAATTGAATTATACCTTATAAATAATCGAATTCACACAATATTGTGAATTTAACTTAATTCCGATTATTTCGGAATTAAATATATTATTATATTAATTATATTAATTAAATATTCAATATTATTTAATTAAACAAAAATTTAAATCACTAAATCAGAATTTATATAACTAAATAAATTAATTATTATACCGTAAAAATACGGGACGTAACAAGAAGACCTGTCATCAGTTCTGATCACTAATGAGTATGTAGATGTCTTTGACGAGGTCAAAGGGTTGCCGCCGCATCGTGAGATCGAGTTTAGGATCGATTTGGTCGAAGGTGCTAGACCAATCGTTATGCCTCTTAGGCGGATGGCGCCTAAGGAACAGCGAGAGTTGAAGGTGCAAGTTAGAGACCTTTTAGGAAAAGGATTCATTCGAAGGTGTGTATCCGAATACGGTGCACCGATTGTATTTACAACCAAGGTGGATAGTTCGTTAAGATTGTGTGCGGACTAAAACAAGGTGACAAAGAAGAACAAGTATCCGTTGTCATGGATAGATGACTAGTTCGATCAGCTTCACGAAGCCAAAGTGTTTTCTCAGATGTATTTGGCAACTGGATTTAACCAGTTGAGGGTGGCTAAGGATAGTGTGCCAAAGACTGCTTTTAGGACACCATCCGGTTTCTTCGAGTGGTTGGTGATGCCATTCGGGTTGACTAACGCACCAGCGTATTTCGTGGATCTGATGAACAGGGTATTTAGAGATCAGTTGAACAAGTTCATGCTTGTGTTCGTGGATGATATTCTAGTTTATTCACCGAATGAGAAAGAACATAAGACACACTTGAGAGTTGAGTTATAGATCTTGTGAAAGCATCAGCTGAGAGCTAAGTTCTTCAAGTGTCACTTCCGGAAGAGCGAAGTGAGGTTCTTTGTAATAGCCCGTAACTTCCCCGATAAGGAAAGCCCAGATTACCCTGAGGACAAGACATAATAGAACGCAGACAGAAGAACATTTTATTGCTATTACAACAATTCCATCAGATACAAGAATATACAGAGTATAAATGAATAAATTACATTCGATAAATATCAGAGATTTAAATACAGTACTGCAGCGGAAAAATAATACAAAACACAACTGAAAGTAATACACGGATACAGAGCTTTCCGAGCATCGTTCCAGCTGTAAATCAGGATCCTGTGAATATAAATCTGCAAAACCAAAACTACTAGCTGCCCGTGTCGATAATAAGGGCACCCAGAGTTTAGGTTAAAACAATAAACTCCAGGTCAGTCATGTGACTGGTGTGAGAACTAAAACAGTTATTTAAACTTTACTTTAAAAGAGAGTAATTCAAGGGAGCACACCGTAAAACACAGAACGGGTTTCCTCCCAAGAATACCAGTGCATAAAAAGGACAACGCAATGCTTTTTCGAAAAATGAAGCTATTATAAGACACAGGTCCCATCACACAATGCAACGCAAGCCAGAGGATAGGGTTTTCCCTTATAATAGCCAAACATGCTTGATACGTTTAAAACAAATCATTTGATACTATAATAAGTGTATAGTGTCAAAACAATTTCAATCATAAATATAAATCATAGACGGCATAAGCGCCCCATCCCACTATGTCGCCATACTAGGCTCTACAAATAAAACCGAAATACACGTATTGGAAATTGGATTTTCGTCATGAGTCGAGGCAAGGGGCAAGCTCCTCTCCGATTTCGATACACTCTAGCAAATGTCTCAGGACTACACACTCTGGGAAATCCTTGGATCTTCAGGGCCGGTCCTCTCTTACGTTTGAGGATTAGTATTCCTGAACACACGTTTCCCGGTCCTTACAGACCTAAAATCGAGGCGCCTCATCCAACAACCACATAGGTGAAAAGTATATAAATGTCAGGGCTGGTAAGTCACTGACACCACCAAAGCTAGAAAGAAACGTCGTGCTCTCCCCGCAGTCACTATCCCGTTTTTGACTCATACCGAGGTGTGAGGCTCGCGAATTCACGTTATACACAAAGCTGCCACGTAGGCCGTGCTTTGATCATCAACCACAAGCCTTTGCTTTTCAACAGAAGCTTTGATCCATGCAACTCAGCGTGCCACACAGGCAATTCATGCCATGTGATTGATATCTATCGATATATAACCTCTAAGCTCGTACGTCTCAGAGAAGGGCGTTAAGCAAGAGAATAAATTCTCCGCCGCCAAACAGATATATATTTAACAGAAATCAATCAACACAGAATAAAATCCAATGTCAGACACACAATCCATTTACAAGTTCGTTCTGGGTATGAACGAAACCGGAGGCACTTTCCTCGCATATCCATCGATCTCCAAGTAAGTCTGGACGACCACCAACTGATTCCCTCATCTTGGGTGTACAGCCCAATCAAGATCAACAGTAATCACCCAAACAATGTGAAGACTTCCGGTCTTCGACCACCGTCATCATCTTCAACTTATCGTCGAATCGGTTATTCAGAATGGGTATAACCCGGCCTTTCTGAATAACCCACGTATATAGTAAACAAATGTTACACAAACACAACATACGCCTCATTCCAATTTAGTAACCACTAACCGTAAATCAACAAGAGAACAATTTCCCAAATATTGACCCCAAAGGCCGAAACCAACATCAGATCAATACCCAGGAAACCATTCTTCTTAGCTAACCTACAGCTAGTTTCTAAATTTCATAATCTTAGGGAAAGGTTCCCATTAATTTTATCAAAGATAAATTCTTTAAAATTTATTCTTTAACCTTCCTTTGGATGTTATTTCAAACCATATTATGGTTTTCCAAACTAGTCGAGATTAGTGAACCACACCGAAGTAATTATTTGTTTTATTTCCCAATCCCAACCTATTCATCCCATGAAGCAACATTGCAAATACTCCATATCTAACACCCCGGTGTTATCGGTAAAATTAATTACCATTTCACATTCAAAACTAATTAAAGATTTAACTATCGCTTTGGAGCAAAACTGGTGATACTCCCTTCTCGCTCACTTTCCAAATTTGATAATTTAAATTATCACTTTTCATTTCAATCTAAATACCGATTCATTAAAACTCCTTTTACTGGGTTAAAGAACTAATGTCATTTAAAACACAGTTCACGATAAGCCCAAATCACATTCTATTTATTATCGGGTTAAAGAACTAGTGTTGTTTAAAACACCGTTCACGATAAACCCACAAATCAGTTCTAATTCAATTCCAATTTATTTATTTAAAAATAGTTGAGTTTTAATTTTAGTTCAAAACTAGTTCATTTCGATAAAAATCTATTTTTATCTTTACAAATGTGGGATTTTTCATCCTAGTTTTTCGCAAATCATTTCTTATGATTTTACACAAATTATTGATATTTTTGATAATTTTATCAAGGCCCGTACAGTCGATTTCCAACAACGGCTATCGAACTGCACCTACAGCGACCTTTTCCAAATTTGATTTGGACATAATTCCAAATCCAACTGTTAGATTTCGAATTTCTAATATTCGTTACAAAGCTCTTTTTGATACGAACCCAACGATTCCGGTTTTAGGAGAATCCGACGGTCGGATCTCCCGTAATGTCCGTTCGAAGTTAATGGTCGAAATTCGCAAACTGCCGCAGCGCGGCGCGTTCTATTCAGGCTATTATATTATATATATAATATATATAATATATATTTCGTCGATTTCTATTTAAAACGAATTTTATAAATCGTTTTAAATTCGTTTCAAAAACATTTCAACTTCCATTTCCAATTCAATTCAAATTTCAATTCATTCTATATTCAATTCAATTCGAATTTAGTTTATATTCAATTCAATTCGAAATTGGTTTATATTCAATTCAATTCGAATTTGCTTTATATATATTCGATTTTTATCTCTTTTCAATATTCATTATAAAAATGAATATAATCGATATAAATATCGTTCGCGTCAAAATAGCGCATCTCTAATCAACACGGTTTTATATATTTCAATAATTCTGTTATTCTATTCAACAAATGAATATTTATTCTATTCAATACGTGAATCTACATTTTTGTCAACACATGACTAATCTCAACGAATGAGTACTGTCCACGTGTGACTATTTTTGTTATTTAATATATTTTATAAAAATTATGGTATCTATCGTTTGATTTCAAATCAGACTCCAACCGTAAATTAGTAAGAGAACGATTCCCTAGATATTAACCCCGAAGGCCGAAACCAACATCAGATCAATATCCAGGAGACCACTCATCTCATCTATTTTCCAGTTAATTTCTAATTTTATATATGATAAAGATGTAAATTTTATTGTAAAAATATTTCGTTCAACACATGACTAATCTCAACGGATGAGTACTGTCAACACATGAACCTTTATTTTATAAAGAAGTTAGTTTCTAATTCTATATATAATAAAGATGTAAATTCTATTGTTAAAATATTTCGTTCAACACATGACTAATCTCAACGGATGAGTACTGTCAACACATGAACCTTTATTTTATAAAATTCTTTATTTTCTAAATTGGAATGAGGCCCAATCAATTACCATACAAAGTTAATTATATGGATTCCATCCAAAACATGTATATAATAGCAACGATACATAATCAACCATCACCCAAAGTGCACTATACTGTATAAGCATCAAATATAGATATCTAACGCTTATAACAGCCTGTTAATCAATCGATCGACATACAACTAATTATTGGGATTAGTGTATGTCATATATTATCCCAATACCCGTGTGGGGTTTCAAATTAACAAACACTGATTTTTATTTGTGCAGTTGGGCGATGTGTAAAATTTACCGTCCCAATCAATGTCCTTCAAATAGGTGTACATAAACAAACCGTCCGGTTTGTAAATGAATATTTATTTGTTCACATTCACATTAAAATTTATATTTTTAACGACCAAATTATTTTATTCAACCTACGAATATTCTATTCGGTTCATTTATTAAATACAATGATATCTTTATTTTTCTAACTTATTTTAGAATATTTCGGCGGCATAACGGCACAATACTAGAAACGGGACAAGGCCTAGCCTTATCCCCGGTCTAATAAGGGCCCACGCCATACACATATCAATCAAATCCATTCCATTTCACCAAACAATCAAATTCAAATCAAATAATCTAACCAACTACACAACCAAACAAACAAGTCCATGGTCTGTGGACGATGGTGTCGGGTGCTACTAAACACCGTCTGCATCCTAGTATATATTTATATAACTAGAAAAGAAAAGTTAAAGTGAGAAGTTCTCACCAAAGCTATCCCAATTCCACGACATTTCAAATGTAGGGAATCATCACTGTTCTCGCCTTTTGTCACTTTCGTTGCCCGTAGCCACTACATATATAAAATCAAATTTTTATATTGTTGCTATGTATATAAAAATCATATTTTTATAATCACTCCTTATGGATAAAAATTCTGTTTTTACATCGCTACTATATAGATAAAAATTCTATTTTTACCTCGATACTATATTGATAAAAATTCTATTTTTACATCGTTACTATATAGATAAAAATTATATTTTTATCACGCTATTCACTATATAAAGATTTTGCCTTTATGTAATTAAAAATCTCGCCTTTATGTAATTAAAAATCTCGCCCTTATGTAATTAAAAATCTCACCTTTATGTAATTAAAAATCTCCACTTTATGTAATTAAAAATCTCGCCTTTTTGTAATTAAAAATCTCGCCTTTATGTAATTAAAAATCTCGCCTTTATGTTTTTAAAAATCTCGCCTTTATGTTTTTCAAAATCTCGCTTTATGTTTTTAAAAATCTCGCCTTTATGTTTTTAAAAATCTTGCCTTTATGTTTTTAAAAATCTCGCCTTTATGTAACTAAAAATCTCGCCTTTATGTTTTTAAAAATCTCGCCTTTATGTTTTTAAAAATCTCGCCTTTATGTATTTAAAAAAATCAGTTCTTTATAATTTTAACAACATAAAAATCACATCTTTGCGTTTTCAAAAATCGACTCTTTTTTTCCTATTTTAAAACATATATAAACATTTTCAGTTTCCTATTTAAATACATATATAAAAAATTCAGTTTTCAATTTAAAATCAAAGAAAGGAAAAGGGAAAAACTTACAGCAGAAATTCCTAGCGTTTTGGATCCTGGAGTCGCGGTCTAGGTCGTGGAAGGAGGAGCAAAGGCGTCGGAGAGGGGGAGCAGGCGTCAGGTGGGGTGGTTCGCGGCGGTGCAGGGTCGGAGGCAGGGCCCACTTGGGGTGGCGGTGGGTTTGATTCGAGGTGGGTAGGGTTTGGGGTTTTGGGGATGTTCGGGTTTACGTGGAAGAGGAGAGAGGCAGAGGAGCAGGAGGTCGGCTCCGCTTGGGGAGGTGGCGCCAGAGGCGCGGCGCCTCTGATGGGCGGCGGCGGCGGAAATCGATGGGCGGGGCTCCGCCCTCTTTTTTTTTTATTAATTTTATTTCCAAATGAACGGGGGGGGGGGGGGGGGGCTGAGTGAATAAAGGAGATGGAAGGGGGGATTTTATTTTTTATTATTTTAATTATTTAATTTACAAAAAGTTGACTTTTTCATACGACCTCTAAACGAGGCCCACCGCCTGTCGTCCATAGCTAATTACCCCATTCCGAACACAATAGGATATGTATCGTAAGATGATTCGATCGTTTCGATCAGTTTTCGTCAAAATCAACATATAACTCTATATATTGAATTTGAACGAGCATTTCAATTTACTGGGGTCACATACTAACTCGAAAAATTCCCGAAAAACATTTTCTAGCTTCGTATTGACGATACGGTCCTAACGAAACTAGTTTCGTCGAATTCTGAGACCGTTGGAAAAATGGTCATTTTCCAATCGATTAAAATCAACTAAAACTGGTCAAACGCGTTTTCCTTTGCCACACTCACATATTGATTCGAAAAATTATGAAATTTGGAATCTAGCAATAAATTGACATCACGGATCCAACAAAAGTGGTTTCGTCGAAATCCGAGGTCGTTTGCAAAATGGCTATTTTTAAGGGCCAGAATTCCATAGCGACTATTCAGAATTTTCAACTGGACATATCTTCTGATTCCCGCTATGAAATTTCGATTTTTCGGGTTCGTTGGAAAGATATTCCCAATTAGATTCCATTATTTTTGGTTTCACTGAAATCCGGATTGATTTGCACCCGGTACATTCAATTGAAGTTTGAAATCGAATTATCGAACTACCGCGCCATTTTCAATTCCTTTTATAATTATATATATTCTATCGACGATCAATATAACTATATACGTTCTAATCTATTCAAAATAAATTTCTCGTCGATATTATTTAAAATGATCCACTTTAAATATTCCAAATTCGCTAAAATTGCCAAAAATAAAAATTTTGAACTGGCTCGCATTTCCGGGTTGTTACATTCTTAGGCCATGTTGTTTCTGGAAATGGGATAGCGGTTGACCCCGCTAACGTGGAATCAATCCAGGACTGGGATAGACCTAAGAATGCGACGGATGTGAGATTTTTTCTTTGGTTGGCTGGTTATTACCGATGGTTTATCATGGAATTCTCTAAGGTAGTTGCACCGTTAATAGGATTGACGAAAAAAGAACCAAGTGTTCACATGGGATGCAAAGTGTGAGAAAGCGTTCAAGGTCCTGAAAGAGAAATTGATGAGTGTAACGGTGTTAACTGTTTCAAGTGGGAATGAAGAGATGGTGGTATACACCGATGCATGTGGTACTGAGCTTGGAGCAGTGCTAATGAAATAGGATAAGGTTGTGGCCTACATGAGTCAACAGCTTAAGCCGCATGAGAAAAATTATCCAACTCATGATTTGGAGTTGGCGGCGATTGTGTATGCTCTGAAGATGTGGAGACATTACCTGTTGGGGGTTCAATTCGATTTTTTCATGGATCACAAGTTATTGAAGTATCTTTTCTAGCAAAAGGATTTGAATCTTCCGCAGCAAAGATGGTTGTAGTTTTTGGCATCGTATAATTTTGATATAGCCTATACTCCTGGTAAAGGTAACGTAGTTGCAGATGCCTTGAGTCGAAGACACACAAGCTTGGGGACGATGTTTTTGGAATGGAAGAGCCTCGAGTATTTGGTAAGATTTGATTTCAGTCCATGATGTGAGATGTAACCTAAAATGTTGGCAGGATTATTGATAAGACCTACTTCTATCAAGAGCATTGGCGAAAGAAAAAAGCGAGATGTAAAGCTTATCGAGTTTATCCAGAAACTAGAACTAAAAGATAAAGAGTTCGAGGTCGATCGAGAAGGCTAGATTTGAAAGCAAGGGCAATTAGATGTTCATGATATCGACGAATTGAGAGATGAGGTTTTGAGCGAATGTCATCACTCGAAGTTGACGATTCCCAATGGCAATAAGATGTATCAGGACATGAAGCGAGTATACTACTGGGAACGGATGAAGCGAGATGTTGGAAAGTTTATTTCCAAGTGCATGAACTGTCAGTTAGTGAAAGCTAAACAGAAGAAACCGAGTGGTTTGCTTCAGCCATTGGAAGTTCCTACATGGAAGTGGGAGCAAGTATCGATGGATTTTATCGATGGACTACCTAGGAAAAGAGCAGGAAACGAAGGGATTTGGGTTATTGTGGATCGCTTGACCAAAACTGCAAGATTCATTCCTGTCAAGTCGACTAGGATGGCATCGAAATTGTCTGAACATTATGTGAAATGGATAGTTTGATTCCATGTTGTCCCAAAGAGTATAGTGAGTGACCGAGATCCATTTTCACGAGTGGATTTTGGAATAGTTTGCAAGAATCTATGGGAACTAAGTTGCGTTTAAGTACTGTTTATCATCCCCAAACGGATGGTCAAACCGAGAGGGTTAACCGAATTTTGGAAGATCTCCTGAGGGCTTGTGTGTTAGACTTTGTAGGATAATGGGAAGACCATCTACATCTAGTTGAGTTTGCATATAATAATAGCTACCAGTATAGCATTGGGATGGCACCATACGAGGCGTTGTATGGGAGACCATCAATTTTCCAACATGTTAGTTAGAAACAGGAGATAAGTTGGTACTTAGGCCAGAGATGATTAGAGAGACATCGGATTGTATCGAGATCATTCGACAATGAATGAAGGCGACCCAAGATCGCCAGAAGAGCTATGCTGATAGGCATTGAAAAGATTTGATATCCGACATTGGTGACATGGTTTTCTTGAAGATTTCGCCATTGAAACATGTGGTTCGGTTTGGAAGTATAGGAAAGTTGGTTCCTAGGTTTGTTGGACCATTTCCGATAGTCGAGCAAATTGGAAAGCTAGCATATAAATTGGAGTTACCCGAGAAGATGTTGAGTGTGCATAATACGTTCCATGTGTCATTCTTACGAAAGTTCGTGCATGATTCGAATATAGTTGTACCTTCAGAGCAGTACGAAGATCCAGAAGTCGAGACCACAGTTTCGAAACCTCGTAAGTTGCTTCCGGTTGTGGGGAATGACATGAAACAGCTTAGAAAGAAAACGGTTAAGCTAATCAAGGTACAATGGAGTGAAGATGGTGACAATTGTACGTGGGAGACGGAGGAGGGCATGAAGGTGACTCATCCGAAACTCTTTGTCGGAGGAACTTTTGATATCGTATCATCGTTATATTGTTGTATCTTATTGTTGTTTGTAAGGATTCCGCGTGCTATGATAAGGTTATGGATGCATGGCTCGATGATTGCTAGTTCGAATGATAGGCATGCAGAATTGTTTTGATTGCTTGTGTTTGTTAGGAATTTCGAGGGAAATTTTTTTCAGGAGGGAGAATGTAACATCCTGCATTTTACGTATCGGAAGATCGCAAAATATTTTTATTTATATTCCTGGGGGGTTGGATCATTCTCATATTTTAATATGTTATTGATGGAGATGTGAGACATGTCCATAATTTTTACCGATTTTATTTGTGACCATTTTTCCCCTGTCAGTCTTGTATAGGGCATAACTTTTGACTCAGGTCGAATGAGAGGGTGAGACCTGTGCCATTGGAAAAGAATTGATGTTTTCTTTTCCGTAGAGTGGTTATATTTAAGATTTGATTCAATGGTTTGGGAGAAATCGTTGTTTTAAGGTATTTCGGTCGGCTGTCCAGGTTTTGGAAGCCTAATGGCTGATTTGGGAAGGCCCAATTAGTGGGCTGGTGGAAACTAAAAATAGAGGGTGAGAGGTATGGGAAATAGTTTACTTCCCCATTCTCTCATTTGGTGGCCTTGTGCTCCTCCTTCCTCTAACACCTTTCCACCATTAAAAATCAAAATTCAAGGAGGGAAATCATAGATCTACACCTTTGGAGGCTAGATCTATATCAATTGAAGAAAGGATTCATCGGGACCAATGTGTTTGGTGCAAGGTGCTTGTTGTCTAGATTCATATTTCATCAATTTTAGCTTGTTTTGGAGAATCGGTGAGTGATTTCCATCTCTCACATGGATTCAATGAAGTATATAAATGTTTGATCATGTTTTTCAATAAGTTTATGTGCTTTATCATAGATCTATACCGTTATAAGTCCATTTTCATATAAATCACCCTATGATCTAGTTAGCATGTTTAAACCGGTAATTCCTATGCCATTACATTTGTTTATGCAAGTAAGATCCGCATTTTAGTTCATATGTTCATTTATCATGATTTTGAGGTGATCTGGATAATTTTAGTGATAATCGTCCTATTCATGTTTTTTGTGACTTGATAACGCGTTTATGGTTTAAATTGATGAATTGGATGAATAGATTTCATCGAGATAGTTGATTGGCGAAGGTTTGGTCGAAATTGGACATGGATTGGTCGTGTGCAGGTTTCTGGTCGGTCCTAAGTAGTTCTGGTCGGTCCCAAGTAATTCTAGTTGGTCCCAAGTTGGTCTGGTTGGTCCCAACTAGTACTGGTCGGTCCCAAGTTGGTCTGGTTGGTGCAGAGTAGTTCTGGTGAGTCCCAAAATAGTTCTGGTCGGTCCCAAGTAGTTCTGGTCGGTCCCAAGTAGCTCTGGTAGGTCCCAAGTTGTTCTGGTCGGCCCCAAGTAGTTCTGGTCGGTCCCAAGTTGGTCTGGTCGATCATAAGTGGGTCTAGTCGGTCCAAAGTGGGTCTGGTCAGTCTAAAGTAGGTCTGGTCGGCACAAATTGGGCCTGTCCGAACATTTTTGGTAGGACATTTTAGGTCGAACATCTCTGGTTATGTTGTAACTTTGAGGAGACTTCAATTGAAAATATTCGAAGTGCCGAAGATGTTCGTTGATCGGTGTAGAACTATGTAAGAGGTGGTAACTCAAAGGTCGTGAGTTGGTGGGTAATGATTGCTTGAGAAGGTTGCTTGAGCTATGAAAAGTCATCGGGTTGGATGACTAGAGATGCGAAGGCCGAGATATTATCGTGATCATAAGTTCTAGCAGGCAGGGGTACAATAGGGGCATCTAAAAGACCGGAAGGTTGCTGGTAGAGTACCTTGGGTATTGTTGAAAGGCCTAGTTGTCAAGGTTTGACATACATACGTATCTTTGAAAGGCATATGGAGTTTATTTTAGAACTGAGGTCACCATTATCCCTTGACATATGGCACGGTTGGCCGTCATACGAGTAATGATGGTTTCAAAGCAGGATTGGTGGTGATAGCTAGAGTCAGTCATGGATGATTGGTTGTTCTGTTGGTACCATTTCACGTGGATTGCCCAAAGTCGAGGGAGATGTTCCTTAAGTGCTTGACTGATATTGGTTTAGGCCTATGGGGAGAGTGCTTGAGGGATATTGAACTCAATTAGGATTGTCTACATGAGACCTATGTAATGTGGATGCTATGAATGTCATCGATGGTTGTTATGGTTGCCGTGGATGAATTGTTGTTACCTTGGGTGTTATGGGTTGTAAAGGCTATCACTGTCGGATGTGGGGAAGACGGGTGTGAGTTCTTCTCTGGTGTTGGGTAGTGGGTGGTAAATCTACCCATTCTTATATACTTTATTAAAGAAGTTTGTTAGCTGTTTTATCGCTCACTAAGACTGTTGTCTGAATCAAGGTTTTATGTTTCCCTCTTATTACCTTGGGCTGTTCATCCGGTTGTGGATGGGCAGACTGAGTAGCAGGTGACAGGTGATGCTTTAGTGAGGATGATAAAGCTGATCGATAATGAACAGGAGGCTCACGTACCATTTTTATTACTATCTAGTATTTTCTGTTTCTGCTGATTCTATATACTCTGAGGGATGTAGTGAGGACCTTTGTACAGAAATATTATCCTAAGTTGTATGGATTTTTCCACTGGTTCTCTTAATAGTTTGCAGTTTTTATGCAAGTGGATTTCACTACTATTACCTGTTGTATATGTCCTATTATATTTTATCCTTGCGCAGTGAGTTTTCTGATAGGTTCCGATAGTGTTTATCATACCTTGATGATCGTCCATAGCTGTCGGGCACACCTTTCAGCGCATTATTCCTCGTGTATAGTGCAGGGGCTATAGATGGTCGTCAAACAACCCTTATTATACATGTTAGAATTTGCAAGTAAAAAAATTTCATAAAAAAATTCAAATAAAAATAATTTTGCACCCACATTTGTTGAATTTTCTGAGTTCGTTTTCATGCATAATATTTTTCAACTCGATTTTTTAAACTCGTAAGTTCTGAATTCCACTTGGCCCACTTAAGATAAATGACTCATTGTAGCGTTCTTCTTTGATATCCCAAATTATTCAAACCCAAGTTTTAGTCGATTTACATCCATGTTTCGACAAGTTTTTCTTATATTGGTATACATAAGAACCTTTTGACTGATTTATTTTCAAAGGTTAAAAAAAGTCACTTTTTACACCGGTATTGCACTACCCACTCCGTAATTGTTTTAAGGTAGGATAACCATATACAACATCTTATTTTATATGGGTTATCTATCTTACGAAACATTTCTTATCATTACTTTCAGCTTTTTATATAACATCAGTCTAGACTTGTGTGTTGAATTAGGGTTATAGAAGTAGAGTAACTAGGGCACAAAATTTTCTTTCATGAAGTGTTGGTTATGATATGCTTTGTAGAGGAGGAATCAAATAAAATATGGTATCATTCCATTCCATCACCACTCATCATGCATGTATGAAAAAAAAATATGCAGTAAAGAGATAATCTCTGAGAATAAAATAGTCATTCATCATTCTTGACTATAAAGCATTCATTTCCATTCCATCCACATCCATCATACCGTACTTAGAAGAAAGGATTGTAGTAGAGGAGATGAAAGGAAACAAAACGTGCATATGTGCCTTAGTATTACTTTGTCTTTTGTAGCTTGAAGTTCAACTAATACACTTGCCCTTTTATCTGTAATATGTTTCGAGATTACAAAAATTCTCCTTCGTCTATGCATAAATTATTCAAAAAAAGAAAGGTAAATAAATGATTGGGTGCACATTGTCAATGTGTAGAGCTTTGGTTGACACCACACTCTTAATCTTCAAGGCAATTACAGTGTTATCAAGGAATTACGATTCGGCTTGAAATTTTTTATTCATTTTTGCACCAATAATGGAATGGACAATTTAGGACTAAATCGCTATAATTAAAGTTTGGTAAAGTCCTTGGAATTTGGAAGACCTTAAATATATTATTTGGTTAACCCGCGTACATAAGACACTTTGGATTTTATGGGTAGTATCCACTGAAAACCCTCATGAGGCAACACTCGTCCTACTAGGGACACCAAGGGGTTCAACGGCTTGTTGCATAAGCTAAATGCAATCGTGTTTCCTACGAAAGTGTGACATATCTTAGTTTATTTTATTCGAAGACGAATAAAAAAGATAAGTGTGGGGGTATTTATTTTATCCATTAATTTATCTATTTTCTCTTTAAAATAATTGATACTGTGTATTTATAGTTGTATTTTTTGATTATTTGAGATGAATGGATTGATGCACTTAATTGTTGAAAAGCTTGAATAATTAGTGCAAGAAGAGTGTTGATTTTTAGAGCTGGATTAAAGCATGAAGACCTGAATAAATGTTGTTGTTCAGTCACCTTCTATCGCATATTTTGAAGTCAAGTTTCAATGCCTTTTCATAAAGATCGCTTGTCTTAGATGTTATGGAGTTATTATTCATTGAAGTTGATTTTGTTTGATGCCCGCAAGCTATTTTTCCCTGACATTTGCATGCCCATTCACTTGCGTTCACATTGGTCTAGTTGTTATTTGGGTAAAGCCTTTTGTCCCACATCTTGTAATTAGCCCCTTAGTCTTGGTTATGACAACTATAAATAAACTGTATCTCTTTCATTTAAAATTACATTGGGTTTTATTCCGTAACTCTTCTTTGGAATAAAACTATTCTTCTCCCGGTTATCTTTAGTTTTTATTATATTTTATTTCTTTTTCCTTTCTCGTCATTTAGCTATGTCTAGCTAATCCCCTTTAATTAGGGGGTGATGACGCTTATTGGTTAGATTCAATATGAATCACATAACCAAATGGATTAGGGCTTCATGTATATAGATCTAGATCTGAACCAAGATTTAGATATAAACCTTCATACTCTGTGTCGTTTAAGAGCTATGCTCCTTCATAGGGTAAATTCATGTTCGATCTAATGCTTATCAGATTTAGATCTAATTTTTAGGGTTTTAGAAATAAAGTAGTGAATCTGTCCTGATAGCCTATGGTTGTTTAAGGGCTTAGCTCCTGCATAGGCTATGCTTGTCGTTATTCACATATTTGTTTCTAAGTATCTAATTATTGTTGATTCATGTTTGTGATAGAAACATGAATTAGATTTAGATTTATATTTATTTGTTAGCTATTAATAAGTAATAATTCAATTTATGTCATTACTCCCGAATTGCTTTCATTTATTATAAAAAACTCTCTTTTTCTTTATTTTTTGTTATTTTAAAACAATCAAACTTCTGGAATAATTTGATTGGATTTATTAATTAAAATAATTTTGGTCCCAAAGTTCGACACCCTTTGCATTAACCCTTATTGTTTAGGAAAGTCGAACGAATTAAATAGTTGTTTTCAATTGTTTAATTTGTTCGCAAACAACATGAGAATTGACTGAGAGGCTTAATGCTATCATGCCCTTCAGCATTTGGAGGTAGTGGCCTTTATGCAACAACAACCTCAGCAAACTCCACTTGCTACCAGTTTCCATGGATATTGGGTATGGAAGGTATAAATGATTTTCCATTTTAAACTTTTCTTGTAGCTTTATGTCTTTTCTGCTTAAGGGAAAAACCTTTTCATTGAACACCACATGTCTGCTATTGTACACCTTACCTGTATCATCAATTCACTTGTACACTTTTTTGTTTCTAGTATAGCCAAGAAAAGTACACTTCTTAGACCTGAAATTTAACTTGTTTGTGTTATATATATGGTCATTAATATGGAAAACACAAGCAACCAAAGGTTTTGAGACTGTGATAATCTGGTTTGATATTTATAATTTTTCTAGTGGTGTTCAACCCTTTAATACATTTGCTTGCTGTCTATTAATTAAATACGCAGTAGTATCAAAGGACTTTGGCCAAAATTTTAATGGTAAACTAGCTTAAGCCAACAATGTCGAATCATATTCCGCTATGTGCCCCTGTTTTCTTTCCACCAGTCCATTTTTTTATGTGTATAGGCAGGTGGTCCTATGAACAATCCCTCTCTTTTGAAAGTAATTATTTAAGCTTTTAAATTCACTACCACCATCAGATTGTATGGTTTTCACTTGAAAACTGATTTGTTTCTCCATCATACTTATAAAATTTGTAACTGCATTGTGATTTTAAATTTAGTTTTTAATAATTAAATCCAAGTAAACTTAGTGTAGGCATCAACAAAAGAAATATAATATTTGTAACCAAAATCTAAATAAGTGGGTGTAGGACCCCATAAATCTGTGACTATTAGCCGTAGTGGTTCAGTGTATTCATTACATGAACCATTAAAAGGCAATTTGTGGATTTACCCATTTGGCAATAATCCCATACATATGGTAAAGAAGTTGGATCGTACTTCATTTTAATATTACACAAAATTTTCAAAACAATCTTTAGACTTGGATGTCCAAGTTTACAATGCAAAATGTTTTGCTGCTATCAGATTTGTCTAACTAATTCAAACTACAACATTTTTCTTCACTAACAGCATTTTGACATCTGATAGTGTTAAACTTGTACAGTCCATTGATGACATCACCCTATAAAATAATTTCGTTAGTTAGAATGCCTTTAACTAAGTAGCATTTATGGAAAATTCAAAATAAGCATCATTATTCCTGGAAAATTGAGATACACTAATTAAGTTTTTAGTGACTTTCAGGATCCCAAGTAAATTATGCAAGTACAACAGCTTTTTACCCTTAAGACAAGTATTACCAACATGAGTAATTTGAATACACTTACCATTACCCATTGAAATAGATTGATTACCTCTACTTTCTCTACTTCCAAGATTTGAGTTGACAAGATTGTTTAAGATGTGATTCTTTGCATCAGAACCAAGTCACCAACTATCATCTTGTAGATGCTCTATCTTGGTTGTATCACTTTGATTGATGCTTTTACTAGAACTATCATAACTATTGGTATCTTGATTGAGTTGTGCAACATTTCGGATTCTAGTTGGCAGAGTAGTTGGAGTCATATCTAGAGTAATATTTCAGGGATGTGTGACCAACCTTTTCACAGATTTGTCACATAAGCATGTTGTCACTTTTCATTTTCCTCCACCACTTCCTTTGTTAGAACTGCTACCACTATGGTATGAAGAATTTGTTTTGTTAACAGTTTGATTTCTTGTTTTATATCTAATAGCTAAATTGACATTGTAGTAAGTTTCTTAAAAAAAAATTACATTGATTCTTGCTTCATGAGATAGGAGCCTAGAGTGCACTTCGTCAATAGTTGGTACAATCTTTTGTGATGTTGTGACAGCAACCACTTCTTCATATTCATCACCTAATCCATTTAACAAAAAATAACACCATGTCAGAATTTTGAACTTAATTTTCTGTAGCATTGAGAGGATCACACAGTTTCTTTACTTTAGAAATGTACTCCCTCATAGATTCATTCTGATACTTTGAAGTTGTTGTTTGTAGTGTGGAACTTTGGCAGATGTTTGATTGTTGAACTCTTTTTCCATTGTAGTCCATATGTGATTAGATGAATTGCAACCAATAACCAATGGAAATAAATTTTCACTGATAGATGATAACAACCAAGAACTTATCAATCCATATTGCCTATGATAATGAATATAAACCTCATTTTCCACCATCCTATTATTTTGGTCAGCGATTAACTTGAGTGGTACAGCAGTGGTACCAAGAATAAATCCATCTAAGCCACGTCCATGTATAAATGTTTCAACTTATAATTTCTAAAGTTGTTAATTGTCTTCTTCTAAATGCAAAATAATTGCTGACTTTGAGGGCTAACTATTGTTTTAACCTATTTTTGAATAGATTTGGTTGTGGGATTATCAGGATTAATGCTAGTGTTGCATGCAATGGATCTTGTTTCATCTTCCATGATGCTAACAATAATGATGATTAAAGGTGGTGGAATAAAATGAGGCATAGGTCAATTGTTGGAGTTGATTAGAAAAACGAGGATGATGCCAAAATTAGGTAAAATGCAACTAGAGAAAACTTAGTGATGAGGTAACACTATATATTATACTCTAAAAGTTTTCCTGGCGAGGTAGATTTTGTTGATTCCTTGGTTTTGTTGTTTACTTGATTTTCTTGATTGACTTCATGGTAGTTGAAATGTTATATCCTAGAATACAGTCAGTAGAATCAAGGTGCAACCTAATACATATGAATTTAGGCATGGCACTAATGAACTTGCTACGTTCTCCCTTGAATGATAAAACGTGATGAGATATTAGCCAAATAAATATACTTTTCTGATGGGTAATCAAAGCAAATTCGACTCCAAAATCAAAAGTATGTTGTTAGGCTAAGGTTCTTCGCTCTAATACCAAGTTGAAGTATGATGAAAATGATATTTTGATGATTTGCATTTGAGAAGAAGTGATAGAGAATTGTAGCTACAATATTATTGAAGTGGTTTCTGAACAAAAAACATCTGCAAAAGAATACACGGTTATACATAGCCCAAAAAATAGTAAAATATATAATAGGATTCAACCCATAATTGTATGTGAATAAACCCGATAAAAATAAGGTTTGATTACAAAAAAAGTCAGCTTTAGCAGGTTTGCATAATTTCTCAAATACGCCTGCTCGTTTAAATGACTGTATTTTACATATCGGAGGATCATAAAATAATTCTATTTAAATCACACAAGGTCATATAATTTTCATATTTAGATATATGGTTAGTTAGGATGTTCAAAACATCTATGATTTTCGCTAGATCATTTTATGATCATTTTACCCTTAAGTATCTTGTTTAGACCATAGAAATTTATTGGTGTAGAAGTAGGTGCTCAAACCCGTGCCATTAGAAAGATTTGATGGTTGGCCAATCCATGGAGTGGTTACATTAACGATTTGGTTAAGAAGTTAGGAAGATATAACAGTTTGAAGTTTTCTGTACAGTTGAGCGGACTGTTAGGCAGACTAATAGGCTAATTAGGCAAGCCCATTAGCGTTATTGACTTGTAGTATAAATCGAAAGGTGAAGAGATTAGTTAGAATTCTCTCTTCATTTTGTCCAACATTCACAAGAACTGCAATCCTCTCCTCTAGTTCTTCCTTTAAAAACCTCAAAAACACATTCAAATCACTTCTAATCTCCTCTAAATCATTTTATTTATTAGGTCTTCATTGATCTACACATTTTGCATCATTTAGATGTTGTCTACATCCATTTACTTGTTGCCAAAATCATTTTAACCTAGATCTTTATTACATTCATTGATTTGGTGAGTGAATTAGATCTCTGAAATGACCCAAACTTCCACTTTCGGGAAAGCCCGGATTGAGTTGAGAACACGACAAATCAGAACACAAATAGGAGAATATTTCATTGCTTATTACAACAATTTAAATCAGAGTACAAGAATATTCCAGAGTATGATTAATTATACAACATAAAATAATATCAGAGTTTTAAAAATTACATAGCAGCGGAAAATAAGACATAAGTATAATGCGTAGCGAACAAGCTTTTCGAATATAGCTCCAGCTGTAATCCAGGATCCTATTAAAAAGGAATCTGCAAAACCAAAACTACTGACTGCCCGTGTGGAAAATAGGGGCACCCAAAGTTTAGGAAGGAACAATAAATGCCAGGTCAGTCATGGGACTGGTATGAGAACTCAAAACAGTTATTAATTTTGATTTTAAAGTTAGGTAAATCAAGGGACCACGCCGTATAGCACGGAACGAGTTTATCCGCAAGAATACTAGTGCATAAATAAACAGCGCAATGCTAATTTAAGAAAATGAAGCTATTACAAGACTCAGGTCCCATCACACAATGCAACGCAAGCTGGAGGATAGAGTTTTACCTTATAATAGCCAAATATGCTTGGTACGCGAAATTTCTCTTTTATTATTACTATAAGTGCATAGTGTAGAAATCGATTTTGAAAGTAAATGTATCAATCACAGACGGCATAAGTGCCCCATCCTACTATGTCTCCATATATAGGTTTACAATCAAAACCGTAATGTCGTATTGGAAGTTGGGTTTCCATCATGAGTCAAGGCTAGGGACGATCTCCTTACCGAATCGAGACACTTTCGCAAATGTCTCTGGATTCGGACGCTTGCGAACCCTTGGATCCTGCAGGGCCGGTCCACAAATACTTTAGTGGATTGGCAATTCCTAAACACATGCTTCCCGGTCCTATTGAACCTATAAATTGGTCACTGTTGACCAATATAACCGAGGCCTCCTAATCCATCATCCACATAAGTAAAATGTCAGGGCTTTGCAAAACCCTGATACCACTTCTAGCTAGAAAAAAACGTGTGCACTCCCTGCGTTCCCTTGTCCTGTTTCTGACTCTTACCGGGGTGTGAGGCTCGTGAAGTCACGCTATACATAAAGCTATGCCTAAACAGGCCGTGCTTTGATCATTAACCACAAGGATCTACTTTTCAACTAAAGCCTTGATCCATGCATCTTAGCATGCCACATTGTTAGTCCATACCATACCACTGATTTCTGCTAATATATAACCTCTGAGCTCATACGTCTCAGAGAAGGGTGTTAAGCAAGAGAATAAATTCTCCGCCACCAAATAGATATATTTCAGTAGAGATCAACGAATACAACGTAAAGGAATACAACGTCAGACATACCATCCATTTACAAGTCCGTTCTGGGTTTGAAAGAAACCGGAGGCACCTTATTCCTCGTCCCATACGTCCAATACGGGAGAGAGGCCCTCGCATATCCGAAAAATCAACAAGTACGTCCGGACGGCCACCACTATAGCCCCTTTAAGGTAGCTGCTCCAATCATGGGCATCAATAGCAACTCATCCATTTGATGTGAAGATCGTCGGTCTTGCACTGTCTTCAATCTCTTCGACTGATAGTAGTCGTATTCATTATTCAGAATGGGTTAAACCCGATTTTTTCGAATAACTCGCGTAATTTATAATTAGGTGCTATTAAAACACATCCAAAGTGTGACGATCCCAAAATTCGAGGGGCGGTATTAAGGATAATCATTGGAATATAACACATTAATCATCATAGCAGAGTATAGAAAATAGCAAAAACAATAAATAGAATAATTTTACATGGATATGACAGCGGAATCACAACATGTAATAATATCAGAATAGCATAGTGTAGGATATAACTTAGTAAATAAAAAGGAAAGTGATCAGTCATCATCGCCAGAGGCGGAATACATACATGCAGTGAGACATAATAAGGGTATCAGTCTACATCGCCGAAGGCGGTACATATACATATAATAAGAAATGCGGAAAGTAAATCAGTCTGCATCGCCCGCGGCGGAATCATAACATAAGTACAGTAATGGCGGAAAATGTCAAAGTCATCTCTGTGAAGTCAGCCTCGCCATGAGCCAAAAATGCACTCTATGCAACAGTGCAGAGCCAAAAACAACCTGTCACCTGTGAACTAGGCTGCCAGTGTGAAAATAAGGGCACCCGCGTTTGCAAAGTGAAACAAACAACGAGTCAGTCATGGGGACTGGTATGAGGAATCTATTTAACAGTTAAACAACAGTAATAGCAAATCATAGGACCACGCCACTTTCGCGGAACGGGTTTACTCCAGTGATTGCTAGTGCATTTAAAACAAAGTAAATTCTTTTAAAACAACGCAATGCTTTTAGAAATAATGAAGCCATTATAAGACTCAGGTCCCATCACACAATGCAACGCAAGCCGGAGGATAGAGTTTTACCTTATAATAGCCAAATATGCTTGTTACGTATAAAGTAAAATCAATTGATATTATTACTAGTGCATATATGTTTCAAAAACGAATAGCATCATAAATATCAATCATAGGCGACATGAGCGTCCCATGCCACTAAGTCGCCATATATAAGTTACAATCGAATCCGTTATCTCGTATTGGAAATTGGATTTCCGTCATGAGTCGAGGCAAGGGGCAAGCTCCTCTCCGCTTCGAGACATTCTAGCAAATGCCTCAGGACTACACATGCTGGGTAACCCTAGATCCTCCAATGCCGGTCCTCTCTTACGTTTGAGGATTAGTTATTCCTGAACACACGTTTCCCGGTACTTACAGACCTATAATCGAGGCGCCTCGCATTCCAACAACCACATAGGTGAAAAATAGATATAAATGTCAGGGCTGGTAAGTCACTGACACCACCATAGCTAGAAAGAAACGTCATGTTCTCCTTGGGTCCTTATCCCGTTTTTAACTCACACCGGGGTGTGAGGCTCACGAATCTACGAAATACACAAAGCTAGGCCACGTAGACCGTGCTTTGATCATCATCCACAAGACTTTGCTTGGCAACAGAAGCCTTGATCACAGCATCTTGGCATGCCACATAGGCAGTCCACTCCATACGATTGATTTCCATCAATATATAACCTCTGAGCTCGTACGTCTCAGAGAGGGGCGTTAAGCAAAAGAATAAATTCTCCGCCGCCAAACAGATATATATTTAACAGAGATCAATCAGTATAGAACAAAATCCAATGTCAGACACACATTCCATTTACAAGTCCGTTCTGGGTCTGAACGAAACTGGAGGCGTCAAATTCCTCGTATATCCGTCCAATCAACACATACGTTCAGACGGCTACTACTTCCGTCCCTTTTCGGTAGCTACTCCGGTCAGGAACCTCAGTAGCGCCCACCCAACCGATACGAAGATCGTCGGTCTTGAATCGTCTTTGCATTTTCCAATTCGAACCGCTCGATAAATTATTTGAAATGAGGGTTAGCTCGGCCTTTTCAAATAATTCACGTCATTAGAATTTAAATCGATTCTTTTTATGGTTATATTATTCGACATCCATCGTTCAGTTCTTTAGTGTTATTTTCGCGTCAAACACATACAACCATCAAATATCAAACAATTCAAGCCCAATTGGGTTATTTTCAATCAATGTTGCTTATAATATTTTATAACGATTTTTCGCCATTTTTATTTATTTAAAAACGGCCATATTTAATTAAACGACGTTTCAGGTCGTGCCGTGGCACTGGCGCTGTTTTCCCCCTAATTTTTTTACACATATCGGAAAATCTAACCGTTGGATTTCTGCAAAGTCTATATCAGTGGGAAGATATTCCCAAAGCGAACCCAACGGTTCCAGTTTTGTGAAAATCCGACGGTCGGATCTTCCACACTAGTCGTTTGAAGTTACGGTTTCAAAATTCGAACTGCAGCGTCGTTATTCGATTTAATTTAATTATATTTATATTTATATATAAATATAAACGATTATAGCGCTGTTTTTCTCCAGATTTGAATTAAACATTCCAAACAATCCAAACGTTGGATTTTTACAAGGTTGGTGCCGTTGGGAAGATATTTCCAAGGCGAACCTAGCGGTTGCGGTTTCGGGAAAATCCGATGGTCGGATTTCTCGCACTAATCGTTTCAAATTACGATTCCGAAACACGAACTGCACGGCCTCTATTCCTTTTAATTATATTTATATTTATATATATAAATATAGTTCATTCTATTATTTCAACTATAGTTCATTCTATATTTTCAACTTCGTTTTCACTTCAAATTTTTCACTAACACCTTAATATTTCGAAAAATTTCGCCATAACCTCCTTTGTATGGGGAGGGGTTTGGAAATTTATTGGGCCATGTTAGGTACACAATAAATCCTAAAAAGCATTCACGTATTTATAATGATATATTCTGGTGTTTACGGGGGAGCATGTATAGATAATCACTCTAGAGAATAAATTCTCGTCACCCCGTTTCCGTGTGGAAATAAATAGTCCATGTGCCGTATCTAATAACTAGAGCGACGTGATTATTGTCAACTCCAGACCCGTGTGGGGTTTTTATTAATCTGGCAATTTATCGTTATAATTTATATAGTCCATATCAGTCATCAGTTCAACCTGTAGTATATAGTCATCGCCATACAAGCCTCTCGCTCGTATGGTAAATCTTCCACCTCGTCACACAAGCTCCAGTTGCTTATGTGGAATATGATGAAGTATGCCTATCGTCAAGAAGTATGCCATGTAGTGTAGTTCAAAATTTATTGTTACTATCCTATGGCGTTATTTATTATTTCACACAGAATAACCAGCACTCCGCATCCAATGGCATTCACAGGAGTTGATATATAAATGAAATTGCGCAGCCAACTCATCAAGGTTTACCTAATTGTCGGGCACGCAAATAATTTCTTTACTTTACAGCTAATCCATTTTTCTTGTTCAACACATGTATATATATGCAGAACAAAGCTAATAATAATATTTCTGGCAAACTATTATTTATTTCAACACGTGTGTATTTTTATTTAAGCATATACATGACAAAAGAAATATTTTTATCATCAAAAATATTTATTCGACATGTGTGTATTTTTATCTAAGCATATACATGACAAAAGAAATATTTTTATCATTAAAAATATTTATTCGACATGTGTGTATTTTTATCTAAGCATATACATGACAAAAGAAATATTTTTATCATCAAAAATATTTATTCGACACGTGTGTATTTTTAACACTTCATATTCTCAATTAAAATATAGTTTTCATTGTCGATTCATTTTATTTTAAAATACGATAACATTCAACACACGAATTTCAAATCGACGAACGAATTGCAACTCAACACCTGAATATTCTATATAGTTTGTATATATATAAAAATGTGATTTTTTATCGCTAAAGCCATTTGTTTAAATTCAAATAATATTCAACACATGAATTTCAACTCAACGAATGAATTGCAACTCAACACATGAATATTCTATATAGTTTGTGTAATTCAATTCAACGAATGAAAATTATTCTAACACATAAATATTTCAGAAAATTTCGGCAGTATAACGGCAGGGTAGTTAAAACCGGGACCGTCCCTAGTATGGCTCCTCGCTCTACCTTAAAACCTCGCGGTTTTTGACAATGGAGATCATGCATCTAGTTCGCACGCAGGCGGCTTGTTTATTTTCAATTCCACAATTCTATTCTAATTTGTTTCAAACACAAGAGGGTATTTTTCAACCACAAAGGTATTTTTCAACCATAATATCAACCACAAACAATTATTTCCAACCATTCGTCATACCATATAATATCACGTCAATCACAAGCAATAAATATCGTCCATGGTCTGTGGACGAGGGGAGTGTATATATATATAATATAATAATTCACTTGCATTTCATCACAATTCAAAGCATATATGTTTCATTCAATGCTTGTATAATTTATACATCGCTAATATAACTTATACAACACATGTACATGAGATATACAATGCGTATATAATTTACACTTCGCTTATATAATTTATACAACACAATTTCATTCACACACATAGTTTAGATTCCTCACACTGGTTATTGTAGTGCTAAAAATCGTAGGAAGGTCAGAAAAATCCACGGCTTCTTCTAGAATGTAGAGAGCCTCCTTGCGGTCACGGTGCCTCCTGTTTCACCGAATTTCGTTAACATAGCAAAAATATACGATTTTTACAAGTTTGCAACACTTTATAGTGTAAAAATAAGTTGGAAATTGGTTTAGCCGTATACCTCCTTTGCGCTCGAAACTAGGGTTAAATTTTTCGGCTAAACCGTGAAGCGATAGGACGAACGGCCAGTGTTGCGTCGAAGAGGAAGGGAAGAGCATCCCGGCGCTACCCCTGATGATCGGCTCGATGGTCCCTAGCGGACTCGGCGGCGGCGCGAAGTTCGAGCCTTCTCGGCTCTGTATCTCCCTCAATACTCGACGATAAATCTTGAAGTTGCTATGGATTTGAAGATCTCTGAACGCTCTTCAAAATGGATCTTAGTTTGCTTAATTTCGTTGTGTGGTTGTGGAGAAATTGAAGAGAAAAGTTCGGAGCTTTATTCCGCCTCGCGCCTGGAAGAACGATGAGGGAGATGAATTCTGATTGGCCGCTCCTTTTTATTTTAATTTTTAATTTATTTAATTCCAAAAATACCCCCTTCCACACACGAACTCGAAATCAAACCCAACGACTGTCGCCCCTAGCTAAATACCCCCATTCCGAACACAATGGGATATGTTTCGCTGGCCAATTCGACTGTTACAGTCAGTTATTTTTCAAATTAAAATATAAAACATTCGATATTTAATTTAAACGTACATTTCAATTTGCCAGGGCCCCAAACTGAATCGAAAAATTCCAGAAAAATAAATCTAGCTTTGTTTTGACGATACGGTTCTAATAAAACCAGTTTCGTCAAATTCTGAGCTCGTTTGAAAAACGGCCATTTTTAGGTCGACCCATTTTAACAGAATTTGGTCAATCACATTTTCTTTTGCCCCGCTCACATACTAGCTTCAAAAATTATGAAATTTGAAACTTAGCAATAATTTTACATCCCGGACCCAACAAAAGTGGTTTCGTCGAATTCCGAGGTCGTATGCAAAATATCAATTTTCAAGGGCTATATATGTTATATAGCGACCTTTCTGAAAATTCAATTGGCCATAACTTTTGATTTCCGTTATGAAATTTCGATTTTTCAGATTCGTTAGAAAGGTAGTCATAAACAGATTTAAATATTTTCAGTTTCGCTAAAATCCGTTATATTTTCCACCCGGTACAGTCAGACAAAGTTTGTATTCAAAATTTCAAACTGCAATACCATACCCAATTCTTTATTTTATTGAAATACGCTATTTCAACTATTCAATTTCTTTGGTAATAACCTAATTTTAAAATTTTTAAATTGGTTCACATTTTCCGGGTTATTACACAAAGCCTCATTCCAATTCAGAATATTTTTTTAATAAAATATTCACATTTTAGGGAAAGATTCCCATTAATTTTATCAAAGATAAAATCCTTTTAAATTTATTCTTTTTAATCTCAAAAATCATTACTTAATGATTATTCGAATTTAAGAAATTAATCTGATCCTTAACTGGTTTAAAGAACTAATGTCATTTAAAAACATAATTCACGATATACCCAAAATCATCTTCCATTGAAATGGAGTCTACACGGAAATCATAACAGTATATAATCGATATAAATTCCCATATCAGACTAATAATATAAATGGAATAACGGGAAAGCCTTTTAAATTCCATATATAATAACAGCCCTCATTCACAGGAGTTCATCTTGATTATTACCGAATTGAATTCCATTCAATTTCAATTTAATATATTAAATTGGAAAACTTTACTTTGGAAAATTCCCATTTAAATCTTAATAAAAGATTTATAAATTCCAAATTATTTCTTCACTGTTAATTGGGTTAAAGAACAAATGTTATTTTAAAACAGTGTTCACGATAAATCCAAAATCCAATTTCAATTCCAATCAAATATTAATTGGCAAAATTTCCTAAATCTTAATTAAAAGATTTATTCTTTTCTAAACTAGGTATAATAAACAGTGTTATTAAAGACACCATTCACGGCAAACCCAAAATCCAAATGACATTAAATATAAGGTTCTGAATAGAAATTTTATCGGCTTATATTCAATATCAAATTCTGAAACCAATGAATATTGTATTGGGAATAAAAATATATATATATATATATATATATATATCCTCTAAATTCCTCACAATATTCATATAATAACAGAATCCAATGTCAAAATATTCCAAAGATAATTTCCATTCAAATCCATTCCAATATATAAATATATGTTTGAAAATTCTGGTTATTTTAAAACCATTTTCAAACCCAATTTATTCATTTCTAAAAGTAATTAAATTATTATTCTAGTTAATAACTAGTTCATTTTGATAAAAATATATTTTTATATTTATAAAATTGTATTTTTTCATAAAAATATTTCCAAACCATTTATTATGATTTTACATAATTTTTTCATATTTTTAATAATATTATTATCGCTCGTACTGTCGGTTTCCAATAATGGCCACCGAACTGCATTTATAGCGACCTTTTCTGAAATTGATTTGGACATATCTCTAAATCTAACCGTTAGATTTCAAATATCTTATACAAATTGGAAAGCTCTTTTCGATACAAACCCAACGGTTCCGGTTTTAGAAGAATCCGACGGTCGGATCTCCCGTAATGTCAATTTGAAGTTAATGGTCGAAATTCGCGAACGGTCACTGCACGGCGCGTTCTATTCAGGCCATTAAATATATATAATATATGTATTATATATATTTCGTCGATTTCCATTTAAATTGTATTTTATAATTTGTTTATAAATTCATTTTAAAACGATTTCATCTTAATATCCAATTTTTAATCAAAATTGAATATTCCATATTTTTATCGCATTAAAATGATAATCTTTTCTGCTTTGCTATCATGTAAATGATTTACAATTTAATGATTTTATAATACAATAACAATGTAATTTCATTGTTTAAAGCATTTTATTTAAAACATTGAATATTTTCAATCATTCCTACATACATAACAAAAATGTAAATTTTTGTTGTTAACATATTCTAGTCCAAACAATGAATATTTTGATGAATCATACTTACATTAAAAATGTAATTTTTAATGTTACAACATTTTTATAAAAAAAATAAATATTTTAATGAATCGTACTTACATTAAAAATGTAATTTTTAATATTGGAATATTTTACTCAAACATGAATCTTTTTTCCACCATTTCTTATATTCAATGAAAATGTAAATTTTTATTGTTCAACCTTTTTATTTCAATCAATGAATATTTTTCATTATTTCTTTATCCAATAAAAGTGTGAATTTTTATTGTTCTACTTTTCTATTTCAATCAGTGGTCATTTTTCAATATTTCTACATTCAATAAAAATGTAAATTTTATCGTTAACATATTTTCATTTCAAACAAATGATCATTTTCATATTTTCTACATATAAATGATTTACATTTTAATAAGTAAAATCTCTTTAATGAATCAAACATATAATAAAAATATAATTTTTATTGTCTAATCTTTTTATTGAATCATGATTCTTTTTAATGATTTTATAATATAATCAAAATGTTATTTTCATTGTTTTAAAACATTTTATTTTAAAATATGGAATTTTTTCAATCATTTCTACCAACACAATAAAAATGCTTATTTTTATTGTTGACATATTCTATTTCAAACAATGGATATTTTATTTATTTATACATACAATAAAAATGTGATTTTTATCGTATAAACATTGTCTTTTCAAAACAATGAATATTTTATTGGTTCATACATTCAATAAAAACGATAATTTTTTATTTAAATATTTTTATTCAACACATGAATATTATTTTAAAATATTCTTTATTTTCCAAATTGGAATGAGACCCAAACAATTACCATATAAGGTTATTTATATGGATTCATACATCGCATGTATACGACAATAATGATAATCAATCATTAAAAATTCATACAACGTCCAGAGTGCATTTTACAACTGTGTGAGCATTAAAACAAATAAATAACGCTCATCACAGGCTGTCAATCCATCGTTTGACATACAGCTAAATATTGGGATCAGTGTATGTCAAATATCATCCCAATACCCGTGTGGGGTTTTCAAACAACAACAGTTTATTATTCGTGCAGTTGGGCGATGTGTGAAATTTATCGTCCTAATCATATCAGATAAATGGGTGTACATAAACAAATCGTTTGATTTGTAAATGAATATTTATTTCTTTTCGTGATAATTTATGTCGTTCATACATATACGTTAAAAATTATATTTTGAATAATAAAATATTTTACTCATCATATGAATATTTATTGAGTTCATTTATATAATAAAATATTATTTTTATTATTCACGCATTTTATTCAACAATCACATCACAATACAGTCCAAACAAACAACCATGGTTTCAATCAAAGGTGTCGGGTGCTACTAAGCACCGTCTGCATCCTAGTATATATTTAACTGTAAAATAAATACAGTGGAAAGGAGTTCTCACCTTTGGGATCCACTCCGCTAGTTTAATTTCTGAATTTCTGAACAGTTTGGATTTTCCTGAAATTCCAATGCAATCTTTTTCATGCTGTTCACAGTAAAAATCATATTTTTAATATAATGTTTATATACTTAAAAATCGCATTTTTAAACAACGATATTTATAAATAAAAATCATGTTTTTCTATACAATGAAAAATCATGTTTTCCTATATAGTGAAAATTAATGTTTTTTTTTCTATATAGTGAAAATAATGTTTTTTATATACAATGAAAAGTAATGTTTTTATATACAATAAAAAACATATTTTATGCAATGTTCATTCTATTAAAAATTACATTTTTATGCAATGTCATCCCATTAAAAAATAATGTTATGTATATATATTTTTATAAAAAATCCTGTATATATATTTTATAAAAACAATCCTATATATATTATAAAAACAATGCTTATATATATTTACAAAACAATGCTTTTATATATTTACAAAACAATACTTTTCTATTTTAAAACAATACTTTTCTATTTTTAAAAACAATGCCTTTCTATTTTAGAACAATACTTTTCTATTTTTGAAACAATGCTTTTTCTATTTTGAAAAACAATGCTAACTTTTATTTTAAAGGTAATGCTATTTCATATATTTTAAAAGTAATGTTATTTATATATTTTAAAACAATACTAATTATATTTTCGAAACCATATTTTTACATCATACTTTTTATATTTTAATTTAATTAAAAATTCAAATCTTTAAAAACAATTTCAATTTATTTAAAAATCTAAAAATAAAAAATTGTTACATATAAAAAAAACTCACTGTTTTCGGTTCTGATCAGTTCTATGTTGTAGATCCCGGAAAAACGATTCCAATGAATCTGAAATCACTCAATTCTGATAAGATTTGAAAAAGTTATCATAGCCTAAACCTTTAACAAATAATTAACTATATTTGATTAGGTTTAAGCCTTCTTCCTCCTTTCAAATTTTCTGCCGTGCCAAAACCCATCGCTCGCTTCAGGAATCCGATGCGCGTCTCCTCCACAGTTTCTCTGACGATGATCAAGAAGTGCCATCGGAACCGGCGCAGCGCCACCCCCTAACGCCAGTAACCCCGCGGTGGTCGCACGCCTCCACCACCCTGAAAAAGCCTGCGAGCGGTGCCAGTATGAACGAGAAATTTGATTGATCCTCTCAACTGTTTGCATCAAATCCGTATGAAAATGTAGATCGAAGTTTGCTCTTGAAGTTTTGTTTTGAAATCAACATTTAATTTGAAGTGGATTGGAATCGATTGAGGCTTGAATATCGTAGCATTATAGTCATTGATTTTACCCTAGCAGCGGCTCAGGGAGACTGAATTAGGGTTTTCCGACTTTTGAGCCATTTTATAATAATTATTTTATTATTTAATATAATTTTAATTCTCCAATTACTTGTTTATCAGTCCGGACTCCAAATAAGGCCCAACGACTATTGCCCCTAACAAAATACCCCCATTCTGAACACAATGGGATATGTTTCGTGGACCCGTTCGATTGTTTTAATCAGTTTTTATCAGAAATAAAATATAAATCAATTTATAATAAATTTGAACGTACATTTTAATTTATTAGGGCCATATACTGACTCCAAAAATTCCAAAAAAAATATCTAGCTATATTTTGACGATACGATCTTAACAAAATTAATTTCATCGAATTTGGAGACTGTTTTTAAAATGGTCATTTTCTAGTCGATCTAATTTGACTAAAATTGACAAAACACGTTTTTATTTTGCCATGCTCACATATTGATTCCAAAAATTATGAAAATTGGAATCGAACAATAATTTGACATTCCAGATCCAACAAAAGTAGTTTTGTCAAAAACGGAGGTTGTTTGCAAAACGGCTATATATTATAAATAATTCCATAGTGACTATTTCAAATTTTAAACTGGACATAACTTTTTATTCCCGCTATGAAATTTGGATTTTTCAGATTCAAATATTTCTTGTTTCACTAAAATCCAATTTATTTTGAATCCTGTACATTCGTTTGAAATTTGAAATTTGAAATCGAATTTTCAAACTACCGTGTTATTTCTAACTCCTTTTATAATTAATATAAATATATTCATTCTAACTTTAATTTAAATAAATTTTTTTGTTGTTATTATTTAAAATAAATCATTATAAATATTCTAAATCTGTTAAAATTGCTAAAATAAAAATTTTAAATTTGTTCTGAAATTCCGGGTTGTTACAATCTCCCCCGCTTAAAATCTTTTCATCCTCGAAAAGGAACGGAGCTGAAAGTTGTTTAAATAACCAACTCAACTTTCATTCTGGCTTTAATTCTTCAACTTTTCAGTTTCTATGAATTTTCTAATTTCTCAAAAATTTGGCTAACACCCTAAATTTTCAAAAAAAAATCGCCATAACCTCTTTTGTACGGGTTGATATTTAAAACTGCAACTCGCCTCACAAGGCCCTCATCAATCCAAAAGAAAAAGAAAAAAAGCCATCGGCTCATAAAATCATCAAACCCAAACAAAACAGTAAATATGTACCTATTTGTCGGGCGTACAATTTTATTCCTCTTCTCTAGCCTCCTTGCTATGAACTTATTCATTATATATACATGCATATGTATGCAATTCTTACAAATTTTCAATACAGTTCAATATTTTGATTCAATTTTGGCTTAATTATCATTTCTTCTAATATTGGTTAAATTTATCATCATTCCAATATTTTAGTTAGTTAAACTAATTATCAAACATCACAACCAGCAACCAATTAGTTGGTTAAATTTTCAAACAAATATCATTCTATTTATATATATTCGAAAATCATACTTTTGATGCCAAATCACAACAATACCCTATCTATGTTTTGGTTCTCCCCAGTCAGTTGGAAACATATAGATATACCACTTTCGAACTCGGACATAAGCACTAATGATGATGCCTCATCATTAGAATCATCTTCGAGCGACTAGAGTGTGATTCTATATCTATCTAGTTTATGAGGCTTCGAATACACATTAATTACGCGTATATTCAAAATCTTCATATACTCGATTGTCCAAATTAAAATATAATAATATACTCGAATACGTATTTTAAGATAAAATTTTCAAAATAAAATTTGGTTTCATTTTTATTTTTAAAATAACACTCTTCACACTCGTTCTAGGATACTATTGATCCTATCTCTAACGAGTCATTCTTATTGGATATTACTAATCTAATCTCTAATGAATTCTTTCATTCGGTTCTAATGTGTCTTGTTCTCGAGCTCTATAAACCAAAGCTCTGGTACCAAATAAAACGACCAAAACTTCCCCTTTCGGGAAAGCCCGGATTGAGTTGAGAACACGACAAATCAGAACACAAATAGAAGAACATTTCATTGCTTATTACAAAAATTTACTTCAAAGTACAAGAATATTCCAGAGTATGATTAATTATACAACATAAAATAATATCAGAGTTTTAGAAATTACATAGCAGCAAAAAATAAGACATAAGCATAATGCGCAGTGGACAAGCTTTCCGAATGTAACTCCAGCTGTAATCCAGGATCCTGTTAAAAAGGAATCTGCAAAACCAAAACTACTAACTGCCCATGTGGAAAATATGGGCACCCAGAGTTTAGGAAGGACAATAAACTCCAGGTCAGTCATGGGACTGGTATGAGAAATCAAAATAGTTATTAATTTTTATTTTAAAGTTAGGTAAATCAAGGGACCACGCCGTATAGCACGGAACGGGTTTATCCCTAGGAATACCAGTGCATAAATAAACATCGCCACGCTAATTTAAGAAAATGAAGCTATTATAAGACTCAGGTCCCATCCCATAATGCAACGCAAGCCAAAGGATAGAGTTTTACCTTATAATAGCCAAATATGCTTGGTACGCGAAATTTCACTTTTATTATTAATATAAGTATAGTGTTGAAATCAATTTCGAAAGTAAATGTATCAACCATAGATGGCATGAGTGCCCCATACCACTATGTCGTCATATATAGGTTTACAATCAAAACCGTAATGTCGTATTAGAAGTCGGGTTTCCATCATGAGTCAAGGCTAGGGACGATCTCCTTACCTATTCGAGACATTCTAGCAAATGTCTCAGGATTCGGACGCTGGCGAACCCATGGATCCTGCAGGGCCGGTCCACAAATACTTTAGTGGATTGGCAATTCCTGAACACACGCTTCCTGGTCCTATTGAACCTATAAATTGGTAACTATCAAAAAATATAACCGAGGCCTCATAATCCATCATCAACATAAGTAAAATGTCAGGGCTTGCAAAACCCTGATACCACTTCTAGCTAGAAAGAAACGTGTGCACTCCCTGTGTTCCCTTGTCCAATTTCTGACTCTTACCGGGGTGTGAGGCTCGCGAAGTCATGCTATACACAAAGCTACGCCTAAACAGGCCATGCTTTGATCATCAACCACAAGGCTCTGTTTTTCAACAAAAGCCTTGACCCATGCATCTTAGCATGCCACATTGTCATTCCATACCATACAGTTGATTTCTGTTAATATATAACCTCTGAGCTCATACGTCTCAGAGAAGGGTGTTAAGCAAGATAATAAATTCTCCACCACCAAGCAGATATACATCAGTAGAGATGAACGAATACAACATAAAGGAATACAACGTCAGACATACCATCCATATACAAGTCCGTTCTAGGTCTGAATCAAACCGGAGGCACCTTATTCCTCGTCCCATACGTCCAATACGGGAGAGAGACCCTCGCATATCCGAACAATCAACAAGTACGTCCGGACAGCCACCACTGTAGCCCCTTCAAGGTAGCTACTCCAATCATGAGCATCAATAGCAACTCATCCATTCGATGTGAAGATCGTCGGTCTTGCACCGTCTTCAATCTCTTCGACTGTTAGTCGTCGTATTCATTATTCAGAATGGGTTAAACTCAGTCTTTCCGAATAACTCATGTAATTTATAAATAGTTTCTATAAAAACACATCCAACGCCTCATTCCAATTCATAATATTCTTTCAATTAAATATTCACATTTTAGGGAAAGGTTCCCATTAATTTTATCAAAGATAAAATCCTTTTAAATTTATTCTTTTTAATCTCAAAAATCATTACTTAACGATTATTCGAATTTAACAAATTAATCTGATCCTTAACTGGGTAAAAGAACTAATGTCGTTTAAAAACACAGTTCATGATAAACCCAAAATCATCTTCCATTGAAATGGAAGCCATACGGAAATCATAACACTACATAATCGATATAAATTCCCATTTCAGACTAATAATATAAATGGAATAATGGCAAAGCCTTTTAAATTCCATATATAGTAACAACCCTCATTCATAGGAGTTCATATCGATTATTACCGAATCGAATTCCATACAATTCCAATTTAATATATTAAATTAGAAAAGTTTACTTTGAAAAATTCCCATTTAAATCTTAATAATTTTTTTATAAATTCCAAATTATTTCTTCACTGTTAATTGGGTTAAAGAACAAATGTTATTTAAAACATTGTACACGATAAACCCAAAATCTAATTTCAATTCAATTCCAATCAAATACTAATTGGTAAAATTTTCTAAATCTTAATTAAAAGATTTATTCTTTTCTAAACTAGGTTTAAGAAACAGTGTTATTAAAGACACCATTCACGACAAACCCAATATCCAATTTGACATTAAATATAAGATTCTGAATAGAAATTTTATTGGCTTATATTCAATATCAAATTCTGAAACCAAAGAATATTGTATTGGGAATAACGATATATAAATCTATCTTCCAAATTCGACACAATATTTGTATAATTACATAATCCAATATCAAAATATTTCGAAGATAATTTCCATTCAAATCCATTCCAATATATATAAATATACATTGGAAAATTCTGGTTACTTTAAAACCATTTTCAAATCCAATTTATTGATTTCTAAAAATAATTAATTTATTATTCTAGTTAATAACTAGGTCATTTTGATAAAAATATATTTTTATCTTTATAAAATTGGAATTTTTCATCAAAAATCCTTCCTAACCATTTATTATGATTTTACATAATTTTTCCATATTTTTAATAATTTTATTATAGACCGTACAGTCGGTTTCCAATAATGGCCACCGAACTGCATTCATAGCGACCTGTTCTAAAATATATTTGGACATATCTCCAAATCTAACCGTTATATTTCAAATCTCTTATATACACTGGAAAGCTCTTTTCGATACGAACCCACGGTTCTGGTTTTAGGAGAATCCAACGGTTGGATCTCCCGTAATGTTGATTTGAAGTTAATGGTCAAAATTCGCGAACGGTCCCTGCGCGGCGCGTTCTATTCAGGCCATTAAATATATATATATATATATATATATATATATATATATATATATATATATATATATATACGTATTATATATATTTCGTCGATTTCCATTTAAATCGTATTTTATAAATTGTTTATAAATTCATTCTAAAATGATTTCAACTTAATTTCCAATTTTTAATCAAAATTGAATATTCCATATTTTTATCGTATTAAAATGATAATTTTTTCTGCTTTGCTATCATGTAAATGATTTACAATTTGATGATTTTATAATACAATAACAATGTAATTTCATTGTTTAAAACATTTTATTTAAAACATTGAATATTTTCAATCATTCCTACATACACAATAAAAATGTATATTTTTGTTGTTAACATATTCTAGTCCAAACAATGAATATTTTGATGAATCAAACTTACATTAAAAATGTAACACATTTTTATAAAAAAAATTGAATATTTTAATGAATCATACTTATATTAAAAATGTAATTTTTAATATTGGAATATTTTACTCAAACATGAAACTTTTTTCCACCATTTCTTATATTCAATGAAAATGTAAATTTTTATTGTTAAACCTTTTTATTTCAATCAATGAATATTTTTCATTATTTCTATATTCAATAAAAATGAGAATTTTTATTGTTCAACTTTTCTATTTCAATCAATTGTCATTTTTCATTTTTTCTACATTCAATAAAAATGTGAATTTTATCATTAACATATTTTCATTTCAAACAAATGATCATTTTCATATTTTCTACATATAAATGATTTACATTTTAATAAGTAAAATCTTTTTAATAAATCAAACATACAATAAAAATACAGTTTTTATTGTTTAATCTTTTTATTGAATCATGATTCTTTTTAATGATTTTATAATACAAACAAAATGTGATTTTCATTGTTTTAAAACATTTTATTTTAAAACATGGAATATTTTCAATCATTTCACCTACACAATAAAAATGTATATTTTTATTGTTGACATCAAATAATGAATATTTTATTTATTTATACATATAATAAAAATGTGATTTTTATCGTATAAACATTGTCTTTTCAAAACAATGAATATTCTATTGGTTCACACATTCAATAAAAATGATAATTTTTTATTATTTAAATATTTGTATTCAACACATGAATATTATTTTAAAATATTCTTTATTTTCCAAATTTGAATGAGACCCAAACAATTACCATATAATGTTATTTATATGGATTTCATACATCGTATGTATACGACAATAATGATAAACAATCAATAAAAATTCATACAACATCCAGAGTGCATTTTACAACTGTGTGAGCATTAAAACAAATAAATAACGCTCATCACAGACTGTCAATCCATCGATTGACATAAACCTAAATTTTGGGGTCGGTTTATGTCAAATATCATCCTAATACCCACGTGGGGTTTTCAAACAACAACAGTTTATTATTTGTGCAGTTGGGTGATGTGTGAAATTTATCATCCCAATCATATCAGATAAATGGGTGTACATAAACAAATCGTTCGATTTGTAAATGAATATTTATTTCTTTTCATGATAATTTTATGCCGTTCATATATATATACGTTAAAAATTATATTTTGAACGATAAAATATTTTACTCATCATATGAATATTTATTTAGTTCATTTATACAATAAAATGTTATTTTTATTATTCACACATTTTATTCAACAATCACATCACAATAAGTCCAAACAAACAATCATGGTTTCAATCAAAGGTGTTGGGTACTACTAAGCACCGTCTGCATCCTAATATATATTTAACTGTAAAATAAATAAAGTGAAAAGGAGTTCTCATCTTTGGGATCCACTCCACCAGTATAATTTCTGAATTTCTGAAGAGTTTTGATTTTCCCGAAATTCCAACGCAATCTTTTCACGTTGTTCACAGTAAAATCATATTTTTAATATGATGTTTATATATTCAAAAATCACATTTTTAAACAGCGATATTTATAAATAAAAATCGTTTTTTCTATACAATGAAAAAACATGTTTTCCTATACAGTGAAAAATAATGTTTTTTTTCTATACAGTGAAAATAATGTTTTTTATATACAATGAAAAGTAATGTTTTACATACAATGAAAAATCATATTTTATGCAATGTTAATTCTATTAAAAATTACATTTTTATGAAATTTTATTCCATTTAAAAATAATGTTATATATATATACTTTTATAAAACAATCCTATATATTTTATATAAAAAATCCTATATATATATATATATATATATTATAAAAACAATGCTTATATATATTTACAAAACAATGCTTTTATATATTTACAAAACAATGTTTTTCTATTTTAAAACCATACTTTTCTATTTTTTAAAACAATGCCTTTCTATTTTAAAATAATACTTTTCTATTTTTAAAACAATACTTTTCTATTTTTAAAAACAATGCTAACTTTTATTTTAAAGGTAATGCTATTTCATATATTTTAAAAGTAATGCTATTCATATATTTTAAAACAATACTAATTATATTTTCAAAAACCATATTTTTACATCATACTTTTTATATTTTATTTTAATTAAAAATTCAGATCTTTAAAAACAATTTCAATTTATTTAAAAATCTGAAAGTAAAACAATGTTATATATAAAAAAACCTCACTGTTTTCGGTTCTGATCAGTTTTATGTTGTAGATCCTGGAGAGACGATTCCAACGAATCTGAAATCACTCAATTTTGATAAGATTTGAAAAAGTTATCATAGTCTAAACCTTTAACAAATAATTTACCATATTTGATTAGGTTTAAACCTTCTTCTTCCTTTCTAATTTTCTGCCGTGCCTAAACCCATCGCTCGCTTCAGGAATCCGATGCGCGTCGCCTCCACAGTTGCTCCGACGATGATCAGGAAGTGCCATCGGAAACGGCGCAGCACCATCTCCTAATGCCAGTAACCCCGCGGTGATCGAACGCCTCCACCACCCTGAAAAAGCTTACGAGCGACGCCAGTATGAACAAGAAATTCAATTGATCCTCTCAACGATTTTGCATCAAATCCATATGAAAATGTAGATCGAAGTTTGCTCTTGAAGTTTTGTTTTGAAATCAACATTTAATTTGAAGTGGATTGGAATCGATTAAGGCTTGAATTTCGTAGTGTTATAGCCGTTGATTTAACCCTAGCGGCGGCTCTGGGAGACTGAATTACGGTTTTCCGACTTTTGGGCCATTTTATAATAATTATTTTATTATTTAATATAATTTTAATTCTCCAATAACTTGTTTATCAGTTCGGACTGCAAATGAGGCCCAATGACTATCGCCCCAAACTAAATACCCCCATTCCGAACACAATGGGATATGTTTTGTAAGCCTGTTCGATTATTTTATTCAGTTTTTATCAGAATTAAAATATAAATCAATGTATAATAAATTTGAACGTACATTTTAATTTACTGGGGCCACATACTGACTCCAAAAATTCCCGAAAAATAAATCTATCTATTTTTTGAAGATATGATCCTAAAAAAATAAATTTCACAGAATTTGGAGACCGTTTGAAAAATGATCATTTTTTTGTCGATCCAATTTGACTAAAATTGACAAAACACGTTTTCTTTTGCCACACTCACATATTGACTCCAAAAATTATAAAAATTGGAATCAAACAATAATTTGACTTTTTAGATCCAACAAAAGTGGTTTCGTCAAAAACGAAGGTCATTTGCAAAATGGATATTTTTATTGGCTATATGTTATATAAAATTCCATAGCCGACTATTTCAAATTTTAAACTGGACATAACTTTTTATTCCTGCTATGAAATTTGGATTTTTCAGATTCGTTGGAAAGATATTTTCAAAAAGATTCAAATATTTCTTGTTTCACTAAAATATGATATATTTTGAATCCTGTACATTCATTTGAAATTTGAATCGAATTTTCAAACTACCATGCTGTTTCTAACTCCTTTTATAATTAAAATAAATATATTCATTCTAACTTTAATTTAAATAATTTTTTTCGTTATTATTTAAAATAAATCATTATAAATATTCTAAATGTGTTAAAATTGCTAAAATAAAAATTTTAAATTTGTTTTGAAATTCTGATTGTTACAATCTCTCACTATGTTATGTTATATGCTTAAATTAGTCCTTTTATTACATTTACATGTTAGATCGCATTGAATCATGATCATGTAAGTTAAATTTCATTTTTAAACCTTAGGGATAATAAAACATGTAAAAATAAATTAAATTGATAAGTTCAGATGGGCATTGTTATTGACACTCCAAACATTGTTTGGGGGGGGGAGGGGTCAATTTTTTTCTTTAAAAAATTGTTAAGGGGAGTACCAATGAGGAAAGTAGCCCCTTAACAAATAAAGGTAATTTTACCTTAACAAATATTGCAAGGAACATAGTTTTTTTTTGTTCGCATATTGCGATAATTTTAAACCCAAAAGGTTAAGCATTTTCGGAGGAATAGGATCGAACTTTTTTTTTGTTCGGCATAAATATGCCGAATTTTATAATTACGGAGGCAATGCCGAAAAATGATTATTAATTTTTGACATACCACTGTCCAATGCATATATTATTGATTACGTGTTGCACTCGGTGTAGTGGTAACGAACTGCTTATTTGAATTCGGTTTCCCTTGTCGAATAAGTTTATTTTTAATCTAATTTGAAGGGGCAATTCAAGAATATTGAGTAGTGTGAAATAATATGTTTGTGTAGCCCTTTCACAATTTTTCAAAGAGTGGAGTGTTTTTAAAAAATGACCATCCTTAACAATAGTTGGAGTGTCAATAACAACACCCGTTCGGATTCATATACATGTAGATATACATTTAATATGTGCATGTGAATGATTGTTTCATGTCCTATATGAATTTGGGAGTTGGAATATGCTTTTCAATTTATATATTTGATGTTTGAATGGATGAAATTATGTTTGGATGCTATAGTTGATTTTTTTGTGTTAGTACCAATGAAATAAGGCCTTAGAATTAAGATTGGAGTGCAATAGAATCAAACTTCGTCAAAATCGCATGAAATTTAGGGATTGAGCTCTGGAAGGCGGTTGGAAGATGCCTCGAAATATTGGGGTCAAAATTCATAAACTATATGTATTGGTACCAGTCCATGTCCTATGGACCGGCACCTAGAGAAGCGTCATTTTGCCTCTAATATTTTCACAAGAACTCCTACGTGAATTTTTAGGTCAGGGGAAAAGTTTGGTTTCAAATGGACTTGGCATGTGACGTGAAGAAATTTTATAATTCACGGGACTAGCAGGGAGCCACGTTGGACCGGTAGGAAGTGAACCGGTAGGAAAATGGAGTCAAGGAGGGATGTACTTCGAGGATCGAAGTACCTAGCCAAAAATTGGCTAAGTTCATGGACAGGTACTGGTTCATATCCTATGTGCGGGTATGGATCCATCATGGAGGGTCGTTTAGACATTTAATTGGAAGAGGAAGCTTCCTAGATCATGATGGTCGTCTTGGTTTGCAGTTTCATCCTAGTTTGGAGAATTATGGCATGATCAAGTTAACAACTCTTCGATGGGAAAATCAAATGTGGAGTGGTTCGAAGGGAAAGTTATGGCTAGCATGCGAAGTGATGTAGCTACTTAGAAGTGAAGCCATTCGTAGTAGACAAAGCTGTGTGGTAATGGATTATCAGAGTTATGACTCAAGCTGTGGGAAGAGTGGAGTGGCTCTAATGATGGATTGCCAAAGAATCATTGATAGCTCATAATGTTCTACTATCGACTTAAGATAAGGGTGTGCTCGATATTTGGGTCCAAAAGGCACATGTGCTGGATAGATGGGTCCAGCAAACACAACTAGCCAATATACAATGTCTTCGCGGGTGAGGGCACTTAAATTGTTAGGCACTTGCATCAAGAAGGCAGACATACTAGACAACTGGGTCCTGAAGGTACAGAGGAGTCACACTAGAATTGGGATTATCATTTGACCTTGGTTAAGAGAGTATCGCCATACGAGTATCAATGGATTCACGGCTTTAGAAGGTGATATTTAGGACTGGGGTATGGTTTCTATGGTTGTTTTATCACTTACACTTTCACCTCTTGGGTAGCATATCACCTATAGGGCTTTGAGGAGATAAGGATAAGCCGAGAAGGCTAGATAGATTCTCTTATCTTATGAATTCACCCACTTCTTATGTTACTATTTTCTATAACACTATTTCTTTGAGTATCAAATATTATGGTGTTATTATGTGCTGACTCCTTGATTGTAGGGACAACCTAGTATGAGACTCAACCTGTCTATTTACATCTATAGTAATACAACCTTTGGTAGATTTTATTGCTTATACCAGGATGTTGTTTGACTTAAGGTTTTATGTTTCTTCACATCACCTTGGGTACTCGTCGACGATGCTAATGAGTTGACTAGTATCTAGCTAGGTTATATGAAGTGTCAGGCCGAAGACGAGCTCGGACGAGCTATAGCGTATAGTTACTTGTATATATTCCTTTACACTTATGAGCGTACTCAAATGGTTATAGTGAGGGTGAAATATATTCAGATATTACGGGTTTCATGTACATAACTCTATGGCTTTAATGATATTTCAGCAGCTTTATGTTCAGTTAGCTATCACTATATTACTATTTATATCTATTATTATATATTTTCCATGCGTTGTGAGATATGCGATAGGTATGCTTTTGATTATCACTCTTGATGGTCGGCCCATGTCAGCTTGGATGCTACAACACACTATTTTACCTATTTATATGCAAGTGGTATGGTGTGGTCGTCACATTTGGTGTCAGAGCTTTGCCTATACGATTTAACTAAATAATTAGGACATATACACATAAGAGAGATGTATTTGTAGATTGATGAATCTATACTTTTTATGTTTGTATATATAGTAGTCCGCACTTGAACACCATTGCTGCATTTCTTGAGTTTGGACTGACTCTTTTTGTTACATATTCAAGATAAGTCGAGCCACTAGAAACACAGCTAGGAACAATTCTACATCAGGTGTAGTAAGGTAAGGTGGATTGAGGATGGGAACTCCCGACTACCAAGCTATGTTCATTGATATGATGGCGTCGATTGCGAGAAGAGCCCGAGTTTCCACAGAGTAACTGCAGATAAGGGTGGTGCTCATGTGTCGGTACCACGAATATATTTTTTCATGATATCCAAGGATTTCTCTACTTTGGGAGGTAATCCATTCTATGGGTCTGAGTCTGCTATTGAGGTCCATGATTGGTTGGATACATATACTCGTATTTTTGGAGACTTGGGTATTGATGATGCTATGAAGAGAAGCTTTGTTCTTGATAGCTTCAAGGTAGAGCCATGAGTTGGTGGAACTTCATTCTTCTTATCACCTTATAGGATCTGATTTCTTGGGATAACTTCAAGACTAGTTTCGAACAAAAGTTCATTCCTATGGTCCAGCAGTCTATCATGTTTAAGAAATTTGACGAGCTGAAACAAGGAGATAAGTCAGTTCTATAGTGTTTTCTTGAGTTTGAAGCTCTCTCCAACTATGAGTGCTCTTTTATTAAAATCCTTTATCAATAGAATGAGAAATTCATTCTAGGATTAGACGAGTATCTAAGAGAGAGGCTTATAGATCACATCTAGGACCCGTTCGAGAAGTTGATTGAGAGTGCCCTTAGGCACGAGGCTATGTTTCCTAAGAAAGTTGTTGCTTGTGATGTTTTTGAGGAACCAAACAAACAACAAAGCTGTAACACCCCACTCCCGCTATGATCACTCACTAAGGGAATGCCATAGCATCGGTGGAGTATTTTAGTGAATATAGAACATAAAAATTACAACAAGACAGATATAAATAGTACTTGAAATTTAAAACATCATCTCATAACAGCGGAAGTAAAACATGTCTGGTTACATCATAAAACCACAATAAAAGTCAAGTACAATATCCATCAAAATAAAGAAGTACATAATCCCACTCTCAAACAATAGCCATGACAAAAGAAAAGATAACTGGGTAACTGGAGCTTTACATCTATCCAAGCTCCTAAAGACTGGAACAGCAATCCGATCAAGCTCCACTAGTGCTAGGATCCACCGTAGGACCTGAGGGTTGGGAAAAAGATAAAAACAACGGGGTTAGACATAAGTCTGAGCGAGTCCTATAACTTTAACAATACAATCGTTAAAGTAACCAGAGAAGACATAAACTGATATACGGTAACTAATGGGGATGAATGGCTACACTAAGCAGTCAACTAAACTAAGATAAAAGATAAAGACGCATCTACCCTTCCAAAGGTAAATTACTAAACTGCACCACACCAGTCATTCCTAACTTAAAGGTTGATCCCACCCATGGACTTATAAAATTAACTTAATAGTTCTCGCATACCCCTAGGTGACTAAGTAGACGCCACGGGGCCCTACAATCCACTAGGTGTACACACTACTCCCCATTCGATCGGCTCCCTAACGTAGATACCCGTGCTGGCCCCACCGTGGGGTGTACCATTCCCCAACGTGGCAACCTGATAAAATTAACGGTGCACGGCTTATATCTACACGATGCAACAACGTCTTATTTACCAGCCCGGGTCCACACACGCATATGAAACCCGTTGGTCATGTGTTGCCACCGCTAACCCATTTTGGCCTCTTATAGTCAAGCCCAGTATGCGTGTCCCGTCCTCGACATGGGTCGAGCCCACTAAGATACGTATGGGTTACTGGTTGAAATGGGCCCCCAGCACAAGCCATCCCCCTAAGCTTAGCCCCCACACTAGTGTTTCCCACTTAACCCTTTAACCATGTTTAATTACATGTTTCATCTTGGTTAAGTATTTAATCATATTTTCTATTGGCAACCACTAGCAATTTCCACATACCACCCAAGGTACCCACTTAATCCCCATGCCCCACTACATGATTATCTGGTTAAGTGTTTCTTAATTGATTAACACCGTAACCGTGTAAAGGACCCCTCACATTGGACCGTTATTTGTAGATGCCTGGTTAAGCCGGTAGGTTCCGGGCAGTCTTACACTACAAACGGGTCCAACCTCGTGTCATTTACCCTTGTTACGTATTTAATTTATGATTAAGACCCCTCACATTGGACCGTCTTTTGTAGATGCCTGGTTAAGCCGGTAAACTCCGGGCAGTCTTACACTACAAACGGGTCCAACCTCGTGTCTCAATCGATTAATTACTCCTAACTAATCACCCCCATAATTTGTGTTAATTATCATGTTTATTTTAGGAATATGGGTACACCTAACTTAATAGGCAAATTCCCAACTCCAAAGTGTGGGTACACCTAACTTAATAGGCAAATTCCCAACACATAGTATGGGTACACCTAACTTAATAGGCAAATTCCCATACTATGTTCATTTATTTTATGTTATGCATAATTATATTAATTTCACACAATCTTATTAACATATGTATTTAATTAACCCCATCGTTCCCACGTAATTTCGTTCTCATGACATAACACATATAAAAGGTGTCAACTTGCATATGTATGAACATGTTTCAAAGGTGCCATCTTGCATATTAACAAACACATAACTTGCATATGAACTTGCGTAACATGTCACGTAACTTGCATATAATCTTGTATAACATGTCACATAAACTTACATATTAACAAATACATGACTTGCATATAGTATGTCACATAACTTGCATATGAACTTGCATAACATTCTTGCATATAAACTCATAAACTTGCATATGAACTTGCATAACATACTTGCATATGAACTAATAAACTTGCATATGAACTTGCATAACATACTTGCATATGAACTCATAAACTTGCATATGAACTTGCATAACATACTTGCATATAAACTCATAAACTTGCATATGAACTTGCATAACATACTTGCATATAAACTCATAAACTTGCATATGAACTTGCATAACATACTTGCATATGAAGAAACATACAACTTGCATAATTATCATACATGTAACTTGCATTTTTTCATACATGTAACTTGCATATTAATCATATGATCACAAAACACAAAACTTGCATAACCCACATACATTAGCAAACTAACATCATGTCATATGACTTAAAATCCATTAATCCCCAAACAAAACCATATGATCTCATTATATCTCATCTACTTAATTTAGCAATCGGTTATCAAAGTGATAGAAACTCACAACTAGCAAATTTGCACTCCAAATGAAGAAGATTAAGATGCTTAGAATGGATTAGAGGTTGATTAGAGAGTGATTAGCTTGAAACCCTCTTCATAAATTAGTGGAGGCTCCTTCTAAGATTTAATTTGGCGGCATGTAGCCCTCAATTCTATTATTAGTATGGATTAGGGTAGGTTTAGGGTGTATTTATAGATTAGGTGAGTGTTTTAGGCCCTTAGATTAACCCTAGATTAGATTAGGACCCTTAGATTTCGGAAATCTCTAGAACCCAGCCCAGTCCTAGCCAGAAAACCAGACCTGGTGCACCCAGTCCCTCTGGCTCGACACGCCGTGTCGACAGGCAAGTCGACAGGCAAGTCGACCCCCCAGTCGACAGGCCTGTCGACAGCCCTGTCGACATGGCTAGGGCGGGAACTTTCCCGCCTGGCCCTGCTGGTTCTATTTTAAAATCTGAATTTGAATTTTCAAATCTGTTTTTAGCTTTGAATTTTCTGCAAACTTCAATGGGCCTTAACTGGGCCATACGGACTCCGATTTACAAAATTTCAGACTCTATTCTGCGTATTTTTCCGAGACGAACGCAATGACGCAGCCTGTTTCCCCCAATTCTCATATCTGAGATTAATTATACTTTAATTACTAACCATTAGTGTTAATTGAAATTCGGGGTGTTACATTCTCCCCTACTTAAAGGATTTCGTCCTCGAAATCTCTAAGTCAAGAAGAATGTATCCTACCAACCAAACAACCATCTACTAAACCATCAACCACAAGCAACCATTATCCTTAGAAACTTCTAATGATGTATGAACATATGCAGAAAGTGTGTGTATATGTCCGTATACTAATGCAAAATCAGGTGGTCTACTGATTCAGTCGACCTCCTTAATGCAAACCATGATAGTGCCATGCATCCAATATGTATGCGAAACCCTATTGACACATACAATTTCTATATGCGTGCACAACCATACACAAAAATGCATCATCCACATGATAACACAGCCATGATACATCCATCAATTTAACTACCACATCCATTTATGCGATATGCAACATGAAGTGACTGAGCCGATCTAGTGCCTAATGTGTGTGTATATGCATCCACGAGCAACCACTAGCAAACAATTGCATCCACATGCATCCATCAACCATAACATGTTTCAAACACATGTTTCAACCATAGGTTTTACCCTATCTAAAGGTCATAGGTACTAGCGAGAGGATATACTAAAGATAAGATAAGTACTAGACAAGCGATAAAGGAGAAGTTAAAAGACATACTCTCAAAAAGAAATGGATACAAAGAACGCATCTTCGCTTCCGTCTCCCAAGTAGCATTGCTTTCGTCATCTCCCCATTGCACTTTAACTAGCTGAACTTCTCTATTCCTCAACTTCCTAGTTTCTGACCCAAGGATGCGAGTAGGAGCTCGTCGAATCGTCGCATCACGCTCTACCTCTACATCTCTAAGCAAGCTCGGCTCTACCACCTCTGCGGTCTCATGTAAGCACTTCCTCAAGTGTGATACATGGAATACATCATGAACACCACTAAGTCTGTCGGGCAACTCCACCCTATATGCCATCCGTCCAATCCTTTCCTTAATAGGAAACGGCCCAACAAACCTCGTTGCTAACTTCCCAACGGACCCAAAGCGAACAACATTTCTCAACGGAGATACTTTGACAAAAACCATGTCCCCAACCTCAAACTCAAGATCCGTCCTTCTCCGATCCGCATAAGACTTCTGTCTATCTTGCGCTGCCTTCATCCTTCTTCGAATCAAATCAATCTTCTCTGAAGTCTCTCTAACCATATCTGGCCCAAGCAAGATCTTATCCGTAGATTCCCACCAACATGTAGGAGATCGACAAGGCCTTCCATAAAGAGCTTCGAAAGGTGCCATGCCAATACTAGACTGAAAGCTGTTATTGTATGCGAACTCCACCAAATGAAGATGTTCTTCCCATGTACCTCCAAAATCCAAGATAAAAAGCCTCAAGAGATCTTCTAAGATACGGTTCACCCTCTCGGTCTGACCGTCCGTCTGAGGATGATATGCGGTGCTCAAACACAACTGAGTCCCTACCGCCTCTTGCAAACTTCTCCAAAACTCACTAGTGAAGATAGGATCTCGATCACTCACAATGTTGGATGGTACGCCATGCAATCTAACAATCTCTCTAACATAGACTGAAGCAAGCCATGGAGCGGTTCTCTTACTCTTCACGGGTATAAAATGGGCACTCTTGGTAAGTCTGTCTACCACAACCCAAATTCCCGTATTGCCCTTCCTCGATCTCGGTAACCCATCGAGACACTATCCCACTTCCATTGCGGAACTTCCAATGGGTGTAGCAACCCACCGGGTTTCCTTTGCTCCGCTTTAACTTGTTGGCACACTAAGCATCTAGCCACATACTCGGCCACATCTTTCTTCATATCGGCCCAGAAGAAAACTCTCTTCATATCTTGGTACATTTTGTCTCCACCGGGATGAATAGTCATCCTAGAACGATGTGCATCATCCAAAATAGCCTTCTTCAAACCCTCATCTTGCGGTACACAAAGTCTACCGTCTCTATGCAACCATCCCCTATCATCTATGGTGTATCTACCCAAATGGCTGGACGACTCCCCCCTTATAAGCTTCTCTACCAACTCAACCAACTGTGGGTCGTCTCGCTGAGCCTCGCCAATCCGTCCCAAAAGAGTAGGTCTAACCTCCAAGGATGCTAACAAACCATGTACAAAGTCAACAGAAGGTCTGAAGTCGAACAAAGAAAGAAACTCCAAGCTTCGCCGTTCCACGAACAATGGACTCAAAGATAGCCTTTTTCTACTCAAGGCGTCCGCCACCACGTTACCCTTGCCAGGGGTATACGCTATCTCGAAATCATAGGATGCTAAGAACTCCATCCACCTTTGCTGTCTTAAGTTTAAATCCTTCTGAGAGAATAAGTACTTCAATGATTTATGGTCAGTGAACAACTCGAATCTCTCACCAAGAAGATAATGGCGCCAAGACTTAAGTGCGAAAACAATCGCGGCCAACTCTAGATCATGGGTAGGGTAATTCTTCTCATGCACTCTCAATTGCCTCCCTCCATAGGCTATTACCCTTCCCTCCTGCATCAAGACTGCGCCTAATCCTGTCCCACAAGAATCGGTATAAACAACAAACGGCTTACTCCCATCTGGAAGCACTAAAACTGGAGCGGTGGTCAAAGCTCTCTTTAACCGTCGGAAAGCATCATCACAATCTACGTCCCATGAGAAAACCAGATTCTTCTTCGTCAAGCGGGTTAATGGGGTTGATATCTTCGCAAAGTCTTTGATGAACTTCCTATAATATCCTGCCAACCCCAAGAAACTTCTTACTTCGGTAGCATTTCTAGGAACTTTCCAATCCTGGATAGATACTATCTTTGCGGGATCCACAGCTATCCCTTCCTTAGAGACCACATGCCCTAAGAATCGCACTTCCCTTCTCCAAAAATGACATTTAGGGAATTTAGCTTTAAGACTATGTGCTCGAAGAGTCTCCAACACTTCTCTGAGATGTAAGGCATGCTCTTCTTCACTCTTGGAAAAGACCAAGATGTCATCCACAAAGACTACTACAAACTTATTCAGATACTCTCTGAACACTCTACTCATCAGATCAACAAAGTATGCAGGGGCGTTTGTCAACCCAAATGGCATCAAAAGCCACTCATAAAAACCATCCGGAGTCCGGAAAGCAGTCTTCTCTATACTGTCCTCCGCCACTCTCAACTGATGAAACCCTGTAGCTAAGTCCATCTGCGAAAACACTGAGGCGCCAACCAACTGATCAAAGAGATCATCTATCCTCGGTAATGGGTGTCTATTCTTCTTCGTGAGCTTATTAAGTTCTCTATAATCCACACAAAGTCTGAGGGACACATCCTCCTTCGTGGCAAACACTACTGGAGCTCCCCACTCTGATATACTTCGCCTTATGAACCCCTTCTCAAGCAACTCCCCTACTTGCTTATGAAGTTCTTTTCTCTCACGAGGAGCCATGTGGCGCACTGGCAAAGACACTGGTTTGGCATTATCCACCAAATAAATTCGGAAATCTATCTCCCGCTTCGGAGGCAAACCCTTCACCTCTTCAAACACATCCGGATATTCCCGGACCACTCTGACAGAACGCAAACTCTCGACCGAAGCATCGAGCGATTCAAGATAACTTAGCATAACAGATTCCATGGGATTACAAGAGATCTCGAGAGTGTTACCCAAGCGGGTCATAAGCCTAACAACTCTCCTTTCACAATCAAGAACGGCACCATTACTGGATAACCAGTCCATGCCCAAAATCAACCCATAGCCCGTAAAGCCCAAAACAAAAGCATCACATCCAAACTCAACGCTAAGTATAGAAATCTTCAAACCCAAACATATCATAGACAGATATATGGAGCCCCCAATTGGGTTTGAAACAACCAAGGGATCATCCACTAGACTGGTGTCTAAGTGCAGTGACTCAACTAATGATGATGAGATAAAAGAATGCGATGCGCCGGAGTCAAACAAAGTACGAACTGGATGATCAAACAGAAAAACCAGACTTTCAACGGAAATAGTTCTACCTCTCTGCTGAATCGGTGGAACTGAGAGAGCCTGAACTTGCCCCCCCCCCCTGCTTGAGGTGGTGCCATCAGAGCTTGCACATGGCGTCCCGAGGTAGACCTCGTCTTCTGCCCCTTCTTTGGGCAGTCCTTCACAAGATGTCCTGCTTCACCACAATGAAAGAAACCGGTCTTCTTCTTTTTGCGACAATCCTTGCTGAGTTGGCCTGGGGTCCCACAATTGAAGCACTTCTTCTTCTTCTTGTCACCATTGCCTTTTCCACCCTTGCCTTGTTGTTGTGTTGCAGTTTCTTCTGATCCCCCTTCTTCTCTGGTGCCTTAGAACTCTTATCATCCTCATGCATAAGTGCCATGTAGACAAGCTTCTCAAAGGTGGCCCCCATAGGAATGTGAGTCATAGCTATTCCTTGCAATGGTTCGTTCAAGCCTCTAACGAACCTCAAAGCCTTCTTCTCCGGTGTATTCACCAACTCTATGCCAAACCTTGCTAATTGATTGAATTTGTTGACATATTCTTTCACCGTGAGATTCCCTTGCTTCAAATTCAAGAACTTCTCCATAAACAGATTCTCTTCCGACCTTGAGAGAAACTTAGCCCCAAACCTTTGCTTAAAATCTGCCCAAGAGTCAACAGGGCGTTCTCCATTAGTGACCTCCCACCAGAATGAGGCCTCTCCCTTCATTAACCAAGCCGCCAACTTGACTTTATTTCCCTCTTCCACTTCAAAGATATCTAGCAACTCTTCCACTTCCTTAAGCCAATCTCTAGCCTCTACCAAAGTCTCTGAACCTAGAAAAGGTTTTCCTCCTATAGCTTTGAACTCCTTGCAAATCTTAGCAAAATTATCCACTCTAGGCTGAGGAGGAGGAGCGGTTGCCTCTGGTGTAGTAGCATTGGCTGGACCCGCAGCCGCGGCCCTAGCCTCTTGTAACCTCCTATACCATAGTGGTATAACTAAGCCCTCCGGGATGTTAAGATCTTCAGCCATGCTGAAACGAAAGAGGAAAGATTCAAAAAGGAGATTCCGAAAGATAAAGATATGGCTATTGGGGATTATGCTTTTCTTTTTCAAAAACTTTTCTCTTAAAAGACATGTTTTTGAAAATACTTTTTCCAAAAATAATACCTTTACTATTCTAAAAAAAATGTATTTTTTCTCAAAAATTTATCTGTTCCGGTAACCTTCAGCTCTGATACCACGTGTAACACCCCACTCCCGCTATGATCACTTACTAAGGGAATGCCATAGCATCGGTGGAGTATTTTAGTGAATATAGAACAGAAAAATTACAACAAGACAGATATAAATAGTACTTGAAATTTAAAACATCGTCTCATAACAGCGGAAGTAAAACATGTCTGGTTACATCATAAAACCACAATAAAAGTCAAGTACAATATCCATCAAAATAAAGAAGTACATAATCCCACTCTCATACAATAGCCATGACAAAAGAAAAGATAACTGGGTAACTGGAGCTTTACATCTATCCAAGCTCCAAAAGACTGGAACAGCAATCTGATCAAGCTCCACTAGTGCTAGGATCCACCGTAGGACCTGAGGGTTGGGAAAAGATAAAAACAACGGGGTCAGACATAAGTCTGAGCGAGTCCTATAACTTTAACAATACAATCGTTAAAGTAACCAGAGAAGACATAAACTGATATACGGTAACTAATGGGGATAAATGGCTACACTAAGCAGTCAACTAAACTAAGATAAAAGATAAAGATGCATCTACCCTTCCAAAGGTAAATTACTAAACTGCACCACACCAGTCATTCCTAACTTAAAGGTTGATCCCACCCATGGACTTATAAAATTAACTTAATAGTTCTCGCGTACCCCTAGGTGACTAAGTAGACGCCACGGGGCCCTACAATCCACTAGGTGTACACACTACTCCCCATTCGATCGGCTCCCTAACGTAGATACCCGTGCTGGCCCCACCGTGGGGTGTACCATTCCCCAACGTGGCAACCTGATAAAATTAACGGTGCACGGCTTATATCTACACGATGCAACAACGTCTTATTTACCAGCCCGGGTCCACACACGCATATGAAACCCGTTGCTCATGCGTTGCCACCGCTAACCCATTTTGGCCTCTTATAGTCAAGCCCAGTATGCGTGTCCCGTCCTCGACATGGGTCGAGCCCACTAAGATACGTATGGGTTACTGGTTGAAATGGGCCCCCAGCACAAGCTATCCCCCTAAGCTTGGCCCCCACACTAGTGTTTCCCACTTAACCCTTTAACCATGTTTAATTACATGTTTCATCTTGGTTAAGTATTTAATCATATTTTCTATTGGCAACCACTAGCAATTTCCACATACCACCCAAGGTACCCACTTAACCCCCATGCCCCACTACATGATTATCTGGTTAAGTGTTTCTTAATTGATTAACACCGTAACCGTGTAAAGTACCCCTCACATTGGACCGTTATTTGTAGATGCCTGGTTAAGCCGGTAGGTTCCGGGCAGTCTTACACTACAAACGGGTCCAACCTCGTGTCATTTACCCTTGTTACGTATTTAATTTATGATTAAGACCCCTCACATTGGACCGTCATTTGTAGATGCCTGGTTAAGCCGGTAAACTCCGGGCAGTCTTACACTACAAACGGGTCCAACCTCGTGTCTCAATCGATTAATTACTCCTAATTAATCACCCCCATAATTTGTGTTAATTATCATGTTTATTTTAGGAATATGGGTACACCTAACTTTATAGGCAAATTCCCAACTCCAAAGTGTGGGTACACCTAACTTAATAGGCAAATTCCCAACACATAGTATGGGTACACCTAACTTAATAGGCAAATTCCCATACTATGTTCATTTATTTTATGTTATGCATAATTATATTAATTTCACACAATCTTATTAACATATGTATTTAATTAACCCCATCGTTCCCACGTAATTTCGTTCTCATGACATAACACATATAAAAGGTGTCAACTTGCATATGTATGAACATGTTTCAAAGGTGCCATCTTACATATTAACAAACACATAACTTGCATATGAACTTGCGTAACATGTCACGTAACTTGCATATAATCTTATATAACATGTCACATAAACTTACATATTAACAAATACATGACTTGCATATAGTATGTCACATAACTTGCATATGAACTTGCATAACATTCTTGCATATAAACTCATAAACTTGCATATGAACTTGCATAACATACTTGCATATAAACTCATAAACTTGCATATGAACTTGCATAACATACTTGCATATGAACTCATAAACTTGCATATGAACTTGCATAACATACTTGCATATGAACTCATAAACTTGCATATGAACTTGCATAACATACTTGCATATAAACTCATAAACTTGCATATGAACTTGCATAACATACTTGCATATAAACTCATAAACTTGCATATGAACTTGCATAACATACTTGCATATGAAGAAACATACAACTTGCATAATTATCATACATGTAACTTGCATTTTTTCATACATGTAACTTGCATATTAATCATATGATCACAAAACACAAAACTTGCATAACCCACATACATTAGCAAACTAACATCATGTCATATGACTTAAAATCCATTAATCCCCAAACAAAACCATATGATCTCATCATATCTCATCTACTTAATTTAGCAATCGGTTATTAAAGTGATAGAAACTCACAACTAGCAAATTTGCACTCCAAATGAAGAAGATTAAGATGCTTAGAATGGATTAGAGGTTGATTAGAGAGTGATTAGCTTGCAACCCTCTTCATAAATTAGTGGAGGCTCCTTCTAAGATTTAATTTGGCGGCATGTAGCCCTCAATTCTATTTTTATTTTGGATTAGGGTAGGTTTAGGGTGTATTTATAGATTAGGTGAGTGTTTTAGGCCCTTAGATTAACCCTAGATTAGATTAGGACCCTTAGATTTCGGAAATCTCTAGAACCCAGCCCAGCCCTAGCCAGAAAACCAGACCTGGTGTACCCAGTCCCTCTGGCTCGACACGCCGTGTCGACAGGCAAGTCGACAGGCAAGTCGACCCCCCAGTCGACAGGCCTGTCGACAGCCCTGTCGACATGGCTAGGGCGGGAACTTTCCCGCCTGGCCCTGCTGGTTCTATTTTAAAATCTGAATTTGAATTTTCAAATCTGTGTTTAGCTTTGAATTTTCTGCAAACTTCATTGGGCCTTAACTGGGCCATACGGACTTCGATTTACAAAATTTCGGACTCTATTCTGCGTATTTTTCCGAGACGAACTCAATGACGTAGCCCGTTTCCCCTAATTCTCATATCTGAGATTAATTATACTTTAATTACTAACCATTAGTGTTAATTGAAATTCGGGGTGTTACAAAAGCAGTAGAGGTAATAAAAAGGAATGGAGTGGGAAAATGAAGCAGCAGCAGAAGCAGAGTAAAGGTAGTAGATCCAATAAATAAGGATAAGAGTAAGATAGTTTGTTTGTTATAACTACCAGAAGAAGGGTCACTATTCCATGGAATGCAAGGTTTCGAAGTTGCAGAAGTGCTATAACCATGACAAAGTGGCTCAACTGAAGAAAGATTGTCTAGTACTGGTGGAAGATAAGAAAGTTGTGAAGGCTTATGCTTTGGATGCAGTTCCAACCTCTTACAGTGCACCGACTGCTAAGGATAAGGAGAATAGCGTCGTAGCACAAGAAATGCTTTCCACCAGGGATGTTTTTGCAAGAGTTTTATTTGATACGACAGCTACAATTTTTTTATTCAGTGGTGATTTAGCGTGTACATTGGATTTGCACTGTGAACTGATAAATGAGTGTGGTTGTGGCTAACCCAATCAGGGGTTCAACTTGTCCTTGTACGATTTGTTGTGGTCATGTTTTATCGAGTCATGGATGCTTCTTTGTTTGTGACTGTTTTGTCTTGAACTTTGTGGGATTAGATGTTATCTTGGGTATGGACTAGCATAAGAAGTATGCAGCTATTGCAAGAACGTGGAGAAGTGAGGGGTTGTGCTTGACTATTTACCAAGGGATGATGTAATGATCAACTATTTATATTCTCTAGGGACTCCGTAGGAAGGGTTGTCATCTATGTCTATTTCTTGTGAGTATCCATATGTCTTCGATGAATTTTTTGGTATGCCACCGCATCACGAGATCGAGTTTAGGATCGATTTTGTAGATAGGGAAAGACACATTGTTATGTAGAACGCAAACCCGTTTTCCCTATATAAAACAGTAATAGCCTTTACAATAATCAAGTAGAAACAAACAGTACACTCATGGAAATCGGTTATCAAGCATAAACAATCCTAATCGATATCGACATCTCCCAAGCATAATCCCCGAAGGTCTAAATCAACATCAGACAGGCACCTAAGAGATATCTCTTTTGACGTCGAATAATCTACACAAGACGATACAAGCAAAACAATCACCATCCATGACTCTGGTTATCATCGCCAGTCTTGCTTCGAAACCATCGTTAATAGTATGATTGGCTCAACATCATGTCGTCCATCAAGGGCTGATGGTAAACCCCGGTTCTAGCAAAATCTCCATACGCCATCATGACTCGTATCTCTAGGCCCATCATGGCTACCCAGGGTACTCGACTGTTCAATAGGTCTTTTAGGCATCCCTATTATACTCCTGCTTTGAGTCCGCTAGAACCTATGACAACAGTAATTCCTCGGCCTTCATAAATCTATTCATCATCACCCGCGACTATCCATAAGCTCAAAATACAATTGAGTAGCCATTATTCACTAGCTTGAACCACACTTGAGTTATCTGCATATTCATTGCATTTCATCGATCAATGAACACTTCATGACATTTCGAACATTCCTTCTTGAATTTGCGTCGAAGTCACGACCATCATCGACCCAAAAATATGCATCATTTGGTTGATACTGCATTTGATAGCATTTCCAGCTTTCTCGCTATGAAAAACTAAGCATAGCATTCAAAACTCTTTTTACAGCATTTATAAATGTTATAGTATGTTTCGCCCGATCCATCAAAAGCCGGTCAACAACTCGGCTTGATCCCTATAAACCACGTGTGCACACCGTGATTTTTATTGCCCGATCCATGCTTTAACTAGCGCCCGATCCATAGAAAAGACCGTGTTTCCAAAGCATTGTACCACTTCCCAATCCATCCCCATTGAAAGCTTCCTGACCCACTGTGTTGCGCATGGGATGATCACCCATTTTTGTGTGTGCATGCTATACCGGTCACCAACTAGTTTCTTCCCGATCCATTGAATAATTTTCCGTAGCGTTTGCCAAACGATGTTAAACTATTTTTGCTCGATCCATCCAGGCGCTTGCTAAATCAACTATTTTCACGCGTGCACCTCTAGGATTTTTTTGCTCGATCCACTACTGGATTTCCACTCGATCAATGCATTGAAGTTGCCCGGTCCATACATGTTTGCACACCCAAAACTTCAATCAACAGCACACTTAAGTACGACTTGATTTCATACCCGGAAAACCAATCCAACTCCAACTTTTTAACAATGATTCAATCAACAAAATAACACCAAATCACGCAATTATCAACAAACATTAAAACAATGATTTAACAATTAATCAAATCAATACATGGATCTAATGATAGAATTATCATATGAAATACTGTTTATAAGTTTCTGAATTAGATCCTATGGTGTTTGGAATTGAAATCATACTTACATCAATTAGATCTATATGAAAACAACTTGAAATGATGAACATAAGCTCAAACAACCCATATACTCGATTAAATCCATGCGAGAGATGCTTATCACTCACCAATTCTTAAAAATAAGTTGAAATTGACTAATCTCAAATCCGGGCAATGATGATCAATCTCCAAACCTGTCAATTTGATGCGATCTTCCTTTACTTGATGTAGATCAAGCTTTACTTGATGTAGATCTTTAATCTTCTTGAGTAGATCAAGGATTTTAATGGAGGAAAGATATATTTGATTGAGCAAGGTGGTCGCAATCACAAGAAAATGAAAGAATGAAGAAAGTAAACCCATCTCCATGTCTCTAACCCCTATTTATAGCCTCTAACCAGCTCGCTAATGGGCCACACCAATTCAGCCCATTAATGACTAGCCAAACCTATACAGAAATTGTGTAGCACTTAAACAACGATTCCTCCAAAACCGATGAACCAAAATTTTAATGTGACCACTCTATAGAATTGAAAACATCATTTCCTTTCCAAAGAAATCAATCTCAGTACCTTATTTGATCCCAGTCATAAGTTATGCCCTGTACAAAACAAACGGTGATAAAATGGTCACAAATAAAATTGGTAAAAAAGTATGGACATGTCTCGCATCCCCATAAATAACATATCAATATATGAGAATGATCCAACCCTCAGGGGTATATATACAAATATTTTACGATCCTCCGATATGTAAAATGAGGGTCGTTACATTCTCCCCTCTCCCCCGCTTTCGGAATTTCGCCCCTAAAATTCCAAGTAAACAGCAGCAACCAGAAACAATTATACATGTCTATCATCCACAAGCAGCCAATTTACCTTCCAAACTAGCTTCCATCAAGCCATGCATCCATAACATTATCCTAGTACGCAGAATTCTAACGAAATAGCATAAGTTACAATGATGTACGACATTAATGGGTCATACCAACGAAGAGTTCTAGATGGATTGTCTTCAACTCTCTACTGTCTCCCACGTACAATTGTCATCATCCTCACTCCACTGCACCTTGACTAGTTAACTATCTTCCTCCTAAGTTGTTTCGTGCCATTCCCTACAACACGAAGCGGCTCACTAGGTCTCTAGCTACGGTCTTGACTTTTATGTCTTCGTATTGTTTCGGAGATACCACCATATTCGAATCATGCACACACTTCCATAGAAATGACACATGGAAAACATTATGCACAATCGACATCTTCTTGGGTAACTCCAATCTATATGCGAGCTTTCCAATTTGCTCGATTATCGGAAACAATCCAACAAACCTTGGAGCTAACTTTCCTTTGCTTCCGAACCGAACAACATTCTTTAATGGAGAAATCTTCACGAAAACCATATTTCCAACGTCGAATTCCAAATCCTTTCGACGCTTATCAACATAACTCTTCTGATGGTCTTAGGTTGCCCTCATTTGTTGCCAAATGATCTCGATACAATCCGAGGTCTCTTTTATCATCTCTAGCCCAAGTACCAATTTATCTCCAGTTTCTAACCAACAAGCCGGAGAATTACACGGTCTTCAATACAACGCATGGTGCCATCCCAATGATCGGCCGGTAACTATTATTATACGCAAACTCAACTTAATGTAGATAGTCTTCCCATGATCCTACGAAGTCCAATACGCAAGGCCTCAGGAGAACTTCCAAAACTCAGTTAACCCTCTTGGTTTGACCATCGGTTTGGAGATGATTGTCCATACTCAAACACATTTCGGTTCCTAAAGTCTCTTGCAAAATCTTCCAAAATCAACTAATGAACAATGGACCTCGATCACTCACTATGCTCTTCAGGATACCATGGAATCGAACTACCCATTTTATATTAAGCTTAGCCAACTTCGATGGTATCCTAGTCGATTTGTGATTAACATAAAAATGTGTTTATTCTATGCTCTTATATTTTATCTTTTGTAAATAAATAATTGATACTTTGGTTACTTTTGTATGTTTTTACAGGATGTCAAGAAATGCCTCCTCCGTTTTAAATTAAAGGCCAACTACAGATAAAAAGCTACTTCCCCGTATTGAAGCCATCTCAACTACAAAAGACATTGTAGCTCACTGGTAATTGCATGGAAGTTTGTACTGAAAGACCCAAGTTCGATCCCCGTCAAACTCTCTTTTTACTGAAGAACGGAGCGATCACACTGGCCCCTTTGCCTTGAGGAATAGTTGGATTAGTGTTATGTTATATATATACATACACATATTCATGTGTATGTATTTATGATGTGCACCAATTAACATTTCAGCAATAGCCATATTCTTATCATGGAATTAAATTCAAATCATTCAATTTCAATTAGAAGAATTTCTGATTGAATTGTTGCCAAGAAGAAAAATCAATTTTGAAGATTTTATCTTATATTGCCTTTGGAGTCTAATAAGCGTCCTTGTTTGGAAGAATTAATTATATGCAATCTTTTATCAATCAATTAGCCGCATGGGAGAATTGAAAGATATGGAAAATATTTACCATGATATGCCCAGATTTTCTCCAATCAAGTTAGTCAAGGAAGGCAAGAGATATTCATGAATGAGGAGGCCCATTTATTCATAGGCCTAATTAGGGTTTTGCCATTCTCATCTATAAATATGTGTTGTAACCATTGTAAAAAGAATCCATTCTTCTGTACTCTCTTTTATTCTAAACAAAGTTTTTTTTCATTCAGTTTTATTGCTCTTTTCTAACAATTTGTGTTTCTATTCAATTAGTTTTGATAGAACACGAATTGTTATTGTTATTTCTGTTTGCATATTAGAATTAGTCGTTCGTTAGATTCAACGACAATTCTGAATTTAATTTCTGTTGTTGTAGTTGTTAATTGTTGTTTTCTTTCTAGTTAATTGTCTTTCAGTTTCAGTTGTTAAATTTTGGTGTTGATCTGATTAGATTCAGATCAACAGTAAAATCATTAGCGTTAAAAACATCCTCAGAATTCGTCTAACTCGCCCAAGAATAAATAGATAATAATTTTTAATTACACCTCCCTGTGTTCGACCTGTATGCTACACACCTGTACGCTTGCAGTAATTATTTAAAATATCGCACTTTTCTAATTCATAGATTAGCGACGATTCAAGTTTTTGGCACCGTTTTTGGCGCCGTTGGCGACGATCAAGTTCTTCCTCACCTGCTCCACTTATCTGCCACAACAAACACCAGTACCACAATCCTTTTCACCGTCAGCCTTTACAAAATCCACCACCTCACAAACTCCATCATCCAACCAGCAAACTGTAGCGGATCCACCCACGAGCCATACACCATCAACAAACTCAGAAAGCCGTCAAGTCCTCACACCGCTACAACCCCAACAGTCCCGAATTGTTCACCATAAATCCCTCCAAGCAGCAAATCCCCAAACCGCTCGCCAATCCCTAAACCCAATTCGGAATTAAAAAAAAGAGGAACCGAGAATCAACAAAAAAAAAATCGTGATTTCTTTTGACACAGAGAGGGGCGTGATTTCTTTCCTGATTTAAAGACGGCGTGCTATTTGGAGTTGAGACCCTGGCGGTGTTTAAATGATTTATTTCCCCTTTTCTTTGGGAATGTTTTGATTTGAAAATAAAATAAAGAGACAATACTTTATTGACTCCATTGGGTTACTCAGAAACTAGTCAAATAATAAGTGCGTGTTAATTATGGACATATTTTGGCAGTATTGTGCTACTGTTTGTATTGGGAGAGAGGATAGATGGTTAATTTATCTGAGTAGCCCAAATTTTATTGGTGCGTGGTCTTTCAAATTGAAAATTAATTCATTTCCAATTATTGTTGGCGTGACCTGTTGTAGAGAGGGACGTGATTTATCAAGGGCCGTGAGATTTTCTTCTTTGAACGGCATTTGATTTGTGGTTTAGTTTTGAACAGTGATTTGAGTTTGGTTTTATGCCCCTTTAGTCTGAGTTCGGTTTGTTTGGTTGAGCCTTCTTTATTTTTATTTTTGAGCCTAGTTCTTTTTAATTTTTTTTCTTCTTTCATTTCTAGCTTAGTTCTTTTTAGTTTGGTTTTTCTTTTCAAACTCTTGTTTTTATTCTTATCATTAAAAAAAAAAGAGAAATCAAAAGCCAAGGCGAAGTGAAAAAGTCAAGTAACAATTCAAGAATTCAAGGGTTAAACAAATTGCAAACGCTGGGATTTTAATCATTGACATTGCTCAATTTTTCTGGACGAACTACCATACCCCACGGTAATATTTTTCTAAACTCTGCAGGTGCTGAAGCTGATTTGAAAATATTGAAATTGTTGTAAAAATCTTTTGCAGGGGCGGCGGCTTGAATGTACAAAATTTTAATTCTACAATTTATATTTCTGTGACTGTGCTGTGACTGATATTTCTGAATCTGTTTGGGAGAAACGAATTTCCATAACTAATCACTCTCGTCGATTGTCAATTTTAACGCTTGATTTGCTTTGTAAAATAATATATTTGAAAAGTGGTGCTTTGTGAAGTTAACTGTCTCGTATAATTGGATCGCGGATATATAGTAGTTCAATTTATTGAACTATTAGCAAAAGAGGTTGCATACTACCCGTAAAACATTGGTCGTATCCCTTAGTATTTATACTAAACGTGAACGGCCATAAGACCCTCTTCCCCCTTCTAATTGAGTCAGTTAATTAATAGAGCACAACTTAGTATTTTATACTATTTTGAACTAAGAATAATTTCTGTCTTGCCTTGATTTCATTTCAAATGTCTAATTCAAAAAAATCCTTGAGAGAATTGTGGGATAATAATCGAAGTAGACGTCCTCTTGAAGAGTATGAATACGAATTACAACTCATGAGGCAAGATTTTCCAAATTTTCGCGAGCCAAATGTCGATAATTTTCAAAATTTTCAAAATGACCAACATTTTCATAGATATAATCGACATGATGATTTCAATTTAAATTTCAATAATTTCGATTATGGGCTACATCCAAATCAAAACAGTTTTGAAACGCAACATACCTTTGATCAACATCATTATGTGGTTGGAAACCAGTTTGAAAATAATTTTGAAAATGATTTTCAAATCAGCCAAAATTTTCAAATTTACAACCCACATCCACATTTTGAATATGACCAAAATTGCAATTTTCCTTCGAATTTTCACAGTTTTGGTTATGAACCTAATTTTCAAAATCAAAATGATTTTTCTGAAAATTCAAACAACCACCACATTGGAAGTAATTTTGATTGTGAAATTGATGTGGACTATAATTTTGAGAATCAAGACAAGAGCTCTCAAATCAGCGATCTTCTTAACATTCTTAGAGAGAGGGAAGAAAGACTAAATAAAAAGGCTGATGAACTTCTTTGTTTATTGACATCTTTGAAAGAACAATGAGAGCAACAAAACCAAATTCAAACAAGCGATGAATCAAAAATAATCCATTCTTTACTGACAACGAAAATTCTCAAATAACGACTTTTTAAATTGAGAACCATCTAAATGAAGTTGTTCACAATTCAGTAAATGATTTGGACTTCAATTCTTTTCAAGAAAAAGATGTAAGCTTAGATTTTGATCTTCCTCTTTTGGGCTGTGAGAAACTTGAAATTCTAGAAATTGAACAGAATAAAAATGTTGAATTTTTCAACTCAAAATTGGAAAAAGATTTTAACGAACATGAATTCTTTGGATTGTATGAGGATGAGTTGGCAAATGAGGATGAAACAGAATCAAGCCACCAATCTGAATTTGAAAACTTTGATTTTGAGGTTTTTAACGAACTTGAAATGGTCAGTGTCGACAATACCTTGCCAATTGAGAAATGTGATCACATAGTCTTGAACAACAGTCAGATTTCAACTTTCACTGAATTTATATACGATCACAAATTTTTGAAAAATTAAACTGATAAATTTGTTGAACACATGAATTACTTTTGGAATGATGGCTTGATGGAAAAACTTCATGTTAGGACGACCCTGGATATTTATCTCCTGGACTATAAATCTAGGTTTAAGGATGAGATTGTTTTCAAAAACTTTTGCTTGTTAGAAAACATGCCTAGACATAGTGGGAATGGGATTCATCGGGCTAGAACCAAGTGTGGGGGGAAAAGTTGGTGGCATTCTCTGCATCGCATGCATCGTAAACACATATATCACTGTACATATGATCCATTCTTACATATAGCTAGACTGCATTTCATTCTTCAAATAATTTTGCATCTCATTCACCTTTGGGTACGATCTTTCAAATTTAGGAAACGTTCACAGTGTGGACACTGTTTAGTTCTAGTGTCGGGGGAGTCTGCATTATGTTCATTTTTATTTTTCATTAATTTTTCATTTTCATGCATTTAGATAGGACCACCATGCATTCTAGATCGTACGAACATACCATAATTTTTTTTTGGAAATTACGACTCATTTTCGATTGATACAACAAAAAAAGTTTACAATTTTTAGTCAGTTGATAGTATTTTTCTCTCTCAACTAAGATCAAATAAGAAATATGATGAAAAGTTGAATTTTGAGGGATAATAGTGTAACTGGTACATAGGGGGATTCTTAGGTGATGGCCATGAAGTTTATTCTATATTGTAGTCTTTGTTTAAATAAGTGGAGGACTTAAAATACTTATATTGGCTATTCGAATCTTTAAAACTAAGTCGTGTTAAGATGAATTCGCGTAACTCTCTTTTGTGCTTATATTTTCAATAATAATTATAATCCAAGGGTATCCAACATTGCTTGTATATCGAGCGTTGGTGTGCAAACCTGCCAAGCTCTATCCGACATGTTGTTGACAAAGTCAGCATTGAAATATCTTGGTCTCATTTTATGAGATTGGACACCTAAGGATTACCGACATGTTGTTTACAAAGTCAGCGTCGGTCTGCACAATCCGCCAAGCTCTGTCCCAACTCTCCGTCAGTCCGCAAGGCAGTGTATGGGTGGTATACCTTGGTCTTTTAAGTTAGGTGTATGTACTTAATCATAAATTTTAATTTTTATAGAAATAGAGAATAAGCGATGATGCCTAAACACTTCTTGACCTTATTGGTTTGATTAGCCATACGCAAGGAAATTAGAATACCACTTTACAAACTGTGCCAAGCAAACTAAGAATTTATTTCATGGTTGCACTATGTTATCGATCGAACCAACTGGCCAAACTGGAATTTAACATTTGAAAACTTGATTTATATTGAAAATTTGTGACAAGTTGAGGTATCTAAAATAAAATCAACTGATTAGAAATTGTTAATTTAATTTGTTGTACCACTTCCTGAAACAAGTCGTGTTTTCATTTTTTGTTTTCAATTGCATAAGTTATCTGCATTCATGTAGTTACATTAGAGCCATATCATACTATATTTGGATTTTGTGGGTAGTACCCGCTGAAAACCCTCACGAGACACCACTCGTCCTACTAGGGACACCTAGAGGTTTAACGGCTTGTTTCATACGCTCAATGCAATCGTGTTTCCTACGAAAGTGTGACCTATCTAGTTAGTTTTTCATTTTTTTGTTTTACTCGAGGACGAGTAAAAGATAAGTGTGGGGGTATTTGATCAGCATAGAAATATGTTAATTTATGCACCTATATTTTATCTTTTTTGTATATAAATAAATGTTACGCTGGGTATTTTCTTGTTGTTTTTATAGATATGTTGACCAGACCTCATCATCCTTAAAAGTGAAGAATAAATGCCATTTACTTGAAGAATTGCATAAGAGACTAGATGTGTTCACATTGGTCACATTAGAAGAAGAATGGTAGAAAAGATCTCAAAAGATGTCATTGGAAGATGTTTGTGTTCACATTAGCCACATGAAAGATATGGAAGATTTTTCTTATATGCTTTTGGAGTCTAACATGAGTCCATGTTTGAAAGAATTAATCACATGCAAATCTTTTGTCAATCAATTAGCCACATGGAAGATATGGAAGATATTCACCATGATATGCGCAGATATTCTTAGAGATTATTTCCAAACAAGCTTAGTCAAGAAAGGCATGTGATATGATAATAATTCTTGGAAAAGAGGCCCATATATTCATACAAATCTGATTAGCGTTTGGCCAATTTCACCTATAAAAGCACATGTATACCCATTGTAACAAATATTCTATATCCTATCCTATATCTCATTCTATTCTCTTCTTCATTAATAGAATTCAATTTTCTTTTTATTTTCTGCAATTTTCTATTTCTTAACAATTAGTGTTGTCTACGCGATTAGATTCGGTAGAACACTATTTGTATTTTGCATTTCTTTTCATTAGTGATTGACCGTCTGATTAGATTCAGCGGTAATCCTAATTTTATTTCCTGTTGTTATTTATATTCTGCACTTTTATTTTCTGTATTTTAATCGCATTCATAGGTTAAATTGGATTTGATTAGATTTGAATCCGATTCATAGTTTCATTGCTTTTCCATTGAAATTGTGATTTGATCGTCGGTTCAGTTAGATCTGTTCTGAATCCAATTACAGTTTTAATTTTGTTTTGTTTTACTTTCAAAATCAACCTCCAAAGTTTTGTCTAACTCGCCCAAGAGATTAGATAAATAATTTAATTTAATTCACCTCCCTATGTTCGACCTATATGCTACACACCTGTATGCTTGCAGAATTTATTACAAATGTCGCGCTTTTCTAATTCATAGATTAGTGACGGTCAAAATGGGTTGAAGCCATTCCGACCAAAACCAACGACAACAAGGTTGTTGTCAAATTCCTCAAAGAAAACATCTTTTCACGCTTTGGCACACCTCGAGCTATCATTAGCGATAATGGCACTCACTTCTGTAATCGTGCTTTTGAGTCCTTGCTCAAGAAATACTCAATCACACACAAGCTGTCGACCCCCTACCACCCACAAACTAGTGGGCAAGTAGAAGTCTCCAATAGACAAATCAAACAAATTCTTGAGAAAACCGTGAATTCCAATAGAAAAGATTGGTCCGTAAAACTAATTGATGCACTTTGGGCTTTTCGCACTGCTTATAAAACCAATCTAGGGATGTCACCATATCGATTAGTCTTTGGAAAGGCCTGTCACTTACCTCTTGAATTAGAGCATCGTGCTCTTTGGGCCATAAAATTTTTGAACTTTGACTTAGAAAAAGCCGGCTCACATAGAAAGTTACAAATTTCGGAATTAGAGGAGTTAAGAAATGAGGCGTATGAAAATGCGAAAATCTACAAAGAAAGAACCAAAGCCCAACACGACAAAAACATACTTCGTAAGGAATTCAACGTAGGTCAAAAAGTTCTTTTATACGACTCTAGACTTCACTTGTTTCCAGGAAAACTCAGATCTCGATGGACTGGACCTTATGTCGTGAAAAAAGTATACCCTCATGGAGCAGTTGAAATTGAAAATCCTAGGGATGGAAAAGTCTTCAAAGTAAACGGTCAACGACTGGAACCATTTTTGGAATTCGAGCAATATGACGAAGATGACTCTATCGATCTGCATGATCATCCACCATGAAATCAGGTGGTACACGTTCTTTTTCTTTTATTTTTCTTTTTTCATTTTTTTTATTTTATTTTTGTTTTTCTGCCTTAGACAGTTGGGACACTGTCTCAATCAAGTGTGGGGGGGAGTCTGCATTTCATTCATTTTTCATTTTTCTTTCTTTTCATTTTCAGCCATTTAAATAGGACCATCATGCATTTTAGACTGTAGTAACATGCCATTTTTTTTTTGAAACATGACTCGTTTTAAATTGATACAACAAAATAAGTTTACAATTTTTAGCCAGTTGATAGTATTTTTCGCTCTCAGCTAAATTCGAATTTGAAATATAGTGAAAAGTTTAATTTTGAGGGATAATAGTGTAACCGCTACATAGGGAGATTCTTAGGTGATGGCCATGAAATCTATTCTATATTGTAGACTTTGTTTAAATAAGTGGAGGACTTAAAATGCTTATAATGGCTTGTCAAATCTTTAAAACTAAGTTGTGTTAAGTTGAATTCGCGTAACTCTCTTTTGTGCTTATAAATTCAATAATAATAATAATAGTAATCCAAGGGTATCCAACATTGCTTGTATATCAAGCGTTGGTGTGCAAACCCGCCAAGCTCTATCCGACACGTTGTTGACAAAGTCAAAGTTGGAATATCTTGGTCTCATTTTATGAGATTGGACGCCTAAGGATTACCGACACGTTGTTGACAAAGTCAAAGTCGGCCTGCACAATCCGCCAAGCTCTTTACCCACTCTCCGTTAGTCTGTGAGGCAGTGCATGGGTGGTAAACCTTGGTCTTCTGAGTTAGGTGTATGTAATTAATTATAAATTTCAACTTTTATAGAGGTAGAGAATAAGCGATGATGCCCAAACACTTCTTGACCTTATTGATTTGACTAGCCATACATGAGAAAATTAGAATACCACTTTGCAAACTGTGCCAAGCAAACTAAGAATTTATTTCATGGCTGCACTATGTTATCGACCGAACTAACTGGCCAAACTGGAATTTAACATTTGAAAACTTGATTTATATTGAAAATTTGTGACAAGTCGAGGTATCTAAAATAAAATCAACTGGTTAGAAATTATTAACTTAATTTGTTGTACCACTTTCCTGAAATAAGTCGTGTTTTCATTTTTCGTTTTTATTTTTTGCATATGTCCATTGCATTCATGTAGTTTCATTAGAATCATAGCATACTGCATTTGGATTTTGTGGGTAGTATCCACTGAAAACCCTCACAAGACACCACTCGTCCTACTAGGGACACCTAGAGGTTTAACGGCTTGTTGCATACGCTCAATGCAATCGTGTTTCCTACGAAAGTGCGACCTATCTAGTTAGTTTTTCATTTTCTTTTTACTCGAGGACGAGTAAAAGATAAGTGTGGGGGTATTTGATTAAGATAAAAATGTGTTTATTCTATGCTCTTATATTTTATCTTTTGTAAATAAATAATTGATACTTTGGTTACTTTTGTATGTTTTTACAGGATGTCAAGAAATGCCTCCTCCGTTTTAAATTAAAGGCCAACTACAGATAAAAAGCTACTTCCCCGTATTGAAGCCATCTCAACTACAAAAGACGTTGTAGCTCACTGGTAATTGCATGGAAGTTTGTACTGAAAGACCCAAGTTCGATCCCCGTCAAACTCTCTTTTTACTGAAGAACGGAGCGTTCACACTGGCCCCTTTGCTTTGAGGAATAGTTGGATTAGTGTTATGTTATATATATACATACACATATTCATGTGTATGTATTTATGATGTGCACCAATTAACATTTCAGCAATAGCCATATTCTTATCATGGAATTAAATTCAAATCATTCAATTTCAATTAGAAGAATTTCTGATTGAATTGTTGCCAAGAAGAAAAATCAATTTTGAAGATTTTATCTTATATTGCCTTTGGAGTCTAATAAGCGTCCTTGTTTGGAAGAATTAATTATATGCAATCTTTTATCAATTAATTAGCCACATGGGAGAATTGAAAGATATGGAAAATATTTACCATGATATGCCCAGATTTTCTCCAATCAAGTTAGTCAAGGAAGGCAAGAGATATTCATGAATGAGGAGGCCCATTTATTCATAGACCTAATTAGGGTTTTTCCATTCTCATCTATAAATATGTGTTGTAACCATTGTAAAAAGAATCCATTCTTCTGTACTCTCTTTTATTCTAAACAAAGTCAGTTTTATTGCTCTTTTCTAACAATTTGTGTTTCTATTCAATTAGTTTTGATAGAACACGAATTGTTATTGTTATTTCTGTTTGCATATTTGAATTAGTCGTTCGATTAGATTCAACGACAATTCTAAATTTAATTTTTGTTGTTGTAGTTGTTAATTGTTGTTTTCTTTCTAGTTAATTGTCTTTCAGTTTCAGTTGTTAAATTTTGGTGTTGATATGATTAGATTCAGATCAACAGTAAAATCATTAGCGTTAAAAACATCCTCAGAATTCGTCTAACTCGCCCAAGAATAAATAGATAATAATTTTTAATTACACCTCCCTGTGTTCGACCTGTATGCTACACACCTGTACGCTTGCAGTAATTATTTAAAATATCGCGCTTTTCTAATTCATACATTAGCGACGATCAATTTGACAGGAATAAATTTTGCACTTTTGGTCTGGCGATCCATGATGACCCTAATTCCTTTGTTTCCTACTCTGGTTCTAGGTAGTCCATCGATGATGTCCATCGATATCTGCTCCCACTTCAACGTAGGAACTTCCAATGGATGAAGCAATCCACTCAGCTTCTTCTGTTCAGCTTTCACCAATTGACAGTTCATGCACCTGAAAATGTATTTTCCAACATCCCTTTTCATGCCTTCCCAGTAGTAAGCTTGTTTCATGTCCTGATACATTTTGTTACCAACACGATGAATCGTTAACTTTAAGCGATGACATTCCCATCGAACCTCATCTCTCAACCCATTGATATTAGGAACAACCAGACTACCTTTCTTTTGAAGCCAGCCCTCTCGATCGACCTCGAATTCCTTATCCTCCGTATCTAACTTTTGGACAATCTCGACAAGTTTTGCATCATGCTTTTTGCTCTTGCCAATCCTTTCGATGAGAGTATGTCATATCGATAAGCTTGCCAATATTTCAGGTTGCAACTAAAACCATGGTCAAAAATCAAATCCTGCCAAGTACTCAAGGTGCTTCCACTCTAAAAATATTGCTTCCAAACTTGCGTGTCTTTGACTAAACGCATCTGCCACTGCGTTACCTTTACAAGGAGTATAGGCTATACAAAAATCATACGATGCCAAAACTCAAACCACCGTTGTTACTGAAGATTCAAATCCTTTTGGGAAAAAAAGATAATTTAACGATTTGTGATCCGTAAACAACTCGAATCGAACTCCCAACACATAATGCCTCCACATCTTCAGAGCAAACACGATCACTGCCAACTACCAATCATGAGTTGGATAATTCCTCTCATGCGTCTTCAGGTGCCGACTCACGTAGGCCACAACTTTATCCTTCTACATCAGCACTGCTCCATGTATAGTCACATGCATCGGTGTATACCACCATTTCTTCATTCGTGCTTGGAATCGTCAAAAGAGGAGCACTCGTCAGTCTCTTTATCATGATTCCAAAAGCTTGCTCACACTTTGCATCACTTTTGAACACTTGATTCTTCTTCGCATATCCTTTTATGGTGCAACTATCTTCGAGAAATCCTTGATATATCGGCGATAGTATCCCGCAAACCTAAGGAAATTCCAAACATCCGTCGCATTCTTTGATCTATCCTAGTCCTGGATTGCTGCCACCTTAGCGGGGTCAGTTACTATTGCATTTCCAGAAACAACATGGCATAAGAACCTCACTTCACTCTTTTAGAAGTGACACTTCGAAAACTTAGCTCTCAGCTGATGCTTTCACAAGATTTCCAAAACAACTCGCAAGTGCGTTTTATGTTCTCTCTCGTTGCGAGAGTAAACCAGAATATCATCCATGAACACAAGCACGAAATGGTTCAACTGATCCCTGAAAACCCTATTCATAAGATCCAGGAAATACGCTGGAGCGTTAGTCAACAAAAATGGAATCACCAAACATTGGAAGAAACCGGATGGTGTCCTAAAAACAGTATTGGGCACATTATCCTTCACTACCCTCAACTAGTAGAATCCCGTTGCCAAATCCATATGAGAAAACACCTTGGCCTCATGAAGCTAATCAAACAAGTCTACTATCATCGACAACGGATATTGGTTCTTCTTTGTCACCTTATTCAGCTCATGGTAGTCCACACACATTCTCAAAGATCCATTAGCCTTGGTTGCAAACATAACTGGTGCACCTTATTCGGATACACTTCTACAAATGAACCCTTTTCCTAGAAGGTCACATACTTGCACCTCTAGCTCTCACTATTCCTTAGGCCCCATTCGCTTAAGAGGCATGATGATAGGTCGAGCACCATCAACCAAATCGATTTTGAACTCAATCTTACAATGCAGCATCAACCCTTTGACCTCGTCGAAGTTATCATCGAACTCAATGGCGATCGGCACAGATGTCAAGTCTTCCTATGGAATCATAAGAGAATTTAAATAGCTCACGAAGACACCATTTTTGGGCTTACATCGAATAACAACCATTCACCCTTCCACATTCCCGACCGTTACCTCGAGCTTCTCGTAATCCATTTTTTTCGCATACCTCTTGAGCCAGTCCCTACCCAAAATAACCCCAAACCCAGCGAAGTCCAAACAAAGAAATCGCACACGAAGGAGCAACCATAACTTGACAACACTAGACCACGAAAAATCATACAAAAACTATACGAACCCCTAACTGGATTAGTCACAACAAAAGGTCTATCACAAATCACGGGTTCCAAGCCCAAGCGGTACACAAGCTCATTGCAAATGAAAGAATGTGATGCTCCAGTATCAAACAAAACATGAGCTGAAACATCTCTAACTGAAAGAATACCTTGTACAATGACACTCTTCCCTTTCTCCTCTGCTAAAGGCACCATAGAAGAAGATGGAACAGCTTCCAAAGCATATGCCTTCACAATCTGCTTTCCCATAGCTGGTTCTGGATAATCCTTCTTGAGATTCCTAGGCTTGTCGCAGTTGTGACACTTCCTTTTGGCTCTTTCGGATTCTTCCAATCCTTAAAAAAATGGCCCTTCTAATGGCAGTTATAGCAAGTCACTTCGCCTTTTTGCTGTTTCTGACCATCCTTCCCTTTCTGTTGTTGCTACTTCCTCGTTTTGTTATAACCACCCTGCTGTGATTTCGGTTCTTCATTGGTTGCTACAACTATATCTTCCTTGGGAAACAAACTCTCGTGCCTCAGAGCTTTCTCGACGATCTTCTCATAAGTATCATCTATATGATCTACAGCTGATTCCCAAGGTATTTATCCAAACCCATGATAAATTCTCGTTCTTCTGATAAGGAGTCTCGACGTATGAACAAGCATACTTCGATAAAGCTTCGAAGTTAGAAACATACTCTAGCATTGGTCGACCATTCTGCTTAAGCTCAACAAACCTCTTAAACAGTATAGACTTCTAAATAGTAGAGATAAACTTCGTCCCAAACTTGACTTTGAATTGCTCCCATGAAATCTCATCTTCTGGAGTCCCTAGCGTGACAGAGTTCCACCAGTCCATAGCCCTGTCCTGTAGCTGCCTCGATGCAAGCTTCCTTTTAGGTGCATCATCAATTCTCAAGTCTCCAAAGATTCAAATGCAAGTATCAAGTCACCCTTGAATCTCTACAATTGGCTATGTTCCCTTAAACGGCTTCCCTCCTAAAGTGGTGAAGTATTTGCATAATTTTGCGAAATCCACCGCCCTAGGCACTTGCACTTGAACTCCGACATCTACCGCGGCTGTCTCCTGAGAGGGTACCCTCCTCATGATCGCTGTCATCATGGCCTCGAACATGGTCCGGTTGTGACACCCCACGTCCATTAATGTCACTCACAAAGGAATGCATTAAGTTTCGTGAATCATTTTAGGTAAACAGACACAAAATATTACAAGATAGATATAAACAAGATAGCAGCGGAAATTCAAATTTTTATTTCAAACACAAATCATGCATCATGGTCCAAAATACCATAAGTCAGAAAAATCATTACGATAACATAATTTATGTCTTGTACCATCAGAGTACATAAATATAAAAAGCATAACATAATTCCCCAAGAAAAAGAGTTAAGCCATAGCAGAGATAAGAACTTGAGCCATACTTCGATAGTAGCTCTAGCAAGATGATAACTAAGTCCTGACTAAGCTTGAGTGTTTTCTCCCTAAGAACCTGGAGGGAACGGAAGAAAGAAGAGGAAACAAAAGGGTCATACATGAAGTCTGGTGAGTCTAGTTACTTTTAGCAAACAAATAAATAAAAGTAGCATGATAGGCATATAAAGTGGATAAGAGAGATCACTACATAAATGGAAGTTGTGACAAGGTAGACCAGATAAGGTGTATACGCTTCTCTAATGATTACTCTACATTATTACTAGTATAACCAGAATGAGATGATCGCTTCCACTATATGGTGGTAGACTTAGGCATACGTCCAAATGTACCCTAACTACTACCCTAATCAATCGGCTCCTTACTCCGTAGATACTTTGTGTCGGCCCCATAGTAGGATGTATCACATCCTAAAGTGGCAACCCCTCGCTGATATGCATAGCCTTATATCAACAGGTGTCACGGTCATCTTATCCCCTTCTGCCCGGCTCATGCACGCACATGGCCCGATCGGTTTGCGGCCGCCCACACCGTCCTCCACATTTGGATCTCTTATAATCATTCCAATAAGCATGCGCCTTCTCCTACCTAGTACGTAGTACATGTTTTGATACATACTCTGGGTTACTGGATGAAATGGATCCCACACAATATGATACAAGCTCTCCCCTTTGTCTTGTATCCCCTACTAGGTTTTCTTTGGCTATGTATACCACTAGGTGTCTTTAATTACATAACCCTATCATTTCTACAAGTTATGTTTACACTAAAAGGTATCTTTAATTACATAACTTTATTATTCCAACTGGTCATGTATACCATTAGGTGTTTTAATTACATAACCTTATCGGTTAAGTTTGTGGGCCTATATGTAAATATTACCCACCCCCTCCAGATTTGCTCAACCCATCCACTATCCAACCAATTTTACTTAACCCTAACTTTACTTCACAGTCATGCAATCCTTATGGATTAGATTTGGTTAAGTATTCCAATTTATTACCATGTCCATTTATGGTTTATAATGGGCTAGACATCCCACATTAGGCCTACAATTTGTGGATGAAAGATATGCCGGTCAGGTCCAGGCAGTCTTATTCCACAAGTTGGGCCTAATCTCGTGTCATAGTCCAATTCTTATTTGCGCACTTAGACTTCTCACATTAGGCCTGTAATAACCCGGAAATTCTGAGCCAATTTAAAATTTTTATTTTGGCAATTTTAATGAATTTTGAATATTATAAAATAAAGATTCATGTGTTGAATAGAATAAATAGTCATGTGTTGACGATGCTCATGTGTTGAGAGTATTCATGTATTGAAAATATCATGTGTTGAGTAAAATATTTTAAACAATAAAATTTACATCTTTATCATAATTTTATAAAACATATTAAATAACATAAATAGTCATGTGTTGACGATGCTCATGTGTTGAGAATATTCATGTGTTGAAAGAAAAATAAATATTCATGTGTTGAAAGAAAAATAAATATTCATGTGTTGAAAGAAAAAAAAATATTCATGTGTTGAAAGAAATATAGATTCATGTGTTGAATAGAATAAATATTCATTTGTTGAATAGAATAAAGAAGTTATTGAAATATATAAAGCCGTGTTGATTAGAGATGGGTCATTTTGATGTGAACGATATTTATATCAATTATATTCGTTTTTATAATAAATATAGAAAAGGAAGTGATTTCAAAATATAACGTTTTGAAAATATTATCATTTGTATAGCGATGATGTTTAATATCCAATTTTGATTCGAAATTGAGTAAGAATTTGAAATTGTTTCGAAAACGAATTTAAAACGATTTATAAAATATGTTTTAAAAGGAAATCAATGAAATATAATATATATATATATATATTATATATATAATGGCCGAAATAGAACGCCCCGCGCCGCGGTAGTTCGCGAATTTCGACCATTGACTTCGAATTGACGTTGCGGGAGATCCGACCATCGGATTCTCCTAAAACCGGAACCGTTAGGTTCGTATCGAAAAGAGCTTTCCAATGAATATTAGAAATCTGAAATCTAACGGTTGGATTTGGAATTATGTCCAAATCAAATTTGGAAAAGGTCGTTGTAAGTGCAGTGTGATGGCCGTTGATGGAAATCGACTGTAGGGGCCTTGATAAAATTATTAAAAATAGTAATAATTTGTGTAAAATCGTAAGGAATGATTTGTGAAGAATTGGGATGAAAAATTCCATATTTGAAAAGATAAAAATAGATTTTTATCGAAATGAACTAGTTTTGAACTAGAACTGTAATTCCATTTATTTTTAAAATAAATAAATTGGATTTGAAATGGTTTTGAAAATAACCAGAATTTCCAATAATCGAATTGGAATGGATTTGAATCGAATTTGTCTTTGGAATATTTCGATGTTGGATTTCGTGATTATACAGATATGGTTGTAGAAATTTGAAAGATATACTTTATATCATTATTTCCAATACGATATTTGTTAGTTTCAGAATTTGATATTGAATATAAGCTGGTATATTTTCTATTTAGAGCCTTATATTTAATATCAAATGGGATTTTGGGGTTCATCGTGAATGGTGTCTTAAATAACACTTTTCTTGAACCCAGTTTAGAAAAGAATAAATCTTTTAATTAAGATTTAGTGAAATTGTCCAGTTAATTAGTATTTAATTGGAATTGAATTTGAATTGATTTTTGGGGTTTATCGTGTGCAGTGTTTTGAATAACAAATATTCTTTAACCCGATTAACAATAGAAAGTGAATTTGGGTATATCGTGAATCGTGTTTTAGGTGACACTGGTTCTTTAACCCAGTTAAAGACAGGATATTGATTTTTGAGAAGATTAAAACTAAGTGGAGTTTTAATGAATCTGTAATTAGATTGAAATGTGAATTGATAATTTAAATTATCAAATTTGGAAAGTGATCTAGAATGGAGTATCACCAGTTTTGCTCCAAGGTGATAGTTAAATCTTTAATTAGATTTGAACGTGAAATGGTAATTAATTTTACCATAACACCATGGTGTTAGATATGGAGTATTACCAGTTTTGGTCCATGGGATGAATAGGTTGGGATTGGGAAATAAAATAAATAATTACTTCGGTGTGGTTCGCTAATCCCAACTAGTTTGGAAAACCTTAGCATGTTTTGAAATGATATCCAAAGGAAGATTAAAGAATAAATTAAGAAGAATTTATCTTTGATAAAATTAATGGGAACCTTTCCGTAAGAATGTGATTTTCTTTAAATAAAATAATATTCTGAATTGGAATGAGGCGTATGTTGTGTTTGTGTAACACTTGTTTATTTTATACGCGGGTTATTTAGAAAGGCCGGGTTTATACCCTTTTTGAATAACCGATTCGACGATAAGTCGAAGATGAAGACGGTGGTTGAAGACCGGAAGTCTTCACATCGTTTGGATGATTATTGATGATCTTGATTGGGCTGTACACCCAAGAGGAGGGAATCAGTTGGTGATCGTCCAGACATACTTGGAGATCGATGGATATGCGAGGAAAGTACCTCCGGTTTCGTTCAGACCCAGAACGAACTTGTAAATGGACTGTGTGTCTAACATTGGATTTTATTCTGTGTTGATTGATCTCTATTAAATATACATCTGTTTGGCGGCGGAGAATTTATTCTCTTGCTTAACGCCCTTCTCTGAGACGTACGAGCTCAGAGATTGTATATCAATGGACATCAGTCGCATGGAGTGAATTGATTGTGTGGCACGCCAAAGTGGCAAATGATAAAGGCTTCTGTTGAAAAGCAAAGTCTTGTGGTTGATGATCAATGCACGGCCTGTGTGGCATAGCTTTGTGTATAGCATGAATTCGCGAGCCTCACACCTCGATATGAGTCAAAAACGGGATACGGACTGTTGGGAGAACACGACGTTTCTTTCTAGCTATGGGTGATGTCTGTGACCTACCAGCCCTGACATTTATATACTTTTTACCTGTGTGGTTGTTGGAATGTGACGCGCCTCGAATATATGGTCGATAACTGGCACTATGTGAGCCGACGTATAGACCATTATTATATAGGTCCTATAGGACCGGGAAACGTGTATTCAGGAATAACTAATCCTCCAAAGTTAGGTGACGACCGGCCCAACCGATTCCAAGGATCGCTGTGTGTGGTCCTGAGACATTTGCTAGAGTGTCTCGAACGGAGAGGAGCTTGGCCCTTGCCTCGACTCATGACAGAAATCCAATTTCCAATACGTGATATTGCGGTTTTATTTGTAGAGCCTAGTATGGCGACATGATATACGGTACCCATGCCGTCTATGATTGATATTTATGATTGAAATTGTTTTGAAACTACACACTTATAGTAATATCAAAATGATTTGTTTTAAACGTACCAAGCATGTTTTGCTATTATAAGAGAAAACCCTATCCTCCGGCTTGCGTTGCATTGTGTGATGGGACCTGGGTCTTATAATAGCTTCATTTTTTAAAAAAGCATTGCGCTGTTTTGTTATATGCACTAGTGCTCTTAGGAGGAAACCCGTTCCGTGTTTTACGGTGTGGTCCCTTGAATTACTCTCTTTTAAAATAAAGACTAACAACTGCTTTAGTTCTCACACCAGTCACATGACTGACCTGGAGTTTATTGTTTTAACCTAAACTCTAGGTGCCCCTATTTTCCACACGGGCAGCTAGTAGTTTTTGTTTTGCAGATTTATATTCACAGGATCCTGGTTTACAGTTGGAATTATACTCGGAAAGCTCTGTATCCGTGTATTTCTTTCAGTTGTGTTTTGTATTGTTTTTCCGCTGCTATGTATTTAAATGTAATTTAAATCTCTGATATTTTTCTATTGTATAATATTTATTCATACTCTGTATATTCTTGTATTCTGATGGAATTGTTGTAATGAGCAATGAAATGTTCTTCTGTTTGTGTTCTGATGTGCCTTTTTCTCAATTCAATCCATGCTTTCCTTCATGGGGAAGTTCGGGTCGTATCAGAGTGGTATCAGAGCTTTGGTTTATAGAGCTCAAGAACAAGACACATTAGAACCAAATGAAAGAATTCATCAGAGACTGGATTAGTAATATCCAATGAGAATGACTCGTTAGAGATAGGATCAGTAGTTTCCTAGAATGAGTGTGAACAGTATATATTTCAAATGAAAACAATATTGTTTTGAAAATTTAAACCAGTTTATACGTATTTGAATATTTTATTTGTATTGAATTTGGACAATCGAGTATATAAAGATTTTGCATATATGCGTCATGAACGTATATTCGAAGTTTAATATACTGGATAGATATAGAATCACACTTTAGTCGCTCGGGGGTAATTCTGGTGATGTCCGGACATCATCAGTATTTATGTTCGTGTTTCGAAAGTGGGATTTCTATATATTTCCATTAGACTGGTGTGAGAACCAAAACTAGATAGGTTTATTGTTGTGACTTGGCATCAAAAACATGAGTTTCTGTGTATCTATCAAAATTTTGAATTTGAAACATTAATTCACTAATTGATTGATGGTTGTGTTGTATGATTATTGTTTTGATTAATTGAAATTTTGAACCATTATGCCAAATTGAACCTAATATTGAACTGTATCGAAAAATGATTACAATTGCATGCATATACATGTATATCTATTGAACAGGTTATAGCAAGGAGGCTAGAGCAGAAGAATAAAATAGTTTGCCCGACAAATAGGTACATGTTTACAAATTTATTGGGTTTGGATGATTTTATGAGCCGATTGGCTAGCCGCTTGGCTGTTTCTTTTTCTTTTTGGATTGATGAGGGCCATGGGAGGCTATTTGAAATATTCCGAAGTCCCTGGTGCAGGGGAGGTTATGGCGAAATTTTTCAAAAATTTAGGGTGTTAGCTAAATTTTTGAGAAATTTGAAAAGTTCTTAGAAGCTGAAAAGTTGAAGAACTTAAGCCGTAATGGAAATAATGGAAGTTGAGTTGATTAGTTAAACAACTTTCAGCTTCGTTCCTTTTCGGGGACGAAAAGTTTTAAGTGAGGGAGATTGCAATAACCCGGAAATTCTCAGCCAATTTAAAATTTTTATTTTGGCAATTTTAATGAATTTTGAACATTATAAAATAAAGATTCATGTGTTGAATAGAATAAATAGTCATGTGTTGACGATGCTCATGTGTTGAGAGTATTCATGTGTTGAAAATATCATGTGTTGAGTAAACAATAAAATTTACATCTTTATCATAATTTTATAAAATATATTAAATAACACAAATAGTCATGTGTTGACGATGCTCATGTGTTGAAAGAAAAATAAATATTCATGTCTTGAAAGAAAAATAAATATTAATGTGTTGAAAGAAATATAGATTCATATGTTGAACAGAATAAATTTTCATTTGTTGAATAGAATAACGAAGTTATTGAAATATATAAAGCCGTGTTGACTAAAGATGCGCCATTTTGACACGAACGATATTTATATCAATTATATTCGTTTTTATAATGAATATAGAAAAGGAAGTGATTTCAAAATATATCGTTTTGAAAATATTATCATTTGTATAGCGATGATGTCGAATATCCAATTTTGATTCGAAATTGAGTACGAAATCGTTTCGAAAACGAATTTAAAACGATTTATAAATTACGTTTTAAAAGGAAATCGACGGAATATATAATATATATATATATATTATATATATAACGGCCTGAAAAGAACGCGCCGCGCCACGGCAGTTCGCGAATTTCGACCATTGACTTCGAATTGACATTGCAGCAGATCCGACCGTCGGATTCTCCTAAAACCGGAACCGTTGGGTTTGTATCGAAAACAGCTTTCCAATGAATATTAGAAATCTAAAATCTAACGGTTGGATTTGGAATTATGTCCAAATCAAATTTGGAAAAGGTCGTTGTAAGTGCAGTTCGATGGCCGTTGATGGAAATCGACTGTACGGGCCTTGATAAAATTATTAAAAATAGTAATAATTTGTGTAAAATCATAAGGAATATTTGTGAAGAATTAGGATGAAAAATTACATAGTTGAAAAGATAAAAATAGATTTTTATCGAAATGAACTAGTTTTGAACTAGAATTGTAATTCCATTTATTTTTAAAATAAATAAATTGAATTCGAAATGGTTTTGAAAATAACCAGAATTTCCAATAATTGAATTGGAATGGATTTGAATCAAAATTGTCTTTGGAATATTTCGATGTTGGATTTCGTGATTATACATATATGGTTGTGGAAATTTGAAAGATATGTTTTATATCGTTATTTCCATTACGATATTTGTTGGTTTCGGAATTTGATATTGAATATAAGCCGGTATATTTTCTATTCAGAGCCTTATATTTAATATCAAATGGGATTTTGGGGTTCGTCGTGAATGGTGTCTTAAATAACACTGTTCTTGAACCCAGTTTAGAAAAGAATAAATCTTTTAATTAAGATTTAGTGAAATTGTCCAGTTAATTAGTAATTAAGTGGAATTGAATTTGAATTGGTTTTTGGGGTTTATCATGAGCGGTGTTTTGAATAACACCAGTTCTTTAACCCAATTAACAATAGAAAGTGTTTTTGGGTTTATCGTGAATCGTGTTTTAGGTGACATTGGTTCTTTAACCCAGTTAAAGACAGGATGTTGATTTTTGAGAAGATTAAAACTAAGTGGAGTTTTAATGAATCTGTAATTAGATTCAAATGTGAATTGATAATTTAAATTATCGAATTTGGAATGTGATCTAGAATGGAGTATCACCAGTTTTGCTCTAAGGCGATAGTTAAATCTTTAATTAGATTTGAACGTGAAATGGTAATTAATTTTACCGATAACACCGTAGTGTTAGATATGGAGTATTAACAGTTTTGGTCCAAGGGATGAATAGGTTGGGATTAGGAAATAAAATAAATAATTACTTCGGTGTGGTTCGCTAATCCCGACTAGTTTGGAAAACCTTAGCATGTTTTGAAATGATATCCAAAGGAAGATTAAAGAATAAATTTAGAAGAATTTATCTTTGATAAAATTAATGGGAACCTTTCCCTAAGAATGTGATTTTCTTTGAATAAAAGAATATATTGAATTGGAATGAGGAGTATGTTGTGTTTGTGTAACACTTGTTTATTTTATACGCGGGTTATTCAGAAAGGCTGGGTTTATACCCATTCTGAATAATCGATTCGACGATAAGTCGAAGATGAAGATGGTGGTTGAAGACCGGAAGTCTTCACATCGTTTGGGTGATTATTGATGATCTTGATTGGGCTGTACACCCAGGAGGAGGGAATCAGTTGGTGATCGTCCATATGTACTTGGAGATCGATGGATATGCGAGGAAAGTGCCTCCGGTTTCTTTCAGACCCAGATCGAACTTGTAAATGGACTGTGTGTCTGACATTGGATTTATTCTGTGTTGATTGATCTCTATTAAATATACATCTGTTTGGCGGCGGAGAATTTATTCTCTTGCTTAACACCCTTCTCTGAGACGTACGAGCTCAGAGGTTGTATATCGATGGACATCAGTCGCATGGAGTAAATTACCTGTGTGGCACGCCTAAGTGGCAAATGATCAAGGCTTCTATTGAAAAGCAAAGTCTTGTGGTTGATGATCAAAGCACGGCCTGTGTGGCATAGCTTTGTGTATAGCGTGAATTCGCGAGCCTCACACCTCGGTATGAGTCAAAAACGGGATACAGACTGTTAGGAGAACAAGACGTTTCTTTCTAGCTATGGGTGATGTCAGTGACCTACCAGCCCTGACATTTATATACTTTTTACCTGTGTGGTTGTTGGAATGCGAGGCGCCTCAAATATATGGTCGATAACTGGCACTATGTGAGCCGACGTACAGACCATTATTATATAGGTCCTATTGGAACGGGAAACGTGTGTTCAGGAATAACTAATCCTCCAAAGTTAGGTGAGGATCAACCCAACCGATTCCAAGGATCGTTATGGGTGGTCCTGAGACATTTGCTAGAGTGTCTCGAACGGATAGGAGCTTGCCCCTTGCCTCGACTCATGACAGAAATCCAATTTCCAATACGTGATATTGCGGTTTTATTTGTAGAGCCTAGTATGGCGACATGATATATGGTACCATGCCATCTATGATTGATATTTATGATTGAAATTGTTTTGAAACTATACACTTATAGTAATATCAAAATGATTTGTTTTAAACGTACCAAGCATGTTTGGCTATTATAAGGGAAAACCCTATCCTCCGGCTTGCGTTGTATTGTGTGATGGGACCTGGGTCTTATAATAGCTTCATTTTTCTAAAAAGCATTGCGTTGTTTTGTTATATGCACTAGTGTTCTTGGGAGGAAACCCATTCCGTGTTATATGGCGTGGTCCCTTGAATTACTCTCTTTTAAAATAAAGACTAATAACTGTTTTAGTTCTCACACTAGTCACATGACTAACCTGGAGTTTATTGTTTTAACCTAAACTCTGGGTGCCCCTATTTTCCACATGGGCAGCTAGTAGTTTTGGCTTTGCAGATTTATATTCACAAGATCCTGGTTTATAGCTGGAATGATACTCGGAAAGCTCTGTATCCGTGTATTTCTTTCAGTTGTGTTTTGTATTGTTTTTCCGCTGCTATGTATTTAAATGTAATTTAAATCTCTGATATTTTTCTTTTGTATAATATTTATTCATACTCTGCATATTCTTGTATTCTGATGGAATTGTTGTAATAAGCAATGAAATGTTCTTCTGTTTGTGTTCTGATGTGCCTTGTTCTCAATTCAATCCATGCTTTCCTTCACAGGGAAGTTCGGGTCGTATCAAGGTCCAACATTAGTGGCTGCTGGATGCGCCAATCGGGTCATGTAGACTTCTACCACTAATGCAACCTAACCTTGTGTCATAAGCACCATTACAGTTTCTAATTGTAATCCTAGGCACTCTGTAACGACCCGTACGGATAATAATGAATTTATTTAATTATTTAAATAGTGAAAATGGTTTTTTAATTAAATAATATTGAATATTTAATTAATATAAATAATAGAATAATATATTTAATTTCTGAAATAATCAGAAATAGTGAATTGACAATATAATGTGAACTGGACAATTCAAAGTATTTAATTCAACTTAGAATTGAATTAGAATGACGAATATATTATTTGAACAAAAGTTTGAACGTATAATTATATTATAACTAAAATCGAGCTGCAAATGGCGCGGCAGTTTGCTATTTGGCGATTCGAACTTCGACTGAATATACAGGGTCCGTTTTGAATCGGATTTTCGTGAAACAAGAAACGTTCGGAGCTGGTAAAGTATATTTTTCTAGTGGAAGAGAAAAATCGGGATTTCATTGCGTAGATTTTGATTTATGAACAAATCAAATTTTAGAAAAGTCGCTATGGAATTCCTTTATAATTTATAATGATATATATAAGGAATTTCAATATAAATTTGAATATCGATTCAACCGGGAGTTGAATACCGAGTTATAAAATCCCAGTGGAGCTGTATGATATTCTGTTCTGGATATATACGATAATATTTACTTTTATTATTAAATATAATTATTTTTTAAATATATTTATGTATTTAAAAGGGTTATTTAGTGCTTTAAAAATAGCCAGTTTTGCAAACGACCTCTTTTTTCGACGAAACTAATTTTGTTGGATCCGCAATATTAAATTATTGTTAGATTTCAATTTTCGTGATTTTTGAAGTCAGTATGTGGCCGTACCGGATTTTAATGTGAAATACAGTCGATATTTCGACGATTAAAAATACCCTGTGTGAGCAAATGAAGTCGAAATTCAACGAAACCAGTTTCGTTGGGTCCGTAATGTCGAACTGTAGCTGCATGCTCATTTTCATGATTTTTGGGTACCGTGTGTGATCACAGGGATTTTTAAACACGAATGTAAACAGCGATGGCTTAAATATGAATATAAAAATCGAATATAAAAATATTATTTTTTTCCTATAACATAACCTTAACATCCTACCCTAAACCCTAAAGTCGTTCTTCAGTCAAACAAAAATCACGCCGATAGTTTCTTCACAGGAAAATAAAATGGCAACTTCAAAAATCTCTATAAATTCCTATAAAATCCCTATAATCACCAAAGTGAGATATTAAAATTCCTGGCAAGTCACTCTCCTCGCCCATACCCATTTCCGTTGGTTCGAATTTGTTTTTGGTCGCACCAAATTTACAAAGCGTTAGTCTGCTGGGGTTAGGGTTGATTGTTGTGAGCGATTTAGGTAATAATGTTTGATTTCGAGTTTATATATGAGGTGAGGAGGTCGAATGGAGGTTGTTGTGATTTTTTTTGTGTATTTCTAATTGACATTTTGTTGCACCTAGTTGGTCACGGTCGAAGGACACGAATTATTGGTGAGGTGCGAGTGGTATTCGAATGGTTTGGGGATGAAGAGGAAGTTAAAAGAAGAACAATGGTGTTGTCGGTTTGGTTTTCTATGGAGTAAACATGGAAAGGTAATGGGAGGAAAATTGGGAATAGTGTTCGAAATGGGTAGCAGGAGTCAGGTTTAACATTTGGGGAAGAAGAGATTTCTGGTGCGGGTCTGGGCTTCAAGGGGAGAATGGGCCGGAATTGAGTGGTAAAGCCCAAGTGGATTTTTCTAATTATTTTATTTCAAATATAGTATTTAAAGTTGTAAATTGAATAACTATCGCATACGTTATCGAAATTCAGAAAAACAAGATCCGTTGGGATCATATGGACAAGCGCTTCCAATGGAATTGACTGGAAGGGGATTGGAGCTCATTTGAATTTATGGCGAAATAAATTGTTTGATTCCAAGAAAACAAACAGTTTATCATTCTTTAACAATGAACTGCCAAAGTGAGTAAAACTCACGAACTCTAAACAGTTAAAATTTTACAACGTATTCTTAGAACTGATAATATCTGTAGATTGCTGTGTGTTAACTGTTTGGTTGAATTACTTATGTATTGGTTGAAATTATAGATAACGATATATATATAAAAATCGTTTATCAAATATTGATTCTGTTTCGCAGAATATTTCATATTAAAATGAAATCGATCTTAATTATATTGTTTAACATCTATGATGCAGGGAAACAGGTCGAAGGAATCCAACTGGATTCCTCAACATTTATTTGACTATTTTTCATATATTGTAATATATGATGTTATATATAATCTGCGTTGATCATGTGTGTTTAAATGATATCGATCATTGTTATTTGGTGTTTTAAATACCGTATAAATACTGGGATGTAGAAAAAGGGATTTTCAAAGTGTATTTTGAAAATGAATTATTTACATAAAATCAATGGATTTTATATATATAAAAGAAAAAGAATTTTTATAAGAGAAAATAGTTATAAAACCAAAAGGGTTTTGAAAAGAAAATATTTATGGAAAATAAATATGATGAGAAAAGGAAATATTTATGGGAATTTAATATAATAAAATAGAAGAAGGAAGATATTTGTAAAATAGAAATGAAAAGGATATGTTTGTAAACCATTTACAAATAGAAATGAAAAGGATTTTTGTAAACCATTTACAAATAGAAATGAAAAGGATATATTTGTAAACCATTTACAAATAGATTTGGAAAGGGAATATTTGTAAAACACTTACAAATAGAGTTGAAAAGAAATTATTTATTTGTTAAATAAATAGGATTGGAAAAGAATATTTATTTGTCAAATAAATAGAGTTATAAAAGCAGATATTTATGTAGAAAATAAATAGAGTTATAAAAGGAATTTATTGGAAAATGAAAAGAATGTTATATAAGAACATATTTGGCAAATGAATAGAATTTTACATCAGGAAAGTCTAGACCCGTGCTTCGCACACGAGTATAACATGATATGAATTTAAAGTAGATTTTTGATAGAAATCTATTTTAACAGATAAGTAGAGAAGATAAATTTATAAATAATATTTTATAAATTAAATTAAATATTTATCATTGGATAAGTAGAATATATAAGTCAGGACTTATATAGAGAAGTAAGAATCGATTTAAACATCGATATTTGAAACTGAACATGGAAGTAGAGTAAATCAAAAGAGATAATTGAAATGAGTAAATCGAATTACGATTTATTGAATATTAGTTATTCAATTAGAGTTAATCGAATATAGTTTATTCGAATAGAATTAAGGAGTTAATCAAAAGAAGTTAATCGAACTAGAGTTATTCGAATAGAGTTAATCGAACCAGAGTTAGTTGAATATTTGTTATTTGAATAGATTTAATTGAATTAGAGTTAGTCGGATTAGAGTTATTCAAATATAGTTTATTCGAAGAAAGAGTCATCGAATAAGGTTATTCAAAGAAGAGAATTAATCGAATTTATTTTATTCGAATAGAGAAAGAAATTATCAAAAATAGTTTATTCGAAACAAGTTTATCGAATATTAGTTATTTGAAAGGAGTTATCGAATATTAGTTATTCGAAACAAGTTTATCGAATATTAGTTATTTGAAACAAGTTTAATGAATATTAGTTATTCGAAAGGAGTTATCAAATATTAGTTATTCGAAGGGAGTTATCGAATATTAGTTATTCGAAAGGGGTTATCGAATATTAGTTAATCGAAAGGAGTTATCGAATATTAGTTATTCGAAAGGAGCTAATCGAATATTAGTTATTCGAACGGAGTTATTCGAACGGAGTTAATCGAATATAGTTTATTCTAAAGGAGTTAATTGATAAGAGTAAATTAGTTAGAGTTAATTGAATATAGTTAATCCAATAGAGTTTATCCAGTAGGGTTAATCAAATAGAGTTAATCAAATAGAGTTAATCCAATAGAGTTAATCAAATAGAGTTAATAGAATTCAGTTAATCTAATAGAGCTAACTGATAAGAGTAAATCGATTAGAGTTAATCGAATAGTGTTAATTGAAAAGAGTTATTCGAATATAGGTTATTCGAAGAAAAGAGATTATCGAATATAGTTTATTCGAAGGAAAGAGTTATCGAATAGAGATTTATTCGAAAGAGAGTTACGTAAGGAAGTTTGTTAAAGATTTAAAAGATAAACTTTGACTATTTCGAAGTTAAAACGTTGTTCAGTTAAGGTCTGAGAGGTAATTATACCCCAACTTGATTGACTTCCTTCTTAACTAAGGAATGGTAAGGTTTGATAGTGAATGATGGTTAAGTGAATTTGGTTAATGAGTGAAATGGTTTGAGTTGGCATGGCGATGTTTGATTTAAACGTCAGTTTAAATCCAGTGAAGGAGTTTTGGAAATGTTTTCCAAATAAGAATCAAATGTTTTATAATAATAGAAAATAAGAATTTAGAATATATGGAAACAGGAGATAAGTAAATTAATGAACTAAAGAGATAAATGTTAAATGATGACTGATCGATAAAATTTCCATCAGGAAATAATATCGTTGTTTGCACACGTGTTTTTCTTTGATAGTTAAATCACATACTATCAAAGTTTTGACCATTTTTCCGTCAACAATACGGAGAGACTGGTTGGATTCTTATCCAAAGAACCACTCCATATGGGCGTTAGCGTTTCGAATCAAATAGATCGAAGACAAATTGAAGACGGAGTTTATACAAGGGCTATTGTATAAATCTCAGGTACAGATTGCCTAAGATGGATGTACGGAATGGTGCCTTCCGTTTGTCCAGTCCCAAGACAACTTGAATGGACGAATGTCAGACTGAGTATATCTGGTAGATCGCGTAAGTTGATCGTTTCAAACGTATTTACGTTGGCGGCGGAGGAATTCGTTTCTCTTAGCATATACCCTAGTATTTTTGGGGAAATCAATTTTTGATTTGACGGGTATGACGATGTGGCATTCAAAGTGAATGAATGAGTAATCTGTTGAAAGATACGTTATGACCTCCAGCCTCATTAACTGGGAAATGACAGAAATCTAGCAGGCATCATGGCTAAGTGGTTTGCAACCAATTAGTGTATATTGTCACCATCTAGAGAATATTCATATTTGTTACTTCTTTCAATTCTGTATCTCCCAGGAACGGTTATGTTGGAATACTAACCGAGGGGTGGCAATATATTCGACACACTCAAGCGAAATGAGTGGTCGGTCATGTGTGGCCGAGTTACAAGGTGTTTTTGTTGAACTCCATTGTATCGCTTCTAGAGTACACTGAGCGAAAGGTGGATCCATACCTTGCCATAGTTGGAATCCATTCCCCAAATAAGAGCCTGCGGTTTTGATTGTATATTATATAAGTAGAACGTTAGATGTAAGCGTTTCTACTAGATTGATATTACTTGTGTTAGACATTATTATAATATTAGAATAATATTGTTTTTCAAATGATTTGGGTTATCGTAAGGTAAAAACCATCCATGTTTATGTGTGGATCAGTCTAACGATTATTCTTCCTTTCAAAAGGATTTTTAAAGTTAAATAAATGATTTGAGTTCACACCAGCCACATGACTGACACAGAGTTTATTTTGTTTTGTTTTCCCTAAACTCTTGGGTGCCCAATTTTGTACGGGCAGTCAAGTAGTCGGGATTTACAAGTACTTGAAGAGCTGGAGCTGGAGGCTTCGGAATTATATAGCTATGGTTATTTCCGATGTGTTGTAAGTGTTGTACTTGGGAAATGATATGTTTATTCAAGTACAGATTTATATTTCAAAGTTATGTTATATATTATATGTTATTCGTTCCGCTGTGAGGTTCGTGTTACTCTGATGTTTGTTGTTCTTCTTCTTCTATTCTAAGTTCTATCTTATCTATTCTCATCCTCTAATTTCTTTCATGGACTATCAGGTATTTCCGATGCTTGATTAGTCGACATGGTGTTATATGTCGATAACCAGGATCGCAAAAACCCCGTGTCGTTACAGTGGTATTAGAGCGAAGGTTAAGTGATTAACTTGGCTCTGTGGCGTGACTCAGTAGAGATGGGGTTAGTAATACCCTAGATTGAGTTGAGTGTATATATATGAGTGAACCTATTTGTTATTCAATATAAAATGGTTTTATATTGTGGTGATTTATGGGTTGAGTTGTTTAAGGGCTCTGGTCGATCTGTTTGATCCACTGTATCGGTAAGAGTTTATAAACACTTGAATACGATGAACCGACATGATACGATTTGAAAAGAGGGTAAATGATATAATTTTACCCAAATTATATTTTGATATAAAGAAGATATATATGTTGGAAATATAGTATATTGGATGTGTTGGTTGTTATTATAATCGAATGAGATTATGAATTGAAATGGTTATATAAACAACCATATAAGTATAATATATGAAATTAGATGAATTAAATCTGAATTTAAATCAGAATTCGGAATTTGAAATTCTGAAAACATGAAAAGTGTTTGTAAATGGAATTGAATGGAATATATGAGAAATTTTAAATCTTGGGAGATTTTAAATTGTTAACATGCATTGTGAAGGATATTTTGAAAGTGATTTCAAAATGAAGGTGTTTAAATATGGTTTTGAAATTGCTATAGTATTGAACTCACTTCGATAAGCTAGAAAATAACCCTGATGATGATGGCCACATCATCTGTGTCATTTTCGAGTTGCTAAGTAACGGGTTAAAAGCAAAGATTTTGTTTTTGAATTGATTTGTGGAAAGCAAGTTGTTTTGAATCCTGAAAAGGGATATCTAGTTTTAGAAAAGCTAAACTGTTTGAAATTTCCTGGGAAGGATTGTTTGAATTAAAACAAATTGAATGTGAATTTTTAAAAGCAAATTGGAATTAAATTGAAATCAATTATGTTAAAATTGAATTGAATTGAATTATAATGATATCGAGTAAGTTGGATTGATGTCGTAAGAATTTGGAATTTATAATGGAATTTGAGTTCAGAATGGAAATTGGCTTAGTTATAAGCGAATGGTTGGATTTGTGGATAAAAACATATTTGAGTTTGATTGGGATGACATTGGTATATGCTGAATTAACAGCAGATGGAAAGAATATAATGATATGCCCGACAAAAAGGTACAAGTTTATATTTCATATTGGGTATGAGATTTTATGAGCCGATGTGGCAAGCAGCTTGGATGTTTGATTTTCTTTTGGGTTGGAGATGGCCCAGAGAGGCGAATTGTAGTTGTACCGATTGATCAGTACAAAGGAGGTGCTGGCGAAATTTATCAAAAATTTCGGGTGTTAGAAAATTTTCAGGATTTTAGAAAAATTTTGTTGATAAGAATTAAATAAAATTTTAATTGAAATTAAATAGGTTCAGTTGAAACTGAAGTTAAAGAAAAAAAATTAACCAGTCAATAGGGTTTGTTTACTACCTTAGCAATTTCGAGGACGAAATTATTTTAAGGGAGGAAGAATGTAACGACCCGTATGGATAATAATTAATTAATTTAACTATTTAAATAGTGAAAATGGTTGTTTAATTAAATTATATTGAATATTTAATTAATATAAATAATATAATAATATATTTAATTTCTGAAATAATCAGAAATAGTGAATTGACAATATAATGTGAACGGGACAATTCAAAGTATTTAATTCAGCTTAAAATTGAATTAGAATGACGAATATATTATTTGAACGACAGTTTGAACGTATAATTATATTATAATTAAAATCGAGCTCCAAATGGCGCGGTAGTTCACTATTTGGTGATTCGAACTTTAACTTAATATACAGGGTCCGTTTTAAATCGGATTTCCGTGAAACAAGAAACGTTCAGAGCTGGTAAAGTATATTTTTCTAGTGGAAGAGAAAAATCGGGATTTCATTGTGTAGATTTTGATTCATGTCCAAATCAAATATTAGAAAAATCGCTATGGAATTCCTTTATAATTTATAACGATATATATAAGGAATTTCAATATAAATTTGAATATCGATTCAACCAGGAGTTGAATATCGAGTTGTAAAATCCCAGTGGAGATGTATGATATTCTATCGTGAATATACACGTTAATATTTATTTTTAAATATTAAATTTAATCATTTTTTAAATATATTTATGTATTTAAAAGGGTTACTTAGAGCTTTAAAAATATCCAGTTTTGCAAAAGAACTCTATTTTCGATGAAACTAATTTTGTTGGATCCGCAATAATAAATTATTGCTAGATTTCAATTTCCGTGATTTTTGAAGTCAGTTGTGGCCATACCGGATTTTAATGTGAAATACTGTCGATATTTTGATGATTAAAAATACGCTATGTGAGCAAACGAAGTCGGAATTTGATGAAACCAGTTTCGTTGGGTCCATAATGTCGAACTATAGCTACATGCCCATTTTCATGATTTTTGGGTACCGTGTGTGATCACAGGGATTTTTAAACATGAGTGTAAACAGTGATGGCTGAAATATGAATATATAAATCGAATACAAAAATATTATTTTTCTCCTATAAAATAACCTTAACATCCTACCCTAAAGTCATTCTTTAGTCAAACAAAAATCACGCCGATAGTTTCTTCACAGGAAAATAAAATGGCAACTTCAGAAATCTTTATAAATTCCTGTAAAATCCCTAAAATCACCAAAGTGAGATATTTAAATTCCTGGCAAGTCACTCTCCTCGCCCATACCCATTTCCATTGGTTCGAATTTGTTTTTGGTCGCACCAAATTTACACAGCGTTAGTCTGCTGGGGTTAGGGTTGATCGTTGTGAGCGATTTATGTAGTATTGTTTGATTTCGAGTTTATATATGAAGTGAGGAGGTCGAATGGAGGTTGTTGTGATTTTTTTGTGTATTTCTGATCGACATTTTGTCGCACCCAGTTGGTCATGGTCGGAGGACGCGAAGTATTGGTGAGGTGCGAGTGGTATTCGAATGGTTTGGTGATGAAGAGGAAGTTAAGAGAAGAACAATGGTGTTGTCTGTTTGGTTTTCTATGGAGTAAACATGGAAAGGTAATGGAAGGAAGATTGGGAAATAGTGTTCGAAATGGGTAGCAGGAGTCGAGTTTAACATTTGAGGAAGAAGAGATTTCTAGTGGGGGTCTGGGCTTCAAGGGGAGAATGGGGCGGAATTGAGTAGTAAAGCCCAAGTGGATTTTTCTAATTATTTTATTATAAATACAGTATTAAAAGTTGTAAATTGAATAATTATCGCATACGTTATTGAAATTCAGAAAAACAAGATCCGTTGGGATCGTATGGACAAGCGCTTCACAATGAAACTGACTGGATGGGAATTGGAGCTCGTTTGAATTTATGGCGAAATAAATTGTTTGATTCAAAGCAAACAAACAAACAATTTATCGTTCTTTAACGATGAACTTCCAAAGTGAGTAAAACTCACCAACTCTAAATAGTTAAAATTTTACAACGTATTCTTAGATCTGATAATTATCTGTAGATTGTTATGTGTTAACTGTTTGGTTGAATTGCTTATGTATTGGTTGAAATTATAGATGATGATATATATATATATATAAATCGTTAATCAAATATTGATCCTGTTTAGCAGAATATTTCATATTAAAATGAAGTCGATGTTAATTATATTGTTTAACATCTGTGATGCAGGGAAACAGGTCGGAGGAATCCAACTGGATTCCTCAACATTTATTTTACTGTTTTTCATATATTGTAATATATGATGTGATACATAATCTATGTTGATTATGTGTGTTTAAATGATATCGATCATTGTTATTTGTTGTTTTAAATACCGTAAGAAATACTAGGATGTAGAAAAGGGGATTTTCAAAGTGTATTTTGAGAATGAATTATTTATATAAAATCAATGGATTTTATATATATAAAAGAAAAAGGATTTTTATAAGAGAAAATAGTTATAAAACCAAAAGGGTTTTGAAAAGGAAATATTTATGGAAAAAAATATGATGAGAAAAGGAAATATTTATGGAAAATAAATATGATGAGAAAAGGAAATATTTATGGGAAATTAATATGATAAAATAGAAGAAGGAAAATATTTGTAAAATAGAAATGAAAAGGATATGTTTGTAAACCATTTACAAATAGAAATGAAAAGGATATATTTGTAAACCATTTACAAATAGAAATGAAAAGGATATATTTGTAAACCATTTACAAATAGATTTGGAAAGGGAATATTTGTAAAACACTTACAAATAGAGTTGAAAAGAAAATATTTATTTGTTAAATAAATAAGTTTGGAAAAGAATATATATTTGTTAAATAAATAGAGTTGTAAAAGGAGATATTTATGTAGAAAATAAATAGATTTATAAAAGGAATTTATTGGATAATGAAAAGAATGTTATATATGGACATATTTGGCAAATGAATAGAATTTTACATCAGGAAAGTCTAGACCCGTGCATCGCACACGGGTATAACATGATATGAATTTAAAGTAGATTTTTGATAGAAATCTATTTTAACAGATAAGTGGAGAAGATAAATTTATAAATAATATTTTATAAACTAAATTAAATATTTATCATTCGATAAATATAATTTATAAGTCGGGACTTATATAGAGAAGTAAGAATCGATTTAAACATCGATATTTGAAACTGAATATGGAAGTAAAGTAAATCAAAAGAGATAATCGAAATGAGTAAATCGAATTAGGATTTATTGAATATTAGTTATTCAATTAGAGTTAATCGAATATAGTTTATTCGAATAGAATGAAGGAGTTAATCAAAAGAAGTTAATCGAACTAGAGTTATTCGAATAGAGTTAATCAAACCAGAGTTAGTCGAATATTTGTTATTTGAATAGAGTTAATTGAATTAGAGTTAGTCGGATTAGAGTTATTCGAATATAGTTTATTCGAAGAAAGAGTTATCGAATAAGGTTATTCGAAGAACAGAATTAATCGAATATAGTTTATTCTAATAGAGAAAGAAATTATCGAATATAGTTTATTCGAAACAAGTTTATCGAATATTAGTTATTCGAAAGGAGTTATCGAATATTAGTTATTCGAAACAAGTTTATTGAATATTAGTTATTCGAAATAAGTTTATCGAATATTAGTTATTCGAAAGGAGTTATCGAATATTAGTTATTCGAAGGGAGTTATCAAATATTAGTTATTCGAAAGGAGTTACCGAATATTAATTATTCGAAAGGAGTTATCGAATATTAGTTATTCGAAAGGAGTTAATCGAATATTAGTTATTAGAAAGGAGTTAATCGAATATAGTTTATTCGAAAGGAGTTAATTGATAACAGTAAATTAGTTCGAGTTAATTGAATAGAGTTAATCCAATAGAGTTAATCCAATAGGGTTAATCAAATAGAGTTAATCAAATAGAGTTAATCCAATAGAGTTAATCAAATAGAGTTAATAGAATTGAATTAATTGAATAGAGCTATCTGATAAGAGTAAATCGATTAGAGTTAATCGAATAGTGTTAATTGAATAGAGTTATTCGAATATAGGTTATTCGAAGAAGAGAGATTATCGAATATAGTTTATTCGAAGGAAAGAGTTATCGAATAGAGATTTATTCGAAACAGAGTTCGTAAGGAAGTTTGTTAAAAAATTAAAAGATAAACTTTGACTATTTTGAAGTTAAAACGTTGTTCAGTTAAGGTCTGAGAGGTAATTGTACCCCAATTTGATTGACTTCCTTCTTAACAAAGGAATGGTAAGGTTTGATAGTGAATGATGGTTAAGTGAATTTGGTTAATGAGTGAAATGGTTTGAGTTGGCATGGAGATGTTTGATTTAAACATCAGTTTAAATCCAGTGAAGGAGTTTTGGAAATGTTTTCCAAATAAGAATCAGAAATGTTTTCTGATAATAGAAAATAAGAATTTAGAATATATGGAAACAGGAGATAAGTAAATTAATGAACTAAAGAGATAAATGTTAAATGATGATTGATCGATAAAATTTCCATCAGGAAATAATATCGTTGTTTGCAAACGTGTTTTTCTTTAATAGTTAAATCACAGACTATCAAAGTTTTGACCATTATTCCATCGTCAATACGGAGAGACTGGTTGGATTCTTATCCAAAGAACCACTCTGTATGGGCATTAGCATTTCAAACCAAACAGATTAAAGACAAATTGAAGACGGAGTTTATACAAGGGCTATTGTATAAATCTTAGGTATAGATTGCCTAAGTTGGATGTACGGAATGGTGCCTTCGGTTTGTCCGATCCCAGGACAACTTGAATGGACGAATGTCAGACAGAGTATATCTGGTAGATCGCGTAAGTTGATCGTTTCAAACGTATTTATGTTGGTGGCGGAGGAATTCGTTTCTCTTAGCTTATACCCTGGTATTTTTGGGGAAATCAATTTTTTATTTGACGGGTATGACGATGTGGCATTCAAAGTGAATGAATGAGTAATCCGTTGAAAGATACGTTATGACCTCCAGCCTCATCAGCTGGGAAATGACAGAAATCGAGCAGGCAGCATGGCTAAGTTGTTCGCAACCAATTAGGGTACATTGTCACCATCTAGAGAATATTCATATTTGTTACTTCTTTCAATTCTGTATCTCCCGGGAACGGTTATGTTGGAATACTAACCGAGGGGTGGCAATTTATTCGATACACTCAAGCGAAATGAGTCGTCGGTCATGCGTGGCCGAGTTACATGATGTTCATGTTGAACTCCAGTGTATCGCTTCTAGAGTACACTGAGCGGAAGGTGGATCCATACCTTGTCATAGTTGGAATCCATTCCCCAAATAAGAGCCCGCGGTTTTGATTGTATATTATATATGTAGAACATTAGATGCAAGCATTTCTACTAGATTGATATTACTTATGTTAGACATTATTATAATATCAAAATAATATTGTTTTACAAATGATTTGGGTTATCGTAAGGTAAAAACCATCCGTGTTTATTTGTGGATCGGTCTTACGATTACTCTTCCTTTCGGAAGGTTTTTTAAAGTTAAATAAATGATTTGAGTTTAATCACACCAGTCATATGACTGACCCGGAGTTTATTTTGTTTTGTTTTCCCTAAACTCTTGGGTGCCCAATTATGTACGGGCAGTCAAGTAGTCGGGATTTACATATACTTGAAGAGTTGGAGCTGGAGGCTTCGGAATTATATAGCTATGGTTATTTCCGCTGTGTTGTAAGTTCTGTACTTGGGAAATGATATGTATATTCAAGTACAGATTTATGTTTCAAAGTTATGTTATATATTATACTTTATTCGTTCCGCTGTGAGGTTCGTGTTACTCTGATGTTGTGTTGTTCTTCTTCTATTATTTTAACTTCTATCTTATCTATTCTCATCCTCTAATTTCTTTCATGGACTATCCGATATTTCCGATGCTTCATTAGTCGACATGGTATTATATGTCGATAACCAAGATCGCTAAAACCCCGGGTTGTTACACACTCATTATTAATTAATCAATTAATTAAACCTATGCCTTTATAGGTTTTAATGCCCATTTTACCCAACAATTTGAATTATATGTCTAATGATGTTTATATTCAAATTATGCCAATATTAACCTTTTTCCCATTCCTTAGTAGCGTACTTACAAAATTGGTGGCATGCCTAGGCTAGATAATTGCCTAGTCATAAACGATAAAAGGGAAAATAATAGGAATATGACCAAAGTGATTGTTTTAATATAACTTGGCATAAACATAAACTATCATGGTGATAAGGTGGACATATGAGCATAAACCGGATTAACTTGTAGCAATTACTAGTTCTAACATAACTATGATGTCATAGTGAGCATAATAAAATTAAATTAACCATTTAGATGACCAACTATTTAGATCTAACATAATAGGCACAAGATGATAATCTAGATTTGATTAACAAATTAAATGTCCACACAATTTAGTTCCAATAGTTTAAATATGGATATACACAAATAAAGTTTAAGATTTGCATCATGGCATGTCATAGAAATTATAACAGATCCGACAAGACAGAGATTTAGTTCCAAATCCTAACCAATTCAGAATGTCATATAATCACAGTTTACAATCGATCTGATATAATCTAGGAATATGAACAAGTCCAAGTCATAGTCGTGTCATATTTGCTTTTAAATATTGAAATCTAAAAGCAACTGGAAACTCACAGTGTTAGGATTAGAAAATAGAAGAAGAATGGATATTGAATCTCTAAGTTTGATTTTCTTAGGTTGATAGTTGATAATGGATCCAGATCAGTTCAGATACCGACAGAGTTTGGCCACAATGAATTCTCAATGAAGAAAACAAGAGAAATGACCACGTATATATAGCTGCCAGACCCTCTGGAACATACTGCCACGTTAGCCCTAGTGGTATCGACACCCCTGTGGGTAGGTCGACTCTGTTGTCGACACCCATTAAGGGGGGTCGACCCCGGTGTCGACACCCCTTTAGGGGGGTCGACCCCTTAGAGCGAGAAAACTGCCGCCAATTTTCCTTTTTCAAATTCGAACGGTTTTGGATAAAATTCTGACTCATCCCTGACTCATGTGTATATATAATTCTTCTATGCGTATACAAACTTAAAACCTTCATAACTTCTTTATACGGTGTCCGTTTTATGTAAACCAAATGTTATCTTGACCAGAATTTCGATACGGGCGCAATGGCGCAGTCCTTTTTCCTTAATTCTGAATATTAAATTAATTATTAATTAATTTATCCTCTTTTAGTGTCGTTAGAAATTCAGGGTGTTACATTCTCCCCTACTCGAAGGATTTTGTCCCCGAAATCTCTAAGTTGAGAAGAATGCATATCATACCATCCATTACCCATCTACTCATCCATCAATCACTGGTATCCATTGTCCTTAAAAACTTCTAATGCTTATATGAATATATGTAGAGGTGTGTGTATATGTCCTAATATTAATGCGAAGATCAGGCAGTCTACTGATTCAGTTGACCTCCTTAATGCAATATACGTTAGTACCATGAATTCAATATGCATGAAAATAAACCTACTATAACGTGTAAGTTCTATATGTGTGCACACTCATTCGTCCAAATGGAACATTCATATGGTAATACATTCATTTCCATCCATTAAAGAAATGAAAATGCATACACATCCATATGTAGTATGAGAGTGATTGAGCCGATCTAGTGCCTAATGTGTGTGTATATGCGTCCACAGGCAGCCACTAGCAAACACTTGCATCCACTTGCATCCATCAAACAAAACATGTCTCAAACACATGTTTACATCCATAGGATTCCTATCTAAAGGTCGAAAATATTACGGATAAGATATATTCACATGATAGAAACAAGCACAGATAAAACTTTGGAAAAAGGAGTTAAGAATATACCCTCGAAAATAAAAAGGTATGGAGCACGAATCTTTGATTCGGTCTCCCAAGTCGCATCCTCTGGGTTATCTTCCCATTGAACCTTTAGCAACTTGATCTCTTTATTGCGTAGCTTCTTAAATTATGATCCAAAAATACAGGTAGGGAGTCTCCTGACTGTCGCCTCCCGTTCAACTTCTACATCTTCCAGTACACTCGGCTTAACGACTTCCTCGGAGTCATGCAAACACTTTCGTAGATGAGAAATGTGGAAACCATCATGAATACCAGATAGATTTTCTGGGAGCTTTACTCTATAGGCCATTTGGCCAATCCTCTAGGTTATGGGAAATGGTCCCATAAACCTAGGTGCTAATTTCCCTACTGATCTGAAGCAAACCACATTCCTCAGAGGTGATACTTAAATAAAAACCAAGTCTCCTTCGTCAAATTCGATGTCAGTCCTCCTCTTTTCTGCATAGGACTTCTGCCCATCTTGAGCTGCCTTCTTCTGCCGTCAAATAAGATCAATCTTTTCGGACGTTTCCCTAACCATATCTGGTCCACGTAATAATCTTTTTGTAGATTCCCACCAACAAGTTAGTGACCTACAGGGTCGTCCATATAATGCTTCGAAGGGCTCTATGCCGATGCTGGATTGATAACTATTGTTATAGGCAAACTCCACTAAAGGAAGGTGCTCTTCCCAAGTCCCTTCGAAATCTACGATACACAACCTCAAAAGATCCTCTAGAATTCTATTCATGCTCTCCGTCTGCCCATCGGTCTAAGGATGATAAGCTCTGCTCAAACACAATTGTGTACCTAATGCTTCTTGCAAGCTCCTCTAAAATTCACTGGTAAAGATGGGGTAATGATCACTTACGATGCTGGAAGGTACTCCACGAAGACGGAATATCTCACGAACATATATTGTTGCCAACCACGATGACGTCCTCTTACTCTTAACTGGAATAAAGTGTGCGCTCTTAGTGAATATGTCTACCACAACCCAGATACCGGTGTTGCTTTTCTTCGATCTAGGCAAACCATCTATGAAATCCATAGAGACGCTCTCCTATTTCCACTAGGGAACCTCCAAATAATGAAGTAAACCACCTAGCTTCTTTTGCTCAGCTTTAACTTGCTGGCAAACTAAACATTGAGAAACGAACTCTGCCACATCTTTCTTCTTCCCAGCCCAAAAGAAAACCCTTTTCATGTCTCTGTACATCTTATCACTGCCTGGATGAATAGTCATCTTAGAATGGTGGGCTTCTTCTAGGACTGCCTTTATCAAGCTTCCAGTTTGAGGAACACAAAGCCTTCCATCTCGTCGCAACCTCCCCTTTTCACCTATGGCATATCTACTGAGGTGACTAGAAGTCTCACCTTTTCTGAGCTTTTCCATGATGTCTAAAATCTTCGGGTCACCTTGTTGCGAAGCTCCTATATGATCCATAAGTGTTGGTCGTATCTCCATGGATGCAAACAAATTAGGCAAAATCTCGATAGAGGGTCTAACATCAAAAGCTGATATGGACTCCAAGCTCTTCCTCTCCACAAACAGAGGACTCAAGACCATCCTCTGCCTACTTAGCGCATCTACCACCACATTACACTTGCCAGGGGTATAAGCAATCTCAAAACCATAAGAAACTAGGAACTCCATCCACCGTTGTTGCCTTAAATTGAGATCCTTCTGCGAGAACAGATACTTGAGAGATTTATTATTGGTGTATAACTCGAACTTCTCTCCAAGTAAATAATGGTGCCACATCTTAAGAGCGAATATTATGGCTTCTAGCTCCAGATCATGGGTGGGGTAGTTCTTCTCATGAACTCTCAACTGTCTACCCCCATAACACACTACTTTCCCTTCTTGCATCCGAACCACACCAAGCCCTGTACCACATGGTAAACACCATACTTCCATCAGGCAAGTTCAAGACTGAGGTTGTTGTCAGATCCCTCTTTCAGTCGTTGGAAAGCAACGTCACAATCTATGTCCCATGAAAATGCCAAATTCTTCTTTGTCAGCTTGGTGAGTGGGACTGATATCTTTGCGAATTCCTTAATGAACTTCCTATAATAACCTGCCAACCCAAGAAATCTTCTCACCTCGGTTGCATATTTAGGAATCTGCCAATTTTGCACTGTAACCACCTTTGCGGGATCTATATATAGCTAACCCTTCTTTGGAGACCACATGCCCTAAGAATCTCACCTCTTTTCTCCAAAAATGGCATTTAGAGAACTTCGCCTTAAGCTGATGCGCATGGAGAGTCTTCAAGACTTCTTTCAAGTGTTGGGCATGCTCTTCTTTGCTTTTGGAGAAGGCCAAGATATCATCAACAAACACCACGACAAATTTGTTTAGAAACTCCCGAAACACCCTACTCATCAAATCTACAAAATAGGCGGGTACATTTGTCAACCCAAATGGCATAACTAGCCATTCGAAGAAACCATCTGGAGTTCTAAAATCAGTTTTATCTATGTTGTCCTCGGCTACCCTCAACTGATGGAAACCCATGGCCAAGTCTAACTGAGAAAATACCGAGGCACCAACAAGCTGATCAAATAAATCATCAATCCTCGGGAGCGGGTGCCTATTCTTCTTAGTAAGTTTATTCAACTCTTTATAGTCAATATACAAACGAAGCGAACAATCCGCCTTAGTTGCAAATACAACTGGAGCACCCCATTCAGATATGCTTCGTCTGATAAATCCTTTCTCAAGTAGCTCCCGTACTTGCTTACTCAGCTCCCTCCTTTCCCTCAGAGCCATATGGCGCACTGGTAATGCAACTGGCTTTGCATTATCCATCAAATATATACGAAAATCGATCTTGCGCCTTGGAGGTAAACCCCGTACGTCATCAAAAACTTCAGAATAATCTCGGACAACTGGAACAGATTGCAAATCATCGATAGATGGATCAAGAGATTCTAGGAAACTAAGCATAACCGACCCTTGCGGATCACAAGAAATCTCGAGGGTCCTCCCATGAAAAGTCAGAATCCTAACGACCCCCCTCTCGCAATCCAGAATAGCACCATATGTGGTAATCCAATCCATTCCTAGAATCAATCCATAGCCCATAAACCCGAGCACATACGCGTCGCATTCAAACTCGACGCCTAACACATATATTTTCAAACCCCGACAAATCATAGATAAATGAGCCGAATAACCAATGGGGTTTAAAACAACTACGGGATCCACTACCATACTAGTAATTAAGTGCATATATTCAACTACAGAACTAGATATAAATGAATGTGAAGCGCTAGAATCAAAAAGTGTCCTAATTGGATGATTAGAAAGAGAAATTAAACCTTTCACTGAAATTTTTCTACCTCTATCAGGATCACTGATCGCGAGAGCATGCACCTGCCCTTTAGAAGTTCCTGCCCTTTGACTTTGTCCCTGCGATCCCTGTTTCTTCGGGCACTCCATAGCAAAGTGTCTGACCTCTCCACAATGGTAGCAAGAGTTCTTCCTTCGCTTACAGTCTTTGACCAAGTGACCCTCTTTCCCACAATTATGACATTTTCTCTTATCCTTGCCTTTGTCATTCTTTCCACCTTTGTTTTGTTGTTGTTGTTGTTGTTGTTGTCCCTTCTAGGGCCACACCTTTTTATTTTGCGTTGTTTCCTCAGCTTTTACTTCCTTCTTTTCTCCCTTGTCTTCCTCATGCATTAGGGCCATATCGACAAGCTTTTCAAAAGTGACCCCCATTGGAATATGGGACATGGCTAACCCATGAAGGGGTTCATTCAACCCTTTAGTAAATCGCAAAGCCTTTTTGTACGGCGCATCCACCAACTCTAACCCGAACCTTGCTAGCTAGTTGGATTTGTTCACATACTCTTTCACCGTCAAGTTTCCTTGTTTGAGTGCTAAGAATCTCTCCTTCTGCATGATTCTCTCAGCTTGGGAGAGAAATTTCATTTCAAATCATTGTCTAAAATCTTCCCAAGTTTCCACCAGACATCCATCTTGGGTGACTTCCCACCAAAATGAGGCTTCGTCTTTCAGTAGCTAAGCAGCTAACTGAATCTTCCTTCTATCCTCTACTTCAAAGATTACGAACAAGTCCTCGGTCTCCTTGAGCCAATTCCGCGCTTCTACGAATGTCTCGTTCCCATGGAACGACTTTCCTCCCATAGCACGGAAGTCCTTGCAGATTATAGCGAAATTATCTACCTTTAGAGCGGGAGGAGGAGGAATGACTGGTGCAGGTGGGGGAGGAACGTTTCCTTGGTCTTCAGCAGGCGCCATGGCCTTCAAATACCTATGGAACCACCCGGGTATCTTGAAGCCCTCTGGGATATTAGGAATGTTTTGTTCCCTAGACATACTGAAAAAGGAAAAGGAAGAGATTTAGACAAAGGACCGAAGGATATTACATATGAATTTTTGGGGAATGTTTTTCAAAACAGAATTTTCTTTTTGCAAATGCTTTCTTTTACAACCTTTTTGAAAATAATTTTCAAAAACTTTTATCAAATTTGGTAACCTTCAGCTCTAATACCAAGTGTGACACCCTACGTCAGTTAATGTCAAACGTTGTAGGTAAACAAACACAGAATATTACAAGACAAATATAAATAAGTTAGCAGCAGAAATTCAAATTTTTATTTCGAATACAAGTCATACATCATGGTCCAAAATACCATAAGTCACAAAAACAATTACAATAACATAACTTCTGTCTTGTACCATCAGAATACATAAATATAAAAAGTATAACATAATTCCCCAAGAAAAGAGCTAAGCCATAGCAGAGATAAGAACTTGAGCCATATTTAGAAAGTAGCTATAGCAAGATGATAACTGAGTCCTGACTAAGCCTGAGTGTTTCCTCCCTGAGAACCTATCGGGGGAATGGAAGAAAGAAGAGGAAACAAAAGGGTCAAACATGAAGTCTGGCGAGTCTTGTTACTTTTAGCAAGTAAATAAATAAAAGTAGAACAACATGCATATAAAGTGGATAAGTGAGATCACTACATAAATGGCAGGTGTGACAAAGTAGACAGGATAAGGTGTATACGCTTCTCTAATGATTAATCTGCACTATTACTAGCATAACCAGAATAAGAAGATCCCTTCCACTATATGGTGGTAGACTTAGGCATACGTCCAATTGTACCCTAACTACTACCCTAATCGATCTGCTCACTACTCCGTAGATACTCTGTGCCAGCCCCACAGTAGGATGTATCAACTCCTAAAGTGGCAACCCCTCGCTGATATGCATAGACCCATATCTATAGGTGTCACAGTCATCTTATCCCCTTCTACCTGGCTCATGCACGCACATGGCCTGGTCTATTTGCGCCACCCACACCGTCCTCCACGTTTGGATCTCTTACAATTAGTCCGGTGAGTGTGCCCCTTCTCTGACCTAGTATGGAGTACATGTTTTGATACCTATTCCGGGTTACTGGATGAAACAGATCCCACACAATATGATACAAGCTTCCCCTTTGTCTTGTATCCCCCACTAGGTTTTCTTTGGCTATGTATACCACAAGGTGTCTTTAATTACATAACCCTATCATTTTTACAGGTTATGTTTACCCTAATAGGTGTCTTTAATTACATAGCTTTATTATTCCAACCGGTAATGTATACCACTAGGTGTAAAGACCCGGGCTCTGCCCGACCCGATCGATCGCAAGATCGACCAAGACCGTTCAAATCCCGAATACTTTAACTTTGGGAATACAACAATCATCAGAACAAAACAACATACTTTTATAAACAGTACAAAATGTTTACATCAGAGTACAGAATATCAGAGTACATCGAATAAAAATAATTACAGTGGAAGATAAATTTTACATTTAATTTATAATACATTGCAGCTGAACAAAACTAATACAGCGGAAGTCTTTTCTATATTCTGGACACAGCTTTGAGCTTCAATCCAGTATCCTGCTAAAGAGATAAATATCTGCAAAAAGCTACTCGACTGCCCGTGTGGAAAAGAGGGCACCCGAGTTTGCAAAAGTGGAAACAAACAACGGGTCAGTCGTGGGACTGGTGTGAGAATTCTTAACTAATATAACTAATAGTAAGGCAAATCCAAGGACCACGCCGCTAACGCGGAACGGGTTTACTCCAATGGATTGCTGTGCATAACAGTAAAGTAAATCGTCAAATAACGCAATGCTTTTTAGAAAAATGAAACCACCATAAGACTCAGGTCCCATCACACAATGCAACGCACACCAGAGGATAGAGTTTTACCTTATGGTGATTAAAAGATGATAAATACGTAAAAACGATATTATTATTAGTGTGTATATGTTTTAATAAAACATTTCAATCATAATATCAATCCTAGGAAGCATAGGTACCAAATATTATGCCTCCGTACTAGTAATACAATCAAAACCGCATGAGGCGTATTGGAGATTTGTATTTCCATCATGAGTCAAGGCTAGAGCGGAGCTCCTTACCGATTCGAGACACTCTAGCTAATGTCCCAGGATTACCCGCAGTTAACCCTTGGAAATGGCAGGGCCGGTCTTCAAATACAGCTTAGAGGATTGGCAATTCCTAAGCACACGTTTCCCGGTCCTATAGGACCTATCCGAGGCGCGCCTCATTCCATCATCCACATAAGTAAAATATCAGGCCGTGATAAAACCCAAACACCACTTCTAACTAGAAAGAAACGTGCTGCTCTCCCTGCGTTCCCTTCGCTCGTTTTAGACTCTACCGGTTTGTGAGGCTCGCGAAGTTACGTCATAACCACAAGGCCTGCTTTTCAACAAAGCCTTGATCATCTTCATCTTAGCGTGCCACATTGTCAATCCATACCGTGCCATTGATCGTCCATCAATATATAAACGGGTGTTAAGTAAAGAATAAATTCTTCACCACCAATCATTTATATATAGACAGAAAATCAATAACATGATATTAACGGAGTACAACGTCAGACACACAATCCATTTAAAACTTATGCTCTGGGTCTGAGCGAAAGTCAAATCCGTACAAATCAACACTACGTCCGGACGGCAACCACTGTAGCCCCTTCAAGGTAGCTACTCCAATCATGGGCATCAGCAGTCGTCGTCCATTCGATGTGAAGACCGTCGGTCTTCTATGGTCGTCTTTAAATCTTCAATTTTTAAATGTCGTTTAAATTGTTTGGAATGAGATAAACTCGGACTTCCCAAACAATTCTCGTGTATATATAAGTTGGAAATCATTTCATATCGTTTGATTTTAAATTTTTATATATATAATTATATATATAATTCCTCCATCCATTTCATCTTACTATATTTTCCTAACAACCAATCTTCTTATTTATATGCAATAACTCATCACACCAAACAATGGTTTCTTTTATTAATGTTCTTCAATTTCCATACATATCCTACACACAAAAATGTATTTTGTGTATCATTCCAATTACAACCAAAAATGAATATTTTTGTACGTCCTTCATAATTTAACAAAAAAAATGAGTATTTTTGTGTCATTTCAATTCCTAGCCAAAACAAAATATATTTTGGTGTTAACTTCATTTCTATACGAACGAATATATTTCTTATCTCTTTCAATGCAAACAAAAAAAATGATTTTTGCTATTTTATATTGGCAATGCAAATTTCCTTCTTAGGTGACGTCATGCAAATATAATTTTTAATATAAAATATAATATCATACCTTAATTACATAATAAGAATGTAATTCTAATTTACAGTGCAAATCCTCATTTATAGTTACATATATAAAAGTGTAAATTTTATTCGCTTACCACATTTCATATCATAGTTTCAAATAAAAGTGTAATTTTATTTAATAAAATGTCCTTCTAATCCTAAATAACCTCTTTTAAACAAAAGGGACATGTTTACCTAGTTTAACACTTCTAATATAAGTGACATTCCATGAGACGACCCGAACTTCCCCGTGAAGGAAAGCACGGATAGCGTTGAGAACAACACACAAATGAACGCAGACGGAAGAACATTTCATTGTTATTACAACAATTCCATCAGATACAAGAATATACAGAGTATAAATGATTAAATTACATTCGACAAATATCAGAGATTACAAGAAGTTACATAGCAGCGGAAAATAATACTAAATACAACTGAAAGTGATACACGGATACAGAGCTTTCCGAGCATCGTTCCAGCTGTAAATCAGGACCCTGTGGATATAAATCTGCAAAACCAAAACTACTAGCTGCCCGTGTGGAAAATAGGGGCACCCAGAGTTTAGGTTAAAACAATAAACTCCAGGTCAGTCATGTGACTGGTGTGAGAACTAAAATAGTTATTAATATTGGTTTTAAAGTTAGGTAAATCAAGGGACCACGCCGTATAACACGGAACGGGTTTCCTCCCAAGAATACCAGTGCATAAAACAAACAGCGCAATGCTAAATAAAGAAAAATGAAGCTGTTATAAGACCCAGGTCCCATCACACAATGCAACGCAAGCCGGAGGATAGAGTTTTTACCTTATAACAGCCAAAGCATGCTTGATACGTTTAAAACACATTATTTGATACTATTATAGGTGTATAGTGTCAAAACAATTTCAATCATAAATATCAATCATAGGCGGCATTAATGACCCATACCACTATGTCGCCATACTAGGTTCTACAAATAAAACCGCACTATCACGTATTGGAAATTGGATTTCCGTCATGAGCCGAGGCAAGGGGCAAGCTCCTCTCCGATTCGAGACACTCTAGCAAATGTCTCAGGACCCCACTATGATCCTTGGATCTTCAGGGCCGGTCCTCTCTTACTTTTGAGGATTGGCAATTCCTGAACACACGTTTCCCGGTCCTTACAGACCTATATCCGAGGCGCCTCGCATTCCAACAACCACACAGGTGAAAAGTATATAAATGTCAGGGCTGGTAGGTCACTGACACCACCCTAGCTAGAAAGAAACGTCGTGCTCTCCCTGTAGTCACTATCCCGTTTTTGACTCATACCGAGGTGTGAGGCTCGCGAATTCACGTTATACACAAAGCTACGCCACAAAGGCCGTGCTTTGATCATCAACCACAAGACTTTGCTTTTCAACAGAAGCCTTGATCAATTGCCACTTACGCATGCCACACTGGCAATTCACTCCATGCGACTGATGTCCATCGATATACAACCTCTGAGCTCGTACGTCTCAGAGAAGGGCGTTAAGCAAGAGAATAAATTCTCCGCCGCCAAACAGATGTATATTTAATAGAGATCAATCAAGACAGAATAAAATCCACTGTCAGACACACAATCTATTTACAAGTTCGTTCTGGGTCTGAACGAAACCGGAGGCACTTTCCTCGCATATCCATCGATCTCCAAGTACGTCTGGACGATCACCAACTGATTCCCTCATCCTGGGTGTACAGCCCAATCAAGATCATCAGTAATCACCCAAACGATGTGAAGACTTCCGGTCTTCAACCACCGTCTTCATCTTCGACATCTCGTCGAATCGGTTATTCAGAATGGGTATAACCCGGCCTTTCTGGATAACCCACGTATATAATTAACAAATGTTACACAAACACAACGAACGCCTCATTCCAATTGAGAATATTCTTTTATTCACAAAAACACATTCTTAGGGAAATGTTCCCATTAATTTTATCCAAGATAAATTCTTCTAAATTTATCCTATAATCTTCCTTTGGATATCATTTCAAACTAGTCGGGATTAACGAACCACACCGAAGTAATTATTTATTTTATTTCCCAATCCCAACCTATATATCCCATGGAGAAAACTGGTAATACTCCACATCTAACACCACGGTGTTACCGGTAAAATTAATTACCATTTCACGTTCAAATCTAATTAAAGATTTAACTATCGCATTGGAGCAAAACTGGTGGTACTCCATTCTCGATCACCTTTCAGATTTGATAATTTAAATTATCAATCCACATTTTTAATCTAATTAAAGATTCATTAAAACCCCACTTAGTTTTAATCTTCTCAAAAATCAATATTTTGCCTTTAACTGGGTTAAAGAACCAATGTCATCTAAAACACGATTCACGATAAACCCAAATCACATTTGATATTAAATACAAGGCTCTGAATAGAAAATATATCGGCTTATATTCAATATCAAATTCTGAAACCAACAAATATCGTATTGGAAATAACGATATAAAATATATCTTTCAAATTCCCATAACAATATCTGTATAGTCACGAAATCCAACATCGAAATATCCCGAGGATAATTTCGATTCAACTCCAGTCCAATACACGTATTGGGAATTATCGATTATTTTCAAAATCACTTTCAAATTCAATTTATTTATTTCAAAAATAAATTGATTTTAATTCTAGTTCAAAACTAGTTCATTTCGATAAAAATCTATTTTTACCTTCTAATGTGGAATTTTCCAGCCCAATTCTTTCCAATTCTCATATTATAATTTTACACAAATTATAGATATTTTTAATAATTTTATCAAGGCCCGTACAGTCGATTTCCATCAACGGCCATCGAACTGCACTTACAGCGACCTTTTTCGAATTTGATTTGGACATAATTCCAAATCCAACCGTTAGGTTTCAAATTTCTAATATTCATTGGAAAGCTCTTTTCGATACGAACCCAACGGTTCCGGTTTTAGGAGAATCCGACGGTCGGATCTCCCGCAATGTTCGTTTGAAATAAATGGTCGAAATTCACGAACTGCCGCGGCGCGGCGCGTTCTATTCAGGCCATTATATTATATATATATAATATATATTTCGTCGATTTCTATTTAAAACGAATTTTATAAATCGTTTTAAAATCGTTTCTGAAACAATTCAACCTCTATATTCAATTCAAATCAAAATTGAATTCTTCTTTATAAATCCGTTTTAAAATTCATTTCTATTCAATTCAAATTTTAATTCAATTTGAATTCATTTCAATTCACTTTCAATTCAATTTGAATTCGTATTCAATTCAATTCATTTCGAAATCGTTTTCAATTCAATTCATTTCGAAATCGTTTTCAATTCAATTCATTTCGAAATCGTTTTCAATTCAATTCATTTCGAAATCGTTTTCAATTCAATTCATTTCGAAATCGTTTTCAATTCAATTCATTTCGAAATCGTTTTCAATTCAATTCATTTCGAAATCGTTTTCAATTCAATATACAACGAATAAAATCGATATAAATATCGTTCACGTCAAAATGGCGCAAAACTAATCAACACGGCTTTATATTTTCACAACTTCTTTATTTTATTCAACAAATGAATATTTATCCCATTCAACACATGAATCTAGATTTTTTTCAACACACGACTAATCTCAACACGTGAGTACTGTCAACACATCACTATTTTTGTTATGTAAAATATTTTATAAAACTATGGTATCTATCGTTTGATTTTAAATTAGACTTCTACTGGGAAGTAGTTCTAATATTAAATATGATAAAGATGTAAATTTTATTATATAAAATATTTCACTCAACACATGAACATCGTCAACACATGACTATTTTTATATTCAACACATGAATTTTATTTTATAATATTCCTTATTTTCCCAATTGGAATGAGGCCCAATCAATCACCATATAACGTTAATTATATGGATTCCATACAACACATGTATATTATAGCACTGGAAAATAATCAACCATCAACCAAAGTGCACTACACTGTATAAGCATCAAATATAGATATCTAACGCTTATAACAGCCCGTCAATCAATCGATCGACGTATTTAATCAATCAGGATGAGTGAACTTCAGATTTCATCCCAACACCCGTGTGGGGTTTCAAACAATCAAACACAGATTTTATTTGTGCAGTTGGGCGATGTGTAAAATTTATCGACCCAATCAATATCAGTCAAATCAGTGTATATAAACAAATCGGCCGATTTGTTTATAAATATTTATTTATTCACTTTCACGTTAAAAATTATATTTTTAACGATAAAACAATTTATTTTAACACTTGTATTTCCATTCAGTTCATTTATTCAATAAAAATGATATTTTGATTTTTCTAACATATTTTAGAAAATTTCGGCGGCATAACGGCACGATACTAGAAACGGGACAAGGCCTAGCCTTATCCCCGGTCTAGTGAAGGCCCACGCCATTCACACATCAATCAAATCACTTTCGTTATACAAACCACAAAATTTGGAGTAAGAGTCTAACCTAGCCTTACTCCTTCGCCTTATAACGGTGCACGTCTAATCCTAACCAATTTATCGATTCGATTTTTCACACCACAAACCACATTCAAACCAATATCGCAATCAATCACCAAACAGCCAAACAAACAAGTCCATGGTCTGTGGACGATTGTGTCGGGTGCTACTAAACACCGTCTGCATCCTAGTATATATATATATATATAACTAGAAATTTAAATTGAAGAGTGAGAAGTTCTCACCAAAAGCTATCCAACTTCACGACACTCCTATTGTAGAGATCTTCGTCGTTCTTGCCCTTTTTGTCAGCTTCGTTGTCGTAGCCACTACATATGTAAAAATCGAATTTTTACTTCGCTATTCAATATATGAAAATCGAATTTTTTTACTACTATGTTATATAGATAAAAATTTTATTTTTATCACGCTATTTTCTATATAAAGATTTTGCCTTTTTAAATTTAAAGATTTCACCTTCTTAAATTTAAAGATTTCGCCTTTTTAAATTTAAAGATTTCGCCTTTTTAAATTTAAAGATTTCGCCTTTTTAAATTTCATCACTTTACTTCAACACATATAAAATAAAAATCAGATTTTTATTTCGCTACATATACAAAGATGATATGTTTAAGTTCTCTATCCTATAAAGATTATATTTTTAATACTTTAAAAATATAAAAATCATATTTTTAATATTTCTATATAGTAAAGATCATATTTTAAAAATATAAAAATCATATTTTTAATATTTCTATATAGTAAAGATCATATTTTTAATACTTTAAAAATATAAAAATCATATTTTTACTTCTTCTACTCTATAAAAATATCGTCTTTTATGTTTTAAAAATATAGTCTTTTCATTTTTTAAAAAACTAATCCTTTATATTTTAAAAATCAAATCTTTTTTTTTATTTATAGAATTATCCTAATCTGAAAAATAAATAATAAAGTAATTAAAGTATATAAATAAAAACAAAATTAACATGCAAAAAAAAAACTTACAGTGCTTTTTTTATAAGAGGGAGGGGGGTTTCTTGCTCGCGGGAATGTGGTGGGCCCTCCAGCAAGCGTCGGAGGTGGAGCGGAAGGGGGGGGAAGGTTGCGGCTGTCGATTGAAGAGGAGAGGGGGGAGGAGGTTGCGGCTGTCGATTGAAGAGGAGAGGGGGGAGGAGAAGAGGCGGCGCGGTACTTAGGGTTGGGGGGGTCGCGGTGGTTGTTCGATGGTCGTGGGGGGGGGGGGGGAGGAGCGATAGGGGAAGGAGAAGAAGGGGGTCGGGGAGGAGAAGCAGGCGGAGGGTGGAGAGGAAACAGCGGCGGTGGCGGCGCCAGCCTCTGGCGGCGGTCGAGGCAATGGGGGGGGGGGGGGGGGGGGCGATCGCGATTTTCCTTTTTTATTTTTATTTTTTTATTTTTTTCGATTCTGATTTTAATTCGGGGAGGGGGGGTTATTATAAAGAAGAATATATATTAATTTATATTTTTAATTTAATTTTATCTTCAAAAAGTTACTTTAGAAATTCGAACTCCTTTTTGAGCCCACCGACTGTCGTCCCTAGGGTAATACCCCCATTCCAAACACAATGGGATATGTATCGCAAGCTGATTCGGCCGTTTCAATTAGTTTCCGTTGAATTTACATTTAAATCACTATATTGAATTTTAAACGTACATTTCAAATTACCGGGGTCACATACTAACTCTAAAAATTCCAGAAAAATATTTTCTAGCTTCGTATTGACGATACGGTCCTAACAAAACTAGTTTCGTCGAATTCCGAGACCGTTAGAAAAATGGCCAATTTCCAGTCGATTAAAATCAACTAAAACTGGTCAAACGCGTTTTCCTTTGCCACGCTCACATATTGATTCGAAAAATTATAAAATTTGAAACCTAGCAATAATTTGACAACACGGACCCAACAAAACTGGTTTCGTCGAAATCCGAGGTCATTTGCAAAATGTCCATTTTTAAGGGCCTGAATTCCATAGCGACTATTCAGAATTTTCAATTGGACATATCTTTTGATTCTCGCTACGAAATTTTGATCTTTCGGATTCGTTGGAAAGATATCCACAATTAGATCCCATTATTTTTGGTTTCACTAAAATCCGGATTGTTTTGCACCCGGTACATTCAATTGAAGTTTGAAATCGAATTATCGAACTACTGCGCCATTTTCAATTCCTTTTATAATTATATATAAATATTTATATTCTAACGACGGCGTATATAATATATACGTTGAATTCTATTCAAAATAAATTTTCTCGTCGATATTATTTAAAATAATCTATTTTAAATATGCAAAATTCATTAAAATCGCTAAAATAAAAATTTCAAACTGGCTCGCATTTTACGGGTTGTTACAATCTCCCCCACTTAAAACTTTTCGTCCCCGAAAAGGAACAAAGTTGAAAGTGGTTTGATTAATAAGCTCTACATTCGATCTGGCTTCCCTTCTCCAATTTTTCAGTTTCTGAGAATTTTCAAAATTTCAAAAATTTGGCTAACACCCTAAATTTTCGAAAAATTTCGCCATAACCTCCCCTGTACCGGGAGCATCGGGGAATTTCAAATAGCTTCCCCGGTTCTTCAGATCTCAAAAAGAAAAAGAAAAAGCCAAGCGGCTAGCCAATAGGCTCACAAAATCATCATCACCCAAACAAAACAGGAAATTATGTAGTAAACATGTACCTATTTGTTGGGCAAACAAATTTTATCCTTCGGCTCTAGCCTCCTTGCTATGACCTATTCAAAAGATATACATGTATGCAAGCAAATGCGACCAATTTTCAATACAATTCAATATTTGATTATATTAGGCTAAATGGTTAAAATTAGCAAACAATTAAACAAACAACACAAACATCAATCAATTAGTGGATTAGAGTTTCAAATTCATAATTTTGATATATATACAAAAAATCATGCTTTTGATGCCAATTCACAACAATGTGTTCTAACTATATAAGTTTGGTTCTCACACCAGTCTAATGGAAATATATAGAAATCACACCTTCGAAACACGAACATAAATACTGATAATGCGGCCGCATTACCAGAATTATCTCCGGGCAACTAGAATGTGATTCTATATCTATCTAATATATTAAAACTTCGAATATACGTTCATGACGCGTATATGCAAAATCTTTATATATTGGATTGTCCATATTCAAAATAAATAAATATTCAAATACGTTTAAAATGGTTTAAATTTTCAAAACAAAATTGTTTTCATTTGAAAAATATACTCTTCACACTCGTTCTAGGCACTACTGATCCTATCTCTAACGAGTCATTCTAATTGGATGTTGCTAATCCAATATCTGATGAATTCTTTCGTATGGTTCTAATGTGTCATGTTCTCGAGCTCTGTAAACCAAAGCTCTGATATCAAAATGAGACGACCCGAACTTCCCCGTGAAGGAAAGCACGGATTGCGTTGAGAACAACACACAAATGAACGTAGACGGAAGAACATTTCATTGTTATTACAACAATTCCATCAGATACAAGAATATACAGAGTATAAATGATTAAATTACATTCGACAAATATCAGAGATTACAAGAAGTTACATAGCAGCGGAAAATAATACTAAATACAACTGAAAGTGATACACGGATACAGAGCTTTCCGAGCATCGTTCCAGCTGTAAATCAGGACCCTGTGGATATAAATCTGCAAAACCAAAACTACTAGCTGCCCGTGTGGAAAATAGGGGCACCCATAGTTTAGGTTAAAACAATAAACTCCAGGTCAGTCATGTGACTGGTGTGAGAACTAAAACAGTTATTAATATTGGTTTTAAAGTTAGGTAAATCAAGGGACCACGCCGTATAACACGGAACGGGTTTCCTCCCAAGAATACCAGTGCATAAAACAAACAGCGCAATGCTAAATAAAGAAAAATGAAGCTGTTATAAGACCCAGGTCCCATCACACAATGCAACGCAAGCCGGAGGATAGGGTTTTTACCTTATAACAGCCAAAGCATGCTTGATACGTTTAAAACACATTATTTGATACTATTATAGGTGTATAGTGTCAAAACAATTTCAATCATAAATATCAATCATAGGCGGCATTAATGACCCATACCACTATGTCGCCATACTAGGTTCTACAAATAAAACCGCACTATCACGTATTGGAAATTGGATTTCCGTCATGAGCCGAGGCAAGGGGCAAGCTCCTCTCCGATTCGAGACACTCTAGCAAATGTCTCAGGACCCCACTATGATCCTTGGATCTTCAGGGCCGGTCCTCTCTTACTTTTGAGGATTTGCAATTCCTGAACACACGTTTCCCGGTCCTTACAGACCTATATCCGAGGCGCCTCGCATTCCAACAACCACACAGGTGAAAAGTATATAAATGTCAGGGCTGGTAGGTCACTGACACCACCCTAGCTAGAAAGAAACGTCGTGCTCTCCCTGCAGTCACTATCCCGTTTTTGACTCATACCGAGGTGTGAGGCTCACGAATTCACGTTATACACAAAGCTATGCCACACAGGCCGTGCTTTGATCATCAACCACAAGACTTTGCTTTTCAATAGAAGCCTTGATCAATTGCCACTTACGCATGCCACACTGGCAATTCACTCCATGCGACTGATGTCCATCGATATACAACCTCTGAGCTCGTACGTCTCAGAGAAGGGCGTTAAGCAAGAGAACAAATTCTCCGCCGCCAAACAGATGTATATTTAATAGAGATCAATCAACACAGAATAAAATCCACTGTCAGACAAACAATCCATTTACAAGTTCGTTCTGGGTCTGAACGAAACCGGAGGCACTTTCCTCGCATATCCATCGATCTCCAAGTACGTCTAGACGATCATCAACTGATTCCCTCATCCTGGGTGTACAGCTGTAACACCCCGAAAATTCTATAACTGTGAAATTAACAAATTAAAGTATAATTAATTTGAAATCAAAGAACTAAGGGAAACGGGATATGCCATTGCGTTCGTCTCGGAAAAATACGCAAAATAGAGTCCGAGTTTTCGAAAAACGGAGTCCGTATGGAGAAGATATGGCCTTCGGAAGTTTTGAATTAAATTTAAAATTCAAACAGAATAAAATTATTCGAAAATGGGGCCCAATGGGCCCGGGCGGATAAACACCCGCCAAGGCCACCCAGGTCGACTGGGCTACCCATGTCGACAGGGCTGTCGACAGCCCTGTCGACAGGGGTGTCGACCCGGTCGAGCAGTCAACCTGGCTGGCCAGGTCTGTGTTTGGTCGAATTTCTGTGGTCTGCTTTGTCACTAGGGCTAGGTGGCAAGTTCTAATTGGTCTCTCTATCTAATGAATGGCTACGATCTAACCTAGCAACATCAATGGTCCTAATCAATTCCTAACCTCTATATAATCAACCCTAGACTAAACCCTAATCTATTCATTCAAAATTAAGAACATAGCCGCCATGTTGCTGAGGAACGACTAAGAGTAGCCGCCAACTAGAGAGAGGATTAGGAAGAAAGTTCTAAAGCCTAAAGCAATTCAAGCAACCTAAAGCCAATCAATTCAACAAAGGAATCATATCTCTTAATTAGAGAATTCGCCGCAACCATTGTAAGTAGAGTATTACTTTGGTATGAATAAACAACTGTGTTGATTTGTATGCTTGAATTGGGATGATAAAGTAGTTCATATTTGTGCAAAATTATGTTATTCATTATAAAGAACTACATGCGGTAGTTCTATGCAAGTATACGTTTGGAATATTGCGCAAATTATGTAATCTATGTTGAAGCTACATGTATGTAGTTGATTGAAATTCATGCAAGTTTGGGGCTTTGTTATTATGCCATCATGATGTATATTTTTGTGCATAAATCCTTTTGCAAGTAATTGAAACAAGTTTGGTTGTTATGGTTCATATGAAACTATGTTGGAATTTTGACACCATAATCCATGTATTAAGTCATGCTTTTGCAAACTTATGAAAATGACTAGGCTATGATTGATATTTGACCATGTTAGTTCTATATTGTTAGCAAGAATTATATGATAATATATGTGAGACATGGCTAGGTTAGACTCAAAAATCCCTTTTTGCAAGTTTAAAGCAAACACCATGATTAGGAATATTTATGCATAAGTATGTTTATACCATCGTTATGTGATTAGACTTAAATTATGATTAAGTTGGACTATGCTTTTGTGTTAATAACAAAGTATCCCCTTTGTAAACATGTAGAAACCTTATTAACATGACTTGTTTATGTTTATGCCATGGACAAATTTAACTTTACTTATGCCATGCTTATGTTTGATATTATGTCATGTTTATGCTAAAAGTATTTATGCCATGCTTATGTTTGACATTATGCTATGCTTATGCTAGAAATATTTATGACATGCTTATGTTTGACATTATGCCTAAATAAGAATATAGGTTCATGTTGTAGTTAAACCTATTGCAAGTTCATACGCTCACCTTCCCCTCTTTGTGTATGTAATCACGCCATAAGCCTCCCCTTTTCGCATGGCTAAATTGGGCTTTAAAAAGCTAAGCCCAATATATATATATATATATAAACGGACGTGTAAAACGGGGGAAAATAACGTTGGGTTAAAATTAATTAATGAATGAAAATATAAAATAGAAGGGCCCAAATTCAAGTATGGGTTGGGCCCATGATTGGTGTAACCTTTACACCATTAACTTAATAATGGGCCGCAAATATTTACATATAAATAAAGAAGAAAGACAAAATATGTAAATGTAGAACATACGATGTGTTTAACCCGAGGTTGGATTGAGTTGTGATGTAAACCTGCCCGGAACCGCCCGGCTGTCCAGTAGTCACAACAATACCTATCCAATGTGGGAGGTTAAACATGGAGCCCAGCAAGGACCCGAGGTTAGACTGAGTTGTGGCGTAAGACTGCCCGGAACCAACCGGAAACAGGCAGCCACAACAATACCTGTCTAATGTGAGAGGTCAGGGCCTTAATAAGACAATTAAGGCTGAGTCAGGATTGTTAGGATTAAGTGAACTAAAGACTTAATCAAAATGGAACATGCTAAACTAAACGGACTGGTGGGGTTAGGTAGGAAACACTTAACCAACTTAGCATGTTGGCTAGAGATAGAAAACCTAGTAACGGGGGACCCTTTTCAGCAGTAACCCTAAAAGGTGTATCAGGATACCCTGAAACTAGGCAGGGTGGGGCACGATTACTGGGCTGATTGTAAGAGGTCAAAGCGACGGCGGTGATGTAGCAGTGTAGGTTCTAACGGAGTGCGGGCGTGCACACACTCCGGCGCAGAAAAATAAGGCACTGGACACCAGTAGCATACCTGTGCACTCCAAGGTTGTGTCGGGTTGCCACTATGGGACTTGATACACCCCATGGTGGGACCAGCATAGGTAACTACAGACATCGGGGGCCGTAAGACACATGCAACTATGCGAGTAGGAGCCGATCATCATAGAATGGATCACATCACCCTGATTATGGGGTGCAAATTGGAAACTAGTATATGGGTTCGGAGATTAACATGGGGTACGATAACCAAGTTTACTGTGCTTGCCCACTTCTTGTTTATACTTATCATACTCAGTTCTTTATTCATAGACAAAATAGTACTAGACTTACTCAGGCTTTATGTCTGACTCTATTTTTCTTTCGTCTTCTTTCTTCCGTTCCCCCCCCCCCCCAGGTCCTCAGGGAGGGAACACAGCAGCTTGATCAGCCTTGACATCCAGCTTGAAGTAGAGAAATGTATTGCTTTGACTTTCCTGTTTTGAACTATGGCTTTGGACAATCCACTATGGGGCTTTTGCAGTTTATCTACGTTTTATTTATGCTTCTTTAAATAATGTACTCAAGACAGATTATGAAAGTGTTATGTTATGTTTTTGGAAAGGATGTTGTTGTAACACGTATTTGACTTTGTGAAATAAAGTTTGTTGTTCTTCCGCTGTTTACAAATATGTGTTCTTATATCTGTCTTGTATATCTGTGACCTGTACTTATAAACCTCCACCAAAATTAGGGCATTCCCTTTGAGAGTGACCCTAACGGAGGTGGGGTGTTTCACTTGGTATCAGAGCATAGGTTTACCAGATAAGATAAAAAGTTTTGAAAAATTATTTTCAAGAAGGAAATTTAAAGAAGCATTTTTAAAAGAAAAATATTAATTTATTTTTTTTAAAAAAAAAAAGGCAAAGTCCACTCCCCAAAGCCATAGGTACTATCTCTTATCCTTCGTTTTGAATCTATCCTTTTTGTTTCAGCATGTCCCAAGAACTCAACTTGCCGGAAGGGGTACCAATACCTGGTTGGTTTAGACGGTTCTTAGAAGCGAGGGCCACTCAGCCGGGTCCTACCATTCCTCCTCCCTCAGTGGAAGGAAATCATCCAGCTGCGGCAGCACCTTTTCCTCCACCTCCTCCTCGGGGAAGCACATTCGCTAAGATATGCAAAGATTTGAAAGCTATGGGAGGAAGGGATTTCCATGGAACTGAGTCCTTCGTGGCAGCTAGGAATTGGCTGAAAGGAACGGAGGACCTATTCATCATCTTTGAGGTAGAAGATAGACAAAAAGTACAATTGGCAGTGTGGCTATTGAAGGGCGAGGCTTCCTACTGGTGGGAAGTCACTAATGCTGAAAGACCAGTGGAGACATGGGAGGACTTTAGGGCAAGGTTTGAGGCCAAATTTCTCTCAGATGCGGAAAGAAGTTTGCAGTTGGAAAAATTCTTATTTCTTAAGCAAGGGGACAAGACAGTCAGAGAATATGTGAATCAGTTCGATGAGCTGGCTAGGTTTGGGCTTGACCTAGTCAACACCCCGCACAAGAAGGCTCTCCGTTTCGTCAAAGGGTTAAATGAGCCATTACACAGTTTGGCCATGACCCATATACCCATGGGAGCCACGTATGAAAGATTGGTGCAAATGGCATTGCTGAATGAAGAGGATAAGGGCAAGAAGAAAGAGGGTTTGCAGCCCAAGAAGACAGACTTTAAGAAGGGCGGGAAAGGCAACAAAGAGAAGAGGAAGTGTAATTTCTGTGGCAAAGTGGGGCACTTAGTAAAGGACTGCCGGAAAAAGAAGGCCAAGGAGAATGGTGGGTGCTTTTCTTGCGGTGAAACGGGCCATAGGGCTAAGGACTGCCCAAAGAAACGAGGACAGGGGCAGAGGGCTGGATCCGCCCCAGGGGCACAGGTTCATGTGCTGGAAGCGCCACCTCTGCAACAGCGAGGTATAAATACTTCTGTAGAAGGTGTAGTTTATCTTTATGATCACCCCGTTCGCACTTTGTTTGATTCTGGCGCATCACACTCCTTTATCTCGTCTGCTTTAGTAGAATCTCTGCACCTAAAAACTAGTATGGTAGAGGACCCCTTAATTGTTTCAAACCCAATTGGGGGCCCAGCTCATTTGTCTATGATCTGTGTGGGATTGAAAATTTCCATTCTAAGCGCAGAATTTCTATGTAGTGCCTTTGTTTTGGGCTTTTCGGGGTATGGTTTGATTTTGGGTATGGATTGGCTATCCAGTAATGGGGCCATCCTTGATTGTGAGAAAAGGGTTGTTAGGCTCCTAACCCAGCTCGGTAATACTTTGGAAATTTCTTGTAATCCCTCGTATGCGGTTATGCTTAGTTATCTTGAATCGCTAGATGCCTCTGTTGAAAATTTGCAATCAGTTAGAGTGGTCCGGGAATATCCGGATGTCTTCGAAGAGGTGAAGGGCTTGCCTCCAAAGCGGGAAATAGACTTCCGCATATATCTAGTAGATAATGCAAAGCCCGTTGCGTTGCCCGTTAGACATATGGCTCCACGAGAAAGGAAAGAGCTCAGTAAGCAGATTAAAGAGCTTCTAGAAAAGGGGTTCATTAGGAGGAGCATTTCAGAATGGGGCGCTCCAGTGGTGTTCGCTACAAAGGCGGATGGTTCACTCCATCTATGTGTTGACTATAGGGAGCTCAACAAGCTAACGAAAAAGAATAGGCACCCTCTCCCTAGAATTGACGATTTGTTTGACCAGCTTGTAGGAGCGTCTGTTTTCTCCCAACTCGATTTAGCAACCGGTTTTCATCAGCTAAGAGTGGCTGAAGATAGCATCGATAAAACGGCATTCAGAACCCCTGACGGTTTCTTTGAATGGCTTGTTATGCCTTTCGGCTTGACAAATGCACCTGCGTACTTCGTGGACCTAATGAGTAGGGTATTTAGAGATTTCCTCAACAAATTCGTCGTGGTCTTCGTAGATGATATCCTTATCTTCTCAAAGAGTGAAGAGGAACATGCTCAGCACTTAAGGGCAATCATGGAAACTTTGCGAGTCCATCAACTAAAAGCCAAGTTCTCCAAATGCCACTTTTGGAGGGAAGAGGTGAGGTTCCTTGGGCACATAGTATCCAAACAAGGGTTAGCAGCGGACCCTGCTAAGGTAGTGGCGGTACAGGATTGGAAGACACCAAGGAATGCAACTGAGGTCCGAAGCTTCCTAGGTCTAGCAGGTTTCTATCGAAAATTCATAAGGGATTTTGCAAAAATCTCAGCTCCGCTCACGAAATTGACTAAGAAGAATCTGGTGTTTAATTGGGATTTGGATTGCGAGTTTGCTTTCCAACGACTGAAAAGGGCTCTCACAACAGCCCCAATTTTGACGCTGCCAGATGGGAGCAAGATGTTCACTGTTTATACGGATGCATGTGGAACAGGGCTAGGCGCCGTCTTAATGCAAGAAGGAAGGGTAGTAGCTTATGGCGGGAGGCAGTTGAAAGTGCACGAAAAGAACTACCCAACCCACGATCTTGAGTTAGCCGCCATCGTCTTTGCACTCAAGTCTTGGCGACACTATCTCCTAGGTGAGAAGTTCGAACTTTACACAGACCATAAATCGTTGAAATATCTTTTCTCGCAGAAGGATCTTAACTTGAGGCAATAAAGATGGATGGAGTTTCTTGCCTCGTACGATTTCGAAATCTCCTATACTCCGGGCAAAGGCAACGTAGTGGCAGATGCGTTGAGCCGAAAGAAATTGACCCTAAGCCCGTTGTTTGTTGAAAGACAAAGCCTAGAGTTTATAGCCAGCTACGACTTTAGGCCTTCCTCCGATTTCATACCGGGCCTGCTAGCATCTCTCGAAGTGCGCCCAACTTTAGTGGATTCAGTGGGGACAGCACAACGCGAAGACCCTCAGCTTGTGGAAATAATTGATAGGCTAATTAGGGGTGAGACTTCAAGTCACCTCAACGGATACTCCATTGACGATAGGGGTTTGCTAAGGCGAGACGGAAGACTATGCGTCCCACAGATAAAAGATTTAGTAAAGAAGGTTCTCGAGGAAGCACATCACTCCAAAATGACGATACACCCAGGCGGAGATAAAATGTACAAGGACATAAAAAGGACTTTCTTCTGGAACGGCATGAAAAAGGACGTGGCAGAGTTCGTTTCTAAGTGTATGGTGTGCCAACAGGTTAAGGCGGAACAGAAAAAGCCTGGCGGACTACTACATCCTCTGGAGGTCCCACAGTGGAAGTGGGATAGCATCTCAATGGACTTCATCGATGGGATGCCTAGGTCTAGGAGAGGCAACACTAGTATTTGGGTAATAGTGGATAGGCTTACTAAAAGCGCCCACTTTTTACCTGTCAAAAGTAAAAGAACTGCCTCATCCCTAGCATCACTTTACCTTAAGGAAATCGTTCGACTCCATGGAATACCATCTAGCATTGTTAGTGACCGAGACCCCATCTTCACTAGTGAGTTTTGGCGGAGTCTGCAAGAAGCAGTAGGAACGCAGTTATGCTTGAGTACAGCCTATCATCCCCAAACCGACGGCCAAACAGAAAGAGTGAACAGAGTTTTAGAAGACCTTTTAAGACTATGCGTCCTTGACTTCGGAGGGACATGGGAAGACCACCTTCCTCTGGTGGAATTTGCCTACAACAACAGTTATCAAGCAACCATCGGAATGGCGCCCTTCGAAGCTTTATATGGAAGACCGTGCCGATCGCCCACTTGTTGGTGGGAGTCCACGGATAAGCTCATACTTGGACCAGACATGATCCGAGAGACTTCAGAGAAAGTAGACTTAATACGAAGAAGGATGAAGACGGCCCAAGACAGACAAAAGTCCTATGCCGACAAGAGGAGGACCGACCTTGAATTCGAGGTTGGAGACAGAGTTTTTCTCAAGGTATCACCACTAAGAAACGTTGTTCGCTTTGGAACCACAGGAAAGCTAGCACCAAGATTCGTAGGTCCATTCCCTATCATCGAGAGAATTGGGAAAATGGCCTATAGATTAGAGCTACCCGAGAAGTTGGCTGGAGTCCACAACGTTTTTCACGTTTCACATCTCCGAAAATGTCTACATGAGTCAGCTGAAGTAGTAGAGCCAAATATCCTCGAAGAGGCCGAAGTGGAACGCGAAGCAACCATAAGAAAAGTTCCAACCCGCATATTAGGAACGGAAGTGAAGAAGCTACGCAACCGTGAAGTCAAGCTCGTCAAAGTTCAGTGGAGCGACGCCGAGGGAGACGCGACTTGGGAAACTGAAGCTAGAATCCGTACAGCCTACCCTTTTCTGTTCGAGGGTACATCTTTGATCTTTCTTTTTCCTTAAGTTGCGCTTTTATCTATCTTTTTAGGTATATTTCCTCGACCTTATCTTTTAGGTAGAAACCCTTTGGATGGAAACATGTAATTGAAACATGTTATGGATGATGGTTGCAAGTGGTTGCAAGTGATTGCTAGTGGTTGCTCGTGGTTGCATATACACACACAATCTAGGTTTTAGATCGGCTCAGTCACTTCATATTACATATGCATATATGTTTGTATTCGTATATGGTTGAACTTTAATGTATTGTCATGTGGATGTTGCATTTGTATTGAATAATTGAGCACTCATGTAGAATCATGAATAGGAAAATTTGCATACATAATGGATTCATGGCACTTACATAAGTTGCATTAAGGAGGTCAACTGAATCAGTAGACCGCCTGATTTTGCATTAGATAAGTTCATGTACACACACTTCGCATATGATCATGAAGCATTAGAAATCTTTTAAGGACAATGGATGCTCGTGTTTGATGGTTGAGTAGATGGATGATTGGATGTTAGGATATACATTCCTCCTAACTTGAAGATTTCGGGGACGAAATCCTTTTAAGTGGGGGAGAATGTAACACCCCGAAAATTCTATAACTGTGAAATTAACAAATTAAAGTATAATTAATTTGAAATCAAAGAACTAAGGGAAACGGGATACGCCATTGCGTTCGTCTCGGAAAAATACGCAAAATAGAGTCCGAGTTTTCGAAAAACGGAGTCCGTATGGAGAAGATATGGCCTTCGGAAGTTTTGAATTAAATTTAAAATTCAAACAGAATAAAATAATTCGAAAATGGGGCCCAATGGGCCAGGGCGGATAAACACCCGCCAAGGCCACCCAGGTCGACTGGGCTGTCGACCTGGGCTACCCATGTCGACAGGGCTGTCGACAGGGGTGTCGACCTGGTCGAGCCCAGTCAACCTGGCTGGCCAGGTCTGTGTTTGGTCGAATTTCTGTGGTCTGCTTTGTCACTAGGGCTAGGTGGCAAGTTCTAATTGGTCTCTCTATCTAATGAATGGCTACGATCTAACCTAGCAACATCAATGGTCATAATCATTTCCTAACCTCCATATACACAACCCTAGACTAAACCCTAATCTATTCATTCAAAATTAAGAACATAGCCGCCATGTTGCTGAGGAACGACTAAGAGTAGCCGCTAACTAGAGAGAGGATTAGGAAGAAAGTTCTAAAGCCTAAAGCAATTCAAGCAACCTAAAGCCAATCAATTCAACAAAGGAATCATATCTCTTGATTAGAGAATTCGCCGCAACCATTGTAAGTAGAGTATTACTTTGGTATGAATAAACAACTGTGTTGATTTGTATGCTTGAATTGGGATAATAAAGTAGTTCATATTTGTGCAAAATTATGTTATTCATTATAAAGAACTACATGCGGTAGTTCTATGCAAGTATACGTTTGGAATATTGCGCAAATTATGTAATCTATGTTGAAGCTACATGTATGTAGTTGATTGAAATTCATGCAAGTTTGGGGCTTTGTTATTATGCCATCATGATGTATATTTTTGTGCATAAATCCTTTTGCAAGTAATTGAAACAAGTTTGGTTGTTATGGTTCATATGAAACTATGTTGGAATTTTGACACCATAATCAATGTATTAAGTCATGCTTTTGCAAACTTATGAAAATGACTAGGCTATGATTGATATTTGACCATGTTAGTTCTATATTGTTAGCAAGAATTATATGATAATATATGTGAGACATGGCTAGGTTAGACTCAAAAATCCCTTTTTGCAAGTTTAAAGCAAACACCATGATTAGGAATATTTATGCATAAGTATGTTTATACCATCGTTATGTGATTAGACTTAAATTATGATTAAGTTGGACTATGCTTTTGTGTTAGTAACAAAGTATCCCCTTTGTAAACATGTAGAAACCTTATTAACATGACTTGTTTATGTTTATGCCATGGACAAATTTAACTTTACTTATGCCATGCTTATGTTTGATATTATGTCATGTTTATGCTAAAAGTATTTATGCCATGCTTATGTTTGACATTATGCTATGCTTATGCTAGAAATATTTATGACATGCTTATGTTTGACATTATGCCTAAATAAGAATATAGGTTCATGTTGTAGTTAAACCTATTGCAAGTTCATACGCTCACCTTCCCCTCTTTGTGTATGTAATCACGCCATAAGCCTCCCCTTTTCGCATGGCTAAATTGGGCTTTAAAAAGCTAAGCCCAATATATATATATATAAACGGACGTGTAAAACGGGGGAAAATAACGTTGGGTTAAAATTAATTAATGAATGAAAATATAAAATAGAAGGGCCCAAATTCAAGTATGGGTTGGGCCCATGATTGGTGTAACCTTTACACCATTAACTTAATAATGGGCCGCAAATATTTACATATAAATAAAGAAGAAAGACAAAATATGTAAATGTAGAACATACGATGTGTTTAACCCGAGGTTGGATTGAGTTGTGATGTAAACCTGCCCGGAACCGCCCGGCTGTCCAGTAGTCACAACAATACCTATCCAATGTGGGAGGTTAAACATGGAGCCCAGCAAGGACCCGAGGTTAGACTGAGTTGTGGCGTAAGACTGCCCGGAACCAACCGGCAACAGGCAGCCACAACAATACCTGTCTAATGTGAGAGGTCAGGGCCTTAATAAGACAATTAAGGCTGAGTTAGGATTGTTAGGATTAAGTGAACTAAAGACTTAATCAAAATGGAACATGCTAAACTAAACGGACTGGTGGGGTTAGGTAGGAAACACTTAACCAACTTAGCATGTTGGCTAGAGATAGAAAACCTAGTAACGGGGGACCCTTTTCAGCAGTAACCCTAAAAGGTGTATCAGGATACCCTGAAACTAGGCAGGGTGGGGCACGATTACTGGGCTGATTGTAAGAGGTCAAAGCGACGGCGGTGGTGTAGCAGTGTAGGTTCTAACGGAGTGCGGGCGTGCACACACTCCGGCGCAGAAAAATAAGGCACTGGACACCAGTAGCATACCTGTGCACTCCAAGGTTGTGTCGGGTTGCCACTATGGGACTTGATACACCCCATGGTGGGACCAGCATAGGTAACTACAGACATCGGGGGGCGTAAGACACATGCAACTATGCGAGTAGGAGCCGATCATCATAGAATGGATCACATCACCCTGATTATGGGGTGCAAATTGGAAACTAGTATATGGGTTCGGAGATTAACATGGGGTACGATAACCAAGTTTACTGTGCTTGCCCACTTCTTGTTTATACTTATCATACTCGGTTCTTTATTCATAGGCAAAATAGTACTAGACTTACTCAGGCTTTATGTCTGACTCTATTTTTCTTTCGTCTTCTTTCTTCCGTTCCCCCCCCCCCCCCCCAGGTCCTCAGGGAGGGAACACAGCAGCTTGATCAGCCTTGACATCCAGCTTGAAGTAGAGAAATGTATTGCTTGGACTTTCCTTTTTTGAACTATGGCTTTGGACAATCCACTATGGGGCTTTTGCAGTTTATCTACGTTTTATTTATGCTTCTTTAAATAATGTACTCAAGACAGATTATGAAAGTGTTATGTTATGTTTTTGGAAAGGATGTTGTTGTAACACGTATTTGACTTTGTGAAATAAAGTTTGTTGTTCTTCCGCTGTTTACAAATATGTGTTCTTATATCTGTCTTGTATATCTGTGACTTGTACTTATAAACCTCCACCAAAATTAGGGCATTCCCTTTGAGAGTGACCCTAACGGAGGTGGGGTGTTTCAACAGCCCAATCAAGATCATCAGTAATCACCCAAACGATGTGAAGACTTCCGGTCTTCAACCACCGTCTTTATCTTCGACATCTCGTCGAATCGGTTATTCAGAATGGGTATAACCCGGCCTTTCTGGATAACCCACGTATATAATTAACAAATGTTACACAAACACAACGAACGCCTCATTCCAATTGAGAATATTCTTTTATTCACAAAAACACATTCTTAGGGAAATGTTCCCATTAATTTTATCCAAGATAAATTCTTCTAAATTTATCCTATAATCTTCCTTTGGATATCATTTCAAACTAGTCGGGATTAACAAACCACACCGAAGTAATTATTTATTTTATTTCCCAATCCCAACCTATATATCCCATGGAGAAAACTGGTAATACTCCACATCTAACACCACGGTGTTACCGGTAAAATTAATTACCATTTCACGTTCAAATCTAATTAAAGATTTAACTATCGCATTGGAGCAAAACTGGTGGTACTCCATTCTCGATCACCTTTCAGATTTGATAATTTAAATTATCAATCCACATTTTTAATCTAATTAAAGATTCATTAAAACCCCACTTAGTTTTAATCTTCTCGAAAATCAATATTTTGCCTTTAACTGGGTTAAAGAACCAATGTCATCTAAAACACGATTCACGATAAACCCAAATCACATTTGATATTAAATACAAGGCTCTGAATAGAAAATATATCGGCTTATATTCAATATCAAATTCTGAAACCAACAAATATCGTATTGGAAATAACGATATAAAATATATCTTTCAAATTCCCATAACAATATCTGTATAGTCACGAAATCCAACATCGAAATATCCCGAGGATAATTTCGATTCAACTCCAGTCCAATACACGTATTGGGAATTATCGATTATTTTCAAAATCACTTTCAAATTCAATTTATTTATTTCAAAAATAAATTGATTTTAATTCTAGTTCAAAACTAGTTCATTTCGATAAAAATCTATTTTTACCTTCTAATGTGGAATTTTCCAGCCCAGTTCTTTCCAATTCTCATATTATAATTTTACACAAATTATAGATATTTTTAATAATTTTATCAAGGCCCGTACAGTCGATTTCCATCAACGGCGATCGAACTGCACTTACAGCGACCTTTTTCGAATTTGATTTGGACATAATTCCAAATCCAACCGTTAGGTTTCAAATTTCTAATATTCATTGGAAAGCTCTTTTCGATACAAACCCAACGGTTCCGGTTTTAGGAGAATCCGACGGTCGGATCTCCCGCAATGTCCGTTTGAAATAAATGGTCGAAATTCACGAACTGCCGCGGCGCGGCGCGTTCTATTCAGGCCATTATAATATATATATAATATATATAATATATATTTCATCGATTTCTATTTAAAACGAATTTTATAAATCGTTTTAAAATCGTTTCTGAAACAATTCAACCTCTATATTCAATTCAAATCAAAATTGAATTCTTCTTTATAAATCCGTTTTAAAATTCATTTCTATTCAATTCAAATTTTAATTCAATTTGAATTCATTTCAATTCACTTTCAATTCAATTTGAATTCGTTTTCAATTCAATTCATTTCGAAATCGTTTTCAATTCAATTCATTTCGAAATCGTTTTCAATTCAATTCATTTCGAAATCGTTTTCAATTCAATTCATTTCGAAATCGTTTTCAATTCAATTCATTTCGAAATCGTTTTCAATTCAATTCATTTCGAAATCGTTTTCAATTCAATATACAACGAATAAAATCGATATAAATATCGTTCACGTCAAAATGGCGCAAAACTAATCAACACGGCTTTATATTTTTCACAACTTCTTTATTTTATTCAACAAATGAATATTTATCCCATTCAACACATGAATCTAGATTTTTTTCAACACACGACTAATCTCAACACGTGAGTACTGTCAACACATCACTATTTTTGTTATGTAAAATATTTTATAAAACTATGGTATCTATCGTTTGATTTTAAATTAGACTTCTACTGGGAAGTAGTTCTAATATTAAATATGATAAAGATGTAAATTTTATTATATAAAATATTTCACTCAACACATGAACATCGTCAACACATGACTATTTTTATATTCAACACATGAATTTTCTTTTATAATATTCCTTATTTTCCCGATTGGAATGAGGCCCAATCAATCACCATATAACGTTAATTATATGGATTCCATACAACACATGTATATTATAGCACTGGAAAATAATCAACCATCAACTAAAGTGCACTACACTGTATAAGCATCAAATATAGATATCTAACGCTTATAACAGCCCGTCAATCAATCGATCGACGTATTTAATCAATCAGGATGAGTGAACTTCAGATTTCATCCCAACACCCGTGTGGGGTTTCAAACAATCAAACACAGATTATATTTGTGCAGTTGGGCGATGTGTAAAATTTATCGACCCAATCAATATCAGTCAAATCAGTGTACATAAACAAATCGGCCGATTTGTTTATAAATATTTATTTATTCACTTTCACGTTAAAAATTATATTTTTAACGATAAAACAATTTATTTTAACACTTGTATTTCTATTCAGTTCATTTATTCAATAAAAATGATATTTTTATTTTTCTAACATATTTTAGAAAATTTCGGCGGCATAACGGCACGATACTAGAAACGGGACAAGGCCTAGCCTTATCCCCGGTCTAGTGAAGGCCCACGCCATTCACACATCAATCAAATCACTTTCGTTATACAAACCACAAAATTTGGAGTAAGAGTCTAACCTAGCCTTACTCCTTCGCCTTATAACGGCGCACGTCTAATCCTAACCAATTTATCGATTCGATTTTTCACACCACAAACCACATTCAAACCAATATCGCAATCAATCACCAAACAGCCAAACAAACAAGTCCATGGTCTGTGGACGATTGTGTCGGGTGCTACTAAACACCGTCTGCATCCTAGTATATATATATATATATATATATATAACTAGAAATTTAAATTGAAGAGTGAGAAGTTCTCACCAAAAGCTATCCAACTTCACGACACTCCTATTGTAGAGATCTTCGTCGTTCTCGCCCTTTTTGTCAGCTTCGTTGTCGTAGCCACTACATATGTAAAAATCGAATTTTTACTTCGCTATTCAATATATGAAAATCGAATTTTTTTACTACTATGTTATATAGATAAAAATTTTATTTTTATCACGCTATTTTCTATATAAAGATTTCGCCTTTTTAAATTTAAAGATTTCACCTTCTTAAATTTAAAGATTTCGCCTTTTTAAATTTAAAGATTTCGCCTTTTTAAATTTCATCACTTTACTTCAACGCATATAAAATAAAAATCAGATTTTTATTTCGCTACATATACAAAGATGATATGTTTAAGTTCTCTATCCTATAAAGATTATATTTTTAATACTTTAAAAATATAAAAATCATATTTTTAATATTTCTATATAGTAAAGATCATATTTTAAAAATATAAAAATCATATTTTTAATATTTCTATATAGTAAAGATCATATTTTTAATACTTTAAAAATATAAAAATCATATTTTTACTTCTTCTACTCTATAAAAATATCGTCTTTTATGTTTTAAAAATATAGTCTTTTCATTTTTAAAAAAACTAATCCTTTATATTTTAAAAATCAAATCTTTTTTTTTATTTATAGAATTATCCTAATCTGAAAAATAAATAATAAAGTAATTAAAGTATATAAATAAAAACAAAATTAACATGCAAAAAAAAAACTTACAGTGCTTTTTTTATAAGAGGGAGGGGGGGTTTCTTGCTCGCGGGAATGTGGTGGGCCCTCCAGCAAGCGTCGGAGGTGGAGCGGAAGGGGGGGAAGGTTGCGGCTGTCGATTGAAGAGGAGAGGGGGGAGGAGGTTGCGGCTGTCGATTGAAGAGGAGAGGGGGGAGGAGAAGAGGCGGCGCGGTACTTAGGGTTAGGGGGGGACGCGGTGGTTGTTCGATGGTCGGGGGGGGGGGGGGGAGGAGCGATAGGGGAAGGAGAAGAAGGGGGTCGGGGAGGAGAAGCAGGCGGAGGGTGGAGAGGAAACAGCGGCGGTGGCGGCGCCAGCCTCTGGCGGCGGTCAAGGCAACGGGGGGGGAGGGGGGCGATCGCGATTTTCCTTTTTTATTTTTATTTTTTTATTTTTTTCGATTCTGATTTTAATTCGGGGGGGGGGGTTATTATAAAGAAGAATATATATTAATTTATATTTTTAATTTAATTTTATCTTCAAAAAGTTACTTTAGAAATTCGAACTCCTTTTTGAGCCCACCGACTGTCGTCCCTAGGGTAATACCCCCATTCCGAACACAATGGGATATGTATCGCAAGCTGATTCGGCCGTTTCAATTAGTTTCCGTTGAATTTACATTTAAATCACTATATTGAATTTTAAACGTACATTTCAAATTACCGGGGTCACATACTAACTCTAAAAATTCCAGAAAAATATTTTCTAGCTTCGTATTGACGATACGGTCCTAACAAAACTAGTTTCGTCGAATTCCGAGACCGTTAGAAAAATGGCGAATTTCCAGTCGATTAAAATCAACTAAAACTGGTCAAACGCGTTTTCCCTTGCCACGCTCACATATTGATTCGAAAAATTATAAAATTTGAAACCTAGCAATAATTTGACATCACGGACCCAACAAAACTGGTTTCGTCGAAATCCGAGATCATTTGCAAAATGTCCATTTTTAAGGGCCTGAATACCATAGCGACTATTCAGAATTTTCAATTGGACATATCTTTTGATTCTCGCTACGAAATTTTGATCTTTCGGATTCGTTGGAAAGATATCCACAATTAGATCCCATTATTTTTGGTTTCACTAAAATCCGGATTGTTTTGCACCCGGTACATTCAATTGAAGTTTGAAATCGAATTATCGAACTACCGCGCCATTTTCAATTCCTTTTATAATTATATATAAATATTTATATTCTAACGACGGCGTATATAATATATACGTTGAATTCTATTCAAAATAAATTTTCTCGTCGATATTATTTAAAATAATCTATTTTAAATATGCAAAATTCATTAAAATCGCTAAAATAAAAATTTCAAACTGGCTCGCATTTTACGGGTTGTTACAATCTCCCCCACTTAAAACTTTTCGTCCCCGAAAAGGAACAAAGTTGAAAGTGGTTTGATTAATAAGCTCTACATTCGATCTGGCTTCCCTTCTCCAATTTTTCAGTTTCTGAGAATTTTCAAAATTTCAAAAATTTGGCTAACACCCTAAATTTTCGAAAAATTTCGCCATAACCTCCCCTGTACCGGGAGCATCGGGGAATTTCAAATAGCTTCCCCGGTCCTTCAGATCTCAAAAAGAAAAAGAAAAAGCCAAGAGGCTAGCCAATAGGCTCACAAAATCATCATCACCCAAACAAAACAGGAAATTATGTAGTAAACATGTACCTATTTGTTGGGCAAACAAATTTTATCCTTCGGCTCTAGCCTCCTTGCTATGACCTGTTCAAAAGATATACATGTATGCAAGCAAATGCGACCAATTTTCAATACAATTCAATATTTGATTATATTAGGCTAAATGGTTAAAATTAGCAAACAATTAAACAAACAACACAAACATCAATCAATTAGTGGATTAGAGTTTCAAATTCATAATTTTGATATATATACAAAAAATCATGCTTTTGATGCCAATTCACAACAATGTGTTCTAACTATATAAGTTTGGTTCTCACACCAGTCTAATGGAAATATATAGAAATCACACCTTCGAAACACGAACATAAATACTGATAATGCGGCCGCATTACCAGAATTATCTCCGGGCAACTAGAATGTGATTCTATATCTATCTAATATATTAAAACTTCGAATATACGTTCATGACGCGTATATGCAAAATCTTTATATATTGGATTGTCCATATTCAAAATAAATAAATATTCAAATACGTTTAAAATGGTTTAAATTTTCAAAACAAAATTGTTTTCATTTGAAAAATATACTCTTCACACTCGTTCTAGGACACTACTGATCCTATCTCTAACGAGTCATTCTAATTGGATGTTGCTAATCCAATATCTGATGAATTCTTTCGTATGGTTCTAATGTGTCATGTTCTCGAGCTCTGTAAACCAAAGCTCTGATATCAAAATGAGACGACCCGAACTTCCCCGTGAAGGAAAGCACGGATTGCGTTGAGAACAACACACAAATGAACGCAGACGGAAGAACATTTCATTGTTATTACAACAATTCCATCAGATACAAGAATATACAGAGTATAAATGATTAAATTACATTCGACAAATATCAGAGATTACAAGAAGTTACATAGCAGCGGAAAATAATACTAAATACAACTGAAAGTGATACACGGATACAGAGCTTTCCGAGCATCGTTCCAGCTGTAAATCAGGACCCTGTGGATATAAATCTGCAAAACCAAAACTACTAGCTGCCCGTGTGGAAAATAGGGGCACCCAGAGTTTAGGTTAAAACAATAAACTCCAGGTCAGTCATGTGACTGGTGTGAGAACTAAAACAGTTATTAATATTGGTTTTAAAGTTAGGTAAATCAAGGGACCACGCCGTATAACACGGAACGGGTTTCCTCCGAAGAATACCAGTGCATAAAACAAACAGCGCAATGCTAAATAAAGAAAAATGAAGCTGTTATAAGACCCAGGTCCCATCACACAATGCAACGCAAGCCGGAGGATAGGGTTTTTACCTTATAACAGCCAAAGCATGCTTGATACGTTTAAAACACATTATTTGATACTATTATAGGTGTATAGTGTCAAAACAATTTCAATCATAAATATCAATCATAGGCGGCATTAATGACCCATACCACTATGTCGCCATACTAGGTTCTATAAATAAAACCGCACTATCACGTATTGGAAATTGGATTTCCGTCATGAGCCGAGGCAAGGGGCAAGCTCCTCTCCGATTCGAGACACTCTAGCAAATGTCTCAGGACCCCACTATGATCCTTGGATCTTCAGGGCCGGTCCTCTCTTACTTTTGAGGATTGGCAATTCCTGAACACACGTTTCCCGGTCCTTACAGACCTATATTCGAGGCGCCTCGCATTCCAACAACCACACAGGTGAAAAGTATATAAATGTCAGGGCTGGTAGGTCACTGACACCACCCTAGCTAGAAAGAAACGTCGTGCTCTCCCTGCATTCACTATCCCGTTTTTGACTCATACTGAGGTGTGAGGCTCGCGAATTCACGTTATACACAAAGCTACGCCACACAGGCCGTGCTTTGATCATCAACCACAAGACTTTGCTTTTCAATAGAAGCCTTGATCAATTGCCACTTACGCATGCCACACTGGCAATTCACTCCATGCGACTGATGTCCATCGATATACAACCTCTGAGCTCGTACGTCTCAGAGAAGGGCGTTAAGCAAGAGAACAAATTCTCCGCCGCCAAACAGATGTATATTTAATAGAGATCAATCAACACAGAATAAAATCCACTGTCAGACACACAATCCATTTACAAGTTCGTTCTGGGTCTGAACGAAACCGGAGGCACTTTCCTCGCATATCCATCGATCTCCAAGTACGTCTGGACGATCACCAACTGATTCCCTCATCCTGGGTGTACAGCTGTAACACCCCGAAAATTCTATAACTGTGAAATTAACAAATTAAAGTATAATTAATTTGAAATCAAAGAACTAAGGGAAACGGGATACGCCATTGCGTTCGTCTCGGAAAAATACGCAAAATAGAGTCCGAGTTTTCGAAAAACGGAGTCCGTATGGAGAAGATATGGCCTTCGGAAGTTTTGAATTAAATTTAAAATTCAAACAGAATAAAATTATTCGAAAATGGGGCCCAATGGGCCAGGGCGGATAAACACCCGCCAAGGCCACCCAGGTCGACCTGGGCTACCCATGTCGACAGGGCTGTCGACAGCCCTGTCGACAGGGGTGTCGACCTGGGCGAGCCCAGTCAACCTGGCTGGCCAGGTCTGTGTTTGGTCGAATTTCTGTGGTCTGCTTTGTCACTAGGGCTAGGTGGCAAGTTCTAATTGGTCTCTCTATCTAATGAATGGCTACGATCTAACCTAGCAACATCAATGGTCCTAATCAATTCCTAACCTCTATATAAACAACCCTAGACTAAACCCTAATCTATTCATTCAAAATTAAGAACATAGCCGCCATGTTGCTGAGGAACGACTAAGAGTAGCCGCCAACTAGAGAGAGGATTAGGAAGAAAGTTCTAAAGCCTAAAGCAATTCAAGCAACCTAAAGCCAATCAATTCAACAAAGGAATCATATCTCTTAATTAGAGAATTCGCCGCAACCATTGTAAGTAGAGTATTACTTTGGTATGAATAAACAACTGTGTTGATTTGTATGCTTGAATTGGGATAATAAAGTAGTTCATATTTGTGCAAAATTATGTTATTCATTATAAAGAACTACATGCGGTAGTTCTATGCAAGTATACGTTTGGAATATTGCGCAAATTATGTAATCTATGTTGAAGCTACATGTATGTAGTTGATTGAAATTCATGCAAGTTTGGGGCTTTGTTATTATGCCATCATGATGTATATTTTTGTGCATAAATCCTTTTGCAAGTAATTGAAACAAGTTTGGTTGTTATGGTTCATATGAAACTATGTTGGAATTTTGACACCATAATCCATGTATTAAGTCATGCTTTTGCAAACTTATGAAAATGACTAGGCTATGATTGATATTTGACCATGTTAGTTCTATATTGTTAGCAAGAGTTATATGATAATATATGTGAGACATGGCTAGGTTAGACTCAAAAATCCCTTTTTGCAAGTTTAAAGCAAACACCATGATTAGGAATATTTATGCATAAGTATGTTTATACCATCGTTATGTGATTAGACTTAAATTATGATTAAGTTGGACTATGCTTTTGTGTTAGTAACAAAGTATCCCCTTTGTAAACATGTAGAAACCTTATTAACATGACTTGTTTATGTTTATGCCATGGACAAATTTAACTTTACTTATGCCATGCTTATGTTTGATATTATGTCATGTTTATGCTAAAAGTATTTATGCCATGCTTATGTTTGACATTATGCTATGCTTATGCTAGAAATATTTATGACATGCTTATGTTTGACATTATGCCTAAATAAGAATATAGGTTCATGTTGTAGTTAAACATATTGCAAGTTCATACGCTCACCTTCCCCTCTTTGTGTATGTAATCACGCCATAAGCCTCCCCTTTTCGCATGGCTAAATTGGGCTTTAAAAAGCTAAGCCCAATATATATATATATATATATATATATATAAACGGACGTGTAAAACGGGGGAAAATAACGTTGGGTTAAAATTAATTAATGAATGAAAATATAAAATAGAAGGGCCCAAATTCAAGTATGGGTTGGGCCCATGATTGGTGTAACCTTTACACCATTAACTTAATAATGGGCCGCAAATATTTACATATAAATAAAGAAGAAAGACAAAATATGTAAATGTAGAACATACGATGTGTTTAACCCGAGGTTGGATTGAGTTGTGATGTAAACCTGCCCGGAACCGCCCGGCTGTCCAGTAGTCACAACAATACCTATCCAATGTGGGAGGTTAAACATGGAGCCCAGCAAGGACCCGAGGTTAGACTGAGTTTTGGCGTAAGACTGCCCGGAACCAACCGGCAACAGGCAGCCACAACAATACCTGTCTAATGTGAGAGTTCAGGGCCTTAATAAGACAATTAAGGCTGAGTCAGGATTGTTAGGATTAAGTGAACTAAAGACTTAATCAAAATGGAACATGCTAAACTAAACGGACTGGTGGGGTTAGGTAGGAAACACTTAACCAACTTAGCATGTTGGCTAGAGATAGAAAACCTAGTAACGGGGGACCCTTTTCAGCAGTAACCCTAAAAGGTGTATCAGGATACCCTGAAACTAGGCAGGGTGGGGCACGATTACTGGGCTGATTGTAAGAGGTCAAAGCGACGGCGGTGGTGTAGCAGTGTAGGTTCTAACGGAGTGCGGGCGTGCACACACTCCGGCGCAGAAAAATAAGGCACTGGACACCAGTAGCATACCTGTGCACTCCAAGGTTGTGTCGGGTTGCCACTATGGGACATGATACACCCCATGGTGGGACCAGCATAGGTAACTACAGACATCGGGGGCCGTAAGACACATGCAACTATGCGAGTAGGAGCCGATCATCATAGAATGGATCACATCACCCTGATTATGGGGTGCAAATTGGAAACTAGTATTTGGGTTCGGAGATTAACATGGGGTACGATAACCAAGTTTACTGTGCTTGCCCACTTCTTGTTTATACTTATCATACTCAGTTCTTTATTCATAGACAAAATAGTACTAGACTTACTCAGGCTTTATGTCTGACTCTATTTTTCTTTCGTCTTCTTTCTTCCGTTCCCCCCCCCCCCCCAGGTCCTCAGGGAGGGAACACAGCAGCTTGATCAGCCTTGACATCCAGCTTGAAGTAGAGAAATGTATTGCTTGGACTTTCCTGTTTTGAACTATGGCTTTGGACAATCCACTATGGGGCTTTTGCAGTTTATCTACGTTTTATTTATGCTTCTTTAAATAATGTACTCAAGACAGATTATGAAAGTGTTATGTTATGTTTTTGGAAAGGATGTTGTTGTAACACGTATTTGACTTTGTGAAATAAAGTTTGTTGTTCTTCCGCTGTTTACAAATATGTGTTCTTATATCTGTCTTGTATATCTGTGACTTGTACTTATAAACCTCCACCAAAATTAGGGCATTCCCTTTGAGAGTGACCCTAACGGAGGTGGGGTGTTTCAACAGCCCAATCAAGATCATCAGTAATCACCCAAACGATGTGAAGACTTCCGGTCTTCAACCACCGTCTTCATCTTCGACATCTCGTCGAATCGGTTATTCAGAATGGGTATAACCCGGCCTTTCTGGATAACCCACGTATATAATTAACAAATGTTACACAAACACAACGAACGCCTCATTCCAATTGAGAATATTCTTTTATTCACAAAAACACATTCTTAGGGAAATGTTCCCATTAATTTTATCCAAGATAAATTCTTCTAAATTTATCTTATAATCTTCCTTTGGATATCATTTCAAACTAGTCGGGATTAACAAACCACACCGAAGTAATTATTTATTTTATTTCCCAATCCCAACCTATATATCCCATGGAGAAAACTGGTAATACTCCACATCTAACACCACGGTGTTACCGGTAAAATTAATTACCATTTCACGTTCAAATCTAATTAAAGATTTAACTATCGCATTGGAGCAAAACTGGTGGTACTCCATTCTCGATCACCTTTCAGATTTGATAATTTAAATTATCAATCCACATTTTTAATCTAATTAAAGATTCATTAAAACCCCACTTAGTTTTAATCTTCTCAAAAATCAATATTTTGCCTTTAACTGGGTTAAAGAACCAATGTCATCTAAAACACGATTCACGATAAACCCAAATCACATTTGATATTAAATACAAGGCTCTGAATAGAAAATATATCGGCTTATATTCAATATCAAATTCTGAAACCAACAAATATCGTATTGGAAATAACGATATAAAATATATCTTTCAAATTCCCATAACAATATCTGTATAGTCACGAAATCCAACATCGAAATATCCCGAGGATAATTTCGATTCAACTCCAGTCCAATACACGTATTGGGAATTATCGATTATTTTCAAAATCACTTTCAAATTCAATTTATTTATTTCAAAAATAAATTGATTTTAATTCTAGTTCAAAACTAGTTCATTTCGATAAAAATCTATTTTTACCTTCTAATGTGGAATTTTCCAGCCCAATTCTTTCCAATTCTCATATTATAATTTTACACAAATTATAGATATTTTTAATAATTTTATCAAGGCCCGTACAGTCGATTTCCATCAACGGCCATCGAACTGCACTTACAGCGACCTTTTTCGAATTTGATTTGGACATAATTCCAAATCCAACCGTTAGGTTTCAAATTTCTAATATTCATTGGAAATCTCTTTTCGATACGAACCCAACGGTTCCGGTTTTAGGAGAATCCGACGGTCGGATCTCCCGCAATGTCCGTTTGAAATAAATGGTCGAAATTCACGAACTGCCGCGGCGCGGCGCGTTCTATTCAGGCCATTATATTATATATATAATATATATTTCGTCGATTTCTATTTAAAACGAATTTTATAAATCGTTTTAAAATCGTTTCTAAAACAATTCAACCTCTATATTCAATTCAAATCAAAATTGAATTCTTCTTTATAAATCCGTTTTAAAATTCATTTCTATTCAATTCAAATTTTAATTCAATTTGAATTCATTTCAATTCACTTTCAATTCAATTTGAATTCGTTTTCAATTCAATTCATTTCGAAATCGTTTTCAATTCAATTCATTTCGAAATCGTTTTCAATTCAATTCATTTCGAAATCGTTTTCAATTCAATTCATTTCGAAATCGTTTTCAATTCAATTCATTTCGAAATCGTTTTCAATTCAATTCATTTCGAAATCGTTTTCAATTCAATATACAACGAATAAAATTGATATAAATATCGTTCACGTCAAAATGGCGCAAAACTAATCAACACGGCTTTATATTTTTCACAACTTCTTTATTTTATTCAACAAATGAATATTTATCCCATTCAACACATGAATCTAGATTTTTTTCAACACACGACTAATCTCAACACGTGAGTACTGTCAACACATCACTATTTTTGTTATGTAAAATATTTTATAAAACTATGGTATCTATCGTTTGATTTTAAATTAGACTTCTACTGGGAAGTAGTTCTAATATTAAATATGATAAAGATGTAAATTTTATTATATAAAATATTTCACTCAACACATGAACATCGTCAACACATGACTATTTTTATATTCAACACATGAATTTTCTTTTATAATATTCCTTATTTTCCCGATTGGAATGAGGCCCAATCAATCACCATATAACGTTAATTATATGGATTCCATACAACACATGTATATTATAGCACTGAAAAATAATCAACCATCAACCAAAGTGCACTACACTGTATAAGCATCAAATATAGATATCTAACGCTTATAACAGCCCGTCAATCAATCGATCGACGTATTTAATCAATCAGGATGAGTGAACTTCAGATTTCATCCCAACACCCGTGTGGGGTTTCAAACAATCAAACACAGATTTTATTTGTGCCGTTGGGCGATGTGTAAAATTTATCGACCCAATCAATATCAGTCAAATAAGTGTATATAAACAAATCGGGCGATTTGTTTATAAATATTTATTTATTCACTTTCACGTTAAAAATTATATTTTTAACGATAAAACAATTTATTTTAACACTTGTATTTCTATTCAGTTCATTTATTCAATAAAAATGATATTTTTATTTTTCTAACATATTTTAGAAAATTTCGGCGGCATAACGGCACGATACTAGAAACGGCACAAGGCCTAGCCTTATCCCCGGTCTAGTGAAGGCCCACGCCATTCACACATCAATCAAATCACTTTCGTTATACAAACCACAAAATTTGGAGTAAGAGTCTAACCTGGCCTTACTCCTTCGCCTTATAACGGCGCACGTCTAATCCTAACCAATTTATCGATTCAATTTTTCACACCACAAACCACATTCAAACCAATATCGCAATCAATCACCAAACAGCCAAACAAACAAGTCCATGGTCTGTGGACGATTGTGTCGGGTGCTACTAAACACCGTCTGCATCCTAGTATATATATATATATATATAACTAGAAATTTAAATTGAAGAGTGAGAAGTTCTCACCAAAAGCTATCCAACTTCACGACACTCCTATTGTAGAGATCTTCGTCGTTCTCGCCCTTTTTGTCAGCTTCGTTGTCGTAGCCACTACATATGTAAAAATCGAATTTTTACTTCGCTATTCAATATATGAAAATCGAATTTTTTTACTACTATGTTATATAGATAAAAATTATATTTTTATCACGCTATTTTCTATATAAAGATTTCGCCTTTTTAAATTTAAAGATTTCACCTTCTTAAATTTAAAGATTTCGCCTTTTTAAATTTAAAGATTTCGCCTTTTTAAATTTAAAGATTTCGCCTTTTTAAATTTCATCACTTTACTTCAACACATATAAAATAAAAATCAGATTTTTATTTCGCTACATATACAAAGATGATATGTTTAAGTTCTCTATCCTATAAAGATTATATTTTTAATACTTTAAAAATATAAAAATCATATTTTTAATATTTCTATATAGTAAAGATCATATTTTAAAAATATAAAAATCATATTTTTAATATTTCTATATAGTAAAGATCATATTTTTAATACTTTAAAAATATAAAAATCATATTTTTACTTCTTCTACTCTATAAAAATATCGTCTTTTATGTTTTAAAAATATAGTCTTTTCATTTTTAAAAAAACTAATCCTTTATATTTTAAAAATCAAATCTTTTTTTTTATTTATAGAATTATCCTAATCTGAAAAATAAATAATAAAGTAATTAAATATATAAATAAAAACAAAATTAACATGCAAAAAAAAAACTTACAGTGTTTTTTTTTCTAAGAGGGAGGGGGGTTTCTTGCTCGCGGGAATGTGGTGGGCCCTCCAGCAAGCGTCGGAGGTGGAGCGGAAGGGGGGGAAGGTTGCGGCTGTCGATTGAAGAGGAGAGGGGGGAGGAGGTTGCGGCTGTCGATTGAAGAGGAGAGGGGGGAGAAGAAGAGGCGGCGCGGTACTTACGGTTAGGGGGGGTCGCGGTGGTTGTTCGATGGTCGTGGGGGGTAGGGGAGAGGAGCGATAGGGGAAGGAGAAGAAGGGGGTCGCGGAGGAGAAGCAGGCGGAGGGTGGAGAGGAAACAGCGGCGGTGGCGGCGGTCGAGGCAACGGGGGGGGGGGGGGGGGGGGCGATCGCGATTTTCCTTTTTTATTTTTATTTTTTTATTTTTTTCGATTCTGATTTTAATTCGGGGGGGGGGGGGTGGTTTATAAAGAAGAATATATATTAATTTATATTTTTAATTTAATTTTATCTTCAAAAAGTTACTTTAGAAATTCGAACTCCTTTTTGAGCCCACCGACTGTCGTCCCTAGGGTAATACCCCCATTCCGAACACAATGGGATATGTATCGCAAGCTGATTCGGCCGTTTCAATTAGTTTCCGTTGAATTTACATTTAAATCACTATATTGAATTTTAAACGTACATTTCAAATTACCGGGGTCACATACTAACTCTAAAAATTCCAGAAAAATATTTTCTAGCTTCGTATTGACGATACGGTCCTAACAAAACTAGTTTCGTCGAATTCCGAGACCGTTAGAAAAATGGCCAATTTCCAGTCGATTAAAATCAACTGAAACTGGTCAAACGCGTTTTCCTTTGCCATGCTCACATATTGATTCGAAAAATTATAAAATTTGAAACCTAGCAATAATTTGACATCACGGACCCAACAAAACTGGTTTCGTCGAAATCCGAGGTCATTTGCAAAATGTCCATTTTTAAGGGCCTGAATTCCATAGCGACTATTCAGAATTTTCAATTGGACATATCTTTTGATTCTCGCTACGAAATTTTGATCTTTCGGATTCGTTGGAAAGATATCCACAATTAGATCCCATTATTTTTGGTTTCACTAAAATCCGGATTGTTTTGCACCCGGTACATTCAATTGAAGTTTGAAATCGAATTATCGAACTACCGCGCCATTTTCAATTCCTTTTATAATTATATATAAATATTTATATTCTAACGACGGCGTATATAATATATACGTCGAATTCTATTCAAAATAAATTTTCTCGTCGATATTATTTAAAATAATCTATTTTAAATATGCAAAATTCATTAAAATCGCTAAAATAAAAATTTCAAACTGGCTCGCATTTTACGGGTTGTTACATTCCAATCATATAATTACATAAAAAAATGTAATTCTCATTTATTTTTATTTTGATCACATGAAATGTAATTTCCTTTAACAAAACTTGTCAGTACAAAACAATGTCAACTTAATTTCTAACAAAGGAATATTTTGTCATCCTTTTTCGTTTGATCAAAATGCATATTTCTTACTCTTGACAAATGAGTATCTTGTCATCCTTATATTTTCTATCTTTCTTTTATATTTGACAAAATGAATGTTTTGCCATTCTTTTTATCTATTTTTATAAAAATGAATCTTTCTTTTATTCTATCCATATAAAAATAATCTCTCTTTTTCCAATGACATATACAACTATGAATGTACATGTTAACAAACCTTCCATTACAATTGACATATAAACTGAATGTATATGTAAACAAATTTTACTTCATTTCTCTCATTACATATAAAAGTGAATTAATATATATGCAAGCTTATTTCATCTCTCTCTTTACATATAAAAAGGAATTTGTCGCTATTCTTTACCTTAACAAAAATTGAAGTTGTCATACTCTTTACATTAACCAAAATAAATATATTTCATTACATATGCAATGCTATGCAACGTTAACAAAATAAATATATATCATTCATATGCAATGCTATGCGACGTTAACAAAATAAATATATATCATTCATATGCAATGCTATGTCATTAACAAAATAAATATATATCATTCATATGCAATGCTATGCCATTAACAAAATAAATATATATCATTCATATGCAATGCTATGTCATTAACAAAATAAATATATATCATTCATATGCAATGCTATGTCATTAACAAAATAAATATATATCATTCATATGCAATGCTATGTCATTAACAAAATAAATATATATCATTCATATGCAATGCTATGTCATTGACAAAATAAATATATATCATTCATATGCAATGCTATGTCATTAACAAAATAAATATATATCATTCATATGCAATGCTATGGCATTAACAAAATAAATATATATCATTCATATGCAATGCTATGTCATTAACAAAATAAATATATATCATTCATATGCAATGCTATGTCATTAACAAAATAAATATATATCATTCATATGCAATGCAATGTCATTAACAAAATAAAATATATCATTCGTATGCAATGCTATGTCATTAAAAAAATAAATATATATCATTCATATGCAATGCTATGTCATTAACAAAATAAATATATATCATTCATATGCAATGCTATGTCATTAACAAAATAAAAGTATATTCTTTTATTACATTAAATAAAAATGAAATTTTTATTGTCATTCTTCTTCAATTGTCAAAATGAATCTTTTGTTATTTTAATCTTTCTTCTACATTTACAAAAATATAATTTTTGTCGCTACTTCAATATATTGACAAAAGTGATTTCATCGCTACTTCAATTATATTAACAAAAGTGAATTCATCGCTACTTAATTATATTGACAAAAGTGATTTTTGTCGCTACTTAATTATATTGACAAAAGTGATTTTTGTCGCTACTTAATTATATTGACAAAAGTGATTTTTGTCGCTACTTCAATATATTAACAAAAGTGATTTTTTTAATCTAATATTAACATTCCTTATGAAAATGGCATGTGTAATTTACTAAATAAATGACATGTTTATTTTGTCAATTTTATATACAACATAAATGACACATCCATTTTGTTCATTTTAATACAATGACAGTTTTTATATTAACATAACATTATTAACACAAGCGATGTTCTTATGTTAGGATAACGTTATTAACCAAATGAACATACTTATGTTGACGGTTCTAATTCAACATAACATAAAAATGAATATTTTATGTGGGTAATTCAAAAAATAAAAATTCCAACATGATAAACAAAGAATACTTTTTTTCACAATATATAAATTCCCTTTCTAACATGTAACATCTCCGTTATATATATACACAATATAAATATATTATTTTTATGGTTTGCACAAATTTTTCTTTTACAAACATGGATATTATACATTTTATATATTAACTAAAATGTTTGTCTTCGTCGTGCACACAAAATCATGTCAACATAAATACGCACAATCATCACAAACAATCAACATGGAAATAATCATACATGCAGCAACAACATGAATTTCATATGATATGAATATAGATTTTGCAGTGAATTAAATAAATAAATAATTTTATTTTAAAAATAGAATTCTCACTTTGATTTTTGCTGAAAATTTGACTGTCTCGGATTCAGCGCTGGTCTGCGCCATCGCGAAGAGCTCGGAAAGACGAGTCCAACGCAATTTACGGTTCATCAATCGGACCTCGTACGAGAGAGTTATGATTTATTAAAGTTGGACATAATTAAATAATTAATTAATATTCGTGAAAATACCTAAAAATTTCACTGTCTCAGAATTGGACAAAATTAGTGTCCACGCGTCCATCTCGTCGCCACGATCCCAACACACCTGAAATCGTCGAATTTCGACTTCGTATGAGCGAGATATGAATTTTTAAAGATCGGATAATAATTAAATAATTAAATAAAAAAAATACCCCAGAAATCGTTGACCACGGGTTACTGTAGCAGCCGAAATTTTGACCGCGTTTCTCTCCCTGCTCCGACCACCTGCGACGCCGCTGTCGCCACCGTTGGATTCCCCTTCCGAGCAGCTCCACCGCCCCAAACGCCATCACCTGAAACATCCCCGACCGCCGCCGACGAGCCGTGAAACTTTGCACGTACCCCCCCCCCCTCCGATCCGCCGCCTCGCTTTATCAAATCGCCTGAAACTTGGCGAGCACCTCCACCTCACGTAGACGAAGAACTTTCGTGTTCGTGACTTCGTCTAATTCTTCCTCGATTCACGGGAATTTCTTGATTTACGTTTTAAGCTTCTGAATTTCGAAAACAACGAGCTTTAAGACGAGATTCCGGCGAATCCGAGCGCTTTTTGATGAAACCGACGACACCATTAGCTTCGTATCGTCGAGACCTTCGAGTGGACATATAATTTGATATGGTTTGAAGAGATTTTATTTTCGACAAATTTTAGAGGAAGAGAGAGCCGCCATGGAAATTGAGAAAAATGATGGAAAAGAGATGTGGCTGCTGTGTATTTCGAATTTCAGCCCTAAATTCTGAGGAAAAAGATAATATATACTATGGGTCTAATTTTGGTTTGGGCCCAAATATTATTACGTGTCCAATTACTAAATTTTCAACTGTTTTCTTCAATTCAAAATTTCTTATAAATACATGCTGATTTCAAAATTAATAAAATTTTAAACATAATTATTTCAGGTCATTACGAATCCAACGAACCTGATTTCGTAATTTTCCGAGTCCGTATGAATTTATTATGAATTTCCGAAGTCTGAAAATATGCTATTTTTCACTGTAAAAATTATACCGGCCACAAAATAATTCCAAAAATTATAAATTTTAGAATTTAACCTTATTTTAATATTCCGAATCCATAGAAACTGGTCTCGTCGAATTCGGAGTTCGTTTGCAAAAATTCCATTTTTCAGGCGTATATTTTTAATATTTAAAAATACCAAAAATAGTGGAATTTTTCCGAAACTCAAAAATATAAGTTCTTATAGTCATTTTTATATGTAAACAACATTCTGAAACCAATGGAGATGGTTTCGGGTCCTAATTCCTTATTTTGCAAAAATTTTACGTTTCGGGCCTTATATATAATATATACGAATTCTATAGCGTTTTTCTGAAAATTTAATTTTCTCATAACTTACAATTTATAAACTGGAATCTTAATTTCTGAAACTCTTTGGAAAGATATTTTCAATATGGTCCTAGCGTTTTTTGTTTCGTCCAATTTCGATTTATATTTTATTTAATTTTTCAAAGTTGGAATTTCAAATCTGAAATTACCGCGCCGTTTTCAGGCTCGGAATGGATTTAATATAAATTTCAAGTTCGCGCTCGAAATAAAATAAGTTTTTCATCGTTATTATTTAAAATAAATAATTTTAAATATATTCATTCATTAAAATTTCTTAAAATAAAATTTTAAAATTAACCCCAAAAATCAGGGTTGTTACAGTCGCCCCCACTTAAAATCTTTTCGTCCTCGAAAAGGAACTAAGGTAAAAGTTGTTTAATTAACTAACTAAATTTTAATTTCTCTTATTAATTTCATTTGTTGACTAACTTACAAATATACATACTCTTTTATATATTTAAAAATCATATTTTCAAAAATAGATTATATAATCAAAAATACGCTAATCATAAGCTTATCACTCTGAACTCATTCTAGGGCATTACTAACCCCATCTCTAATGAGTTTTCTCATTCTAGGATACTGCTGATCCAATCTCTAATGAGTATTCTTATTGGACATTACTAATCCAATTCTCTGATGAGTCTTTTGTTCAGTTCTAACGAGTTGTACCCCAAAGATTTGAGCTAACCAAAGCTCTGATACCAACTGTAAAGACCCGGGCTTTGCCCGACCCGATCGATCGCAAGATCGACCAAGACCGTTCAAATCCCGAATACTTTAACTTTGGGAATACAACAATCATCAGAACAAAACAACAGACTTTTATAAACAGTACAAAATGTTTACATCAGAGTACAGAATATCAGAGTACATCGAATAAAAATAATTGCAGCGGAAGATAAATTTTACATTTAATTTATAATACATTGCAGCTGAACAAAACTAATACAGCGGAAGTCTTTTCTATATTCTGGACACAGCTTTGAGCTTCAATCCAGTATCCTGCTAAAGAGATAAATATCTGCAAAAAGCTACTCGACTGCCCGTGTGGAAAAGAGGGCACCCGAGTTTGCAAAAGTGGAAACAAACAATGGGTCAGTCGTGGGACTGGTGTGAGAATTCTTAACTAATATAACTAATAGTAAGGCAAATCCAAGGACCACGCCGCTAACGCAGAACGGGTTTACTCCAATGGATTGCTGTGCATAACAGTAAAGTAAATCGTCAAATAACGCAATGCTTTTTAGAAAAATGAAACCACCATAAGACTCAGGTCCCATCACACAATGCAACGCACACCAGAGGATAGAGTTTTACCTTATGGTGATTAAAAGATGATAAATACGTAAAAACGATATTATTATTAGTGTGTATATGTTTTAATAAAACATTTCAATCATAATATCAATCCTAGGAAGCATAGGTACCATATATTATGCCTCCGTACTAGTAATACAATCAAAACCGCATGAGGCGTATTGGAGATTTGGATTTCCATCATGAGTCAAGGCTAGAGCGGAGCTCCTTACCGATTCGAGACACTCTAGCTAATGTCCCAGGATTACCCGCAGTTAACCCTTGGAAATGGCAGGGCCGGTCCTCAAATACAGCTTAGAGGATTGGCAATTCCTAAGCACACGTTTCCCGGTCCTATAGGACCTATCCGAGGCGCGCCTCATTCCATCATCCACATAAGTAAAATATCAGGCCGTGATAAAACCCAAACACCACTTCTAACTAGAAAGAAACGTGCTGCTCTCCCTGCGTTCCCTTCGCCCGTTTTAGACTCTACCGGTTTGTGAGGCTCGCGAAGTTATGTCATAACCACAAGGCCTGCTTTTCAACAAAGCCTTGATCATATTCATCTTAGCGTGCCACATTGTCAATCCATACCGTGCCATTGATCGTCCATCAATATATAAACGGGTGTTAAGTAAAGAATAAATTCTTCACCACCAATCATTTATATATAAACAGAAAATCAATAACATGATATTAACGGAGTACAACGTCAGACACACAATCCACTTAAAACTTATGCTCTGGGTCTGAGCGAAAGTCAAATCCGTACAAATCAACACTACGTCCGGACGGCAACCACTGTAGCCCCTTCAAGGTAGCTACTCCAATCATGGGCATCAGCAGTCGTCGTCCATTCGATGTGAAGACCGTCGGTCTTCTATGGTCGTCTTTAAATCTTCAATTTTTAAACGTCGTTTAAATTGTTTGGAATGAGATAAACTCGGACTTCCCAAACAATTCTCGTGTATATATAAGTTGGAAATCATTTCATATTGTTTGATTTTAAATTTTTATATATATAATTATATATATAATTCCTCCATCCATTTCATCTTACTATATTTTCCTAACAACCAATCTTCTTATTTATATGCAATAACTCATCACAACAAACAATGGTTTCTTTTATTAACGTTCTTCAATTTCCATACATATCCTACACACAAAAAATGTATTTTGTGTATCATTCCAATTACAACCAAAAATGAATATTTTTTTACGTCCTTCATAATTTAACAAAAAAATGAGTATTTTTGTGTCATTTCAATTCCTAGCCAAAACGAAATATATTTTGGTGTTAACTTCATTTCTATACGAACGAATATATTTCTTATCTCTTTCAATGCAAACAAAAAAAAATGATTTTTGCTATTTTATATTGGCAATGCAAATTTCCTTCTTAGGTGACGTCATGCAAATATAATTTTTAATATAAAATATAATATCATACCTTAATTACATAATAAGAATGTAATTCTAATTTACAGTGCAAATCCTCATTTATAGTTACATATATAAAAGTGTAAATTTTATTCGCTTACCACATTTCATATCATAGTTTCAAATAAAAGTGTAATTTTAATTAATAAAATGTCCTTCTTATCCTAAATAACCTCTTTTAAACAAAAGGGACATGTTTATCTAGTTTAACGCTTCTAATATAAGTGACATTCCAATCATATAATTACATAAAAAAAATGTAATTCTCATTTCTTTTTATTTTGATCACATGAAATGTAATTTCCTTTAACAAAACTTGTCAGTACAAAACAATGTCAACTTAATTTCTAACATAGGAATATTTTGTCATCCTTTTTCGTTTGATCAAAATGCATATTTCTTACTCTTGACAAATGAGTATCTTGTCATCCTTATATTTTCTATCTTTCTTTTATATTTGACAAAATGAATGTTTTGCCATTCTTTTTATCTATTTTTATAAAAATGAATCTTTCTTTTATTCTATCCATATAAAAATAATCTCTCTTTTTCCAATGACATATACAACTATGAATGTACATGTTAACAAACCTTCCATTACAATTGACATATAAACTGAATGTATATGTAAACAAATTTTACTTCATTTCTCTCATTACATATAAAAGTGAATTAATATATACGCAAGCTTATTTCATCTCTCTCTTTACATATAAAAAGGAATTTGTCGCTATTCTTTACCTTAACAAAAATTGAAGTTGTCATACTCTTTACATTAACCAAAATAAATATATTTCATTTCATATGCAATGTTATGCAACGTTAACAAAATAAATATATATCATTCATATGCAATGCTATGCAACGTTAACAAAATAAATATATATCATTCATATGCAATGCTATGTCATTAACAAAATAAATATATATCATTCATATGCAATGCTATGTCATTAACAAAATAAATATATATCATTCATATGCAATGCTATGTCATTAACAAAATAAATATATATCATTCATATGCAATGCTATGTCATTAACAAAATAAATATATATCGTTCATATGCAATGCTATGTCATTAACAAAATAAATATATATCATTCATATGCAATGCTATGTCATTAACAAAATAAATATATATCATTCATATGCAATGCTATGTCATTAACAAAATAAATATATATCATTCATATGCAATGCTATGTCATTAACAAAATAAATATATATCATTCATATGCAATGCTATGTCATTAACAAAATAAATATATATCATTCATATGCAATGCTATGTCATTAACAAAATAAAATATATCATTCATATGCAATGCTATGTCATTAACAAAATAAATATATATCATTCATATCCAATGCTATGTCATTAACAAAATAAATATATATCATTCATATGCAATGCTATGTCATTAACAAAATAAAAGTATATTCTTTTATTACATTAAATAAAAATGAAATTTCTATTGTCATTCTTCTTCAATTGTCAAAATGAATCTTTTGTTATTTTAATCTTTCTTCTACATTTACAAAAATATGATTTTTGTCGCTACTTCAATATATTGACAAAAGTGATTTCATCGCTACTTCAATTATATTAACAAAAGTGAATTCATCGCTACTTAATTATATTGACAAAAGTGATTTTTGTCGCTACTTAATTATATTGACAAAAGTGATTTTTGTCGCTACTTAATTATATTGACAAAAGTGATTTTTGTCGCTACTTCAATATATTAACAAAAGTGATTTTTTTAATCTAATATCAACATTCCTTATGAAAATGGCATGTGTAATTTACTAAATAAATGACATGTTTATTTTGTCAATTTTATATACAACATAAATGACACATCCATTTTGTTCATTTTAATACAATGACAGTTTTTATATTAACATAACATTATTAACACAAGCGATGTTCTTATGTTAGGATAACGTTATTAACCAAATGAACATACTTATGTTGACGGTTCTAATTCAACATAACATAAAAATGAATATTTTATGTGGGTAATTCAAAAAATAAAAATTCCAACATGATAAACAAAGAATACTTTTTTTCACAATATATAAATTCCCTTTCTAACATGTAACATCTCCGTTATATATATACACAATATAAATATAATATTTTATTGTTTGCACAAATTTTTCTTTTACAAACATGAATATTATACATTTTATATATTAACTAAAATGTTTGTCTTCGTCATGCACACAAAATCATGTCAACATAAATACGCACAATCATCACAAACAATCAACATGGAAATAATCATACATGCAGCAACAACATGAATTTCATATGATATGAATATAGATTTTACAGTGAATTAAATAAATAAATAATTTTATTTTAAAAATAGAATTCTCACTTTGATTTTTGCTGAAAATTTGACTGTCTCGAATTCAGCGCTGGTCTGCGCCATCGCGAAGAGCTCGGAAAGACGAGTCCAACGCAATTTACGGTTCGTCAATCGGACCTCGTACGAGAGAGTTATGATTTATTAAAGTTGGACATAATTAAATAATTTATTAATATTCGTGAAAATACCTAAAAATTTCACTGTCTCAGAATTGGACAAAATTAGTGTCCACGCGTCCATCTCGTCGCCACGATCCCAACGCACCTGAAATCGTCGAATTTCGAATTCGTATGAGCGAGATATGAATTTTTAAAGATCGGATAATAATTAAATAATTAAATAAAAAAAATACCCCAGAAATCGTTGACCACGGGTTACTTTAGCAGCCGAAACTTTGACCGCATTTCTCTCCCTGCTCCGACCACCTGCGACGCCGCTGTCGCCACCGTTGGATTCCCCTTCCCGAGCAGCTCCACCGCCCCAAACGCCATCACCTGAAACATCCCCGACCGCCGCCGACGAGCCGTGTAACTTTGCACGTACCCCCCCTCCGATCCGCCGCCTCGCTTTACCAAATCGCCTGAAACTTGGTGAACACATCCACCTCACGTAGACGAAGAACTTCCGTGTTCGTGACTTCGTCTAATTCTTCCTCGATTCACGGGAATTTCTTGATTTACGTTTTGAGCTTCTGAATTTCGAAAACAGCGAGCTTTAAGACGAGATTCCGGCGAATCCGAGCGCTGTTTGACGAAACCGACGACACCATTAGCTTCGTATCGTCGAGACCTTCGAGTGGACATATAATTTGCTATGGTTTGAAGAGATTTTATTTTCAACAAATTTTAGAGGAAGAGAGAGCCGCCATGGAAATTGAGAAAAATGATGGAAAAGAGAAGTGGCTGCTGTGTATTTCGAATTTCAGCCCTAAATTCTGAGGAAAAAGATAATATATACTATGGGTCTAATTTTGGTTTGGGCCCAAATATCATTACGTGTCCAATTACTAAATTTTCAACTGTTTTCTTCAATTCAAAATTTCTTATAAATACATGCTGATTTCAAAATTAATAAAATTTTAAACATAATTATTTCAGGTCATTACGAATCCAACGAACCTGATTTCGTAATTTTCCGAGTCCGTATGAATTTATTATGAATTTCCGAAGTCTGAAAATATGCTTATTTTCACTGTAGAAATTATACCGGCCACAAAATAATTCCAAAAATTATAAATTTTAGAATTTAACCTTATTTTAATATTCCGAATCCATAGAAACTGGTCTCGTCGAATTTGTAGTTCGTTTGCAAAAATTCCATTTTTCAGGCGTATATTTTTTATATTTAAAAATACCAAAAATAGTGGAATTTTTTCGAAACTCAAAAATATAAGTTCTTATAGTCATTTTTATATGTAAACAACATTCTGAAACCAATGGAGATGGTTTCGGGTCCTAATTCCTTATTCTGCAAAAATTTTACGTTTCGGGCCTTTTATATAATATATACGAATTCTATAGCGTTTTTCTGAAAATTTAATTTTCTCATAACTTACAATTTATAAACTGGAATCTTAATTTCTGAAACTCTTTGGAAAGATATTTTCAATACGGTCCTAGCGTTTCTTGTTTCGTCCAATTCTGATTTATATTTTATTTAATTTTTCAAAGTTGGATTTTCAAATCTGAAATTACCGCGCCGTTTTCAGGCTCGGAATGGATTTAATATAAATTTAAAGTTCGCGCTCGAAATAAAATAAGTTTTTCATCGTTATTATTTAAAATAAATAATTTTAAATATATTCATTCATTAAAATTTCTTAAAATAAAATTTTAAAATTAACCCCAAAAATCAGGGCTGTTACACTAGGTGTCTTTAATTACTTAACCTTATCGGGTTAAGTTTGTGGGCCTATATGTAAATATTACCCAACCCCTCAAAATTTGCTTAACCGATCCACTATCCAACTAATTTTACTTATCCATAACTTTATTTCACAAACATACAATCCCTATGGATTAGATTTGGTTAAGTAGTCCAATTTATTACCATGTCCATTTATGGTTTATAATGGGCTAGACCTCCCACATTAGGCCTACAACTTGTGGATGCTGGATATGCTGGTCAGGTCCGGGCAGTCTTATTCCACAAGTTAGGCCTAACCTCGTGTCATAGCCCAATTCCTATTTGCGCACTTAGACCTCTCACATTAGGTTCAACATTAGTGGCTGCTGGATATGCCAGTCGGGTCCGGGCAGACTTCCACCACTAATGTAATGTAACCTCGTGTCATAAGCGCCATTACAATTTCTAATTGTAATCCTAGGCATTAATTATTAATTAATCGATTAATTAAGCCTATGCCTTTATAAGTGTTAATGCCCATTTTACCCAACAATTTGAATTATATGTCCAATGATGTTTATATTCAAATTATGTCAATATTAACCTTTTTCCCCTTTTCTTTAACTAGCGCACTTACAAAATTGGCGGCATGCCTAGGCTAGATAATAGCCTAATCATAAACGATAAAAGGGAAAATAATAGGAACATGACCAATGTGACTGTTTTAACATAACTTAGCATAAACATAAACTAGAATGGTGATAAGGCGAACATATGAGCATAAACCTGATGAACTTGTAGCAATTACTAGTTCTAACATAACTATAATGTCATAGTGAGCATAATAAGATTTAAATTAACCATTTAGATGTCCAACTATTCAGATCTAACATAATAGGCACAAGATGATAATCTAGATCTGATTAACAATTTAAATGTCCACACAATTTAGATCCAATAGTTTAAATCCAGATTTACACAAATAAGATTTAAGATTCGCATCTTGATATGTCATAGAAATTATAACAGATCCGACTAGATAGAGATTTAGATCCAAATCCTAACTAATTCAGAATATCATATAATCACAGTTTATAATGGATCTGATATAATCTAGGTATATGAACAAGTCCAAGTCATAGTCGTGTCATATTTACTTTTAAATATTCAAATCTAAAAGCGACTGGAAACTCATATTGTTAGGATTAGAAAATAGAAGAAGAATGGATCTTGAATCTCTATGTTTGATTTGCTTAGGTTGATAGTTGATAATGGATCCAGATTAGTTCAGATACCGACAGAGTTTGGCCGCCATGAATTCTTAATGAAGAAAACAAGAGAAATGACTATGTATATATAACTGCCAGACCCTCTGAAACCGACTACCACATCAGCCCTAGGGGTGTCGACACACTTGTGGATGGGTCGACCCTGGTGTCGACACCCCTTAAGGGGGGTCGACCTCGGTGTCGACACCCCTCTCGGGGGGTTAACCCCCTAGAGCGGGTAAACTGCCGCCAATTTTCCTTTTTCAAATTCGAACAGTTTTGGATAAAATTCTAACTCATCCCTGACTCATGTGTGTATATATAACTCTTCTGCGCGTATACAAACATAAAACCCTCATAACTTCTTCATACGGTGTCCATTTTACGCAAACCAAATGTCTGTCTTGACCAGAATTTCGAGATGGACGCAATGACACAGTCCGTTTTACTTAATTCTGAATATTAAATTAATTATTATTTAATTTATCCTCTTTTAGTGTCATTTGAAATTCCGGGTGTTACACAGGTAATCTGGTATACCACCATTACCCCCTATAGGAACAGTCTCCTCCCTAGCAGTGTGTTTCAATATTAGACGACTCATTCTAAATCTGAAAAATAAAATGATTAGTCCACACACGAGAAGAACTACAAATGAAGTTCAATCGCTATTATACACTAATATATAGTATACATCCATTAGAAATCTGCAAATACATCTCTCACACGTAATTACGCCTTCGAACTTTAGCTAAAATCGACAACCAAATCTCCGATTCCAAATGTGACAACTACCTACAATTCCTACACTTAACAAGGGAAATAATGCACTTAAAGAAGTGCCAGGCAGCTGTGGGCAATCATCAGGGTAGACTAATATATACAGAACCTGTCGTATAACTCACAGCGCAAGGATAAAATATAATAGAACATATACAACAGGCAATAATAGTGAAGCGGAGTTGAGTAGAATCTTACATTACACCATAACAGCCAATTTGGCATAGATGGATGCAGAGATATAATACGCGTTAAAGCCGAATCATATTTGATAGTGCTCGGATCCGTATCAAACTACATTTTGTGATCCGCACCCCCCCAAACGCTCTAAATCTGACCGTCCATAAACGAAGCCCTGGATTAGTTAATTTGATACACCTTTGGGCCAAATCGAATGCGCATCATATTGTGCATCACATTAGGCACTCGGAATAAAAAATTTGGCCGCTCCCTTTTCCATTTGTTTTACTTTAATTGTGACCGAAACCCAAATTAGGGTTTCCGATCACCAAATCATGCCTCCATCTTCGATACAAACGAACAACCCTCTCCTTCGGCAGAAACGCAACAACCCTTGGTCTCCCTAGCCCTCCTTCGATAGAGCAGGTATGTGTTTTCAATTGAATTTTATCATGCATGCCTGATAGTAGGGAACAAATTGAAATCTTTGTGTGATAGTTGATTGCTACTTTGTGTTAGTTTGTTAGTTATGTCAATTGAATTGGTTTGTATAAGTGTGTTAGTTGATTGCTGCTTTGTGTTAGGGAAGGATCTATGCTTATACCCTGAAATCAGAGAAATCAAATTTGAATCATGTTTTGTGATAATGTAGAAAACATCTGAATTGCTATTGGAAACATGTATGGTAAAATTTTAGATTGCGGTATATCTAAGAAACAAAGAAATAACAATGAGTTAGTCATAAGGATGCAGTAACCTTTACTAATGTTAAGATGTTTAATGTCAATTGTCCATAACCTGATTCTATTTGCAATAGCCATTTGATGATATGTTATTCACATCATTTGCCACGTTGAATATGAAATGTGGTAGAAACTGAGCAAATGGATAATTATAGTTCAATATTTAACCATGATTTCATCGTCATTTGGTTGTTTGTTTGCCTTATGCTTGAAATTTAAATTGGGTTGTCTTATTACAAGTTTACTCTGTTTTGAGCAATAACTAGTGTACTGAAAATATTTTAATAGGTTTGTTGAAAATTTTGGTAGATGAATGATTACTTTACTTTCTAGTTAATATTTTAATAGGCGATCCACCAGGTGGATGCATTTTAGCTCACGCGTAGGGTCGGGTATCCATGCTTATTAGGTTTATCCAAATGTCGGATGCTGCTGCACTTAACCTTAGTAAAAAGCTGCTTTCACTAGCCACTTTCCCCTACTTTGTAGCAGACTGTAGTGTAAGTTGACTTGCACTACACTGTCCGCTTCAAAGAAACTAAAAGTTGTAAGTGAAAGCAGCTTTTTCCAAAGGTTAGGTAAATGGGAATTCAACATTTGGATAAAGCTAATAAGCATGGATTACTGACCCTGTGCGTGAGCTAATATGCATCCCCCTTGTGGATTGCCCAGTAAATTCTTAATCAAAAAGTCGAGTATGTGTGTCATCTGAAGATGATGATTCGATATCTTTAGACGTTGGAGTAGGTATATATTATTTTACACTTATCTCTACGTAGTATCTTACATATATAATGCCTTGCATTTTTAACGACTGACATTTCATTCATCTTTGAGACAATACTGGCTAACTACACAAACACATGGATGGGCCTTAAAGTGTTATTTTTGACTTGTTACAATGTAATGGCCGAGTCAAAAATAGAAGACACACAAACACATGGATGGGCCTTAATGTGCTATTTTTGACTTGTTACAATATAATGGCCGAGTTAAACATAGAAGACATTTTTTACAAAAATTTGAGGACTGATGTTATGTACTATTTGTGTTATTTTTTATAGGTTGTTTGAGAACAATTGTTGAGTGTGATATGTTATGTACAATTTTTATAGGACTGATGTTACATAAACATAGAAGGCATAAAGTGTAATTGATGTTGATCTCAGTCAGTAATTAAAGTGCTATTTTTGACTTGTTTTTTGTAATTTGAGTTAAAATTAGTCAGTACATAATAACAGAAGACATTTCAGTCCACATATCATTTCTATATGTCATTAAACAAGTTCTGGTTTAGCTCATTTCTGTATGCTAGTGAGTTACAATGTCGACCTCCTATCCAGTGAAGTATTTGTAACTTGTTTAATGAATTTATATGCAGTCCTCTTGGAGAAAACAGAAAAAGTGGGGAGGTGTACCAACTATATACAATGTTGGAGGTCAGCTTAAACCATAAAGCATGTGAGATGTCGGTATGTTTTTAGGTTACAAGTTCATGAAGTCATGTCAGTAGCATCATAAACATGTTATAGATACAATTGACTAATATGCACACACGAACACAAAGACACGATATGCCCTTCACTATTATCAGTACGGCGCTCAACTAGTCATGACTAATCATCGACTAGTCGAGTAATCTATATCAAACCATCGGCATGAAGTCTCGACTTGCGTTTTTTTTGAATTTTGGGCGCATGGGTAGAAATTAGTCGACTAATCGAGTCGACTAGTGTCAACTAGTTTTGTGTGCAATCATGCTTAAAATTACTTCTTTTTTCCTATAGATTTTGGTGCTTTTGTGCTGTTGGAACTCAGGCTGGCTATCACGATTCAATTTTGCGACCATCATCAGGTTGGCCTTTTAAGCTTTTGTTTTAAACTGTATATATATATATATATATATATATATATATATATATATATATATATATGCTGTTATAAAACATTATCAACATCATCTAGCTTATTCTCATACTGCTTTGATTTACAACAAACACATGGATTTCATCAGCATAATCAGCACGTAAGCTCAATCTTCCCGACCTCGACTAGAGTTAATCAAGCTGATATGTGTTTACCTTTTTTGTTAGTTCGTAATGTGATGAAAATCTTAGACAGTTTCCTTGTATATGTTTGTATGTACATTGTGTTCATGTTATGAAAAATCTAAAGCTTTGAGTGTATATATATATATAAATTGTGTTATTCTTGTGTATAAATTGTGGTGTATATGCTGTATTATGAAAAATATGTGCTATAGTTTCTGTTTATATATATATATGTGAATGTATATATATATATATATATATATATATATATATATATGTGAGTGTGTGTGTGTGTGTGTACACACACATATAATTAGATATGGTCAAAGGTCGTGTCTGAGTATGCTTTAGATACGGCTGCGAGCCGTATGTTATATCTAGTGAGATACGGTTTATAGTCGTATCTAAAAATTTAACATGCCATATTTTGATACGAATTTTTACCGTGTCTAACTGGTCTGGATGCGGTTGAAAACACATCTTAATTAGCATATATGGTGTAGTGTTACTTTTACATATCACTATGAAATATCCATACAACATTGGATAACACTATAAGAGTCTGTAAAAAGTGCCTCGCTACAAGTCTCCTAGAAAATACATCAACATAGCAGCATAAAAATAAAAATAGTAGGTAATAGGAAACTAATAAGCAATCCACCAGCTCGTCATCATTGAGCCGTATCGTTCTCATCAAGATCAACTACCTGTCACCTTCTACTTAGTCTGCCAATCCAAAACATGGATGAATAGCTCAAGGTACTAAAAGGAAAAATAAAACCTTAATAAGACAACAGTCTTAATGAGCGATAAAATAGCTATCTTACATCATCAATGAAGTATATGAGAATAGGAAGATTAATCGACTAATATACCAACATCAACAGAGAAGAATCCAAATCCGTCTTCCCTACATCGGATAGTGATATCCTTTACAATAATCAAGTAGAAACAAACAGTACATTCATGACGATCAGTTATCAAACGTAGACCATCCTAATCGATATCGACATCTCCCAAGCACAAGCCCCGAAGGCGTAAACCAACATTAGACAAGCATCAAAGAGATATCTCCTTCGACGTCGAATAATCTACATAAGACGATACAAGCAAAACAATCATCATCCATGACTCTGGCTATCACCGCCAATCATGCTTCCAAACCATCATTAATCATATGACCGGCTCAACATCATGTCATTCGTCAAGGGCTAACTGTAAACGTTGTTCTAGCATAAACTCCATATGCCATCGTGACTCATATCTCTAGGCCCATCATGACTGCCCAGGGTATTCGACCGTTCAACCGGTGTTTTAGGCATCCCAATTATACCTCTGCTTTGAGTCCGTTGCAACCTACAACAATGGTAATTCCACGACCTTCATAACTCTAGTTGTCATCACCAATGACTATCCATAAGCTCAAAACACACTTGAGTGGCCATTATTCATGAGCTCAAAACACACTTGAGTTGTATGCATATTCGTTGCATTTCATCGATCAACGAACACTTCACAACACTTCGAACATTCCTGCTTGAATTTTCATCGAAGCCACGACCATTGTCGACCCAAAAATATGCATTGTTTGGCTGTTGCATTTCATAGCAGTTCCAACTATCTTGCTATGAAAATTTAAGCACAGCGTTCAAAACTCTTTTTATAGCGTTTATAAACGCTATAGTGTGTTTCACCCGATCCACTATGGATCGACCTGCCCTATCCATCAAAGCTGCTCGAAAACTCAGCTTGATCCCTCAAAACCATGTATGCATGCCATGATTTTTATTGCTCGATACGTGCTTTAACTAGCGCCCGATCTATAGAAAAGAAAACATTTCCAAAGCGCTGTGCCACCGCCCGATCCACCCCCTTGAAAACCGCCTGATCCACTATGTTGTGCATGGGCTGACCACCCATTTTTACATGCACATGCTGTACCAATCACCAACTAGTTTATGCCCGATCCATTAAGTTATTTTCCATAGCGTTTTCCAAAAGCTGTTAAACTATTTTTGCCCGATCAATCCAGATGCTTTCCAAATCCACTATTTTCATGTGTGCACCTCCAGGATTTTTGTGCCCGATCCGCTACCTGATTTTCGCTCGATCCATGCATTGATGCTGCCCAATCCATACATGTTTGCGCACCTAAAACTCCGATCAACTTCACACTTGAATACGGCTTGATTTCATACCCGAAAAACTAATCCAACTCACACTTTTCAACAATGATTCAATCAAAAAAATAACAACAAATCGTGCAATTATCAAGTAACATTAAAACAATGAATTAACAATTAATCAAATCAATAAATGGATCTAATCATAGAATAAGCATATGATATACCATTTGTAAGTTTCTAGATTAGATCCTATGGTGTTTGGAATTGAAATTATACTTACGTCGATTGGATCTATTTGAAAACTACTTGAAATGATGAACATAAGATCAAATAACCCATATACTCGATTGAATCCGTGCACGAGATGCATATCACTCACCAATTCTTCAAAATAACTTGAAATCGACTAATCTCAAATCCGGATAGCGATGATCAATCTTCAAATCTCCCAAATTTGATGTGATCTTCCTTTACTCGATGTAGATCTAGCTTTACTTGATGTAGATCTACAATCTTCTTGCGTAGATCTAGGATTTTAATGGAGGAAAGATATATTTGATTTAGCAAGGAGGTCACAAGCTTAACCAAATGAGATAATGAAGAAAGTAACCCCTCTCCATGTCCCTAACCCCCTATTTATATCCTCTGACCAACCCACTAATGGGCCATACCAATTCAGCCCATTAATGACTAGCCAAATCTATACAAAAATTGTGCAGCACTAAAACAATGATTTCTCCCAAACAGTTGAACTAATTCTTTAATGTGACCACTCTACGGAATTGAAAACATCATTTCCTTTCCAATGAATCGATCTTAGTGTAACGACCACAAAATCCGGTAGGCTTTGCAACCATCCCTTCATCCTCCAGTACAGCAGGTAAAACCCACCGTGGCTCACAGTGGTCCCCAGGTACCACTTGTTTTACGACCAGCCTCTCGACTGTCAGCACACAACAACCAACCCTCGCAAGGGACATGTGGGGTTAAGAGCCCGCTGTTCGCCACCAAACCACATGGTGAGAACCCCCCATCATGACTGCAACAAGAACTGGTGAGTAATAGATCCAGACAGTTCAAAAGAAAAGCACGACAGAGTGGAACCCTCTGGGAGAACTTCTCACTTTTAATTTAATTTTCTAGTTAAAATATATACTAGGATGCAGACGATGTTTAGTAGCACCCGACACCCGTCGTCCACAGACCATGGACGACTTGTATGCTTGTTTGTTTGATTTTGATGTGTAGTTGATTGTGTGATGTGAAATGAAATAAAATATTTATATAGTTAAAAATGTTTTTATAGTTAAAAATAGAATTTTTAACGTGTATATGAAATGAAATAGATTAATATAAACAAATTGAACGATTTGTTTATATACACATATTTGACTGATGTTGATTGGGACGATAAATTTTACACATCGCCCAACTGCACAAGTAAAATCTGTGTTTGATTGTTTGAAAACCACACACGGGTATTGGGATGAAATATGGCATACACTAGTCCCAACAATTAGTTGTATGTCAATCGATTGATTGACAGGCTGTATAAGCGTCGAATATTTATATTTAATGCTTATACAGTGTAGAATGCATTCTGGATGATGGATTGCTGTTTTCATTGTTGTTATACACATTTGTTGTGTGAAATCCATATAATCGCATTATATGGTAATTGATTGTGCCTGATTCAAGTTCAGAATTATCGAATATTTTGAAATATTTGAAATAGAAATATTCGAAATGGAAATATTTGAAATAGAAATATTTGAAAATAGAAATATCTAAAGCCGTGTTGATTAGATTTGCGCCATTTTGACGTGAACGATATTTATATCGATTTTATTCAAAATGAAATGAATATTAAAGTGAATTGAAATTCGAATTAAAGTAAATTGATTTGAAATTCGAAATAAACTGAAATGATTTGAAATTGAATTGAAATCGATTTGAAATGAAATCAAAACGAATTTATATTGAAAATAAATCAATATTGATTTGAATTTGAAAAGGAAGTTGAAATCGTTTTGAAAACGAATTTAAAACGATTTATAAAATACGTTTTAAAAAAAGAAATCGACGAAGTATATATTATATATATTATATATATAATATAATGGCCTGAATAGAACGCGCCGCGCCGCGGCAGTTCGCGAATTTCGACCATTGAATTCGAACGGATATTACGGGAGATCCGACCGTCGGATTCTCCTAAAACCGGAACCGTTGGGTTCGTATCGAAAAGAGCTTTCTAAAGAATATTAGAAATTTGAAATCTAACGGTTGGATTTGGAATTATGTCTAAATAAAATTTGGAAAAGGTCGTTGTAAGTGCAGTTCGATGGCCGTTGATGGAAATCGACTGTACGTGCCTTGATAAAATTATTAAAAATAGTAATAATTTGTGTGAAATCATAAGAAATGATTTGTGAAGAATTGGGATGAAATACTCCATATTTGAAAAGATAAAAATAGATTTTTATCGAAATGAACTGGTTTTGAACTAGAACTATAATTCTATTTATTTTTAAAATAAATAAAGTGGATTTGAAATGGTTTTGAAAATAACCAGGATTTCCAATGATTGAATTGGAAGGGATTTGAATCGAAATTGTCTTCAGCATATTTCGATGTTGGATTTCGTGATGTTACAGATATTGTTATGGGAATTTGAAAGATATATTAATATCGTTATTTCCAATACGATATTTGTTGGTCGTAGAATTTGATATTGAATATAAGCCGGTATATTTTCTATTCAGAGCCTTGTATTTAATATCAAATGTGATTTAGGTTTGTCGTGAATGGTGTCTTCATTAACACTGTTCTTAAGCCAGTTGAGAAAAAGATTAAATCTTTTTATTTAGATTTAATGAAGTGTACCAATTAAATGATATTTAATTGGAAATTGAAATTGTATTGATTTTTGGGTTTATCGTGAACAGTGTTTTAAATAACACTTGTTAACCCGATAATTAATGAATGTGATTTTGGGTTTGTTGTGGGCCGTGTTTTAAATGACATTGGTTTTTTGTGACGGCAAGGAATTTCGCTCGGTCCGAACCAGTCGCTAAACCGATCCAGGCCGTTCGAAACGCCCTATCGTTTGAGAACACGACAAAATAGAACGCATACAGAAGAACATTTCATTGTATATCACAACAATGCATCAGATTACAAGAATATACAGAGTATAAATGAATATTACACAGAAATATCAGAGATTTAAATTACATTTAAATACATAGCAGCGGAAAATAATACAATATACAACTAGAAGGAGATATACGGATACAAAGCTTTTCGGATATCGTTCCAGCTGTAAACCAGGATCCTGTGAATATAAATCTGCAAAACCAAAACTACTAGCTGCCCGTGTCAAAATAGGGGCACCCAGAGTTTAGGTCAAAACAATAAACTCCAGGTCAGTCATGTGACTGGTGTGAGAACTAAAACAGTTAATCTTTATTTTAAAAGCTAGGTAAATCAAGGGACCACGCCGTATAACACGGAACGGGTTTCCTCCCAAGAATACCAGTGCATAAAACAAACAGCGCAATGCTAAACAAAGAAAAATGAAGCTGTTATAAGACCCAGGTCCCATCACACAATGCAACGCAGCCGAGGATAGGGTTTCCCTTATAACAGCCAAAGAATGCTTGATACGTTTAAAACAAATCATTTGATACTATAGTAAGTGCATAGTGTATAAAACAACTTCAAATCATAAGTATCAATCATAGGCGACATGAGCGTCCCATGCCACTATGTCGTCATATATAGGTTTACAAATAAAACCGCAAAGTCACGTATTTGGAAATTGGATTTCCATCTATGAACCGAGGCAAAAGATAGTCCTCAACCGATTCGAGACGCTCTAGCCCGTGTCTCAGGATCAGAGCTCGAGTGACCCTTGGATCGTCAGGGCCGGTCCACCGATGTGGATTAAAATGCCTGAACACTGCGTTTCCCCACCCTTTGGGGTGTCAATAAGCCAACGAATGACTCCATCGGTTCGAGAACGACCGATCAATCCGAGGCGCCTCGCAACAGCAACAACCACATAAGTCAAACTCGTCAGGGCGTGTAAAACCACTGACGCCACTTTTTAGCTAGAAGGAAACGCATGCCCTCCCTGAGGTCCTCTCCCGTTTTTGGTTCATACCGGGTGTGAAACTCGCGAAGTAAACGTTACACAAAGCTACGCCACAAAGGCCGTGCTTCGATCATCAACCACAAGACTTTGCTTTTCAACAGAAGCCTCGATCAATTGCCACTTAGGCATGCCACACAGGCAATTCACTCCATGCGTTTGATATCCATCAATATATAACCCCTGAGCTCGTACGTCTCAGAGAAGGGCGTTAAGCAAGAGAATAAATTCTCCGCCGCCAAACAGATATATATTTAATAGAGATCAATCACACGGACTAAAATCCAATGTCAGACACACAGTCCATTTACAAGTCCGTTCTGGGTCTGAACGAAACCGGGAGCACCTAGTACCCCGCATATCCATCGATCTCCAAGTACGTCTGGACGATCACCAACTGTTTCCATCTTCTTGGGTGTACAGCCCAATCAAGATCATCAGTTATCACCCAAACGACGTGAAGACTTCCGGTCTTCGACCATCGTCTTCATCTTCGACTTATCGTCGTATCAGTTATTCAGAATGGGATAAACCCGGTCTTTCCGAATAACTCGCGTATATTTTAAATAAGTGTTACACAAACACAACATACGCCTCATTCCAATTCATTAGTCACTAACCGTAAATTAATCAAGAGAATAATTTCCCAAATATTAACCCCGAAGGCCGAAACCAACATCAGATCAATATCCAGAAAACCATTCTGCTTGGCTAACCGACAGTTAGTTTCTAAATTTCACATTCATAGGGAAAGATTCCCATTAATTTTATCAAAGATAAATTCCTTGAATTTATTCTTTAATCCATTTTTGAATATCAATTCAAACTAGTCGGGATTAGCGAACCTTACCGAAGTAATCATTTGTTTTAATTTCCCAATCCCAACCTATTCATCCCATGAAGTAAAACTGGTAATACTTCATATCTAACACCACAGTGTTATCGGTAAATTCAATTACCATTTCACGTTCAAATCTAATTAAAGATTTAACTATCGCCTGGAGCAAAACTGGTGATACTCCATTTTCGATCTTTTCAATCTAATTAAAGATTCATTAAAACTCCACTTAGTTTTAATCGTTAACTGGGTTAAAGAATCAGTGTCATTTAAAACACAGTTCACGATAAACCCAAAATAACATTCCATTAATTATCGGGTTAAAGAACGAGTGTTGTTTTTAAAAACACTGTCCACGATAAACCCAAAAATCAATATCCATTCAATTCCAATTAAATATTATTTAATTGGTACACTTCATTAAATCTAAATAAAAAGATTTAATCTTTTCTCAACTGGGTCCAAGAACAGTGTTAATGAAGACACCATTCGCGACAAACCCAAATCACATTTGATATTAAACACAAGGCTCTGAATAGAAAATATACCGGCTTATATTCAATATCAAATTCTACGACTAACAAATATCGTATGGGAAATAACGATATATATATATCTATATCTTTCAAATTTCCATAACAACATTTGTATAATCACGAAATCCAACATCGAAATATTCCGAAGACAATTTCGATTCAAGTCCATTCCAATGCAATCATTGGAAATTTTGGTTATTTTCAAAACCATTTCAAATTCAATTTATTTATTTAAAAATAAATAGAATTATAATTCTAGTTCAAAACTAGTTCATTTCGATAAAAATCTATTTTTATCTTTTCAAACATGGAGTTTTTCATCCCAAATCTTCACAAATCATTTCTTATGATTTTACACAAATTATTACTATTTTTAATAATTTTATCAAGGCCCGTACAGTCGATTTCCATCAATGGCCATCGAACTGCACTTACAGCGACCTTTTTCTAATTTGATTTGGACGTATCTCCAAATCCAACCGTTAGATTTCAAATTTCTAATATTCGTTAGAAAGGTCTTTTCGATACGAACCCAACGGTTCCGGTTTTAGGAGAATCCGACGGTCGGATCTCCCGTAATGTCCGTTTGAAATAAATGGTCGAAATTTACGAACTGCCGCGGCGCGGTGCGTTCTATTCAGGCCATTATATTATATATATAATATATATAATATATATTTCGTCGATTTTTATTTAAAACGAATTTTATAAGTAGTTTTAAATTCGTTTCCAAAGCAATTTCAACTTCCTTTTCAATTCAAATCAAAATTGAATTCTTCTTTATAAATTCGTTTTAAAATTCATTTCTATTTAATTCGAATTTCAATTCAATTTGAATTCGTTTTCAATTCCTTTCGAAATCGTTTTCAATTCAATTCATTTCGAAATCGTTTTCAATTCATTTCATTTCGAAATCGTTTTCAATTCATTTCATTTCGAAATCGTTTTCAATTCATTTCTATTTTAAAATATTCGATTTCGAAATCACTTTTCAATATTCATTTTAAAATGAATAAAATCGATATAAATATCGTTCACGTCAAAATGGCGTCAATCTAATCAACACGGCTTCATAAATTTCTATTTTCAAATATTCTATTTCAAATATTTCTTTTTCAAAATAGTTGTTATTATCAAAATATTTCGTTCAACACATGACTAATCTCAATGAATGAGTACTGTCATCACATGAACTTTTATTTTATAATATTCTTTATTTTTCAAATTGGAATGAGGCCCAATCAATTACCGTATAAAGTTAATTATATGGATTTTCATACAACACATATATATCGTAGCATTGAAAAATAATCAACCATCAACCAAAGTGCACTACACTGTATAAGCATCAAATATAGATATTCAAGGCTTATAACAGCCTGTCAATCAATCGATCGACATATTTAATCAATCAGGATGAGTGAACTTCAAATTTCATCCCAACACCCGTGTGGGGTTTTCAAACAATCAAACAAAGATTTTATTTGTGCAGTTGGGCGATGTATAAAATTTATCGACCCAATCAATGTCCTTCAAATAAGTGTACATAAACAAACCGTCTGGTTTGTAAATGAATATTTATTTTATTCACTTTCACTATATTCATATTCACGTTAAAAATTATATTTTTAACGATAAAACATTTTATTCTATCATATGAATTTCTATTATTCATTTACACAATAAAATGATATTTTTATTTTCTAACATATTTTAGAAAATTTCGGCGGCATAACGGCACGATACTAGAAACGGGACGAGGCCTAGCCTTATCCCCGGTCTAGTGAAGGCCCACGCCATTCACACATCAATCAAATCAATTCGTTATGTAAACCACAAAATTTGGAGTAAGAGTCTAACCTAGCCTTACTCCTTCGCCTTATAACGGCTCACGTCTAATCCTAACCAATTTATCGATTCGATTTTTCACACCACAAACCACATTCAAACCAATATCGTAATCAATCACCAAACAGCCAAACAAACAAGTCCATGGTCCGTGGACGATTGTGTCGGGTGCTACTAAGCACCGTCTGCATCCTAGTATATATATATAACTAGAAAAATTTAATTGAAAGGTGAGAAGTTCTCACTTATAGCTATCCAAGCACCACGGCACTTCATTTGCAGAAGTCTTCGTCGTTCTGCCTCTTTTCACTTTCTTTGCCCGTATCCTCTACATATGTAAAAATCACATTTTTACTTCGCTATTCAATATATAAAAATCGAATTTTTACTTCGCTATTCAATATATAAAAATTGAATTTTTATTTCGCTATTCAATATATAAAAATCGAATTTTTTACTTCGCTATTCAATATATAAAAATCGAATTTTTACTTCGTTATTCAATATATAAAAATCGAATTTTTATTTCGCTATTCAATATATAAAAATCGAATTTTTACTTCGCTATTCAATATTTAAAAATCGAATTTTTACTTCGTTAGTCAATATATAAAAATCATATTTTTACCTCGATGTTTAATATATAAAAATTCTATTTTTATTTCGAAGTTCATTATATAAAAATTCTATTTTTATTTCGAAGTTCATTATATAAAGATTCTATTTTTATTTCGAAGTTCATTATATAAAAATTCTATTTTTATTTCGAAGTTCATTATATAAAAATTCTATTTTTATTTCGAAGTTCATTATATAAAAATCTATATTTTTCTATCGAAGTTCAATATATAAAAACTATATTTTTATTTCGTTGCTATGTATATAAAAATCACATTTTTACTTTGCTATACATTATATAAAAATCACATTTTTACTTTCTCTACATTATAAAGATTATATTTTTAATACTTTAAAAATATAAAAATCATATTTTTAATACTTTAAAAATATAAAAATCATATTTTTTTATTACTTTAAAAATATAAAGATCATACCTTTAACTTCTCTATATTATAAAAATTATATTTTTAATTTTTCCTGTCGAATGAAATTCAGTTTATAAAATAAATAAAATCAGTTTATAAAATAAATAAAATCAGTTTATAAAATAAATAAAATCAGTTTATAAAATAAATAAAATCAGTTTTATTTCTTTAAAACAAATCAGTTTTTAATACTTTAAAAACAAAATCAGTTTCAGTTTTTTTTTTTAAAAACAACATATATTTTCAAAACAATTTCATATATGTTTTCTAAACAATCTTTTTCTATTAAAAGATTAAACCCCTTTTTTTCCTATTTCAAAGTTTAAACCCTTTTTAAACCTTAAAATAAAATCAGTTTTTTTTTTATATCTTTAAAAGTCAGTTTTTAAATTCTTAAAATCGAAATTAGTTTAACGAATTAAAATAAAAATAAAATACGATAAAATACTTACAGTTTTTCGAAGAAGGGGGGTTTCTGTCGTCGCGGTGGGGCTCCAGGGTATTGGCGGCGGCGGCCATGAGGTCTGGGCGTCGTTTTGAAGCATGGGAGGTTGGGTTTCGACGGTGGCGGTTTTATCGATTTGGAGAGGGCGGGTTTCAATCGCAGCGGCTGGGGATGAAGAGGGGACCGACTGTGGACTGGAGGAGGTCGGAGGAGCACAGGGGGAGCGCTGGCGGTGGAGCGTCGGCGGTGGATTTTCTTTTTATAATTTTTTTTCTAAACCTAATTCTGACGTGGAAGAAGAAAAGGGAAAGGGGCTAAGGGAGTTATAATGTTATATTTAATAATTTTAAATTATTTTATCTCTCAAAAAGTAGCTTTTAAATTCAAACTCCAAAATCGAACCCAACGAATTTCGCCCCTAGCTAATTACCCCCATTCCGAATACAATGGGATATGTCACGCAGGCTGATTCGATCGTTTCGATCAGTTTCCGTTTAATTTTTACATTTAAATCACTATATTGAATTTTAAACGTACCTTTCAAATTACCGGGGTCACATACTAACTCGAAAAATTCCCGAAAAATATTTTCTAGCTTCGTATTGACGATACGGTCCTAACAAAACTAGTTTCGTCGAATTCTGAGACCGTCAGAAAAATGGCCAATTCCCAGTCGATTAAAATCAACTGAAACCGGTCAAACGCGTTTTCCCTTGCCACGCTCACATATTGATTCGAAAAATTATGAAATTTGAAACCTAGCAATAATTTGACACCACGGACCCAACAAAACTGGTTTCGTCGAAATCCGAGGTCGTTTGCAAAATTGCTATTTTTAAGGGCCTTATATATATAAAAATATATATAAATTCCACAGCGACTATTTCTAATTTTAAACTGGACATATCTTATCATTTCTAAAATGAAATCTCAGTTTGTTAACTTCGTTACAAAGATATAGTTATACAGATTCAAATATTTCTTGTTTCGTTCAATTCTGACTTATATTGAATTCTGTATATTCATTTGAAATTAGAAATCGAATTTTCGAACTACCGCGCCATTTTCAATTCCTTTTATAATTATATATAATTATTATATATTCTAACGACGACGTATATAATATATACATTCAAATTATATTCAAAATAAATTTCTCGTCGATATTATTTAAAATAATCTATTTTAAATATTCAAAATTCGCTAAAATCGCCAAAATAAAAATTTCAAACTGGCTCGCATTTTACGGGTTGTTACATTTTTTAACCCAGTTAAATACAGGATATTGATTTCTGTGAAGATTAAAACTAAGTGGAGTTTTAATGAATCTTTAATTAGATTGTAACGATCGAGAATGGAGTATCACCAGTTTTGCTCCAGGCGATAGTTAAATCTTTAATTAGATTTGAACGGGAAATGGTAATTGAATTTACCGATAACACCGTGGTGTTAGATATGAAGTATGACCAGTTTTACTTCATGGGATGAATAGGTTGGGATTGGGAAATAAAATAAATGATTACATCGGTGGGGTCGGCCCTAGCGTCGATCCACACAAGGGGGTGTCGACACTATGGTCGGCCCAGGGGTCGACCCACCCCAGATCCGGGCCAGATTCCAACCGTACACTTGGACATGTTTTTGAATGTGATTCGCTAGCGATAGGCTATAAATAGGACAACATTTCTATTGTTTTATTCACCCAAAACAATAGAGACACTGAAATGATGCCCCAGCATGGATTGAATTAGCCTATTCTTCTACAACAACGACTTATATGTATTCAAGAATCTCTACTTCCACATCAACATTCTTTTCTTTGTCTTTTAGATCTAGTCTCAGTGAGTTCATGTTATTTTTAGATATAAACATTTAACAAGTAATCCTGTCATGTAAATAAATCTAGATCTAAACCTATGCCTGTTAAGAATCTGATTATACCTAAAACGATATACAATTATGTGTACACCTGATCCACTATTCAGTTCTCGTATGCATATTTCTGCTATCATATGAATATTCTGTTATTATGCCTATTTCTGTCATCATATGCCTATTTTGTTATTATGTCTATTTTTGTCATCATATGCCTATCTTGTTATTATACCTATTTCTATTCTCTTCTCTTCCTCTTTCCCATTTTAGTTCTATAGCCTAGCTACCTTCGAGCCTAGGCTTATGCTGAAATATGTGAACGGATGTAATTGGGAACGGTTCGGAAAGACAAATTGGAGAATAACAGCTGGATCTAGATTAACCCTATAGGGGGTGAATAGGGTTTATCACATTTTTTACGGGATATTAAAAATTCACAGAGCATAGAATGCAGCAGAAATAAAAATGCAGAAAGTAAATAACACAAGATATACCCATCTTCGGCAAAATCCCGCCTACTGATGCATTCCTAAGGTTTCTACTAGGTGATAGAACAGATCCTGCATACAAGACCATGTACACTCGCGAACCCCTCGCTCTTATTCTAACCCTACGCTCAAAACCCTAGACTGGCCTATATCCTCTAGACCAGATTTCCCTTAGTTTTACAGACACTAGTAAACTGTCAGTTAATCCCAAATTAAAACCCTAGTATTTTACAGACACTAGAAATGTTTGGACGAATTAAGCAAAAAGAAAATACAACACAAAATTAAAAACATATAAAATAAAAACCCTAGGACTTAAAAATAAGGGTCATCCCCTTTTTAAATCATTAGCTAGGTTAAGCCCACTAGCTTAGGTCCTGTCCACACTTTTATTCCTTTTTGCCCGATCTCTTTGGAAAAAATATGGTGGCGGCTAGGGTTTTGGAAATTCTCCCAAATCTAGGTCAATTTGGTGATGAAATTATTTCAGTGATGCCTCGAATTGTTGGATGCTTTCAGTGCTCTTATTTCTTTGATCAGTCGGTTTGGGATTTAACTCTGGCGATCGAAACCCTAATTCGAATTATGAGTTTTCTGATTTAAATCTTTTCTTGTAATTGTGATACTTGTGGTTTCGATCTCTCTAGCCTATGATGAATTGGTGTGATAAAATAGGATTATCAGTCTGAAACCTTCTCTGATTTCGTTAATTGATTTGCTCTGATATCTGCGGTTCCCTCTTTTGCCTCTTGATTGAATGCCGAGAAATTTGTGATGAACCGAGACATGATTTTGGTTTGAATAGATTAATGAACCTGGACAACTGTGGACTTGGGAATAAATACTTTGCCAAAGTTTTGATCGCTTTCTTGTGTGATATCTCCTCTTCAATATATCTCTGAATGATTTAAAAACCAGAAACAAATGATTTCCCAAAGGATAATGTTTCACTGAATTTTTGAAATCGATTAAACCCTTGCCAAAGATATAAAAGATATTTCTAGAAATGAATGTGCCCTTGAAATCATGCCTTTAATTTCTACAACTAAATTGATCACTGATGATTTGTTTCAAACTGGAAATTAAAATTTCCATATCTTACCATAAATATGAATTGTGATTTCTCCAATAAATCTGTGCATTTCTGAATTTTAAAATTTGCCTTCTTTCCAAACAAATTCCAGACCCAATGGAAACGCTCTCGAGTTTTCTCTGATTAATTTCTGATTGTCTTTAAATCACTTCTAGAAATTATTCTTTCACACTGTAAATTTGGCAAATACTAGAGACAAAATTGAGATGATTTTCCTCTTAGTTGCCCAGTATTAAATATAATCCTATTCTGGAAACATTTGAATTTTTATCTTTCCTGATATTGATGATACTTGCATGATTTTTACTTTTGTTTCCACTGTCCATCCTTGGAACAATTTGCATTTGAGAAATTTGACCAAAATAATGTTCCATGCTGCTTTGACCTGTTTACGCTGCTTGGGTTACACCACGGCTGTGCTCTTGAGAACAATCCATACACTTGAACTTATTTTCTTTGTATAAATCTGTATATGCTTTAATGCAATGTTGCACCACTATGCTGTATCATCATCACTTTGCTGACCCATGCTTGAATCTGTACTGCATTGTTGTGAGACTTCCATTTTCATTGATGAGACTACTCCAATGTATTTGGGTTGAACACTACACTTTTGAACCTTGTACGTGCCACCTTAGACAGATTTGAGTTCTACCACTTGTACATCCACTTGTATATGAGCTGTTTGCATCGTCAATTTGATGCTGACATGAAAATTATGAATTGGCTTGTACATGATTTCGACTGGCTTGACCATGCTGCATTTCAACCATTCATGTGAACCATTTTGATTTCTTGTCCATACTACACCATTATCTTATTGTATGTTGACCTGACTTGAGTTCATTGTTGCATCATGACATAATGTCATATATATGCTACTTGACCACTTGCTTGCTGAGACATTGTATTTCTAGTTTTATTATGATGTGACTTGCATCCCATGTTCATGTTGCAAAGACTACTTGAATATTTATTGCTCCATCACTTGAAAAGCATGTTGTATACCAAGCTGTGCATACTTGTACATAAGCTAACTCAACTTCAATGCTGTATACACTTGACCATTTGTAATTTGCTGAATCACTTGAAAACAAGAATGCCACCATTCATGCTGTGTTACACTACTCCAATGTTTTGCCAATCATTTGTGAATATGAACTGTTTTGGATAGGGTTCATCATTGTATGGTTCCATATTGGCCATATTTTGAGCTGTCTCAACCATTGTTGCTGTAGACTTTATATTGAGTTGTTTTCATGTGTGCACTGAGTCGAGATGGTCCATGTGGCTACTCCTCAGTTGCACACAGGATTGGCGAGGCAGTGCACACGTGTATATATATACACGTGTGTATAAGTAGCCATCCAGACAAGATTTCCTGTCCCTGTACTATACATATACAAACTATCTAGACACAGATCAGATCAAGTCATGAAAAATGATGAGAAACACACCAGAACTCTGAGGCAAATAAAATTTTATAAATAAAATTTATATTCGTATGTATTCAGTTTCATTTCTATTGTAGTGTACTCTGTGTGTGTGTGTTCCATTGTGACAGGTAAACAGATGATGGTTGGACTAACAGAGAGCTGTGAAGACAGAAGACCGAAGACAGTGAATGAAGAAGTGTCAGTGAATGTTTCTGTATATGAAAGTGAAAACGTATGTATATACGACAGAGTGACTGTATGAGTGTTGTAGAGAGAACTGTACTGATATTTGTAATAAACAAATTTTGTTTGAAATAAAATGTTTTATTGTGTTCAAACAAACTTGTCTACTATATCCAGTTTATTTACAAGCACAATATTCTGGGATTGTATATGAAATGTGATGTGTTCAAATAGTGGAGTTATAAATAGTTGTACTGTTTGAATATTTCAAATAAAATATTTATATTTAAACAAAATACTGCGTACATGTCGGAATGTTTGTACAGTCGTATTTTGTTTAAATATAAATATTATATTCTTGTCTGTGATGCATATATAGAACAATATAGTAACAAACACATTTAAAATAATACTTATTTGGTTGTTATCATCAAACAAAAATCATATAATTGTGTATACAACTACGTTATATACAACAATCTCCCCCCTTTTGATGATGACAAACAAATAAAAGATTTTGAGCAAAATAAATGTGTTTGACTGTGAATTTTGAACTCCTCCTATTTATTAGCTCCCCCTACAACAGAAAACTCCCCCTACAACTGTGTATGAGTGAAATGAATGAATATAATAAATTTTCAAAATTAAAAATATTTATAAAATATTCACTCATAAATCAAAGTCTCAACCCATTCTCCCCTTTTTGTTATCATCAAAAGGATAAAGAATTCAAAATACAGATGAAAAGTGACTAAAAAATATAATTTCACCTTAAGAGGAAGAACGGTCATCATAAATCTCAATCTGTCAAAAAAAATCATAATAAACTGAGAACAGGTGGCATATTTCACATTGCAGATAATGATGGATTTATGATGAAATTTATATAAAATGGGGAGAGTTTTAAAAAAAATGATTTCCAATTATTTTCCAATAAAATTTAAAAAAAAATGAAGCATAAAAAACAGTGATGGATTTGTACTATAATTAATAATTCAATTTAAGTGACCAAATCTTATGATCTCAAATCCCAATAGCTATCAATCAACAAATCATAATACGTCATAAAATATTAACACATTTCAAAAAATAGAACATGGATTGATAGGATGATTTTTACACACAAAGGAGAATTTCATATAAATTTTATTTATAGCCAATTATTCCCTTTTTTTATTTAAGAGCACACTGACCACGCATAACCAGATCTTGGATTTCTAAATGAGGTCATTTGCAGCTTAAAATTAAGTATTCTCATAACCATGCATAACCAAAGGTTGGATTTTTAAATAAGGTAAGAGAAACACTTATGAATATTATTTTATTATTTTCAGTTTCAAAATGAAAAACTCCTCAGTATATACAACCAATACGGATGATAGAAATGTTATAGGTACTGAAATGGTTTGTGAAACAAATTTCTAGATTAATTATATTATGAAATATGCTCGACTTTAAAAGGATTATTGAAAATTTACAATTATCACTAATTCTGAATAATAACATAGTCCAATTTCTATCACAAATATTTCCACTGTTTATTCAAAAAGATTTTAAAACATATTAACTCTCCACATTTATATAAAATTATCACGGATGGCAGAGTGATGATAGATAAAGGAGATGGTCATGAAATAATTTCCAATTCAAAGATATTATAATAAATGTTCAACCATCATGAAAAATCTAAAAAAAAATCTCCTCTTGCTCTGAAATATACTGCAGTCACAATTCATCACAATTTCAAAATCTGATAATGATTTTGATGAATTATAAATACAATTCAATTTGGATATTGATTTCAATTTCTGAATGAATAATCAATAAATAATTTTAAAATTGAAAAAAAATTATAAGAGGAATTTAGAGAGATATATACAAGACAAAAATAAATATATACAGGATGAGAATAAGATTAAAAAAAAAATTCAACACTTCCTAATCTGATACCACTTGATGTCTCTATTAATGAGGATTTTAACGTGACTCTGAACACAAACAAGTATATCTCAAACAATAGAATTTTTAATCACAAAACCCAAGCCGATAAATTTAGCACACAAATTTCATTTATCAGAGCTGCAAACAAGAACAACCATTTATTTGAAAAACAGTATCAGAGCAGCAAACAGATCATAAACAAGCAATTTCCAAAATATTTTCAAAAACAATATCAGAGCAGCACTAGAAATCAGTTCAAAGTAGACTTGACAAGATGACGATCACATAAGATGATTCATGATCCAAGATTAAAAATATCATTTATTCGAAATCATTTGAGGAATATGAAAAACTCTAGATTCAATGAATCTGTAACGACCGAGAATTTCGCTCGATCCAAATCAGTCGCTAAACCGATTAAGACCGTTCGAAACGCCTAATTGTTTTGAGAACACGACAAAATAGAACGCAGATAGAAGAACATTTCATTGTATATTACAACAATTCCTTCAGAATACAAGAATATACAGAGTATAAATGAATAAATATTACACAGAAAATATCAGAGATTACAATAATTTATAGAGCAGCGGAAAATAATACAAAACACAACGGAAGGAGATATACGGATACAAAGCTTTCCGGATATCATTCCAGCTGTAAATCAGGATCCTATGAATATAAATCTGCAAAACCAAAACTACTAGCTGCCCGTGTCAAAATAAGGGCACCCAGAGTTTAGGTTAAAATAATAAACTCCAGGTCAGCCATGGGACTGGTGTGAGAACTAAAACAGTTATTTATCTTTATTTTCAAAGTTAGGTAAATCAAGGGACCACGCCGTATAACACGGAACGGGTTTCCTCCCAAGAACACCAGTGCATAAAACAACAGCGCAATGCTAAATAAAGAAAAATGAAGCTTTTATAAGACCCAGGTCCCATCACACAATGCAACGCAAGCCGGAGGATAGGGTTTTTACCTTATAATAGCCAACAATGCTTGATACGTTTAAAACAAATCATTTGATACTATTATAAGTGCATAGTGTATAAAACAACTTCAAATCATAAGTATCAATTATAGACGGCATAAGCGCCCCATCCCACTATGTCGCCATACTAGGCTCTACAAATAACACCGCAAAGTCACGTATTTGGAAATTGGATTTCCATCTGCGAACCGAGGCAAAAGATAGTCCTCACCGATTCGAGACTCTCTAGCCTGAGCCTCAGGTTAGAGCTCGAGTGACCTTTGGATCGTCAGGACCGGTCCACCGATGTGGATTAAAATGCCTGAACACTGCGTTTCCCCGCCCTTTGGGGCGTAAATGAGCCAACGAATGACTCCATCGGACCCGGATCGTCCGATCAAACCGAGGCGCCTCGCAATAGCAACAACCACATAAGTCAAACTCGTCAGGGCGTGTAAAACCACTAACGCCACTTCTAACTAGAAAGAAACGCATGTCCTTCCTGAGGTCCTTTCCCGTTTTTGGTTCACAACCGGGGTGTGAGGCTCGCGAATCAACGCTACACAAAGCTACGCCACAAAGGCCGTGCTTTGATCATCAACCACATGACTCTGCTTTTCAACAGAAGCCTCGATCATATTGCCACTTAGGCATGCCACACAAGCAATTCACTCCATGCGTTTGATATCCATCAATATATAACCCCTAAGCTCGTACGTCTCAGAGAAGGGCGTTAAGCAAGAGAATAAATTCTCCGCCGCCAAACAGATATATATTTAATAGAAATCAATCACACAGACTAAAATCCAATGTCATACACACAGGCCATTTACAAGTTCGTTCTGGGTCTGAACGAAACCGGAGGCACCTGGTACCCCGCATACCCATCGATCTCCAAATACGTCTGGACGATCACTAACCGATTCCCTCCTCTTGGGTGTACGACCCAATTAAGATCATCAGTAATCACCCAAACGACATTAAGACCTCCGGTCTTCAACCACCGTCTTCACCTTCGACTTATCGTCGTATCGGTTATTCAGAATGGGATAAACCCAGTCTTTCCGAATAACTCGCGTATATAATAAACAAGTTTTACACAAACACAACATAAGCCTCATTCCAATTCAGAATATTCTTTTATTAAAATATTCTTATGCTTTGGGAAAGGTTCCCATTAATTTTATCAAAGATAAATTCTTTAAATTTATTCTTTAATCTTCTTTGAATATAAATTCAAACTAGTCGGGATTAGCGAACCACAACGTTTGATTTTTAAATTTTATCTTTACAATCTAATTAAAGATTCATTAAAACTCCACTTAGTTTTAATCTTTAACTGGGTTAAAGAATTAGTGTCATTTAAAACACGGTTCACGATAAACCCAAAATCACATTCCATTAATTATCGGGTTAAAGAACAAGTGTTATTTAAAACACTGTTCACGAAAAACCCAAAAATCAATACCAATTCAATTCCAATTAAATATTATTTAATTGGTACACTTCATTAAATCTAAATAAAAAGTTTTAATCTTTTTCTCAACTGGGTTTAAGAACAGTGTTAATGAAGACACCATTCACGACAAACCCAAATCACATTTGATATTAATTACAAGGCTCTGAATAGAAAATATACCGGCTTATATTCAACATCAAATTCTTCGACCAACAAATATCGTATTGGAAATAACGATATTAATATATCTTTCAAATTCCAATAACAATATCTGTATCATCACGAAATCCAACATCGAAATATTCCGAAGACAATTTCGATTCAAATCCATTCCAATTCAATTATTGGAACTTCTGGTTACTTTTAAAACCATTTCAAATTCAATCTATTTATTTTAAAAATAAATAGAATTATAATTCTAGTTCAAAACTAGTTCATTTCGATAAAAATCTATTTTTATCTTTTCAAATATGGAGTTTTTCATCCCAATTTTTCCTAAATCATTCCTTATGATTTTACACTAATTATTACTATTTTTAATAATTTTATCAAGGCCCGTACAGTCGATTTCCATCAACGGCCATCGAACTGCACTTACAATGACCTTTTCCCAATTTGATTTGGACATAATTCCAAATCCAACCGTTAGATTTCTAATTTCTAATATTCATTAGAAAGCTCTTTTAAATACGGATTTGAAATCGATTTCAATTCAATTCGAATTTCAATTCTATTCAATTTATTTTGAATTTCAATTCATTTCAATTTAATTCGAATTTCAAATCTGTTTCAATTTAATTCAAATTTCAAATCTATTTCAATATTCATTGAAAAATGAATAAAATCGATATAAATATCGTTCACGTCAAAATGGCATCAATCTAATCAACACTGCTACATATATTTGTGTTTTCAAATATTCTATTTCAAATATTTCTTTTCAAATATTTCTATTCAAAACTGGAATGAGGCTCAATCAATTACCATATAATGTTAATTATATGGATTTTCTACAACACATGTATAAAATAACAACGATAAATAATCAACCATCATCCAGAGTGCATTCTACACTATATAAGCATCAAATATAAATATTTAATGCTTATGGCAGTCTGTCAATCAATCAATCGACACACAACTAATTAATGGGATTAGTGTATGTCATATATCACCCCAATACCCGTGTGGGGTTTCAAACAATCAAACACAGATTTTATTTGTGCAGTTAGGCGATATGTAAAATTTATCGTCCCAATCAATATCAGTCAAATGTGTGTATATAAACAAATCGTTCGATTTGTTTATATTAATTTATTTCATTTCATATACACGTTAAAAATACTATTTTCAACTATAAAATATTTTATTTCATTTCACATCACATCACACGATCAACTACACATCAAAATCAAACAAACAAGCATACAAGCCGTCCATGGTCTGTGGACGACGGGTGTCGGGTTCTACTAAACACCGTCTGCATCCTAGTATATATTTTAAACTAGAAATAAATTAAAAGTGAGGAGTTCTCACCAACTAGCTAAACCGAACGCCACGACTCTTCAAATGTAGAAGTCTTCACCGTTCCATCTTTCATCACTTTCATCATCCGTAATCACTACATATATAAAAATCGAATTTTTACTTCGCTATTCAGTATATAAAAATCGAATTTTTACTTCGCTATTCAACATATAAAAATCGAATTTTTAATTCGCTCTATATGTATAAAAATTCTATTTTTACATCGCTACTATATAGATAAAAATTCTATTTTTACATCGCTACTATATAGATAAAAAATCTATTTTTATAACGATGTTCATATAATAAAGATTATATTTTTATCACCCTATTCTCTATATAAAAATTATATTTTTATATCGCTCTTCTTCCATTAAAGAATATATTTTTATAACGCTCCTTCCTATATAAAAATTATATTTTTATATCTACTTCTAATATAAAGATCGAATTTTTATATCATTGCTATAAAAATCCCATTTTTATTTCAACATATATATAATAAAAATCAGGTTTTTACTTTGCTACACATATAAAGATCAAATTTTTACTATCTATATAATATAAAAATCATATTTTTATTATCATACATATATAAAAATCGTGTCTTTATATCGCTACGTCTAGAAAGATCTCCTCTTTGTATATATTAAAAATCAAATCTTTATTCATTTCAAAATCAAATCTTTCTTTAAACAAAGATCTTATCTTTTCAATTTAAAACAATGTTCCTCTTCTATCAAACCGATTTAAACCTCCCCCCTTTTTCATAAAAAAAACTGAAATTTTATTTTAAAACTAACTACTGTGATTAAATAAAAATAAAAACTATATAAATATCATTAATAACTTACAATTGATTAAAGAGGAGGGCTTGGGCGAGGTCTCGCGCGCATCAGAAGGGGGGCTCGAGGTGCGGAGGAGGGTGGTTACGGCGGTGGCGGCTCGGTGGTTAAGGCGGTGGTCTGATTGTGGAGTGGTGGGGCGATTTGGGCGAGGAGGGAGAGAAGGGGAGGAGGTCGAGGTGAAGGAGAAGGGGGCGCAGAGGGCGTCGATGCCCTGGACGGTGGCCGGGGAGGTTGAGCGATGGGGGGGGGGGGGGGCTGCGTTCTCGTCTCCCCTTTTTTTTCTGAATGAATGAAAACGGGTGTGGGGGTGGGGGGGGGGAAGAGATAAAGGAGGGGTAGTTGATTTTTTTTAATTTAATTCTAAAAAGCAACTTTAAATTTCGACCTCGAAATTGAACCCACCGCCTATCGTCCATAGCTAATTACCCCCATTCCGAACACAATGGGATATGTATCGTAGGCTGATTCGCTTGTTTCGATCAGTTTTCGTCAAAATCAAAATATAACTCTATATATTGAATTTGAACGCGCATTTCATTTTACTAGGGGCGCATACTAACTCGAAAAATTCCAGAAAAATATTTTCTAGATTCGTATTGACGATACAGTCCTAACAAAACTAATTTCGTTGAATTCTGAGACCGTTTGAAAACTGGTCATTTTCCAGTCGATTAAAATCAATTGAAACTGGTCTAACGCGTTTTTCTTTGTCACACTCACATATTGATTATGAAAATTATGAAATTTGAAACCTAGCAATAACTTGACATCGCGGATTCAACAAAAGTGGTTTCGTCGAAATCCGAGGTCGTTTGCAAAATGGCCATTTTCAAGGGCGGAAATTTCAACTGGACGTAACTTTTGATTCCCGCTATGAAATTTTCATTTCCCGGATTCGTTGGAAAGATATTCTCAATTAGATTCAAATATTTTTGGTTTCACTAAAATCTGGTTTATTTTGAATCCTGTACATTCATTTGAAATTTGAAATCGAACTACCGCGCCATTTTCAATTCTTTTTATATATATAAATAAATATTTATATTCTAACGACGATTCGAATAAATATATACGTTCGAATTCCATTCAAAATAAATTTCTCGTCGTTATTATTTAAAATAATTCATTTTAAATATTCAAAATTCGTTAAAATTGCCAAAATAAAAATTTTAAATTAGCCGAGATTTCCGGGTTATTACAATCTCCTCCACTTAAAACTTTTCGTCCCCAAAAAGGAACGAAGCCGAAAGTTGTTTAACAAATCAACTCAACTTCCATTATTTTCACTACGGCTTAAGTTCTTCAACTTTTCAGTTTCTAAGAACTTTTCAATTTTTTCAAAAATTTGGCTAACACCCTAAATTTTCGAAAAATTTCGCCATAACCTCCCCTGCACCGGGGACTTCGGGATATTTCATATAGCCTCCCCTGGCCTTCTTCAATCTAAAAGAAAAAGAAAAAGCCAAGCGGCTAGCCAATCGGCTCACAAAATCACCCAAAACTCAAGAAATACAATAAACATGTACCTATTTATCGGGCAAACAATTTTATTCCTCTTCTCTAGCCTCCTTGCTATGACCTATTCAATGAAAGTACATGTATATGCAAGCAAATGCGACTAATTCTCAATACAACTCACTATTTGTTTCAATTTGGCTAAAGGTTCAACATTTAATTAATCAAACAATAATCCAACAACAAATCAGCAATCAATTAGTTAATTATTATTTCAAACACATAATTTTGATATATAGTCAAAAATCACTTTTTGATGCCAAATCACAACAATAGGCCCTATCTAATTTTGGTTCTCACACTAGTCTAATGGAAATGTATAAATATCACATCTTCGAAACACGAATATAAATACCGATGATGTCCGGACATCACCAGAATTATCCCCGAGCGACTAGAGTGCGAATCTATATCTATCCAGTATATTAAAACTTCGAATACACGCGGATCAGACGTATATGAAAAATCTTTATATATTCGATGGTCCAAATCAATTTAAATAAATATTCAAATAAGAATAATTGAATTAAATTTTCAAAACAAAATTTGTTTTCACTTTTAAAAATATACTCTTCACACTCGTTCTAGGATACTGCTGATCCTATCTCTAACGAGTCATTCTCGTTGGATATTACTAATCCAATTTCTGATGAATTCTTTCGTTTGGTTCTAACATGTCTTGTTCTCTGAGCTTTGTAAACCAAAGCTCTGATACCAAAATGTAACGACCGAGAATTTCGCTCGATCCAAATCAGTCGCTAAACCGATCAAGACCGTTCGAAACGCCTGATTGTTTTGAGAACACGACAAAATAGAACGCAGACAGAAGAACATTTCATTGTATATTTCAACAATTCCATCAGAATATAAGAATATACAGAGTATAAATGAATAAATATTACACAGAAAATATCAGAGATTACAATAATTTACAGAGCTGCGGAAAATAATACAAAACACAACTGAAGGAGATATACGGATACAAAGCTTTCCGGATATCATTCCACCTGTAAATCAGGATCCTATGAATATAAATCTGCAAAACCAAAACTACTAGCTGCCCGTGTCAAAATAAGGGCACCCAGAGTTTAGGTTAAAACAATAAACTCCAGGTCAGTCATGGGACTGGTGTGAAAACTAAAACAGTTATTTATCTTTATTTTCAAAGTTAGGTAAATCAAGGGACCACGCCGTATAACACGGAACGGGTTTCCTCCCAAGAACACCAGTGCATAAAACAACAGGGCAATGCTAAATAAAGAAAAATGAAGCTATTATAAGACCCAGGTCCCATCACACAATGCAACGCAAGCCGGAGGATAGGGTTTTTACCTTATAATAGCCAAGAATGCTTGATACGTTTAAAACAAATCATTTTGATACTATTATAAGTGCATATTGTATAAAAAAACTTCAAATCATAAGTATCAATCATAGACGGCATAAGCGCCCCATCCCAATATGTCGCCATACTAGGCTCTACAAATAACACCGCAAAGTCATGTATTTGGAAATTGGATTTCCATCTGCGAACCGAGGCAAAAGATAGTCCTCACCGATTCGAGACTCTCTAGCCCGAGCCTCGGGTCAGAGCTCGAGTGACCTTTGGATCGTCAGGGCCGGTCCACTGATGTGGATTAATATGCCTGAACACTGCGTTTCCCCGCCCTTTGGGGCGTAAATGAGCCAACGAATGACTCCATCGGACCCGGATCGTCGATCAAACCGAGGCGCCTCGCAACAGCAACAACCACATAAGTCAAACTCGTCAGGGCGTGTAAAACCACTGATGCCACTTCTAACTAGAAAGAAACGCATGTCCTCCCTGAGGTCCTCTCCCGTTTTTGGTTCACAACCGGGGTGTGAGGCTCGCGAATCAACGCTACACAAAATTACGCCACAAAGGTTGTGCTTTGATCATCAACCACAAGACTCTGCTTTTCAACAGAAGCCTTGATCATATTGCCACTTAGGCATGCCACACAGGCAATTCACTCCGTGCGTTTGATATCCATCAATATATAACCCCTGAGCTCGTACGTCTCAGAGAAGGGTGTTAAGCAAGAGAATAAATTCTCCGCCGCCAAACAGATATATATTTAATAGAAATCAATCACACAGACTAAATTCCAATGTCAGACACACAGTCCATTTACAAGTTCGTTCTGGGTCTGAACGAAACTGGAGGCACCTAGTACCCCGCATATCCATCGATCTCCAAATACGTCTAGTCGATCACTAACTGATTCCCTCCTCTTGAGTGTATGGCCCAATCAAGATCATCAGTAATCACCCAAACGACGTGAAGACCTCCGGTCTTCAACCACCCTCTTCACCTTCGTCTTATCTTCGTATAAGTTATTCAGAATGGGATAAACCTGGTCTTTCCGAATAACTCGCGTATATAATAAACAAGTGTTACACAAACACAACATACACCTCATTCCAATTCAGAATATTCTTTTATTCAAATATTCTTATACTTTGGGAAAGGTTCCCATTAATTTTATCAAAGATAAATTCTTTAAATTTATTCTTTAATCTTCTTTGAATATCAATTCAAACTAGTCGGGATTAGCGAACCACACCGGAGTAATCATTTATTTTATTTCCCAATCCCCACCTATTCATCACATGAAGTAAAATTGGTAATACTTCATATCTAACACCACGGTGTTATCGGTAAATTCAATTACCATTTCACGTTCAAATCTAATTAAAGATTTAACTATCGCCTGGAGTAAAACTCGCGATACTCCATTCTAGATCTTTTCAATCTAATTAAAGATTCATTAAAACTCCACTTAGTTTTAATCTTTAACTGGGTTAAAGAATCAGTGTCATTTAAAACACGGTTCGCAATAAACCCAAAATCACATTCCATTAATTATCGGGTTAAAGAACAAGTGTTTTTTAAAACAATGTTCATGATAAACCCAAAAATCAATACCAATTCAATTCCAATTAAATATTATTTAATTGGTACATTTCATTAAATCTAAATAAAAAGATTTAATCTTTTTCTCGACTGGGTTTAAGAACAGTGTTAATGAAGACACCATTCACGACAAACCCAAATAACATATGATATTAAATACAAGGCTCTGAATAGAAAATATACCGGCTTATATTCAATATCAAATTCTACGACCAACAAATATCGTATTGGAAATAACGATATTAATATATTTTTCAAATTCCCATAACAATATCTGTATCATCACGAAATCCAACATCGAAATATTTCGAAGACAATTTCGATTCAAATCCATTCCAATTCAATTATTGGAACTTCTGGTTACTTTTAAAACCATTTCAAATTCAATAATCTATTTATTTTAAAAATAAATAGAATTATAATTCTAGTTCAAAACTAGTTCATTTCGATAAAAATCTATTTTTATCTTTTCAAATATGGAGTTTTTCATCCCAATATTTTCCCAAATCATTCCTTATGATTTTACACAAATTATTACTATTTTTAATAATTTTATCAATGCCCGTACAGTCGATTTCCATCAACGGCCATGGAACTGCACTTACAGCGACCTTTTCCCAATTTGATTTGGAAATAATTCCAAATCCAACTGTTAGATTTCTAATTTCTAATATTCGTTAGAAAGCTCTTTTCGATTCGAACCCAACGGTTCTGGTTTTAGGATTTTGAATTTTAATTTATTTTGAAGTCAATGGTCGAAATTCGCGAACTGCAGCGGCGAGGCGCGTTCTATTCAGACCATTATATTATATATATAATATATATAATATATACTTCGTCGATTTCCTTTCGAAACGAATTTAATAAATCGTTTTAAATTCGTTTTCGAAACGATTTCAACTTCATATTCAATTTCTAATCAAAATTGAACATTCCAATATAAATTCGTTTTAATTTCATTTCAAATCGATTTCAATTCAATTCAATTTCAATTCAATTCGAATTTCAATTCTATTCAATTTATTTTGAATTTTAATTCATTTTAATTCATTTCAATTTAATTCGAATTTCAAATCTATTTCAATTTAATTCGAATTTCAAATCTATTTCAATATTCATTGAAAAATGAATAAAATCGATATAAATATCGTTCATGTCAAAATGGCGTCAATCTAATCAACACGACTTCATATATTTCTATTTTCAAATATTCTATTTCAAAATTTGCTTTTCAAATATTTCTATTCAAAACTGGAATGAGGCCCAATCAATTACCATATAATGTTAATTATATGGGTTTTCTTCAACACATGTATAAAATAACAACGATAAATAATCAACCATCATCCAGAGTGCATTCTACACTATATAAGCATCAAATATAAACATTTAACGCTTATGGCAGTCTGCCAATCAATCGATCGACACACAACTAATTATTGGGATTAGTGTATGTCATATATCATCCCAATACCCGTGTGGGGTTTCAAACAATCAAACACATATTTTATTTGTGCAGTTGGGCGATGTGTAAAATTTATCGTCCTAATCAATATCAGTCAAATGTGTGTATATAAACAAATCGTTCGATTTGTTTATATTAATTTATTTCATTTCATATACACGTTAAAAATTCTATTTTCAACTATAAAATATTTTTAACTATATAAATAATTTATTTCATTTCACATCACACGATCAACTACACATCAAAATCAAACAAACAAGCATATAAGCCGTCCATGGTCTGTGGACGACGGGTGTCGGGTGCTACTAAACACCGTCTGCATCCTAGTATTTATTTTAAACTAGAAATAAAATAAAAGTGCGGAGTTCTCACCAACTAGTTAAACCGAACGCCACGACTCTTCAAATGTAGAAGTCTTCGCTGTTCCTTCTTTCATCACTTTCATCATCCGTAATCACTACATATATAAAAATCGAATTTTTACTTCGCTATTCAGTATATAAAAATCGAATTTTTACTTCGCTATTCAACATATAAAAATCGAATTTTCAATTTGCTCTATATGGATAAAAATTCTATTTTTACATCGCTACTATATAGATAAAAATTCTATTTTTATAACGGTGTTCATATAATAAAGATTATATTTTTATCACCCTATTCTCTATATAAAAATTATATTTTTATATCTCTCTTCTTCCATTAAAGAATATATTTTTATAACACTCCTTCCTATATAAAAATTATTTTTTTATATCTACTTCTAATATAAAGATCGAATTTTTATATCATTGCTATAAAAATCCCATTTTTATTTCAACATATATATAATAAAAATCAGGTTTTTACTTCGCTACACATATAAAGATCAAATTTTTACTATCTATATAATATAAAAATCATATTTTTATTATCATACATATATAAAATCGTGTCTTTATATCGCTACATCTAGAAAGATCTCCTCTTTGTATATATTAAAAATCAAATCTTTATTCATTTCAAAATCAAATCTTCCTTTAAACAAAGATCTTATCTTTTCAATTTAAAACAATGTTCCTCTTCTATCAAACCGATTTAAACCTCCCCCCCCCTTTTTGATGAAAAAAAAACTGAAATTTTATTTTAAAACTAACTACTATGATTAAATAAAAATAAAAACTATATAAATATCATTAATAACTTACAATTGATTAAAGAGGAGTGCTTGGGCGAGGTCTCGCGCGCATCAGAAGTGGGGGGCTCGAGCTGCGGAGGAGGGTGGTTAGGGCTATGATGGCTCGGTGGTTAAGGTGGTGGTCTGATTGTGGAGTGGTGGGGCGATTTGGGCGAGAAGGGAGAGAAGGGGAGGAGGTCGAGGTGAAGGGGGTGTAGAGGGCGCCGATGCCCTGGACGGTGGCGGTGGAGGTTGAGCGATGGGGGGGGGGGTTTGCGTTCTCGTCTACCCCCTTTTTTTTCTGAATGAATGAAAACGGCGGGGGGGGGGGGGGGGAGAAGAAAAGAGATAAAGGGGGGTAGTTGATTTTTTTAATTTAATTCCAAAAAGCAACTTTAAATTTCGACCTCGAAATCGAACCCACCTCCTCCATAGCTAATTACCCCCATTCCGAACACAATGGGATATGTATCGTAGGCTGATTCGCTTGTTTCGATCAGTTTTCGTCAAAATCAAAATATAACTCTATATATTGAATTTGAACGCGCATTTCATTTTACTGGGGGCACATACTAACTCGAAAAATTCCTGAAAAATATTTTCTAGCTTCGTATTGACGATACAGTCCTAACAAAACTAATTTCGTTGAATTCTGAGACCGTTTGAAAAATGGCCATTTTCCAGTCGATTAAAATCAACTGAAACTGGTCTTACGTGTTTTCCTTCGCCACGCTCACATGTTGATTCTAAAAATTATGAAATTTGAAACCTAGCAATAACTTGACATCGCGGATTCAACAAAAGTGGTTTCGTCGAAATCCGAGGTCGTTTGCAAAATGGCCATTTTCAAGGGCCGAAATTCCATAGCGACTATTCTGAAATTTCAACTGGACGTAACTTTTGATTCCCGCAATGAAATTTTGATTTACCAGATTCGTTGGAAAGATATTCTCAATTAGATTCAAATATTTTTGGTTTCACTAAAATCCGGTTTATTTTGAATCCTGTACATTCATTTGAAATTCGAAATCGAATTATCGAACTACCGCGCCATTTTCAATTCCTTTTATATATATAAATAAATATTTATATTCTAACGACAATTCGAATAAATATATATGTTCTAATTCCATTAAAAATAAATTTATCGTCGTTATTATTTAAAATAATTCATTTTAAATATTCAAAATTCGCTAAAATTGCCAAAATAAAAATTTTAAATTGGCCCATATTTCCGGGTTATTACAGAATCGCTCACACTAGATTATTAATTTCAAATTCAAGATATGTGTGAGATTCAATAAATAAATAATTTCAAATGATTTTAAACAAACAGATATTCAAATCAAATAATCATGAAATTACAATGAGATTTAAGACCATTTTTTCAAAGAATTTTCAAAATTATCTCTTACAAGTATAAGAGAAATTTCAGATCATTTACATCAAGTTTGAGAGGTATTCATGATCCAAAAAATTAAAATTAAAAATAATTTATTTGAAATAACTTAAATCAATATCAAGTTTGAGATATATAAAATTATTCACACAAGATTGATAATTTCCAATTTAAGTGGTATGTGATATTCAAAATATCTAGAATTTCAGATAATTTCAAACAAAAATAATTTCAACCATAATAATCATGAATAAAGATGAATTTCAAGATGTATCACTGATTCAAGATAATTTTAAAATATTCAAGCCAGTCTGAATTTTTTTGAAATTATCACAACTGATAAATAACAGAGTGTTGTAATGATTATAAATTTTCAAGACATTCCAAAATGAATTAGAAGAGACTCAAAGCAGCAAAGGTGTGTGAAATTTCACAAAATTTTCAGATCTTCAAAAATTTAGAACTCTAATTAACAGTGTTCAAGATATGACAAGAATACATCAACACTGTTATGAATTCAGAGAATCAGAAAACATACTTTAAATCAATTGCATATATTTACAAAAATAAATTCAGGATCTCAAAATGATTAAAAACATCAGAGTTCTATACAAATAAAGCAAATTTCTAGAAAAATATTAGTTCTGCAATTTGAAGTCAAGGAAGCCCAAGAAGTTAAAAAATATGGCAGTGACAAATCAAAAACAAAAGAAAAGAAGAAGATGTAGAAGGGGAAATAAACAGAAAAAATAAAAGCAGAGAATATTTACAAAGGTGAGTTTAGAGATCATACCAGAATCCAATGTAAATAAGAATCTCTAACTCAATAGATCTTTGCTAAAAGAACTGTAAAAGATACAGAAGAATAGACCAGCTTGATTTCAAGTTTCTTTTCAGCTCAGCAGTTCCTTAGCTATCCTTTGGTACCTATGAATTTATAGGATCTAGTGGTCTAAAAAATTTGCAAAACCACTCACAGTTGTATTCATGCATTTTTGTACCCAAATCTGTTTATCTAACAATCCATTTGAATCAATCTTTGTGCCTTTGGGAACCCAAATCTGTTTGAATTTAAGCGAGTTCATTTTATTTCTTTTTGGGATTCAAGATCATTTAAATAGTTTGTTATAAAACAAGTTTTCATTTTGTTTCAAAAATCCTTTGGAATTTTCAGAGTTTAAATTTTCAGGATGACACTTCTTGAAGCAATTTAAAGGATTTTTAGAATCACAAGAATTCAAATTTTCAAAGGCATTTGTTTTCCCAAAACCAAGACCATTTTTATTTCCTGGAGAAAGTTGATTTTTCAACAACATATTCAAAGTTTTTTCCCCTGTTAAAAAACATTTCAGACTCAATTCAAGATCGTTGATTTTGGACTTAAGATCAGAATTTTCTTTTATCGGATTTGAACAACGATTAATGCTGATCTTTCTCCTTTCAGTATCATTTTGTTTCAAAAATAAATTTTCGTTCTTAAGAAGTTTGATTTTGGTCTTGGACTCAAAGATTTTAGATTCAAATTTAATTTGTTTTTCAAATTCAAGTTTCTTGAAATTTCCAATCTCTTTTTCAAGCTCGTTTGAAATTAAATCACTTTTCAACAAGCTTTCTTTTTCAACAATTTCATGTTTGGAATTTTTGATAGCCGTAAAATTATTAAATTCTTTCTGCAAAGAATTTTTTGAATCTTTTAGCTGAACCTCGTTATCTTTTAAAATCAGAATTTCCTCTTTAAGCCTTTGAATATTTTTATTGAGATGAACGAGGTCAGTTTTCAATTTCAAACAACTTTCACAGTTAGAATTTTCTAATTTCATGACATTTGTAAATTCTGATTCCAAACAGTTAATTTTGCTATTTAACTCGTGATTTTTAGATTTTAAAGATTTGTTTTTACGATGGAGTTTATCAACGATTTTTGTTAAATCAGTACATATATAAACCAACTCTTCATATGAGAACGTTCAGTCTCATTGTCTGTTGAGTCTCCATCGTCTGATCTTCTTGAATTTTCATTTGTTTCTTCTCCTAAGCATAGATTTGAATCTAAGTTGACCATTTTGGGTTTTGAGCTATTGTTGACAATTTTTCCATACTTCGTATCGAGATTATTCCATATCTTCTGCGCAGTCAAGCAATGAGAGATAAGGTTATATTGGACATCATCAATATAAGAATACAAAGTGTGAATAACACGAGAATTAAATCCAATATCGTTCCTATTGACCATATCATAACCATTAATAACAGTATCCCAACAATTAATATCAACAGATTTTAAATATAATTCCATTTCTAATTTCCAATTTAAAAAATCTGTACCATTGAAAATAGATGGAATACGACTGGACTTGACACGACCCGGACTCCCCCGTGAAGGAAAGCGCGAATTGCGTTGAGGACAAGACATAATAGAATGCAGATAGAAGAACATTTCATTGTTTATTACAACAATTCCATCAGAATACAAGAATATACAGAGTATGAATAAATATTACACAACAGAAAAATATCAGAGATTACAATAAATTACATAGTAGCGGAAAAACAATACAAAACACAACTGAAAGTAATACACGGATACAGAACTTTCCGAGCATCGTTCCAGCTATAAACCAGGATCCTGTGAATATAAATCTGCAAAACCAAAACTACTAGCTGCCCTTGTCGAAAATAAGGGCACCCAGGTTTAGGTTAAAACAATAAACTCCAGGTCATTCATGTGATGGTTGTGAGAACTAAAACAGTTATTTAAAACTTTACTTTAAAAGAGAGTAATTCAAGGGACCACGCCGTATAATATGGAACGGGTTTCCTCCCAAGAATACTAGTGCATATAACAAAACAGCGCAATGCTCTTTGGAAAAATGAAGTTATTATAAGACCCAGGTCCCATCACACAATGCAACGCAAGCCGGAGGATAGGGTTTTCCCTTATAATAGCCAAACATGCTTGGTACGTTTAAAACAAATCATTTGATACTATTATAGGTGTATAGTGTCAAAACAATTTCAATCATAAATATCAATCATAGACGGCATGGGTACCATATATCATGTCGACATACTAGTTCAACAATTAAAACCGCAATATCACGTATTGGAAATTGGATTTCCGTCATGAGTCGAGGCAAGGGGCAAGCTCCTCTCCGTTCGAGACACTCTAGCAAATGTCTCAGAACCACACACAACAAGCCTTGGAATCGGTTGGGCCGGTCCTCTCTTACTTTTGAGGATTGGCAATTCCTGAACACATGTTTCCCAGTCCTAACAGACCTAATATCAAGGCGCCTCATCCAACAACCACATAGGTGAAAAGTATATAAATGTCAGCCAGTTTAAGCATTGATACCACCCATAGCTAGAAAGAAACGTCGTGTTCTCCCAACGGTCCGTATCCCGTTTTTGACTCATATCGAGGTATGAGACTCGCGAATTCACGCTATACACAAAGATGCGCCACACAGGCCATGCTTTGATCATCAACCACAAGAGTTGGCTTTTTAACAGAAGCCTTGATCAATTGCCACTTACGCGTGCCACACTGGCAATTCACTCCATGCGACTGATGTCCATCGATATACAACCTCTGAGCTCATACGTCTCAGAGAAAGGCGTTAAGCAAGAGAATAAATTCTCCGATGCCAAACAATGTATATTTAATAGAGATCAATCAACAAAGAATAAAATACAATGTCAGACACACAATCCATTTACAAGTTCGTTCTGGGTCTGAACGAAACCGGAGGCACTTTCCTTGCATATCCATCGATCTACAAGTACGTCTGGATGATCACCAACTGATTCCCTCATCTTGGGTGTACAGCCCAATCAAGATCATCAGTAATCACCCAAACGATGTGAAGATTTCCGGTCTTCAACCACCGTCTTCATCTTCGATATATCGTCGAATCGGTTATTCAGAATGGGTATAAACCCGGCCTTTCTGAATAACACACCTATATAATAAACAAATGTTACACGAATACAACAAACGCCTCATTCCAATTCAGAATGTTCTTTTATTCACAAAATCACATTCTTAGGGAAAGGTTCCCATTAATTTTATCAAAGATATATTCTTCTAAATTTATTCTTTAATCTTCCTTTGGATATCATTACAAACTAGTCGGGATTAGCGAACCACACCAAAGTAATTATTTATTTTATTTCCCAATCCCAACCTATATATCCCATGGAGCAAAACTGGTAATACTCCATATCTAACACCACAGTGTTATTGGTAAAATTAATTACCATTTCATGTTCAAATCTAATTAAAGATTTTACTATCGCTTTTGAGCAAAACTGGTGATACTCCATTCTCGATCACTTTTCAAATTTGATAATTTAAATTATCAATTCACATTTTCAATCTAATTAAAGATTCATTAAAACTCCACTTAATTTTAATCTTCACAAAAATCAATATCCTGTCTTTAACTGGGTTAAAGAACCAATGTCACCTAAAACACGATTCACGACAAACCCAAATCACATTTGATATTAAATACAAGGCTCTGAATAGAAAATATACCGGCTTATATTCAATATCAAATTCTGCCACCAACAAATATCGTATTGGAAATAACGATATAACTATATCTTTCAAATCTCCACAACCATATCTATATAATCACGAAATCCAACATCGAAATATTCCGAAGATAGTTTCGATTCAAATCCCTTTCCACTTCAATTATTGGAAATTCTAGTTATTTTTAAAACCACTTCAAATTCAATTTATTTATTTCAAAAATAAATTGATTTTTAATTCAAGTTCAAAACTAGTTCATTTCGATAAAAATCTATTTTTATCTTTTCAAATGTGGAATTTTTCATCCCAGTTCTTTCCTATTCACATATTATTATTTTACACAAATTATTGATATTTTTAATAATTTTATCAAGGCCCGTACAGTCGATTTCAATCAACGGTCATCGAACTGCACTTACACCGACCTTTTTCAAATTTGATTTGGACATAATTCCAAATCCAACCGTTAGATTTCAAATTTCTAATATTCATTGGAAAGCTCTTTTCGATACGAACCCAACGGTTCCGGTTTCAGGAGAATCCGACGGTTGGATCTCCCGCAATGTCAATTCGAAGTCAATGGTCGAAATTCACGAACTGCCGTAGCGCGGCGCGTTCTATTCAGGCCATTATATATATAATATATATATTATATATATTTCGTCGATTTCCTTTTAAAAAGAATTTTATAAATCGTTTAAATTCGTTTTCGAAACGATTTCAACTTCCCTTTCAATTTCAAATCAAAATTGAATTTTCCTTTATAAATTCGTTTTAAATTCATTTCAAATTGATTTCAATTCAAAACAATTTTTAATTCAATTTCAATTCAATTTCAAATTAAATCAATTTCAATTTGAATTCATTTCTATTCGATTTCAATTCGAATTCATTTCTATTTTATTTCAATTTGAATTTAATTCAATTTCAATTCGAATTCATTTCAATTCAATTTCAATTCGAATTCATTTTAATTCAATTTCAATTCGAATTCATTTCAATTCAATTTCAATTCGAATTCATTTCAATTCGAATTCATTTCAATTCAATTTCAATTCGAATTCATTTCTATATATTCGATTTTGAAATCACTTTTCGATATTCATTAAAAAAATGAATAAAATCGATATAAATATCGCTCACATCAAAATGGCGCATCTCTAATCAACACGGCTTTATATATTTCATTAAATTCGTTATTCTATTCAACAAATGAATATTTATTCTATTCAACACATGAATATATATTTCTTTCAACACATGAATATTCTCAACACATGAGCACTGTCAACACATGACTATTTTTGTTATTTAATATATTTTATAAAATTATGGTATCTATCGTTTGATTTTCAAATCAGACTCCAACTGTAAAGTAGTAAGAGAATGATTCCCTAAGTATTAACGCCGAAGGCCGGAACCAATATCAGATCAATACCCTGGAAACCACTCATCTTATCAATTTTCTAGTTAGTTTCTAACTTTAAATATGATAAAGATGTAAATTTTATTATTAAAATATTTCTTTCAACACATGATAATTTTCAACACATGATTATTTATTTTATTCTTTATTTTCCCAATTGGAATAAGGCCCAATCAATTACCATATAATGTTAATTATATGGATTCCATACAACACATGTATATAATCACAACAATAAATTATCAATCATCATCCAAAGTGCACCACACTGTATAAGCATCAATTATAGATATCTAACGCTTATAACAGCCTGTCAATCAATCGATCGACATACAACTAATCAATCGAGATGAGTGGACTTCAAATATCATCCCAACACCCGTGTGTGGTTTCAAATCAACAAACACATATTTTTATTCACACACACGTTAAAAACAATATTTGTAACGATAAAATATTTTTAACTATATAAATATTTTATTTCACGTCACATAATCAATTTTCATCACAACAAACAATCAAACAAACAAGCCATCCATGGTCTGTGGTTGACGGGTGTTGGGTGCTACTAAGCACCGTCTGCATCCTAGTATATATTTTAACTAGAAAAACAAGATTTAAAGTGAGAAGTTCTCACAGAGAGTTCCACTCCGCCGTGCTTTGCTTTTGAACTGCTGAACCGTCTGAATCTGCTTGAAATTCCAATGCAGTCCTTTTCACGCTGTTCAAATAAAAATTATATTTTTATTGCTTCATTCAATAAATAAAAATCATATTTTTATTTCTACTTCATATATTTATTTACAACGCTTCATTTTATATAAAAATTATATTTTTATATTTCTACTTCTAATATAAAGATCGAATTTTCATTTCGACGCTATAAAAATCCTATTTTTATTTCAACATCTATATATAATAAAAATCATATCTTTAATATCTACATTAAATAAAAATTATATTTTTAACCTTTCTATATTATAAAAATTATATTTTTAATCTCAACATTATATAAAAATTATATTTTTAATCTCTACATTATATAAAAATTATATTTTTTTATACTATTCTACATATTTTAAGAATCATGCTAACTTAGATTTAAAAAAAAACAATATGATTTTCTATTTAAAAACAAGGTGATTTTCTATTCGAAATCCTTCCTATTTCAGTTTCAAAAACAATCTTGATTCAGTCTTACAAACAATTTTATTCAGTTTTACAAACAATTTTATTCAAGTAAATTTCTGATTTTAATTAACTAAATTAATTAATAAACTGATTAATTAAGATGTTAATTACCTTCCTGGAAGCTCCCGAATGGTTCGAACCCATTGCTCAGAACAAGGGTTCCACCTGGCGCGTCACACGAGACATCGGAAGCGGATCTGGGGTCTTGCCGATGGGTAGCAGTGGGTGGTGGCGTGGGCCCACATTGGGGGCGCTACGGTTATGTTGGGATGTGGGGGGTTTCCGTCGCCCAGGCGTCGGAGGGAGGAGAGATGAAGGGAGGGGGGAAGGGCCTTGAACGGCGGCTGGAGAGGAAGGAGGAGGTGGGGCCGGTGGCGCCGATGGGGAAGGAAAGCGATGGGCGATTCCATAGAGGGAGGGCGTGTTTTTATTTATTTATTATTATTTTGATTTCCAGATCTGAAATATCGGGGGAGAAGGAAAGGGAAAAGGGATGGGGGTGTTTAGGGAAAAAGAGTTATATTTATATATATTTATTTTATTTACTTCTCCTTAAAGTTGACTTTTTATTCGATCGCGAAATCGAACCCACCGACTTTTGTCCCAAATTACCCCCATTCCGAACACAATGGGATATGCTGCATAAGCCAATTCGGCCGTTACGATCAGTTTTTGTCAAAATCGAAATATAAATCAGTATATATTCAATTTGAACGCACATTTCAATTTACTGGGGCCACATACGAATCCTAAAAATTACAGAAAAATTATTTCTAGCTTCGTAATGACGATACGGTCCTAACAAAACTAATTTCGTCAAATTCTAAGACCGTTTGGAAAATGGCCATTTTCCAGTCGATTAAAATCAACTTAAACTGGTCAAACGCGTTTTCCTTTGCCACGCTCACATATTGATTCGAAAAATTATGAAAATTGGACTGTAGCAATCCCTCGACATCACGGATCCAACAAAAGTGGTTTCGGCGAAATCCGAGGTCGATTGCAAAATGGCTATTTTTAAAGGCCAGAATTCTATAGCGACTATTCTGAAATTTCAACTGGACATAACTTTTGACCCCCGCTATGAAATTTCGATTTTTCGGATTCATTGGAAAGATATTCTCAATTAGATTCTATTATTTTTGGTTTCGCTAAATTCCGTTTTGTTTTGCACCCGGTACACTCATTTGAATTTTGAAATAGAATTTTCGAACTACCGCGCCATTTTCAATTCCTTTTAAAATTAAAATAAAATTTTATATATTCTAACAACGACGTATATAAATATATACGTTCTATTTCAATTCAAAATAAATTTCTCGTTGATATTATTTAAAATAATTCATTTTAAATATTCAAAATTCGCTAAAGTTGCCAAAATAAATTTTTTAAATTGGCTCGCATTTTCCGGGTTGTTACAGGACCGATTCTTAGAAGATTGACAAATAGGATCCATGACTCTAGGGTTAAAGAAAACCAAGCTCTGATACCAATTGTTGGATCTAGATTAACCCTAGAGGGGGTGAATAGGGTTTATCAAAGTTTTACGGGATATTAAAAATTCATAGAACACAGAATGCAGCATAAATAAAAATGCAGAGAGTAAATAACACAAGATATACTCAGCTTCGGCAAAATCCTGCCTACTGCTGCATTCCTAAGGTTTCGACTAGGTGATAAAACAAATACTACATACAAGACCATGTACACTAGCGAACCCCTCGCTCCTATTCTAACCCTACGCTCAAAACCTTAGACTGGTCTATATCCTCTAGACCAGATTTCCCCTAGTTTTACAGACACTAGTAAACTGTCAGTTAATCCCTAACTGAACTCCCTAGTATTTTACAAACACTAGAAATGTATGGACGAATTTCAAAGCAAAAAGATGGTCATCCCCTTTTTAAATCATTAGCTAGGTTAAGCCTACTAGCTTAAGTCTTGTCCAACCTTTTATTCCTTTTTGCCCGATCTCTTTGGAAAAATATGGTGGCAGCTAGGGTTTTGGAAATCCTCCCAAATTGTAATGACCCGGCGATTTGGCGATCTTGGTTATCCGATATACGACACATATCGAACATCCAAGGATCGAAAATACGTGTCATTAATGAAAAGAAAACAGAGGGTGAGAATAGATAAGATAGAAACTTAGAATAGAAGAAGAAGAAGAACACAACATCAGAGTAACACGAATCTCACAGTGGAACGAATAACATATAATATATATAACATAACTTGAATTATACATCTGTACTTGAATATACATCATTATCAAAGTACAACACTTACAACATAGCGGAAATAACTATAGCCATATAATCATGAAGCCTTCTGCTCCAGCTCTTCAAGTATCTGTAAATCCCGAATGCTTGACTTCCCGTACAAAATTGGGCACCCAAGAATTTAGGGAAAACAAAATAAAATAAACTATGGGTCAGTCATGGGACTGGTACGAGTAAAACAGTTTAAAACAGTTCAAGCAGGTAATCGATATCTCATAAGACCACACCGTATAACGGAACGACTTTTTTTTCCTTATGAGAATCCACATTATCTTTATATCAAAAATCTTTTGATATTATAATAATGTCTATCAGCCACAATAATAATAATCATCTAGCAGAACGCTTTCATCTTACGTTCTACATATATAATATACAATCAAAACCGCAAGCACGTATTGGGTAATGGATTTCCAACTATGACAAGGTATGGAACCACCTTTCGCTAGTGTACCTCTAGAAAGGAATACACTGGGTTCAACAAGAACATCTTGCAACCCGGCCACACATGACCGACCACTCATTTCGCTTGAGTGTATCGAATGTATATCACCAGCGGTTGGGATTGGCAACCGTTTCCCGAATGGGACAGCATCAACAATAGATTTTTAGAAGTAAACGAAACTCTAGATCAGGTGATTATATACCCTACTTCGGAGCGACCGACTTAGCCATGCTGCCTGCCCGATTTCTGTCATTTACCGGATGTGAGGCTAGAAGCTACGCTTTATCATCACACCAGATTCACTTCGAATGTCACATCGTCAAATCCATCAAATCACCGATTGACGTCTACAACCATACATTACGTGTCAGCTAAAAGAAGTTTCCTTCTCCGCTTTCACTCTTGGTACGGTTGAAGAAATCAATGTACATGACCTTTCTGGAAATACTCTATCAGACATTCATCCATACAAGTCATCCAGGAACAGGATGAACCGAAGGCACTATTCTGTAAACAGGATAGCCCTTGCATAACTCCATCTTCAATTTCCTTTGGCATATATGATTCGCAACGCTTATGCCAATACAGAGTGGTTCTTTGGATAATAATCCAACCGGTCTCTCCATATTAACAACGTTAAAATGGTCAAAACTTCGATAGTCTGTGATTTAACTATCGAAGAAAAACAGGTGTGCAAACAACGATATTATTTCCAAATGGAAATTTATATCGATCAAACATCATTCAACATTTATCTCTTTATTTCATTAATTTACTTATCTCATGTTTCCCTATATTCAATATTTCTTATTTTCTAAATTTGGAAAATATACGTTATTAACAATGGAAAACATTTCCATTTCTTGTTTTATTTATTAGAAAACATTTCTGGTTTCTTATTTGGAAAACATTTCCAAAGCTTCTTCATTGGACTTAGACAGCTGTTTAAACAAACCATCGCGATGCCAACTCAAACCATTTCCTTTAATTACTAAATTCACTTAACCATCCTTTACTATCGAACCTTAACCATTCCTTAGTTAAAAATGAAGTCAATCAAGTTAGGGTAATACTACCTCTCAGACCTTAACTGAACAACGTTTCTAACCTTGAAATAGCCAAAGTTCACCCTTCTAATTCTTTAACAAACTTCCTTACGTAACTCTCTTTCAAATCTTTCTATTCGATAATTCTTTCCTTCGATAAGGTATATTCGATAACTTTATTCAATTTATTCTATTCACTTAACTTTTTTGATTTAACTTTAACTCTATTCACTTAACTCCCATCGAATAAACTATATTCGATATCTCTTTTAATTCTATTTGAATAACTATATATTCGATTAACTCCTTTTACTTTCTATTCGAATAAACTATATTCGATTAACTCCTTTTACTTTATTCGAATAAACTATATTCGATTAACTCCTTATACTTTCTATTCGAATAAACTATATATTCGATTAACTCCTTTATTCTATTTGAATAAACTATATATTCGATTAACTCCTTTCTAATAACTAATTCGATTTACTACTTTCAAATACCATATTCGATTTAACTCCTTTTACTTTATTCGATTTTCTACTTTCGAATACCATGTTCGATTTAATTCCTTTTGAATACAATATTCGATTTAACTCCTTTCGAATACCATATTCGATTTAACTACTTTATTTGCTTTATAAAGATTTCCTTTTTAACAACATTTATTCATTTTAAAGATTTACTTTTAGTAACGGTTCTCCACTTAAAAAATGATTTCCTTCTTATAACAGTTTCCTTTTTATAACGTTTTCCCTTTTTCTAAATATCTCCTATTTATAAATATTCCAATTTATAAATATTTCTTATTTATAAATATTCCATTTATAAATATTTTATTTCAAATATCACTTTTAAAATATTCCCTTATCAACATTTCGGTATGTTATGGTATTTAACACATCAAATCACGATGATCGGTATCATTCAACCACATAAAATTGACAACAGATTATATATCACATCATATATCACAATATATGGAAAACAGTAAAATAAATGTTGAGGAACCTAGTTGGGTTCCTCTAACCTGTTTCCCTGCAACCACAGATGTTGCACAATAAAATCAACATCACTTTCAGTTCCATATGATATATTCTGTTAAACAGAATCAATATAGAAATTTAACTAACTGACTAGCAGTTCAATCAAACAGTCAACACACAGTCAATCAGCCAATATCTAACAGTTCTAAAAATACAACGTGAAATTATAAACTGTTCAGAGTTAGTGAGATTTACTCACATTGGACTATCATCGTTAAATAGCGATAATTGTCGTTGATTTGAATTAGATCAGGACAATTTATTTTGCCATAAATTGTAACGAGCTCCGATTCACTCCCGGTCAGTCTCATTGTGTTGCTCCCGTCCATACAATCCCGACGGATCTTGTTTCGCTGAATTTCGATAGCGTGTGCAGAAGTTATCGAGTTTAAAATTTTATACATTATTTAAATTAACATCTAAACTAAAGTATTTGTTATATGGGCTTTAATCTTTCATCGTTGGCCCATCTTCTCTCCTACTAGCCCAGACTGCCTATACCCTTCTTCCCAAATTCACAATGTCACTCCTCCCGTACACCAAAGCCATAAACGAACTCAGAGCCTCCTTGCTTCCTTAAATTCTTCTCGATAATTTACAAAAGAAACATCAAAATTCCTCTCATCGCAAACTGAATTTGTTGAACACTACCATGTCATCTTCGATGCCCCAAATCAGGTTCCGACCTACTGCATTTGTCGTCACTTCCGGGTGACGCGTTTTGAATCCCTCCACCAAAACTTCATCGGATTCCACCTTCCAACTTGTCTTGCCTCTACTCCGAAATCCCCTTCCAACTATACTTGTATTGCACCACTCGACGACCTCGCACTCCAGTCAAAATCCGAATAGCAGTTCCGTCGATCCAGCAAAAACCTGCATCGCACCCTACAAAAGTCTGCTCATCTGCTCCCTTCTTCGCGTTGATGTCTAAGACCCGCTCTGTTCAGCCTGATAACCACCGCGTCGACAGTATGATGAAGCCTTAACTTCACCGCGAGACGCCCAACTCCAGAAAAGGGTGTCGAACTACACAAAGGTGGTACCAATCTGATGCTATACCTTTCAGGATCTCAAAAATGTGTATTTGGTGATTTATTGGAATTTATCCATATTTGTTTTGATTTTTGAAGCTCGAACATATTTCTGGGAAGGAGAAAATTACAGCGGCAGACATTATGACCAAAACGAAATGAAGACCTAGGTTTAGAATTAGGGTAGGTTATTTATAGAAAGATTTTAATATTTTTATACTGAATATTATATTAAATTCTAAGCCATCGTTATATGTATCAGTCTTTAAAAATTCCTGTGACCACACATGATACCCAAAAATCGCCAAACTGGACATAGTGCTAGAGTTCGACATTACGGACCCAACGAAACAGGTTTCGTCAAATTCCGACTCCGTATGCTCACACAGCGTATTTTTAATCATCGAAATACTGACTATTTCTCACTCTAAAAATCCGTGTGGCCACACAGTGACTCTAAAATTTACCAAAATTGAAATCTAACAATAATTTAATATTGCGGATCCAATAAAATTGGTTTCGTCGGATTCCGACTTCGTTTGCAAAAGTGGCTATTTTTAAAACTCTGGATGACCCATTTAAATATATAAATATAATTAAATAAAATATAAATAAATTTATATTATCGTATATGCTCATAGTGGAATACCATACAGTTCTAGAATATTCCTATATGAATTTCTAACTTGATATTTACTTTTGGGTCAAATCGATATTCGATTTATATTGAAATTCCTTTTTAAAATATAAATAATTCCTTTATAAATTGTAAAGGAATTCCACAGTGACTTTTCTGAAATTTGATTAGGACGTGAATCAAAATCTACCCGACGAAATCCCGATTTTTCTCTTCCACTAGAAAGATATACTCCACCAGCTCCACACGTTTCTTGTTTCACAGAAATCCGGCTTAAAACGAATCCTGTACATTCAGTTGAAGTTCAAATCGCCAAATCGCGAACTACAGCGCCATTTCAAGCTCGATTTAAATTATAATATAATTATACGTTCAAACTGTCGTTATTTAAATATATTCGTTATTCTAATTCAATTCTAAACTGAATTAAATATCACAGATGATCCAGTTCACACCATATCGCCATTTCAGCGAATTCTGATTATTTCAGAATTTAATATATTATTTAATTTATTATTTTAATTAAATATTCACCAATATTCAATTCCACGACCATTAAATTCACTATATCACTATTTATGTAATTAAATAAATAAATTATAATACCTCTGCCAATGCGGGTCATTACACAAATCCAGGTCTATTTGATGATGAAATTATTTCAGTGATGCCTTGAATTGTTGGATGCTTTCAGTGCTCTGATTTCTTTAATCAATCGGTTTGGGATTTTACTCTGGCGTTCGAAACCCTAATTCGAATTATGAGTTTTCTGATTTAAATATTTTCTTGTAATTGTGATACTTGTGGTTTCGATCTCTCTAGCTTATGATGAATTGGTGTGATAAAATAGGATTATCAATCCGAAACCTTCTCTGATTTCGTTAACTGTTTTGCTCTGATATTTGCGGTTTCCTCTTTTACATCTTGATTGAATGCCGAGAAATTTGTGATGAACCAAGACATGATTTTGGTATTGCTTTTGAATTGATTAATGAACCTGGACCACTGTGAACTTGGGAATAAATACTTGCCAAAGTTTTGATCGATTCCTTGCGTGATATCTCCTCTTCAATATATCTCTGATTGATTTAAAAACTGGAAACAAATGATTTCCCAAAGGAAAATGTTTCACTGAATTTTTGAAATCGATTAAACCCTTTCCAAAGATATAAATGATATTTCTGGAAATGAATGTGCACTTGAAATCATGCCTTCAATTTCTTCTGCTAAATTGATCACTGATGATTTGTTTAAAACTTAAAATTAAATTTTCATATACTGCCATAAACATGAATTGTGATTTCTCCAATAAATCTATGCATTTCTGAATTTTAAAACTTGCCTTCTTTCCAAACAAATGCCAGACCCACTGGAAATGCTCTTGAGTTTTCTCTGATTAATTTCTGATTGCCTTTAAATCATTTCTGGAAACTATTCTTTCATACTGTAAATTTGGCAAATATTAGAGACATAATTGAGATGATTTTCCTCTTAGTTGCCCAGTATTAAACAAAATCCTGTTCTGAAAACATTTGAATTTTTATATTTCCTGATATTAATGATTCTTTCATGATTTTTACTTTTGTTTCCACTGTCCATCCTTCGAACAGTTTGCATTTGAGAGATTTGACCAAAATAACGTTCAATGCTGCTTTGACCTGTTTACACTACTTGGGTTACACCACGACTGTGCTCTTGAGAACAATCCATACACTTGAACTTATTGTCTTCGAATAAATCTGTATATGCTTTGATGCACTATTGCACCATTATGCTATAGCATCATCACTTTGCTGACCCATACTTGAATCTGTACTGCATTGTTATGAAACTTCCATTTTCATTGATGAGACTGCTCCATTGTATTTGGGCTGAACACTACACTTTTGAACCTTGTACATGCCCCCTTAGACAGACTTTAGTAATACCACTTGTACATCCACTTGTATATGAGCCGTTTGCATCTTCAGTTTGATGCTGACATGAATAATATGAATTGGCTTGTACATGAGTTCGACTGGCTTGACCATGCTGCATTTCAATCATTCATATGAACCATTTTGATTGCTTGTCCATACTACACCATTATCTTGATGTATGTTGACCTGACTTGAGTTCATTGTTGCATCATGACAAACTCTCATATATATGCTACTCGACCACTTTCTTGCTGAAACATTGTGTTTCTAGTTTTTATAATGATGTGACTTGCATCCCATGTTCATGTTGCACATACTACTTGGATATTTTTTGCTCCATCACTTGAAAAGCATGTTGTATACCAAGCTGTGCATACTTGTACACGAGCTTACTCAACTTCAATGCTGCATACACTTGACCATTTGTAATTTGCTGAATCACTTGAAAACAAGAATGCCACCATTCATGCTGTGTTACACTACTCCACTGTTTTGCCAATCATTTGTGAACATAAACTGTTTTGGATAGGGTTCATCACTGTGTGGTTCCATGTTGACCATATTTTGAGCTGTCTCGACCATTGTTGATGTAGACTTTATATTGAGTTGTGTTCATGTGTGCACTGAGTCGAGATGGTCCATGTGGCTACTCCTCAGTTGAACACTGGATTGGCGAGGCAGTGCACACGTGTATATATATACACGTGTGTATATGCAGCCATCCAAATAAGATTTCCTGTCCCTGTACTACACATATACAAACTGACTAGACACAGATCAGATCAAGTCATGAAAAATGATGAGAAACACATCAGAAATCTGAGGAAAATAAAATTTATATTCGTATGTATTAAGTTTCATTTCTATTGTAGTGTACTATGTGTGTTTCATTGTGACAGGTAAACAGATGATGACTAGACTGACAGAGAGCTGTGAAGACAGAAGACTGAAGACAGTGAATGAAGCAGTGTCAGTAAATGTGTCTGTATATGAAAGTGAAAATGTATGTATATACAACAGAGTGACTGTATGAGTGTTGTAGAGAGAATTGTACTGTATTTGTAATAAACAAATTTTGTTTGAAAGAAAATGTTTTATTGTGTTCAAACAAACTTGTCTATTATATCCAGTTTATTTACAAGTACAATATTCTGGGAATGTATATGAAATGTGATGTGTTCAAATAGTGGAGTTATAAATAGTTGTACTGTTTGAATATTTGAAATAAAATATTTATATTTAAACAAAATACTACGTACATGTCGGAATGTCTGTACAGTCGTATTCTATTTAAATATAAATATTATATTCTTGTCTGTGATGCATATATAGAACAGTACAATAAAAAACACATTTAAAATAATATTTATTTGGTTGTTACCATCAAACAAAAATCATATAATTGTGTATACAACTACGTTATATACAACAATAACTTGTGTCATGAATAAGGACTAGGATTGGGGGGCATAACCTATGATGAACATGAATAATTCTTTAATAATGAATATGCCTAAATTTTCAGTAAATAGAAATTGTGACCGCACTCAGACACGAGCTCAAATTCGACTTGTGGTAGAAGTCTGCCCGGAACCGCCTGGCAAATCCAGCATCCACAAGTGCATAATTTAACGTGAGGGGTCTGGTGCGTAAATTTACACATAACGTTGCTAAGACATGAGGTTAAGTCCAACCTGTGGTAGAAGTCTGCCCGGAACCTCCCGGCATATCCAGCATCCACAAGTCGTTAACTTAACGTGAGAGGTCCAGTGCATTAACATACATGAATGTATAATCTGTTAACTTGTAATAGTTAACCTGTTTAAATATGTGGGGGTTATATGAACCTGTCAAATTATGTGGGGGTTAATTAAACTTGCTTACATCAATGAGGGGCTAAGTAAATCAGTTAAATTTGTAGGGGGTTATTCGAACCCGACAAACTTAACCAATTTTTTATGTTGGGGTTATGCGGGCTTATTAATCTGTTAGGCATAACCTGTCAAAATCCTAGTAGTGCGGATGCAAGCCTAGTGGCTGGCTTGTATCATCTGTTGTATGGGACCCGTATTAGTCAGTAACCCATACTGTTATCTAAAGGGGTACCCCGAACTAGGTAGGGGTCCGAGCACACTTAATGAGCTGATTATAAGAGGTTCATATAGGTGGAGGTGTCTGATGGCGGTTTCCAACGGAGTCTTATGCATGTATAAATCCACTTGCTTGGGAAAATAAGGCGCTATAGCACTATTAGATATGGCTGTTCCTATCGGGAGAAGGGGTTGCCACTTTAGGAAGTGATACACCTTACTGTGGGGCCAGCACACAGTATCTACGAGATAGAGAGCCAATCGATTGGGGGTAGTAATTAGGGCACATCTAGTCCTGCCTGTTTTAGAGCTCGTTATTATCATTTGGGGTAGCACCCGTTATTTCTATTGGGCCGCCTATTATTTTCATTGGGGGTAAACCCATCACTAGAAGTACACCTAAGTCTACCATTATGTTTCTATTGGGATCATACCTATAGGCTATAATAGTATTGGTGCAGAGAAAATTATTTGAGAAGTGCAATCTATTCTGTTAGGTTCATCCTACTTATCTTGTTGTTTTTGTTTTACCTATCATATGATACTGTTATCTCTCATCCAGTTTATATTTTTGTCATGGTGCTTTTACTTTTTTATATGTTAAAAGTAACTGGACTCATGAGACTTTATGTCTAACCCATTTTGTTTCCTTTTCTCTCTCTTCCTCCCCCTCCTCCCCAAGGTTCTCAAGGTGGGAATAGTCAGGCTTGATTAAGATTCCCTCTTCCGTTTTTTCTTGGAGCTGCTTAGATGTACCACTTTGATTTCTTGTCTACCTTGCTATGGCTATTTTTGGAGACTATAATTTTATATTACTGTACTCTGATGATTTTAGTACAAGACAAATATTTTAATCTGATGTAAGGGATTTTATTACTTCAGATTCATGTTGTAACTGAATTTTGGACCACGATGTTTTCTGATTGGAAAATAAAATTTTAAATTTTGTTGTTAATTTATATCTGTCTTGTGATGTTTCTGTTTCTGTTTAGCTATAATGCTTCATCGAACTTTATGCATTTTGTTAAAGAGTGACATTAACGGACGTGGGGTGTCACACTATCTATATCCATTTCCTTGCTTCCCAAATAATCTTAACCATGATCTTTATTAGACTCTTTGTTTTGGTGGGTGATTTAGATCTCTCTCTATGCTATATTACATTATATGCTTATCGTTTTTATTACATTTACAAGTTAGATCACATCGGATCATGATCATATATGTTAAATCTCGTTTTTGAACCTTAAGGATAATAAAACCAGTGAAAAATAGATTAAAATGATAAGTTTAAATTCATTTACATGTAGATATACATTTACTTTAGGCATATGAATGATTCTTCCATGTTTTATATGAATTTGGGTGTTTGAATACACTTACTGATTTATATAATTGTTGCTAGAATAGTGGGAGTTGCTATTTGGATGTTGTACTTGATTTTGTGTGTTTGTATCGATGGAACTAGGCCTTGGAATGATGATTGGAGTGCAACATAATCAAAGTATGTCGAAATTGCATGAAATTTGGGGTTGAGCTCTACAAGGCCGTGAGAAGACGCCTAGAAATTTGGGGTTGAAATTTTTTAAGTACATGGACTGATATCGGTCCACGGCTTATTAATCGTCACTGGTCCATGGCCTACGAACCGACAGCGGTCCGTGGTGAAGCGTTATTTCGTCTCCCAATTTTTTACATGGACTTCTAGGTGAATTTGAAGATCATATGCAAATTTTGGTGTCAAATAGAAATGGCATGCAATGTAAAGAAATTCTTCTAAGTTATGAATCGGCAAGGAATCACAACGGACAGGTAAGAAGTGGATCAATAGAAAATTGGTATCTATGAGGGATGTACTTCAAGGATTCAAAGTACCTATCCAAAATTTGGCTAAGTACATTGACTGGTACCGGTCTATAGCCTACGACCAATACCGATCCATCATGGTAGGTCGTATAAATATGTGATTCATAGAGTTGGAATAGGAGACTCTCTGGATTATGCTGGTGGTCTTAGTTTGACAGTTTCATCCCAGATTGGAGAATTATAGTATGATCAAGTTAACGACTCTTCGACGTTAGACTTACATACAGGGTGGTTCAAAGGGGAAGATATGGTTAGCGTGCGAAGTGGTGCGGCTACCTAGAAGTGAGGTAGTTCATAGTAGATGAATCTATGTAATATTGGATTAGCAGAGTTGTGACTCAAGCTTTAGACGGAGTGAAGTAGCTCCGACGAAGGATTGCCAAGTAATCATTGATAGCATGGAGAGCTTTAGTATCGACTCAAGATAAGGGTGTGTTGGACGTTTGGGTCCTGAAGGTGTAACGGCCGGAAAATTCATACCAATTTGAGCTGACTAATATACTACACATTCAACTCAAAGTGCACGAAAATTCAGATCATTAATAGAAGAATTTAGAGGATGAGATAGAAAGATAGAACTAATAGAATAGAAGAAGAAGAAGAAACTCACTGAACAAAATCAGAGTAACACGGAACTCACAGCGGAATGAAATAAATATAATGTATAACTTTGAATTACAAAACTGTATTGTATATACATACCATATATCAGAGTACAATACATCATACCACAGCGGAAATAATCTCTAAATACAAATGGTGAAGCCTTCTGCTTTGAGCTTCTCCAAGTGAATCTGCAAAGCCTGAAACACTTGACTGCCCGTACAAATTTGGGCACCCAAGAGTTTAGGGAAAACAAACAAAATAAACTCTGGGTCAGTCATGGGACTGGTGTGAGTAAATTCCAAACATACTGTTTATCTTTGAAAATCTTTTTTAAAACAAGAAGATAATAGTAAGACCAGCCCACACATAAACAAGGACGGTTTTTACCTTACTATACCCCAACATATTTTTATATCAAAACCAGTGATATTATGATAATGTCTAAACAAATAATTATCCAAGTAGCAGAACGCTTGCATCTCACGTTCCACATATATATAGTATAAAATCATAAACCGCAGGGCACTGATTGGAGATTGGATTTCAACAAACAAGGTATGGGAGCACCTTCTGAATAGTGTACTCTAGAGGGATACACTCAGGGTTCAACAAGAACGTCTTGCAACCCGACCACACATGACCGCTCACTCATTTAGCTTGAGTGTCGCGAATATATTGCCACCACAGTTGTAGGCCATCGAACCATCATTCGAAGATACATAATCGAAAAGAAGTATAAATATGAATTTTCTCTAGATCGGTGACAATACACCCTGCTTGGGGATGACCCAACTAGCCATGCTGCCTAGCCCAACTTTTGTTACTTCCCGGTTGTGAGGCTAGAGGCTACCTCTATCTTCAGAACATCTGATCATCATTCTCTTTGAATGTCACGTTGTCAAATCCGTAATCACACATTGATTACACAAATGCACACTGGGTGTAGAATAAAGAGAAGTTATCTTCTCCCCACCAACTTGGTATATTCGTAAAAATCATCAGCGTGACCGTTCGAAATACTCTGTCAGACACTCGTCCATACAAGTTGTCCTGGGACTGGACAAACATAAAACATCATTCTGGAATTGGACGATCCTTGCATTTAACTCCGTCTTCAATTATCTTCAGCATATCTAATTCACAACGATTACAGAGTGGTTTTCGGGTAATAACCCAACCGGTCTCTCCGTATTGACAACGACGGTCAAACACTTCGATAGTCGGTTATTTAACTATCGGAGTTAAAACAACATCCATTCTAATGTATAACTAAACATCATACAATCACAGGCGCTTTTTATTTAACATTCGTTATATTTTCAAATTCCCATATCTCACTAGATATTTCTCAAACTCTGTTTTTGCCTTTAACACTTTTGGAAAACATTTCCAATTATTATAAACTTTTATTCTTTCATGTTCCAAAAATATCCGTTATTAACGTTCGAACTATTTCCCATTAATTTCACATTCTTTATTCCTATACTTGGGTAATCTACCTTATTTACACTGGAAAATATTTCCAAATTCATCTTAACCTTTTAATCGGCCCAACGTTCACTTTTAAAACATTATTCCCTTTGAAATGGGAATACCATCCCTTCTTATAAAAATCTAAACACCTTGATCATATAACTCTTTATTCACACAATAATCTCCCTTATCTTATTTACCGAAATCTCTTTCATACTTTTTCACTTCTATTCCACTTTATAAACTCTGTCTCTAAGTCAACTTCTTATCTAATCGATATCAAGCTTATAACTAAATACTAACTCCTATCCTGTTAACATTTATTTATGTTAATTATTCTATCAGATTATAATCCCTAAAAATAGTTACTTTTAATACATTCGACATCGTCGAATTCTAGTTCCAAATCCTAGCGATTTAATTCTAATCACATTTCGAACATCGAAATGTTTTCATCAGTTTCTAATACGATTCCCCAATTCTTTTTCTAAACTCTTTCTTATATTTCTTTGAACAAACGTCGTTACTTATTACTCTAGAATAAGTGGATTTCAAACCAAACTGTTACATTTCCTAGGAAGTGCTGCTATATATAAAAGTCATGCTTAAGTCAAATCAACAGCAGTTAATTTGTCGCTATAGTTCTAACTTGTCATACGCTGTAATATTCTCCTTATAACTAATTACAGTCACACTTACCTTATCAACAACGTTATTTTATTGCTATAGTTCAACTTGTCATACGCTGTAATATTCCTTGTTATAACTAATCTTGACATAACAGTCACACTTATCTTATCAACAGCGTTATTTTATCGCTATAATTCTAAGACTTGCATACGCTGCCATATTCCTTTTATACAAAAATCTTGACATCTCTTTCTGTTACAAAAATCTTGACATCTCTTTCTGTTACAAAAATCTTGACATCTCTTTCTGTAACAAAAATCTTGACATCTCTTTCCGTTACAATCTGATATCGTTCCTCGGTAATAGCGAAGCCGTTCAAGTTGGGGTATTTTCTTTAGCTCTCAGACCTTGATCGACAACGTTCTTACCTTAGAACCGATACAAGTCTGTATTCAAATTCCTTATTACTTAATATATTTATTAAATCGTATTTCCTTGTTGTATTTTGGAATATGGTTTTACAACACCATATTCTTACTTTGGAATCTCTGTGATTTATGAATATTTAATTTAAACATAAACTCTTTGCTTTCTCCATTCCCTGGTTCTTATCTATAACTTCTTAAATGGTAATTAACTCTCATTAATTTTGATAAACTTATTTCTAACCTGTTTTCATTAGATTAATTAAAGACCAATTAATCTAATAATCATGTTCCCAAATAACAGTTGATTAAATCAACTTATTTCCATCAGTAAATTCGTTAACTGATTTTAATTACTTCTTAACATTAGATTAATCTAATTAATCTAATGATACCTCTAAATTATTTATCTTAAATATAATTATCCAAATATTTAATCGTCGGATAGCTTTTACTTTATAAACTTGTTTAAATATCAACAATCGCTTTTATTTGCTTTATAAAAACGAACTCTAAAATACTGGTTTATAATAGAACTTCTATTTTAATTTAAAACTTCACTTTAATTATAAAAATATAATTTCTATAATTAACTTCATTGATTTGCCTAACGGTAAATCAGTTTCTTAACAAAACGATGGTTTTACGGTCGACTGTTAACATTTTCTAAATCGATATCGTTTATTTATTTAATCTAAACAAATGTTGAATTTCCGTTCAACATCAATATTCACACCGGGTTTTAAATATAATTCGGGTTCAAACAGTGCATACAAAAGAAACAATACATATAAATATCGAAGAATTCGATTGGATTCCTCCGACCGGTTTCCGCATCCATAGATGTCAGTCAACACAATTTTCACTAACTCTATACTAGGGGATATTCTAATTGATGAAATCAGTGTCCAACCGATGATGTGTACATATGCAACGATATAAAATATTTAACCAATTTAATTGAAATCTACCTAATCGACCATCATACAACATTCAAACAACATTTAAAATATAATTAAAATATTTTAAATAGATCAGAGTGAGTGATTTTACTCATCTTTGCGCGTTAACCGTTAAATAACGATTTGCGTTGGCTGATTTGGTTGAGCGGTTTAATTTGCCTGAATTCAGACGAGCTCCAAATCACTTTAGACCGGTTCCCGTATAGCCATGACTTCTTCTTTATTTTGAACTGCATCACCACATCCATGTACACAGCTCTTCATCATGACAAGACTGTAGACACCGCCACTGCGCACTCTTCCTGACTCAGTCCCCTTTTCGAACTCATACACACTTCCTCCCTAGCCAACACACTGTTCTACACTGTCCCATACATACTCAACCGTAACTGCATCAACTTCTGTCTTCAAATATCAGTGGGATTCCTTCCTTTCGTCACGCCAAATATCTCCACAACTCCGCCTTTTACTGTCACCGCCCAAAACAGTGGACTCCTCCAGAAAGCAAGAATAACGGCCAACACATTTCTGCTTGGCACTGCACTTTAAAACCCTTGTCCAACTTATTACCTCACGACAAATGTGTCCACTTCGTAACTCAAGAATCCAAACCGAACATGCAGCGTGTATTACCAACTCGCCATCTCCTAACCCATTCGCACCTGCTCACTTCACTACCATTTTCAGATTTTCTTTTTACTTCTTCACCTGCACTTGCTTGCCACCTTCTTCTTGCGATCTTGAAACCCGTCTCCTACTCCAGTGAAGAGCAGCAGGTGCCCCGCCTTCATCCACTGGCCACGTCAGCAGTACTCGCCACACCACCGAACACCTGGACTACCCCTTACGCCATAACGCATGCACTCAGTGGCCTTCACATCCCATGCACCCAAACCAATTCCTTAATCCACTTATCTTTGCTAATACAACAAGCCACTATACCACCTTCCATCATTATAAACTCATGTCCGTATGAAACTCGCCCACGTAAGGAAACCAACAGGCTTTTGTACCTTAAACTTTCTGTGAAACCACTTGCTCCATATCACCATATAACTCCACTCATAGTACACGCAACCAGGCAAACCCATATATTAGCAACTACCCATACGACTTCTCAACCACAAAGCTCCTCCAAACAACACATCCTGCCTTGCTCCATGCTGTACACTTCCACGGCAAAACCCCTCTCGCACTCTCCCAAAATGAAGTCTCTTGTTGCTGAAACGAAGAGACAGGATCTCGTTCCACTGAATATTAATGTTTGAAATATAGTTTCAGATCTAGTTTTGAGTTACTGGTTTTTCTTTTTGCTTCAGGAAAAATGAATGAGGCGCTCTATTTATAGAGAATGGGAACTTAACACTTAAGGAATAGGCAAAATAGGGTTGGTATGGGCTTCAGTAGGTTTGAAGACTTTTTGATTTGATTACACCTTCCGTATATAGATAGAGACGTGATACTTTCCTTCCAGCATGGTGTTGAAATGAAAGAACTAGCTAGGTGATAACTTAGGGTTATGGATGTGTACTGTGTAGGATTTATATTTAATCAAAGATTGGACATTCGAGATATTTTGTAAACACATTACTCTAGTAAAGTATGGCCGATACCTTGCTTTGCTTTCAAATGGTACGACCTAGGGACCTATTTTCCAATGCAGATGATGGGCAGCCATATTCGAATTTAATTGGATTCGATGCGAGGGTTATTTTCAACTGTAGATTGAGCAGATTGGTTTGTTTTATATAATTAGGTTATTACGGTGTTCATTTCATGAAATTCCGGTCATCTATGAAAAGCTATGGACAGAGATAAAAATACCGTTGTGACCAGCAACACCCCACGATCCCAAAAATTTAATAATATCGGTAGATTAACTCATATTTTGAAACCCCAAAATATCGATACAGGGTGCGAAATACTTCAAATAAAAAGTTGCATATTTAATTAATTAAAAATTACAGTAAAAGTCTAAAAATTATATTATCGTTGCGCCTCAAAAGAACCTTGTCCCGATTTGCAACCGATATCAAGTTATATCCAAATAACCGTTACGGTCGATAAACGATTCTATAACGACTTTCTGAATATTTGATTTGGACATATCTTGTAATCTATACGCCAAAATCTTGGTTTTTCACTTCTGTTAGAGAAATACAGTTCACAGATTCCAACGTTTCTGGTTTCGACGAAATCCGATTTAAAACGAGTCCTGTATACTCAGTTGAAGTTCAGAACGTTAAATTACGAACTGCAGCGTCGTTCTGAGCTCGATTATAATTAATATATATTTTTATACGTTCAACTTCGTTTTAATTAATATATAAATCCACTTATATTTCGAATTCGATATTTAAACCGATTTAAATATTCAAATACGAACCGACAAAATGCGGGACGTTACATTCCTTCCCCCTTAAAAGAATTTCGTCCCCGAAATTACTAAGGTAGGGAAAATGCTAGAATCTCTGTTATAAACAGATTAAAAAATCTTTTTGGTTTACTTCATAATTTCAGTTTCAACTGAACTGATTAATTTCAATTAAAATATTAATTTTCTCCTTATTAACGAATACTTTTAGAAATTCTGAAAATTTCCTAACAGCTTAAATTCTGGAGAATTTCGTCAGTATCTCCTCTGCACGGTTCATTCGGCACTACAACACTTGCCACTCTGGGCCTTCTCCAATCCAAAAGAAAATCAAACAGCCAAACGGCTTACCCAAACCGATTCATAAAAATCTCATACTCGTATATAAACGTGTACCTTCTCTGTTGGGCATTCAACATACGTAAGCGAATTTCCAACTGATCTCCAGTTAGTTTATCCTCCACCAATAATTCACCTACATCCAAATCCCTTTTCCACTCTCCAGTTTCAATCCTCAAATCCCAAATTCTTACTTGGTAATTCAATTCCATAACCGAGTTCGGCTCAAATTCCAAATCTTATTTCACTAATTCAATTACTTTGCCAAGTCAAATCTTTATTTCAGTACGATTTCCACTTACTTGGCTTCAATTCAACTCCATTTTATTTGACTTGGTTAAATTCTTTATTTATTTAAATTTCAGAATTCAAATTCCTGGGTTTTGTTTATTTCAAATCAGTTTGGAATCATATATAGTTCAAAACATTTGAATTCTGACACTTGTTTCTCAAAACAATACAAAACAAAATCTTTGGTAGTAATCCGTCACTTACCAGCCCGAAAATGAATACCGATAATGTCGCGATCATCATTGGAATTTATTTTCCAACCATCGAAGTGAGTTCAATACTATATTGCCCTAAAAACTCATTTATAATCACTCTATTTTTGAAATTACTTCAAAATATCTTTCACAACACTTGGAAAACAAATTTTCAAATCTCCCAGGATTTTAAAATTCCCTTATATTTAATTCAAATATTATTTCCAACTCCTTTTCAAGTTTCTAGAGTTTTATTTCAATTTTGGTTTTAGATTCAGATTCAACCCATCTGCTTTTGCATATCATACTCATATAATATTTCAATTGGTAATTTATATAACCAGCTCAATTATAAATCCTATTCGATCATAATAATGATCGCACATCCAATATATTATAATAATATCAAGATATATATATTTTTCATATCAAAATATATTTTGGGTAAAATTATTTAATTTACCCTCTTTTCAAAACATACTGTGTCGAATTACTCTGTTCAAGAGTTTAGAAACACCTACCGACCCAGTTCGCATTACTGTTTCGACCAGAATTCATAAACCACTCGACTAACCAGTCAACACAATATAAAACAGTTTTTATATTAATTTACAAATACGCGCTCATATATATACACTCAAACTCAATCTAGGGTGTTACTGACCCTATCTCTACTGAGTCACGCCACAGAGCCAAGGTAATAACTTAACCTTCAGCTCTGATACCAACTGTAACGGCCGGAAAATTCGTACCAATTTGAGCTGACTAATATACTACACATTCAACTCAAAGTGCACGAAAATTCAGATCATTAATAGAAGAATTTAGAGGATGAGATAGAAAGATAGAACTAATAGAATAGAAGAAGAAGAAGAAACTCACTGAACAAAATCAGAGTAACACGGAACTCATAGCGGAATGAAATAAATATAATGTATAACTTTGAATTACAAAACTGTATTGTATATACATACCATATATCAGAGTACAATACATCATATCACAGCGGAAATAATCTCTAAATACAAATGGTGAAGCCTTCTGCTTTGAGCTTCTCCAAGTGAATCTGCAAAGCCTGAAACACTTGACTGCCCGTACAAATTTGGGCACCCAAGAGTTTAGGGAAAACAAACAAAATAAACTCTGGGTCAGTCATGGGACTGGTGTGAGTAAATTCCAACCATACTGTTTATCTTTGAAAATCTTTTTTAAAACAAGAAGATAATAGTAAGACCAGCCCACACATAAACATGGACGGTTTTTACCTTACTATACCCCAACATATTTTTATATCTAAACCAGTGATATTATGATAATGTCTAAACAAATAATTATCCAAGTAGCAGAACGCTTGCATCTCACGTTCCACATATATATAGTATAAAATCATAAACCGTAGGGCACTTATTCGAGATTGGATTTCAACAAACAAGGTATGGGAGCACCTTCTGAATAGTGTACTCTAGAGGGATACACTCAGGGTTCAACAAGAACGTCTTGCAACCCGGCCACACATGACCGCTCACTCATTTAGCTTGAGTGTCGTGAATATATTGCCACCACAGTTGTAGGCCATCCAACCGTCATTAGAAGATACAAAATCGAAAAGAAGTATAAATATGAATTTTCTCTAGATCGGTGACAATACACCCTGCTTGGGGATGACCCAACTAGCCATGCTGCCTAGCCCAACTTTTGTTACTTCCCGGTTGTGAGGCTAGAGGCTACGTCTATCTTCAGAACATCTGATCATCATTCTCTTTGAATGTCACGTTGTCAAATCCATAATCACACATTGATTACACAAATGCACACTGGGTGTAGAATAAAGAGAAGTTATCTTCTCCCCACCAACTTGGTATATTCGTAAAAATCATCGGCGTGACCGATAGAAATACTCTGTCAGACACTTGTCCATACAAGTTGTCCTGGGACTGGACAAACATAAAACATCATTCTGAAACTGGACGATCCTTGCATTTAATTCCGTCTTCAATTATCTTTAGCATATCTAATTCGCAACGATTACAAAGTGGTTTTCGGGTAATAACCCAACTGGTCTCTCCGTATTGCCAACGACGGTCAAACCCTTCGATAGTCGGTTATTTAACAATCGGAGTTAAAACAACATCCATTCTAATGTATAACTAAACATCATACAATCACGGGCGCTTTTTATTTAACATCCGTTATATTTTCTAATTCCCATATCTCACTAGATATTTCTCAAACTCTGTTTTTGCCTTTAACACTTTTGGAAAACATTTCCAATTATTATAAACTTTTATTCTTTCATGTTCCAAAAATATCCGTTATTAACGTTCGAACTATTTCCCATTAATTTCACATTCTTTATTCCTATACTTGGGTAATCTACCTTATTTACACTGGAAAATATTTCCAAATTCATCTTAACCTTTTAATCGGCCCAACGTTCACTTTTAAAACATTATTCCCTTTGAAATGGGAATACCATCCCTTCTTATAGAAATCTAAACACCTTGATCATATAACTCTTTATTCACGCAATAATCTCCCTTATCTTATTTACCGAAATCTCTTTCATACTTTTTCACTCCTATTCCACTTTATAAACTCTGTCTCTAAGTCAACTTCTTATCTAATCCATATCAAGCTTATAACTAAATACTGACTCCTATCCTGTTAACATTTATTTATGTTAATTATTCTATCAGATTATAATCCCTAAAAATAGTTACTTTTAATACATTCGACATCGTCGAATTCTAGTTCCAAATCCTAACGATTTAATTCTAATCACATTTCGAACATCGAAATGTTGTCATTAGTTTCTAATACGATTCCCCAATTCATTTTCTAAACTCTTTCTTATATTTCTTTGAACAAACGTCGTTACTTATTACTCTAGAATAAGTGGATTTCAAACCAAACTGTTACATTTCCTAGGAAGTGCTGCTATATATAAAAGTCATGCTTAAGTCAAATCAACAGCAGTTAATTTGTCGCTATAGTTCTAACTTGTCATACGCTGTAATATTCTCCTTATAACTAATTACAGTCACACTTACCTTATCAACAACGTTATTTTATTGCTATAGTTCAACTTGTCATACGCTGTAATATTCCTTGTTATAACTAATCTTGACATAACAGTCACACTTATCTTATCAACAACGTTATTTTATCGCTATAATTCTAAGACTTGCATACGCTGCCATATTCTTTTATACAAAAATCTTGACATCTCTTTCCGTTACAAAAATCTTGACATCTCTTTCCGTTACAAAAATCTTGACATCTCTTTCTGTTACAAAAATCTTGACATCTCTTTCTGTTACAAAAATCTTGACATCTCTTTCCGTTACAAACTGATATCGTTCCTCGGTAATAGCGAAGCCGTTCAAGTTGGGGTATTTTGTTTACCTCTCAGGCCTTGATCGACAATGTTCTTACCTTAGAACCGATACAAGTCTGTATTCAAATTCCTTATTACTTAATATATTTATTAAATCGTATTTCCTTGTTGTATTTTGGAATATGGTTTTACAACACCATATTCTTACTTTGGAATCTCTGTGGTTTATGAATATTTAATTTAAACATAAACTCTTTGCTTTCTCCATTCCCCAGTTCTTATCTATAACTTCTTAAATGGTAATTAACTCTCAATAATTTCGATAAACTTATTTCTAACCTGTTTTCATTAGATTAATTAAAGACCAATTAATCTAATAATCATGTTCCCAAATAACAGTTGATTAAATCAACTTATTTCCATCAGTAAATTCGTTAACTGATTTTAATTACTTCTTAACATTAGATTAATCTAATTAATCTAATGATACCTCTAAATTATTTATCTTAAATATAATTATCCAAATATTTAATCGTCGGATAGTTTTTACTTTATAAACTTGTTTAAATATCAACAATCGCTTTTGTTTGCTTTATAAAAAAGAACTATAAAATACTGGTTTATAATAGAACTTCTATTATAATTTAAAACTTCACTTTAATTATAAAAATATAATTTCTATAATTAACTTCATTGATTTGCCTGGCGGTAAATCAGTTTCTTAACAAAACAATGGTTTTACGGTCGACTGTTAACATTTTCTAAATCGATATCGTTTATTTATTTAATCTAAACAAATGTTGAATTTCCGTTCAACATCAATATTCACACCGGGTTTTAAATATAATTCGGGTTCAAACAGTGCATACAAAACAAACAGTACATATAAATATCGAAGAATCTGGTCGGATTCCTCCAACCGGTTTCCGCATCCACAGATGTCAGTCAACACAATTTTCTCTAACTCTATACTAGGGGATATTCTAATTGATGAAATCAGTGTCCAACCGATGATGTGTACATATGCAATGATATAAAATATTTAACCAATTTAATTAAAATCTACCTAATCGACCATCATACAGCATTCAAACAACATTTAAAATATAATTAACATATTTTAATTAGATCAGAGTGAGTGATTTTACTCACCTTTGCGCGTTAACCGTTAAATAACGATTTGCGTTGGCTGATTTGGTTGAGCGGTTTAATTTGCCTGAATTCAGACGAGCGCCAAATCACTTTAGATCGGTTCCCGTATAGCCATGACTTCTTCTTTATTTTGAGCTGCATCACCACATCCATGTACACAGCTCTTCATCATGACAAGACTGTAGACACCGCCACTGCGCACTCTTCCTCACTCAGTCCCCTTTTCGAACTCATACACACTTCCTCCCTAGCCAACACACTGTTCTACACTGTCCCATACATACTCAACCGTAACTGCATCAACTTCTGTCTTCAAATATCAGTGGGATTCCTTCCTTTCGTCACGCCAAATATCTCCACAACTCCGCCTTTTACTGTCACCGCCCAAAACAGTGGACTCCTCCAGAAAGCAAGAACAACGGCCAACACATTTCTTCTTGGCACTGCACTTTAAAACCCTTGTCCAACTTATTACCTCATGACAAATGTGTCTACTTCGTAACTCAAGAATCCAAACCCAACATGCAGCGTGTATTACCAACTCGCCATCTCCTAACCCATTCGCACCTGCTCACTTCACTACCATTTTCAGATTTTCTTTTTACTTCTTCACCTGCACTTGCTTGCCGCCTTCTTCTTGCGATCTTGAAACCCGTCTCCTACTCCAGTGAAGAGCAGCAGGTGCCCCGCCTTCATCCACTGGCCACGTCAGCAATACTCGCCACACCACCGAACTCCTGGACTACCCCTTACGCCATAACGCATGCACTCAGTGGCCTTCAAGTCCCATGCACCAAAACCAATTCCTTAATCCACTTATCTTTGCTGATACAACAAGCCACTATACCACCTTCCATCATTATAAACTAATGTCCGTATGAAACTCGCCCACGTAAGGAAACCAACAGGCTTTTGTACCTTAAACTTTCTGTGAAACCACTTGCTCCATATAACCATATAACTCCACCCATAGTACACGCAACCCGGCAAACCCATATATTAGCAACTACCCATACGACTTCTCAACCACAAAGCTCCTCCAAACAACACATCCTGCCTGGCTCCATGCTGTACACTTCCACGGCAAAACCCCTCTCGCACTCTCCTAAAATGAAGTCCCTTGTTGCTGAAACGAAGAGACAGGATCTCGTTCCACTGAATATTAATGTTTGAAATATAGTTTCAGATCTAGTTTTGAGTTACTGGTTTTTCTTTTTGCTTCAGGAAAAATGAATGAGGCGCTCTATTTATAGAGAATGGGAACTTAACGCTTAAGGAATAGGCAAAATAGGGTTGGTATGGGCTTCAGTAGGTTTGAAGACTTTTTGATTTGATTACACCTGCCGTATATAGATAGAGACATGATACTTTCCTTCCAGCATGGTGTTGAAATGAAAGAACTAGCTAGGTGATAACTTAGGGTTATGGATGTGTACTGTGTAGGATTTATATTTAATCAAAGATTGGACATTCGAGATATTTTGTAAACACATTACTCTAGTAAAGTATGGCCGATACCTTGCTTTGCTTTCAAATGGTACAACCTAGGGACCTATTTTCCAATGCAGATGATGGGCAGCCATATTCGAATTTAATTGGATTCGATGCGAGGGTTATTTTCAATTGTAGATTGAGCAGATAGGTTTGTTTTATATAATTAGGTTATTACGGTGTTCATTTCATGAAATTCCGGTCATCTATGAAAAGCTATGGACAGAGATAAAAATACCGTTGTGACCAGCAACACCCCACGATCCCAAAAATGTAATAATATCGGTAGATTAACTCATATTTTGAAACCCCAAAATATCGATACAGGGTGCGAAATACTTCAAATAAAAAGTTGCATATTTAATTAATTAAAAATTACAGTAAAATTCTAAAAATTATATTATCGCTGCGCCTCAAAAGAACCTTGTCCCGATTTGCAACCGATATCAAGTTATATCCAAATAACCATTACGGTCGATAAACGATTCTATAGCGACTTTCTGAATATTTGATTTGGACATATCTTGTAATCTATACGCCGAAATCTTGGTTTTTCACTTCTGTTAGAGAAATACAGTTCACAGATTCCAACGTTTCTGGTTTCGACGAAATCCGATTTAAAACGAGTCCTGTATACTCAGTTGAAGTTCAGAACGTTAAATTACGAACTGCAGCGTCGTTCTAAGCTCGATTATAATTAATATATATTTTTATACGTTCAACTTCGTTTTGATTAATATATAAATCCACTTATATTTCGAATTCGATATTTAAACCGATTTAAATATTCAAATATGAACCGACAAAATGCGGGACGTTACAGAAGGCATACATGCTAGACAAATAGGGTTCTGCAAGTACAACATGATGATATACCATGGCTTAGCAGGAAAGGAACCTAAATTTTGGACACTTGGTCGATAAAGGAAGTCATACTGAACAACTGGGTCCTAAAGGTACGGAGAAGTCACACTAGAACCAAGATTTTCATTAGTCTCTGGTTAAGAGAGGATTACCCCATGAGTATCAATGGATTCATGAATTCATAAGGTAATCTTTAGAATTTGGATAATGGTTACTATGGTTGTTTTATCACTTATACTTTCACCTCTTGGGTAAACTATCGCATATAGGACTTAGAGGAGATAAGGAATGGAAGACGGGATGGCTAGATGGGTTAAGTAAAAGACATGTAAACCCTTTCAAAGCACGGAGAGATCAAATATAAAATAGAAAATTTTGATAGTAAGAAAAATTGATGAGAACATGAATATGTGAATCGGCCTCCATTACCATATTTTAATTGATGGAAATACCCTTACAACGCTGTTTCAAAAGTTTTAGCAAAAAGGTTATCGTTGGAAATGCCAAAAAAGACTCACTTTGACCCATTAACCACATGTGCATTATAATATAAGATATTTTATTATTTCATTGTGAAATTCTATATGTTGTCTTTTCTCTTCTAATTTTCATGAACTATCCCTATTGAAAATTCACCTTTTGAACAATTTATGCTAGACATATGTAATTTATTATTGATTTGAATTGCTCGAAGTGGCGGGTCGTCAAGAGCATCATAGCTATGTTCAAAATTTGTGGCACACTATTAACCAAAAAATGTTTATTATTGTTTGGGCTACTCCCGTTATCGTTGCACAATTATAATTTTTAAGATATATGATATTAAAAAAGACATAAATTTTCAAAATAGTACTCTAGTTAATTTGACCGATAATTATAGGAAAAACCTAAAAAATTGAAAAGCATTCTGAACATCAAAACCGCCTATACCTAACATAAATATTAATAGTTATCCAGTAGAAATGTAGAAGTGTAGTTGATAATATATCTTTGGCAAATAAATATATTTACCCTTATATTTATTTATATGCCTACTTCAAAGATGAACAAATCCATGAAAATTATATGCACAAGAATATCACTTTCTAAATCAGTCTAATAATTTTCATAGTTAATTAGCTAATCCAATATAAAACAGATATTTTGCCGCATATCTACAGCACTTAATCTTGACATAATATTCTCCACGATATTAACCTTTGTTCGAAAACTAATTATTCAATCGTCAAACCATATATTTACATATGCTCTCACTGAACATGTATATATCAGTAAATCTAAAAATTTGTAATAACACAAATGTATATTAACAAACATTGTGATATCTCTATAATTCTCCACCTTTATTTAGCTAAATTTACCTTTGACTCCAATTTTATAACTCCCTGCATTCTCCTTCATTTTTCCAAGCAATTTGCACATATTACAGTTCCCTTGTTTTATGAATAGAATCTTCTTAACTTCACCACTATAAACCCTTTTAGCTTTACCACTAATCGAAAAGTTGCAGCCGTTTTATCGCATCAGTCCTATTAAAGCAAAATCCTTTTTAACTTTTGAAATTTTGCTAACTCATGTTAACTTCATCACCCTTCTATTTTGCATCTTCGATCTGATCGAACCTCTGCTTTTAACTTGCAAATCCTCACCACTAGCAGTTTCCTCTACCAATTTTCAATTCAAAATCAATAAAATTCTCCATTTGATTATATACTTTAAAAGAGCACCTAAGTCAAGTACATTATCTTTAGGGTTGGCTTAAGTGTTTGGATTGTCCTAGGCAACTACAAATTCAAGCAAAAAATGGAAAAAATAAATAAGGCGTACCAAGAATCGAACTAAAGAATTTACCATGGACGTGTATAATTTCTAGCAACTGACCAATCCTAATTTACTGAGTGTAAAATAGAACATCTTTTTATAAATTCACATCTATCTAACATTTTCCTCTACCTTGTTGCCTTCATTCATAGAATTGGCCTAGGCGACAGCTTAGTCAGCCTAGTCCTAAAGCCAGACATGTTAATCTTTGATTTTGTCTTGATCCACTTGTGATCCCTATACTTTCAAGAGTGAGAATTTCTTCATATGACATCATAAAACAGTCATGTTGACCCTTTTTGATCGGTAAAAGTAAAGCGGAGTCACACAAGGAAGATTGTATCACTTTTCCATAGACCATAGATTATATCGTCTTGTGATCCATAGGAGCGTCGCTCCTCCTTAATTAATCAATGTCCAAGAAAGTATATCACCTTCTTTTATTAGCAAGACCGTGCCCTGCATTCAGGATTAAAAAGAGTTATGCCATCTCTTTATCGCCTTTATAAAATCAAAACAAAGTTTCTTCACTTCTTTTCTTACTTAGTTAAATGGTATCACCTTCTCTACTCAACTCTTATGTGATGCCTTACCTTAATCAGGAAAGATCATAACAAGTAGCATCGCCTTCTCACCTGAATCAAGCTGTATCGACTTGTCTTAATACATTAGGTAGCTTTTCTTCGATTAGACAAAACATGTCATGTCCAACGACTTCGTTTAATCTTGTCACCTTTTTATGAAGAAAAAGATGTATTAATGCCTTCTCCTATCAATGGATACATATAATTCTGTTTCAACACAGGGAAATGTGTCGATCACCTCTATGCAAAATGGGGTCCCACCTTTCTGACCCTTAAGAATGACACATAACACATGCTCTTGTTTATGTGTCATTAACCACGAGTCTGAAAGACAAGTTCCCATGAGGTGAAAAGTAAATGAACAAGGAAACAGAATCTGACTGTCGGAACGACAACATATTATATAACAAAGACAGTTAAAACTGTCATTCTGAAATACAAAGTATAATCAAACCCTATCAGCTTGGACTGAAACGACCCAGACTTCCCCGATCCCCGGAGAGACGGAGGAGCCCGGATTTTTTCTGAGAACACGACGCATCAGAACACAAACAACAGAACATTTCACTACTATTACAATAATTTACATCATAGTACAAGAATATATCAAAGTTCAAATAATACACAGCAGAAAAATATCAAAGATTAAAATTATATTTTTAATGCATAAACATAATGTGCAGCGGAACGTATCAACAACCATAACTGAATGAAATACATGGATACGAAGATTTCGAATATAGCTGCAGCTGTAATCCAGGATCCTTCGAAAGAAATATATGCGAAAACCAAAACTACTAACTGCCCATGTGGAAAATATAGGCACCCAGAGTTTAGGTTAAAACAATAAACTACGAGTTAGTCATGGGACTGGTGTGAGAAATAAAACAATTATTAACTTTATTTTTATGTTGGTTATATCAAGTGACCACGCCGTATAACATGGAATGGGTTTCCTCCTATGAATACCATAAAACAGACAACGCCATGCTAAATAAAGAAAAATGAAGCTATTATATGACTCAGGTCCCATCACACAATGCAACGCAAGCCGGAGCATAGAGTTTTAACTTATAATGGCCAAATATGCTTGGTACGCAAAATTTATCTTTTATTATTACTATAAGTGTATAGTGTAGAAATCAATTTCAAAAGTAAATATATTAATCCTAGACGGCATATGTACCATATATTATGTCGCCATACATAGGTTTACAACTAAAACCAAAAAACTTGTATTGGTAGTTTGGATTTCCATCATGATGGCTGCTGATTCGAAAGATCTATCGCGTAGTGCAGTACTCCATAGCTTACATCCCAGCAAGAGAAAACACAATAATGCACATCCGCCTTTTGGGAAATCAAGTATCACCACGGCTTACGTCCCAACAAGATAAAACGCCACTTACTCTATCCCTTTGGGAATCGCGGGGTGTGCCCTATCCTTCTGGGCGTGGAGCGACCACACTTAGCTCATCTCGGTCGACCAAATCTGTGACAAACCTAAATTTGTCTATCGTCATCTCGAAAGCATATTGATTAAACCGTCAATTCAGCATCATACCGGTGTGTAAGGTTCGCGAATTAACACTACACAAAGCTGTGCTACTTAAAGCTGTGCTTTGATCATCAACCACAAGGCTCTGCTTTTAAACGAAAGCCTTCATCCATGCATCTCAGCATGTCACATTGTCAATCTATACCATACCATTGATTTCTGCCAGTATATGACCTCTAAGCTCGTACATCTCAGAGAAGGGTGTTAAGCAAGAGAATAAATTCTCCACCATTAAACATATATATATATATATATATATATATATATATATATATATATAGAAGAGATCAACGAATACAGCATAAAGGAATACAATGCCAGGCATACCATCCATTTGCAAGTCCGTTCTTGGTCTAAACGAAACCAGAGGCACCTTATTCCTCGTCCCATATGTCCAATAAAGGATAGAGGCCATCGCATATTCGGACAATCAATAAGTACGTCCGGACCACTACTACTGTAACCCTTTCCTGGGAGCTACCCAAATCCAGGGCATCAGTAGTAATCCATTCAATGTGAAGATCGCCAGTCTTCAACCACTATTATCAATATCTTCGACTTTTAGTCGTCGTATCAGCTATTCAGAAAGGGTTAAACCCGGTCTTTCCGTATAACTAGCGTATGTAATAATCAAGTGTTATAAAAACACATCATATGCCTCATTCCAATCAAGAATATAATTTTATTCAAATATTCTTTACTTTGGGAATTATTACTATAAATCTCATCAAAGATTTAATTCATTTAAACCTCTTGTTTAAACCTTCACTTGGAAGCCATTTCAAAAAAAATTGTATTATCTTTTCACATTTTAAACCAAATTAAGGTTTATCAAACTAGTTGGGATTATCAAGCCTTACTGAAGTAATCATTTATTTTATTTTTCCAATCCCAACCTATTTATCCCATGGAGCAAAACTGGTAGTACACCATATCTAACACTTCTCAAATTTGGAAAATTTAATTACCACATTAACATTTCAGTCTAATTAAAGATTCATTAAAACTACACTTAATTTTAATCTCTAGAAATCATTATTTAATGATTATTCAAATTTAGGAAATAAATCTTGTCTTTAATTGGGTTAAAGAACGAATGTCATTTAAAACATCGTACACGATAAACCCAAAATCATCTTCCAGCAAAATAGAATAAACATGGAAATCATAACGGTGTATAATTGATATAAATTCCCGTATCAGACTAATTATATAAATGAATAACGATAATGCTTTTTAAATTCCGTATATAGTAACAGTCTTCCTTCACAGAAGCTCATCTCGATTATTACTGAATCAAATTCCATTCAATTCCAATTTAATATATTAAACTGGAAAACTTTACTTTGGAAAATTCCATTAATCTTAATTAAAAGATTATAAGTTCCAAATCACATCTTTACTGTTAATTAGGTTAAAGAACAAATGTGATTTAAAACATTGTTCACGATAAGCCCAAAATCCTATTTGATATCAAATACAAGGCTCTGAATAGAAATTATATCGACTTATATTCAGTATCAAATTCTGAAACCAACAGATATCGTATCGGGAATAACGATATCTGTATCTTCCAAATTCCTCAACAATATCTGTATAATCACGGAATCCAATATTGAAATACTCCGAAGATAATTTCCATTCAAATCCATTCCAATTTTTTCATCGGAAAACACTGGTTATTTTGAAATCCAGTTTATTAATTTAAAAAGCAATGGATTATTATTCTAGTTAATAACTAGTTCATTCAAATAAAAATATCTTTTGTCTTTTCAATCTTGTAATTTTTCATCCAAAATCTTTCCAAATCATTCATTATGATTTCTCCATATTTTTAATAATTTTATTAAGGCCCTTACAGTCGGTTTTCAATAATGGCCACCGAACTGCATCCATAGCGACCTTTTCTGAAACTGATTTGGACATAATTTAAAATATAACCATTCAAATTTAAATCTCTTATATTCATTGATAAGATCTTTTCGATACGAACCCAACAGTTTTTCTTTTAGGAGTATCCAACGGTCGGATCTCCCATTACATCAATTTGAAGCTAATGGTTGAAATTCACGAACGGTCGCTACGTGGCGCATTCTATTCAAGCCATTAAATATATATATATATATAATTCCATTCAAATCATATTTTATAAATTCGTTTATAAATTCATTTCAAATGATTTCAACTTCATTTTCAATTTTAAATCAAAATTGAATATTCCATATCATTATAATATTTTCAAAATATCAGATTTTGAAATCCTTTTCCTTTTCGTATTCATTATAAAATGAATTAAATTGATCGATAAACCTGTTCAAGTTAAAATGATGTTTAGCTACTTAACTCGGCTTCGCTTTTCAATATTTTCCTGCCCATCCAAAGTCGGACATAAAAATCATTATTTAATTCTTCACTAAATATTAATTTAAAATATTCGTTTATATTCTGAATCGGAATGTAACTCAATTAATTAACATATAATTTCAATTATATGGATTTCATACATTGCATGTATTCAACTATAATAATAAACAACCATTTAACATTCAAACATCATCCAGAGTGCATTTTACAACTGTATAAACATTAAGATAAATAAATAACGCTCACCACAGTCTGTTAACCCATCGATTGACATATAACTAAATATTGGGATTAGTGTATGTCAAATATCATCCCAATACCCGTGTGGGGTTTCAAATAACAAAAGTGAATTTAAATAAATTATTGGTTAAAAAATTTAACCAATTCTAATTCGGTTTGAATTATTTTTCTAATTACCTAATTTTCACTATTTAAAATTATAAATGAATATTTTTGTCCATTTTATCTATCACAATAATTTTATATTTATTTTTCTAACGTGCCAAACATTTCAAAATCACAGTCACAATCATAACATATCAATTAACCACATCATCCATACAAATAAATACTCACTACCCAATGTCATTTACGGCGCCACAAGTGGCCATCCATTGAGTATGAAATGCGAGTGTCGCTAATATCCATACATCGCTTCTAATTCAAATGATTTGTGTAAATTCGTGTGTTGAACTCCAAAAATAACTACATGATAAAATATTGAGTGAGAAGGAGATCTCACTTTGGTTTCCACTCCGTCATTCTTTAATTCGCGATTTCAGAACCATTTGGATTTACACTTGCCTCAAATTCTTATTTGCTCCATTTTAGTTTTGGTCAGTTACATGTTGTAGTGTTCGCTGTTGCGAATCCATCGCAACTGAAATCATTGAATTTGGACATTGTATGAGAAAGATATAGCATTTTATGCTTTGGAAATAATTTAAATTAAATTAACACAATTAATTAATTATTAATTACATCATTAAGACGATTAATCCTCCTTCCATTGTTACTCAACTGGAACCCTTCGAAGAAAAACCACGGCACCATTTTTGACGTCGCTTCGCCTCTCGAGGCCACCAGCGATTGATTGCCACCCGCCATGCCATGCGCCGCCACACCCTCCTTCTCTGACCACAATCTCGGACAAATCGATGGCTCTAATCACCGTGAAAACCACTGCGATATCTGCCAGTTCGAAACATAAATCGGTCCAAACTATGAAATGAAAATTAATCTTGTCGGTACCAATTTGAAGAGCAAACGATTCTCTGCCATTTTTGTTTTATAAATTTTTGAAATTACTTTATGAATTAAAAGAATTTTGGGGGAGAACGACGGACGATATCAGCCCTTGAAGAAAGAAACGGCGGCGTATTCTAATATAAGGGAATAGGGTCTTATTTTTTTTGGGAGGTATTTATATAAAATTATATTATTATTTAATTCATTTAGTAACTGTTTATCGATTCAAACTCCAAATCAAACCCAACGACTATCGTTTCTAACCAAATACCCCTATTCCTGACACAACGGAATATGTTTTGTAAGCCAGCTCTATAGTTTTGATCAATTTTTATCAAAATTAAAATATAAATTAATATAATGTTCGATATTGAATTTAAACATACATTTTAATTTACCTGGGCCACATACTGGCTCAAAAAATTAAGAATATTGAAATCTAGCTATGTTTTAACGATACGGTCCTAACAAAATTAGTTTCGTCAAATTTAGAGATCGTTTGAAAAATGTCCTTTTTGTAGTCGATTAAATTTAAAGTAAAATGACAAAACATGTTAAATTTACCAGGCTTACGTATTAATTCCAAAAATTATGAAATTTGAAACCTAACAATAATTTGACATTCCGGATCCAACAAAAGTGGTTTCGTTGAAAAAGGAGGTCGTTTGCAAAATGGCTATTTTTAAGGGGTATATATTATTTAAAATATATATAAATTCCATAGCGATTATTCTGAATTTTAATTTAGCTATAACTTACAATTTATAAAGTGAAATCTAAATTTTTTTACATTCATTAGAAAGATATAATTAAATAGATTCTAATGTTTCTTGTTTCACTTAAATCCGATTTATTTTGAATCCTATACATTCAATTGAAAATTAAAATCGAATTTTCAAACTACTACGCCATTTCAAGCTCGTTTTATAATTAAAATAAATTTATACGTTCTATCTTTGATTTAAATAAATTTTAAAATCTTTAATTCTCAAAATAAATCGTTTTAAAAATTTAAAATCAATTAAAAATAAAATTTTAAATTGGTTTAGAAATTCCGGGTTGTTACAATCTCCCCCACTTAAAATCTTTTCGTCCTCGGAAAGGAACGGAGCTGAAAGTTGTTTAACTAACCAACTCAACTTTCATTTTGGCTTTCATTCTTCAAATTTTCAATTTCTAAGAACTTTCTAATTTCTCAAAAATTTGGGTAACACCCTAAATTTTCGAAAAATTTCGCCATAACCTAATTTGTATGGGTTGATCGGTAAAACCACAACTTGCCTCACAGGGCCCTCATCAACTAAAAATAAAAAGATATAGCCAAGCGGCTTGCCAATCGACACATAAAATCTTCAAAACCCCAATAAGTACATAAACATGTACCTATTTCTCGAGCATACAATTTTATTTGTAACGATTCCGATTTCGCCCAGACCTAATCGATCATAAAATCGACCAAGACCATTCAAAACCCGAATACGCTAACTTTGGGAATACAATAACATTAGGGCAACAACAGAAGACTTTTATAAACATTATAATAATGTTACATCAGAGTACAGAGTATATCAGAGTACATCGATAAATAATACAGCGAAAGATAATTTACAAAAGATTTAATATAATGCAGCGGAACTAATAACTAACACAGCGGAAGACTATCAATGCTCTGGACACAGCTTTAAGCTTCGGTTCAGAATCCTACTCAAGATATCTGAAAAATAAGCTACTCAACTTCCCGTGTGGGAAAGAGGGAACCCGAGTTTGCAAAGTCAAACAAACTACAAGTAAGTCATGGGACTGGTATGAGAAATCTTACCTAGCTTATCTAATAATAATAAAGCTAATCACAGGACCACGCCGCTAACGCAGATCGGGCTTACTCCACTGGATTACCAGTGCATAAATAAAGTAAATCATTAAACAATGCAATGCTTTTTAGAAAAATGAAACTATTATAAGACTCAAGTCCCATCACACAATGCAACACAAACCGAAGGATAGAGTTTTACCTTATAATGGTCAAAAATGCTTGATACGATAAAACGGATTTGATATTATTATTAGTGTATATATGTTTCAAAAACATTACAATCTTAATATCAATCATAGACGGCATAGCTACCATATATTATGTCGCCGCACTAGTTATACAATCAAAACCGCATGGGTCGTATTGGAAGTTGGATTTCCATCATGAACCAAGGCGAAAGATAATCCTTACCGAATTCGAGACAATCTAGCCCATGTCTCAGGCTCAGCCGCAACTACATCTTGGATCTTTAGTGCCGGTCCACAAATAATGTTAGTGGATTAATAATGCCTGAACAATACGTTTCACCGCCCTATGGGGTATAAATAGAGCCACTAGGGACTCAAATAACCAAGGCGCCTCATTCCATCATCCACATAAGAAAAAAATGCCCGGGCGTGTAAAACCCTGACACCACTTCTAGCTAGAAAGAAATGTATGTCCTCCCTGCAGTCCTTACTCCTGTTTCTAGTTCACACCGGGGTGTGAGACTCGCGAAGTTACGCTACACAAAGCAATGCCTAAAATGGTTTGTGCTTTGATCATCAACCACAAGACACTGCTTTTCAACAAAAGCCTTGATCATTTGCACCTTAGCATGCCACATTGTCAATCCATACCATACCATTTATTTCTGCCAATATATAACCTCTAAGCTCGTACGTCTCAAAGAAGGGTGTTATGCAAGAGAATAAATTATCCGCCACCAGCAGATATATATTTAGCAGAGATCAATGAATACAGCATAAAGGAATACAACGTCAGACAAACCATCCATTTACAAGCCCATTCTAGGTCTGAACGAAACTGGAGACACCTTATTCCTTGTCCCGTATGTCCAATACATGAGAGAGGTTCTTGCATATCCATCGATCTCCAAGTACGTCTGGACGATCACCACTTATTAACTTGTCTTGGGATGCCTCCCAATCAAGACATCAGTAATCACCCAAACGATGTGAAGACCTCCGGTCTTCAACCACCGTCTTCATCTTCGACTTTTAATCGTCGTAGTAATTATTTAGAATGGGTTAAACCCGGCCTTTCTGAATAACTCACGTATTTTATAATCAATAATAAAGTGCTATAAAAAACACATCAAGCGCCTCATTCTAATTTAGAATATTATTTTTAACAAAATATTCACATTATTATGGAAAGGTTCCCATTAATTTTAACAAAGATAAATTCTTGTAAATTTATTTTTTGATCTTCTTTTTAAAGATTCATTAAAACACCAATTTGGGTTTTAATATCCAAAAACCATTACTTTATGATTATTCAAATTTAAGAAATAAATATTATCTTTAACTGGGTTAAAGAACAAATGTCCTTTAAAAACATTGTTCACGACAAACCCTAAAATCATCTTCCATTAAGTGTGGAATTTTCACAGAAATCGAATAAATATTAATCGATATAAATTCCTATATCAGACCATTAATATAAATGGAATAACGGCAAAGCCTTTTAAATTCCATACATAGTAACGGTCTTCTTTTAAAGAAGCTATCTCGATTATTATTAAATCGAACTCCATTCAATTCCAATTTAATGTATTAAATTGGAAAACTTTACTTTGGAAAATGTCCAATTAAATTTTAATAAAATATTTATAATTTCCAAATTATATTTTCACTGTTAATTGAGTTAAAGAACAAATAATGTTTAAAAACACAGTTCACAATAAACCCAATTTACATTTCATTTTATTCCAATTATTAAATATAATTGAAAACTCTAAAATCTTAATTAAAAGATTTATTCATTTCATACGGGGTTCAAAATCAGTGTTATTTAAGACACCATTCACGGCAAACCAAAATCCAATTTATTTTATTTAATTCCAATTAAACATGAGTTAAACGGAAACTTCATCAAATCTTAATTTAAAGATTTATTCTAGTTAATAACTAGATCATATCGATAAAAATATATTTTTATCCTTACAAAATTGTAACTTTCCATCCAAAATATTTTTAAATCATTTATTATGATTTTACATAATTTTTCCATATTTTTATTTATTTTATTACGGCCTTTACAGTCGATTTCCATAAATGGTCATCGAACTGCACTTACAACAACCTTTTACAAATTAGATTTGGACATAATTCCAAATCCAACCGTTATATTTTAAAACTCTTATATTCATTGGAAAGCCCTTTTCGATACGAACCCAACGGTTCCGGTTTTAGAGAATCTGATGGTCGGATATTCCGTTACATCAATTTGAAGTTAATGGTCGAAAATCGTGAACGGTCGCTGCGCGTCGCGTTCTATTTAGGCCATTAAATAAATATATATAATATATATCGTCGACTTCTATTTAAATCGTATTTAGAAAATATTTATAAATTCGGTTAAAACGATTTTAAGTTTATTTTCAATTTTAAATAAAAATTGAATATTCTCTATATCTTTAACATATTAAATTATTAATATTTTCAAAATATTAGATTTTAAATCACTTCTTTTTATATTCATTATAACATGAATAAAATCGATCGATAAACCCGTTCGGGTTAAAATGGCGTTTGCTACTTAATTCGGCTTCACATTTTTCTTCTTCACTGAATATTATTTAAAATATTTATTATTTTAAAATATTCTTTATTTTGAAAGATTCTTTATTTTTGAATATTCTGTATATAAAGATATTCTGAATCGGAACGCGACTCGATCAATTACCATATAGTTTCAATTATATGGATTTCATACATCGCATGTATATAACAATAATGATAAATATTCATTGTACAATCCACTCACATCCAGAGTGAAATTTATAATTGTGTGAGCATTAAAATAAATAAATAATTAATGCTCATCACAGACTGTCAATCCATTGATTGACATACAGCTAAATATTGGGGCTAGTGTATGTCAAATATCATCCCAATACCCGTGTGGGGTTTTCAAACAACAATAGGCTACATAAATACATCATTGGATAATGAATTTAACCGATTATAATTCGGTTTGAATTATTTTCTATTGAACACATTTTCGTTGCTTAAATTATAAATGGAAATTTATAATTTAATTTCAACAAACATATATTTTGATGTAACATGACAAAGTCTAAATATATGACATTTTTAATCCAAAATGACATTTCTATATAAAATGACATTTCTAATCTAATGTAACATTTCTATATAAAATGACATTTTTAAATGAAATGACATTTCTAAATGAATGACAGACATTCCTAAATGAATGACATTTTCATATTAACATAACGTTTTTAAATAAATGACATTTATAAAATGACCTATCATTATTCTAATAAATGACAATTTAATATTGTTAATCCTAATTCAATAAAAGATGACAAATTTATATCATCAATTCTAATTTAACAAAGGATGACCAATTTATATTGTCAATCCTAATTTAACAAAGGATGACAAATTTATATCGTCAAATTTAACAAAGGATGACAAGTTTATATTGTCAATTCTAATTTAATAAAAGATGACAAATTTATATCGTCAATTCTAATTTAACATGGTATTTCTAATGAAATGATATTTTTATATAAATGACATTTTCTAAACAAAATGATGTTTCTACTAACATGGAATGATTCTAACATAGATGATATTTTTATTTACATAACATGATTCTATCATAAATGATATTTTTAATCTAATATAAACTGTCTTAACAAAATGGACATTTTTAATCTAATATAACATGTCTTAACAAAATGGGCACTTTTAATCTGATTTAACGTTTCTAATAAAAGTGACATTTTTATGCTAAATAAAATATTTCTAATAAAAGTGATGTTTTTATGCAAAATAAAACATTTCTAATAAAATTGATGTTTTTAATCCAAATAACATTTCTAATGAGAATGACATATTTAATCTAAATAAACATTTCTAATGAAAATGGCATTTTTAATCTAAATAAACATTTTTAAACAAAATGGCATGTTTAATCTAAATAAACATTTTTAAACAAAATGGCATGTTTAATCTAAATAAACATTTTTAAAAAAAATGGCATGTTTAATCTAAATAAACATTTTTAAACAAAATGGCATGTTTAATCTAATTAAACATTTTTAAACAAAATGTTATTTTTGATCATGATAAACATTTCTAAAAAAAATGTTATTTTTCTCTAATGTCATATTTTATAACAAAGAAGTTATTTTTCTCTAATGTCATATTTTATAATTAAATGTTATTTCTTTCTACCATGACATTTTATAACAAAAATGATGATTTAACATTAATGTAACATTTCAAACTAAAATGACGATTTTATATTAATATAACATTTCTAACTAAAAATGATGATTTTATATTAATGTAACATTTATAACTAAAAATGATGATCTTATATTAATGTAACATTTCTAACTAGAAATGATGTTTTTATATTGATGTAACATTTCTAACTAGAAATGATGATTCTATATTAATGTAACATTTCTAACTAGAAATGATGATTCTTATTTGAACAAGAACATATTATTCAACAAATAACCATTAGCACAATCAATCAGTCAATTTCAACTTTTATACACAGGATATATTTAAATATATAATCACGATTAATATATATATATATATGTATTTCTATGTATATATATATAATTTTTATTTTAAATTAGGGTCGAGAAATCTCATCGAAAGCTTTCCATTCTGCCAAAAATTTAGACAAGCTCAAAATCAGTTTATGTCTGTTCCATCATGAAGATCTCATTTTCGCGATTCAAACGCTTTCAGCTTTGTGAATTTCTGACATCATATGAGGAAGTTACGGTTTTACAAAGGATAATTATATTATTAAAGTTGATTAAAATAGTTAATCATTAAATTAACCTTAATCCAGCTGTTAATTATTCCCACCGTCTTCGTGACTTTCAGGATTGAACGCAACCCATTATCGAACGAAACAAACCCCCTGCGCGCCGCCAAACAGGGGACCGGACCCCCCATCGGGGAGCGCCATATCGTCGACCTCCACCACCTCTCCCCGCGCCTTCCTCCATGGCCAGCTCGGCCATCTCCTGCACAGTGAATCATCCTGCGAACGGTTGGAGTTCGAGCTCCAAAACCTCACGGTCCACCACATTAAAACTAATCTCATTCGTACCATCTCGAAGCCCTTGAAAATCTCTTGAATATTTGTTCTAATTGTATGATCTAATTCACACCCGTTTTTAAGAAATTAAGGAGAAAAAACCCAACGTCCATGGCCATTGATTTGATAGCAGGTGGCGGTTATGTATTCTTAGTTAGGGTTTACGAATTCTACTGTATTTATACCGTATTTTTTATATTATTTAATTATTTACTTCAAGAAAATATTTGTTCGTTCATACTAACTGCGAATTGAACCTAACGAATGTTGCCCCTAGCCAAATACCCCTATTCCGGACACAATGCGCTAGGTCCCGTCAGCCCGTTTGATCGTCTCCAGCTTGTTTTCTTTATTTTAAAATGTAAATCACTTAATTATTTAATTTAATCGTATATTTTAATTTACCGAGGTCACGTACGAACTCTAAATGTAACGATAAGGAATTTCACTCGATCCCAATCGATCGCTAAACCAACCAAGACCGTTCGAAACCCCTGATTATTTTGAGAACACGACAAGTTGGAACGCAAACAAAAGAACATTTCATTGTTAATTACAAGAATTTCATCAGATTACAAGAATATACAGAGTATGAATGAATAAAATACATTCGATAAATATCAGAGATTACAATGAATTACATAGCAGCGGAAAATAATACAATACACAACTGAAAGAGATATACGGATACAGAGCTTTCCGGATATCATTCCAGCTGTAAACCAAGTTCTTGTGAATATAAATCTACAAAACCAAAACTACTAGCTGCCCATGCAGAAAATAGGGGCACCCAGAGTTTAGGTTAAAACAATAAGCTCCAGGTCAGTCATGTGATTGGTGTGACAACTAAAAAAGTTATTAATCTTTATTTTTAAAGTTAGGTAAATCAAGGGACCACGCCGTATATCACGGAACGGGTTTCCTCCCAAGAATACCAGTGCATAAAACAACAGTGCAATGCTAAATAAAGAAAAATGAAGCTATTATAAGACCTAGGTCCCATCACACAATGCAACGCAAGCCGGAGGATAAGGTTTTTAACTTATAATAGCCAAAGAATGCTTGATACGTTAAATTTCATCTTTTATTATTACTATAAGTGAAGAAAACAATTTCAATCATAAGTATCAATCATAGACGGCATAAGTGCCCCATACCACTATGTCGCCATATATAGGTTCTACAACCAAAACCGCAAAGTCACGTATTGGAAGTTGGATTCCCATCTGTGAACCGAGGCAAGGGATCGTCCTCTACCAATTCGAGACTGTCTAGCCCGAGCCTCCGGACCCAGACACAGGTGAGCCCTTGGATCGTCAGGGTCGGTCCACCGATGTGGATTAAAATGCCTGAACACTGCGTTTCCCCGCCCTTTGGGGGCGTAAATGAGCCCAATGGCTCCACATAGTCACCGATATATCCAAGGCGCCTTGCAATAGCAACAACCACACAGATGAAAATAATATAAAGGTCAGGGCTGGTAGGTCACTGACACCACACTAGCTAGAAAGAAATGATTGCCCTCCCTGATGTCCTCTCCTATTTCTGGTTCACAACGGGGGTGTGAGGCTCGCGAATCAACGCTACACAAAGCTATGCCACACAGGAGGTGCTTTGATCATCAACCACAAGAATTTGATTTTAAATAGAAGCCTTGATCAATTGCCACTTAGGCATGCCACACAGGCAATTCACTCCATGCGATTGATATCCAGCAATATATAACCTCTGAGCTCGTACGTCTCAGAGAAGCAAGAGAATAGATTCTCCGCCGCCAAACAGATATATATTTAATAGAGATCAATCACACAGAATAAAATCCAATGTCAGACACACAGTCCATTTACAAGTTCGTTCTGGGTCTGAATGAAACCGGAGGCACCTTGTACCTCGCGTATCCATCGATCTCCAAGTACGTCTGGACGATCACCAACTGATTCCCTCCTCTTGGGTGTACAGCCCAATCAAGATCATCATTAATCACCCAAACGATGTGAAGACCTCCGGTCTTCGACCACCGTCTTCATCCTCGACACCACGTTGAATCAGTTATTCAGAATGGGATAAACCCGGTCTTTCTGAATGACCCGCGTATATAATAAACAAGTGTTACACAAACACAACATACGCCTCATTCCAATTCAGAATATCCTTTTATTCAAATATTCTTATACTTTGGGAAAGGTTCCCAATAATTTTATCAAAGATAAATTCTTTAAATTTATTCTTTAATCTTCTTTTGAATATCAATTCAAACTAGTCGGGATTAGCGAACCACACCGAAGTAATCATTTGTTTTAATTTCCCACTCCCAACCTATTCATCCCATGAAGTAAAACTGGTAATACTTCATATCTAACACCACGGTGTTATCGGTAAATTCAATTACCATTTCACGTTCAAATCTAATTAAAGATTTAACTATCGCCTGGAGCAAACCTGGTGATACTCCATTCTCGATTATTTCAATCTAATTAAAGATACATTAAAACTCCACTTGGTTTTAATCTTCCCAATAATCACTATCAATGATTATTTAGCTTGGGAAATCATATCCTGTCTTTAACTGGGTTAAAGAACCAATGTCATTTAAAACACGGTTCAGTATAAACCCAAAATCACATTCCATTAATTATCGGGTTAAAGAACAAGTGTTATTTAAAACACCGTTCACGATAAACCCAAAAATCGATTAAAATTCAATTCCAATTAAATACCATTTAATTGGTACACTTCATTAAATCTAAATAAAAAGATTTAATCTTTTTCTCAACTGGGTTTAAGAACAGTGTTAATGAAGACACCATTCACGACAAACCCAAATCCCATTTGATATTAAGTACAAGGCTCTGAATAGAAAATATATCGGCTTATATTCAATATCAAATTCTACGACCAACAAATATCGTATTGGAAAAAATGATATAAATATATCTTTCAAATTTCCATAACAATATCTGCATAATCACGAAATCCAACATCGAAATATTCGAAAGACAATTTCGATTCAAATCCATTTGCACTTTATATATTGGAAAATCTGGTTATTTTCAAAACCATTTCAAATCCACTTTATTTATTTTAAAAATAAATGGGATAATAATTCTAGTTCAAAACTTGTTCATTTCGATAAAAATATATTTTTATCTTTTCAAATATGGAATTTTTCATCCCAATTTTTCACAAATCATTTCTTATGATTTTACACAAATTATTACTATTTTTAATAATTTTATCAATGCATGTACAGTCGCTTTCCATCAACGGCCATCGAACTGCACTTACAGCGACCTTTTCCAAATTTGATTTGGACATAATTCCAAATCAAACCATTATATTTCAAATCTATAATATTCATTAGAAAGCTCTTTTCGATACGAACCCAACGGTTCCGGTTTTAGGGGAATCCGACGGTCGGATCTCCCGCAACGTCAATTCGAAGTCAATGGTCGAAATTCGCGAACTACCGCGGCGCGACGCGTTCTATTCAAGCCATTTAATATATATATATATATATATATATATATATATATATATATATTTCGTCGATTTCCTTTCAAAACGTATTTTATAAATCGTTTAAAGTTCGTTTTCAAAACGATTTCAACTTCATATTCAATTTCGAATCAAAATTGAATATTCCACTTCATCGATATACAAATGATAATATTTTCAAAACATTATATTTTGAAATCAATTACTCTTCGATATTCATTATAAAAATGAATAAAATCGATATAAATATCGTTCACGTCAAAATGGCGTCAATCTAACAAACACGACTTTATATATTTTAATAACTTCGTTATTCTATTCAACAAATGAATATTTTCTTCAACACATGAATATTTATTTTTCTATTCAACACATGAATTTATACTTCTATTCAACACATGAATATATACTTCTATTCAACACATGAATATTTATTTTTCTATTGAACACATGAATATTTATTTTTCTATTCAACACATGAATTTATATTTCTATTCAACACATGAATATTTATTTTTCTATTCAACACATGAATTCATACTTCTATTCAACACATGAATTTATACTTCTATTCAACACATGAATATTTATTTTTCTATTCAACACATGAATTTATATTTCTATTCAACACATTTCAACACTTGAATTTATATTTCTTATTTTCCAAATTGGAATGAGGCCCAATCAATTACCATATAACGTTAATTATATGGGTTCCCTACAACACATGTATATAACAACAACGATAAATCATCAACCATCATCCAGAGTGCATTCCACACTGTATAAGCATCAAATATAAATATTCAACGCTTATAACAGCCTGTCAATCAATCGATCGACATATAGCTAATTATTGGGATTAGTGTATGTCCAATTTCATCCCAACACCCGTGTGGGGTTTCAAACAATCAAACACAGATTTTATTTGGGCAGTCGGGTGATGTGTAAAATTTATTGTTCCAATCAATATCAGTCAAATCGGTGTACATAAACAAATCGTTCGATTTGTAAATGAATATTTCAACACATGAATATATAATTTATTTCATCACATCAATATATATTTTATTTCAACGCATGAATATATATTTTATTTCAACACATGAATATATATTTTATTTCAACACATGAATATATAATTTATTTCACAACCAATAGTCAATTTTCACAACATAAACAATCACACAAGTCGTCCATGGTCTGTGGACGACGGGGAACAGTTTATATATGCAGTTATAAAATAAATGACTATAGAAAATTTTAGTTAGGAGTTCTCACTGAGAGCTAAACCAAATGCCATGACTCTTCATATGTCGGAAATCATCGCCGTGCTCGCCTTTTGTCACTTTCGTTGTCCGTAGCCACTACATATATAAAAATCGCATTTTTACTTCGCTTTAAAATTGATAAAAATAGCATCTTTAACACGATATTTTCATCATAAACATTATATATTTATAACGCTACTTCTAATATAAAGATCGAATTTTTATATCGTCGCTATAAGAATCACATTTTTATCTCAACATATATATAATAAAAATCAGATTTTTATTTCGCTACATACATAAAAATTATATTTTTATGTCTCTACATATATAAAAATCATATCTTTATACTTTCTATAATATAAAAATCTAATTTTAATACTTTCTATAATATAAAAATCATATTTTTATTCTTCCTATGATATTTTTATATCGCTTTCTTCATGATAACAATCCGATCTTTTTTATTTACTGATTTTCCTATTTTTCTTACACTTATTACCCTAAATAAAATTAAAATAAAGCTCACCTTGTAACAAAATCGGATTTTTCCTTTGGAGGAGGGGCCACGACTTGTCAGCGGCGGTCGGTGGAGGAGCTGAGGGCGCGCAGAGGGCGGGGTGAGGCTAGGGGAGGCGGCGCATTTGATTTAGGTTAAGGGGGGCTCATGGTCTTCGTTTGTGGGGGAGGAGAGAGGGAGGAAGGGCTTGCGCGCTGGAAGGGGAGGGGGAGAGCATCGCGAGGGGAAGGCTTCGGTGGTGGGCGCGCCACCTGGGAGGCCGCGATGGGGTGGCAGCGGCGGTTCCCCCCCGTCGCCCCTTCCTTTTGTTTTAGAAAATGAAATCGATTTCTGAAGGAAGAAAAAAAGGGCGGGTGATATAGGAAAAAATATATATTATTTAATTATCTAATTATTTCAGAAAGGTATCTTTTTGTTTTGACCTCAAAATGAGACGCACCGCCTGTCGTCTCTAGCTAATTTCCCCCATTACGAACACAATGGGATATGTATCGTAAGCTGATTTGACTGTTTCGATCAGTTTCCGTCAAAATCAAAATATAAATCTATATATTGAATTTGAACGCACATTTCAATTTACCAGGGCCACATACGGACTCTAAAAATTCTCGAAAAATATTTTCTAGACTCGTATTGACTATACGGTCCTAACAAAACTAATTTCGTCAAATTCTGAGACCGTTTGAAAAATATCATTTTCTGGTCGATCGAAATTGACTGAAACTGTTAAATGCGTTTTCTTTTGCCACGCTCACATATTGATTCAGAAAATTATGAATTTTGGAATCTAGCAATAACTTGACATCACGGATCCAACAAAAGTGGTTTCATGGAAAACCGAGGTCGTTTGCAAAATTTCCATTTTTAAGTGCCAGAATTCCATAGCGACTATTCTGAATTTTCAACTGGACATAACTTTTTATCCCCGCTATGAATTTTGATTTTTCGGATTCGTTGGAAAGATATTTTCAAATAGATTCTAATATTTTTGGTTTCGCCAAAATCAGGTTTATTTTTAATCCTGTACATTCATTTGAACTTTGAAATCGAAATTTCAAACTACCGTGCCATTTTCAATTCTTTTATAATTAAAATAAAATATTTATATTCTAACGATGATTCAAATAAATATATACATTCTAATTCCATTCAAAATAAATTTCTCGTCGTTATTATTTAAAATAATTCATTTTAAATATTCAAAATTCACTAAAATTGCCAAAATAAAAATTTTAAATTGGCTCGGATTTCTGGGTTATTACAATGAAAATTACAGAAAAATTATTTCTAGTCATGTTTTGATGATTTGGCCCTAATAAAACTAATTTCGTCGAATTTGGAGATCGCTAGAAAAATGGCCAATTTCAAGTCGATTAAATTTGAGTGAAACTATCAAAACACATTTTTTTTGCTACGCTCACATATTAATTCTAAAAGTTATGAAAATTTAAACCTAGCAATAATTTGACATTCTGGTTCCAACAAAAGTGGTTTCGACGAAAACGGAGGTCGTTTGCAAAATAGCTATTTTTAAGGGCTATATATTATATTAAAATATATATAAATTCTACAGCGACTTTTCTATATTTTAAACTGGTCATAACTTTCGATTCCCACTATGAAATTTCTATTTTTTAGATTCGTTGGAAAGATAATTTTAAATATATTTAAATATTTTTGGTTTTACTAAAATCTAATTTATTTCGCATCCTGTACAGTCAGTCAAAGTTCAAATACAAATTTTCAAACTACCGCGCTATTTCCAACTCCTTTTATAATTAAATTAAAATTTATTCATTTTAACTTCAATTAAAATAATTTTTTAGTCGTTATTATTTAAAATAAATTATTTTAAATATTCAAAATTTACAAACATTTCTATAATAAAAATTTTAAATTGGTTCCAAAATTCTAGTTTGTTACATTATTCCTCTTCTTAGCTTCCCTACTATGACCTGTTCATTATATACACATGTACATGTATGCAATTTCAATCAATTTCAAATCAATTCTAAATTTGACTTGATTTGGTTTAATTTTACTTTTCATTCGCATATTGGTTTTATCATTCCCATATTTTTTTGTTAAACTAAAAATCAAACATCACAACTAGCAATCAATTAGTTAATTAGCTTTTCAAACATATAACTTTAATATGCTCAAAAATCATATTTTCAGCGTTAAATCACAAACAATAACCCTATTTAAGTTTTGGTTCTCACATCAGTCAATTGGAAATATATAAATATCCCACTTTTGAAATTTAAACATAGATAATGATGATGATATATCAATCGCCAGAATCATCTCTGGGCAATTAGAGTGTGATTCTATATGTACCCAGTATAGTCCAAAATCAATATAAAACAAAATACTCAACTGCGTATGGCAACATATAATTTTCAAAATTAAATTTGTTTTTATAAATAACACTCTTCTAACTCCTTCTAGGGCATTACTAACCCTATCTCTAAGGAGCTATGCTTATAGGATGTTACTAATCCTATCTCTGATGAATTTGTTTGTTTGGTTCTAATGTGCCTTGTTCTCTAGCTTTGTAAACCAAAGCTCTGATACCAACTGAAACAAACCAGACTTCCCCGATCCCAGAAGAGACGGAGGAGCCCAAATTTTTTTGAGAACACGATGCATTAGAACATAAACAACAGAACATTTCATTGTTATTACAACAATTTACATTAGAGTACAAGAATATATTAGAGTTCAAATAATACTCAACAGAAAAATATCAGAGATTAAAATTACATTTTTAATACATAATCGTAATGTGCAACGGAAAGTATCAATAACCACAACTGAATAAAATACGCGGATACAAAGCTTCACCAATATAGCTCCAACTGTAATCTAGGATCATGTGAAAGAAATATCTATGAAAACCAAAACTACTAGCTGCCCATGTAAAAAATACGGGCACGCAGAGTTTAGGTAAAAACAATAAACTCCGAGTCAGTCATGGGACTAGTGTGAGAACTAAAACATTTATTAACTTTATTTTTATGTTGGTTATATCAATGGACCACGTCGTATAACACGGAATGGGTTTCCTCCCATGAGTACCATAAAACAAACAACACCCTGCTAAATAAAAGAAAAATGAATCTATTATAAAACTCAGTTCCTATCACACAATGCAACGCAAGATGGAGGATAAAGTTTTACCTTATAATGGCCAAATATGCTTGATATGCGAAATTTATCATTTATTATTACTATAAGTGTATAGTGTAGAAATCAATTCCGAAAGTAGGTGTATCAATCCTAGACGGCATAGATACCATATATTATGTCGCCATACATAGGTTTACAACTAAAACCGAAAAACTCGTATTGGAAGTTTAGATTTCCATCATGATGGCTGATGATTCGAAAGATCTATCGCGTAGTGCAATACTCTACGGCTTACGTCCCAGCTAGAGAAAACACCATAATGCACAACCGCCTTTTGGGAAATCAAGTATCACCGCGGCTTACATCCCAGTTAGAGAAAACATCGCTTACTCTATCCCTCTGGGAATCGAGGTGTGTGCACTATCCTTTTCGGCATGAAGCGACCACACTCAGCTCATCCCGGTTGACCAAATTTGTGACAACCCTAAAGGTCTCTATCCTCATCTCAAAATCATACTGATCAAACCATCACTTCACCATCATACTGGTGTGTGAAGCTCGCGTATTAACAGTACACAAAGTTGTGCTACTTAAAGCTGTGCGTTGATCATCAACCACAAGGCTAAGCTTTTCAACAAAAGCCTTGATCCATGCATCTCAGCATGTCACATTGTCAATCTATACCATACCATTAATTTCTGCCAATATATAACCTCTTAGCTCGTACATCTCAGAGAAGCGTGTTAAGCAAGAGAATAAATTCTCCACCACCAAACAGATGTACATTTAGCAGAGATCAACATATACAACATAAAGGAACACAACGTCAGACATACCATCCATTTGCAAGTTCGTTCTGGGTTTGAATGAAACCTGAGGCACCTTATTTCTCGTCCCATATGTCCAATACAGGAGAGAGGCCCTCACATATTCAGACAATCAAAAGGTACGTCCAGACCACTACAACTATAACCCCTTCCTGAGAGCTACCCAAATCTAGGGCATCAGTAGTAATCCATTCGATGTTAAGATCGCCGGTCGTCAACTACCGTAATCAATATCTTCGGCTTTTAGTCATCGTATCAGCTATTCAGAACGGGTTAAACCCGGTCTTTCTGAATAACTAGCATATGTTATAATCAAGTGCTACAAAAACACATCATATGCCTCATTCCAATCTAGAATATTATTTTATTCAAATATTCTTTACATTGGGAATTATTCCCATAAATCTTGTCAAAGATTTAATTCATTTAAACCTCTTGTTTAAATCTTCACTTGGAAACCATTTCAAAAGATTTTATATTATATTTTCGCACTTTAAACTAAATTAAGGTTTATCAAACTAGTCGGGATTATCGAGCCTTACCGAAGTAATCATTTATTTTATTTTTCCAATCCCAACCTATTTATCCTATGGAAAACTGGTAGTACTCCATATCTAACACTTCTCAGATTTGGTAAATTTAGTTACCACATTAACATTTCAATCTAATTAAAGATTCAATAAAACTCCACTTAGTTTTAATCACTAAAGTAATTATTTAATGATTATTCAAATTTAGGAAATAAATACTGTCTTTAACTGGGTTAAAGAACGAATGTCATTTAAACATCGTTCACGATAAACCCAAAATAATCTTCCATCAGAATGGAATCTATATGGAAATTATAACATTGTATAATCGATATAAATTCCCGTGTCAGACTAATAATATAAATGGAATTATGGCAAAGCCTTTTAAATTCAATATATAGTAACAGTCTTCCTTCACAAAAGCTCATCTCGATTATTACCAAATCAAATTCCATTGAATTCCAATTTAATATATTATACGGGAAATCATTACTTTGGAAAATTCCATTAATCTTAACTAGAAGATTATAAATTCCAAATCACATCTTCACTGTTAATTGGGTAAAAGAAAAAATGTTATTTAAAACACCGTTCACGATAAACCCAAAATCCAACTTGACATCAAATACAAGGCTATGAATAGAAATTATATCGGCTTATATTCAATATCAAATTCTAAAACCAACAGATATCGTGTTGGGAATAACGATATCTTTATCTTCCAAATTCCTCAGCAATATCCGTATAATCACAGAATCCAATATTGAAATATTCGGAAGATAATTTCCATTCAAATCCATTCCAATTTATTCGTTGGAAAACTCTGGTTATTCCAAAACCCATTTTTTAGTCTAATTTATTAATTTAAAAACCATTGGATTATAATTCTAGTTAATAACCAGTTCATTCAGATAAAAATATCTTTTTTATTTTCAAACTTGTAACTTTTCATCCAAATTCTTTCCAAATCGTTCATTATGATTTTACACGATTTTTCCATATTTTTACTAATTTTATTATGGCCCATACAGTCGGTTTCCAATAACGGCCACCGAACTGCATCCATAGCGACTATTTCTGAAATTTATTTGGACATAAATTAAAATCTAACCATTAAAATTTAAATCTCTTATATTCATTGGAAAGATCTTTTCGATACGAACCCAATGGTGCCAGTTTTAGGATAATTTGACGGGCGGATCTCACGTTACATCAATTTGAAGTTAATGGTTGAAATTCGCGAACGGTCGTAGCGAGACGCGTTCTATTCAAGCCATTATAAATATATATAATATATATCGTCGATTTCCATTCAAATCGTATTTTATAAATTCGTTTATAAATTCATTTCAAAACGATTTCAACTTCATTTTCAATTTTAAATTAAAATTGAATATTCCATATCATTATAATATTAAAATGATAATATTTTCAAAATATCATATTTTGAAATCCATTTCCTTTTCGTATTCATTATAAAATGAATAAAATCGATCGATAAACCCGTTCGAGTTAAAATGGCGTTTAGCTACTTAACTCGGCTTCACATTTCAATATTTTCGTGCCCATCCAAAACCGAACATCAAAATCATTATATAATTCTTCACTGAATATTAATTTAAAATATTCGTTTATATTCTGAATCGTAATGTGACTCAATCAATTACCATATAATTTTAGTTATATGGATTTCATGCATTGCATGTATTCAGCTATAATGATAATTAATCATTCAACATTCAGATATCATCCAGAGTGCATTTTACAACTGTATAAGAATTAAGATAAATAAATAACGCTTACCACAGTCTGTCAACCCATCGATTGACATACAACTAAATATTGGGATTAGTGTATATCAAATATCATCCCAATATCCGTATGGGATTTCAAACAACAACAATGAATTTAAACAAATTATTGGTTAAATAATTTAACCAATTCTAATTCGGTTTGAATTACTTTTCTAATTACCCAATTTTCACTATTTAAAATTATAAATGAATATTTTTATCCATTTTATCTATCACAATAATTTTATAATTGTTTTTCTAATGTATCAAACATTTCAAAATCACAGTCACAATAATAACACATCAATTCACCACATCATCCATATAAATAAATACTCAACTACCCAATGCCATTTACGGCGCCACTAGTGGCCATCCGCGAAGTATGAAATGCAAGTGTCGCTAATATCCATACATCACTTCTAATTCAAATGATTTGTGTGAATTCGTGTGTTGAACTCCAAAAATAACTACATGATACAATATTGAGTGAGAAGGAGTTCTCACTTTTGTTTCGACTCCATCATTCTTTAATTCGCGATTTCAGAACCGTTTGGATTTAAACTCGCCTTAAATTCTTATTTGCTCTGTTTCAGTTTTGGTCAGTTCCATGTTGTAGTGTTCGCTGTTGCGAATCCAACGCAGCTGAAATCATTGAATTTGGACATCGTATGAGAAAATTGCATTTTATACTTTGGACATAATTTAAATTAATTGTAATGACCCGGGGATATTTGACTCTCGAATTCCAACAATAATACATAACCCGTATCACTTGTCAGAACTCCAGTATCGAAAACACTAAATAGTTAATGAAAGAATACAGAGGGTGAGATAAGAAAGAAGGAAAATTTAGAATAGAAGAAGAAGAACACAACAACATCAGAGTCTCATATCGCAACAGAATAAAATATAATAAAAACAAAACTTTATTGAGAGCTTTAAAATAAAACATATAATCATCAGAGTACAGCAATACATCTGGACAGTTATATAATAATCTGTCCTCATATACAACACACAGCGGAATAAATCTAGATATCCTACGCCTGAACACCTTCAACTCGTCTCCGGACTTCACAACATCCCATAACCTGAACCTGCACAACCCGTTCTAACCAGAGCATTTACAAAAAGCCGGATCAGTCTGGTAAACCAGAGTGAAAAAAACTCGCTAAGTTTAAAACATCACACAACTTGATTTTTAAAGTCAAATCATTTCTTTTTGAAATCATATCTTTTTCTGATATTATAATATTGTCTAAACACAAGTAAATATCAATCTAGCGGAATGCTTGCATCTAACGTTCCACATATATAGTATACAATCAAAACTGTGGGCTCTTATTGGAGATTGGATTTCCAACTATGACAAGGTATGTAACCACCTTCCGATAGTGTATCTCTAGAGGTGAATACATTGGGTTCAACAAGAACATCTTCCAACCCGGCCACACATGACTGACCACTCATTTCGATTGAGTGTATCGAATGTATATCACCAACAGTTGGGAGCTACCCTACCGTTTCCCGAAATGGGACAACACCAAAATAGATTAAAGAAGGAAATGAATTATCTCTAGATAGGTGATTATACACCCTACTTGGGTACGACCCACTTAGCCATGCTACCTAACCGATTTTTGTCATTACCCAGTTGAAGAGGCTTGAGGTTTAACACTACCTTTAGCACAACATATCACCATTCACTTTGAATGCCACAATGTCAGATCCGTCAAATCTCTAATTGACATCCCCAAAAATATTCTGGGAACTAAGCTAAGAGAAGAATCTTATCCGCAACCAACAGAGATACATTTATAGAAATCAATATACGTGACTCTTAAGAAATACTCGGTCATACATCTATCCATACAAGTCATCCAGGAACAGGATGAACCAAAGGTACCCTCCTACTACATCCTAAGTATCAACCTAAAGATCAGTAGCGAGTAGTCGTTGCAATTCCGGAGATTCCAACCATGACAGAACCCTAGTAAATCTCTGGGTCGAATCAGAGATTTTAAGTGGTTATTCCATTTTATGAAGACCTATCGTCTTCGATTTCTCCGTCTCGATCAGCATCTGATTCTTCCATATTTTCGTATTAGCTGGTCGGAATGGTATTCGAATATAAATTTGGTCCCGGTCTTTCCGTACCAACAATCGTATTGGCCAGATTTTGATAGTTGGTTATTTAACTATCAAATAAACAACCATTCAATCGTAAAAAAAAATATTTACTGGTTTAGTACTCAGAATCATTTGGCTTATTTAATTGTAAATAATTAAATAAACGATTTATTAAAATATTCCAATATTTGAAAATACATTACACTTCTTATTAATACTCACAAAACCCTTTCATTCTAATACTTCGAAAAATATATTATAACACTATCCATTATTCCATTTGATTATCATTTGCCCAACATTATCCATTTTCTAGACTGGGAAATCAGTTTAACTTATTATTTGTAAAAATAATCATTACGACAATCTCTTTTGTTTCAATACTTGAAAACAGTAGCCCACACTTATCTTTTAGAATAAAACCATTCTAATTCCCATTTTCTCACTTCGAAAATATCGTTACGTATTTACACAATCTCCTTTCCATTTTCGTTACTCTGGAAATCTAATCTTATATATTCTTAAATCTTTTATTTCCTTTTTCTCTTTGGAAAATGTCTTTTTATCTTTTCTCAAGCCTTTTATTTCTGTTTTACTTTGGAAATATCTTTTATCCATGCATTTCTGTATTTCAACATTCATTAGTCCTTGACCGTAAACTGGTAAGAGAATAATCCCCTAAGTATCAACCCCGAAGATCGAAATCAACATCAGATTAATACTCAGAAAATCACTCAACACAACCAATCTCTAGTTAGGTTCCAATTATTATCTTAACTCGTTATCAACTCATTTTATCACTTATAATCCATTCAGCTATTTTCACTTTGTAAATCTAGTTTCAATTCCATTCACTTCGTTTAATTTAATTATTAAGTCTCACCCATTTAAAATCGATGTTTTAGCTTCATGTCTCTTTTATAAATCTTATTTATCAACTCAGGTTTGACATAAATCCTTTTTATATCTCGATTCATTTTACTTAATCCAACTGTTAAGTAACATTTCATTTAAGCTATTGTACTCGCTTAAATCTCTTTATAACTTAGTTATAAAACTCGGTTTTATATATAAACCCGTTCAGATCTCCTTTCACAATTTAACTTGATTTCATTTCAAACTCTGATTTCTTACTTAAATGAATTTCAATAAAGAAATCTCTTACATTATTATTAATTAAATTAATAATTCACTTCATTTCTAAATACTGTAAAATTAGTTAAATCCATGATTGACTAAAAAAAATAAACTTGTCTATATGCCTTATTAAATTAAAACAAATGTTCGTTAAACTATTTCAATAGATTAATCGATAATAAACTAATATAATTTAATAATCAATTCCAATAAAAGCGGTTGACTTCATCAATCCAAAACACGGTTATCTAGTTAACCATTTCTAATTAATTCTTCCTTTAAATTAATTAATAATATACTTAATTTAAATAACTTCATTTAATCGTTTCTTCGAAACAGTTAATCTAATTCTTAACTATCTGGTTAATTTCTACTCACCTGCTTATGCATCCCCTTATATTAAGAATTTGCTTTATAAAATAATTCAATAATTATTTATAAACTTAAATAATATACAATAAATATTTATTTCCTTTAATAAATTTCCATTTAAATAAATAGATTTAAAAATTTAACTTCATTTATAAAAATAAATTTTATAACTTCATTCTAGTCGATTTACATGTCGGTAAATCCTTATTTATAACACAATTGATTTTCAAGCCATCTGATGTCAATTACTCAACCAATACTATCCATTGGTTAAAAAACAAACTGTGTAATTTCAGTTCAACAGTCAATAACCAAATCAATTGTCCAATCCATATTGGTGAAACAGTTCATATAATTATGATATGAAAATAACAATAAATTTGAGGAATCCAGTAGGATCCCTCCAACCTGTTTCTCCTTGCATCAAATATGTTATCTCAAATAATATTATTTGATTCAATAAACAGATACAATATTTAACACTAAATAAATAATAACAATTCAAACACCCATATTATGATTTAAAACGTTTATATTATTATAAACATAACCATCAAGGTAACTTACCTTGTTGGGATTTTATCGTTAAATATAATGATTTGATTCAAATTAAATTAAACAAACGTTTAATTTAATCAGTTCAGTTCAACCCATATAATATATATATATATATATATATATATATATATATATATATATATATATATATATATATATATATATATATATATATATATATATATATATAGCATCCATCAACGGATTAACAAACATAGCACATAAATAATAAACCCGACTTATATAAATATATGTGGGTAAACTGAGTGAGTAAAACTCACTTTGATCCCATTTATTCGCTGCAGCGGTTTGGTTATAGTTAAATTAAATAGCGTTTAATTTAACGATAATTCCCAACTGTCTCCTGCACTTTCCAGATTAGCTCTAGACTATTGCGTTCGTCGCCATGATTCCGGTGCAACTTGTTTTATCTAATTTTGATCACATAGTAAGAGTTCACAATGTTATGAGCATACATAAATTTTAAATTACGAATTAACTTCTATTATTATTATTATTATTATTATTATTATTATTATTATTATTATAAACGAATAGGCCAATGAATTATGTTTTGTAAAAACCCAGGTCCAATGTATCCTTCATCCTCCCGTTCTTTGTTTTGTACGATAACGCCCCGTTTCTTCGATCTGCAATTAAAACAGGTCGATTACTTAACTAAACTTTCCTAATTAAAAACGTTTAACCATAGCAGTATTTTACTTGAAACTTAATTATGTTTACTTTTGAAAAGCGGCCCAAATGACTCTCTTTGCTACTTGTTCGAATTATTGCTGTGCGTAACCCAGCTGGACCAAAGTCTATTCATGTTTGTCTACCAAAACATGTTGCCTGACTTTCTTTTATGCCACGTTTGAAATTATTATGTGCCTGGTCTTACAATCTACTCTTGCCCAAAGCAAAGACAATCACCCTTACTTTATGTAGACTCCCTCATGCCTTCTCCTACTTTCACGAAATAGCCAGATGCTCCTCTTTTTGACAACCGCTGCTACAATCCGAAATGGTGTTCAACTTAAGTTTTCCCTCATCCCTTCTACGTCTTTCTTTCTTCCTCCGTCACCCCAAATTCATGTTGACTTCACTGGTCTAATGTTTAATCGCTCTTCACTTCTGAAACAAGCCTTCTCACTTCAAAAATATAGGTCCCAAAATTTAACTGCTTCGCATCTTTTTTCACATTCATCACTTTCTGCGCAACTCCCTCTTTTACACGTAAGCCTCCTTCAAATATGAAAACCCGATTCCATTTGTTTTCTCCTATTGTTCGAAACTTATCATATCTTCTGCTCCTTTGTTTCAAAACAGCACATACCCTTTATTTGGCCAAAACATGGTGACCACGTCATTTACTTAAATGTGCCCAGACCTTTCTTTTGTTTTGTTTTCATCATTATCTGTTCGTCTCAAAACAGCTCGTTCAACCTGCTCTTCATTTTAACCAATTTACAGAACCCAATGTTCACGAACTGCTCCCCTTACTGTTTGTGCCTTCCTACACATGCGTTGCCTCATTTGAAACTAACCCCACCCTTGATCACCTTCAGCAACTGACTGTACATTTTTTTATGTGGAGTTTGAGTTTTCTCCTCGCTGCAAGAATAATGGGAGGATACACGAATTGGTGAATGAGTTAAGCTGCTGAAACAGAAGAATAGTGAGGGGTATGGACGCATATACATAAGGGCAAGAGTTGGATAGAAACCAAGTATTTCATGGCCATGTGTAGGATGAGAAAATAGGATAGGGTTGCATGATATTTCACTTCGTTAGCTTCTGCGCGTTGTACGTACATACTAGAGTAGCTATTTCTTAACCCTTAAGGAGCCTTAAGTATGTACGATATAATATAAATATAAGTTGTATTGGTACCTTATCCATGAGTTTTCCTTTCAATAGAGAAGTAGCCCATTATGAAAGCTGAAGTGATAGGGGCACGGTTTACTTAAGAATGAAGGTATACAAATATGCAGCACATGCTAGAGCAGAAGCACCGTACCTTTCATACATAGAAACTAAGTTATAGTTTTTTAATTTTTTTATTATTATATATATAGACTTCCTTTTGTTTACTGTTGTGCTAAGGAACTGGACGCCATTAGCTTTTAGTTTTTTTTTAATTTCCCATTTGCTATTTTACATGCTACTGTGAAAAGGTATCCAATAATTGATATCTAAAGCTATGTAAAACAACCGTATTTATTTTACAGCTTTTATGCTTGTTGTTTTCATTATGTTTATAACTAACTCATACATAAATGCAAATCTATACAACCGGCTAAATCAAAATACTACCAAGTTAATCCCATCACTAGCATTCAACATGTTTCAGTTCCGTAACCGACCGTGTGCGAAGCACGGGCCTCATCCTAGTTTCTCCATATGAAAGGAAACCAATATGTATTTAGTTTTGATCTATACGTCATTTTTATACGGTCTTTATTAATATATAATCAAATCGATTCTAACGTTTCTTGTTTTATAGAATTTCGACTTAAAATGGATTTTGTATATTCAACTGAAGTTCAAATTGTAAATTACGAACTACCGCGATATTTACGAACTCAATTTATAATTAATATAAATTAAACATTTAAACTCATTATATAAACGAGTTATGTATTTTAAATCCATTTAAAATTCCAAATCAGTATTTAATATAATAAAATAAACTAAATATCTGACTACCAAAAATACGGGACGTTACATTCTTCTCCCCTTAAAAGAATTTCGTCCCCGAAATTAGTGGGGTAGAGAAACGTTACAACTCATTATCTTTCTCAAATCCGATTTATTTCAAATCGAAAACTAATCCGTTATTGTAAATAAAACTTTTCAAAAATATTGAAAATTTTCTAACATCTTAAATTTTCGAAAAAATTCAGCAGAGTCTCCTTTGTACGGAGTGACTTCTGCGATATCGCAGGATCAAATAATATATATACATCGACCCATCCGGTCAGAAAACAAAATTCAAAACCCCGAAATTTATATTTCGCGTAAGGGTACCTTATGCGATCGCTATTGAGCGTACTTGCTCAACTTATTTCGATATACTCAACCAACTTCAATTCTCTAGCCTTCTGGTGCCTATACTTAACTCCATTCAACATGTAAGTAACAATTACATGTAATTTATTGATAATGTTTCATTTGTTAACAAATATAACCGTACAGATTGTCAAAACCAAACATATAACATCATTCAGGTGTAAATACAGGGTTTAATCATTCACCCTCAATTCACATGCGATTCCATTCCAATTATCGTTCGGGAATTCATTTCTTTAGCTTATAATTCATTTAACTCTTTATTAATGAATTTATATTTAACCAGTCTAACACACAATCAACAAACAATACACAATCAACTTAACCAAATCAATTGAATTCACATTCTACATTAATATTTACTTGGTTATCTTTACTTGGATCATCAATCGATTAAGATCCGATTGATTTCCCTAATTATTATCAATTTGATTTCCAAATTTCAAATTTATCTATTTAATTCCAACATTTGTTCTTAACTTAATCAAGTTAAGTTTTAACTTCATAATCAATTAACTAATTTATTTCGAAGTTAGTTTACCTTAATTTAAAAATCCAAATTCTGATATTTGTTCCAAATATCATCCAATTCCTCTTCAAATCTTATTTAACTTATTTTTAAGTTAAATTCTGAATCATTTCAATTCCAAATTAAAATTCTCATTCATAATTCCATATGTGAACCTCTTCGGCTTACATTAAATCATTCCAAATTTTAATCCAATTTGAATTCCATTCAAATCAATCATACACACCAATATCTAAATAATTTGAGAAAAACTATTTATTTTCTATATAAAATATAATTTGGGTACAATTATTTAATTTACCCTCTTTTCGAAACAATATTGTGTATTTCCAATTCAATGCTTCTCAACACTTGAACCGATCAAACAACGCAATACAAAACATTTATATATATAAAATTTACAAATACGCTCTCATATATATACACTCCAACTCAATCTAGGGTATTACTATCCCTATCTCTATCAATTTATGTCACCAAGCTAAGGTTATTACTGAACCATTGCTCCGATACCACTGTAACGACCTGGGGATATTCGACTCTTGAATTCCAACAATAATACATAACCCGTATCACTTGTCAGAACTCAAGTATCGAAACACCAGATAGTTAATGAAAGAATATAGAGGACGAGATAAGAAAGAAAGAAAATTTAGAATAGTAGAAGAAGAAGAACACAACAACATCAGAGTCTCGTATCACAACAGAATGAAATATAATAGAAACAAAACTTTATTGAGGGCTTTAAAATAAAACTTACAATCATCAGAGTACAACAATACATCTGGATAGTTATATAATAATATGTCCTCATATACAACACAGCGGAATAAATCCAGATATCATACTTCTGAACACCTTCAGCTCGTCTCCGGACTTCACGACATCCGATAACCTGAACCTGCACAACCCAGTCTAACCCGAGCATTTACAAAATGCCAGATTAGTCTGGTGAACCAAAGTGAGAAAAACTTGCTAAGTTTAAAACATCACACAACTTTATTTTTAAAGTCAAATCATTTCTTTTTGAAATCATATCTTTTTCTGATATTACAATAGTGTCTAAACACAAGTAAAAATCAATCTAGCGGAACTCTTGCATCTAACGTTCCATATATACAGTATATAATCGAAACCGTGGGCTCTTATTGGAGATTGGATTTCCAACTATGACAAGGTATGGAACCACCTTCCGATATTGTATCTCTAGAGGTGAATACACTGGGTTCAACAAGAACATCTTGCAACCCGGCCGCACATGACCGACCACTCATTTCGCTTGAGTGTATCAAATGTATATCACCAACGGTTGGGAGCTACCCTACCGTTTTCCGAAAAGGGACAGCATCAAAATAGATTAAAGAAGGAAATGAATTATCTCTAAATAGGTGATTATACACCTTACTTGGTTGCGACCCACTTAGTCATGCTACCTGCCCGTTTTTTGTCATTTCTCAGTTGAAGAGGCATGAGGTTTAACAATACCTTTAGCACAACATATCACCATTCACTTTGAATGTCACATCACCAGATCCGTCAAATCACTAATTGACGTCCCTAAAAATATTCTGGGAATTAAGCTAAGAGAAGAATCTTCTCTTCAACCAACATAGTTACGTTTGTAGAAATCAATATACGTGACTCTTAAGAAATACTCGGTCAGACAAGTGTCAGTACAAGTCATCCAGGAATAGGATGAACCGAAGGTACCCTCCTACTGCATCCTAAGTATCACCCTAAAGATCAGTAGTGAGTAGTCCTTGCAATTCCGTAGATTTCAACCACGACAGAACACTAGTATATCTCCGGGTCGAATCAGATATTTTAAGTGGTTATTTCATTTTTTGAAGATTTATGGTCTTTGATTTCTCCATCTCGATCAGCATCTGATATCTTCCATATTTTCGTATTAGCTGGTCCGAATGGTATTCGAATATAAATTCGATCCCGGTCTTTCCCTACCAACAATCATATTGGATAGATTTTGATAGTTGGTTATTTAACTATCAAATAAACAACCATTCAATCATAAAATAAAAATATATTTACTGGTTTAGTACTCAACATCATTTGGCTTATTTAATTGTAAATAATTAAATAAACGATTTATTAAAATATTCCAATATTTGGAAATACATTACACTTCTTATTAATGTTTGCAAATTCCTTTCATTCTAATACATTGAAAAATATATTATAACACTATCCATTATTCCATTTGATTATCATTTGCCCAACATTATCCATTTTCTAGACTGGGAAATCAATTTAACTTATTATTCGTAAAAATAATCATTACGACAATCTCTTTTGTTTTAATACTTGAAAACAATAGCCCACACTTATCTTTTAGAATAAAACCATTCTAATTCTCATTTCCTCACTTCAAAAATATCGTTACGTATTTATACAATCTCCTTTTCATTTTCGTTACTATGGAAATCTCGTCTTATATATTCTTAAATCTTTTATTTTCTTTTTCTCTTTGGAAAATGTCTTTTTATCTTTTCTCGAGCCTTCTATTTCCGTTTTACTCTGGAAATATCTTTTATCCATGCATTTCTGTACTTCAACATTCATTAGTCTTTGACCGTAAATTTGTAAGAGAATAATCCCCTAAGTATCAAACCCGAAGATCGAAATCAACATCAGATTAATACTCATAAAATCACTCAACTCAACCAATATCTAGTTAGGTTCCAATTATTATCTTAACTCGTTATCAACTCTTATCACTTATAATCCATTCATCTATTTTCACTTTGTAAATATCGTTTCAACTCCATTCACTTCGTTTAATTTCATTATTAAGTCTCGCCCATTTAAAATCGATGTTTTAGCTTCACGTCTCTTTTATAAATCTTATTTATCAACTCAGGTTTGATATAAATCCTTTTTATATCTTGATTCATTTTACTTAATCCAACTGTTAAGTAACATTTCATTTAAGCTATCATTCTCGCTTAAATCTCTTTATAACTTAGTTGTAAAACTCGGTTTTAAATATAAAACCCATTCAGATCTCCTTTCACAATTTAACTTGATTTCATTTCAAAATCCGATTTCTTACTTAAATGAATTTCAAAAAAGAAACCTCTTACATTATTTTAAATTAAATTAATAATTCCCTTCATTTCTAACTACTATAAATGTAGTTAAATCCTTGATTGACTAAAATAAATAATAAACTTATCTCTATTCCTTATTAAATTAAAACAAATGTTCGTTAAACTATTTCAATAGATTAATCGATAATAAACTAATATAATTTAATAATCAATTCCAATAAAAGCCGTTGACTTCATCAATCCAAAACACGGTTATCTTGTTAACCAATTCCAATTAATTCTTCCTTTAAATTAATTAATAATATAATTAATTTAAATAACTTTATTTAATCGTTTCTTCGAAACAATTAATCTAATTCTTAACCATTTGGATAATTTCTACTCACTTGCTTATGAATCCCCTTATTTTAAGAATTTGCTTTATAAAATAATTCTATAATTATTTATAAACTTAAAATGTGATGACCCCGAAGCCCCGTTGGACGGTGGCAAGGGTAATCTTTGGAATATAACACATAAACAGAAACAGCAGAACAGAAATAAATAAATACACCAGATAATGTACAATAGAATACAATGGATAAACATAATCATCAGAGTTACACAGTATACAGGATCATACTTAGTACTAAATACAGTTTAGCTATACATAAATGTCTACGGCGGAAAACAAAACATAATATGTACAATAGGAGCTGAACAGCATAAAAAGAGGTAAATGATAGAATCCATCTTCAGCTCCAGCTATCCAGAAAGAGCCTGCTAAGACCTGAACACAAGGCTACCCATGTTGAAAAAGGGGCACTCGAGTTTGCAAGTGAAACCAACTACGAGTCAGTCATGGGGCTGGTATGAGAAATCTACTTAACATATTTTATAATATGGCTAATCACAGGACCACGCCACTTTCGCGGAACGGGTTTACTTCATTGGATTGCCAGTGCTTAAAACAATTAAATCTTTTAAACATCGCAATGCTTTTTACAAAAATGAAGCCATTATAAGACTCAGTTCCCATCACACAATGCAACACAAACCGGAGGATAGAGTTTTACCTTATAATGGCCAAAATATGCTTGATACGAGAAAAACAAATCATTTGATATTATTACTAGTGTTTGTATGTTTCATAAACAATTTCCATCATAAATATCAATCATATATGGCATGGGTACCATATATTATGTCGCCATACATAGGTACACAATCAAAACCACACGGTGTCGTATTTGGAAATTGGATTTTCGTCATGAACCAAGGCAAAAGATAATCCTTACCGACTTCGAGACAATCTAGCCCATGTCTCAGGATCAGAGCTTGAGTGACCCTTGGATCGTCAGGGCCGGTCCACCTATGTGGATTAAAATGCCTGAACAATGCGTTTCCCCGCCCTTTGGGGCGTAAATGAGCCTAATGACTCCATCGGCTCCACATAGTCACCGATATATATGAGGCGCATCGCAACAGCAACAACCACACAGGTGAAAATAATATAAATGTCAGGGCTGGTAGGTCACTGACACCACCCTAGCTAGAAGGAAACGCATGCCCTCCCTGAGGTCCTCTCCCGTTTTTGGTTCATACCGGGATGTGAGGCTCGCGAATTCACGTTATACACAAAGCTATGCCACACAGGCCGTGCTTTGATCATCAACCACAAGACTTTGTTTTTCAATAGAAGCCTTGATCATTTGCCACTCAGGCGTGCCACACAGGCAGTTCACTCCATGCGATTGACTTCTATCGATATATAACCTCTGAGCTCGTATGTCTCAGATAAGGGCGTTAAGCAAGAGAATAAATTCTCCATCGCCAAACAGATATATATTTAATAGAGATCAATCAGCACAGAACAAAATCCAATGTCAGACACACAGTCCATTTACAAGTTCGTTCTGGGTCTGAACGAAACCGGAGGCACCGCATACCTCGCATATCCATCGATCTCCACGTACGTCTGGACGATCACCACTTATTATCTATATTTCGGGATGCCTCCCAATCAAGACATCAGTTATCATCCAACCGAGGTGAAGATCTCCGGTCTTCAACCACCGTCTTCATCATCGACTTCTTATCGCCGATCAATTATTTGAAATGAGATTTAACTCGGCCTTTTCAAATAATTCACGTATATTTAGAATTTCAAATCAATTTATTTCAATGGTTAAATTATTCGACACCAATAATTAAATTCATTAATGTAACTTTCACACCAAACACATTCAACCATCAAATATCACATAAACCAAGAAAATTCAGTTTATTTCCATTCCATATCGTTTATAATATTTTATCACGATTTATCACTATTTTTATTTATTTAAAAATAGCCAATACATTCAAACAACGCTTCAGGCCATAACGTGGCCGTGGCGTTTTTTTTCTTCAGATTTGATTTACACATATCTGAAAATCTAACCGTTGGACCTTCACAAATTTTACATCATTAGAAAGATCTTTTCAAAACAAATCCAACGGTTTCAGTTTTGGGAAAATCCGACGGTCGAATCTCCCAGTACAATCGTTTGAAGTTACGATTTCAAAATACGAATTGCAGCGTCGTTATTCAATTTAATTTAATTATATATATATATATATAATCGATTCTAGCACTGTTTTTCTTTAGATTTGAATTAAACATTCCAGACACTCCAACCGTTGGATCTTCACAAAGTGGGTGTCGTTGGAAAGATATTTCCAAAGCGAACCCAACGGTTTCGGTTTCAGGAAAATCCGATGGTCGGATCCCCCGCACTAATCGTTTGAAATCACGGTTTCAAAACACGAACTGCAGCTTCTTTATTCGATTTATTTTAATTATATTTATATATAAATATATATAAATATAATTCTTTCTTCGATTTCAAAACCATATCCACTTCATATATTTGATAAAAATGATATTTTTATCATCAAAAATATTTATTCAACACATGAATATTTTTAGCACTTCATATTCACAATAAAATGTAGATTTTCTTGTTCAATCTATATATTCGACACATGAATGTTTTTGACTTCACACACATGATAAAAATATGATTTTTATCGTTTTAGTCCTTTATTCAACACATGAATATTTTCTATAGTTTTTATATATAATAAAAATGCGATTTTTATTGTAAAACAATTTATTTAAAACACTAATATTTTATATGGTTTATATATATGATAAAAATGTTATTTTTATCTTTCAAACAAATTTACTCAACACATGAGTTTCATTCAACACATGAATTTTATTTCAACATTCAACACATGAACTTTATTTCAACATTCAACACATGAATTTAATTTCAACATTCAACACATGAATTTAATTTCAACATTCAACACATGAATTTAAATCAAACACAAAAATATTTCAGAAAATTTCGGTAGCATAACGGCAGGGTAGTTAAAACCGGGACCATCCCTAGTACGGCTCCTCGCTCTACCTTAAATCCTACCAGCTTTTGACAATAGGGATTTTCAATATCTAGTTCGTATGCAGACGAATTTTCCCATATACTAATCCTATTGGGAGTTCAACCACAATCAATCATTTCAAATCAACCATTCATGATGTTCACCAAATTTTTACATCCACCAATAATCCAAACAATATCCCAACCAATATATATCGTCCATGGTCTGTGGACGAGGGGAGTATATATATATATATATATAGATATACGTATATAACTATATTTCGATTTCATTTCAATATCATTTCAATTTATTTCAACGCATATATCACTTCTACAACGCATATATAACTTATACATCGAACATACCACTTATACAACGCTTATACATGAGGTGTACAATGCTTATATAACTCATACTTCGACTGTATAATTTATACATTGTTGATTTCATATCGTTTATAATTCAGAAATCTCACATTCGGTTCCACTCCACCAAAAATACCAGAAGGCTCAGAAAAATATCCGGTCTCTTCTAGAATGTAGAAGACGTCCGCACGAGTCCACGGTCTCTTGTTTCACTGGATTTCGTTAATACAGCAAAAAGATATGATTTTTAGAAATTTATCACACTTTGCAACGGTTTTAAACTGTGGAAATCAGTTTGAATATACTAACCATATACCTTTCAGCAAACCTTCCAAACTAGGTCTTCGATTTTCTCACAAACCGTGAAGTGATGCGAGGATCGGGCGGTGCAGCGTTGAAGTGGAAGGAGGGGCGCACGTGCGCACGGCGGTGGGCCCTGTTCGGTGGTCAGGCGTGGCCATGGCGGCGAGTTGAAGTCGTCGACTTCCCGGAGGTGATTCAGCCTCCACGCTCCACGATAAAATTTCCAACAGGTATGGATTTAAAGCTCTCTTCGAGCTCTTCAAAAAGTTCCAAAGAACCTATATCTAATTTGGCGTGGATTGATCAGGAAATGGCTGGGAAGTGGTGAATGGGTTTTCCGCCGTGCGTGATTGAGAGTCGGGGAGAGAGAAGATGGAGTGTTGAATTCGATTGGCCCGGCCCTTTTTATTTATTTTAAAATCCAAAAATACCCCCTTTCTCCTTACAAACCCCAATTCAAACCCAAGGACTGTCGCCTCTAGTTAAATACCCCCATTCCGAACACAATGGGATATGTTTCGTAGGCCAACTCGACTGTTACAGTCAGTTATTATTCAAATCAAAATATAAAACATTTAATATTTGATTTGAACGTACATTTCAATTTGTCGGGGCCACATACTGATTCTAAAAATTCCAGAAAAATAAATCTAGCTATGTTTTGACGATACGGTCCCAACAAAACAAGTTTCGTCGAATTCGGAGACCGTTTGAAAAATGGCCATTTTCTGGTCGTTCCAATTTAACAAAAATCGACCAAACACATTTTCCTTTGCCAAGCTCACATACTAACTTCAAAAATTATGAAATTCGAAATCTAGCAATAATTTGACATCCTGGACCTATCAAAACTGGTTTCGTTGAATTCTGAGGTCGTTTGCAAAATGGCTATTTTCACGGGCTATATAAACTCTATAGCGACCTTTCTGAAAATTCATTTGGCCATAACTTTTGATTCCCGCTATGAAACTTCGATTTTTCAGATTTGTTAGAAAGATATTCATAAACAGATTTAAATGTTTTTGGTTTCACTAAAATTCGTTTTATTTTGCACCCGGTACAGTTAGTCAAAGTTTGAATTGAAAATTTGAAACTGTCGCGCCATTTCAGGCCTGGTTTATAATTTAAAATAATTATATTTATTTTCAAACATCGATTCAAACATACTTTTCGCCGTTATTATTTAAAATATTTTATTTTAAATGTCTAAAATTCACTAAAATAGCCGAATTAAAAATTTTAAATTGCCTCAGATTTTCCGGGTTGTTACACAAATAATATACAATAAATATTTATTTCCTTTTATGAATTTCCATTTAAATAAATATATTTAAAAATCTAACTTCATTTATAAAAATATATTTTATAAATTCATTCCAGTCGATTTACATGACGGTAAATCCCTATTTATAACACAATTGATTTTCAAGCCATCTGATGTCAATTACTCAACCAATATTGTCCATTAGTTAAAAACAAACTATGAAATTTCAGTTTAAAAGTCAACAACCAAATCAATTGTCAATCCGCATTGGTGAAACAGTTCATATAATTATGATATGAAAATAACAATAAATTTGAGGAATCTAGTTAGATCCCTCAAACCTGTTTCTCCCTACATCAAATACATTATCTCAAATAATATTATTTGATTCAATAAATAGATATAATATTTAACGCTAAATAAATAACAGTAATTCAAAGGTTCATATTATAATTTAAAACGTTTATATTATAATAAATGTAACCATCAAGGTAAGTTACCTTGTTGGGATTTTATCATTAAAGATAACAATTTGATTCAAATTGAATCAAACAAACGTTTAATTTAATTAGTTCAGTTCAACACACACACACACACACACACATATATATATATATATATATATATATATATATATATATAGCATCCATCAACCAATTAACAAACATAGCACATAAATAAAAAACCCGACTTATATAAATATAAGTGGGTAAACTGAGTGAGTAAAACTCACTTTGATCCCATTTATTTGCTGCAGTGGTTTTTTTATAGTTAAATTGAACAACGTTTAATTTAACGATAAATCCCAGTTGTCTCCTGCACTGTCCAGATTAGCTCTAGACTGTTGTGTTCGTCGCCATGATTCCGGTGCAACTGGTTTTAACTAATTCTAATCACATAGTAAGAGTCTACAATGTTATGAGCATACATATATTTAAAATTACAAATTAACTTCTATTATTATTATTACTATTATTATTATTATTATTATTATTATTATTATTATTATTATTATAAACGAACAGGCCAACGAATTACGTTTTGTAAAAACCCAGGTCCAATGTATCCTTCGTCCTCCTATTCTTTGTTTTGTACGATAACGCCCCGTTTCTTCGATCAGCAATTAAAATAGGTCGATTACTTAACTAAACTTCCCTAATTAAAAACGTTTAACCATAGCAAGTACTTTATTTAAAACTTAATTATGTTGAAATGCGGCCCAAATGACTCTCCTTGCTACCTATTCGAATTTTTGTTGTGCGTAACCCAGTTGGACCAAAGTCTATCCATGTTTGTCTACCAAAACATGTCGCCTGACTTTCTTTTATGCCATGTTTGAAATTATTATGTGCCTGATCTTACAATCTGCTCTTGCCCAAAGCAAAGACAATCACCCCGACTTTATGTAGATTCCATCATGCCTTCTCCTACTTTCACAAAATAGACAGATGCTCCTCTTTGTGACAACCGCTGCTACAATCGAAATGGTGTTCAACTTAAGTTTTTCCTCATCCCTTCTGCGTCTTTCTTTCTTCCTCCGTTGCCCAAAATTCATGTTGACTTCACTGGTCTCATTTTTAATCCCTCTTCACTTCTGAAACAAGCCTTCTCATTTCAAAAATTTAGGTCTCAAAACTAAACTGCTTCACATCTTTTTTTCACGTTCATCACTTCCTGTGCAACTTCCCCTTTTACACGTAAGCTTCCTTCAAACGTGAAAACCCGATTCCATTTGTTTTCTCCTGCTGTTCGAAACTCTTCCCATCTTCTGCTCCTTTGTTTCAGTACAGCACGTACCCTTCATTTGGCCAAAACATGGTGGCCACGTCATTTACTTAAATGTGTCCAGACCTTCCTTTTGTTTTGTTTTCATCATTGTCTATTCTTCTCGGAACAGCTCATCCAACCTGCTCTTTATTTTAACCAATTTACAGAACCCAATGTTCACGAACTGCTCCCCTTACTGTTTGTGTCTGCCTACGCATGCGCTACCTCATTTGAAACTAACCCCACCCTTGTTCACCTTCAGCAACTGAGTGTACATTTTTTTATGTGGAGTTTGAGTTTTCTCCTCGCTGCAAGAATAATGGGAGGATACACGAATTGGTGAATGAGTTAAGCTGCTGAAACAGAAGAATAGTGAGGGGTATGGACGCATATACATAAGGGCAAGAGTTGGATAGGAACCAAGTCTTTCATGGACATGTGTAGGATGAGAAAATAGGATAGGGTTGCATGATATTTCACTTCGTTAGCTTCTGCGCGTTGTACATATACACTAGATTAGCTATTTCTTGACCCTTAAGGAGCCTTAAGTATGTACGATATAATATAAATATAAGTTGTACTGGTATCTTAACCATGAGTTTTCCTTTCAATAGAGAAGTAGCCCATTTTGAAAGCTGAAGTGATAGGGGCACGGTTTACTTAAGAATGAAGGTATACAATATGAAGCACATGCTAGAGCAGAAGCACCGTACCTTTCATACTTAGAAACTAAGTTATACTTTTTTTATTATTTTATTATTATATATATAGACTTCCTTGTGTTTGCTTTTGTGCTAAGGAACTGCACGCCATTAGCTTTTAGTTTTTTTTTTTAATTTCCCATTTGCTATGTTACATGCTACTGTGAATAGGTATCCAATAATTGATATCAAAAGCTATGTAAAACAACCATATTTATTTTATAGCTTTTAAACTTGTTGTTTTCATTATGTTTATAACCAACTCATACACAACTGCAAATCTATACAACCGGCTAAATCAAAATACTACCAAGTTAATCCCATCACTAGCATTCAACATGTTTCAGTTCCGTAACCGACCATGTGCAAAGCATGGGCCTCATCCTAGTTTCTCCATATGAAAGGAAACCAATATGTATTTAGTTTTGATCTATACGTCATTTTTATACATTCTTTATAAATATATAATCAAATGGATTCTATCATTTCTTGTTTTACAAAATGCTGGCTTAAAATAGATTCTTTATATATTCAACTGAAGTTCAAATCATAAATTACGAACTACCGCGATATTTACGAACTCGATTTATAATTAATATAAATTAAACGTTTGAACTCGTTATATAAACGAATTATGTATTTTAAATCCATTTAAAATTCGAAATCAATATTTAATATAATAAAATAAATTAAATATTTGGCTACCGAAATACGGGACGTTACATTAGGTTAACTTAATTAATTAATTATTAATTACATAATTAAGCCGAATAAACATCCTTCCATCGTTAATCATCTGGAACCCTTCGAAGAAAAACTGCGACACCATTCTTCATGTCGCAGCGCCTCTCGAGGCCACCAGCGATCGATCGCCACCCGCCACCCTATGCGCCGCCACACCCTCCTTCTCCGATCACAATCTCGACCAACTCGGTGGCTCTAATCACCATGAAAACCACTGCGATGACCACCAGTTCAAGACAGAAATCCAACTTAAATATGAAATGAAAATTAATCTTGCCTATACGAATTTGAAGAGCTAACGATTCTCTACCATGTTTGTTTTATAAAATTTTGAAATTGCTTTGTGGATTGAAAGAATTTTGGAGGAGAATGATGGACAATATCATCCCTTGAAGAAAGAAATTATATTATGGGATTAGGGTCTTTTTTTGTGAGGGGGTATTTATATAAAATTATATTATTATTTACTTCATTTAATACTCGTTTATCGATTCGAACTCCAAATCAAACCCAATGACTGTCGTTTCTAACCAAATACCCCTATTCCTGACACAATGGAATATGTTACGTAAGCCAATTCTATTGTTTTGATTAGTTTTTATCAAAATTAAATTATAAATTAATATAGCATTCGATATTGAATTTCAACGTACATTTTAATTTACTGAGACCACATACTGACTCCAAAAATTATGAATATTTAAATCTAGCTATGTTTTGACGATACAGTCCTAGCAAAATTAGTTTCGTCGAATTAAGAGATCGTTTGAAAAATGGTCGTTTTCTAGTCGATTAAATTTAAACTAAAATGACAAAACACGTTTAAATTTACCAGGCTCACATATTAATTCCAAAAATTATGAAATTTGAAACCTAATAATAATTTGACATTCCAGATCCAACAAAATTGGTTTCGTCGAAAGTGGAAGTCATTTGTAAAATGGCTATTTTTAATGGGTATATATTATTTAAAATATATATATAAATTCCATAGCGACTATTCTAAATTTTAATTTAGCCATAACTTACAATTTATAATGTGAAATCTAAATTTATCACATTCGTTAGAAAGATATAATTAAATAGATTCTAACATTTTTTGTTTCACTGAAATCCGATTTAATTTGAATCCTATACATTCAGTTGAAATTTAAAATCGAATTTTCAAACTACCGCGCCATTTCAGGCTCGTTTTATAATTAAAATAAATTTATGCGTTCTAACTTCGATTTAAATAAATTATTTAATCATTAATTCTCAAAATAAATCATTTTTAATTATTAAAATCCATTAAATCAATTAAAATTAAATTTTTAAATTGGTTCAGAAATTCCAGGATGTTACATGGACTGTCATAATATTTTGAATTTAAAAAAGCTAATAAGTAAATGTCATAATACATCATAAGATAAAATTTCGGGTTGTTACATGTTTTAGACTATTTTGAATGACACATACAATGTTCTTATATGTTTCTGACTGTTTCATTTCAGAACTATTACACCAATTTCTTCCATTTTTTATAGTTCAATGACTTAGCAACATTAGATTAATATAATCCTCTACATTCTTCACTCTACAAAAGTATATCCTTGTCCAGTAAATCTTTAACTAGGCAGTACTTAGGATAGAATTCAATGTACATTTTGTTATCCGGTGCCAATTTAGCAACACTTATAATATTCATTTTTATGAATGGAACCCATAAAAATGATATAATTGTTTTCCTCCTTTTATGTAGGCATCTCTTGAATGAGTTATTCTGATTGAATCACCATTACACATTTGAATAGACTTATTATCTTTGTACTCCTTATTTCCAAGATTAATTGTAACAACCTAAAATTTAAATGACTTAAATAACGTGTTTAACTGAAATTTTACATAAGAATTTAATTTTTTTTCTTATTACAATAATTAAAATGAATGTATTTGATTTCTAATGTGTGTGTCTAACTTGAATAATAAATCAGAATGATCGTTTAGTTTCATAACGCATTTGCTTAAAACTAGCATGAAATCAGTTATAAATACGAGCGTCACGGCACGCGCTTCGCGCGTGATGATGGCACACACTTCGCGTAAGGATTATTGTTCCTTAATTACTGCTTATTTTACATATGCAAAAAAATATTTGTATTAATATTTGGTTTATTATTCTCATTAAACGTGCTTTATCTGTTGAGGACAAAACATATTCTTATTTCCTTTACCTTCCTAACTTCTTTCAGACAACATTCACTTTTATTTACACATATACTAAGACATTCACTTTTATTTGAACATATACTGAGACATCCACTTCTCACGTTCATGGTCTCACGCAAACAACAGGGGACAATGCTCCCATTTACTTTACTATTTAAAAGGAACATAAAACATTATTTTTCATACAAATCATGAAGAACAACCTTAGAAACAAAGTACATAGGTTGAGGGCAAAGAACGCTGGTTAAACTTAAATGTGGTGTAAACTTATTTATGCGTTTACCTAGGAAAAAATCACCTTTTGAATGAGGTGAAGCTTCAAAAATTTAAACCCAATAAATAAAAAAGTAAATTTTTTTTGTAGTGTATTCAATTTTATGAGGCAGTGAGTATTGGGAAGAAAGGTATGAAAGAGGAGAGAATTTCAAGCAAAGCGTAGAGGAAATGAGGAAAGAAGCGTGAAAATTAATTGGATGGTGTGCCATATTTGAAGGTGAATGGCTGTTTCTAGAATAGCGCATTTGCAGGGGAGTCTGACCTTTCAAATGCACCTATGCTGATGTCAGATTTGAATAAAAATCATTAAGATTTTATTTATTTGACTTTAGCACGTTCTACTATTTATTAATTGCTAATTTATATCGTAATACGCAATAATAAATGTCGTTATTCAAATTTACATGCCTATTCAAATTGTCGTTGGATATGGAAAGAGTAATCTAATTATATTAATTGCCTATTTATAAACGTTACAACACTTATTTTATAAACACATATTTTTTTTTCAAAAAATTTCAATTAGAGGGTAATAGGTGGCAGTGAATAATACTGGTAATGTTAATATAAAAATTCAAGGTTTTATACTTATAGCCAATAGAATAAGCAGTGAAACATTCAATGCAAAATTTATATTAATTGCCTATTCATTAATTTCCTATTCATAAACGTTACAACACTTATTTATAAATGCATATTTTTTTAAAATAATTTTAATTAGAGGGTAATAGATGGCAGTGAATAATATTGGTAATGTTAATATAAAACGTCAAGGTTTTATATTTATGGCTAACAGAATAAGCAGTGAAACATTCAATGAAAAATTTATATTAATTGGCTATTTATTAATTGCCTATTTATAAACGTTAAACACTTATTTATAAACACATATTTTTTTAAAATAATTTTAATTAGAAGGTAATAGATGGCAGTGAATAATATTGGTAATGTTAATATTATGTTAAATGCGTAAAGGATTTAAAGTCTGGTAATAATGCATAAAGGAAACAAATTCTAGTATGCTGTTTATGGTATTCTTGAATAAGATGGAGTAATTATTTCCGATGCAATATTATGTTAAATTGACCTATTATGTCGCTGATGCAATATATTACGAAGTCAGTATGATTTTTTTCCAAATATTTTAAGGGGCATTTTCGGTAGTTTGCGTGTACACCAAAAAAGTGTGACACCAAACCTATTGCAACTATTATTAAAGATAATGTTGTAATGTTGATTTACGAAATATAATATTTTTATATATAATTGATCTTGTAAATTTTACAATGAAAACGTTAATTTACCTTGCTTTGTTTAAATCGATTTATGCGATCGATTTACGGTAGCAGCAACCGATAATAGCGTAACCAACATTTATAACTTAAAGTTTGAAATAAAATCTTAAATTTAATATTCAAGATGTACTTACCTAAACATAGTGTAGGAGTAAAATTCGTTGAAAAATATGCAAATTTATTCAGTTCGCATATATAGTCAAATTTAAGTAAATCGTTTTAAAAATAAAAAATTGTCGGAACTTAGGCGTTTTCTATCTAAAAATACTATATCACTTTCTGAGCAAGATGGTATTTTTCGTTTCGTAAAATTCGAACGTTTATTTCTTCGAAGTCTTTTTTTCACTTGAAAAATATATCAACCTTTTATCCTTCTGTTAGTATCATTTTTGTGTCTGTTTCTAATGTGGCTTCTCTAACTTATATATTTTTTTCTTCAAAAATGCTACTATGAAAAAAATGTTTTTTGTCAAATAGTACAATAGAGATATAATTTTAGTAGGAACCACATATAAAATTACCATATACCCCCTCCTGGAATTTCTCTAATCCCCCTAAATTACAATATCCTAGCATATTGACAAAAATATGCTTTTTCATAGTAACAAAACCCTTTTTTAAGAATTTTGGTGTCTTGAAAATCCAAAAGCTAGTCAGTTTCTAAATTCAGTACATCGGTTCGTACTCTATTATTCATGAAACCATGTGTTGCTTCTCTTTCATTTTCTATTTCTTAGTGCATGTTCCCTGCTCTTGCTTTCTCCTATCTTTATATGCATCCTCTTACCTTTTTTCCATTTGATCTTTCATGCATGGTTCTTATGAAAATAAAAAATGAAACGAAAAGCGAACAAATAAAACAATTTAAGCAATAAATTCCTTTCTCCTTTTCTTTGATGCACAGCAGGAAATCATCACCCTCAACCTACGAAAAGAACCGTACGTTTTCATCTTCCCCTACCTTCGCCCCACACTGCTCAATCCATCTCCCTTAACCGCGCGCCATACCAAGTTCGCCGCTACTTGGCCATTCTCCTTTCCGACCACTATCTCGAATCTCTTTTCCCGTAGAGCCCTCGACCTAAGGAAACCCATACCAAAAAGCAAACAAACAAAACCCAAGCCTACCCAATCCTATAGCTCACCGCGCCACAACCCCACTTTGACTACCGTTGTGCCTTCACCTGCCCCAACCCATGCTAAAGTCATAATCCGAAGCTTTGAGCATTCATACTAGGTATATTTAGGATGTTTTGCATCATGTTTTCAAAAGTATTTTAAAAAATTTAGTGCATACGTATAGATGGCCCGATTTAGAATCATCTTGCATACATGTTTTATGGTTGAAATGCATTATGTATATTGTGCACATATACACATGGTTGCAAAGTGGATGTACACAAATTGGTTGTGTAGGAATCGAAAGTAGGTTTCATAATTTCGAGGCAAAATTCCTTTCAAGGTGGGAAGAATGTAACAACACAGAATTTTGACAATAGAAACTAATTATTAGAATATCAAAAATAAGAAATTCTGAAAACAATGGAATTTGACCACGAAACTTTAACCGTTGTGTTCATCTCCGAATTCTGGTCAACTTTCATGTTTGGAGTTACGCGAATGGAGTCCGCCTGAAAAAGTTATGAAGGAAATACAAAACACAAACGAAAATAAATAAATAGAATAAAAAATATATATTTATTACTTCTTTAATTTGCCTTCACTGGGAAGTTCGGCCGAAAGGTGCTCGGCCGCTCCTAGGAGGGTGTCGACCGCTTTGGGCTTGTATTACCCAGTGAGTGCTAGGTTTTGAAGGGTATTTTCATTATATTATATAAAAGGATGGATGTTTATTTAAATAAATCTAACAGTTCATGGCCAATTCCACTCCTATAAATAAAGGGGTAAGGCCTCATTCTTTTTCATACAAATCTGTGGGCAACAGCGAAGCCCTGCCATTTCCCTTTCTCTTCAAATCAATTTCTTAATCAAAAATATATCCATATACAATCAATTAAATATAAATCGTACAGATTTGAAAGAGATTATCATATTCAAATGGAAAAGGGTATGAATTGACGTCTAAGATATTCTTTGTCAGATTCTCCCCTCTTTTCCTATCTCTTGCAAATCTATAGATTTAAAAGTATCCTTTTTTTCAGAATAATTGTAGATCTGTAAGAATTTGGGATTGTAGGCCTAAATGATTATTTAGATTTCAGATTTGGATGCTTTCAGGTGAGTTGGAAATTTACATACAAAGTTATAGTAACCTATTTATCTCGTTTGGATTAGACTCAAAATATATGCCTTAATATCATCAGGCATGTTTATAACATTGCTGAATTTGAAATGACACCTATCAGATCTGCTTATAAATATTGTCAAAATTTGAAAGTGTAGGTTTGTGGTTATGAATAATATTATTTGTAGGCTTACTTAATTGCTTACACATATTGCCTACAATTATGTTGGAAAATATATTGTGGTTGGTGCAAAACACTGTAGATATGGAAATCAGTCTCATTGAACACTATTTAGATGTAGTTATATTCCAGATTTCTAGTTTCGGTGTTAATTAATGAGTTATACAATTTTGATTTAAAATAAATGAACCTATTTGCATTCAAAGTTGTTGGGGTTTTGGCTTAGTTGTGGTAAATACGTCATTTTCCTCTTTTTGAATAAAAAGACATTATTTTGAAACCCACAAAAAGTATGACAAAAAATTAAAAAAGGGGAAAAGTTGTATAAATTTATGTTTAAATACAAATATTTGTGTGTAATTTGCATAAACTATTCCATAATATACATAAACATATATATTTCTTGTGGTTTGAAATATGTTTATTCCAATAATCAGACGTAATTTATAATAACTGTAGCTAACGGTCTTTTGTAAGATTAGGAACCTTATGGCAAGACTGAATGCAAAAAGGAATATTTGTTTATTAGTTAAACAAATTATTAAATTAACGATAATAACAATAAAGGAAGATAACTATGTTAACCATGCCAAATATGTATATATATAGACACACATACATTATCCGGCTAAATCTATGTAAAGACAAAATATACATTCTATTGAATGTTTGAACGATGTTCATTTATGGAATCATACATATGTAATCCATATTAACGTAATATATTTGTGGTAACCATGGTACTAATTAATATAATTGATTACTATAAACAGGGCCACAAATGAATAAAATGACAATTGTAACCAACGTCAATATGGGGAAAGTAAATTTAATAATGAAATTAAGTCTAACACTTAAAATTCCTAAGATTTGTTAGGATTAATGTGGTAAACCCCAATTAGGAAATTTAATCTATAACCGCATTAAGGCATGAGGTTAGGCTCAACTTGTATTAGAAGTCTGCCCGGAACCGACCATCAAATCCAGCATCCACAAGTGGTCAGCTTAATGTGAGAGGTCTGGTGCACATGTATATATATATACACACATACATATACATACATACATACATATATATATATAACAGACGATAAATGAATAAATAAAATTAGTAATGCCTGTTGGGGTACAACAAATAGATATTTCGGGACTGAAAAGATAAGGATATCTGTTGTTAATTAATGTCTTAGGAAAATTATGGTCGTTAGGCTCATAAATGACACTAATTATAATCAATGATAATAGAAAGGGAAATAAGTGATTTGATGGTTTCCTTAGGAAAATTTGATCATTACGGTTATAAATGGCAATAAACCTATGAACATAAATAAATGAAATAAAAGGGGATTAATGGGTATTGATTTTCGTTATAAATGCCAAGTCCAATAAGGGAAAATAATTATATATATACTAGGATAAGGAGAATATAACTTTTCGTGTTTATACAAAGTTAATATAGAACTTATAATTAAAAGTTAGAACTGTATTTTGTCGGTTAATGATGTGAAACATTATTAACCATACATACCTACGACGATAATTAACTGTGTGTGTATGGTATTTCCATAAAGAGGAACTAAACGGGAATAACTTAATAACGTAGCCTGCTTCATCTTAATAGGGAAGAGCATTAAAGGATTAATGGGGGTACGAACATAATAATCTTCGCGTATAGTCTGCTTCGTTGGGTCTTAAGTGGCTTGGGTCGAGGAGTCCACCTGGGAGTAGGTCTTCCGGTCTAGGGGTCTTAAATGGTATATGTGTGAGGCCTATCCAAACCTAGAAATCTAAAAATGTCTTATGTGACTCCCTGTCTTGTGGGAAGTAATAACCGACTAAGGATATTATCAAATGAAGTTAGCTAGATGGTAAAGCGAAACAACCTCTCTGTAACAACCCGGAAAATCTGGGCCAGTTTAAAATTTTTAAATTGGCAATTTTAGCGAATTTTGATTATTTAAAATGAATTATTTTAAATAATATCGATGAGAAATTTATTTTGAATATAATTCGACGTATATATTATATACGTCGTCGTTAGAATATAAATATTTATATATAATTATAAATAGAATTGAAAATGGCGCGGTAGTTCGATAATTCGATTTCAAACTTCAATTGAATGTACCGGGTGCAAAACAATCCGGATTTTAATGAAACCAAAAACATTAGGATCTAATTGATGATATCTTTCCAACGAAGTTGACAAACTGAGATTTCATCTTAGAAATGATAAGATATGTCCAGTTTAAAATTAGAAATAGTCGCTGTGGAATTTATATATATTTTTATATATATAAGGCCCTTAAAAATAACAATTTTGCAAACGACCTCGGATTTCGACGAAACCAGTTTTGTTGGGTCCGTGATGTCAAGTTATTGCTAGGTTTTAAATTTCATAATTTTTCGAATCCATATGTGAGCGTGGCAAAGGAAAACGCGTTTGACCAGTTTCAGTTGATTTTAATCGACTGGAAATTGGCCATTTTTCAAACAGTCTCAGAATTCGACGAAACTAGTTTTGTTAGGACCGTATCGTCAATACGAAGCTAGAAAATATTTTTCTGCAATTTATAGAGTTATTATGTGACCCCGGTAATTTGAAATGTACGTTTAAAATTCAATATAGTGATTTAAATGTAAATTTAACGGAAACTGATTCAAACGGTCGAATCAGCTTACGATACATATCCCATTGTGTTCGGAATGGGGGTAATTCGCTATGGACGACAGGCGGTGGACCTCGTTTCGAGGTCGTATGTAAAAGTCAACTTTTAGTAAATAAAATATAAAAAAAAAAATTAATTAATTAATAAAAAATTCCCTTCTCTCCCTCCTTTTAGTTCTGGCCCCCCCCACCGATTAAATTCATTGAACAGAAAATAAAAAAAAAAAAAAAAAAAGAAGAAAGGGGAGGAGCTGTCGCTCCTCCACCGAAGGCCATCGCGGCCTGGCGACGCGCCGCCCAGGGCTGGCCACTGCGCCGCCCTCTCTCCTCCGCTCCACTCTCTTCCCCCCCCCTCAGTAACGATCGACGCGCCCAGCCATGAGCGGGCCCCATCATCGCCAGAAGGCCGTCCGACCACCCTCACCCCCCTGACCCCCCCTACGCACCACCCCGCAAGCCCTAGCCACCCCCCCTCCTCTGAACCACCTCCGCGGCTTCGATTCCGACCCCCCCTGGCTTGAGGAAGCCGCCGTACCCCCCCCCCCCCCTTCAACAGTCGATGTAAGTTTTTAATTTATTTATTTACTTTATTTTTATTTTTATTTAAAACAGAAAACCGATTTTTAAACGATAATAAAAACTGATTTTTTATAAAGTTTTAAAAACTGATTTTATTATATTGTAAAAACTGATTTATGTATATTGCAAAAACTGATTTTTATATTTTGTTAAAACTGTTTTTTTTTATGAATAAAAACTGATTTAACTTTATGGTTTAAAAAATGAATTTGCTTTGAAAATATAATTTTTGTATTGTTTAAATCGAAATAAAAATATAATCTTTACTATATAGGAATATTAAAAATATGATTTTTATATTTTTAAAGTATTAAAAATATAATCTTTATAGGATAGAGAAGTTAAAAATATCACCTTTGTATATGTGGCGAAATAAAAATCTGATTTTTTATTTTATATACATTGAAATCAAGTGATGAAATTTGAAAAGGTGAAATCTTTGAATTTAAAAAGGCGAGATTTTTATATATTGAACTTCGATAGAAAAATAGGATTTTTATATATTGAACTTCGAGTTAAAAAATTCGATTTTTATATATTGAACTTTGAACTAAAAATTCGATTTTTATATATTGAACTTTGAAATAAAAATTCGATTTTTATATATTGAACTTTGAAATAAAAATTCGATTTTTATATATTGAACTTTGAAATAAAAATTCGATTTTTATATATTGAACTTTGAAATAAAAATTCGATTTTTATATATTGAACTTTGAAATAGAAATTCGATTTTTATATATTGAACTTTGAAATAGAAATTCGATTTTTATATATTGAACTTTGAAGTAAAAATTCGATTTTTATATATGGAATAGCGAAGTAAAAATTCGATTTTTACATATGTAGTGAAAGCAACAACGAAGGTGACAAAAAGGGCGAAACGACGAAGACTTCTGCAAATGAAGAGCCGTGGAGCTAGGATAGCTATCTGTGAGAATTTCTCACCTTTCTATTTTATTTCTAGTTATATATATATACTAGGATGCAGACGGTGCTTAGTAGCACCCGACACAATCGTCCACAGACCATGGACTTGTTTGTTTGACTGTTTGGTGATTGATTGCGATATTGGTTTGAATGTGGTTTGTGGTGTGAAAAATCGAATCGATAAATTGGTTAGGATTAGACGTGCGCCGTTATAAGGCGAAGGAGTAAGGCTAGGTTAGACTCTTACTCCAAAATCTTGTGGTTTGCATAACGAATTGAATATGATTGATGTGTGAATGGCGTGGGCCTTCACTAGACCGGGGATAAGGCTAGGCCTTGTCCCGTTTCTAGTATCGTGCCGTTATGCCGCCGAAATTTTCTAAAATATGTTAGAAAAATAAAAATATCATTTTATTTAAAGAATGAACTGAATAGAAATTCATATGTTGAAATAAAATGTTTTATCGTTAAAAATATAATTTTTAACGTGAATGTGAATAAATAAATATTCATTTACAAACCAGACGGTTTGTTTATGTACACCTATTTGAAGGACATTGATTGGGACGATAAATTTTACACATCGCCCAACAGCACAAATAAAATATGTGTTTGATTGTTTGAAACCCCACACGGGTGTTGGGATGAAATTTGAAGTTCACTCATCCCGATTGATTGAACATGTCGATCGGTTGATTGACAGGCTGTTTTAAGCGTTGGATATCTATATTTGATGCTTATACAGTGTAGTGCACTTTGGTTGATGGTTGATTATTTTTCCATGCTATTATATACATGTGTTGTATGAAAATCCATATAATTAACTTTATATGGTAATGGATTGGGCCTCATTCCAGTTCTAAAATAGAAATATTTGAAAAAGAAATATTTGAAATAGAATATTTGAAAATAGAACTTTATGAAGCCGTGTTGATTAGATTGACGCCATTTTGACGTGATCGATATTTATATCGATTTTGAAAACGATTTCGAAATGAATTGAATTGAAAACGATTTCGAAATGAATTGAATTGAAAACGATTTCGAAATGAATTGAATTGAAAACGATTTCGAAATGAATTGAATTGAAAACGATTTCGAAATGAATTGAATTGAAAACGATTTCGAAATGAATTGAATTGAAAACGATTTCGAAATGAATTGAATTGAAAACGATTTCGAAATGAATTGAATTGAAAACGATTTCGAAATGAATTGAATTGAAAACGATTTCGAAATGAATTGAATTGAAAACGATTTCGAAATGAATTGAATTGAAAACGATTTCGAAATGAATTGAATTGAAAACGATTTCGAAATGAATTGAATTGAAAACGATTTCGAAATGAATTGAATTGAAAACGATTTCGAAATGAATTGAATTGAAAACGATTTCGAAATGAATTGAATTGAAAACGATTTCGAAATGAATTGAATTGAAAACGAATTCAAAATGAATAGAAAACGATTTCGAAATGAATTGAATTGAAAACGATTTCGAAATGAATTGAATTGAAATGAATTCAAATTGAATTGAAATTCGAATTGAATAGAAATGAATTTTAAAACGAATTTATAAGGAAGAATTCAATTTTGGCTTTGAATTGAAATAGAAGTTGAAATAGGATTTGAAACGAATTTAAAACTATTTATATAATTCGTTTTAAATAGAAATCGACGATATATATATTATATATATATATTATATATAATATAATGGCCTGAATAGAACGCGCCGCGCCGCGGCAGTTCGCGAATTTCGACCATTTATTTCAAACGGGCATTACGGGAGATCCGACCGTCGGATTCTCCTAAAACCGGAACCGTTGGGTTCGTATCGAAAAGAGCTTTCTAACGAATGTGATAAATTAGAAATCTAACGGTTGGATTTGGAGTTACGTCCAAATCAAATTCGAAAAAGGTCGCTGTAAGTGCAGTTCGATGGCCATTGATGGAAATCGACTGTACGGGCCTTGATAAAATTATTAAAAATAGTAATAATTTGTGTAAAATCATAAGAAATGATTTAGAAAGAATTGGGATGAAAAACTCCATATTTGAAAAGATAAAAATAGATTTTTATCGAAATGAACTAGTTTTGAACTAGAATTATAATTCTATTTATTTTTAAATAAATAAATTGAATTTGAAAAAGGGTTTTGAAAATAACCAAAATTTCCAATGATTGCATTGGAGTGGATTTGAATCGAAATTGTCTTCGGAATATTTCGATGTTGGAATTCGTGATTATACAGGTGTTGTTATGGAAATTTGAAAGATATATATTTATATCGTTATTTCCAATACGACGTTTGTTAGTCGTAGAATTTGATATTGAATATAAGCCGATATATTTTCTATTCAGAGCCTTGTATTGAATATCAAATGTGATTTGGGTTTGTCGTGAATGGTGTCTTCACTAACACTGTTCTTGAACCCAGTTGAGAAAAGATTAAATCTTTTTATTTAGATTTAATGAAGTGTACCAATTAAATAATACTTAATTGGAATTGAATTGATATTGATTTTTGGGTTTATCGTGAACAGTGTTTTAAATAACACTTGTTCTTTAACCCGATGATTAATGGGATGTGACTTTGGGTTTATCGTGAACCGTGTTTTAAATGACACTGATTCTTTAACCCAGTCACAGATTAAAACTAAGTGGAGTTTTAATGAATCTTTAATTAGATTGAAAAGATCGAGAATGGAGTATCACCAGTTTTGCTCCAGGCGATAGTTAAATCTTTAATTAGATTTGAACGTGAAATTTAGAAACTAACTGTCGGTTAGCCAAGCAGAAGGGTTTTCTGGATATTGATCTGATGTTGGTTTCGGCCTTCGGGGTTAATATTTGGGGAATTATTCTCTTGATTAATTTACGGTTAGTGACTAATGAATTGGAATGAGGCGTATGTTGTGTTTGTGTAACACTTATTTAAAATATACGCGAGTTATTCGGAAAGACCGGGTTTATCCCATTCTGAATAACTGATACGACGATAAGTCGAAGATGAAGACGATGGTCGAAGACCGGAGGTCTTCACGTCGTTTGGGTGATAACTGATGATCTTGATTGGGCTGTACACCCAAGAAGATGGAAACAGTTAGTGATCGTCCAGACGTACTTGGAGATCGATGGTTATGCGGGGTACTAGGTGCCTCCGGTTTCGTTCAGACCCAGAACGGACTTGTAAATGGACTGTGTGTCTGACATCGGATTTCATTCTGTGTGACTGATATCGGTTGCATAGGATGGTTTGCCTGTGTGGCATGCTAAGATGCAAATGATCAAGGCTTCTGTTGAAAAGCAAAGTCTTGTGGTGATGATCAAAGCACGGCCTTTGTGGCGTAGCTTTGTGTAACGTTTACCTCGCGTGTTTCACACCAGGTATGAACCAAAACGGGAGACGGACCTCAGGGAGGACTTGCGTTTCTTTCTAGTTAGAAGTGGCGTCAGTGGTTTTACACGCCCTGACGAGTTTGACTTATGTGGTTGTTGCTGTTGCGAGGCGCCTCGGTTATATCGGTTTCGGCCGAATGCATTCTGGTCGGCTGACGGACCAGACTTACACCCCATAGGGTGGGGAGACGTATTGTTCAGGTATAATAATCCACTCCGTGTGGACCGGCCCTGACGATCCAAGGGGCAGTTGCGGCTGTTCCTGTGGCTCGGGCTAGAGAGTCACGAATCGGTTGAGGACTATCCCTGGCCTCGGTTCATAGATGGAAAACCAATTTCCAAATACGTGACACTTGCGGTTTTATTTGTAAACCTATATATGGCGACATAGTGGGATGGGGCGCTTATGCCGCCTATGATTGATACTTATGATTTGAAGTTGTTTTATACACTATGCACTTATATAGTATCAAATGATTTGTTTTAAACGTATCAAGCATTCTTTGGCTGTTATAAGGGAAAACCCTATCCTCGACTGCGTTGCATTGTGTGATGGGACCTGGGTCTTATAACAGCTTCATTTTTCTTTATTTAGCATTGCGCTGTTTGTTTATGCACTGGTATTCTTGGGAGGAAACCCGTTCCGTGTTATACGGCGTGGTCCCTTGATTTACCTAATGATTTAAAATAAAGATTAACTGTTTTAGTTCTCACACCAGTCACATGACTGACCTGGAGTTTATTGTTTTAACCTAAACTCTGGGTGCCCTTATTTTGACACGGGCAGCTAGTAGTTTTGGTTTTGCAGATTTATATTCACAGGATCCTGGTTTACAGCTGGAACGATATCCGGAAAGCTTTGTATCCGTATATCTCTTCTAGTTGTGTATTGTATTATTTTCCGCTGCTATGTATTTAAATGTAATTTAAATCTCTGATATTTCTGTGTAATATTCATTTATACTCTGTATATTCTTGTAATCTGATGCATTGTTGTAATATACAATGAAATGTTCTTCTGTATGCGTTCTGTTTTGTCCTGTTCTCAAACGATAGGGCGTTTCGAACGGTCTGGGTCGGTTTAGCGACTGGTTCGGACCGAGCGAGATTCCTTGCCGTTCACATTTGGTATCAGAGCTTTGGTTTACAAAGCTCAGAGAACAAGGCACATTAGAACCATACGAAAGAATTCATCAGATATTGGATTAGTAAAATCCAATGGGAATGACTCGTTAGAGATAGGATCAGTAGTGTCCTAGAACGAGTGTGAGGAGTAAATTTTTAAAGTGAAAACAAATTTTTGTTTTGAAAATTTAAATCAATTATTCGTATTTGATTATTTATTTATATTGACGTGGACAATCCAGTATATATAGATTTTGCGTATACGTCTGATCCGCGTGTATTCGAAATTTTAATATACTGGATAGATATAGAATTATACTCTAGTCGCCCGGGGGTGATTCTGATGATTGATATATCATCATCAGAGTTTATATCCGAGTGACGAACGTGTAATATTTATATATTTCCTATTGGCTGGTGTGAGAACCAAAAATTAGATAGGGCTTATTGTTGTGATTTGGCATCAAAAATCTGATTTTTGACTATGTATCAAAATTATGAATTTCAAATGATAATTCACAAATTGACTGATGTTTGTGTTGGTTGTTTATTTGTTTGATAATTTTAACCATTATGCCTAATTGTATCAAATATTGAGTTATATTGAAAATGGGTTGCATTTGCTTGCATATACATATATATCATTGAACAGGTCATAGCAAGGAGGCTAGAGCCAGAGAATAAAATTTGTTTGCCCGACAAATAGGTACATGTTTACAACATAATTTCCTGTTTTGTTTGGGTGATGATGATTTTGTGAGCCTATTGGCTAGCCGCTTGGCTTTTTCTTTTTCTTTTTGAGATCTGAAGGACCGGGGAAGCTATTTGAAATTCCCCGATGCTCCCGGTGCAGGGGAGGTTATGGCGAAATTTTTCAAAAATTTAGGGTGTTAGCCAAATTTTTGAGATTTTGAAAATTTTCAGAAACTGAAAAGTTGGAGAAAGGAAGTCAGATCGATCGTAGAGTTGATTTATCAAACCACTTTCGACTTTGTTCCTTTTCGGGGACGAAAAGTTTTAAGTGGGGGAGATTGTAACAACCCGGAAAATCTGGGCCAGTTTAAAATTTTTAAATTGGCAATTTTAGCGAATTTTGATTATTTAAAATGAATTATTTTAAATAATATCGATGAGAAATTTATTTTGAATATAATTCGACGTATATATTATATACGTCGTCGTTAGAATATAAATATTTATATATAATTATAAATAGAATTGAAAATGGCGCGGTAGTTCGATAATTCGATTTCAAACTTCAATTGAATGTACCGGGTGCAAAACAATCCGGATTTTAATGAAACCAAAAACATTAGGATCTAATTGATGATATCTTTCCAACGAAGTTGACAAACTGAGATTTCATCTTAGAAATGATAAGATATGTCCAGTTTAAAATTAGAAATAGTCGCTGTGGAATTTATATATATTTTTATATATATAAGGCCCTTAAAAATAACAATTTTGCAAACGACCTCGGATTTCGACGAAACCAGTTTTGTTGGGTCCGTGATGTCAAGTTATTGCTAGGTTTTAAATTTCATAATTTTTCGAATCCATATGTGAGCGTGGCAAAGGAAAACGCGTTTGACCAGTTTCAGTTGATTTTAATCGACTGGAAATTGGCCATTTTTCAAACAGTCTCAGAATTCGACGAAACTAGTTTTGTTAGGACCGTATCGTCAATACGAAGCTAGAAAATATTTTTCTGCAATTTATAGAGTTATTATGTGACCCCGGTAATTTGAAATGTACGTTTAAAATTCAATATAGTGATTTAAATGTAAATTTAACGGAAACTGATTCAAACGGTCGAATCAGCTTACGATACATATCCCATTGTGTTCGGAATGGGGGTAATTCGCTATGGACGACAGGCGGTGGACCTCGTTTCGAGGTCGTATGTAAAAGTCAACTTTTAGTAAATAAAATATAAAAAAAAAATTTAATTAATTAATAAAAAATTCCCTTCTCTCCCTCCTTTTAGTTCTGGCCCCCCCCCACCGATTAAATTCATTGAACAGAAAATAAAAAAAAAAAAAAAAAAAGAAGAAAGGGGAGGAGCTGTCGCTCCTCCACCGAAGGCCATCGCGGCCTGGCGACGCGCCGCCCAGGGCTGGCCACTGCGCCGCCCTCTCTCCTCCGCTCCACTCTCTTCCCCCCCCCTCAGTAACGATCGACGCGCCCAGCCATGAGCGGGCCCCATCATCGCCAGAAGGCCGTCCGACCACCCTCACCCCCCTGACCCCCCCTACGCACCACCCCGCAAGCCCTAGCCACCCCCCCTCCTCTGAACCACCTCCGCGGCTTCGATTCCGACCCCCCCTGGCTTGAGGAAGCCGCCGTAACCCCCCCCCCCCTTCAACAGTCGATGTAAGTTTTTAATTTATTTATTTACTTTATTTTTATTTTTATTTAAAACAGAAAACCGATTTTTAAACGATAATAAAAACTGATTTTTTATAAAGTTTTAAAAACTGATTTTATTATATTGTAAAAACTGATTTATGTATATTGCAAAAACTGATTTTTATATTTTGTTAAAACTGTTTTTTTTTATGAATAAAAACTGATTTAACTTTATGGTTTAAAAAATGAATTTGCTTTGAAAATATAATTTTTGTATTGTTTAAATCGAAATAAAAATATAATCTTTACTATATAGGAATATTAAAAATATGATTTTTATATTTTTAAAGTATTAAAAATATAATCTTTATAGGATAGAGAAGTTAAAAATATCACCTTTGTATATGTGGCGAAATAAAAATCTGATTTTTTATTTTATATACATTGAAATCAAGTGATGAAATTTGAAAAGGTGAAATCTTTGAATTTAAAAAGGCGAGATTTTTATATATTGAACTTCGATAGAAAAATAGGATTTTTATATATTGAACTTCGAGTTAAAAAATTCGATTTTTATATATTGAACTTTGAACTAAAAATTCGATTTTTATATATTGAACTTTGAAATAAAAATTCGATTTTTATATATTGAACTTTGAAATAAAAATTCGATTTTTATATATTGAACTTTGAAATAAAAATTCGATTTTTATATATTGAACTTTGAAATAAAAATTCGATTTTTATATATTGAACTTTGAAATAGAAATTCGATTTTTATATATTGAACTTTGAAATAGAAATTCGATTTTTATATATTGAACTTTGAAGTAAAAATTCGATTTTTATATATGGAATAGCGAAGTAAAAATTCGATTTTTACATATGTAGTGAAAGCAACAACGAAGGTGACAAAAAGGGCGAAACGACGAAGACTTCTGCAAATGAAGAGCCGTGGAGCTAGGATAGCTATCTGTGAGAATTTCTCACCTTTCTATTTTATTTCTAGTTATATATATATACTAGGATGCAGACGGTGCTTAGTAGCACCCGACACAATCGTCCACAGACCATGGACTTGTTTGTTTGACTGTTTGGTGATTGATTGCGATATTGGTTTGAATGTGGTTTGTGGTGTGAAAAATCGAATCGATAAATTGGTTAGGATTAGACGTGCGCCGTTATAAGGCGAAGGAGTAAGGCTAGGTTAGACTCTTACTCCAAAATCTTGTGGTTTGCATAACGAATTGAATATGATTGATGTGTGAATGGCGTGGGCCTTCACTAGACCGGGGATAAGGCTAGGCCTTGTCCCGTTTCTAGTATCGTGCCGTTATGCCGCCGAAATTTTCTAAAATATGTTAGAAAAATAAAAATATCATTTTATTTAAAGAATGAACTGAATAGAAATTCATATGTTGAAATAAAATGTTTTATCGTTAAAAATATAATTTTTAACGTGAATGTGAATAAATAAATATTCATTTACAAACCAGACGGTTTGTTTATGTACACCTATTTGAAGGACATTGATTGGGACGATAAATTTTACACATCGCCCAACAGCACAAATAAAATATGTGTTTGATTGTTTGAAACCCCACACGGGTGTTGGGATGAAATTTGAAGTTCACTCATCCCGATTGATTGAACATGTCGATCGGTTGATTGACAGGCTGTTTTAAGCGTTGGATATCTATATTTGATGCTTATACAGTGTAGTGCACTTTGGTTGATGGTTGATTATTTTTCCATGCTATTATATACATGTGTTGTATGAAAATCCATATAATTAACTTTATATGGTAATGGATTGGGCCTCATTCCAGTTCTAAAATAGAAATATTTGAAAAAGAAATATTTGAAATAGAATATTTGAAAATAGAACTTTATGAAGCCGTGTTGATTAGATTGACGCCATTTTGACGTGATCGATATTTATATCGATTTTGAAAACGATTTCGAAATGAATTGAATTGAAAACGATTTCGAAATGAATTGAATTGAAAACGATTTCGAAATGAATTGAATTGAAAACGATTTCGAAATGAATTGAATTGAAAACGATTTCGAAATGAATTGAATTGAAAACGATTTCGAAATGAATTGAATTGAAAACGATTTCGAAATGAATTGAATTGAAAACGATTTCGAAATGAATTGAATTGAAAACGATTTCGAAATGAATTGAATTGAAAACGATTTCGAAATGAATTGAATTGAAAACGATTTCGAAATGAATTGAATTGAAAACGATTTCGAAATGAATTGAATTGAAAACGATTTCGAAATGAATTGAATTGAAAACGATTTCGAAATGAATTGAATTGAAAACGATTTCGAAATGAATTGAATTGAAAACGATTTCGAAATGAATTGAATTGAAAACGATTTCGAAATGAATTGAATTGAAAACGATTTCGAAATGAATTGAATTGAAAACGAATTCAAAATGAATAGAAAACGATTTCGAAATGAATTGAATTGAAAACGATTTCGAAATGAATTGAATTGAAATGAATTCAAATTGAATTGAAATTCGAATTGAATAGAAATGAATTTTAAAACGAATTTATAAGGAAGAATTCAATTTTGGCTTTGAATTGAAATAGAAGTTGAAATAGGATTTGAAACGAATTTAAAACTATTTATATAATTCGTTTTAAATAGAAATCGACGATATATATATTATATATATATATTATATATAATATAATGGCCTGAATAGAACGCGCCGCGCCGCGGCAGTTCGCGAATTTCGACCATTTATTTCAAACGGGCATTACGGGAGATCCGACCGTCGGATTCTCCTAAAACCGGAACCGTTGGGTTCGTATCGAAAAGAGCTTTCTAACGAATGTGATAAATTAGAAATCTAACGGTTGGATTTGGAGTTACGTCCAAATCAAATTCGAAAAAGGTCGCTGTAAGTGCAGTTCGATGGCCATTGATGGAAATCGACTGTACGGGCCTTGATAAAATTATTAAAAATAGTAATAATTTGTGTAAAATCATAAGAAATGATTTAGAAAGAATTGGGATGAAAAACTCCATATTTGAAAAGATAAAAATAGATTTTTATCGAAATGAACTAGTTTTGAACTAGAATTATAATTCTATTTATTTTTAAATAAATAAATTGAATTTGAAAAAGGGTTTTGAAAATAACCAAAATTTCCAATGATTGCATTGGAGTGGATTTGAATCGAAATTGTCTTCGGAATATTTCGATGTTGGAATTCGTGATTATACAGGTGTTGTTATGGAAATTTGAAAGATATATATTTATATCGTTATTTCCAATACGACGTTTGTTAGTCGTAGAATTTGATATTGAATATAAGCCGATATATTTTCTATTCAGAGCCTTGTATTGAATATCAAATGTGATTTGGGTTTGTCGTGAATGGTGTTTTCACTAACACTGTTCTTGAACCCAGTTGAGAAAAGATTAAATCTTTTTATTTAGATTTAATGAAGTGTACCAATTAAATAATACTTAATTGGAATTGAATTGATATTGATTTTTGGGTTTATCGTGAACAGTGTTTTAAATAACACTTGTTCTTTAACCCGATGATTAATGGGATGTGACTTTGGGTTTATCGTGAACCGTGTTTTAAATGACACTGATTCTTTAACCCAGTCACAGATTAAAACTAAGTGGAGTTTTAATGAATCTTTAATTAGATTGAAAAGATCGAGAATGGAGTATCACCAGTTTTGCTCCAGGCGATAGTTAAATCTTTAATTAGATTTGAACGTGAAATTTAGAAACTAACTGTCGGTTAGCCAAGCAGAAGGGTTTTCTGGATATTGATCTGATGTTGGTTTCGGCCTTCGGGGTTAATATTTGGGGAATTATTCTCTTGATTAATTTACGGTTAGTGACTAATGAATTGGAATGAGGCGTATGTTGTGTTTGTGTAACACTTATTTAAAATATACGCGAGTTATTCGGAAAGACCGGGTTTATCCCATTCTGAATAACTGATACGACGATAAGTCGAAGATGAAGACGATGGTCGAAGACCGGAGGTCTTCACGTCGTTTGGGTGATAACTGATGATCTTGATTGGGCTGTACACCCAAGAAGATGGAAACAGTTAGTGATCGTCCAGACGTACTTGGAGATCGATGGTTATGCGGGGTACTAGGTGCCTCCGGTTTCGTTCAGACCCAGAACGGACTTGTAAATGGACTGTGTGTCTGACATCGGATTTCATTCTGTGTGACTGATATCGGTTGCATAGGATGGTTTGCCTGTGTGGCATGCTAAGATGCAAATGATCAAGGCTTCTGTTGAAAAGCAAAGTCTTGTGGTGATGATCAAAGCACGGCCTTTGTGGCGTAGCTTTGTGTAACGTTTACCTCGCGTGTTTCACACCAGGTATGAACCAAAACGGGAGACGGACCTCAGGGAGGACTTGCGTTTCTTTCTAGTTAGAAGTGGCGTCAGTGGTTTTACACGCCCTGACGAGTTTGACTTATGTGGTTGTTGCTGTTGCGAGGCGCCTCGGTTATATCGGTTTCGGCCGAATGCATTCTGGTCGGCTGACGGACCAGACTTACACCCCATAGGGTGGGGAGACGTATTGTTCAGGTATAATAATCCACTCCGTGTGGACCGGCCCTGACGATCCAAGGGGCAGTTGCGGCTGTTCCTGTGGCTCGGGCTAGAGAGTCACGAATCGGTTGAGGACTATCCCTGGCCTCGGTTCATAGATGGAAAACCAATTTCCAAATACGTGACACTTGCGGTTTTATTTGTAAACCTATATATGGCGACATAGTGGGATGGGGCGCTTATGCCGCCTATGATTGATACTTATGATTTGAAGTTGTTTTATACACTATGCACTTATATAGTATCAAATGATTTGTTTTAAACGTATCAAGCATTCTTTGGCTGTTATAAGGGAAAACCCTATCCTCGACTGCGTTGCATTGTGTGATGGGACCTGGGTCTTATAACAGCTTCATTTTTCTTTATTTAGCATTGCGCTGTTTGTTTATGCACTGGTATTCTTGGGAGGAAACCCGTTCCGTGTTATACGGCGTGGTCCCTTGATTTACCTAATGATTTAAAATAAAGATTAACTGTTTTAGTTCTCACACCAGTCACATGACTGACCTGGAGTTTATTGTTTTAACCTAAACTCTGGGTGCCCTTATTTTGACACGGGCAGCTAGTAGTTTTGGTTTTGCAGATTTATATTCACAGGATCCTGGTTTACAGCTGGAACGATATCCGGAAAGCTTTGTATCCGTATATCTCTTCTAGTTGTGTATTGTATTATTTTCCGCTGCTATGTATTTAAATGTAATTTAAATCTCTGATATTTCTGTGTAATATTCATTTATACTCTGTATATTCTTGTAATCTGATGCATTGTTGTAATATACAATGAAATGTTCTTCTGTATGCGTTCTGTTTTGTCCTGTTCTCAAACGATAGGGCGTTTCGAACGGTCTGGGTCGGTTTAGCGACTGGTTCGGACCGAGCGAGATTCCTTGCCGTTCACACTCTCTCACCTTACATAGGGTATGGGTATATATGTGTGAATGACGGAAGCCTTAACTAGTAGGGCCCCGTAGCTAGTGCCCTCTAGTTTATGTAGCAAATCATCGAGGAGTATTAAATGACCAACAGGTCCGCATAAGGTCTTAAGTGATCGGGAGAATCCACCTTATCTATCATTTGATTGTGAGGCGTTAAATAACTATGGATTACGCATGAATATATAAAGAAACTCCATAATTAGAGGTCCACTCTCGATTAAATAACTAGCCATAGGCTAAAGTCACTAACCTTAGTAGGCACACATATTGGGTTGAACCAAACGGGATACATCTGTGTATTATAATCTGTGTTGTGCATTTCCTGTTCACCAGAATCTTACTGTTCTGACCCCTCCTCATTACAACCTCCCAAGTTTTTTTAGAAGGTCAGGTTCTCAAAGGTGTTTAGGTCTTCTTTCGGTTATCGTTCTCTCTTATGCTCGGTATTGGAAAAGTGATTTATTTTAAAAGGTTGTTACTTGAGTTAATACTAGTCTATCCTATTTTGTTTCTGCTGTGAGTTTCTTTTATCGTACTATGATTATGCTCATGCTAATTTGTTTGCAGGTACCAGATTTACATGCTCCATGCTTGGATGTGTTTTCGATTTTTACCGAAATTTAGGGTCAAAAATGTATAGGTTGTTACAAAGTAGGATGGTTTGGAGGCGATTATTGGATTTGAAGAAAGAGAACAATGATAGATGACCTTGACCTTCGGATCATAATTAAAATGACTAAAACAAGAGCTATACCCAGGCCAAGTAAGGTTACACTTTCAAGCAGACCCACTTCTTCAATACAATATCTCTTACTATTGTGAATTATTGGTGGCCACCTTCGATTTTTGGGAGTGTTGTACAGGGAGGGCGGTAGTCGCGGCTATGTGTTACCACCAGATAGGGGGCTACAATCCAGTAAAACCCTACCATGGGTTTCCCCGGCGCCTTGTCATATTATCCCAATCGAGCCTCCTACGATTTTAATTTGACGTGGTCGTATCGCGGCGCATCCCTATCTACTGACGTACTGGTATTTTATATGCAATGTGTACGACAATGTCTCTAAAAACATTAGGGTAAAAATGTAATCCTTCTTATGGTATTTTAATATATTTACTTTACTGAATAGACACAATTATAATAGCGTGTTATGTTATATGTACCTAGTTGCAGGGATCCTTAGAGGATGTGTAACAACCCACAAATTTTGAATCAATTTAATTTTTTTTTTTTGGATTTTTAATATTTAAAATGGTTTATTTTAAATAATAACGACTAAAAATTTATTTTAATCGAAGGTAAAATGAATAAATTTAATTTAAATATAAAAGGAGTTACAAATGGCGCGGTAGTTTGAAAATTTAATTTTAAACTTTAACTGAATGTACAGGATTCAGAATAAATCGGATTTCAGTAAAACCAAAAATATTTAAATTTGTTTAACAATATCTTTCTAACGATTGTAAGAAACTGAAATTTAACTTTAAAATAAAAAGTTATGTCCAGTTTAAAATTTAGAAAAGTCGCTATAGAATTTATATATATTTTAATATAATATATGGCCCTTAAAAATAACCATTTTGCAAACGACCTCCGTTTTCGTCGAAACCACTTTTGTTGGAACCGGAATTTCAAATTATTGCTAGGTTTCAATTTTAATAATTTTTTGAATTAATATGTGAGTGTGGCAATCGAAAATGTGTTTTGTCAATTTCAGTCAAATTTAATCGACTTGAAAATGGCCATTTTTCAAACAGTCTCAGAATTCGACGAAATTAGTTTTGTTAGGACCATATCATTATAAAAAAGCCAAAAATAATTTTTCTGGATTTTTTTGAGTTCGTACGTGGCCCTGGTGAATTTTAATATACGATCGAATTAATTTAATAAAGGATTTAAATATTAAATTAAAGATTTCAGGCCACAGATTGTCATTTGGGCTAACAAGGCCCAGCCCGTTGGATCCGGAACGGGGGCTATTGCGCGGGGTCAACTCCTGTTGGATTGAAATTGGATTTGTTTAGGACTTATGGTTTTTTTTTGTAAAATTAACAATTAAAATATTATAAATATTCACTAAATCAATCTCAAAACCCTAATCTAAAATGAGCCAGCCACCGTCTCTCTCACGGATGGACAAAAATGTCACAAACAAATCCATTAATCTCTCTCAACCTATATCGAAATAGGGTATGAATCCATAGTCAAAACGATAGAGATTTTCAAGCTCCAGAATTCCATAAGGTTGTGATCGATTTTAACACAGCGGAGTTAGAGAATTTGGACCCTAAAGTCCTTGCGTTCGCATGCAACTCGAGAGCGAGGGGGGGGGGGGGGGGACCACCGAGGTGGCAGCTGCTCCAGGCGCCGGAAGAGGAGGCCAAGGCCGACGTCGCAGCATATGTAGATGAGGGACCGATCGACTACGAGATGCGCAATTTGGAACCCTAGATTTCGGTGATGGGTTTCACGGTTCTGAGATAATGAACGAAAAAGAAGAACATAGAGGCGGCCTAGTTTTGTCTTAAGGGGTAATCAAAGGATTTAATTAAATTAAATAATTAATTAATGTAATTAATATTCAAACTATTATAACTTCTGCAAATCTTATCAGAATTTGACGAAATGAAAAGCGTTGGTCTCATATTGATCGGATCAACGCTATGAAACAAACTAGATCTGAAACAGAGCTTGTTGAAAATTTCAGCCAAATCGAGGTGAGATTTCTATTTTAAAATAAATTATTTATTTCGTTGTGAAATTTATATCCATTCTATATAAAATTCATGTTGATGTTATATAAAATTGTAATGGATTGTTTTGTAATTGCGGTAAACCACTGAACTGAATTGTGTGTACTCATGTTTGTCAAAATTTGTGTGTACAATAAAACCACATCTTTTTATTGTATATATTAAAATAAAATGTTTATGTTAGTCAAAATATAGTGATTGAAATAAAAAGTTACGTTTTTGTTCATTATAATAGTTGAAATGAAAATATTCATTTTGTCAAAATATGTTAATTGAATTAGAAATATTCATTTTGTCAAAACATGTTAATTGAATTAGAAATATTCATTTTGTCAAAACATGTTAATTGAATTAAAAATATTCATTTTGTCAAAACATGTTAATTAAATTAGAAATATTCATTTTGTCAAAGCAGGTTAACTGAATTTGAAATATTCATTTTGTCAAAACATGTTAATTGAATTGGAATTGTCATATACTATAGAAAGGTCATGTTATTAGAATGGTCATTTATTATAAAAATATCATTTTTTGCTTATTATTGAATTGAAAAGAGAATTGTCAATTCAATGAAAAATATCATTTTGTTTATATTGTTGAATTGAGTTAGAATTGTCAATTCAATAAAAAGAATAGATTAAAGGTTACATTTTTTTATTTGTATATCAGATGCAAATAAAAACAATGATGTAAAAGTTACAATTTTAGATGCAAATAAAACCTCGTTTAAAAAGTTACATTTTTATTTGCAATTTTAGATGTAAATAAAACATAGATTTAAAAAGTTAAATTTTTATTTGCTTTCTTTGGTGCAAATAAAACATGAAATAAAAAGTTAAATTTTTATTCGCATTCTTTGATGTAAATAAAACATTGAATAAAAAGTTGAATTTTATTTGCAAATTAAAAAGGATGAAACTAAACATTCATATTTATCATTAAATCAAAAGTAGACAAAATATTCATTATTGTCTAATTTAAGAGAATGTAAACCAAACATTCTTTTTTGTCACTTACAAAGAATTAAGTTAGGACATTCATTTTTGTCATTTAAAAGAATGAAACAAAAAGATTTCATTTTTGTTCAATAGAAAGAAATAGACATTTTTGTTTCATAAAAAAAAGAATGAAACAAAAAGATACATTTTTGTTTAATAAAAGGATAGACTGAAAAGTTAAATTTTTATTTACATTTTAGATATAAATAAAAGCTTATATTAAAAAGTCGAATTTTTATTTACATATTAGTTGTAAATAAAGGAGTAGGTTAAAGAGTTACATTTTTATTCACATTTTATATTTAAATAAAAGATTAAATATAAAAGTTACATTTTTTATTCACATTTTAGTTTTAATAAAAATGATATAATGAAAGGTTGCATTTTTATTGTCAAATTAGAGACAATAAAAAAAAAGAATTAGAAGTGACATTTTGATTGACATTTTAGTTGAAATAAGAAGAGTAGAATTAAAAGTAATAATTTTATTGTCAAATTAGAGACAACAAAAGGAGTAGAATTAAATGTACATTTTTATTGCCATTTTGGAGACAATAAAAAAGTGTAAAATTACATGAACATTTTTAATATCATTTTTATACAATGCAAAGATGATTACATTTTTAGTGTAATATAAAGATCACATTTTATACAATGTAAAAAGGATATCATTTTTATGTAATACAAAAAGATTAAATTTCATTGTAAATGAGTCAACATTAGAATTCAAATTTTTAATGTAAATGAATCATTAGAAAAGATTCGTTGTTTAGATAAATTATGTTAATATGAGAACCTACATTTTTATTGTATTTGAAAATGATTCATTGTTGCATTAAAATGTTTAACTATAAAAAGTTCACCTTTTTATTGTAAAAAGAGATTATATGAAAATATTCATGTGTTGAAAATATAATGTAGCGATGTCTTGAAATACATGTTTGTGATGTTGAAATGTTACACTTCCATTTACAAGTTATCCGACTTGTTTATGTGATTGGGAATATAATTTTTCACACATCGCCCAAGTGCACAAATAATCTATTAATTGTTTGTTGGTTTAAACCCCACACGGGTGTTGGGATGACATTTGATATAGACTAGTCCCAATATTTAATTAATTGTCAATCGATGGATTGACAGTCTGTGTTGAACATTACATATTTATTTATTTTTGTGCTCACACAGTTATAAATCTCACTTTGGATGTGAATGTTTTGTTTGATGGTTGTTTATCATTATCATTGAATAAATGCAATGTATGAAATCCATATAACTGAAATTATATGGTAATTGATCGAGTCGCATTCCGATTCAGAATTATTTTAATGAAAAAGGTCATTTTAATGTTAAAAATACGTTTAATGTTTAAGAAAAAAAATATTTTAGAATAAAGGTCATCTTAGAACAAAGAATATTTTTACATAAAGAATATTTTAATATAATGAATATTTTAAAATAAAGAATATTTTAAAATAAATTTAGTGAAGAATAAAATATGATTTTTATGTCCGTCTTAGAATGGATATAAGAATATAAAATATGAAGCCGTGTTATGTAAGGACACTATTTTTAACCCAAACGGGTTCATCGATCGATTTATATTCATTTTAAAATGAATATAAAAAGAAGTTATTTATAAATCTAATATTTTGAAAATATATAAATATTTTAATATGGTAAAAATATAGAATATGCAATTTTTGTTTAGAATTGGAAATGAAGATAAAACCATTTTAAAAGGAATTTTAAATATTTTATAAGATACGTTTTAGAAATCGACGATATATGTATATATTTATATAATGGCCTGAATAGAACGCGCCGCACAGCAACCGTTCACGAATTTCGACCATTAACTTCAAATTGATGTAACGAGAGATCCGACCGTCGGATTCTACTAAAACTAGAACCGTTGGGTTCGTATCGAATAGAGCTTTCCAGTGAATATAAGAGTTTTGAAATCTAATGGTTAGATTTGGAGTTATGTCCAAATCAACTTTTGAAAAGGTCGATATGGATGAAGTTCGATGACCGTTTATGGAAATCGACTGTAGAGGCCTTAATAAAATTATTAAAAATATAGAAAAATTATGTAAAATCATAATATAATGATTTAAAAATATTTTTGATGAAAAACTCCAATTTTGAAAAGGTAAAATATATTTTTATCAAAACGAACTAGTTATTAACTAGAAAGATAATCCAATGTTTTAAAATAAATAAATTGGATATTTAGGTTATCATGGACGGTGTCTTAAATAACACTATTCTTAAAACCCCATGTAAAAAAAAGAATAAATCTTTTAATTAAGATTAATAGAGTTTTCAAATTTGTATTTAGTTATTGGAATAAAGTGAAATGCGAATTGGGTTTATCGTGAACAGTGTTTTAAAACGACATTTGTTCTTTAACCCAATTAAAAGTGAAAATACAATTTGGAACTTATAAATCTTTTATTAAGATTTAAATGGAAATTTTTCCAAAATAAAGTTTTCCAATTTAATACATTAAATGGGAATTCAGTGGAATTCGATTCGGTAATAATCGAGATGAGCTCTTGTGAATGAAGGTCGATACTATATTTGGAATTTAAAAGGCTTTACCATTATTCCATTTATATTATTAGTCTGATACGGGATTTTTATCAACTATATACCATTATGATTTCCGTGTATATTCCATTTTAATGGAAGAAGATTTGGGTTTATCGTGAACAATGTTTTTAAAAGACATTAGTTCTTTAACCCAGTTAAAGATAAGATTAATCTCTTAAACTTGAATAATCCTTAAGTAATGATTTAAAGATTATAAAGGAAAACTTTAAAGGGATTTTATCTTTGGCAAAGTTAATGGGGACTCTTCCCTAATATTGTGAATATATTACTAAAAGAATATTCTGAATTGGAATGAGGCGTTGGATGTGTTTTTGTAGCACTTGATTATAAATTACGGGAGTTATTCGGAAATACTGGGCTTAACCCATTCTGAATAATGTATACGACGACTAATAGTCGAAGAAATTGTAGACGATGCAAGACCGACGATCTTCAGGGCGAATGGATGAGTTGTTAATGATGCCCATGATTGGAGTAGCTACCTTGAAGGGGCTACATTGGTAGTCGTCGAGACGTACTTGTTGATTGTTCGGATATGCGAGGAATAAGGTTCCTCCGGTTTCGTTCAAACCCAGAACGGACTTGTAAATGGATGGTATGTCTGACGTTGTCTTCCTTTACATTGTATCCTTTGATTTCTGCTAATATATATCTCTTTGGCAGCGGAGAATTTATTCTCTTGCTTAATACCCTTATCTAAGACGTATGAGCTAAGAGGTTATATATTGGCAGAAATCAATGGTAGGGATTGACAATGTGGCTTGCTAAGATGCATAGATCAAGGCTTTTGTTGAAAAGCAGAGCCTTGTGGATGATGATCAAAGCATAGCCTATTCAGGCATAGCTTTGTGTAATACGTTACCTCGCGAGCCTCACACCCCGGTAGAGTCAAAAACGGGACATGGGAACGCAGGAAGTGCACACGTTTCTTTCTAGCTAGAAGTGGTGTTTGGGGTTTTACACGGCCCGGCATTTTTACTTATGTGGTTGATGAAATGAGGCACCTCAGATTTTTATTGGTCGCCAATGGCCAATTTATAGGTCCAATAGGATCGGGAAGCGTGTGTTCTGACATAACTAATCCATTAAAGTATTTGTGGACCGGCCCTCCTGTATCCAAGGATTTGCCAGTGTCTGAATCATGAGACATTGCTAGAGTGTCTCGAATCGGTTTGGAGATCGTCCCTAGCTTGACTCATGATGGAAACCAACCTCCAATACGACATTACGGTCTTGATTGTAAACCTATATATGGCGACATAGTAGGATGGGGTACTATGCCGTCTTGGATTGATACGTTTACTTTGAAGTATTTTTGAAACATAATAGACACTAGTAATAATATTAAAAATATTGTTTTTCTATGTATCAAGCATTTTTGATCATTATAAGGTATAACTCTATCCTCCGTTTGCGTTGCATTGTGTCATGGGACTTGAGTCTTATAATGATTTCATTTTCTAAAAAGCATTGCGTTGTTTTTTACTTTAAAATTTATAAAACTTATGCACGGGCAGTCCAATGGAGTAAACCCGTTCCGCGTTAGCGGCGTGGTCCTGTGATTAGCCTTATCATTAGATAAGTTAAGCAAGATTTCTCGTACCAGTCCCATGACTGACTTGTAGTTTGTTTCACTTGCAAACTCGGGTGCCCTCTTTTCCACACGGGTAGTCGAGTAGCTTGTTTTGTAGATATATTGAGCTGGATTCTGGATCGAACCTTAAAGCTGTGTCCAGATTTTTTGACAGACTTCCGCTGTATCAGTTTAGTTATTTCCGCTGCTTTGTATTAATTATTGTAAATAATCATCCGCTGTATTATTATTTATTGATGTACTCTGGTATATTCTGTAATCTGATGTTATATTATCATGATGTAATAAAAGTCTTCTGTTATCTGTTCTAATGTGTTATATTCCCAAAGTTAAAGTATTCAAAGATTTCCAACATTTGGTTCAGACCTGTGTGGTTTATGGTCGATTCAAAGGGTGGGGATTTTCGGGTCTTTACATTTGGTATCAGAGCTCTGGTTAGCTCATATCTTTGTGGTACAACTCGTTAAAACTGAACAAAAGACTCATCAGAGGTAGGATTAATAATATCCTATAAAAGAATGACTCGTTAGAGATGGGATCTGCATTATCCTAGAATTAGTCCGAAGAGTGTTATTTTTATAAAATTGAAAACGAAATTTAGTTTTGAAATTTTTATCTTAAAATACGTATTTGAGATATTATTATATTTTAATTTGGACAATCGAGTATATAGAGATTTTAATATACGTCGGATCCATGTGTATACGAAGTCTCAAATATACTGGGTAGATATAGAATTACACTCTAGCCTCCGGAGATGATTCTGATGATTAGGCATCATCATCAGTGTTTATGTTCGAGTTTCAGAGTGGGATATCTATATATTTCCAATCGAGTAGTATGAGAACCAAAACTTAATTAGAATTTATTGATGTGATTTGCACTAAAAATATGATTTTTGACTATATATAAAAGTTATATATTTAAAAAGTTAATCACCTAATTGATTTTTGGTTGTGATGTTTGATAATTAATTTAACTAATATGAGAAAGAATGATAAATTTAGCAAAATCGAATTTAATAGTGAACTAAATTGATAAGAAATGAAAACTGAGCTGATTAATTAAACAACTTTTAGCTACGTTCCTTTTCGAGGACGAAAATATTTTAAGTGGGGGAGATTGTAACAACCCGCAAATTCTGAACCAAATTAAAAAATTTATTTTTTTGGATTTTTAATATTTAAAATGGTTTATTTTAAATAATAACGACTAAAAATTTATTTTAATCGAAGTTAAAACGAATAAATTTAATTTAAATATAATAGGAGTTAGAAATGGCGCGGTAGTTTGAAAATTTAATTTTAAACTTTAACTGAATGAACAAGATTCAAAATAGATCGGATTTCAGTAAAACCAAAAATATTTAAATCTGTTTAACCATATCTTTCTAACGAATGGAAGAAACCAAAATTCTGCTTTAAAAATAAAAAGTTATGTCAAGTTTAAAATTTAGAAAAGTCACTATAGAATTTATATATATTTTAATATAATATATAGCCCTTAAAAATAGCCATTTTGCAAACGACCTCCGTTTTCGACGAAACAACTTTTGTTGGAACCGGAATGTCAAATTATTGCTAGGTTTTAATTTTCATAATTTTTCGAATTAATATGTGAGTGTGGCAAACGAAAATGTGATTTGTCAATTTTAGTCGAATATAATCGACTTGAAAATGGCCATTTTTCAAACAGTCTCAGAATTCGACGAAATTTGTTTTGTTAGGACCGTATCGTTAAAACAAAGCAAGTAATAATTTTTGTGGATTTTTCTGAGTTCGTATGTGGCCCCGGTGAATTTTAATATACGATCAAATTAATTTAATAAAGGATATAAATATAAAATTAAAGATTTCAGGCCACAGATAGTCGTTTGGGCTGACGAGGCCTAGCCCGTTGGATCCGAAACGGGGGCTATTTGGTGCGTTCAACTCTTGTTGGATTGAAATTGGATTTATTTAGGACTTATGGTTTTTTTGTAAAATTAACAATTAAAATATTATAAATATTCACTAAATCAATCTCAAAACCCTAATCTAAAATGAACCAGCCGCCGTCTCTCTCATGGATGGCCAAAAATGTCACAAATAAATCCATTAATCTCTCTCAATCTAGATCGAAATAGGGTATGAATCCATAGTCAAAACGATAGAGATTTTCAAGCTCTAGAATTCCATAAGGTTGGGATCGATTTTAACATAGCGGAGTTAGAGAATTTGGACCCTAAAGTCCTTGCGTTCGCACGCAACTCGAGAGTGGGGGGACCATCGAGGTGGCAGCTTCTCTAGGAAGTGGAAGAGAAGGCCAAGGCCGACGTTGCAGCATATATAGATGAGGGTCCGATCGACCACGAGACGCGCAATTCGGAACCCTAGATTTCGGTGATGGGTTTCGCGGTTCTGAGAAAATGAACGAAGAAGAAGAACATAGAGGCGACCTAGTTTTGTCTTAATGGGTAATCAAAGGATTTAATTAAATTAACTAATTAATTAATGTAATTAACGTTCAAACTATTATAACTTATGCAAATCTTATCAGAATTTGACGAAATGAAAAGCGTTGGTCTCATATTGATCGGATCAACGCTATGAAACAAACTAGATCTGAAACAGATCTTGTGGAAAATTTCAGACAAATCGAGGTGAGATTTCTATTTTAAAATAAATTATTTATTTCGTTGTGAAATTTATATCCATTCTATATAAAATTCATGTTGGTGTTGTATAAAATTGTAATGGATTGTTTTGTAATTGCGGTAAACCACTGAACTGAATTGTGTGTACTCATGTTTGTCAAAATATGTGTGTACAATAAAACCACATCTTTTTATTGTATATATTAAAATAAAATGTTTATGTTAGTCAAAATATAGTGATTGAAATAAAAAGTTACGTTTTTGTTCATTATAATAGTTGAAATGAAAATATTCATTTTTTCAAAATATGTTAATTGAATTAGAAATATTCATTTTGTCAAAACATGTTAATTGAATTAGAAATATTCATTTTGTCAAATCATGTTAATTGAATTTAAAATATTCATTTTGTCAAAACATATTAATTAAATTAGAAATATTCATTTTGTCAAAGCAGGTTAACTGAATTTGAAATATTCATTTTGTCAAAACATGTTAATTGAATTGGAATTGTCATATACTATAGAAAGGTCATGTTATTAGAATGGTCACTTATTATAAAAATATCATTTTTTGCTTATTATTGAATTGAAAAGAGAATTGTCAATTCAATGAAAAATATCATTTTGTTTATATTGTTGAATTGAGTTAGAATTGTCAATTCAATAAAAAGAATAGATTAAAGGTTACATTTTTTTTATTTGTATATCAGATGCAAATAAAAACAATGATGTAAAAGTTACAATTTTTATTTGCAATTTTAGATGCAAATAAAACCTCGTTTAAAAAGTTACATTTTTATTTGCAATTTTAGATGCAAATAAAACATAGATTTAAAAAGTTAAATTTTTATTTGCATTCTTTGATGCAAATAAAACATGAAATAAAAAGTTAAATTTTTATTCGCATTCTTTGATGCAATAAAACATAGAATAAAAAGTTGAATTTTATTTGCAAATTAAAAAGGATGAAACTAAACATTCATATTTATAAAATGTAAAAAGGATATCATTTTTATGTAACACAAAAAGATTACATTTCAATGTAAATGAGTCAACATTAGAATTCACATTTTTAATGTAAATGAATCATTAGAAAAGATTCATTGTTTTGATAAATTATGTTGACATGAGAACCTACTTTTTTATCGTATATGACAATGATTCATTATTGCATTAAAATGTTTAACTATAAAAAGTTCACATTTTTATTGTAAAAAGAGATTATATGAAAACATTCATGTGTTGAAAATATAATGTTGCGATGTCTTGAAATACATGTTTGTGATGTTGAAATGTTACACTTCCATTTACAAGTTATCCGACTTGTTTATGTGATTGGGACGACAATTTTTCACACATCGCCCATGTAACGACCCGCCATTTTGACCGTGCCGAATCGACAAAACACGTCAACTCGAAACGTCCAAAACAACATACGGTTATTAGCTTCTGAGGTAAATAGAATAAATCACAGAATCACAGATACAGAGCAATATAATACCTCGCATCGGAAATTACAAAATACAATAGTAGTTCATGAAGCTACTAAATTAAAAAAAAAATTACATCAGAGTTTACGAAGATAATACAGTGAAAGTCTAATACAATGATTATCTAATACATAAATAAATGATAACTATAAGAAACGGGAACGACAATTATAGCTGAAACTGGATCGACTGATCAATAGATGTAGGTGAGAAAAACCCAAAATCTTCAAAGTCCAAGAGTGGATCTCGAAAGCTGTGATAATCGATCTGACCCGAGTAATAATGCAAAACAAAACAACTCGGATCAGGACTAACATTCTCGTGGAAGTAAATCAATTCAAATGAAATGTTCAATGAAATGCATTCAGTAACTTAAAGGATTTTTGGGATCACCAACCTCTAAGGATCCGTCAAACTGATACTATATAGTATATTACGCTATATACAATAGTGTCTATCAGTAAAGTAAAAATATCAAAATAGCGTAAGCGGGATTACCATGATTATCCTTACACTGTTTATATATTCCCATAGTATATACAGTACCGTAATTCCTCCGTAAACTGGAGGTTGATCAGAGGGCACTCCATATAAAACAGTACAAAACAAAATCGTAGTGGGCTCGTATAAGGCATGTGACAAGGCACGCAAGGAATGCCAGGGTGGATTCACCGTTTGCAGATCCGGACTGGTGGTAACGCATAGTAGCTACTACCGCCCACCTCGATACACACTCTCATAATCAAAAGGGTCCAAATCAAATCTCAACAGTAATAGAATAATATCGAAGAAGTGTGCTCGATAAGAGGTATGACCTCACTTAGTCCGTGCGTAGCTCCTGTTTTAGCCACATCAAGCTGACTCAAGTTAGTCAGGGTTTCGTAATTAATATGAAATACAAAATAGAGTCGTTCGCCAAATCATCCCCTTCATTCTGGAACTCCACCGCGTACACAGTTGTTAAAGTGGTTTTCGGTATTGGCAGAGAGTATGACAATAGCCGATCCCGGTTTCTTTAACAACCAAACGTTTACATTTTCACATCATGATCATTATTTTATAAATCACTTAAAAAAAATTTATACGAAATCTCGTATTCAAATTCGAAATCATAATTTAATATCAAAATTCAATTATATTAAATTTAAAAAAAAATAACTAACTTAAATTGCTAAATCAAATCGATTTAGAACCATATTGAAAGGTTTCAAATATAGTATAACTAATACTATAACATTTAACTTCGATGATATCTTGGTTTAGTTTATTTTTATCAAAACTCGAGTTCCAACATTGTGATGATTCAAATTTACCTTTTATATGAAATCATTTCAAGTTAATTCAAAATTTACACTCTTTCGGTTCAAATTCAACATATACATTTCATTTCAAACCAACGATTTCCATTGGACAAATCATATCGTATAGATTCAAATAACTCATATAATTTGGTTTTACCCCCTTAAAGCATTCATTTTAGTCGATTAATGAAATTCAACACTTTGGTTCAAATTTCCTTTTGTATAATTCAAAACGAAATCTTAAACTTCAATATAAACCAAATCGTCTTGTAACTTATAATTCAAGTCACATAGTTCAAAACTGTTACTTCTAAATTTCAAATCAAAATCTTATATTTTCATTCAACCAAATTACGATTTAAAACCATTCTTATACATTGATTTAACAAATTCTTAATTCAAAACAAACTATATAGAAATCAATTCCGCATATAACATATATATATTCCAATTCATAATTTATCACTTAAATTTGAATTTAATTCTCACCGATTATAAATTCATAATAAATCAATTTACCCAATTCAAATTCATTTCTTATCAAGGTTCATAATTTAAACCAAATCAAATTCAGTTTCTTACTTTTACCCAATTCAAATTCATCTCTACTAAAATTCGCATCGATTCCAATATCGTTATAAAAATTTAAATCTTTAACTTCGAACTTAAATCACGAAATCTAACTTTTCCATCTTGAATTTATTTTTAAAGTTTATAATATATATATATATAAGAAAATTTACTTTTAAAAATAGATATATATAAGTTTATAAAATTCTAACATTAATTAGAATATAGATTATAAACATATATAAGGTTAAAATAATATAGAAAATAAGTTTAAATTAATTATTTATAATAATATAAAAGTTATAAATACTTATAGAATTAAATTATATAGTTTAAAATAAATAAATTATAAGTAAAAACTTAAATAAGCATTAAATCTACATTTACTTACAAGAATCATTTAAAACATATAATTCAAATTTAAAAATTTAAGTTAATAATATTTAAAATATAAATATAAAAATATAAAATCTTAGGTTATTATTTTTAAAACAAATTACCAAATCAAAATATTTCAAAAACATGACCGACGGTGTCCGTATATAGTTTTCTACCCTATGGTCAAGTGATACGGATATTTATCATTTCAACCCACAATTTATAAAATTCTACCGGTCTATCATTTCAACCCGCAATCCCATATTCAATAAAAATCATTCAGGTCTTTCATTTCAACCCATAACGATTTTTCCCAATTCTAATGTCTTTTCGGGTATGTATCATTTCAACCCTTAGTGATTTTTCCTAAATTAGGGGTATCAACAAACAACAATCACATCATATATACTATCAGTGCAACTACGTGTCATATGAATCTATCGTGTCATATATGAGAGTGTACGAATTAAACAAACAATTTCTACTAGCGGTCCTATACATTTCATAACAGTTCAAATAGCTGATCTAAAATCCATGAAATAAATGTAAGTAAGGTGTGAGATAAACTCACTTTTCGTGGCAAAGAAATGGGGACGACGATTGACGGTTTGACACGGAACGAAATGACGAATTCCTGGCTTGACTTAGAATAGACTCAATCACGGTAGCTGCTCAAGATATATTTTATTTCCATAGGAGGGCTATGAAATTTTCAGTGGATTGGTACGGCTATTAGGTTCTCTGGGACGGTTTTGTACTCAGCGCCAAACAAATAAACACAAAATAAACACGTCACTTCTTTCTACACAAAATATTATATTTTATATATATATATACGAATACATGCAGTAATATTATATAAAATATACAAACACTTCTAAAGTCATATGTATATATTCATATATAATTTTTTTTTACAATATATAGGATTTCAAAACACATGCATATTTAAAACAATATACACACAAACTTATGGACTCAAACACACAGTCCACTCACACATACACAACAGTACACGCCAACAACCCCATGCAAACAACACAAACTCACGCGAAATGCAGTCCAATGTACACACAGACAAACTGGTATGTATACACAGAGTATATATTTATATATATAACTCATGCTATAAACAATCACATACAGTTCAAATAACACACACAGTAAATTCAACATAAAATATACACACCCGTGCACCCTATCACACACAAACGCAACCCATAATTATACACAAACACACACACAAACGTTTATACACTCACGCAACAGCAGAAAACACACAGCACTCACGCAACTCACACCACGCACAACACTAAAATCACACACACTATCACACAAATGCTCACGGTGGCTCAGCTCAGGTGGGAGACTCAATGGTTCAGGGAGGAACTGGTTCGGATACGAGCTGGAAAGCACGGCTTCAGACGGCGGATCGGCGAGCTAGTGGGGTCAGCTTTGTGGCGGGTTCGGCTTGGTGGCAGTGGAAAGGAACTGGAGGGGGTCGGTTCAAATCGGAAGAGGTAAGAGGGTCAAGTTGTGGTTCTTGGGTTCGGGTAGACTATTCTGGGCGGAGATAGATGGAGGCTCCAGGGCGGATCTAGTGGCGGAGCTCGGCTCAGGGATTGTGGGGTTTGGATCAGAGGGGGTTACAGCTGGAGGGGCGCAGGTTTCTTGGCAAGGCATGGCTGCAAAGGCCAGGAGGAGGGGACACAAATTGTTGGGGAAGGGAGAAATAAAGGAGAAGCTTTTGTGAAGAAGAAAGAAAAAAAAAGCAGTTTTTATATACATATGAGATATGAAGCGGTAGCTCAACAAAATGGAAAGAGCAGATCATTCCCGAGGCGGTTGGGATATATATAAAAATGAATGGTGGCTTTTTGAGTTGAACGAGTCTTCTGGGAAAATGCAACTGACCACCGGTTACAACATTTGCTTTAACTTTCAAAATAGAAAACCGTTGTATTAAGAAAGAAAATGAGAAGGCGTGAGAAGAGGTAATTGAGTAGTTTTAACGGGGAACAGTTCAAACTGTAAATGCCTTTACATTTTTAAAGAGGCACAGACAGTTTTATAAATATATTTATAACGAAGGGCTATGAAAATATAAAATGAATAGCTTGGAAGTAAATATAACGGTCCGTTCTGAAAATTAATTAGTGAGCGATACAAAAATGAGATTTTGTTTTGATATCGGAACAGTGAACAAATAAGACTAGATTAACGAATCAGACAAAATATCAGCTTTTTTAAATTAAAAGAAAAACTACCAGATTTTAATTCAAAGAGACGGAAAAAGATTCAAATAATAAAAGTTGAACGATGTTTTGAAACAACAATGATCAATATGATAACAAATCCACAAGAGAAATATTTGTAATCAAATCAAAGATATGATTTTACAAATATAGAAACAAATTATATAAATAATACGAGATTAAATAATTTAAATAAAAATCCAAAATAGTTATCTTGAAAGAATATAAATAAATTGAGTTTTAGACAAAATAAATAAATTAGAAATCATTTTTTTAATTAAATAGTTGAATAAAATACACTTAAAAATCAGGATGTTACATTCTCCCCCACTCAAAACTTTTCGTCCCCGAAAAGGAACGAGGCAGAGAAATAGTAATTAAATAATACATTATATATTTAAAACTAATGGTTCATATCTATTTTCATACATATATATATAATTTGAAATATATATATAAATCGAAAGTTAAACTATTTTCAAACATATTTCAAAATACTTTCAAGTATTCGCTCGACGTCTCAATTGGCGATATATATCTATCTCACTTTCGAAACCTGAAAATAGATATCGATGATGCCGTGGTCATCACCAAAACATTTTCAAGAGACTAGAGTGTGACTCTATATCTATCCAATACACATAGGATTTAACATATACGTTGATCAGACGTATACCCCAAATCACTAGGTATTCGATAGGCCAACTTTAACGTCAAACAAGTACTCAGAACATTTGTATATTTAAATAGAATATATACTAAATTTGCAAATCATATATTATAAATAATATATATCAAATCATTAAATTAAAGTAGGGAAAATTATCTCTCCCCCACTCAATTATGTATTACAAATTCAACCTCAATGCTTAATAAACATATTAACAATATTATTATTAAACCAAATACATAACAAATTATTCTACATAATACATAAAAAAAATCGAAACTAAATTATCAATATTTAAACTTATAAAACTAGCTTAATTCCATAAGTTTAGCATATATACACATCACAAATTAAAACCTTTATAAACCTATTTAAATTATAAATTCTTATATATACACAAATACATTTATAAATAATACCATATAGATTTCAACCAAGATAAAATCATATTCTTACAAAATCTTATACCTTTAATCTTATTTAAAATGTATATAGTTTATAAATATAAGGCTTATAGTATAAACATCAAATCTTCAAAATATTGGTATTACCAAAACAAAATATATGTATATCAAAATTTCAATAATATCAGGAAAATCTTATATTATAATACCTTTCGAAATACCGATTTAAAACCAATATTTAATAAGAATAATATCGCCAGAAGATTTATACTCTCCTTCTACTTCTTATCTTGTTATGGACAAGAATAAGTTATAGAATTCGAGTTAAAAGCTGAGTGAACGAAAGAACCTAGTCAAAAGGATGTACGCAGGAAGATGGATTCAAATGGAAAGGAAATTTCAGAAATGATTTGAACACAAAACAAAATTATATATATGAAAATGTTCATTTTAAAAACATTTTAAAACCATTTTAAAACTATTTATACTTTAAAATACGCTCTCTCAAGAAGGATTTTGCGACTGATTCCACTCATTCTAGGGTATCACTACCCTATCTCTAATGAGTTTTTACCCCATAAGCTAAAGCTTTGAAAAACCAAAGCTCTGATACCACTTGTAACGACCCGCCATTTTGACCGTGCCGAATCGACAAAACACGTCAACTCGAAACGTCCAAAACAACAGATGGTTATTAGCTTCTGAGGTAAATAGAATAAATCACAGAATCACAGATACAGAGCAATATAATACCTCGCAGCGGAAATTACAAAATACAATAGTAGTTCATGAAGCTACTAAATAAAAAAATAAATTACATCAGAGTTTACAAAGATAATACAGCGGAAGTCTAATACAATGATTATCTAATACATAAATAAATGATAACTATAAGAAACGGGAACGACAATTATAGCTGAAACTGGATCGACTGATCAATAGATGTAGGTGAGAAAAACCCAAAATCTTCAAAGTCCAAGAGTGGATCTCGAAAGCTGTGATAATCGATCTGACCCGAGCAATAATGCAAAACAAAACAACTCGGATCAGGACTAACATTCTCGTGGAAGTAAATCAATTCAAATGAAATGTTCAATGAAATGCAATCAGTAACTTAAAGGATATTTGGGATCACCATCCTCTAAGGATCCGTCAAACTAATACTATATAGTATATTACGCTATATACAATAGTGTCTATCAGTAAAGTAAAAATATTAAAATAGCGTAAGCGGGATTACCATGATTACCCTTACACTGTTTATATATTCCCATAGTATATACAGTACCGTAATTCCTCCGTAAACTGGAGTTTGATCAGAGGGCACTCCATATAAAACAGTACAAAACAAAATCGTAGTGGGCTCGTATAAGTCATGTGACAAGGAACGCAAGGAATGCCAGGGTGGATTCACCGTTTGCAGAGCCGGACTGGTGGTAACGCATAGTAGCTACTACCGCCCACCTCGATACACACTCTCATAATCAAAAGGGCCCAAATCAAATCTCAACAGTAATAGAATAATATCGAAGAAGTGTGCTCGATAAGAGGTATGACCTCACTTGGTCCGTGCGTTGCTCCTGTTTTAGCCACATCAAGCTGACTCAAGGTAGTCAGGGTCTCGTAATTAATATGAAATACAAAATAGAGTCGTTCGCCAAATCATCCCCTTCATTCTGGAACTCCACCGCGTACACAGTTGTTAAAGTCGTTTTCGGTATTGGCAGAGAGTATGACAATAGCCGATCCCGGTCTCTTTAACAACCAAACGTTTACATTTTCAAATCATGATCATTATTTTATAAATCACTTAAAAAATATTTTATATGAAATCTCATATTCAAATTCGAAATCATAATTTAATATCAAAATTCAATTATATTAAATTTAAAAAAAATAACTAACTTAAATTGCTAAATAAAATCGATTTAGAACCATATTGAAAGGTTTCAAATATAGTATAACTAATACTATAACATTTAACTTCGATGATATCTTGGTTTGGTTTATATTTATCAAAACTCGAGTTCCAACATTGTGATGATTCAAATTTACCTTTTATATGAAATCATTTCAAGTTAATTCAAAATTTACACTCTTTCGGTTCAAATTCAACATATACATTTCATTTCAAACCAACGATTTCCATTGGACAAATCATATCGTATAGATTCAAATAACTCATATAATTTGGTTTTACCCCCTTAAAGCATTCATTTTAGTCGATTAATGAAATTCAACACTTTGGTTCAAATTTCCTTTTATATAATTCAAAACGAAATCTTAAACTTCAATATAAACCAAATCGTCTTATTACTTATAATTCAAGTCACATAGTTCAAAACTGTTACTTCTAAATTTCAAACCAAAATCTTATATTTTCATTCAACCAAATTACGATTTAAAACCATTCTTATACATTGATTTAACAAATTCTTAATTCAAAACAAACTATATAGAAATCAATTCCGCATATAACATATATATATTCCAATTCATAATTTATCACTTAAAGTTGAATTTAATTCTCACCGATTATAAATTCATAATAAATCAATTTACCCAATTCACATTCATTTCTTATCAAGGTTCATAATTTAAACCAAATCAAATTCAGTTTCTTACTTTTACCCAATTCAAATTCATCTCTACTAAAATTTGCATCGATTCCAATATCGTTATAAAAATTTACATCTTTAAACTTCGAACTTACATCACGAAATCTAACTTATCCATCTTGAATTTATTTTTAAAGTTTATAATATATATATATATATAAGAAAATTTACTTTTAAAAATAGATATATACAAGTTTATAAAATTCTAACATTAATTAGAATATAGATTATAAACATATATAAGGTTAAAATAATATAGAAAATAAGTTTAAATTAATTATTTATAATAATATAAAAGTTAAAAATACTTATAGAATTAAATTATATAGTTTAAAATAAATAAATTATAAGTAAAAACTTAAATAAGCATTAAATCTACATTTACTTATAAGAATCATTTATAACAAATAATTCAAATTTAAAAATTTAAGTTAAAAATATTTAAAATATAAATATAAAAATATAAAATCTTAGGTTATTATTTTTAAAACAAATTACCAAATCAAAATATTTCGAAAACATGACCGACGGTGTCCGTATATAGTTTTCTACCCTATGGTCAAGTGATACAGATATTTATCATTTCAACCCACAATTTATAAAATTCTATTGGTCTATCATTTCAACCCGCAATCAAAAATTCAATAAAAATCATTCAGGTCTATCATTTCAACCCATAACGATTTTTCCCTATTCTAGTGTCTGTTCGGGTATGTATCATTTCAACCCTTAGTTATTTTTCCTAAATTAGGGGTATCAACAAACAACAATCACATCATATATACTATCAGTGCAATTACGTGTCATATGAATCTATCGTGTCATATATGAGAGTGTACATATTAAACAAACAATTTCTACTAGCGGTCCTATACATTTCATAACAGTTCAAATAGCTGATCTAACAACCATGAAATAAATGTAAGTCAGGTGTGAGATAAACTCACTTTTCGTGGCAAAGAAAGGGAGAGGACGATTGACGGTTTGACACGGAACGAAATGACGACTTCCTGGCTTGACTTAGAATAGACTTAATCACGGTAGCTGCTCAAGATATATTTTATTTCCATAGGAGGGCTATGAAATTTTCTGTGGATTGGTACGGCTATTGGGTTCTCTGGGACGGTTTTGAACTCAACACCAAATAAATAAACACAAATTAAACACGACACTTCTTTTTACACAAAATATTATATTTTATATATATATACGAATACATGCAGTAATATTATATAAAATATACAAACACTTCTAAAGTCATATGTATATATTCATATATATATTTTTTTTTACAATATATAGGATTTCAAAACACATGCATATTTAAAATAATATACACACAAACTTATGGACTCAAACACACAGTCCACTCATACATACCCAACAGTACACGCCAATAACCCCATTTAAACAACACAAACTCACGCGAAATGCAGTCCAATGTACACATAGACAAACTGGTATGTATACACAGAGTATATATTTATATATATAACCTATGCTATAAACAATCACATACAGTTCAAATAACACACACAGTAAATTCAACACAAAATATACACACCCGTGCGCCCTATCACACACAAACACAACCCATAATTATACACAAACACACACACAAACATTTATACACTCATGCAACAACAGACAACACACAGCACTCACGCAACTCACACCACGCACAACACTAAAATCACACACACTATCACACAAATGCTCACGGCGGCTCAGCTCAGGTGGGAGACTCAATGGTTCAGGGAGGAACCGGTTCGGATGCGAGCTGGAAGGCGCGGCTTCAGACGCTGGATCGGCGAGCTGGTGGGGTCAGCTTTGTGGCGGGTTCGGCTTGGTGGCGGTGGCAAGGAACTGGAGGGGGTCGGTTCAAATCGGAAGAGGTAAGAGGGTCAAGTTGTGGTTCTTGGGTTCGGGTAGACTGTTCTGGGCGGAGAGAGATGGAGGCTCCAGGGCGGATCTGTTGGCTGAGCTCGGCTCAGTGATTGTGGGGTTTGGATCAGAGTGGGTCACGGTTGGAGGGGCGCAGGTTTCTGGGCAAGGCATGGCTGCAAAGGCCAGGAGGAGGGGACACAAATTGTTCGGGAAGGGAGAAATAAAGGAGCAGCTTTTGTGAAGAAGAAAGAAAACAAAAGAAGTTTTTATATACATATGTGAAATGAAGCGGTAGCTCAACAAAATGGAAAGAGCAGATCATTCCCGAGGCGGTTGGAATATATATAAAAATGAATGGTGGCTTTTTGAGTTGAACGAGTCTTCTGGGAAAATGCAACTGACCACCGGTTACAACATTTGCTTTAAATTTCAAAACAGAAAATCGATGTATTAAGAAAGAAAATGAGAAGGCGTGAGAAGAGGTAAATGAGTAGTTTTAACGGGGAACAGTTCAAACTGTAAATGCCTTTACATTTTTAAAGAGGCACAAAATAGTTTTATAAATATAGTTATAACGAATGGCTATGAAAATATAAAATGAACAGCTTGGAAGTATATATAACGGTCCGTTCTAAAAATTAATTAGTGAGCGATAAAAAACGAGATTTTTTTTTGATATCGGAACAGTGAACAAATAAGACCAGATTAATGAATCAGACAAAATATCGGCTTTTTTAAATTAAAAGAAAAACGACCGGATTTTAATTCAAAGAGACAGAAAAAGATTCAAACAATAAAACTTGAACGATGTTTTGCAACAACGATGATAAATATGATAACAAATCCACAAGAGAAATATTTGTAATCAAATCAAAGATTTGATTTTACAAATATAGAAACAAATTATATAAATAATACGAGTTTAAATAATTTAAATAAAAATCCAAAATAGTTATCTTGAAAAAATATAAATAAATTGAGTTTTAGACAAAATAAATAAATTAGAAATCATCTTTTTTAATTAAATAGTTGAATAAAATACACTTAAAAATCAGGATGTTACAGCCCAAGTGCACAAATAATCTATTAATTGTTTGTTGGTTGAAACCCCAAACGAGTGTTGGGACGACATTTGACATACACTAGTCCCAATATTTAATTAATTGTCAATCGGTGGATTGACAGTATGTGTTGATCATTACGTATTTATTTATTTTAATGCACACACAGTTATAAATCTCACTTTGGATGTGAATGTTTTGTTTGATGATTTTTTATCATTATCATTGAATATATGCAATGTATGAAATCCATATAACTGAAATTTTATGTTAATTGATTAAGTCGCATTCCGATTCAGAAATATTTTAATGAAAAAGGTAATTTTAATGTTAAAAATACATTTTAATGTTTAAGAAAAAAAGAATATTTTAGAATAAAGGTCATCTTAGAGCAAAGAATATTTTAATATAATGAATATTTTAAAATAAAGAACATTTTAAAATAAATTTAGTGAAGAATAAAGTATGATTTTTATGTCCGACTTAGAATGGATACAAGAATATAAAATATGAAGCCGTATTATGTAGGGAGACTATTTTTAACCCGAACAGGTTCATCGATCAATTTATATTCATTTTAAAATGAATATAAAAATAAGTGATTTATAAATCTAATATTTTGATAATTTATAAATATTTTAATATGGTAAAAATATAGAATATGCAATTTTTATTTAGAATTGAAAATCAAGATAAAATCATTTTAAAAGGAATTTATAAATATTTTATAAGATACGTTTTAGAAATCGGTGATATATATATATATATATATATATATATATATATATATATATAATGGCCTGAATAGAATGCGCTGCACAACAACCGTTCGCGGATTTCGACCATTAACTTCAAATTGATATAACGGGAGATCCGACCGTCGGATTCTCCTAAAACTAGAATTGTTGGGTTCGTATCGAAAAGACTTTCCGATGAATATAAGAGTATTGAAATCTAATGGTTAGATTTGGAGTTATGTCCAAATAAATTTTTGAAAAGGGCGCTATGGATGTAGTTCGATGACCGTTTATGGAAATCAACTGTAAAGGCCTTAATAAAATTATTAAAAATATAGAAAAATTATGTGAAATCATAATATAATGATTTATAAAGATTTTTGATGAAAAAAATCCAATTTTGAAAAGGTAAAATATATTTTTATCAAAATGAACTAGTTATTAGCTAGAAAGATAATCCAATGTTTTAAAATAAATAAATTGGATTTTTGGGTTATCGTGGATGGGGTCTTAAATAACACTATTCTTAAAACCTCGTGTAATAAAAAAGAATAAATCTTTTAATTAAGATTAATAGAGTTTTCAAATTTGTATTTAGTTATTGGAATAAAGTGAAACGTGAATTCGGTTTATCGTGAACTGTGTTTTAAAACAACATTTGTTCTTTAACCCAATTAACAGTGAAAATACAATTTGGAATTTAGTAATCTTTTATTAAGATTTAAACGGAAATTTTTCCAAAATAAAGTTTTCCAATTGAGTACATTAAATTGGATTTCGATTCGGTAATAATCGAGATGAGCTCTTGTAAATGAAGGCCGATACTATATATGGAATTTAAAATACTTTGCCGTTATTCCATTTATATTATTAGTCTGATAAGGGATTTTATATCAATTATTTACCATTATGATTTCCATGTAGATTCCATTTTGATGGAAGAAGATTTGGGTTTATCGTGAACAATGTTTTTAAAAGACATTAGTTCTTTAACCCAGTTAAAGATAAGACTAATCTCTTAAACTTGAATAATCCTTAAGTAATGATTTAGAGATTATAAAGGAAAATTTTAAAGGGGTTTTATCTTTGATAAAGTTAATGGGGACTCTTCCCTAATATTGTGAATATTTTACTAAAATAATATTCTGAATTGGAATAAGGCATTGGATTTATTTTATAGAACTTGATTATGAATTACGCGAGTTATTCAGAAAGACCGGGTTTGACCCATTCTGAATAATGAATACGATGACTAACAGTTAAAGAAATTGAAGAGGATGCAAGACCGACAATCTTCAGGTCAAATAGATGAGTTGCTACTGATGCCCATGATTGGAGCAGCTACCTTGAAGGGGCTACAGTGGTAGCCGTCCAAACGTACTTGTTGATTGTTAGGATATGCAAGGAATAAGGTTCCTCCGGTTTCGTTCAAACCCAGAACGGACTTGTAAATGGATGGTATGTCTGACATTGTATTCTTTTACATTGTATCCGTTGATTCCTGCGAATATATATTTGTTTGGTAGCGGAGAATTTATTCTCTTGCTTAATAACCTTCTCTAAGACGTATGAGCTCAGGGGTTATATATTGGTAGAAATCAATGGTAGGGATTGACAATGTGGCATGCTAAGATGCATGGATCAAGGCTTTTGTTGAAAAGCAGAGCCTTGTGGATGATGATCAAAGCATAGCCTATTAAGGCATAGCTTTGTGTATTACGTTACCTCGCGAGCCTCACACCCCGATAGAGTTAAAAACGGGACAAGGGAACGCAGGGAGTGCACATGTTTCTTTCTAGCTGGAAGTGGTGTTTGGGTTTTTATATGGCCCGGCATTTTTACTTATGTGGTTAATGGAATGAGGCGCCTCGGATTTTTGTTGGTCGCCAATGGCCAATTCATAGGTGCAATAGGATCGGGAAGCGTGTGTTCAGACATAACTAATCCACTAAAGTATTTGTGGACCGGCCCTGCTGTATCCAAGGATTCGCCAGCGTCCGAATCCTGAGACATTGCTAGAGTGTCTCGAATCGGTTAGGAGATCGTCCCTAGCCTTGACTCTTGATGGAAACCAACCTCCAATACGACATTACGGTCTTGATTGTAAACCTATATATGGCGACGTAGTAGGATGGGGTACTATGCTGTCTAGGATTGATACATTTACTTTGAAGTGTTTTTGAAACATATTAGACACTAGTAATAATATTAAAAATATTATTTTTCTACGTATCAAGCATTTTTTATCATTATAAGGTAAAACTCTATCCTCCGTTTGCGTTGCATTATGTGATGGGACTTGAGTCTCATAATGATTTCATTTTCTAAAAAGCATTGCGTTGTTATTGACATTAAAATTTATAAAACTTATGCACGGGCAATCCAATGGAGTAAACCCATTCCGCGTTAGTTGCGTGGTCCTGTGATTAGCCTTATCGTTAGATAAGTTAAGTAAGATTTCTCATACCAGTCCCATGACTGACCTGTAGTTTGTTTCACTTTCAAACTCGGGTGCCCTCTTTTCCACATGGGCAGTCGAGTAGCTTGTTTTGCATATATATTGAGCAGGATTCTGGATCGAAGCTTAAAGCTGTGTCCAGAGTTTTTGACAGACTTCCACTGTATCAGTTTAGTTATTTCCGCTACTTTGTATTAATTATTGTAAATAATCTTCCGTTGTATTATTATTTATTAATGTACTCTGGTATATTCTGTACTCTGATGTTATATTATCATGATGTAATAAAAGTCTTCTGTTATCTGTTCTAATGTGTTATATTCCCAAAGTTAAAGTATTCGAAGATTTCCGACTTTTGGTTCAAACCTGTGTGGTTTATGGTCGATTCAAAGGGTGGGGATTTTCGGGTCTTTACAGGATGGAAATCCCAAATACCCTTTAAGTTATTGATGCATTTCATTAGGCATTTCACTTGAGTTGATTCACTTATATGAGACTGCTAGTCCTTGCTCGAGTGTTTGTGTTTTTGGATGATGCTCAGGTCAGACCGAGTATTATAGCTTCGAGATCTCATTTTTCGGAGCTGGAAATTTTTGAAGACTCATCTATTTATTTCTTTTCCCATTAATTCCATATGTCTTTTAAATCAAATGTATTAAATTTCCGTTGTATTTATTTATGAAAACTCTGATATATTGTACAAATTTATTTCGTTCTAAGATGTAGTATTATTTCAGTGTCTAATTCTACGATTTGATTCCTATTAAACCCCATATCTACAATAGTCTCTCTTTGTGAACGTTTTGGGTTGGTTTAATTACCGACTTAGAGCAGTCAAAAAGGCAATGTGGTATCAGAGCTTTGGTTTAATAAAAACCTTAGCTTATGGGGTTTAAACTCATTAGAGATAGGGTTGTAATGCCCTATAATGAGTGGAATTGTCACTAGAATCACCCCTGAGAGAGCGTATTTAATATTATAAATGGTTTTAAATTTTAAAATCCTTTTGAAATCCCTACTCTATTGGATCTATATTCTTTGATAAGTTTATCTTTAACTAGGATTTCCGTTAGTCTAAAACTTGAGCTTGCTCTAATCCAGCTTTAAGTTCCCCAAGTTTGATCGAAGAAATTTAAATACAAAGTTGTAATGAATTAGTAGTTTAGTCTATGTGAATTAGAATGAGTATATTGAAATTACCATAGTAAAGTTGACCTTAAATGAAATTGTAACATTAATAAATGAATTTTAAGACATCCAGCAAAATATTTTATGTTTAGATTTTAAAGATACTATATTGAGTAAACTGAGGCAAACAAGATTTATAAGAACATAAAATGAAAATAAGTGGTTTTATGAAAGTTGAAAAGGGAATAAGGTTGATATTAATTATATTTTGTAATAACCCGGAAAATCTGGGCCAGTTTAAAATTTTTATTTTGGCTATTTTAGCGAATTTTGATTATTTAAAATGAATTATTTTAAATAATATCGACGAGAAATTTGTTTTGAATATAATTCGAACGTATATATTATATACGTCGTCGTTAGAATATAAATATTTATATATAATTATAAATAGAATTGAAAATGGCGCGGTAGTTCGATAATTCGATTTCAAACTTCAATTGAATGTATCGGGTGCAAAACAATCCGGATTTTAGTGAAACCAAAAATATTAGAATCTAATTGATAATATCTTTCCAACGAATCCGGGAAATCAAAATTTCATGGCGGGAATCAAAAGATATGTCCAGTTGAAAATTCTGAATAGTCGCTATGGAATTCAGGCCCTTAAAAATGGACATTTTGCAAACGACCTCGGATTTCGACGAAACCAGTTTTGTTGGGTCCGTGATGTCAAGTTATTGCTAGGTTTCAAATTTCATAATTTTTCGAATCAATATGTGAGCGTGGCAAAAGAAAACGCGTTTGACCAGTTTCAGTTGATTTTAATCGACTGGAAATTGGCCATTTTTCCAACGGTCTCAGAATTCGACGAAACTAGTTTTGTTAGGACCGTATCGTCAATACGAAGCTAGAAAATATTTTTCGGGAATTTTTCTGGTTAGTATGTGATCCCGGTAATTTGAAATGTACGTTTAAAATTCGATATAGTGATTTAAATGTAAATTTAACGAAGACTGATTCAGACGATCGAATCAGCTTGCGATACATATCCCATTGGGTTCGGAATGGGGGTAAAACGCTATGGACGACAGGCGGTGGGTTCGATTCCGAGTTCGTATGTAAAAGTCAACATAAATTGAAAATAAAGAAATAAAAAAAAAACTTTCTTCCCTTATATGTTCTGGCCCCCCCCCCCCCCCCAAATCATTTCGAATCCGATCAAAGAAAAAAAAAACGAAGGCAGAAGGGGATCGCGCCTCCCTTCCAGCACACGTCGTCGACGCTCCGGGATCACCGCCACCAGGCGAGACCCCACCCTCCCCAGCGCCTCCACCCCCTTCTCTTCGCTCTCTTCTCCTCGAGCCGCCCTAAACCCCCACGCCCAAAACGCCACGCGCCCCCCACCTGACCGCCAGAGCTTCCTCCGACCGCTGCGACATCAACCAACGCCGCCCTGCCACCCCCAGCGAGCCCCTCCGACATCCGACGCCAGCGAACGCCCAAACCCCCCCTACCGATTGGAAAAGTAAGTTTTGATTTAGGTATTCAGTTTATTTTTCAAGTTTAAATTCAGTTTATGTTTCATGTTTAAATTCAGTTTAAAATCATATTTAAATTCAGTTTAAAGTCATTAGTAAAATCGGTTTTAAAATCAGTTTTATAGATTATTCAAAATCAATTTTATAGCTTATTTAAAATCAGTTTTTCTTTATATATACATTATTTAAAAATCCGATTTTGAACTTTGCTTAAAAATATTGTTTTCAAAATAAAAATGTCTTTATTTCTGAAAATAAAAATTAGTGTTGTTTAAAAATAAAAATTTGATTTTTATAGATTGAATGGAATTTTTATAATGTCGTAGCGGATTAAAAATGAGGTCTTTTATATGTATGAAAGGTAAAGGAGTGATTTTGATTTACAGGAAGTAGTGTTTTTAAAAAAGGTATAAAAGCACGATTTTTATATAAGAAGTCGAAATAAAAATGTGATTTTGATATATTGAACTTCGAAATAAAAATGTGATTTTGATATATTGAACTTCGAAATAAAAATGTGATTTTGATATATTGAACTTCGAAATAAAAATGTGATTTTGATATATTGAACTTCGAAATAAAAATGTGATTTTGATATATTGAACTTCGAAATAAAAATGTGAATTTTATATATTGAACTTCGAAATAAAAATGTGATTTTTATATATTGAACTTCGAAATAAAAATGTGATTTTTATATATTGAACTTCGAAATAAAAATATGATTTTTATATATTGAATAGCAAAGTAAATTCGATTTTTACATATGTAGTGAAAGCGGACAACGAAGGTGACAAAAAGGCGGGAACGACGAAGATCTCTACAATAGAAGTGCCATGGAGCTAGGATAGCTATAAGTGAGAATTTCTCACCTTTCAATTTATTTTTCTAGTTATATATATATATACTAGGATGCAGACGGTGCTTAGTAGCACCCGACACCCGTCCACAGACCACGGACTTGTTTGATTGGTTGTGTAGTTGGTTAGATTATTTGATTTGGATTTGGTTGTTTTGGTGAAATTGAAATTGATATGATTGATGTGTGAATGGCGTGGGCCTTCACTAGTCCGGGGATAAGGCTAGGCCTTGTCCCGTTTCTAGTATCGTGCCGTTATGCCGCCGAAATTTTCTAAAATAAGTTAGAAAAATAAAAATATCATTTTATTGAATAAATGAATTGAATAGAAATTCATAGGTTGAAATAAAATGTTTTATCGTTAAAAATATAATTTTTAACGTGAATGTGAATAAATAAAATATTCATTTACAAACCGGACGGTTTGTTTATGTACACTGATTTGACTGACATTGATTGGGTCGATAAATTTTACACGTCACCCAACTGCACAAATAAAATATGTGTTTGATTGTTTGAAACCCCACACGGGTGTTGGGATGAAACTTGAAGTTCACTCATCCTGATTGATTAAACATGTCAATCGATTGATTGACAGGCTGTTATAAGCATTAGATATCTATATTTGATGCTTATACGGTGTAGTGCACTTTGGTTGATGGTTGATTATTTATCGTTGCTATTATATACATGTGTTGTATGAAAATCCATATAATTAACTTTATATGGTAATTGATTGGGCCTCATTCCAATCGTGAAAATAAAGAATATTTTGATAATAACAAATATTTTGATAATAGGAAATATTTGAAATAGAATATTTGAAATAGAAATATGTGAAGCCGTGATGATTAGATTGACGCCATTTTGACGTGAACGATATTTATATCGATTTTAAACGATTTCGAAATGAATTGAATTGAAAACGATTTCGAAATGAATTGAATTGAAAACGATTTCGAAATGAATTGAATTGAAAACGATTTCGAAATGAATTGAATTGAAAACGATTTCGAAATGAATTGAATTGAAAACGATTTCGAAATGAATTGAATTGAAAACGATTTCGAAATGAATTGAATTGAAAACGATTTCGAAATGAATTGAATTGAAAACGATTTCGAAATGAATTGAATTGAAAATGATTTCAAATTGAATTGAAAGCGAATTGAAATGAATTCAAATTGAATTGAAATTTGAATTGAATAGAAATGAATTTTAAAACGAATTTATAAAGAAGAATTCAATTTTGAATTGAATTGAAAAGAAAGTTGAAATAGATTTTGAAACTAATTTTAAAACTATTTATATAATTCGTTTTGAAAAGAAAATCGAAGAAATATATATTATATATATTATATATATAATATAATGGCCTGAATAGAACGCGCCGCGCCGCGGCAGTTCGCGAATTTCGACCATTTATTTCAAACGGACATTACGAGAGATCCGACCGTCGGATTCTTCTAAAACCGGAACCGTTGGGTTCGTATCGGAAAGAGCTTTCTAAGGAATATTAGAAATTTGAAATCTAACAGTTGGATTTGGAGTTACGTCCAAATCAAATTTGAAAAAGGTCGCTGTAAGTGCAGTTCGATGGCCATTGATGGAAATCGACTATACGGGCCTTGATAAAATTATTAAAAATAGTTATAATTTGTGTAAAATCATAAGAAATGATTTAGAAAGGATTGGGATGAAAAACTCCATATTTGAAAGGATAAAAATAGATTTTTGTCGAAATGAACTAGTTTTGAACTAGAAATATAATTCTATTTATTTTTAAATAAATAAATTGAATTTGAAAAGGGTTTTGAAAATAACCAAATTTTCCGATGATTGCATTGGAGTGGATTTGAATCGAAATTGTCTTCGGAATATTTCGATGTTGGAATTCGTGATTATACAGATGTTGTTATGGAAATCTGAAAGATATATATTTATATCGTTATTTCCAATACGACATTTGTTAGTCGTAGAATTTGATATTGAATATAAGCCGATATATTTTCTATTCAGAGCCTTGTATTGAATATCAAATGTGATTTGGGTTTGTCGCGAATGGTGTCTTCACTAACACTGTTCTTGAACCTAGTTGTGAAAAGATTAAATCTTTTTATTTAGATTTAATGAAGTGTACCAATTAAACGATATTTAATTGGAATTGAATTGGTATTGATTTTTGGGTTTATCGTGAACAGTGTTTTAAATAACACTTGTTCTTTAACCCGATAATTAATGGAATGTGATTTTGGGTTTATCGTGAACCGTGTTTTAAATGACACTGATTCTTTAACCCAGTTAAAGATTAAAACTAAGTGGAGTTTTAATGAATCTTTAATTAGATTGAGATGATCGAAAATGGAGTATCACCAGTTTTGCTCCAGGCGATGGTTAAATCTTTAATTAGATTTGAACGTGAAATGGTAATTGAATTTACCGATAACACTGTGGTGTTAGATATGAAGTATTACTAGTTTTACTTCATGGGATGAATAGGTTGGGATTGGGAAATAAAATAAATGATTACTTCGGTGTGGTTCGCTAATCCCGACTAGTTTGAATTGATATTCAAAGGAGATTAAAGAATAAATTTAAAGAATTTATCTTGGATAAAATTAATGGGAACTTTTCCCAAAGTATAGGAATATTTGAATAAAAGAATATTCTGAATTGGAATGAGGCGTATGTTGTGTTTGTGTAACACTTTTATAATATATACGCGAGTTATTCAGAAAGACCGGGTTTATCCCATTCTGAATAACTGATTCGACGTGGTGTCGAAGATGAAGACGGTGGTCGAAGACCGGAAGTCTTCACGTCGTTTGGGTAATTACTGATGATCTTGATTGGGCTGTACACCCAAGAAGATGGAAACAGTTAGTGATCGTCCAGACGTGCTTGGAGATCGATGGATATGCGGGGTACTAGGTGCCTCCGGTTTCGTTCAGACCCAGAACGGACTTGTAAATGGACTGTGTGTCTGACATTGGATTTTAGTCCGTGCGATTGATCTCTATTAAATATATATCTGTTTGAAGGCGGAGGATTTATTCTCTTGCTTAACGCCCTTCTCTGAGACGTACGAGCTCAGGGGTTATATATTGATGGATATCAAACGCATGGAGTGAATTGCCTGTGTGGCATGCCTAAGTGGCAATTGATCGAGGCTTCTGTTGAAAAGCAAAGTCTTGTGGTGATGATCAAAGCACAGCCTGTGTGGCACAGCTTTGTGTAACGTGAATTCGCGAGCCTCGCACCCCGGTTGTGAACCAAAAACGGGAGAGGACGTCAGGGAGGGCATGCGCTTCTTTCTAGCTAGAAGTGGCGTCAGTGGTTTTGCACGCCCTGACGAGTTTGACTTATGTGGTTGTTGCTGTTGCGAGGCGCCTCGGTTATATCGGTTTCGGCCGATGCATTCTGGTCGGCAGACGGACCAGACTTACACCCCATAGGGTGGGGAAACGCATGTTCAGGGTTTAAGTTTAATCCACATCGGTGGACCGGCCCTGAGGATCCAAGGGTCGATGCGCTCTGACCCTGAGGCTCGGGCTAGACAGTCTCGAAGTCGGTGAGGACTATCTTTTGCCTCGGTTCATAGACGGAAATCCAATTTCCAAATACGTGACATTTGCGGTTTTATTTGTAGAGCCTAGTTTGGCGACATAGTGGGATGGGGCATTCATGCCGCCTATGATTGATACTTATGATTTGAAGTTGTTTTATACACTATGCACTTATTATAGTATCAAATGATTTGTTTCAAACGTATCAAGCATTCTTTGGCTGTTATAAGGGAAAACCCTATCCCCCGGCTTGCGTTGCATTGTGTGATAGGACCTGGGTCTTATAACAGCTTCATTTTTCTTTATTTAGCATTGCGCTGTTTGTTTTATGCACTGGTATTCTTGGGAGGAAACCCATTCCGTGTTATACGGCGTGGTCCCTTGATTTACCTAATGATTTAAAATAAAGATTAATAACTGTTTTAGTTCTCACACCAGTCACATGACTGACCTGGAGTTTATTGTTTTAACCTAAACTCTGGGTGCCCCTATTTTGACACGGGCAGCTAGTAGTTTTGGTTTTGCAGATTTATATTCACAGGATCCTGGTTTACAGCTGGAACGATATCCGGAAAGCTTTGTATCCGCATATCTCTTCTAGTTGTGTATTGTATTATCTTCCACTGCGGTGTATTTAAATGTAATTTAAATCTCTGATATTTCTGTGTAATATTCATTTAAACTCTGTATATTCTTGTAATCTGATGCATTGTTGTAATATACAATGAAATGTTCTTCCGTATGCGTTCATTTGTGAGTTGTTCTCGAACTATCCGGCGCTTTCCTTTACGGGGAAGTTACGGGTCGTTTCAGTTGGTATCAGAGCTTTGGTTTACAAAGCAGAGAACAAGGCACATTAGGACCATACGAAAGAATTCATCAGATATTGGGTTAGTAAAACCCAATGAGAATGACTCGTTAGAGATAGGATCAGTAGTATCCTAGAACGAGTGTGAAGAGTATAATTTTGAAAGTGAAAACAAATTTTTTCTTTGAAAATTTAAATCAATTATTCGTATTTGATTTTCTATTTATATTGATGTGGACAATCCAGTGTATATAGATTTTGCGTATACGTCTGATCCGCGTGTATTCGAAATTTTAATATACTGGATAGATATAGAATCACACTCTAGTCGCCCGGAGATGATTCAGATGATGAGGCATCATCATCAGTGTTTATATTCGAGCGACGAAAGTGAGATTTCTATATATTTCCTATTGACTGGTGTGAGAACCAAAAATTAGATAGGGCCTATTGTTGTGATTTGGAATCAAAAACATGATTTTGTATATGTATCAAAATTATGAATTTGAAACTCTAATTCACTAATTGGTTGATGTTTGGGTTGTTTGTTTATTGGTTGATAATTTTGAACCATTTAGCCTAATTGAATCAAATATTGAATTGTATTGAAAATTGGTCGCATCTGCTTGCATATACATATATATCATTGAACAGGTCATAGCAAGGAGGCTAGAGCAGAGAATAAAATTTGTTTGCCCGACAAATAGGTACATGTTTACTACATAATTTCCTGTTTTGTTTGGGTGATGATGATTTTGTGAGCCTATTGGCTAGCCGCTTGGCTTTTTCTTTTTCTTTTTGAGATCTGAAGGACAGGGGAAGCTATTTGAAATTCCCCGATGCTCCCGGTGCAGGGGAGGTTATGGCGAAATTTTTCAAAAATTTAGGGTGTTAGCCAAATTTTTGAAATTTTAGAAAATTCTCAGAAACTGAAAAGTTGGAGAATGGAAGCCAGATCGAATATAGAGTTGAATGATCAAACCACTTTCGACTTTGTTCCTTTTCGGGGACGAAAAGTTTTGAGTGGGGGAGATTGTAATAACCCGGAAAATCTGGGCCAGTTTAAAATTTTTATTTTGGCTATTTTAGCGAATTTTGATTATTTAAAATGAATTATTTTAAATAATATCGACGAGAAATTTGTTTTGAATATAATTCGAACGTATATATTATATACGTCGTCGTTAGAATATAAATATTTATATATAATTATAAATAGAATTGAAAATGGCGCGGTAGTTCGATAATTCGATTTCAAACTTCAATTGAATGTACCGGGTGCAAAACAATCCGGATTTTAGTGAAACCAAAAATATTAGAATCTAATTGATAATATCTTTCAAACGAATCCGGGAAATCAAAATTTCATGGCGGGAATCAAAAGATATGTCCAGTTGAAAATTCTGAATAGTCGCTATGGAATTCAGGCCCTTAAAAATGGACATTTTGCAAACGACCTCGGATTTCGACGAAACCAGTTTTGTTGGGTCCGTGATGTCAAGTTATTGCTAGGTTTCAAATTTCATAATTTTTCGAATCAATATGTGAGCGTGGCAAAAGAAAACGCGTTTGACCAGTTTCAGTTGATTTTAATCGACTGGAAATTGGCCATTTTTCCAACGGTCTCAGAATTCGACGAAACTAGTTTTGTTAGGACCGTATCGTCAATACGAAGCTAGAAAATATTTTTCGGGAATTTTTCTGGTTAGTATGTGATCCCGGTAATTTGAAATGTACGTTTAAAATTCGATATAGTGATTTAAATGTAAATTTAACGAAGACTGATTCAGACGATCGAATCAGCTTGCGATACATATCCCATTGGGTTCGGAATGGGGGTAAAACGCTATGGACGACAGGCGGTGGGTTCGATTTCGAGTTCGTATGTAAAAGTCAACATAAATTGAAAATAAAGAAATAAAAAAAAAACTTTCTTCCCTTATATGTTCTGGCCCCCCCCAAATCATTTCGAATCCGATCAAAGAAAAAAAAAACGAAGGCAGAAGGGGATCGCGCCTCGCTTCCAGCACACGTCGTCGACGCTCCGGGACCACCGCCACCAGGCGAGACCCCACCCTCCCCAGCGCCTCCGCCCCCTTCTCTTCGCTCTCTTCTCCTCGAGCCGCCCTAAACCCCCACGCCCAAAACGCCACGCGCCCCCACCTGACCGCCAGAGCTTCCTCCGACCGCTGCGACATCAACCACCGCCGCCCTGCCACCCCCAGCGAGCCCCTCCGACATCCGACGCCAGCGAACGCCCAACCCCCCCCCCCCTACCGATTGGAAAAGTAATTTTTGATTTAGGTATTCAGTTTATTTTTCAAGTTTAAATTCAGTTTATGTTTCATGTTTAAATTCAGTTTAAAATCATATTTAAATTCAGTTTAAAATCATTAGTAAAATCAGTTTTAAAATCAGTTTTATAGATTATTCAAAATCAATTTTATAGCTTATTTAAAATCAGTTTTTCTTTATATATACATTATTTAAAAATCCGATTTTGAACTTTGCTTAAAAATATTGTTTTCAAAATAAAAATGTCTTTATTTCTGAAAATAAAAATTAGTGTTGTTTAAAAATAAAAATTTGATTTTTATAGATTGAATGGAATTTTTATAATGTCGTAGCGGATTAAAAATGAGGTCTTTTATATGTATGAAAGGTAAAGGAGTGATTTTGATTTACAGGAAGTAGTGTTTTTAAAAAAGGTATAAAAGCACGCTTTTTATATAAGAAGTCGAAATAAAAATGTGATTTTGATATATTGAACTTCAAAATAAAAATGTGATTTTGATATATTGAACTTCGAAATAAAAATGTGATTTTGATATATTGAACTTCGAAATAAAAATGTGATTTTGATATATTGAACTTCGAAATAAAAATGTGATTTTGATATATTGAACTTCGAAATAAAAATGTGATTTTTATATATTGAACTTCGAAATAAAAATGTGATTTTTATATATTGAACTTCAAAATAAAAAATGTGATTTTTATATATTGAACTTCGAAATAAAAATATGATTTTTATATATTGAATAGCAAAGTAAATTCGATTTTTACATATGTAGTGAAAGCGGACAACGAAGGTGACAAAAAGGCGGGAACGACGAAGATCTCTACAATAGAAGTGCCGTGGAGCTAGGATAGCTATAAGTGAGAATTTCTCACCTTTCAATTTATTTTTCTAGTTATATATATATACTAGGATGCAGACGGTGCTTAGTAGCACCCGACACCCGTCCACAGACCATGGACTTGTTTGATTGGTTGTGTAGTTGGTTAGATTATTTGATTTGGATTTGATTGTTTTGGTGAAATTGAAATTGATATGATTGATGTGTGAATGGAGTGGGCCTTCACTAGTCCGGGGATAAGGCTAGGCCTTGTCCCGTTTCTAGTATCGTGCCGTTATGCCGCCGAAATTTTCTAAAATAAGTTAGAAAAATAAAAATATCATTTTATTGAATAAATGAATTGAATAGAAATTCATAGGTTGAAATAAAATGTTTTATCGTTAAAAATATAATTTTTAACGTGAATGTGAATAAATAAAATATTCATTTACAAACCGGACGGTTTGTTTATGTACACTGATTTGACTGACATTGATTGGGTCGATAAATTTTACACGTCACCCAACTGCACAAATAAAATATGTGTTTGATTGTTTGAAACCCCACACGGGTGTTGGGATGAAACTTGAAGTTCACTCATCCTGATTGATTAAACATGTCAATCGATTGATTGACAGGCTGTTATAAGCATTAGATATCTATATTTGATGCTTATACGGTGTAGTGCACTTTGGTTGATGGTTGATTATTTATCGTTGCTATTATATACATGTGTTGTATGAAAATCCATATAATTAACTTTATATGGTAATTGATTGGGCCTCATTCCAATCGTGAAAATAAAGAATATTTTGATAATAACAAATATTTTGATAATAGGAAATATTTGAAATAGAATATTTGAAATAGAAATATGTGAAGCCGTGATGATTAGATTGACGCCATTTTGACGTGAACGATATTTATATCGATTTTAAACGATTTCGAAATGAATTGAATTGAAAACGATTTCGAAATGAATTGAATTGAAAACGATTTCGAAATGAATTGAATTGAAAACGATTTCGAAATGAATTGAATTGAAAACGATTTCGAAATGAATTGAATTGAAAACGATTTCGAAATGAATTGAATTGAAAACGATTTCGAAATGAATTGAATTGAAAACGATTTCGAAATGAATTGAATTGAAAACGATTTCGAAATGAATTGAATTGAAAACGATTTCGAAATGAATTGAATTGAAAACGATTTCGAAATGAATTGAATTGAAAACGATTTCGAAATGAATTGAATTGAAAACGATTTCGAAATGAATTGAATTGAAAACGATTTCGAAATGAATTGAATTGAAAACGATTTCGAAATGAATTGAATTGAAAACGATTTCGAAATGAATTGAATTGAAAACAATTTCAAATTGAATTGAAAGCGAATTGAAATGAATTCAAATTGAATTGAAATTTGAATTGAATAGAAATGAATTTTAAAACGAATTTATAAAGAAGAATTCAATTTTGAATTGAATTGAAAAGAAAGTTGAAATAGATTTTGAAACGAATTTTAAAACTATTTATATAATTCGTTTTGAATAGAAAATCGATGAAATATATATTATATATATAATATAATGGCCTGAATAGAACGCGCCGCGCCGCGGCAGTTCGCGAATTTCGACCATTTATTTCAAACGGACATTACGGGAGATCCGACCGTCGGATTCTCCTAAAACTGGAACCGTTGGGTTCGTATCGAAAAGAGCTTTCTAAGGAATATTAGAAATTTGAAATCTAACGGTTGGATTTGGAGTTATGTCCAAATCAAATTTGAAAAAGGTCGCTGTAAGTGCAGTTCGATGGCCATTGATGGAAATCGACTATACGGGCCTTGATAAAATTATTAAAAATTGTAATAATTTGTGTAAAATCATAAGAAATGATTTAGAAAGGATTGGGATGAAAAACTCCATATTTGAAAGGATAAAAATAGATTTTTATCGAAATGAACTAGTTTTGAACTAGAAATATAATTCTATTTATTTTTAATAAATAAATTGAATTTGAAAAGGGTTTTGAAAATAACCAAAATTTCCGATGATTGCATTGGAGTGGATTTGAATCGAAATTGTCTTCGGAATATTTCGATGTTGGAATTCGTGATTATACAGATGTTGTTATGGAAATCTGAAAGATATATATTTATATCATTATTTCCAATACGACATTTGTTAGTCGTAGAATTTGATATTGAATATAAGCCGATATATTTTCTATTTAGAGCCTTGTATTGAATATCAAATGTGATTTGGGTTTGTCGCGAATGGTGTCTTCACTAACACTGTTCTTGAACCTAGTTGTGAAAAGATTAAATCTTTTTATTTAGATTTAATGAAGTGTACCAATTAAACGATATTTAATTGGAATTGAATTGGTATTGATTTTTGGGTTTATCGTGAACAGTGTTTTAAATAACACTTGTTCTTTAACCCGATAATTAATGGAATGTGATTTTGGGTTTATCGTGAACCGTGTTTTAAATGACACTGATTCTTTAACCCAGTTAAAGATTAAAACTAAGTGGAGTTTTAATGAATCTTTAATTAGATTGAGATGATCGAAAATGGAGTATCACCAGTTTTGCTCCAGGCGATGGTTAAATCTTTAATTAGATTTGAACGTGAAATGGTAATTGAATTTACCGATAACACTGTGGTGTTAGATATGAAGTATTACCAGTTTTACTTCATGGGATGAATAGGTTGGGATTGGGAAATAAAATAAATGATTACTTCGGTGTGGTTCGCTAATCCCGACTAGTTTGAATTGTTCAAAGGAGATTAAAGAATAAATTTAAAGAATTTATCTTGGATAAAATTAATGGGAACTTTTCCCAAAGTATAGGAATATTTGAATAAAAGAATATTCTGAATTGGAATGAGGCGTATGTTGTGTTTGTGTAACACTTTTATAATATATACGCGAGTTATTCAGAAAGACCGGGTTTATCCCATTCTGAATAACTGATTCGACGTGGTGTCGAAGATGAAGACGGTGGTCGAAGACCGGAAGTGTTCACGTCGTTTGGGTAATTACTGATGATCTTGATTGGGCTGTACACCCAAGAAGATGGAAACAGTTAGTGATCGTCCAGACGTGCTTGGAGATCGATGGATATGCGGGGTACTAGGTGCCTCCGGTTTCGTTCAGACCCAGAACGGACTTGTAAATGGACTGTGTGTCTAACATTGGATTTTAGTCCGTGCGATTGATCTCTATTAAATATATATCTGTTTGGCGGTGGAGGATTTATTCTCTTGCTTAACGCCCTTCTCTGAGACGTATGAGCTCAGGGGTTATATATTGATGGATATCAAACGCATGGAGTGAATTGCCTGTGTGGAATGCCTAAGTGGCAATTGATCGAGGCTTCTGTTGAAAAGCAAAGTCTTGTGGTGATGATCAAAGCACAGCCTGTGTGGCACAGCTTTGTGTAACGTGAATTCGCGAGCCTCGCACCCCGGTTGTGAACCAAAAACGGGAGAGGACGTCAGGGAGGGCATGCGTTTCTTTCTAGCTAGAAGTGGCGTCAGTGGTTTTACACGCCCTGACGAGTTTGACTTATGTGGTTGTTGCTATTGCGAGGCGCCTCGGTTATATCGGTTTCGGCCGATGCATTCTGGTCGGCAGACGGACCAGACTTACACCCCATAGGGTGGGGAAACGCATGCTCAGGGTTTAAGTTTAATCCACATCGGTGGACTGGCCCTGAGGATCCAAGGGTCGATGCGCTCTGACCCTGAGGCTCGGGCTAGAAAGTCTCGAAGTCGGTGAGGACTATCTTTTGCCTCGGTTCATAGACGGAAATCCAATTTCCAAATACGTGACATTTGCGGTTTTATTTGTAGAGCCTAGTATGGCGACATAGTGGGATGGGGCATTCATGCCGCCTATGATAGATACTTATGATTTGAAGTTGTTTTATACACTATGCACTTATTATAGTATCAAATGATTTGTTTCAAACGTATCAAGCATTCTTTGGCTGTTATAAGGGAAAACCCTATCCCCCGGCTTGCGTTGCATTGTGTGATAGGACCTGGGTCTTATAACAGCTTCATTTTTCTTTATTTAGCATTGCGCTGTTTGTTTTATGCACTGGTATTCTTGGGAGGAAACCCGTTCCGTGTTATACGGCGTGGTCCCTTGATTTACCTAATGATTTAAAATAAAGATTAATAACTGTTTTAGTTCTCACACCAGTCACATGACTGACCTGGAGTTTATTGTTTTAACCTAAACTCTGGGAGCCCCTATTTTGACACGGGCAGCTAGTAGTTTTGGTTTTGCAGATTTATATTCACAGGATCCTGGTTTACAGCTGGAACGATATCCGGAAAGCTTTGTATCCGTATATCTCTTCTAGTTGTGTATTGTATTATCTTCCGCTGCGATGTATTTAAATGTAATTTAAATCTCTGATATTTCTGTGTAATATTCATTTAAACTCTGTATATTCTTGTAATCTGATGCATTGTTGTAATATACAATGAAATGTTCTTCCGTATGCGTTCATTTGTGTGTTGTTCTCGAACTATCCGGCGCTTTCCTTTACGGGGAAGTTACGGGTCGTTTCGTATTTCTTAACCAATCTTTTGGAAATAGGGAAATCCTTGGTTAAGTGAGTATGAAGTAAAATTTTGGCTTTTGAATGAATGTAATTGGTATGAAATATAAGGATGACCCTTGAATTAATATATAATAAATTGATTTTAAGTGGAATACTTATGAATTCATAAATGAATAACGGCTTGAGATATGAATAAATCAAACTCATGTAGTGAAATAGATTTATATGGATTGGGCAATGGTAACATAAAGATAAATCTCTTATGGTTCACTAAGGATAAGAATTTTGTTATTTATAATTCTGAGCTTAGATAATAATTAGAATAGTATGTATAATAGGAATATGAATATGAGATAATAGGACAGAATTGAAGATAATTTAAATTAGTATGTGATATACATGCAAACAAAAACTTAATTATATATATATATATTCTAAAGTATAAATTTAGGCTAGCATAGAATTTTGAGATATATCTGTTAAGATAATAAAGATAATTAGTTTTCTTTAAGGTGAGTGTGGTTATTTGATAATTTTTACTAAGGTAATATCAAGAATGAATAAGTGAGGGAGGTATAATTTCCCTATTTGAAATCTTATAATTGGAATGGTTGAAATATATTATTTTGATATATACATTTTGGAAATGAGAATATATCTTTGTTTTAAATAATAAGAGCTTCAAGTATTTATTTGACATCAAGATTGGACTATCAATCATGTAAGCTTTTGGATATACGCCTAGCGAACGTATATACTAAATCCTATATGTATTTGATAGAAATAGAATCACACTCTAGTCGCTTGAAAATAATTCTGGGGATGATCGTGTCATCACTAGTATCCATTTTCAGGTTTCAGAAGTGAGATAAATATATAATTTCGGTTAAGATGTTGAGTCGGTATCTAAAACTATTTTGTAATTATTTAAAAGGAAAAATGAAATATATATGCATGAGAATATAAATTTGTTAATGAAATATGAATTGAAATTAAATCTTACAAATCAAATAAAATCAGTCTAAGAGGAATAAAATGAACCTAATGAATATTGATTGTTGAATATAAGCATATTTGAACTTGGTATGTATGAATTCATTAAGTGATTAAGAAACGAATTGGAATTTGTATAACGAAATTTTAATTCAAAATTCACTCGAGGAAAATTGAACGAAATTAATTAATAAAAAAATGAAATGAGTCAATAAAACATATGAATTGAGTAAATTGAACATGAACATGGATTGAATATATATAATGAATGTGAATAATTGTTTATAGGTCAATTATATATATATATATATGGATGAAGTTTAATGGAATATATAAACTATATAAACTTAAACAAAAATTAAAAAAAATTGGATGTTGAAAGACGGTAAATTAAATTAGATGCATGGATGAAAATAAGAATGAGTTTGTATATAGATTTAAAATGAAGCAATTAAATTCTACTCTCAAATGAATATAACAAATTTCAATTTAAATGTAAGAATTGAATGTTGTGTTATACATGTCACTTGATTATTTAGTGTCCTTCTCATATTTGCAGAATGAATGTCGATAATTGAAATGGAAATAAATCAATAGTCAACGAATCCTATGTGAATAAATTTAATTGAATATGAGTATGTAGAGTATAAATAAATGAATGTAATAAAATTAACATGTACATAGATTTAAATGTAAATCAAAGTAAATTGAATTTCTTTAACTTGAATGACGAATAAACTAAATGTGAATGAATTGAACAACCATTTGAATATTAACACTTAATTTTGTACTGTTGGGTTTCGTTAACTTTACTTTAATTAACATGCTATGCTTGTTATGTTATTATTTGTTCGTATAAGTTTAGCTTATATATACTTGATTCTCATTTGTTTGTTTAGTATTTTAGTAGGTTGAAAGGGCGTGCGCTTCAATTTGGAGCTCGCTTTTGCGCTATTTTGTTAAAAAGAAGCAAACGCTTAAAATGCTAAATAAGGTACGTACGTATTTCAGATTAAATATCGCATATGGGGGTTATGTATTGTTGATTCCCCATTGTTTGGGATGCCTCATCGTGGGATGGGATATATATTATTATATATTGTATTGTGAAAATTTTCCAATCGACCCTTATAAAGGAGACGCTGCCGAAATTTTCCGTAATTTTCGGGTGTTAGAAAATTTTGAGCCTCTTTTTTTTTTTTAATAATTAATGTCCTTCTAAAAAAATGTCATATAGGCATTATAAGTTGAAATATTTTATATAAATGTGCTGTGTATGATTCTATATGATGTTTCCTTTTCAAGGACGAAAAGTTTTGAGTGGGGAAGAATGTAACGACTCAAAGTTTCAAATGTTTTAAATTAATATAGTTAACTAAAAATTTAACGTAAAACTTGAATTTACTATTGAATATTAATTTAAATGGATTCAATTGTAATAACCCGGAAAATCTGGGCCAGTTTAAAATTTTTATTTTGGCAATTTTAGCGAATTTTGAATATTTAAAATGAATTATTTTAAATAATATCGACGAGAAATTTATTTTGAATCTAATTAGAACGTATATATTATATACGTCGTCGTTAGAATATATAATAATTATATATAATTATAAAAGGAATTGAAAATGGCGCGGTAGTTCGAAAATTCGATTTCTAATTTCAAATGAATATACAGAATTCAATATAAGTCAGAATTGAACGAAACAAGAAATATTTGAATCTGTATAACTATGTCTTTGTAACGAAGTTAACAAACTGAGATTTCATCTTAGAAATGATAAGATATGTCCAGTTTAAAATTAGAAATAGTCGCTGTGGAATTTATATATATTTTTATATATATAAGGCCCTTAAAAATAGCAATTTTGCAAACGACCTCGGATTCCGACGAAACCGGTTTTGTTGGGTCCGCAGTGTCGAGTTATTGCTAGATTCCAAATTTCATAATTTTTCGAATCAATATGTGAGCGTGGCAAAGGAAAACGCGTTTGACCGGTTTCAGTTGATTTTAATCGACTGGAAATTGGCCATTTTTCAAACGGTCTCAGAATTCGACGAAACTAGTTTTGTTAGGACCGTATCGTCAATACGAAGCTAGAAAATATTTTTCAGGAATTTTTCTAGTTAGTATGCGACCCCGGTAATTTGAAATGTACGTTTAAAATTCAATATAGTGATTTAAATGTAAATCTAACGAAAACTGATTGTAACAGCCGAATCAGCTTACGATACATATCCCATTGTGTTCGGAATGGGGGTGAAACGCTATGGGCGACAGGCGGTGGGCCTCGTTTCGAGTTCGGTAGTAAAAGTCAACTTTTAACAAATTAAAATAAAAAAAAAGGAAATAAAAAAAATAAAATTATACCCTCACCTCACCCCTCTTTCTCCCATTCTCGGTCAACGAAAAAAAAAAGCGTGATGCCAGAAACCCGTCGCCCCCTTCCGTTCACCATCGTGACCATCGCCAGGCCGCCGGAGATGCAGCGCCGCTCCCTCCCCCCTCAGATCTGCCTCTGCCATCTCCCCTCCATCTCTCTCCGCCTCCTTCTAGCCAAACGCCCAAACCCGAACCCATTCAGCAAAATCGACCGCTGCGCCACACCCTAAGCCCGCCTCCGGCCTACTTACGCACCACAGCACCCCCGACGCCCCCCTGCGCCTCCTCCTTGCCTGCAAGCTCCGATCGTGGGACCCCCACAAATCAAAAATATGATTCTTATAGCTTTCAGCGCGTGTAATTAACACCCTGGCCTCCTTCTCCTCCGACCAAAGACAGGGTGAGTTTTATGATTTTATATGGTAAAGATTAGGTTTTTATATGATAAAGATAGGTTTTTTTTTATTTGAAAAGGATAGGTTTTTATATACGAAAAGCTTATATTTTTAATAATGACGAACTTAGATTTTTTATATATGAAAAGATTAGGTTTTTATGAAGAAAAGTTTAGATTTTTGGTAATGAAAGGATTAGATTTTTAAACAAGAAAAAAGATAAGATTTTTATACATGGCAAGTTAAGATTTTCGTGTTAAAAGAGAAGTTAGAAACAAGAAAATAGCGTTTTAAAAATATAATCATTGTAAAGAAAATGGCGTTTTAAAAATATAATCTTTATGTAGATAAAGGTATGATTTTTATCGCATGTTTGAAATAATTAAAGGAAGATAAAAATATGATTTTTATCATATATATAGCAAAGTAAAAATATGATTTTTAAAAGAAGTTAAAACTGATTTTTTTTTTAAAGTAAAAATCAGATTTTTATATATTGAAAGTAAAAATAAAATTAGAATTTTTATATATTGAACTTCGAAATAAAAATATGATTTTTATATATTGAACTTCGAAATAAAAATATGATTTTTATATATTGAACTTCGAAATAAAAATATGATTTTTATATATTGGATAGCGAAGTAAAAATTCGATTTTTACATAGGTAGTGAAAGCGGGCAACGAAGATGCGATGACGTTGAAGATTTCTCTAAATGAAGAGTCAAGATGATTGGATAGCTATCGGTGAGAACTTCTCACTCAAAATTCTTTTTCTAGTTATATATATATACTAGGATGTAGACGGCGTTTAGTAGCACCCGACACCCGTCATCCACAGACCATGGATGGCTTGTTTGTTAAATTGTTTGGTTGAGTAGTTAGTTAGAATATTTGATTGAATGGAAATTGTTTGGTGAAATGAAATTGATTTGATTGATGTGTGAATGGCGTGGGCCTTCACTAGACCGGGGATAAGGCTAGGCCTCGTCCCGTTTCTAGTATCGTGCCGTTATGCCGCCGAAATTTTCTAAAATAAGTTAGAAAATAAAAATATCATTTTATTTAAAGAATGAACTGAATAGAAATTCATATGTTAGAATAAAATGTTTTGTCGTTAAAAATATAATTTTTAACGTGAATGTGAATAAATAAATATTCATTTACAAACCAGACGGTTTGTTTATGTACACCTATTTGTAGGACATTGATTGGGTCGATAAATTTTACACATCGCCCAACTGCACAAATAAAATATGTGTTTGATTGCTTGAAACCCCACACGGGTATTGGGATGATATTTGACGTACACTAATCCCGATTGTTTAGTTGTATGTCGATCGATTGATTGACAGGCTGTTATAAGCGTTGAATATTTTATTTGATGCTTATACAGTGTAGAATGCACTTTGGATGATGGTTGATTATTCATCGTTGTTGATAAATACATGTGTTGTAGAAAATCCATATAATTAACATTATATGGTAATTGATTGGGTCTCATTCCAGTTTTGAAATAGAAATATTTGAAAAAGAAATATTTGAAACAGAATATTTGAAAATAGAAATTTAGTAAGCCGTGTTGATTAGATTGACGCCATTTTGACGTGAACGATATTTAAATGAATTGAATTGAAAACGATTTCGAAATGAATTGAATTGAAAACGATTTCGAAATGAATTGAATTGAAAACGATTTCGAAATGAATTGAATTGAAAACGATTTCGAAATGAATTGAACTGAAAACGATTTCGAAATGAATTGAATTGAAAACGAATTCAAATTGAATTGAAATTTGAATTGAATAGAAATGAATTTTGAAACGAATTTATAAAGAAGAATTCAATTTCGATTTGAATTGAAATGGAAGTTGAAATCGCCTTTGAAACGAATTTAAAACTATTTATATAATTCGTTTTAAATAGAAATCGACGATATATATATTATATATTATATATATATAATATAATGGCCTGAATAGAACGCGCCGCGCCGCGGCAGTTCGTGAATTTCGACCATTTATTTCAAACGGACATTACGGGAGATCCGACCGTCGGATTCTCCTAAAACCGGAACCGTTGGGTTCGTATCGAAAAGAGCTTTCTAACGATTATTAGAAATTTGAAATCTAACGGTTGGATTTGGAGATACGTCCAAATCAAATTCGAAAAAGGTCGTTGTAAGTGCAGTTCGATGGTCGTTGTTGGAAATCGACTGTACGGGGCTTGATAAAATTATTAAAAATAGTAATAATTTGTGTAAAATCATAAGGAATGATTTAGAAAGATTTGGGATGAAAAACTCCATATTTGAAAGGATAAAAATAGATTTTTATCGAAATGAACTAGTTTTGAACTAGAATTATAATTCTATTTATTTTTAAATAAATAAATTGAATTCGAAAAGGGTTTTAAAAATAACCAAGATTTCCAATGATTGCATTGGAGTGGATTTGAATCGAAATTGTCTTCGGAATATTTCGATGTTGGAATTCGGGATTATACAGATGTTGTTATGGAAATTTGAAAGATATATTTATATCGTTATTTCCAATACGACATTTGTTAGTCGTGGAATTTGATATTGAATATAAGCCGGTATATTTTCTATTCAGAGCTTTGTATTGAATATCAAATGTGATTTGGGGTTTGTCGTGAATGGTGTCTTCACTAACACTGTTCTTGAACCCAGTTGAGAAAAGATTAAATCTTTTTATTTAGATTTAATGAAGTGTACCAATTAAATAATATTTAATTGGAATTGAATTGATATTGATTTTTGGGTTTATCGTGGACAGTGTTTTAAATAACACTCGTTCTTTAACCCGATAATTAATGGAATGTGATTTTGGGTTTATTGTGAACCGTGTTTTAAACGACACTGATTCTTTAACCCAGTTAACGATTAAAACTAAGTGGAGTTTTAATGAATCTTTAATTAGATTGAAATGATCGAAAATGGAGTATCACCAGTTTTGCTCCAGGCGATAGTTAAATCTTTAATTAGATTTGAACGTGAAATGGTAATTGAATTTACCGATAACACCGTGGTGTTAGATATGAAGTATAACCAGTTTTACTTCATGGGATGAATAGGTTGGGATTGGGAAATTAAAACAAATGATTACTTCGGTAAGGTTCATTAATCCCGACTAGTTTGAATTAATATTCAAAAATAGATTATAGAATAAATTCAAGAAATTTATCTTGGATAAAATTAATGGGAACCTTTCCCTATGAATGTGAAATTTAGAAATTGACTGTCGGTTAGCCAAACAGAATGGTTTTCTGGATATTGATCTGATGTTGGTTTCGGCCTTCGGGGTTAATATTTGGGGAATTATTCTCTTGATTAATTTACGGTTAGTGACTAATGAATTGGAAGGAGGCGTATGTTGTGTTTGTGTAACAATTATTTAAAATATACGCGAGTTATTCGGAAAGACCGGGTTTATCCCATTCTGAATAACTGATACGACGACAAGTCGAAGATGAAGACGATGGTCGAAGACCGGAGGTCTTCACGTCGTTTGGGTGATAACTGATGATCTTGATTGGGCTGTACACCCAAGAAGATGGAAACAGTTGGTGATCGTCCAGACGTACTTGGAGATCGATGGATATGCGGGGTACTAGGTGCCTCCGGTTTCGTTCAGCCCCAGAACGGACTTGTAAATGGACTGTGTGTCTGACATTGGATTTTAGTCCGTGTGATTGATCTCTATTAAATATATATCTGTTTGGCGGCGGAGAATTTATTCTCTTGCTTAACGCCCTTCTCTGAGACGTACGAGCTCAGGGGTTATATATTGATGGATATCAAACGCATGGAGTGAATTGCCTGTGTGGCATGCCTAAGTGGCAATTGATCGAGGCTTCTGTTGAAAAGCAAAGTCTTGTGGTGATGATCAAAGCACGGCCTTTGTGGCGTAGCTTTGTGTAACGTTTGCTTCGCGAGTTTCACACCCGGTATGAACCAAAAACGGGAGACGGACGTCAGGGAGGGCATGCGTTTCTTTCTAGCTAGAAGTGGCGTCAGTGGTTTTACATGCCCTGACGAGTTTGACTTATGTGGTTGTTGCTGTTGCGAGGCACCTCGGTTATATCGGTTTCGGCCGATGCATTCTGGTCGGCTGACGGACCAGACTTACACCCCATAGGGTGGGGAAACGTAGTGTTCAGGCATAATAATCCACATCGGTGGACCGGCCCTGAGGATCCAAGGCTTGCCTGCGCGCTTGCCTGAGGGGCGGGCTAGAGCGTCTCGAATCGGTTGAGGACTATCTTTTGCCTCGGTTCATAGACGGAAATCCAATTTCCAAATACGTGACATTTGCGGTTTTATTTGTAGAGCCTAGTATGGCGACATAGTGGGATGGGGCGCTCATGCCGCCTATGATTGATACTTATGATTTGAAGTTGTTTTATACACTATGCACTTATTATAGTGTCAAATGATTTGTTTTAAACGTATCAAGCATTCTTTGGCTGTTATAAGGTAAAAACCCTATCCCCCGGCTTGCGTTGCATTGTGTGATAGGACCTGGGTCTTATAACAGCTTCATTTTTCTTTATTTAGCATTGCGCTGTTTGTTTTATGCACCGGTATTCTTGGGAGGAAATCCGTTCCGTGTTATACGGCGTGGTCCCTTGATTTACCTAGCTTTAAAAATAAAGATTAACTGTTTTAGTTCTCACACCAGTCACATGACTGACCTGGAGTTTATTGTTTTAACCTAAACTCTGGGTGCCCCTATTTTGACACGGGCAGCTAGTAGTTTTGGTTTTGCAGATTTATATTCACAGGATCCTGGTTTACATCTGGAACGATATCCGGAAAGCTTTGTATCCGTATATCTACTTCTAGTTGTGTATTGTATTATTTTCCGCTGCTATGTATTTAAAAGTAATTTAAATCTCTGATATTTCTGTGTAATATTCATTGCTACTCTGTATATTCTTGTAATCTGATGCATTGTTGTAATATACAGTGGAATGTTCTTTTATATGCGTTCTGTTGTGGTTTGTTCTCGAACTATCCGACGCTTTCCTTTACGGGGAAGTTATGGGTCTTTACACGTGGTATCAGAGCTTTGTTTTACAAAGCAGAGAACAAGGCACGTTAGAACCATACGAAAGAATTCATCAGATATTGGATTAGTAATATCCAATGGGAATGACTCGTTAGAGATAGGATCAGTAGTATCCTAGAACGAGTGTGAAGAGTATATTTTTTAAAATGAAAACAATTTTTGTTTTGAAAATTTAAATCAATTATTCGTATCTGATTATCTATTTATATTGAGTTGGACAGTCCAGTATATAAAGATTTTGCGTATACGTCTGATCTGCGTGTATTCGAAGTTTTAATATATTGGATAGATATAGATTCACACTCTAGTCGCCCGAAGGTGATTCTGATGATTGTAGCTACATCATCAGAATTAATATTCGAGAGTCGAAGGTGTGATATTTATATATTTCCTATTGACTGGTGTGAGAACCAAAAATTAGATAGGGCCTATTGTTGTGATTTGACATCAAAAACATGATTTTTGTATATGTATCAAAGTTATCAATTTGAAACTCTAATCCACTAATTGATTGATGTTTGTGTTGTTTGTTTATTTGTTTGATAATTTTGAACCATTTAGCCTAATTAAACCAAATATTGAATTATATTGATAATTGGATGCGTTTGCTTGCATATACATATATATCATTGAACAGGTCATAGCAAGGAGGCTAGAGCCGAAGAATAAAATTTGTTTGCCCGACAAATAGGTACATGTTTACTACATAATTTCCTGTTTTGTTTGGGTGATGATGATTTTGTGAGCCTATTGGCTAGCCGCTTGGCTTTTTCTTTTTCTTTTTGAGATCTGAAGGACCGGGGAAGCTATTTGAAATTCCCCGATGCTCCCGGTGCAGGGGAGGTTATGGCGAAATTTTTCGAAAATTTAGGGAGTTAGCCAAATTTTTGAAATTTGAGAAATTCTCAGAAACTGAAAAGTTGGAGAATGGAAACCAGATCAAACGTAGAGTTGATTAATCAAACCACTTTCGACTTTGTACCTTTTCGGGGACGAAAAGTTTTAAGTGGGGGAGATTGTAATAACCCGGAAAATCTGGGCCAGTTTAAAATTTTTATTTTGGCAATTTTAGCGAATTTTGAATATTTAAAATGAATTATTTTAAATAATATCGACGAGAAATTTATTTTGAATCTAATTAGAACGTATATATTATATACGTCGTCGTTAGAATATATAATAATTATATATAATTATAAAAGGAATTGAAAATGGCGCGGTAGTTCGAAAATTCGATTTCTAATTTCAAATGAATATACAGAATTCAATATAAGTCAGAATTGAACGAAACAAGAAATATTTGAATCTGTATAACTATGTCTTTGTAACGAAGTTAACAAACTGAGATTTCATCTTAGAAATGATAAGATATGTCCAGTTTAAAATTAGAAATAGTCGCTGTGGAATTTATATATATTTTTATATATATAAGGCCCTTAAAAATAGCAATTTTGCAAACGACCTCGGATTCCGACGAAACCAGTTTTGTTGGGTCCGCAGTGTCGAGTTATTGCTAGATTCCAAATTTCATAATTTTTCGAATCAATATGTGAGCGTGGCAAAGGAAAACGCGTTTGACCGGTTTCAGTTGATTTTAATCGACTGGAAATTGGCCATTTTTCAAACGGTCTCAGAATTCGACGAAACTAGTTTTGTTAGGACCGTATCGTCAATACGAAGCTAGAAAATATTTTTCAGGAATTTTTCTAGTTAGTATGCGACCCCGGTAATTTGAAATGTACGTTTAAAATTCAATATAGTGATTTAAATGTAAATCTAACGAAAACTGATTGTAACAGCCGAATCAGCTTACGATACATATCCCATTGTGTTCGGAATGAGGGTGAAACGCCATGGGCGACAGGCGGTGGGCCTCGTTTCGAGTTCGGTAGTAAAAGTCAACTTTTAACAAATTAAAATAAAAAAAAAGGAAATAAAAAAAATAAAATTATACCCTCACCTCACCCCTCTTTCTCCCATTCTCGGTCAACGAAAAAAAAAAAAAGCGTGATGCCAGAAACCCGTCGCCCCCTTCCGTTCACCATCGTGACCATCGCCAGGCCGCCGGAGATGCAGCGCCGCTTCCTCCCCCCTCAGATCTGCCTCTGCCATCTCCCCTCCATCTCTCTCCGCCTCCTTCTAGCCAAACGCCCAAACCCGAACCCATTCAGCAAAATCGACCGCTGCGCCACACCCTAAGCCCGCCTCCGGCCTACTTACGCACCACAGCACCCCCGACGCCCCCTTGCGCCTCCTCCTTGCCTGCAAGCTCCGATCGTGGGACCCCCACAAATCAAAAATATGATTCTTATAGCTTTCAGCGCGTGTAAATAACACCTTGGCCTCCTTCTCCTCCGACCAAAGACAGGGTGAGTTTTATGATTTTATATGGTAAAGATTAGGTTTTTATATGATAAAGATAGGTTTTTTTTTATTTGAAAAGGATAGGTTTTTATATACGAAAAGCGTATATTTTTAATAATGATGAACTTAGATTTTTTATATATGAAAAGATTAGGTTTTTATGAAGAAAAGTTTAGATTTTTGGTAATGAAAGGATTAGATTTTTAAACAAGAAAAAAGATAAGATTTTTATACATGGCAAGTTAAGATTTTCGTGTTAAAAGAGAAGTTAGAAACAAGAAAATAGTGTTTTAAAAATATAATCATTGTAAAGAAAACGGCGTTTTAAAAATATAATCTTTATGTAGATAAAGGTATGATTTTTATCGCATGTTTGAAATAATTAAAGGAAGATAAAAATATGATTTTTATCATATATATAGCAAGGTAAAAATATGATTTTTAAAAGAAGTTAAAACTGATTTTGTTTTAAAGTAAAAATCAGATTTTTATATATTGAAAGTAAAAATAAAATTAGAATTTTTATATATTGAACTTCGAAATAAAAATATGATTTTTATATATTGAACTTCGAAATAAAAATATGATTTTTATATATTGAACTTCGAAATAAAAATAGGATTTTTATATATTGGATAGCGAAGTAAAAATTCGATTTTTACATAGGTAGTGAAAGCGGGCAACGAAGATGCGATGACGTTGAAGATTTCTCTAAATGAAGAGTCAAGATGATTGGATAGCTATCGGTGAGAACTTCTCACTCAAAATTCTTTTTCTAGTTATATATATATATACTAGGATGTAGACGGCGTTTAGTAGCACCCGACACCCGTCATCCACAGACCATGGATGGCTTGTTTGTTAAATTGTTTGGTTGAGTAGTTAGTTAGAATATTTGATTGAATGGAAATTGTTTGGTGAAATGAAATTGATTTGATTGATGTGTGAATCGCGTGGGCCTTCACTAGACCGGGGATAAGGCTAGGCCTCGTCCCGTTTCTAGTATCGTGCCGTTATGCCGCCGAAATTTTCTAAAATAAGTTAGAAAATAAAAATATCATTTTATTTAAAGAATGAACTGAATAGAAATTCATATGTTAGAATAAAATGTTTTGTCGTTTAAAATATAATTTTTAACGTGAATGTGAATAAATAAATATTCATTTACAAACCAGACGGTTTGTTTATGTACACCTATTTGAAGGACATTGATTGGGTCGATAAATTTTACACATCGCCCAACTGCACAAATAAAATATGTGTTTGATTGCTTGAAACCCCACACGGGTATTGGGATGATATTTGACGTACACTAATCCCGATTGTTTAGTTGTATGTCGATCGATTGATTGACAGGCTGTTATAAGCGTTGAATATTTTATTTGATGCTTATACAGTGTAGAATGCACTTTGGATGATGGTTGATTATTCATCGTTGTTGATAAATACATGTGTTGTAGAAAATCCATATAATTAACACTATATGGTAATTGATTGGGTCTCATTCCAGTTTTGAAATAGAAATATTTGAAAAAGAAATATTTGAAACAGAATATTTGAAAATAGAAATTTAGTAAGCCGTGTTGATTAGATTGACGCCATTTTGACATGAACGATATTTAAATGAATTGAATTGAAAACGATTTCGAAATGAATTGAATTGAAAACGATTTCGAAATGAATTGAATTGAAAACGATTTCAAAATGAATTGAATTGAAAACGATTTCGAAATGAATTGAATTGAAAACGAATTCAAATTGAATTGAGATTTGAATTGAATAGAAATGAATTTTGAAACGAATTTATAAAGAAGAATTCAATTTCGATTTGAATTGAAATGGAAGTTGAAATTGCCTTTAAACGAATTTAAAACTATTTATATAATTCGTTTTAAATAGAAATCGACGATATATATATTATATATATAATATAATGGCCTGAATAGAACGCGCCGCGCCGCGGCAGTTCGTGAATTTCGACCATTTATTTCAAACGGACATTACGGGAGATCCGACCGTCGGATTCTCCTAAAACCGGAACCGTTGGGTTCGTATCGAAAAGAGCTTTCTAACGATTATTAGAAATTTGAAATCTAACGGTTGGATTTGGAGATACGTCCAAATCAAATTCGAAAAAGGTCGCTGTAAGTGCAGTTCGATGGCCGTTGTTGGAAATCGACTGTACGGGCCTTGATAAAATTATTAAAAATAGTAATAATTTGTGTAAAATCATAAGGAATGATTTAGAAAGATTTGGGATGAAAAACTCCATATTTGAAAGGATAAAAATAGATTTTTATCGAAATGAACTAGTTTTGAACTAGAATTATAATTCTATTTATTTTTAAATAAATAAATTGAATTCGAAAAGGGTTTTAAAAATAACCAAGATTTCCAATGATTGCATTGGAGTGGATTTGAATCAAAATTGTCTTCAGAATATTTCGATGTTGGAATTCGGGATTATACAGATGTTGTTATGGAAATTTGAAAGATATATTTATATCGTTATTTCCAATACGACATTTGTTAGTCGTGGAATTTGATATTGAATATAAGCCGGTATATTTTCTATTCAGAGCCTTGTATTGAATATCAAATGTGATTTGGGGTTTGTCGTGAATGGTGTCTTCACTAACACTGTTCTTGAACCCAGTTGAGAAAAGATTAAATCTTTTTATTTAGATTTAATGAAGTGTACCAATTAAATAATATTTAATTGGAATTGAATTGATATCGATTTTTGGGTTTATCGTGGACAGTGTTTTAAATAACACTCGTTCTTTAACCCGATAATTAATGGAATGTGATTTTGGGTTTATTGTGAACCGTGTTTTAAACGACACTGATTCTTTAACCCAGTTAACGATTAAAACTAAGTGGAGTTTTAATGAATCTTTAATTTGATTGAAATGATCGAAAATGGAGTATCACCAGTTTTGCTCCAGGCGATAGTTAAATCTTTAATTAGATTTGAACGTGAAATGGTAATTGAATTTACCGATAACACCGTGGTGTTAGATATGAAGTATAACCAGTTTTACTTCATGGGATGAATAGGTTGGGATTGGGAAATTAAAACAAATGATTACTTCGGTAAGGTTCGTTAATCCCGACTAGTTTGAATTGATATTCAAAAATAGATTATAGAGTAAATTCAAGAAATTTATCTTGGATAAAATTAATGGGAACCTTTCCCTATGAATGTGAAATTTAGAAATTGACTGTCGGTTAGCCAAACAGAATGGTTTTCTGGATATTGATCTGATGTTGGTTTCGGCCTTCGGGGTTAATATTTGGGGAATTATTCTCTTGATTAATTTACGGTTAGTGACTAATGAATTGGAAGGAGGCGTATGTTGTGTTTGTGTAACACTTATTTAAAATTTACGCGAGTTATTCGGAAAGACCGGGTTTATCCCATTCTGAATAACTGATACGACGACAAGTCGAAGATGAAGACGATGGTCGAAGACCGGAGGTCTTCACGTCGTTTGGGTGATAACTGATGACCTTGATTGGGCTGTACACCCAAGAAGATGGAAACAGTTGGTGATCGTCCAGACGTACTTGGAGATCGATGGATATGCGGGGTACTACGTGCCTCCGGTTTCGTTCAGCCCCAGAACGGACTTGTAAATGGACTGTGTGTCTGACATTGGATTTTAGTCCGTGTGATTGATCTCTATTAAATATATATCTGTTTGGCGGCGGAGAATTTATTCTCTTGCTTAACGCCCTTCTCTGAGACGTACGAGCTCAGGGGTTATATATTGATGGATATCAAACGCATGGAGTGAATTGCCTGTGTGGCATGCCTAAGTGGCAATTGATCGAGGCTTCTGTTGAAAAGCAAAGTCTTGTGGTGATGATCAAAGCACGGCCTTTATGGCGTAGCTTTGTGTAACGTTTGCTTCGCGAGTTTCACACCCGGTATGAACCAAAAACGGGAGACGGACGTCATGGAGGGCATGCGTTTCTTTCTAGCTAGAAGTGGCGTCAGTGGTTTTACACGCTCTGACAAGTTTGACTTATGTGGTTGTTGCTGTTGCGAGGCGCCTCGGTTATATCGGTTTCGGCCGATGCATTCTGGTCGGCTGACGGACCAGACTTACACCACATAGGGTGGGGAAACGTAGTGTTCAGGCATAATAATCCACATCAGTGGACCGGCCCAGAGGATCCAAGGCTTGCCTGCGCGCTTGCCTGAGGGGCGGGCTAGAGCGTCTCGAATCGGTTGAGGACTATCTTTTGCCTCGGTTCATAGACGGAAATCCAATTTCCAAATACGTGACATTTGCGGTTTTATTTGTAGAGCCTAGTATGGCGACATAGTGGGATGGGGCGCTCATGCCGCCTATGATTGATACTTATGATTTGAAGTTGTTTTATACACTATGCACTTATTATAGTATCAAATGATTTGTTTTAAACGTATCAAGCATTCTTTGGCTGTTATAAGGTAAAAACCCTATCCCCCGGCTTGCGTTGCATTGTGTGATAGGACCTGGGTCTTATAACAGCTTCATTTTTCTTTATTTAGCATTGCGCTGTTTGTTTTATGCACCGGTATTCTTGGGAGGAAATCCGTTCCGTGTTATACGGCGTGGTCCCTTGATTTACCTAGCTTTAAAAATAAAGATTAACTGTTTTAGTTCTCACACCAGTCACATGACTGACCTGGAGTTTATTGTTTTAACCTAAACTCTGGGTGCCCCTATTTTGACACGGGCAGCTAGTAGTTTTGGTTTTGCAGATTTATATTCACAGGATCCTGGTTTACAGCTGGAACGATATCCGGAAAGCTTTGTATCCGTATATCTACTTCTAGTTGTGTATTGTATTATCTTCCACTGCTATGTATTTAAAAGTAATTTAAATCTCTGATATTTCTGTGTAATATTCATTGCTACTCTGTATATTCTTGTAATCTGATGCATTGTTGTAATATACAGTGGAATGTTCTTTTATATGCGTTCTGTTGTGGTTTGTTCTCGAACTATCCGACGATTTCCTTTACGGGGAAGTTACGGGTCTTTACATCAATAAATCTCAATTGACTATGTTAGCTAGTTAATACTGATTTCGAATCTATTTTGTAAATTTAATGAAAATAATAAATAGTGTGAAATTCAATCGATATTCGAATCGTAATATAAGATAATATTTTACTATGTAAATAATATTTCTACAAACAATCTCAAAATTCAAGGAAATCAGTTTGTAAATCATGGTACGATGTCGAATTTCATGTAAATCGAACAACCTATGTGCCCGTGTGAATGTGAAATGTTCGGTGAAATTTAAAGTGATGAAAAAAATATAGAAAATAATAAAAATAAATAAGAAAAAGGGTAGGAAACACGTGTACTGATGTCTACACGCGTCTGCCTCTCTTCTTTCTCTTTCCTTACTATCTTGATTCAATTCACTTTAAATTAAATCACCCTTCTTCTTTCTTTTCTCCTCAAATCCCAAAATCGTTACTTCCACCTCAAATTATCCAGATCCGAACCAAATCTTCACTGCCATGATCTTCATCTCGGAACCTATAGCCAACATCGTATGTTGTTCTTTTTCCCCAATTTTTCATTTTCGAAATCGCGTCTCATCTAAAATAATCGGACATGAACCATCGCCTCATCCACCTTCGATGCGCACCTTAGAACTGCCACCTACATTTGCAAAAACACTACATCCTACCAACTCACGCAACCTCTTGAATTTTTCCTCTACCTGCGTGGAGTAGAAGTGGAAGCAACACCTCCTGGTTGCAGTAGTACGAGCAGAATTCTTGTACATGATGGTGTAGATGAGGGTCGATGGTAGTTGGGATGAAGGGAGACTGAATGGGAATGGAGGATGGTGTTGTCGTCGCCAGGTTTAGGTAGGGTAAGGAAGTTGTAGTGGGTGAAGGGTGGAGCGATGAGTGGGAAGGCGTAAGGGTGGTTTCGAGTCACGACTATGGAGGTAATTACAATGGTAAATTAAGTGATTTTGGGTTAATGTCATTTGTTGGGGAATGGAGTTTTGATGACAACAACCTTATTTCAATATTAATTGATTATAAAATATATATTAACGTCTCTAACTAGAATATATATATACACACATATATGCAGGAGTTGTATACAGGAGTTAATACTAAGACTGTACAGTTTTAAAGATTCAAGAGATTCAGAATTCAGAGAAGATTCAAGACTCATAAGTAATCAAGAAATCAAGAGTTCAAGAGTTCAATATTAATATAGTAATAGAGTTTAGTTTATATGTATGACTCTGAATAGCACTCCAGGTTCAAATTCAAATTTTGTTTTTCAAATTTAGTTTTTCAATTTAAGATTCTCAAATTTCAAATTATATTTCAAAATTCAAATTCTAATTTTAACTACTTTTTCTATTTTACTTTTCATTTTAAACTTGATTTTAAAGATTATAAGTTTATATATTTATATAGTTACATACTTTTCTATTTATATAGTTTTAGACTTTATAATTTTATAAACATATTTATATAATTTATATTTATGATTTCATTTGATTTTCTACTTTATAATACTTAATTATATACTATGTTTTAATTCAAGAATTTCCAGAATTATTTATATATTTATATATATATATATATATTAAAACACTTGAAAAATATTCAAATTTCAGATTTTCAAACACATATGTCGACATGTATATGTGGGGATGTCGACATATAACTATCATATTTTCAGTTTTGAAAGGAAGTGTCTTTTCACCATTTGTAACGTTCGAGAAGCGTTGCAACCTTTCAAATCTTATAAATAGGGGTTGATTTCGAATTTTTTAACCATTCTTCTTCTCCATCTTCATCCCTTTTCATTCCTCCATTATTATTTCATATTTTTATGATTTCTATACTTATACTCTACCGATTTCAATTCTAATTATATAAAACTTCTTCTCTTCTCACTTTCTACTCATTACTCTATGAATTGAAGTTTTATTGAAGAGTTATAAGGATGTTGTAATCATTTGAGATTGTTTTGGGATAGTCCTGGAAACAGTGTGTTCCTTGTAGCCCTGGAATCAAGGAAAGGAATTGGTGTTAACCTTATAGCCTGGAAATCAAGGGTGGTAGAAATGGTGTAAACCTTGTAATTGTGAAATCAAGGGGATTGTACTGAGATTTGATCTAGTAATAAAACTCTGAGCTGTCCAGCATTGTGTGTGACTAGACATAGGAGCAATCCGAACAAATATAAAATCTGGTGCATTCTTTCCTTTTCTACATTTTATTTTCGTTTACTTTTGTGTTTGTGTCTGTATCTGTGATTATCTCTGTAGTGTGTGATTCATATAGTAGATCATGTAAGTTTTAGATTTTCTTAAATTCCTTGAAAACACTATTCACCTCTCCCCTTAGTGTTAGTTTTGCCTTAAGATCCATTCCGCACTCCTTAACAATTGGTATTAGAGCAAGGTCTTCAAAAAGTTCACAATCGGATTTTTGAAAATATTAAACGGCAACCAACACTAGTAATAACAGTTCTTTTGTAGAGGGTATGTCCATTGTTAGACCACCACTATTTAATGGTAGTAATTATTCATAATGAGCATGTAGAATGAAAATATATTTACAATCAGTAGGATTAGACTCATGGAATAGCACACAGACTGAATATGTAGAACCCAAAACTAATATTGCACAACGGATAAATGAACAAAAGGCTGCTACCCAAAGCAATTCTAAAGCCATGAATATGTTGTTTTGTTCATTAGATAGAAATGAATTTAATAGAGTGTCAGTTTACAAATCTACTAATGAAATTTGGAGAACTTTACATGTTACTCATGAAGGAACTAGTAAACTTAAAAATACAAAGATATCGATGTTAACAAATCAGTTTGAGTTATTCAAAAAGAATGAGAATGAATCTATCACCGATATGTAATGCAGATTTCAAGAGATAGTGCATTCACTAATAGTACTTGGAAAACTTATTCTGAAGAAGACCAAGTCAGAAAAATATTGAGTTCATTGACTTCGGAATGGGATTAGAAAACATTGGTGATTAAAGAAACCCACAATGTCAGTGAAATAAGGATTGAGGAGTTAATCGGAAATCTAATGTCTTTTGAAGTCCAACTACAAAAAAGAAAAGAAAATAAACCAACTGAAAAGAAATCTATTGCATTCAAAACGACAACAAATGGTTCAGACTCGAGCAGTGAAGACGATGGAGAAACAACCTTAATGACAAGACATTTCAAAAAATTCTGAAATGCAGAAAGAGAAATATTTTTCAAAGTAATAACCAAGGAAGTTTTGGAAGAAATGACAATCGATGTTATAACTGCAAAAAACTAGGCCATATGAAGAGAATGTGTCCACATGTAGGCAAATTAGTTCAACCAACGGACAATAGCAATTCATCAAAGAAAAGAAAGAAAGCATTTGCAGCAACTTTAGATGATTCAGATTCATCACCAAGTGATGAAGAGCAAGAAACCGAAAATTCAAACATGTGCTTCATAGCAATTCAGAATTCAGAAAATATCAAAGAAATGGATCTAAAAATCGGTTATGCCTTAATTAATTTTTAATTTTTTTTTGGTTGAATGCATGCTTTGATTGCTTGCTCTGTTTTGATTTTGAGATTTAAACTTTAAAATTCAAACTTGAAATTTAAAATTCAAACTTGCAATTTAAAATTCAAACTTGAAATTAAAAATTCAAACTTGAATTTTGAAATCCAAAATAATAATAAAATAATAAAATAAATTTTAGATGTTTGCTAGGATTAGTATTATTTCAGGAAATAGTTGAACCTGAAATATAAATCGATAATTTAAAACCAAAAGTCACAAAATTGTATTCCTTTAGAAATTTACGCATGTATTTCGATATACATATGTCTATATGTCGACATATCAGCCTGTAACTTGAAATTCAAAATTTGAATTTCAAAGGTTTAAACTTTCAAACTTCCGTCTAGCTTTTCACCAACTCCCAAGATCTGAAAAGGTGTCATTGATTTTTGAAAAATTGTGCCTATTCAATTCATATCCATTCAATTTCTATTTATATATCTATTCTCTCTATCTCTCATTCACAATTCAAACTATATTCTTCATATCTATACTCTTCAAAACAAACATTTCAATGGTTCCTCAAGTTCATCTCATAAATTGAAATTAACCAAAACCATCAAAGGTTATCTCCACAATGATAGAGAAGCAATCAAAACCTATGTTGACTATATAGCAAATGCAAAAGTCAATACGGGTGCTTTCGCCATCTTTGGAGACTTTCCATCCTGTGATCTTATCTCTCTTTTCAATCACAATGAAGTAATGAGATTGATTGATTCTCAGGTTAACGATGAAGTGTGTTACCCAAAGTTTGTCAAAATGTTTTATGCAAATCTTAATCGCGGTTTTTACGAAGGAAATGAAAATCAAATTTGGAGTAGCATCAAAGTTACTCAAATTGTTTAAGATTGCAAAATCCTGGGCAATATCTTGAATTGTAGAAGCATGGGGCCAGATTTTTTGGATTTCAAAATTGATGAAACTGATTTAGAAACTTATCATCATATATTTGAAAGCGATGCTTACATGGAATTCAAAAATCGAATTTTCTGCCCAAAAACAAGATTCTTAAACCTTCTCCTTCAACATACCATTGCTCCTCTTTCCGAAAATTTTAACAACCTAACTCTCAAGGTCTAAAAAGAAGTCTTTGCTATTGTTGGTGGATATAACATCAATTGGGCCGACATGATCTTAAAAGAATTCAATCCCATAGAAACATCAACAAGATAAAATACTCTTTACTATAGAGTTTATCTCACTAATATTTTCAAATATTTCTAATGTTATCTTCATAGAGAAGAATTTGTGCCAAGAAAGGTGTTTAACTCCACAAACATACACCTTATGCAAATTCCACTCACTTTCAAACCTTATGAGACGTTTGAAGACAAACAAGCTCGAATGCAACAAGAATGAGATCCTATGGAAACCGAAGAAGAAGAAACTTCTTTGGAAAGTGTTGAGTCTCCAATCAAAACTAGAACCATTTCCAGAGAAATGATTGTTCAAAATCAAGTGAAGATAGTCAAAACTCAAAGAAGATCAAAAAGTGTTTTACCAAAATGACTAAGTTCATGAGCAAGATAGGAAGAAAACTTGGAATTTCATCTTCCTCCTCATCATCCGCTGAAGTCTAGCCTATCTAGTTTAAGTTATCTTTAGTATTTACTTGTTTTTCTTTCAAATCTCGTATTTAGTGTGTTAATTAGTTAGATGTATTTGCTTTCTAAGAAGTAATGAATGGAGTTTTATTTATGTCAAATAATCTTTAAGCTACTGTAGAAACTTTAGAATTAAATATAATATAATATAAGAACAAAAGATTCAAAATTTGAAAATTTTCAAAAATTTTAACAATGTATGTCAACATACATAGTTGCCTACGTCGACATATTACTGCCAGTTTTTCAAAAAAAATAAAAATTTTAAATTTAAACTAACTCATGTCCATTCAAATCCAACGAATTCCAAACCCTATTTAAGCTTATTTCTCTTCTCTAATAAATTCTCATCAAAACTATGGAAAGTCCAATTCATAACTTAAGTGAAAATCTTAAAGAGGCATTAAATTCCTTCAAGAACATACTTTCTATAATATTATGAAACCAGCGTCGTCTTGAATTAAGCCAAATAAAGATGTTTGAACAACAAGAGAAGCACTTTGATGTCATTCGTTGGCTAATCTCTTCTCTTTTCAGAGACAACACTACACCATATATGCTGATTAGGCAGTGTTTATAGCCGCGTCTAAAGCATGTAGGCAATGCAAAAAGCCATACCAAAAGACAGTGCGTTAAATTTTTAGATGTGGCTCAAAGCCGTATTCGAATGTAATAACATACGGCTATTGGACGTATCTAACTATAAGTAGATACGGCTATATACCGTATCTTATATATATATATATATATATATATATATATATATATATATAAGCAGAAACTACAACACATATTATTTGTAACACAAAGCATATATAACACAGGATACACTAATTCACAACTATAACAGTAAACAAAACAGATGTATGAAATATTTCATTACATTAAAATATATAATGATACATGTTATTTGATTACATTACAATAAATAAGATACACGTTGTTTCATTACATTACAGAGGATACATTAAAATGCATCCATCTGTTGAATCAATGTGTGACGACCCCATTCCCGATAAGACGGTGGCAAGGGTAATCTTTGCAATATAACACATAAACAGATAACAGCAGAACAGAAATAAATAAATACACCAGATAATGTACAATAGAATACACTAGATAAATATCATCATCAGAGTTACACAGTATATAGGATCATACTTAGTACAAACTACAGTTCGGCTATACATAAATGTCTACTGCGGAAAAGAGAACATAATATGTACAACAGGAGCTGAACAGCATAAAAAGAGATAAATGATAGAATCCATCTTCAGCTCCAGCTATCCAGAAAGAGCCTGCTAAAACCTGAGCACAAGGCTGCCTGTGTAGAAAAAGGGGCACCCGAGTTTGCAAGTGAAACAAACTACGAGTCAGTCATGGGACTGGTATGAGAAATCTACTCAACACATTATTAAATATGGCAAATCATAGGACCACGCCACTTTCGCGGAACGGGTTTACTCCATTGGATTGCCAGTGCTTTAAAACAAATAGATCTTTTAAACATCGCAATGCTTTTTATAAAAATGAAGCCATTATAAGACTCAGTTCCCATCACACAATGCAACACACACCAGAGGATAGAGTTTTACCTTATAATGGCCAAAATATGCTTGGTACGAGCAAAACAAATCATTTGATATTATTGCTAGTGTATATAGGTTTCAAAAACAATTTCAATCATAACTATCAATCATAGACGGCATGGGTACCATATATCATGTCGCCATATGTATATATACAATCAAAACTGCACGGTGTCGTATTTGGAAATTGGATTTCCGTCATGGACCGAGGCAAAAGATAGTCCTCACCGAATTCGAGACTCTCTAGCCCGAGCCTCAGGCAAGTACTCAGTCAAGCCTTAGGAGCCACAGGGCCGGTCCACCGATGTGGATTAAAATGCCTGAACACTGCATTTTCCCCGCCCTTTGGGGCGTAAATGAGCCCAATGACTCCATCGGTCCCGGATCGACCGATATATCCGAGGCGCCTCGCAACAGCAACAACCACACAGGTGAAAAGTATATAAATGTCAGGGCTAGTAGGTCACCGACACCACCCTAGCTAGAAAGAAACGCATGTCCTCCCTGGATCCTTCTCCCGTTTCTGGTCCATCCCGGGGTGTGAGGCTCGCGAATTCACGTTATACACAAAGCTATGCCACACAGGCTGTGCTTTGATCATCAACCACAAGACTTTGCTTTTCAACAGAAGCCTTGATCATCTATCACTTAGGCGTGATACACAGGCAATTCACCCCGTGCGACTGATTTCTATCGATATATAACCTTTGGGCTCGTACGTCTCAGAGAAGGGCGTTAAGCAAGAGAATAAATTCTCCGCCGCCAAACAGATATATATTTAACAGAGATCAATCAGCACAGAACAAAATCCAATGTCAGACACACAGTCCATTTACAAGTCCGTTCTGGGTCTGAACGAAATCGGAGGCACCAATTCCTCGCATATCCGTACAATCAACAGTATGTTTGGACGGGTACTACTTCAGTTCCTTCATGGTAGCTACTCCAATCACGAGCATCAGTAGCGCCCATCCATCCGATGTGAAGATCGTCGGTCTTCAACCATCTTCGACTCTTCGACTTCTCAACGTCGATCGATTATTTGAAATGAGATGAACTCGGCCTTTTCAAATAACCCATGTATATTTAGATTTTCAAATCAATTTATCACATGGTTGGACTATTCAACATTCACATTTCAGTTCTTTAGTTATAATTCTCATGTTAAATACATTCAACCATCACATATCAAGCAAACACAACGAAATTTGTTTATTTCCACTCTATATCGTCTATAGTATTTTATAACGATATATCACCATCTTTATTTAATTTAAAACGGCCATATTTGATTAAATGACATTTCAGGTCGTGCCGAGGCACTGGCGCTGTTTTTCACTAATTTTGTTTTACACATATCTGAAAATCTAACCATTGGATCTTCACGAATTTTATATCATTTGGAAGGTCATTTCAAAATGAATCCAACGGTTTCAGTTTTGGGAAAATCCGACGGTCGGATCTTCCACACTAGCCATTTGAAGTTACGATTTCAATTTACGAACTGCATCATCGTTATTCGATTTAATTTAATTATATTTATATATATATAAATATAATCGTTTCTGGCGCTGTTTTTCTTCAGATTTGAATTAAACATTCCAGACAATCCAACCGTCGGATCTTCACAAATTTGGTGCCGTTGGAAAGATATTTCCAAGGCGAACCCAACGGTTGCGGTTTCGGGAAAATCCAATGGTCGGATTTCCCGCACTAGTCGTTTGAAATCACGGTTTCAAAACACGAACTGCACGACCACGTTTCGTTTTAATTTTATTTATATTTATATATTTATATAAATATAGTTCATTCAAAAATTCCTATATCGTTTCCACTTCAATTATTTCACTAACGCCTTTAAATTTTGGAAAATTTCGCCATAACCTCCTTTGTACGGGAGGGGCTGGGAAAATTCCCAAATAGCCACACGGGCGTCTCATGTCAAAAAGAAAAAGAAAAAGCCAAGCGGCTAGCCAACAGGCTCATAAAATCATCACCCAAACAAAACAATAAATGTGTACCTATTTGTCGGGCACAAAATTTTATTCCTCTTCTCTAGCCCCTTTGCTATAACCTGTTCAATAAATATGCATGTACATATATACAATTTTTATCACTTATCATTTTCCATTCAACTTAATATTCGATTTACTTTGGTTTAAAAACACCATTCATTCTAATGTTGCATGCATAGGCTAAAATCATATCATTAGCTAATTAATGTATATTTCAACTCATGCACATTTATTTGAACAAGTGGCTATTTTTAACGCTTCACATTTCAAAGATGATAATTTTGACGAACTAAAATACATTTCAACACATGACTATTTTATTTAGTTCCTATGCATGTTAAAAATAGTATTTCTTCACAAATATTCATTTCAACGTCCGCATATCTTTAGCATATCACATATATGATAAAAATGATATTTTTATCACTTAAAATATTTATTCGATAAATGGATGTTTTAAACACTTCATAGTTTCAATAAAAATGTAATTTTTATTGTTCGATCTTTTTATTCAATACATGAACTTTTCCACTACACACAATTCTCAACACATGAGCATTTCCACACATGGATATTTTATTTATGTTGTTCATATAAGAAAGATAGAATTTTTATTGTTGAAACTATTTATATATAAGGCGAATATTTTACATACTTCATATATATTATAAAAATGTGGTTTTTATTGTTTAGACACTTCATTCATTCACAAATGAATTTAATTTTCACACATCACTTTTCAACACATGAACATTTCCACACATGGATATAGTTTCAACATATGACTTTAATTTCAACGCATGAAAATAATTTCAACATATGAAAATTATTCTAACACATAAACATTATTCAAAATTTCAGCAGCATAACGGCAGGGTAGTTAAAACCGGCACCGTCTCTAGTACGGCTCCTCGCTCTACCTTAAAACCTCGCGGTTTTTGACAATGGGGATTCATGCATCTAATTCGCACGCAGGCGGCATGTTTTATTTTTTATTTCCACAAATATTTCCAATTCATTTCAATCACCAATAGGTATTTTTCAACCACAACCAAACAATATCAACCACAAACAATTATTCAACCATTCGTATTTTTCATCCAATATTTCACACCAATTCACAACAATAAATATCGTCCATGGTTTGTGGACGAGGGGAGTATATATATATTATTGCTATTTTTCACTTGCATTTCAACACATATATCAATTATTCTATTCATGTAAAATTCATACTTCGCTCATATAGCTTACACCACGAATGAACATGAGGTATACGACACGTGTGTAATTTATATTTCGCTTATATAATTTATACATGACATTTTCCATTCAAATTCTTTTAATTTAGATTTCTCACATTGGTTTGCGGAGTGCTAAAAATCGTAGATGACTCGGAAAAATCCGCGGCTTCTTCTATGTGGTAGAGAGCTTCCTTGTGGCCCCGATGTTTCCTGTTTCATCGAATTTCATCAACACACTAAAAAGATATGATTTTTCAAAGTTCAAAAATCAAAAAGGACTCACCTTTCACGATGTTTCAAAACTAAGTCTTCGATTTGCACTCAAACCATTGCGCTAGGTGACGATCGGAGCACACCACGTGAAGCAGTTCCGAAATCCGCGCCTGGGGTGGTGACCGCGACGAACTCGCCGGCGAGATGAGGTGGCAGCGGCGCCTCGAAGTCAACGTCTTTCCAGGCTCGTAACTCTCTAAATACGGAACGATAAAATCCAAACCTTATATGGATATGTAGAGGAGGATTAGATCTTCAAAATGACTCAATAATCACGTGATTTCATTGAGTGGATGAGGAGAAATCGAAGAGAGAAGTTTTGAAGGGTTTCCGCCTTTGCCTGGAGCTTTTACGGGGGAGAGAGAGAGTGATTTGTCTCAACGTTATTGGCCCCCTTTTTATTATTAATTTAATTCTTAAATTTCCAAAAATACCCCTTCCAAACACGAACTCGAAATCAAACCCAACGACTGTCGTCCCTAGCGTTCTACCCCTATACCAAACGTAATATGATATGTTTCGTAGGCCCATTCGACTGTTTCAGTCAGTTTTCATTCAATTTAAAATATATAATATTCAATATTCGATTTGAACGTACATTTCAATTTGCCAGGGCCACAAACTGATTCGAAAAATTCCAGAAAAATAAATCTGGCTATGTTTTGACGATACGGTCCCAACAGAACTGATTTCTTCAAATTTTGAGATCGTTTGAAAAATGGCCATTTTCTGGTCGATCCAATTTAACAGAAATTGACCAAACGCATTTTCTTTTGCCACGCTCACATACTAGCTTCAAAAATTATGATTATTCATTTTCAAACGTCGATTCAAACTCAGTTTTCATTGCTATTATTTAAAATATTTATTTTAAATATTTAAAATCCATAATTTTAGCCAATTTAAAAATTTTAAATTGGTTCAGATTTTCTGGGTCGTTACACAATGCTTCCTTCAAGATGAACATCCTCCAAAACAGACAAAAGATCATAAACCAGCCAAGCAACATTGCATTCTATCAAAAAACAATACCAAGGTAATCTCAAACCAAACAAGAACCACTGGCAGAACCAAGCTTATTAGCTTCATCCAAAAGTCAGCAACTAAAACTCAAAGCAGAGAAAACCGATAACTAAATCCAAGATTATTAGCTTCATCCAAATCCATGCTTATTAGCTTCATCCAAATGACGGAGGATGCTGCATGCATACACATGTTATAATAGTCAAGGGTGAATACAGGAATATATATGAGAAGGGGCAACAACAATAATCCATAAAAATTTATATATTGATACACAAAAATTCATCATCCGAATGCATATCCATAATATAAGTTTCAAGTTGATTCTCAAGTACCACAATATTGTACATAGAAAAATCTTTTGGATAAAATCGAGCAAATTTAATCAACTTTGCAATGTTGAAAGCAGAAAATGAATCGATTGGATTAAGACTTCCCATACACAAAAGCAACTCGCTATTTTTCTCTATAAACCAATTGTTTAGTTCCAAAACTTGCAAATCTATGACAGTGTTGCAAACGTCGACTTGTATGTGATGTAAATTTGTAATTTTTTCAGCTCTCCTTCTTGAACATTTACGAGCTACATACTCATAATCCATTTTAGATAGAACAATTCCATTCAAAGAACAAAATAATAACACTAACTCTAACAAAGATTTCATTTCACATCATTACATCTCATGTCTTGTAGGCACATTTTTGATATATTTACAAAATTCAACGCATTTTCAATCTCTTGATCTTTTTTTCGCAATGTCAATGACAAGTAATTAGTTATTCCTAAGATATTTTTCATCAACTGCATGGTAAACACAAAGTCATATGAGTGCATTATGTCTAGCAGAACTTGTGCATCGACCTTTTGTTCCGAACTAATACCGTCATCCACAATAATTTCTAACACCTCATGCACAGAAGTGAACATAGTAATAAGTCTAATAAGTGTACCATACTGTGATCCCCATTAAGTGTCACCAAGTCATTGTAAACTTGTTTCTTGATTCAATCCCTTTCCAGTAAGAATCTCTCCTTTAGTCAAAGCTTCAACTTCATATTAGTAAGGATCAGTGTACATAGTGCAATAATACACACAAAATAGCAGGGCAGCACAAGTAAAAGTGACTGAATTCAAGGAAGACAAATACAGCACAAGTAAATGATGGAAAATACACTGTCGCACTATAAAACTGGGGATAATACACAATTTAAACACAATAGCAGCATGAGTTCTAGGTAGACAAGCACATGCAACTATCTATCATTCATATTTTTGAACTAAGGCATGGAAATTCAAATTAAACGCAATTTAAACCCAATTTAAATTCAAATTAAACCCAAATTAAACCCAATTAATATTTAAATTTAACCGTGACCTGGTACTCACCTCCAGTGGCGACGAGAAGGATGGACAGTGGTGGACTGAGGCTTCGCCGGTCAGTTGAACACAGCGCGAGGTGACGATAACACATGGACTACGGTGGATGGCTTATTGACAAAGGAAGTCGGTCGGTTACCAAAACCCTTATTTGGGTATTCGGTGGTCGCTATTGCAAAATAAAAAGAGGATAATTCGGCCGAAATTTTTGATGTGGCAAAAGTCGATTGTGCCTGAGTGGAGGTATAGAGGAAAATTTTTGATACGATATCATATAGTCCAAATCCGTTTCAAATTAACTGATACGGGGCTTCATCGATGGACGGTCAGATTAAGGGTGTTTGGGGTGGTACGGATCACAAAATGTAGTTTGAGATGGCTTTGATCACGATCAAATTTGATACGTCTTATAGCCGAATTGTATATCCGCATCCCTGCGTGCCAAACTCGCTGTGTAACGACCCGGATTTTCAGCCGTTGAATTCTGAATATTTAAATTGATTTAAATATTTTATTTGAATTATATATAGGGATTTATAATGAATTTATTTATAAAATGAAGTTTGAACGTAAATTTATAATATAATTATAAAACGAGCTCGAAATCGCACGGCAGTTCGTAATATAGAGTTTTGAACTTCAACTGAGGATACAGGATCCGATATAAGTCGGATTTCTGTGAAACAAGACACGTTGGAACTGTATTGATTATAATTTTCATATGAAAGAGAAAAATCTAGATTTCGTGTTATAATTTGTTAGTTATGGCCAAATCAAATATTTAAATAGTCGCTGTGGAAATCGTTATTTAAATTATACGCGTTAAAATAGCCGTTTTGCAAATGGACTCTGTTTTCAACGAAATCAGTTTCATTGGGACCGTATCATTAAATTATTGTACGGTGTTGAATGGCGTGGCAAACCGATGTCGTATGTAACCACGGTAGCCGTAAACGCTCGTTCAGTGCAATTAAATTAATTCAACTGAATAAAGGGATATTAGAGGGTAACTTGAACAGACGATCGAATCAGGCCACGAAACCAGTTCCGATGAGTTCGTAGCGTCGGATATAGTCAGGGTAGGTATATAGTTTGTTATTTTTAGAGATCGGCAAATTTGGTGTTCAGAAGGGCAGTGCGGTACGCGCCAAAAACAGTCTACCGGGGCAACAGTCTCAGAATGCGACGAAACTAGTGCCGTTGGGTTCGTATCGAAAAGTTATTGTCGGTGTTCGCAGTTTCAAGTTGTTTTGAATTATCTGGTGATCGTGAAAAATTTAAACGCGTGTTGATTTCTGGTTTTATAAAGGATTTTTTTCAAACGAAGTCGGATTACGACGAAACTTGTCCCATTGGGTTCAGAATACCTTTTTACACCAAGATAAGTTTTTTTATCAGTAAACAGAAGTTGACTGTGGTTAGTTTTACTTGATACTTCGCCGCGAAGTTTCGTTGTAATATAAATATACACATATATCTCTGCCACGTTTTATTTAGCTGTCACAACTTTTTAAGTCCTCTGTAGAATCAAATCAAACAAATGCATCACCGAGTCCCCAGGCAGAGAATTAAATAACGCACATGACTGTGCTGGAAAAAAAAAATTATGCGCAGACCTATTTGAAAATGACGCTCATTAAAGGATCACATGCCTAGGGAAAAAAGGGATGCAGACCTATGCTAACCTAAACTACGTGCCTGCCAAGTAATTTGGCTTTATAAATACCGCTTCTGTTCCCTTCCACAAACGGAAAACCAGTAAATGAAACCAATGGAAACCTAGTCTATAAGTGTATAAATCGAACCAGTATTTCACAATAAATTCATAGCAAGTGAAGCCGATCCCTCTTAATTTATATATGTATGTATTTGAACGATTTCACACATACTCAGTTCGCTCGTTTCACTGTGAGGAGCCGTTGCGCCTGGACGCCACGATGACGGGGGTGCGCGAGTCAAGTGGGCCACGGTTTCATGCTGAGTGTCGGACTAGAAGGGGCTGACGTTGGGGTTTGGGATGATGAGTAGAATGGAAAGGAGAAGGGTGGTATTTGCGGGTGAAGTCTGTCATCATTGAAGTATGGCAGTCAATACGGGAAGCTGAAAGGGGACGCTGGTAATTTTGGCTTTTAGAATAGTGGAGCAAACAAGGAAACAGTGGCGTGTAAGGGATCTGATGCGGTGAAGTTCCGTTCTAGCCGATGACACGTTTAAAAAGGGAAGTGAGACTTTATAACATGGTTAGTGTTTTGGTTTCAAGACCAAGGTCTTGCCTGGCAATGCAATTCAGTTCCAGAAAGCGTGGAGTTCAAGTATCGGTTAGTGGAAAGGGCGCCGCTGATCACACTGATTTGTTAACGAAGTGATGGAGTGATGACTGTGAGGATGGATATATTGGTTATGTCGATTGTGGGTGGTTAGCAGGGAACGGACAGATGAATTAGAAGATGTGCATCATCAAAATGTTTAACCGGGTTAATAACGAATTGGACGGAGCCGGTCACCTTATGATCATAGCGACGAGTTCTTAGTTGCGAAACTGATGTGGTTGAGAATAAAGCTGCAGGAACTTCATGATAAAATCAAACTCTTGGTTGATTTTAAACGAAAACAAAAGCAGAACTATCAACTGCAAACCAAGGTGAGTAAACTCACTAACTCCCTCTCGTTTATATTTTTATATATAAACGAATTTTAAATATTTTTATAATGTGCGATGATTGATTGGTTGAATAGTTGGTAAATTTGGTTGAATTGGTTGATAGGATTACACCATTAATTGATCATTAGTTCTGTTATTTCATATTGATGTGAAATAATTGATGTTACTAACATCTGTGGATGCAGGGAAACAGGTTGGAAGGATCCAACTGGATCCCTCAACATTTTATTTACTGTTTTATTTGATGGTGATATATGTTATGCTACATTATCCATGGTTGAATTTGTGTGTTTGATTTACCCTGGCCTTAGGAACCTGATATTTTAGATACCGTAAAATATCATCGAATATGAAAAAGGAAATTAGAATTTAAAAGCAGAGTTTATTTCCAAATTAGAAATAATTTCTTTTCATTGAGTTGCAAATGGAAACCTATTCCATTGGGTAAACCAAGAAAAATGTTATAAATAAAGATATAAATTAAGTGGATCATTAACCATTGGATAAATTAAAAGGTGAGTTCAAATATGAATGTATATTTGAAAGTGAGTATCGGTTTTGAAACCAATATTTGGAAATGGATCCGAATTTAGCAAAGTACAGAGGGAAGTTTAAAGAAAGATTTTCAAATGCGTAAAATAAAAGAATAATAGTTTAAAACAAGGAAATATTTTGCAAATAAAATGTATATAAAAAGGGGATTTATAGAAATCGAATTAAGTGGTTAGAAAAATGTATAGTTTATAAATATGTTTAAAGGAGAACTTGAATTGTTTAAAATAAACAGAGTTTATAAATAAACAACGGAAGCGTGTGCGTCGCACACGGTATTTTATTCAAAACAGCAATCATAACGCTGTTGTTATAAGAAATGCTTTTATAATTTTAAATAGCGATTATAACGCTGTCTTTGTAAGAAATGCTTTTATAAAACTAAATAGCGATTTTAGCGCTGTTGTTATAACAGATGTTGTAAATCTATACAGCAAATTTCAGACGCTGCTGTTATAATAAATGTCTTGGTAAATCTAAATAGCAATTTTAACACTGCCGTTATAATAACTGTTTTAATAGCAATCTTAATGCTATGGTTATGATAAGTGTTCTATAATGCTAGACAGCGGTTTTAACGCTGTTGTGGTAAGCAATGTTTGGTTTAAAGTTGTGAGTTCTGACTATTTCAAAGTTAAGAATGTCGTTCAGTTAAGGTCTGAGAGGTAATTATACCCCAACTTGACTGACTGCATTATTGACGGAGAAATGGTTAAGGCTCGATAGCAAGGGTTGGTTAGTGATATCGTTAGTTAACGAATGATTTATGATTTGAGTTATAATAATGATGTTTATAACATCAGTTAATACAAAGGATTTAGAAATGTTTTCTAATTGGAGTAAAAGATATTTTCTCAATAAAGGAATTATATGTATTGGAAATGTTTCCCAATAATCAAGAGAGAAAATAGAGCTTTGAAAGAACACGAAAGGTGGAAAATGGGAATTGGAAATGATAATGTAATAAAGAACCAATATAAAAAGGGCCCAGTGTTGTTTGATGCTTGATTGATAGAATTTCCATTTGGAAATAGGACCGTTGATTGTATGGATGTTTCTTTGATAGTTAAATCACCGACTATCAAAGTTTTATCTTTTTTATATACCTCCGTTGTCAATATGGAGAGACCGGGATCAGATTTGATATCTGAAAACCACTCCGTATTGGCATAAGCGTTATGAAGCAACTTATGCTGAAGAAAATTGAAGACGGAGTAATGCAAGGGCTATCCTGTTTACGGGATAGTGCCTTCGGTTTGTCCAGACCCAGGACAACTTGTATGGACGAGTGTCTGACAGAGTATTTCCAAAGGGGGTTACGTACGTTGATTCTTTCAAACGTACGAAGTTGGGGGCATAGAAGGGAAGCTTCTTTAGCCTAACAATTTGAGTATTTTTGTGGGAATCAATTAGTGATTTCCGATGGATCTGACGATGTGGCATTCAAAGTGAATGGTGGCCAGATGTTGTGGAAGATAATTCAAACCTCAAGCCTCATCAACCCGGAATTGGACAAAAATCGGGCAGGCAGCATGGCTATGTGGGTCGCACCCATTAGGATGTATGACCATCTATCTAGAGAAATTCCTTTTGCTTCTTAAATCTATCGATGCTGTCCCTTTTCGGGAGGCGGTTGCTGATCCCAACCGTCGGTGGTATACATTCGATACACTCAAGCGAAATGAGTGGTCGGTCATGTGAGGGCCGGGTTGCAAGATGTTCTTGTTGAACCCAGTGTATTCGTCTCTAGAGATACACTATCGGAAGGTGGTCCCATACCTTGTCATGTTGGAAATCCAATCTCCAATAAGAGCCCTGCGGTTTTTGATTTAATATTATATATGGAGCGTGAGATGCAAGCGTTCCACTAGATTCTATTTATTTGATTTAGACACTATTATAATATCACTGGATTTGATATCAAAATATTTTTGGGTTATCGTAAGGTAAAAACCGTCCGTGTTTATGTGTGGATCGGTCTTACGATTATCATTTCTTTTGAAAGGATTTTGAAAGTTAAACCAATGGTTGCAGTTTACTCACACCAGTCCCATGACTGACCCAGAGTTTATTTTGTTTGTTTTCCCTAAACTCTTCGGTGCCCAAATTTGTATGGGCAGTCAAGTAGTCGGGATTTTACAGATTCACCTGGAGGAGATTGAAGCAGGAGGCTTCACCTGTTAGCTATAGACTATCATATTTTCCGCTGTGTACTATGTTGTATCTGGAAACAGGTGTTTATAACTGTTCCAGGGATAATCGTTGTACTCTGATAATGGTATGTATATACAAATTCTAATTTGTGCTTCAAAGTTATATTATCTAATATATTTTATTCGTTCCGCTGTGAGTTTGTGATCTTCGTTTTCTTCTATTCTAATAATTCTTTCTTTCTATTTCTCATCCTCTAACTTCTTTCTAATAATGATTCGTATTTCTATGCAATTTGAGTTGGACGTGTGATGTTATTAGTCGACTCAAACGGTACGGATTTGCGGGTCGTTTCATTTGGTATTAGAGCTGAAGGTTAAGTGATTACCTTGGCTCTGTGGCGTGACTCAATAGAGATGGAGTTAGAAATACTCTAGATTGAGTTTGAGTTTATTTGTATGAGCACGTATTTGTAGATTTGATATAAAATGGTTTTATATTGTGTTGGCTGGTTTGTTGAGTGGCTTATGAATTCTGGTCGATACAGGATGTACAACTGTATCGATAGGTGTTTCTAAACTCTCGAACAAAGTAATTCGACGCAGTATTGTTTTAAAGTGGGTAAATGAAAATAAATTTACCCAAAAACTATTTTGATATAAAAGAAATAATTTCTGAATTATTATGTATGGATGTATGGATTGTTATTACAATCAAATGGAATTATAAAATATTGAAATAGTTATATATAACCAAATATAACTCGTATATGGGAAATATACATAAATAAGACGAACTGAAATTAAATTCACACCAAAATCAGAATTCGAATTCCGGGAGTTTAGAAATATTTTCTGAAGTATTTTAAAGGTAATATAGCATTACTTGAAGGTATTTTTGAATGAGAATGATTTTTAATGAGTTTGAAAGTGATTAAGCACTGAAACCACTTCAGTGGCGAGAAAATAATTCTGATAATGGACTGTAGCATTATCGGTATTCATTTTCAAGTTTTTGAGTGACGGATTGCTACCATAGTAATTAGAAAAAAAAAATTTGTTTAAAAAGGAAATGATGATTTAGAAATTCAAATGTTTTGAATTGAGTTGATTATAAACATGTGTATAAATATATATATGATTTCAAACTAATTTGAAATAAAACCCGGGAATTTGAATTCTGAAATGTTTTAACTTGAAAAAGATGAATAGATTGAAAATGGTCAAAATGTATCAAATGAATTGGGATTTAACTTAAGTTAAGTAAAACTGGATTGAATTAGAAGTAATCCCGAATGAAATTAAGTATAGAGATGTTGAAATTCGAAATATTAAAATAGATTCGAATTATACTAAACAAGTTGAATACTTATATTGTATGTCGTTAATTGGAGTTAAGTTATTTTTGAGCCCAAGCAGGATAAGGGGGTTGATTTTTGAAAACAGAACCCAGTTTGGATTAGTGAATGGAAGTGAACTAATCAGAAGTTGATTAGAGATTTAAAAACTGGAAGTTGGATTGATTTTAAACCAAGTGGAAATGATATATGTATGCTGAGCAGATATTGAATGGAAGAAAATGCATGAGATAGATTATGCCCGACAAAAAGGTACATGTTTACAATATTGTTTGGGTTGATGATTTTATGAGCCTATGGGGGCAAGCCACTTGGCTTTTTGATTTTCTTTTGGATTGGAAAGGCCTAAAAAGGCAAGTTGTGGTTGTGCCGATTGAGCCGTGCAGAGGAGATGCTGCCGAAATTTTTCAGAATTTAAAGTGTTAGAAAATTTCAGAATTTTTGAAAATTTTCATTAGTAAGAATAAATTAATATTTAAATTGAAATAAATTGGCCTAGTTAAACTAAAGTTAAGAAGTGAACAAAAATGATTTTTGGACCTAGTTAACAGGGTACGTAGCATCTTTTCCTACCTTAGCAATTTCGAGGACGAAATTATTTTAAGGGGGAAGGAATGTAACGACCCGGATTTTCAGCCGTTGAATTCTGAATATTTAAATTGATTTAAATATTTTATTTGTATTATATATAGGGATTTATAATGAATTTATTTATAAAATGAAGTTTGAACGTAAATTTATAATATAATTATAAAACGAGCTCGAAATCGCACAGCAGTTCGTAATATAGAGTTTTGAACTTCAACTAAGGATACAGGATCCGATATAAGTCGGATTTCTGTGAAACAAGACACGTTGGAACTGTATTGATTATAATTTTCATATGAAAGAGAAAAATCTAGATTTCGTGTTATAATTTGTTAGTTATGGCCAAATCAAATTTTTAAATAGTCGCTGTGGAAATCGTTATTTAAATTATACGCGTTAAATTAGCCGTTTTGCAAATGGACTCTGTTTTCAACGAAATCAGTTTCATTGGGACCGTATCATTAAATTATTGTACGGTGTTGAATTGCGTGGCAAACCGATGTCGTATGTAACCACGGTAGCCGTAAACGCTCGTTCAGTGCAATTAAATTAATTCAACTGAATAAAGGGATATTAGAGGGTAACTTGAACAGACGATCGAATCAGGCCACGAAACCAGTTCCGATGAGTTCGTAGCGTCGGATATAGTCAGGGTAGGTATATAGTTTGTTATTTTTAGAGATCGGCAAATTTGGTGTTCAGAAGGGCAGTGCGGTACGCGCCAAAAACAGTCTACCAGGGCAACAGTCTCAGAATGCGACGAAACTAGTGCCGTTGGGTTCGTATCGAAAAGTTATTGTCGGTGTTCGCAGTTTCAAGTTGTTTTGAATTATCTGGTGATCGTGAAAATTTTAAACGCGTGTTGATTTCTGGTTTTATAAAGGATTTTTTTTCAAACGAAGTCGGATTACGACGAAACTTGTCCCATTGGGTTCAGAATACCTTTTTACACCAAGATAAGTTTTTTTATCAGTAAACATAAGTTGACTGTGGTTAGTTTTACTTGATACTTCGCCGCGAAGTTTCGTTGTAATATAAATATACACATATATCTCTGCCACGTTTTATTTAGCTGTCACAACTTTTTAATTCCTCTGTAGAATCAAATCAAACACATGCATCACCGAGTCCCCAGGCAGAGAATTAAATAACGCACATGACTGTGCTGGAAAAAAAAAATATATGCGCAGACCTATTTGAAAATGACGCTCATTAAAGGATCACATGCCTAGGGAAAAAAGGGATGCAGACCTATGCTAACCTAAACTACGTGCCTGCCAAGTAATTTGGCTTTATAAATACCGCTTCTGTTCCCTTCCACAAACGGAAAACCAGTTAATGAAACCAATGGAAACCTAGTCTATAAGTGTATAAATTGAACCAGTATTTCACAATAAATTCATAGCAAGTGAAGCCGATCCCTCTTAATTTATATATGTATGTATTTGAACGATTTCACACATACTCAGTTCGCTCGTTTCACTGTGAGGAGCCGTTGCGCCTAGACGCCACGATGACGGGGGTGCGCGAGTCAAGTGGGCCACGGTTTCATGCTGAGTGTCGGACTAGAAGGGGCTGACGTTGGGGTTTGGGATGATGAGTAGAATGGAAAGGAGAAGGGTGGTATTTGCGGGTGAAGTCTGTCATCATTGAAGTATGGCAGTCAGTACGGGAAGCTGAAAGGGGACGCTGGTAATTTTGGCTTTTAGAATAGTGGAGCAAACAAGGAAACAGTGGCGTGTAAGGGATCTGATGCGGTGAAGTTCCGTTCTGGCCGATGACACGTTTAAAAAGGGAAGTGAGACTTTATAACATGGTTAGTGTTTTGGTTTCAAGACCAAGGTCTTGCCTGGCAATGCAATTCAGTTCCTGAAAGCGTGGAGTTCAAGTATCGGTTAGTGGAAAGGGCGCCGCTGATCACACTGATTTGTTAACGAAGTGATGGAGTGATGACTGTGAGGATGGAAATATTGGTTATGTCGATTGTGGGTGGTTAGCAGGGAACGGACAGATGAATTAGAAGATGTGCATCATCAAAATGTTTAACCGGGTTAATAACGAATTGGACGGAGCCGGTCACCTTATGATCATAGCGACGAGTTCTTAGTTGCGAAACTGATGTGGTTGAGAATAAAGCTGTAGGAACTTCGTGATAAAATCAAACTCTTGGTTGATTTTAAACGAAAACAAAAGCAGAACTATCAACTGCAAACCAAGGTGAGTAAACTCACTAACTCCCTCTCGTTTATATTTTTATATATAAACGAATTTTAAATATTGTTATAATGTGCGATGATTGATTGGTTGAATAGTTGGTAAATTTGGTTGAATTGGTTGATAGGATTACACCATTAATTGATCATTAGTTCTGTTATTTCATATTGATGTGAAATAATTGATGTTACTAACATCTGTGGATGCAGGGAAACAGGTTGGAAGGATCCAACTGGATCCCTCAACATTTTATTTACTGTTTTATTTGATGGTGATATATGTTATGCTACATTATCCATGGTTGAATTTGTGTGTTTGATTTACCCTGGCCTTAGGAACCTGATATTTTAGATACCGTAAAATATCATCGAATATGAAAAAGGAAATTAGAATTTAAAAGCAGAGTTTATTTCCAAATTAGAAATAATTTCTTTTCATTGAGTTGCAAATGGAAACCTATTCCATTGGGTAAACCAAGAAAAATGTTATAAATAAAGATATAAATTAAGTGGATCATTAACCATTGGATAAATTAAAAGGTGAGTTCAAATATGAATGTATATTTGAAAGTGAGTATCGGTTTTGAAACCAATATTTGGAAATGGATCCGAATTTAGCAAAGTACAGAGGGAAGTTTAAAGAAAGATTTTCAAATGCGTAAAATAAAAGAATAATAGTTTAAAACAAGGAAATATTTTGCAAATAAAATGTATATAAAAAGGGGATTTATAGAAATCGAATTAAGTGGTTAGAAAAATGTATAGTTTATAAATATGTTTAAAGGAGAACTTGAATTGTTTAAAATAAACAGAGTTTATAAATGAACAACGGAAGCGTGTGCGTCGCACACGGTATTTTATTCAAAACAGCAATCATAACGCTGTTGTTATAAGAAATGCTTTTATAATTTTAAATAGCGATTATAACGTTGTCTTTGTAAGAAATGCTTTTATAAAACTAAATAGCGATTTTAGCGCTGTTGTTATAACAGATGTTGTAAATCTATACAGCAAATTTTAGACGCTGCTATTATAATAAATGTCTTGGTAAATCTAAATAGCAATTTTAACACTGCCGTTATAATAACTGTTTTAATAGCAATCTTAATGCTATGGTTATGATAAGTGTTCTATAATGCTAGACAGCGGTTTTAACGCTGTTGTGGTAAGCAATGTTTGGTTTAAAGTTGTGAGTTCTGACTATTTCAAAGTTAAGAATGTTGTTCAGTTAAGGTCTGAGAGGTAATTATACCCCAACTTGACTGACTGCATTATTGACGGAGAAATGGTTAAGGCTCGATAGCAAGGGTTGGTTAGTGATATCGTTAGTTAACGAATGATTTATGATTTGAGTTATAATAACGATGTTTATAACATCAGTTAATACAAAGGATTTAGAAATGTTTTCTAATTGGAGTAAAAGATATTTTCTCAATAAAGGAATTATATGTATTGGAAATGTTTCCCAATAATCAAGAGAGAAAATAGAGCTTTGAAACAACACGAAAGGTGGAAAATGGGAATTGGAAATGATAATGTAATAAAGAACCAATATAAAAAGGGCCCAGTGTTGTTTGATGCTTGATTGATAGAATTTCCGTTTGGAAATAGGACCGTTGATTGTATGGATGTTTCTTTGATAGTTAAATCACCGACTATCAAGGTTTTATCTTTTTTATATACCTTCGTTGTCAATATGGAGAGACCGGGATCAGATTTGATATCTGAAAACCACTCCGTATTGGCATAAGCGTTATGAAGCAACTTATGCTGAAGAAAATTGAAGACGGAGTAATGCAAGGGCTATCCTGTTTACGGGATAGTGCCTTCGGTTTGTCCAGACCCAGGACAACTTGTATGGACGAGTGTCTGACAGAGTATTTCCAAAGGGGGTTACGTACGTTGATTCCTTCAAACGTACGAAGTTGGGGGCATAGAAGGGAAGCTTCTTTAGCCTAACAATCTGAGTATTTTTGTGGGAATCAATTAGTGATTTCCGATGGATCTGACGATGTGGAATTCAAAGTGAATGGTGGCCAGATGTTCTGGAAGATAATTCAAACCTCAAGCCTCATCAACCCGGAATTGGACAAAAATCGGGCAGGCAGCATGGCTATGTGGGTCGCACCCATTAGGATGTATGACCATCTATCTAGAGAAATTCCTTTTGCTTCTTAAATCTATCGATGCTGTCCCTTTTCAGGAGGCGGTTGCTGATCCCAACCGTCGGTGGTATACATTCGATACACTCAAGCGAAATGAGTGGTCGGTCATGTGAGGGCCGGGTTGCAAGATGTTCTTGTTGAACCCAGTGTATTCGTCTCTAGAGATACACTATCGGAAGGTGGTCCCATACCTTGTCATGTTGGAAATCCAATCTCCAATAAGAGCCCTGCGGTTTTTGATTTAATATTATATATGGAGCGTGAGATGCAAGCGTTCCGCTAGATTCTATTTATTTGATTTAGACACTATTATAATATCACTGGATTTGATATCAAAATATTTTTGGGTTATCGTAAGGTAAAAACCGTCCGTGTTTATGTGTGGATCGGTCTTACGATTATCATTTCTTTTGAAAGGATTTTGAAAGTTAAACCAATGGTTGGAGTTTACTCACACCAGTCCCATGACTGACCCATAGTTTATTTTGTTTGTTTTCCCTAAACTCTTGGGTGCCCAAATTTGTACGGTCAGTCAAGTAGTCGGGATTTTACAGATTCACCTGGAGGAGATTGAAGCAGGAGGCTTCACCTGTTAGCTATAGACTATCATATTTTCCGCTGTGTACTATGTTGTATCTGGAAACAGGTGTTTATAACTGTTCCAGGGATAATCGTTGTACTCTGATAATGGTATGTATATACAAATTCTAATTTGTGCTTCAAAGTTATATTATCTAATATATTTTATTCGTTCCGCTGTGAGTTTGTGATCTTCGTTTTCTTCTATTCTAATAATTCTTTCTTTCTATTTCTCATCCTCTAACTTCTTTCTAATAATGATTCGTATTTCTGTGCAATTTGAGTTGGACGTGTGATGTTATTAGTCGACTCAAACGGTACGGATTTGCGGGTCGTTTCACGCTGATATGGTGCAGTGTAACAATCTCGCTAAGGCACCACCGACAAAAGAAGATGAAGATTGGGAGGTAATTAAGAAGGTTCCTATCTTTGGAGAAGATGGTTGGGTAGAAGTCCCAAGAAACGTTTAATTATTTGGCATGATTTGATTTGTTTGAATTTGTTTGAACATATGTATTGATTGGTTTGAAATTACTTGACTTGAAACATGTATATATTAAAACATATGTAAATATTACTTGGATTGGTTTGCTTATTTGTAAATACGGATTAAAATATATGTAATTATGATATTTGGATTTATTTGTTTATATACTTAGTACTGATTATTATATAGCCATGAATTTAGGGGTAGTAATTTACTTTAGTGTAAGATTTATATAGATAGATATAGGATTTAAGGGGAGTATTTTTAGAATTTCTTTTTGATAATGCCAAAGGGCAAGAAATTATAAAATATACATGATTCATAGCGACAGGGGGAGTATTAAAAGGAATAGCATCAACAGGTATGAACATGTATGAATATTATATAAACTAAGGTTATCATCATCAAAAAGGGGAGATTTTTGGAGAATGGAGATTTGATGACAACAACCTTATTTCAATATTAGTTGATTATTAAATATATACTAACATCTCTATCTAGATTATATATACATATATGCAGGATTTATGTACAGGAATTAATACTGAAGATTGTACAGTTTTAGAGATTCAAGAGATTCAGAATTCAGAAAAGATTCAAGACTCATGAGTAATTAAGAAATCAAGAGTTCAAGATAAATATAGCAATAGAGTTTAGTTTATATGTAAGACTCTGAATAACACTCCAGGTTCAAATTCAAATTCTGTTTTTCAAATTTTGATTTTCAAATTTAGATTTTCAAATTTCAAATTCTATTTTCAAAATTCAAATTCTAATTGTAACTAGTTTTTCTTTTTTACTTTTCATTTTAAACTTGATTTTAAAGATTATAAGTTTATATATATTTATATAGTTATATACTTTTATACTTTTATATTTATATAGTTTTAAACTTTATAATTTTATAAACATGTTTATATAATTTATATTTATGATTTCATATGATTTTCTGCTTTATATACTATTTATATCACTATGTTTTAATTCAAGAATTGCCTGAATTATATATATATATATATATATATATAATACACTTGAAAAATATTCAAATTTTAATTTTTCAAATACATATGTCGACAAACATATGTGGGGATGCCGACATACAACTGTTATATTTTTAGTTCTGAAAGGAAGTGTCTTTTCACCATTTGTAACGTTCCAGAAGCGTTGCAACCTATCAAATCTTATAAATAGGGGTTGATTTCGAATTTTTTAACCATTTTTCGTCTCCAACTTTGTAACAACCCAGAAAATCGGAACCAATTTAAATTTTTTATTTTGTCAATTTTAATGAATTTTGAATATTTAAAATGATTTATTATAAATAATAACGACTAGAAATTTATTTTGAATAGAATTAGAACATATAAATTTATTTAAATCAAAATTAGAATATAAAAATTTATTTTAATTATAAAAGGAATTGGAAATGGCGTGGTAGTTTGAAAATTCGATTTCAAATTTCAAATGAATGTACAGGATTCAAAATAAACCGGATTTAATACAACCAGAAATATTTGAATCTGTTTGAAAATATCTTCCCAAGGAATGTGAAAATTCCAAATATCATAATTAAAAGTTATGTCCAGTTGAAAATTCAGAATAGTCGCTATGGAATTTATATAATATATAGCCCTTAAAAATAGCCATTTTGCAAATGACCTCCATTTTCAACGAAACCACTTTTGTTGGATTCGGAATGTCAAATTATTGCTAGATTCCAATTTTCATAATTTTTGGAATTAATTGTGAGCATGGCAGATGAAAATGTGTTTTGACAATTTCAGTCAAATTGGATCGGCCAGAAAATGACAGTTTTTCAAACGGTCTCCAAATTCGACGAAAATAGTTTTATTAGGACCATATCATCAAAACATTGCTAGATTTATTTTTTGGGAATTTTTGGTGTCAGTATGTGACCCCATTAATTTAAAATGTACATTTGAATTCAATATATATTGATTTATATTTTAATTTTGACAAAAACTGATGGAAACAACCGAATCAGCTTGCGGGACATATCCCATTGTGTTCGGAACGGGGGTATTTGGCAACGGGCAATAGTCGTTGGGTTTGATTTAGAGTTCGGTATCATATCGGAGTAATTTTTGGAATTAAGTATTAAAATAAAATAAAATAAAAAGAAGGTATAAAGGGCCAAACCCTAACCGTAATAACCAGCAGCCGCATTCTAAATTGAACGAACCAAATCGCTCAAAAGAAAAATCCCAAATCTCCCCCAATCTAAATCGATTTAAAACGTGATTTCAGAACGAAGATCGGTGCACTAGGAAAGATCTTCCTATCCACACTAAGATGATTTTTTCCCGTTTCGTATTTAGGGAGAAACTGTGCCTTGTACAGGCCGACTTCGGGCGCGTTTCCCGAGAGGAGTGGACCACCGGGAGGTGAGGCATTCAAGGTATGATTCAAGCAGGCAGAGGCGCGTTGAGGGATGGTCGGCGATGGCGCTCCGGTGGCCCCCAGGGGCAGCGCGACGGGGGTTTGGCAAATGACGATGGGTTTACAGTTAATAACGTGTACAGGGTATTAAAGAAGAAACAATGAGCAATTTTTTTTTGTTATTTCGTTTAAACTAATTATTCTATTTAAGTAAAATCAGTTTTATTATCTTGGTTAACATTATTTGAAATCAGTAGTATAAAATAAAATTAGCATTGTTTAAAAATATAAATCCCATTGTTTTGAAAATATAAATACCATTGTTTATATATATGTATGTAACTTTATAATAAAAATATGGTTTTTATAATATGAACCACAATATAAATATACAATTTTTATTCTATGAACATCGTAATAAAAAATTGATTTTTATTACATGAATAGCGAAACAAAAATGTGATTTTTATTTTAAAAGTAGCAATGTAAAAATTGGATTTTTATATATAAAGTAGCAATGTAAAATTTGGATTTTATATATAAAGTAGCAATGTAAAAATTGGATTTTTATATATAAAGTAGCAGTGTAAAACATGGATTTTTATGTATAAAGTAACAGTATAAAAATTGGATTTATATATATGAAGTAGCAGTATTAAAAATGTGATTTTTATTATATATATAGCGAAATAAAAATATGATTCTTATTATATAAATAACATTATAAAAATGTGATTTTTATCTATATAGCTTAGAAGAAAAATGTGATTTTTAATACAAAAATAGTGTGAAAACAGATTGTGATGGGACTGTGGAAACAAATCCAAATCCAAACCGCTCAGAAATAAAGAATTTATGAGAGGAAACCCAAGGTGAGAACTCATTCTCACTCTAATTATTTACAGTTAAATATATTAGGTTACAGACAGGGCGTAGTAGCTCCTGACATAGTCGTCCACAGACCATGGATGACTTGTTTGATTGTATGGTGTTGTGAAAATTGATTGTGATTGTGATACGAAATAAAATATTTGAATCGTAAAAATATCATTTTTATTGAGTATATCACTATATAAAATTGTAATGCATTGAAATAAATATTCATTTATAAATCGGACGATTTATTTGTGCACACTAATGTAAGAACCCGTAACTTCCTCGTGAAGGAAAGCACGAATACTTTGAGAACAACACACAAAAGGACGCATACAGAAGAACGTTTCATTGTTATTACAACAATTCCATCAGATACAAGAATATACAGAGTATAAATGAATAAATTACATTTGATACATATCAGAGATTACAATAAATTACATAGCAGCGGAAAAATATACAAATCACAACTGAAAGTGATACACGGATACAGAGCTTTCCGAGCATCGTTCCAGCTGTAAATCAGGACCCTGTGAATATAAATCTGCAAAACCAAAACTACTAGCTGCCCGTGTAGAAAATAGGGGCACCCAGAGTTTAGGTTAAAACAATAAACTCCAGGTCAGTCATGTGACTGGTGTGAGAACTAAAACAGTTATTAATATTGGTTTTAAAGTTAGGTAAATCAAGGGACCACGCCGTATAGCACGGAACGGGTTTCCTCCCAAGAATACCAGTGCATAGAACAAACAGCGCGATGCTAAATAAAGAAAAATGAAGCTGTTATAAGACCCAGGTCCCATCACACAATGCAACGCAAGCCGGAGGATAGGGTTTTTACCTTATAACAGCCAAAGCATGCTTGATACGTTTAAAACACATTATTTGATACTACAATAAGTGTATAGTGTCAAAACAATTCAAATCATAAATATCAATCATAGGCGGCATGGGTACCATCTATCATGTCGCCATACTAGTTCTACAATTAAAACCGCAATACACGTATTGGAAATTGGATTTCCGTCATGAGTCGAGGCAAGGGGCAAGCTCCTCTCCGCGTTCGAGACACTCTAGCAAATGCCTCAGTACCCCACTATGATCCTTGGAATCGGCTGGGCCGGTCCTCTCTTACTTTTGAGGATTGGCAATTCCTGAACACACGTTTCCCGGTCCTTACAGACCTATATCCGAGGCGCCTCGTATCCAACAACCACACAGGTGAAAAGTATATAAATGTCAGGGCTGGTAGGTCACTGACACCACCCTAGCTAGAAAGAAACGTCGTGCTCTCCCAGCGGTCCGTCTCCCGTTTTTGACTCATACCGAGGTGTGAGGCTCGCGAATTCACGTTATACACAAAGCTACGCCACACAGGCCGTGCTTTGATCATCAACCACAAGACTTTGCTTTTCAACAGAAGCCCTGATCAATTGCCACTTACGCGTGCCGCATTGGCAATTCACTCCATGCGACTGATGTCCATCGATATACAACCTCTGAGCTCGTACGTCTCAGAGAAGGGCGTTAAGCAAGAGAATAAATTCTCCGCCGCCAAACAGATATATATTTAATAAAGATCAATCAACACAGAATAAAATCTAATGTCAGACACACAATCCATTTACAAGTTCGTTCTGGGTCTGAACGAAACCGGAGGCACTTTCCTCGCATATCCATCCATCTCCAAGTACGTCTGGACGATCACCAACTGATTCCCTCATCCTGGGTGTACAGCCCAATCAAGATCATCAGTAATCACCCAAACGATGTGAAGACTTCCGGTCTTCAACCACCGTCTTCATCTTCGACATCTCGTCGAATCGGTTATTCAGAATGGGTATAACCCGGCCTTTCTGAATAACCCACGTATATAGTAAACAAATGTTACACAAACACAACAAACGCCTCATTCCAATTCAGAATATTCTTTTATTCACAAAATCACATTCTTAGGGAAATGTTCCCATTAATTTTATCCAAGATAAATTCTTCTAAATTTATTCTTTAATCCTCCTTTGGATATCATTTCAAACCATTTTATGGTTTTCCAAACTAGTCGGGATTAGCGAACCACACCGAAGTAATTATTTATTTTATTTCCCAATCCCAACCTATATATCCCATGGAGCAAAACTGGTGATATTCCATTCCTAACACCACGGTGTTATCGGTAAAATTAATTACCATTTCACGTTCAAATCTAATTAAAGATTTAACTATCGCTTTGGAGCAAAACTGGTGATGCTCCACTCTCGATCACTTTTCAGATTTGATAATTTAAATTATCAATTCACATTTTAATCTAATTAAAGATTCATTAAAACTACACTTAGTCTTAATCCTTTCAAAAATCAACATCTTGCCTTTAACTGGGTTAAAGAACCAATGTCATCTAAAACACGATCCACGATAAACCCAAATCACATTTGATATTAAATACAAGGCTCTGAATAGAAAATATATCGGCTTATATTCAATATCAAATTCTGAAACCAACAAATATCGTATTGGAAATAACGATATAAAATATATCTTTCAAATCCCCATAACAATATTTGTATAGTCACGAAACCCAACATCGAAATATTCCGAAGATAATTTTGATTCAACTCCAGTCCAATCCACGTATTGGGAATATTGGTTATTTTTAAAATCACTTCAAATTCAATTTATTTATTTCAAAAATAAATTGATTTTAGTCCTAGTTCAAAACTAGTTTATTTCGACAAAAATCTATTTTTATCTTTTCAAATGTGGAGTTTTTCACCCCAGTTCTTTCCAATTCACATATTATGATTTTACACAAATTACCAATATTTTTAATAATTTTATCAAGGCCCGTACAGTCGATTTCCATCAACGGCTATCGAACTGCACTTACAGCGACCTTTTTCAAATTTGATTTGGACATAATTCCAAATCCAACCGTTAGATTTCAAATTTCTAATATTCATTGGAAAGCTCTTTTCGATACGAACCCAACGGTTCCGGTTTTAGGAGAATCCGACGGTCGGATCTCCCGCAACGTCAATTCGAAGTCAATGGTCGAAATTCACGAACGGCCGCGGAGCGGCGCGTTCTATTCAGGCCATTATATATATAATATATATATATTATATATATTTCGCTGATTTCCTTTTTAAAACGTATTTTATAAATCGTTTTAGATTTGTTTTCAAAACCATCTCAACACTATATTCAATTTCAGATCGATTTGATTTCAATTCAATTCGAATTCATTTCAATTTAATTCAATTTGAATTTACCTTCTATTTGATTCAATTCGAATTCGTTTCAAATCGATTTCAATTCAATTTCAATTTAATTTCATTTGAATTCATTTTTATTTTATTCGAATTCAAATTCACTTTCTATTCAATTCAAATTCTAATTCGTTTTCTACTCAATTCGAATCGAGTTCATTCTCTATTCAATTCGAATCGAATTCATTTTATGTTCAATTCTAATTCATTTCAAATTGATTCAATAAAATTTCAATTTCAATTTTTATCTAATTCAATTTGAATTTCATTTCAAAATATTAGATTTTGAAATCACCTTTCCATATTCATTATAAAATGAATAAAATCGATATAAATAACGTTCGCGTCAAAATAACGCATCTCTAATCAACACGGCTTTATATTTTTCAAAAACTTCTTTATTATATTCAACAAATGAATATTTATCCCATTCAACACATGAATCTATATTTCTTTCAACACACGAATAATCTCAACACATGAGTACTGTCAACACATCACTATTTTTTGTTATGTAAAATATTTTATAAAACTATGGTATCTATCGTTTGATTTTAATTAGACTCCACCGTGAAGTAGATTCTAATTGTAAATATGATAAAGATGTAATTTTTATTATTTAAAATATTTTACTCAACACATTAATAGTTTCAACACATGATCATCGTCAACACATGACTTTTTTTTTTAATTCAACACATGAATTTTCTTTTATAATATTCATATTTTTCCCCGATTGGAATGAGGCCCAATCAATCACCATATAACGTTAATTATATGGATTCCATACAACACATGTATATAATAGCATTGATAAACAATCAACCATCATCCAAAGTGCACCACACAACTGCATAAGCATCAAATATAAATAATCGACGCTTACACAGTCTGTCGACCAATCGATCGACAATAATTAAATAATTGGGATTAGTGTACGCCAAATATCATCCCAACACCCGTGTGGGGTATCAAATCAACAAACACATATTTTTGTTTGTGCAGTTGGGCGATGTGTAAAATTTATCGACCCAATCAATATCAGTCAAATCAGTGTATATAAACAAATCGGTTGATTTGTTTATAAAGATTTATTTATTCACATTCACGTTAAAATTTATATTTTTAACGATAAAACATTTTATTCAACCTATGAATATTCTATTCGGTTCATTTATTCAATAAAATGATATCTTTATTTTTCTAACTTATTTTTAGAAAATTTCGGCGGCATAACGGCACGATACTAGAAACGGGACGAGGCCTAGCCTTATCCCCGGTCTAGTGAAGGCCCACGCCATTCACACATCAATCAAATCCATTCCATTTCACCAAACAATCTAACCAACTATACAACCAAACAATTTAACAAACAAGCCATCCATGGTCTGTGGATGACGGGTGTCGGGTGCTACTAAACACCGTCTGCATCCTAGTATACATATATATCTAGAAAAAGAAATTTTGAGTGAGAAGTTCTCACCGAAAAGCTCTCCACTCATCTTGACTCTTCTCTTATAGAAATCTTCTTCATTCTCGCCTTTTTATCATCTTCGTTTGCCCGTAGTCACTACATATATAAAAATCACACATTTTTATATTTCGATGTCTTTAAAATAAAAATCACATTTTTATTTATTCACTTTTAATTTAAAAATCATATTTTTATAATCACTTCATATATTTAAAAATCGAATTTTTACTATGCTATTCAATATATAAAAATCGAATTTTTACTATGCTATTCAATATATAAAAATCGAATTTTTACTATGCTATTCAATATATAAAAATCGAATTTTTACTATGCTATCATATAGATAAAAATTCCATTTCAAAAATATTGATTTCGCCTTTATAAAAATAAAGTTTTCGCCTTTATAAAAATAAAGTTTTCGCCTTTTCTATTTCATCCCTATAGAAATCACATTTTTATTATGCTACCTATATAAAGATGATATTTTTATAGTTCCTACTATGCAAAGATCATATTTTTATCTTTCTACAATATAAAAGATTATATTTTTACTACTTTAAAAATATATAAATCATATTTTTATATTCGCTATATAGTAAAGACTATATTTTTAATACTTTAAAAATATAAAGATCATACCTTTTACCAAATAAAAATCAAATCTTGCCTTAAAATCAAACTTTTCTATACTTCTTTTTAAAAAATCCTAATCTGAAAAATAAATAATAAAGTAAATAAAGTATATAAATAAAACAAAATTAACATGAAAAATTTACAGTCAATTCGCCGAAGAAGGGGGGGTTTGCGGGTTCGGGTCTGGGTGGGGTCGGCTGTCGCAGGCGAAGGGAAGGGGAGGAGGAGGAAGCGGCGGTGGCTCATCGGGGGGGGGGGGGGGGGGGAGGGGGCGATGCGGCTGAGGCTGCGGTGGAGAGAGAAGGAAGGAAGAGGAGGAAGAAGAGGAGAGGGCGGCTACAGGGAGGAGGTGGGCATCGCGAGGTCAGGGGAAGAGGGGGGAGGCTGTCGCGAGGTCGAGGAGGGGAAGCAAGGGCGGCGCGACGCCCTTGGCGGCGGCGGCGAACGCCTGGAGGCGGCGGCTTCTCAAGGAGGAGCGATTTGTTTTTTTTTCTGAATGAAAACGAGAAAGGGGGGTTTATATATATTTTTATTTATTTATTTATTTTATTATTTTATTTTCAAAGAAGTTGACTTTTACATACGAACTCAGAATCGAACCCACCGACTGTCGTCCATAGCATATTACCCCTATTCCGAACACAACGGGATATGTATCGTAGGTTGATTTGATCGTTTGAATCAGTTTCCGTTAAATTTACATTTAAATCACTATATTGAATTTTAAACGTACATTTCAAATTACCGGGGTCACATATTAACTTTAAAAATTCCAGAAAAATATTTTCTAGCTTCGTATTGAAGATACGGTCCTAACAAAACTAGTTTCGTCAAATTCTGAGACCGTTGGAAAAATGGCCATTTTCCAGTCGATTAAAATCAATTGAAACTGGTCAAACACGTTTTCCTTTGCCACGCTCACATATTGATTCGAAAAATTATGAAATTTGGAATCTAGCCATAATTTGACATCCCGGACCCAAGAAAAGTGGTTTCGTCGAAATCCGAGGTCATTTGCAAAATTCCCATTTTTAAGGGCCTGAATTCCATAGCGACTATTCAAAATTTTCAACTGGACATATCTTTTAATTCCCGCTATGAAATTTTGATTTTTCGGATTCGTTGGAAAGGTATTCTCAAATAGATTCTATTATTTTTGGTTTCACTAAAATCCGGATTGTTTTGCACCCGGTACATTCAATTAAAGTTTGAAATCGAATTATCGAACTACCGCGCCATTTTCAATTCCTTTTATAATTATATATAATTATTTATATTCTATCGACGACGTATATAAATATATACGTTCGAATTATATTCAAAATAAATTTCACGTCGATTTTATTTAAAATAATCTATTTTAAATGTTCAAAATTCACTAAAATTGCCAAAATAAAAATTTTAAACTGGCCCAGATTTTCGGGTTATTACAATCTCTCCCACTTAAAACTTTTCGTCACCGAAAAGGAACAAAGTCGAAAGTGGTTTGATTAATCAACTCTACGTTCGATCTGGCTTCCATTCTCCAACTTTTCAGTTTCTGAGAATTCTCAAATTTCTCAAAAATTTGGCTGACACCCTAAATTTTTGAAAAATTTCGCCATAACCTCCCCTGCACCGGGAGCATCGGGGAATTTCAAATAGCTTCCCCGGTCCTTCAGATCTCAAAAAGAAAAAGAAAAAGCCAAGCGGCTAGCCAATAGGCTCATAAAATCATCATCACCCAAACAAAACAGTAAATTATGTAGTAAACATGTACCTATTTGTCGGGCAAACAAATTTTATTCTCTGCTCTAGCCTCCTTGCTATGACCGGTTCAATGTAAGTATATGTATATGCAAGCCAATGCAACCGATTTTCAATACAATTCAATATTCGATTCAATTAGGCATAAATGGTTCAAAATTATCAAACAATTAAACAAACAACACAAACATCAATCAATTAGTGAATTAACGTTGCAAATTCATAATTTTGATATATATACAAAAAATCATGTTTTTGATGCCAATTCACAATAATAAATCTATCTATATAAGTTTTGGTTCTCACACCTGTAACACCCCACACCCGCTATGGTCACTCACTAAGGGAATGCCATAGCATCGGTGGAGTATTTTAGTGAATATAGAACCGAAAAATTACAACAAGACAGATATAAATGGTACTTGAAATTTAAAAACATCATCTCATAACAGTGGAAGTAAACATGTCTGGTTACATCATAAACCACAAATAAAGTCAAGTACAATATCCATCAATAATAAAGAAGTACATAATCCCACTCTCTCATACAATAGCCAGGACAAAAGAAAAGATAACTGGGTAACTGGAGCTTTACATCTATCCAAGCTCCTAAAGACTGGAACAGCAATCCGATCAAGCTCCACTACTGCTAGGATCCACCGTAGGACCTGAGGGTTGGGAAAAAAAGATAAAAACAACGGGGTCAGACATAAGTCTGAGCGAGTCCTATAACTTTAACAATACAATCATTAAAGTAACCAGAGAAGACATAAACTTGACATACGGTAATGTCTGGGGATGAATGGCTACACTAAGCAGCTTGGTAGACTTAGGATAAACTAAGATAACCGTAAAGACGCATCTACCCACCCAAGGATAATTACTAACTGCACCACACCAGTCATTCCTACTCAGAGATTGATCCCACCCAAGGACTTAAAAGAAAGATATAACTAGTAGTTTCATGTACCCCTAGCTGACCACATAGGTGCCGTCTGCCCCTATCTCCACTAGGTGTACCCCACTACTCCCCAATGATCGGCTCCCTACCATAGATACCCGTGCTGGTTCCACATCTGGGGTGTATCATTCCCCAAAGTGGCCACCTGATAATATCACCGGTGCACGGCTTTATATCTACACGATGCAACAACGGCTTATCTACCAGCCCGGGCCCACACACGCATATGAAACCCGTTGGACTTGCGTTGCCACCGCTAAACCGTTTTGGCCTCTTATAATCAAGCCCAATATGCGTGTCCCGTCACTCGACATGGGTCGAGCCCACAAAGATACGTTTGGGATATTGGTTGAAATGGGCCCCCAACAAGCTACCCACCTAAGCTTGTCACTTATCTAGTGTATCCCACTTAACCCTTTAATCATGTTTAATTACATGTTTCTACTTGGTTAAGTATTCTAATCGTATTTTCTATTGCCACCCAAGGCAACCCACTAGATTCCACATGCCACCCAAGGCAACCACTAAATTTCCACATGCCACCCAAGGCACCCACTTAACCCCTCATATCCCACTACATGCTAATATGGTTAAGTGTTTCTTAATTAATTAAGACCGTGATCTCCCACAAAGACCTCCCACATTAGACTGGCTGTTATGACCGCCTGGTTAAGCCGGTAGAGTCCGGGCAGTCTTACGTCATAACAGAGTCTAACCTCGTGTCTTTACTTTAATCACGTATTTAATTTATGGCTAAGACCTCTCACATTGGGCTGACATTTGTAGCAACTGGTTAAGCCGGTCGGGTCCGGGCAGTTTTACACTACAAATGAGTCTAAACTCGTGTCTTAGTCGATTAATTACACCTAATTAATCACCCCCATATTAATTATCCCTAATTAATATCAAGTTTTTCATAACATGGGTAGACCTAACTCAATAGGTAAATTCCCATGGGGTAGACCTAACTCAATAGGTAAATTCCCACTTATGTTAATTTATTTTTATGGTATGCTTAATCATACCCAATCACACTTTTATTAACATATTTACCAACCCCATCGTTCCCCACGTAAATCGTTCTCATTTCATGACATAATAAAGGGGAAGATCCATCACAAATATCATGGGTTTAGCATACAACTTTGTCATGGGTTAAGAGGATGTCAACTTGCATACATGAGCATATATTAACCCAACTACATTTAACCCAAACTTGCATATTATCATACACATGTCTTGCATAACATGTTGAACTTGCATATAAGCATTCTCATAACTTGCATAATATGTTAAACATGCATTTAAGCATACAAATAACTTGCATTAGCATTCACATACTTGCATAAGCATTCATATACTTGCATAAGCATTCACATACTTGCATAAGCATGCATAACTTGCATATCATGTTAAACTTGCATTTAAGCATATACATATCTTGCATAAGCATTCATATACTTGCATAAGCATGCATAACTTGCAAATCATGTTAAACTTGCATTTAAGCATATACATAACTTGCATATAAACTTGCATAACCACCTACACATAACTTACATAACATCATACACATAACTTGCATGTGAACTTGCATAACTCACTTTGTTAAACATGCATAAATCCACTTATTAAATATGCATAAACCCACTTGTTAAACATGCATAAACCCACTTGTTAAACATGCATAAACCAACTTGTTAAGCATGCATAAACCAACTTATCAAACATGCATAAACCCACTTATTAATTATGCATAAACATAGGAAAACATAGAGTAGCATATCATTATAAATGATTCAAACTCACTAATCCGCATTTAAGACCATAAGTCTCATTACACCCAATCTACTTACTTTAACAATTGATGTTAAAGTGATAGAAACTCACCAAAACCAAGATTAGCAAACTTATGAAGTGGAATTAGTTGCTAAATATGAAGATGGTGATGATTAGAGATTGATTAGAGAGTGATTAGCTTGCAACTTCCTTCATAAACTAGTGGAGGCTCCTTCTAGGATTTAATTTGGCGGCATGAGGCCATCATTTCTATTTTTAGTATGGATTAGGGTAGGTTTAGGGTGTATTTATAGATTAGGTGAGTGTTTTAGGCCCTTAGATTAACCCTAGATTAGATTAGGTCCGTTAGATTTAGGAAATCTCTAGAACCCAGCCCTCCAAGCCAGCCTAAAACCCAACCTGGTGCACCCAGGTTTTCTGGACGCCGCGCCCCTGTCGACAGGCAAGTCGACAGGCAAGTCGACCCCCCTGTCGACAGGCCTGTCGACAGCCCTGTCGACATGGTTAGGCGGGAATTTTCCCGCCTGGCCCCGCTGGTTCCATTTTGAAATCTGAATTTGAAACATTTAAATCTGTTTTAAGCTTTAGTTTTTCTGCAAACTTCATTGGGCCATAACCGGGCCATACGGACTCCGATTCTCGAAAACTCGGACTCTATTTCGCGTATTTTTCCGAGACGAACGCAATGACGCAGCCCGTTACCCCCAATTCCCACATCTGAGATTATTTAACCTGTAATTAGTGAATTTTAGTATTAACTAAAATTCGGGGTGTTACATTCCTCCCTCCTTAAAGGATTTCGTCCCCGAAATCTCTAAGCTAAGGAGAATGCATATCCTACCATCCAAACAACCATCTACTCAATCCATCAACCACGGGCATCCATTGTCCTTACACAGTTTCTAATGATGTATGAGCATATGCAAAAAGTGTGTGTATATGTTCCCTATCTAACGTATGAACATATGCAAACTATGATAGTTCCATGCATCCATTATGTATGCGAGAGAACCCTATCGACACATACAATATCTACATGAGTGAACAATCATTCACCAAAATGCATCATCCATATGATAACACAATCATTATACATCCATAAATATAGCCTCCTATACACAATTTTTATGCAATATGCAATATGAAGTGACTGAGCCGATCTAGTGCCTAGAGTGTGTGTATATGCATCCACGAGCAACCACTAGCAAACACTTGCATCCACTTGCATCCATCAAGCATAACATGTCCCAACCACATGTTTCAACCATAGGTTCACCCTATCTAAAGGTCAAACAGTACTAACGAGAGGATGTACTAAAGATAAGATAAGTACTAGACAATGATAGAGGAGAAAATAAAGACATACCCTCAAAAAGAAATGGGTACAATGAACGCATCTTCGCTTCCGTCTCCCAAGTTGCGTTGCTCTCATCTTCTCCCCATTGCACTTTGACTAGTTGAACCTCTCGATTCCTCAATTTCCTTAGTCTCTGACCCAAGGATGCGAGTAGGAGCTCGTCGAATAGTCGCATCACGCTCTACCTCCACTTCTTTAAGCAAGCTCGGCTCTACCACCTCTGCTGTCTCATGTAAGCACTTCCTCAAATGGGACACATGGAATACATCATGTACACCACTAAGTCTGTCGGGCAACTCCACCCTATATGCCATCCGTCCGATCCTTTCCTTAATAGGAAACGGCCCCACGAACCTTGGTGCTAACTTCCCAACAGATCCAAAGCGAACCACATTTCGCAATGGAGACACTTTGACAAAGACCATGTCCCCAACTTCAAACTCAAGATCCGTCCTTCTCTTGTCCGCATAAGATTTTTTCCTATCTTGCGCTGCTTTCATCCTTCTTCGAATCAAGTCAATCTTCTCCGAAGTCTCCCTAATCATATCAGGCCCAAGCAAGATCTTATCCGTAGATTCCCACCAACATGTAGGTGATCGACAAGGCCTTCCATAGAGAGCTTCGAAAGGAGCCATACCAATACTGGACTGAAAGCTGTTATTATATGCGAACTCCACCAATGGAAGATGCTCTTCCCATGTACCTCCAAAATCTAAGATACAAAGCCTCAAAAGGTCTTCTAGAACACGATTCACCCTCTCAGTCTGGCCGTCTGTCTGAGGACGATATGCGGTGCTCAGACACAATTGAGTCCCCACTGCTTCTTGCAAACTCCTCCAGAACTCGCTAGTGCAGATAGGATCTCGATCACTCACTATGCTAGAGGGTACCCCATGCAATCGAACTATCTCTCGAAGATATACTGAAGCTAGCCATGGAGCGGTCCTCTTGCTTTTCACAGGTATGAAATGGGCGCTCTTAGTAAGTCTGTCTACCACCACCCAAATTCCCGTATTACCCTTTCTCGATCTGGGTAACCCGTCAATAAAATCCATCGAGACGCTATCCCACTTCCATTGCGGAACTTCCAATGGGTGAAGCAACCCACCTGGTTTCTTTTGCTCCGCCTTCACTTGTTGGCACACCAAGCATCGAGCGACATACTCGGCCACATCTTTCTTCATACCGGCCCAGAAGAAAACCCTCTTCATATCTTGGAACATCTTGTCCCCACCGGGATGAATAGTCATCCTAGAACGGTGTGCATCATCAAGAATAACCTTCCTCAAACCCTCATCTTGCGGTACACAAAGTCTACCATCTCTACGCAAGCACCCCCTATCGTCTAGGGTGTACCTACTCAAATGGCTGGACGACTCCCCCCTTATGAGCCTCTCCACCAACTCAACCAACTGTGGGTCGTCCCTCTGTGCTTCTCCAATCCGCCCCAAAAGAGTAGGTCTAACCTCCAAGGAAGCTAGCAAACCGGGTACAAAATCAATGGAAGGTCTGAAATCAAACATCGAGATAAATTCCAAGCTTCGTCGTTCCACGAACAATGGACTCAAGGACAACCTTTTTCTTCTCAAGGCGTCCGCCACCACGTTACCCTTGCCAGGGGTATACGCTATCTCGAAATCATAGGATGCTAAGAATTCCATCCACCTTTGCTGTCTCAGATTCAAATCCTTCTGAGAAAACAAGTACTTCAATGATTTGTGGTCAGTGAACAATTCGAATCTCTCACCAAGAAGATAATGGCGCCAAATCTTAAGCACAAAAACAATAGCGGCCAACTCTAGATCGTGGGTAGGGTAATTCTTCTCATGTGCCCTCAACTGCCTTCCACCATAGGCTATTACCCTTCCCTCTTGCATTAAGACTGCGCCAAGTCCTGTCCCACAAGCATCAGTATAGACAACAAATGGCTTGCTCCCATCTGGCAATACTAAAACTGGAGCAGTGGTTAAAGCTCTCTTTAACCGTCGGAACGCATCATCACAATCTACGTCCCATGCGAAAACAAGATTCTTCTTCGTTAAGCGGGTTAATGGGGCTGATATCTTCGCGAAGTCTTTGATAAACTTCCTATAATAACCCGCCAACCCCAAGAAACTTCTTACTTCGGTAGCATTCTTCGGAACCTTCCAATCCTGAATTGATACTACCTTCGCGGGATCCACAGCTATCCCTTCCTTGGAGACCACGTGCCCCAAGAACCGCACCTCCTTCCTCCAGAAGTGACATTTAGAGAATTTAGCCTTAAGGCTATGTGCTCGAAGAGTTTTCAATACCTCCCCAAGATGTAGGGCATGCTCTTCTTCTCTCTTAGAAAATACTAAGATATCATCCACAAAGACCACCACGAATTTATTAAGGAACTCCCTGAACACCCTACTCATCAAATCAACAAAGTATGCAGGGGCGTTCGTCAACCCAAATGGCATCACCAGCCACTCATAGAAACCATCCGGAGTTCTAAAGGCAGTCTTGTCTATGCTATCCTCAGCCACCCTCAACTGATGAAACCCCGTGGCTAAGTCCAGCTGAGAAAATACTGAAGCGCCAACCAACTGATCGAAAAGATCATCAATCCTCGGCAATGGGTGTCTATTCTTCTTTGTGAGCTTGTTGAGTTCTCTATAGTCTACACAAAGTCTGAGGGACCCATCCGCCTTCGTAGCAAATACTACTGGAGCACCCCACTCCGATATACTTCGTCTTATGAACCCCTTCTCAAGCAACTCCCCTACTTGCTTATGGAGTTCCCTCCTCTCACGAGGAGCCATGTGGCGCACTGGTAAAGATACCGGTTTAGCATTATCCACCAGATATATTCGGAAGTCAATCTCCCGCTTCGGAGGTAAGCCCTTCACCTCCTCAAACACATCTGGATATTCCCAGACCACTCTAACAGATTGCAAACTCTCGACCGAAGCGTCAAGCGATTCAAGATAACTTAGCATAACAGAGTCCATGGGATTACACGAAATCTCGAGAGTGTTACCCAAGCGGGTCATGAGCCTAACAACTCTCCTTTCGCAATCAAGAACGCACCATTACTGGATAACCAGTCCATGCCCAAAATCAACCCATAGCCCGTGAAGCCCAACACAAAAGCATCACATCTAAACTCAATGCTAAGTATAGAAATCTTCAAACCCAAACATATCATGGACAAATAAGTGGAGCCCCCAATTGGGTTTGAAACAACCAAGGGATCATCTACCAGACTGGTGTCTAAGTGCAGTGACTCAACTAATGATGATGAGATAAACGAATGCGATGCGCCTGAATCAAACAATGTACGGACAGGATGATCAAATAGAAAAACCAGACTTTCAACGGAAATAGTTCTACCTCTCTCCTGAATCGGTGGGACTGCGAGAGCCTGTACTTGCCCCCTAGCCTGACCTGGTGCCATAAGAGCTTGCACCTGGCCTCCTGAGGTTGACCCCGTCCGTTGCCCCTTCTTAGGGCAATCCTTCACTAAATGCCCTGATTCGCCACAGTGGAAGCAGCCAGTCTTCTTCTTCTTGCGACAATCCTTGCTTAGGTGGCCAGGTGTCCCACAATTGAAACACTTCTTCTTCTTTCCTTTGCCACCGTTGCCTTTCCCACCTTTATTTTGCTGTTGTTGCTGAGGTCTCTTTTGATCTCCCTTCTTCTCGGGTGCCTTATAAGCATTGGGACCCTTCTCTTCTTCATGCATGAGTGCCATGTCAACTAGCTTCTCAAAGGTGGCCCCCATAGGGATATGAGTCATAGCCAACCCATGCATTGGTTCATTCAAGCCTTTCACGAACCTTAAAGCCTTCTTCTCCGGTGTATTCACCATGTCTAGGCCAAACCTTGCCAATTGATTAAACTTGTTGACATATTCCTTCACCGAGAGATTTCCTTGCTTTAGAGTCAAGAATCTTTCCATATACAAGTTTTCCTCCGCCCTTGAGAGAAACTTTGCCACAAATCTTTGCCTAAAATCCGCCCAAGAGTCAACGGGGCGTTCTCCATTAGTGACCTCCCACCAGAATGAGGCCTCTCCCTTCATTAACCAAGCAGCTAACTTGACTTTCTTTCCTTCTTCCATATCAATGATATCTATCAACTCTTCCACCTCCTTAAGCCAATCTCTAGCCTCCACAAAAATTTCAGATCCTTGAAAAGGTTTCCCTCCCATAGCTTTAAATTCCTTGCAAGTCTTAGCAAAAGTATCCGTGCGAGGAGGAGGGGGAGGAGGAAGATCGGGTGCTACGGTTGGTGGAGGAACATTTGCTGGACCCGCAGTGGTGGCCCTAGCCTCCATCAATCTCCTATACCATACTGGTACCGTCACACCCTCCGGAAAGTTAAGATCCTCAGCCATGCTGAAACGAAAAAGGAAGGATTCAAAACGGAGAATTCGAAGGATATAGATATGGCTATTGGGGATTATGCTTTTCTTTCAAAAACTTTTCTCTTAAAAGGCATGTTTTTGAAAATATCTCTTCCAAAAATTTTTTAGAAAAATAGTTTTCTAAAAATTTTATCTGTTCCGGTAACCTTTGCTCTGATACCACGTGTAACACCCCACACCCGCTATGGTCACTCACTAAGGGAATGCCATAGCATCGGTGGAGTATTTTAGTGAATATAGAACCGAAAAATTACAACAAGACAGATATAAATGGTACTTGAAATTTAAAAACATCATCTCATAACAGCGGAAGTAAACATGTCTGGTTACATCATAAACCACAAATAAAGTCAAGTACAATATCCATCAATAATAAAGAAGTACATAATCCCACTCTCTCATACAATAGCCTGGACAAAAGAAAAGATAACTGGGTAACTGGAGCTTTACATCTATCCAAGCTCCTAAAGACTGGAACAGCAATCCGATCAAGCTCCACTACTGCTAGGATCCACCGTAGGACCTGAGGGTTGGGAAAAAAAGATAAAAACAACGGGGTCAGACATAAGTCTGAGCGAGTCCTATAACTTTAACAATACAATCATTAAAGTAACCAGAGAAGACATAAACTTGACATACGGTAATGTCTGGGGATGAATGGCTACACTAAGCAGCTTGGTAGACTTAGGATAAACTAAGATAACCGTAAAGACGCATCTACCCACCCAAGGATAATTACTAACTGCACCACACCAGTCATTCCTACTCAGAGATTGATCCCACCCAAGGACTTAAAAGAAAGATATAACTAGTAGTTTCATGTACCCCTAGCTGACCACATAGGTGCCGTCTGCCCCTATCTCCACTAGGTGTACCCCACTACTCCCCAATGATCGGCTCCCTACCGTAGATACCCGTGCTGGTTCCACATCTGGGGTGTATCATTCCCCAAAGTGGCCACCTGATAATATCAACGGTGCACGGCTTTATATCTACACGATGCAACAACGGCTTATCTACCAGCCCGGGCCCACACACGCATATGAAACCCGTTGGACTTGCGTTGCCACCGCTAACCCGTTTTGGCCTCTTATAATCAAGCCCAATATGCGTGTCCCGTCACTCGACATGGGTCGAGCCCACAAAGATACGTTTGGGATATTGGTTGAAATGGGCCCCCAACAAGCTACCCACCTAAGCTTGTCACTTATCTAGTGTATCCCACTTAACCCTTTAATCATGTTTAATTACATGTTTCTACTTGGTTAAGTATTCTAATCGTATTTTCTATTGCCACCCAAGGCAACCCACTAGATTCCACATGCCACCCAAGGCAACCACTAAATTTCCACATACCACCCAAGGCACCCACTTAACCCCTCATATCCCACTACATGCTAATATGGTTAAGTGTTTCTTAATTAATTAAGACCGTGATCTCCCACAAAGACCTCCCACATTAGACTGGCTATTATGACCGCCTGGTTAAGCCGGTAGAGTCCGGGCAGTCTTACGTCATAACAGAGTCTAACCTCGTGTCTTTACTTTAATCACGTATTTAATTTATGGCTAAGACCTCTCACATTGGGCTGACATTTGTAGCAACTGGTTATGCCGGTCGGGTCCGGGCAGTTTTACACTACAAATGAGTCCAACCTCGTGTCTTAGTCGATTAATTACACCTAATTAATCACCCCCATATTAATTATCCCTAATTAATATCAAGTTTTTCATAACATGGGTAGACCTAACTCAATAGGTAAATTCCCATGGGGTAGACCTAACTCAATAGGTAAATTCCCACTTATGTTAATTTATTTTTATGGTATGCTTAATCATACCCAATCACACTTTTATTAACATATTTACCAACCCCATCGTTCCCCACGTAAATCGTTCTCATTTCATGATATAATAAAGGGGAAGATCCATCACAAATATCATGGGTTTAGCATACAACTTTGTCATGGGTTAAGAGGATGTCAACTTGCATACATGAGCATATATTAACCCAACTACATTTAACCAAACTTGCATATTATCATACACATGTCTTGCATAACATGTTGAACTTGCATATAAGCATTCTCATAACTTGCATAATATGTTAAACATGCATTTAAGCATACACATAACTTGCATAAGCATTCACATACTTGCATAAGCATTCATATACTTGCATAAGCATTCACATACTTGCATAAGCATGCATAACTTGCATATCATGTTAAACTTGCATTTAAGCATATACATATCTTGCATAAGCATTCATATACTTGCATAAGCATGCATAACTTGCAAATCATGTTAAACTTGCATTTAAGCATATACATAACTTGCATATAAACTTGCATAACCACCTACACATAACTTACATAACATCATACACATAACTTGCATGTGAACTTGCATAACTCACTTTGTTAAACATGCATAAATCCACTTATTAAATATGCATAAACCCACTTGTTAAACATGCATAAACCCACTTGTTAAACATGCATAAACCAACTTGTTAAGCATGCATAAACCAACTTATCAAACATGCATAAACCCACTTATTAATTATGCATAAACATAGGAAAACATAGAGTAGCATATCATTATAAATGATTCAAACTCACTAATCTGCATTTAAGACCATAAGTCTCATTACACCCAATCTACTTACTTTAACAATTGATGTTAAAGTGATAGAAACTCACCAAAACCAAGATTAGCAAACTTATGAAGTGGAATTAGTTGCTAAATATGAAGATGGTGATGATTAGAGATTGATTAGAGAGTGATTAGCTTGCAACTTCCTTCATAAACTAGTGGAGGCTCCTTCTAGGATTTAATTTGGCGGCATGAGGCCATCATTTCTATTTTTAGTATGGATTAGGGTAGGTTTAGGGTGTATTTATAGATTAGGTGAGTGTTTTAGGCCCTTAGATTAACCCTAGATTAGATTAGGTCTGTTAGATTTAGGAAATCTCTAGAACCCAGCCATCCAAGCCAGCCTAAAACCCAACCTGGTGCACCCAGGTTTTCTGGACGCCGCGCCCCTGTCGACAGGCAAGTCGACAGGCAAGTCGACCCCCCTGTCGACAGGCCTGTCGACAGCCCTGTCGACATGGTTAGGCGGGAATTTTCCCGCCTGGCCCCGCTGGTTCCATTTTGAAATCTGAATTTGAAACTTTTAAATCTGTTTTAAGCTTTAGTTTTTCTGCAAACTTCATTGGGCCATAACCGGGCCATACGGACTCCGATTCTCGAAAACTCGGACTCTATTTCGCGTATTTTTCCGAGACGAACGCAATGACGCAGCCCGTTACCCCCAATTCCCACATCTGAGATTATTTATCCTGTAATTAGTGAATTTTAGTATTAACTAAAATTCGGGGTGTTACAACACCAGTCTAATGGAAATATATAGCAAATCACACCTTCGAAACACGAACATAAATACTGATGATATGGCCACATCATCAGAATTATCCCCGGGTGTCTAGAATGTGATTCTATATCTATCCAGTATATTAAAACTTCGACTATACGTCCATGACGCGTATACGCGGAATCTATATATACTCGATTGTCCATATCAATATAAATAAATTATTCAAATACGTAAAAACGATTTAAATTTTTAAAACAAAATTGTTTTCATTTGGAAAATATACTCTTCACACTCGTTCTAGGATACTACTGATCCTATCTCTAACGAGTCATTCTAATTGGATATTACTAATCCAATATCTGATGAATTCTTTCGTATGGTTCTAATGTGTCTTGTTCTCGAGCTCTGTAAACCAAAGATCTGATACCAACTGTAAGAACCCGTAACTTCCCCGTGAAGGAAAGCACGAATACTTTGAGAACAACACACAAAAGGACGCATACAGAAGAACGTTTCATTGTTATTACAACAATTCCATCAGATACAAGAATATACAGAGTATAAATGAATAAATTACATTCGATACATATCAGAGATTACAATGTATTACATAGCAGCGGAAAAATATACAAATCACAACTTAAAGTGATACACGGATACAGAGCTTTCCGAGCATCGTTCCAGCTGTAAATCAGGACCCTGTGAATATAAATCTGCAAAACCAAAACTACTAGCTGCCCGTGTAGAAAATAGGGGCACCCAGAGTTTAGGTTAAAACAATAAACTCCAGGTCAGTCATGTGACTGGTGTGAGAACTAAAACAGTTATTAATATTGGTTTTAAAGTTAGGTAAATCAAGGGACCACGCCGTATAACACGGAACGGGTTTCCTCCCAAGAATACCAGTGCATAGAACAAACAGCGCGATGCTAAATAAAGAAAAATGAAGCTGTTATAAGACCCAGGTCCCATCACACAATGCAACGCAAGCCGGAGGATAGGGTTTTTACCTTATAACAGCCAAAGCATGCTTCATACGTTTAAAACACATTATTTGATACTACAATAAGTGTATAGTGTCAAAACAATTCAAATCATAAATATCAATCATAGGCGGCATGGGTACCATCTATCATGTCGCCATACTAGTTCTACAATTAAAACCACAATACACGTATTGGAAATTGGATTTCCGTCATGAGTCGAGGCAAGGGGCAAGCTCCTCTCCGCGTTCGAGACACTCTAGCAAATGCCTCAGGACCCCACTATGATCCTAGGAATCGGCTGGGTCGGTCCTCTCTTACTTTTGAGGATTGGCAATTCCTGAACACACGTTTCCCGGTCCTTACAGACCTATATCCGAGGCGCCTCATATCCAACAACCACACAGGTGAAAAGTATATAAATGTCAGGGCTGGTAGGTCACTGACACCACCCTAGCTAGAAAGAAACGTCGTGCTCTCCCAGCGGTCCGTCTCCCGTTTTTGACTCATACCGAGGTGTGAGGCTCGCGAATTCACGTTATACACAAAGCTACGCCACACAGGCCGTGCTTTGATCATCAACCACAAGACTTTGCTTTTCAACAGAAGCCCTGATCAATTTCCACTTACGCGTGCCACATTGGCAATTCACTCCATGCGACTGATGTCCATCGATATACAACCTCTGAGCTCGTACGTCTCAGAGAAGGGCGTTAAGCAAGAGAATAAATTCTCCGCCGCCAAACAGATGTATATTTAATAAAGATCAATCAACACAGAATAAAATCTAATGTCAGACACACAATCCATTTACAAGTTCGTTCTAGGTCTGAACGAAACCGGAGGCACTTTCCTCGCATATCCATCCATCTCCAAGTACGTCTGGACGATCACCAACTGATTCCCTCATCCTGGGTGTACAGCCCAATCAAGATCATCAGTAATCACCCAAACGATGTGAAGACTTCCGGTCTTCAACCACCGTCTTCATCTTCGACATCTCGTCGAATCGGTTATTCAGAATGGGTATAACCCGGCCTTTCTGAATAACCCACGTATATAGTAAACAAATGTTACTCAAACACAACAAACGCCTCATTCCAATTCAGAATATTCTTTTATTCACAAAATCACATTCTTAGGGAAATGTTCCCATTAATTTTATCCAAGATAAATTCTTCTAAATTTATTCTTTAATCCTCCTTTGGATATAATTTCAAACCATTTTATGGTTTTCCAAAGTAGTCGGGATTAGCGAACCACACCGAAGTAATTATTTATTTTATTTCCCAATCCCAACCTATATATCCCATGGAGCAAAACTGGTGATATTCCATTCCTAACACCACGGTGTTATCGGTAAAATTAATTACCATTTCACATTCAAATCTAATTAAAGATTTAACTATCGCTTTGGAGCAAAACTGGTGATGCTCCACTCTCGATCACTTTTCAGATTTGATAATTTAAATTATCAATTCACATTTTAATCTAATTAAAGATTCATTAAAACCACACTTAGTCTTAATCCTTTCAAAAATCAACATCTTGCCTTTAACTGGGTTAAAGAACCAATGTCATCTAAAACACGATCCACGATAAACCCAAATCACATTTGATATTAAATACAAGGCTCTGAATAGAAAATATATCGGCTTATATTCAATATCAAATTCTGAAACCAACAAATATCGTATTGGAAATAACGATATAAAATATATCTTTCAAATCCCCATAACAATATTTGTATAGTCACGAAACCCAACATCGAAATATTCCGAAGATAATTTCGATTCAACTCCAGTCCAATCCACGTATTGGGAATATTGGTTATTTTTAAAATCACTTCAAATTCAATTTATTTATTTCAAAAATAAATTGATTTTAGTCCTAGTTCAAAACTAGTTTATTTCGACAAAAATCTATTTTTATCTTTTCAAATGTGGAGTTTTTCACCCCAGTTCTTTCCAATTCACATATTATGATTTTACACAAATTATCAATATTTTTAATAATTTTATCAAGGCCCGTACAGTCGATTTCCATCAACGGCTATCGAACTGCACTTACAGCGACCTTTTTCAAATTTGATTTGGACATAATTCCAAATCCAACCGTTAGATTTCAAATTTCTAATATTCATTGGAAAGCTCTTTTCGATACGAACCCAACGGTTCCGGTTTTAGGAGAATCCGACGGTCGGATCTCCCGCAACGTCAATTCGAAGTCAATGGTCGAAATTCACGGACGGCCGCGGAGCGGCGCGTTCTATTCAGGCCATTATATATATAATATATATATATTATATATATTTCGCCGATTTCCTTTTTAAAACGTATTTTATAAATCATTTTAGATTCATTTTCAAAACCATCTCAACACTATATTCAATTTCAGATCGATTTGATTTCAATTCAATTCGAATTCATTTCAATTTAATTCAATTTGAATTTACCTTCTATTTGATTCAATTCGAATTCGTTTCAAATCGATTTCAATTCAATTTCAATTTAATTTCATTTGAATTCATTTTTATTTTATTCGAATTCAAATTCACTTTCTATTCAATTCAAATTCTAATTCGTTTTCTACTCAATTCGAATCGAGTTCATTTTCTATTCAATTCGAATCGAATTCATTTCATGTTCGATTCTAATTCATTTCAAATTGATTCAATAAAATTTCAATTTCAATTTTTATCTAATTCAATTTGAATTTCATTTCAAAATATTAGATTTTGAAATCACCTTTCCATATTCATTATAAAATGAATAAAATCGATATAAATATCGTTCGCGTCAAAATAACGCATCTCTAATCAACACGGCTTTATATTTTTCAAAAACTTCTTTATTATATTCAACAAATGAATATTTATCCCATTCAACACATGAATCTATATTTCTTTCAACACACGAATAATCTCAACACATGAGTACTGTCAACACATCACTATTTTTTGTTATGTAAAATATTTTATAAAACTATGGTATCTATCGTTTGATTTTAATTAGACTCCACCGTGAAGTAGATTCTAATTGTAAATATGATAAAGATGTAATTTTTATTATTTAAAATATTTTACTCAACACATTAATAGTTTCAACACATGATCATCGTCAACACATGACTTTTTTTTATTCAACACATGAATTTTCTTTTATAATATTCATATTTTTCCCCGATTGGAATGAGGCCCAATCAATCACCATATAACGTTAATTATATGGATTCCATACAACACATGTATATAATAGCATTGATAAACAATCAACCATCATCCAAAGTGCACCACACAACTGCATAAGCATCAAATATAAATAATCGACGCTTACACAGTCTGTCGACCAATCGATCGACAATAATTAAATAATTGGGATTAGTGTACGCCAAATATCATCCCAACACCCGTGTGGGGTTTCAAATCAACAAACACATATTTTTGTTTGTGCAGTTGGGCGATGTGTAAAATTTATCGACCCAATCAATATCAGTCAAATCAGTGTATATAAACAAATCGGTTGATTTGTTTATAAAGATTTATTTATTCACATTCACGTTAAAATTTATATTTTTAACGATAAAACATTTTATTCAACCTATGAATATTCTATTCGGTTCATTTATTCAATAAAATGATATCTTTATTTTTCTAACTTATTTTTAGAAAATTTCGGCGGCATAACGGCACGATACTAGAAACGGGACGAGGCCTAGCCTTATCCCCGGTCTAGTGAAGGCCCACGCCATTCACACATCAATCAAATCCATTCCATTTCACCAAACAATCTAACCAACTATACAACCAAACAATTTAACAAACAAGCCATCCATGGTCTGTGGATGACGGGTGTCGGGTGCTACTAAACACCGTCTGCATCCTAGTATACATATATATCTAGAAAAAGAAATTTTGAGTGAGAAGTTCTCACCGAAAAGCTATCCACTCATCTTGACTCTTATTTTATAGAAATCTTCTTCATTCTCGCCTTTTTATCATCTTCGTTTGCCCGTAGTCACTACATATATAAAAATCACACATTTTTATATTTCGATGTCTTTAAAATAAAAATCACATTTTTATTTATTCACTTTCAATTTAAAAATCATATTTTTATAATCACTTCATATATTTAAAAATCGAATTTTTACTATGCTATTCAATATATAAAAATCGAATTTTTACTATGCTATTCAATATATAAAAATCGAATTTTTACTGTGCTATTCAATATATAAAAATCAAATTTTACTATGCTATTCAATATATAAAAATCGAATTTTTACTATGCTATGCAATATATAAAAATCGAATTTTTACTATGCTATCATATAGATAAAAATTCCATTTCAAAAATATTGATTTCGCCTTTATAAAAATAAAGTTTTCGCCTTTATAAAAATAAAGTTTTCGCCTTTACTATTTCATCCCTATAGAAATCACATTTTTATTATGCTACCTATATAAAGATGATATTTTTATAGTTCCTACTATGCAAAGATCATATTTTTATCTTTCTACAATATAAAAGATTATATTTTTACTACTTTAAAAATATATAAATCATATTTTTATATTCGCTATATAGTAAAGACTATATTTTTAATACTTTAAAAATATAAAGATCATACCTTTTACCAAATAAAAATCAAATCTTGCCTTAAAATCAAACTTTTCTATACTTCTTTTTAAAAAATCCTAATCTAAAAAATAAATAATAAAGTAAATAAAGTATATAAATAAAACAAAATTAACATGAAAAATTTACAGTCAATTCGCCGAAGAAGGGGGGGTTTTGCGGGTTCGGGTCTGGGTGGGGTCGGCTGTCGCAGGCGAAGGGAAGGGGAGGAGGAGGAAGCGGCGGTGGCTCATCGGGGGGGGGGGGGCGATGCGGCTGAGGCTGCGGTGGAGAGAGAAGGAAGGAAGAGGAGGAAGAAGAGGAGAGGGCGGCTACAGGGAGGAGGTGGGCATCGCGAGGTCAGGGGAAGAGGGGGGAGGCTGTCGCGAGGTCGAGGAGGGGAAGAGGGGGGAGGCTGTCGCGAGGTCGAGGAGGGGAAGCAAGGGCGGCGCGACGCCCTTGGCGGCGGCGGCGAACGCCTGGAGGCGGCGGCTTCACGAGGAGGAGCGATTTGTTTTTTTTTTCTGAATGAAAACGAGAAAGGGGGGTTTATATATATATTTTTATTTATTTATTTATTTTATTATTTTATTTTCAAAGAAGTTGACTTTTACATACGAACTCAGAATCGAACCCACCGACTGTCGTCCCTAGCATATTACCCCTATTCTGAACACAATGGGATATGTATCATAGGTTGATTTGATCGTTTGAATCAGTTTCCGTTAAAGTTACATTTAAATCACTATATTGAATTTTAAACGTACATTTCAAATTACCGGGGTCACATATTAACTTTAAAAATTCCAGAAAAATATTTTCTAGCTTCGTATTGAAGATACGGTCCTAACAAAACTAGTTTCGTCAAATTCTGAGACCGTTGGAAAAATGGCCATTTTCCAGTCGATTAAAATCAACTGAAATTGGTCAAACGCGTTTTCCTTTGCCACGCTCACATATTGATTCGAAAAATTATGAAATTTGGAATCTAGCAATAATTTGACATCCCGGACCCAACAAAAGTGGTTTCGTCGAAATCCGAGGTCATTTGCAAAATTCCCATTTTTAAGGGCCTGAATTCCATAGCGACTATTCAGAATTTTCAACTGGACATATCTTTTAATTCCCGCTATGAAATTTTGATTTTTCGGATTCGTTGGAAAGGTATTCTCAAATAGATTCTATTGTTTTTGGTTTCACTAAAATCCGGATTGTTTTGCACCCGGTACATTCAATTGAAGTTTGAAATCGAATTATCGAACTACCGCGCCATTTTATTCCTTTTATAATTATATATAATTATTTATATTCTATCGACGACGTATATAAATATATACGTTCGAATTATATTCAAAATAAATTTCACGTCGATTTTATTTAAAATAATCTATTTTAAATGTTCAAAATTCACTAAAATTGCCAAAATAAAAATTTTAAACTGGCCCAGATTTTCGGGTTATTACAACTAATTTGACCGATATTGATTGAGACGATATATTTTACACATCGCGCAAGTGCACGAATAAAATCTGTGTGTGTTGATTGAAACCCTACACGGGTATTGGGATGATATTTGGCGTACACTAATCCCAATTGTTTAGATGCCTGTCAATCGATTGGTTAACAGACTGTGTAAGCGTTAATTATTTACATTTAATGCTTATGCAGTTGTTTAGTGCACTCTAGATGATGGTTGATTGTTTATCGTTGCAAATATGTACATGTGTTGTATGAAATCCATATAAATAACATTATATGGTAATTGACTATGTCTGATTCCAATTCAAAAATGAAGAACATTTTAAAATAACGAACATTTTAAAATAATGAATATTTTAAAATAATATTTAGTAAAGAATAAAAATACATATTTGATGCCCGATTTTGGATGGACAAGAAAATATTGAAATATATGAAGCCGTGTTGATTAGATATGCGCCATTTTGACGCGAACGATATTTATATCGATTTTGTTTATTTTTATAATGAATATCAAAAAGGAAATGATTTCAAAATCTAATATTTTGAAAATATTATCATTTAAATAATATAGTGATAAGGGGTATTCAATTTTGATTTAAAATTGAAAATGAAGTTGGAATCGTTTTTAATCCGAATTTAAAACGATTTATAAAATACGTTTTAAATGGGAATCGACGAAATATATATATTATATATATTTAATGGCCTGAATAGAACGTGCCGCGCAGCAGTAGTTCACGAATTTCGACCATTGATTTCAAATTGATATTATGGGATATCCGACCATCGGATTCTCCTAAAACCAGAACCATTGGGATTGTATCGAAAAGAGCTTTCCAACAAATACAAGAGATCTGGAATCTAACGGTTGGATTTGGAGATACATCCAAATCAAATTTTCAAAAGGTCGTCGTAAGTGCAGTTCGGTGGCCGAAAGAATTGGGATGAAAAATTCCATATTTGAAAAGATGAAAATACATTTTTATCGAAATGAACTAGTTATCAACTAGAATTATAATCCAATTATTTTTAAAATAAATAAATTGGATTGAGGTTGGGTTTTAATCTAACCAGAACGTCCAATATATGAATTGGAGTGGATTTGAATAGAAATCATCTTCGGAATGTTCTGATATTGGATTTCGTGATTATACAGATATTGTTATGGAAATTTGAAAGATATATTTATATCGTCATTTCCAATATGATATTTGTTGGTTTCAGAATTTGATATTGAATATAAGCCGATATATTTTCTATTCAGAGCCTTGTATTTAATATTAAATGGGATTTTGGTTTTGTCATGAACGGTGTCTTAAATAACACTGTTCTTAAACCCAGTTGAGGAAAGAATAAATCTTTTTATTAAGATTTAGTGAAATTTTCCAATTAATTAATATTTAATTGAAATTGAACAAAAGAATTGGATTTTGAGTTTGTCGTGAACGGCGTCTTCAGTAACACTATTCTTGAATCCGTGTGAAATGAATAAATATTTTAATTAAGATTATTAGAGTTTCCAATTATATTAATAATAGGAATAAAATGAAATGTGAATTGGGTTTATTGTGAACTGTGTTTTTAACGACATTCGTTCTTTAACCCGATTTACAGTGAAATGTGATTTGGAATGTATAAATCTTTTTATTAAGATTTAATGGGAATTTTCCAAAGTAAAGTTTTCCAATTTAATATATTAAATTGGAATTGAATGGAATTCGATGTGATAATAATCGAAAGGAGCTTCTGTGAAGGAAGACTGTTGATATATATGGAATTTAAAAGGCTTGGCTGTTATTCCATTTATATTATTAGTCCGATACGAAAATTGATATCGATTATATATTGATCTGTTTTCCGTGAAGATTCCATAATTAATGGAATATGATTTGGGTTTATCGTGAACTGTGTTTTAAATGACATTAGTTCTTCAACCCAGTTAAAGACAGGATTACATGTCTAACATTGTATTTCGAACTGTATGGTTGATCTCTGCTAAATATATATTTGTTTGGTGGTAGAGAATTTATTCTCTTGCTTAACACCCATCTCTAAGACATACAAACTTAAAGGTTATATATCGGTAGAAATCAATAGTACGGTGTAGATTTTCGATGCGGCATGTTTGTGTTTCCAAAGTTAAATAATCATTAATATTGATTTTTGGGAAGATTAAAACTAAGTGGAGTTTCAATGAATCTTTAATTAGATTGAAATGTGAATTGATAATTTAAATTATCAAATTTGGGAAATGATCAAGAATGGAGTATCACCAGTTTTGCTCCTAGCGATAGTTAAATCTTTAATTAGATTTGAACGTGAAATGGTAATTAAATTTACAGATAACACCATGGTGTTAGATATGGAGTATTACCAATTTTGCTCCATGGGATGAATAGGTTGGGATTGGGAAATAAAAGAAATGATTACTTCGGTAAGGTGCGCTAATCCCGGCTAGTTTGGATAAACCTTAATTTGGTTTGAATTGATATCCAAAGGAGGATTAAAGAATAAATTTAAAGAATTTATCTTTGATAAAATTAATGGGAACCTTTCCCAAAATATATGAATATTTAAATAAAATAATATTCAGAATTGGAATGAGGCGTATGTTGTGTTTTATAGCACTTGTTTATAAAATATGCTAGTTATTCGGAAACACCGGGTTTATACCCATTCTGAATAACTGATTCGACGATAAGTCAACTATGAAGACGGTGGTTGAAGACCGGAGGTCTTCACATAGTTTGGATGATTACTGATGTCTTGATTGGGCTTTACACCCATGACGAGGTAATAAGTGGTGATCGTCCAGATGTACTTGGAGATCGACCGGATATGCGAGGACCTCTCTCCTGTATTGGACATATGGGACGGAGAATTTGGATTTTATTCTGTGTTGATTGATCTCTGTTAAATATATATTTGTTTGGCGGCAAAGAATTTATTCTCTTGCTTAACGCCCTTCTATGAGACATACGAGCTCAGAGGTTATATATCGATAGACATCAGTCGCATGGCGTGAATTGCTTGTGTGTCATGCTGAGATGAAAATGATCAAGGCTTCTACTGAAAAGAAGAGTCTTGTGGTTGATGATCAAAGACCGACTTTAATATAGCATAGCTTTGTGTATAGCGTTAATTTGCGAGCCTCACACCCCGTGTGAACCAGAAACGGGAGAGAACTGCAAGGAGGACATTCGTTTCTTTCTTGCTAGGAGTGGTGTCATGGTATGGAGCCCAGACATTTTTACTTATGTAGTTGTTGGATTGCGAGGTGCCTCAGATATATCGGTTACTACAAAGCCAATGGATATTGAGTCATCCGGTGAGACGACCCGATTTCCCGTTCTCACAGAAACAAGGTTATCTTTGGAATATAACACAGAAACATATAATAGCAGAACAGAATTAAATAAATACACCAGAATGAACAACAAAATATACTGGATAAAAGTAATCATCAGAGTTACACAGTATACAGGATCTTACTTAGTACAAATACAGTTCAGCTATACATAAATGTCTACAGCGGAAATAAACAAAATATGTACAATAGGAGCTGAACAGCATAAAAAGAATAAATGATAGAATCCATCTTCAGCTCCAGCTATCCGGAAAAAGAACCAGCTAAACCTGAATACAAGGCTGCCCGTGTAGAAAAAGGGGCACCCGAGTTTGAAAGTGAAACAAACTACGAGTCAGTCATGGGACTGGTATGAGAGAAATCCACTCAACACATATATAATTGGCTAATCACAGGACCACGCCACTTTCGTGGAACGGGTTTACTCCATTGGATTGCCAGTGCTTTAAAACAAATCTTTCTTTTAAACATCGCTATGCTTTTTATAAAAATGAAGCCGTTATAAGACTCAGTTCCCGTCACGCAATGCAACGCAAACCGGAGGATAGAGTTTTTCCTTATAATGGCCAAAATATGATTGATACGAATAAAACAAAGGCATTTGATATTATTGCTAGTGTCTATATGTTTTGAAAACAATTTCAAATCATAACTATCAATCATAGACGACATGAGCGTCCCATGCCACTATGTCGCCAAATGTATATATACAATCGAAACCGCACGATCGCGTATTTGGAAATTGGATTTCCGTCATGAACCAAGGCAAAAGATAGTCCTTACCGAATTCGAGACTGCCTAGCCCGAGTCTCAGGCAAGCGCGCAGGCAAGCCTTGGAGCGACAGGGCCGGTCCACCGATGTGGATTATTATACCTGAGCACTACGTTTCGCCGCCCTTTGGGGCGTAAGCGAGCCAACGAATGACTCCATCGGACCCGGATCGTCCGATCTAACCGAGGCGCCTCGCAACAGCAACAACCACATAAGTCAAACTCGTCAGGGCGTGTAAAACCATTGACGCCACTTTTAGCTAGGAGGAAACGTAGGCCCTCCCTGAGGTCCTTTCTCCCGTTTTAGGTTCCTACCGGGGTGTGAGGCTCGCGAATTTACGTTATACACAAAGCTACGCCACACAGGCGGTGCTTTGATCATCACCACAAGACTTTGCTTTTCAACAGAAGTCCTGATCACTGCATCTTAGCATGCCACACAGGCAATTCACACCGTGCAACTGATGGCTATCAATCACACAGAACAAATTCCAATGTCGGACACACAGTCCATTTACAAGTCCGTTCTGGGTCTGAACGAAACCGGAGGCACTAAATACCTCGCAAACCCTTCGATCAACACGTACGTCTGAACAATCACCACTCATTATCCATATTTCGGGATGCCTCCCAATCAGGACCTCGGTTACCATCCAAACGAGGTGAAGATCTCCGGTCTTCGACCACCGTCTTTATCTTCGACTTTCAATCGTCGGTCAATTATTTGAAATGAGAATTAACTCGGCCTTCTCAAATAATTCACGTATCTTTAGAATTTCAATTCAATTTATTTTAATGGTTAAATTATTCGACAACACCAATTTTGTCCTTTAATGTAATTTTTACACCAAACACATTCAACCATCAAACATCACATAAATCAAGCAAATTCAGTTTATTTCCATTCCATATCACTTATGATATTTTATAATGATTTATCGCTATTTTTATTTATTTTAAAATAGCCATTTTATTCAAAACGACGCTTCTGGCCATAAGGCGGCCGTGGCGCTATTTTTCTTCAGATTTGATTTACACATATCTGAAAATCTAACCGTTGGATCTTCACAAAATTTACCTCATTAGAAAGGTCTTTTCAAAACGAATCCAACGGTTCCAGTTTCGGGAAAATCCGACGGTCGGATCTCCCGGTACAATCGTTTGAATTTTCGATTTCAAAATACGAACTGCAGCGTCGTTATTCGATTAAATATATAATTATATTTATATATATATAAATATAATCGCTTCTGGCGCTGTTTTTCTTCAGATTTGAATTAAACATTCCAGACAATCCAACCGTTGGATTTTTACAAGGTTGGTGCCGTTGGAAAGATTATTCCAAGGCGAACCCGACGGTTGAGATTTCGGGAAAATCCAATGGTCGGATTTCCCGTACTAGTCGTTTGAAATAACAGTTTCAAAATACGAACTGCACGGCTTCGTTTCGTTTTAATTTTATTTATATTTATATATTTATATAAATATAGTTCATTCAACAATTTCAATATCGTTTTCACTTCAAAAATTTTTCTAACACCTTAAATTTTGGAAAAATTTCGCCATAACCTCCCCTGCACCGGGAGCGTCGGGAAATCGCAAATAGCGTCCCGGTCCTTCTAATCTTAAAAAGAAAAAGAAAAAGCCAAGCGGCTAGCCAACAGGCTCAAAATCATCACCCAAACAAATCAGTAAATGTGTACCTATTTGTCGGGCACAAATTTTATTCCTCTTCTCTAGCCCCTTTGTTATAACCTGTTCAATGAATATGCATGTACATATATATACAGTCCATATCATTTTTCATTTTCTATTCAACTTCATATTTGATTTCTATTTGGTTTAAAAAACACCATTCATTCTAACGTTACATAAATAGGTGCAAATCATTTCATTAGCTAATTAATGAATATTTCAACTCATATATGTTTATTTTGAACAAGTGGCTATTTTTAACACTTCACATTACAACAATTTATGCATACAATAAAAATGTGATTTTTATTGTAAAACAATTCATTTCAAAACACTATTTTTCTATATAGTTCATATAGTCGATAAAAGGTGATTTTTATTATCAAACAATTTATTTCAAAATATGAATACCATTCAACACATGAATTTCTAAACAACGAATGAATATCAATTCAACACATGAATGTTTTCTATAGTTTCTATATATAGATAAAAATGTGATTTTTATTATCGAACAATTTATTTCAAAATATGAATACCATTCAACACATGAATTTCTAAACAACTTATGAATATCAATTCAACACATGAATGTTTTCAATAGTTTCTATATATAGATAAAAATGTGATTTTTATTATCGAACAATTTATTTCAAAATATGAATACCATTCAACACATGAATTTCTAAACAACGAATGAATATCAATTCAACACATGAATGTTTTCTATGGTTTCTATATATAGATAAAAATGTGATTTTTATTATCGAACAATTTATTTCAAAATATGAATACCATTCAACACATGAATTTCTAAACAACGAATGAATATCAATTCAACACATGAATGTTTTCTATACAATGAATAAATATAGTTTAAGCACATGAAAATAATTCAAACACACAAATATTATTCAAAATTTCGGCAGCATAACGGCAGTGTAGTTACACCGGCACCGTCCCTAGTACGGCTCCTCGCTCTACCTTAAAACCTCGCGGTTTTTTACAATGGGGATCATGCATCTAGTTCGCACGCAGGCGGCATGTATATATTTATTTCATTTCCACAAACTAATCCTATGTGGTTTCAACCAAATATTTCACAACCACCAATGGGTATTTTTCAACCACAATCAACCAATATCAATCACAAACAATCCCAAACAATCATTCAATTTTCACAACAATTTCAACCAATAAATATCGTCCATGGTTTGTGGACGAGGGGCGTATATATATATATATATATATATATATATATATATTTATTTATATATAGCAATTCACTTTTACTTCACACATATATATATAAATTTTAAATCAGAAATCTCACCAATAGCTATCCAACTGCACGACACTTCCTTGTATAAAATCTTCGCCTTTTATCGCTTTCGCCCGTATTCTCTACACATGTAAAAATCAAATTTTTACGATGCTATTCAATATATAAATATATGATTTTTTTACTTCGACTTTCGATATATAAAAAATATGATTTTTTTTACTTCGACTTTCGATATATAAAAATATGATTTTGTTACTTCGACTTTCGATATATAAAAATATGATTTTTACTTCGACTTTCGATATATAAAAATATGATTTTTACTTTCGACTTTCGATATATAAAAATATGATTTTTACTTCGGCTTTCAATATATAAAAATATGATTTTTACTTTCGACTTTCGATATATAAAAATATGATTTTTACTTCGGCTTTCAATATATAAAAATATGATTTTTACTTTTTAAAGAAATCAGTTTTCATTTTTAAAACAAATCAGTTTTCTACTTTTCTAAAAGAAATCAGTTTTAATTTCTTTTTTAAAATCAGTTTTAAAATTCCTTAAAAGAAATCAGTTTAAAAATTCTTTTATAAAAACAGTTCTATACTTTAAAAAAAAACAGTTTTTACTTTATTTATAAAAATCATTTTTTTCTCTAAAAAGAAAATCAGTTTTAAACTAATTAAAATCCAGTTTTTAAACTTTTTTTAAAAATTCAGTTTTGAACTTTTAAAAATCTCAGTTTTAATCTTTTTAAAAAATTTCAGTTTTAATCTTTTTAAAAAATTTCAGTTTTAATCTTTTTAAAAATTTTCAGTTTTAAACTTTTTTTAAAATTCAGTTTTAATCTTTAAACATAAAACAGTTTTAATCTTTAAACATAAAACAGTTTTAATTCTGTTTTTATAAAATAAAAATAAAATAATGAAATAAAAGAAATACTTACAGAAAAAAGGGGGGCGGGTGAAGACGTCGGCGGCGGCACTTCAGGGGGGGGGGGGGGTCGCCGGCTTCAGCGTCGCGAACGAGAGGGGGGGGGGCTTCGGGTCTTCGATCGATGGGGGGGCTTCGGGTCTCCGATCGATGGAGGGGGGTGAAGATGGGCGGCGGCGGCGTTCGCTTTAGGGGGCGGCGGTCTGTCGATCGCCTCTAGGGTTTTTTTTATTCTGTTTAAGTGAAATCGGGAATGAGCTACGGGGGGGGGGGGGGGGGCAGAACGAAGATAAGGGGGGGGAAGGGAAATTATTTTATATATATATATATATTTTTAAATTAATTGCATAAAGTTGACTTTTACCCACGACCTCGAAACGAGGCCCACCGCCTGTCGTCCATAGCGTTTAATCCCCATTCCGAACACAATGGGATATGTCTCGCAAGCTGATTTGATCGTTACAATCAGTTTCCTTTTGAATTTTCATTTAAATCATTATATTGAATTTTAAACGCACATTTCAAATTACCGGGGTCTCATACGGACTAGAAAAATTCCAGAAAAATATTTTCTAGCTTCGTATCGACGATACGGTCCTAACAAAACTAGTTTCGTCGAATTCTGAGACCGTTTGAAAAATGGCCAATTTCCAGTCGATTAAAATCAACAGAAACTGGTCAAACGCGTTTTCTTTTGCCACGCTCACACATTGATTCGAAAAATTATGAAATTGGAAATCTAGCAATAACTTGACACTGCGGACCTAACAAAAGTGGTTTCATCGAAATCCGAGGTCGTTTGCAAAATGTCCATTTTTAAGGGCCTGAATTCCATAGCGACTATTCAGAATTTTCAACTGGACATATCTTTTGATTCCCGCTATCAAATTTCGATTGGTCGGATTCGTTAGAAAGATATCATCAATTAGATACTAATGTTTTTGGTCTCACTAAAATCCGGATTGTTTTGCACCCGGTATATTCAATTGAAGTTTGAAATCGAATTATCGAACTACCGCGCCATTTTCAATTCTATATATAATTATAATTAATTATATTCGTTTTCAATTGTCGATTCAAACTCAGTTTTCATTGCCATTATTTAAAATATTTATTTTAAATATTTAAAATCCATTATTTTAGCCAATTTAAAAATTTTAAATTGGTTCAGATTTTCTGGGTCGTTACAATCTCCCCCACTTAAAACTTTTCGTCCCCGAAAAGGAACAAAGTCGAAAGTGGTTTGATAAATCTACGATCACACAATACAACAACCAATTTGTTTCTAACCTTCAGAGTATAGAATAAATAGTGCACATCCATGGGAAGAAAATAGCAACAGAATAGAGAATTAAATGGTAATGCGAAGTATGGTAAATGTACCTTGCACCGGAGTCAACCAGAGATATCTACTCGGCATCTAGGATAAGCTTTCTGAATGCTCTCCTCGGTTTCCCAAGTACAATCTCGCGGATCTCCACTCCATTGCACTTTGACTAAGTGAACCTTCTTGTTCCTCAGCTCTTTGGTTTCTTTGCCGATAATCTTTAGCGGCTCTCGCCTCACAGCTAATTCTGGAGTAATTTCAATATCCTGCTGAGCTGCTTCTTCCACGATCAAGTCTGGATCATGAACGTGCTTTCGAAGTTGAGATATATGAAATACATCATGCACTCCGGGCAACCAGTCAGGCAGTTTGACCCTATAAGCGAGAGTTCCAATCCGTTCCAGAATAGGAAACGGACCAATAAATTTAGGCGCTAACTTTCCAGTTTTACCGAACCTGATAACTCCTCTCATCGGCGATACTTTCAAATATACATAGTCGCCAACTTCGAAGGATATATCTCTTCTTCTTCTATCGGCATAGCTCTTTTGTCGGCTTTGAGCGGCGAGCAATCGTTTCTTAATAAAATCGACTTTGTCGGCCGCTTCTCGAATCATATCGGGACCCAACACAAGTCTATTTCCAGGCTCGACCCAACAAGCAGGAGATCGGCACGGTCTACCATACAATGCTTCGAATGGCGACATTGTCAGACTCGCCTGGTAGCTGTTGTTATAAGAGAATTCAGCCAAATGCAGATGGTCTTCCCATGATCCACCGAAATCTAGAATACAAGCCCGCAATAGATCTTCTAAAATGCGATTCACCCTCTCAGTCTGACCGTCGGTCTGAGGATGATAAGCGGTGCTCAAGTTTAACTTCGTTCCTAGCTCGACTTGAAATGCTTCCCAGAATTTACTAGTGAATATTGTATCTCTATCACTGACTATACTGAGCGGCACTCCATGTAGTCTAACTATTTCCTTGAAGTATATCTGCGCCAGACTCTGAGCGGTTCTATTTGATTTGACAGGTATGAAATGGGCGGTCTTCGTGAAGCGATCTACGATCACCCAAATACTGTCATTTCCTTTTCTGGTTCTGGGCAAACCATCAATGAAATCCATAGAAATATGTTCCCACTTCCAGCCAGGAACTTCTAGCGGTTGTAATAATCCAGCCAATTTCTGTTGGTCGCTCTTGACTAGCTGGCAAGTAGGGCATCGACTAACATATATTGAGATGTCTCTTTTTAACGACTTCCACCAGAATGTGCGTTTGATGTCGTTATACATTTTATTCACAACCGGATGGATACTGAGCTTAGATTTGTGGCATTCATCAAGCACTTCTCTTCTTAGTTCAGGAATTTCTGGAATGCAAATTCGTCCTTCTAACCTCAGAATTCCTTCGCTGTCTAGCTGGAAATCCGAAGCATTGCCTTCACGAATTCGCTGACTTATTCCCTTGATAATTGGGTCATATTCTTGGAGGGCTGATATCTTATCAATTAACGAAGTCGCAATGATGAAACTGGCGATCATCTCGTTCTTTCGGCTTAACGCGTCGGCCACGACATTGGCTTTCCCTGGAGTATATATAATTTCAAAGTCATATGCTGCAAGAAACTCCAGCCAACGCTGCTGCCTCAAATTTAAATCCTTCTGAGTGAACAGATACTTTAACGACTGGTGATCTGTAAACAGTTCAAATCTCTCGCCCAGAAGATAGTGTCTCCAGATTTTCAAAGCGAACACAATAGCTAATAACTCAAGATCATGAGTCACGTAGTCCTTCTCGTGCGGCTTCAGTTGACGGCTAGCATAAGCAATTACTTGGCCTCTTTGCATTAACACTGCGCCGAGGCCTTCTCTAGAAGCATCGGTCCAGACTTTTAGATCTTGGTTGCCATCGATGATGGTTAACACTGGAGCAGTTGTTAATCTCAACTTTAGCTCTTCAAAAGCCTCCTCATTTTCTGAAGTCCATTTGAATTTAGAATGCTTCTTTGTAAGCTTCGTTAAGTGACCAGATATCTTCGAAAAGTCTTTAACGAACTTCCGATAATAACTAGCCAATCCGAGAAAACTGCGGACTTCAGTGGGAGTACTGGGCGGTTTCCAATTTTGAATAGCCGTGATTTTACTCGGATCCACAGCGATTCCTTCTTTCGATACAACATGGCCCAGAAATTTCACTTCATCTTGCCAGAAGATACATTTGGAAAACTTGGCTTTCAATACATTCCGTCTCAGAATTTCTAGAACCTGTTCCAGATGCTTTTCATGTTCGGCCTTTGATTTAGAGAAGATTAGAATATCATCAATAAAAACCAGAACAAATTTATTCAAAACTCCTCTGAATACCCTGTTCATTAGATCGACGAAATAGGCTGGAGCGTCACATAAGCCGAACGGCATTACTAACCACTCGTAGAATAAGTCGGGGCCTCTGAACGCTGTCATTGGAACACACTCTTCGGCAATTCGAAGTTGATGGAATCCTGTAGCTAGGTCCATTCGTGAGAATACTTGTGCTCCATTTAATCGATCTAACAAATCATCAATCCGCGGCAATGGATACTTGTTCTTTATCGTCTGTTTGTTCAAATCACGATAATCCACACATAGACGTAGAGTACCATCAGATTTTGGGACAAACACCACTGCTGCACCCCAATCCGAGAAACTAGGCCTGATCAGACCTTTCCATACTAGCTGTCTTGTTTGATTGTCTAATTCCTCTTTCTCTTTCAAGGACATTCTTCGAATAGCGTGAACTACCGGCCTTGCATTGGGAATCAAAGCAATCTTGAAATCTATTTCTCTCTGCGGAGGTAAGCGAACAACTTCTTCGAACACATCCGCATAGTTTTTAACGACCGGAATGTCTTTGATGAGGTCAGGAATATTCTCTGCGACTTCAGGAACATTTTCAATTTGGGCTAGAGAAACATCGAGAGCTGACCAGAAATCTTTTCTATTTGAAGTCGGGCCTTCACATGGTATGGTTATATAATTCCCCGATTGGGCCTTTGCTTTAACCACTCTCTCGGCGCATTTAACTTCAGCTTCATATTTGGTTAGCCAATCCAATCCCAGAATAAGATCGAATTCATTAAAATTCATGATGATAGAGACAATGGGGAATTTATAGCAAGAAAAAGAGACGGGCACTGCACAAATCCAACTGAGATTGATGGAACCTCCAACTGGATTCTGAACAGTCATGGGCTCTTTGAGCTTTTACAAATTCAAATCCAACTTCTTGACTGCACTCTTTGCAATAAAGCTTCGCGACGCGCCAGTGTCAAACAATACTTTAACTGGAATATTTTTGACATTGAGCGTGCCTTCTAAAACATCAGATCTTTCCTGAACAGACGAGGATACAGGTACTTCGGCCACTTCATTTACCCGAGCCTCTTTGGTCTTTCTTAACAGCCAGCAATCTCGCTTTATATGACCGGCCTGATGACAAAGATTGCACTCTCGAGTCACAGGAAACTTGCTCTTGGATTTAGACCCACCCTCCCTTCGCTTCTTCGAGGTTCTACACTTCCTAGTCAGATGCCCCTGTTTATTGCAGTTAGAGCATGTGGCAGTCGTGACAGGTTCTTTTTCAGATCTAGCCCTTTTTCGATTGACTTTGGGCTCCTTACTGACCTCAGACCTCGTACTGCCTTCAGGGATATCAGTTTCCGACTCTGTTTTGTCACTAGAACAGACTTCTTCTTCGTCTCGCAACATTCCTTTCTTATGGAGATCTTCATACTGATAGGCCATATAAATCATTTCTGAGAAAGGAAGCTTCACATGCCCCAATACTTTATTCCGGTATTTCCTTTGAAGGCCATGAATAAATCTCATATTTTTCCTCTTCGGATTTTGAATTAGATGAGGAGCAAAGTGAGAAAGTTCATTGAATTTCTTATGATATTCTGGGATGGTCATATCGCCTTGAATTAGATAGGAAAATTCATCACATAACCTCTCGGTTGCTTCGGGAGGAGTAAATCTTTCCAAGAAAATCACTTTGAATCTGTCCCAGGTGATATCACCTTCTGGATTATCCTTAACAACAGAATCCCACCAGAACAAAGCTTCATCTTCGAGTGCCCAGGAGGCCAGTAATCTTTTCTGGTCATCCCTAAGATTTAATGCTTCGAATATTTTCTCAACCGAACGAATCCAAGCTTGGGTTCTCATAATAGATTCTTCGCCCGAGAACGGATTTCCACCCAGATTTCTATACTTCATTAATAGAGCTTCAATATCCGGGCTAGTATTACTTCTTCTGTTTCTGGCACTCATTTTCTAGTTCTTCTGCAAATAGCAGATCAAGTGTCAGGTCAACAGAAAAGATATTTCAAAATATAGAGAAAATACTTGAATGTAAATGTGTCTATCGAGGTGTAATTTCATTCTGCTACTCATACTAGGATATTGCTGATCCTATATGTATAGAGTTACCCGTCCTAGAACACTACTGGTTCTATTTCTGACGAGTTCGTTCAAATGTTATATTCCAGCACTAAGCTTAACCAAAGCTCTGATACCACGTTGAGACGACCCGATTTCCCGTTCTCACGGAAACAAGGTTATCTTTGGAATATAACACAGAAACATATAATAGCAGAAAAGAATTAAATAAATACACCAGAATGAACAACAAAATATACTGGATAAAAGTAATCATCAGAGTTACACAGTATACAGGATCTTACTTAGTACAAATACAGTTCAGCTATACATAAATGTCTACAGCGGAAATAAACAAAATATGTACAATAGGAGCTGAACAGCATAAAAAGAATAAATGATAGAATCCATCTTCAGCTCCAGCTATCCGGAAAAAGAACCAGCTAAACCTGAATACAAGGCTGCCCGTGTAGAAAAAGGGGCACCCGAGTTTGAAAGTGAAACAAACTACGAGTCAGTCATGGGACTGGTATGAGAAATCCACTCAACACATATATAATTGGCTAATCACAGGACCACGCCACTTTCGTGGAACGGGTTTACTCCATTGGATTGCCAGTGCTTTAAAACAAATCTTTCTTTTAAACATCGCTATGCTTTTTATAAAAATGAAGCCGTTATAAGACTCAGTTCCCATCACACAATGCAACGCAAACCGGAGGATAGAGTTTTTCCTTATAATGGCCAAAATATGATTGATACGAATAAAACAAAGGCATTTGATATTATTGCTAGTGTCTATATGTTTTGAAAACAATTTCAAATCATAACTATCAATCATAGACGACATGAGCGTCCCATGCCACTATGTCGCCAAATGTATATATACAATCGAAACCGCACGATCACGTATTTGAAAATTGGATTTCCGTCATGAACCAAGGCAAAAGATAGTCCTTACCGAATTCGAGACTGCCTAGCCCGAGTCTCAGGCAAGCGCGTAGGCAAGCCTTGGAGCGACAGGGCCGGTCCACCGATGTGGATTATTATACCTGAGCACTACGTTTCGCCGCCCTTTGGGGCGTAAGCGAGCCAACGAATGACTCCATCGGACCCGGATCGTCCGATCTAACCGAGGCGCCTCGCAACAGCAACAACCACATAAGTCAAACTCGTCAGGGCGTGTAAAACCACTGACGCCACTTTTAGCTAGGAGGAAACATAGGCCCTCCCTGAGGTCCTTTCTCCCGTTTTAGTTTCCTACCGGGGTGTGAGGCTCGCGAATTTACGTTATACACAAAGCTACGCCACACAGGCGGTGCTTTGATCATCACCACAAGACTTTGCTTTTCAACAGAAGTCCTGATCACTGCATCTTAGCATGCCACACAGGCAATTCACACCGTGCAACTGATGGCTATCAATCACACAGAACAAATTCCAATGTCGGACACACAGTCCATTTACAAGTCCGTTCTGGGTCTGAACGAAACCGGAGGCACTAAATACCTCGCAAACCCTTCGATCAACACGTACGTCTGAACGATCACCACTCATTATCCATATTTCGGGATGCCTCCCAATCAGGACCTCGGTTACCATCCAAACGAGGTGAAGATCTCCGGTCTTCGACCACCGTCTTTATCTTCGACTTTCAATCGTCGGTCAATTATTTGAAATGAGAATTAACTCGGCCTTCTCAAATAATTCACGTATCTTTAGAATTTCAATTCAATTTATTTTAATGGTTAAATTATTCGACAACACCAATTTTGTCCTTTAATGTAATTTTTACACCAAACACATTCAACCATCAAACATCACATAAATCAAGCAAATTCAGTTTATTTCCATTCCATATCGCTTATGATATTTTATAATGATTTATCGCTATTTTTATTTATTTTAAAATAGCCATTTTATTCAAAACGATGCTTCGGGCCATAAGGCGGCCGTGGCGCTGTTTTTCTTCAGATTTGATTTACACATATCTGAAAATCTAACCGTTGGATCTTCACAAAATTTACCTCATTAGAAAGGTCTTTTCAAAACGAATCCAACGGTTCCAGTTTCGGGAAAATCCGACGGTCGGATCTCCCGGTACAATCGTTTGAATTTTCGATTTCAAAATACGAACTGCAGCGTCGTTATTCGATTAAATATATAATTATATTTATATATATATATAAATATAATCGCTTCTGGCGCTGTTTTTCTTCAGATTTGAATTAAAAATTCCAGACAATCCAACCGTTGGATTTTTACAAGGTTGGTGCCGTTGGAAAGATTATTCCAAGGCGAACCCGACGGTTGAGATTTCGGGAAAATCCAATGGTCGGATTTCCCGTACTAGTCGTTTGAAATCACGGTTTCAAAATACGAACTGCACGGCTTCGTTTCGTTTTAATTTTATTTATATTTATATATTTATATAAATATAGTTCATTCAACAATTTCAATATCGTTTTCACTTCAAAAAAATTTCTAACACCTTAAATTTTGGAAAAATTTCGCCATAACCTCCCCTGCACCGGGAGCGTCGGGAAATCGCAAATAGCGTCCCGGTCCTTCTAATCTCAAAAAGAAAAAGCCAAGCGGCTAGCCAACAGGCTCAAAATTATCACCCAAACAAATCAGTAAATGTGTACCTATTTGTCGGGCACAAATTTTATTCCTCTTCTCTAGCCCCTTTGCTATAACCTGTTCAATGAATATGCATGTACATATATATACAGTCCATATCATTTTTCATTTTCTATTCAACTTCATATTTGATTTCTATTTGGTTTAAAAAACACCATTCATTCTAACGTTACATAAATAGGTGCAAATCATTTCATTAGCTAATTAATGAATATTTCAACTCATATATGTTTATTTTGAACAAGTGGGTATTTTTAACACTTCACATTACAACGATTTATGCATACAATAAAAATGTGATTTTTATTGTAAAACAATTCATTTCAAAACACTATTTTTCTATATAGTTCATATAGTCGATAAAAGGTGATTTTTATTATCAAACAATTTATTTCAAAATATGAATACCATTCAACACATGAATTTCTAAACAACGAATGAATATCAATTCAACACATGAATGTTTTCTATAGTTTCTATATATAGATAAAAATGTGATTTTTATTATCGAACAATTTATTTCAAAATATGAATACCATTCAACACATGAATTTCTAAACAACGAATGAATATCAATTCAACACATGAATGTTTTCAATAGTTTCTATATATAGATAAAAATGTGATTTTTATTATCGAACAATTTATTTCAAAATATGAATACCATTCAACACATGAATTTCTAAACAACGAATGAATATCAATTCAACACATGAATGTTTTCTATGGTTTCTATATATAGATAAAAATGTGATTTTTATTATCGAACAATTTATTTCAAAATATGAATACCATTCAACACATGAATTTCTAAACAACGAATGAATATCAATTCAACACATGAATGTTTTCTATACAATGAATAAATATAGTTTAAGCATATGAAAATAATTCAAACACACAAATATTATTCAAAATTTCGGCAGCATAACGGCAGGGTAGTTACACCGGCACCGTCCCTAGTACGGCTCCTCGCTCTACCTTAAAACCTCGCGGTTTTTGACAATGGGGATCATGCATCTAGTTCGCACGGAGGCGGCATGTATATATTTATTTCATTTCCACAAACTAATCCTATGTGGTTTCAAACAAATATTTCACAACCACCAATGGGTATTTTTCAACCACAATCAACCAATATCAATCACAAACAATCCCAAACAATCATTCAATTTTCACAACAATTTCAACCAATAAATATCGTCCATGGTTTGTGGACGAGGGGCGTGTATATATATATATATATATTTATTTATTTATTTATATATAGCAATTCACTTTTACTTCACACATATATATATAAATTTTAAATCAGAAATCTCACCAATAGCTATCCAACTGCACGACACTTCCTTGTATAAAATCTTCGCCTTTTGTCGCTTTCGCCCGTATTCTCTACACATGTAAAAATCGAATTTTTACGATGCTATTCAATATATAAATATATGATTTTTTTACTTCGACTTTCGATATATAAAAAATATGATTTTTTTTACTTCGACTTTCGATATATAAAAATATGATTTTTTTACTTCGACTTTCGATATATAAAAATATGATTTTTACTTCGACTTTCGATATATAAAAATATGATTTTTACTTTCGACTTTCGATATATAAAAATATGATTTTTACTTTCGACTTTCGATATATAAAAATATGATTTTTACTTTGGCTTTCAATATATAAAAATATGATTTTTACTTTCGACTTTCGATATATAAAAATATGATTTTTACTTCGGCTTTCAATATATAAAAATATGATTTTTACTTTTTAAAGAAATCAGTTTTCATTTTTAAAACAAATCAGTTTTCTACTTTTCTAAAAGAAATCAGTTTTAATTTCTTTTTTAAAATCAGTTTTAAAATTCCTTAAAACAAATCAGTTTAAAAATTCTTTTATAAAAACAGTTCTATACTTTTAAAAAAAAACAGTTTTTACTTTATTTATAAAAATCATTTTTTTCTCTAAAAAGAAAATCAGTTTTAAACTAATTAAAATCCAGTTTTTAAACTTTTTTTAAAAATTCAGTTTTGAAATTTTAAAAATCTCAGTTTTAATCTTTTTAAAAAATTTCAGCTTTAATCTTTTTAAAAAATTTCAGTTTTAATCTTTTTAAAAAAATTCAGTTTTAAACTTTTTTTAAAATTCAGTTTTAATCTTTAAACATAAAACAGTTTTAATCTTTAAACATAAAACAGTTTTAATTCTGTTTTTATAAAATAAAAATAAAATAATGAAATAAAAGAAATACTTACAGAAAAAGGGGGGGTGAAGACGTCGTCGGCGGCACTTCAGGGGGGGGGGGGGGGGGGTCGGCGGCTTCAGCGTCGCGAACGAGAGGAGGGGGCTTCGGGTCTTCGATCGATGGAGGGGGGTGAAGATGGGCGGCGGCGGCGTTCGCTTTAGGGGGCGGCGGTCTGTCGATCGCCTCTAGGGTTTTCTTTTTTTTTTTAATTCTGTTTAAATGAAATCGGGAATGAGCTACGGGGGGGGGGGGGGGGGGGGGGCAGAACGAAGATAAAGGGGGGGAGGGAAATTATTTTATATATATATTTTTTTTTTAAATTAATTGCATAAAGTTGACTTTTACCCACGACCTCGAAACGAGGCCCACCGCCTGTCGTCCATAGCGTTTAATCCCCATTCCGAACACAATGGGATATGTCTCGCAAGCTGATTTGATCGTTACAATCAGTTTCCTTTTGAATTTTCATTTAAATCATTATATTGAATTTTAAACGCACATTTCAAATTACCGGGGTCTCATACGGACTAGAAAAATTCCAGAAAAATATTTTCTAGCTTCGTATCGACAATACGGTCCTAACAAAACTAGTTTCGTCGAATTCTGAGACCGTTTGAAAAATGGCCAATTTCCAGTCGATTAAAATCAACAAAAACTGGTCAAACGCGTTTTCTTTTGCCACGCTCACACATTGATTCGAAAAATTATGAAATTGGAAATCTAGCAATAACTTGACACTGCGGACCTAACAAAAGTGGTTTCATCGAAATCCGAGGTCGTTTGCAAAATGTCCATTTTTAAGGGCCTGAATTCCATAGCGACTATTCAGAATTTTCAACTGGACATATCTTTTGATTCCCGCTATCAAATTTCGATTGGTCGGATTCGTTAGAAAGATATCATCAATTAGATACTAATGTTTTTGGTCTCACTAAAATCCGGATTGTTTTGCACCCGGTATATTCAATTGAAGTTTGAAATCGAATTATCGAACTACCGCGCCATTTTCAATTCTATATATAATTATAATTAATTATATTCGTTTTCAATTGTCGATTCAAACTCAGTTTTCATTTCCATTATTTAAAATATTTATTTTAAATATTTAAAATCCATTATTTTAGCCAATTTAAAAATTTTAAATTGGTTCAGATTTTCTGGGTCGTTACATCCGGCTTATTTACGCCCCATAGGGCGGGGAAACGCACTATTCAGGAATTACTAATCCTCAAACGTAAGAGAGGACCGGCCCTGAAGATCTTAGGTGTTGCTGCGACTGTAGCCTAGGCTAGATTCTCTCGAATTAGCACAGGATGATCCCTTTGCCTTATTTCATAGATGGAATCCAACTTTCAGACATTTTGGTTTTAATTGTAGAACTAGTATGGCAACATAGTAGCATGGGATGATATGCCGTCTATGATTGATACATTTATATTTGAAGTTGTTTACATACACTTTACACTATAATAGTATCAAAATTACTTGTTTTAAACGTACCAAGCATGTTTGGCTATTATAAGGTAAAACTCTATCCTCCGGGTTGCTTTGCATTGTGTGATGGAACCTGAGTCTTATAATAGCTTCATTTTTCCAAAAAGCATTGCGCTGTTTATGTTATGCACTGGTATTCTTGGGAGGAAACCCATTCCGTGTTATACGGCGTGGTCCCTTGATTTACCAAATTTTAAAGTAAAGTTTTAAATAACTGTTTTAGTTCTCACACCAGTCACATGACTGACATGGAGTTTATTGTTTTAACCTAAACTTTGGGTGCCCATATTTTCCACACGTGCAGCTAGTAGTTTTGGTTTTGCAGATTTATATTCACAGGATCCTAGTTTACAGCTGGAACGATATTCGGAAAGCTCTGTATCTTTGTATCTCTTTAAGATGTGTTATGTATTATTTTTCCACTGCTATTTAATGTATTTTAATCTCTGATATTTTCCGGATGTAGATTATTTATTCATACTCTGTATATTCTTGTACTCTGATGCAAATTGTTGTAATAAGCAATGAAATGTTCTTCTTTTTGCGTTCTGATTTGTCGTTTTCTAAACTCAATCCGGGCATTCCCGAAAGGGCGAGTTTGGGTCGTTATAATCTTCATCCCTTTTCATTCCTCCATTATTATTTCATATTTTATGATTTCTACACTTATACTCTGCTGATTTCAATTCTAAATTAATATAACTTCTTCTCTTCTCACTCTCTACTCATTACTCTATGAATCGAAGTGCCATTGAAGAGTTATCGGGTTGTTGTAATCGTTTGGGGTTGTTTTGGGATAGTCTTGGAAACGGTATTTTCCTTATATCCATGAAATCAAGGGAAGGATACGGTGTTAACCTTATAGCCCGGAAATCAAGGGTGGTGGAAACGGTGTTAACCTTGTAACTGTGAAATCAAGGGGATTGTACTGAGATTTAATCTAGTAATAAAACTCTGCGCAATCCAACGTTACATGGGACTGGACACTGGAGCAATCCAAACCAGTATATAATCCGGTGTGTTCTTTCCTTTTCTTCATTTTATTGTTGTTTATTTCTATGAGTGTGTTTAATTCTATATCTGTGATTATCTCTGTGGTGTGTGATTCATATAATAGATCATATAAGTTTTAGATTTTCTTAAATACCTTGAAAACACTATTCACCCCCCCTCTAGTGTTAGTTTTGTCTTAACGTCCATTCTACATTCCCTGACATCATTAAATTAATTAAATGTTATTAAATAGAATTTCTAAATTGTATTAGATAAAAATCAAATGTCGTTCGATGAGTTGACTCATAGTAGAATTTACTAAATTTCTGAATTAAAGTGGTGAAATCTTAGGTCTTTTCGTACTTAGACTAAATTCAAAAACTTGTTTGATTTTAGTTTAAATCCGATATTTTTGTTAATATCTAAATCAAGGTGAGTTTCCCCTCACTCATGACTAGCATTTTTATTAAGTGAATTAAATCTTTTGAAATGATATATGGAATGTTAGAATGCATTTGGAAATTTATAATTGTTGCTATATGACTTGTTCACATGTGATACACACAAATGACAAGAATGATGCAATATAATTGTTATGTGACTAGTTGTTATGTTTGTTGTGTGGTATATGTGATGTTATATTTATTTTATTTTATTCTCACGCTGCAAGTTCCCTCACTATGGGTTGAAATGATATATACCTGAATGATTGTATAGATTTAGGAAATAAATTGTAATTGATTTGGGATGCGGGTTGAAAGAATAAATACCTGAGATCGAATTTAAAATAAAAATGGATTGAAATGATACATATATGTATCACTTGACCATAGGATAGAGAATTATATACGGGCACCGTGGTCAATAAATAAAAACTATTTTATGAAAATTTATAAGTATTTATCTATTTTGAAATTTAAGTTGGATATCTTTGTTCAAATAAAAAATTAGTATTTTAACAAGAATTTATGAAATTAAGGAAAATTTGATGTAAATAAAGGATTTAGCATAATTTTCTAACTTGGAATTATTATTTGAAGATAGTATTGTTTTCAAAAATGTTAGAAGTAAGTTAGATTTATAAATTTGATTTCTAGTAAATAAGATAAGTTTAAAGAATGCATCAAATATTAAGACTTGAATTTATAAGTTAAAACTTATATGATTTAACAAATGGTTTGAATAAAATATAATTTTGTTTTATTATTTTGGAAGGTGATATGTAAATTCAATTAAAGAACTTGAATGTTTAAAACAAATATGTCCTGTTTAAACATATTGAATGAAAAGATCTGAGTCAAATTTACATAAAAATTGTGTTAAGCTTTAATAGTTTAAAATTTGATTTGATTGATAAAATTTTAACTTTTGAAAAATTGATTCAAGTAATAAGTTGGATACTTGAATTTAATGGTTGGTTTAAAACCAACGCAATGAAATAATTGAAGAATATATGATTTTAAACCAACTCGAAGTTAAAGATTTAAGTAGAATTCAAGTTATAATCTAACTTGAACACTTGGGTTTAAACTTGAAATGTATACTGGTTGATCTTATGTTAAATTAAATTTAACTTAGAATTATGATTAATGATTAAGTCGAATTTTGGATGTTTGTATAACTGTTTCGGATTGGAATATTCCTTGAAGTTAGAATTATCTAATTTTACAACTAATGTATATATTTTACCACTATTTCATTTAAACTATTTATATGTAAAACTTAGCCACTCACTTTAACTTTTATACCAAACCTATCTATTTTATATAAATTATTTTATTTTACACAAATCTATCCATTTTACTTAAACTACTTTATATCAACCTAACTATGTTGTTTAAACTATTTCATATCTAACTCCTATTTTAAAATAAAAATGTAGATTTCCAATCCGAACAATTCAATTTTGAAATGATTGAATAAAAAAATCAATTGAATAACAATAATATTTGTGATGTGTAATCCAAATCGAACATGAAGTTTTGATAAGGAATCATACGAATTTGATTCAGACTTTGATAAGAACAAATAGTTGGATCTATTTGAGAAATTGTAAATAAAATTGACAATCGATTTACGATGACTGAATATGATTTCAAACTGAATGGCCACATTGTGAAAATTGTAAACGTTTGTTGTTAAGAGACCAGAGTCAGTATTGTCATACTCTCTACCCAATACTGATACCACCTTAACAACTGTGCATGTGGTGGAGAATTCAGAAAGAAGTAAGATGGTTTGGAGGCGATTACTGGATTTGGAGAAAGAAAATGATGATTGATGTCCTTAATCTTCGAGTCATAATTAAAATGACTAAAACAGGAGTAATTCCCAAGCCAAGTAAGGTCGCACTTTCGAACAGACACAATTCTTTGATACCATATCTCTTACTGTTGTGATTGATTGATAGCCACCTTCGATTTATAAGAGTGTTGTACAGGGTGGGCGGTAGTTGCGGCTATGCATTACCAGCAGCCTGGAGGCCGCAATTCGGTAGAATCCTACCATTAGGTATTCCTCGTTGCCTTGTCATATTATCCTGATCGGGCCTTCTACGATTTTGATTTGTTGTTGTCGTATCGTGGTTCATCCCTATCTACCACGTGCTTGTCCTTTATGTGCAATGTGTACGACGATGTCTGTAAACGGCGTAAGTGTAAAAATGTAATCCCTCTTACCCTATTTTAATATATTTACTTTATTGAATAGACACTATTTTAATAGCATGTTCCATTATTTGTATCCAGTACCATGGATTCTTAGAGGATGGAAATCCCAAACAAACTCTAAGTTATTGATGCATTTCATTAGGGATTTCATTTGAGTTGATTCACTTATATGAGATTGTCAGTCCTGACTCGAGTGTTTTGTGTTTTTACATGATGCTTAGGTTAGACTGAGTATTACAGCTTTGAGATCTAATCTTTAGGAGCTAGAGAATTTTGAAGACTCGTCTATTTATTTCTTTTCCCATTAATTCCATATGTATTTTAAATCAAATGTGTTAAATTTCCGTTGTATTTATTAATGAAAACTTTTATATATTGTATAAATTTATTTTGTTGTGAGATGTTGTATTATTTTTGTGTCTGATTCTATGATTTGATTCTTATTAAACCCCATAGCAATAACAATCTATATTTGTGAACATTTCGAGTTAGTTTAATTACCGACTTGGAGCGGTCAAAAAGGTAGGTCGTTACAGACTTGTAAAATTACTATGGTTTAAAATGATATATATATATATATATATATATATATATATATATATATATATATATATATATATATATATATATATATGCACACACACACAAAAAACCAGTATATAGATTTAGGAATTAAAACTGAATTTATTGGGATGCGAGTTGAAATGATAATACCCATAAATTTAATATATAATAAAAGAATTGAAATTATATATCTTTATTACTTGATCTAGGTAGAAAATTATATACAGACACCCTTGGCCTATTATGAAAAGTATTTCCTGAAATTATAAACAACTTTTGATTTAGCAAAACTATTTTAGAAATCTAAATTTAGAATTTTATTAAAACTTATATTTTGATGAGCCATAACAAAAAGAGTTCTTCCTTTTTATTTTTGCATGTGAAACACATGTACTGATCAATATGGATCGTTTTTTAGTTTTAATCATTTTTTATATTATATTGAATGAAGCGACCCGAACTTCCCCATGAAGGAAAGCCCAGATTGACTTTGAGAACACAACAAATCATAACACAAACAGAAGAACATTTCATTGCTTATTACAACAATTTCATCAGAATACAAGAATATACAGTGTATGAATAAATATTACACATTTACAAAATATAAGATATTTAAAAGTTACAATGCAGCGGAAAATAATACAAAACACAACTGAAAATAATATATGGATACAGAGCTTTCCAAATACCATTCCAGCTGTAAACCAGGATCCTGTGAATATAAATACGCAAAACCAAAACTACTAGCTGCCCGTGTCGAAACTAGGGGCTCCCAGAGTTTAGGTTAAAACGATAAACTCCTGGTCAGTCATGTGACTAGTGTGAGAATTAATACGGTTATTTAAAACTTTACTTTAAATCGGATATATTATGGGACCACGCCGTATAACACGGAACGGGTTTCCTTCCAAGAATACCAGTGCATATAACAATACAGTGCAATGTTTTTTTGAAAAAAAAGCTATTATAAGACCCATGTCCCATCACACAATGCAACGCAAGCAGGAGGAAAGGGTTTTCCCTTACAATAGCCAAACATGCTTGGTACGTTAAAACTAATCATTTGATACTATTATAAGTGCATAGCGTATAAAACAACTTCAAATATAAATGTATCAATCTTAGACGGCTTGGGTACCATATATCATGTCGCCAATACTAGGCTCTACAATCAAAACCGCAATTGTCACGTATTGGAAGTTGGATTTCCATCTATGAACCAAGGCAAGGGATCGTCTTTACCGATTCGAGATAATCTAGCCCATGTCTCGGGCAAGTACTCTGTCAAGCCTTTGGATCGTCAGGGCTGGTCCACACTGAGTGGATTAAAATGCCTGAACAATGCGTTTCACCGCCCTATGGGGCGTAAACTGGTCATATCCCGACCAAACTATCGGCCCCGGAACGACCGATATAACGGAGGCGCCTCACAATCTATCATCCACATAAGTAAAATGTCAGGGCGTGCAAAACGCTGACACCACTCCTAGCTAGAAGGAAACGCATGTCCTCCCTGAGGTCCTCTCTCATTTCTGGTCCACACCAAGGTGTGAGGCTCGCGAATTAATGCTACACAAAGCTACGCTATATTAAAGTCGTGCTTTGATCATCAACCACAAGACTCTGCTTTTCAACATAAGCCTTGATCATTTGCATCTCAGCATGCTACACAGGCTATTCACGCCATGCAACCGATGTATATCAATCACATAGAATGAAATCCGATGTCAGACACACATCCATTTACAAGTTCGTTATGGGTCTAAACGAAACCGGAGGCACCTTATTCCTCATCCCGTATGTCCAATACAGGAGAGAGGCCCTCGCATACCCGGTCGATCTCCAAGTACGTCTGGACGATCACCACATATTACCTTATCTTGGGTGTAAAGCCCAATCAAGACATCAATAATCATCCAAACGATGTGAAGACCTCCGGTCTTCAACCACCGTCTTCATCCTCGACGTATCATCGAATCAGTTATTCAGAATGGGATAAACCCGGTCTTTCTGAATAACTTGCGTATATAATAAACAAGTGCTATAAAAACACAACGTACGCCTTATTCCAATTCTGAATTTTCTTTTATTCAAATATTCACATCATTAGGGATTTGTTCCCATTAATTTTATCAAAGATATATTCTTTTAAATTTATTCTTTAATCTTCCTTTGGATATCAATTCAAGCCATTCCATTCCATCAATCACTAACCATAAATTAGTAAGTGAATAATTCCCTAAGTATTAACCCCGAAGGTCGAAACCAACATCAGATTAATACCCAGGAAACCATTCAACTTAACTAATCTCCAGTTAGTTTCTGATTTTCTTAACTCTATTGGATCTAAGAACAGTATTATTATAGATACCATTCACGACAACCCAAAACCTCATTCATCGTTAATCGGGTTAAAGAACAAGTGTTATTTAAAACACCGTTCACGATAAACCCAAATCACATTCCATTAATTATGGAACCTTCATGGAAAAACAAATCAATATATAATTGATATCAATTTCAGTATCCGACTAATAATATAAATGGAATAACGACAAAGCCTTCTAAATTCCATATGTATTAACAGTCTTCCTCCACAGAAGTTCACTTCGATTATTATCAATCGAATTCCATTCAATTCCTATTTGATATATTAAATTGGAAAACTGTTACTTCGGAAAATTCCCGTTAAATTTTAATAAAAAGAATTATAAATTCCAAATCACATTTCACCGTAAATCGGGTTAAAGAACGAATGTCGTTAAAAACATAGTTCACAATAAACCCAATTCGCATTCTATTTTCAGTTCCAATTAAATGTTAATTAATTGGTAATTCTTCTTCAAATATTAATTAAAAGATTTATTCTTTTCACCTTGGGTTTAAGATCAACAGTGCCATTTAAAACACTGTTCACGACAAACCCAAAAACCCATCAGTCTCTAACCGTAAATTAGTAAGAGAACAATTCCCTAAGTATTAACCCCGAAGGTCGAAACCAACATCAGATCAATACCAAGGAAACCATTCAACTTAACTAATCTCCAGTCAGATTCTAATTTTCTTAACTCCATTGGGTTTAAGAACGGTATTATTAAAGATACCGTTCACGACAAACCCAAAATCCAATTTGATAATAAATACAAGACTCTGAATAGAAAATATATCGGCTTATATTCAATATCAAATTCTGAAACCAACAATTATCGTTTTGGAATAACGATATATATATATATATATATATATATATATATTATATATATATATCTTCCAAACTCCTCCACAATATCCGTTTAATCACGGAATCCAATATCGAAATATTCCGAAGATAATTTCAATTCAAATCCATTCCAATTCATATATTGAAAATTCTGATTATTTTTAAAACCATTTCAAACCCAATTTATTTATTTTTAAAAATAATGGATTATAATTCTAGTTCAAAACTAGTTCATTTCAATAAAAATATATTTTTATCATTTCAAATTTGGAATTTTTTCATCCCAGTTCTTTCCAAATCATTTATTATGATTTTAAACAAATTATTGATATTTTTAATAATTTTATCAAGGCCCGTATAGTCGATTTCCAAAAACGACCATCGAACTGCACTTACAACGACCTTTTCCAAATTTGATTAGGACACAATCGCAAATCCTACCTTAGATTCCAAATTTATAATATTCGTTAGAAAGCTCTTTTCGATATGAACCCAACGATTCCGGTTTTAGGAGAATCTGACTGTCGAATCTCTCGTAACATCCATTCAAAGTCAATGGTCGAAATTCGTGAACTACCGCAGCGTGGCACGCTCTATTCATGCCATTATATTATACACATATATATATAATATATATATTTCATCGATTTCCATTTAAAACGTGTTTTGTAAATCATTTTAAATTCGTTTTCAAAATGATTTCAACTTCGTATTCAATTTCAAATCAAAATTGAATATTCCATATCATCGATATATATATATATATATATATATATATATATATATATATATATATATATATATATATATATAAATGGTAATATTTTCAAAACATTAGATTTTGAAATCCAATCCTTTTCGATATTCATTGTAGAAATGAATAAAATCGATATAAATATCATTCACGTCAAATTGGCGTTATCTAATCAACACGACTATATATATTTAAATATATTCGTGTCCATCCCAAATCAGACATCAAAACCAGATTTTGATCTTTGACTGAATATTATTTTAAAATGTTCATTATTTTAAAATATTCGTTAGTTTAAAATATACATTCTTTCTGAACTGGAATCAGACATAGTCAATTAACATATAATGTGATTATATGGATTTCATTCAACATGTATACAACAACAAGCAAACGCAGTCAACCATCATCCAATGTGCATTCTACACTGCATAAGCATCAAATACAAATATTTGACGCTTATAACAGTCTGTCAATCAATCGATCGACATACAACTATTTATTGGGTTTAGAGAATGTCATATATCATCCCAATACCCATGTGGGGTTTTAGTCAACAAATAATGAATTTTATTTGTGCAGTTGGGCGATGTGTAAAATTTATCGTCCCAATCAATATCAGTCAAATGTGTGTACATAAACAAATCATACGATTTGTTTATGGATATTTATTTTATTCATATACATGTTAAAAATTATATTTTTAACTATAAAATATTTTATTCCATTCCACATCACACAATCAACTTTCACAACATAATCCATCAAACAAATAAGTCGTCCATGGTCGGTGGACGACGGGTGTCGGGTGCTGCTAAGCACCGTCTGCATCCTAGTATATATTTTAACTAGAAAATAAAATAAAAGTGAGGAGTTCTCACCTTTGGGATCCACTCCGCCATTCTTTGAACGGTTTGCACTCGTCCAACATTCCAATGCGATATTTTCCTGCTGTTCATAGTAAAAATCGCATTGTTAATATGATGTTTATTTTAAAAATCACATTTTTATTTCAATTCTATAAAAATCACATTTTTATTTCACTATATATATAATAGAAATCTGATTATTATTTCGCTGCATAAATAAAAATCATAATTATATTCTCTATTATATAAAGATTCAATTTTTAATCCGCTACTCATATAAATATCGAATCTTTATTCTCGCTACTTCCTAATAAAAATAAAGTTTATATTTTTATATCGATGTTTGCATTATAAAATCATATTTTTACATCGTTACTTCATTATAAAATTATATTTTTATAACGCTACTTTCTATATAAAAATCTTATCTTTTCATCGCTACTTCATTATATATAAAAATCATATTTTTACATTGTTACTTCGTTATAAAAATCATATCTCTATCTATATAAAAATCATTTCTTCCATACGATAAAAATAATATTTTCATCGAACTAAAAATCGTATCTTTATCTCATGACATCTCCTATAAAGATCATATTTTTATGGTGTTATCATATAAATAAAAATCCTATTTTTATATGAAAAAATCAAATTTTTACTTGCATATATGAATTAAAATAATTATAAAACTCACATGCGGTGTCGGAGTGGCGGAGGAGGCTCGTGATGAAGATGGTGATCGACATTAGCGCCCACATTGGTCAGAGCAGCGAGGTTTGGGGTTTTTTAAACTTCGAACCGGGAAAGGAGAGAGAAACTAAGGCGTAGGAGGGAGAGAGGGGTCGGAGAAGGGTGATCTGTGGTCGGGGAGGCGTGTCAGGTCGGAGGTTGTCCAGTTAATGCGGCGGGCCCCTCTACGGTGGCAGGTTTCGATTGGTTTGGGGGTGGTTTTAACTAGAGAAGAGGAGAGAGGGAGGAGGAGAGGAAAGGTGGGGCGGCTGTGGTCTCCGGCGCGGCGGCGCTCCAGGCTCGGCGATGGTGGAAGGGCATAACGGTGGTGGCAGGTGCAGAGAAGAGGGAGACGGATTTGAAGAGAGGGGGCGCGTTTTCGATCGTTGACCAGGGGAAATAGAAATGAGGGTTTTGATTGGGTAAGGGGTATATATATTATAATTTTATTTTATTTAATTCCAATAAATGAGATTTTTCATACAGACTTCAAATCAAACCCAACGACTATCGTTCCTAGCATAATACCCCCATTCCGGACACAATGGGATATGTTTCATATCCCAATTCAACTGTTTCCATAGGTTTTCATTCAAATTAAAATATAAATCAGTATATATTCACTTTGAACGCACATTTTAATTTACCACGACCACATACGAACTCTAAAAATTCCCAAAAAAATATTTCTATTTTTATATTGACGATACGGTCCTAACAAAACTAATTTCATCAAATTTGAAGACCGTTTGAAAATGGCCATTTTTAGGTTGATCCAAATTGACTGAAACTGTCAAAACACGTTTTCCTTCGCCACGCTCACATATTGATACAGAAAATAATGAATTTTGGAATCTAGCAATAACTTGATATCCCGGATCCAACAAAAGTGATTTCGTCTAAAACGGAGGTAATTTGCAAAATTTCCATTTCTAAGGGCTATAATTTCCATAGCAACTATTTTGAATTTTCAACTGGGCATAAATTTTTACTCCTGCTATGAAATTTCTATTTTTCGGATTCGTTGAAAAGATATTCTCAAATATATTCAAATATTTTTGGTTCCACTAAAATCCGGTTTATTTTGAATCCTGTACATTCATTTGAAATTTGACATCGATTTTTCAAACTACTGCGCCATTTTCAATTCCTTTTATAATTAAAATTAATATATTCTAACATCAATTCAAATAAATATATATGTTCTAATTCAATTCGAAATAAATTTCTCATCGTTATTTTTTAAAATAAATCATTTTAAATATTCAAAATTCATCAAAAATGTCAAAATAAAAATTTTAAATTAGTTCTGATTTTCCGGGTTGTTACAATCTCCCCCATTTAAAATCTTTTCGTCCTCGAAACGGAACGAAGCTGAAAGTTGTTTTACTAATCAACTCAACTTTCAGTTTGGCGTTTATTCTTCAACTTTTCAGTTTCTAAGAATTTTCCAATTCTTCAAAAATTTGGCTAACACCCTAAATTTTCGAAAAATTTCACCATAACCGACTTTGTACGGGAGCACCGGGAAAATCTTCAAACCGCCACACAGGCCTCTCCAATCAAAAATAAAAAGAAACAGTCAAGCGGCTAGCCAATCGTCTCATAAAATCATCAAAATCCCCAAGAAATACAATAAAATGTACCTATTTGTCGGGCAAACAATTTTATTCCTCTGCTTAGCTTCCCTGCTATGACCTGTTCAATGTGCATACATGTATATGTATGCATTTTCAAACAATTTTTAATTCAGTTCAATATCTGATACAATTTGGTTATATGTACTGTTCTTTCACATAATGGTTTTATTAGATAGCAAATAATCATACAACACAACCATCAATCAATTAGTGAATTAATGTTTCAAATTCATAATTTTTATATATACAAAAAAATCCATTTTTGGTACCAAATCACAACAATAAGCCCTATCTAGTTTTGGTTCTCACACCAGTCAATTGGAAATATATAGATATCTCACTTTCGAAACTCGAAAACAAACACTAATTGTAACACCCCATATTTCTATTAATATTCATAAATTAAAGAATAACTAATCTCAGATATGAGAATTAAGGGAAACGAGTTGCGCCATTGTGTTCGTCTCGGAATCCTGGTTGAGATAAAGTCCGAGTTTGTGTGAATTGTACTTCATATGAAGAAGTTATGGCCATCGGAAGTTTCAGAAAAATTTAAATAGATTTCGAAAATTCAAATTTCATAGTCAGAATGGGCTAGGCGGGAAATTTCCCGCCAGGGCCAGGTCGACCTGGGGGTCGACCTACCCTGACCAGGTCGACCATAGGGTCGACCTGCCCCCCCCCCCCCCAGGGCAGAATTGATTGGTGACCTGTTTGTGACTGTGTGCTGACTCATTAGGGTTTCTGATCTGCTCTGATTGGCTGGGATTAATTCTGGGTTGATCGGACGGCCTAAACTAATCCTAAACTCTATAAAAAGACATGTAGACTCAAACCCTAAAATCAAAATAAAATTAGATTCATGGCCTCCATGTCGTCACCTAGCAACTCAGAATAGCCGCCACCAATTAGAGAGGAAGAAAGCCAATCAAATTCAATTCTATTGAACTCTAACAACGAATCTACTTCAAAGGAAAGATAATACAACTTCAGAACACAGAATTCAGAACTCAAGACCTTCTTTGAGTTGTGAGTTCGATTTCTTTAATAAAATAATTAGCAATTTAATTGGATTGAGTTATGATGTGGAGTATTTGGATATGATGTGAGTTATTGACTGCATGTTAGTATTTATGTTGTAAAATTGTGATGTTATCATTTATGTTGTAAATTCAATGATGCTATCATCTATGTTGTAAAGTTGTGATCATCTATGTTGTAATCTTATGATTGGCTTATGTATAATCAAGTCATAATGGTGTTTCATATGCTAGTTTGGTTATGTTGATTCATATGATAAATCATAAGTATGTATGCAAGTTTAGATTTTGATTAAGACATGAATCATATGCAAGTTGGGGAAAATTATATGTAACCTTACATGTTTCATGACACCTAGTTTATGTGAAAATTTGATCTAAAGTTAGGCTATGACATGTGTGAGTTATATGCTAAATTCTACATGCTAGTTTACATGTTTAGATGTAAGTTTACACCATTTTTATGTTGCATAAATCACATATGCAAGTTTATATAAATATATGAGTTTGGAATATGAATCATGTTATGCAAGTTTGTGGTTATTGCCTATGCAAGTTTACACCTTTAGATGTAGATCTATGACATACATGATTTATGCAAGTTGTGACCATTACCTAACAAGTTTACACCTTTAGATGTAGATCTATGACATACATGATTTATGCAGGTTGTGGCCATTACCTAACAAGTTTACACCTTTAGATTTGGATCTATGACATATGTAGTTTTATGTAAGTTGTAACTTTGGCCTATGCAAGTTTTAGATGTAGAACATCATTCACACAAGCAAGTTCACCCCTTATGTTTAGATCTAGTTTTATCTATATGTATGTTGTGATGTTTTCTCTTTATTCCATGAGTTAGACTATTCGAGTCTAACGTATATTTTACGTTAAACGAACGAACGTATTACGTGGGGAAGTAGGATAATATTAAAAGATTTAATATTGAGAATTGGCATAAATGCCTTAAATGGCATAAAATTAATTTGTGATGAAAATCGGTATGATTTTGCATACCATAAATAGATGGACATAATTGAGTCAATTATGGCCATAGTTAAATTTGGAATGGATTGATAATTTGAATAGGGAAATTAATTCAAATTGGGGAATGATTAATTAGGTGTAATTAATCGTCTAAGAAACGAGGTTGGGATCTTTTGTGGTGTAAGACTGCCCGGACCCGCCCGACAAATCCAGCTGCCACAAATGCCAGTCTAATGTGGGAGGTCTTAGGCATAAACTAAATGCGTAACAGTTGTAAAGACACGAGGTTAGGCTGTTTTGTGGTGTAAGACTGCCCGGACCCGCCCGGCAAATCCAGCTGCCACAAATGCCAGTATAATGTGAGAGGTCTTTATAAGGTTACGGTCTTAATGAATTAAGAAACACTTAACCAGATAAACATGTAGTGGGACATGAGGGGGTTAAGTGGGTGCCTTGGGTGGCATGTGGAATCTAGTGGGTGCCTTGGGTGGAATTTGACATACGATTAGAAACACTTAACCAAAATTGAAACATGTAAGTGAACATAACTAAGAAGAGGGTTAAGTGGGATGTACTAGAGGGGACCTGTAACGACCCGGATTTCGAGCGACTTTGGTTATCGACATAACCACGATGTCGATAACCAAAACACCGAAAAATACTGGTAATTAGTGAAAGAAATTAGAGGGTGAGGATAGATAAGATAGAAACTTAGAATAGAAGAAGAAGAAGACAACAACAACAACAGAGTAACACGAATCTCACAGCGGAACGAATAAAATATAACATAACTTTTGAAATACAAAGTTATAACTGTTTATACATACCATTTTCAGAGTACAACATATAACATCACAGTGGAATAAATAATAGCTATCGACTGCTGAAGCCTCCTGCTCCAAGCTCTCCAAGTGCATCTGTAAATCCCGACTACTTGACTTCCCGTACAAATTTAGGCACCCAAGAGTTTAGGGAAGACAAAACAAATAAACTCCGGGTCAGTCATGTGACTGGTGTGAGTAAACTCAAATCATTTAAACAGGTATATGATATCTCATAAGACCACGCCGTGAATACGGAACGGGTTTTTCCCTTATGAGAATCCAAACATATTTGAAAAGCAATATCATTTTGATATTATGATAATGTCTAAATACAAATAGATATCAGTCTAGTAGAAACGCTTGCATCTCACGTTCTACATGTATAGTATACAATCAAAACAGCAGGTGCGTATTGGATGATTGGGTTTCCAACTATGACAAGGTATGGAACCACCTTCCGATCAGTGTACTCTAGGAACGATACACTGGAGTTCAACAAGAACATCTTGCAACTCAGCCACACATGACCGACCACTCATTTCGCTTGAGTGTATCGAATGTACATCACCAACGGTCGGGATCAGCAACCGTTTTCCGTATATATATGGGACAGCATTGATAGATTAAAGAAGCAAATGAATATTCTCTAGATAGGTGATTATACACCCTACTTCGGTGCGACCGACTTAGCCATGCTGCCTGCCCGATTTTTGTCATTTACCAGATGTGAGGCTAGAAGCTACGCTTACTTTCCATTCATTGATAACACGATCACTTTGAATGCCACGTTATCAGATCCGTTAATCATTAGTTGGATCTGCACAAATAGATTCTGGATATTATGCGAAGGGAATAAATCCGTTGGCCACCATATATATTTGTACAGTCCAACTCTTTAGATCATTGGAACTATTCTGTCAGACATTCGTCCATATACGTTCGTTCTGGGACTGAACGAAACCGAAGGCACTATTCTGTAAACAGGACAGCCCTTGCACTTTACTCCGTCTTCAATTTCTTCATCGTATTTGATCACAACGCTTATGTCGATACGGAGTGGTTCTTCGGATAATAATCCAACCGATCTCTCCATATTAACAACGTAAAATGGTCAAAACTTCGATAGTCTGTGATTTAACTATCAAATGAAAATATGTCGGTGTACAAACAACGATCTAAATTCCAAATGGAATTATCGATCCAATCATCAACCATATATATATATATATATATATATATATATATTCATATTTCCTTATTTTCTAAAACTAGAAAATATACATTTTCAACATTGGAAAACATTTCCAATCCTCATTTACGCATCACTATCATTCCACAACTATTAGTCCCTAACTGTAAACTAGTAAGAGAACAATTCTCTAAGTATAAACCCCGAAGGCCGAAACCAACATCAGATCAACACTCAGAAAACTATTCAACTTTCTAATTTCTAGTCAGTTTCTAATTTTTGTTTAACTTCACTTCTTAATTTCTATATCCGATTAACCCCTTTTTATAAACTACGTTTGATTAACTCCTTTTGATAAACTACGTTTTCCGTTACAACTATTTCCCTTTTTAACGTTTACTTACCATTACAAATATTTCCTATTTACAACTTCTATTTACCGTTACAAATATTTCCTATTTACAACTTCTATTTACCGTTACAAATATTTCCTATTTATTTTCTAAATAAATATTCTCCTTTTCAATTCTATTTATTTTCTAAATAAATACCCCTTTTATAAAACTCTATTTGTTTTATAAATACTTCCTTTTATAAAACCGTGTTCGTTTTATAAATAAATTTCTTTTTATAAAATCCTGTGATTTTATAAAATTCCTTTATTTCAATATACATTGAAATATTCCTTTTATAATATTCTATTTGTTTTAAAAACATTTTCCCTTTTATTTACTTTTCGAAATATTTCCTTTTATAAAATCTGTTGATTTTATAAAATCTCTTTATTTCAATATACATTGAAATACTTCTTTTTACATCCCAGGGTCCTTTATGATATTTAAAAATATCGAATAACAATGGTCAACATCATTCTAACACACATAATCCATAACAGATTATATAACACATCATATATCACAATATATGAAAACAGTAAAATAAATGTTGAGGAATCCAGTCGGATTCCTCGAATCTGTCTCCCTGCATCCACAGATGTTACACAATATAGATAACATCACTTTTCAGTTCCATATGATATATTCTGTTAAACAAAATCAATATAGAAATTTAACTAATTGACTAGCAGTTCAATCAAACAGTCAACACACAGTCAATCAGCCAATATCTAACAGTTCTAAAAATACAACATGAAATTATAAACTGTTCAGAGTTAGTGAGATTTACTCACATTGGCGCGTTAATCGTTAAATAATGGTTTGCGTTATTTGATTCAGTCGGACAATTTATTTCGCCATAAATTCAAACGAGCACCAACCCACTCCCAGTCAGTTCCATGGTGTAGCCACCGTCCATACGATCCCAACGGATTCAACTGTTCGAAATTCTCTTTCCTCAGCCCATAGCCCATCCAAAAACCCATCCGCATCTTCAATCTGCCTAGCTCCAAACGCAGGTATTGTTTTCCCCTTATGCAAACCTTCCATTCACATAATCATGGAACCCTGCACCATCCCTATTTTCATGCATATCAGCCCCCACTCATACATGTTTATATATACAGTGCAAAAATGTAGTCACCGTCCTTCCCATATTCAAACACCCTTCCAATTCTCCCCTGTGCAAAACGTCAGCACCATGCCTTCTACTGTGCACCATGCACAAAATACAACCCCCACCTACTTTTGCGTTGAAACTCTTCATGTATACAATAGCCAACTCACACCCTTTTCTTTCACAAACCCACCGCTCGCCAAACAAAATAACTCAACGACTTCATCTTCGGATCCTCTTCCATCCTTCATCTTCAAACCGCCAACTCAACCCCTCAGTTCTCGCCCAGGCTTTCTCAAGGCCATCACCGATCTCCCTTTCCCAATCAGCGAAAACCCCCATCAGTACCACTGTTTTACTTCCCTCCCCGAGCTCTTTAGTTCCCTCACAAATAGGTGCAACTCGAGCTTCTCCTGCCGTTTGCATCTCCAGCTCGAAAATGGTCGATACAGTAAAAGTGGCGGCTTGTTTGTTTGGTTAAGCAGAACGAAAAATGGAGGAACGAAGTGGCGGCTCATTTTGAGCAGAACGAAAAATGATGACATTCGGTTTTAGGTTTTAGACTTTATAGAATTTGGTTTCAATTTGTATGGATTTCCCGAATCCACGTTTTAGAAAGGAAACCTACGGATAAAATAAAAAAGGGAAATGTGGACCTTTGTTTATGGTTAAGCACATAATTTTACTTACTAAGTGTACTTCATTCCGTGAAATTTCGTTTGTTTACTGTGAAAACCCGTAACTTCCCCGTAAAGGAAAGCGGCGGATAGTTTGAGAACAAGCCACAACAGAACGCATACAGAAGAACATTTCATTGTATATTACAACAATGCATCAGATTACAAGAATATACAGAGTATGAATGAATATTACACAGAAATATCAGAGATTTAAATTACATTTAAATACATAGCAGCGGAAAATAATACAATACACAACTGAAGGAGATATACGGATACAAAGCTTTCCGGATATCGTTCCAGCTGTAAACCAGGATCCTGTGAATATAAATCTGCAAAACCAAAACTACTAGCTGCCCGTGTCAAAATAAGGGCACCTAGAGTTTAGGTCAAAACAATAAACTCCAGGTCAATCATGGGACTGGTGTGAGAACTAAAACAGTTATTATTCTTTATTTTAAAGTTAGGTAAATCAAGGGACCACGCCGTATAACACGGAACGGGTTTCCTCCCAAGAACACCAGTGCATATAAGTAAACAGCGCAATGCTTTTCTAAAAATGAAGCTATTATAAGACCCAGGTCCCATCACACAATGCAACGCAGCCGAGGATAGGGTTTTCCCTTATAATAGCCAAACATGCTTAGTACGCTTAAAACAAATCATTTGATACTACTATAAGTGCATAGTGTATAAAACAACTTCAAATCATAAGTATCAATCATAGGCGGCATGAATGCCCCATAACACTATGTCGCCATATATAAGTTTACAATCAAAACCGCAAGACGTCGTATTGGAAGTTGGGTTATCATTTATGATATGAACCGAGGATAGGGGCAAGATCCTCAACCGATTCGAGACAATCTAGCCCATGTCTCAGGACCCAGACTCAGGTGGGCCTTGGATCGTCAGGGCCGGTCCACCGATGTGGATTATTATGCCTGAACACTACGTTTCTCCGCCCTTTGGGGTGTAAGCCTGGCCCGTCAGCCGACCAGAAGCATCGGCCGAAACCGATATCACGAGGCGCCTCGCTTTTCAGCAAGTAATAATGAGCAACATCCACATGAGTCAAACTCGTCAGCCAGTTCAAGCACTGATGCCACTCCTAACTAGAAAGAAACACATATCCTCCCTGATGTCCGTCTCCCGTTTTTGATTCATACCGGGTGTGATACTCGCGAATCAACGTTACACAAAGCTACGCCACAAAGGCCGTGCTTCGATCATCAACACAAGACTTTGCTTTTCAACAGAAGCCTTGATCATTTGCATCTTAGCATGCCACACTGGCAATTCACTCCATGCGATTGATATCCATCAATATATAACCCCTGAGCTCGTACGTCTCAGAGAAGGGCGTTAAGCAAGAGAATAAATTCTCCGCCGCCAAATAGATATATATTTAATAGAGATCAATCACACGGACTAAAATCCAATGTCAGACACACAGTCCATTTACAAGTCCATTCTGGGTCTGAACGAAACCGGGGGCACCTAGTACCCCGCATATCCATCGGTCTCCAAGTACGTCTGGACGATCACCAACTGTTTCCATCTTCTTGGGTGTACAGCCCAATCAAGATCATCAGTAATCACCCAAACGACGTGAAGACTTCCGGTCTTCGACCATCGTCTTCATCTTCGACTTATCGTCGTATCAGTTATTCAGAATGGGATAAACCCGGTCTTTCCGAATAACTCGCGTATACTTTAAATAAGTGTTACACAAACACAACATACGCCTCATTCCAATTCATCAGTCACTAACCGTAAATTAATCAAGAGAATAATTCCCCAAATATTAACCCCGAAGGCCGAAACCAACATCAGATCAATATCCAGAAAACCACTCTGCTTAGCTAACCGACAGTTAGTTTCTGATTTCACATTCATAGGGAAAGGTTCCCATTAATTTTATCCAAGACAAATTTCTTGAATTTATTCTTTAATCTATTTTTGAATATCAATTCAAAACTAGTCGGGATTAGCGAACCTTACCGAAGTAATCATTTGTTTTAATTTCCCAATCCCAGCCTATTCATCCCATGAAGTAAAACTGGTAGTACTTCATATCTAACACCACGGTGTTATCGGTAAATTCAATTACCATTTCACGTTCAAATCTAATTAAAGATTTAACTATCGCCTGGAGCAAAACTGGTGATACTCCATTCTCGATCATTTCAATCTAATTAAAGATTCATTAAAACTCCACTTAGTTTTAATCTTCGACTGGGTTAAAGAATCAGTGTCATTTAAAACACGGTTCACGATAAACCCAAAATCACATTCATTAATTATCGGGTTAAAGAACGAGTGTTGTTTAAAACACTGTTCACGATAAACCCAAAAATCAATATCAATTCAATTCCAATTAAATGTTATTTAATTGGTACACTTCATTAAATCTAAATAAAAAGATTTAATCTTTTCTCAACTGGGTTCAAGAACAGTGTTAGTGAAGACACCATTCACGACAAACCCAAATCACATTTGATATTCAATATAAGGCTCTGAATAGAAAATATATCGGCTTATATTCAATATCAAATTCTATGATTAACAAATGTCGTATTGGAAATAACGATATAAATATGTATCTTTCAAATTTCCATAACATCCGTATAATCACAAATTCCAACATCGAAATATTCCGAAGACAATTTCGATTCAATTCCACTCCAATGCAATCATTGGAAATCTGGTTATTTTTAAAACCCTTTTCAAATTTAATTTATTTATTTAAAAATAAATAGAATTATAATTCTAGTTCGAAACTAGTTCATTTCGATAAAAATCTATTTTTATCTTTTCAAATATGGAGGTTTTCATCCCAATACTTTCTAAATCATTTCTTATGATTTTACACAAATTATTACTATTTTTAATAATTTTATCAAGGCCCGTACAGTCGATTTCCACCAATGGCCATCGAACTGCACTTACAGCGACCTTTTTCGAATTTGATTTGGACGTATCTCCAAATCCAACCGTTAGATTTCAAATTTCTAACATTCGTTAGAAAGCTCTTTTCGATACGAACCCAACGGTTCCGGTTTTAGGAGAATCCGACGGTCGGATCTCCCGTAATTTCCGTTTGAAATAAATGGTCGAAATTCACGAACTGCCGCGGCACGGCGCGTTCTATTCAGGCCATTATATATAATATATATGTATATTATATATATTTCGTCGATTTCTATTAAAACGAATTATATAAATAGTTTGAAAATTCGTTTCAAAAACAACTTCAACCTCCATTTCGATTCAAATCAAAATTGAATTCTTCTTTATAAATTCGTTTTAAAATTCATTTCTATTCAATTCAAATTTCAATTCAATTTGAATTCATTTCAATTCGCTTTCAATTCAATTTGAATTCGTTTTCAATTCATTTCGAAATCGTTTTCAATTCAATTCATTTCGAAATCGTTTTCAATTTAATTCGAAATCGTTTTCAATTCAATTCAAAATCGTTTTCAATTCAATTCGAAATCGTTTTCAATTCAATTCATTTCGAAATCGTTTTCAATTCAATTCATTTCGAAATCGTTTTCAATTCAATTCGAAATCGTTTTCAATTCAATTCAAAATCGTTTTCAATTCAATTCATTTCTGTTTTCTATTTGAATCAAATTCATTATATATTCAATGGAAATCAAATTCGTTTTATAATCAATTCGAATTCAATTCGTTATATATTCAATTCGAATTCGTTTTCTATTCAATTTGATTCAAATTTCATTTCAAAATATGCGTTTTCGAAATCACTTTTCAATATTCATTTTAAAATGAATAAAATCGATATAGATATTGTTCACGTCAAAATGGCATCAATCTAACCAACACGGCTTCATAAATTTCTATTTTCAAATATTCTATTTCAAATATTTCTTTTTCAAAATAGTTGTTATTATCAAAATATTTCGTTCAACACATGACCAATCTCAATGGATGAGTACTGTCAACACATGAACCTTTATTTTATATTGATAAAGATGTAAATTTTATTACTAAAATATTTCGTTCAACACATGACCAATCTCAATGGATGAGTACTGTCAACACATGAACCTTTATTTTATATTATTCTTTATTTTCTAAATTGGAATGAGGCCCAATCAATCACCATATAAAATTAATTATATGGATTTTCATACAACACATGTATATAATAGCATTGAAAAATAATCAACCATCAACCAAAGTGCACTACACTGTATAAGCATCAAATATAGATATCTAACGCTTATAACAGTCTGTCAATCAATCGATCGACATACTAAATCAATCAAGATGAGTGAACTTCAAATTTCATCCCAACACCCGTGTGGGGTTTCAAACAATCAAACGCATATTTTATTTGTGCAGTTGGGCGATGTGTAAAATTTATCGACCCAATCAATGTCCTTCAAATAGGTGTACATAAACAAACCGTCTGGTTTGTAAATGAATATTTATTTATTCACATTCACGTTAAAAATTATATTTTTAACGACAAAACATTTTATTCCAACATATGAATTTCTATTCAATTCATTCTTTAAATAAAATGATATTTTTATTTTTCTAACTTATTTTAGAAAATTTCGGCGGCATAACGGCTCGATACTAGAAACGGGACGAGGCCTAGCCTTATCCCCGGTCTAGTGAAGGCCCACGCCATTCACACATCAATCAAATTCACCAAACAATCAAATTCAAATCAAATAATCTGACTAATCTATGCAACCAAACAAACAAGTCCATGGTCTGTGGACGATTGTGTCGGGTTCTACTAAGCACAGTCTGCATCCTAGTATATATATATAACTAGAAAAATAAATTGAAGAGTGAGAAATTCTCACCAAAAGCTATCCTAACTCCACGGCTCTTCTATTGTAGAGATCTTCGTCGTTCTCGCTTCTTTGTCATCTTCGTTTACCGTAGCCACTACATATGTAAAAATCGAATTTTTACTATGCTATTCAATATATAAAAATCACATTTTTACTTCGCTATTCACTATAGAAAAATCATATTTTTACTTCGCTATAAATATAATCTTTACTTCGCTAGAAAATTTATTTTTACTTCACTAAAAATAAAATCTTTACTCGACCATAAATATAATCTTTACTTGATAAAAATTCATATCTTTTGTAAATAAAAAAAATCAAACCTTTGCTATCATAAAAATATAGTCTTTTTATTTATAACAATCTGCTTTCAACATCTAAAAATTCCACCTTTCCTCATGCAAAAATTCAATCTTTATCATGTAAAAATCCATCGCTTTTCACTTATAAAAATCAAACCATTTTACTACATAAAAATTATATTTTCAATAACTTCGCATTTTTATAAAAAAAATCAAATCTTTAACTTCTATAAAAATTCAAACTTTACTTTTCTAACTTCATTATAAAAATCGTTTCTTTCTATAAAGATATAAACTTTTATTTATATTATATATAAAAACAGAATTTAGAAAATAAAAACTGATTTTAAAACAATGAAAAAAAATATATTTAAAACTAAATTAACTGGGAAAAAAACTCACCGACGAAGAGGGAGGCGCTGCGTTCAAAGGAGAAAAGGGGGGGGGGTTTCTCTGTCGGCAGCAGGCTTAGAGGGGGGTTTGTGCGGCGTCGGTCAGCAACAGGGGGTGGGCGCTGGAGCGTTTGTGGTTCTCGAACAAAGAAGGAGGAGATGGGGTGGCGGGGGAGGCTGTTGGAGGCGGGCTCGGCTAGGGGATGGTCAGAGGGGATCACGGCAGGCGGTTGGTGGTGGGTCTCGGTGGTTGCGTCGGTTTCCGTGGGGGTTTGGGGCTTCGGGACTCACGCACGAGGGAGGAGGGAGAGGGGAAGATGAAGGGTGCTGCGAGAGGAGGGGGTGCGACGCCGTCCACGGCGGCGGTGGTTGGAGCGGTGGCGGTCGAGCGATGGAGGCGCCCCTAGGGCTAGCCGCTTGCGTTCGTTTTTTTTCCCTTCGATCAGAATAAATGAATAGGGGGGGGGGCTGAAGGAAAGATAAGGGAGGGATAGATAATTTAATTTTTTAATTTATTTTAATTGCAAAAAGTTGACTTTTACATACGACCTCCAAACGAGGCCCACCGCATGTCAACCATAGCGTTTTACCCCCATTCCGAACACAATGGGATATGTATCGTAGGCTGATTCGGTTGTTGCAATCAGTTTCCGTTGAAATCAACATATAACTCTATATATTGAATTTGAACGCGTATTTCAATTTACCGGGGTCACATACGAACTTTAAAAATTCCAGAAAAATATTTTCTAGCTTCGTATTGACGATACGGTCCTAACAAAACTAGTTTCGTCGAAATCCGAGGTCGTTTACAAAATTTCCATTTTTAAGGGCCTGAATTCCATAACGACTATTCAGAATTTTCAACTGGACATATCTTTTGATTCCCGTTATGAAATCTTGATTTATCGGATTCGTTGGAAAGATATTATCAATTAGATCCTAATGTTTTTGGTTTCACTGAAATCCGGACTGTTTTGCACCCGGTACATTCAATTGAAGTTTGAAATCGAATTATCGAACTACCGTGCCATTTTCAATTCTATAATTATATATAAATATTTATATTCTAACGACGACACGTATAAATATATACGTTCGAATTATATTCAAAATAAATTTCTCGTCGATATTATTTAAAATGATTCATTTTAAATATTCAAAATTCGCTAAAATTGCCAAAATAAAAATTTTAAACTGGCCCAGATTTTCGGGTTGTTACATTTACGAACTGCTATAGACAGAAATAACCATACCATTGTGTCGAGCTCGGTGTCACGATCCCAAAAATAGAATAATACCGGTAGATTAACTCATATTTTGAAACTTCAAAAATGTTGATTTCAGGGTGCGAAATACTCCAAATAAAAAGTTGCTTATTTAATTAATTAAAAATTACAGTAAAATTCTAAAAATTAAATTATCACTACTTCCCAAAATAACCTTATTCAAATTTGAATCTGATAGCTAGTTATATCGAATAAACCGTTACGGTCGATAAACGATTCCATAGCGACTATCTTAAAATTTGATTTGGACATATACCAAAATCTACACGACGAAATCCCGATTTTTCTCTTCCACTAGAAAGATATACTCCACCAGCTCCACACGTTTCTTGTTTCACAGAAATCCGGCTTAAAATGAATCATGTACATTCAGTTGAAGTTCAAATCGCCAATTTACGAACTACAGCGCCATTTCGAGTTCAATTTTAATTATAATAAAATTATACGTTCAAATCTTCGTCGATTGAATATATTCGTTATTCAAATTCAATTCCAAGCTGAATTAAATATCCCAGATGATCCGGTTCAAACCATATCGTCATTTCAGCCAATTCTGTTTATTTCAGAATTAAATATATTATTTAATTATTATTTTAAATTAAATATTCACTATGATTTTATTCAACGACCATGTAATTCACTAACCTACCATTTATACAATTAAATAAATTAATCATAATACCCCTACCAATGCGGGTCATTACAATCTTCCCCACTTAAAATAATTTCGTCCTCGAAATTGCTAAAAGGTAGAGGACGACCCTATCGACTGGTTAGAACATATTTGTTCACTTCTTAACTTCAGTTTCAACTGAACCAATTTAATTTCAATTAAATTTTATTTTTTTCTTATCAACGAAAATTTTCAAAAATTCTAAAAATTTTCTAACTCCTTAACTCTTCGAAAAATTTCGCCAGCACCTCCTTTGTACTAGTCAATAGGTCAAACTCCAACTCGCCTCTCTGGGCCATCTCCAACCCAAAAGAAAATCAAACAGCCAAGCGGCTTGCCTATTCGGCTCATAAATCTTATATCCAATAGAAATATAAACTTGTACCTTTTTGTCGGCATATCATTATACCCTTTACCTCTGTTGTTAATTCGGCATATACCAATGTCATCCCAATCAAATTCCAATCAATTTTTATCATCAACACAACCATTCGCTCATATCCGAGCCAAATATTATTTCAACTCTAGTTTTTCTCGATTCCCAACTCTTAACTTGATTATCACATTACACTTCGAATTTGAATCTCACAATCCAATTTGTCTTGATATCATTCTAATTCAATCTCAGTTACCACTTTACTGTCTTTACTTTAATTCAAATTTTGCTTTCACAAATTTTTGTTAAATTTGTTTTTAATTCAAACTGTCTTTTCCTGGGAGTTTTTAAATAGTTTACTCTTTTCAAAACTCAAATTTTACTTTTTGAAATTCAAAACAACCCATCTTTCCCAAAAAAAATTCAAAACAGTATCTCTGGTAGTAATCCGTCACTTACAACTCGAAAATGAATACTGATGATGCAGCTGTCATCATCAGAATCTATCTTCCAACGATCGACGTGAGTTCAATACTATAAAACCATTTCTAAACATTTCCACTTTGAAATTCATTTCAAAATATAATTCACACTGCTTGTAAAACAATTTAAAATCTCCCAGGATCTTAAATTTTCCTTATTCTTAATCCAAATCCATTTACAAACATTTATCCAATTCTCCAGAGGTTTAATTCGATTTCTGGTTTAAATTTCAGATTTAACTCATCTGATTTCACGTATTTCACTTATATGAATTCTGATTGGTTATTAACATAACCATTTAGTTTATAATCTTACTCGATTATAATAACATCCAATATATCAAAAATATATTTTGGGTAAACTTATTTTCATTTACCCTCTTTTCAAAACATACCATGACGGTTCATCGTATTCAAGAGTTTAGTAACTCATACCGATACAGTGGATCAAACTGATCGACCAGAACTCATAAACGACTCAACCAATGAATCTCCACAATATAAAACAAATTTTTATATCAATAACAAATACGTTCACTCGTATATATACACTCAATCTCAGTCTAGGGTATTACTAACCCTATCTCTACCGAGTCACGCCACAGAGCCAAGTAATTCTTAACTTAAGCTCTGATACCAACTGTAACGACCCGGATTTCGAGCGACTTTGGTTATCGACATAAGCACGATGTCGATAACCAAAACACCAAAAAATCCTGGTAATTAGTGAAAGAAATTAGAGGGTGAGGATAGATAAGATAGAAACTTAGAATAGAAGAAGAAGAAGACAACAACAACAGAGTAACACGAATCTCACAGCGGAACGAATAAAATATAACATAACTTTTGAAATACAAAGTTATAACTGTTTATACATACCATTTTCAGAGTACAACATATAACATCACAGAGGAATAAATAATAGCTATCGACTGCTGAAGCCTCCTGCTCCAAGCTCTCCAAGTGCATCTGTAAATCCCGACTACTTGACTTCCCGTACAAATTTAGGCACCCAAGAGTTTAGGGAAGACAAAACAAATAAACTCCGGGTCAGTCATGTGACTGGTGTGAGTAAACTCAAATCATTTAAACAGGTATATGATATCTCATAAGACCACGTCGTGAATACGGAACGGGGTTTTCCCTTATGAGAATCCAAACATCTTTGAAAAGCAATATCATTTTGATATTATGATAATGTCTAAATACAAATAGATATCAGTCTAGTAGAAACGCTTGCATCTCACGTTCTACATATATTGTATACAATCAAAACCGCAGGTGCGTATTAGATGATTGGGTTTCCAACTATGACAAGGTATGGAACCACCTTCCGATCAGTGTACTCTAGGACCGATACACTGGAGTTCAACAAGAACATCTTGCAACTCAGCCACACATGACCGACCACTCATTTCGCTTGAGTGTATCGAATGTACATCACCAACGGTCGGGATCATCAACCGTTTCCCGTATATATATGGGACAGCATTGATAGATTAAAGAAGCAAATGAATATTCTCTAGATAGGTGATTATACACCCTACTTCGGTGCGACCGACTTAGCCATGCTGCCTGCCCGATTTTTGTCATTTACCAGATGTGAGGCTAGAAGCTACGCTTACTTTCCATTCATTGATAACACGATCACTTTGAATGCCACATTATCAGATCCATTAATCATTAGTTGGATCTGCACAAATAGATTCTGGATATTATGCGAAGGAAATAAATCCGTTGGCCACCATATATATTTGTACAGTCCAACTCTTTCGATCATTGGAACTATTCTGTCAGACATTCATCCATATACGTTCGTTCTGGGACTGAACGAAACCGAAGGCACTAATCTGTAAACAGGACAGCCCTTGCACTTTACTCCGTCTTCAATTTCTTCATCGTATTTGATCACAATGCTTATGTCGATACGGAGTGGTTCTTCGGATAATAATCCAACCGGTCTCTCCATATTAACAACGTAAAATGGTCAAAACTTCGATAGTCTATGATTTAACTATCAAATGAAAATATGTCGGTGTACAAACAACGATCTAAATTCCAAATGGAATTATCGATCCAATCATCAACCATATATATATATATATATATATTCATATTTCCTTATTTTCTAAAACTAGAAAATAAACATTTTCAACATTGGAAAACATTTCCAATCCTCATTTACGCATCACTATCATTCCACAACTATTAGTCCCTAACTGTAAACTAGTAAGAGAACAATTCTCTAAGTATAAACCCCGAAGGCCGAAACCAACATCAGATCAACACTCAGAAAACTATTCAACTTTCTAATTTCTAGTCAGTTTCTAATTTTTGTTTAACTTCACTTCTTTATTTCTATATCCGATTAACCCCTTTTTATAAACTACGTTTGATTAACTCCTTTTGATAAACTACGTTTTCCGTTACAACTATTTCCCTTTTTAACGTTTACTTACCGTTACAAATATTTCCTATTTACAACTTCTATTTACCGTAACAAATATTTCCTATTTACAACTTCTATTTACCGTTACAAATATTTCCTATTTATTTTCTAAATAAATATTCTCCTTTTCAATTCTATTTATTTTCTAAATAAATACCCCTTTTATAAAACTCTATTTGTTTTATAAATACTTCCTTTTATAAAACCGTGTTCATTTTATAAATAAATTTCTTTTTATAAAATCCTGTGATTTTATAAAATTCCTTTATTTCAATATACATTGAAATATTCCTTTTACAATATTCTATTTGTTTTAAAAATATTTTCCCTTTTATTTACTTTTCGAAATATTTCCTTTTATAAAATCTGTTGATTTTATAAAATCTCTTTATTTCAATATACATTGAAATACTTCTTTTTACATCCCAGGGTCCTTTATGATATTTAAAAATATCGAATAACAATGATCAACATCATTCTAACACACATAATCCATAACAGATTATATAACACATCATATATCACAATATATGAAAACAGTAAAATAAATGTTGAGGAATCCAGTCGGATTCCTCGAATCTGTCTCCCTGCATCCACAGATGTTACACAATATAGATAACATCACTTTTCAGTTCCATATGATATATTCTGTTAAACAAAATCAATATAGAAATTTAACTAATTGACTAGCAGTTCAATCAAATAGTCAACACACAGTCAATCAGCCAATATCTAACAGTTCTAAAAATACAACATGAAATTATAAACTGTTCAGAGTTAGTGAGATTTACTCACATTGGTGCGTTAATCATTAAATAACGGTTTGCGTTATTTGATTCAGTCGGACAATTTATTTCGCCATAAATTCAAACGAGCACCAACCCACTCCCAATCAGTTCCATGGTGTAGCCACCGTCCATACGATCCCAACGGATTCAACTGTTCGAAATTCTCTTTCCTCAGCCCATAGCCTATCCAAAAACCCATCCGCATCTTCAATCTGCCTAGCTCCAAACGCAGGTATTGTTTTCCCCTTATGCAAACCTTCCATTCACATAATCATGGAACCCTGCACCATCCCTATTTTCATACATATCAGCCCCCACTCATACATGTTTATATATACAGTGCAAAAATGTAGTCACCATCCTTCCCATATTCAAACACCCTTCCAATTCTCCCCCTGTGCAAAACGTCAGCACCATGCCTTCTACTGTGCACCATGCACAAAATACAACCCCCACCTACTTTTGCGTTGAAACTCTTCATGTATACAATAGCCAACTCGCACCCTTTTCTTTCACAATCCCACCGCTCGCCAAACAAAATAACTCAACGACCTCATCTTCGGATCCTCTTCCATCCTTCATCTTCACACCGCCAACTCAACCCCTCAGTTCTCGCCCAGGCTTTCTCAAGGCCATCACCCTTTCCCAATCAGCGAAAACCCCCATCAGTACCACCGTTTTACTTCCCTCCCCGAGCTCTTTAGTTCCCTCACAAATAGGTGCAACTCGAGCTTCTCCTACAGTTTGCATCTCCAGCTCAAAAATGGTCGATACAGTAAAAGTGGCGGCTTGTTTGTTTGGTTAAGCAGAACGAAAAATGGAGGAACGAAGTGGCGGCTCGTTTTGAGCAGAACGAAAAATGAGGACATTCGGTTTTAGGTTTTAGACTTTATAGAATTTGGTTTCAATTTGTATTGATTTCCCGATTCCACGTTTTAGAAAGGAAACCTACGGATAAAATAAAAAAAGGGAAACATGGACCTTTGTTTATGGTTAAGCACATAATTTTACTTACTAAGTGTACTTCATTCCGTGAAATTTCGTTTGTTTACGAACTGCTATAGACAGAAATAACCATACCATTGTGTCGAGCTCGGTGTCACGATCCCAAAAATATAATAATACCGGTAGATTAACTAATATTTTGAAACTTCAAAAATGTTGATTTCAGGGTGCGAAATACTCCAAATAAAAAGTTGCTTATTTAATTAATTAAAAATTACAGTAAAATTCTAAAAATTAAATTATCACTACTTCCCAAAAGAACCTTGTTCAAATTTGAATCTGATAGCTAGTTATATCGAATAAACCGTTACGGTCGATAAACGATTCCATAACGACTATTTTAAAATTTATTTGGACATATATCAAAATCTACACGACGAAATCCCGATTTTTCTCTTCCACTGGAAAGATATACTCCACCAGCTCCACACGTTTCTTGTTTCATAGAAATCCGGCTTAAAACGAATCATGTACATTCAGTTGAAGTTCAAATCGCCAATTTACGAACTACAGCGCCATTTCGAGTTCGATTTTAATTATAATAAAATTATACGTTCAAATCTTCGTCGATTGAATATATTCGTTAGTCAAATTCAATTCCAAGCTGAATTAAATATCCCAGATGATCCGGTTCACACCATATCGTCATTTCAGCCAATTCTGTTTATTTCAGAATTAAATATATTATTTAATTATTATTTTAAATTAAATATTCACTATGATTTTATTCAACGACCATGTAATTCACTAACCTACCATTTATACAATTAAATAAATTAATCATAATACCCCTGCCAATGTGGGTCATTACAGGACCAAGCTTAGGTGGATAGCTTGTGTCAAGTAATGTGGGCCTGTTTCAACCAGTAAGCCATACGTATCTTTGTGGGCTCGACCCAAGTCGAGGACGGGACACACATATTGGGCTTGATTGTAAGAGGCCAAAGCGGGTTAGCGGTGGCAACGCAAGTCCAACGGGTTCATATGCGTGTGTGGGCCCGGCCTGGTAGGTAAGACGTTGTTGCATCATGTAGGTATAAGCCGTGGATTGTTGGTGGTATCGGGTTGCCACTTTGGGGAGTGATACACCCCACTGTGGGGCCAGCATGGGTATCTACGAGTTAGGGAGCCGATCGCATGGGGGTAGTGGGTACACCTAGTGGAGATAGGGGCAGGCGACACCTATGAAGGCAACTAGGGGTGCACGAAACTACCATTATCATTATTAAGTTCTGTAGGCGGGATCAACCTTAGGGTAACTAGTGGTGGTGCAGTATAGTAATTATCTTATAGTGACTAGGTGCGCCTTTAACGTTATCTTTGTTCATCTTGTTTCCTTGTTTACTCGGCCATACTCAATTGTTCACAGTCATTTCCTTATTTTCCAATTTATGCCTTAGCCTAGTTATTTTGGTAATTATATTGTTAAAGTTATCGCACTCGCCAGACTTTATGTCTAACCCCCTTTGTTTCCACCTCTTTTCTTCCTTCCCTCCCCCCCCCCCCCCTCAGGTGCTCAGGTTGGAACTAGCACTAGTGGAGCTTGATTTTGGACAGCTGTATCTCTTGATTTTTAGAAGTTGCTTGGATCGCTGAAGTAAAGTTCAGCCTCTCTTATTTATGGCTATTTTGTACTGGGGTTATGTCTTTCAATTTATGTACTCTGATTTATTCAAGATGGATATTATGTACTTTGACTCTGGTTTTTGATGATGTAATCAAACCTATGTGTTTACCGCTGCAATGAATAATGTTTTAATTTTTTAAGTACTGTTTATATATGTCTTGTTGTTAAGTTTTTATTCTATACTCACTCAAAATGCTCCATAGAAGTTAATGCAATCCCTTTGTGAGTGACATTAATGGATGTGGGGTGTTACACGTGGTATCAGAGCTGAAGGTTACCAGAACAGATATGAATTTTGAAAAACTGTTTTTTTTTTTTTTTGAAAAAACACTTTTATAAAGAAGTACCTTCAAAAGTATGTTTTAAGGAAAGTATTTTCAAGAGAAAAGCTTATTTTAGAAAGCATAACCCCAAGAGCCATATATCTTTCCTTCGGTTCTTTTGTATTGAATCTTTCCTTTTTCGTTTCAGCATGTCTGGAATTCCCGAGAAACCCGAGGGGATAACGATTCCAGGATGGTTTAGGAGGTACTTGGAGACTAGGGCTACCACTGCAGGTCCAGCAAATCCTCCTCCTCCTCCTCGTGTCGATACTTTTGGTATGATATGTAAGGACTTTAGAGCAATGGGTGGAAAACCTTTTCATGGGACGGAGACATTTATTGTAGCTCGAAATTGGCTAAAGGAGGTGGAAGAATTGTTTGGGATCTTTGAAGTGGAAGATGGAAGAAAGGTGTGATGGTCCGCCCCGCACCAACCGACATTTTCTTCAAAAGTGCGCTGTACACATGTCCAGTTAGCACGAAACGGGTCGCCAGAAGGAAAAGGAAGAAGGAAATGAACATGCAAGGAACCTGTAGAATGTCTCACAGCGCATGGGATAAAATATAATAATAATAATATACTTGACATAAAACAGGCGAGACAGTGCATAAGCTGATAACTAAAACTAACATCAACATCAGAGTAGCGGAAATCCAAATACAGCTTATTACAACTTTCCAAATTTACTGTCTCTAACAAAAAGGAAATTAGAATAGAAGATACACCACCAATGCCCAAGCAGTGATCTTCAACAACACAGGGAGAATACTATATATATTACGTGGAAGCCTCCTGCTCGTCTCCGGATCATCTACCCGTGCATCACCAGCTAACCTGTCTCTAGTCTGCTCGTGTGAGCACCCAGAGTAATAAGAGGAGACAAAAAACTCTAGGTCAGACATGTATGAGCGATAAGCATCTAAACAGAATAATAACAGGTATACTAAACCATACCTGAACCTGGACCTGCAACCAAAGAGTTAGTACCACATACCGTACAATACTCCAAGGTGCCATAATAAAAAGTGTAAGAATACGGGGGTGGGGTGTGCATGTCATAATGATAGCAAACAAATCAACCATAACAACCATCCTCACATCTCTCACTCAGTGCGTAAAGCATACGATATGTACCACTTTGGAATATTAGACAAATTGAGGTAACGTCGGATCCCGACTTGTAGAAACCCTGCTGTGACCAAGCTAAACATATGGAGTCATGACCAAACATTACAATGACCCATTTCATTGATCGTAGCCCTTGGTTCTACCAATGCCAGAATGGCCCTGAATCCGCCTTCGTACCTCCTACCATAGTGGTCCAAAGCTATAGACGTCGATAACCCCTTAACACGCGTCCCGCAGCAAAGCCCAATCATGAAGCGAACTCGTTGGTTCCCAACTAGACCCTGAGCTCTAACTTCCCATTCTGGACTGCCTTTGCATCTCGGGTTATTGGTCTTCACCGGATCGGTCTTCTTCACTTCACTTGCTTCGGATCGGTCAAACGTCACCAGTTCAGCTCGGTCAACCTTCAGCTTCTGGTTTGGATCGGTCGTGCTGAGTTTCTCCGCCTGGTCGGTCAAAACACCCTGGTCGGTTTTTCCCTCATCTCGATACTGGTCGGTTTCATCGCCTCAATCCTAGTCGTTCGAAGCTCCTCTGGTCGGTCCAAAACATGGTCGGTCGAAGCTCCTCTGGTCGGTCCAAACTTGGTCGTTCGAAACTCCCTTGGTCGTTCCAGACTTGGTCGGTCGAAACTCCCTTGGTCGTTCTAGACTTGGTCGGTCTGAAACCTGGTCGGTCGTTCTGTTTTCCCCCGGTCGGTCGAAACCTGGTCGGTCAAGAACCTGGTCGGTCAGAAGCCTGGTCGGTTTTTCCTGGTCCTAAAACCTGCACCATTCCAGCAAGCTATTTTCGCCTCTCGACGGCGTTTTCGACCAATCTAACACTTCTAATCAACCACAAGGCATATCATACAATCATAGGAACATAGGGAATCAACAACAAACACCAAAACAACAATATGGCATATCAAAATGGATCAAACATGACCAAAACCCCATATTTTCCTTTAAGCATGTTTTAAGCAAAATTAATGATATGATTAGCAAAACTTAACCAAATGGAACCAAATTTCTAACAGAGGTCTAAAACATCATTCCGAATTTTATAAACATGTTTCCAGAATTTTATCATGTTTAAATTAGCTAATTAACACTAATCACCCCTAATTAGCCATAATTAGTGTAAAACTATGCAAATCACTCACCTTTGCCACAACTAAAACCCCAAAACTAAAATATTCTCTGATTTGGCGCTGTTCCCAATCTTACACAGCAGCTCTACCTCGGTTCTCGTGCTAATACTCCTTTATTTGATGTTTGCTAAGCCTAATCTCCAATTAGAAAGTGATTAAGAGGTGTTTTGAAGAGATTTAGAGGGTGGAGGCCATGGCTATGTTAAGAGGAATGAATAGTGACGGCTGAAAAATGAGAAAAAGGTATTCTCCAAACCCTAACAGCCCTTTTAAACTCCTAATCCCGAAATTCCCCTTTGGGCCTAGCTGTTAATCACCCGGTTAAGCCCAATTAAGCTGTTTTTCACCATCTGAAACTTGTTTCAGCCATATCTCCCAAACGGTGGGTCCGTTTGGCTAATGTGACCACTCTACGGAAAGAGAAACCAACATCCGGAGCCAATGGAAGTGGTGTCATGTCAAAATTCCTTTCCATTCAAAAGTTATAGCCAAAACAGTGCCAACTAGGGGTAAAATGGTCATTTAAAAATCGGGAAAAATTATGAACATGGGAAATGACCACAATAGTCGTCTCCCAAAGTTACATGACCAAACGACTTCGTATGTGAAAGAAATAAATATTCTACGGTCATGTGATGCGTAGAATGCGGGTCGTTACACTCTCCCCCCCTTAAGAAATTTCGTCCCCGAAATTCCTTAACCCAAACATACAAAGGATCCCGCATGCCTAACAACCCCGTACAACCATCAAACATGCAAAACAAACAAACCTACCCTAGCATGTGGAAAACTAAATCGAAGTCAAAATATTACCAGGCAAAGAGTTCTGGATAAGTCTTCCTAATGTTCTCCTCTGTCTCCCAAGTACAATCATTCTCGTCCTCGCCCCACTGAACCTTGACTAGCTTCACCGCCTTCCTTCGAAGTTGGTTCATGTCGTGCTCGACAATACGGGCCGGCTTGCGGTTCCCAACCGCCTCGGGTTCTACTTTGAAGTCCTCCAACTGATCAGGTGGAACAGTCATATCTGGGTTGTGAACGAACTTCCTTAGTTGGGAAACATGAAATACGTTGTGAACTCCCGCCATCTTCTCTGGTAAGTCAATTCTATATGCCAAATTCCCGACTAGTTCAAGAACAGGGAATGGGCAAACAAATCTTGGTGCCAACTTGCCTCTCCTGCCAAATCGTATTACGCTCTTCAACGGAGAAATCTTGACAAACACCAAGTCACCAACGGAGAATTTTAGGTCTCTTCTCCTCTTATCGGCATAACTCTTCTGCCTATCTTGGGCAGCCTTCATTCGTTGTTGAATGACCTTAATCTTATCCGACGTTTCTCTCACCACATCTGGTCCAAGCACAAACTTCTCGCCAGTCTCTATCCAACAGGATGGTGAGTTGCACGGTCTTCCGTACAAAGCTTCATATGGTGCCATACCGATACTGGATTGGTAGCTATTATTATATGCAAACTCTACTAGATGCAAATGGTCATCCCATGATCCACCAAAATCCAATATACAAGCTCTCAAGAGATCTTCCAATATACGATTCACCCTCTCCGTCTGACCGTCGGTCTGAGGATGATATGCGGTACTGAGATGTAACTCTGACCCTAGAGCCTCTTGTAAGCTCTTCCAAAACCCACTAGTGAACAACGGGTCTCGGTCACTCACAATGCTTTTAGGTACTCCATGAAACCTCACTACCCACTTCATATACAATTCTGCTAACTTAGCTGCTGTTCTGGTCGATTTAACTGGTATAAATCTTGCACTTTTGGTCAATCGGTCCACAATCACCCAAATGCTATCATGTCCCGATCTAGTTCTTGGTAAACCATCGATGAAATCCATCGAGACTTGCTCCCATTTCCATTCGGGAATTTCTAATGGTTGTAACAACCCACTAGGCTTCTTTTGCTCGGCTTTAACTAGCTGGCAATTCATGCATTTGGATATAAACTTCCCAACATCTCTCTTCATCCCTTCCCAGTAGTAGGTCTGTCTCATGTCTCGATACATCTTATTACCACCGGGATGTATAGTCAGTTTTGAGTGATGACATTCTCGAAGCACTTCATCTCTCAAACCATTCACATTGGGTACAACTAATCTTCCATTCTTTCTAAGCCACCCATCTCGATCAAGCCCATACTTGTTCATCTCCTCATCGATACCCATCTCTAACTTGGAGATGATTTCCAATAGGTTAGGATCGTCCCTCTGACTAGAGCCGATCCGCTCAATCAAAGTGGGTCTGATCGTCAAACTTGCTAACATTTCTGGATCCAATTCGCACTTTGGTCTGAAATCAAACCCCGCGATATACTCAAGTTGCTTCCATTCAAGGAACATAGCCCCTAAGCTGACATGTCTTCTACTCAATGCATCAGCCACCGCATTGCCCTTTCCCGGTGTATATGCGATGTCGAAATCATAGGAAGCCAAGAATTCTAACCACCTTCGTTGCCGGAGATTTAAATCCTTCTGGGAGAAGAGATACTTCAACGACTTATGATCTGTAAACAGCTCAAATCTTTCTCCCAAGAGATAGTGTCTCCACATCTTCAACGCGAACACGATCGCCGCCAATTCCAAATCATGGGTAGGGTATCTTCTATCGTGCGGTTTCAATTGCCGACTTGCATAAGCTACAACCCTACCGCCCTACATCAATACAGCACCCAGTCCGGTACCACAGGCATCCGTGTACACCGTCATCTCTTCATTCCCCTTAGGAATGACTAACACTCGTGCGCTTGTCAACTTGTCCTTTAGACTCTTGAATGCATTCTCGCACCTTCCATCCCAAACAAAAGCTTGATTCTTCTTGGTCAACTGGGTCAATGGTGCTGCTATCTTGGAGAAACCTTGGATAAACTTACGATAATATCCCGCTAACCCCAAGAAACTTCTTACATCTGTTGCATTCTTGGGCGTAGGCCAATCCTGTACCGTGGCCACCTTTGCTGGGTCCACCGCAATACCATTCTCTGATACAACATGGCCCAAGAACCTCACTTCCCTCTTCCAGAAGTGACACTTAGAAAACTTTGCTTTCAATCGGTGTTTTCTCTCAACACCTCCATCACTACCCTTAAATGTTCCTTGTGTTCTTCCTCTGTCCTCGAGTAGACCAAAATATCATCAACGAACACAAGGACAAACTTATTCAACTGATCTCTGAATACCCTATTCATAAGATCCACAAAATATGCTGGGGCATTGGTCAGCCCGAATGGCATGACCAACGACTCATAAAACCCAGACGGCGTCCGAAATGCCGTTTTAGCTATACTCTCAGCTTCCACTCTAAGCTGATGAAAACCTGTCGCGAGATCTAACTGAGAAAATACTCTCGCGCCACTCAACTGATCGAACAAATCATCTATCCGCGGTAGAGGATACTTGTTCTTCCACGTCACTTTATTCAACTCGCGGTAGTCTACACACAAACGAAGGGAACCATCCGCCTTGGTAGCAAACACAACTGGTGCTCCCCATTCAGAAACACTCCTTCTGATAAATCCCTTCTTCAAAAGATCGCTGACTTGCACCTCGAGCTCTCGCTGCTCCCTTGGTGCCATACGACGAAGTGGCATCACTATAGGCCTGGCATCCTTTACCAAATCAATACGAAACTCAATCTCTCGGTGTGGTGGAAGTCCGGTCACTTCTTCGAAAACATCCGGATACTGGCCAACCACGGGCAAACCTGACAACTCACTATGCCGAATGTCGAGGGAGTTTAGAAAACTAGCCAATACCCCCTCACTGGGTAGACCACCAAACACTATCCTCCGCCCATCATCCGCTCTAGCTGTCACCAAAAAGCCCTCACAATCTACCACCACCCCGTATCTTTGGAGCCAATCTACTCCCAAAATAATGCCAAACCAAGTAAAGCCCAAAACAAAGCAATCACAAACAAACATGCACCCATGACTCGATAAGACCACATTACGACAAATCATGCTAAGGTTAGTCGAACCACCAATCGGGTTCGTCACTACTAAAGGTCTATCGACAATCTCGGGCTCCAATCCCAACCTATCTACCAGGTCACTAGATATGAAAGAACTGGAAGCTCCGGTATCAAACAAAACTCTAACAGGAACATCGTAAACAGAAAGCATACCTTGAATGACGACATTCTTTCCTTTCTCCGCTGCAGTTGGGGCATTCGACGAAGAAGGAATAGCATTAAGAGCATATGCTTTCACCATTTGCTTTTCTTTAGGAGGCTGTGGACACTTGTCCTTGTGATGTCCCATTTGGCCACAGTTGAAGCACTTCCTATCCGCTGGCTTGGCCCGACAATTACTAGCACAATGGCCCTTCTTACCACAGCTGAAGCACTCAACATCTTGCTTATTCTTTTTCTTCTGGTCATCCTTAGCTTGGTTCTGCTTTCTCTTATTCTGGGAACCACCCTTGCCTCCACCACTTGCTTGTGGCTTTGTCTCATCTGCGGATGCAACCTCAGTCTTCGACTTAGGGTAGAGACTCTCCGACCTCAATGCTTTTCCCACAATCGACTCAAACGTCTCATCGATGTGGTTAATAAGCTTTTCGCCCAAGTACTGATCCAAACCAGTTATGAATTTCTCATTCTTCTTCTCGGCAGTATCAATAAGAGATGGCCCATACTTTGACAAAGTGTCGAATTCAGCAATATACTCCGAGACAGCCCTGCCATTCTGTTTGAGCTCTAAGAATTTCTTAAACAGCACTGACTTCTGAGCAGCTGGAATGAACTTCTCGCTAAAGCGAGCCTTAAACTGCTCCCAAGTAATCTGATCTTCGGGAGTAGCTGCCTTTATAGCATTCCACCAATTCATTGCCTGCCCTTGCAGCTGACGGGACGCTAACCTTCTCTTCATTGCATCCTCGATACCCAAATCTTCGAAGATACGTTCGCAACTATCCAACCAATCCTGAACATCCGTGGCCGACTCCATTCCGTGGAATGGCTTCCCACCAAGGCTAGTATAGTCCTTGTTTAGCTTGGCGAAGTCGACCCTCGGCGCCTGCACTATTGGACCACCACCATTTCCACCATTGGGAGCTGCCCTCTGTACATCTCTAAGCATCTCTCTCATGAGGTCAGTAAACATCGTCCTCATGTCAGCAGCATTCCCATTATTGGCTCCCCTACCAGCACCTCTAGTATCTCGGCTCATCGTCAATCTGGAAAAGGAAACGATTAACGACTCCATAGTGGTGCTAGTGCAGTATGACTTCATCCTTATACCAGTAATAGTATATATATATATCTTTTAAAAACCAAAGTAATCACAAATACCCTCTCTCGTATACGCATATTATCTCTCCCTGATAACTTCCCTAGGTTAACTACGCAACCTAGAGCTCTGATACCAAGTGTGACGGTCCGCCCCGCACCAACCGACATTTTCTTCAAAAGTGTGCAATACACATGTCCAGTTAGCACGGAACGGGTCGCCAGAAGGAAAAGGAAGAAGGAAATGAACATGCAAGGAACCTGTAGAATGTCTCACAGCGCATGGGATAAAATATAATAATAATCATATACTTGACATAAAACAGGCGAGACAGTGCATAAGCTGATAACTAAAACTAACATCAACATCAGAGTAGCGGAAATCCAAATACAGCTTATTACAACTTTCCAAATTTACTGTCTCTAACAAAAAGGAAATTAGAATAGAAGATACACCACCAATGCCCAAGCAGTGATCTTCAACAACACAGGGAGAATACTATATATATTACGTGGAAGCCTCCTGCTCGTCTCCGGATCATCTACCCGTGCATCACCAGCTAACCTGTCTCTAGTCTGCTCGTGTGAGCACCCAGAGTAATAAAAGGAGACATAAAACTCTGGGTCAGACATAAAGCCTGGTATGAGCGATAAGCATCTAAACAGAATAATAACAGGTATACTAAACCATACCTGAACCTGGACCTGCTACCAAAGAGTTAGTACCACATACCGTACAATACTCCAAGGTGCCATAATAAAAAGTGTAAGAATACAGGGGTGGGGTGTGCATGTCATAATGATAGCAAACAAATCAACCATAACAACCATCCTCACATCTCTCACTCAGTGCGTAAAGCATACGATATCTACCACTTTGGAATACTAGACAAATTGAGGTAACGACGGATCCCGACTTGTAGAAACCCTGCTGTGACCAAGCTAAACATATGGAGTCATGACCAAACATTTCAATGACCCATTTCATTGATCGTAGCCCTTGGTTCTACCGATGCCATAATGGCCCTGAATCCGCCTTCGTACCTCCTACCATAGTGGTCCAAAGCTATAGACGTCGATAACCCCTTAACACGCGTCCCGCTGCAAAGCCCAATCATGAAGGAACTCGTTGGTTCCCAACTAGACCCTGAGCTCTAACTTCCCATATTGGACTACCTTTGCATCTCGGGTTATTGGTCTTCACCGGATCGGTCTTCTTCACTTCACTTGCAACGGATCGGTCAAACGTCACCAGTTCAGCTCGGTCAACCTTCAGCTTCCGGTTTGGATCGGTCGTGCTGAGTTTCTCTGCCTGGTCGGTCAAAACACCCTGGTCGGTTTTTCCCTCATCTCGATACTGGTCGGTTTCATCGCCTCAATCCTGATCGTTCGAAGCTCTTCTGGTCGGTCCAAAACATGGTCGGTCGAAGCTCCTTTGGTCGGTCCAAACTTGGTCGTTCCAGACTTGGTCAGTCGAAACTCCCTTGGTCGTTCCAGACTTGGTCGGTCTGAAACCTGGTCGGTCGTTCTGTTTTCCCCCGGTCGGTCGAAACCTGGTCGGTCAAGAACCTGGTCGTTGAGAAGCCTGGTCGGTTTTTCCTGGTCCTAAAACCTGCACCATTCCAGCAAGCTATTTTCGCCTCTCGACGGCGTTTTCGACCAATCTAACACTTCTAATCAACCACAAGGCATATCATACAATCATAGGAACATAGGGAATCAACCACAAACACCAAAACAACAATATGGCATATCAAAATGGATCAAACATGACCAAAACCCCATATATTCCTTTAAGCATGTTTTAAGCAAAACTAATGATATGATTAGCAAAACTTAACCAAATGGAACCAAATTTCTAACAGAGGTCTAAAACATCATTCCAAATTTTATAAACATTTTTCCAGAATTTTATCATGTTTAAATTCGCTAATTAACACTAATCACCCCTAATTAGCCATAATTAGTGTAAAACTATGCAAATCACTCACCTTTGCCACAACTAAAACCCCAAAACTGAAATATTCTCTGATTTGGTGCTATTCCCAATCTTACACAGCAGCTCTACCTCGGTTCTCGTGCTAATACTCCTTGATTTGATGTTTGCTAACCCTAATCTCCAATTAGAAAGTGATTAAGAGGTGTTTTGAAGAGATTTAGAGGGTGGAGGCCATGGCTATGTTAAGAGGAATGAATAGTGACGGCTGAAAAATGAGAAAAAGGTATTCTCCAAACCCTAACAGCCCTTTTAAACTCCTAATCCCGAAATTCCCCTTTGGGCCTAGCTGTTAATCACCCGGTTAAGCCCAATTAAGCTGTTTTTCACCATCTGAAACTTGTTTCAGCCATATCTCCCAAACGGTGGGTCCGTTTGGCTAATGTGACCACTCTACGAAAAGAGAAACCATCATCCGGAGTCAATGGAAGTGGTTTCAGGTCAAAATTCCTTTCCATTCAAAAGTTATAGCCAAAACAGTGCCAACTAGGGGTAAAATGGTCATTTAAAAATCGGGAAAAATTATGAACATGGGAAATGACCACAATAGTCGTCTCCCAAAGTTACATGACCAAACGACTTCGTATGTGAATGAAATAAATATTCTACGGTCCTGTGATGCGTAGAATGCGGGTCATTACAAAAGGTCCAGTTAACTGCCTGGCTAATGAAGAATGAGGCCTCGTTTTGGTGGGAGGTCACTAATGGAGACCGTCCAGTTGATACATGGCCAGATTTTAGGCGGTGGTTTGAGGCGAAGTTTCTCTCACGGGCTGAAGAGAATATATACAAGGAAAGGTTTCTAGCATTGAAGCAGGGGAATCTATCGGTGAAAGAATACGTCAACAAATTCAATCAGTTGGCGAGATTTGGCTTGGACTTGGTGAGTACACCAGAAAAGAAGGCCTTGAGATTTGTTAAGGGTTTGAACGAGCCACTTCATGGGTTAGCTATGACCCATATCCCCATGGGGGCTACCATTGAGAGACTAGTTGACATGGCGCTTATGCATGAAGAGGAGAAGGGCGCCAATGCTAATAAGGCACCCAAGAAGAAAGGGGATCAAAAGAAACCGCAACAACAACAACAGAATAAGAAAGGTGGTAAAGGCAACAATGGTAAGGGAAAGAAAAGATGCTTTAACTGTGGGACACCAGGCCATCTAAGCAAAGATTGTAGGAAGAAAAAGAAGACTGGTTGTTTCCACTGTGGCGAAGCGGGACATCCGATCAAGGACTGCCCAAAGAAAGGGCAGAGGGCAGGGTCTACCTCGGGAGGAAAGGTGCAGGCTCTCATGGGACGAGGGCAGGCAAGGGGGAAAGTTCAGGCTCTCGTGGTCCCACCGCTGCAAGAACGAGGTAGAGCAATTTCCGTTGAAATTTTAGTTTATCTGTTTGATCATCATGTTCGTACTTTATTCGACTCTGGTGCATCACATTCGTTTATTTCTACATCATTAGTTGAAACACTGCACCTAGATACTAGTCTAGTTACGGATCCCTTAGTAGTCTCAAATCCTATTGGTGGTTCGGCTCATCTTTCTATGATTTGTCGGGATTTGAGAGTGTTTATCTTGGGCGTTGAGTTTGAATGCAACGCCTTTGTTCTTGGCTTCATGGGCTATGGCTTGATTCTAGGTATGGATTGGCTAACTAGATACGGGCCATCCTAGAATGGGAAAGAAGGGTAGTTAGATTGTTGACTCGTTGTGGAAAGACCCTTGATATTTCTTGTGACCCTAGAGGTCCAGTAATGCTTAGCTACCTAGAATCCCTTGATGCATCCGATGATGACTTACATTCTGTTCGTATAGTCCATGAATATGTTGATGTCTTTGATGAGGTGAGGGGTTTACCCCCAAAACGTGAGATAGACTTTCGAATATATCTAGTAGATAATGCAAAGCCAGTTGCATTGCCAGTGCGCCACATGGATCCAAAAGAGAGAAGAGAACTCAGTAAGCAAGTGAAAGAATTGCTTGAGTAGGGGTTCATCAGACGTAGTATATCGGAGTGGGGTGCTCCAGTAGTATTTGCTACGAAGGCAGATGGGTCCCTTAGACTTTGTGTGGACTATAGAGAACTTAATAAGCTTACTAAGAAGAATAGGCGCCCACTGCCGAGGATTGACGATCTCTTCGATCAGTTAGTTGGCGCCTTAGTGTTTTCGCAGTTGGACTTAGCCACGGGTTTCCATCAGTTGAGAGTGGCTGAGGATAGCATAGAGAAGACTGACTTTAGGACTCCATACGGTTTCTTCGAGTAGCTTGTGATGCCCTTCGGTTTGACAAACGCCCCCGCATACTTTGTTGACTTGATGAGTAGGGTGTTTAGGGAGTACCTTAATAAATTCGTGGTAGTCTTTGTGGACGACATCTTGATATTTTCTAAAAGCGAAGAAGAGCATGCCCTACATCTTAGGGAAGTATTGGAGACTCTTCGAGCGCATAGCCTTAAAGCTAAATTTTCTAAATGTCACTTTTGGAGGAAGGAAGTGCGATTCTTAGGGCACGTGGTTTCCAAAGAAGGGATAGATGTGGATCCCGCGAAGGTAGTGGCCATCCAAGATTGGAAGGTCCCTAAAAATGCTACCGAGGTGAGGAGTTTCTTAGGGTTGGCTGGCTACTATAGGAAGTTTATCAAAGACTTCGCAAAAATATCAGCTCCATTAACACGCTTGACGAAGAAGAACCTAGTTTTCACATGGGACGTAGATTGTGATGATGCGTTCCAACGTTTAAAGAGAGCTTCGACCACAGCCCCAGTCTTAGTGTTGCCAGATGGGAATAAGCCATTTACCCTTTATACCGATGTTTGTGGGACAGGACTAGGCGCAGTCTTAATGCAAGAGGGAAGGGTAATAGCCTATGGTGGAAGGCAGTTGAGAGTGCATGAGAGTAATTACCCTACACATGACCTAGATTTGGCCGCTATTTTTTTCGCGCTTAAGTCTTGGCGCCATTATCTTCTTGGCGAGAAATTCGAATTGTTCACTGACCACAAATCGCTAAAATACTTGTTCTCTCAGAAGGACTTGAACTTAAGGCAGCAAAGGTGGATGGAATTCTTAGCATCCTACGACTTAGAGATAGCATGTACCCCTGGCAAGGGTAACGTGGTGGCATATGCCTTAAGTAGGAAAATGTTGTCCTTGACTCCGTTGTTTGTTGTGCGGCTAAGCTTAGAATTCATCTCTACGTTTGACTTTATACCTTCCATTGACTTTGTACCTGGTTTGCTAGCATCCTTAAAGGGAAAGACCTACGCTTTTGGGATGGATCGGTGAGGCACAGCGAGATGACCCATAGTTGGTTGAGTTAGTGGAGAAGCTCAAAAAGGGGGAGTCATCGAGCCATCTCAATAGGTATACCCTAGATGATAAGGGTTGGTTACGTAGGGACGGTAGACTTTGTGTACCACAGGACGAGATTTTGATGAAGACCATTCTTGATGATGCACATCGTTCGAAGATGACCATCCATCCCGGCGGGGACAAGATGTACATGGACATGAGACGAGTTTACTTTTGGACCGGCATGAAGAGTGATGTGGCTGAGTTTGTCGCTAAATGCTTGGTGTGTCAACAAGTAAAAGCAAAGCAAAAGAAGCTCGGTGGGTTGCTTCACCCATTGGAGGTCCCACAATTGAGACGGCAAGGAATTTCGCTCGGTCCGAACCAGTCGCTAAACCGATCCAGGCCGTTCGAAACGCCCTATCGTTTGAGAACAGGACAAAACAGAACGTATACAAAAGGACATTTCATTGTATATTACAACAATGCATCAGATTACAAGAATATACAGAGTATAAATGAATATTACACAGAAATATCAGAGATTTAAATTACATTTAAATACATAGCAGCGGAAAATAATACAATACACAACTAGAAGAGATATACGGATACAAAGCTTTCCGGATATCATTCCAGCTGTAAACCAGGATCCTGTGAATATAAATCTGCAAAACCAAAACTACTAGCTGCCCGTGTCAAAATAGGGGCACCCAGAGTTTAGGTTAAAACAATAAACTCCAGGTCAGTCATGTGACTGGTGTGAGAACTAAAAATAGTTATTAATCTTTATTTTCAAAGCTAGGTAAATCAAGGGACCACGCCGTATAACACGGAACGGGTTTCCTCCCAAGAATACCAGTGCATAAAACCAACAGCGCCATGCTAAATAAAGAAAAATGAAGCTGTTATAAGACCCAGGTCCCATCACACAATGCAACGCAGCCGAGGATAGGGTTTTCCCTTATAACAGCCAAAGAATGCTTGATACGTTTTAAAACAAATCATTTGATACTATTATAAGTGCATAGTTCATAAAACAACTTCAAATCATAAGTATCAATCATAGGCGACATGAGCGTCCCATGCCACTATGTCGCCATATATAGGTTTACAAATAAAACTGCAAAGTCACGTATTCGGAAATTGGATTTCCATCTATGAACCGAGGCAAAAGATAGTCCTCACCGACTTCGAGACAATCTAGCCCATGTCTCAGGCAAGTACTCAGTCAAGCCTTGGAGCGACAGGGCCGGTCCACTGATGTGGATTAAACTTAAACCCTGAACACTACGTTTCCCCACCCTATGGGGTGTAAGTCTGGTCCGTCTGCCGACCAGAATGCATCGGCCGAAACCGATATAACCGAGGCGCCTCGCAACAGCAACAACCACATAAGTCAAACTCGTCAGGGCGTGTAAAACCACTGGCGCCACTTCTAGCTAGAAAGAAACGCATGCCCTCCCTGAGGTCCGTCTCCCGTTTTTGGTTCATACCGGGTGTGAAACACGCGAAGCAAACGTTACACAAAGCTACGCCACAAAGGCCGTGCTTTGATCATCACCACAAGACTTTGCTTTTCAACAGAAGCCTCGATCAATTGCCACTTAGGCATGCCACACTGGCAATTCACTCCATGCGTTTGATATCCATCAATATATAACCCCTGAGCTCGTATGTCTCAGAGAAGGGCGTTAAGCAAGAGAATAAATTCTCCGCCGCCAAACAGATATATATTTAATAGAGATCAATCACACGGACTAAAATCCAATGTCAGACACAGTCCATTTACAAGTCCGTTCTGGGTCTGAACGAAACCGGAGGCACCTAGTACCCCGCATATCCATCGATCTCCAAGTACGTCTGGACGATCACCAACTGTTTCCATCTTCTTGGGTGTACAGCCCAATCAAGATCATCAGTTATCACCCAAACGACGTGAAGACTTCCGGTCTTCGACCACCGTCTTCATCTTCGACACCACGTCGAATCAGTTATTCAGAATGGGGTAAACCCGGTCTTTCTGAATAACTCGCGTATATATTATAAAAGTGTTACACAAACACAACATACGCCTCATTCCAATTCAGAATATTCTTTTATTCAAATATTCCTATACTTTGGGAAAAGTTCCAATTAATTTTATCCAAGATAAATTCTTTAAATTTATTCTTTAATCTCCTTTGAATATCAATTCAAACTAGTCGGGATTAGCGAACCACACCGAAGTAATCATTTATTTTATTTCCCAATCCCAACCTATTCATCCCATGAAGTAAAACTGATAATACTTCATATCTAACACCACAGTGTTATCGGTAAATTCAATTACCATTTCACGTTCAAATCTAATTAAAGATTTAACCATCGCCTGGAGCAAAACTGGTGATACTCCATTTTCGATCATCTCAATCTAATTAAAGATTCGTTAAAACTCCACTTAGTTTTAATCTTTAACTGGGTTAAAGAATCAGTGTCATTTAAAACACGGTTCACGATAAACCCAAAATCACATTCCATTAATTATCGGGTTAAAGAACAAGTGTTATTTAAAACACTGTTCACGATAAACCCAAAAATTAATACCAATTCAATTCCAATTAAATATCGTTTAATTGGTACACTTCATTAAATCTAAATAAAAAGATTTAATCTTTTCTCAACTGGGTTCAAGAACAGTGTTAGTGAAGACACCATTCACGACAAACCCAAATCACATTCGATATTCAATACAAGGCTCTGAATAGAAAATATATCGGCTTATATTCAATATCGAATTCTACGACTAACAAATGTCGTATTGGAAATAACGATATAAATATATATCTTTCAAATTTCCATAACCACACCTGTATAATCACGAATTCCAACATCGAAATATTCCGAAGACAATTTCGATTCAAATCCACTCCAATGCAATCATTGGAAATTTTGGTTATTTTCAAAACCATTTCAAATTCAATTTATTTATTTAAAAATAAATAGAATTATAATTCTAGTTCAAAACTAGTTCATTTTGATAAAAATCTATTTTTATCTTTTCAAATATGGAATTTTTCATCCCAAATCTTCACAAATCATTTCTTATGATTCTACACAAATTATTACTATTTTTAATAATTTTATCAAGGCCCGTACAGTCGATTTCCATCAACGGCCATCGAACTGCACTTACAGCGACCTTTTTCGAATTTGATTTGGACATAATTCCAAATCCAACCGTTATATTTCTAATTTCTAATATTCGTTAGAAAGCTCTTTTCGGTACGAACCCAACGGTTCCGGTTTTAGGAGAATCCGACGGTCGGATCTCCCGCAATGTCCGTTTGAAATAAATGGTCGAAATTCACGAACTGCCGCGGCGCGGCGCGTTCTATTCAGGCCATTATATTATATATAATATATATAATATATATTTCGTCGATTTCTATTCAAAACGAATTATATAAATAGTTTTAAAATCGTTTCAAAACCTATTTCAACTTCCATTTCAATTCAAAGCAAAATTGAATTCTTCTTTATAAATTCGTTTCAAAATTCATTTCTATTCAATTCAAATTTCAATTCAATTTGAATTCATTTTCAATTCAATTCATTTCGAAATCGTTTTCAATTCACTTTGAATTCGTTTTCAATTCAATTCATTTCGAAATCGTTTTCAATTCAATTCAATTCGAAATCGTTTTCAATTCAATTCATTTCGAAATCGTTTTCAATTCAATTCAATTCGAAATCGTTTTCAATTCACTTTGAATTCGTTTTCAATTCAATTCATTTCGAAATCGTTTTCAATTCACTTTGAATTCGTTTTCAATTCATTTCGAAATCGTTTTCAATTCACTTTGAATTCGTTTTCAATTCATTTCGAAATCGTTTTCAATTCACTTTGAATTCGTTTTCAATTCAATTCATTTCGAAATCGTTTTCAATTCAATTCATTTCGAAATCGTTTAAAATTGATATAAATATCGTTCACGTCAAAATGGCGTCAAACTAATCAACACGACTTCATAAATTTCTATTTTCAAATATTCTATTTCAAATATTTCTATTTCAAATATTTCCATTTCTAAACTGGAATGAGGCCCAATCAATTACCATATAAAATTAATTATATGGATTTCCATACAACACATGTATATAATAGCAACGATAAATAATCAACCATCAACCAAAGTGCACTACACCGTATAAGCATCAACTATAGATATTCAACGCTTATAACAGCCTGTCAATCAATCGATCGACATATTTAATCAATCAGGATGAGTGAAATTCATATTTCATCCCAACACCCGTGTGGGGTTTCAAATCAACAAACACACATTTTTGTTTGTGCAGTTGGGCGATGTGTAAAATTTATCAACCCAATCAATATCCGTCAAATCAGTGTAAATAAACAAATCGGCCGATTTGTTTATAAATATTTATTTATTCACTTTCACGTTAAAAATTATATTTTTAACGTCAAAAATATTTATTTCAACACTTGAATTTGTATTCAGTTCACTTACACAATAAAAATGATATTTTTATTTTTCTAACATATTTTAGAAAATTTCGGCGGCATAACGGCACGATACTAGAAACGGGACGAGGCCTAGCCTTATCCCCGGTCTAGTGAAGGCCCACGCCATTCACACATCAATCATATCAATTTCAATTTCACCAAAACAATCAAATCCAAATCAAATAATCTAACCAACTACACAACCAATCAAACAAGTCCATGGTCTGTGGACGGGTGTCGGGTGCTTCTAATAAGCACCGTCTGCATCCTAGTATATATATATATATAACTAGAAAAGTAGAATTTGAGTGAGAAGTTCTCACCTATAGCTATCCAAACATCTCGACTCTTCTTTTGCAGAAGTCTTCGTCGTTTCGCCTTTTTGTCACCTTCGCCCGTATTCTCTACATATGTAAAAATCGAATTTTTACTATGTTATTCAATATATAAAAATCGAATTTTGACTTCGCTACTCAATATATAAAAATCATATTTTTATTTCGAAATTCAATAGATAAAAATCACATTTTTAATTCGAAGTCTAACATATAAAAATCACAATTTTAATTCGTAGATTTCGTCTTTTCTAATATAAAAATCTAATCTATTTCATTTTCAAAATCTAATCTTTTTAACATATGAATTTCTAATTTTACTTCAAAGTTCAATATATAAAAATCGAATTTTTACTTCAAAGTTCAATATATAAAAATCGAATTTTTACTTCAAAGTTCAATATATAAAAATCGAATTTTTACTTCGACTTTAAATATCTAAAAATCTGATTTTTTACTTCTTGAAGCTCAAATCCTTTTTTCTCTTTAAAGATTTTACTTTTAAACAAAATCAGTTTTTAAAAACATAAAAATCAGTTTTTTCTTTTCTTTAAACAAATCAGTTTTAAATCCTTTTCGACTTTAAATATCTAAAAATCTGATTTTTTACTTCTTGAAGCTCAAATCCTTTTTTCTCTTTAAAGATTTTACTTTTAAACAAAATCAGTTTTTAAAAACATAAAAATCAGTTTTTTCTTTTCTTTAAACAAATCAGTTTTTAAATCCTTTTCAAATCAGTTTTAAAATGCTTTTCAAATCAGTTTTTAAATCCTTTTCAAAATCAATTCAGTTTTTAATCCTTAAAAAAAAAACTGTTTTAAAATCTGCTTAAAAAAACGGTTTCTTAAATCCTTTAAAATCAGAATCTAAAAACATAAAAATCAGTTTTTAAATGTTTTATAAAATCAGAATTCAAAGATGAAAATAAAATAAAAATAAATTTACCTGCGAAGAAAAGGGGGGCTCGATGGTGTTCGTCGAAGAGGGGGCGTGGGGTTTAGGGCGGCGGTCTCGAATCTGAGGGGGGGGTCTCGTCGGTTGTTCGCAGAGGGACGGGGGGGGGGGGGGGTCTCGTCGGTTGTTCGCAGAGGGAAGGGGGGGTGCGGTGAACGGATGGGGTCTGATGGTCGGGGCTCGAGCGGCTACTGGTGGCGGCTTCATCGGAGGAGGGACGAGCTCCTCCGTCCCCCTTTTCCCTTCTTTTTTTCTTTTATGATTTCTGATTTAATCGGGGGGGGGGGGCAACGGGTTTTAAGGAGAGGATTTTCCTTTTTTTTATATATATATATATATATATTATTTAATTATTTAATTATTTTAAAAGTTGACTTTTACATACGACCCCTAAACGAGGTCCACCGCCTGTCGTCCATAACGTTTTACCCCCATTCCGAACTCAATGGGATATGCCACGTGGGCTGATTCGACTGTTTGAATCAGTTTCCGTTTAATTTACATTTAAATCATTATATTGAATTTTAAACGTACATTTCAAATTACCGGGGCCACATACTAACTAGAAAAATTCCCGAAAAATATTTTCTAGCCTCGTATTGACGATACGGTCCTAACAAAACTAGTTTCGTCGAATTCTGAGACCGTTGGAAAAATGGCCAATTTCCAGTCGATTAAAATCAACTGAAATGGTCAAAACACGTTTTCCTTTGCCACGCTCACATATTGATTCGAAAAATTATGAAATTTGAAATCTAGTAATAATTCAACATCACGGACCCAACAAAACTGGTTTCGTCGAAATCCGAGGTCATTTGCAAAATGTCCATTTTTAAGGGCCTGAATTCCATAGCGACTATTCAGAATTTTCAACTGGACATATCTTTTGATTCCCGCTACGAACTTTTGATTTTTCGGATTCGTTGGAAAGATATTCACTATTAGATTCCATTATTTTTGGTTTCACTAAAATCCGGATTGTTTTGCACCCGATACATTCAATTGAAGTTTGAAATCGAATTATCGAACTACCGCGCCATTTTCAATTCCTTTTATAATTATATATAAATATTTATATTCTAACGACGACGCATATAAATATATACGTTCAAATTATATTAAAAATAAATTTCCCGTCGATATTATTTAAAATAATTCATTTTAAATAATGGAAGTGGGAAAGTGTCTCGATGGACTTTATTGATGGGTTACCGAGATCGAGGAAGGGTAATACAGGGATTTGGGTCGTGGTAGACAGACTTACTAAGAGCGCCCATTTCATTCCCGTGAAGGGTAAGAGGACTGGTCCATGGTTAGCCTCCGTATACATTCGAGAAATATTTCGTTTGCACGGTGTTCCTTCTAGCATAGTGAGCGACCGCGATCCTATCTTCACTATCGAGTTTTGGAAGAGCTTGCATGAGGCGGTAGGGACTCAGTTATGTTTGAGCACCGCATATCATTCTCAGACGGACGACCAGATCGAGAAGGTGAATCGTATTCTAGAGGACCTTTTGAGGCTATGTGTCTTAGACTTCGGAGGTACATGGGAGGAACATCTTCTGTTGGTAGAGTTCGGATATAATAATAGATTTCAGTCTAGCATTGGCATGGCACCTTTCGAGGCTCTTTATGGACGGCCATGTCGTTCGCCTACATGTTGGTGGGAATCTACAGATAAGATCTTGCTTGGGCCCGATATGATTAGAGAGACTTCGGAAAAGATCGATTTGATTCACAGGAGGATGAAGACGACGCAAGATAGGCAGAAATCTTATGCGGACAAGAGGAGGACAGATCTTGAGTTTGATATTGGGGACATGGACTTTGTCAAGGTATCTCCATTACGGAATGTGGTTCGCTTTGGGTCCGTTGGGAAGTTAGCACCAAGGTTCGTAGGGTCGTTTTATATTAAGGAGAGGATTGGACAGATGGCGTATAGAGTGGAGTTGCCCGAGAGACTTAGTGGTGTACACGATGTATTCCATGTATCACATTTGAGGAAGTGCTTGCATGAGACCGCGGAAGTGGTGGAGCCGAGCTTGCTTAGAGAGGTGGAGATAGAGCGTGATGCGACGATTCGATGAGCTCCTACGTGCACTCTTGGGTCGGAGATTAAGAAGTTGAGGAATCGAGAGGTCAAGCTAGTCAAAGTGCAATGGGGAGATGATGAGAGCAACGCTACTTGGGAGACGGAAGCGAAGATGCGTTCATTGTACCCTTTTCTTTTTTAGGGTATGTCTATTAATTTCTCCTTTATCGCTTAGCTTGTACTTATATTATCTTTAGTATGTCCTCTCGCTAGTATCTTTGACCTTTAGATAGGGTAATCCTATGGTTGAAACATGTGTTTGATACATATTATGTATGATGGATGCATGTGGATGCTAGTGTTTGCTAGTGGTTGCTCGTGGATGCATATACATACACTTTAGGCACTAGATCGGCTCAGTCACTTCATGTTGCATATTGCATATAAATATGTGTGCATATTTAAGTTAATGGATGTATAATGGTTGTGCTATCATATGGATGCTGCATTTTGGTGAATGGTTGTGCACACATGTAGAAATAATATGTATCGATAGGATTCTTTCGCATACATAATGGATGCATGGCACTATCATGGTTTGCATTAAGGAGGTCAACTGAATCAGTAGACCGCCTGATTTTGCATTAGATAAAAAACATATACACACACCTATTGCATATGTTCATACAGCATTAGGAATTTTATAAGGACAATGGATGCCTGTGTTTGATGGTTGAGTAGATGGTTGTTTGGATGTTAGGATATGCATTCTCCTTAACTTGGAGATTTCGGGGGGAAAATCCTTTAAGGAGGGGAGAATGTAACACCCTGTATTTCTGTTAATATTAATGTTCACAAATTAAAGAATAACTAATCTCAGATGTGAGAATTAAGGGAAACGGGTTGCGCCATTGTGTTCTTCTTCGAATTCTGGTTGAGATAGAGTCTGAGTTTGCGTGAATTGGACTTCGTACGAAGATGTTATGGCCATCGGAAGTTTCAGAAAAATTTAAACAGATTTCGAAAATTCAAATTTCAGAGTCAGAATAGGCTAGGCGGGAAATTTCCCGCCAGGGCCAGGTCGACCATTGGGTCGACCTAGGGGTCGACCTACCCTGACCAGGTCGACCTGCCCCCCCCCCCCCCCGGCAGAATTGATTGGTGACCTGTTTGTGATTGTGTGCTGACTCATTAGGGTTTTTGATCTGCTCTGATTGGATGGGATTAATTCTGGGTTGATCGGACGACCTAAACTAATCCTAAACTCTATAAAAAGACATGTAGACTCAAACCCTAAAATCAAAATAAAATTAGATTCATGGCCTCCATACCGTCACCTAGCAACTCAAAATAGCCGCCACCAATTAGAGAGGAAGAAAGCAAATCAAATTCAATTCTATTCAACTCTAACAACGAATCTACTTCAAAGGAAAGCTAATACAACTTCACAACTCAGAATTCAGAACTCAAGACCTTCTTTGAGTTGTGAGTTCGATTTCTTTAATAAAATAATTAGCAATTTAATTGGATTGAGTTATGATGTGGAGTATTGGGATATGATGTGAATTATTGATCGCATGTTATTATTTATGTTGTAAAATTGTGATGTTATCATTTATGTTGTAAATTCTCTGATCCTATCATCTATGTTGTAAAGTTGTGATCATCTATGTTGTAATCTTATGATTGGCTTATGTATAATCAAGTCATCATGGTGTTTCATATGCTAGTTTGGTTATGTTGATTCATATGATAAATCATAAGTATGTATGCAAGTTTAGATTTTGATTCAGACATGAATCATATGCAAGTTGGGGAAAATTATATGTAACCTTACATGTTTCATGACATCTAGTTTATGTGAAAATTTGATCTAAAGTTAGGCTATGACATGTGTGAGTTATATGCTAAATTCTACATGCTAGTTTACATGTTTAGATGTAAGTTTACACCATTGTTATGTTGCATAAATCACATATGCAAGTTTATATAAATATATGATGAATCATGTTATGCAAGTTTGTGGTTCTTGCTTATGCAAGTTTACACCTTTAGATATAGATCTATGACATACATGATTTATGCAAGTTGTGACCATTACCTAACAAGTTTACACCTTTAGGTTTGGAACTATGACATATGTAGTTTTATGCAAGTTGTAACTTTGGCCTATGCAAGTTTTAGATGTAGAACATCATTCACACATGCAAGTTCACCCCTTATATTTAGATCTAATTTTATTTATATGTATGTTGTGAAGTTTTCTCTTTATTCCATGAGTTAGACTATTCGAGTCTAACGTATAATTTACGTTAAACGAATGAACATACAATGTGGGACAATGGGATAATATTAAAAGATTTAATATTTAGAATTGGCATAAATGCCTTAAATGGCATAAAATTAATTTGTGATGAAAATTGGTAAGGTTTTGCATACCATAAATAGATGGACATAACTGAGTCAATTATGGCCATAGTTAAATTTGGAATGGATTGATAATTTGAATAGGGAAATTAATTCAAATTGGGGAATGATTAATTAGGTGTAATTAATCGTCTAAGACACGAGGTTAGGCTCTTTTGTGGTGTAAGACTGCCCGGACCCGCCCAACAAATCCAGTTGCCACAAATGCCAGTCTAATGTGGGAGGTCTTAGGCATAAACTAAATGCATAACAGTTGTAAAGACACGAGGTTAGGCTCTTTTGTGGTGTAAGACTGCCCGGACCCGCCCGGCAAATCCAGCTGCCACAAATGCCAGTCTAATGTGAGAGGTCATTATAAGGTTACAGTCTTAATGAATTAAGAAACACTTAACCAGATAAACATGTAGTGGGACATGAAGGGGTTAAGTGGGTGCCTTGGGTGGCATGTGGAATCTAGTGGGTGCCTTAGGTGGCATCTGAAATACGATTATAAACACTTAACCAAAATTGAAACATGTAAGTGAACATGACTAAGAAGAGGGTTAAGTGGGATGTACTAGAGAGGACCAAGTTTAGGTGGATAGCTTGTGTCAAGTAATGGGGGCCCGTTTCAACCAGTTACCCATACGTATCTTTGTGGGCTCGACCCAAGTCGAGTACGGGACATGCATACTGGGCTTGACTGTAAGAGGCCAAAACGGGTTAGTGGTAGCAACGCAAGTCCAACGGGTTCATATGCATGTATGGGCTCGGGCTGGTAGGTAAGACGTTGTTGCATCATGTAGGTATAAGCCGTGCATTGTTGGTTGTATCGGGTTGCCACTTTTGGGAGTGATACACCCCACTGTGGGGCCATCATGGGTATCTACGAGTTACGGAGCCGATCGCATGGGGTTAGTGGGTACACCTTGTGGAGATAAGGGCAGGCGGCACCTATGAAGGAAACTAGGGGTGCACGAAACTACCATTATCATTATTAAGTTCTGTAGGCGGGATCAACCATATGGTAACTAGTGATGGTGCAGTATAGTAATTATCTTTTATTGACTACGTGCGCCTTTAACGTTATCTTTGTTCATCTTGTTTCATTGTTTACTCTGCCATACTCAATTGTTCACAGTCATTTCCTTATTTTCCAACTCATGACTTAACCTAGTTATTTTGGTAATTATATTGTTAAAGTTATCGCACTCGCCAGACTTTATGTCTAACCCCCTTTGTTTCCACCTCTTTTCATCCTTTGCCCCCCCCCCCTCCAGGTGCTCAGGTTGGAACTTGCACCAGTGGAGCTTGATTTTGGACAGTTGTATCTCTTTCTTTTTAGAAGTTGCTTGAATCGCTGAAGTAAAGTTCAGCCTCTTTTATTTATGGCTATTTTGTACTGGGGTTATGTCTTTCAATTTATGTACTCTGATTTATTCAAGATGGATATTATGTACTTTGACTCTGGTTTTTGATGATGTAATCAAACCTATGTGTTTACCGCTGCAATGAATAAAGTTTTAAATTTTTAAGTACTGTTTATATCTGTCCTGTTGTTAAGTTTATGTTCTATACTCACTCAAAACGCTCCATAGAAGTCAATGCATTCCCTTTGTGAGTGACATTAATGGACGTGGGGTGTTACATTAATGATGAGGCCTCATCATCATAATCATCTCCGGGTGACTAGAGTGTGATTCTATATCTATCTAGTATATTAAAACTTCAAATACACATGGATCGGACGTATATGCAAAATCTTTATATATTGGATTGTCCAAATCAATTTAAAATAAATATTCAAATACGAATAATAAACTTTAAATTTTCAAAACAAAATTTGTTTTCAATTTTATTTTAAAAAAAACACTCTTCACACTCATTCTAGGATACTGCTAATCCCATCTCTAACGAGTCATTCTTATTGGATATTACTAATCCAATCTCTGATGAATTCTTTCATTCGGTTCTAATGTGTCTTGTTCTCCGAGCTCTGTAAACCAAAGCTCTAATACCAAATGAAGCGACCCGAACTTCCCCGTGAAGGAAAGCCCAGATTGACGTTGAGAACACGACAAATCAGAACACAAACAGAAGAACATTTCATTGCTTATTACAACAATTTCATCAGAATACAAGAATATACAGAGTATGAATAAATATTACACATTTACTAAATATCAAAGATTTACAAGTTACAATGCAGCGGAAAATAATACAAAACACAACTGAAAATAATATACGGATACAGAGCTTTCCAAATACCATTCCAGCTGTAAACCAGGATCCCGTGAATATAAATCTACAAAACCAAAACTACTAGCTGCCCATGTCGAAAATAGGGGCACCCAGAGTTTAGGTTAAAATGATAAACTATAGGTTGGCCATGTGACTGGTGTGAGAAATAAATCAGTTATTTAAAACTTTACTTTAAATCGGATATATCAAGGGACCACGCCGTATAACACGTAACGGGTTTCCTCCCAAGAATACCAGTGCATATAACAATACAACGCAATGCTTTTTGGAAAAATGAAGCTATTATAAGACCCAGGTCCCATCACACAATGCAACGCAAGCCGGAGGATAGGGTTTTCCCTTATAATAACCAAACATGCTTGGTACGTTAAAACAAATCATTTGATACTTTTATAAGTGCATAGGGTATAAAACAACTTCAAATATAAATGTATCAATCCTAGACAGCATGGGTACCATATATCATGTCACCAATACTAGGCTCTACAATCAAAATAGCAATTGTCACGTATTGGAAGTTGGATTTCCATCTGTGAACCAAGGCAAGGGATCGTCCTTACCACTTTGAGACAATCTAGCCCATGTCTCGGGCAAGTACTCTGTCAAGCCTTTGGATCGTCAGGGCCGGTCCACACAGAGCGGATTAAAATGCCTGAACAATGCGTTTCCCCGCCCTATGGGGCGTAAACTGGTCATATCCCGACCAAACTATCAGCCCTGGAATGACCGATATAACCGAGGTGCCTCACAATTCATCATCCACATAAGTAAAATGTCAGGGCGTGCAAAACGCTGACACTACTCCTAGCTAGAAGGAAACGCATGTCCTCACTGAGGTCCTCTTCCATTTTTGGTCCACACCAGGATATGAGGCTCGCGAATTAACGCTACACAAAGCTACGCTATATTAAAGACATGCTTTGATCATCAACCACAAGACTCTGCTTTTCAACAGAAGCCTTGATCATTTGCATCTCAGCATGCTACACAGGCAATTCACTCTATGCAACCGATGTATATCAATCACACAGAATGAAATCCGATGTCAGATACACATCCATTTACAAGTTCGTTCTGGGTCTGAACGAAACCGGAGGCATCTTATTCCTCATCCTGTATGTCCAATACGGAAGAGAGGCCCTCGCATATCTGGTCGATCTCCATGTACGTCTGGATGGTCACCACTTATTACCTTATCTTGGGTGTAAAGCCCAATCAAAACATCAGTAATCATCTAAACGATGTGAAGACCTCCGGTCTTCGACCACTGTCTTCATCCTCGACATATCGTCGAATCAGTTATTCAGAATGGGATAAACTCGGTCTTTCCGGATAACTTGCGTATATAATAAACAAGTGCTATAAAAACACAACATACGACTTATTCCAATTCTGAATTTTCTTTTATTCAAATATTCACATCATTAGGGATTTGTTCCTATTAATTTTATCAAAGATAAATTCTTTTAAATTTATTCTTTAATCTTCCTTTGGATATCATTTCAAACCATTCCATTCCATCAGCCTCTGACCGTAAATTAGCAAGTGAACAATTCCCTAAATATTAACCCCGAAGGCCGAAACCAACATCAGTTCAATACCCAGGAAACCATTCAACTCAACTAATCTCTAGTTAGTTTCTGATTTTCATAACTCTATTGAGTCTAAGAACAGTATTATTAAAGATACCATTCACGATAACCCAAAACCTCATTCTATCATTAATCGGGTTAAAGAACAAGTGTTATTTAAAACACCGTTCACGATAAACCCAAATCACATTCCATTAATTATTGAACCTTCACGAAAAAATAAATCAATATATAATCGATATAAATTTCAGTATCCGACTAATAATATAAATGGAATAACGGCAAAGCCTTCTAAATTCCATATGTATTAACAGTCTTCCTCCACAGAAGTTCATTTCGATTATTATCAATCGAATTCCATCAATTCCAATTTAATATATTAAATTGGAAAACTGTTACTTTGGAAAATTCTCGTTAAATCTTAATAAAAAGATTTATAAATTCCAAATCACATTTCACCATAAATCGGGTTAAAGAATGAATGTCATTAAAAACACAGTTCACAATAAACCCAATTCACATTCTATATTCAGTTCCAATTAAATGTTAATTAGTTGGTAATTTTCTTCAAATCTTAATTAAAAGATGTATTCTTTTCACCCTGGGTTTAAGAACAGTGCCATTTAAAACACAGTTCACGACAAACCCAAAAAACCCATCAGTCTCTAACCGTAAATTTGTAAGAGAACAATTCTCTAAGTATTAACCCCGAAGGCTGAAACCAACATCAGATCAATAACCAGGAAACCATTCGACTTAACTAATCTCCAGTCAAATTCTAATTTTCTTAACTCTATTAGGTTTAAGAATAGTATTATTAAAGATACCATTCACGACAAACCCAAAATCCAATTTGATATTAAATACAAGACTATGAATAGAAAATATATCGGCTTATATTCAATATCAAATTCTGAAACCAACAAATATCGTATTGGAATAACGATATATATCTTCCAAATTCCTCCACAATTTCTGTATAATCACGGAATCCAATATCGAAATATTCCGAAGATAATTTCGATTCAAATCCATTACAATTCATATATTGGAAATTCTGATTATTTTTAAAACCATTTCAAACCGGATTTATTTATTTTTAAAATAATGGATTATAATTCTAGGTCAAAACTAGTTCATTTCGATAAAAATATATTTTTATCCTTTCAAATATGGAATTTTTTCATCCCAGTTCTTTCCAAATCATCTATTATGATTTTACACAAATTACTAATATTTTTAATAATTTTATCAAGGCCCGTACAGTCGATTTCCATAAACGGCCATCGAACTGCACTTACAGCGAACTTTCCAAATTTGATTTGGACACAATCCCAAATCCAATTGTTAGATTCCACATTTCTAATATTCGTTAGAAAGCTCTTTTCGATATGAACCTATTGGTTCCAGTTTTAGGAGAATCCGACAGTCGGATCTCCTGTAACATCCATTCGAAGTCAATGGTCGAAATTCGCGAACTACCGCAGCGCGGCTCGCTCTATTCAGGCCATTATATTACATATATATATAATATATATTTCGTCGATTTCAATTTAAAATGTATTTTATAAATCGTTTTAAATTCGTTTTCAAAATGATTTCAACTTCGTATTCAATTTCAAATCAAAATTGAATATTCCATATCATCGATATATGTATAAATGATAATATTTTCAAAGCATTAGATTTTGAAATCCATTCCTTTTCGATATTCATTGTAGAAATGAATAAAATATATATAAATATCGTTCACGTCAAAATGGCGTTATCTAATCAACACGGCTATATATATTTAAATATATTCGTTATTTTAGAATATTCATTCTTTCTGAACTGGAATCAGACACAGTCAATTACCATATAATGTGATTATATGGATTTCATACAACCTGTATACAACAACAATCAAACACAATCAACCATCATCCAAAGTGCATTCTACACTGCATAAGCATCAAATACAAATATTTGATGCTTATAACAGTCTGTCAATCAATCGATCGACATACAGCTAATTATTGGGATTAGTGTATGTCATATATCATCCCAATACCCGTGTGGGGTTTCAATCAACAAATAATGAATTTTTTTTGTGCAATTGGGCGGTGTGTAAAATTTATCGTCCCAATCAATATCAGTCAAATGTGTGTACATAAACAAATCGTACGATTTGTTTATGGATATTTATTTTATTCATATACACGTTAAAAATTATATTTTTAACAATAAAATATTTTTAACTATAAAATATTTTATTGCATTCCACATCACACAATCAACTTTCACAACACAATCCACCAAACAAATAAGTCGTCCACGGTCTGTGGACGTCGGGTGTCGGGTGCTGCTAAGCACCGTCTACATCCTAGTATATATTTTAACTAGAAAATAAAATAAAAGTAAGGTGTTCTCACCTTTGGGATCCACTCCGTCATTCTCTGAACGGTTTGCATTCGCCCAACATTCGAATGCGATCTTTTCCTGCTATTCATAGTAAAAATAGCATTTTTAATATGATGTTAATTTTAAAAATCACATTTTCATTTCAACACCATAAAAATCACGTTTTTATTTCACTATATATATAATAAAAGTCAGATTTTTATTTCGCTACATAAATAAAAATCATATTTTTATATTCTCTATTATATAAAAATTCTATTTTTAATCCGCTACTCATATAAAAATCAAATCTTTATTCTCACTACTTCCTGATAAAAATAAATTTCATTTTTTATATCGATGTTTGCATTATAAAAATCATATTTTTACATCGTTACTTCGTTATAAAAATTATATTTTTATAATGCTACTTTCTATATAAAAATCTTATCTTTTCATTGCTACTTCATTATATATAAAAAATCATATTTTTACATCGTTACTTCGTTATAAAAATCATATCTCTCTCTATATAAAAATCATTTCTTCCATACGATAAAAATAATATTTTTATCGAACTAAAAATCGTATCTTTATCTCATGACATCTCCCATAAAGATCATAATTTTACGGTGCTATCATATAAATAAAAATCCTATTTTTATATGGAAAAATCAAATTATTACTTGTAACACCCCGTGTATTCTATAACTGTGGAATTAACAAATTAAAGTATAATTAATTTGAAATCAAAGAACTAAGGGAAACGGGATACGCCATTGCGTTCGTCTCGGAAAAATACGCGAAATAGAGTCTGAGTTTTCGAAAAACGGAGTCCGTATGAAGAAGATATAGCCTCCGGAAGTTTCTGAATTAAGTAAAACAGTTTAAAATTAAAAACCGGGCCCAATTGGCCAGGGCGGGAAAAATCCCGCCTGATGCACCCAGGTCGACTGGGCTGTCGACCTGGTCTAACCAGGTCGACAGGGCTGTCGACAGGGCTGTCGACCTGGTCCAGAGCCAGGTCGAACCCAGCCCAACCTGGCTGGCCTATTCTATGTTGGTCGATTTTCTGCAGTCTGCTTTGTCATTAGGGCTAGGTGGCAGGCTCTAATTGGTCTCTCCTTAGGATGAAAGGCTACGATCAATCCAAGTGGCATCAATGGTCCTAATCAGTTCATAACCCCTATAAAAATGACCCTAGACTCTACCTAGGTTTCTTACACAATTCTCTAGCCTCCATTGCTCTCTTCTTCTAATAAAAAAATAAAAATGGCGTCGCTGCTCTGCTGGAATTAAAACTAGAAGATAATCAACATCAGCCTAAGCAACTCAATTCAAACTAGAGATTAAATTTTCTGCAAAGATTCTACAACAAGTTAAAGTTCTTTAATCCAATCAAGGCAAGTACAGTTATTTTCCGCTATAAACGTTAATTATAATTTTGATATGTTTTTAATTCTGAATCTGAGATTGTATATATATTCTCTTCCGTCAGTTTTGTTTTTCTGTGACTGTTCTGTATCCCTTTTCTTCTTTTCTGTTTTTATAGCCAGGCTACCATGAGCCTGTGCCTAATCTCATAAGAGATGAACGTATGAACGCAAATTTTGGGATAAATAATGAATGATGCGAAATTTGACAAGACTAAATTGAATGTATGACTTTAGGTCTGAGGCATAAAATATATTGGACATATGCATAAATTTGACTATGAACATATAATTTATGCATGTTGTATGCATAGTTATGTTGTAATTTAGAACTGTAATTAATGAGCATATGTTGTAAACTAGATTTGGATCTATGCATATTCTATGATAGAAGAAAAGAGGAACCATTGTAAGATTACATATGATTTGAGACTTTGGACAACATGCATATAAAAGTCAAGATCTGATTTTTTTAGAAGATATGATTTAAAGATTTATATTGTTGGGTATAGTTTGCATAATGATTCATGACTCAAAAAGAAGAAGATATGGAAACTTAGGTGTAAAGATTTACATTAATTAGGATATCTATTATTGTGATTACACCTAAATAGGGATTTTTGGATATATGGCATGCATTGAAATTAATGGTTATATTTGGTATAATTTATATATGAGTCTGCTGTAAGATGCTAGTTTAACAAAAATTGGAACATATGTTATATGGCAAATTAGGTACATATTCTGCGCTTATGCAAACATGGAGTATATGTTGTGAATCATGACAATTATGTAGGCATATGAATTTAGGCCAATTTATGATTGGGCAAGGCATGCAAATAGAACTTTTAGAAATATTAAATTTGCTAAATCTGCTAATTTGTCAAGTTGCCTAAACTACTAGTTTTGTTATATTGCCTAGACTGCTAATTAGGTTGAAATGTCTAATCTGTTAAATTTGTCGGTTGAAATGCCTAACCTGTTATATGCCAAAATCTGCTAAGTTGCTAAATCTGTTAAATCCGTTAAGTCATATAAAATCTGTTATCTGCTATGTTGATATAATCATCCTGTTATTGATATAATCTGAATTGGCATATATATTGGGCGTGCGCATAAACGGTAAATTATTAATTAATTGGCCGCAAAGATAAACATGGCTAACTCGAGGTTAGAATGAGTTTGCGGCGTAAATCTGCTCGGAACCGCCCGGCACATCCAGTGGCCGCAAACAATAGGTTCTAATGTGAGAAGTTAGTCATAACATGCGTAAGACACGAGGTTAGGTCTGGCTTGTGGCAGAAGTCTGCCCGGAACCGCCCGGCATATCCAGCGGCCACAAGCTACCGACCTAATGTGAGAGGTCTGTGCATTAATAATTAATTAATGCAAAATCTAAGATAAGAATGACGTCTAAAACGTATTGGGGAAAATAGGGTTAAACCAAAGGGATTAATAGATGTAGTAAAACCCGTCCATGAATCTGTAGACCCAATACAAAGTTAGACAAATCTGAAAAATCTGTACATCTGACCTGTTAGTCTGAAAACTTGTTAACTTAATTTGTGAATTAGTAAATCTGAATTCTGTATGTCTGAACTTGTAAACAAGTTAATCTGAAATCTGTTAGTCTGGGGACACAAGGTTAGGAGGGGAATTACTTGTGTCATCTGTTGTTTGGGACCCATATTAGTCAGTAACCCTTTCTGGTATCAAAACTTTGACCCAACAGTAGGTAGGGTCCGGGCACGCTTACTGAACTAATTATAAGTGGTTCATTCTGATAATGGCGAGGGGTGTTGATGGTGCGTTCCAACCGGGTCATGTGCGTGCATGGACCCCGGTCTGCCTCTGAGGATGTAAGACGCCGTGACATCTGTAAATAGGTCTGTGCCAATTGGTTGTCACTTTAGGGAGTGATACACCCTACTGTGGGGCCGACACAGGATATTTATATATTAGGGAGCCGATCGCTTGGGGTAGGGTTTTAAGGTACGCTTAGTTCTGTCTGTTTCTGTTGGTACCGTCTGTTTCTGTTGGGTGGTAACACCTGTCTGTTTCTGTGTGGTACCGTCTGTTCGGGTGGTAAAGGCCCATTACTAGTGTACACCTAATTCCACATTCTGTCTCCATAGGGATAAATCTGTTTCTTCTTCTGTCTGTTTCTGATCGGGTAGTAAAGGCCCATTATTAGCATTCTGTTTCTGTTAAAGTATTCTGTACCCGTTCCTGCTTCAATTTAGACATTAGGGTGACACCTAATTCTTCTATAGTAGTATTAGTGCAGAGAAGTGTAAAACAATAGTTTATATCATTCTGTTTTTCTGTTATATCTGCTACACCTGTTATAGTTATCTCACATCCAGTTTTATGCTCATATCATGTTATTATTATCTGTTCATATGCTGAAAGTCACTGGACTTGCCAGACTTTTTGTCTGACCCTTGTTGTTTCGCCTACTTTCTTCCGTTTCCCCCCCCCCAGGTTATCCAAGGAGGGAAATACTTTAGCTTGATCCGGATTTCTCTTTGCTTACAGTGCTTAAAGTATGGCTTGGCTCTGTATAGCTTCCGTTCCATGGGGATTATGATTTTAAACTATGCATTTTGAAGGCTTTTGTACAAGACTGATATTTTGTACTTGAATTCTGAAATTGAAAGGATGTAACCATATTAATTTCTGTTTCCGCTGTAATAAAGTTAAAAATTTTCAAGTACTGTTTTATCTGTCTTGTAAGTTTCTGTTCTGTTTACTAAAATGCTCCACCAAAGTTAAGGCATTCCCTTTGTGAGTGACCTTAACGGAGGTGGGGTGTTACACTTGGTATCAGAGCTGAAGGTTACCAGATTGGGTAAAGTTTTTGAAAACTGTTTTCAAAAAGGTTTTGAAAGGAAGTATTTTCAAAAATAAAGCTTATTTTGAAAAACAGGATCCCCTAGAGCCATATATCTTTCTTTCAGTCCTTTTTGTATTGAACCTTTCCTTTTTCGTTCCAGCATGTCTGAAGCATCTGAGATACCAGAGGGTGTTCATGTACCCGGTTGGTTTCGTCAATATCTTGAGGCTAGGACCGCCGCTGCAGGTCCAGCAAATGATCCCCCTCCTCCACCCCCTCCTCGTGCAATTGCTTTCTCAAAGATCTGTAGAGATTTTAGGGCCATGGGTGGGAAGGATTTCAAAGGAACTGAATCATTCGTAGAAGCAAGGAATTGGCTCAAAGAAACTAAGGATCTATTCGTTATCTTCGAGGTGGACGATAGGCAGAAGGTACAGTTGGCAGTATGGCTGCTCAAAGACGAAGCTTCCTACTGGTGGGAAGTCACTAACGCCGAGAGGCCGGTTGAGACATGGATGGATTTCAGAACAAGGTTTGAGACAAAATTCCTCTCGCAAGCTGAACGAAGTTTACAATTGGAAAAGTTCTTGTCTCTTAAGCAAGGAAGTATGACGGTCAAGGAATACGTCAACCAGTTCAACCAACTAGCAAGATTCGGATTGGATTTAGTCAACACTCAGCATAAAAAGGCTCTCCGCTTTGTTAAAGGATTGAATGAGCCACTGCACAGCCTAGCCATGACCCATGTACCCATGGGAGCAACTTACGAGAAATTGGTGGATATGGCACTACTGCACGAGGAAGACAAGGGCCCGAAAGAGACAAAGAAGGAAGAACCACAGAATAAGAAAGCGGGGCCCAAAAAGGAAACACAAAAGAAGGATGAGAAGCCTGAAGATAAGAAGGGGAAAAAGTGCTTTACTTGTGGGAGCTCAACTCATCTGAACAAGGATTGCAGAAAAAGGAAGGGCGCTTGCTTCAACTGTGGGGAGATGGGACACTTCACTAGGGACTGCCCGAAGAGACGAGGACAAGGAGGGCAGGCGAACACTCTTGAGGCTAGTGGCTAGGATAGAAATAGGAAATTTTTTATATTAGGTTTAATTTCTTTATCTGATTGTGACTTTTTCTGATTTTGGTATTTTGATTTTGTAATCGATACTCTGCACTTTAATGCTAGTATTATTTCTGAATTCCGCTATAGACTCAGACCCATAAGGGTTATGGATCATCTGTTTGAGACTGGGGTTTGAGGGATATCTGTGTTAGGCGTCAAGTATGACGCATACATTCTGAGTTTTCGTAGGGTGTCAATTTGATATTGGTTGCGGTCTTTGGGGCCGATACTTAGGACCCATGTCTAATGGGAACCAAATTTTCGTTCTATCTGTACTCGCTTCCATCATTCGACTGTATCCTATCGATCGGATATTTGAACTTTAGGTAGAAACTAATGGGTGTAAACATGTGTTTGAGACATGTTATGTTTGATGGTTGCAAGTGGATGCAAGTGGTTGCTAGTGGTTGCCCGTGGATGCATATACACACACTAGGCACTAGATCGGCTCGAAAACACTCTCATACTGCATATGGATGGGTGAGCATTTTTCAATTCTTGTGGATGCAAATTGGTTGATTCAGCACATGGATGTTGCATTTGAGTGAATGGTTGTGCACTCATATAGAAATAATATATATCATCAGAATTCTATTGCATACATGTTGGACTCATGGCACTGACATAATTCGCATTAAGGAGGTCAACTGAATCAGTAGACCGCCTGATCTTTGCATTAGATAAGGAACATATACACACACTTTTGCATATGTTCATACAACATTAGAAGTTTTCTAAGGACAATGGATGCTTGTGGATGATGGTTGAGTAGATGGGTGATTGGATGGTAGGACACATTCTTCTTAACTTGAAGATTTCGGGGACGAAATCCTTTTAAGTGGGGGAGAATGTAACACCACGTGTATTCTATAACTGTGGAATTAACAAATTAAAGTATAATTAATTTGAAATCAAAGAACTAAGGGAAACGGGATACGCCATTGCGTTCGTCTCGGAAAAATACGCGAAATAGAGTTTGAGTTTTCGAAAAACGGAGTCCGTATGAAGAAGATATAGCCTCCGGAAGTTTCTGAATTAAGTAAAACAGTTTAAAATTAAAAACCGGGCCCAATTGGCCAGGGCGGGAAAAATCCCGCCTGATGCACCCAGGTCGACTGGGCTGTCGACCTGGTCTAACCAGGTCGACAGGGCTGTCGACAGGGCTGTCGACAGGGCTGTCGACCTGGTCCAGAGCCAGGTCGAACCCAGCCCAACCTGGCTGGCCTATTCTATGTTGGTCGATTTTCCGCAGTCTGCTTTGTCATTAAGGCTAGGTGGCAGGCTCTAATTGGTCTCTCCTTAGGATGAAAGGCTACGATCAATCCAAGCGGCATCAATGGTCCTAATCAGTTCATAACCCCTATAAAAATGACCCTAGACTCTACCTAGGTTTCTTACACAATTCTCTAGCCTCCATTGCTCTCTTCTTCTAATAAAAAAATAAAAATGGCGTCGCTGCTCTGCTGGAATTAAAACTAGAAGATAATCAACATCAGCCTAAGCAACTCAATTCAAACTAGAGATTAAAGTTTCTGCAAATATTCTACAACAAGTTAAAGTTCTTTCTTTAATCCAATCAAGGCAAGTACAGTTATTTTCCGCTATAAACGTTAATTATAATTTTGATATGTTTTTAATTCTGAATCTGAGATTGTATATATATTCTCTTCTGTCAGATTTGTTTTTCTGTGACTGTTCTGTATCCCTTTTCTTCTTTTCTGTTTTTATAGCCAGGCTACCACGAGCCTGTGCCTAATCTCATAAGAGATGAACGTATGAACGCAAATTTTGGGATAAATAATGAATGATGCGAAATTTGACAAGACTAAATTGAATGTATGACTTTAGGTCTGAGGCATAAAATATATTGGACATATGCATAAATTTGACTATGAACATATAATTTATGCATGTTGTATGCATAGTTATGTTGTAATTTAGAACTGTAATTAATGAGCATATGTTGTAAACTAGATTTGGATCTATGCATATTCTATGATAGAAGAAAAGAGGAACCATTGTAAGATTACATATGATTTGAGACTTTGGACAAAATGCATATAAAAGTCAAGATCTGATTTTTTTAGAAGATATGATTTAAAGATTTATATTGTTGGGTATAGCTTGCATAATGATTCATGACTCAAAAAGAAGAAGATATGGAAACTTAGGTGTAAAGATTTACATTAATTAGGATATCTATTATTGTGATTACACCTAAATAGGGATTTTTGGATATATGGCATGCATTGAAATTAATGGTTATATTTGGTATAATTTATATATGAGTCTGCTGTAAGATGCTATTTTAACAAAAATTGGAACATATGTTATATGGCAAATTATGTCCATATTCTGCGCTTATGCAAACATAGAGTATATGTTGTGAATCATGACAATTATGTAGGTATATGAATTTAGGCCAATTTATGATTGGGCAAGGCATGCAAATAGAACTTTTAGAAATATTAAATTTGCTAAATCTGCTAATTTGTCAAGTTGCCTAAACTACTAGTTTTGTTATATTGCCTAGACTGCTAATTAGGTTGAAATGTCTAATCTGTTAAATTTGTCGGTTGAAATGCCTAACCTGTTATATGCCAAAATCTGCTAAGTTGCTAAATCTGTTAAATCCGTTAAGTCATATAAAATCTGTTATCTGCTATGTTGATATAATCATCCTGTTATTGATATAATCTGAATTGGCATATATATTGGGCGTGCGCATAAACGGTAAATTATTAATTAATTGGCCGCAAAGATAAACATGGCTAACTCGAGGTTAGAATGAGTTTGCGGCTTAAATCTGCCCGGAACCGCCCGGCACATCTAGTGGCCGCAAACAATAGGTTCTAATGTGAGAAGTTAGTCATAACATGCGTAAGACACGAGGTTAGGTCTGGCTTGTGGCAGAAGTCTGCCCGGAACCGCCCGGCATATCCAGCGGCCACAAGCTACCGACCTAATGTGAGAGGTCTGTGCATTAATAATTAATTAATGCAAAATCTAAGATAAGAATGATGTCTAAAACGTACTGGGGAAAATAGGGTTAAACCAAAGGGATTAATAGATGTAGTAAAACCCGTCCATGAATCTGTAGGCCCAATACAAAGTTAGACAAATCTGAAAAATCTGTACATCTGACCTGTTAGTCTGAAAACTTGTTAACTTAATTTGTGAATTAGTAAATCTGAATTCTGTATGTCTGAACTTGTAAACAAGTTAATCTGAAATCTGTTAGTCTGGGGACACAGGTTAGGAGGGGAATTACTTGTGTCATCTGTTGTTTGGGACCCATATTAGTCAGTAACCCTTTCTGGTATCAAAACTTTGACCCAACAGTAGGTAGGGTCCGGGCACGCTTACTGAACTAATTATAAGTGGTTCATTCTGATAATGGCGAGGGGTGTTGATGGTGCGTTCCAACCGGGTCATGTGCGTGCATGGACCCCGGTCTGCCTCTGAGGATGTAAGACGCCGTGACATCTGTAAATAGGTCTGTGCCAATTGGTTGTCACTTTAGGGAGTGATACACCCTACTGTGGGGCCGACACAGGATATTTATGTATTAGGGAGCCGATCGCTTGGGGTAGGGTTTTAGGGTACGCTTAGTTCTGTCTGTTTCTGTTGGTACCGTCTGTTTCTGTTGGGTGGTAACACCTGTCTGTTTCTGTGTGGTACCGTCTGTTCGGGTGGTAAAGGCCCATTACTAGTGTACACCTAATTCCACATTCTGTCTCCATAGGGATAAATCTGTTTCTTCTTCTGTCTGTTTCTGATCGGGTAGTAAAGGCCCATTATTAGCATTTTGTTTCTGTTAAAGTATTCTGTACCCGTTCCTGCTTCAATTTAGACATTAGGGTGACACCTAATTCTGCTATACTAGTATTAGTGCATAGAAGTGTAAAACAATAGTTTATATCATTCTGTTTTTCTGTTATATCTGCTACACCTGTTATAGTTATCTCACATCTAGTTTTATGCTCATATCATGTTATTATTATCTGTTCATATGCTGAAAGTCACTGGACTTGCCAGACTTTTTGTCTGACCCTTGTTGTTTCGCCTCCTTTCTTCCGTTTCCCCCCCAGGTTATCCAAGGAGGGAAATACTTTAGCTTGATCCGGATTTCTCTTTGCTTGAAGTGCTTAAAGTATGGCTTGGCTCTGTATAGCTACCGTTCCATGGGGATTATGATTTTAAACTATGCATTTTGAAGGCTTTTGTACAAGACTGATATTTTGTACTTGAATTCTGAAATTGAAAGGATGTAACCATATTAATTTCTGTTTCCGCTGTAATAAAGTTAAAATTTTTCAAGTACTGTTTTATCTGTCTTGTAAGTTTCTGTTCTGTTTACTAAAATGCTCCACCAAAGTTAAGGCATTCCCTTTGTGAGTGACCTTAACGGAGGTGGGGTGTTACATTACTTGCATATATGAATTAAAATAATTATAAAACTCACATGCGGTGTCGGAGTGGCGGATGAGGCTCGTGATGACGATGGTGATCGACATCAGCACCCACATTGGTCGGAGCAGTGGGGTTTGGGGGTTTTTAAACTTCGAACCGGGAAAGGAGAGAGAAACTAGGGCGAAGGAGGGAGAGAGGGGTCGGAGGAGGGCGATCTGTGGTCCGGGAGGCGCGTCAGGTCGGAGGCGGTCCAGTTAAGGCGGCGGGTCCCGCTACGGTGGCAGGTTTCGATTGGTTTGGGGGCCGTTTTAATTAGATAAGAGGAGAGAAGGAGGAGGAGAGGAAGTGGGGGGCGGCTGTGGTCTCTGGCGCGGCGGCGCGGCAGGCTAGACGGCGGTGGAAGGGCAGAACTGCGGTGGTGGGTGCAGAGAAGAGGGCGACGGATTTGACGAGAGGGGGGCGCGTTTCTAAGCGTTGACCAGGGGAAAAAGAAATGAGGGTTTTTATTGGGTGAAGGGTGTACATATATTATAATTTTATTTTATTTAATTCCAATAAATGAGATTTTTCATACGGGATATATGGGCGCAGCAGGCTAGATGGCATCAAACCCAACGACTGTCGTCCCTAGCATAATACCCCCATTCCAAACACAATGGGATATGTTTCGTATCCCAATTCGACTGTTTCGATAGGTTTTCATTCAAATTAAAATATAAATCAGTATATATTCACTTTGAATGCACATTTTGATTTACCGGGCCACATACGAACTCTAAAAATTCCCTAAAAATTATTTCTAGCTTCTTATTGATGATACGGTCCTAAAAAAACTAATTTCATCAAATTTGGAGACCGTTTGATAAATGGCCATTTTATGGTCAATCCAAATTGACTTAAACTGTCAAAACATATTTTCCTTCGCCACACTCACATATTGATTCAGAAAACTATGAATTTTGGAATCTAGCAATAACTTGACATCTCGGATCCAACAAAAGTGGTTTCATTGAAAACAGAGGTCGTTTGCAAAATTTCCATTTTTAAGGGTTATATTTTCCATAATGACTATTCTGAATTTTCAACTGGGCATAACTTTTTATTCCCGCTATGAAATTTCAATTTTTCGGATTCGTTGGAAAGATATTCTCAAATAGATTCAAATATTTTTGGTTTCACTAAAATCTGGTTTATTTTGAATCCTATACATTCATTTGAAATTTGAAATCTAATTTTCAAACTACTGCGCCATTTTCAATTCCTTTTATAATTAAAATAAATATTTACATTCTAACATCGATTCAAATAAATATTTACATTCTAATTCTATTCGAAATAAATTTATCGTCATTATTATTTAAAATATATCATTTTAAATATTCCAAATTCATCAAAATTGTCAAAATAAAAAATTTAATTTAGTTCTGATTTTCCGGGTTGTTACATTGAATTTCTCTAATAATTTTTTTTAACAATCAAAATTGTTTATATATACATGTCTGTTACATACATAATAAACTAGGAAAAAATGGAAGAAAGTTTAAAAAAAGGATTTAATAGTAGTTAATATGTTAAACGTGATATTTTCCATTAGCTAAGAAAATGAATTTTCATTTTACTTAGTAAAGCTTTAAATCTAGATTTTAAATATAAAATTTTGCGTTATAAAATTTAATGTATAAGTCAATATACGTTCTAAAATATAAATTTAGGATTTCAAATTATAATATTATTTAGTTTTAAAATTTGAATAACATAAGTTATTTTATAAGTAAATTAATGAATCTTTTACTTTAGTATTAATAGTATATAAATTTAAATTTATATATAAACATAGTTTTTATAAAATATAAGTATATAAAGGTTTTAAATGAAAGTTAGAAATATATGATAACATGATTTGTTTGATGAATTTATTAAAATGAAACTTTTTAGGTTAAGATAAACTTATTTTAAAGATGTGAATTTAAAATAATGAGTGGTTTTATGATTTTGCTATTATTATGAAATTTAATAAATTAATTTCATAATAATAGTTTATTCAGTAAATGTTTTAAATTTAAATATAATTGAAGTAGAATTATTATAATCGATTAAATTGAAATTGAAATTTAATTTATATAAATTTTATTAAAATGTGATTTGAAGGTAACTTGAATCTTTAAGCTGAGAATCGGATAACCCAACTTGAACAGTATTTTGAAATGAACCGAAATTAAAAATATCCATACTGTACTATTAAAGTTGAGTTATGTTTGCATAGCTTACAAGCCCCCTCCAGTCTTTAAAAGGAGCGCGTCTTAGCCTACCATGTGGAATTCTTAACGAACCGTCCCTTTTTTTTTTACATTCTACGAAGTCACATTTCAACATGCCTGGAAAATGTCCTGAAATCAACAGTCGCATTACTCTTCTTCTCTCCTCTCTCTTTGTTTGCTCATATTTTAAGTAAATTTTCCAAAATTTACTGTTGTTTTCTCCATTTGTTCTTCTTTGGCTTTCTTTATTTCTGTAGATCGGATTCCTTGGGGTCAAAGCAATAATCAGGTTTGTTATTCCTATAACTAACCCTAATTTATGAAATCAGGAGCTGCTATTGGTTGGGCACACATGCGGAGACCTAGCATGGGGACAGAACAATTGAACCGGCTCCTTTGAGGTGAAATCCCTGCTTTAAGGTAAACATTTTATCTGATTCTACAACCTATAATGTCGATTTTGTTTTAATTTTGAGTGAGATATCAACTAATTGCTCCTATTTTATGTGCAATCCTAGCTTAAAGTTAATATTTTTTTTTAATAATTTCGCAAGTTTCAATGTCGGCTATATCATATTTTTCAGGAACTACAGACGTGGGTTTCTTTGATTTCTAGAATTAAGGTTGCTACAGATCCTGCTGTCATTTCATTCGGGGTTAAAAATCTCTTCTTTCAGTTGTTATCTTCTTACTCTGTCAATTTTCAATTACAATTTGTTAACGTTGAAATGGAAAAAGATTTTAGCGTTTTCTTTTTACAAAATCTAAAATGGCTGTTTATGTTTTTTTTAAATCTTTTTGACAAATTGGTATTTTGCTTTACAAAATTTGTATCAGACTTCTGTTAGTTGAATGGATATGAAGTCATCGGTCTACCAACTATTTGAAGTTGAGATAGTACATGGTAAGCAATTTGGATAATTTTCATCTTTAGTCCTAAAAGAACCTCAAAATAAAACCCCTGAACTATCTTTTGCTCAGTATTTATTTCTTTGGAAGTTTAGTGATATTAATGGATTGATTGGTCACAATAGGATAAAGTTAGTGTGTATGTGTATATATATATATATTGTGAATATCAAGCCTATAAATGAATCATAAACGAGTCAGCGTAATAACTTGCAAAATAAGAATTGGTTTGTAATTAATTGGTTGTTGATAACAAGCCAAACATGGTATGTAACTGTGTCTTTACAAGATGAAAGATAATATTGTTAATTAATATAAAAAATACCTGAATTAAAATCAATACATGTTTGTGATAGTTTTTATTTGAACTCCCTTGAATATTGGCATACGGGATAAATATAGTAACATGTATGGGTCAAATAATTATAGTAACATTATAATTATCAAGCACTACATATTGTGTTTACATTGTGTTTGTCTAAGTTCCTAACCGACTTACACATATGTGACTTACGAATAATAAATGGCAATTCATTTGATTTAATTTATTTCTGAATTTTTTTGTTTAGATTTATTTTTACATAGTTAGTTCGTATGGTTCAAGTAACATGATAATTATCTGAACTATATATTAGTCACACAATAAATATGTTGAGGAAAATTTTCGTACACGTGTAATTTCAATCATTTCAATTTAATTTCAATGAGATTAGTTTTTACTGATATTTGCAATATTTATAAGATAATCTTTTTGTTATGTTATGTTTTTACGTACATGTGTAATTAATTTGTCGATTAATGAATACAGGAAAATATTTACAAGGACAAAACTAAGGGCTTTTTTATTCATAAGGACAGCCCACTAAAAATTTAACCAAAAGGACAATACACTACAACAATTTATTCGGCCGCTATTTTCTTTCCTTCATCAACCTGCTATCACCGTCGATCTCGTCATTGATTATGAACGCATTTTTTTCCTGTTTTGTTTCGATCTCCAGCAATCATCTTCAAACATCCATACGAAAATCGATCATGCATGTACTGATTTGGGAATTCGTTCAAGTGATTAGGGTAATAAGAATCTCCTCAATTAATTCGATTTGCCCTAATTTTGTCTCAAAAACTTTATCGATTATTGAAGGTGCCGCGGATTTTGATTCGATAAGCAGTAGAGATGATTTCGTTATTTTTGATTTTGCTAATTCGTCATAGAAAATCGAACGAGAGAGATGAACGCGAAAAAAATCGCTGGAAAATACTATTTTTTGTGAAGTTAGCAGCAGTTGTATCATCTTTCTATTTTTTTAGGTATCATTTTTCGTGTTTTAACAATGTTATGCTTTTGTGTTTATAATTTTGGTGCTATATCAATTTTGTACATGTACTGTTACATTAGCTTTGCAACTCAATCGAAATTATGTCATTTTAATCAATCAAAGTGGGATGTAAATATTTTTTGTATTAGTTTTTCTTTAAAATATCAAAGCAGTTTTTAGGTATCATTTTTATATTTTTTTAGGTATCATTTTTATATTTTCTAGTTGAATTTACATCATAGCAGTTTTTAGGTATCATTTTTATATTTTTTTGGTATCATTTTTATATTTTCTAGTTGAATTTACATAATAGCAGTTTTTAGGTATCATTTTTATATATTTTTAGGTATCATTTTTATATTTTCTAGTTGAATTTACATTATTATGTTGGTATAAGTTTTGATTATGTATGAAATTCTTGCAGATACTGGATGCTGTTGGAATTTACTTGATTTCAAGACTGGATTGAGTACAAGTAAAAGTAAATGCATGAATGTATTCTTGGAATGGGGGGCAGTGTTGTATGTACTTATATTGTGTAGGAAAACAATGTACCCTAGTATATCAATTATGTATAGTTGTAGGTATCATATGATACAAGTGGGTATTATTGTGTATTATTGAGAATAATCTCATTTTTGTGATAATTGAATTGAATCAATTGCTATTATTTTTTAAATCAGTAGGTATTATTGAGAATAAATATTATTTTTGTGAGATTTGAGTTGACTAGATGGGTGTTATTTTTTTATCAGTGGGTATCAGTTAGAATTAATGTTGTGTATCAAAAAAAGTCAAATACCAAAGCAAACAAAACAAATTTACCTAAAAATATAAAAATGATACCTAAAACTGCTTTAATATTTTAACGACAAAAGCAATACAGAAAATGTTTGAATCACAATTTGATTGATGAAAATGAAATAAATTCAATTGAATTACAAAGCTAGTGCAACAGTACAGCAACAAAATTAATACAGCAACAAAAAGTAACTAAAAAAACATAGCACAGTGAATACAGTAAAAATGATACCCAAAAAAATATAAAAATGTTACCTAAAAACTGCTGTAATGTTTTAAATAAAAAGTAACACAAAAATTTCTTACATCACAGTTTGGTTGATTATAACGAAATAAGTTCGACTGCAATACATAGATAATGCAACAATACAACAAAAAAATAAATACAACATTAAAACACAACAAACGAATATAAAACAGTGTTAAATAAAAAAATATTTACATATAAAAATGATACCTAAAAACTGCTATGATGTAAATTCAACTAGAAAATATAAAAGTGATACCTAAAAAAATATAAAAAAGATACCTAAAAACTGCTATGATGTAAATTCAACTAGAAAATATAAAAGTGATACCTAAAAAAAAATGATACCTAAAAACTGCTATGATGTAAATTCAACTAGAAAATACAAAAAAGATACCTAAAAAAATATAAAAATGATACCTAAAAACTGTTTTGATATTTTAAAGGAAAACTAATACAAAAAATGTTTACATCCCACTTTGATTGATTAAAATGACATAATTTTGATTGAGTTGCAAAGCTAATACAACAGTACATGTACAAAACTGATATAGCACCAAAATTATAAAAACAAAAGCATAACACTGTTAAAACACAAAAAATGATACCTAAAAATATAGAAAAATGATAACTAAAAACTACTGCTAACTTCACATAAAAAAAGAGTATACAGCGACGAGTTTTTTCTCCTTCATCTCACTCGTTCGATTTTCTACGACGAATTCACGAAATCAAAAATGAAGACATCATATTTACTACCAAACGAATCTAAATCCGCGACATCTTCATGAATCGATGAAGCTTTTGAGATGATAAAATTAGGGCAAATTGAAAAAATTGAGGAGCTTGAGAAATTATGAAGATGATCGAACGAGGGAGATGTTTGAAGAAAAAATCATGGAGAGAAAAATCGCGGCGGTGGAGAAAAATTTAACGAGAAAAATTGAAGCTCGATGTGTTAGAAACCAAACGGGAGTGAAAATTGAACAGGAGTACTGTAGTGTATTGTCCTTTTGGAAAAAATATTAGGCGGTTGTCCTTATGGATAAATTTTAGTGCGCTTTTGTCCTTGTCGTTAATTGTCCCTAATGAACATGTGTTCGCAGTTGCATAATTAAACACCGAAAAATTGCAACAAGCACGTGGTGTTTGTATTTAATACGAATAAATCATTACATATCAAGAATGCGTTTGCATCTACGGACTTTTCTGTGATTTGGATGTGTATTTAAATAAACTAACCAAAAGGCATAATATTTTTATAATCTCAACAATGACAATTCTGTGGATCCTTAAGTCATTGTTAATTTTGTACTTTTAGCTGACTAAATGGTTAATGAACATATTTACAGAATAGATCTTTACACTTCAACACTATTCTCAAAAGTTGTTTTTTTATGTTCATTGCCCTATAAGCTATTTTTGGATAATGACCTATTAATCTTCAATTTGAGTTGGGTTTTTTTGTTTTTATTTTAATTTCAAATTGCATTCAGTGGTACTGAATTTTCACTCTTAAGTGTAGCAAGATTGATGATGTTCCTTTTGATAGAAATGACTTTTTTGATTTTAATAAGAAATTGCTTCTTTATTTTAGTATTGGTTATCTTATATAATTGCATACGCAACTCATCAAAAAGAGAGTTAAAGCTGCTAAAAAAGGTAATAGTTACTATTTTAGTGATATTTTAAAATTAAACAATTGTTGTTCATTCATTAGTTAAAATAATTTTAACTCAAGTTTGTTTTAAAATACATGTAGCATTTGAAAGGTAGCGATTTACGTAATGAATATATCAATTCCATTTAGTAGAAAATGAGTTTTTGTAATTCTTCCATATGTTATTGTTGTATTGTCTACATAATCACATATACAGACATGAGGATTTTGATAACTTTGGTTGGTTATATGTATGTCGTGTAAATCAAGTTGTAGAAATATTGTACACACTTAGCTAAGTAATCTAATATAGTATATATTACTTGATGCAAGGATAATAGGTTGTTTGTTTTGCCAATTTGATACCCAAATTTATTTCCAAGAGAATATGTATTGTAAATACAGGCAATAATTAACACTTTTAAAAAATAATCAGAACAAGCTGGCTAAATAACAAAGGATTCCACTAGCTTCATGGAGTGTAGGTTTAACTATGTTTCCCCTTTTCTATAGTTTTATATATACATTGTTAGTCAGTTACCATGTGATTATATTTGTATCGATTCCATCTGCATCTCTTCTTTCTCAAAAGTACTTGCTTTTGTTTGTAGGGACTAGGGATTTATGTTTATTTATTATGAATGCAGCTATAAAACAACATGAATGATGTGGAAATTTTTACTGTAATTTGATGTCGTCGATATAATGTCATGGCTTTCATGTTTCAAAACCATGTTGTGGAAAGTTATTTGCCTTTCTTAAAGATAACAAAATATCAACCCTTTAGAGGTAAGCATATGACATGAACCATATGTGTGCACGCACACACACACGGAGATATACATGTCCATACATAACACTTATACATGCATGCATACCTATAAACATGCATATGCACACATGCACACACCATACATGCATTCTTGTAAACACAAAAAGATAATAATTTTTGGGCTTATATTATTGGCAGATTTTATTGTGAGTTGTTATGCATCTCTGATCCTATGATAAAAATAATGAACAATGGTAATTCAAGTGCGATTCATTGGTCGTAATGTGAATTTATTTGGCTTGGAAATTTCTAGGAAATTAGTTAAATGAAAAATAGTAAATGTAATGATTCCCTTTCTTAGTTTAAAGTATTGGAAAAGGAGATCATTTCCATGCTAAATGGATGTGGATTTTATTTTGGGTACTGCCTTCACTCTATCAAGTTGAGTCATTAAAAAAAGGGATGAAGTTTTATACGCTACTGATTTTCTCTGTACTTAGGTGAAATTTTGTGGTTTACTGTCATCAAGTAAAGTTGGAAAGATAAGATTTATGATAACATTCTTTGAATAAATACTATTCTATAGCGGCAAATATTTTAATATTCTTAGAATTGGTTTGCTGAGTTCATTAAGCTTATTGAGCTAATGCTACTTTATCCTTATATTTTCCATAATTTGCATCTTTTCATAGTGAAGGCTCCAATGCAAAGTGCCACCATATGACGTTTTAAATGAATGAAATCGCTGTTGCAGACATGGTCACGAAACTGCCCAAAAAGTCCAAAAAAAGTCAACTTCCTAATTATTTTACAGGTAATTGTTTTCTGAATGTGATTACATTTATATATGTAATTTCTCGAGTAAGAAGCAATCCAAGTTATTTTCTTTAAAGCATTTTGTGTTTTACTATATGTTTATATATCAATTTAGAGTTGCCATTTTTTGAGTGGAAGGTTGCTATGAATTGGTATAAGCAGGTCTTAGATGATTTAAAGTTTTGTTATTTTTTTGACACTATGGAACGTGAAGTATTATTGACAGAGATTGTATCGTATTATGTTAGTTCATTTTTTTTCAGTTTTTCATAGTCATCGATGTATGATTTTTATTTTATTTTGGTTAACAGGATTTCTTCGGATTAATGAAACTACTGATTGCAGTTATCTATACATTTTAAAGTTTGAATTTCAAAAAAATATACATAGGTTGCAAATACGTACGCTTTAAATTATGTGCTTTCAATTGTTTATAGTTCTTGGTTGTTTTAGAAGATTTATAGTTCTTGGTTGATTTAGAAGATTTGTTGAGGGAAATACAGGTATGTTCTTTCAACTATTGGTAGTTCTTGGCAATTTCAGAATATTAGGCGAGAAAGCATGAGACTACTATGGAATTGGTTTGATATTGTTTCATCCTACATTTAAGGTATTTTTAATTAAATCAGTGTCAACCACATACATTTTTGTATGTATTTTATTACATGTAATCAGTAAACATAATTTTTATGGAAGAATATGCCAGTCCAATCAGTAAACATAATTTTTATGAAAGAATATGTCAATCCACTGCGTGGAAAAAGAACACTAATGTTGTACTTAATATTAAGAGCATATTCAACTAATTCGACATCACTATTAACGGCTAAATATTAAGGATCAAATGGAATGAAAGTATCCACCAATCACAGTCAGGCATTTTTTTGTATGGGCATCAGTTAGGTTCCAATTAAACATGTGTTCAGATCTCCCACTCTTATTGAATATGCATATGCATATGAACTTTAGTTCATATTTAGCAGGCACCTAGCAATTAATCTTTTAATAAGAGACTGCTCAGCTTTTATTTAATTTTCTAAACATGTTCTTCCTTTTGTTTAAATCGTTGTCACATTCTAATGTTAAAATGATTGTGCGACACAATAGATGTTATGCTTATTTATAATTCACTTCGTAATATTTTTATCTGTGTTACTATAATTTAAAGAAAGGAGTCACATCAAGTTCCAGAAAAATAGAGTAGTTAATAGTAAGTGTTTTCTTTGCAGGTCAATGTTATGGCCAAATATCGACAAGTTTCTCTACATTCCTATGAGAATTTTTCAAACTCCCAGGAGCATAAAAAACAATGAAATGTAAATGCAAATTTTATAGAAAAGAATAATTATATATATATTATGCGATTTGATAGGTGCATTCATATGCATGCATGCACACACAAGCACATATGTGCGTATATCTCTGTTCATGTGGAGTTTCCTTGGTTATACTGAATTATATTCATGTACTAAAATTGTTTAGAGTATCTCCAATAGCGTTACGGGTCGTAACGTTACGGACCGTAACATGTTGGGAGATATCTTTGATATCTCCCAACAGGCGCGAGCCGATTTTATCGGCTCGCAGCTTGCGAGCCGATTTTATTGGCTCGCGCTGCTCCCGCGTCTATATATGGCGCAGGAGGGGGGGTGTTTGCATTACTTTTATTTTCCCTCCAATTCCCCCTTTTTAATTTATTTTTATTCGTATCGACGCCAGGATGCCGCCACGCGTAACGAAGATGGGGAGACGGACGGTTCTACTTATGCCAGACGACGCATCTGGTCCAGCTCACCTTCCTCCACCAGCGGGGACGACGATTGGGGACTTACGTATCCTCCACGAGCTACCAGAGAGTTTCACTCATCGATCTTTTACCGCGCTGGCCACCGTTCAGGTATTTTTTTTTTATTTTTTTAATATATGTAGTTACTGAACTATTAACAAGTATGCCCGGTTGGTTTTACGTTATAGTTTAGTGCATGTACGTTATATGTTTTAGTAGTATGAACTGTTGGTTTTATAGTCATTTAACTGTTATAATTTTAATAGACTCAGTAAATCTACCTTCGCGGGAGTTGGGCGAAGTTTGTTGCACATGCCCTTGACATATTACCACTGCATATTCGGGAGAGGCTAGTTGGTAGTCCGTTCGGACTTTTTTTACGTATTATACCTCCCCAGTCCTTCGATAGACCTTTGGTCGATGCCTTAGCAGAGAGATGGTGGCCTACGACACACACCTTTCACTTTCCGGATTTTGAGCTATGTATCACCCCTACCGATTTTTACATGCTTACGGGGATTGAGATAGGTCGTCTAGATAGAGTCACTTGTCCATTTGATTCCTCTTTTGAGTCACCCGATTCATACCTACAGTATTTGCCAGATTTGTCAACGGCTCATATAGCTAATGGTGTTGTTTCCGTCACATATTTACTTCAGTATATTATAGTGCATCTCAATGTGGTAGATTTCCACGACATAATATACAGAGCTACCATTTTATACCTCCTTGGTTCGATGTTCTATACGAACCAACGGAGTACGATTAGGCTGGGCTAACTAGCAACACTAGTCGATTTAGAGCAGCTGCATATTTTTGATTGGGGCTCTACCATATTGGGTTATCTATACACCGCTCTTGACTCCTATGCTTTTGGAGTGGTTGGCCGGATGTTTGGTTTTTGGTACATGTTGCCGTGCTGGTACTACGAGTACACGGCCAACATGCACCCACGCATGCAGCCCACCACCAGTCATGTTGCTGAGACCTTTTTACCACGCATGCATAGATGGGAGAGTACTCACGGAGTTCGGGGTGCTCCTGCTGATGTGAGACATGACTTGATGGAGGCTCGTACCCAGTTAGATATGAGGGAGAGGGGGAACATATTACGAGCACCTTGGGCTTCTTATTGGTTGTTACTTGCAGCGGATGGCCCAGTACCTAATGCCCATCCATTAGCCATTGCATGTCGATTATCTACTCGATGGGTCCTTTTGTACCCACCGGCCCACCTTCCTATTTGGTACTTGGGAGATAGATGTTATTACCAGGGTACCGGTCAATTGCGCGTACCTGGAGATCCACTTCTGCCACTTGATATGTTCGGGCCGCAGCGTTTTATAGGGAGATAGTATGTGGCTGGTATGAGACAGGCAGGATGGGTTGATACGATCGATTTTCACTTACCCGACGCAGAGTTTGGTCCTTATTGGATTAGGGTAGCTCCTAGACGGTACATGCTGCCGGATTATATGCGAGGTGTGAACTCCGATCACATTGGTCCCCGATTGGTTACTGGTAGAGTTCACCCTCCGCTGTTTACTTTTGATCCGACCCCTTCACAGATCTCCAACCCTCTTACGGATTTCGCTCTTGCTAATACATTTCAGACATTTGATCTTAGCGGTGCACAGATATTCATGCATATTGTTCACCCACATGCACACATGGTGCACGGTGTCCCTACTGCTGGATTATATCCGCCACATGAGGTAAAATTTGTACTTGTGAATTTACGTTGTATGTTATACGCTGTACAAACTGATTTTATATGTTCTATATATGCAGTATGCACCCCGGTTGGACCAGCATAGGATACATATTGCGGCTATTCAGGAGATGGCGCTACTACATTCTCAGTCTATATATGAGGAGCACCAGGCGATTGTTCAAGGTTTGCAGGAGCAGATCTATTACTTACAGGCCAGATTAGTGGCAGCAGGGGGTGGTGATACAGCAGTATCAGGTACCATTGTAGAGTCATGTACTGATGGAGGTTCAGGAGCCGGAGTAGGAGGTTCAGGAGGTGGAGTAGGAGGTTCAGGAGGCGGACTAGGAGGTGGAGGGGGAGACGGACTAGGAGAGGGAGACGAAGTTGGAGGGGTGACGGAGTTGGAGGGGGTGACGGACTTGGAGGTGGAGGGGGTGACGGACTAGGAGGGGGAGACGGAGTCGGAGGGGGTGACGGAGTTGGAGGGGGTGACGGACTTGAAGGTGGAGTGGGTGACAGACTAGGAGGGGGAGACAGAGTCGGAGCGGGTGACGGAGTTGGAGGGGGTGACGGACTAGGAGGTAGTGATGACGATATTCCGTATTATGACCCTTCTTCTGATAGCGGGGACGACATGTCTTTGGATGGTGCTGATGATGATGCCACAGTTTTATCATGATGTATATTTGTGTAGGCCGCGATGTATATATATGTTTGGTTCGATGTATATATTTGTATGCCTTGATGTTTTGCTCGTTTATTATGTTCTGTGTAATGTTTGCTCGTTTCATACGTTCTGTGTAATGTTTGCTCGTTTTATATGTTCTGGGTAATGTTTGCTCATTTCATATGTTCTGTCTAATGTTTGCTCGTTTCATATGTTCTGTGTCGTTCCATATGTTATGTGTAATGTTTGTACATTTATTATGTTCCAAATCTGGTACTTTCCCTAGTGCCAAACCTGGCACTTTGCCAAGTGCCAAACCTGGTACTTTGCCAAGTGCCAAACCTGGTACTTTGCCAAGTGCTTAAATGTTTAAATTATGAGGATACATGGACGACCCTCCTTTTTAACTCCTTTTTAACACCTTCCTGTGCTTAAATGTTTAAATTATGAGGGTGAGTGGATGACCCTCCTTTTTAACACCTTCGTGTGCTTAAATGTTTAAATTATGAGGGTGAGTGGACGACCCTCCTTTTTAACACCTTCGTGTGCTTAAATGTTTAAATTATAAGGGTGAGTGGACGACCCTCATTTTTAACACCTTCGTTTGCTTAAATGTTTAAATTATGAGGGTGAGTGGACGACCCTCCTTTTTAACTCCTTCGTTTGCTTAAATGTTTAAATTATGAGGGTGAGTGGACGACCCTCCTTTTTAACTCCTTCGTGTGCTTAAATGTTTAAATTATGAGGGTGAGTGGGCGACGCTCTTTTTAACTCCTTTTTAACACCTTCATTTGCTTAAATGTTTAAATTATGAGGGTAAGCGGACGACCCTCCTTTTTAACTCCTTTGTTTTCTTAAATGTTTAAATTATGAGGGAAAGTGGACGACCCTCCTTTTTAACACCTTCGTTTGCTTAGATGTTTAAATTACGAGGGTAAGTGGACGACCCTCCTTTTTAACTCCTTCGTGTGCATATATGTTTAAATTATGAGGGTAAAGTGGGTAATCATCCTTTTTAACTCCTTCGTGTGCTTAAATGTTTAAATGGGGATGACCCTCGTTTTATAACGTTCTGAACTTCAATATGTGTAAATAACACGGGTTAGTGGTCGACCCTGGACCCACACTCTTGTTTCCCTTATATATAGCGGTTTCTCTGAAACCCTTACTCACAAGTTATTTTCTTCTAGCCTCCACCTCCATCCTCTTTCCCAAAGGAGCCAAGTTGTCAAGAAAAGAGTATAGTTCCTTTTTTGGAGTATGGCAGAACAGGGAAAAGAAAGTGTAGCCTCCAACATGGACAAATGGGAAAATGACAACGAAGGGGTAGCAAATCAAAGACCTGGAAAAGAAATGGTTCTTGAAGTATTCGTTCTCAAGCCAGTACGTCTGGGTGGATCCAACCCTGTGTGACGTTGTGGAGAAGAATCGGTCATCGTTGTTTTGAAGAACGAAAAAAATGCTGGGCGCCGATTTTTTGGTTGTGCCGCCTATCAGGACCACACCGTTTTTCCGGACGAAATTGACTGTTGTTACTTTAAGCAGTGGATTGACCCTCCGATGTGCGACTGCGGAGTTCAATATGCATTGGAAGCGCAAGCCGAAATATGACGTTTGAACAAGAATGTTGCTGACGCAGCTAGGGCTGGATTTTACCCACGTCCATGCTAGGTGTGGGTGGAAACTATTGTACCGTTTATTACTGTACTTTAAATTTGATGTTTATATGTCCAGTTGTCGTACTTCCTTCAATTGTACTTTGGCATTTATTCATGCTGTAATTGTCATTGTAGTAAGCTTCTAAGTTCTGTAATGTAAAATATTTATGTAATGCAAAGTCCAACGCTCTATCCAATAAAGAGAAGAACACTCTATCCAATATAAAGTAGCACTTGGTCCAATAAAGGACACTTTGTCCAATAAAGAGGCACTATAACCAGTAAAGGAGAACTCTGTCCAATAAAGAAAGGAACACTTTATCCAATAAAGTAGCACTTGGTCCAATAAAGCACACTCTGTCCAATAAAGAGGCACTCTTACCAGTAAAGAAGAACTCTGTCCAATAAAGAAAGGAACACTGTACCCAATAAAGGAGCACGTTGTCCAATAAAGGACACTCTGCCCAATAAAGAGGCACTCAAACCAATAAAGGAGCACCATATCGATAAAGGAACACTCTTTCCAATAAAGGAGCACATCATCCAATAAAGGAGAACACTCCAACCAATAAAACTACCCACTTACCAATACCACATACCTTATATATAACAGCAACATTCCAACGCATATCTCAAATCAAAACTTATTCACAAATATAAAAGGATTACAGTTTTACAAAATGCTTGCTGGCTTTTGCTAGCGATTCGGATGAAGATGAAATCCTTCAAGAGGAGGCAGAAGAAATACAATAAATACGGGACCTATACCGTGAAGCGTATGGTTCATCGTCCACAACTAGAGGGGGATCGGTTCCTGGAAGGAGGTTTATACACCGAAATCATGCTAAATACCACAAGTCTTTGATGCAAGATTACTTCGATGACGATTGCACTTACGGGCCTGATATGTTTCGTAGAAGATACAGGATGCGGAGAACTCTATTTCTTCAGATACTGGCTGGTATTCAAGGTAACAATGATTACTTTAAGTACAAACAAAATGCATCGAAGACACAGGGGTTGTCCGGTGAACAGAAAATGACGGACGTTATGAGAATGTTAGCTTATGCCACTCTAGCCGATGCTTTGGACGATGCATACCGCATAGCAGAGAGCACGACACTAGAAGCACTTGAAACTTTTTGTCAAGCAATGGTGGACGTCTACGGAGAAGAATACTTACGGTCTCTGAACGAAGCAGATGTAGTGCGAATCAGAGAGATGCACGAAAGCAGGGGTTGGCCGGGAATGTTAGGAAGTCTGGACTGTATGCACTGGGAATGAAAGAACTATAACACCCCACGTCCATTAACGTCACTCACAAAGGGAATGCATTAACTTCTATGGAGCGTTTTAAGTAAGTATAGAACAGAAACTTAACAACAAGACAAATATAAACAGTACTCAAAAATTTAAAACTTTATTTTATTGCAGCGGAAAACACATATGTTTGATTACATCATCAAAAACGAAAGTCAAAGTACATAATATCCATCTTGACTACCAAAGTACATAAATTGAAAGACGTAATCCCCAATACAAAATAGCCAAAAATAAGAGAGGCTGAACTTAACTTCAACGATCCAAGCAATCTTCTAAAAGTAGAGAAACAGCAGTCCAAAATCAAGCTCCACTGGTGCTAGTTCCAACCTGAGCACCTGGGGGGGGGGGGAAGGAAGAAAAGAGGAGGAAACAAAGTGGGTCAGACATAAAGTCTGGCGAGTGCGATAACTTTAACAATATAATTACCAAAGTAACTAGGCTAAGGCATAAGTTGGAAAATAAGGAAATGACCATGAACCATTGAGTATGGCAGAGTAAACAAGGAAATAAGATTGAACAAGGATAACATTAAAGCGCACCCTAACCACTATAAGATAATTACTATATTGCACCACCACTACTATACTGAACTGCACCACCACTAGTCACCCTAAGGTTGATCCCGCCTACAGAACTTAATAATGACAATGGTAGTTTCGTGCACCCCTAGCTGCCTTCATAGGTGTCGCCTGCCCCTATCTCCACTAGGTGTACCCACTACCCCCAAGCGATCAGCTCCCTAACTCGTAGATACCCGTGATGGCCCCACAGTGGGGTGTATCACTCCCCAAAGTGGCACCCGATACCACCAATGATGCACGGCTTATACCTACACGATGCAACAACGTCTTACCTACCAGCCCGGGTCCGCACACGCATATGAACCCGTTGGACTTGCGTTGCCACCGCTAACCCGGTTTGGCCTCTTACAGTCAGGCCCAGTATGCGTGTCCCGTCCTCGACTTGGGTCGAGCCCACCAAGATACGTATGGGTTACTGGTTTAAACGGGTCCCCATTACTTGACACAAACAATTCACCTAAGCTTGGTCCCCTCTAGTATATCCCACTTAACCAACTTCTTATTCATGTTTCAATTACATGTTTCAAATTTTGGTTAAGTATTTCTAATCGTATTTCCAATGCCACCCAAGGCACCCACTAGATTCCACATGCCACCCAAGGCACCCACTTAACCCCCTCATGTCATACTACATGTTTATCTGGTTAAATGTTTCTTAATTCATTAAGACCTCTCACATTAGACTGGCATTTGTGGCAGCTGGATTTGTCGGGCGGGTCCGGGCAGTCTTACACCACAAACGAGCCTAACCTCGTGTCTTTACAATTGTTACGCATTTAATTTATGCCTAAGACCTCTCACATTAGACTGGCATTTGTGGCAGCTGGATTTGCCGGGCGGGTCCGGGCAGTCTTACACCACAAAAGAGCCTAACCTCGTGTCTTAGACGATTAATTACTCCTAATTAATCATTCCCCCAATTTGAATTACTTTCCCTATTCAAATAATCAATCAATTACAAATTTAATTTTGGCCATAATTGACTCAATTATGTCCATCCATTTATGGTATGCAAAATCATACCAATTTTCATCACAAATTTATTTTATGCCATTTAAGGCATTTATGCCAATTCTTAATATTAAATCTTTTTAATATTACCCCCTTTACCCCACGTTGTACGTTCGTTCGTTTAACGTAAAATATACGTTAGACTCGGATAGTCTAACTCATGGAATAAAGAGAAAACATCATGACATACATATAGATAAAACTAGATTTAAACATAGGGGTGAACTTGCATGTGTGAATGATGTTCTACATCTAAAACTTGCATAGGCCAAAGTTACAACTTGCATAAAACTACATATGTCATAGATCCAAATCTAAAGGTGTAAACTTGTTGAGATAATGGTCACAAACTTGCATAAATCATATATGTCATAGATCTACATCCAAAGTTGTAAACTTGCATAGGCAATAACCCTAAACTTGCATAACATGATTCATATTCCAAACTCATATATTTATATAAACTTGCATATGTGGTTTATGCCACAAAACAAGGGTCTAAACATACATCTAAACATGTAAACTAGCATGTAGAATTTAACATATAACTCACACATGTCATAGCCTAACTTTTAGATCCAATTCACGTAAAATAGGTGTCATGAAACATGTAAGGTTATGCATAAAATATACTAACTTGCATATGATCCATGTTTAAATCAATATCTAAACATACATACATACATATGATTTATCATATGAATCAACATAGCCAAACTAACATATGAACAACATGATGATTTGATTATACATAAGCTAATCATAAAATTACAACATTGGTGATAGCATCATAACTTTACAACATAGATGATCACAACATAACATCATAGAATTTACAACATGTATGATAACATCACAACATAATTATAACATACAGTCAATAATTCACATCATATCCAAATAATCCACATCATAACTTAATCCAATTAAATTGCTAATTATTTTATTAAAATTATCGAACTCACAACTCAAAGAAGGTCTTGAGTTCTGAATTCTGAGTTCTGAAGTTGAATTAGCTTTCCTTTGGAGAAGATTCGTTGTTAAAGTTGAATAGAACTGAATTGATTTGTTGTTCCTCCTCTCTAATTGGTGGCGGCTACTCTAGGTTACAAGAGGACGGCGTGACGGCCATAGTTTCAGTTTTAATTCTGATTTAGGGTTTGAGTCTACCCATGTTTATATAGAATTTTAATTTAATTATAGTCGTCGGATGATCTTACGGTTGATCAAAACCATTCAGTCGGCATAGGGTGACACCTCGGCCCTAATGACTCAGCAAGGAGTCAGAAAGGACTCAGCAATCAGTCACAACATGGGTCAGACTGAACCGTAAGGCTGTGCAGGTTTTCTCTCGGCCTGGGCGCACTTGGGAAGTGCGCTTATGCAAATTTGTACTGGCGCACTTCCCAAGTGCGCCAGTGCAATCTATTTTTTTTTCCACCTAACTACGTTCGTCCATAACTCCTTCATCCGGTACCTATTTCCCGCAAACTCGGACTCTATCTCAACCAGAATTCCAAGACGAACACAATGGCGCAACCCCATTCCCTTAATTCTCACGTCTGAGAATAATTATTCTTTAGTTTAGTTTATTCGATTATTCAAAAATCCGGGGTGTTACAAGAACTATCCTAAGGGATTACAAGGTGCGTACAACGGCAAGGAAAGACGACCAACCATCATTTTGAAAGCTGTGGCATCGTACGATCTGTTCATCTGGCACGCTTTCTACGGAATCCCCGGTTCGAATAACGACTTAAATGTTGTAGAAAGATCCCATCTGTTCAATGATCTTGCTCAAGGCCAGGTACCTCCTTTAACATTAACCCTTGGCCAAAATACTTACAACCATGGCTATTACCAAGGTGACGGCATTTACCCGAAATGGAGAACCATTGTTAAAACATGTCCAAATCCATTGACTCCTAAACAAGTCATGTTTGCGGTGATGCAGGAGGGACAAAGGAAAGATGTGGAACGTGCTTTCGGTGTTTTACAATCTAGATTTGCAATGATAAGTAATCCATGTCGGCTGTGGTCTAGGAAAAAGATGTCTACAATCATGTTTGCTTGCATCATTCTTCACAACATGATTATAGAAGATGAAAGAGATATGGATGAAGAGCAACGTCACTGCGAATACGAGGGTGCTTCGCAACCACCGCAAGTATTCCGACAAAACTTACCAATAACAGAGGAAGACTTCAACATTCATTTGACCCGTCAGTTTATGTATAGAGATGCAGAACTCCATAACCGGCTGCAGAAGGATCTTATGAATCATTTATGGAACCACAACGGTGATACCTAGTTATGAAGAACCATTATCTGAATTCGTGTTTTATTTTATGCTTGTCCGAACGTATTGATCATGTATGCAGTAAAGATGTTGTCATTTTCTATTGTACCAACTCGTTCTCTTGTATTCGTAAGAGTTATTAATCATCTGTTATTATGTTTTAAATTTGTTTATTCTACAAAAATAATAATGGTTTTTTTTTGTCATACGAGAAAATATGATAGGTAAGGGAAAAAAACCTAGTGACGAGCCGATTTTATCGGCTCGTGAAGTCATGAGCCGATTTATTTGGCTCGCGCCAATAAAATCGGCTCGCGACTTCAGAAGCCGATAAAATCGGCTCGCGCGCTCCATTCAGCAAACTGAATTGAAGTCGTAACATTTCCTTGAATATTAAAGGACGTAACATCTGTTGGGTGCAAAAACAATCCTTATTCAAGGTCGTAACATGAATTAGGTCGATTGTTGGAGATGCTCTTACATGGCTTCACAGTGCATATAACCCCCATGTTATTATATTCAACAATAAAGTCTTATATTACTGAAAATATGGGAAATTATGGATGACTTTTTATCAGGTCATTAGCTAATCTGGAACATTACTATACTTCATCACCAATTTGGGAATAAACTGATATCTACAACATGCCTATAGTATGAAGTTTAATTTATCATTAATGTTCAGTAAGAGGAAGTATCACACAAACATTTTATGTTCTGGCCGGCCATATAAGCCTATAAATTTTATAAACTAAGTAACTATTGTATGTAATTTTTGAGAGGATATTCTTAGTTAATAAAAGAATTATTGTTAGAATACGTGCAACTCTTGCATGATGATGGTTGAAGTTTAGTTGATCATTATAGAGTTTAATTCTAAATTATGACAAAATTTGGCAAATGTTTGTCTATCATTTACAGCCTACCACTCTAATTCGTTTATTAATCATCACAAGCGTAAATAACTTAGTAATGATCCTAAATGTAAAATCCAGTTATTGAATACCAAGTTTTTTTAGGGTGATAGAAATATGAGGCATATTCTTAATAAGGAAGATGATTAGATCCCTGCTTTGAAATCTTAGAGCTGAAAGCAGAATAATTTTTTTGAACTTTGTATTTTTTGATTGGTTCTTGAATTAGTTAAATACTTGATAATTGAATCTTTAATTTTATCTCTTTTTTTATGTGGTACTCCGTTCAATTTACTAAAATTTGTTTTTTTTCTAAATAGTACCTACTTAGTTTCAAGATCGAAGCTTCTTGCTTCCCAGCACAGGGTCCTTGCATCTAGATCATGCATCTATATCATTAATAATAGCCCTCTGTTCCATGCGTCCATTGGTTTTGGGATCAATGTTTGGGATTTAAAGAACATTCAATGAATAAAGAGAAAAGGGACCACAAGAATGTTAATTTGAGATGTTATTATAGTTTTGTGAGATGCTAAACACAGTCGCTACATGCAGCGACTGTGATGATACTCGCTGTCCCATTGGCTGGCATGGGCTGCAAACCTTGAATAGTGGGACCCACGGATCATTTACTATGGCAAAAATTATTTGCTGCAACCAATCACATGCGCTAGTATAATTATACTTGCTCTGCGCAAGTGATCCTAGCATAGCTCTATAGTTTTAATGCAACATTTAATAGCGGTTTTTATTGATTTTCGAGCTTTATCTTTAGAGAAAAAAGATTGTCGTCTCATTAATTTCTTCATTCCTTTTGTCTTCTCATTTGCTTCTATTTAGTGCGTAGAACGAAGTGTTCTAGCAAATATTAATATTGCGTGTAAGGTGGAGTCATGAGCAAAATTGTTACATGAAACATTGGTTGCTTTTATAAGAAGCAACGTCATTTATTTGTTGTTGGCTCATTTTTTTACGGCTGTGATGGTTATATCCCTTAAAATACATTGTTAATTGTTTGAGATGAGACTGTAGTAGACATAAAAGGATAATTCTATACCAATTGTTTGTATAGGTTCTCATTAGAGAAGTTTAATATGTCTACCCCTAAAGACCTTAATATGGTAGGTAATATGGGAATTCCGCATGAGATTTTTTTTATGTAAATCTTTAAATAGTACCTTTTTTCTCACTAATCTATGAATAAAAGTAGCATGCAGCCAGTATTGTGGATTTCCTTTTATATTTAATCATGGAATATATACAGAATCATTACGGATTATGTTACAAAGAAAATATTGGATAAATGAAGAAATTGAAAACCTTATGCATTTAAGGGTCCATTCGTGTACTCCTTTTATTGATTATAGTTTTTGAACATCAATAGTATATGAACAGGCATGACGATTTATTTTATCCGGTTGATTACAAGAAAATAGTCGTTTGATTTATTGACAGGGAAAGCAACTACAAAAGTTAATTGCATCTGTATTTCACTCATTCAATTACAAATTGATGTAATGTCTAATTGATTTCTTAGCATGTCCATTGCACGACTAATTATAGAATTAATTTGTTTATTCAACAATTGAAAAATGAATGTATCAAACCGTTTCAAATTTGTATGTGTGTGTGAATATATATTTATAGTATCCAATTTCTTTAAAAAAAAATCTATGCAAGGTAAATTTGTCAAAATTTAATTTGTTTTATGTGGAATAAAAGTTATAGCTCATAAGTTATGTTATAAATTTAAACATGTAGTATTAACATCGGACTCGAGTCCATATAAAGAAGAGAACATTGGCAAACATATAGGTGTTGCTTACCCTTTTTATTTAACAATCACTAAGACATATATCTTTATATAATAGGAAAACCTTAATTTGAAGGTTTTATAACCAAAACATAGATTTCAGAAAAAATGACATTTTTTTCATAGACTTTTATTTGCACACATGCAACAAACGTTAGTTATATTACAATAAGATTAAATCAAAGTCGAATCAAGTGCTTGCCAAAATGACAAACTTAAAAAATAACCGATAAATAGACAGATTGTTGCAATTTATCATATTAGTATATTTCATGTCGATTTATTATATAATATAATTCATAGCCACTATGTTACTGAGGATTTGTGATTAATTTTTCCCTTCCCTAACACATTAATGAAGCACATCTCATTTCACGTATCTAAATGTAATGAAATGTCATATTCATGTTTTACATCCTCAAATTTCAATAACTTCGTACAACTTTAATAATATTGGTCATGTGTAGGATAGGCGCGCATTTAGCATTTACTTTCTAAGATCGTAAACAAAGTTCATAAACTATGCTAACATGTTGACTACTACGTGCAAACTTTCATTTAGTCTGCAAATTACATGCCATGTGATATCTTGGATTATATATACATCCTTTAGATAAAGTCAAATATAAAATGTAGTACAACAAGGGGAAATTCAATTCCGCCTCTTATTATCAGATTTGATATACGGAAAACCCTATTTTTAACTGCAGATATGAAAGTCTGTAAACATACATCGTGTCTTCTGCAAATATCCTAAAAAGTTCAACCTAGCAAGTCTTTTGAATAAAAAAAAAACCATTTTCTAGGTGTACTGATTGTGCATTTTGAAACTCAGGGAGGGTGTTTTATGAAAGTTGAATTATCGAAGAAAGAGATTTTATTTTTATAAACTTGAGTGTTTATTTAATGTAATGTTTTTATTTATCTACTTTTGCATCATTGTTGGTCCGTGCATGAAAATTGCGCATATTCATTACTTTTAAATTAGTAATAATGAAAGTGAAGATCCCGTGTGCGTATTAATCTAAAACTGATAGCATGATAATTAGTTTACAGACAAAAGCGGCAGATTCATTGGTAGTTATTGGTCCATGCATGAAAATTACACTTAAAAGTAATATAAAGTCAAATATTTCGTTGTAGTACATGTTACATAAAACCAAGCCCGTGTGCGTAGCACGGGTTCACACTAATATTGATTTAAACTTAAACTGAATTGAATTTAAGTTTTTTATTTGTGAAATAATGGTAATCTAAACTTTGGAAATACGGACGAGTGGTTAGGATTGTACTATTTTAAATTATTTGAAATTCGTATTAACCTATGTTAAGCTAATTTGAATTAGACTATTTAGAGTTAACAATTATTTTACAACTATTTTATACTTAACTTATTTTAATTTTATTATTTTATTTTATCTAATATTTTACTATTACATTGGTTTTATAATTATTTTAAATCAAAATATTTTATATAAATATAGTTATTTTAAAATATAACTATTTTATATTTTATTAACTATTTAAAAAAAGCTGTTTCCAATCCAAGCTATTGGATCCGAAATGTTAATATAAGATTTTTGAAATAATGATGAGAAATCTTAATGTAACTTTGTTATAAAAGGGTATTTGTAACAACCCATTTTTTTTTTGAAAGGCAAGTAAATTTTATTATCACTATGAAATTATTACAACCTACTAACATGAAATTACAAATAACTACACACTGTCTATACAAAACAATCACATGGCAACACAGTAATGAGATAAAAAACAAATAAAGGGATACAAATAAATCTAGAAAAAAACTCAATAAGGTTGCTTCTATAAGTGCCAAAACTAATCCCATGCTCATGCTTACACAAAACCTTTAGAGTACCCAATGCCTTCAACACACAGCAGCTTTTACAAAACTCCACATGAAGTAAAGCCGCAATACCTAACTCAAGATAACCAGAATCAACAGATTTCATGTGAAGCTTCATTACCCCAATAATAAATTAACTTCAACCTTCAATATTTCTGGACAGCTCTATTGACAAAAAAACACTTGATAAACTAGTATGTCAACTCAACCCAAAATCAAGTTGTTACATTAATGATCTTAAAGCCTGCATTAATCTTGCATAGCTGATGAACCATTTTGCTCAAAAAATTCCAAAACCAGCAACAACATAAATGTGAGTTTGAATAACTTGCTCAACCTTTCCACCATTTAATTCTAAAAATATGCACCATCTCCATCAAGAATATTAGCTGTTTCCCCACTGATCTATCTCCAATATAAACTCCTTTGCAACGAATATAAACATCTCCAACACAGTCATCTCCAATAATCATACACATAGTAGAAAAATTAGCAAGCATCTCCAATATTAACTATGTGTAAATATTTGTAGTTCTTCACATAGTAGAGTCAGTCAGAGCATGGTCTAATATAAAGCCAAGATGACAATTAAACAAATCCAAATAGCATAGGGCAGCTATACAATGACCAGAGCCATCAAAACTTAGGATATTAACTAAAATTAGTATCATCACATCAATAAAGTTCTTACCAAACACCGACTGAATATGAATTGTATCAAATAATTTTCTGAAAGCATTATATTGCAGTGTAGGTTGCATAAAGATTTGACAATAATTGTAGCAACGGTGCAAAAGAAAAGGAGAAACCAATATAATTTCAAAAATAAGACTATGTCACAAATGATGACAGAATCACTAAGAATCATTAACTACTGACGAGGATATCACAAAATCACACTCCAAATCATCCATACTCTAGGAAGCTGCAGTCATCAACCTCATACAACATCATGAACTGTACCTTCGTCCATAGACAGACACCACAACCACTAAATATCCAAACAAAACCTAACTCATATTTAGTAAGCCAAACAAGCTAATATAACTCACCAAGCAAGAGAAGATGAATATATCTTCTTAGTAAATAGTTGAAGGGAAACCAGGAAAGAATCTGGTAAAGATCGAACAAATGTGTTGCTAATCTGGCTGCATCCAGAAGCACTCTCCACAGTGAAGCAGAGGAAAAGCCACATATAAGCAAAACAAAACAAAAATACTTGTTGTGGAATCCCATAACCCTTCCAATGGCAGGAGCAACAACAGATTCTTCAACTCCAGCTCCACCTAGTAACATACCAAACAAATCAAAAACCACCAGACAACGTAGATCGAATTCTCCTGGTTATGAATGGTAAATTAATGAGATCTGAGAGAAGCATCTCATTGCTACAACTGCAAGGCCAGGCAATAGGACTACCAGAAGAAATCGAGCTTCGCGCTATGGACAAGGATTGATTTGAGCCAAAAATACTATTACCAAAGCATGATGAAACCAACCACTACTGTTGAATCCCAGAACTCAAGCCATGATAGGACCATCTGCAGATTCATCTTTCTCTGGCTATACAGGCCAAGCATGACAATAAACCACCAGGCTACATAGTTCGAAATCGTTTGGTGCATTCAATTGGCATCGAAACTTGAAAAAAATAAGTTCACGACACAACTATAAAGGCGAATAGAGGAACTACCAGTAATGATTTGGACTCCACGGTAAGGGAACAAATCCAATAAAAGACATGGATATGAAAGAAATGGAGCGGCGACGACACAAAAGGGATCAGCCGGATCTGAAAATAAATTTATGATATAGGAGAAATTCATGCACAACGTAATCAAGAAATTAAAATGAGAGATAAGGATGAAATTGAAGACAATGGAGGATAGGAGATAGGGAACGAAATTAGAAAAAGAGGAGGAAGAAAAGATCGCTTGATGCCATTAACGAGTATCTCCCAAACCTCGGCCGATAAAAGAAAATGACTGTTCTTTTCAATCAAATCAACAAACCAAAATTTTAATAAAGAAATTTTAATAAAAGGTTAATAAAAATAATTTTTAATCAAAATAATATTAAGAAATGGGCAATGGAGGTTATGCCATTGGGTCCGCTACGAAATTCTTGCTAAGACAGATATTTGATTTGTTGAAATCGGACTTAGAACAAAGAAGATACGAAGGAAAGAAGTTTGAAATTCAAATTTGAAATTCGAATAAACAACGAATTAATTAGAAATTAATTCAGTTGCAAATCGAGTTAACTGGGGGTGACTTAGTCATTAGCTAGGTCGACCCGGGGATCGACCCAGATCCCAAGTGGGTCGGCCCACCAATAGGATGGGTCAACCCATCCCAGTGACGTGCGCAACCTGGTGCGCACGTTTCTGGTGCGATTAGAACCAGTTTTAGGTCAATTTCTGGAGACTTCTTCTGATCTGATTGTAGTGTCCTGCGAAATTTGACACTCGAATTTCAACAATAATACATAAACCCCATATTACTTGACAAAACACAAGTTCCGAAAACCCAGAGAGCTAAAGAAAGAAATAAGAAGGTGAGATAAGAAAGAAAGTTAAGAATAGAAGAACAAGGAGAAGAATCAGCACAGAATCAGAATCTCACATCGCAGCGGAACAGAATATAATATAGAAATAAATCTTTATTAGGAGCTTTGAAATATACTTACAAACATCAGAGTACATCAACATATCTAGACAGTTATAATAATTTGTCCTCATATACAACATACAGCAGAATAATACTGGATATCATATATTTGGACTTCTCCAGCTCATCTCTGAACTTCACACCGTCCGATAACCTGAACCTGTAAAACTCGGTCTAACCTGTGCATTGCAAACGCCGGATCAGTCTGGTGAACAAAGTGAGAAAACTCATTTAAGTTTAAGGGTATCATCCAACTTGATTTTTAAAGTTAAAAATCCTTTCAAAGAAATGGATAATCACAGTACGCCATAGATGACCTACGGCAACCCCGGAGAAGTGATGCTGTAGGTGCCAAAAAGTGTTGCTATAGGCAAAAAATGATCTGTGGCAACACTTTTTCGGGGTTGCCTTTTGCCGCGTTGCCTTAGAGTCAAAGGCAACATCTTCGCGACCCTAAGGCAACATCAGTACTGGTGTTGCCACAGGTACCAGTACAACAAAAATAATAACCTTTCACAACTGCCAAAAACAATTGTAATATGTCCAGTACAGCTGACAATCGTAATAAAGTCAACCTTTTTTACAACTGTTTCTAGCAGTTGTTAAAATTTGTTTTACAACTGCTAAAAGTAATTACACCTCAACTGCTACTAATCAAAGATTTTATATTTATAATAAATATTATTATAACATGGTATTTTATTCAAATAAATATTTTATTTCAATATTTCAAATGGTACAAATTTTTTGACTCCACACATTCACTCGTATATTACACAATCATTCTATTTACATACATTCCTCACTACTTTTTCACTCGATTCACTCATATGCAGACTCCCACATACAATCATAAGCAAGATAATTAAGACAGCAAGGAATGATCGATGCAAACCTTGATAAGTTCTTTTGAAAAATTTCAAGTTTCAACTGCTTCCATCAAAATTGCAAACAAGTTTGAATGATGCACACCAAACTCTGTGTTAAGAGGAAGCATGTTCGGAACCGGTAGAAACAGGAAAAATACATATTCATAATCTGGAGTTGTATGAATAGCAAGTATGACAATTATTGAAAATGCAGAAAACATAATATACGTATGGCATCAAATTGTATTTGGTTCACTGTCACATCCCTGGTCATAAGGCCCGAGCATTAGATTCCTACTTTCAAGTCAATCTAAGTTTGTGTCATATGTTCAAATGCCAACTCCATCTCATTTGGTCATCAAAAAAATAAACTAACATTAGATTCTGCGGAAATTAGAAACTCAAATAACCATAAACTACATACATTAGATTTTACGAAAATTAGAAATATGAGTTTATAGTAAACCTTTTGATACTAGCCATTTGATTTTCTTTTTACGATAACAAAGAGATTTTTTTCCAGAAATTAGATTCTACAACATATTATAAGAGTGGGTGATCATATAAAAAATGAAAATACATAATTTCAGTTTGTACAAATTTTCAAAAATGTTGATTCTTCTTTGTGAGCAAGTGTTCATTTTTGTTATACTATTCTATTGATCATATGAAATTGTAACCATAAGCTACAAATCAAATGTCTAAATTAAACAAGCTTTTGAAAAAACTTACCTAAAACGAGATTATTTCAAGTCTGAAAAAACTTACATAAAACTTACCTAAACCACTGTTGTAAGTGAGTGCTGATGCAAACCGTAGGATCCATATCTTCGTCATCTGCCATAGCTTGGGTTTTTGACCGGGATTCAGCGCTTCCCATCATCTCAGCCTACAACATCAAAAGCTTAAGTTGATGATTGCTTTAGAAAACAGAGAAATTTGCAACTTGAATTTGCTGCATTCGTAGCCGGTTATTACAAACTGCCAAACTATTGGACACATAAGTTGAACTGAAGTGGGATTTCATCACTCAACAGGGTTCATTTTGCAATGAGTCTGAAAACAGATGTTTGATTACATACATAATAATAATAACAATAAATGAAGAAAAAGGAAAATAAATTTGGCATCTGCTTGAATTCGTACCATTATGAACCCGAGTCTCATTGTACGGTAGTCAATTTTAGTCATAGAACCGTAGAACTGTTTCACAAAACAATGCTAAACAAAGAAATAACACCAGTTAATAAACAAATTCTGAATGAAAATTTAGCATGTGGATATTTTTACAAATTTAGCAGAGGAAACTAGCTTATTTAGGTACTAACCTGAACATTGCATAAAGAAGAAACAATAAACTTGGAACATCGCAAAACTAAGAGGCAAATCCCAAATGCTTTATCTAGAAAATAAGCTTAGCATAAAGCAAAAAGTTTAATATTTCTTATCTTCTATTATTTTATCATTTTCCAGGTTTTGGGAGACTTTTGGAATGTGATCAAGATGGAAAGCGCTTTGAATTAACTGAGTATTAGTGCCACTTGTGATAGAAGCATTAATAGGAGCTATTAACAAAATGCATTTTTTTCTGCACATATATGCAAGCATTCACACATGTAAAATGTGTGTATGGGGGTATATGTGTAAATGCATTTGTGCTTGCATGCATACCTATGCATAGAAGGGGTATGCTCCCGTGAATAACTATGAAATACAAGTCAAAATAATCTGTATGACATTTTTCTGTTAAAAAATGAAATTTATGTCCCTCTATGTCCTCCCCCACCGAAAATGATATAGGGCAATTCAAGCACACACAGAAAAATCTCACTTCATGTTATCAGTTTGTTTGTGAACTACTAGCTACAAGTGTTACACTCAATAGCCATATGTCAAGCTTAATGGCCATGCCCATGGGACTACATCATTCCATATAAAATGCATGCAATTAGCACATCATTTCACATTAGAGGGCATGTTTAGTGAAGTCTCACATCCCATGATTGATCTAGTGATTTTGCTTAACATATATGAAGTTTACTCACCAATTTACAATTAAAACTGTGTATTTTACGTGGTTCTTAACACAGTACCAGGTACGCACACTTGGGTTATATGTCAGGTGACTTGCTTAAGTACAACCAATTATGAGAATTAAAGAAGTATCCTTACGGTGAGATACTGAGATGCACTCGAAACAGAGATATTGTACTCAAACATATCCGTCACAATGGGTCAAATGAAGTGTGGAGTTTTTGTTCCTCCTTGAATGCCTTGGTGTTGTCCGAAGGCTGACAGTTATATGATAAATTATTGTATTATTTTATTAACACCGACTATTTTTGCTGTATGGTTATGGGTATATATTTAAACACACAATGTCCTTGTTGGCTAGGTTGTATAGCCACACTCTATTTCCATTCACGTATTGTGTTTCTAGCCGTTGTAAGAGTAGTACGGTAGCTTCACTAGTGCGTACACCCAAACATCTGGGACTTCATGCTCTGATCACTCTAATTCATTACTTCATGCCCAACTGTTTGTGTAAGAATTTGTAGATGAACATAATCAAATAATACATGAACCATAATCTACTAGTATGATTCACAGTACGAAATGTCTCAGGTGAAGTTTTCACATTCCAAAACATATTTAGATGTGCAATAGACGATATCGTGTTATATCATTACCCTTAAGTGTACAAAGCACTTACCAAGCGTTGCATTGTACGAGAACCTGTGACAAATACCAAGATGCATAATTATCCCTCTTTATTCTTCAATTTTTGTAACTCATCCCCTGCCAATTGACATAAACTTCGTCAATTGATCATTCCTGTTATGCTAAGATAAAGGGTTCATCCTGCAATAATAATACAATATATAATAAGAAGGTAAAATAATGTACTTTGAGGCCTCCAAGTCCTACATATCGATTACCTTCTACTTCTGCTGCTATCCATCGATGGTTCTATGGCAATAAGATATTTATCATTACCCTCTTTTGCAGCTCTAGCTGCGGCTAGTTTTGATTTGGGCATGATTATGGGTTTCGTGACTTGAAAATATTTGATAGGGTTTTGAGATTAGATTGATTTTGGAAATTTAGGTATCGGATTGATTTTGGAGAATGGATTTTCATGGCAAGGTATAGGAAACCACCTTCCGATAGTGTATCTCTAGATTGGAATACACCAGGTTCAACAAAAACATCTTACAACCCAAGCTATGCCTAACTAGGTTAGTGATACAAGCCCGACCTAGTAATGGCGGAACCTCTACTTTCTTCTCGTCTGAATGGATCTTGTCCATCTTTAACTTCTTTTGATTCGAATGGACCCCCCCCCCCAAATCAATCTCGGCTGAAGGTGAAGGGGAAAAAGACGAACTTTACTTCTCATCCAGATTTGATTTCAATCCGTTATTAGAAGCGTTGTTTTCGTTGTGGAGCAGGCAATCATTTCGCGAGGAACTGTAGGAAACAAAATATTGGTAGTCTATTGGATCATCGAAGGAGAATTATTCCGGATATGGCAGGAGATTTTTGGAAATCTCGGGTTAAGATCCAAGAAGCACAGTTTCTAAACTCGGGTATGATTTTATTAAAGCATTTCATTAGTCTTGATGATCAAGTTCTAATTGTTAAAAGAATTCAAGAACTTGGAAAGGGGGAGTGAGGTTTTTACAGGCCGTGCTTTGAAAATGGCGCAATGATGAATCTGCCCATGATGTGTTTGGGTAAAAACTGGAATCCACAATCAAGAATTTACGAGGAAAGGAGGAATGACGGCTCTATTCCTCCAAAAATCCCTGAAGATTTTAATCAGTTGGTATGAGATTCCATAAATTTTGCGCAAAGAGGATTAGCAGATAATGGCCGTAACCCAGATGAACTTCCATTCATGACTCCTGACGTTTGTATAATCAATTACTATAATCGGGATGGGAAATTGGGAATGCATCAGGATAAGGATGAAGGCAAGGATAGTTTGGCTCTTGGTCTTCCTGTTGTTTCCATTTCGATAGGAGATTCAGCAGAGTTTGTGTATAGAGATGAAGGAACTGTCAAGAATATTACTCTGGAATCTGGAGATGTTCTGTTATTCGGTGGCAAATCAAGAGGAATTCATCATGGAATTTCAGGTATCTTCAACAACTCGGCACCGGAAAAGATCAAAAACAGGACTAACATGATTGGAGGTAGACTAAATTTGAATTTTAGGCAATGTGTGGCTTTGCAAAATTACTCTTTCAACGCTGTAAGTCATCCTCAGAATTCTCTTTCAAATTTTAATCGTTCATTTGTTGATATTGTGAAGAAACCTATGCTTCATATGCCTAATTGGAACTTGTCTAAAGCTAAACATCCTCGAATTAGAAAATATGTGGGAGCCAAAGTTTGTTATCGCTGTGGGGATTCAAATCATATAGCAAGGGAGTGTAGAAATGGTCTGAGATGTTTTAAATGCGGTGGAATGGGGCATCGAAAGTTCAGCTGTCCATTGAATTTTACTGGAAAATCATTGTGGGAAATGATGCACATTAGCTGTTTGAGAATTTGTCTGTATATAATTGAACTCCTTGATCTGTATACTCTGGAATTTCTGGGCTATTTAAACGAAGGTGCGTATATGTTGTTAATGTTGGGATGGAACCTAAAAGGGATGGTTGATGGAATTTTGTGGAATAAGAAGATTGAAAAAGGGACAGTATATCCTCCGTTGCCACAACCGTTGAATAGAACAGGTCATGCCTTATCATTCAGTTTGAATTTGGTCAAATTACGGAGATTATTTTCAGATTGGCACAGCAGCAACAATGCGATGGCAATAAGGGTACTGGACAGGATCCTGGAGCACTTTGATGCTTTAAATACTGCCTTCATAAATGAATACAGAGACGTGGAGTCCCATACTGTCACTGTTAGGAAATTTCAGAGACACGGTGGGGTGGTAGACAATTCAAAGACAGCGGAGGATATGTGTTATAAAGCAAAAAATGTAGAGGAAAAAGTGACCAGCTATGAAGATGATATGTTGAAGGATATGGTTTTATCCTGGACTTTGTGTTGTGACCCGTTGATGTTTGACCCAGTTGTAATGAAATGTATGGGGATTATGATTGATACAAGGGTGGATGCGGATTGTAGTGGTGACAAGTTTGATAAGGTTGGTGAAGTGTCGATAGAAGATGATGTAATGGATATGGATGAAGAGTGTCAAGAGGGTGTTTTGGTGAGGGAGTATACTAGTGATACAGTGAAGGTGAAGGGGGCTAAATGGTCAGTGGCAAAAGACGTGATTCTTGCAAACAGTTTTGGTATCCTCTCTGATGATGATGATGGGTTAGATTCGAGGTGCGTGGATATTGATGGCAATGCTTTAGAAGGCAGTCTGAAGTCTGGGTTTTTGTCGAAGAGAGGATGTGGGGTAAAAAAGTTTAAATGCAATACAGTGCATCTTAATAAGGTAGTACAGGATAGAAAGGAGGTGAAAGGGACGAGTAGGGGGGATGATCAGTTGGTATTGGAGGTGGACCCGAAGGGTAGTACAGTAAGGAGGTTGTTTGACTTGGCTAACGAGTTAAAGAGTTCATCAGAAGTTGTTTCATTCTCAGATGGGCTCACGTGTACTTTATCATGGATACATAGTGCTTACATGGTGGTTGTCTGCTCAAGTGATTTGAAACTTTGCTATTTGACATTGAGGCCGACCTTTTGCTTATATAGCTGGGTGGATTTTTTACTTCGTTTGGTGGACTTTTCGGGAATTGTTTCTAGCTCTTTGCCATTGAGTCTGTGTGTTTTTAGTCGGGAGGGAGATTCTCCTGGTTCTAGTTCATCGGTGTCGGTTATTGATGCTGATTTCGGTTTATTGAGTAGGAGAGGCTTGGAGAAGGCTAGTGTGGAGTTTTTTCAGGATGGTGAGGACCCATCTTCTTCAGCTCGAAGGAGGAGGCGTCGGAGAGAGGTTCCTAGTTCTGGGATGATTCGTCGTAGTGCTAGGATCAGTTCTAACTCCTCTCCATTTCGAGGTAGGTCTCAGAGTCCGATTGCTAGTAGTAGCAATTTGGATTTGGGCTCAGGTATGTCTTCTGTTTATGGCAGTGTTTACTCTCCTTATGCATTGAATAGTTTATCGACTGGTCAGCTGTTTCAGCTAGCCAGTGATACAGCCTTTATTTTTTCTGATATCGAGTTAGATACTGATTTCATTAGGAGTAGGGAATTAGAGAGAGTATCTTCTTTGAGTAGATGAGGATAGTTAGTTGGAATATTAGGGGTTTAAATGATCCAAAATAATGTGCAAAAGTTAGGACATTCTTTGTTGATTATCATATAGATATTGCTTTGCTTCAAGAGACTAAAATTGAAAATCCTGACATTAGTTTTTATACTAGGTTAGGGGGTTCTCACATTCGTAACTGGGCCTCTCTACCATCAATTGGCAGTGCAGGAGGACTTATGATTGGTTGGAAAGATAGTCAATATAGGATTGTACAGGAATTTGCTAAGACACATTCATTACACATTATATTATTTTCTTTTAGTGATAATTCTTTATTGGGCGTTATGAATGTGTATGGTCCTCACTCTAAAATTGAGAGGATACGTTTGTGGGATGAATGTTCCGAATTTAGGAATATAGGTCCAAATCATTGGATTGTGGGGGGGGGGGGATTTTAATGTTACTAGGTTTTTAGGTGAGAGATCTCCTCGTGAAGGAGATTTTTCTGATATGGAAGAATTTAACGATTTCATTCTTGATAATGATTTGATTGAGATTCCACTTAATAATAGGTCTTTCACTTGGTCTAGGTCTAATATTAGTGAAAGGCCGTCTTTTGCCTTATTAGATAGGTTTTTTATAAGTACAGGGGTGGATGCAAGATTTTCAATATGTAAAGTAAAAGGGCTACCTTTTTTATATTCGGATCATTGTCCTTTAATCCTTTCATGTGAATCGAATATGTTAATTAGTAACAGTTTTAAATTTGAGAAGATGTGGCTATTAGACACTAGTTTTGTTAAACTTGTTACTATTAAGTGGAAATCGTTAATCTATTTTAATAATTTATGCAATGGTAATTCAGCTAAGATTTTTGTGGCAAAACTGGGTAAGTTAAGGTTTTTTCTTAAGAGGTGGAATAAATTTGTTTTTGGTAGTGTTAGAATTAAGAAAGATAAGATTTTATGTGAGATGTTAGATTTAGATAAGTTAAGCGAATCTAGGACTCTTAATATATGTGAGAAAGATAGACTTAGTAATCTTAGAAATGATTTTAAATTGATTTTGGAAAAAGAAGAAATAATGTGGAAGTAGAGATCACGAATTCAGTGGATTAAAGAAGGTGATAATAACACGAATTTTTTTCATAGTATATCTAATAAGAGGAGACGTGACAATTTGATTCATTCTATTTTCCTAAATAATGAGGAATTGACAGTTTAGCGTGACTTAAATGAAGCCTTCACCAATTATTATAACCAAATTTTTGGGACTAGGATCAAGAGAAGAATTAACATTAATTGGAAGGACATCTACCCTATGGATGTTAGGGGACAGTTGGTAGATTTAGATAAACCTTTTTCGGAACAGGATATTTGGAAGGCTATTTGCGATATGCCAAGTGACAAAGCTCCGGGACCTGATGGTTTTTCTGTTATTTTTTACAAACAATTTTGGGAGGTCTTGAAAACGGATGTCATTAATCTATTTAATGATTTTTATAATGGGAATTTGTGTTTAGGTAACTTTAACTTTGCTAATGTTATTCTTATTAAAAAGCGTGAGGGTGCAAAAATTTTAAAAGATTTTAGACCAATCTCTTTGATAAATGTATCTGTTAAGATTATTTCTAAAGTTCTAGCGAATAGGCTTAGTAGGAAGATGGATGATCTTATAGATCATTCGCAAACTGCCTTTATTAAAGGTAGACAAATTGTAGATGGTGTAGCAGCAGTACAAGAATATATTAATGTATGTGTTAAAAATAATTTTTCATGTTCTATTTTGAAACTAGACTTTGAGAAGGCTTTTGATTCCATAGATTGGGATTATATATGTGATGTATGTATTGCTAGAGGTTTTAGTGTCAGATGGACTAACTGGATAATGCTTTTACTTAGGTCCGGTAGTTCTAATATTGTTGTCAATGGGGTTATGGGTAAGAAAATCCAATCTAAGAGGGGTCTTAGACAGGGTGATCCCCTGTCACCTTTATTATTTAATTTAGCAGTGGACGTCTTTACTAGAATAATTAAGAGAGCAGGAAGATTAGGTGTGTTGGGCAACATTGGTAATGAGGAATTTAACAATGTATTATCTATTCTTCAATTCGCGGATGATACCTTGTTATTTTCTTCCCACCTGCCTAAGAACATTATCGCTCTCAAGTTCATCCTTTATTGTTTTGAAACGTTATCAGGACTTAGGATTAATTTTGAGAAGAGTTCTGTTATGGTCATTAATGATTTTGGTAACGTAGAGACTATGGTTGCTAGCACATTAAACTGTTCTGTAATGAGTTTTCCTTTTGATTATTTGGGTTTTAGGATTAGGCCTTTGAAACTAAAGAAGGAAGATTGGATAGTCATAATAGATAAGATTAATAGTAGGCTATCAAATTGGAACAATAAATTTTTGTCTAGAGCGGGTAGATTAGTTATGGTTAATTCGGTACTATCCGTTATCCCTGCTTATTGGATGTCTGTGCATAGATTTCCTCAATGGGTTATTGAAAGGATTGATAGAATAAGACGCAATTACCTATGGAGTGGGGGTAGCGATCCAATTTGTAGGGGTTTCAAATGTTTATTAAACTGGGAGGTGTGTTGTAAGTCTAAGAAAGACGGGGGATTAGGGATTATTAATTTAGCTAATTTTAACTCTTCCTTATTGGCAAAGTGGTTGTGGAAATTTAGGTGTCCTTTAGTGTCGTCCACATGGAAGACTATTGTATATAAATTTTATTATTCAGGAGGTGATTTTATTGTGGGGTCTAGGGATAGTTGGTATAATAGATTATCTTACTTTTGGAAGTCAGTATTAAAGACTTTTGATATTTTTAACTTAGGTTATAAGGTGATTGTTCATTCGGGTGATGTGACGTACTTTTGGCATGATAAGTGGATTTCACGTTTACCACTTAAGATTGAATTCAAGGAACTCTTTAATGTTTGTAGTTTTAAAAATGCTTTGATTAAAGATGTTTTTAGAAGAGATTTGGAACCCCCATGGGAGTTTTCTTTGATAATATCTTAGATGGAGAAATGTAAAGACAATTAGCTTTACTATATGCTAAACTATCGTTATATCACATTGATGAGTATAGGGACTCTATTAGTTGGGAGATGAGTAAGAGTCAAGTTTATTCGGTGAATTCTATGTATAACTTTATAAATTTTTCGGGAATTTCATTTCGACCTTTTAAGTTTGTTTGGAAATCTAATTCCCCTCCTAAAGCTAAATTTCTAGTGTGGTTAATCATTCATAAGAAACTTAATACGATTGAGCTTCTAAAGAAGAAGAATATTATTATTGATGTTAAATGTTACTTTTGTAATATTTTGTACGAGGATGTTGATCATTTATTTTTTTCATGCAATATCACAAATTTCATATATAATATGGTGTTAAGGATATTTGTTTTTGATTGTCCTAATTCGTATAATAGTTGTGTTGAATATTGGGATTCTTATAGATTTGTTTTCAATGGTAGTAAAAGATACATTCCAGATTCTTTAGTCACTATAATAAGTTGGTTTATTTGGTTTGAAAGAAATCAAAGGTGTTTTCAGTCTATTTCTGTATTTACTAATGATTTAATAATTAAAATAGCTTATTTTTGTTTGGAATGGATGTCTAATTCGCATTACAAGCTATACCGGAAATTGGAATTTCAACGGTTTTTGTTTAAGGTTAGACTTAATTTGTATCTATTCATTAGAATCAGTAGTTTTTTTCATAATATATATCGCATTGATTGTTAATTGCTTTTATTAGTCTTCCATTGTATTCTTTAATCCACATATATGTATGAGAGATAAGTATGAATATATATATATATATATAATATATATATATATATATATTAACACGCGCTTATTTTCATATATATATGTGAGTGTCATTTTACTGATAAGTTTGTTGAGTTTTCTGCAGATCCAGGGTGTTGATTATCAGGTAGCTTATTAGTAGTTAGCTGGATGGATTGGTAGAAGTTTTTGCATTTCTAAGGTGCTCAGCATGATAGATTTTATTGGGGAGCTTTAAAGATTGTTGTATGGATTGATGATTCGTTATCCATTCTGGTTTTTGTTCGAGGGTTTCTATGTGATATTGTATTTCATTACTTTTGTTATTATATAGTGGTTAGGGGCTATTGTATTGGAGTAGATATACTTCAATATCGGGTGGTGGCCATGCCGGAACTCGATATTGGAGTAGATGGGCGGTGGTTTATCCGGAGCTCATCTATCTATGATCCTTACACCCCTAGACCAGTGTTAGGTTACATCTTGTAATCTTATGTTTTTTGTTGGACTATGTAGCTATGTTTTTTATATATGCATTTATATGTGTGCTCTCTTCTTCGCAGAAGATCACACATTTTTGTTTTTCAAAAAAAAAATCTTACAACCCAAGCTAAACATGACCGGCCCCTCACTTAGCTTGAGAGTTGTAACAACCCGGATTTTCAGAACCAATTTAATTTTTTTATTTTAGCTATTTTAATGGATTTTGGTTATTAAAATGATTTATTTTAAATAATAATGACTAAAAATTTATTTAAATCGTAGTTAGAATGTATAAATTTATTTTAATTATATAAATCTATTTAATAATATCTTTCTAACGAATGTAAGAAACTAATATTTTATAATATAAATTGAAAGTTATGTCCAGTTCAAAATTCAGAATAGTCGCTATGGAATTTATATATATTTTTATATAATATATAGCCCTTAAAAATATACATTTTGCAAACGACCTTCATTTTTGATGAAAACACTTTTGTTGGATGCGGAATGTCAAATTATAGCTAGATTCTAATTTTCGTAGTTTTTGGAATTAATATGTGAGCGTAGTGAATCTAAATGTGTTTGGTAATTTAAAATAGAATTTAATCTACTAGTTAAAAAGGTTATTTTTCAAACGGTCTCCAAATTCGACAAAATTTGTTTTGTTGAAACATATTTGAAAAACATAGCGAGAATTCAAAATTCCGTAATCTTTGGAGCTATTATGTGGCCGTACACAATAAATTGTGAAACAATCAGCCATTTAAGACAGAAACAGTGCTTTCTGAACAAACGGACTCGGAATTCGATGAAACCAGTTTTTTTGGGACCGTATTGTCAAGACATAGCAACATGTCAATTTTCATCGCCAAAGGAGTTCGTGTGTGATCGTGGCATCAATAAACGTCGAACGAAGAGAGTGCTAACTAGAGGATAATAAAAGAATCTTAAACCACCACTATATAACATCTTTTCTCTCCACAAACCCTCACTTCTCTTCCCCCTCCAAAAATTGGCAGTAGCCAACCCATCCTCATTTCTCCCGAAATTTAGCAAAAAATCCCCTACACTTTAAATAATATATTTCTTCCAAACTGTTAGGAATTAGAGTCAACTTTCTACATGAAATTGTAGAGCATGATGAGTACTAGCTACTATAAAAATTTGGGGGTAATTGGACTGGTGGTTTGGTGGGAAATGTGCTCGAAGTGCAGTAGGTTGATTTTCGTATTTTGGTTATTGCGGGCCCCACGTAGAGAATTTGGTCGAGCGGTTTGGAGGGATGGTAGAGGGGAAGCATACGAAGATTTTGGCGGTGGTGGCTTGGTCTCAAGTGGCCAGAGTGGGCCGGATTGTCAAGTTCATTGGAGGGGTGCTAGAAAACGAGATGGTCACGAAAATGATCAATTTCTCGCCCATCCTTGTATTTTCAGGCGAAGTGATACGAACAAAAGTTGTCAGGAAGGTCGAGATCTAGTTATCGGTAAAATTTGGTGGCATTTGGAGCACCGTGGCGGCCGCAACACCAAAATGAATGCAAATTATAGTTTTTCGTTTAACTACAGATCGCGGAGCCCACGTGACAAACTAGAGGGGGAGACCACCAGGCGTGGAAAGAGGAGGAGATGCTGGAGACAATGGCGTTGGTCTCGTGCGATTCCGAATTACGGTTTGGCCGTGGCGAGAATTTAAAGTTGAGGGTGTCATTTTCAGAAGAAGGTAAATAGTGATTTTATTGTTTAAATGATTTTCTATGTTCATATGCTAATATCTTTTTGTTACAAACTCTAAATTGAATGAAACTGGATCTGTTGCGATCGTGGAATCGAGAGCTTCACAATAAAACTGACCGGGTCAAAATTTGGACCTTGTTTGAATTGGGGCAAATACAAATCCAAATGGAACCAAAACCGTCAATTGAAGACTGACGGAGTGGAAACCAAAGGTGAGAACTCCTTCTCACTCTAATTATTTTACAGTTAAAAATATACTAGGATGCAAACGAGGCTTAGTGGCCCCTGACAATATTTATTGTACAAACCATAATTGTTTGTTTGGGTTGTATTATGGAAATTAGATTGTATTGTGTTTATTGATTTTATTGTGGTTTGGTTGATTGGATTAAATATTTTTTATGGCATGAGCCAGTATCACGAGAGGGGTAATGCTAGACATTACTCCGGTTTTAATATTGCGCCGTTATAATGTAGAAATTTTCTGAAATAAATATTTATTCATTAAAAATATAATTTTTAATGCGTATATGAATTGTATAAAATATTCATGTGTTGAATAAAATGTTTGAACAATAAAATTATCATTTTTATTGAATGCATGAACTATTAAAAATATTCATGTATTGAAATAAATATTTTATCGTCAAAAATATAATTTTTAACTATATATGAGTGGCATAAAACTCTCCTGAAATGAAAATAAATATTCATTTACAAATCCGATGATTTGTTTATGTACACCCTTTTAACTGACATGGAATGGGACGGTAAATTTTACCCATCGCCCAGTTGCACAAATAATAATCAGTGTTTGCTGATTGAAACCCTACATGGGTATTGGGATGAAATTTGGCATATACTAATCCCAGTTGTTTAGTTGTATGTCAATCAGTGGGTTGACAGACTGTTGTAAGCGTTAATTATTTATATTTAATGCTTATGCAGTTGTGTAATGCACTCTGGATGATGGTTGTATTGTTTATCATTGTTGTTGTATACATGTGTTGTATGAAATCCATATAAATAACATTATATGGTAATTGATTGTGTCTGATTCCAATTCAAGAATAACGAAGGTTGTAAAATAACAAATATTTTAAAATAATATTCAGTAAAGGATTAAAATGTGAATTTGATGTCCGATTTCGGATGGACACGAAAATATTGAAATATGTGAAGCCGTGTTGATTAGATATGCGCCATTTTAACACGAATGATATTTATATCAATTTTATTCATTTTTATAATGAATATAGAAAAGGAAATGATTTCAAAATCTGATATTTTGAAAATATTATCATTTAAATATTATAATGATAAGGAGTATTCAGTTTTGATTTAAATCTGAAAATGAAGTTGAAATCGTTTTTAAAACGAATTTAAAATGATTTATAAAATAAGATTTAAATGGAAATCAACGATATATACACACACACACACACACGAGTGGAAACCCGTGCGATGTACGGGAGCATAGACTTTTATGTGTTTTAGATTGAATGCATCAATATGTGGTGATAACATATTGTGTAGGAGAAAGATATATATTGTAAGTGATATATGTATGTGTTAGGAATGTACTGTGTAATCTAAAATTTGTGGCAAGAAGTAAATAATGCATGTATAGCAAGCAGGGACAGGGTGCATGTAGGGTAAACGGTATAAAATGATATTGTGTGATATTTTGCATATTGTGTGATATTCTGCATTGGTTGAAGAGAAAGAGGGTAGAAAAAATGAGTATAAAATTATGATATGCATAAGTTAATAATCAAAAACTAAGCAGAGGGTTCGACGAAGGTTCTATTATGAGCATGAATTATTCAACGCACATGTAAAATAAATAGACATCAATTGTAAGTGACAAATTGTTCAATTGCATGCATGCAGTTAATACCAATTAAACAATAAGTAAACTTCATTTAACAGATTTGCATGCATGCACTTAGTACATGCACTGTTCGTAAATGACATATTTTGAAAACCATTTCTTTTCCCATCTCAACGATGAACTCAGAACCTGTCAGGGTATGATATCTGGTAATAAAAATCAACAACGATAAGCAAATAGTCAAGTTTGTACAACAACAAAAATCTTAGTTTTAACAAAATCAAATAATAAAAACATCTTCAAATTTAGTCATCCCAGCATCTAAACATCTGTTTAAGTACACATAAAAATGTGTAGTTGTCGATGATCACGTTCATACTCCAATGCGCTGAATTCAAGCGAAGCTGCAAATATGAATAAATAAAAGGTGGTTAAACGTAACATGGTGTTGATTTATAGAAGTAAAGTGCAGTAATGGTGAGCGTACCGAAACATTTTTTACATGCCATTCAATAGTTTGTCGGTTTCTTTTTTTATTATCTTTGTGTTGTAGCAAAGCATTATCCCATGTCTAGAGCATGAAGTGATTAACGTAAGTACGAATGATAACAAAATATAAGGAGCATAGGAACATATATTGAAAGTCATACTTCACTCCCCATGGTTGGTCTTCGTATTGGCCATGTGCTGCATGCAAATTTCCTCGGTTCTTTTGGATAAACATGTCGGCCCTTAAAAATTAAGGTAAATATTACGTATCAGTAAGTAATAATTAAAATATGTACGTATGTATGTAGAAGAGAAATACTTACATGATTGCCAAAAATAATGACATTGACTCCATATGCATGTAGGAAATCTACAATTTTAGAAACAATAACATTTCCATTCTCCCAAATGTCGCCAGAAATGATGAGGTTGTTAAAAAAATTGCTGCCTCTCGTCGTGCATTGTTTACCGTTGACAATTTCATGTATGTGTGTAATGTGTAATTTACCTTCAAACAGAGAAGAAAACATGTTAATATATGTATGAAGTGGGAGTATGTGATGACCCCAAACTTACGCAGAACGAAAGTTGAGATGATCATTGGAATATAACATAAATATAGCAACACATAACACAGATAACAACATAAATATAAGAATCTATAAAACAACAACATCAACATAGCAGTGGAATATGGATGTTATCATAACACAGAATCCCAGTCACAGAGTCCTACTTATTACATCAAAATCCCAACAAAAGGAAACAAGTACATAATGTTAAAGACACAGTTTGAAACGAAGTGAAACACGGTTTGAATGTCTCAAAGTCTAAGTGGAAACAAAGATAAAGGTGAGGGTCTGCATAGTCCAACAAAACACCTCGATAAGCAACAACACCAAAGCGAATAAGCAAGCTCCAAGATCAGCAACTCCAGGGAAGCAACCTAACAACCTGTCAATTGGCTGCCCGTGTGGAAAGAGGGCACCCGAAATTTGCAAAGTGAAACAAAATTCGAGTCAGTCATGGGACTGGTATGAAAAATCTTTCTATACTAACAAACCATATGGCGAATCACAGGACCACGCCGCTAAGGCGGAACGGGTTTACTCCATTGGATTGCCAGTGCATAATTAAGTAAGTCGTTTGAATAACGCTATGCCCTTTAAAGAAAAATGAGATCGTTATAAGACCCAAGTCCCATCACACCATGCAACGCACACCAGAGGAAAGGGTTTTTCCTTATAACGATCAAAAGATGATAAATACGTCAAACGCATTAATACTAGTGTGCATATGTTTTCATAAATCATTTCAATATAAATGTATTAATCCTAGACGACATAGGTACCATATATTATGCCGCCGTATATAAGTATACAACTAAAATCGTAATGTCGTATTGGAGAATTGGTTTCCATCATGAGTCGAGGCTAGGGGCAAGCTCCTCTCCGATTTAAGACACTCTAGCAAATGCCTCAGGATCCCCCGCAGTGAACCCTTGGAAGCGGTAGGGCCGGTCTCCACCTAACGGCAGTAGATTAGTTATGCCTGAACACACGTTTCCCGGTCCCTTTGGACCTATAGTATGACCACCAACGGCCTATAAAACACGAGGTACCTCAAAATCCATCATCCACATAAGTAAAATGTCAGCGCTGGTAGGTCCCTGACACAACTCTAGCTAGAAAGAAACGTGTGCACTCCCTACGGTCCGTATCCCGTTTTTGACTCATACCGGGGTGTGAGGCTCGTGAGGCTACGTTATACACAAAGCTACGCCTAAACAGGCCGTGCTTTGATCACCTTCTACAAGGTCTGCTTTTCAACAAAGCCTTGACCATTCGCATCTTAGCGTGCCACATTGACAATTCGTGTCATGCTATCGATAGCTACTAACATATACCAGGGTGTTAAGCAGAGGATAAATTCTCTACCACCAAACAAGCATACATTAATAAAGATTGATTTAGTTACACGAAACGAATTCCAACGTCAGACGCGCGTCCATACAAGTCCGTTCTGGGTTTGAACGAAACCGGAGATACCAGGGAGGTTCTCGCTTATCCGGACAATCAACTCATACGACCGGCCAACTACTACATCGACCCCTTCCTGGGAGCAAATCAGTCCAAGGTTTCAATAATCGTTGCCCGTCCGACGTGAAGATCGCCGGTCTTCAACATCATCTTCTATTATTTCGATTTAAATCGTCGTTTGATTACCTGAAATGAGTTACACTCGGCCTTTTCAAATAATCATCGCATAATTATCATTTAAAACATTTCACGTTGTTTATATTTATTCATAGCGATTTATTTCTATTTTTATTTATTTACAGATGGGGCGAATTAATTTAAAACGACGCTTCGGGTCGATAGGCGGCCCTGGCGCTGCTTTTACCAAAATTTGTTTTAGACATATCTTAAAATCTAACCGTCAGATTTTGGTACATTTTATGTCGTTGGAGAGCTCCTTCCAAGACGGTCCTAACGGATCCAGTTTTGGAAAAATTCAACGGTCGGATCTTTCTATACAACCGTTTAAAGTTATGATCTCAAAACGCGAACTACCGCGCGTGTTTCGCTTAGTTTCAATTTATATTATATATATAGATCAAACCATTTGGCGCTTTCAAAAATCCATTCTTTTGTTTATAACATAATATATATATATACACATATATATATATATATATATTTTTCTTTCTTTTTTTTTTCTCTTTTTTTTTTTTCTGTGTCCGCCTATTCTAATGCGACGAAAATCATATCTTAGGCTATGTGTATTTTTATATTAAACAAAAGTAATAATTTTGTTTTATTCCTTTACCCTTGACATTGAACATGTAAATGTTTTCTTATACTTACCTTTGCCTTGAAAATGTACATATTGACTTTTATTTTCTTTTACATAAGAAAATTTACATATTGCATTTATTTATCTTTACATAAGAAAATGTACATATTACATTTATTTTCTTTTACATGAGAAAATATACATATTGCACTTATTTACTTTTACATAAGAAAATGTACTTATTACATTTATTTTCTTTTACATGAGAAAATATACATATTGCACTTATTTACTTTTACATAAGAAAATGTACTTATTACATTTATTTTCTTTTACATGAGAAAATATACATATTGCACTTATTTACTTTTACATAAGAAAATGTACTTATTACATTTATTTTCTTTTACATGAGAAAATATACATATTGCACTTATTTACTTTTACATAAGAAAATGTACTTATTACATTTATTTTCTTTTACATGAGAAAATATACATATTGCACTTATTTACTTTTACATAAGAAAATGTACTTATTACATTTATTTTCTTTTATATGAGAAAATATACATATTGCACTTATTTACTTTTACATAAGAAAATGTACTTTAAATTCTTATTTATGAAAACACCTTCTCTAACGTCAACATTTCTAATACTAGTATTTGTATATTTTCTAATGTCAATATTGAATTTATTTTTAACTATATATTATCATGACGATGAAGATTTTGACCCATTTTAACTCTACTAACTTGACTATGAGATTTTTTCTTCTTTTTTTTTTTCTTTTCAACGTACATGTTCAATGTGATATCCCAATACAAAAAAAACATCTATCTCATGTCAAACCAAAGGTGGCCCTCTATAATTTAGTGTCAATTTCATGTCAACACACAATAATATGGTTTTTGTCTAACCATACCAATAATACACAGCATATGGTTTGGTGTATACTTTTGGCGTCATTACAAAGATGTTAACACAATGTGTAAAGTGGTGTTGTCACAATACAATTAACACAACATATAAATTGGTGTCGTCATAATACAATTCACACAATGATGTAGGTTTGGGTGTCATCTCATCTATACCAACATAGATATGATTGGGTGCAACTTTGATGAATCAAATTAAGGACCTCATCTTTATTTTTATTTGTAAATAAGAATAAAGATTGAAACTTACATTTTGTTTTATAAATAAGGGTTCAACTTGCATTTATAAAATAAAGATAAGAATGGGTAATTTAGCTTGTAGACAAGACAAAGGTGAAAATTGTCCTCTTATTTGTTTGATTAACAAAATAACATCAAAATTGTCTCTTTTTGTTTGATTAACAAAATAACATCAAAATTGTCTCTTTTTGTTTGATTAACAGAATAACATCAAAATTGTCTCTTTTTGTTTGATTAACAGAATAACATCAAAATTGTCTCTTTTTGTTTGATTAACAGAATAACATCAAAATTGTCTCTTTTTGTTTGATTAACAAAATAACATCAAAATTGTCTCTTTTTGTTTGATTAACAAAATAACATCAAAATTGTCTCTTTTTGTTTGATTAACAAAATAACATCAAAATTGTCTCTTTTTGTTTGATTAACAAAATAACATCAAAATTGTCTCTTTTTGTTTGATTAACAAAATGTAGAAATGATAAAGAAGAGAATCTCATTTTGATTCTATCAAGATTGCAGATCTAATTAACACAGCTATTTCATGGCATCATCACACACAATAATCACATATATATGTCCACACACCACAGATCAGAAAACAACAATACACAATCATGAACTCAGCATTTTAATTAATTTTATTAATTATTAAATAAACTAGAGATCTCACATTCGTTGTGGATTTTTGGTCCAAATTCAAACTGTTCAGAACAGTCCCGTTTCAGTCCAGCACTGTAGATCTTGTTTTTATGATCAGAACGCCGCTGAAATCATCAAATTCCGATTTGAAACGCATAATATATGGTTATTTAAAGATTTAAAACAATTTATTTAGTTTAATTAAAATAATTAAGTTGGAAAATTAACCTTCTTCCACTCAGAGAACAAGGCCGTGACCTTTTTGAAATTGCTCCGAACTAGGTCGGACCTTTGCCGTCCGTACAGTCGCCTGGAGGCCGAGCAGGCAGCGTCACGGGGAAGAGGGAGGTGTGGCGCAGCCACGCCTGGAGGCAGGGCCCACTCGGTGGCGTGGGTGGCTCTGGGCGGCGGTCGCAAGTTGGCGTGTTTGGGGGGTTCGTTCGAGCGCTACGGTGCACGAGAGGGGAGGTGACAGGTATGGTTGGAAAGAGGAGAGAAAGCTCTTTGGAGTGAGCAATGGGTTGGGGTCTAATTCGTGAGGAGGAGGGAGGATTTGGAGGAGGAAGTTTCGAGCTGAAATAGGGTGGCGGCGGCTCGTTTTTGAAGAACGATGAACAGTGCTCTATTTTGTTTTTTTTTGTTTTTTTTTTTGTTTAGGGTTTTGCTTATTTTTATATTAATTTATGTGTAATTTTACATTTAAATCCAAACGTTTCAAATTAAGCCAACTTCAGTCCAACTGAAGCCCCCCTACCAAATAGACCCTATTCCGGATCCAACGGGCTAGGTCCCGTCAGCCCAAGAGTTCGTCTCGACCCCCGTTTCTCAGTTTTAAATATAATTCATTTATTTTTAAATTCAACCGTCAATAAAAATTCACCGGGGCTACATACGGACTTGGAAAAAATCCAGAAAAATATTTTTGGCTTCGTTATGACGATACGGTCCTAACAAAATTAATTTCGTCTAATTCTGAGACTGTTTGAAAAATGGCTATTTTTCAGTCGATTAAATTTGACTGAAATGAACAGGACACATTTTCCCTTGCCATGCTCACAAATAAATTCGGAAAATTCTAAAAATTGAAACCTAGTAATAATATGATATTCCGGTTCCGATGAAATTGGTTTCGTCGAAAACAGAGATTGTTTGAAAATTGGCTATTTTCACTGGCTTTAAACATTATTTAAAATGAAAATTTTAAATCCTGCCTCATTTGCCAACCAAATTACTTAAAAAAAAATTTTTTTTAATTGGCTCGGATTTTCCGGGTCGTTACAGTCTCCCCCACTTAAAAACTTTTCGTCCTCGAAAAGGAAGTAAAAGTAGGAAACGACAGAAATGCAAATTGTGGTGAATGTACCTTAACACAAGCATCATTCGGAGATATCCTCCCTGCAATGGGGATAAGCCCTTCTGAAGCTATCCTCCGTCTCCCAAGTGCAGTCCCTAGGATCACTGCTCCACTGCACCTTGACTAGGGGAATCTTCTTGTTTCTCAACACCCGGATTTCTTTGCCAATAACCTTTATCGGATCTTTTCTCACTGTCAGATTAGGAGCAATATCCAAGACTTGCTGATTCAATTCATCCTCAATCAAATCAGGATCGTGCACATGCTTGCGGAGTTGGGACACATGAAAGACATCATGCACCCCAGGCAACCAGTCGGGCAACTGTACTCGATAAGCAAGAGTACCTATCCTTTCGAGAACAGGGAATGGGCCTATGAACCTTGGCGCCAATTTCCCAGTCTTCCCAAAACGAATCACGCCTCTCAATGGGGAAACCTTCAAATATACTCGATCACCAACAGAGAATTCTAAGTGTCTTCTTCGCTGATCTGCATAACTCTTCTGTCGGCTCTGAGCAGCCAACAGGCGCTTCTTAATCAAATCAACTTTGTCCGATGCTTCACGAACCATGTCGGGACCCAAGACTAATCGATTGCCTGGCTCCACCCAACATGCTGGGGACCTACATGGCCTACCATATAGTAATTCAAACGGTGACATTCCCAAACTGGCTTGGTAGCTATTATTGTAAGAGAACTCCACCAAGTATAAATGGTCCTCCCATGAACCACCATAGTCCAGAATGCACGCTCGCAACAAGTCCTCTAGAATGCGGTTCACCCTCTCAGTCTGGCCATCTGTCTGAGGGTGATAAGCTGTGCTCAGATTCAACTTAGTACCGAGTTCTTCTTGGAAAGCTTCCCAAAATTTGCTCGTAAATAGGGGATCCCGATCACTAACAATGCTTCTTGGAATCCCATGCAATCTGACAATCTCTTTAAGATAAAGCTGCGCCAAACTCCGAGCTGTTCTGTTGGTCTTGACAGGGATAAAATGGGCAGACTTTGTTAAGCGGTCAACAATTACCCATATACTATCGTTCCCCTTTCGGGTACGAGGCAAGCCGTCAACAAAGTCCATAGAAATTTCTTCCCACTTCCAGCCTGGAACTCCTAGCGGTTGCAATAGACCTGCTAGCTTCTGTTGATCACTTTTGACCTGCTGACAAGTGTGACATCTGGAAACATAAATAGAAATATCTCTCTTCATGGATTTCCACCAGAATGTGCGCTTGAGGTCTTGATACATCTTGCTTACCCCTGGATGAATACTAAGCTTAGATTTGTGGCACTCATCCATAACTTCCCTTCTGAGCTCAGGAATGTATGGAACACAAATTCGGCCAGATAGCCTCAGCACCTCTCTGTCGTCAATTTGGAAGCTAGTGGATTCGCCATCCTGAATTCTTTTGATAATCCTCTGAATAAATTTATCATCCTTCTGGAGAGCGGAGATCTTATCAATCAGAGTAGAAGTAATAACGAGATTGGCGAGAAGGAGTTTTTCACCATTTGTATTCTTTCGACTGAGCGCATCGGCTACAATGTTGGCTTTCCCTGGAGTATATAGGATAACAAAATCATATGATGCAAGAAATTCAACCCAGCGTTGCTGCCTCATATTCAAATCTCTTTGGGTAAAAAGATGCTTCAAGGATTTGTGATCCGTGTATACTTCGAACTTCTCACCCAAGAGGTAGTGCCTCCATATTTTAAGAGCAAAAACAATGGCCATTAACTCAAGATCATGAGTGGCGTAATTCTTTTCATGCGGTTTCAATTGGCGGCTAGCATATGCGACCACTTTGCCTTGCTGCATCAGCACCGCCCCAATACCTTGAATGGATAAAGGACTAACACGTTAAAATGAGATTTGACAATAAAAGAAATTGTTATCCCTAACATGTTGATTAATATAAAGGAAACAACCTTGATGAGAAGCGTCAGTCCAGACTGTCAGATCCTGATTGCCATCTATAATGGTCAACACAGGAGCATTGGTCAACCTCTCTTTTAAATCTTGGAAAGCTTTCTCGCATTCGGGCGTCCAAATAAATTTTGTATGTTTCTTGGTCAGGTTTGTCAATGGACAAGCAATCTTCGAAAAATCTTTGACAAATTTCCGATAATAACCAGCCAGCCCTAAGAAACTTCTGACCTCGGTGGGGGTTCGAGGTTGCTTCCAGTCTTGGATGGCTGAGATTTTTCCTGGATCAACTGAAATGCCTTCTTTTGATACGACATGTCCGAGGAATTTCACCTCTTCTTGCCAGAATATACATTTGGAGAATTTGGCTTTCAGCACATTCCTACGCAAAATCTCCAAGACTTCCCTCAGATGTTGTTCGTGCTCAGCAGTGGATTTAGAAAAAATGAGGATGTCATCGATGAACACGAGCACAAATTTATTTATAACATCCCTGAAGACCCTATTCATCAGATCAACAAAATATGCTGGAGCATTACATAGACCGAAAGGCATTACTAGCCATTCATAAAAGATATCCGGCCCTCTGAAAGCAGTTAGAGGCACACATTCTTCTGCGATGCGAAGTTGATGGAAGCCTGTAGCTAGGTCCATTCTAGAGAAAACTCGCGCCCCATGCAAGCGGTCGAGCAAGTCGTCAATACGAGGCAGTGGGTATTTGTTCTTCAGAGTTTGTTTGTTGAGATCACGGTAGTCCACACATAACCTGAGGGTACCGTCTGATTTTGGAACGAACACCACGGCTGCGCCCCATTCTGAGAAGCTAGGCCTGATCAAGCCCTTAAACAAAAGTTGGTTGGTTTGATTTCTCAGCTCTTCTTTTTCTTTGGGTGACATTCTCCGAATAGGATGAACGACGGGCCTTGCATTCGGAGCTAAGTCAATTCTGAAATTGATTTCTCTACGTGGAGGTAAACCTTCAACTTCTTTGAATACATCAGCATAATCTCTGACAATGGGAATATCCTCAATAGAAGTAGGGGTGACTTCTAGAGAAGACCAGAATTCTTTCCTGTCAGTGGCTGAGCCGTGGCATGGTATGGTAATTTCGCCAAGCTTAACTTTAACCTTGATCATTCTTTCAACACATACTAACACAGCCCCATACTTGGTTAGCCAATCCATTCCCAGTATGATATCATAACCGGAAAAATTCATGACGATCAGGTTAAAAGGAAATTGAAAGCGTGCATAGGAAATGGGCACTTTACAATATTGGTCGAGAACGAGAGATCCTCCTATAGGACTATGAGCTCTAATCAATTCCTTAAGTTTTCGAGGTTTCAGTTTTAACTTTTTAATGATGTCAGAAGAAATAAAACTACGTGCTGCACCAGTGTCAAATAGGACAGTAATAGGGATATTTTTAATGTTAAGAGTACCACTTAAAACATCAGGTGTACCTGGGCCCTCGGTAGGAGCGGGTGTAATCGTACCCTCATATACATGTGCCACCTGAGCATTCTTCAGCAATGGGCAATTCGGCTTGATGTGCCCCTTCTGATGGCAGTTGTAGCATTCCAGGTTGCGGTGAGGATTCTGGCCACTATTCTGAGAATTCTGACCCTGCTTCTGAGAGGTCTGACCACGGTTCTGACTGGGGCCTGAATCATTTCCCTTGACTCTTTTAGGCGCTTTACACTCGTAATCAAAGTGCCCGGTCTTGCCACAATCAAAGCATGTCACCTTGCTCCTGTCTCTCTTCTTCCCCTGTGGCTTTGCAGCTGAAGAATTTCCTGCCTCTGGTTTCTTGCTAGTCTGCTCCTTCTGGCTATTGTTCTGATTCTTTGCTCTCTCTTGTTGGGCAGACTCATCATTTTCCTCGTAGCGGCTCGCGAAGGTAATAACTTCATGGAAGGGAAGATCGATATGAGCTGTAACCCTATTCAGATACTTTGTAGCGAGGCCCTTAATGAATTTCTTGTTCTTCTCAATTGGGTCTTGAATTAGGTTAGGGGCATAACGGGAAAGCTCATCAAATTTCATCGCATATTCAGCCACTGTCATACTTCCTTGTTTCAGATTGACAAATTGTTCACGAAGACGTTCTCTTGCTTGTGGAGGGATGTATTTCTCGTTGAAGAGCTCTTTAAACTTTGCCCAGGTCATAGTGGCCACATCGTTTCCAATCTTAACTGTGTCCCACCAGTGCTCAGCTTGATCTTTGAGTTGCCACGCAGCCAGGAAACGCTTCCTCTGATCCTCAAGTTCCATCCCTTCTAAGATCTTCTCACAATTCTTGAGCCATGACTCTGCTTCAACAGCAGTCTCTCTACCAGTGAAAGGAACTCCGCCCAAGTTTTTGAATTTCTTTGACATCCGTTCTAAGTCGAATGGCTGTGCGACTATAGGGTCGGGCTGCTCATGAATGGGCTCTTCTTCGGGTGGCCCTCTAGCTCCACCTCTCCCACCTCCACGGGTTCTAGCTCTAGTACTCATAATGTATTAGTCTGTAACATCAAGGGAAGAGTCAGACCAACAGAAATGAAAATTTTCCAAAGGAAAGGCTAAGAGGTGCAAATGATGTAACGACTGATAAACATGTGCTATTATGTTATGCTCACTCTAGGACTTTAGTCCTATCTCTAATGAGACGTATTGCTATAAATATGTTATATCCCAAAACTAAGGTTAAACCAAAGCTCTGATACCAACTGTGATGACCCCAAACTTACGCAGAACGAAAGTTGAGATGATCATTGGAATATAACATAAATATAGCAACACATAACACAGATAACAACATAAATATAAGAATCTATAAAACAACAACATCAACATAGCAGTGGAATATGGATGTTATCATAACACAGAATCCCAGTCACAGAGTCCTACTTATTACATCAAAATCCCAACAAAAGGAAACAAGTACATAATGTTAAAGACACAGTTTGAAACGAAGTGAAACACGGTTTGAATGTCTCAAAGTCTAAGTGGAAACAAAGATAAAGGTGAGGGTCTGCATAGTCCAACAAAACACCTCGATAAGCAACAACACCAAAGCGAATAAGCAAGCTCCAAGATCAGCAACTCCAGGGAAGCAACCTAACAACCTGTCAATTGGCTGCCCGTGTGGAAAGAGGGCACCCGAAATTTGCAAAGTGAAACAAAATTCGAGTCAGTCATGGGACTGGTATGAGAAATCTTTCTATACTAACAAACCATATGGCGAATCACAGGACCACGCCGCTAAGGCGGAACGGGTTTACTCCATTGGATTGCCAGTGCATAATTAAGTAAGTCGTTTGAATAACGCTATGCCCTTTAAAGAAAAATGAGATCGTTATAAGACCCAAGTCCCATCACACCATGCAACGCACACCAGAGGAAAGGGTTTTTCCTTATAACGATCAAAAGATGATAAATACGTCAAACGCATTAATACTAGTGTGCATATGTTTTCATAAATCATTTCAATATAAATGTATTAATCCTAGACGACATAGGTACCATATATTATGCCGCCGTATATAAGTATACAACTAAAATCGTAATGTCGTATTGGAGAATTGGTTTCCATCATGAGTCGAGGCTAGGGGCAAGCTCCTCTCCGATTTAAGACACTCTAGCAAATGCCTCAGGATCCCCCGCAGTGAACCCTTGGAAGCGGTAGGGCCGGTCTCCACCTAACGGCAGTAGATTAGTTATGCCTGAACACACGTTTCCCGGTCCCTTTGGACCTATAGTATGACCACCAACGGCCTATAAAACACGAGGTACCTCAAAATCCATCATCCACATAAGTAAAATGTCAGCGCTGGTAGGTCCCTGACACAACTCTAGCTAGAAAGAAACGTGTGCACTCCCTACGGTCCGTATCCCGTTTTTGACTCATACTGGGGTGTGAGGCTCGTGAGGCTACGTTATACACAAAGCTACGCCTAAACAGGCCGTGCTTTGATCACCTTCTACAAGGTCTGCTTTTCAACAAAGCCTTGACCATTCGCATCTTAGCGTGCCACATTGACAATTCGTGTCATGCTATCGATAGCTACTAACATATACCAGGGTGTTAAGCAGAGGATAAATTCTCTACCACCAAACAAGCATACATTAATAAAGATTGATTTAGTTACACGAAACGAATTCCAACGTCAGACGCGCGTCCATACAAGTCCGTTCTGGGTTTGAACGAAACCGGAGATACCAGGGAGGTTCTCGCTTATCCGGACAATCAACTCATACGACCGGCCAACTACTACATCGACCCCTTCCTGGGAGCAAATCAGTCCAAGGTTTCAATAATCGTTGCCCGTCCGACGTGAAGATCGCCGGTCTTCAACATCATCTTCTATTATTTCGATTTAAATCGTCGTTTGATTACCTGAAATGAGTTACACTCGGCCTTTTCAAATAATCATCGCATAATTATCATTTAAAACATTTCACGTTGTTTATATTTATTCATAGCGATTTATTTCTATTTTTATTTATTTATAGATGGGGCGAATTAATTTAAAACGACGCTTCGGGTCGATAGGCGGCCCTGGCGCTGCTTTTACCAAAATTTGTTTTAGACATATCTTAAAATCTAACCGTCAGATTTTGGTACATTTTATGTCGTTGGAGAGCTCCTTCCAAGACGGTCCTAACGGATCCAGTTTTGGAAAAATTCAACGGTCGGATCTTTCTATACAACCGTTTAAAGTTATGATCTCAAAACGCGAACTACCGCGCGTGTTTCGCTTAGTTTCAATTTATATTATATATATAGATCAAACCATTTGGCGCTTTCAAAAATCCATTCTTTTGTTTATAACATAATATATATATATACACATATATATATATATATATATTTTTCTTTCTTTTTTTTTTCTCTTTTTTTTTTTTTCTGTGTCCGCCTATTCTAATGCGACGAAAATCATATCTTAGGCTATGTGTATTTTTATACTAAACAAAAGTAATAATTTTGTTTTATTCCTTTACCCTTGACATTGAACATGTAAATGTTTTCTTATACTTACCTTTGCCTTGAAAATGTACATATTGACTTTTATTTTCTTTTACATAAGAAAATTTACATATTGCATTTATTTATCTTTACATAAGAAAATGTACATATTACATTTATTTTCTTTTACATGAGAAAATATACATATTGCACTTATTTACTTTTACATAAGAAAATGTACTTATTACATTTATTTTCTTTTACATGAGAAAATATACATATTGCACTTATTTACTTTTACATAAGAAAATGTACTTATTACATTTATTTTCTTTTACATGAGAAAATATACATATTGCACTTATTTACTTTTACATAAGAAAATGTACTTATTACATTTATTTTCTTTTACATGAGAAAATATACATATTGCACTTATTTACTTTTACATAAGAAAATGTACTTATTACATTTATTTTCTTTTACATGAGAAAATATACATATTGCACTTATTTACTTTTACATAAGAAAATGTACTTATTACATTTATTTTCTTTTATATGAGAAAATATACATATTGCACTTATTTACTTTTACATAAGAAAATGTACTTTAAATTCTTATTTATGAAAACACCTTCTCTAACGTCAACATTTCTAATACTAGTATTTGTATATTTTCTAATGTCAATATTGAATTTATTTTTAACTATATATTATCATGACGATGAAGATTTTGACCCATTTTAACTCTACTAACTTGACTATGAGATTTTTTCTTCTTTTTTTTTTCTTTTCAACGTACATGTTCAATGTGATATCCCAATACAAAAAAAACATCTATCTCATGTCAAACCAAAGGTGGCCCTCTATAATTTAGTGTCAATTTCATGTCAACACACAATAATATGGTTTTTGTCTAACCATACCAATAATACACAGCATATGGTTTGGTGTATACTTTTGGCGTCATTACAAAGATGTTAACACAATGTGTAAAGTGGTGTTGTCACAATACAATTAACACAACATATAAATTGGTGTCGTCATAATACAATTCACACAATGATGTAGGTTTGGGTGTCATCTCATCTATACCAACATAGATATGATTGGGTGCAACTTTGATGAATCAAATTAAGGACCTCATCTTTATTTTTATTTGTAAATAAGAATAAAGATTGAAACTTACATTTTGTTTTATAAATAAGGGTTCAACTTGCATTTATAAAATAAAGATAAGAATGGGTAATTTAGCTTGTAGACAAGACAAAGGTGAAAATTGTCCTCTTATTTGTTTGATTAACAAAATAACATCAAAATTGTCTCTTTTTGTTTGATTAACAAAATAACATCAAAATTGTCTCTTTTTGTTTGATTAACAGAATAACATCAAAATTGTCTCTTTTTGTTTGATTAACAGAATAACATCAAAATTGTCTCTTTTTGTTTGATTAACAGAATAACATCAAAATTGTCTCTTTTTGTTTGATTAACAAAATAACATCAAAATTGTCTCTTTTTGTTTGATTAACAAAATAACATCAAAATTGTCTCTTTTTGTTTGATTAACAAAATAACATCAAAATTGTCTCTTTTTGTTTGATTAACAAAATGTAGAAATGATAAAGAAGAGAATCTCATTTTGATTCTATCAAGATTGCAGATCTAATTAACACAGCTATTTCATGGCATCATCACACACAATAATCACATATATATGTCCACACACCACAGATCAGAAAACAACAATACACAATCATGAACTCAGCATTTTAATTAATTTTATTAATTATTAAATAAACTAGAGATCTCACATTCGTTGTGGATTTTTGGTCCAAATTCAAACTGTTCAGAACAGTCCCGTTTCAGTCCAGCACTGTAGATCTTGTTTTTATGATCAGAACGCCGCTGAAATCATCAAATTCCGATTTGAAACGCATAATATATGGTTATTTAAAGATTTAAAACAATTTATTTAGTTTAATTAAAATAATTAAGTTGGAAAATTAACCTTCTTCCACTCAGAGAACAAGGCCGTGACCTTTTTGAAATTGCTCCGAACTAGGTCGGACCTTTGCCGTCCGTACAGTCGCCTGGAGGCCGAGCAGGCAGCGTCACGGGGAAGAGGGAGGTGTGGCGCAGCCACGCCTAGAGGCGGGGCCCACTCGGTGGCGTGGGTGGCTCTGGGCGGCGGTCGCAAGTTGGCGTGTTTGGGGGGTTCGTTCGAGCGCTACGGTGCACGAGAGGGGAGGTGACAGGTATGGTTGGAAAGAGGAGAGAAAGCTCTTTGGAGTGAGCAATGGGTTGGGGTCTAATTCGTGAGGAGGAGGGAGGATTTGGAGGAGGAAGTTTCGAGCTGAAATAGGGTGGCGGCGGCTCGTTTTTGAAGAACGATGAACAGTGCTCTATTTTGTTTTTTTTTGTTTTTTTTTTTTGTTTAGGGTTTTGCTTATTTTTATATTAATTTATGTGTAATTTTACATTTAAATCCAAACGTTTCAAATTAAGCCAACTTCAGTCCAACTGAAGCCCCCCTACCAAATAGACCCTATTCCGGATCCAACGGGCTAGGTCCCGTCAGCCCAAGAGTTCGTCTCGACCCCCGTTTCTCAGTTTTAAATATAATTCATTTATTTTTAAATTCAACCGTCAATAAAAATTCACCGGGGCTACATACGGACTTGGAAAAAATCCAGAAAAATATTTTTGGCTTCGTTATGACGATACGGTCCTAACAAAATTAATTTCGTCTAATTCTGAGACTGTTTGAAAAATGGCTATTTTTCAGTCGATTAAATTTGACTGAAATGAACAGGACACATTTTCCCTTGCCATGCTCACAAATAAATTCGGAAAATTCTAAAAATTGAAACCTAGTAATAATATGATATTCCGGTTCCGATGAAATTGGTTTCGTCGAAAACAGAGATTGTTTGAAAATTGGCTATTTTCACTGGCTTTAAACATTATTTAAAATGAAAATTTTAAATCCTGCCTCATTTGCCAACCAAATTACTTAAAAAAAAAATTTTTTTAATTGGCTCGGATTTTCCGGGTCGTTACAGAGTATGAAACATTTAAATAGCATGTCCCTAACTATGTAACTGCATCGCGAATAGTTCTGGATGTTTTAATTATTCAACTATAATTTGAATCACATGTTAGTTAAATGTATTAATGTCGGTAATGAGATGGATAGATATCTATAATATAATGTGGCATACTGTGAAAACATCTTACAATCATTTAGTAAAAATCTTTAGAAAAAATCGCAGAAGATGAATGTAATAATTGTGTAATGAAATTTAATGTGCGTTTATTCTTTAGGAGTGCAAGTATGTAGTAAAAAAATAATTACCTTCGTTATATTGAAATGGGAAGGATGGATGATGTTTTTCATGTTGTAGGATTAGAAAAGAACTTCAGGATATATGATGTTTGTAGTATTTGTCTCGTCTTCCGTGCGTATAAGAACTGAGACATTATTAAATGTAGTGTATCTAGAGAGAGCAACATACAATTGTCCATGAGAAAAGACAGGAGTCTGTAGATCGATGCCAACATACTTCACAGACTGTCCTTGTGCTTTGTTTATAGTCATAGCATAAGCTAACTTTACAGGAAATTGCCTTCTAGACATGTTTATGGTTAATTCTGAAGCTGATGGTGGAAGAGATATTCTTGGAATAAAAACTAATTTCCCAGCTTTATCAATGTTAGTATCTGAGCTTCTATAATTCTTGTTGCACATCGAACTACTATTATCTAGTTCCATTGCAAAGACCATCCTTTGGAGCCAAGTTTCGAAGTAGGATTATAGGAAATCCAACCTTTAATTCAAGTTTGAAAGGTGGTAACCCAGTACATTCCAAAGAGTTTAGGAACTCACTTGGGTATTGATCATTTTCCTCATCCTCAACCAACTTATCAGTTGCTAAGAAAATGTAAATGTTGGATGGACATAAATGTAGGCATGTAGAGTTTATGGCATTAACATCCTCATTGCGTACCGACAAAATAATACGTTCATTATAAAATAATGAAGGTTTCGTAGATACGTTTAGTTCTGGGTAAATGGTATCTATTAAACCAATGAGGGTATGTTGTTTATGCATCATAGCCAAATCGACCATCGGTTCAGGATCTGATCCAACCTGATGAATCAAGGTAAAAAAAGTTATAATTGTCACTTACATATGTAGTATAAAGGAAAAAGTAGTTTATGCAACGATAAATGTAGTACCTGATCCAAAAAAGTTGCAAAATTAGCACATTCATAGTCTTTGGATTCTAAACGCATGTTTTGGTGTAATGATAAAATTTTGACATATTTCCATAACGGTGACCGTCTTAATGTTGAAGAAACAGCATCTTCTCATAAACCCTTTAGAATCACGGGTAGAATTTATCTAAAATCTCCTCCTAAAACCACTGTAATCCCACCAAATGGCTTTGTACTATCTCGAATATCTTTGAGCGAACGATCAACTGTCTCAACACAAAATCTATGTTGCATAGGCACTTCATCCCAAATAATTAGACTTGTTTTTCATAGAATTTCTGCATCCATAGATTGTTTTGTAAACCCACTGTAACGTCCTAGACTTTTCGACCATTTAAATCCGAATATTTAAATCAGTTTATATATTATATTTGAAATATAATGGATATTTAATCGAATTTATTTAATTAAAATAGAGTTCGAATATAATAATATATTTATATATTATTTAAAACCAGAATGTTAGTGTCGATTTTGAATTCTACCATTTGAGGTTGAAAACGTTGTTTAATAAATACGATGATATTTATTTATTTATTTATTTTAGTTAATCTACCCGTTTATATTTAATTTATATTTTTCCAAGGTTATATGAAGTAGGAATCTATAATCTTGTGTACAAACATAAATACCATTTATATTCTCAGGACAAATCACGATATGAATTCCCTACTGTCTAGAAAGTGAAATTTTTGTTGTTTTAAATAATATGATAATATTAATTTGTTATCGTTAAATTTGACCGTTTTTAAAGTATTCCGTTTGGTTTGGAAAAACGTATAAAATCCGAACGTGCATCATACTTAAAACCAAGTGGTTACATGGATAAGAAGAACTAGAAAGAATCAACACAAGAAGACAATATTATATACCAAATATATATACAAATCAAATAGCTTGAAATCTCTATACACAAATCAAATCATAAATATTAATAAGATTGCATCGAGAATTCCATATGCAAGACATCATTTATAATAGGAAAAAATGAATCGATTCTACCATACTAGTTTAATACAATCCATAGATATTTTTCATAACAGAACAAACGAACTAATTGATGGAATACAATTTCCTTGAGTAAAGAAAGAGAAAAAATATATATACATGATACTATATACAAGGCTCGAATACAAAACAAAAAGGGAAAAAATCAGCACTAGTAGATCAACTTCTTTATGTTTTTGCCGAACTAGTGAATCCATCGTCCCCATCAATTTAGATCTGCGAAACAAGAAGAAGAACCCATAAGGGATAATTTCATAATAACAATGGACAGCAAAGGAGAAATAAATCAATAAAATCAAAAACAGTGAAATGAAATAAATAAGAGCAGCTATACAATAACTAGGACAGCTATGAAAATCTGCTAAGGAAAAACAATGTAAGAAACAGCTAAGGAAGTAGTACAATGGGTAGCTGGTAAAAATAGGTATGTATGTACGTTCATACATCAATGAAGACAATGGACAGCTAAGAGAAAACAAATATATGTTGTATGTACAATGCAAGCCAGAGGGAACAGATAAGTATAGTCATATGTCAGGACCATTTAGGGATGAATAGCTAAAGGGGAGCTGCCACATGAAAACTGAAAACATATACAACAAGAATAAAATCTAGAATGTGATCTAATAGACTTGAAAATTCTTATAGATTTCAGCATGGTTGAAACAGTAATGTATAACAAGCAAGAAAAAAAAGAAGAAGAAAAAATGAGATCGTCAAATCTTTATCGAACGGATAATGCACATGTAGGAACAGTAAAATCTTATCAATGTTTTTCATATATTTTAAGATCTAAACACAAAATCTTAAGAACAGCAATAAACAGCTAGAAATGTACAATGCAAATTAGATGTACATTTTTGGACGATTAAAACAATTCAATGAACAGAAGAATATACGTATATATATTCATATACATCAATCTGTAACAAGACAAATCAAAACAGTAAAAAAAAGGAAAATACAGTAAAAAAATCCATTTTTAAAATTACTGTTTACCTACATTGGAAAACCCAACTCGAATCGACAATACAGTTTCGAATCTGTAAATTTATTTACACAACTCATAGTCGAAATATATCCAGGATCGATCAAATCCATTTTAAACGGATCAATAGTGCTATAAAACCCAATACCAAATCTCTTTCCACTACTAACCATCATGTATCATCACTATCAATACACGGAAATTTACAAAAGGGGAATGGCCTAAGTATTTCAGCTAGATTACCTAGTTTAGCTACTGATGGATGTTAAACTAATCTACAATCAAAACCGCAAGTATAAATACGCTAGCACGCAGTAGTGTTCATCACCCATTCGAACACAGTAAACCAAAGAAGGAAAATCCCATTCGAAAAACCAGAAAATCAAAACAAATATTACTGCGATTTAAAATCAAGGAAAAAAGAAAACTTAGCTTTCATCTGTTGAAGCCCTTCGCTCGATGACACGTGATGACGATGGGGGGGCCTTAATCGCGACGCCATGGTGATGGATCGAAGGGCGGAAACAGGTTGCGACGCCATGACTCTCGGTTGCTGAAATTAAATTAGGGATTATGGTTTGTTTTCATTTCGGCTTTGGGAAAAATGATGGAGGTGGCTGAATCAAATGGAAGGGAGGATCAGGTTTAAGGGTTTTATGGTGAAATAGGTCGGGTTCTCCTTGGGCCGATAATTAAAGGTAAAGCCCAACCTTTAAATTTTAAAGTAAACCATGTTTTAAAATTTTAATTCATTTCATAAATTTATTTACGCGATTTCTCACTCATACGATGTCAGATTTATGCACAGTCAGTTGCATTGGGACCGTGGAGATGAGTACTTCAAGATGGAACGGGTCTAGCCCGGATCTGAAGTAACTGGAATTTTTATTCGAATTAAACGTCAGTTTAATTTGACTAAAAAGCAGATATTTATCGACAGATTCAAATCGAGGTGAGTTGAACTCACTCAGCTCTTTCCATTTATATTGTATATAAATTGGGTTTTTATTTTTCGTGTTCTGATTGTTAGTGGTTGACCGTTTGCCTGTTATTTAAGTATTGGTTTAATTACTGGAAATTAAACGGTCGTTTAATTTTAGAAGAAATACCAATCGCTTTGATTTGACCCGAACAAGGGAATTTCCCTTGATTTATCACCTTTATAAACGTGCTGGAATTGTTTGAATTATTTGAATTGGTCGTAAATTTGATTGATCATTATTGTTGATGGTTGAACTGTATTTCAACATTTATTCTGATATGGACCAATGGATGGTATGTGTTGGGTAATTAGCATCACCTGGTCGAGAAATAAATCGATTTTTAATTATGAATTTTATCGACTGTAAGTCGATAGAGTTGAAGTTATAAATATATTTTATAACTGGAATAAGTTTTGAAAGCTGTTACTTTAAATAAAGTTGTTAAAAAGGAAATAAATATTAATTATTTATTTAGTAAAGTTTATAAGTGATTATGGAATTTGTTTTATTAAATAGTTTCTTATGTTGATAAGAATTATAAACAAATGAAAATAACCTAACAGTTACGTATTTGAGTAATCGTGAACGATTAAATTAAGTTATTTAAATTCATTTTATTTTAATTGATTTAAAAGAGGAATTAAATAGAATTGGTTAAAATAGTAACCATGTCTATGTTGACTCAGTCGACCATTTAAAACTAAGTTAGATTTTAAATTAGTAAAATAACTTAGCGAATAATTGGTTAATCCTAGTACGAGTTTAGAAAGGAAATTTATTATTTCAGTAAATAAAGGAGTTAATAAATTTTCAATGATTAATGTTGAAGTAAATAATCTCTTCCTGAATGTAATACATTTAAGTAAACAAGTTTGAAAAGAAATATGATCGAGTGTTGGAAAAAGGCTAGGGATGAGTTTTATTTGAACTCCAATTTCATAGTGAAGCAATTAGAAGATTTAAGCGAATACATAGCTAATATGAAGGATCAGCCTGACGTTTGCATTAAGTAAAGAGAGATGGAGATATAAAGGGTTTATATTGAACCGGGAATTTATAAACAAGGTTTATAAATGGAATGTGAATTAAAACGTTGTTTAAATTGGAAATATTTAAAAAGGGTATTAAGTTAAATCGATGGATTCAAAAGGGAATTTTCTGAGAAAAAGGAAATTGGGAAATAGGGGTTTGTTTTGAGCATGGTAAACCAGGTTAGAAATGGGATTTGTAATTCAGTTTGTGAAACGAAGTCATTTGGATAAGTCGAGAGTAAATAAAGTGATGCGTAGTAAGGAATTATTTAAAGAACAAATCAAGCGATATTAATTATATTTAAAAAGGAATTTCCAAAGATAAGAAGTACTGTAAAGCGATAATGTAAATAGTGGAATGTGTTTAATATGGGTTCTTGAATTACAACCCTTATTTACCTGAGGATAGGAACGTTGTTGATCAACGTCTGAGAGGTAATTAAAATACCCCAACTTGAACGACTTCGGGACTATCCAAAGATGATACTGGTTGGTATTGTCAAGAATGTGTGATAAGATTTCCAAAGTAAAGGAAATAATATGAGATTTTATTCTTCCTAGTAACATAATTAAAAGGGGATTGGGTGATAAATTTTAAAAAAAACCAAGTGATGCTGAGTACTAGACCAGTAAATCTATTTTTGTGCTTTTATGGATGTTTACTTGATAGTTAAATAACCGACTATCAAGTCTGACCTTTACGATTGTTGGTATGGAAAGACCGGGATCGAATGGGTATTCGAAAACCATTCCAACCAACAAATGCGAAATATTTAGAAGATATCAGACGACGATCGAGATGGAGCATGTGAAGGCCATAGATAAAGCGGAAGAACCACTTAAAATCTCTGATTCGACCCGGAGATATACTGGGGTTCTGTCGTGGTTGAAACTGTGGATTGCAAGGACGATCGCTACTGATCCATGGGGTGATTCCTATATTGGATGCAGTAGGAGAGTACCTTCGGTTCATCATGTTCCTGTATGACTTGTATGGACGGATGTCTTACAGAGTATTTCTTAAGGGACACGTACGTTGATTTTTACAAACATATCTCTGTTAGTGGCGGAGAGGAGCACCTCTTTAGCTTAAAGACCAGAATATTTTTGTGGACGTCAATTAGTGATTTGGCAGATCTGACGATGTTGCATTCAAAGTAGATGATAACCAGATGTGTTTTGACCTCAAGTCTCATCAACCAGGAGATGACAAAAATCGGGCAGGCAGCATGGCTATGTGGGTCGCTCCCATTATGGTGTATAATCACCTATCTAGAGAAAATCCATTTCATTCTTGAATCTATTTCGATGTTGTCCCTTTTCGTGAAACGGTGGTTTGAGTCCAACCGTTGGTGATATACATTCGATACACTCAAGCGAAATGAGTGGTCGGTCATGTGAGGGCCGGGTTGCAAGACGTTCTTGTTGAACCCAGTGTATTCGCCTCTAGAGATACACTATCGGCAGGTGGTCCCATACCTTGTCATAGTTGGAATCCAATCTCCAATAAGCGCCCGCGGTTTTTGTTTGTATATATATACGGGGAGCGTGAGATGCAAGCGTTCCACTAGCTTGATATTTACTTGTATTTAGACACTATTATAATATCAGAAAAGATATTGATTTCGAATCGGTTTTGGGTTATCGTAAGGGAAAAACCGTCCGTGTTTATGTGTGGATTTGGTCTTACGATTATCCTTTACTTTCGAAAGGATTTTAACTTTAAAATCAAGTTGTGTGATGCCTTAATGCTGTGCGAGTTTTCTCACTCTGGTTCACCAGACTGACCCGGTGTTTTGTAAATGCTCGGGTTAGCACGGGGTGTACAGGTTCAGGTTATCAGGCACCGTGAAGTCCAGTGACTAGCTGAAGGTGTTCAGACGTTTGATGTGATTACTATTCCACTGTGTATATAAGGACAGATTATCAAAACTGTCCAGATGCGTGTTGTACTCTGATATTGTAAGTATTTTCATAAGCTCTCAATAAAGATTTATTTCTGTATTATTTTTTGTTCCGCTGCGATGTGAGACTCTGTGTTGATTCCTCTTCTTCTTCTATTCTAACTTTCTTTCTTTCTTATCCCACCCTCTAATTTCTTTCTAATGACTATCCAGTGTTTTCGGTGCTTGGAGGATCGGCATGAGTACGGTAAGGGTATTTATGTCGAATTTCAGGGCCGAAAATGCCCTTGGTTGTTACAGCGGTATCAGAGCTATTGGTTGAGTAGTTACCTTGGCTCTGTGGCATAACTCAATAGAGATGGGGTTAGTAACACCCTAGATTGAGTTGAGTATATATATGAGAGCGTATTTGTAAAATTCTATATACAAATGTTTTGTATTGTGTTATTTGACTGGTTCAAGTGTTGAGAAGCATTGAACTAGTGAATGGATACAATATTGTTTTTAAATAAAGGGGTAAATGAAATAATTTTACCCAAGGTATATTTTTTATATAGAAAAGGGAAATAATTTTATATATTATAATGATGTTGGTTGTTTTGATTGATTTGATTTGAAATCAAATTTGGATTTTGAATTTTCTTTTCAAAGAAATTGAGGCCCAGAGTGGTAGTGGTAGTCATACCGATTAAGCCATGCAGAAGAGGTGCTGGCAAAATTTTAGAAAATTTTTAGAGTTCGAAATTATTTTGAATTTATGGCAAGAGTAATAATTTTAAAAATAACATGATTCGAAACATTCTTCTTACCTTACAATTTCGAGGACGAAATTATCTTAAGGGTGAAGAATGTAACGTCCCATACTTTTCGTCCATTTAAATCCGAATATTTAAATCAGTTTATATATTATATTTGAAATATAATGTATATTTAATCGAATTTATTTAATTAAAATAGAGTTCGAATATAATATTATATTTATATATTATTTAAAACCAGAATGTTAGTGTCGAGTTTGAATTCTACCATTTGAGGGTTAAAACGTTGTTTAATAAATACGATGATATTTATTTATTTATTTTACTTAATCTACCCGTTTAAATTTAATTTATATTTTTCCAAGGTTATATGAAGTAGGAATCTATAATCTTGTGTACAAACATAAATACCATTTATATTCTCAGGACAAATCTCGATATGAATTCCCTACTGACTAGAAAGTGAAAATTTTGTTGTTTTAAATAATAAGATAATATTAATTTGTTAGCGTTAAATTTGACAGTTTTTAAAGTATTCCGTTTGGTTTGGAAAAACGTATAAAATCTGAACGTGCATCATACTTCAAACCAAGTGGTTACATGGATAAGAAGAACTAGAAAGAATCAACACAAGAAGACAATATTATATACCAAATCTATATACAAATCAAACAGCTTGAAATCTCTATACACAAATCAAATCAGAAATATTAATAAGATTGCATCGAGAATTCCATATGCAAGACATCATTTATAATAGGAAAAAATGTATCGATTCTACCATACTAGTTTAATACAATCCATAGCTATTTTTTCATAACAGAACAAACGAACTAATTGATGCAATACAATTTCCTTGAGTAAAGAAAGAGAAAAAATATATATACATGATACTGTATACAAGGCTCGAATAGAAAACAAAAAGGAAAAAAATCAGCACTTGTAGATCAACTTCTTTATGTTTTTGCCGAACCAATGAATCCATCGTCCCCATCAATTTAGATCTGCGAAACAAGAAGAAGAACCCATAAGGGATAATTTCATAACAACAATGGACAGCAAAGGAGAAATAAATCAATAAAATCAAAAACAGTGAAATGAAATAAATAAGAACAGCTATACAATAACTAGGATAGCTATGAAAATCTGATAAGGAAAAACAGTGTAAGAAACAGCTAAGGAAGCAGTACAATGGGTAGCTGGTACAAATAGGTATGTATGTACGTTCATACATCAATGAAGATAATGGACAGCTAAGAGAAAACACATATATGTTGTCTGTACAATGCAAGCCAGTGGGAACAGATAGGTATAGTCATACGTTAGGACCATTTAGGGATGAACAGCTAAAGGGGAGGTGCCACATGAAAACTGAAAACATATACAACAAGAATAAAATCTAGAATGTGATCTAATGGACTTGAAAATTCATATAGATTTCAACGTGGTTGAAACAGTAATGTACAACATGAACAGCAAGAAAAGAAAAAAAGAAGAAAAAATGACATCATCAAATCTTTATCGAACAGATAATGCACATGTATGAACAGTAAAATTTGATCACTGTTTTTCATATATTTTAAGATCTAAACACAAAATCTTAAGAACAGCTATAAACAGCTAGAAATGTACAATGTAAATTAGATGTACTTATTTAGCCGATTAAAACAATTCACTGAGCAGAAGAATATGTGTATATATATTCATACACATCAATCTGTAACAAGACAAATCAAAACAGAAAAAAAGGAAAATACAGTAAAAAAATCCATTTTTAAAATTACTGTATACCTACATTGGAAAACCCAACTCGAATCGACAATACAGTTTCGAATCTGTAAATTTATTTACACAACTCATAGTCAAAATCTATCCAGGATTGATCAAATCCATTTTAAACGGATCAATAGTGCTATAAAACCCAATACCAAATCTCTTTCTACTGCTAACCATCACGTGTCATCACTATCAATACACGAAAATTTACAAAAGGGGAATGGCCTAAGGATTTCAGCTAGATTACCTAGTTAAGCTACTGATGGACGTTGAACTAATCTACAATCAAAACCACAAGTATAAATACGCTAGCACGCAGTAGTGTTCATCACCCATTAGAACACAGTAAACCAAAGAAGGAAAATCCCATTCGAAAAACCAGAAAATCAAAACAAATATTACTGCGATTTAAAATCAAGGAAAAAAGAAAACTTAGCTTTCATCTGTTGAAGCCCTTCGCTCGATGACACGTGATGACGATAGGGGGGCTTAATCGTGACGCCATGGTGATGGATCGAAGGGCGGAAACAGGTTGCGACGCCATGACTCTCGGTTGCTGAAATTAAATTAGGGAATAGGGTTTGTTTTTATTTCGGCTTTGGGAGAAATAATAGAGGCGGCTGAATCAAATTGAAGGGTGGATCGGGTTTAAGGGTTTTATGGTGAAATGGGTCGGGTTCTTCTTGGGCCGATAATTAAAGGTAAAGCCCAACCTTTAAATTTCAAAGTAAACCATGTTTTAAAATTTTAATTCATTTTATAAATTTATTTACGCGATTTCTCACTCATACGATGTCAGATTTACGCATGGTCAGTTGCGTTGGGACCGTGGAGACGAGTACTTCGAGATGGAGTGGGTCTAGCCCGGATCTGAAGTAACTGGAATTTTTATTCGAATTAAACGTCAGTTTAATTTGACTAAAAAGAAGATATTTATCGACAGATTCAAATCGAGGTGAGTTCAACTCACTCAGCTCTTTCCATTTATATTGTATATAAATGGGGTTTTTATTTTTCGTGTTCTGGTTGTTAGTGGTTGACCGTTTGCCTGTTATATAAGTATTGGTTTAATTACTGGAAATTAAATGGTCGTTTAATTTCAAAAGAAATACCAATCGCTTTGATTTGACCCGAAAAAGGGAATTTCTCTTGATTTATCACCTTTATAAACGTGCTGGAATTGTTTGAATTATTTGAATTGGTCGTAAATTTGATTGATCATTATTGTTGATGGTTGAACTGTATTTCAACATTATTCTGATATGGACCAATGGATGGTATGTGTGGGGTAATTAGCATCACCTTGTCGAGAAATAAATCGATTTTTAAATATGAATTTTATCGACTGTAAGTCGACAGAGTTGAAGTTATAAATATATTTTATAACTGGAATAAGTTTTGAAAGCTGTTACTTTAAATAAATTTGTTAAAAAGGAAATAAATATTAATTATTTATTTAGTAAAGTTTATAAGTGATTATGGAATTTGTTTTATGAAACAGTTTCTTGTGTTGATAAGAATTATAAACAAATGAAAATAACCTAACAGTTACGTATTTGAATAATCGAGAACGATTAAATTAAGTTATTTAAATTAATTTTATTTTAATTGATTTAAAAGAGGAATTAAATTGAATTGGTTAAAAGAGTAACCATGTCTATGTTGACTCAGTCGACCATTTAAAACTAAGTTAGATTTTAAATAAGTAAAATAACTTAGCGAATAATTGGTTAATCCTAGTAAGAGTTTAAAAAGGAAATTTATTATTTAAGTAAATAAAGGAGTTAATAAATTTTCAATGATTAATGTTGAAGTGAATAATCTCTTCCTGAATGTAATACATTTAAGTAAACAAGTTTGAAAAGAAATATGATCGAGTGTTGGAAAAAGGCTAGGGATGAGTTTTATTTGAACTCGAGTTTCATAGTGAAGCAATTAGAAGATTTAAGTGAATGCATAGCTTAAATGAAGGGTTAGCCTGACGTTTGCATTAAGTAAAGAGAGATGGAGATATAAAGGGTTTTTATTAAACCGGGAATTTATAAACAAGGTTTATAAATGGAATGTGAATTAAAACGTTGTTTAAATTGGAAATATTTAAAAAGGGTATTAAGTTAAATCGATGGATTCAAAAGAGAATTTTCTGAGAAAAAGGAAATTGGGAAATAGGGGTTTGTTTTAAGCATGGTTAGAAATGGATTTGTAATTCAGTTTGTGAAATGAAGTCATTTGGATAAGTCGAGAGTAAATAAAGTGATGCGTAGTAAGGAATTATTTAAAGAACAAATCAAGCGATATTAATTATATTTAAAAAGGAATTTCCAAAGATAAGAAGTACTGTAAAGCGATATTGTAAATAGTGGAATGTGTTTAATATGGGTTCTTGAATTACAACCCTTATTTACCTGAGGATAGGAACATTGTTGATCAAGGTCTGAGAGGTAATTAAAATACCCCAACTTGAACGATTCAGGACTATCCAAAGGTGATACTGGTTGGTAATGTCAAGAATGTGTGATAAGATTTCCAAAGTAAACGAAATGATATGAGATTTTACTCTTCCTAGTAACATAATTAAAAGGGGATTGGGTGATAAATTTAAAAAAAAAACCAAGTGATGCTGAGTACTAGACCATTGAATCTATTTTTGTGCTTTAATGGATGTTTACTTTATAGTTAAATAACCGACTATCAAGTCTGACCTTTACGATTGTTGGTATGGAAAGACCGGGATCGAATGGGTATTCGAAAACCATTCCAACCAACAAATACGAAATATATAGAAGATATCAGATGACGATCGAGATGGAGCATGTGAAGGCCATAGATCTTCATAAAGCGGAAGAACCACTTAAAATCTCTGATTCGACCTGGAGATATATTGGGGTTCTGTCGTGGTTGAAACTGTGGATTGCAAGGACGATCGCTACTGATCCATGGGGTGATTCCTATATTGGATGTAGTAGGAGAGTACCTTCGGTTCATCCTGTTCCTGGATCACTTGTATGGACGGATGTCTGACAGAGTATTTCTTAAGGGTCACGTACGTTGATTTTTACAAACGTATCTCTGTTAGTGGCGGAGAGGGGCACCTCTTTAGCTTAACGACCAGAATATTTTTGTGGATGTCAATTAGTGATTTGGCGGATCTGACGATGTGGCATTCAATGTAGATGATAACCAGATGTGTTCTGACATCAAGCCTCATCAACCAGGAGATGACAAAAATCGAGCAGGCAGCATGGCTATGTGGGTCGCTCCCATTAGGGTGTATAATCGCCTATCTAGAGAAAATCCATTTCATTCTTGAATTTATTTCGATGTTGTCCCTTTTCGGGAAACGGTGGTTTGAGTCCAACCGTTAGTGATATACATTCGGTACACTCAAGCGAAATGAGTGGTCGGTCATGTGAGGGCCGGGCTGCAAGACGTTCTTGTTGAACCCAGTGTATTCGCCTCTAAAGATACACTATCAGCAGGTGGTCCCATACCATGTCATAGTTGGAATCCAATCTCCAATAACGCCCGCGGTTTTTGTTTGTATATATATACGTGGCGCGTGAGATGCAAGTGTTCCACTAGCTTGATATTTACTTGTATTTAGACACTATTATAATATTAGAAAAGATAATGATTTCGAAACGGTTTTGGGTTATCGTAAGGAAAAACCGTCCGTGTTTATGTGTGGATTTGGTCTTACGATTATCCTTTTCTTTCGAAAGGATTTTAACTTTAAAATCTAGTTGTGTGATGCCTAAATGGTGTGCGAGTTTTTCTCACTCTGGTTCACTAGACTGACCCGGTGTTTTGTAAATGCTCGGGTTAGCCCGGGGTGTATAGGTTCAGGTTATCAGGCACCGTGAAGTCCAGTGACAAGCTGAAGGTGTTCAGACGTATGATGTGATTACTATTCCGCTGTGTATATGAGGACAGATTATCAAAACTGTCCAGATGTGTGTTGTACTTTGATATTGTAAGTATTTTCAAAAGCTCTCAATAAAGATTTATTTCTGTATTATTTTTTGTTCTGCTGCGATGTGAGACTGTGTGTTGATTCCTCTTCTTCTTCTATTCTGACTTTATTTCTTTCTTATCCCACCCTCTAATTTCTTTCTAATGACTATCCAGTGTTTTCGGCGCTTGGAGGATTGGCATGAGTACGGTAAGGATATTTATGTCGGTTTTCAAGGCTGGAAATGCCCTGGGTCGTTACACCCACACAACGAGTCTTCTAAAATATTTAAAGGAAGAGAGAATGTTGAATATGCAGTTCTACCCCTAAGCAATAACAAAGAAGCAATACCTGGTGAACCAACAGTTATGACAAAATGCCCTAAACTACGAAGTTTGTCAGCGATTGTGTTATATAAGTATCTGTGCCAGCCCCTCCATTTAGAAAAAAATTAGTTCCATTTTCATTAAGTACAGATTCGTATATGTTCGAATAAGCAACTCGTTTCCCTTCATTGAAAGAGAGGATATACCTTTCATCCTCGGCATCCTTACCAACATATTGCAATTGTTTATGCTCCAATATGAGTCTATTCTCGAAGACAACATTCCAATTTTCAGTAGGCAACTTCATTGGAGGAAAATCCAATAAACTTTTTCCATATTCTTGTAGTTGTTCGTCTAGAAGATGCAAACCATAGTCTTTAATTTGATAGTCGGATGGGTTAAGAATTAGGAATTTTGTCCTAAAGATAGGGAGTAGATCATCGCATATGTTCATGGCAAATCTGTTCCATAGAAAGTGAGGCTGCAAAGGGGAACATTAAGTGAGAATAATACAAAAAAGTCTCCTTAGATGATACCCAGTATTCATGACTGAAGCTTCTTCCAAACATGTAACCCATTCATTATCGTCCTCTAACATGCCTCGAGCAATGTAAGCATCTTTGAATGTATGGTGAGGCTCACCGTTTACTGTTCTCAAATCTTCAAATGATGTTGGCCCTTTGATAACGGTTAACAGAAGACGAAGATAAAAGTGTTTTCCCGAGTTTGGACTTGCAAAATAAATTCTACCGATGGTAGTGGAATTTGTACATCGGGGGCACCAAATGTGTGTACCTTCATTCCATGTGAAATGCTCAGAAAACTGTTGATATGTATATTGTCGTGCTTCAGGGTGTTCTCTACAAAAATTGAGAAAATCAATAAGAGTAGATGTTTGGTTCTGTGCTCTTATCCTGATAGCATCAACTGATTCATTTGGATTGAAAGTTACTTGATACATTCCAGGTAGATGCAACTGTAAATGGATAACAAGTGGTTTTTCCTCATGCATATGATAACTAAAAATGTGCCATGCATCCTCAGGTGGGCCAATATATCTAGAATCAAGATATTGTTTGATTTCATCTTGTTCTCCCACTACCATTGTTGTACGATCATGACCCTTATATATGTATTTATGTATATATTTAATAGCACGCACGCTAGCACAACCTTCTACGTTTATGTGGCAGTCGTATCTTTCAGAAAGATAAGGGTTGTATGGCACAACATCTCTATTATCGACATTCGTGCCTTTTATTATGTAAGATCGTCCATCATTTCGATGTCGGTAGATAGGATATCCATCCTGATCCATTGTTGTCATGTCAGCCCAATCTCGGGAGTAATGTTTTGAACACTTTCCATTTTCCATGCATGGAGCATGGCTATTTCCCTTACATGGTCCATGAACCATGCACTTATTAACTGTTTCAAAAAGTAATGTTTGCTCTATTTCACATGGAAATTCTGCACAAATTAGCTTGTTTACTTGATCGTTCATCCTTATTTTTTCAACTGCTTTTTAAAAAAAAGCGCATGCATACACGGTAAACCATGCTTTTGGAATTTTATAGTATAAACATGTGCAACAATTGATCCAAAAATACCATTTTTTGTAATTTCTTCCATTAAACTTCTTTTAAGTTCGAAAACTCGAGCTATGATATCCGGGCGATCTTGTCGCTTTTGGTCTGTCTTGATGCTTTGTAGTATTTTCGGCCAATTTGGATTTGCTGTCATTGTTAAGAAGATATCAGGATGCTTATTGTAACGCGTAATAACTAATGAGTCTTAATATATTTCACACATATGCCTTGGAGTTCCAATGAAAGTTGATGGTAAGATGTACCTTTTACCAATTTGGTTAGCTTGTAACATATTTGTTTCAATATATGTAATGCCATAATAAAGAACGCACCGAAGGTCAAGCTGATGGTTTCTTGCCCACTGCAATCTATTTTGTTCAGTACATGCCCATCCGTTTACAATAAATTCTTGGAATAATTTTCAAGCAAGTAGAACTGTAGAATACTCATTTTCTCTTTCAAACAGTCGATAACTATAGTATGGTTGTTGTGTAAATCTTTTGGGAGAAGGACAATTTGAAGTTGGATTCCATTGAGTATGATTAATATCCCACCCTAAATCACCATATGGGAAGAGGAGAACATAATGAAGTGGAAGATAAGCAGGATGACATTCACTTATCCTTTCTAGATGTGTTCCTCCATGTAGATGTAGCATAATATCTCGACTTCCACTTATTTGAGTTCCATGTCCTGGTATCACAACTGCAATTTCATCTAATGAAGGCATATTGTACACCCGTTTGTCATTCTTTTTATTATATTGAAGGCAAACTGGTAAGTCGTAACCTTTGTTAGATGATAGTTGCAAAATATCGTTCGCTTGATGGTATAACTCAGTAAAATGGTTGTCTCGTAGTAGAACCATTTGAATAACTTGCAATATGTCTTTGTTTAAATGTTTGTTTCTTTCATAGATATACAATTGTGAATAGATACGTGTTTTTCCATTATCTGGTAGGAGTGCACCTGTTCTATGGCGCAATTCTCCATGAATTGTAAACGATTTAATTCCACGTGTACCCATAGTTCTGTAATCTAGTTGGCATCCAAGACTTGTGAATGCATTAGCAGCATTATATTCTCAAATTTATTTGAGGAATGAAGCAGAAATAGAGTCGGTACCTTCGTATAATTGACGAAGTTCCACTGGAGGTTGTTTTAATCTTCGTAGCTTAACCTTTCCAGATTTGCAGTATGTTCCAAAAATAGGATTAGTTATGGAACTATCTTTCAGACGCTCATCAATCCAATGTAGCGCTTTACAGAATGGACATAATATAGTCATTAGTCCCAAAAAATGGCGTTCGACGGGTGGAGGCCGTAGTTCATTAGTATATTGTGCATCGCATGTAGGTTCAGCTACGTGATCACTACCACCATTCATAACTCTACCGTTGATGATGAGCATAAAAATTAATTCATATTCTGTAATGTTAAAGATATAAGTTGACAAAAAAATTTAAAAAAAATATACGTACGAAGGCATATGAGATGTGTTATTTGCATGAATCATGTTCTCGAAGTTACCCGAGGAGCTTGAAGATGCATGATTATGTATAGAAAATGAACATCCTACGCCTTGAAAAGGCTCATTGTCCCTCCTCTGGTTTGCAACTGGAGAACTCAAAATTTCTAAATTTCTTGCACGTTTTCTCTTTCTCATTGCATTTTTTGAGCAATTGATCGTTTAGATGTCATATTAGTTGAGGTATACGAATCAAGCCTAAGGATATTCATAGGGACATGTAAGAAAGTTATTTCCGCACATATAATATCAAGTGAATGAAAACAAAAGATTGGAGAAATATTGAGATAGGCTTACATATTTTCGACCGGCGTAGTTGTTGGGTCCATGGTCATTGTGTTTTGTGTATTGTTCGTAGTTCTTCCAGCTGTTTGTAAGCTATTGGTGATATCACCCTACATACTTGTTGAAGTGGAAGATGCATTATTCAACATAGAGTTATCATTGATGGAAAATTTTGTCGGTATCTTCGACATATTTTCCCTTTGTTGATGTAACGACCGTGCAACTAAATGATTAGAATGTTTACTATCCATTTGAATGGTGTTAAGGCTGAAAAAATAGCCAAACATATGTTAATAATATTGTATACCTTGATAATAAATTATATTCCATGTTTAACAGCTGTAGTATAATCATTAATATAATGGCTGGAGATCGAAATGGGAATATTGGCTTACATATCAATATCGCCATCGGTTATGTTTAGAGTAGGTGTATAAGCAAATCTTTTGGTCACTGAGGGTGATGCTATAGTATTTGTTTTCCCATACTCATTTCATGCGAATTATTTCAAAATTCACATGTTTGTATAACGGAAGGAAAATTTGTATTGTTTATGCTATAATTTAATGTAAAAAAGGGAAGATGACATGAACAGTTTTAGATATATTTTTTTAGCTTTTAATCAATTGTGATTAACATATTTGATTTGATACTGTAGTGAGTAAAGGAATGCATGCGTATACGTACTATTTACAATGTACTAATATTTTAGTCAGTGGTCAAGAATAAAAAATTTACACATGCAATTTATGGATGAATAAGCAACCATTAATGGGGCAGGAGAAAATATGGAAGCAAAATTTGATTGAAAAATTCTTTGTTTCAGTAAATTGATGAATAGTCTGAAATAATTTATTTGACTAATTTGGAAGCTACAAAATCGAGATGCGTACTAGATTTTAGTTCCAAATACCAAATTAATCAAAATGTTAACAAACTCAGTACAACCAAGATATAAAAAAAGAACAGTATACCCTCTGTTTCTCTTTTCTGTCTTTCCTCATTTTTAACACTGGTAGGTAACTAAAGTTTCTTGCAAACCTATGTTCGTTGTAGCACATGTTTCTCCTTCCCTTCCCAAAATAATAAGAAAAGGTGACGATAACTTCACATTCAAGTCAGCTAGATAATAATTAAGCAAAATTTACTAACGTGCTTTGGTAAATATAAATATTATGATGCATACGGCATACCAAGATGTAACGACCCGGATTTTTTCGAATAATATTTTAAATATTTAGTATCATTTAAATATCGAATTAACCATATAAAAAGGGTTTTTATAGTGAAGTATCGATCAAATTATTGAAATACGAGAATTTATAATTTAATTCAAAAGTAAAATTGAATCGAAACAGTTCAAATGATCAATATATATATACTATTTAAATATGAACGATGACAATAGAAATTCATTGTTGGAGAATTTGTTTGTTTTGAATTTAAATTGATTTAATATGGCTATTTTAAATATACGTTCAAAATAAATGGTATAATCTATTTCGTTGAATTCAAAATAGCATTATAACCTTATAACGTCGGTCATTAGGTTGAAAAAGCGGTTCAGAGTTTTGAATTAAGGGACACGAGATATTATGTTTTTTTTTTATTTAAAAACGAAATTTATATCAAATCAAATTAGCAGACCTATCATTTTAAAAGCCACCCTATATTCATATAAGCCGACCTCTTCTTCTCAGCGCAGACCTAAACCATTTACATCGCATATGTTATTTTCTTCTTGAGCAGAAAGCTTTGTCTCCTACCTTCACTATTAAGGGAAACATCGATTTAATGCCTGTGTACAATTTGTTCCCTTATCACACATATATATATACACTGCGATAACCGCTCCTCTTCTATTTGCCGTCCTTAAGAAAAATCAAAACACCGTTCTGTTGAAATCGCAAGCCTCAGAATCAAATCCGTTTAACTCGTATGGCCTTCTACTCCACTCACGAATCATTCGAGCTAGGTGCGATTCCCGTTTAGGGATTTGAAGTGACCTAGTGCTGGATCTAATCGGCGGCGCAAGGTGCGAGTTCGAACTGTCTGGGAAGAGTGCGAATAGTGATGGAAATAGGGGATTCGGCTCTGTTGTTCAAGGAGAAGGAGGTTACGGTCATCATGAGTTGTGGGAAGCCTTCAAGGGGAGGAGCGACAGTAGTGTGTGAGGTCAGGAGGAGCAGCATTCGGTAGTAGCTGTTTTGGTTGGATTTGAACGTGTTGATGACCAGACAGGAATGGCAGTAAGGCTAATGTAGATGGTGCAACGGGTAGTAGGCTTTGACAATGAGTGTTAGTAGGGAATAGCAGCTTGACTGTGAGTTGTTCGACGAAATGTCGAAGTCAGTTTGAGGCTGATTGCAGTCATCGATGGCCGAGTTGTTGGAAATTGGTCGAGTGATATGCGGAAACAACAAGGTATACGTTGTTTAATAATTTAAAAATTCTTAGAATTATTTGTTTTTATTTATTTATAATAAGTTAATCTAAATAAATAATCGATTTATCAATAAAATAAATCATTGTAGGTATGAAATGATTTAACTGGATTCAAGGCCAAAACGATAAGGAATTTTAAATGGATATTCCACAAACGAAAATCATCGGTGAGTAAATCTCACTCACCTCTTATTTTTAATTATTTTTATTTCGTTAAAAATAATTATTGTTGCTCGTTTGATTTTTCCGCTTGCTTTATATATATTAGTTATTTAGGCTATTATATATATATTGGGTTGATTGGTTGGTTGGATTCCCGCAGTCTCATTAGCGGATGCCCGCAGTTTCATAGCGGATGATTACCCTATACGCCCCACGCTATGATTAGTGGATGACCTTCTATACCGCGATATTCTGCCACGAAGCAGAATGGGTATTATTTATGTGCTAACATCTGTGGATGCAGGAAAACAGGTTGGAGGAATCCAACTGGATTCCTCAAAAAAATATATTATCTGTTTGGTTATTTGTTTGCATATATCTTGTTATATATGATGTGTTAGAAAAATAATAATTCGTTGCTTTGTGTGTTTAAATATCACTGGGCTTAAGTAATGATATTTAAAAATATCATGGAAGGATATTTGAGATCTAAAAAGGGAAAATTCTATTTTTAAATAGAATTTGAATTTTAAATGAAAATAGAACATAAACTTGTTTTTGAAAAATAAAACAAGTAGTTTCTTTATAAATGAAGTTTATAAATAATTCTTTTATAACGAAGTTATAAATGAAGTAAAGGGAATTATCATTTGATAATTCAGAAATAGAAATACAAGTGTGAAGTTGGAATTTGAAATGAAATTTCAAAACAGGATGTGAAAGGAAATTTTTAAATATATAACTCAAATGAAATTTGAGTATAACATCTGAATTTTTAAAAGGAGTTCAAATATTTGAAAAGAAAAAGGAGATTGAATTTTAGAAATTCAAATAGAAGTTCAAATAGAATTTGAATAGACGAAATTAAAATAGAATTTGAATTCAAGGAATTAAAATTATAATTTGAATTCGAAGGAATTCAAATAAAGAAATTCAAATATAGATTTGAATGTAGAATTTCAAAATAGAATTTGAAATATAGAATTTCAAAGAAGAGTTGAATAGAATTTGAAATATAGTATTTCAAAGAAGAATTGAAATGTGAAATCTGAATAGAGATTTGAATGGAATTTAAATATGAGATTTGAATAGAGATTTGAAATAGAAATTCGAGTATTGAATTTGAACATGGAATTGAATACAGAAATTCAAGTAGAAATTTGAATATGGAATTTCAAAATAGAATTTGAAATAAACTTTGAAAATAGGATTTCAAAGTAGAATTGGAAATAGAATTTCAAATAGGATTTCAGAATAGGAAATCCAAATGGTTTTGAAATGGAATTTGAATTTAAGGGAATTCAAATGGATTTGAGTGAAGAAATTCAAATGGTGTTAAAAATGATTTTGAATATTAGAATTCAAATGGGGCTGGAAATGAATTTGAATATTAGAATTCAAATGGAAATGGAAAATAAAATTTGAGTATAAGAAATTCAAATTGAATTCAAATAGGATTTAATCTATGGGATTTGAATATGAAATTCAAATGGGTTTTAACTATGGAAAATTTTGAATATAGAATTTAAAAGGAGTTTGAATATTTGAATTTCAATAGAATTCGAATATAGAAATTGGAGTATAGAAAGTGCAAATGGAATTTAAATATAAAATTTGAATAAGGGAATTCAAATAGAAATTCAAATATTGAATTTGAATATCAAATAGAAAAGGAATTGGAATTTGAATTTAGAATTCAAATAAAAGTGAGATTTGAATCAAGCAGAGTTAAATGAAGTTGAATTCATTTTAAAGAAGTTTAAGAGTTTATATATATATATATAATAAAAACGAACTCGCCGCAGCGCTGCAGTTCGTAAAATGGCGATTCGAACTTCAATTGAGTATACAGAACGCAATTGAAGTCGGAATTCTTTGAAACAAGAAACGTCAGGACCGGTTTGATAATAGTTTTCTAATGAAAGAGAAAAATCTGGATTTCGTCGTATAGATTTTGAGTTATGTCAAAATCAAATCTTCAGAAAAGCAGCGCCAGAATCGTTTTAAAACCATAATGGTTTATTTAATTTTATAAAAGGATTTTTAAGCAAATAAAATCCGAAGTTTCTATTTAGAAAATTTCAGAGTGAGTTGTAAAATATATGCGAATTCAAGTTGTGTAAATGAATATGATTTTTGAAATAAAAACCAGATTTTGATTTATTGAATAGAATTAACTAAATTGAATAGAAATTAGTTAATGAGTTTTCGAAGGGGTTTTGGGGTTTTGAATAAGTAAATTCGATTTAGAAATTTATATTCGAAATCAAAAAGAGAACTAGAATTGAAATCAAAATTCAATTTGGTTATGGACGAGTTAAACATTTGGTTTGAACATGTTATGTTCAACAAAAAGTGAAATAGGCAAAAGGGCCAATTTAAAGAATAAATGGGCGAAACTGAATTCAAACGAATAGATTGAGTTGAATTGAATTGGAAATAGGTGAACAGGTGTTAACGGATATGGGATGGGGTATATGAAGATTTAAATTTATGTGCTCGACAAAGAGGTACATGTTTAATTCATATATGAGATGTATGCGCCGTATCGGCAAGCCGCTTGGCTTTTTCTTTTTCTTTTCGATTGGAGAAGATACCGGGAAGCTATTTGAAATTTCCCGATGCTCCCGATACAGGGGAGGTTATGGCGAAATTTTCCGGAAATTTAAGGAGTTAGAATATTTTTAAGATATTTTGATAATTTGAAATCATTGTATCGACGTATTGAATTCGATAGTAAAGTGAATATAAGAATCGAATGTTGTGAACAAAAAGGGATAGAGATAAGTGATTGGAATTGTTTCCAATTGCAAATAGAGATATTTTCTAATATATAGAAATAAAAGAAGTTAATATTTGGAAACGTTTTCCAAATGGCATAAGAGCCAAGAATGATTATTGAAAATATTTGGCTAACAAATATTGATTGAGAAAATAGAGAAATGGTTTAATTAATGAATATTAATTAAAGAGCCCAGTGATTTGTTTGATATGTTTGGATGAACACTTGTTTTATTCGATAGTTAAATCACAGACTATCGAAGTTTTGACCATCGTTGTCAATATGGAGAGACCGGTTGGATTATTATCCGAAGAACCACTCCGTATCGGCATAAGCGTTTGCGAACCAAGTATGCTGAATATATTGAAGACGGAGAAAAGTGCAAGGGCTTTTCTATTTATAGAAATAGTGCCTTCGGTTTCGTTCAGTCCCAGAACGAACGTAAATGGACGAATGTCTGACAAAGTATTTCCAATGATCAAATGAGTTGGTCTGTATGGATGTATATGGTTGCAACGGATTTATCCCTTAGCATAATATCCAGAATATTTGTGCAAACTCAACTAGTGATTAACGGATCTGACGATGTGGCATTCAAAGTGATTGTGTTATCAAGGAATGGTAAGTATTCGTAGCCTCAGGCCTCAACAACCGGGAAAGGACAAAAATCGGGCAGGCAGCATGGCTATGTGGGTCGCACCCATTAGGGTGTATAATCACCTATCTAGAGAAATTCCTTTTGTTTCTAAATCTATCGATTCTGCCCATTCGGGAAACGGTGGTTTGAGTCCAACCGTTGGTGATATACATTCGATACACTCAAGCGAAATGAGTGGTCGGTCATGTGTGGGCCGGGTTGCAAGATGTTCTTGTTAAACCCAGTGTATTCCTCTCTAGAGATACACAGTCGGAAGGTGGTCCCATACCTTGTCATGTTAGAAATCCAATCTCCAATAAGCGACATGCGGTTTTTGATTTTATAATATATATGTAGAGCGTGAGATGCAAGCGTTCTGCTATTTGGTTATTTACTTGATGTAGACATTATTATAATATCATTGGATTTGATATCAAAATGTTTTGGGTTATAGTAAGGTAAAAACCGTCCATGTTTATGTGTAGACTGGTCTTACTATTATCTTTTCTTTTGAAAGGATTTTTAAAAGTTAAACTAGTGGTTGGAGTTTACTCACACCAGTCCCATGACTGACCCAGAGTTTATTTTGTTTGTTTTCCCTAAACTCTTGGGTGCCCAAATTTGTACGGGCAGTCAAGTGTTTCAGGCTTTTACAGATACACTTGGAGGAGCTTGAAGAAGGAGGCTTCAACGTTAGTTATTTAGAGTTACTTCCGCTGAATCAAATGTTATGTGTACTCTGATGATGGTATGTATATATGTACAAGACAGATTTGTATTTCGAAGCTTATGTTATATAATATGTTTTATTCGTTCCGCTGTGAGTTTGTGATGTTTGTTTTCTTCTATTCTAATATTTCTTTCTTTCTATTTCTCATCCTCTAACTTCTTTCTAATAATGAGTCGTATTTCTGTGTTATTTGGGTTGGACGTGTGGTGTATTTAGTCAACTCAGGTAGCTCGGATTTGCGGGCCTTTACAGGTGGTATCAGAGCTTAGGTTGAGCGAATACCTAGGCTTTGTGGAGTTGTGCTCATTAGAGATAGGGTCAGCAGTACCCTAGAATGAGTTGAGTGTATATATATGAGAGAGCGTATTTGTATATTGATATAAAAGTTGTTTTATATTGTGTTGACTAGTCTGTGAGTGGTTTATGAATTCTGGTCGAATCGTGGGACGCCACGAAGTCGATAGGAATTTCTAAACGCTTGAACAGAAGATTGAACACGATATTGTTTTAAAGTGGGTGAAATTATTTTACCCAAAATTATATTTTGATATAGAAAGAATAATTTTCTAGAATTATTATTATATGGATGTGTTGGATGGTGATTTCATAATCAAATGAGATTATAAATTTGAAATGGTTATTTATAACCAAATAAAATTTGTATATGAATAAAATATATACAAATGAGATGAATTAGAATTTAATTCAAACCAGAATTTGGAATTTTAATCCTGGGAAGTTGAAAAATATTTTTCAAAGTATTTTAAAATAAAATAGATTTGTTTTAGAAGGATTTGAAAGAAAATCATTTTAGATGGATTTTGAAATAATAAAGCACTGAACTCACTTCAGTGGCTGGGAAGTAATTCTGATGATGATTGCAACATCATCAGTGTTCATTTCCGAGTTTCTAAGTGATGGATTGCTACCTTAGAAGAGTTTTGATGGAAATTGATTTGGAAGAAGACAAGCCGATTTAGAAAATTCAAATGTTTTGAATTTGAAATGGAAATAAATATACATGTATATATTTATGGGATTTCAAAAGAATTTGAAAGGAAAAACCCGGGGATTTGGATTCTGGAATTAAAATTTAACTTAAGCAAGTTAGATGGTTCGAGGAGAATAAATGGACTAGAATCAATTTGAAATAAATTGAAATGAATTGAATGTGAAGGCATATGAAAGGAAGAAGAACAAAAGTTTTGGTTGAAAATAAAGTCATAGAAATAGGAGGAGTTGGGTTTCAACATAAGAGAGATGTTGAAAAATTAATGGATTTGTACCCTTTTTCATACCTTAGCAATTTCGAGGACGAAATTATTTTAAGGGGGAAAGAATGTAACGACCCGGATTTTTCGAATAATATTTTAAATATTTAGTATCATTTAAATATCGAATTAACCATATAAAAAGGGTTTTTATAGTGAAGTATCGATCAAATTATTGAAATACGAGAATTTATAATTTAATTCAAAAGTAAAATTGAATCGAAACAGTTCAAATGATCAATATATATATACTATTTAAATATGAACGATGACAATAGAAATTCATTGTTGGAGAATTTGTTTGTTTTGAATTTAAATTGATTTAATATGGCTATTTTAAATATACGTTCAAAATAAATGGTATAATCTATTTCGTTGAATTCAAAATAGCATTATAACCTTATAACGTCGGTCATTAGGTTGAATAAGCGGTTCAGAGTTTTGAATTAAGGGACACGAGATATTATGTTTTTTTTTTATTTAAAAACGAAATTTATATCAAATCAAATTAGCAGACCTATCATTTTAAAAGCCACCCTATATTCATATAAGCCGACCTCTTCTTCTCAGCGCAGACCTAAACCATTTACATCGCATATGTTATTTTCTTCTCGAGCAGAAAGCTTTGTCTCCTACTTTCACTATTAAGGGAAACATCGATTTAATGCCTGTGTACAATTTGTTCCCTTATCACACACATATATATACACTGCGATAACCGCTCCTCTTCTATTTGCCGTCCTTCAGAAAAATCAAAACACCCTTCTGTTGAAATCGCAAGCCTCAGAATCAAATCTGTTTAACTCGTATGGCCTTCTACTCCACTCACGAATCATTCGAGCTAGGTGTGATTCCCGTTTAGGGATTTGAAGTGACCTAGTGCTGGATCTAATCGGCGGCGCAAGGTGCGAGTTCGAACTGTCTGGGAAGAGTGCGATAGTGATGGAAATAGGGGATTCGGCTCTGTTGTTCAAGGAGAAGGAGGTTACGGTCATCATGAGTTGTGGGAAGCCTTCAAGGGGAGGAGCGACAGTAGTGTGTGAGGTCAGGAGGAGCAGCATTCGGTAGTAGCTGTTTTGGTTGGATTTGAACGTGTTGATGACCAGACAGGAATGGCAGTAAGGCTAATGTAGATGGTGCAACGGGTAGTTGGCTTTGACAATGAGTGTTAGTAGGGAATAGCAGCTTGACTGTGAGTTGTTCGACGAAATGTCGAAGTCAGTTTGAGGCTGATTGCAGTCATCGATGGCCGAGTTGTTGGAAATTGGTCGAGTGATATGCGGAAACAACAAGGTATACGTTGTTTAATAATTTAAAAATTCTTAGAATTATTTGTTTTTATTTATTTATAATAAGTTAATCTAAATAAATAATCGATTTATCAATAAAATAAATCATTGTAGGTATGAAATGATTTAACTGGATTCAAGGCCAAAACGATAAGGAATTTTAATTGGATATTCCACAAACGAAAATCATCGGTGAGTAAATCTCACTCACCTCTTATTTTTAATTATTTTTATTTCGTTAAAAATAATTATTGTTGCTCGTTTGATTTTTCCGCTTGCTTTATATATATTAGTTATTTAGGCTATTATATATATATTGGGTTGATTGGTTGGTTGGATTCCCGCAGTCTCATTAGCGGATGCCCGCAGTTTCATAGCGGATGATTACCCTATACGCCCCACGCTATGATTAGTGGATGACCTTCTATACCGCGATATTCTGCCACGAAGCAGAATGGGTATTATTTATGTGCTAACATCTGTGGATGCAGGAAAACAGGTTGGAGGAATCCAACTGGATTCCTCAAAAAAAAATATTATCTGTTTGGTTATTTGTTTGCATATATCTTGTTATATATGATGTGTTAGAAAAATAATAATTCGTTGCTTTGTGTGTTTAAATATCACTGGGCTTAAGTAATGATATTTAAAAATATCATGGAAGGATATTTGAGATCTAAAAAGGGAAAATTCTATTTTTAAATAGAATTTGAATTTTAAATGAAAATAGAACATAAACTTGTTTTTGAAAAATAAAACAAGTAGTTTCTTTATAAACGAAGTTTATAAATAATTCTTTTATAACGAAGTTATAAATGAAGTAAAGGGAATTATCATTTGATAATTCAGAAATAGAAATACAAGTGTGAAGTTGGAATTTGAAATGAAATTTCAAAACAGGATGTGAAAGGAAATTTTTAAATATATAACTCAAATGAAATTTGAGTATAACATCTGAATTTTTAAAAGGAGTTCAAATATTTGAAAAGAAAAAGGAGATTGAATTTTAGAAATTCAAATAGAAGTTCAAATAGAATTTGAATAGACGAAATTAAAATAGAATTTGAATTCAAGGAATTAAAATTATAATTTGAATTCAAAGGAATTCAAATAAAGAAATTCAAATATAGATTTGAATGTAGAATTTCAAAATAGAATTTGAAATATAGAATTTCAAAGAAGAGTTGAATAGAATTTGAAATATAGTATTTCAAAGAAGAATTGAAATGTGAAATCTGAATAGAGATTTGAATGGAATTTAAATATGAGATTTGAATAGAGATTTGAAATAGAAATTCGAGTATTGAATTTGAACATGGAATTGAATACAGAAATTCAAGTAGAAATTTGAATATGGAATTTCAAAATAGAATTTGAAATAAACTTTGAAAATAGGATTTCAAAGTAGAATTGGAAATAGAATTTCAAATAGGATTTCAGAATAGGAAATCCAAATGGTTTTGAAATGGAATTTGAATTTAAGGGAATTCAAATGGATTTGAGTGAAGAAATTCAAATGGTGTTAAAAATGAGTTTGAATATTAGAATTCAAATGGGGCTGGAAATGAATTTGAATATTAGAATTCAAATGGAAATGGAAAATAAAATTTGAGTATAAGAAATTCAAATTGAATTCAAATAGGATTTAATCTATGGGATTTGAATATGAAATTCAAATGGGTTTTAACTATGGAAAATTTTGAATATAGAATTTAAAAGGAGTTTGAATATTTGAATTTCAATAGAATTCGAATATAGAAATTGGAGTATAGAAAGTGCAAATGGAATTTAAATATAAAATTTGAATAAGGGAATTCAAATAGAAATTCAAATATTGAATTTGAATATCAAATAGAAAAGGAATTGGAATTTGAATTTAGAATTCAAATAAAAGTGAGATTTGAATCAAGCAGAGTTAAATGAAGTTGAATTCATTTTAAAGAAGTTTAAGAGTTTATATATATATATAATAAAAACGAACTCGCCGCAGCGCTGCAGTTCGTAAAATAGCGATTCGAACTTCAATTGAGTATACAGAACGCAATTGAAGTCGGAATTCTTTGAAACAAGAAACGTCAGGACCGGTTTGATAATAGTTTTCTAATGAAAGAGAAAAATCTGGATTTCGTCGTATAGATTTTGAGTTATGTCAAAATCAAATCTTCAGAAAAGCAGCGCCAGAATCGTTTTAAAACCATAATGGTTTACTTAATTTTATAAAAGGATTTTTAAGCAAATAAAATCCGAAGTTTCTATTTAGAAAATTTCAGAGTGAGTTGTAAAATATATGCGAATTCAAGTTGTGTAAATGAATATGATTTTTGAAACAGAAACCAGATTTTGATTTATTGAATAGAATTAACTAAATTGAATAGAAATTAGTTAATGAGTTTTCGAAGGGGTTTTGGGGTTTTGAATAAGTAAATTCGATTTAGAAATTTATATTCGAAATCAAAAAGAGAACTAGAATTGAAATCAAAATTCAATTTGGTTATGGACGAGTTAAACATTTGGTTTGAACATGTTATGTTCAACAAAAAGTGAAATAGGCAAAAGGGCCAATTTAAAGAATAAATGGGCGAAACTGAATTCAAACGAATAGATTGAGTTGAATTGAATTGGAAATAGGTGAACAGGTGTTAACGGATATGGGATGGGGTATATGAAGATTTAAATTTATGTGCTCGACAAAGAGGTACATGTTTAATTCATATATGAGATGTATGCGCCGTATCGGCAAGCCGCTTGGCTTTTTCTTTTTCTTTTCGATTGGAGAAGATACCGGGAAGCTATTTGAAATTTCCCGATGCTCCCGATACAGGGGAGGTTATGGCGAAATTTTCCGGAAATTTAAGGAGTTAGAATATTTTTAAGATATTTTGATAATTTGAAATCATTGTATCGACGTATTGAATTCGATAGTAAAGTGAATATAAGAATCGAATGTTGTGAACAAAAAGGGATAGAGATAAGTGATTGGAATTGTTTCCAATTGCAAATAGAGATATTTTCTAATATATAGAAATAAAAGAAGTTAATATTTGGAAACGTTTTCCAAATGGCATAAGAGCCAAGAATGATTATTGAAAATATTTGGCTAACAAATATTGATTGAGAAAATAGAGAAATGGTTTAATTAATGAATATTAATTAAAGAGCCCAGTGATTTGTTTGATATGTTTGGATGAACACTTGTTTTATTCGATAGTTAAATCACAGACTATCGAAGTTTTGACCATCGTTGTCAATATGGAGAGACCGGTTGGATTATTATCCGAAGAACCACTCCGTATCGGCATAAGCGTTTGCGAACCAAGTATGCTGAATATATTGAAGACGGAGAAAAGTGCAAGGGCTTTTCTATTTATAGAAATAGTGCCTTCGGTTTCGTTCAGTCCCAGAACGAACGTAAATGGACGAATGTCTGACAAAGTATTTCCAATGATCAAATGAGTTGGTCTGTATGGATGTATATGGTTGCAACGGATTTATCCCTTAGCATAATATCCAGAATATTTGTGCAAACTCAACTAGTGATTAACGGATCTGACGATGTGGCATTCAAAGTGATTGTGTTATCAAGGAATGGTAAGTATTCGTAGCCTCAGGCCTCAACAACCGGGAAAGGACAAAAATCGGGCAGGCAGCATGGCTATGTGGGTCGCACCCATTAGGGTGTATAATCACCTATCTAGAGAAATTCCTTTTGTTTCTAAATCTATCGATTCTGCCCATTCGGGAAACGGTGGTTTGAGTCCAACCGTTGGTGATATACATTCGATACACTCAAGCGAAATGAGTGGTCGGTCATGTGTGGGCCGGGTTGCAAGATGTTCTTGTTAAACCCAGTGTATTCCTCTCTAGAGATACACAGTCGGAAGGTGGTCCCATACCTTGTCATGTTAGAAATCCAATCTCCAATAAGCGACATGCGGTTTTTGATTTTATAATATATATGTAGAGCGTGAGATGCAAGCGTTCTGCTATTTGGTTATTTACTTGATGTAGACATTATTATAATATCATTGGATTTGATATCAAAATGTTTTGGGTTATAGTAAGGTAAAAACCGTCCATGTTTATGTGTAGACTGGTCTTACTATTATCTTTTCTTTTGAAAGGATTTTTAAAAGTTAAACAAGTGGTTGGAGTTTACTCACACCAGTCCCATGACTGACCCAGAGTTTATTTTGTTTGTTTTCCCTAAACTCTTGGGTGCCCAAATTTGTACGGGCAGTCAAGTGTTTCAGGCTTTTACAGATACACTTGGAGGAGCTTGAAGAAGGAGGCTTCAACGTTAGTTATTTAGAGTTACTTCCGCTGAATCAAATGTTATGTGTACTCTGATGATGGTATGTATATATGTACAAGACAGATTTGTATTTCGAAGCTTATGTTATATAATATGTTTTATTCGTTCCGCTGTGAGTTTGTGATCTTTGTTTTCTTCTATTCTAATATTTCTTTCTTTCTATTTCTCATCCTCTAACTTCTTTCTAATAATGAGTCGTATTTCTGTGTTATTTGGGTTGGACGTGTGGTGTATTTAGTCAACTCAGGTAGCTCGGATTTGCGGGCCTTTACACAAGATATATATGATGGAAACTTGAACAAAAAAGCGCATGTAGTTTATCATGGCTTAAAGCATTCTTGACTTAATACAATGATTATTTAAATTCCGAGTCAGCGTTCAACTGTAATTGTTGACAATGATTAAGCGAGAACACAATTTAATATATTTCCATAAACATGTATTAACTCATACTAAATAAAATTAACTGCGACAATTTAGCCATTATTTAAAAAATATTACGCTAATCCACAATTAAATTATTAAAATGTACTAAAAGAACAAAACAATAATAGATTCTGGCAATTTGCATTTGTACATTAAAGGACAAAATCATATGCTAATTACAGTTGCAATGTTATCCAAGGCTGCTATTACTTATATGTGATTTCCAAACAAAGCTTGAAACGGTTGCCGTTACTTATAAATGAGAGCATCTAGAAGTCAAAGCATTGTCCAAAAAGAAATACTTGTCTATATAACAAAAATAAATTATAACATTGTCGTAAGAAGAGTCAATTGATGTATCAATAATGGCACAAATTATTAAGATTAAATAGATAACATAAGAACCAAAATGTATGGTGATATGTCAGTTAACTTTGTGCAAGTGTAACTCCACTATATATTCAACCATTGATTATTGAAGTTTCAAACCACAACCATGGTAGATTAAGAGGTGAAAACCTTTTTCTTTAACATGTAACAAATACATTATTACAGAGGAAAATGTAGGCATTGTATAATTGTGGCAACTTTCGATGAGTGGATGATAGTTTATATAGTTTTCTCAATACATAATAACATACCTTCTGATATATGAAACTGGTCGTTGAATGATAAACTCAAAAGACAGGTCCTCGGTGCAAATAATAGTCAATAAGTAATAGTCGAACCAAGGTGATGTCAACGCATGGGAGATAAATTGCAAAAGAAAGCAGTAAAATAAGTAATTATTCAACAAATGAGCAACCGATTTATAGCAGGGTTTAAGTCAATATGGGAGTTAGGAAATACCAACTTCATATGTAGATTGATTCCATGATTATGGCAGGAGATATAGAAACAGAAGAATAATTGATTGAAGACATGGTGCAAGAACAGGTTTTTCTATACCTTCAATCTTGTTTCATACGTGTATTCACTTTGTACGGATTTTTGTACGTTTGCATGAAATATGGGAGGACGCGTTTGAAGTTTTGGCTTGATTTTACGATGGCCTGAATAGAACGCGCCGCGACCGTTCGCGAGTTTCGACCATTGACTTCAAATTGACCTTACGGGAGATCCGACCGTCGGATTCTCCTAAAACGGGAACCATTGGGTTCGTATCGGAAAGAGCTTACAATGAATATAAGAGATTTGAAATCTAACGGTTGGATTTGGAATTATGTCCGAATCAAATTTGGAAAAGGTCACCATGGATGCAGTTCGGTGGCCGTTATTGGAAACCGACTGTACGTTCCTTGATAAAATTATTAAAATTATTAATAATTTTTATAAAATCATAATAAATGATTTGTAAAGAATTTGGATGAAAAATTCCACATTTGTAAAGATAATAATATTTTTTTATCGAAATGAACTAGATATTAACTAGTATCATAATCCAATACTTTTAAAGAAATAAAAATGGATTTGAAATGGTTTTAAAATAACTAGAATTTTCCAATGAATAAATTGAAATGGATTGGAATGGAAATAATCTTCGGAATATTTCGATATTGGATTCCGTGGCTATATGGATATTGTTATTGGAATTTGGAAGATATAGATATCGTTATTCCCAATATGATATCCGTTAGTTTCAGAATTTGATATGGAATATAAGACGATATAATTTCTATTCAGGGCCTTGTATTTGATATTAAATTGGATTTTGGGTTTCTCGTGAATGGTGTCTTCATTAACACTGTTCTTAAACCCAGTTGAGAAAAGAATAAATCTTTTAATTAAGATTTAAAGAAGTTAACCAATTAATTAACATTTAATTAGAATTGAAATGAAAGTTGATTGTGGGTTTATCGTGAATTATGTTTTAAATGACATTCGTTCTTTAACTCAAATTAAGAGTGAAATGGGATTTGGAACTTATAAATCTTTTAATTAAGATTAATGGAAAATTTCCAAAGTAAAGCTCCAATTTAATATATTAAATTGGAATTGAATGGAATTCGATTTAGTAATAATTGAAGTGAGCTTCTGTGGAGGAAGTCTTTTAATATATATGGAATTTAAAAGGATTTGTCATTATTCTATTTATATTATTAGTTGGATATGGAAATTGATATGGATTATATATATTGATCTGTTTTCCGTGAAGATTCCATAATTAATGGAATGTGATTTTGGGTTTATCGTGAACTGTGTTTTAAATGACATTGGTTCTTTAACCCAGTTAAAGACAGGATTACATGTCTAACATTGTATTTCGAATTGTATTGTTGATCTCTGCTAAATATATATCTGTTTGGTGGCGGAAATTTATTCTCTTGCTTAACACCCTTCTCTGAGATGTATGAGCTTAGAGGTTATATATCAACCGAAATCAATGGTATAATATAGATTATCGATGCGAGATGTTTGATTTCCCAAAGTTAAATAATCATTAATATTGATTTTTAGGAAGATTAAAACTAAGTGGAGTATTAATGAATCTTTAATTAGATTGGAATGTGATAATTTTATCAAATTTGGGGAATGATCGAGAATGGAGTATCACCAATTTTTCTCTAAGCGATAGTTAAATATTTAATTAGAATTGAAAGGGAAATGGTAACTAACTCTACCGATAACACAATGGTGTTATATATGGAGTATCACTAGTTTTGCTTCATGGGATGAATATGTTGGGATTGGGATAATAAAAGAAATGATTACTTCGGTATGGCTCGTTAATCCCGACTAGTTGGATAAACCTTAATTTGGTTTAGAATTGAAATGATAAAGAAATCTTTTGAAATGATATCCAAAGGAAGATTAAAGAATAAATTTAAAAGGATTTATCTTTGATAAAATTAATGGGAACCTTTCCCTAAGGATGTGAATATTTGAATAAAAGAATATTCTGAATTGGAATGAGGCGTATGTTGTGTTTTTATAGCACTTAGTTATAAGATTAGTGAATTATTCGGAAAGGCCGGGTTTATACCCATTCTGAATAATTGATTCGACGATAAGTCGACGATGAAAATGGTGGTTGAAGACCGGAGGTCTTCACATCATTTGGATGATTACTGATGTCTTGATTGGGATGTACACCCAAGACAAGGTAATAAGTGGTGATTGTCCAGACGTACTTGGAGATCGACCGGATATGCGAGGGCCTCTCTCCGGTATTGGACATATGGGATGAGGAATAAGGTGCCTCCGGTTTCGTTCAGACTCAAAACGGACTTGTAAATGGATGCGTGTCTGACATTGGATTTTATTCTGCGTTGATTGATTTCTATTAAATATATATCTGTTTGGTGGTGGAGAATTTATTCTCTTGCTTAACACCCTTCTCTAAGACGTACGAGCTTAGAAGATATATATTGATAGACATCAATCACATGGCGTGAATTTTCAATGTGGCGTGTAGAGATGCAAATGATCAAGGCTTTTTTTGAAAAGTAGGGTCTTGTGGTTGAAGATCAAAGCACAGCTTTAAATAGCATAGCTTTGTATATAGCATTAATTCGCGAGCCTCACACCTCGGTATGAGTCAAAAACGAGATCGTGACTGCAGGGAGTGCACGACGTTTCTTTCTAGCTATGGGTGGTGTCATGATATGGAGCCCAGACATTTATATATTTTTACCTATGTGGATGATGGATAATGAGACGCCTCGGATATATTGGTAACTACGGGGCCGATGGATAGGTCCGATAGGACCGGGAAACATGTGTTTAGGAATACTAATCCACTAATAAGTGTGGACCGACCCTGGAGATCCGAGGGTTCACTGCGGGGAATCCTAAGACATTTGCTAAGTGTCTCGAATCTGTGAGGAGTCGTCCCTGGCCTCGACTCATAGACAGAATTCAATTTCCAATACGTGACATTTCGGTTTTAATTGTAGAGCCTAGTATGGAGACATGATATATGGTACCCATACCGTCTATGATTGATACATTTATATTTGAAGTTGTTTTTGACACTATACACTTATAGTAGTATCAAATGATTTGTTTTAAACGTACCAAGCATATTTTTCTATTATAAAGGAAAACTCTGTCCTCTGGCTTGCGTTGCATTGTGTGATGGGACCTGGGTCTTATAATAGCTTCATTTTACTAAAAAGCATTGCGCTGTTTTTTTATGCACTGGTATTCTTGGGAGGAAACCCGTTCCGTGTTATACGGCATGTTCCCTTGATTTACTTTATTTCTAAAGTAAAGTTTTAAATAACTGTTTTAGTTCTCACACCAGTCACATGACTGACCTGGAGTTTATTGTTTTAACCTAAACTATTGGTGTCCCTATTTTCCACACAGGGAGCTAGTAGTTGGGTTTTTGCAGATATTTCTTTTCCAAGATCCTGGATTTACAGCTGGAGCTATATTCGGAAAGCTTTGTATCTGTGTATTTCTTTCTGTTGTGTTATGTATTATTTTCTGCTGCTAATGTTATTTTAATCTCTGATATTATTTTATATGTGCTGTGTAATATTTATTTACTCTGATTCTTATACTCAGACGTAAATTGTTATAATGGCAATGAAATGTTCTTCTATTTGCGTTCTGATGCGTCGTGTTCTCAACTCAATCCGGGCTTTCCCGAAAGGGGGAGTTGGGTCGTTTCATTGTGGTATCAGAGCTTTGGTTTACAAAGCTCGGAGAAAAAGGCACATTGGAACTAAACGAAAGAATTCACCAGGGATAGGATTAGTAACATCCTATAAGAATAACTCGTTAGAGATAGGATCAGTAGCATCCTAGAATGAGTTAGAAGAGTGTTATTTATTAAAACAAACAAATTTAATTTTGAAAATTTTATCTTATTATACGTATTTGAGTATTTTATTTTATTTTATTTTGGACAATCGAGTATATGAAGATTTTGCATATATGCGTCATGAACGTATATTCGAAGTCTCAAATATACTGGATAGATATGGAATCACACTCTAGTCGCCTGGAGATGATTTTGATTATTGTTGCAGCATCATCGATTCTATGTTCGAGTTTCGAAAGTGGGATATCTATATATTTACAACTGACTGGTGTGAGAGCCAAAGCTTGGCTAGAATTTATTATTTGTGATTTGGCACTAAAAATATGATTTTTAAGTATATATAGAAAGTTATATGTTTGAAAATTTAATTAACTAATTAATTGCTGCTTGTATTGTCAAATTATTAGTTAACTAATTAAAATATTGGAATGATAAATCTAATAAGAGAATGAATGGTAAATTTAGCCAAATCGAATCAAATATTGAACTGAATTGAAAATTGATTAGAATTGCATATATGTACATGTGTATATAATGAACAGGTCATTGCATGGAAGTTAAGAAGAGGAATAAAATTGTATGCCTGATAAATAGGTATATATTTACCGTATTTATTAGGGTTTGACGATTTTATGAGCCGATTGGCAAGCCACTTTGCTTTTTATTTTTATTTTTGGATGATGAAGGCCCTGTGAGGCAAGTTGTGGTTTTAAAGGTTTCCCCGTACAAAGGAGATTATGACGAAATTTTTCAAAATTTTAGGGTGTTAGCCAAATTTTTGAGAAATTGGAAAATTCTAAGAAAATAAAAAGTTGAAGAATGAAAGTTGAGTTGGTTAGTCAAACAACTTTCAGCTCCGTTCCTTTTTTATTACGAAAAGATTTTAAGTGGGGGAGATTGTAACAACCTAGATTTTCAGAACCATCATAAAATTTTTATTTTAGCTATTTTAATGGATTTTGATTATTTAAAATGATTTATTTTAAATAATAACTACAAAAAATATATTTAAATCATAGTTAGAATGTATAAATTTATTTTAGTTATATAATAGAGCCTGAAATGGCATGGCAGTTTGAAAATTCAATTTTAAATTTCAATTGAATATATAGAATTCAATATAAATCGGATTTCAGTAAAACAAGAAACATTTGAATCAATTTAATAATATCTTTCTAATGAATGTAAGAAACTAAGATTTCATAATATAAATTGAAAGTTATGTCCAGTTCAAAATTCAGAATAGTTGCTATGGAATTTATATTTATTTTAATATAATATATAGCCCTTAAAAATATCCATTTTGCAAACGACCCCCATTTTCGATGAAAACCACTTTTGTTGGATCCGGAATGTCAAATTATAGCTAGATTTCAATTTTCATAGTTTTTAGAATTAATATGTCAGCGCAATGAATTTAAATGTGTTTGGTAATTTTAAATAAAATTTAATTGACCAGTCATAAAGGCTATTTTTCAAACGATCTCCTAATTCGACGAAATTAGTTTTGTTGAAGCCGTATTTGAAATACATAGCGAGAATTCCAAATTTCGTAATTTTTGGAGCAAATATGTAGCCGTACACAATAATTTGTGAATCGATCAGCCATTTAAGACAGAAACCGAGCTTTCTGAGCAACGGACTCAGAATTCAACGTAACCATTTTTATTGGGACCGTATCGTCAAGACACAGCAATATGTCAATTTTCATCGCCAACGGAGTTCATACGTGACAGTGGCATTAATAAACGTCGAACGAAGAGAGCGCTAACCAGAGAAATAAAAAAAATATCATAGACCATCACTATATAACATCTTTTCTCTCCACAAACCCTCACTTTTCTTCTCCCTCCAAAAATTGGCAGCAGCCAACCCATCCTCATCTCTCCCGAAATTTTGCGAAAAAGCCCCTACACTTTATATAATTTATTTCTTCCAAACCATTAGAAATTAGAGAAAACTTTCTACATGAAAGTTGTAGAGCATGATGATGCTATCTATTGTAAAAATTTGGGGGTAATTAGACTGGTGGTTTGGTCGGAAATGTGCTCGAAGTGCAACAGGTCGATTTTCATATTTTGGTTATTGCGGGCTCCACATAGAGAATTAGGTCGAGCGGTTTGGAGGGATAGTAGAGGGGAGGCATAGAAAGATTTTGGCGGTGGTGGCATGGTCTCAGGTGGCCGGAGTTGGCCGGAATGTAAAGTTCATCGGAGAGGTGCTAGAAAACGAGACAGTCACGAAAATGATGAATTTACCACCCATCCTTACATTTTCATGTAACGACCGAGTTTTTTTGGACTAGTTACATAATCTATAATGTAAAAATTGTATTGGTAATTTAATTTAATTAAATAAATTAAGATGTTTATATTTGGAAAATATTGGGAAAATTCCAATTAGATATATTCGTAGATGATTTAAAATGATGTAATCAATGTGTACGAGTATATAAAACAATTAATCGATGTATTGCCATTTTATTGTGTATAATATGGGTTAAAACTCATGTGAATATAATTACTTGAGTAAATTACTTCACCTATAAAATTTTCATTTAATTGAGAGCGTTAATAAGATCTAATTTTATTTAAATTAGAATAATTATAAATTGTTTATGTGTATATATATATATATTAATTTTCTATGTATATATAAGACAAGTGTTTGATGTTTTAACATTTTTGTTCACATTTAAACTTGCCTTTGAGTAATGTAAATATAGCATCTATAAAATAAAATCTACTTAAGGTAAAATTCAATCACTTCATTTGTAAGCATACAAAAAAGACATGCATGTGGAAACCTGCAAATGTATAATCAATAAAATTTGACGCATGTGCAAGATCTTGTAAGGGTGATAGAAAAGGGGTAGGATCAAATCAATTTAAAGGGGGCTGATTTCCTTAGATGTTAAGTTTAACTTGCATATACATGCATACACTCCTTACAGCTAGGTCATTAACATGAATAGACCTATTCTTGCTTAGATGCTAAGGGATTGTTGATAGGTAAAGGACATACACATGTCAAAAGGAGTACATATAGAACATGGTCGTTTAACGGGTTGAATTTCCTGGGGTGTAAGGCTTGAATTTATTGATGGTGAAGTACATATACACATGGCTATACAGCAAGAACAAGTGGAGTTGGTATTGCATAGAAGCAAAGTCGTAGACATTGTAAAATCAAAGACATTGTACATATACACATGGCTACGACTTTACAATGTACATTCTGTTGAGCATATAAGCATAGAAGCAAAGTCGTAGACATTGTAAAGTCTTTCCTTCACAGACCTGTTTATAGTATTGGGTGTTTGCATATGTTATTTAGGCCATTCTGATGAGTGTATAACAACTTATACACCTGTTATTTATGGGGATTTGAATCACTGAAAATGTAATAACCCGGAAATCTGAGCCAATTTAAAATTTTTATTTTGGCAATTTTAGCGAATTTTGATTATTTAAAATGAATTATTTTAAATAATAACAACGAGAAATTTATTTTGAATAGAATTAGAATGTATATATCTATTTGAATCGTCGTTAGAATATAAATATTTTATTTTAAATATAAAAGGAATTGAAAATGGCGCGGTAGTTTGAAAATTCAATTTCAAATTTCAAATGAATGTGCAGGATTCAAAATAAACCGGATTTTAGCAAAACCAAAAATATTTGAATCTATTTGAGAATATCTTTCCAAAAAATCCGACAAATTGAAATTTCATAGCGGGGATAAAAAGTTATGCCCAGTTGAAATTTCAGAATAGTCGCTATGGAATTTTGGGCCTTGAAAATAGCCATTTTGTAAATGACCTCTGTTTTCGACGAAACCACTTTTGTTGGATCCGGGATGTCAAATTATTAGTAGGTTTCAAAATCCATAATTTTGGGGATCAATATGGGAGCGTGGCAAAGTTAAACGTGTTTTGACAGTTTCAGTCAATTCAGGTCAACCAGAAAATGGCCATTTTTCAAATGGTCTTCAAATTTGATGAAATTAGTTTTGTTGGGACCGTATCGTCAATACGAAGCTAGAAATAATTTTTCTGGAATTTTTTGAGTCCGTATATGGCCTTGGTAAATCAAAATGTGCGTTCAAATTGAATATATACTGATTTATATTTTAAATTTGATTAAAACTGATCGTAACTGCCAAATTGGGTTGCGAAACATATCCCATTGTGTTCGGGATGGGTGTATTTAGCTAGGGGCGACAATCGTTGGGTCTCGTGTGGAGCTAGAATAAAATGGTCAACCTTTTTGAGAAATTAAATAAAATATTAATATTTATATATATAATAACCCTTTACCCCTTTAAATTTCCACGATCAGAAATCAAACCTGATTCCCCCTTTCTCGTTCACAGACACCGGCGATTTTCTCCCTCCCTACCATTGCGCCGCCGCCGGTGATGGCGCCTCCCTCTCCGACCCTCTCTCTTCCTCCTCCGCCTCCTTTACCCCAACTCAGACCCAAAACCGCGAGCCCAGCTAGCATAGCCAGCATCGATGAGACTCTAATCAACCACCGCCACCCACCTGAAGTCGCGCACCACCCTGACGCCGCGCACCCACCAGGGCACCGCCACCAGTCGAGGCTCCGACCCCCCGTACGCCCCTTGTCCAATCGGCAAGCGTCGCACCCTAAACTGCGCCGCGGGAAGCTGCGCAACCTTCACCAGATCTTCCTCTGCGATGTGAGTAGATTCACATTTAATTGATTTAATTATTTTCGGTTTTAATATAAATCACTTTTAATTTTATTTTCAGAAATGATTTTAGATTAAACATTTTATTTTTATAAGAATGATTTTAGATTAAAGATTTTATTTTTATAAGAATGATTTTAGATTAAAGATTTTATTTTTATAAGAATGATTTTAGGATAAAGATTCGATTTTTGATTCGTATAGAAAACATATATAAGTTAGAGTGATAAAAATCCAATCTTTATATACGAAGTAGAAATATAAAGATATAATTTTTATATAGAAGGAAGCGTTGTAAAAATATATGAAGTAGAAATATAAATGTGATTTTTATTTATTGGAATGAAGCAATAAAAATATAATTTTTAATATGAACAGCGTGGAGAAGACTGCGGTGGAAGTACGACCAGATCTAGATGTTCTGAATTTCAGAAATGAAATGGCGGAGTGGAACCCCAATGTGAGAACTCCTCACTTTTATTTTATTTTCTAGTTGAAATATATACTAGGATGCAGACGGTGCTTAGCAGCACCCGACACCCGTCGTCCACAGACCATGGACGACTTGTTTGATTTTGTTATGTTGCGAAAATTGATTGTGAGGGTGAAATAAAATATATATTCTTGTGTTGAAATAAAATATATATTCATGTGTTGAAATAAAATATATATTCATGTGTTGAAATAAAATATATATTCATGAGTTGAAATAAAATATATATTCATGTGTTGAAATAAAATATATATATATTCATGTGTTGAATAAAAATATATTGAAATAAAATATATACTCATGTGTTGAAGTAAAATAAATATTCATTTACAAATCGAACGATTTGTTTATGTACACCGATTTGACTGATATGGATTGGGACGATAAATTTTACACATCGCCCAACTGCACAAGTAAAAATCTGTGTTTGCTGATTTGAAACCCCACACGGGTATTGGGATGATATTTGACATACACTAATCCCGATTGTTTAGTTGTATGTCAATGTGTAAGCGTTAATTATTTATATTTAATGCTTATGCAGTTGTGTGGTGCACTTTGGATGATGGTTGATGATTTATCGTTGCTGTTATATACATGTGTTGTAGGGAATCCATATAATTAACGTTATATGGTAATTGATTGGGCCTCATTCCAATTTGGAAAATAGAAATATAAATTCATGTGTTAAATAGAAATAAATATTAATGTGTTGACTAGAAATATAAATTCATGTGTTGAATAGAAAGAAAATTCATGTGTTGAATAGAATAAATATTCATGTGTTGAATAGAAATATAAATTCATGTGTTGAATAGAAATATAAATTCATGTGTTGAATAGAAATAAATATTCATGCGTTGAATAGAAATATAAATTCATGTGTTGAATAGAAAGAAAATTCATGTGTTGAATAAAATAAATATTCATGTGTTGAATAAAAATATATATACTCATGTGTTGAAGAAAATATTCATTTGTTGAATAGAATAACGAAGTTATTGAAATATATAAAGCCGTGTTGGTTAGATATGCACCATTTTGACGCGAACGATATTTATATCGATTATATTCGTTTTTAAAATAAATACAGAAAAGGAAGTGATTTCAAAATATAACGTTTTGAAAATATTATCATTTATAGATTAATGATATGGAATATTCAATTTTGATTAGAAATTGAATATGAAGTTGAAATCGTTTTGAAAACGAATTTAAAACGATTTATAAAATACGTTTTGAAAGGAAATCGACGAAATATATATAATATATATATTATATATATAATGGCCTGAATAGAACGTGTCGCGCTGCGGCAGTTCGCGAATTTCGACCATTGACTTCGAATTGACGTTGTAGGAGATCCGACCGTCGGATTCTCCTAAAACTGGAACCGTTGGGTTCATATCGAAAAGAGCTTTCTAATGAATATTAGATATTTGAAATCTAACTGTTGAATTTGGAATTATATCCAAATAAAATTTGGAAAAGGTCGTTGTAAGTGCAGTTCGATAGCCGTTGATGGAATTCGACTGTACGGACCTTGATAAAATTATTAAAAATAGCAATAATTTGTGTAAAATCATAAGAAATGATTTGTGAAGAATTAGGATGAAAATTTCCAAATTTGAAAAGATAAAAATAGATTTTTATCGAAATGAACTAGTTTTGAACTAGAATAATAATTTATTTATTTTTAAATAAATAAATTGGATTTGAAAGGGTTTTAAAAGTAACCAGAAGTTTCAATAATTGAATTGGAATGGAATGTGATTTTGGGTTTATAGTGAACCGTGTTTTAAATGACATTGGTTCTTTAACCCAGTTAAAGACATGATGTGATTTCCCAAGTTAAATAATCATTAAAATTGATTTTTGGGAAGATTAAAAACCAAGTGGAGCTTTAATGAATCTTTAATTAGATAGAAATGATCGAGAATGGAGTATCACCAGTTTTGCTCCAGGCGATAGTTAAATCTTTAATTAGATTTGAACATGAAATGGTAATTAAATTTACCGATAGCACCGTGGTGTTAGATATGAAGTATGACCAGTTTTACTTCACGGGATGAATAGGTTGGGATTGAGAAATAAAATAAATGATTACTGCGGTGTGGTTCGCTAATCCCGACTAATTTGAATTGATATTCAAAGCAGGATTAAAGAATAAATTTAAACAATTTATCTTCGATAAAATTAATGGGAACCTTTCCCAAAGTATAAGAATATTTGAATAAAAAATAGTCTGAATTGGAATGAGGCATATGTTGTGATTGTGTAACACTTGTTTATTATATATGCGAGTTATTCAGAAAGACCGGGTTTATCCCAATCTTAATAACTGATTCAACATGGTGTCGAGGATGAAGACGGTGGTCGAAGACCGGAGGTCTTCACATCGTTTGGGTGATTACTGATGATCTTGATTGGGATGTACACCTAAGAGGAGGGAATCATTTGGTGATCGTCCAGACGTACTTGGAGATCGATGGATATGCGAGGTACAAGGTGCCTCCGGTTTCGTTCAGACCCAAAACGAACTTGTAAATGGACTGTGTGTCTGACATCGGATTTTATTCTGTGTGATTGATTTCTATTAAATATATATTTGTTTGGCGGCAGAGAATTTATTCTCTAACTTAACGCCCTTCTCTGAGATGTACGAGCTTAGAGTTTGTATATTGGTGGATATCAATCACATGGAGTGAATTGCCTGTGTGGCATGCCTAAGTGGCAAATGATCAGGGCTTCTGTTGAAAAGCAAAGTCTTGTGGTTGATGATCAAAGCACGGCCTGTGTGGCATAGCTTTGTGTAACGTTGATTCGTGAGCCTCACACCCGGTTGTGAACCAGAAACGGGAGAGGACTTCAGGGAGGGCATGCGTTTCCTTCTAAGTAGAAGTGGCATCAGTGGTTTTACACGCCCTGACGAGTTTGACTTATGTGGTTGTTGCTGTTGCGAGGCGCCTCAGATATATCGGTGACTATGTGGAGCCGATGGAGTCAGTGGACTCATTGACACCCCATGCAGTGGGGAAACGCAGTGTTCAGGCATTATAATCCACATCAGTGGACCGGCCCTGACGATCCAAGGGGCAGTTGCGGCTGTTCCTGAGGGGCGGGCTAGAGCGTCTCGAATTCGGTGGAGGATGATCCCTTGCCTCGGTTCACAGATGGAAATCCAACTTCCAATACGCGACTTTGCGGTTTTGATTGTATACCTATATACGGCGACATAGTGGTATGGGGCACTTATGCCGTCTGTGATTGATACTTATGATTGAAATTGTTTTGACACTATACACTTATAGTTATAATGAAAAGATGAAATTTAGCATATCAAGCATTCTTTGGCTATTATAAGGTAAAACCCTATCCTCTGGCTTGTGTTGCATTGTGTGATGGGACCTGGGTCTTATAATAGCTTCATTGTTCTTTATTTAGCATTGCGCTGTTGTTTTATGCACTGGTATTCTTGGGAGAAAACCCGTTCCGTGTTATACGGCGTAGTCCCTTGATTTACTTAACTTTAAAATAAAGATTAATAACTGTTTTAGTTCTCACACCAGTCACATGACTGACCTGGAGTTTATTGTTTTAACCTAAACTTTGGGTGCCCCTATTTTCCGCACGGGCAGCTAGTAATTTTGGTTTTGCAGATTTATATTCACAGGATCGTGATTCACAGCTGAAGCGATACTTAGAAAGCTCTGTATCCGTGTATTACTTCTAGTTGTGTATTGTATTGTTTTCCGCTGCTATGTAATGTATTGTAATCTCTGATATTTTATAATGTATTATTTGTTAATACTCTGTATATTCTTGTATTCTGATGATATTATTGTAATTAACAATGAAATGTTCTTCTGTCTGCGTTCTTTTGTGTGTTGTTCTCGAAGTATCCGTGCTTTCCTTACCGGGGAAGTTACGGGTCTTCACATTTGGTATCAGAGCTTTCGTTTACAGAGCTTGGAGAACAAGACACGTTAGAACCAAACGAAAGAATTCATCAGAGATTGGATTAGTAATATCCAATGAGAATGAATCGTTAGAGATGGGATCAGTAGTATCCTAGAACGAGCGTGAAGAGTGATATTTTGAAAATAAAAGTGAAAACAAGTTTTGTTTTGAAAATTTAATTCAATTATTCGTATTTGAATATTTATTTGTATTTATTTGGACAATCCAGTATATAAAGATTTTGCGTATACGTCTGATCCGCGTGCATTCGAAGTTTTAATATACTGGATAGATATAGAATCGTACTCTAGTGGCCCGAAGATGATTCTGATGATTGAGTACTCGTCATCAGAATTTATGTTCGATTGACGAAAGTGGGATTTCTATATGATTCCAATTGACTGGTGTGAGAACCAAAATTAGATAGAGTATATTGTTGTGATTTGGCACAAAAATGTGATTTTTGACTATATATCAAAGTTATGAATTTGGAATGATAATCAACAAATTGATTGTTGATTGGGTTGTTTGATTATTGGTTGATTAATTAAAATTTGAGCCATATAGCCAAATTGATCAAATAGTGAGTTGTATTGAAAATTTGTCGCATTTGCGTACATATACATGTACTTACATTGGACAGGTCATAGCAAGGAGGCTAGATAAGAGGAATAAAATTGTTTGCCCGACAAATAGGTACATGTTTATTGTATTTCTTGGGTTTTTGATGATTTTATGAGCCGATTGGCTAGTCGCTTGGCTGTTTCTTTTTCTTTTTGGATTGGTGAGGGCCATGGGAGGCTATTTGAAATATCCCGAAGCTCCCGGTGCAGGGGAGGTTATTGCAAAAAAATTCGAAAATTTAGGGTGTTAGCCAAATTTTTGAAAAAATTGAAAAGTTCTTAGAAACTGAAAAGTTGAAGAACTTAAGCCATAACGAAAATAATGAAAGTAGAGTTCATTGGTTAAACAACTTTCGGCTTCGTTCCTTTTCGGGGATGAAAAGTTTTAAGTGGGGGAGATTGTAATAACCCGGAAATTTGAACCAATTTAAAATTTTTATTTTGGCAATTTTAGCGAATTTTGATTATTTAAAATGAATTATTTTAAATAATAACGATGAGAAATTTATTTTGAATAGAATTAGAACGTATATATCTATTTGAATCGTCGTTAGAATATAAATATTTTATTTTAAATATAAAAGGAATTGAAAATGGCACGGTAGTTTGAAATTTCAATTTCAAATGAATGTGCAGGATTCAAAATAAACCGGATTTTAGCGAAACCAAAAATATTTGAATCTATTTGAGAATATCTTTCCAACGAATCCGAAAAATTGAAATTTCATAGCGGGGATAAAAAGTTATGCCCAGTTGAAATTTCAGAATAGTCGCTATGGATTTTTGGGCCTTGAAAATAGCCATTTTGCAAACGACCTCTGTTTTCGACGAAACCACTTTTGTTGAATCCAGGATGTCAAATTATTAGTAGGTTTCAAAATCCATAATTTTTGGGATCAATATGGGAGCGTGGCGAAGTTAAACGTGTTTTGACAGTTTCAGTCAATTTGGGTCGACCAGAAAATGGCCATTTTTCAAACGGCCTTCAAATTTGACGAAATTAGTTTTGTTGGGACCGTACCGTCAATACGAAGCTAAAAATAATTTTTTTTGGAATTTCCTGAGTCCGTATGTGGCCCTGGTAAATCAAAATGTGCGTTCAAATTGAATATATACTGATTTATATTTTAAATTTGATGAAAATTGATCGTAACAGCCGAGTTGGGTTACGAAACATATCCCATTGTGTTCGGGATGGGTGTATTTAGCTAGGGGCGACAGTCGTTTGGTCTCGTGTGGAGTTAGAATAAAAAGGTCAACCTTTTTGAGAAATTAAATAAAATATTGATATTTATATATATAATAACCCTTTTCCCCTTTATATTTCAATGATCGGAAATCAAACCCGTTTCCCCCTTTCTCGTTCACAAACACCGGCGATTTCCTCCCTCCCTGCCATCGCGCCGCCACCGGAGATGGCGCCTCCCCCTCCGACCCTCTCTCCCCCTCCTCCGCCTCCTTTACCCCAACTCGGACCCAAAATCGCAAGCCCAGCTCGCGTAGCCACCGTCGACGAGACTCTAGTCAACCACCGCCACCCACATGAAGTCGCGCACCACACTGACGTCGCGCACCCACTAGGGCGCCGCCACCAGTCGAGGCTCTGACCCCCCGTACGCCCCGTGTCCAATCGGTGAGCGTCGCACCCTGAACTGCGCCGCGGGAAGCTGCGCAACCTTCACCGGATCTTCCTCTGCGATGTGAGTAGATTCACATTTAATTGATTTAATTATTTTCAGTTTTAATATAAATCACTTTGAATTTTATTTTCAGAAATGATTTTAGACTAAAGATTTTATTTTTATACGAATGATTTTAGATTAAAGATTTTATTTTTATAAGAATGATTTTAGATTAAATATTTTATTTTTATAAGAATGATTTTAGGATAAAGATTCGATTTTTGATTCGTGTAGAAAACATTTATAAGTTAGAGTGATAAAAATCCAATCTTTATAGACGAAATATAAAAGTATAATTTTTATATAGAAGGAAGCGTGGTAAAAATATATGAAGTAGAAATAAAAATGTGATTTTTATTTATTGGAATGAAGCAATAAAAATATAATTTTAATATGAACAGCGTGGAGAAGACTGCGTTGGAAGTACGACCAGATACAGATATTCTGAATTTCAGAAATGAAATGGCGGAGTGGAACCCCAATGTGAGAACTCCTCACTTTTATTTTATTTTCTAGTTGAAATATATACTAGGATGCACACGGTGCTTAGTAGCACCCGACACCCGTCGTCCACAGACCATGGACGACTTGTTTGATTTTGTTGTGTTGCGAAAATTGATTGTGAGGGTGAAATAAAATGTATATTCATGTGTTGAAATAAAATATTTATTCATGTGTTGAAATAAAATATATATTCATGTGTTGAAATAAAATATATATATATTCATGTGTTGAATAAAAATATATACTCATGTGTTGAAATAAAATATATATTCATGTGTTGAAGTAAAATAAATATTCATTTATAAATCGAACGATTTGTTTATGTACACCGATTTGACTGATATGGATTGGGACGATAAATTTTACACATCGCACAACTGCACAAATAAAAATCTGTGTTTGTTGATTTGAAACACCACACGGGTATTGGGATGATATTTGACGTACACTAATCCCGATTGTTTAGTTGTATGTCAATCGATGGATTGACAGACTGTGTAAGCGTTAATTATTTATATTTAATGCTTATGCAGTTGTGTGGTGCACTCTGGATGATGGTTGATGATTTATCGTTGCTGTTATATACATGTGTTGTGGGGAATCCATATAATTAACGTTATATGGTAATTGATTGGGCCTCATTCCAACTTGGAAAATAGAAATATAAATTCATGTGTTGAATAGAAATAAATATTCGTGTGTTGAATAGAAATATAAATTCATGTGTTGAATAGAAAGAAAATTCATTTATTGAATAGAATAAATATTCATGTGTTGAATAGAAATATAAATTGATGTGTTGAATAGAAATATAAATTCATGTGGTGAATAGAAATAAATATTCATGTGTTGAATAGAAATATAAATTCATGTGTTGAATAGAAAAAATTCATGTGTTGAATAAAATAAATATTCATGTGTTGAATAAAAATATATATATTCATGTGTTGAAGAAAATATTCATTTGTTGAATAGAATAACGAAGTTATTGAAATATATAAAGCCGTGTTAGTTAGATATGCGCATATTTGACGCGAACGATATTTATATCGATTATATTCGTTTTTAAAATGAATATAGACAAGGAAGTGATTTCAAAATATAACGTTTTGAAAATATTATCATTTATAGATTAATGATAGGGAATATTCAATTTTGATTAGAAATTGAATATGAAGTTGAAATCGTTTTGAAAACGGATTTAAAACGGTTTACAAAATACGTTTTGAATGGAAATCGACGAAATATATATAATATATAATATATATATATATATAATGGCCTGAATAGAACGCGCCGCGCTACGGCAGTTCGCGAATTTCGATCATTGACTTCGAATTGACGTTGCGGGAGAACCGATCGTCGGATTCTCATAAAACCGGAACCGTTGGGTTCGTATCGAAAAGAGCTTTCTATTGAATATTCGAGATTTGAAATCTAACGGTTGGATTTGTAATTATGTCCAAATCAAATTTGGAAAAGGTCGTTGTAATTGCAATTCGATAGTCGTTGATGGAATTCGACTGTAAGGGCTTTGATAAAATTATTAAAAATAGTAATAATTTGTGTAAAATCATAAGAAATGATTTGTGAAGAATTGGGATGAAAAATTCCAAATTTGAAAAGATAAAAATAGATTTTTATCGAAATGAACTAGTTTTGAACTAGAATAATAATTGGTTTATTTTTAAATAAATAAATTGGGTTTGAAAGGGTTTTAAAAGTAACCAGAAGTTTCAATAATTGAATTGGAATGGAATGTGATTTTGGGTTTATAGTGAACCGTGTTTTAAATGACATTGGTTCTTTAACCCAGTTAAAGACAGGATGTGATTTTCCAAGTTAAATAATCATTAAAATTGATTTTTGGGAAGATTAAAAACCATGTGGTGATTTAATGAATCTTTAATTAGATTTAAATGATCGAAAATGGAGTATCACCCGTTTTTCTCCGGGCGATAGTTAAATCTTTAATTAGATTTGAACGTGAAATGGTAATTAAATTTACCGATAACACTGTGGTGTTAGATATGAAGTATGACTAGTTTTACTTCATGGGATGAATAGGGTGGGATTGAGAAATAAAATAAATGATTACTGCAGTGTGGTTCGCTAAGCCCGACTAATTTGAATTGATATTCAAAGGAGGATTAAAGAATAAATTTAAAGAATTTATCTTTGATAAAATTAATGGGAACCTTTCCCAAAGTATAAGAATATTTGAATAAAAGAATATTCTGAATTGTAATGAGGCGTATGTTGTGGTTGTGTAGCACTTGTTTATTATATATGCGAGTTATTCAGAAAGACCGGGTTTATCCCATTCTGAATAACTGATTCGACGTGGTGTCGAGGATGAAGACGGTGGTTGAAGACCGGAGGTCTTCACATCGTTTGGGTGGTTACTGATGATCTTGATTAGGCTGTACACCCAAGAGGAGGGAATCAGTTGGTGATCGTCCAGACGTACTTGGAGATCGATGGATATGCGAGGTACAAGGTGCCTCCGGTTTCGTTCAGACCCAGAACGAACTTGTAAATGGACTGTGTGTCTGACATTGGATTTTATTCTGTGTGATTGATTTCTATTGAATATATATATCTATTTGGCGGCAGAGAATTTATTCTCTTGCTTAACGCCCTTCTCTGAGACGTACGGGCTTAGAGGTTATATATTGGTGGATATCAATCACATGAAGTGAATTGCCTATGTGGCATGCCTAAGTGGCATGCCTAAGTGGCAAATGATCAGGGCTTCTATTGAAAAGCAAAGTCTTGTGGTTGATGATCAAAGCACGGCCTGTGTGGCATAGCTTTGTGTAATGTTGATTCGCGAGCCTCACACCCTAGTTGTGAACCAGAAACGGGAGAGGACTTCAGGGAGGGCATGCGTTTCCTTCTAGCTAGAAGTGGCGTAAGTGGTTTTACATGCCCTGACGAGTTTGACTTATGTGGTTGTTGCTTTTGCGAGGCGCCTCGGATATATCGGTGACTATGTGGGGCCGATGGAATCAGTGGACTCATTGACACCCCATAGGGTGGGGAAACGCAATGTTCAGGCATTATAATCCACATCGGTGGACCGGCCCTGACGATCCAAGGGGCAGTTGCGGCTATTCCTGAGGGGCGGGCTAGAGCGTCTCGAATTCGGTGGAGGACGATCCCTTGCCTCGATTCACAAATGGAAATCCAACTTCCAATACGCGACTTTGCGGTTTTGATTGTATACCTATATACGGCGACATAGTGGTATGGGGCACTTATGCCGTCTATGATTGATACCTATGATTGAAATTGTTTTGACACTATACACTTATAGTAATAATGAAAAGATGTAATTTAGCGTATCAAGCATTCTTTGGCTATTATAAGGTAAAACCCTATCCTCCGGCTTGTGTTGCATTGTGTGATGGGACCTGGGTCTTATAATAGCTTCATTGTTCTTTATTTAGCATTGCGTTGTTGTTTTATGCACTGGTATTCTTGGGAGGAAAGCCGTTTCGTGCTATACGGCGTTGTCCCTTGATTTACCTAACTTTAAAATAAAGGTTAATAACTGTTTTAGTTCTCACACCAGTCACATAACTGACCTGGAGTTTATTGTTTTAACCTAAACTCTGGGTGCCCCTATTTTTCCGCACGGGCAGCTAGTAGTTTTGGTTTTGCAGATTTATATTCACAGGATCCTGATTCACAGCTGAAGCGATACTCGGAAAGCTCTGTATCTGTGTATTACTTCTAGTTGTGTATTGTATTATTTTCCGTTACTATGTAATGTATTGCAATCTCTGATATTTTATAATGTATACTATTTGTTAATACTCTGTATATTCTTGTATTCTGATGATATTGTTGTAATTAACAATGAAATGTTCTTCTGTCTGTGTTCTTTTGTGTGTTGTTCTCGAAGTATCCGGGCTTTCCTTACCGTGGAAGTTACGGGTCTTCACAGAAAACCCAAGGAAAGACAGTTTATAAATACAGACAGAATTGTATACTTTGTGAAAAATTAGCTTGTTCTGTTCCTTGGAAAATATACAAATCGAAATGATACTGGTTGCTTCTTTATGTATGCCATGTACATGAACCTTACCTAATACTGTGATATTTATGCTCTGTGCTTTATGAATTTGGACAAGTAGTCATTTGGAAACTGAGGTTTTATAAACAATTACCTTACTGTGTTAATGAAGACAGCTTACATAAGATAAAAAAAATCAACCTCTCTAATTCAAAGCAGTTTTAGTTGAAATTTTAAACAACAAAGTAGTGTTAAATCTTATGAAGTTTATTCTAAAAATAGTTTAGTACTTTTTAGGCTAGTATCGAGGAAGAAATTTGGGTTTATCAGTAAAGTGATCGAGTTTGGCTGTAAATCAACCATTGTTATATTAAGGATGGGTTACAACATCAGTTGTGCCTCTAAAAATCATGAATTTTGAGGGTTGTCCCATAATTTTTTGTTTCATAAACAATGAGAATTCCTAAGATGATCAGAATTTGGATTTTTGTCAAATTCCATCATCACCGGCAATGAGAAGCCATGGTACTAAGCTAAGAGGAGCGTGAAGGGTTAAGGAACAAAGGAAAAATGGCCGTATGATTTTTAGTGGAGTGGATGATTAAAACGAGGTGGCTTTGCGATTTTTATTGGAATTTTCTTGCTCCGGTTCAAAGATGAATTATGTCGTCGTCGTGGCATTTGGGACGATCGGTCTGGGGGTGAAGGGAAGAGCAAGTGGTCATGAGTCTGTGGTTGAAGTTTGGAAGTGGATGGTGGTGTCTGGTGGCCATGCAGGTCGATTTGTGGCAGATGGTTTTGGGAAGCTTTGGTCGAAGCACAAAATTTAGCTCCAGGTGGTCAGAGCACTGTGAGTCGATGGTGATGAGATCAGGCAGGAAGATGTGCCTTGTGGGATTGGTCGAGGAGGAGGGGTCGTCGACAGTGCGGTTGTGCACATACACTGTGCAGGAGATGCATAGGTGATGACGGTGGAGAAACAATAGAATAAGGGAGAGGAGAAAGGGGTAATGGGTATGGTTTTATCTATGGGTCGAAGTGGGCTTAGTAATAATTAAATAAGTAAATAAAGGGAAATGATGGGCCAAAGGTTTGGTCTGATAGATTAAAACAAATATATATATATATATATATATATATATATAAATGAATTGTAGAAGGAAAGGAAGAGTAAAGGGAACCAAAGGAAAGCGAAGAACGGGGTTGTGTAAAGAAGTCGACACAAGATATGGTGGGGTATGCGGGGATAGCATGTCAAATTAATTTAATTTAATTTAATTAGGAGTTTAAATTAAATACATAAAGAAAACATAAGAAGAAAGGAATGGAAACTATTAACATTGGTTCGCAGTTCTAGAGTAGACGTCGTCGCTCACATGAGTTTGAATCACCGGAAATATTATATATATATACACATATATAATCTATTGAAAAGGGATAGATGTTCAAATAAATTGAGATATTTACTTCCAAAGGATTTTTAATATATAAGTAAATGAGAAAAATTAAAAAATATATATATGTATAATATATTATATAATATATATAGTAAGGAGACATGATCGGGAAACTGTTGGATTAGTTCAATACTGTGGAATAGAAGTTTATAATAAAATCGATTAATTTGTTAACCCAAATAATCAGAATTAAATTGTTATCCAAATATTTTCAAAACTGTTAATGAGTTCGAAATTAAACATCGAGTCATTTTTTATTGTTATTGTTGTGATGAATGATTGTTGTTAATTATCTGATATGTTGTGAAATGATCAATCAGATCTAATTTAGTTAAACAAACGTTGACACATTCAAGTGTATCTAAATAGACTTGTGTTGATTACTATCATGAATCAGGGTTTAGATTTGCATTAATTAATTAAATATAATGGATATGTCATGAAAATTACCTATGTTCTAAAAAATAATTTAAATAAATTGTTTTATTTACCTACACTGTTTAAAATTTGATAGTTAAAACACCGACTATCAAATAAATATCCCCTACGAGTTAGTTCGAAGAGATCGGGATGGGAACTGGACCCAAAACCACTTCGAACTAGCTTTACGATCATAAACTAACTTGCAGATATGTGGCGAGAGTGAAGACCGTAGATTTTCATGAGCGGAAGAATTACTTGATAAATTTCTCTGGGTCGCTCCTAAAGATATTTTGATAGTGATTCTATCGTGGTTGAAATCTTCGAATTTGCAAGGACTACTCGCTACTGATCCATGGGGTGATGCCTATATTGGATGCAGTGGGAGAGTGCCTTCGGTTCATCCTATTCCTGGATGACTTGTATGGACGAATGTCTAACAAAGTATTTCCTGAAAAACCACGTACGTTGATTTCTACAAGTATACCCAGTTGATGGCAAAGAATGGCCCTTCTTTTACATCCAGACTCTATTTGTGGAAGTGAATTAGTGATTTGATGGATTTGACGATGTGGCATTCAAGTTAAATGGTGGCCAGATGTAACAACCCGTATTTTCAATAACCTGTTATAACGTAAATCGAGGCAGAATTTAATTCTAAAATCTGAATCAAGGGAAACAGGCTATGCCATTGCGTTCGTCTCGGAAAAATACGCGAAATAGAGTCCGAGTTTTCGAAAATCGGAGTCCGTATGACCCGATTAAGGCCCAACGAAGTTTTCAGAAAATTTCTAAGTAAAAACAGATTTCAAATTCAAGTTTGAATTTGGAAATTTGGGCCAGTTTGGGCCAGGCGGGAAAATTCCCGCCAGAGCACCCAAGTCGACAGCCCTGTCGACTTGGGAGTCGACTTGGTTGGACCCAAGTCGACAGCCCTGTCGACTTGGCTGTCGACTTGGTCCAGCCGGGCTGTTTAGCCTGGTGCACCATTTTGAGATTGTGTTGAGCTTGGGGGCCAGATTCAATTTTAAGGGCTGAGATTGCAACTAGGGTTTAATCCTATGGCCTAAAACACTTGCCTAATCTATAAATAAGACCCTAACCTAACCCTAAATCATCATTAATCAACCCTACAACTAAACTATGGCAAAATCAATCCTCTCATGGCCTCCACTCTCTTCACAAAATTCCTAAACTATTTCTATGAGAGATTTTACATGCATACAAGTGTTTTCAAGCTTGTATAAGTGTTATTAGCTTGCATTCAAGTCAAGTTTCTATATTTGCATCATAAAGCAAGGATTTTTATTGATTTGGAGCTTGCATTTTGGGTCTAATTGGTTGTTTAAGGGCTTTGTCATATTTTGTGACTTCTTAAGCATTGTAAGCCCTATTCTACTTTCATACTTAAACTCTAAAGTTAAATGTATGATATGCAAGTTTACTATGTTATGAAATGCAAGTTTATCGTGTTATGCAAGTTTGTTATGTTATAATATGCAAGCTTATCATGTTATGCAAGTATGCTATGATATGAAATGCAAGTTCATCATGTTATGTTATGCAAGTTGTGTTATGCAAGTTTGGGTTGATCCTTTTGTTCATGTTATCATGTTATGCAAGCTTATCTTGAGTATGTGAACATAAAGCTTCAAGCTTTATGCTAAAGGTTGCATTTTGGCAACATGTAAGTTATCATATCTCTTATGATAACTTGCATATGAGGCTAAATGCGAACTTATGGCCATTTCTACATGTCATTTATCACCATGTATCACCAATATGCTAAGTTTGGTTTTATGCATGCTTTTGAGGCCTAAAAATGTAATATGCAAGTGTATGAACATATGAACATTTCATATGCCACAATGTTGAACTTGTGGCTTCAACACCTTTATGTCATGATTATGCCAAGTTCCCTCTTTCTATCCTCTATGCGCTATTGCGATATGTAAGCGATGGGATTGCGTTTGGGGTTGGGTAAACTTAGAAGACATAAAAACATAAGCTTGGGAATTTACCTATTAAGTTAGGTCTACCCATTGGGAATTTACCTATTAAGTTAGGTCTACCCAATTGCTTGAAAACTTGTAATGTGTTTTGGAAACATGATGGACATGACACTTAGAAAATATAAGTGTGACCAACTCGAGGTTGGGGTTGAGTTTGTAGCGTAAACCTACCCGGTACCGACCGGCTTAACTAGTTGCTACAAACAATAGGACCCAATGTGAGAAGTTGGTCATGTTGTACCTTGAACCCGAGGTTAGACCAAGTTGTGGTGTAAAGCTACCCGGAACCGACCAGCTTAACTAGTAACCGCAACAAAGTCTAATGTGAGAGGTTAAGGCGCATTAAATTAATTAATGCCTCATGATTAGGGTTAAGTCATGAACCGCTTGAATACTTAACCAATTAAACACGATGGGTTGGTAGGGTTAAATCATGAACCTTGGTACACTTAACCAACTTGGTACTTGAATGGGTTGGGTTAACCACGTTTAACCCATTAAGGAAACCCTAGTTACGTGGTCCTTTGCACCAGTAACCCTCTTAGTTGTATCATGATACCCTAGGGACTAGGCTAGGGAGGGGCACGATTACTGGATGCCACGTAAGCGACCAAAACGACGGCTGAGTAGGTGCGTCGGTGTAGGTTCAGGCGGGCCATGGTCGTGCACATGGTCCGAAGTTGAAAAAAATAGGCACGGGCACCAATAGGTTTAGACTGTGCGTGCATTGATTTGTGTCAGTGGTTGACACCCTAGGACTTGATACACCCTAGGGTGGACCTAGCACAGTTTAGCTACACTTCGTAGTTGGGCCGTATGACACCGACACTTGACGAGTTAGGCTTCTAGGGAGCCGATCGACTAGACCGCGCTAGTGGGACCTTGGTTTAGGTCATTCATGATGTTGGGCCAAACTTGGGCCTGGGGATCACTTCTTGTTTACACTTTGGACCTCGTATTGGGATCACTACATGTTATTGGGCCAAAGCTTGGGCCAAGGGATCAATACTTGTTTATTCAAGTCATGTTAGTTTGCTAGTGCACCTGTGGTGCAAAACCTTAATCCTGATTATGCGATGACACCTTTATCCACCTTGTCAGTTAATCATCATGCTAGTATGTTGTTATCCTTATGTTCATCCCTACTACTCATGCCAGTTAACTTTATCAGTTTACATTGATTGTAGTAGGGCTTACTCAGTCTTTTTGACTGACCTGTTTTCTTTCGCCTCTTTTCTTCTGTTCCCCCCCCCCCCCCCCCCCCCGCCCCCCAGGTTCTCAGGGAGGGAATATTGGAGCTTAGCTGGATTTCTGATCACTTGCTTGTGGGATTTTAGCTCATGTACGGTCTTGACATGAAGCTAGCTATGGTTATCACTTATTTTGGGGATAGTACTTATGTATTTCAGTTTTTCAGTAATGTTGTTTTTATCTAAACTTGTTTATTTGGAAAGCTATGTTGTACCAGACTTGTTTTGAAATAGTATGAATCTTTCGTTGTTTTATCTATGTTATTTACTCTGTTTACATATATACATATGTTCTTGTTCTGCCTTGATATATCATTATGCATGTTTACCTGATTCAAACGCCCCTCCAAAGTCAGAGTGCTTGCTAGAGTCACCCTGCGGAGGTGGGGTGTTACATTTGGTATCAGAGCATATGGTTTACGAGAAGGAACAAAAAGGTTTTTAAGAAAACTTTTGGAAAACTATTTTCAAAACCAAGTATAAAGTATTTTCCAAAGAAAAGTCTAGTTTAATTTAAAGTCTATTCCCCAAAAAGCCATTAGCAAAATTCCTTCGTTTTTCTCCATTCTGAATCTTTCTTTTTCTTCATTTTCAGTATGGCCGATAACTTTGCTATTCCGGAGGGAGTACACGTACCTGTTTGGTATAGGAGACTTTTGGAGGCTAGGGCGACCGAAGCCGGCCCCACAGATGTTCCTCCTCCTCCTCCTCCGGTAGTCAATGTTCCTCCTCATTCTGTCGCTGAGGTTCCTCTTCCTCCTCCCCCTCAGCATCCACAAAAGGATTTCGCGGAGATTTGCAAAGACTTTAAGGCGATGGATTGCAAGAATTTCTTTGGAACCGAGACTTATGTAGAGGCAAGGAATTGGTTGAAGGAAACCGAAGATCTTTTTGCCTTCTTTGATATAGATGACCGTAGGAAGGTTTTATTAGCAGTGTGGTTGCTAAAGGAAGAAGCTGCACGTTGGTGGGTGGTCACCACCGCTACTAGGCCAATTGATACTTGGGATGACTTTCGGGGAAAGTTTGGACTAAGGTTCCTATCACTGAAGCAAGGGGACATGAATATTAGGGAATACATAGATAAGTTTAATCAACTGGCTCGGGTCGGTTTAGACTTGGTTAACACAGCTCCGAAGAAGGCCCTATATTTTGCTCTAGGATTAAACGAGCCATTACATGGTTTAGTCATGACTCATATACCCTTGGGGGCAACTTTCGAGAGCTTGGTGAATATGGCCCTACTCAATGAAGAGAATAGGAGTGACAAGAAGGAGATCAAGATGAATGATACACAAGCCAAGAAGACTGATTCCCAGTGGAAAGGAAATCAGGGTAATCCAAGCGGTCAGAGCAGTCAAGGCAATAAGAACAAGAACAAGAGTCAAGGCAACAAGGGGAACAACAACAAGGGCAATAACAAAAAGGGGAAGTGCTACTATTGTGGTTCAGTTGGGCATCTTATTAAGGATTGTAAGAAGAGGAAAAGGAAGAGTGGTGAATGCTATCGTTGTGGTGAGTTGGGACACTTCACTAGGGGTTGCCCGAAGAAGCAAGGGCAAGGCCAGGGTCAGACTCAGCGTGCTGGACCTTCGGGAGGGCGAGTTCATGCTCTCAATGCCGCTCCAGTTCCCGATCGAGGTAGTATTTCTGTTGAAAGTCTTGTTTACATTTCTGATTTTCCTGTTCGTACCTTGTTTGATTTTGGTGCATCGCATAGTTTATCACATCTGATCTTGTTGATAGTTTGCACTTAAGTACTAGTCTAGTTAATGATCCCGTGTGTGTTTCAAATCCAATTGGGGGTTCCGCCCATTTGTCTATTATCTACGTGGATTTGAAAATCTCTATCTTGAGTATAGAGTTCTCGCGTGATGCTTATATTCTCGGTTTCATGGGGTATGGGTTGATTTTGGGTATGGATTGGTTGTCCAGTTATGGAGCCATTCTTGATTTTTGAGCATAGGGTTGAGAGGCTCATGACTCGCCTCGGTAATACCCTAAAAAAATTTTTTAGTAACCCTACGAGTCCCGTCATGTTGTGTTATCTTGAATCCCTCAACTCGTCTATCGATAGTTTGTAATCGGTGAGGGTGGTCCGAGAATATCCTGATATCTTGGGTGAAGTGAAGGGGGTTTCCCCTAAACGAGAGATAGATTTCCGCATTATCTGGTTGATAATGCCAAGAAAGTTTCGTGGCCGGTAAGGCACATGGCCCCGCAAGATGAGAGTTAAGAAAGCAAGTCAAGGAGTTGCTTGAGAAGAGCTTCATTAGATGAAGTATATCTGAATGGGGAGCGCCTGTGGTATTTGCTACCAAGGCAGATGGTTCTCTTCGACTTTGTGTCGATTATCGTGAGTTAAACAAAGAGAATAGACAACCATTGCCAAGGATCGATGATTTGTTCGATCAGCTCGTAGGAACATCTGTTTTCTCTTGATCTTGCTACTGGATCCCATCAGCTCAGAGTAGCTGAAGATAGTATAGACTAGACTGCGTTCATAACTCCGGATGGATTCTTAGAATGGCTGGTCATGCCATTCAGTTTGACTAATGCACCCGCCTACTTCGTGGACTTGATGAGTAGGGTGTTTAGGGAGTTCTTGAACAAGTTTGTCGTGATCTTCGTAGATGATATTCTGATCTTCTCTAAGGATGAGGAAGAGCAGGCTAGACATCTCAAGGAGGTGATGGATACGCTTAGAGCGCATCAGTTGAAAGCCAAGTCCACCAAATGTCATTTTGGAGAAAAAGGAATTAGATTTCTTAGGCATATAGTTTCTAAGCAAGGCTTAGCGGTGGATCCCGCTAGAGTGGTCGCGGTCCAAGACCGGAAAGCTCCGACGAGGACAATTAAAGTAAGAAGCTTTCTCAGTTTAATTAGTTAGTTAGTGTCCCTTGAGTTTAGACCTACCCTTCTGGATCAAGTAGGGACTTCACAGAAAGAAGACCCACAGTTAGATGAGATCAGGGACAAGTTGATTCGAGGCGAGATAGTAAGTCATCTCGCTATAGATAACAAGGGATGGCTAAGACGCGATGAGAGAAAGAAGGTTCTTGAAGATGCACATCACCCGAGGAGGTGGCCGAGATTTTCCCAAGGTGCATGTTGTGCCAACAGGTTAAAGGCCGAGTCGTAGAAGCCCGGTGGGCCATTATATCCGTTGGAGGTCCCCGCAATGGAAGAGGGAAAAGCATCACGAAGGATTTCGTGGATGGACTTCCTAGGTCAAGGGAAGAGAATACGAGCATGTGGGTCATAGTAGGTAGACTCACGAAGAGCGCTCATTTCACTCCGGTAAAGAGCGAAAGGACTGCATCATAGCTAGCAACAGTTTACTTTCAAGAAATAAAGCAGTTGCACGAGGTTCACTAAAGTATAGTTAGTAACCATGACTTAATCTTCACTAGCCAGTTTTGGGATAGTCTACGAGAAGTCATGGGCAAGCAACTGAATCTAAGCACGGCCTATCATTCGCAGGCGGATGGTTCATTGGCAACGTGGATTAGTATTTTCAAGAAAAGTTCTGCTGCGTGGAATACTTTCTAGTAAGTAAACGAGATCCAGGATTCACTGGTGAATTTTGGAGAGTTTGCATGAAACCATGAGGTCATAGCCAAGAATGATAAGAAGAGTAAGTGAAAGAGGAAGACGAGAGGCGACAATGGAATGGGTTCCAACTCATATTTGGAAATAAGAGTTAAAGAAGCTAAGAAATCATGAGGTAAAAGACGGTCAAAGCACAGTGGAGTTAAGCTCAAGGAAACGTGACTTAGAAGATTGAAGGCTAGATACGCGCATCATATCTCTTTCTAAGAGTATATCCTTGATCCTTGTTTTCCTGCGGAACTTACTCGCATGTTAACTTTTTATGTATATCCTCTCGGTCCCATTTTTGGTCCTATTTCTGTCGGGAGGTATGACTTATTGGCCAGTAATACATGTCAGGGTTAGGAAGGGATTTCTTGTAATCCGAAAGAGAAGTATATCCTGCTTATCTTCCCGATCTCTTTGTAGCATATCTTTTGCTATCCATGCTTGTCTTGATTATCTAGTTTATCGTGTTAATCTTGTCATGAGAACCTTAGGTAGAAACCCTTTGGATGAAACATGTGTTGGAAACATGTTATGCTTGATGGTTGCAAGTGGTTGCAAGTGTTTGCAAGTGGTTACTCGTGGATGCATTATACACGTTAGGCACTAGATCGGCTCACACACTCCTCATATTGCATATGCATGAGTGTTTATGCTTATTCATGGATGAAAATTTTTGTGTTATCACATGGATGTTTCATATGGATGTATGTTATGTGCACACATATAGATGTTATACATTATGTTAGGAATTGCATACATGTTGATTCATTTCACTAACATAATTTGCATTGATGATAATTGCATTAGATAAGTACATATACACACACCTTTGCATATGCTCATACAACATTTAGAATCTTGTAAGGACAATGATTGCTCGTGGATGATGTTTTGAGTAGATGGATGTTGGATGGTAGGATACGTTCTTCCTAACTTGAAGATTTCGGGGACGAAATCCTTTAAGGAGGGGAGAATGTAACAACCCATATTTTCAATAACCTGTTATAACGTAAATCGAGGCAGAATTTAATTCTAAAATCTGAATCAAAGGAAACGGGCTATGCCATTGCGTTCGCCTCGGAAAAATACGCGAAATAGAGTCCGAGTTTTCGAAAATCGGAGTTCGTATGACCCGATTAAGGCCCAACGAAGTTTTCAGAAAATTTCTAAGTAAAAACAGATTTCAAATTCAAGTTTGAATTTGGAAATTTGGGCCAGTTAGGGCCAGGCGGGAAAATTCCCGCCAGAGCACCCAAGTCGACAGCCCTGTCGACTTGGGAGTCGACTTGGTTGGACCCAAGTCGACAGCCCTGTCGACTTGGCTGTCGACTTGGTCCAGCCGGGCTGTTTAGCCTGGTGCACCATTTTGAGATTGTGTTGAGCTTGGGGGCCAGATTCGATTTTAAGGGCTGAGATTGCAACTAGGGTTTAATCCTATGGCCTAAAACACTTGCCTAATCTATAAATAAGACCCTAACCTAACCCTAAATCATCATTAATCAACCCTACAACTAAACTATGGCAAAATCAATCCTCTCATGGCCTCCACTCTCTTCACAAAATTCCTAAACTATTTCTATGAGAGATTTTACATGCATACAAGTGTTTTCAAGCTTGTATAAGTGTTATTAGCTTGCATTCAAGTCAAGTTTCTATATTTGCATCATAAAGCAAGGATTTTTATTGATTTGGAGCTTGCATTTTGGGTCTAATTGGTTGTTTAAGGGCTTTGTCATATTTTTGTGACTTCTTAAGCATTGTAAGCCCTATTCTACTTTCATACTTAAACTCTAAAGTTAAATGTATGATATGCAAGTTTACTATGTTATGAAATGCAAGTTTATCATGTTATGCAAGTTTGTTATGTTATAATATGCAAGCTTATCATGTTATGCAAGTATGCTATGATATGAAATGCAAGTTCATCATGTTATGTTATGCAAGTTGTGTTATGCAAGTTTGGGTTGATCCTTTTGTTCATGTTATCATGTTATGCAAGCTTATCTTGAGTATGTGAACATAAAGCTTCAAGCTTTATGCTAAAGGTTGCATTTTGGCAACATGTAAGTTATCATATCTCTTATGATAACTTGCATGTGAGGCTAAATGCGAACTTATGGCCATTTCTACATGTCATTTATCACCATGTATCACCAATATGCTAAGTTTGGTTTTATGCATGCTTTTGAGGCCTAAAAATGTAATATGCAAGTGTATGAACATATGAACATTTCATATGCCACCATGTTGAACTTGTGGCTTCAACACCTTTATGTCATGATTATGCCAAGTTCCCTCTTTCTATCCTTTATGCGCTATTGCGATATGTAAGCGATGGGATTGCGTTTGGGGTTGGGTAAACTTAAAAGACATAAAAACATAAGCTTGGGAATTTACCTATTAAGTTAGGTCTACCCATTGGGAATTTACCTATTAAGTTAGGTCTACCCAATTGCTTGAAAATTTGTAATGTGTTTTGGAAACATGATGGACATGACACTTAGAAAATATAAGTGTGACCAACTCGAGGTTGGGGTTGAGTTTGTAGCGTAAACCTACCCGGAACCGACCGGCTTAACTAGTTGCTACAAACAATAGGACCCAATGTGAGAAGTTGGTCATGTTGTACCTTGAACCCGAGGTTACACCAAGTTGTGGTGTAAAGCTACCCGGAACCGACCGGCTTAACTAGTAACCGCAACAAAGTCTAATGTGAGAGGTTAAGGCGCATTAAATTAATTAATGCCTCATGATTAGGGTTAAGTCATGAACCTCTTGAATACTTAACCAATTAAACACGATGGGTTGGTAGGGTTAAGTCATGAACCTTGGTACACTTAACCAACTTGGTACTTGAATGGGTTGGGTTAACCACGTTTAACCCATTAAGGAAACCTTAGTTACGTGGTCCTTTGCACCAGTAACCCTCTTAGTTGTATCATGATACCCTAGGGACTAGGCTAGGGAGGGGCACGATTAGTGGATGCCATGTAAGCGACCAAAACGACGGCTGAGTAGGTGCGCCGGTGTAGGTTCAGGCGGGCCATGGTCGTGCACATGGTCCGAAGTTGAAAAAAACAGGCACGGGCACCAGTAGGTTTAGACTGTGCGTGCATTGATTTGTGTCAGTGGTTGACACCCTAGGACTTGATACACCCTAGGATGGACCTAGCACAGTTTAGCTACACTTCGTAGTTGGGCCGTATGACACCGACACTTGACGAGTTAGGCTTATAGGGAGCCGATCGACTAGACCGCGCTAGTGGGACCTTGGTTTAGGTCATTCATGATGTTGGGCCAAACTTGGGCCTGGGGATCACTTCTTGTTTACAATTTGGACCTCGTATTGGGGTCACTACATGTTATTGGGCCAAAGCTTGGGCCAAGGGATCAATACTTGTTTATTCAAGTCATGTTAGTTTGCTAGTACACCTGTGGTGCAAAACCAATCCTGATTATGCGATGACACCTTTATCCACCTTGTCAGTTAATCATCATGCTAGTATGTTGTTATCCTTATGTTCATCCCTGCTGCTCATGCCAGTTAACTTTATCAGTTTACATTGATTGTAGTAGGGCTTACTCAGTCTTTTTGACTGACCTGTTTTCTTTCGCCTCTTTTCTTCCGTTCCCCCCCCCCCCCCAGGTTCTCAGGGAGGGAATATTGGAGCTTAGCTGGATTTCTGATCGCTTGCTTGTGGGATTTTAGCTCATGTACGGTCTTGACATGAAGCTAGCTATGGTTATCACTTATTTTGGGGATAGTACTTATGTATTTCAGTTTTTCAGTAATGTTGTTTTTATCTAGACTTGTTTATTTGGAAAGCTATGTTGTACCAGACTTGTTTTGAAATAGTATGAATCTTCCGCTGTTTTATCTATGTTATTTACTCTGTTTACATATATACATATGTTCTTGTTCTGCCTTGATATATCATTATGCATGTTTACCTGATTCAAACGCCCCTCCAAAGTCAGAGTGCTTGCTAGAGTCACCCTGGCGGAGGTGGGGTGTTACACCAGATGTTCTAAAGGTGAATTCCAACCTCAGGCATCATCAACCGGGAAATGACAAAAATCGGGTAGGCAGCATGGCTATGTAGGTCAATCCCATTAGGATGTATAATCACCTATCTAGAGAAATTCCTTTTGCTTCTTTAATCTATCGATGCTGTCCCTTTTCGGGAAATGGTTGCTGATTCCAACCGTTGGTGATATACATTCGATACACTCAAGCGAAATGAGTGGTCGGTCACGCATGGGCCGAGTTGCAAGATGTTCTTGTTGAACCCAGTGTATTCGCCTCCAGAGATACACTATCGGCAGGTGGTCTCATACCTTGTCATAGTTAGAATTCAATCTCCAATAAGCGCCTGTAGTTTTGATTATATACTATATATGTGGAGCGTGAGATGCAAGCGTTCCGCTAGATTGATATTTATTTGTATTTAGACAGTATCATAATATCAGATGATATATACGATTTCAAAAAATGTTTTGGGTTATCGTAAAGTAAAAACTGTCTGCATTTATGTGCGGATTTGGTCTTACGTTTATCCTTTCTTTCGAAAAGATTTTCAAACTTTAAAATCAAACTGTTTAAAATCGTTTACTCACACCAGTCCCGTGACTGACCCATAGTTTATTTTTCTGTGTTTTCCCTAAACTCTTGTATATATATGTTGTACTCTGATGATGTATGTAAGTATAAATACAGTTTTGTATTTCAAGATGTTATATAATATATTTTATTCAGTTCCGCTGTGAGATTCGTTATACTCTGATTCTGTTATGTTCATTTCTTCTTTTTCTTCTATTCTAATTTTCTTTCTTTCTATTTCTCACCCTCTAACTTCTTTCTATTAATGATTTGTTAATTTCTGATGGTTGATTAGTCGATATTTTGGACATGATATGTATTAGTGTCGATGATCAGGATCGGAACTTTTCGGGTCGTTACATTTGGTATCAGAGCGAGGTTTAGTAATAACCTTGGCTCTGTGGCGTAACTCGATAGAGATAGGGTTAGTAACACCCTAGATTGAGTTTGAGTGTGTGTGTGTGTGTGTATAAATATATATATATATATATATATATATATGAGTGCGTATTTGTTGATTAATATAAAAACCGTTTTATATTGTGTTGATTGGTTTATCGAGTGATTTATGAATTCTGGTCGATACAGTAGTCAAAACTGTATCGATGGGTGTTTCTAAACTCTTGAATAGAGTGAGTCGACACGCTATTATTTTAAAAGCTGGGTAAATGAAATATCTTTACTCAAAATTATATAAAAAGGATAATTTTCTGAATTTATTACTATTGGCTGTGTTGGTTGCTATTATAATCTGGTATCAGATTATAAAAATTAAATTGGTTATTTGAATGAATCGAATTGAATTTGTATAGAGAATGAAATATACAAATAAGATAAATTGGAGAAGTGTTTGATAAAATCAAAATGTTTTGGATAAAAATTCGAAGGTTCCGAATTTAAAAGGGAATAAAGATATTTGATTCAAAATAAATCTAGAAGTTAGGATTCTAGAGTTGGAAAATTCAACTAGAACAAGATTGAAATGGAGTTTTATTTTGGGCCTAATCCATTTTTAACATACCCCAAATATTAATAGTTATACCGTGGCCTGGGACAAACATGCCTAATCGCCTATTTAGTTGCGCCTAATATGCTTAATTATTTTTATATTAAGATTTTAATTTAGGTAAGCTGGAAGATAATTTTAAGTTAGTATATACAATGAACCCTGAGTATAAGTAACATGGACTATTTATTTGTGCCAAATCAAACTCTGCTTTAACATCTTTATTACACATTTCCCTTAATCAATATCATGTTACACCTGTGTGCGAAGCACGGGTCTAAACTTTGAGACGACCTGGAATTTCGCTCGATCTGAATCAGTCGTTAAACCGATCTAGACCGTTCGAAACCCCTGATCGTTTGAGAACAGGACAAAATAGATCGCAGACGGAAGAACATTTCATTGCTATTACAACAATTCCATCAGAATACAAGAATATACAGGGTATGAATAAATGAATTACATTCGATAAATATCAGAGATTACAATAAATTACATAGCAGCGGAAAATAATACAAAGCACAACTGAAGGTGATATACGGATACAGAGCTTTCCGGATATCATTCCAGCTGTAAAACAGGATCCTGTGAATATAAATCTGCAAAACCAAAACTACTAGCTGCCCGTGCGGAAAATAGGGGCACCCAGAGTTTAGGTTAAAACAATAAACTCCAGGTCAGTCATGTGACTGGTGTGAGAACTAAAACAGTTATTTAAAACTTTACTTTAAAAGAGAGTAATTCAAGGGACCACGCCGTATAACACGGAACGGGTTTCCTCCCAAGAATACCAGTACATAGAATAAACACCGCAATGCTTTTTCGAAAAATGAAGCTATTATAAGACCCAGGTCCCATCACACAATGCAACGCAAGCCGGAGGATAGGGTTTTCCCTTATAATAGCCAAACATGCTTGGTATGTTTAAAACGAATCATTTGATACTATAATAAGTGTATAGTGTCAAAACAATTTCAATCATAAATATAAATCATAGACGGCATGGGTACCATATATCATGTCGCTATACTAGTTCTACAATTAAAACTGAAATACACGTATTGGAAATTGGATTTCCATCATGAGTCGAGGCAAGGCGCAAGCTCCTCTCTGCTTTCGAAACACTCTAGCAAATGTCTCAGGACTACACACTCTGGGCAATCCTGGATCTTCAGGGCCGGTCCTCACTTACGTTAGGGGATTAATTATGCCTGAACACACGTTTCCCGGTCCTTACAGACCTAAAATCGAGGCTCCTCATCCAACAACCACATAGGTGAAAAGTAAATAAATGTCAGGGCGGTTAAGTCACTGACACCACCAAAGCTAGAAAGAAACGTTGTGCTCTCCCTGCAGTCCGTATCCCATTTTTAACTCACACCGTAGGGGCAGCCGAGTAGTTTTATTTTGCAGATGTATTGGGCAGGATTCTGGATTGAAGCTTTAAGTTGTGTCCAGGCATTTACACTCTTCCGCTGTGTAGTTTATATTTCCGCTGTGCACTGTTTTGCATTTATGTAAATTTATCTTCCGATGTGTATTATATTTCAATATACTCTGATATTCTGTACTCTGATGTAACATTATTATGATGTTTATAGAAGTCTTCTGTTATTTGTTCTGATGTGTTGTATACCCAGAGTTAGCGTATATGGGAATCGAACGGTCTTGGTCGATTTAGCGATCGATTAGGTCCGGGCGAAATCCGTTTCGTTACAAACTTAGTCAAATAGAAGTTGGAGAAGAATTAAACTGGATTGGAGCTTTAAAGGAGAATTTGAAGCAGATAAAATGTTTGAATTTGTTTTATTCAAATTAATGAAGTAGACGAGATTTGGGATTATTTTACAACTATAATCAATGATATATGGATTGATAAAGGATTAAGATATGGAGTTAAGAAATTAGAACCTAACTGGAGATTGGTGGAGTTGAATAATTTTCTGAGTGTTGATCTGATTTCGGTCTTCGGGGTTGATACTTAGGGGTTATTCTCTTACCAATTTACGGTCAGAAACTGACGAATATTAAAGAATAGAAATGCATAAATAGTAATGGATTTCCAACTATAATAACAATTATACGTAAATTATGGATATGACTATGATTTATAAACTAATTACTGAATGTTTGATTTCAGTGAAATGATTGATAGATAATCTGTTTGTTTTGAATGCCTTGTTTGTTGTGATTGTTAGGGGATGACCCATATTTACAATCCATGCTTTTGAATATAACTAGAATCTCTTCGTTACTCTTTAATTTCGGGGACGAAATTCTTTTAAGGGGGAAGAATGTAACGACCCAGTTTTTTTGGACTAGTTATATAATCTATAATGTAAAGATTGTATTGGTGATTTAATTTAATTAAATAAATTAAGATGTTTATATTGGGAAAATTCCAATTAGATATATTCGTAGATGATTTAAATGATGTAATCAATGTGTACGAGTATATAAAACAATTAATCGATGTATTTCCATTTTATTGTGTATAATATGGGTTAAAACTCATGTGAATATAATTACTTGAGTAAATTACTTCACCTATAATATTTTCATTTAATTGAGAGCGTTAATAAGATCTAATTTATTTAAATTAGAATAATTATAAATCGTTTGTGTGTGTGTATATATATATATATTAATTTGCGATGCATATATAAGACAAGTGTTTGATGTTTTAACATTTTTGTTCACATTTAAACTTGCCTTTGAGTCATGTAAATATAGCATCTATAAAATAAAATCTACTTAAGGTAAAATTCAATCACTTCATTTGTAAACATACAAAAAAGACATGCATGTGGAAACCTGCAAATGTATAATCAATAAAATTTGATGCATGTGCAAGATCTTGTAAGGGTGATAGAAAAGGGGTAGGATCAAATCAATTTAAAAGGGGCTGATTTCCTTAGATGCTAAGTTTGACTTGCATATACATGTACGACATGCGTACACTCCTTACAGTTAGGTCATAGACATGAATAGACCTATTCTTTCTTAGATGCTAAGGGATTGTTGACAGCTAAAGGACGTACACATGTCAAAAGGAGTACATATAGAACATGGTCGTTTATGGGGCTAAATTGCCTGGGGTGTAAGGCTTGAATTTATTGATGGGTGAAGTACATATACACATGGCTATACAGCAAGAACAAGTGGAGTTGGTATTGCTTAGAAGCAAAGTCGTAGACATTGTAAAATCAAAACATCACATACTCACAAAGCTGCTGCACACATGCCTCATATCACCACATTAAGACCAGTCTAAACCAGCCTGCACATCTACCCTATACATCAGCATAGTTCTAAGATCAATAGCCATTGGACTGTAAACATAACTATAGCCTTATAAACTGATCATCATGCATGTGCACATCTAGTTGGGAAAGAAATCAATGGAAATGACTATACATAACTTCATTTCAATCATAAATAAGCTGCTGCAAGTCTATACACTGCTGGCCTAAAATGCTAGCCAACCTAAGCCATGTTTTCACCTATATATACACTACAATACCATACACAATCACATACAAGATCACTGGAAACTAAATACAATGGATGCAAAGCAAAAACGGGAAGTAGCAAAGGAAAACAGAGAGCATGAATGGCTTGAAAATGGAAAGCAAGGCAACGCCATAAGTACACAGATAGTAACATTTACATAGTGAGTAAACTCTCTTTAAATTCTTTACTGTTTTTATTTAATTGTAAGTGAAATCAAACCATGTATGTATGTTGATACAATATTTGATTTAAGGATTGAAGTTAAAACCACCTATCTGAAAAACAGGAAGTTAAAAACCACTGAGTAAATACAATGAGATAGTAGCAATGATGTTAGTGAGTAAAGAACTCTTTACGGTTATAATTAATTCAAATTATATGTGTGATTATATCATCAATTGATTAATCTGGGCAAAAATGTTAGATTAGGATTTGATGTTTTTAAACAAAAACTGAATTGAAATGCAAAAACAGTAAACAAAATGACTTAGTAGCAGTAATGTATTTTGAGAAAAATACTTTAAACCCCTTACTAGTTCATATACATCTTGGTGAATTCAAACCACATACTTGTTGACAGTTAATCATTGCATTGAATTAAAAAGAGGGTAAAACTCTGAAATATAGTTCCGAACAACTTGAGAAACAAATCATAAACATAGCGGTGTTTTATTTGAGTTTTATAGGGTGGATAAATTCAGTATTTCCTTCACAGACCTATTTATAGTATTGGGTTTTAGCATATGTTATTTAGGCCAATCTGATGAGTGTATAACAACATATACACCTGTTATTTGTGGGGATTTGAATCACTGAAAACCCAAGGAAAGACAGTTTATAAATACAGACAGAATTGTATACTTTGTGAAAATTAGTTTGTTCTGTTCCTTGGAAAATATACAAGTCGAAATGATACCGGTTGCTTCTTTATGTATGCCATGTACATGAACCTTACCTGATACTATGATATTTATGCTCGGTGCTTTATGAATTTGGACAAGTGGTCATTTGGAAACTGAGGTTTTACAAACAATTACCTTACTATGTTAATGAAGACAGCATACATAAGATAAAAAAATTCAACCTCTCTAATTCAAAGTGGTTTCAGTTAATATTTTAAACAACAAAGTAGTGTTAAATCTTATGAAGTTCATTCTAAAAATAGTTTGGTACTTTTTAGGCTAGTATCGAGGAAGAAATTTGGGTTTATCAGTAAAGTGATCGAGTTTGGCTGTAAATCAACCATCGTTATATAAAGGATGGGTTACAGCATCAGTTGTGCCTCTAAAAATCATGAATTTTGAGGGTTGTCCCATGATTTTTCGTTTCATAAACAATGAGAATTCCTATGATGATCGGAATTTGGATTTTTGTCAAATTCCGTCATCACCGGCAATGAGAAGCCATGGTACTAAGCTAGGAGGAGCGTGAAGGGTTAAGGAACGGAGGAAAAATGGCTGTATGATTTTTAGTGGAGTGGATGATCAGAACAAGGTGGCTTTGTGGTTTTTATTGGAATTTTCTTGCTCCAGTTCAAAGATGAATTGCGCCGTCACCGTGGCATTTGGGACGATCGGTCTGGGGGGGAAAGGAAGAGCAAGTGGTCTTGAGTCTTTGGTTGAAGTTTGGAAGTGGATGGTGGTGTCTGGTGGCCATGCGAGGTCGATTTATGGCAGATGGTTTTGGGAAGCTTTGGTCGAAGCACAAAATTTAGCTCTAGGTGGTCGGAGCACTGTGAGTCGATGGGGATGAGATCAGGCAGGATGATGTGACTTATGGGATTGGTCGAGGAGGAGGGGTCGTTGACAGTGCGGTTTTGCACGTACACTGTGCAGGAGATGCACAGGTGATGACAGTGGAGAAACAATAGAATAAGGGAGAGGAGAAAGGGGGAATGGGTATGGTTTTATCTATGGGCCGAAGTGGGATTAGTAATAATTAAATAAGTAAATAAAGGGAAATGATGGGCCAAAGGTTTGGCATGATAGGTTAAAACAAATATATATTTAATGAATTGTAGAAGGAAAGGAAGGGTAAAGGGAACCAAAGGAAAGAGAAGAAGGGGGTTGTGTGAAGAAGTCGACACAAGATATGGGAGGTATGTGGGGCTAGCATGTCAAACTTATTTAATTTAATTTAATTTAATTAGGAGTTTAAATTAAATATATAAAGAAAACATAAGAAGAAAGGAATGGAAACTGTTAACATTGGTTAGCAGTTCTAGTGTAGACGTCGTCGCTCACACGAGTTTGAATCTCCGGAAATATTATATATATGCACATATATAATCTATTGAAAAGGGATAGATGTTCAAATAAATCGAGATATTTACTTCCAAAGGATTTGTAATTTATACGTAAATGAGAAAAAATAAAAAATATATATATAATAAGGAAACATGTAACAACCCGAATTTTAATAACATGTTGAAACTAGAAATCGGGGTATAATTAATTTTTAAAATAAGAATCAAGGGAAATGGGTTACGCCATTGAGTTTTTGAGACTTGTCTATCTTTATTCTCATGTCAAGTTCATGATCTATTCAGCCTGTTGTAAATCAGTTTTCTCAATTCATGTTGATATTATCATCAAGTTGTAAACTTCATGCCAATGATGATGTTTTTCTCTCTGATCTTATTTTTATGCAAAATTCTATCTTCCCCTATTTATTTTCTTTTGATGAACCTAGGTCAATGTAACGACACGGATTTTGCCCGCCCTTAATCGATCGCAAAATCGACCAAGACCGTTCAAATCCCACATACGTTAACTTTGGGAATACAACAACATCTGAACAAATAACAGCCGACTGTTATAAACAGTACAAAATGTTTACATCAGAGTACAGAACATCATAGTACATCTAATTATATTACAGCGGAAGATTAAATTTACAAAAATTATAATACATCACCGTGCAGCGGAAATAAAATAACTAAGCTCTGGACACAGCTTTAAACTTCAATGCAGAATCCTGCTCGAGAGATAAACCTGTAGACAAACTACTCGACTGCCCGTGTGGAGAAGAGGGCACCCGAGTTTGCAAAGGTGGAAACAAACAACGGGTCAGTCATGGGACTGGTGTGAGAATTCTTAACTAACTTAACTAATAGTAATAAAGCAAATCCAAGGACCACGCCGCGTTAGCGGAACGGGTTTACTCCAATGGATTGACGTGCATAACTTAAAGTAAATCGTGAAATAACGCAATGCTTTTGGAAAAATGGAATCACCATAAGACTCAGGTCCCATCACACAATGCAACGCACACCAGAGGATAGGGTTTTACCTTATGGTGATTAAAAGATGATAAATACGTATGAAACGATATTATTATTAGTGTGTATATGTTTTAATAAAACATTTCAATCATAATGTATCAATCCTAGGAAGCATAGGTACCCATATATTATGCCTCCGTACTAGTAATACAATCAAGTCCGTAAGGGTCGTATTGGAAAGTTGGGTTCCCATACTGAGTCAAGGCTAGGAGCGAAATCCTTACCGATTCGAGACACTCTAGCAATGCCCCAGGATTGGTACTCTGTCCAACCCTTGGATCCTGCAGGGCCGGTCCACACTTACTTTTGTGGATTAGAAATGCCTGAACACACGTTTCCCGATCCTAACGGATCTCTAAATTGGCCAGTCGCGACCAATATAACCGAGGTACCTCAAATCCAACAACCACTTAGTAAATATCAGTGCTGGTAGGTCATTGACACCACTTTTAGCTAGAAAGAAATGTGTGCACTCCCTGCGTTCCCTTGCTCCGTTTTAGACTCCACCGGGTGTGAGGCTCGCGAAGTAACGTTATAACCACAAGGCCTGCTTTTCAACAAAGCCTAGATCATCTTCATCTTAGAGTGCCACATTGTCAATCCATACCGTACCATTGATCATCCATCAACATATAAATGGGTGTTAAGTAAAGAATAAATTCTTCACCACCAACATTTATACATTAACAGAAAATCAATAACAAGATATTTAACGGAGTACGATGTCGGACACACAATCCATTTACAAGTCCGCTCTGGGTCTGAGCGAAAGCCAAATCCGTCGATCTCCAAATGCGTTTGGACGATCATTACTAAATATCTTGCCTTGGGAGGCCAGTCCCAATTCAAGCTACCAGTCATCATCATCCCAACGATATGAAAACCTTCGGTCTTCAACCATCACCTTCATCTTCGACTCTTGATTGTCGTGATGATTACTCAGAATGGGTTAAACCCGGTCATTCTGAGTAACTCGCGTATTTTGTGATTAAAAATCAAATGCTATAAAATCACACCAATGCCACATTCCAACTCCGGATATTCTTTTAATAAGATATTCGTATTAAAAGATTCTCATTAATTTTATCAAAGATAAATCTTTTTAATTTAATCTTAAATCTTTATTTATCCATATTAAACCAAATTATGGTTTATCCAATCTAATCGGAATTTACGCCTTATCGAAATAATTATAAATTAATTAATCCCCATCCCGATCTTTTATCCCAATTGGTTCAGGTACTTAATTTCCATTACCCATTTAAATATAATTAAAGATTTAATTAACGCATGGAGTTAAACTGGTGGAACTCCATTTTCGATCCTTAATTCAGTAATTTTATTTACTTAATTCCTCTCCAATCTAATTAAAGTTTTAATTAAAACCTTATTTCGTTTTAACCTTCCAAAGTCATTAATAAATAATTAATCAAAAATTAGGAAATTAATCCCCTCATTAATCCGAGTTAAAGAATAAATGTTATTCAAAACATAATTCACGATAAACCCAAATTCAAATTTCATTGCAAATCCGTGGTTATAATAAAACCATTTTTTAATTCCTATTATTTATTCTAAAATAAATAAACCATTTATTCTGATCAAAAAAATCATTTCTCATATTCAAATGTTATTTTCAAAATATTAATTTTGAAATTAACTCTTTTAATATTCATTATAAAATGGATAATATAAGTTAATAAACTTATTCAGGTTAAAATGATGTTTCTATTTAAAATGGATTAAATAATCCATTTCGTTATATTATCCATTTATGTTTTATAATGGGCCAGACTTCTCACATTAGGCCTACAACTTGTGGAGGCTGGATATGCCGGTTGGGTCCGGGCAGACTTATTCCACAGTTGGGCTTAACCTCGAGTCAAAACCCAATTTGTATTCGTGTACTTGGACCTCTTACATTAGGCCCAACATTTATGGCTGCTGGATATGCCGGTTGGTTCCGGGCAGACTTCCGCCATAAACGTGACCTAACCTCGTGTCCAAGAACAATTATAATTATAATTATAATTTTTTTTTTAAAAAAAAGTTATTTTAAAATATTTCATATTTTAAAAATATCTAACTTCTAAAATGTCATATGTTCCAAAGTATAACTTTACATTGAAATATTCTTTATATTGCCTTTCCAATTTTCAATAAATATCGACCTTTCCATATTATAATAATACTATAATAATAATTACTTCAAAAATGGTTTTAATTACGATATCAAAACCTACCATTCCAACATCAAACGTAATCTTTTCCCATCAATCCATTTATGTTAAATTTTGAAATCAAATCTTTTAAAATTTAGTGTTAACATAAAAACGAAAGCTTTTCAATTCAAATCTTCTTGTTATATTTGGAATGTAATTTTACTAACTTAATATTTCATTAAAACTCCTAAATAATAGAAATTTAGTTTCCTTAATTCAAACGTCAATCAATTCCATTAATTGAATAATAAATGAATTTTTTTCTTTCATTCGAAATTGGAATGGGGCCCACACCATTTCCATATAATTCAATTATATGGATTTCATTCATTTGTCTCATAAAATTTTTCCAACATCCATTAACAGCCAAAGTGCATTTCTAATTAACCACAAGGGTGACGTGTATTCAAATGTCAGCCCCTGACCCGTGTGGGGTTTCAACCAACCCAAGTTTGAATAAAATAAACTGTGCTTCTGGACGATGTATGAAAATTGATCGTCCAATCACATAAACAAGTTAGGTCACTTGTAAATGGCAGTGTATACATGTGCTTAAATAGAAACATACATAACATACATAATTTGGCATACTCACATATTTTAAGTTTCAACTATTCGATGTCAAGTTTTCATGTTGAACAAGATGAAATAACATGACACTTATGTTGCAACACATTTCTTTTAATGTTAAAAAAAAAGAAGTGACAAGGATGACCCTTTTCATGTTCTTCTAAATTTTATACTTTTATTTAATAAATAAAATGCCAAATAAAATTTACTTTCACTTTTTCTCTTTATATTTATTAACAAATTAATGTATTTTTTGACCTTGTACTTTAATTAAACAAACAATGCTAAAAATATCCTTCTTAAGTTTCAACATAAAAAGAAAAACTTCATGTTAAAATCCTTTAACATGTTGTTTCACACAAAAAGAATAACTTTATGTTAAATCAATTTATTTTAACTTAAAACGAAGCTTTTATGTTAAAACTATTTTTAACTTTTTATTTTAAACATAAAAGAATATTTTATGTTAAATCATTTTTAACTTTTACAATTTAACATAAAAAGGCAACTTCATGTTACAACATTTTTCCTGCAATACTTTTAATCATTAAAAGTTCAAAACAATTTCCTAACTTTTAATTTTAACATAAAATGTGTTAAACCACTTTCTGTTCTTTTATGTTAACATAAATTGTAAATAAAATGTTATTTAACAAATTAGGTCTTTTGCTTACAAAATGAATAATAAAACAAAGTCTATTCTTTTTGTTACAAAAATAATAATAAAACAAAATTTATCCTTTTTTTAAAAAAAAAAAGAAAAAAAAACAAGATCTGGTTCTTTTTATAGAAAATAAAAATGAAATTACAGGTATATTTTCTTTTACCTAAATTTTGTCATCCATTTTGCCAAAGAACTGCAAACTAAAAAGGTATCACAGTTGTTATTTCAATAAAATTTCACTTCTCATCAAATTCCATCGTTTAAGGTTAACAAATAAAAAAGAAGCTTTATTTATCATTCAAATTCCATTGTTAAGGCAACAAATAAAAATGACGTTTTTATTTGTAAATCAATTCTTTACTGTTTCTTCATTTTTTTATATATAAAAATGATATTCTATAATATAAAATAAATCAAAACAAATGGATCTTAAATAAATAGAAGTTCAGATCCAATTTCACTCCCAAGACAAAATTTCATCACATATGGTGTTTCATCACATATCTCATACAACATGAACAACAGATCGCAACACAACCAACAAACAACATCACATAAATCATAGATATTTCAGATCTGAATCGATAGCATATACATAATCATTTTTAAGAGAGAAAAATAATTAATCAATAATTTAATAATTTAAAAATTAGAATTCTCACCTTGATTGGATAAGAATTTGTCCCAATAGCTTTCTTTCCGTTTTTAAAAAAAGTCGTATTAAAAGTCACGGTTCTCACGATCATGGCGCACCTCACATCGACCGCCTTCGACTTGCTAACCCGCCGCCCAGGTCTCGGCCAACTCGTCGCTGTGTCCACCCTCAAAAACCAACCCCGAACCTTGCCACTTCATGCTACCGCCCTGGCCACCGTGTGTTATGAAGAGTTGAACCATTTTTGTGTTGGAAGGGCTTTCAATTGATGAAGGAATTGGAAGAAAGAGGAGGAAGGATTGAGCCATTTAGAGAGGAAGAACGGCTACTGCCATTGAAAAGAAGAAGATGGAGGCGGCGACTTTTAGAAAAGAGAATGAGATTAGGATTTTGTTAATCTCTATATCTATAGGAAAAAGGAAGTGAATAGATAAAGGGTTGAATTAGGTTAGAGTTTAGGAAAAGATTTCAAATGCAATATTTAATTCCATTTATTCGTCCTTAATTCTATTTCAAAACATTACCCATCTAATCCTTATTCAACATAGGAATAAATTACCTATGTTATATATCTCAAATTCAATTTTCTAACAATTTTAATTGAGCAATCAATTCATTAATTATTCCTTCCAAATATAATATGACCAAGTTATCCTAATGCTTCATTTCAAATTTCTTTTTATACTCGAATTAAACTATTCAAAAATTTCATTATACTAAATTCCAACATTATATTTCAATCATAAAATTAAATGGTTTGTATTCTTGTATTGATTCAACATTTATTACAGTTCCATTATTTCAAAAAAAAAAAAATTAACCACCTTTATTACTCAATTTACATTAAATTATATTTATGTTCATCTCGTTAATTATACGTTACCTTAAATTTAACATTCACATTAGAAACAATCCCCAATCGATTATAATTAGATTTCTAATGAATTGTTATACTTTGATTTTACCACACCATAAATATCATATGAACAATTAGTATTTACACATGTTACATTCATAATTTGCAGTCATTATCTTAACCATATAAGTTTATTTCAAAATGCTACATTCTATATATATCATTTTGATTACTTAAATAATTGCCAAACATTTACGATATTTTTAAAACAAATTCACATACCAAAATTCAAGTTAGGTATTACACCGATTTACGGTGTCTGGTTTCAATTGTAATTAAATTTCTAACATAAATGTTCCTTTTTAATTCTAACATGACAAATTAAAATTAAAATGTTTATTTTGTCTAACAATGAAAAATGTTTATTTTGTCTACCATGAAAAATTATAACTAGAATGTCTATGTTGTTCTAACTTGGCAATTTTAACATAAATGATGCTTTTATTTAGACAATACATTCCTAACTTTAATGAAATCCCTTTTATGATAACATTATAATGAAAAATTTTAATATGTTAACATAAAAATGATAATTCTTTTATTTTCTTAGCATACCACTCTTTTTATTCTTTAAACAATAAAAATGTTATTTTATATTTATTCCTAACATGAACATCCTTTTTGTACATAAACGATAAAAATATGATTTTTTTTTTTAACATGAAACATCTTAGTTATATATATAAACAATAAAAATATGGATTTTATTGTATGCACAAATATGGCCTAACAAGAATATACACAGTTCAATTCTGATTTATTTTGAATCCTGTACATTCAGTTATAGTTAAAAATCAAAATTTCAAACTACAGCGCTATTTTAAACTCCTTTTATATTTAAATTAAACTTATTCGTTTTAACTTCAATTAGAATAAATTTTTGATCGTTATTATTTAAAATAAATTATTTTTAATCTTTTAAATTCATTAAAATTTCTAAAATAAAAATTTTAAACTGGTCCTAAAATTCCGGGTTATTACAGTCAATTTCGGACCTAGGCCTAAACTACGATATATGTGCGATGGTATACAGGGGAAATATTGGAATATTACCTAGTGGAATATATGTGTTTGGTGGAATTGATGGCATAACATAAAAATTGGATATTTGGGTATTACTACCATTACCATGAAATTGGATATTTGGGTATTGTCATTAAAATGGCAATTGCAAGAATGGGGATTGGCATATGTAATTTGATATAGATCTTGATATATGTAATTTGGCTAGAACTTGTTATGGGTAAATTGGTGTAAACGTGGTATACATGTAATTTTGGGTACAAAACTTGATCTATGTAAATTAAGCATAGCTTTGTAAACATGTAAATCATGAAACTTGGTATATGTGTAAATTGGCATGAAAATTGGCATACATGTAAAACGACATGAATTGAACATGTAAATTTGGTATGAATTGGGCATATGTAAAAACTGACATGTAATCTAGAACTTGGGCATATGTCAATTATGTAAAATTTGGAGTTGAAACATATATGATAATTTATGAACTTGGTTGAGGTTTAATATGAACGCGCCTAAGTTGGGTTTTGGGTAATTGGCATGTATTGTAAATAAAAGGCTATAACTTGGCATAACCTTATAGTGAATTACGGTAATAATTTGGGAATACGTTTCAGGGAAAAAACGTGAATTATGGACTTAATAATTGTCATATAACTAGAAATATGAACGTGGTTGGAACATGAACATTCCTATATGTTAAACACATGAACTGATATTGGGGTTTTGGGTGGAATACGACAATTAATGAACCTTTGACACGAGGTTAGACTCAGTTTGTGGTGTAAATCTGCCCGGAACCGCCCGGCAAATCTAGTAGCCACAAAGTGTCAGTCTAATGTGAGAGATCGAAGGCCAAATTGTAGGCGTAACGGTTTATGACACGAGGTTAGACCCAGTTTGTGGTGTAAATCTGCCCGGAACTGCCCGGCAAATCCAGTGACCACAAAATGCACGGTCTAATGTGAGAGGTCATGATTCGTTCGTCATAATGAATGAATTAAGGAATACTAACCATAATAAGACATCGGCATGGTTAGAGGGTTAGGTGGGATGACATGGAAATTTGACATGTAAATGTGGACCTAACCAGTATGAGTTAAGAACATGTAAAACTTATAAATGTAGGCTCAACCAATATGATATGAATGGGTGGGTTAAGTAACGTGGCTAGGCTAATGACACTTAACCGTTATAACATGACTAGACGATGGGTTGGGCTAACTTGAATAGGTTGATAACACCCAATCGATATAACCTGATGCGTGGTAGGGTTAAGTAAACACACGAGGGTAACACTTAACCATTATAATATGACTGGTGGATGGAGTTAAGTTAACATGCACTTAACCAATATAACGTGATGCGTGGTAAGGTTAAGTAACAACAGAGGGTAACACTTAACCGTCACAACATGATAAGTAGGTGGGCTAAGTCAATGTACACTTAACCAATATGACATGACATGCGGTGGGGTTAAGTTAACACAAGGGAGAACACTTAACCAGTATAACAAGGCTTGCGGTAGGGTTAAGTAACATAAGGAACAACACTTAACCGATATAACATGATGTGTGGTAGGGTTAAGTAAAACAAGAGAAAACACTTAACCAACTTAACGTGATGTACGGAGATGGTTAAGTACATATCGGGTTAGTGGATAATATTAGTAAATATAGTCCCACAAACTTAACCATTAATAAGCATACTTGAATCGGTGGGTTAAGTATATCACGGGAAGGTGGGTAATATCTGTATATATAGGCCCAGAAACTTAACCAGTATTAAACCCTAGTAACGGGGACTCATTTCAGCAGTAACCCAATTAGGTATCATGGTACCCTGAAACTAGGCAGGGTGGGGCACGATTACTGGGCTGATTGTAAGCGGTCAAAAGCGACGACGGTGGGTGCACAGTGTGGGTTCTAACGGGGTGCGGGCGTGCACTCACTCCGGAGCTGACAAACAGGGCACTGGGGCACCAGTAGTATAACCTATGTATTCTAGAATTGCGTCGGGCCGCCACCATGGGTCTTGATACACCCCTTGGTGGGACCAGCATAGGTATCTACAATCATTGGGAGTCGTATGACACACATAGGTAGCATAATCCCTAGGTTGGACCTAGGTGGCATAAACCCTAAATCCGAGAAGTGTTCAATAGGTAGCATAATCCCTAGGTTGGACCTAGGTGCCATAAATCCTGGTTGAATCTAGGAAGCGCGCGATAGAAAACCCTAGATTAGATCTAGGTAATAAATAATAGATGTACACGTGAAAGCAACCTTAATTTCAGGGATTGGGATCACGTTATGATTTTATCATTATATATAGATTACTAGTTGGGACACTAGTTAGGTGGTGCAGAGCAAATAGATATCATTTTAATGATGAAACTTAGAAATCTTGCGATGTTATACTTGATAGAAACCTTGCGATGTGATACTTGGTAGGAACCTTGTGATGCTACTCTTGATAGGAATTATGGGATGTTATTCTTAGTTATCGTGCCTGTAGCTTATCTTGTCATCATGCTTATGTTTACTTTCAGTTTATTCATGCCATGTTATCTTTACCTGTTTTTATGCTGAAAGTCACTAGGACTTACTCAGTCTTTATGACTGACCCGTTTTGTTTCGCCTCTTTTTCTTCCGTTCTCCCCCCTCCCCCCAGGTTCGCAGGGTGGGAATACAGCTTAGTTCGGATCTTACCAATCTCCAAGGCTCTTTCATGTACTGCTTGGATTTCTCTTAGCTATGGCTTGCTTTGCTTTATTGGGGAATACTACAATTTATTTCCATGCCTCTTTGTTTTTTAGCAAGACAGATATTTTAGCTATGTAACTGGGTATTTGAAAGTTGATGGGATTTTATTGTAAACAATTATATTTAATAAATGATTTGAAGTACTTCTACTTTACCTTTCGCTGTTTTATATATGTCTGTCTTGTAATATTTCTGTTCCAGTACCCATAATGCTCCATTGAAGTTAAGGAATTCCCTTTGTGAGTGACCTTAACGGATGTGGGGTGTTACATTTGGTATCAGAGCAGAAGGTTACCAGACTAGGCAAAAGCTTTTAAAAACCTTCTGAAATTATTTGCAAAACGTTTACAAAGAAGCATTTTTCTAAGAAAAGTTTTGTTTTACGAAAGGCATATTCCCCAAAGCCATATGCACAATCTTTTGATTCTCTCTTTGAATCTCTTCTTTCTCTCTTTTCACCATAGTCTTGTAGGCGTGTGCCGGAGGGCAAAGGAGTGCCCAACCTCCATCTGTAGCCGCAGTAGTTTTACTTGCGACTAATCTTATTTCAAGCTTTGTAGGGTTGCCGTGCGATGGAGGTAGCTTTCGAGAAACTTGTCAACAAGCTATATAAGGATAGCAAGAACGAGGATAAAAGAACACAAGCCTAAGGATGAGAAACTTGTTGATATGGCTTAATCCACGAAGGAGGAAAAGGTGAAAGGAAAGAAGCCAAAGTGAAAGAATAATAAAACCCACGACAAGAGAGAGTATCTTTAGTATGGTAAAAAGGGACATGTAGTTAAGTATTAGAGGACAAGGACAAGGGTAAAGGACAAGATCGTCAAGAGGGCAATTGTATGCTCTCACTACTAGCATACCTAAGAAAGGTGGTAATGTTTCTGTTAAAGGTTTAGCTTTTCTTTTCTATCATCCATTAGAACTTTGTTTTTGTACATCACATCCTTTTTAATTCTGCTTCAATAGTTGAGTCTCTGCACCTTAGTACTAGCGTAGTAGAGGGTTCCATTTTTGCCTCAAATCCTATTGGGGAATCGGCGCATTTATTCATGACTTGTTTGGATTTGAGAATGTCTATGCTAAGTGTTGAGTTTAGAAGTAATGCTTATGTTTTTGGGCTATGGATTGTTTCTAGGGATGGAGTGGTTATCCACAAATGATACCATTCTCGGATATGAAAAGAGGGTAGTTAGACTCTTGACTTGCCCCGGTAATGCCCTCGAAGTCTAGTGTAACCCTTAGGGTTCTGCCATGCTTAGTTACCTAGAATCTCTTAATATATTTATTGATCCGCTCGAGTAATGTTCGCCACTAAGGTGGATGGTTCATCTCGCTTATGCATGAGTTATATAAAATCACCTTAGTAAGTACACTTGGCAACATGGTTGGCATTTGTTTATTTTCAAGAGATAATTCATTTATGTGGAATACCTTCTAGTAAGTGAACGAGATCCAAGATTCACTAGTGGATTTTGGAGAGCTTGCATGAAACCATGAGTACGCAGTTATGTTTGGGCTGAGTATACTAGAAGAAGGATAAGTGAAAGTGGAACGAGAGGCGACAGTGAAATGAGTTCCAACTCATATTTTGGAAATAGGAATTAAGAAGCTACGAAATTGTGAAGCTACAGACGGTCAAAGCACAATGGAGTTAAGCTCAAGGAAATACGACTTAGAAGATTGAAGACTAGACACGCGCATCATATCTCTTTTTAAGAGTATATCCTTGATCCCTCTTTTCCTGTAGAGCTTACTCGTATGCTACCTTTTAAGTATAACCTCTCGGTCCTATTCTCAATCCTATTTCTGTTGCAAAACCCCATAGGGATCATCTGTTAGTAATACATGTTGGGGCTTGAGGGTGTCCGTTGGGTTGAGTAATTCTTTGGGTGTCAGCCTGATGTTGATTTCGGTCTTCGGGCTGGTGCTTAGGGAGTTCTTCTCCTAATCAGTATATATGTGACATAGATTTCCAGTTTTGACATTGCCTAATGGGCACAAAATTTTTACTTGCTTCTATCGTTCAACTATATCTTTAGGTAGGAACAATTGGGTGTAAACATGTGTTTGAGACATGTTATGATTGATGGTTGCAAGTGGTTGCAAGTGATTGCTAATGGTTGCATATGGATGCATATACACGCACCTTAGACACTAGATCGGCTCCGTCACCTTTCATATTGCATATGCATGAGTGTTTATACTTGTTTATGGATGAAATTAAATGTGTTATCATGAGGATGTTGCATATGGATGGATGTTTGTGCACGCATATAGTGTTTATGTGATTAGGGCTATCTGCATACATGTTGGACTCATGGCACTAAAACATATTTTGCATTAAAGAGATCAATCAGGCCTGATCATTTGCATTAGATAAGGGACATATACACACACTTTCTGCATATGTTCATACAGCATTAGAAATCTATTAAGGACAATGGATTCCTGTGATTGATGATTGAGTATATGGATGATTGGATGGTAGGACACATTCTTCTTAACTTGAAGATTTCGGGGACGAAATCTATTAAGGAGGGGAGAATGTAACAACCCGAATTTTAATAACATGTTGAAACTAGAAATCAGGGTATAACTAATTTTTAAAATAATAATCAAGGAAAACGGGTTACCCCATTGCGTTCGTCTCGAAATTTTACATGAAACAGAGTCCGAGTTTTCGAAAATCGGAGTCTGGATGAAGAAGTTATGGCATGTAGAAGATTCAGCAGATTTTAGGCAGCACAGGACCAGGCAGGTCGACCTAGGGGTCGACCTGGGGGCCAGGTCGACCATGTGGTCGACCTTAGGGTTGACCTACCCCCTAGGTCGACCATGTGGTCAACCTCCCCCCTTACAGGTCGACCTGGTCGGCCTGTTTTGACCCAGAACTCATTTTTGAAGCCTTAGACGTGTTTTGATGGTCCGGATTGATTCTAGGGTTAATCTAAGGGCCTAAACTAGTTGCTACACCTATAAAAACACCCTTAGACCTAACCTAATTCATATCAAATAATTCTTACACTATTATGCTACTGAACTCCCTCTTGAACCATGGTCGCCGCCCCCAAATTAAAGTACAAACATTCAAACTCAAATCAATTCAAAGAACAAAGCTTCAACAATGATTCAAGACAATAAATCAACAACGCCGCAACATTTTTACAACAAATTCAGTTCCAAATTCACTAGCCATGCTCTGTAAGTGCTAGTTACTTTTAGATTTAAACATTTAATTATAATATGGACATGGAATAAAGTGGAATTGGATCTAAGTATGTTTATCGATTCAGACCTATTTCTGTTGCTTCTTGAATCTTGAGTTTTTGAGACTTGTCTATCTTTATTCTCATGTCAAGTTCATGATCAATTCAGTCTGTTGTAAATCAGTTTTCTCAATTCATGTTGATATTATCATCAAGTTGTAATCTTCATGCCTATGATGATGTTTTTCTCTCTGGTCTTATTTTTATGCAAAATTCTATCTTCCCCTATTTATTTTCTTTTGATGAACCTAGGTAAATTTCGGACCTAGGCCTAAACTACGATATACGTGCGATGGTATACCGGGGAAATATTGGAATATTGACTAGTGGAATATACGTGTTTGGTGGAATTGATGGCATAACATAAAAATTGGATATTTGGGTATTACTACCATTAACATGATATTGGATATTTGGGTATTGTCGTTAAAATAGTAATTGCAAGAATGGGGATTGGCATATGTAATTTGATATAGATCTTGATATATGTAATTTGGCTAGAACTTGTTATGGGTAAATCGGTGTAAACGTGGTATACAGGTAATTTTGGGTATAAAACTTGATCTATGTAAATTAAGCATAGCTTTGTAAACATGTAAATCATGAAACTTGGTATATGTGTAAATTGGCATAAAAGTTGGCATACATGTAAAACGGCATGAATTGAACATATGTAAATTTGTTATGAATTGGGCATATGTAAAAACTGACATGTAATCTAGAACTTGGGCATATGTTAATTATGTAAAATTTGGAGTTGAAACATGTATGATAATTTATGAACTTGGTAGAGGTTTAATATGAACGCACCTACGTTGGGTTTTGGGTAATTGGCATGTATTGTAAATAAAAGGCTATAACTTGGCATAACCTTATAGTGAATTATGATAATAATTTGGGAATACGTTTTGGGGCAAAAACGTGAATTATGAACTTGATAATTGGCATATAACTGGAAATATGAACGTGGTTGGAACATGAACATTCCTATATGTTAAACACATGAACTGATATTGGGGTTTTGGGTGGAATACGACCATTAATGAACCTTTGACACGAGGTTAGACTCAGTTTGTGGTGTAAATCTGCCCGGAACCGCCCGGCAAATCCAGTAGCCACAAAGTGCCAGTCTAATGTGAGAGGTCGAAGGCCAAATTGTAGGCATAACGGTTTATGACACGAGGTTAGACCCAGTTTGTGGTGTAAATCTGCTCGGAACCGCCCGGTAAATCCAGTGACCACAAAATGCACGGTCTAATGTGAGTGGTCATGATTCGTTTGTCATAATGAATGAATTAAGGAATACTAACCATAATAAGACGTGGGTATGGTTAGAGGGTTAGGTGGGATGACATGGGAATTTGACATGTAAATGTGGACCTTACCGGTATGAGTTAAGAACATGTAAAACTTATAAATGTAGGCTCAACCAATATGATATAAATGGGTGGGTTAAGTAACGTGGCTAGGCTAATGACACTTAACCGTTATAACATGACTAGTGGATGGGTTGGGCTAACTTGAATAGGTTGATAACACCCAATCAATATAACCTGATGCGTGGTAGGGTTAAGTAAACACACGAGGGTAACACTTTACCATTATAATATGACTGGTGGATGGGGTTAAGATAACATGCACTTAACCAATATAACGTGATGCGTGGTAAGGTTAAGTAACAACAGAGGGTAACACTTAACCGTCACAACATGATAAGTAGGTGGGCTAATTCAATATACACTTAACCAATATGGCATGACATGCGGTGGGGTTAAGTTAACACAAGGGAGAACACTTAGCCAGTATAACAAGGCTTGCGGTAGGGTTAAGTAACACAAGGAACAACACTTAACCGATATAACATGATGTGTGGTAGGGTTAAGTAAAACAAGAGAAAACACTTAACCAACTTAACGTGATGGACGGAGAGGGTTAAGTACATATCGAGTTGGTGGTAATATTAGTAAATATAGGCCCACATACTTAACCATTAATAAGCATGCTTGAATCGGTGGGTTAAGTACATCACGGGAAGGTGGGTAATATCTATATATATAGGCCCACAAACTTAACCAGTAGGAAACCCTAGTAACGGGGACCCATTTCAGCGGTAACCCAATTAGGTATCATGGTACCCTGAAACTAGGCAGGGTGGGGCATGATTACTGCGCTGATTGTAAGCAGTCAAAAGCGACGGCGGTGGGTGCACAGTGTAGGTTCTAACGGGGTGCGGGCGTGCACACACTCCGGAGCTGACAAACAGGGCACTAGGGCACCAGTAGTATAACCTATGTATTCTAGAATTACGTCGGGCCGCCACCATGGGTCTTGATACACCCCATGGTGGGACCAGCATAGGTATCTACAATCATTGGGGGTCGTATGACACACATAGGTAGCATAATACCAAGGTTGGACCTAGGTGGCATAAACCCTAAATCCGAGAAGTGTTCAATAGGTAGCATAATCCCTAGGTTGGACCTAGGTGGCATAAATCTTGGTTGAATCTAGGAAGCGCTCGATAGAAAACCCTAGATTAGATCTAGGTAATAAATAATAGATGTACACGTGAAAGCAACCTTAATTTCGGGGATTGGGATCACGTTATGATTTTATCATTTTATATAGATTACTAGTTGGGACACTAGTTAGGTGGTGCAGAGCAAATAGATATCATTTTAATGATGAAACTTAGAAATCTTGCGATGTTATACTTGATAGAAACCTTGCGATGTGATACTTGGTAGGAACCTTGTGATGCTACTCTTGATAGGAATTATGGGATGTTATTCTTAGTTATCGTGCCTGTAGCTTATTTTGTCATCATGCTTATGTTAACTTTCAGTTTATTCATGCCATGTTATCTTTACCTGTTTTTATGCCGAAATTCACTAGGACTTACTCAGTCTTTATGACTGACCCGTTTTGTTTTGCCTCTTTTTCTTCCGTTCTCCCCCCCCCCCTCCCAGGTTCGCAGGGTGGGAATACAGCTTAGTTCGGATCTTACCAAGCTCCATGGCTCTTTCATGTACTGCTTGGATTTCTCTTGGCTATGGCTTGCTTTTTTTTATTGGGGAATACTACAATTTATTTCCATGCCTCTTTGTTTTTTAGCAAGACAAATATTTTAGCTATGTAACTGGGTATTTGAAAGCTTATGGGATTTTATTGTAAACAATTATATTTAATAAATGATTTGAAGTACTTCTACTTTACCTTCCGTTGTTTTATATATGTTTGTCTTGTAATATTTCTGTTCCAGTACCCATAATGCTCCATTGAAGTTAAGGCATTCCCTTTGTGAGTGACCTTAACGGATGTGGGGTGTTACAAGACAGGATCGGGAAACTGTTGGATTAGTTCAATACCGCGGAATAGAAGTTTACAATAAAATCTATTAATTTATTAACCCAAATAATCAGAATATTAAATTGTTATCCAAATATTTTCAAAACTGTTAATGTGTTCAAAATTAAACATCGAGTCATTTTTTATTGTTATTGTTGTGATGAATGATTGTTGTTAATTATCTGATATGCTGTGAAATTATCAATCAAATCTAAATTAGTTAAACAAACGTTGACACATTCTAGTGTATCTAAATGGACTTGTGTTGATTACTATCATGAATCAAGGTTTAGATTTGCATAAATTAATTAAATATAATGAATATGTCATGAAAATTACTTATGTACTAAAAAATAATTTAAATAAATTGTTTTATTTACCTACACTGTTTAAAATTTGATAGTTAAAACTCCGACTATCAAATAAATATCCCCTACGAGTTAGTTCGAAGAGATCGGGATGGGAACTGGACCCAAAACCGCTTCGAACTGGCTTTACGATCATAAACTAACTTGCAGATATGTGGAAAGAGTGAAGACCGTAGATTTTCATGAGCGGAAGAATTACTTGATAAATTTCTTTAGGTCGCTCCTAAAGATATTTTGATAGTGATTCTGTCGTGATTGAAATCTTTGAATTTGCAAGGACTACTCACTATTGATCCATGGGGTGATGCCTATATTGGATGCAGTGGGAGAGTCCCTTCGGTTCATCCTGTTCCTGGATGACTTGTATGGACGAATGTCTGACAGAGTATTTCCTAAAAAACCACGTACGTTGATTCCTACAAATATACCAAGTTGATGGCAAAGAATGGCCCTTCTTTTACATCAAAAGTGTATTTGTGGAAGTCAATTAGTGATTTGACGGATTTGACAATGTTGCATTCAAAGTAAATGGTGGTCAGATGTTGTAAAGGTGATTTCCAACCTCAGGCATCATCAACCGGGAAATGACAAAAATCGGGCAGGCAGCATGGCTATGTGGGTCGCTCCCATTAGGGTGTATAATCACCTATCTAGAGAAATTCCTTTTGCTTCTTTAATCTATCGCTGTTGTCCCGTTTCGGGAAACGGTTGCTGATCCCCACCGTTGGTGATATACATTCGATACACTCAAGCGAAATGCGTGGTCAGTCATGTATAGGCCGGGTTGCAAGACGTTCTTGTTAAACCCAGTGTATTCGCCTCTAGAGATACACTATCGGCAGGTGGTCCCATACCTTGTCATAGTCAGAATTCAATCTCCAATAAGCGCCCGTGGTTTTGATTATATACTATATATGTGGAGCGTGAGATGCAAGTGTTCCGCTAGATTGATATTTATTTGTATTTAGACACTATCATAATACCAGATGATTTATACGATTTCAAAAAATGTTTTGGGTTATCGTAAGGTAAAAACCGTCTGCATTTATGTGCGGATTTGGTCTTACGATTATCCTTTCTCTCGAAATGATTTTCAAAATTTAAAATCAAACTGTTTAAAATTGTTTACTCACACCAGTCCCATGACTAACCCAGAGTTTATTTTTCTGTGTTTTTCCTAAACTCTTGGGTGCCCAAATTTGTACGGGTAGTCAAGTGGTTTCAGGATTTTACAGATTCACTTGAAGGGGCTTTGAGCAGGAAACTTCAACATTTTATATATAGAGTTTATTTCCACTGTGTTGTATATATATGTTGTACTCTGATGATGTATGTAAGTATAAATACAGTTTTGTATTTCAAGATGTTATATAATATATTTTATTCAGTTCTGCTTTGAGATTCGTTATACTCTAATTCTGTTATGTTCAGTTCTTCTTTTTCTTCTATTCTAAATTTCTTTCTTTCTATTTCTCACCCTCTAACTTCTTTCTATTAATGATCTGTTAATTTCTGATGGTTGATTAGTCGATATGTGGTACATGATATGTATTAGTGTCGATGATCAGGATCGGAACTTTTCGGGTCGTTACATTTCAGGTAAAGTGATACAAACAAAAGATGTCCGGAAGGTCAAGATCTAGCTGTTGGTAAAATTTGGTGGCATTTGGAGCACCGTGGTAGCCGCAGCACCAAGATGAATGGAAACTGCAGTTTTTCGTTTAACTACAGATCGCGGGTCCCACGTGGCGAATTGGAGGGGGGACCACCAGGCGTTGAAAGAGGAGGAGATGACGGAGATAATGGCTTTGGTCTCGTACGATTCCGAGTTACGGTTTGGCCGCAGCGAGCGTTTAAAGTTGAGGGGGTCGTTTTCAGAAGAAGGTAAATAGTGATTTTATTGTTTAAATGATTGTTTATGTTCGTATGCTAATATCTTTTTGCTATGAACTCTAAATTGCATGAAACTGGATCCATTGCGATCGTGGAGTTGACAGCTTCACAATAAAACAGGACGGCTCCAATTTGGAGCTTGTTTGAATTTGGGGCAAATACAAATCCAAACGGTACCAAAACCGTCAATTAAAGATGGACGGAGTGGAAACCAAAGGTGAGAACTCTTCTCACTCTAATTATTTTACAGTTACCGACACTGTTTATTGGATTGAATATTTTATATGGCGTGAGCCAGTATCAAGAGAGGGATAATGCTAGACATTACTCCGGTTTTAATATCGCGCCGTTTTAATGCCGAAATTTTCTGAAATAAATATTTATTCATTTAAAATATAATTTTTAATGTGTATATGAACTGTATAAAATATTCATGTGTTGAATAAAATGTTTGAACAATAAAAATATCATTTTTATTGAATGTATGGACTATTAAAAATATTCATGTGTTGAAATAAATACTTTATCGTTAAAAATATAAATTTTAAGGTATATAAGAACAACATAAAATTCTCCTGAAATAAAAATAAATATTCATTTACAAATCGGACAATTTGTTTATGTACACCCTTTTAACTGACATGGAATGGGATGATAATTTTACACATCGCACAACTGCACAAATAATAATCAGTGTTTGTTGATTGAAACCCCACACGGGTATTGGGATGATATTTGGCGTACACAAATCCCAATTGTTTAGTTGTATGTCAATTGATGGGTTGACAGACTGTTGTAAGCATTAGTTACTTATATTTAATGCTTATGCAGTTATGTAATGCACTCTGGATGATGGTTGTAATGTTTATCATTATTGTTGTATACATGTGTTATATGAAATCCATATAAATAACATTATATGGTAATTGACAGTGTCTGATTCCAATTCAAGAACAACGAATATTTTAAAATAAAAATATTTTAAAATAATATTCAGTAAAGGATTAAAATGTGAATTTGATGTCCAATTTTGGATGGATACGAAAACATTGAAATATGGGAAGCTATGTTGATTAGATATGCGCCATTTTAACGCGAACGATATTTATATCGATTTTATTCATTTTTATAATGAATACCGAAAAGGAAATGATTTCAAAATCTAATATTTTGAAAATATTGTCATTTAAATATTATAACGATAAGGGGTATTCAATTTTGTTTTAAATCTGAGATTGAAGTTGAAATCATTTTTAAAATGAATTTAAAACGATTTATAACATACGATTTAAATGGAAATCGATGATATATATATATATATTTGATGGCCTGAATAGAACGTGTCACGCCGCGACCATTCACGAATTTCGACCATTGACTTTGAATTGACCTTACGGGAGATCCGACCGTCGGATTCTCCTAAAACTGGAACCATTGGGTTCATATTGGAAGGAGATTTCCAATGAATATAAGAGATTTGAAATCTAATGGTTGGATTTGGAATTATGTCCAAATCAAATTTGGAAAAGGTCGCTATAGATGTAGTTCGGTGGCCGTTATTTGAAACCGACTGTACATGCCTTGATAAAATTATTAAAAATATTAATATTTTTTGTGAAATCATAAAAAATGATTAATAAAAAATTTGGATGAAAAATTCCACGTTTGTAAAGATAAAAATATATTTTATCAAAATGAACTAGTTATTAACTAGTATAATAATCCAATATTTTTAAAGAAATAAAAATGGATTTGAATTTTTTTTAAAATAACCAAAATTTTCCAATGAATAAATTGAAATGGATTGGAATGGAAATAATCTTCGGAATATTTCGATATTGGATTCCGTGGCTATACAGATATTATTATGGGAATTTAGGAGATGCAGATATTGTTATTCCCAATACGATATCTGTTAGTTTCAGAATTTGATATGGAATATAAGCCGATATAATTTCTATTCAAGGCCTTGTATTTTATATTAAATTGGAATTTGGGTTTGTCGTGAATGGTGTCTTCATTAACACTGTTCTTAAACCCAGTTGAGAAAAGAATAAATCTTTTAATTAAGATTTAGAGAAGTTTACCAATTAATTAACATTTAGTTGGAATTGAATTGAAAGTTGATTGTGGGTATATCATGAACTGTGTTTTAAATGACATTCGTTCTTTAACTCAAATTAACAGTGAAATGGGATTTGGAACTTATAAATCTTTTAATTAAGATTAATGGAGACGGTAAGTCGACGATGAAGATGGTGGTTGAAGACCGGAGGTCTTCACATCATTTGGATGATTACTGATGTCTTGATTGGGCTGTACACCCAAGACAAGGTAATAAGTGGTGATCGTCCAGATGTACTTAGGGATCGAATGGATATGCAAGGACCTCTCTCCTATATTAGACATATGGGATGAGGAATAAGGAGCCTCCGGTTTCATTCTGACCCATAACGGACTTATAAATGGATGCGTATCTGATATTGGATTTTATTCTTTATTGATTGATTTCTATTAAATACATATATGTTTGGTGGCGGAGAATTTATTCTATTTCTTAACACCCTACTCTGAGACGTACGAGCTTGGAGGTTATATGTAATAACCCGAAATTTTGGAACCAATTTAAAAAATTTATTTTAGAAATTTTAGTGGATTTTAAATATTTAAAATAATTTATTTTAAATAATAATGATTAAAAATTTATTTAAATCGAAGTTTGAATGAATTTTTATAATTTAATTATATAAGGAATTAGAAATAGCACGGCAGTTTGAAAATTTGAATTTGAATTTTGACTGAATGTACAGAATGCAAAATAAATCAGATTTTGGTATAACCAAAAATATTAGAATCTATTTAAAAATATCTTTCCAACGAATCCGAAAAATTGAAATTTCATAGTGGGAATCAAAAGTTATGGTCAGTTGAATATTTAGAATAGTCGTTGTAGAATTTAATATAATATATAGCTCGTATAAATAGCCATTTTGCAAACGACCTACGTTTTCAATGAAACCCCTTTTGTTGGATCCGGAATGTCAAATTATTTCTAGATTCCAATTTTCATAATTTTTGGAATTAATATGTGAGCGTGGCAAAAGAAAACGTGTTTTAACAGTTTTAGTCAATTTGGGATCGACCAGAAAATGGCCATTTTTCAAATGGTCTCCAAATTCAACGAAATTAATTTTGTTAGGACCGTATCATCAAAACATAAATAGAAAAAAAAATTGGAATTTTTAGAGTAAGTATGTGGCCCCAGTAAATTAAAGTGCTCCATCAAATAAAATAATTAAATGATTTATATTTTAAAATAAAGAAAAGTGGGCTGAGACGATCAAACGGGCTGACGGGAGCTAGTCCATTGTGTCTGGAAGGGGGTATTTGGCTAGGGGCAACATTGGTTGGGCTGGATTTAGAGCTAGTATAAGTTAATGGGCTTTTCTGAGAATTAAAGAAATAAATTATTAAAATATTACAAATACATAGGAAAACAAAACCCTAACTCATTTCGTCCAGCCGCCACCCTTATTTATAAGGTTGAAGACATTCGATTTTAATTCTTCAATAAATCCTAGTCTACACAAAATTAAAGCATGGATATAAAGTGAAAATTGAAGAGGAGTTCTTGCTCTTCAATTCTGTAAGAACGTGATCACTTATCGTGGAGTGAATGGGTTGAAATCATGCCTCAAAGTACGCCGCTTCGGAGCCACCTTGGAGATCATCGGCGTCAGCGAGTGGGGCCCACTTCTGGGCGTAAGGAGAGGTCGGCGCGGGCTTTGGTGTGGTGCAAGTTGATCGGTCAGAAACGGCCTCAGGTGGCGAGTGAATTTCAAGAAGGAAAGGAGCGATGGGTTTGTTTCATCTGTACATCACGAAGAAGAAAGGGAGTAGCGGCCCTGATCTATTTTGGAATGTAATCAATTTAATTTAATTATTTATTCTCTTAAGTAAGGTAATTAAGGATTAAAATTCCATAACTTATTCAAATTGAATCAGAATTTGACAAACCGAAGAGCGTTGGATTCGTAGCGATGAGATCTACAGCATGGAACAAACCAGATCTGAAATGGAGAACGTTGAAAATTCAGACAAAACACAATATGAAATTTCTCGATTTAAAATTAAAATTAAAAATATATAAAATATAAATATATATATATATATATATATATATTGATTGTGGTTGTGATATCAAATATATGTACCGTATTAAATTTAGATTGATTGAATGTGGCGGTGATGATATGTTGAATTATATATTATATTGAAATATGAAAATTATCATTTTTTTTGGATTGTCACGTTAATATGAAAATTATCATTTTATTAGGAGTGTCATGTTAATATGAAAATTATCATTTTATTAGGAGTGTCTTGTTAATATGAAAATTATCATTTTTTTAGGATTGTCATGTTAATAAATAAATTGTCATGTTAATATGAAAATGATCATCTTATTAGGATTGTCATGTTAATATAAAATAATCATTTTATTAGTATTGTCATGATAATGTCATATATTTAGAATAGGTTCATGTTACAATAATAATGTCATATTGGATTAAAATGTCATTTTGTTTAGAAATGTCACATTGGATTAAAATGTCATTTTATTAAAATGTTATTTTATTTAGAAATGTCACTTTTGTTAGAAAAGTTATACTAGAATAAAAATGTCACTTTTGTTAGAATTGTCACATTAGATTAAAAATAACATTTTTGTTAGAAATGTTATATCAGATTAAAAATAACATTTTTGTTATAGAATTATCATTTTAGATAAATTGTCATGTTAGATCAAAAATAATATTTTGTTATAAAAATGTCATTTTAGATAAATGTCATGTTGGATAAAATTGTCATTTTAGATAAAAATGTCATTTTAGATAAATGTCATGTTAGACAAAATTGTCTTTTTAGATAAAATTGTCATTTTAGATAAAATTGTCATTTTAGATAAAAATGTCATTTTAGATAAATTTAACGTTAGATAATAATATCATTTTAGATAAAAATGTCATGTTAGATAAAAATATCATTTTAGATAAATATGTCATTTATGTTAGGGATAAAAATGTTGAAACTTCAAAATTCACATTTTTAATGTAAAGATAAAATATATAAAATATTCATTGTATGGATAATAATGTTGAAACATTAAAAATTACATTTTTAATGTAAATCATGATTTATATAAAATGATCATTGGTTGAAATATAAAAATGTTTAACAATAAAAAGTTACACTTTTATTTGTATATGAGAAAATATGAAAAATGAACATTTGTTTTAAAAGATTCAAGTTAATAAATTTTGTTTATATTAAAATTTACACTTTAATGTATGTATGAGTCATATTAAAAGATTCATCTATTGAAAATTTCTTTTCACATTAAAATTTACATCGTTAATGTAAAAATGAATCATTAGAAAAAGGTTCATTGCTTGAAAAATATTTTTACATTAAAATTTACATTTTTAATGTAAATGAATCATATGAAAATAAAAGATTTATTTGTGTAATAAAAATATATTTTGACATTGAAATTTATATTTTTAATGTAAATAAATCATTACAAAAAGTTTCATTGTTTAATAGATTATGTTAACATTAAAATTGCATCTTTAATGTAATAAAGGATTGATTAAAAAGATTAAACTTTGGTAAAAATGTGTTAATACAGGAAAGTACATTTTTAATGTACAAATGATTATATAAAAAGATTAAAATCTGATTTTAATATGTTTATATTCAAAAGCTCATTTTTAATGTATAGAAGGATTGAATAAAAAGATCATTGTTTGATAAAAATGTTTTTACATTAAAAAAATTACAGTTTTAATGTAAGTAGGAATAATTAAAATATGCATTGTTTAATATTAACATTTACATTTACATGTTATAGAAGTAGAAATATTCATTTGTTCGATTTCAACATTAACATGTTAGAGAAGTAGAAAAATGTACACTGGTAAAACATTATCATGATTATCTTAGCGATATTAAAAAATAATTTAAACTGAATTATAATTTGTTAAATTTATTAACCAATGATTTATGTATGTAAACCGTTGTTGTTTGAAAACCCCACACGGGTATTGGGATGATATTTGTCATACACTAGTCCCGATGTTTAGTTATATGTCAGTCGATGGATTGACAATCTGTGATGAGCATTATTTGTTTATTTATTTTAATGCTCACACAGTTATAAATTTCACTCTGGATGTGAATGGATTGTTTATTGTACATGCGATGTATGAAATCCATATAAGTGAAATTATATGGTAATTGATTGAGTCGCATTCCGATTCAGAATATTTTTTTTGTAAAATATATTTAAAATAAAGAATCTGTTGAAATAAAGAATATTTTAAAATTATGAATATTTTAAAATAATATTCAGTGTAAAATAAAATTATAATTTCTATGTCCCTTTTTAGACAAATATAATAATATAAAAATGTGAAGCCGAATTAAGTAGCAAACGTTATTTTAACTGAACGGGTTTATCGATCAATTTGATTTACTTTATAATGAACATCTAAAGAAGTGATTAATAAATCTAATATTTTGAAAATATAAATATTTAATATGATAAAGAATAGAATATTCAATTTTTATTTTAAAATTGAAAAATGAAGTTAAAATCATTTTAAAATGAATTTATAAATATTTTGTAGAATAAGTTTTAAAATGGAAACCGACAGTATATATATATATATATATTATATAATTATATAATGGCCTGAATAGAACACGTCACGCAGCCACCGTTCGCGAATTTCGACCATTAACTTCAAATTGATGTAACGGGAGATCCGACCGTCGGATTCTCCTAAAACCAGATTTATTTGGCTCATATCGGAAAGAGATTTCCAATGAATATAAGTGTAACACCCCACCTCCGTTAAGGTCACTCACAAAGGGAATGCCTTAACTTTGGTGGAGCATTTTAGTAAACAGAACAGAAACTTACAAGACAGATAAAACAGTACTTGAAAATTTTTAACTTTATTACAGCGGAAACATAAATTAATATGGTTACATCCTTTCAAATTTCAGAATTCAAGTACAAAATATCAGTCTTGTACAAAAGCCTTCAAAATGCATGGTTTAAAATCATAATCCCCATGGAACGGAAGCTATACAGAGCCAAGCCATACTTTAAGCAGTTCAAGCAAAGAGAAATCCGGATCAAACTAAAGTATTCCCTCCTTGGATAACCTGGGGGGGAATGGAAGAAAGGAGGCGAAACAACAAGGGTCAGACAAAAAGTCTGGCAAGTCCAGTGACTTTCAGCATATGAACAGATAATAATAATATGATATGAACATAAAACTGGATGTGAGATAACTGTAACAGGTGTAGCAGATATAACAGAAAAACAGAATGACATAAACTATTGTTTTACACTTCTCTGCACTAATACTAGTATAACAAAATTAGGTGTCACCCTAATGTGTAAATTGAAGCAGGAACGGGTACAGAATACTTTAACAGAAACAGAATGCTAATAATGGGCCTTTACTACCCGATCAGAAACAGACAGTAGAAACAGATTTATCCCTACGGAAACAGAATGTAGAATTAGGTGTACACTAGTAATGGGCCTTTACCACCCGAACAGACGGTACCACACAGAAACAGACAGGTGTTACCACCCAACAGAAACAGACGGTACCAACAGAAACAGACAGAACTAAGCGTACCCTAAAACCCTACCCCAAGCGATCGGCTCCCTAATACATAAATATCCTGTGTCGGCCCCACAGTAGGGTGTATCACTCCCTAAAGTGACAACCAATTGGCACAGACCTATTTACAGATGTCACGGCGTCTTACATCCTCAGAGGCAGACCGGGATCCATGCACGCACATGACCCGGTTGGAACGCATCATCAACACCCCTCGCCATTATCAGAATGAACCACTTATAATTAGTTCAGTAAGCGTGCCCGGACCCTACCTACTGTTGGGTCAAAGTTTTGATACCAGAAAGGGTTACTGACTAATATGGGTCCCAAACAACAGATGACACAAGTAATTCCCCTCCTAACCTTGTGTCCCCAGACTAACAGATCTCAGATTAACTTGTTTACAAGTTCAGACATACATAATTCAGATTTACTAGTTCACAGATTAAGTTAACAAGTTTTCAGACTAACAGATCAGATGTACAGATTTTTCAGATTTGTCTAACTTTGTATTGGGCCTACAGATTCATGGACGGGTTTACTACACCTATTAATCCAGTTGGTTTAACCCTATTTTCCCCCAATACGTTTTAGACGTCATTCTTATCTTAGATTTGCATTAATTAATTATTAATGCCCAGACCTCTCACATTAAGTCGCTAGCTTGTGGCCGCTGGATGGGCCGGGCGGTTCCGGGCAGACTTCTGCCACAAGCCAGACCTAACCTCGTGTCTTAAGCAGGTTATGACTAACTTCCCACATTAGAACCTATTGTTTGCGGCCACTGGATGTGCCGGGCGGTTCCGGGCAGAATTACGCCGCAAACTCATTCTAACCTCGAGTTAGTCACGTTTATCTTTGTGGCCAATTAATTAATAATTTACCGTTTATGCACACGCCTAATATATATGCCAATTCAGATTATATCAATAACAGGATGATTATATCGACACAGCAGATAACAGATTTTAGCAGATAACAGATTTTATATGACTTAACGGATTTAACAGATTTAGCAACTTAGCAGATTTTGGCATATAACAGGTTAGGCATTTCAACCGACAAATTTAACAGATTAGGCACTTCAATCTAATTAGCAGTCTAGGCAATATAAAAAAACTAGCAGTTTAGGCAACTTGGCAAATTAGCAGATTTAGCAAATTTAATATTTCTAAAGGTTCTATTTACATGCCTTGCCTAATCATAAATTGGCCTAAATTCATATGCCTACATAATTGTCATGATTCACAACATATACTCCATGTTTGCATAAGCGCAGAATATGGACATAATTTGCCATATAACATATGTTAAACTAGCATTTTACAGCAGATTCACATATAAATTATACCAAATATAACCATTAATTTCAATGCATGCCATATATCCAAAAATCCCTATTTAGGTGTAATCACAATAATAGATATCCTAATTAATGTAAATCTTTACACCTAAGTTTCCATATCTTCTTCTTTTTAAGTCATGAATCATTATGCAAACTATACCCAACAATCTAAATCTTTAAATCATATCTTCTAAAAATTAGATCTTGACTTTTATATGCATTTTGTCCAAAGTCTCAAATCATATGTAATCTTACAGTGGTTCCTCTTCTTCTTTTATCACAGAATATGCATAGGTCTAAAACTAGTTTATAACATATGCTTATTTTTCTAATTAATTACAGATCTAAATAACATATGTTCATTTCTCTAATTAGTTACAGATCTAGATTACAATGTACACTATGCATACAACATATATAAATTATATGTTTACAGTCAAATTCATGCATCCAATCCCAAGTCATATGTCAATATATTTTATGCCTCAGGTCTAAAGTCATATGTTCAATTCAGTCTCGTCAAATTTCGCATCATTCATTATTTATCCCAAAATTTGCGTTCATACGTTAATCTCTTATGAGATTAGGCACAGGCTCGTGGTAGCCTGGCTATAGAAACAGAAAGGAAGCAGAAAGGGATACAGAACAGTCACAGAAAAACAGATCTGACAGATATACAATCTCAGATTCAGATTTAAAAGCATATCAGAATTATAATTAATGTTTATAGCAGAAAATAACTGTACTTGCCTTGATTGGATTAAAGAAAGAACTTTAGTTGTTACAGAATTGTTGTAGAAGCTTTTATCTCAAATTTGAATTTAGGATGATGTTGATTGGCTTCTAGTTTTGATTCTAGCAGAGTAGCGACGCCATTTTTATTTTTAATTAGAAGAAGAGAGCAATGGAGGCTAGAGAATTGTGTAAGAAACCAAGGTTTAGGTTAGGGATGTATTTATAGGAGGATAGGGTGATTTAGAGCCTTCAGATCAGTCTAGAAGTCATCAGAATCGCACAGCTCGAATACACATCATCCAGCCACTCAAAAGAAGACACGTCACCTCAGAACACTCCAGAATTCGGTGCTGGATTTGTATGGGCGCACTTGGCAGGTGCGCCAGTGTATTTTTGTACTGGCGCACTTCACAAGTGCGCCAGTGTATTCTGGCCTGTTTCCGGTTTTTCTGCCTAACTTCGTTCGTCCATATCTTCTTCATACGGACTCCGATTTACGCAAATTCGGACTCTATTTCGCGTATTTTTCCGAGACGAACACAATGGCGCAACCCGTTTCCCTTATTTCTTCTCCTAAAAATTAATTATACCTTGATTTTTAACTCTTATGTTTACAGAAAATACGGGGTGTTACAATAAGAGATTTGGAATCTAACGGTTGGATTTGGAATTATGTCCAAATCAATTTTGAAAAGGTCGCTATAGATGCATTTCGGTGGCCATTATTGGAAACTGACTGTACATGCCTTAATAAAATTATTAAAAATATGAAAAAAATTTATGAAAATCATAATAAATGATTTAATAAGATTTTGGATGAAAAATTCCATATTTGAAAAGATAAAAATATATTTTTATCGAAATGAACTAGTTATTAACTAGAATAAATATTTAAATTAAGATTTAACGTAGTTTTCCAATAAATTAATATTTAATTGGAATTAAATAATTAAATTAGATTTTTGAGTTTGTTATGAATGGTGTCTTCAATAACACCATTCTTAAAACCAGTTGAGAAAAGAATAAATATTTTAACTAAGATTATTGGAGTTTCCAATTATATTAAGTAATTAGAATAAAATGAAATGTGCATTGGGTTTTTCGTGAACTGTGTTTTAAACAACATTTGTTCTTTAACTCAATTAACAGTGAAAATATAATTTGGAAGTTATAAATCTTTTATTAAGATTTAATGGAAATTCTCCAAAGAAAAGTTTTCCAATTTACTATAGTAAATTGGAATTGAATGGGATTCGATTTAATAATAATCGAGATGAGATTCTGTAAAAGAAGAACATTACTATATATGAAATTTAAAAGGCTTTTCCATTATTTCACTTATATTATTAGTCTGATATGGAGATTTATATTGATTTCATTTCTATGAAAATTCCATATTGAGTGGAAGATGATTTTTGGGTTTATCATGAACAATGTGTTTGGTTCTTTAACCTAGTTAAAGACAAGATTTATCTGTAACGACCCGGATTTCAGAGACCTTGGATATCCGATATATCTCACATATCGAGCGTCCAAGAGTCGACAAAATCCAGATAATTATGAAAGAAAAGAAATAGATAGAAGATAGAACAAAGACAAGACATCAGAATCTCACAGCGGAACTTGGAACATAATATTATAACCCAAAATATTACATAACATAAGTCAAGTACATTGAAATATTTCATACATAGGGATACATGTCATCACAATTACATACTTAACACTTGTGATACTAACTTGCAGATAATTCTACATAACATATGATAGATAAGCCAACACTTCAGATCCTGCCATCCAGCTACTCCAAAGTTACTTTAAAACCTGGATCACTTGTCTACTCATAATAAATATTATGAGTACCCAAGAGTTTAAGGAAAACACAGAAAATAAACTCCGGGTCAGTCATGGACTGGTATGAGTAAACGATTTATAAACAAGTTTAATAAATCACAAAGATTCATAAGACCACGCCGTGAATACGGAACGGGTTTTTACCTTATGAGATCAAAACAGTTTACATATTTAAACAGATATTATGATAATGTCTAGGGTGCACAAATAATTCATAATCTAGTAGAATGCTTTCATCTCACATTCTACTAATAGTATACAAACAAAAACCGTTAAGTGCTTATGGATATTGGGTTCCCAACTATGACAAGGTATGGAATCACCTTCGAAGGTGTATCTCTAGATACGAATACACGGGTTCAACAAGAACATCTTGTAACCCAGCCACACAAGACCGACCACTCATTTCTCTTTAGTGTATCGAATGTATATCACCAACGGTGGTAGCAAGCCAACCGTTTCCCGAAATGGGTCAGAATCGACAATAGATTTTTAAGAAGTAAATGAAACTCTAGATCAGGTGATGATACATCCTAATGGGAGCTACCCACATAGTCATGCTGCCTGCCCGATTTTTGTCATTTCCGGTTGTGAAGCTTGAAGCTAAACGTACCCTGACACATGCTTTTTGTTTGCTTTGAACGTCACATCGTCAAACCTACTAATCCACTAATTGACTTCTCCAAAAATATATTACAAGTATAAAGTAAGAGAAACGAATTTCTCTACCACTTATAACTACGTTTGAAAAGATCAACGTACGTGATTAGTTAGGAGTACTCCGTCAGACATTCGTCCATACAAGTTGTCCTGGGACTGGACAAACCGAAGGTACTATTCCGTACAACCATCTTAGCCAATGTTATCTAAGATTTATACAATAGCCCTTGCATTTCTCTCCGTCTTCAATATATTCAGCATACTTGACTCGCAACGCTTATGCCAATACGGAGTGGTTCTTCGGATAATAATCCAACCGGTTTCTCCATATTAACAACGTTAAAATGGTCGAAACTTTGATAGTCGATGACTTAACTATCAAATGAAAATACGTGTGCACACAACAATCTTATTTCGAATTGAAATTCCTATTTGATCAATCATCATATATGTATATATTGATATTCCTGTGTTTACGTATCACTATCCCTTCACATCAATCAGTCGCTGACTGTAATCATTAAGAGAACAACTTCCTAAGTATAAACCCCGAAGGCCGAAACCAACATCAGATAAATCCTCAGAAAATCATTCAACTTATTAATTCAAGTCATTTCTAATTTCAGTAACTTCATTTGAAATTCTTATTTTCAAGAATTCATGTTCCTTTAATATTTTTATTTCGAAAAATATTAACTTAACCTCTTTATTTCATGTCATGTTATACCGTGTGCGGAGCACGGGCTTTAATCCTTTCTAGTGAAAAATCTTCTTTTAATTTACTTCATTTATATTCGTGTGCGGAGCACGGGCTAAACTTTACTAATCAACTTCACTTAATTTATCTTCACTTAATTAACTTGTCTTCATCAACTTTACTTGATTAACTTAACTTGATTAACTTCAATTGATTAACTATGTTTAATCATTTTTAACTCGAATGTCTAACATCCGATCATCTTTAATCGAATAACTAATATTCAATTAAATTATAATCTAATTAATTAGCTTAATCAACTTTAACTCGACTCATTACTTCTATTCAACTTTATCTTGATTAACTACATCTAATCCATTCTAACTTAATTAACTATTTCTGTTCAATCTCGAATATCTGATATTCGATCATCATTAATTAACTACGTATGTTCAACTTAATCTGATTAACTACTTCTAATCAACTTAACTTGATTAACTACATCCGTTCAACTTAACTTGATTAACTACGTTTAATCAACTAAACTCGATTCATCACTTCTGTTTAATCATCTCTATCTCAAATATCTAACATTCGATTCACACCGATCAGCTTATCGTTTATTTAATTATTTAAATAAATAAATAATTAAATAAATTATTTAACTTTAATTTTATTCTCGGAAAAGGTTTACCTTCGCGGATCAGCTCAGAATTGGTGATCCGCACGTGCGTATCACACGATCTTCGTGTGAACAAAATGGTACGTTGCCACCTTTTAAACACAGCAACCCCATTCCACAAAACCTCCCCGTCCAGCCACCTCAGGCCACCGTGTCTCCAGCGACTCCACCCACGACCAGCCCCTGACCCCACGCACCTATCACCGCTGGTGCGGTGACCGCTGGCGGCTCAGGCGAGGCGCAGTTCGACTGCGAAGTTGACTGTGCAGCCGAGCCTCCCTCGATCAGAAAATCATCCCCACACTCAAACGATGTATTTAAAAATCGTATCAACAATTTTCCTACATTCTAGAGTTCGTCAAGTACGTATGTACCAATCCGTTCACCCCCAATGATCGTGGATCATCCACGGTTCACCTAAACCCATTTCTCGACAAAACTGAAAGTTCTCTTGATCTAAAGCATTAAAAATTATACCGTTTGTTTGTAAAATCCTACAATTTCATTGCGCAACCCCTCATGGCCCTGAAATTCGGTTTCGAGACGATTGGTTTTTCATGTTGGGTTACTTTGTTTTAACAGTAGGCGGTTTCCATGGTTTTCAAACAAGCATGGTTCTTAGCAAAGGAATGGTGAACACATATACTTTTATACATGTGTATCAGCAAGTGTTTGAGCATACAAAGGTCCTCTAATTACTCAATCATTCATATATGAGATAGCAACAGTGAATAATATCAAAAACAGTCCATGTTTTGTAGTATGAAACAGCAGTAAACATCCAACAAACATAGCATAATGACAGCAGTTTAAAGGCATGTATAAGGGGTTATTTGTGAGAGTTGTTCACAGGTTACTCGCAGTTTTATATGTGTTTTATAGCAGATCTAACAGTTGAGATAGCAAGTAATTTAAGTGCAAACTTTTAGTAAACATCACACCAAAGTTCTAGTATTCAAAGCATGATCAAAGAAGTATATAGTGAGCGTTTTACTCACTAATATACAGCAGTGTAACATGGTGTTCAAGGCAGGTATAACAGCATAGACAGTTCAAGAGTTTCAAGTGTTTTAAATCATGCAAACATGTCACTACATATAACAGTAAACGACCAACATATATATACTTATGTTGCCATTCATTTGCATGAGAACAAAGCAGTACAAGGTGAGGTTTACTCACCAATATACAGTTGAAATGGTGCCTTGAATGTCCAGATCTCCTTCTCCTTTTACTCTCGGGTTTAACAGCAGTTTTCATGTTTCCATTTTTCTCTTTTGCTTGCGGTTTACCACAGGATAACGCGCCTAGTTTTTCTTCTTTTTGTTGCGGTTTTACAGTAGCACAAAAATGAAGAAGAAGCTTCATATATATAGGCTATCTTTATATTGTATTATATTAGTTTTCCTATTAACTAAATTAACTAAATCTTATCCTTCCTAAATCAAATACTTGCGCAGGGTTTGCACAGCAAATCATATCTTATATGAAAGCAACCCTTAGTTTTTTTTGCATGCATAAGGTGTGTTGGATGAATGAAGGCCAACCACTTGTATTTGCTTATATTAACTAATTTCATAATCTTCCTTAATCAAAAGATTTTCGCAAGGACCATGTACAGCAAAGAATATGGGATGAAAGAAACTTGTTGTTTTAAAAATATGGCCATTTATACTTGCATGTTGTATAGATTTGGTAGCATGATTTCTCCAAATATTGATGCTAAGCTATGCTATTTTATGGATGCACTAGTACGTGTATATGATGGTCTAAAAATCATAGCAGAATGTTTTGGTAACTTTGCTCGAGAATGGTTAGATCTAGGGGCTTCAAGTTTGCATGTCAAAGGCTATTTGTACTAGTTTGGCTCTCGCTTTGGATCCTTCGGTTCTCCAAAATTCTCTGCTAAGTCATGTCTAAAATAGATTGTACTATGGTCCTACGATAGTCTAGTTATCATCTGATTAATTTCTCTTTAAATTGCTGTTGAAGTTATTTCTCCAAACGATCGATTTCACTAGTTAACGGTTTGCGATGCTTTAGTTACAGTTCCTTTAGTAACGCTTTGCTATAGCGCTTAACTAACGCTGCTATAGGATTCTACTACTGCTGTTTACTACAGAATTTAGTTACGCCAAAAGTTGTTAAGTTTTAGCGACGCTTTATGATGTTGTAAATAAATCTTATTCACAATTTCTGGTCGTCTTAAATGAATATCCAGCATTAATAAACTAATTTATTAATGTATTGTAAAAATTTAAGTTCTTCCGTACTTTAGTTACCTACTGAAAATCCCGGGTCATTACAATCTACCCACCTTAAAAAGATTTCGTCCTCGAAATCGTAAGTACTAGTAAGTCCAAGTTAAAATCAAAGTTATCAACTCATCCATAAATAATCAACTTACATCCGTCAATTGTTATTTATCCCAGTTTATTTCCCTAACTTCAAATATCTGTTACTACAGTTTGAAAACATCTCCACTACTGCACCATTATCTCTCAATATCCATCAGTTCCTGACCGTCAATCGATAAGCGAATAACCTTCTAAATATCAATCTCGGAGATCGGAATCAACATAAGATAAATACTTAGAAAATTATTCAACTTAATCCATTTCCAGTTAGGCTCTAATTTCTTAACTTCATCTTATCTCAAACTTATCATGATTACAATTGGAAAATAAATCCCAAATCATATATACTTCCTTAATTTGAATCGACTCATTCAAATATATTTATCTGCCCCGAATTCTCTTTTTTACTTGAATCCATATCCAACGATCTCTAGCCTACTCCACTTAACTCCGTTAAGTATTATATTAATTAATTCCTAAATTAGTTCTCTTCGTTTTTAGGACTCCTTAAATCTGATTTTATTTCAATAATCAATAAGTTCACTGTTCTTAAGTTTTAATTAACTTAAGTCTAGACTTAATTTGGTGAAAATCCAAATTTTAATTCAATTTAAAATCCTAACTTGTTTCCAATATCAATATGATTAGATGTTATTCTAATTCAATTCAACCCTTCTTAAATTGATTCTAAGGCTAACCCTAATTACCTTAACTTAAGTTGATTTCTCCTAGATATATATTCTATATATATAATAGCATCCAACTTTTAAAATACGCTCTCTCAACACTAACCCAAAGCCTAGGTATACGATAGCTAAGCTCTGATACCAACTGTAACGACCCGGATTTCAGAGACCTTGGATATCCGATATATCTCATATATCGAGCGTCCAAGAGTCGACAAAATCCAGATAATTATGAAAGAAAAGAAATAGATAGAAGATAGAACAAAGACAAGACATCAGAATCTCACAGCGGAACTTGGAACATAATATTATAACCCAAAATATTACATAACATAAGTCAAGTACATTGAAATATTTCATACATAGGGATACATGTCATCACAATTACATACTTAACACTTGTGATACTAACTTGCAGATAATTCTACATAACATATGATAGATAAGCCAACACTTCAGATCCTGCCATCCAGCTACTCCAAAGTTACTTTAAAACCTGGATCACTTGTCTACTCATAATAAATATTATGAGTACCCAAGAGTTTAAGGAAAACACAGAAAATAAACTCCGGGTCAGTCATGGAATGGTATGAGTAAACGATTTATAAACAAGTTTAATAAATCACAAAGATTCATAAGACCACGCCGTGAATACGGAACGGGTTTTTACCTTATGAGATCAAAACAGTTTACATATTTAAACAGATATTATGATAATGTCTAGGGTGCACAAATAATTCATAATCTAGTAGAATGCTTTCATCTCACATTCTACTAATAGTATACAAACAAAAACCGTTAAGTGCTTATGGATATTGGGTTCCCAACTATGACAAGGTATGGAATCACCTTCCGAAGGTGTATCTCTAGATACGAATACACGGGTTCAACAAGAACATCTTGTAACACAGCCACACAAGACCGACCACTCATTTCTCTAGAGTGTATCGAATGTATATCACCAACGGTGGTAGCAAGCCAACCGTTTCCCGAAATGGGTCAGAATCGACAATAGATTTTTAAGAAGTAAATGAAACTCTAGATCAGGTGATGATACATCCTAATGGGAGCTACCCACATAGTCATGCTGCCTGCCCGATTTTTGTCATTTCCGGTTGTGAAGCTTGAAGCTAAACGTACCCTGACACATGCTTTTTGTTTGCTTTGAACGTCACATCGTCAAACCCGCTAATCCACTAATTGACTTCTCCAAAAATATATTACAAGTATAAAGTAAGAGAAACGAATTTCTCTACCACTTATAACTACGTTTGAAAAGATCAACGTACGTGATTAGTTAGGAGTACTCCGTCAGACATTCGTCCATACAAGTTGTCCTGGGACTGGACAAACCGAAGGTACTATTCCGTACAACCATCTTAGCCAATGTTATCTAAGATTTATACAATAGCCCTTGCATTTCTCTCCGTCTTCAATATATTCAGCATACTTGACTCGCAACGCTTATGCCAATACGGAGTGGTTCTTCGGATAATAATCCAACCGGTCTCTCCATATTAACAACGTTAAAATGGTCGAAACTTTGATAGTCGATGACTTAAATATCAAATGAAAATACGTGTGCACACAACAATCTTATTTCGAATTGAAATTCCTATTTGATCAATCATCATATATGTATATATTGATATTCCTGTGTTTACGTATCACTATCCCTTCACATCAATCAGTCGCTGACTGTAATCATTAAGAGAACAACTTCCTAAGTATAAACCCCGAAGGCCGAAACCAACATCAGATAAATCCTCAGAAAATCATTCAACTTATTAATTCAAGTCAGTTTCTAATTTCAGTAACTTCATTTGAAATTCTTATTTTCAAGAATTCATGTTCCTTTAATATTTTTATTTCGAAAAATATTAACTTAACCTCTTTATTTCATGTCATGTTATACCGTGTGCGGAGCACGGGCTTTAATCCTTTCTAGTGAAAAATCTTCTTTTAATTTACTTCATTTTATATTCGTGTGCGGAGCACGGGCTAAACTTTACTAATCAACTTCACTTAATTTATCTTCACTTAATTAACTTGTCTTCATCAACTTTACTTGATTAACTTAACTTGATTAACTTCAATTGATTAACTATGTTTAATCATTTTTAACTCGAATGTCTAACATCCGATCATCTTTAATCGAATAACTAATATTCAATTAAATTATAATCTAATTAATTAGCTTAATCAACTTTAACTCGACTCATTACTTCTATTCAACTTTATCTTGATTAACTACATCTAATCCATTCTAACTTAATTAACTATTTCTGTTCAATCTCGAATATCTGATATTCGATCATCATTAATTAACTATGTATGTTCAACTTAATCTGATTAACTACTTCTAATCAACTTAACTTGATTAACTACATCCGTTCAACTTAACTTGATTAACTACGTTTAATCAACTAAACTCGATTCATCACTTCTGTTTAATCATCTCTATCTCAAATATCTAACATTCGATTCACACCGATCAGCTTATCGTTTATTTAATTATTTAAATAAATAAATAATTAAATAAATTATTTAACTTTAATTTTATTCTCGGAAAAGGTTTACCTTCGCGGATCAGCTCAGAATTGGTGATCCGCACGTGCGTATCACACGATCTTCGTGTGAACAAAATGGTACGTTGCCACCTTTTAAACACAGCAACCCCATTCCACAAAACCTCCCCGTCCAGCCACCTCAGGCCACCGTGTCTCCAGCGACTCCACCCACGACCAGCCCCTGACCCCACGCACCTATCACCGCTGGTGCGGTGACCGCTGGCGGCTCAGGCGAGGCGCAGTTCGACTGCGAAGTTGACTGTGCAGCCGAGCCTCCCTCGATCAGAAAATCATCCCCACACTCAAACGATGTATTTAAAAATCGTATCAACAATTTTCCTACATTCTAGAGTTCGTCAAGTACGTATGTACCAATCCGTTCACCCCCAATGATCGTGGATCATCCACGGTTCACCTAAACCCATTTCTCGACAAAACTGAAAGTTCTCTTGATCTAAAGCATTAAAAATTATACCGTTTGTTTGTAAAATCCTACAATTTCATTGCGCAACCCCTCATGGCCCTGAAATTCGGTTTCGAGACGATTGGTTTTTCATGTTGGGTTACTTTGTTTTAACAGTAGGCGGTTTCCATGGTTTTCAAACAAGCATGGTTCTTAGCAAAGGAATGGTGAACACATATACTTTTATATATGTGTATCAGCAAGTGTTTGAGCATACAAAGGTCTTCTAATTACTCAATCATTCATATATGAGATAGCAACAGTGAATAATATCAAAAACAGTCCATGTTTTGTAGTATGAAACAGCAGTAAACATCCAACAAACATAGCATAATGACAGCAGTTTAAAGGCATGTATAAGGGGTTATTTGTGAGAGTTGTTCACAGGTTACTCGCAGTTTTATATGTGTTTTATAGCAGATCTAACAGTTGAGATAGCAAGTAATTTAAGTGCAAACTTTTAGTAAACATCACACCAAAGTTCTAGTATTCAAAGCATGATCAAAGAAGTATATAGTGAGCGTTTTACTCACTAATATACAGCAGTGTAACATGGTGTTCAAGGCAGGTATAACAGCATAGACAGTTCAAGAGTTTCAAGTGTTTTAAATCATGCAAACATGTCACTACATATAACAGTAAACGACCAACATATATATACTTATGTTGCCATTCATTTGCATGAGAACAAAGCAGTACAAGGTGAGGTTTACTCACCAATATACAGTTGAAATGGTGCCTTGAATGTCCAGATCTCCTTCTCCTTTTACTCTCGGGTTTAACAGCAGTTTTCATGTTTCCATTTTTCTCTTTTGCTTGCGGTTTACCACAGGATAACGCGCCTAGTTTTTCCTCTTTTTGTTGCGGTTTTACAGTAGCACAAAAATGAAGAAGGAGCTTCATATATATAGGCTATCTTTATATTGTATTATATTAGTTTTCCTATTAACTAAACTAACTAAATCTTATCCTTCCTAAATCAAATACTTGCGCAGGGTTTGCACAGCAAATCATATCTTATATGAAAGCAACCCTTAGTTTGTTTTGCATGCATAAGGTGTGTTGGATGAATGAAGGCCAACCACTTGTATTTGCTTATATTAACTAATTTCATAATCTTCCTTAATCAAAAGATTTTCGCAAGGACCATGTACAGCAAAGAATATGGGATGAAAGCAACTTGTTGTTTTAAAAATATGGCCATTTATACTTGCATGTTGTATAGATTTGGTAGCATGATTTCTCCAAATATTGATGCTAAGCTATGCTATTTTATGGATGCACTAGTACGTGTATATGATGGTCTAAAAATCATAGCAGAATGTTTTGGTAACTTTGCTCGAGAATGGTTAGATCTAGGGGCTTCAAGTTTGCATGTCAAAGGCTATTTGTACTAGTTTGGCTCTCGCTTTGGATCCTTCGGTTCTCCAAAATTCTCTGCTAAGTCATGTCTAAAATAGATTGTACTATGGTCCTACGATAGTCTAGTTATCATCTGATTAATTTCTCTTTAAATTGCTGTTGAAGTTATTTCTCCAAACGATCGATTTCACTAGTTAACGGTTTGCGATGCTTTAGTTACAGTTCCTTTAGTAATGCTTTGCTATAGCGCTTAACTAACGCTGCTATAGGATTCTACTACTGCTGTTTACTACAGAATTTAGTTACGCCAAAAGTTGTTAAGTTTTAGCGACGCTTTATGATGTTGTAAATAAATCTTATTCACAATTTCTGGTCGTCTTAAATGAATATCCAGCATTAATAAACTAATTTATTAATGTATTGTAAAAATTTAAGTTCTTCCGTACTTTAGTTACCTACTGAAAATCCCGGGTCATTACATTATCTCTTAAAGTTGAATAATCATATAGTAATGATTTTTGATATTAAAACCAAATTATAGTTTTAATGAATCTTTGAAAAGAGGATTAAAGAATGAATTTAAAGAATTTATCTTTGATAAAATTGATGAGAACCTTTCCCTAATAATGTGAATATTTATTTAAAAGAATATTCTGAATGGGAATGAGGTGTATGATGTTTTTTATAGCACTTGTTATTGATTATAAAATACGCGAGTTATTCGGAAAGACCAGGATTAAACCATTCTAAATAATTACTATGACGATTAAAAGTCGAAGATGAAGACGGTGGTTGAAAACCGGAGGTCTTCACATCGTTTGGATGATTACTGATGTCTTGATTGGAGGCATCCCAAGACAACGTAATAAGTGGTGATCTTCCATATGTACTTGGAGATCGATGGATATGCAAGAACCTCTCTCCTGTATTGGACATATGGGACGAGGAATAAGGTGTCTCCGGTTTTGTTCAGACCCAGAACGGACTTGTAAATGGATGGTATGTCTGACATTGTATTCCTTTATGCTGTGTTCGTTGATCTCTGCTAAATATATATCTGTTTGGTGGCGGAGAATTTATTCTCTTGCATAACACCCTTCTTTAAGACGTACGAGCTCAGAGGTTATATATTGGCAGATATCAATGGTATGGTATGGATTGACAATGTGGCATGCTATGATGCAAATGATCAAGGCTTATTGTTGAAAAGCAGAGCCTGGTGGTTGATGATCAAAGCACAGCTTTATTTAGCATAGCTTTGTGTAGCGTAACTTCGCGAGCCTCACACCCCGGTAAGAGTCAGAAAAGGGACAAGGTAACGCAGGGAGTGCACACGTTTCTTTCTAGCTAGAAGTGGTATAAGGGTTTTGCAAGCCCTGACATTTTACTTATATGGATGAAGGATTACGAGGCCTTGGTTATATTGGTCGATAATGACCAATTTATAGTTTCAATAAGACATGGAAGCGTGTGCTCAGGCATAACTAATCCACTAAAGTATTTGTGGACCGGGCCTGCAGGATCCAAGGGTTCGCCAGCGTCTGAATCTTGAGATATTTGCTAGAGTGTCTCGAATCGGTAAGGAGATCATCCCTAGCCTTGATTCATGATGGAAACCCAACTTCCAATACGACAACATACGGTTTTGAATGTAAAACTAGTATGGCGACATAGTATATGGTAGTTATGCCGTCTAGGATTGATACATTATGATTGAAATGTTTTTGAAACACATATACACTAATAATAATGTCAAATCCATTTTATCGTATCAAGCATTTTTGACCATTATAAGGTAAAACTCTATCCTCCGGTTTGCGTTGCATTGTGTGATGGGACTTGAGTCTTATAATGGTTTCATTTTTCTAAAAAGCATTGTGTTGTTTAACGATTTACTTTATTTCTGGCACTGGCAATCCAATGGAGTAAACGCGTTCCGCGCTAGCGGCTTGGTCCTGTGATTAGCCTTATTATTATTAGATAAGTTAGGTAAGATTTCTCATACCGGTCCCATGATTGACCTGTAGTTTGTTCCACTTTGCAAACTTGGGTGCCCTCTTTTCCACACGAGCAGTCGAGTAGCTTATTTCGCAGATATATTGAGCAGGATTCTGGATCGAAGCTTAAAGCTGTGTCCAGAGCATTGATAGTCTTCCGGTGTATTAGTTTATTTTTTTTCCGCTACACAGTAATAAATTATTTTAATTTAATCTTCCGCTGTAATATAATTCAATGTACTCTGATATATTCTGTACTCTGATGTTACGTTTATTATGATGTAAAAATGTCTGATGTTATTTGTTCTTATTTGTTGTATGCGCAAAGTTAGCGTATAAAGGTTTTTGAATGGTCTTTAGTCAATTTTGCGATCGATTAGGTCCGGGCTAAATCCAAATCGTTACATTATATATCGATTGACATCAGTCACATGGATAAATTGTCAGTGTGGCATGTGGAGATGCAAATGATCAATGCTTTTGTTGAAAAGCAGAGTCTTCTGGTTGATGATCAAAGCACGGCTTTAAATAGCATAGCTTTGTATATAGCGTAAATTCGCTAGCCTCACACCTCGGTATGGGTCAAAAACGAGATCGTGACTGCAGAGAGTGCACGACGTTTCTTTCTAGCTATGGGTACTGTCGTGGTATGGAGCCCGAACATTTATATATTTTTACTTATGTGGAAGATGGATAGCAAGGATCCTTTGATATATCGGTCACTACGGGGCCGATAGGACCGGGAAACGTGTGTTCAGGAATACTAGTCCACTAACGTGAGTGTGGACCGACCCTGACAATCCAAGGGTTCACTGCGGGGAATCCTGAGACATTTGCTAGAGTGTCTCGAATCGATGAGGAGCCATCTCTGGCCTCGACTAATAGATGGAATCCAATTTCCAATACGTGACATTTCGGCTTTAATTGTAGAGCCTAGTATGGCGACATGATATATGGTACCCATGTCGTCTATGATTGATACATTTATATTTGAAGCTGTTTTTGACACTATACACTTATAGTAGTATCAAATGATTTGTTTTAAACGTACCAAGCATATTTGTCTATTATAAGGGAAAACTCTACACTCTGGCTTGCGTTGCATTGTGTGATGGGACCTGAGTCTTATAATAGCTTAATTTTTTCAAAAAGCATTGCGCTGTTTGTTTTATGCACTGGTATTCTTGGGAGGAAACCCGTTCCATGTTATACGGTGTGGTCCCTTAATTTACTTTATTTCTATAGTATACTTTATTTCTAAAGTAAAATTTTAAATAACTGTTTTAGTTCTCACACCAGTCACATGACTGACCTGGAGTTTATTTTTTTAACCTAAACTCTGGGTGCCCCTATTTTTCACACGGGCAACTAGTAGTTGGGTTTTTGCAGATATTTCTTTTCCAGGATCCTGGATTCATAGTTGGAGCTATATTCGGAAAGCTTTGTATCTGTGTATTTCTTTCAGTTGTGTTATGTATTATTTTCCGCTGCTAATGTTATTTTAATCTCTGATATTATTTTATATCTGCTGTGTAATATTTATTCACTCTGATTCTTGTACTATGATATCTGTTTGCTTTCTGATGCGTCGTGTTCTCAACTCAATCCGGGCTTTCCCGAAAAGGGGAGTTTGGGTCGTTTCAAGGGTACAAAATGTATTGTCACCTCACGGTTGCTAGCAACATAACCATTCCCAGGAGATACAAAAGCGAAAGAAGAACTAATATGGATATTCTCTAGATGGTGACAATACACCCTTTTGATGGATGCGATCCACATAGCCATGCGACCTACCCATTTTTACCATTTCCTAGTTGATGAGGCTTAAGGTCATGATTTATTTATTTATTTAGTTATTTATTCTTTAATTATTTTAGAACATCTGGCCACCATTTCTTCTTAATACTTAGAAAAAATATCTTATAATTATATTCAATTTCCCTTTTTTATTATCATTTCAAATCATTTGCTACAACGTTACTTATTATCTAAAATTGGGGAAGTTGATTCAACTTATCATTCGTAAAACAATCGTTACGAAATCTCCTTTTGTTTTGATATTCGAAAACAATAATTGTCACTTATTCTTTTAAAATAAACACATTCTAATTATCATCTCTATATTTCGAAAATATCATTACGTTTAAACAAAATCTCCTTTTATTTCTTTTACAAAGAAAATATCATTTCATGTTCTTAAGCCCTTTTTATTTCCGTTACTTTCGAAATATCAATATATGTTTCCTCAAATTCTTTTATTTTCGTTACTTTGGAATTCTCATTTTGTATTCCCTTATTATTATTTCTTATAATAAATTACAAATAACATTCACACCACTACAAACTAATATCATCCTTAGAAAATTCTGAAATCGTTCAAGTTGGGGTATTTTAATTACCTCAACGACCTTGATCAACAACGTTCCTATCTTAAGGTAGATATGAGTTGTAATTCAAAAGTCGATATTCAATCTAATATTAAAATTAATCCTATTTAACTATTTTATTAAAATATAGTATTATAAAACCTTCTTACTTTTAAAATTCTCTTTTCAATATATCTATCATTACCTAATTAGTTAAACGAGTACTTGCTTATCAAAAATATTTCCATTTAACTTTAACAATTCTTTTTGTAACTAAGATTTTATTACTAAATACTTTACCAAATTCAATTATAGATCCCCTTTACCAGTTCATTTAACCAATCCTTTTGGAAATCTTATTTCATCCATCTTTTCTTAATTCAATTATTATGTGACGTTAATTTAAATTTAACATTTTAGCTTCACATGTCCTTTTATAAACCTCGTTTATACAACTTGGGTTTAGTATAAAATGCATTCATTAAATCTTTTCAAAATCTCGACTTGATTTCATTTCACAACGATTACTTACTTGAATGAATTTCATGTAAAAAGTAATCACTTAAATTATTATTAATTTAAATAATAATTACTTCATCATTAACAACCGTATATGTATTTAACTTCTTTATTAACCAAAATATAGAGTAATTTCTTTTCAATATAAAACAAATATTCACTAATCTATTTTCATTAGATTAATTGGCACAAACTAATTTAATTTAATAATCAATTTCAGTTAAATTATTTGGCTTGGTCGTCAACTCTAAACATGACTAACTTGTTGATCAATTCTAATTAGTATTTTCATTTAAATTAATTAATCGTATAATTAATTTAAATTATCCCATTTACTTTGATTATTATTTAAAAAATAGTAATCAATTTCAATATAATTCCATTTTATTTGTTTCCTAAAAACAATTGATCTCAGTTATTAATCGTTGCATTAATCCCTGCTCACTTGCTTATTAATCTTAGTAATATAAGAATTAGCTTTGTAAATCACATAAATTTTTACTTATAATCCTAAATATAAATAATAAATATTTATTTCCTTTTTATAGTCTTTCATTTAAAATAGTATATTTCAAAATTCATCTTCAATTATAAAATAAATTTTATAACTTCGTTTCTAACGATTCACCTAATGGTTAATTTATCTTAATAAAATGATGTATAATTTAGGCCATTTACTGCCATTTCTCAACCAATACTATTCAATGGTTAATATCAAAATAACCATTGAATTTGGATTCAACAATCAATAATTAATCATCCAATCATATTGGTTAAATAGTTCAAATAATGTTCATTTGAAAATAAACAATAATTTTGAGGAATCCAGTTGGATCCCTCCAACCTATGTTTTTACCTGCATCCAACTAGGTTATCTCAGATAAAACAATCCATTTCATATGATAATATATTATTAGCAATAATAAACATGAACAATCAATTCAACTGATAATGGTCAACTAATAACAACAATGCAAGCATCCAATTAAATTTAATACGTTTATATTATTATAAACGTAACCAACAAGAAATGTTACCTCGATTGGAATTAATCCTTAAAATAACATTTCATTTAATTTAAATTAAAGAAACGTTTAATTTAAACAATTCACTCAAAATATAAATATTATTCAGTAAACATCCAAACAAACATTAAATCAACCAACAACTAGCTAATATAGAACATAATTAATAAACAAGACTTATACAAAATATAAGCGGGAGAACTGAGTGAATTTAACTCACCTTGATTTTATTTGTTGGTTAAACGAGTGATTTTAAATAAAATTAAACATTATTTTAATTTTATCAAAAATTCTGGTAGCTTCCAGTGCTGCCCAAACCAACTCTTGAACGTAGCATGCATTCTTACGACTCCAACGTACCATGTTTCATTAAAAATGGTTTACGTATGAAATAATTACAATACTTATAAGTTGGTACGTCTTAATTAATATTAAATAGAACATTAGTATATAATTTATTTGGGCTTACTTACATCCAAACCCACTATCACTTTGACCTACTCAAAAGTCCGTTCACCCAGTCACCAATTAAAAACCTGATTCCCTCTATTTTCATTTAAAAACAAACTACCAAGCTTTTTTTAATAACCAGCCAAAGCCCATTTGTCTCAACCCACATCCGCAAATCCCAGACTGTTAGCTACAATATTGATCTTCTTCCCAATCTAAAATCCCCTAAAGCCTCACTTTATACCATTGCGTGGCATAAGTCTTCCCATGCACACATGATACTCCATCATGCTACTATATCCACCTGTGCCACCGCGTCCACCTCCAGCATGTGCTCCCCTCTTCCGGCCATCTGCCTTGGTCCTTGTTCATTTTTTTCTCTTTTTTTAGAACGGTACCTGATGTAACTTCACCATCGCTCATTAGTCAGAACCGGACCCCAAAATTCCGAAGCCACCCCGATCGCCACTGACACCTTAGCCTTTATTGTGCCATGTGGGACCCATACGAGACAGAAACACATAATCAACGGTATTATGTTCATCCTCCGACTGTGCCACCACCACTGCGTCTCACACAGCCGCACCACCTTCATTAGCTCCGCCACGATGGCCGACACTTCACCTGAAGACACGACCTTCCATTTCATACCGGGTCGATCAACTCAGAACCCAAAAAGAAAACATGACAGCGCTCCCCTTCCACCCCATTCTCCGATCACCATTGTTCACCATCCTTCCCCAAACTCCACTAGTGCCTCGAGAGTACCACCACGGTTGACTTCGTAGTTGAGAACATTATTTAATACGCAGCGTATGAGGAGATGTGAATTATTTTGGGAGTTGGGAGCTTCGGTTTGTATTTTATTTCGTTGATGGAATTTTCTGTTCTCATTTCTAGAACAAAAGAAATAGCATGGAGTAGTAGTGTTTGTTTATAAGACAGAATTATGGGAGCTAAGGTATTAGATGTAGGTTATAGAAGTAGAATAGGTAGCTGTATATTTTTGTACTGAAAATATAGGGTAAGATGAATGTTCATGTCTGCTGAAAGGTGATGAATTAATGTTGCGCAGGTGAGAAGAAGAAGAAGAATAGGGTACATTTTTATTCTGCAGTACGTAGTAGGTTAGGCCACGTTTTCAATTTAACATGAAGCTCGCGTATAACTTGGTTGCTGAAAGAAGTGGGGAAAAGAAAAAGCTGTGTCATATACATGGGGAAAATTGTTTGGCCATCAAACAATAGATGGTATGAGCTAGGCATGTGAAGGCTTGGGTAGGCTTCATATATTTGTACCTTACTAGATTGCTTAGAATTTAAGGTAAAAGCTTATTTAGTTTTATTATTTTTAGGTTGTACGTGTAGTGGGTTAGGCATTGCTTAAGGTAGGTGAGTACTAGTTTTAGGGTGACTTATGTTGCACTAGATTTAAGGCTTAAGCTTTAATTATTATTTTATTTTAACATAATTTGGGGTAGAAGCTCAAATTTATTGTATTACGATAAATTTCGTTTTACCGCAATTTAACGTTGCACGTTAAATATACACCCCGCCACACATCAACTCCAAACTTGACGAAAACAGACAAAATGCTACGTCTTACTGCTCCGAATCCAATTAAATTAATTTCATTGAATTCCGTCTCTATTTCAAAAAATGACATTATTTTATTTTCAATATATTTATCGATTCATATTTAAATTGAACGTACTGACAAAACAACTCTGATTGGCTCCAAACTGGAAATCTAGTAATAACTAGCTATACGTATTCCAAAAAAAATTGTTTTGTTTGAAATGGAGGTTGTTTGAAAAATTGATATTCTTACAGCTTATATAATATCAATAAAATATAATTAAATTCCAAAATAATTAAATTAAATAATAATAAATTATTATTGTCAAATATATCTAAATAAATAATACATCACTTCAAATTTAACTAATGTGAAATTATAACTCAATATTAACGTATTCGATTTAAATAATATTCAAAATATATAAAAAAATCCTTATTTAATTTAATAAATAAACGTTATAATTTATAAACGATTCCATAGCGACTACTTCAAATTTTGATTTCGACATAACTTATAGTCTATAAGATGAAATCTCGATTTTTCTCTTTCATAAGAAAATTATTATCAAATAAATTCTAATGTTTATTGTTTCACGGCATTCTGACATAAAACGGATTCTGTATATTCAACTGAAGTTCAAAACTTAATTTTACGAACTACCGCGACGTTATGAGTTCATTTTATAATTATATATAAATTAAACGTTCAATCATTGTTTTATTAACGAATTAGATATAAAAATCCATTAATATTCCAATTATATATTTAAAACAAGTTTAAATATCCAGTTTCAAATGATCGAAAAATCCGGGTCATTACAATCTTCCCCCCTTAATAGAATTTCGTCCCCGAAATTACTAAGTAAGGAGAATGTACCAAACCCAATTATTTTTAAACTAATTATTTTAAAATATTATCAAAAATATCTAAGTCTTAAAAGTTTACGAAAAATTCGTCAGCACCTCCTCTGCACGGCTCAGTCAGAACAACTACAACTCGCCTCTCCGGGCCACTTATTAGTCAAAAGAAAACAAAGGCAAGCAGCTACCCAACTCAGGGGCATATAATCAATCACCCAGTAAATATAATTAAGGTTTACCTATTTGTCGGGCAACCAATAATCTAATCACGAAGCGAAGAAATTAACAGCTCTTCCTTTTCTAACCTGCACATAACTCAATATCCAATGCCAATAACACAAATATGGTCCAATCCTTTAGTTTCATTCCATATGGGATTTCATTCCAATTCATTATATTGAAAAATTATTTTCTTCGCTTCCAGTTCATTTAACTGTCGACGAATTTTTATTCAACCAATCTATTATCCAAATAACAAACAATCAACATAAGCAAATCATCCCATATTTAATTTAGTTAATGTTAAATTCTGATTATATTTAATTATATATTTAAATTTTATTCACAAATCCTACAATTTAAATTTTCTTCAGGTTTAATAAAGTAATTCAAATTTCCAATCTCATTTGAATTCCCATTCAAATCAATCAAACTAATCAGAACAATTTGACAAAATTATTCCTTTCCTATATAAAAAATATAATTAGGCAAAATTATTTCATTTACCCTCTTTACAAAACAATATTGCATCAATTGAAAGTTCAACTTGAACCTATCAAACAACACCATACAAAACATTTGTATATAAATCTACAAATACGCTCTCTCATATATACACACTCCAACTCAATCTAGGGTATTACTGACCCCATCTCTATCGAGTTATACCACAGAGCCAAGGCTATTACTTAACCATTGCTCTGATATCAACTGTAGCATCTCGAGAAATTCGATGCCCGAATTTTGACAATAATACATAAACCCCGTATTACTTGTGTAATGGCCCAAACTCCCCCTTACGGGAAAGCCCGGATTGAGTTGAGAACACGACACATAGGAACGCAAACAAAAGAACATTTCATTGCTTATTATAATAATTCACATCAGAGTAAAAGAATATAATAGAGTATGAATAAATAATATACATCAGAAAAATATCAGAGATTAAAATCACATAGCAGCGGAAAAATAATACATAACACAACTGAAAGAGATATAAGGATACAAAGCTTTCCGAATATGTAAATCCAGCATCCTGGAAAAGAAATATCTGCAAAACCAAAACTACTAGCTGCCCGTGTGGAAAATAGGTGGACAAAGAGTTTAGGTTAAAACAATAACTCCATGTCAGTCATGAGACTGGTGTGAGAACTAAAACAGTTATTTAAAACTTTACTTTAAAAAAAAAGTAAATCAAGGGACCACGCCGTATAACACGGAACGGGTTTTCTCCCAAAAATACCAATGCATAAAACAGTTTATAAACATTGCAATGCTTTTCAAAAAATAAAGCTATTATAAGACTCAGGTCCCATCACACAATGCAACGCAAGCCAGAGGATAGATTTTTACCTTATAATAACCAAGCGTGCTTGGTACGTTTAAGACAAATCATTTTGATATTAATATAAGTGCATAGTGTCAAAAACAACTTCAAATATAAATGTATCAATTATAGACGACATGGATACCATATATCATGTCGCCATACAAGGATCTACAATCAAAACCGAAATGTCACGTATTGGAAATTGGATTTCCGTCTGTGAACCAAGGCAAGGGATCATCCTTACCGAATTCGAGACTCTCTAGCCCGAGCCTTAGGATAAGAACGCATCGACCCTTGGAGCATCAGGGCCGGTCCACCCTTACTTTAGTGGATTATAATTCCTAAACAATACATTTTCCCACCCTGTAGGGCGTAAATCTGGTCAGTATGTCGACCATATCATCCATCGGCCCTGTAGTGACCGATATATCCGAGGCACCTTGCTATCCATCAAATAATATGCATCATCCACATGAGTAAAATATCTGGGCTCCATATCATGACACCACTTCTAGCTAGAAGGAAACGCATGTCCTCCCTGAGGTCCGCTCCCGTTTCTGGTTCACACCGGGGTGTGAGGCTCGCGAATTAATGCTATACACAAAGCTATGCACAAAGCCTTGATCATTTGCATCTCAGCATGCCACATTGACAATTCACGTCGTGCGACCAATGTTTATCGATATATTACCTCTAAGCTCGTACATCTCAGAGAAGGGTATTAAGCAAGAAAATAAATTCTCCGCCACCAAACAGATATATATTTAATAGAAATCAGTCACACAGAATAAAATCCAATGTCAGACACACATCCATTTACAAGTTCGTTCTGTGTCTAAACGAAACCGAAGGCACCTTATTCCTCGTCCCATATGTCCAATATAGGAGAGAGGTCCTCGCATATCCGGTCGATCTCCAAGTACGTCTGGACGATCACCACTTATTACCTTGTCTTGGGGGTACAGCCCAATCAAGACATCGGTAATCATCCAAACGATGTGAAGATCCCCGGTCTTCAACCACCGTCTTCATCGTCGACTTTTCCTCATATCAATTATTCAGAATGGGATACACCTGGTCTTTCCAAATGACTCGCGTATCTTATAAATAAGTGCTATAAAAACACAAAATACGCCTCATTCCAATCTAGAATATTCTATTATTCAAATATTCTTTTCACAATTTAAACCAAATTAAGGTTTTCCAAACTAATTGAGATTAGCGAACCTTACCGAAGTTATCATTTTTTATATTTCCCAATTTCAACCTATTCATCCCATGGAGCAAAACTGGTAGTACTCCATATCTAACACCATGGTGTTATTGGTAAAATTAATTACCGTTTCACATTCAAATCTAATTAAAGATTTAACTATCGCTTGGAGCAAAACTGGTGATACTCCATTCTCGATCATTTCCCAAGTTTGATAATTTCAATCATATTAAAGATTCATTAAAACTCCACTTACTTTTAATCCCCAGAAATCATTATATAATGATTATTCAAATTTAGAAAATAAATCCTGTCTTTAACTGGGTTAAAGAACCAATGTCATTTTAAACACAGTTCACGATAAACCAAAAATACATCCCATTAATTATGGAATCTTCACAAAAAACAGATCAATATATATAATCGATATAAACTTCCATATCCAACCAATAATATAAATGGAATAACGGCAAAGCCTTTTAAATTCCATATATAGTAACAGTCTTCCTCCACAAAAGTCCACTTTGATTATTACCAAATCGAATTCCATTCCATTCCAATTTATTTTATTAAATTGGAAAACTTTTCTTTGGAAAATTCCATTAAATCTTAATAGAAAGATTTATATATTCCAAATCACATTTCACTGTTAAACGGGTTAAAGAACGAATGTCGTTAAAAACACGGTTCACAATAAACCAAATTCACATTCCATTTTATTCCAATTACCAAATATAACTGGAAATTCTAATAATCTTAATTAAAAGATTTATTCTTTTCGCATTGGGTTTAAGAACAGTGTTATTGAAGACACCATTCACGATAAACTTAAAATCCAATTCTTTTATTCAATTCTAATTTAATATTAATTAATTGGAAAACTTCACTAAATCTTAATTAGAAGATTTATTCTTTTCTCAACTAGGTTCAAGAACAGTGTTATTTAAGGAACAGTTCACAACAAACCCAAAATCCAATTTAATACTAAATACAAGGCTCTGAATAGAAATTATATCGGCTTATATTCAATATAAAATTCTGAAACTAACGGATATCGAATTGGGAATAACGATGTCTGTATCTTTCATATTCCCATAACAATATCTGTATAACCACGGAATCCAATATCGAAATATCCTAAAGATGATTTCTCTTCAAATACATTCCAATTCATACATTGAAATTTTTTGGTTAGATTTAACCCATTCACAAATCCAATTTATTTACTTAAAAACATTGGATCATCTTTCTAGTGAATAACTAGTTCATTTTGATAAAAGTATATTTTTATCATTACAAACGTGGAAATTTTTTATCCTAATTCTTTCCAAATCATTTATTATGATATTACACAAATTATTAATGTTTTTAATAATTTTATTAAGGCCCTTTCAGTCGATTTCCATAAACGGTCATTGAACTGCACTTACAAAGACCTTTTCCAAATTAGATTTGGACATAATTCCAAATCCAACCATTAGATTTCAAATCTCTTATTTTTTTGGAAAGCTCTTTCTGATACGAACCAAATGTTTCTAGTTTTAGGAGAATCCGATGGTCGGATCTCCCGTAATGTCAATTCGAAGTCAATGGTCGAAATTCGCGAACAGTCGCAGCGTGGTGCGTTCTATTCAGGCCATATAATATATATATTATATATATTTCGTCGATTTCCATTTAAAATGTATTTTATAAGTCGTTTGTAAATTCGTTTTAAAACGACTTTAAATTCATTTCAATTTTAAATCAAAATTGAATACTCCTTATCATTATAATATTTAAATGATAATATTTTCAAAATATTATATTTTGAAATAATTTCCTTTTCGATATTCATTATAGAAATGAGTAAAATCGATATATATATATATATATATATATATATATATATTGAAACGACCCAAATTCGCCCTTACGAGAAAGCCCGGATTGAGTTGAGAATACGACAAATCAGACCACAAACATAAGAACATTTCGTTGCTTATTAAAACAATTTACATCATAGTACAAGAATATAACAGAGTATGAATAAATATTATACATTTGACAAATATCAGAGATTTAAATTATACTACAGTTGAAAAATAATACATAACACAACTGAAAGGGATACATGGATACAGAGCTTTTCGAATATAACTCCAGCTGTAAATCCAGGATCTTGGAAAAGAAATATCTACAAAAACCCAACTACTAGCTGGCCGTGTGAAAAATAGGGGCACCCAGAGTTTAGATTAAAACAATAAACTCCACATTAGTCATGTGACTGGTGTGAGAACTAAAACAGTTATTAATTTGATTTTAAAGTTAGGTAAATCAAAGGAGCACGCCGTATAACACGGAACGGGTTTCCTCCCAAGGATACCAGTGCATAAAACAAACAGTGCAATGATAATTAAAGAAAATGAATCTATTATAAGACCCATGTCCCATCACATAATGCAACGCAAGCCGGAGGATAGGATTTTACCTTATAATAGCCAATAATGCTTGATATGCGAGATTTAATCTTTTATTATTACTATAAGTGAAGAAAATAACTTCAAATATAAATGAATCAATCATAGACGGCCTGGGTACCATATATCTTGTCGCCAAACTAGTTCTACAATTAAAACCGCACAATGTCGTATTGGAAATTGGATTCCATCTATGAACCAAGGCAAGAGATCGTCCTCACCAAATTCTAGACTCTCTAGCCTGAGTCTCAGGATACAGCCGCAACTGTACCCTAGGTAACAAGCACGGCCGGTCCACACTAAGTGTAAGGTGGATTCATAATTCCTGAACATGTGTTTCCTCGCCCTATGAGGCGTAAATGAGCCAGATGACTCAATATCCATCGACTCTGTAGTAAACAATATATCTGAGGCACCTCGCTATCCATCAAATAATATGCAACATCCACATGAGTAAAATGTCTGGGCTCCATACCATGACACCACTCCTAGCTAGAAGGAAACGCACTGCCCTCCCTGCTGTCCTCTCCCATTTCTAGTTCATACCGAGGTGTGAGGCTCGCGAATTAACGCTGCACAAAGCTATGCTATATTAAAGACGTGCTTTGATCATCAATCACAAGACTCTGCTTTTCAACAGAAGCATTGATCATTTGCATCTCAGCATGCCACACAGGCAATTCACGCCATGCGACTAATGTCTGTCGATATATAACCTCTGAGCTCGTACGTCTCAGAGAAGGGTGTTAAGCAAGAGAATAAATTCTCCGCCACCAAACAGATATATATTTAATAGAGACAAATCAACACAGAATAAAATCCAATGTCATACACACATCCATTTACAATTTCGTTCTGGGTCTGAACGAAACCGGAGGCACCTTATTCCTCGTCCCATATGTCCAATACAGGAGAGAGGTCCTCGTATATCCGGTCGATCTCCAAGTACGTTTGGACGATCACCACTTATTACCTCGTCCTGGGTGTACAGCCCAATCAAGACATCAGTAATCATCCAAACGATGCAAAGACCTCCAGTCTTCAACCACCGACTTCATCGTCGACTTATCGTCGAATCAGTTATTCAGAATGAGTATAAACCCGGCCTTTCCGAATAACTCGCGTATATAATAAACAAGTGCTACACAAACACAACATACGCCTTATTCCAATTCAGAATATTCTTTTATTTAAATATTCACATTCTTTTGGAAAGGTTCCCATTAATTTTATCAAAGATAAATTCTTTAAATTTATTCTTTAATCTTCCTTTGGATATCATTTCTAAACCAAATTAAGGTTTATCAACTAGTCAGGATTAGCGCACCTTACCGAAGTAATCATTTCTTTTATTTCCCAATCCCAACCTATTCATCCCATGGAGAAAAACTGGTAATACTCCATATCTAACACCATGGTGTTATCGGTAAATTTAACTACCATTTCACATTCTAATCTAATAAAGATTTAACTATCTCTTGGAGTAAAACTGGTGCTACTCCATTCTCGATCATTTCCCGAATTTGATAATTTAAATTATCACATTCTCTTTTCAATCTAATTAAAGATTCATTAAAAATCCACTTAGTTTTAATCTTCTTAAAAATCAATATCAATGATTATTTAATTTTGGAAACACAAACATGCCGCATCGACAATCTACAACGTACTATTGATTTCTGCCGATATATAACCTCTAAGCTCGTACGTCTTAGAGAAGGGTGTTAAGTAAGAGAATAAATTCTTCGCCACCAAACAGATATATATTTAGCAGAGATCAACCATACAGTTCGAAATACAATGTCAGACATGTAATCCTGTCTTTAACTGGGTTAAAGAACTAATGTCATTTAAAACATATTCACGATAAACCCAAAATCACATTCCATTAATTATGGAATCTTCACGGAAAACAGATCGATATATATATATATATATATATATATATATAATCGATATCAATTTATGTATCCAACTAATAATATAAATGGAATAACAACCAAGCCTTTTAAATTCCATATATATTACCAGTCTTTCTTCATAGAAGTTCACTTCGATTATTATCAAATCGAACTCATTCCATTCCAATTTGTTGTATTAAATTGGAAAACTTTACATTGGAAAATTTCCTTTAAATATAAATAAAAGATTTATAAATTCCAAACCACATTTCATTGTAAATCGGGTTAAAGAACAAATTCTGTTAAAAACACAGTTCGCAATAAACCCAATTCACACTCCATTTTATTCCAATTATTAAATATAATTGGAAACTCTAATAATCTTAATTAAAAGATTTATTCTTTTCACCCGGGGTTCAAGAACAGTATTAGTGAAAACACCATTCACGACAAACCTAAAATCCAATTCTTTTATTCAATCTAATTAAATATTAATTAATTGGTAAACTTCTCTAAATCTTAATTAAAAGATTTATTCTTTTCTCAACTGGGCCTAAGAACTGTGTTAATGAAGACGCTATTCACGACAAACCCAAAATCGAATTTGATATTAAATACAAGGCTCTAAATAGAAATTATATTGGCTTATATTCAATATCAAATTCTAAAACCAACAAATATCGTATTGGAAATAATGATATAAAATACATCTTCCAAATTTCCATAAAAATAACCGTATAATCACGGAATCTAATATCGAAATATTCCGAAGATGATTTTCATTCAAATCTATTCCAATTGTTATATTGGAAATTTCTGGTTATATTAAAACCATTCACAAATCCAATTCATTTTAATTAAAAATTATTGGATTTCAAATCTAGTTAATAACTAGTTCATTTTGATAAAAATACATTTTTATCTTTACAAATATTAAATTTTTATCCAAATTCTTTCCAAACCATTTATTATGATTTTACACAAATTATCAATATTTTTAATAATTTTATTAAGGACATTTCAGCCGATTTCCATAAACGGTCATAGAACTTCACTTACAACCACCTTTTCCAAAATTGATTCGGACATAATTCCAAATGTAACCATTAGATTTCGAATCTCTTGTATTTGTTGGAAAGGTCTTTTCGATACAAATCCAACGGTTCCGGTTTTAGGAGAATCCGATGGTCGGATCTGCCGTAATATCAGTTCGAAGTCAGTGGTCGAAATTTGTGAACGGTCGCGGCGTGACGCATTCTATTCAGGCCATTAAATATATATAATCTATATATTATATATATTTTGTTGATTTCTGTAACGACCAAGAATTTCGCTTGATCCGAATCAGTCGGTAAACCGACCAAGACCGTTCGAAACCCCTGATTGTTTTGAGAACACGACAAATTCAAACGCAAACAGAAGAACATTTCATTGTTTATTACAACAATTCCATCAGAATACAAGAATATACAGAGTATGAATCAATATTACACATCACAAAATATCAGAGATTACAATACATTACATAGCAGCGGAAAAATAATACAAAACACAACTAGAAGTAATACACGGATACAGAGCTTTCCGAGTATCGTTCCAGCTGTAAATCAGGATCCTGTGAATATGAATCTGCAAAACCAAAACTACTAGCTGCCCATGTCAAAATAAGGGAACCCAGAGTTTAGGTTAAAACAATAAACTCCAGGTTAGTCATGTGACAGGTGTGAGAACTAAAACAGTTATTAATCTTTATTTTAAAGTTAGGTAAATCAAGGGACCACGCCGTATAACACGGAACGGGTTTCCTCCCAAGAACACCAGTGCATAAAACAAACGGCGCAATGCTAAATAAAGAAAAATGAAGCTATTATAAGACCCAGGTCCCATCACACAATCCAACACAAGCCGGAGGATAGGGTTTTCCCTTATAATAGCCAAAGCATGCATGATACGTTTAAAACAAGTCATTTGATACTATAATAAGTATATAGTGTTTAAAACAATTTCAATCATAAGTATCAATCATAGACGGCATGGGCACAATATATCATGTCGCCATACTAGGCTCTACAATCAAAACCGCAAAATGTCGTATTGGAAGTTGGATTATCATTTATGATATGAACCGAGGCTAGGGATCGTCCTCACCGATTTGAGAGCCTTTAGTCCGCCCATCAGGAACAGAACGCATCGTCCCTTGGACTCAGGGCCGATCCACCGATGTGGATTATAATTCCTGAACACTGCGTTTCCCCACCCTATGGGGCGTAAATGAGCCAACAAATGACTCCATCGGCTCCACATAGTCACCGATATATCCGAGGCGCCTTGCAACAGCAACAACCACATAAGTCAAACTCATCAGGGCGTGTAAACCCACTGATGCCACTTCTAACTAGAAAGAAACGCATGCCCCCCTAATATCCATCTCCCGTTTTTGGTTCAAACCTGGTGTGAAACTCGCGAATTAAACGCAACACAAAGCTATGCCAGAAAGGCCGTGCTTTGGTCATCAATCACAAGACTTTGCTTTTCAACAAAAGACTTGATCATTTGCATCTTTGCATGCCACACAGGCAAACCACTCCATGCAACCGATATACATCAATCACACAGAATGATATCCAATGTCAGACACACAGTCCATTTACAAGTTCGTTCTGGGTTTGAACGAAACCGGAGGCACTTTCCTCGCATATCCATCGATCTCCAAGTACGTCTGGACAACCACTAACTGATTCCCTCCTCTTGGGTGTACGACCCAATCAAGATTATCAGTAATCACCCAAACGGCGTGAAGACCTCCGGTCTTCAACCACCATCTTCATCTTCGACTTATCGTCGTATCAGTTATTCAGAATGGGATAAACCCGGTCTTTCCTAATAACTCGCGTATATAATAAACAAGTGTTACACAAACACAACATACGCCTCATTCCAATTCATCAGTCACTAACCGTAAATTAGTAAGGGAACAATTCCCCAAATATTAACCCCGAAGGCCGAAACCAACATCAGATCAATACCCAGGAAACCATTCATCTTAACTAATCTTTAGTTAGTTGCTAAATTTCACATTCTTAGGGATAGGTTCCCATTAATTTTATCAAAGATAAATTCCTTAAATTTATTCTTTAATCTTCTTTTGAATATCAATTCAAACCAAATTATGGTTTATCCAAACTAGCCGGGATTAACGAACCTTACCGAAGTAATCATTTGTTTTAATTTCCCAATACCAACCTATTCATCCCATGAAGTAAAACTGGTAATACTTCATATCTAACACCACGGTGTTATCGGTAAATTCAATTACCATTTCACGTTCAAATCTAATTAAACATTTAACTATCGCCTGGACCAAAACTGCTGATACTCCATTCTCTATCTTTTCAATCTAATTAAAGATTCATTAAAACTCCACTTAGTTTTAATCTTCCTGTCTTTAACTGGGTTAAAGAATCAATGTCATTTAAAACACGGTTCGCGATAAACCCAAAATCACATTCCATTCTATCAGCCTTTAACCGTAAAATAGCAAGTGAGCAATTCCCTAAGTATTAACCCCGAAGGCTGAAACCAACATCAGATCAATACCCAAGAAACCATTCAACTTAACTAATTTCCAGTTAGTTTCTGATTTTCTTAACTCAGTGGGGTCTAAGAACAGTATTATTGAAGATACCGTTCATGACAACCCAAAATCACATTCCATTAATTATCGGGTTAAAGAACAAGTGTTATTTAAAACACTGTCCACGATAAGCCCAAAAATCAATTCAAATTCAATTCCAATTAAATACCATTTAATTGGTACACTTCATTAAATCCAATAAAAGATTAAATCTTTTTCTCAATTGGGTTTAAGAACAGTGTTAATGAAGACACCATTCACGACAAACCCAAATCCCATTTGATATTAATTACAAGGCTCTGAATAGAAAATATATCGACTTATATTCAATATCAAATTCTGAAACCAACAAATATCGTATTGGAAATAACGATATAAATATATCTTTCAAATTTCCATAACAACATCTGTATAATCACGAAATCCAACATCGAACAATTCCGAGAATGATTTTGATTCAAATCCATTCCAATTCAATTATTGGAAATTCTAGTAATTTTCATAACCATTTCAAATCCAATTTATTTATTTTAAAAATAAATAAATTATTATTCTAGTTCAAAACTAGTTCATTTCGATAAAAATCTACGTTTATCTTTTCAAACATGGAGTTTTTCACCACAATTCTTCCCAAATCATTTCTTATGATTTTACACAAATTATTACTATTTTTAATAATTTTATCAAGGCCCGTACTGTCGATTTCCATCAACGGCCATCGAACTGCACTTACAGCGACCTTTTCCAAATTTGATTTGGACATAATTCTAAATCCAACCGTTACATTTCAAATCTCTAATATTCATTAGAAAGACCTTTTCGATACGTACCCAACGGTTCCGGTTTTAGGAGAATCCGACGGTCGGATCTCCCGTAATGTCCACTCGAAATCAATGGTCGAAATTCACGAACTACCGCAGCGCGGCGCGTTCTATTCAGGCCATTATATATATATATATATATATATATATTATATATTTCGTCGATTTCCTTTCAAAACATATTTTATAAATCGGTTTAAATTCGTTTTCGAAACGATTCCAACTTTATATTCAATTTCGAATCAAAATTGAATATTCCACATCATCGATATATAAATGATAATATTTTCAAAACGTTATATTTTGAAATCAATTATTTTTCGATATTCGTTATAAAAATGAATAAAATCGATATAAATCTCGTTCACGTCTAAATGGCGTCAATCTAATCAACACGGCTTTTATTCAACACATGAATATTTTATTTTATTCGACACATGAATATTTATTCTATTCAACACATGAATTTATTTTCAATTCAACACATGAATTTATTTTCAATTCAACACATGAATTTACTTTCAATTCAACACATGAATTTATTTTCTAAATTTGAATGAGGCCCAATCAATTACCATATAATGTTAATTATATGGATTTTCTACAACACATATATCTAACAGCAATGATGAATAATTAACCATCATCCACAGTGCACCACACAACTGCATAAGCATTAAATATAAATAATTAATGCTTACACAGTCTGTCAACCCATCGATTGACATACAACTAAATAATCGGGATTAGTGTACGTCAAATATCATCCCAATACCCGTGTGGGGTTTCAAATCAACAAACACATATTTTATTTGTGCAGTTGGGCGATGTGTAAAATTTATCGTCCCAATCAATATCAATCAAATCAGTGTATATAAACAAATTGTCCGATTTGTTTATAAATATTTATTGTATATACACGTTAAAAATTATATTTTCCACTATAAAATATTTTATTTCATTCACCATCACTCAAACAAATTTCACTACACAACAATCAAACAAACAAGTCATCCATGGTCTGTGGACGACGGGTGCTGCTAAGCACCGTCTGCATCCAAGTATATATTTTTAACTAGAAAACAAGATTTAAAGTGAGAAATTCTCACCCAAGCTAAACCAAACGCCACGACTCTTCATGTGTAGGAAATCTTCATCGTGCTCGCCTTTTGTCACTTTCGTTTCGCGTATTCACTACATATATAAAAAGATCGAATTTTTATCTTCACTTCCTATTTATAAAAATCAAATTTTTATCTTCACTTCATATTTATAAAAATCGAATTTTTATCTTCATGGAAACATGGTAAAAATCGAATCTTTACCTCATTCACATATAGAAAACTCATAATTTTAATATCGTACATATATAAAAATCATATTTTTATTCTCTACATTATATAAAAATTATATTTTTATACTCTACATTATATAAAATTTATATTTTTATATCACTTTCATCATGATAAAAAATCCGGTCTTTTTATAATTAAAGATCTAACCTTTTAAACACTTGAAAAACATATTTCTAAACACTCAAAAATCTAATCTTTAAACACTTGAAAATCGTATTTCTAAACACTTGAAAATCTAATCTCATCTTTTCATAAAAATTCAGTTTTGCTTTTTCTATGATATATATATATATATATATATATATATATATATATATATATATATATTCAGTTTTGCTTTTGCTATGATATATATATATATATATATATATATATATATATATATATTCAGTTTTGCTTTCGCTATGATATATATATATAAATATATATATATATATATATATATATATAAATTCAGTTTTTATATCGCTCTTTATATAGTAAAGAATATATTTTTACATGGCTATTCATATAGTAAAGATTATATTTTTATATGGTTGTTCCTATAGTAAAAATTATATTTTTATATGGCTATTCCTATAGTAAAGATTATATTTTTATATGGCTAATCCTATAGTAAAGATTATATTTTTATATGGTTATTCCTATTGTAAAATAATGGTATTTTTATTTTCAAAAATATATACTATTTCTTTTTTTACAATCAATGTTATTTTTATTTTAAAACAAAGTATATTTAATTCTAAAATAAATTTATAAGCTATATTCTTAACAATGTTATTTATATATTAATTAAGGTTTTTAAACAATTAATATAGTAAGTAAATAAATAAATAAAACGACCTATCCTCTGTAAAGAACCCACTCCAGTCTTCATCAAGGAACGCCGCTCCTACTCGCGCCTTAGGTCACGGGGACCACGATCCATGACCCCCGTCCAACTCCCCACAGCGCCGCCTCCAACCGCCTGGAATGGCACAGCGTTCGAACCCTACTGGCCCACGGAAAACCCCACGAACCACCTAGGGTTTGTGCCCAAAATTCGAGCAGATTTCATCCATAGCGTCGATCATACTCAGTAGATAGGTGGGTCTCGTGAAGATGAAGAAGATTGCCTTTATTAGCTTCTGATTTCAATTCCTGGATTTCACGAATTTTTGAGGTAAAGGTTTTGATAACTATAGGCTCTTGATCGTGGTACGGGCGACTGAAAGAATGGGGGTTGACCACGGAAAGGGGAAAAGAGGGGTTTGACCAATTTTGAACTGATAAAGGTGTATATATATTATTTTATATTTATTTAATTCCAAAAATGCTCTTTTATCAGTTCGAACTCCAATTCATACCCAACGACTGTTGCCCCTAGCTAAATACCCCTATCCCGAACACAATGGGATATGTTTCGAAAGCCAATTTTATCATTTCGATCAGTTTCCATTCAAATTAAAATATAAATCAGTATATATTCAATTTGAACATACATTTTAAATTACCGGGGTCACAAACTGACTCTAAAAATTCCCAAAAAATTATTTCTTGCTATGTTGGGACGATACGGTCCCAACAAAACTGATTTCGTCGAATTCTGAGACCTTTTGAAAAATGGCCCTTTTCTGGTCGATCCAGATTGACTGAAACTGTTTAAACACGTTTAACTTCGCCACGCTCACATATTAATCCCAAAATTTTGAATTTTGGAATCTAGCAATAATTTGACATCTCGGATCCAACAAAAGTGGTTTCATCAAAAACCGAGGTCGTTTGCAAAATGGCTATTTTCAAGGCCTTTATATATATTAAAATATATATAAATTCCACATTGACTTTTCTGAATTTTAAACTGGACGTAACTTATACTCTATAGAGTGAAATCTCAGTTTCTTACATCCGTTCGAAAGATATGATCAAACAGATTCAAATATTTCTTGTTTCGTCCAATTCTGACTTAAAACGAATTCTGTATATTCATTTGAAATTTGAAATCGAATTTTCGAACTGCCGTGCCATTTCAGGCTCGTTATATAATTAAAATAAATTTCTTCATTCTAACTTCGTCGAAAATAAATTTTCCGTCGTTATTATTTAAAATAATTCATTTTAAATAATCAAAATTCATTAAAATTGCCAAAATAAAAAATTTAAATTGGCTTAGAATTTCCGGGTCGTTACAATCTCCCCTACTTAAAACTTTTCGTCCCCGAAAAGGAACGAAGCCGAAAGTTGTATAACAAATCAACTAAACTTCCATTATTTCCTTTACGGCTTAAGTTCTTTAACTTTTCAGTTTCTAAGAACTTTTCAAATTTTTCAAAAATTTGGCTAACACCCTAAATTTTCGAAAAATTTCTCCATAACCTCCCCTGCACCGGGGACTTCGAGATATTTCATATAGCCTCCGATGGCCTTCTTCAATCCAAAAGAAAAATAAACAGCCAAGCGGTTAGCCAATCGGCTTATAAAATCATCCAAAACCCAATAAATTAGTAAACACGTACCTATTTGTCGGGCAAATGATTTTATTCCTCTTCTCTAGCCTCCTTGCTATGACCTTTTCAATGTAAGTACATGTATATGCATGCAAATGCGACAAATTTTCAATACAATTCACTATTTGGTTCAATTTGGCTAAAGGTCCAACATTTTAATTAATCAAACAACACAACCAGCAATCAATTAGTTGATTATCATTTCAAATTCATAATTTTGATATATAGTCAAAAGTCAGATTTTTGATGCCAAATCACAACAATAAGCCCTATCTAATTTTGGTTCTCACACCAGTCTATTGGAATCATATAGATATCCCACCTTCGACACTCGAATATAAATTCTGATGATGTACGTACTATAGCGATCATCAGAACCATCTCCGGGCGACTAGAGTGTGATTCTATATCTATGCAGTATATTAAAACTTCAAATACACGTTTGCAAGGCGTATATGCAAAATCTTTATATACTGGACTGTCCAAATTCAATACAAATAAATATTCAAATACGTAGAATAAAGTTTAAATTTTCAAAACAAAATTCGTTTTCATTTTAAAAATATACTCTTCACACTCGTTCTAGGATACTACTGATCCCATCTCTAACGAGTCATTCTCATTGGATATTACTAATCCAATCTCTGATGAATTCTTTCGTTTGGTTCTAACGTGTCTTGTTCTCGAGTTATGTAAACCAAAGCTCTAATACCAAATGTAACGACCAAGAATTTCGCTCGATCCGAATCAGTAGCTAAACCGACCAAGACCGTTCGAAACCCCTGATTGTTTTGAGAACACGACAAATTCGAATGCAAACAGAAGAATATTTCATTGTTTATTACAACAATTCCATCAGAATACAAGAATATACAGAGTATGAATCAATATTACACATCATAAAATATCAGAGATTACAATACATTACATAGCAGCGGAAAAATAATACAAAACACAACTAGAAGTAATACACGGATACAGAGCTTTCCGAGTATCGTTCCAGCTGTAAATCAGGATCCTGTGAATATGAATCTGCAAAACCAAAACTACTTCCTGCCCGTGTCAAAATAAGGGCACCCATAGTTTAGGTTAAAACAATAAACTCCAGGTCATTCATGTGACTGGTGTGAGAACTAAAACAGTTATTAATCTTTATTTTAAAGTTAGGTAAATCAAGGGACCACGCCGTATAACACAGAATGGGTTTCCTCCCAAGAACACCAGTGCATAAAACAAACGGCGCAATGCAAAATAAAGAAAAATGAAGCTATTATAAGACCCGGGTCCCATCACACAATGCAACACAAGCCGGAGGATAGGGTTTTCTCTTATAATAGCCAAAGCATGCTTGATACGTTTAAAACAAGTCATTTGATACTATAATAAGTGTATAGTGTTTAAAACAATTTCAATCATAAGTATCAATCATAAACGGCATGGGTGCCATATATCATGTCGCCATACTAGGCTCTACAATCAAAACCGCAAAATATCATATTGGAAGTTGGATTATCATTTATGATATGAACCGAGGCTAGGGATCGTCCTCACCGATTCGAGAGTGTAATGACCCGCAAATCCGTAACATCTGAGTTGACTATATACATCATACGTCCAACCCAAATATCACGAAAATACGAAACATTTTTTTTAGAAGATGAACGGGAACAATAACACAGAATTTCACATCGCAGCGGAACAAAATATAATATATCATATCTTTGAAATACAAAATCTTAACTGTATAACATACACTTATCAGAGTACAACACTTACAACACAGCGGAACAAACTCTATACAACTAACGCTGAAGCCTCCTGCTCCAAGCTCCTTTAGATAGATCTGCAAAATCCTGAACTACTTGACTGCCCGTACAAATTTAGGCACCCAAGAGTTTAGGTAGAACAAAACAAATAAACTCCGAGTCAGTCATGGGACTGGTATGAGTAAACAGTTTAAAACAGTTTCAGAAAACTAAATGAGATCTCATAAGACCACGCCGTATAACACGGAACGGGTTTTTCCCTTATGAGAATCCAAACACTTGATTTAACTTTCAAAATCCCTTTTGAAAGGAACGATAATCTTTATATCAAAACTCTTTTGATATTATAATAATGTCTAAATCAAGTAGATAACAATCTAGTGGAACGGTTGCATCTCACGTTCCACATATATAATATACAGTCAAAACCGCAAGCACGTATTGGGTATTTGATTTCCAACTATGACAAGGTATGGAACCACCTTCCGCTGGTATATCTCTAGAGGAGAATACACCGAGTTCAACAAGAACATCTTGCAACTCAGCCACACATGACCGACCACTCATTTCGCTTGAGTGTATCGAATGTATATCACCAACGGTTGGGATCAGCAACCGTTTCCCGAATGGGACAGCATCGACAATAGATTTTTAGAAGTAAATGAAACTCTAGATCAGGTGATTATACACCCTAATAGGTGCGACCTACATAGCCATGTTGCCTGCCCGATTTCTGTCATTTACCGGATGATGAGGCTTGAAGCTACGCTTTATCATCACACCAGATTCACTTCGAATGCCACATCGTCAAATCCATCAAATCACCGATTGACGTCCTCAACAGTACATTATGTGTTAGCTAAAAGAAGTTTCCTTCTCCGCTTCCACTCTTGGTACTGTTGAAGAAATCAACGTACGTGACCTTTCTGGAAATACTCTGTCAGACATTCATCCATACAAGTCACTCAGGAACAGGATGAGCCGAAGGTACAATTTCTATTAATAGAAAAAGTCCTTGCACTCTACTCCGTCTTCGATTATCTTTATATAAACTGATTCGCACGCTACTGCCAATACGGAGTGGTTCTTCGGATAATAATCCAACCGGTCTCTCCATACTGACAACGATGATCAAAACTTCGACAGTCTGTGATTTAACTATCGAATAAAAAAAACAAGTGTTTCGATAGTCGATGATTTAACTATCGAAGAAAACAAGTGTTCATCCAAACATCCAACCATCACTGAGCCTTTAATTAATATTCCATTAATTAATTCACTTCTCTATTTCTTTATCAATATTTGTTAACCAAATATTTTCAATAACCATATTGGCCTTTTACGTTATTTGGAAAACATTTCCATATATCGCCTTCTTTTATTTTCTAAACTTTAGAAAATATATGTTATTTATAATTGGAAAATATTCCAATTACTTATCTCTTTTCCAATCTCCTTTATTCCTGTACTTAGGAAATATTTATTATTCTATTTCCCAGCTTACACTTATTTGGGTTAAAACGGATGTTGTGTAAAACATCGTTACGACAACCCAAGTACTATATTCAACTAACTCTTATCCAACATTGATCTTCGAGCCTGGAATCTTACTATTTATTTGTTGATAATGAAATCAATCAAGTTGGGGTATAGCTACCTCTCAGACCTTGCCTGAATAAAATTTATAACGTCAAAACAGATATGACTACTTACTCGAATAATCAATGCCATACAACTACTGATTTACTTTTAGATACGTATACACTTTCCCTTTCTATTCTTACTAGATTTTATTCTTATACTTCCTTGATTATACTAGTCTATTTCTAAGTTTGTTTTCTTATCGACTTCTATATATATCGATACGTTGATTTCTAACTATCAACCGAAAAAATTTGCCATAACCTCCTTTGTACCGGGAGCATCGGGAAAATCCTCAAACTGCCACACAGGCCTTTTCCAATCAAAAAGAAAAAGAAAAGCCAAGCGGCTAGCCGATACGGCGCATAAAATCTCATATGGAAGTTAAATACGTACCTTTTTGTCGGGCAATCTATTTATATACCTTCTAACACTTTATTCCAAACCTGTCTCCTGTATATTTATACCTGTCCAATCTATTTCCAACTATACCAATCGTTTTAACTAAATTTGTTAAATAAATTTGTTACTTAACTCTTCAGTCTATTTCACCTTCATATTTGAACATGCCATGTTGAAATATATTTTAACTTGCATATTAACAAATTCTAATTACTCATACTCTCGTTTCCTTATCGACTTCTTATTCAAATTCCAATTCAATTCTATTTGAATTCTCTTTATTTAAACTTCATTTGAATTCTATTTTCAAATTCTATAGTTTAAAGTCCATTTGAATTCTATATTCAAATTCTATAGTTTACAGTCCATTTGAATTCTAATTTCAAATTCTATAGTTTACAGTCCATTTGAATTCTATATTCAAATTCTATTTGAATTCTCTGCATTTTTTTATAAACAACGTTTATAACTTCACTTAAAATCCCCCCCATTATATATTTATAAACAAAGTTTATAAATTCAATTCAAATCCCACATTTTTCATTTATAAACAGAGTTTATAAATTCAATTCAAATCCCACCTTCATTTATAAACAAAGTTTATAAATTCAATTCAAATCCCACCTTCATTTATAAACAAAGTTTATAAATTCAATTCAAATCCCACCTTCATTTATAAACAAAGTTTATAAATTCAATACTCGTTTTATATATCTTCAAAACAAGTTAATATTTTCTATAGTTCATTTAAAAATTCAAATTCTATTTATAAAAATAGAATTCCCTTTTTAAATCTCAAATACCCTTTTAGGGTATTTCATAAATCAATATTCCAAGCCCCAGTGATAATTTAAACAATTCAATCAACCAATTTTCAATCATTTGATTTCTAACACATCATATATGAATATATATGAAATCAAACAAACAACAAACAGATAATATATATTTTTGAGGAATCCAGTTGGACTCCTCCAACCTGTTTTCCTGCATCCACAGATGTTAGTCAACATAGTAATACCCATCCTGCTTCGAGGTAGGATATCGCGGTATGAAGGTCATCCACTAATCATAGCGCGGGGCGTATAGGGTAATCATCCGCTAATGAAACCGCGGGCATCCGCTAATGAGACTGCGGGAATCCAACCAATCATCAACCCAATATATATATAATAGTCAACCCTAAATAACTAATATATTTAAATCAACCAAACAACATTCAAACAAGCAACAAGCAATTTTGAATAAAAATAATTCTAAATAAAGCGGTGAGTGAGATTTACTCACCTGGGTTTTTATTTGCCGAATATCCAATTAAATCCCAAACCGTCTCTTTTACAAATCCACTTGACTTGTCTTGACTGGTTTTATTTTTCACCTATGATTAATTGATTTTTATTTATCGATTAAACGACTATTAATTTAAATTAACTTCTTGAATAAAAATAATTAAACGTAACTAACTAAATAAATTTATTTAATTACCTTAAATCCATTCTCCCTCTCTTTCCTTGTTCACCATCACACCACTCCTGAAACCATCGAACCCAAACCCACTTCCTCTACTTGAGTTGCACCTCCACATCATCTATTTTTATTCCCATTACTGCAGATAATCGACCATAACATATTGCAAACAAAATGATCCATCTCTACTGCAGCATTCCATCGAACAGCTGCTGCTCCCCACCGTAACTGCTGCCATTCCATCACCATCCCTATATCACTCCAGTTCACAACCAATCATCGACCTTGGTCTTATGCTTCAGTACAAAGAGACGCTATCGCCTTGGCCATCTGAACTTCGAAACTTGATCGCAACCTGCTTCTACTGCTCGTGTTCGAGCTCCAGTTCCATTCGCACCTCTCAAAATACCCATGAATCCCCTTCGCACCCTGGAATCGCGAGTGGTCCTGCTTATGCCCTAAATCGAACAAAGGCCCGGTCCCTCATTTACCCTAAACGGATCTCGACTTGTTGTACGAAGATCGAACTCCTTAAAATGAATCGCAACTTCCCAAAAGTCGAACAACCGAAGCCCTAGCATGCCCTAAATCGAGAGCGCCTCCAACTCGTGGTCTACCTTCAGGCCATGCGATTCTGTTTGGCCAAAACCATTTCCGAATTGATTGAGAGGGGAGTGACTGCGGTTATTTTAATTCAATGCTTTCGAATTCCATTCTCAGAGTAAATTACAGGACTCACTCTACTTAAAGGAAGTGGTGCGGCATTCATTTGAACAGCGAGGCTTTGATTTTATGGTAAATAGAAGTAGCACGGCATGTTTATGTTTGTGGAGGAGAAAGGGGTACGGGTTCTGTTGATTTGTGATGATGAAAGGGAGCACGGGTTTTGTTTAAGTCCACAAGAAGAAGAATTTACTTTATTTTAAATTTGTTATTAATTATCTTTTAATTTAATTAAACCGATATACTAAATCAAAATACATCCTGATTCTGATTCCTTTCTAAACCCAACAATTGTCCTTCCTAGGGTTAAACCACCATTCTGAATTCACTGGGACATGTTTCAAACCCCATTCGATCATCTGGAGATGATATTGATTAAACTGATATAATTTAAATTTCAAACTATTTATTCTCCTTAAAGATAAATAAATATTATTACCATTAAAATTTCATATTAATTATTTGAACTGTTTTCAACTCAGTGTTTGACTTCGAATTCAGTTATTCGCTAATTCCTTATTTTGATAATTTAATATATTCGATATTAAATCGAAATTGATTATCAAATCGATAACTCTAATATAAAAATTTCCATTTATATTATCCACCCAATATTTAAATTTGTATTAAATAGTTAAAATTAACCCATCAGAATGCGGGTCATTACAATCTTCCCCACTTAAAATAATTTCGTCCTCGAAATTGCTAAGGTAGAAAAAGTGCTACAAACCCATTTATCTTTTCAAAATTTATTTATGTTGGTACTCAACATTTCAAACTTCCTTACATAACTCTCTTTCGAATAAATCCCTATTCGATAACTCCTCCCTTCGAATAACTATATTCGATGATCTTTCTTTCGAATAACTAGATTCGAAAACCTTTCTTCGAATAAACTATATTCGATTTACTCTATTCAATTTACTCTTATCAATTAACTCTATTGGATTTAACTCTTTTCGATTAACTCCATCGAATAACTAAATTCGATAACTCCTTCGAATACCCAATATTCTATAACTCACTTCGATTAAACTAATCGATAAATCTTTTCGATTAAACTATAATCGATAACTCCTTTGATTTACTAATAATCGATAACTCATTTGATTTACTAATAATCGATAACTCCTTTGATTTACTAATAATCGATAACTCCTTTAATTTACTAATAATCGATAACTCCTTTAATTAACTGATAATTGATAACTCCTTTCGAATAACCAAATTTGATAATTCCTTTCGAATAAACAAATTCGATAATTCCTTTCGAATAAACAAATTCGATAATTCCTTTAGTTCTATTCGAATAAACTAATATTTGATTTAACTCCATTCGCTTGACTCTAGATCGTAGCGATCACAATGGTTACGTCTGATTCCCCCAGGAAACATCCGACCGCCCTAGGCTATCTGCAGCCCTGCGAATTACGCTAGCAGTCGTACGAAATGGCACTTATCCTGAGTAACTATGTTTGACTAACTCTATCTCAATACTATATTCGATCAACTTTAATTGAATAACTATCATTCAATTAAATTCTAATTCGATTAATTATGTTCAATTAACTTTATCTGGTTAACTCTTAATTTGAATAACAAATATTCGATAAATTCTAATTGAATAACAAATATTCAATTAACTCTACGGATTAACCCTACTTGATTAACTCTAACTGGTAAATTCTTACTCTAATCGATTTATTCTAACTCTAATCGATTATTTCTAACTCTAATCGACTTAACCTATTCGAATAACTCTTATTGGATCACGTTTATTCATTTATAAAGATTTACTTTTAGTAACGGTTCTTCACTTTATAAATGTTCTCTTTAATAACGTTACTTCACTTATACAAGTGTTGTGCACCCCTTCTATTTAAAACTATCGGTGTTAAAAACCAACATCTCTTCTCTATATAAGTTCAGACTTATATATTCCATTTATCGAATGATAAATATTTAATTTTATTTATAAACTGTTATTTATAAATTAATCTTTTCTATTTATCTGTTAAAAAAAGATTTCCATTTCCATTCATCTTCTGAATATTCCTTTGATTAAATTTTATTTAACAAATAAATATCTCATTTATAACATTTTATTTATTTTCTATAAATAAATATTTCCATTTAATCTATTTGTAAATGTATTAAAAATATTTCCTTTTAAATTCTATTTGAAAATGTTTTTACAAATATTTCTCCTTCTATTTGTTTGCACATAACTTCCTTTATATTTGTGTTACAAATATATTTCCTTTATATTTACTTTACAAATATATTTTCTTATTAACTCTTTTGGTTTTCCCTTTATTCACACCCAATATTTATTTCATTCACATTGATTTTACTCGATTTATTCATTTCGATCCATTTAACTTAGTTAAATAAAATTTAATTTCGATCATTCAAATTCCCATTAACTAGTTCCTAATTAACCGTTTTGCCTATTTCACCCTTTTTATTTGAATATAACTTGTTCAAATATATGTCAAATTACTTATAGACTAATCTAATTATATTTTCAACTCGAGTTATATATTCGATTTCGAATATAAATTCTCAATCTCTTTCACTTATCCAAAAACCCAATTTCGATTCAAATTTCCTTTAACTAATTATTCTCCAATTTAGTTAATTCTATTTAACCATTTAAAATATGATTTTCGTCTTAAAAATCATTTCACTTACTTCACTGGAGTTCATATTTATTTTATATCTCCTAAAAATCCTTTTATTTATTTAATTAAACCGTTATGGTTTTATAATGGTTCTGGCGCTGATTTTCTAAAAATTTGATTTTGACATAACTCAAAATCTATACGACGAAATTCAGATTTTTCTCTTTTATTAGAAAACTATTGTTCAACCGGCCCCGACGATTCTTGTTTCAAAGAATTCTGACTTCAATTGAGTTCTGTATACTAAATTGAAGTTCGAATCGCCAATTTACGAACTGCCGCGCTATGGCAAACTCGTTTTAATTATATTTATAAATATAAACGTTTTAACTTTGTTTATAATAAATTCAACTCCATTCTGATATATTTTTAATATATATCCAATCCACTTCACATAATATTCCCGATCTATTTCACTTCTAATATTCAAATCCTATATATTTACAATATTCAAATTCCATTTGAATTTCTTTATTCAAACACTATATTTGAATTTCCTTTGAATTCAAATTCCATTTGAATTTTCTTCTATTCAAATTCTAATTCAAATCCCTTATTCAAATTCCATTTGAAACCCTTTATTCAATTTCTATTTGAATTTCTTATCTTCAATTCCTATTTAAAATCCTTTCAATTTAAATTCTATTTTAACTCCTTTGAATTCAAATTCTATTTCAAACTTTATATTTTCTTTGAATTCTAATATTCAACCTCCACTTTAAATTCTCTTTGAAATTCTATTTAACCAAATTCCATTTGAATTCTAATATTCAAATCTCTATTTGACTTTTCTTTACTCAAATCCATTTGAATTCCTTTTAATTCAAATTCCATTTCAATTTTTCTTATACAATTTCTATTTGAATTTTCTTTATTCAAATTCTATATTCAAATGTCATACTCACATTTTATTTGAATTATATATATTTAAAATTCCATTTCAAATCCTATTTAAATTCCTATATTTTACTTCTATTTGAAATCTATATTCCAATTCCCATTTCAAAATTCCTTTGAAGTAATATAAATATATACATATTTTTATATCTATCCCAAATTCAAAACATTTGAATTTTCAAACAACTTGTTTCTTTTCAAAAAAATTTCCATCAAAACTTTTCTAAGGCAGCAATTCATCACTTAGAAACTCGAAATGAACACGGATGATGTTGCGACCATCATCAGAATTATTTCCCAGCTACTGAATGAGTTCAGTGCTTTATTTCTTTCAAAATCCATTTAGAAAAATATTTTCCCAAACTCCCAGGATTTTAAATTTTGAATTCTGGTTGGAATTCAATTTCAGTTTATCTCATTTGTATTTGATTCCATATACAAATTCCATTAGTTATATATATAACTATTTCTGTTTGATAATCTAATTTGATTATAATCCTAACAATCAACTCAACTATTTAAAACAATATCGTGTCCAATCTTCTATTCAAGTGTTTATAAACTCCTATCGACATCGTGGCGTCCCACGATTCGACCAAAATTTATAATCCACTCAACAGACTAGTCAACATAATATAAAATAGTTTTTATATCAAATAACAAATACGCTCTCTCGTATATATATACACTCAACTCATTCTAGGATACTACTGATCCTATCTCTAATGAGCACATTCCAACAAGCCTAGGTATTCGCTCAACCTAAGCTCTGATACCAACTGTAATGACCCACAAATCCATAACATCAGAGTTGACTATATACATCATACGTCCAACCCAAATATCACGAAAATACGAAACATTTTTTTTAGAAGAAGAACAGGAACCATAACACAGAATCTCACATCGCAGCGGAACAAAATATAATAAATCATATCTTTGAAATACAAAATCTTAACTGTATAACAAACACTTATCAGAGTACAACACTTACAACACAGCGGAACAAACTCTATACAACTAACGCTGAAGCCTCCTGCTCTAAGCTCCTTTAGATAGATCTGCAAAATCCTGAACTACTTGACTGCCCGCACAAATTTAGGCACCCAAGAGTTTAGGTAGAACAAAACAAATAAACTCCGGGTCAGTCATGGGACTGGTATGAGTAAACAGTTTAAAACAGTTTCAGAAAACTAAATGATATCTCATAAGACCACGCCGTATAACACGGAACGGGTTTTTTCCCTTACGAGAATCCAAAAACTTGATTTAACTTTCAAAATCCCTTTTGAAAGGAACGATAATCTTTATATCAAAACTCTTTTGATATTATAATAATGTCTAAATCAAGTAGATAACAATCTAGTGGAACGGTTGCATCTCACGTTCCACATATATAATATACAGTCAAAACCGCAAGCACGTATTGGGTATTTGATTTCCAACTATGACAAGGTATGGAACCACCTTCCGCTAGTATATCTCTAGAGGAGAATACACCGAGTTCAACAAGAACATCTTGCAACTCAGCCACACATGACCGACCACTCATTTCGCTTGAGTGTATCGAATGTATATCACCAACGGTTGGGATCAGCAACCGTTTCCCGAATGGGACAGCATCGACAATAGATTTTTTTGAAGTAAATGAAACTCTAGATCAGGTGATTATACACCCTAATAGGTGCGACCTACATAGCCATGTTGCCTGCCCGATTTCTGTCATTTACCGGATGATGAGGCTTGAAGCTACGCTTTATCATCACACCAGATTCACTTCGAATGCCACATCGTCAAATCCATCAAATCACCGATTGACGTCCTCAACAGTACATTACGTGTTAGCTAAAAGAAGTTTCCTTCTCCGCTTCCACTCTTGGTACGGTTGAAGAAATCAATGTACGTGACCTTTCTGGAAATACCCTGTCAGACTTTCATCCATACAAGTCACCCAGGAACAGGATGAGCCGAAGGTACAATTTCTATTAATAGAAAAAGTCCTTGCACTCTACTCCGTCTTCGATTATCTTTATATAAACTGATTCACACGCTACTGCCAATACAGAGTGGTTCTTCGGATAATAATCCAACCGGTCTCTCCATATTGACAACGATGGTCAAAACTTCGACAGTCTGTGATTTAACTATCGAATAAAAAAAACAAGTGTTTCGATAGTCGATGATTTAACTATCGAAGAAAACAAGTGTTCATCCAAACATCCAACCATCACTGAGCCTTTAATTAATATTCCATTAATTAATTCACTTCTCTATTTCTTTATCAATATTTGTTAACCAAATATTTTCAATAACCATATTGGCCTTTTACGTTATTTGGAAAACATTTCCATATATCGCCTCTTTTATTTTCTAAACTTTAGAAAATATATGTTATTTATAATTGGAAAATATTCCAATTACTTATCTCTTTTCCAATCTCGTTTATTCCTATACTTAGGAAGTATTTATTATTCTATTTCCCAGCTTACACTTATTTGGGTTAAAACGGATGTTGTGTAAAACATCGTTACGACAACCCAAGTACTATATTCAACTAACTCTTATCCAACATTGATCTTCGAGCCTGGAATCTTACTATTTATCTGTTAATAATGAAATCAATCAAGTCGGGGTATAACTACCTCTCAGACCTTGCCTGAATAACATTTATAACGTCAAAACAGATATGACTACTTACTCGAATAATCAATGCCATACAACTACTGATTTACTTTTAGATACGTATACACTTCCCCTTTCTATTCTTACTAGATTTTATTCTTATACTTCCTTTTTGATTATACTAGTCTATTTCTAAGTTCGTTTTCTTATCGACTTCTATATATATCGATACGTTGATTTCTAACTATCAAATTATCTTAAAAATATTCTATCTCCTTAAATTCCCGGAAAAATTCGCCATAACCTCCTTTGTACCGGGAGCATCGGGAAAATCCCCAAACTGCCACACAGGCCTTTTCCAATCAAAAAGAAAAAGAAAATCCAAGCGGCTAGCCGATACGGCGCATAAAATCTCATATGGAAATTAAATACGTACCTTTTTGTTGGGCAATCTATTTATATACCTTCTAACACTTTATTCCAAACCTGTCTCCCGTATATTTATACCTGTCCAATCTATTTCCAACTATACCAATCGTTTTAACTAAATTTGTTAAATAAATTTGTTACTTAACTCTTCAGTCTATTTCACCTTCATATTTGAACATGACATGTTCAAATATATTTTAACTTGCATATTAAAAAATTCTAATTACTCATATTCTCGTTTCTTTATCGACTTCTTATTCAAATTCCAATTCAATTCTATTTGAATTCTCTTTATTTAAACTTCATTTGAATTCTATTTTGAAATTCTATAGTTTAAAGTCCTTTTGAATTCTATATTCAAATTCTATAGTTTACAGTCCATTTAAATTCTAATTTCAAATTCTATAGTTTACAGTCCATTTGAATTCTATATTCAAATTCTATTTGAATTCTCTGCATATTTTTATAAACAACGTTTATAACTTCACTTAAAATCCCCCCCCCCCCATTATATATTTATAAACAAAGTTTATAAATTCAATTCAAATCCCACATTTTCATTTATAAACAGAGTTTATAAATTCAATTCAAATCCCACCTTCATTTATAAACAAAGTTTATAAATTCAATTCAAATCCCACCTTCATTTATAAACAAAGTTTATAAATTCAATTCAAATCCCACCTTTATTTATAAACAAAGTTTATAAATTCAATTCAAATCCCACCTTCATTTATAAACAAAGTTTATAAATTCAATACTCGTTTTATATATCTTCAAAACAAGTTAATATTTTCTATAGTTCATTTAAAAATTCAAATTCTATTTATAAAAATAGAATTCCCTTTTTAAATCTCAAATACCCTTTCAGGGTATTTTTTAAATCAATATTCCAAGGCCCAGTGATAATTTAAACAATTCAATCAACCAATTTTCAATCATTTGATTTCTAACACATCATATATGAATATATATGAAATCAAACAAACAACAAACAGATAATATATATTTTTGAGGAATCCAGTTGGATTCCTCCAACCTGTTTTCCTGCATCCACAGATGTTAGTCAACATAGTAATACCCATCCTACTTCGAGGCAGGATATCGCGGTATGAAGGTCATTCACTAATCATAGTGTGGGGCATATAGGGTAATCATCCGCTAATGAAATCGCGGGCATCCGCTAATGAGACTGCGGGAATCCAACCAATCATCAACCCAATATATATATATATATATATATATATATATATATATATATATATATATATATATATATAATAGTCAACCGTAAATAACTAATATATTTAAATCAACCAAACAACATTAACAAGCAACAAGCAATTTTGAATAAAAATAATTCTAAATAAAGCGGTGAGTGAGATTTACTCACCTGGGTTTTTATTTGCCGAATATCCAATTAAATCCCAAACCGTCTCTTTTACAAATCCACTTGACTTGTCTTGACTGGTTTTATTTTTCACCTATGATTAATTGATTTTTACTTATCGATTAAACGACTATTAATTTAAATTAACTTCTTGAATAAAAATAATTAAACGTAACTAAATAAATAAATTTATTTAATTACCTTAAATCCATTCTTCCTCTCTTTCCTTGTTCACCATCACACCACTCCTGAAACCATCGAACCCAAACCCACTTCCTCTACTTGAATTGCACCTCCACATCATCTATTTTTATTCCCATTACTGCAGATAATCGACCATAACATATTGCAAACAAAATGCTCCATCTCTACAACAGCATTCCATCGAACAACTGCTGCTCCCCACCGTAACTACTGCCATTCCATCACTATCCCTATATCACTCCAGTTCACAACCAATCATCGACCTCGGCCTTATGCTTCAGTACAAAGAGACGCTATCGCCTTGGCCATCTGAACTTCGAAACTTGATCGCAACCTTCTTCTACTGCTCGTGTTCGAGCTCCAGTTCCATTCGCACCTCTCAAAATAACCACGAATCCCCTTCGCACCCTGGAATCGCGAGTGGTCCTACTTATGCCCTAAAAGAACAAAGGCCCGGTCCCTCATTTCCCCTAAACGAATCTCGACTTGTTGTACGAAGATCGAACTCCTAAAATTGAATCGCAACTTCCCAAAAGTCGAACAACCGAAGCCCTAACATGCCCTAAATCGAGAGCGCCTCCAACTCGTGGTCTACCTTCAGGCCATGCGATTCTGTTTGGCCAAAACCATTTCCGAATTGATTGAGAGGGGAGTGACTGCGGTTATTTTAATTCAAAGCTTTCGAATTCCATTCTCAGAGTAAATTAGATGACTCACTCTACTTAAAGGAAGTGGTGCGTCATTCATTTGAACAGCGAGGCTTTGATTTTGTGGTAAATAGAAGAAGCACGGCATGTTTATGTTTGTGGAGGAGAAAGGGGTACGGGTTTTGTTTAAGTCCACAAGAAGAAGAATTTACTTTATTTTAAATTTATTATTAATTATCTTTTAATTTAATTAAACCGATATACTAAATCAAAATACATCCTGATTCTGATTCCTTTCTAAACCCAACAACTGTCCTTCCTAGGGTTAAACCACCATTCTGAATTCACTGGGACATGTTTCAAACCCCCATTCGATCATCTGGAGATGATATTGAGTTAAACTGATATAATTTAAATTTCAAACTATTTATTCTCCTTGAAGATAAATAAATATTATTACCGTTAAAATTTCATATTAATTATTTGAATTGTTTTCAACTCAGTGTTTGACTTCGAATTCAGTTATTCACTAATTCCTTATTTTGATAATTTAATATATTCGATATTAAATCGAAATTGATTATCAAATCGATAACTCTAATATAAAAATTTCCATTTATATTATCCACCCAATATTTAAATCTGTATTAAATAGTTAAAATTAACCCATCAGAATGTGGGTCATTACAGAGAGCCTCTAGTCCGCCCCTCAGGAACAGAACGCATCGTCCTTTGGACTCAGGGCCGGTCCACCGATGTGGATTATAATCCCTGAACACTGCGTTTCCCCGCCCTATGGGGCGTAAATGAGCCAACAAATGACTCCATCGGCTCCACATAGTCACCGATATATCCGAGGCGCCTCGCAACAACAACAACCACATAAGTCAAACTCGTCAGGGCATGTAAAACCACTGACGCCACTTCTAACTAGAAAGAAACGGATGCCCCCCTGATATCCATCTCCCGTTTTTGGTTCATACCTGGTGTGAAACTCGCGAATTAAACGCTACACAAAGCTATGCCACAAAGGTCGTGCTTTGATCATCAACCACAAAACTTTGCTTTACAACAAAAACCTTGATCATTTGCATCTTAGCATGCCACACGGGCAAACCACTCCATGCAACCGATATCCATCAATCACACAGAATGATATCCAATGTCAGACACACAGTCCATTTACAAGTTCGTTCTGGGTCTGAACGAAACCGGAGGCACTTTCCTTGCATATCCATCGATCTCCAAGTACGTCTGGACGACCACTAACTAATTCCCTCCTCTTGGGTGTACGACCCAATCAAGATCATCAGTAATCACCCAAACGATGTGAAGACCTCCGGTCTTCAACCACCGTCTTCATCTTCGACTTATCGTCGTCTCAGTTATTCGGAATGGGATAAACCCGGTCTTTCCGAATAACTCGCGTATATAATAAACAAGTGTTACACAAACACAACATACGCCTCATTCCAATTCATCAGTCACTAATCGTAAATTAGTAAGGGAACAATTCCCCAAATATTAACCCCGAAGGCCGAAACAAACATCAGATCTATACCCAGGAAACCATTCATCTTAACTAATCTTCAGTTAGTTGCCAAATTTCACATTCTTAGGGATAGGTTCCCATTAATTTTATCAAAGATAAATTCCTTAAATTTATTCTTTAATCTTCTTTTGAATATCAATTCAAACCAAATTATGGTTTATCCAAACTAGCCGGGATTAACGAACCTTACCGAAGTAATCATTTGTTTTAATTTCCCAATCCCAACCTATTCATCCCATGAAGTAAAACTGGTAATACTTCATATCTAACACCACGGTGTTATCGGTAAATTCAATTACCATTTCACGTTCAAATCTAATTAAAGATTTAACTATCGTCAGGAGCAAAACTGCTGATACTCCATTCTCGATCTTTTCAATCTAATTAAAGATTCATTAAAACTCCACTTAGTTTTAATCTTCCTGTCTTTAACTAGGTTAAAGAATCATTGTCATTTAAAACATGGTTCGTGATAAACCCAAAATCACATTCCATTCTATCAGCCTTTAACCGTAAAATAGCAAGTGAGCAATTCCCTAAGTATTAACCCCGAAGGCCGAAACCAACATCAGATCAATACCCAAGAAACCATTCAACTTAACTAATTTCCAGTTAGTTTCTGATTTTCTTAACTCAGTTGGGTCTAAGAACAGTTTATTGAAGATACCGTTCATGACAACCCAAAATCACATTCCATTAATTATCGGGTTAAAGAACAAGTGTTATTTAAAACACCATCCACGATAAACCCAAAAATCAATTCAAATTCAATTCCAATTAAATACCATTTAATTGGTACACTTCATTAAATCTAAATAAAAGATTTAATCTTTTTCTCAACTGGGATTAAGAACAGTGTTAATAAAGACACCATTCACGACAAACCCAAATCCCATTTGATATTAAATACAAGGCTCTGAATAGAAAATATATCAACTTATATTCAATATCAAATTCTAAAACCAACAAATATCGTATTGGAAATAACGATATAAATATATCTTTCAAATTTCCATAACAACAACTATATAATCACGAAATCCAACATCGAACTATTCCGAGGATGATTTCGATTCAAATCCATTCCAATTCAATTATTGGAAATTCTGGTTATTTTCAAAACCATTTCAAATCCAATTTATTTATTTTAAAAATAAATAAATTATTATTCTAGTTCAAAACTAGTTCATTTCGATAAAAATCTACTTTTATCTTTTCAAACATGGAGTTTTTCACCCCAATTCTTCCCAAATCATTTCTTATGATTTTACACAAATTATTACTATTTTTAATAATTTTATCAAGGCCTGTACAGTCGATTTCCATCAACGGCCATCGAACTGCACTTACAGCGACCTTTTCCAAATTTGATTTGGACATAATTCCAAATCAAACCGTTAGATTTCAAATCTCTAATATTCATTAGAAAACCCTTTTCGATACGAACCCAACAGTTCCGGTTTTAGGAGAATCCGACGGTCGGATCTCCCGTAATGTCCACTCGAAGTCAATGGTCGAAATTCACGAACTGCCGCAGCGCGGCGCATTCTATTCAGGCCATTATATATATAATATATATATATTTCGTCGATTTCCTTTCAAAACGTATTTTATAAATCGTTTTAAATTCGTTTTCGAAACGATTTCGACTTCATATTCAATTTCGAATCAAAATTGAATATTCCACATCAGCAATATATAAATGATAATGCTTTCAAAACGTTATATTTTGAAATCAATTATTTTTCGATATTCGTTATAAAAATGAATAAAATCGATATAAATATCGTTCATGTCAAAATGGCGTCAATCTAATCAACACGGCTTTTATTTAACACATGAATATTTTATTTTATTCAACACATGAATATTTATTCTATTCAACACATGAATTTATTTTCAGTGCAACACATGAATTTATTTTCAATTCAACACATGAATTTATTTTCTAAATTGGAATGAGGCCCAATCAATTAACATATAGTGTTAATTATACGGATTTTCTACAACACATATATCTAACAGCAACGATGAATAATTAACCACCATCCAGAGTGCACCGCACAACTGCATAAGCATTAAATATAAATAATTAACGCTTACACAGTCTGTCAACCCATCGATTGACATACAACTAAACAATCGGGATTAGTGTACGTCAAATATCATCCCAATACCCGTGTGGGGTTTCAAATCAACAAACACATATTTTATTTGTGCAGTTGGGCGATGTGTAAAATTTATCGTCCCAATCAATATCAGTCAAATCAGTGTATATAAACAAATCGTCCGATTTGTTTATAAATATTTATTGTATATACACGTTAAAAATTATATTTTTAACTATAAAATATTTTCCACTATAAAATATTTTATTTCATTCACCATCACACAATCAAATTTCACTACACAACAATCAAACAAACAAGTCATCCATGGTCTGTGGACGACGGGTGTCGGGTGCTGCTAAGCACCGTCTGCATCCTAGTATATATTTTTAATTAGAAAACAAGATTTAAAGTGAGAAGTTCTCAACCAAGCTAAACCAAACGCCACGACTCTTCATATGTAGGAAATCTGCGCCGTGCTCGCCTTTTGTCACTTTCGTTTCCCGTATTCACTACATATATAAAAAGATCAAATTTTTATTTTCACTTCCTATACATAAAAATCGAATTTTTATCTTCACTTCATATTTATAAAAATCGAATTTTTATCTTCATGGAAACATGGTAAAAATTGAATCTTTACCTCATTCACATATAGAAAACTCATATTTTTAATATCATACATATATAAAAATCATATTTTTATTCTCTACATTATATAAAAATTATATTTTAATACTCTACATTATATAAAAATTATATTTTTATATCACTTTCTTCATGATAAAAAATCCGGTCTTTTTATAATTAAAGATCTAACCTTTTAAACACTTGAAAATCATATTTCTAAACACTCGAAAATCTAATCTTTAAACACTTGAAAATCGTATTTCTAAACACTTGAAAATCTAATCTCGTCTTTTCATAAAAATTCGGTTTTGCTTTTGTTATGATATATATATATATATTCAGTTTTGCTTTTGCTATGATATATATATATTTAGTTTTGCTTTTGCTATGATATATATATATATATATATATATTCAGTTTTTATATCGCTCTTCATATAGTAAAGAATATATTTTTACATGGCTATTCCTATAGTAAAGATTATATTTTTATATGGCTATTCCTATAGTAAAGATTATATTTTTATATGGCTATTCCTATAGTAAAGATTATATTTTTATATGACTAATCCTATAGTAAAGATTATATTTTTATATGCTTATTCCTATAGTAAAATAATGGTATTTTTATTTTCAAAAACATATACTATTTCTATTTTTACAATAAATGTTATTTTTATTTTAAAACAAAGTATATTTAATTCTAAAACAAATTTATAAGCTAAATTCTTAACAATGTTATTTATATATTAATTAAGGTTTTTAAGCAATTAATATAGTAAGTAAATAAATAAATAAAACGGCCTATCCTCTGTAAAGAACCCACTCCGGTCTTCATCAAGGAACGCCACTCCTGCTCGCGCCTCAGGTCACCGGGACAGCGATCTATGACCCCCGTCCAACTCCCCCCAGCGCCGCCTCCAACCGCCTGGAACGGCACAGCGTTCGAACCCCACTGGCCCACGGAAAACCCACGAACCGCCTAGGGTTTGTGCCCAAAATTCGAGCAGATTTCTTCCCTAGCGTCGATCATACTCAGTAGATAGGTGGGTCTCGTGAAGATGAAGAAGATTGCCTTTATTAGCTTCTGATTTCAATTCCTGGATTTCACGAATTTTTGAGGCAAAGTTTTTGAAAACTATCGGCTCTTGATCATGGAATGGGCGGTTGAAAGAATGGGGGTTGACCACGGAAAGGGCAAAACAGGGGTTTGACCAATTTTGAACTGATAAAGGTGTATATATATATTATTTTATATTTATTTAATTCCAAAAATGCTTGTTTATCAGTTCGAACTCCAATTCAAACCCAACGACTGTCGCCCCAAGCTAAATACCCCCATCCCGAACACAATGGGATATGTTTCGAAATCCAATTTTATCATTTTGATCAGTTTCCGTTCAAATTAAAATATAAATCAGTGTATATTCAACTTGAACGTACATTTTAAATTACCGGGGTCACATACTGACTCTAAAAATTCTCGAAAAATTATTTTTTGCTATGTTGGGACGATACAGTCCCAACAAAACTGATTTCATCGAATTCTGAGACATTTTGAAAAATGGCCCTTTTCTGGTCGATCCAGATTGACTGAAACTGTTCAAACACGTTTAACTTCGCCACGCTCACATATTAATCCCAAAAATTCTGAATTTTGGAATCCAGCAATAATTTGATATCCCGGATCCAACAAAAGTGGTTTCGTCGAAAACCGAGGTTGTTTGCAAAATGGCTATTTTCAAGGCCTTTATATATGTTAAAATATATATAAATTCTACAGCGACTTTTCTGAATTTTAAACTGGACGTAACTTACACTCTATAGAGTGAAAACTCAGTTTCTTACATCCGTTAGAAAGATATGATCAAACAGATTCAAATATTTCTTGTTTTGTCCAATTCCAACTTAAAACGAATTCTGTATATTCATTTGAAATTTGAAATCGAATTTTCGAACTACCGCGCCATTTCAGGCTCGTTATATAATTAAAATAAAAATTTTCGTTCTAACTTCGTCGAAAATAAATTTTCCGTCATTATTATTTAAAATAATTCATTTTAAATAATCAAAATTCATTAAAATTGCCAAAATAAAAAATTTAAATTGGCTTAGAATTTCCGGGTCGTTACAATTTCCATTTAAAACATATTTTATAAATCGTTTATAAATTCGTTTTAAAACGATTCCAACTTCATTTTCAATTTTTAATCAAAATTGAATTTTCCTTATAATTATAGTATATAAATGATAATATTTTCAAAATATCAGATTTTGAAATCATTTCCTTTACGATATTCATTATAAAAATGAATAAAATCAATATAAATATCGTTCACGTCAAAATGGCGTTAATCTAATCAACACGGCTTTATATATTTAAATATTTTTGTGTCTATCCCAAATCAGACATCAAAATCATATTTTGATCCATTACTGAATATTATTTTAAAATATTAGTTATTTTAAAATATTCATTATTTTTCATTTTAAAATATTTGTTAATTTAAAATATTCGTTCTATCTGAATTGGAATCAGACACAGTCAATTACACATAATTTTATTTATATGGATTTCATACACATATGTACACAACGATAATCATACACAGTCAACCATCATCCAGAGTGCATTACACAACTGCATAAGCGTTAAATATAAATAATTAACGATTACAACAGTTTTTCAACCCCATCGATTGACATACAAAGAAACAATTGGGATTAGTGTATGTCAAATGTCATCCCAATACCCGTGCGGGGTTTAAATCAACACACACATATTTTATTTGTGCAGTTGGGCGATGCGTAAAATATATTGTCCCAATCAATATCAGTCAAATGAGTGTACATAAACAAATCGTCCGATTTGTAAATGAATATTTATTTTCGTTCACATACACATTAAAAATTATATTTTTAATGATAAAATATTTATTTTAACACATGAATATTTTATACAGTTCGTTTATACAATAAAAATGATATTTTTATTATTCTAACATTTTTAGAAAATTTTGGCAGCATAACGGCGCGGTACTAGAATCGGAACAAAGTCTAGCCTTATCCCTCTCCTAATATTGGCATGCACCATACACATACCAATTCTAATCAATTCAATTTACATTCCAAATCAAATTCAACCAATTTATCAATCAAAACAAACAACCAAACATCAATGGATTCAATCAAAGGTGTCGGGTGCTTCTAAGCGCCGTCTGCATCCTAGTATATATATTTGACTAGAAAATAAAATTAGAGTGAGAAGTTCTCACCTTTGGGACCCACTCCTCCAGTTTTATTTCTAAATTTCTGAACCATTTGGATTTGCCCGAAATTCCAACGCAATCCTTTTCACGTTGTTCATAGTAAAAATCACATTTTTAATTTGATGTTTATATATTTAAAAATCGCATTTTTATATCGCTATATATATAAATATATATATATATATATAAAAGATCACATTTTTATAACGCCACTATGTAAATAAAAATCATATTTTCATTTTGCTACTATGTAAATAAAAATCATATTTTATTATGCTACATGTAAATAAAATTCATATTTTTATTATGCTACTATGTAAATAAAAATCATACTTTCATTGTGCTACTATGTAAATAAAAATCATATTTTTATTATGCTACTATGTAAATAAAAATCATATTTTTAATTTGATGTCCTTATATATAAATTCATATTTTTAACAAATGCTTTTCATATAAAAAATCCGATTTTTAAACTAATGTGATTCATGAAGAAAACCGATTTTTACTAAATGTGATTCATGAAAAAAAACTGATTTTTACTAAATGTGATTCATGAAAAAATAACTGATTTTTACTAAATGTGATTCATGAAAAAAACTGATTTTTACTAAATGTTATTCAAGAAAAAAAACAATCCAGTTGGAATAATGATCATAAAATAAACAATAATGATCATAAAATAAACAATAATTTTGAGGAATCCAGTTGGATCCCTCCAACATGTGTTTTTCCCTACATCCAAATAGGTTATCTCAAATAAAACAATCCATTTCATACGATAATATATTATTAGCAATAATAAACATGAACAATCAATTGAATTGATAACCGTCTCAACTAATAACAACAATGCAAGCATCCAATTAAATTTAATACGTTTACATTATTATAAGCGTAACCAACAAGGTAAGTTACCCCAATTGGAATTAATCATTAAAATAATGATTTCATTTCATTTAAATTAAACAAACGTTTAATCTAAACAATTCAATCAATATATAAATATTATTCACTAGACATCCAAACAAACATTAAATCAACCAACAATTAGCAAATATAGCACACAATTAATAAACCCGACTTATATAAAATATAAGCGGGAGAACTGAGTGAGTTTAACTCACCTTGATTATATTTGTTGGTTAAACGAGTAATTTTAAATAAAATTAAACAGTCGTTTAATTTTATAAAAAAATTCGGTAGTTTCCAATGTTGCCCAAACCAACTCCAGAACGTAGCCTTTATTCCTGCGACTCCAACGTACCCTATTTCGTTAAAAAACGGTTTGCGTGTGAAATAATTACGATAGTTATAAGTTGGTATATCCTAATTAAATTTAAATAAAACATTAGTATATTATTTATTTGGGCTTACTTACATCCAAGCCCATACTATCATTTTGACTTGCACATAAATCCATTCACACAGTCACCAATTAAAAATCTGTTTCCCTCTATTTTCGTTTGAAAACAAACTGCCGAGCTTTTTTATTTTATTTTTTTATAACTAGCCCAAGCCCATTTTCCTTAACCCATGTCCGCAAATCCCAAACCGTTAGCTATAGTGTTGATCTTTTTCCCTATCTAAAATCCCCTGAAGCCTCACTTTATATGATCGCGTGGCATAAGTCTTCCCATGCACACATGGTACTCCATCACGCTGCTACATTTGCCCATGCCACTGTGTCCGCCTCCAGTTTGCACTCCCCTCTTCCGGCCATCTGCCATGGTCCTCTCTTTTTTCGAACTGTACCTGTTGCAACTTCAACGCCGCTCGTCAGCTAGAATTAGACACCAAAATTCCGATGCCACCCTGATCGCCGCTAACCGGGCTCCGACTGACTTCATCCTCCATTGTGCCACGTGGGCCCCATAAGAGACTGAAACACAAAATCAATAGTATTACGTTCATCCTTCGACTGTGCCACCACAAGGGCATCTCACGCTGCCGCACCACCTTCACTAGCTCCGCCTTGATGGCCAACACTTCGCATGAAGACACGACCTTCCATTTCATACCAGCTCGATCAACTCAGAACCCAAAAAGAAAACATGACAGTGCTCTCCTTCCTCCGCTTTCTTCGATCACCACTGTTCACCATCCTTCCCCAAACTCCACCGGTTCCTCGAGAACACCACCACGGTCGGCTTCGTAGTTGAGAACATTAGTTAATATGTAGTGTATGAGGAGATGTGGATTATTTTGGGAGTTGGAAGCTTCGTTTTGTATTTTATTTTGTTGATGGAATTTTCAGTTCTCATTTCTGGAACAAAAGAAACAACATGGAGTAGCAGTGTTTATTTATAATACAGAATCGTGGGAGCCAAGGTATTATATGTAGGTTTTCAGAAGTAGAATAGATAGCTATATATTTTTGTACTGAAAATATAAGGTAAGATTTTTTTTTCATGTCTGCTGAAAGGTGATGAATTAATGTTGCGCAAGTGAAAAGAAGAAGAACAGGGTACATTTTTATTTTGTAGTACATGGTATGTTAGGCCACGTTTTCAATTTAGCATGAAGCTCGCGTATAATTTGGTTGTTGAACGAAGTGGGGAAAAGAAAAGGCAGTGTACGTACATATACATGGGGAAAAAAATTTGGCCATTAGACAATAGATGGTATGAGGTAGGCATGTGAAGGCTTGGGTAAGCTTCACATATTTGTACCTTCACTACACTATAACAACCAATTTGGCACACAACGCTGCAGAGATAAAATACGGGTTATAGCCATATCACATTTGATAGTTCTTAGAGTTGTATCAAACTATATTTTGCGATCCGCACCACCTAGACACCATAAATCTAACCGTCCATCATGGATGCTCCGAATCAATTAATTTGACACGGCCTTTGGAAAAATCTAATGCATATCATATTGTGCACCCCTTTAGACACTCCGAACACAAATTTTGGCTGCTCCCTTTTCCTTTTGTTTTACTTTAATGGTGACCGAAAACCCGAATTAGGGTTTTTGGTCACCAAATCGTGCCTCCACCTTTCTCTGGAATCTCCTCCTCCGGCAAAGATGATTCGATTTGTGTGTCTCCAGCATTGAACTAGTTAGATCATTTGCATCATTCCAATGTGCTAATCAACCTTCATCAAAGTCTCAGGTATAATTATAAGTAGTCGTGCTTTACCTAATTCAGCTATAAAGTGGAATTTTATTTTCCACTGTAAATGTAAATGATGTCAATGATCTACAAGCACAAAGCAAGATTTGCCAAATTTGGGTAATCTGAAGATTGTGGACTTTGGTGTAACACACTTCAGAAATGGTATGAGTCATGAAAAAGATCAACTTATTCTTAATTTGTATTATTACATTCAGGTAATTCTTTTTACTTGTTCATATTCACTTAATGTCACTGTAGCTTTTGATTTTGCTACTTGTTCATATCTCAACATACTTATAGAGGTTTACAGTTCGATGCTTAATGAGATATTGCCATTCATGTAGTAATAATGCTAGGATATATGTATGCTTATCAGAACACTCTTACTTATTATTTATGCTTTCTATGGCTTTTTGTTGAACCTGTGGGGTGATGAGCTGAGAGTGCAATGCCATACGGGAAGGAGTCGAAGGAGGAATTGGTAAAATTAGTGGAAGGAAAGAGGCTCAAGGTTAAAATACATGGTAGCGATCAATATAGTCATTTTGTTGGCGATGTCTATTTCAATAGCATTTTTATTCAGGTAATTCTATCATGGTACTGCCCTTCGTGTAATACAAGAAGTTATTAGTGTTTTGAACTATATAGGTTATAACTATGCAGTAAAACCATAATTGTGCAGGGTCTGCTGGATTGGGATTTCTATCATGGTACTTAGCAGAAAAAATCAGAGCATTTTTGATATAAACTTCAGGTAATATCTCGCTTTTTTCCATCCCCTCATCTCAGATACACTACATTAGATAAGGGTGATAGAATAGAAAGGGCAAGGCTATAACAATGTTATATCTACATTGATGCCAAGTGACAAGGAGAATTATAACAAGTTTGTGGTTTAATATTTTTAGAGAGAAATAGTGAGTCATTACGTGAAAATCATGTTTGCGGAGATTTTGGAGAATGAAAAATAAACTGGTTCAAAGCAAAAAAAATTGTTTTGGAGAATGAAATCATGTCAGTAGCATTACATAAACATGTTATACAAATAACTGACAAATACGCACACACGAATACAAAGACACGATATGCCCTTTACTGTTATTAGTACGAACACAAAGACACGATATTTTGTGTGCAATCAGGCATAAAATTACTTCTTTTTTCATGTAGATTTTGGTGTTTTTGTGCTACTGGAACTCAGGCGCTGGCTATTACGATTCAATTTTACTGCCAATCATCAGATTGGCCTTTTAAGCTTTTATTTTAAACCGTGTACATATATAAATATTTATGCTGTTATATATAAAACCTTATGATTAGCATCATGAGCTAGCTTATTCTCATAGTACTGCTTTGATTTACAGCAAACACATGGATTTCATCGGCACGATCAGCACGTACGCTCAATCTTCTCGGCCTCGACTGGAGTTATATATATCAGGCTGATCATATGTTTTTACCTTTTTTTGCTATTTCGTACTGTTATGAAAATCTTTGACAGTTCCCTTTGTATATGTTTGTATGTTATACATTGTGTTCGTGTTATGAAAAATCTTGTAATGCTTTGAGTGTATATATATATATATTGTGTTATTTTTGTGTATAAATTGTGGTATATATGCTGTGTTATGAAAAATATGTGCTACAGTTTATGTTTATATATATGTGCATATATATATATGTGTGTGTGTGTGTGTGTGCGCGCGCACACACACACAGATATAACTAGATACAGTCAAAGGCCGTGTCTGAATTCGGTTTAGATACGACTATAAGCCGTATGTTATCACTAGTGAGATACAGTTTACAGCCGTATCTAAAAATTTAACACGCAGTTTTTTGATACGGCTTTCTGCCTTGTTTAAGAGCTTTAGATACGGCTAAAAACTTAGCTTAATTAGCATATATGGTCTAGTGCTTACTAGGTCGCTTAGAATTTATGGTAAAAGCTTATTTAGCTTTATTATTTTTAGGCTGTACGTGTAGTGGGTCAGGCATTGCTTATGGTAGGCAAGTACTAGCTTTAGGGTGGCTTAGGTTGCACTATATTTAAGGCTTAAGTTTTAATTTTAATTTTATTTTAACATAATTTGGGATAGAAGCTCCAATTTATTATATTAAATTTCGTTTTACCGCTCTTTAACGTTGCACGTTAAATATACACCCCGCCACACATCCATTCCAAACTTAATGAAAACAGACACAATGCTATGTCTTACTGCTTCGGATCCAATGAAAATAATTTCGTTGAATTCCATCTTTGTTTGCAAAAATGACATTATTTTATTTTCAACATATCCATCGGTTTATATTTAAATTAAACGTACCGACAAAACAACTCCAGTTGGCTCCAAACTGGAAATCAAGCAATAACTAGCTATACATATTCCAACAAAATTTGTTTTTTCAGAAATGGTGGTTGTTTGAAAACTAGATAATCTTACAACTTATATAATATCGCTAAAATATAATTTAATTCCAAAATAATCTTATAATATATCCAAATAAAATAATACATCACTTTCAAATTAAACCAATGTGAAATTATAACTCAATATTAACATATTCAAGTTAAACAATATTCAAATATATTAAAAAAGCCTTATTTAATTTAATAAATAAACGTTATAATTTATAAACGATTTCCATAGCGACTATTTCAAATTTTGATTTGGACATAACTTACAGTCTATAAGATAAAATCTCAATTTTTCTCTTTCATAAGAAATTATTATCAAATAGATTCTAACATTTCTAGTTTCACAGAATTCAAACTTAAAACAGATTTTGTATATTCAATTGAATTTCAAAACTAAATTTTATGAACTACCGCGACATTACAAGTTCATTTTATAATTAAATATAAATTAAACGTTCAATCGTTGTTTTATTAATGAATTTGATATAAAAATCCATTAATATTCCAATTATAATATTTAAAACAAGTTTAAATATCCAGTTTCAAATTACCGAAAAATTTGGGTCGTTAAACTAATGGACTAAGTTTTTAACCTAAAACCTATCGATCCTAAATCTGTAACACCCCACCTCCGCTAGGGTCACTCACAAAGGGAATGCACTAGGTTTGGTGAAGCATTATCGAGGTAAACATACACAGAAATATTACAAGACATAAGATATATAAAACAGCGGAAGTAAAACAAATTTCATTACCTTATAAAATAAGGTCTAAAGCCTTTTACATCAGAATACATCAAAACCTGTCTTGCAATAGTAAAGAAGCATAAAACCATTTCATAAATTATTCCCCAAGTAAAACAGTAAAGTAGCCATAGCCAAGAAAAGTCCAAGCCATGTGTGATGACCTTCAAGCAGAAGAAGTCCGAACTAGATAATAGTGTTTCCTCCCTAAAACCTGGGGGGAAACGGAAGACAAAGAGGCGAAACAAAACGGGGTCAGTCATAAAGACTGGTAAGTCCTATCTACTTCCAATATAAAAACAGGTAAAGGTAGCATGACATGCATAAACTGAAAGTAAACATAAGGATGACTACAAGATAGATAAACTAATCCAGGGTAACAGGCTGAACTACTGTAGCAAGATAAACTAAGATATCATGATAAACTACGGTGTCATGATAAATCAAGGTATCACATCGTCAGGTTTCTATCAAGTATACTATCCCAAGGTATCTATCATGTATACCATCCCATGGTATCTATCATGTATACCATCCCAAGGTATTTATCATGTATATTTGCTCTGCACCTCTCGTACTAGTATCCCAACCCGCGTCATGTGTCAACTATGAATGTCCCTTGCCCAATGTCATGTAATGGTCCATGTCAACCTAATATATAGTATATGTAGGTTTTCCCAACTCGTATGTTTCTTTCCATGTATAAGTTCAGTCCTTTGCCGTAGGCCATACGGGCTTTCCCATGTAAATGTTTTATCCTTGAGGTTATTTTGGACTGCTACCCTTGATCTGGTTATGTTTTCTTACCACGAACTATCGCGTGTTCACTTAGGATTTATGCCACCTAGGACTACTAGGGATTATGCTACCTAATGAACGTTTCCGTGTCTCGGTTTGGGTTCAGCCACCTAGGGCCACTAGGGATTATGCCACCCGTCAACCGCGCCCTTTATCCCACGTATGTATCGTGAATCGTTATCCATGTACAGCCGCACATGTATCCCAATGTGCCATCCGAGTTCCGTGCAGGGCAAATCAAGAAATTCGGAATTCGGTCGGGAGCTTTAAGTCGTCTGCTGATGCAGATATCAAGGTCTGTTTTTGTATCCGTGGCTATGGTCCCACGTGACCCCTCCCTCAACTACTGAAAGGAAATCCAAGAAAAATCATGTATGAGAACTACATCCCGGCCCCACTATAGCCCCACTTTCCTATGGGCCAACCTCACCCATGACTCGATAGCAAGAACATGGTCTGTTGCGAGTTCTCTGCCTTCCCGTTCGTACACGATTGACTAAAGATGGTAGGTAGTCGGCGACGTGCTATCCAGGGCAAAATCAAGTATCGTCGACTCCACGCTAATCCTTCCCAGTCTTTAGGTCGCTCGCATAGCAACCAAGGCATACTCTTGGCTCTTCTACCGCAGACCTTAACCTTTGTGGGGCCGGGTTTCATAGACCATCTACCACCTCACAGAGGGATACCAAGAGTACCCTCACGTCCCTCGAAGCTACCGCTTCGTCACCCAGTTCGTTGGAGCCCTTATCCAAGTTGGATAATTTGCTCCTCCTCGTGTTTTAAGCGATGACCTACCATATCGGGTTACTCATCCATTCATGAATTAGTCCCATGTCCTTGGCTAAGAATTATTACTTAGTTATACTTAACTAAGGTTTACCACTTAGCTTCTTTTCCCCGTTACCCTTGATTAACCACGATTTTCTACCTAGTTCCTCTCACTAGGGTTTTGTCTATTGGGTTAAGTGTTGTTATTCAGGTTCATGACATAGCCCGCATACGAATCATGTCAAGATTGGCTAAGTATTTAAGTTTAAGACCTAGCCCTACAAGTTGGTTAAGTATACCAGGAAGCTCATGACTTAACCCACTTCAATCATCAAGTAAAATTGGTTAAGTATTTGTTTATCTTAACCCTATCAGCTTATCGTGTTAGATTGGTTAAGCATAGATTATCTTAACCTCATCGGATTATCGAGTCAGATTGGTTAAGTATAGGTTAACTTAACCCCATCCACTAATCGTATTAGAATGGTTAAGTATATTTAAACGGTCTTGTGACTTAACCCTATCAAGTTCTCACATTAGATTGGTTAAGTATGGTTGCTTAACCTCATCAAATCATCATGTATAATTGATTAAGTATAAGTTACTTAACCCCATTAAATTATCATGTTAAGTTGGTTAAGTATTGGTTACTTAACCACATTGAATTACCAAGTTTAGATTGGTTAAGTGTTTAACTTAACCCCATCGAATTACCGTGTTTAGATTAGTTAAGTGTAGGTTACTTAACCCCATCTAATTACCGTGTTTAGGTTAGTTAAGTGTAGGTTACTTAACCCCATCTAATTACCAAGTCGGATTAGTTAAGTGTAAATTACTTAACCCCATCCCCTAATTGTCTTGTACGGTTAAGTGTCATTAAGAAATCAAGCCCGGTCCCACTTAACCTACCCATTCGTGTCATATCGGTTAAGTGTCATTAGTCAAACTTACTTAACCTTATCATGTGGCATTAATTTAATTAATGCACTCTCAACCTCCCACATTAGACCTTGTTGTGGTTACTAGTTAAGCCGGGCGGGTCCGGGTAGTTTTACACCACAACCTAGTCTAACCTCGGGTCTTAAGCGCAACATGACCAACTTCTCACATTGGATCCTATTGTTTGTAGCCACTAGTTAAGCCGGGCGGGTCCGGGTAGATTTATGCTACAAACTCAACCCAACCTCGAGTTGGCCACCTTCATGTTCGGTCTAGCGTCATATTACACTTACAACCCACATGTGTCTAGTTTCAAGTCCCATGTTTACCCCACATGTCATGCCCACATTTAGGTGTATCATAAGTGCCATATTTTCATGAAATCCCATGTCAAATTATCATGTCATAATCACGCATGTCTAACCTGCCCCAAAGCGTGTTTCCAACCCAAGTAAAAGCGAGTCAACATAGTAAGGGTACTATGCTACATATTGGCCTCACAACATGCACGATGTCAAAAAGGGATTAGCCACAACATGCATGGTATCATAAGGGGTTTGGTCTCAAAATATGCATAGCATCATAAGAGAGTTTGGCCACAAGCATGCATAGTATCATAAGGGAATTTGGCCACAAACATGCATAGTATCATAAGGGAATTTGGCCACAAACATGCATAGTATCATAAGGGAATTTGTCCACAAACATGCATGATAACATAAGGGGTTTGGGTTCATTTACATGCATAAGCCCCAAAGTCAAATCTTTGCCAATGTTTCACAAGTCAAATGGTTCTCAAAGGTTCATGCTAGCATTCCATAGATAAAGATTCAAACTTGCAAGATAAACTAGGTTAATCATAACATGGATAGCATGAATTAGTCACTAAGCATAGCCAAAAGTCATAGGTTCAAGCAAAAGAGGCATGACAAGGTTCATATAGGCTAGCATACTTAGTTTAATCTCGTTTTATTCCATGCCATCATTAAAACTACCGTTTAGATCTAGAAGTAGCTAGAACTTACATAGCATGGCAAGAGATTTAGGAGCGTGTATCGTCTTGTCGAAGAATCCATGTTGAGATGATGATCAAAACCCTTAATTTGGTGTAGAAAGCTTGCACCTTCGTCTTGGATCTAGTTTGAATACATAGGCTCTTGAAGTTGGAGATGGAGGCCATGATCAAGAGGGATTTGGGTAGCACTTCGTTGTTAGATTGATTTTGTGTGATTTAGGTTAGGTCCTAGGGTATTTTTATAGAGATTAGGAGTAGTTTAGGCCCTTAGATTAACCCTAGGATAGATCAGAACCGTCAGAATTCATCACAAGCCCCCCAAAATCAGTTCAAACAGCAAGCAGGCGCACCAGGTTGCCTGGGCTCGACCAGGCAGGTCGACACCGTGTCGACTGGGCAGTCGACATGGGGGTGGCTGTGTCGACTGCACAGTCGACACGCCTGTCGACACGACCTGGGCGAGAGTTCTCCCGCCATTCCCCCTTGTGTTTTTGAATTTTGAATTCTGCCCTAGTTTTAAACTGTTTTGAATTTGAAATTTTCTGAAAACTTCGACGGGTTATAACTTGGTCATACGGACTCCGATTTTCGAAAAATCGGACTCTATTTCGTGTATTTTTCCGAGACGAACGCAATGGAACAGCCCGTTTCTCTTGATTCAGATTTCATCATTAAATTCTGCCTTGATTCTTGTCCTAGCACATTGTAAAAATCCGGGTTGTTACATTCCCCCCAACTTAAAGGATTTCGTCCCCGAAATCTCCAAGTTAGGAAGAACATATCCTACCATCCATCCAAAACATCATCCACAGGCAACCATGGTCCTTAGATGATTTCTAATGCCATATGAACATATGCAGAACGTGTGTGTATATGCTCTTTAGCTAATGCTAATGATCAGGCCTGAATGATCTTTCTAATGCAAAATATGTTTAGTGCCATGAGTCCAACATGTATGCAAATAGTCCTAGTCATATAAGTACTATATGTGTGCAAAAACATTCATCCACATGCAACATCCACATGGTAACATATTCAATTTCATCCATAAACAAGTACAAATACTTGTGCATATGCAACATGAAACGTGACCGCGTCAATCTAGTATCTAATGTGTATTCGCGCATCCACGAGCAACCACTTGCAACCATTTGCAACCATATCAATCATAATATGTTTCAAATACATGTTTACATCCATAGAGTTCTACCTAAGGTTCCCAAGATAAGATCGAGGAGATAAACAAGACAAACTCCTTACGGGGTTTGTGACAGAAACAGGACCAAGAGGATATCCACCAAGCGATAGCATGCAAGTAAGCTCTACAGGTGAACCAAGTATCAAATATATACTCCTAAAAAGAGACATGATGCGCGCGTCTAAGCCGCATTTCCATGAGCTTAATTCCATTGTGCCTTGACCGCCTTTGACTTCACGATTTCGTAGCTCCTTGATTCCTATTTCCAAGGTATGAGTTGGAACTCATTTCACTATCGCCTCTCGTTCCACTTTCACTTATTCTTTCCCTAGTATACTTGTCTCAACCATATCTACGTACTCATGCAAGCTCTCCAAAATTCACTTGTGAATTCTGGATCTCGTTTACCGATGTCAATCCATGTTACCAAGCGTACCTACTAGGGTGATTCCTATAACTCATGCTTAAGCGGAATGAATCATCCGTCCTACTGGCGAACGTTACTAGATCGGATCAGAGATTTCCGACAAATGCATCAAGAGATTCTTGGTAACTAACCATGACAGAACCCAAAAGGTTATACAAGACTTCGAGGGTATTACCAAGGCAAGTTAAGAGTTTAACTACCCTTCTTTCAAAACCGAGGATGGCATCCCTTACTGGATAGCCACTTCATCCCTAGAATCCATCTATAGCTCAACAATAGAAGCGTTGCTTCCAATCTCAACACTTGGCATAGACGTTCTCAAATCCAAACAAATCATGAATAAATGGACCGACTCTCCAACCAGATTTTGGGACTAAAGTGGGATCTTCTACCATGCTAGTACTAAGGTGCAGAGACTTAACTATCGAGGCAGACTTAAATGATGCGATGATCAAAACAAAGTCTAGACGGGGCGATAGAAAAGAAAGGCTAAGCCTTTAACAGAAACGGTACCATTCCTCTTAGGTACGCTAGAAATGAGAGCATACAATTGCCCTCTCGCTGATCTTGTCCTTATCTTCCTTTGTGGGTCAATCCATACCAACAAGTTGCTTATCCTTACGTCCGTGTCCTTTATCCTTGCTCTTATTACCCTTCCTTGTAACACGGTAACAGGCCTCTCGAGAACCACCTCCATCTCACGGAAAACACTTCGTAGCTAAACAAGGATTAGTCGCAGTTAAAACTACTGTGACTACAGATGGAGGAACGAAAGGAAAAGAGGTTCAATCAAGGAAACAAAGGATAGTGCTAATGGCTTTTGGGGAATAGGCTTTAAAAAAAAAATCTTGAAAAATGCTTCTTTGTAAACGGTTTTTCAAATAGTTTTCAGAAGGTTTTAAAAACTTTTGCCCAGTCTGGTAACCTGGCTCTGATACCAAATGTAACACCCCACCTCCGCTAGGGTCACTCACAAAGGGAATGCACTAGGTTTGGTGAAGCATTATCGAGGTAAACATACACAGAAATATTAAAAGACAGAACATATATAAAACAGCGGAAGTAAAACAAATTTCATTACCTTATAAAATAAGGTCTAAAGCCTTTTACATCAGAATACATCAAAACCTATCTTGCATTAGTAAAGAAGCATAAAACCATTTCATAAATTATTCCCCAAGTAAAACAGTAAAGTAGCCATAGCCAAGAAAAGTCCAAGCCATGCGTGATGACCTTCAAGCAGAAGAAGTCCGAACTAGATAATAAAGTTTCCTCCCTGAAACCTGGGGGGGAAACGGAAGACAAAGAGGCGAAACAAAACAAGGTCAGTCATAAAGACTGGTAAGTCCTATCTACTTCCAGTATAAAAACAGGTAAAGGTAACATGACATGCATAAACTGAAAGTAAACATAAGGATGACTACAAGATAGATAAACTAAACCAGGGTAACAGGCTGAACTACTGTAGCAAGATAAACTAAGATATCATGATAAACTACGGTGTCATGATAAATCAAGGTATCACATCGTCAGGTTTCTATCAAGTATACTATCCCAAGGTATCTATCATGTATACCATCCCATGGTATCTATCATGTATACCATCCCAAGGTATTTATCATGTATATTTGCTCTGCACCTCTCGTTCTAGTATCCCAACCCCCGTCATGTGTCAACTATGAACGTCCCTTGCCCAATGTCATGTAACGGTCCATGTCAACCTAATATATAGTATATGTAGGTTTTCCCAACTCGTATGTTTCTTCCATGTATAAGTTCAGTCCTTTGCCGTAGGCCATACGGGCTTTCCCATGTAAACGTTTTATCCTTTAGGTTATTTTGGACTGCTACCCTTCATCTGGTTATGTTTTCTTACCATGAACTATCGCGTGTTCACTTAGGATTTATGCCACCTAGGACTACTAGGGATTATGCTACCTAATGAACGTTTCCGTGTCTCGGTTTGGGTTCAGCCACCTAGGGCCACTAGGGATTATGCCACCTGTCAACCGCGCCCTTTATCCCACGTATGTATCGTGAATCGTTATCCATGTCTAGCCGCACATGTATCCCAATGTGCCATCCGAGTTCTGTGCCAGGGCAAATCAAGAAATACGGAACTCGGTCGGGAGCTTTAAGTCATCTGCTGATGCAGATATCAAGGTCTGTTTTTGTATCCGTGGCTATGGTCCCACGTGACCCCTCCCTCAACTACTGAAAGGAAATCCAAGAAAAATCATGTATGAGAACTACATCCCGGCCCCACTATAGCCCCACTTTCCTATGGGTCAACCTCACCCATGACTCGATAGCAAGAACATGGTCTGTTGTGAGTTCTCTGCCTTTCCGTTCGTACACGATTGACTAAAGATGGTAGGTAGTCGGCGACGAGCTATCCAGGGCAAAATCAAGTATCGTCGACTCCACGCTAATCCATCCCAGTCTTTAGGTCGCTCGCATAGCAACCAAGGCATACTCTTGGCTCTTCTACCGCAGACCTTAACCTCTGTGGGGTCGGGTTTCATGGACCATCTGCCACCTCACAGAGGGATACCAAGAGTACCCACACGTCCCTCGAAGCTACCGCTTCGTCACCCAGTTCGTTGGAGCCCTTATCCAAGTTGGATAATTTGCTCCTCCTCGTGTGTTTAAGCGATGACCTACCATATCGGGTTACTCATCCATTCATGAACTAGTCCCATGTCCTTGGCTAAGAATTATTACTTAGTTATACTTAACTAAGGTTTACCACTTAGCTTCTTTTCCCCGTTACCCTTGATTAACCACGATTTTCTACCTAGTTCCTCTCACTAGGGTTTTGTCTATTGGGTTAAGTGTTGTTATTCAGGTTCATGACTTGGCCCGCCTACGAATCACGTCAAGATTGGCTAAGTATTTAAGTTCAAGACCTAGCCCTACAAGTTGGTTAAGTATACCAAGAAGCTCATGACATAACCCTATTCAATCATCAAGTCAAATTGGTTAAGTATTTGTTTATCATAACCCTATCAGCTTATCGTGTTAGATTGGTTAAGCATAGATTATCTTAACCTCATCGGATTATCGAGTCGGATTGGTTAAGTATAGGTTAACTTAACCCCATCCACTAATCGTATTAGAATGGTTAAGTATATTTAAACGGTCTTGTGACTTAACCCTATCAAGTTCTCACATTAGATTGGTTAAGTATGGTTGCTTAACCTCATCAAATCATCATGTATAATTGATTAAGTTACTTAACCCCATTAAATTATCATGTTAAGTTGGTTAAATATTAGTTACTCAACCACATTGAATTACCAAGTTTAGAATGGTTAAGTGTTTAACTTAACCCCATTGAATTACCGTGTTTAGATTAGTTAAGTGTAGGTTACTTAACCCCATCTAATTACCGTGTTTAGATTAGTTAAGTGTAGGTTACTTAACCCCATCTAATTACCAAGTCGGATTAGTTAAGTGTAAATTACTTAACCCCATCCCCTAATTGTCTTGTATGGTTAAGTGTCATTAAGAAATCAAGCCCGGTCCCACTTAACCTACCCATTCGTGTCATATCGGTTAAGTGTCATTAGTCAAACTTACTTAACCTTATCATGTGGCATTAATTTAATTAATGCACTCTCAACCTCCCACATTAGACCTTGTTGTGGTTACTAGTTAAGCCGGGCGGGTCCGGGTAGTTTTACACCACAACCTAGTCTAACCTCGGGTCTTAAGCGCGACATGACCAACTTCTCACATTGGATCCTATTGTTTGTAGCCACTAGTTAAGCCGGGCGGGTCCGGGTAGATTTATGCTACAAACTCAACCCAACCTCGAGTTGGCCACCTTCATGTTTGGTCTAGCGTCATATTACACTTACAACCCACACGTGTCTAGTTCCAAGTCCCATGTTTACCCCACATGTCATGCCCACATTTAGGTGTATCATAAGTGCCATATTTTCATGAAATCCCATGTCAAATTATCATGTCATAATCACGCATGTCTAACCTACCCCAAAGCGTGTTTCCAACCCAAGTAAAAGCGAGTCAACATAGTAAGGGTACTATGCTACATATTGGCCTCACAACATGCACGATGTCAAAAAGGGATTAGCCACAACATGCATGGTATCATAAGGGGTTTGGTCTCAAAATATGCATAGCATCATAAGAGAGTTTGGCCACAAGCATGCATAGTATCATAGGGGAATTTGGCCACAAACATGCATAGTATCATAAGGGAATTTGGCCACAAGCATTCATAGTATCATAAGGGAATTTTTCCACAAACATGCATGATAACATAAGGGGTTTGGGTTCATTTACATGCATAAGCCCCAAAGTCAAATCTTTGCCAATGTTTCACAAGTCAAATGGTTCTCAAAGGTTCATGCTAGCATCCCATAGATAAAGATTCAAACTTGCAAGATAAACTAGGTTAATCATAACATGAATAGCATGATTTAGTCACTAAGCATAGCCAAAAGTCATAGGTTCAAGCAAAAGAGGCATGACAAGGTTCATATAGGCTGGCATACTTAGTTTAATCTCGTTTTATTCCATGCCATCATTAAAACTACCATTTAGATCTAGAAGTAGCTAGAACTTACATAGCATGGCAAGATATTTAGGAGCGTGTATCGTCTTGTCGAAGAATCCATGTTGAGATGATGATCAAAACCCTTGATTTGGTGTAGAAAGCTTGCACCTTTGTCTTGGATCTAGTTTGAATGCTTAGGCTCTTGAAGTTGGAGATGGAGGCCATGATCAAGAGGGATTTGGGCAGCACTTCATTGTTAGATTGATTTTGAGTGATTTAGGTTAGGTCCTAGGGTGTTTTTATAGAGATTAGGAGTAGTTTAGGCCCTTAGATTAACACTAGGATAGATCAGAACCGTCAGAATTCATCACAAGCCCCCCAAAATCAGTTCAAACAGCAAGCAGGCGCACCAGGTTGCCTGGGCTCGACCAGGCAGGTCGACACCGTGTCGATTGGGCAGTCGACACGGTGGTGGCTGTGTTGACTGCACAGTCGACACGACCTGGGCGGGAGTTCTCCCGCCCTTCCCCCTTGTGTTTTTGAATTTTGAATTCTGCCCTAGTTTTAAACTGTTTTGAATTTGAAATTTTCTGAAAACTTCGACGGGCCATAACTTGGTCATACGGACTCCGATTTTCGAAAACTCAGACTCTATTTCGCGTATTTTTCCGAGATGAACGCAATGGCATAACCCGTTTCTCTTGATTCAGATTTTATAATTAAATTCTGCCTTGATTCTTGTCCTAGCACGTTGTAAAAATCCGGGTTGTTACATTCCCCCCAACTTAAAGGATTTTGTCCCCGAAATCTCCAAGTCAGGAAGAACGTATCCTACCATCCATCATCCATCTACTTAAAACATCATCCACAGGCAACCATGGTCCTTAGATGATTTCTAATGCCATATGAACATATGCATAACGTGTGTATATATGCTCCTTAGATAATGCTAATGATCAGGCCTGAATGATCTTTCTAATGCAAAATATGTTTAGTGCCATGAGTCCACCATGTATGCAAATAGTCCTAGTCATATAAGTACTATATGTGTGCACAAACATTCATCCACATGCAACATCCACATGGTAACATATTCAATTTCATCCATAAACAAGTACAAATACTCGTGCATATGCAACATGAAACGTGACCGCGTCAATCTAGTATCTAATGTGTATTCGCGCATCCACCAGCAACCACTTGCAACCACTTGCAACCATTTGCAACCATATCAATCATAACATGTTATAAAAACATGTTTACATCCATAGAGTTCTATCTAAGGTTCCCAAGATAAGATCGAGGAGATAAACAAGACAAACTCCTTACGGGGTTTGTGACAGAAACAGGACCGAGAGGATATCCACCAAGCGATAGCATGCAAGTAAGCTCTACAGGTGAACCAAGGATCAAAGATATACTCCTAAAAAGAGACATGATGCGCGCGTCTAAGCCGCATTTCCATGAGCTTAATTCCATTGTGCCTTGACCGCCTTTGACTTCACGATTTCGTAGCACCTTGATTTCTATTTCCAAGGTATGAGTTGGAACTCATTTCACTATCGCCTCTCGTTCCACTTTCACTTATTCTTTCCCTAGTATACTTGGCTCAACCATATCTACGTACTCATGCAAGCTCTCCAAAATTCACTAGTGAATTCTGGATCTCGTTTACCGATGTCAATCCATGTTACCAAGCGTAACTACTAGGGTGATTCCTATAACTCATGCTTAAGCGGAATGAATCATCCGTCCTACTGGCGAACGTTACTCGATCGGATCAGAGATTTCCGACAAATGCATCAAGAGATTCTTGGTAACTAACCATGACAGAACCCAAAAGGTTATATAAGACTTCGAGGGTATTACCAAGGCAAGTTAAGAGTTTAACTACCCTTCTTTCAAAACTGAGGATGGCATCCCTTACTGGATAAACACTTCATCCCTAGAATCCATCCATAGCTCAACAATAGAAGCGTTGCTTCCAATCTCAACACTTGGCATAGACGTTCTCAAATCCAAACAAATCATGAATAAATGGACCGACTCTCCAACCACATTTTGGGACTAAAGTGGGATCTTCTACCATGCTAGTACTAAGGTGCAGAGACTTAACTATCGAGGCAGACTTAAATGATGTGATGATCAAAACAAAGTCTAGACGGGGCGATAGAAAAGAAAGGCTAAGCCTTTAACAGAAACGGTACCATTCCTCTTAGGTACGCTAGAAATGAGAGCATACAATTGTCCTCTCGCTGATCTTGTCCTTATCTTCCTTTGTGGGTCAATCCATACCAACAAGTTGCTTATCCTTACGTCCGTGTCCTTTATCCTTGCTCTTATTACCCTTCCTTGTAACACGGTAACAGGCCTCTCGAGAACCACCTCCATCTCACGGAAAACACTTCGTAGCTAAACAAGGATTAGTCGCAGTTAAAACTAATGTGACTACAGATGGAGGAACGAAAGGAAAAGAGGTTCAATCAAGGAAACAAAGGATAGTGCTAATGACTTTTGGGGAATAGCCTTTTAAAAAAAACTTTTCTTGAAAAATTCTTCTTTGTAAACGGTTTTTCAAATAGTTTTCAGAAGGTTTTAAAAACTTTTGCCCAGTCTGGTAACCTGGCTCTGATACCAAATGAAACACCCCACCTCCGCTAGGGTCACTCACAAAGGGAATGCACTAGGTTTGGTGAAGCATTATCGAGGTAAACATGCACAGAAATATTACAAGACAGAACATATGTAAAACAGCGGAAGTAAAACAAATTTCATTACCTTATAAAATAAGGTCTAAAGCCTTTTACATCAGAATACATCAAAACCTGTCTTGCAATAGTAAAGAAGCATAAAACCATTTCATAAATTATTCCCCAAGTAAAACAGTAAAGTAGCCATAGCCAAGAAAAGTCCAAGCCATGCGTGATGACCTTTAAGCAGAAGAAGTCCAAACTAGATAACAGTGTTTCCTCCATGAAACCTGGGGGGAAACGGAAGACAAAGAGGTGAAACAAAACGGGGTCAGTCGTAAAGACTGGTAAGTCCTATCTACTTCCAGTATAAAAACAGGTAAAGGTAACATGACATGCATAAACTGAAAGTAAACATAAGGATGACTACAACATAGATAAACTAAACCAGGGTAACAGGCTGAACTACTGTAGCAAGATAAACTAAGATATCATGATAAACTACGGTGTCATGATAAATCAAGGTATCACATCCTCAGGTTTCTATCAAGTATACTATCCCAAGGTATCTATCATGTATACCATCCCATGGTATCTATCATGTATACCATCCCAAGGTATTTATCATGTATATTTGCTCTGCATCTCTCGTACTAGTATCCCAACCCGCGTCATGTGTCAACTATGAATGTCCCTTGCCCAATGTCATGTAATGGTCCATGTCAAACTAATATATAGTATATGTAGGTTTTCCCAACTCGTATGTTTCTTTCCATGTATAAGTTCAGTCCTTTGCCGTAGGCCATACGGGCTTTCCCATGTAAACGTTTTATCCTTGAGGTTATTTTGGACGGCTACCCTTGATCCGGTTTTGTTTTCTTACCATGAACTATCGGGTGTTCACTTAGGATTTATGCCACCTAGGACTACTAGGGATTATGCTACCTAATGAACGTTTCCGTGTCTCGGTTTGGGTTCAGCCACCTAGGGCCACTAGGGATTATGCCACCCGTCAACCGCGCCCTTTATCCCACGTATGTATCGTGAATCGTTATCCATGTCTAGCCGCACATGTATCCCAATGTGCCATCCGAGTTCGGTCGGGAGCTTTAAGTCGTCTGCTGATGCAGATATCAAGGTCTGTTTTTGTATCCGTGGTTATGGTCCCACGTGACCCCTCCCTCAACTATTGAAAGGCAATCCAAGAAAAATCATGTATGAGAACTACATCCCGGCCCCACTATAGCCCCACTTTCCTATGGGCCAACCTCACCCATGACTCGATAGCAAGAACATGGTCTGTTGGGAGTTCTCTGCCTTTCCGTTCATACACGATTGACTAAAGATAGTAGGTAGTCGGCGACGTGCTATCCAGGGCAAAATCAAGTATCGCCAACTCCACGCTAATCCATCCAAGTCTTTAGGTCGCTCGCATAGCAACCAAGGCATACTCTTGGCTCTTCTACCGCAGACCTTAACCTATGTGGGGCCGGGTTTCATGGACCATCTACCACCTCACAGAGGGATACCAAGAGTACCCTCACGTCCCTCGAAGCTACCGCTTCGTCACCCAGTTCGTTGGAGCCCTTATCCAAGTTGGATAATTTGCTCCTCCTCGTGTGTTTAAGCGATGACCTACCATATCGGGTTACTCATCCATTCATGAACTAGTCCCATGTCCTTGGATAAGAATTATTACTTAGTTATACTTAACTAAGGTTTACCACTTAGCTTCTTTTCCCCGTTACCCTTGATTAACCACGATTTTCTACCTAGTTCCTCTCACTAGGGTTTTGTCTATTGGGTTAAGTGTTGTTATTCAGGTTCATGACTTAGCCCGCATACGAATCATGTCAAGATTGGCTAAGTATTTAAGTTCAAGACCTAGCCCTACAAGTTGGTTAAGTATACCAAGAAGCTCATGACTTAACCCTATTCAATCATCAAGTCAAATTGGTTAAGTATTTGTTTATCTTAACCCTATCAGCTTATCGTGTTAGATTGGTTAAGCATAGATTATCTTAACCTCATCGGATTATCGAGTCGGATTGGTTAAGTATAGGTTAACGTAACCCCATCCACTAATCGTATTAGAATGGTTAAGTATATTTAAACGGTCTTGTGACTTAACCCTATCAAGTTCTCACATTAGATTGGTTAAGTATGGTTGCTTAACCTCATCAAATCATCATGTATAATTGATTAAGTATAAGTTACTTAACCCCATTAAATTATCATGTTAAGTTGGTTAAGTATTGGTTACTTAACCACATTGAATTACCAAGTTTAGATTGGTTAAGTGTTTAACTTAACCCCATCGAATTACCGTGTTTAGATTAGTTAAGTGTAGGTTACTTAACCCCGTCTAATTACCGTGTTTAGATTAGTTAAGTGTAGGTTACTTAACCCCATCTAATTACCAAGTCGGATTAGTTAAGTGTAAATTACTTAACCCCATCCCCTAATTGTCTTGTATGGTTAAGTGTCATTAAGAAATCAAGTCCAGTCCCACTTAACCTACCCATTCGTGTCATATCGGTTAAGTGTCATTAGTCAAACTTACTTAACCTTATCATGTGGCATTAATTTAATTAATGCACTCTCAACCTCCCACATTAGACCTTGTTGTGGTTACTAGTTAAGCCGGGCGGGTCCGGGTAGTTTTATACCACAACCTAGTCTAACCTCGGGTCTTAAGCGCGACATGACCAACTTCTCACATTGGATCCTATTGTTTGTAGCCACTAGTTAAGCCGGGTGGGTCCGGCTAGATTTATGCTACAAACTCAACCCAACCTCGAGTTGGCCACCTTCATGTTTGGTCTAGCGTCATATTACACTTACAACCCATACGTGTCTAGTTTCAAGTCCCATGTTTACCCCACATGTCATGCCCACATTTAGGTGTATCATAAGTGCCATATTTTCATGAAATCCCATGTCAAATTATCATGTCATAATCACGCATGTCTAACCTACCCCAAAGCGTGTTTCCAACCCAAGTAAAAGCGAGTCAACATAGTAAGGGTACTATGCTACATATTGGCCTCACAACATGCACGATGTCAAAAAGGGATTAGCCACAATATGCATGGTATCATAAAGGGTTTGGTCTCAAAATATGCATTGCATCATAAGAGAGTTTGGCCACAAGCATGCATAGTATCATAGGGGAATTTGGCCACAAACATGCATAGTATCATAAGGGAATTTGGCCACAAACATGCATAGTATCATAAGGGAATTTGGCCACAAACATGCATAGTATCATAAGGGAATTTGTCCACAAACATGCATGATAACATAAGGGGTTTGGGTTCATATACATGCATAAGCCCCAAAGTCAAATCTTTGCCAATGTTTCACAAGTCAAATGGTTCCCAAAGGTTCATGCTAGCATTCCATAGATAAAGATTCAAACTTGCAAGATAAACTAGGTTAATCATAACATGAATAGCATGATTTAGTCACTAAGCATAGCCAAAAGTCATAGGTTCAAGCAAAAGAGGCATGACAAGGTTCATATAGGCTGGCATACTTAGTTTAATCTCGTTTTATTCCATGCCATCATTAAAACTACCGTTTAGATCTAGAAGTAGCTAGAACTTACATAGCATGGCAAGAGATTTAGGAGCGTGTATCGTCTTGTCAAAGAATCCATGTTGAGATGATGATCAAAACCCTTGATTTGGTGTAGAAAGCTTGCACCTTCGTCTTGGATCTAGTTTGAATGCATAGGCTCTTGAAGTTGGAGATGGAGGCCATGATCAAGAGGGATTTGGGCAGCACTTCGTTGTTTGATTGATTTTGTGTGATTTAGGTTAGGTCCTAGGGTGTTTTTATAGAGATTAGGAGTAGTTTAGGCCCTTAGATTAACCCTAGGATAGATCAGAACCGTCAGAATTCATCACAAGCCCCCCAAAATCAGTTCAAACAGCAAGCAGGCGCACCAGGTTGCCTGGGCTCGACCAGGCAGGTCGACACCGTGTCGACTGGGTAGTCGACACGGGGGTGGCTGTGTCAACTGCACAGTCGACACGCCTGTCGACACGACCTGGGCGGGAGTTCTCCTGCCCTTCCCCCTTGTGTTTTTGAATTTTGAATTCTGCCCTAGTTTTAAACTGTTTTGAATTTGAAATTTTCTGAAAACTTCGACGGGCCATAATTTGGTCATACGGACTCCGATTTTCAAAAACTCGGACTCTATTTCGCGTATTTTTCCGAGACGAACGCAATGGCATAGCCCGTTTCTCTTGATTCAGATTTTATCTTTAAATTCTGCCTTGATTCTTGTCCTAGCATGTTGTAAAAATCCGGGTTGTTACAAAATCCCTTAGGCTCCATTATAAATATAGCTCCAAACTTAACCCTATTTCTCCTTACTCCATTTCCTCCATTCCCTGCCTCCACTTTACACAACCTTGTCCTCAAATATTTTAATGGAGTGTCGAGACCTACGTTCTTGCATACATTTTTGGAGAATATTTATATATACAGATTCCTACCGGGGATTATCTGATTGCTTAAATTTGTGAGTACTTTCAGTAATTACAAGATCTGTATGAATTGGGGATTATTTTGACAATATAATAGTTGCTGATTTCTTCAGATTTCAGTCTTCTTTTCTATAAATAATCTATGTATATTTGATTACTGCTTTTGCCCTTTCTTATGGCTGTATAAATTTATTTAGTTCATCTTTATCTCTCTTTTTTCGCATATAATTTTATTTACAGTTCAAATTTAGCTTTATTTTATTTTAGATATGTCCTTATTTATTTGAGCCTAGGCCATGCGAGAGCATAGGCCATTGTGCATTTTATTTTCACATTAAGTTTAGGCTTTTAAAGAGCCTAAACCGTCATTCCTTTTTGTTTATGTGCAGTTTGGAGAAAAAACATGAATTTGACAATAAAAGCACATTTGGGAAAAAAATGAAATATGTATAAAAAGGATAAACTGGGGATTACTGGAATTATGCAATTAAGGACAATTGAACTTTAAATTTGGTAAACTGAATAAATGACATTGAATAGATGCTAAATGGCAGGGGTTGGGTTGTACAATGAAATTAAACAAAAATGATGTTTATAGACAACCTATAAATTCAGTTTATATGCAATCTATGATATGGAAAAATGTTACATGAAGAAAGTAGCCTTATTAATAAACTTAAATTAGATGTTAAGTTTAAAATAAACAAATTAGTAAGCATGAATAGTAGTGGTCTATTCCGACAGCATAAGTTGATTAGGAAAAATAGTGATATATTAAGAAAATTTGTAGTAGGAGTCAGTTCCGTCAACGACGATTGATTAGGGAAAATAAAGGGCTCATAGTTAGTATATACAATGAACCCTGAGTATAAGTAACATGGACTATTTATTTGTGCCAAATCAAACTCTGCTTTAACATCTTTATTACACATTTCCCTTAATCAATATCATGTTACACCTGTGTGCGAAGCACGGGTCTAAACTTTGAGACGACCTGGAATTTCGCTCGATCTGAATCAGTCGTGAAACCGATCTAGACCGTTCGAAACCCCTGATCGTTTGAGAACAGGACAAAATAGATCGCAGACGGAAGAACATTTCATTGTTATTACAACAATTCCATCAGAATACAAGAATATACAGGGTATGAATAAATGAATTACATTCGATAAATATCAGAGATTACAATAAATTACATAGCAGCGGAAAATAATACAAAGCACAACTGAAGGTGATATACGGATACAGAGCTTTCCGGATATCATTCCAGCTGTAAAACAGGATCCTGTGAATATAAATCTGCAAAACCAAAACTACTAGCTGCCCGTGCGAAAAATAGGGGCACCCAGAGTTTAGGTTAAAACAATAAACTCCAGGTCAGTCATGTGACTGGTGTGAGAACTAAAACAGTTATTTAAAACTTTACTTTAAAAGAGAGTAATTCAAGGGACCACGCCGTATAACACGGAACGGGTTTCCTCCCAAGAATACCAGTACATAGAATAAACACCGCAATGCTTTTTCGAAAAATGAAGCTATTATAAGACCCAGGTCCCATCACACAATGCAACGCAAGCCGGAGGATAGGGTTTTCCCTTATAATAGCCAAACATGCTTGGTATGTTTAAAACGAATCATTTGATACTATAATAAGTGTATAGTGTCAAAACAATTTCAATCATAAATATAAATCATAGACGGCATGGGTACCATATATCATGTCGCTATACTAGTTCTACAATTAAAACTGAAATACACGTATTGGAAATTGGATTTCCGTCATGAGTCGAGGCAAGGCGCAAGCTCCTCTCTGCTTTCGAAACACTTTAGCAAATGTCTCAGGACTACACACTCTGGGCAATCCTGGATCTTCAGGGCCGGTCCTCACTTACGTTAGAGGATTAATTATGCCTGAACACACGTTTCCCGGTCCTTACAGACCTAAAATCGAGGCTCCTCATCCAACAACCACATAGTTGAAAAGTAAATAAATGTCAGGGAGGTTAAGTCACTGACACCACCAAAGCTAGAAAGAAACGTTGTGCTCTCCCTGCAGTCCGTATCCCGTTTTTAACTCACACCGTAGGTGCAGCCGAGTAGTTTTATTTTGCAGATGTATTGGGCAGGATTCTGGATTGAAGCTTTAAGTTGTGTCCAGGAATTTACAGTCTTCCGCTGTGCACTGTTTTGCATTTATGTAAATTTATCTTCCGTTGTGTATTATATTTCAATATACTCTGATATTCTGTACTCTGATGTAACATTATTATGATGTTTATAGAAGTCTTCTGTTATTTGTTCTGATGTGTTGTATACCCAGAGTTAGCGTATATGGGAATCGAACGGTCTTGGTCGATTTAGCGATCGATTAGGTCCGGGCGAAATCCGTTTCGTTACAAACTTAGTCAAATAGAAGTTGAAGAAGAATTAAACTGGATTGGAGCTTTAAAGGAGAATTTGAAGCAGATAAAACGTTTGAATTTGTTTTATTCAAATTAATGAAGTAGACGAGATTTGGGATTATTTTACAACTATAATCAATGATATATGGATCGATAAAGGATTAAGATATGGAGTTAAGAAATTAGAACCTAACTGGAGATTGGTGGAGTTGAATAATTTTCTGAGTGTTGATCTGATTTCGGTCTTCGGGGTTGATACTTAGGGGTTATTCTCTTACCAATTTACGGTCAGAAACTGACGAATATTAAAGAATAGAAATGCGTAAATAGTAATGGATTTCCAACTATAATAACAATTATACGTAAATTATGGATATGACTATGATTTATAAACTAATTACTGAATGTTTGATTTCAGTGAAATGATTGATAGATAATCTGTTTGTTTTGAATGCCTTGTTTGTTGTGATTGTTAGGGGATGACCCATATTTACAATCCATGCTTTTGAATATAACTAGAATCTCTTCGTTACTCTTTAATTTCGGGGACGAAATTCTTTTAAGGGGGAAGAATGTAACGACCCAGTTTTTTTGGACTAGTTATATAATCTATAATGTAAAGATTGTATTGGTGATTTAATTTAATTAAATAAATTAAGATGTTTATATTGGGAAAATTCCAATTAGATATATTCGTAGATGATTTAAATGATGTAATCAATGTGTACGAGTATATAAAACAATTAATCGATGTATTTCCATTTTATTGTGTATAATATGGGTTAAAACTCATGTGAATATAATTACTTGAGTAAATTACTTCACCTATAATATTTTCATTTAATTGAGAGCGTTAATAAGATCTAATTTATTTAAATTAGAATAATTATAAATCGTTTGTGTGTGTGTATATATATATATATTAATTTGCGATGCATATATAAGACAAGTGTTTGATGTTTTAACATTTTTGTTCACATTTAAACTTGCCTTTGAGTCATGTAAATATAGCATCTATAAAATAAAATCTACTTAAGGTAAAATTCAATCACTTCATTTGTAAACATACAAAAAAGACATGCATGTGGAAACCTGCAAATGTATAATCAATAAAATTTGATGCATGTGCAAGATCTTGTAAGGGTGATAGAAAAGGGGTAGGATCAAATCAATTTAAAAGGGGCTGATTTCCTTAGATGCTAAGTTTGACTTGCATATACATGTACGACATGCGTACACTCCTTACAGTTAGGTCATAGACATGAATAGACCTATTCTTTCTTAGATGCTAAGGGATTGTTGACAGCTAAAGGACGTACACATGTCAAAAGGAGTACATATAGAACATGGTCGTTTAAGGGGCTGAATTGCCTGGGGTGTAAGGCTTGAATTTATTGATGGGTGAAGTACATATACACATGGCTATACAGCAAGAACAAGTGGAGTTGGTATTGCTTAGAAGCAAAGTCGTAGACATTGTAAAATCAAAACATCACATACTCACAAAGCTGCTGCACACATGCCTCATATCACCACATTAAGATCAGTCTAAACCAGCATGCACATCTACCCTATACATCAGCATAGTTCTAAGATCAGTAGCCATTGGACTGTAAACATAACTATAGCCTTATAAACTGATCATCATGCATGTGCACATCTAGTTGGGAAAGAAATCAATGGAAATGACTATACATAACTTCATTTCAATCATAAATAAGCTGCTGCAAGTCTATACACTGCTGGCCTAAAATGCTAGCCAACCTAAGCCATGTTTTCACCTATATATACACTACAATACCATACACAATCACATACAAGATCACTGGAAACTAAATACAATGGATGCAAAGCAAAAACGGGAAGTAGCAAAGGAAAACAGAGAGCATGAAAGGCTTGAAAATGGAAAGCAAGGCAACGCCATAAGTACACAGATAGTAACATTTACATAGTGAGTAAACTCTCTTTAAATTCTTTACTGTTTTTATTTAATTGTAAGTGAAATCAAACCATGTATGTATGTTGATACAATATTTGATTTAAGGATTGAAGTTAAAACCACCTATCTGAAAAACAGGAAGTTAAAAACCACTGAGTAAATACAATGAGATAGTAGCAATGATGTTAGTGAGTAAAGAACTCTTTACGGTTATAATTAATTCAAATTATATGTGTGATTATATCATCAATTGATTAATCTGGGCAAAAATGTTAGATTAGGATTTGATGTTTTTAAACAAAATCTGAATTGAAATGCAAAAACAGTAAACAAAATGACTTAGTAGCAGTAATGTATTTTGAGAAAAATACTTTAAACCCCTTACTAGTTCATATACATCTTGGTGAATTTAAACCACATACTTGTTGACAGTTAATTATTGCATTGAATTAAAAAGAGGGTAAAACTCTGAAATATAGTTCCGAACAACTTGAGAAACGAATCATAAACATAGCGGTGTTTTATTTGAGTTTTATAGGGTGGATAAATTCAGTATTTCCTTCACAGACCTATTTATAGTATTGGGTTTTAGCATATGTTATTTAGGCCAATCTGATGAGTGTATAACAACTTATACACCTGTTATTTGTGGGGATTTGAATCACTGAAAACCCAAGGAAAGACAGTTTATAAATACAGACAGAATTGTATACTTTGTGAAAAATTAGTTTGTTCTGTTCCTTGGAAAATATACAAGTCGAAATGATACCGGTTGCTTCTTTATGTATGCCATGTACATGAACCTTACCTGATACTATGATATTTATGCTCGGTGCTTTATGAATTTGGACAAGTGGTCATTTGGAAACTGAGGTTTTACAAACAATTACCTTACTATGTTAATGAAGACAGCATACATAAGATAAAAAAATTCAACCTCTCTAATTCAAAGTGGTTTCAGTTAATATTTTAAACAACAAAGTAGTGTTAAATCTTATGAAGTTCATTCTAAAAATAGTTTGGTACTTTTTAGGCTAGTATCGAGGAAGAAATTTGGGTTTATCAGTAAAGTGATCGAGTTTGGCTGTAAATCAACCATCGTTATATAAAGGATGGGTTACAGCATCAGTTGTGCCTCTAAAAATCATGAATTTTGAGGGTTGTCCCATGATTTTTCGTTTCATAAACAATGAGAATTCCTATGATGATCGGAATTTGGATTTTTGTCAAATTCCGTCATCACCGGCAATGAGAAGCCATGGCACTAAGCTAGGAGGAGCGTGAAGGGTTAAGGAACGGAGGAAAAATGGCTGTATGATTTTTAGTGGAGTGGATGATCAGAACAAGGTGGCTTTGCGGTTTTTATTGGAATTTTCTTGCTCCAGTTCAAAGATGAATTGCGCCGTCGCCGTGGCATTTGGGACGATCGGTCTGGGGGGGAAGGGAAGAGCAGGTGGTCTTGAGTCTCTGGTTGAAGTTTGGAAGTGGATGGTGGTGTCTGGTGGCCATGCGAGGTCGATTTATGGCAGATGGTTTTGGGAAGCTTTGGTCGAAGCACAAAATTTAGCTCTAGGTGGTCGGAGCACTGTGAGTCGATGGGGATGAGATCAGGCAGGATGATGTGACTTATGGGATTGGTCGAGGAGGAGGGGTCGTCGACAGTGCGGTTTTGCACGTACACTGTGCAGGAGATGCACAGGTGATGACAGTGGAGAAACAATAGAATAAGGGAGAGGAGAAAGGGGTAATGGGTATGGTTTTATCTATGGGCCGAAGTGGGATTAGTAATAATTAAATAAGTAAATAAAGGGAAATGATGGGCCAAAGGTTTGGCATGATAGGTTAAAACAAATATATATATAATGAATTGTAGAAGGAAAGGAAGGGTAAAGGGAACCAAAGGAAAGAGAAGAAGGGGGTTGTGTGAAGAAGTCGACACAAGATATGGGGGGTATGTGGGGCTAGCATGTCAAACTTATTTAATTTAATTTAATTTAATTAGGAGTTTAAATTAAATATATAAAGAAAACATAAGAAGAAAGGAATGGAAACTGTTAACATTGGTTAGCAGTTCTAGTGTAGACGTCGTCGCTCACACGAGTTTGAATCTCCGGAAATATTATATATATGCACATATATAATCTATTGAAAAGGGATAGATGTTCAAATAAATCGAGATATTTACTTCCAAAGGATTTGTAATATATACGTAAATGAGAAAAAATAAAATATATATAATAAGGAAACATGTAACAACCCGAATTTTAATAACATGTTGAAACTAGAAATCAGGGTATAATTAATTTTTAAAATAAGAATCAAGGGAAATGGGTTACGCCATTGCGTTCGTCTTGAAATTTTACATGCAATAGAGTCCGAGTTTTCGAAAATCGGTGTCCGGATGAAGAAGTTATGGCCTGTAGAAGATTCAACAGATTTTAGGCAGCACAGGACCAGGCAGGTCGACCTTAGGGTCGACCTACCTCCCAGGTCGACCATGTGGTCGACCTCCCCCCCCCCCCCCCCTTACAGGCTGACCTGGTCGGCCTGTTTTGACCCAGAACTCATTTTTGAAGCCTTAGACGTGTTTTGATGGTCCATATTAATTCTCAGGTTAATCTAAGGGCCTAAACTAGTTGCTACACCTATAAAAACACCCTTAGACCTAACCTAATTCATATCAAATCATTCTTACACTATTATGCTGCTGAACTCCCTCTTGAACCATGGCCGCCGCCCCCAAATTAAAGTACAAACATTCAAACTCAAATCAATTCAAAGATCAAAGCTTCAACAATGATTCAAGACAATAAATCAACAACGCCGCAACATTTTTACAACAAATTCAGTTCCTAATTTACTAGCCATGCTCTGTAAGTGCTAGTTACTTTTAGATTTAAACATTTAATTATAATATGGACATGAAATAAAGTGGAATTGGGTCTAAGTATGTTTATCGATTCAGACCTATTTCTGTTGCTTCTTGAATCTTGAGTTTTTGAGACTTGTCTATCTTTATTCTCATGTCAAGTTCATGATCTATTCAGCCTGTTGTAAATCAGTTTTCTCAATTCATGTTGATATTATCATCAAGTTGTAATCTTCATGCCAATGATGATTTTTTTCTCTCTGATCTTATTTTTATGCAAAATTCTATCTTCCCCTATTTATTTTCTTTTGATGAACCTAGGTCAATGTAACGACACGGATTTTGCCCGCCCTTAATCGATCGCAAAATCGACCAAGACCGTTCAAATCCCACATACGTTAACTTTGGGAATACAACAACATCTGAACAAATAACAGCCGACTTTTATAAACAGTACAAAATGTTTACATCAGAGTACAGAACATCATAGTACATCTAATTATATTACAGCGGAAGATTAAATTTACAAAAATTATAATACATCACCGTGCAGCGGAAATAAAATAACTAAGCTCTGGACACAACTTTAAACTTCAATCCAGAATCCTGCTCGAGAGATAAACCTGTAGACAAACTACTCGACTGCCCGTGTGGAGAAGAGGGCACCCGAGTTTGCAAAGGTGGAAACAAACAACGGGTCAGTCATGGGACTGGCGTGAGAATTCTTAACTAACTTAACTAATAGTAATAAAGCAAATCCAAGGACCACGCCGCGTTAGCGGAACGGGTTTACTCCAATGGATTGACGTGCATAACTTAAAGTAAATCGTGAAATAACGCAATGCTTTTGGAAAAATGGAATCACCATAAGACTCAGGTCCCATCACACAATGTAACGCACACCAGAGGATAGAGTTTTACCTTATGGTGATTAAAAGATGATAAATACGTATGAAACGATATTATTATTAGTGTGTATATGTTTTAATAAAACATTTCAATCATAATGTATCAATCCTAGGAAGCATAGGTACCCATATATTATGCCTCCGTACTAGTAATACAATCAAGTCCGTAAGGGTCGTATTGGAAAGTTGGGTTCCCATACTGAGTCAAGGCTAGGAGCGAAATCCTTACCGATTCGAGACACTCTAGCAATGCCCCAGGATTGGTACTCTGTCCAACCCTTGGATCCTGCAGGGCCGGTCCACACTTACTTTTGTGGATTAGAAATGCCTGAACACACGTTTCCCGATCCTAACGGATCTCTAAATTGGCCCGTCGCGACCAATATAACCGAGGTACCTCAAATCCAACAACCACTTAGTAAATATCAGTGCTGGTAGGTCATTGACACCACTTTTAGCTAGAAAGAAACGTGTGCACTCCCTGCGTTCCCTTGCTCCGTTTTAGACTCCACCGGGTGTGAGGCTCGCGAAGTAACGTTATAACCACAAGGCCTGCTTTTCAACAAAGCCTTGATCATCTTCATCTTAGAGTGCTACATTGTCAATCCATACCGTACCATTGATCATCCATCAACATATAAATGGGTGTTAAGTAAAGAATAAATTCTTCACCACCAACATTTATACATTAACAGAAAATCAATAACAAGATATTTAACGGAGTACGATGTCGGACACACAATCCATTTATAAGTTCGCTCTGGGTCTGAGCGAAAGCCAAATCCGTCGATCTCCAAATGCGTTTGGACGATCATTACTAAATATCTTGCCTTGGGAGGCCAGTCCCAATTCAAGCTACCAGTCATCATCATCCCAACGATATGAAAACCTTCGGTCTTCAACCATCACCTTCATCTTCGACTCTTGATTGTCGTGATGATTACTCAGAATGGGTTAAACCCGGTCATTCTGAGTAACTCGCGTATTTTGTGATTAAAAATCAAATGCTATAAAATCACACCAACGCCACATTCCAACTCCGGATATTCTTTTAATAAGATATTCGTATTAAAAGATTCTCATTAATTTTATCAAAGATAAATCTTTTTAATTTAATCTTAAATCTTTATTTATCCATATTAAACCAAATTATGGTTTATCCAATCTAATCGGAATTTATGCCTTATCGAAATAATTATAAATTAATTAATCCCCATCCCGATCTTTTATCCCAATTGGTTCAGGTACTTAATTTCCATTACCCATTTAAATATAATTAAAGATTTAATTAACGCATGGAGTTAAACTGGTGGAACTCCATTTTCGATCCTTAATTCAGTAATTTTATTTACTTAATTCCTCTCCAATCTAATTAAAGTTTTAATTAAAACCTTATTTCGTTTTAACCTTCCAAAGTCATTAATAAATAATTAATCAAAAATTAGGAAATTAATCCCCTCATTAATCCGAGTTAAAGAATAAATGTTATTCAAAACATAATTCACGATAAACCCAAATTCAAATTTCATTGCAAATCCGTGGTTATAATAAAACCATTTTTTAATTCCTATTATTTATTCTAAAATAAATAAACCATTTATTCTGATCAAAAAAATCATTTCTCATATTCAAATGTTATTTTCAAAATATTAATTTTGAAATTAACTCTTTTAATATTCATTATAAAATGGATAATATAAGTTAATAAACTTATTCAGGTTAAAATGATGTTTCTATTTAAAATGGATTAAATAATCCATTTCGTTATATTATCCATTTATGTTTTATAATGGGCCAGACTTCTCACATTAGGCCTACAACTTGTGGATGCTGGATATGCCGGTTGGGTCCGGGCAGACTTATTCCACAGTTGGGCTTAACCTCGAGTCAAAACCCAATTTGTATTCGTGTACTTGGACCTCTTACATTAGGCCCAACATTTATGGCTGCTGGATATGCCGGTTGGTTCCGGGCAGACTTCCGCCATAAACGTGACCTAACTCGTGTCCAAGAACAATTATAATTATAATTATAATTTTTTTTTTAAAAAAAAGTTATTTTAAAATATTTCATATTTTAAAAATATCTAACTTCTAAAATGTCATATGTTCCAAAGTATAACTTTACATTGAAATATTCTTTGTATTGCCTTTCCAATTTTCAATAAATATCGACCTTTCCATATTATAATAATACTATAATAATAATTACTTCAAAAATGGTTTTAATTACGATATCAAAACCTACCATTCCAACATCAAACGTAATCTTTTCCCATCAATCCATTTATGTTAAATTTTGAAATCAAAACTTTTAAAATTTAGTGTTAACATAAAAACGAAAGCTTTTCAATTCAAATCTTCTTGTTATATTTGGAATGTAATTTTACTAACTTAATATTTCATTAAAACTCCTAAATAATAGAAATTTAGTTTCCTTAATTCAAACGTCAATCAATTCCATTAATTGAATAATAAATGAATTTTTTTCTTTCATTCGAAATTGAAATGGGGCCCACACCATTTCCATATAATTCAATTATATGGATTTCATTCATTTGTCTCATAAAAATTTTCCAACATCCATTAACTGCCAAAGTGCATTTCTAATTAACCACAAGGGTGATGTGTATTCAAATGTCAGCCCCTGACCCGTGTGGGGTTTCAACCAACCCAAGTTCGAATAAAATAAACTGTGCTTCTGGACGATGTATGAAAATTGATCGTCCAATCACATAAACAAGTTAGGTCACTTGTAAATGGCAGTGTATACATGTTCTTAAATAGAAACATACATAACATACATAATTTGGCATACTCACATATTTTAAGTTTCAACTATTCGATGTCAAGTTTTCATGTTGAACAAGATGAAATAACATGACACTTATGTTGCAACACATTTCTTTTAATGTTAAAAAAAAAGAAGCAACAAGGATGACCCTTTTCATGTTCTTCTAAATTTTATACTTTTATTTAATAAATAAAATGCCAAATAAAATTTACTTTCACTTTTTCTCTTTATATTTATTAACAAATTAATGTATTTTTTGACCTTGTACTTTAATTAAACAAACAATGCTAAAAATATCCTTCTTAAGTTTCAACATAAAAAGAAAAACTTCATGTTAAAATCCTTTAACATGTTGTTTCACACAAAAAGAATAACTTTATGTTAAATCAATTTATTTTAACTTAAAACGAAGCTTTTATGTTAAAACTATTTTTAACTTTTTATTTTAAACATAAAAGAATATTTTATGTTAAATCATTTTTAACTTTTACAATTTAACATAAAAAGGCAACTTCATGTTACAACATTTTTCCTGCAATACTTTTAATCATAAAAAGTTCAAAACAATTTCCTAACTTTTAATTTTAACATAAAATGTGTTAAACCACTTTCTGTTCTTTTATGTTAACATAAATTGTAAATAAAATGTTATTTAACAAATTAGGTCTTTTGCTTACAAAATGAATAATAAAACAAAGTCTATTCTTTTTGTTACAAAAATAATAATAAAACAAAATTTATCCTTTTTTAAAAATAAAAAAAGAAAAAAAACAAGATCTGGTTCTTTTTATAGAAAATAAAAATGAAATTACAGGTATATTTTCTTTTACCTAAATTTTGTCATCCATTTTGCCAAAGAACTGCAAACTAAAAAGGTATCACAGTTGTTATTTCAATAAAATTTCACTTCTCATCAAATTCCATCGTTTAAGGTTAACAAATAAAAAAGAAGCTTTATTTATCATTCAAATTCCATTGTTAAGGCAACAAATAAAAATGACGTTTTTATTTGTAAATCAATTCTTTACTGTTTCTTCATTTTTTTATATACAAAAATGATATTCTATAATATAAAATAAATCAAAACAAATGGATCTTAAATAAATAGAAGTTCAGATCCAATTTCACTCCCAAGACAAAATTTCATCACATATGGTGTTTCATCACATATCTCATACAACATGAACAACAGATCGCAACACAACCAACAAACAACATCACATAAATCACAGATATTTCAGATCTGAATCGATAGCATATACATAATCATTTTTAAGAGAGAAAAATAATTAATCAATAATTTAATAATTTAAAAATTAGAATTCTCACCTTGATTGGATAAGAATTTGTCCCAATAGCTTTCTTTCCGTTTTTAAAAAAAAGTCGTATTTAAAGTCACGGTTCTCACGATCATGGCGCACCTCACATCGACCGCCTTCGACTTGCTAACCCGCCGCCCAGGTCTCGGCCAACTCGTCGCTGTGTCCACCCTCAAAAACCAACCCTGAACCTTGCCACTTCTTGCTACCGCCCTGGCCACCGTGTGTTATGAAGAGTTGAACCATTTTTGTGTTGGAAGGGCTTTCAATTGATGAAGGAATTGGAAGAAAGAGGAGGAAGGATTAAGCCATTTAGAGAGGAAGAACGGCTACTGCCATTGAAAAGAAGAAGATGGAGGCGGCGGCTTTTAGAAAAGAGAATGAGATTAGGATTTTGTTAATCTCTATATCTATAGGAAAAAGGAAGTGAATAGATAAAGGGTTGAATTAGGTTAGAGTTTAGGAAAAGATTTCAAATGCAATATTTAATTCCATTTATTCGTCCTTAATTCTATTTCAAAACATTACCCATCTAATCCTTATTCAACATAGGAATAAATTACCTATGTTATATATCTCAAATTCAATTTTCTAACAATTTTAATTGAGCAATCAATTCATTAATTAATCCTTCCAAATATAATATGACCAAGTTATCCTAATGCCTCATTTCAAATTTCTTTTTATACTCGAATTAAACTATTCAAAAATTTCATTATACTAAATTCCAACATTATATTTCAATCATAAAATTAAATGGTTTGTATTCTTGTATTGATTCAACATTTATTACAGTTCCATTATTTCAAAAAAAAAAAAATATTTAACCACCTTTATTACTCAATTTACATTAAATTATATTTATGTTCATCTCGTTAATTATACGTTACCTTAAATTTAACATTCACATTAGAAACAATCCCCATTTGATTATAATTAGATTTCTAATGAATTGTTATACTTTGATTTTACCACACCATAAATATCATATGAACAATTAGTATTTACACATGCTACATTCATAATTTGCAGTCATTATCTTAACCATATAAGTTTATTTCAAAATGCTACATTCTATATATATCATTTTGATTACTTAAATAATTGCCAAACATTTACGATATTTTTAAAACAAATTCACATACCAAAATTCAAGTTAGGTATTACACCGATTTACGGTGTCTGGTTTCAATTGTAATTAAATTTCTAACATAAATGTTCCTTTTTAATTCTAACATGACAAATTAAAATTAAAATGTTTATTTTGTCTAACAATGAAAAATGTTTATTTTGTCTACCATGACAAATTATAACTAGAATGTCTATGTTGTTCTAACTTGGCAATTTTAACATAAATGATGCTTTTATTTAGACAATACATTCCTAACTTTAATGAAATCCCTTTTATGATAACATTATAATGAAAAATTTTAATATGTTAACATAAAAATGATAATTCTTTTATTTTCTTAGCATACCACTCTTTTTATTCTTTAAACAATAAAAATGTTATTTTATATTTATTCCTAACATGAACATCCTTTTTGTACATAAACGATAAAAATATGATTTTTTTTTTTAACATGAAACATCTTAGTTATATATATAAACAATAAAAATATGGATTTTATTGTATGCACAAATATGGCCTAACAAGAATATACACAGTTCAATTCTGATTTATTTTGAATCTTGTACATTCAGTTATAGTTAAAAATCAAAATTTCAAACTACAGCGCTATTTTAAACTCCTTTTATATTTAAATTAAACTTATTCGTTTTAACTTCAATTAGAATAAATTTTTGATCATTATTATTTAAAATAAATTATTTTAAATCTTTTAAATTCATTAAAATTTCTAAAATAAAAATTTTAAACTGGTCCTAAAATTCCGGGTTATTACAGTCAATTTCGGACCTAGGCCTAAACTACGATATATGTGCGATGGTATACAGGGGAAATATTGGAATATTACCTAGTGGAATATATGTGTTTGGTGGAATTGATGGCATAACATAAAAATTGGATATTTGGGTATTACTACCATTACCATGAAATTGGATATTTGGGTATTGTCATTAAAATGGCAATTGCAAGAATGGGGATTGGCATATGTAATTTGATATAGATCTTGATATATGTAATTTGGCTAGAACTTGTTATGGGTAAATTGGTGTAAACATGGTATACATGTAATTTTGGGTACAAAACTTGATCTATGTAAATTAAGCATAGCTTTGTAAACATGTAAATCATGAAACTTGGTATATGTGTAAATTGGCATGAAAATTGGCATACATGTAAAACGACATGAATTGAACATGTAAATTTGGTATGAATTGGGCATATGTAAAAACTGACATGTAATCTAGAACTTGGGCATATGTCAATTATGTAAAATTTGGAGTTGAAACATATATGATAATTTATGAACTTGGCTGAGGTTTAATATGAACGCGCCTAAGTTGGGTTTTGGGTAATTGGCATGTATTGTAAATAAAAGGCTATAACTCTGCATAACCTTATAGTGAATTACGATAATAATTTGGGAATACGTTTCGGGGAAAAAACGTGAATTATGGACTTAATAATTGTCATATAACTAGAAATATGAACGTGGTTGGAACATGAACATTCCTATATGTTAAACACATGAACTGATATTGGGGTTTTGGGTGGAATACGACAATTAATGAACCTTTGACACGAGGTTAGACTCAGTTTGTGGTGTAAATCTGCCCGGAACCGCCCGGCAAATCCAGTAGCCACAAAGTGTCAGTCTAACGTGAGAGATCGAAGGCCAAATTGTAGGCGTAACGGTTTATGACACGAGGTTAGACCCAGTTTGTGGTGTAAATCTGCCCGGAACTGCTCGGCAAATCCAGTGACCACAAAATGCACGGTCTAATGTGAGAGGTCATGATTCGTTCGTCATAATGAATGAATTAAGGAATACTAACCATAATAAGACATCGGCATGGTTAGAGGGTTAGGTGGGATGACATGGAAATTTGACATGTAAATGTGGACCTAACCAGTATGAGTTAAGAACATGTAAAACTTATAAATGTAGGCTCAACCAATATGATATGAATGGGTGGGTTAAGTAACGTGGCTAGGCTAATGACACTTAACCGTTATAACATGACTAGAGGATGGGTTGGGCTAACTTGAATAGGTTGATAACACCCAATCGATATAACCTGATGCGTGGTAGGGTTAAGTAAACACACGAGGGTAACACTTAACCATTATAATATGACTGGTGGATGGAGTTAAGTTAACATGCACTTAACCAATATAACGTGATGCATGGTAAGGTTAAGTAACAACAGAGGGTAACACTTAACCGTCACAACATGATAAGTAGGTGGGCTAAGTCAATGTACACTTAACCAATATGACATGACAAGCGGTGGGGTTAAGTTAACACAAGGGAGAACACTTAACCAGTATAACAAGGCTTGCGGTAGGGTTAAGTAACATAAGGAACAACACTTAACCGATATAACATGATGTGTGGTAGGGTTAAGTAAAACAAGAGAAAACACTTAACCAACTTAACGTGATGGACGGAGATGGTTAAGTACATATCGGGTTAGTGGATAATATTAGTAAATATAGTCCCACAAACTTAACCATTAATAAGCATACTTGAATCGGTGGGTTAAGTACATCACGGGAAGGTGGGTAATATCTGTATATATATAGGCCTAGAAACTTAACCAGTATTAAACCCTAGTAACGGGGACTCATTTCAGCAGTAACCCAATTAGGTATCATGGTACCCTGAAACTAGGCAGGGTGGGGCACGATTACTGGGCTGATTGTAAGCGGTCAAAAGCGACGACGGTGGGTGCACAGTGTGGGTTCTAACGGGGTGCGGGCGTGCACTCACTCCGGAGCTGACAAACAGGGCACTGGGGCACCAGTAGTATAACCTATGTATTCTAGAATTGCGTCGGGCTGCCACCATGGGTCTTGATACACCCCTTGGTGGGACCAGCATAGGTATCTACAATCATTGGGAGCCGTATGACACACATAGGTAGCATAATCCCTAGGTTGGACCTAGGTGGCATAAACCCTAAATCCGAGAAGTGTTCAATAGGTAGCATAATCCCTAGGTTGGACCTAGGTGCCATAAATCCAGGTTGAATCTTGGAAGCGCTCGATAGAAAACCCTAGATTAGATCTAGGTAATAAATTATAGATGTACACGTGAAAGCAACCTTAATTTCAGGGATTGGGATCACGTTATGATTTTATCATTTTATATAGATTACTAGTTGGGACACTAGTTAGGTGGTGCAGAGCAAATAGATATCATTTTAATGATGAAACTTAGAAATCTTGCGATGTTATACTTGATAGAAACCTTGCGATGTGATACTTGGTAGGAACCTTGTGATGCTACTCTTGATAGGAATTATGGGATGTTATTCTTAGTTATCGTGCCTGTAGCTTATCTTGTCATCATGCTTATGTTTACTTTCAGTTTGTTCATGCCATGTTATCTTTACCTGTTTTTATGCTGAAAGTCACTAGGACTTACTCAGTCTTTATGACTGACCCGTTTTGTTTCGCCTCTTTTTCTTCCGTTCTCCCCCTCTCCCCCCAGGTTCGCAGGGTGGGAATACAGCTTAGTTCGGATCTTACCAATCTCCAAGGCTCTTTCATGTACTGCTTGGATTTCTCTTAGTTATGGCTTGCTTTGCTTTATTGGGGAATACTACAATTTATTTCCATGCCTCTTTGTTTTTTAGCAAGACAGATATTTTAGCTATGTAACTGGGTATTTGAAAGTTGATGGGATTTTATTGTAAACAATTATATTTGATAAATGATTTGAAGTACTTCTACTTTACCTTTCGCTGTTTTATATATGTCTGTCTTGTAATATTTCTGTTCCAGTACCCATAATGCTCCATTGAAGTTAAGGAATTCCCTTTGTGAGTGACCTTAACGGATGTGGGGTGTTACATTTGGTATCAGAGCAGAAGGTTACCAGACTAGGCAAAAGCTTTTAAAAACCTTCTGAAATTATTTGCAAAACGTTTACAAAGAAGCATTTTTCTAAGAAAAGTTTTGTTTTACGAAAGGCATATTCCCCAAAGCCATATGCACAATCTTTTGATTCTCTCTTTGAATCTCTACTTTCTCTCTTTTCACCATAGTCTTGTAGGCGTGTGCCGGAGGGCAAAGGAGTGCCCAACCTCCATCTGTAGCCGTAGTAGTTTTACTTGCGACTAATCTTATTTCAAGCTTTGTAGGGTTGCCGTGCGATGGAGGTAGCTTTCGAGAAACTTGTCAACAAGCTATATAAGGATAGCAAGAACGAGGATAAAAGAACACAAGCCTAAGGATGAGAAACTTGTTGATATGGCTTAATCCACGAAGGAGGAAAAGGTGAAAGGAAAGAAGCCAAAGTGAAAGAATAATAAAACCCACGACAAGAGAGAGTATCTTTAGTATGGTAAAAAGGGACATGTAGTTAAGTATTAGAGGACAAGGACAAGGGTAAAGGACAAGATCGTCAAGAGGGCAATTGTATGCTCTCACTACTAGCATACCTAAGAAAGGTGGTAACGTTTCTGTTAAAGGTTTAGCTTTTCTTTTCTATCATCCATTAGAACTTTGTTTTTGTACATCGCATCCTTTTTAATTCTGCTTCGATAGTTGAGTCTCTGCACCTTAGTACTAGCGTAGTAGAGGGTTCCATTTTTGCCTCAAATCCTATTGGGGAATCGGCGCATTTATCCATGACTTGTTTGGATTTGAGAATGTCTATGCTAAATGTTGAGTTTAGAAGTAATGCTTATGTTTTTGGGCTATGGATTGTTTCTAGGGATGGAGTGGTTATCCACAAATGATACCATTCTCGGGTATGAAAAGAGGGTAGTTAGACTCTTGACTTGCCCCGGTAATGCCCTCGAAGTCTAGTGTAACCCTTAGGGTTCTGCCATGCTTAGTTACCTAGAATCTCTTAATATATTTATTGATCCGCTCGAGTAATGTTCGCCACTAAGGTGGATGGTTCATCTCGCTTATGCATGAGTTATATAAAATCACCTTAGTAAGTACACTTGGCAACATGGTTGGCATTTGTTTATTTTCAAGAGATAATTCATTTATGTGGAATACCTTCTAGTAAGTGAACGAGATCCGAGATTCACTAGTGGATTTTGGAGAGCTTGCATGAAACCATGAGTACGCAGTTATGTTTGGGCCGAGTATACTAGAAGAAGGATAAGTGAAAGTGGAACGAGAGGCGACAGTGAAATGAGTTCCAACTCATATTTTGGAAATAGGAATTAAGAAGCTACGAAATTGTGAAGCTACAGACGGTCAAAGCACAATGGAGTTAAGCTCAAGGAAATACGACTTAGAAGATTGAAGACTAGACACGCGCATCATATCTCTTTTTAAGAGTATATCCTTGATCCCTCTTTTCCTGTAGAGCTTACTTGTATGCTACCTTTTAAGTATAACCTCTCGGTCCTATTCTCAATCCTATTTCTGTTGCAAAACCCCATAGGGATCATCTGTTAGTAATACATGTTGGGGCTTGAGGGTGTCCGTTGGGTTGAGTAATTCTTTGGGTGTCAGCCTGATGTTGATTTCGGTCTTCGGGCTGGTGCTTAGGGAGTTCTTCTCCTAATCAGTATATATGTGACATAGATTTCCAGTTTTGACAATACCTAATGGGCACAAAATTTTTACTTGCTTCTATCGTTCAACTATATCTTTAGGTAGGAACAATTGGGTGTAAACATGTGTTTGAGACATGTTGTGATTGATGGTTGCAAGTGGTTGCAAGTGATTGCTAATGGTTGCATATGGATGCATATACACGCACCTTAGACACTAGATCGGCTCCGTCACCTTTCATATTGCATATGCATGAGTGTTTATACTTGTTTATGGATGAAATTAAATGTGTTATCATGAGGATGTTGCATATGGATGGATGTTTGTGCACGCATATAGTGTTTATGTGATTAGGGCTATCTGCATACATGTTGGACTCATGGCACTAAAACATATTTTGCATTAAAGAGATCAATCAGGCCTGATCATTTGCATTAGATAAGGGACATATACACACACTTTCTGCATATGTTCATACAGCATTAGAAATCTATTAAGGACAATGGATTCCTGTGATTGATGATTGAGTATATGGATGATTGGATGGTAGGACACATTCTTCTTAACTTGAAGATTTCGGGGATGAAATCTATTAAGGAGGGGAGAATGTAACAACCCGAATTTTAATAACATGTTGAAACTAGAAATCAGGGTATAACTAATTTTTAAAATAATAATCAAGGGAAACGGGTTACCCCATTGCGTTCGTCTCGAAATTTTACATGAAACAGAGTCCGAGTTTTCGAAAATCGGAGTCTGGATGAAGAAGTTATGGCATGTAGAAGATTCAGCAGATTTTAGGCAGCACAGGACCAGGCAGGTCGACCTGGGGGTCGACCTGGGGGCCAGGTCGACCATGTGGTCGACCTTAGGGTTGACCTACCCCCTAGGTCGACCATGTGGTCAACCTCCCCCCTTACAGGTCGACCTGGTCGGCCTGTTTTGACCCAGAACTCATTTTTGAAGCCTTAGACGTGTTTTGATGGTCCGGATTGATTCTAGGGTTAATCTAAGGGCCTAAACTAGTTGCTACACCTATAAAAACACCCTTAGACCTAACCTAATTCATATCAAATAATTCTTACACTATTATGCTGCTGAACTCCCTCTTGAACCATGGTCGCCGCCCCAAAATTAAAGTACAAACATTCAAACTCAAATCAATTCAAAGAACAAAGCTTCTACAATGATTCAAGACAATAAATCAACAACGCCGCAACATTTTTACAACAAATTCAGTTCCAAATTCACTAGCCATGCTCTGTAAGTGCTAGTTACTTTTAGATTTAAACATTTAATTATAATATGGACATGGAATAAAGTGGAACTGGATCTAAGTATGTTTATCGATTCATACCTATTTCTGTTGCTTCTTGAATCTTGAGTTTTTGAGACTTGTCTATCTTTATTCTCATGTCAAGTTCATGATCAATTCAGTCTGTTGTAAATCAGTTTTCTCAATTCATGTTGATATTATCATCAAGTTGTAATCTTCATGCCTATGATGATGTTTTTCTCTCTGGTCTTATTTTTATGCAAAATTCTATCTTCCCCTATTTATTTTCTTTTGATGAACCTAGGTAAATTTCGGACCTAGGCCTAAACTACGATATATGTGCGATGGTATACCGGGGAAATATTGGAATATTGACTAGTGGAATATACGTGTTTGGTGGAATTGATGGCATAACATAAAAATTGGATATTTGGGTATTACTACCATTAACATGATATTGGATATTTGGGTATTGTCGTTAAAATAGTAATTGCAAGAATGGGGATTGGCATATGTAATTTGATATAGATCTTGATATATGTAATTTGGCTAGAACTTGTTATGGGTAAATCGGTGTAAACGTGGTATACATGTAATTTTGGGTATAAAACTTGATCTATGTAAATTAAGCATAGCTTTGTAAACATGTAAATCATGAAACTTGGTATATGTGTAAATTGGCATAAAAGTTGGCATACATGTAAAACGGCATGAATTGAACATTTGTAAATTTGTTATGAATTGGGCATATGTAAAAACTGACATGTAATCTAGAACTTGGGCATATGTTAATTATGTAAAATTTGGAGTTGAAACATGTATGATAATTTATGAACTTGGTAGAGGTTTAATATGAATGCGCCTACGTTGGGTTTTGGGTAATTGGCATGTATTGTAAATAAAAGGCTATAACTTGGCATAACCTTATAGTGAATTATGATAATAATTTGGGAATACGTTTTGGGGCAAAAACGTGAATTATGAACTTGATAATTGGCATATAACTGGAAATATGAACGTGGTTGGAACATGAACATTCCTATATGTTAAACACATGAACTGATATTCGGGTTTTGGGTGGAATACGACCATTAATGAACCTTTGACACGAGGTTAGACTCAGTTTGTGGTGTAAATCTGCCCGGAACCGCCCGGCAAATCCAGTAGCCACAAAGTACCAGTCTAATGTGAGAGGTCGAAGGCCAAATTGTAGGCATAACGGTTTATGACACGAGGTTAGACCCAGTTTGTGGTGTAAATCTGCTCGGAACAGCCCGGTAAATCCAGTGACCACAAAATGCACGGTCTAATGTGAGTGGTCATGATTCGTTTGTCATAATGAATGAATTAAGGAATACTAACCATAATAAGACGTGGGTATGGTTAGAGGGTTAGGTGGGATGACATGGGAATTTGACATGTAAATGTGGACCTTACCGGTATGAGTTAAGAACATGTAAAACTCATAAATGTAGGCTCAACCAATATGATATAAATGGGTGGGTTAAGTAACGTGGCTAGGCTAATGACACTTAACCGTTATAACATGACTAGTGGATGGGTTGGGCTAACTTGAATAGGTTGATAACACCCAATCAATATAACCTGATGCGTGGTAGGGTTAAGTAAACACACGAGGGTAACACTTTACCATTATAATATGACTGGTGGATGGGGTTAAGATAACATGCACTTAACCAATATAACGTGATGCGTGGTAAGGTTAAGTAACAACAGAGGGTAACACTTAACCGTCACAACATGATAAGTAGGTGGGCTAATTCAATGTACACTTAACCAATATGGCATGACATGCGGTGGGGTTAAGTTAACACAAGGGAGAACACTTAGACAGTATAACAAGGCTTGCGGTAGGGTTAAGTAACACAAGGAACAACACTTAACCGATATAACATGATGTGTGGTAGGGTTAAGTAAAACAAGAGAAAACACTTAACCAACTTAACGTGATGGACGGAGAGGGTTAAGTACATATCGGGTTGGTGGTAATATTAGTAAATATAGGCCCACATACTTAACCATTAATAAGCATGCTTGAATCGGTGGGTTAAGTACATCACGGGAAGGTGGGTAATATCTATATATATAGGCCCACAAACTTAACCAGTAGGAAACCCTAGTAACGGGGACCCATTTCAGCGGTAACCCAATAAGGTATCATGGTACCCTGAAACTAGGCAGGGCGGGGCATGATTACTGCGCTGATTGTAAGCGGTCAAAAGCGACGGCGGTGGGTGCACAGTGTAGGTTCTAACGGGGTGCGGGCGTGCACACACTCCGGAGCTGACAAACAGGGCACTAGGGCACCAGTAGTATAACCTATGTATTCTAGAATTGCGTCGGGCCGCCACCATGGGTCTTGATACACCCCATGGTGGGACCAGCATAGGTATCTACAATCATTGGGGGTCGTATGACACACATAGGTAGCATAATACCAAGGTTGGACCTAGGTGGCATAAACCCTAAATCCGAGAAGTGTTCAATAGGTAGCATAATCCCTAGGTTGGACCTAGGTGGCATAAATCTTGGTTGAATCTAGGAAGCGCTCGATAGAAAACCCTAGATTAGATCTAGGTAATAAATAATAGATGTACACGTGAAAGCAACCTTAATTTCGGGGATTGGGATCACGTTATGATTTTATCATTTTATATAGATTACTAGTTGGGACACTAGTTAGGTGGTGCAGAGCAAATATATATCATTTTAATGATGAAACTTAGAAATCTTGCGATGTTATACTTGATAGAAACCTTGCGATGTGATACTTGGTAGGAACCTTGTGATGCTACTCTTGATAGGAATTATGGGATGTTATTCTTAGTTATCGTGCCTGTAGCTTATTTTGTTATCATGCTTATGTTAACTTTCAGTTTATTCATGCCATGTTATCTTTACCTGTTTTTATGCCCAAATTCACTAGGACTTACTCAGTCTTTATGACTGACCCGTTTTGTTTTGCCTATTTTTCTTCCGTTCTCCCCCCCCCCCCCTCCCAGGTTCGCAGGGTGGGAATACAGCTTAGTTCGGATCTTACCAAGCTCCATGGCTCTTTCATGTACTGCTTGGATTTCTCTTGGCTATAGCTTGCTTTGTTTTATTGGGGAATACTACAATTTATTTCCATGCCTCTTTGTTTTTTAGCAAGACAAATATTTTAGCTATGTAACTGGGTATTTGAAAGCTGATGGGATTTTATTGTAAACAATTATATTTAATAAATGATTTGAAGTACTTCTACTTTACCTTCCGTTGTTTTATATATGTTTGTCTTGTAATATTTCTGTTCCAGTACCCATAATGCTCCATTGAAGTTAAGGCATTCCCTTTGTGAGTGACCTTAACGGATGTGGGGTGTTACAAGACAGGATCGGGAAACTGTTGGATTAGTTCAATACCGCGGAATAGAAGTTTACAATAAAATCGATTAATTTATTAACCCAAATAATCAGAATATTAAATTGTTATCCAAATATTTTCAAAACTGTTAATGAGTTCAAAATTAAACATCGAGTCATTTTTTATTGTTATTGTTGTGATGAATGATTGTTGTTAATTATCTGATATGCTGTGAAATTATCAATCAAATCTAAATTAGTTAAACAAACGTTGACACATTCTAGTGTATCTAAATGGACTTGTGTTGATTACTATCATGAATCAAGGTTTAGATTTGCATAAATTAATTAAATATAATGGATATGTCATGAAAATTACTTATGTACTAAAAAATAATTTAAATAAATTGTTTTATTTACCTACACTGTTTAAAATTTGATAGTTAAAACTCCGACTATCAAATAAATATCCCCTACGAGTTAGTTCGAAGAGATCGGGATGGGAACTGGACCCAAAACCGCTTCGAACTGGCTTTACGATCATAAACTAACTTGCAGATATGTGGCAAGAGTGAAGACCGTAGATTTTCATGAGCGGAAGAATTACTTGATAAATTTCTTTAGGTCGCTCCTAAAGATATTTTGATAGTGATTCTGTCGTGATTGAAATCTTTGAATTTGCAAGGACTACTCACTATTGATCCATGGGGTGATGCCTATATTGGATGCAGTGGGAGAGTCCCTTCGGTTCATCCTGTTCCTGGATGACTTGTATGGACGAATGTCTGACAGAGTATTTCCTAAAAAACCACGTACGTTGATTCCTACAAATATACCAAGTTGATGGCAAAGAATGGCCCTTCTTTTACATAAAAAGTGTATTTGTGGAAGTCAATTAGTGATTTGACGGATTTGACAATGTTGCATTCAAAGTAAATGGTGGTCAGATGTTGTAAAGGTGATTTCCAACCTCAGGCATCATCAACCGGGAAATGACAAAAATCGGGCAGGCAGCATGGCTATGTGGGTCGCTCCCATTAGGGTGTATAATCACCTATCTAGAGAAATTCCTTTTGCTTCTTTAATCTATCGATGTTGTCCCGTTTCGGGAAAAGGTTGCTGATCCCCACCGTTGGTGATATACATTCGATACACTCAAGCGAAATGCGTGGTCAGTCATGTATAGGCCGGGTTGCAAGACGTTCTTGTTGAACCCAGTGTATTCGCCTCTAGAGATACACTATCGGCAGGTGGTCCCATACCTTGTCATAGTCAGAATTCAATCTCCAATAAGCGCCCGTGGTTTTGATTATATACTATATATGTGGAGCGTGAGATGCAAGCGTTCCGCTAGATTGATATTTATTTGTATTTAGACACTATCATAATACCAGATGATTTATACGATTTCAAAAAATGTTTTGGGTTATCGTAAGGTAAAAACCGTCTGCATTTATGTGCGGATTTGGTCTTACGATTATCCTTTCTCTCGAAATGATTTTCAAAATTTAAAATCAAACTGTTTAAAATTGTTTACTCACACCAGTCCCATGACTAACCCAGAGTTTATTTTTCTGTGTTTTTCCTAAACTCTTGGGTGCCCAAATTTGTACGGGTAGTCAAGTGGTTTCAGGATTTTACAGATTCACTTGAAGGGGCTTTGAGTAGGAAACTTCAACATTTTATATAGAGAGTTTATTTCCACTGTGTTGTATATATATGTTGTACTCTGATGATGTATGTAAGTATAAATACAGTTTTGTATTTCAAGATGTTATATAATATATTTTACTCAGTTCTGCTTTGAGATTCGTTATACTCTAATTCTGTTATGTTCAATTCTTCTTTTTCTTCTATTCTAAATTTCTTTCTTTCTATTTCTCACCCTCTAACTTCTTTCTATTAATGATCTGTTAATTTCTGATGGTTGATTAGTCGATATATGGTACATGATATGTATTAGTGTCGATGACCAGGATCGGAACTTTTCGGGTCGTTACATTTCAGGTAAAGTGATACAAACAAAAGATGTCCGGAAGGTCAAGATCTAGCTGTTGGTAAAATTTGGTGGCATTTGGAGCAACGTGGTAGCCGCAGCACCAAGATGAATGGAAACTGCAGTTTTTCGTTTAACTACAGATCGCGGGTCCCACGTGGCGAATTGGAGGGGGGACCACCAGGCGTTGAAAGAGGAGGAGATGACGGAGATAATGGCTTTGGTCTCGTACGATTCCGAGTTACGGTTTGGCCGCAGCGAGCGTTTAAAGTTGAGGGAGTCGTTTTCAGAAGAAGGTAAATAGTGATTTTATTGTTTAAATGATTGTTTATGTTCGTATGCTAATATCTTTTTGCTATGAACTCTAAATTGCATGAAACTGGATCCATTGCGATCGTGGAGTTGAGAGCTTCACAATAAAACAGGACGGCTCCAATTTGGAGCTTGTTTGAATTTGGGGCAAATACAAATCCAAACGGTACCAAAACCGTCGATTAAAGATGGACGGAGTGGAAACCAAAGGTGAGAACTCTTCTCACTCTAATTATTTTACAGTTACCGACACTGTTTATTGTACAAACCATGATTGTTTGTTTGGGTTGTATTGTGGAAATTTGATTGTATTGTGGTTATTGATAGAATTGCGGTATGGTTGATTGGATTGAATATTTTATATGGCGTGAGCCAGTATCAAGAGAGGGATAATGCTAGACATTACTCCGGTTTTAATATCGCGCCGTTTTAATGCCGAAATTTTCTGAAATAAATATTTATTCATTTAAAATATAATTTTTAATGTGTATATGAACTGTATAAAATATTCATGTGTTGAATAAAATGTTTGAACAATAAAAATATCATTTTTATTGAATGTATGGACTATTAAAAATATTCATGTGTTGAAATAAATACTTTATCGTTAAAAATATATATTTTAAGGTATATATGAACAACATAAAATTCTCCTGAAATAAAAATAAATATTCATTTACAAATCGGACAATTTGTTTATGTACACCCTTTTAACTGACATGGAATGGGATGATAATTTTACACATCGCACAACTGCACAAATAATAATCAGTGTTTGTTGATTGAAACCCCACACGGGTATTGGGATGATATTTGGCGTACACAAATCCCAATTGTTTAGTTGTATGTCAATTGATGGGTTGACAGACTTTTGTAAGCATTAGTTACTTATATTTAATGCTTATGCAGTTATGTAATGCACTCTGGATGATGGTTGTAATGTTTATCATTATTGTTGTATAGATGTGTTATATGAAATCCATATAAATAACATTATATGGTAATTGACAGTGTCTGATTCCAATTCAAGAACAACGAATATTTTAAAATAACAAATATTTTAAAATAATATTCAGTAAAGGATTAAAATGTGAATTTGATGTCCAATTTTGGATGGATACGAAAACATTGAAATATGGGAAGCTATGTTGATTAGATATGCGCCATTTTAACGTGAACGATATTTATATCGATTTTATTCATTTTAATAACGAATATCGAAAAGGAAATGATTTCAAAATCTAATATTTTGAAAATATTGTCATTTAAATATTATAACGATAAGGGGTATTCAATTTTGTTTTAAATCTGAGATTGAAGTTGAAATCATTTTTAAAATGAATTTAAAACGATTTATAACATACGATTTAAATGGAAATCGATGATATATATATATATATATATATATATATATATATATATATATATTTGATGGCCTGAATAGAACGTGTCACGCCGCGACCGTTCACGAATTTCGACCATTGACTTCGAATTGACCTTACGGGAGATCCGACCGTCGGATTCTCCTAAAACTGGAACCATTGGGTTCATATTGGAAGGAGATTTCCAATGAATATAAGAGATTTGAAATCTAATGGTTGGATTTGGAATTATGTCCAAATCAAATTTGGAAAAGGTCGCTATAGATGTAGTTCGGTGGCCGTTATTTGAAACCGACTGTACATGCCTTGATAAAATTATTAAAAATATTAATAATTTTTGTGAAATCATAAAAAATGATTAATAAAAAATTTGGATGAAAAATTCCACGTTTGTAAAGATAAAAATATATTTTATCAAAATGAACTAGTTATTAACTAGTATAATAATCCAATATTTTTAAAGAAATAAAAATGGATTTGAATTTTTTTTAAAATAACCAAAATTTTCCAATGAATAAATTGAAATGGATTGGAATGGAAATAATCTTCGGAATATTTCGATATTGGATTCCGTGGCTATACAGATATTATTATGGGAATTTAGGAGATACAGATATTGTTATTCCCAATACGATATCTGTTAGTTTCAGAATTTGATATGGAATATAAGCCGATATAATTTCTATTCAAGGCCTTGTATTTTATATTAAATTGGAATTTGGGTTTGTCGTGAATGGTGTCTTCATTAACACTGTTCTTAAACCCAGTTGAGAAAAGAATAAATTTTTTAATTAAGATTTAGAGAAGTTTACCAATTAATTAACATTTAGTTGGAATTGAAATGAAAGTTGATTGTGGGTATATAATGAACTGTGTTTTAAATGACATTCGTTCTTTAACTCAAATTAACAGTGAAATGGGATTTGGAACTTATAAATCTTTTAATTAAGATTAATGGAGACGGTAAGTCGATGATGAAGATGGTGGTTGAAGACCGGAGGTCTTCACATCGTTTGGATGATTACTGATGTCTTGATTGGGCTGTACACCCAAGACAAGGTAATAAGTGGTGATCGTCCAGATGTACTTAGGGATCGAACGGATATGCGAGGACCTCTCTCCTATATTGGACATATGGGATGAGGAATAAGGTGCCTCCGGTTTCATTCTGACCCAGAACGGACTTATAAATGGATGCGTATCTGATATTGGATTTTATTCTTTATTGATTGATTTCTATTAAATACATATATGTTTGGTGGCGGAGAATTTATTCTCTTTCTTAACACCCTACTCTGAGACGTACGAGCTTGGAGGTTATATGTAATAACCCGGAATTTTGGAACCAATTTAAAAAATTTATTTTAGAAATTTTAGTGGATTTTAAATATTTAAAATAATTTATTTTAAATAATAATGATTAAAAATTTATTTAAATCGAAGTTTGAATGAATTTTTTTAATTTAATTATATAAGGAATTAGAAATAGCACGGCAGTTTGAAAATTTGAATTTGAATTTTGACTGAATGTACAGAATGCAAAATAAATCGGATTTTGGTATAACCAAAAATATTAGAATCTATTTAAAAATATCTTTCCAACGAATCCGAAAAATTGAAATTTCATAGTGGGAATCAAAAGTTTTGGTCAGTTGAATATTTAGAATAGTCGTTGTAGAATTTAATATAATATATAGCTCGTATAAATAGCCATTTTGCAAACGACCTACGTTTTCAATGAAACCCCTTTTGTTGGATCCGGAATGTCAAATTATTGCTAGATTCCAATTTTCAGAATTTTTGGAATTAATATGTGAGCGTGGCAAAAGAAAACGTGTTTTAACAGTTTTAGTCAATTTGGGATCGACCAGAAAATGGCCATTTTTCAAATGGTCTCCAAATTCAACGAAATTAATTTTGTTAGGACCGTATCATCAAAACATAAATAGAAAAAAAAAATTGGAATTTTTAGAGTAAGTATGTGGCCCCAGTAAATTAAAGTGCTCCATCAAATAAAATAATTAAATGATTTATATTTTAAAATAAAGAAAAGTGGGCTGAGACGATCAAACGGGCTGACGGGAGCTAGTCCATTGTGTCTGGAAGCGGGTATTTGGCTAGGGGCAACATTGGTTGGGCTGGATTTAGAGCTAGTATAAGTTAATGGGCTTTTCTGAGAATTAAAGAAATAAATTATTAAAATATTACAAATACATAGGAAAACAAAACCCTAACTCATTTCGTCCAGCCGCCACCCTTATTTATAAGGTTAAAGACATTCGATTTTAATTCTTCAATAAATCCTAGTCTACACAAAATTAAAGCATGGATATAAAGTGAAAATTGAAGAGGAGTTCTTGCTCTTCAATTCTGTAAGAACGTGATCACTTATCGTGGAGTGAATGGGTTGAAATCATGCCTCAAAGTACGCCGCTTCGGAGCCACCTTGGAGATCATCGGCGGCAGCGAGTGGGGCCCACTTCTGGGCGTAAGGAGAGGTCGGCGCGGGCTTTGGTGTGGTGCAAGTTGATCGGTCGGAAACGGCCTCAGGTGGCGAGTGAATTTCAAGAAGGAAAGGAGCGATGGGTTTGTTTCATCTGTACATCACGAAGAAGAAAGGGAGTAGCGGCCCTGATCTATTTTGGAATGTAATCAATTTAATTTAATTATTTATTCTCTTAAGTAAGGTAATTAAGGATTAAAATTCCATAACTTATTCAAATTGAATCAGAATTTGACAAACCGAAGAGCGTTGGATTCGTAGCGATGAGATCTACAGCATGGAACAAACCAGATCTGAAATGGAGAACGTTGAAAATTCAGACAAAACACAATATGAAATTTCTCGATTTAAAATTAAAATTAAAAATATATAAAATATAAATATATAAATATATATATATATTGATTGTGGTTGTGATATCAAATATATGTACCGTATTAAATTTAGATTGATTGAATGTGGCGGTGATGATATGTTGAATTATATATTATATTGAAATATGAAAATTATCATTTTTTTTTGGATTGTCATGTTAATATGAAAATTATCATTTTATTAGGAGTGTCATGTTAATATGAAAATTATCATTTTATTAGGAGTGTCTTGATAATATGAAAATTATCATTTTTTTAGGATTGTCATGTTAATAAATAAATTGTCATGTTAATATGAAAATGATCATCTTATTAAGATTGTCATGTTAATATAAAATAATCATTTTATTAGTATTGTCATGATAATGTCATATATTTAGAATAGGTTCATGTTACAATAATAATGTCATATTGGATTAAAATGTCATTTTGTTTAGAAATGTCACATTGGATTAAAATGTCATTTTATTAAAATGTTATTTTATTTAGAAATGTCACTTTTGTTAGAAAAGTTATACTAGAATAAAAATGTCACTTTTGTTAGAATTGTCACATTAGATTAAAAATAACATTTTTGTTAGAAATGTTATATCAGATTAAAAATAACATTTTTGTTATAGAATTATCATTTTAGATAAATTGTCATGTTAGATCAAAAATAATATTTTGTTATAAAAATGTCATTTTAGATAAATGTCATGTTGGATAAAATTGTCATTTTAGATAAAAATGTCATTTTAGATAAATGTCATGTTAGATAAAATTGTCTTTTTAGATAAAATTGTCATTTTAGATAAAAATGTCATTTTAGATAAATTTAACGTTAGATAATAATATCATTTTAGATAAAAATGTCATGTTAGATAAAAATATCATTTTAGATAAATATGTCATTTATGTTAGGGATAAAAATGTTGAAACTTCAAAATTCACATTTTTAATGTAAAGATAAAATATATAAAATATTCATTGTATGGATAATAATGTTGAAACATTAAAAATTACATTTTTAATGTAAATCATGATTTATATAAAATGATCATTGGTTGAAATATAAAAATGTTTAACAATAAAAAGTTACACTTTTATTTGTATATGAGAAAATATGAAAAATGAACATTTGTTTTAAAAGATTCAAGTAAATAAATTTTGTTTATATTAAAATTTACACTTTAATGTATGTATGAGTCATATTAAAAGATTCATCTATTGAAAATTTCTTTTCACATTAAAATTTACATCGTTAATGTAAAAATGAATCATTAGAAAAAGGTTCATTGCTTGAAAAATGTTTTTACATTAAAATTTACATTTTTAATGTAAATGAATCATATGAAAATAAAAGATTTATTTGTGTAATAAAAATATATTTTGACATTGAAATTTATATTTTTAATGTAAATAAATCATTACAAAAAGTTTCATTGTTTAATAGATTATGTTAACATTAAAATTGCATCTTTAATGTAATAAAGGATTGATTAAAAAGATTAAACTTTGGTAAAAATGTGTTAATACAGGAAAGTACATTTTTAATGTACAAATGATTATATAAAAAGATTAAAATCTGATTTTAATATGTTTATATTCAAAAGCTCATTTTTAATGTATAGAAGGATTGAATAAAAAGATCATTGTTTGATAAAAATGTTTTTATATTAAAAAAATTACAGTTTTAATGTAAGTAGGAATAATTAAAATATGCATTGTTTAATATTAACATTTACATTTACATGTTATAGAAGTAGAAATATTCATTTGTTCGATTTTAACATTAACATGTTAGAGAAGTAGAACAATGTACACTGGTAAAACATTATCATGATTATCTTAGCGATATTAAAAAATAATTTAAACTGAATTATAATTTGTTAAATTTATTAACCAATGATTTATGTATGTAAACCGTTGTTTGAAAACCCCACACGGGTATTGGGATGATATTTGTCATACACTAGTCCCGATGTTTAGTTATATGTCAGTCGATGGATTGACAATCTGTGATGAGCATTATTTGTTTATTTATTTTAATGCTCACACAGTTATAAATTTCACTCTGGATGTGAATGGATTGTTTATTGTACATGCGATGTATGAAATCCATATAAGTGAAATTATATGGTAATTGATTGAGTCGCATTCCGATTCAGAATATATTTTTTGTAAAATATATTTAAAATAAAGAATCTGTTGAAATAAAGAATATTTTAAAATAATATTCAGTGTAAAATAAAATTATAATTTCTATGTCCCTTTTTAGACAAATATAATAATATAAAAATGTGAAGCCGAATTAAGTAGCAAACGTTATTTTAACTGAACGGGTTTATCGATCAATTTGATTTACTTTATAATGAACATCTAAAGAAGTGATTAATAAATCTAATATTTTGAAAATATAAATATTTAATATGGTAAAGAATAGAATATTCAATTTTTATTTTAAAATTGAAAAATGAAGTTAAAATCATTTTAAAATGAATTTATAAATATTTTGTAGAATAATTTTTAAAAAGGAAACCGACAGTATATATATATATATATATATTATATAATTATATAATGGCCTGAATAGAACGCGTCACGCAGCCACCGTTCGCGAATTTCGACCATTAACTTCTAATTGACGTAACGGGAGATCCGACCGTCGGATTCTCCTAAAACTAGATTTATTTGGCTCATATCGGAAAGAGATTTCCAATGAATATAAGAGATTTGGAATCTAACGGTTGGATTTGGAATTATGTCCAAATCAATTTTGAAAAGGTCGCTATAGATGCAGTTCGGTGGCCATTATTGGAAACTGACTGTACATGCCTTAATAAAATTATTAAAAATATGAAAAAAATTTATGAAAATCATAATAAATGATTTAATAAGATTTTGGATGAAAAATTCCATATTTGAAAAGATAAAAATATATTTTTATCGAAATGAACTAGTTATTAACTAGAATAAATCTTTAAATTAAGATTTAACGTAGTTTTCCAATAAATTAATATTTAATTGGAATTAAATAATTAAATTAGATTTTTGAGTTTGTTATGAATGGTGTCTTCAATAACACCATTCTTAAAACCAGTTGAGAAAAGAATAAATATTTTAACTAAGATTATTGGAGTTTCCAATTATATTAAGTAATTAGAATAAAATGAAATGTGCATTGGGTTTTTCGTGAACTGTGTTTTAAACATCATTTGTTCTTTAACTCAATTAACAGTGAAAATATAATTTGGAAGTTATAAATCTTTTATTAAGATTTAATGGAAATTCTCCAAAGAAAAGTTTTCCAATTTACTATAGTAAATTGGAATTGAATGGGATTCGATTTAATAATAATCGAGATGAGATTCTGTAAAAGAAGAACATTACTATATATGAAATTTAAAAGGCTTTTCCATTAATTCACTTATATTATTAGTCCGATATGGAGATTTATATTGATTTCATTTCTATGAAAATTCCATATTGAGTGGAAGATGATTTTTGGGTTTATCATGAACAATGTGTTTGGTTCTTTAACCTAGTTAAAGACAAGATTTATCTCTTAAAGTTGAATAATCATATAGTAATGATTTTTGATATTAAAACCAAATTATAGTTTTAATGAATCTTTGAAAAGAGGATTAAAGAATGAATTTAAAGAATTTATCTTTGATAAAATTGATGAGAACCTTTCCCTAATAATGTGAATATTTATTTAAAAGAATATTATGAATGGGAATGAGGTGTATGATGTTTTTTATAGCACTTGTTATTGATTATAAAATACGCGAGTTATTCGGAAAGACCAGGATTAAACCATTCTAAATAATTACTATGACGATTAAAAGTCGAAGATGAAGACGGTGGTTGAAGACCGGAGGTCTTCACATCGTTTGGATGATTACTGATGTCTTGATTGGAGGCATCCCAAGACAACGTAATAAGTGGTGATCTTCCATATGTACTTGGAGATCGATGGATATGCAAGAACCTCTCTCCTGTATTGGACATATGGGACGAGGAATAAGGTGTCTCCGGTTTTGTTCAGACCCAGAACGGACTTGTAAATGGATGGTATGTCTGACATTGTATTCCTTTATGCTGTGTTCGTTGATCTCTGCTAAATATATATCTGTTTGGTGGCGGAGAATTTATTCTCTTGCATAACACCCTTCTTTAAGACGTACGAGCTCAGAGGTTATATATTGGCAGATATCAATGGTATGGTATGGATTGACAATGTGGCATGCTATGATGCAAATGATCAAGGCTTATTGTTGAAAAGCAGAGCCTGGTGGTTGATGATCAAAGCACAGCTTTATTTAGCATAGCTTTGTGTAGCGTAACTTCGCGAGCCTCACACCCCGGTAAGAGTCAGAAAAGGGACAAGGTAACGCAGGGAGTGCACACGTTTCTTTCTAGCTAGAAGTGGTATAAGGGTTTTGCAAGCCCTGACATTTTACTTATATGGATGAAGGATTACGAGGCCTCGGTTATATTGGTCGATAATGACCAATTTATAGTTTCAATAAGACATGGAAGCGTGTGCTCAGGCATAACTAATCCACTAAAGTATTTGTGGATCGGGCCTGCAGGATCCAAGGGTTCGCCAGCGTCTGAATCTTGAGATATTTGCTAGAGTGTCTCGAATCGGTAAGGAGATCATCCCTAGCCTTGATTCATGATGGAAACCCAACTTCCAATACGACAACGTACGGTTTTGAATGTAAAACTAGTATGGTGACATAGTATATGGTAGTTATGCCATCTAGGATTGATACATTATGATTGAAATGTTTTTGAAACACATATACACTAATAATAATGTCAAATCCGTTTTATCGTATCAAGCATTTTTGACCATTATAAGGTAAAACTCTATCCTCCGGTTTGCGTTGCATTGTGTGATGGGACTTGAGTCTTATAATGGTTTCATTTTTCTAAAAAGCATTGTGTTGTTTAACGATTTACTTTATTTCTGGCACTGGCAATCCAATGGAGTAAACGCGTTCCGCGCTAGCGGCTTGGTCCTGTGATTAGCCTTATTATTATTAGATAAGTTAGGTAAGATTTCTCATACCGGTCCCATGATTGACCTGTAGTTTGTTCCACTTTGCAAACTTGGGTGCCCTCTTTTCCACACGAGCAGTCGAGTAGCTTATTTCGCAGATATATTGAGCAGGATTCTGGATCGAAGCTTAAAGCTGTGTCCAGAGCATTGATAGTCTTCCGGTGTATTAGTTTATTTTTTTTCCGCTACACAGTATTAAATTATTTTAATTTAATCTTCCGCTGTAATATAATTCAATGTACTCTGATATATTCTGTACTCTGATGTTACGTTTATTATGATGTAAAAATGTCTGATGTTATTTGTTCTTATTTGTTGTATGCGCAAAGTTAGCGTATAAAGGTTTTTGAATGGTCTTTAGTCAATTTTGCGATCGATTAGGTCCGGGCTAAATCCAAATCGTTACATTATATATCGATTGACATCAGTCACATGGATAAATTGTCAGTGTGGCATGTGGAGATGCAAATGATCAATGCTTTTGTTGAAAAGCAGAGTCTTCTGGTTGATGATCAAAGCACGGCTTTAAATAGCATAGCTTTGTATATAGCGTAAATTCGCTAGCCTCACACCTCGGTATGGGTCAAAAACGAGATCGTGACTGCAGAGAGTGCACGACGTTTCTTTCTAGCTATGGGTACTGTCATGGTATGGAGCCCGAACATTTATATATTTTTACTTATGTGGAAGATGGATAGCAAGGATCCTTTGATATATCGGTCACTACGGGGCCGATAGGACCGGGAAACGTGTGTTCAGGAATACTAGTCCACTAACGTGAGTGTGGACCGACCCTGACAATCCAAGGGTTCACTGCGGGGAATCCTGAGACATTTGCTAGAGTGTCTCGAATCGATGAGGAGCCATCTCTGGCCTCGACTAATAGATGGAATCCAATTTCCAATACGTGACATTTCGGCTTTAATTGTAGAGCCTAGTATGGCGACATGATATATGGTACCCATGTCGTCTATGATTGATACATTTATATTTGAAGCTGTTTTTGACACTATACACTTATAGTAGTATCAAATGATTTGTTTTAAACGTACCAAGCATATTTGTCTATTATAAGGGAAAACTCTACCCTCTAGCTTGCGTTGCATTGTGTGATGGGACCTGAGTCTTATAATAGCTTAATTTTTTCAAAAAGCATTGCGCTGTTTGTTTTATGCACTGGTATTCTTGGGAGGAAACCCGTTCCATGTTATACGGTGTGGTCCCTTAATTTACTTTATTTCTATAGTATACTTTATTTCTAAAGTAAAATTTTAAATAACTGTTTTAGTTCTCACACCAGTCACATGACTGGCCTGGAGTTTAATTTTTTAACCTAAACTCTGGGTGCCCCTATTTTTCACACCGGCAACAAGTAGTTGGGTTTTTGCAGATATTTCTTTTCCAGGATCCTGGATTCATAGTTGGAGCTATATTCGGAAAGCTTTGTATCTGTGTATTTCTTTCAGTTGTGTTATGTATTATTTTCCGCTGCTAATGTTATTTTAATCTCTGATATTATTTTATATCTGCTGTGTAATATTTATTCACTCTGATTCTTGTACTATGATATCTGTTTGCTTTCTGATGCGTCGTGTTCTCAACTCAATCCGGGCTTTCCCGAAAAGGGGAGTTTGGGTCGTTTCAAGGGTACAAAATGTATCGTCACCTCACGGTTGCTAGCAACATAACCATTCCCAGGAGATACAAAAGCGAAAGAAGAACTAATATGGATATTCTCTAGATGGTGACAATACACCCTTTTGATGGATGCGATCCACATAGCCATGCGACCTACCCATTTTTACCATTTCCTAGTTGATGAGGCTTAAGGTCATGATTTATTTATTTATTTAGTTATTTATTCTTTAATTATTTTAGAACATCTGGCCACCATTTCTTCTTAATACTTAGAAAAAATATCTTATAATTATATTCAATTTCCCTTTTTTATTATCATTTCAAATCATTTGCTACAACGTTACTTATTATCTAAAATTGGGGAAGTTGATTCAACTTATCATTCGTAAAACAATCGTTACGAAATCTCCTTTTGTTTTGATATTCGAAAACAATAATTGTCACTTATTCTTTTAAAATAAACACATTCTAATTATCATCTCTATATTTCGAAAATATCATTACGTTTAAACAAAATCTCCTTTTATTTCTTTTACAAAGAAAATATCATTTCATGTTCCTAAGCCCTTTTTATTTCCGTTACTTTCGAAATATCAATATATGTTTCCTCAAATTCTTTTATTTTCGTTACTTTGGAATTCTCATTTTGTATTCCCTTATTATTATTTCTTATAATAAATTACAAATAACATTCACACCACTACAAACTAATATCATCCTTAGAAAATTCTGAAATCGTTCAAGTTGGGGTATTTTAATTACCTCAACGACCTTGATCAACAACGTTCCTATCTTAAGATAGATATGAGTTGTAATTCAAAAGTCGATATTCAATCTAATATTAAAATTAATCCTATTTAACTATTTTATTAAAATATAGTATTGTAAAACCTTCTTACTTTTAAAATTCTCTTTTCAATATATCTATCATTACCTAATTAGTTAAACGAGTACTTGCTTATCAAAAATATTTCCATTTAACTTTAACAATTCTTTTTGTAACTAAGATTTTATTACTAAATACTTTACCAAATTCAATTACAGATCCCCTTTACCAGTTCATTTAACCAATCCTTTTGGAAATCTTATTTCATCCATCTTTTCTTAATTCAATTATTATGTGACGTTAATTTAAATTTAACATTTTAGCTTCACATGTCCTTTTATAAACCTCGTTTATACAACTTGGGTTTAGTATAAAATGCATTCATAAAATCTTTTCAAAATCTCGACTTGATTTCATTTCACAACGATTACTTACTTGAATGAATTTCATGTAAAAAGTAATCACTTAAATTATTATTAATTTAAATAATAATTACTTCATCATTAACAACCGTATATGTATTTAACTTCTTTATTAACCAAAATAAAGAGTAATTTCTTTTCAATATAAAACAAATATTCACTAATCTATTTTCATTAGATTAATTGGCACAAACTAATTTAATTTAATAATCAATTTCAGTTAAATTATTTGGCTTGGTCGTCAACTCTAAACACGACTAACTTGTTGATCAATTCTAATTAGTATTTTCATTTAAATTAATTAATCATATAATTAATTTAAATTATCCCATTTACTTTGATTATTATTTAAAAAATAGTAATCAATTTCAATATAATTCCATTTTATTTGTTTCCTAAAAACAATTGATCTCAGTTATTAATCGTTGCATTAATCCCTGCTCACTTGCTTATTAATCTTAGTAATATAAGAATTAGCTTTGTAAATCACATAAATTTTTACTTATAATCCTAAATATAAATAATAAATATTTATTTCCTTTTTATAGTCTTTCATTTAAAATAGTATATTTCAAAATTCATCTTCAATTATAAAATAAATTTTATAACTTCGTTTCTAACGATTCACCTAATGGTTAATTTATCTTAATAAAATGATGTATAATTTAGGCCATTTACTGCCATTTCTCAACCAATACTATTCAATGGTTAATATCAAAATAACCATTGAATTTGGATTCAACAATCAATAATTAATCATCCAATCATATTGGTTAAATAGTTCAAATAATGTTCATTTGAAAATAAACAATAATTTTGAGGAATCCAGTTGGATCCCTCCAACCTATGTTTTTACCTGCATCCAAATAGGTTATCTCAGATAAAACAATCCATTTCATATGATAATATATTATTAGCAATAATAAACATGAACAATCAATTCAACTGATAATGGTCAACTAATAACAACAATGCAAGCATCCAATTAAATTTAATACGTTTATATTATTATAAACATAACCAACAAGAAATGTTACCTCGATTGGAATTAATCCTTAAAATAACATTTCATTTAATTTAAATTAAAGAAACGTTTAATTTAAACAATTCACTCAAAATATAAATATTATTCAGTAAACATCCAAACAAACATTAAATCAACCAACAACTAGCAAATATAGAACATAATTAATAAACAAGACTTATACAAAATATAAGCGGGAGAACTGAGTGAATTTAACTCACCTTGATTTTATTTGTTGGTTAAACGAGTCATTTTAAATAAAATTAAACATTATTTTAATTTTATCAAAAATTCTGGTAGCTTCCAGTGCTGCCCAAACCAACTCTTGAACGTAGCATGCATTCTTACGACTCCAACGTACCATGTTTCATTAAAAATGGTTTACGTATGAAATAATTACAATACTTATAAGTTGGTACGTCTTAATTAATTTTAAATAGAACATTAGTATATAATTTATTTGGGCTTACTTACATCCAAACCCACTATCACTTTGACCTACTCAAAAGTCTGTTCACCCAGTCACCAATTAAAAACCTGGTTCCCTCTATTTTCATTTAAAAACAAACTACCAAGCTTTTTTTAATAACCAGCCAAAGCCCATTTATCTCAACCCACATCCGCAAATCCCAGACTGTTAGCTACAGTATTGATCTTCTTCCCAATCTAAAATCCCCTAAAGCCTCACTTTATACCATTGCGTGGCATAAGTCTTCCCATGCACACATGATACTCCATCATGCTACTATATCCACCTGTGCCACCGCGTCCGCCTTCAGCATGTGCTCCCCTCTTCCGGCCATCTGCCTTGGTCCTTGTTCATTTTTTTTCTCTTTTTTCGAACTGTACCTGATATAACTTCACCATCGCTCATTAGTCAGAACCGGACCCCAAAATTCCGAAGCCACCCCGATCGCCACTGACACCTTAGCCTTTATTGTGCCATGTGGGACACATACGAGACAGAAACACATAATCAACGGTATTATGTTCATCCTCCGACTGTGCCACCACCACTGCGTCTCACACAGCCGCACCACCTTCATTAGCTCCGCCACGATGGCCGACACTTCACCTGAAGACACGACCTTCCATTTCATACCGGGTCGATCAACTCAGAACCCAAAAAGAAAACATGACAGCGCTCCCCTTCCACCCCATTCTCCGATCACCACTGTTCACCATCATTCCCCAAACTCCACTAGTGCCTCGAGAGTACCACCACGGTTGACTTCGTAGTTGAGAACATTATTTAATACGCAGCGTATGAGGAGATGTGAATTATTTTGGGAGTTGGGAGCTTCGGTTTGTATTTTATTTCGTTGATGGAATTTTCTGTTCTCATTTCTAGAACAAAAGAAATAGCATGGAGTAGTAGTGTTTGTTTATAAGACAGAATTATGGGAGCTAAGGTATTAGATGTAGGTTGTAGAAGTAGAATAGGTAGCTGTATATTTTTGTACTGAAAATATAGGGTAAGATGAATGTTCATGTCTGCTGAAAGGTGATGAATTAATGTTGCGCAGGTGAGAAGAAGAAGAAGAATAGGGTACATTTTTATTCTGCAGTACGTAGTAGGTTAGGCCACGTTTTCAATTTAACATGAAGCTCGCGTATAACTTGGTTGCTGAAAGAAGTGGGGAAAAGAAAAAGCTGTGTCATATACATGGGGAAAATTGTTTGGCCATCAAACAATAGATGGTATGAGCTAGGCATGTGAAGGCTTGGGTAGGCTTCATATATTTGTACCTTACTAGATTGCTTAGAATTTAAGGTAAAAGCTTATTTAGTTTTATTATTTTTAGGTTGTACGTGTAGTGGGTTAGGCATTGCTTAAGGTAGGTGAGTACTATTTTTAGGGTGACTTATGTTGCACTAGATTTAAGGCTTAAGCTTTAATTATTATTTTATTTTAACATAATTTGGGGTAGAAGCTCAAATTTATTGTATTACGATAAATTTCATTTTACCGCAATTTAACGTTGCACGTTAAATATACACCTCGCCACACATCAACTCCAAACTTGACGAAAACAGACAAAATGCTACGTCTTACCGCTCCGAATCCAATTAAATTAATTTCATTGAATTCCGTCTCCATTTCAAAAAATGACATTATTTTATTTTCAATATATTTATTGATTCATATTTAAATTGAACGTACTGACAAAACAACTCTGATTGGCTCCAAACTGGAAATCTAGCAATAACTAGCTATACGTATTCCAAAAAAAATTGTTTTGTTTGAAATGGAGGTTGTTTGAAAAATTGATATTCTTACAGCTTATATAATATCAATAAAATATAATTAAATTCCAAAATAATTAAATTAAATAATAATAAATTATTATTGTCAAATATATCTAAATAAATAATACATCACTTCAAATTTAACTAATGTGAAATTATAACTCAATATTAACGTATTCGATTTAAATAATATTCAAAATATATAAAAAAATCCTTATTTAATTTAATAAATAAACGTTATAATTTATAAACGATTCCATAGCGACTACTTCAAATTTTGATTTCGACATAACTTATAGTCTATAAGATGAAATCTCGATTTTTCTCTTTCATAAGAAAATTATTATCAAATAAATTCTAATGTTTATTGTTTCACGGCATTCTGACATAAAACGGATTCTGTATATTCAACTGAAGTTCAAAACTTAATTTTACAAACTACCGCGACGTTATGAGTTCATTTTATAATTATATATAAATTAAACGTTCAATCATTGTTTTATTAACGAATTAGATATAAAAATCCATTAATATTCCAATTATATATTTAAAACAAGTTTAAATATCTAGTTTCAAATGATCGAAAAATCCGGGTCATTACAATCTTCCCCCCTTAATAGAATTTCGTCCCCGAAATTACTAAGTAAGGAGAATGTACCAAACCCAATTATTTTTAAACTAATTATTTTAAAATATTATCAAAAATATCTAAGTCTTAAAAGTTTACGAAAAATTCGTCAGCACCTCCTCTGCACGGCTCAGTCAGAACAACTACAACTCGCCTCTCCGGGCCACTTATTAGTCAATAGAAAACAAAGGCAAGCAGCTACCCAACTCAGGGGCATATAATCAATCACCCGGTAAATATAATTAAGGTTTACCTATTTGTCGGGCAACCAATAATCTAATCACGAAGCGAAGAAATTAACAGCTCTTCCTTCTTCTAACCTGCACATAACTCAATATCCAATGCCAATAACACAAATATGGTCCAATCCTTTAGTTTCATTCCATATGGGATTTCATTCCAATTCATTATATTGAAAAATTATTTTCTTCGCTTCCAGTTCATTTAACTGTCGACGAATTTTTATTCAACCAATCTATTATCCAAATAACAAACAATCAACATAAGCAAATCATCCCATATTTAATTTAGTTAATGTTAAATTCTGATTATATTTAATTATATATTTAAATTTTATTCACAAATCCTACAATTTAAATTTTCTTCAGGTTTAATTAAGTAATTCAAATTTCCAATCTCATTTGAATTCCCATTCAAATCAATCAAACTAATCAGAACAATTTGACAAAATTATTCCTTTCCTATATAAAAAATATAATTAGGCAAAATTATTTCATTTACCCTCTTTACAAAACAATATTGCATCAATTGAAAGTTCAACTTGAACCTATCAAACAACACCATACAAAACATTTGTATATAAATCTACAAATACGCTCTCTCATATATACACACTCCAACTCAATCTAGGGTATTACTGACCCCATCTCTATCGAGTTATACCACAGAGCCAAGGCTATTACTTAACCATTGCTCTGATATCAACTGTAGCATCTCGAGAAATTCGATGCCCGAATTTTGACAATAATACATAAACCCCGTATTACTTGTGTAATGGCCCAAACTCCCCCTTACGGGAAAGCCCGGAATGAGTTGAGAACACGACACATAGGAACGCAAACAAAAGAACATTTCATTGCTTATTATAATAATTCACATCAGAGTAAAAGAATATAATAGAGTATGAATAAATAATATACATCAGAAAAATATCAGAGATTAAAATCACATAGCAGCGGAAAAATAATACATAACACAACTGAAAGAGATATAAGGATACAAAGCTTTCCGAATATGTAAATCCAGGATCCTGGAAAAGAAATATCTGCAAAACCAAAACTACTAGCTGCCCGTGTGGAAAATAGGTGGACAAAGAGTTTAGGTAAAAACAATAACTCCATGTCAGTCATGAGACTGGTGTGAGAACTAAAACAGTTATTTAAAACTTTACTTTAAAAATAAAGTAAATCAAGGGACCACGCCGTATAACACGGAACGGGTTTTCTCCCAAAAATACCAATGCATAAAACAGTTTATAAACATTGCAATGCTTTTCAAAAAATAAAGCTATTATAAGACTTAGGTCCCATCACACAATGCAACGCAAGCCAGAGGATAGATTTTTACCTTATAATAACCAAGCGTGCTTGGTACGTTTAAAACAAATCATTTTGATATTAATATAAGTGCATAGTGTCAAAAACAACTTCAAATATAAATGTATCAATTATAGACGACATGGATACCATATATCATGTCGCCATACAAGGATCTACAATCAAAACCGAAATGTCACGTATTGGAAATTGGATTTCCGTCTGTGAACCAAGGCAAGGGATCATCCTTACCAAATTCGAGACTCTCTAGCCCGAGCCTTAGGATAAGAACGCATCGACCCTTGGAGCATCAGGGCCGGTCCACCCTTACTTTAGTGGATTATAATTCCTAAACAATACATTTTCCCACCCTGTAGGGCGTAAATCTGGTCAGTATGTCGACCATGTCATCCATCGGCCCTGTAGTGACCGATATATCCGAGGCACCTTGCTATCCATCAAATAATATGCATCATCCACATGAGTAAAATATCTGGGCTCCATATCATGACACCACTTCTAGCTAGAAGGAAACGCATGTCCTCCCTGAGGTCCGCTCCCGTTTCTGGTTCACACCGGGGTGTGAGGCTCGCGAATTAATGCTATACACAAAGCTATGCACAAAGCCTTGATCATTTGCATCTCAGCATGCCACATTGACAATTCACGTCGTGCGACCAATGTTTATCGATATATTACCTCTAAGCTCGTACATCTCAGAGAAGGGTATTAAGCAAGAAAATAAATTCTCCGCCACCAAATAGATATATATTTAATAGAAATCAGTCACACAGAATAAAATCCAATGTCAGACACACATCCATTTACAAGTTCGTTCTGTGTCTAAACGAAACCGAAGGCACCTTATTCCTCGTCCCATATGTCCAATATAGGAGAGAGGTCCTCGCATATCCGGTCGATCTCCAAGTACGTCTGGACGATCACCACTTATTACCTTGTCTTGGGGGTACAGCCCAATCAAGACATCGGTAATCATCCAAACGATGTGAAGATCCCCGGTCTTCAACCACCGTCTTCATCGTCGAGTTTTCCTCATATCAATTATTCAGAATGGGATACACCTGGTCTTTCCAAATGACTCGCGTATCTTATAAATAAGTGCTATAAAAACACAAAATACGCCTCATTCCAATCTAGAATATTCTTTTATTCAAATATTCTTTTCACAATTTAAACCAAATTAAGGTTTTCCAAACTAATTGAGATTAGCGAACCTTACCGAATTTATCATTTTTTATATTTCCCAATTTCAACCTATTCATCCCATGGAGCAAAACTGGTAGTACTCCATATCTAACACCATGGTGTTATTGGTAAAATTAATTACCATTTCACATTCAAATCTAATTAAAGATTTAACTATCGCTTGGAGCAAAACTGGTGATACTCCATTCTCGATCATTTCCCAAGTTTGATAATTTCAATCATATTAAAGATTCATTAAAACTCCACTTACTTTTAATCCCCAGAAATCATTATATAATGATTATTCAAATTTAGGAAATAAATCCTGTCTTTAACTGGGTTAAAGAACCAATGTCATTTTAAACACAGTTCACGATAAACCCAAAATACATCCCATTAATTATGGAATCTTCACAGAAAACAGATCAATATATATAATCGATATAAACTTCCATATCCAACCAATAATATAAATGGAATAACGGCAAAGCCTTTTAAATTCCATATATAGTAACAGTCTTCCTCCACAAAAGTCCACTTTGATTATTACCAAATCGAATTCCATTCCATTCCAATTTATTTTATTAAATTGGATAACTTTTCTTTGGAAAATTCCATTAAATCTTAATAGAAAGATTTATATATTCCAAATCACATTTCACTGTTAAACGGGTTAAAGAACGAATGTCGTTAAAAACACGGTTCACAATAAACCAAATTCACATTCCATTTTATTCCAATTACCAAATATAACTGGAAATTCTAATAATCTTAATTAAAAGATTTATTCTTTTCGCATTGGGTTTAAGAACAGTGTTATTGAAGACACCATTCACGATAAACTTAAAATCCAATTCTTTTATTCAATTCTAATTTAATATTAATTAATTGGAAAACTTCACTAAATCTTAATTAGAAGATTTATTCTTTTCTCAACTAGGTTCAAGAACAGTGTTATTTAAGGAACAGTTCACAACAAACCCAAAATCCAATTTAATACTAAATACAAGGCTCTGAATAGAAATTATATCGGCTTATATTCAATATAAAATTCTGAAACTAACGGATATCGAATTGGGAATAACGATGTCTGTATCTTTCATATTCCCATAACAATATCTGTATAACCACGGAATCCAATATCGAAATATCCTAAAGATGATTTCTCTTCAAATACATTCCAATTCATACATTAAAAAATTTTGGTTAGATTTAACCCATTCACAAATCCAATTTATTTACTTAAAAACATTGGATCATCTTTCTAGTGAATAACTAGTTCATTTTGATAAAAGTATATTTTTATCATTACAAACGTGGAAATTTTTATCCTAATTCTCTCCAAATCATTTATTATGATATTACACAAATTATTAATATTTTTAATAATTTTATTAAGGCCCTTTCAGTCGATTTCCATAAACGGTCATCGAACTGCACTTACAAAGATCTTTTCCAAATTAGATTTGGACATAATTCCAAATCCAACCATTAGATTTCAAATCTCTTATTTTTTTGGAAAGCTCTTTCTGATACGAACCAAATGTTTCTAGTTTTAGGAGAATCCGATGGTCGGATCTCCCGTAATGTCAATTCGAAGTCAATGGTCGAAATTCGCGAACAGTCGCAGCGTGGTGCGTTCTATTCAGGCCATATAATATATATATTATATATATTTCGTCGATTTCCATTTAAAATGTATTTTATAAATCGTTTGTAAATTCGTTTTAAAACGACTTTAACTTCATTTCAATTTTAAATCAAAATTGAATACTCCTTATCATTATAATATTTAAATGATAATATTTTCAAAATATTATATTTTGAAATAATTTCCTTTTCGATATTCATTATAGAAATGAGTAAAATCGATATATATATATATATATATATTGAAACGACCCAAATTCGTCCTTACGAGAAAGCCCGGATTGAGTTGAGAACACGACAAATCAGACCACAAACATAAGAACATTTCGTTGCTTATTAAAACAATTTACATCATAGTACAAGAATATAACAGAGTATGAATAAATATTATACATTTGACAAATATCAGAGATTTAAATTATACTACAGTTGAAAAATAATACATAACACAACTGAAAGGGATACATGGATACAGAGCTTTTCGAATATAACTCCAGCTGTAAATCCAGGATCTTGGAAAAGAAATATCTACAAAAACCCAACTACTAGCTGGCCGTGTGAAAAATAGGGGCACCCAGAGTTTAGATTAAAACAATAAACTCCACATTAGTCATGTGACTGGTGTGAGAACTAAAACAGTTATTAATTTGATTTTAAAGTTCGGTAAATCAAAGGAGCACGCCGTATAACACGGAACGGGTTTCCTCCCAAGGATACCAGTGCATAAAACAAACAGTGCAATGATAATTAAAGAAAATGAATCTATTATAAGACCCATGTCCCATCACATAATGCAACGCAAGCCGGAGGATAGGATTTTACCTTATAATAGCCAATAATGCTTGATATGCGAGATTTAATCTTTTACTATTACTATAAGTGAAGAAAATAACTTCAAATATAAATGTATCAATCATAGACGGCCTGGGTACCATATATCTTGTCGCCAAACTAGTTCTACAATTAAAACCACACAATGTCGTATTGGAAATTGGATTCCATCTATGAACCAAGGCAAGAGATCGTCCTCACCAAATTCTAGACTCTCTAGCCTGAGTCTCAGGATACAGCCGCAACTGTACCCTAGGTAACAAGCACGGCCGGTCCACACTAAGTGTAAGGTGGATTCATAATTCCTGAACATGTGTTTCCTCGCCCTATGAGGCGTAAATGAGCCAGATGACTCAATATCCATCGACTCTGTAGTAAACAATATATCTGAGGCACCTCGCTATCCATCAAATAATATGCAACATCCACATGAGTAAAATGTCTGGGCTCCATACCATGACACCACTCCTAGCTAGAAGGAAACGCACTGCCCTCCCTGCTGTCCTCTCCCATTTCTAGTTCATACCGAGGTGTGAGGCTCGCGAATTAACGCTGCACAAAGCTATGCTATATTAAAGACGTGCTTTGATCATCAATCACAAGACTCTGCTTTTCAACAGAAGCATTGATCATTTGCATCTCAGCATGCCACACAGGAAATTCACGCCATGCGACTAATGTCTGTCGATATATAACCTCTGAGCTCGTACGTCTCAGAGAAGGGTGTTAAGCAAGAGAATAAATTCTCCGCCACCAAACAGATATATATTTAATAGAGACAAATCAACACAGAATAAAATCCAATGTCATACACACATCCATTTACAAGTTCGTTCTGGGTCTGAACGAAACCGGAGGCACCTTATTCCTCGTCCCATATGTCCAATACAGGAGAGAGGTCCTCGCATATCCGGTCGATCTCCAAGTACGTTTGGACGATCACCACTTATTACCTCGTCCTGGGTGTACAGCCCAATCAAGACATCAGTAATCATCCAAACGATGCAAAGACCTCCAGTCTTCAACCACCGTCTTCATCGTCGACTTATCGTCGAATCAGTTATTCAGAATGAGTATAAACCCGGCCTTTCCGAATAACTCGCGTATATAATAAACAAGTGCTACACAAACACAACATACGCCTCATTCCAATTCAGAATATTCTTTTATTTAAATATTCACATTCTTTGGGAAAGGTTCCCATTAATTTTATCAAAGATAAATTCTTTAAATTTATTCTTTAATCTTCCTTTGGATATCATTTCTAAACCAAATTAAGGTTTATCAACTAGTCAGGATTAGCGCACCTTACCGAAGTAATCATTTCTTTTATTTCCCAATCCCAACCTATTCATCCCATGGAGAAAAACTGGTAATACTCCATATCTAACACCATGGTGTTATCGGTAAATTTAACTACCATTTCACATTCTAATCTAATAAAGATTTAACTGTCTCTTGGAGTAAAACTGGTGCTACTCCATTCTCGATCATTTCCCGAATTTGATAATTTAAATTATCACATTCTCTTTTCAATCTAATTAAAGATTCATTAAAATCCACTTAGTTTTAATCTTCTCAAAAATCAATATCAATGATTACTTAATTTTGGAAACACAAACATGCCGCATCGACAATCTACAACGTACTATTGATTTCTGCCGATATATAACCTCTAAGCTCGTACGTCTTAGAGAAGGGTGTTAAGTAAGAGAATAAATTCTTCGCCACCAAACAGATATATATTTAGCAGAGATCAACCATACAGTTTGAAATACAATGTCAGACATGTAATCCTGTCTTTAACTGGGTTAAAGAACTAATGTCATTTAAAACATATTCACGATAAACCCAAAATCACATTCCATTAATTATGGAATCTTCACGGAAAACAGATCGATATATATATATATATATATATATATATATATATAATCGATATCAATTTATGTATCCAACTAATAATATAAATGGAATAACAACCAAGCCTTTTAAATGCCATATATATTACCAGTCTTTCTTCATAGAAGTTCACTTCGATTATTATCAAATCGAACTCATTCCATTCCAATTTGTTGTATTAAATTGGAAAACTTTACATTGGAAAATTTCCTTTAAATATAAATAAAAGATTTATAAATTCCAAACCACATTTCATTGTAAATCGGGTTAAAGAACAAATTCCGTTAAAAACACAGTTCGCAATAAACCCAATTCACATTCCATTTTATTCCAATTATTAAATATAATTGGAAACTCTAATAATCTTAATTAAAAGATTTATTCTTTTCACCCGGGGTTCAAGAACAGTATTAGTGAAAACACCATTCACGACAAACCCAAAATCCAATTCTTTTATTCAATCTAATTAAATATTAATTAATTGGTAAACTTCTCTAAATCTTAATTAAAAGATTTATTCTTTTCTCAACTGGGCCTAAGAACTGTGTTAATGAAGACGCTATTCACGACAAACCCAAAATCGAATTTGATATTAAATACAAGGCTCTAAATAGAAATTATATTGGTTATATTCAATATCAAATTCTAAAACCAACAAATATCGTATTGGAAATAATGATATAAAATACATCTTCCAAATTTCCATAAGAATAACCGTATAATCACGGAATCTAATATCGAAATATTCCGAAGATGATTTTCATTCAAATCTATTCCAATTGTTATATTGGAAATTTCTGGTTATATTAAAACCATTCACAAATCCAATTCATTTTAATTAAAAATTATTGGATTTCAAATCTAGTTAATAACTAGTTCATTTTGATAAAAATACATTTTTATCTTTACAAATATGAAATTTTTATCCAAATTCTTTCCAAACCATTTATTATGATTTTACACAAATTATCAATATTTTTAATAATTTTATTAAGGCCATTTCAGCCGATTTCCATAAATGGTCATAGAACTTCACTTACAACCACCTTTTCCAAATTTGATTCGGACATAATTCCAAATGTAACCATTAGATTTCGAATCTCTTGTATTCGTTGGAAAGGTCTTTTCGATACGAATCCAACGGTTCCGGTTTTAGGAGAATCCGATGGTCGGATCTGCCGTAATATCAGTTCGAAGTCAGTGGTCGAAATTTGTGAACAGTCGCGGCGTGACGCATTCTATTCAGGCCATTAAATATATATAATCTATATATTATATATATTTTGTCGATTTCTGTAACGACCAAGAATTTCTCTTGATCCGAATCAGTCGGTAAACCGACCAAGACCGTTCGAAACCCCTGATTGTTTTGAGAACACGACAAATTCGAACGCAAACAGAAGAACATTTCATTGTTTATTACAACAATTCCATCACAATACAAGAATATAAAGAGTATGAATCAATATTACACATCATAAAATATCAGAGATTACAATACATTACATAGCAGCGGAAAAATAATACAAAACACAACTAGAAGTAATACACGGATACAGAGCTTTCCGAGTATCGTTCCAGCTGTAAATCAGGATCCTGTGAATATGAATCTGCAAAACCAAAACTACTAGCTGCCCATGTCAAAATAAGGGAACCCAGAGTTTAGGTTAAAACAATAAACTCCAGGTTAGTCATGTGACAGGTGTGAGAACTAAAACAGTTATTAATCTTTATTTTAAAGTTAGGTAAATCAAGGGACCACGCCGTATAACACGGAACGGGTTTCCTCCCAAGAACACCAGTGCATAAAACAAACGGCGCAATGCTAAATAAAGAAAAATGAAGCTATTATAAGACCCAGGTCCCATCACACAATCCAACACAAGCCGGAGGATAGGGTTTTCCCTTATAATAGCCAAAGCATGCATGATACGTTTAAAACAAGTCATTTGATACTATAATAAGTATATAGTGTTTAAAACAATTTCAATCATAAGTATCAATCATAGATGGCATGGGCACAATATATCATGTTGCCATACTAGGCTCTACAATCAAAACCGCAAAATGTCGTATTGGAAGTTGGATTATCATTTATGATATGAACCGAGGCTAGGGATCGTCCTCACCGATTTGAGAGCCTTTAGTCCGCCCATCAGGAACAGAACGCATCGTCCCTTGGACTCAGGGCCGATCCACCGATGTGGATTATAATTCCTGAACACTGCGTTTCCCCACCCTATGGGGCGTAAATGAGCCAACAAATGACTCCATCGGCTCCACATAGTCACCGATATATCTGAGGCGCCTTGCAACAGCAACAACCACATAAGTCAAACTCATCAGGGCGTGTAAACCCACTGACGCCACTTCTAACTAGAAAGAAACGCATGCCCCCCTGATATCCATCTCCCGTTTTTGGTTCATACCTGGTGTGAAACTCGCGAATTAAACGCAACACAAAGCTATGCCAGAAAGGCCGTGCTTTGGTCATCAATCACAAGACTTTGCTTTTCAACAAAAGACTTGATCATTTGCATCTTTGCATGACACACAGGCAAACCACTCCATTAAACCGATATACATCAATCACACAGAATGATATCCAATGTCAGACACACAGTCCATTTACAAGTTCGTTCTGGGTCTGAACGAAACCGGAGGCACTTTCCTCGCATATCCATCGATCTCCAAGTACGTCTGGACAACCACTAACTGATTCCCTCCTCTTGGGTGTACGACCCAATCAAGATTATCAGTAATCACCCAAACGGCGTGAAGACCTCCGGTCTTCAACCACCATCCTCATCTTCGACTTATCGTCGTATCAGTTATTCAGAATGGGATAAACCCGGTCTTTCCTAATAACTCGCGTATATAATAAACAAGTGTTACACAAACACAACATACGCCTCATTCCAATTCATCAGTCACTAACCGTAAATTAGTAAGGGAACAATTCCCCAAATATTAACCCCGAAGGCCGAAACCAACATCAGATCAATACCCAGGAAACCATTCATCTTAACTAATCTTTAGTTAGTTGCTAAATTTCACATTCTTAGGGATAGGTTCCCATTAATTTTATCAAAGATAAATTCCTTAAATTTATTCTTTAATCTTCTTTTGAATATCAATTCAAACCAAATTATGGTTTATCCAAACTAGCCGGGATTAACGAACCTTACCGAAGTAATCATTTGATTTAATTTCCCAATCCCAACCTATTCATCCCATGAAGTAAAACTGGTAATACTTCATATCTAACACCACGGTGTTATCGGTAAATTCAATTACCATTTCACGTTCAAATCTAATTAAACATTTAACTATCGCCTGGACCAATACTGCTGATACTCCATTCTCTATCTTTTCAATCTAATTAAAGATTCATTAAAACTCCACTTAGTTTTAATCTTCCTGTCTTTAACTGGGTTAAAGAATCAATGTCATTTAAAACACGGTTCGCGATAAACCCAAAATCACATTCCATTCAATCAGCCTTTAACCGTAAAATAGCAAGTGAGCAATTCCCTAAGTATTAACCCCGAAGGCTGAAACCAACATCAGATCAATACCTAAGAAACCATTCAACTTAACTAATTTCCAGTTAGTTTCTGATTTTCTTAACTCAGTGGGGTCTAAGAACAGTATTATTGAAGATACCGTTCATGACAACCCAAAATCACATTCCATTAATTATCGGGTTAAAGAACAAGTGTTATTTAAAACACTGTCCACGATAAGCCCAAAAATCAATTCAAATTCAATTCCAATGAAATACCATTTAATTGGTACACTTCATTAAATCCAATAAAAGATTAAATCTTTTTCTCAATTGGGTTTAAGAACAGTGTTAATGAAGACACCATTCACGACAAACCCAAATCCCATTTGATATTAATTACAAGGCTCTGAATAGAAAATATATCGACTTATATTCAATATCAAATTCTGAAACCAACAAATATCGTATTGGAAATAACGATATAAATATATCTTTCAAATTTCCATAACAACATCTGTATAATCACGAAATCCAACATCGAACAATTCCGAGAATGATTTTGATTCAAATCCATTCCAATTCAATTATTGGAAATTCTAGTAATTTTCATAACCATTTCAAATCCAATTTATTTATTTTAAAAATAAATAAATTATTATTCTAGTTCAAAACTAGTTCATTTCGATAAAAATCTACGTTTATCTTTTCAAACATGGAGTTTTTCACCACAATTCTTCCCAAATCATTTCTTATGATTTTACACAAATTATTACTATTTTTAATAATTTTATCAAGGCCCGTACAGTCGATTTCCATCAACGGCCATCGAACTGCACTTACAACGACCTTTTCCAAATTTGATTTGGACATAATTCTAAATCCAACCGTTACATTTCAAATCTCTAATATTCATTAGAAAGACCTTTTCGATACGAACCCAACGGTTCCGGTTTTAGGAGAATCCGACGGTCGGATCTCCCGTAATGTCCACTCGAAATCAATGGTCGAAATTCACGAACTACCGCAGCGCGGCGCGTTCTATTCAGGCCATATATATATATATATATATATATATATATATATATATATATATATATATATATATATATATGTATGTATGTATGTATATATGTATGTATATATTATATATTTCGTCGATTTCCTTTCAAAACATATTTTATAAATCGTTTTAAATTCGTTTTCGAAACGATTCCAACTTCATATTCAATTTCGAATCAAAATTGAATATTCCACATCATCTATATATAAATGATAATATTTTCAAAACGTTATATTTTGAAATCAATTATTTTTCGATATTCGTTATAAAAATGAATAAAATCGATATAAATCTCGTTCACGTCTAAATGGCGTCAATCTAATCAACACGGCTTTTATTCAACACATGAATATTTTATTTTATTCAACACATGAATATTTATTCTATTCAACACATGAATTTATTTTCAATTCAACACATGAATTTATTTTCAATTCAACACATGAATTTACTTTCAATTCAACACATGAATTTATTTTCTAAATTTGAATGAGGCCCAATCAATTACCATATAATGTTAATTATATGGATTTTCTACAACACATATATCTAACAGCAATGATGAATAATTAACCATCATCCAGAGTGCACCACACAACTGCATAAGCATTAAATATAAATAATTAACGCTTACACAGTCTGTCAACCCATCGATTGACATACAACTAAATAATCGGGATTAGTGTACGTCAAATATCATCCCAATACCCGTGTGGGGTTTCAAATCAACAAACACATATTTTATTTGTGCAGTTGGGCGATGTGTAAAATTTATCGTCCCAATCAATATCAATCAAATCAGTGTATATAAACAAATTGTCCGATTTGTTTATAAATATTTATTGTATATACACGTTAAAAATTATATTTCCACTATAAAATATTTTATTTCATTCACCATCACTCAAACAAATTTCACTACACAACAATCAAACAAACAAGTCATCCATGGTCTGTGGACGACGGGTGCTGCTAAGCACCGTCTGCATCCAAGTATATATTTTTAACTAGAAAACAAGATTTAGTGAGAAATTCTCACCCAAGCTAAACCAAACGCCACGACTCTTCATGTGTAGGAAATCTTCGTCGTGCTCGCCTTTTGTCACTTTCGTTTCGCGTATTCACTACATATATAAAAAGATCGAATTTTTATCTTCACTTCCTATTTATAAAAATCAAATTTTTATCTTCACTTCATATTTATAAAAATCGAATTTTTATCTTCATGGAAACATGGTAAAAATCGAATCTTTACCTCATTCACATATAGAAAACTCATAATTTTAATATCGTACATATATAAAAATCATATTTTTATTCTCTACATTATATAAAAATTATATTTTTATACTCTACATTATATAAAAATTATATTTTTATATCACTTTCATCATGATAAAAAATTCGGTCTTTTTATAATTAAAGATCTAACCTTTTAAACACTTGAAAAACATATTTCTAAACACTCAAAAATCTAATCTTTAAACACTTGAAAATCGTATTTCTAAACACTTGAAAATCTAATCTCATCTTTTCATAAAAATTCAGTTTTGCTTTTTCTATGATATATATATATATATATATATTCAGTTTTTCTTTTGCTATGATATATATATATATTCAGTTTTGCTTTTGCTATGATATATATAAATATATATATATATATATATATATTCAGTTTTTATATCGCTCTTCATATAGTAAAGAATATATTTTTACATGGCTATTCATATAGTAAAGATTATATTTTTATATGGTTGTTCCTATAGTAAAGATTATATTTTTATATGGCTAATCCTATAGTAAAGATTATATTTTTATATGGTTATTCCTATTGTAAAATAATGGTATTTTTATTTTCAAAAATATATACTATTTCTTTTTTTACAATCAATGTTATTTTTATTTTAAAACAAAGTATATTTAATTCTAAAACAAATTTATAAGCTATATTCTTAACAATGTTATTTATATATTAATTAAGGTTTTTAAACAATTAACATAGTAAGTAAATAAATAAATAAAACGACCTATCCTCTGTAAAGAACCCACTCCAGTCTTCATCAAGGAACGCCGCTCCTACTCGCGCCTTAGGTCACGGGGACCACGATCCATGACCCCCGTCCAACTCCCCACAGCGCCGCCTCCAACCGCCTGGAATGGCACAGCATTCGAACCCTACTGGCCCACGGAAAACCCCACGAACCACCTAGGGTTTGTGCCCAAAATTCGAGCAGATTTCATCCATAGCGTCGATCATACTCAGTAGATAGGTGGGTCTCGTGAAGATGAAGAAGATTGCCTTTATTAGCTTCTGATTTCGATTCCTGGATTTCACGAATTTTTGAGGTAAAGGTTTTGAAAACTATAGGCTCTTGATCGTGGAACGGGCGACTGAAAGAATGGGGGTTGACCACGGAAAGGGGAAAAGAGGGGTTTGACCAATTTTGAACTGATAAAGGTGTATATATATTATTTTATATTTATTTAATTCCAAAAATGCTCTTTTATCAGTTCGAACTCCAATTCATACCCAACGACTGTCGCCCCTAGCTAAATACCCCCATCCCGAACACAATGGGATATGTTCCGATAGCCAATTTTATCATTTCGATCAGTTTCCATTCAAATTAAAATATAAATCAGTATATATTCAATTTGAACATACATTTTAAATTACCGGGGTCGCATACTGACTCTAAAAATTCCCAAAAAAATATTTCTTGCTATGTTGGGACGATACGGTCCCAACAAAACTGATTTCTTCGAATTCTGAGACCTTTTGAAAAATGGCCCTTTTCTGGTCGATCCAGATTGACTGAAACTGTTTAAACACGTTTAACTTCGCCACGCTCACATATTAATCCCAAAATTTTGAATTTTGGAATCTAGCAATAATTTGACATCTCGGATCCAACAAAAGTGGTTTCATCGAAAACCGAGGTCGTTTGCAAAATGGCTATTTTCAAGGCCTTTATATATATTAAAATATATATAAATTCCACATTGACTTTTCTGAATTTTAAACTGGACGTAACTTATACTCTACAGAGTGAAATCTCAGTTTCTTACATCCGTTTGAAAGATATGATCAAACAGATTCAAATATTTCTTGTTTCGTCCAATTCCGACTTAAAACGAATTATGTATATTCATTTGAAATTTGAAATCGAATTTTCGAACTGCCGTGCCATTTCAGGCTCGTTATATAATTAAAATAAATTTCTTCATTCTAACTTCGTCGAAAATAAATTTTCCGTCGTTATTATTTAAAATAATTCATTTTAAATAATCAAAATTCATTAAAATTGCCAAAATAAAAAATTTTAATTGGCTTAGAATTTCCGGGTCGTTACAATCTCCCCTACTTAAAACTTTTCGTCCCTGAAAAGGAACGAAGCCGAAAGTTGTTTAACAAATCAACTCAACTTCCATTATTTCCTTTACGGCTTAAGTTCTTTAACTTTTCAGTTTCTAAGAACTTTTCAAATTTTTCAAAAATTTGGCTAACACCCTAAATTTTCGAAAAATTTCTCCATAACCTCCCCTGCACCGGGGACTTCGAGATATTTCATATAGCCTCCGATGGCCTTCTTCAATCCAAAAGAAAAATAAACAGCCAAGCGGTTAGCCAATCGGCTTAAAAAATCATCCAAAACCCAATAAATTAGTAAACACGTACCTATTTGTCGGGCAAATGATTTTATTCCTCTTCTCTAGCCTCCTTGCTATGATCTTTTCAATGTAAGTACATGTATATGCATGCAAATGCGACAAATTTTCAATACAATTCACTATTTGGTTCAATTTGGCTAAAGGTCCAACATTTTAATTAATCAAACAACACAACCAGCAATCAATTAGTTGATTATCATTTCAAATTCATAATTTTGATATATAGTCAAAAGTCAGATTTTTGATGCCAAATCACAACAATAAGCCCTATCTAATTTTGGTTCTCACACCAGTCTATTGGAATCATATAGATATCCCACCTTCGACACTCGAATATAAATTCTGATGATGTACGTGCTATAGCGATCATCAGAACCATCTCCGGGCGACTAGAGTGTGATTCTATATCTATGCAGTATATTAAAACTTCAAATACACGTTTGCAAGGCGTATATGCAAAATCTTTATATACTGGACTGTCCAAATTCAATACAAATAAATATTCAAATACGTAGAATAAAGTTTAAATTTTCAAAACAAAATTCGTTTTCATTTTAAAAATATACTCTTCACACTCGTTCTAGGATACTACTGATCCCATCTCTAACGAGTCATTCTCATTGGATATTACTAATCCAATCTCTGATGAATTCTTTCGTTTGGTTCTAACGTGTCTTGTTCTCGAGTTATGTAAACCAAAGCTCTAATACCAAATGTAACGACCAAGAATTTCGCTCGATCCGAATCAGTAGCTAAACCGACCAAGACCGTTCGAAACCCCGGATTGTTTTGAGAACACGACAAATTCGAATGCAAACAGAAGAATATTTCATTGTTTATTACAACAATTCCATCAGAATACAAGAATATACAGAGTATGAATCAATATTACACATCATAAAATATCAGAGATTACAATACATTACATAGCAGCGGAAAAATAATACAAAACACAACTAGAAGTAATACACGGATACAGAGCTTTCCGAGTATCGTTCCAGCTGTAAATCAGGATCCTGTGAATATGAATCTGCAAAACCAAAACTACTTCCTGCCCGTGTCAAAATAAGGGCACCCATAGTTTAGGTTAAAACAATAAACTCCAGGTCATTCATGTGACTGGTGTGAGAACTAAAACAGTTATTAATCTTTATTTTAAAGTTAGGTAAATCAAGGGACCACGCCGTATAACACGGAATGGGTTTCCTCCCAAGAACACCAGTGCATAAAACAAACGGCGCAATGCTAAATAAAGAAAAATGAAGCTATTATAAGACCCGGGTCCCATCACACAATGCAACACAAGCCGGAGGATAGGGTTTTCTCTTATAATAGCCAAAGCATGCTTGATACGTTTAAAACAAGTCATTTGATACTATAATAAGTGTATAGTGTTTAAAACAATTTCAATCATAAGTATCAATCATAAACGGCATGGGTGCCATATATCATGTCGCCATACTAGGCTCTACAATCAAAACCGCAAAATATCGTATTGGAAGTTGGATTATCATTTATGATATGAACCGAGGCTAGGGATCGTCCTCACCGATTCGAGAGTGTAATGACCCGCAAATCCGTAACATCTGAGTTGACTATATACATCATACGTCCAACCCAAATATCACGAAAATACGAAACATTTTTTTTAGAAGAAGAACGGGAACAATAACACAGAATTTCACATCGCAGCGGAACAAAATATAATATATCATATCTTTGAAATACAAAATCTTAACTGTATAACATACACTTATCAGAGTACAACACTTACAACACAGCGGAACAAACTCTATACAACTAACGCTGAAGCCTCCTGCTCCAAGCTCCTTTAGATAGATCTGCAAAATCCTGAACTACTTGACTGCCCGTACAAATTTATGCACCCAAGAGTTTAGGTAGAACAAAACAAATAAACTCCGGGTCAGTCATGGGACTGGTATGAGTAAACAGTTTAAAACAGTTTCAGAAAACTAAATGATATCTCATAAGACCACGCCGTATAACACGGAACGGGTTTTTCCCTTATGAGAATCCAAACACTTGATTTAACTTTCAAAATCCCTTTTGAAAGGAACGATAATCTTTATATCAAAACTCTTTTGATATTATAATAATGTCTAAATCAAGTAGATAACAATCTAGTGGAACGGTTGCATCTCACGTTCCACATATATAATATACAGTCAAAACCGCAAGCACGTATTGGGTATTTGATTTCCAACTATGACAAGGTATGGAACCACCTTCCGCTGGTATATCTCTAGAGGAGAATACACCGAGTTCAACAAGAACATCTTGCAACTCAGCCACACATGACCGACCACTCATTTCGCTTGAGTGTATCGAATGTATATCACCAACGGTTGGGATCAACAACCGTTTCCCGAATGGGACAGCATCGACAATAGATTTTTAGAAGTAAATGAAACTCTAGATCAGGTGATTATACACCCTAATAGGTGCGACCTACATAGCCATGTTGCCTGCCCGATTTCTGTCATTTACCGGATGATGAGGCTTGAAGCTACGCTTTGTCATCACACCAGATTCACTTCGAATGCCACATCGTCAAATCCATCAAATCACCGATTGACGTCCTCAACAGTACATTATGTGTTAGCTAAAAGAAGTTTCCTTCTCCGCTTCCACTCTTGGTACTGTTGAAGAAATCAACGTACGTGACCTTTCTGGAAATACTCTGTCAGACATTCATCCATACAAGTCACCCAGGAACAGGATGAGCCGAAGGTACAATTTCTATTAATAGAAAAAGTCCTTGCACTCTACTCCGTCTTCGATTATCTTTATATAAACTGATTCGCACGCTACTGCCAATACGGAGTGGTTCTTCGGATAATAATCCAACCGGTCTCTCCATACTGACAACGATGAACAAAACTTCGACAGTCTGTGATTTAACTATCGAATAAAAAAACAAGTGTTTCGATAGTCGATGATTTAACTATCGAAGAAAACAAGTGTTCATCCAAACATCCAACCATCACTGAGCCTTTAATTAATATTCCATTAATTAATTCACTTCTCTATTTCTTTATCAATATTTGTTAACCAAATATTTTCAATAACCATATTGGCCTTTTACGTTATTTGGAAAACATTTCCATATATCGCCTTCTTTTATTTTCTAAACTTTAGAAAATATATGTTATTTATAATTGGAAAATATTCCAATTACTTATCTCTTTTCCAATCTCGTTTATTCCTATACTTAGGAAATATTTATTATTCTATTTCCCAGCTTACACTTATTTGGGTTAAAACGGATGTTGTGTAAAACATCGTTACGACAACCCAAGTACTATATTCAACTAACTCTTATCCAACATTGATCTTCGAGCCTGGAATCTTACTATTTATTTGTTAATAATGAAATCAATCAAGTTGGGGTATAGCTACCTCTCAGACCTTGCCTGAATAACATTTATAACGTCAAAACAGATATGACTACTTACTCGAATAATCAATGCCATACAACTACTGATTTACTTTTAGATACGTATACACTTTCCCTTTCTATTCTTACAAGATTTTATTCTTATACTTCCTTCTTGATTATACTAGTCTATTTCTAAGTTCGTTTTCTTATCGACTTCTATATATATCGATACGTTGATTTCTAACTATCAACCGGAAAAATTCGCCATAACCTCCTTTGTACCGGGAGCATCGGGAAAATCCTCAAACTGCCACACAGGGCTTTTCCAATCAAAAAGAAAAAGAAAATCCAAGCGGCTAGCCGATACGGCGCATAAAATCTCATATGGAAGTTAAATACGTACCTTTTTGTCGGGCAATCTATTTATATACCTTCTAACACTTTATTCCAAACCTGTCTCCTGTATATTTATACCTGTCCAATCTATTTCCAACTATACCAATCGTTTTAACTAAATTTGTTAAATAAATTTGTTACTTAACTCTGCAGTCTATTTCACCTTCATATTTGAACATGCCATGTTCAAATATATTTTAACTTGCATATTAACAAATTCTAATTACTCATACTCTCGTTTCCTTATCGACTTCTTATTCAAATTCCAATTCAATTCTATTTGAATTCTCTTTATTTAAACTTCATTTGAATTCTATTTTCAAATTCTATAGTTTAAAGTCCATTTGAATTCTATATTCAAATTCTATAGTTACAGTCCATTTGAATTCTAATTTCAAATTCTATAGTTTACAGTCCATTTGAATTCTATATTCAAATTCTATTTGAATTCTCTGCATTTTTTTATAAACAACATTTATAACTTCACTTAAAATCCCCCCCATTATATATTTATAAACAAAGTTTATAAATTCAATTCAAATCCCACATTTTCATTTATAAACAGAGTTTATAAATTCAATTCAAATCCCACCTTCATTTATAAACAAAGTTTATAAATTCAATTCAAATCCCACCTTCATTTATAAACAAACTTTGTAAATTCAATTCAAATCCCACCTTCATTTATAAACAAAGTTTATAAATTCAATACTCGTTTTATATATCTTCAAAACAAGTTAATATTTTCTATAGTTCATTTAAAAATTCAAATTCTATTTATAAAAATAGAATTCCCTTTTTAAATCTCAAATACCCTTTCAGGGTATTTTATAAATCAATATTCCAAGCCCCAGTGATAATTTAAACAATTCAATCAACCAATTTTCAATCATTTGATTTCTAACACATCATATATGAATATATATGAAATCAAACAAACAACAAACAGATAATATATATTTTTGAGGAATCCAGTTGGATTCCTCCAACCTGTTTTCCTGCATCCACAGATGTTAGTCAACATAGTAATACCCATCCTGCTTCAAGGTAGGATATCGCGGTATGAAGGTCATCCACTCATCATAGCGTGGGGCGTATAGGGTAATCATCCTCTAATGAAACCGCGGGCATCCGCTAATGAGACTGCGGGAATCCAACCAATCATCAACCCAATATATATATAATAGTCAACCCTAAATAACTAATATATTTAAATCAACCAAACAACATTCAAACAAGCAACAAGCAATTTTGAATAAAAATAATTCTAAATAAAGCGGTGAGTGAGATTTACTCACCTGGGTTTTTATTTGCCGAATATCCAATTAAATCCCAAACCGTCTCTTTTACAAATCCACTTGACTTGTCTTGACTGGTTTTATTTTTCACCTATGATTAATTGATTTTTATTTATCGATTAAACGACTATTAATTTAAATTAACTTCTTGAATAAAAATAATTAAACGTAACTAACTAAATAAATTTATTTAATTACCTTAAATCCATTCTCCCTCTCTTTCCTTGTTCACCATCACACCACTCCTGAAACCATCGAACCCAAACCCACTTCCTCTACTTGAATTGCACCTCCACATCATCTATTTTTATTCCCATTACTGCAGATAATCGACCATAACATATTGCAAACAAAATGCTCCATCTCTACTGCAGCATTCCATCGAACAGCTGCTACTCCCCACCGTAACTGCTGCCATTCCATCACCATCCCTATATCACTCCAGTTCACAACCAATCATCGACCTCGGTCTTATGCTTCAGTACAAAGAGACGCTATCGCCTTGGCCATCTGAACTTCGAAACTTGATCGCAACCTGCTTCTACTGCTCGTGTTCGAGCTCCAGTTCCATTCGCACCTCTCAAAATACCCATGAATCCCCTTCGCACCCTGGAATCGCGAGTGGTCCTGCTTACGCCCTAAATCGAACAAAGGCCCGGTCCCTCATTTCCCCTAAACGGATCTCGACTTGTTGTACGAAGATCGAACTCCATAAAATGAATCGCAACTTCCCAAAAGTCGAACAACCGAAGCCCTAGCATGCCCTAAATCGAGAGCGCCTCCAACTCGTGGTCTACCTTCAGGCCATGCGATTCTGTTTGGCCAAAACCATTTCCGAATTGATTGAGAGGGGAGTGACTGCGGTTATTTTAATTCAATGCTTTCGAATTCCATTCTCAGAGTAAATTACAGGACTCACTCTACTTAAAGGAAGTGGTGAGGCATTCATTTGAACAGGGAGGCATTGATTTTATGGTAAATAGAAGTAGCACGGCATGTTTATGTTTGTGGAGGAGAAAGGGGTACGGGTTCTGTTGATTTGTGATGATGAAAGGGAGCACGGGTTTTGTTTAAGTCCACAAGAAGAAGAATTTACTTTATTTTAAATTTGTTATTAATTATCTTTTAATTTAATTAAACCGATATTCTAAATCAAAATACATCCTGATTCTGATACCTTTCTAAACCCAACAATTGTCCTTCCTAGGGTTAAACCACCATTCTGAATTCACTGGGACATGTTTCAAACCCCATTCGAACATCTGGAGATGATATTGATTTAAACTGATATAATTTAAATTTCAAACTATTTATTCTCCTTAAAGATAAATAAATATTATTACCGTTAAAATTTCATATTAATTATTTGAACTGTTTTCAACTCAGTGTTTGACTTCGAATTCAGTTATTCGCTAATTCCTTATTTTGATAATTTAATATATTCGATATTAAATCGAAATTGATTATCAAATCGATAACTCTAATATAAAAATTTCCATTTATATTATCCACCCAATATTTAAATTTGTATTAAATAGTTAAAATTAACCCATCAGAATGCGGGTCATTACAATCTTCCCCACTTAAAATAATTTCGTCCTCGAAATTGCTAAGGTAGAAAAAGTGCTACAAACCCATTTATCTTTTCAAAATTTATTTATGTTGATACTCAACATTTCAAACTTCCTTACATAACTCTCTTTCGAATAAATCCCTATTCGATAACTCCTCCCTTCGAATAACTATATTCGATGATCTTTCTTTCGAATAACTAGATTCGAAAACCTTTCTTCGAATAAACTATATTCGATTTACTCTATTCAATTTACTCTTATCAATTAACTCTATTGGATTTAACTCTTTTCGATTAACTCCATCGAATAACTAAATTCGATAACTCCTTCGAATACCCAATATTCTATAACTCACTTCGATTAAACTAATCGATAAATCTTTTCGATTAAACTATAATCGATAACTCCTTTGATTTACTAATAATCGATAACTCATTTGATTTACTAATAATCGATAACTCCTTTGATTTACTAATAATCGATAACTCCTTTAATTTACTAATAATCTATAACTCCTTTAATTAAGTGATAATTGATAACTCCTTTCGAATAACCAAATTCGATAATTCCTTTCGAATAAACAAATTCGATAATTCCTTTCGAATAAACAAATTCGATAATTCCTTTAGTTCTATTCGAATAAACTAATATTTGATTTAACTCCATTCGCTTGACTCTAGATCGCAGCGATCACAATGGTTATGCCTGATTCCCCCAGGAAACATCGGACCGCCCTAGGCTATCTGCAGCCCTGCGAATTACGCTAGCAGTCGTACGAAATGGCACTTATCCTGAGTAACTATGTTTGACTAACTCTATCTCAATACTATATTCGATCAACTTTAATTGAATAACTATCATTCAATTAAATTCTAATTCGATTAATTATGTTCAATTAACTTTATCTGGTTAACTCTTAATTTGAATAACAAATATTCGATAAATTCTAATTGAATAACAAATATTCAATTAACTCTACGGATTAACCCTACTTGATTAACTCTAACTGGTTAATTCTTACTCTAATCGATTTATTCTAACTCTAATCGATTATTTCTAACTCTAATCGACTTAACCTATTCGAATAACTCTTATTGGATCACGTTTATTCATTTATAAAGATTTACTTTTAGTAACGGTTCTTCACTTTATAAATGTTCTCTTTAATAACGTTACTTCACTTATACAAGTGTTGTGTACCCCTTCTATTTAAAACTATCGGTGTTAAAAACAAATATCTCTTCTCTATATAAGTTCAGACTTATATATTCCATTTATCGAATGATAAATATTTAATTTTATTTATAAACTGTTATTTATAAATTAATCTTTTCTATTTATCTGTTAAAAAAAGATTTCCATTTCCATTCATCTTCTGAATATTCCTTTGATTAAATTTTATTTAACAAATAAATATCTCATTTATAACATTTTATTTATTTTCTATAAATAAATATTTCCATTTAATCTATTTGTAAATGTTTTAAAAATATTTCCTTTTAAATTCTATTTGAAAATGTTTTTACAAATATTTCTCCTTCTATTTGTTTGCACATAACTTCCTTTATATTTGTGTTACAAATATATTTCCTTTATACTTACTTTACAAATATATTTTCTTATTAACTCTTTTGGTTTTCCCTTTATTCACACCCAATATTTATTTCATTCACATTGATTTTACTCGATTTATTCATTTCGATCCATTTAACTTAGTTAAATAAAATTTAATTTCGATCATTCAAATTCCCATTAACTAGTTCCTAATTAACCGTTTTGCCTATTTCACCGTTTTTATTTGAATATAACTTGTTCAAATATATGTCAAATTACTTATAGACTAATCTAATTATATTTTCAACTCGAGTTATATATTCGATTTCGAATATAAATTCTCAATCTCTTTCACTTATCCAAAAACCCAATTTCGATTCAAATTTCCTTTAACTAATTATTCTCCAATTTAGTTAATTCTATTTAACCATTTAAAATATGATTTTCGTCTTAAAAATCATTTCACTTACTTCACTGGAGTTCATATTTATTTTATATCTCCAGTCTGGATTTTTCTAATGCCAATTCGGATTTTATTTCCTAAAAATCCTTTTATTTATTTAATTAAACCGTTATGGTTTTATAATGGTTCTGGCGCTGATTTTCTAAAAATTTGATTTTGACATAACTCAAAATCTATACGACGAAATTCAGATTTTTCTCTTTTATTAGAAAACTATTGTTCAACCGGCCCCGACGATTCTTGTTTCAAAGAATTCTGACTTCAATTGAGTTCTGTATACTAAATTGAAGTCCGAATCGCCAATTTACGAACTGCCGCGCTATGGCAAACTCGTTTTAATTATATTTATAAATATAAACGTTTTAACTTTGTTTATAATAAATTCAACTCCATTCTGATATATTTTTAATATATATCCAATCCACTTCACATAATATTCCCGATCTATTTCACTTCTAATATTCAAATCCTATATATTTACAATATTAAAATTCCATTTGAATTTCTTTATTCAAACACTATATTTGAATTTCCTTTGAATTCAAATTCCATTTTAATTTTCTTCTATTCAAATTCTAATTCAAATCCCTTATTCAAATTCCATTTGAAACCCTTTATTCAATTTCTATTTGAATTTCTTATCTTCAATTCCTATTTAAAATCCTTTCAATTTAAATTCTATTTTAACTCCTTTGAATTCAAATTCTATTTCAAACTTTATATTTTATTTGAATTCTAATATTCAACCTCCACTTTAAATTCTCTTTGAAATTCTATTTAACCAAATTCCATTTGAATTCTAATATTCAAATCTCTATTTGACTTTTCTTTACTCAAATCCATTTGAATTTCTTTTAATTCAAATTCCATTTCAATTTTTCTTATACAATTTCTATTTGAATTTTCTTTATTCAAATTCTATATTCAAATGTCATACTCACATTTTATTTGAATTATATATATTTAAAATTCCATTTCAAATCCTATTTAAATTCCTATATTTTACGTCTATTTGAAATCTATATTCCAATTCCCATTTCAAAATTCCTTTGAAGTAATATAAATATATACATATTTTTATATCTATCCCAAATTCAAAACATTTGAATTTTCAAACAACTTGTTTCTTTTCAAAAAAATTTCCATCAAAACTTTTCTAAGGCAGCAATTCATCACTTAGAAACTCGAAAATGAACACTGATGATGTTGCGACCATCATCAGAATTATTTCCCAGCTACTGAATGAGTTCAGTGCTTTATTTCTTTCAAAATCCGTTTAGAAAAATATTTTCCCAAACTCCCAGGATTTTAAATTTTGAATTCTGGTTGGAATTCAATTTCAATTTATCTCATTTGTATTTGATTTCATATACAAATTCCATTGGTTATATATATAACTATTTCTGTTTGATAATCTAATTTGATTATAATCCTAACAATCAACTCAACTATTTAAAACAATATCGTGTCCAATCTTCTATTCAAGTGTTTATAAACTCCTATCGACATCGTGGCGTCCCACGATTCGACCAAAATTTATAATCCACTCAACAGACTAGTCAACATAATATAAAACAGTTTTTATATCAAATAACAAATACGCTCTCTCGTATATATATACACTCAACTCATTCTAGGATACTACTGATCCTATCTCTAATGAGCACATTCCAACAAGCCTAGGTATTCGCTCAACCTAAGCTCTGATACCAACTGTAATGACCCACAAATCCGTAACATCAGAGTTGACTATATACATCATACGTCCAACCAAAATATCACGAAAATACGAAACATTTTTTTTAGAAGAAGAACAGGAACCATAACACAGAATCTCACATCGCAGCGGAACAAAATATAATAAATCATATCTTTGAAATACAAAATCTTAACTGTATAACATACACTTATCAGAGTACAACACTTACAACATAGCGGAACAAACTCTATACAACTAACGCTGAAGCCTCCTGCTCCAAGCTCCTTTAGATAGATCTGCAAAATCCAGAACTACTTGACTGCCCGTACAAATTTAGGCACCCAAGAGTTTAGGTAGAACAAAACAAATAAACTCCGGGTCAGTCATGGGACTGGTATGAGTAAACAGTTTAAAACAGTTTCAGAAAACTAAATGATATCTCATAAGACCACGCCGTATAACACGGAACGGGTTTTTTCCCTTATGAGAATCCAAAAACTTGATTTAACTTTCAAAATCCCTTTTGAAAGGAACGATAATCTTTATATCAAAACTCTTTTGATATTATAATAATGTCTAAATCAAGTAGATAACAATTTAGTGGAACGGTTGCATCTCACGTTCCACATATATAATATACAGTCAAAACCGCAAGCACGTATTGGGTATTTGATTTCCAACTATGACAAGGTATGGAACCACCTTCCGCTAGTATATCTCTAGAGGAGAATACACCGAGTTCAACAAGAACATCTTGCAACTCAGCCACACATGACCGACCACTCATTTCGCTTGAGTGTATCGAATGTATATCACCAACGCTTGGGATCAGCAACCGTTTCCCGAATGGGACAGCATCGACAATAGATTTTTTTGAAGTAAATGAAACTCTAGATCAGGTGATTATAGACCCTAATAGGTGCGACCTACATAGCCATGTTGTCTGCCCGATTTCTGTCATTTACCGGATGATGAGGCTTGAAGCTACGCTTTATCATCACACCAGATTCACTTCGAATGCCACATCGTCAAATCCATCAAATCACCGATTGACGTCCTCAACAGTACATTACGTGTTAGCTAAAAGAAGTTTCCTTCTCCGCTTCCACTCTTGGTACGGTTGAAGAAATCAATGTACGTGACCTTTCTGGAAATACCCTGTCAGACATTCATCCATACAAGTCACCCAGGAACAGGATGAGCCGAAGGTACAATTTCTATTAATAGAAAAAGTCCTTGCACTCTACTCCGTCTTCGATTATCTTTATATAAACTGATTCACACGCTACTGCCAATACGGAGTGGTTCTTCGGATAATAATCCAACCGGTCTCTCCATATTGACAACGATGGTCAAAACTTCGACAGACTGTGATTTAACTATCGAATAAAAAAAACAAGTGTTTCGATAGTCGATGATTTAACTATCGAAGAAAACAAGTGTTCATCCAAACATCCAACCATCACTGAGCCTTTAATTAATATTCCATTAATTAATTCACTTCTCTATTTCTTTATCAATATTTGTTAACCAAATATTTTCAATAACCATATTGGCCTTTTACATTATTTGGAAAACATTTCCATATATCGCCTTCTTTTATTTTCTAAACTTTAGAAAATATATGTTATTTATAATTGGAAAATATTCCAATTACTTATCTCTTTTCCAATCTCGTTTATTCCTATACTTAGGAAGTATTTATTATTCTATTTCCCAGCTTACACTTATTTGGGTTAAAACGGATGTTGTGTAAAACATCGTTACGACAACCCAAGTACTATATTCAACTAACTCTTATCCAACATTGATCTTCGAGCCTGGAATCTTACTATTTATCTGTTAATAATGAAATCAATCAAGTCGGGGTATAACTACCTCTCAGACCTTGCCTGAATAACATTTATAACGTCAAAACAGATATGACTACTTACTCGAATAATCAATGCCATACAACTACTGATTTACTTTTAGATACGTATACACTTCCCCTTTCTATTCTTACTAGATTTTATTCTTATACTTCCTTTTTGATTATACTAGTCTATTTCTAAGTTCGTTTTCTTATCGACTTCTATATATATCGATACGTTGATTTCTAACTATCAAATTATCTTAAAAATATTCTATCTCCTTAAATTCCCGGAAAAATTCGCCATAACCTCCTTTGTACCGGGAGCATCGGGAAAATCCCCAAACTGCCACACAGGCCTTTTCCAATCAAAAAGAATAAGAAAAGCCAAGCGGCTAGCCGATACGGCGCATAAAATCTCATATGGAAATTAAATACGTACCTTTTTGTTGGGCAATCTATTTATATACCTTCTAACACTTTATACCAAACCTGTCTCCCGTATATTTATACCTGTCCAATCTATTTCCAACTATACCAATCGTTTTAACTAAATTTGTTAAATAAATTTGTTACTTAACTCTTCAGTCTATTTCACCTTCATATTTGAACATGACATGTTCAAATATATTTTAACTTGCATATTAAAAAATTCTAATTACTCATATTCTCGTTTCTTTATCGACTTCTTATTCAAATTCCAATTCAATTCTATTTGAATTCTCTTTATTTAAACTTCATTTGAATTCTATTTTGAAATTCTGTAGTTTAAAGTCCTTTTGAATTCTATATTCAAATTCTATAGTTTACAGTCCATTTGAATTCTAATTTCAAATTCTATAGTTTACAGTCCATTTGAATTCTACATTCAAATTCTATTTGAATTCTCTGCATATTTTTATAAACAACGTTTATAACTTCACTTAAAATCCCCCCTCCCCCCATTATATATTTATAAACAAAGTTTATAAATTCAATTCAAATCCCACATTTTCATTTATAAATAGAGTTTATAAATTCAATTCAAATCCCACCTTCATTTATAAACAAAGTTTATAAATTCAATTCAAATCCCACCTTCATTTATAAACAAAGTTTATAAATTCAATTCAAATCCCACCTTTATTTATAAACAAAGTTTATAAATTCAATTCAAATCCCACCTTCATTTATAAACAAAGTTTATAAATTCAATACTCGTTTTATATATCTTCAAAACAAGTTAATATTTTCTATATTTCATTTAAAAATTCAAATTCTATTTATAAAAATAGAATTCCCTTTTTAAATCTCAAATACCCTTTCAGGGTATTTTTTAAATCAATATTCCAAGCCCTAGTAATAATTTAAACAATTCAATCAACCAATTTTCAATCATTTGATTTCTAACACATCATATATGAATATATATGAAATCAAACATACAACAAACAGATAATATATATTTTTGAGGAATCCAGTTGGATTCCTCCAACCTGTTTTCCTACATCCACAGATGTTAGTCAACATAGTAATACCCATCCTGCTTCGAGGCAGGATATCGCGGTATGAAGGTCATCCACTAATCATAGTGTGGGGCGTATAGGGTAATCATCCGCTAATGAAATCGCGGGCATCCGCTAATGAGACTGCGGGAATCCAACCAATCATCAACCCAATATATATATATATATATATATATATATATATATATATATATATATAATAGTCAACCCTAAATAACTAATATATTTAAATCAACCAAACAACATTAACAAGCAACAAGCAATTTTGAATAAAAATAATTCTAAATAAAGCGGTGAGTGAGATTTACTCACCTGGGTTTTTATTTGCCGAATATCCAATTAAATCCCAAACCGTCTCTTTTACAAATCCACTTGACTTGTCTTGACTGGTTTTATTTTTCACCTATGATTAATTGATTTTTACTTATCGATTAAACGACTATTAATTTAAATTAACTTCTTGAATAAAAATAATTTAAACGTAACTAAATAAATAAATTTATTTAATTACCTTAAATCCATTCTTCCTCTCTTTCCTTGTTCACCATCACACCACTCCTGAAACCATCGAACCCAAACCCACTTCCTCTACTTGAATTGCACCTCCACATCATCTATTTTTATTCCCATTACTGCAGATAATCGACCATAACATATTGCAAACAAAATGCTCCATCTCTACAACAGCATTCCATCGAACAACTGCTGCTCCCCACCGTAACGACTGCCATTCCATCACCATCCCTATATCACTCCAGTTCACAACCAATCATCGACCTCGGCCTTATGCTTCAGTACAAAGAGACGCTATCGCCTTGGCCATCTGAACTTCGAAACTTGATCGCAACCTTCTTCTACTGCTCGTGTTCGAGCTCCAGTTCCATTCGCACCTCTCAAAATACCCACGAATCCCCTTCGCACCCTGGAATCGCGAGTGGTCCTGCTTATGCCCTAATAGAACAAAGGCCCGGTCCCTCATTTCCCCTAAACGAATCTCGACTTGTTGTACGAAGATCGAACTCCTAAAAATGAACCGCAACTTCCCAAAAGTCGAACAACCGAAGCCCTAACATGCCCTAAATCGAGAGCGCCTCCAACTCGTGGTCTACCTTCAGGCCATGCGATTCTGTTTGGCCAAAACCATTTCCGAATTGATTGAGAGGGGAGTGACTGCGGTTATTTTAATTCAAAGCTTTCGAATTCCATTCTCATAGTAAATTAGAGGACTCACTCTACTTAAAGGAAGTGGTGCGGCATTCATTTGAATAGCGAGGCTTTGATTTTGTGGTAAATAGAAGAAGCACGGCATGTTTATGTTTGTGGAGGAGAAAGGGGTACGGGTTTTGTTTAAGTCCACAAGAAGAAGAATTTACTTTATTTTAAATTTATTATTAATTATCTTTTAATTTAATTAAACCGATATACTAAATCAAAATACATCCTGATTCTGATTCCTTTCTAAACCCAACAACTGTCCTTCCTCGGGTTAAACCACCATTCTGAATTCACTGGGACATGTTTCAAACCCCCATTCGATCATCTGGAGATGATATTGAGTTAAACTGATATAATTTAAATTTCAAACTATTTATTCTCCTTGAAGATAAATAAATATTATTACCGTTAAAATTTCATATTAATTATTTGAACTGTTTTCAACTCAGTGTTTGACTTCGAATTCAGTTATTCACTAATTCCTTATTTTGATAATTTAATATATTCGATATTAAATCGAAATTGAATATCAAATCGATAACTCTAATATAAAAATTTCCATTTCTATTATCCACCCAATATTTAAATCTGTATTAAATAGTTAAAATTAACCCATCAGAATGCGGGTCATTACAGAGAGCCTCTAGTCCGCCCCTCAGGAACAGAACGCATCGTCCTTTGGACTCAGGGCCGGTCCACCGATGTGGATTATAATCCCTGAACACTGCGTTTCCCCACCCTATGGGGCGTAAATGAGCCAACAAATGACTCCATCGGCTCCACATAGTCACCGATATATCCGAGGCGCCTCGCAACAGCAACAACCACATAAGTCAAACTCGTCAGGGCATGTAAAACCACTGACGCCACTTCTAACTAGAAAGAAACGGATGCCCCCCTGATATCCATCTCCCGTTTTTGGTTCATACCTGGTGTGAAACTCGCGAATTAAACGCTACACAAAGCTATGCCACAAAGGTCGTGCTTTGATCATCAACCACAAAACTTTGCTTTACAACAAAAACCTTGATCATTTGCATCTTAGCATGCCACACGGGCAAACCACTCCATGCAACCGATATCCATCAATCACACAGAATGATATCCAATGTCAGACACACAGTCCATTTACAAGTTCGTTCTGGGTCTGAACGAAACCGGAGGCACTTTCCTTGCATATCCATCGATCTCCAAGTACGTCTGGACGACCACTAACTAATTCCCTCCTCTTGGGTGTACGGCCCAATCAAGATCATCAGTAATCACCCAAACGATGTGAAGACCTCCGGTCTTCAACCACCGTCTTCATCTTCGACTTATCGTCGTATCAGTTATTCGGAATGGGATAAACCCGGTCTTTCCGAATAACTCGCGTATATAATAAACAAGTGTTACACAAACACAACATACGCCTCATTCCAATTCATCAGTCACTAATCGTAAATTAGTAAGGGAACAATTCCCCAAATATTAACCCCGAAGGCCGAAACAAACATCAGATCTATACCCAGGAAACCATTCATCTTAACTAATCTTCAGTTAGTTGCTAAATTTCACATTCTTAGGGATAGGTTCCCATTAATTTTATCAAAGATAAATTCCTTAAATTTATTCTTTAATCTTCTTTTGAATATCAATTCAAACCAAATTATGGTTTATCCAAACTAGCCGGGATTAACGAACCTTACCGAAGTAATCATTTGTTTTAATTTCCCAATCCCAACCTATTCATCCCATGAAGTAAAACTGGTAATACTTCATATCTAACACCACGGTGTTATCGGTAAATTCAATTACCATTTCACGTTCAAATCTAATTAAAGATTTAACTATCGCCAGGAGCAAAACTGCTGATACTCCATTCTCGATCTTTTCAATCTAATTAAAGATTCATTAAAACTCCACTTAGTTTTAATCTTCCTGTCTTTAACTAGGTTAAAGAATCATTGTCATTTAAAACATGGTTCGTGATAAACCCAAAATCACATTCCATTCTATCAGCCTTTAACCGTAAAATAGCAAGTGAGCAATTCCCTAAGTATTAACCCCGAAGGCCGAAACCAACATCAGATCAATACCCAAGAAACCATTCAACTTAACTAATTTCCAGTTAGTTTCTGATTTTCTTAACTCAGTTGGGTCTAAGAACAGTTTATTGAAGATACCGTTCATGACAACCCAAAATCACATTCCATTAATTATCGGGTTAAAGAACAAGTGTTATTTAAAACACCATCCACGATAAACCCAAAAATCAATTCAAATTCAATTCCAATTAAATACCATTTAATTGGTACACTTCATTAAATCTAAATAAAAGATTTAATCTTTTTCTCAACTGGGATTAAGAACAGTGTTAATAAAGACACCATTCACGACAAACCCAAATCCCATTTGATATTAAATACAAGGCTCTGAATAGAAAATATATCAACTTATATTCAATATCAAATTCTAAAACCAACAAATATCGTATTGGAAATAACGATATAAATATATCTTTCAAATTTCCATAACAACAACTATATAATCACGAAATCCAACATCGAACTATTCCGAGGATGATTTCGATTCAAATCCATTCCAATTCAATTATTGGAAATTCAGGTTATTTTCAAAACCATTTCAAATCCAATTTATTTATTTTTAAAATAAATAAATTATTATTCTAGTTCAAAACTAGTTCATTTCGATAAAAATCTACTTTTATCTTTTCAAACATGGAATTTTTCACCCCAATTCTTCCCAAATCTTTTCTTATGATTTTACACAAATTATTACTACTTTTAATAATTTTATCAAGGCCTGTACAGTCGATTTCCATCAACGGCCATCGAACTGCACTTACAGCGACCTTTTCCAAATTTGATTTGGACATAATTCCAAATCCAACCGTTAGATTTCAAATCTCTAATATTCATTAGAAAACCCTTTTCGATACGAACCCAACAGTTCCGGTTTTAGGAGAATCCGACGGTCGGATCTCCCGTAATGTCCACTCGAAGTCAATGGTCGAAATTCACGAACTGCCGCAGCGCGGCGCATTCTATTCAGGCCATTATATATATAATATATATATATATTTCGTCGATTTCCTTTCAAAACGTATTTTATAAATCGTTTTAAATTCGTTTTCGAAACGATTTCGAATTCATATTCAATTTCGAATCAAAATTGAATATTCCACATCAACAATATATAAATGATAATGCTTTCAAAACGTTATATTTTGAAATCAATTATTTTTCGATATTCGTTATAAAAATGAATAAAATCGATATAAATATCGTTCACGTCAAAATGGCGTCAATCTAATCAACACGGCTTTTATTCAACACATGAATATTTTATTTTATTCAACACATGAATATTTATTCTATTCAACACATGAATTTATTTTCAGTGCAACACATGAATTTATTTTCAATTCAACACATGAATTTATTTTCTAAATTGGAATGAGGCCCAATCAATTAACATATAATGTTAATTATATGGATTTTCTACAACACATATATCTAACAGCAACGATGAATAATTAACCACCATCCAGAGTGCACCGCACAACTGCATAAGCATTAAATATAAATAATTAACGCTTACACAGTCTGTCAACCCATCGATTGACATACAACTAAACAATCGGGATTAGTGTACGTCAAATATCATCCCAATACCCGTGTGGGGTTTCAAATCAACAAACACATATTTTATTTGTGCAGTTGGGCGATGTGTAAAATTTATCGTCCCAATCAATATCAGTCAAATCAGTGTATATAAACAAATCGTCCGATTTGTTTATAAATATTTATTGTATATACACGTTAAAAATTATATTTTTAACTATAAAATATTTTCCACTATAAAATATTTTATTTCATTCACCATCACACAATCAAATTTCACTACACAACAATCAAACAAACAAGTCATCCATGGTCTGTGGACGACGGGTGTCGGGTGCTGCTAAGCACCGTCTGCATCCTAGTATATATTTTTAATTAGAAAACAAGATTTAAAGTGAGAAGTTCTCACCCAAGCTAAACCAAACGTCACGACTCTTCATATGTAGGAAATCTGCGCCGTGCTCGCCTTTTGTCACTTTCGTTTCCCGTATTCACTACATATATAAAAAGATCGAATTTTTATTTTCACTTCCTATACATAAAAATCGAATTTTTATCTTCACTTCATATTTATAAAAATCGAATTTTTATCTTCATGGAACCATGGTAAAAATTGAATCTTTACCTCATTCACATATAGAAAACTCATATTTTTAATATCATACATATATAAAAATCATATTTTTATTCTCTACATTATATAAAAATTATATTTTAATACTCTACATTATATAAAAATTATATTTTTATATCACTTTCTTCATGATAAAAAATCCGGTCTTTTTATAATTAAAGATCTAACCTTTTAAACACTTGAAAATCATATTTCTAAACACTCGAAAATCTAATCTTTAAACACTTGAAAATCGTATTTCTAAACACTTGAAAATCTAATCTCATCTTTTCATAAAAATTCGGTTTTGCTTTTGTTATGATATATATATATATATATATATATATATTCAGTTTTGCTTTTGCTATGATATATATATATATTTAGTTTTGCTTTTGCTATGATATATATATATATATATATATATTCAGTTTTTATATCGCTCTTCATATAGTAAAGAATATATTTTTACATGGCTATTCCTATAGTAAAGATTATATTTTTATATGGCTATTCCTATAGTACAGATTATATTTTTATATGGCTAATCCTATAGTAAAGATTATATTTTTATATGCTTATTCCTATAGTAAAATAATGGTATTTTTATTTTCAAAAACATATACTATTTCTATTTTTACATTAAATGTTATTTTTATTTTAAAACAAAGTATATTTAATTCTAAAACAAATTTATAGACTAAATTCTTAACAATGTTATTTATATATTAATTAAGGTTTTTAAACAATTAATATAGTAAGTAAATAAATAAATAAAACGACCTATCCTCTGTAAAGAACCCACTCCAGTCTTCATCAAGGAACGCCACTCCTGCTCGCGCCTCAAGTCACCGGGACAGCGATCTATGACCCCCGTCCAACTCCCCCCAGCGCCGCCTCCAACCGCCTGGAACGGCACAGCGTTCGAACCCCACTGGCCCACGGAAAACCCACGAACCGCCTAGGGTTTGTGCCCAAAATTCGAGCAGATTTCTTCCCTAGCGTCGATCATACTCAGTAGATAGGTGGGTCTCGTGAAGATGAAGAAGATTGCCTTTATTAGCTTCTGATTTCAATTCCTGGATTTCACGAATTTTTGAGGCAAAGTTTTTGAAAACTATCGGCTCTTGATCATGGAATGGGCGGTTGAAAGAATGGGGGTTGACCACGGAAAGGGCAAAACAGGGGTTTGACCAATTTTGAACTGATAAAGGTGTATATATATATATTATTTTATATTTATTTAATTCCAAAAATGCTTGTTTATCAGTTCGAACTCCAATTCAAACCCAACGACTGTCGCCCCTAGCTAAATACCCCCATCCCGAACACAATGGGATATGTTTCGAAATCCAATTTTATCATTTTGATCAGTTTCCGTTCAAATTAAAATATAAATCAGTGTATATTCAACTTGAACGTACATTTTAAATTACCGGGGTCACATACTGACTCTAAAAATTCTCGAAAAATTATTTTTTGCTATGTTGGGACGATACAGTCCCAACAAAACTGATTTCATCGAATTCTGAGACATTTTGAAAAATGGCCCTTTTCTGGTCGATCCAGATTGACTGAAACTGTTCAAACACGTTTAACTTCGCCACGCTCACATATTAATCCCAAAAATTCTGAATTTTGGAATCCAGCAATAATTTGATATCCCGGATCCAACAAAAGTGGTTTCGTCGAAAACCGAGGTTGTTTGCAAAATGGCTATTTTCAAGGCCTTTATATATGTTAAAATATATATAAATTCTACAGCGACTTTTCTGAATTTTAAACTGGACGTAACTTACACTCTATAGAGTGAAAACTCAGTTTCTTACATCCGTTAGAAAGATATGATCAAACAGATTCAAATATTTCTTGTTTTGTCCAAATTCCAACTTAAAACGAATTCTGTATATTCATTTGAAATTTGAAATCGAATTTTCGAACTACCGCGCCATTTCAGGCTCGTTATATAATTAAAATAAAAATTTTCGTTCTAACTTCGTCGAAAATAAATTTTCCGTCATTATTATTTAAAATAATTCATTTTAAATAATCAAAATTCATTAAAATTGCCAAAATAAAAAATTTAAATTGGCTTAGAATTTCCGGGTCGTTACAATTTCCATTTAAAACATATTTTATAAATCGTTTATAAATTCGTTTTAAAACGATTCCAACTTCATTTTCAATTTTTAATCAAAATTGAATTTTCCTTATAATTATAGTATATAAATGATAATATTTTCAAAATATCAGACTTTGAAATCATTTCCTTTACGATATTCATTATAAAAATGAATAAAATCAATATAAATATCGTTCACGTCAAAATGGCGTTAATCTAATCAACACGGCTTTATATATTTAAATATTTTTGTGTCTATCCCAAATCGGACATCAAAATCATATTTTGATCCATTACTGAATATTATTTTAAAATATTAGTTATTTTAAAATATTCATTATTTTTCATTTTAAAATATTTGTTAATTTAAAATATTCGTTCTATCTGAATTGGAATCAGACACAGTCAATTACACATAATTTTATTTATATGGATTTCATACACACATGTACACAACGATAATCATACACAGTCAACCATCATCCAGAGTGCATTACACAACTGCATAAGCGTTAAATATAAATAATTAACGATTACAACAGTTTTTCAACCCCATCGATTGACATACAAAGAAACAATTGGGATTAGTGTATGTCAAATGTCATCCCAATACCCGTGCGGGGTTTAAATCAACACACACATATTTTATTTGTGCAGTTGGGCGATGCGTAAAATATATCGTCCCAATCAATATCAGTCAAATGAGTGTACATAAACAAATCGTCCGATTTGTAAATGAATATTTATTTTCATTCATATACACATTAAAAATTATATTTTTAGTGATAAAATATTTATTTTAACACATGAATATTTTATACAGTTCGTTTATACAATAAAAATGATATTTTTATTATTCTAACATTTTTAGAAAATTTTGGCAGCATAACGGCGCGGTACTAGAATCGGAACAAGGTCTAGCCTTATCCCTCTCCTAATATTGGCATGCACCATACACATACCAATTCTAATCAATTCAATTTACATTCCAAATCAAATTCAACCAATTTATCAATCAAAACAAACAACCAAACATCAATGGATTCAATCAAAGGTGTCGGGTGCTTCTAAGCGCCGTCTGCATCCTAGTATATATATTTGACTAGAAAATAAAATTAGAGTGAGAAGTTCTCACCTTTGGGACCCACTCCACCAGTTTTATTTCTAAATTTCTGAACCATTTGGATTTGCCCGAAATTCCAACGCAATCCTTTTCACGTTGTTCATAGTAAAAATCACATTTTTAATTTGATGTTTATATATTTAAAAATCGCATTTTTATATCGCTATATATATAAATATATATATATAAAAGATCACATTTTTATAACGCCACTATGTAAATAAAAATCATATTTTCATTTTGCTACTATGTAAATAAAAATCATATTTTATTATGCTACATGTAAATAAAATTCATATTTTTATTATGCTACTATGTAAATAAAAATCATACTTTTATTGTGCTACTATGTAAATAAAAATCATATTTTTATTATGCTACTATGTAAATAAAAATCATATTTTTAATTTGATGTCCTTATATATAAATTCATATTTTTAACAAATGCTTTTCATATAAAAAATCCGATTTTTAAACTAATGTGATTCATGAAGAAAACCGATTTTTACTAAATGTGATTCATGAAAAAAAAACTGATTTTTACTAAATGTGATTCATGAAAAAATAACTGATTTTTACTAAATGTGATTCATGAAAAAAACTGATTTTTACTAAATGTTATTCAAGAAAAAAAACAATCCAGTTGGAATAATGATCATAAAATAAACAATAATGATCATAAAATAAACAATAATTTTGAGGAATCCAGTTGGATCCCTCCAACCTGTGTTTTTCCCTACATCCAAATAGGTTATCTCAAATAAAACAATCCATTTCATACGATAATATATTATTAGCAATAATAAACATGAACAATCAATTGAATTGATAACCGTCTCAACTAATAACAACAATGCAAGCATCCAATTAAATTTAATACGTTTACATTATTATAAGCGTAACCAACAAGGTAAGTTACCCCAATTGGAATTAATCATTAAAATAATGATTTCATTTCATTTAAATTAAACAAACGTTTAATCTAAACAATTCAATCAATATATAAATATTATTCACTAGACATCCAAACAAACATTAAATTAACCAACAATTAGCAAATATAGCACACAATTAATAAACCCGACTTATATAAAATATAAGCGGGAGAACTGAGTGAGTTTAACTCACCTTGATTATATTTGTTGGTTAAACGAGTAATTTTAAATAAAATTAAACTGTCGTTTAATTTTATAAAAAAATTCGGTAGTTTCCAGTGTTGCCCAAACCAACTCCAGAACGTAGCCTTTATTCCTGCGACTCCAACGTACCCTATTTCGTTAAAAAACGGTTTGCGTGTGAAATAATTACGATAGTTATAAGTTGGTATATCCTAATTAAATTTAAATAAAACATTAGTATATTATTTATTTGGGCTTACTTACATCCAAGCCCATACTATCATTTTGACTTGCACATAAATCCATTCACACAGTCACCAATTAAAAATCTGTTTCCCTCTATTTTCGTTTGAAAACAAACTGCCGAGCTTTTTTATTTTATTTTTTTATAACTAGCCCAAGCCCATTTTCCTTAACCCATGTCCGCAAATCCCAAACCGTTAGCTATAGTGTTGATCTTTTTCCCTATCTAAAATCCCCTGAAGCCTCACTTTATATGATCGCGTGGCATAAGTCTTCCCATGCACACATGGTACTCCATCACGCTGCTACATTCGCCCATGCCACTGTGTCCGCCTCCAGTTTGCACACCCCTCTTCCGGCCATCTGCCATGGTCCTCTCTTTTTTTGAACTGTACCTGTTGCAACTTCAACGCCGCTCGTCAGCTAGAATTAGACACCAAAATTCCGATGCCACCCTGATCGCCGCTAACCGGGCTCCGACTGACTTCATCCTCCATTGTGCCACGTGGGCCCCATAAGAGACAGAAACACAAAATCAATAGTATTACGTTCATCCTTCGACTGTGCCACCACAAGGGCGTCTCACGCTGCCGCACCACCTTCACTAGCTCCGCCTTGATGGCCAACACTTCGCATGAAGACACGACCTTCCATTTCATACCAGCTCGATCAACTCAGAACCCAAAAAGAAAACATGACAGTGCTCCCCTTCCTCCGCTTTCTTCGATCACCACTGTTCACCATCCTTCCCCAAACTCCACCAGTTCCTCGAGAACACCACCACGGTCGGCTTCGTAGTTGAGAACATTAGTTAATATGTAGTGTATGAGGAGATGTGGATTATTTTGGGAGTTGGAAGCTTCGTTTTGTATTTTATTTTGTTGATGGAATTTTCAGTTCTCATTTCTGGAACAAAAGAAACAACATGGAGTAGCAGTGTTTATTTATAATACAGAATCGTGGGAGCCAAGGTATTATATGTAGGTTTTCAGAAGTAGAATAGATAGCTATATATTTTTGTATTGAAAATATAAGGTAAGATTTTTTTTTCATGTCTGCTGAAAGGTGATGAATTAATGTTGCGCAAGTGAAAAGAAGAAGAACAGGGTACATTTTTATTTTGTAGTACATGGTATGTTAGGCCACGTTTTCAATTTAGCATGAAGCTCGCGTATAATTTGGTTGTTGAACGAAGTGGGGAAAAGAAAAAGCAGTGTACGTACATATACATGGGGAAAAAAATTTGGCCATTAGACAATAGATGGTATGAGGTAGGCATGTGAAGGCTTGGGTAAGCTTCACATATTTGTACCTTCACTACACTATAACAACCAATTTGGCACACAACGCTGCAGAGATAAAATACGGGTTATAGCCATATCACATTTGATAGTTCTTAGAGCTGTATCAAACTATATTTTGCGATCCGCACCACCTAGACACCATAAATCTAACCTTCTATCATGGATGCTCCGAATCAATTAATTTGACACGGCCTTTGGAAAAATCTAATGCATATCATATTGTGCACCCCTATAGACACTCCGAACACAAATTTTGGCTGCTCCCTTTTCCTTTTGTTTTACTTTAATGGTGACCGAAAACCAGAATTAGGGTTTTTGGTCACCAAATCGTGCCTCCACCTTTCTCTGTAATCTCCTCCTCCGGCAAAGATGATTCGATTTGTGTGTCTCCAGCATTGAACTAGTAGATCATTTGCATCATTCCAATGTGCTAATCAACCTTCATCAAAGTCTCAGGTATAATTATAAGTAGTCGTGCTTTACCTAATTCAGCTATAAAGTGGAATTTTATTTTCCACTGTAAATGTAAATGATGCCAATGATCTACAAGCACAAAGCAAGATTTGCCAAATTTGGGTAATCTGAAGATTGTGGACTTTGGTGTAACACACTTCAGAAATGGTATGAGTCATGAAAAAGATCAACTTATTCTTAATTTGTATTATTACATTCAGGTAATTCTTTTTACTTGTTCATATTCACTTAATGTCACTGTAGCTTTTGATTTTGCTACTTGTTCATATCTCAACATACTTATAGAGGTTTACAGTTCGATGCTTAATGAGATATTGCCATTCATGTAGTAATAATGCTAGGATATATGTATGCTTATCAGAACACTCTTACTTATTATTTATGCTTTCTATGGCTTTTTGTTGAACCTGTGGGGTGATGAGCTGAGAGTGCAATGCCATACGGGAAGGAGTCGAAGGAGGAATTGGTAAAATTAGTGGAAGGAAAGAGGCTCAAGGTTAAAATACATGGTAGCGATCAATATAGTCATTTTGTTGGCGATGTCTATTTCAATAGCATTTTTATTCAGGTAATTCTATCATGGTACTGCCCTTCGTGTAATACAAGAAGTTATTAGTGTTTTGAACTATATAGGTTATAACTATGCAGTAAAACCATAATTGTGCAGGGTCTGCTGGATTGGGATTTCTATCATGGTACTTAGCAGAAAAAATCAGAGCATTTTTTATATAAACTTCAGGTAATATCTCGCTTTTTTCCATCCCCTCATCTCAGATACACTACATTAGATAAGGGTGATAGAATAGAAAGGGCAAGGCTATAACAATGTTATATCTACATTGCTGCCAAGTGACAAGGAGAATTATAACAAGTTTGTGGTTTAATATTTTTAGAGAGAAATAGTGAGTCATTACGTGAAAATCTTGTTTGCGGAGATTTTGGAGAATGAAAAATAAACTGGTTCAAAGCAAAAAAAAATTGTTTTGGAGAATGAAATCATGTCAGTAGCATTACATAAACATGTTATACAAATAACTGACAAATACGCACACACGAATACAAAGACACGATATGCCCTTTACTGTTATTAGTACGAACACAAAGACACGATATTTTGTGTGCAATCAGGCATAAAATTACTTCTTTTTTCATGTAGATTTTGGTGTTTTTGTGCTACTGGAACTCAGGCGCTGGCTATCACGATTAAATTTTACTGCCAATCATCAGATTGGCCTTTTAAGCTTTTATTTTAAACCGTGTACATATATAAATATTTATGCTGTTATATATAAAACCTTATGATTAGCATCATGAGCTAGCTTATTCTCATAGTACTGCTTTGATTTACAGCAAACACATGGATTTCATCGGCACGATCAGCACGTACGCTCAATCTTCTCGGCCTCGACTGGAGTTATATATATCAGGCTGATCATATGTTTTTACCTTTTTTTGCTATTTCGTACTGTTATGAAAATCTTTGACAGTTCCCTTTGTATATGTTTGTATGTTATACATTGTGTTCGTGTTATGAAAAATCTTGTAATGCTTTGAGTGTGTATATATATATATATATATATATATATATATATATTGTGTTATTTTTGTGTATAAATTGTGGTATATATGCTGTGTTATGAAAAATATGTGCTACAGTTTATGTTTATATATATGTGCATATATATATATATGTGTGTGTGTGTGTGTGTGCGCGCGCACACACACAGATATAACTAGATACAGTCAAAGGCCGTGTCTGAATTCGGTTTAGATACGACTATAAGCCGTATGTTATCACTAGTGAGATACAGTTTACAGCCGTATCTAAAAATTTAACACGCAGTTTTTTGATACGGCTTTCTGCCTTGTTTAAGAGCTTTAGATACGGCTAAAAACTTAGCTTAATTAGCATATATGGTCTAGTGCTTACTAGGTCGCTTAGAATTTATGGTAAAAGCTTATTTAGCTTTATTATTTTTAGGCTGTACGTGTAGTGGGTCAGGCATTGCTTATGGTAGGCAAGTACTAGCTTTAGGGTGGCTTAGGTTGCACTATATTTAAGGCTTAAGTTTTAATTTTTATTTTATTTTAACATAATTTGGGATAGAAGCTCCAATTTATTATATTAAATTTCGTTTTACCGCTCTTTAACGTTGCACGTTAAATATACACCCCGCCACACATCCATTCCAAACTTAATGAAAACAGACACAATGCTATGTCTTACTGCTTCGGATCCAATGAAAATAATTTCGTTGAATTCCATCTTTGTTTGCAAAAATGACATTATTTTATTTTCAATATATCCATCGGTTTATATTTAAATTAAACGTACCGACAAAACAACTCCAGTTGGCTCCAAACTGGAAATCAAGCAATAACTAGCTATACATATTCCAACAAAATTTGTTTTTTCAGAAATGGTGGTTGTTTGAAAACTAGATAATCTTACAACTTATATAATATCGCTAAAATATAATTTAATTCCAAAATAATCTTATAATATATCCAAATAAAATAATACATCACTTTCAAATTAAACCAATGTGAAATTATAACTCAATATTAACATATTCAAGTTAAACAATATTCAAATATATTAAAAAAGCCTTATTTAATTTAATAAATAAACGTTATAATTTATAAACGATTTCCATAGCGACTATTTCAAATTTTGATTTGGACATAACTTACAGTATATAAGATAAAATCTCAGTTTTTCTCTTTCATAAGAAATTATTATCAAATAGATTCTAACATTTCTAGTTTCACAGAATTCAAACTTAAAACAGATTTTGTATATTCAATTGAATTTCAAAACTCAATTTTATGAACTACCGCGACGTTACAAGTTCATTTTATAATTAAATATAAATTAAACGTTCAATCGTTGTTTTATTAATGAATTTGATATAAAAATCCATTAATATTCCAATTATAATATTTAAAACAAGTTTAAATATCCAGTTTCAAATTACCGAAAAATTTGGGTCGTTAAACTAATGGACTAAGTTTTTAACCTAAAACCTATCGATCCTAAATCTGTAACACCCCACCTCCGCTAGGGTCACTCACAAAGGGAATGCACTAGGTTTGGTGAAGCATTATCGAGGTAAACATACACAGAAATATTACAAGACATAAGATATATAAAACAGCGGAAGTAAAACAAATTTCATTACCTTATAAAATAAGGTCTAAAGCCTTTTACATCAGAATACATCAAAACCTGTCTTGCAATAGTAAAGAAGCATAAAACCATTTCATAAATTATTCCCCAAGTAAAACAGTAAAGTAGCCATAGCCAAGAAAAGTCCAAGCCATGTGTGATGACCTTCAAGCAGAAGAAGTCCGAACTAGATAATAGTGTTTCCTCCCTAAAACCTGGGGGGAAACGGAAGACAAAGAGGCGAAACAAAACGGGGTCAGTCATAAAGACTGGTAAGTCCTATCTACTTCCAATATAAAAACAGGTAAAGGTAGCATGACATGCATAAACTGAAAGTAAACATAAGGATGACTACAAGATAGATAAACTAATCCAGGGTAACAGGCTGAACTACTGTAGCAAGATAAACTAAGATATCATGATAAACTACGGTGTCATGATAAATCAAGGTATCACATCGTCAGGTTTCTATCAAGTATACTATCCCAAGGTATCTATCATGTATACCATCCCATGGTATCTATCATGTATACCATCCCAAGGTATTTATCATGTATATTTGCTCTGCACCTCTCGTACTAGTATCCCAACCCGCGTCATGTGTCAACTATGAATGTCCCTTGCCCAATGTCATGTAATGGTCCATGTCAACCTAATATATAGTATATGTAGGTTTTCCCAACTCGTATGTTTCTTTCCATGTATAAGTTCAGTCCTTTGCCGTAGGCCATACGGGCTTTCCCATGTAAACGTTTTATCCTTGAGGTTATTTTGGACTGCTACCCTTGATCTGGTTATGTTTTCTTACCACGAACTATCGCGTGTTCACTTAGGATTTATGCCACCTAGGACTACTAGGGATTATGCTACCTAATGAACGTTTCCGTGTCTCGGTTTGGGTTCAGCCACCTAGGGCCACTAGGGATTATGCCACCCGTCAACCGCGCCCTTTATCCCACGTATGTATCGTGAATCGTTATCCATGTATAGCCGCACATGTATCCCAATGTGCCATCCGAGTTCCGTGCAGGGAAAATCAAGAAATACGGAATTCGGTCGGGAGCTTTAAGTCGTCTGCTGATGCAGATATCAAGGTCTGTTTTTGTATCCGTGGCCATGGTCCCACGTGAACCCTCCCTCAACTACTGAAAGGAAATCCAAGAAAAATCATGTATGAGAACTACATCCCGGCCCCACTATAGCCCCACTTTCCTATGGGCCAACCTCACCCATGACTCGATAGCAAGAACATGGTCTGTTGCGAGTTCTCTGCCTTTCCGTTCGTACACGATTGACTAAAGATGGTAGGTAGTCGGCGACGTGCTATCCAGGGCAAAATCAAGTATCGTCGACTCCACGCTAATCCATCCCAGTCTTTAGGTCGCTCGCATAGCAACCAAGGCATACTCTTGGCTCTTCTACCGCAGACCTTAACCTCTGTGGGGCCGGGTTTCATGGACCATCTACCACCTCACAGAGGGATACCAAGAGTACCCTCACGTCCCTCGAAGCTACCGCTTCGTCACCCAGTTCGTTGGAGCCCTTATCCAAGTTGGATAATTTGCTCCTCCTCGTGTGTTTAAGCGATGACCTACCATATCGGGTTACTCATCCATTCATGAACTAGTCCCATGTCCTTGGCTAAGAATTATTACTTAGTTATACTTAACTAAGGTTTACCACTTAGCTTCTTTTCCCCGTTACCCTTGATTAACCACGATTTTCTACCTAGTTCCTCTCACTAGGGTTTTGTCTATTGGGTTAAGTGTTGTTATTCAGGTTCATGACATAGCCCGCATACGAATCATGTCAAGATTGGCTAAGTATTTAAGTTCAAGACCTAGCCCTACAAGTTGGTTAAGTATACCAAGAAGCTCATGACTTAACCCTCTTCAATCATCAAGTAAAATTGGTTAAGTATTTGTTTATCTTAACCCTATCAGCTTATCGTGTTAGATTGGTTAAGCATAGATTATCTTAACCACATCGGATTATCGAGTCGGATTGGTTAAGTATAGGTTAACTTAACCCCATCCACTAATCGTATTAGAATGGTTAAGTATATTTAAACGGTCTTGTGACTTAACCCTATCAAGTTCTCACATTAGATTGGTTAAGTATGTTTGCTTAACCTCATCAAATCATCATGTATAATTGATTAACTATAAGTTACTTAACCCCATTAAATTATCATGTTAAGTTGGTTAAGTATTGGTTACTTAACCACATTGAATTACCAAGTTTAGATTGGTTAAGTGTTTAACTTAACCCCATCGAATTACCGTGTTTAGATTAGTTAAGTGTAGGTTACTTAACCCCATCTAATTACCGTGTTTAGATTAGTTAAGTGTAGGTTACTTAACCCCATCTAATTACCAAGTCGGATTAGTTAAGTGTAAATTACTTAACCCCATCCCCTAATTGTCTTGTATGGTTTAGTGTCATTAAGAAATCAAGCCCGGTCCCACTTAACCTACCCATTCGTGTCATATTGGTTAAGTGTCATTAGTCAAACTTACTTAACCTTATCATGTGGCATTAATTTAATTAATGCACTCTCAACCTCCCACATTAGACCTTGTTGTGGTTACTAGTTAAGTCGGGCGGGTCCGGGTAGTTTTACACCACAACCTAGTCTAACCTCGGGTCTTAAGCGCAACATGACCAACTTCTCACATTGGATCCTATTGTTTGTAGCCACTAGTTAAGCCGGGCGGGTCCGGGTAGATTTATGCTACAAACTCAACCCAACCTCGAGTTGGCCACCTTCATGTTTGATCTAGCGTCATATTACACTTACAACCCACATGTGTCTAGTTTCAAGTCCCATGTTTACCCCCACATGTCATGCCCACATTTAGGTGTATCATAAGTGCCATATTTTCATGAAATCCCATGTCAAATTATCATGTCATAATCACGCATGTCTAACCTACCCCAAAGCGTGTTTCCAACCCAAGTAAAAGTGAGTCAACATAGTAAGGGTACTATGCTACATATTGGCCTCACAACATGCACGATGTCAAAAAGGGATTAGCCACAACATGCATGGTATCATAAGGGGTTTGGTCTCAAAATATGCATAGCATCATAAGAGAGTTTGGCCACAAGCATGCATAGTATCATAGGGGAATTTGGCCACAAACATGCATAGTATCATAAGGGAATTTGGCCACAAACATGCATAGTATCAAAAGGGAATTTGGCCACAAACATGCATAGTATCATAAGGGAATTTGTCCACAAACATGCATGATAACATAAGGGGTTTGGGTTCATTTACATGCATAAGCCCCAAAGTCAAATCTTTGCCAATGTTTCACAAGTCAAATGGTTCTCAAAGGTTCATGCTAGCATTCCATAGATAAAGATTCAAACTTGCAAGATAAACTAGGTTAATCATAACATGAATAGCATGAATTAGTCACTAAGCATAGCCAAAAGTCATAGGTTCAAGCAAAAGAGGCATGACAAGGTTCATATAGGCTAGCATACTTAGTTTAATCTTGTTTTATTCCATGCCATCATTAAAACTACCGTTTAGATCTAGAAGTAGCTAGAACTTACATAGCAAGGCAAGAGATTTAGGAGCGTGTATCGTCTTGTCGAAGAATCCATGTTGAGATGATGATCAAAACCCTTGATTTGGTGTAGAAAGCTTGCACCTTCGTCTTGGATCTAGTTTTAATGCATAGGCTCTTGAAGTTGGAGATGGAGGCCATGATCAAGAGGGATTTGGGTAGCACTTCGTTGTTAGATTGATTTTGAGTGATTTAGGTTAGGTCCTAGGGTGTTTTTATAGAGATTAGGAGTAGTTTAGGCCCTTAGATTAACCCTAGGATAGATCAGAACCGTCAGAATTCATCACAAGCCCCCCAAAATCAGTTCAAACAGTAAGCAGGCGCACCAGGTTGCCTAGGCTCGACCAGGCAGGTCGACACCGTGTCGACTGGGCAGTCGACATGGGGGTGGCTGTGTCGACTGCACAGTCGACACGCCTGTCGACACGACCTGGGCGAGAGTTCTCCCGACATTCCCCCTTGTGTTTTTGAATTTTGAATTCTGCCCTAGTTTTAAACTGTTTTGAATTTGAAATTTTCTGAAAACTTCGACGGGTCATAACTTGGTCATACGGACTCCAATTTTCGAAAAATCTGACTCTATTTCCCGTATTTTTCCGAGACGAACGCAATGGCATAGCCCGTTTCTCTTGATTCAGATTTCATCATTAAATTCTGCCTTGATTCTTGTCCTAGCACATTGTAAAAATCCGGGTTGTTACATTCCCCCCAACTTAAAGGATTTCGTCCCCGAAATCTCCAAGTTAGGAAGAACGTATCCTACCATCCATCATCCATCTACTTAAAACATCATCCACAGGCAACCATGGTCCTTAGATGATTTCTAATGCCATATGAACATATGCAGAACGTGTGTGTATATGCTCCTTAGCTAATGCTAATGATCAGGCCTGAATGATCTTTCTAATGCAAAATATGTTTAGTGCCATGAGTCCAGCATGTATGCAAATAGTCCTAGTAATATAAGTACTATATGTGTGCAAAAACATTCATCCACATGCAACATCCACATGGTAACATATTCAATTTCATCCATAAACAAGTACAAATACTCGTGCATATGCAACATGAAACGTGACCGCGTCAATCTAGTATCTAATGTGTATTCGCGCATCCACGAGCAACCACTTGCAACCATATCAATCATAACATGTTTCAAATACATGTTTACATCCATAGAGTTCTATCTAAGGTTCCCAAGATAAGATCGAGGAGATAAACAAGACAAACTCCTTACGGGGTTTGTGACAGAAACAGGACCAAGAGGATATCCACCAAGCGATAGCATGCAAGTAAGCTCTACAGGTGAACCAAGGATCAAATATATACTCCTAAAAAGAGACATGATGCGCGCGTCTAAGCCGCATTTCCATGAGCTTAATTCCATTGTGCCATGACCGCCTTTGACTTCACGATTTCGTAGCTCCTTGATTCCTATTTCCAAGGTATGAGTTGGAACTCATTTCACTATCGCCTCTCGTTCCACTTTCACTTATTCTTTCCCTAGTATACTTGGCTCAACCATATCTACGTACTCATGCAAGCTCTCCAAAATTCACTAGTGAATTCTGGATCTCGTTTACCGATGTCAATCCATGTTACCAAGCGTACCTACTAGGGTGATTCCTATAACTCATGCTTAAGCGGAATGAATCATCCGTCCTACTGGCGAACGTTACTAGATCGGATCAGAGATTTCCGACAAATGCATCAAGAGATTCTTGGTAACTAACCATGACAGAACCCAAAAGGTTATACAAGACTTCGAGGGTATTACCAAGGCAAGTTAAGAGTTTAACTACCCTTCTTTCAAAACCGAGGATGGCATCCCTTACTGGATAGCCACTTCATCCCTAGAATCCATCCATAGCTCAACAATAGAAGCGTTGCTTCCAATCTCAACACTTGGCATAGACGTTCTCAAATCCAAACAAATCATGAATAAATGGACCGACTCTCCAACCAGATTTTGGGACTAAAGTGGGATCTTCTACCATGCTAGTACTAAGGTGCAGAGACTTAACTATCGAGGCAGACTTAAATGATGTGATGATCAAAACAAAGTCTAGACGGGGCGATAGAAAAGAAAGGCTAAGCCTTTAACAGAAACGGTACCATTCCTCTTAGGTACGCTAGAAATGAGAGCATACAATTGCCCTCTCGCTGATCTTGTCCTTATCTTCCTTTGTGGGTCAAGCCATACCAACAAGTTGCTTATCCTTACGTCCGTGTCCTTTATCCTTGCTCTTATTACCCTTCCTTGTAACACGGTAATAGGCCTCTCGAGAACCACCTCCATCTCACGGAAAACACTTCGTAGCTAAACAAGGATTAGTCGCAGTTAAAACTACTATGACTACAGATGGAGGAACAAAAGGAAAAGAGGTTCAATCAAGGAAACAAAGGATAGTGCTAATGGCTTTTGGGGAATAGCCTTTAAAAAAAAATTCTTGAAAAATGCTTCTTTGTAAACGGTTTTTCAAATAGTTTTCAGAAGGTTTTAACAACTTTTGCCCAGTCTGGTAACCTGGCTCTGATACCAAATGTAACACCCCACCTCCGCTAGGGTCACTCACAAAGGGAATGCACTAGGTTTGGTGAAGCATTATCGAGGTAAACATAAACAGAAATATTAAAAGACAGAACATATATAAAACAGCGGAAGTAAAACAAATTTCATTATCTTATAAAATAAGGTCTAAAGCCTTTTACATCAAAATACATCAAAACCTGTCTTGCATTAGTAAAGAAGCATAAAACCATTTCATAAATTATTCCCCAAGTAAAATAGTAAAGTAGCCATAGCCAAGAAAAGTCCAAGCCATGCGTGATGACCTTCAAGCAGAAGAAGTCCGAACTAGATAACACAGTTTCCTCCCTGAAACCTGGGGGGGAAACGGAAGACAAAGAGGCGAAACAAAACGGGGTCAGTCATAAAGACTGGTAAGTCCTATCTACTTCCAGTATAAAAACAGGTAAAGGTAACATGACATGCATAAACTGAAAGTAAACATAAGGATGACTACAAGATAGATAAACTAAACCAGGGTAACAGGCTGAATTACTGTAGCAAGATAAACTAAGATATCATGATAAACTACGGTGTCATGATAAATCAAGGTATCACATCGTCAGGTTTCTATCAAGTATACTATCCCAAGGTATCTATCATGTATACCATCCCATGGTATCTATCATGTATACCATCCCAAGGTATTTATCATGTATATTTGCTCTGCACCTCTCGTTCTAGTATCCCAACCCCCGTCATGTGTCAACTATGAACGTCCCTTGCCCAATGTCATGTAACGGTCCATGTCAACCTAATATATAGTATATGTAGGTTTTCCCAACTCGTATGTTTCTTTCCATGTATAAGTTCAGTCCTTTGCCGTAGGCCATACGGGCTTTCCCATGTAAACGTTTTATCCTTTAGGTTATTTTGGACTGCTACCCTTCATCTGGTTATGTTTTCTTACCATGAACTATCGCGTGTTCACTTAGGATTTATGCCACCTAGGACTACTAGGGATTATGCTACCTAATGAACGTTTCCGTGTCTCGGTTTGGGTTCAGCCACCTAGGGCCACTAGGGATTATGCCACCCGTCAACCGCGCCCTTTATCCCACGTATGTATCGTGAATCGTTATCCATGTCTAGCCGCACATGTATCCCAATGTGCCATCCGAGTTCTGTGCCAGGGCAAATCAAGAAATACGGAACTCGGTCGGTAGCTTTAAGTCATCTGCTGATGCAGATATCAAGGTCTGTTTTTGTATCCGTGGCTATGGTCCCACGTGACCCCTCCCTCAACTACTGAAAGGAAATCCAAGAAAAATCATGTATGAGAACTGCATCCCGGCCCCACTATAGCCCCACTTTCCTATGGGCCAACCTCACCCATGACTCGATAGCAAGAACATGGTCTGTTGTGTGTTCTCTGCCTTTCCGTTCGTACACGATTGACCAAAGATGGTAGGTAGTCGGCGACGTGCTATCCAGGGCAAAATCAAGTATCGTCGACTCCACGCTAATCCATCCCAGTCTTTAGGTCGCTCGCATAGCAACCAAGGCATACTCTTGGCTCTTCTACCGCAGACCTTAACCTCTGTGGGGTCGGGTTTCATGGACCATCTGCCACCTCACAGAGGGATACCAAGAGTACCCACACGTCCCTCGAAGCTACCGCTTCGTCACCCAGTTCGTTGGAGCCCTTATCCAAGTTGGATAATTTGCTCCTCCTCGTGTGTTTAAGCGATGACCTACCATATCGGGTTACTCATCCATTCATGAACTAGTCCCATGTCCTTGGCTAAGAATTATTACTTAGTTATACTTAACTAAGGTTTACCACTTAGCTTCTTTTCCCCGTTACCCTTGATTGACCACGATTTTCTAACTAGTTCCTCTCACTAGGGTTTTGTCTATTGGGTTAAGTGTTGTTATTCAGGTTCATGACTTGGCCCGCCTACGAATCATGTCAAGATTGGCTAAGTATTTAAGTTCAAGACCTAGCCCTACAAGTTGGTTAAGTATACCAAGAAGCTCATGACTTAACCCTATTCAATCATCAAGTCAAATTGGTTAAGTATTTGTTTATCATAACCCTATCAGCTTATCGTGTTAGATTGGTTAAGCATAGATTATCTTAACCTCATCGGATTATCGAGTCGGATTGGTTAAGTATAGGTTAACTTAACCCCATCCACTAATCGTATTAGAATGGTTAAGTATATTTAAACGGTCTTGTGACTTAACCCTATCAAGTTCTCACATTAGATTGGTTAAGTATGGTTGCTTAACCTCATCAAATCATCATGTATAATTGATTAAGTTACTTAACCCCATTAAATTATCATGTTAAGTTGGTTAAATATTAGTTACTCAACCACATTGAATTACCAAGTTTAGAATGGTTAAGTGTTTAACTTAACCCAATTGAATTACCGTGTTTAGATTAGTTAAGTGTAGGTTACTTAACCCCATCTAATTACCGTGTTTAGATTAGTTAAGTGTAGGTTACTTAACCCCATCTAATTACCAAGTCGGATTAGTTAAGTGTAAATTACTTAACCCCATCCCCTAATTGTCTTGTATGGTTAAGTGTCATTAAGAAATCAAGCCCGGTCCCACTTAACCTACCCATTCGTGTCATATCGGTTAAGTGTCATTAGTCAAACTTACTTAACCTTATCATGTGGCATTAATTTAATTAATGCACTCTCAACCTCCCACATTAGACCTTGTTGTGGTTACTAGTTAAGCCGGGCGGGTCCGGGTAGTTTTACACCACAACCTAGTCTAATCTCGGGTCTTAAGCGCGACATGACCAACTTCTCACATTGGATCCTATTGTTTGTAGCCACTAGTTAAGCCGGGCGGGTCCGGGTAGATTTATGCTACAAACTCAACCCAACCTCGAGTTGGCCACCTTCATGTTTGGTCTAGCGTCATATTACACTTACAACCCACACGTGTCTAGTTCCAAGTCCCATGTTTACCCCACATGTCATGCCCACATTTAGGTGTATCATAAGTGCCATATTTTCATGAAATCCCATGTCAAATTATCATGTCATAATCACGCATGTCTAACCTACCCCAAAGCGTGTTTCCAACCCAAGTAAAAGCGAGTCAACATAGTAAGGGTACTATGCTACATATTGGCCTCACAACATGCACGATGTCAAAAAGGGATTAGCCACAACATGCATGGTATCATAAGGGGTTTGGTCTCAAAATATGCATAGCATCATAAGAGAGTTTGGCCACAAGCATGCATAGTATCATAGGGGAATTTGGCCACAAACATGCATAGTATCATAAGGGAATTTGGCCACAAGCATTCATAGTATCATAAGGGAATTTTTCCACAAACATGCATGATAACATAAGGGGTTTGGGTTCATTTACATGCATAAGCCCCAAAGTCAAATCTTTGCCAATGTTTCACAAGTCAAATGGTTCCCAAAGGTTCATGCTAGCATTCCATAGATAAAGATTCAAACTTGCAAGATAAACTAGGTTAATCATAACATGAATAGCATGATTTAGTCACTAAGCATAGCCAAAAGTCATAGGTTCAAGCAAAAGAGGCATGACAAGGTTCATATAGGCTGGCATACTTAGTTTAATCTCGTTTTATTCCATGCCATCATTAAAACTACCATTTAGATCTAGAAGTAGCTAGAACTTACATAGCATGGCAAGAGATTTAGGAGCGTGTATCGTCTTGTCGAAGAATCCATGTTGAGATGATGATCAAAACCCTTGATTTGTTGTAGAAAGCTTGCACCTTTGTCTTGGATCTAGTTTGAATGCTTAGGCTCTTGAAGTTGGAGATGGAGGCCATGATCAAGAGGGATTTGGGCAGCACTTCATTGTTAGATTGATTTTGAGTGATTTAGGTTAGGTCCTAGGGTGTTTTTATAGAGATTAGGAGTAGTTTAGGCCCTTAGATTAACCCTAGGATAGATCAGAACCGTCAGAATTCATCACAAGCCCCCCAAAATCAGTTCAAACAGCAAGCAGGCGCACCAGGTTGCCTGGGCTCGACCAGGCAGGTCGACACCGTGTCGACTGGGCAGTCGACACGGTGGTGGCTGTGTCGACTGCACAGTCGACACGCCTGTCGACGCGACCGGGGCGGGAGTTCTCCCGCCCTTCCCCCTTGTGTTTTTGAATTTTGAATTCTGCCCTAGTTTTAAACTGTTTTGAATTTGAAATTTTCTGAAAACTTCGACGGGCCATAACTTGGTCATACGGACTCCGATTTTCGAAAACTCAGACTCTATTTCGCGTATTTTTCCGAGATGAACGCAATGGCACAACTCGTTTCTCTTGATTCATATTTTATAATTAAATTCTGCCTTGATTCTTGTCCTAGCACGTTGTAAAAATCCGGTTTGTTACATTCCCCCCAACTTAAAGGATTTTGTCCCCGAAATCTCCAAGTTAGGAAGAACGTATCCTACCATCCATCATCCATCTACTCAAAACATCATCCACAGGCAACCATGGTCCTTAGATGATTTCTAATGCCATATGAACATATGCATAACGTGTGTTTATATGCTCCTTAGCTAATGCTAATGATCAGGCCTGAATGATCTTTCTAATGCAAAATATGTTTAGTGCCATGAGTCCAGCATGTATGCAAATAGTCCTAGTCATATAAGTACTATATGTGTGCACAAACATTCATCCACATGCAACATCCACATGGTAACATATTCAACTTCATCGATAAACAAGTACAAATACTCGTGCATATGCAACATGAAACGTGACCGCGTCAATCTAGTATCTAATGTGTATTCGCGCATCCACCAGCAACCACTTGCAACCACTTGCAACCATTTGCAACCATATCAATCATAACATGTTTCAAATACATGTTTACATCCATAGAGTTCTATCTAAGGTTCCCAAGATAAGATCGAGGAGATAAACAAGACAAACTCCTTACTGGGTTTGTGACAGAAACAGGACCGAGAGGATATCCACCAAGCGATAGCATGCAAGTAAGCTCTACAGGTGAACCAAGGATCAAAGATATACTCCTAAAAAGAGACATGATGCGCGCGTCTAAGCCGCATTTCCATGAGCTTAATTCCATTGTGCCTTGATCGCCTTTGACTTCACGATTTCGTAGCACCTTGATTTCTATTTCCAAGGTATGAGTTGGAACTCATTTCACTATCGCCTCTCGTTCCACTTTCACTTATTCTTTCCCTAGTATACTTGGCTCAACCATATCTACGTACTCATGCAAGCTCTCCAAAATTCACTAGTGAATTCTGGATCTCGTTTACCGATGTCAATCCATGTTACCAAGCGTAACTACTAGGGTGATTCCTATAACTCATGCTTAAGCGGAATGAATCATCCGTCCTACTGGCGAACGTTACTCGATCGGATCAGAGATTTCCGACAAATGCATCAAGAGATTCTTCGTAACTAACCATGACAGAACCCAAAAGGTTATATAAGACTTCGAGGGTATTACCAAGGCAAGTTAAGAGTTTAACTACCCTTCTTTCAAAACTGAGGATGGCATCCCTTACTGGATAACCACTTCATCCCTAGAATCCATCCATAGCTCAACAATAGAAGCGTTGCTTCCAATCTCAACACTTGGCATAGACGTTCTCAAATCCAAACAAATCATGAATAAATGGACCGACTCTCCAACCACATTTTGGGACTAAAGTGGGATCTTCTACCATGCTAGTACTAAGGTGCAGAGACTTAACTATCGAGGCAGACTTAAATGATGTGATGATCAAAACAAAGTCTAGACGGGGCGATAGAAAAGAAAGGCTAAGCCTTTAACAGAAACGGTACCATTCCTCTTAGGTACGCTAGAAATGAGAGCATACAATTGCCCTCTCGCTGATCTTGTCCTTATCTTCCTTTGTGGGTCAATCCATACCAACAAGTTGCTTATCCTTACGTCCGTGTCCTTTATCCTTGCTCTTATTACCCTTCCTTGTAACACGGTAACAGGCCTCTCGAGAACCACCTCCATCTCACGGAAAACACTTCGTAGCTAAACAAGGATTAGTCGCAGTTAAAACTAATGTGACTATAGATGGAGGAACGAAAGGAAAAGAGGTTCAATCAAGGAAACAAAGGATAGTGCTAATGACTTTTGGGGAATAGCCTTTTAAAAAAACTTTTCTTGAAAAATTCTTCTTTGTAAACGGTTTTTCAAATAGTTTTCAGAAGGTTTTAAAAACTTTTGCCCAGTCTGGTAACCTGGCTCTGATACCAAATGTAACACCCCACCTCCGCTAGGGTCACTCACAAAGGGAATGCACTAGGTTTGGTGAAGCATTATCGAGGTAAACATACACAGAAATATTACAAGATAGAACATATATAAAACTGCGGAAGTAAAACAAATTTCATTACCTTATAAAATAAGGTCTAAAGCCTTTTACATCAGAATACATCAAAACCTGTCTTGCAATAGTAAAGAAGCATTAAACCATTTCATAAATTATTCCCTAAGTAAAACAGTAAAGTAGCCATAGCCAAGAAAAGTCCAAGCCATGCGTGATGACCTTCAAGCAGAAGAAGTCCGAACTAGATAACAGTGTTTCCTCCCTGAAACCTGGGGGGAAACGGAAGACAAAGAGGCGAAACAAAACGGGGTCAGTCGTAAAGACTGGTAAGTCCTATCTACTTCCAGTATAAAAACAGGTAAAGGTAACATGACATGCATAAACTGAAAGTAAACATAAGGATGACTACAAGATAGATAAACTAAACCAGGGTAACAGGCTGAACTACTGTAGCAAGATAAACTAAGATATCATGATAAACTACGGTGTCATGATAAATCAAGGTATCACATCGTCAGGTTTCTATCAAGTATACTATCCCAAGGTATCTATCATGTATACCATCCCATGGTATCTATCATGTATACCATCCCAAGGTATTTATCATGTATATTTGCTCTGCATCTCTCGTACTAGTATCCCAACCCGCGTCATGTGTCAACTATGAATGTCCCTTGCCCAATGTCATGTAATGGTCCATGTCAAACTAATATATAGTATACGTAGGTTTTCCCAACTCGTATGTTTCTTTCCATGTATAAGTTCAGTCCTTTGCCGTAGGCCATACGGGCTTTCCCATGTAAACGTTTTATCCTTGAGGTTATTTTGGACGGCTACCCTTGATCCGGTTTTGTTTTCTTACCATGAACTATCGCGTGTTCACTTAGGATTTATGCCACCTAGGACTACTAGGGATTATGCTATCTAATGAACGTTTCCGTGTCTCGGTTTGGGTTCAGCCACCTAGGGCCACTAGGGATTATGCCACCCGTCAACCGCGCCCTTTATCCCACGTATGTATCGTGTATCGTTATCCATGTCTAGCCACACATGTATCCCAATGTGCCATCCGAGTTCGGTCGGGAGCTTTAAGTCGTCTGCTGATGCAGATATCAAGGTCTGTTTTTGTATCCGTGGTTATGGTCCCACGTGACCCCTCCCTCAACTATTGAAAGGCAATCCAAGAAAAATCATGTATGAGAACTACATCCCGGACCCACTATAGCCCCACTTTCCTATGGGCCAACCTCACCCATGACTCGATAGCAAGAACATGGTCTGTTGGGAGTTCTCTGCCTTTCCGTTCATACACGATTGACTAAAGATGGTAGGTAGTCGGCGACGTGCTATCCAGGGCAAAATCAAGTATCGCCGACTCCACGCTAATCCATCCCAGTCTTTAGGTCGCTCGCATAGCAACCAAGGCATACTCTTGGCTGTTCTACCGCAAACCTAAACCTATGTGGGGCCGGGTTTCATGAACCATCTACCACCTCACAGAGGGATACCAAGAGTACCCTCACGTCCCTCGAAGCTACCGCTTCGTCACCCAGTTCGTTGGAGCCCTTATCCAAGTTGGATAATTTGCTCCTCCTCGTGTGTTTAAGCGATGACCTACCATATCGGGTTACTCATCCATTCATGAACTAGTCCCATGTCCTTGGATAAGAATTATTACTTAGTTATACTTAACTAAGGTTTACCACTTAGCTTCTTTTCCCCGTTACCCTTGATTAACCACGATTTTCTACCTAGTTCCTCTCACTAGGGTTTTGTCTATTGGGTTAAGTGTTGTTATTCAGGTTCATGACTTAGCCCGCATACGATTGGCTAAGTATTTAAGTTCAAGACCTAGCCCTACAAGTTGGTTAAGTATACCAAGAAGCTCATGACTTAACCCTATTCAATCATCAAGTCAAATTGGTTAAGTATTTGTTTATCTTAACCCTATCAGCTTATCGTGTTAGATTGGTTAAGCATAGATTATCTTAACCTCATCGGATTATCGAGTCGGATTGGTTAAGTATAGGTTAACTTAACCCCATCCACTAATCGTATTAGAATGGTTAAGTATATTTAAACGGTCTTGTGACTTAACCCTATCAAGTTCTCACATTAGATTGGTTAAGTATGGTTGCTTAACCTCATCAAATCATCATGTATAATTGATTAACTATAAGTTACTTAACCCCATTAAATTATCATGTTAAGTTGGTTAAGTATTGGTTACTTAACCACATTGAATTACCAAGTTTAGATTGGTTAAGTGTTTAACTTAACCCCATCGAATTACCGTGTTTAGATTAGTTAAGTGTAGGTTACTTAACCCCGTCTAATTACCGTGTTTAGATTAGTTAAGTGTAGGTTACTTAACCCCATCTAATTACCAAGTCGGATTAGTTAAGTGTAAATTACTTAACCCCATCCCCTAATTGTCTTGTATGGTTAAGTGTCATTAAGAAATCAAGTCCGGTCCCACTTAACCTACCCATTCGTGTCATATCGGTTAAGTGTCATTAGTCAAACTTACTTAACCATATCATGTGGCATTAATTTAATTAATGCACTCTCAACCTCCCACATTAGACTTTGTTGTGGTTACTAGTTAAGCCGGGCGGGTCCGGGTAGTTTTACACCACAACCTAGTCTAACCTCGGGTCTTAAGCGCGACATGACCAACTTCTCACATTGGATCCTATTGTTTGTAGCCACTAGTTAAGCCGGGCGGGTCCGGGTAGATTTATGCTACAAACTCAACCCAACCTCGAGTTGGCCACCTTCATGTTTGGTCTAGCGTCATATTACACTTACAACCCACACGTGTCTAGTTTCAAGTCCCATGTTTACCCCACATGTCATGCCCACATTTAGGTGTATCATAAGTGCCATATTTTCATGAAATCCCATGTCAAATTATCATGTCATAATCACGCATGTCTAACCTACCCCAAAGCGTGTTTCCAACCCAAGTAAAAGCGTGTCAACATAGTAAGGGTACTATGCTACATATTGGCCTCACAACATGCACGATGTCAAAAAGGGATTAGCCACAACATGCATGGTATCATAAAGGGTTTGGTCTCAAAATATGCATTGCATCATAAGAGAGTTTGGCCACAAGCATGCATAGTATCATAGGGGAATTTGGCCACAAACATGCATAGTATCATAAGGGAATTTGGCCACAAACATGCATAGTATCATAGGGGAATTTGGCCACAAACATGCATAGTATCATAAGGGAATTTGGCCACAAACATGCATAGTATCATAAGGGAATTTGTCCACAAACATGCATGATAACATAAGGGGTTTGGGTTCATATACATGCATAAGCCCCAAAGTTAAATCTTTGCCAATGTTTCACAAGTCAAATGGTTCCCAAAGGTTCATGCTAGCATTCCATAGATAAAGATTCAAACTTGCAAGATAAACTAGGTTAATCACAACATGAATAGCATGATTTAGTCACTAAGCATAGCCAAAAGTCATAGGTTCAAGCAAAAGAGGCATGACAAGGTTCATATAGGCTGCCATACTTAGTTTAATCTCGTTTTATTCCATGCCATCATTATAACTACCGTTTAGATCTAGAAGTAGCTAGAACTTACATAGCATGGCAAGAGATTTAGGAGCGTGTATCGTCTTGTCGAAGAATCCATGTTGAGATGATGATCAAAACCCTTGATTTGGTGTAGAAAGCTTGCACCTTCGTCTTGGATCTAGTTTGAATGCATAGGCTCTTGAAGTTGGAGATGGAGGCCATGATCAAGAGGGATTTGGGCAGCACTTCGTTGTTTGATTGATTTTGTGTGATTTAGGTTAGGTCCTAGGGTGTTTTTATAGAGATTAGGAGTAGTTTAGGCCCTTAGATTAACCCTAGGATAGATCAGAACCGTCAGAATTCATCACAAGCCCCCCAAAATCAGTTCAAACAGCAAGCAGGCGCACCAGGTTGCCTGGGCTCGACCAGGCAGGTCGACACCGTGTCGACTGGGCAGGCGACACGGGGGTGGCTGTGTCAACTGCACAGTCGACACGCCTGTCGACCCGACCTGGGCGGGAGTTCTCCTGCCCTTCCCCCTTGTGTTTTTGAATTTTGAATTCTGCCCTAGTTTTAAACTGTTTTGAATTTGAAATTTTCTGAAAACTTCGACGGGCCATAATTTGGTCATACGGACTCCGATTTTCGAAAACTCGGACTCTATTTCGCGTATTTTCCGAGACGAACGCAATGGCATAGCCCCTTTCTCTTGATTCAGATTTTATCTTTAAATTCTGCCTTGATTCTTGTCCTAGCATGTTGTAAAAATCCGGGTTGTTACAAAATCCCTTAGGCTCCATTTTAAATATAGCTCCAAACTTAACCCTATTTCTCCTTACTCCATTTCCTCCATTCCCTGCCTCCACTTTACACAACCTTGTCCTCAAATATTTTAATGGAGTTTCGAGACCTACGTTCTTGCATACATTTTTGGAGAATATTTATATATACAGATTCCTACCGGGGATTATCTGATTGCTTAAATTTGTGAGTACTTTCAGTAATTACAAGATCTGTATGAATTGGGGATTATTTTGACAATATAATAGTTGCTGATTTCTTCAGATTTCAGTCTTCTTTTCTATAAATAATCTATGTATATTTGATTACTGCTTTTGTCCTTTCTTATGGCTGTATAAATTTATTTAGTTCATCTTTATCTCTCTTTTTTCGCATATAATTTTATTTACAGTTCAAATTTAGCTTTATTTTATTTTAGATATGTCCTTATTTATTTGAGCCTAGGCCATGCGAGAGCATAGGCCATTGTGCATTTTATTTTCACATTGAGTTTAGGCTTTTAAAGAGCCTAAACCGTCATTCCTTTTTGTTTATGTGCAGTTTGGAGAAAAAACATGAATTTGACAATAAAAGCACATTTGGGAAAAAAATGAAATATGTATAAAAAGGATAAACTGGGGATTACTGGAATTATGCAATTAAGGACAATTGAACTTTAAATTTGGTAAACTGAATAAATGACATTGAATAGATGCTAAATGGCAGGGGTTGGGTTGTACAATGAAATTAAACAAAAATGATGTTTATAGACAACCTATAAATTCAGTTTATATGCAATCTATGATATGGAAAAATGTTACATGAAGAAAGTAGCCTTATTAATAAACTTAAATTAGATGTTAAGTTTAAAATAAACAAATTAGTAAGCATGAATAGTAGTGGTCTATTCCGACAGCATAAGTTGATTAGGAAAAATAGTGATATATTAAGAAAATTTGTAGTAGGAGTCAGTTCCGTCAACGACGATTGATTAGGGAAAATAAAGGGCTCGTAGTAGTGGTTCGTTCCAGCAGCAGAGGTAGGATGATTAGGGAAAGTAAGAGGCCAATTAGAATAATTAATTTATAGTGACCTAGGCATTTGTTGACAATTCTATGGGGCCTGGAGTAGCTAGGCAGTCAACAATAATTCTATGGTGGCCTTGGCGCTAGTAAATTAAATTGGGGACTAAGTCTAGGAGTGACTTAAGTCAAATTACATTTTTTGTTGTGGATCTGTATCAGTCAGTATTCCTTTTTATCATATTACACTGAGGTCTCACAAGGAGGCGAAGACACGCCTATACTGTACTAGGTAGTAAGGGGTCAAAACGAGGTGGGTAAGGGCGCGTTCTGATGGGGCAGTGAGTGTGCATCATGCCGATTACGAAATATAAGATGCTATGATGCCTGTGATTTATGTTATGTCCTTAGAGCTGATGGATCGAGTTTGATAAACCCGAGCCCATAGTTGGGATAGGTTATCGCAATTGTGATTTAGGAGCCGATCGATGAGTAAAACTAGGTTATATCCTAATTATGAGTTACAGCAAATGGTAAAAATAATAATGATTTGACAATCAATTATAGCCTTGACTAGTTTTCTTTCTCTTTTCTTCCTTCCTTCCCCCTTCCCAGGTTCTCTGTGTGGAGGATCTAGTAGCTGATAGAGTTTTGGCCCAGCTTAGCCCGTTAGCGATTCTTGTTTGTATTATTCTCTGCTTTTACATGTATTGTTCCATGTCTGACTTATTACTGTATTTAATGGTTAGAGGGGTTTTTATTTTGGTACTTTGATTATATTGCTTTCATGACATAGTTGCGGTTTTTACAATCTATGATGTAATAATGCTTTTATTTTGCTTTAAATAAAATTTTAAGTTCTGTTGTGATTTCACATGTTGTCTTGTGAATTTTAGTCTCTTTGGTATTATTTTATACATTGAGAAACGTGGGGTGTTACAGTTTTGTAAATATGACATATGATGTTTTGAAATTAATCAAATAATGAATTGATTTGAAGTATGATATATGACATTGAAATATTTGAACTTAAATGTTTGAATAAAAATCTATATCCTTATTATTTGATTTATGATATGTTAAACTTTGATTTAAAATATAAATGATTATGGTGTGAAATAAGTGTTTGGTTGTTAAAGAGACCGTAATCGGTATTAACATGCTCTTTGTCAATACCAATATCACTTTAACAACTGCCCACATGGTGGAGAATCCAAAATGAAGTAGGTTGGTTTGATGGATGCTACAAAAGACTAAAACATGACCTGTATCGTGATTAATAAAGGTAGTACCTCTTCTCAGACGCACTTCTTCGATACCATGTCTATTACTTTATGGTTTAATTGAGGCCCTTTGATTATGGAAGTGTTGTTCGAGGTGTGCGGTAATTGCGGTTATGCATTACCACCGGTTCAGGAGTGCAACTGGTAGAATTCTTTCCTACATATTGTCTCACATGCCTTGTCATATAGTCTTGATCGAGTCCCTTACGAGTTTAATTTATGTCATACTTATGGAGTGTCACTGATAGCCACTAGTTTACAGTGGACTTGACGGTACTGCATAAACTACGACTTTATAAATGATGTAAGAGTAATAATGGTGATCCCTCTTATACTATTTTCAATATAGTAGTTGATCATAGACCCTATTATAATAGCATATTGTATTATATAATATCTAGTTTAACGAATCCTTAAAGAATAGAATCCTAAATATTCTTTCAGTTACTTATGCATTTCATTTGAGAATTTTACTTGAGTTGATTTATTATTGAGAATGTTAATCCTGACTTGAGTGTTGTATTTTTTGCTCGATGCTCGAGTCATACTAAGGAGTTCATCTTTGGTGATTCATCCTTTGAGAGCTAGAGATCTGTGGGAGATTCATCTTACTATCTATTTGTTGTTTGTATATTGATGGTTCAGTTATTCTATTTCTATCGCTTGTTTATATACTATGCAGTTATCTATTTGAGATTTTCTAATGTATTAAATTATGACTTTGAAATTTTATGTAATTTATTTTGAGATTTTATAATTAATAGCTTCATAAACTACTAAGTTATTTATTTATTCTGTTGCGGGTTGTTCTACTATTTTGTATATGTAATCTGTCTATATTCTGTGATTTGATTTGTATTAAACTCCATAGTTAAAAAAATTGTTGTTTTGAACAATTTGAATTGGTTTCATTAACGATATGAGTGATATGAAAAGGATGGTTATTGCATTTAGGTTATTCAGGTAGCTTATGATGTGGTTGGTTGCTCCTTAATCTAGTTCCCAACTTTCATCGAGCATATCTTTTGGCTTCATGATATCAACTGCATTAAGGTGAGAAATTCTTGCACTTTCTGACTGATTCTTTGAATCCTCTGGTATAATATCCAAATTTACACTAGGGTTGTAGTGAGGGTTATAACTTTTCTAAATGTTTTTGTTTTGTTGTGATTATGTATAGTTTGAGTTGTATATGAAATCACATTAGTTTGCACCATGTTCATAATTCTCGCAAATTTGACATGTGATTCTATGATTGCTTTTCCATCTTCCTCCCCTTCCTATTGATATGTTTGTCTAACCACCTCTTTGATTGCTTGCAGTTTCATCTTTGTTCCCTTGACTTTTACTCTTAAATATTTTATTTTAAGCATAGTTGATTGAAAAATCCAAAATTATTGTTTTGTTTTCTTCAATTCTATGAGCGAGAAGTGTATTCTATCTTCATGAGCGAGAAGTGTAGAGTGAGAATATTGTAAACTTGGGGTTGTCCCTTTAACGATAAAATTTCAATAGCGGATTCATAATCACATTGTCTAGCCCACTCAAGACGTACATAAGTTGTTCTGTATCACTGATTATGCGACTTTGCAGCAACAAGTTAGCCACATGGAATTTTGATCTTGATTAAATAATCTCTCATAAATGAGTTTCCTTCTCTTGGATTTTGGAGTTGTCTTTAAAATGCATGACTCTTGTAGTTGATTGATAATTGATAATTTGCTTGATAGTTGATCGAATTTCATGTTCTATTTAAAATCCAATAAGTTGAGGTAATAGCGTAACATTGATGGTCAAAAGTAACCACGCACTGATCAAACTATCTTGCCAATGATAATTTATATATCTTTATTACTTCTCAGTCTCCATCATTATCTAGAGTAAATTTGAATGCCGTAGGAATTGTTCCTATAACATGATCTTCGAGTTCATAACCTTTGATTGCTATTTCAATCTCAAATTTCCATATCTAGTAAGTAATTTGTTTTATCAAGTTGAATGCGAGTTATTTGATTTGGTGGCTTGACTATAGCTTGTAGGAGTTCGAGATATCTCTTGTTGAGTTGATATTGCAGTTGCAGAATTATTTATATCTGCTTCAGCCATTGCATCAATATTCAGTCATGCCTCTGTTAAATGGTTCTTGGGGGAGAATTTAGATGATTCTGGGGGATTTCAGATAGGTCTTGATTGTGTTATCAGTGATTCTCGATGATGATCTCAATAGTTTCACTATGTAAGGAACAAGACTTTGAATGGACTTGCAAAATTGCAAAACTAAAATAGAAAGAAAAAGGTGGACATATATGCTTAATCTTGGCTTGATCAAAGGTTTAGAATCTTGATTTTCAAACAGCAACCAAAACACAATCATAGTTTTGGGAGATGATAGTTCTCCGATGAAGTCTCTGACGATGTGTTTTACTGTTTATAAGCAGTTTTAATGATCTTCTACCAAGACTGAATTTTAGAAGTATGAGTGGATATTATTGTGTATTATTAGTTGATTATCAAATGTGCAAAACAATCATAACTTTGCACATGATTGCATATACTATTTATATAAGTCAAATGAGTATTTTGGGCTGAGAAACGATTCGCCGCACATACTAATCCTAAATTAAAATGATGCTTTAATATGAAGGTTGGTTTTGGTATTATCATTTTATCTAGGATTGGACTTTTTATCATATTTTCACTTATCGTTGTTACCAACCGCTATAAATTAAAATGATACTGAAAAAATTATAAATTAATTTTTTTGGTTACTATTTATCGAATTGTATGAAATTATGCGGTATGGGAATGGTAATTAACTATTAAATATGATAATTACCACACCTACCATATATCTCCGCACACGTGCGCGCGTGCGCACACACACATAAAGAGAAAGAGATATGAGTGTTCCAGGGCACATCCGTTTTGCAGCACCCCTTTAGCACCCGTATCGTATCGTGAACTATGGTAATCAAAACCTAATAAAAATTTATAGATGTTCAATCCACATATATATTATCATTTGTTCGAAATTTGAACTCATTCCAACATACGTAGAATAATATATTTGATGTTTAATTTTAACGGTTCGAATAAATGTCTTTACGGTGAATAATTGAGCTAAGATTTTGAAAATGTTACGAACGTTGGAAAAAACTCAAATTTTGGATAGACGATAATATACAAGTGGATTGAAAATCTACAAAATTTTGTTAGATTTGGACTAGTGTAACTCACAATAGAGTGTGTGTGTGAGGGTGATATTTCTATTATGTAAGACCACATTTAAAGTATAACGATTTGATAGAAAATATAACAAAATACTATTATGTTACCAAATTGAATGGAATTCTTATTATGTGTATTTTAAAGATAATATGATTTTGTACAATATTTTAACTTCTTACACACAAAAAATAAACGTGATAAATAATCATATAATAGAAAATAACAATTCTTAGTATTTACCATTTTAGCATGGAAACTTGTAAATAAATAGATACCAAACTTGAGAACGATAAAAAGTATTACCGACCTCTAATAACCAAAAACCGGATCATCGGTTTATCGATTACTTTAGTTGGCAACAATACGGTTTTCCAATTACCATATATGTTGGTATAGTACTGGTTTTGAATATTAATTTTCCGGACCGCACCGAATCCAGCTCTAATTTTATCTATAACCAAAAAAATTAAATACTTTGCATAAAGACATTACAGATAACTCGCATGCAATGCAGTTTTATTTAAAATACATCCACACTCATTATACAGTAACTTGGTTCAAAACACATTTGTTGTTACTGACCCAAGTTTATAGTCAAAACCTAGAAATCCAGCCAGCTTTTTAAATTCTACTTACCTACCAAACCATGAAGCACAACCCCTTAAATACACAAAAATACAAGGAAAAAAAAGGAAATGTTCGAAAACATAACATGACAGACAACAAATTCATTATTTTTGTGATAACGGGGAAAAACTCAAACAAACTCGTGTACTATTTTGGAAAGAGATGAATAGGTTCCTACAACCGCAGAAATAACTCCGACCGCAATTATCAAGATACACATTGACATCTGCAAAATAACCAAAAATATAAATCGAAAACATAACCATTCCAAGAAATTTAATCGACCAAAGACATGCCTAAGGATGCGTATTTTTTGCACATCCAGTTTTACCTGTGTACAAGTAAGTTTATCTCTGGTTATGCTTATGAAACAAACACAAGGGAAAATCAGAGTCTGTACAACACAAATATAATGCCATCAGAATATGTATGCACTAATCATATCAAAAATACGCAATGATGGTATGAAAAACTTACGACGAACATAGCAAGGGCAGATCCAGCAAATGCCATCACCAGATCTGGATCATGTACTTACTTTATCAGCAGTTGAACAAGTATATTGTTTACTTCAGTTATTGACGCTATTTATTATTATTTACCAAAAAAGGGAACGATTAGAGCAACCAGCAAGGATGAAAGGACCAAGGCGGTCCTAATTGCTATCGAGTAGGAGCGAGACATCATATTTTTGGGTATCAACTCTTCTATACTTAGCGATATTGGCATTAATGTCAACGCATATTTGCATATGGGGTTTACCACCTGCAACAATAGTTGTATATGTAAGCAGAGAAAGTCAACAAAAAAGGAAAGTAAGTCTAATACATGCACATGCAATGGTAGTAACCTCCAAGAAGAAGTTAGTTACCGTAGTACAAACAGCAATTTTGGATGCCATCAATGTGTTTGGCATGTTAAGAGTGAACTCGGAAAGGGAACTGCTGCCAAACATTAGGTATCCAACAATTGCAGAGCCGCCAAACATTACGGTGGTGAACAAGAAGCTGCAAAAACAAACGTTTTGTGTTCAACAAGGAAGTTATTTCCAAGGATACATACAGTAAATTTGGACAATATTTATGTGGCTGTGAAGTGAAAAGTATGTACCTTGTGAAGAGAACAGATGGGTATTGGCTACGATTCTTCAAAGAGCAGTAAAGGTTGGGGAAAACAGCATGGCCAGCATAGCAGTATCCATATAGTCCGATAGCAAATGGGATGCCTGACCAATTGATTAGCACCCCTCCTTCGTTTTTGAATCCAACATCATCTATTACACCCACCCAGCACAAGCATGCTACTACTATAACAGTAGCTAAAACTCCTCCAGCTGCACCACCACAAAAATTATGGTCAAAATGTAAGAACGTCACTCTAATACGTTATATATGTTGTACATTGAAATATTGTCTAACATGACTACTAATTAAGTCACATTGTCCTAATTAATATTGTGCCACGTTAGTTTCCTAGAAAGAATATAATAACGGAGGTCTCATTCACACATAGGATATTCAGTTTAGTTCATTTCACTCAAAATTCCATGATGCCTTTTGCAACTTGCATTATGAAGTAAGTGTGTGCGTTAAAAGAAAATCAAATATAAACAAAAATTTGTTAGCCAATGTGATGAACCGCAACCATTATCTGTGAAGCAGTTACAATAAAGTCGTAGAATTTGATGATTCTATAACCAAACAGTTCAACGTTGCGGAGATAACAATTTAGCTGTTAATTATCATGTTAAAACATGTGGAATATGTGAATTACGTGGCTGTCAAATTGGTACTAATAATGATTTAACTGTTCTGTAAGATACTTGGACATTGCAAATAAAATCGCTTGTACCCAAAATTGTTTGTCCTTCTATACCCAGCCAATCAGCACTCCCTGATTTCCACTTTTTTGTAATTAATTTTTTTTTTTTTTTTTTTTTGATTCAATTATAAAAAAGTGAAAATCAGAGATTCTGATTAATTGGGTATAAAGAGACAGAGAATATTGGGTACAGAGTATCATGCACGCGGTTTCGTTATGTGGTCAAGCTCACTTGCCATCATTTGTTTTCAACTTGTAGGGTCAAACACATTTGTTTATGTTATGTACTGCTTAAAACTTGTAAACAAAATACTAATTTAGAAAAAGAAGAAAAATATGTTAGTGTGTGAAACTATAAAAACGTACCTGAAACATAACTGAGTAGACTAAGGTCCCGAAGCCAAGCTGTTGGAAGAACAATTATCGTTGTGACAATTGCACATACAACTTTAGAACTGAGATGACATCCAGCTATGTTCAATTCTGCACCAGGAAAGAGCGACGATAAAGTGTCACTCTCCAGTATAATATACTCCACGCAGCTAACCTAAAATTTTACAGAAATATATATTTATTGTCAGACTTGCACTTGCTAGCTCCAACTGCTGATATTTTATGCTTGTACTGTGTATATAAATATACTTACATACAACTCCACATATAGGACCATCTGCAAGAAAGAAAAACAAAAACAATTCACATAAGCTTAAGCCCCACATAAAAGAACAAGTAATACGATACATGTATGACATACATATGTATCTATATGTATTATCATCTGCAGAGCAATAATTTTCTTACAGAAATAAGAAGTTTGCCTTTATAACCGAAAGCAGCTCCTCCGATATCAGGATAAGTTTTTGTACCTGGTTTGCTGTCCACACAACATCGTAGCAAAATTCCAGTGTAATACGCAAGGACAGCGAACGCTAGTAGAATGATCAGACTTAACCAACCTCCTTGTTTAACTGCATTCACCGTGGAAAGTAATCCAACTCCGCATAGGATATTCATTCCTGTACCATATATTGCATGTAATTAAACGTGGTATTACTGAATCGGCATAAATCATAAAACATTTTACATGTATTTGTAATAACTTCTAGATAGTCTTGAATAAATAGCATTGTAAGCAAAAATATTGATCAATATCTACAGCTGTTACGTCATTGTTCCATCAACTAATTAAGCAGTCACTGATGATGTTTTTCTACCGAAGGAAAATAATAATTAGAATAGTAAGTTTGATAGATAAAACAAATAATAGTACTGTCTCAATTCACTTGTAGTTAAAAAAGCCTAATCAAGCGACAAGCTAAAAAGATAAATCTTCTTCCATTCAACTGTAGGCTTCTCATTCTAAGTTACTATATCATAGATTCGGTAGAGCAGCATGTACAAACAAAAAAACAAGAGATTCACATGTGTAGAGCACAGAACTTTGCAACTCATGTGCGCTTTTATTATCTGTAAATACTAGGACAGTAAATTTGTTTATGCGGGGTAGGGTACACCGTACATTTAGAGACTAGAGCAGCACTATTTTCCAATATGATATTATCGATCTCACTGTTTATTGGGAAGGCTTCACAGGTCACACGTTAAAAACAAGTTCATTTGAATGATTCGTCTGTTAAAAAGATTGCGGTAGGTGGGTCAGAAGAGCCCAGTCAAATACATTTTGGATTGCAAACCTCAAACATTATTATTCAACATTTCCACCATTAAGGAGTCGTGTAATTAAGGTTCTGAAAAAGGAAGAAAATTACACCCACAGCATTTAATCCTAATTACCAAAAATATGGGGGGCCGGAAGGAAGTTAGGTCGCTCGGATGCCAAAATTAATAACTACTGTATGTTAGATACTTCACGAGGAAAATCGTTCGTAAGTTTGGCCCCATAGAACAAGGGGACAGTATTTCATGTTGCATTAAATCTACACCGTTAAACATTAATTGATATTAGCTGGAAATTTATCTTCGTGTTTATTCATTTTTTGTCGACCGTATATTAGTATCAGTTGCTTTCACGCTATCGTGTTCGTACATGGCTATTATTAGCTTCTGATTTTGCTGATCAAGTTGTTGAAAGAGTTGTTAGGTGCATGAAGCCACTATTTTATACTAAAGAGTGTTGAATTCAGCTTTAAAAGTAAATATTCATCGTTTACGTGTTAACTTTCAAACACATGTTTCTTCTTGAAATTTGACCAGGTTATGAACAGTTGAAATGAAAGCCCTTGTACTCAATATTCCATGTCTCTCTGTATTGAACTCATTAAGACCCCGAATTCCACTTTTTTGTAATTAAGTCATCGGACTTAATTGCAAAAAGTTAGAAATCAGCTATTCCAAGTTTCGCTGTATGTCTTATTGAGGTGTCCTCATAATGCAATTTACAGTTTGTTGTTAAGTTGTTTACTGGCACTGTGAGTTTGTTGACACCACTTTATGTGGTGTCAACGGGGCATCACCATCTTATTGGTGGAAATCATGGGAACACATGTGGTCTCCTGATTTCCACCAATGAGAGCCCGATGTCACGGTGACACCACATAAAGTGGTGTCAACAAACTCGAGCTCGTTTACTGGGTAATGAACAGTTAGCCTTATTTAAGCATGTCAAGTCAGTAATTCAAGTGATGGGCCAGTATGATTGAACGATACATAGAATATAGATATAGTACTTCTTTTTACTTATGAAATACCCGCATGTTCAGCATGTAACGTTCAATTAATGTATTTACCAACCACCTAGATTTTTTTTATTTTTTTTGAATTCTTTTGTTTTCTCATATCCCTTTGCCATATAAAACAGGGAAAGGCTAGAAGAGATTTGAACGTTACAAAAAGGAAAATAAATAAATATATATACTGTGAAGTGTGGATGACACGAAGCCACATAAAACCACATGAAATCATTACACGTGTCCTTATTGTTCAACAGGGAAAGTAGAAAACGTACCTTTTGAGAAAGTTAAATGGCAAAAACAAGCTAAATTGATAGGTTAAACTAGGAAAAAATGATTAGAATCCAAAAGACCACATTGAATAGTCAGTGTATGATTTAGGGAAAATTTATGCCCACCACTAATAAGTTCATAATTGCAAATTGAGAATGTTTTAGTGTCATGGATAAAAAAAGAGAGAGAATTTACATTGACATATAAATTTAAAAATTAATTGCAGAGATAAAAAGGTAGAATATAACTTATAAATACTAGATTTAGAATGGAGTAATTAGAAAGAATGACAAACTTTGAAGAAGAAAAAACTAAAACACAAATTTCATTTTTTAGTTTGAACGACAAACTTTAAAAGAAATCAAACTGAAGGAAAATACTAAATAAATATAGCATTATATTCAATTTTTATATTATATCAAAATGCTAGTTACAACTAGCATTATATTAAGTTTTACACTGTACATAATTCTATTTATATTTAGTACAGTCATTCAGTCTAATATTTTTCAAATTTTATGCTTCAGCCTAAAAAAACAAACCCGGTGTCCTTTAACTTAAATTTTTTTTCATCTTCTATCCTTATGTCTATTTTCCACATTTAGAATTGTGTATGTGGCCTTCCAATTTATATTTGACAAGCAAACAAGAGCACGATGTAGATAAAGCTTATCTAATTAAGACATGAATAGTCTTATCAACGGTGGTGTTTTGGCCCGTATAAAAGTTCGTCTTCTGGTAAATTTATACATTTGTTCACCGTAAATTTTTTAACTTTACCAAATATTTTCAGTTCATCATATTATTATTTTTATTTTTTTGTAAATCGCTAAAAGGTGTGGAAAAAAATCATAGCCTCATGTAGAAAAGTGATCATTAACCACCCTTATTATTTTTCGTGGCCAACTATTGTTTTTTCACACATTTTCCGGCTAGTATCCATCAAAATTGGTTTTTGGAGAACCATAATCGTTGATTTTCCATTTTCCAACGGCTTGTTTTTGAATTTTGCTTTGCACTAGATTTAAAATTGTAAATCAGTTATTCGAGTAGCCGACATAATAGATTTTTTTTTTTTATGTGTAGTCATCCTAAAATGGAGTGTCTTTAACAATGTCAAACGCTTCATTTTTGAAAAACTGGCATTAGCTTTATGCTTTTTTTAGTTTTGATTTTTTTTTTTTTTTTTCCATGCGTATAGAGTTGCAAATGGCGTAAATATACTGTGGAAAACAAATGTTCCTTCTTAATTCCTACTCTCTGAAAACTCAAAATACAAAATATAAAATAAACCAACAACCATATAAAAGACAATTTTAGGACTTGTGAATTTCATCTTAAATTTTGGAACTAGGCCACATTATTATCTCACCATTTCGTACACAATAGCTTATCATGTCGAGCGTTCATTATCAAAATTGCAAGATTACAAGAATTAGATTCGACAAAAATAACTTGAACATGAAAAAAAATAGTGGAGCCTTTGTAAATTTCGATTGAAATTCCGGCACAGGACTCCGTTCTCCTCTCCCCCCTTCGGAAAAAATAGCCAAATCATTTGAGGCATTGTTGCAAAGTTGGTTTACTTTTGTTACTAGCGGGGTTAATAAAAAAGATGGTTAAAATAAATTAGACAATCCAGTTAAAAAACACTGCTGCTAAATCAAAACGGCCATCGCCTAATGTTCTTTGCACGGAGTTACAACTTGGGTTCGTTTTATTCAATTAGTTGACCCGCGTCGACATAGTTTTATTCAGGTGTAATCATCCTAAAATTTACTTCTCATTACCCAAAAATGAAGTTCCGATAACAATGTGGAAAACTTCATTATTGCGAAACTAAGAGGTAAATTTAAAGGTTAAAAAAAAACAAGAAGCATGGGGCTTCATTAATGTTTCACCATTTTTATGCAAATCTTCAAACCAAAGACTATGCCAACAGCGGGACTAACGTAATTCTGAAACAGGGCTCGTTCTCCTCTGCGTAAAAGTGGTCCAAACATTGCAGCATTGTTACAAAGTTGGTTTGCTTTTGTTATGAGTTGCTTGATAAAGAAGAGGGTAATTACTAAAATATCGTAGGGAAATGGAATCCGATGAAAAAACCCTAGTGTTAAATCAATTGATTTTTGAAACGATTTCCAATACGAAAACAGACCAACCAACCCCACGAATCGAGGAATAAAATCCACCATCTTTCTTCCTCCCCGTATGCAATTGGGTTGGGCGATGGATTTCTAGCAAATTCCGGAGATCTTACCATTTAATAATGATTCTTCGCACTCGCTTGCATTAACAAAAGGAGTGTGAATAAAATCATGCTTTAAAATTTGCGCTTTTAAAAAATAATCAGTCAGCAAAACCACAGTTAGATTATAAAATCTAAGCAGTACATAAACTTTCAGCAGATGCATGGGGATTTTATTAAGAAAAACCAGACAGTCACTTACCATTAAGCACGGCCTGTCCGTACGAGGAAGTAGGTTTAATGTCATCGTTTTCGTCGATTTCTTTCAAGAGCAACAAAGAGTGAGAGCTCTGTCTATAGTAATCTTGTTCCGACATGAGTACGTTGTTACTGTTACTATTATTATCATGGTTAGGAATGAGCGGTTTCATCAGGCTGGAAAAATCATTAGGAAAACTCCGGAAAAACGAGCTGCTTTGGGAATTCAAGAAACCTATATATGGTGGCGGCGTGCTGCCGTACTCATTGTCCTGGTCCTTGTTTTCTTCCTCTCCTACGCTTTCGTTTCCTCCTTCCATACAAGAAATTTTTTCGGGCGTATAAGCTTTCATGTTTAATTTACCTGTAAAAGAAAGCAGCGCTCGTAAATAACGCCTTTGAGGACTAAATAGAACAATGCGTAAAAAGTGTGATACGCTGAAAAAGGTTCAAATTAAATAGAACAAAAATCAAACCTTTGAGGACTAAATGATATTGAGAAGCTACGAGGAGGAAGTAGATCTATTTGTATTTTAGTTTTTGTTGCTTGCAAATGCCCTTTTGTGTGTGTTTTTGGTGAATAAAAAAAAAATGATTTTGGTGTGCCATTTATAGGTGGAGGGATAATTAATTTCGGCCGATTGTGAAGAAGTGTGAATAGTGTGAGAATCTTGCTCGCATTTGTGTATTGAGTAATTTGTTTGGTTTGCAGCTTTTCTGATGGCAGGTAGACCGAGGAAAGATGAAAAGGTAGATTTGTCCTATTACGGAAGCTCTGTGTAGTTGATACATTGTACTCTAAATTGGAATCCTAACTAAAATCGAATGGAACAACAATAAGACCAAAAATTTTGGTATAAATTTTATTATTATCGCTGTGTTCTGAATGAAACCGATCGGAAATGAGCACGAGCGAACCCGTTCGAACGTGATTGTTTATATCAAATTTTATGTTTTCTATTAAATTTTCTTTCAACTACGTAACCAAGTACGAGAAATTCAGATGAATTTTAACGAACATGAATCAAACGTGATTTTTTTCTCGTATAAATTTTGTTGTTTTAATGCGTGTCCTAAATAAAAATCGAACGTACGTATTTCGATCACTAACGGGAACAGACATAGGACATTTGTACAAAATTTACAGTCTTAGAATTTGATACATGATTCACTGTGCATTTAATCTGTCCATAATTCCATTAAATTTTGAATAAATTTTGAATAAATGATAATACATATATGGATTGAACAACCATACAAATCTTGCTGAATTTGGGTTAGTGTATTCCATGGTTGGGTAGGGATGCTAAAAGGGTGTTGCAAAATAGGGGTGACCCGGAATGCTCATATATATATATATATATATATATATATATATATATATATATATATATGTGTGTGTGTGTGTGTGTGTGTGTGTGTGTGTGTGTGTGTTTGTTTGTATACATGTACATACTGTTATCACCAAAATTGTCTCCAAGTCTGGCTGGCAATGAAGGGGTGTCGGAAGGATACATGCATAGGAAAGTCCCTCGAAAGCAGGAAGCTAAGCGATAGGTCGGACTGATGACCGGAGAAAATAGTTGAAAAGCAACACAAACTGACACCTTCCTAAAGGGAGGAACTCAAAATTTACAAAACGCCCGCAAGGCGCTACCGACAAAGTCCTTCCGACAGGACCTATCCAATAGGAGATCTCGAAGTGGGAGGCCCCCCTAAGACTGAAACTAGGAAAGAAGAAGGTACGAGCTACCCTCCTCAAGACCCGGAAGGGTTATCAGAAATGACCTTCCTAAATACCGATGCACCCGAAGGCGAGGGCATCGAAAGTGCTAAGCCAAGAGAGCGCAGGTTTCATCCATAACCAACTTCCGGAGCATCTACCGTACGAATACCGAAAGACCGCATTCACAAATAACAGAAGTGACACCAGAAGTCACCCTCCGGGAATCCAGGCTACCTCAAAAGCTCCACCAAAGGGCTAACCGTGGCCCAAGCAGAGATACATGCTACCTGTATTAATTTACCTAGTATCGAAACCCACAGCGGCTTCGAACCGGCAGTTATCAACATACATCATGAGGGAAGGCCCCTCTAGGTATTCACGATAAAGCCAGAGGCCTATATCCGAAAGCTTATGTCTGAAAGCCTACCTTCAGGAACTGTTACAAAGGACTCAAATACCATCCGAAGACCATAACTAATACTCCAAGGATGGTCAGAAGCCAAGCGCCCAAAATCAAGGATAAAGCGACCAGCAATGGCCCCAACAAGCCCAATAGCCCATCAGCGGAAGGAGCTTTGAACCACTAAAAATAAGAACCCAGGAGTCACATCTAGGGGGATCGGATTTTCTTTTATATTTGTACTCTTAAAAAGAAGCCTAATGAAAGTCTAATAAAAAAGGATCTTCTTATAAGAAAATTGCTCTGTAAGTTTATATTGTTATTTTCCAATTATTACTGTTGAAGTTTATTGTTCACTCTCCAGATAAACACTGTGACACCCCACGCCCGTTAATGTCACTCGCTAAGGGAATGCATTAAGTTTCGTGAAGCGTTATAGGTAAACAGACACAGAATAATTACAAGACAGATATAAATAAGATAGCAGCGGAAATTTTAAATTTTTATTTTAGACATAAATCATAATGCCGTGGTCCATAATACCAAAAGTCACAAAATCCATTACAATAAAACAACTTCTGTCTTGCATCATCAGAGTACATAAGAATATGAAAAACATAATTCCCCAATTAAAAGAGTTAAGCCATAGTAGAGACAAGAACTTGAGTCATACTTCAGAAGTAGCTCCTAGAAAGATGATATCTGAGTCCTGACTAAGCCTGAGTGTTCCCTACCTGAGAACTTTGAGGGGGGGGGGGGGGGGGGGGGAACGGAAGAAAGAAGGAGAAACAAAGGGTCAGACATAAAGTCTGGCGAGTCTAGTTACTATTAGCCAGTAAATAAGTAAAAGTAACATGATAGGCATATAAAGTGGATAAGAGAGATCACCACATAAATGGCAGGTGTGACAAGGTAGACAGGGTAAGGTGTATACACTTCTCTAATGATTACTCTGCACTATTACAAGTATAACTAAAATGAGATGATCCCTTCCATTATAAATTGGTAGACTTAGGGCATACGTCCGAGCGTACCCTAACCACTACCCTAATCGATCGGCTTCCTACTCCGTAGATATCCTGTACTGGCCCCATAGTAAGAGGTATCACTTTCTAAAGTGGCAACCCTTAAGATGTGCACAACCGTATCTACTGGTGTCACGGTCGTCTTATCCCCTTCTGCCCGGCTCATGTACGCACATGGCCTGGTCGGTTTGCGCCGCGCACACCTTCTGTCTCGTTTGGATCTCTTATAATCAATCAGTAAGCGTGCCCCTTCTCTTCCTAGTACAGAGTTCTTTATTTGATACCTACTCCGGGTTACTGACTGAAATGGGTCCCACACAAATTGATACAAGCTCTTCCCTTTGTCCCAGAGCAGCGGAATTCACGACTCTATTAGAAAGTAGAATGACCAACTTTTACACGAATTTTCAAGTAGATGAAATCGGTCGAGTGGTTTCAGTTGGAGATGGGATTGCACGAGTTTATGGATTGAACGAGATTCAAGCTGGGGAAATGGTTGAATTTGCCAGTGGTGTGAAAGGAATAGCCCGTAGATCTACGAAGGAACGCTAAAAGCGAAGGCAGCTCTCTGGGTCCCTACCGACGCTGGGGTGCGAAAGCATGGTCTTGTATCCCCACTAGTTTTTTCACTGACTATGTATACCCTTAGGTGTCTTTAATTACATAGCCCTATGTCAGTTATGCTTACCCCAAAAGGTGTCTTTAATTACATAACTTTATTATATTTTACCACTGGTTTTGTATACCACTAGGTGTCTTTAATTACATAACCTTGTTGGGTTAAGTTCGTGGGCCTATATGTAAATATTGCCTACCCCCTCTAATTTACTTAACCCACCCACTACCCATCCAATTTTACTTAACCTTAACTTAAGTTCATAATCATACAATCCTTATGAATTAAATTAGATTAAGTAGTCCAATTCTTTACCATGTCCATTTATGGTTTATAATGGGCTAGACCTCCCACATTAGGCCTACAACATGTGGATGCTGGATACGCCGGTTGGTCCAGGCAGACTTATTCCACAGTTGGGCCTAACCTCGTGTCATAGCCCGATTCGTATTTACGTACTTAGACCTCCCACATTAGGTTCAACATTAGTGGCTGCTGGATGTGCCGGTCGAGCCCGAGCAGACTTCTACCACTAACGCAACCTAACCTCGTGTCATAAGTACAATTACAATTCCTAATTGTAATTACTAAACATTCCATTTTTATCCAAATCTACCTATGTCATTATAGGTGATTATTTCTATGTTTCCCCATTTGAATTATATTTCCAATTCATATAAATATTACATAAATTATGCCAATTATAAATCCCTTTTCCCCATTTCCTAACTAACGCATCCGCACGTATTTTGGCGGCATCTAGGCTATAAAGTAGCCTAGCCATAACAATAAAAAAAGGAATATGACAAAGGTGATAGTTTCAACATATCTTGGCATAAACTAGCATGATAACAAGGTGAATGGACATGTAATTAACGTCATAACAAGGTGGACATACAACTGATGAACTTGTGGCAGCTACGATGTCAAAGCAAGCATAATTAGATCTAAATTAACCATTTAGGTGTCCAACTATTTAGATCTAGCATAATTAGGGTGACATAGTAACATGTTTAGATCTAAATATGGCTTCACATGTCAAGTTTATAACATATCTGGATTGATCACAATATGACAGGTGAAAGGGGATCTACATAAAGAACTAGATCTAGCTAGTGTTACAACTGTCCAATTTAATAGATGTACATTTACCACAATATAGTTACAAGTCAAGATCCACATAGGCAACATAATAGAATAACCAAAATTATATTAGATCTAGGGAAATAGATCTATCATAACATTGTAAAGGATTTAACACTAGCACAGAATCATACTTTACCACATATCCAATTCACAGTCTTTCACAATTTACTTTTATTTATCTAAATCTAAAAGCAACTAGAAACTCACAGCGTTAGGTTTAGAGAATAGAGAAAGAACGGATCTTGGATTCTGAATTTGATTTGCAAAGTACGTTGTTGTAGAAAACGGTTTCGTCTCAGTTCGTATCCCGACAGCATATGGCTCCCATAATTTTCGATGAAGAAATAGGAGATTTGAGCACATATTTATAGCTACAGAACCCTCTAAAATCGACTGCCACCTCAGCCCTAGGGGTGTCGACACCCTTGTGGGTGGGTTGACCCATAGGTCAACACCCCTCTAGGGGGGTCGACCCTCTAGAGCGGAATTTTGCTGCTCTGACGAATTTTTCAAATTTGAACTATTCTGGATAAAATTATGACTCATCTATGACTCATGTGTGTATATATATATATATATATATATATATATATATATATATATATTTTCTACGCGAATACAAACTTAAAACCCTTACAACTTCTTCATACGGTGTCCGTTTTACGTAAACCAAATGTCTATCTTGACCAGAATTTCGAGACGAATACAATGGTGCAGTCCGCTTCCTCTAATTCTGAATATTAAATTAATTATTATTTAATTTATCCTCTTTAATGTTGTTAAAAATTCGGGGTGTTACATTCTCCCCTACTCAAAGAATTTCGTCCCCGAAATCTCTAAGTTGAGAAGAATGCATATCCTACCATCCATCATCCATCTACTCATCCACCAATCACTGACATCCATTGTCCTTGAAGGTTTCTAATGCTTATATGAATATATACAACGGTGTGTGTATATGTCCCAACACTAATGCGAAAATCAGGCGGTTTACTGATTCAGTTGACCTCCTTAATGCGCTGTATGTTAGTGCCATGAATCCAATATGTATGAAAATAATCCTATTATATCATGTGAGTTCTATATGTGTGCACATTCACTCGTCCAAATGCAACATCCGTATGCTAACTCATCCATTTTCATCCATTAAAGAAAAAATGCACACACATCCATATGCAGTATGAGAGTGATTGAGCCGATCTTAGTGCCTAATGTGTGTGTATATGCGTCCAAAGGCAACCACTAGCAAACACTTGCATCCACTTGCATCCATCAAACATAACATGTTTCAAATACATGTTTACATCCATAGGATTCCTATCTAAAGGCCAGAAAATACTATGGATAAGATATACTCTATTGATAGAAACAAGTACTGATAAAACTTTGAAAAAAGGAGTTAAGAACATACCCTCAAAAAGAAAAGGGTACGAAGCATGAATCTTGTCTTCAGTCTCCCAAGTCGCATCCTTTGTGGTATCTCCCTATTGAACCTTTAGCAACTTAATCTCCTTATTGGGCAGTTTTTAACTTCTGATTCAAGAATACGGGTAGGGACTCGTTTGATTGCCGCCTCCCGTTCTACTTCTACTTCTTCCAACATACTCGGTTCAACAACTTCTGCAATGTCATGCAGGCACTTCCGCAGATGAGAGACGTGGAAAACATCATGAATACCGGATAGATTTTTTGGAAGTTTCACTCTATAGGCCATTTGGCCAATTCTCTCGGTTATGGAAAATGGTCCCACAAACCTCGGTGTTAACTTCCCTACTGATCCGAAGCGAACCACATTCTTCAGGGGTGATACTTTGATAAAAACTAAGTCTCCCACTTTGAATTCGATGTCAGATCTTCTCTTGTCTGCATAGGACTTCTGCCTACCTTGAGTTGTCTTCATCCGCCTTCGAATAAGGTCAATCTTTTCGGATGTCTCCCCAACCATATATGGTCAAAGTAATAACCTTTCTGTAGATTCCCACCAACAAATTGGTGATCTACAGGGTCGTCCAAACAATGCTACAAAGGGTGCCATGCCGATGCTATCTTGATAACTTTTATTATAGGCAAACTCTACTAAAGGAAGATGCTCTTCCCAAGTCTCTCCGAAGTCTAGGATACACAGCCTTAAAAGATCTTCAAGGATTCTGTTCGCCCTCTTTGTCTGCCCATCGGTCTGAGGATGATAAGCGGTGCTCAAACCAACTATGTACCTAATGCTTCTTGCAAGCTCCTCCAAAATTCGCTAGTAAAAATGGGGTCACGATCGCTTACTACATTGGAAGGTACCCCATGAAGACGAACTATCTCCCGAACATAAGTTGTTGCCAAACACGATGTCGTCCTCTTACTCTTAACTGGAATAAAGTGAGCACTCTTAGTGAGTCTATCTACCACCACCCAAATACTGGTATTGCCTTTATTTGACCTAAGCAAACCATCTATGAAATCCATAGAGACGCTCCCCCATTTCCACTGCGGAACCTCCAACGGATGAAGTAATCCACCGGGCTTCTTTTGCTCAGCTTTGACCTCCTGGCAAACTAAATACTGAGAAACAAATTCGGCTACATCCTTCTTCATCCCAGCCCAAAATAAAACCCTCTTCATGTACCTGTACATCTTATCATCGCCTGGATGAATGGTCATCTTAGAATGGTGGGCTTCTTCTAAGACCGCCTTTATTAGACTTCCAGTTTGAGGAACACAAATCCTTCCATCTCGCCGCAACCACCCATTTTCATCTATGACATATCTACTGAGTTGACTAGAAGTTTCCCCTCTTCTGAGCTTTTCTATGATGTCTAAAATCTGTAGGTCACCTTGTTGCGAAGCTCCTATCTGGTCCATAAGGGTCGGTCGTATCTTCAAGGATGCAAACAAATTAGGCAAAACTCGATGGAGGGTCTAAAATCAAAAGCTGATATGAACTCTAAGTTCTTTCTTTCCACAAACAGAGGACGAAGGGCCACCCTCTGCCTACTTAGTGCATCTGCCACCACATTACCGTTGCCAGGGGTATAAGCAATCTCAAAATTATATGAAGCTAAGAACTCCATCCACCGTTGTTGCCTTAAGTTGAGATCCTTCTGTGAGAATAGATACTTGAGAGATTTATGATTGATGTACAACTCAAACCTTTCTCCAAGTAAATAATGACGCCACGTCTTTAACGCGATTACTATGGCAGCTAGCTCTAGATCATGGGTGGGGTAGTTCTCCTCATGAACTCTCAATTGTCTACTCCCATAGCATATTACTTTCCCTTCTTGTATCAGAACCGCACCAAGTCCTGTACCGCACGCATCAGTGTAAATAGTAAACACTTTACTTCCATCAGGCAAGATTAAGACTGGGGCTGTTGTCAGAGCCCTCTTCAGTTGTTGGAAAGCAACATCACAGTCTATGTCCCATGAAAATGCCAAATTCTTCTTTGTCAGCCTGGTGAGAGGAGCTAATATCTTCGCGAAGTCCTTAATGAACTTCCTATAGTAACTTGCCAACCCAAGAAAGTTCCTCACCTTGGTTGCATTTTTAGGAATCTGCTAATCTTGCACTGCAACCACCTTGGCGGGATCTACAACTATCCCTTCTTAGGAAACTACATGCCCTAAGAATCTTACATCTTTTCTCCAAAAATGGCATTTGGAGAACTTCGCCTTAAGCTGATGGTCATGGAGAGTTTTCAGAACTTCTCAAATGTTAGGCATGCTCCTCCTCGCTTTTGGAGAAGATCAAAATATTATCAACAAAGACTACAACAAATTTGTTTAGGAACTTCTGAAACACCCTACTCATCAGATCGTCAAAATAGGCAGGCGCATTCGTTGGCCCAAAAGGCATCACTAGCCATTCAAAGAAACCGTTCGAAGTTCTGAAAGCAGACTTATCTATGTTGTCCTCAACCACCCTGAACTGATGGAACCTCATAGCCAAGTCCAACTGAGAAAATACCGAGGCACCAACGAGCTGATCAAATAAATCATCAATCCTTGGAAGCGGGTGCCTATTCTTCTTAGTGAGCTTATTCAACTCTCTATAGTCAACACACAAACGAAGCGAACCATCCGCCTTAGTTGTGAATATTACTGGAGCACCCCATTCAGATATGCTTCGCCTGGTAAACTCTTTCTCAAGTAGCTCCCCTACTTGCTTACTCAGCTCCCTCCTTTCCCTTGGAGCCATGTGGCGCATTGGTAATGCAACTGGCTTTGCATTGTCTACCAGATATATGCGGAAGTCGATCTCGCGCCTTGGAGGTTAACCTCGTACCTCATCAAAAACATCCGAATAATTCCGAACCACTGGAACAAATTGCAAATCATCTGTGGATGCACCTAGACACTCTGTAAAGCTAAGCATAACAGACCCTTGGGGGTCACAAGAAACTTTGAGGGTCTTCCCATGACAAGTCAGGAGTCTAACAACCCTCCTTTCACACTCCAGAATGGCCCCATACATGGTATGCCAATCCATTCCTAGAATCAACCCATAACCCATAAACCCAAGCACATACGCGTTGCACTCAAACTCAACGCCTAACACAGATATTTTCAAACCCCGACAAATCATCAATAAATGAGCCGAACCACCAATGGGGTTTGAAACAACTACGGGATCTACTACCATACTAGTAATTAAGTGCAGAGATTCAAGCACATAACTAGATATAAACGAGTGTGAAGCGCCAGAATCAAAAAGTGTTCTAACTGGATGGTTTGAAGAGAAGCTAAACTTTCTACGAAAATTTTTCTACATCTTTAAGGAGCACTGATCGTGAGAGAATGAACCTGCTCTCCAGAAGTTCCTGCTTTTTGACCTTGTCCCTACGATCCCTGTTTCTTTGGGCACTCTTTAGAGAAGTGGCCGACCTCTCCGCAATTGAAGCAATTGCTCTTCCTTCTCTTACAGTCTTTGATCAAGTGACCCTCCTTTCCACAATTGTGACATTTTCTCTTATCCTTGCCTTTATCATCTTTCCCTCCTTTCTTCTGCAATAGTTGCTGCCCCTTCTTGGGCCACACCTTCTTATTCTGTGATGTCCCCTCAGCCTTTGCTTCCTTCTTTTCTCCCTTATTCTCCTCATGCATTAGGGCCATATCAACAAGCTTTTCAAAAGTGGCCCCCATTGGAATATGGGACATGTCTGACCCATGCAGAGGCTCATTCAACCTTTTAGCAAATCGCAAAGCCCTTTTGTGCGGTATATCCACCAACTTTAACCCGAACTTTGCCAGCTGGTTGAACTTTTTCACATACTCCTTCACCGTCAAGTTTCCTTGTTTGAGTGCTAAGAACCTCTCCATCTGTATGCTTATTTCGGCTTGGGAAAGAAATTTCATTTCAAACCTCTGTCTAAAATCTTCCCAAGTTTCCATCGGACGTCCAGCTTGGGTAACTTCCCACCAAAATGTGGCTTCGTCCTTTAATAGCCAAGCAGCTAACTGAATCTTTCTCCGATCCTCTACTTCAAAGATTACGAACAAGTCCTCAGTCTCCTTAAGCCAGTTCCTAGCTTCTACGAATGTCTCGCTCCAATGGAATGGCTTCCCTCCCATAGCACGGAAGTCCTTGCAGATCTTGGCGAAGTTACTGCCCTTGGAGGGGGAGGAGGAGGAATGACTGGTGCAGCAGGGGAAGGAACGTCTCTTTGGCCTTCGGCAGGCGCCGTAGCCTCCAAATACCTACGAAACCATCCGGGTATTGTGACGCCCTCTGGAATATTAGGAATGTTTTATTCCCCAAACATGCTGAAAAAGGAAAATTAAAGAAATTTAGATAAAGGACCGAGGGGTATTGCATATGGCTTCTTGGGGAATATTTTCAAAACAGACTTTTCTTTTTGAAAATTCTTTCTTTTAAAACCCATTTTGAAAATAATTTTCAAGAACTTTTATCTAATCTGGTAACCTTCAGCTCTGATACTAAGTGTGACACCCCACGTCCGTTAATGTTATTCGCTAAGGAAATGCATTAAGTTTCGTGAAGCGTTATAGGTAAATAGACGTAGAATAATTACAAGACAGATATAAATAAGATAGCAGTGGAAAATTTAAATTTTTATTTCAAACATAAATCATAATATCGTGGTCCATAATACCATAAGTCACAAAAACCATTATAATAAAACAACTTCTGTCTTGCATCATCAGAGTACATAAGAATATGAAAAACATAATTCCCCAATTAAAAGAGTTAAGTTATAGTAGAGACAAGAACTTGAGCCATACTTCAGAAGTAGCTCCTAACAAGATGATATCTGAGTCCTGACTAAGCCTGAGTGTTTCCTACCTGAGAACCTGGAAGGGTGGAAGAAACAAGGAGAGACAAAAGGGTCAGACATAAATTCTGGCGAGTCTAATTACTTTTAGCAGTAAATAAATAAAAGTAACATGATAGGCATATAAAGTGTATAAGAGAGATCACTACATAAATGGCAGGTGTGACAAGGTAGACAGGGTAAGGTGTATACACTTCTCTAATGATTACTCTGCACTATTACTAGTATAACTAAAATGAGATGATTCCTTCCACTATAAATTGGTAGACTTAGGCATACGTCCGAGCGTACCCTAACCACTACCCAAATCGATCGGCTCCCTACTCTGTAGATATCCTGTGCTGGCCCTACAGTAGGAGGTATCACTTCCTAAAGTGCCAACCCTTAAGATGTGCACAACCGTATCTACCGGTGTCATGGTCGTCTTGTCCCCCTCTGCCCGGATCATGCACGCACATGGCTCGGTCTGTTTGCGCCGCCCACACCGTCCATCTCGTTTGGATCTCTTATAATCAATTAGTAAGCGTGCCCCTTCTTCGCCTAGTACGGAGTTCTTTATTTGATACCTACTTCGGGTTACTGACTAAAATTGGTCCCACACAATATGATACAAGCTCTCCCCTTTGTCTTGTATCCCCACTAGGTTTTTCACTGACTATGTATATCTTTAGGTGTCTTTAATTACATAGCCCTATGTCAGTTTTGCTTACCCTAAAGGGTGACTTTAATTACATAACTTTGTTATATTTTTCCACTGGTTATGTATACCACTAGGTGTCTTTAATTACATAACCTTATTGGGTTAAATTCGTGGGCCTATATGTAAATATTGCCTACCCTCACTAATTTACTTAACCCACCCACTACCCATCCAATTTTATTTAACCCTAACTTAAGTTCATAATCATACAATCCTTATGGATTAAATTAGGTTAAGTAGTCCAATTCTTTACCTTGTCCATTTATGGTTTATAATAGGCTAGACCTCCCACATTAGGCCTACAACATGTGGATGCTGGATATGCCGGTCGGGTCCGGGCAAACTTATTCCACAGTTGGGCCTTACCTCATGTCATAGACCGATTCGTATTTATTTATTTAGACATCTCACATTAGGTTCAATATTAGTGGTGTTGGATATGCCGGTCGGGTCCGGGCAGACTTCCACCACTAATGCAACATGACCTCGTGTTATAAGTACAATTACAATTCCTAATTGTAATTACTAAACATTCCATTTTTATCCAAATCTACCTATGTCATTATAGGTGATTACTTCTATGTTTCCCCATTTGAATTATATTTCCAATTCATATAAATATTACATAAATTATGCCAATTATAAATCCCTTTTACCCGTTTCCTAACTAATGTATTCGCACATATTTTGGCGACATCTAGGCTATAAACTAGCCTAGCCATAATAATAAAAAAGGGAATATGAAAAAGGTGATAGTTTCAACGTATCTTGGTATAAACTAGCATGATAACAAGATGAATGGACATGTAATTTACGTCATAACAAGGTGGACATACAACTGATGAGCTTGTGGCAACTATGATGTCAAAACAAGCATAATGAGATCTAAATTAACCATTTAGGTGTCCAACTATTTAGATCTAGCATAATTTGGGTGACATAGTAACATGTTTAGATCTAAAGATGGCTTCACATGTCAAGTTTACAACATATCTAGATTGATCACAATATAACAGGTGAAAGGGGATATACATAAAGAACTAGATCTAGCTAATGTTACGACTTTCCAATTTAATAGATGTACATTCACCATAATATAGTTACAAGTCAAGATCCATATAGGCAACATTATAGAATAACCAAAATTGTATTAGATCTAGGGAAATGGATCTATTATGACATACTATAGGATTTAACACTAGCATAGAATCATACTTACCACATATACAATTCACAGTCTTTCACAATTTACTTTTATTTATCTAAACCTAAAAGCAACTAGAAACTCACAGCGTTAGGTTTAGAGAACAGAGAAAGAACGGATCCTGAATTCTGAATTTGATTTGCAAAGTACGTTGTTGTAGAAAACGGTTCCGTCTCAGTTCTTATCCCGGCAGCTTATGGCTCCCATAATTTCCAATAAAGAAATAGGAGATTTGAGCACATATTTATAGCTGTAGAGCCCTCTGAAACTGACTGCCACCTCAGCCCTAGGGATGTCGACACCCCTGTGCGTGCGTCGACCCATAGGTCGACCCCCTAGAGCGGGAATTTTGCCATTCTGACGAATTTTTCAAATTCAAACTGTTTTGGATAAAATTATGACTCATGTGTATATATATAATTTTTCAACGTGTATACAAACTTAAAACCCTCATAACTTCTTCACACGGTATCCGTTTTACGCAAACCAAATGTCTAACTTAACCAGAATTTCGAGTCGAACGCAATGGTGCAGTCCGTTTACTGAAATTCTAAATATTATATTAATTATTATTTAATTTATCCTCTTTAATGTTGTTAAAAATTCGGGGTGTTACAAACACGGATTCCCATCCATACATGTTTTCGAATAGGAGAATATGCCTCCTTCTCTGAGTTCAAATCCATTCTGATAGTCCTTGGTGATCCCACGTCTCCAAGCTTCGATATCTAGGGTGGTGACCCGATTTAACCCAAAAATAACCAATCCACTTATTTCTCCTTTGGATCCATTCCTTCTAACCCATCTTCGGTATTGATGAAAAATATCATTAACATTTTGGCTCTAGAGGGAAGGCATGAACCTCTGATCCTGTGGTAGATAGCCACACATATCTACCTGAGTTGTTCCATCCTAGATTGGACTAGCTTTGAAGAAGCAAAGATATGAGTAAGATTTCCCGCCAAAAGTTCTCAGGATCTCGAGCAGATTAGTCAAAAAACATGAGCCATAGGGTGATGAAGGAGCAAAGGTTAAGAGCAGAGGCCTTGCGGTGATAAAGCGGAAGAGAAAAATGGAACTACATGCTTACGATACTAGGGATGATAGCTCTTCCTACATAGGACAAACTTTATCGCTCACACCCAATGGATCTACATTGGAGGACACTAGCGTTTTCTCTCACCTAAAGAATGCTCTCTACGGACAATTTAAGGGAATGACACTCGAACGAGAAATAATGGATGATTTCAACCACTTCGCCAACAAATGGTCTAAAGAGATGTCAGCTTAATCCCAATATGTTCCAGGAGGAGAGAACGATAGTCTAGGCACCATAGCTAGGCTAAGTCACAGGAGGATTAGGCCCCAGCAGCAAAGAGAAGAACATACGCCGAGGATACCCAAGGAGTACTACCTTACTACTTCAATGGAGAACATTTACTTACTAATCAAACATGAACTCAACTATTGGTCATTCACGAAGAAGAAGCCCAAATACGAGAGGAAAACTGGGGGGTCTTATTGCCATTACAACATGATGAAGGTCGCGAAACTAATAACTACAGAACCCTCGGGGAAACCATCGTTAGATTCATCAACCAAGGCCGGTTACGAGAATTTATGAAAAGATCAAGGTGATTTCGGTTGGAATCGTTGGGAAAAAGATTACCAACATGTTTAAGGGTATGGAAAACCCTCTTTCTGGAATTCACAAGGAAACCCAAAAGGGTCAAACTGTAATCGCCAAATTGGTCAGGACGGGCATCCGGGGGGGTGGGGGTGACGTGTTAGTCTTTCTCCATGCCCAAATCAGAGGGGGTAGGGTTAAAGCATCAAAAGCGTAAGCCTCTGTTTCACACCAGAAATGGTCGTGGTGGTGCATCTAACTTTAGCACGCCCTGCCTCTGCTCGTAGAAGAGTACGCCCTGCCTTTGCTAGAACTATGCACGTCCTACCTCTGCTCGCTGAAGAACACATCTTACTTCTGCTTATGTTCCCTGTTACCCGTAGAAAGGAACACAAACCCTTATCATCACCTATGATGGTTAGGATAGGGCACCACTCGGAGGAGGGTGGTGTGTAAGCCTCTATCAGTGCCTACGATGTTCCGTATATAGCGTCAATAGAGTAAACCTTAGTTATGTGCCTACGATGACCCCGTCTAAGTTTCTAAGACCTTATTATCGCCTGCGATGGTCAGGATAAGGTACCTTCTAGAGGAATTTCAGGTAAGTCCTTGGGCCTTGCTTGTGGATAAGCTAGCCAAGCGCGCCGGACGCACGGGCCCGAAGAGTGGCCAACAAAGCACGTACATCCCATGCTTTGACACCAAAAGCCCAAGAGGTGGCTCAAGAAGTACGTACAACCTCTGCTTCACAAATCAGATCCGAAGGGGGATACCAAAACAACAAATACCGGAAGAGGTTCCGGTCTTCTATATATTACTACCCGAATCTGGGTCGATTCGGTGCTTCACAAATACCGGAAGGGTTCCGTTCCCCTACATACCAATACCCGAATCTGGATTGATTCAGATCTTCACTAATACTCAAAGGGTTCTGGTCCTCTACAGATCAATACACAAATCTGGGTCGATTCAGCTCTTCACTAATACCGGAAGTGTTCCGGTCCTCTACATACCAATACCCGAATCTGGGTCGATTCAGCTCTTTACTAATACCGGAAGGGCTTCGGTCTTCTGCATATTAATACCTGAACCTGGGTTGAATTGGTTTCTCAATGAAGTCCTAAAGTAGGCCTATGGTCTTACGTCTCGATACCTAAACCAGGGATGATCTTAGAGTAAATCACGACAGGATGTGGGGTTCTAATATCATCACAGTCACCCCAAACTTAAGTGGAGTCCAACTCCTGATCCAAACAAGAAGGAATTTCTCGTCCCTCTTGGAAATTCGGGTCGATCTCAGAAATTTACTACTAAGTATGAGCTTATGATCCTCTTAGGGAAGTGTCTTTAACCTATACGTTCATTAGTTTGTTTTCTTTTCAATATATCAGTCCATTGCATAACTCTGAAAACGACATCATATCATAACACCGGTCAAGGAAGAACCGGGAAAAGATTCCAAACATTTCTAATAACGTCCTATAACTGACTACCCCTTTTGTTCTAAGCGATCTTTCGTTGGGAGTTTTCCCAAGGATAATTGTTACATAAATAAACCTTTTACTGACACTTAGCACAAGTAGATTTCCACTCATTACAACACCTTGAGTTACAGTGATATTGTTCCTAACAAAACCAATACATCATATAAATCGCATATCATACTAACAGCCCCAACGGAAATCACGACATAAACCGTTACACAGACACAATCATCATTTTTAAAAGAAAATTTTCACATCCAAAACATACAATAAAAATCTCTCATTCTGAATCAGGGTTTTGAAAAGCAAATTCCAAAGAAGCGCATTCCTCTTTGGCTTTCTTCAGCTCATCCTCCAACTTATCGATTTGTTGGTATGGTCTACCAACCACCGCGTCTGAGCTCTCAGGGGATTTTGTTGCTAAGTTACGTTGTAAATTGCGAATAATTTCATCTTTTTCTTCCAGTTGCTTTTCCACATAGGACATTTGTTCCTTGAGGTTTGTGACTGTAACCTTTTGGAGGTAATACATCTTTTTGTAGCCCGACAAGGGAGCATTACCAAAAATATCTTTGCAACCAACAACGTTCAGAGTTTCGTCCCTAAATTGTGAAGAGGGGGTCTGGAACGAGTCCTCTAACCATAGACAAGATGAAATATTATAATACGAGAATTGTAAACGCCAAGTATAGGCTAATTACATCATACATCCCAAGGAAAGGAAAACAATCACATAACCTTTGTCAATTCATACACACTATAGATACCGCATCCACACTAGCATATCACCAACACCATAAACCATCAAGTATCACAAAATTAACACAATTCATGAACATATCAAAAGAAAATGTATCCTTGATACGATAATATTCAAGATCCCTTGTTAAAATTGTTTGCGTTGAACCAAGCTTCTTGAGTTTTCCCATTAATTTTCTAAACGTGGAATCTAAAAACATATCTTCGACTCACGTCTTTGGAGAAATAGGGAACTGCTGTAATATGAGAAACCTAATTATTAATGAAATTCGAGGAAAAGGAAAGCACTTCGAAAGCGAAAGCCATACCTATGCCACATCAACAACGGATCGATCGGGTGTCCTCTTCTTCCCAAAATTTAAAGAAATGCCGTCCTTAGAGGGAAACTCTTGTGATGCGAGAGTAAATTTTCCAGCACCCTTTCCGGACCCATCTGGTTAGCCCACATGACCTTCCGTCTCTCTATCTGCTGTGTTTTCATCCTCCCCTTCTTCCTCATAATTTTTGGGAAATTCACCTATAAACAACAACGACGCATGATCTATCTTGTCCATTGGAGGAACCTTACGCTCCCGTCTCACTTGCTCGATCTTCTCTGGAACTCTGTCTCAAATACAGGGATCAATTGAAGAAAAGTTAAATTTCAAAAGCCTTTCGTTGTTATCTGAGAAAACAAGGATGAGGGCATCTTCATAGTACTCCGTGGCTATGTTGTTAAGGTGGACATTCAAAAAAATTGAAATTCTATCACTGGCCTCACTTTCTTTGCGATGGAAAGCTAAGTGTTCATTTTGTTCATCTCGGCAGCGTAATCGACCTCTAATTCCGCTTTCTCTACCTTAAGGTCCCCAACCTGCTTCGTCAACTCCTCCTTAGCCTTCCTCTCCTCCTCTAATGAAGTCGCCAACTCCTCGAGTTCGTTATCCCCCTCCGTCTTCTCCCGCAACAAAGCATCCACTTTATTCAATAACACCCTTTTCTTCTCCCTTAAAGTATTAACCTCGGCCACTGAGGTGGAAGCTAATCCCCGGGAGACATAACAAGTTTTCATCATCTAAAGAAGAGAAGAAGGATAAAACTATTAAAAAAAAAGGGAGAAGAGAGGGGTGTATGTATGTATAATATCAAAAGGAATCCCTGATCTATTGTCTGTGGAAATCCACCGAGTCCAAAGTGGCAGAAGTTGAGGCAATATTCACATCTTCGGGGGAAGAAAGAGCCAGTTTGTAACACCCTATAATTTTAACGACACTAAAGAGGGATAATTTAATAGTAATTAAATTAGTGTGTAGAATCAAGGAAAATGGACTACGCCATTGCATCCATCTCGAAATTCTGGTCAAGATAGATAGTTGGTTTGCATAAAATGTACATCATATGAAGAAGTTATGAAGGTTTGAAGTTTGTATACGTGTAGAAGAATTATATATATATATATATATATATATATATATATATATATATATATATATATATAAGGTCTAGGAATTCAAAAATCTCTGTTCAAAATTCGAAACTACAGAAATTCGGGGAAGTGGGAAAAATCCCGCCTAGGGGAGTCACCTCATAGGAGGGGTGTCGACCCTGGGGTCGACCCCTCAAGGGGGTGTCGACCCCCTAAGGGGGGGTCGACCCCCCTAGGGCGGAGGTGGAAGTCGGTTTCTGGAGGCTGGCAGCTAAATATAAAGGTCTATTTCTCTTGTTTTCTTCACTGGAAATCAATGGAGGCCAAACGATGTCGGTGTTTGAACTGAACTGAATTCTTTATCTTCTACAACAATCAAATAAGGCTAATCAGTTAGAGATTCAAGTGCAGATCCACATCTCAACAAACTTATTTTCTAGTTCTGTTTTCTAATCCTAACACTGTGAGTTCTTAGTTGCATTTAGATTTAAATATTTAAAAGTAAACCTGATATGACTATGGTTTGGATTTGTATACTGGATCCATTGTGAATTGTGAACATATAACATCCTGAATTGGTTATAACTTGGATCTAAATCTCTATCTCGTCGAATCTATTGTAACTTCTGTGACATTCTATGATGCGGATCTTAAACCTTATTTGTGTCAGATTTACTTTTAACTATTGGATCTGAATTATGTGGACGTCTAAATTATTAATTACATCTAGCTTATTATTTAGATCTCCTTGTGCTTATCATATTAGATCTAAACCTGTTGGACATCTAAATTAATATTTAGATCTTGTCATGCTCATCTTAACATCTTTGCTATGTTAAAACTAGTAACATCACCATTTCATTGAATCTATGCTTATATGTTCACCTTATCACTATGATAGTATATGATTATGCCATTTATGTTAGAATAATCACTTTTGTCGTATTCCCATCATATTTCCCTTTTATTGGTTATGACTAGGCTATTATCTAGCCTAGGTATGCCGTGAATTATATGCGACTGCGTTAGTTAGGGAACAAGGGAAAACATTAGAATTGGCATAACTTGAATGACGAACATGAATTCAGACATATTATCCATTATGAATATAATTAGGTAAATGGGCATGAACACCTATAAAGACATAGGTATAATTAATTGGTTAATAATTAAAATGCCCAGGATTATAGTAATTAGAAAACTGTAACAAAACTTATGACATGAGGTTAGATTGCATTTGTGGTAGAAGTCTTCCCGGACCCGACCGACATATCCAGCAATCGCAAATGTTGAATCTAATGTGAGGGGTCTAAGTGCACAAATATGAAACGTGCTAAGACACGAGGTTAGGCCCAACTTGTGGAAGAAGTCTGCCCGGACCTGACCGACATATCCAATATCCACAAGTTGTAGGCCTAATGTGGGAGGTCTAGCCCATTATAACCATAAATGGACATGGTAACAAATTGTAATACTTAACCTAGTTGAATCCATAGGGATTGTTTGAATATGAACTAAAATTGGGGTTAAGAAAATTTGGTTGAACAGGGGGTGGGTTAAGTAAATTTGAGGGCGTGGGTAATATTTACATATATGCCCACAAACTTAACCCAATAAGGTTATGTAATTAAAGACACCTAGTGGTACACATAACCGGAGGAAATAATAAAGTTATGTAACTAAAGACACCTTTTAGGTAAGCATAACTTGTAGAAATAATAAGTTTATGTAATTAAGACATCTAGTTGTATACATAGCCAATGAAAACTTAGTGGGGGATACAAGATAAAGGGGAGAGCTTGCATCATATTGTGTGGGACCCGTTTCAGCCAGTAACCCGGGGTTGGTATCAAACACGTACTCCGAACTAGGTCAAAGAAGGGGCACGCTTACTGGACTGATTGTAAGAGATCCAAACATGGAGGACGGTGTGGGCGGTGCAAACCGACCGGGCCATGTGCGTGCATGAGCCAGGCAGAAGGGGATAAGATGACCGTGACACCTATAGATATGGTTGTGCACATTATTAAGACGAGGGGTTGCCACTTTAGGAAGTGATACCTCCTACTATGGGGCCAACATAAGGTATCTACGCGAATTAGAGAGTCGATTGATTAGGGTAGCAGTTAGGGTACATCTGGACGTATGCCTAAGTCAACCATTTTGGAGTGGAAGGGATCATCTCATTCTAGTTATACTAGTAATAGTGCAGAGTAATCATTAGCAAAGCGTATATACTCTATCATGTTACCTTGCCAAGCACACCATTTATGATGTTATCTTTCTTATCCATCTTATATGCTTGTCATGCTACTTTTTCTTATTTACTTACTAAAAGTAACTGGACTCGCCAGACTTTATGTCTAACACTTTTTGTTACCTCTTCTTTCTTCCATTCCCCCAGGTTCGCAGGGAGGCAATCCTCAGGCTTATCAAGACTCGGTTATCATCTTGTTGGAGCTGCTTTTGAAGTATAACTCAAGTTCTTATCTCTACTATGGCTTAGCTCATTTTTTGGGGAATTATGTTTTTTTTTAATATATTTATGTACTCTGATGGTACAAGACAGAAGTTGTATTATTGTAATGGTTTTTGTGACTTATGATATTTTGGACAACGATGTTATAATTTATGTTTGAAATAAAAATTTAAATTTCCACTACTACCTTATTTATATTTTTCTTGTAATATTCTGTGTCTGTTTACCTATTACGCTTCACGAAACTTAATGTATTCCATTAGTGAGTGACATTAACAGACGTGGGGTGTCACACTTGGTATCAGAGCTGAAGGTTGCTAGATTAGATAAAAGTTTTTGAAAACTATTTTCAAAAAGGTTTTAAAATAAAGCATTTTCAAAAAGAAAAGTCTGTTTTGAAAGATATATTCCTCAAAGCCATATGTAGTATCCTTCGGTCCTTTGTCTGAATCTCTTTCCTTTTCTTTTTAGTATGATTAGGGAACCTAATATTCCAGAGGGCGTTATGATACCAGGCTGGTTCCGTAGGTATTTGGAGGCCATGACAATTGCCGAAGGCCAAGGAAATGTTCCTCCCTTGCACCCGTTGTTCCTCCTCCTCCCCCTCCGCACGCAGACAACTTCTCTAAGATCTGTAAAGATTTCCCTGCTATGGTAGGGAAGCCATTCCATGGAACCAAGACATTTGCGGAGGCAAGGAATTGGCTCAAGGAGACCAAGGACTTGTTTGTAATCTTTGAAGTAGAGGATCGAAGGAAGATTCAGTTAGCTGCTTGGCTACTGAAGGATGAAGCTTCGTTTTGGTCGGAGGTAACCCAAGCAGGCCGTCTAGTGGAAACTTGGGATGACTTTAGACAGAGGTTTGAAATGAAATTTCTTTCCAAAGCTGAGAAAAGCATGCAAATGGAGAGGTTCTTAGCACTCAAACAGGGAAACTTAACGGTTAGAGAGTATGTGAACAAATTCAACCAGCTGGCAAGATTTGGGCTGGAACTGGTAGACACTCTGCATAAGAAGGCTTTGTAGTTTGTTAAAGGGCTAAACGAACCCCTTCATAGGTTAGCCATGTCCAATATTCCAATGGGAGCTACCTTTGAAAGACTTGTTAAGATGGCCTTGATGTATGAGGAGGAGAAAGGTGAAACGAAGGAGGTTAAAGGTGAGGAAACAATGCAAAACAAGAAGATATAGCCCAAGAAAAGACAACAACAACAACAACAATAGAAGAAAAGTGGAAAGAATGACAAGGGTAAGGATAAAAGGAAGTGTCACAGTTGTGGGCGTGAGGGTCACTTGGTGAAGGATTGCATAAGAAGAAAGAATTCTTGTTAAATTGCGGAGAGATCAGACACTTTACTAAAGAGTGCCCAAAGAAAAAGGGAAAAGGTCAAAGAGCAGGAACTTATGGAGGGCAGATGCATGCTATCACGATTAGTGCTCCTGATAGAGGTAGAAAAATTTCTGTTGAAGGTTTAATTTCTCTTTCAAATCATCCTATTAGAACACTTTTTGATTCTGGCGCTTCACATTCATTTATATCTAGTTCTATGGTTGAATCTCTGCACTTAAATACTAGTATGGTAGTTGATCCCGTAGTTGTCTTAAACCCCATTAGTGGTTCGGCTCATTTATCTATGATTTGTTGGGGTTTGGGAATATCTGTGTCAGGCGTTGAATTTGAATGCGACACGTATGTGATTGGGTTCATGGGCTATGGGTTGATTCTAGGAATGGACTTGCTAGCCACGTATGGTGCTATTCTAGATTGTGAGAGAAGGGTTGTTTGGCTTCTGACCTGTCATGGGAGGACCCTCGAGATTTCTTGTGACCCCAAAGGTCTGTTATGCTTAGTTTCCTAGAGTCTCTTGATGCACCTATCGATGATTTGTGATCTATTCCAGTAGTTCGAGATTATTCTGATGTTTTTGATGAGCTACGGGGTTTACCTCCGAGGTGCGAGATCGATTTTCGTATATATCTAGTGGATAATGCAAAGCCAGTTGTATTACCATTGTGTCATATGGCTCTGAGGGAAAGGAGGGAGTTGAGTAAGCAACTAGGGGAGCTACTTGAGAAAGGATTTATCAGACGAAGCATATCTGAATGGAGTGCTCCAGTTGTATTTGCAACTAAGGCAGATGGTTCGCTTCTTTTGTGTGTGGATTATAGAGAGTTGAACAAACTCACAAAGAAGATTAAGCACCCACTTCCGAGGATAGACGACTTGTTTGACCAGCTTGTTGGTGCCTCTGTATTCTCTTAGTTAGACTTGTCCAAAGGGGTTTCATCAATTGAGGGTGGCTGAGGACATCATAAACAAGACTGCTTTTAGGACTCCGGATGGTTTCTTCGAATGGATAGTTATGCCTTTTGGGCTGACGAATGCACCCGCTTATTTTCTTGATCTGATAAGTAGGGTGTTTCTAAATAAATTCATCGTAGAATTTGTAGATGATATTTTGATCTTCTCCAAAAGCGAAGAGGAGCATGCCCAACATTTGAGAGAAGTTTTGAAAACTCTCTGTGAGCACCAGCTTAAGGCAAAGTTCTCCAAAAGCCATTTTTGGATAAAAGAGGTGAGATTCCTAGGGCATGTAGTTTCCAAAGAAGGGATAGCTGTGGATCCCACGAAGATAGTTGCAGTACAGGATTGGACAATTCCGAAAGATGCAATAGAGGTGAGAAGCTTTCTGGGATTGGCAGGTTATTATAGGAAGTTCATTAAGGATTTCGCAAAGATATCAGCCTCTCTCACCAGGCTGACAAAGAAGAACTCAGCATTTTCATGGGATATAGATTGTGATGTTGCTTTCCAACGTTTGAAGAGGGCTCTGACAATAACCCCAGTCTTGATTTTTCCCGATGGAAACAAAGTGTTTACGGTTTACAATGATGCATGTGGTACAGGGTTTGGTGAAGTTCTTATGTAAGAAGGGAAGGTAATGTGTTATGGGGGTAGACAGTTGAGAGTTCATGAGATGAAATGCCCTACCAATGATTTAGAGCTGGCTTCCATAGTATTCGCGCTTAATACGTGGCATCATTATTTACTTGGAGAGAAGTTCGAATTATACACCGATCATAAATCTCTCAAGTACCTGTTCTCGCAAAAGGATCTTAATTTAAGGCAACAAAGGAGGATGGAGTTTCTAGCTTCTTACATTTTTGAAATCGCTTATACCCCTGGCAAGGGTAATGTGGTGGCCGACGCACTAAGTAGGTAGAGGATGACCTTAAGTCCTCTGTTTGTGGAGAGGAAGAGCTTGGAGTTCATATAAACTTTTGACTTTAGACCCTCCATCGAGATTTTTCCTGATTTATTTTCATCTCTAGAAATACAACCAATTCTTATGGAACAGATAGGAGCTTCGCAGCAAGGTGACCCACAGATTTTAGACATCATGGATAAGCTAAAAAAAGGGAGACCTCTAGTCACCTCAGTAGATATTCCATAGATGAAAAAGGGTGGTTGCAACGAGATGGAAGGTTTTGTGTTCCTCAAACTGGAAGAATGATAAAGGTAGTCCTAGAAGAAGCCTACCATTCTAAGTGAACATTCATCCAGGAAGTGATAAGATGTATAGGGACATGAAGAGGGTTTTCTTTTGGGCTGGGATGAAGAAAGATGTGGCACAGTTTGTTTCTCAATGTTCAGTTTGTCAGCAAGTCAAAGCTGAGCAAAAGAAGCTTGGAGGTCTACTTCATCCTTTGGAGTTTCCACAATGGAAGTGGGAGAGCGTCTCCATGGATTTCATAGATGGTTTTCCTAGGTCAAAGAAAGGCAACACCAGTATTTGGGTTGTGGTAGAGAGACTGACTAAGAGCGCTCATTACATTCTGGTTAAGAGTAAGAGGATGGCATCATGGTTGGCAGCAATATATGTTTGTGAGATAGTTCGTCTTCATAGAGTACCTTCCAGCATCGTAAGCAATTGTGACCCCATCTTTACCAGTGAATTTTGGAGGAGCTCGCAAAAGCATTAGGGACATAGTTGTGTTTGAGCACCGCTTAGGGCTGGCAATTAGAACCGAGAACCGAAAACCCAAACCGAACCGATCCGAAAAGACCTGAACCCGAATCGAACCCGATGGATATCGGGTCGGGTCTAGGTGATGAAAAATACCATCAAGACCTGAACCAAAAAGTATTGAAATATATGTATTTTTAGTGTTATTATTCAACTGAACCCGAACTGACCCGACCCAACCCGAGCTTCGACCTGACCCAACCCGAAACGAAGCTCGGGTCGGGTCCAGATTTTTGAAATGTATAGTTTAGACCCAACAAAACCCGACCCGCCTAAAACCGAGACCCGATGGGTCGGGTCCGGGTTCGTCAGGTCGGGTCTAATTTTCACCCTAGCACCGCTTGTCATCCTCAAACCGATGGATAAACAGAGAGGGTGAACAGAATTCTAGAGGATCTTTTAAGGCTGTGTATCCTAGACTTTGGAGGGACTTAGGAAGAGCACCTTCCTTTAGAAGAATTTGCATATAACAATAGTTATTAAGCTAGCATCGGCATGTCACCCTTCGAAGCATTGTACGGACGACCCTGTAGATCACCAACTTGCTGGTGGGAATCTACAGAAATATCGTTACTTGGACCTGATATGGTTAGGGAAACGTCCGAGAAAATTGATCTTATTCGACGAAGAATGAAGACAGCTCAAGATAGGCAGAAATCCTACGCAGACAAGAGAAGGACTGACATCGAATTTGAAGTGGGAGACTTAGTTTTTATTAAAGTATCACCTCTGAGGAATGTGATTCACTTCGGATCTGTTAGGATGTTGGCACCCAGATTTGTGGGACCGTTTCCCATAACTGAAAGGATTGGCCAAATTTCCTATAGAGTAAAGCTCCCAGAAAATCTATCCGGCATTTATGATGTTTTCCACGTTTCTCATCCGCGGAAGTGCTTACATGACATCGCAGAAGTTGTCGAGCCAAGTATATTGGAGGAAGTGGAAGTGGAACGGGAGGAAACAGTCAGACGAGTTCCTACCCGAATTCTTGGATCAGGAGTTAAGAAGTTACGCAATAAAGAAATCAAGCTAATAAAGATTCAATGGGGAGATAACCCGGAGGATGTGACTTGTGAGACCGAAGACAAGATTCGTGCTTCATACCCTTTCCTTTTCGAGGGTATGTTCTTAACTCCTCTTCCAAATTTTTATCTATGCTTGTTTCTATCATTTGAGTATGTCCTATCAATAGTATCTTTGACCTTTAGATAGGAATCCCATGGATGTAAACGTGTGTTTGAAATGTGTTATCTTTGATGGATTCAAGTGGATACAAGTGTCTGCTAGTTGTTGCCTGTGGATGCATATACACACACATTAGGCACTAGATCGGCTCAATCACTCCCATACTGCATATGGATGTGTGTGCATTTCTTTTAGTGGGTGAAAATGGATGTATTAGCATATGGATGTTGCATTTGGACGAATAAGTGTGCACACATATAGAATATATAATAAGATTTTTGCATACATACTGGATTCATGGCACTATGTACATTGCATTGAGGAGGTCGACTGAATCAGTAGATCGCCTAATCTTCGCATTAGTATTGCGACATATACACACACCTTTGCATACGTTCATATAAGCATTTGAAGTCTTTAAGGATAATGGATGCTTGTGATTGATGAATGAGTAGATGGATGATGGATAGTAGGATATACATTCTTCTCAACTTAGAGTTTCGGGGACAAAATCCTTTGAGTAGGGGAGAATGCAACACCCCGTAAATTTAATGACACTAAAGAGGGATAATTTAATAATAATTAAATTAATATTCATAATCAAGGGAAACGTACTGCGCCATTGCATCCATCTCGAAATTCTAGTCAAAATAGACAGTTGGTTTGCATAAAACAGACACCGTATGAAGAAGTTATGGAGGTTTGAAGTTTGTATACGCGCAGAAGAATTATATATATATGTATATATATATATGGTCCAGGAATTCAAAAATATTTGTTCAAAATTCGAAACTATAGAAATTCGGGGAAGCGGAAAAAATCCCACCTAGGGAATTCGACCCCAAAGGAGGGGTGTCGACCTCGGGGTCGACCCCTCAATGGGGGTTTCGACCCCGTGGGTCGACCCGCTAAGGGGGGGTCGACCCCCCTAGGGCTGATGTGGCAGTCGGTTTCTGGAGGCTGGCAGCTATATATAGAGGTCCATTTCTCTTGTTTTCTTCACTGGAAATCAATGGAGGTCAAATGATGTCGGTGTTTGAACTGAACTTAATTCTTTATCTTCTACAACAATCAAATAAGGCTAATCAGTTAGAGATTCAAGTGTAGATCCGCATCCCAACAAGCTTCTTTTCTAGTTCTGTTTTCTAATCCAAACACTGTGAGTTCTTAGTTGCTTTTAAATTTAAATATATAAAAGTAAACCTGATATGACAATAATTTGGATTTGTATACTGGATCCATTGTAAATTATGAACATATCACATCCTGAATTGGTTATAACTTGGATCTAAATCTCTATCTAGTCGAATCTATTGTAATTTCTGTGATATTCTATGATGTGGATCTTAAACCTTATTTGTGTCAGATCTACTTTTAACTATTGGATCTGAATTATGTGGACGTCTAAATTATTAATCAGATCTAGCTTATTATTTTGATCTCCTTGTGCTTATCATATTAGATCTGAACTTGTTGGACATCTAAATTAATATTTAGATCTTTTTATGCTCGTCTTAAGCTATGTTAAAACTAGTAACTGTCACCATTTCATTGAATCTATGCTTATATGTTCCCCTTATCACTATGATAGTATATGATTATGCCATTTATGTTAGAACAATCACTTTTGTCATATTCCCATCACCTTTCCCTTTTATTGTTTATGACTAGGCTATTATCTAGCCTAGGTATGCCGCGAATTATATGCGAACGCGTTAGTTAGGGAACGGGGGAAAACATTAGAATTGGCATAACTTGAACGACGAACATGAATTTGGGCATATTATTCATTATGAATATAATTAGGTAAATGGGAATGAAAACCTATAAATACATAGGTATAATTAATTGGTTAATAATTAAAATGCCTGGGATTACAGTAATTAAAAAACTGTAACGGCACTTATGACACGAGGTTAGATTGCATTTGTGGTAGAAGTCTTCCCGGACCCAACCGGCATATCTAGCAACCGCAAATGTTGAATCTAATGTGAGGGGTCTAAGTGCACAAATACGAAACGGGCTAAGACACGAGGTTAGGCCCAACTTGTGGAAGAATTCTGCCCGGACCCGACCGGCATATCTAGCATCCACAAGTTGTAGGTCTAATATGGGAGGTCTAGCCCATTTTAACCATAAATGGACATGGTAACAAATTGTAATACTTAACCTAGTTGAATCCATAGGGATTGTATGAATATGAACTAAACTTTGGGTTAAGTAAATTTGGTTGAACATGGGGTAGATTAAGTAAATACGAGGGGTGGGTAATATTTACATATAGGCCCACAAACTTAACCTAATAAGGTTATGTAATTAAAGACACCTAGTGGTATACATAACGGGAGAAAATAATAAAGTTATGTAATTAAAGACACCTTTTAGGGTAAGCATAACTTGTAGAAATAATAAGATTATGTAATTAAAGACACCTAGTGGTATACATAGCCAATGAAAACATAGTGGGGGATACAAGGTAAAGGGAAGAGCTTGTATCATATTATGTAGGACCCGTTTCAGCCAGTAACCCGGGGCTGGTATCAAACATGTAATCCGCACTAGGTCGGAGAAGGGGCATGCTTACTGGACTGATTGTAAGAGATCCAAACGTGGAGGACAGTGTGGGGCGCAAACTGACCGGGCCATGTGCGTGCATAAGGTATCTACGTGGATTAGCGAGCCGATCGATTAGGGTAGCAGTTAGGGTACATCTAGACGTATGCCTAAGTCTACCATTTTAGAGTGGAAGAGATCATCTCATTCTGGTTATACTAGTAATAGTGCAAAGTAATCATTAGCGAAGCATATATACTCCATCATGTTACCTTGCGAAGCTCACCTTTTATGATGTTATCTTTCTTATCCATCTTATATGCCTATCATGCTACTTTTTTTTACTTACTAAAAGTAACTGGACTCACCATACTTTATGTCTGACCCTTTTTGTTTCCTCTTCTTTCTTCCGTCCCCCCCCCCGGTTCGCAGGGAGGGAATCCTGAGGCTTAGTCTAGGCTCGGTTATCATCTTGTTGGAGCTGCTTTTGAAATATAGCTCAAATTCTTATCTCTACTTTGGCTTTGCTCTTTTTTGAGGGAATTATGATTTTTTTATATATTTATGTACTTTGATGGTAAAAGACAGAAGTTATATTATTGTAATGGTTTTTGTAACTTTTGGTATTTTGGACCACAATGTTATAATTTATGTTTGAAATAAAAATTTGAATTTCCACTGCTACCTTATTTATATTTGTCTCGTAATATTCTGTGTCTGTTTACCTATAACGCTTAACGAAACTTAATGCATTCCCTTGGTGAGCGACAATAACGGACGTGGGATGTCACACAGTTCCACAAGCTTATTAAATTCTAGGGCCAATGAAGGAGGTACAGAATAAGATACAGGCTGGGAGGAAGGCGTTGCCGAAAGATCAAGCCTTCCCCCATCTGTTCCACCAAAAGCATTAAAAGGGACAGGGCCACTGGTGGATTTACCCTTCGGGGAGACTTCTGTGGAAGGATCAATATCAACCACTTGTTCATCGGCTATGGTAGAAGGATCAAAAGTCCGCCATGTTCTCGGAGTAGCAGCGGTATCTCCTGAAAAGACAACCGACTCGTTACACTTGGGTTTCTTCGATGGAGGATCAACAACGGGTTGAGCAAGCCTCTTCATAGCCTGGACACTTGACCGACTATAAGCGGCACGAACAGATGCGTCCTGGGGGACCGAAGATCCTAAACAAAGAAAAAGATGAATTAGAAAAAGCAACAACCAGAAAACATGAGAAAGAGTGACATACGTTGCCAAAGCAAACATCTGAAACACCTTGATGTATGGGAGAGCCTGCATTAAATGAGTCAGAACCCAACAATAATCCCTTTGGACCGGAGAATTGGATGGAGGGTTGCCCCAATATCTTTTGTCCAGGAGGAACCAAACCATGCTCGCAAAGTATATCGATGGTCAAGAGAAATGACCTGCACATATGCTTCACCGGTGCATTGAAGACAACGTCAACCACTTGAGCCTCCTCCAGAGTTAAAATCACATACTTCGAGGGCGGTTCTGCGATAAGGAGAAGGTTCAAGTAAACAAAAGACCACAACTATAGGACATTCACTTTCTAAAAGTGAGAAACCCACTATCGTCAACAAATTGTCCTGATATGCCAGATGGACACTGAACCAGGAAGTATTGGTCCTCCCACAGCCTAGTTTTACTAATGCCATCGATAACCAGCCTCTTTACATGATTAGCCCTCCAGATTGGCGATTCAGAGGTCTTGGAGAACTAGATCATGTGACGGATAAGTTTGGGACTTAAAGAGTTCTGACCTGAAGCAAGCGCTAGAGCCTCCAAGCACAAAAGGGTTGTGTATGTGTTAGGAGAAAGCTGAATAGGGGCAACTTTCAAGTCAACCAGAAGCTTGTGTAGAAAGGGAGGGAAAGGAAAAAAACCTCCATGCCAGATATAAATGGCCGAATACACAAAGAATCCTTCTGGAGGATTCTTGAGAAAATTTGGAGAAGCAGCTACCATAGCAACTGTATCCACCATGCCAAAGTTATCTAATATGGCGTCCACAGATTGTTGGGATACAATTAAGGATGGCTTGGGCACAAATGCCTTCTTGGGATGGGGGATTTTGGAATCCTTGATCTTCTCCTTTGTAGGGCTTTTATGAGACATGATTCTACCAGGTAACATCGTTCCATAACAACGCGATTAGTATGCATATCTCTTACACAAAAACACAAATACACATATCATTATCAAACATTAGTGAGTACCATTACGTCTCATTTAACACGAAGGTCAGTTAGGCGAAAACCTAAATCAGACCCAAATACGCGATATAAGGAAGGTTATATCTTTTATACTTCGACTAATACACGATTAAGTCAAACATAATCACCCTAGAAACCTAGACAGACCAACACAGTTAACAAAAGGAAATAAGCCCTAATGACATTAGAATCATTTCAGCAATGACAGTGAAATTGACATTTGAACTTATTTTATAAACAACATAGTCCTAACCATCTTTCATGGTGATTTTGATGCGTTATTAGGATTGTTGTTCAAATAATAAGTAAGAATACTCACTAGTATTCGAGCTTGTATCTTCAAAAGGGGGAGAATTTGAGCATCTTTTTAGGAGAGCAATAATTTGGTCCAAGGATTTAATTTGCAGGTAAAAGACGGGAACGAGGGGAAATGAGAGTTTATGTTCAAATTTCAAGAACAATCTAAGCCATATAGATAAAGAACAAACAACGCTCCTGATCGAAGGAGATCAAAAGACTTTGAAGTGACACTTCGAAAAGAATAGAAAAGAGATTGACTTGAAAAGTCAAAAACCCCTTCACTGGGGGGAGGCAACTGTTATCACCAAAATTGTCTCCAAGGCTAGCTGGCAATGAAGGGGCGTCGGAAGGATACAGGCATAGGAAAGTCCCCCCAAAGAAGGAAGCTGAACAATAGGTCGGACTGAAGGCTGGAGAAAATAGTTGAAAAGAAATACAAACCGACACCTTCCTAAAGGGAGGAACTCAAAGTCTACAAAATGCCCGCAAGGCATGACCAACAAAGTCCTTCTGACAGGACCTATCCGATAGGAGATCTCGTAGAGGGAGGCCCCCCTAAGACAAAAACTAGGAAAGAAGAAGGTACGAGCTACCCTCCTCAAGACGTGGAAGGGTTATCGGAAATGACCTGCCTAAATACCATTGCACCCGAAGGCGAGGGCATCGAAAGTGCTACGCCAAGAGAGCGCAGGAACCATCTAGAACCAACTTCTGGAGTATCTACCATACGAATACTGAAAGGCCGCATTCACAAATAATAGAAGTGACAGCAGAAGTCACCCTCTGGGAATCCAGGCTACCGAAAAAGCTCCACCAAATGGTAAACCGGGACCCAAGCAGAGATACAGGCTACCTGTACTAATTTAACTAGTACAGAAACCCATAGAGACATCGAACCGGTAGTTATCAGCATACATTATAAGGGAAGGCCCCTCTAAGTATTCACGATAAAGTCGGAGGCCTACGTTTGAAAGCTTACATCCGAAAGCCTACGTTCAGGAACTACTACCAAAGGCTCAAAAACCATCCGAAGACTGTAACTAATACTCCAAGGACGGTCGTAAGCCAAGCGCCCAAAACCAAGGAAAAAGGGTCCAACAAAGGCCCCCACAAGCCCAATAGCCCACCAGTGGAAGGAGCCCTAAACCACTATAAATAAGACCCCAGGAGTCACATTTAGGGGGATCGATTTTTCCTTTATATTTGTACTTTTAAAAAGAAGCTTGGCGATGAGATTAATCCGGGGATCTCCCCTATTACATCTATGTACTCCCAATGAAAGTCTAATAAAAAGGGATCTTCTTATAAGAAATTTTCTCTGTAAGTTTATATTGTTATTTTCCAGTCATCACTGTTGTAGTTTGTTGTTCACTCTCCAGATAAACACGGATCCCCATCCATACATGTTCTCGAATAGGGGAATATACCTCCATCTCTGAGTTCAAATCCATTCTTGTAGTCCTTGGCGATCCCGCGCCTCCAAGCTTCGATATTTAGGGTGGTGACTCGGTTTAACCCAAAAATAGTCAATCCACCTATTTCTCCTTTGGATTCTTTCCTGCTAACCTATCTTCAGTGTTGACGAAAAATATTGTTAACACATACATATATAGTTTTAGACGTGAATTATTTATACATTATACGCATGATATAACATTAGTAATGTAATTGAAATTCACTAATAAAATTATGTTTTTGAGTCCACTTTGAAGCGATGATTTCCCTTATATAAGTTTCTTTCAATCGATCAAGTTGTTTTTTAATTAGGTCTGCATATCAGACTGGACGGTCCGTTGTCCGGCTCGGTCCGAGGCTATACGGTGTCTGATCCGTATCCGTACGATTCTCTTATAGGACAGGACTAGGACATACCAGTGTTCAGTCCGATCCAAAATGTTCGATGTTTTTCTATTATCCAAGGCTATATCGGACATATGGTCCATTGTCTGGCTCATTCCGAGGCTATATGATGTCCAGTCCATGTCCGTTCGAATCCCTTATAGGTTAGGACTAGGACATACCTCCATCCGTCCGATTCAACCTATTTACGGCCCTACTTGTAATGAGTGACCTTATACTATTGAATAATGTTTGGATTTGTTTGGGATTTCAGAAGCTGATTTGTAGATTTATTTTGGTTGTGAAGAGTGGAAAAAATGGTGGTTAAAAGTATTAGAGAACAACAGGTCTAAAGATATTTGTTTATCATAGAATAAGAGAGAACAATTGGTAGATCATATTTTTAGATAACTTCTAATCAATGGCCACCATCCTGTCCTCTCAGCCGAATTCATTGATCCCCTCGCTTCCTTTCAATTCCGATTGTACCTTCCTTCTCTTGTCATATCCTCCACCGCAACCTATTCCTCCCTCTCCTGTGCCACCGCCTCCGTCCTCGGCTCCGATCAAACCCCTTCCTCTGTTCATCATATGTAAACTTAAATGGACTTTTCCTTCCAAAAAGAACCAAATAATGCTGGTATTTTATCTCCACCATCAATCATGCTTCAATATTCTGGCAAAGCTCTGCTTCCTTCTGAAGCTATATATGAAGCAGGTAGATATAACTAGTAGGATTACCTTGTCAGATTCTTTTTAGATGCTCCACTTTTCTTTATTGATGTGTCAACGTTCTTGCCAAGGCATTGGAAGCCAATTGGTGGAATAAAGATTAAATCCACGGGTAAAGTTTTCTTTTTTCTTTCAGATCCTGAAGATAGAAAGAGGATTCTAAATTTAGCCCAATTATTATTTAATCCAAAATGTTGACCATTAAATCTTGGGATTGTAATGTCGGATGTAGAAGCATAAAAATTGTTCCAGTATGGCTCAAACATACCAATATTCCTCTCTATGCTTGGATGAAAATTGGAATCAGTTGGATCGTGTCACATATTGGTAAGTTCCTATGTATGGATGCAGCTACAGAGTCTTTAGATAAGCTTATGTTTGCAAAAAAAAATAGTCGAAGTCACTCCATTGAGTTTACGCCCATCTGAGTTTCCAATCATTCTGCCTATGGAATCGAGAAGCCTGTATTTGTTGAATATATATGGTAGCCAGAAATTTGTGGCAATTGTAAATGCTTCAGACATATTAGCGTGCACTTGAAACTAATGTGAAATGCAGTAATAAGTAGAAGTGTGTGGTTAGTAATGAAGTAGTGAACAATGCTGCTAGTAGTAGACAAAATGGAATCAAATATGTTGATGCAAATGTTAGAGTTAAGATAGTTAATATTGTTCTAAACAAAGAAACTTGATAGAAAGTAGTTAACAAGAGGAAGTGCCAAGGTAAAGATAAAAGTTGTGGGCACATGTCAGTTAAGGGTGGTAAGGAAGTGGTTGGCACTGGCAACAACTTTGATGCCTTATCCCACAGTTTTGAGGTTGGTATGTTAAATGGTGTTGAACTTGAGTTTGAAGAAAGGGAAATTCAAATAATCTGTGAAATGCTACCCAATGTATTCTACCCAGTTTATGAGGTTATGTGCATTAATTCGGTTGATGTGTGCACCGAGAACACGAGTTAAGTTGTTGATCATGTTACTTACAATAAAGAAAAGGTATCTGAAAGTGTGAAAGTATGTGCTGGTGTACATGTTCAGGCAGAAGCTAATGCTTCATCTATCAAAGATAAATCTGCATCCATTAATCCTGGATTTCTTAACAAGTCTCCATCTCGTATAAGCAAAGAAGCTGCATCGTCTTCTCAAACTCCAGTCTTGCAAAGTAAAGTTGATGTTGTCTCTGGAACTATTAGTGACAAAAGAGACTAAGTAAACCAGTTAACCCATACGCTCACATAGCACCACTATTGACGGGCAAAATTGTCGCACACCAATACCCAATGTGTATGTGTGTATGATTATCCAAATAAGCAGTAAACAAAGTAAGTGCGGGCAGACATAACTTTTATGGTGGTTCGGCACTAACACCTACGTCCACTTTATAATCATCATTCATCATATCTTTTGTCGATTACAAAGTCATACAAGTTCGGACAATAGTTAAGTACAAAGTGCTACAATAGAATAACAATGTATATGTTTTTTCTACACTTTGACCAAATTGCCCTTCTTCTTCTTCGTTGAGAAGCGCTGACTTGGTCAACAATATCCAAGTCTAGTGTTCATATCCATGAAGTTCAAAAGGAGCACGACAACCCTTGCTCATGTTCAAGTGTTGAGGGAAAACATGCATGTCATGTTTTAATTATCCTTCTTCCTCGAGATGAGCTGACTTGGTCAACTATAAGCAAAAAAAGCTTTAATGCCCAAGAGGTCTGGAGACCTTGTAACTATGCTTGCTAGTCTCCAACAAGCTATGGAATATGTATGCACCTCCTTTCAGTTATCCATGCCATGTACAATGGCCATGGAGGAGGTGTTGGAAGCCATTAATGAGTGCTTGGAGCTCTCAAAGTCCAAAAATTCCAAAGGAGAAGGCCCCCCAATGAAGGCCAAGGCTTGAGGTATTTATAGGAGGAAGCTTAGGTGGGATTAGGTGTGCAGCGGGACCCATAGAAGCCATTTTCGCACCCCCTAAAATAGCCAACATTAGGAAATTTGCACCTCCTGGTGTGGGGTTCGAAATTTCGTACCCCTTCAGAGGGGTCGAAATTTCGAACCCACTGATGGGGTACGAAATTTTAACCCCTCTGAAGGGGTGTGAAATTTCGAACCCACTGATGGGGTACGAAATTTTAACCCCCCCCTGAGGGGTCGAAATTTCGACCCTACCGGTGGGGTTCGAAATTTCTACCCCACCAGGGGGTTCGAAATTTCGACCCTACCTGGGTGTATGAAATTTTGATCCCCCTGGTGGGGTGCGAAATTTCGACCCTACTAGAGGTTATGAAATTTCGAACCCCATAGACGGGTGCGAAATTGAGAGAGGATGAGGTCGAAATCATATTGTCGAGGGAGTCGAAATTCCTGAATGCGAAGTATGGGAATCCGCGGTTTTGCTGGTCCGAAGTGAAGGAATCTGAGCTTTTGGCATGGAAAAAATTGGATGAATCGGGCAGTGCCCACTTGTTCGACCTAACCGGTTAGGTCGATTGCCGCCGGGACTGTGGGGCCCGGAAACCCACTGGTGCTGCGCCCGGACCCGCTTGACGGCTCGTCTTCGGCTCGGAGCACGGCTTGCCTTCGGCTCGGATGGTGGTTTGCTTAAGAGTTCATTGGACCAGTAAGTGGCCATCTGATAGAGGTTTCGGGTCTCCTTGTGTTTGCGACGCGACTTCGACCTTGCTGCTTTGTGTTTTTTGACAGCTTCGATGAAAAAGCGTGTCAACAACCACCACCTGGTCATAAAGACCCACCACCAAGGAATGATTGCTCTAATCTAAACAAACAAAACGTACAATCTCCTTCATCTGCCTCACACCCAAATTATGTAATGATGATTAAGAAGTGTGTAATGGGGGTAATGAGCATATTTTACAATGACTAACTTGGGTGCAAAGGCTTCATCTCCTTCTGGACTCATGCAGCATGTACGGACAAAAGCTTCACTAATATGTTTTATTCAATGTATTTCAAAATGTATTTGTTTATGTACTTCTAATTGCTAGGCTATTTTCCCTATGTGGATGTAGCTAGCTAGTTGTTTGATTATTTTTCTTAACACTTGTACTTTATCTCTTTTCTAATAAAAGTTGTACGACAACTATAAAACAAGTCAACTTTGCCAAAAAAAATGGAAGATAATATTTACTAATTCTCACTCAATCTTATATATATATATATATATATATATATATATATATATATATATATATATATATCCAAGTCCATTACCTATGTATCGTTCGCCCTAGTACTTGCCAAAACCAAAATTTTATCGCCTAAGTGATAGGTTTTAAATCCATTTAAGCTTAAGCCAAATTAATGTGGAATTAAGTTAAATTAAATCGTTCATATATATCATATATTGATCGATATATATATATATATATCTATAACATTATTATTTTCTCGAGTTATATTCAAAATTTATAACTTATATTTCATAAAAAAAAAAAAATTTAATTCATTTATAAAAATAATAAAATAATTGAATCGTTTGGTCTTACAGAATTCGCCATTTCAGTTGTTTAACTCTTAGGCGTAAATTTAGTCAGTGATTAACGTAGAACTATTCAAATGTTTAAGTTCAAACGTAACTTAGTAGATGTGTGATATCATGGCCAAATTTATTACTTATTGATCTCGATAAAATCTCATTTTAACTTAACAAGCATTACATGGTTGTGACATGTGTGTGTTTATGTATACACTAATTCACTTCGTCTAAACTATATCACTTCGGACATACATTGTAACGACCCGCATTCTACGCATCATAGAATCGTAGAATATTTATTTCTGTCACATACGAACTCGTACGGTCATGTAACTTTGGGAGACGACTATTGGGGTCACTTCCCATGTTCATGATTTTTTCCCGATTTTTAAATGACCATTTTACCCCTAGTTGGCACTGTTTTGGCCATAACTTTTGACTGGAAAGGAATTTTGACCTGAAACCACTTCCATTGGCTTCGGATGATGGTTTCTCTTTCCGTAGAGTGGTTACATTAGCCAAACGGACTCACCGTTTGAGAGATATGGCTGAAACAAGTTTCAGATGGTGAAAGACAGCTTAATTGGGCTTAAACGGGTGATTAGCAGCTAGGCCCAAGGGGAATTTCGGGTTTAGAGAGATATAGGTGCTGATTAGGGTTAGAAAACATTTCTTTAGACATTTTCCAGCCGCCACTTTCATTCCTCTTAACCTAGTCATGGCCTCCACTCTCTAAATCTCTCTAAAACACCCAAAAATCACCTTCTAATTGAAGATTAGGCTTAGCAAACATTAAATTAAGAAGGAAAAAGCACCGAAGCAAGGGTAGAGCTGCTGTGTAAGATTGGGAACAGCACCAAATCAGAGAATATTTCAGTTTTGGGGTTTTAGTTGTGGCCAAGGTGAGTGATAGCATCATTTTGACACTAATTACAGTTAATTAAGGGTAATTAGTGAAGATTAGCGAATTTTTACGTAAATAAATTCTGGAAAAATTCTTAAAATTCTAAAATAATGTAATAAGGCTCTGTTAGAAATTTGGGTTAATTCCGATGTGTTTTTGCTAATCGTATGCTTAAACATGATTAAGAGGGATTATAGGCAAATGTGAGGTTTTAGCCACTTTTGATCCATTTTGGTTCATTTGAATTGTTGTTTGTTGTTTGTGGTTGCTATTATATGTTGCTGTGACTCTATGGTATGTTTCATGATTGATTAGAATAGTTAAATTGCTCGAAAACGTCGTCGAATGGCGTAGAAAGCTCGCTGGAAAGTTGCAGAAGTGTGCAGGTTCCGAACCGGTTCGGATCGGAGAAAAGGGGTCGGATCGGACTAGGGAACTGACCAAGGGAATCCGAACTGGATGGGGACTCGCCACTGGAAGAAGTTTGGCAGGAAGGAAGGCCATTGCTTAGAGTTGGAGTTGGACAGAAGATCGGATCGGAGTGATGGGGCAGATTGGATCGGAGTAAGGGAGCAGACAGGACCGGAGGAAGAGAACAGAACGGATCGGAGCAGGCAAACAAGTCAAACAGGAAGAATCAGATCGGATGAACTACCTCCGAACTGAACTCAAGCAGAGGCACCCGAACCGGACCGATATCTGAAGGGGGAGAATCACCGACCCGACCCGAAGTGGACTACCGACCCGGAGGGAGACACCGACCCGACCCGAAGTGGACTACCGACCCGATGATGGTGATGACTACCGAACCGAACAGAACTCTAGGACTGTAAATGCGCGACAACTCTTCTGAAGACCCACTCCAATTCGACCAAACCCGAGATGCAAAGGAAGTCCAAATGAGAAGTTAGAGCTCAAGATTCAGAAGGGAATCAACGAGTTCGCTTCATGGTTGGGCTCTGCTGCGGGACGCGTGTTAAGGAGCTATCGATGTCTATAGCTTTAGACCACTATGGTAGGAGGTGCGAAGGCGGATCCAGGGCCATTATGGCATAGGTAGAACCAAGGGCTACGACCAATGAAGTGGGTCATTGAAATGTTTGGTCATGACTCCAAGTGTTTGGCTTGGTCACAGCAGGGTTTCTACAAGTCGGGATTCGTCGTTACCTCAGTTTGTCTAGTGTTCCAAAGTGGTAGATGTCGTACGCTTTACGCACTGAGTGAGAGATGTGAGGATGGTTGCTATGGATGATTTGTTTGCTATCATTGTGATATGCACACCCCACCCCCGTATTCTTACACTATTTATTATGGCACCTTGGGGTATTGTACGGTATGTGGTACCAACTCTTTGGTTGCAGGTCCAGGTTCAGGTATGGTTTAGTATACCTGTTATTATTCTGTTTAGATGCTTATCGCTCATACCAGGCTTTATGTCTGACCCAGAGTTTTATGTCTCTTCTTATTACTCTGGGTGCTCACACGAGCAGACTAGAGACAGGTTAGCTGGTGATGCACAGGTAGATGATCCGGAGACGAGCAGGTGGCTTCCACGTACTATATACATAATATTCTCCCTGTGTTGTTGAAGATCACTGCTTGGGCATTGTTGGTGTATCTTCTATTTTAGCTTTCTTTTGTTTAGAGACAGTAAAATTGGAAAGTTGTAATAAGCTGTATTTGGATTTCCGCTGCTTTGATGTTGACATTGATTATTAGTTACCAGCTTATGCACTGTCTCGCCTGTTTTATGTCAAGTATGTTATTATTATATTTTATCCCATGCGCTGTGAGACATTCTACAGGTTCTTTGATTAGTTCATTCCCTTCTTTCCTTTCTTCTGACGACCGTCTTGTGCTAGTCGGGCATGTGTACAACGTACTCTAGGAGGAAATGCAGGCTGGTGCGAGGAGGGCCGTCACACTTGGTATCAGAGCTCTAGGTTGCGTAGTTAGCCTAGGGTAGTTATCAGGGAGAGATAATATACATATACGAGAGAGCGTATTTGTGATTACTTCGGTTTTTAAAAGCTATATATATATACTATTAGCAGTATAAGGATGAAGTCGTACTGCACTAGCACCACTATGGAGTCGTTAATCATTTCCTTTTTCAGATTGACGATGAGCCGAGATACTAGAGGTGCTGGCAGGGGAGCCAATAATGGGAATGCTGCTGACATGAGGACGATGTTTACTGACCTCATGAGAGAGATGCTTAGAGATGTACAGAGGGCAGCTCCCAATGGTGGAAATGGTGGTGGTCCAATAGTGCAGGCGCCAAGAGTCGACTTCGCCAAGCTGAATAAGGACTACGCTAGTCTTGGTGGGAAGCCGTTCCACGGAACGGAGTCGGCTACGGATGTTCAAGATTGGTTGGATAGTTGCGAACGTATCTTCGAGGATTTGGGTATCGAGGATGCGATGAAGAGAAAGCTAGCGTCCCGTCAGCTGCAAGGGCGGGCAATGAACTGGTGGAATGCTATAAAGGCAGCTACTCCCGAAGATCAGATTACTTGGGAGCAGTTTAAGGCTCGCTTTAGTGAGAAGTTCATCCCAGCTGCTCAGAAGTCAATGTTGTTTAAGAAATTCTTGGAGCTCAAGCAGAATGGCAGAGCTGTCTCGGAGTATATTGCTGAATTTGACACTTTGTCGAAGTACGGGTTATCTCTTATTGATACTGCCGAGAAAAAGAATGAGAAATTCATAACTGGTTTGGATCAGTACTTGGGGGAAAAACTTATTAACCACATCGATGAGACGTTTGAATCGATTGTGGGGAAAGCGTTAAGGTCGGAAAGTCTCTACCCTAAGTCGAAGACTGAGGTTGCATCCGCAGATGAGCCAAAGCCACAAGCTAGTGGTGGAGGCAAGGGTGGTTCCCAGAATAAAAGAAAACAGAACCAGACTAAGGATGTCCAGAAGAAAAAGAATAAGCAAGATGTGGAGTGCTTCAGCTGTGGTAAGAAGGGCCATTATGCTAGTAATTGTCGGGCCAAGCCAGCGGATAGGAAGTGCTTCAACTGTGGCCAAATGGGACATCACAAGGACAAGTGTCCACAGCCCCCTAAAGAAAAGCAAATGGTGAAAGCATATGCCCTTAATGCTATTCCTTCTTCGTCGAATGCCCCGACTGCGGCGGAGAAGGGAAAGAATGTCGTCATTCAAGGTATGCTTTCTGTTTATGATGTTCCTGTTAGAGTTTTGTTTGATACCGGAGCTTCCAGTTCTTTCATATCTAGTGACCTGGTAGATAGGTTGGGATTGGAGCCCGAGATTGTCGATAGACCTTTAGTAGTGACGAACCCGATTGGTGGTTCGACTAGCCTTAGCATGATTTGTCGCAATGTGGTCTTGTCGAGTCATGGATGCATGTTTGTTTGTGATTGCTTTGTTTTGGGCTTTACTGGGTTTGGCATTATTTTGGGAGTAGATTGGCTCCAAAGATATGGGGTGGTGGTAGACTGTGAGGGCTTGTTGGTGACAGCTAGAGCGGATGATGGGCGGAGGATAGTGTTTGGTGGTCTACCCAGTAAGGGGGTATTGGCTAGTTTTCTAAACTCCCTCGACAGTCCGCATAGTGAGTTGTCAGGTTTGCCCGTGGTTGGCCAGTATCCGGATGTTTTCGAAGAAGTGACCGGACTTCCACCACACCGAGAGATTGAGTTTCGTACTGATTTGGTAAAAGATGCCAGACCTATAGTGATGCCACTTCGTCGTATGGCACCTAGAGAGCAGCGAGAGCTCGAGGTGCAAGTCAGCGATCTTTTGAAGAAGGGATTTATCAGAAGGAGTGTTTCTGAATGGGGAGCACCAGTTGTGTTTGCTACCAAGGCGGATGGTTCCCTTCGTTTGTGTGTAGACTACCGCGAGTTGAATAAAGTGACGAGGAAGAACAAGTATCCTCTACCGCGGATAGATGATTTGTTTGATCAGTTGAGTGGCGCGAGAGTATTCTCCCAGTTGGATCTCGCGACAGGTTTTCATCAGCTTAGAGTGGAAGCTGAGAGTGTAGCCAAAACGGCATTTCGGACGCCGTCTGGGTTTTATGAGTGGTTGGTCATGCCATTCGGGCTGACCAATGCCCCAGCATATTTTGTGGATCTTATGAATAGGGTATTCAGAGATCAGTTGAATAAGTTTGTCCTTGTGTTCGTTGATGATATTTTGGTCTACTCGAGGACAGAAGAAGAACACAAGGGACATTTAAGAATAGTGATGGAAGTGTTGAGAAAACACCAATTGAAAGCAAAGTTTTCTAAGTGCCACTTCTGGAAGAGGGAAGTGAGGTTCTTGGGCCATGTTGTATCAGAAAATGGGATTGCCGTGGACCCGGCGAAGGTGGCTACGGTACAGGATTGGCCTACGCCCAAGAATGCAACCGATGTAAGAAGTTTCTTGGGGTTAGCGGGGTATTATCGTAAGTTTATCCAAGGTTTCTCCAAGATAGCAGCACCATTGACCCAGTTGACCAAGAAGAATCAAGCTTTTGTCTGGGATGAAAGGTGCGAGAATGCATTCAAGAGTCTAAAGGACAAGTTGACAAGCGCGCCAGTGTTAGTCATCCCTAAGGGGGATGAAGAGATGACGGTATGCACGGATGCCTGTGGTACCGGACTGGGTGCTGTATTGATGCAAGGCGGTAGGGTTGTAGCTTACGCAAGTCGGCAGTTGAAACCGCACGAGAGAAGATACCCTACCCATGATTTAGAATTGGCAGCGATCGTGTTCGCGTTAAAGATGTGGAGACACTATCTCTTGGGAGAAAGATTTGAGCTGTTTACAGATCATAAGTCGTTGAAGTATCTATTCTCCCAGAAGGATTTAAATCTCCGTCAGCAGAGGTGGTTAGAGTTCTTAGCTTCCTATGATTTTGACATCGCATACACACCAGGAAAGGGCAATGCGGTGGCTGATGCATTGAGCAGAAGACATGCCAGCTTAGGGGCTATGTTCCTTGAATGGAAGCAACTGGAGTTTATCGCGGGGTTTGATTTCAGACCAAAGTGCGAATTGGATCCAGAAATGTTAGCAAGTTTGACGATCAGACCCACTTTGATTGAGCGGATCGGCTCTAGTCAGAGGGACGATCCTAACCTATTGGAAATCATCTCCAAGTTAAAGATGGATATCGATGAGGAGGTGAACAAGTATGGGCTTGATCGAGAAGGATGGCTTAGAAAGAATGGAAAACTTGTTGTACCCAATGTCAATGGATTGAGGGATGAAGTGCTTAGAGAATGTCATCACTCAAAGTTGACCATACACCCCGGTGGTAACAAGATGTATCGAAATATGAAGCAGACTTACTACTGGGAAGGGATGAAAAGAGACGTTGGGAAGTTTATATCCAAGTGCATGAATTGCCAGCTAGTTAAAGCCGAGCAAAAGAAGCCTAGTGGGTTGATACAGCCTTTAGAAATTCCCGAATGGAAATGGGAGCAAGTCTCGATGGATTTCATCGATGGTTTACCAAGGACTAGATCGGGATATGACAGCATTTGGGTAATTGTAGATCGACTGACTAAAAGTGCAAGGTTTATACCAGTCAAATCGACAAGAACGGCAGCTAAGTTAGCAGAATTGTATATGAAGTGGGTAGTGAGATTTCATGGAGTACCTAAAGGCATTGTGAGCGACCGAGACCCGTTGTTCACTAGTGGGTTTTGGAAGAGCTTACAAGAGGCTCTAGGGTCAGAGTTACATCTTAGTACCGCATATCATCCTCAGACCGACGGTCAGACGGAGAGGGTGAACCGTATTTTGGAAGATCTCTTGAGAGCATGTATATTGGATTTTGGTGGATCATGGGATGACCGTTTGCATCTAGTAGAGTTTGCATATAATAATAGCTACCAATCCGGTATCGGTATGGCTCCGTTTGAAGCTTTGTATGGAAGACCGTGCAACTCACCATCATGTTGGATAGAGACTGGCGAGAAGTTTATGCTTGGACCAGATGTGGTGAGGGAAACTTCAGATAAGATCAAGATCATTCAGCAACGAATGAAGGCAGCCCAAGATAGACAGAAGAGTTATGCTGATAAGAGGCGAAGAGACCTAAAATTCTCCGTTGGAGACTTGGTGTTTGTCAAGATTTCTCCGTTGAAGAGCGTAATACGATTTGGCAGGAAAGGCAAGTTGGCACCAAGATTTGTTGGCCCATTCCCTGTTCTTGAACTAGTCGGGAATTTGGCATATAGAATTGACTTACCAGAGAAGATGGCAGGAGTTCATAACGTATTTCATGTTTCCCAACTAAGGAAGTTCGTTCACGACTCAGATATAACTATTCCACCTGATCAGTTGGAGGACTTCGAAGTAGAACCCGAGGCGGTTGGGAACCGCAAGCCGGCCCGTATTGTCGAGCACGACATGAAGCAACTTCGAAGAAAGGCGGTGAAGCTAGTCAAGGTTCAGTGGGGCGAGGACGAGAATGATTGTACTTGGGAGACAGAGGAGAACATTAAGAAATCACACCCAGAACTCTTTGTCTGGTAAGGTTTTGACTTCGATTTAGTTTTTCCGCATGCTAGGATAGGCTTGTTTGCTTGTTTTGCATGTTTGATTGTTATATATGGTTGTTAGGCATGCGGGATCCTTTGTATGTTTTGGGTTAAGGAATTTCGAGGGCGAAATTTCTTAAGGGGGGGAGAGTGTAACGACCCGCATTCTACGCATCATAGAATCGTAGAATATTTATTTCTGTCACATACGAACTCGTACGGTCATGTAACTTTGGGAGACGACTATTGGGGTCACTTCCCATGTTCATGATTTTTCCCCGATTTTTAAATGACCATTTTACCCCTAGTTGGCACTGTTTTGGCCATAACTTTTGACTGGAAAGGAATTTTGACCTGAAACCACTTCCATTGGCTTCGGATGATGGTTTCTCTTTCCGTAGAGTGGTTACATTAGCCAAACGGACTCACCGTTTGAGAGATATGGCTGAAACAAGTTTCAGATGGTGAAAGACAGCTTAATTGGGCTTAAACGGGTGATTAGCAGCTAGGCCCAAGGGGAATTTCGGGTTTAGAGAGATATAGGTGCTGATTAGGGTTAGAAAACATTTCTTTAGACATTTTCCAGCCGCCACTTTCATTCCTCTTAACCTAGTCATGGCCTCCACTCTCTAAATCTCTCTAAAACACCCAAAAATCACCTTCTAATTGAAGATTAGGCTTAGCAAACATTAAATTAAGAAGGAAAAAGCACCGAAGCAAGGGTAGAGCTGCTGTGTAAGATTGGGAACAGCACCAAATCAGAGAATATTTCAGTTTTGGGGTTTTAGTTGTGGCCAAGGTGAGTGATAGCATCATTTTGACACTAATTACAGTTAATTAAGGGTAATTAGTGAAGATTAGCGAATTTTTACGTAAATAAATTCTGGAAAAATTCTTAAAATTCTAAAATAATGTAATAAGGCTCTGTTAGAAATTTGGGTTAATTCCGATGTGTTTTTGCTAATCGTATGCTTAAACATGATTAAGAGGGATTATAGGCAAATGTGAGGTTTTAGCCACTTTTGATCCATTTTGGTTCATTTGAATTGTTGTTTGTTGTTTGTGGTTGCTATTATATGTTGCTGTGACTCTATGGTATGTTTCATGATTGATTAGAATAGTTAAATTGCTCGAAAACGTCGTCGAATGGCGTAGAAAGCTCGCTGGAAAGTTGCAGAAGTGTGCAGGTTCCGAACCGGTTCGGATCGGAGAAAAGGGGTCGGATCGGACTAGGGAACTGACCAAGGGAATCCGAACTGGATGGGGACTCGCCACTGGAAGAAGTTTGGCAGGAAGGAAGGCCATTGCTTAGAGTTGGAGTTGGACAGAAGATCGGATCGGAGTGATGGGGCAGATTGGATCGGAGTAAGGGAGCAGACAGGACCGGAGGAAGAGAACAGAACGGATCGGAGCAGGCAAACAAGTCAAACAGGAAGAATCAGATCGGATGAACTACCTCCGAACTGAACTCAAGCAGAGGCACCCGAACCGGACCGATATCTGAAGGGGGAGAATCACCGACCCGACCCGAAGTGGACTACCGACCCGGAGGGAGACACCGACCCGACCCGAAGTGGACTACCGACCCGATGATGGTGATGACTACCGAACCGAACAGAACTCTAGGACTGTAAATGCGCGACAACTCTTCTGAAGACCCACTCCAATTCGACCAAACCCGAGATGCAAAGGAAGTCCAAATGAGAAGTTAGAGCTCAAGATTCAGAAGGGAATCAACGAGTTCGCTTCATGGTTGGGCTCTGCTGCGGGACGCGTGTTAAGGAGCTATCGATGTCTATAGCTTTAGACCACTATGGTAGGAGGTGCGAAGGCGGATCCAGGGCCATTATGGCATAGGTAGAACCAAGGGCTACGACCAATGAAGTGGGTCATTGAAATGTTTGGTCATGACTCCAAGTGTTTGGCTTGGTCACAGCAGGGTTTCTACAAGTCGGGATTCGTCGTTACCTCAGTTTGTCTAGTGTTCCAAAGTGGTAGATGTCGTACGCTTTACGCACTGAGTGAGAGATGTGAGGATGGTTGCTATGGATGATTTGTTTGCTATCATTGTGATATGCACACCCCACCCCCGTATTCTTACACTATTTATTATGGCACCTTGGGGTATTGTACGGTATGTGGTACCAACTCTTTGGTTGCAGGTCCAGGTTCAGGTATGGTTTAGTATACCTGTTATTATTCTGTTTAGATGCTTATTGCTCATACCAGGCTTTATGTCTGACCCAGAGTTTTATGTCTCTTCTTATTACTCTGGGTGCTCACACGAGCAGACTAGAGACAGGTTAGCTGGTGATGCACGGGTAGATGATCCGGAGACGAGCAGGTGGCTTCCACGTACTATATACATAATATTCTCCCTGTGTTGTTGAAGATCACTGCTTGGGCATTGTTGGTGTATCTTCTATTTTAGCTTTCTTTTGTTTAGAGACAGTAAAATTGGAAAGTTGTAATAAGCTGTATTTGGATTTCCGCTGCTTTGATGTTGACATTGATTATTAGTTACCAGCTTATGCACTGTCTCGCCTGTTTTATGTCAAGTATGTTATTATTATATTTTATCCCATGCGCTGTGAGACATTCTACAGGTTCTTTGATTAGTTCATTCCCTTCTTTCCTTTCTTCTGACGACCGTCTTGTGCTAGTCGGGCATGTGTACAACGTACTCTAGGAGGAAATGCAGGCTGGTGCGAGGAGGGCCGTCACATACATATTTTGATGATGGTCAAAATTCCAACGTCATCTACATTCTACTATATAGTCCTAAATCAAATCTTTGGTTTAATAATAAAAACTACTACAAATCGGTATGCTTTGTCTAAAGGCTTTACTTCGAGACTGGGCAGTTAAGGCGCTTAGCGGTTCTACAGCGGTGGAGATGCAAAAAGGTGTAGCTGGGATATAGAGGATGTGCAAAAAGGTTCATCAAATGTGAAACCAAATATATTAATTGATTAATTATCAATATCACATTATATATGTAGAAGAAACTAACACTAATTAATCTTATTCAAAGAAATCGAAGAATATCATGGTTACGCACACTAGATTTGACGATTATAATAGAAATCTAAAATTTATTGGACATTTATGCCTTCAAATTAGCTCTTTACACTAACTTTATTGATTTAAAAAAAAAGAACTAATCAAATCAAGCCCTGCATATTAATGTTGCTAAAGTGGCTGCTAAAAAGCCTTGATTTAGCGGATGTAATGGGTAATAGCGGGGCTAAAAGCGGATCCATTGTTCATCAATGCTAAATTGAATTAGTGTAGCAGTTAAAGGGTGCTTCGACCTAAAACGGGGATTTTGTGGGGTTTTAGCGGGGATTTAACTGCATAGCTTTGAGATGACTTGAGCTGACCAAGAAGCTAACCTCATTTAATCAACGACATGAATACTCTCTCGAATAGTGCTTCACTTTTTGTTCTTTTCTCGACCGTATTATATTCACCTGATGGATGTCATGCTATGATTCGATTATAATAAAAGTGGATTAAGATCTGCGACATTCTCAAGTTGAGAGGACTGTGCAATCATCACATTGGTATTTTCTATTTGACCTTATTTATATTAAATAATAGAAAACTATCAAGTAAGTCGTTCCATAGTTATCCTATAACTATCAGTATGTTACCTATAGATACATAGATATACAATCATAATGTCATTGACTAGGAATATTTAAAATGTATTTTTTATTCGTTGTGATATATTCCTCACGGTTACCACAATTTATAACTACAATCCCAAAATATATCATTTAAGGAGTTTTATATTAAATATACTTTATATATATATATCACATTATACCATATATACTATAGAAAGAAAAATCCTTTTATTTTCAATAAGAATGGTCAATGAGTTAAATATATTACAAATTACATAATTAGCCCTATGGAGTAGTGATGACCCATCGTTCTAATCTCTAGGAACAACACTCAACACATCCATGGTGTTCGTGTATCATTGACCAATCATTCAAAAGATGAGTTTTGATGGGTTAAAATAAAAAAATAGAACAAAATAAAACAACTCACAATGGAAGGTCAAATATAATACAACCATTATATAGTACGTAAGGTTACCCCTTAACTGGGATTATCAGAGTTGCACAAAAACTCTATTACTACTATCAGCTTGGACAACTATATAATCTCATTTTACATATGCTGATACAAAATATACATATATAATCATACAATGGAAGTAAAAAGCTAAATAGATAAGTAATCCTCGTACTTGATAATCATCTTTAAATAACCTTAAGAAACCTTATACTCTCAGACTACTCAATTAAAAATTAAGTACTCAAAAAGGAAAATAAAAAACTTAGGTGAGACTATAAGTCTGGTATAAGGAAAAAACTCTAAATGAAGTGTGGGGCTAAACAATAAACAAGTGAGACTACGTCGCTATATGCGGAACAAGTTCATCCCCACAGTATATGCATCCAATCAATACGATGGACATAAGCACTAAACATTGTGAAGCGATAATTACACTTCTTGATGAAATTTAGGAATAATTGCATTTTAAAACTTCTGAATCAAAGGAATGAGTAAAGAAATTTCCAACAAACGACTAGGAGAGTGCACCCCTTTACTGAAAGTATACTCGAGTCTGTAAGCTTGAAAACGTCGATGGCTCTTGGGCATATCCAAGATGGACCTCGTTTATTACCAAGTATATCACACCCTTGTGCATATAAAATTAAAATTAATATAGAATATACGTGATAATGCCCAACCCTAATAGTGGTAGACCCACAATTAGCTTCCATCACTCATTAATTTTAGTCATCCCGACAAAGGATGTCAATGCTCAAATGAGCAGGACATCATCATAGAACGAAGTTACAAAATGAATAAAGGTAAACCGACATTAAATAAATCAAATAACGGGGATAATAAAAATGTTCGAATATGGTAATTAAATCTCATGCACTTACCTTTATTTATCAGTTTCAAGCAAGTACTATCTCTTGGTTGGAAATTAAGTTGGCAAATAAAGGTAGTGCTACCTTTATGAATTACCTTAAGACATTTTTAATTCTTTGGATATGGACATGTTCCTTATATCTTGAAACCTAGTGATAAGAGTATGATCAAATAATTTCTATATAAATATTGCTTATGGAAATTTCTTTCCATATCTGTAACGACCAAACTATGCAATTTTACTTTTAAAAACAATAAGTAGAATCACTTTATCTAATAAGATTTGTTAACTCTAAATCAATTTTTTTACTACGGTACAATCATTTCACATTAACTTTAAATCAGTGATAAATTATTTCAAAAATACCTTATTTAAAATAATCAAATAACTTTCGTTATGTTTAATTACTTCCAAGCAACATTTATTTAAAAAGATTAGTTAACTTTGGTTAAATCTAGTGTAAATGATCAATTAATTTTAAATTACTATTATTTAAATAATTAAGTAGCTTTAAAACATCATAAATAAAATGACTAATTAGATTTGAATTATTATTATTATCAAACTAATTAATTAATCTTATGTTAGACCAAAAAGTGGTTGTAACACCCAAACTAGCAATAATTCTGATGAAATGAAATCAAAAAGCAAAGAGAAACACACGATTTATAGTGGTTCGGCGTTAAAGAGCCTATGTCCGCTTTCTACTCTTTGGATTGATGATTTCAATACAAATACAATAGTAGTTCTCACTCAATTTCACTCATACAATGCATAACTTCACCTAATGTTTATGGATTTTCACTTCAAATTGTGGTAATGATCTGAATATAGTGATGAAATTCGATTGACAAGGAAGTTTGAGCTCTAAATTTGCCAAAAGATCCCTTCAAATGGCCCTTGGTGGTCTATTTATAGGTGAAAAGTGTCTCTGGACTGGCTCCGGTTCGGATGCACGTGGCGCTCATCCCTTAAGAGTCGGGTTCGGATGGAACGAGACGAAGACAGTGCATCAGGTTAGTGGGTGAACGTGGGGGAAATGGCACACAACCGCTCCACATCTTCAGGGATCGTGGGCTATAACTGCTGCAGCTTCTTGCTCTCGGATCGGGCATGTAAAGGAGAGGAGGAGCGGATTGGGCTTCTCCAAACCGATCTGATTCTGTCTTCACTCCTTTGTTTTTTGCTCCACAATGCTTCGGTTTGGCTTGGTAACTCCGATCTGATCTGAGCCTCTAGTGCACGTTCTTCTAATCAATACTCTTCATCAATTCCCCTTTTAACTTTATGTAGCCTAGTTTACAAAGTAGGCTAACATTTTTCCCCCTTGAAGTTCATTTCTATTGAAGATAGAGTGTGCTTCGAAATTGTCTGTACATTGGTTTCTGAGTTTAAGTCATTGAATAGTCTCTTCCATTCATTTTCAGGGTTGTTTTGCTTCGTAAAATCACATCTCTTGTTGTCTATATATATAATAGAATGAACAAATTGCTTCCGTTGACTAAAATAACTTTGAGAACTTTTCTTGACGTCCGAGTAGCTTCCCCAGGTAAACTTTAATAATGCATATTTATTAAATTACTACTCCTTCTTTCGGATTAGTCTTGTATGTTGAGTTGATCCTCGGATATCGCATGCTCATCTTATTCGCTCCGACCTTGACTTGAGTAGTATTACAGGTCTGGAAGGTCGCGGGTTTCTCTTCCAATGGGTCGGCCTGGTCACTGGGGGCCCATGAGGAAGACAAAAATCCCCCCATCTTCATATATATATATATATATATATATCTACACAAATTGCCCTTTACCCTCTTCACTTCGTTTCGCCGCTATTTTCAACCTCGTGTAACCCTAATTCTTCAATCTCTTAAACCCTTTTAAATCTCCAAATCAGTGCACTAAGTGGGTTAATAACTTTGCATGAGTTTATTTTTCCATGTTTTGTTTGTTAATTTCCCATGCCCTCGCGTTGTTTCTTGAACACGAGTTGATTGACGATGCTATGGGTCTTCATCTCGCCTCCGTTGTTGTTGGTGGAGTTTCTTCACCAACTCGGGGTGTCGGAGCTGATGACCTCAGTCATAGCATTGCGTGTGACTGTTTATGGATAGGACATGGATTTTGATGACTTGTGGATGGAGATAGTGAGATTTTGAGTGGGTGTAGGAGGAAGAGGGTTGAAGGGTCTGGAGGAGAAGGAGCGGATCGGTTTGGTGCAGTGGAGTTTGTGGTGTTGACACTCAGGGGGAGAGGATTGGGTTGGTGATGAGTGGACTAAGATTAAATTATTAGGAAACATTTGTGACCGCGGTTCTGATCGGAACAGACTAGATGGGAGTAAGTACCAAAGTCGCATGAAGGAAGGGGAAATATGTTTAAAGACATGAGGGTGGTTCGGTTCAACGTCAACTGACTCAAACTGGGTTTTCTCGCTGAATATCTATCTGATCTGAACCCCGCTGGGCTCAGATTCCGATCCGATCCGAATACGACATAAATACCCGAACTAAGTCTTTGATGTTGAAAAAAATCTGAACCGATCCGTACTCTACAGATGCACCCCAACCGGTCCGCAGAAATACCTATGTGCTTCAATCAACTTAGTCAAAATTAGATATAGATAGTAATTTCTTTGACAGTCAGGATAGATCCTTTTCAACTGAACTTTTGGATTATCAACGAATACATAGTTGTCTTGCTCGTCTTCGCATTGCATTCCTTTATGTGACTATTTTGCATTATTGCATTCACGCTTACACACTTTAGCTCATACACATGCACGGGGGGGATACAGGAAATCTTACTCTAACTCCTACCATTGCTTCTTTAATAATTTAGCAACCATGGCAGAAAGATGCTCATCCATATTAGCAAAAAGGAGAGATGCTGCGAGATCATCTGAAAATCCACCCGTTGAGGATGTATCTTCCACCTCAGATTCATGATGGAATAGTGAGGGCCCAGATTACGAGATGGAAGCTCATAATAGTGAAGTATCTTCTGGAGGTGATGTTTCTCTAGATGAGGAAGAGAAAGGAGTAGTAGGAGATAACCGCACTCCCGACGAACTTGGAAATGTCACAATTTTGGAATTGCCTAAAGATTCAGTCGAATCAACAATTGGCAATGACAGACTTTTACGAATACGCCTAAAGCATGGGATTCTTCAAAGAGATACCTAGTTGCCTTCAAAAACAGATCTTCCCCATAATCCACCAGAAGGATATATGGCTATCACCAGATTATTGTGTTTAGTTGGGGCAATACCCCCGTTTCCGCCTTTTGTCGTCGATTTTATGAGACAACTACGGATTTCCCCCATGCAACTGCATACCAACCCCTACGCTTATTTGGACACCCTGTAAATAGCATACAAGGAGATTCTGGGCGTAGAACTTACTTTTAACGACGTTCATTTCTTTTATAATTTCAAGCACCAGACCCAAGAGACTCCATCCTTTTCATACTTTGAATCATTTCCAATAAGGAAAATTATCACCGTCCCATATAGCAGCAAGGCTAGTGACTCAAAACCCAAATGATTCTATATTAGATAGCAACCTGGGTGCGCTAGGAGATGGCTTAAGTCAAGTAAGGCACCAACTTTTTGGATTTTGACTTTAAATACTTGTGTCAGCACATTAAATGACTCTTATTTCTGTTCGTAGTTCCTAATCCAAAGCAAGTGACGGGTCAAGTATACTTCGATCGTTTGCACCAACTACTCACCGGTGATCAAAAGTCCTTGACCGTCGACGATGTCCTTAAAGATGAGTACCTCCATCGTCATGGGTTGTTATCTATCACCCGCAGTATAGGCCATAGGAAAGGCCCTTGTGTATAAATACCCCCAGTCGATATTATTCCTGAGACGGGAGGTAGCTCAAAAAGTCCAACAGTACCCCTTAGGGACCCCCTTCTCCATCTTCGACTCAGGATGACAAACTAGCAAACATAGCTGAGAAAGACAGAGATAGATATATCACTCCTGAGGACGCGACTACCCCTGAGAGGCCAATTTCTCCAAAAGAGTTGTTGTCAGTCATTCCTTTAGGAGATAGTACTACAGTGGATGACTCTATATATCGGGATTTAGGAAACCTTCCCTTGCCCGAGAGTCTTTATACTGCAGATGATTTCACAACAAATCCTCTTGCTCTCATCTCTGAGGAAGAAGTTACCCCCGTAAAGTCCTGGGAAACTGCACGTACCAGCCTCAGTCCGGGCTCTGGTCTGTTTGGGGGGAATCGCCACTTAGCAAACACACTACACTTTAGTATTACACGTCACAACACTTGAGTTTTATGTTAATGTCGATTCTAATATTCTCTCATTTCTTCTTATAGGACAAATGGTGAGGCAGCGTTACTATATGAGGGATGTTCGTTCGAGTATGCCCCCAATGGATCCCGATGAGAGGCATGATCGGCATGAAAGTAGGGGCAGAGTTAATAGAAGGGATCGACCTCCAAGGCCCTATCGGTCTTCCCGTTCTCGATCCCTACACCGCAAAGACTCAGACAAACGTAAAAGTTGGCCTTCACATTACGAGGGGGAGAAGCATGGCGTCAAACCTTCTGCCTCATCCAAAAATAAAACTCCTCAACACAGCTCTTCGAAGAAAGTACCCGTTCCAACGGAAAAACAAAAGGAATTGGGGAAAGAAACAGGAAAGGACAGGCCCATCGTGAAACTCAAGCGTTGCACTGTCGACATCACCACTATGAGACCAGTTATTCTTAATGATGAAAACCAGGCCAGATTGGAAGTTTTGAAGCAACAATTTCCCGATCACCATTTCGGGCACATGCACTTCGTCCCAAAACTCACACCGGTAAATCCTGATTGGGCCAACGACGTTAAGGCTTCCATAGAATTTGTAGTTGAACAATATAAGGAGATGAAGAAGTATACAAAGAGTCTCTCCAAAATCATTAGCGATCTGATGGAGGATGTAAAAACCGTGGCCGATGCCACTGAGTATGACGCAAGGGCTATCGGAAATTCTGAGAAAGATCTGGAGGATGCCCAAGCTAAACTTGCTCTTGTACAATGCGATGCAGATAATTATAAGAGGCAACTCGAGGAATTGCAAAAGCGCTATCATTCCGAGATTGAGTCCCATAATCAAGAGCGAATAGATTTAAAGAAGCAGGCTGAGGATGCTAAGTCTGAGAGCATTCGTCTTGTCCAAGAGAAAGCAGACTTAGTCAAAAGAACGCAGAGCTTGAAGCTAAATTACTTGAGGCTAAAACAAGGGCAGTTCTTGCCGAAGGGAATGCAAACACGGTTTTACAACAAGTTGAGGATGTCAATGAACAGCTTAAAGACGCTCAAAGGGAGCTGGATGAGAGTGGTGAAACTATGGTTAGATTTTCTGCTCAGGTGATCCGTCACCGAAATCTTGCTTGGCTTAAGGACTATCCTATTCCCCTTGTGTATGCATGGGACCAATTAGTCGAATGGGAAAAAACGGAACTTGGAGTGAATTCGATTGATGAGGACAAGCTGATGGAAAAGTACTTGAGGGGCGAAGAGACAGCCCGCTTAGCTGAAGGGCGAAAACTTATTGTCGCCGCTATGGAGGAGGAAAGGCGTCAGGCCAAGGGAAAGGATACTCTTGAAGTTGATTCTTCTTCTGCCATAGTCGAGGCTGCTGTAGTAGAGGGGTATGATCCAGAAAGGCCAGAGATCCCTGGGGCTTGTTTCTTACCTTCTACTGCCGGATTGACTCCCGAAATTCCTACTGCTCGATTCGAGAAATCTGCTGAAGGTATTTCTACTTTTTCACCTCAGTTTGCCAAAGCTATCTCAACCTTTCGTCACATTATTGGACAAACAATTGAAGGTCCCGCGTTTTCTCCTGATTTAATAACTGTTACTTCTTGTTCTGTAGGTTCCAAGCTAACTGAGAAGATTGATGATTAATAGAAGACAACTCCAGGTGAAGGGTTTACTGAAGAGACTCGGGAGAAACGGGATGAAGTCACTGCTACAAAATCTGGAGGAGGAGCCGAGGAAAAGAAAGAGGAGGTTACTGATAAAGTTCCCGTGCCACCCATCACTGAGACTTCTCACCATGGGAAGGTGATAGATGCTCTGATAGAAGATGATGGTGACGAGGGACATGAAGAGGAGGATGACGTTGTTGTGACAGGGGATTCAGGGAACGTAGATGACATGACTTTGGCAGAGATGAAGGCCAAACAGGACAAGCGCCTGCAGCTGAAAGTTGAGGAAACAGACCCCGAAAGTCTTAAGCCTCTTGTGGTGGTGCCTCCCGGATCAAGGTTAGTTGTCAAACTTTCAATTCGGTCAATTACGGAGGAACTTGCTAATAAATCTTCTATTAATCCCAGTGCTCCAATCCTTAGGAAGAAATCTGTTGACTCCAGCACCCCCATTACGGAGAAGAAGAAGCAAAAGAGTATTATTAGTGAACCTGATAGAGAGGAGAAAGAAAAGCTTAAGGCTGCCAAGAAGGCGAAGCCTACTCCGAAGCCCAAATTAAGGGTGGCTTTAATTCTTAGCTGCCCCCAACTCTTTTGTGGGGTCAAGTTTCCTTTGTCGTGGATGCTTATTCTTTTTCCATCTTTATACTCACCTATCGCATAATCAGGTTAGAGTGTCATCGAGGCGGTTTCTTTTTGGGTGCACCATAACGCCTTGGAGGAAGTCGACTTCCCGTCCTTTATTCCCTCTCTCAGTTCACGAGAGTTAGAGTTAGGAACGTTGTTTTTTCGCTCCTTCATTCTATTATGAAAATGGTCGTTTCGGTTGCTCCTGCACGTGAATTGTCCTCAATCATTCAAACTTAATTTAATGTGTAGCATTTCATAGTTAGGACAGAACAGTCACATACGGTAGAAATAATGCAGGAAAATAAATGACACACGATATTTTTATAGTAGTTCATCTAAGTCGTAGCCTACATCCACTTTATAATATTTTGTTCATATAAACAGACTATTCTAGGCAAGTCGTGCTTTTTTACATAGTTTATAAAAACAAAAGAAAACACTGCATATCTAACTCAAATATCACCGCAAATGCTGAGCATTCCAAGCTCTAGGAACTTCTTCACCGTCCATGGTCGTTAACTTGAAGGCTCCCGTTTCAAGTTTCCGTTGGATGGCGTTTGGTCCTTCCCACTTTAGGCCTAGATGGACTGAAGGTGGAAAGACTCGCTTCAGTACCAAGTATCCTGGTTTGAATGTCCTAAAGCGAACTTTCTGTCATAATAATGTGCCACTTGTCGTCGATGCCTCGAAGCACGCAAGTCTGCTTCGCCCCTTTTTTCTTCGACCACGTCAAGAGGATCTAGGAGGAGTGCTTTATTCGTCATTGGGTCATAGTATGTCACCCTATGAGAGGGGACTTAAAGTTCCACGGGGACCATCACCTTTGATCAGAAGGAGAGTGAAAAAGGAGTATGGCCAGTAGCCGTCTTAAAGGTTGTTCGATAGGCCCACAAAGCTAGCGGCAACTCATCCACTCACATGGCTTTTGGCCGCTCCAACCGCTTCTTAAGAATAGACTTAATGACTCTATTTATTACTTCAACCTGTCCATTCGACTGCGGGTGAGCTGTGGCGGTGTACCTCATATTAATCTTATATTTGTGAAAGAAGTTTCTAAACTCGGCACCGTCGAATTGGGTTCCATTATCAGTTATAATGGTTTTCGGTATCCCGAATCGACAAATAATATTTCTGACCACAAAGCTTATCATCTTCCTTGCTGTGATCGTGGTTAAGAGTTCGGCTTGCACCTACTTTGTGAAATAATCCAAGGCGATGATCATGTACTTCGCTCCTCCTTTGGCGATTGGTAAAAATCCAATAATATCGATTCCCCACATGGCAAACGGCTATGGGCTTACCATTGACTTAAGCTGAGTCGGAGGTGCTCTGGGGATTTTAGCGAATCTCTGGCACTTGTCGCAGCGTCCTGAGTAATCAGCCGCATCTTTATTCACAGCAGGCCAAAAATATTCGTACCGCAATACTTTCTTTGCTAGGGTTTGACCCCCTGTATGATCTCCACACTCACCTTCATGTACTTCTCTTAGTACACGCTTAATGTCGTTGTCTGCTATACACCGTAACAAAGGCATAGAAAATCCTTGGCGATAAAAGATGTCGTCCTGTAAGACGTATCTTGCAGCTTTACATGTTACAGCTCGTCTCTCGCTCTTCTTCGATGGGAGAATTCCACTCTTGAGGAAGTTCTTAATTGGTGTCATCCATGACTCCCTTTCTGGTTCAGCTTCTAAGCCTAATTCGACTTCCATTAGGTCGAAGCTTGGTGACTCCAATATATTGGGACCATTTCAGTTTCTTCTGGGTTATCAGAACTTGCTAGCTTAGCCAATCGGTCTTCCTTCTAATTTTCCGCCCTCGGAATGTGTATTATACTGTAATGTTCCAAATTGCCCAAAAACTCTTATACTTTTCTAAGATAAGTAACGAGTCGAGGTCCCTTGGTCACAAACTCCTTCCAAACCTGGCAGACAACTATCTTAGGGTCACAGAATATGTCCAATGTTCTTACTCCTAATTCCTTGGCGAGTTTCAGCCCGACAATCAGGGCCTCATACTCGGAATCATTATTGGTGGCAGGAAATTCCAATCGTAGGGCGTAATAAATGGATCGTCCGTTAGGAGTGATTAAAACAACTCTGGCGCCGGATCTTCGATCATTCTAGGCCCCATCCGTAAATAACTTCCATGGACTAAGTTCTAACTCGTGCTCTAAAGTAACAACTTTGTCATCCACTGTATTTTCTTCGGGAATCGTGAATTCTGCTATGAAGTCGGATAAGGCCTACCCCCTTATTGATCTCCTTGGTTGGAAATTCAGATCAAATTGACTTAATTCGACATTCCACTTAAGTAGTCGTCCCGATGCTTCGGGTCTTTGCAAGACCTGTCTTAGAGGTTGATCGGTATATATAACTATCGGATAAGCTTGGAAATAATGACGGAGCTTTCGGAGGGAAATCAAGATGCTATAAGCAAGCTTTTCTATTCTTGGATAATTACGTTCTACAACCGCCAACTTCTTACTCACATAATATACGTGCCTCTGGGCCTTGTTTTCTTCACGCACCAATGTTGTGCTAACAACATGAGATGATACCGCTAGATAGACGAATAGATCTTCAAGATCCACAGGTTTTGACAATATCGGGGGTTTCTCCAGTAGGTCCAACAGGTTTTGGAAGGCCTCCACACAATCTAGAGTCCATTCGAAATTACGTTTCCCCGCTTGATTAAGTCGAAGAATGGAACACACTTGTCCGTGGCTTTGGAAATGAACCTGCTTAATGCGGCGACCTTCCTTGCCAGGCTTTGAACGTCCCTAATCTTTCGTGGTTCTTCTATATTTCTTATTGTCGCTATCTGGCTAGGATTAATTTCAATTCCTCGAGAAATCACTGTGAAACCAAGAAACTTTCCAGATGCCACTCCAAACGAGCACTTTAAGGGGTTCAACTTCAATCCGTACCTCCGTAAGTTATCAAACATCCCCTCTAGATCTTGTGTATGACTGGAGGGCTGCCTGGATTTCACGAGCATGTCATCTACATAGACCTCTATGGTTTTTCCAATCTATTTATAAAACATTCGATTTACCAGATGCTGATATGTAGCTCCGACATTGTTTAGTCCGAACGACATCACTACATAGCAATACAATCCCAAATTTGTTATAAAACTCGTGTGCTCTTGGTCCGGCACATGCACAGGGATCTGGTTATATCCTAAATATGCATCCATGAAGGAAAGGAGCTCGTGTCCAGCTGTTGAGTCCACTAACTGGTCAATCCTAGGGAGTGGGAAACTATCTTTTGGACAAGTGATCAGCATAGAAATATGTTAATTTATGCACCTATATTTTATCTTTTTTGTATATAAATAAATGTTACGCTGGGTATTTTCTTGTTGTTTTTATAGATATGTTGACCAGACCTCATCATCCTTAAAAGTGAAGAATAAATGCCATTTACTTGAAGAATTGCATAAGAGACTAGATGTGTTCACATTGGTCACATTAGAAGAAGAATGGTAGAAAAGATCTCAAAAGATGTCATTGGAAGATGTTTGTGTTCACATTAGCCACATGAAAGATATGGAAGATTTTTCTTATATGCTTTTGGAGTCTAACATGAGTCCATGTTTGGAAGAATTAATCACATGCAAATCTTTTGTCAATCAATTAGCCACATGGATGATTTGGAAGATATGGAAGGTATTCACCATGATATGCGCAGATATTCTTAGAGATTATTTCCAAACAAGCTTAGTCAAGAAAGGCATGTGATATGATAATAATTCTTGGAAAAGAGGCCCATATATTCATACAAATCTGATTAGCGTTTGGCCAATTTCACCTATAAAAGCACATGTATACCCATTGTAACAAATATTCTGTATCAATTATTCTGTATTCTCTTCTCCATTAATAAAAGTTCTTCCTTTTTACTATTTCTGCATTTTTCTTTCTTAGCAATAGGTGTTGTCTTCACAATTAGTTTTGGAAGAGCACCAATTGTATTTTACATTTGTTTCATTAGTGATTAGTCGTTTGATTAGTTTCAACGACAATCCTAATTTTATTTTTGTTGTTCTTCTTATTCTGCACTTTTATTTTCTGCATTGTTGTTCTTGTTTTGCAATTTACTTTCTTTAGTGATTAATCGTTGATTAGATTCAACGATAATCCTAAGTTCGCAATTTCAGTTGTTTTTATTTCAACAAAATCTCCAGGCTTCGTCAAACTCGCCCAAGAGATTAGATAAATAATTTGATTTTAATTTACCTCCCTGTGTTCGACCTGTATGCTACACACCTGTATGCTTGCAGAATTTAATTTAAATGTCGCGCTTTTCTGGTTCATAGGAAAGCGACGATCAAGTTTTTGGCGCCGTTGCCGGGGAGGTAACAATTGAATTTTATTATTTATTTAATTTCTGATTCGTGTTAGTTTTTTTCTTTTTGTTTGATTTTGTAAAAAAAAATCTTGCTAAATTTCCTTTTATTTTCCTATTGTTTTCTTGTAGATATATATAGATAAAAATCTTGATTAGTTGATTGTGTATCACATATTGATATCATAATCTCTAAGACAAGGAAAAAAAAAATCTTGCCACTTTTTCTTTTAATTTTCCTTCTTTTTTTCATTTATTTCTTTCCTTTTTTTTTATTTTGCATTTCTTCCAATCTAATTCCTTCAAGAAGAAAAAAATATACAAAAAAAGAAAGTTGCTAATTTTTCTTCAATTTCTTTCCATCTTTTTACCACCTTGCCGATTTTCACAATTTTTTTCCCCTTCCTTTTCTTTTTATTTGTTTCCATCTTTTGTCTACAACTTTCTAAAAAAAAAAACTTTTGCAATTTCTTCTCTGTCTACTTTGATTTCTTTCTTGTTTTTGTCTGCTTTTATTTCTTTCCTCAATTTCTTCTACCCTTCCTCTCTACTCAAAAAACCTTGCTTTTTTTTCTCTTATTTCCTTCCTCTTTTATTTTTTTTCCTTTTTTGTTTGGGTTTTTACCATTCATTTCTTTCCCTTTCTTCTTGTTCAAATTTTCATAAAAAAAAAACTTGCATTCTTTTTTTTTTTTTTTTATTTCTTTCCAATTGCATTTCTCATTCACCTCCTACAATCTCTCTTTCCATTTTTTTCATTTATTTCTTTCCGGCTCTCTCCTTCATTGAAAAAAAAACAACTTTCAATTTTCCTTTATTCTTTCCATCTTTCCAATCATCTACATTCTTTTTCTTTTTACAAATTTCAAAAAAAAAGAAAAAAAATAGATTCCTCTTTTGCCATTTTTTTCCTTTCTTCTTTTGTCTTTCTTGTTCTCAATACATTTGATTTCTTTTCTTCTCTTACAGATTCCCTTTCTTTTCAAAAAAAATCCTCTTCTAATTTTACAACAATAAACAAAAGAAAAAAAATTCTTTCTGTTTTTGTTTTCTCTTTTATTGTTTTCCCTTCTCAATTTCTTTTCCAAATCTTTTACAATTACTTTCCTTCCTTCCTTTACAATTCTCTTTCTTTCCTGAAATCTCTCTTCCTTTTTTTTTTTTGTCATTTGTTTCTTTCCTATTTGTCCACTTTTTCAACAATAATAAAAAAAGGGAAGTTCATAAAAAGATTCATTCTTTTTTTTTTTTCAATTATTTTTCCCTGCTTCATTTCTTCCCTCTAATCAAATACCCCTTCCTCTCACATAATCTCATTTCACCACAGGTTTTTTTTTCAATCCACACTTCAACACCATCTTCTCCAAAAAGTTAGCTTTTTTTTGTTAATTCCTTTGTTTCCTTTTCTTGTGTTTTTTTTTTGTTATTCAATTCATTCAAAAAAAAAAGTGATTTCGAACTAAGGACAAGGTGACTGGAGTTCAAGCAACAAATCAAGATTTCAGAAGTCAAAAGAAATTGCAAATAGTGAGATTTCAATCATTGACGCTACTCATTTTTTCTGGATGGACAGCCATACCCCGCTGTAAATTTCTTTTAACTCTACAGGTGCTCTGCTGCAAAGAAAAAAAATATAGACAATTGTTGTAAAAAAATTCTGCAGGGGCAGCGGCTTGAATGTAAATTTTTTAATTTCTGCAATTAAATTGTGTGATTGTTGTTATTTCTGCACTTTTTATTCATTCTGTTAAGAGAAATACCCCCAATTTACATAAGGTGAGGGATTTCATCACCCTTTCCTTAGCCCACAAATTGCATTTCATCGTGGAATCTGACTAATAATAACGGTTAGACGTTGGACTTAAGGGAGTCACGGGCTCATCTAGGGCTTAATTGTATTGTGATAGTTGATTCATTTGGAAGAATTATTTCTTGGTGTCTAGACTACGGCAGAGAAATAACCGTTTATAAATATTACGGTGATTCGAAAATATTATATCGGTTGTTACTCTGAAGGTACTTAAACCTTCGGCTGCATTGCTAGTGTGATTCCTGGTGCACCGATTACTCCTGTCCGTTAACTGGCTAAGAAATCTTTTGATCTAAGTAATCAAACGTGTCACTATATAATTTTGGGTTAGGAGCTATTAAGGACAGAAAATTTCATTGTAGCTAATTTCTGTGCGTGCATTTAACAACAATGAGTGAAAAAAGTGTGAGCCAACAAAATTCTCCTAGGGGTTCTCGAATCAACCAAAATTTTCCAACCGAATTGGATCAAGATCGAGTGAATCACAACTTTCCAAACTTTGGGGATCAAAATCAAATAAATCAAAATTTTCAAAATCTCAATATCCAAATGGATAGACCCTTGTCTCTTCGTGATCGATGTTATCCAACTAGAACCGTTCAACCTTCTGTCATTGTACTTCCACCAGTTGAAGGAAATTTTGAGCTTATACATTCTTTTATTCAAGGGGTACCAAAATTTACTGGTTCTGAAAATGCTTATGAATTTATAAGTGAATTTGAATTGTATTCATCCACAACTCAAATGCAACAATTATCTAATGAATCAATCAAGCTAAGGCTAATTCCATTTGCTCTACTTGAAAGCGCTAAAAGATGGCTAAATTCTCTTCCCAAACAGTCAATAAGAAGTTGGGATGAATTCGTCAGCGTATTTCTGAAAAAGTTTTTTCCTTTTCACAAAACTTTGAAAATTCGAACTGAAATAAATCAATTTTCTCAAAATGAGGGGGAAACTTTTTCAAAATACTTTGATAGGTTCAACCAATTACTGTATAGTTGTCCTCATCATGGAATCATAAAAGATTACTTATGTCAAATTGTATATGAGGGTCTAAACTATCAGACTAGAACTCAACTAGAATCAATGTGTGGGGGAGATTTTATGTCTAAAACGGCCAATGAAGCTTGGAAATTCTTAGAGGATTATTCTGAAAAGTACATGCAATAGGAGTCCATTCATGTTCCCATCCGTGCTTCCACTAAAGGAGTGCATGTCGCGGATACAATTCATATTCCCTTAGAGACTCAAACTCCTCAATTCAATGGACTACCCCAAGACCAAGTCAATGTCATAGCTCAAAATGGTCTTTACTCATCCACATCTGACCTTAGTTGGAGAAATCATCCAAATTTCTCATGGTCTAATTCAAATAATGTCGCAAATCCATCTCACATGATACCGAATTCATTATACCAAGCTCCATTTTCTTCTAGTCCTCAAACTTCTCATGTTTCACCTCAACCTGAGCCTTCGAGTGAACCTTATAGGCACCCCTACTTTCAATCATCAAACCAAACCTCCCAATCTTCTCAACCGTCACAAGATATTGTTCGATTAGAAAAACAAATAAATAATCAAGATGTTAAACTCGAACAAATGATGAATATGATGAAGGAACTAATGAAAAGTAATGAGCGAGGAAAGTTGCCTAGTCAACCCGAGGTGAATCCAAAATATAACTCTCGTACTGTGGATTCTTGTGAGGATGGAAATAATTTGGTTAACGTTGTCACCACCCTGAGGTCTAGAAAAATGATTGACAATAATGCTGGCAATCCCGACAACCATTCGATTTCAACCCCAATTGAAAAGCTTGACACTCTTGCGATGGCAACCAATGCCAACTCCTTGGAACCTTATGAAACCCCATCTTCTTCGAATGTTGGCAACCCCAACATCTCTTCTTCTAATGTCAGCAACCCTGATAATAATTCCTCCTCTAATGTTGGCAATCCCAACATCTCACCTTCTATTCCTGTACCTCAATCACTTTCCACATCGAAACCTTCTTCTTTGAACGATCAAATTTTTGAAAGAGTCTATAAACCAATAGCCCCTTATCCTCACAGGCTTAACAATAAGAAGAAGGATGCAAATTTTGAAAAAATTCTTGAAATCTTCAAACAAGTTCGTGTCAATATTCCACTCTTAGACATCATCGAACAAATTCCTCAATATTCCAAGTGTCTCAAGGAGCTATGCACCCGAAAACGAGCCACTAATGTTCCTAAAACTGCCTTTCTAACTGCGAATACAAGCTCCATTCTTTCGAATCCTGCCCCAGTCAAGTACAAGGACCCCGGTTTCCCTACAATTGATTGCAAAATAGGAAAGCGACGATCAAGTTTTTGGCGCCGTTGCAAAATAGGAAACATTCACATATCTCGTGCCCTACTTGATCTCGGTGCAAGTGTAAATCTTCTTCCTTACACTGTTTATCGTCAACTTGGATTAGGGGAGATTAAACCAACAAACATCACTCTTCAGTTAGTTGATCGATCTTTTAAAAAACCATTGGGCATAATTGAAGACGTTTTGATTCAAATTGAACAATTTTACTTCCCTGTCGATTCCATAGTTCTAGAAACCGAGCCTGTTTTGAGTCAGGGTAGTCAAATTCCATTGATTTTGGGTCGTCCCTTCTTAGCAACCTCAAATGCTATCATTAATTGTAGGAGCGGCCAACTTGGACTATCGTTTGGGCACTTAACCATTAAATTGAATATTTTTCATCAACCCAAGGAGATCGAAATAGGAGAAGTTGACATAATAGAAACAGTTTTAGATGGCACATCTGAATTATCTCCTCTAAAAACTTCATTTTCCTCAGTTGACGTGTGCACTATGTCTTTTGATGAATTGTTCGAAGATGAGCTTAAATTTTGAATGACGAGGATGGATATATGGAACGTCTCAAACATAATCGTAATTCCATAGCATCAGAAGAAATCATTGTTAAAAACTCAGGCTTATGGGACTATAATAATCTTCAGTTGAATGATTTAAATCATTGGCACGACAAAAATTTTATAGGAAGGATTTTGATCTTAGATCTCACTGACATGCCTTTTGTACGTCAAAAATCATATACGAAATCATCATCCATCATTTTCGATAGAGGCAAGTGTGGAGGGAAAGAAAAATCTCATTTTTCACATAAAACTCACCATCATTATAAATTTCATTTTGTATATAATTGGCATTCACATATAGTGGTTAAATTGCATTTCATTTTACAAATCATTCTGCATTTGATACACCTTTGGGTACTATCTTTCAATTATAGAAAAAATTTACAGTGTGGACACTGTTTAGTTCTAGTGTGGGGGGAGGGGGAGTCTGCATTTCACTCATTTTCGTTTTTTTTCTTTATTTTTCTTTCTTTTCATTTTCATCATTTAAAAAGGGCCATCATGCATTTTAGACTGTAGTAACATGCCATTTTTTTTAGACTGTAATAACATGCCATTTTTTTTAATTTTTTTTTTTGAAATCCGACTCATTTTCAATTGATACAACAAAATAAGTATACAATTTTTAGCCAGTTGATAGTATTTTTCTCTCTCAGCTAAATTCGAATTTGAAATATAATGAAAAGTTTAATTTTGAGGGATAATAGTGTAACCGGTACATAGGGAGATTCTTAGGTGATGGCCATGAAATCTATTCTATATTGTAGACTTTGTTTAAATAAGTGGAGGACTTAAAATACTTATATTGGCTTTTCAAATATTTAAAACTAAGTTGTGTTAAGTTGAATTCGCGTAACTCTCTTTTGTGCTTATATTTTCAATAATAATAACAGTAATCCAAGGGTATCCAACATTGCTTGTATATCAAGCGTTGGTGTGCAAATCCGCCAAGCTCTATCCGACATGTTGTTGACAAAGTCAGCGTTGGAATATCTTGGTCTCATTTTTTGAGATTGGACACCTAAGGATTACCGACACGTTGTTGACAAAGTCAAAGTCGGCCTGCACAATCCGCCAAGCTCTTTACCTACTCTCCGTTAGTCCGCGAGGCGGTGCATGGGTGGTAAACCTTGGTCTTCTAAGTTAGGTGTATGTACTTGAACACAAATTTTAAAATTTTATAGAATAAAGAATAAGCGATGATGCCTAAACACTTCTTGACCTTATTGATTTGACTAGCCATACATGAGAAAATAATAATACCACTTTACAAACTGTGCCAAGCAAACTAAGAATTTATTTCATGGCTGCACTATGTTATCGACCGAACTAACTGGCCAAACTAGAATTTAACATTTGAAAATTTGATTTATATTGAAAATTTGTGACAAGTTGAGGTATCTAAAATAAAATCAACTGATTAGAAATTATTAACTTAATTTGTTGTACCACTTTCCTGAAATAAGTCGTGTTTTCATTTTTCGTTTTTATTTGCATAAGTCCTTTACATTCATGTAGTTACATTAGAGTTATGACATACTGCATTTGGATTTTGTGGGTAGTATCCGCTGAAAACCCTCACGAGACACCACTCGTCCTACTAGGGACACCTAGAGGTTTAACGGCTTGTTGCATACGCTCAATGCAATCGTGTTTCCTACGAAAGTGTAACCTATCTAGTCTAGTTTTTCATTTTTGTTTTACTCAAGGACGAGTAAAAGATAAGTGTGAGGGTATTTGATCAACATAGAAATATGTTAATTTATGCACCTATATTTTATCTTTTTTGTATATAAATAAATGTTACGCTGGGTATTTTCTTGTTGTTTTTATAGATATGTTGACCAGACCTCATCATCCTTAAAAGTGAAGAATAAATGCCATTTACTTGAAAAATTGCATAAGAGACTAGATGTGTTCACATTGGTTACATTAGAAGAAGAATGGTAGAAAAGATCTCAAAAGATGTCATTGGAAGATGTTTGTGTTCACATTAGCCACATGAAAGATATGGAAGATTTTTCTTATATGCTTTTGGAGTCTAACATGAGTCCATGTTTGGAAGAATTAATCACATGCAAATCTTTTGTCAATCAATTAGCCACATCGAAGATTTGGAAGATATGGAAGGTATTCACCATGATATGCGCAGATATTCTTAGAGATTATTTCCAAACAAGCTTAGTCAAGAAAGGCATGTGATATGATAATAATTCTTGGAAAATAGGCCCATATATTCATACAAATCTGATTAGCGTTTGGCCAATTTCACCTATAAAAGCACATGTATACCCATTGTAACAAATATTCTGTATCAATTATTCTGTATTCTCTTCTCCATTAATAATAGTTCTTCCTTTTTACTATTTCTGCATTTTCTTTCTTAGCAATAGGTGTTGTCTTCACAATTAGTTTTGGAAGAGCACCAATTGTATTTTACATTTGTTTCATTAGTGATTAGTCGTTTGATTAGTTTCAACGACAATCCTAATTTTATTTTTGTTGTTCTTCTTATTCTGCACTTTTATTTTCTGCATTGTTGTTCTTGTTTTGCAATTTACTTTCTTTAGTGATTAATCGTTGATTAGATTCAACGATAATCCTAAGTTCGCAATTTCAGTTGTTTTTATTTCAACAAAATCTCCAGGCTTCGTCTAACTCGCCCAAGAGATTAGATAAATAATTTGATTTTAATTTACCTCCCTGTGTTCGACCTGTATGCTACACACCTGTATGCTTGCAGTATTTAATTTAAATGTCGCGCTTTTCTGGTTCATAGGAAAGCGACGATCAACAAGCTTTGTTTAAGTCCGAAAAATCAATGCATGTTCGCCATTTTCCATCTGATTTCTTGACCAAAACAGGATTCGATATCAGTCGGGATACGTCGAATCTCTAATGAACCCATTATCCTTCAATTTTTCCACTTCTTCTTTTAGGGCTGCCGACCTCTCTTGGCCTAACATACGCCTCTTCTATTTAACAGGTGGATGTTTCAGATTAATACTCAACGAGTGACTCATAATGGATGGAGATATCCTACACATGTCAGCGTGGGTCCAGGAAAACACATCTAAATTTGCCTTTAGAAAGTCTATCAATTCATTTGCTCGGAACGGATCCAACTGGGATCCAATCTTCAAAACCTTTGTGGTATCAACGTCGTCAATGGGAATGTCCACTGTTGTTTCATTAGGAGTCGCCTTTCTGTCCCCAGGCTCTTCATCCTCTCTGGGATTTATGTCCTCGGACAGTTCTCTGGGCAACTCCCTCTGGGTTGGTCCCTTTAGTTTCTATGCTGAACCCTCCCTCGGAGGGGAGGAAGCACCTTTAGCATGTATACTTAATCCCTTCATCAACATCTTTAGTTCGGCCATGTAGTAGGCTCGTCCGGAAACCTGATCACCTCTCATTACTCCCACCCTGGCTTTGGTTGGAAACTTTAGCAATAGGCATCAGGGTGCGATGCAAGCCCTGAATTCCGCGAGAGTCGGTCTACCCAAGAAAGCGTTATAGGGCGAGTCGATGTCCAAAACTACAAACTGGAGAATTCTTACTCTTCGACGGTCTCCTTGTCCCAATGCCACTGACAATTCTATATATCCCATTGGAGTCGTCGATGTCCCATTGAAGCCATGAATCCATCCCTCATAAGGCTTCAAATCTTCTGGTTCGAGTTTCATCTGATCGAACTCTTGCTTGAAAAGTATATTGACGGAACTTCCATTATCCACTAATACCTTATGAACTAGAGCGGGACCAATAGTTGTTGTGATGACCAGTGGGTCTTCAGTGGGTGATTGAACTCCAACATCATCTCTGCTACGGAACACAACATCGTCGGACATCGTTTTCTGTTGCTTTATCGAAGCGATATCTTCAAGGTTATTACATTCCTCCATACCGATGTGTTTAGCTGCGTTAACATATTGGTCCATCGCCCTGTAACTATGGCTGGCTGGATGCGCCCGCCTACTATAGTGTTGATGACAGTCCCTTTACCTTTCTTTTGAGCTGTGGGTTTAGGAGCAGGTTGATTTTGGTTCGGGGTCTGCCCACTGCCCCTGTCTTCCGGAGCGACTTTACACTCGTCTAACTTTCCTTCCCATAATAGCTTTTCAACAACGTCTCTCAGATGCCGACATTCATTAGTTGAGTGTCTGTGAGTTCTATGGAACAAGCAAAATTTTCCAATCGCGATCTCTTTTTCGGTTGAGTCTCTGGGTGGTGGCCTTTTATATTGTAAGACATTGTAAGTATCCAGGTAGATGTTTTCCAATGTGTCATTCAGCGGCGAATAGTTCTCAAAGGCTTGGAATCGAGGTCTTTTACTAGAGTTGTTTCCTCGGTTCCTATTCCTTCTATTGCCATTTCCATTCCTCTTGTTATTACATTCGTTCTTATTGCCAATCTTTACCTCAACCCTTCCCGAGCTATCACCAGGCTGTTTTACTGCGACATTGCTTTGAATGTCTTCCTTAGAAACCCCTTTTGATTTTCTCTTTCTATTTGCATAGGCTTCCTCTCGCCTCAAGCGAATATTGGCCTTTTCGTAGAACAATTCCCTAGTGGGGGGTGGTTTTCCGGAGAGATAATCCCTGAATTCTGTGTCAGGGTCGACTCCTTCTATTAAGGCCATCAGAATAGTAAGTTCATGAGGGTCACTGACATTAGTAACAGCTAGGTTGAAGCGGTCTAAGTATGATTTCAAAGATTCACCTGGAGACTGCTTAATCCTCGACAACTCAATGACGCTTTTAGATTTTCGAGCATGAAGTCGGAACTGGTTCATAAAGCATTCACTCAGCTCTTTAAAAGTTGATATCGACGATGGAGGGAGTCGGGTGAACCACGTCAATGCCACATCTTCTAGATAAATCGGGAAGGCCTTGCATTTTACAGCGTCTGGAGTTGTGCGACATTCATGAACCATGCATACCTCATCAAATGTTGTCCCGGGTCGGTTCTCCCAGAATGCCGATCCATCTGTGGCAAATTAAATTACCAGGGGAATTGAAAGTCCAGTATGTCATCTGTAAGGGGATGTGACTTTGTTCAATGCCCCAGTTCTCATTGGTATAGCATCGGCTATCGACCATGATTTGGCGCACCATTGCTTATACATCAGCATTCGTTAATGTTGGTTCAGGCTCTCTGGCCCTGATGTTTGGATTGCCCCTGGACTCCTGACCAGGGGATGTTCTCCTGCTTCTAGCAACAGCTGCCCTGCTCTGTTCCCTACGATCCCAGTCATTCATGGGAGGAAGGGGTTGGAAGAGTTGTTCTTGTGTGGGATTGATAATACTAGGATCCCTGGGTAGAACGTGAGATCCACGCATGGGCAGTAGCATAGGCTCTCTCAGACTCGGGTCGTCAGGCCCTAGCACATGAGCAACATCTTCATGGGATCCCAAAGATCCAAAAGTCAGCTGATCAAGATTTTTAGCTCGCTCATACAACCTTCTTTCACAAGGGCGCTCTTCATTCGAAGAGGATGACTGGTCTGCTTTGAGACGGTGAGTTGGAGAGGGTGTCTTCTGCCTATGAAGTTCACTAATTTCCCTACTCATAATCATCATGTTCTCTTGCATGTGAAGACTGTCAAGTTTGTGAGCATTCAAAGCATCCCTAGTGCTCTCAAGCATATCAAGAAAGCGCGAAAAGTCTCCATGTGTGAATGGTGCAGATGGATCGGGTTGTTCACTAGTCATCGCGGCCGGTATCAGAGCATTGGTGGGTGCTCGAGTAGGTGTACCAGTTTCAGCCGCGTTCGGATCGGATCGGAGTAGGGTAGCAGAGACAGATCAGTTTAGAGGGGGTAGCATCAGGGCCTCCGGATCGGTTCGGGTTTGCGTTATTAACCTGGTGCGGAGCGCCCGGTTCAGATATGCCAGTTCCAGAGCTCTGTCCACATGACTTCGTCACGACTATGGCCTGCTGGTCTTCGTTAGCCTCATTCTCCCGAGCGCCTTGTACTTCTTTCCCTTTTCCTTTGGCCATAATATCCTATTCCTTAGAGTGTAATTAGCAAATACTCGAGAATGCCAAAAACAAAGGACTAACTTCTTTGAACTCGAGGGTGCAAATAGTAGAATGATAATCCCAAAAAGCGGAGAATTCAAAAAATTCTAAGTGAAAGCACAAAAATGTTAGACCAAAAAGTTGTTCTAACACCCAAACTAGCAATAATTCTGATGAAATGAAATCAAAAAGCAAAGAGAAACACACGATTTATGGTGTTTCAGTGTTAAAGAGCCTACATCCACTTTCTACTCTTTGGATTAATGATTTCAATACAAACACAATAGTAGTTCTCACTCAATTTCACTCATACAATGCATAACTTCACTCAATGTTTATGGATTATCACTTCAAATTGTGGTAATGATCTGAATATAGTGATGAAATTTGGTTGACAAGGGAGTTTGAGCTCTGAATTTGCCAAAAGTATCCCTTCAAATGGCCCTTGGTGGTCTATTTATAGGTGAAAATATCTCTGGACTGGCTTCGGTTCGGATGCACGTGGAGCTCATCCATTAAGAGTCGGGTTCGAATGGAATGAGACAAAGACAATGCATCAGGTTAGTGGGTGAACGTGGGGGAAATGGCACAATACTGCTCCGCATCTTCAGGGATCGTGGGCTGTAACTGCTGCAGCTTCCTGCTCTCAGATCGGGCATGTAAAGGAGAGAAGGAGCGGATCGGGCTTCTCTGAACCGATCTGATTCTGTCTTCGCTTCTTTGTTTCCTGCTCCATAATGCTTCGGTTTGGCTTGGTAACTCCGATCAGATCCAAGCCTCTAGTGCACGTTCTTATAATCAATACTCTTCATCAATTCCCCTTTTAACTTTGTGTAGCCTAATTCACAAAGTAGGCTAACATCTTAAAACAACATTAATAAAGTGATTAGCTATTATTAATTAAATACATAGTTATCTGTTGTCATTGTTGACTAAGATGACTAACAAATCTTAATCACATCATAAATGCTTAATTAACTAACCTTATACACATTAATAACACTAATTCAATTAATCTAAATCTAATCATTAAAACTAAGTTACTTAATCTTATCACATCATTAATACTTAATTAATTAATCTTAATCATATCATTATTAAATTGATCAATTAGCATTTGTCATACTTGTTTAAAATGATCAATTAATTTTAATTTTCATTCTTAAAATAATGAATTAATTATGATTTCATCTTTACTTTACAAATCAAATATCTTCAAAATCTAAGCAAAAGATTGTAGTCCAAGATATTTAAAAGATTAACCATTTCCCCAATCGTTGATATAGCAATCGCTGAACAAACTCTTCCATAGCTCTTACCACATGTCAATCATTAATCCAAATATTACATAGTATAATACAAGCACAAAAATATATGTAAATAGCAAACATATAACATATAGATTGGTGCTTTTAAACAGTATCGCACTTTGTAAAGTAATCACAAACTTGCTTACTTACTTTTCGAAATATCGACTTTAGGATGGAATAACCAAACCAACAACCCATTAGAAGAAAACACATATACACTCAAGATAGTACAATAAATTTCAATCAATATGAATGATTTGGTGCTAATTTGAGTTTTATCTAATTTCAAATGCTTGTTTTAAATTAGATGAATACAACACGAAAATTCCAATTGAAACAGATGGAGAATTAACTCTCACGCTTTCTGAAATACTATGATGTGATTGAATTCATATGATAATATTTATCGTTGTCAGTATAAATTGTGTGATTGGATGATTTAGATGATTTATTGCTTGTTGGTTGTTATTGGATGATTAGATCCAAAATTTCTATTTCATATTCATATATAAAATGATTATGGGCTGTGATGCATGAAGAATAGGGTGGAGGGATCCAACGGGATTCCCCAAATATTTTATATGTTACTTGCTTTCATATTATTCATATATGAAATTTTTAACCCAAGTAATGCAAAATCTATTTGGATGTTGATTCCTGAATTGAAATTTGACATTGATGTGTTATTAATCATAAATGGTATTGATTAAGTGGTTGACAGTAAATGGCCAAAAATCTATCTTTTTAAGACGTTGATTCACCGCTATGCGAATTGACGAAATTGAAGTTATAAAATTTATTTTTATAACTGAAGCATGGTATTAAATTGTATTTTATACAAGTTATATAAAATAGAAGTTTAATAAATAAACCAGTATTTATAATAGGGTTTTATCTAATAATTATTAATGATTTATATAGCAAATATTTAGGTTCTTAATAGGTTTTATAAGCAAGTAAGTCATAAATTAACCTAAGGAATAATTATTTGGAATAATTTTTTCATAAAACAATTAAGAGATATTATTAAATTAATTAACATATTAATTTATTTAAGAAGAAGGATTAGTGGAAATCAGTTAACAAGTTAACTGTAGTTTACTGTTTGACTAAGTCAACTGTTTTTATTTGGAATTGGTTGTTAAATTAATTTGGTTTCAATTAATTTAATAGAGTTTTGACAAATACTTGTTCAAAACTTAATAAAGGTTCATAAAAGTTAATTAATATTTTAATTAACTATATATAAAGATATTTATCGAGTTATTTATTATTAATAAAGTTAGTTATTATTTTTGACTTTTTAAAAGGGATTCACTATTCTATTTTAGTTAATAAAGAAGTTAACTACTTCTACTTTAGTCAATGATGAAGTTAGTTGTTATTATTTTTAGTAATAATTAAAGTTGTTACTTTTTTAATTGGAATTTATTTTTGAATGCAATCAAGTTGTTATGACATTTTAATTGGATTTTGCAAACGGATTTATAAAGGGATTTTATAATAAACCCAAGATTATAAACAAGGTTTATTAAAGAGATTTAAAAATAATGCGATGATTTTAAACAAGCTTCTACTTAATATTTGAATTAAGTAAAATATTTGTAATTGAAAGCAGATTTGCAAAAATGCAAAGAAAGGATGTTTAATGGGTTTGTGTAAAGAATTTAGAAAATGGTTTTGTTTTAATAATCCAAATTAAGTTTTATAATAAGACGCATAATGGATTTGTGTAAAGAATTGGACAGATGGATTTTTTGGTTTAAGTCCAATTTGTAAACGAATTATATTATAGAGGATTAAAGCTAAAGGTTGTCTTTTAGTAAGTATTTACTTAATAAATAAACTAAGTAATGGTGATCGTAATTGGAAGGAGATTTTCAAATGTAAGAAATGGCTCATAAAACCATAATTAAATGGAATAGTAAATGATATTTCTATGATATTATAGTTAATATTAGTTTTTAGTTACAAACTTTTATTTATCTTAAGATAAGAACGTTGTCGAGTCAAGGTCTAAGAGATAAATAAAATACCCCAACTTGGACGACTTCATTATTATCCAATGGATGGTGCTAGCTTAAAATGGTAATGATGTTGGAGTAATGAAAATAAGGTGTGACTGTACTTATACCATTCGATTAAGTATATAACACTATTTTTGAAGTATTGTAAATAGTATGGTTTTGTGAATACACTAATTCCAAGAAGTAAGTATATATATGGCTATGGTTTTCGAAGATATGAAACAAAAGTTAGTCTAGTTTGAAATAGAAGTGGATATTGGAAATTAAATTTTATTTCCATAGCGTTATTGTAAACTTCGATTTTACAGAGTTTTGAAGTTAAATAAAATCCGTTTGGTGTTATATAATAAATAATATGTCGCTTGATATTGTTTTTTCCCATATAAGAATTGATGATTAGATCTATACCATTTCACTATGAATATATAGCGATATTTTCGAAGTAATGGAAATAAAAAAGGAATTTCGTGAATACACTTATTTTGCATTTAGAAAGTAACATAAGCAAAAGAGTTTTGTGAATATACTTATCTAGTTGAGATGAGTATTTGGGATCAATTTTTAAGAATCGATAAAATGATTTTAATGAATGGTTAAATTAAAAGGGCCTGAGTTGCTGTTGTACTTGATTATACTATTTGAGTTGATAGTTAAAGAACCAACTATCAATGAATTTCCCTTTTTAACTTATGATGTGTTAGTTCGAGGAGACCCTGATGGGAACTGGACCCAAAACCACCTCGAACCGACCTTGCCTTCGAAAACTAAATTTGCAGGGATGCTTATGCGTATTGAGATGATTTGAAGGCGTAGACCTTTGGAGCGAAAAGAGATGCTCGCAGATGTCTCTGGTTAACTACTAGGATTAAACTTGTAGCAGTAATCCCTACGTTCTTGGTTCTGCATGATGCAAGGACTTCTTATTACTAATCCTAGGGTTTATCTCGATAAGATGTAGTAAAAGAGTACTTTCAGTTTGTCCTGATCCTGGATAATTTGCATGGACGAATGTCTAACAGAGTATTTCCTAAAATCACGTATGTTGGTTTTTGAAATATACCAAGCATGGTGACGGAGAACGCAACTTATTTTAGCTTAACACCCAGAGTATCTCTGTGCAAATCAATTAGTGATTGGCGGATCTGACAATGTGGCATTCAAAGTTGAATGTGATGTCTAAAAAGGTAATTGTATCCTCAAGCCTCATCAACTGGAAAATGACTAATATCGGGCAGATAGTAGGGCTTTATGGGTCATAACCATTAGGGAATATCATAGAGAAATCAATTATCCCTTTTTGTATGCTTCATAAGTACGGTTGTTGATCCCAACCGTGGTGTTGATATATTTTGTGCACTCATGTTGAATGAGTGAAGGGTTCTGTATGGCCGAATTGCAAGATGTTCTTTGTAAAGACCCGAAAATTCCCGCCCTTTGAATCGACCATAAACCACACAAGTCTGATCCAAAAGTTGGAAATCTCCGAATACTTTAACTCTGGGAATACAACACATCAGAACAACAACAGACTTTTATTACATTACAATAATGTTACATCATAGTACATAATATATCAGAGTACATCGAAATTAAATTACAGTGGAAGATAAATTTTACATTAAATAATACATTGCAGCGGAAGATTATCAAAAGCTTTGGACACAACTTTAAGCTTCAATCCAGGATCCTGCTAAAGAGATAAATATCTGCAAAACAAACTACACGACTGCCCATGTGGAAAATATGGGCACCCGAGTTTGCCAGTGAAACAAACTATAGGTCAGTCATGGGACTGGTATGAGAAATCTAACTTAACTAATTTAATAATAAGGCTAATCACAGGACCACGCCGCTAATGCAGAACGGGTTTACTCCATTGGATTGCCAGTGCATAAAATAAAGTAAATCGTTAAACAACGCAATGCTTTTTAGAAAAATGAAACCATTATAAGACTCAAGTTCCATCACACAATGCAACGCAAACCGGAGGATAGAGTTTTACCTTATAATGGTCAAAAGATGCTTGATACGATAAAAACGGATTTGATATTATTATTAGTGTATATATGTTTCAAAAACAAATTCAATCATAATGTATCAATCATAGACGGCATAACTACCATATACTATGTCTCCATACTACATGGTGTCGTATTGGAAGTTGGTTTTCCATCATGAAATCGAGGCTAGGGATCGTCCTCTCCGATTCAAGACACTCTAGCAAATGCCTCAGGATTCCCCACAGTGAACCCTTGGATCTTCAGGGCCGGTCCCCACCTAACGGTAGCAGATTAATTATGCCTGAACACACGCTTCCTGGTTCCTTTGAACCCCCATATGGCCACTAACAACCTATAAATCTGAGGTACCACATAATCCATCATCCACATAAGTAAAAATGTCAGGGCTGGTAGGTCACTGACACCACTCCAGCTAGAAAGAAACGTGTGCATTCCCTGCAGTCCTTATCCCGTTTTTGACGCATACCGGGGTGTGAGGCTCGCGAAGTCACGCTATACACAAAGCTATGCCTAAACAGGCTATGCTTTGATCACCAACCACAAGGCCCTGCTTTTCAACAAAAGCCTTGATCCATGCATCTTGGCATGACACATTGTCAATCCATACCATACCATTGATTCCTACCAATATATAATCTCTAAGCTCGTACGTCTCAGAGAAGGGTGTTGAACACCAAACAGATATATATTTAGCAAAGATCAACGCATTAAGTATAAAGAAATACAACGTCAGACATACGATCCATTTACAAGTCCGTTCTAGGTTTGAACGAAATCGGAATCACCTTATTCCGCCCCCATATGTCCAATACAGAGGTGAGGTACACGCATATCCGACAATCAACAAGTACGACCGGATGGCTACCACTGAAGCCCCTTCAAGGTAGCTACTCCCATCATGGGTCTAAGTAGCAACACATCCATTCAATGTGAAGATCGCCGGTCTTCAATCATCGTCTTCAACTCTTCGACTTAGATCGATGTATAATCATTTGAAATGAGATTGAACTCGGAATTTTCAAATGATCCTCGCATATATAAAGTTTAAAACCATTTCGTATCGTTATTAGTATTTAAGAACGATCTATCGCTATTTTTAGATATAAAAATAGCTCAATTAATCTAACGACGCTTCGGCTCGATCGGCGGCCCTGGCGCTGTTTTTATCGAAATTTGATTTACACTTATCTCGAAATCTAACCGTTGGATTTTAACAAAATTTATATCGTTGGAAAGATCTTCCCAAAGCGGTCCTAACGGTTCCAGTTTTGGGAAAATCCGACGGTCGGATCATTCGGCATAATTGTTTAAAGTTACGATTTCAAAACGTGAACAGCAGCAGTGCGATTCGTTCAATTTTAATTTATATATATATAATATAAATTGTTTGGCGATTTCAACTATTAAGGTAAATTCTTTTTATCGCATCTAAAATGACGATAAAAATGTCACTTTTATTCCTACTCTTTTTATTGTCCTTAGAACGACAATAAAAATACTTTTTTTAATTATAATCTTTTTATTGAATAAAATATCAATAAAAATGTTGCTTTAAATTTATCCTTTTTGTTTACACTTAAAATGTAAGTAAAGATATCACTTTACATTTATTCTTTTCATTTGCATCAAAAGGTAAATAAAAATATAACTTTTTAACTCTAATCTTTTTATTGTCTATATTCTGACAGTAAAAATATATATTAAATTCTATCTTTCTGATTACATCTAAAATGTAAATCTCTTTTATTTCCATGTTTTTACTTACATCTAAAATGTAAAATAAAAATATACTTTTTATTTTTATGTCTTTATTTACATCTAGAATGTAAATAAAATGCACTTTTTCTATTCATATTTTTATTCACATCTACAATGTAAATAAAAATATGCCTTTCATATTCATGTTTTTATTTACATCTAAAATGTAAATAAAATGCACTTTTTATTTCAAGTTTTTATTCACAACTAAAATGCAAATGAAAAATGTACTTTTTATCTTCATGTTTTAATTATATCTAAAACATAAATAAAAATATCATTTTTCGATTCCTGTTTTTATCTATATCTAAAATATAAATAAAAATGTCAACTTTTTATAATCATGTTTTTATTTACAACTAAATTGCAAATGAAAAATGTACTTTATATCTTCATATATTCATGTTTCTTTTTATTTGCAATAAATTTGCAAATAAAAATGTACTTCCTTTTCTATGGTTTTTATTTGCATATAAAAAGGCAAATAAAAATATACTTCTTTTTTTTTCTAATCATGTTCACACATACAAAATGTGCTTTTCCCTATTCATGTTTTTATTTGCAAATAATTTGCAAATAAAAATATAATCATTTTCTCTATATTTCTCATATTACATAAAAATGTGTTTTAAATGTAAAACATGATTCCCTAATAAAACATGAATCTTTTATCCGTTCTAACATTACATTGAAAATATGATTTTTTTTTATTCTCAAAAGTGAATAATGCTAAAAATGTTCCTTTTTCATATTATGTTTTTATTTACATCTAATATGTAAATAAAAATATACTTTTCTATAATCATGGGTTTTATTTACAACAAGAGTGTAAATAAAAAGGTGCTTTCTAATTCTAAGTTTTTATTCACATCTATAATGTGAATAAAAATGTACTTTTTCATGACAACAGTGTACATTCTTATCTTAAACCTTTTTGATAAACAAAAATGCCTATTTTTTTGTTTAATCCTTTTTAATGAACAAAAATGTTTATCTTGGTTTTAATCCCTTTTTTACTACCAAAGATGTTTATTTTTATTTAATCCTATTCAATGACCAAAAATGAGTATTTTTAGTTTCACTCTTTTTTTTAATTGACAAAAATGTATATTTTGTCTCATTCTTTTTAATTGGCCAAAAATGTATATTTTGGTTTCACTAATATGACACATTTATTTCCTTACATTTTCTTATCTATTCTAATAACATGTAAAAGTCAATTTTATATATTCACATTTTACTAAGTATTCTAATGACATATACAAGTATATTTTATATATTAACATTCCTCTATGAACTCTAATGCCATATAAAAGTATATTATATATATTCACATTTTTCCATGACTTCTAATAACATATAAATGGTCATTTATTGGTAATCAATTTTCTATGTTATTCTAATATCATATAGCATAATATTTTATATGTAAAACATTTTCTGTGAATTCTAATTTCATATAAAATAGTGTTTTATATGTAAAAATTTCTTTTCTAGTGATTCACATTACAATAAAAATGTAATTTTTATTGTCATCTCTTTTCTAATGATTCATGTTACAATAAAAATGTAATTTTTATTGTCTATTCTCACATTTTACATAAAATGTAATTTTTAATTCTAATGTCTCATTTTACATACAATGTAATTTCTATTTCTAATATCTCATTTAAAAGTGGTTCCTTCAATTAATTGGCAATTCTAGTTTATTTTTGTTTTTTTTTGTTTCAGCCTTTCTAATTAACAAAAATGTTTATTTTTGTCGCTACAACTTTTTTATTGACAAAAAGTAAATTTTGTCGCTACTACTTTATATTGACAAAAATATGTTTTTTGTCGCTACTACTTTTTTATTCCAATTAGACATTTCTAACATAAATGATCTTTTTATCCTAATTAGAAAATGACACAAATTCTGTTAACAAAAATGTGAATTTTGTTTTGTTAACATTAATACATAAAAATGAGATTTCTCTTATGTCAACATTTTATACATAACAATGTTCCTTTTCTTGCGTTAACATAAAAATGATAACTTGGTTTTGTTGAATGTTCTAATTCAACAAAAATGGTAAAAATGTTTAATTCAACAAAAAGGTTCATTTTTGCTATAACAATTTATTCAAACGAAATGATCCACTTGTTCATGACAATTTTAAAATAACACACTATTGATCTATATGTCTGCGATAATTTTACAATAACATAATATTACCCAACTCAACAGATCTAACAAATATGAGATTCACAATCAACAAATCAACCAATATGATAATTTGGTTATGTTTATTCTATTTCAACCAATATGATAATTTAATCTCAACACAATAATCAATCGAATTAACAGATCATCATAACAGCGACAATCGTACTTATTATCAAATCACGAACAATCATATACTGAATTTAACAGCAGAGGAATAATAACACAATTATAATTAATTTATTCTAATTATTTAAAAGGAAATAGAGTTCTCACAACGTTATTGAGTTCTGCGCTGTTCAGATCCAAAATTTGGTCAAAATTTAGCTTGCTCAAAATCAGGTCTAGTCAGTTTCATCGCGTAGATCTCGGTCTCACGATCGTGGCGCACCTGAAATCGTTCGAATCCGAGTCCGTACGAGAAAGATATGAATTAATTAAGATCGGTCAAAGTTTAAATTAATTAATTTATAAAGTCAAAGCTTTGAAAAGTCAACTCACCCTCCATCTTCCTCCCTAACGTTCAAAACCTAAAATGAACCCATAACCTTCAAAACTAGGTTTCCATTTATCTCGAAATTGGTGAAGCTTGAAGACGATCGAAAGGTGGCATATCGAAGAGGGATGGAAGGGGGTTGGTGCACCCTAGCGGTGGTTGGCCGAGGTAGGCCCTAGGAGGTGCGGCGGTGGGACATAGGCGGCCGGTTGGGTGGAGGAATCCGGGCAAAATACTTCATGAAACCTCATCATGTCCGTATCAAATCGGAGAGGAAGAAGAGTTCTACAATAAGTTCTAAAGTATCATTCGAATTCATTGAGAAGATTGGGAGTATTTGAGGAATGAAATTCGGACATTTCTGGCCATGAATGATAAGGGCGGCGGCTGGAGCAAATAGATTAGGGTTAGGGGTTTTGTCATTTAGTGAATATTTATATTAATTAATTAGTTAATTACCTAATTAAGGCCCGATTATCAACTTTGTCCGATTTCAGCCCAACGACTATCGTTCTTACTTATTTACCCCCATTCCGGACTCAACTGGCTATGTCCCGCAGGCCCAAATGACTGTTTTGACCAGGTTTTCTTTATTTTAAAATTTAAGTCTTTTATTTCTAATTCAACCGTACAAATAAATTCACCGGGGCCCCAAATTAACTCCGAAAATTCCCAAAAAATATATTTAGCTATGTTTTGACGCTACGGACCTAGGAAAATTAATTTCGTTCATTTCTGAGCCTGTTTGAAAAATGGCCTTTTTCAAGTCGATTTAAATTAACTAAAATTGGCAAAACACAAATCTTTCCGCCACGGTCACATATTAATTCTAAAAATTATGAAAAATTAAACTTAACCATATTTTGACATTCTGGATCCAACAAAAGTGGTTTCGACAAAAATAGAGGTCATTTGCAAAACAACTATTTTTAAGGCCAATATATTATATTAAAATATATATAAATTCTACAGCGACTTTTCTAAATTTTAAACTGGACATAACTTTTGATTCCCACTATGAAATTTCAATTTTTCAGATTCGTTAGAAAGATATTCTTAAATAGATTCTAATATTTTTGGTTTCACTAAAATCCGATTTATTTTGCATCCTGTATGGTCAGTCAAAGTTCAGCTTTGACTTTTCAAACTACCGTGCTATTTTAAACTCTATTTATAATTAAAGTAGATATATTCGTTTTAACTTCGATTAAAATAGAATTTTGGTCGTTATTATTTAAAATAAATAATTTTAAATATTAAAAATCCATTAAAATTTCTAAAATAAAATTTTAAATTTGCCCCAAAATTCCGGGTTGTTACATTCTTGTTGAACACCAGTGTTTCTATCTCCAGAGAACACTAATCGGGAGGTAGTTCCTTACCTTGTCATATATGGAAATTCATACTCCAATACAAGCCATATGGTTTTATATGTAAATCAACTATGTCAAAAAGTGAGATGCAAGCTTTTTAGCTATATTCCTATTTTTTTAGGATTGTTATACATTATTATAATATCATTGGATTTGATATAAAAAAAGTGTTTATGGTATCGTAAGAGAAAAACATGTGTCATGTTTATGTGTGGCCGTGTCTTATGTGGGTTACATTCTTTCAAAGTATTTTGTAAAAATTAAGCAAGTTGCTTGTGACATGAGTTCATCTTTGAAAGTATTCCAAACCAATCTGGGTGATTTTACTTTCCTCAAAATGTGCTTGGATCAGACCTAGTATTCTTTCCAGTTTGTATTAAATTTTCTTAGAGCTTTAGGAGAGGAGACGTATTCCCATATTTGCTAGTATTAATTTATTGCCGCTATGTGATGTATTTATTAGATTGTATAGGCTTATCTTGTTGTGTACTCTGATTTTATATAATCATAATTATATAGTTTTCTCTTTGTGTGAAGAGTATTGATAAATTATATTTTATTCACTAGGTTGTGAGATTCTATTCTACTCTGATACTGTAGTGTTGACATTCTTCTTCTTCTACTACTTTCTTTCTTTGTCTCACCCTTTAACTTCTTTCCCTTAACTATCCGTTTTTCTGTGCCTTTTGAGTATGACAAGTGTGGTTGAATTTTTGCTTAAACTGTACGGAAAAATGGGTCGTTACATTTGGTATCAGAGTTGAAGGTTAAGTAATAACCTTGGCTTTATGCTGTAACTCAATGGAGATGGGAAAAGTAATACCCTAGATTGAGTTTAAGTGTGTGTATATGAGAGTGTATTCGTTAGTGTTATAAAATTGTTTTACATTATGTTGATTGATTTATTGAGGTGTTTATGAGCTCTATTCAAACAGAATGTACAACTATATCGATAGGTGTTTCTAAACAATTGAACAGTGCAATTCGATACAATATTGTTTTTAAGTGGCTAAATGAAATAATTTTACCTAGAATTATACTTTTGATAAAGGAATAATTTTCTGAAATTATTGATGTGGTTGGTTGTTATTACTATAATCAAATGATATTATAACAATGAGATGGTTATATATAACCGAATAGAATTATAAGAATGGAATATACAATTAAGCAAAATTAAAGTCAGATTCATATTAGAATTGAGAATTTAGATCTCCGATGTGTAGAAAATATTTTGTGAACTATTATAAAGTAATATAACATTACCTTGAAGGAATTTTTGAATAAGAATTGTTTTAAATGGATTTGGAAAATGATAAAGCACTGAACACACTTCAGTCGCTGGAAAATAATTTTGATGACGACGACCGCATCATCAGTATTCATTTTCGAGTTTCTAAGTAACGGAATGTTACCATAGTATAACTGCTAATGGAAATTTATTAAAGAAAAAAGTTATATTAAAAATTCAAATGTTTCAATTGCAATGGTAATAAATATATGCATATAATTATATTACTTTCATAGAATTTGAAATAAATACCGAGAATTTGAATTTTGAAATTTAAATTCAACTTATGCAAGTTAAATGAACTAAAATGATAAAAGTGAGTCAAATGGATTAAAATTTAACTTACGTTAGGTTAAGTTAAATAAAATTGGATTGGGTTAGAAATAATATCGGGTGAAATTGAATATAGAAAAAACTGAGATGTTAATGAAATTATGACTTAGTTATGAATTTTGGATGGAATATTCGATGATTTTGGATAGACGAAATTTTCAAGTTAGATTTAAAAATCTAGCTTAATTTATATTGAAATATAATAGAATGGGGGTGTATAATTATTAATTAAACATAGTTTGAAATACAATTTTAAATTTAATTAAGATGGCCGCATTGCGATAGTTCATAATTGTAATGGCCCGAAAATTCCTACCTTTCTGATCGACTATAAACCACACAAGTCAGATCCAAATGGTAAAACTTTCGAAACATTAACTTTGGGCATACAACACATCCGACAAAAACAAAAGACTTTTCATTAATATCTTTCAATCTTACATCAGAGTAAAAGATTATCAGAGAATAACAAATACAATATAATACATAGAGGAAACATAATTACATTCAGCGGAATACTATCAAATGCTCTAGACAGTGCTTTAGCCTCAATCCAACATCTTGATCAATAAGTCTATAAAACAAAGACTACCTGTCCACCCACGTAGAAATAAAGGCACCCGAGTTTGCAACAAAAAAACAAACGAGTCAGTCATGAACTGGTTTGAGAATCCAAATTAGTTATAATTCATTTTAAACTAGGTAATTCATAGAACCAAGCCGTATAACACGGAACGGGTTCTCCCAATATGAATACAGGTTCATAATTAAACTCAAAACCTAAATAGTTTTATCTTCATATTTGAATTTATCAAATCTAGTCAACTTCGTATCTTTTCAAAATCCATTCATCTTCATATTCCGATTTATAAATCAAATCAACTTTCTTATTTTAAATTCATTCTTTTCGAAAATATTCTCTTTGTACTTATAATCCCTCTTTCATGTCAAATTATTGAAATACTAGATATTTATTTCATATTAAATCATACTTTACTTTGGTATTTTGAAACAAATCAAATTTGAAAATCTCAAATATCTATAATACAAGCATATCTAAACATATGCAACCAGATCGGGAGGTTTCTTTCGACAACAGGGCAACTCGGTCCCAACCTTCTCATCTTGTCAATAATCTATGTATGTCCATCTATATCCATAGAGTCCCATACAATATTTACCTCTATATCCAGAGAGTCGCACACCCATTTGCCCAGGTTTTTAGTCATGGGTTACCCGAATCATAGGTAACACATCAAATCATTTCTATCCCGAAGTGATAAATCATTTTGCAATAATAATCATAAGCACTTTAAAATCATAGTACCCTTTGCTTTCCAAATCATTTAAACATTGGGATTTAAGCTGTCGAAATTTTCTTTGTTTATAAACATCTTTTATAAGCCATTTATCACTTCAAAATATTTATTTTCAAATAATTTCTACTTCTTTAAACAAGCATTTCATTTCATATTATTTTATGAAACCATCTTTCAAAATCATTTACTTACATTCACATTCATAATTAAATGAATCAAACACTATCGCTAAACCACAAGAGTTACAAAAAGCGCTACGAAAAGGCTTATATTAGTTAAATTAGACAAAATGACTTTTATATCTCCCAAAACTTCACATTGTCAATTCAAAACAATTTCAAACCATTTAGGATGATTTATCATAATTTATCACTATTTTTAATAATTTAAAAATAGCTTATTTCATTAAAATCCGATTTTGGGTCTTAAACTGCAAATGCGTATTTTTCTAGAAAACTGATTTTAACTTATCACTAAACTAACCATTGGATTTTAAAAACTATGCATATCATTTGAAAGCTCTATCATTTCCGACCCTACATTTTTTGTTTCGGGAAGATTTGATGGTCGGATCTCCCGGTACGTCAATTCAAAATTACTCGTTGTTGACGACAAAAAATGTCATAAACACTCAAGATTCCAATTACTTAGGAATTATATTTTCGGTCGAAAAAGTAAGTGCGGAAAATAGTAAATAACACAAGAGATTTATAGTGGTTCGGCCTCGCGAGAGGCCTACGTCCACTTTGGAAGAGTCGTTGGAATATTATTAATAACAAAGAGTTACAAGGTGGGGAACATCTCATGACATCTCTTTACATACATTTCTAGTAATATGATGTCATAATTATCATATCTTAAAAAAATTAGGCAAAAGACAAATTTTCCCTTCTTCTTCCTCAAAGTGGAGATGTCATTAAAGAGGCTACTCGGAGCTCTCAAGAGATGTCAAGTCACCAAATTCCAACCCTTTTGAAGTGTGAGGTCAAGGGGTATTTATAGAGGAGTAGTTAGGTGGGAATAGGTAGGAGTAGGTAGAAGTAGGGTACCATACCAGGTATTTCGTATCCCCTGTAGCCGACCACCGAAATTTGTACCCTACCATGCTCTGCCTCGAAAATTCGTACCCCTCCCTGGGTTACGAAGAAGTGCTGAACTTGTCTTAGGGGATCGAGGTCGATACCTGAGGCCTTCCGGGGTTCGAGGTATTGGTTTGGCATTGTTTAGAGGAGCGGTGAGGTTCTCGTTGGCGCGATTCCTTCTTGGCTTGGTTCCTTCTCTCCTTGGCATCACTCTCGTCTTTGGTCCCACGTGATGAGTTGAGTCGAGCGTACCTTGCGTGATTTTGGGAACCGGACCAAAAGGCCCGTTAACATTTGCCCCCAAAGTATGTCTTGTCTTGATATGATGTGCTTTGTGATGGTTGTTGTAGTTGTCGAGTCATCGACTTTTCCTGTAAACTTGAGAAAAATAGACGTTAGTTGCCGAGCTCGCTTACTGTAGGATCGTAAATGAGTCGTGGGGGGTGCGACAATGTATTTACGTTGCTAAGTATTTGCGTTGCTTTGCGTATACGCGCTTGTAGCGGTTTGTATACGCGTGCATGGAGTATGTACACGCGGGTATATTGCCATTACTTTTCAAAGCCATTCATCTTCAATTTTTTTGTGCCCTAGTTCGCGTATGAAATTTCGTACCCCTACGGGATCCGCTAGGCATGAAATTCCGTTCCTAGTGGGGTACGAATTTTCGTACCCCGCTAGGGATACGAGGAGGCAGAAATGAGGGGACACGAAAATATGCCTTCTCTCTTTATAAATAGGCATTCCTCCTTCATTTCTCTCCTTTCTTTTGTTCTCTTGGCCGCCATTGAATTTGAAGCTCGAGAAAAACTTTTGAACCAAACTCACGTAATGCTTTACTAGTGGTTTGAACATCCCTCCACCATCAGCGAGCTCGGCCATGAACTTGTTTGGCCTTCGAGGCAGGTTGAAGTCGGTCGAGCTTTCCAGCTTATGCCCTGGTTTGGAATGGCGGTCGAGTCCGTCTCACGAGCCATGAGCGATGTGATGGAGTTGGCAAGGAAAGTAGATGAGGGGAGTCGAGGAGCAAAGGGTATATTGGTAAAGAAGGAGTGACTCTTGGGGAAGACGAAGGGGAGAGCATGTACCCCTTCTGGGGTACGAAATTCATACCCAATAAGGCACTAGTCTCATACCTCGTGAGGTACGAGGCTCGTACCCCATGGGGACGAATTTCGTACCCCATGGGGTATGAAATTCGCACCTCGTGGGGTACGAAATTTCGTACCCCTTAGGGGTGCGAGTTTCGTACTCTCGCTGGGTTGTGAATTCTTCGTGCTTCTCTAGGAGCATCGGCTTGGGACATGGTGTTGTGCCTTCCTTTTTGGGTTATAGATTTCTAACTTCCCGCATGTGGACCTTAACTGCCTTTTTGTTGCTCGCGTGATTGAAGCGATGCACATGTTAATGATCATGCGGGCGATGACTTTAAAACACTAGGATAAAGCATAAACCTGAACTGTGACTGAACTGCTTAACTGTTCGAATTTTGTTTGTGTATCTCGATTCTGCATAACACTACACATACATGTTAGTTTACACAACCACAAGGGGTACAGGTTATTCTACTGTGATGTTTAACGCTAATGTGTTAAAGTATAGTTAGCGATGCATATAAGATCAATGACCAGAAAGACTTCGGAAGCTGAGACTTGCTTGCCGTTATCGCATACTTCTGATTCTACTAGAAATGCTATCTCGACGGGCAGCGAGCTTGAGACTACTGAAAGGCCCACCCCTTCCGAAATAGAAAATTTACTTGGAGCATCGGAGCACGGAGAGCAGATTGAAAGACAACACTCTCCAGTTGTATATAAAGAGGTAGAACACGTGGACATCATCGAGGGGGAAGCACTGGTGGCTCCGGTGGACCCAGATATGTTGCTCGACGTAGTGATTCTTGAAAATCCGATAGATTCGGTGCCATCGCACATGGATGCTACGACAGTTAGGAAAATAGCTTTGTGATTCAATATTCCTGTGGATCATGTCCATGCACCAGGAGAGGGAGGAAGGGCTCATGCACTGCCTGAGGGTCTTACTACTTGGAATAGACAAGATTGTGTTTTTGAGTGCATGCCCCCAGTCAATGACTTCATTCGAGACATGTTGTTCTACTTCCATATTGCGATGTCGCAGTTGCACCCAAATGCATATGATTCGCTCTTGGCCACATACATTCTCTATCGAGAGTATTTGCATTTGGAACCTACCGGAGAGGATATTCGGTACTTTTTTCGACTCAAGATAAGGGTCAATATATTGCCCTCCCGGTGGTTCCTGGAAGCATCGCCTGCAATTAAATTCTTTGTTGGGACATGGCCTAAGCCGTTAGTATTCAAACATGAGTGGTTCTTCGTGCGCTGTCCTCATGGATTTGCGAGGAGATAACTAGAAGGAAGTAAGCGTTCTTGGACTTCGCCTCTTACTACCAAGTTTTTGGATTGAATGTTTCATACTTGATTCTATTCTAATCATGACAGCGAATCCTGATCCGCCTACTGGCACTGAATAACAACAACGCCTTGATATTCTGCGAGCGACTCTGGCCGCATCACATTCTATTGACACAGTAACGAGTTAGGATTGACTCCGTCGTGCAGGGATAGTACCCGACAATCGAGCTATAATCAAGCCTGCTGTCGCAGGTAGTGGGCCAAAAAGAAAGTGGCGAAAGATAAAGCGGCTCCCAGTAAGAAAAGAAAGATGCCCTCTGCCGGGCCTAAACCGTAAAAGGCTGCCAAGTCCCAAGGAGACAATGGTGGAGAGAAGGTGGGCGGTGAGGAGGCAGTTGCTCGGGTCGAGGATCTGTTATATGCTCCCATCCCACCTCCAGTAGGGGAGGCAGGGGGAGAAGCATCGACGAGACCACAGTCCCCTGCGACTCCTTCGGAGACTGTCATTTCTATCGAGGCAAAGGGCCAGTTTGATGGCCTTAATAAACTTGCTATAGAATTCCTCCCTGGCCGGGTATGAAAAGTAAGAAAGAGCTCGCTCTAGCTGCGGAGTGGTTGACTCCTTCAAGTGGGTCACAATATGGTCTATTGAGAGAACACTTAGGGCATACACTCATAAACACCCCATATCATAGAGATTGTTTATACGTGCCAAGTAACTGATTCCGTACTTGTTTCTTTGGCAGGTGATATGGCAAGAGGATGTGGAGGACGAGGCTATGGGCATGAAAGCCGCTGAAATCCCAGGAATCCCTTTTTCGACATCTTTTGGAGTGGGACTAGCTTATATGGTTAATCTCCATCCCTACAAGATCGCAGTAGTGAGAGTCGTCACCGAGATAGGCCTCAGCGATCTCCTCCTCCTCCTCCTCCCATCTAAGTATATGCGCGAGATTCCTGATTCAACTTAGGTGGCTCGAGGCATTCGTCATTGACAGCTCCTCCACACATAGCGCCTTTGGCCCTCGTTCAAACTACTAAGTTGAAAGAAACATCGCTCTGCATTCAAGGCCGGTGGAAATGGCTTCAACGAGGAGGCAAGATATAGCAGAGCCTGAGAGGCGAGAGATTTCCGTAGATGAAAGGAAAGCGTTGTTGAAGAAGAACTTCCCTCAGCATTACTTTGATGATTTAATATTCTTGCCTGATCTCAATCCGCCTCCTCCTAAGAATTCCAGGGAGATATGGATGTATGTGAGCGATGCGTACCATCAGGATAACGGGCTTATCAGATATTCCTATCATCTTTCAGAGCTAATTAGGAGGAAAAACATGGAGCTCATCAATCAGAGGCTGACTATTGATGGCAAGCGAACCACTGTCGCCAAGCTAGAGAAAGAAATAGGCAGATCTTCTTTTTGTGTTGTAAACATTTCTTTGTTCATCTTCATACATTTGAATGCTAACTTATAGGCCTTTTTGTTACAGTGGAGATGAAGCATGTGTATGAGATACTAAAGAAGGAGGAAGAGCATGCTTGCTCAACTTTTAAGGATACCATGGCCTCTCTGACTATTGAAAACACGACTTTAAAAAGAGGCAAGGCTGAGCTAGAGAAGACGTGTTTCAATCTGGAAAAGGATAATGGAAGCTCTAGAATGATAATGACGCTTTGAGAGTGAACAATGAGAGGTTACGGGCAGAGAATGCAGAAGTTGTTGAGCTGAGGAGGCAGTTTAAGGTGATGAAGAAAGCGAGGGAGGATGATGAGGCCAGCAATAGAGATGTGTTGAGCACGATTGATGGACTGAAGGCCGAGGACCTGATAGAGGTGGAACAATTAAGAGAGGAGCTCGAGGCTACGGAATCTTGGGTTGAGGAGTCCTTGGTGGAGCATATCCGGGGTATGTTTATCAAAGTTTTGAAGTTCCACAGACTTTCGTGGGTCGAGGACTATTCCCGAGAGTTAGCTAGAACCTGGGAGAGGCTAGTGCTTTATGAAGCTTATTTGCACCAGGTAGATGTGGGGACTTTGGATGAACACTAGCTGATGATTGACCTTTTGAATGATGAGGAGTGTGAGAAGCTAGAAGAAGGGAGGAGGTTGCTTCAAGAGGATGCCGAGAACAAGAGACTAGTTAGGCTCACCGTGGAAAAAGGCAAATTCATTCCTACCGAGAGTGTGGTGGTAGCGGAGACATTTGTAGAAACCAGCTAATACCGACCATAACTCCCCGATCCTGCTGCAACTAGTGACCCTGAGGCTTTGGCTCGGGCCTCGACTAAGTACAATCCCGAGTTTCCTGGCATTCATGAGTGCTTCATAGAGGAAGGAGAGGTGGTTGATGGTCAAAGTGGCCATGCCACGGGCCCAGTGGACGTTGACGTGCCTACGATGTCGGCTATGGTGGAGGCCCAAAAAGCCCAAATGGTGGCTAAGTGCTAGGAGTTGGAGGAGAAAGGTAGGTAGGACGAGGCTACTAGGAAAGAGACCCTAATGTAGGCCAGGCAGGAGGCTGCGGAGAGGGCTACTGCCATAATTGAAAAGAGGAAAGCAGATGATGAGGTAGAGAAGAAGAGATTCGTTGACGAGGCCCAGAAGAAGAAGGAGGATGATGAAATCCAGCATAGGGCCACCGAAATCCTCAAGAAGCTTAAAGGTGATGATGCCTCGAAGCTTAAGTCCTAGAGATCAGCTGAGAGAAAGGCGACCAGGGAGACCAAGAAGAAATCGGAGCACGAGACCATGGAAGTCCCTGGGCATGGTGATGCTGTGATGGCCCTTGCCGCTGGTGTTTCCCCCAAACCACTATAGTTCACTATTCCCACCGAGATCACATAATTTCAAGCGGTGATGGGGAAAGCGGAAGGCGTCTCTCGATTTCTCATGAGTCAGTGACACCTCCAAAAGGCAGAGGAGGAAAGAGCAGATCAGGAAAGAAGAGGCCAGACGCAGGTGGAGAGCCGTCTATTGTGGAATATGCAAAAAATAACAAGCACAAGAAGAAAAGGCACGATTAGCGTTAGTAATCACAGTAAATGTTATCGCCATTTTGCTTATATAGGCCGACAGTATATGCGAGTACGACCCTCGCTTTTTGTTTTTAAAGACACGGTGTGGTTTTTTTGTACACCATATCATTAGGAAGTAGATATGTTAGACACGTAGTCCATTCAGTGTGTGTGTGTGTGAATTTGAAATATGAATTAGTAAAAAATCACATTTCGTGTTAAGCATTCGAATGTTCTTCTCATGTATTCCAACATCCTGTACTTACACAAGCATACTTATTATTACACATTACATAAATGCGATCAGAGATCTCATTCTGGGTCGTTTCTTAATGTGTGAGATTGAGCGCTGGTTTTAGTAAGTTTCCCTTAGCTCAGGAAACCCGTAGTTGCGAAACCAGCACAGTCGCCTTCTATCTTAGGCTGCCCGAAGTTAGTCTCAAGTAGAGCGAAGGCGTAGGACGTTGCAATTCGTCCTATGGGCTCTCCCGTCATTCATTTGGTTTATGAGTGTAGGTGTCATTTATTCGTCGAAGTAATCTGGGGTCATCAGTCCGTAGGGTCCGATCATGGCCATGGGCTGCACCTAAGCCTTGAGAGCTTCGGGGAGAAAACAATTTAAGGTCGGTCTCGGTGCTGCGCCGAGTTTTGACCGGCACCCGCTGCCAGGTGAGAAGTTTGCATCACACTAGGTTGGTTTTTGGGCAGTACCAAGTTCTGGGAGTTGGGGGCGGGGAACGATTTATCCTCGATCTCGGTGCGGGGCCGAGATTCGACTTAGTAGTTATTTATGCTCAGTCACGTCGTGGGCCGAGGACTCAAGTAGCGTTGCCAGCTCCCATGCTCAGGGTGCCGATCATTGCCAGTGTTGTTTGCCCTCGATGTTGGCTCGAGGTTCGGATGGCGACATCGGCTCCCATGCTCGGGATACCGATGTGATGGTCGTATGTTTGTACGCATGCTAGTTGTCAAGGTTAATCAAACATGTCATGCACGGAGTAAACATGGAAGGGAGATAGAAGCTAAACATCATTTCTACTAATAAATTTGGCAGTAATAGCCTTTACGATGCCTTGAATTGCTAGAAAACAAAACATCATTGGAAAGCATAAACAACTGTAAACTAAGTTATGTAAAGTAGCGGTGGAGATGCTCGATTTTCCATGCCCTTGGGAGTTCAGCTCCGTCCACGGTTGTGAGTTTGAAATTTCCAACACCGAGCTTCCGTTTTATGGTGTACGGGCCTTCCCAATGAGGAGCGGATCCTACTGGTGGAGAAAAGACCCGTTTTAAGATGAGGTCATCGATGTTGAGGTCCTTATGGTGGACTATATTGAAGTATCGGGCTACTCATTGTTGTTAGGCAGCGGCCCTTAGGTCGGCTTCAAATCCATAACTAAGGGCGAAGGTAGTGTGTCCAGTTCCTGACTTGTGGGTAGTCCGGTAGGCCCATAGGTCCAGAGGGAGTTCGTCCGCCCACATGCCTCCGGCTATTTCCAAACACTTCTTGATGATGGATTTAATTACTTCGTTAACAACCTCGACTTGCCCATTGGATTGAGGATGAGCCAGCACTGAGAATCTTTTTTTGATTTTGTGCCGTTGATCGAACGCTTTGAATTCGACGCTCTTGAACTGGGTGTCGTTGTCAGAAATAATAGCTTGAGGGACCCCATAATGGGTGACGATGTTACAAACGACAAAGTTGATCATTTTCTTGGTGTTTATTGTAGCGAGAGCTTCGGACTCTGCCCATTTAGTGAAGTAATCAACTACGACGACAACATAGCATGCCCCACCTCAGGCCATTGGAAGAGTTCCATTGATGTTAATTCCTCACATGGAGAATGGCTAAGGACAAACCATTTGTGTCAATTCGGTAGGCGGGGCTCTTGGAATTTTCGAGAAGCATTGGCAGTTGTCGTACTTTCATGCATAGTCTACGGCATCTTTATCGAATGTGGGACAATAATAGCCATGTCTGATGATCTTCCTTGCTAGGGTCTTCTCTCCAGTGCAGTCATCGCACTCACCTCCATGCACTTCTGTGAGTACACGATTAGCGTCATTGAGGGCTACACATTGCAATAGTGGGACAGAGAAGCCTCTACAGTAAAGTGTTCCATCCAAGAGAATGTAGCAAGCTGATTTGCGAGTGAGAGCTTGTTTTTCCTTATATTTCCCTAGGAGGGCCCCGTGTTGCAAGTAGTTCCTTATCGGGGTCATCCACGAGTTAGGTTCGGTTTTGGTTCCTATTACCGTATCAGTCTTTATTTGGCCAAATACTTGGTGAGTCGAGTACCTCGACTGGGGCGAGCCCCATAAGCTGTGCATCTTTGGAGCTTGCCAAATTAGCCAACGAATCTGCTTTTTCATTCTGTTCTTGGGGCATAAGTGTTATGACGAAGTGGTTGAAGTTGGCGAGCAGCTCCCAAACCTGGGTGAGATACGGGGAGAGTCGTGCCCTTTTGGCTTGGAATTCTCCCTGTACCTGGTGCACAATGAGCTAAGAGTCAGAAAAGACCAGGATCGACTTTAGATTAAGTTCGATTGAAATTCTGAGCCCAGCTATTAAGTCTTCGTATTCTGCGCCATTGTTGGTAATAGGGAAGTTGAGCTTCAAAGCGTAGCATATGGAGTGCTCTCCTGAAGTGATGAGCACTACTCCGGCTCTGGTGGATTTAAAGTTAGAAGATCCATCCACAAATAATTTCCCTTGGAGATTCAGAGATTGGACGTCTTCGGGAGGCGGCTCCTCCAGGATGGTGAACTCAACTATGAAATCGGCAAGGGCCTGTCCAAGGATTGCGTGACAATGGTTGAAAGTTATCTCAAACTGACTCAGCTCTATGTTCCATTTTCAATAGTCGCCTTGATGCTTCAAATCGTTGCAAGATTGGTCGCAGCAGCTGGTCATGAAGACTTTTATGGGGTGAGACTGGGAGTAAGGCCATAATTTCAAGGAAGATATCGATAGAAAGCAGGCCAACTTCTCGAGCCTTGGATAATTCTTTTCTTCCCTCATCAATCTTTTGTGCACTAGTGGTGAGCTGATTGCCTGCATGGAAACAACAAAATAAACGTATAATTCCTCATGGTCCATGGGTTTGGATAAGATAGGTGGTCGCTCTAAGTGATTCAGAAGGTCCTCGAATGCAGAAACACATTCCAGGGTCCTTTTGAAGTTGCACTTCCCCTTTCAAAGTATGTCGAAGAAAGGAATGCACTTGTCGGTAGCTTTTAAGATGAACTGACTTAAAGCGGTGACCATCCCGTTTAAACTTTGGAAATCTTTGATGCTCTGAGGGACTTGAATATCCCGGATAGCTTCGATTTTGTCGGGGTTGGCTTCTATGCCTCGGGAGTTGATGATGAAACCCAAGGATTTTCCTAAGGCAACTCCGAAGGAGCATTTCAGGGGATTGAGGTTCATGTCATATTGGTAGAGGACGTCGAACATTTCAGAGAGGTCATTGACGTGATCGCTTGATATTTTATATTTTACCAGCATATCATCCACATATACCTCCATGGATTTTCCAGTTAGTTTTTAAAGAGGCGATTAACCATTCACTAATAAGCGGCTCCGGCATTATAGAGACCGAAAGGCATTACGCGATAGCAATAGAGTCCAAGATCGGTTATAAAAGAGGTATGATCTTAGTCACGAAGGCACATTGGAATCTGATTGTAACTGGAATAGGCGTCCATGTAAGACAATAACTGGTATTTAGTGGTTGAATCAACAAGTTGGTCGATATTTGAAAGTGGGAAGCTGTCCTTGGGACATTCCTTGTTTAAGTCAGAGAAGTCGACACAGGTTCGCCATTTGTCGTTTGCTTTTTTGAACAAAACTGGGTTCGAGACCCATTTGGGGTAGTAGGCTTCACAGACGGTGTTTTTGCTGAGTAAGCTGTCTACCTCTTCCTCGAGCTCTTTGGATCTTTCTGGTCCCAAGAAGCGGCATTTCTGCTCGACTGGAGGCATGGTAAGATCAAGATTCAGATAGTGGCAAACAAATGGGGCGTCGATGCCCCTCATGCCAGAGTGAGTCCATGCAAACATTCTAGGTTAGCCCATAACAAATTCACAAGATCTTCTTTTATTGCGTGGTGTAGTTGATATCTAATTTTTACTATCCTTGATGGATCGTCGGGGTTGATCAGAACATCCGCTGTAGGTTCAACTGGAGTAGACCTTTCAAACTCGGACTCTTCGTCCTTCCTTGGTTCGAGATCGTAGGAAAGATCGTTGTGGCGCCTGTGATAAAGCCTAGTCGCTGCTGATTGCTATGCAGAAACGGTCTTGCCGCAAAAGGGTGGAGACACAGCCCAGCCTTTGTCCTTATTGTGCGCATTTTTCGATTCTACTACGTAGCATTCTCTAGTGTTAAACCAAAAAGTTGTTCTAACACCCAAACTAGCAGTAATCCCGATGAAATGAAATCAAAAAGTAAAAGAGAAACACACGATTTACGGTGGTTCGGCATTAAAGAGCCTACGTCCACTTTCTACTCTTTGAATTGATGATCTAAATAGTAATTCTCATTCAATTTCACTTATACAATGCATAACTTCACTCAATGTTTACGGATTTTCACTTCAAATTGTGGTAATGATCTGAATATAGTGATGAAATTCAGTTGACAAGGGAGTTTGAGCTCTGAATTTGCCAAAAGATCTCTTTAATTGACCCTTGGTGGTCTATTTATAGGTGAAAAATATCTCTGGATAGGCTCCAGTTCGGATGCACGTGGCGCTTGCCTTTTAAAACTCGGGTTCGAATGGAACGACACAAAGACATCGCATCAGATTAGTGGGCGAACATAGTGGAAATGGCACACAACTGCTCCGCATCTTCAGGGATCGTGGGCTGTAACTGTTGTAGCTTCTAATTTGGATCGGATGCATTAAGGAGTGGAGGAGTGGATCGGGAAGATCCAAAACGATCCGATTCTTCCTGTGCTCCTTCCTTTTTTGCTTCGCACTGTTTTGTCTTGGCTAAAGATCTCCGATCCGATCCGGTCCTTGAGAGAGTGTTCTTCATAAATTGGTCTTCTAACTTTGTGTAGCCTAATTCACAAAGTAGGCTAACATTTTCCCCCCTCGAAGTGCACCTTTATTGAAGAGTGTGCTTCGAAATTGTCTATCCAATGGTTTTAGCATCAAAACCATTGAATAGTCGCTTCCATTCGCTTGTAGAGCCGTGTTGCTTCATCAAGTTGCGTCTCTCAACGTCTATAAATACGCTATACGATGCACAAATTTTTTTCGTTGCTTAAAATAACTTTGAGGACTTTGCTTAACGCCCGAGTAGCCCCTCCGGATAAACTTTAATAATGCATATTCATTAGCTTGTTGTTCTTTTATTTGAATTGGTTTGAAAAGCCATGTGCTAAGCTTGCTATGATGGCTATGGTTCGGATGAAGTTTATTCGATTTGGTTCAGGTATGATCTTCATCGGGCTGCATAACTTGAAGGCTTCATTCTGGCCTGGCCCTTTTTGCTATATGGATCGGCTTAGGGTGTCGAATCCCTCAGAACACGAAGAGACACCCTTCCCTTCGTATAAATATATACATCTTCTTTCCTAATTTCTTTATTTTCTGCCGCCGCCTCTCTTTATCCAAAACCCTAATTTCTCAATTGCGACGAAATTTCACTAATTTCTTCAAACAATCTTGTAGGTGGGGCTTTAATCCTTGCTCGACTTTACTTTAATCGATTTCAATTCGATTTTAGGAATAATTTAAGTAATTCCATTTTCTATCATACAAATTTCAACGCAGCGCCTTCCACTTCCTCGCCATTGTCGTTGTCGTTGGCGGCCCTGTCGCCACCTCGAGACGGTTATGGAGTGGATCTGAGCTGGCGTGGAAAGTATTAATTCATGGATGGTTCACTAAAGCTGTGCCTTTGGAGATAGGACATGCTTAATGCGGTGGAGAGATTGGAGAAGAAGGTGGAGAAGGAAAGGAAAGGTGTGGATCAGTTTAAGATGGAGCGGGGAACTTTGAAGGTGCCTAGACCCACATGCGTGACATCGGTTTGGGTTGGTGGAAATGGCCGTGGTTGAGATGTCGGATTCTGATGAGTGGATGGATTCTAAGGCATTAATGCAATTGGGTTTGGTTCAGTGTTATCCGATCCAAACGGATTCAGTTTCCTTCAACCTCCATCCGATCTGACCCCATTCCTTCTCATGCTATGAACTAATTTTCTTAAATAACATATTCGAACCGAACCGCTAAACATGAGGCCATCCGAGCTGAATCAAATTCAAACTTAACTTCCGAACCATTCTGGAGTGATTTAACATGACATACTAAGAGTGGTTTAACCAACTTAATCAATATTGGTCGTGGTTTATGAATTTATGGACAGTTAGGATAAAGCCTTTCTTGCTGAACTTCTCGAACTGTTCATACACATACAATTGCATTGTTCATCTTTACACTGCATTTCTTTACTTAGCTATCTCATGACATTGTATATACACTTGTACACTTTTAGCTCACAAACATGCACGGGGGGATATGGGCAATTTTACTCTAACTCCTACTATTGCTTCTTCGATAGTTTAGCAACCATGGTAGAAAGACGCTCGTCTAGATTAGAAGAAAGGAGAGATGCTGACAAATCATCTGATAATCCACCTATCGAGGATGTATCTTCCACCTCAAATTCAGGATGGGATAGTGAGGGCCCAGATTACGAGGTGGAAGCTCATAATTGTGAAGTATCTTATGGAGGTGATGTCTCTCTATGTGAAGAAGAGAAAGGAGGAATAGGAGATAACCGCGCTCCCGATGAATTTGGAAATGTCACTATTTTGGAATCGCCTAAGGATTCCGTGGAGTAGACAATTGACAATGACAGACTTTTACGGATACGCCTAAAGCATGGGATTCTTCAAAGAGATACTCAGTTGCCTTCAAAAACAGATCGTCCCCATAATCCACCAGAAGGATATATATAGCTATCACCAGATTAATGTGTCTAGTTAGGGAAATACCTCAGTATCCGCCTTTTTTCATCAATTTTCTAAGATAGCTGCGGATTGCCCTATGCAACTGCATCCCAACTCCTATGCTTATTTGTACACTCTGTATATAGCCTACAAAGAGATTCTAGTTGTAGAGCCTACCTTGGATGATGTTCATTTCTTTTATAATTTCAAGCAACGGACCCAAAAGACTCCATCCTTTTCATACTTTGATTCAGTTCCAAAAAGGAAAATTATCACCATCCCATATAGCAACAAGGATGGTGACTCAAAACCCGAATGGTTCTATATTAGACAGCAACCTGGGTGCGCCAGGAGATGGCTCAAGTCAAGTAAGGCACCAACTTCTGGATTTCAACTTTAAATCTCTGTGTCAGCACATTAATGACTCTTATTTTTATTCGCAGTTCCTAATCCAAAGAAAGAGGCGGGTCAAATATACTTCGATCGTTTGCACCAACTACTTACTGGTGATCAAAAGTTCTTGACCGTCGACGACGTCATTAAAGATGAGTACTTCCATCGTCATGGGTTATTATCTATCACCTGCAGTATAGGCCATGAGAAAGGCCCTTATGTATACATACCCCCAGTCGATATTATCCCTGAGACAGGAGAAAACTCGAAAGGTCCAACGGCTCCCCTTAAGGACCCTCCTTCTCCATCTTCGACTTAGGATGATGAATTAGCGAACATAGCTGAGAAAGACAGAGATAGATATATCACTCCTGAGGATGCGGCTACCCCTGAAAGGCCAATTACTCAAAAAGGGTTGCCATCAGTTATTCCTTTAGGGGATAATACTACGGTGGATGACTTTATATATCGGGGTTTAGGAAATCTTCCTTTGTCCGAGACCCTTTATACTGCAGAAGATTTTGCAACAAATCCTCTTGCTCTCACTTTTGAGGAAGAAGTTACTCCCGTAAGGCCCGGGGACATTGCACGTACCGGTCTCAGTCCGGGCTCTGGTCTGCTTGGGGGGGAATCACTACTTAGGAAACACATTGCACTCTAGCACTGCACGTCATAGCACTTGAGTTTTATGTTAACGTTGATTTTAATATTCTTTCATTTCTTTTTGTAGGACAAATGGTGGGACAACATTACTATATGAGGGACGTTCGTTCGAGTATGCCCCCAATGGATCCCGATGAGAGGCATGACCGACATGAAAATAGGGGCAGGGATAATAGGAGGGATCGACCTCCAAGGCCTTATCGGTCTTCCCGTTCTCGATCCCTACACCGCAAAGACTCAGAAAAATGTAAAAATCCGCCTTCATGTTACGAGGAAGAGAAGCATGGCGTCAAACCTTCTGCCTCATCCAAAAATAAAGCTCCTCAAGACAGCTCTTCGAAGACAGTACCTGATCCAAACAAAAGGAATCGGGGAAAGAAACAGGAAAGGACAAGCCCACTGTGAAACTCAGGCATCACACTGTCGACATCACCACTATGAGGTCAGTTATTCTTAATGATGAAAACCAGGCCAGATTGGAAGTTTTGAAGCAACAATTTCCTAATCACCATTTCGGGCACATGCACTTCGTCCCAAAACTCACACCAGTAAATCCTGATTGGGTAGCGACGTTAAGGCTTCTGTAGACTTTGTAGACGAAAAGTATAAGGAGATGGAGAAGTATGAAAAGATTCTCTCTAAAATCATTAGCAATCTGATGGTAGACGTAAAAACCATGGCAGATGCCGCCGAGTATGACGCAAGGGCTATCAAAAATTCTGAGAAAGATCTGGAGGATGCCCAAGCTAAACTTTCTCTTGCGCAACGTGACGCAGATAATTATAAGAGGCAACTTGAAGAATTACAAAAGCGCTATCATCCGAGCTTGAGTCCCATAGCCAAGAGCGGATAGATTTAAAGAAGCAGGCTGAGGATGCTAAGTCTGAGAGCACTCATCTCACCTAAGAGAAAGAGGACTTAGTCAAAAAGAATGCAGAGCTTGAGGCTAAAATACTAGAGGCTGAAATGAGGGAAGTTCTTACCGAAGGGAATGCAAACACGGCTTTGCAGCAAGTTGAGGAAGTCAACGAATAGCTTAAAGATGCTCAAAGGGAGCTGGACGAGAGTCGTGAGACTATGGTTGGATTTTTTGCTCAGGTGATCCATCATCGAAATCTTGCTTGGCTTAAAGACTATCCTATTCCCCTTGTGTATGCATGGGACCAATTGGTCGAATGGGAAAAAGAGAACTTGGATTGGATTCGATTGATGAGGACAAGCTGATGGAGAAGTACTTAAGGGCCGAAGAGACAACCTGCTTAGCTGAAGGGCGAAAGGAAAGGATACCATTGAAGTTGGTTCTTCTTTTGCCACAGTTGAAGCTGCTATAGCAGAGGGGTATGATCTAGAAAGGCCAGAGATCCCTAAGGCTTATTCCTTACCTTCTACTACCGGATTGACTTCCGAAGTTCCTACTGATCAAGATGAGAAATCTGCTGAGGGTATTTCTATTTATTCACCTTAGTTTGCCAAAGCTATCTCAATCTTTCGTCAGATTATTGGACAAACAATTGAAAGTCCCTCGTTTTCTACTGAGCTAATAATTGTTACTTCTCATCCTGTAGGTACCAAGCCAACTAATAAAATTGATAATTCACTGAAGACAACTCCAGGTGAAGGGTCTACTAAAGAGACTCAGGAGAAACGGGATGAAGCCACTGCTACAATGTCTGGAGGAGGAGCCGAGGACAATAAAGAGGAGGTTACTGTTAAAGTTCCTGTGCCACCCATCACCGAGACTTCTCACCATGGGGAGATGATAGATGCTCTGATAGAAGATGACGGTGACGAGGGACATGAGGAGGAGGATGATGTTGTTGTGACTGGAGATTCGGGGAACGTTGATGACATAATTTTGGCTGAGATGAAGGTTAAACAGGACAAGCGAATGCAACTGAAAGTTGAGGAAACAGACCCTGAAATTATTAAGCCTCTTGCGGTGGTGCCACACGGATCAAGGTTAGTTGTCAAACTTTCAACTCGGTCAATTACGGAAGAACTTGCTAAAAAATCTCCTATTAATCCCAGTGCTCCGATTCCTGGGAAGAAATCCGTTGACTCCTGTACCCCAATTCTGGAGAAGAAGAAGCAAAAGCATATTATTAGTAAAGCTGATAGAGAGGAGAAAGAAAAGCTTAAGGCAGCCAAGAAGGCGAAGCCTACTCCGAAGTCTAAATAAAAGGTGGCTTTGTCTTTTGTTTATCTTCAGGTCCGCTGCTGTTGTAGTGAGTGCGGGCCTCGCATCTTTTGTTTTAGTTTTCCTGTGTAAATTCATGTATTTGTGAATAAAATAGTTTACTTCCTGCAATGTCCAATGTTTGCAAATTCATCATTTATGTAAAAATGCAGATAAACAAATGTCAGATTTAAAGTCACTATTACTCAGTTGATAGACAATATATGCGGGGGACGTGAATGTGTATGGCCCCCTATCAATCTTGAATGAATAGTCTGTCTAAAGCTCTGTTCGAGATTGATTAGTTTTGATAGTTAGCTGCCCCCAACTCTCTGGTTGGGTCGAGTTTCCTTTGTAGTGGATGCTTATTCTTTTTGCATCTTTATACTCTCCTATCGCATAATCAGGTTAGAGTGTCATCGAGGCGGTTTCTTTTCGGGTGCACCATAATGCCTCGGAGGATGTCACCTTCCCTTCCTTTATACTCTCTCTCTCAGTTCATGAGAGTTAGAGTTAGGAACATCGTCTTTTCGCTCCTTCATTCTATTATGGAAACGGTCATTTCGTTTGCTCCTGCACGTGAATTGTCCTTAATCTTGTAAGCTTAATTTAATGTTTATCATTTCATAATCAGGACAGAACAATCACTGAATATAAGAATAGTGCGGGAAAAGTAAATGACACATGATGTTTTTATAGTGGTTCAGCTAAGTCGTAGCCTACATCCACTTTATAATCCTTTGTTCATATAGACAAACTTTTCAAGGCAAGTCGTTCCTTTTTACATACTTCATAAAAAAAAGCAATACATATCTAACTCATATATCGTTGCAAATGCTAAGCATTCCAAGCTCTAGGAACTTCTTCACCATCCATGGTCATTAACTTGAAGGCTCCCGTTTCGAGTTTCCATTGGATGGCGTATGGTCCTTCGCACTTTGAGCCTAGATGGACTAAGGTGGAAGGACTCGCTTCAGTACTAAGTCTCCTGGTTCGAAAGTCCTAAAGCGAACCTTTATATCATAATAACGTGCCACTTGACGCCGATGCCTTGAAGCACACAAGTCTGCTTCGTTCCTTTTTTCTTCAATTGCGTCAAGGGACTCTAGGATTAATGCTTTATACATCATTGGGTCATATTTGTCACCCTATGAGTGGGACTTTAAGTTCCACAGGGATCACCGCTTCTGATCCAAAGGAAAGTGAAAAAGGAGTATGGCTAGTGGCCGTCTTAAAGGTTGTTCGGTAGGCCCACAAAGCGAGTGGTAAGTCATCCACCCGCATGGATTTGGTCCGCTTCAATCGCTTCTTAAGAATAGACTTAATGACTTTATTTATTGCTTCAACCTGTCCATTCGATTGTGGTTGAGCTACGGCGGTGTACCACTTATCAATCTTATATTTGTGACAGAAGTTTCTAAACTCGACACTGTCGAATTGGGTTCCATTATCAGTTATAATGGTTTTCATTATCCCGAATTGACAAATAATATTTCTGACCACAAAGCTTATCACCTTCCTTGCTGTGATCATGGTTAAGGGTTCGGCTTCAACCCACTTTGTGAAATAATCCACGGCGATGATCACGTACTTCGCTCCTTTTCTGGCGTTTGGTAAAACTCCAATAATATCGATTCCCCATACGACAAACGACGATGGGCTTACCATTGACTTAGGCAGAGTCGGAGGTGCTCTGGGGATTTTGGTGAATCTCTGACGCTTGTCACAGCATCGTGAGTAATCAGCTGCATCTTTATTTACGGTAGGCAAAAAATATCCGTACCGCAATACTTTCTTTGCTAGGGGTTGACCCCCGGTATGATCTTCACACACACCTTCAAGTACTTCTCTTAGTACATGCTTGATGTCGTCGTGTGCTATACATCGTAGCAAAGGCATAGAAAATCCTTGACGATAAAGGGCGTCATCCTATAAAACGTATTGTGCAGCTTTACGTGCTCTTCTTCGATAGGAGAATTCCGCTCTTGAGGAAGTTTTTAATTGGTGTCATCCATGACTCCCTTTCTGGCTCAACTTCTAAGGCTAATACGATTTCCGTTAGGTCGAAGCTCGGTGACTCCAATATCTCTGTTGGAACCATTTCGGTTTCTTCTGGGTTGTCAGAGCTCGCTAGCTTAGCTAGTCGGTCTGCCTTCTGATTCACTGCTCATGGAATGTGTGTTATGTGGTAATGTTCCAAGTTGCCCAGTAACTCCTCTACTTTTCCAAGATAAATAACAAGTTGGGGTCCGTTGGTCACAAATTCCTTCCGAACTTGGTAGACTACTATCTTAGAGTCACAGAATATATCCAATGTCCTTACTCCTAATTCCTTGGCGAGTTTCGGCCCAGCAATCAGGGCCTCATACTCAGAATCATTTTTAGTGGCGGGAAATTCCAATCACAGAGCATAGTAAATGGATCGTCCTTCAGGAGTGATTGAGCAACTCCGACGTTGGATCTTCGATCATTCTTGGCCCCATCCGTAAATAACTTCCACGGACTAAGTTCTAACTCATGCTATAAAGTAGCAACTTTGTCATTCACTGTTTCTTCTTCAAGAATCGTGAACTCTGTTATTAAGTCGGCTAAGGCCTGCCCCCTTATTGACCTCCTTGGATGGAAATTCAGATCAAATTGGCTCAATTCGATATTCCATTTAAATAATCTTCCCGATGCTTCGGGTCTTTGCAAGACCTGTCTTAGAGGTTGATCGGTATATATAACTATCAGATGAGCTTGGAAATAATGTCGGAGCTTTCTGGAGACAATCAAGAGGCTATAGGCAAGCTTTTAAATTTTTGGATAATTACGTTCTGCAGCTGTCAACTTCTTACTCACATAATATACGGACCTCTGGACCTTGTCTTCTTCACGCACCAATGCTGTGCTGACAGCATGTGATGATATCGCCTGATAGACGAACATATCCTCATGATCCAAAGGTTTTGACTATATTAGGGGTTTCTCCATTAAGTCCAACAGGTTTTGGAAAGCCTCCACATAGTCAGGGGTCCACTCGAAGTTACATTTCCCCCATTTGATCAAATTGAAGAACGGGACACACTTGTCCGTGGCCTTGGAGATGAACCTGCTTAATGCAGCGACCTTCCCTGCCAGGCTTTGAACGTACCTAATCTTTCGTATGCTCTTGATCCGGCACATGCATGGGGATCTGGTTATATCCTGAATATGCGTCCATGAAGGAAAGGAGCTCGTGTCCAGCTGTTAAGCCCACTAGCTGGTCAATCCTAGGGAGCGGGAAACTATCTTTTGGACAAGCTTTGTTTAAGTCCGAAAAATCGATGCACGTCCGCCATTTTCCATTTGATTTCTTGACCAAAACAGGATTCGATATCCAATCGGGATAAACTGAATCCCTAAAGAACCCGTTATCTTTCAACTTTTCCAATTCTTCTTTTAGGGCTGTCGACCTCTCCGGGCCTAACATATGCCTCTTCTGTTTAATGGGTGGATGATTCGGATTAATACTCAATGAGTGACTCATAACGGATGGAGATATCCCACACATGTCAGCGTGGGTCCAAGCAAACACAACTAAATTTACCTTTAGAAAGTCAGTCAATCCCTTTGGTCGGAACGGATCCAGCTGGGATCCAATCTTCAAAATCTTTGTGGGATCAACATCGTCAATGGGAATGTCCACTGTCGTTTCATTGGGAGTCGCCTTTCTATCCCTAGGCTCTTCATCCTCTCTGGGATCTATGTCCTCGGACAGTCCTCTTGGCAACTCTCTCTGGTTTGATCCTTTTAATTGCTATGCTGAACCCTCCTTCGGAGGGGAGGAAGCTCCTTTAACATCTATACTTAATCCCTTCATCAACTTCTTCAGTTCGTCTATATAGTAGGCTCGTCCGGAGACCTGATCACCTCTTATTACTCCCACCCTGGTTTTGGTTGTAAACTTTAGCAACAGGCACCAGGGGGCGATGCAAGCCCTGAACTCCGCAAGAGCCGGTCTCCCTAAGAAAGTGTTATAGGGCAAGTCAACGTCCAAAACTACAAACTAAAGAATTCTTACTCTCCGACGGTCTCCTTGTCCCAACGTCACTGACAATTATATATATCCCAATGGAGCCGTCGATGCCCCATTGAAGCCACGAATCCATCCTTCACAAGGCTTCAAATCTTCCGGCTCGAGTTTCATCTGATCGAACGCTTTCTTGAAAAGAATATTGACTGAACTTCCATTGTCCACCAATACCTTATGAACTAGAGCGGGACCAATGATAGTAGTGATGACCAATGGGTCTTCAGTAGGTGATTGAACTCCAGCATCGTCTCTGCTACGGAACACAACATCGTCGGACATCGTTTTCTATTGCTTTACCGGTGCGATATCTTCAAGGTTATTGCATTCCTCCATACCGATGTGTTTAGCTGCGTTAACATATTGGTCCATCGCTCTGTAACTGTGGCTGGCTGGATGAGGCCCGTCTACTATAGTGTTGATGACAATCCCTTTACCTTTCTGTTGAGCTGCGGGTTTAGGAGCAGGTTGAGTTTGGTTTGGGAACTGCCCCCCGTCCCCCGTCTTTTGGGGCGACTTTATACTCGTCTACTTTCCTTCCCATAATAACTTTTCAACAACGTCTCTCAGATGCCGACATTCATTAGTTGAGTGTCCGTGAGTTCCATGAAACAGGCAAAATTTTCCAGTCCCGTTCTCTTTTTTGGTTGATTCTCTGGGTGGCGGCCTTTTATATTGTAAGACATTGTAAGTATCCAAGTAGATGTTTTCCAATGTGTCATTCAGCAGCGAATAGTTCTCAAAAGTTTGGAATCGAGGTCTTTTACTAGAGTTGTTTCCTCGGTTCCTATTCCTATTTCCATTTCCATTCCTGTTGTTATTACCTTCATTCTTGTTGCCAATGTTCACCTCAACCTTCCCCAAGCTATCGCCGGACTATTTTACTATGACATTACTTTGAACATCTTCCCTAGAAACCCTTCTGATTTTCTCTTTCTATTTGCGTAGGCTTCCTCTCGCCTCAAGCGAATATTTGCCTTTTCGTAGAATAATTACCTAGTGGGAGTGGTTTTCCGGAGAGATAATCCCTGAATTTTGTGTCAGGGTCGACTCCTTCTATTAAGGCCATCAGAATAGTAGGTTCATGAGGCTCACTGACTTCGGTAACAGCCAGGTTAAAGTGGTCTAAATATGATTTCAAAGATTCATTTGGAGCCTGGTTAATCCCCGACAACTCAATGACACTTTTAGATTTCCGAGCATGAAGTCGGAACTGGTTCATAAAGCATTCACTCAGCTCTTTAAAAGTTGATATTGACCGTGGAGGGAGTCGAGTGAACCACATCAACGCCACATCTTCTAGATAAATCGGGAAGGCCTTGCCTTTTACAGCGTCTGGAGCTGCTTCGGCATTCATGAACCATGCATATCTCATCAAGTTGTCCCGGGTCGGTTCTCCCAGAATACCGGTCCATCTTTGGCAAGTTAAATCATCGGGGGAATTGAAAGCCCAGTATGTCATCTGTAAAGGGGGTGTGACTTCATTCAATGCCCCAATCTTCATTGGTATAGCATCGGCTATAGGCCATAATTTGGCGCACCATTGCCCATACATCAACATTCCTTAATTTTAGTTCAGGCTCTCTGGCCCTGATGTTTGGATTGCCCCTGGGCTCCTGACCAGGGGATGTTCTCCTACTTCTAGCAGCAACTACCCTGCTCTGTTCCCTACGATCCCGGTCATTCATGAAAGGAAGGGGTTGGAGGAGTTGTCCTTATATGGGATTGGTAATATTAGGATCCCTGGGTAGGACGTGAGATCCATGCATGGGCAGCAGCATGGGCTCTCTCAGGCTTGGGTCATCAGGACCTAGCACGCGAGCAGCGTCTTCACGGGATCCCAAAGATCCAAATGTCAGCTGATCAAGATTTTCAGCTCGCTCATACGGCCTTCTTTCACGAGGGCGCTCTTTATCCGAAGAGGATAACTGGCCTACTGTAAGGTGGCGAGTTGGAGAGGGTGTCTTCCGACTATGAAGTTCACTGATTTCCCTACTCATAGCGATCATATTCTCTTGCATACGAAGACTATCACGTTTGTGAGCTTCCAAAGCATCCCTAGTACTCTCAAGCATATCAATAAATTGCGAAAAGTCTCCATGTGTAACTGGTGCATGTGGAAGGAGATGTTCAATAGTCGTCGTGGCCGGTATCAGAGCATTGGTGGGTGCTCGAGTAGATGTACCAGTTTCAGCCTCATTTGGATCGGATCGGAGTAGGGCAGCAAAGCCGGATCGGTTCAAAGGGGGGTGCGAGCAACTTCAGAGCCTCTGGATCAGTTTAGGTTCACGTCATCTACCCGGAGCGGAGCGCCCGGTCCTGATCGGCCTATTCCTGAGCCATGTCCCCACGACCTCGTCACGACTATGGCCTGCTGATCTTCGCTAGCATTATTCTCCCAAGCGCCGTGTACTTCTTTCCCTTTTCCTTTGGCCAAAATGTCTAATTCTTCAAAGATTAATTAGGAAATATTTGAAAATGCCGAAAACAAAGGATTAACTTCTTTGAACTTGAGGGTCCAAATAGTAGAACGATAATCCCAAAAAAGCGGAGAAATCAAAAAACTTCCTAGTGAAAGCACCAAAATGTTAGACCAAAAAGTGGTTCTAACACCCAAACTAGCAGTAATCCTGATGAAATGAAATAAAAAGTAAAAGAGAAACACACGATTTATAGTGGTTCAGCATTAAAGAGCCTACGTCCACTTTCTACTCTTTGAATTGATGATCTAAATACTAATACAATAGTAATTCTCATTCAATTTTACTCATACAATGCATAACTTCACTCAATGTTTACGGATTTTCACTTCAAATTGTAGTAATGATTTGAATATAGTGATGAAATTCGTTTGACAAGGGAGTTTGAGCTCTGAATTTGCCGAAAGAACTCTTCAAATGACCCTTGGTGGTCTATTTATAGGTGAAAAATGTCTCTAGATAGGCTCCAGTTCGGATGCACGTGGTGCTCGCCCCTTAAAACTCGGCTTCGGATGGAACGACACAAAGACAGTGCATCAGGTTAGTGGGCGAACGTGGGGGAAATGTCACAAAACCGCTCCGCGTCTTCAGGATCATGGCCTGTAACTATTGCAGCTTCTAATTCGGATCAGATGCATTAAGGAGTGGAGGAACGGATCGGGCAGATCCGAACCGATCTGATTCTGCCTGTGCTCCTTCCTTTTCTGCTTTGCACTGTTTTGTCTTGGATAAAGATCTCCGATCCGATCCGGTCCTCGAGAGAGTGTTCTTCATCAATTGGTCTTCTAACTTTGTGTAGCCTAATTCACAAAGTAGGCTAACATCTAGCTTTTGCTTGATCACCTCTAACTGTTCCGATCCCATTCTCCGTTGAAAATTTCACTATAAGGGACCATTGTTGTAACACCCCACATCCATTAATGTCACTCTTTATCAGAATGCACTAAGTTTCATGAAAAATTATAGGTAAACAGAAACATCACAAGACAAACATAAAATAACAACGGAATTTAAAACTTTATTAAACAGAAATCATTATGGTCCAATACCCAAATACATCATAAGTCTGAAATACAGAAAACCTATTACATCAATTTAAAACTTTTTCCTCGTACTAAAATCATCAGAGTACAATAATATATAAAAAGCATAGTCCTTAAAATATAGCCATATCAGAGAAGACAGAAAATCAAAATGGTACATCTAAGCAGCTCAAAGAAGAATGAAAGAGAGAATCCAAGTCAAGCCTGAGTATTCCCATCATGAGAACCTGAAAGGGGGTGGGGAACGAAAGAGAGGGAAGAGGAAAAAAATGGGCTAGACATAAAGTCTGGAGAGTCCAGTTACTTTTAGCATATAAATAAGTAAAAGCATCATGACAGGCATATAAACTGGATGAGAGAGATAACAGTGTCATAAGACTGGTATAACAGAATGAGAAGGATAAGCATAACAAACAGAACAGAATATATTGTGCTTCTCTAATACTTTTCTCTACACCAATACAAGTATAACAGAAACAACATGATCCTTACAGAACAGGTGGTAGACTTAGGTGTACTTCTAGTGATGGATTTTACCCTCAACAATAATAACAGACAGCCCAACAACAGAAATGACAGGTGTTATCCCGAATGATAATAATGGGCTTCTAAACAAGCAGGACTAGATGTACCCTAATCACTACTCTAATTGATCGGCTCCCTACCCCTTTAGATATCCTGTGTTGTCCCCACAGTAGGATGTATCACTTCCTTAAGTGGCAACCCATTTACTTTCGAGAGGCACAGCCATCTACTGATGTCACAGCATCTTAATTTTCCCAAGCAAGTCAGACTCATGCATGCACATGACTCCGTTCGATCCCGCGCTGTCAACAGCTTCGCCGATATGAACATATTACAATCAACTCAGTAAGCTTGCCCTGACCCCGACCTAGTTGGGGGTTCCCCGTTTGGTACCAAGATGGGTTACTGACTGATACGGGTTCCACACAACAGATGATACAAGAAACCCCTTAGGCTAGCATCCCTATTACTAGGATTTTTGATAGGTTATGCCTAACAGTTTAACAAGGGCGCATAACCCCAACATGTAATACAGGTTAAGTTTGTCGGGCTTATATAACCTCCCATAGATTTAAAAAGATTAACTTAACCCCCACTGATTCAAGCAAGCTTACTTAACACCTATTTCGACAGGTTCACGTAACCCCCACAGATTTAAATAGGTTAAGTATTTCAAGTTAACAAATTATTATCATATTTCCATTTATGGCTATTAATGGACTAGACCTCTCCCACTAAGTCTACTAACTACGGATGCTGCATATGCCGGGCGGTTCCGGGCAGATTTATATCACAAGTCGAACTTAACCTCGTGTCTTAGCACCATTATGTGTACATTTATGCACTCGACCCCTTACATTAGATTAACCATTTGTGGAAGTCAGATTTGCTGGGAGGATCCGGGCAGACTTCTACCACAAGTGTAATCTGACCTCGTTTCTAAGTGCAGTTACAGTTTCTAATTACTATAAATCTAGGCATGTTCATTATTAAACAATTTTAAATGTTTATCCAAGGTTAGGCCCCAAATCCCAGTCTGATTTACGATACTAGTTAGGCTCTAAATTAAAGTTTTAGATCAAGATATAAATTATTCCCCAAATCCCAATCATGCTTTATAATACAACTTATGCCCCAATTTATCATTCTCAACCATTCCCAATTTCATATGTTCGCATATTTTACCGATAGGTCTAGGCTCGCAGGTAGCCTGGCTATAAAAAAATAAAAATGGAAGGAGGGAGAGACGAGAATAGAAATAGGCATAAAATCAAAACAGGCATATGATGATAGAAATAAGCATATTAACAGTATAGGCATATGTAATATGATTAGACATACTAACAGAATAGGCATAATGACAATAGGCATGTAAGAACTAAATAGAGGGTCATGTGTACATGTAATGACAGATCTGTTTAGTTACAATTCAGGATATTAACACACATAGGCTTAGATCCAAACTTATAAACATGTTAAGATTTCTTATTAGATGTTTATATCTAAAATTAACAAGAACTCACTGGGACTGGATCAAAAGAACAGAGAAATGATTGTTGATGTCGTAGCAGAGATGCTTGAATACGTATAACTTGTTGTTGCAGAAGAATAGGCTAGTTCAATTTGAGTTGGGGCAGCACCTCGTTGTCTCCATTATTTTTGGTGAATAAAATAATGGAAATGAGGTCCTATTTATAGCCTAAGGTCAACGAATCTCGTTCGGAAACGCGTCCAAGTGCAAGAGAGGAATCTTCCCCAGATCTGGCCGGGGTCGACCCAGGGGTCAACACCCCCGGTTTAGGAGTCGACCCATGGGTCGACACCCATGGGGCATGGGGTCGACTCCTAATGGGTTGATTTCCCATTGTTCCCGCTCTTTGATTTAGATTTCTGGACTGTTTATTTATATATATATATATTTCTTATATGTATACAAACTTCAAACCTTACTATCTTCTTCATACAATGTCCGTTTTATGCAAACTTGGGGTCTATTTTAAGCATAGTTCCGAGACGAACGCAATGTCGCAGTCCATTTTCCTTAATTCCCAATATTTAATTAAGTATTCTTTAGTTTATCATTATTGTGTTCTTTAAAATTACAGGGTGTTACATTCTCCCCTACTTAAGGGATTTGGTCCCCGAAATCTCCAAGTTAAGTAGAATGTATATCCTAACATCCATCATCCATCTGCTCATCTACCAATCACAGGCATCTATTGTCCTTAAATTATTTCTAATGCTTATATGAACATATGCAAAGGTGTGTGAATATGTCCCTATACTAGTGCGAAAAATCAGGCGGTCTACTGATTCAGTTGACCTCCTTGATGCAATGTATTTTAGTGCCATGAATCCAACATGTATGCAATTAATCATAATATATCATGTAAATCCTATATGCGTGCACAATCATTCATCAACATGCAACATCCATATGATGATACACCCATTTTCATCCATAAAAAAGAAAAGAAAGATGCATACGCATCCATATGCATTATAAGAGTGATTGAGCCGATCTAGTGCCACGTTTGTGTATATGCATCCACGAGCAACCACTAGAAAACACTTGCATCCTCTTGCATCCATCAAGCATAACATATCTTAAACAGTTATTTACATCCATGGGTTTCCTACCTAAAGGTCGAAGATTCGATCGGTAGGATTTACTTAAATGACAGAAGCAAGTACGAATAAAAAGCTTTGGAAAAGAAGTTAAGAACATACCCTTGAAAAGAAAAGGGTACGAAGTGCGAATCTTGTCTTCAGTCTCCGAATTTGCATTCTTGGGGTTTTCTCCCCATTGAACTTTCATCAGCTTGATCTCTCAGTTGCGTAGCTTCTTAAACTTTGATCCAAGAATATGGGTTGGAACTCGTCTAACTATCGCTTCCAGCACTCAAATTCGAAGCCCAATACAGATATTCTCAAACCCCGACAAATCATAGACAAACGTGTTGCACCTCCAATGGGGTTTGAGACAACAATGGGATCCAAAACCATACTAGTACTAAGGTGTAGAGACACAACCACAGAATCAGATATAAAAGAATGCGAAGCGCCAGAATCAAAAAGAAATTCTAACAGGATGATTGGAAAGAGAAATCAAACCTTCAACAGAAAATTTCCTACCGCTATCCGGTACACCAGCCACAAGAGCATGCGTCTGCCCTCCATAAAACCCTTCCCTTTGGCCCTGTCCTTGCTTCTTTGGGTAATCCTTAATAAGATGTCCGGCCTCTACACATTGGAAGCTAGATTCTTCCTTTTTCTGCAATCTTCGCTCAAATGACCCACGTGTCCACAATTATAACATTTCCTCTTTTCTCGGGCTTTGTCGTTCTTTCCACCCTTATTCTACTGTTGTTATTGTTCTCTCTTGGGCCACACTTTCTTATTTTGTGATTCATCGACCTTAGCCTCTTTCTTTTCACCTTTATCTTCTTCGTGCATCAATGTTATATCAACGAGCTTCTCAAAAGTTGCTCCTATCGGAATATGAGACATAGCCAATCCATGGAGGGGTTCATTCAATCCAATAGCAAACCTCAAAGCTTTCTTGTGTGGGGTATTCACTAGCTCCAAACCAAACCTCGCCAATTGATTGAACTTATTAACATACTCTTTGAATTACATGCCTCCTTTCTTAAGTGGTAAATACCTTTTCATTTGCATACTTTGTTCGGCTTGAGAGAGAAACTTCATCTCGAATCTCAGTCGGAAATCATCCCAAGTCTCTACTGGACGTCCCGCATGCGTCACTTCCCACAGAATGAAGCCTCATCTTTTAGTTGCCAACTGACCAACTGGATCTTCCTACGGTCGTCAACCTCAAAAATCCCAAACAAATCCTCTGTCTCTTTAAGCCAATTCCTTGCATCTACAAAAGTCTCAGTTCCTCGGAACGGCTTTCCTACTATAGCATAAAAATCCTTGCATATTTTGGAGAAATTATCAACTTGCGGAGGAGGAGGAACAGCGGCTGCAACTGGGGGAGGGGCGTCTGCTTGGCCTTCGACAGGCGCGGTAGCCTCAAGATACCTACAGAACCAAGCCAGTATCTAAAAGCCTTTGGGAATATTAGGTTCTCCAGACATGCTGAAAAGAAAAGGAAAAGGGATTCCTAATAGAGAATCAATAGATATTTCATATGGCTTTGGGGAATATGTTTTTCAAAACAGACTTTTCTTTTGAAAAATGCTTTCTTTTAAAACCTTTTGAAAACAATTTTCAAAAACTTTTATCCAATCAGGTAACCTTCAGCTCTGATACCAAATGTGACACCCCACATCCGTTAATGTCACTCTTTATTAGAATGCATTAAGTTTGTGAAGCATTATAAGTAAATAGAAATAGAAACATCACAAGACAGATATAAAATAACAATGGAATTCAAAACTTTATTAAACAGAAATCATTATGCTCCAAAACTCAGTTACATCATAGGCATGAAATACAGAAAATCCATTACATCAATTTGAAACTTCTGTCTTGTACTAAAATAATCAAAGTACAATAATATATAAAAAGCATAGTCCCCAAAATATAGCCATATCAGAGAAGACAGGAAATCAAAATGGTACATCTAAGCAATTCCAAGCGGAATGAAAGAAAGAATCCAAATCAAGTCTAAGTATTCCCAACCTGAGAACCTTAGGGAGGTGGGGAGAGGGGGAAACAGAAGAGAGAGAAGAGGAAACAAAATGGGTCAGACATAAAGTGTAACACCCCGTAATTTTATAACATTAAAATTCACAAATTAAAGTATACTTAATTTTTAGAAAAGAATTAAGTGAAATGGGTTGCGCAGAGAAATATATATATATATATTGATATATATATATATATATATATAAATTAAAAATTAAATAAATAAATAAATATGCGAAAAAGTTCAAAACAGCGAATTGGGAAGGGGAATAACCGAACCGGCCCATTTTTGAGGTCGACCCGAGCCTCGCTGGGTTGACTAGGGGTTAATCCAGGGTGTTTGGCTGTCAACCCGTGGGCCGATTTGCTCAAATGCAGATTTTGCATTTGATTGGTTCTCATGGTTCAGGGTTAATCTAATGGTCCTAAATAACTTCCTACACCTATAAATACATCCTAATGCTAACCCTAAACCTAATTAAAATAGAATAGTTACCGTCGCCATGGAAATCAATGGAGTTGCCGCCAACTAAGAAATAAGAAAAGCAAATTCAATTCTAATTCTCTCAACCCTAAAGCAAAGCAAAACTCTCTCTTTTCTTCTCTAAATTGTGAGTATGATGATCTTAACAAGATTATTATCATTTTAATTAGGTTGAGTTATGAATGGATTATGAGTAGATGATGTGAATTATCATATATGTTGTTGTAAACCCCTTTTGCTATCATGTATATTGTAAATCCAATGTTATGTAATGATGATATCTTATATGTTGTAAATCATGCTATGATGATGTTATGTATGTTGAACGTTTCTATGCTAAGTTGTGATGGATCATACATGTTAAAAAGGCCATGATGTTACCATCTATGCTAGTTAGTTCATATTAATTAAATCATCATGTTTGGGTTATGTTGATCTATATGACAAGTCACATATGCAAGTTAGATTGATTAGAAAAGTTATGAACATATGCCAAGACATCTATTATGACATCTAGAATTATGCTATGACATATGTGATATCCTATGCTAGTTCACACCATCATTATGTTGCCTAAAAACCCCATATGCAAGTTTATGTATAGATTTGGGCTATGATCATATCATGTAAATTGAGACATTTAACAAGTTGACACCTTTTGATCCTTAACATGTGTAGTTTATGCAAGTTTCACCCCTATTATGATTAGATTTATTTTAATTGTCTATATGTTGTGATAATTTATCTTTGTGCTAGGTGTTAGACTATACAAGTCTAGCCTATATTATGCGTTGAATAAGCGAACGTATAAACGTGGGGTAGGGGTAATATTAAGGATTTAATATTAAAAAGTTGGGGTGCAATTGATATGATTTTGCATGCCATAAGTGGATGGCCATAATTGAGTCAATTATGGACATCATTAAAAGTTGACTTAATTAATAATTTGAATAGGGAATTGTTAAAACTGGGGTAAAAGATTTTAAGTGTTAATCAATGCTTAGGACACGAGGTTGGACTCGTTTGTGACGTAAACCTGCCCGGACCCGCCCGGCAAATCCAGTGGTCACAAATGTCTTCCCAATGTGATAGGTCCTAGGCCTAAACTAAAGCATAACGGTTGTAAAGACACGAGGTTAGACTCTTTTATGGTGTAAGACTACCCGGACCCGCCCGGCAAATCCAGTAGCCATAAATGCCAGTCTAATGTGAGAGGTCTTTATGAGGTTATGGCCTGAATGAATTAAGAAATACTTAACCAGATAAACATGTAAGGTGGGACATGGGGGTTAAGTAGGTGCCTTGGGTGGCATGAGGAATCTAGGGGTGCCCTTAATGGCATGTGAAATACGATTAGTAAGACTTAACCAAACACACATGTAAATGAACATGGCTAAGAGGGTTAAGTGGGATATACTAGTAACAAGCTTAGGTGGGTAGCTTGTGGGGGCCCATTTCGACCAGTATCCCAAACGTATCTTTGTGGGCTCGACCCAAGTTGAGGACGGGACACGCATGCTGGGTTCGACTGTAAGAAGCCAAAACGGGGAGCGATGGCAACACAAGTCCAACGGGTTTCGTATGCGTGTGTGGACCCGGGCTGGTAGGTAAGACGTTATTGCATCGTGTAGGTATAAGCCGTGCATTCTCAAGTTGTATTAGGTTGCCACTTTAGGGGAGGGATACACCCCACTGTGGGGCCAGCACGGGTATCTACGAGTAGGGAGCCAATCAAAAGTGGGTAGTGGGGTACACTTAGTGGAGATAGGGGCATATGACACCTATGTAGTCAGCTAGGGGTACGTAAGGCTATTTATAAAGTTTCTGTGTGAAGCAAGTGGGATCAAACAATAGGGAGACTTGTGTGGTGCAGTGTAGTAATCATTCGTTAGTAATTAGGTGTGCCTTTACCGTTATCTTAAACGCTATCTTTATCTTCCTAAGAGTTCATAGACATTTACTTGTCTTCCAGCTTATGCCTTAGTCTAGTTATTTTGATAATAGTATTGTTAGAATTATCATACTCGCCAGACTTTTTGTCTGACCCCCTCTATTTCTATCCTTTTTCCCCCTCCAGGTCCTCAGGTTGGGCCCAGCTCCAGTGGAGTTTGATTGAATTGCTTCATCTCTCTTTGGAAAGCTTGGACCGTTGAAGTAAAGTCCAGCTTGTTATCTTTTTAATGGCTATTTATGTAATGGGATTATGTATTTTGTTTTTATGAAGACGGATTGTACTTGGTTATGATCTATGGTTTTATGATGTAACAAACATGTTTAATTTCCGCTGCAATAAAATGAAGTTTTAGATTTCCAAGTACTATTTACTATCTGTCTTGTTGTAATTTTTCTGTTCTATATTCACTTATAACCTCCATGGAAGTTAATGCATTCCCTTCGTGAGTGACATTAATGGACGTGGGGTGTTACACGTGGTATCAGAGCTTAAGGTTACCAGAACAGATAAAAATACTTTAGAAAAATAGTTATTTTTGGAAGAAGTGTTTTCAAAAACATGTTTTAATGAGAAATTTAAAGAGAAAAGTTTTTAATAAAAACATAATCCCCAATAGCCACATATCTTTATCTTTCGAATTCTCCATTTTGAATCTTTCCTTTTTCGTTTCAGCATGACTGAAGATCTTAATCTACCCGACGGTGTAACGATACCAGGATGGTTGTAGTAACCCGCATTTTTAGCTGTTGAACAATTAATTTATTTAATTATTAAATATCAATTTATCGATATCGAGAACGTGAATTAAATAATATTGATTATTTAATTTATAATTATAATATAATAAAATATATTATAATGTCGAAAGAGTCAAAAATAGCTGAATTCACAATATAGTGTGAATTGGGTTATATATAATGTATAATTCAGTTTGGAATTGAATTTGAATAACGATTTTTATTGAATCGACGACAGTTGAACGTATAGTTTATAATATATTTATAAACGAGCTCGAAATGGCGCTGCAGTTCGCTATTTGGCGATTTGAACTTCAACTGAATGTACAGGATTCGTTTTAAGCCGGATTTCTGTGAAACAAGAAATGTGTGGAGCTGGTGGAGTATATCTTTCTAGTGGAAGAGGAAGATCGGGATTTCGTCGTGTAGATTTTGATGTATGTCCAAATCAAATTTTGAAATAGTCGCTGTAGAATCGTTTATCGACCGTATCGGTTTGTTCGATATAACTAGAGATCGGGTTTGAATTTAGACAAGGTTCTTTTGGGAAATAATGATAATTTAATTTTTAGAATTTTATGGTAATTTTTAATTAATTTAATAAGCAACTTTTTATTTGGAGTATTTGGCACCTTGTATCGACATTTCGGGGTTTCACAATATGAGTTCATCTACCGGTATTATTACAATTTTGGGACCAGAGCACATCACTCATTTCAATGGTATTTTTGTTTCTGTCCATAACGGTCGCTACGTGAATAGAATATTTCATAGTGGGGTACGCTATGTTTTTAACTTAAAACAAACTAAACTTATTGTTAACTGGTCAAACGAAATCGAAATTCAACGAAACAAGTTTCATACGAAACCTTAGGAGGAGGTCTAGTGAAACGTCAAGGCCTCATATTTTTAGGATTTTTTCTGTAATTTTAAGGAATTAATGCTCGGTGTTTTTCATCGATATTTTCTAAGGGATTTTCCCAAATGGTGTCGAAATTCGACGAAACCTGTCCCATTGGATCCGGAATATTTTTCTATGCTAGGATTAACTTAGTTCATTAAAAACAGGGGTTATATAAGGTGTCATTTTTACGAAAAACTCCATGAAAAAGTTTATACATTAAAATAATCAATATGGCTCCTTTCTCTCTTCTATATAAAGGGTGCGTTCATGACCTAATTAAAATCCATCTCCTGAAGCAATTAAAAACGGCCGCCACAATGTCCTCGTTCTTCAAAGAAAAACGCACCCTCAAAAATTGAAATAAGTCCATACAAAAAGTTATAAAATCAAAGACATGGATATTCGAATTCGTGCTGTTTTCCTCTCCGTTCTGATGTCCTTCTCTCACAGTTCGACGCAAGCCTGGGTACTCGCGGTTTTCCAGTGGTTTCCTAGGGTTGCGGGTCTTGGAAGTTATGGTGGTGAGGAGATATCGGTGATGATGTGTTTTAGGAGGAGCTGGGCTCAGATGAACGGGATTTGCAGGTCCAGGGAGAAGGAAGTGGTAGTCCTTGATCTGCTATGAAGAGGGGCCATAACATCACGGTATGGAATTAGTGGATGGAAGTTTAGGCCAACGTTTGGGGGCCGACGAGGTTGGCATGGGGTCTAATGAACTGCGGCCAGTAAGGGGGAGGAGCGGTGAAGTCCGGGGATGAAAGGAGTTGCGGGTTCCTGTACGTTAAAGGGGAAGAAGGACTTGGGTATTTCGGGTCTGGTAGTTCAAGGGTAAACGGGCTTGGGCCGGTGGGTTTTAAAGGGGTGAGGCCACTAATTAAAATCCAAGTTTTAATTTATTTATTTAAATAAAGTGTATATCTTGTAAATGCTATAATTTGTACATACGGTATCAGATTGACGAACCGTAAGTTGCATTGGGACCGTATGGACGAGTGCTTCACAATGAAGCTGACTGGGGGTGGATTGGGGCTCGTTTGAATTTATGGAAAAATAAATTGTTTGATTCAAATCAAATAACAGTTTATCGTTCTTTAACGATGAACTGCAAATGTGAGTAAATCTCACTAACTCTGAACAATTTATATTTTCATGTTGTATTTTTAGAACTGTTAAATATTGACTGTTTGACTGTGTGTTGACTGTTTGATTGAACTGCTAGTCAGTTAGTTGAATTTCTATATTGATTCTGTTTAACAGAATATATCATATGAAACTGAAAGTGATGTTGATTTTATTGTGTAACATCTGTGGGTGCAGGGAAACAGGTTGGAGGAATCCGACTGGATTCCTCAACAGTTATTTTATTGTTTTTCATATATTTTGATATATGATGTGAATTATAACCTGTTGTTGATTGTGTGTGTATGGACGATATTGAACATCGTGATTTGATATGATTGAATACCATAACATACCGGGATGTTGATAAGGGGATTTTCAAAGTGATATTGAAAACAGAATATTTATAAATTGGAATATTTATAAATAAGAGATATTTATAAATTTAAATATTTATAAATAAGGAATATTTATAAATTGGGATATTTATAAATAGGAGATATTTTAAAAAAAGGAAAATAAATTCAAAACATTTCTTTTTGAATGGAAAGGCCTATGTGGCGGGTTTGGGAATTTTCCCGATACTCCCAATACAAAGGAGGTTATGGCGAATTTTCCCGAAAATTTAAGGAGTTAGAATATGTCAAGAATAAATTTGAAAAGGGAATATTTGTAAACCATTTACAAATAGAATTGAAAAGGAAACGTTATAAAAAGGAAATCATTTTTAAAGTGTAGAACCGTTATTTAAAAGTAAATCTTTTCAAATGAATAAAACGTTGTTAAAAAGGAGAAATCGAATACGGTATTCGAAGTAGGTTAATCGAATATGGTATTCGAAGTTAGTTAATCGGATATAGACATTCGAAAGGAGTTAATCGAATGTGGTATTCGAAGTTAGTTAATCGAATATGGTATTCGAAAGTTAGTTAATCGAATATGTTATTCGAAAGAGGTTAGTCAAGTCGAGTTAATCAGTTAGAGTTAACCAGTTAGAGTTAATCAGTTAGAGTTAACCAGTTGGAGTTAATTAGTTAGAGTTAATCGATTAGAGTTAAAACGAACTAGAGTTAATCAAATATAGTTATTTGAGACAGAGTTAGTCAAGTTAGTCGAGCCTAGTTAATCGAATCGAATTGGTCGAACCAAGTAAGTCGGGTTAAGTTAGTCAAGTTAGTCGAGCCTAGTTAATCGAATCGAATTGGTCGAACCAAGTAAGTCGAGTTAAGTTAGTCAAGTTAGTCGAGCCTAGTTAATCGAATCGAATTGGTCGAACCAAGTAAGTCGAGTTAAGTTAGTCAAGTTAGTCGAGCCTAGTTAAATCGAATCGAATTGGTCGAACCAAGTAAGTCGAGTTAGTCGAGTCAAGTTAAGTTAGTCGAGTTAAGTTCGTCGAGTTGAAGTTATCGATGTTAGTTTCATCGAAGGGAATTATCGATTATAGTTTAATCGAAGTGAGATTTTCAAATATGAGATATTTGAAAAGGAAGAGTTATCGAATATTAGTTATTCGAAGAGATATTATCGAATATCGTTTATTCGAGAAGAAGTTAATCGAACATAGGTTATTCGAAGAAGAGTTAATCAAATAGAGATTTCTCGAAGAGAGTTAATCGGCAAATTTGATTATATCGAATTCGGGAAAGTACTTATACTTTCCAGTGTTTAAATAGAGATTTATTTATTTATAAATAAATAAGTGTTAGGTTAATTATTCACTAATAAGAATAGAAGTTATAATTAAAGTTAGATAATTCGAAAGGAGGGATTATAACGTTATCGTTATAACCAATGTTTTAAATATAGAAGTGGATTAGTAAAAATTGAATCCGAGAAAGGCGTAAAGAAGTTGTTAAAGATTAAAAGATAAACTTTGACCATTTTGAAGTTATAACGTTGTTCAGTCAAGGTCTGAGAGGTAATTATACCCCAACTTGAGTGACTTCCTTCTGAACTAAGAAATGGTAAGGTTTGATGGTAAAGGAGTTTTGGAAATGTTTTCCAAACGAGAATCAGAATTGTTTTCTGATAAAAGAAAATAAGAATTTAGAATATAGGGAAATAGGAGATAAGTAGATAAATGAACTAAAGAGATTAATGTTAAATGTTGTTTGTTCGATATAATTTCCATCTGGGAATAATATCGTTGTTTGCACACTTGTTTTTCTTTGATAGTTAAATCACAGACTATCGAAGTTTTGATCATTTTAACGTTGTTAATATGGGGAGACCAGTTGGATTATTATCCAAAGAACCACTCTGTATTGGCATAAGCGTCGCGAATCATATATGCCAAAGATAATTGAAGATGGAGTAAAATGCAAGGCTATCGTGTTTAACAGAATAGTGCCTTCGGTTTGTCCAGTCCCAGGACAACTTGTATGGATGAAGGTCTGACAGAGTATATCCAATGGATCGCGTAAGTTGATCTGTTCAAACGTATTCACGTTTGGTGGCGGAGGAATTCGTTTCTCTTAGCTGTATACCCGTGTTATTTTTGGATAAGTCAATTTGTGATTTGGCGGGTATGACGATATGACATTTCTAAGTGAATGAAGATTGATGTCTGACATAGTATTTCCAGAAAGGTCACGTACATTGATTTCTTCAACCGTACCAAGAGTGGAAGCGGAGAAGGAAACTTCTTTTAGCTGACACGTAATGTATTGTTGTAGGCGTCAATTAGTGATTTTCGATGGATCTGACAATGTGGCATTCGAAGTGAATCTGATGTGATGATAAAGCGTAGCTTCTAGCCTCATCAACCGGTAAATGACAGAAATCGGGCAGGCAGCATGGCTAAGTCGGTCGCACCGAAGTAGGGTGTATAATCACCTATCTAGTGAATATTCATTTGTTTCTTAAATCTATCAATGCTGTCCCATATATATACGGGAAACGGTTGCTGATCCCAACCGTTGGTGATGTACATTCGATACACTCAAGCGAAATGAGTGGTCGGTCATGTGTGGCTGAGTTACAAGATGTTCTTGTTGAACTCCAGTGTATCGTTCCTAGAGTACACTGATCGGAAGGTGGTTCCATACCTTGTCATAGTTGGAAATCCAATCATCCAATACGTGCTTGCGATTTTGATTTTATACTATATATGTAGTAACGTGAGATGCAAGCGTTTCTGCTAGATTGATATTTATTTGTACTTAGACATTATTATAATATCAGAATGATATTGCTTTGAAAAGTTATTTGGATTCTCATAAGGGAAAAACCCGTTCCGTATTCACGGCGTGGTCTTATGAGATATCATATACCTGTTTAAATGATTTGAGTTTATTCACACCAGTCCCATGACTGACCCGGAGTTTATTTTGTTGTTTTCCCTAAACTCTTGGGTGCCTAAATTTGTACGGGCAGTCAAGTAGTCGAGATTTTACAGATACACTTGGAGAGCTTGGAGCAGGAGGCTTCAGGATTCTATAGCTATTATTATTTCCGTTGTTGTTGTAAGTGTTGTACTCTGATAAGTATTATTGTATACATATACTGATGTTATTTCAAAGATATGTTATGTTATATTTTATTCGTTCCGCTGTGAGATTCGTGTTTACTCTGATGTTGATGTTCTTCTTCTTCTTCTATTCTATAAGTTCTATCTTATCTATTCTCACCTTCTAATTTCTTTCATTAATTACCGGGATTTTTCGATGTTTTGGTTATCGACGTCGAGCTTACGTCGATAACCAAAGCCGCTCAAAATCCGGGTTACTACAGTTGGTATCAGAGCATTGGTTTAGTTATTACCTTGGCTCTGTGGCGAAATTCAGTAGAGATGGGATTAGTAATATCCTAGACTGAGTTTGAGTGTATATATACGAGTGCGTATTTGTTAGTTGATATAAAAATGGTTTTATATTGTGGAGACTCATTGGTTGAGTGGCTTATGAATTCTGGTCGATCAGTTTGATCCACTGTATCGGTAGGAGTTCTATAAACACTTGAATACGATGAACCGACATAGTATGTTTTGATATAGTATATTGGTTATGTTGGTTGTTATTATAATCGAGTAAGATTATAAAAAGATGAAATGGTTATAAATAACTAATCATAATTCATATAAGTAAAGTATATGGAATAAAATGAAGAAAAATCTGAATTTAAATCAGATTGGAATTAAAATAGGGAAATTTTAAGTTCCTGGGAGATTTTGAAAATGTTTTTCAATTTGAAAGTGATATAGTATTGAACTCACTTGTTCGCTGGAAAATAAACTCTGATGGTGCATCATCGGTGTTCATTTTCGAGTTTGTAAGTGACGGATTACTACCAAAGGCTTTGATTTTGAATTGTTTTGAGAAAACAAGTGGTTTAGAAATTCAAATGTTTTGAATTGGTATTATGATTTCAAATTGATTTGAAATAGACCCATGAAATTAAGTTTCGGAATTTAATTTTAACTTATGAAGTTAAATAGAATAAGATAGTAGAAATAAATTGAAATATTAACTTGAACTGAGTTAAATAGAATTGAATATGATTAGAGAATAATCTGTTATGGAATTGGGTTGATGAGTTAAGAATTTGAAATTTGATATTCCGGTTCGAATGAAATTCGATTTGGTTTTGAGGATATGAACTGATTGGAATTTGATGGAAATTACACTGGTATATGCTGAGTTGATAGCATATGGAAGTGATAGAGTTGATATTCCCGACAAAAGGTACCAGTTTATATTATATATGGATATGAGATTTATGAGCCGAATTGGCAAGCCGCTTGGTTGTTTGATTTTCTTTTGGGTTAAAGAAGGCCCAGAGAGGCGAGTTGGAGTTTGAGATATTGACCAGTACAAAGGAGGTGCTGGCAAAAATTTTCGAAAAGTTAAGGTGTTAGAAAATTTTCAGAATTTTGAAAATTTAGTCAGTCGAAATAAATTAATATTTTAGTCGATGTTAATTGGTTCAGTTGAAACCAGAGATAAGGGGTAAACAGATAAATTTTTACCCAGAAGATAGGGTCATCCCTTAGCTTAGCAATTTCGAGGACGAAATTTTATTAAGGGGGGAAGATTGTAGTAACCCGCATTTTTAGCTGTTGAACAATTAATTTATTTAATTATTAAATATCGATTTATCGATATCGAGAACGTGAATTAAATAATATTGAATATTTAATTTATAATTATAATATAATAAAATATATTATAATGTCGAAATAGTTAAAAATAGCTGAATTCACAATACAGTGTGAATTGGGTTATATATAAGGTATAATTCAGTTTGGAATTGAATTTGAATAACGATTTTTATTGAATCGACGACAGTTGAACGTATAGTTTATAATATATTTATAAACGAGCTCGAAATGGCGCTGCAGTTCGCTATTTGGCAATTTGAACTTCAACTGAATGTACAGGATTCGTTTTAAGCCGGATTTCTGTGAAACAAGAAACGTGTGGAGCTGGTGGAGTATATCTTTCTAGTGGAAGAGGAAGATCGGGATTTCGTCGTGTAGATTTTGATGTATGTCCAAATCAAATTTTGAAATAGTCGCTGTAGAATCGTTTATCGACCGTATCGGTTTGTTCGATATAACTAGAGATCGGGTTTGAATTTAGACAAGGTTCTTTTAGGAAATAATGATAATTTAATTTTTAGAATTTTATGGTAATTTTTAATTAATTTAATAAGCAACTTTTTATTTGGAGTATTTGGCACCCTATATCGACATTTCGGGGTTTCACAATATGAGTTCATCTACCGGTATTATTACATTTTTGGGACCAGAGCACATCACTCATTTCAATGGTATTTTTGTTTCTGTCCATAACGGTCGCTACGTGAATAGAATATTTCATAGTGGGGTACGCTATGTTTTTAACTTAAAACAAACTAAACTTATTGTTAACTGGTCAAACGAACTCGAAATTCAACCAAACAAGTTTCATACGAAACCTTAGGAGGAGGTCTAGTGAAACGTCAAGGCCTCATATTTTTAGGATTTTTTCTGTAATTTTAAGGAATTAATGCTCGGTGTTTTTCATCGATATTTTCTAAGGGATTTTCGCAAATGGTGTCGGAATTCGACGAAACCTGTCCCATTGGATCCGGAATATTTTTCTATGCTAGGATTAACTTAGTTCATTAAAAACAGGGGTTATATAAGGTGTCATTTTTACGAAAAACTCCATGAAAAAGTTTATACATTAAAATAATCAATATGGCTCCTTTCACTCTTCTATATAAAGGGTGCGTTCATGACCTAATTAAAATCCATCTCCTGAAGCAATTAAAAACGGCCGCCACAATGTCCTCGTTCTTCAAAGAAAAACGCACCCTCAAAAATCGAAATAAATCCATACAAAAAGTTATAAAATCAAAGACATGGATATTCGAATTCGTGTTGTTTTCCTCTCCGTTCTGATGTCCTTCTCTCACAGTTCGACGCAAGCCTGGGTACTCGCGGTTTTCCAGTGGCTTCCTAGGGTTGCGGGTCTTGGAAGTTATGGTGGTGAGGAGATATCGGTGATGATGTGTTTTAGGAGGAGCTGGGCTCAGATGAACGGGATTTGCAGGTCCAGGGAGAAGGAAGTGGTAGTCCTTGATCTGTTATGAAGAGGGGCCATAACATCACGGTATGGAATTAGTGGATGGAAGTTTAGGCCAACGTTTGGGGGCCGACGAGGTTGGCATGGGGTCTGATGAACTGCGGCCAGTAAGGGGGAGGAGCGGTGAAGTCCGGGGATGAAAGGAGTTGCGGGTTCCTGTACGTGAAAGGGGAAGAAGGACTTGGGTATTTCGGGTCTGGTAGTTCAAGGGTAAACGGGCTTGGGCCGGTGGGTTTTAAAGGGGTGAGGCCACTAATTAAAATCCAAGTTTTAATTTATTTATTTAAATAAAGTGTATATCTTGTAAATGCTATAATTTGTACATACGGTATCAGATTGACGAACCGTAAGTTGCATTGGGACCGTATGGACGAGTGCTTCACAATGAAGCTGACTGGGGGTGGATTGGGGCTCGTTTGAATTTATGGAAAAATAAATTGTTTGATTCAAATCAAATAACAGTTTATCGCACTACAACAAAAACACCATATTACAACTTTAATTTTACAACGGTGGTAAACGCACCGTTGTAATAAATGGTTTTTTACAATGGTGGTAAAGACACCGTTGTAATAAATGGTTTTTTACAACGGTGGTAAAAGCACCGTTGTAATAAATGGTTTTTTACAACGGTGGTATTCCCTAAAGTTGTAATAAACATATTTTTAACAACTTTTTGTTTTGTTAGTTGTAATAGATGCCCATTACAAATTTCATGTTTATAATATCTATATTTAATAACTAATTATATTAATATTTAATAATAATTAATAATTAATAATAAACTTAGGAATCAATAATATTTATTAAATAATTAATAGTTAATAAGTGGTAATTAATGTTTAATAGTTAATGTTAACTGCTTATTAATTAATATTTAGGTGACATATACATTATAAGCTTTTAATAGTTATTACTCGATTATAACTAAGTAGAAATAAGTAAAAGTTAAATAATAACTATTGTTAATATGAAATAATCCTAATTAATAATTAACATTTAATTAATAACTAATTAGTAAATAATAATTAATAATCAATAATAAGTAAACAAATAAATATTACTTAATTAATTAATAATTTACAAATAATTCATCTGTCTGGAGTTCACATGTATTTGCGTGTGAGGTTCAAGTATGTTTTTTTTAAGATGTACCAATTAGTTTATAATCTATGATGAACGTAATTTTTTAATTTAATAATTATTAACTAATAATAACTATAAAAAATAAATTTAATAAATAATCAATAAGTAACAAAATATTTAATAATTCAAAATTAATCACCATATTACAATTAACTAAATATTTGCAACGTTCGATAGACGACAATTACAATAACAAATTTATAAAAATTGATTTTTCTCGACATTTGTAATAAAGGGTTTTTATAATTGGTTTTTCTTGATAATAACTTATACACGTCATTATTTATAATTTAATATTTAACATCAAATGTTTGATGATCAATATTTAACATTTAATATTTCATTTATAAGTAATATTTAATATGTAACATTAATAGGTAATAACTAATAACAAAAAGTAGTATCTAATACTATTAATAAGTATATTTACCCTTATGATCCGTCGGCCCAACCAAACGTACCCGACCCGCCATCCCTTATAACCCTAATTCCATCGTAACCCCCTTCATTCACTCAAGCCGCCTCACAAATTTCTCAAAACCGAATTGATGAAAAACCCTAGATCCCCTTTTCTTCCTCCGTAACACGAGATAACCGACATCGCAACTACCCCTTCGACCTCCTCAATGATTCGCCATCAACCCTAAACCCCCACAGACCACCAGTTCGGCCATCGCCAGCCAACCCCCGAGCCTTCACGACGAGCGATCTCGAATTAAGCTAAGTTTCTCCTTTTTACTCGTTTTAAATTAGCTGTAATATTTTGTTTGTTTGATTTGGGTTAGATCTATATTTCGATTCATGTGATTTCAGAACCATGGGGCTCGTATTGGGTTAGATCTATAGTTCGACCATCAGATTGTCTGATTTCAGATATGATTTCGTATTGGGTGTGATACGAATTAAGCTTTGCACTGCTACGGTATGTCTATTTTGCTTTTTTCGATGGGTTCTTTGCTTGTTGAGTGGATTTTGGAATTGGTTTATTGAGTTATCGAGGAATTTGAGGAACTGTTAGTTGGTTGTTGGTTTTGAGGAAGTTTCGAAGGGTTTGTTGTGGTTCTATGGTTTTGCAGCCTTGTGGTTCTATGGTTTTGCTGCTTGGGATTATTGTGATCTGTTCTTGCAAGTTTTATTTTGGTTTGTCTGTGCATTTTGTGTTCTAATTCAAGGCACAGGAGGCTATTTTGTTTATAAACTTGATGAATATGCAAAAAAGCTTTGCTGCGGCATAGCTATGCAGTGATTGCACTGCAAAGCTTTGCCTAAGCTTGCAAAGCTTTGCCTAAGCTTTGCATTGCAAAGCTTTGCACTGCTATTTGCAGTGCAAAGCTTTGCTGTGCAAAAGATTTGCCAAAGCTTTGCTGCGGCAAAGCTTTGCTGTGCAAAAGCTTTGCCAAAGCTTTGCTGCGGCAAAGCTTTGCACTGCTATTTGCAGTGCAAAGCTTTGCTATGTAAAAGCTTTGCCAAAGCTTTGTTGCGGCAAAGCTTTGCAGTGCAAAGCTTGCCGCGGCAAAGCTTTGCACTGCTATTTACAGTGCAAAGCTTTGCTGCGGCAAAGCTTTGCACACTGTGCAAAGCTTTGCCAAAGCTTTGTTGTCGCAAAGCTATGCTGTGCAAAGCTTTGCTGTGCAAAGCTTTGCTGCAGCAAATCTTTGCACTGCAAGTAGAAGTGCAAAGCTTTGCCGCAGCAAGCTTTGCACTGCAAAGCTTTGCCGCGGCAAAGTGATTGCACTGCATGGCTTTGCCACGGCAAAGCTTTTCAGTGCATTGTATATAACAAAATGAATCATCCAACTTTACATGCATTGTATATAATGGTTTGAATGCATTGTATTAGCTGTTTATTTTGTGCACTCACATTTTTCCAATTTTTGTTACATGCATAAATCTATACTGCAGCACTAACAGTTTGATAATTTCTTTCTTAGGAATGGATATTAAGGAGAAAAAGGAGCACAAGGAGATTAACAGGAGCAGAAGAAAGTTAGAACTGTTATAAAGTCTTTGTATCTTCAGTTTTGTCAATGTATTATGTAAAAAAAATGATGAGTTTGAAATTAATAATATATTGTTTTGGTTCATGGTTTAAGTTTGTTTGATATTTTCAGTTTTGTAGATAATATGTTCTGCAATGAATTCTTTTATTAGTAATATGTATATAATTTGTGGATATATTACAATGGTAAAATATAAAAATTGTAATAAAATGTAAAAATTAAAACAACAACGGTGCATAACTGTTGTAATAAACTTATTACAACGGTGGAAAAAAGTTGTAAAATATACATATTACAACGGTCTTGCAACAGTGCAGAAAAGTTGTAAAAGATATTAGGCTATTACAACTTCTTAAGACACGACGGTTTGCCCACCGTTGTAAAAACCCTATTACAACGGTGTTCCACCGTTGTAATAGGGTCATTTTGTTGTAGTGTCGTTCTTTAACGATGAACTGCAAATGTGAGTAAATCTCACTAACTCTGAACAATTTATATTTTCATGTTGTATTTTTAGAACTGTTAAATATTGACTGTTTGACTGTGTGTTGACTGTTTGATTGAACTGCTAGTCAGTTAGTTGAATTTCTATATTGATTCTGTTTAACAGAATATATCATATGAAACTGAAAGTGATGTTGATTTTATTGTGTAACATCTGTGGGTGCAGGGAAACAGGTTGGAGGAATCCGACTGGATTCCTCAACAGTTATTTTATTGTTTTTCATATATTTTGATATATGATGTGAATTATAACCTGTTGTTGATTGTGTGTGTATGGACGATATTGAACATCGTGATTTGATATGATTGAATACCATAACATACAGGGATGTTGATAAGGGGATTTTCAAAGTGATATTGAAAACAGAATATTTATAAATTGGAATATTTATAAATAAGAGATATTTATAAATTTAAATATTTATAAATAAGGAATATTTATAAATTGGGATATTTATAAATAGGAGATATTTTAAAAAAAGGAAAATAAATTCAAAACATTTCTTTTTGAATGGAAAGGCCTGTGTGGCGGGTTTGGGAATTTTCCCGATACTCCCGATACAAAGGAGGTTATCGCGAATTTTCCCGAAAATTTAAGGAGTTAGAATATGTCAAGAATAAATTTGAAAAGGGAATATTTGTAAACCATTTACAAATAGAATTGAAAAGGAAACGTTATAAAAAGGAAATCATTTTTAAAGTGTAGAACCGTTATTTAAAAGTAAATCTTTTCAAATGAATAAAACGTTGTTAAAAAGGAGAAATCGAATATGGTATTCGAAGTAGGTTAATCGAATATGGTATTCGAAGTTAGTTAATCGAATATAGACATTCGAAAGGAGTTAATCGAATATGGCATTCGAAGTTAGTTAATCGAATATGGTATTCGAAAGTTAGTTAATCGAATATGTTATTCGAAAGAGGTTAGTCAAGTCGAGTTAATCAGTTAGAGTTAACCAGTTAGAGTTAATCAGTTAGAGTTAACCAGTTGGAGTTATTTAGTTAGAGTTAATCGATTAGAGTTAAAACGAACTAGAGTTAATCAAATATAGTTATTTGAGACAGAGTTAGTCAAGTTAGTCGAGCCTAGTTAATCGAATCGAATTGGTCGAACCAAGTAAGTCGAGTTAAGTTAGTCAAGTTAGTCGAGCCTAGTTAATCGAATCGAATTGGTCGAACCAAGTAAGTCGAGTTAAGTTAGTCAAGTTAGTCGAGCCTAGTTAATCGAATCGAATTGGTCGAACCAAGTAAGTCGAGTTAAGTTAGTCAAGTTAGTCGAGCCTAGTTAATCGAATCGAATTGGTCGAACCAAGTAAGTCGAGTTAAGTTAGTCAAGTTAGTCGAGCCTAGTTAAATCAAATCGAATTGGTCGAACCAAGTAAGTCGAGTTAGTTGAGTCAAGTTAAGTTAGTCGAGTTAAGTTCGTCGAGTTGAAGTTATCGATGTTAGTTTCATCGAAGGGAGTTATCGATTATAGTTTAATCGAAGTGAGATTTTCAAATATGAGATATTTGAAAAGGAAGAGTTATCGAATATTAGTTATTCGAAGAGATATTATCGAATATCATTTATTCGAGAAGAAGTTAATCGAACATAGGTTATTCGAAGAAGAGTTAATCAAATAGAGATTTCTCGAAGAGAGTTAATCGGCAGATTTGATTATATCGAATTCGGGAAAGTACTTATACTTTCCAGTGTTTAAATAGAGATTTATTTATTTATAAATAAATAAGTGTTAGGTTAATTATTCACTAATAAAAATAGAAGTTATAATTAAAGTTAGATAATTCGAAAGGAGGGATTATAACGTTATCGTTATAACCAATGTTTTAAATATAGAAGTGGATTAGTAAAAATTGAATCCGAGAAAGGCGTAAAGAAGTTGTTAAAGATTAAAAGATAAACTTTGACCATTTTGAAGTTATAACGTTGTTCAGTCAAGGTCTGAGAGGTAATTATACCCCAACTTGAGTGACTTCCTTCTGAACTAAGAAATAGTAAGGTTTGATGGTAAAGGAGTTTTGGAAATGTTTTCCAAACGAGAATCAGAAATGTTTTCTGATAAAAGAAAATAAGAATTTAGAATATAGGGAAATAGGAGATAAGTAGATAAATGAACTAAAGAGATTAATGTTAAATGTTGCTTGTTCGATATAATTTCCATCTGGGAATAATATCGTTGTTTGCACACTTGTTTTTCTTTGATAGTTAAATCACAGACTATCGAAGTTTTGATCATTTTAACGTTGTTAATATGGGGAGACCAGTTGGATTATTATCCAAAGAACCACTCTGTATTGGCATAAGCGTCGCGAATCATATATGCCAAAGATAATTGAAGACGGAGTAAAATGCAAGGCTATCGTGTTTAACAGAATAGTGCCTTCGGTTTGTCCAGTCCCAGGACAACTTGTATGGACGAAGGTCTGACAGAGTATATCCAATGGATCGCGTAAGTTGATCTGTTCAAACGTATTCACGTTTGGTGGCGGAGGAATTCGTTTCTCTTAGCTGTATATCCGTGTAATTTTTGGATAAGTCAATTTGTGATTTGGCGGGTATGACGATATGACATTTCTAAGTGAATGAAGATGGATGTCTGACATAGTATTTCCAGAAAGGTCACGTACATTGATTTCTTCAACCATACCAAGAGTGGAAGCGGAGAAGGAAACTTCTTTTAGCTGACACGTAATGTATTATTGTAGGCGTCATTAGTGATTTTCGATGGATCTGACAATGTGGCATTCGAAGTGAATCTGATGTGATGATAAAGCGTAGCTTCTAGCCTTATCAACCGGTAAATGACAGAAATCGGGCAGGCAGCATGGCTAAGTCGGTCGCACCGAAGTAGGGTGTATAATCACCTATCTAGTGAATATTCATTTGTTTCTTAAATCTATCAATGTTGTCCCATATATATACGGGAAACGGTTGCTGATCCCAACCGTTGGTGATGTACATTCGATACACTCAAGCGAAATGAGTGGTCGGTCATGTGTGGCTGAGTTACAAGATGTTCTTGTTGAACTCCAGTGTATCGTTCCTAGAGTACACTGATCGGAAGGTGGTTCCATACCTTGTCATAGTTGGAAATCCAATCATCCAATACGTGCTTGCGATTTTGATTTTATACTATATATGTAGTAACGTGAGATGCAAGCGTTTCTGCTAGATTGATATTTATTTGTACTTAGACATTATTATAATATCAGAATGATATTGCTTTGAAAAGTTATTTGGATTCTCATAAGGGAAAAACCCGTTCCGTATTCACGGCGTGGTCTTATGAGATATCATATACCTGTTTAAATGATTTGAGTTTATTCACACCAGTCCAATGACTGACCCGGAGTTTATTTTGTTGTTTTCCCTAAACTCTTGGGTGCCTAAATTTGTACGGGCAGTCAAGTAGTCGGGATTTTACAGATACACTTGGAGAGCTTGGAGCAGGAGGCTTCAGGATTCTATAGCTATTATTATTTCCGCTGTTGTTGTAAGTGTTGTACTCTGATAAGTATTATTGTATACATATACTGATGTTATTTCAAAGATATGTTATGTTATATTTTATTCGTTCCGCTGTGAGATTCGTGTTTACTCTGATGTTGATGTTCTTCTTCTTCTTCTATTCTATAAGTTCTATCTTATCTATTCTCACCTTCTAATTTCTTTCATTAATTACCGGGATTTTTCGATGTTTTGGTTATCGACGTCGAGCTTACGTCGATAACCAAAGCCGCTCAAAATCCGGGTTACTACAGTTGGTATCAGAGCATTGGTTTAGTTATTACCTTGGCTCTGTGGCGAAATTCAGTAGAGATGGGATTAGTAATATCCTAGACTGAGTTTGAGTGTATATATACGAGTGCGTATTTGTTAGTTGATATAAAAATGGTTTTATATTGTGGAGACTCATTGGTTGAGTGGCTTATGAATTCTGGTCGATCAGTTTGATCCACTGTATCGGTAGGAGTTCTATAAACACTTGAATACGATGAACCGACATAGTATGTTTTGATATAGTATATTGGTTATGTTGGTTGTTATTATAATCGAGTAAGATTATAAAAAGATGAAATGGTTATAAATAACTAATCATAATTCATATAAGTAAAGTATATGGAATAAAATGAAGAAAAAACTGAATTTAAATCAGATTGGAATTAAAATAGGGAAATTTTAAGTTCCTGGGAGATTTTGAAAATGTTTTTCAATTTGAAAGTGATATAGTATTGAACTCACTTGTTCACTGGAAAATAAACTCTGATGGTGCACCAGGGCAGGCTAGGGGACAAGTTCAGGCTCTCGCGGTCCCACCGCTGCAAGAATGAGGTAGAACCATTTCTGTTGAAAGCTTAGTTTTTCTGTTTGATCATCCTATCCGTGCCTTATTCGATTCAGGCGCATCACATTCGTTTATCTCTACATCATTAGTTGAATCACTGCACTTAAACACCAGTTTAGTAGAGGATCCCTTAGTTGTTTTGAATCCAATAGGGGGCTCAGCTTATTTGTCCATGATGTGTTTGGATTTGAAATATTCCATACTTAGCGTTGAATTTAGATGTGATGCTTATGTGTTGGGCTTCACGGGCTATGGGCTAATTTTAGGAATGGATTGGTTATCCAGAAATGGAGCCGTTCTTGATTGTGAAAGGAGAGTAGTTAGGCTCGTGACTCGCCTTGGCAACACTCTCGAAATCTTCTGTAATCCCATAAATTCGGTTATGCTAAGTTATCTAGAATCGCTTGACGCGTCTGAGGAAAATCTATGATCTGTTAGAGTGGTCCGAGAATATTCGGATGTGTTTGAGGAGGTGAAGGGCTTGCCTCCGAAGCGGGAGATAGATTTTCAAATATATCTTGTGGATAATGCGAAACCAGTATCTTTGCCAGTATGCCACATGGCTCCACGTGAAAGGAGGGAACTCGGTAAGCAAGTGAAGGAGTTGCTTGAGAAGGGGTTCATAAGACGAAGTATATCGGAGTGGGGTGCTCCAGTAGTATTTGCCACGAAGGCGGATGGGTCCCTTAGACTGTGTGTGGACTATAGAGAACTTAATAAACTTACTAAGAAGAACAGACACCCACTGCCGAGGATTGACGATCTCTTCGATCAGTTAGTTGGCACCTCAGTGTTTTCGCAAATGTACTTAGCCACTGGGTTCCATCAGTTGAGAGTGGCTGAGGAAAGCATAGACAAGACTGCCTTTAGGACTCCGGACGGTTTCTATGAATGGCTAGTGATGCCCTTCGGTTTGACAAACGCCCCAGCATATTTTGTTGATTTGATGAGTAGGGTGTTTAGGGAGTACCTTAACAAATTCGTGGTAGTCTTTGTAGATGACATCTTGATCTTTTTCTAAGGATGAAGAAGAGCATGCCCTACATCTTAGGGAAGTGTTGGAGACCCTACGAGCGCATAGCCTTAAGGCTAAATTTTCTAAGTGTCACTTTTGGAGGAAGGAAGTACGGTTCTTGGGGCACGTGGTTTCCAAAGAAGGGATAGCCGTGGATCCCGCGAAGGTGGTGGCCATCCAAGATTGGAAGGTTCCTAAAAATGCTACTGAAGTGAGAAGTTTCTTCTGGTTGGCTGGCTACTATAGGAAGTTTATCAAAGACTTCGCAAAGATATCAGCTCCATTGACACGCTTGACGAAGAAGAACCTAGTTTTCACATGGGACGTAGATTGTGATGATGCGCTCCAACGTTTGAAGAGAGCTTTGACTTCAGCCCCAGTCTTAGTATTGCCAGACGGGAGTAAGCCATTTACCGTTTATACTGACGCTTGTGGGACAGGACTAGGCGCAGTCTTAATGCAAGAGGGCATGTTAATAACCTATAGTGGAAGGCAGTTAAGAGCGCATGAAAAGAATTACCCCACGCATGACCTAGAGTTGGCCGCTATCGTTTTTGCGCTTAAGTCTTGGCGTCATTATCTTCTTGGCGAGAAATTCGAACTATTCACTGACCACAAGTCTTTAAAATACTTATTCTCTCAAAAGGACTTGAACTTAAGGCAGCAAAGGTGGATGGATTTCTTAGCGTCCTACGACTTTGAGATAACATATACCCCTGGCAAGGGTAACGTGGTGGCCGATGCCTTAAGTAGAAAAAGATTATCCTTAAGTCCTTTGTTTGTTGAGCGACAAAGTTTAGAATTCATTTCGATGTTTGACTTTAGACCTTCCGTTGACTTCATACCCGGTTTGCTAGCATCCTTGGAGGTCAGACCTACGCTTTTGGGACGGATTGGCGAGGCACAGCGAGACGACCCACAGTTAGTTGAGTTAGTAGAAAAGCTCAAAGGAGGGGAGTCATCAAGCTATCTCCGTAGGTATACCCTAGATGATAAGGGTTGGTTACGTAGGGACGGTAGACTTTGTGTACCAAAAGACGATGACCTAAGGAAGACTATTCTTGACGAAGCACATCATTCGAAGATGACCATTCATCCCGGCGGGGATAAGATGTACAAAGACATGAAGAGAGTTTACTTTTGGGCCGGCATGAAGAAAGATGTGGCCGAATATGTCGCTAGATGCTTGGTGTGCCAACAAGTAAAAGCGGAGCAAAAGAAACCCGGTGGGTTGCTTCAGCCATTGGAGGTTCCACTATGGAAGTGGGAAAGTGTCTCGATGGATTTTGTGGATGGGTTACCGCGATCAAGGAAGGGTAATATGGGAATTTGGGTTATAGTAGATAGACTTACTAAGAGCACCCATTTTATTCCCGTGAAGAGTAAGAGGACTGCTCCATGGTTAGCCTCCGTATACGTTCGAGAAATAGTTCGTTTGCACGGTGTTCCTTCTAGCATAGTGAGCGACCACAATCCTATTTTCACTAGCGAATTTTGGAGAAGCTTACAAGAGGCGGTAGGGACTCAGTTATGTTTGAGCACCGCATATCATCCAAAGACGGACGGCCAGACCGAGAGGGTGAATCGCATTCTAGAGGATCTTTTGAGGCTGTGTATCCTAGACTTTGGGGGTACATGGGAAGAGCATCTTCCATTGGTTGAGTTCGCATATAATAACAGCTTTCAGTCCAGCATTGGTATGGCACCATTCAAAGCTCTATATGGACGACCTTGTCGTTCACCTACATTTTGGTGGGAATCTACGGATAAGATCTTACTTGGGCCCGATATGATTAGGGAGACATCGGAGAAGATTGACTTGATTCGAAGGAGGATGAAAGCAGCACAGGATAGGCAGAAATCTTATGCGGATAAAAGGAGGACAGATCTCGAGTTTGAAGTTGGGGACATGGTCTTTGTCAAAGTGTCTCCATTACGGAACGTTGTTCGCTTTGGGTCCGTTGGGAAATTAGCACCAAGGTTTGTAGGGCCGTTTCCAATTAAGGAGAGGATTGGACGGATGGCGTATAGAGTGGAGTTGCCCGAGAGACTTAGTGGTATACATGACGTATTCCATGTGTCACATTTGAGGAAGTGCTTGCACGAGACCGTGGAAGTGGTAGAGCAGAGCTTGCTTAGAGAGGTGGAGATAAAGCGTGATGCGACAATTCGACGAGCTCCTATGCGCATTCTTGGGTCGGAGATCAAGAGGTTAAGGAATCGAGAGGTCAGACTAGTCAAAGTGCAATGGGGAGACGATGAGAGCAACGCTACTTGGGAGACGGAAGAGAAGATGCGTTCACGATACCCTTTTCTTTTTGAGGGTATGTCCTTTAATTTCTCCTTTATCGCTTAGCTTGTACTTATCTTATCTTTAGTATATCCTCTCGCTAGTATCTTTGACCTTTAGTTAGGATAATCCTATGGTTGAAACATGTGTTTGAGACATGTTATGTATGGTGGATGCAAAGTGGATGCAAGTGTTTGCTAGTGGTTGCTCGTGGATGCATATACACACACTATTAGGCACTAGATCGGCCCAGTCACTTCATATTGCATATTGCATATATATGGATGTATTTAGTAAAATGGATGTATAATGGTTGTATTATCATATAGTTGCTGCATTCGGGTGGATGGTTGTGCACGCATATAGAATTAATACGTATCATTAGGAATCTTTTGCATACATATTGGACGCATGGCACTATCATGAATTGCACTAAGGAGGTCGACTGAATTAGTAGACCGCCTAATTTTGCATTAGATATGGACATATACACACAATGTGCATATAGACATTAAAGCATTAGAAGTCTTTTAAGGATAATGGATGCTGGTGTTTGATGGTTGAGTAGATGGACGATTAGATGGTAGGATATACATTCTTCTTGACTTGGAGATTTCGGGGACGAAATCCTACAAGGAGGGGAGAATGTAACAACCCGTAATTTTATAACATTAAAATTCACAAATTAAAGTATACTTAATTTTTAGAAAAGAATTAAGTGAAATGGGTTGCGCAGAGAAATATATATATATATTGATATATATATATATAAATTAAAAATTAGATAAATAAATATGCGAAAAAGTTCAAACAACGAATTGAGAGGGGGAATAACCGAACCGGCCCATTTTTGAGGTCGACCCGAGCCTCGCTGGGTCGACTAGGGGTTAATCCAGGGTGTTTGGCTGTCAACCCGTCGGCCGATTCGCTCAAATGCAGATTTTGCATTTGATTGGTTCTCATGGTTCATGGTTAATCTAATGGTCCTATATAACTTCCTACACCTATAAATACATCCTAATGCTAACCCTAAACCTAATTAAAATAGAATAGTTGCCGTCGCCATGGAAATCAATAGAGTCGCCGCCAACTAAGAAAGAAGAAAAGCAAATTCAATTCTAATTCTCTCAACCCTAAAGCAAAGCAAAACTCTCTCTTTTCTTCTCTAAATTGTGAGTATGATGATCTTAACAAGATTATTATCATTTTAATTAGGTTGAGTTATGAATGGATTATGAGTAGATGATGTGAATTATCATATATGTTGTTGTAAACCCCTTTTGCTATCATGTATATTGTAAATCCAATGTTATGTGATGATGATATCTTATATAATCATGCTATGATGATGTTATGTATGTTGAACGTTTCTGTGCTAAGTTGTGATGGATCATACATGTTAAAAAGGCCATGATGTTACCATCTATGCTAGTTAGTTCATATTAATTAAATCATCATGCTTGGGTTATGTTGATCTATATGACAAGTCACATATGCAAGTTAGATTGATTAGAAAAGTTATGAACATATGCCAAGACATCTATTATGACATCTAGAATTATGCTATGACATATGTGATATCCTATGCTAGTTCACACCATCATTATGTTGCCTAAAAACCCCATATGCAAGTTTATGTATAGATTTGGGCTATGATCATATCATGTAAATTGAGACATTTAACAAGTTGACACCTTTTGATCCTTAACATGTGTAGTTTATGCAAGTTTCACCCCTATTATGATTAGATTTATTTAAATTGTCTATATGTTGTGATAATTTATCTTTGTGCTAGGTGTTAGACTATACAAGTCTAGCCTATATTATGCGTTGAATAAGCGAACGTATAAATGTGGGGTAGGAGTAATATTAAGGATTTAATATTAAAAAGTTGGGGTGCAATTGATATGATTTTGCATGCCATAAGTGGATGGCCATAATTAAGTCAATTATGGACATCATTAAAAGTTGACTTAATTAATAATTTGAATAGGGAATTATTAAAACTGGGGTAAAAGATTTTAAGTGTTAATCAATGCTTAGGACACGAGGTTGGGCTCGTTTGTGACGTAAACCTGCCCGGACCCGCCCGGCAAATCCAGTGGTCACAAATGTCAGCCCAATGTGAGAGGTCCTAGGCCTAAACTAAAGCATAACGGTTGTAAAGACACGAGGTTAGACTCTTTTATGGTGTAAGACTGCCCGGACCCGCCCGACAAATCCAGCTGCCATAAATACCAGTCTAATGTGAGAGGTCTTTATGAGGTTATGGCCTGAATGAATTAAGAAATACCTAACCAGATAAACATGTAAGGTGGGACATGGGGGTTAAGTAGGTGCCTTGGGTGGCATGAGGAATCTAGGGGGTGCCCTTAGTGGCATGTGAAATACGATTAGTAAGACTTAACCAAACACACATGTAAATGAACATGACTAAGAGGGTTAAGTGGGATATACTAGTGACAAGCTTAGGTGGGTAGCTTGTGGGGGCCCATTTCGACCAGTATCCCAAACGTATCTTTGTGGGCTCGACCCAAGTCGAGGACGGGACACGCATGCTGGGTTCGACTGTAAGAGGCCAAAACGGGGAGCGGTGGCAACGCAAGTCCAATGGGTTTCGTATGCGTGTGTGGACCCGGGCTGGTAGGTAAGACGTTGTTGCATCGTGTAGGTATAAGCCGTGCATTCTCAAGTTGTATCAGGTTGCCACTTTAAGGGAGTGATACACCCCACTGTGGGGCCAGCACGGGTATCTACGGGTAGGGAGCCGATCGAAAGTGGGTAGTGGGGTACACCTAGTGGAGATAGGGGCAGACGAACCTATGTAGTCAGCTAGGGGTACGTAAGGCTATTTATAAAGTTTCTGTGTGAAGCAAGTGGGATCAAACAATAGGGTGACTGGTGTGGTGTAGTGTAGTAATGTGCGTTGCAGTGTAGTAATCATTCGTTAGTAATTAGGTGTGCCTTTACCGTTATCTTAAACGCTATCTTTATCTTCCTAAGAGTTCATAGACATTTACTTGTCTTCCAGCTTATGCCTTAGTCTAGTTATTTCGATAATAGTATTGTTAGAATTATCATACTCGCCAGACTTTATGTCCGACCCCCTCTATTTCTATCCTTTTTCCCCCTCCAGGTCCTCAGGTTGGGCCCAACTCTAGTGGAGTTTGATTGAATTGCTTCATCTCTCTTTGGAAAGCTTGGACCGTTGAAGTAAAGTCCAGCTTGTTATCTTTTTAATGGCTATTTATGTAATGGGATTATGTATTTTGTTTTTATGAAGATGGATTGTACTTGGTTATGATCTATGGTTTTATGATGTAACAAACATGTTTAATTTCCGCTGCAATAAAATGAAGTTTTAGATTTCCAAGTACTATTTACTATCTGTCTTGTTGTAATTTTTCTGTTCTATATTCACTTATAACCTCCATGGAAGTTAATGCATTCCCTTCGTGAGTGACATTAATGGACGTGGGTTGTTACATAAAGTCTGGCAAGTCTAGTTACTTTTAGCATATAAATAAGTAAAAGCATCATAACAGGCATATAAACTGGATGAGAGAGATAACAATATCATAAAATAGTTATAACAAAATGAGCAGGATAAGCAGAATAAACAAAACAGAATATATTACGCTTCTCTAATACTTTTCTCTACATCAATACTAGTATAACAGAAACAAGATGATCCTTACAGAACAGATGGTAGACTTAGGTATACTTCTATTGACGGGTTTTACCCCCAACAATAGTAACAGATAGCCCAATAGAAATGACAGGTGTTATTCCTAACGATAATAATGGCCTTCTAAACAAGCATAACTAGATTTACCCTAATTACTACCCCCAATCGATCGACTCCCTACCCTGTAGATATCTTGTGCTGGCCCCATAGTAGGATGTATCACTTCCTGACTTGGCAACCCATTTACTTTCGGGAGGCACAACCATCTACTGATGTCATAAAGTATTAATTTCCCTAGCAAGCCAGACTCATGCACGCACATGACTCTATTGGATCCCGCACTATCAATACCTCCACCTATATGAATCTCTTACAATCAACTTCAGTAAACGTGCCCTGACCCCGATCTGGTTCGGGTTTCCCCTTTTGATATCAAGATGGGTTACAGACTGATACGGGTGCTACATAACAGATGATACAAGCTACCCCTTGGGCTTGCATCCCCACTACTAGGGTTACTGATAGTTTGTTGGGCTTATATAACCCCCTATAGATTTAACAAGATTAACTTAACCCCCACTGATTCAAACAAGTTTATTTAACCCCTACTCAATTCGACAGGTTCATGTAATCCTCACAGATTTAAACAGGTTAAGTATTTCAAGTTAACAAGTTATTATCATATTTCGATTTAGGGCTATTAATGGACTAGACCTCTCACATTAGGTCTACCACTTGTGGATGTTGGATACGCCAGGTAGTGCCGGGAAGACTTCTACCATAAGTGGGACTTAACCTCATGTCTTAGCACCATTGCATGTACATTTATGCACTCGATCCCTCACATTAGATTAACCATTTGTGGACGCTGGATTTGTCAAGCGGTTCTGGGCAGACTTCTACCACAAGTGTAACCTAAACTCGTGTCTAAGTTCATTTACAGCTTCTAATTACTGTAAATCTAGGCATGTTCATTATTAAACAATTTTTCATGTTATGCAAGGTTATGCCCCAAATCCCAGTCTGATTCGCGATAAAAGTTAGGCCCCAAATTAGAGTTTTAGATCAAGGTATAAGTTATGTCCCAAATCCCAATCATGCTTTACAATACAAGTTATGCCCCAATTTATCATTCCCAACCGTTCGCAATTCCATGCACTCGCATATTTCAGCGATAGGCCTAGGCTCGAAGGTAGCCTGGCTATAAAAAAGGAAGGAGGGAGAGAAGAGAATAGAAATAGGCATAAATCAAAATAGGCATATGATGACAGAAATAAGCATATTAACAGGGTAGGCATATGGTGACGTGATTAGGCATACTAACAAAATAGGCATAATAAAGATAGGCATGTAAGAACTAAACAGAGGATCATGTGTACAAGTAATGACAGATCTGTTAGTTACGATTCAGGTTATTAACAGGCATAGGCTTAGATCCAAACTTATAAACATGTCAAGATTTCTTATTAAATGTTTATATCTAAAAATGACATGAACTCACTGGGACTGGATCTAGAGAACAAGGAAGTGATTGTTGATGCCGTACGTATAACTTGTTGTTGCAGAAGAATAGGCTAGTACAATTTGAGTTGGGGCAGCACCTCGTTGTCTCCATTTTTTTTGTAAATAAAACAATGGAGATGAGGTCCTATTTATATCCTAAAGTCAACGAATCTCGTTCAGAAACATGTCCAAGTGCAGGGGAGGAATCTGACCAAAATCTGGCTGGGGTCGACCTTGGGCTCGACCCCTAACGGGCCAATTCCCCTAGTTCCCGCTCTTTGATTTTGATTTCTGGACTGTTTATATATATTTCTTATATGTATACAAACTTCAAACCTTAATATCATCTTCATACGATGTCCATTTTACGTAAACTTGGGGTCTATCCTAAGCAGAACTCCGAGACGAAAGCAATGGCGTAGTCTACTTCCCTTAATTCCCAATATTTAATTAAGTATTCTTTTGTTTATCATTATTGTGTTCTTTAAAATTATGGGGTGTTATAATGGTGACATGCAAATCCAAAATTCTATGAGGGAGGGACGTCCGAAAAAGACATTGTAAGGGGAGATAATGTCAATAACCATGAAGGTGAGGACCTGTACTTGGCTCCGGTCCCGGTCACCAAGTTCAACAGGAAGGTCGATCATTCTTATTGGATGACTAGAAGCTCCACTGAGGCCGTGGATCATGGCGCAGCACGGTTTTAAGTCCTTTGTTTCTAATTTCATTTGATCATATCCATCTTTGAAAATGATGTTGACGAGCTTCCCGAATCAATCAATACTCTTCGGAATGAAGCAACACCAATTTGAGCCGTGATAACGAGAGGATCTATTGTCAGGATCTCAATTCCCGTGGAATCTCTTTCGTGAAAGATGATTTTCTCCCGCACAGATTTTTGAAGCTTGGCTGGGACGGATTCGTTTGGTGTGCTTTATAGAACTCGCATATTCTTTCATTTTTCGAAAGTTGTCATGAATGGGGAATGACCCGCCATGAATAATGTTGATCACAATACCTCGCCTTGGGTTAGATGAACCAGGAGCTGCTTTGATGGGTGCTGGAGGTGCTGACGCCGGAGGTTTTGAGTTTTCTTCGGGAGGAAAGGGTTCTTTGACGTATTTCTCGAGGCTTTTCTCATGGATAAGATTTTCTATTGCGTCCTTGAGCGGGCGACAATCGTTGGTAGTATACCCATACATGTCGTGGAATTGACAGTACCTACCGGTATTTTTCTCTAAGTCAGTGGATTCCCTGGTGTGCGGCTTCTTGTATGGCAGCGTGTTAGATGCCTCTTGGTAAATTATTTCAAAGTCTTTATTCAGCAGAGTGCAGTTCTCGAAAGCATGATAAGAGCCGGGTTTTCTTGGCTCTCGGGACCTGGCCGTTGTTTCGGCCACCCTGCCTACCATTATTCGGCATTTGTCCGTTGGGACCTGCCTCCTTGTCCTTATCGAAGGGTTCTCCAACCTGTTTCCCTTTGACGTTGTTATTCATGGTATCCGTATGCTGATTGTTGGGACGACTGGTTTCGAAGAGCTTGTTCTGTCTTGCTTCATCCTGGCACAAGCACTTCCCTGCATTTTAATAGAAGGCGTCGAGGATTTTAGGTTGCTTCTTATCGATCCACGCCTCGAACTCGGAAATAAGGAGGACACCTTTTCCTAATTGAAAAAGTATGGTGAGAGGATCCGGGACTTCAACCTCAACGAGGGCGGTATTGAACCAGGAAAGGTAGGTCTTAAGTGACTCGGCGGGTCCTTGGTAGAGGTTAGAGAGAGTGAGGGCATTCTTTGGAGTTGGGATGTGTACTCTGAATTGTTTGACCAATTCCATTGCCGGTTGGCCGAAGTTGTTGATAGAATAAAGTGGGAGATGAGAGAACCAAAGTAAAGCTGCTCTTGACAAGAAGACCGGGAAGCACTTGCATTTGACAGAGTCCTTGCCACGACTGGATTCCATTTGCCATTCGTATCGATTTAGGAAGGCATAGGGCTTAGTCGTTCCGTCATAGAGTGGCATTTGCGGCATGCTAAAGCGTCGCGACCATTCGTCTTCGTTCACCCTACTTGTGAAGGAGTTACACCTAATATGGGCTTCCCATGAGTCATTTACGTTCCCTCGCATTTCCCCCATAATCCTTTGGACCATGTCTAAAAGATAAGATGGATGGGGATCTGCCATCAGAATCCATGGATTTTGGCAAGGTTTAGGAGTTCTGTTTTGAGGGCGTCTACTATGATGAATGCCCAGGTCATCTTCTTTCATATCCTCAACATCTATGATTGGGTTTTGGTTTGGTTGATGAGGCTGAGCAGGTTGATGCACATCTTGTTCTAGAAGAGCGTGGGCTGGTGGGAGAGTAGGCTCATCATCCTGGATGATGATAGTTGGTTCAGTCAAGGAAGGGGTTGGTTGTTCGGACCCGGTTCATCAATGATAATTAATCGGGATCGATCTCGGTACTATGCCCCCTCGCTATAAGTGATTGTAGTTCAGTCGCCATTCCCGTTTCCATTGTCGTTGGCATAGCCATTGTCGTTGCCATTGTCCAAGGTGTTGGTGCGGATAGCGATATTGTTGATGAGACTAAACCTTCTTCTTTGATGTGGGACTCAGAAGAGGAAGTTTCCGAGATAGTGCATCGAAGTCGGGCGTTGTTATGAGCGAGTTGAACTTGAGCGACAATTCGTTGACTTTCCTGAAGTTTTCACATAAGGTCGATGTTATTTCTCAATGCCTAATTGAGTTTGACGGTTGTATTCTCATATTTTTCATTAAGTATGCGGATCTGCTCTTGTGTTGCAGGAGCTTCGGGGTCCATAGGAGGAAGGATTTTGGTTGTGATTGGGATATCCACCGGCGAGGGTTGCTAGGTAGTTCCAACTTCGGCTGAAGATCTGATCATTGCGTTCTTTGGTCGCTTTACCATCGTAAGCGAACTCGGCAGCAGGTTTAACATAGGAACCTAAAGCTCGTCAAAATCGAGACAATAATGTGCGACAAAGACGCAAATCCGAGTTTTCTCAGTGAAAGCACCAAAATGTTAACGACAAAAAATGTCGTAAACACCCAAGATTCCAAACTTAGAAATTATAGTTTCGGTCTTAAAAGTAAGTGTGGAAAGCAGTAAATAACACGAGAGATTTATAGTGGTTCGACCTTCGTGAGAGGCCTACGTCCACTTTGGAAGAGTCGTTGGAATATTATTAATAACAAAGAGTTACAAGTTGGGGAACATCTCATGACATCTTTTTACATACATTTCTAAGTAATACGATGTCATAATTATCATATATTAAAAAAATAGGAAAAGGACAATTTTTCCCTTCTTCTTCCTCAAAGTGGAGATGCCATTAAAGAGGCTACATAGAGAGCTCTCAAGAGATGTCAAGTCACCAAATTCCAACCCCTTTAAAGTGTGAGGTCAAGGGGTATTTATAGTGGAGTGGTTAGGTGGGAGTAGGTATGAGAAGGTAGAAGTAGGGGACCACACCAGGAATTTCGTATCCCCCGTAGCCGGCCATCAAAATTCGTACCCCACCATGCTCATGCCCAGAAAATTCGTACCCTGCCTAAGGGTACGAATTTCGTACCCCGTGGGGTACGAAGAAGTGCTGAACTAGGGTTAAGGGATTGAGGTCTATACTTGAGGCCTTGGGGGTTCGAGGTACTGGTTTAGCAGTGTTTAGAGGAGCAGTGAGGTTCTCGTTGGCGCGATCCCTTCTCGGCTTGGTTCCTTCTCTTCTTGGTGACACTCTCAGCTTTGGTCCCATTAGATTCGTTGAGTCGAGTGTGCCTTGCGTGCTTTTGGGAACTAGACCAAAAGATCGATTAACATTGGTCAATAATCGTGAACAGTCGCAGCGCGACGAGTCCAATTTTGGCTATATTATAATTTTATAATAAAACGAATCCAATTCAACTTCAAATAGTTTATAAACCATTTTAAATCGTGTATATACTTAAATAGTTCATACCATATAAGCGTTAAACCATTAACGCTTATATGGTTTTTTCAATCAACAAATTAACCACAATATACAATCATAAATCATCATAAGCAATCATCACAACCATATCATTATCACTCAAATAGGGTTCATATCAATATCCAATAACTAATACTTAGTTAATTTCCATTCAATGACCATTTAAGGTTCAATTCAATTCCAATGTCAACTATATCGATTCTAAGTGTCGTGTACTCAAGTAACTACATGTACTTCACTTAAAAATTATATCTTTTCATTCCAGCATTGTCAAACCATATCACGAACTCATACTATCAACCAAATACTATTACATAACTCAATCGAGTTCACAAACAATAATCAATATAAACTAGCCCTTATTATAGTTTAAAAGCTCTCACCTAGTACTCCACTCCTTCTAACTTCAATCAAAGGACGTCTTAGCAATCCCAAACAATTTCGGCACCCTTCCAGAATCACCAGAGTTTTCTAAAAACTAGACGAACAGGGGTTTGACGCTGTGGATTTTTATAAACTAACGGGCGTATAAGGGGATGTATTTTTGTTTTTAGAACAAACGAGGAGGGGTCTGGGTGCTTGTTGGGTTCGGGTGTGAGGTAGGGCCCACGAGTATGGTGGTGGGGGCTTGAGGCATTGCTATGGGGTCCACTTGGGCTAGAGGAGGGCTGGTTTGGGGTGAAGGAGGCTAAAGAAGGGGGTTGTTTAGTTTTTTTTGAACTAAACGGTTATGTAGAGCGGTTCTACACACCCGATTCAATATATATTAAATAAAAGGGATACATAGCAGTCAACAAGCCTGACCAGTGGCCAAAATACGTCAAGTAATGGATGTGCCATGCATGTAAGTGGAGTACGTAGTGCTGAGCGCAAATATACAGGTACAAAGCAAAAGAAACTGCCACAACAAAATGCATAACATCAACACTAACTGAACTGAACAACCAAAAAAGGCGACTAAAAACCACTAACCAAAAAACCATTGACAGCTTACGACTCGTCCAAAGAAAGCGAGGTGTCCATGATGACTGGAAGGAATGGTTGAACTTGTGTACCTGTCCAGAGATGGTAAAAGTAAGCGAATCTGTAACGACTCAGATTTTGCCCGGACCTAATCGATCGCTAAATCGACTAAGACCATTCAAGACTCGAATACGCTAACTCTGGGTATACAACACATCAGAACAAATAACAGAAGACTTTTATTATGTCATTATAATGTTACATCAGAGTACATAAAATATCAGAGTACATCGAATATAATAATACAGCGGAAGATTAAATTACAATAAATGTAATATACTGCAGTAAAACAATTAAATTAACACAACGGAAGACTACCAATGCTCTGGACACAGCTCTAATCTTCGATCCAAAATTCTACTCAATATATCTGCAAAATTAGCTACTCGACTGCTTGTGTGGAAAACTGGGCACCCCAGTTTGCAAAGTGAAACAAACTACGGGTCAGTCATGGGACTGGTATGAGAAATCTTTCCTAACTTATCTAATAATAAGGATAATCACAGGACCACGCCGCTAACGCGGAACAGGTTTACTCTATTGGATTGCCAGTGCACAAAATAAATTAAATCGTTAAACAACGCAATGCTTTTTAGAAAAATGAAACCATTATAAGACTCAAGTCCCATCACACAATGCAACGCAAACTGGAGGATAGAGTTTTTTCTTATAATGGTCAAAAATGCTTGATGCGATAAAAACATATTTGATATTATTATTAGTGCATATATGTTTCAAAAACAATTTCAATCATAATGTATCAATCATAAACGGCATAACTACCATATACTATGTCGCCATACTAGTTCTACAATCAAAACCGCATGGTGTCGTATTGGAAATTGGGTTTCCATCAAGAGTCAAGGCTAGGAACGATCTCCTTACCAATTCGAGACACTCTAGCAATGTCTTAGGATCACACCTACGGGCAACCCTTGGATTCTGCAGGGCCGATCCACAAATAACGTTAGTGGATTAGTTATGCCTGAACACACGCTTCCCGATCCTATCGAACCTATAATTTGGCCATTGGCGACGAATAAATCCGAGGCCTCGAAAATTCCATCATCCACATAAGTAAAATGTCAGGGCTGGTAAGTCGCCGACACCACTTCTAGCTAGAAAGAAACGTGTGCACTCCCTGCGTTCTCTTGCTCCATTTCCGACTCTTACCAGGGTGTGAGGCTCGCGAGGTCACGCTATACACAAAGCTATGTCGAAATAGGCTATGCTTTGATCATCAACAAGCCTCTGCTTTTCAACAAAAGCCTTGATCATTTTCATCTTGGCGTGCCACATTGACAATCCACGCCATGCGATCGATAACTACCAATATATAACCTTTAAGCTTGTACGTCTCGGAGAAGGGTGTTAGGCAAGAGAATAAATTCTCCGCCACCACAGATATATATCAAATAGAAACCAATTTAATTTACATGGAATGAAATCCAATGTTAGACACACATCCATTTACAAGTCCGTTCTGCTTATAAATGAAACCGAAGTCACCTTATTCCTCGTCCCGTATGTCCAATACGGAAGAGATGTGCTCGCATATCCGGACAATCAACAAGTACGTCCGGACAAACTACCACTTTAACCCTTTACTGGTAGCTAGCCAATGTCGGGCATCAGTAGTCATCCATTCGATGTGAATATCGCCGGTCTTCAACCACCGTCTTCATCTTCGACCCTTAATCATCATAGTAATTATTCGGAATGGGTTAAACCCGGTCTTTCCGAATAACTCGCGTATTTTTATAATTAAAATTCAAGTGCTATAAAGACACATCATACGCCTCATTCCAATTCAGAATATTCTTTTAATAAGATATCCATATTATTAGGGAAAGGTTCCCAATAATTTTATCAAAGATAAATTCTTTTAAATTTATTCTTTAATCTTCTTTTAAAGATTTATGAAAACTCCAATTTGGTTTTAATATCAAAAACCATTGCTTTATGATTATTCAACTTTTAAGAAATTAAACTTGTCTTTAACTGGGTTAAAGAACCAATGTCATTTAAAAACATTGTTCACGATAAACCCAAAATCATCTTCAATCCTCTTCCATTAAATATGGAATTTTCAAAGAAATCAAATCAATATATATTCAATAGAAATTTCCGTATCTGACTGATAATATAAATGGAATAATAGAAAAGCCTTTTCAAATTCCATATATAATAACAGTCCTCTTTTACAGAAGCCTATCTCGATTATTATCAATCGAATTTCCACTCAATTACAATTTAATATATTAAATTGGAAAACTTGACTTTGGAAAATTTCTTTTTTAATCTTAATAAAAGATTTATAAATCACAAATTGTATTTTCACTGTTAATTGGGTTAAAGAACAAATGTTGTTTAAAACACAGTTCACAATAAACCCAATTCACATATCAATTTTATTCCAATTACTAAATTTATTTGAAAACTCTAATAATCTTAATTAAAAGATTTATTACTATATGCGGGGTTTAAGAACAGTGTTATTTAAGACACCATCCACGACAACCCAAAAATCCAGTTCTTTTATTTAATTCCAATTAAATATTAACTAAATAGAAGGCATCATTAAATCTTAATTTAAAAGACTTATTTTAGTTAATAACTAGTTCATTTCGATAAAAATATATTTTTAATCTTTTGTCCATCCAAAACGGACAAAGAAATCATCATTTTATTCTTCGTTGAATATTATTTTAAAATATTCGTTATTTAAAATTATCCTTTATATAAAAATATTCCTTATGTAAAATATTCTTTATAGTACAATATTCTTTATATTACAATGTCCTTTAAAAAATATTCTTTATTTAAAAGATATTTTGAATCGGAATGTGACTCAATCATTTACCATATAATTTTGATTAGATGGATTTCATACATCGCACAAACACGACAATAATGATAAATAAACATTAAACGATCAATTCACAACCAGAGTGAAATTTATAACTGTGTGAGCATTAAAATGAATAAATAACGCTCATCGCAGCCTGTTAATCCATTGATTGACATTCAACTAAATATTGGGATTAGTGTATGTTAAATATCATCCCAATACCCATGTGGGTTTTCAGCCAACAACAGTTCATATAAATAAATAATTGGTTAATGAATTTAACCAATTTCTAATTCTACTAACATATTGATGGTAATGAAAAAAAAATGTTATTTTATTCCTAATGCCGAATAAAAATGTATTTTTCTCGTATCATTTTCCCTATACATTTCTAATGTCTAATAAAATGTAATTTATTTACATTTTATTATTGCTAATGACAAATAAAAAAGATTATTCCTATTTTCTTTTATTTGTATGTAGATTTCTATTCTAAACTTTAACAAATAAAAAGAAATGTTTTATTTGTATGTTTAGTTTCAAATCATAACATATGAAATGCCTCTTTATTTTGTACACAAGTTCTAATGTAAAATTTGACAATACAAATGTCACTTCGATTTGCATACAAATTCTATTGTATAATTTAACAATAAAATGTCACTTTAATTTTGATACAATTCTAATGTATGTTACGATAAACAAAATGATTCTCATATTTGAATATAGATTCAAATGTAAGTTTGCAAATAAAAATGATTTTTATATCCAGGAAAATAGTTTGAAGGATAAAAACACAACAAAATTTGCCCGAAAGGACATGACACAAAAAAATTGATCAAAAGGACAATTTTTAGTGCAAAGTGTGAAAACATAGTGGCTCCCTGAATTCTACCATTTGCACTAAAAATTGTCCTTTTGGGCAAGTTTTTTGTTGACCGTCCTTTTGGGCAAATTCCGTGTTGACTTTGTCCTTATGGCAAAATATCTCTTTTATATTTGTATATAAATTCTAATGTATGTTATGCAAATAAAGGTGATTCTTATATTTGCATATAAATTATATTTCACCAAAATGTATGAAAAGTGATACATCCATTTTTTTTGACAATTCTATTTTATCAAAATGAATATTTTGTTGCAACACAAACCTATTTAACAAAAATGCTATTTGTGTTTAACTCTTTTATTTAACCAAAAATGTAATTTTTTATTTTCAACCATATTATTTTGGCAAAATGTACATTTTTATTTCAACTAATATATTTTGACAAAAATGTTCTTTTCATTTCAGCTATTTGGTTTCAACCAATCATTTTGGCAAGAATGTGTATTTTGACAAAAATGTATATTTTGATAAAAATGTATATTTCTAATTCAACTATTTTAATTTGTCAAAAATGTTCATCTTTGTTTCAACAATTCTAATTTGACGAAAATGTTCATCTTTGTCTTTAACAATTATATTTTGACAAAAGGCTAATTTTGTTTCAACAGTTACATTTTGGGACAAATTCGGTTTCAACTATTGTGTTTTGACAAAAATGGATATTTTGTTTTAACTAATGTGTTTTGACAAAAATGTATATTTTGTTCAACGATTCAAATTTGACAAAAATGAATGTTTTAATTTCAACTATACCAATTGACAAAAATGAATGTTTTTGTTCAATTAAACTATAATGACCAAAAATGAATATTTTTGTTTAACTATTCTATATTGACAAATTTAAATATTTTGTTTAACTGTTCTATATTGACAAAAATGAATATTTTCGTTTAACTGTTCTATATTGACAAAAATGAATATTTTTGTTTAACTGTTCTATATTGACAAAAATGAATATTTTTGTTTGACTATCCTATATTGACAAAGATGCAAAAATTTTTTTAATAATTCGAATGCGACAAAATGAAAATGTTTGTTTTGACAAATATAATGCAACAAAAATGATAATGTTTGTTTTGAAAAATCTAATGCGATAAAAATAATAATGTTTGTTTTGACAAAAATGTAATTTTGTTTAACTCTAACCTTATTTGACAAAAATGAAATTTTTGTTAAGCTCAATCTTTTTATTGAAACTATGAGCAATAAAAATATAATCTTTCATATTAATTCTTTTTATTTAAACAAAGTGAAAGTAAAAACATGATCTTTAATACTTATCTTTTCATTACAACAAAATTGACAATAAAAATATATCTTTCTATTTTACTCTTTTTATTGTAACTAAAATAACAATAAAAATATATCTTCCATTCTATTTTTTTATTGTAACTAAAATGACAATAAAACATATTTTTAATTCTACTCTTTTTATGACAAATAAAACATATCTTTAATTTTAATCTTTTTGTTTTTGTTGAACAAAATGACAACACAAATGAAATCTTTTTATAATAGTCTTTTTATTCTAATCTTTTATTTCTAATCTTTTTATTCTAATCTTTTTGACACAAATGTAAAATTTGTTTCAATAACATGTTTTGACACAAATGATAATTTTTATTTCAATTTATATGTTTTGACAAAAGGTTATTTTTATTTCAACTAACATGTTTTGATAAAAAGGTTATTTTTATTTCAACTAACATGATTTGATAAAAATGTTATTTTTATTTCAACCAACATGTTTGACAAAAATGACTATTTTTATTTCAACTAACATGTTTGACAAAATTACTATTTTTTATTTCAACTAACATGTTTGAAAAAAATGACTATTTTTATTTCAACTAACATGTTTGACAAAAATGACTATTTTTATTTCAACTAACATGTTTGACAAAAATGTATCTTTTTATTTCCATAACTATATTTTGACAAAATGTTTTTTTATTGTAACAAAATGACATTAAAAATATAACATTAATAACTATACTTTTTATTGTAACAAATCGACAATAAAAATCTAATCTTCTATTTCAATTCTTTTTATTGTATACAAATGACAATAAAAATCTAATCTTCTATTTCAATTCTTCTTTTTGTAAACAATATTATATAAAAATGCAATCTTTAAATCCAACTCTTTTAAATGAAAAGCATATTACATAAAAATGTAATCTTTTAATCCTATACTTTTTAATGAAAACAATATTACATACAAAATGTTATCTTTTAATCCTATTCTTTTTAATGAAAACAATATCCATGGATCTAAAAGGATGAATTTTATTATGAAACAAATCTATATTCCTAGATCTAAAATAAAAATAAGATTTTTATTTCAAATCCACGTTTAACAATAAACTATAGATTCAAGAGAAAGAATTTTCATCGTAGGTTCAGATGTAACAAACATACGCATCACAATCATCATAGTCAATAAACATCAATTCCAATATTATACATCGCAGATCTGACTTAATTAACAAACATACATGGAATTTAAATGGCGAGAAATAATTAATATTTAAATTATTCTTAAATATATAAATCTCATATCGATTTGTCTGAATTTTCAAAGTGCTCTGTTTGGTCCTGGTCAATTTCATTGCGTAGATCTCCCCATCACGATTCTAGTGGATCTGAAATCATTTGATTTCGTTTCTGTATGAAGAAATCATCGCATTTTAAACATTTGAATTCATTAATTATATAAATTAATAATTAATTATATTATAATTCCCTCTACCCTTTAGTCCTCTCTTCTTCTTTCTGTACATCATCTAAACCGCAAAACCTATGACCGATCACCTAGGGCTCAAGGTCGTGCCCTCCTCCAAGCTCGAGACCACGATCAAAGACCAACATCTCATCGGCTGTTCCACCCTCTGCTCGCGCCCCCACTATGGTGCAGCTCGCAACTCCCTAGCCACCTGAATCCGGCTTCGAACGAAGCTCGTACGAGCTTGAAATCCCATCCCATTACTCAATGAATTTCACTCATATCTGTATGAATTTGTAGATCGATGAAAGCACTCTAATTTTTGGTTAAGAAGCTTCTGAAATTAATCGATGGATTTAGAGAGATTAGAGGGAGAAAGATGGAGCGTTTAGGCCATTGGTTTGATAGATGGCGGCTGGCCATTAGAATTAGGTTTTAGGGTTTTGTTTAACCTTGAGTATTTATAATATTATTTTATTTAATTCTCCAATTTTCAAAAAAACCCATTAACTGATACTATCTCCAAATTCAGCCCAACAAGAATTGTCCCCAGGCAAATGCCTCCATTCCGGAACCAATGGGCTAGGTCCCGTCAGCCTAAACGATAGTCTTTAGCCTCTTTTCTTTAATTTAATCTATAAAACATTTAATTATTTGATTTGATCGTACTTTTAAATTTATCGGGGCCGCGTACTGACTCTATAAATTCCAAAAAATTTATTTCTAGCTATATTTTGACGAAATGGTTCTAACAAGACTAATTTCGTCAAATTCCGAGATCGTTTGAAAAATGGCCATTTTCTAGTCGATCGAATTTGACTGAAATTGACAAAACATATTTTCTTTTGCCACGCTCACATATTAATTCTAAAAATTAAGAAAAATTAAACCTAGCAATAATTTGACTTTCCGGTTCCAACAAAAGTGGTTTCGTCGAAAACGGAAGTCGTTTGAAAATTGGCTATTTTTAATATTAATATATATACATATATATATATATAAATTCGATAGCGACTATTCTGAATTTTAAATTGGGCATAACTTTTGATTCCTGATATGAAATTTCGATTTTTCGGATTCGTTGGAAAGATATTTTTAAATAGGTTCTAATATTTTTAGTTTCACTAAAATCTGTTTTATTTTGAATCCTTCACAGTCAGTCAAAGTTCAAATTCAAAATTTCAAACTACCATGCTATTTCTAACTCCTTTTAAAAATTAAAATACATATATTCGTTCTAACTTCGATTAAAATAAATTTTTCGTCGTTATTATTTAAAATAACATATTTTAACTATTAAAATTTCTAAATTTTTTTTAATTGGTTCAGAATTTCCGGTTTACAATCTTGCCCACTTAAAAACTTTTCGTCCTCGAAAAGGAACGAACCTAAAAGTTGTTTAATTAACCTTTCTCAACTCTATTTTTTTCACTAATTTTATTAGTTGGTTAACTTTTCAAATATATAGCTTTTATATATTCAAAAATCATATTTTCTAAGATTGGATTATATATATAATCACAAATACAATAATTATAAATTTGTTACTCTTAACTCATTCTAGGGCATTTCTAACCCTATCTCTAATGAGTTTTCTCAATCTAGGATACTGTTGATCCTATTTCTAATGAGTATTCTTTTAAAGGATATTACTAATCCTACCTCTGATGAGTCTTTTGTTTAGTTCTAACGAGTTGTACCCCAAAGATTTGAGCTAACCAGAGCTCTGATACCAACTATAACGACTCGGATTATGCCCGGACCTAATCGATTGTTAAACTGATTAAGACTGTTCGAGACCCGAACATGCTAACTCTGGGTATACAACACATCAGAACAATAGCTGAAGACTTTATTACGCCATGATAATGTTACATCAGAGTACAGAATATATCAGAGTACATCGAATATAATAATACAGCGGAAGATTAAATTACAATAAATGTAATACACTGCAGCAAAACAATTAAATTAACACAGCGGAAGACTACTAATGCTCTGGACATAGCTCTAAGCTTCGATCCAGAATCCAGCTCAATATATCTGCAAAATAAGCTACTCGACTGCCCGTGTGGAAAAGAGGGCACCCAAGTTTTCAAAGTGAAACAAACTACGGGTCAGTCATGGGACTGGTATGAGAAATCTTTCCTAACTTATCTAATAATATGGCTAATCATAGGATCACGCCGCTAACGCGGAACAAGTTTACTCTATTGGATTGCCAGTGCATGAAATAAATTAAATCGTTAAACAACGCAATGCTTTTTAGAAAAATGAAATCATTATAAGGCTCAAGTCCCATCACACAATGCAATGCAAACCGAAGGATAGAGTTTTACCTTATAATGGTCAAAAATGCTTGATACGATAAAAATGGATTTGATATTATTATTAGTGCATATATGTTTCAAAAACAATTTCAATCATAATGTATCAATCATAGACGACATAGCTACCATATACTATGTCGCTATACTAGTTCTATAATCAAAATCGCGTGGTGTCGTTTGGAAATTGGGTTTCCATCAAGAGTCAAGGCTAGAAACGATCTCCTTACCGATTCGAGACACTCTAGCAATGTCTCAGGATCACACCTACGGGCAACCCTTGGATCCTGCAGGGCCGGTCTACAAATAACGTTAGTGGATTAGTTATGCCTGAACACACGCTTCCCAGTCCTATCGAACCTATAATTTAGCCACTGGCGACCAATAAATCCGAGGCCTCGAAAATTCCGTCATCCACATAAGTAAAATGTCAGGGCTGGTAAGTCGCTGACACCACTTCTAGCTAGAAAGAAACGTGTGCACTCCCTGCGTTCCCTTGCTCCATTTATGACTCTTACCAGGGTGTGATGTTCGCGAGGTCACGCTATACACAAAGCTATGCCGAAATAGGCTATGCTTTGATCATCAACCACAAGGCTCTGATTTTCAACAAAAGCCTTGATCATTTGCATCTTGGCGTGACACATTGACAATCCACACCATGTGATCGATAACTACCAATATATAACCTCTGAGCTCGTACGTCTCAGAGAATGGTGTTAAGAAAGAGAATAAATTCACTGCCATCACAGATATATATTAAATAGAAATCAATTTAATTTACATGGAATGAAATCCAATGTCTGACACGCATCCACTTACAAGTCCGTTCTGGGTTTGAACAAAACCGGAGTCACCTTATTCCTCGTCTCGTATGCCCAATACGGAAGAGAGGTGCTCGCATAACCGAATAATCAAAAAGTACGTTCGGACAAACTACCACTTTAACCCTTTACTGGTAGCTAGCCAACGCCTGGCATCAGTAGCCATCCATTCGATGTGAAGATCACCGGTCTCCAACCACCGTCTTCATCTTCGACTCTTAATCGTCGTAGTAATTATTCGGAATGGGTTAAACCCGGTCTTTCCGAATAACTTGCGTATTTTTATAATTAAAAATCAAGTGCTATAAAGACACATCATACGCCTCGTTCCAATTCAGAATATTCTTTTAATAAGATATCCATACTATTAGGGAAAGGTTCCTAATAATTGAATCAAAGATTCTTTTTAATTTATTCTCAAATCTTCTTTTAAAGATTTATGAAAACTCCAATTTGGTTTTAATATTAAAAATCATTTCCTTATGATTATTCAACTTTTAAGAAATTAATCTTGTCTTTAACTGGGTTAAAGAACCAATGTCATTTAAAAACATTGTTCACGATAAACCCAAAATCATCTTCTATCATCTTCCATTAAATATAGAATTTTCAAAGAAATCAAATCAATATATAATCGATATAAATTTCTGTATCAGACCGATAATATAAATGGAATAATAGCAAAGCCTTTTAAATTCCATATATAATAACAGTCCTCTTTTACAGAAGCCTATCTCGATTATTATCAATTGAGTATCCACTCAATTCCAATTTAAGATATTAAATTGGAAAACTTGACTTTGGAAAATTTTCTTTTTTAATCTTAATAAAAGATTTATAAATCCAAAATTATATTTTCACTGTTAATTGGGTTAAAGAACAAATGTCGTTTAAAACACAGTTCACAATAATCCCAATTCACATATCAATTTTATTCCAATTACTAAATATATTTGGAAACTCTATTAATCTTAATTAAAAGATTTATTTCTACATGCGCGGTTTAAGAACAGTGTTATTTAAGACACCATCCACGACAACCCAAAAATCCAATTCTCTTATTTAATTCCAATTTAATATTAATTAAGTTGAAGGCATCATTAAATATTAATTTAAAGGATTTATTCTAGTTAATAACTAGTTCATTTCGATAAAAATATATTTTTAATCTTTTGTCCATCCAAAACGGAAAAAGAAATCATCATTTTATTCTTCGTTGACTATTATTTTAAAATATTCGTTATTTAAAAATATCCTTTATATAAAAAGATTCTTTATGTAAAATATTCTTTATAGTACAATATTCTTTATTTTAAAATATTCTTTATATTACAATGTCCTTTAAAAAAGTATTCTTTATTTGAAAGATGTTATGAATCAGAATGTGACTCAATCATTTACCATATAATTTTGGTTATATGGATTTCATACATCGCACGAACACGACAATAATGATAAATAAACATTAAACAATCAATTCACATACAGAGTGGAATTTATAACTATGTGAGCATTAATGTGACGGCCCGCCCCGCACCAGCCGGCTTCTCCTCCGAAAGTGCGCTGTACACATGCCCGACTAGCATAGAACGGTCGCCAAGGAAGGGAAAGAAGGGAATGAACTAATCAAGGAACCTGTAGAATGTCTCACAGCGCATGGGATAAAATATAATAATAATATACTTGACATAAAACAGGTGAGACAGTGCATAAGCTGATAACTAAAACCAATATCAACATCAGAGTAGCGGAAATCCAAATACAGCTTATTACAACTTTCCAAATTTACTGTCTCTAAACAAAAGGAAGCTAAAATAGAAGATGCACCACCAATGCCCAAGCAGTGATCTTCAACAACACAGGGAGAATATCTATATCATACGTGGAAGCCTCCTGCTCGTCTCCGGATCAGCTACTCGTGCATACCTCCTAACCTGTCTCTAGTCTGCTCGTGTGAGCACCCAGAGTAATAAGAAGAGACATAAAACTCTGGGTCAGACAAAAAGTCTGGTATGAGCGATAAGCAGCTAAACAGAACAATAACAGGTATACTAAACCATACCTGAATCTGGACCTGCAACCAAAGAGTTAGTACCACATACCGTACAGTACTCTAAGGTGCCATAATGAATAGTGTATAGAATACGGGGGTGGGGTGTGTATGTCATAATGATAGCAAACAAACCATCCATAGCAACCATCCTCACATCACTCACTCAGTACGTAAAGCATACGACATCTACCACCTTGGAATACTAGACAAATTGAGGTAACGACGGATCCCGTCTTGTAGAAACCCTGCTGTGACCAAGCTAAACATATGGAGTCATGACCAAACATTTCAATGACCCATTTCATTGATCGTAGCCCTTGGTTCTACCAATGCCATAATGGCCCTGAATCCGCCTCCGTACCTCCTATCATAGTGGTCCGAAGCTATAGACATCGTAAACCCCTTAGCACGCGTCCCTCAACAAAGTCCAACCATGAAGCGAACTCATTGGTTCCCAACTAGATCCTGAGCTCTAACTTCCCATTTGGACTTCCTTTGCATCTCGGGTTTTGATCGAGTTGGAGTTGGTCTTCAAAAGAGTTGTCGCGTAATCGCAGCTCCAATCCGGTTCGGTTCGGGTGTCTCCTCCTATCCGGTTCGGTTCGGATCTCCCCCTTCTATTCGGTTTGGTTCGGATGTCTCCTCCTATCCGGTTCGGTTCGGATCTCCTCCTTCTATTCGGTTCGGTTCGGGTGTCTCCTCCTAACCGGTTCGGATCGGATGTTCTTCCTACTCGATTCGGTTCGGATCTCCTCCTCCTATCCGGTTCGGATCGGATCTCCTCCTTCTATCCGGTTCGGATCGGATCTCCTCCTCCTATCCGGTTCGGATCGGGTGTTCTTCCTAACCGGTTCTGAAAATCTGCAACTTTTTCCAGCAAGCTATTTTCGCCGAACGACGGCGTTTTCAACCATTCTAAACTTCCTATGACATTACAAAACATTCCAAACAGCAGTAACAACATATAGGATCAATCAAAAACATTAAAACGTCATTTACATGATATACTTTAGATCAAACATACCCAAAACCCATGTTTTCCCCTTAATCCTTCTTAATCATGTTTAAGCACATACTTAGTAAAACTTAATCAAACCGTCCAAATTTTCTAACAGAGGCATAAAATATTATTTAAGAATTTATAGACATTTTTCCAGAATTTATTAGTGTGTAAATTCGATAATCTTCACTAATTACCCTTAGTTACTGTAATTAGTGCAAAAACTATGCAAATCACTCACCTTGGCCACAAAATAAAACACCAAATCTGAAATATTCTCTGTTTGGGTCGAATCCTATGTATAGCAGCAGCTCCAACTTTGCTTTGTTGCTATTTGGCCTTGTTTTGATGTAGTTTAGGCTTAATCTTCACTAAAAATGTGTTTTGGAGTGGTTTTAGAGGATGGAAGCCATTACTAAGGTCTCAAGAAGGTTTGTGGCGGCTCAAAACTGAAATGAAAGTGATAACCAAACCCTAATCAGTCCTCCTATACCTCTAAACCCGAAATTCCCCTCTGGGCCTAGCTGCTAATCACCCGGTTAAGCCCAATTAAGCTGTTTTTCACCATCTGAAACTTGTTTCAGCCATATCTCCCAAACAGTGATTCCGTTTGACTAATGTGACCACTCTACGGAAAGAGAAACCATCATCCGGAGCCAATGGAAGAAGTGGTTTCAAGTCAAAATTCCTTTCCAGTCAAAAGTTATGGCCAAAACAGTGCCAACTAGTGGTAAAATGGTCATTTAAAAATCGGGAAAAATCATGAACATGGGAAATGACCCCAATAGTCGTCCCCCAAAGTTACATGACCATATGACTTCGTATGTGAAAGAAATAAATATTCTACGATCCTATGATGCGTAGAATGCGGGTCGTTACAATTAAAATGAATAAATAACGCTCATCGCAGCCTGTCAATCCATCGATTGACATTCAACTAAATATTGGGATTAGTGTATGTTAAATATCATCCTAATACCCGTGTGGTTTTTTCAGCCAACAACAGTTCATATAAATAAATAATTGGTTAATGAATTTAACTAATTTCTAATTCTGCTAACATATTGATGATAATGAACAAACATGTTATTTTATTCCTAATGCCGAATAAAAATGTATTTTTCTCGTATCATTTTCCCTATACATTTCTAATGTCTAATAAAATGTAATTTATTTACATGTTATTATTGCTGATGAGAAATAAAAAAAAATTCCTATTTTCTTTTATTTGTATGCAAATTTCTATTCTAAACTTTAACAAATAAAAAGTAATGTTTTATTTGTATATTTAGTTTCAAATCATAACATATGAAATGCCTCTTTATTCTGTACACAAGTTCTAATGTAAAATTTGACAATAAAAATGTCACTTGGATTTGCATACAAATTCTATTGTATAATTTAACAATAAAATGTCGCTTTAATTTTCATACAATTCTAATGTATGTTACGACAAACAAAATGATTCTCATATTTGAATATAGATTCAAATGTAAGTTTGCAAATAAACATGATTTTTATATTTGCATATAAATTCTAATGTATGTTATGCAAATAAAGGTGATTCTTATATTTTCATGTAAATTATATTTCAACAAAATGTATGAAAAGTGATACGTCCATTTTGTTGACAATTCTATTTTATCAAAATGAATATTTTGTTGCAACACAAACCTATTTAACAAAAATGCTATTTGTGTCTAACTCTTTTATTTAACCAAAAATGTAATTTTTTGTTTTCAGCCATCTTAGTTTGGCAAAATGTACATTTTTATTTCAATTAATATATTTTGACAAAAATGTTCTTTTCATTTCAGCTATTTGGTTTCAAAAAATATGATGTATTTGTTTCAACCAATCTTTTTGGCAAGAATATGTATTTTGATAAAAATGTATATTTCTAATTCAACTATTTTAATTTGTCAAAAATGTTCATCTTTGTTTCAACAATTCTAATTTGACAAAAATGTTCATCTTTGGCTTTAACAATTATATTTTGACAAAAAGGCCAATTTTGTTTCAATGGTTACAATTTGGCAAAAGTGACAAATTCGGTTTCAACTATTGTGTTTTGACAAAAATGAATATTTTGTTTTAACTAATGTGTTTTGATAAAAATGTATATTTTGTTTAACGATTCAAATTTGACAAAAATGAATGTTTTTATTTCAAATATACCAATTGACAAAAATGAATATTTTTGTTTAACTATTCTATATTGCCAAAAAAAATATTTTTGTTTAACTGTTCTATATCGACAAAAATGAATATTTTTGTTTAACTGTTCTATATTGACAAAAATGAATATTTTTGTTTAACTGTTCTATATTGGCATAAATGAATAATTTTGTTTGACTATCCTATATTGGCAAAGATGCTAATGTTTGTTTAACAATTCTAATGCGACAAAATGAAAATGTTTCTTTTAACAAATCTAATGCGACAAAAATGATAATGTTTGTTTTGACAAATCTAATGCGATAAAAATGATAATGTTTGTTTTCACAAAAATGTAATTTTGTTTAACTCTAACCTTATTTGACAAAAATGAAATTTTTGTTAAGCTCAATCTTTTTATTGAAACTATGAGCAATAAAAATATAATCTTTCATATTAATTCTTTTTATTTAAACAAAGTGAAAGTAAAAACATGATCTTTAATACTTATCTTTTCATTGCAACAAAATTGAAAATAAAAATATATCTTTCTATTTTACTCTTTTTACTGTAACTAAAATAACAATAAAAATATATCTTCCATTCTATTCTTTTTTATTGTAACTAAAATGACAATAAAACATATTTTTAATTCTACTCTTTTTATGACAATAAAACATATCTTAATTTTACTCTTTTTGTTTTTGTTGAACAAAATGACAACAAAAATGAAATCTTTTTATAATAGTCTTTTTATTCTAATCTTTTTATCCGAATCTTTTTGACACAAATGTTAAATTTGTTTCAATAACATGTTTTGACACAAATGATAATTTTTATTTCAATTTACATGTTCTGACAAAAGGTTATTTTTATTTCAACTAACATCTTTTGATAAAAAGGTTATTTTTATTTCAATTAACATTTTTGACAAAAATGACTATTTTTATTTCAACTAACATGTTTGACAAAAATGACTATTTTTATTTCAACTAACGCGTTTGACAAAAATAACTATTTTTATTTCAACTAACATGTTTGACAAAAATGACTATTTTTATTTCAACTAACATGTTTGACAAAAATGACTATTTTTATTTCCATAACAATATGTTGAAAAATGTTTCTTTTTATTGTAACAAAATGACATTAAAAATATAATTTTAATAACTATACGTTTTATTGTAACAAATCGACAATAAAAATATAATCTTCTATTTCAATTCTTTTTATTGTATACTAATGACAATAAAAATCTAATCTTCTATATCAATTCTTCTTATTGTAAACAATATTACATAAAAATGCAATCTTTAAATCCTACTCTTTTAAATGAAAACCATATTACATAAAAATGTAATCTTTTAATCCTATTCTTTTTTATGAAAACAATATTACATACAAAATGTAATCTTTTAATCCTATTATTTTTAATGAAAACAATATCGATGGATCTAAAAGGATGAATTTTATTATGAAACAAATCTATATTCCTAGATCTAAAATAAAAATAAGATTTTTATTTTAAATCCACGTTTAACAATAAACTATAGATTCAAGAGAAAGAATTTTCATCATAGGTTCAGATGTAACAAACATACGCATCGCAATCATCATAGCCAATAAACAACAATTCCAATATTATACATCGCAGATCTAACTTAATTAACAAACATACGTGGAATTTAAATAGTGAGAAATAATTAATATTTTAATTATTTTTAAATATAGAAATCTCACGTTGATTTGTCTGAATTTTCAAAGTGCTCCGTTTTGGTCCTGGTCAATTTCATTGCGTAGATCTCCTCTTCATGATTCCAGCGGATCTGAAATCATTTGATTTCGTTTCTGTATGAAGAAGATATCGCATTTTAAACATTTGAATTCATTAATTATATAAATTAATAATTAATTATATTATAATTACCTCTACCCTTTAGTCCTCTCTTCTTCTTTCTGTACATCATCTAAACCACAAAACCATTGACCGATCACCTAGGGCTCAAGGCCGCGCCCTCCTCCAAGCTCGAGACCACGATCAGAGACCAACACCTCGTCGGACGTTCCACCCTCTACTCGCGCCCCCACCATGGTGCAACTAGCACCTCCCTAGCCACCTGAATCCGGCTTCGAACGAAGCTCGTTCGAGCTTGAAATCCCATCCCATTACTCAATGAATTTTAATCATATCCGTATGAATTTGTAGATCGATGAAAGCACTCTGATTTTTGTTTAAGAAGCTTCTGAAACTAATCGATGGATTTAGAGAGATTAGAGGGAGAAAGATGGAGCGTTTAGGCTATTGGTTTGATAGATGGCGGCTGGCCATTAGAATTAGGTTTTAGGGTTTTGTTTAACCTTTAGTATTTATAATATTATTTTATTTAATTCTCTAATTTTCAAAAAACCCGTTAACTGATACTATCTCCAAATTCAGCCCAACAAGAATTGTCCTTTGGCAAACACCCCCGTTCCTGAACTAATGGGCTAGGTCCCGTCAGACCAAACGATCGTCTTTAGCCTATTTTCTTACTCTAATATATGAATAATTTAATTATTTAATTATTTAATTTGATTGTTTTTTTTAATTTACCAGGGCCGCATACTGACTCTAAAAATTCTAAAAAATTATTTCTAGTTATGTTTTGATGATACGGTTCTAACAAGTCTAATTTCGTCGAATTCCGAGACCGTTTGAAAAATGGTCATTTTCTATTCGATCGAGTTTGACTGAAATTGACAAAACACATTTTCTTTTGCCACGCTCACATATTAATTCTATAAATTAAGAAAAATTAAACCTAGCAATAATTTGACATTCTGGTTCCAATAAAAGTGGTTTGGTCGAAAACGGAGGTCGTGTGAAAATTGGCTATTTTTAATATTAATATATATATATATATTCTATAGCGACTATTCTGAATTTTAAATTGGGCATAACTTTTGATTCCTGCCATGAAATGTCGATTTTTCGGATTCGTTGGAAAGATATTTTTGAATAGATTCTAATATTTTTGGTTTCACTATAATCCGATTTATTTTGAATCCTGTACAGTAAGTCAAAGTTCAAATTCAAATTTTCAAACTACCGTGTTATTTCTAACTCCTTTTAAAAATTAAAATAAATATATTCGTTCTAACTTCGATTAAAATAAAATTTTCATCGTTATTATTTAAAATAAATTATTTTAACTATTAAAATTTCTAAAATTAAAATTTTTAATTGATTCAGAATTTCCGGGTTGTTACATAATCTATTGGATAACTGTAAAAGGGTAGCGTAGAGACTGCAGAAACATCTATTGTTACGTTCTTGCCAAATGGTCCAGACATAAGCAGCATAGAGGATGTCTAGGGTTAGGGAAGGAGGAGAGTACTAATAGTGGTTGAAGTGATGGAGCTGTGGAGTGAGATGTCCCAGAATATGAGTGGATATCGAGACCTAGATGTAGAAGTCGATGTCACACTCGAAAAAGAGATAGGTGATGGTTTTGTTGTCAAGCTAACACGTGATGCATGTCAGATTCATAGAGATGCCTTTGCGGTTCAATCTGTCCTTGGTATTAATCTTACCACATGTCAAGCACCAGAGGAAGAATCTGACTCTTGGTTGAACCTTGATCATCCAGATTCTAGGAAAGGAGAAAGATCTCCCAGGGTCCGTGATATACCTATAGCAAGATTTGACAGAGAACGTGCGGGAGTTGTTCAGAGTTCAGAAGACAGCTTCAGGAGAGGGTGTAAGAATAATAGATTGGATAAAGAGAAGGATATCATGGATATCACAGAGGATGCCAGGATGGAAATAAGAGTTTGGAAGCAGGGCAGCGAAACATAGTTGGGCACCCTCATGAACAGTGATCGTTAGGTTAGGACAGACATATAAAAGAGAAGGTTAGAAATGTGCTAAGTGATGGCCATAGTTCCAGGAATCATGCCAAAGGCTACAATCTCGTCCGTTTCCAACAGAACTAGTGAAAAGATGTTTAGTGCGTGGTAAGGCTCTAAGCACACCACTCCAGAATGGTGATGGCTGGGTAAGGGTGTGAGAGTGTAGAATAGAAAGGGGTTGATTGTTGCAGTATAAAGAAAGAATGAAGGATTTCCATGTGAAATCCCCAAGGCAAAGACATCTCCATATACATTTGGCTAGTAGGGCATAGTTGAGGTGGCGGATGTCACAAATGCCAAGCCCACTAGCTTTGATGCTCAAATAGGCCATCCTCCAGTTAACAAGATATCTGACCGGTCTACCATGCTAGAGGAAGGATAGACGTGCATGGTCAATGTGGTTGATGACCCAATAGGGAGCTCTGTGCATAGAGAGCCAGTAAATAGGAAGACCTGACAAGACCGCTTTCACCAGAACCAGTCGACCAGCGGTTGAGAGGGAAGATGTGACACCCCACGTCCGTTAATGTCACTTACAAAGGGAATGCATTAAGTTTCGTGAAGTATTTAGGTAAACCAACACAAAATATTACAAGACAGATATAAAAAAAATTGCAGCAAAAATAAACAACTTTATTAATCATCAAAATACCGTGGTCCAAAGCATCATTTATCTGAAATATAAAAACCCATTACAACATAAAAACCACTGTCTTGTACTTCAGAAATATCGAAGTACATAAAAGAAAGAAAATTCCCCAAAAACAAAATATGGCTATAGCAACAATGATAGGGCTTGATCCATATATATCAGCAGCTCTAGCAAAATAAGCAGAATCACGATCAAGCCTGTCTGTTTCCTCCTTGAGAACCTGAGGAGGGAAACGAAAGAAAGAAGGGGAAACAAAAAGGGTTAGACATAAAGTCTAGCGAGTCTAGTTACTTTTAGCCAGCAAATAAATAAAAGTAACATGATAGGCATACAAAGTGGATAAGAGAGATCACTATATAAATGGCAGGTATGACAAGGTAAACAGGACAACATGGTAGAATAGATAGTGCTTCTTAATACTTTCCTTGCTCTGTACCAATACAAGTAAAATAGATATGTAATAGGATTACATACACCTAAATTTATTAAAAAAACAGGATGATCCCAACACAAACATAATGGTAGTTTTGGTGTACTCTAGTAACGGGTTTTAACCCAAACAGAACTGGTACCTAAACATAAATAACGGGTGTTAGCCCAGACAGAAACACAGGTACCCCACAGAAACAGACAGGACTAGATGTACCCTATTTACTACCCCCAATCAATCGACTACCTATTCCGTAGATACCCTGTGTTGTCCCCACAGTAGGGTGTATCACCCCCTAAAGTGGCAACCCTTTATTTCCCGGATGTGCATAACCATATCTTTTGATGTCACAGCGTCTTATTTTCCTTAGCAGGCGGAGTCATGCACGCACATGACCCCGTTGGAATGCGCCGTCAACACCGGCTCTACGTTTGGATCTCTTACAATTAGCTCAGTAAGCGTGCTCCACTCTGACCTAGTTCGGAGTAACCGGTTGATACTTATTTAAGGGTTACTGACTGAAATGGTTCTACACCAAATGATGCAAGCTCTCCCCTTTGTCTTGCATCCACACTACTAGGTTTTCAACTAGTTATGTTTACCTAAAAGGTGTCTTTAATTACATAACCTTATCAGGTTAAGTTTGTAGGCCTATATATATACTAATATTACCCACCTACCCAAGATTTACTTAACCCTCCCACTGATTCAAGCATGTTTATTTAACGGTTAAGTTTACGGGCCTATATACACTAATATTACCCACCTACCCAAGATTTACTTAACCCTCCCCTTTTATTCAGCCAAGTTTACTTAACCCCCAACTTAAATTTAAGTTCATACAATTCCTATGGATTAACTTAGGTTTAGTAGTCCAATTCATTACCATGTCCATTTATGGTTGTAGTGGGCTAGACCTCCCATATTAGGCCTACAACATGTGGATGCTAGATATGTCGGTCGGGTCCGGGCAGTCTTATTCCATAGTTGGGCCTAACCTCAAGTCTTTGCCCGATTCGTATTTACATACTTAGACCTCCCACAATACGTTCAACATTAGTGGCTGCTGGATATGTCAGTCGGGTCCGCGTAGACTTCCAACACAAATGTGACCTAACCTCGTGTCATAAGTACAATTACAATTCCTAATTGTAATTACTAAACATTCCATTTTTGATAAATTAATTTATTAATTAATCCTTTCCTTTTATAGGTGTCAATACCTATTTTACTGATAATTTGAATTATATATCAATTCATTTAAAGATTACATGCCAATTATAAATCCCAGTTCCCCCGTTTCCTTCACTAACATATTCACATGTATTCTGGCGGCATCTAGGCTAATAAGTAGTCTATCCATAACAATGAAAAAGGGAATATGACGGGGTGATAGTTTCAACATATATTGGCATAAACATACTATCATGATAACAAAGTGAATGGACATGTAATTAACATCATATCAAGGTGAACATACATATTATCATGGACATGTAATCATCATCATAACGGGATCTAACATAAATATTGCTTTAGATCTACATAAATGTTCACATGCTTTAGATCTAATATATTAAATTAGATCTATCATAAATAAAGGTTTAGATCTACGGGTTTATAAATAGATCTACCCAAATCCACATCATAGAGGTTACAATTAAGATGAAAGTGTGGTCCCAATTGTAATCAATTCAAGGTGGCTTATGTTCATGGTTCACATAAATAATCTGATCTATAAAATGAAACAAAAATAACATACTAGAAAAACCACATTTGAATTGGATCTCGAGAGATAGATCTATCATAGCATAAGATATGATCATAAAATGGATCTAGCATAAAACATGATAATAAAGTAGATCTAGAATAAAACATGATAATGGCATGTTTAGATCTAAATATGTCCAACTTACAACATATCTAAGTTGATCGCAACATGAAAGGTTATTTACATACAAAATTAGATCTAACCAATGTTGCAACTATCAAGATTAATAGATTTACATTTACCACAACATAATTACAAGTCAAGATCCATATAAACATTATAATCGAATCACCACAATTATATTAGATCTAGGAAATTAGATCTTGTCATGACATGGGATAAAGTTTCATATCAACACAGAATCATACTTTACAACATATCCAGTTCATTGTTTATCAAAGCATACTTTTATTTATCTAAACCTAAAAGTAATCCAGAAACTCACAGCGTTAGGTTTAGAAAACTGAGAGAGAATAGATTTGAATTCTGAATTTGATTAGCTAAACCATTGTTGTAGTACTTGATTCTGTTTCAGTTTGCAAACCGACAGCATATGGCTCCCATGATCTCCAATGAAGAAAATAGGAGAATAGGGGACCATATTTATAGCCTAGAACCAATGAATCAGACCCATAATCAAGTCCAGGTACGTAAAACAAATTCTGCCCAGATCTGCCCGGGGGGGGGGGGGGGGTCGACACCCCGATAGAGGGGTCGTCACCGTTGTCGATACCCCCTAAGGGGGGGTCGACACCCGCGAGCGGGAATTTTCCCGCTCAGCCCGATTTTGTTGGATTTTGATTTTTGAACTGTTTTGAAGGTTCTGGAATTATTATATATATATGTTCTTCCTTATGCGTATACAAACTTCTAAGGCTTATAACTTCTCCATATGATATTCGATTTACGTAAACACGGACTTTATCCCAAGCAGAATTCCAAGAAGAATGTAATGGCGCAGCTCGTTTCCCTTAATTCTTCTTCTAAAAATTAAGTATTCTTTAATTCATTAATTTTAATATTTTAAAATTATTGAATCTTGCATTCTCCCCTCCTTAAAGGATTTCATCCCGGAAATCTTTAGGTTAAGAAGAATGTATCCTGCCATCTGTCATCCATCTACTCATCCATCATCCACAAGCATCCCTTGTCCTTAAAATATTTCTAATTCTTATATGAGTATATGCAGCGGTGTGTGTATATGTCCCAATACTAATGCGAAAATAAGGCGGTCTACTGATTCAGTTGACCTCCTTACTGTGACGTATGATTAGTGCCATGAATCCAATATGTATGCAAATAATCCTATTATAACATGTAAGTTCTATATGTGTGCACGTCCATTCATCCGAGTGCAACATCCAAATGCTAACTCATCCATTTTCATCCATAAAAGAAAAGAAAATGCACACGCATCCATATGCAGTATGAGAGAGTGATTGAGCCGATCTAGTACCTAATGTGTGTGTATATGCATCCACAGGCAAACACTAGCAAACACTTTCATCCACTTGCATCCATCAAACATAACATGTCTTAAAACACATGTTTACTATCATGGGATTTCCTACCTAAAGGTCGAAGATTCGATCGATAGGATATACTCAGATGATAGAAGCAAATGCGAATAAAAGCTTTTGGAAGAGAAGTTAAGAATATTCCCTTGAAAAGGAAAGGGTACGAAGCATAAAAATCTTGTCTTCAGTCTCTCAAGCTGCATCTTCTTGGTTGTCTCCCAACTGGACCTTCACCAACTTGACTTCTCGTTTGCGTAGCTTCTTAACCTCCGATCCAAGTATGCTAGTTGGAACTCATCCAATCAGTGCTTCCTTCTTAATTTTCACCTCCTTTCGCAAGTTTGGCCCCACTACCTCGAACTCTATACATTTTATCGCCACTTGGATGAATAGACATCTTGGAATGATAGGCTTCCTCAAGGACTGTCTTCAATAGGTTTGCCATCGTGATATGATTCACCTATTAAACCTCTTCTCAAGTAGCCCGCCACTTTCTTATCAAGTTCCCTCTTTTCTTTTAGGAGCCATATGGCACACAGGTAATGCAACTGACTTTGCGTTGTCCACCAGGTATATAAGGAAATCTATCTCACACCTCAGGGGTAAACCCCGAACCTCATCTAAGACATCAGAATACTCACGGATTGCTGGTGCGGATCGTAGATCATCGATAGAAGCCTCAAGAGACTCTAGGAGACTAAGCATGACAGACCCTTGTGGGTCACAAGAAATTCTGAGGGTCCTCCCATGACAAGTTAGAAACTTAACGACCCTCCTCTCACCACCTAGGATGGCACTATATGTGATAAGACAACCCATCCGTATAATCAGCCCATAGCCCATAAACTCGAGCATACATGCGTCATATTCAAATTTGACGCATACCACAGATATTCTCAAACCCCTACAAATCATAGATAAATGAGCCAAACCACCAATGGGGTTTGAGACAACTACGGGATCCACTACCATACTAGTAACTAAGTGTAGAGATTCAACAACAGAACTAGGTATAAATGAGTGTGAAGCGTCGAAATTAAAATGTGTTCTAACTGGATGATTTGAAAGAGAAACTAAACTTTCTACGGAAATATTTCTACCTCTTTCAGGAGCACTAATCGCGATAGCATGCATCTACCCTCCATAAGTTCCTACCCTTTGACCTTGTCCCTGCTTCTTCGGGCAATCCTTAATAAGATGCCCGACTTCTCCACAAGCGAAACAAGCATTCTTCCTTTTCCTCCAGTCCTTAAATAAGTGACCCTCTCACCCACAGCTATGGCACTTCCTCTTATCTTTAACCTTGTCATTATTTTCACCTCTCTTCTGCTGTTGTCCCTTCTTGGGCTACACCTTCTCATTTTGCGCTGCTTCCTCAGCCTTTACTTCCTTCTTTTATCCCTTGTCTTCCTCATGCATTAGGGCCATATCAACAAGTTTTTAAAAAGTTGCTCCCATTGGGATATGGGACATGGCTAACCCATGAAGGGGCTCATTCAGCCCTTTAGCAAACCACAAAGCCTTTTTGTGCAGCATATCCACCAATTCTAACCCGAACCTTGATAGCTGGTTAAATTTGTTCACATATTCTTTCACCGTCAAGTTTCTTAGTTTGAGTGCTAAGAACCTCTCCATCTGTATGCTTCTCTCAGCTTAAGGAAAAAAAATTCATTTCAAACCTCTGCCTAAAAACTCCCCAAGTTTCTGCTAGTCGTCCAGCTTGGGTAATTTCCAACCAAAAAGATGCTTCATCCTTCAGTAGCCAGGCGGCTAACTGAACCTTCTTTCTATCCTCTACTTCAAAGATCACGAACAAGTCCTCGGTTTTCTTGATCCAATTTCGAGCTTCAACGAATGTCTCATTCCCATGGAATGGTTTCCCACCCATAGCATGGAAGTCTTTGCAGATATTGGCGAAGTTATCTACTCTTGGAGTGGGGAGGAAGAATGATTGGCGCAGCTGGAGGAGGAACGTCTCTTTGGCCTTCGGCAGGCGCCCTGGCCTCCAAATACCTATGGAACAATCCCGGTATTGCGACGCCCTCTGGGATATTAGGAATTTTTTGTTCCCCAGTCATGCTGAAAAAAAGGGAAAAGGAAGAAATTTAGACAAAGGACCGAATGTTGCTACCTATGGCTTTTTGGGGAATGTTTTTCAAAACAGACTTTTCTTTTTGAAAATAATTTCTTTCAAAACTCATTTTGAAAATATTTTTCAAAAACTCTTTTCTAATCTGGTAACCTTCAGCTCTGATACCAAGTGTGACACTCCACGTCCGTTAATGTGACTCACAAAGGGAATGCATTAAGTTTCATGAAGCGTTTAGGTAAATCGACACAGAATATTACAAGACAGATGTAAAAAAATTTGCAGTGGAAATAAACAACTTTATTAATCATCAAAATACCGTGGTCCAAAGCATCATTTGTCTGAAATATAAAAACCCATTACCACATGAAAACCACTGTCTTGTACTTCAGAAATTTCGGATTACATAAGAGAAAGAAAATTCCCCAAGAACAAAATGTGGCCATAGCAACAAGGATAAGAGCTTGATCCATACATATCAGCAGCTCCAGCAAAATAAGCAGAATCACAATCAAGCCTGTGTGTTTCCTCCCTGAGAACTTGAGGGGGGAAACAGAAGAAAGAAGGGGAAACAAAAAGGGTCAGACATAAAGTCTGCTAAGTCTAGTTACTTTTAGCCAGTAAATAAATAAAAGTAACATGATAGGCATACAAAGTGGATAAGAGAGATCGCTATACAAATGGCAGGTATGACAAGGTAAACATGACAACAGGATAGAATAAATAGCGCTTCATAATACTTTTCTTGCTCCGCACCTGTACTAGAAGAACAAATATGTAATAGGATTACATACTCCCAATTTGCTTAACAAAAACAGGATGATCCCAACATAAACATAATGGTAGTTTTAGGTGTACCCTAGTAACTTGTTTTAACCCAAACAGAACTAGTACCTAAACAGAAATAACAGGTGTTAGCCTAGACAGAAACACAGGTACCCCACAAAAACAGACAGGACTAGATGTACCCAATTTACTACCCCCAATCGATCAGTGCCCTATTTTGTAGATACCCTGTGCTAGCCCCACAGTAGGGTGTATCACTCCCTAAAGTGGCAACCCTTTATTTTTCGGATGTGCACAACCATAACTACTGATGTCACAGCGTCTCATTTTCCCCAGCAGGCGGAGTCATGCACGCACATGACCCCGTTGGAACACGCCGTTAACACCGCCTCCACGTCTGGATCTCTTACAATCAGCTCAGTAAGCGTGCCCCACTCCGACCTAGTTAGGAGTACCCGTTTGATACCTATTTAACGGTTACTGACCGAAATGGATCCCACACCAGATGATGCAAGCTCTCATCTTTGTCTAGCATCCCCACTACTAGGTTTTCAACTGGTTATGTTTACCTAAAAGGTGTATTTAATTACATAACCTTATCAGGTTAAGTTTGTGGGCCTATATATACTAATATTACCCACCTACCCAAGATTAACTTAAGCCTCCCACTGATTCAAGCATGTTTATTTAATGGTTAAGTTTGTGGGCCTATATATACTAATATTACCCACCTACCCAAGATTTACTTAACCCTCCCCTTTTATTCAGCCAAGTTTACTTAACTCCCAACTTAAATTTAAGTTCATACAATCCCTATGGATTAACTTAGGTTAAGTAGTCCAATTCATTACCATGTCCATTTATGGTTATAGTGGGCTAGACCTCCCACATTATGCCTACAACATGTGGATGATGGATATACCGGTCGAGTTCGGGCAGTCTTATTCCACAATTGGGCCTAACCTCGTGTCTTAGACCGATTCATATTTACGTACTTAGACCTCCCACATTACGTTCAACATTAGTGGCTGCTGGATATGCCGGTCGGGTCTGCGCAGACCTCCACCACTAATGTAACCTAATCTCGTGTCATAAGTACAATTACAATTCCTAATTGTAATTACTAAACATTCCATTTTTGATAAACTAATTTATTAATTAATCCTTTCCTTTTATAGGTGTCAATACCTATTTTACTGATAATTTGAATTACATATCAATTCATTGAAAGATTACATGCCAATTATAAATCCCTTTTCCCCCGTTTCCTTCACTAACATATTCACACGTATTTTGGCGTCTAGGCTAATAAGTAGTCTAGCCATAATAATGAAAAAGGGAATATGATGGAGTGATAGTTTCAACATATATTGGCATAAACATACTATCATGATAACAAAGTGAATGGACATGTATTACATCATATCAAGGTGAACATACAAATTATCATGGACATATAATCATCGTCATAACGGGATCTGACATAAATATTGCTTTAGATCTACATAAATGTTCACATGCTTTAGATCTAATAGATTAAATTTGATCTATCATAAATAAAGGTTTAGATTTACGGGTTTATAAATAGATCTACCTAAATCCACATCATAGAGATTACAATTAAGATAAAAGTGTGGACCTAATCCTAATCAATTCAAGGTGGCATATGTTTGTGGTTCACATAAATAATTTGATCTATCCAAATAAAACAAAAATAACATACTAGAAAAATCACGTTTGAATTGGATCTCGAGAGATTGATCTATCATAGCATAAGACATGATCATAAAATGGATCTAGCATAAAACATGATCATAAAGTAGATCTAGCATAAAACATGATAACAACATGTTTAGATCTAAATATGTCCAACTTACAACATATCTAAGTTGATCGCAACATGAAAGGTGATTTACATACAAAATTAGATCTAACCAGTGTTGCAACTATGAAGATTAATAGATTTACATTTACCACAACATAATTACAAGTCAAGATCCATATAAACATTATAATTGAATCACCACAATTATATCAGATCTAGGAAATTAGATTTTGTCATGACATAGGATAAAGTTTCAGATCAACACAGAATCATACTTTACAACATATCCAGTTCATTGTCTATCAAAGCATACTTTTATTTATCTAAAACTAAAAGTAATCTAGAAACTCATAGCGTTAGGTTCAGAGAACTGAGAGAGAATAGATCTAAATTTTGAATTTTGAATTTGATTAACAAAACCGTTATTGTAGGACTTGATTCTGTTTCAGTATGCAATCCGACAGCATATGGCTCCCATGATCTCCAATGAAGAAAATAGGAGAATAGGGGACCATATTTATAGCATAGAACCAATGAATCAGACCCAGAATCAAGTTCAGGTACATAAAACGAATTCTACCTAAATCAACCTGGGAGGTGGGGAGGGGGGGTCGATACCCCTGTCGTCACCCCCTAAGGGGGTCGACACCCACGAGCGGGAATTTTCCCCTCAGCTCGCTTTGGTTGGATTTTGATTTTTGAACTGTTTTGAAGGTTCTAGAATTATATATATATATATATATGTTCTTCCTAATGCATATACAAACTTCTAAGTCTTATAACTTCTTCATACGATATCCAATTTATGCAAACCCGGATCTATCTCAAGCAGAACTCCGAGACGAACGCAATGGCGTAGCCCATTTCCGTTAATTCTTCTTCTAAAAATTAAGTATTCTTTAATTATTTAATTTTAATATTTTAAAATTATGGGGTGTTATAGAAGAGGCTTTCCAATGGGCCATTCTAGAATCAGTCTTGGAGATTAAGGTCATCCACTCACTACATCGCAGCTTGGTGGGCTGAATAGGGACTCCAAGTAAGTCATCGGGAATTATTGGATATTACAGTTGAACACGCTAGCCACAGTGGGACTAAGGTGAGTCGAGTTTCCCAACATGTAAATCAAGCTTTTGGCAAAGTAATGGAGAGTTCGGAGATGCATTCAAATAGGTAAAGGATTAGCTTGAGGTTGTGTAGTTTTTACGGTTTTGGGGTTGAGAAAAGGATGGTATCTTTCGCAAATTGTATATTAGCGAACACAGGGCTGAGGGGTTGGTGTTGATAGCAGAGAGAATGTTGTTATTAAAAGCTTGCCCGATCAGCTGGTTGAGCGTATCTGCAACAAGAATAAAAAGTAGTGGAGACAATGAATCGCCCTATAGTAAGACTCTCCTGGATCTAATAAGGCCCTCATCGACACCATTAGTACAAAGGACATACTAGAGCTAAGGATGGCTTCAACCCAGCAACACCGATGTTGGGGGAACCCCCAAGCCGAGAGGATCAGGATAAAATCCCAGTTAATGGTGTCAAAAGCTTTGCGGAAGTCCTGCTTGAGGAGAAACATGCAGTGCTGGTACGATGACACTAGGAGATGAGCTCCAAGACCGAGGCTGTAATAACCCGGAAATTCTAAACCAGTTTAAAAATTTTATTTTGGCAATTTTAGCGAATTTTGAATATTTAAAATGGATTATTTTAAATAAAATCGACGAAAATTTATTTTGAATATAATTCCAACGTATATATTACATACGTCGTCGTTAGAATATATATAATTATATAGGAATTGAAAATGGAGCTCTAGTTCGATAATTCGATTTCAAATTTCAATTGAATGTACCGGGTGCAAAATAATCCGGATTTTAGTGAAACCAAAAACATTAGGATCTAATTGAGAATATCTTTCCAACGAATCCGAAAAATCAAAATTTCATAGCGGGAATCAAAAGATATGTCCAGTTGAAAATCCTGAATAGTCGCTATGGAATTCAGGCACTTAAAAATGGGAATTTTGCAAACGACTTGGATTTCGATGAAACCACTTTTTTTGGGTCCGTGATGTCAAGTTATTGCTAGGTTTCAAATTTCATAATTTTTCGATTCAATATGTGAGCGTGGCAAAGGAAAACGCGTTTGACCTGTTTTAGTTGATTTTAATCGACTGGAAAATAGCCATTTTTCCAACGGTCTCAGAATTCGACGAAACTAGTTTTGTTAGGACCGTATCGTCAATACGAAGCTAGAAAATATTTTTTTGGAATTTATAGAAGCCGTATGTCGCCCCAGTAATTTAAAATGTATGTTCAAATTGAATATATACTGATTTATATTTTGATTTTGACGGAAACTGATCGTAACGTTCGAATCAGCTTACGTGACATATCCCATTGTGTTCGGAATGGGGGTATTACGCTGGGGACGACAGGCGGTGGGCCTCGTTTCGAGTTCGTTTGTAAAAGTCAACTTTTTAAATTAAAAAATTAAATAAAAAAATATATCCTCCCCTTATAACTGATGCCCCCCTCCCTTTCCCTTCATTTTCGATTCATCAGTAAATAAAAAAAAACCTCAGGAGCGATTTCCAATCCGCTCCTCCCCGTCGAACTCCCCCTCACCGCCGCCTTTCGCCTTCGATCCCTCCCCCACTCGCCATCACCCCTCCGACCAAACGCGAAGCCCTAGCCCCCCCCGTACCCAATCGAAGACGACAGCCACCGGAAGGCTGCGCCGCCCCTCCACCCAACCTAGCGCCGCCCAGTCGCGCTAGCCCCTTCCCCCCTGACCATTCTACGAACCCCTCCGCCTTGCCTCTCTCCTCCGTCCAGCGGAGCGCCCAATCCCCGAAACCCCTCTAACCGCGACCTCCCTCGGCCTCGTCACCGCCTGGGCAACCTCCGACCGCGACAGCCCTTCTTCCCCCCTCTAGTTTAACTGTAAGTTTTAAATAACTGTTTTAGTTCTCACACCAGTCACATGACTGACCTGGTGTTTATTGTTTTAACCTAAACTCTGGGTGCCCCTATTTTCCGCACGGGCAGCTAGTAGTTTTGGTTTTGCAGATTTATATTCACAGGATCCTGGTTTACAGCTGGAATGATATCCGGAAAACTCTGTATCCGTATATCACCTTCAGTTGTGCTTTGTATTATTTTCCGCTGCTATGTAATTTATTGTAATCTCTGATATTTATTGAATGTAATTTATTCTTTATACTCTGTATATTCTTGTATTATGATGGAATTGTTGTAATAACAATGAAATGTTCTTCTGTTTGTGTCCTGATTTGTCCTGTTCTCAAACGATCAGGGGTTTCGAACGGTCTAGATCGGTTTAACGACTGATTCGGATCGAGCGAAATTCCATGTCGTCACATTTGGTATCAGAGCTTTGGTTTACAGAGCTCGAGAACAAGGCACATTAGAACCATACGAAAGAATTCATCAGATATTGGATTAGTAAAATCCAATTAGAATGACTCGTTAGAGATAGGATCAGTAGTATCCTAGAACGAGTGTGAAGAGTATATTTTTCAAATGAAAACAATTTTATTTTGAAAATTTAAACCATTTTATACGTATTTGATTATTTATTTATTTTGAATATGGACAATCTAGTATATAAAGGTTTTGCATATACACGTCATGAACGTATATTCGAAGTTTTAATATATTAGATAGATATAGAATCACACTCTAGTCGCACGGACCTGATTCTAATGATTGACGCGTCATCATTAGTAATTATTTTCGTGTTTCGAAGGTGTGACTTCTATATATTTCCATTAGGCTGGTGTGAGAACCATAACTAATATAGTTAGATTTATTGTTGTGAATTGGCATCAAGAACATGATTTTCAGTATATACATCAAAAATATGAATTTTAAACGTTAAATCCACTAATTGATTGATGTTTGTGTTGGTTGTTTATTTGTTTGATAATTTTGAACCATTATGCCTAATTGAACCGAATATTGAATTATATTAAGAATTGGTCGCATTTGCTTGCATATACATGTACTTACATTGAACAGGTCATAGCAAGGAGGCTAGAGCCGAAGAATAAAATTTGTTTGCCCGACAAATAGGTACATGTTTACTACATAATATACTATTTTGTTTGGGTGATGATGATTTTATGAGCCTATTGGCTAGCCGCTTGGCTTTTTCTTTTTCTTTTTGAGATCAGAAGGCCTATATGGCAATTTCGGGATTTTCCCGTGGCTCCCGGTGCAGGGGAGGTTATGGCGAAATTTTTCGAAAATTTAGGGTGTTAGCCAAATTTTTGAGAATTTGAAAATTCTCAGAAACTGAAAATTTGGAGAATGGAAGCCAGATCGAACGTAGAGTTAATTAATCAAACCACTTTCGACTTTGTTCCTTTTCGGGGATGAAAAGTTTTAAGTGGGGGAGATTGTAATAACCCGGAAATTCTGAACCAGTTTAAAATTTTTATTTTGGCAATTTTAGCGAATTTTGAATATTTAAAATGGATTATTTTAAATAATATCAACGAAAATTTATTTTGAATATAATTCGAACGTATATGTTATATACGTCGTCGTTAGAATATACATAATTATATATAATTATATAGGAATTGAAAATGGCGCGGTAGTTCGATAATTCAATTTCAAACTTCAATTGAATGTACCGGGTGCAAAATAATCCGGATTTTAGTGAAACCAAGAACATTAGGATCTAATTGAGAATATCTTACCAACGAATCCGAAAAATCAAAATTTCATAGCGGGAATCAAAAGATATGTCCAGTTGAAAATTCTGAATAGTCGTTATGGAATTCAGGCCCTTAAAAATGGGAATTTTGCAAACGACCTCGGATTTCGACGAAACCACTTTTGTTGGGTCCGTGATGTCAAGTTATTGCTAGGTTTCAAATTTCATAATTTTTCGATTCAATATGTGAGCGTGGCAAATGAAAACGCGTTTGACCAGTTTTAGTTGATTTAAATCGACTGGAAAATGGCCATTTTTCCAACGGTCTCAGAATTCGACGAAACTAGTTTTGTTAGGACCGTATCGTCAATACGAAGCTAGAAAATATTTTTCTGGAATTTATAGAAGCTGTATGTGGCCCCGGTAATTTAAAATGTACGTTCAAATTGAATATATACTGATTTATATTTTGATTTTGACGGAAACTGATCGTAACGTTCGAATCAGCTTACGGGACATATCCCATTGTGTTCGGAATGGGGGTATTACGCTAGGGACGACAGGCGGTGGGCCTCGTTTCGAGTTTGTTTGTAAAAGTCAACTTTTTAAATTAAATAATTAAATAAAAAAATATATCCTCCCCTTATAACCGATGGCCCCCCTTTCCCTTCATTTTCGATTCATCAGTAAAAAAAAAACCTCAGGAGCAATTTCCAATCCGCTCCTCCCCGATGAACTCCCTCTCACCGCCGCCTTTCGCCTTCGATCCCTCCCTCCCCCACTCGCCATCACCCCTCCGACCAAACGCGAAGCCCTAGCCCCCCCCCCCCCCCGTACCCAATCGAAGACGACAGCCACCGGAAGGCTGCGCCGCCCCTCCACCCAACCTAGCGCCGCCCAGTCGCGCTAGCCCCTTCCCCCCCTGACCATTCGACGAACCCCTCCGCCTTGCCTCTCTCCTCCGTCCAGCGGAGCGCCCAATCCCCGAAACCCCTCTAACCGCGACCTCCCTCGGCCTCGTCACCGCCTGGGCAACCTCCGACCGCGACAGCCCTTCTTCCCCCCTCTAGTTTAACTGTAAGTTTTAAATAACTGTTTAAGTTCTCACACCAGTCACATGACTGACCTGGTGTTTATTGTTTTAACCTAAACTCTGGGTGCCCCTATTTTCCGCACGGGCAGCTAGTAGTTTTGGTTTTGCAGATTTATATTCACAGGATCCTGATTTACAGCTGGAATGATATCCGGAAAGCTCTGTATCCGTATATCACCTTCAGTTGTGCTTTGTATTATTTTCCGCTGCTATGTAATTTATTGTAATCTCTGATATTTATTGAATGTAATTTATTCTTTATACTCTGTATATTCTTGTATTATGATGGAATTGTTGTAATATCAATGAAATGTTCTTCTGTTTGTGTCCTGATTTGTCCTGTTCTCAAACGATCAGGGGTTTCGAACGGTCTAGATCGGTTTAACGACTGATTCGGATCGAGCGAAATTCCTTGTCGTCACAGAGGCGATACAATCGTGAATATTTCTCCCAACAACAAAGGCCGACTGTTCAGAACTAATTAGTGATGGGATAATGGTTTGGAGGCGGTTGGTGAGGACCTTGGTGATGAGTTTGAAGGAGCAACTGAGGAGGATGATTGGTCTGAAATTATTGGGGTGGGTTGCTCCTTCCTACTTAGGGAGAAGGATAATTTTAGCATTGTTTAGATGACCGATGATGTTGGGGTTTGAGTAGATGGCTTCAAAGAGGTTAAGGATGTCAAGCTTGATAGTGTCCTAGAAGGCAGAATAGAAAGCAGGACTGAAGCCATTCGGGCCACATGCTTTATTGACATCCATTCCCTTCAGGGCAATGAGAATCTCACTCTCAAGGAATGGGTTCTATATCGGTAGCTGGGACTGAGTGGGGTATAGAAAAGACTAGTCAATGTAGGGGGAGAGGGATTTCTCTAGCCTAGAAGATTTCTGATGTACCTGGTGAAGTGAGAGTTGATGGCGGTCGGGTCAGTGGTACGGAGATCATCATCATCATCATGGATCTTGCTAATCAAAGAGATGCGCCTTCTACCATTTGCATATTTATGGAAGAATGCCATGTTTCTATTGCCCTTCATGAGCCACTTAGATTTGTCCTGCTGTTTCCATCCCACCTCCTCCTACCGGAGGAGCCTTTGAAGCTTATATTGAAAGGCGGTAAGCCTGTTGGAACTTCCAAGCTAAGTGGAGAATCTTCTTCCCTCATGTTTAGGTCTAGAATATCGCTCTGGATACTAGATAGACGTCTTATGATGGAACTCCATATGTTGTTAGACCAAGGCTTGATAAGTCTCCTATGGCAACGAAGTTTAAATACAAGCGTGGCAGAGGGGTCCTACCGATAGGGAAAGCAGTACAAAGCATGATTGGCAAAGTCAACAAAGCCAGACTCATCGAGCTAGAACCTCTCGAAACGAAATTTCCTGGAGGGAGGTTGATGGCTATCGGTGACTAGAAGAATGGGACAATGGTCAGAAAGAATTGATGCGAGGCCAGAGACATTAGACAGTGGGAAGCGGTCACCCCAAGGGACGTGGAAGAGGAAGCGATCCAGTTTGACGAGTGTGGATACCTCCTTATTATTAGACTAGGTGAAATGTCTATTGCTAATGGGGGGGTCAATAAGCGCATAGTTGTTGATGAAGTCATTGAAATCATAAGTGTCGGAAGTTGGGGTGTGAGTGTTACGTTCCGACGGCCCAGTGGCATTAATGTCTCCACCAAGAAACCAGGGGCCATTATAAGGAAATCCAACTTCAGAACATGACAGCCAAAGTTGTCTCTTATCATGACTGCAAGGTGGGCCATAGATGTTGGGGAGGAGGAAGATAGGGTTGGAGGGATTGTGATTGAGGAAGATGTGGAGGGCAGAAAGGAAAGGGATTTTAAAGTTTTAATAGGAGACCACAGGTTATTGTTCCAAGCGGTAATCAAGCCACCATGAGAATCGTCAGCATTGACTAGCTCCCAGCTGGAGAAGGAGGAAGACAAACATGAGCTGATAAGGGAAGGGTCATTGAGCTTAGATTCTTGGATCAGGAGGATATCCAAATGCATAAGGGAGAGAATAAACTTAACAGCAAATCTCTTGCTGGAGTCCCTTAGCCCACTAACGTTCCAAGAGAGGATCTTCATGAGAGAGAGGAGGCTCTCTCCATTCCTAAAGCTTGCATGGTGGAATAGTGGTCTTGCGAGAGATTAACGCCCATGCAACGTGCAAGTTTCTTATTTAACGAGTAGTTATCATCGAAAAAAACTATAGGTTGAAGGAAACTGCCTGTATCAGGAGAGGGTTTACCAGAAGAGGAGGCACGAAGTCTGGCGCAGCGTCCGACTACTAAGGTGGATAGAGCTGGACCGATCATCGAAGATATCCCACTGGCAATCGAAGGAGGAGGAGGCGATAGAGTAACATCCTGAGGTGTGGTTGCAACACCTCATAATTCTAAGGACATTAAAATGATAAATTAAATAATAATTAATTAAATATTTGGAATTAAGTGAAATGGACTACGCCATTGCGTTCGTCTCAGAATTCTGCTTAAGATAGACTCCGAGTTTGTGTAAAACAGACATCATATGAAGAAGATAATAAAGTTTGAAGTCTATATACAAATAAGACATTTATATATAAATAAAACTATTCCAGAAAATCAAAATCAGAGGTTGGAAATATAGGGGGAAATCGTCCTGTTAGTGTTTGACCCCATCCCAAAGGCTGTCGACCCATAAGTCGACACCACATAATGGGTGTTGACACCCATGTCGACCCCCCTGAGATCTAGGTAGAATTTAGTTTCTGAACGTGGACTTGTTTCATGACTAGATTCGTTGACCCTATGCTATAAGTAGGACCTTAATCCCATTGTTTTATTCATCTAAATCAATGTCAACAACGAGGTGTTGCCCCGACTCAGAGTAAAATAGCCTATTCTTCTTCAACAACAAGGTATACATATTCAGAGATCTGTGCTACAACATCTATGATCAATTCTCTGTTCTTTAGATCCAATCATAGTGAGTCTATGTTATTTTTAGATATCAACACCTAAAATATAATCTTGACATGTTTATAACTTTGGATCTAAGCCTATGCCTGTTAGAAATCTGAATCACAATAGATCTGCCATTACTTATATATCTAATTTACTGTTTAGATCTCATATGTCTATTCATGATATCCCTATCATGTTAGTTTGCTTAATCATGCCACTATATACCTATTATGTTAGTTTGCCTAATCATGTCATTGTATGCCTATTCTGTTAGTATGACCAGTTCTATCATCTTATGCCAGTTTTATTTACCATGACTATCCTTGTTCTCTTCTCTTCCTCTTTCCCTTTTTGTTTTTATAGCGAGGCGACTTTCTAACCTAGGCCTATCACCGAAATACACAAACATACGAATTTGGGAATGATGGGGAATGATTAATTTGGGCCATAATTCATATCATAAATATGATTGGGAAATTTGGGCATAATTTATACCTTATACCAAAACTTGAGATTTGGGGGAATAATCTATATCTTGATCTAAACCTTAATCTGGGGCATAACTTGTATCGTTGATCGAACAGGGATTTGGGCCATTATAAACATGATAATTGGTTAATAATGAAAATGCATAGATTTTACTGTAATTAGAACTGTAACCGCGCTAGACACAAGGTTAGATTACACTTGTGGTAGAAGCCTGCCTGGAACCGCCCGTCCAGCGTCCACAAGTGATAAATCTAATGTGAGGGGTCTAAGTGAATAAACACGTAACGTGCTAAGACACGATGTTAAGTCCAACTTGTAGAAGAAGTCTGCCCGGACCCAACTGGCATATCCAGCATCCACAAGTGGTAGACTTAATGTGGGAGGTCTAGCGCATTATAACCATAAATGAATGAATGGTGATGAACTTGTAATACTTAACCTATTTGAATCCATAAGGATTACGTGAACCTGTTAACTTGAGTTGGGGTTAAGTAAACTTGCTTGAATCAGTGGGAGGGTTAATTTAATCTTGTTAAATATGTGGGGACGGGTAATACATATATACCCGACAAAATTAACCTGTGGTTTATGCAATCTTGTTAAACTAGTAGGCATAACCTGTTCAAATTCTAGTAGTGGGGATGCAAGCCTAGGGGGAAGCTTGTATCATCTATTGTGTGGGACCCGTTTTGTTAGTAACCCATCTTGGTATCAAAGGGGGAACCTCGAACTAGGTCGGAGTCTGGGCACGTTTACTGAGCTGATTATAAGAGGTCACTTGAGGGGCGGTGTGGGAGGTGCATTCCAATGGGGTCATGTGCGTGCATGGGTCTGGTCCAGGGAGGTTAAACGCCGGGACACCTGTAGATATGGTTTGTGCACATCTTGTAAACAAAGGGTTGCCACTTTAGGAAGTGTTACATCCTGCTGCGGGGCCAACACAAGGTATCTACGAGTTAGGGAGCCGATCGATTGAGGGTAGTAATTAGGGTACCTCTAGTCTTGCTTATTTAGGAGCCAGTTAATATCGTTGGGGGTAACACCCGTCAGTTCTGTTGGGCTGCCAGTTATGGTATGGGGTAAAAACCTCTCACTAGAAGTACACCTAAGTCTACCATCTTGTACTTGTTGGGATCATCTTGTTCTTATTATACTAGTATTGGTGCAAAGAAAAGTATTAAAGAAGCGCAATTGCTGTTATGTTCTCTTTATTATGTTTACCTTGTTATACTTGCCTTCTGCCACTGTTATCTCTCTCTAACTTATATGCATGTCATGATGCTCTTACTTATTTATATGCCAATAGTAACCGGATCGGACTCGCCAGACTTTATGTCAAAGCCATTTTGTTTCCTCTTCTTTCTCTTCTGTTCCCCCTAAGTTATCGAGATGGGAATACTCAAGCTTTATCAGGATTCTTGTTTTCTGCTTGGAGCTGCTTGGTTGTATTGCTCGATTTCGCATTTGCTCTACTATAGCTATATTTTGGGGATGGTGCTCTTTCTATGTATTATTGTACTCTAATGATGATTTTTGTACAAGGCAGAAATTTATATTTTTAGTATTCCAGACTTATTATGTAATTGGGTTTGAACCACGAAGCTTTTCTATTTAATAAAGTTTTAATTTCGCTATTATTTTATATATGTCTTGTAATGTTTTCGTTTCTATTTACCTATAACGCGTCTTGAAACTTAATGCATTCTGATGAAAAGTGACATTAACGGACGTGGGGTGTCACATTCGGTATCAGAGCTGAAGGTTACCAGATCGAATAAAAGATTTTGAAAATTGTTTTCAAAAAGGTTTTAAAAGAAAGCATTTTCAAAAAAAAGTCTATTTTGAAAAACATATTCCCTAAAGCCATATGAAATATCTTTCGATTCTCTGTTTGAATCCCTTTTTTCTTTTCTTTTCGGCATGTCTGGGGAACCTAATATTCAAGAGGGCATATGTTAATCCCAATATTAACGCGGTTTAGAAATTGACACGTCAACCGTCTTGCGAGGCGATCAGCCGGACGCACCGTACTCTACGAACCGGTGATCTCATATCCTTGAAACAGGTTGGTCACGGCATGTGCTCCTAATCGGTCTACACCTCTGGTTGGCACATACAAAATATATGGCGTGCTATCACATAATGAAACATGCACTCTAACCTTTTGTTTCATCGTCAGCATCTTATAATATTAGAGATTGAGTTCACATGCTTATACGTGCGTGTTAAAACAATATAATGCAACATACAAAGTATGCACGACCGATGCATGGCAATAACCCGATCGGTTGATCATTTATAAGCACGGATGCAATGTTCGGGTTAGTCATCTCAATATGCATACGCATACCACATGTGCTGCTGGTCACGAGGTCATATTAATGCGTGCATGAAAGTAGTGAATGTGTGAATTAAATCCACGTTAGCAGCTTATACAAAGACATTTGAGCATGGAGACTTTTCACAAAAGAATAACGGTCACATTAAGCAAAGCGTTGACAACGCATACATCAGGAGTGGACATGTCATTATAGTATGAATTGGCTGCGAGAAGGGTAAAGCATTGGCACATTACAAGCAAAGCTGACATGGCTATGAATATATGTTTAATGTATAAGAAGCATGACATGCATATATGTACACGCAGACGGCTACAGTAATGTTAGATTCATACATCAACATTCAAATGTATAAGAAAAGCAATATAATGCTTGCTTTGTTGAAGAAACAAGACATCATGTTCTAAAGTGATGGTCTGGTCGGTCTGCATATGAAGAGGTCCATAACAGATCCTCTAGGCATAAGTCAGTTAGCTCCTCCAGGCACCGGTCAATCAGTTCCTCCTCGTACCGGTCGGTCAGCCGCATAACACCGATTAGTCTGACTTCATTTCTAGACCAACGCGTGATGTACATAAAGAATGAATATGCACGGCAATGTCATAATTTCCAATCCCCTTTTTTGGCCAATGCATAAAGCAAGTAACGTGGTAAAACAAATGCACTAGGAAAAAAGCACCCAAGTCCAAAGTGGCGTAGATGTAATTAAACCAAAGTAGAAAAGTGGGTTGGCTCTTCAATTAAAAGGCAACGGCGTGATATCAAGAAGACAACTGGCATTAAAATAACAACAAAGCGGTCGATACTGTTATCATATATATGAAGCGGCCTAGAAAGTTATATACCGATCGATATGAAGACAATACGGTGGACGACCTGGAACAAAACCAAATGAATATAGCAATCAGTAGTTTTTAGTTATGGACCGGTCAGTATTAGAGCATAGACCGACCGATCAGTGTCTAAAGCATAACCGACCGGTACCCTAAAGCCAGTTGTTGCAAGCTATACCCAGTGGCATTCTCCTTAAGTTCCAGACCGACTGGTGGCCTGTATAATATATTTTGGCTCCTCCTTATTCCTATAAATAGTGGATGAACCCCTCATTAATGGTGACCGAATTTTATGACCCCGAAGGGGTTCCCAAGTGCATTCTCTACCGATACAAGCAATTCTAACATCTAATCATGTTCAATCAATGAAGATCATTCATTTAATTCACCATGGAATTCATCGGAATCTCTTTATTTCTCGAAAGCTCATAGATCTACCATCATATTTCTACTCTCCCAAGGCGTCTCCTCTATTTCTTCTATTAATCCTTAGAGATCTAGTTGAACAAATTGGGAGATTGAAGAGATGGATGTAATGATTCTATGCATTGTAACCATTGTGAAAGTAATGAGAATGAATTTCGAAGTGGATATAGATCAATTTTGATCGAACCACTATAAAATTTTGGGTCCTTTACTTACTTTTCTATTATTTTATGGCTCCACTTTTCCTGTTTAGCATTTTGTGAAGTACATTTTAGTACCTTTGTTGTTGATTCCAATTTTGGGATCAACATTTGGCGCCCACTATGCGGCTGCGTTCGCATCTCCTTCCTTCACATTTCCATCAATCTTCAGAGCCTACCATTGAAGTTCTAAGCCTACTTCTGCCGTAGATTCTACAAGCTTAAGATCTAGGCCAATCGACGAACTCTCTTGCACATTCAAAGCCTTGTCCGAAATCATGGCCAAATCTGAGAAGACCACTAGTAAAACCATTGAAGAAAATGACAATGTTGCTAAATACAAAACTACTCCACTCACCAACTGCTTCGAAGTTGGAGAAAATTCAATACCCGGGGCTGGAGTGACTAAAGCTGAATTAGATGTCGTTAGCGCTAACTTGAGTCAACGAATGGAAATTTTCAACAAAGCTTTAATCGATGCTAATAAAACTCTGTTGGATGCTAGTCAAGCTTTAATGGATAAAATGAGTGCTCTCCTAAACTCTCAAGCGAATCCCACTGCTCCTCCAAAGATCCATGTCAATCATGAAGAGAATGCAAATTCATCGGCCTCCGATCATCATCATAATGAAAGTATGGAGGGATTTGTTGACAAATAGCAATGCTAATATCGAGGACTCAAAGCTGAAAGCTAAAAACCATTCCGATCGAAATAACCGACGAGTTGCAAGTCCCATCAAGGGGAACCTTCCCATAGTGGAAGTAAAAGACCTAGATCTTCTAAACGCGATCGCTCGCCACGACGAGCATCCGGAAAAAAGATCGAATTCCGCTCTCCGAAACAACAAAACTCAAAGGAATATATCGTGGATATGGTGAAGCAAATCATGAAATATAATATGCCTCGCAAGGATAGTGAAAGGGAGTGGGACTTCTCCCTCGACAAAAATCCATTCACAAAGAGGATCCGCAAGGCTGAATTCCCCAAAAAGTTCACTTATCCTACTCTACCTCCGTACAACAGGACTTCTGATCCGAATCACTTCCTATAAAAATACGAGTGGTGCATGAATGCAGCCAAGGCAATGGACGAGATCAAATGCATGTGCTTCCTTCTCTTTCTATAAAGTGTCGCGTCGTTGTGGTTTATAAGACTGCCACCCAAATCCATCGACTGATTTGGTGATTTGACTCTGAAATTCAAAGAGCAGTTCAGGTTGCAAGCTACTAAGGCTAAGGACGCTATTTCTCTAACAACAATGAAGCAAAATCCGGTAGAATCTGTTAAAGCTTTCCTCAAGAGATTACATGATACTTTCGCCGAGGTAGGAATTCCAGAGCCCCGCATGATCTTAATGTCTCTAATTGGCGCCAATGAGAAGAGCGAATTTGATAAGTGGATTAAAATGAAAGAACCAAACACGCTCGACAAATTCTATAGAAAAACAGAGGAGTACATTAGTGTCAACAACAATCTTGTGCCTCTTCAGAATGTTGATGCTTACCAACCTCTTGATGCTCCCAAAAATGCCCTACCCAGTACAATCAGAAAAATCCCGGTGGTCAGAAAAGAGGACGTGACCGGAAAGACAATCGAGATGGCAAAAAGCCTCGCTTTCTCAATTCATCAGAGCTGATGCCTTTAAATGACACTCCAGAAAACATCTTTGGTGCGACTAAAGACACCGAAGATTATCCAATATCAGAACCTCAGAAAGTAAGTGGCAAATAAGCAAACTTTGGAAAGTTCTCCCGATTCCATAATCAGCCAGGCTACAACACCAACGAGTGCATGCATCTAAAATCGCAGACCGAAGGGCTAATTAGGAAAAATCGTCTACAACAATATTGAAAAATCCACAATCCTTAAATGATGTTCCAATTCCCCAAGGCAGGGAGCAACAAGCAACAAAGAACTTGCTCAAATCGATCCAAGGCTGATCATCAACTGATAACCATTGATTGTGCTCCAACTTTAATAGCTCAGAATACGTGATCAACATCGCCACTGCTTTGCTTCATGCTCTATTTCCTGCTTTAGTTCATGCTTTACGTCATGTTTTTCTTTCTGTTATATTCAAAACTTCTTGTAAACAGTATGTAATAATTTGTATGTGATGCAGTGAACATTAGCTTTACAATTTAGAGCATATATGTCTAAATGAATTTCTAGCTTGCAAATTTCATGTTAAATCAAAACTTGATTAAAAATGATTTCATATTGCTGGCCATTTGTCGAGCGCTTGTTCCTTCAGAATCTGACAAGACAGAGCGACCCCAACAACAATAATTCAAGCGCCAAAGACTGTAAACATCAACATGCACAAATGAAAAAATAGAAAAGAATCGCCTTGGGAAGTGATTCGGAGGAGTTGCAAAGATTCAAATAATGAACAAGCGCCATGACAAATAAACAAGAATATTTTAACTCTCATTGAAGGGGCACTCCCCTAACTGGGAGTTCCAAAGCCCTAGTTCTTGATCTGAAATAGCCCGCCAAGTCAAGCAGCCGACAAGGGAATTGGAGCCAACCCTAAGCTGGAATGACCAGCACCATGCTGGAAGGACCGGCAAACACGCTAGAAGGACCAGCACCATGTCGGAAGGACCGACAAACCTAGTGATCGGAAGTACCGACATTAGGTCGGAAGGACCGGAAAACACGCTAGAAGGACCAGCACTATGTCGGAAGGATCAACAAAACTGGTGATCGAAAGCACCGACACCAGGCCGGAAGGACCAACAAACACGCTAGAAGGACCAACACCTTGTCGGAAGGACCGACAAACCTGGTGATCGGAAGTACTGACATCAGGCCGGAAGGGCCGACAAACGAGTTGGAAGGACCATCACAAACCAAAGTCCTCTCCGGGGGAACCCAATTGATCGTCAGTATCAGGAAGCACCTGAACCGATAACGATAAACTTTGGGGTTCAAACCAAAGACCTCTCCGGGGGCACCCAATTGATCGTCAGTATCGGGAAGCACCTGATCCGGTAACGACAAAAATTGGGGTTTTTAATCAAAGTCCTCTCTGGGGGAACCCAATTGATCGTCAGTATCAGGAAGTACCTGATCCGAAAATGATAAACATTAGGGTCCTAACAAAAGTCCTTAATTGGGGCATTCCTTCTGAATCTACCAACGCTTGGGTTGATAAATATAATTAAGTGACGAAAGTCTCCAACACGTAAATTCACCGAGCTGGACTGTAGATGAAGTTCAGATATAACCAATTAACTTGCATAGTGTCTGAAAATCCCAGACACGATAAGCGTTTAATTTGAGCCCAAGTAGGGGCACGAAATCCAAAGTACTTCTCATGGAGGAGATTAATAACGACTCCCTAAATAAGGGGCATGAATATCAAAGCTTCTCAGAGAGGAAGCAGAAAATAATCGCAGATACATATTTCACAAATATGAAATATTGTACACCATCATATAAGTCATTGAAATGATAGCGTTTGAATTCCACAGTCGGCTTTAATCAATTAGTTGATTTTAAGAATTTAATGCGAATTTGAATTAGAATATCGTGTTTGTGCAAATAATTTTTAATGAGTTTTAAACCGTTGAATAAAACGGTCTTGTGTAAACGCTTTATTCAACTCGAAACGAAATCCGCTGTAAGTCATTAACTAATCCACTATCGATATGGATAGTCGATGGCGAGTATAAGTCCAAAGTCGTGCAAATGCTTGTTTTAATTATAGAACAAACGACATGAAGCATATGAATTCTAAGCATGATTTATCGTAGCAAACAAAATCTATAACTAGATCCCAATGCAAAGTATATCAACAACAATGTTCTTTTCGAAGCCTGCATTTCTTGCAATAAAAAAATACAAGCTTCGAGGGGCAAATGTTAACCTCGTTATTAATGCGGTTCAGAAATTGACACGTTAACCATCTAGCGAGGCAATCGGTTGGATACATTGTACTCTACGAATGGTCGGTCTCAAAACCTTGAAACGGATCGATCACGGCATGCGCTCCTAGTCGGTCTACACCTCCGGCTGGCACATATGAAATATATGGCATGCCATCACATAATGAAACATGCACTATAACCTTTTGTTTCATCGTCGGTATCTTATAGTATTATAGATTGAGTTCACAAGCTTATACGTGCTTGTTAAAACAGTATAATGCAACATACAAAGTATGCACGACCAATGCATGGCAATAACCCGATCGGTCGATCATGTATGAGCACAAATGCAATGTTCGGGTTAGTCTTCTCAATATGTATACGCGTACCACATGCTTGGTCACCAGGTCGTATTAATGCGTGCATAAAAGTAGTGAATGTGTGAATTAAATCCACGTTAGCATCTTATACAAAGACATTTGAGCATGGACACTTTTCACAAAAAAAATAACGGTCACATTGAGCAAAGCATTGATAGCGCATATGTCAGGAGTGGACATGTCATTATAGTATGAATTGGCTGCGAGAAGGGTAAAGCATTGGCACATTACAAGAAAAGATGACGTGCCTATGAATATATGTCTAATGTATAAGAAGCATGAAATGCATATATGTACACACAGGCAGATACAGTAATGTTGGATTCATATATTACGTTCAACATTCAAATGTATAAGAAAAGAAATATAATGATGGCTTTGTTGAAGAAACAAGACAACATGATCTAAAGTGATGATCTGGTCGGTCTGCATATAAAGAGCTCCACAACAGCTCCTCCAGGCACCGGTCGGTCAGCTCCTCCAGGCACCGGCCGGTCAGCTCCTCCAAGCATCGGTCGGTCAGTTCCTCCTTGTACCGGTCAGTCGCAGCACAACATCGATCAGTCTGACTTCATTTCTAGACCAATGCGTAATGTACGTAAAGAATGAATATGGATGGCAATGTCATAATTTCCAATCCCCGTTTTTGGCCAATGCATAAAGCAAGAACAAATGGACTGGGGAAAAAGCACTAGAGTCCAAAGTGGTGTTGATGTAACTAAACCAAAGTAGAAAAGTGTGTTGGCTCTTCAATTAAAAGGCAACAACATGATATCAAGGAGACAGCTGGCATTAAAATAACAGCAAAGCGGTCGGTACTGTTATCACATATATGAAGTGACCTAGAACGTTATATACCGGAAGGTATGAAGACAATACGGTGGACAACCTAGAACAAAACAAAATGAATATAGTGGTCAGTAGTTTTTAGTTATGGACCGGTCGGTATTAGGGCATGGACCGACTTATCGGTGTCTAAAGCATAACCAACCGGTACCCTAAAGCCAGCTGTTGCCAGCTTGGCATTCTCGGTAAATAAGTTCCAGATCGACCAGTGGCCTGTATACTATATTTTGGATCCTCACTCCTATAAATAGGGGATGAACACCTCATTAACGGGGACGAAATTTTATGACCTCGAAGGGCTACTCAAGTGTATTCTCTACCGATTCAAGCCATTCTAACATCTAATCATGTTCACTCAACGAAGATCATCCATTCTATTCACCATGGAATTCATCGGAATCTCTTTATTTCCCAAAAGCTCATAGATCTACCATCATATTTCTACTCTCCAAAGGCCTCTCCTCTATATCTTCTATTAATCCTTAGAGATCTAGTTGAACAATTTGGGAGACTGAAAAGATGGATGTAATGATTGTATGCATTGTAACCATTGTGAAAATAACGAGAATATATTCCAAAGTGGATGTAGATCAATTTTGATCGAACCACTATAAAATTTTGTGTCCTTTACTTACTTTTCTATTATTTTATGGCCCCACTTTTCCTGTTTAGCATTTTGAGAAGTACATTTTAGTACCTTTAGTGTTGAATTCAATTTTGGGATCAATAGCATACATACACTGGCTTGGTTTTCTAGGTATCTAGAGGTTACAACACCTGCCGAAGGCCAAGCAGACGGCCCTCCCTCAGCTGCAGCTATTGTTCCTCCTCCTTTTCCCTTGTGTGCTAATAATTTCTCTAAGATATGTAAAGATTTGTGTGCTATGGCCGGGAAGCCATTCCGAGGAGCTGAGACTTTCATAGAAGCAAGGAATTGGCTTAAAGAGACGGAGGATTTGTTTGGAATTTTCGAAGTTGATGATCATAGGATGATTCATTTAGCCGTTTGGCAGCTGAAAGATGAGGCTTCATTTTGGTGGGAAGTGACGCAAGCAGAACGTCCTGTGGAGACTTGGGATGATTTCCGACAGAGATTCGAATTGAACTTTCTTTCTCAAGCCGAGCAAAGTATGCAAATGAAAAGATTTTTGGCGCTTAAGTAAGGAGGTACGACTGTTAGAGAGTATGTTAATAAGTTTAATCAATTGGCGAGGTTTGGAATTAGTAGATAACCCGCACAAGAAATCTTTGAGGTCTGCTAGAGGATGGAATGAACCACTCCATGGGTTGGCTATGTCTCATATTTCGATAGGAGAAACTTTTGAAAAATTCGTTGATTTGGTATTAATGCATGAGGAAGATAAGAGAGAAAAGAAAAAAGCTAGGGTTGAGGAAACACAAAACAAGAAAGTGTGGCCCAAGAAAGAACAACAGAAACAAAAGAAGGGCGGTAAGAACGTCAAAGCGCTACATTAGAGGAAATGTCATCATTGCAGATGCAAGGGTTATGTGATCAAGGATTGCAAGAAAAGAAAGAATTCTTGTTTTCATTGTGGAGAGGTCGGACATCTCTTTAAGGATTGCCCGAAGAAGTAAGGACATGGTCAAAGGGCAGGATCTTCTGGAGGGCAAGTGCATGCTCTTGTGGCTGGCACTCCATATAGAGGTAGGAAAATTTCCGTTGAAGGTTTGATTTCTCTTTCCAATCATACAGTTAGAACTCTTTTTGATTCTGGCACTTCGCATTCTTTTATATCTGATTCTATGGTTGAGTCTCTTCACCTTAGTACTAGTATGGTTTTGGATCCCGTTGTTGTCTTAAACCTCATTGGTGGTACGGCTAATTTGTCTATGATTTGTCGGGGTTTGATTATACCTGTGTTAGGTATTGTGATTGAATGTGACACATATGTGCTTAGTTTCATGGGCTATGGTTTGATTCTAGGGATGGATTGTCTTGCCATGTATGGTGACATTCTTGATTGCGAGAGGAGGGTCGTTAGACTTTTGACTTGTCATGGGAGGACCCTCGAGATTTCTTGTGACCCTAAAGGGACTGTCATGCTTAGTTTCCTAGAGTCGCTTGATGCATCTATTGATGACTTACGATCTATAGCAGTAGTCTGTGAGTGTCCTGATGTTCATGAGGAAGTTTGGGGCTTACCTCCGAGGTGCGAGATTGATTTCCATATATACTTGGTGGAAAATGCAAAGCCAGTTGCATTGCCTGTGCGCCACATGGATCCAGGAGAAAGGAGGGAGCTCAGCAAGCAAGTCAGGAAGCTACTTGAGAAAGGGTTTATTAGGTGAAGCATATCTGAATGGGGTGCTCCGGTAGTATTCGCCACTAATATGGATGGTTCGCTTCGCTTTTGTGTGGATTATAGAGATTTAAATAAACTCACTAAGAAGAATAGGCTCCCACTTCTGAGGATAGATAATCTGTTTGACCAGCTTGTTAGTGCATCTGTTTTCTCTCAATTAGAATTGGCCATGGGGTTTCATCAGTTGAGGGTGGCCAAGGACTGTATTGACAAGATTGCTTTTAGAACTCCATATGGTTTTTTCGAGTGGATCGTTATGCCTTTTGGGATGACGAATGCACCAACTATTTTGTTGGTTTGATGGTGGACTGTTTCGGGAGTTTCTAAATAAGTTTGTGGTGGTCTTTGTTGATGACATGAAACACCCCATCTCCTTTAAGGTCACTCACAAAGAGAATGCCTTAACTTTGGTGGAGGTTTATAAGTAAAAGTCACAGAAAAACACGAGATAGATATATAAACACATATATATAAGCAGCGGAAAACAAACAGACTTTTTATTTCATAAATACGTGTTCATACAAATCATTTCCATAACTGTCACATAATAACTTCCAAAACATTACATCATCATTTCTGTTTTGGTTATTAAATAAAGAAGCATAAAACATAATTAAAACTGCATAAATCCCCATAGAGTGTGTCCAACAGCCATAGCCAAGGAAAGAGAGTCCAATCCGTACATCTACTATCTTGAAGCTTGCAAAGAGTCTGACTAAGCTGGGTTGTTTCCTCCCTGTGGACCTGGGGGGGGGGGGGGGGGACGGAAGAAAAGAAGACGAAAGAAAATAGGGTCAGACATAAAGCCTGGTAAGTCTAGTGACTCTTCAGTATGAGAATAAGAAAAAAGGGCATGATAGGTATAAACTGGAAATAGGAAAGCATCATAAACTAAGATAAAGCAGTTTGAGTCGAATATACTATCACACCCTACACTATATCTCTGCACCTACTTGCATTGTCTCAACTGGCACCCCATGATCGGGGTGAAGTGATCCCCCTTCTAAAGATCGGCTCTTACTCGCATAATCATCTGTGTTTTACGACCCCAAAGATTGTAGATACCTATGCTGGTCCCACCATGGGGTGTATCAAGTCCCATGGTGGCGGCTCGACACAATTCTAGAATGCATAGGTTATACTACTGGTGCCCCCAGTGCCCTGTTTGTCTGCTCCGAAGTGTGTTCACGCCTGCACTCCGTTAAAACCCACACTGTTGCACCCACCGCCGTTGCTTTTGGCCGCTTACAATCAGCCCAGTAATCGTGCCCCACCCTGCCTAGTTTCAGGGTACCATGATACTTAATTGGGTTACTGCTGAAATGGGTCCCCGTTACTAGGGTTTTCTAGTCAAACATGTTAAGTAGTTAAGTGTCTGTATTTACCTAACCCCACCCATCAGTTTGATTAAAATGTTGAATTGGTTAAGTGTTTTAGTTAACTTAACCCTACCATCCTGACTTGTCTGTCCTTAGCTTTTTAAAGCACCGACCACTCACATTAGACAGGTATTGTTACGGTTACTGGATGTGCCAGTCGATTCCGGGCAGGTTTACACCGTAACTCAGTCTAACCTCTGGTCCTTATTGGGCTCAATGCTTAACCACCAACATTGGATAGGTATTGTTGGGACTATTGGACAGCCGGGCAGGTTTACATCACAACCCAATCCAATCTCGTGTTAAGCATACTCGTATTTTCTAAATTTACATATTTGTCTCTATTACTTGTTATATGTAAATTTGCTAACTATTAAATGTTATGGCCCACTTTCCAAGTTTAACCTTTTTGGTATAAGAATTTATACCATTCAAGTGCCACCTATTTTGGCATGTGACAAACATGCCATTTTCATATATTTTCACCAATTTATGTCAAGTTTCCTACAATTACCAATTTTCCCAACGTTACCCCGTCTAAGTATTAGGCTAACAATCTTAGCCTAATTTTACGTTCGCATGATTTTTAACATATAATATTAGGCTAAAAACTTAGCCTAATTTAGCGTACACAAAATTAGCATAAAGAAATTCATAAACATGACATAGGTGTAAACTTGGCATTATCGACATAGTCAATATGAACATCATAGGCGTGAAATTGCAAAATTGTCAACATGAATATCATAGGTGTGAACTTGCAACGTAGACTAAATCAACATACATATATGTGAATTTGCAACATAGGCTAAATCAACTTACATACATGTGAACTTGCATTGAAATATGGGTCTACTCAAATAGGTGTCACATGAATTAACATATGATTTAGACAACATAAGCCTAAACATGTTTAGATCTAGACATAACATTGAACATCACTAGCATATGACAAGAATATGACATGTCCATAAAGTATAAATAATTTCATCGCATGTGTGAACTAGATCCTATCATGTTTACTACTATAACATGAAACTTGTATTAAAATGGATCTTGGCATGGATCTAATTATGAACTTTACAACTTTTATATAAACATATGAGCATGTATATGAAGTTAATCATTTAGGCATAGAGGTTTTAGCATAAAGTATATACATGAGATATTAACTTGTACATATCACATACAACCTATATAATCACATAAACATATAGGTGTAGATTACAACATGAACTATACAACTTGCATGTGATGTTGTTTACATTTGAATGGATCCAACACCAAGTAAATTTAACCACAAACATTCCAACCATTTGAATACAATCATTTCAATACATAGATATGAATTAACATCATCGTTATACAAGAGCACAATTCCACTTCCAATTTACATCAAATCAAGTCTTAATTTTATTCTCATCGGAAAAATCACTATACTTACAACAAACGACGGTCTTGTTTTATGATTTCTGAGTTCTGAATTTGAAATGCTTTCCTTTGGGTAGACAAACGTTGTTTGATTCTTTTTTTACTTTAATTTTGGCTCGTCTCTAAGCTTTCTCTAACTGACGGCTACTCTTAGTTTCCTCCCAGCAGCATGACGGCTACTCTTAGTTTCCTCCCAGCAGCATGACAGCTCTAGTTCTATACTATTTGTCTGAATTTAGGTTGAGTGTTGAGTTGTATTTATAGAATTTTAAACTAATTAGAGCCGTCGATGAAGCTAGAGTTAATCAAGGCCATCCATCTCAAGAGAAGCCAATCAGAGAGTGACAAATCAGCCCAAGTGACACAGCTAAGCTCAGAAATTCGACCAGAAACCGACCAGGCCAGCCAGGGCCAAACCAGGTCGACTGGGCAGGTCGACCCCCAGGTCGACCCTATGGTTGACCTGGTTACCCAGGCCGACCCCCTGGTCGACCTGGTGCCTGGGCGGGAATTTTCCCGCCTAAACCAGTTCGGGTCTGTTTTTCAAATTTCGAACTGAATTTGAACCATTTGAATTTTAAATTGAATTCTGAAACTTCCGGAGGTCATAACTCCTTCATACGGAGTCCGATTTACGCAAACTCGAACTCTATCCCAAGCAGAATTCCGAGACGAGTGCAATGGCGTAACCTGTTTCCCTTAATTCTTTCATTTAGAATTAATTGTACTTTAATTTGTTAATTTATAGTTAACAGAAAATTTGGGGTGTTACATTCTCCCCTCCTTAAAGGATTTCGTCCCCGAAATCTTTAAGTCCAAAAGAACGTATATCCTAACATCCAATCGTCCATCTACTCAACCAACAAACACAGGCGTCCATTGTCCTTAAAAGACTTCTAATGCTTCATGATCATATGCATAGTGTGTGTACATGTCCTAATCTAATGCAAAAATTAGGCGGTCTACTGATTCAGTTGACCTCCTTAATGCGAATCATGTAAGTGCCATGAATCCATTATGTATGCAAATTTTCCCCTACTCATAATTCTACATGAGTGCGCAACCATCCACACAAATGCAACATCCATATGACAACATATCAAGTTTCAACCATATACAAATATGAATACATATATGCATATGCAGTATGATGTGATTGAGCCAATCTAAAACCTAGGTTGTGTGTGTATATGCATCCACGAGCAACCACTAGCGACCACTTGCAACCACTTGCAACCATCAACCATTACATGTTTCAAATACATGTTTACATCCAAAGGGGTTCCTACCTAAGGATAAAAGATAGATTCAAGCACAACTTAAGGAAAAAGAGAGATCAAAGATGTACCCTCAAAAAGAAAAGGGTAGGCCACGCGTATTCTGTCCTCAGTTTCCCAAGCCACGTCTTCCTCGGAGTTGCTCCATTGAACTTTGACAAGCTTGACTTCGCGGTTGCGTAGCTTTTTGATTTCAGTTCCTACGATTCGAGTTGGAACTCTCCTCACAGTTGCTTCGCGTTCCACTTCGGCTTCTTCTAGAATGCTTGGCTCCACCACTTCCGCAGATTCATGTAGACATTTTCGGAGATGAGAAACGTGAAAGACGTTGTGAATTCCAACCAACCTTTCGGGCAGCTCTACTCTATAAGCCATATTCCCAATCTTCTCGATGATAGGGAACGGTCCTACGAATCTTGGTGCTAGCTTTCCTGCAGATCCAAAGCGAACGACGTTCCTTAAAGGGGATACCTTAAGGAAAACCCTGTCCCCAACCTCAAACTCAAGGTCGGTCCTTCTTTTGTCGGCGTAGGATTTCTGTCTATCTTGGGCGGTCTTCATTCTCCTTCGTATCAAGTCTACTTTTTATGAAGTCTCTCTAACCATGTCTGGGCCAAGTATAATCTTGTCTGTAGACTCCCACTAACAAGTTGGTGATCGACACGGTCTTCCATATAGAGCTTCGAAGGGCGCCATACCGATGGTGGCTAGGTAGCTGTTGTTGTAAGCAAATTCCACTAAAGGAAGATGATCTTCCCAAGTCCCTCCGAAGTCAAGAACACATAGTCTCAAAAGAACTTCTAATACCCTATTCACCCTTTCTGTCTGACCATCAGTTTGGGGGTGACAGGCCGTGCTCAAGCATAACTGTGTGCCTACAGCCTCTTGCAGACTCCGCCAAAATTCGCTTGTAAAGATGGGATCTCTGTCACTCACTATGCTGGAGGGTATTCCATGGAGTCGGACTATTTCCTTGAGATAAAGAGAAGCTAGAGACGAGGCAGTCCTTCTACTCTTGATAGGTATAAAGTGGGCACTTTTAGTGAGCCTTTCCACTATTACCCAAATGCTAGTATTGCCTCTTCTTGACCTAGGCAACCCATCAATGAAGTCCATTGAAATGCTATCCCACTTCCATTGCGGGACTTCTAGAGGATGAAGCAGTCCTCTAGGTTTCTTTTGTTCCTCCTTGACCTATTGGCATGTCATGCACTTAGAAACGAAATCTGCCACGTCCTTTTTCATGCCGCTCCAATAGAAAACTCTCTTTACGTCCTTGTACATCTTGTCCCCACCTGGGTGTATTGTCATCTTGGAATGATGTGCTTCCTCGAGAACCATCTTTACCAAATCCCTTGCTTGTGGGACGCATAGTCTTCCATCCCGTCTCAGCCAACCCTTATCATCGATGGAGTACCTATTGAGGTGAATGTAAGTTTCACCCCTAATTAGTTTATCAATCATATCCACAAGCTGAGGGTCTTCATGTTGTGCGGCCCCTATTGAGTCTAAAAGAGTGGGCCATACCTCTAGTGATGCCAATAAACCGGGTAAAAAATCAGAGAAGGGCCTAAAGTCAAAACTGGCTATATACTCCAACTTTGCCTTTCTACAAAGAGAGGGCTTAAGGTCAGCTTCTTTCTGCTCAATGTGTCTGATACTACGTTGCCCTTGCCAGGAGTATAGGAAATCTCAAAATCATACGAGGCAAGGAACTCCATCCACCTTTGCTGCCTCAAGTTAAGATCTTTCTATGAGAAAAGATACTTTAACGATTTATGGTCAGTATATAATTCGAACTTCTCACCTAGGAGATAATGGCGCCAAGACTTAAGCGCAAAGACAATGGCGGCCAACTCAAGATCGTGGGTTGGGTAGTTCTTTTCATGAACTTTCAATTGTCTTCCACCATAAGCTACTACCCTCCCTTCTTGCATCAGAACAACGCCTAGTCCCGTACCACAAGCATCCGTGTATACGGTGAACATCTTGCTTCCATCTGGCAAAGTCAGAACTGGGGCTGTTGTGAGAGCCCTTTTTAATCGTTGGAAAGCAAACTCGCAATCCAAATCCCAAGCGAACGCCAGATTCTTCTTTGTTAGCCTTTTGAGTGGAGCTCAGATTTTCGCGAAATCCCTAATGAACTTTCAGTAAAAACCGGCTAGCCCAAGAAAACTTCGGACTTCGGTTGCATTTCTTGGTGTCTTCCAATCTTGCACTTCCACCACTTTCGCGGGGTCCACAGCTAACCCCTCTTTGGACACTATATATCCAAGAAATCTTACTTCTTCTCTCCAAAAGTGGCACTTGAAGAATTTGGCTTTTAGCTGATGAACTCGTAGAGTTTCCTTGATCTCCTTCAGATGTTGAGCATGTTCTTCCTAATTCTTTGAGAAGATCAAAATATCGTCTACGAAGACCACCACGAACTTATTGAGGAATTCTCTGAACACCCTGCTCATTAGGTCTACGAAATAAGCTGGTGCGTTTGTCAAGCCGAAAGGCATGATAAGCCACTCGAAGAAACCGTCTAGGGTTCTGAACGCCGTTTTATCAATACTATCTTCAGCTACCCTTAACTGATGGAACCCAGTAGCCAGATCAAATTGGGAGAAAACCGACGCACCTACAAGCTGATCAAACAAATTGTCTATTCTGGGAAGCGGTTGTCTATTCTTTTTAGTCAGCTTGTTTAGCTCCTTATAGTCCACACAAAGACGTAGTGAACCATCTGCTTTGGTGGCGAACACCACTGGAGCACCCCATTCCGAGATACTCCGCCTTATAAACCCCTTCTCGAGAAGCTCCTTAACTTGCCTACTTAGCTCTTTTCTCTCCTTTGGAGCCATGTGTCTAACAGGCAGAGCTACGGGCTTTGCATTATCAACAAGATATATGCGGAAGTCTATTTCCCGCTTCGGAGGTAAACCCTTTACCTCTTCAAAGACATCCGGATATTCCCGGACCACCCTAACCGACTGCAAATTCTCAACAGAAGCGTCAAGCGACTCTAGATAACTAAGCATAACAGCATTCAAGGGATTACAAGAAATTTCTAGAGTGTTACCGAGCCGAGTCAAGAGTCTAACCACTCTTTTCTCACAATCAAGAATGGTACCATTACTGGATAACCAGTCCATGCCTAAGATCAGTCCATATCCTGAGAAGCCCAAAACAAAGGCACTACATCTAAATGCAACACTTAGAATAGAGATTTTCAAATCCAAGCAAACCATCGACAAATAAGCCGAGCCCCCAATTGGATTTGAAACAACCAAGGGATCTTCTACCATACTAGTGTCTAGGTGCAGAGATTCTACTAAAGCAGATGAAATAAAGGAGTGTGATGCACCAGAATCAAAGAGAGTGCGAACTGGATGATCATAGAGATAAACAAAGATTTCTACAGAAATATTTCTACCTCGTTCCTGTGGAGGTGCCACCAGCGCGTGAACCTGTCCCCCTAAGGTGGATCCAGTCCTCTGTCCCTGCCCCCGCTTCTTTGGGTAGTCCTTAGCCAAGTGTCCAGTCTCGCCACAAATGAAGCAACCACCATTCATCTTCGCCTTCTTCTTTCTGCAGTCTTTCGCTATATGTCCAACAATGCCACAAAAATTGCACATTCTCTTTTTATGGGATTTGTTGTTCTTCCCGCCTTTCTTGAAGTATGTTTTCTTAGCCTGTAAACCCTCTTTCTTTTCTTGAGGCATTTCCACCTTTGCCTCTTTCTTGCCTTTATCTTCCTCGTGTAGCAGCGCCATGTCCACCAAGCTTTCATAGGTCACTCCCATGGGTATATGGGTCATAGCAAGGCTGTGTAGAGGCTCATTCAGACCTTTGACGAAGCGAAGGGCCTTCTTGTGTTGGGTGTTTATTAAATCCAGCCCAAATCTGGCCAGCTGATTAAACTGATTGACGTACTCCTTGATTGTCATACTTCCTTGTTTAAGAGTTAGGAACTTCTCCATCTGCAGGCTTCTTTCAGCTTGGGAGAGGAATTTCATCTCAAACCTCGTCCTGAAATCTTCCCAAGTTTCCACTGGCCTCTCAGCTTGGGTAACTTCCTACCAATAAGAAGCTTCATCTTTGAGCAACCACACTGCTAGCTGTATCTTTTGCCTGTCGTCAACTTCGAAGATAACGACTAAATCTTCAGTCTCCTTCAGCCAGTTCCTTGCTACCACAAATGATTCAGTTCCATAAAAGTCCTTTCCTCCCATAGCCTTGAAGTCTCTACACGTCTTAGCGAAAGTATTTCCACGAGGACGAGGAGGAGGAACCCCTGCCACTGTGGGAAGAGGAATGTCTGCTGGGCCCGCACCATTGGCCCTAGTCTCTAGGTACCATCGGAACCAGCCAGGGATCGGTACTCCTTCTGGAAGGTTAAGATCTCCATACATGCTGGAACAAAAAGGAAAGTATTCAAGACAAAAGGATAGAGAGATAGTGCATATGGCTTTGGGGAATTATGCCTTTTAAAAACAACACTTTTTCTTGAAAAAGAATGCTTCTTTAAACTTCTTTTTGAAAATAGTTTCTAAAACTTTTATCTTGTCTGGTAAAACTGTGCTCTGATACCAAGTGAAACACCCCATCTCCATTAAGGTCACTCACAAAGGGAATGCCTTAACTTTGATGGAGGTTTTTAAGTAAAAGTCACAGATAAACACAAGACAGATATATAAACACACAAGTATATAAGCAGCGAAAAACAAACAGACTTTTTATTTCATAAATACGTGTTCATACAAATCATTTCCATAACTGTCATATAATAACTTCCAAAACATTACATCATCATTTCTGTCTTGGTTATTAAATAAAGAAGCATAAAACATAATTAAAACTGCATAAATCCCCATTGAGTGTGTCCAACAGCCATAGCCAAGGAAAGAGAGTCCAACCCATACATCTACTATCTTGAAGCTTGCAAAGAGTCTGACTAAGCTGGGATGTTTCCTCCCTGTGGACATGGGAGGAACGGAAGAAAAGAAGACGAAAGAAAATAGGGTCAGACATAAAGCCTGGTAGGTCTAGTGACTCTTCAGTATGAGAATAAGAAAAAAGGGAATGATAGGTATAAACTGGAAATAGGAAAGTATCATAAACTGAGATAAAGCAGTTTGAATCGAATATACTATTGCACCCCACACTATATCTCTGCACATACTTGCATTGTCTCAACTGGGACCCCATGATCGGGGTGGAGTGATCCCCCTTCTAAAGATCGGCTCCTACTCGCATAATCATCTGTGTCTTACGGCCCCAAATATTTTAGATACCTATGTTGGTCCCACCATGGGGTGTATCAAGTCCCATCGTGGCGACCCGACACAATTCTAGAATGCATAGGTTATACTTCAGGTGCCCCAAGTGCCCTGTTTGTTTGCTCCGAAGTGTGTGCACACCCGCACTCCGTTAGAACCCACACTGTTGCACCCACCGCCGTTGCTATTGACCGCTTACAATCAGCCCAGTAATCGTGCCCCACCCTGCCTAGTTTCAGGGTACCATGATACCTAATTGGCTTACTGCTGAAATGGGTCCCCGTTACTAGGGTTTTCTAGTCAAATATGTTAAGTGGTTAAGTGTCTGTACTTACCAAACCCCACCCATCAGTTTAATTAACAAATTGAATTGGTTAAGTGTTTTAGTTAACTTAACCCCACCATCCTGACTTGTCTGTCCTTAGCTTTTTAAAGCACCGACCACTCACATTAGACATGTATTGTTACGGTTACTGGATGTGTCGGTCGGTTCCGGGCAGGTTTACACCGTAACTCAGTCTAACCTCGGGTCCTTATTGGGCTCAATTCTTAACCACGCACATTGGATAGGTATTGTTGTGACTACTGGACAGTCGGGCGGGTCCGGGCAGGTTTACATCACAACCAAATCCAACCTCGTGTTAAGCAACTCGTATTTTCTAAATTTACATATTTGTCTCTATTACTTGTTATATGTAAATTTGCTAACAATTAAATGTTATGGCCCACTATCCAAGTTTAACCTTTTTGGTATAAGAATTTATACCATTCAAGTGCCACCAATTTTGGCATATGACAAACATGCCATTTTCATATATTTTCACCAATTTATGTCAAGTTTCCTATAATTACCAATTTTTCCCAACGTTACCCCGTCTAAGTTCTAGGCTAACAATCTTAGCCTAATTTTACGTTCGCATGATTTTTAACATATAATATTAGGCTAAAAACTTAGCCTAATTTAGCGTACACAAAATTAGCAAAAAGAAATTCATAAACATGACATAGGTGTAAACTTGGCATTATCGACATAGTCAATATGAACATCATAGACGTGAACTTGCAAAATTGTCGACATGAATATCATAGGTGTGAGCTTGCAACGTAGACTAAATTAACATACATATATGTGAATTTGCAACATAGGCTAAATCAACTTACATACATGTGAACTTGCATTGAAATAGGGGTCTACTCAAATAGGTGTCACATGAATTAACACATGATTTAGACAACATAAGCCTAAACATGTTTAGATCTAGACATAACATCGAACATCACTAGCATATGACAAGAATATGACATGTCCATAAAGTATAAATAATTTCATCGCATGTGTGAACTAGATCCTATCATGTTTACTACTATAACATGAAACTTGTATTAAAATGGATCTTGGCATGGATCCAATTATGAACTTTACAACTTTTGTATAAAGATATGAGCATGTATATGAACTTAATCATTTAGGCATAGAGGTTTTAGCATAAAGTATATACATGAGATCTTAACTTGGACATATCAGATACAACCTACATAATCGCATAAACATATAGGTGTAGATTACAACATGAACTATACAACTTGCATGTGATGTTGTTTACATTTCAATTGATCCAACACCAAGTAAATTTAACCACAAACATTCCAACCATTTCAATACAATCATTTCAATACATAGATATGAATTAACATCATCGTTATACAATAGCATAATTCCACTTCAAATTTACATCAAATCAAGTCTTAATTTTATTCCCATCGGAAAAATCACTATACTTACAACAAACGACGGTCTTGTTTTCTGATTTCTGAGTTTTGAAAATGCTTTCCTTTGGTAGACAAACGTTGTTTGATTCTTGTTTTACTTTAATTTTGGCTCGTCTCTAAGCTTTCTCTAACTGACGGGTACTCTAAGTTTCCTCCCAGCAGCATGACGGCTCTAGTTCTATATTATTTGTGTGAATTTAGGTTGAGTGTTGAGTTATATTTATAGAATTTTAAACTAATTAGAGTCGTCGATGAAGCTAGAGTTAATCAAGGCCATCCATCTCAAGAGAAGCCAATCAAAGAGTGACAAATCAGCCCTAGCGACACAGCCAAGCTTATAAATTCGACCAGAAACCGACCAGGCCAGCCAGGGCCAAACCAGGTCGACCCCCAGGTCGACCCTATGGTCGACCTGGTTATCCAAGTCGACCCCCTGGTCGACCTGGTGCCTGGGAGGGAATTTTGCAGCCCAGCCCAGTTTGGGTCTGTTTTTCAAAATTCGAACTGAATTTGAACTGTTTGAATTTTAAATTGAATTCTGAAATTTCCGTAGGTCATAACTCCTTCATACAGACTCTGATTTATGCAAACTCGGACTCTATCTCAAGCAGAATTCCGAGACTAGCGCAATGGCATAACCTATTTCCCTTAATTCTTTCATTTAGAATTAATTATACTTTAATTTGTTAATTTATAGTTAATAGAAAATTCGGGGTGTTACATGACATCTTGATTTTCTTGAAGAGCGAGGAAGAGCATGCCCGACATTTAAGGGAGGTTTTGAAAACTCTCTGTGCGCACCAGCTTAAGGCGAAATTCTCTTAATGTCATTTTTGGCAAAAATAAGTGAGATTTCTAGGGCATGTGATCTCTAAAGATGGGATTGCAGTAGATCCCATGAAAGTAGTTGCAGTTCAAGATTGGAAGGTCCCCAAGAATGCAACTGAGGTGTGTAGTTTTCTTGGTTCAGCGGGTTATTATAGGAAGTTCATTAAGGACTTCGCAAAGATATCAGCCCCACTCACCAGACTGACGAAGAAGAATCTGACATTTTCTTGGAGTATACTATGATGATGATTTTCAGCGATTGAAGAGGGCTATGACAACAGCCCCAGTCTTGACTTTTCCTGATGGGAACAAGGTGTTCACGGTATACACTGATGCGTGTGGTACAGTGCTTGGTGCGGTTCTGATGCAAGAGGGGAGGGTAGTATGTTATTGAGGTAGACAGCTGAGAGTTCATGAGAAGAACTACCCTACCCATGACTTAGAGTTGACTGCCATAGTATTTGCGCTTAAGACTTAGCCCCATTATCTACTTGGAGAGAATTTCTAGTTGTACATCGATCATAAATTCTCAAGTACTTGTTCTCGAAGAAGGATCTCAATTTAAGACAACAAAGATGGATGGAGTTCCTAGCGTCCTATGATTTTTGATTGCTTATACCCCTGGCAAGGTTAATATAGTGGCAGACGCATTGAGTAGTCAGAGGAAGACTTTAAGCCCTCTGTTTGTGGAGGGGAAAAGCTTGGAGTTTATATCTACTTTTGATTTTAGACCCTCCTCGAGTTTACACCTGGTTTACTAGCATAATTAGAGGTGCGACCTACTCTGTTGGACCGGATAAGGACTTCATAGCGAGAGGACCCACAGCTAGCAGATATCTTGGATAGGCTCAGTAGAGGGGAGACTTCTATGGACCTTAGTAGATATTCCACGGACGATAGAGGGTGGTTGCGACGAGATGGAAGGCTTTGTGTTCCCCGAGTTGAGAGTTTGTTGAAGACAGTCCTTGAGGAAGCCCATCATTCTAAGATGACTATTCATCCAGGCGGTAATAAGATGTACATAGATATGAAGAGGGTTTTCTTTTGGACTGGGATGAAGAAAGATGTGGCGGATTTGTTTCTCTATGTTTGATTTGCTAGCAAGTCAAAGTTGAGCAAAAGTTGCCCGGTGGTTTACTTCATCCTTTGGAAGTCCCACAGTGGAAGTGGGAGAGCGTCTCTATGGATTTCATTGACGGTTTGCCTAGATCAAGAAAAGGCAACACCGGTATTTGGGTTATAGTAGATGTTAACCCTATTATTAATGCAGTTCGATCGGCCTCCGCATGACAACCAATCAGCCATAAACGTATGTACGGATCGGTCAGTTTAGTGTGTATGGATCGGTCATCTACCAATTATACCGATCGGTCGGGTACAACATGGACTACGGGATGTCTCCAACATAATGGTCGATACCATATTTCCGTGAAAAACCACATACTCTAATACATGATATGATGGGGCATGCACACTTTAGCATCTAAGCAATTGCATGATCAGTCGCAAATACATGTATACAGTCCATACATGAAACGTGAACCGTGCATATGATAAAAATGTCAAGAACGTGTATAATTAGCCCAAGTCATGTTGCTCCAAAACAATAGATGTGGAGACATAAAATGTGTGCATGCATGTTCAGACATCAGTTCATGGATTATCAGATTCAGTTGCATGGCTCAGCAGCTCACAAATATGAAGAAGGCTACGTGACCGATCGGTCGGTGTCACCAGTATACACGATACCATAAGAGCTTGAGTGTCTCTAGTAATATATGATGTATGGACCATACAATATTGTGCATTTTCATTAAGCCTTATATACTAACCCGTGAACAAGCTTAAGGCAATGTGTACAAGATATAACGTGAGCAAGAGCAGCGGTCCATTCAATAGTTACATTACAAATTTATAACACTCATGAAAACTATAGCCGATTGATACTACAGATATAACGTGGTCAGTCTCATGTGTGGGGGATGAGTTCAGCAATAACTCATGAGGCAGTGGAACATTTTATGAAAAATGAAATAGTCAATGTCATCTTGGTAATTATTGATCCCACCAATTGAATTCCGCATAAAACAAGTTACGTGCCAAATGGTGGAAAGCTGATCGACATTAGATTATTAATATGAAGCGTTCTCATACAGTCCACGTGGATTTCCCTAAAAAGTTGCCTGGTTAGTATTAAAAAAGGAGAAGCGAATGGTACTTAATAATTTATACCGATTGGTCGTAGTGTTATGTACCGATCGGTTGTCTTAAATCTTGGCCGATCGGTACCCTACCGATTGGTACCCGGTCCTAGCTGTTTTCAGCTATTACCTAGTGGCAATTTTGTAAATATTGCAGAATGTCGATCGGTGCCTTGTACGCCATAACTACATCAATGCCACTACCTTCAAACTTGGCCTATAAATAGCCCACTTCTCAACCATTGAGGGGACCGATTCTTCCACCCCGAAGGGCTGCCCAAATCACTACTCCTCCATTTTAAAGCTTCTTAAACTCCATTAATAGCTTCCTAAGCTAGATCCATCTTCCTCCAACAACATGAAGATCAAATCACATCCGTTGCCCATCCAAAATGGCTCTATTTCAATTCTAGCGCTCGCCAACCACCAATAATCTTCTCTAAAAGCCCAAAACTAACACAAATTTCATCACGGAATCCAGGAAAAGCACTTACGCGCCAAAATGATTGAAGATCTATAAGATAACTTTCATGATCCGTCAGATCTAATCCATTCCTCTACAATTCAAGTGAGATCTAAAGCTAAAAGAGAGCGAAAATGGAGTATCATTGTAAATAGAATGAGCAAATGATATAAACGAGATGTATGAGATGATGCTATATGTAATTTTCTCCATGATAATAAAGAACACTTCAAAAGTGGACGTAGATCTATCCTAGATCAAACCACTATAAAATCCCTTGTCTTTTTACTTACTTTTTCCCGCTTTTTACTTGCATTTGAATTTGTGGCCCTATTTTCATTTTGCATATCATTTGGTGAAGTGTGATTTCACATCTTTGGTGTTTGAACCATTTTTGATTCAAACATTTGGCGCCTATCGTGGGGCAGCATTCGCACTTCCTTCTCTCACACTTCTCATAAGGATAAGAGAACACCATCGAAGTTCTAAACCACATACTTCTCCGAAATCATGGCTAAATACAAGAAGACTGCTAGTAAAGCCGCAATAGAAACCGATAATGTCGCTAATGAAGAAACACCGCTTACCAACCGCTTTGAAGTTGGTTAAAACTCAGAAAGTGGAGCCGGTGTGACCAAAAATGAGTTGAATGTCGCTATTGCCAACATGAACCAACGAATGGATACTTATACTGAAGCTATGATGGAGAAACTTGATGCCATCCATAGTGCTCGACCAAATCCAGCCCCTCCGAAGGTCCATGTAGATCTCGAAGAAAATAACAAATCGTCCGTTTTCGATCATAACCGCAACGACAACATGGAAGACGATTATGACTGGTTGGTTGACAAGGACGAAGCTAACATCGAAGAATTGAAATCAAAGGCTAAGAGTCATTCTTAAGTGAATGCACGAAAGGTCACTAATCCCGTCACGGGGGCACCTCATCGTCAAAAAGGCAAAGTACCTGTAACACCCCACGTCCGTTAATGTCACGCACAAAGGGAATGCATTAACTTTCATGGACTATTATTGGTGTATAGAACGGAATATAACAAGACATATACATATATTGGTACTTGAAAATTTTAAAATAACTTTTATTGCAGCGGAGAAATAGTTTGGTTACAACAACATCAAAAACCAACAATAAAACCAAGTACGCTTAATATCCATCTTGAAAAATTGTTTCCTGAGTAAAAAAAGTAAAAAGCATAACCCCAACATAAGTAGCCATAAAAGAGACTAGCTGAAGTTTACTTTCAGCAATCCAAGCACTTCCAAAAGAGAGAGAAAGAGATCCAAATCAAGCTCCACTAGCACTAGTCCCACCCTAAGAACCTGGGGGGTGGGGGGGGGGGGAAGAAAAGAGGCGAAAACAAAGGGGGTCAGACATAAAGTCTGGCGAGTCCAATAACTTTAACAGTATAATTATTAAAGTAATTAGGATAAGGAATAAACTAGTAAAACAAGGAATGACTGTGAAACAAATGGGCCTGACAAAACCAACAAGAGGAATAAGATAACGTTAATTGTGTTCCTAATCACTATAGGATAATTACTATACTGCACCAATACTAGTCACCCTAAAAGTTGATCCCGCCTACTGAACAAACTAATAGTAATGGTAGTTTCGTGTACCCTTAGCTGTCTTCATAGGTGCCGCCTGCTCCTATCTCCACTAGTTGTACCCACTACCCTCCCTGTTCTAATTACATCATTTATTCATAATATGGTAGTTGTACTCCTAGTTGTCTTCATAGGTGCCGCCTGCTCCTATCTCCGCTGGTCGTACCCACTACCTTCCCCATTTGATCGGCTCCCTAACTCGTAGATACCCGTGCTGGTCCCACAGTGGGGTGTATCACTCCCCAAAGTGGCAACCCAATACCACTAAAGATACACGGATTATACCTACACTATGCAACAACGTCTTACCTACCAGCTCGGGCCCACGCACGCACATGACCCCGTTGGACTTGCATTGCCACCGCTAACCCGTTTTGACCTCTTACAATCAAATCCAGTAAGCGTGTCCCGTCCTCGATCTAGATCGAGCTCACTTAGATACTAAATGGGTTACTGATTGAAAAGGGTCCCCACACTTGACACAAGCTTTCCACCTGTGCTTGGTCCCCACTAGGATTTCCCACTTAACCCCCTCTTATTCATGTCTTCATACATGTTTCAACTTAGTTAGGTGTTTATAATTATATCCCACATGTCACCTATGTTACCCACTTATCAAATCAACATGTGTTATTGGTTAAGCTTGTCTTAACCCTATCCGCTTATCAGATCAATATATATATATTATTGGATAAGCTGGTCTTAACCCTATCCACTTATATATTATTGGCTAAGTTGGTCTTAACCCTATCCACTTATCAGATCAATATTGGTTAAGTTTTCCTTAACCCTATCCACCTATCAGATTAATGTATATTATTGGTTAAGCTGGTCTTAACCCTACACACTTGTCAAACTAATATATATTATTGGTTAAGCTGGTCTTAACCCTACCTACTTATCAGATTATTGGTTAAGCCGGTCTTAATCCTATCCACTTATCATGTTTTATGCATCATATATATATATATCTCATAACATGTTTTACTTAATTTATGCTTAAGTACATCTTAGTTCACAAATACATTGATTAAGAGAATAACTCCCTAATTATCAACCCCGAAGACCGAAATCAACATCAGATTGGTACTCAGAGAATTACTCAACCAAACTTCTGTTTGTCATTCATATTCGTCTTTGATCAGCAATAATTAGTTATTAATGCACAGACCTCTCACATTAAGTCGATTGCTTGTGGCCGCTGGATATGCCGGGCGGTTCCGGGCAGACTTCCACCACAAACCAGACTTAACCTCGTGTCTAAGCATCTTTAAATTATGCCTATGACCTCTCACATTAGACTGCCGTTTGCGGTTGCTGGATGTGCCGGGCGGGTCCGAGCAGTCTTATACCACAAACGAGTCTAACCTCGTGTCTTAGGAATTTATTACGCATTTAATTTATGCCTTTGACCTCTCACATTAAACTACCGTTTGTGGTTGCTGGATTTGCCGGATGGGTCCGGACAGTCTTATACCACAAACGAGTCTAACCTCGTGTCTTAGGCATTTATTATTACACATTATTATTCAACCCCAATTTGAATTAAAATCCCTATTTCAGATTGTCAATAACTTCCTATTTTAATCCATGTCCATAATTGTCACTTAAATTATATCCATAATTTTCAGGTATATAAATTATACCTATTAATGTCTCAAATTAATTATATGCTTTTAAAGCCATTTTATACCAATTCACAATATGTATATTTAATATTTTCCCAATGTCCCCACGCCGTTCGTACATTTAACATGAAATATGTTAGACTCGCAAATAGTCTAACTCATAAAAAGAAAATAAACATCACAAATTGCATAAAACACAAAATAGATCTAACTTGCAAATAAGAATTATAACATAAATTTGCATAGCCAATAACTTGCATAGGCAATGGACATATAGAACATAAATTTGCACAAACTATGTACTGTCATGGATCAAATTATATAAGATATGATTTGCATAGATTTATACACATAAAGGTGAACTTTCATATATGAATATGGTTTTTGCGTAAACTTGCATATGATCTACATACAAACTTGTATTAAACTTGCATATGCAATTTAGACATGTAAACTAAGACTTACATATGATTCGCATACAAACTTACATATAAACTAGCATATGATTCACATCCAAACTTATATATAAACTTGCATATATAATTTAGACATGTAAACTAAGATTTACATATTCACTTGCATATGATTTAGATATGTAAATTAATGTCACAAAATGAATCAAATCTAGCATATGTGTTTAGACATATGAACCAACATCATGAATCTATGTACATAAGACAACAACAAGCGTATATTCACAAAATAGACAATATCATAACGGTCAATGATTCAACATGCATAATCTTATAACCCAAATTATAACTCATCATAATTAATTTATTAATTATTCTGTGAAAGAAATTGTACTCACAAAGACGGATTAGAGAAGAGAATAATTCGTTCGTCGTTTGTTCTACAATCTTGTCTCACAATTCCTTAGCTTTAAGAAGAAGATGAACTATTCCAGCAGCATAAGGACGTCTTTCACTTATTTTAATTAGGATTGAGGCAACATAGCTTTGCAATGGTTTGGTGTGGAGAGAAAGTGAGGTTTGGGGGTGTTTAAATAGGTTAGGAGCCAAAGAATCTTCCCAGAAAACAAGTCCAGGTGCAAAATCCTGAATCTGCCTCAGATCTGACCAAATCAAGGGAGGTCGACCCCCAGGTCGACCTGTATAGGGGAGGTCGACACCCTGGTCGGCCCCTTGGTCGACCTGGCCTGGGGAAGGAAAAATCCCGCCCAGCCCGCTTCTGTGTTTTCGTTTGAATTTTTGAATATGAATTCGAGCTGTTTTAATTTATTTAAATCCCTGAAACTTCTAAAGGCCATAACTTCCTCATACGAAGTCCGATTTAAGAAAAATTAGACTTTATTCCAAGTAGAATTCCGAGACGAACGCAATGGCGTAACCCATTTCCCTTAGTTCTTCTCCTAAAAATTAAGTGTTCTTAAATTTGTTAATTTTAATATTTAAAATTACGGGGTGTTACATTCTCCCCTCCTTAAAGGATTTCGCCCCCGAAATATCCATGTTAAGGAGAATGTATATCCTACCATCCAATCATCCGTCTACTCAATCATCAAACACAGGCATCCATTGTCCTTAAAAGACTTCTAACGTCGTATGAACATATGCAAAAAGTGTGTGTATATGTTCCTTATCTAATGCAAAATCAGGCACTCTACTAATTTAGTTGACCTCCTTAATGCGAACCATGATAGTGCCATGCGTCCATTTTGTATGCAAAAGAGTCCTAATGATACATATTATTTCTACATGCGTGCACCACCATTCATCTAAATGCAGCATCCATATGATAACACAACTATTATACATCCATTAATTTAAATGTGCACGCATATTTATATGCAATATGAAAGTGATTGAGGCGATCTAGTACCTAACGTGTGTGTACATGCATCCACGAGCAACCACTTGCATCCACCAAACATAACATGTCTCAAACACATGTTTACAACCATAGGGTTTTTCCTAACTAAAGATCGAAGATATCATCGCAAAGAAATATTAAACGATAGGAAAAGTATCAACAAAGCGGTAGAGAAAGGAGAAGTTAAAAAAACATACCCTCAAAAAGGAAAGGGTATAGCATACGCATCTTGTCTTCTATTCTCAAGTTGCGTCTCCTTGATCATTTCCCTATTGCACCTTGACCAACTTGACCTCTCTGTTGCGTAGCTTTATGATCTCCGATCCAAGCATGCATGTAGGGGCTAGTCTAATCGGGGCATCTCACTCCACTTCCACTTCTCTAAGCCTGCTCGGCTCTACTACTTCCGGGATATCATGTAAACACTTTTGCAAATGTGACATGTGAAACACGTCCTGAACACCACTAAGCTCGTTGCCTCTTCTCATGTCCCTCCAAAATCTAGGATACATAACCTCAAAAGATCTTCAAGGAATTTATTCACCCCTTTCTGTCCGTCCATCCGTCTGTGGATGATAAGCGATGCTCGTACTTGCTGCCTTTTGCATATCACCTTTTCCTCTTGCATCGAAAACTACTCAAAGCCCTGTCCCGTAAGCACTGGTATACACTGTGAATGGCTTACTTCCATCTGGAAAAACTAAAACTGGAGCTGTCGTCAAAGCCCTCTTCAAATGTTGGAAAGCATCGTCACAGTCAACATCCCAAGAAAAAATCAAGTTCTTCTTCGTTAACCGAGTAAGTGGGGCTGATATCTTCGCGAAGTCCTTAATAAACTTCCTATTATAGTCCGCCAGCCCTAAAAAGCTTCTTACTTCTGTTGCATTCTTAGGCATCTTCCAATATTGGATTGCCACTACCTTTTGCGGGATCCACAACTATCCTTTCCTTAGAGACCACGTGTCCTAAGAACCTCACTTCTTTCCTCCAAAAATGACATTTGGAGAATTTAGCTTTGAGTTGATGCGCTCATAGGGTCTCTAAGACTTCCCTAAGATGTGGGGCGTGCTCTTCTTCGCTTCAAGAGAAAATCAATATATCATCCACAAAGACTACCACAAACTTGTTTAGAAACTCCCTGTACACCCTACTTATTAAGTCAACGAAGTATGCGGGTGCATTCGTCAAACCAAAAGGCATGACGAGCCACTCGAAGAAATCGTCAGGAGTTCTAAATGCAGTCTTATTCATGCTGTCTTCAGCCACTCTTAACTGATGAAATCCTGTAGCTAAATCTAGCTGCGAGAAAACCGAAGCACCAACTAACTGATTGAATAAATCATCTATCCTCGGCAATGGGTGTCTGTTCTTCTTTGTGAGCTTATTCAGCTCTCTATAGTCCACGCACAATCTAAGTGAACCATCAGCCTTTGTAGCAAAAACAACCGGAGCATGCCATTCCGAAATGCTTCTTCTTATGAACCCCTTCTCAAGCAACTCCTTTACTTGCTTACTGAGTTCTCTTCTCACTCTCGGAGCCATGTGGCGCACCGGTAATGCAACCGGCTTTGCATTATCTACAATGTATATATGAAAGTCTATCTCGCGCCTCGGAGGTAAACCCTGAACTTCATCGAAGACGTCACCATATTCACGGACCACACGAACAAATTCCAAATCATCGTTGGACGCACCAAGAGATTCTAGGTAGCTAAGCATCATCGGACCTCTAGGGTAACAAGAAATATCAAGGGTCTTTCAACAACGAGTCAACAATCTAACTACCCTTCTTTCACAGTCTAGGATGGCCATGCCTAGAATCAAGCCATAGGCCATGAAGCCAAGAACGTAGGCGTTGCATTCAAACCCAACGCCCAAGATAGACACTCTCAAAACCCGACAAATCATCGAAAGATGAGCTGAACCACCATTAGGATTTGAGACTACTATGGGATTCGTAACTAGACTAGTATTTAGGTGCAGTGTTTTAACTAACGAAGCATACACAAACGAGTGTGAAGCGCCAGAATTCAAACAAGGTTCGAATAGGATGATCAAAAAGAAAAGCCAAACTTCCAACCAAGATATTTCTACCTCTATCAGGTATGCCAGCCGTCAGGGAACGCGTCTGCCCTCCAGAAGATCCTGTACTTTGTCCTTACCTTTGCCTTTTACTTCTATGGACGATCCTAATAAGATGTCTTGTTTCCCCGTAACGATAACAACTAGTCTTCTTCTTCTTTCTAACGTCTTTGTTTAAGTAGTCAGGTATTTCACAAGTGTGGCCCCTCCTTTTCTCTTGGCCCCTTGTTATCCTTACCGCCTTTCTTTGGATCTACTTTCTTATCGTGTGTCCTATCCATGTCTCTCCTGCACATTCTCCATTCGTGACCTCCTACCAAAATGAGGCTTCGTCCTTCATTAACCAAGCAACTAATTGAACCTTCCTCCCATCGTCTATCTTAAAGGTACCAACAAGTCCTCCACTTCCTCCTAGCTTTGACAAACGTCCTAGTCCCATGAAGCGATTTTCCGCCCACCGTACGGAAGTTCTTACATATCTTAGAAAAAGCGTCTATATGTGGAGGAAGAAATTCAAAAAGGAAAGAGGAAGAGATTTAAAATGGAGAATCAAAGGAAAGATATATGGCTCTTGGCGGTTATGTTTTTCAAAATAAACTTTTCTCTTAAAAATACTCTCCTTAAAACATATTTTTGAAAGTATTTATTTATAAAAAATGCCTTTGAAAGCAGTTTTTCAAAATCTCTTATCTGTTCTGGTAACCTTCAACTCTGATACCACGTGTAACACCCCACATCCATTAATGTCACTCAGAAAGGGAATGCATTAACTTCCATAGAGTATTATTGGTGTATAGAACGGAATATAACAAGACAGATACATATATTGGTACTTGAAAATTTTAAAATAACTTTAATTGTAGTGGAGAAATAGTTTGGTTACAACAACATCAAAAATCAACAATAAAACCAAGTACACTTAATATCCATCTTGACAAATTGTTTTCTGAGTACATAAAGTAAAAAGCATAACCCCAACATAAGTATCCCATAAAGACAAGCTGAACTTTACTTTCAGCAATCCAAGCACTTCCAAAAGATAGAGAAAGAGATCCAAATCAAGCTTCACTAGCACTAGTCCCACCCTGAGAACCTGTGGGGGGGAGGGGGGAAGGGAAGAAAAGAGGAGAAAACAAAGGGGGTCAGACATAAAGTCCGGCGAGTCCAATAACTTTAACAATATAATTATTAAAGTAATTAGGATAAGGCATAAACTGGTAAAACTAGGAATGACTGTGAAATAAATGGGCATGACAAAACCAACAAGAGGAATAAGATAACGTTATTTGCATTCCTAATCACTATAGGATAATTACTATACTGCACCAATATTAGTCACCCTAAAAGTTGATCCCGCCTACTGAACAAACTAGTAGTAATGGTAGTTTCATGTACCCCTAGCTGTCTTCATAGGTGCCGCCTGCTCCTATCTCCACTAGTTGTACCGACTACCCTCCCCATTCTAATTACATCGTTTATTCATAATATGGTAGTTGTACTCCTAGCTGCCTTCATAGGTGCCGCCTGCTCCTATCTCCGCTAGTCGTACCCACTACCTTCCCCATTCGATCGGCTCCCTAATTCATAGATACCCGTACTGGTCCCACAGTGGGGTGTATCACTCCCCAAAGTGGCAACCCGATACCACTAAAGATGCATGGCTTATACCTACACAATGCAACAACGTCTTACCAACCAGCCTAGGCTCACGCACACACATGACCCCGTTGGACTTGCGTTGCCATCGCTAACCCGTTTTGACCTCTTACAATCAAACCCAGTAAGCGTGTCCCGTCCTCGATCTAGATCGAGCTCACTTAGATACTAAATGGGTTACTGGTTGAAAAGGGTCCCCACACTTGACACAAGCTTTCTACCTATGCTTGGTCCCCACTAGGATTTCCCACTCAACCCCCTCTTATTCATGTCTTCTTACATGTTTCAACTTGGTTAAGTGTTTATAATTATATCCCACATGTCACCTATGTTACCCACTTATCAAATCAACATGTGTTATTGGTTAAGCTTGTCTTAACCCTATCCGCTTATCAGATCAATATATATATATATATATATATATATATATATATATATATATATATATATTATTGGTTAAGCTGGTCTTAACCCTATCCACTTATATATTATTGGCTAAGTTGGTCTTAACCCTATCCACTTATCAGATCAATATTAGTTAAGTTTGCCTTAACCCTATCCACATATCAGATTAATGTATATTATTTGTTAAGCTGGTCTTAACCCTACCCACTTATCAAATTAATAAATATTATTGGTTAAGCTGGTCTTAACCCTACCTACTTATCAGATTATTGGTTAAGCTGGTCTTAACCCTATCCACTTATCATGTTTTATAGATCATATATATATATATATATTTATATCGTATAAAGTGTTTTACTTAATTTATGATTAAGTACACCTTAGTTCACAGATACATTGGTTAAGAGAATAACTCCCAAAGTATCAACCTCGAAGACCGAAATCAACATCAGATTGGTACTCAGAGAATCACCCAACTCAACCAAACTTCTATTTGTCATTCATATTCGTCTTTGATCAGCATTAATGAATTATTAATGCACAGACCTCTCACATTAAGTCGATTGCTTGTGGCCGCTGGATATGCCGAGCGGTTCCGAGCAGACTTCCACCACAAGCCAGACTTAACCTCGTGTCTAAGCATCTTTTAATTATGCCTATGACCTCTCACATTAGACCGCCGTTTGTGGTTGCTGGATGTGTCGGGCAGGTCTGAGCAGTCTTATACCATAATCGAGTCTAACCTCGTGTCCTAGGCATTTATTACGCATTTAATTTATGCCTTTGACCTCTCACATTAGACTACTGTTTGTGGTTGCTGGATTTGCAGTGCGGGTCCGGGCAGTGTTATACCACAACGAGTCTAACCTCATGTCTTAGGCATTTATTATTACACATTATTATTCAACCCCAATTTGAATTAAAATCCCTATTTCAGATTGTCAATATCTTCCAATTTTAATCCATGTCCATAATTGTCACTTAAATTATATCCATAATTTTCAGGTATATAAATTATACCAATTAATGTCTCAAATTAATTATATGCTTTTAAAGCCATTTTATGCCAATTCACAACATGTATATTTAATATTTTCCCAATGTGCCCACACCATTCGTACGTTTAATATGAAATTTGTTAGACTCGCAAATAGTCTAACTCATAAAAAGAAAAGAAAATTCACAACTTGCAAAACACACAAAATAGATCTAACTTGCAAATAAGAATTATAACATAACTTTGCATAGGCAATGGACATATAGAACATAAATTTGCATAAACTATGTACTTCCATGGATCAAATTATATAAGTTATGATTTGCATAGATCTATACACATAAAAGTGAACCTGCATATATGAACATGGTTTTCGCATAAAATTGCATATGATCCCCATACAAACTTGTATTGAATTTGCATATGCAATTTAGACATTTAAACTAAGGCTTACATATGATTCGCATACAAACTTACATATAAACTAGCATATGATTCACATCCAAACTTATATATGAACTTGCATATATAATTTGGAGATGTAAACTAAGATTTACATATTCACTTGCATATGATTTAGACATGTAAATTAATGTCACAAAATGAATCAAATCTAGCATATGTGTTTAGACATATGAACCAACATCATAAATCTATGTACATAAGAAAACAACTAGCGTATATTCACAAAATAGACAATATCATATCGGTCAATGATTCAACAGGCATAATCTTATAACCCAAATTATAACTCATCATAATTAATTTGTTAATTATTTTGTGAAAGAAATTGTACTCATAAAGACAGATTAGAGAAGAGAATAATTCGTTCGTCGTTTGTTCTATAATCTTGTCTCACAATACCTTAGCTTTAAGAAGAAGATGAACTATTCCAGCAGCATAAGGACGTCTTTCACTTATTTTAATTAGGATTGAGCCAGCATAGCTTTGCAATGGTTTGGTGTGGAGAGAAAGTGAGGTTTAGGGGTGTTTAAATAGGTTAGGAGCTAAAGAATCTGTCCAGAAAACAAGTCCAGGTGCAAAATCTTGAATCTGCTTTAGATCTGACCAAATCAGGGGAGGTCGACACCCAGGTCGACCCCCAGGTCAACCTGTATAGGGGAGGTCGACCCCCTGGTCGACTTGGCCTGGGGTGGGAAAAATCCCACCCAGCCCGCTTCTGTGTTTTCATTTGAATTTTGGAATTTGAATTCGAGCTGTTTTAATTTATTTAAATCCCTGAAAATTTTGAAGGCCATAACTTCCTCATACGAAGTCCGATTTATGAAAACTTGGACTCTATTCCAAGCATAATTCCGAGACGAACGCAATGGCGTAACCCATTTCCCTTAATTCTTCTCCGAAAAATTAAGTGTTCTTAAATTTGTTAATTTTAATATTTAAAATTATGGGGTGTTACAGTACCTAAGCTTTCTAATCAAGACTGTTTGCCTAGACAAATATTTGGTAAGGAACTCATCTTCACAGAGCGATATAACACTGAAGAATACATCTCGGATATGATAGAGCAAGTTATAAAGAGAAATCAAGCGGGCAATGGCGATGAAAGAGAATGGGACTTGTCTCCCGATAAGACTCCGTTCCCCGAAAGAATCCTTGAAGCAGAGTGTCCAAAGAAGTTCAATCCTCTATCTTTGCCTCCGTACAACGACCTTATTGATCCTAACTACTTCCTATTCAAGTACGAGTGGCATATGAGTGCGGCTAAGTCGACTTATGAGATGAGATGCACACACTTTCCTCTCTACTTAGAGGGTGCTGCGTCATTATGGTTCACAAAGCTGCCACCTAAGTCCATAGACCGGTTCTCTGACTTGACCAAAAAGTTTAAAGAACAGTTCCGCTTGTATGCTACCTAAGCCAAGGATGCTATAACGCTCTCGGCAGTGAAACAGAAGCCAGGAGATACTGTTAAAGCCTTTATCGGTAGATTCAATGTTGCCTTGTCTGAAGTGAGAAATCCAGAGCCACATATAATTCTCATGGCTTTACTCGACGCTATAGACAAACAAGTGAATTTGTGAAATGGATAAAGATGAAGGAACCGAATACATTTGCCAAGTTCTATAAGAAAGCAGAAGAGTACATGAGAGCGGACGATAATCCTGTGCCTCTTCAGATCATTGCTGGTAACCAACTTCTTGAGTCTCCCAAAAGTGCTGCTATTCAATGCAATCAGAAGAACACTCAAGGGCAAAAGCGCACAAATGACAAGAACGACAATAAGGCTAATATGAAGTTCCGTTTTCTTGATTCGTCGGATCTGACTTCTCTGAATGACACTCCTAAAAATATCTACTCTGCCACAAAGGATATGGAGGATTACCCGGAACCTCGACCAATGAAGATGACTGATCATATTTCTAAATCCAGAAAGTTCTGCCGATTCCATAATCAGCCAGGCCATAACACCAACGAGTGCATGCACCTGAATCACTGATTGAAGAGCTGATTAGGAAGAAACTCCTACAACAGTATGTGAAGAATTCCAAAGATGCAAATCCTTCTGCAACTCCCCTGGGGCAAGGGGCATCAAATGAACAATCCGGTCCAAGCAACATAGCTCCTGCTCAAACTAATCCAAGGCTGATAATCAACTAATGACCATTGATGACGATCTAATATATGCGGCTCAGAATAAGCAATCACTATTGCCTTTACTTTACTTCTTGCATTACTTTACACTGTTCTACTTTCTTGTAAAAATTTTGTAATGATTTACATGCATTGTACCGAACAATAGCTTTATAAATGAAGTCTTATCTTCCTGTGTAAATCTCTTACTTGCAAAATGCACAAAATTTGCTAAAGACTACTTTCTTATTGCAGGCTATTCTATAGGCGTTCGTTTCCTCAAATCCCGACCAAGTGAGACAGTCCTAATAATATCAATTCAAATGTTAACGTGCCATAACCATCGATATGCATAATATAAGGATGAAAGGCGCTCTTTGAAAAGTGAATAAGGAAAGTCCCGATGAGTCAAATGGCGAAGAGAGAAATGAAAAACCATGGATCCGAAATCCCAAAGGTTTGCGAGAATTCATTGAGCGAAACGAAGCGCGAAAGTTCACTATAAGTGAAACGAATCGTGGGAGTTTGTGGCGCAAAGCGATGCAACCCTCTAAGGTCGCGGGAATTCGTTGCGCGAAACAAAGTGCGGGGGTTCAGTATAAGTGAAACGAAGCAGGGGAGTTCGTGGCACGAAGCAATGCAACCCTCATAGGTCGTAGGAATTCATTGCACGAAACGAAGCGCGGGAGTTCAATATAAGGGAAACGAAGCGTGGGAGTTCGTGGCATGAAGCGATGCAACCATCCAAGGTCATGGGAATTCGTTGCGCGAAACGAAGCGCGGGAGTTCACTATAAGTTAAACGAAGCATGGGAGTTCGTGGCGTGAAGCGATGTAACCCTCCAAGGTTGCGGGAATTCGTTGCGCGAGACGAAGCATTGGAGTTCACTATAAGTGAAACGAAACGTAAGAGTTCGTGGAGCGAAGCGATGCAACCCTTCAAAGGTTCGCAGCAATTCGTTGCACGAAACAAAGCACGCGAGTTCACTATACGTGAAACGATGCGTGGGAGTTTGTGGCGTGAAGCGATGCAACCTCATCTAAATGTCATTGGAGTTCGCACTGCGAAACGAGACGACAACCAAAATTCCTTTCCGTAGAGAAAGAAACTTCTCCATAGGAGAAACCAACAATGATCGATGAACTCTATAGTGTTGATTTAGCCGATAAGAGAAGATAAACATTGGATTAAGACGACCTTTCTGAAACACCGGGCATCCAACGGAGTCTCCGATGTCAAAACTGATCAACAAAACGTTAGGCATGAGAAATTCCTCCCATGACAAAGACTAGTAATGACCTCTTAAGCCGAGGCACGAATAATCAAATCTCCTCAAAGAAAAAGCAGAAAATGAGCCATAGAAACGTATTTCTCGAATGATAAATATCGTATGCCAACATATAAGTCATTAAAACAACGACGTTTGAAATCCACAGTCAGCCTTAGTTGATTAGTTAATATTAAGCATTAAAACGAATTCGAAAATAGAATATCGTGTTTGTATAGATAATATTCTACGAGCAATAAACCGTTGAATAAAACAATCCTGTGCAAGCATTTCATTCAATTCAAAGCAACCGCTATAACTCATTTTCTAATGATTTAATTAAACTGCTATTAATATGGACAGTTGATGGTGAAGTATAAGTCCAAAATCGCGCAATTGCTTGTTTTAATTATTGAACAGGTAGTATGAAGCATATGAATTCAAAGCCTGATTTGCCATAGCAACAAAATAGCTACTCGATGTCGATCGTATCAGCGATGTTCATTTCGAAACTTGCGTTTGTCGTAAGCAAAAAATACAAAATTTGAGGGGAAAATGTTAACCCCGTTATTAACATGATTCGTTCGGTCTCTGCATGACAACCTATCGGCCATAAATGTATGTACGGATCAGTCAGTTCAGTGTGCACAGATCGGTCATCTACCAATTATACCGATCATTCGGGCACAACATGGACTACAGACGTCTCCAACATAAGAGTTGATACCATATTCGCGTGAAAAGTTATATACTCTAATACATGATATGATGGGGCACACACACTTCATCATCGAAGCAATTGCATGATTAGTAGCAAACACATGTATACAGTCCATGCATGCAACGTGAACCGTGCATATAATAAAAATGGCAAGAACGTGTATAATTAGCCTAAGTCATGTTGCTCCAAAACAAAGGGATGTGGAGGCATAAAACATGTGCATAGCATGTTAAGACATCGGTTCACGGATCGGCATATTCAGTTGCATGGCTTAGCAACTCACAAATATGAAGAAGGCTACGTGACTAGTCGGTTGGTGTCACCAGTATACACGATAGCATATGAGCTTAAGTGTCTCCAGTAATATATGATGTATGGACTGTAAAATGTTGTGTATTTAACCAGTGAACAAGCTTAAGGCAATGTGTACAAGATATAACGTGAGCAAGAGCAGCGGTCCATTCAAGAGTAACATTACAAAAAAAATTACACTTATGAAAACTATAGCCGATCAGTACTACAAATATAACGTGGTCGATCTCATGTTTGGGGGAACGAGCTCAGCCATAACTCATGAGGCAGTGGAACATTTTATGAAATGAAATAGTCAATGGCATCTTGGTAATTATTGATCCCACCATTTGAATTCCGCACAGAACAAGTTACGTGGCAAATGTTGGAAAGCTGATCGGCATTATATTATTAATATGAAGTGGTCTCATACAGTCCATGTGGATTTCCTGAAAAGTTGCCTGGTCAGTATTAAAAATGGCGACGCGAACGGTACTAAATAATTTAGACTGATCGGTGGAAGGGTTATGTACCGATCAATTGTCTTAAATCTTGGTCGATCGGTATCCTACCAATTGGTACCCAGTGCCAGCTGTTATCAGCTATTACCCAGTGGCAGTTTTGTAAATACTGCAGAATACCGATCGGTGCCTTGTACGCCATAATTACAGCAATGCCACTACCTTCAAACTTGGACTATAAATAACCCACTTCTCAACCATTGAGGGGACCGATTCTTCCATACCGAAGGGATTCCCAAATCACTTCTCCTCCATTTTAAAGCTTCTTAAACTCCATTAATGGCTTCGTAAGCTTGCTCCATCTTCCTCCAACAACATGAAGATCAAATCACATCTGTTATCCATCCAAAATGGCTCTAATTCAATTTTAGTGCTCTCCAACTGCCATTAATCATCTCTAAAAGCCCGGATCTAATAAAAACTTCATCATGGAATCAAGGAACAATATCTATGCGCCATAGTGATTGAAGATCTATAAGATAACTTTCACGATCTGAGAGATCTAATCCATTCCTCTATGAATTCAAGTGAGATATGAAGCTAAAAGAGAGCGAAAATGGAGTATCATTGTAAAGAGAACAAGCAAATGATATAAATGAGATGTATGAGATGATGCTATATGTAATTTTCTCCATGATAGTGAAGAACACTTCAAAAACAGATGTAGATCTATCCTAGGTCGAACCACTATAAAACCCATTGTCTTTTTTACTTACTTTTTTCCGCTTTTTACTTGCATTTGAATTTGTGGCCCCATTTTCATTTTGCATACCATTTGGTGAAGTGTGATTTCACACCTTTGGTGTTTAAACCATTTTTGATTCAAACAATAGACATACTTACTAAGAGCGCTCATTTCATTTTTGTTAAGAGTAAGAGGACAACATGATTGGTAGCAATTTATCTTCATGAGATAGTCCGTTTGAATGGAATACCTTCCAGTATTGTGAGTGATCGTGACCACGTATTCACCAGTGATTTTTTGTGGAGCTTACAAGAAGCACTAGATACACAGTTATGTTTAAGCACGTCTTATCACCTTCAGACCGATGGACAGACGGAAAGGGTGAATAAAGTCCTTGAGGATCTTATAAGACCATGTATCCTATACTTTGGAGGGACTTGGGAAGAGCATCTTCCTTTAGTAGAGTTCATCTATAATAATAGTTACCAGGCTAGTATTGGCATGGCACCCTTCGAAGCACTATACGGACGACCCTGTAGATCACTGACTTGTTGGTGGGAATCTACAGAAAGGCTTCTACTTGGACTTGATATGGTTAGAGAAACTTCAGAAAAGATTGATCTTATCCGCAGGCGCATGAAGACAGCTCAGGATAGGTAGAAGTCCTAAGCAAACAAGAGAAGGACTAACATTGAATTTGAGGTGGGGGACATGGTTTTCATCAAGATATCACCTTTGAGGAATGTAGTTCGTTTTGGATCTGTAGGGAAATTGGCACCAAGGTTTGCAGGGCCATTTCCCATAACAGAAAGAATTGGCCAAATGGCCTATCGAGTAAAGCTACCCGAGAGACTGTCTGGCATTCATAATGTTTTCCACGTTTCTCATTTACGGAAGTGTTTGCATGATACAATAGAAGTAGTTGAGACGAGTATGCTTGAGGAAGTAGAGGTGGAACATGAGGCAACAATTAGACAAGTTCCTACCCATATTCTTGGATCAGAGGTTAAGAAGCTACGAAACCGAGAGGTCAAGTTGGTGAAAGTTCAGAGGGGAGATGACCAAAAGGATGCAACTTGAGAGACCGAAGACAAGATTCGCGATTCGTACCCTTTTCGCTTGAAGGGTATGTTCTTAACTTCTTTTTCCAACGCTTTTATTCATGCTTGTTTCTATCGTTTAATTATATCTTATCCATCGAATCTTTGACCTTTAGGTAAGAAACCCATGGCATCTGTTTGGGACATGTTATGCTTGATGGATGCATGTGGTTGCTCGTGGATGAATATACACACACGTTAGGCACTAGTTCGGCTCAACCACTCTCATACTACCAATGGATGTGTGTATTTTTTTTTATGGATGAAAATGGGTGAATCATCATATGGATGCTGCATTTGGATGGACGATTGTGCACACATATAGAGCTTAAATGTTATAGTAGGATTGTTTGCATAAATGTTGGATTCATGACACTAACATACTTTGCAGTAAGGAGGTCAACTGAATCAGTAGACCGTCTGATCTTTCGTATTAGTATAGGGACATATACACACACCTTTGCAAATGTTCATATAAGCATTAAAAATCTTTAAGGACAATGGATGCATGTGATTAGTAGATGAGTATATGGATGATAGATGTTAGGATATACATTCTTCTTAACTTAAAGACTTCGGGGATGAAATCCTTTAAGTAGGGGAAAATGTAACACCTCGTAATTCTAAGGAAATTAAAATAATAAACTAAAGAATAATTAATTAAATATTTGGAATTAAGTAAAATGGATAATGCCATTGCGTTTGTCTCGGAATTCTGCTTAAGATAGGTTCCGAGTTTGCGTAAAACGGACATCGTATGAAGAAGATAGTAAGGTTTGAATTTTATATACATATAAGACATTTATATATAAATAATACTATTCCAAAAAATCAAAATCAAAGGCAGGAAAAATAGGGGGAAATCGACCCGTTAGGGTCGACCCCATCCTTAAGGGTGTCGACCCATGGGTCGACACCACAACATGGGTGTCGACACCTATGCCCCCCCACTGAGATCTGGGCAGAATTCAGTTTCTGAACGTGGACTTGTTTCTTGACTAGATTCGTTGAACCTAGGCTATAAATAGGACCTTATTCCCATTATTTTATTCAAAATGAGGTGTTGGCCCGACTCAGAGTAAAATAGCCTATTCTTCTTTAACGATAAGCTATATGTTTTCAGAGATCCATGCTACAACATCTATGATCAATTCTCTGTTCTTTAGATCCAATCATAGTGAGTCTATGTTATTTTTAGATATAAACACCTAAAATATAATCTTGAAATGTTTATAAGTTTGGATCTATGCCTATGCCTATTAAAGATCTGAATCCCAACAGATCTGCTATTACTTGTATATCTAATTTACTGTTTAGATCTTATATGTCTGTTCATGATATCCCTATCCTGTTAGTTTGCCTAATCATGTCACTATATGCCCATTATGTTAGTTCACCTAATCATGTCACTGTATGTCTATTTTGTTAGTACGACCAGTTCGATCATCTTATGCCATTTTTATTTACTATGCCTATCCTTATTCTCTTCTCTTCCTCTTTCCCTTTTTGTTTTTATAACCAGGCCAACTTCAGGCCTAGGAATATCGTTGAAATATGCAAAGGCACGAATTTGGAAATGAAGGGGAATGATTAATTTGGGGCATAATTCATATTGTAAACATGATTGGGAAATTTGGGCATAATTTATACCTTGAGCCAAAACTTGTGATTTGGGAGCATAATCTATATCTTGATCTAAACCTTAATTTGGAGCATAACTTGTATCGTAGATCAAATGGGGATTTTGGTCAGTATAAACATGATAATTGGTTAATAATGAAAATGCCTAGATTTTACAGTAATCAGGAACTGTAACCACACTAGACACGAGGTTAGATTACACTTGTGGTAGAAGCCTGCCCAGAACCGCCCGGCATATCCAGCATCCACAAGCCGTAAATCTAATGTAAGGGGTCTAAGTGCATAAACACGTAACGTGCTAAGACACGAGTTTAAGTCCGACTTGTGGAAGAAGTCTACCCGGACCCAATCGGCATATCCAGCATCCACAAGTGGTAGATTTAATGTGGGAGGTCTAGCGCATTATAACCATAAATGAATGAATAGTGATGAACTTGTAATACTTAACCTGTTTGAATCCATAAGGATTACATGAACCTATTAACTTAAATAGGGGTTAAGTAAATTTGCTTGAATCAGTGGGATGGTTAAGTTAATCTTGTTAAATATGTGGGGATGGGTTATACATATAAACCCGACAAACTTAACCTGTAGGGTTATGCAATCTTGTTAAACTAGTAGGCATAACCTATTGAAATCCTAGTAATGGGGATGCAAGCTTAGGGGGAAGCTTGTATCATCTGTTGTCTGGGACCCGTTCAGTCAGTAACCCATATTGGTATCAAATGGGGAACCCCGAACTAGATCGGGGTCTGGGCACGCTTACTGAACTGATTATAAGAGGTTACTTGATGGATGGTGTGGGCAAATCATTCTGACGGGGTCATGTACATGCATGGGTCCGGTCCAGGGAGGTTAATATGCCTTAACACCTGTAGGTATGGTTTGTGCACATCTTGTAAACAAAGTGTTGCCACTTTAGGAAGTGATACATCCTACTATGGAGCCAGCACAGGGTATCTACGAGTTAGGGAGCCGATCGATTGGGGGTAGTAATTAGGGTACATCTAGTCTTGCTTGTTTAGGAGCCCGTAATTATCGTTGGGGGTAACACCCGTCAGTTCTGTTGGGATACATGTTATTGTATGGGGTAAAAACCTCTCACTAGAAGTACACCTAAGTCTACCATCTTGTACTTGTTGGGGTCATCTTGTTCTTGTTTGACTAGTATTGGTGCAGAGAAAAGTATTAGTGAAGCGCAATGCATGTTCTGTTTATCCTATTTACCTTGTTATACCTGCCTTATGCAATTGTTATCTCTCTCCAACTTATATGCCTGTCATGATGCTTTTACTTATTTATATGCTAAAAGTAACTGGACTCGTCAGACTTTATGTCTGACCCACTTTTTACCTCTTCTTTCTCTTCCGTTTCCCCCTATGTTCTCAGGGTTGGAATACTCAGGCTTGATCAAGATTCTTCTTTTCTTCTTGGAGCTGCTTAGATGTATTGCTTGATTTCGCATTCGCTTTACTATGGCTATATTTTGGGGATAATGTTCTTTTTAGGATTATTGTACTCTGATGATGATTTATGTACAAGGCTGAAGTTTTATATTTTCAGTATTCCAGACTTATTATGTTATTGGGCGTGAACCACGAAGCTTTTCTATTTAATAAAGTTTTAATTCTGATGTTATTTTATATCTGTCTTGTAATGTTTCTGTTTCTGTTTACCTGTAACACTTCATGAAACTTAATGCATTCTGATAAAGAGTGATATTAACGGAAGTAGGGTGTCATAGTGGTCTGCATGTCTAATAAAATGGAGTTGGAAGAATGGGGAAAAGACTCTAATAAATCCATGTCTGCGAGAGGGTCCCACTTGGGTTCAGATGATGGCCAAGGGTCCCACCCCATAGGACCGATACACTTAATTGAGTTATTAGGTGTGGCGGAGGGAGCTGGGTTGGAAGGAATGGGTACGATGGGTACGGGGATGGTGGATTCAACTAACATGGCGTAAGAACGGTTTTCAGGCTCAAGAGAGAACGAAGGGTCAGCAGAAACGGGTAGGTGGAAGGGTTCAATCACAAATTCTCGGTTATTCTCCGATTGATTTCCAAGGAGAAGGTCGTTAGGGTTCAGGGTGGGGTGAAAGTGGTCCCAATCTTCAACGATGATAACGTAATGGCCATTGTGAAGGTAAACATAGTAGGTGTAGGGAAGATTGACATCCTTAAGGAGTCAAACTTTGGCGAACACAAACCAAAAGTCTAACTAGGCCTACCCAAAATCGTCGGAGCGGAGGTAGAAACCCACTGGGTAAATGGCGGCAGTGAGGCATTTAGGAAGGTGGCAGAGGTGGATATGAAAGCCTCTGATTCTGACCAAGTAGTTGGCCTGAATTCTCTGACGACGGTTTCAGAGGCTGGGGTCCAGACTTTTACGGCTAGGGTTGCGCCAGGTTTGGTGATGAACTGGCGGTTAAGGGCTATGTGGTAGAGGTCCATCGACGGAAATTGGACGAGGTAGTTGTGGTCGGCGATTATGTAGACGCTCCAGTTGTAATGACAGAAGAGATCGGACAAGGTGGCACAGATGCTATTATGGTTCTAGTAACCGGCGATGATGGAAGCTTTGACGAGGTGGGAGGCATTTGCTGGAAGTGCCATTTTGAAAGAGGAAAGAGAAAAATTGTGGTTATCTGTGGAACTAGGGTAATTTGTGGGAGAAATGGAGGATTTAATGGGAGGTGCTGATTTGACAGTGAGAGAATGTGATGCTTCGATCTCCGGCACGTGTGAGGAAAGAGGCTGTGATTTGATGGACAAAATATTTCCATTAGAAGAATGCGCAGAGACTTTTGGGGGAATCAAAGCGGCGTTTTTTTGAACTCGGTTATCCCTTCGTGTGCAACTTTTATTAGCATGCCCAAAAAATCCACATCTATATCATATCTTTGCATTCCTATAGCTCTTCGCCGCGTGTCCCTTAGAAGTAAAGTGGAAACATTAGCGGTTGTTTTTCAAAAATTGAAGTGTATTTGCGAAGGATTTGAATAAGGGTAATAGACCCTTCTGATGAACGGCGCCGTCGATGATGCAGATGAGTCTGACCGAGTCTTCCTGGTGTGACACGTAAGTACCGCAGTGTAAGATAAGCGCTAAGAATCAGGCGGTGTGGATAGCAGCGGAGGAAGCTTTGTGGTGGAGCCGGGGGTGATTGCGGAGGGGACAGTACATGTGGTGGGTCTAATTGGTGGCACAACGAGGGAGATTTCTTAGTAATAAGGGATTTGTTGATCATCGTGTCCAAGTTGTTCTCCAAGACTAGCTGATCAGAAGCGGTGCCGAAGGATGTGGTGCTCGATGACGGTGGAAGGGGTAGAGGATGAACAAGTTGTTGAATGCGAGGCGCGGAGGGGGATCAACGTTGTGATGGAAGCCATTGCTACCAATTTACTTGGTTCTTTAGCGTTTTAAGGCGTCTTTAGGGTATTGTACAATCTTTGGAGTTAGTGGGGTCCACGGGGAGGTGGTGGAGAGGGGGTGCTGACGTGGACAACAATGGGAGGGGCGGAGCAGCTGGTGAAGGGTGGTGGGCCGTGGGGAGCTCGGGTTGGAGCAAGAAGAGGGAAGGAGAGAAGAAAAATGGAAGAAAACAAAGCAAAAATGTGGAGAGAAGCTCCTTTATTTATAGAAAATGAAGTCGCCTTGGATTACTGAGGTGTCGACCATCTAAGAAGAGGAGTGAGGATGCATGACGACTCAAAGAAAGCACAAGTTGATAGGATGGTGACAACTCAAAGTAGAAACACATTTGTATATGTGTTGCTTAAATTACACTATATCTTCTTATTTTTACTCGTATGATCACATAATGATTCCGTTTTCTATGAAATTTGGAACACTACTAAATTTCATCATTACGGTCCAATGAGACTTGTCTTATCGAATTCGGAGGCATTTGAACATTGATCTTATTTTCACGTTATTATTTGAATTTGATCGATTTTTCGATACACATTTATTTTTCGTTGCTCACATACGAACTCCGATTGATTTGAAATTTGAAACCTTACGGTAATTAACTATCACGGATCAGATAAAATTGGTTTTGTCAAACTTCGAGACTATTTGTAAAATGTCTATTTTTCTAGCCTTTTAAAATAGCACTAAATTATCGATTTTCAAAATATTCTTGTTAATTATTATTTTAAAAATCCAACAACCATATTTTAACTATTTTATAAGTCGTATTCAAATATTATCTGAAAATCTCAAAATTTAAAATATCGGTGAATAGTGTCAAATTTTCATTTTTGACGAATTTTTATTGAACCGATAAGTTGATAAATCAGATTTAAATAACTTATCTGATCATTATACTTTTTAAAATTGTATCTAAAAATGAGTGTATGTATCCAGAACCGTGCGCGGATATTTCAAGTTCTAAAAAACTCGAATTTTCAAAATATCAGAAATTTTGGGTCGTTATAGTAATTTTACGTTTTGGACTTTAAATGGATGTACAAGGTTCAATATATGTCGGAATTCTTTGAAATAAGAATCTTCCGAATTTGTTGGATTATAGTTTTCGAATGGAAGAGAAAAAAAAATCAAGATTCATATTTCAGATTTAAAGTTATGTCAAAATCAAATTTCCAGAAAAATCGTTGTATGGTCGTTTATAAACTATAACGATTTATTTAATAAATTGGAAGGATTTCAAGAAGATTAAATTTTGGAGCTTATTAATTAAAAGTGAAATAAAAAAAATTGTGACAACCCAAATTCCAAATAAACAGAACTTTTTTTCAAAATTCCAATCTATTGAAACTCGGATTAGTTTGCTCTGGTATCCTGCAGAAAAGACAGAGACACAAAACATGTCAGAGCTCAGAAAATATCTCACAGTGGAATGGATAAAATATAATGTAAATCAAAGTGTAGCCTTACCGTGTTAATAACACTGCCTAACCAGTATCCAAAGCTATAATGTCTCATATCTCTGCCAAAAAACAAACCTGCGAGTATGTTATGAGGAGGGGGTCAGAACACAAGTTCTGGTGACTGGATTTAAACTATACACTTTGGATAATCCTACATATACCATTCAATCACATTTTCTTATTTATTAGGTTACATGGGTTAACAACACTCAAGGTTTACACACACATCATACCTATTTACTTCCTAGTGGATTAACCTAATACGGTATATGTGTAGCTACTCCCCAATATCAAGGTACACCCAATGTACCCCACTTGCACGATCTCCATGGTAATGCCACCGAAATGCTCGCAGTCCCTCATCCTCCGCCGGAGTGTCGTAAGGATCTCTATATAACAATATTATGATCAACATATATCTGCCATCGCTACGTTGTGTAAGCGTATGGACTGCCACCCTCGATCGAATCAGATCTCATACCGGAGTAATGCCCTCAAGTCTACGATACACCACCCAGAGCAGATATGCATGTATCTAGACTGTCCCTCGTACGTACTGTTAATTGTAGCTTGAAGCCTCAATCACTCTAATGTGCACCGAGTTCCGTGGCCGGGCGATACAAAAAACACAGATATTGGTCGAGAGCTTTTCCATATCTGTATAGGCCCGTCTTTAAAGAGCCTCTATATACAAATATACATAGGGTTTGTTTTCATGGTGGCTATGGCCCCACTGCGGCCTCTCCCTCAACTAGTAAAGACTACAAGAGATAAGTGACTGCCCCTACGCAAACAATCTAAACATCCATGTGGTGTCTCCCTTCAACTTGTTACCCCGAATGTGAAGGGTGAAACGGTATCTTGGGTTTAGCTCTGGTCTTTTCGCATCCCACTGGCTGTCGATGACAGGAATCCGACGATCTTCTATCCTTGGTCGTAACCCTCCGCCTCCCCATTGAGGCAACCACCGAATCACCTGGGTGTCACCGCGTCATAACATTCTGACTATATAACTACATCTGTAGTCAAGGCCCACCCAACTAGTAGTTACGCACAGACCCAAACCCTGCTAGCACAGCCTAAGACATTTGTCACTAGGAGCACCTTACGTACCTCACGAAGTCACATGCTTCCCCTTCCAGTTCTTTGGAGCCGTCAGAACAATCAGATGAATGTGCGCTCCCCTCATTCCTTATAACACCCCGATTATCTACCCCGTTGGGTTATTCACCGTCAAATGTACGTACTGGTCCAAGCGCCTCACATTAATATGTTGTTAGACCCTATGTCTAAACATTCTTTTACACGCTTGCTTTTCCTTACCAGGTTTCCTTTTGACTTGGTTATTCCCATTCACATTTAATTCTTATTCAAATTACCAAGTTTCTCTTGCTTATTAATTTCAGTTATAACTTAACCCATTTAATTTTGTTAATAAGCCCACAACATGTCATTCTCCAGATTGTGGCCTAAGGTCTGTGATCCACAATCTCTTTTGTATTCTTGTTCGATTTCAAGGTCACAATAACATGTTAAACTTAATATGCTATTAAGTATCTCTTAGTTCACAAGTTTTCCAATTAACATGTCACTTACCATTTATGATTAAATATAACTTATTTCATTTTATAAATTTTCCTAATCCTTTCTCATTTAATCATAATTCCACTTTACATCGTCAATACAACTTATCGTTGTTTACTTATTAACTTTGTTCCATTAACTTAGGCCCATTAATAAGTTTCTCTAACCATTTATTATAACCTATGTTATAATTTCCCCTTGTCCCTAGGACAAGTCTGAACATGTTATTCTTATCAGCGGGTTTCAGACTTCCTAGTTTACGGATTACTTAATTTATATTTAGGTATAATATATTTCCCCCTTTTCTTAACTGGTTTCAGGTTTTCCCCGTTTTCCGATTACTTAATTTACAATTAAGTGTCCCTTAACTCAATTCACCAGTTATCCCATTCCCTTACAAGTTTATTATAGCCTAAGTTATAATATTCCCTTGTCCCTAGGACAAGTCTACCTATAATACAACATTTTCATTAGTGTTATTTATTTATAATAGGTAATTATCATTTCTACAAGTTATGATTACCCTAAAAGGTGTCTTTAATTACATAATTTTATTATTTCTACCGGTTATGTATATCACTAGGTGTCTTTAATTACGTAACCTTGTCGGGCTAAGTTTGCAGCCCTATATGTAAATATTACCCACCCCCTCAGATTTGCTTAGCCTACCCACTGTCCAACCAATTTTACTTAACCCTAACTTTAGTTCATACTCATACAATCCCTATGTATTAGATTAGGTTAAGTAGTCCAATTTATTACCATGTACATTTATGGTTTATAATGGAACATACCTGCCACATTAGGTCTACAACTTGTTGATGCTAGATATGCCTGTCTGGTCCGGGCAGACTTCTCCCACAAGGTGGGCCTAACCTTGTGCCATAGCCCGTCTCGTATTTGCGCACTTAGACCTCTCACATTAGGTTCAACATCAGTGGTTGTTGGATAGTCATACTTGATACCCATATTCTAACAAGTTCGTAATCATGTAAACTTTTTAGCACTTCAACTAATTCAATATATGAATTTTCCAACATGTTCATATTAATATCATAACATGTAAACATTCCAACCTTTCAACTAATTCATATTAACAATTTGACGTTATATCATGCTAATCATTCTCGCATGTCATATACCACTTTAACCATTGCTAACATATGTTTAGGCATCTTAACATGTCATATTCCAATTTTTTATAATGGGGAATTCTAAACGGTAATATACCATTTTCTAAAATAATATGGTTTAAATCCACTCACCTTCCATGCTTTCCCCAAATTTTGGATATGATCCGTTCTATCATCTGTGGCTTCCCTTTCCCCTTTAATTTGATTGGAAACCTAATAACGTGGATCGACTATTTTCATTAAGAGAGAAGGGAAAGAAAATATGAAGAATATGAATAGATTGGATCTGGAACGTTGCCTTACTTCCATGATTCAATAATCTTTTTATTAACGTTGATTCCCTCTTCCAGATCTGAATTCATAATTTTCCTAGGCTAATATTTTAATTTTCAGAATAGATTTGAGGAGAGAGAGAGAGCGTAATGGCAGAGCTCTGGCGTAGTTACCGAATTATGAGATTTAGGGTTAGGTCTAGGGTCTTATTTATAGGAGTATGGAGCAACCAGGACCCTCAGATTTGCTCAAAAGCCATCCGAATCGTCAAACTATCAAAAACCCTAATCTGCCAAAATCTGTCGCACGTGGGTAGACACCCCTTTGAGGGGGTCGACACCGGGGTTGACACCCCTTTGAGTGGGTCGACACCGGGGTCGACACCCCCTAGCGGGAAATCTACCGCATTCTGAAAATTCGAATTTTGAACCGATTTTTGAATTTCTGGATTCATTTTTGAATTCTGAACCTAATATATATATAATACCTACGCGTATACAAACTTCGAACCTTAATAACTTCTTCATACGGTGTTCGATTTATGCAAACCAAGTGTCGATTTTGACCAGAATTTCGAGACGGACGCAATGTCACAGTCCGTTTTACTTAATTTTGAATATTTAATTAAGTTATTCTTATTTTATTTTCTTTAGTTAAAAACGCGGGTGTTACATTCTCCCACCATTAGTATATTTCGTCCCCGAAATTTGATAGGGGTAAAATCAATTAACCCCTCGCATAAAATACATCCACCATGTATGCATCCAATTTTTGCAAACATTGTGCACATGTGCAAATTGCAATACATCATAGTAATGCATGTATGCCTAAGTGGTACCACCTATGTATATGCAAATTTCTCAAAAATCCTTTTAAAATATGATGCTCACATCCTAAATATACTGGCAGTTCTACATAAATGCAATATTTCGAAAATCAAAAAGCTTTTTCATCCAAATTTTCCCACACTCTTACCGAGTAACAGCATAGTTCATCTAATTGTTGCATCCATAATCCTACCAACCAACTTTTTTTTTCGAATTTCAAAAAAATCTAATTTTGTAAATTCGATTTCATATGTTACAAAAAGGTGGAAAACCGAAAACTCCGCATTTTCCATTTTCCTTTTTCAACCTTTTTCTAACCGTACTTGGATTTTTATACAACTATTTATAAAGATTCCCTATTTTCCTATCCAAATACAGCCCACATAAGAAAATTTTCTTCGTTACTGATTTTCTTTTTCATATTATCTTGGAAATTTTCATCTTTATCCAACTTTTCTCAAAATTTATCATGTTTGTTGCTTTACTGAATTTTCTGTTTCCTTTTTAGTTGTACTATTTTTTTTTCTTAGCTTATTTAATCGTCTGATCTTAGTTTAAATTTAAATATGCCTCTAGTCTTTCAAATAAAATAGGAGAACAGACAACCTACACAGCTACTACTAAGGGCCAAGAATCTCGGGACTATGTCCCCCCTCTGTCAGAAAAGTCCAAACCATGGGATCCATGAAAGTTCAGGTGTTACCCTAACTTCCCAACAAGAAAAATATAATGGAACGATCCCAACTGAAATGTAGTAACGGGTTTTACCTCTAACCTGAAAATTAGTAACTGGATCTGAACACTTACTTGCCCTTTTCTATCCAGTAGTCATTACTAACTCTAGCTGTGTACCAATAATTATTTCAAGCAACACCCTAGGCTATTCAATGCTTACGCAATCTATGGGAACTCACTATTATTCCAAGATAATTCTCGCTATCTGCTTCATAGCCTCAAAACTTTTCCCGTCTTCCCTAGGCACTAATCCTTACCTACTCCATACTTTTAAAACACAGTTTGTCCATTTTCATTTAAATTTCCTTCCAAAAATTAAAAGTGTCAAAACTTTATTTTCTTATGAAAACTTTCTCTTGCCAAACCATAAAAATATGTCATCTTAAAAAAAAATGTAAATCATTTATTCATTTTTTTTCAAATCACAAAAACTGGAGTAGATAAGGGCAACTATTCCTCAATCGGGTTTACGACTAGGTCTTACCTATAAGGTTAGTTCAGTCGCTTACTATATCCCTTGCTACAAGGTGCAAACATATACTATACTCCTAATTTCTACGACTTATTTTGTCCACCCAACAAAATCCTCTTGTTAAAATAATTTATCAAAAAGGATTAACATAAGAATAGAGATTTCAAATCTTCCTTTTATAAAACTTCTTGTTATGAAATATAACAAGAAAACTAGCGAGCTATACATGCTCTATAATATGCACCTTTTACTAAGAGAATTTTAATTTAGATAAAGTTTGCAAGAAATCACTATTTACAAAATGTTCCCCATTTTATTTTGAAACCCAATATATCTTTCAGGACTAAAACTTGAAAACACCATAAACCCTTTTCCCGAAACTTTTACAATTTCAAGTTCTAAAAAGTTAACAATGGGGTTAGACTCAAAGCGGGTTTCCAATTTTTCTATACTAGACACTCCCCAAGGTCAATTCTCTCAACTATATATATTCCTAATCCATTTTGTTTTTCTCTATTTAACCTTTTCCAATTTGTAAGGTTTTACAGCCAAACCCACTAACCCAAAATACTAATCATATGGGATTTACTTTCCTTCCATACAAAGTATATTGTACACTTCCCAACCAAACTTCCTAATGGTCTCAAATTTCCATATTCTTTCCTTTAGTGTACAAGACAAGCATTCCATTTCTTACCATATTATACTCATTCTATTTAGTGGGTTCCTCTATGGATCTAGGTATATATATAATATATTTATATTTTTAGAAATACAAATACATTCACTCACTATTTATATAGGAAACCTTAACCTAAGCTCTAATACCAGATGTGACAACCCATATTCCGACAGACCAATTTTTTTTCAAAATTCCAATCTATCGAAACTCAGATTGGTTTGCTCTGGTATCCTGCAGAAAAGACAGAGACATAAAATATGTCAGAGCTCAGAAAATATCTCACAGCGGAATGGATAAAATATAATATAAATCAAAGTATACCCTTACCGTGTTAATAATACTGCATTACCAGTATCCAAAGCTATAATGTGTCATGTCTCTGCTACAAATCTAACCTGCGAGTATGTTATGAGGAGGGGGTCAGAACATAAGTTCTGGTGACTGGATTTAAACTGTACACTTTTGATAATCCTACATATACCGTTTAATCATATTTTCTTATTTATTAGGTTACTTGGGTTAACAGCACTCAAGGCTTATACACACGTCGTACCCATTTACATCGCAGTGGATTAACCTAATACAGTATATGTGTAGCTACCCCTAATATCGAGGTACACCCCATGGTACCCCACTCGCACGGTCTCCACCGTAATGCCACCGAAATGCTCACAGTCCATCATCCTACTCCGGAGTGACGTACGTATTTCTATATAATAGTATTATGATCAGCATATATCTGCCATCACTATGCTACGTAAGCGTATGGACTGCCACCCTCGATCGAATCAGATCTCATACCGGAGTAAGGCCCTCAAGTCTACGGTACTCCACCCAGAGCAGATATGCATGTATCTAGACTGTCCCTCGTACGTACTGTTAATTGTAGCTCGATCCCTCAATCGCACGTCCTCTAATGTGCACTGAGTTCCATGGCAGGGCGATAAAAGAAACACGGAACTTGGTCGGGATCTTTTCCATATTTGTACATGGTCGTCTTTAAAGAGCCTCTATATACAGATATACCTAGGGTCTGTTTTCATGGTGGCTATGGCCCCACCTCGGCCCCTCCCTCAACTAGTAAAGACTACAGGAGATAAGCGACTGCCCCTATGCAAACAATCTAAACGTCCATGTGGCATCTCCCCTCAACCCCTTACCCCAATAGTGAAGGGTAAAATGATAGCTTGGGTTTTCTTCTAGTCTTTTCGCTTCCCACTGGCTATCGATTATGGGTATCCGACGATCTACTATCCTTAGTCGTGACCCTCCGCCTCCCCGTTGAGGAAAATGCTGAATCACCCTGGTGTTATTGCGTCACTGCATTCTGACTGCATAGCTACATCTACAGTCAAGGGCCACCCACTTAGTAGTTACGCGCAGAACCAACCTCTGCAAACATAGCCTAAGACTTCTGTCACTAGGAGCACCCTACGTACCTCAGGAAGTCGCGTGTTTCCACTTTAAGTCCTTTGGAGCCGTCAGAATAATTAGATGAATGTGTGCTCCACTCGTGGCTTATAACACCCTGATGATCTACCCTGTTGAGTTATTCACCGTCAAATGTACGGATTGGTCAAAGCGCCTCACTTTAATATGTTGTTAGACCCTATGTCTAAACATTCTTTTACGCGCTTGCTCTTCCTTACCAGGTTTCCTTTTAACTTGGTTATTCCCATTCACATTTAATTTTTATTCAAATTACCAACTTTATCTTGCTTATTAATTTCAGTTATAACTTAACCCATTTAAATTTATTAATAAGCTCACAACATGTTATTCTCCAGATTGTGGCCCAAGGTCTGTGATCCACAATCTCTTTTATATTCATGTTTGATTTCATGGTCACAATAACATGTTATACTTAATATATTATTAAGTATCTCTTAGTTCACATGTTTTCCAATTAACGTGTCACTTACCATTTATGATTAAATATAACTTATTTCATTTTATAAGTTTTCCTCACCCTTTCTCATTTAATAATAATTTCATTTTATATCGTCAATACAACTTATCGTTGTTTACTTATTAACTTAGTTATATTAACTAAGGCCCATTAATATGTTTCTCTGTCCATTTATTATTACCTATGTTATAATTTCCCCTTATCCCTAGGACAAGTCTTAACATGTTATTCTTATCAGCGGGTTTCAGACTTCCTATTTTTTAGATTACTTAATTTATAATTAAGTTCAATATATTTTCCCCCTTTTCTTAACTGGTTTCAGGTTTTCCCCTTTTTCTGATTAATTAATATACAATTAAGTGTTGCTTAACTCAATTCACCAGTTATCCCATTCCCTTACTAGTTTATTATAACCTAAGTTATAATATTCCCTTGTCCCTAGGACAGGTCTGCCTATTATACAATATTTTCATTAATTTTATTTATTTATAATAGGTAATTATCATTTCTACAAGCTATGCTTACCCTAAAAGGTGTCTTTAATTACATAACTTTATTATCTCTACCGGTTATGTATGCCACTAGGTGTCTTTAATTACATAGCCATATCGGGCTTAGTTTGCGGGCCTATATGTAAATATTACCCACCCTCTTAGATTTGCTTAGCCCATCCACTGTCCATCCAATTTTACTTAACCTTAACTTTAGTTCATACTCATACAATCCCTATGGATTAGATTAGGTTAAGTAGTCCAATTCATTACCATGTCCATTTATGGTTTATAATGGGCTAGACCTCCCACATTAGGCCTACAACTTGTGGATGCTGGATATGCCTGTCGGGTCCGGGCAAACTTCTTCCACAAGTTTGACCTAACCTCATGTCATATCCCGTCTCGTATTTGCGAACTTAGACCTCTCACATTAGGTTCAACATTAGTGGCTACTGGATATGCCGGTCGGGTCTGGGCAGACTTCCACCACTAATGCAACCTAACCTCGTGTCATAAGTGCAATTACAATTTCTAATTGTAGTCCTAGGCATTCATTATTACTCAATTATTTAAACCTATGCCTTTATAGGTGTTAATGCCTATTTACCCAATTATATTCATGATGGATTATATGTCTAAATTCATATTATTCAAATTATGCCAAATCATATTTTACATATGATTCCATTTGCGCCCAAATCATTTTTATATACTTATGATCCAATTTAAGATCTTTAAACATAATTTGGTTAATGCCCCAAACCCATATTTATTTATTCAATTCTATGTTAACATGAAACCATATAATCATATTCTTACTCCAATTTTTTCAGGTATACATTTGGGACAAATTAACATATAACAACAATAGTCATAGTTGATACCCATATTCTAACAAGTTCGTAATCATGTAAACTTTTTAGCACTTCAACTAATTCAATATATGAATTTTCCAACATGTTCATATTAATATCATAACATGTAAACATTCCAACCTTTCAACTGATTCATACTAACAATTGACGTTATATCATGCTAATCATTCCAGCATGTCAATACCACTATAATCATTATTAGCATATGTTTAGGCACCTTAACATGTCATATTCCAGTTTGTTATAATGGGGAATGCTAAATAGTAATATACCATTATCTAGAATAATATGGTTTAAATCCACTCACCTTTCATGCTTTCACCAAATTTTGGATCTGATCCGTTCTATCATCCATGGCTTCCCTTTCCCTTTTAATTTGATTAGAAACCTAATAACATGGATTGACTATTTTCATTAACAGAGAAAGGAAAGAAAATAAGAAGAATATGAATAGATTGGATCTGGAATGTTACCTTACTTCCATGATTCAGTAATCTTTTTATTAACGTTGATTCCCTCTTCCAAATCTGAATTCATAATTTTCTTGGCTAATATTTTAATTTTCAGAATAGATTTGAGAAGAGAGATAGTGTAATGGCAGAGCTCCGGCATAGTTACTGAGTTATGAGATTTAGGGTTAGGTCTAGGGTTTTATTTATAGGAGTATGGAGCAATTAGGACCCTCAGATTTGCCCAAAAGCCATCTGAATCGTAAAAATATCAAAATGCTAACCTGCCAAAATATGTCGCAGGTGGGTAGACACCCCTTTGAGGGGGGTCGACACCAGGGTCGACACCCCTTTGAGTGGGTCGACACTGAGGTCGACACCCCCTTAGGGGGTCGACACCCCCAGCTGGAAATCTGCTGCCTTTTGAAAATTTGAATTTTGAACCGATTTTCGAATTTCTTGACCCATTTTTGAATTCTGAACCTAATACACACACACACACACACATATATATATATATATATATTTCCTACACATATACAAACATCGAACCTTAATAACTTCTTCATATAGTGTTCGATTTACGTAAACTATGTGTCTATTTTGACCAGAATTTCGAGATGGACGCAATGGCGCAGTTCGTTTTACTTAATTCTAAATATTTAATTAAGTTATTCTTATTTTATTTTCTTAAGTTAAAAATGCGGGGTGTTACAAAAATGATCTAGAATTATAAGTGACTATTTTATTAACCAAACAACACCAAATTCGCATAGAAAAATTTTCGTTTATTGTAAACGAAAGTGAATAAATTATTTAGTATCAATTTGGATGACTTCGAATGTAGTAGAATTTAATGCAAAAATATTGACTATGAATCATTCAAAATTGAATAAATGGTACATTAATCGTTTGAAATGAGAAATTAATAATGGAATCCTAAGGTTGCCTATAAATACATGTATAGCATGTGGATGGAAATTACATGTTTGCTCGAATTAAATGAATGAATGTTATTTAAACTTCATGTTATGAGACTTATTTGTTTAAATTGAGTAAGTACAGTACACGGAGCTGTGTGGCTCGGTTTTGCTTTCGTAAATTGCATAAATATTAAGTGAACTCGCTTAATAATGCTTATATAAGGTATACCTATGCAAAAAAATACAAAATAGGATAGAGTAACTATTATATATTGTGTTTTCCGATCGTGTGGGCCGTTGTATACAAATTTTTTTTGGCATATTTCCAAAGTCCCTTTTTGCATGGAAGACTCTGCCAAAAAATTTCGAAAATTTAGGAAGCTAAAAATAAATTCAAAATTTTTTAATTTTTTTTATAAGTTAAAGGGATGATTTTTTAATTGGATACAATTTAAAAGATTTTTAAGTAGAAATGAAAATTTACTATTTGCATAAAACTAAAAGTTTTGTATAGAACAAAAGTTGTAGAAATGTGAAGTTTTGGGCTTCAACTATGTAGATTTTTGAAAAGTTAATGAGCTTGAAGCAATTTTCCTGTCTTAGTAATTTTGAGGATGAAAATCTTTTAGGGAAAGAATGTAACAACCCGAATTTTCAGCCTTTTGATTTGAACATTTAAAATTTTGTTTTAAATGTTGAATTGTAAATATAAATGGATTTTTATACAGTTATCCGTTTAATAAAAGGAATATGATTTAATTTCGAATATATCAAATTATCGTAATACAAAAATGAGAAATAATTGAATTCTAGGTTTAAATGAATCAGAGACGATTACAACAATTAATATAAATTTAGTTTGAATATTTATGATAGTAATAATTATCAATAGATTTGATTGTATTGAAATCAATTTATATTTTGGGGATAGTTTGACTTAGGCCCGTGTTAAGTTCCAAATTACAAAAAACACCATATCTAAAACTTTATAAATCAGGTCCCTATTTTTCGTGGATCATCAAAAAATCAATGTAAAAATTTACCAAGCTTCAAAATTTAATTCAACACATAGTCATTGTTGTATTCATGCATTAAAACTACAAAAAATGATTCAAAAATAAAAAATATGCACGCTGTAGAATGTTTCTGCAATTTTTCGTCAATTGCTGACATTGCAGCATTTATATCAAAAAAGTTGTAGATTTTCATGCAACTTTTCTGATTTGCATGGAAAATTCAAACTCAAAGCTTACACTTATTAAGACATTCAATTATCGCAGGTTAATAAGCAGAAATATAATAAAATTTGCATGTGTATTAAAAATATTTCATCTCCAACAAATTGCTGCAAATGATGCAACTATTTGCAATATTTGCTGATATTCCTGCATCTTTTTCATTATTAAAATCAACAGTAAAATAGTTGCTAATATATCAATAATTATATACAGATAATTACAGACATTGCTGCAATTATTCATCTGCCTTTCATATGCATGTACTGTGCGAATAATCGCTGGTATATCAGTAGTTATATATGAATAATTGTAGACATTTCTGCAATTATTCATCCGCCTTTCAACATACTAATGTAATGTATGAATAATTGCTAAAATATCTGCAATTATTCACAAATATTGCTAACATTTCAGCATTTTTTGTGCAGAATACATCAATGAATATTTCTAATTTTTTGAATTTATTTATACATCAACACAAAAAAACATAAAAACACGTTGCTACAGTAAAACAAGGACCCGCTTTATGGTGAAACTTAGACAAGGAGTCGCTTTACAATAACTTTAAAAATAAGGATGCGCAACAAATATTCACTATATTACATCGGTTTAATCTAATACATGAAAATTGCCAATTTTCAAGCGACATTGATTTCGACGAAACTAGTATTATTAAATCTGTAATGGTTAGTTATTTAAAGATTTCACGTTTCGTATCATTTGGAGTTGTTGTGTGATCGTGCACGATATAAACATGTATCGATTAACGGTTTAGAATCAAAAAAAAATGGTTGCTTTTTCAAATGGTCTTGAAATTCAAATAAACCAATTTCATCGAGTCCGAAATATTGAAATATTACAGGATATCAATTTTCATCATGATCGGGTTTAGTATGTGATCGTACAGATTAAAAATGTGAAATGATATAAACACGTGAATATTATGTTATAAAACCTACCCTGTAAATACATCATAAACTTCTTTCTATACCCACACTTCTATTCTCTTTTCAACTTCTTCGCAGCTACCACTCCTTCTCAAAGAAAAAATAATCCATGGCTTCAAAAATCTAGAAGAAATTCAATAAAAATTCCAAAACCAATTGCATTAAACTGTATGGCTTTAAGCTTCAATTCGATATACATAGAATTTGGTGTGATGGCTGTTTATGATATTCGAATTTCAAACCAATGAGCCTAGTGCCTGGATTTTTCAATGGAATGGAGTTCGATTTGCAAAATGAAGGTCGTAGTTCTGTTGCAAGTGGAGTTTAGCAGCTTATGGTAAAAATTTGTGGGTTTTGGAATGAAAAGTGTCGAGTCTTTTTCTTATTGGCTGCATGGAGACCGAGAAAGGGAATGTCGGGAGGAGTGCAAGTTTAGAGTCATTGGTTGGAGATATAAGCACTGGCGAAGAGGATTTTGATGCCATTGAATGTCAAAACCAATGAGTGAGGACGGAGGTAGTAAGTGATGAAGGGGCAAAAATGTTAGCTGAGCAGTAGGAAGAGGAAGCACACGGTTTAAATCAGGGAAGAATGATTTCGTGAGTTAATCCATGTGGACTAGGGGTAATTAATTAGTTAATTAATATGTTAATAATATTTTAATGTGATCAAATCTTGTAATGTGCTTCACCAAACTTCAGCTCAACGTAAAGGCATCAATGAAAATAAATGGTGTCTCTATAAAAGGCGACTGCCTATCGCTCCCTTCTCTCCATGCTCACTCCTCTTAGTTATGTGAATCCCTTTTCACTTTCAGATCTCTTGTGCATTCCTCTTTCCATCATCTTCCCTTAGGCAGCTTTTTCTCTTGCGTAGTTTGCCTCTATTTTACCCTAACCCTGAACACTCCAGATCCGTGTTCTGCACCTCAAACGTCCACTAATTTGTTTCCATCTCGTCGCCTCACGCACCTCACCAGCTTCTGATCCTTCATGAGGTGTACACACAATCCGATTTTGTCCATCTTTAGTGAAAGGTTGTTGTTATTCTGCGATCCCTGCTCTATCTTATCACGTACGAGTTTACATCGAAAAGCTGTCTTGGGTTGGATTACTATAGCAACGAGATGGTATTGTTACTTGTGTTAGTATGTCTATTCCTGTGTCGTTGATATAACATTTACTTTTTCACTAGAATGGTCGTGGACTTGAATCTTGTATGTTTCGACTTGTGATTGTGTTATTTTGGAGTGTGTTATTGTGCATTTTGGTTCTAAGTTTTGGATGTGGACCTGTGGCTGTTTTTACGTTTGGATCTGGTAGTGGCTTTTTGGGCACTACGCCATAAATGGCCTTACACAACAAAAAATAATTGTTGGCATAAGCCCAAATTTTTTTGGCATAGGTCTTTGGCAACATTTTTAGAGTGATACAATTTTCACCGTTGTTGCAAACCTCAAAGACAATATTTTGACTATCTAGGACAACATAACAAATATTGTTACAATATAACCCTATTTGGGTTTTTAACAACATCCTTAGGGGTCTGTAGAAGAATTCCTAAAATGTTGCTATAGATATTAATTTTATTAACATATCTTGCAGGGCCAATTGGGCCCACGACACAATCTAATCCCATCCCTATGGCAACACCTTGAATTACTATTGCAACATTATTTCAGGCAACATTTATAACCCGTTGGCAACACTATACTAAAACTACCGCAACACTACACTAAAGATACTACAACGTCATACAGAAGAGACATTAAAAGCCACAATATCACATAGAACAGACAATATCACATAAACACTTGCATAATACACAATACACATCACAATTTGTACGACAATACACATTAGAATTCATGTCAATAACTACAAAATATCTAGTACTAATTTAAACGACTACAAATCTACTCCAAAATATCCCGTACACATAATAAGTCATACACGAGACTAAGAGCTAGTGCATCTAGTCATATTTTCATTGTCATTGGACATGGTTGTGGAAATTAGTTCCTCTAGATTCAACTCCAGGTTGGCATCGCTTAATTTTTTAAGCACCCAAGCCAAATTCTCTTGTACCTTCCATTTACCAGGGATTCTAGATTTGCTTCCACTTCTTCGACAAGCCTTTGCCTTAAGTCATGTATGTAAGCATTTGTTAGAGCCTCGGCTGATTGTTTTGCACACTTTGCATGCCTTTCTATAAGCAAAGAACAACCATGTGATCTTTGTAACGACCCAAAAAATCTGAACCAATTTAAATTTTTTAAATTGGCTATAATAATGGATTTTAAATATTTAAAATAAATATTTTAAATAATGGCAATGAAAAGTGAGTTTGAATCGACAATTGAAAACGAATATAATTAATTATAATTTTAAACAAGGCCTGAAAAGGCGCTGCAGTTTCAAAAATTGAATTCAAATTTTGTTGGACTGTACCGGGTGCAAAACAAAACGGATTTTAGTGAAACCAAAAATATTTAAATCTATTAGTGAATACCTTTCTAATGAATCTGAAAAATCGAATTTTCATAACAGAAAGCAAAAGTTATTGCCAAATGAATTTTCAGAAAGGTCGCTATGGAATTTATATAGCCCGTGAAATTGGCTATTTTGCAAACGACCTCGGAATTCGACGAAACCACTTTTGTTGGATCCGGGATGTGAAGCCATTGCTAGGTTTCAAATTTCATAATTTTTGAAGCTAGTATGTGAGCGTGGCAAAGGAAAACGTGTTTTGATCAATTACAGTTAAATTGGATCGACCAGAAATGGGCCTTTTTGCAAATAGTCTCAAAATTCGACGAAACTAGTTTTGTTGGGACCGTATCATCAAAACATAGCTAGATTTATTTTTCTGGAATTTTTCGAATCAGCTTGTGGCCCTGGCAAATTGAAATGTACGTTCAAATTGAATATTGAATGTTATATATTTTAATTTGAAGGAAAACTGACTGAAACAGTTGAATGGGCCTACGAAACATATCCCATTGTGTTCGGGATGGGGGTAAAACGCTAGGGACGACAGTCGTTGGGTTTGGATTGGAGGTCGTGTCAGAAAACCCCTTTTTAAACCCATCGGCCAATAAAATTATTTCTTCATAATTAAAAAAAAAACCCTCGTCTCCTTCACGATCGACGGTGGAAGCTGTTCAAGACTTCCAAGCCCGATCGCCGCCGCCTCCGCCACTTTCAGGTCGCGCCACCACCAGCAATCGACGCGTCTTCCCCTCCTCTTCAAATCCGACCACGCCACGACCACCACCATCACCTCCTCCGCCGGAATCGAGCCTCCAAAGTCTCCCACTTCCCAGCGCCGCCACGGCCAACCACGGCCACCGATTCCGACCAAACCCACCTCCGGCGACTCGGCCCTCTTCCCTCTTTCACGTCACGCCCTCTGATCTTCCCCTAGCTTCATGGATTTCGAGAAAATCCGAAACCCTTGTTTGAACCACCGTGAAAGGTGATTCCTTTATTTCCTTTGAACTGAAATTAACACTTTAAAGTGTTGCAAAGCTTTGAAAAATCATGTCTTTTTCATGTCTTAACGAAATTCGATGAAACAGGAGACATCGTGACCGCGAAGAGGCTCTCTACATTCTAGAAGAGACCGCGGATTTTTCTGAGCTCGCCACTATTTTTAGCAAAGCGACAAACCAATGTGAGATTTCTAATTTATAAACGATATGGAAAACGACGATGTATAAATTATATAGTCGATGTATGAGTTATATAAGCATTGTACACCTCTTGTGTAAGCGTTGTATAAGTTGTACGTTCGATGTATAATTTATATATGCGTTGTAAAAATTATATTTGTGTTGAAATAGAAATGAATTGCTATATATATATATGTGTGTATGTATATATATATATATATATATATATATATATATATATATATATATATATATATATACACCCCTCGTCCACAAACCATGGACGATATTTATTGGTTGTGATTGGTGTGAAAATTGATTGATAGCAAATGGTTGTTTGGGATTGTTTATGGTTCATATTGATTGATTGTGGTTGAAAAATACCCATTTGTGGTTGAGAAATATTTGGTTGAAACCACATAGGATTAGTTTATGGAAATGAAATAAATATATACATGCCGCCTGCGTGCGAACTAGATGCATGATCCCCATTGTCAAAAACCGCAAGGTTTTAAGGTAGAGCGAGGAGCCGTACTAGGGACGGTCCCGGTTTTAACTACCCTGCCGTTATGCTGCCGAAATTTTGAATAATATTCATGTGTTTGAATTATTTTCATTTGCTGAAACTATATTTATTCGTTGAATAGAAAACCTTCATGTGTTGAATCGATATTCATTCGTTGATTAGAAATTCATGTGTTGAATGGTATTCGTGTTTTAAATATAAAAATCACATTTTTATCTATATATATAAACTATAGAAAACCTTCATGTGTTGAATCGATATTCATTCGTTGAATTGAAATTCATGTGTCGAATGGTTTTTATATTTTTGAAATAAATTGTTTTATAATAAAAATCACATTTTTATCATCTATATGAACCATATAAAATAATCTCCTTTTGAAAGAAATTGTTTTATAACAAAAATCCTATTTTTATTACCTATATAAACTATATAAAATAATAGTGTTTTGAAATGAATTGATTTACAATAAAAATCACATTTTTATTATATAAATGAATTGTTAAAAATAGTGAAGTGTTGAAATAGAAGACAGTTAGATAAAAATATCATTATTATCAAATGTATGAAAAGAATATAGCTTTGAAATCGAAGAATCGATATATATATATAAATAGAATTAAAATATATCGAATAATGATGTTGTAGTTCGTATTTTGAAACCGTGATTTCAAACGATTAGTACGGGAGATCCGACCATCGGATTTTCCTGAAACCGCAACCGTTGGGTTCTCTTTGGAAAAATCTTTCTAACGGCACCAACTTTGTAAAAATCCAACGGTTGGATTGTCTGGAATGTTTAATTCAAATCTGAAGAAAAACAGCGCCAGAATCGATTATATATATATATATATATAAATATAATTATATTTAATCGAATAACGACGCTGTAGTTCGTATTTTGAAATCGAAACTTCAAACGATTGTACCGGGAGATCCGACCGTCGGATTTTCCCGAAACTGGAACCGTTGGATTCCTTTTGAAAAGATCTTTCCATTGATGTAAATTTTGTGAAGATCCAACAGTTAGATTTTCAGATATGTGTAAATCAAATCTAAAGAAAAACAGCGCCACGGCCGTGTTATGGCCCGAAGCGTCGTTTTGAATATATTGGCTATTTTAAAATAAATAAAAATAGCGATAAATCATTATGAAATATTATAAACGATGTGGATGTGATTTAGAAATTAACTGAAGGTTGGCTAAGTCGAATGGTTTCCTGGGTGTTGATCTGATGTTGGTTTCGGCCTTCGGGGTTAATATTTGGGAAATCGTTCTCTTACTGATTGACGGTTAGTGACTAATGAAATGAAATGATGTATGTGTATGTTAGTGTTGCACTTATTTATTACATACGCGAGTTGCTCAGAAAGACCGGGTTTAACCCATTCTGAATAACCGAATCGACGATAAGAAATCGAAGATAAAGACGGTGGTCGAAGATCGGAGATCTTCACCTCGTTTGGATGGTAACCGAGGTCCTGATTGGGAGGCATCCCGAAATATGGATAATGAGTGGTGACCGTCCAGACGTATGTGGTGATCGATGGGTTTGCGAGGTATATAGTGCCTCCGGTTTCGTTCAGACCCAGAACGGACTTGTAAATGGACTGGGTGTCTGACATTGGATTTTATTCTGTGTTGATTGATCTCTATTAAATATACATCTGTTTGGCGACGGAGAATTTATTCTTTTGCTTAACGCCCTTCTCTGAAACGCACGAGCTTAGAGGTTGTATATCGATGGACATCAGTCGCATGGCATGAATTGCTAGTGTGGCATGCCTAAGTGGCAAATGATCAAGGCTTCTGTTGAAAAGCAAAGTCTTGTGGTGATGATCAAAGCACCGCCTGTGTGGCGTAGCTTTGTGTATAATGTGAATTCGCGAGCCTCACACCCCAGTATGAACCAGAAACGGGAGAAGGACCTCAGGGAGGGCATGCGTTTCTTTCTAGCTAGGGTGGTGTCAGTGACGTACCAGCCCAGACATTTATATACTTTTCACCTGTATGGTTGTTGCTGTTGCGAGGTGCCTCGGTTTGATCGGATGATCCGGGTCCGATGGAGTCATTCGTTGGCTCGTTTACGCCCCAAAAAGCGGGGAAACGTATTGTTCAGGCATTTTAATCCACATCGGTGGACCAGCCCTGTCACTCAAAAGGCTTGACTGAGTACTTGCCTGAGACATGGGCTAGATTGTCTCGAATTCGGTAAGGACTATCTTTTGCCTTGGTTCATGACGGAAATCCAATTTCCAAATACGTGACTGTGCGGTTTTGAGTGTATATATATATGGCGACATGATATATGGTACCCATGCCGTCTATGATTGATAGTTATGATTGAAATTGTTTTTGAAACATATAAACACTAGTAATAATATCAAATGTTTTTGTTTTATTCGTATCAATCATATTTTGGCCATTATAAGGTAAAACTCTATCCTCCGGTTTGCGTTGCATTGTGTGATGGGAACTGAGTCTTATAATGGCTTCATTTTTATAAAAAGCATTGTGATGTTTAAAAGAATTATTTGTTTTAAAGCACTGGTAATCCAATGGAGTAAACCCGTTCCACGAAAGTGGCGTGGTCCAGTGATTAGCCATATATTAAATGTGTTGAGTAGATTTCCCATACCAGTCCCATGACTGACTCGTAGTTTGTTTCACTTTCAAACTCGGGTGCCCCTTTTTCTACACGGGCAACCTTGTATTCACGTTTAGCTGGTTCTTTATAGATAGCCGGAGCTGAAGATGGATTCTATCATTTATCTCTTTTTATGTTGTTCAGCTCCTATTGTACATATTTTGTTTGTTTCCGCTGTAGACATATATGTATAGTTGAACTGTATTTGTACTAAGTATGATCCTGTAAACTGTGTAACTCTGATGACTACTCTTATCCAGTATATTCTATTGTTCAATATCTGGTGTATTTATTAAATTCTGTTCTGCTATTTTCTGTTTATGTGTTATATTCCAAAGATTACCTTGTCTCCGTCAGTATGGGATTTGGGGTCGTCTCAACGTGTTATCAGAGCTTTGGTTAAGCTTAGTTCTGGAATATAACATATTAACAAACTCATCAGAAATAGAACCAGTAGTGTTCTAGGACGGGTAACTCATTACAGATAGGATCAGTAATATCCTAGTATGAGTAAAGCAGAATGAAATTTCCCCTCGATAGACACATTTACATTTGAAGTATTTGTTTCTATGTTTTAAAATATCTTTTCTGTGACATGACACTTAATCTACTGTTTGCAGAAGTACTAGAAAATGAGTGTCAGAAATAGAAGGAATGCGGAACCGGATATTGAGGCCCTATTAATCAAATATCGAAATATGGGTGGAATACCGTTCTCTGGTGAAGAATCTATTATGAAGACACTGGCTTGGATTCGTTCGGCTGAAAAGATCTTTGATGGTTTAAAGCTGAGGGAAGACCAGAAAAGATCACTGGCCTCCTGGGCACTCAAAGATGAAGCTTTGTTCTGGTGGGATTCGGTTATAGAGAATAATCCAGAAGGTGATATCACCTGGGACAGATTCAAAGTGATTTTCCTGGAAAGATTTACTCCTCCCGAAGCGACTGAGCGATTATGCGACGAATTTTCTTATCTGATACAAGGTGATATGACCATCCCAGAATATCATAAGAAATTCAACGAACTTTCTCACTTTGCTCCTCATTTGATTAAAGACCCAAAGAGGAAGAATCTGAGATTTATTCACGGACTTCAAAGAAAATATCAGAACAGTGTAATGAGGAATGTGAAGCTTCCTTTGTCGGAAATGATTTATATGGCTTATCAGTATGAAGATCTCGATAGGAAAGGTATGTTGCGCGGCGAAGAGGAAGTCAGTTCAAGCGATAAGGTTGAATCAAAAACTGATCGTCCTGAGGCCAGTACGATGTCTGAGGTCAGTAAGGAGCCTAAAACCAATCAGAAAAGGGCCAGATCAGGAAAAGAACCGGTAACGACCGCCATATGCAACAACTGCCATAAGCAAGGGCATTTGCAAGGAAATTGCAGATCTTTAAAGAAGCAAGGAAAGAGCGTATCCAAACCTACGAAGAGGCAAAAGAACACACATGGCGAAAGGAAATGCCATAAGTGTCGTCAAGCAGGTCATATTGCACGGGAGTGTCAACTCTCAAAGAAATCTGAGGCAGTACATATAAATGAAGTAGCAGAAACTTCTGAGCCCTCAGATAGTCAAGGGAGGTCTGATGTTTTAGAAGGCACGCTCAATGTCAAGAACATTCCAGTTAAAGTACTGTTTGACACAGGCGCGTCACGAAGCTTTATTGCAAAGAGTGCAGTCAAGAAGTTAGATTTGAGGTTGAAGAAGCTCAAAGAACCAATGACTGTCCAAAATCCAGTTGGGGGTTCCATCAATCTCAGTTGGATTTGTGCAGTACCTGTCTCTTTTTCTTGCTATAAATTCCCTATTATCTCTATCGTCATGAATTTTAATGAATTCGATCTTATTCTGGGATTGGATTGACTAACCAAATATGTAGCAGAGGTTAGATGCGCCGAGAGAGTTGTTAAGGCAAAGGCCCAATCGGGGAATTATATAACCATACCATGTGAAGGCCCGACTTCAAATAGAAAGGACTTCTGGGCAGCTTTGGATGTTTCTCCAGCCCAAATAGAAAATATCCCTGAAGTCGCAGAGAATATTCCTGACCTCATCAAAGACATTCCTGTCGTCAAGAACTATGCGGATGTGTTCGAAGAAGTTGTTCGCTTGCCTCCGCAGAGAGAAATAGATTTCAAGATCGCTTTGATCCCGAATGCAAGGACGGTAGTTCACGCTATTCGAAGAATGTCCTTGAAAGAGAAAGAAGAACTTCACAATCAAACACGACAGCTAGTATGGAAGGGTCTAATCAGGCCCAGTTTCTCTGATTGGGGAGTAGCAGTGGTGTTTGTCCCAAAATCTTACGGTACTCTACGTCTATGTGTGGATTATTGCGATCTGAACAAATAGACGATAAAGAACAAATATCCATTGCCGCGGATTAATGATTTGTTGGATCGATTAAATGGAGCACAGGTATTTTCATGAATGGACCTAGCTACAGGCTTCCATCAACTTCGAATTGCCGAAGAGTGTGTTCCAATGACAGCATTCAGAGGCCCTGACTTATTCTACGAGTGGTTAGTAATGCCGTTCGGCTTATGTAACGCTCCAGCTTATTTCGTCGATCTAATGAATATAGTGTTCAGAGGGGTTTTGAATAAATTTGTTCTGGTTTTCAGTGACGATATTCTAATCTTCTCTAAATCAAAAGCCGAACATGAAAAGCATCTGGAACAGGTTCTAGAAATTCTGAGACGGAATGTATTGAAAGCCAAACTGTCCAAATGCATATTCAGGAAAGATGAAGTGAAATTTCTGGGCCATGTTGTATCGAAAGAAGGAATTGCTGTGGATCCAAGCAAAATCACAGCTATTCAGAATTGGAAACAGCCCAGTACCCCCACTGAAGTCCGCAGTTTTCTCGGATTGACTAGCTATTACCGGAAGTTCGTTAAAGACTTTTCGAAGATATCTGGTCACTTAACGAAGCTTACAAAGAAGCATTCTAAATTCAAGTGGACTCCAGAATGTGAAGAGGCTTTTGAGGAGCTAAATTTAAGATTAACGACCGCTCCAGTGTTAACCATCATTGATGGCAATCAGGATTTGAAAGTCTGGACTGATGCTTCTAGAGAAGGCCTTGGCGCAGTGTTAATACAAAGAGGTCAAGTGATTGCTTATGCTAGCCGTCAACTGAAGCCGCACGAAAAGAACTACGTAACTCATGATCTTGAGTTGTTGGCTATAGTATTCGCTTTGAAAATCTGGAGACACTATCATCTGGGTGAGAGATTTGAACTGTTTACAGATCACCAGTCGTTTGAAGTATCTGTTCACCCAGAAAGACCTGAATCTGAGGCAGCAGCATTGGCTGGAGTTTCTTGCAGCATATGACTTTGAAATTATATACACTCCAGGGAAAGCCAATGTCGTGGCCGATGCGTTAAGCCGAAAGAATGAAATGATCGCCAGTTTTATTATCACGACTTCATTGCTAGATAAGATATCTACTCTTCAGGAGGATGATCACTTCATTCAGAAGATCAGAGAGATAATTCAATAAGGCGAACCCTCGAGTTTCCAAGTTGATAATGATGGGATTCTAAGGCTCAAAGGTCGAATCTGTGTCCCTAACATTCCTGAGCTTCGAAAGGAAGTACTGGATGAATGCCACAAGTCAAAACTTAGTACCCATCCGGGAGTAAGCAAAATGTATAATGACATCAAACGCACTTTCTGGTGGAAGTCGATGAAGAGGGACATTTCTTTATATGTTACTTGATGCCCTACTTGCCAGCTAGTCAAAAGCGACCAACAGAAACTAGCTGGATTATTACAATCGCTAGACGTTCCAGGCTGGAAGTGGGAACATATTTCTATGGATTTCATTGATGGTCTGCCCAGAACCAGAAAAGGGAATGACATTATTTGGGTGATCGTAGATCGCTTCACGAAGACCGCCCATTTCATACCTGTCTGATCAAACAGAACTGCTCAGAGTCTGGCGCAGATATACTTCAAGGAAATAGTTAGACTGCATGGAGTGCCGCTCAGTATAGTCAGTGATAGAGATACAATATTCACTAGCAAATTCTGGGAAGCATTTCAAGTCGAGCTGGGAACGAAGTTGAACTTAAGCACCGCTTATCATCCTCAGAAAGACGGTAAGACTGAGAGGGTGAATCATATTTTAGAAGATCTATTGCAGGCTTGTGTTATAGATTTCGGTGGATCATGGGAAGACCATCTGCATTTGGCGGAATTCTCATATAACAACAGCTACCAGGCGAGTCTGACAATGTCGCCATTCGAAGCATTGTATGGTAGACCGTGCCGATCTCCTGCTTGTTGGGTCGAACCCGGTAATAGACTTGTGTTAGGGCCACACATGATTCGAGAAGCCGCCGACAAAGTCGATTTTATCAAGAAGCGATTACTCGCCGCTCAAAGCCGACAAAAGAGTTATGCCGATAGAAGAAGAAGAGATATATCCTTTGTTGTTGGCGACTACGTATATTTGAAAGTATCGCCAATGAGAGGAGTTATCCGGTTCGGTAAGACTGGAAAGTTGGCACCCAAATTCATTGGTCCGTTTCCTATTCTGGAACGGATCGGAACTCTCGCTTATAGGGTTAAATTGCCAGATTGGTTGCCTGGAGTTCATGATGTATTTCACATATCTCAACTTCGAAAGCACGTTCATGATCCAGACTTGATCGTGGAGGAAGCAGCTCAGCAGGATATTGAAATTACTCCAGAATTAGCTGTGAGAAGAGAGCCGCTAAAGATCATCGGCAAAGAAACCAAAGAGCTAAGGAACAAGAAGGTTCACTTAGTCAAAGTGCAATGGAGTGGAGATCCGCGAGATTGTACTTGGGAAACTGAGGAGAGCATTCAGAAAGCTTATCCTAGATGCCGAGTAGATATCTCTATTTGACTCCGGTGCAAGGTACATTTACCATACTTTGCATTACTAATTAGTCTCAATTCTGTTGTTATTTTCTTTCCATGGATGTGCACTTTTAATTCTATAGTCTGAATGATTTTAAAAGAGAATAGTAATGGATTTGTATGATTTTGAAAAGTTAAAATCAATTTGATTGCTGTTTGTGTTGGGTGATAGTAAATTAGATTAATTAAATTATTGAAACGATAGTTAATTTAATTAATAAGAGAATAATGGTAGAATTTATTCATTTAAATCACACATTGAACTGATTAGAAAATAAATAGATATATATATACAAGTGTATTATATATGTTTGAACATGTAAATGGATTAGCTGTTGAGTAAGGATTTTATTTGCGTGCCCGACAAATAGGTAAACCTTAATGAGTTGGATGTGAAATATTATTATATCAACTCCTGTGAATGCCATTGGATGCGGAGTGCTGGTTTTTCTATGTGAAATAATAAACGTCGCCATAGGATAGTAACAATTAATTTTGAACTACATTGCATAGCATACTTCAGAAGATAGGCATACTTCATCATATACCACATAAGCATTTGGAGCTTGTGTGACGAGGTGGAAGATTTACCATACGAGCGAGAGGCTTGTATGGCGATGATTATATTTTACAGGTTGAACTGATGACTGATATGGACTATTTAAATTGTAACGATTAAATTGCCAGATTAATAAAAAAAACCCACACGGGTCTGGAGTTGACAATAATCACGTCTCTCTAGTTATTAGATATGGCACATGGACTATTTATTACCCACACGGAACAGGGTGACGAGAATTTATTCTCTGGAATTATTATCAATACACGCTCCCCTGTAAACACCAGAATATATCACTATAAATATGTGTATGCTTATTAGGATTTATTGGGTACCTAATACGGCCCAATAAATTTCCAAACCTCTCCCCGTACAAAGGAGGTTATGGCGAAATTTTTCGAAAATTCCGGGTGTTAGCCAAATTTTTGAAGAATTTGAAAATTATCAGAAACTGAAATGTTTGAGAATGGAAGCCAGATCGAACGTAGAGTTGATTAATCAAACCACTTTCGACTTTGTTCCTTTTCGGGGACGAAAAGTTTTAAGTGGGGGAGATTGTAACGACCCAGCAAATATGAACTAATTTAAAATTTTTAAATTGGCTAAAATAATGGATTTTAAATATTTAAAATAAATATTTTAAATAATGGCAATGAAAAGTGAGTTTGAACCGACAATTGAAAACGAATATAATTAATTATAATTATAAACAAGGCCAGAAAAGGCGCTGTAGTTTCAAAAATTGAATTCAAAATTTGTCGGACTGTACCGGGTGCAAAACAAAACGGATTTTAGTGAAACCAAAAATATTTAAATCTGTTAGTGAATACCTTTCTAACGAATCTGAAAAATCGAACTTTCATAACGGAAAGCAAAAGTTATGGCCAAATGAATTTTAAAAAAGGTCGCTATGGAATTTATATAGCCCGTGAAATTGGCCATTTTGCAAACGACCTCGGAATTCGACGAAACCACTTTTGTTGGATCAGGGATGTAAAGTTATTGCTAGGTTTCAAATTTCATAATTTTTGAAGCTAGTATGTGAGCGTGGAAAAGGAAAACGTGTTTTGATCAATTACAGTTAAATTGGATCGACCAGAAATGGGCCTTTTTGCAAACAGTCTCAGAATTCGACGAAACTAGTTTTGTTGGGACCGTATCGTCAAAACATAGCTAGATTTATTTTTATGGAATTTTTTGAATCATTTTGGGGCCCTGGCAAATTGAAATGTACGTTCAAATTGAATATTGAATGTTATATATTTTAATTTGAAGGAAAACTGACTGAAACAGTCGAATGGGCCTACGAAACATATCCCATTGTGTTCGGGATGGGGGTAAAACGCTAGGGACGACAGTCGTTGAGTTTGGATTGGAGGTCGTGTCAGAAAACCCCTTTTTAAACCCATCGGCCAATAGAATCATTTCTTCATAATTTTAAAAAAATAAAAAAAATAAAAAACCTCGCCTCCTTCACGATCGACGGCGGAAGCTGTTCAAGACTTCCAAGCCCGATCACCGCCGCCTCCGCCACTTTCAGGCAGCGCCACCACCAGCAATCGACGCGTCTTCCCCTCCTCTTCAAATCCAACCACGCCACGACCTCCACCATCACCTCCTCCGCCGGAATGGAGCCTCCAAAGTCTCCCACTTCCCAGCGCCGCCACGGCCAACCACGGCCACCGATTCCGACCAAACCCACCTCTGTCGACTCGCCCCTCTTCCCTCTTTCACGTCACGCCCTCTGATCGTCCCCTAGCTTCACGGATTTCGAGAAAATCCGAAACTCTTGTTTGAACCAGCGTGAAAGGTGATTCCTTTATTTCCTTTGAACTGAAATTAACACTTTAAAGTGTTGCAAAGCTTTGAAAAATCATGTCTTTTTCATGGCTTAACGAAATTCGATGAAACAGGAGACATCGTGACCGCGAAGAGGCTCTCTACATTCTAGAAGAGACCGCGGATTTTTCTGAGCTCGCCACTATTTTTAGCAAAGCGACAAACCAATGTGAGATTTCTAATTTATAAACGATATGGAAAACGACGATGTATAAATTATATAGTCGATGTATGAATTATATAAGCGTTGTACACCTCTTGTATAAGCGTTGTATAAGTTGTACGTTCGATGTATAAGTTATATATGCGTTGTAAAAATTATATATGTGTTGAAATAGAAGTGAATCGCTATATATAAATATATATATATATATATATATATATATATATATATATATATATATATATATATATATATATATACGCCCCTCGTCCACAAACCATGGACGATATTTATTGGTTGTGATTGGTGTGAAAATTGATTGATAGCGAATGGTTGTTTGGGATTGTTTGTGGTTGATATTGATTGATTGTGGTTGAAAAATACCCATTTGTGGTTGAGAAATATTTGGTTGAAACCACATAGGATTAGTTTGTGGAAATGAAATAAATATATATATGCCGCCTGCGTGCGAACTAGATGCATGATCCCCATTGTCAAAAACTGCAAGGTTTTAAGGTAGAGCGAGGAGCCATACTATGGACGGTCACGGTTTTAACTACCCTGCCGTTATGCTGCCGAAATTTTGAATAATATTCATGTGTTTGAATTATTTTCATTTGCTAAAACTATATTTATTCGTTGAATAGAAAACCTTCATGTGTTGAATCGATATTCATTCGTTGATTAGAAATTCATGTGTTGAATGGTATTCGTGTTTTAAACATAAAAATCACATTTTTATCTATATATATAAACTATAGAAAACCTTCATGTGTTGAATCGATATTCATTCGTTGAATTGAAATTCATGTGTCGAATGGTTTTTATATTTTTGAAATAAATTGTTTTATAATAAAAATCACATTTTTATCATCTATATGAACCATATAAAATAATCTCCTTTTGAAAGAAATTGTTTTATAACAAAAATCCTATTTTTATCACCTATATAAACTATATAAAATAATAGTGTTTTGAAATGAATTGTTTTACAATAAAAATCACATTTTTATTATATAAATGAATTGTTAAAAATAGTGAAGTGTTGAAATAGAAGACAGTTAGATAAAAATATCATTTTTATCAAATGTATGAAAAGAATACAGCTTTGAAATCGAAGAATCGATATATATATATATATATAGAATTAAAATATATCGAATAACGACGCTGCAGTTCGTATTTTGAAACCGTGATTTCAAACGATTAGTACGGGAGATCCGACCATCGGATTTTCCTGAAACCGCAACCGTTGGGTTCGCTTTGGAAAAATCTTTCTAATGGCACCAACTTTGTAAAAATCCAACGGTTGGATTGTCTGGAATGTTTAATTCAAATCTGAAGAAAAACAGCGCCAGAATCGATTATATATATATATATATATATATATATATATATATAATTATATTTAATCGAATAACGACGCTGCAGTTCGTATTTTGAAATCGAAACTTCAAACGATTGTACCGGGAGATCCGACCGTCGAATTTTCCCGAAACTGGAACCATTGGATTCGTTTTGAAAAGATCTTTCTAATGATATAAATTTTGTGAAGATCCAACGGTTAGATTTTCAGATATGTGTAAATCAAATCTGAAGAAAAACAGCGCCGCGGCCGCGTTATGGCCCGAAGCGTCGTTTTGAATATATTGGCTATTTTAAAATAAATAAAAATAGTGATAAATCGTTATAAAATATTATAAACGATATGGATGTGATTTAGAAATTAACTGAAGGTTGGCTAAGTCGAATGGTTTCCTGGGTGTTGATCTGATGTTGATTTCGGCCTTCGGGGTTAGTATTTGGGAAATCGTTCTCTTACTGATTGACGGTTAGTGACTAATGAAATGAAATGATGCGTGTGTATGTTAGTGTTGCACTTGTTTATTAAATACGCGAGTTGCTCAGAAAGATCGGGTTTAACTCATTCTGAATAACTGAATCGACGATAAGAAATCGAAGATAAAGACGGTGGTCGAAGACCGGAGATCTTCACCTCGTTTGGATGGTAACTGAGGTCCTGATTGGGAGGCATCCCGAAATATGGATAATGAGTGGTGACCGTCCAGACGTACGTGGTGATCGATGGGTATGCGAGGTATATAGTGCCTCCGGTTTCGTTCAGACCCAGAACGGACTTGTAAATGGACTAGGTGTCTGACATTGAATTTTATTCTGTGTGGATTGATCTCTATTAAATATACATCTGTTTGGTGGCGGAGAATTTATTCTTTTGCTTAACGCCCTTCTCTGAAACGCACGAGCTTAGAGGTTGTATATCGATGGACATCAGTCGCATGGCATGAATTGCTAGTGTGGCATGCCTAAGTGGCAAATGATCAAGGCTTCTGTTGAAAAGCAAAGTCTTGTGGTGATGATCAAAGCACCGCCTGTGTGGCGTAGCTTTGTGTATAATGTGAATTTGCGAGCCTCACACCCCGGTATGAACCGGAAATGGGAGAAGGACCTCAGGGAGGGCATGCGTTTCTTTCTAGCTAAGGTGGTGTCAGTGACGTACCAGCCCTGACATTTATATACTTTTCACCTGTGTGGTTGTTGCTGTTGCGAGGCTCCTCGGTTTGATCGAACGATCCGGGTCCGATGGAGTCATTCGTTGGCTCGTTTACGCCCCAAAGGGCGGGGAAACGTATTGTTCAGGCATTTTAATCTACATCGGTGGACCGGCCCTGTCGCTCCAAAGGCTTGACTGAGTACTTGCCTAATACATGGGCTAGATTGTCTCGAATTCGGTAAGGACTATCTTTTGCCTTGGTTCATGACGGAAATCCAATTTCCAAATACGTGACTGTGCGGTTTTGATTGTATATATATATATATATGGCGACATGATATATGGTACCCATGCCGTCTTTGATTGATAGTTATGATTGAAATTGTTTTTGAAACATATAAAAACTAGTAATAATATCAAATGTTTTTGTTTTATTCGTATCAATCATATTTTGGCCATTATAAGGTAAAACTCTATCCTCCTGTTTGCATTGCATTGTGTGATGGGAACTGAGTCTTATAATGGCTTCATTTTTATAAAAAGCATTGCATGTTTAAAAGAATTATTTGTTTTAAAGCACTGGTAATCCAATGGAGTAAACCCGTTCCACGAAAGTGGCGTGGTCCAGTGATTAGCCATATATTAAATGTGTTGAGTAGATTTCCCATACCAGTCCCGTGACTGACTCGTAGTTTGTTTCACTTTCAAACTCGGGTGCCCCTTTTTCTACACGGGCAGCCTTGTATTCAGGTTTAGCTAGTTCTTTCTGGATAGCTAGAGCTGAAGATGGATTCTATCATTTATCTCTTTTTATGCTGTTTAGCTCCTATTGTACATATTTTGTTTGTTTCCGCTGTAGACATATACATATAGTTGAACTGTATTTGTCCTAAGTATGATCCTGTAAACTGTGTAACTCTAATGATTACTCTTATCCAGTATATTCTATTGTTCAATATCTGGTGTATTTATTAAATTCTATTCTGCTATTTTCTGTTAATGTGTTATATTCCAAAGATTACCCTTGTCTCCGTCAGTACTGGATTTGGGGTCGTCTCAATCTTCCATTTGAAATTACTGTTTCAACAATATTTCCACCTTCTCCACCAGCCTTTTACCTTTGAAGTAAGTCCTACAAAATAAAGCCATATCAAAATTACCCTACAATAAATGCACCGAATGCACCTAATGCTTACATATATAGAGAAAGCAGCAAATACTTACATATGGAGAGAATGCAGAAAATTACCCTACCGTAAATGCTTACATATGCAGCAAATGTGTATAGCAAATGGAGAGAAAGCCAATTTTGGAAACAATTTGTTTATGTGCATGTAATTAGAAAACAATTTGTAACATATATGCTGGTAAAATCAGGGAGAAAACCATGTATGTTTCCAATCAAACATCGTCATACGTAGGGCTGCACAAAGTATAGTTGGGTCGGGTTGGACCAAATACTTCATCCGACCCGCATAGGTTCAGGTTTAAGGTAGTTCAACCCATGTCCGACCTTATATGAGGTTGGATATGGGTTGGGTCGGGTTAAGTAGAGTTGGGTTTGGTTGCTTAAATAAAATAAAAAATGAGAATATGAGGGATTTTTTTTAAAAAATAATATTAAAACATTTAGCATAAAATATCATATTTTAGCTAGCATAATGCATTTAAAATAACCGATTCACTATGAAATATATTTTAATAAAATTTCATTGTAAAATACATCATACGAAATTAATTTACTACATAATAGAACAAGTGTTTCATTTTAAAATATATTAAAATGCTCGTTAAAATATATATTTTCCAAATTCTATCTAGTCCGGATTTACATGAATTATGCTTTTTGTATATTTACTACAGAACACATAAACATTATTCTAAGACTATACTATTCTAATTTAATTGGACGAATATTAAATTAGTTTTTTAATATAGGGTAGGGTTGGGTTAAAATACGGTTAGGTTGATTAAAATATCAAAACCCGACCCGTATATAGTATAGGTAACAAATTGTAACCCATATCTGACCCAAACTAGGATGGGTTGGGTTTATGTGGGTTGGGTTGGGTTGGTGGGTTGGTTCAGATAGGATATGCGTTGTGTGCAGCCTTGTCATACGTTTATAAGAAAGTATAAGACATATGTATAAACACGTTCATAATGCAGAGATAGCCACTATAGCAGTTTTATACGACTCAGACAGAGTTGGTCCTCATGTCAGACATATGTATAACCACATTCATAGTGAAAATGCTTACATATGACAGTTTTATGCAGACTGGTCTTGTGGAAGTTATCGAAAAAGGTAATGAATTTACATGGAAAGGGGAGGGGTGTAAAGATTTCTCTGTCAATAGTAAACATACATAATATTTGTGAATTTTAATTTTTATGACTCATTTATTGATTTCAGTGCTACTTTATTACCACAGTCAACAAGCGACCACTGCCCTATCTTCATTCAATTATCTGCCAATACAACACAGAGACAAGAGAGAATTCATTTTAGTATAACAACGCATGATCGAATTTACAGGGATAAATTGATTTAGTGAAGACAACTCAAAACATGGAATAACCAAAGGATGTCTTTATCGACATCCGTAAATATTTTATGACAAAAAATGAATTCAAGAACAACATGTTTCAATTAGAATGTTACATGTATAATCAGGCTATGGTTTTACATGCCTATCTCAATGACAAGTGCACAAATGTGCAGAAATGTCAAGAAAAAAGTTTCATGTGCATAAATGTCACAAGTGCATGCACAGAGCATAAGTGTAACAAATGTATGAAAGAGAGTCCAAACTTATGTGAATGGCCAAGAACAGGTTCACATAGCCAAAAGCCAAACTCAGGTTCAACAAAACATAAAAAAATAATTACAAAACAAAATTATTACTTACAAGTTTGTACTTCATTACTTGAGGATTAGACACGTACTCACATCCATCTGTTCTCTTATGACTTTTAAGAAAAAGTGTTGCATCGAACGGTGTCTCCTGATGCAAGTTCAAGAGATAGTTTAGCATACACTCTCTTTAGTTAAAAAGCATCTAGGCTAAATACTTCGTGTCAATAGCTTCCACGCCATCTCATCTAGAAAACTGTAATTAATAAATAAATGTAAAGTATCACATACCATCTTATGACAAAGCTGGGCAAACGACTTTGGACCAGCCATGTGTGCGTGCCTAGATACGACTTACGATTTTCAGAATTTTTTTTGGCTCTTTTCAAAAAAATACACGAATAGCAAAGTACTCGTTTATCTCATAAAAAACAAAAATACTCGTTTATGTTGCGAAATAAATCATATGTACGTATACCTGAATCTCATCATCTTCCCAACACCTCAAGAGCACGTTTAAGTCCTCCAGTGGAATGTTGTCCGGCTTGTTTTCTAGCCTCTGCTTATCAGTCTCATAAGCTTTATAATAAGATGTTCTTATGCGACTCTTGTACCCCCTCCAACAGTCACGAATAGATTTCAACACCCAATTTTCACATTCATTGGGAATAATATACCGTTGCTTAAATATAAATAAAAGAATAAAAAGAATAAATAAATCATAATTCAGCCACATTATAGTTAATAGATCAATATTATTTATTAAAGTAATATTCAACTACATTATAGTTAATAATAGGTTACCATAACAAATTCCATTGAGATTGCTTCAACTTTTCAGGAACATCAGACCAAGATTTATACGTAAGTGGTACATCCCTTTTCAATGTTGCTACAAAGTAGCTTAGTTCAAATATTACTTCGTCATCATCTGAAGAAGGTTGGAACCGCTGGTCCATATCAATTACCACTCATTTGTCATACTCCCTTGTATGAACATTAAACATCTTAGTTTGACCTCTGAGTCTTCTAGGAAATTCAACTTTAATTAAAACGAAAAGTTCCATCAAATAATAACGTAAATCATAATGTAAATTTGGTATAAATTAGGTACTTAAATATTAATCCTACTGCAATATTAAATTTCACTATCACATCAATTCAGTACCTGCTTCAACTTCTTCATTTTCAATTTCTGGCAAGACATTCTCCGCAACATCCTTATTTTCCATACCACTTGCACTAAATTTTGCAGCATTTTTCTTTTGTCGTTCCCGCAGAGCCAAATAACCGTCCGTTGTTTCTTTTCCTTCAACATCCTTCTAATTTGTACTTACTAACAAGCTTGGGCTTGGGCTTAGGCTTCTCAACTTTTCATTTTCCTTTGCCTTACGACTAGTTGAACGAGTTTGTGGTCTACAAACAGGCTTGGGCTTCTCAACTTTTTTAGTTTTCTAAATTCTATATATAAGTAGGAAATAAGATTATATTTTATAGTTATTATCTTCATAAGCAGAAAAAATAAGATATGTAGCTATCACGCACCTTTCATGGACATTGTAAAATATCATCTTCACTATGCTCCTCATGGTCCAGATTATATTCCTCGTTATCCACATCCTAATGCATTTTTTTTTTTCATTTTTTGTTTTGCATTTCTCAGATCAGCTGAAATTGCAGGCACACCTAGAGAAGCAAGAAGTTCATTGTTCCTCATCAAATTCTCATCTCTTTGTATTTCATAGTCTTTTAGAAATGGTGGACGTGGAGGATACTCATTTCGAGGTGGTGGAGGTGGTAGATGAACATCTTACAAGTATATAATAAACAGGAAAATCATAGTAAGTATGCATCAAGAGTGGTACAAAATATTCAAATTACAATAAGATCATCATAATAAGAATTCTTCGAAGCTGCTTGCCATTTTCATCCATATTTTCGTATTCCCTTGGTGGAATATGTGATTCGAACTTCTTCTTAACACTTGCTGAATTGAAATTCACCGTTGAAACGCTGATTTTTAGTTTTTGGTATTTTTGTGTTGTCTTCCGATGATTTACCATATCAGCTAACTTTAAATTAAGGGTTTCATTGTTGGGTTCTAGATTATTCATCCTTGCCGACTTCCGAGTACTGTTCAGCTCGGCTATCTTTTGACCCGTGATTGTATTGTTGGGTTCTGGATCATTCAAACATGTCGACTTTCGAGGACTGTTCACCTCAACTACGTTTAGATTCATGGTTGCATTGCTATTCAGCCATGCTGACTTCCAAGGAATGTTGACTTCAACTAACTTCTTGTTTTTTGGTTCTTTTGTAGTTGATGAGTCGTCACGCACTGTCGTTTCAGTGGTATTGTAGCAGCAACAAACAATACAATAATATTATAATCCTGATCTTTACATGATATATTATCACAATCATTTTTTTTACTATATTAAAATATCACAATCTGTAAATGATATATATATATATACCTGTAACCAAATTCAGTGGCCTTGACCGAATGATTACATGCGACTACATTTGCTTTAGTGGCTCAATTGTAGTATCGACAATGTTGTCAATATAAAAATCTAATTTGTCGCCACTGTTAGCTCCATTGACAAATTCGGGAAGGTCCGCACATTCGTCACTGACTTCCACCTACCCTTCTCACAATTTCTCATATAAATTCCTCTTATTTCATTGTAGAAAAGGTCCTGCTTCACAAATTCCATGAGCACTATGTACGAGTAGTCAGGATCAACGCCCTTTACCCTAGTGAAGGTTCCACCAACATATTCTTCCTTCTGAAATATACCCTTATGATGAAATGTGAGATGCATGGATTCCCCCATCCTATACAAAATGGATGCAGAATGGTGAGTATACATTGGAAGCGAGATATGAAATAATAAAATGGGAAGGTGTATTAAGTACATATGCGTATGCAGGTGTATAAAGCACTAGAAACAACAAGGGAACACATAAAATTAGAATAACTTACAAGTAGTCAAGTAATTAAAAAGTACTAAATTAATTATGAAAATCAATAGATACGAAAGTTGTCCCTTAATTAAGAACCAATACATAAATAGAAGTCACTTGATCAAATTTGCTACATAGGAATCAAGAAGCAGTTTCCTTTATTATGCTAGGCGGAATAAAGATTTGTATTTCCGAGACATCATCTCTATACCACCTTACATCGCTAGCTTGATCTCCTATTCCATAACCACATTGAATATCATGTAAAACTGGTTCATCTTCATTTCCATTTTCCTTTTCAACATCACATCAGTCCCTTGGCAATTTCTTGAGTACATTATAAAGTGTCGTATCAGTTGGATCTTGTACATAAAAATTTGGTTATACCTTTGAAGCCATAACATACGGATTAGATTTCTGGCACAATCAATTAAAATTAACTCGAGTCATCCCATACAAATCTTTCTCTTCTTGGTACTGGCAACACTTAAATAAAACCAATGAAATTTCTCCCCAATAATCAATTTCTATTACTTCATCAATTGCTCCGTAGTAACTAACATCACCAACCAATGGATTTTGATCTTTTGAACTTGCAAAGCTAGTGGTCAAGGGAGTCAAGAATACACCAGTATTATGTGTTTTGCACTTGGCATCTCTTTATTTTGTATGGAATCTGTATCCATTAATAACATATCCACTAATTTTCCTAGCTGCCCAATTAGGGCCCATTGCAAGCACTTGTAGCTCTTTCGAAATGTCCTCTTTTTTCCAAACCTCATCCTTAAGCCATTTCCAGAATTCTTCAGTATGTGCTCTCCCTCTTTTATATCTTCTTGATATTGCATGACCATTAATTAAAGCGTGATGTCCCCTTGAATAATTATGATGATATTAATATTGATAAAGAAATATTCTAATTCTTTTGTACTAGCTAGACTAAAATTAGAACCTAAAAACTTACTCTTTTAATCTCTCTGTTTCCTCGTTACCACAGTTGAATAGAATGTGCCGATGACATGCCATCCACTCGGATTTTTTTAGATGAATTGCTTTTCTGTCTTTATTTCTTCTTGTACCAATAGCTATTCCATATTTTGTGGACAACGTTCAAGTTTAGCTACTGCATCATCACCTAAGAATCTTGCGCAAAATGTCAAGCATTCTTCGGCTAGGTAACCTCCAGTGATAGAACCTTCCGGTTTAGATCTGTTGCGCACATAAGATTTGAGTTTAACTAAATAATGCTCAATCAGAAACATACATCGAACATGCACAAGTCCACCGTACTTAACTTCCCGGCACAACTGAACCATAAAGTGAACCATTATGTCAAAGAAAGTCGGTGGAAATATCATCTCAATTTGGCAAAAAAATTGACAATTTCTTGTTGTTGCCTCTTCACATCTTCCAAGTCAATTACTTTACCCCAAAGACCTCTTAAGGATGCACCAAATCTTATCAGAGGCAATGCAATCTCAGGCTTTACTGTTATTTTTCACAACAAATTACAATAATCAATGAAGTAAAAATTTAGCATCGTAGGTCTTGTACCCTGAGATAGTCCTTTCATTTGTATGAACATACCGATTGATATTGGCTGCACAATCGTATGGCAGTTTAGCATTCTCCAGTACTAAGCAAAATATTTCTTTTTCTTTATTCATCATGTCAAATATGGCAACCTTAATCTCAAATTGTTCGTCGTCACTTGATAAATTAGGATGTAGGACCTTCTTGATGCCCATTTCTTGTAAATTGAAACGAGCATTCAAATGCTCTTTTGACTTGCTGCTAATATTTATCAAAATACCGAGTATGTTGTCGCTTATATTTTTTCTCTATATGCATAACAACAAGGTTATGTCGCAATAAATCGCGGCTCCATTATGGTAAATTAAAAAATATTGACTTCTTTTTGAAAGAGGAATCTCTTTTCTTCCCAAAATTATTTTCAAAGTCACATAACATTTCTTCAGTGTCTGTTCCTGATAAATTTCCCAGAATCTGTCTTATTTCAACTTCACCATTAAACCTCCTCTTATCAAACCTCCACTTGTGTTTCAGTTCTAGAAATTTTCTATGATTCATGTAGCACATTTTGTTTACTATATTTCAATTACATTAAAGAAGTCTCATAATGGCATATGGAACAACCCAATTTACCTTTATGCTCCAACCGTATAACATTGCACACCCCGGAAAATCGCTAATGGTCCACAACACTCCTGCAAATAACATGAAATTTTGATCATTAAAGGCATCATGAGTTTCTATGCCTATATCCCATAATTCTTTCAACTCTTCAATTGCAGGCTGCATTTATACATTAATTTATTTTTTGGAGACTCTGGACTGGAGATGATTGTTGAAAGAATTAGATTTTCGGGCTTCATGCACAACCAAGGTGTAGTTAACTAATACAATTGGCCATGTAATGTAAACTGTACGCATTGTACGAAAAGGATTAGATCCATCGGAGGCTACACCCAGTCAGATATTCTGTTTTCTGATGAAAAAATAGGATACATAACATCCATCGCCTTCCAAGACTCGCTATCAGCTAGATGTCTTAGTTTTCCATATTTTTTTTCATCCCACAAAATGCTATGTCAAAAAGTTATGAAACCTTCTTGCATATAAAAGCCTTTGTAGCCTTTGTTTTTTTGGAAAGTAATGCATTACTTTTGATGGGTCTTTGCCACTCAAGTTCTCTAGATCATTGTCACTGATGTCTTCCTTTTTCACTGGTTCCCACTTAGAGACACCACAAATTTTACAGACATCTTTATCTTCATTTTCTGCCCAATGCAGCATGCAATCGTTTGGACATGTGTGTATTTTTTGTATTCAAGACCTAAATCTTTAATGATATTCTTCGCGGCTCCGAAAGATAAAGGTATGTGGGCCTATGGAAAATCCCCTCTCATCAACTCTAGTATATCACCAAATGCAGACTCCATAGTTCCATATGCACATTTTAAAGAATAAAGCCTGATGATAAAACTTAATATTGAAAATTTTGAACAACCAGGATATAATGGCTGCTTTGCATCTTCGACAAGATTATAAGATCTTTTAGCATTGGCATTCCGTTCATCAGAATTCACATTTTCATAGTTCTGCATATGTCCATGAGCACGGTACAACAATTCATTATGATTATCTCCAAAATCACAGCTTCATAAGCTATATTTTCATCACTCCTTTAGAAAATTGGGCGAGAAACCTCACATATCCATTCCCCAAAAAATGGAAATGGACCGTTGCAGATGAGATGATCATAAGTTATATCTTGACGACGCCACTTGTTGTTGTTACAATTCTTGCAAGGGCACGTCATTTCATCGCCAATGGCGAATTTTGAAAAATTGTTTTGAATAAAGGATTTTATCCCACTAATATATCATTCACTAACTACGGAAGTTCTATCCAGATGTTTTCGCTGTCCATCACTACATTTATGAATATGAAGATTTTAACATAAAAAGATAAAATATGTCTGTGTGTGTGCCCAACAAGAGGAAACCTAAGACAAGTCGAATTGTTAACTCAGTCCGACATAAGAAATTTATAAGTAGTTAAATCGAAATCCTAAAGTGATGTGAGAGAGTGTTATACCTCAAAATCGAAATTGAAGCCCTAAAGTGATGTGAACAATGATTGAACCCACAAATGAATCCCTAATTGAACCCAAATCGTTGAACAAAGCTTGAACCTCCAAATCAAAGCCCTAATCGAACCGAAATCACTGAGGCCCAACTTAAGAATGTTTGCTTGAACCTGGTAAGAAAACAGAGAAGAATTAAAACGTTATTTGCAAAAGAAAATGTTATTTGGTTAAGGAAACTGAGAAGCGGGGAAATGGAAATAAGATGGCGGGGAATGAAAAGAGGGTAAGAAATGAATTGCAACAAAGAAAAATTGTTGTTTGCAGAAGAAGTGATCATGATTTATGAGGTGTCATGTTCTCTAACGTAGGATTTGATTCACATGGATCGTTGATAAGATACGGAAATATTTGTTATAGCAACATTACATAAAATGTTGCATTGTGTTACACTCATTTAGCTAGACGAACACATTTTTATGGCTACGGTAACATCAAAAATACAACATTGCAGTAGGACCAAAATATGATAGCTATCGGGACATTTTGGCTGGCGATATCTTGCAAATCTGTTGCATTAGTCTGTTTATGGCGTAGTGGGGGTTTGGTGATAAGGTTTTCAGGTGAGGTGTTTGGTCATATTCAGCCTTGGGTTGATTGGAAATCTGTTGTAGCTTAGGGAGTGTGTGGCGTGTGTGAGCTTTATTGGCTATTGACAGTCCCGGTACTGTCGGAGTGGAAGTAAAAAATGTTGATTTGTGGTCAAGGCTTAGATACTGCAATTTGCGTATTCTCTTGTGTGCGCCTTGCAGCTAGTGTTGGCATTGTAACTGCGTGAAGCTGCTTCTCATGAACTTCTTGAATGCAATTGTCATGATAGTTCACAAGGTTGATGTTAGGATTGACAGCCTATGCAGCATTTTGAGAGGTATTAGTTGTATGTGCTTTCCAGTATCTAGCTTTGCTCTTGGTGGTGTTTATGTTTTAGATATAGAAATGTACGTAGCAGACCGACAATCTGCTACTATCCTGTATTATAATTGTTCTCATTATTTGTTGTAATCAGAAAAGTGTTACGAATACACTTTAAAAACCGCCATGCATTGAAAAAAAATATTGTAATGTGCATATCGTTTTCATACGTTATCAGAATTCGACGAAACAAAAAGTGTTGGAGTTGTATTGGAAAACCTACGCATACGAGTTCAATTGGGATGATTGGAGATAACTGGAATTTTATCTAATTTCAAATGCTTGTTTGAAATTATATGAAAACGACGCGAAAACGCCAATTGAAAAGGATGGTGAGTTAACTCTCACACTTTCTGAAAATACCATGATGTGATTAAATTCATATAATAATATTTATCATTATTAGTATAAATTGTGTGATATGATGATTTGGATGATTTATGTCTTGTTGGTCATTGTTGGATGATTAGCTTTAAATTTTCTATTGTATATGCATGTATAAAATGGTATTATGAGTTGTGATGTAGGAAGAATAGGTTTGAGGGATCCAACAAGATTCCTTAAATATTTTGTATGTTACTTAATTTCATATTATTTCTATATGAACTGTTTAATCCAAGTAATGTTGAAATCTATTTTGATGTTGATTCTTTAGCTGAAATTCGATAATGATGTGTTATTAATCAATAAATGGTATTGATTAAGTGATTGCCAACATATGACATAAAATCCATCTTTTTAAGAAGTTGATTCACAGTTAGGCGAATTGATGAAGTTGATGTTGTAAAATTTATTTTTATAACTGAAGCAAGGTGTTAAATTATATTTTATACAAGTTATATAAAATAGAAGTTTATAAACAAATTGATATTTATAATAGGCTTTTATAAAATAATCATTAATGATTTATATAGCAAATTCTTAGGATTTTTAATAAGTTTTATAAGCAAGTAGGTCAGACATTAACCTAAGGATTAATAATTTGGAATAATTTTTTTATAAAACAATTAAGTGATACTATTAATTAATCAAGTAATTAATTTATTTAGGAAGAAGGATTAGTGGAAATCAGTTAACAAGTTAACTATGGTTTCTAGTTTGACTAAGCCAACTGTTTTTAATTGGAATTGGTTATTAAATTAATTTGTTTTCAATTAATTTAGTAGATATAGTTTTGACCAATAGTTGTTTAAAACTCAAAAAGGTTCATAAAAGTCAATCAATCTTTTAATTAACTGTGTATAAAGATAATTATCGAGTTGTTTATTATTAATAAAGTTCGTTATTATTTTTGACTTTTTAAAAGGGATTAACTATTCTATTTTAGTTAACAAAGAAGGTAACAACTTCTACTCTAGTTGATGATGAAGTTAGTTACTATTTTTAGTAATAACTAAAGTGATTAATTTTTAATTAGAATTCATTTTAGAAACTAATCAAGTAGTAATGAGTTTTTAATTAGATTTTGTAAAGGGTTTTATAAAGTGATTTTATAATAAACCCAAGTATTGATGGAACAAAATAGCTATATGTAAAAAAATACTTAGAGTTCCATCAATTAAGAAATTAATGACTTTTCCAACCTATTATTGTTTTCTACTAAATCCTATAACTACATATACTTTATTTATTCCTTCTCACATTGTATTCGTACAACATTATCATCATCGAAACAAATTGTTGACGTTCAAATGTTTAATTTGTAGTCAAATTTATTCCCATTTTCAAATATCAAATGTTTGTCAATTTGCTAAGGATAACAATGTCTATTTTGAATTTTACCTAAATGCTTGTATACTCAGAGACATACTAACTCAAATATTATCTTGCAGGGTAAATATAGTAAGGGATTATATAAATTTGTTGTTAGTAATACTAAGTTTTCTGAATATAATGAGAACAACTGCATAATGTCCATAATGAATGATGTTAAATGTTATAAAGAATTTGATATATGGCATTGTAAATTGGGACTCCCCAATATAAAAATTGTTAAGCATGTCATGAGTAATAATAACATGTTTGTTAATAAAATTCATATATTTGTATTGCATGCCAATTAGGAAAGAGTCATAAACTCGCATTTCTATATTCTCAAACTTGTTACACAAGACCACTTTAACTGATATCCACTGATTTGTGGGGTCGAACCCCTATCAATTCAAGCTTTGGCCATGTGACGACTAGCCTTTTTGCTCGGTTTTCACTGGTAATTAAACCAACTTAAACCGTTCATAAAGACGGATTGTTAGTGGTACTTACACATTTGAACAAAAAAAAAGAACTTTTATTAACATCTCAATTATATTGCATCAGAGTTATAGGACATACATCAGAGTACATCGATTACATAGCAGAAAAGATATTAAACTCAGCGAAAGAATATGAATGCTCCAAGAAAAAATAGCTCCAGCTAAAACTAGAATCATGCTTTAACAAATTCCAAGGCTAAATCTGCAAATAAAACTACTAGGTTTCCCATGGGGAAAATTATGGGCACCCAGAGTTTACAAATAGAAACAATGAAATCCAAGTCGGTTATGGGACTTGTGTGAGAACTCAAAACATTTATTTTTAGGCTTTATTTTAAAGTTAGCTGATTCAGCGAACCACGTCACTAACGCAAAACGGGTTTACTCCATGTGAATACCAACACATAGAAATTCGCAATAAATTTAGAAAAATGAAACTAACATAAGGTCTCGTGGCACACACACAATGCAAACGCACATATGGAGGAGGTTTCTCCTTATGATAGTCAAGAATGCTTTCGATACGTGAAAATCCTCTTTCATATTATTATTAGTGCATAGTGGGAGAAATGATTTCGAAACTAAATGTAAACTAAAACCGTACGGGCTTGTAGTGGAGATTGGGTTTCAAACAGTGACCAGGCAAAGGAACATCCTTACCAACACCTCTAGAGGGATGTTCGAGGATCAATAGTATTGCTCCTCTTGCTAACAAAAGGTCGGGTTACCTCTATTACTGGGTAAACTAGAGTATGCCTGAGTATGTCATCTCCCAGTCGTTACCGACCATTCCAAGCGCGCGCCAATAACAACCACAAAAGTAGATGTTTTCCACATAGGTTTATACCTAGGCTCCATACAATGGTACACCTTTTATCTAGAAGGACACACCCAATAACCCTACTGTTTTTCTTCATGTTTTGGCCATTTATTGGGGTGTGAGGCTTGCCGAGGTCACGATATACACAAAGCTATGCTTTGATCATCCATAGCTCATCGCTTAAGTATGCCACATTGTCCATTCACCACGCGTAACTGATTTCTTGCAATATATAACCTCTAAGCTCATTCGTCTCAGATAAGGTTGTTAAGCTAAGAGAATAAATTCTCCGCGACCAAACAGATATATTAACAAAGATCAGTGCTACATAGTGAATTACAATGTCAGACATATAATCCATACAAGTCCGTTCTAGGTTTGAACAAAATAATAATCTGGAATTCCATCTAATACATTTGTATTTCTTGCCACTTAGCTGATATAAAATCCATCTACGAATGGGAGCCAACCATTCGAGATAGTCGACAAGTTTCCCTTGTGATGTGAAGGGTCTCGGTCTTTAATACCAACATCAATGTCCTCAATTCCTCCATAACGCTGTTTTAATATTCAGAATGGTTTCCAGATCTAATATCTGATCCAGGTTGTTGTAACCACAAAATGGCCACAACACCAATGGTACTTCGAGAGCACTTCTCCAAACGGTTGAAATGAGTAAAAGGAGCCACAATCACATAATAGAAAGGAAAAAGTGAAGAACACCGAGTTTACAGTGGTTCATCTATGAAAAAGCTTACATCCACTATGGTAGGAGTTTTCACTACCATTTCGAGATTGACAAGGCTTGAATTATCTCTAAGTACATATATTCTCTCTTTCATACAAGGATTTCACTTTGATCTTTACAAATCAGCGAAGGAATGGTTGAATCTCTCTAAGTGCAAGGAGTATGAAGGTAGATCTACAATCTCTGGGGCACTTGAGTGATTTTGGCGGATTCCATGGAGGATTTGGCGTCAGATCTTCACTTGGAGATGATGAACGGAGTTAGAATGGCTTGAAAATGGCAGAAGAAAGACTTCGTCAGCACTTCGTGGTGGCAGAAGTTCGATCCCCTTCATTATGGAAGACCCGAGGTACTTATAGGTAGAGAACAAATGAAGTGGTGGGCTGAAATTTATGTATACAAGCCAGGGGTCGCACATTTAGTAATTATGAGAATGCCACTGCAAGTTGTTGCCAGTTGTCACCAGTTGTAGCAAGCTGTCTTGTCCGAAAGACCCCTACGTTGTGCGACCGAACTTCATAATGCACGAGCGATGCCCTTGCTGTACGAGCGAGACCCTATTGTGCAAATCATGTTGTACTTGAGTCGTGTTGTGTCAAACCCCTCCTTATGTGTTTGACCCTCTTTGTGCTCGACCCCTCACGTGTGACCAATCCTTCATGTTGTGCTCGACCCCTCCTTATGCTTGACCTCTCTTGTGCGATCGAACCTTATTGTTTTCTCGACTATGGTTTGTGCGACTGACTGGGGTATTACTCACTTGTACGAGCTATACTATTGATCGAGCCCCCGGGTGCCTTGTTCCATTGTTCTAATGTAAATTTAATTTATCAACATGTGCTTGATTTTAAGGGACAAACATTTGCCCCTCGAATTTTGTAATTTTTGATTTGTAAAAATTACAAGCTTCAAAATAATTAATTGTTGCACAGTTTGATAAGCTAAATTTGGTTTCTCATTAGATGATTATAAACAGTATAACCGGATTAGATTTGTATTTGTTACCATGAGTCGGTCGCAACTACAAGTCGTTCGCATACATATATGACCAATTGAGCCCATGGTTGTTCAAACACAGGCGTGACCGAGCGAGCCCTAGCTTGTTCAAACACAGGCACGACCAACCGAGCTGATACGTGTATTCATGGATCAAGAGAGCTTGTTTGTTTGGGCCAATACATTATCACGGGTCGTGCAATTCATGAGGGCTCGAGCGAGCAAGTTGGGCATAAGAGGTCGAGCCCATTCCTATTTTATACGTTATCTCTTTGTATTCATAATTCACTTGTCTCTTTTCCCTGAAGAAGCTTTTTCAATAGTGGCGGCGACCTTGTTCTAGAAGATTATACACTACAACCCACACTCAATTCCTTTCAACCAAATCAAACTTACGAACCTCTAGCTCATCACCGTGTACGATCCCTTTAGCAAAGATCAATCAATTTTAAAGCAAAGTAGAGTAATTCCCTATGAATCTGAAGGATTTCGTTCATCGCAGGTGAATTCTCCTTTTTAACTGTGTTTTGGCTTCATCGATTAGCTTTGAAGTCACTTAGGGTTCCGGGTTAGAATGATTTAGGTACAGTTTGAATTTGATTCAAGGTTTTTGGCGATTTTCGGAATTGTTGTGATTGAGAAACTCAAATTTTATAGGATCCCTTGAATTTTGATTTGTACTGAATGCTCCGAAGCTGCTCGATGAAATGCTTGAAACACAAAACCTGGCTTACTTCATTGATCACTGTTTAAGCTCATGTTTCTAAAATTACCCTTTACGGCTTGCAAGAAGTTCAGTAAATATTTGAAACTCAAAACCTTGTATATGTTGATTCAAATTTTGTCAATGAAGGTAGTACTTAACTTATGCATAATGATTAGCATTTGATCCTGCGTTCACCACATTTGTTGTAGTATCACGCTTTGTTTTTTGTTGATGTTGAGCGCTCCAACTTTAGAATTTGTATATTGAGTATTGCTTGAATTTGATTCCATCATATTTGTTGTTTGGTTTTCATTTTTCTAATGCAATTACCTGTGTGGAGATGGTAACTAGGCAACAGTTATGCGAAAACCTTGAAGAATCAACCACGTTTGGTGAAACTGGAACTTTCATTCGGGTTACTGAGACCACATCAGCTACTATTCCCGGGGTAAATGTCAACCAAGACTTCCCTTAGCCCCGGCCTCTTGCCAATGTTCTTATTGAGGTGCATGAGACGACACTTTCCCTTGATTCATACCAGCTAATGTGTGCACAGTTCAGAATCTCTGAAAAGAAAGAGGCTAAATTCCCAGGAAAGGATGACCATGCTGACTGTCCACCTTCTGGATATTTCACGGTTAACCGTCACATGCTATTAAGTGGAGCAATTCCCCCTTTCAACTCTTATTTAGAATCAATTCTTCGGTAGCTTGTTATCGCACTATATCAGTTACACCCAAACGGTTATTTTATTTTGATGGGACTTTATATACTTTTTATGAGAGTTAAGCAGCGTGCGCCTATATTTCAGGATATTTGTTCTTTATATGCCTTTAGAAGGAGGAAGAAGGATCGTCCATCAATTATATTTGTTGAGAACCGGGGTTACAAAATCATTGCAAACTTGGTAGAGAGTGATCAAGGGTTTCCGACCCAATATTTTTATGTCCGGCGCTCTGGAAACTTTTACGGCATACAGATGGAAGGAGGTGAGCACATTCACTCTTATGTAACCTTTCGTTCATATTTCATTTTGAAGTTTAATTCTTAAATCTGTTCTTATTTCACAAAAATTACTTCTGAACGAGATACTACCCTCAACCAAGATCTCCTTGAGTCTTTAACAGACGTTCCAGAGAATGAGAGGAGCAGAAGGTTTTTACTTACAGAAGAATTTTTGCGTTTGTATAACTTACTCCACCCTTCACGATCTCTTAAACTAGATCCAGCCAATAAAAAAATTTCTTTAAAGAAGTGCTCAGACTTTGCTGGTGATAGTAAAACCCCTGCTAAATTCCACTGCCGTTGATTGCGCAAGAAACATTCATCACCGCGAAGGTAAACAAATTGAGGAGGGTGAATCCACCTTAGGGGATGAAACAATCTTTGAGAAAATAGTCGAGGATTCCATTCTCCTAAATATTCAGGAGGAGAGCTCTGCATATACCTTCAAGAATCTGAGAGACCTAAGTTTAGCTAAGTATTTTATTCATGGCGATATCGTAACCTCGAATCTGAAGTCTAATGTGGAAATAGTTGCGGCTTTAGCTCAATTGCCTGGAAAAACACTCGATTTAGACGCGCCACTTGATAGCGGTTTGTTATTAGACGTGTATTAGGAGATAGTCTACACGTTCTACAAAAACATTCCATAAGCTTTATAATTATGCGCAACACTTTTAATCCAAGTATTGAAATTCTATTTTGACTTTTTCCAGGTATTGAAATGAGACAATCACTTTCTAAGAGCTTCGAGTAGAGAACAAGCAAATTTGATCCAAATATCCTTTTTAGATGCCATCAGCCTCAGCATTCTCAACAGTTTCAAAACCGCCACCGTTCTCGGTTTTCTAATCGGCCTCGAAAATATTCTAAATAGATTTTAACCAATAAGAAAAGGAAGCAGAGATATGATGATATGGAAGTGCTGGATAAAAGGGAAATAGAGGAGGAGGGGCTCCGGAAGAGGAAGGAAGAAAAGAAGCAGGGAGGATCGAGATTGAGACATGGGCAATTCTCGTAAACGCCATAAGTCACATGAATTCCTTGATACCGATACTCAACTTTCTTCCAGTCATCCACCTACGGCATACATTGTCCCGATTCAAGCCCATATCCAGGAAATCATTAATAGGCCACCCTATGATATTAGGCCAGCGAACTTGATGCTTGCCGAACGGTTCAAAGGCTGGGGCTTAAAATGAATGTATTTTGGCCTGGACCTACATCCAAATGATAGGCGAGATATACTCGAAGAGGTGGCTGGCATGAAAAGCAGTATACTCACTCAATTTGACGTTGCTAGGAGTCAACTTGAGACCCGGTTAATATGTTGAGTAATCGCATCGACAAACAGCTAGGTGCCTGGTTCGCATTTGCTCATGACCTCCAAAGATTTAACACAGTTAACATTGACTGAATTGAAACATTGGAAAATGATAAAGTTGCATTAGTTCAAGTGTTTAATTCTATGGAATTCACTAAGGGCTTAGAGACCGAGATTGCTGAGCTTAAAGAAGAACTTGCAGCTGTCAAACAAAGAGAGGAAGCACTAATGGCACAAGTTTAAGAAGCTAAAACTGCGCGGTAGACCGCTGAGTCCTAATTAACTATGGAAAGGGAAGCTTCTATGGCCTATGAGCAAGAGAAAACAACTCTTCAAGAAAGAATTACTTCTCAGAGCATGGCACTTTCTGTGTTAGATGCAAAGATTGAATTCCTGGAAGAGGATAAAACCAAACTGGTGGACACTCTTAGAAAGAGGAGGACTAAGACCGATGATACTTTATTCAAGTTTTACGTCCTTAGTGTTATGAGCCATAGGAGTCTTTGCTATTTGGGAGATGATTTTTCATGGACTTTAGCCCTTGTTTGAGAGAAAGTGCATGAATATGCTGAAGGCAAAGATGAAAATGACCTCTGACAGGATCTATTAGAAGATGAGGACCGCACTGCTTTGGCTAAGGGCAAAAAGATACTTGCAGCTGAGCAAGCTCAAGCGTCCAAGGAGAAAGCTTCAGATACCTCTGTTTTTGATGCCTCTACTTGACTTTTCGGTGTCAAAGCTTCAGGTTCTCAAACTCCTGTTGCTACTTATACCGATAAGGACATTACTGAAGAATGTCCTATTGAGGAACATGTCATCGGGGAAGATATTGCCGAGCCACATGTAGGGGATGGCGAGGGAAATGACAATTATATGTTGAATGTAGATGACTATGAAATCGAGCAGATAAATCCACAAACCCCTGGTAAAACTGATATTCATCAAACCATGTCAGATTTAGGTTATCTTTTTTCTTCACCTGGGTTTGTCGCATTTCATGCTCACTATTCACACGTACTAGGTTTGGCTTTGTCATCTCTTCCTCTTATCGATGCCACCACCATTCAAGCTACTGTTACCAACTCGATCTAAATGTTGACTAGTACCGCCCCGCGCGTCACTCCTCCCTCAGGTGATACATTGTTACTTGCTGCATCTAAGCTGGAAGTTGTTGATTGCAATTATAGTGATGATGATGACGAAATTTGGGATACTAAAGCTCTGTCTACTTTGAAACGGAGGGCAAAATGCACTGTGAAAAAGCTAAGACTTATTAATCCATCTTCTCTTGAGAGCCCCCGTGGAAACAAAGTAGGGAAAGATGGAAGCCAGACAGGTGACGCACCTTCCCCTTTCTCCATTAAACAGTCTTTAAGATGTAGCAATGTGAAGAAGAAGAAGTACTTGTGATTTCCATGCTTTGACTTATGTTTGTTTACTTTCCTATATAACATTCAGACTGGTTGTATATGCGGGTGCCGCTCCTCGCTTATGACTCTATGTTACTTGATGTTCGAAACTTGTGTATGAAACTTGTGATTTGTATTTTGCATTTGCGTACTATAGCTTTTTATTCAGCTTTTTCATACTTTTTATTCTCATACTGCACTCGCATATTACACTTGTATCACAAACACTTTATCGATTATGAGGTTGTGACAAACTTATGGTATGTAGAGTAAGCATTGTTAGTTTGTTTCAATGTTGTAGTTATGCCCCCATACTGAAGGTCATTATAATCTCGTTAGGCTGGAAACGATCAACTTTTCTGAATTCTCTTGGTTACAGCTAGAATGCTAGAAGCTCATGCTCCATTAACTAAGGTCGTTGACTTTGTTATTGGATTATGAGCTTCTCGGCTTGCCTAGCAACGAAATTCAGTCTAGTTGGTCGATTCATGTCGTTATTTCCTATGCTACTGTTTGAGAGGTTTTATATTTGTAATATATGCAATCATGTTTCTCGCTAACCTGGCAGTCCACGCCCTTCGGAGATTGGATTTGAATACATGCCCTCAGGGAGGTCTTGGTTTTTGTGTCTCCAAAGAGGTTTTTTATTCAATATCCTTCGCATCCGGGATGACCATATGCTAAGCAGATAATTGAACTTCTCCAAAGAGGTTTTTTACCCAGTATATGTCATAATCGAGTCACTAACGATCCACTGAGCATCCCCGAAGAGGTCTTTTTAAATCCATTACTCGTTGTGATTGAACAATTCATACACTTATCGAATTTGTTGGACGCCTTCGAAAAGATCTTTCAAGTCTGCCAATAACCGAATTTGGAATACCCGGCTTTTGGTAAGATGCCCCCACAGAGGTCTTTTGAGTCCGCCAGTAACCGAATTTGGAATACCTAGCTTTTGGTCGGATGCCCCCGCAGAGGTCTTTTGAGTCCATCAGTGACTGAATTTGGAATACCCGGCTTTTGGTTGGATGCCCCTATAGAGATCTTTTACCCAGTATGTGTCACGGTCAGGTCAGATATTTCCTGACATAGACGATCGACTAGGTGCCCCCAGAGAGGTCTTTGGTTAGCTTCGTTATGAAGGGCCTGGTTATTACACAGTTCCACGGGGCGGACGCCAGTACCGTTACCAGATGCATGTCGTAACAAGCTATTCTAGTGTAGGACTAGGGTCGTTAAACTTTCTTTTGAGGAGTTGTCCCTTTGGTGGAACTGACAATTTTTTTGCCTTCAAATCCGACGTTGCTCCGTTTAACTATCCAAGTCTTGGTGGTCCTCATTCTCCTTTGCAAGATAGTGCTTTACATCTTCGAATTTACCGCGAATGTTGTTTAAGGCACTCGTTGCTTAAGCTGTCCCTATCAGAATTTGTTGTAGAGGCCACCAGATTTTGTTCAGGTTGTTAGTTGGCAATCGTTCGATGGCCTGCAATCAAAAATCATTTTTATCAACTTTGAATAATCAAACAAAATTCTGCATGTAAAAAAGATTCAGGCTGGCAGCTTCACTTCTACAATCATATGTATACGAAGTTTAACTACAGTGTATGGAAAGTATTTACAACTTTTATTGAAACATGAATAAAAAGTTAAGTGTAGTAGTGTCGCAGATGATGTTGTTCCACGCCCTTCGGATTATCGCCCTATCTGTTGTCTCCAATTTGAAGGTTCCGTCCAGGAGTTTCTGAATTATAACAATTGGTTCCTGTCCTAGTCATTATCTTTTTTAATACAGATCTCCCACTCAAAAGGTTCTCAGTCTGACTTTCGAATTGATGTGCCTAGCAACCCTCCTCTGGTGGGAAGTGACTCTAAGTTCTTCTTCAGTTCTTTTTTCCTCAAGTAGTTCAAGTGCTTCAAGCTGTAGCTTCTCATTCTCTGCCTGGTTGAAGTGAATTCTGTGGTGCGTAGCTTCAGATACAAAGGCAAGCGAGAATGGAGCATTCCCTGTCGCAGTTTTATGGGTCATGCGATATGCTCATAATACAAGTGGAAGCTCGTCTACCCAGCCACCCTTGGCTTTTTCAGGATGCTTCTTGATAGTCGATTTTTATTATCTTGTTCACTGCTTCGAATTGCCTATTGGCCCGCGGATGGGTAATTGCTGAGAAACTCTTTTGAATCTTGTACTTGATACAGAAGCTTTTGAATTCGTCGCTTTCGAATTGTATTCCATCTTCAGTGATTATCTCCTACGGCACATTGAATCTACATATGATGTTCTTCAAGATGAAGTTGATCACCTTTTTCGATGTGATGGTGGCCAACGGCTCTGCTTTAGCCCACTTAGTGAAGTAATCAACAACTACATTGGCATATTTCAAATTGGACTTTGCTGTAGGAAGTATTCTAATTAAATCAATGCCCCAGACAACATATGGCCATGGGCTGACCATCTAGGTCAATTCTGTAGATGGTGCTCTAGGAATCTTGGTAAACATTTGATTCTCTCCGTGAACGGAGCTGAACTTGGATGGTTGGTGGGTTGAACTTGCGCAGGAGCTTATTAAACTTGATTCTCTCTATGAGCGGAGTTTTTGATGGAGTGAACTCCCACTCTCTTGCATCATCCATCTAATCAGTACTCTCCTTCATGATCTATCGGACCATAACCTCGAGATGCTCTTTCTTATTGCATTGATCCGTGGGGAGGACGCCATCACCTTTACCATATCTTCGCTTATGCGAATGATCTTGGTTTAGGATATGTGGCCCGGTGCCCCCTCATGGGGAGGTACCCCTTTGGCAGAGCTTGTCGCTTTATGAGAAGTCGCTTTCTCGATATGATTCCGAGCAGGCGGTTTTGACTCTACACGATAGACTTCATCCGAATCATCAATCTCATGAAAGGATTGATTTCGATTTGGAGTCGTAGCTGAAGAATTAGCAGCTTCAATACGGGTAGCATTAGCGGTAGCTTTTGCCGTGGCGGCTGAAGAGCGAACATGGCTTCTAGCTTCTTCATTGTGGCATTTGTTGAGATTTCCATCTGACTTGTCAATCCAGCCACAACCTTATCCAATTCTTCCCTAGTTACGACAGCTCCGGCTCTAGAGGATTCACCAACTTCAAAGAGATTGGTTTGTGATGTAGCTTCATTGGCAGGACTGTTGGTTTCTTCAAAGGTTTTACTAGCGGTTTTCTTCAGTCTTCCTATGACTTCGGACAAAGCTTTAAACTTTCTAAGAGTTCGTCGATTGGCCCGAACTTTAGATTTGAATGATCTATAGTTGGAACAAGCTCCAAACTTTATCTCAACAAATCACTTAGAGAATGGAAGTGCAAACGTGGCCCCGCAGTGGGCGCCAAATGTTGTAACCACAAAATGGCCACAACACCAAAGTTACTTTGAGAGCACTTCTCCAAATGATTAGAAATGAGTAAAAAGAGCCACAATCACACAGTAGAAAGGAAAAAAAGTAGAGAACATGGAGTTTAGAGTGATTTGTCTAAGGAAAAGCCTACATCCACTATGGCAAGAGTTTTCATTATCATTTCGAGATTTACAAGGCTTGAATTATCTCTAAGTACATTCATTCTCTCTTTCATACAAGGATTTCACTTTGATTTTTACAAATCAGCGAAGGAATGGTTGAATATCTCTAAGTGCAAGGAGTATGAAGGTAGATCTACAAACTTTCGGGCACTTGAGTGATTTTGGCGGATTCTATGGTGGATTTGTGGTTAGATCTTCACGTGGAGACGATGACCGCAGTTGAAATGGCTTGAAAATGGTGGAAGAAAGATTTCGGTAGCATTTCGTGGTGGCAAAAGTTTGATCCCCTTCATGGTGGAAAACCCGAGGTATTTATAAGCGGAAAACAAATGATGTGGTGAGCTGAAATTTATGTATGGAGGCTAGGGGTCGCACATGCAGTAATCACGAAGTTACCACTGCCATTTGTAGCCATCCGTCACTAGCAGTAGCCATCTGTCTTGTCCGAGACCCCTACGATGTGCAACCGACGTTCATAAGCACGAGTGATCCCCTTGTTGTACGAGTGAGTCCCTATTGTGCATATCATGTTGTACTTGAGTCGTGTTGTGTCCGACCCCTTCTTGTGTGTTTGACCCCTCTTTGTGGTCGAGCCCTCATGTGTGACCGATCCCTTATGTTGTGCTTGACCCCTCCTTATGCTTGACCTCTCTTGTGTGATCGATACTTATTGTTTTCTCGACTTTGGTTTATGCGACCGACCAGGGTATTACTCGCTTGTACGAGCTATACTATTGATGGATCCCTAGTGTGCCTTGCCCCATTGTTTTAATATAGATTTAATTTATCAACGTGTGCATGATCTTAAGAAATAAACACAGCTATTTCTGAAAAATAAACGCAATTTTAAAAACACAATTATGATCATATATGCTCTCAACCAAATCTCTTTCCATACTGGATTTTGTTAATTAAAACTTCTTAAACCCATTCTCAAATTATCTTTAACAAGAACCATATTTCAAAAATTCATCTTTAAATTTTCTCTTTAAAGCATATCTTTTTAAATCAAAAATAATTTAGCCTCAAATCCTAAATTAACTTTCCCATTTTATAACTCGTTATCCAAATTCAGTTTCTTTTGAAAATCCTTAATTCACATTTCATAACATCAAACATAGTTTTCTTTCAAAGTAATTTCCCAACATTCAATACTTCAATCTTAATTAAAAGATTATAGTTCTTTCTAATTTCCTTGCTTTAAATTTCTCAAATCGGAGATTTGAATTAATCCCCAATTATAATATGAATTTCCTCAACTCAATCTCGTTGAGTTTTCAAGAATGATGTTAATGAAGATACCATTCACGTCAAAACACAAATTGATCGATATTGAACATAAGTTATGCAGAAATTGTATCCACTTATGTTCGATACCAATTTTTATAATCAACGAATATTTAAGTGGAATAACGATAATAATATCTTCCAAATTCCTCAAATAGTATACTTATACACAACGGAATTTCATATAAAATATCCAAAGACTATTTCTATCCAATTTATCAAAAACAAATTGATAAATTCTTATCTTAGTTCGAAAATTTAACTAACCCTTGGATCTGGATAGAAATAACATCAGCTTATCCTCAATATTAATCTTCCTATCCAACTCCATCTATAAGAGGAATTACAGTAAACTACCTTCTAAATTCCTCAAATAGTAAGTGTCATCATCTACCAAATTAATATCAAACATCCAAAGAATTATCTCCCATCATATCCAATTATTTAAAATTGGAAAACCCGTTTTAAAATTAAGTAAATCAATTTAAATTCCTTATAAAATATTTTTAATAATTTTAAACCTTTCAAAAAATTTCATAAATCATTTAAAAATGGATACTTATAACTCAGAAAACAATTTGCAGGCTAAGACTTTCAAAACAGATTGTTTCCAAAAGAAGTGTTTTAATAGCGTTTCAAAAGCGTTGCGAAAATTTACAAAAAGTGTTTCAAAATACCGATATTGGCTAGTTTAAGTAAAATGACCTTTATATTACCCAAAAATTCATGATTTCAACATAAATCACATTTACATAATTAATTAGGATTTACAAAAAAATTCTATATTTTCAAGTAATTTATAAAGGTTGTTTATCATTATAATCAACGAACTGCACTTACATCAACCTTTTCAAAAATCCTTTTAAACGTAACTTGAAAACTATAAGTCGAAATTGAAAAATAATTTTTCTTATTTGAAATCCCATGTTAATAAAAAGCAAACATTTTCCGTTTCATGGAAATTCAATTTAAACTGCAAAAATTATAAGCATTTGAAGTTTGCAACTAAAATACGTGAAATGCCACTGTGCGATAATCTCTATTTTGAGCGTGATATAAATTCATATAAAGATAATTAGGAATTGCTTCAAAATACTTTAGAAAATCGTTGTATACTATAATACCAATTTAAAATAATATCTAGATAGAAAACCCAAAATTCACTTTTCCAAAACAAAACATGTTTTCATCATTTAACGTTAAAAATTCATTTTAACAAAATGTTCCTTTTTACGAAAGTTGTCCACATTTATTTTCTTTTCATTTTTAAACCATTTCAAATCAGGAAACAAACCTTTAAACCAATTTTACATATTAAAATATTATTTACGTTTTCAACTACGAAGGAGATTTAACCGATCACGGATGAAATACCATAACTGCAGTGTCATAGTAGTCACATAACATTAACAACAATCATAACCATCCATAGAAACCATCATCAATATTACTAAATATAAGTAATAACTGTGCACAAGCCTTATAACATTAATCCTTAAATAACATGTGTGTTCTAATCTATGCAACCATCATCCATCACAAACAAAAAACCAATAAACATCCATAACCGGTTTAAATTAACGATAACAATTAATTATCCAAATTTATCTTCGTCAATTAGTGCACATTAAACTAGTTTATAAATTTAAAGAGTTCTCACCAATATAGCTTTCCAATTCTTCACGGTAGGTGAGCCTATCTAACTACAAACGAACCTCCGAACAATATTTTGGCGCACCATTTTCTTTGCCAGTATATATATATATAATATTAATATCTTTATTTTTTATTATTAGTGGAGGAAAAGGAGCCGAACTAAGGCAAGGTGGGGTGGTGCAGGGAAAAATTGTGGAAAAGAGGAAGATTTATGCCATGAAAACCATGGCTTTAAGCTCCAAGAAGAAGAGAGAAAAGGGAGAAGTGAGAATGAATGAAAAGGTTAAGGGAGATGGTGCTTTTATAGGAAAAAGGGAAGCTTAATAGAGTGGAACATCATGAGACACATGACATTCATGAAGGAAAGGGTGCATGCAAAATGACAAGTGTCCTAACACTTGTCTTAAGGACGAAAGTGAACTTTTGGTAGCATTTTTCCTTAAATGCTATGAAAACTAAGGCAAACACTCAAATCTAATGCTTCTAATTCATGTTATCAACTATTCAGTTTGTAAGAATAAAGTTTCTCATGTTAAAAAAACTTATTATTTTTGTTGTATTACTTATATATATACATTAACAAAAATAGTTTGACAAATACGTATTGACATGTTCGTTATGACAAAAGTCGATAATTCTTTGTCAAAATCATACCATTATATTTGAAAATTTTAAAGACTATTTTTATATTTATATTTGACAAAATATCATGTTAAAAAAATGATTTAACAAATACATATTTGATGAAAAACAAAATAGTTTTATAAACACAAATTTGACAAATTCCTTGTAACGAAAGCTTGATAATTTTGACAAATTCCTACTTAATATTTTACTATTATATTTTGACAAAATTAAATATTTATTATTACTGCTTAATATATATATATATTGATATAAAATTCATATTTAAATTAAATTAAATTCATTTTATATCCAGAAAATTCAAATTATATATATGTATATAAAGATTAGCTTTAAATTGGTAAAAATTCTGGATTGTCACATTCATTCCCCTTAAAACTTTTCGCCCTCGAAAAGGAAACTGGTTAGATAAGATTTTCCTTTTTTCACTAAATTATGAACTTTCAAGCTCAAGATTAAAATTCTTTATACCATAACTCCCGTTCTCATAATGGAAACGTCGGGTAGAATATTTTAACATAAATAAGTTCATAATATCATATCTGCAATGTTCCCAAACAATAGCCTCCAATTATCTAACCAATATTATGCTCAACGTATCTTCTACTGGGCCAATTACCTAACACTCGATGATTACCGCCATCCAATAAGCAAGAAAATTAAGAGTTATAAATCATCTTCTTAGGTTTTATCTTGCTAATCAGTCTGAATACGAATGTCATGAAACTTTTTCCTTTTCTGTTTCCAAAATTACTATTAATATTTAAATGAAAAACTCGATCATCTCATAATTCAGCTTGTCTAAGCGCTTCAGTTTAGGTAATTTCTTCTAACTATTCCCGCTTGCCAAAAATCCTTCAATCAAATTGTGTAACTTGTTTCACAGGTATCATGATTACATAACGTTTTATTTTCTTCCCTAACAGGTTTCAATCTTGGGGCTTATTGGTTATGGGCTTACTTGTAAATATTTCCCTTGCTTGCTTTCGAATTTATTGACTATCCAAAATTGTCAAAGAAACCAAATATTTAAGGAAATTTACAGTCAATATTTTTAGTTCTCAACTCCTTTGCTTCTTAAATATTTGATTTGACCATATTATTATTTAACCCTTTTCTAATAATAAGGAAATATTCGCTGGAAAATATAGACTGCTTCCTTCTGACTTATCCCTTAATAACTGTTAAAGTTATCAAATCTTGTCCCCTTTTATAATCTTATTTATCTGATATCATCAAGTACCTTACAGTCAAATTGTGAAATTGAATTCACAATGTATTTGCACTTGGATTAGTCATCCTAATTAGTGGAGAAGGTCTAGTTAATAGAAATGCTTTAAGTTAGATTGTGAAATACTAATTATAAATTGCCTCATTCTTAACATTAATCATTTGATTAATTATCTGAAATATAATTAACCATTTATTTCCAAACATGCTCTTTTTTGTATTTAAAATTTAACTTCTAAAAGCATATACTGTTCAAACCCCATTTCATTTCAAATACGCTATTTCTTATATATAATACTCCCAATTCATTCTAGGGTATTACTAACCCTATCTCTAATGAGTTTCTCTTCGAGGATACTACTGATCCTATCTCTGATGAGTCATTTTATTCTATTCAAATGAGTCATACCTCGTAGCTTTGTATAAACCAAAGCCCTGATACCATTTTGTAACGACCCGCCTATTTGTCCAATTTTCACCGGTAATTAAACCAACTTAAACCATTCACAAAGATGGATTGTTAGAGGTACTTACACATTTGAACAAAAAAAATGAACTTTTATTAATATATCAATAATATTACATCAGTGTTACAAGAGATACATTAGCTTGCATCGATTACATAGTGGAAAAGATATTGAACTCGGCGGAAGAATATGAATGCTCCAAGATAAAATAGCTCCAGCTAAAACCAGAATCCTACTCTAAACAACTCCGAGGATAAATTTGTAAATCAAACTACTAGATTTCCCATATGGGAAATTATGGGCACCTAGTGTTTAGGTATGGGAACAGTAAAATCCAGGTCAGTCAAGGGGCTGATGTGAGAACTCAAAACAGTTGTTTTTAGGGTTTATTTCAAAGTTCGATAATTCACTGGATCACGCCGCTAATGCGGAACAGGTTTACTCCATGTGAATACATACGCATAGAAATTCACAATGACTTTTAGAAAAATAAAACTAACATAAGGTCTCGCGGCACACACACAATGCGAATGCACATATGGGCGAGGTTTCTCCTTACGATAGTTAAGAATGCTTTTGATACCTGAAAATCCTTTTTCATATTATTATTAGCGCATAATGTAAAACCACTTTCAAAAGTAAAAGTATCAAGCTTAGCCAGCATAGGTACCATTAACTATACTAAAATAATAGTATACAACTAAAACCGTTCGGGCTCGTATTGGAGATTGGGTTTCCAACAATGACCAGAAAAGAAACGTCCTTACCGAACCGAATTTTGAACAACTCAAGAGTTATGTCCGAGGATCATTAGTGATGTTCCTCATGCTGACACAAGGTCGGGTAACCTTTATAACTAGCTAACTTAGAGTATGTCTGAGTATGTCATCTCCCGGTCTTTACCGACCTTTCCGACCGCACACCAACAACAACCACAAAAGTAGTTGGTTTCCACATAGGTTAATACCTGGGCTCCATACCATGGTACACCTTTTTATCTAGAACGAGACAACACCTCATAACCCTGTTGTATTTCTTCATGTTTTAACCATTTACTGGGGAGTGAGGCTTGCCGAGGTCACATTATACACAAAGCTACGCTTCAATAAGTCATGCTTTAATCATCCATAGCTCATCACTTTAGTATGCCACATTATCCATTCACCATGCATAACTGATATATATATCAATATATAAACTCTAAGCTCATACGTCTTAGAGAAGGGTTTAAAGCAAATAGAATAAATTCTCCCCACCAAACACACACACACACACACACACACACACACATATATATATATATATATATATATTAACAAAGATCAGTGCTACGTAGTCAATTACAATGTCAGACACACAATCCATACAAGTCTGATCTGGGTTTGAACAGAATAATAATCCGCAATTCCTTCAAATACATTCGAACTTTTTGTTACTTAACTAACAAAAAATCCATCTATGAATGGGAGCCAACTATTCGAGACCCCCAGCATGTTGCCTTACAACGTAAAGAGTCTCAATCTTCAATATCGTCTTCAATTGCTCCACAACGCCATTTTATTATTCGGAATGGTTTTCAGATCCAATATCAGATCCTGGCCTTACCGAAAAATAAGAGCAAATTTAAAAACACAATTACGGATCACACAGGCTTTCAACAAAATCTCCTTTCATCTTGGATTTTGTTAGTTAAAACTTCTTAAACCCATTCTCTGATTATCTATAACAAGACCCATATTTCAAATATTCATCTTTAACTTAACATATCTTTTTAAATCAAAGATAATTTAGCCTCAAAACCTCAATTAACTTTCTCGTTTTATAACTCATTTTCCAAATTCAGTTTCTTCAAAAAATCCTTAATCCACTTTCATAACTTCAAACATAGTTTCCATTCAAAATTATTTCCCAACATTTTATTCTTCAATCTTAATTAGAAGATTATAATTCTTGCTAATTTCGTTGCTTCAAATTTCTCAAATCAGAGATTTGATAAAATTCCCAATTACGATGTGAATTTCCATAATTCTATCTTGTTGGGTTTTCAAGAATGATGTTATTGAAGATACCATTCACGACAAAACCCAAATTAATCGATAAGTTACAAATAAATTGTATCTACATATATTTGATACCAATTCTCATAATCAACGAATATTATAATTGGAATAACAACAATAATATCTTCGAAATTCCTCAAATAGTATGCGCTTACACCGCGGATTTCATACTAAATATCCGAAGACTATTTCTATCCAACTTATCTCAAACAAGTCGGGAAATCCTTATCTTAGTTCGAAAACTTATCAAACCCCTTGATATTGGATCTGGATTGAAAACCGAAAATACAGTAGCATATACTCCTGCATATTGTTTATGACTTTGATCCATGGCCCCTATTGCGTTGTTGTTTTTAAGTGTGTTTCACTATCCCGTACACTCACTGTTGCACTTATAATGTATTATTTTAGCCTAGTTTCTCTGCACATTCGCACAAACTAAAATTAATATATGTATATACAGACCTCTGTATGTGCACACACACACACACACACACACACACACACATATATATATATATATGGGGTTATGTATATATAATCAGAAGTTGACTTCATATTAAAGCTAAAACTGATTTGTTCATTGTTTTTATTGCAACTTGCTAATGGAAAACCCTACTATTAGCATATTCCATTCCATGAAAGAAAAAAAATGTATTGCCCACCTTAATTATAAATGTTTGCGTATGTATGTGTAAATATATATATCGAATTGCTTGTGCTTCCATTCTTTTTTCTGTGACAAAGATGCTATTTACATTGTACATAGAAACCTGATTACATGACTGTTGCTACCATGTTTCACAATCACTTGTTCATTTATTTTCTTTTGCAGTCTATTATAAATCCTATGCATGTATATATGTATACAGTATATATATGCGTGCTCTCTAATTTTGAACTATGGCCTTATTTGTTGCCTTCCCAATTCATACGAATTTGTTGCGCCTACATTTTTTAAATCGTATGCATGTACAGATGTATACAATAAGTATATACATGCTCTCTAATTTTGAACTATGGCTTTGTTTTTGCCTTGCCAATTCATATGAATTTGTGGCATCTACATATTTCAAATCGTATGCATGTATATATGTATACAGTATGTATATACATGTTCTCGATTGAACCGGTATATAATTAAATCGGTTGATAAATGTTTTGCCACATTATTTCCATACTATGCTTCGTCAAAACTACGATATATATATATATATATATATATCCTATTTTGGTCATGAATTGATTTCTATGATGTGTAGTATGCCGCATTTATATTACTGTTGTTTTGTTGAAAAAATTATATGAATTGTGGTTGGTTCACCTATATAGATTTAAGTATAATGAAATTTGGCATATTGTGTTTACCCTATAAATTGAACTTGTTGTCCCATGACTTGCATGCAATTATACACCTAGTTACATGTAAGAAGCTACCTAAACATACACGTGCCATGTTTTGGAATTCTAAATGTAGGTTTGGTTGGATAAATATTCAAAAATAGTACTTAATGTTTCCGTTAGAGTTAATTATTAAATTTATATTCTCTTTAATTGAAGTTGATTTACTTGAATAAAGTTAATCCCGACTCGAGTGTTTTATACTTTTGCATGGAACGCTCGGGCTATACCCGAGTGTTGCAGATTTTAAAGATTTAAGGTACCGAAGCTTGAAGCATGTGAAGACGCGTTCCTTTGGTTCCTCTTTTTGTAAATTTATTTCATTTTATCCTAACTGTATGAATCTAATGCATGTATCATTCAAATCCTTAGCCGTATAAAATAAAAAATTGTGAAACTCTGATATTTTTGTATATAAAATTATGCTGTCAGATATTGTTATTTATTCTATGTTGTGATTCTGTGTTTGTTCTGTTTAAACTCTATAAGCAAAATAACTATATGTCGTTTTGAACGTTCCGAGTTGGTTTAATTACCGACTTGAAGCGGTCAAAAGGCAGGTCATTGCATGTGGTACCAGAGCTTTGGTTTGGCCAAAGCTTGGGTTATTTGATTTAAAAACTCATTAGAGATAAGGTAGCAATACCCTAGAATGAGTGGAATTGTCATCAGAATTACTCTAGAGAGAGCGTATTTTGAAGAATAAGTATTTTTAAAATATAAATTGAAATATAAGGTATTCTGAAATTTAAATCCTTTTTGAAATCTCTACCCATCGAATCTGTTTCTTTGATTGTTTCTCTTTGATTTGGAATCCTTATATTTGAGTCGCATAGCCATTCGAAATCCATCGCCGAGGTGTTGTGAATTATCAAGAAAATAAGAATATTGAAATTAGTTTTTCACTAATTGAAATTAGTTGTGCACTAATTGAATTAGCTGACTCTGGACAGTCTTTCTTCTCATGCCCAAGCTTCCCACACTTGAAGCACTTCTTCTCAGCTTTGGGATTCTTGCACTCACTAGCAAGATGGCCTTTCTGTTGGCAGTTAAAGCAAACCACCTCACTCTTAGACTTCTTTTGGTCATTCTTCCCTTTCTGTTGTTGCTGCTTCCTCTTCTCATTATTACTACCTTGTTGTGGCTTCTGTTCTTCCTTAGGTGCAGCAACAGACATCTTCTTAGGAAATAGACTTTCATGCCTCAAAGCCTTTTCGACGACCTTCTCAAAGCTACCATCGAGGTGATCCACGAGCTGATTCCCAAGACATTCATCCAACCCCAAGACAAACTTCGCGTTCTTTTGGTAAAGAGTATCCACATATGAATGAGCATATTTCGACAAGGCTTCGAAGTCAGAAATATAGTCAAGAACTGGGCGACCATTCTGTTTAAGCTCCACGAATCTCTTAAACAGAATTGACTTTTGTACGGTGGAGATAAACTTTGCTTCAAATTTAGCTTCGAACTGCTTCCATGAGATCTCTTCTTCTGGAGTCTTAAGTGTGACGGAATTCCATCAGTCCATTGCTCTGCCCTCTAACTGCCTTAATGCAAGCTTCCTCTTTGTTGCATCATCAATGCCCAAGTCCTTGAAAATTTGAACATAAGTATCCAACCACCTTTGAACCTCTTCAACTGGTTCAGTGCCCTTGAACTATTTCCCTCCCAACGAGGTAAAGTCTTTGCATAGCTTTGCAAATTCTACGACTCTAGGCATTTGGACTCCAACATTAACCGTAGCGGATACTGGAGTAGGGTTCCTTCAAAGGCATGCTTCCATCATAGCTTCAAATATGGTCGGGTAGTCATGTTCCCCGCCATTACCCCCTCCAGGCACAGTTTCTTCCCTAACTGTAACAACCCGTATTTTTAATAAACCTGGTATAATGTAAATTGAGGCAGAATTTAATTCTAAAATCTGAATCAAGGGAAACGGGCTATGCCATTGCGTTCGTCTCGGAAAAATACGCGAAATAGAGTCCGAGTTTTCGAAAATCGGAGTCCGTATGACCCAGTTAAGGCCCATTGAAGTTTGCAGAAAATTCCTAAGTAAAAACAGATTTAAATTTGAAATTAAAAACAAGGGTTAGGGCAAACTGGGCAGGCGGGAAAAATTCCCGCCCAGGACCCCATGTCGACAGGCCTGTCGACAGGGGTCTAGGCATGTCGACAGCCCTGTCGACAAGGGGTGCACGGGCTGCTTAGCCTGGTGCACCATTTCTGATTAGGGTTGGTCTTGTGGCTTGTTTCTAGAGAGTTCCGGGATCTGATGGACCTAATTGAATCTAGGGTTAATCCTATGGTCCAAATCACTAGCCTAATCTATAAATAAGACCCTAACCTACCCTAAATCATTCATTATTCATCCTAGTAACTAAACTATGGCAAAATCAAAACTCTCATGGCCTCCACCCTCTTCATACAATTCCTAAATTAATTCCTAAGTGATTTTCCATGCATACAAGCATATTTAGGCTTGTATGATCCTCCTTAGCTTGCATTAAAGGCTTGTTTTTCTATTGGCATCATAAAGGAGGAGTCTTGATCAAGTTTGCTTGCATTTGGGGGTTTTAATTAGTTGCATAAGGGGTTTCTTGCATTTGTTATACTCATTTGAGTCCGCATAAGCATTGTAAGCCCTCTTACCTTCATTTTAGAAACTCTAAAGTTAATGTGTGATGAAAGTTGGGGTTTATGCATGTTTGATAAGCTATGCATGTTTATGCAAGTTCACTATGCCATGTTATGCATGTTTAATAAGTTATGCATGCTTATGCAAGTTTAAAATGACAAGTTGTACATGTTTGACAAGTTATGCATGTTTATGGCAATATGCAAGTTCACTATGCTAAGCTACGCAAGTTTAACATGTTATGCATGTTTATGTTAATATGCAAGTTCACTATGCTAAGTTATGCAAGTTTAACATGTTATGCATGTTTGTTATGCAAGTTCACCATGTATGATTATGCCAAGTTCCCTCTTCCTATCCTTTATGCGTTATTACGAATATGTAAGCGATAGAATGACGTTGGGGGGGTTTGGGTAAACTTAAAATACATGAAAATATAAGATTGGGAATTTACCTATTAAGTTAGGTCTACCCCTTGGGAATTTACCTATTAAGTTAGGTCTACCCAAGAAATTGTTGACTTGTAATTATGTTTTGAAATAAAGTGGACATGACACTTAGAAAACATAAGTGTGGCCAACTCGAGGTTGGGTTGAGTTTGTAGCGTAATTCTACCTGGAACCGACCGGCTTAACTAGTGGCTACAAACAATAGGACCCAATGTGAGAAGTTGGTCATGGGGTGCCAAGACCCGAGGTTAGACCAAGTTGTGGTGTAAAGCTACCCGGACCCGCCCGGCCTAACTAGTAACCACAACAAGGTCTAATGTGAGAGGTTAAGGTGCATTAAATTAATTAATGCCTCATGATTAGGGTTAAGTCAGGGTCCACTAATACTTAACCAACTTGGGGATTAGAGGGATTGAAATGGGGTTAAGTGTGAACTATTGGTTACACTTAACCAGTTTAATCCAATTGGGGGTTCGAGGGATTAGAATGGGGTTAAGTTACACTTAACCAATTTAATCTGTGATTAGTGAAGGGTTAAATCGCACTTAACCCTCTTAGAAACCCTAGCAACGTGGTCTGTTCCAGCAGTAATCCCAGTTTGGTATCACCACAACCCTACAGCTAGGTTAGGACGGGGCACGATTACTGGACTGATGTAAGCGACCAAAGCGACGGCTGAGTGGTACAACGGTGCGGGTCCGGCGGGCTACGGACGTGCACGTAGTCCGATATTGGACAAACTCGAGGCACGGGTACCAGTAGGCTTAGACTGTGCATTATTGCTTAAGTGTCTGGGGTTGCAACCCAAGGGCTTGATACACCCAAAGGTGGACCCAGCACAGTCTAACTACATCCATGTGGGCCGTATGGACACCAACACTTGACGTGTTAAGTTTATAGGGAGCCGATCGACTAGACCGTTGGGCTGGACCTTGTATTAAGGTCACCTCATGTTATTGGGCCAAAGCTTGGGCCAAGGGATCAATATCTGTTATGTTGGGTTGCTAGTACACCGTGGTGCAAAACTTAACCATGTTTATGCGATGACACCTCTATCTATCTTATAGTTAATTTATCAGGCCAGTATGATGTTATCTATGATCATCTCAGTTTCCATCATGATGTTAGCTTTATTAGTTTATAGACTGATCGTAGCAGGGCTTACTCAGTCTTTTTGACTGACCCGTTTTGTTTCGCCTCTTTTCTTCCGTTTCCCCCCCCCCCCCCAGGTTCTCAGGGAGGAAATACAGGAGCCTAGCTTGGATCTTAGCTGCTTTCTTGGATAGCTCATGTATGCTTTGGACTTGGGCTCGCTATGGTTTCTTCCACTTTGGGAATAGCTACTTTTATGTTTTCTTTTTCAGTATCAGATGATGTTATTTTATGTACTAGACTTGTTTACTTGGGAAATTGACATTATGATGTAGCAGACTTGTTTTTGAAATAGTTTAAAAGTCTTCCGCTGTTTTATCTACTTACTCTTTTTATTTACATATGTCATGTCCTGCCTTGCTATATCATTATGCATGTTTACCTAGTTTTAAAAACGCCCCACCAAAGTCAGAGTCGCTTGAAAGAGCCACCCTGGCGGAGGTTGGGTGTTACATTTGGTATCAGAGCATATGGTTTACGAGAAGGGATAAAAAGGTTTTTAAAACTTTTGAAAAGAAAAACTATTTTTAAAACCAAGTATAAAGTATTTTCCAAAGAAAAGTCTAGTTATTTTTAAAAGGCTATTCCCCAAAAGCCATTAGCACTATCCTTTGACCCCTCGTTTGAACTCTTTTCTTTTCGTTTCCAGCATGTCTGATAACCTCATCTTGCCCGAAGGAGTAACGATACCCGATTGGTTTCGTCGGTACTTGGAAGTCACGGCACCGGTCCCGGGTGTCTCTAATGTTGTCTTTCCAGTCCAGGCCGTTGTTCCTCCTCCTCCTCCCGTAGCTGATGTTCCTCTTCCCCCTCAGCCTCCACAAGCGGATTTTGCGGAAACTTGTAAGAACTTTAAGATGATGGGTGGCAAAAATTTTAATGGAACAGAGACTTTCGTAGAAGCAAGGAATTGGTTGAAAGAGACCGAAGATCTTCTAGCCACCTTTGATATAGGTGACCGCAGGAAGGTTTTATTAGCAGTATGGTTGCTAAAGGAAGAAGCTGCACGTTGGTGGGTAGTCACCACCGCTACTAGGCCAATTGAGACTTGGGATGATTTTAGAGGAAGGTTTGGACTGAGGTTCTTATCACTAAAGCAAGGGGACATGACTATTAGGGAATACATAGATAAGTTTAATCAACTGGCTCGGGTCGATTTAGACTTAGTTAATACAGCTCAGAAGAAGGCCCTACACTTTGCTCTAGGATTAAACGAGCCATTACATGGTTTGGCCATGTCTCATATACCCTTGGGGGCGACTTTCGAGAATTTGGTGAATTTGGCCCTACTTCAAGAAGAAGATAACAATGACAAGAAAGAGGTCAAGGCGAATGAGTCTCAAGACAAGAGAGTAAATTCCGGGAAATGGGGCAAGAATAACCACAACCGCAAGAACAAGCCAAGAGGGAATAGGAAATGCAATTTCTGTGGTAAAGTTGGACATATAGCCAGGGAATGTAGGAAGAAGGAAAAGAGAAAGCGGGGCGGATGCTTCATGTGTGGTGAATTTGGACATCTCAGCAAGGATTGCCCGAGGAAACTAGGGCAAGGTCAGACTCAGTGTGCGGGATTACCGGGAGGGCGAGTTCATCCCCTCAACACCGTTCTTCCAGCTCATGATAGAGGTAGTGTTTCTGTGAAAGTCTTGTTTACATTTTCTGACTTTCCCTGTTTGTACTTTGTTTGATTCTGGCACATCGCATAGTTTTATTTCATCTGATCTAGTTGAAAGTTTGCACCTAAGTACTAGTCTAGTTGATGATCCCGTATGTGTTTCAAATCCAATTGGGGGGTTCTGCCCGTTTGTCTGTGGTCTGAGTGGATTTGAAAATTTCTATCTTGAGTATAGAATTCTCGTGGAATGTTTTTATTCTCGGTTTCTGGGGATATGGGTTGGTTTTGGGCATGGAATTGTTGTCCTGTTTTGAGCCATTCTGGGTTTTTGTATATAGGGTTGTGAGGCTCATGACTCACCTCGGTAATACCCTAGAAATTTCTAGCAACCCTATGGGTCCCGTCATGTTATGTTATCTTGAGTCCCTCAACTCGTCTATTGATAGTTTACAATCTGTGAGGGTGGTCCGAGAATATCCTGATATCTTGGGGGAAAGTAAAGGGGTTACCCCTAGACGTGGGATAGATTTCCGCATTATCTGGTTGGTAATACCAAGCCAGTTTCGTGGCCGGTTAGGCACATGACCTCACGAGGTGAGAGTTAAGAAAGCAAGTCAAGGAGTTGCTTGAAAAGAACTTCCTGAGACGAAGCATTTTCGAGTAGGGTGCTCCAGTAGTATTAGTTACTGATGTGGACAGTTTGTTTCGCTTATGTGTTGATTATCGTGAGAGGAATAGATAACTGTTACCAAGGATCAATGATTTGTTTGATCAGCTTGTAGGAGCATCTGTTTTCTTTTGATCTAGCTACCGGATTCCATCAGCTTAGGATGGCTGAGGATGGAATTGACAAGACTGCGTTTAGGACTCTAGATGGGTTTTAGAATGGCTAGTCATACTATTTGGTTTGACTAATGCACCCGCATATTACGTAAACTTGATGGGTAGGGTGTTTAGGGAGTCCTTGAACAAGTATGTCGTGGTCGTCGTAGACGATATTTTGATCTCCTCAAAAGAACGAGGAAGAACATGCTATACATCTCAAAGAGGTGATGGATACGCTTAGAGCCACCAGTTGAAGGTCAAGTTCTCCAAATGTCACTTTGGAGGAAAGAAGTTGGATTTCTTGGGCACATAGTTCCTAAGTAAGGCTTAGCGGTGGGTTCTGCTAAAGTGGTTGCGGGTTAAGACCGGAAAACTCTGAGGAGGGCAATTGAAGTAAGAAGCTTCCTCCGTTTGGCTAGTTAGTTAGCATTCCCTGAGCTTAGACTTACTCTTCTGGATCAAGAAGGGGGTTTCATAGGGAGAAGACCCGCAGTTAGTCAAGAACATGGACCAGTTGATTCGAGGCGAGATGTTAAGTCACCTCGCTAGGTATATTATAGTTGACAAGGGATGACTAAGGCGCGATGAGAGATTATGTGTTCCTCGAGTGGAAGACTTGGTAAAGAAGGTTCTTGAAGATGCGCATCACTCGAGGAGGTGGCCGAGTTGGTCCCAGGATGCCTGTTGTGCCACCAGGTCAAGGCCAAGTCATAGAAGCCCAGTGGGTCGTTATCTCCATTGGAGGTTTCGCAAGGGAAGTGTGAAAACCTCTCGATAGATTATGTGGATAGACTACCTAGATCAAAGAAAAGGAATACGGGTAGGTGGATCATAATAGGTAGACTCACGAAGGGTGCTCATCTCAGTCCGGTGAAGAGCGAGAGGATTGCATCATGGTTAGCAACGGTTCATCCTCAAGAAGTTGGCCAGTTTTGAAATAGCCTACAGGAAGCCATGGGTAGGCAATTGAATCTAGGTATGGCCTATCACTCATAGGCGGATGGTTCATTTCGATTAAGCATGAGTTATAGAAAATCACGTTCATAAGGGCAATTGGCAACGTGGATTGGTATTTTCAAGAAAAGTTCTGCTGCGTGGAATACTTTATAGTAAGTGGACAAGATCCAGGATTCACTAGTGAATTTTGGAGAGCTTGCATGAAATCATGAGGTTATAGTGTGTTTAAGCCAAGTATACAGAAGGAAGCATAAGTGGAAAAGAAAGACGAGAGGCGATAATGAAATGAGCCCCAACTCGAATTTGGGAAATAGGAGTTAGGAAGCCAAAGAATCATGAAGTGAAAGATAGTCAAAGCACAGTGGAGTTAAGCTCAAGGAAACGTGACTAAGAAGAGTAAAGACTAGATACACGCATCATATCCTTGTAGGAGTGCATCCTTGATCCTTGTTTTCCTGGGGAGCTTGCTTAATTATCTTTTGTATATATACCCTCTCGGTCCCATTCTCGATCTTATCTCTGTTGTAAACCCCATAAGGGGGTTATGGCTCATCGGTTAGTATTATATGTCAGAGTTTGAAAGGATGCATATCTCTCTCTGTCCATGTTTATCTAGTTTATCGTGTTTATCTTGTCATGAGGACCTTAGGTAGAAACCCTTTGGATGAAACATGTATTTGAAACATGTTATGCTTGATGGTTGCAGGTGGTTGCAAGTGTTTGCAAGTGGTTGCCCGTGGATGCATGATACACAATTAGGCACTAGATCGGCTCGCACACTCCTCATATTGCATATGCATGAGTGCTTACACCTATTCATGGTTGAAACTTGTTGTGCTACCACATGGATGTTGCATATGGATGAATGTTATGAGCACTCATATAGATACTATGAATTACGTTAGGAATTTGCATACATATGGATTCATTTCACTAACATACATATGCATTAAGGAGGTTTACTGTATCAGTAACCGCCTGATCTTTGCATTAGATAAGACATACATATGCATTAAGGAGGTTTACTGTATCAGTAACCGCCTGATCTTTGCATTAGATAAGTACATATACACACACTTTTGCATATGTTCATACCACATTTAGAATCTTGTAAGGACAATGATTGCTCATGGATGATGCTTTGAGTAGATGGATGATTGGATGGTAGGATACGTTCTTCCTAACTTGAAGATTTCAGGGACGAAATCCTTTAAGGAGGGGAGAATGTAACAACCCGTATTTTTAATAAACCTGTTATAATGTAAATTGAGGCAGAATTTAATTCTAAAATCTGAATCAAGGGAAATGGGCTATGCCATTGCGTTCGTCTCGGAATAATACGCGAAATAGAGTCCGAGTTTTCGAAAATCGGAGTCCGTATGACCCAGTTAAGGCCCATTGAAGTTTGCAGAAAATTCCTAAGTAAAAACAGATTTAAATTTGAAATTAAAAACAAGGGTTAAGGCAAACTGGGCAGGCGGGAAAAATTCCCGCCCAGGACCCCATGTCGACAGGCCTGTCGACAGGGGTCTAGGCATGTCGACAGCCCTGTCGACAGCCCTGTCGACAGGGGGTGCACGGGCTGCTTAGCCTGGTGCACCATTTCTGATTAGGGTTGGTCTTGTGGCTTGTTTCTAGAGAGTTCCGGGATCTGATGGACCTAATTGAATCTAGGGTTAATCCTATGGTCCAAATCACTAGCCTAATCTATGAATAAGACCCTAACCTACCCTAAATCATTCATTATTCATCCTAGTAACTAAACTATGGCAAAATCAAAACTCTCATGGCCTCCACCCTCTTCATACAATTCCTAAATTAATTCCTAAGTGATTTTCCATGCATACAAGCATATTTAGGCTTGTATGATCCTCCTTAGCTTGCATTAAAGGCTTGTTTTTCTATTGGCATCATAAAGGAGGAGTCTTGATCAAGTTTGCTTGCATTTGGGGGTTTCAATTAGTTGCATAAGGGGTTTCTTGCATTTGTTATACTCATTTGAGTCCGCATAAGCATTGTAAGCCCTCTTACCTTCATTTTAGAAACTCTAAAGTTAATGTGTGATGAAAGTTGGGGTTTATGCATGTTTGATAAGCTATGCATGTTTATGCAAGTTCACTATGCCATGTTATGCATGTTTAATAAGTTATGCATGCTTATGCAAGTTTAAAATGACAAGTTGTACATGTTTGACAAGTTATGCATGTTTATGGCAATATGCAAGTTCACTATGCTAAGCTACGCAAGTTTAACATGTTATGCATGTTTATGTTAATATGCAAGTTCACTATGCTAAGTTATGCAAGTTTAACATGTTATGCATGTTTGTTATGCAAGTTCACCATGTATGATTATGCCAAGTTCCCTCTTCCTATCCTTTATGCGTTATTACGAATATGTAAGCGATAGAATGACGTTGGGGGGTTTGGGTAAACTTAAAATACATGAAAATATAAGATTGGGAATTTACCTATTAAGTTAGGTCTACCCCTTGGGAATTTACCTATTAAGTTAGGTCTACCCAAGAAATTGTTGACTTGTAATTATGTTTTGAAATAAAGTGGACATGACACTTAGAAAACATAAGTGTGGCCAACTCGAGGTTGGGTTGAGTTTGTAGCGTAATTCTACCCGGAACCGACTGGCTTAACTAGTGGCTACAAACAATAGGACCCAATGTGAGAAGTTGGTCATGGGGTGCCAAGACCCGAGGTTAGACCAAGTTGTGGTGTAAAGCTACCCGGACCCGCCCGGCCTAACTAGTAACCACAACAAGGTCTAATGTGAGAGGTTAAGGTGCATTAAATTAATTAATGCCTCATGATTAGGGTTAAGTCAGGGTCCACTAATACTTAACCAACTTGGGGATTAGAGGGATTGAAATGGGGTTAAGTGTGAACTATTGGTTACACTTAACCAGTTTAATCCAATTGGGGGTTCGAGGGATTAGAATGGGGTTAAGTTACACTTAACCAATTTAATCCGTGATTAGTGAAGGGTTAAATCGCACTTAACCCTCTTAGAAACCCTAGCAACGTGGTCTGTTCCAGCAGTAATCCCAGTTTGGTATCACCACAACCCTACAGCTAGGTTAGGGCGGGGCACGATTACTGGACTGATGTAAGCGACCAAAGCGACGGCTGAGTGGTACAGCGGTGCGGGTCCGGCGGGCTACGGACGTGCACGTAGTCCGATATTGGACAAACTCGAGGCACGAGTACCAGTAGGCTTAGACTGTGCATTATTGCTTAAGTGTCTGGGGTTGGCACCCGAGGGCTTGATACACCCAAAGGTGGACCCAGCACAGTATAACTACATCCATGTGGGCCGTATGGACACCAACACTTGACGTGTTAAGTTTATAGGGAGCCGATCGACTAGACCGTTGGGCTGGACCTTGTATTAAGGTCACCTCATGTTATTGGGCCAAAGCTTGGGCCAAGGGATCAATATCTGTTATGTTGGGTTGCTAGTACACCGTGGTGCAAAACTTAACCATGTTTATTCGATGACACCTCTATCTATCTTATAGTTAATTTATCAGGCCAGTATGATGTTATCTATGATCATCTCAGTTTCCATCATGATGTTAACTTTATTAGTTTATAGACTGATCGTAGCAGGGCTTACTCAGTCTTTTTGACTGACCCGTTTTGTTTCGCCTCTTTTCTTCCGTTTCCCCCCCCCCCCCCCAAGGTTCTCAGGGGGGAAATACAGGAGCCTAGCTTGGATCTTAGCTGCTTTCTTGGATAGCTCATGTATGCTTTGGACTTGGGCTCGCTATGGTTTCTTCCACTTTGGGAATAGCTACTTTTATGTTTTCTTTTTCAGTATCAGATGATGTTATTTTATGTACTAGACTTGTTTACTTGGGAAATTGACATTATGATGTAGCAGACTTGTTTTTGAAATAGTTTAAAAGTCTTCCGCTGTTTTATCTACTTACTCTTTTTATTTACATATGTCATGTCCTGCCTTGCTATATCATTATGCATGTTTACCTAGTTTTAAAAACGCCCCACCAAAGTCAGAGTCGCTTGAAAGAGCCACCCTGGCGGAGGTTGGGTGTTACACTAACAGTATGTGTTATATAACGTCGAATCATTCTAAACCTGCAAGTTAGAATGATCAGCCACTTACAAGATAAACTCCTAAAGAATACACCCGCTACAACTATATATGCTAATATATATATACATATATATATATATATATATATATATATATAGTAAGCATTCAACTGAAATCTTCAAATACGTCTCTCTAACATAATTACTTCTTTGAACTTTGGCTAAAATCGTTAACTAGAGCTCTGATACTAAATGTGACGATCACCCACAACCCTCCACACTATACAAGAGGAATAATGCGCTGAAAGGTGTGCATGGTAGCCATAGACGATCATTAGAGTAGGAAAACACATTGGGACATGTCGTAGAACTCACAACGCAATGATAAAATATAATAGAACATATACAACAGGTAATAGTAGTGAAGCATCATATAGCAAACTTTTCAAACTTTCACAACATCCGGAAAGGTTATCCCAACATCATAGGAAATATCAAGTATGTACACGCCTCACTATAGCACTCGTAGAGTAACTCAAACAGCGGAAAAAGAAATACTAGATAGTAGTAAAAGTAATACGCCAGCCTCCTTCTCGCCTTTGCACAGCAGCATCGTCCCCACTAATCACCTGTCACCTGCTACTTAGTCTACCCATCCACAACTGGATGAATAACCCAAGGTAATAAGAGGAAACATAAAATCTTGAGTCAGACAACAGTCTTGGTGAGCGATAAAACAACTAACAAACTTCAACAATTAATATAGTATATGTGCATGGATAGATAAAAATACTAATCTACCCACAACACCAGAGAAGAACTCAACTTTATCTTCCCTCACATCGGACAGTGATAGCCTTTACGATAACATTTTAACCATACATCCTTGAAAATCAGAACAATCTTTCAATCATGGGAAAGCACTCATGACATCCAAATTATATGTATCTCATGTAAATCATCCTAATTGAATTCAACATCCCGCAAGCACAAGCCCTAAAGGCCTAAACCAATATCAGACAAGCACCTAAGGAACATCTCCTTCGACGTTGGACAATCTACATGAGATGGTACAAACAAAGAAACCAAACAATCAAACATCCATGTCTGACTCTGGCTATCATCTCCAATCCTACTTTGAAACCATCGTTAATCGTAGGACGACCAACCTTTCCATATGTATAAAGCTAATGGTAACCACAGTTCTAGCATAAACTCCGTATGTCCAGCCTTGACAATGTCCAAACTTGAAACTAGGCCTTTCTACAAGACCCAGGGTACTCGACCAGCAACCTTCGGGCCTTTTAGGTGCCCTTATTGTATCTCTGCTTTGACCCTGCTAGAACTTTTGACAACGATAATCTCTCGGTCTTCTCATCTCTAGTCATCCAACCCGATGACTTTTCTTAGCTCAAGCAACCTTCTCGAGCAACCATTATCCACCAAGTCACCACCTTTGAGTTGCCACCTTCCTCGTTGTTCTTCACCGATCAACGAGCACATCATATCACTTCGGACATCCCCTTCTAGACTCCCGTTGAAGCCATTATCATCGTTAAGCCGAACAACATTAATATAAGGCTCAATATAGTTGAGAGCATTCATCAATATTTGCTAAAGAAACAAATCACAACACTTAGGCCATCAACCACAGCATTTACAAGCATTGCCAACATCAAACTCGACCGACCCCTATCTTGGACCGACCGACCCACCTAACCGACGCCAACCTTAGACCGACCACTTCTGGAACCAAGCTTGACTGACCCAACATTGCTCCACTCCTCATTCTAGCCCAACGGATCCACCTTCAACATGGAGATCGACCTGACCAACTCCGCACGACCGACCGGCCTTAATTTCAATTCCCCAACTTCACATCAGTACGACCGACCCATAAATCCTGGAGCGATCGACCCATTCTACTTTGTCGTTTTAGCTTCACGAGGCCCGATCGACCAGTCAAGGTACGACCGACCCTTCTATTTTCCTAGGCTCGGCCAACCTATTTCCTTTCTTGTTTCTCAAGAAAACCACCCTACGGTGCGCGACCGACCATGGATGCACGACCCAAAACCTACACTTCCCAAATGCGACTTCAATTTCGACCAAAACTTCTCCAATTGACACAACCGACGAAACCAACTCATCCAATTCATCCAACACAATCATGAACATGTTATGTAACCACTAACATCACCAATTTGGTCATTTCATCAATAATTACACGAAATCCTCCAAAATCATCATAAATGTAAGTATGAACAAAACAATAAATCTAACTTGCATATACACATGAAATGGCATTGAAATCATTAAATTAAACTTGCTAAATAGATCATAGGGTGACTCATGTGAAAATGAACTTAAAATGGCTTAGATATATGATAAACACTTAAATATGATGAAAAACATGATCAAACATTCATATACTTCATTGCATCCATGTGAGAGATGTAAATCACTCACCGATTTGCCAAAATAAGCAAAAAATGATGAAATAAGAATCTGGACAGCAAGCACCTCGCACTAAATCCCCTGATCCAACGAATCCTTGCCCCAATTGATGTAGATCTATCCTTCAATGGTGTAGATCTATGATTTCCCTCCTTGGATTTTGAATTTTAATGGTGGAAAGGTGTTAGAGGAAGAAGGAGCTCAAGGCCACCTAATGAGAGAATGGGGAAATAAACTATTTCCCATGCCTCTCACCCTCTATTTATAGTTTCCATCAGCCCACTACTTGGGCCTTCTCAAATCAGCCCAATCTGGCTCAAAATCCTGAACAACGAACTGAAAAATCTTAAAAAAGCGATTCCTCCCAAACGGCTGAGCCAAATCTTTAATGTAACCACTCTACGGAAAGCCAATCATTAATTCCTTTCCAATGACACAGGTCTCACCCTTTGATTCGACCTGAGTCAAAAGTTATGCCTTATACAAGACTGATAGGGGCAAAATGGTCACAAACAAAATTGGTAAAAATTAAGGACATGTCTCACATCCCCATAGGCAACATATTAAAAGATGAGAATGATCCAACCCTCAGGGTATAAAACAAAATATTTGATGATCTTACGATACGTAAAATGCGGGCTGTTACACTGAATATCTAAATCGATTATGAGATCAAAACTAAATTGGTATTGAAATGGAATTGAAATAATATTTGATAATTGATATGAAGTATTCTAACCTTATATATATAAGATTTATATAAAAACAATGACAAATTCGAAAACTATTGATTTGGAAGGTAATTAATTTGAAATGAAATCATATATAAACGAATCTTATATAATGGAATTTACATAAGAATGATATGTTTGAAAACATGATTTGAAAATCAATTCTTATTTAACTTGGTATTTATATAAGTGCGATATACGCGAAAATGAAATGAAGTACTATTTGTATATAGTATCTTATGTTTTCAAAACCAAAGATATGAGGAAGTACCTTCTAGTGCATGCCTACTCGATAAGTAACGTTTGGGACCTCGGGTCCATTGAAACCGCAGCTACGTTAGAGTTACAACATTTGGAACGTCCATTGAAATCAGCGCTCTGCGATGGGGACGTGTATTATATATTATGACCGCTTTTCTAGTGTAATTTGAGGGGCACTATGCCTACGGTTACAACCGATTCCACTAGGATAGAAGCACAACCGCCGCGTAACTACGATCTAGACACTATTGTGAAATTCGATGGGGTGCGCCGCCTTCAGTACAAGCGACTTTACTGGGATAACAGTGTAACCGCCGTATAACTGCGATCTATGGCAAACAACCGTGGTAAAATTTGAGGGGTGTGGTACCAACGGACATAAGCGATTCTTCTGGGATAGTAACATAACCGTCACGTGTCTGCGATCCATGAGGGAAGTGAAGTAATTTCCATATCAATTTTTAGAATTTTTTAAGTATTTTCACTGGGAGTTAAAACAAGTATATTAAGTACTTCGAGATTTTAGTAATGCGTCTGGCCGACGTATGTGTAACATGTTTAAGAACGACAATAACTTGTTAAACTTCGAGTTATAAATTATTTTCAAACTTAAATAACAAATCAATAATCTAAATTTTAAACTTATATAACCTCAACAAATAAACTACGAAAGAGGGTTTTAAATATTTTACAATTCCACAGCTTTGAAATATAACAGAATACCTTTTTCCTTACCTTGTTGTTTTAAAAATTATTTCCAATACAAGATGCGTGTTCAAATTTAAGTTTTATAAATAAAATTTTTGTAAAGGTTATAACAAATTTAAAAATAAATGAATTTTGTAAGTTAAAACAAGTTGGTAAAATTTTCGTGTTTTGAACCTACAGCTTATTCCATTCTATGTAAATTATTTGTACATTTTGTTAAGTATAAATTTGATATGAAAAATATATACTTTGGGATTTTAAATGTTTTCAAAACTCGCTATTTTAAAATATACTAAAGTACTAATCTTTTTATTCTAATCTTCCCAAACCTTTCCCTAAAGCAAAGATTTATTTTTAAGTATAAGTTTAACAAATTCAAAGTTTTAATAAAAAGAAGAGTTTTGATATTGAAATAGAATTTTGGAAGAGTTAGTAAATTTGAAAGTAAATGAGTGATGTAAAATTAATATAATCGTAAGAACGTGAAATGAGGCGATTCACGTATGAATTCAACATTAAACGAAAAATATTAATTATGGATTGAATCCAGTCTAAATGGATTTGAATGAGATCAATCCAGATTAAATAGACTGAATCGAAGTTGTAAATGGATGTAATAATTTGATTTAAGAAGATATGAATTCGATGAATGTGAGTTCGTTAAGCAACTAAGAAAATGAAGGATGATAATTTGTTAAGTGAAATGAAAATAAACCGAAATGTGATGAATAAAATCAAACTTGTTGATAATATTATGTATTGAGCAAAATAATGAGAAATTGGATTGGGAAAAAAATTTGAAAGCAAATATAACTTATAACTGAATATAGTTCAACTAAAATAAACAAATGAAATTAATAGAATGGAATTTGTGAGATTTAAAAGAAGTGAACATCGGCAATAATGAAGTTTTGACAATTAATGGAAGAATGTGAACATATATTTGATGTATCTTAATGGTGAGTGAATTAAAAACAAATGAATTGACAAATAAATGATTTGTATGACAATATATTGATTATAAGCGAATTTAATATGATATATATCGAATGATAATGTGTGTAATTGGAATGAACGATGTTAATATGGATGTTTATAAAAATGAAAAGAGTTTGTATTTAAATGATAACATTAGCTTTGAAGATAGATTTTATGTATACCGAAGTTTACATACTGTGTTTTCCTATGATTTATATGTACATATTTATATATATCATTCTCAGCATTTGTTGACTATTTCAGTAGGTTGCAATGGCGCATGCTTCAAATTTGGAGTTCTCTTTTGCACTAAAGGTTAAATTGTGACGACCCGCGTTCTACGTATCAAAGGATCGTAGAATATTTATTTTATTTTCATACGAAGTCATATGGTCGTGTAACTTTGGAAAAGGACTATTGGGGTCATTTCCCATGTACACGATTTTTTCTGAATTTAAAATGATCGTTTTACCCCTGGTGAATCGTGTTTGGTCTATAACTTTTGATTGGTAAGGAATTTTGACTTGAAACCACTTCAGTTGAATTCCGATGATGGTTTATCATTCCGTAGGGTGGTCAAATTAATCAAACGGACTTACCATTTGGGAGATATGGCTGAAATAAGGTTTGAAGATGGAAAACCAGCCTAACCGGGCTAAATTAGGTGATTAGTGGCTAGGCCCATTACACATTTCGAGATTTGGGTTATGGAAGGACGAAAAAGAGTTAGAGGATGTTTTCATTTTTCCATCCGCCACTAACCTTCCTCTAACCCTAGATGGCCTCCACCTTCTAAATTCATCCCTAATCACTTTCTAATCACATATTAAGCAAATCTACATCAAATTAAGGTGGATTAGCATCAAAATCGAGATAGAGCTGTTGGAACACATAGGAATTTGACCCAAATCAGTGGAGTTTTCAGATCTATAATTTATTTGTGGCTAAGGTGACTGATTTGCACTTTTATTCACTAATTACGACTACTTAGGGATGATTAATGATCATTAGCGAAATTATGCATCATAAAAATTTGAAAAAATATGTAGAAATTCTAAAATATTATTTTATGTCACTAGTAAAAATTTGGGTTAATTTGGATTAATTTTGTTAATCCTATAGTTAAACATGGTTAATGGTATTAAGGGGAAAATCATGGATTTTGGGTATGTTTGATACTAAATAACACATGTGATTGATGTTTTAATGTTTTGATTAATTATACATGTTACTACTGTTTGAGATGATTCATGATTGTTTACTAAAATTAGAATGGCTGAAAACACCATCGTGTGGACCAAAACCTGAGATGCAAAGGAAGTCCAAATGAGGAGTTATTACTCAGGATCCAGACGGGGACCAACGAGTTAACTTCTAGAATTGGGCTTTGCTGCGAGACATGTGCAAAGGGGTTATCAATATATATAACTTTGGTTCACCATTGAAGAGAAGGGGCATGTAGACGAACCAGAGCCAGGGAAGTGTGGACTGGTTGGCCCTTAACCTAGAGGCAGGGAATAGTGAACTGGGTTGGGTTATTGACTATAGACCAGGGAAGTATGGTCATAGCAATAGTACTTGTATGGAGTTGCCGTCATGGCCCCAATAGATTTGGTGATCAAAGCGGTGGATATTGTATGCTTTACGCAATGAGTGAGAGACATGAGGATTATTGCTATGTTTGATTTTTGTTATCACCATGACGCACACACTCCCATTTTTACACTTTATGTTAGTGTTACCTTAGAGTACTGTACATCTTGTTGTGCTAACTCTTTGGTTGCAGGTGCAGGTATGATTATTTATACCTATTATTATTTTATTTTGCTGCTATCCCCGACGCTCATACCAGACTTTTGTCTGACCCAGAGTTTTATGTCTCTTCTTATTACTCTAGGTGCTCCTAAATGAGCAGACTAGAGACAGGTTAGGTGGTTATGCACGAGTAGCTGTCCGGAGACGAGCATGCGGCTCCCATGTATTATTTACATATTCTCCCTGTGTTGTTGCTGGTCACCGCTTTGGGCATTAGTAGTGTGCCTCTTTTATTTCCTTTTAGAGACAGCGTTTTGAAGTTGTAATAATGGTTTGTATCATAACCTGTATTTTGGGATTCCGCTGCTATGATGGTTTTGTTTTCAGCTTAAGCACCGTCTTGCCTATTTTATGTCAAGTTACGTTATTATTATATTTTATTCCATGCGCTGTGAGATATACTATAGGCTCTTTGGTGATTCATAGTTTCAAAACCCTTTTCTTTTGATGACCGTTCCATGCTAGTCGGGCATTGGCAGCGCATTTCGAGGGAAATGTCGGCTGGTGCGGGGCAGGCCGTCACACTTGGTATCAGAGCCTAGGTTGCGAACCTAGGGGAAGATATCAAGGAGAGATAGTACACGTATATGAGAGCGCGTACTTGTGATATTTTAGTTTTCAAAAACTATATATATACTGTTAGCCTGCTTTGTGACTAGGCTACCCAAAGCTCAACTGATCGGCATTGATTGGCAATCGCTTAGATGAAGTGACGGGACATTGGTGAAAACTCAATACTGCATGCACATGAGACCGGACCGGATCAAGATATTCGGATCGGATGGGATATTCGGCTCGGATCGGATGCTTGGCTCGAATGGAAGCCACACGACTTCACAAACATAGCATTATAGAGGGTTAAACAAAGACAAAGGATGTCGGTTCGGTTAGGAGGTCAATCGCTCGATCCCTTTACACGCACAAGAAGACACAGCTCCAACAAGTTAATATCGGATCGGAAGTCCAGTAACCAAACCCATCAACATTCATGAAGTAGCGTGTCATCCTGCTGTTGCTAACTCAGATCGGTTCGGAGCCGACCCGAACCCCTGCCTGCTGCTCTGAAGCGATTACACATCACGTCTCGAATTTCATGCCTAAAAAAGGGGATCGGATGCCATGTGTTTCTAATGAAATGAAGCCCACTTCCCCACGTTTTCCACTACTTTCGTCGTTTCCTTGATGCAGCCACGTGGCCACTCACACCCAACCAACTTTCTTTCTATATATACATGATTTCGCATATAGTGAAGGGGACTTTTTTGGTTCTGAAAAGATCCATGGCTGCCAGCCGAATTCCTTCATAGAAAATCACCATCTCCTCCAATAGAATCCATGAATTCAGAGAGATAAATTCATTGTAATTGAGAGCCTAAGTGATTCAAAGCTTTGTAATTGTAATTCTATGTTGAATTAAGAAACTATGAAGTGGATGTAGGCTTGTTAACGCCAAACCACTACAAATCTCGCGTCTCTACTTGATTTTTCTGTATTTTAGATTATTATTCTTCACAAATCGTATTCAATCGGGTGTTAGGACCATTTTTTGGTCTAACATATACACTATTAGTATGTCTAAGGATGAAGTCGCACTGCACTAGCACCACTAAGAATATGGTTAATCGTTTTCTCTTTACAGACTGAACGATGAGCCGATATACGAGGGTTACGGGTTTAGGGGCCAATGATAGGAATATATCCCTAATATGAGGACGATGTTTACTACCTTCATGCGAGATATGATTAGGAATGTTCAGGGAGCAGATCCTAATGCTGCTAATGGTGATGGTGCGGTAGCGCAGGCGCCTAGAGCCGATTTCGCCAAGCTCTACAAAGAATATACTAGTCCTGGTGGGAAGCCATTCAACGGAACGGAATCGGCTACAGAGGTTCAAGACTGGCTTGAGAGTTGTGAGCGCATCTTCGAGGATTTGGGGATCGTTGATGCGATGAAGAGAAAGTTAGCATCGCGTCAACTTCAAGGATGAGCAATGAATTGGTGGATTGCTATTAAAGCAGCTACTCCCGAAGATCAAGTTACTTGGAATCAGTTTAAGACCCATTTCAGTGACAAGTTTATTCCAAATGCTCAGAAATCAGAATTGTTCAAGAAGTTTTTGGAGCATAGACAGAATGGTAGGGCAGTCTCAGAGTATATTGTTGAATTCGATACCTTATCGAAGTATGGTTTATCCCTTATCGATACTACCGAAAAAAGAATGAGAAGTTCATAACTGGCCTAGATGAGTATTTAGGGGAAAGACTCATAAGCCATATTGATGAGGCATTCAAATCCATTGTAGGGAAGGCATTGAGATCTGAGAGCCTTTACCCTAGTCCAAGACCAAGGGTGCTGTTACATCTGTAGAGGAGCCAAAGCCGCAGGCAAGCGATGGAGGCAAGAATAATTCCTAGAATAAGGGGAAATAGAATCCGACCAAGGATGGTCAGAAAAAGAAGAATAGGAAATATATCGAGTGCTATAGCTGTGGCAAGAAGGGCCACTATGCTAAAGAGAGTCGAGCAAAGCTAGGGGAAAAGAAGTGCTTCAACTATGGCCAAGTGGGGCATTTTAAGAATGAATGTCCACAACCCCCTAAGGAGAAGCAAACGGTGAAAGCATATGCTATCAACATTGTTACTTCTTCGTCCGATGCCCCAACTGCGATGCAGAAGGGAAAGGGTGTCATTATTCAAGGTATACTTTCTATTTATGATGTAGTATTGTTTGATACCGGGGATTCTCATTCCTTTTTATCTAGTGACCTGGTAGATAGGTTGGAATTGGAACCTGAGATAGTCGATAGGCCTTTAGTGGTGACGGACCCGATCGGTGGTTCGACTGGTTTTAGTGCGATTTCTCTAATTTGGTCTTATCGAGTCATGGATGTATGTTTGCTTGTGATTGCTTGGTTTTGGGCTTTACTGGGTTTAGCATTATTTTGAGAGTCGATTGGCTCCAAAGATATAAGGTGGTGGTAGACTGTGAGAGGTCTTCGGTGACCATTAGAGCGGACTATGGGCGGAGCGTGGTATTGGGTTTCCTACCTAGCGACGAGGTGATGGCTAATTTTCTACATTCCCTCGACATCCCGCAGGATGAGTTATCAGATGTGCCTATTGCTGGCAAGTATCCGGACACCTTCGAGGAAGTGACCGGACTTCCACCACACCGAGAGATTGAGTTTCAGATTGATTTAGTGAAAGATGCCAAACCTATAGTGATGCCACTTCATCTTATGGTGCTAAGGGAGCAACGAGAGCTCGAGGTGCAAGTGGGCAATCTTTTGAAGAAGGGATTTATCCGAAGGGAGTGTTTCCGAGTGGGGAGCACTAGTTACATTTTCTACCAGGCCGATTGTTCCCTTCACATATGTGTAAACTACCGTGAGCTGAACAATGCGACTAGGAATAATAAGTATCATCTACCATGGCTAGATGATTGGTTTGATCAACTTAATGGAGCAAGAGTGTTCTCCCAGTTGGATCTCGCGACGGGTTTTTATCAGCTCCGAGTAGTAGTTGAGAGTATACCTAAAACGGCATTTCGGACGCTGTCTGGATTTTATGAGTGGTTGGTCATGCCACTCGGGTTGACCAATGCACCAACATATTTTGTGGATCTCATGAATAGGGTATTCAGGGAACAATTAAATAAGTTTGTTCTTATGTTCGTGGATGATATCTTGGTTTACTCGAGGACAGAGGAAGAACACAAAGAACATTTGAGGACAGTGATGGAGGTGTTGAGGAAACACCGATTGAAAGAAAATTTTTCTAAGTGTCACTCTGGAGGAGGGAGTGAGATTCTTGGGGCATGTTGTTTCAAAGAATGGTATTGTCGTGGATCCTACAAAGGTGGATACGGTACAAGATTGGCCTATGCCCAAGAATGCAGCGGACATGAGAAGTTTCTTGGGGTTAGCTGGATATTATCCTAAGTTTATCAAAGACTTCTCCAAGATAGCGGCACCGTTAACTCAGTTGACCAAGAAGAATCAAGCTTTCGTCTGGAATGAAAGGTGTGAGTATGCATTTAAGAGTCTAAAGGAAAAGTTAACGTGCGCACCAATGTTCATTATTCCTAAAGGGAACGAAGAGATGAAGGTATACACAGATACATGTGGTACTGGACTAGGTGTTGTACAAATGCAAGGAGGTAGGGTTGTGGCCTATGCTAGTCAGCAACTGAAACCACATGAGAAAAGATATCCTACCCATGATTTGGAATTGGCAGCGATCATGCTCACGTTGAAGATGTGGAGACATTATCTCTTAGGAGAAAGATTCGAGTTGTTTACCGATCATAAGTCATTAAAGTATCTTTTCTCTCAGAAGGATTTAAATTTTCGTCAGTAGAGATGGTTAGAGTTCTTGGCTTCATATGATTTTAATATCGCATACACACCCGGGAAGGGCAATGCGGTAGCTGACGCATTGAGTAGGAGATATGCCAATTTGGGGGATATGTTTCCGGAATGGAAGCTATTGGAATATATCGCAGGATATGATTTCAGACCTAAGTGTGAATTAGACCCAGAGATGTTAGCAAGTTTGACGATTAGGCCCACTTTGATTGAGCGGATCGGTTCCAGTCAAAGGAACAACCATAACCTATTGGAAATCATCTCCAAGATAAAGATGGGTATCGGCGGTGAGGAGATGAACAAGTATGGACTTGATAGAAAAAGATGGCTTCAGAAGAATGGGAGACTAGTTTTACCCAATGTTAATGGATTGAGAGATGAAGTGCTTAGAGAATGTCATCACTTGAAACTGACTATACACCCCGGTGGTAACAAAATGTATCGAGACATGAGGTAGACCTACTACTGGGTAGGGATGAAGAGAGACGTTGGGAAGTTTATACCCAAGTGCATGAACTGCCAGCTGGTTAAAGCCGAGCAAAAGAACCCTAGTGGTTTGTTACAACCATTGGAAATTCTCCAATGGAAATGGGAATAAGTCTCAGTGGATTTCATTGACGGTTTTCCAAGGACTAGATCGGGTCATGATAGTATTTGGGTGATTGTGGATCGACTGACCAAAAGTGCAAGGTTTATACCGGTCAAGTCGAATAGAACGGCAGCTAAGTTAGCAAAACTGTATATGAAGTGGGTAGTGAAATTCCACGGAGTACCTAAAGGTATTGTGAGTGACCAAGATCCATTATTTACTAGTGGGTTTGGGAAGAGATTACATGAGGCTTTAGGGTCGGAATTACATCTCAGTACCGCATACCATCCTCAAACCGACGGTCAAACAGAGAGGGTGAATCGTGTATTAGAGGATCTCTTAAGAGCTTGTATATTAGATTTCGGAGGGTCATGGGATGACCATTTGAATTTAGTTGAGTTCACATATATAATAGTTATCAATCTAGTATTGGTATGGCTCCATTTGAAGCTTTGTACGGGAGACCGTGCAACTCACCATCATTTTGGTTGGAAACCGGTGAGAAATTTGTTCTTGGGCCGGATGTAAAAAGAGAAACTTCAGATAAAATCAAGGTTATCCAACAATGAATGAAGGCTGCCCACGATAGGGAGAAGAGTTATGCTGATAAAAGACAAAGAGAATTGAAATTCTTTGTTGGCGACCTGGAATTCGTCAAGATCTCTCCATTAAACAGTGTGATTCATTTTACCAGGAGAGGTAAGTTGGCACCAAGGTTTGTTGGTCCATTTCCAGTTCTCGAGCAAGTGGGGGATTTAGTGTATAAAGTTATATTACCAGACAAGATGGCGGGAGTGCACAACATCTTTCATGCTTCCCTATTAAGGAAGTTCGTGCACGATTCTGATATGACTATTTCACAAGATCAGTTGGATGATGTCGAGGTAGAATCCGAGGCAGTGGGGAGCTGTAGGATGATTCGTAGTGTACGACACGATATGAAACAACTTCGAAGGAAGACAATGGAACTAGTCAAAGTCCAGTGGGGTGATAATGAGAATGACTGTACTTGGGAAACATAGGAGAATATAAGGAAGTCGTATCCAGAACTCTTTGCCTGGTAAGATTTAACATCGCGATATAGTTATCCCCTTGATAGTAAACTAGATGCTAGGATAAGCTTGTTGTGTTATTGTGTATGTTTGATTTTTGTAAATGGTTGATAGACATGCGGGACACCATTGTATGTCTTGGTTAAGGAATTTCGGTGGCGAAATTTCTTAAAGGGGGAGAATGTGACGACCCGCATTCTACGTATCGGAGGATCGTAGAATACTTATTCTATTTTCATACGAAGTTGTATGATCCTGTAACTTTGGGAAACGACTATTGGGGTCATTTCCCATGTTCAAGATTTTTGCCGAATTTTAAATGACCATTTTACCCTTAACGAATCTTGTTTTGCCTATAACTCTTGATTGGTAAAGAATTTTGACTTGAAACCTCTTCTTTTGGATTCAGATGATGGTTTACCTTTCCGTAGAGTGGTCACATTAATCAAACGGACTTGCCATTTGGGAGATATGGCTGAAATAAGGGTTGAAGATGGAAAAACAGCCTAATCGGGCTTAATTAGGTGATTAGTGGTTAGGCCCATAACCCATTTTGGGATTAGGGTTATGGGAGGGCTGAAAATAGTTAGAGGATGATTCATTTTCATTTTGCCAGCCGCCACTTACCTTCCTCTAACCCTAGTAATGGCCTCCACCCGCTAAATTCATCCCTAATCACTTCCTAATTACATATTAAGCAAATCCACAACAAATCAAGGCGGATGATGGAATTAGGTTTATGGGATTAGGGTTATGGGAGGGATGAAAGGAGTTAGAGGAAGATTCGTTTTCATTTTCATTTTTCCAGCTGGCACTTACTGTTAATCCATACAATATGGATCAAGGGTAAAAAATGTGTTTGGTTCATCATAAACCCTTAAGTCGCAGCACAGCTTTTCATTAGTTTAACCCATTAGAAGTATTTAGATCGTTACCATGCTCTAGTCAGTTTACAGGTTTGGGTCGCTGAGCTTTTTGGGTCGCCCTATTCCTAGCTCGTGATAAGTCCTTAATACTTCAAATCCTTTAACCCGCAAAGCATTTAACCCGTTGAAGCTTCCTCAAACTCTACGGTCGGCATGCCTCTTTACTCATTGAAAGCTTTAGATTGGTCTGCATTTCCTTAGCACATGCCACCTCATATCAGAAAACTTTAGATTGCTCTGCCTTGTCATAACCCATTGTGCCCTTCTTTAGCTCTCCCCGCCTTGCTTTAGCTCGCCCCGCCTTGTTTTGGCTCGTGCCATCTTAAGTCCAGACTAAATTAGGTCACTCTGACGGCCTAAGGAAAGTAGGAGATAATTACAACTCTGCTACCTAGTCCGAGTCTCAATTATACATACCCCCCTCATTCCTTCATGAAAGGGGATAGAATTTGAAGACCCCGAAGGGCTACCGATTAATTCCTAAGCATTTCAAAGTGATTTCCATCTCTTATAACATCACCAATTGAAGATCCAACATGAAATTCCTCATGAAATCAATCAAAAGCGATTAAACAGTCTAGATATTGAAGTTTTCCTATCATTCTCCTTGCATATTGTGGGATTCATCCTCTTCTTCACCAATTTATGTAAATTTAAGTGGTGTTAATGTGTAATGAGAAAATGAGTGTACTCTTATGTGATCCTCAACTTGTAACCCTAGAAGTGATAATGAAAATTGTTAAGAAAGTGGATGTAGTTCTTTCCTAAGATCGAATATATAAAATTTGTGTCTTGTTACTTTTGATGTGAATTGTGGCCTCTTTTCTTACCAACAGGTGAAGTGCAATTTTTGAACCTTTGGTATTCATTCTATTTCGGAATTAACATTTGGCGCCCACCGTGGGGCTGCATTCGTTCTCCCTTTTCTCTTACACTCTTAACAAGGTGGAATGTGTCTCGTTGAAGTTCTAAACTCCCTCCTTTTTCTAAAAATCTTGGCAAAATCTAAGAAGACCATAAGCAAAAATGTTTGAAATACCAACAACATTGCTAATGAAGAAACTCCGCTTGCTAACCGTTTCTATGTTGGTGAAAATTCGATAAGTGGAGCCGGTGTGACTAGAAATGAATTGAATGCCGCTATTGCCAAAGTGAACCAAAAAATGGATGCATCTACTAAAGCTATGATGGTGAAACTTGATGCCATCCTTATTGCTCGACCAAATCCAGCCCCTACGAAAGTCCATATTGAACTCGAAGAAAATGGCAACTCATCCGCTTCTGATCTTAACTGCCACGATAACGTGGAAAACTATAATGATCAGGTGATTGACAAGGATGAAGCCAACGTTGAAAACTCGAAGCCAAAAACTAAAAATCGTTCTGAGATGAAAGGCCAAAAGCTTACCAATCATGTCACAAGGGCATCTCCTCATAGGGAAGGTAAAAGACCTGAACTCTCTAACCAGGATCGCGCGCCTAGACAAACGTTAGGTAAAGAGCTCAGCTTTGCAGAGTGTCATAACACTGAAGAATACATCTCGGACATGATCGAGCAAATCATGAAGAAGAATCAAGCTAACAATGGTGATGAAAGGGAATGGGACTTCTCTCCTGATAGGACTCCATTCACCGAAAGAATCCTTGAAGCAGAGTGTCCAAAGAAATTTAATCCTCCAACTTTGCCTCCTTACAATGGCCTTGTTGACCCAAACTATTTTCTGTTCAAATACGAATGGCATATGAGTGCAGTTAGGTCGACTGATGAGATGAGATGCACATACTTTCCTCTTTACTTAGAATGTGCTGCATCACTATGGTTCACCAAGCTATCATCTAAATCCATAGACCGATTCTCCGACTTGGCCAAGAAATTCAAGGAGCAGTTCCGCTTGTATGCTACCAAAGCCAAGGATGCTATAACGCTTCCAACAATGAAGAAAAATCCAGGGGAATCTGTTAAATCTTTTCTCAGTCGATTCCATGTCGCTTTGTCTGAAGTGAGAAATCTGGAACCTCGCATAATTCTCATGTCCTTAATCAATGCCACAGATGAAAAGAGCGAATTTGGTAGATGGATTAAAATGAAAGAACCAAACACACTTGAGAAGTTCTATAAAAAGGCCGAAGAGTACATGAGATTTGACACGAATCCTAAGCCTCTACAGATTATTGATGCTAACCTTTTTCTTGAGGCACCCAAAAATGCTGCTACCCAATACAGTCAGAAGAGTACTCAGGGGTAGAAGCACACTAACGATGGGAACGGCAACAAGGCTAATAAGAAGTCCCGCCTTTTCAACTCGTTAGAGCTGACGCCCTTGAATGACAATCCTAAGAATATCTATCTTGCAACAAAGAATTCTAAAGAGTATGCTGAGCCAAATCTGATAAGGATAAGCGACAAAGCAGCAAACTCAGAAAAGTTCTACAGATTTCACAACCAGCCTAGTCATAACACTAATGAGTGCCAACACCTAAAGAACCTCATCGAAGGGTTGATCAGGAAAAATAGGCTGTAGCAGTATTTAAAGAATCCTTAGGCCATGAATCCTTCCGCAACTCCCCACGGCAAGGGGCATCAAACGATCAGTCCGGTCCAAACAACAGAGCTTCTGTTTAAACCATTCCAAAGCCGATCACCAACTGATCATCGCTGATTATTCTTCAATTTCAATGGCTCAGAATAAGCGATCAACATCGCCACTGCTCTACTTCATGCTATATTTCCCGCTTTAGTTCATGCTTTACTTCACATTTTACTTTCTATTATATTCAAAACTTCTTGTAAACAGTCTGTAATAATTTGCAAGTGATGCACTGAACATTAGCTCTACGACTAAGAGCATATCTATCTGAATGAATTTCTTGCTTCCAAAGTTATATGTCAAATCAAAACTTTCTTAAAAGGAGATTACATATTGCAGGCCATCAGTCAAGTGCTTGTTCCTGAAACATCGCGACCCTAACAACGCTGGTTTGGGAGCCAAATATTGTAAATATTAACATGCACAAATACGAAGATAGAAAACATCACCTTGAAAAGTAAATGGGAAAGTCGCAAAGATCCAGACAATGAACAAGTGCTACGACAAGCAAACATGAGAGCTGTAGCTTTTATCAAAGGGGCACTTCCCTAAGTGAGAAATTCACAGCACCAGTTTCTAAATAGAAATAGCCTACCAAGTCGAAAATTCGACACAGAAACTGATATATGCACCGTGAAACGATATGACAGCCACCCAATCCATTCGCGTAGCATTTGAAAAAGTCAGATGTGAAGAATGATCAATCCACTTACGTAGCATCTGGAATCTCCAGATGTGAAAAGTATAATCCATTCGCGTAGCATCTGAAAAATCAGATGTGCAGAATGATCAATCCACTTGCATAGCATCTAGAATCCCCAGATGTGAAAAGTATAATCCATTCGCGTAACATCTGAAAAAGCCAGATGTGAAGAATGATCGATCCACTTGCGTGGCACCTAGAATCTCCAGATATGAAAAGTATAATCCATTCGCGTAACATTTGAAAAAGTCAGATGTGAAGAATGATCAATCCACTTGCGTAGCATCAGGAATACCCAGATGTGAAAAGTATAATACATCCGCATAGCATCTGAAAAAGTCATATGTGAAGAATGATCAATCCACTTGCGTAGCATCTGGAATCTCCAGATGTGAAAAGTATAATCCATTTGCGTAGCATCTGAAAAATTCAGATGTGAAGAATGATCAATCCACTTGCGTAACGTCTGGAATCTCCAGATGTGAAAAGTATAATCCGTTCGCGTAACATCTAAAAAAGTTAGATGTGAAGAATGATCAATCCACTTGCGTAACATTAGGAATCTCCAGATGTGAAAAGTATAATATGTTTGCGTAACATCTGAAAAAGTCAGATGTGAAGAACGATCAATCTGTTTGTGTAACATTTAAAACCTCAAGTGGGAAAGGTAATGAGCACCCAATTGATCATTAGCATCAGGAAATACCTGATCTAATAACGACAAACATCAGGGTTCTAACCAAAGTCCTTTCTCCGGGCACTCCTTCTCAATCTACCGGCGCTTGAGTTAGTCAATGTAATTGAGCAATAAAGTCTCCAATACCCAAACTAACCAAGCTAGATTGTAGACGAAGTTCGTATTAAACTAATTAACATGAAATCACAATTGTTTGTCATTAGAATGATAACGCTTGAAACCCATAGGCGGCTTTATATTGATTAGCTGACTTTAAGCGTTAATGCGAATTCGAATCAAAATACCGTGTTTGTGCAAATAATTTCTAATGAGTTCTAAACCATTGGATTAATGCAAACATTCTATTCAGTTCAAAATAAAGTTTGCTATGAGTCATTTTTAATGATTAACTAATCCACTATCGATATGGACGATCGATGGTGATGTATAAATCCAATGTTGTGTAATCGCACGTCTTCTTCTATAAAACAGATGGTGCGAAGCATGTTAACTCAAGGTATGATTCGTCCCGACAAGACAAAAAGCCATCACTGGATCTTAATGCAAAGCAAAAAGCACGACAAAGTTACAATGGATGCTTAAGCTGCAATAAGCTGAATGCATTACCATCACCATATCACGAGTTCAACATAGAGGTTTCGGATGCAAAATAGCATAAAGTAGTAAGCGAGTACCAGCACTCGCATATTCAACCGATCTAGAGCATGAGTGCATAAAAGAAAATTACAAAAGTCAAACAAGAGAGCTTCTTCTTTCCATCACTAGGTCATTTCCCAACACGAGTAAAGGGGAAGAAGTAGCACCAATCGGTTCTGATTTGTTCTCCAGATTTGTTAATTCTGCAATGATCTCGTCCTAGGACTAGAGAGCCTGAATATGCGAGGCCTTGTCTTTCTCCAAAGTAGTGATGCGTTCAATGTTCTCCCTGTTTAGCCTTTGGAGTTCACAAGAAAAAGTGTTCCAGGCACCCAGTTTGCACGTAGGATACCTTCCAATATCTTCAAAATGCTTCTCCATCCAATTCCTAGTAGCTTCGAGTTGTGCCAATGCGTGATTCTTGAGAGTGTCCAGATCTTCAGGGACCGATCGTTTGTCTAATGGGTATATATCTAGGTCAAATTGGTCAAAGTGCATCCCGTCCAAACACCAACCCTTGAATCGCTCAGCAATCTCAGATCTGCACGGCTCAGGGGCATAACATGGTCTGTCTATGATTGCTCGAAGTTCAGCCAGAGTTGGGGCAACAGAAGTAGTCTGAGTATCAGGCGCAGGGAGCTTGTCCAGTCTACGGCGTTTTAGGGTATTGTCCTCGCTCGAAGTCCCCTCAATCCTTTTAGACATCTTACACAAATAATGGTGATTAAAAGTAAATAACAGGCCAGAAAGCAATTTTTTCAAGACATTTAAATCATTCCCCCCAACCGTAAGTATTTAGGTCGTTCTGTGTAGCTACAGACCCTAGGTCGTTATGTTCAATCAGAAGCTTTAGGTTACAATTATAGTCCAGTTCCTTGGATCATCTTTTTATTTCTACGTCTTTAGGTCGTGAACAACCTAAAGCTTCAAGTAAAAAACAACCTAAAGCTTTGGATTGAAATGACGACCTAAGGCCTTAAGTTATTATAACGGCTAAGAGCGAGAACACGATCCAAGGCCTAAAGTGATTATAGCAACCTAATTTAGAGTATTCCCTAAAAGTTACTAAAGTATAGTGATCCGAAACAATCAACAAAGGTGCTTCAACTTTTAAAGAAATGACAAGGCATGGATTTGCAAATTTGGATAGTTATGGAGCAATGAAATTATGCAAAATCATCGTTTCGACATATTCAACATTTATAAATAAAAACAATTATCAAATTACAAGAATTCGTGCATGGAATTTAAGACAAGACCCTCGCAAGTATACAACAATCTTTAGAATCAACTCGCAGCTCAAAGTCAAGATAAAACTTGAATCTTGGGACTCCAAATTTGAGTGGCTTGATCATTGGTACACTCATTAAAGAGATCGAATTTGCTGAAGTTGAAATTGCTAGATGAATCAATGATATGTTGGATCAAAGGATGCTTCAGAGCGATGGATGGAATTTGACCTCTGAGAGTCACCATTAATGAGCTGGAAGCAAGAAAGGAAATGTAAGGAGGAATGACGGCCTAGATCAAGAGTATATACGGGTAAAAAGTAGATGGGCCAAGTTCAACTTAAAGGCCCGATAACGACCCATGAAACTTTATGACCAAAAGCATAAAACGATCTAAAATGTAGCGCGATCTAAGGATTAACACGGCCTAACACATGCAAGAACTGTTCAAGTTGAAGCCTGTATTATTTTCAATAAATACAAGCTTCGAGGGCAAATGTTAATCCATACAATATGGATCAAAGGTAAAAAATGTGTTTGGGTCGTTATAAGCCCTGAGGTCGCAACAAAGCTTTTCATTGGTATAACACATTACAAGTATTTAGATCATTACAGTGCTCTAGTCAGTTTACACGGTTTGGGTCACCGAGCTTTTTGGGTCGCCCTGTTCCTAGCTCATGATAAGTCTTTAATACTTCAAATACTTTAACCCGCAAAGCATTTAACCCGTTGAAGCTTCCTCAAACTCTACGGTCGTCATGCCTGTTTAACTAGTTGAAAGCTTTAGATCACTCTGCATTGCCTTGGCATGTGCCGCCTCATATCAGAAAGCTTTAGATCGCTCCGCCTTGTCATAGCCCGTTCCGCCCTGCTTTAGCTCGCCCCGCCTTGTTTTGGCTTGTGCCGTCTTAAGACCAGACTAAATTAGGTCGCTCCGACGGCCTAAGGAAAGTAGGAGATAATTACAACTCTGCTACCTAATCTGAGTCTCACTTATAAATCCCCCCCTCATTCCTTCATGAAAGGGGATGGAATTTGAAGACCCCGAAGGGCTACCCGATTAATTGCTAAGCATTTCAAAGTTATTTCCATCTCTTGTAACATCACCAGTTGAAGATCCAACATGAAATTCCTCATGAAATCGATCAAAAGCGATCAAGAATTCTAGAGATTGAAGTTTTCCTATAATTCTACTTGCATGTTGTGGGATTCATCCTCTTCTTCACCAATTTGTGTAAATTTGAGTGATGTTAATGTGTAATGAGCAATATGAGTGTACTCTTGTGTGATCCTCAACTTGTAACCCTAGAAGTGATAATGGAAATTATTAAGAAAGTGGACGTAGATCTTTCCTAAGATCGAACCACTATAAATTTGTGTCTTTTTACTTTTTATGTGAATTGTGACCTCTTTTCTTACCAACAAGTGAAGTGTAATTTTTGCACCTTTTGTGTTCATTCTAATTTCGGAATTAACACTTACTTTCCTCTAACCCTTGTCATGGCCTCCACCTTCTAAATTCATCCCCAATCACTTCCTAATCACATATTAAGCAAATCTACATCAAATCAAGGCAGATTAGCACCAGAATCGAGATAGAGCTGCTGGAACACATAGGAATTCGACCCAAATTGGTGAGTTTTCAGATCTATAGTTTATTTGTGGCTTAGGTGAGTGATTTTCTCTTTTATTCACTAATTACGGCTAATTAGTGGTGATTAGTGATAAATAGTGAAATTATGCATCATAAAAATCTGGAAAAATATTTAGAAATTCTAAAATATTATTTTATGTCGCTGGTGAAAATATAGGTTAATTTGGATTATGTCTGCTAATCCTATAGTTAAACATGGTTAAGGGGATTAAGGGGAAACTCATGGATTTTGGGTACGTTTGATCCTAAATAACACATGTGATTGATATTTTAATGTTTTGATTGATTATGCATGTTGTTACTACTATTTGAGATGCTTCATGATTGTTTAGTAAAGTTAGAATGGTTTAAAATGCCGTCGTGTGGCGTAAATAGCTTGCTGGAAGAACTGCAGGATTTCGCTTTGTGATGGTGAACCCAGGGTGGTCACGAACTGGGTCACCAGCCGCAAGTCACGAGCCACGAACCGTGTCAGGGGAGAAAACCGTGAGCCGATGCCAGGGCGATCCACGAACCAGGATCCGATGCCAGGGGTGAGCCACAAGCCATGAGACTATGCCAGGGCGAGCCACGAGCCGCGAGCCGATGCCAAGGGGGGAGCCACGAGCCAACCTTCGAGCCTGGACAATGTTAACCGGCCTTTTGTTCAGGTTCCCAAAAGTACGCAAGACACGCACGACTCAACATATCGCGTGGTATTATAAACCAGAGGCATCGCCAATATCATCCGGGGGTCCAGTACTAGAAGACTTGAGTCGTGCCACTCGCAGGATGTCACATCCCTCGAACGCAACCTCCATCAGTATCCATCCGCATCCGAGCCGAAGGCGAGCCATGCTCCGAGTCGAAGGCGAGCCGTGCTCCGTGCCGAAGGCGAGCCGTCAAGCGGGTCTAGGCGCAGCGCCGGTAAGGATCCGGGGCCCCACAGTCCCGGCGAAGATCAACCTAACCGGTTAGGTCGAAACTGTAGGCACCGCCCGATTCATCTGATTTTCTCCATACCGGAAGCTCAGATTCCTTCACTTTAGACCAGCAAAATTGCGGATTCCCTCACTTCACGTTAAAGAGCTTCGACACCTTAAAAACGACAAGTTTTCAGCACTAAGAAGTTCGGTTTCCTCCTCATCAATTTCGTACCCCTCTAGGTGGTTCAAAATTTTGAACCCCTCTGGGGTACGAAAATTCGAACCTCCAAGAGAGGTTTGAAATTTGGAACCCCCCCTTGGGGTATGAAATTTCAAACCTCTAGGAGAGGTTGAAAATTTCGTACCCCTGGCCAAAGGGTGCGAAATTTTCGTATGTAGGGGTGCTAGGTGCGAATTTTCTGCACGTGGTCCCTATTTCTACCTACTCCCACCTAATCCTACCTACCCCCACTCCTATAAATAGCCCATGGCCTCACACTTCAAGGAGGTTGGATTTTCTCCACTTGAGACCATCCTAGAGCTTCATGAGCCCTATTAATGGCATCTCCTATTTGAGGAAGAAGGAGAATTAAATATTCTTTTTCCCAAATACCTAGCATATGACAATGATGAAAGTGAATGTAATGAGCGTGGCTCTACCTTGTAATTCTTTAGTGACTAATAAAATTCCAACATCCTTCCAAAGTGGACGTAGGCCTAATCCACGACTGAACCACTATAAATACTTGTGTCATTTACCGCTTTCTTCTACTTAGTCTTGCGACCGATTTAACTATTCCTAGTAATAGGAATCTTTGGTGTTTACGACATTTTTTGCCGTCAACAGACAACGAACGAACCGACGACAACCGTGAACTCTTCTATAGATAAACTATGATTTGACCAAAACCTGAGATGCAAAGGAAGTCCAAATGAGGAGTTATTTCTCAAGATGCGGATGGTAACCAACGAGTTAACTTCTAGAGTTGGGCTTTGCTGCGAGGCGTGTGTAAAGGGGTTATCGATATCTATAACTTTGGTTCACCGTTGAAGAGAGAGTCATGTAGACGAACCAGAGCCAAGGAAGTGTGGACTGGTTGGCCCTTAACCTAGAGCCAGGGATGTGTGGAATGGGTTGGTTTATTGACTATAGACCAGGGAAGTATGGTCATAGCAATAGTTGTACGGAGTTGCCGTCATGGCCCCAATAGATATGGTGATCAAAGCAGTGGATATCGTATGCTTTACGCACTGAGTGAGAGACATGAGGATGATTGCTATGTTTGATGTTTGCTATCACCATGATGCACACACTCCCATTTTTACACTTTATGTTAGTGTTACCTTAGAGTACTGTATGATTATCTATACCTATTATTGTTTTATTTTGCTGTTATCGCTCATACTAGACTTTTTTCTGACCCAGAGTATTATGTCTCTTCTTATTACTCTGAGTGCTCCTAAACAAGCAGACAAGAGACAAGTTAGGTGGTTATGCACGAGTAGTTGTCTAGAGATGAGTAGGAAGCTCCCACTTATTATTTACATATTCTCCCTGTGTTGTTGCTGGTCACCGCTTTAGGCATTAGCAATGTACCTCTTTTATTTCCTTCTAGAGACAGTATTTTGAAGTTGTAATAATGGTTTGGATCATAAGCTATATTTTGGGATTTCGCTGCTATGATGGTTTAGTTTTCAGCTTATGCACTGTCTAACTTGTTTTATGTCAAGTTATGTTATTATTATATTTTATTTCAAGCGTTGTGAGATATACTACAGGTTCTTTGGTGATTCATAGTTTCAAAAACCTTTTCTTTTGACGATCGTTCCGTGTTAGTCGGGCATTAGCAGCGCATTCCGAGGGAAACGTCGGCTGATGCGGGGCGGGCCGTCACATAAATATTAAGAAAACATGCTTATAAATGCTAAATATGGTATGCATGTCAAATTAAATACTATACATGGGTTTATTGTGTCATTTTCCCTGGTTTGGGATGCCTCGTCGTGTTGATGAGGTGTATATTCATATATTTATGTTTTGTAAATTTTTCCGATCAAGTTGTACAAAGGAGACGTTAGTGAAATTTTTCCGTAAATTCGAGCACTAGAAAATTTTCCAAGCTTTAAAACTATAACTTATTTTTTTAGTAAGTCTCTAAGGTAAAATAAAAGCCTAAGTAAGTTATATATAAATATGATTCTGTATGATGTTTCCTTTTTCGAGGACGAAAAACTTTAAGTGGAGGGAGATTGTAACAACCCAATAATTATAACATTTAAAAATATGAATTTAATTTAAATCTTGTATTGAAATGAATATTTATGTTTGAGATTTCATTTAAAGATTTTGGGTCTAGTCTATTTTAACTTGGTTTTAAGTTACTTTTGTAAGTATAAAATTAATTTTTAATATTTGAATCTAAATAGTTTTTTTAAATTAAGCATTTGTAATATTTTAAACTAATTAATTTAGTTGGTAGGATATTTAAATTTGATTCGAAATTCAAATTTGACTATAGCTTAAGAAATTAAAAGCTAATATATCTAGTTGAACTTGAATTTGGAATATAAACTCCAAAATATAATTTAAGAATTCAAAATTTAATCCATTTATACATTTGAAATTAGGTGGAATGAAATCAACATATATGTGTTGTTTAGTAATATAAAATGAAAACAACATAGTTAAATTGTAAATGGTTTGTTAAATTTTAATGATATTAATATTTTTAAACTAATTGAAATATATTGTTTGAGAAGTTTTGAAATATAAGTTAACTTGAATTTTTTTAATCTAATCTATTTTTTTAAAATTTGAAATTGGTTTTAAACTAAATTAGTATATGCATTAAAAATATATAAATACACTTGTATTATATTCTAGTATAATAATTGGTAAATACACCTTGGGAAAATAATTCTTTGTTTAGTTTTCACACTTGAAATTTGACAACAATTGAAAACACAAGAGTGTGTTGTTATGATAATTTGCACTACCTTGTCCTTGTCCTTTACACGCGTACTTTGTCTTTTGTTTTATTTCTCCATACCTGTTCATTGTTTTTCCCATCCTTTTTCCTTCTCATTTACACCTTTCCCCAATTCTACAACAAAGAAAGAAGTCCCTTTCCCTAAAGTTACTTCCTCCACGAATCGCTCCTTCACCAAGTCAATTTGGTCCCATCGAGGGCCACCTTTGTTCCCATCCATCATCGACAACCCTTGCACTACCGCCTTGAAGACGCGCTCCCCTCTCTCTCCCCTCGAAGAACCAGAATCGATTTCCTTCGCAATCGATGCACCACCACAATCGATCGACTTCTTCCTTCAACTCTCAACTCCAGTGGAGCAGTTGTCCCTTCGCTGCCTGCACCCTCTTTCGCCGTTGCTCTAAATTGTAAGAATCCTCTTACGATTAGTTTTATTTAAGTATTTCAAACTATTTTGGAAATTAGGCATTTTACCGGCATTTGTTGATCTCGTGAATTTGTTGTGCTATGTTCTGAAATGCTTTGCCATTGACAAGCGCATATGAAAACCTGTTGTCGAATTTGATAATACTTGGGTATATTATAATATTCTATCAAAAGTATGAGTACATGTAAATTGTTACTCTTCCTTTTTTCAGAAAACCAAAAATACAGTAGCATATACTCTTACATATTGTTTATGACTTTGTCTGTTTCATTTTTGTTTGTTCGGGCATTTCACTATCCCGTACACTCGCACTTATAATGCACTGTTTTAGCTTGGTTTCTCTGCACATTCGCACACACTGAAATTAATATATGTATATACAGACCTTTGTATGTGTACATATATATATATGGGGTTATGTATATATAATCATAAGTTGACTTCATATTAAAGCTAAAACTAATTTTTACATTATTATATTACAACTTAATAATGGAAAACCCTATTGCTAGCATATTCCATTCCATGAAACAAAAAAAAACATGTATTGCCCACCAAAATTATAAATGTGTGTGTGTGTGTGTCTATATATATATATATATATATATATATATATATATATATATATATATATGTATGTATGTGTATGTGTAAATATATATTGATTTGCTTGTGCTTCCATTCTTCTTTGTTGTGACAAATACGCTATGTAGATTGTACATAGAAACCTGATTACATGACTATTGCTACCATGTTTCACAATCTCTTTTTCATTTATTTTCTTTTACAGTCTATTATAAATCGTATGCATGTGTATATGTATACAATATTTACATACATGCTTTCTAATTTTGAACGATGGCCTTGTTTGTTGACTTGCCAATTCATATGAATTTGTTCCGCCAACATACTTTAAATTTAATGCATGTATATGCGTATACAGTACGTGTAACTTCCAAGATTTTTCGGCCATTTGAATTTTAATACTTAAACTTGTTCTAAATATTTTATTTTGGCATATTAATGGTTTTTTAATATTGAATTCGTTAATTAAATGACGATTGAACATTTAAATTTATAATTATTTTAAAGCAAACTCGAAACATCGCGGTAGTTCGTAAAATTGAGTTTCGAACTTCAATTGAATATACAAAATCCATTTTAAGTTGGAATTTGGTGAAATAAGAAAGTTAGAATCAATTTGATTATAATTTTATAATGGAAGAGAAAAATCGAGATTTCAGCTTATATATTGTATGTTATGTCCAATTCAAATTTTAAAATAGTCGCTATGAAAATTGTTAATAAATTGTAACGTTTATTTAATTTATTTAATAAGGAATTTTTATATATTTGAATATCGTTTAGGTCGAAATGTTAACATTGTAGTTCTATAATGGTTGAATTTGAAGTGATACATTATTTTATTTGGATATATTCGATAATAATTTATTATTATTTTATTTAATTGTTTGGAATTAAATTAATATTTTACTGATATTATATTAGCGTTAGAAATAGCTGTTTTTCAAATGACCTCCATTTTTTACGAAAAGATATTTATTAGAATATGTATGGTAAGTTATTGCTAGATTTCAAATTGGGGACCAATCGGAGTTTTTTTTTGAGCGGACGATATTTTAAACGGGAACCGATGAAAAAAATCTAAAATTAAAATAACATCGTTGTGCAAATGGAATCGAAATTTAATAAAATTAATTTTGTTGAGTTCGGAATGTCAAAGCTTAGTAGTATGTCCATTTTCATTTTGATTGGAGATTGTGTGTGGCGACACAAAGATAGAGTGTTCTACGTAAATTGCGGTAGAATTAAATTAACCATGTCAAAACCAAACGTTAAATCAACTTAAAATATATATGTCGCACTAATACATAGTTGAATAGTTGTCTATCATGCACTAGCATGCATTACAATTACATACTTCTCTTTTAAGTAAAAATAAATGTACTGCAGCCTACATTGATTTGATTTGCTACCATAACAACTAAAAACCTAGCCCTACTAACAATCTAATCACGAACAGCACTGCACAACAGTAACATGCCTACATCACTCTACCATTACATGGTAACCAAATAGGTTCTTGGCAGCTAAACATTCTCACCATGCTCCCCACGTAAACTTGATTACCACGGTTATCCCATCCAATATAAAATCATGCCCTTTGTTCTTCTCCAACTAATAAAGAACTTCACTTCTTTCTTATCTATTTTTCCACTCTCTCCCCTAACAGTAAAAATAGAAACTAAATTAAAAAAAGAAAGAAGAAAGAGAAATGTGTAAGCTGAATACACCAAATCACCAAATCCGCAAACGCAGGTCCGAGAAAGCGTGAGCACTAGTTCTGAATGTAGGTTGTCACTCGTCATTGACATACGCGGGATCTCCGAAGGGGTGTGTGGCGTCAGGGAGTTGTGCGGACAGTTGGAGTGACGGCGTAGCAGGTGTAGGAGATGGCGGCATATGGTTGAACTGTGCGTGATGATGAAGCAGGCTATAGGGGTTTGCTGTTAATTAATGGTGGAGCTGGGTGGTACGACATGGTGATGTGGAAGACATTAGGGGCCGAAGGCACACACTTCGACGTGGTTGGTGAACAAGAAGGTGAAGCAGTCGGTCCTTCAAGATTGAAGCCGAATCGTGTAAGAATGGGAATTGAGGGATGCATGAGTTTTCGCACACGTGGAGTTTCAGAGAGAAGATTGGGGAAGGATTAAGTGCGAGGAGATGACACTGTATACATGCGTCAAAGTGGATCGGGTTTTCATTTTTTTTGGGTGAAAAGATTGAAGCGGCTCAATATTTAGAGATGGGCTTGGGCCTTGATCTAAAAAAAATGAAACAGTATGGGAAAGAAACGAACATCATGAGGAGGTTCTCTTGTAGGAGCAAAGTGTGGTACTTGGGGAAGAAATAGAGCAGTGAACGCGAATCTGTTTATATGGGAAGTGGGTTGCGGTTTTCTAAAAGGCTTTGGGCCGTGAATTTATATAAAAAAGTATAGAAAGTATATGGGCCTGAGCCTTTCGAAAAAAAGCACAAAATGGGCTAGTTGTTGAATGATTTGATGATTGTTTGAATATGTACTGAATATTTTTATACAACTAGATTTAAATTAAACGTTTGTTTAATTTAATCGAACCCAGTCGTTATTTTTAATGATTATTTCCAATAAAGGTAACTTACATTATTGATTACGTTTATAATAATATAAACATATAAAATTTAGTGGGATGCTTGAATTATTATTTATTGACCATTATCAGTCAAATTAATTATTCATGTTTATTTTAATTATCATACTAAATGGATTTTTCTATTTTAATTAACCTATTTGGATGTAGAAAAAAAAATAGGTTGGAGGAATCCTTCCTCCAACTGGATTCCTCAAATTTATTTTTTTATCGTTATATAATCATTATATAAACTGATGAACCAATATGATTGGATTATTGACTTGGTTATTGATTGTTAAACAAAAATTCTATATTTTTTGGTTATCAACCAAAGTGTAATATTGGTTGAGGAAATTATAGCAGATGGCCAAATTGTGCACTGTTTTTATAAAGATTAATTTACCGCCAGGTAAATAGAAAAAATGAAGTAAAGAAATTTATTTTGTGACTAAAGATAGTTTTTGAAATTATTTTATTTTGAATAAAAGTTCAAAATGAAATGAATATTTATATTTATTATTTAAGTTTATATGTAATTATTAAATGATCTTAAAGTGAATTCCTATATTAATAAGATGGGTAAGCAAGAAAGCAACGATTAACGTAATGGTTTATAATCGAAATATATAGTTTTCAAGAAGATCTAAAATGGGATTATATCGAATCGATTATAATTTATTTAATAATAACCGAAATAAATGGTATTATTTAAATTAATTATATTATTAACTAATTTAAATGGAAAGACGAGTTAGAGTTGATCAACGAGTTAATCATGTTTTAGAATTGACCAAGTCAACTGTTTTATCTGATTATTAAATTTAATTAGTTTGTGTCAATTAATTTATTGAAATAATTTAACGAATAGTTGTTTAACCTAATAAGATTTTAAAAAGGATATTTTTTATTAATTCCAGTTGTTGATGAAGTAAATTATAATCTTAAATTAATAATAATTTAAAGGAATTACTTCTTAAATGAAGTTCATTTAAGTAAGTAATTGAAGTTAGTAATGAAATATAATTGAATTTTAAAGTGAGTTTATGAAAAGGTTTACATTTAAATCGAGTTTGGCAAATTAAGTTACAAAGGGATTTTAAGCGAATGCGATAAGCTTAAAAATAAATGTTACTTAATATTTGAATTAAGTAAAGGAAATCGAGATGAAAACAGGTTTGATAAACCATAGTTATACAAATGAGTTTATAAAAAAAGATGTGAAGTTAAAGCGTTAATTTTAAATTAACGTTACTTAATAATGGCATTAAGTGAAATGGATGAGATTTGAAATAAGATTTCCCAAAATGAATGATTGAAAGGATTAGAAAAGGGATTCTTGAAATTGAATTGGTAAAGATTTAAAAATAGGATTTGTAATAAAATCCAGATAATGACAAAATTAGTTTAAACAAGTTAAGGTTTAAAATATGATGTTTTATTAGTCAATTACTAAATCAACGAATTTAGTAATAATAGTATATTTAAAAAGGAGGTTTCAAAAGTAAGGAGGTTTTATAAAACCGTAATTTAAATAAAATAGTTAAGTGGGAATTGTTGATGTTAGAATGATGGTTTTTTTTAATTATAATTCATATATATCTTAAGAAAAGAATGTTGTTGATCAAGGTCTGAGAGGTAACTAAAATACTTCAACTTGAACGACTTCAGGATTATCGAAGGATGATATTAGTTGTAATGGTAAAGATGTTAGAAGAGATTTATTTTGAGAAATAATAATGCAACATTATTTGAAGGAATTGAGGATAGATAATGAGATTCCAAAATACAGGAAATAAAAGGATTTGGGGAATATATATTGATATTTGCAAAGTAGCGAAAATAAAAGGGCTTGAGAATATGAAATGATATTTCCATAGTAAAAGAAATAAAAGGAGTTTTTGTGAAAATATAACGATATTTTCGAAGTAAAGAGATGAGAATTAGAATGTGTTTATTCTAAAATGGTAAGTGACAATTATTGTTTTCAAATAACGAAACAAAAGAAGATATCGTAACGATTGTTTTGTGAATGATAAGTTGAATCAATTTGCCGATTATAGATAATAAGTAATGTCATAGCAAATGATTTGAAATGATAATTGGATATGATTATAAAATATTTTTCTAAGTATTAAATAGAAATGGTTAGAGAATATTTGTATATTAAATAAGAAGTGAATATTGTGTTGAAAAATTAAAAGCTTTAATTAACTTTTCATTGATTACTTTTAGTTAAAAAGGCCAAGTGACACTGTGTATTCAACCAGTAGATCCATTTCTTTTTTTTTGGGTATAGCCGACAGGTTTTTATAGTGATTCGTAACACTTTTTTTATTATGACTAATAATAAAATTATAACACAGTACATGTGACTGTAGTTAGCAGTCATCTAATTTGGTTTTTAAGGTGGACCCTCCACCGCTTACGGTAGTTACTAAGGGCCGTCCACAAAATCTAAGCAAGATTACAGCACAAGAGCTAGTTTATACACTAGACTACTACTATTTTCCTATCTCTCCAAGAAGGAAGAGAATGAGCACATTACGTACTTCACATAGAATAAATTACATACGTATTCAAAATTAAACAGCACAAGACTGTTGCACAGCAGGTAGGTTACACGGTAAAGTTGCATGACTAGACAAGAGCATGCTATTAAGCATGTGCGTATCGTCATTGCCTCAGCACCATACTCTATTAGCCCAATGTCTTAAGCTCCACAGTAAAGGTTCCATGCACAGTACCTTATTATTCGGACATAGTTGTTAACTGATAGGAGACATGGTAGAGGAAGGAGATTATATTGTAGCACATGAATGAAACAGCGAAAATGTGAGCAGAGCTTCGCCTACATCACTATTCCACCGATGGCCAAGCGTCAGACCAGATCACCTATCAAACATCCCTCCAGTAATACAACCATTGATAACTGCTTTCTGAAAACAATACTACAAACATCACCACTATCCAAAGTTGCTCAGAGGCAAAGTAGCTGTAGAAAAACCAATGACAAGGATCTACGCCATAAAGCGTCACGTGTTTTTCCTTCGATTGTTGAAGACGACACTCTGTTCAACTTAGACAAAAATAACACTTATAGATAGAAAGTAAAGAAGCAGCAGATCATAATAACATAATCTGTGCAACTAAGATCCGAGATGTGGGACCAAACACCCCAAAATTACAGAAACCCATACGTCCCAAATCAACACCAAGTGCATTTTATTTTTGTTTATTTTGATAGTTAAATAGCCGACTATCAAATCTGGCCTATAGGATTATTGGTATGGAAAGACTGGAATTGAATTTATACTCGAAAATCATTCCGACCAATAAATATGAGTATATAGAAGATGCTAATCGAGATGGAACAATTGAAGGCAGTACAACTTCATAAAACGGAGGAATCACTTATAAATCTCTGGATGATCCGTGGAGATATATTGTGATTCTTTTGTAATTGAAATCTACGGATTGCAAGGACTACTCGCTACTGGTCTATATAGGGTGATTCCTAGGATGTGGTTGGAGAATGCCTTCGGTTCATCCTACTCCTGAATGACTTGTATGGACAAATGTCTGACAGAGTATTTTCTAAAAACCACGTATGATGATTTTTACAAATGTACCAAGTTGATGAAAAAGAATGGACATTCTTTTACATCCAGAGTATATTTGTGGACGTCAGTTAGTGATTTGACGGATCTGACAATGGTGCATTCAAAGTGAATGATAGCCAGATGTTCTAAAAGGTAAATTCTTGCCTCAAGCCTCATCAACCAGGAAATGGTATAAAATTGGGTAGGCCGCATGCTATGTGGGTCGCACCCATTAAAAGGTAAAGTCATTACCTGATCTAGAGAAATCAAATGCCTTCGGTTGTTCCTTTATTTTTGTATGCTATCAGTTTGGTTGACCGGCCCCCAACCATGGTAATGATATATTCGGTACTCTCAAGCGAAGTGAGGGGTTGGTCACGTTTAGCCTGGGTTGCAAGATATTCTTTTTGACCCCATTATATTCATCTCTGGAGCTACATTGTCAAAAAGGTGGTTTCCCATACCTTGCCATGTAAATTCAATCTCCAATAAGAGCTCGCGGTTTTAATTGTATACTATGTATATAGAGCGTGAGATGCAAGTGATCTGCTATATTATTATTTATTTGTATTTAGACACTATTATAATATCAGAAGAGATATGATTTTTTAATATAAAAAATTGGTTTATCGTAAGGTAAAAACTGTTTGTATTTACGTGTGGATTTGGTCTTACGATTATCCTTTTCTTTCAGAAAAGATTTGTTAACTTTAAAATCAAGTTATATGTTGTTTATAAACCTAGTAGGTTTCTCACTCTGGTTCACCAGACTGATCCGATTTTCAAATGCTCGGGTTAGACCGTGTTTTATAGGTTCAAGTTTAGATGCTACAAATTTCAAAAGACGTGCTAGAGGAGTTCATACGTATTAATATTATTTCGCTGTGTGTTGTATACGAGGACAGATTATTATAACAGTCCATAGGTGTTGACTACAAGTTATACTCTGAAAATTTGTAAGTTTTCAAGCTCTCAAATAAGATTATTTCTAGATTGTATTTTGTTCCGCTACGATTTGAGAATCTGATCTATGTTGTTTCTTCTTCTCATTCTTTTATGCTTAACTTTCTTTCTTATCTCACCCTCTTATTTCTTTCTTCTAGCTTTTTGGGTTTTCAATACTTGAGTTTTGACATGGGATGTATTAGTGTCTAAATTCGAGAGTCGAGTTCCCTGGGATGCTACAGTATGCATATACATGCTCTCTAATTTTGAACTATAGCCTTGTTTATTGCCTTGCCAATTCATATGAATTTGTGGCATCTACATATTTTAAATCGTATGCATGTGTATATCTATACAATATGTATATACATGTTCACGATTGAACCACTGTATAATTATATCAGTTGATAAATGTTTTTCCATGTTCTATCCATACTATGCTTCGTCGAAACTGCTATATATATTGATCTTGTTTGGTCATGAATTGATTTATGCAATGTCTAGTTGATCGCATTTAAATTACTGTTGTTTTATTGAAATAAAATCTGAAGCGGTGGTTGGTTCACCTATATAGATTTAAGTATGAAAATTAGACATATTGTTTTCACCCTATCAATTGAACTTGTTGTATCATGACTTGCATGCAATGATATACCTAGTTACATGTAAGAAGTTACCTAAACATACCCATGCCATGTTTTGGAATTCTGAATGCAGGTTTGGTTGGATAAATATTCAAAAATCAGTACTTCATGTTTCAGTTAGAGTTAGTTATTATATTTGATTGTTTAATTGAAATTGATTTACTTGAATAAAGTTAATCCTATCTCGAGTATTTTATGTTTTTGCGTGGAATGCTCGGGTTAGACCCAAATGTTGTAGATTTTAGAGATTTCAGCTATCGAAGCTTAAAGCACATGAAGAAGCGCTCGCTTTGGTTCGTCCTTTTGTAAATTTATTTCATTTTATCCTAACTGTATGAATCTAATGTATGTATTAATTAAATCCTAAGCTGTATAAAATAAAAAATATTGTATAAATTTGATATTTTTGTATATAAAATTAAGCTGTCAGATATTGTTATTTATTCTGTGTTGTGATTCTGTGTGTTTGTTTTATTTAAACTCTGTAAGCTAAATAACTATATGTCCAAGTTGGTTTAATTACCGACTTGAAGCGGTCAATAGGGCAATTCATTACAACACATTAAACTAGTGTATAAATTTAAAGAGTTCTCACCAATATAGCTTTCCAATTCTTCATGGTAGGCGAGCCTAGCTAACTACAAAAAAAAGTCAAATAGTATTTCAGCGCACCATCTTCTTTGCCAATATATATATATATGTATGTATATGTATGTATGTATGTATGTATGTATGTTATATAATATATATATATACATATTAATCTCTCTTTTTATTGTTATATGAGGAGGAGGAGCCGAACTAAGGCAAGATGGGGGCGTTGGTGGAGGGAAAAATGGTGGAAAAGAAGGAGATTATGCCATGGAAACCATGACTTTAAGCTCCAAGAAGAAGAGAGAAAAGGGAGAAGTGAGAATGAATGAAGAGGTTAAGTGAGATGGTGCTTTTATAGGAAAAAGGGAAGCATAAGAGAGTGACACATCAAGGGGACACATGGCATTCATGCATAAAAGGGTGCATGCAAAATGACAAGTGTTTTAACACTTGTTTTAAGGAGGAAAGTGAACTTTTGGTAGCATTTTCCACTAAATGCTATGAAAACTAAGGGCAATAATAAATTCTAATGCTACTAATTCATGTTATCAACTATTTAATTTGTAAGAATAAAATTTCTCAAGTTAAAATATTTATTATTTTTATTGTATTACTTATATATATATATATATATATTAACAAAAGATTACGTCAACAAAATAGTTTGAAAAATACGTTTTGACAAACTCATTATGACAAAAGCCAATGATTCTTTGTCAAAATCATACTATTATATTTGACAAATTTTAATACTATTTTTATATCTATATTTAACAAAATATCATGATAACAGAAATTTGACAAATTTGTTGTAACGAAAGCTTGACAATTTTGACAAAATTCCTACTTAATCTTTACTGTTATATTTTGACAAAATTAAATAGTTATTATTATTGCTTAATCATATATATGTATTGATATCAAATTCATATTTAAATCAAATTAAATTCATTTTATATCTAGAAAATTCAAATTATGTATCAAAAAAATAGTTTAAATTGGTAAAAATTCTGGATCTTCACAGGCTATAAATATATTATATCTTTTATAGATGCTTATTTAATGTTTGTATGGATTTATATGCTTAAGTCTAAATCTGAAACCAGTAATGTAGTTGTTCAATTCACTAACAACGTTGAAAACATGACTAGTAGTAATGTAGGTACTATACAAACTGATGGTAGAAGGGAATTCCTACTGCTAAAAACATATTTTGAGAAAATGGGTATTAATCATAGAACTACATTCCCCTATATTCAGAATAAAATGAAATTATAGAGAGGAAACACATATATATTATAGAAACTTGTTTAACTTTACTAGCACATACCTCTATGCCTCCAAAATATTAGGCAAATGCGTTTAACACTGTTGTACATTTGATTTGTAGCATCCAAGATTTTTGACCATTCAAATCGACAATGATCCTAAATGTCGACATAAAAAAAAATCAAAAACACAGGAAGTTATTGGGATTTAAATAAGAAAAAGAAGAGAAGAAGAAAAACAAACACAGAATCTAACAGCGGAAGGACAAAATATAACAATTAAATAACAGTTCATGAAGCTGTTAAAACATACATTTGATTATATTTTATGACAATTATCAGAGTTAACTTGTGACGACCCGAAATCCCGTTCCGACGGAGACAAGGGTTATCTTTGGAATATAACACAGAAACAGATAATAGCAGAACAGAATCAAATAAATACACCAGATAATGAACAATAGAATATACTGGATAAAAGTAATCATCAGAGTTACACAGTATACAGGATCTTACATTAGTACAAATACAGTTCAGCTATACATAAATGTCTACAGCGGAAAACAAACAAAATATGTACAATAGGAGCTGAACAGCATAAAAAGAGATAAATGATAGAATCCATCTTCAGCTCCAGCTATCCAGAAAGAACCAGCTAAACCTGAATACAAGGCTGCCCGTGTAGAAAAAGGGGCACCCGAGTTTGAAAGTGAAACAAACTACGAGTCAGTCATGGGACTGGTATGAGAAATCTACTCAACACATATATAATATGGCCAATCACAGGACCACGCCAATTTCGTGGAACGGGTTTTCTCCATTGGATTGCCAGTGCTTTAAAACAAAACTTTCTTTTAAACATCGCTATGCTTTTTGTAAAAATGAAGTCGTTATAATACTCAGTTCCCATCACACAATGCAACACAAACCGGAGGATAGAGTCATACCTTATAACGGCTAAAATATGCTTGATACGAATAAAACAAAGGCATTTGATATTATTGCTAGTGTTTATATGTTTTGAAAACTATTTCAAATCATAACTATCAATCATAGACGGCATGGGTACCATATATCACGTCGCTATATATATATACAATCAAAACCGCACGATGTCGTATTTGGAAATTGGATTTCCGTCATGAACCAAGGAAAAAGATAGTCCTTACCGAATTCGAGACGCTCTAGCCCGTGTCTCAGGAAAGTACTCAGTCAAGCCTTTGGATCATCAGGGCCGGTCCACCGATGTGGATTAAAATGCCTGAACAATACGTTTCCCCGCCCTTTGGGGCGTAAATGAGCCAACGAATGACTCCATCGGACCCGGATCGTCCGATCAAACCGAGGCGCCTCGCAACAGCAACAACCACATAGGTGAAAAGTATATACATGTCAGGGCTGGTAGGTCACTGACACCACCCTAGCTAGAAAGAAACACATGCCCTCCCTGAGGTCCTTCTCCCGTTTTAGGTTCATACCGGGGTGTGAGGCTCGCGAATTCACGTTATACACAAAGCTACGCCACACAGGCGGTGCTTTGATCATCACCACAAGACTTTGCTTTTCAACAGAAGCCCTGATCACTGCATCTTAGCATGCCACACAGGCAATTCATGCCATGCGACTGATGTCCATCGATATACAACCTCTGAGCTCGTGTGTCTCAGAGAAGGGCGTTAAGCAAAAGAATAAATTCTCCGCCGCCATACAGATGTATATTTAACAGAAATCAATCTACATAGAACAAAATCCCATGTCAGACACACTTTCCATTTACAAGCCCATTCTGGGTCTGAACGAAACCGGAGGCACTAAATACCTCGCAAAACCCATCGATCACCACGTACGTCTGAACGATCACCACTCATTATCCATATTTCGGGATGCCTCCCAATCAGGACCTCGGTTACCATCCAAACGAGGTGAAGATCTCCGGTCTTCGACCACCGTCTTCATCTTCGACTTTCAATCGTCGGTCAATTATTTGAAATGAGAATTAACTCGCCTTCTCAAATAATTCACGTACATTTAGAATTTCAAATCAATTTACTTTAATGGTTAAATCGTTCGACAACAGCAATTTTGTTCTTTAATGTAATTTTCACACCAAACACATTAAACCATCAAATACTACATAAATCGAGCTAATTCAGTTTATTTCTATTCCATATCGTTTATGATATTTTATAACAATTTATCGCTATTTTTATTTATTTTAAAATAGCCAATTTATTCAAAACGACGCTTCGGGCCATAACGCGGTCGTGGCGCTGTTTTTCTTCAGAATTGATTTACACATATCTGAAAATCTAACCGTTGGATCTTCACAAAATTTACATCATTAGAAAGGTCTTTTCAAAACGAATCCAACGGTTCTAGTTTCGGGAAAAGTCTGACGGTCGGATCTCCCAGTACAATCGTTTGAATTTTCGATTTCAAAATACGAACTGCAGCGTCGTTATTCGATTAAATATATAATTATATTTATATATATATATAAATATAATCGCTTCTGGCGCTGTTTTTCATCAGATTTGAATTAAACATTCCAGACAATCCAACCGTTGGATTTTTAAAAGGTTGGTGCCGTTGGGAAGATATTTCCAAGGCGAACCCGACGGTTGAGGTTTCGGGAAAATCCAATGGTCGGATTTCCCGCACTAGTTGTTTGAAATCATGGTTTCAAAATGCGAACTGCACGACTACGTTTCGTTTTAATTTTATTTATATTTATATATTTATATAAATATAGTTCATTCAACAATTTCAATATCGTTCTCACTTCAAATATTTCACTAACGCCTTAAAATTTTGGAAAATTTCGCCATAACCTCCTTTGTACGGGAGGGCTGGGAAAATTCCCAAATAGCCACACGGGCGTCTCATATCAAAAAGAAAAAGGAAAAGCCAAGCGGCTAGCCAACAGGCTCATAAAATCATCACCCAAACAAAGCAGTAAATGTGTACCTATTTGTCGGGCACAAAATTTTATTCCTCTTCTCTAGCCCCTTTGCTATAACCTGTTCAATAAATATGCATGTACATATATACAGTTCTTATCGTTTATCATTTTCCATTCACTTTCATATTTGATTTCCATTTGGTTTAAAAACACCATTCATTCTAATGTTGCATATATAGGCACAAATCATATCATTAGCTAATTAATGAATATTTCAACTCATATATATTTATTTGAACGAGTAGCTATTTTTAACACTTCACATTTCCACAATTCGTGTATATAATAAAAATGTGATTTTTATTGTAAACAATTCATTTCAAAACACTACTATTTTATATAGTTTATATCGGTGATAAAAATAGGATTTTTCTTATAAAACAATTCCTTTCAAAACGAGATTATTTTACACAGTTCATATAGTCGATAAAAGGTGATTTTTATTATCAAACAATTTGTTTCAAAATATGAATACCATTCAACCCATGAATTTCAATTCAACGAATGAATATCGATTCAACACATGAAGGTTTTCTATAGTTTCTATATATAGATAGAAATGTGATTTTTATATTTAAAACGCGAATACCATTCAACACATGAATTTCTAATCAACGAATGAATATCAATTCAACACATGAAGGTTTTCTATTCAATGAATAAATATAGTTTTAGCAAATGAAAATAATTCAAACACATGAATATTGTCCAAAATTTCGGCAGCATAACGGCAGGGTAGTTAAAACCGGGACCGTCCCTAGTACGGCTCCTCGCTCTACCTTAAAACCTCGCGGTTTTTGACAATGGGAATCATGCATCTAGTTCGCACGCAGGCGGCATGTATATATTTATTTCATTTCCACAAACTAATCCTATGTGGTTTCAACCAAATATTTTTCAACCACAAACGGGTATTTTTCAACACAATCAATCAATATCCACCACAAACAATCCCAAACAACCATTCGCTATTAATCAATTTTCACACCAATCACAATCAATAAATATCGTCCATGGTTTGTGGACGAGGAGCGTATATATATATATATATATATATATAGCAATTCACTTTTATTTCAACACATATATAAATTTTACAATGCATATATAACTTATACATCGAACGTACAACTTATACAACGCATATACATGAAGTGTACAACGCTTACATAACTCATACATCGACTATATAATTTATACATCGTCGTTTTCCATATTGTTTATAAATTAGAAATCTCACATTGGGTTCCACTCCACCAAAAATAGCAGAAGGCTCAGAAAAATATGTGGTCTCTTCTAAAATGTAGAAGACGTCCACACAGTCACGATGTTTCCTGTTTCATCGAATTTGGTTAACATATGATAAAGATATGATTTTTCAAAGTTCGCAACACTTTAAAGTGTTAAAATCAGTTCAAATTTAACACAGCCGTTACCTGCCCGTTTGGTTCAAAACTAGGTCGTGGTTTTTCTCCTAATCCGTGAAGCTAGGGAGTAATCGGCCAACACCACCGTGTAGGGCTTGGAGAGGGCTTTCCGGCGAGGTAAGGCACGATGAACTCGAACTGGCGATGGAGGCGCTGATGGGGTCGACGGCGGCGGACTTCAGGGTGCTCGTTCTCGACAACGGCGAGGAGGTAGAGGTCGAGGTGGGGTTTGATTTGAAGGGGAGGAGGAGTGCTGTCGAGGGAGTGTGGTGGCGCGATCAACGGTGGACGGAGGCGATTGGAATTTGGTCGGGAAGAAACGAGCGGTTTCCGCCTTACGTTCGTGACGGGTAGAGAGAAAATTTAAAGAATTTTTTTTTAATAAAAAATTTGATTAGCCGATGGGTTTTATAAGGGGTTTTCTGACGCGACCACCAATCTGAACCCAACGACTGTCGTCCCTAGCGTTTAACCCCCATTCCGAACACAATGGGATATGTTTCGTAGGCCCATTCGACTGTTTCAGTCAGTTTCCATTCAAACCAAAATGTAAAACATTCAATATTTAATTTGAACGTACATTTCAATTCGCCAGGGCCTCAAACTGATTCGAAGAATTCCAGAAAAATTAATCTAGCTATGTTTTGACGATACGGTCCCAACAAAACTAGTTTCGTCGAATTCTGAGACCGTTTGCAAAAAGGCCCATTTTTGGTCGATCCAATTTAACTGTAATTGACCAAAATACGTTTTCCTTTGCCACGCTCACATACTAGCTTCAAAAATTATGAAATTTGAAACCTAGCAATAACTTCACATCCCGGATCCAACAAAAGTGGTTTCGTCGAATTCCGAGGTCGTATGTAAAATGGCCAATTTCACGGGCTATATAAATTCCATAGCGATCGTTCTGAAAATTCATTCGGCCATAACTTTTGCTTTCGGCTATGAAAATTCGATTTTTCAGATTCATTAGAAAGGTATTCACTAACAGATTTAAATATTTTTGGTTTCACTAAAATCTGGATTGTTTTGCACCCGATACAGTCCGACAAAGTTTGAATCCTATTTTTGAAACTGCAGCGCCATTTCGGGCCTTGTTTATAATTATAATTAATTATATTCGTTTTCAATTGTCGATTCAAACTCAGTTTTCATCTCAATTATTGAAAATATTTATTTAAAATATTTAAAATCCATTATTTTAGCCAATTTAAAAATTTTAAATTGGTTCAGATTTTCTGGGTCGTTACAATCTCCCCCACTTAAAACTTTTCGTCCCCGAAAAGGAATAAAGTCGAACGTGGTTTGATAATTCTACAATCACACAATACAACAACCAATCAAATTGTTTTTTTTAACCTTTCAAAACCATACAAATCAAATCCTATATTCCCTTAAAAACCATTCAGAGTATAGAATAAATAATGCACATCCATGGGAAGGAAATAGCAACAGAATAGAGAATTAAATGGTAATGCAAAGTATGGTAAATGTACCTTGCACCGGAGTCAATCAGAGATATCTACTCGGCATCTAGGATAAGCTTTCTGAATGCTCTCCTCAGTTTCCCAAGTACAATCTCGTGGATCTCCACTGCACTTTGACTAAGTGAACCTTCTTGTTCCTCAGCTCTTTGGTTTCTTTGCCGATAATCTTTAGCGGCTCACGTCTCACGGCTAATTCTGGGGTAATTTCAATGTCATGTTGAGCTGCTTCTTCCACGATCAAGTCTGGATCATGAACGTGCTTTCGAAGTTGGGATATGTGAAATACATCATGAACTCCAGGCAACCAGTCAGGCAGTTTGACCCTATAAGCGAGAGTTCCGATCCGTTCCAGAATAGGAAACGGACCAATAAATTTGGGCGCTAACTTTCCAGTTTTACCGAACCGGATAACTCCTCTCATCGGCGATACTTTCAAATATACATAGTCGCCAACTGCAAAGAATATATCTCTTCTTCTTCTATCGGCATAGCTCTTTTGTCGGCTTTGAGCGGCAAGTAATCGCTTCTTAATAAAATCGACTTTGTCGGCAGCTTCTCGGATCATATCAGGCCCTAACACAAGTCTATTTCCAGGCTCGAACCAACAAGCAGGAGATCGGCACGGTCTACCGTACAATGCTTCGAATGGCGACATTGTCAGACTCGCCTGGTAGCTGTTATTATATGAGAATTCAACCAAATGCAGATGGTCTTCCCATGATCCACCGAAATCTATAACACAAGCCCGCAATAGATCTTCTAAAATACGATTCACCCTCTCAGTCTGACCGTCTGTCTGAGGATGATAAGCGGTGCTCAAGTTCAACTTCGTTCCTAGCTCGACTTGAAATGCTTCCCAGAATTTTCTAGTGAATATTGTATCTCTATCAATGACTATACTGAGTGGCACTCCATGTAGTCTAACTATTTCTCTGAAGTATATCTGCGCCAGACTCTGAGCAGTTCTGTTTGATCTGACAGGTATGAAATGGGCGGTCTTCGTGAAGCGATCTACGATCACCCAAATACTGTCATTTCCTTTTCTGGTTCTGGGCAGACCATCGATGAAATCCATAGAAATATGTTCCCACTTCCAACCAGGAACTTCTAGCGGTTGCAACAATCCAGCCAGTTTTTGTTGGTCGCTTTTGACTAGCTGACAAGTAGGGCATCAGCTAACATATAAGGAAATGTCCCTTTTCATAGACTTCCACCAGAAAGTGCGTTTGATGTCATTATACATTTTGTTTACTCCTGGATGGATACTAAGTTTCGACTTGTGGCACTCGTCCAGTACTTCCTTCCGAAGCTCAGGAATGTTAGGAACGCATATTCGACCTTTGAGCCTTAGAATCCCCTCATTATCAACTTGAAAACTCGAGGGTTCGCCTTGCTGAATTATCCCTCTGATCTTCTGAATGAAGTGATCATTTTCCTGAAGAGCAGATATTTTATCTAGCAATGAAGTCGTGATAATAAAACTGGCGATCATCTCATTCTTCCGGATTAACGCATCGGCCACGACATTGGCTTTTCCTGGAGTGTATAGAATCTCAAAATCATATGCTGCAAGGAACTCCAGCCAACGTTGCTGCCTCAAATTCAAGTCCTGAGTGAACAGATACTTTAACGACTGGTGATCTGTAAACAGTTCAAATCTCTCGCCCAGAAGATAGTGTCTCCAGATTTTCAAAGCAAATACTATAGCCAATAACTCAAGATCATGAGTTATGTAGTTCTTCTCGTGGGGCTTAAGTTGACGGCTAGCATAAGCAATCACTTGGCCCCTTTGCATTAACATTGCGCCAAGGCCTTCTCTAGAAGCATCAGTCCAGACTTCTAAATCCTGGTTGCCATCGATGATGGTTAACACTGGAGCTGTCGTTAATCTTAACTTTAGCTCTTCGAAAGCCTCCTTACTTTCTGGAGTCCATTTGAATTTAGAATGCTTCTTCGTAAGCTTCGTTAAATGACCAGATATCTTCGAAAAGTCTTTAACGAATTTCCGGTAATAGCTAGCCAATCCGAGAAAACTACGGACTTCAGTGGGGGTGCTGGGCTGTTTCCAGTTCTGAATAGCTGTGATTTTACTTGGATCCACAGCGATTCCTTCTTTCGATACGACGTGGCCCAGATATTTCACTTCATCTTGCCAGAATATACATTTGGAAAACTTGGCTTTTAACACATTCCGTCTCAGAATTTCTAGAACCTGTTCCAGATGCTTTTCATGTTCGGCCTTTGATTTAGAGAAGATTAGAATATCGTCAATGAAAACCAGAACAAATTTATTCAATACTCCTCTGAATACTCTGTTCATCAGATCGACGAAGTAAGCTGGAGCGTTACATAAGCCGAACGGCATTACTAACCACTCGCAGAATAAGTCGGGGCCTCTGAACGATGTCATTGGAACACACTCTTCGGCAATTCGAAGTTGATGGAAGCCTGTAGCTAGGTCCATTCGTGAAAATACTTGTGCTCCATTTAATCGATCCAACAAATCATCTATCCGCGGCAATGGATATTTGTTCTTTATTGTCTGCTTGTTCAGATCACGATAGTCCACGCATAGCCGTAGAGTACCATCAGATTTTGGGACAAATACCACTGCTGCACCCCAATCAGAGAAACTAGGCCTGATCAGACCTTTCCATACTAGCTGTCGTGTTTGATTGTCTAATTCTTCCTTCTCTTTCAAGGACATTCTTCGAATAGCGTGAACCACCGGCCTTGCATTCGGAATTAAAGCAATCTTGAAATCTATTTCTCTCTGCGGAGGTAAGTGAACAACTTCCTCAAACACATCCGCATAATTCTTAACGACATCTTCCACTAGGTCGGGAATATTCTCTGAGATTTCAGGGATATCTTCTATTTGGGCTGGAGATACATTCAAAGCTGCCCAGAAGTCCTTCCTATTAGCATTCTGACCTTCACAGGGAATGGTTATATAATCACCTGATTTAATCTTGGCCTTTACGACTCTGTCGGCGCATTTAACTTCAGCTTCATATTTGGTCAACCAGTCTTACCCCAGGATAAGATCAAACTCTTTAAAATTCATGACGACTGCGATGGTAGGAAATCGATAAAGAGAGAAAGAAACCGGCACTCCACAAACCCAACTTAGATCAATGGAACCCCCAACCGGATTCTGGACAGTCATTGGTTCCTTGAGCTTTTTCAAATTCAAATCCAGTTTCTTAGCTGCATCTTTTGCTATAAAGCTTCGTGACGCGCCAGTATCAAACAATACTTTGACTGGAATGTTTTTGACAGTTAGCGTGCCTTCTAAAACATCGGGCCTTTCCTGAGCAGACGAAGATGCAGGCACTTCTGCTACTTCATTTACATGTACTGCTTCAGATTTCTTTGAGGGTGGACACTCCCGTGCAATATGGCCTGCCTGGTGGCACTTATGGCATTTCCTATCTCCATGGGGGTTCTTTTGTTTCTTAGTGGTCTTAGATCCACTCTTTATCCGCTTCTTTAAGGGCCCGCAATTTATCGACAAATGTCCTTTCTTATTGCAAGATTACAGCACAAGAGCTAGTTTATACACTAGACTACTACTATTTTCCTATCTCTCCAAGAAGGAAGAGAATGAGCACATTACGTACTTCACATAGAATAAATTACATACGTATTCAAAATTAAACAACACAAGGCTGTTGCACAGCAGGCAGGTTACACTGTAAAGTTGCATGACTAGACAAGAGCATGCTATTAAGCATGTGCGTATCGTCGTTGCCTCAGCACCATACTCTATTAGCCCAATGTCTTAAGCTCCACAGTAAAGGTTCCATGCACAGTACCTTATTATTCGGACATAGTTGTTAACTGATAGGAGACATGGTAGAGGAAGGAGATTATATTGTAGCACATGAATGAAACAACGAAAATGTGAGCAGAGCTTCGCCTACATCACTATTCCACCGATGGCCAAGCGTCGGACCAGATCACCTATCAAACATCCCTCCAGTAATACAACCATTGATAACTGCTTTCTGAAAACAATACTACAAACATCACCACTATCCAAAGTTGCTTAGAGGCAAAGTAGCCGTAGAAAAACCAATGACAAGGATCTACGCCATAAAGCGTCACGTGTTTTTCCTTCGATTGTTGAAGACGACACTCTGTTCAACTTAGACAAAAATAACACTTATAGATAGAAAGTAAAGAAGCAGCAGATCATAATAACATAATCTGTGCAACTAAGATCCGAGATGTGGGACCAAACACCCCAAAATTACAGAAACCCATACGTCCCAAATCAACACCAAGTGCATTTTATTTTTGTTTATTTTGATAGTTAAATAGCCGACTATCAAATCTGGCCTATAGGATTATTGGTATGTAAAGACTGGAATTGAATTTATACTCGAAAATCATTCCGACCAATAAATATGAGTATATAGAAGATGCTAATCGAGATGGAACAATTGAAGGCAGTACAACTTCATAAAACGGAGGAATCACTTATAAATCTCTGGATGATCCATGGAGATATATTGTGATTCTTTTGTAATTGAAATCTACGGATTGCAAGGACTACTCGCTACTGGTCTATATAGGGTGATTCCTAGGATGTGGTTGGAGAATGCCTTCGGTTCATCCTACTCCTGAATGACTTGTAAGGACAAATGTCTGACAGAGTATTTTCTAAAAACCACGTATGATGATTTTTACAAATGTACCAAGTTGATGAAAAAGAATGGACATTCTTTTACATCCAGAGTATATTTGTGGACGTCAGTTAGTGATTTGACGGATCTGACAATGGTGCATTCAAAGTGAATGATAGCCAGATGTTCTAAAAGGTAAATTCTTGCCTTAAGCCTCATCAACCAGGAAATGGTATAAAATTGGGTAGGCCGCATGCTATGTGGGTCGCACCCATTAAAAGGGTAAGTCATTACCTGATCTAGAGAAATCAAATGCCTTCGGTTGTTCCTTTATTTTTGTATGCTATCAGTTTGGTTGACCGACCCCCAACCATGGTAATGATATATTCGGTACTCTCAAGCGAAGTGAGGGGTTGGTCATGTTTAGCCTGGGTTGCAAGATATTCTTTTTGACCCCATTATATTCATCTCTGGAGCTACATTGTCAAAAAGGTGGTTTCCCATACCTTGCCATGTAAATTCATTCTCCAATAAGAGCTCGCGGTTTTAATTGTATACTATGTATATAGAGCGTGAGATGCAAGTGATCTGCTATATTATTATTTATTTGTATTTAGACACTATTATAATATCAGAAGAGATATGATTTTTTAATATAAAAAATTGGTTTATCGTAAGGTAAAAACTGTTTGTATTCATGTGTGGATTTGGTCTTACGATTATCCTTTTCTTTCAGAAAAGATTTGTTAACTTTAAAATCAAGTTATATGTTGTTTATAAACCTAGTAGGTTTCTCACTCTGGTTCACCAGACTAATCCGATTTTCAAATGCTCGGGTTAGACCGTGTTTTATAGGTTCAAGTTTAGATGCTACAAATTTCAAAAGACGTGCTAGAGGAGTTCATACGTATTAATATTATTTCGCTGTGTGTTGTATACGAGGACAGATTATTATAACAGTCCATAGGTGTTGACTACAAGTTATACTCTGAAAATTTGTAAGTTTTCAAGCTCTCAAATAAGATTATTTCTAGATTGTATTTTGTTCCGCTACGATTTGAGACTCTGATCTATGTTGTTTCTTCTTCTCATTCTTTTATGCTTAACTTTCTTTCTTATCTCACCCTCTTATTTCTTTCTTCTAGCTTTTTGGGTTTTCAATACTTCAGTTTTGACATGGGATGTATTAGTGTCTAAATTCGAGAGTCGAGTTCCCTGGGATGCTACAGTATGCATATACATGCTCTCTAATTTTGAACTATAGCCTTGTTTATTGCCTTGCCAATTCATATGAATTTGTGGCATCTACATATTTTAAATCGTATGCATGTGTATATCTATACAATATGTATATACATGTTCACGATTGAACCACTGTATAATTATATCAGTTGATAAATGTTTTTCCATGTTCTATCCATACTATGCTTCGTCGAAACTGCTATATATATTGATCTTGTTTGGTCATGAATTGATTTATGCAATGTCTAGTTGATCACATTTATATTACTGTTGTTTTATTGAAATAAAATCTGAAGCGGTGGTTGGTTCACCTATATAGATTTAAGTATGAAAATTTGACATATTGTTTTCACCCTATCAATTGAACTTGTTGTATCATGACTTGCATGCAATGATATACCTAGTTACATGTAAGAAGTTACCTAAACATACCCATGCCATGTTTTGGAATTCTGAATGCAGGTTTGGTTGGATAAATATTCAAAAATCAGTACTTCATGTTTCAGTTAGAGTTAGTTATTATATTTGATTGTTTAATTGAAATTGATTTACTTGAATAAAGTTAATCCTATCTCGAGTGTTTTATGTTTTTGCGTGGAATGCTCGGGTTAGACCCAAATGTTGTAGATTTTAGAGATTTCAGCTATCGAAGCTTAAAGCACATGAAGAAGCGCTCGCTTTGGTTCGTCCTTTTGTAAATTTATTTCATTTTATCCTAACTGTATGAATCTAATGTATGTATTAATTAAATCCTAAGCTGTATAAAATAAAAAATATTGTATAAATTTGATATTTTTGTATATAAAATTACGCTGTCAGATATTGTTATTTATTCTGGGTTGTGATTCTGTGTGTTTGTTTTATTTAAACTCTGTAAGCTAAATAACTATATGTCCAAGTTGGTTTAATTACCGACTTGAAGCGGTCAAAAGGGCAATTCATTACAACACATTAAACTAGTGTATAAATTTAAAAAGTTCTCACCAATATAGCTTTCCAATTCTTCATGGTAGGCGAGCCTAGTTAACTACAAAAAAAGTCAAATAGTATTTCAGCGCACCATCTTCTTTGCCAATATATATATATATATATATATATATATATATGTGTGTGTGTGTGTGTGTATATGTATGTATGTATGTATGTTGTATAATATATATATACATATTAATCTCTCTTTTTATTGTTATATGAGGAGGAGGAGCCGAACTAAGGCAAGATGGGGGTGTTGGTGGAGGAAAAAATGGTGGAAAAGAAGGAGATTATGCCATGGAAACCATGACTTTAAGCTCCAAGAAGAAGAGAGAAAAGGGAGAAGTGAGAATTAATGAAGAGGTTAAGTGAGATGGTGCTTTTATAGGAAAAAGGGAAGCGTAAGAGAGTGACACATCAAGGGACACATGGCATTCATGCATAAAAGAGTGCATGCAAAATGACAAGTGTTTTAACACTTGTTTTAAGGAGGAAAGTGAACTTTTGGTAGCATTTTCCACTAAATGCTATGAAAACTAAGGGCAATAATAAATTCTAATGCTACTAATTCATGTTATCAACTATTTAATTTGTAAGAATAAAATTTCTCAAGTTAAAATATTTATTATTTTTATTGTATTACTTATATATATATATATTAACAAAAGATTACGTCAACAAAATAGTTTGAAAAATACGTTTTGACAAACTCATTATGACAAAAGCCAATGATTCTTTGTCATAATCATACTATTATATTTGACAAATTTAAATACTATTTTTATATCTATATTTAACAAAATATCATGATAACAGAAATTTGACAAATTTGTTGTAACGAAAAGCTTGACAATTTTGACAAAATTCCTACTTAATCTTTACTGTTATATTTTGACAAAATTAAATAGTTATTATTATTGCTTAATCATATATATGTATTGATATCAAATTCATATTTAAATCAAATTAAATTCATTTTATATCTAGAAAATTCAAATTATGTATCAAAAAAAATAGTTTAAATTGGTAAAAATTCTGGATCTTCACAGGCTATAAATATATTATATCTTTTATAGATGCTTATTTAATGTTTGTATGGATTTATATGCTTAAGTCTAAATCTGAAACCAGTAATGTAGTTGTTCAATTCACTAACAACGTTGAAAACATGACTAGTAGTAATGTAGGTACTATACAAACTGATGGTAGAAGGGAATTCCTACTGCTAAAAACATATTTTGAGAAAATGGGTATTAATCATAGAACTACATTCCCCTATATTCAGAATAAAATGAAATTATAGAGAGGAAACACATATATATTATAGAAACTTGTTTAACTTTACTAGCACATACCTCTATGCCTCCAAAATATTAGGCAAATGCGTTTAACACTGTTGTACATTTGATTTGTAGCATCCGAGATTTTTGACCGTTCAAATCGACAATGATCCTAAATGTCGACATAAAAAAAATCAAAAACACAGATAGTTATTGGGATTTAAATAAGAAAAAGAAGAGAAGAAGAAAAACAAACACAGAATCTAACAGCGGAAGAACAAAATATAACAATTAAATAACAGTTCATGAAGCTGTTAAAACATACATTTGATTATATTTTATGACAATTATCAGAGTTAACTTGTGACGACCCGAAATCCCGTTCCGACGGAGACAAGGGTTATCTTTGGAATATAACACAGAAACAGATAATAGCAGAACAGAATCAAATAAATACACCAGATAATGAACAATAGAATATACTGGATAAAAGTAATCATCAGAGTTACACAGTATACAGGATCTTACATTAGTACAAATACAGTTCAGCTATACATAAATGTCTACAGCGGAAAACAAACAAAATATGTACAATAGGAGCTGAACAGCATAAAAAGAGATAAATGATAGAATCCATCTTCAGCTCCAGCTATCCAGAAAGAACCAGCTAAACCTGAATACAAGGCTGCCCGTGTAGAAAAAGGGGCACCCGAGTTTGAAAGTGAAACAAACTACGAGTCAGTCATGGGACTGGTATGAGAAATCTACTCAACACATATATAATATGGCCAATCACAGGACCACGCCACTTTCGTGGAACGGGTTTTCTCCATTGGATTGCCAGTGCTTTAAAACAAAACTTTCTTTTAAACATCGCTATGCTTTTTGTAAAAATGAAGTCGTTATAAGACTCAGTTCCCATCACACAATGCAACGCAAACCGGAGGATAGAGTCTTACCTTATAACGGCTAAAATATGCTTGATACGAATAAAACAAAGGCATTTGATATTATTGCTAGTGTTTATATGTTTTGAAAACTATTTCAAATCATAACTATCAATCATAGACGGCATGGGTACCATATATCATGTCGCTATATATATACACACAATCAAAACCGCACGATGTCGTATTTGGAAATTGGATTTCCGTTATGAACCAAGGCAAAAGATAGTCCTTACCGAATTCGAGACGCTCTAGCCCGTGTCTCAGGCAAGTACTCAGTCAAGCCTTTGGATCGTCAGGGTCGGTCCACCGATGTGGATTAAAATGCCTGAACAATACGTTTCAACGCCCTTTGGGGCGTAAACGAGCCAACGAATGACTCCATCGGACCCGGATCGTCCGATCAAACCGAGGCGCCTCGCAACAGCAACAACCACATAGGTGAAAAGTATATACATGTCAGGGCTGGTAGGTCACTGACACAACCCTAGCTAGAAAGAAACGCATGCCCTCCCTGAGGTCCTTCTCCCGTTTTAGGTTCATACCGGGGTGTGAGGCTCGCGAATTCACGTTATACACAAAGCTACGCCACACAGGCGGTGCTTTGATCATCACCACAAGACTTTGCTTTTCAACAGAAGCCCTGATCACTGCATCTTAGCATGCCACACAGGCAATTCATGCCATGCGACTGATGTCCATCGATATACAACCTCTGAGATCGTGTGTCTCAGAGAAGGGCGTTAAGCAAAAGAATAAATTCTCCGCCGCCATACAGATGTATATTTAACAGAAATCAATCTACACAGAACAAAATCCCATGTCAGACACACTGTCCATTTACAAGTCCGTTCTGGGTCTGAACGAAACCGGAGGCACTAAATACCTCGCAAAACCCATCGATCACCACGTACGTCTGAACGATCACCACTCATTATCCATATTTCGGGATGCCTCCCAATCAGGACCTCGGTTACCATCCAAACGAGGTGAAGATCTCCGGTCTTCGGCCACCGTCTTCATCTTCGACTTTCAATCGTCGGTCAATTATTTGAAATGAGAATTAACTCGGCCTTCTCAAATAATTCACGTACATTTAGAATTTCAAATCAATTTACTTTAATGGTTAAATCATTCGACAACAGCAATTTTGTTCTTTAATGTAATTTTCACACCAAACACATTCAACCATCAAATACTACATAAATCGAGCTAATTCAGTTTATTTCTATTCCATATCGTTTATGATATTTTATAACAATTTATCGCTATTTTTATTTATTTTAAAATAGCCAATTTATTCAAAACGACGCTTCGGGCCATAACGCGGTCGTGGCGCTGTTTTTCTTCAGAATTGATTTACACATATCTGAAAATCTAACCGTTGGATCTTCACAAAATTTACATCATTAGAAAGGTCTTTTCAAAACGAATCCAACGGTTCTAGTTTCGGGAAAAATCCGACAGTCGGATCTCCCGGTACAATCGTTTGAATTTTCAATTTCAAAATACGAACTGCAGCGTCGTTATTCGATTAAATATATAATTATATATATATATATATATATATATATGTATATATATATATAATCGCCTCTGGCGCTATTTTTCATCAGATTTGAATTAAACATTCCAGACAATCCAACCGTTGGATTTTTACAAGGTTGGTGCCGTTGGGAAGATATTTCCAAGGCGAACCCGACGGTTGAGGTTTCGGGAAAATCCAATGGTCGGATTTCCCGCACTAGTTGTTTGAAATCATGGTTTCAAAATGCGAACTGCACGACTATGTTTCGTTTTAATTTTATTTATATTTATATATTTATATAAATATAGTTCATTCAACAATTTCAATATCGTTCTCACTTCAAATATTTCACTAACGCCTTAAAATTTTGGAAAATTTCGCCATAACCTCCTTTGTACGGGAGGGCTGGGAAAATTCCCAAATAGCCACACGGGCGTCTCATATCAAAAAGAAAAAGGAAAAGACAAGCGGCTAGCCAACAGGCTCATAAAATCATCACCCAAACAAAGCAGTAAATGTGTACCTATTTGTCGGGCACAAAATTTTATTCCTCTTCTCTAGCCCCTTTGCTATAACCTGTTCAATAAATATGCATGTACATATATACAGTTCTTATCGTTTATCATTTTCCATTCAATTTCATATTTGATTTCCATTTGGTTTAAAAACACCATTCATTCTAATGTTGCATATATAGGCACAAATCATATCATTAGCTAATTAATGAATATTTCAACTCATATATATTTATTTGAACGAGTGGCTATTTTTAACACTTCACATTTCCACAATCCGTGTATATAATAATAATGTGATTTTTATTGTAAACAATTCATTTCAAAACACTACTATTTTATATAGTTTATATCGGTGATAAAAATAGGATTTTTCTTATAAAACAATTCCTTTCAAAACGAGATTATTTTACACAGTTCATATAGTCGATAAAAGGTGATTTTTATTATCAAACAATTTATTTCAAAATATGAATACCATTCAACCCATGAATTTCAATTCAACGAATGAATATCGATTCAACACATGAAGGTTTTCTATAGTTTCTATATATAGATAGAAATGTGATTTTTATATTTAAAACGCGAATACCATTCAACACATGAATTTCTAATCAACGAATGAATATCAATTCAACACATGAAGGTTTTCTATTCAATGAATAAATATAGTTTTAGCAAATGAAAATAATTCAAACACATGAATATTGTTCAAAATTTCGGCAGCATAACGGCAGGGTAGTTAAAACCGGGACCGTCCCTAGTACGGCTCCTCGCTCTACCTTAAAACCTCGCGGTTTTTGACAATGGGAATCATGCATCTAGTTCGCACGCAGGCGGCATGTATATATTTATTTCATTTCCACAAACTAATCCTATGTGGTTTCAACCAAATATTTTTCAACCACAAACGGGTATTTTTCAACCACAATCAATCAATATCCACCACAAACAATCCCAAACAACCATTCGCTATTAATCAATTTTCACACCAATCACAATCAATAAATATCGTCCATGGTTTGTGGACGAGGAGCGTATATATATATATATATATATAGCAAGTCACTTTTATTTCAACACATATATAAATTTTACAATGCATATATAACTTATACATCGAACGTACAACTTATACAACGCATATACATGAAGTGTACAACGCTTACATAACTCATACATCGACTATATAATTTATACATCGTCGTTTTCCATATTGTTTATAAATTAGAAATCTCACATTGGGTTCCACTCCACCAAAAATAGCAGAAGGGTCAGAAAAATATGCGGTCTCTTCTAAAATGTAGAAGACGTCCACACAGTCACGATGTTTCCTGTTTCATCGAATTTGGTTAACATATGATAAAGATATGATTTTTCAAAGTTCGCAACACTTTAAAGTGTTAAAATCAGTTCAAATTTAACACAGCCGTTACCTGCCCGTTTGGTTCAAACCTAGGTCGTGGTTTTTCTCCCAATCCGTGAAGCTAGGGAGTGATCGGCCAGCACCACCGTGTAGGGCTTGGAGAGGGCTTTCCGGCGAGGTAAGGCACTATGAACTCGAAATGGCGATGGAGGCGCTGATGGAGTCGACGGCGGCGGACTTCAGGGTGCTCGTTCTCGACAACGGCGAGGCGGTGGGGGTCGAGGTGGGGTTTGATTTGAAGGGGAGGAGGAGTGCTGTCGAGGGAGTGTGGTGGCGCGATAAACGGTGGACGGAGGCGATTGGAATTCGGCCAGGAAGAAACGAGCGGTTTCCGCCTTACGTTCATGACGGGGAGAGAGAAAATTTAAAGAATTTTTTTTTTTTTATAAAAATTTTGATTGGCCGATGGGTTTTATAAGGGGTTTTCTTACGCGACCACCAATCTAAACCCAACGACTGTCATCCCTAGCGTTTAACCCCCATTCCGAACACAATGGGATATGTTTCGTAGGCCCATTCGACTGTTTCAGTCAGTTTCCATTCAAACCAAAATATAAAACATTCAATATTTAATTTGAACGTACATTTCAATTCGCCAGGGCCACAAACTGATTCGAAGAATTCCAGAAAAATTAATCTAGCTATGTTTTGACGATACGGTCCCAACAAAACTAGTTTCGTCAAATTCTGAGACCATTTGCAAAAAGGCCCATTTTTGGTCGATCCAATTTAACTGTAATTGACCAAAATACGTTTTCCTTTGCCATGCTCACATACTAGCTTCAAAAATTATGAAATTTGAAACCTAGCAATAACTTCACATCCCGGATCCAACAAAAGTGGTTTCGTCGAATTCCGAGGTCGTATGCAAAATGGCCAATTTCGCGGGCTATATAAATTCCATAGCGATCGTTCTGAAAATTCATTCGGCCATAACTTTTGCTTTCCGCTATGAAAATTCGATTTTTCAGATTCGTTAGAATGGTATTCACTAACAGATTTAAATATTTTTGGTTTCACTAAAATCCGGATTGTTTTGCACCCGGTACAGTCCGACAAAGTTTGAATCCGATTTTTGAAACTGCAGCGCCATTTCGGGCCTTGTTTATAATTATAATTAATTATATTCGTTTTCAGTTGTCGATTCAAACTTAGTTTTCACCTCAATTATTGAAAATATTTATTTTAAATATTTAAAATCCATTATTTTAGCCAATTTAAAAATTTTAAATTGGTTCAGATTTTCTGGGTCGTTACATAACTATAATAAACATATCAATATTTGCAGTGGAAATAAATAATAATACTTTTGGCAAGCTCCCACTTCATCTTCAAAACGGTGTCTTCGATAACTGAAACTCAGGCTGACTTGAGTGTATTGCATAAAAAGAAAACATAACAAACACTCGGATCAGAACTAAATCATTCGCATATTAGTCAAATTAAAATATGAAATAACATGAGTGTTATGGGTGCATAAATCTAAAGAAGCATTATGGAAAATTCGCAAATGAATTTGATAAAAAATGATGCAATCATAAGCTTGTCCTACATCACACAATGCAAGCGCACACCAAATGGGCGAGTTTTGTCTTATGATAACCAAACATGCTTTCATACGTGAAAATATTCTTTTAATACTATTATTAGTGCATAGTGTTGGAAACCATTTTGCAAATAAATATATTAATCTTAGCAAGCATAGTGGCTATGCCCACATACATAGTTTACAAACAAAACGAAAGACTCGTATTGATGTTGGGTTCCAATATGATGGTTCCTAACATGAAAGATCAATCGAGAACAAGGTGCAACCTCATGGTTCATGGTTTTCGTTTAAACTTGGACACCAAACACCAGGTAAATCACTGGTTAACATCCAGACACAGACACCGAACATACCCTTTATTTTCCTCATGTTTCGAAGTAGATCTACGGCTGAAGCTTTCGAGTTTCAATAGAGACTGTTGGCTAGCTTTTTGACCAAGCCACCAAAGTTCATACACAAGATGGAAATGTGAAGTTCAACTCCTCTAGTTCATGAAAAGTTCGATTGTGGCCTAACCTTCCTCTTCGAATCGCTGCGCCATCTCGGTTCGCTATGTCCAAGGACGAACCGACCCGTCCATTGAAGCCCGACCCGATCCCATCACAGGAGGCGCAGTGAAGCTCCTGACCTGTACAACCACGATCCGAGATGTATGGATCTTGCGACACCTGTCCACAACTGTCATATTGACCAATTCTTCATGAAGCTACGATCCGATCCCATATTCTCGGGATTTGCGCCACGTATGACCGCGATCCGCCTGACAAAATCAGCTATAAATAGCCCAGAGCTTGGCAATTTTCAGGACCTTTTGGCAGTTTTGAGTATTGATTTCACCATTACTGTCATACCACTATTTCTTATCAGTTTTACTTCGAGATTACTGAGAGAAATCATAATTGTAAGAGTGAGTTTGAGAGAAATCATTGGTTGTACTAGCATTCAAAGTATAATCAATAACATATAAAGTGGACGTACGCTCGTTAACGCCGAACCACTATAAACCATGTGTGTTTTCTGCTTTTTCCTTATTTTTCAGTTATAATTCTCTACGAATCAGAACAATTTGGGTGTTAGAGCCAAATTTTGATCTAACATTTTGGTGCTTTCACTGAGAATTGATTTCTCAGCATATTGGATTGTTGCTCCGTTGTTTGGATATTCAAGTCCGAAGGAAACAGGCCCGAAACTTCACTGTTCAGATTTTTGAAGATTCCAACAGCATCTGATATCATGGCTGGAAAGAACTCTAAGGAAGTATGAGCTTCGCAGGCGAATGAAGCAGTTGAAGAAAGTGTACATGAGCAAGTTGAGGAGGGCCTCGCAGATCGCGGGGACATAGGGGCGATCCGACCCAAATGTGGCGTCACGAACCAGTTTGAAGGGGGCACCACGATCCGAATTGAGGGCGGCATGAACCGAACATCTGAAGGGGTCGTCACTCGATCCCGAGACAACACCGCGAAACCTCCCCCTAATGTTACCACGAACCGATCCCAGGGGGGTGCTACGAGCCACATACACAGGTCTACTGCGATCCGAAGTGATGACCAGACTACAACTCGACCTGGAAAGGAGGTTATGGCTCGCTCTTCCCGTCCCGGTACCTCTGTTCGGCCTGGCTCAAGTTCTCTGCGCATAAGAGAAAATGTTGATGATCAATATGACCCCTCTGCTCCGGTCACTGAAAGAGATCTCTCTTGCTTCTCTAAAATGTGGGATAGGTTGTTTGATGAATTAGCAGTTCAAAGGCAGGAGAGCTCTGTGTTGCGACAGAACTTGACTGCTATGGATAGAAGGCTCGATGATCTCGCAAGGCAAAGAACACTCCCAGTTCGTCCGCTTACCCCGGAGTACTCTTTTTATCAGAAGAATCGCCAAGACCTCCACGGAGACCGTATGAGAGGGTTGAAAACATAGAGCAGCTCCGATTTGGAACCCTGCCATCAAAAGAGGAAGAGACGCTTGGTGTAGGACCCTCGAACCGCAACTTGAATAATCGTGCCGCAACTCCAAGATCTTGAGTTGTGGACAATCCTGTTGAGAATAGACCACCTCAGCCCCTTCACCGTACAAATACTCATGGTAACAGGGGGCAACGAAGCCCAATCCGAGCTCCGGATTTCGTGGCTGTTCCTAGAAGAGAGATCGGAGAATTCCACCGAGCGAGAAGTGCTGATCCCGAGCTTCTGATGACCAGTGCAAATGTTGCAGCTATGGTTCATCAAATCCTGACAGATAGCCGTGGACAAAGGAATGAAGATTGGGGGATTGACCGCAGTCACACCCCTTTTACTGATGACATTCTAGATGTAACATTCCCGAGGCGCTTCAACATATCGCAGATGAACCGTTATGCAGGTAGATCTGATCCAATCCAACATCTAATGAGATATTCTTGGTCAATGACCGCTGCCGCAGCCTCTGACAATGTAAAGTGCAAAGCATTCCCTATATTCCTGGAGGATGTAGCGTTATTATGGTTTACTCGCTTACCAGCAAGTTCAATTTCCAGTTTCGGGGAGTTGATTGAAAGGTTCGTGGAACAGTTCCGCATTTATGCACAGAGGACAAAGAGTGTGATTGATCTGTTCCTTGTTAAACAAAGACCAGGCGAGAGCTTGAGGGTGTATCTGGATCGTTTTAACCTAGCTGCCACTGAAGTCAAGGATCCCCATGAGCCAACTATTGTGGCAGCCCTAATCGATGGGGTAGATAAAGATACTGAATTTGGGAGATACCTGGCTGGCAAGCCACCTCATACTAGAGAATTGTTCTACGAGAAAGATAACATACGCTTACGTCAGGAGGAGGTGTATGCTAACCGAAAGACGAAAATGGCGGATAAGGAGGAAATCCAAAGCAATGTGGCCATTAAGCAAACAGGAGACAGCTCGGGGAAGGTTGAAGTTAATGTTGGAAACCGAAACCAGGGCGATGGCCGCCAGTCAGGAAATAATGATAATATCAGTAATGGCAATAATCGGAAGAGAAATCGGGGGAACGACTCCCAGAGAAGGACCCGTCCCAGGTCTTTCGAAAATTATACGCCAATAAATGATACTTTGGAGAATATCTTCGTAGACTCATACAACGTTCTCCAGCATGAAAGGCCTCCTCCAAGAGATTTGACGGATAAAGAATGTGAGACGGGGAAGTTTTGTCTCTTCCATCAGACTCACGGCCACTCTACAAATGAATGTCGTCATCTGAGAGACGTAGTTGAGAGGTTGCTCCGGGAAGGGAAATTGGATGAGTATAGGGTGACTCCTAGAGACAGGGGGCAAGCTATTCAGACCCCAAACCAAAACCAGAATCAACCTACTGCCAGGCCAACTGCCCAGCAAAAAGGAAAGGATCTTGTTATCAATACCATAATCGGAGGGCTTCACCTAGCCGGGCATAGTTTCAAGGCGTTGGATCAATACGTTAACACAGCTAAGCAGCATCTTGAGGTAGGAGAGTGTAGCAACCCTGAAGACAATGTCCTGGTAAAACAGCAAAAGATGATGTCAGATGACGTCATTTTCCGCAATCGAGAGAGTATTGGAGTCCACGCTCCGACCGAAGATCCATTTGTAATCACAGTTCCTTTTGGCCCGGCCACTGTTCATAAAGTTCTAGTGGATAACGGGAGTTCAGTCAACATTCTATTCAAAAAGACGTTCGATCAAATGAACCTTGAATTGACAGATTTAAAGTCGTGTGAAGGATGGATCCGTGGATTTGACGGAGCTTCAACCGGTCCAATAGGATAGGTAGAATTTTCGGTAACACTTGGGGAAGGAGAACGCCAGAGAGTGAGAATTCTTCCCTTCGGGGTTTTGGGTATTGAATCGCCTTATAATGCCTTCTTGGGCCGACCGGCCCAAGCAAAGTTAAGAGCTTGTTTAGCCCCCTGGTTCTTGTTATTGAAGTTTCCTACGGAAGCTGGGCGTTGGCATAGTCAGAGGAGATTTGGTTGCTGCATGAGCATGTTACATTGCAGAGCTAAAGCTACTCCGTAAAGGAAGAGATATAGAAACTAAAGACGTTTCTTCCCCCGCAAGGGAGGAGGCGTCATAGCAATTAAAGAGAATGACTATGGGTGAATCGCCCAGAGAACTGCCCGCGAATATAGATCCCAGAGAGGACGAAGAAACTGGGGGTAGAATGGCGGCACCCAATGAAACGACTGTGGATGTATCGATCAATGATAGTGACCCAGAGAAGGTCCTGAAGATTGGATCCCAGTTGGATCCGGTTCGAGCTAAAGAATTGACGGATTTCCTAAAAGATAATTTGGATGTATTTGCTTGGACCCACGCGGACATGTGTGGGATATCTCCATTAATCATGAGTCACTCATTAAGCATTAACCCAAAGCATCCCCCTGTAAAACAAAAAAGGCAAATGCTGGGCCCAGAGAGGTCCGCAGCCTTGAAAGAAGAAGTTGAAAAGTTAAGAAGTAACGGATTCATCAAAGACTCAACCTACCCAGATTGGATTTCAAATCCAATTTTGGTAAAGAAGGCCAATGGAAAGTGGCGTACATGCATTGATTTTTTGGATTTGAATAAAGTCTGCCCAAAAGATAGCTTTCCGTTACCCAGAATTGATCAGTTGGTAGATTCAACGGCAGGTCATGAGCTTCTCTCTTTCATGGACGCTTATTCAGGATATAACCAGATCCCTATGCATGTTCCAGATCAAGAACACACTAGCTTCATTACGGATCTGGGATTATACTGCTACGTGGTAATGCCTTTTGGTTTGAAGAACGCAGACGCTACATATCAACGATTAGTGAACAGAATGTTCTATAACCAGATTGGGAAAACAATGGAGGTATACGTTGACGACATGTTGGTTAAGTCCAGACAATCACCCAATCACACTACAGACTTGGCCGAGATGTTTGGTATCCTTCGAAAGTATGGGATGAAACTCAACCTAACGAAATGCTCATTTGGGATTGCCTCCAGGAAATTCTTGGGATTCATTGTCATCTCGCGCGGGATTGAGATTAATCAAGACTAGATCGCAGCAATCAGAGGCATTCAGGAGCCTAGACAAATCAAAGATGTGCAAAGCCTTGCAGGGAAAGTAGCATCATTAAGCAGATTCATCTCTAGAGCGACAGACAAATGCATTCCATTCATTGAATTGATAAACCGAGGAAAACGCAATTTTAAATGGACTCCTGATTGCATAGAAGCATTTCAGAACCTGTTGAATCATCTGGAGAGGCCTCCGATACTGTCTAAGCCAGTGGACCACGAGGATTTATTCGTGTACTTAGCAGTGTCGTACCACGCAATCAGCTCAGCATTAGTAAGGGAAGAAGACAAGGTTCAAAGGCCAGTGTACTACGTAAGTAAAAAATTGGCGGCAGTTGAGCGCAATTATCCGAGGATAGAAAAGCTGGCGTACAGTTTATTGATTGCATCTAGGAAGCTTCGGCAATATTTCCAAGCTCATCCTATCACCGTGTACACAGATCACTCGCTCAAGCAAGTTCTACAGAGACCGGAAGCCTCCGGAAGATTGCTCAAATGGAACATTGAATTGAGTCAATTTGATCTGAATTTTCAGCCCCGACGATCGATACGGGGGCAAGTGCTGGCAGATTTCATAGCAGAATTTACTGTCCCAGAGGATGACATAGTAAATGAAGAGGCTGACCCACCAAAACTGCTTCTCGATCCTAGAGCCTGAAAATTGTATACTGATGGTGCTAGGAATGATAAACGATCCGGTGTCGGAGTGGTGCTTGAAACTCCTGAGAAACGACTGATATCCTATGCCATCCGGTTGGAATTTCGCACCACTAACAACGACTCCGAATATGAAGCCCTGATAGCCGGGCTGAGGATCGCAAAGGAACTAGAGATTGCGAAACTGGACATATTTTGTGATTCCAAGTTGGTTCTAAATAAGGTCACTGGAAAGTTCCAAGCTAAGAGCCCAAGATTGATTTCGTATTTGGAGAAAGTGAAGAAGTTGCTGACTGGCTTTGATCATTATAGTATATCTCATATTCCGCGGTCAGAGAACCAATAGGCGGACAAGTTAGCGAAGATGGCTAGTTCCGACGATCCTGAAGAAGCTGGGCTATCCCCAGTTGAAGTACTTCAGTTCCCTAGCATAGGTCAGATGGAAGTTGATCCGATACTAGAGACTGAGCCAGAAAGGGAGTCATGTATGACCCCTCTAAAGAATTACTTGATGAATGGAATGCTTCCGACCAAGAAGAGCGAGAGGCGTAAAATAATCCGTAAAGCTTCCCGATACGTTCTGCAAGGCGGAGTCCTGTACAGACAGGGATTTTCGATGCCCCTTCTCCGGTGTATAGCCCATGACGAAATCAAACGTGTACTTCAGGAAGTACATGAGGGTGAATGCGGTGACCATACTGGAGGACAGACATTGGCAAAAAAGGTATTGCGGTATGGTTACTTCTGGCCTACCATAAACAAAGATGAGGCAAAATATGCACGACGCTGTGATGCATGTCAAAGATTTTCAAAAATTCCCAGGGCTCCTCCTGGGCAGTTGAAGAAATGATGAGTCCATGGCCTTTCGCTATGTGCGGAATTGATATCATCGGAAGCCTCCCTATAGCGAAGGGCGGAGCAAAGTTCGTTATTGTAGCTGTAGACTACTTCACCAAATGGGTTGAGGCTGAGCCGTTAACTACAATCACAACCAAGCGAGTGATTAATTTCGTTGTTAGGAACATTATTTGCCGGTTTGGGATCCTGAAGATCGTCATAAATGACAATGGAACCCAGTTTGATAGCAAAGAGTTCAGGGACTTCTGCCAGAAGTACCACATTGAGAAACGGTACACCTCTATGGCACATCCGCAGTCGAACGGACAAGTCGAAGCAGCAAATAAAGTGATTAAGTCCATTATCAAAAGAAGATTGAAGCGGGCCAAAGCCATGTGGGTCGATGAATTACCCTTGGCATTATGGGACTACAGGACAACGTATAAATCGGCGACTGGCCATACCCCCTTCTCTCTTGCTTTTGGAGCAGAGGCAGTCATCCCGGTTGAACTAAAAGTACCATCTCACCGAGTCACTTATTACGATCCGATGACTAATAACGAGTTGCTCCTTGAATCCCTAGATACAATAGAGGAGAAGAGGGATGAAGCAGACCTGCGTGCCTTGAGACACAAGCAACAGGTCGCTAGATACTACAACAAAAGGGTTCGAGCCCGAACCTTTGAACCCGGAGACTTGGTTCTGAAGCGTGTCTTTCCACCCCCAACTTATATGGGCGCGAAGTGGGAAGGACCATACTCCGTTCTACGAAGGCTTGATAATGGAACCTTCAAGCTAGCAACCGTAGATGGAGAAGAAATCCCCAGAGTGTTGAATGCCCAACATTTGCGGCCCTATTTGATGTAAAGTTGTCAGATTTATCCTTTTGTTTCATAGGACCATGTAAAAGGCATGACTTGCCTAGAATAGTCCAATGTTTTGAGTAAAGGATTATAAATTGGACATAGGTAACGATTCGACCGAACCACTATAAAAATATTGTGTGTCGTTTACCTTTATTTGCACTATTATTTATCTGCTCTTCTATCTTTATAAAGTTTGCTGTAATACCATATAGAGATCACAGAAACTTGTAATTCTAAATTCCTTCCATCAGAATGGAGAGTAATCCACAGCCAGAATGCTGAAGGTGCAATAAAGTGAGTCACACCATTGATTACACTCTAACTCTCCAGAGCCGAGAGAGAAAGTAAAGGACGCGAAAATAACGTCCACATGGCAAGGCGACGCACCATGATGAAAACCGCCTTGACAGGACTCTAACCTTGGCGACTGCCAGGAGAGTATAAAAGCGTCTATGATTAAGCGCTGATAAAGAGATCTTACCCCGCTGAAGGATCGGGGAGCGACTAAACAGCTGAGCTCGAACTCTAACCTTGGTGATTGCCAGGAGAGTATAAAAGCGTCTATGATTAAGCGCTGAGAAAGAGCTCCTGCCCCGCCGAAGGATCGGGGAGCGACTGAACAGCTGAGCTCGAACTCTAACCTTGGTGATTGCCAGGAGAGTATAAAAGCGTCTATGATTGAGCGCTGAGAAAGGTGCTGGAGACTCAGCGCCCCCAGAATTTCTGCCCTGCTGAAGGATCGGTGAGTAGATCACGATACGAGTTCGTACTTTAACCCGCTGATGGATCGGGGGAGTACAGAGGTACCGGAGATTTGGCGCCTCAAGAATTATAATCCTACTACAAATTCCAAGTCCCCCGTAATCAGAGATAGGGAGCAACGTGCATAGAAATTTTTAAATTTTTTCTGTCGCTTGAATGATTTGTAGTATAATTTCAACTTGGTTACGGTCAAATAATTTGTGACTAAGTGTGAAGAATTTATTGAATGCAAGTACATAATGATGCAAAAGAAATAAACTTTCATTCATAAATTGCAAGCTTACAAGATAAAGAGGAACCTAAACAAAAGTGAGGGCCATTCTCACAATTATATTTCATGGCCAGTGGAAAGCCTAAAAACGAAATACGGAAAAACGTCTACATCCTACTTATGCTTGGGAGACGGCTTGGATTTTTTCTCCTTCTTCTGTTGTTCCAGCTCCGCCTTGCCAGCATCAGATTGATCACTCTTCTTTCTTTTTCTTTTGTCAATAAGGGGAGCTGAGGGATCATCAGAAGACTGGGAAGCAAACTGTTTGGTAATTGATTTGGGTTGTAGTTTTAGTACCAACCCAGTTTTGGGATTAAACTCTGAGATCGGAGACACATTCAAAGGCTCTTGCTCATCTTTTTTCAAGGCCAGTTGTTTCTCTTGCCTAGCCCTCCTTTCAATCAAGGTTTCCTCATCATCGCCTTTGATTTCTTTGGTAATGGTGACTTCCTCTTCATCGTCTTCATGGTGCCCGTCCGTATCTCTCAAAGCCTCGATGGGCTCAGTATCTTGGGGAATATCAGCGCTGGATGCGAGAAGGACTTTCTCCGTTGTCGCACCTTCGGACTGCTTGGAAGCGTCAACGCTAGCACTTGGCGGGATGACAATTTTCTCCGCCTCTTTCTTCTTCTCAGCATCCTTATCGGCTGGCACGCTACCTGTAACATGAGAAACAGACGTTATTTCAGGAGAGAATGCGGTTTGCTCAGTTGATTGTTCGGCAAGACGGCGACAAGTGACGATCGCTTTGACAAATTGCGGAGAGAATATAGAGATACCTTCCACTGATCCTCCATCTAGGCTAGCAGCAGAAGCTCCAACAACAGGAGGAGTCGGGCCCAGAGGAATCAATGGATCATCGGGACTGTATTCCTCAATTTCAGAGGCTTTGAGCTCTGCTGCTGAGCTCGAGCCTTCTTCAATTTTATTTCTGCCCTTGGCCAGAGTTTTCTCCTTATTCATCTCTTCTTGGAGTAGGCGTCTGCCTTTCTCTAAATCCTCAGGTTCGTTATCCCTAAGAATGGTCCGCATCAGCTCATTCTCATCAATCTCATCGACCCCTAATCGCCGTTTCTCGTTTTGGACGATTACATCCCATATGTTGGCCAAAGTGACATGGTAGTCCGGGATCCAGGAGATGTTACAGGTCTTGATGACCTGGCCGAGAAAGTCAAACATCATTTCTTCAAATCCTTCAATATCTTTCTCTCTCTCGAGGGGCTTTTCATTAGAAGCAGTAGCCATTTCAATGGCACTTTCCACATTGTTGTCACCAAGAACCGCGCGCTTCTCTGCATATGCGGGTTGATCATTCAGAAGCGTCTTCTCTTTTTTGGCCAGAGCTAAACTATCTTTCAAGCTTTCCTTTTCTTTCTCCCAAGCAGCTTTTTCAGCTTCGAAATGATCCTGGGCTGTTTTCAGTTCGGTGTTGACCATCTTGAGATATTCCACCTCCTTTTTCAACGACACACGCTCTTTGCTGTTAGAATCGAGCACATTGTGAAAACGTTGCCTGGCCTCCTCTAGCTCTGTCTTATAATTTTTAGCATCTCGTTGAGCCAAGGCAAGCAAAGATTGTGCATCTTCCAAGTCCTTTTCCATTTTCACCCTGGCCCTGTCATTGTTACCTATCCTTACTTTGGACGTGTGCGCTTCCATTTCTAACTTCCGGATAGCATCTGAAAGATTGACAGCGTGTTTCTTCATCGCCTCATATTGCTTGGCTACATGGCGAACGTGTCTGATGACTTCAGTATCCCAATTCCCAGGGACTGGTTCCAGAGTTGGAACGAACATCATCCTCTCGAAGAAGATATCGGGGAATTGTTCTCGTAATTTCTCCAGCTTAGCCTGAGTCTCAGGACCATGGATATAGTCTTGTGACCCGGGGGCACTCAAACTTTGTTGACTGGAGGGGACGATGTCAGTTTTCTCCTTCTCAGAATCCTTGTTTGGATCCTTGTTTTTATCCTTAGGCTCGTGGTGCTTTTTTGATGACTTGCTATGAGACGGCGTGCTCTTCGGAGGAGTTAAGCCTTTGGGAAGTCGTTTTCCCCCTGTAGGTGGCACTTGATGACTGTGGGGCTTCCCAGAAGTTTTTTTTGACGAGGATCTGTATGGTGAAGAGCGAGGCTTGTAAGAATCCCGGGACCGATGGTTGTCTCCCCCTCGGCTGCTGCTACGAGCGCACTCAGGATCCGAACGAAGACTTGGGGTGCCAGCACGAAGGGAACGATAAGAATAAGACTGTCTGCGAGTCATCCTTCCTGCAAATGAAACAAGCATATGTTAGAATTATGAACAGCAATAGTGTAGAAAATGTTGTGGTGAGCGGTGCATGTGATCTGTGCATCCCATATAACCCCCTCACGGACCAGGGCCCGGAGCTAGGCTCGTCTGTGTAGTATCTTTTTCTCCAACGGGGGCATTCGCTTCCTCAGAGGAAAGAAAGAATGGTTCCTCATCAAAGTCTTCATGAGAGTAAATGGTATCTGGCAGAGGGATATTGTTTAGTTCCCCTATTATCTGCTCCTCCGTGAAATCATCATGAACGGCGGGATCGACTGGTGGTGAAGTTCTTGAGGGAGAATGATCTTTAGAGACCGGAATTTCTTTAAACCTGTCAGCCCGGATCTCATCTCCCTTATACTTATTCAGATTTTCATCATCTTGACCAATGAGCGATGAAGGGCTCTGGTGGAGTCTAGTTGTTTCTGTAGCCCGTGAAGTTCCCTCTCCCCCAACCGGAGGCACGTATTTGTAAGGTTTGCCGTCCTTGCCCAGTCCGAATCTTGTATCCAGAAGACGGTGCTTGTGAAGATTTTCATCGGTGAGACACAGCTTTATTCTCAAGAAATCTGATTCACTTTTGAGAAGACGAGACAGTCGGCTCTCATACACCGAGCCTTTTGTCTTGAGGACAGTATGATCTGTAAGGATTGAAGAAACATGTTAGCATCTTGATTATTTAATCAAGTCACCAATCTGGAGAGTTAAAACTCACTTGCTTTAAGCCATTTTCGTGTGCATCCCGCCTGCAGTTTTATGTAAAACCAGTCGGCTTTGGGATCCCCTATGTTGCTGTAACCGTCAGTTACGACCTTCTTATTGATCACTGATTCAAAGAAGGAGATATTTGGAGTTGCCTTGGAACAATGTTTAAAGAGGTAATAGAACATTAAGTCTTTAAAGGTAAGCTCAGTCTGCAGAATCTCTGGGTATGGAACAGATAGAGTGTATAGAGCTGCATAAGCATTGGGGTGGAGCTGTATTAGAGCAATACGCAATCGCCTTAAAGTTTCGACGATGATTGGCAGAAACGGAGGAATAGCGCCTACCACGCACATTAATCTACTAATGGTCATGTATCCAGGTGGGGCAGAATTAGGTCTATCGTCCTTCCCTGGAGTTTTAACATCATCCCAGGATATCCCGTGCTTCAAGCATAGTTTCTGAAGCTTGGTGTCGTCCAATTTAGAAGCCAGACAATCAGTAAACTTATCTATATCTTTAGCTCCCGGAAGCTCATCGGGAGCCCGATTGTCCGCTCCTTCGGAGGATGTATCGTCTGAAGACGTTGCTTCCGCACCGGAGTCCATTTTGTAGTCAAGGTCGGATTTATCCTGACCTGAGGTTATGGAAAGCACGTTGGGATCGTGATGCGCTGATGTCTCTGGTTCAGTGCCTTTCTCTGGTTACTTGTTTATCTGACATAGCTGTGTTGGCAAGTATAACAGATTAGAATACGGCTACCTTTCCCCCCGTGTGTGCAAGTGCCGGTGTGTGCCTGTGCATGCATTAAAGAAAAGCATAGAAGTTAACAAGATCATCGATATATTAGTCATTGCTTGCTGTTAAGTTATGCTGCTAGTCAGTCCAGAAAGTTCGTCTCAAAGGCTCTAACCTAATTGTCCATTGGTATATTAGAATTAAGTTGCATTGAGTGTTTAACAAGTTCGTTGGATCGTTCATTAATTAGGATCATGCATCAGGGTTCAGATCGCAGGGAATGAATCTTGGATAAAGGTCCAGATCGCAGAAAATGGATCGTGGGACAGGGATCGGGTCATGGCATGACTATCGCGACCCACATCTTTCTGTCCTCACTTAAACCAGTGGTCCATTCAATGCTGCGACTCGATCCGACCTCCAACGCCTACTCCTCCCGCCTACCATCACCACGATCCAGTGCCTCGCCATCCTCCTCCATCTTCCTCCTCTTTCCTCCTAATCCACGATCTGACCTGACTCGCACTTCTTCTTCTTCTTCTTCGCTTCTTCTTCATCACCCATCCTAGCTCCGTCACGCGAGCGCCTGAACCCATCAGTCATCGCTAATACAGCCCCAAACGCCACCAATTCCACCATTTTCCCTTCTAAAATCAGCAGAAAACTCCAGAAAAACGAAAGAGAAATTGTGTGAGAAGGTTTTCAACAAGATTACCTTTCTTAAAGTGGAAAAACAAGTGGGTTTCCGGAGATTTAAAGAACTAGGGTTTTTTCCTCGATAAAGCTGATGGCGGCAATGAACGAACGAAGAAGAAAGGGAAAAGAGTGAAGAGGGTTCGAATTTATATAGCTAAACCCACGACCGTTAGTTTCCCCTTTTTTGTCTTATACGAACCATGGGCTTCGGTGGATCGCGGAGGCAAGCCCATCGAGCCCAGAAAGAAGAAAAAGGTCGATCCCTGGGTCGACTCGCTACGATGGACGGCCCACCATACTTAAAGCCCACCACGTTCCGAATAGAAGCCCGTTGCGCTTCGTGAATAATCCCGAATGATCACTAAAAAAACCCGAGACGAACAGTATGCCCCACGGATCGAGGTATGAATACGCGATCTGAACCGATGGGTCATGAACATAAGCGAAAAATATGAAATCAACAAACTACAAATTGCTACTTTTTACAGTTGGCTATGAGATTCAACAAACAATTTTCGAAGATAAAAATTTAGCAGTATTAGGGAAAATTTGGAAGTTCACCTAGCAACTCGACAACGAAGTTTTACAAGCTCCGGAGATAGAAATTATCCGATCAATAAAGAAATGATGAATGATTTATGCTGATATTTATACCAATCAGGGAATGCAACCTTCCGAAGTGACACAACATTCCAGACGGGCACGACCATCTGATTAAATCGCTTCACGAAGAGATGTCGTTATAGTTTCGAAGCATGCTCCATCGTCGATAAAGCATACTTCGAGGGGGCAAAATGTTGGCTAACTTTTTGACCAAGCCACCAAGGTTCACACACAAGATGGAAATGTGAAGTTCAACTCCTCTAGTTCATGAAAAGTTCGATTGTGGCCTAACCTTCCTCTTCGAATCGCGACGCCATCTCGGTTCGCTACGTCCAAGGACGAACCGACCCGTCCATTGAAGCATGACCCGATCCCATCACAGGAGGCGCAGTGAAGCTCCTGACCTGTTCAACCACGATCCGAGATGTATGGATCTTGCGACACCTGTCCACAACTGTCATATTGACCAATTCTTCATGAAGCTACGATCCGATCCGATATTCTCGGGATTTGCGCCACGTTTGACCGTGATCCGCCTGACAAAATCAGCTATAAATAGCCCAGAGCTTGGCAATTTTCAGGACCTTTTGGCAGTTTTGAGTATTGATTTCACCATTACTATCATACCACTATTTCTTATCAGTTTTACTTCGAGATTACTGAGAGAAATCATAATTGTAAGAGTGTGTTTGAGAGAAATCATTGATTGTACTAGCATTCAAAGTATAATCAATAGCATATAAAGTGGACGTAGGCTCGTTAACGCCGATCCACTATAAACCATGTGTGTTTTCTGCTTTTTCCTCATTTTTCAGTTATAATTCTCTACGAATCAGAACAATTTGGGTGTTAGAGCCAAATTTTGATCTAACATTTTGGTGCTTTCACTGAGAATTGAACTCAGGTTTGGATTTTCTCCTGTCAACCGGAGGCACGTATTTGTAAGGTTTGCCGTCCTTGCCCAGTCCGAATCTTGTATCCAGAAGACGGTGCTTGTGAAGATTCTCGTCGGTGAAGTTCAAATTTTGATCTAACAGGGATATATATACAACCTGACCGCCAGTTTACCACTAATCTGGTGTGTGAGGTTCGTCGAAATCATGATTTACACAATGATAGCACCACTAGCTCACTTCATAACTTGAGTATGCTACATTGTCAATTTACAACTTGTCACTGATTTCTATCAATACATAACCTCTAAGCATGTAAAACTTAAAGACGGGAATAATTAGATGCCACAATCCGATATATATATATATATATATATATTAATATAAATCAGTGCTACGTAGTCAATTACAATGTCAGACACATAATCCATACAAGTCCTTTCTGGGTCTGAACGGAACAAAATTCAAAAATCTCTAAATATATTCAGATCTCGTGCCATTTATAACCTCGTATTGGGTGATCGGCCCAATCGAGACATCAGCCGTCAATCCAAACTATTCAAGGGTTCTCGTTCTTCGCTTATCGATTTCCAAGTCTTCAGTTTCCTTATCACGTTGTATTATTACTAGGAATGGTTTTCGAACATATATTTGATCCCGGTCTTCCCAAATAATAAGCACAATTTTAAAATAGTAGTTATTGATCATTACAGATTTCTCATTTGAATCTCCTCCAAATTCATATTCAAATTAGAATGAAATTTGATATCAATATCATGATTATTTGAAAATCGATTTTTATTCAAAAGGGAAATTTTTATTTTAAAACTCGGTCTGAATCAATGGTTTAAATCGAGAAATATTCCAATTTAATAACCATTATAAATATTTAAATAGCTTGAAAAAAATAGATGATTATAAATAAAAAAAATTAGATATAATAAAATAATTACGTAAAATAATTTAAATCACTACATATATACATATATTAAATGATTTACTAAAAAAATCATTAAATAAAAATAAATAAATAATATAATATGATTAACTTTATTTCAAATTATAGGTATATATATACATTAAATATTTTACAAAAATAATCTTTAAATAATAAATATAATATAATATATTTTAAAATCCATAGGTGTGTATATATTTATAGCTAATTAATTTTAGATTATAATTATAATAAATATAATATAATTTATTTTGTTTCCATATCTCGATTTCAAATAACATTCAGATTATCCTTTTAAATAAATGGGCTTTTAAATTCATATTCACTCTAAATCTCGGACAATTTCAAATACCTTCAAATGTTTTTTTAAAAAAAATTAAACTTAAAGAGAATTACTAAATTTAGCTTTAAATTTGAGAAATCAAAATCATATTTAAATCCCAAATCTCGAACACTACCAAAAATCGTCGAATACTCTTATTTAAAATTAAATCTAAGAGAATTATTAACTTCAGCTTTAAACAAATTAAAATTTTCGAGTAATCAAATCGTATTTAAATCCCATCCCCCAAATTCCCATTTATTTGGAATAGTCGCCTTAACAATTTAATGAAACATTTTGGTGTCGATATCAGCGCAGCAACAAATTTCAAAACAAAAACATCCATCGCAACCATTTCATCCAAATGATAAATATTAAATTGTTTCACTAGTTAATAGGGTTCGGGATGTTCAGTTAAAGATTTAATTTAATTAAAATAAATAATTATCTATCTAAATTTTCATATCAACACATTTGCATGTCAGTTCAATCAACAAATCAGTAATCAATCACAACCAGACAACCAAAATTATTTCATAATCTAATTTGATAAATATGGGAATAATTCAGTAAGCTGTGAGCGAGAAATTCACTCACCTTTGGGTCTTTAGTTGATCAAACGTCCAACCAAAGGTCAAAAATTTTCAATCTCCAAACGCAACCAAATTAGTAACAGAACGTCCGCAATTTCACCATGATCCCAACGCAACAAACTACGTCCAAATCCGAGTTCATACGCAAAAGTTATTGGAGTTAGAATACACGATATATATATATATATATATATATATATATATATATATATAATTAAATTAAGTGAACATTAGGCATACATCCCTATTTTCAAACTTAATACACCTTACATCCCTCCCATGTTTTAATTGTAAACGCGCCCTCTATTTTTATGTGCCGCCTGATACTTTTCAAACATTCTGCCTCCTGCTTTCAAACATTCCGCCTTCTTCATTTTCTGCCAAAAAAAATGCGGCACTGATTAAAAAAAATCTAAAATCTGGAAATAATCCCAGAACTCCACGCAAAAAAAAATAGTTGTATACATATATATATATATATATATATATATATATATATATATATATATATATATATATATATATATGCAACTATTTGAATACACATGCATATTTTTATGCACGCCTCTTGAATAATTGCATACATATATGCAGTTTTTCAGTATAACTGCATACATGTGTGCATATATGACAAAATATATGTAAAAGTGAGCAAATTGCAGGAATGAATGCAGTTTTTAAATAAATGCATCAGAAGATGCATGTTTTCAAAGTATGTGCATACATGTCTGCATTTATACTACAATTTTAAAGCAAAATTGAAATAAATGCATACATGTGTGCAACTAATTGAATTATATGCGTCTGTCAATGCATTTTACTGCATTTGGTTGTTTGTTGTGTAATTCTTGATTTTGATGTGGTTTTTGATGTTTTTTCACATGTATTTTTTCATGATTAATTGTTTTAATTAATTACGAATTCACGTGATTTTTTTAATTTTTTTTGTTGAATTTTTGAAAGTGGAAATTAGGCTAAGATCCCTATTTTGAAACTTAATTAGGCTTAGGTCCGGTCATAAACTTATTGTAAATTAGGTCCCTATTTTTCTATTTAGAAAAATTGCATACATTTATGCAACAATTCATCAACGTTAGTTCAACTTTATTTGCATACATGTATGCAACAATTAAGAATATTTGCATACATGTATGCAAAAATTCAGAATATTTGCATACATGTATGCAAATATTCGTTCAGAATAGTTGCATACATGTATGCAAATATTTTGAATAGTTGCATACATGTGTGCAACTATTCTGAATTAATATTTGCATACATGTATGCAAATATTCATTCAGAATTGTTTCATACATGTATGAAAAAATTTAGAATATTTGGATACATGTTTGCAAATATTCGTTCAGAATATTTGCATACATGTATGCAAATATTCATCAGAATAGTTGCATACATGTATGCAAAAATTCAAAATATTTGCATACATGTATGCAAATATTCGTTCAGAATAGTTGCATACATGTATGCAAATATTATGAATAACACGTAAAAATGAAAACAGGGACTAAATTTATAATAAGTTTATGACCGGATGTGAGCCTAATTTTGAAACTTAATAGGGACCTATAGAAAACGCACCCTTTTTGAAAAGTAGGGACTAAATTTACAATAAGTTTACGACCGGATGTGAGCTTAATTTACAAAATTAATAGGGATCTATAAAAAACGCACCCTTAAATTAAATTAAATAACAAATGACCTACACCATAAGGACAGTCAGCCCTTAAACTTCTACTTCCTGCTCCATTCTCATTTTGCTACATTACTTGTTCACGAAATACCCCAGAACGATAAAAGTTTGACCGCCTTTAGCCAAAAATTCTGACCACCGGAATTGCCGAGCCCTCCAGCAATCGAACCCCCCCAACACATGAGCCGCGCCTCCTCCTTCAGACGGCACCACCTCCAATCGCAAGTACAATCAACACCAACGAGCTGAACATGACGGGTTTAATCCCTTTCAAGACCAAATTCCGACGATCTACTTGACGATAAAACTTCCAACCACCACCAATACGTTCCATGCACTGATCTTTACAATACCCAGGTTGTGATTTCTTTGATTAACGTCTAGATCAAAAATCCCCAAATCGACACCTTTTGTTTTGCGAATCAGCCCCTTTGACCATAATATTTGGCGAAACCGACCACTGCATGTCGAAATAACTTGTACTCGTAGATTTTATCGTCAAGAGCTTCGAAATGATATATAATTTGCCATGGTTTGAGGAGATTCAAATTTTAAAGTCTGAATTTTTTTTTGAGCTAGTGTTTGGATTTTTTTTTCCAATGTATAGTTGGAGGTATGAATTAGATCAAAATTTATGATAATTTATAAGCAAAGGGTTTCAATGGAAAATTTAATAAATAAAGCATTTAATCCTTTTGTATTTACCTTAAATTTAATATTAAATGTTACTAAATTAATTCTAATTCACAATAGGGCTTATACTAGTTGTATGAATCAATTGCTACTAGTACAAATCCTGAATAATTATACTACCCATCTCAAATTAACATTTAATTTTAAAATAATCAACAAATTTTAAGTCTTCATAATTTACAATGGATTTAACAAAAAAAACAAAACAAATTCCATTTAACTCAATAAATCAAACTTTATTCATTTTGATTTCCAATTGTGATTATTAACCAAATTCAAATTTGAATTTCTTTTATAAATAAACAAATCAATTTTATTCAATATTTCAATATAAATTTCAAATTTTCAATGTACATAAATTATTGAACACAAGTTGTTATCATATATAACTATTACATATCATTGTTTAACAAGTCAAATTAAGTTCGTACCTTATCAAAATACGACATAAATCAATAATTTTAATTTTTAAAACAATTTTGTCTAAAAACACATTAAATTTAATAATTTAAATTGTCGCAAAACTTGGGATGTTACATGATTAATGTGATGCCTACAAAGGTATTAAAATTCAAATGTCCTCGGGAAGTGTTAACTAAAGTTAAGCCAGATTACAAGCACCTAAAAGTGTTTGGGTGTTAATGTTTTCCTTGTCTAAACCATTCAACAATCATAAGTTAAATTTTAGGTCAATTTCTTGCATATTTTTGGGGTATTGTACTAGACAAAAAGGGTATAAATGTTTGCATAGAAAAGTAAAAAAATTATATATTTAGACATATCAGGTTTAATGACCAAGTTTATCCTTTTAGCAAAACTGATATTAGTACATCTCAAAAATTAGTAAGTACTAGACAGGTTATTCCTGATATAACTGAGGAAATTAAAGTATTGGTGCCTACCCAACAAGAGAGGTATGACACCAATAACGGATCTCAACTTACCATGCCCGCTGGTAGGTCAGGCTATAAGAGCAATCTATGCCCAACAGTGATGACAATGTAGATCAATAGAGACAATAAGCCAGCGACACAAATAATAGTCAGACATTTGATAAAGGCATCACAAATGATATCGCAACATGAGATGCTATCAACCAATATCCCATGATAACTAAAGCTAAATGTGGTGTATACAAGCCAAGAATTATCAGCACTGCAGTTGTGCAAGAAGAATCATTATCATATGCAGAAGTTGCTTACTATGACAAGTGAGTCGAAGCAATGTAAGAAGAATACAATGCCTTAATAAAAAAAGGAACTTGGACTTTGGTTGCAAAAACAGAAAATAAAAATATAATTGGGTGCAGATGGATTTATAAAACAAAGAAAAATGCAGATGCTTTAATTTCTGAGTACAAAGCAAGGCAAGTTTCCAAGGGGTATTCACAACAGTATGGTTTTGATTTTTCTGAAACCTTCTCACCTTTTGGGAAACCAACCTCAGTCAGAATAATTTTAACTATTGCTTTGGATAGAAATTAGAGCATCAAACAACTAGATGTAAATAATGCATTTCTTAATAGTGTTTTGCATGGGGGAAGTGTACATGGAGCAGCCTCAAGGCTTTACTTAACATGTTAACAAGAATCTTGTGTGCAAACTCAGTAACAGCATATATGGTTTAAATCAAGCACGAAGGATGTGGTTTGACAAGTTGAAGGCAACATTTTTCAACCATGGCTAAAAATTGCTAAATCTAAAAACTCAATTTTCATAAAATTTCAAATACTACGACCACTTACATTCAAATTTATGTTGATGGTTTTATTATTACAGGAAGTAGTGAATCATACATTAACATCATCACAAATATGCTTAATTAAGAATTCACTATCAAGGATTTGGGTGACTTAAAGTATTTCCAGGGAGTAAAGGTAAAGAGAACATCAATTTCAAAAATGAACCTCTGTCAAAAGAAATACATTTCAGAAATTCTGTCCAGAGCTAAAATGGATAAAGCAAATCCTTTGCCTACACCAATGATCACCAACATACAGTTACCCAAGCACAAGGGAGAACCTTTTCAAAATGAAAAATTATATAGAAGTATTATTAATGCTCTTCAATATGCTACAATAACTAGACCAGACATATCTTGTAGTGTCAATAAGGTCAGTTAATACATGCAAAATCCTCTGGATGTTCATTGGAAGGCCATTAAAAAGATACTTAGATATCTTACAGAAGCAACCAACTATGAGCTTATTTTAAAATCTAGTAATACTCTAAAAATCAATGCTTATGCTGATGTAGACCGGGGAAGCTGGGGAAGCTTATTTTAAAATCTAGTAATGCTCTAATATCAATGCTTATGCTGATGCAGACTGGAGAACTGACACTGATGATAGAAAATCTACAACAGGTTATTGTATTTTTCTAGGGAAAAAAATCTAGTTTCATGGTGTGCAAAAAAAAAAAAACACCATATCCAGATCTAGCACAGAAGCAGAATTCAGAAGTGCAGCTAGTGCTAGTGCTGAAGTTATGTGGATTGAATCACTTCTAAGTAAACTTCAGATTACAAAAAATAAAAAAGACACTATACGATGTGATAATGTAAGTGTTATCTCACTAACATCCAACCCATTTCTTCATTCAAAGACAAAACATATAGAGCTAGATCTCTATTTTATCAAAGAGCAAGTAATTAAAGAAAATAAGGAGTTGGATATATACCTTCAATAAATCAAAAAGCAGATATACTTACAAAGCCTCTGTCAAGGCCATGTTTCACAAAGCTTGAGGAAGAATTAAAAATAAATGTTGCTAATTCAACCCATAGATCAAAAAGAATAATTTTTGTTCTAGATTGTTGATGTTTTCATTCTTATTGCTGATCCTTTATCCAACCGATCTCAAATCTATCTCACTCAGCCAGATTTCTCATATCTTCAACAAATATAAGCTTAGATTCGCGTCGGAATAAATTCTTTTTAACCTCTCTCAACAAATCTCAAGCAAACTCAAGTTTACCAAGATTCATTTGTCTTGGAGGCTTGAAGAGTGATCTTTCATCGATTATGTTATAAGGCGGCGCCATAATCTTTTTTCTTTCTCTGCCAAATCCAAACCCTATTTGGTTTGAGTGGGGAAGTAAAATAAAAAAAATAAGGAGCCGCTGCTTTCTTTTATTTCTGGGTTTACTTTGTTTCATATTGGACTTGGCCCAAGCACAATATTATGTGTATATGTGTTGCCGTGGGTTTCATTTTGTACATTAGTTGACAGTCAATAATACAACTTTCATTTTGCATTTCTACTTGCAATCTTCTTTCTGCAACATCTTCAAATCTTAACTATTGTAAACTTCAATTTTGCAAAGTTTTGAAGTTAAATGAAAGTTGTTTGGGGTTATATAATAAAGAATATGTCGCTTGGCTAGGGGTGAGCAATATTCGGTTAGAATTGAATTTACCAACCGGACCAGTTTATTTCGGTCAATTCGGTTCAGTTTTTAAACTAAATCGATTTAATCGGTTTATAAAATTTTTTTTTTTGGTTATCGGTTTAACCGAATCAACTGAACTTTTACCATATTATCTAATTTCATGTTATTGTCATACTTTAAATAATTGGTTTAGCGATGAAATACAAAGACATTTGTTAAAGATAAGTCAAATTTTATAGTAAACAAAAAATTTAACGAACAAAATTTCTCCAAACATAAATTTATGTTTTACTTTAGGTGAGTTAATCATTTGAATAATAAAATATCCATCAAGTTCTGTTAAATTGGTTACCGATCGAATTATCCAAAATTATTTTGGTTTGGTTCAGCTCTGTAACAACCCGTATTTTCAATAACATGTAATAACATAAATCGAGGCAGAATTTAATTCTAAAATGGGAATCAAGGGAAACGGGCTATGCCATTGTGTTCGTCTCGGAAAAATACGCGAAATAGAGTCCGAGTTTTCGAAAATCGGAGTTTGTATGACCAAGATATGGCCTCGCGAAGTTTCACGAAAATTCCCAAATTAAAGTATACTTAATTAAGTGAAATGGGTTGTGTAGATATATATATATATATATATTGATATATATATATATATATATATATATATATATATATATATATAATTGAAAATTTAATAAATAAATATGCAAAAATGCTCAAAACAGCGAATTGGGAGAGGGGAATAACCGAACCGGCCGATTTTTGAAGTCGACCCGAGCTCGCTGGGTCGACTAGGGGTTAATCCAGGGTGTTTGGCTGTCAACCCGTGGGCCGATTCGCTCAAGTGCAGATTTTGCATTTGAATGGTTCTCATGGTCCATCTTTAATCTAAAGGCCCTAGATGGTTCCTACACTTGACTTCTTCCCCAAGACATGCTTTGATGGCTTGGATTGAATCTAGGGTTAATCCTATGGCCTAAAACACTTGCCTAATCTATAAATAAGACCCTAACCTACCCTAATTCATTCATAATTAAACCTAGTGACTAAACTATGGCAAAATGCTAGCTCTCATGGCCTCCACTAATTTTATGAAGAGGGTTGCATACTAATCACTCTCTAATCAACTTCTAATCCCTTCTTAGCATCTTAATCTTCTTCATTTGGTGTTCAAAGTTGCTAGTTGTGAGTTTCTATCACTTTGATGATCTTTTGGTAAACTAATTAGATGAGATGTGATGAGATTTATGGTTTTGTATGTGGGTTAATGAGCTTTGAATCATATGATATGATGTTAGCATTAATCTTATGTTTATGCATGTTGAGTATGTAAGCTTATGCAAGTTTAATATGATGTATGTTATGTTTGCATGATGCTAAATATGCAAGTTGTGGGCTATGTAATCATATGCATGTTATGCAAGTTCATGGTAATATGCTATGCAAGTTACATGTTTGTTAATATGCAAGTTACATGTATGTAAATATGCAAGTTACATGTTTGTTAATATGCAAGTTACATGTTTGTTAATATGCAAGTTACATGTATGTAAATATGCAAGTTACATGTTTGTTAATATGCAAGTTACATGTTTGTTAATATGCAAGTTACATGTATGTAAATATGCAAGTTACATGTTTCTTTATATGCAAGTTACATGTTTGTTAATATGCGAGTTACATGTATGTAAATATGCAAGTTACATGTTTATTAATATGCAAGTTCATGATGACACATTATGCAAGTCTATAAGCTAATATGCAAGTTTGTTATGCAAAATGAATATGTAAGTTATGTGACATATTATATGCAAGTTATGTGACATGTTATGCAAGTTCATATGCAAGTTATGTGTTTGTTAATATGCAAGATGGCACCTTTGAAACATGTTCATTCATATGCAAGTTGACACCTTTTATATGTGTTATATCATGAACGAAATTACGTGGGAACGATGGGGTAATTAAATGCATAAGTTAATAAGATTGTGTGAAATTAATATAATTATGCATAACACAAAATAAATAAACATAGTATGGGAATTTGCCTATTTGGTTAGGTGTACCCATACTATGTGTTGGGAATTTACCTATTGAGTTAGGTCTACCCCATGGGAATTTACCTATTAAGTTAGGTCTACCCATGTTAAGAAAACTTGATTAATTAGGGATAATTAATATAAAATTATGAGGGTGATTAATTAGGTGTAATTAATTGACTAAGACACGAGGTTGGACTCAGTTGTAGCGTAAAACTGCCCGGACCCAACCGGCTTAACCAGTTGCTACAAATGTTAGCCCAATGTGAGAGGTCTTAGGCACAAACTAAATACGTAATTAATGTAAAGACACGAGGTTAGACTCTGTTATGACATAAGGCTGCCCGGACCCAACCGGCTTAACCAGCGGTCATAAAAGACAGTCTAATGTGAGAGGTCTTTACAAAGGTTACGTTCTTAATTAATTAATTAAGAAACACTTAACCACATTAGCATGTAGAGGGACATGAGGGGTTAAGTGGGTGCCTCGGGTGGCATGAGAAAATCTAGTGGTTGCCTTGGGTGGCAATAGAAAATACGATTAGAATACTTAACCAAAATAGAACATGTAATTAAAACATGATTAAAGGGTTAAGTGGGATATACTAGAAAAAGGGACAAGCTTAGGTGGGTAGCTTGTGGAGGCCCATTTCAACCAGTAACCCATACGTATCTTTGTGGGCTCGACCCATGTCGAGGACGGGACACGCATACTGGGCTTGACTGTAAGAGGCAAACGGGTTAGCGGTGGCAACGCAAGTCCAACGGGCTTCATATGCGTGAGTGGGCCCGGGCTGGTAGGTAAGCCGTTGTTGCATCGAGTAGATATAAGCCGTGCACCTTTAGTTTCATCAGGTTGCCACATTGGGGAATGATACATCCCACGGTGGGGCCAGCACGGGTATCTACGTTAGGGAGCCGATCGAATGGGAAGTAGTGTGTACACCTAGTGGATTGTAGGGCCCCGTGGCGCCTACTTGGTCACCTAGGGGTACGCAGGTACTAATTAGTAAATTTTATAAGTCCTTGGGTGGGATCAACCTTTAAGTTAGGAACGACTGGTGTGGTGCAGTTTAGTAATTTACCTTAGGGAGGGTAGATGCGTCTTTATCCTTTATCTTCGTTTAGTTGACTGCTTAGGGTAGCCATTCATCCCTATATGTTACCGTATATCAGTTTATGTCTTCTCTGGTTACTTTAACGATTGTATTGTTAAAGTTATAGGACTCGCTCAGACTTATGTCTGACCCTGTTGTTTTTATCTTTTTCCCAACCCTCAGGTCCTACGGTGGATCCTAGCAGTAGTGGAGCTTGATCGGATTGCTGTTCCAGTCTTTAGGAGCTTGGATAGATGTAAAGCTCCAGTTATCCAGTTATCTTTTCTTTTGTTTGGCTATTGTATGAGAGTGGGATTATGTACTTCTTTATTTTGATGGATATTGTACTTGACCTTTATTGTGGTTTTATGATGTAACCAGACATGTTTTACTTCCGCTGTTATGAGATGATGTTTTAAAATTTCAAGTACTATTTATATCTGTCTTGTTGTAATTTTTCTGTTCTATATTCACTAAAATACTCCACCGATGCTATGGCATTCCCTTAGTGAGTGATCATAGCGGGAGTGGGGTGTTACACGTGGTATCAGAGCTTAAGGTTACCAGAACAGATAAAATTTTTGAGAAAAACTACTTTCTAAGAGTATTTTCGAAGAAAGTATTTTTAAAAGCATGTCTTCTAAGAGAAAAAGTTTTTGAAAAAGAAAAGCATAATCCCCAATAGCCATATCTTTATCTTTCGGAATCTCCTTTTTGAATCTTTCCTCTTTCGTTTCAGCATGGCTGAAGATCTTAACATCCCGGAGGGTTTAGTTATACCACTATGGTATAGGAGGTTGCAAGAGGCTAGGGCCGCGGCTGCGGGTCCGGCCAATGCTACTACACCAGAGACAACCGCTCCTCCTCCTCAGCCTAGAGTGGATAATTTTGCTAAGGTTTGCAAGGAGTTCAAGGCTATAGGAGGAAAACCTTTTCTTGGTTCAGAGACTTTCGTAGAGGCTAGAGATTGGCTTAAGGAAGTGGAAGAGTTGCTAGATATCTTTGAAGTGGAAGAGGGAAAGAAAGTCAAGTTGGCGGCTTGGTTAATGAAGGGAGAGGCCTCATTCTGGTGGGAGGTCACTAATGGAGAACGCCCTGTTGACTCTTGGGCAGATTTTAAGCAAAGGTTTGGGGCTAAGTTTCTCTCAAGGGCGGAAGAGAATCTGTTTATGGAGAAGTTCTTGAATTTGAAGCAAGGGAATCTCACGGTGAAAGAATATGTCAACAAATTCAATCAATTAGTAAGGTTTGGCATAGAGTTGGTGAATACACCGGAGAAGAAGGCTTTGAGGTTCGTTAGAGGCTTGAACGAACCATTGCAAGGAATAGCTATGACTCACATTCCTATGGGGGCCACTTTTGAGAAGCTTGTCTACATGGCACTTATGCATGAGGATGATAAGAATTCTAAGGCACCAGAGAAAAAGGGGGATCAGAAGAAACCGCAACAGCAACAACAAGGCAAGGGCGGAAAAGGCAATGGTGACAAAAAGAAGACGAAGAAGAAGTGCTTCAATTGTGGAACACCAGGACACCTTAGTAAGGATTGTCGCAAAAAGAAGAAGACCGGTTGCTTTCATTGTGGTGAAGCAGGGCATCTTGTGAAAAACTGCCCAAAGAAGGGGCAGAAGACGGGGTCTACCTCAGGAGGCCAGGTGCAAGCTCTTATAGCACCACCTCAGTCAGGGGGGCAAGTTCAGGTTCTCTCAGTTCCACCGATTCAGCAGAGAGGTAGAACTATTTCCGTTGAAAGTCTGGTTTTTCTGTTTGATCATCCAGTTCGTACTTTGTTTGACTCTGGCGCATCGCATTCTTTTATCTCATCATCGTTAGTTGAGTCACTGCACTTAGACACCAGTCTAGTTGATGATCCCTTGGTTGTCTCAAACCCAATTGGGGGCTCCATATATCTGTCTATGATATGTTTGGGTTTGAAGATTTCTATACTTAGCGTTGAGTTTAGATGTGATGCTTTTGTATTGGGCTTCACGGGCTATGGGTTGATCTTGGGCATGGACTGGTTATCCAGTAATGGTGCCGTTCTTGATTGCGAAAGGAGAGTTGTCAGGCTCATGACCCGCTTGGGTAACACTCTCGAGATCTCTTGCAATCCCATGGAATCTGTTTTGCTAAGTTATCTTGAATCGCTCGATGCTTCGGTCGAAAGTTTGTGTTCTGTCAGAGTAGTCCGGGAATATCCGGATGTGTTTGAAGAAGTAAAGGGTTTGCCTCCGAAGCGGGAGATAGATTTCCGAATTTATTTGGTGGATAATGCCAAACCAGTGTCTTTGCCAGTACGCCACATGGCTCCTCGTGAGAGAAGAGAACTTCATAAGCAAGTAGGGGAGTTGCTTGAGAAGGGGTTCATAAGGCGAAGTATATCGGAGTGGGGAGCTCCAGTAGTGTTTGCCACGAAGGCGGATGGGTCCCTCAGACTTTGTGTGGATTATAGGGAACTTAATAAGCTCACGAAGAAGAATAGACACCCATTACCGAGGATAGATGATCTCTTTGATCAGTTGGTTGGCGCGTCAGTATTTTCGCAGATGGACTTAGCTACAGGGTTTCATCAGTTAAGAGTGGCGGAGGACAGTATAGAGAAGACTGCTTTCCGGACTCCGGATGGTTTTTATGAGTGGCTAGTGATGCCATTTGGGTTGACAAACGCCCCCGCATACTTTGTTGATCTCATGAGTAGAGTGTTCAGAGAGTATCTGAATAAGTTTGTAGTAGTTTTTGTGGATGACATCTTGGTCTTTTCCAAGAATGAAGAAGAGCATGCCTTACATCTCAAGGAAGTGTTGGAGACTCTTCGAGCGCATAGTCTTAAAGCTAAATTCTCTAAATGCCATTTTTGGAGAAGAGAAGTGCGATTCTTAGGGCATGTGGTCTCTAAGGAAGGGATAGCTGTGGATCCCGCAAAGATAGTATCTATCCAGGATTGGAAAGTTCCTAGAAATGCTACCGAGGTAAGAAGTTTCTTGGGGTTGGCAGGATATTATAGGAAGTTCATCAAAGACTTCGCGAAGATATCAGCCCCATTAACCCGCTTGACGAAGAAGAATCTGGTTTTCTCATGGGATGTAGATTGTGATGATGCTTTCCGACGGTTAAAGAGAGCTTTGACCACCGCTCCAGTTTTAGTGCTTCCAGATGGGAGTAAGCCGTTTGTTGTTTATACCGATGCTTGTGGAACAGGATTAGGCGCAGTCTTGATGCAGGAGGGAAGGGTAATAGCCTATGGAGGGAGACAATTGAGAGTGCATGAGAAGAATTACCCTACCCATGATCTAGAGTTGGCCGCGATTGTTTTCGCACTTAAGTCTTGGCGCCATTATCTTCTTGGTGAGAGATTCGAGTTGTTCACCGACCATAAATCATTGAAGTACTTATTCTCTCAGAAGGATTTAAACTTAAGACAGCAAAGGTGGATGGAGTTCTTAGCATCCTATGATTTCGAGATAGCGTATACCCCTGGTAAGGGTAACGTGGTGGCAGACGCCTTAAGTAGAAAAAGGCTATCTTTGAGTCCATTGTTCGTGGAACGACGAAGCTTGGAGTTTCTTTCTTTGTTTGACTTCAGACCTTCTGTTGATTTTGTACCTGGTTTGTTGGCATCCTTGGAGGTTAGACCTACTCTTTTGAGACGGATTGGCGAGGCTCAGCGAGACGACCCACAGTTGGTTGTGTTGGTAGAGAAGCTTATAAGAGGGGAGTCGCCCAGCCATTTGGGTAGATACACCATAGATGATAAGGGATGGTTGCATAGAGACGGTAGACTTTGTGTACCGCAAGATGAGGGTTTGAAGAAGGCTATTTTGGATGATGCACATCGTTCAAGAATGACTATTCATCCCGGTGGAGACAAAATGTACCAAGACATGAAGAGAGTTTTCTTCTGGGCCGGTATGAAGAAAGATGTGGCCGAGTATGTGGCTAGATGCTTAGTGTGCCAACAAGTTAAAGTGGAGCAAAGGAAACCCGGTGGGTTGCTACACCCATTGGAAGTTCCACAGTGGAAGTGGGATAGTGTCTCGATGGATTTCATCGACGGGTTACCGAGATCGAGGAAGGGCAATACGGGAATTTGGGTTGTGGTAGACAGACTTACTAAGAGTGCCCATTTTATACCCGTAAAGAGTAAGAGGACCGCTCCATGGCTTGCTTCAGTCTATGTTAGAGAGATTGTTAGATTGCATGGCGTACCATCCAGCATTGTGAGTGATCGAGATCCTATTTTCACTAGTAAGTTTTGGAGAAGTTTGCAAGAGGCGGTAGGGACTCAGTTGTGTTTGAGCACCGCATATCATCCTCAGACGGACGGTCAGACCGAGAGGGTGAACCGTATCTTAGAAGATCTTTTGAGGCTTTGTATCTTGGATTTTGGAGGTACATGGGAAGAACATCTTCCTTTGGTGGAGTTCGCATATAATAACAGCTTTCAGTCCAGTATTGGTATGGCTCCTTTCGAAGCTCTTTATGGAAGGCCTTGTCGATCTCCTACATGTTGGTGGGAATCTACGGATAAGATCTTGCTTGGGCCGGATATGGTTAGAGAGACTTCAGAGAAGATTGATTTAATTCGAAAAAGGATGAAAGCAGCGCAAGATAGACAGAAATCTTATGCGGATCGGAGAAGGACGGATCTTGAGTTTGAGGTTGGGGACATGGTTTTTGTCAAAGTATCTCCATTGAGAAATGTTGTTCGCTTTGGGTCCGTAGGGAAGTTAGCACCGAGATTTGTTGGGCCGTTTCCTATTAAGGAAAGGATTGGACGGATGGCATATAGGGTGGAGTTGCCCGACAGACTTAGTGGTGTTCATGATGTATTCCATGTATCACATTTGAGGAAGTGCTTACATGAGACCGCGGAGGTGGTAGAGCCGAGCTTGCTTAGAGATGTAGAGGTAGAGCGTGATGCGACGATTCGACGAGCTCCTACTCGCATCCTTGGGTCAGAAACTAGGAAGTTGAGGAACAGAGAAGTCCAGCTAGTTAAAGTGCAATGGGGAGATGACGAAAGCAATGCTACTTGGGAGACGGAAGCAAAGATGCGTTCTTTGTATCCATTTCTTTTTGAGAGTATGTCTTTTAACTTCTCCTTTATTGCTTGTCTAGTACTTATCTTATCTTTAGTATATCCTCTCGCTAATACCTATGACCTTTAGATAGGGTAAAACCTATGGTTGAAACATGTGTTTGAAACATGTTATGGTTGATGGATGCATATGGATGCAATTGTTTGCTAGTGGTTGCTCGTGGATGCATATACACACACATTAGGCACTAGATCGGCTCAGTCACTTCATGTTGCATATTGCATAAATGGATGTGGTAGTTAGATTGATGGATGTATCATGGCTGTGTTATCATATGGATGATGCATTTTTGTGTATGGTTGTGCACGCATGTAGAAATTTGTATGTGTCAATAGGGTTTCGCATACATATTGGATGCATGGCACTATCATGGTTTGCATTAAGGAGGTTTACTGTATCAGTAACCGCCTGATTTTCGCATTAGGTAAGTACATACACACACACTTTTGCATATATCCATCCAGCATTTAGAATCTTGTAAGGACAATGATTGCTCGTGGATGATGCTTTGAGTAGATGGATGATTGGATGGTAGGATACGTTCTTCCTAACTTGAAGATTTCGGGGACGAAATCCTTTAAGGAGGGGAGAATGTAACAACCCGTATTTTCAATAACCTGTAATAACATAAATCGAGGCAGAATTTAATTCTAAAATGGGAATCAAGGGAAACGGGCTATGCCATTGTGTTCGTCTCGGAAAAATACGCGAAATAGAGTCCGAGTTTTCGCAAATCGGAGTCCGTATGACCAAGATATGGCCTCGCGAAGTTTCACGAAAATTCCCAAATTAAAGTATACTTAATTAAGTGAAATGGGTTGTGTAGATATATATATATATATATATATATTGATATATATATATATATATATAATTGAAAATTTAATAAATAAATATGCAAAAATGCTCAAAACAGCGAATTGGGAGAGGGGAATAACCGAACCGGCCGATTTTTGAAGTCGACCCGAGCCCGCTGGGTCGACTAGGGGTTAATCCAGGGTGTTTGGCTGTCAACCCGTGGGCCGATTCGCTCAAGTGCAGATTTTGCATTTGAATGGTTCTCATGGTCCATCTTTAATTTAAAGGCCCTAGATGGTTCCTACACTTGACTTCTTCCCCAAGACATGCTTTGATGGCTTGGATTGAATCTAGGGTTAATCCTATGGCCTAAAACACTTGCCTAATCTATAAATAAGACCCTAACCTACCCTAATTCATTCATAATTAAACCTAGTGACTAAACTATGGCAAAATGCTAGCTCTCATGGCCTCCACTAATTTTATGAAGAGGGTTGCATACTAATCACTCTCTAATCAACTTCTAATCCCTTCTTAGCATCTTAATCTTCTTCATTTGGTGTTCAAAGTTGCTAGTTGTGAGTTTCTATCACTTTGATGATCTTTTGGTAAACTAATTAGATGAGATGTGATGAGATTTATGGTTTTGTATGTGGGTTAATGAGCTTTGAATCATATGATATGATGTTAGCATTAATCTTATGTTTATGCATGTTGAGTATGTAAGCTTATGCAAGTTTAATATGATGTATGTTATGTTTGCATGATGCTAAATATGCAAGTTGTGGGCTATGTAATCATATGCATGTTATGCAAGTTCATGGTAATATGCTATGCAAGTTACATGTTTGTTAATATGCAAGTTACATGTATGTAAATATGCAAGTTACATGTTTGTTAATATGCAAGTTACATGTTTGTTAATATGCAAGTTACATGTATGTAAATATGCAAGTTACATGTTTGTTAATATGCAAGTTACATGTTTGTTAATATGCAAGTTACATGTATGTAAATATGCAAGTTACATGTTTCTTTATATGCAAGTTACATGTTTGTTAATATGCGAGTTACATGTATGTAAATATGCAAGTTACATGTTTATTAATATGCAAGTTCATGATGACACATTATGCAAGTCTATAAGCTAATATGCAAGTTTGTTATGCAAAATGAATATGTAAGTTATGTGACATATTATATGCAAGTTATGTGACATGTTATGCAAGTTCATATGCAAGTTATGTGTTTGTTAATATGCAAGATGGCACCTTTGAAACATGTTCATTCATATGCAAGTTGACACCTTTTATATGTGTTATATCATGAACGAAATTACGTGGGAACGATGGGGTAATTAAATGCATAAGTTAATAAGATTGTGTGAAATTAATATAATTATGCATAACACAAAATAAATAAACATAGTATGGGAATTTGCCTATTTGGTTAGGTGTACCCATACTATGTGTTGGGAATTTACCTATTGAGTTAGGTCTACCCCATGGGAATTTACCTATTAAGTTAGGTCTACCCATGTTAAGAAAACTTGATTAATTAGGGATAATTAATATAAAATTATGAGGGTGATTAATTAGGTGTAATTAATTGACTAAGACACGAGGTTGGACTCAGTTGTAGCGTAAAACTGCCCGGACCCAACCGGCTTAACCAGTTGCTACAAATGTTAGCCCAATGTGAGAGGTCTTAGGCACAAACTAAATACGTAATTAATGTAAAGACACGAGGTTAGACTCTGTTATGACATAAGGCTGCCCGGACCCAACCGGCTTAACCAGCGGTCATAAAAGACAGTCTAATGTGAGAGGTCTTTACAAAGGTTACGTTCTTAATTAATTAATTAAGAAACACTTAACCACATTAGCATGTAGAGGGACATGAGGGGTTAAGTGGGTGCCTCGGGTGGCATGAGAAAATCTAGTGGTTGCCTTGGGTGGCAATAGAAAATACGATTAGAATACTTAACCAAAATAGAACATGTAATTAAAACATGATTAAAGGGTTAAGTGGGATATACTAGAAAAAGGGACAAGCTTAGGTGGGTAGCTTGTGGAGGCCCATTTCAACCAGTAACCCATACGTATCTTTGTGGGCTCGACCCATGTCGAGGACGGGACACGCATACTGGGCTTGACTGTAAGAGGCAAACGGGTTAGCGGTGGCAACGCAAGTCCAACGGGCTTCATATGCGTGAGTGGGCCCGGGCTGGTAGGTAAGCCGTTGTTGCATCGAGTAGATATAAGCCGTGCACCTTTAGTTTCATCAGGTTGCCACATTGGGGAATGATACATCCCACGGTGGGGCCAGCACGGGTATCTACGTTAGGGAGCCGATCGAATGGGAAGTAGTGTGTACACCTAGTGGATTGTAGGGCCCCGTGGCGCCTACTTGGTCACCTAGGGGTACGCAGGTACTAATTAGTAAATTTTATAAGTCCTTGGGTGGGATCAACCTTTAAGTTAGGAACGACTGGTGTGGTGCAGTTTAGTAATTTACCTTAGGGAGGGTAGATGCGTCTTTATCCTTTATCTTCGTTTAGTTGACTGCTTAGGGTAGCCATTCATCCCTATATGTTACCGTATATCAGTTTATGTCTTCTCTGGTTACTTTAACGATTGTATTGTTAAAGTTATAGGACTCGCTCAGACTTATGTCTGACCCTGTTGTTTTTATCTTTTTCCCAACCCTCAGGTCCTACGGTGGATCCTAGCAGTAGTGGAGCTTGATCGGATTGCTGTTCCAGTCTTTAGGAGCTTGGATAGATGTAAAGCTCCAGTTATCCAGTTATCTTTTCTTTTGTTTGGCTATTGTATGAGAGTGGGATTATGTACTTCTTTATTTTGATGGATATTGTACTTGACCTTTATTGTGGTTTTATGATGTAACCAGACATGTTTTACTTCCGCTGTTATGAGATGATGTTTTAAAATTTCAAGTACTATTTATATCTGTCTTGTTGTAATTTTTCTGTTCTATATTCACTAAAATACTCCACCGATGCTATGGCATTCCCTTAGTGAGTGATCATAGCGGGAGTGGGGTGTTACAAGCTCGGTTTTGAAATTTTTTGGTTCTAATTCGATTTGAACATTTTCACCCCAAGACCAACCGAACCGACCAAACCCTCACCTCTACACTTGACATTGTTTTGGCCCATATAAGATTGGTGACTAGATCTATACCATTTGGCAATGTATATATAGCGATATTTCCGAAAAAAGGAATTCAAGAGGGAATTTTGTGTAGACGCTTATTCTGAAGAGATAAGTGTATAGTTATAGTTTTCAAAGTAACAAAAACAGAAGAGATTTAAGAATATGCTTATCTAGTTGAGATAAGCATATGGAATTAATTTTTAAGAATCGATGGAATGATTATACTGAATGGTAAAATTAAAAGGGTCTGATTTGTTGATGTACGTGAGAATACTGTTAGAGTTGATATCTAAAGAACCAACTATCAAAGAATAACCCTTTTTAACTTATGATGTGTTAATTCGAGGAGACCGAAATGGGAATTGGACCCAAAACCAATTGGAATCTACTTTACGTACGAAAACTAAATTTGCAGCGATGCTCATGCGTATTAGTATGATTTGAAGGCGTGGACCTTTGTAGCGGAAAGGGATGATCGCGGATGTCTCTGGTTAACAACAAAGATTAAACTTGTAGTAATAATCCCTATGTTCTGGGTTTTGCATGATGTGTAACAACCCGGATTTCGACAGACCGATTTTTTTTCCAAAAATCCAATCTATCGAAACCCGAGTTGGGTGCCCTGGTATCCTGCAGAAAAAGATAGAGATAAAGAAACATGTCAGAACTCGTAAAGCATCTCACAGCGGAAGGAAATAAAGTATAATGTTCAAATATTTCTTTACTTTATTAACAATACTGCTAAACCAGTATCCAAAGCTATACCATCTCTGTCATGAACCTAACCTAGAAGTATGAAATGAGGAGGGGGTCAGAACATAAGTTCTGTGTGAGTGGACTTAAAATAAACTTCTGTTTAATCCTACATATACCGTTCAGTTATATTTTCTTGCTTATTAGGTTATTCGCGATATTAGCTCTCTAGGCTATACTCATGTCCCACTAGTAGGTTAACCTAATACAACGTATATGTAGATAGCCCCAACGTGTATGTCGTACGAGCTTCATCACGTAAATCTATACTACTTTAATGTAGTGCCACCATTCTCGAAATCGTTTGGATTGCCACTCTCGATCTTGCTAGATTCCGTGTATCATCTAGATCTAATCTAAGGTTTACTATCGAGCGCTTCCTAGATTTAACAAGGGTTTACGCTACCTAGGGCCACTGGGGTTTATGCTAGCTATTGAACGCTTCTCGGATTCAGGATTTACGCAACCTACGTCCAACTAGGGATTATGCTACCTATCGAACGATGCCCCCTTGTCTAGGACACACTACCCAGAGCGATATATGTTCCTAGACTTTCCCCACGTACGTGCCGTGAATCGCTATCGATGTCTAGTTGCACATGTCCTCTATATGTGCGGCCAGAGTCCAGTGGCAGGGCTAATCATGAAACACGGAACTCGGTCGGGAGCTTTAAGTTATCTGCCGATGCAGATGCTAAGGTATTTTTTAATCTGTGTGTGGCTGTGGTCCCACTTGACCCCTCCCTCAACTAATGAAAGGCACCCACGAAAATCAAGAATGAGAATTGTACGCAGGCCCTCTATGCCCCCACAAACCTATTGACCAACCTCACCCATAACTAGATATCAAGTATATGGTCTTTTGGAGTTCTCCGCCTTTCCGCTTCACATACTCGATTGACTCAAGATGTTAGGTGGACGACGACGTGCTATCATAGGGCTAATCTAGATATCGCCGTCTCACGCTGGTCCATCCTAGTCTTTAGGTTGCATTATATTGCAACCAAGGCATACTCTTGGTTCTTCTAACGCATTCCTTAGCCTCTGTGAGCCCAGAGGATCATGTGCAACCTCACAGAGGGATACCAAGAGTACCCTCACGTCCCCTCGAAGACGCGTGCTTTGTAACCCAGACCGGTTGAGCCTTCTTCTTGGTCAGACGGACGTTCGCTCCTTCTTGTGTTCTACTTGGCTCTCTTGACTAAGGCACTACTACAAAAGTGGGCATATTCAACACTATTTTGCTGTGGTCGTAGATCAGAAATCGTTGTCATAGGCCCTTTTTTCAAATAGGCAACACCAAGGGGGCGTGGCATCCGCGGCCGTTGCATTAGCCTTCTAAGGCAACACTTTTGCACATCTAAGGCCACAGATAGAAAGTGTTGCATTATAACCCTATTGCAACAGTATATGCATATAATGCAACAACGTACAGCGTTGCCTTAAGTACAAGCCAGAGCCTGGCTTCCAGGTCATGGTAGTGGGGGCCACATGCACTTTCCACGTCAGTTGCCAACGTGTCGCATGCCACGTCATCTATCCATGTCAGTTGCACATGTGTCACATGCCACGTCAGCTATCCACGTGGCACGATGTAAGGTGTGGGCCCCACGTGTTGTACCATTGTGAAATTAATAATAGTACACTTAATGCAACACCACAGCACAGTCTAATGCAACACCACATCACAGTCTAATGCAACACCACAGCACAGTCTGATGCAACACCACAGCACAGTCTAATGGAACACCAGAAAACATCAACTGCAATGGTAAAAAAATCGAATGCAACACCAGAAAAAAATCAACTGCAGCTGTAATACAACCCTGTAATTACAATCTGCAGTACATATATTCAATCCAAAACATTGTACCACTTTCATACATATATACCAAAATATTCATACAATAAATCCTCCCAAAACATTCATAACCACAGTTAGACCAACCAATTATATATACCCACTCACTAGTGTCATCACCAACACATACCACAAGTGCTGTCATCCAAACATACCAAAAGTGTCATCACAAACACATACCACAGTGCCATAATTCAAAAGAAAAGAACATAACACAAGTGCTAACACATACCATCCAAATACTTCAGTCAGTTGCAGGGGTTACAGGGGTAATAAGGTCATCTTCATCACTTGTTGTGGTGACACAAAAGTCTCCGAAGTCTAAATTAAGATCTGGATTGGCTTCGCTAAGCTTTTTTAACACCAATGACACATTCTCTTTCACTTTTCTGTTCACCTTTTCTTCCAAATCCGCCTCAAGCTCTTGCCTTATTTTTTGGGCCAGCTCTTGCACATAACTGTCCGAAGAACCAAGAGTTGTTGGAGACTTTTCGACCATTTTTCCTCGCCTTCCTACAAGCCAGTTCTGCGTGTGGCTCTTCCCACCAGAAACAAGTGCATCTGCCTCAGCAATGTTCCCTGCATCCACCATTGCTTGAACCTTCACCTACAAAATGAAAACCAGGCAAGCATATATATAACTAGGCAGCTGGACAGGAATGAATTTATTAACAGAACTTGTTTTCTTTCAAACTAACTATGTGTTCGATTTAATAAGCATCTGCAACAAACGTACAATGTCCCAATTATACTGACACAAGTATTGCCATTTCAGTATCTAATTATATATGTACTCACGTATTTGGCCTTTAGTTCATCTGTGTTAGTCTTGTAACTTCTACCCGGTTCTCGTTTATATGTTTCCAAATAAACCAAGGCAGCGGATGGAGAGGCTTTTTCTGGGTCCTTCTTTCTCTGTCAAGTATTACGATTACCAACAATTAAACACAATTTTTAACATTCAATGTTAAGTATTTACAGATCTAGCTGCTGCCTATGAACATTGAGACATTGATATATAAAATATAAATCATGTGATATAACAAATTAGAATTATCATGTGGCCAATTCAACTCAATCACACAAAAAATAACTTAAGTTCAAAAAAACACATACTATCTTTTCTTTGGCTAATGCATGAGTTTTGGGACCCATGGTATGTGTCTCATTTAGTGAATTACGATGCACGGAATTAGAATCAGCTAGGGCCTGGAAATCCAAAAAATAATAATATTACCACTAATCAAGGATAATGCGAACTACTGAAGAATCGATTAGCACTAAACCAGATAATGTGAACTACTAAACATTATACAAATGTGAATATCATTAAAGCCGTACCTGAACTGCTTCATCCCCCCAGTATTCCAAGAGTATTTTAAAATCCTCCAACGGAATTGTACTCGGCCTATTTGCAAGCCTTTCCTCATCAATTGAATATTTTTTATAATACCTTGCTTTGATGCGAGACTTGTACTGCCTCCAAGAGTCGTTAAGCCTGTTCAAGACTCACTTGTGTCCTTCTTCCGGAATGACATACCTAGCCTACAATATATCAATCACAAAATTTAGGAAACAAACTAGTTAATTAAAACCAAACATTTAGGAAGTCAGTTGATATGATTAAGGAAATTAGATTGTACGAGAGCATAATCCAACATTTTTCGCTTTAATGAATCTGGAACAACATGCCAATTGATGTAAGTTAGAGACACATTATCCTTTGCTATTGTCCCAAGAAAATTACTTAACTCTGTAATATTATCAGATACTGGCTGACCATCCTCATTCAACTCAATGACTACTTTATCATCAGGGGTTCTAGCATGCACCTTGGTCATTTTTGACTTCCCTCTAGGTTTTTTTGGACCTTGTACTTTATCTACCAGGTTCAAAAAAATTAATAGAAAATAGACATAGTCAACAGTGCAGTGCAGTGCACAGATAAAGAAACATTATATTGTACCTGTACCTGCTTCATCTTCCTGTGCAATCCATTCCTCCTCTAATCGATCGGTAAGATTTCCCATTGTTTCAGGCGCTTCAACATTCTGCTTTTGATGTTTCTGCATCACTAAATAAGAAGCAACTGAACCAGCAGCTTCACATGAAGTGGTTGTTTGTTTGAACAATTTGCTACGTGTAGGTTTTAAAACGGATGGATGAGACGTTATAGGTTTTAAAACTCCTGAAAAAGACGGTGTAATTTTCTTCAAGTTAGTTAATGTTTCTGCGATTTTCGCCCGGTCACTCATTTTCTTTGGAGTGGGAGTGTGTTTCTTGATCAACTCCCTGTTGGAGCCAGATTTCTTTGTAGAGGCGGTGCAGGTCATCGCTTCCTTCACAATTTCAATGGCTGCATTGGTTCGCGAACGAGTTCTTGGTCCAGGTAAAGGCTCGTTTGACTTTACAATTTTGATTCTCTACAATTAAGTCGAAGGTCAAGATTTTTTACGCTCATAAAGGCAAAGACAATAAGTAATAAACAAATAACTTCTTTATACCTCCGAATCCGATGAATCATCAGCGACGTCTTCGCCAGCATTTTCTGGGATGTATTCATCACGTCCAGCAACATCTTTACCTTTATCTTTCTTATTTCGTGCGGCAGCCTCTTGCATACATTTAACCAATGAAGGCACCCCAAGTGATCTACTAACTGCATCGTTTTCTTGCATTCGCGTGATTCGCTCTTGTTTATACTTCGTCAAAACTGATGGTTCTGAGAACTTCAAGCAAATTGGCATTATTACGCACCATCGATGATAAATTTAAGCTAGTTAACAAAATAGAGTCGACATATAAACAATTCTCGCTATTTTGACAGAATGTATGCACAAAGAACAAATAGTTACTTGAATTAGCTGCAGCCTTCATGGTCGGAATAGGACATCGACACAGTAATAGAAAACAACTAAAATCCCGTTCTTGCTTTTACGTGCAGAATTTTAATAAAAAGTAGTTTGAAATAAAAGATTTCATCCGGATTAATAAAACTGAAATGAAAACTGAAAAATACCTGAACAACAGCTTCATTCTCTCGGGTATCATCATCATTATCTGTTTCATTTTCTATATTTAATTTCCTCCTGGTTCCTTTGTCCGTGACAGTAACATCTTCTTCATCCTTATTCAAATCATCAGGCCCCGGCGATAGTTTCTTCTGACCAACTTGAGTTGGGATGTTTTTCATCATTTTGTGTTGCTGCTGAAGTCTATGTGCAGTAGTATACCTTCGCTTTGCAACCGGCTTCTTAGCAGAACCTAGAACAAAAAAACTGAAACGATGGCCTCCTTCGTAGTTCTTTACACACATAGAGATATATATATTTATACATAAGAATGGATCTATATTACATATACTATATACCTTGAATTATGTTTTTCCTTGGCCGTATGATTACATGTGGTTGCAGTTGAGTCACCGGCTCAATGTCTTTGTCAATGGTGTTGTCGATGTAAAAAACCACTTCTTCTTGCTTATTAATGCAGCCCTGTATGTACTCGTTTATGTCCTTGTCATTTAATATTAGCTGCTAGCCACCCCTCGTTCCTTTGCTGATGATATAGACTCCTCCTATTTCAGTGTAATGGAGAGCATCTTTAATAAAGTCCATAAGCACACTGTAAGAAAAGAGGTCTACATCATAATTTGATACTACGAAGGGATCTCCACCAATGTAACATGTCTTTCGAAACTGTCCGCCATGTTTCAGTCGGATAGTAATAAGTTCATCCATCCTGTACAAAATAAATATATTAGAACAAGGTACATGCATGTTTAAGTAGACAAAAAACAACAACTATAACATTTTGGTCTATAACCACAGTCAGATGACAGTAAAGAAAGACATTTAATCATAAAACATGTGAATAGTGTAGATTGCATTATGAGAAAAGAGTGACAAATACATTCATCAAAGATAATAGTTCCCAGCTAAAACAATAAGTGCCAAATACATCATAAATTAGATCAAATTAAAGCAAGAAGAAAGAGGATTTTTTTATCCTAATGAGACGGAACAGGATCAGGAACTTCTGCTTCTACTTCTGTTTCTAGTTGTATTACGGGGACATCATCCCTAATCCAACCCACATCAACAACTTCTGGTTCTAGTTCACCACCTATGCCCATATCATGTGATTGCGTATTGCTCATGTCTTCTTCCATTGCATTCTGATTTTCAGTATCACACTAATCTTGCGGCAATTTTTTAATAACGTAATGACTGTTCTTTTCAACTGCATCTTCCACATAAAATACTTGCTGCACTTGCGAAGACAGGACATAAGGCTGAGTTTTATGGCACTTGCTAAAATTTACTCTAGTAAGACCATATGAATCGTTTTCCTCTTGGTACCAGCAACACTTAAAAAGGACTACGGTGGAAGCTCCCCAATAATCAAGCTCAAAAATTTCTTCGATTGATCCGTAGTAATTGACATCACCCACTATTGGGTTTTGGTCTTTCGAATTTGCAAAGCTGGTGGTTTTGGCACTCAAAAATACACCACTATTTTGTGTGGTACATCGAGAATATCTAAATTTTGTGTGGAATTTGTATCCATTTACTATATAACCGGTAAACTTCCTAGCTACTCGATTAGGACCTAATGCAAACAACTCTAAATCTGTTGAAATATTGCCCTTTTTCAGAACCTCTTCTTTAAGCCAATTCCAAAACTCTTTGAAATGTTCTCGTTCCCTCTTGTATCTTCTTGGATTTGGAAGACCATCCACAATAGCTCGATGAACCCTAAATAATAATTAAGGTCAAAAAACTACGAAATGCAGATGTTAATTTATAGTTAACGAAAATGATATAGGAATTTAAGAACTTACTCGATCAAACTCTCAATTTCTTGATTACCGGAATTAAACAGAATATAGCGATGCGTTGCCTTCCACTCTGCATCTTTCAAATTGAATCACATCTTTATTCTTCTTTGTTCCAATATGATATTCCGAATCTGTTGGAGATCTTCCAAAATCAATCGACGTGTTTTCTGTTCCTCCATCAACGCTTAAATTTTTTGAATAGAAGGTCACACACTCTTCTGCCAAGTAACCTTCTACAATCGAACCATCCGGTCTGTTTCTATTTCGCACATAAGATTTCAACTTTCCTAGATATTGCTCAATGGGGTACATGCATCTAAGATGTTCAGGCCCGCCGTATTCAATTTCTCTGCATAAATGAACAGACAAGTGTACCATTATATCAAAAAAAGCCTATGGAAAAATCATTTCAAAATGACAAAGTATCTGGACAATTTCTTTTTGCAGTCTCTTGATATCATCCACTTCGATAACCTTGCTCCATAGTCCTCTAAGGAATGCACTAAATCTGATCATTGATAATGCAACCTCGGGTTTTGACGCTTTCTTCACGGCAAATTGTAACAAATAGTGGAGTATGAAATGAGCATCATGGCTCTTATATCCCACAACCGTTCTCTCTTTCATGTGCACGTACCGACTAACATTCGAGGCACAGCCGTAGGGCAGTTTGGTGTAACAACCCGTATTTTCAATAACCTGTTATAACATAAATGGAGGAAGAATTAAACTGTAAAATCTGAATCAAGGGAAACGGGCTATGCCATTTCGTTCGTCTCGGAAAAATACGCGAAATAGAGTCCGACTTTTCGAAAATCGGAGTTCGTATGACCAAGATATGGCCTCGCGAAGTTTCACGAAAAATTCCCAAATTAAAGTATACTTAATTAAGTGAAATGGGTTGCGCAGAGAAATATATATATATTGATATATATATATATATATATATATATATAATTGAAAATTAAATAAATAAATACGCAAAAATGTTAAAAACAGTGAATTGGGAGAGGGGAATAACCGAACCGGCCGATTTTTGTGGTCGACCCGAGCCCGCTGGGTCGACTAGGGGTTAATCCAGGGTGTTTGGCTGTCAACCCGTGGGCCGATTCGCTCAAATGCAGATTTTGCATTTGGATGGTTCTCATGGTTCATCTTTAATCTAAAGGCCCTAGATGGTTCCTACACTTGACTTCTTCCCCAAGACATGCTTTGATGGCTTGGATTGAATCTAGTTTTAATCCTATGGCCTAAAACACTTGCCTAATCTATAAATAAGACCCTAACCTATCCTAAATCCTCATTATTCATTCATGCAACTAAACTATGGCAAAATTTTACCACTCATGGCCTCCACTCTCTTCATAAAATTTCTAAATGGTTTCTATGAGAGATTTTCCATGCATACAAGTGTTTTCAAGCTTGTATGAGTGTCATTAGCTTGCATTCAAGTCAAGTTTCTATCTTTGCATCATAAAGCAAGGGTTTTGATCATTTTGGCTCAAGGGTTTTTATGTTAGAGCTTGCATTTTGGGTCTATTTGATTGCATAAGGGCTTTGTCATTTCTTTTGTGCCTTCATAGCAATGTAAGCCCTTTCCCTACTCTTAGATATTAACTATGAAGTTAAATGTTCATGTTGCAAGTTTGGGTTTGATCATTGAGTATGATACATGCTATCATGTCATGCAAGTTTATGAAGTCATTATCTTGATCTTGTGAGCTAAAAGCTACAACCTTTATGTTGAAATGTTGCATTAGGCAACATGAGAACCCTCATAACCTTTATGTCAACTTGCATATGAAGTCATAACCCTTATATGATGATATATGCGAGTTACTAGTCATCATTCCATATCTTTTGTCACCATGATTCGCTTATGTGCCAAGTTTGGGTTTATGCATGTTTTGAGGCTTAAGAATGTAACATGCAAGTTAATGAACACATTTGTGCCTCATTTGCCACCATGATTAACTTGTGGCTTAATATCCATTTTTGTCATGCCTTTGCCAAGTCTCTTATTTTAATCCATTACGTTGTCGCGAACGTATATGCGAGTTTAAAAGCGTTGGGTTATGTTATGGGTAATTTCTAATGACATGAAAATACAACTTGAAAACATGACTTGAAATATAACATGGAAGTTGACATGTAAGTATGCATAAAAACATAAGCTTGGGAATTTACCTATTAAGTTAGGTCTACCCTTTGGGAATTTACCTATTAAGTTAGGTCTACCCAAATGCTTGAAAACTTGTAACATGTTTTGGGAAACATGATGGACATGACACTTAGATAATATAAGTGTGGCCAACTCGAGGTTGGGTTGAGTTTGCAACGTAAAACTACCCGGAACCGACCGGCCTAACTAGTAGTTGCAAACAATAGGACCCAATGTGAGAAGTTGGTCATGTTGTGCTTGAACCCGAGGTTAGACCAAGTTGTGGTGTAAAGCTACCCGGAACCGACCGGCTTAACTAGTAACCACAACAAAGTCTAATATGAGAGGTGAAGGTGCATTAAGTAATTAATGCCACATGATAGGGTCAAGTTAATTTGATTAATGACTCTTAACCAAATATGACATGGACAAATGGGTTAAGTAATTTGATTAGGCTAATGATACTTAACAAAACATGACAAGGTTGGGTAGGTTAAGTAACTTGATTTGCCTAATGACACTTAACCATTTTTATATGACTAGTGGATGGGGTTAAGTTAACCAACACTTAATCAATCCAACTCGATAACTTGGTAAGGTTAAGTAAGTTTTCTTAATGACGCTTAACCGAAAAATACGGTCAACGAATGGGGTTAAGATTAGACTCAACTAGTCTAAACATGGAAATCGGATGGGGTTAAGTTAGCCTAGACTTAATTAATCCCACTTGGTAGTTTAATGGGGTTAAGTTAAACACTTAACTAATCTAAACATGATGAATTGATGTGGTTAAGTGACCTATACTTATCCAATCTAACTCGTTAATTTATTGTGGTTAAGTTAACCAATACTTAACCAATATAACGTGAAAACAGGATAAGGCTAAGTCACGAATCACTTGAATACACTTGACCGATTTGACTAAGTAAATTGATAGGGTCAAGTTAATATATACTTAACCAATCTAGAATGATAATTGGACGAGGTTAAGTCGTGAATTGCTTAATATACTTAACCAACTTGAGCATGGTTTGTAGGGTTAAGCCTTGAACTTGGATACTTAGCCAATTTTGACAGGATTTGTAGACGGGTTAAGTCATGAACTTAAGTGACACTTAATCCATTATGTAAACCCTAGTTCTGAGGATTAGGTGGATAACCGTAGTTAACAAGGATAACGGGAACAATGCTAAGTGGTAAACCTTAGTTGAAGAATAACTAAGTAATGATTCTTAGTCAAGGAAATTTAGACCAGTTCATAGATAGATGAGTAACCTGATACGGTAGGTCATCGTTTAAGTATACGAGTAGGAGCAAGTATCTGATTTAGATAAAGGCTCCAGCGAATTGGGTAACGAAGCAGCGGCTTCGGGGAACGTGAGGATATTCTTGGTATCCCTCTATGAGCTGCCAGGTGATTATACTAGGCTCATGAGAGGTTAAGGTCTGCGTTAGAAGAACCAAGAGTATGCCTTGGTTGCTATACGAGCGACCTAAAGACGGGGATGGATAGGGTATAGTCGACGATACACGGCCGTACCCTAGATAGCATTTCGTCAGGCTACCTACCATCTTTGGTCAAGCGTGTACGTACGGAAAGGCAGAGAACACCTAAAAGACCATAATTGCTATCTAATTATGGTTGCGGTAAGGCTTGGATGTGGGTTGGCCAGTGTTGAGTTCTCATACAGGATTTATCCTATCTTTCACTAGTTGAGGGAGTGGTCTCGTGGGACCATAGCCACGTATAAGAAAAACAGACCTTAGCATCTGCATCGGCAGATAAATCGAAAGCTCCCGACCGAGTCTTGTTTTTCTTGATTTGCCCTGTGACAGGACTCGGATGGCACGATGTGATACATGTGCATACAGTCATGGAAAAACGATTCACGATGAATGCGTGGGAAAAAGGGCGCGGTTGACGGTTAGCGTAAATCCTAGTGGCCCTGGGTGGTTGAACCAAAACCGAGATACGAGAACGTGCAATAGGTAAGCATAATACCTAGTAGCCCTAGGTAGCATAAGTCCTAGTTGTACAAATTATAATTCATGTTGGAAGACCCTTGCTAGGTTTAGGGTAACAGTCCAAACCGATCTTAAGGATCATGGAACTATGTTAAAGTAATATAGAATCTCACGGGAAAAGCCGTATAGTCTACGGCAAGGGACTGAACATTTACATGGAATAAAACATACGAGTTGAGTAACCTATATATGCGAGATATTAGGTTGCCATGGACCATTACTCGACTTTTGAGTAAGGGTCATTCATGGTTAACACATGATACGGTGGGGATACCAGTATGGTAGGTGCAGAGCTAAAAGACAGGATAGATACCAAGGGACGTTATATGTGATAGATATCTTGGGGATATTATACTTGACGGGAACCTGACGATGGGATACCTTGTAACACCCCGAGTTTTCTATTAACACTAAAGTTGCTAAAATAATAATAAGTGTGTAGAAGAGGGGATGTATCTATTATGAATATAAAAATATTAATAAGTATGTAAGAGAGGGGATGTATCTATTATGAATATAAAAATATTAATAAGTATGTAAGAGAGGGGATGTATCTAATATGTATATAAAAACAATAATAAGTGTGTAAAAGGGGAGGATGTATCAAATGTGTACATTGTAGAATATATATATATATATATATATATATATATATATATATATATATATGGGCAGTTAATGCAAACATGAATAAAAGTTTATTAATTTGCTGAGTGTTTGCTGAGTCACTTCTGACTCATTGCTGAGTCAACAAGATAAACCCCATCTTGTCTGAACGGCTGCGGTTATTTCTAGGTTAAATCTAATGGCCTAAATGAATTCTAAAATCTATAAATAAGTGGGTAGACCCTAGACCTAAATCACTTGTAAAATTAGAGAAGCTACCGTCATGCTGCTGCCATGGAGTTCAGCGTAGCTGTCACAAACTAAGAAGAGGAAGCCTAATCTACTACAACTAAATTCTACTCAACAAAACAAATCAAACCAAAGAACTCTCTCTCTAATTCTCTTCTTTTGTTGGTGAGTATGATGATTCTCACAAGACTATTACAAACTAATTTGACTCAGTTATGAATGGATCACAAGAAAGTGATGTGATTTGTAATTGTAAATTCTATATATTGTGGATCTCTTATTATGTTATTATGTTGTCGTATGATGTAAATTATATATGCTATGTCATGCTATGTTGTAAATTCTCTTATGCTATGTTGTGCTATGTTGAGAATCATGTCAAGCTATGTTATACTATCATACTATGCCATGTTATAAATCATGCTATATTATGTTGAAAAATCATGATGTTGTTGGATCATGCTTAAAGTTATGTTTTTTTTTTCTTAATTTAAATGGATCTTGTTTATGGGAATTTGCCTATTAGGTTAGGTGTACCCATAAACTTGAAACTATAATTAAATAAAACTTGATTATGGGAATTTGCCTATTGAGTTAGGTGTACCCATATAAAACCATGTTGTTAAAAAATTAGATGATGTTGATTCATACATGTTCATATGTAAGTTTATGAAAATTGATTGAGATTATATTAGGTGAATTTTGAACAAGTTGACACCTTTAGGTCCATGACATGTATAATCTATGCAAGTTGGACATATGCAAGTTTCACCCCTTATTATGATTCATTTGGTCACATATACATGTTGTTATTATGATAATCTCTTTTATGCTATGAGTTAGGCTATTCGAGTCTAACATATATTTTGCGAATAAACGTTCAAACGTGGGGTAGGGGTAATATTAGGAATTAATAAATTGGGTGCAATTTTGTAAGATTTTGCATACCATGAATGGATGTCCATAATTGAGTCAATTATGGACATTGTTAAAAATTGGAAGTAATTAATAATTCAAGTAGGGAATTATTAAAATTGGGGGAAAGTGGATTATTATTAATAATCAATGCTTAGGACACGAGGTTGGACCCGTTTGTGATGTAAACCTGCCCGGACCCGCCCGGCAAATCCAGTAGTCACAAATGTCGGCCCAATGTGAGAGGTCCTAGGCCCAAACTAAAGCATAACAGTTGTAAAGACACGAGGTTAGACTCTTTTATGGTGTAAGACTGCCCGGACCCGCCCGGCAAATCCAGCTGCCATAAATGCCAGTCTAATGTGAGAGGTCTTTATGGGATTATGGCCTTAATGAACTAAGAAATACTTAACCAGATAATCATGTAAAGTGGGACATGGGGGTTAAGTAGGTGCCTTGGGTGGCATGAGGAATCTGGTGGTTGCCTTTAGAGGCATTTGAAATACGATTAGACTTAACCAAACACACATGTAAATGAACATGACTAAGTGGGTTAAGTGGGATGGACTAATGGGGACAAGCTTAGGTGGAATGCTTGTGGTAAATAGTGGGGGCCCATTTCAACCAGTATCCCAAAACGTATCTTTGTGGGCTCGACCCAAGTCGAGGACGGGACACGCATACTGGGTTTGACTATAAGAGGCCAAAACAGGGAGCGGTGGCAACGCAAGTCCAACGGGTTTCATATGCGTGTGTGGACCCGGGCTGGTAGGTAAGACGTTGTTGCATCGTGTAGGTATAAGCCGTGCATGTCCGTTGTATCAGGTTGCCACTTTAGGGGAGTGATACACCCCACTGTGGGGCCAGCACGGGTATCTACGAGTTAGGGAGCTGATCGAATAATGGGAAGTAGGGTACACCTAGTGGAGATAGGGGCAGGCGGCACCTATGTAGTCAGCTAGGGGTACGTAAAGCCATTGGGAAAGTTTCTAAGTGAAGCTAAGTGGGATGAATCTTTAGGGTGACTGGTGTGGTGCAGTATAGTGTTTATCCTTTAGTATTTAGGAGCGCCTATAACGTTGCCTTTAGCGATTGTCTATGTCCTTAATCTGCTCTTCATAGACATTTTCTTGTTTTCCAGCTTATGCCTTAGTCCAGTTATTTTGGTAATAGTATTGTAGAATTATCATATTCACCAGACTTTATGTCTGACCCCCTCTTTTCCATCCTTTTTCTCCCTTCAGGTCCGCAGGTTGGGCCAAGTTCTAGTGGAGTCTAGTTGGATCGCTTATCTTCTGGAAAGCTTGGACTGCTGAAGTAAAGTCCAGCTTGTTATCTTTCTTTTTAATGGCTATTCATGTAATGGGATTATGTACTTGTTTTATCAAGATAGATATTGTACTTGACATTGAATATGGTGTTATGATGTAATCAAACATGTATTGACTTCTGCTACAATGAAATAAAGTTTTTGAATTTCCAAGTACTATTTTATATCTGTCTTGTTGTAATTTTACTGTTCTATATTCACTTAAAACCTCCATGGAAGTTAATGCATTCCCTTTGTGAGTGACATTAATGGACGTGGGGTGTTACACGTGGTATCAGAGCATAAGGTTACCAGAACAGATAAAAAAAAAATTTAGAAAAATATTTTGTTTTCTAAAGTATTTTTGGAAGAAGTGCTTTCAAAAAAAAAACATGTTATTTAAAGAGAGTTTTTATGAAAAACATAATTCCAAATAGCCACATCCTTATCTTTATCTTTCGAATTCTCCATTTTGAATCTTTCCTTTTTCGTTTCAGCATGGCTGAAGATCTTAATCTCCCAGAAGGTGTGACGATTCCAGGGTGGTTTAGGAGATACTTGGAGGCTAGGGCCACCACTGCAGGCCCAGCGGATACTCCTCCACCCCTAGTTGCACCCATTCCTCCTCCTCCTCCTCCTCCTCCTCGTGTTGACACTTTTGCAAAGACGTGCAAGGAATTCAAGGCTATGGGAGGAAAAACTTTTCAAGGGACTGAGACGTTTGTGGAGGCCAGAGATTGGCTTAAGGAGACTGAGGAATTGTTGGATATCTTTGAAGTGGAAGATGGGAGGAAAGTCCGTTTAGCTGCTTGTTTAATGAAGGGAGAGGCCTCGTTTTGGTGGGAGGTCACTAACGGGGAACGTCCAGTTGATTCATGGGTGGATTTCAGACGAAGGTTTGAGGCAAAGTTTCTTTCAAGGGCAGAGGAGAACTTAAATATGGAAAAATTCCTGGCACTAAAGCAAGGGAGCTCATCAGTAAAGGAATATGTCAATAAATTTAATCAGTTAGCAAGGTTTGGCTTGGAGTTGGTGAACACACCAGAGAAGAAAGCTTTGAGGTTCGTTAGAGGCTTGAATGAACCGTTGCAAGGGTTGGCTATGACCCACATCCCTATGGGAGCCACCTTTGAAAAGCTAGTAGAAATGGCACTTATGCATGAGGATAAGGCAGTTGAAAAGAAAGGGGATCAGAAGAAACCCCAACAGCAAAATAAGAAGGGTGGTAAAAACAATAATGGCAAAGGGAAGAAGAAATGCTTCAATTGTGGGACGCCTGGCCATCTCAGCAAAGATTGTAGAAAGAAAAAGAAGACTGGTTGTTTTCATTGTGGAGATGCGGGACATTTAGTGAAGGACTGTCCAAAGAAGGGGCAGAGGGCAGGGTCTACCTCGGGAGGACATGTGCAGGCTCTTATGGCACCAGGGCAGGCAAGGGGGCAAGTTCAGGCTATTGCGGCCCCACCGCTGCAAGAAAGAGGTAGAACAATTTCTGTTGAAAGCTTAGTTTTTCTGTTTGATCATCCTGTCCGTACCTTATTCGATTCTGGCGCATCTCATTCGTTTATCTCTGCATCATTAGTTGAATCACTGCACTTGAACACCAGTTTAGTAGAGGATCCCTTGGTCGTTTCAAATCCAATTGGGGGTTCGGCTCATTTGACCATGATATGTTTGGATTTGAAAATCTCTATACTTAGCGTTGAATTTAGATGTGATGCTTATGTATTGGGCTTCACGGGCTATGGGCTAATTTTAGGAATGGATTGGTTGTCTAGAAATAGGGCCATTCTTGATTGTGAAAGGAGAGTAGTTAGGCTTGTGACTCGCCTTGGTAATGCTCTCGACATCTTTTGTAATCCCATAAATTCCGTTATGCTAAGTTATCTTGAATCGCTTGACGCGTCTGTAGAGAACCTGCGATCGGTAGAAGTGGTCCGGGAATATCCGGATGTGTTTGAGGAGGTGAAGTGCTTACCTCCAAGGCGGGAGATAGACTTTCGAATTTATCTTGTGGATAATGCTAAACCCGTATCTTTGCCAGTGCGCCACATGGCTCCTCGTGAAAGGAGGGAACTCAATAAGCAAGTAAAGGAGTTGCTTGAGAAGGGGTTCATAAGACGTAGTATATCGGAGTGGGGTGCTCCAGTAGTTTTTGCCACAAAGGCGGATGGGTCTCTTAGACTTTGTATGGACTATAGAGAACTAAACAAGCTTACTAAAAAGAACCGACACCCACTGCCGAGGATTGACGATCTCTTTGATCAGTTAGTTGGCGCCTCAGTGTTTTCGCAGTTGGACTTAGCCACTGGCTTTCATCAACTGAGAGTGGCTGAGGATAGTATAGATAAGACTGCTTTTAGGACTCCTGACGGATTCTATGAATGGCTAGTGATGCCCTTTGGTTTGACAAACGCCCCTGCATATTTTGTTGATTTGATGAGTAGGGTGTTTAGGGAATACCTTAACAAATTCGTGGTAGTCTTTGTGGATGACATCTTAGTCTTTTCTAAGAATAAAGAAGAGCACTCCCTACATCTTAGGGAAGTGTTGGAAACCCTTCGAACGCATAACCTTAAGGCAAAATTTTCTAAGTGTCACTTCTGGAGGAAGGAAGTACGGTTCTTAGGGCACGTTGTTTCCAAAGAAGGGATAGCAGTGGATCCCGCAAAGGTGGTGGCCATCCAAGATTGGAAGGTCCCTAAAAATGCAACCGAAGTAAGAAGTTTCTTGGGGTTGGCTGGCTATTATAGGAAGTTTATCAAAGACTTCGCAAAAATATCAGCTCCATTAACACGGTTAACGAAGAAGAACCTGGTTTTTACGTGGGACAAAGATTGCGATGATGCGTTCCAACGTTTAAAGAGAGCCTTAACTTCAGCCCCAGTCTTAGTGCTGCCAGACGGGAATAAACCGTTTACCATCTATACTGATGCTTGTGGGACGGGACTTGGCGCGGTCCTCATGCAAGAGGGAAGAGTAATAGCCTATGGTGGAAGGCAGTTGAGGGTTCATGAAAAGAATTACCCCACGCATGACTTAGAGCTAGCCGCAATTGTTTTCGCGCTTAAGTCTTGGCGTCACTATCTTCTTGGTGAGAAATTCGAACTGTTCACTGACCACAAATCATTAAAATACTTATTCTCTCAGAAGTATTTGAATTTAAGGCAGCAACGGTGGATGGAATTCTTAGCCTCCTACGATTTTGAAATAGCATATACCCCGGGCAAGGGTAACGTGGTGGCAGACGCCTTAAGTAGGAAAAGGTTGTCCTTGAGTCCGTTGTTTGTTGAACGACAAAGCTTAGAATTCATCTCTATGTTTGACTTTAGACCCTCCGTTGACTTAGTACCCGGTCTGTTAGCATCCTTGGAGGTTAGACCTACACTTCTAGGACGGGTTGGTGAGGCACAGCGAGACGACCCACGGTTGGTTGAGATAGTAGAAAAGCTCAAAGGGGGGAGTCGTCAAGCCATCTTCGTAGGTATACCCTAGACGATAAGGGTTGGTTACGAAGGGATAATAGACTTTGTGTACCGCAGGACGAAGACTTAAGGAAGGCCATTCTTGATGATGCTCATCGCTCAAAAATGACCATTCATCCCGGCGGGGATAAGATGTACAAAGATATGAAGCGGGTTTTCTTTTGGGCCGGTATGAAAAAGGATGTGGCCGAGTACGTCGCTAGATGCTTGGTGTGCCAACGAGTTAAAGCAGAACAAAAGAAACCCGGTGGGTTGCTTCACCCATTAGAAGTTCCACTATGGAAATGGGAAAGCATCTCAATGGATTTTGTGGAAGGATTACCAAGATCAAGGAAGGGTAACACGGGGATTTGGGTTATAGTAGATAGACTTACTAAAAGCGCCCATTTTATTCCCGTGAAAAGTAAGAGGACTGCTCCGTGGTTGGCTTCTGTATACATTAAGGAGATAGTTCGTTTGCACGGTATTCCTTCTAGTATAGTAAGCGACCGTGACCCCATCTTTACTAGCAAATTTTGGAAGAGTTTACAAGAGGCGGTAGGGACTCAACTATGTTTGAGCACCGCATATCATCCTCAGACGGACGGCCAGACCGAGAGGGTGAATCGCATTCTAGAGGATCTTTTAAGGCTTTGTATCCTAGACTTTGGGGGTACATGATAAGAGCACCTTCCGTTAGTAGAATTCGCATATAACAATAGCTTTCAGTCTAGTATTGGCATGGCACCTTTCGAAGCTCTTTATGGAAGGCCTTGTCGTTCGCCTACATGTTGGTGGGAATCTACCGATAAAATCCTACTTGGGCCCGATATGGTTAGGGAAACCTCGGAGAAGATTGAGTTGATTCGAAGGAGGATGAAAGCAGCACAAGATAGGCAAAAATCGTATGCTGATAAGAGGAGGACAGATCTTGAGTTTGACATTGGGGACATGGTTTTTATCAAAGTATCTCCGTTACAGAATGTTGTTCGCTTTGGGTCCATGGGGAAATTAGCACCAAGGTTTGTAGGGCCGTTTCCTGTAAAAAAACAGGATTGGGAAGATGGCATATAGGGTGGAGTTGCCTGAGAAACTTAGTGGAGTACACGACGTATTCCATGTATCACATTTGAGGAAGTGTTTGCACAAGACCGCGGAGGTGGTAGAGCCGAGCTTGCTTAAAGAGGTGGAAATAGAGCGTGATGCAACAATTAGACGAGCTCCTACATGCATTCTTGGGTCGGAGATCAAAAAGTTGAGGAATCGAGAGGTCAGACTGGTTAAAGTGCAATGGGGAGATGATGAGAGCAACGCAACTTGGGAGACAGAAGAGAAGATGCGTTCGTTGTACCCTTTTCTTTTTGAGGGTATGTCTTTTAATTTCTCCTTTATCGCTTATCTTATCTTATCTTATCTTTAGTATGTCCTCTCATTAGTATCTTTGACCTTTAGTTAGGATAATCCTATGGTTGAAACATGTGTTTGAGACATGTTATGTATGTTGGATGCAAAATGGATGCAAGTGTTTGCTAGTGGTTGCTCGTGGATGCATATATACACACACTTTAGGCACTATATCGGCTCAGTCACTACATATTGCATATTGCATATATATGGATGTATTTAGTAAAATGGATGAACGATGGTTGTATTATCATGTGGATGCTGCATTCAGATGATGGTTGTGCACGCATATAGAAGTATTATGTAGCATTAAGAATCTTTTGCATACATAATGGATGCATGGCACGATCATAGTTGCATTAAGGAGGTCAACTGAATCAGTGGACCGCCTGATTTTGCATTAGATACGGACATATACACACACTGTGCATTTAAACATGAAAGCATTAGAAGTCTGTAAGGACAATGGATGCCTGTGTATGATGGATGAGTAGATGGACGTTTGGATGGTAGGATATACATTCTTCCAGACTTGAAGATTTCGGGGACGAAATCCTAAAAGGAGGGGAGAATGTAACACCCTGAATTTTCTATTAACACTAAAGTTGCTAAAATAATAATAAGTGTGTAGAAGAGGGGATGTATCTATTATGAATATAAAAATATTAATAAGTATGTAAGAGAGGGGATGTATCTATTATGAATATAAAAATATTAATAAGTATGTAAGAGAGGGGATGTATCTAATATGTATATAAAAACAATAATAAGTGTGTAAAAGGGGGGATGTATCTAATGTGTACATTGTAGAATATATATATATATATATATATATATATATATATATATATATATATATATATGGGCAGTTAATGCAAACATGAATAGAAGTTTATTAATTTGCTGAGTCACTTCTGACTCATTGCTGAGTCAACAAGATAAACCCCATCTTGTCTGAACGGCTGCGGTTATTTCTAGGTTAAATCTAATGGCCTAAATGAATTCTAAAATCTATAAATAAGTGGGTAGACCCTATACCTAAATCACTTGTAAAATTAGAGAAGCTACCGTCATGCTGCTGCCATGGAGTTCAGCGTAGCCGTCACAAACTAAGAAGAGGAAGCCTAATCTACTACAACTAAATTCTACTCAACAAAACAAATCAAACCAAAGAACTCTCTCTCTCTAATTCTCTTCTTTTGTTGGTGAGTATGATGATTCTCATAAGACTATTACAAACTAATTTGACTCAGTTATGAATGGATCACAAGAAAGTGATGTGATTTGTAATTGTAAATTCTATATATTGTGGATCTCTTATTATGTTATTATGTTGTCGTATGATGTAAATTATATATGCTATGTCATGCTATGTTGTAAATTCTCTTATGCTATGTCGTGCTATGTTGAGAATCATGTCAAGCTATGTTATACTATCATACTATGCCATGTTATAAATCATGCTATATTATGTTGAAAAATCATGATGTTGTTGGATCATGCTTAAAGTTATGTTTTTTTTTCTTAATTTAAATGGATCTTGTTTATGGGAATTTGCCTATTAGGTTAGGTGTACCCAAAAACTTGAAACTATAATTAAATAAAACTTGATTATGGGAATTTGCCTATTGAGTTAGGTGTACCCATATAAAACCATGTTGTTAAAAAATTAGATGATGTTGATTCATACATGTTCATATGTAAGTTTATGAAAATTGATTGAGATTATATTAGGTGAATTTTGAACAAGTTGACACCTTTAGGTCCATGACATGTATAATCTATGCAAGTTGGACATATGCAAGTTTCACCCCTTATTATGATTCATTTGGTCACATATACATGTTGTTATTATGATAATCTCTTTTATGCTATGAGTTAGGCTATTCGAGTCTAACATATATTTTGCGAATAATCGTTCAAACGTGGGGTAGGGGTAATATTAGGAATTAATAAATTGGGTGCAATTTTGTAAGATTTTGCATACCATGAATGGATGTCCATAATTGAGTCAATTATGGACATTGTTAAAAATTGGAAGTAATTAATAATTCAAGTAGGGAATTATTAAAATTGGGGGAAAGTGGATTATTATTAATAATCAATGCTTAGGACACGAGGTTGGACCCGTTTGTGATGTAAACCTGCCCGGACCCGCCCGGCAAATCTAGTAGTCACAAATGTCGGCCCAATGTGAGAGGTCCTAGGCCCAAACTAAAGCATAACAGTTGTAAAGACACGAGGTTAGACTATTTTATGGTGTAAGACTGCCCGGACCCGCCCGGCAAATCCAGCTGCCATAAATGCCAGTCTAATGTGAGAGGTCTTTATGGGGTTATGGCCTTAATGAACTAAGAAATACTTAACCAGATAATCATGTAAGGTGGGACATGGGGGTTAAGTAGGTGCCTTGGGTGGCATGAGGAATCTGGTGGTTGCCTTTAGAGGCATTTGAAATACGATTAGACTTAACCAAACACACATGTAAATGAACATGACTAAGTGGGTTAAGTGGGATGGACTAATGGGGACAAGCTTAGGTGGAATGCTTGTGGTAAATAGTGGGGGCCCATTTCAACCAGTATCCCAAAACGTATCTTTGTGGGCTCGACCCAAGTCGAGGACGGGACACGCATACTGGGTTTGACTATAAGAGGCCAAAACAGGGAGCGGTGGCAACGCAAGTCCAACGGGTTTCATATGCGTGTGTGGACCCGGGCTGGTAGGTAAGACGTTGTTGCATCGTGTAGGTATAAGTCGTGCATGTCCGTTGTATCAGGTTGCCACTTTAGGGGAGTGATACACCCCACTGTGGGGCCAGCACGGGTATCTACGAGTTAGGGAGCCGATCGAATAATGGGAAGTAGGGTACACCTAGTGGAGATAGGGGCAGGCGGCACCTATGTAGTCAGCTAGGGGTACGTAAAGCCATTGGGAAAGTTTCTAAGTGAAGCTAAGTGGGATGAATCTTTAGGGTGACTGGTGTTGTGCAGTATAGTGTTTATCCTTTAGTATTTAGGAGCGCCTATAACGTTGCCTTTAGCGATTGTCTATGTCCTTAATCTGCTCTTCATAGACATTTTCTTGTTTTCCAGCTTATGCCTTAGTCCAGTTATTTTGGTAATAGTATTGTAGAATTATCATATTCACCAGACTTTATGTCTGACCCCCTCTTTTCCATCCTTTTTCTCCCTTCAGGTCCGCAGGTTGGGCCAAGTTCTAGTGGAGTCTAGTTGGATCGCTTATCTTCTAGAAAGCTTGGACTGCTGAAGTAAAGTCCAGTTTGTTATCTTTCTTTTTAATGGCTATTCATGTAATGGGATTATGTACTTGTTTTATCAAGATAGATATTGTACTTGACATTGAATATGGTGTTATGATGTAATCAAACATGTTTTGACTTCTGCTACAATGAAATAAAGTTTTTGAATTTCCAAGTACTATTTTATATCTGTCTTGTTGTAATTTTACTGTTCTATATTCACTTAAAACCTCCATGGAAGTTAATGCATTCCCTTTGTGAGTGACATTAATGGACGTGGGGTGTTACATACCTTGTTTTATCTTGACACCGTAATTCATCATGACACCTTAGTTTATCTGAGTTCAGTAGTTCATCCTGTTATTTTGATTTAGCTTATCTATCATGTCATCATGCTTATGTTCATCTCAGTTTCTCATGTCAGTTAACTTTACTAGTTTTTATGCTGATAGTAGATAGGGCTTACTCAGTCTTTTTGACTGACCTGTTTTGTTTCGCCTCTTTTCTTCAGTTCCCCCCCCCCCCCCAGGTTACAGGGAGGAAACACTGTTGTTTAGTTCGGACTTCTTCTGCTTGAAGGTCATCATGGGTGGCTTGGACTTTTCTTGGCTATGGCTACTTTACTGTTTTTACTTGGGGAATAATTTATGGAAAAGTCTTTATGCTTCTTTACTATTGCAAGACAGGTTTTGATGTACTCTGATGTCAAAAGGCGTTAGACCTTAATTATTATTGTTTATGAAAGTTCGATTTTACTTCCGCTATTTTATATATTATGTCTTGTGATATTTCTGTGCATGTTTACCAATAATGCCCCTCTAAAGCTAGTGCATTCCTTTGCGAGTGACCCTAGCGGAGGCGGGGTGTTACATTTGGTATCAGAGCAGAAGGTTACCAGACTGGGCAAAAGTTTTTAAAGACCTTCTGAAAATTATTTGAAAATCGTTTACAAAGAAGCATTTTTCAAGAAATTTTCTTTTAAAAGAAAAAGGCTATTCCCCAAAGGCCATTAGCACTATCCTTGTTTCCTTAATTGAGTCTCTTTTCCTTTCTTTCCTCCATCTGTAGTCACAGTAGTTTTAACTGCGACTAGTCTTTTCTACCTACGAAAGTGCTTTCCATACGATGGAGGTGGTTCTCGAGAGACCAATGGCCGCGTTATAAGAAAGGATCGTGAGAAAGAAAGATAAAGGATACGAGCTTAAGGATGAGCAACTTGTTGGTATGGCTTAGTCCTCAAAGGAGGGAGAAAGATGAACAATGAAACCCATGACGAGAGAGTACCTTTGGCATGGTAAAACGGGGCGGATAGTTAAGTATTATGGGACAAGGACAAGATCATCGGGAGGGCAGTAGTATGCTCTCATTTCTAGAGTACCTCGGAAGGAGGGTAACGATCTTGTTAAAGGTTTAGCTTTTCTTCTCTATCATCCCGTTAGGACTTCGTTGTTCGTATCATTTAAGTCTACTTCGATAGTTGAGTCTCTGCACCTTAAGTACTAGCGTAATAGAGAATCCCATTTTTGTCTCAAAGTCCTATTGGAGAATCAGTCCATTTATACATGACTTGTTTGGATTTGGGAATGTCTATGCCAAGTGTTGAGTTTGGAAATAATGCTTATGTTTATAAGCTATGGATGGATTCTAGGGATGAAGTGGTTATCCAGTATGGGGTGCCACTCTCGGTTTTGATAGGAGGGTAGTTAGACCTTTTGACTAGCCTTGGTAATGCCCTCGAAGTATCGGGTAACCTTTTTGAGGTTCTGTCATGACTAGTTACTTAGAATCCCTTGATGCCTTTATTGGAAATTTGAAGCCCGATCGAGTGGTGTTCGCCAATAAGACGGATGGTTTACTTCATTTATGCATGGGTTATAGAGATCACCCTAGTAAGTGCGCATGATAACCTGATTGACATCTGTTTACTTTCAAGAGAAAGTTCTTCTACATGGAATGCCTTATAGTATATAAACGAGATCCAAGATTCACTAGTGAATTTTGGAAAGCTTGCATGAGATCATTAATACGCAGTCATGTTTGCGTCAAGTATTCTAGGAAAAGGATAAGTGCAAGTGGAACGAGAGGCGACGAAGAAATGAGTTCCAGCTCATGTTATGGAAACAGGAATAAGAAGCTACAAAATCGCGAAGTTAAAAGACGACTTTGATGGTCAAAGACTAGATACGCGCATGATATCTCTTTTTGGGAGTATATCCTTGATCCCTGTTTTCTGTAGAGCTTACTTGTAGGCTATCTTTTGTGGACATCCTCTCGGTCCTATTCTCCGTTACAAACCCTGTAAGGAGTTTGTCCTGTTTATCTTCTCGACCCTGTTTCAGGGAATTCTAGGTAGAACCCTATGGATGTAAACATGTATTTGAAACATGTTATGATTGATATGGTTGCAAGTGGTTGCAAGTGGTTGCTCGTGGATGCGCGAATACACATTAGATACTAGCTCGACTCGGTCACATTTCATATTGCATATGCATGAGTATTTATACTTGTTTATGGATGAAATCGAATGTATTATCATGCGGTTGTTGCATATGAATGAATGATTGTGCACGCATATAGTATCTATATGACTAGGACTATTTGCATACATGTTGGATTCATGGCACTATACATATTTTGCATTAGAAAGATTATTCAGGCCTGATCATTAGCATTAGCTAAGGAACATGTACACACACGTTTTGCATATATTCATACAGCATTAGAAATCATCTAAGGACAATGGTTGCTTGTGGATGATGTTTTGAGTAGATGGATGATGGATGGTAGGATATGTTCTTCCTAACTTGGAGATTTCGGGGACGAAATCCTAAAAGGTGGGGAGAATGTAACAACCCGTATTTTCAATAACCTGTTATAACATAAATGGAGGCAGAATTAAACTGTAAAATCTGAATCAAGTGAAACGGGCTATGCCATTGCGTTCGTCTCGGAAAAATACGCGAAATAGAGTCCGACTTTTCGAAAATCGGAGTCCGTATGACCAAGATATGGCCTCGCGAAGTTTCACGAAAAATTCCCAAATTAAAGTATACTTAATTAAGTGAAATGGTTTGCGCAGAGAAATATATATATATATTGATATATATATATATATATATATAATTGAAAATTAAATAAATAAATATGCAAAAATGTTCAAAACAGCGAACTGGGAGAGGGGAATAACCGAACCGGCCGATTTTTGTGGTCGACCCGAGCTTGCTGGGTCGACTAGGGGTTAATCCAGGGTGTTTGGCTGTCAACCCGTGGGCCGATTCGCTCAAATGCAGATTTTGCATTTGGATGGTTCTCATGGTTCATCTTTAATCTAAAGGCCCTAGATGGTTCCTACACTTGACTTCTTCCCCAAGACATGCTTTGATGGCTTGGATTGAATCTAGGTTTAGTCCTATGGCCTAAAACACTTGCCTAATTTATAAATAAGACCCTAACCTATCCTAAATCCTCATTATTCATTCATGCAACTAAACTATGGCAAAATTTTACCTCTCATGCCCTCCACTCTCTTCATAAAATTTCTAAATGGTTTCTATGAGAGATTTTCCATGCATACAAGTGTTTTCAAGCTTGTATGAGTGTCATTAGCTTGCATTCAAGTCAAGTTTCTGTCTTTGCATCATAAAGCAAGGGTTTTGATCATTTTGGCTCAAGGGTTTTTATGTTAGAGCTTGCATTTTGGGTCTATTTGATTGCATAAGGGCTTTGTCATATCTTTTGTGCCTTCATAGCAATGTAAGCCCTTTCCCTACTCTTAGATATTAACTATGAAGTTAAATGTTCATGTTGCAAGTTTGGGTTTGATCATTGAGTATGATACATGCTATCATGTCATGCAAGTTTATGAAGTCATTATCTTGATCTTGTGAGCTAAAAGCTACAACCTTTATGTTGAAATGTTGCATTAGGCAACATGAGAACCCTCATAACCATTATGTCAACTTGCATATGAAGTCATAACCCTTATATGATGATATATGCGAGTTACTAGTCATCATTCCATATCTTTTGTCACCATGATTCGCTTATGTGCCAAGTTTGGGTTTATGCATGTTTTGAGGCTTAAGAATGTAACATGCAAGTTAATGAACACATTTGTGCCTCATTTGCCACCATGATTAACTTGTGGCTTAATATCCATTTTTGTCATGCCTTTGCCAAGTCTCTTCTTTTAATCCATTACGTTGTCGCGAACGTATATGCGAGTTTAAAAGCGTTGGGTTATGTTATGGGTAATTTCTAATGACATGAAAATACAACTTGAAAACATGACTTGAAATATAACATGGAAGTTGACATGTAAGTATGCATAAAAACATAAGCTTGGGAATTTACCTATTAAGTTAGGTCTACCCTTTGGGAATTTACCTATTAAGTTAGGTCTACCCAAATGCTTGAAAACTTGTAACATGTTTTGGGAAACATGACGGACATGACACTTAGATAATATAAGTGTGGCCAACTCGAGGTTGGGTTGAGTTTGCAACGTAAAACTACCCGGAACCGACCGGCCTAACTAGTAGTTGCAAACAATAGGACCCAATGTGAGAAGTTGGTCATGTTGTGCTTGAACCCGAGGTTAGACCAAGTTGTGGTGTAAAGCTACCCGGAACCGACCGGCTTAACTAGTAACCACAACAAAGTCTAATGTGAGAGGTGAAGGTGCATTAAGTAATTAATGCCACATGATAGGGTTAAGTTAATTTGATTAATGACTCTTAACCAAATATGACATGGACAAATGGGTTAAGTAATTTGATTAGGCTAATGATACTTAACAAAACATGACAAGGTTGGGTAGGTTAAGTAACTTGATTTGCCTAATGACACTTAACCATTTTTATATGACTAGTGGATGGGGTTAAGTTAACCAACACTTAATCAATCCAACTCGATAACTTGGTAAGGTTAAGTAAGTTTTCTTAATGACGCTTAACCGAAAAATACGGTCAACGAATGGGGTTAAGATTAGACTCAACTAGTCTAAACATGGAAATCGGATGGGGTTAAGTTAGCCTAGACTTAATTAATCCCACTTGGTAGTTTAATGGGGTTAAGTTAAACACTTAACTAATCTAAACATGATGAATTGATGTGGTTAAGTGACCTATACTTATCCAATCTAACTCGTTAATTTATTGTGGTTAAGTTAACCAATACTTAACCAATATAACGTGAAAACAGGATAAGGCTAAGTCACGAATCGCTTGAATACACTTGACCGATTTGACTAAGTAAATTGATAGGGTCAAGTTAATATATACTTAACCAATCTAGAATGATAATTGGACGAGGTTAAGTCGTGAATTGCTTAATATACTTAACCAACTTGAGCATGGTTTGTAGGGTTAAGCCTTGAACTTGGATACTTAGCCAATTTTGACAGGATTTGTAGACGGGTTAAGTCATGAACTTAAGTGACACTTAATCCATTATGTAAACCCTAGTTCTGAGGATTAGGTGGATAACCGTAGTTAACAAGGATAACGGGAACAATGCTAAGTGGTAAACCTTAGTTGAAGAATAACTAAGTAATGATTCTTAGTCAAGGAAATTTAGACCAGTTCATAGATAGATGAGTAACCTGATACGGTAGGTCATCGTTTAAGTATACGAGTAGGAGCAAGTATCTGATTTAGATAAAGGCTCCAGCGAATTGGGTAACGAAGCAGCGGCTTCGGGGAACGTGAGGATATTCTTGGTATCCCTCTATGAGCTGCCAGGTGATTATACTAGGCTCATGAGAGGTTAAGGTCTGCGTTAGAAGAACCAAGAGTATGCCTTGGTTGCTATACGAGCGACCTAAAGACGGGGATGGATAGGGGATAGTCGACGATACACGGTCGTACCCTAGATAGCATTTCGTCAGGCTACCTACCATCTTTGGTCAAGCGTGTACGTACGGAAAGGCAGAGAACACCCAAAAGACCATAATTGCTATCTAATTATGGGGCGGTAAGGCTTGGATGTGGGTTGGCCAGTGTTGTGTTCTCATACAGGATTTATCCTGTCTTGTCTTTCACTAGTTGAGGGAGTGGTCTCGTGGGACCATAGCCACGTATAAGAAAAACAGACCTTAGCATCTGCATCGGCAGATAAATCGAAAGCTCCCGACCGAGTCCTGTATTTCTTGATTTGCCCTGTGACAGGACTCGGATGGCACGATGTGATACATGTGCATACAGTCATGGAAAAACGATTCACGATGAATGCGTGGGAAAAAGGGCGCGGTTGACGGTTAGCGTAAATCCTAGTGGCCCTGGGTGGTTGAACCAAGACCGAGATACGAGAATGTGCAATAGGTAAGCATAATACCTAGTAGCCCTAGGTAGCATAAGTCCTAGTTGTACAAATGATAATTAATGTTGGAAGACCCTAGCTAGGTTTAGGGTAACAGTCCAAACCGATCTTAAGGATCATGGAACTATGTTAAAGTAATATAGAATCTCATGGGAAAAGCCGTATAGTCTACGGCAAGGGACTGAACATTTACATGGAATAAAACATACGAGTTGAGTAACCTATATATGCGAGATATTAGGTTGGCATGGACCATTACTCGACTTTTGAGTAAGAGTCATTCATGGTTAACACATGATACGGTGGGGATACCAGTATGGTAGGTGCAGAGCTAAAAGACAGGATAGATACCAAGGGACGTTATATGTGATAGATATCTTGGGGATATTATACTTGACGGGAACCTAACAATGGGATACCTTGTTTTATCTTGACACCGTAATTCATCATGACACCTTAGTTTATCTGAGTTCAGTAGTTCATCCTGTTATTTTGATTTAGCTTATCTATCATGTCATCATGCTTATGTTCATCTCAGTTTCTCATGTCAGTTAACTTTACTAGTTTTTATGCTGATAGTAGATAGGGCTTATTCAGTCTTTTTGACTGACCTGTTTTGTTTCGCCTCTTTTCTTCCGTTTCCCCCCCCCCCAGGTTACAGGGAGGAAACACTGTTGTTTAGTTCGGACTTCTTCTGCTTGAAGGTCATCATGGATGGCTTGGACTTTTCTTGGCTATGGCTACTTTACTGTTTTTACTTGGGGAATAATTTATGGAAAAGTCTTTATGCTTCTTTACTATTGCAAGACAGGTTTTGATGTACTCTGATGTAAAAAGGCGTTAGACCTTAATTATTATTGTTTATGAAAGTTCGATTTTACTTCCGCTATTTTATATGTTATGTCTGGTGATATTTCTGTGCATGTTTACCAATAATGCCCCTCTAAAGCTAGTGCATTCCTTTGCGAGTGACCCTAGCGGAGGCGGGGTGTTACATTTGGCGTTCTTCAATACAGAGCAAAAGATTTCTTTTTCCTTGTTTGTCATATCAAATATTGCATCTCTAATTTCAACATGCTTTCCGTCACCACATTCAACAGGATGAAGTTCCTTGCTTATGCCCAATTCCTGTAAATCCAAATGAGCGTTTAGGTGATCCTTCGACATGCGACCTATATTAATTAAAGTACCTAATATTTTGTCGCATATGTTCTTCTCTATGTGCATGGCATTCAGGTTATGTCGAAGGGGATTATGACACCAATATTGTAAGTCAAACAGTATTGACCTTTTTTTAAAAGGGCCATTGCTTTTATCAGGTTTCTTCGTCTTATCCCCAAACCTATATTTGAACCCCCGCAATAACTCTTCAATATTAGTTCCTGATAGTATTTATGGAATGCTCCCCATTTCAGTTTCGCCATTAAATCTCCTCTTAACCAGCCTCCACTTATGTGTCGGATCAAGAAACTTTCTATGGTGCATATAACACATTTTTTTGTTATGCTTCAAATAATTTGAAGAAGTTTCATAATGGCATACTGGACACGCTAGTTTCCCCTTCGTGCTCCAACCTAACAACATGGAATATCCCGGAAAATCACTAATGGTCCATAAGACGCTTGCACATAAATTAAAATTCCCATCAGTCAAGGAATCATATGTTTCGATGCCAACATTCCATAACGCTTTCAATTCCGCAATTAAAGGCTGCATATATACATCATTACTGTTCTTTGGAGAATCTGGACCAAATATTAATGTTGAAAGAATCAAATTCTCTTGTTTCATGCATAACCAAGGCGGAAGATTGTAGTTTACCAACAGAATTGGCCATGTACTATAACTTGAATTCATTGAACGATATGGATTAAATCCATCAGATGCTAGACCCAATCTAGCATTACGATTTTCTGATGAAAAATCAGGATAGCGAGCATCCATCATCTTCCATGCCACATCATCAGCCGGATGTCTTAGTTTTCCATCTTCTTTTCGTTCCACTTGGTGCCATCTCATGAGTTTGGAAAATTCTTTGCACATAAACATCCTTTGTAACCTTGGTCTTAGAGGAAAGTACCTCATAACATTTGTCGGCACTTTGGGAATCGACTTTGGTGGATCATTATTATCAACGATGTCTTCTTTTTCTTTTACAGCCCACCTCGAAAAACCACAAATGTCACAAGCCTCTTTATCTTTATTCTCTGCCCAATATAACATGCAATGGTTTGGGAAGGCATGTATTTTGTGGTAATCAAGACCTAAATCCTTAGTTACATTCTTTGCAGCGTAGGAAGACAAAGGCAACTGGGAATCAGGAAAGGCTTCTTTTATAAGATTTAGTAATTCCCCAAACGCAGACTCGTTAATTCCATAAGCACACTTTAAATGATAAAGCCTGATCAAGAAACTTAGTCGAGAAAATTTAGCGCAGCCAGGATATAACGGTTTTTTTCCTTCTTTAACATGCTGATAAAATTTCTCGGCCTCTGGATTTGGTTCTACTACAAAGTCCCTGGGATTTTGACCAAATTTGTAACCCGCACATTTGAACATCACATCCAAATTATCCTCAAAATCCATCTCCGTTGCACAATCCATATGGTCATCAACTCTTAATAATTTTGTCTGTGAAACTTCACAAATCCACCCGGTATGCAATGGAGAAGGGCCATTAAAAATAAGATGATCGTATATGACATTTTCACAATTCCAATTACGTCTGTACATTTTTTGCAGAGGCACTTCATCTCATCACCTACTTTATAAATGGGAAATGCATTTCTTAGAAAAGCTGTTACCCCTCTTACATATTCTGCACTCGATCTCGGAAGTCCTATCCATATGTAATACTCACTATCCATTGTCACAATCGAACCACGGCCTAGCAAGACCAAATTTGATTCCACTAATAGTTTCAAGACACGAACAAGGGCTACCCTGTAAGGTTTGATTAAATTAGGAATAAAAACAAAACAAGTTAATAATTTACAAATATACATAATCAATATGATGATACAAATACGATTGTTTTGATATGAATTATCACTAACTTTTGGAACTGAGTTATCAGGATAATACATAAAACAAGCAACTAAGGATACTGACCGCAAATTCATAACATTACATGACTGCACCAAAACAAAACAGTACAGATACAAAGACCATACAGGTGACACAAAGACGATGCAGTTGTACCTAATACAAAAAACGATGCAATAATTTAATTTTTTCTTCTAATGTTTAGCCCTTGAAGATGGTCGTTAAGTCTACTAATGTCAGTTTGAAAACCAATAACTCGATTTTGCAGCGTTGTAAGTTGATGTTGTAATTCATTTGCCTACTCAGCGGCTCGACTTGGAAACTGTTGGTCAATCCACTACCAAAAGGTAACCCTATGGGATAAACACGACATCTAAAATAACGACGGCCAATGTTGAATCCAATCGAAATAACATCTTCTACAGCGTCATACCCACAATCACACTTTATGATTGGTAAGTCAGCTTGTTATTCATTAACCACTTGGTTGTTTGGATGCTGACGATGCAAGGCAGCACGACCATGCCGTCGCATCGCCCTTTCTTGACGTCGTTCTTCTTCTAGCCATTGTCTTCTGAGTTCTTCTTGTTCTAGTTCATACTCAAGCAAATCATCGTAGTGCCTTTCTTGCATCTCTATATAAAAATCAATAGGAGTTTCTGGTGATGATGGGTTTGACAATCCTAGATCACCCATGCCTAAGGTATCTTCGTAGTCATATGATGTAGGAAGAGAAATAGGCATTATTTAACTACAAACAGAAATAGAAATTTAAATATTTAAATTGGATTTCTTTTGTCCTCTAAATTTTGTTTCCACCTGTCGATATAAGCATTATTTATCAATACATCAATGGTCTGGCAAACATAAAAATACAGAACTTGCATAATTTCAACACATGCAAACATATAAATACAACACTTCAAGTATAAAAAACCCTAATTTAAGGCAATCGGTATACCCAAATCACCCAGAGACTTTGAACGTACACCAAAATAAGTTAGCGACGAAATCAACTAAATACAACCGAAATGATGAAGCCCTAACTACCTGTAATTGTCCTAAATGATCCAAACTGGAGGTGTAAAGTTTGTAAAATAGGAGCAATCGAAGGTTTATAGTTTGTAACCGGAGGTACAGACTTACAGTAGCAATCGGAGGTGTTCTTGGATGGATTTCGTGGAGAGAGAAACAGATCGAAGGAGGAGTACGGGAGAAATTTGTTTTGGGGGGAAGTATTTCGTGAATGGGGAAACTATTGCGCCAAATTTTCATTAAGCTGTAGCAAGGATCGGCTTGAACCGTTGGATTAATCTACATCTACGGTTCTTTATTTTTTTAAACTGATAACGTGGATCGCTGACTTGGCATGTATTTATCTAATGCAACACTTTGAACTGGTGTAGCAAGGATCGGCTTGAACCGTTGGATTAATCTACATCTATGGTTACATATTTGTTTAAACTGATAACGCAAATCGCTGACTTGGCATGTATTTATGTAATGCAACACTTTGACCTGGTGTTGCACGTCACAACACAAGAATTCCAACAGCAACACTGCGTTCACATCTAATGCAACAACAAATGAATGTTGTTGCAGAAGATCAAAGAATGCATAGCTATCGCCACACTTTTCATGCAACGCACACAAATTAGTGTCGAATATGCCCACTTTTGTAGTAGTGAGGTTTACTACTTAGTTCTCTTAACTAAGGTTTACTACTTAGTTTCCTGAATCGTTCGTTTTCTTAACTAAGGTTTACTACTTAGTCCTCTTAACTAAGGTTTACTACTTAGTTTCTCTTAATCGTTCGTTTTCTTAACTAATGTTTACTACTTAGTCCTCTTAACTAAGGTTTACTACTTAGTTCTCTTTCTCGTTATTTACTTAGTTCTCTTAACTAAGGTTTATTACTTGGTTCTCTTAACCAAGGTTTGATATTTAGTTTCTGTTACTTAGTTCTCTTTAACTAAGGTTTGTTACTTAGTTCCTTTTAACTAAGATTTACCTATGAATTCAAACATGACTCAGTTTCTTTTTATCAAATGATATCGTACGGGTGTTCTCCCACATTTCCCGCTTAGATTAACTTATTTCATGGTATAAGTCGTCCCACCATTCGTGTCTTGTATTACATCTTAAGTCAAATTCATTTCTTATCCCTAGGATAAGTTTATCTATTATTTAATCTTATCATTCCCCACTTTTTCTTGCTTTGATACTGTTATATTGATTAAGTTTGCCCATGTGTCCAAGTTGACTTAACCCCCAATCATGTATTCAATTCAACCCATGCGTCATGTCAAATTGGTTAAGTGTTATCCAGCATTTCACGTTGACATAACCCACCCATATATTGAGTCAAATTGGTTAAGTGTTATCTAGCGTTTCACGTTGACTTAACCTACCCATATATCATGTTAAATTGGTTAAGTGTTATCTATCAGTTCGTGTTGACTTAACCTACCTATATATCATGTCAAATTGGTTAAGTGTTATCTAGTGGTTCACGATGACCTAACCCACCCATATATCGAGTCAAATTGGTTAAGTGTTGTCTAGTATTTCATGTTGACTTAACCTTACCATACTAGCATGTGTCATTAGCATTAATTAATTATTAATGCCCAACCTCTCACATTAGACCTATTGTGGTCACTGGATGTGCCGGTTGGTTCCGGGCAGGATTACACCACAACTCAATCTAACATCGGGTTTCAAGCACGTTATGACTAACTTCTCACATTTGAACCTATTGTTTGCGGTCACTGGATGAGCTGGGCGGTTCCGGGTTGGATTACACCGCAAACTCATTCTAACCTCGAGTTAGCCATGTTTCATGTTTAGATCATGTCCATTCTAGATGTCATATGTCAATTATCAATTCACAAGCATGTTCGTGTTTATTCTAGATGTCATATGTCAATTATAAATTTCATGTCATGTGTCGAGTTCCATAATTACGTAAAAACATGGTTTGTCCAACATATTTCATTTTTAATTATGTTTATAGGATCTTAATGGCATATCCAATTTCCAAGTCTCAAATTCAAGCTTTACCCAAAAACCCCAATTTATGTTCATGCTTATAACCCCATTAATAGGCTATACCTATTATTCCAATTTTTCCACACATGTGTTCCTAATAGGTTACTATCTGTAACACCCCACTCCCGCTATGATCACTCACTAAGGGAATGCCATAGCATCGGTGGAGTATTTTAGTGAATATAGAACAGAAAAATTACAACAAGACAGATATAAATAGTACTTGAAATTTTAAAACATCATCTCATAACAGCGGAAGTAAAACATGTCTGGTTACATCATAAAACCACAATAAAGGTCAAGTACAATATCCATCAAAATAAAGAAGTACATAATCCCACTCTCATACAATAGCCAAACAAAAGAAAAGATAACTGGATAACTGGAGATTTACATCTATCCAAGCTCCTAAAGACTGGAACAGCAATCCGATCAAGCTCCACTACTGCTAGGATCCACCGTAGGACCTGAGGGTTGGGAAAAAGATAAAAACAACAGGGTCAGACATAAGTCTGAGCGAGTCCTATAACTTTAACAATACAATCGTTAAAGTAACCAGAGAAGACATAAACTGATATACGGTAACATATAGGGATGAATGGCTACCCTAAGCAGTCAACTAAACGAAGATAAAGGATAAAGACGCATCTACCCTCCCTAAGGTAAATTACTAAACTGCACCACACCAGTCGTTCCTAACTTAAAGGTTGATCCCACCCAAGGACTTATAAAATTTACTAATTAGTACCTGCGTACCCCTAGGTGACCAAGTAGGCGCCACGGGGCCCTACAATCCACTAGGTGTACGCACTACTTCCCATTCGATCGGCTCCCTAACGTAGATACCCGTGCTGGCCCCACCGTGGGATGTATCATTCCCCAATGTGGCAACCTGATGGAACTAAAGGTGCACGGCTTATATCTACTCGATGCAACAACGGCTTACCTACCAGCCCGGGCCCACTCACGCATATGAAGCCCGTTGGACTTGCGTTGCCACCGCTAACCCGTTTGCCTCTTACAGTCAAGCCCAGTATGCGTGTCCCGTCCTCGACATGGGTCGAGCCCACAAAGATACGTATGGGTTACTGGTTGAAATGGGCCTCCACAAGCTACCCACCTAAGCTTGTCCCTTTTTCTAGTATATCCCACTTAACCCTTTAATCATGTTTTAATTACATGTTCCATTTTGGTTAAGTATTCTAATCGTATTTTCTATTGCCACCCAAGGCAACCACTAGATTTTCTCATGCCACCCGAGGCACCCACTTAACCCCTCATGTCCCTCTACATGCTAATGTGGTTAAGTGTTTCTTAATTAATTAATTAAGAACGTAACCTTTGTAAAGACCTCTCACATTAGACTGTCTTTTATGACCGCTGGTTAAGCCGGTTGGGTCCGGGCAGCCTTATGTCATAACAGAGTCTAACCTCGTGTCTTTACATTAATTACGTATTTAGTTTGTGCCTAAGACCTCTCACATTGGGCTAACATTTGTAGCAACTGGTTAAGCCGGTTGGGTCCGGGCAGTTTTACGCTACAACTGAGTCCAACCTCGTGTCTTAGTCAATTAATTACACCTAATTAATCACCCTCATAATTTTATATTAATTATCCCTAATTAATCAAGTATTCTTAACATGGGTAGACCTAACTTAATAGGTAAATTCCCATGGGGTAGACCTAACTCAATAGGTAAATTCCCAACACATAGTATGGGTACACCTAACCAAATAGGCAAATTCCCATACTATGTTTATTTATTTTGTGTTATGCATAATTATATTAATTTCACACAATCTTATTAACTTATGCATTTAATTACCCCATCGTTCCCACGTAATTTCGTTCATGATATAACACATATAAAAGGTGTCAACTTGCATATGAATGAACATGTTTCAAAGGTGCCATCTTGCATATTAACAAACACATAACTTGCATATGAACTTGCATAACATGTCACATAACTTGCATATAATATGTCACATAACTTACATATTCATTTTGCATAACAAACTTGCATATTAGCTTATAGACTTGCATAATGTGTCATCATGAACTTGCATATTAATAAACATGTAACTTGCATATTTACATACATGTAACTCGCATATTAACAAACATGTAACTTGCATATAAAGAAACATGTAACTTGCATATTTACATACATGTAACTTGCATATTAACAAACATGTAACTTGCATATTAACAAACATGTAACTTGCATATTTACATACATGTAACTTGCATATTAACAAACATGTAACTTGCATATTAACAAACATGTAACTTGCATAGCATATTACCATGAACTTGCATAACATGCATATGATTACATAGCCCACAACTTGCATATTTAGCATCATGCAAACATAACATACATCATATTAAACTTGCATAAGCTTACATACTCAACATGCATAAACATAAGATTAATGCTAACATCATATCATATGATTCAAAGCTCATTAACCCACATACAAAACCATAAATCTCATCACATCTCATCTAATTAGTTTACCAAAAGATCATCAAAGTGATAGAAACTCACAACTAGCAACTTTGAACACCAAATGAAGAAGATTAAGATGCTAAGAAGGGATTAGAAGTTGATTAGAGAGTGATTAGTATGCAACCCTCTTCATAAAATTAGTGGAGGCCATGAGAGCTAGCATTTTGCCATAGTTTAGTCACTAGGTTTAATTATGAATGAATTAGGGTAGGTTAGGGTCTTATTTATAGATTAGGCAAGTGTTTTAGGCCATAGGATTAACCCTAGATTCAATCCAAGCCATCAAAGCATGTCTTGGGGAAGAAGTCAAGTGTAGGAACCATCTAGGGCCTTTAGATTAAAGATGGACCATGAGAACCATTCAAATGCAAAATCTGCACTTGAGCGAATCGGCCCACGGGTTGACAGCCAAACACCCTGGATTAACCCCTAGTCGACCCAGCGGGCTCGGGTCGACTTCAAAAATCGGCCGGTTCGGTTATTCCCCTCTCCCAATTCGCTGTTTTGAGCATTTTTGCATATTTATTTATTAAATTTTCAATTATATATATATATATATATATATATATCAATATATATATATATATATATATATATATATATATATATCTACACAACCCATTTCACTTAATTAAGTATACTTTAATTTGGGAATTTTCGTGAAACTTCGCGAGGCCATATCTTGGTCATACGGACTCCGATTTTCGAAAACTCGGACTCTATTTCGCGTATTTTTCCGAGACGAACGCAATGGCATAGCCCGTTTCCCTTGATTCCCATTTTAGAATTAAATTCTGCCTCGATTTATGTTATTACAGGTTATTGAAAATACGGGTTGTTACATTCTCCCCTCCTTAAAGGATTTCGTCCCCGAAATCTTCAAGTTAGGAAGAACGTATCCTACCATCCAATCATCCATCTACTCAAAGCATCATCCACGAGCAATCATTGTCCTTACAAGATTCTAAATGCTGGATGGATATATGCAAAAGTGTGTGTATATGTACTTACCTAATGCGAAAATCAGGCGGTTACTGATACAGTAAACCTCCTTAATGCAAACCATGATAGTGCCATGCATCCAATATGTATGCGAAACCCTATTGACACATACAAATTTCTACATGCGTGCACAACCATACACAAAAATGCATCATCCATATGATAACACAGCCATGATACATCCATCAATCTAACTACCACATCCATTTATGCAATATGCAACATGAAGTGACTGAGCCGATCTAGTGCCTAATGTGTGTGTATATGCATCCACGAGCAACCACTAGCAAACAATTGCATCCATATGCATCCATCAACCATAACATGTTTCAAACACATGTTTCAACCATAGGTTTTACCCTATCTAAAGGTCATAGGTATTAGCGAGAGGATATACTAAAGATAAGATAAGTACTAGACAAGCAATAAAGGAGAAGTTAAAAGACATACTCTCAAAAAGAAATGGATACAAAGAACGCATCTTTGCTTCCGTCTCCCAAGTAGCATTGCTTTCGTCATCTCCCCATTGCACTTTAACTAGCTGAACTTCTCTGTTCCTCAACTTCCTAGTTTCTGACCCAAGGATGCGAGTAGGAGCTCGTCGAATCGTCGCATCACGCTCTACCTCTACATCTCTAAGCAAGCTCGGCTCTACCACCTCCGCGGTCTCATGTAAGCACTTCCTCAAATGTGATACATGGAATACATCATGAACACCACTAAGTCTGTCGGGCAACTCCACCCTATATGCCATCCGTCCAATCCTTTCCTTAATAGGAAACGGCCCAACAAATCTCGGTGCTAACTTCCCTACGGACCCAAAGCGAACAACATTTCTCAATGGAGATACTTTGACAAAAACCATGTCCCCAACCTCAAACTCAAGATCCGTCCTTCTCCGATCCGCATAAGATTTCTGTCTATCTTGCGCTGCTTTCATCCTTTTTCGAATTAAATCAATCTTCTCTGAAGTCTCTCTAACCATATCCGGCCCAAGCAAGATCTTATCCGTAGATTCCCACCAACATGTAGGAGATCGACAAGGCCTTCCATAAAGAGCTTCGAAAGGAGCCATACCAATACTGGACTGAAAGCTGTTATTATATGCGAACTCCACCAAAGGAAGATGTTCTTCCCATGTACCTCCAAAATCCAAGATACAAAGCCTCAAAAGATCTTCTAAGATACGGTTCACCCTCTCGGTCTGACCGTCCGTCTGAGGATGATATGCGGTGCTCAAACACAACTGAGTCCCTACCGCCTCTTGCAAACTTCTCCAAAACTCACTAGTGAAAATAGGATCTCGATCACTCACAATGCTGGATGGTACGCCATGCAATCTAACAATCTCTCTAACATAGACTGAAGCAAGCCATGGAGCGGTCCTCTTACTCTTTACGGGTATAAAATGGGCACTCTTGGTAAGTCTGTCTACCACAACCCAAATTCCCGTATTGCCCTTCCTCGATCTCGGTAACCCGTCGATGAAATCCATCGAGACACTATCCCACTTCCACTGTGGAACTTCCAATGGGTGTAGCAACCCACCGGGTTTCCTTTGCTCCACTTTAACTTGTTGGCACACTAAGCATCTAGCCACATACTCGGCCACATCTTTCTTCATACCGGCCCAGAAGAAAACTCTCTTCATGTCTTGGTACATTTTGTCTCCACCGGGATGAATAGTCATTCTTGAACGATGTGCATCATCCAAAATAGCCTTCTTCAAACCCTCATCTTGCGGTACACAAAGTCTACCGTCTCTATGCAACCATCCCTTATCATCTATGGTGTATCTACCCAAATGGCTGGACGACTCCCCTCTTATAAGCTTCTCTACCAACACAACCAACTGTGGGTCGTCTCGCTGAGCCTCGCCAATCCGTCTCAAAAGAGTAGGTCTAACCTCCAAGGATGCCAACAAACCAGGTACAAAATCAACAGAAGGTCTGAAGTCAAACAAAGAAAGAAACTCCAAGCTTCGTCGTTCCACGAACAATGGACTCAAAGATAGCCTTTTTCTACTTAAGGCGTCTGCCACCACGTTACCCTTACCAGGGGTATACGCTATCTCGAAATCATAGGATGCTAAGAACTCCATCCACCTTTGCTGTCTTAAGTTTAAATCCTTCTGAGAGAATAAGTACTTCAATGATTTATGGTCGGTGAACAACTCGAATCTCTCACCAAGAAGATAATGGCGCCAAGACTTAAGTGCGAAAACAATCGCGGCCAACTCTAGATCATGGGTAGGGTAATTCTTCTCATGCACTCTCAATTGTCTCCCTCCATAGGCTATTACCCTTCCCTCCTGCATCAAGACTGCGCCTAATCCTGTTCCACAAGCATCGGTATAAACAACAAACGGCTTACTCCCATCTGGAAGCACTAAAACTGGAGCGGTGGTCAAAGCTCTCTTTAACCGTCGGAAAGCATCATCACAATCTACATCCCATGAGAAAACCAGATTCTTCTTCGTCAAGCGGGTTAATGGGGCTGATATCTTCGCGAAGTCTTTGATGAACTTCCTATAATATCCTGCCAACCCCAAGAAACTTCTTACCTCGGTAGCATTTCTAGGAACTTTCCAATCCTGGATAGATACTATCTTTGCGGGATCCACAGCTATCCCTTCCTTAGAGACCACATGCCCTAAGAATCGCACTTCTCTTCTCCAAAAATGGCATTTAGAGAATTTAGCTTTAAGACTATGCGCTCGAAGAGTCTCCAACACTTCCTTGAGATGTAAGGCATGCTCTTCTTCATTCTTGGAAAAGACCAAGATGTCATCCACAAAAACTACTACAAACTTATTCAGATACTCTCTGAACACTCTACTCATGAGATCAACAAAGTATGCGGGGGCGTTTGTCAACCCAAATGGCATCACTAGCCACTCATAAAAACCATCCGGAGTCCGGAAAGCAGTCTTCTCTATACTGTCCTCCGCCACTCTTAACTGATGAAACCCTGTAGCTAAGTCCATCTGCGAAAATACTGACGCGCCAACCAACTGATCAAAGAGATCATCTATCCTCGGTAATGGGTGTCTATTCTTCTTCGTGAGCTTATTAAGTTCCCTATAATCCACACAAAGTCTGAGGGACCCATCCGCCTTCGTGGCAAACACTACTGGAGCTCCCCACTCCGATATACTTCGCCTTATGAACCCCTTCTCAAGCAACTCCCCTACTTGCTTATGAAGTTCTCTTCTCTCACGAGGAGCCATGTGGCGTACTGGCAAAGACACTGGTTTGGCATTATCCACCAAATAAATTCGGAAATCTATCTCCCGCTTCGGAGGCAAACCCTTTACTTCTTCAAACACATCCGGATATTCCCGGACTACTCTGACAGAACACAAACTCTCGACCGAAGCATCGAGCGATTCAAGATAACTTAGCAAAACAGATTCCATGGGATTGCAAGAGATCTCGAGAGTGTTACCCAAGCGGGTCATGAGCCTGACAACTCTCCTTTCGCAATCAAGAACGGCACCATTACTGGATAACCAGTCCATGCCCAAGATCAACCCATAGCCCGTGAAGCCCAATACAAAAGCATCACATCTAAACTCAACGCTAAGTATAGAAATCTTCAAACCCAAACATATCATAGACAGATATATGGAGCCCCCAATTGGGTTTGAGACAACCAAGGGATCATCAACTAGACTGGTGTCTAAGTGCAGTGACTCAACTAACGATGATGAGATAAAAGAATGCGATGCGCCAGAGTCAAACAAAGTACGAACTGGATGATCAAACAGAAAAACCAGACTTTCAACGGAAATAGTTCTACCTCTCTGCTGAATCGGTGGAACTGAGAGAACCTGAACTTGCCCCCCTGACTGAGGTGGTGCTATAAGAGCTTGCACCTGGCCTCCTGAGGTAGACCCCGTCTTCTGCCCCTTCTTTGGGCAGTTTTTCACAAGATGCCCTGCTTCACCACAATGAAAGCAACCGGTCTTCTTCTTTTTGCGACAATCCTTACTAAGGTGTCCTGGTGTTCCACAATTGAAGCACTTCTTCTTCGTCTTCTTTTTGTCACCATTGCCTTTTCCGCCCTTGCCTTGTTGTTGCTGTTGCGGTTTCTTCTGATCCCCCTTTTTCTCTGGTGCCTTAGAATTCTTATCATCCTCATGCATAAGTGCCATGTAGACAAGCTTCTCAAAAGTGGCCCCCATAGGAATGTGAGTCATAGCTATTCCTTGCAATGGTTCGTTCAAGCCTCTAACGAACCTCAAAGCCTTCTTCTCCGGTGTATTCACCAACTCTATGCCAAACCTTGCTAATTGATTGAATTTGTTGACATATTCTTTCACCGTGAGATTCCCTTGCTTCAAATTCAAGAACTTCTCCATAAACAGATTCTCTTCCGCCCTTGAGAGAAACTTAGCCCCAAACCTTTGCTTAAAATCTGCCCAAGAGTCAACAGGGCGTTCTCCATTAGTGACCTCCCACCAGAATGAGGCCTCTCCCTTCATTAACCAAGCCGCCAACTTGACTTTCTTTCCCTCTTCCACTTCAAAGATATCTAGCAACTCTTCCACTTCCTTAAGCCAATCTCTAGCCTCTACGAAAGTCTCTGAACCAAGAAAAGGTTTTCCTCCTATAGCCTTGAACTCCTTGCAAACCTTAGCAAAATTATCCACTCTAGGCTGAGGAGGAGGAGCGGTTGTCTCTGGTGTAGTAGCATTGGCCGGACCCGCAGCCGCGGCCCTAGCCTCTTGCAACCTCCTATACCATAGTGGTATAACTAAACCCTCCGGGATGTTAAGATCTTCAGCCATGCTGAAACGAAAGAGGAAAGATTCAAAAAGGAGATTCCGAAAGATAAAGATATGGCTATTGGGGATTATGCTTTTCTTTTCCAAAAACTTTTTCTCTTAGAAGACATGCTTTTAAAAATACTTTCTTCGAAAATACTCTTAGAAAGTAGTTTTTCTCAAAAAATTTATCTGTTCTGGTAACCTTAAGCTCTGATACCACGTGTAACACCCCACTCCCGCTATGATCACTCACTAAGGGAATGCCATAGCATCGGTGGAGTATTTTAGTGAATATAGAACAGAAAAATTACAACAAGACAGATATAAATAGTACTTGAAATTTTAAAACATCATCTCATAACAGCGGAAGTAAAACATGTCTGGTTACATCATAAAACCACAATAAAGGTCAAGTACAATATCCATCAAAATAAAGAAGTACATAATCCCACTCTCATACAATAGCCAAACAAAAGAAAAGATAACTGGATAACTGGAGATTTACATCTATCCAAGCTCCTAAAGACTGGAACAGCAATCCGATCAAGCTCCACTACTGCTAGGATCCACCGTAGGACCTGAGGGTTGGGAAAAAGATAAAAACAACAGGGTCAGACATAAGTCTGAGCGAGTCCTATAACTTTAACAATACAATCGTTAAAGTAACCAGAGAAGACATAAACTGATATACGGTAACATATAGGGATGAATGGCTACCCTAAGCAGTCAACTAAACGAAGATAAAGGATAAAGACGCATCTACCCTCCCTAAGGTAAATTACTAAACTGCACCACACCAGTCGTTCCTAACTTAAAGGTTGATCCCACCCAAGGACTTATAAAATTTACTAATTAGTACCTGCGTACCCCTAGGTGACCAAGTAGGCGCCACGGGGCCCTACAATCCACTAGGTGTACGCACTACTTCCCATTCGATCGGCTCCCTAACGTAGATACCCGTGCTGGCCCCACCGTGGGATGTATCATTCCCCAATGTGGCAACCTGATGGAACTAAAGGTGCACGGCTTATATCTACTCGATGCAACAACGGCTTACCTACCAGCCCGGGCCCACTCACGCATATGAAGCCCGTTGGACTTGCGTTGCCACCGCTAACCCGTTTGCCTCTTACAGTCAAGCCCAGTATGCGTGTCCCGTCCTCGACATGGGTCGAGCCCACAAAGATACGTATGGGTTACTGGTTGAAATGGGCCTCCACAAGCTACCCACCTAAGCTTGTCCCTTTTTCTAGTATATCCCACTTAACCCTTTAATCATGTTTTAATTACATGTTCCATTTTGGTTAAGTATTCTAATCGTATTTTCTATTGCCACCCAAGGCAACCACTAGATTTTCTCATGCCACCCGAGGCACCCACTTAACCCCTCATGTCCCTCTACATGCTAATGTGGTTAAGTGTTTCTTAATTAATTAATTAAGAACGTAACCTTTGTAAAGACCTCTCACATTAGACTGTCTTTTATGACCGCTGGTTAAGCCGGTTGGGTCCGGGCAGCCTTATGTCATAACAGAGTCTAACCTCGTGTCTTTACATTAATTACGTATTTAGTTTGTGCCTAAGACCTCTCACATTGGGCTAACATTTGTAGCAACTGGTTAAGCCGGTTGGGTCCGGGCAGTTTTACGCTACAACTGAGTCCAACCTCGTGTCTTAGTCAATTAATTACACCTAATTAATCACCCTCATAATTTTATATTAATTATCCCTAATTAATCAAGTATTCTTAACATGGGTAGACCTAACTTAATAGGTAAATTCCCATGGGGTAGACCTAACTCAATAGGTAAATTCCCAACACATAGTATGGGTACACCTAACCAAATAGGCAAATTCCCATACTATGTTTATTTATTTTGTGTTATGCATAATTATATTAATTTCACACAATCTTATTAACTTATGCATTTAATTACCCCATCGTTCCCACGTAATTTCGTTCATGATATAACACATATAAAAGGTGTCAACTTGCATATGAATGAACATGTTTCAAAGGTGCCATCTTGCATATTAACAAACACATAACTTGCATATGAACTTGCATAACATGTCACATAACTTGCATATAATATGTCACATAACTTACATATTCATTTTGCATAACAAACTTGCATATTAGCTTATAGACTTGCATAATGTGTCATCATGAACTTGCATATTAATAAACATGTAACTTGCATATTTACATACATGTAACTCGCATATTAACAAACATGTAACTTGCATATAAAGAAACATGTAACTTGCATATTTACATACATGTAACTTGCATATTAACAAACATGTAACTTGCATATTAACAAACATGTAACTTGCATATTTACATACATGTAACTTGCATATTAACAAACATGTAACTTGCATATTAACAAACATGTAACTTGCATAGCATATTACCATGAACTTGCATAACATGCATATGATTACATAGCCCACAACTTGCATATTTAGCATCATGCAAACATAACATACATCATATTAAACTTGCATAAGCTTACATACTCAACATGCATAAACATAAGATTAATGCTAACATCATATCATATGATTCAAAGCTCATTAACCCACATACAAAACCATAAATCTCATCACATCTCATCTAATTAGTTTACCAAAAGATCATCAAAGTGATAGAAACTCACAACTAGCAACTTTGAACACCAAATGAAGAAGATTAAGATGCTAAGAAGGGATTAGAAGTTGATTAGAGAGTGATTAGTATGCAACCCTCTTCATAAAATTAGTGGAGGCCATGAGAGCTAGCATTTTGCCATAGTTTAGTCACTAGGTTTAATTATGAATGAATTAGGGTAGGTTAGGGTCTTATTTATAGATTAGGCAAGTGTTTTAGGCCATAGGATTAACCCTAGATTCAATCCAAGCCATCAAAGCATGTCTTGGGGAAGAAGTCAAGTGTAGGAACCATCTAGGGCCTTTAGATTAAAGATGGACCATGAGAACCATTCAAATGCAAAATCTGCACTTGAGCGAATCGGCCCACGGGTTGACAGCCAAACACCCTGGATTAACCCCTAGTCGACCCAGCGGGCTCGGGTCGACTTCAAAAATCGGCCGGTTCGGTTATTCCCCTCTCCCAATTCGCTGTTTTGAGCATTTTTGCATATTTATTTATTAAATTTTCAATTATATATATATATATATATATATATCAATATATATATATATATATATATATCTACACAACCCATTTCACTTAATTAAGTATACTTTAATTTGGGAATTTTCGTGAAACTTCGCGAGGCCATATCTTGGTCATACGGACTCCGATTTTCGAAAACTCGGACTCTATTTCGCGTATTTTTCCGAGACGAACGCAATGGCATAGCCCGTTTCCCTTGATTCCCATTTTAGAATTAAATTCTGCCTCGATTTATGTTATTACAGGTTATTGAAAATACGGGTTGTTACACTATCATTCCTTATATGTTGGTTAAGTTTATTCATATGTCAAGTGCTACTTAACCAATTTCTACTTTGCTTATACAACCATTCGTGAAATAATCATTTTACCCAAATTACTCAATTATAGCCAAATTCACGAATTCAGTGTTATTCATATCCAAACATGCCAATTTCCAAAATCCCATTATACCCAATTTCATAAAATCAATATTTTCCCAATATATTTCCCCACGTTTATACATACAATCTAATTCACCTTTTAGGCTTAATTTCAAGTCACAAACAAATTCTGCCAATTGTCCCAATATTTGCAATAATAATTGTTATGCTACAATTCCCCAAATTTCAGATTATATTCCTCGACTGCATAAAATAGATTATGCCCAACATTTCCATATTCCTACCATACATATGTATAATAAGATTTCGTCTAGGTTCGAGATAACCTAGATCCAAAAATAAAAAAGGGAAGGAGAATAAAAGAACAATTATTATAACATAAATCTTGAATTGAATTTATAACTGGGGAATGATGAACGATTATAATACTATTATACAACAAGTTTATTATAATTCCACTCACATTGACTGGATTGGAGAAATAAGCGATTTGTCATTGATGTAGAACGCTGATTTAATCTTCTTATTTGATTATTGGGGAAGAGCATGAATTGTTGATGAAGAACTTTGCTACTTGATTTGATTAAACTCCAAAGTTGATGAAGAACTTGCAATTTAATTTAGGGTTTTGGGGCAGCGGCCATGTTTGGTTGAAGTTTGGCGGCTTGGAGGCGTCTTAGGGAATTGTTATGAATTAGGGTTAGGTCTTGCTATGTATTTATAGGTGTAGAGAGTGTTTTAGAGCCCTTAGATTGACCTAGAAGCCATTTGACACATAATGCACATCAAAACATATCACAGGAACTGAAATCACCCGGATCTAGGGATAGGTCGCCCCTAGGTCGACCTCCCTAGAGGTAGGTTGACCCCCAGGTTGACCTCCTGGTCGACCTGACCCCCAGGTTGACCTGCCTGGTTTTTGCGGGAAATTTCCCGCCCAGCTGCCTGGGTCGAATTTCGAAATGTTTTGACTTTTTGTTGAATCTTCTAAAGGCCTTAACTCCTTCATACGGAGTCCGATTTACGCAAACTTGGACTCTATTTCAAGAAGAATTTTGAGACGAACGTAATGGTGATGTCCGTTTTACTTAATTCCTGATATTTAAATTAAGTATCCTTATTTCATTATCTTTTCCGTTACGCACACTGTTATCGAATTATTTTTTCTTCTCTTCCATATGTTAATTAATTTTCATTATACATCACCATTATTTACCTATCTATGCATATTCACATATTTTTAATTATATTAAAAATGCGGGATGTTACATTCTTCCACCCTTAAATAATTTCGTCCCCGAAATTTGATAAGAGTAAAAATAGATAACCCCACGCAATATCCATCCATCAAGTGTGCATCCAATTGTTGCAAACATTGTGCACATGTGCAAAGTGAGATACATCATAGTAAAGTATGTATGCCTAATTTGGATCCACTTGTGTGTATGCAAATTTTAAAAACTCTTTCAAAACACGATGCTCACATCCTATATATACTTGCAGTTCTATATGAATGCAATATTCTTGAAAAATCAAAATATTTTTCATCCATGTTTTCCCACATTCTTATAGACTAAGAGCATAGTTCACCCAATTGTCGCATCCAAAGCCCTACCATCCATCATTAAATTCAAAATTTAGAAAAATATAATTTTCCAAATTCGATTTCCTTATGTTACGAAAAGATATAAAACGGAAAAATTCACATCTTCCGTTTTTCTTTTCTAATCATACTTGGATTTTTATATGACTATTCTATGAAGATTTCCTATTTTCCTATCCAAGCACAACCACATAAGAAAATTTCTTCTCTTTTTCCACTTATCTTGGAAAAGTTTCATATTTATTCATCTATTTCTTAAGATTTCCATTTTCTTTTCCTGTCACATTTGTTGCCTTACTGAATTTATTGTTTCTTGTTAGGTAGGCTTTTCTCTTTCTTAGCTTATTTGACTTAATCCAATTACTTAAGTTTATTATTTCAAATAAGCTTTTTCTGTTTTCAACTCAAACAGCATCCCACACAGCTACTACTATGGGCCAAAAATCTTAGGACTTTGTCATCTCAGACAATTGCGAGTCCACACATCAGGATCTACCCACTTACTTACCCTTTACTACTTAGTAGTCACTACTAGTCCTTGTTGTGTATTACTAGCCTATCCTTTTTTTCTTTTTCTCCAGCAACAAACGTAGGTTTCTCAATGCTTATGCATTTTACGGGAAATTTCCCATTAGTTTAATATTAACTAATCCCTGACAGTAAATTGGCAAGAAAGTAACTCCCTAAATATCAAACCCGAAGACCGAAATCAACATTAGATTGACACTCAGAAAATCACTCAACTTAACCAATCTCTAGTTGGTTCCAATTGTTTAATTCATAGCTTTAACTTTCTCTCGTTCTATTCTAGGCACTAATCCTTACCTACTCCATTCTTTTTAAAACATGGTTTGGCCTCCTTTATTTTCATTACATTTTCTTTTAAAAAATTAAAAGTGTTAAAACTTTATTTTCTTCTCCAAAACTTGTTTTCGCCAAACCATAAAAACATGTCACAATATAAAAATGCAAAACATTTTTTTCCAAATCACAAAGCTGGAGTAGACAAGGATAATTATCAGGCTTACATTGTTTCTAATTACAATGTTAATTTTGGCTGCTTAGGTGCAAGCATCTACTCTATTCTTACACTCTACCGCTTATTTTGTTCACCCAACAAAAATTTCTTTTTTTAAACAATAATCAAAATTTATTGTTAACAGAATAGAGATTTCAAAACTTCTTTTCAATCCTTTCATATATGAAAACTAGCGAGTTATACATGCTCTATAATATGCACCTTTTCATGAGAGAATTCTTTTAAAATAAGAAATCATTGTTTTACACAATATATCCCACCTTACTTTAAAACCCATCATGCATTTATCAAAATAGTTTTAAGATTAAATCGTGGAAAAATACCACAAACTCTTTTACAGATTCAAGTTCTTAAAAGCTTATCATTAGGTTAGACTCAAAGCGGGTCTTCAACTCACTAGGCTTTCCTAGGAACTTTCGTGAATTCAATTCTCTCGACTATATATATTCCTAATCCAATTTTCATTTTTCAACCTTTTCTAGTTTCTAAGGTTACACTTCTAAACCCACTACTCTGAAATACTGACATTTCAGTTTCCATCCTATGGGATATTTTCTTTCTCTAGCTTCAAGTCATATTGTACACTTTCCCAACCACCCAATAGTTTCCAAATTCCTATGTTCATTCCTTGAGTGTACAAACTAGTTATCCCAACTCTTTTCATGTCTAGTGGGCTGCTATATGGATTTAGGTTTATAGATATAATATATTTATATTTTAGAAAATACAAATACATTCACTCATTATCTCCCTAAGATCACTAAACCGAAGCTCTGATACCAGATGTAACAACCCGGATTCCGACAGACCGATTTTTTTCTTCAAAAATCCAATCTATCGAAACCAGAGTTGGGTGCTCTGGTATCCTGCAAAAAAGATAGAGATAAAGAAACATGTCAGAACTCGTAAAGCATCTCACAGCGGAAGGAAATAAAGTATAATATTCAAATATTTCTTTACCTTATTAACAATACTGCTAAACCAGTATCTAAAGCTCTACCATCTTTGTCATAAACCTAACCTGGAAGTATGAAATGAGGAGGGGGTCAGAACATAAGTTCTGTGTCGGTGGACTTAGAATAAACTTCTGTATAATCCTACATATACCGTTCAGTTATATTTTCTTGCTTATTAGATTATTCGCGACATTAGCTCTCTAGGCTATACTCATGTCCCACTAGTAGGTTAACCTAATACAATGTATATGTAGATACCCCCAACTCATCTAATCCTTTCCATGTATATATACAGTCCCTTGTCGTTTGTCGTACGGGCTTCATCATGTAAATCTATACTACTTTAATGTAGTGCCACCATTCTCGAAATCGTTTGGACTGCCACTCTCGATCTTGCTAGATTCCGTGTATCATCTAGATCTAATCTAAGGTTTACTATTGAGCACTTCCTAGATTCAACCAGGATTTACGCTACCCAGGGCCACTGGGGTTTATGCTACTTATTGAACACTACTCGGATTCAAGGTTTACGCGACCTAGGTCCAACTAGGGATTATGCTACCTATCGAACGATGCCCCCTAGTCTATGACACACAACCCAGAGCGATATATGTTCCTACACTTTCCCCACGTATGTGTCATGAATCGTTATCGATGTCTAGTTGCACATGTCCTCTATATGTGCGGCCTGAGTCCCATGGCAGGGCTAATCAAGAAGAACGGAACTCAGTCGGGAGCTTTAAGTTATCTGTCGACGCAGATGCTAAGGTTTGTTTTTATCTGTGTGTGGCTATGGTACTACTTGACCACTCCCTCAACTAATGAATGGCACCCAAGAAAATCAAGAATGAGAAATGAATGCAGGCCCCCTATGCCCCCACAAACCTATTGGCCAACCTCACCCATAACTAGATAGCAAGTATATGGTCTTTTGGAGTTCTCTGCCTTTCCGCTTCACGTACTCGATTGACTCAAGATGGTTAGTAGACGACGACGTGCTATCACAAGGCTAATCTGGATATCGCTGCCTCATGCTGGTTCATCTTAGTCTTTAGGTTGCCTTATATTGCAACCAAGGCATACTCTTGGTTCTTCTAATGCAGACCTTAGCCTCTGTGAGCCTAGGAGGATCATCTGCAACCTCACAGAGGGATACTAAGAGTACCCTCATGTCCCCTCGAAGCCGCGTGCTTCATAACCCAGACCGTTGGAGCCTTCTTCTTGGTCAGACGGACGTTCGCTCCTTCTCGTGTTCTACTTGGCTCTCTTGACTAAGGTTTACTGCTTAGTTCTCTTAACTAAGGTTTACTACTTAATTTCCAGAATCGTTCGTTTTCTTAACTAAGGTTTACTACTTAGTCCTCTTAACTATGGTTTACTACTTAGTTCTCTTTCTCGTTATTTACTTAGTTCTCTTAACTAAGGTTTATTACTTGGTTCTCTTAACCAAGGTTTGATATTTAGTTTATGTTACTTAGTTCTCTTTAACTAAGGTTTGTTACTTAGTTCCTTTTAACTAAGGTTTACCTATGAATTCAAGCATGACTTAAGTTCTATTTATCAAATGATAGCGTACGGGTGTTCTCCCACATTTCCCACTTAGATTAACTTATTTCATGGTATAAGTCGTCCCACCCTTCGAGTCTTGTATTACATCTTAAGTCATATTCATTTCTTATCCCAAGGATAAGTTTATCTATTATTTAATCTTATCATTCCCTACTTTTCCTTGCTTTGATATTGTTATATTGATTAAGTTTGCCCATCTGTCCAAGTTGACTAACCCCCAATCACGTATTCAATTCAACCCACGCGTCATGTCAAATTGGTTAAGTGTTATCTAGCAGTTCACGTTGACTTAACCTACCCATATATTGAGTCAAATTGGCTAAGTGTTATCTAGCGGTTCACGTTGACTTAACCCACCCATATATCATGTTAAATTGGTTAAGTGTTACCTATCAGTTCGTGTTGACTTAACCTACCTATATATCATGTCAAATTGGTTAAGTGTTATCTAGTGGTTCACGATGACCTAACCCACCCATATATCGAGTCAAATTGGTTAAGTGTTGTCTAGTATTTCATGTTGACTTAACCTTACCATACTAGCATGTGTCATTAGCATTAATTAATTATCAATGCCCAACCTCTCACATTAGACCTATTGTTGCGGTCACTGGATGTGCCGGTTGGTTCCGGGCAGGAGTACACCACAACTCAATCTAACCTCGGGTTTCAAGCACGTTATGACTAACTTCTCACATTAGAACCTATTGTTTGCGGTCACTGGATGTGATGGCGGTTCCGGGCAGGATTACACCGCAAACTCATTCTAACCCCGAGTTAGTTATGTTTCATGTTTAGTTCATGTCCATTCCAGATGTCAGATGTCATATGTCAATTATCAATTCACAAGCATGTTCGTGTTTATTCTAGATGTCATATGTCAATTATAAATTTCATGTCATGTGTCGAGTTCCATAATTACATAAAAACATGGTTTGTCCAACATATTCCATTTTTAATTATGTTTCTAGGATCTTAACGGCATATCCAATTTCCAAGTCTCAAATTCAAGCTTTACCCAAAAACCCCAATTTATGTTCATGCTTATAATCCCATTAATAGGCTATACCTATTATTCCAATTTTTCCATACATGTGTTCCTAACAGGTTACTCTCATTCCTTATATGTTGGTTAAGTTTATTCATATGTCAAGTGCTACTTAACTCATTTCTACTTTGCTTATACAACCATTCGTGAAATAATCATTTTACCCAAATTACTCAATTATAGCCAAATTCACGAATTCAGTGTTATTCATATCTAAACATGCCAATTTCCAAAATTCCATTATACCCAATTTCATAAAATCAATATTTTCCCAATATATTTCCCTACGTTTATACATATAATCTAATTCACCTTTTAGGCTTAATTTCAAGTCACAAACAAATTCTACCAATTGTCCCAATATTTGCAATAATAAATGTTATGCTACAATTCCCCAAATTTCAGATTATATTCCTCGACTGCATAAAATAGATTATGCCTAACATTTCCATATTTCAACCATACGTATGTATAATAAGATTTCGTCTGGGTTCGAGATAACCTAGATCCAAAAATAAAAAGGGGAAGCAGAATAAAAGAACAATTATTATAACATGAAGCTTGAATTGAATTTATAACTGGGGAATGATGAACAATAATAATACAATTATACAACAAGTTTATTATAATTCCACTCACCTTGACTGGATTGGAGAAATAAGCGATTTGTCGTTGATGTAGAACGCTGATTTAATTTTCTTATTTGATTATTGGGGAAGAGCATGAATTGTTGATGAAGAACTTTGCTACTTGATTTGATTAAACTCCAAAGTTGATGAAGAACTTGCAATATAATTTAAAGTTTTGGGGCGACGACCATGTTTGGTTGAAGTTTGGTGGCATGGAGGCATCTTAAGGAATTTTTATGAATTAGGGTTAGGTCTTGCTATGTATTTATAGGTGTAGAGAGTGTTTTAGAGCCCTTAGATTGACCTAGAAGCCATCTGACCCGTACAACACATCAAAACACGTCACAGGAACTGAAATCGCCCAGATCTAGGGATAGGTCGACCCCAGGTCGACCTCCCTAGTGGTAGGTCAACCCCCAGATCGACCTCCTGGTCGACCTGCTTGGTTTTGGCGAGAAATTTCCCGACCAGCTGCCTGGGTCGAATTTCGAACTGTTTTGACTTTTTGTTGAATCTTCTAAAGGCCATAACTCCTTCATACGGAGTCCGATTTACGCAAACTTGGACTCTATTTCAAGCAGAATTTCGAGACGAACACAATGTTGATGTCCGTTTTACTTAGTTCCTAATATTTAAATTAAGTATCCTTATTTCATTATCTTTTCTGTTGCGCACACTATTATCGAATTAATTTTTCCTTCTCTTTCATATGATAATTAATTTTCATTATACATCACCATTATTTATCTATATATGCATATACACATATTTTTACATATTTTTAATTATATTAAAAATGCGGGGTGTTACATGATGCAAGGACTTCTTGTTACTAATCCTACAGTTTATCCCGACAGGATGTAGTAAAAGAGTACTTTCAGTTAGTCTCAATCCTGGGCAACTTGTATAGATGAATATCTAATAGAGAATTTCCTAAAATCACGTACATTGGTTTTTACAAATATACCAAGTGTGGTAGTGGAGAAGGCAACTTATTTTAGCTTAACACCCAGAGTATCTTTGTGCAAATCAATTAGTGACTGGCGGATATGACAATGTGGCATTCAAAGTTGAATGTGATGTCTAAAAAGATAAGTATAGCTTCAAGCCTCATCAACCGGAAAATGACTGAAATCGGGGCAGGTAGTAGGGCTATGTAGGTCATACTTGTTAGGGTATATCATCAACTGATCTAAAGAAATCGATTATCCCTTTTTGTATGCTTCTGAGTGTACGGTTGGTCATCCCAACTGTGATGATGATATATTCGGCATACTCAAGTTGAATGAGTGGACAGTTCTGTGTAGTCGAGTTGCAAGATGTTCTTGTTGAACCCTAGTATTTTTGACTCTAGAGGGCACTGATTGGGAGGTAGTTTCTTACCTAGTCATGTATGAAAATTCAAAATCCAATACAAGCCGGACGGTTTTAGATGTAAATCAACTATTTCAAAAAGTGAGATGCAAGCTTTTTGGATATATTCCTATTTTTTGTGTGTTGTTAGACATTATTATAATATCATTGGATTTGATATTTAAAAAAATGTTTTGGGTATCATAAGAGAAAAACATATGCCATGTTTATGTATGGCCGTCTCTTGCAGGAGTTCCATTCTTTAAAAGGATTTTCTAAAAATTAAGCAAGTTTTTTGTGATGTGAGTTTACCATTGAAAGTATTCAGATTGGTCCAGGTGATTCTGCTTTTCTCAAAATTTGCTCGGGTCAGATCGACTATATTTGTCAGATTACATTAGATTTTGCTTGGAGCTTTAGGAAAGGAGCTAGAGTCGAGACGTATTCCCATTTTTGCTGGTATTAATTTATTTCTGCTATGTGTGTTGTATTTATCAGATTGTATAGGCTGATCTAGTTGTGTACTCTGATTTTGTATAATCATATATGTACAGTTTTCTCTTTGTATAAAGTGTATTGATATATTATATTTTATTCATTTCGTTGTGAGATTCTATTCTACTCTTATTTTGTAGTATTGATGTTCTTCTTCTATTATAACATTTCTTTCTTTCTACTTCTCACCCTCTAACTTCTTTCTCCTAACTATCTGCTTTTCTGTGCCTTTTGGGTATGACATGTATGGTTAAATGTTAGCTTATATTATATGGAAAATTGGGTCGTTACAACTGGCAAGACAATAACGATGTTATTTTGACATTGCAGCCAAAAATGAGAAAAACGTTATGATTTTAGTAGTTTGATATTATTCAAAACGAATTAAAGAGTTGTTTACTAAAAATTGTGTTTTGAGAGAACTTAAGAGAATAACCATAAAGTGTTTTGAGTTAATGACCTGTTCCAAATATGTATCTTTATTGAACAAAAGCAAAACTTTTGAAACATACTCTCATCCTTAAATTCAAAAGACAATTGCAGCCATCAAGTTATTAATAATGAACATTAAATGGCATGACTGTTTGATTCTATAATCAAAATAATAGTCATTGTTGAGAAATTAGAACAAATTTGATGGCAAGACAACGACAATTATTGATTTGAAGTTGGAAAATGGTGAGTATGTGTTTAAATATATGAATTGCGGAAGATAAGTTACAATAGGTTAAATTTTACGTATATACTATTCGGGATGAGAGTTAAAACTTTTGCAAACTACAATCAACATTTGAAATTTTATTGTTATAAATTAAGAATGTTTGTGTAGATTGCTTTTCAAGCATTATGTGCTTGGTTTCTTGAAATACCTTTTTTAAGGGAATAAATTTGAGATGAGTTACTACAAACTAAAAATTTAGATGCGTTATTAGAAGAAAATTATGTGGATCAGTTTCTTTATGGGAGAAGGTATGTTCAAAAGGAGAACTCGTATAATCAGTTAGGTTGTATAAACAAATGAGTTTAGGATTTTTTGAATAATTATGCTAAATTGAATTTAAATATTGAGATGAGAAAATTAATACAACATGCGAACTTGTTGAATTAGTTTAATATGGTAAATGATAATGGAAATCTCATAAAATCTGTTATTTTAGCAAATGCAATCATTTTTGTATATTATTGCTATACAATAATTTCAATTGTAAATGTGAATACTAAAAATATGAAATATTGATTAGAAATCAATATTTAAATGTAGCATATTTTTAATATATGTCTGATTAAATTGTGTAAAATAAGACTTTATCTGTTGGACAATTTTGTTGTTGGAATGTGAAGTTCTAAAGTAATTGAAAATGTAAAATAAATAGTTGTGGTTACAATTAAAGATCATGTTTGAAATTGGTTAAATAAGTTATCGAGTGGTTGCATAATATTTTGTTATATTGAGAATGTAATAAGTGTAAATAATAAGTGATGGAATTTTGATAATAAAACACTGATTGCAAATTCAGGGTGATATCAAAATATGGAAATGTGAATATTGATTGAGAATCAATGTTTGAACATTAAAAATGTTTGTTTATTTAAACAGTGATTTTTTGTAACTAAAGAGTAAAATAAGTGTAAATATCAAGTTATGATTATCCGTAATTTGAGTTAATATGTATAAAAGGGGTCTTTAAAACATGGTTGTGTAATTTTAGAAAACTATATAATTTGATTTGAATAACTTTAACTTTGAAGAATTGTAAATTTTGTTCAAAGAAATTGTAAATTGTGTGTTTATGTGGAAACTTTTAATTTTGGTATAAGTAAGCTTAAAATAATTTAAAGTTGTTAAAAATGTTTTAAACATGTTCTCATATTTTTATTAAGTTGGATAGGTACTAAAAATATCAAATTGAAAGCTTAAAATTTAAAGTTGGTGAAGAAAAGGGCTGAAATTATGTTAATCAAGCTAATTGATTAACATAAGCCTTAAGTACCACTAGTTACCCTATTAAGGCTTAATTGAGAGCACTAAGCCAAGTCTTAGTGAAGTGAAACTCGAGAAATCATTCTCTACATAACTTTCTTCTTGAAAGAAGCATTTTCTCCTTCTCTGCATATTACAGTAAAAGAAATAAGCTTCCTCCTTGCCAAATTCAGATCTCTTATTCTAAAATCCCAATCAAAAGGGAAATTAAAGGTAAAAATCAAGAGAGAAGACAGGTAATCACTTCAAAACTTCAAAGATTAGTCACTATTTGTTGAATTTTCTCTTTGGATGTTACTGTTAATTGAACTTTAGCTGCTGAAGCAAGAGAAGATGCCACCAAGCATCAAATTTGATCTGAATTCGAAAGCTTCGAATTAGTCATTTTCTGCATATCTAAGGTGAGGTTTTCATGCATGCTTTCTAGCTTGAAACAAGATTAAAATGTTGATTTTGTGTTATAATTTGCTGAAAACGGTTTACTGTAAGTTGGTTTTTGATAAATAGTTGGAAACATGGCATGAGTCCATGTATTGGCGGGTGTACCTCCTTTAATACTTATCGGACTCCACTGATTCTTTTTAAGCTGGTAGTCCTATTGTTAAACTATGTTCATGCCAATTTTTTGCACAAGATGAAGTCATTTGGTCATGTGAAAGCTCGGATTGGTTTTGTATATGGGGAAATAATCGTGTCTCCAGGTCAACCATGTTTCAAGCTGTGCCAAACTAGAGGTCGGCCCTCAAGCAGTGTCAAACTGTAGGTCGACCCAGGTGTAGTGAGGGTCGACCCGAGCGAAATCGTGGTCGACCTAAGTGCATGATGCACCTAGGCCATTATTGTGCCTTTTTGCTATGTAATGATGTGGCCTTGGTTATTTAATTCCAACGCTTGTTTTGATGGTTCTAATTGCCTTTAATGATGGATTTACAAGTGTTGATCTTTATGGAATTTATCACCGTGGTTCAGTTGTCAATAAGCCTATAAATTAATCGATCTAAATATGGATTTTATAGTTTATGTGTATTTTCTTGATGATGATTTGATGAGTATTAGATGATTTGGTAAACACAATATACGTGTTTTAGAAACTAGTTTTAAAATAAGTCCTAAATATAAGTAAGTGTCGTTTTAAGAAATTCATTTTCTTTAGTATTATAAATATTTTTGAATCATTGAAATATGTAATTATTAGTATATGAGGAGATTTTACGAAATAAGTGATTTCTAAATTGAATATATATATGTATATATATATATATATATATATATATATATATATATATATATATATAACCGCACGTTTTTGCACCCTTCAAGAAGGCAATATTATGATTATATGGCATGGTAAACCTCGTTGTATGGGATACTAAGGTTTATTATATTGGTTAATTCCTAACTCATCTATTGAAATTATTGTTGTTTTTCCAATGTGAAGTAGACTAACATGTAGTAAGTCGATTAGTGAAACGTGAGGTATGAGGTGTATTGTTTTCAAATTTTGAACTAATATTTGGAAGTCTATGACATATTCTAGAGGTTCTGAGGTGCCAGTACTTGCGTCGAAGTGAAGTTATATTCGGAGGAGTCTTATACATACATGTATTCACTCGAACGAAGTGGCCAAGTTACACTTGACTGAGGCGGGTCGTAGTGAAGTTATGCTCGATCGACATAGGTCGTAGTAACGACGTCCAACCAGGGCAGGTCGTATTGAGCTTATACACGACCGAGATGGGGCGATGTAAAGACATCCTACCAAGAAATGTCGTACTGAGGATATACTCGACCAAGAGGGGTTGTAGTAAAGTTACAGTCAACCAAGACGGATCATAGTAAGATCAAAATCGACCAGTATGGGCCATTGTAGAGTTACACTCGATCGGTGCAGGTCATAGTGGAGTCATACTATACTAAGATGGGTCATAGTAATAGACGTTAAACATGTAATAGTACTTGGAAAAGCTTGCTTTCTTTTGTTGATGTATGTGCAGTTTGATGTTTTGGATCCACTTTATGATGGTTTGTTTATTTAGACTCTATTTGATGTTTTGGATTCAATTTATGCTGAAATGTTGATGTTGGAATTCTCTTATAGCCTAAGAGCTATTTTGATACTTGTTTATATATGATGACCACTTGTAACTTCAATAAACTCATATGCGAGTGTGTGTGTATATGTTGTCATTTGATGGAGTTCTTGCGTTATTCTCTGATTGTTTTATCTTTGTGCTTAGCTTTGTTGCTTAACACCTTTCGTTGGGAATAAATTCTCACTTGTAGTCATTTATATTATTGTTTATGAGAACATATATGTTGTTTAGCAATAATTATCTCATGGACCAATTGTTGATTTAGGCTTGACTTACTCCTTTTCTGTAAAAAGGAATTCTCACCTACATGACTTTACATTCCCTTATGAAAATATAATTGATACTTTTTGTAACACCCCGAATTTCGGTTAATGCTAAAATTCACAAATTAAAGAATAACTAATCCCAGATGTGGGAATTAGGGGAAAAGGGTTGCACCATTGCGTTCTTCTCGGAAAAATACGCAAAATAGAGTCTGAGTTTTCGAAAATCGGAGTCCGTATGAAGAATATATGGACGAACGAAGTTAGGCAGAAAAACCGAAAACAAGCAAGAATGCACTGGCGCACTTGTGAAGTGCGCCAACACAAAAATGCACTGGCGCACTTGTGAAGTGCGCCAACACATTTTTACACTGGCGCACTTGGGAAGTGCGCCCGTGTCGGGACAGGAAACCTGCACAGTTTCTAGAGAGTTATGTGGTTGGGTGCACCAGTTTGGGGTTTGGGCTTGGTCTTAGGGCTGGTTTCTAGAAGGTTCCGAAATCTAAGGGTCCTAATCTAATTTAGGGTTAATCTAATGGCCTAAAACACTTGCCTAATCCTATAAATAAGACCCTAAGCTAGCCCTAAATGGTCATAATCCTATCTCCTAACTAAACTATGCCAGAATTTTCTATGATCATGGCCTCCACTCAAAACCCTAGCCTCCATCCTATTTCTAAACTATTTCTATGAAGGCTTTCATGTGCATACAAGCATCTTTGAGTTGTATGAGTGATCATTGGCTTGCATTCATCATCAAGTTGCAAGCTTTATGTTCAAGGCTAGAGTTTTTGGGTGATTTGTGGCAAGGGTTTGCTTATTGGAGTTTAGTGGTGAGTTTCTATAGACTTAACAATCAATTGTTAAATTGATTATGATAGGATATGATAAGATATGGCTATGTTTGTGGAATCAATGTGTTTATGCAAGTTTAGTATAGTGTATGTTGTGTGCTATATGCAAGTTTAATGCTATGTTTTATGATGCAAAACACTATGTTGAACATTGATTCATATGTAACATGTTATGCAAGCTATATGGGAGATTATATGCAAGTCTATATGTAACATGTTATGCAAGTTATGTATTTGGTTTTATGCATGCTAAGTATTTGGTTTTATGCATGCTATGTATGTGGTTTTATGCATGCTAAGTATTTGGTTTTATGCATGCTAAGTGTTTGGTTTTATGCAAGTTTGTCTCTTTTTATGATATGCATAATATATGCAAGTTTGTCTCTAAGTATGGCATGTGATGCAAGTTCATATGCAAGTTATGATACATGTTCATATGCAAGTTATGATGCAAGTTCATATGCAAGTTATGATGCAAGTTCATATGCAAGTTATGATGCAAGTTCATATGCAAGTTATGATGCAAGTTCATATGCAAGTTTATGTGCAAGTTCATATGCAAGTTGTCTCTTTTATGATATGCATAATGCAAGTTTGGGTTAAATACTAGTTGGGTTTAATGTATGTTCATATATGCAAGTTGACACCTTTTGAACCCATGATAAAGTTACATGCTATGTTGGCTAAACCCATGACCTTTGTGATGAATCTTCCCTTTATTATGTCGTGTTATGAGAACGAACTACGTGGGGAACGATGGGGTTAATATGCATGTTAATAAAATGATGTGAAATGGGTATGATTAATCATACCACAAATTAAATGGACGTAATTGGGAATTTACCTATTAAGTTAGGTCTACCCATATTATGGAGTTGGGAATTTACCTATTAAGTTAGGTCTACCCATATTATGGAGTTGGGAATTTACCTATTAAGTTAGGTCTACCCATACTATGGAATTGGGAATTTACCTATTGAGTTAGGTCTACCCATATTCTTAAAAATGTGTAATTAATTAGGCATAATTAATTCAAATTATGGGGGTGATTAATTAGGTGTAATTAATCAACTAAGACACGAGGTTGGACCCTTTTGTAGCGGAAGTCTACCCGGAACCGATCGGCCATCCAGCAGCTACAAATGATTGGCCCAATGTGAGAGGTCTTAGTCATAAATTAAATACGTGATTAAAGTAAAGACACGAGGTTAGACCTTTTTATGACAGAAGTCTGCCCGGAACCAACCGGCATATCCAGCAGTCATAAAAGATGGTCTAATGTGAGAGGTCTTTATGAGGTCATGATCTTAATTAATTAAGAAACACTTAAACATATTAGCATGTAGAGGGACATGAGGGGTTAAGTGGGTGCCTTGGGTGGCATGTGGAAATCTAGTGGGTTGCCTTGGGTGGCAATAGAAAATACGATTAGAATACTTAACCAAAGAGGAACATGTAATTAAACATGGGTAAAGGGTTAAGTAAGTGCTTTGGGTGGCATGTGGAAATCTAGTGGGTGCCTTAAGTGGCAATTGATATATGATTAGATGACTTAACCAAACCTTAACATGTAGGTGGGCATGATTATAACAGGGGTTAAGTGGGATACACTAGATAAAATAACAAGCTTAGGTGGTAGCTTGTGGGGGCCCATTTCAACCAATATCCCAAATGTATCTTAGTGGGCTCGACTCTAGTCGAGTGACGGGACACGCATATTGGGCTTGACTATAAGAGGCCAAAATGGGTTAGCGGTGGCAACGCATGACCAACGGGTTTCATATGCGTGTGTGGACCCGGGCTGGTAAATAAGACGTTGTTGCATCGTGTAGATATAAGCCGTGCACCGTTAGTTTTATCAGGTTGCCACGTTGGGGAATGGTACACCCCACGGTGGGGCCAGCACGGGTATCTACGTTAGGGAGCCGATCGAATGGGGAGTAGTGTGTACACCTAGTGGATTGTAGGGCCCCATGGCGTCTACTTAGTCACCTAGGGGTACGCGAGAACTATTAAGTTAATTTTATAAGTCCAGGGGTGGGATCAACCTTTAAGTTAGGAATGACTGGTGTGGTGCAGTGTAGGAATTACCCTTGGGTGGGTAGATCTGGGGTGGTGTAATCCAGTAATTATCCTTGGGTGGATAAATGCGTCTTTTCGGTTATCTTAGTACATCCTGTGCTTAGTTGGCTACTTAGTGTAATCATTATCCCCAGAGGTACCGTACCTTGTTTATATCATACCCTAATTACTTTAATGATTGTATTGTTAGGGTTATAGGACTCACTCAGACTTATGTCTGACCCCGTTTTTTCTTTATCTTTTTTTCCAACCCTCAGGTTTTTAGAGTGGGCCTAGCACTAGTGGGCTTTGATCAGACTGCTTTATCTATCTATTGGAGCTTGGACCGTGGATGAAAAGCTCAGTTTATCTTTTCTATTATGGCTATTAGGTTATGTAGTGGGATTATGTACTTTCGTTTTTATCAGGATGGATATTATGTACTTGACTCTTATTTATGGTTTTGGTGTAACCAAACATGTTTTACTTTCCGCTGAAATGAAATGATGTTTTAAATTCTCAAGTATTACTTATATCTGTCTTGTTGTAATTTTTCTGTTCTATATTCACTTAAAATACTCCACCGATGTTATGGCATTCCCTTAGTGAGTGACCGTAGCGGGTGTGGGGTGTTACACGTGGTATCAGAGCTTAAGGTTACCAGAACAGATAAAATTTTTAGAAAAACTATTTTCTAAGAATATTTTTGAAAGGTGTATTTTCAAAAACATGTCTTTTAAAAGAAAAGTTTTTGAAAGAAAAGCATAATCCCCAATAGCCATATCTATATCTTTCGAATTCTCCGTTTTGAATCTCTTCCTCTCTCGTTTTGAGTTTCCCCTCCGCGTATAGATGACCTTTCTAAGATAGATAAGAATGGAAAACCACTTCAAGGGACTTAGACGTTAGTCAGATTAGAAGTTGGTTCAAGAAAGAGGAGGACTGGTAGGTATCTATTGGATAGACGAAGGGAGGAAGGCTCAAATAGTTGTTTGGTTAATGAAGGATGAAACCTCATTGGTGGGAGGTTACGAGTGGAGAATGGGATGAAGAAGGCGAGTAGTTATCCTTTTGGGAGGAATAGGACACCTTATTAGGATTGTCCAAAGAGGCAAGGGCAAGGTACGGAATCTCCTAGAGGGTAGTTGCATTCCCTCACGACTAGGGTACCAAATGGGGATAGACCGTCTAGGTTGGAATTTGGATTTCTTTATTATCCGATTCGAACTTTATTTAATTCTGACGCATCGAGTTCGTTTATCTCATCATTGTTAGTTGAGTCACTGCACTTAGACACTAGTTAGTAGATGATCCCTTAGTTGTTTCAAACCCAATTGGGGCTCCATGAAGTGTTTGGGTTTGAAAGTTGCTATACTTAGCGTTGAGAGTAGATGTGATGCTTTTTGGGCTTCACGAGCTATGGGTTAGTTTTGGGCATGGACTGGTTATCCAGTAGGGGTGCCGTTCTTGATTTTGAAGGGAGAGTTGTTAGGCTTATGACCCGCTTGGGTAACACTCTCGAGATCTCTTGTAATCCCATGGAATCTGTTATGCTAAGTTATCTAGAATCGCTTGACACGTCGGTCGAGAGTTTGTGATCTGTTAGAGTGGTCCGGGAATACTCGGATGTGTTTGAGGAGGTGAAGGGCTTACCTCCGGAGCGGGAGATTGACTTCCGAATATATCTGGTAGACAATGCTAAACCTGTATCTTTACCAGTGCGCCACATGGCTCCTCGTGAGAGGAGGGAACTCCATAGGCAAGTAGGGGAGTTGCTTGAGAAGGGGTCCATAAGACGAAGTATATCGGAGTGGGGTGCTCCAGTAGTTTTTGCTACGAAGGCGGATGGGTCCCTCAGACTTTGTGTAGGCTAAAGAGAACTAAATAAACTCACAAAGAAGAATAGACACCCATTGCCGAGGATTGATGATCTCTTTGATCAGTTGGTTGGCGCCTCAGTATTTTCGCAAGTTGGACTCAGCCACGGGGTTTCGTCAGTTGAGAGTGGCTGAGGATAGTATAGAGAAGATTGCCTTTAAGACTCCGGATGGTTTTATGAGTGGCTGGTGATGCCATTTGGTTAGACGAACACCTCCGCATACTTTGTTGATTTGATGAGAAGGGTGTTCAGGGAGTACCTAAATAAGTTCGTGATGATCTTGGTGGATGACATCTTGGTCTTTTCTAGGAGCGAAATAAGTTTTCGTATGTGCTCAATAGGTTGTGCAAAGCCCGTTATGGGATAAACGGTGGTTTTGGAGCGAGACTGGCAAGGACATCCAGAGTTGGACAAGGGCTTAATTATTTAGCCGTTTTTACTAGTATCATCTCACGTAGGTCGTCTGAATTCGAAGGAGGTATCCCTTGGGTGTTTTTCTGATATTGGTTTAGGCCTTTGGGGCTTGCATTTGGGGGATGTCGAGTTCGACTAGGGTGGTCTGCGTGAGAGATGGATAGTTGTGACGATTTTGTATGGGAGAATATCCTGATTTTCTCTAGAAGTGGAGAAAAGCATGCCCTACATCTTAGGGAAGTGTTGGAGACTCTTTGAGCGCATTGTCTTAAGACAACAAAGGTGGATGGAATTCTTAGCATCCTATGAGTTTGAGATAGCGTATACCCCTGGCAAGGGTAACGTGGTGGCAGACGCCTTAAGCAGAAAAAGGTTGTCCTTGAGTTCATTGTTCGTTGAACGACGGAGCTTGGAGTTTAATTCTATGTTTGACTTTAGACCTTCCGTTGACTTTGTACCCGGTTTGCTAGCCTCCTTGGAGGTTAGGCCTACTCTTTTTGGGGAAGATTGGCAAGGCACAGCGAGACGACCCACAGTTGGTTGAGTTGGTAGAGAAGCTTATAAGGGGGGAGTCGTCCAGCCATTTGGGTAGATATACCATAGATGATAGGGGATGGTTGCATAGAGACGGTAGACTTTGTGTACCGCAAGATGAGGGTTTGAAGAAGGCTATTTTGGATGATGCACATCGTTCAAGAATGACTATTCATCCCGGTGGAGACAAAATGTACCAAGACATGAAGAGAGTTTTCTTCTGGGCCGGTATGAAGAAAGATGTGGCCGAGTATGTGGCTAGATGCTTAGTGTGCCAACAAGTTAAAGCGGAGCAAAGGAAACCCGGTGGGTTGCTACACCCATTGGAAGTTCCGCAATGGAAGTGGGATAGTGTCTCGATGGATTTCATCGATGGGTTACCGAGATCGAGGAAGGGCAATACGGGAATTTGGGTTGTGGTAGACAGACTTACCAAGAGTGCCCATTCTATACCCGTGAAGAGTAAGAGGACCGCTCCATGGCTTGCTTCAGTCTATGTTAGAGAGATTGTTAGATTGCATGGCGTACCATCCAGCATTGTGAGTGATCGAGATCCTATCTTCACTAGTGAGTTTTGGAGAAGTTTGCAAGAGGCGGTAGGGACTCAGTTGTGTTTGAGCACCGCATATCATCCTCAGACGGACGGTCAGACCGAGAGGGTGAACCGTATCTTAGAAGATCTCTTGAGGCTTTGTATCTTGGATTTTGGAGGTACATGGGAAGAACATCTTCCTTTGGTGGAGTTCGCATACAATAACAGCTTTCAGTCTAGTATTGGTATGGCTCCTTTTGAAGCTCTTTATGGAAGGCCTTGTCGATCACCTACATGTTGGTGGGAATCTACGGATAAGATCTTGCTTGGGCCTGATATGGTTAGGGAGACTTCTGAGAAGATTGACTTGATTCGAAGAAGGATGAAAACAGCGCAGGATAGGCAAAAATCTTATGCGGACAAGAGAAGGACGGATCTTGAGTTTGAGGTTGGGGACATGGTTTTTGTCAAAGTATCTCCGTTGAGAAATGTTGTTCGCTTTGGGTCCGTTGGGAAGTTAGCACCGAGGTTTGTTGGGCCGTTTCCTATTAAGGAAAGGATTGGACGGATGGCATATAGGGTGGAGTTGCCCGACAGACTTAGTGGTGTTCATGATGTATTCCATGTATCACATTTGAGGAAGTGCTTACATGAGACCGCAGAGGTGGTAGGGCCGAGCTTGCTTAGAGATGTAGAGGTAGAGCGTGATGCGACGATTCGACGAGCTCCTACTCGCATCCTTGGGTCAGAAACTAGGAAGTTGAGGAACAGAGAAGTTTAGCTAGTTAAAGTGCAATGGGGAGAAGACGAGGGCAATGCTACTTGGGAGACGGAAGCGAAGATGCGTTCTTTGTACCCATTTCTTTTTGAGAGTATGTCTTTTAACTTCTCCTTTATCGCTTGTCTTGTACTTATCTTATCTTTAGTATATCCTCTCGCTAGTACCTATGACCTTTAGATAGGGTAAATCTATGGTTGAAACATGTGTTTGAGACATGTTATGTTTGATGGATGCGTGTGGATGCAAGTGGTTGCTAGTGGTTGCTCGTGGATGCATATACACACACTCTAGACACTAGATCGGCTCAATCACTTCATATGGCATATTGCATAAAATTGTGTGTAGGAAGCTATATTTATGGATGTATAATGATTGTGTTATCATATGGATGATGCATTTTGGTGAATGATTGTGCACTCATGTAGATATTGTATGTGTCGATAGGGTTCTCTCGCATACATAATGGATGCATGGCACTATCATGGTTTGCATATGTTCATACATTAGATAGGGAACATATACACACACTTTTTGCATATGCTCATACATCATTAGAAACTGTTTTAAGGACAATGGATGCCCGTGTTTGATGGATTGAGTAGATGGTTGTTTGGATGATAGGATATGCATTCTCCTTAGCTTAGAGATTTCGGGGACGAAATCCTTTAAGGAGGGGAGAATGTAACACCCCGAATTTCGGTTAATGCTAAAATTCACAAATTAAAGAATAACTAATCCCAGATGTGGGAATTAGGGGAAACAGGTTGCACCATTGCGTTCGTCTCGGAAAAATACGCAAAATAGAGTTTGAGTTTTCGAAAATCGGAGTCCGTATGAAGAAGATATGGACGAACGAAGTTAGGCAGAAAAACCGAAAACAAGCAAGAATGCACTGGCGCACTTGTGAAGTGCGCCAACACAAAAATGCACTGGCGCACTTGTGAAGTGCGCCAACACATTTTTACACTGGCGCACTTGGGAAGTGCGCCCGTGTCGGGACAGGAGACCTGCACAGTTTCTAGAGAGTTCTGTGGTTGGGTGCACCAGTTTGGGGTTTGGGCTTGGTCTTAGGGCTGGTTTCTGGAAGGTTCCGAAATCTAAGGGTCCTAATCTAATTTAGGGTTAATCTAATGGCCAAAAACACTTGCCTAATCCTATAAATAAGACCCTAAGCTAGCCCTAAATGGTCATAATCCTATCTCCTAACTAAACTATGCCAGAATTTTCTATGATCATGGCCTCCACTCAAAACCCTAGCCTCCATCCTATTTCTAAACTATTTCTATGAAGGCTTTCATGTGCATACAAGCATCTTTGAGTTGTATGAGTGATCATTGGCTTGCATTCATCATCAAGTTGCAAGCTTTATGTTCAAGGCTAGAGTTTTTGGGTGATTTGTGGCAAGGGTTTGCTTATTGGAGTTTAGTGGTGAGTTTCTATAGACTTAACAATCAATTGTTAAATTGATTATGATAGGATATGATAAGATATGGCTATGTTTGTGGAATCAATGTGTTTATGCAAGTTTAGTATAGTGTATGTTGTGTGCTATATGCAAGTTTAATGCTATGTTTTATGATGCAAAACACTATGTTGAACATTGATTCATATGTAACATGTTATGCAAGCTATATGGGAGATTATATGCAAGTCTATATGTAACATGTTATGCAAGTTATGTATTTGGTTTTATGCATGCTAAGTATTTGGTTTTATGCATGCTATGTATGTGGTTTTATGCATGCTAAGTATTTGGTTTTATGCATGCTAAGTGTTTGGTTTTATGCAAGTTTGTCTCTTTTTATGATATGCATAATATATGCAAGTTTGTCTCTAAGTATGGCATGTGATGCAAGTTCATATGCAAGTTATGATACATGTTCATATGCAAGTTATGATGCAAGTTCATATGCAAGTTATGATGCAAGTTCATATGCAAGTTATGATGCAAGTTCATATGCAAGTTATGATACATGTTCATATGCAAGTTATGATGCAAGTTCATATGCAAGTTATGATGCAAGTTCATATGCAAGTTTATGTGCAAGTTCATATGCAAGTTGTCTCTTTTATGATATGCATAATGCAAGTTTGGGTTAAATACTAGTTGGGTTTAATGTATGTTCATATATGCAAGTTGACACCTTTTGAACCCATGATAAAGTTACATGCTATGTTGGCTAAACCCATGACCTTTGTGATGAATCTTCCCTTTATTATGTCGTGTTATGAGAACGAACTACGTGGGGAACGATGGGGTTAATATGCATGTTAATAAAATGATGTGAAATGGGTATGATTAATCATACCACAAATTAAATGGACGTAATTGGGAATTTACCTATTAAGTTAGGTCTACCCATATTATGGAGTTGGGAATTTACCTATTAAGTTAGGTCTACCCATATTATGGATTAGGGAATTTACCTATTAAGTTAGGTCTACCCATACTATGGAATTGGGAATTTACCTATTGAGTTAGGTCTACCCATATTCTTAAAAATGTGTAAATAATTAGGCATAATTAATTCAAATTATGGGGGTGATTAATTAGGTGTAATTAATCAACTAAGACACGAGGTTGGACCCTTTTGTAGCGGAAGTCTGCCCGGAACCGACCCGCCATCCAGTAGCTACAAATGATTGGCCCAATGTGAGAGGTCTTAGTCATAAATTAAATACGTGATTAAAGTAAAGACACGAGGTTAGACCTTTTTATGACAGAAGTCTGCCCGGAACCAACCAGCATATCCAGCAGTCATAAAAGATGGTCTAATGTGAGAGGTCTTTATGAGGTCATGATCTTAATTAATTAAGAAACACTTAACCATATTAGCATGTAGAGGGACATGAGGGGTTAAGTGGGTGCCTTGGGTGGCATGTGGAAATCTAGTGGGTTGCCTTGGGTGGCAATAGAAAATACGATTAGATACTTAACCAAAGAGGAACATGTAATTAAACATGGGTAAAGGGTTAAGTAAGTGCTTTGGGTGGCATGTGGAAATCTAGTGGGTGCCTTAAGTGGAAATTGATATATGATTAGATGACTTAACCAAACCTTAACATGTAGGTGGGCATGATTATAACAGGGGTTAAGTGGGATACACTAGATAAAATAACAAGCTTAGGTGGTAGCTTGTGGGGGCCCATATATCCCAAACGTATCTTAGTGGGCTCGACTCTAGTCGAGTGACGGGACACGCATATTGGGCTTGACTATAAGAGGCCAAAATGGGTTAGCGGTGGCAACGCATGACCAACGGGTTTCATATGCGTGTGTGGACCCGGGCTGGTAAATAAGACGTTGTTGCATCGTGTAGATATAAGCCGTGCACCGTTAGTTTTATCAGGTTGCCACGTTGGGGAATGGTAAACCCCACGGTGGGGCCAGCACGGGTATCTACGTTAGGGAGCCGATCGAATGGGGAGTAGTGTGTACACCTAGTGGATTGTAGGGCCCCGTGGCGTCTACTAAGGCACCTAGGGGTACGCGAGAACTATTAAGTTAATTTTATAAGTCCAGGGGTGGGATCAACCTTTAAGTTAGGAATGACTGGTGTGGTGCAGTGTAGGAATTACCCTTGGGTGGGTAGATCTGGGGTGGTGTAATCCAGTAATTATCCTTGGGTGGATAAATGCGTCTTTTCGGTTATCTTAGTACATCCTGTGTTTAGTTGGCTACTTAGTGTAGTCATTATCCCCAGAGGTACCGTACCTTGTTTATATCATACCCTAATTACTTTAATGATTGTATTGTTAGGGTTATAGGACTCACTCAGACTTATGTCTGACCCCGTTGTTTCTTTATCTTTTTTTCCAACCCTCAGGTTTTCAGAGTGGGCCTAGCACTAGTGGGCTTTGATCAGACTGCTTTATCTATCTTTTGGAGCTTGGACCGTGGATGAAAAGCTCAGTTTATCTTTTCTATTATGGCTATTAGGTTATGTAGTGGGATTATGTACTTTCATTTTTATCAGGATGGATATTATGTACTTGACTCTTATTTATGGTTTTGGTGTAACCAAACATGTTTTACTTTCCGCTGAAATGAAATGATGTTTTAAATTCTCAAGTATTACTTATATCTGTCTTGTTGTAATTTTTCTGTTCTATATTCACTTAAAATACTCCACCGATGTTATGGCATTCCCTTAGTGAGTGACCGTAGCGGGTGTGGGGTGTTACACTTTTAAGCTAGACTAACTCATGTAATTACATTCAGGTCAGACAGAGTTGTTTTGGTTCATAGCTCGTTGTTGATTCGTGTTTACCTATTTCACCTTCAATTACCTATCATGATGTTATTACCTAGGATGTGTAACTATGCATTCATATATATATACACACATATATATACATATATATATACACACATTCTATCTCTTATGCGACATGATGTATGTGTATACGTTTTTACAAGGAAACAACCCTTTTACAATGGGCAATGCCCATTGTAATATGGTTTTCGCAACAGGCATTGCGGCCGTTGTAATAGGCCAAGTTGTAATAGGTCACCTTCTTACAATAGGCAATGCCCGTTGTAATATGGTTTTCGCAATGGTCATTGCGATCGTTGTATTAGACCACGTTGTAATAAGTCACATTTTTACAACGATCATTGCCCGTAGCAATAGACTATACGACAATAATTAATTCCCGTTGTAAAATATTGAAACCTACAAAGAATTCTGACCGTTGTAATGTAAAATATTTGCAAGAACTAAAATATTTAAAATAAAAATTCTTATTTTCAATAGATATTTTATGCAAACAAATATTTTATTACAATTTTGAATAGTAGAAAGTCTCATTTCTTGGTTATACAAACACTATAAAAAATACTGATTTGTACAAGCATTGCCTCACTAGATCCACTCGTTACATATACTCGTTAGATGCGTACATGTATATTGATGCATCATACATTAATGAATGCCACATCATTTGCGCTATATATAGTTACCCTTGTTGCAAGCTATGGAGAATCAATTGCAAGTATTCATTTCATGCATCATGTCCATACCTATCAAGATACCTAGAAGTAAATTCTATAGATTACTCAAGCAAAAAAGAAAATGATGAAGCTTGTCAATGATATCATTTAAGAAAAGAGAAGGAACAAGCACATGTGTGTGCCTGTTGACATTATGACTGTATTTCTCAGCGGTGGAAGTAATCAACCAAGTGATGACCTAATTGTCGACAACGTAAATGATTTATTGATACCCGGGGAAGACTCTGTTCTTAATCTCATAACATTGACAGTATATTATCTCAGTAACCGCCCAATGGCTCTCTAGCAACTAAAGGATGAAAACATGCAACTAAAACACAAAAATATCTCGGTAGAGAAGATTTACAGTGGACGGACTACATGAGCTTGTCAATTACTCGGAATGTTATAACAGAGACATTAAGGATTGGGAACATAATAGTTGGAATAATGAGGAAAGCATTGAAGGAGGTTGAGATAAAAGGATATATTATACCTAAAGACTGGTTTGTGTTTACAAACTTCAGGTAAGTTCACTTGGATGGGGATGTATACGATGTTCCTTTCGAGTTCAATCCATGGGGTGGAAAGACAATGATGAAACTGTTAGAATAATTAATATATGGTATTTATGTTAATAATATATTACATAAAAAACATATACTAGTGGTAGAAGATATGTGTTAGAATAATTAATATACGGTATTTTTTAATTATATATTACATAAATAACATATATTAATGGTAGAAGATTTGTCACAGGTTATATATGTTATTATATATTACACATGGTAATATATATATTAATGACAGAAGATTAGATGTGTGTTATTTATCTTAATATATATATATATATTACATATGATATAATATATATATATATTACATATGTTGATGTTTATCTATTTGCAATAATTCGTGTAAACATTGGCAGCCCTAAACTCCTATATAAAGGGGACGAGAATAATGAAATGCAAGCAAGAAATTGAATTCTATCATGGTATCAGAGCATGTTTCAAATATCTTAACCTCTTCTCTTCAATCCTCATCTCTTTCTTCTTCTTCGACAATCTCTTTCCTGTTAAATCACCACCAATGGCCGTTATGCATGCCGATGACTTTTTTTACATGGATATCGGTGCCACATCTCACATGACAGAGGATCAAAGTATACTTTCTTCTTATTTTAGTTCCAACAATAATTATCATAATATTATTGTTGGCAATGGTCATCTAATTCCAATTATTGGTCACGGTAGCACTAGTTTACCCATACCATACCCTCCATTTATCCTCAATAATATTTTACATGCTCCTAAACTTATTAAAAACCTGATATCCGTTCGTAAGTTCACCACTGATAATATGGTTTATGTTGAATTTGATCCATTTGGATTTTCTATTGATGATTTACATAAGGGAACCAAACTAATGAGATGTGACAGCACTGGGGATAGATCCTCTCTTTTCCAATAACCAAACCACTCCCATTTTGAATCCGTTAGCCTTTACTGCTCTCTCTCTCTCTAGATCTTTGGCATAACCACTTAGGACATCCTAACGCTGCTGTGCTCAGATCATTAAATCATAAAAACCTCATTAATAGTAATAAGTCTTGTAAAACTTATTGTTCTTCTTGTCCTCTTGGAAAACATTCTAAATTACCATTTTGTGATTCTCAGTCATATTCTTTGCTACCTTTTGATATTATTCACAGCGAACTTTGGACATCGCCTGTTGTTAGTTCTCTTGGCCACTGTTATTATGTTCTTTTTCTTGATGATTATAGCAAATTTTTGTGGACTTTCCCTATTGCCAAAAAGTCACAAGTCAAACATTTAATCCAATTTTTTCATGCTCTAATCAAAACTCAATTTGAATGTAACATTAAAACATTCCAATGTGACAATGGTACAGAATACATCAATGGCACCTTTAAACAATTCTTTGATCATAATGGGATGTTATTCCGCCTTTCTTGTCCCCACACCTCTCCTCAAAATGGCAAAGTCGAACAACACATTTCATCAGTAAACAACATCATTCGTACCTTGCTTGTTAAAGCCTCTATGCCACCTTCTTTTTGGCACCATGCTTTAGAATTGGCCACATATCTTCTTAACATACTTCCAACTAAAGTCTTGGGATTTCAGTCCCCTACCTAAATTTTATACCAATGTGATCCCAAATATTCGGCATCGCGTGTATTCGGTTGCCTATGTTTTTCCTTTGTTTCCGACCACTTCTATCCATAAATTGCAAGCTCGATCCACTCCATGTGCTTATGTTGGTCCCACTCCTAATCATAGAGGCTCAAAGTGTTACGATACGGCAAGTGGCAAAATCATTATTTGTCATCATGTTAAATTCATTGAGACCGAATTCCCATTCGCACTAAATTCACAAAACCACAAATACAACGTATGATTTTTTAATTGCCAATAGTTCTAATTCTTTATTGAATTATTTGCATTCTACTTCGAAGCCTCCAAACATAACTGAGTCCACACCACGTTCTAGCCTACTAAATCAGCCTCCTTTTACTGGTCCACGACCTCAAACGGACCAAATTGCATCTTCTTCTATTGCGCCACTAGCTCCCACAGGCTCAGTTCCCTAGCAATTCTCTCCATGTGATGCCAACACTTAGGTTGGTCAACAAACACTGCTAAGCCCACAACCCACTCCTCTTCTTTTCAGTCCAGAAACATAGCCCATTCACCCTGCCCAATCTTACAAGTCTAAGTCAGCAACATCTCTTTCCCCAAACACCTCCATTTCAACTGCTCAAACGAACCAAACCCAAAGCCCACAAATTTATCCTCAGCCTAGCAACCCCATATTACCTCGTAAGACAACCCAAGCAATGGATGGCATTTTTAAACCAAATCCTAAATACACTACCAGTTTACGTGCATCCACCACAAACATATCTCCTATACCTAAGGACCCTATTAGTGCTCTTCATGACCATAACTGGAATAGTGCAATGTTGGATGAATTCAATGCTTTGATTGATAATAAGACATGGGAATTAGAACTTAGGCCACCTAATGTGAATATAATCCAGTCTATGTGGATTTTTCTTCACAAGTACAAATCTTATGGATCTTTTGAGCGGCATAAAGCCTGTCTTGTAGGTGATGGTAAAACTTAGCAACACGTTATTGATTGTGAAGAAACGTTTAGCCTAGTGGTTAAACCAGCAATCATACGAGCAGTTCTTAGTATCGCTCTTTCAAAATCTTGGCACATTCATCAATTGGATGACAAGAATGCCTTCTTGCATGGTCGTCTTAATGAGACTGTCTATATGCATCAGCCCATGGGGTTCAGAGACAAGAGACGTCCAGATCATGTGTGTGTGCTAAAAAAATCTCTATATGGTTTAAAACAAGTTCCTCGGGCTTGGTATCAGCGATTTGTAGACTTTGTTGCATCCATTGGATTTACTCATAGTAAATCCTATCACTCTTTGTTCATTTAGAGACAAGATTCAGATATGGCATATATACTGTTGTATGTTGACGACATAATTCTTACTCCTTCTTCAAATCATTTGCGCAAATTTTTCATTACTCTTTTGAGTTCAAAAGTTGCTATGAAGGATCTTGGTCATTTAAATTTTTTTTGGGTATTGCTGTTACTCGTCTTACAAATGGCTTATTTCTATCTTAGAAAAAGTCTGTTGCAGGTATCATTGACAGAGATGGAAAGTTTAACTGCAGTCTATTCCATATTCTTGTTGACACTGAAGCTAAACTTAATGCTACTAAGGATACCCCGTATAAGGATCCAACTAAGTATCGTCGTCTTGCAGGTGCTCTTCAGTATCTTACCATCACAAGGCCTAATATTTCTTATATAGTACAACAGGTGTGTGTTGATCCCTTAAAAATCCACACGCATATTGAGCTATCAAATCTGAGCAGGAGCCTACAGAACAGGCACCATCAGGGTCGTTCATGCATATTGATTGTCCAAGGTGCTTAAGCGACTCACAAAAGGATGGAAGCAACTGCACATAACAAAGGCCAAGGGTCGCGCACATATTCGATGACCGCTTATGAATCGCAACTCCGATCACTCATATGTTTTATTGATCGAACGCTGATACTTCGATCAAACATCATTTATCAGTCGGTTGGATGCCCACTCTTAGGATACGCACACTTACATCTCAAATCACAAACCTTGATCGGTCGCCTCCAGACTATAGAGAAGATCGCATGCTCACTCATATCCAGACATAGCCGCGTCAGAGAGTCAAGACCGTCCGACCGCTTATTCAAATCGCACACTTTTTTGCTTACATATGACAACTAAGTACAGCTGTCAACAGCTGGTTACAGTCAGGCGAATGGTATATTTGTAATTAATGGGATAGGTGACTCGTCGCCTGCATATACAAGCCTCAACCCACTTTTCCGATAAGGCACATCTATAAATAGGCCATGGCTACCAACATAAAGGGGATCTTCGGAACCAGGGTGTGCTGCTAAAGGAAGTACGAACAACATAATAGAAATGATAGAAATGGGAAGCGGAATTAAACATAATATACTAAAGGAAGTACGAACAACATAATAGAAATGATAGAATCCATCTTCAGCTTCATAGTTATCTAGAATGAGCCTACTAAAACCTGAATACAAGGCTGCCCGTGTGGAAAAGAGGACACCCGAGTTTGCAAAGTGAAACAAACTACGAGTCAGTCATGGGACTGGTATGAGAAATCTTACTTAACTTATTTAACAATAAGGTTAATCAAAAGACCACGTCGCTAACGCGGAACGAGTTTACTCAATTGGATTGCCATGTAAAGTAAGTCATTAAACAACGCAATGCTTTTTAGAAAAATGAAGCCATTATAAGACTCAAGTCCCATCACACAATGCAACGCAAACCGGAGGATAGAGTTTTACCTTATGATGGCCAAATATGCTTGATACGTTTAAAGCAAATTTGATACTATTATTAGTGTCTAAATGTCTCAAAAACATTTTCAATCATAACATATCAATCATTGATGGCATAGCTACCATATACTATGTCGCCATACTAGTTTTACAATCAAAACCGCACGATGTCGTATTGGAAGTTGGATTTCCATCATGAACCAAGGCAAGGGATCGTCCTTACCAAATTCGAGACAATCTAGCCCATGTCTCAGGCTCAGCCGCAAGTGCACCTTGGATCTTCAGGGCCAGTCCACTCTTACGTTTGTGGATTAATAATTCCTGAACAGTATGTTTCCCTGCCCTATGGGGCATAGATCCAGAGCCACTAGAGACTCAAATCCGAGGCGCCTCATTCCATCATCCACATAAGTAAAATTGTATGGGATCCATACCATGACACCACTCCTAGCTAGAAAGAAACGCGTGTACTCTCTGCAGTCCTCTCCCGTTTCTGGTTCATACCGGGGTGTGAGGCTCGCTAATCAACGCTATACACAAAGCTATGCTAATTAAAGCTGTGCTTTGATCATCAACCACAAGGCTCTGCTTTTCAACAAAAGACTTGATCATTTGATGGTTGGCATGCCACACTGACAATTCACACCACGCGACTGATGTCTATCGATATATAATCTCTGAGCTCGTATGTCTCAGAGAAGGGTGTTAAGCAAGAGAATAAATTCTCCACCACCAAGCAGATATATATTTAATAGAAATCAATCAGCACAGAATAAAATCCAATGTCAGACACACATCCAATTACAAGTCTGTTCCGGGTCTGAACGAAACCGGAGACACCTTATTCCTCGTTCCATATGTTCAATACGGAAGAGAGGCAACAAATACGTCCGGACAACAACCACTATGACCCTTTCAAGGCAGCAACTCCAATCAAAGGCATCAGTAGTCGTCCATTCGATCTGAAGATCACCGGTCTTCAACCACTATCTTCAAATCTTCAACTTCTAATCATCAATCAATTATTTGAAATGAGAATTAACTCGGCCTTTTCAAATAATTCGCGAATGAATATAATTCAAAATAATTCATTTTATTCCACATCGTTTATAATATTTTATAACGATTTATTGCTATTTTTATTTATATAAAAATAGCCACTTTTAATTAAACGACGCTTCAAGTCATTACGCGGCCCTGGCGTTGTTTTTATTAAAATTTGAATTACACATTTCTCCAAATCTAACCGTTGGATCTTAGAAAATTTTATATCCTTGGAAAGATCTTTCCAAAGCGAACCCAATGGTTCCAGTTTTGGGAAAAACCGACGGTCAGATCTTTTGGTATAATCGTTTAAAGTTACGATTCCAAATCGTGAACTACCGCACGCGATTAGTTTTTTTTGGCAAAGCCAGCCAGTTTTTATAGTGGACCGTACCACTTTTTCATTATAGCAAGTAATGAGTACAAAATAAGACAGGAGATAAGCAAATCGCTTATCGGCTACAGACATACTAACACAATTACGATAGAATAACTGTAATCAAGCACCACGCAGGGTGTGATCAGCTACTATACAAATACATTCAGATACATAATTCCCACAATATTACAAGACTAAATATATCTCAAAGGGCAGATGCGTGAAGACTTCAAATACTTGCAAAACAGCAACAACGCAAGTTGAAACAGATTACTTTATAAAACCAAGCCATAAGGAGAAAAGAGGCATACACCAGCAAAAATGGAAGTCTGATATACCAAGCAGAAACAGGAAGCAACTAGAACTTCAAGCACAAGAACATATGCAGATAAATGAATAATTGCAGAAATTGAATGGTGCTAAGAAGGAAGCTGGAAGCAGAGTGAAGAATCACAGTATACCAGAACTGGTGATTATGGCAATCTCAAAATAAACAGAACTACAGGAATTCATTGGCATTCTTCATTATATACTTCCATTCAGATCCAGAAAAAAGAAGACAACCAAACCTCAGCTAAAAACCACCAACACCACCAAACTCCAAGACGACACACAAGGAATAATTGACACTGCTCACATACACCAAGACTCAATACTACAGCCCCAACTCAAAAACCTAAACCAACGAAAATCCCAAGCCAACCCCAAACTAGCTAAAAAACTAGGGATCCAATAGCCTCAATGCAAAAGCAAAACTCAGAACCAAAAAGAACTACACAGATACGATCATCAGTGCCAAAAACCGATCTATCTTATCAGACGTCTCCACCGCAATACAAACCCAAAATATAAACCAATTACATACCAGATTCAGCAAACTATCATCCCCCTTTGAAGCAGCTTACTGTAAAAATGGAATGACAAAAGGGAAAGTCAGGCTAGCCAGGAGGAGGAGGAAACGACAAGACGCAATCAAGATAAGGCAGGACGAAAATCAAGCGTAGACTTTAAGGGGATAACTGAGCTTATGAGAAGCGGAAGCGGAGGACGGAGGCCAAAGATCTAAGACAGAGAAGATAACAGAGTGGAGGAAGGATAAGACGAGGGTACGGAGGGAAGATAGAAAGGTAAGCAGCGTCGATGCTGCCAGAAAGGAGATGGGGGTAGACAGTGGCAAAGAAGCTGGGGAAGATTGATAGAAAGGGTACGGAGAGTCTAGATCTGAGGAGGAGCAAAATTAGTTCCACAAGGAGAAAGCTAGGATAGGAGGAAGGCAGGTGGAAGATGCGACGAAGGAATCGGAAGTGGAGGTGGTTAGAGAGGAGCGATAGGAAGGGAGGAAAGAAACAGAAAGGAGGATCCGCTGGCCCTAGTCACCATTGAAGAAAAAATAATGCTCGTCTGAGATTTGAAACACCGCACGCGATTAGTTTAATTATAATATATATATATTTATATATATATATATATATATATATATATATAATTTGTTCAAACGATTTCAACACCATTTTATCAAACTAGAGTCTTTTATATATGATTCACCTTTACATTAAAATGTAAATTTCTAATGTTAGCACATTTTATAAAACTAAAATCTTTTTATATGAATCATCTTTACATTAAAAGGTAAATTTTTAATGTTACCACTTTTATCAAACTAAAGTCTTTTTGTACGAATCATCTTTACATTAAAAGTGTAAATTTTTAATGTAAAAAACATTTTTCAAACAATGAATCTTTTTTTAGCTTTCAACTTTACATTAACAATGTAAATTTCAATGTAAAAACATTTTTCAAACAATGAATTCTTTTTAGTCTTTCATTTTTACATTAACAATGTAAGTTTTAATGTAAAAACATTTTTCAAACAATGAATTCTTTTTAATCTTTCATTTTTACATTAACAATGTAAATTTTAATGTAAAAACATTTTTCAAACAATGAATTCTTTTTAATGATTCCTATTTACATTAAAAATGTATAAACATTTTTATCAAAGTTGAATTCTTTTTAATGAATTCTTTATACATTAAAAATGTTAAAAAGATCTGACTAAAAAGAATTCATTGTTTGAAAAATGTTTTTACATTAAAATTTACATTGTTAATGTAAAAATGAAAGATTAAAAAGAATTCATTGTTTGAAAAATGTTTTTACATTAAAACTTACATTGTTAATGTAAAAATGAAAGACTAAAAAGAATTCATTGTTTGAAAAATGTTTTTACATTGTTAATGTAAAGTTGAAAGCTAAAAAAAGATTCATTGTTTGAAAAATGTTTTTACATTAAAAATTTACACTTTTAATGTAAAGATGATTCATACAAAAAGACATTAGTTTGATAAAAGTGGTAACATTAAAAATTTACCTTTTAATGTAAAGATGATTCATATAAAAAGATTTTAGTTTTATAAAATGTGCTAACAATAGAAATTTACATTTTAATGTAAAGATGAATCATATATAAAAGACTCTAGTTTGATAAAATGGTGTTGAAATCGTTTGAACAAATTATATATATATATATATATATTATAATTAAACTAATCGCGCGAGGTAGTTCACGATTTGGAATCGTAACTTTAAACGATTATACCAAAGATCTGACTGTCGATTTTTCCCATAACTGGAACCATTGGGTTCGCTTCGGAAAGATCTTTCCAAGGATATAAAATTTGCTAAGATCCAACGGTTATATTTGGTGAAATGTGTAATTCAAATTTTAATAAAAACAACGCCAGAGCCGCGTAATGACTTGAAGCGTCGTTTAATTAAAAGTGGCTATTTTTATACAAATAAAAATAGCAATAAATCGTTATAAAATATTATAAACGATGTGGAATAAAATGAATTATTTTGAATTATATTCATTCGCGAATTATTTGAAAAGGCCGAGTTAATTCTCATTTCGAATAATTGATTGATGACTAGAAGTTGAAGATTTGAAGATAGTGGTTGAAGACCGGTGATCTTCAGATCGAATGGACGACTACTGATGCCTTTGATTGGAGTTGCTGCCTTGAAAGGGTCATAGTGGTAGTTGTCCGGACGTATTTGTTGCCTCTCTTCCGTATTGAACATATGGAACAAGGAATAAGGTGTCTCCGGTTTCGTTCAGACCCGGAACAGACTTGTAATTGGATGTGTGTCTGACATTGGATTTTATTCTGTGCTGATTGATTTCTATTAAATATATATCTGCTTGGTGGTGGAGAATTTATTCTCTTGCTTAACACCCTTCTCTGAGACATACGAGCTCAGAGGTTATATATCGATAGACATCAGTCGCGTGGTGTGAATTGTCAGTGTGGCATGCCAACCATCAAATGATCAAGTCTTTTGTTTAAAAGCAGAGCCTTGTGGTTGATGATCAAAGCACAGCTTTAATTAGCATAGCTTTGTGTATAGCGTTGATTAGCGAGCCTCACACCCCGGTATGAACCAGAAACGGGAGAGGACTGCAGAGAGTACACGCGTTTCTTTCTAGCTAGGAGTGGTGTCATGGTATGGATCCCATACAATTTTACTTATGTGGATGATGGAATGAGGCGCCTCGGATTTGAGTCTCTAGTGGCTCTGGATTTATGCCCCATAGGGCAGGGAAACGTACTGTTCAGGAATTATTAATCCACAAACGTAAGAGTGGACTGGCCCTGAAGATCCAAGGTGCAGTTGCGGCTGAGCCTGAGACATGGGCTAGATTGTCTCGAATTTGGTAAGGACGATCCCTTGCCTTGGTTCATGATGGAAATCCAACTTCCAATACGACACGTGCGGTTTTGATTGTAAAACTAGTATGGCGACATAGTATATGGTAGTTATGCCATCAATGATTGATATGTTATGATTGAAAATGTTTTTGAGACATTTAGACACTAATAATAGTATCAAATTTGCTTTAAACGTATCAAGCATATTTGGCCATCATAAGGTAAAACTCTATCCTCCGGTTTGCGTTGCATTGTGTGATGGGACTTGAGTCTTATAATGGCTTCCTTTTTCTAAAAAGCATTGCGTTGTTTAATGACTTACTTTACATGGCAATCCAATTGAGTAAACTCGTTCCGCGTTAGCGACGTGGTCCTGTGATTAGCCTTATTGTTAAATAGGTTAAGTAAGATTTCTCATACCAGTCCCATGACTGACTCGTAGTTTGTTTCACTTTGCAAACTCGGGTGTCCTCTTTTCCACACGGGCAGCCTTGTATTCAGGTTTTAGTAGGCTCATTCTGGATAACTATGAAGCTGAAGATGGATTCTATCATTTCTATTATGTTGTTCGTACTTCCTTTAGTATATTATGTTTAATTCCGCTTCCCATTTCTATCTTTTCTATTATTCTGTTCGTCCTTCCTTTAGTATATTATGTTTAATTCCGCTTCCCATTCTTGGGCAAAGAGTCTGTTATTGAAACACAAGCATGGATGCATTCTTCTAATAGAATTTTTCAAGGCTTAAAGCTAAGGGATGATCAGAAAAGATTAATACCATCTTGGGCACTCCAAAACGAAGCTTTAATCTGGTGGGAAACTGTTACAGAGGAAAATCCAGAAGGTAATATTACTTGGGATAGATTTAAAGAAATGTTCACAGAAAGATTTATTCCTCCAGAAGCAACTGAGCGACTATATGATGAGTTTTATAATCTGAAACAAGGAGATATAACCATTCAGGAATATCAGAATAAATTCAATAAACTTTCTCGCTTTGCTCCAGAACTAATTGATGATCCTATAAGGAAGAATCTGAGATTTATTAGCAGACTTTAAAGAAAATACGAAGGTAGAGTACTTGCTTATATGAATCTTCCATTTTTTAAGATAATACAAATGGCTTATCGCTATGAGTATCTTAATAAGCAAGGTGCTTTGGAAGATGAAGAGGAAGGCAACTCTAGGAGCAAAAGGAAGTTTGAACTGAGGCAAGTATGAATTCTGAGGTCAGTAAGAAGCCTTAAGCTGATAAGAAAGGGTTGATTCTAAGAAAGAATCATTAACGACTGCCATATGCAATAACTGTAATAAGCAAGGGCATTTGCTAAGGAATTGCGAATCTTCGAAGAAACGGAAGAATGATGGATCTAAACCCAATAAGAAGTCTCAAGAGACTAGGGAATGCAATCCTTGCCACCAGACTGGTCATGTAAAGCAAGATTGCCGGCTGTTGAAAGCGACCAAGGAGGCTCAAGCCAATAGCACGGCAGAAGCTCCAACACCCTCAGCTTGTCAGAAAAGGCCAGATGTTTTGGAAGGCATTCTTACTATTAAAAATATTCCTGTCACGTTATTATTTGATACAGGTGCATCACGAAGTTTCATTTCGAGTAATACAGTCTAGAAGCTAAATCGAAAAACGAGGGATCTTAATGAATCGATTAGTTTCCATAATCCGGTCGGTGGTTCCCTTGTCCTCGGTTTATATTGCAGAGTGCCGATCTCTTATTCTTGTTACCAGTTCCCTATTAATTTGATCATCATGGAATTTTCTGAGTTCGATATTATTCTCGGGCTGGAATGGTTAACGAGATATGAAGCCGAGGTTAAATATTCCGAAAGAATCATTAAAGTTAAAACAAAGCTTGGAAATATTGTTATACCCTGTGTAGGCTCAAATTCAGATAGAAAAGAGTTTTGGGCTATGCTTAAGGTCATCCCCACTACTATTGAAATTATTCCTATCGTCAAAAATTATGCGGATGTGTTCGAAGAGGTTGATAGCTTACCTCCGCGAAGAAAAATTGACTTCAGGATCGATCTTGTTCCGAATGCAAGGCCAGTTGTGCATCCTATTCGAAGAATGACATGGAAAGAGAAAGAAGAATTGGGTAATCAAACTCGACAACTTTTATGGAAAGGTCTGATCAGGCCTAGCTTTTCGAATTAGGGTGCAGCAGTAGTGTTTGTTCCAAAGTCTGACGGTACTCTCAGATTGTGTGTGGATTACCGAGATTTAAATAAGCAAACACTAAAGAATAAATATCCATTGCCCTGTATTGATTATTTATGGGATTGTTTGAATGAAGCGAAAGTGTTTTCGAGAATGGACCTAGCTACAGGTTTCCATCAACTCCGGATTGCTGAAGAGTGTGTTCCTTTGACAGCTTTCAGAGGTCCAAACATATTTTATGAGTGGTTAGTAATGTCGTTCCGCTGATGTAACGCTCCTGCTTACTTTGTCGATTTAATGAACAGAGTATTCCGCGATGTCTTGAATAAATTTGTGCTGGTTTTCATAAGCATTTGGAAGAAGTTTTGGAAATTCTGAGAAAGAATGTTTTAAAAGCCAAATTTTCTAAATGCATATTCTAGCAAGAAGAAGTAAAGTTCCTCGGTCATGTAGTGTCGAAGGAATGAATTTCAGTGGTTCCAAGTAAGATCATAGCCATTCGAGATTGGAAGCAGCCTAGCAGTCCTACAGAAGTCAGAAGTTTTCTAGGATTGGCTGGCTATTAACAGAAATTCATTAAAGATTTTTCAAAGCTATCTTGTCCATTAACGAAACTACCAAGAAGCATACAAGGTTTAATTGGACGCCTGAATGTGAGGCAGCTTTCCAACAGCTGAATTAAGATTGACTACTACTCTAGTATTGACTATTATTGATGGCAATCAAGATTTGACAGTCTATATAGATGCTTCTCTTGACGGTGTTGGTGCGGTATTAATGCAAAGAGGCAAAGTAGTTTCTTATGCTAGCCGTCAGTTGAAGCCGCATGAGAAGAAATATCTTACTCATGATCTTGAGTTGTTAGCCATCGTGTTTGCTTTGAAGATATGGAGGCAATATCTTTTGGGTAAGAAGTTCGAATTATATACAGATCATAAGTCATTACAGTATCTGTTCACCCAGAAGGACTTGAATTTGAGGTAGCAGCGTTGGTTAAAATTTCTTGCGGCATACGATCTAGATATTTTGTATACTCTAGGGAAATCCAATTTTATGGCAGATGCACTTAGAAGAAAGAATGCAATCATCGCCAATCTCATTATTACGCCTTCATTGATTGATAAAATCTCTGCTCTTCAGAAGGATGGTGAATTTATACAGAGAATTAGTAAAAGAGTTCGGGAAGGCGAACCCACGAGTTTCCAGATTGATAACAATGGAGTTCTGAAGTTGTTAGGCCGAATTTGTGGTCCGAATATTCCTGAGCTCAGAAGAGAAGTAATGGATTGATATCACAAATCCAAGCTTAGTATTCATCCAGGGGTGAGTAAGATGTACCATGATCTCAAACGCACGTTCTAGTGGAAATCTATGAAAAGAGACATTTCCATTTATGTTAGTAGGTATTCTACTTGCCAATAAGTCAAAAACGATCAGCAAAAGCTAGTCGGCTTGTTACAACCATTGGAGGTTCCAAATTGGAAGTGGGATCAAATCTCCATGGATTTCATTAATGGTTTGCCCCGAACAAGGAAAGGCAATGACAACATATGTGTGATCGTAGATCGTTTCACGAAGACCGCCCATTTTATTCTTGTCCGATCTAATAGAACATCTCGAAGTTTGGGGCAGATTTATTTCAGAGAAATCGTTAGACTACATGGAGTTCCCAGTAGCATTGTTAGTGATCGTGATTCGATATTCGCTAGTAAATTCTGGGAAGCATTCCAAGAGGAGATGGAGGCAAAGTTAAATCTGAGCACTGCTTATCATCCTCAAACAGATGGCCAAACTGAGAGGGTGAACCATATACTAGAAGACTTGCTGCGGGCATGCATTCTTGACTTTGGCGGGTCATGGGAAGATCACTTGCATTTGGTTGAGCTATCTTATAATAACAGTTACCAAGTAAGCTTACAAATGTCGCCATTCGAAGCTTTGTATGGAAGACCATATAGATCTCCGGCACGTTGGGTAGAACATGGCAATAGACTAGTATTGGGTCCCAACATGATTCGTGAAGCTTCAGATAAAGTTGATTTCATTAAGAAGCGACTTCAGACTGCTCAGAGCCGAAAGAAGAGCTATGCAGATTCAAGAAGAAGGGATTTAGAATTTGTTGTTGGTGATTATGTATATCTGAAAGTTTCCCTATTGAGAGGAATAGTTCGTTTCGGGAAGACTGGGAAGTTGGCGCCGAGTTTCATTGGTCCATTTCGTATTCTCGAAAGGATTGGAACTCTTGCTTTCAGGGTTCAGTTGCCTGACTGGTTGCCAGGAGTACATGATGTATTTCACGTGCCTCAACTTCGAAAGCATGTACATGATCCAGACTTGATTGTGGAGGAAGCAACACAACAAGATTTGGAGACTACCCCAAGCTTAGCAGAAGGGAGCCAGTAAATATTGTTGGCAAGGAAACCAGAGTTCTGAGAAATAATAGAATTCATCTAGTCAAAGTGCAGTGGAGCGGAGATCCTAGAGACTGTACATGGGAGACAGAAGGTAGCATTAAGCAGGCTTATCCCAAGTGCAGAGTGGACATCTCTAATTAGCTCTGATGCAAGGTACATTTACAATATTTTACATTTTCCGTTTTGTTTCCTACTTTACTGTTGTTTCCTTTTCGGGGACGAAAAGTTTTTAAGTGGGGGAGATTGTAACAACTCGGAAATTCAGAACCAATTTAAAATTTTTATTTTGGCTGTTTTATTGAATTTTGAATATTTAAAATGATTCATTTTAAATAATAATGATTTAAAATTAATTTAAATCGAAGTTAGAATGTATATATTTATTTTAATTATAAAAGAAGTTAGAAATAGCATTGTAGTTTGAAATTTTGAATTTGAACTTTGACTGAATGTACAAGATTCAAAATAAATCGGATTTCAGTAAAATCAGAAATACTAGAATAATTTTAACAACATCTTTCTAACAAAGGTGAAAAATTGAAATTTCATAGCGGGAATAAAAAGTTATGTCCAATTTAAAATTAGAAATAGTCGCTATGGAATTTAATATAATATATAGCCCTTATAAATAGCCATTATGCAAACGACCTCCGTTTTTTACGAAACCACTTTGGTTGGATCCAGAATGTCAATTTATTGCAATATTCCAATTTTCATAATTTTTGGAATTAATATGTGAGCGTGGCAAAAGAAAACGGGTTTTGTCAATTTCAGTCAAATTGGATCGACCAGAAAATGGCTATTTTTCAAACGGTCTCCAAATTCGACGAAATTAATTTTATTAGGACCGTATCGTCAAAACATAGCTAGATTTATTTTTCAGGAGTTTTTGGAGTCATTATGTGGCCCTGGTAAATTAAAATGTACGACCAAATTAAATAATTAAATGGTTTATATTTTAATTTGAAGAAAAACTGACTGAAACATCGAATGGGCTTATGAAATATATTACATTATGTCCGAAATTGGGGTATTTGGCTAGGGGCGACACTCGTTGGGTTTGATTTGGAGCTAGTATAGAGAAACAAATAATTTTGCAATTAAATAAATTAAATAATTAAAATATATATATATATATATATAGGCCAATAAAAAATTACAAAACCCAATTTTGTTTATCGCCACCCTCCTATACGAATGACGGAAATGGTTCATTTCATCATCTCCAAATAACTCACGATCCTCTCCATGAAATCCATCAGTTCTTCGGGCGATTTTGTAGAGGACTCTTCGAGCTTTAAATCCCTACCACCCTTGCACCCAGTCGTTGCGTGGATTTCGAGATCTGCCCCTCCAAAGTCGCCGTCGTTCATGTCAGTTTCCCCCTCCATCCTGCAGTCGAGTTCGCCGTTGTCAGAGGTGCTAGCGCGCCTCTCGTAGCTTGTCGACGTGGTGTAATTCGATCGTCACCTAGCTTAACGGATTGGAAGAAAATCAAAGACCTAGTTTTGAACATTTTCTAAGAGGTAACGACTGATAATAATCAAACTATTTATTACACTTTAAAACCGTTGCGAATTCATGTTTATTTATAAAAATTGTATCTTTATCATACGATAATGAAATTCGATGAAAAAGGAGACATCGGGACCATGGCATCGTGCACGACATTCCAGAAGAGACCGGAGAATTTTTGGAGCTTTCTACGAATTTAGAAGGATTAAAAAGCAATGTGAGATTTCTAATTTAAAAATAATTAAATAAAATTATATTTGGTTGCAGACAGAGTTTAGAAACTCCTGACACCATCATCCATAGAGCATTGACGACTTGTTTGTACTGTGGTGTGAAATTGATTGCTATTGTGCGTGATTGATTGTGGTTGAAACAAAATTAGTTATGATTGTGGAAAATTCACAGTGTTGTGAAAATGAATTGTATTATGAAAATAAAACCCTTGTATCGCCGCGAGGCCTAGGATAGCAGATGAGCCGTACTAGGGACGATGCTGGTTTTAATTACCCTACCGTTATAATGCCGAAATTTTCTGAAATATTCATGTGTTGTAAAATATTCAGATGTGAAATGAAAATTGTCTAAGCAATAAAAATTACATTTTTATTGAAAGAAGAAATAATGAAAAATATTCATTGTTTGAAAAAAAAAAGTTTAAACAATAAAAATTTACATTTTCATTAAATATCAAAAATATGTAAAATGATCATTATTTCAAAAAAATTAAACAAATAAAAATCACATTTTTGTTGTAAGTGCAAAATATGTAAAATGTTCGTATTTTGAAATAGAATTGTTTGAACAATAAAAATTACATTTTTATGGTATATATAAAATATGAAATATGATCATAGTAGAAAAATAAATGTTAATAATAAAAATTTCATTTTTATTGTGTATATAGAAATATGGAGAAATGATCATTATATGAAATGAAAATAAGTTAACATTTAAAAATTACATTTTTAATGTAAAAATGGATCTTTAAAAATGATCATATTTTGATAGAATTTGTTAACATAAGAAATTACATTTTTAATGTATAAAGAATTCATTAAAAAGAATTCAACTTTGATAAAAATGTTTATACATTTTTAATGTAAATAGGAATCATTAAAAAGAATTCATTGTTTGAAAAATGTTTTTACATTAAAATTTACATTGTTAATGTAAAAATGAAAGATTAAAAAGAATTCATTGTTTGAAAAATGTTTTTACATTAAAACTTACATTGTTAATGTAAAAATGAAAGACTAAAAAGAATTCATTGTTTGAAAAATGTTTTTACATTTAAATTTACATTGTTAATGTAAAGTTGAAAGCTAAAAAAAGATTCATTGTTTGAAAAATGTTTTTACATTAAAAATTTACACTTTTAATGTAAAGATGATTCATACAAAAAGACTTTAGTTTGATAAAAGTGGTAACATTAAAAACTTACCTTTTAATGTAAAGATGATTCATATAAAAAGATTTTAGTTTTATAAAATGTGCTAACATTAGAAATTTACATTTTAATGTAAAGATGAATCATATATAAAAGACTCTAGTTTGATAAAATGGTGTTGAAATCGTTTGAACAAATTATATATATATATATATTATAATTAAACTAATCGCGCGCGGTAGTTCATGATTTGGAATCGTAACTTTAAACGATTATACCAAAAGATCTGACAGTCGGTTTTTCCCAAAAACGGAACCATTGGGTTCGATTTGGGAAGATCTTTCCAAGGATATAAAATTTGCTAAGATCCAACGGTTAGATTTGGAGAAATGTGTAATTCAAATTTTAATAAAAACAATGCTAGGGCCGCGTAATGACTTGAAGCGTCGTTTAATTAAAAGTGGCTATTTTTATATAAATAAAAATAGCAATAAATCGTTATAAAATATTATAAACGGTGTGGAATAAAATGAATTATTTTGAATTATATTCATTCGCGAATTATTTGAAAAGGCCGAGTTAATTCTCATTTCAAATAATTGATCGATGATTAGAAGTTGAAGATTTGAAGATAGTGGTTGAAGACCGGTGATCTTCAGATCGAATGGACGACTACTGATGCCTTTGATTTGAGTTGCTGCCTTGAAAGGGTCATAGTGTTAGTTGTCCGGACGTATTTCTTGCCTCTCTTCCGTATTGAACATATGGAACGAGGAATAAGGTGTCTCCGGTTTCGTTCAGACCCGGAACAGACTTGTAATTGGATGTGTGTCTGACATTGGATTTTATTCTATGCTGATTGATTTCTATTAAATATTTATCTGCTTGGTGGTGGAGAATTTATTCTCTTGCTTAACACCCTTCACTAAGACATACGAGCTCAGAGGTTATATATCGATAGACATCAGTCGCGTGGTGTGAATTGTCAGTGTGGCATGCCAAGCATCAAACGATCAAGTCTTTTGTTGAAAAGCAGAGCCTTGTGGTTGATGATCAAAGCACAGCTTTAATTAGCATAGCTTTGTGTATAGCGTTGATTAGCGAGCCTCATACCCCGGTATGAACCAGAAACGGGAGAGGACTGCAGAGAGTACACGCGTTTCTTTCTAGCTAGGAGTGGTGTCATGGTATGGATCCCAGACAATTTTACTTATGTGGATGATGGAATGAGGCGCCTCGGATTTGAGTCTCTAGTGGCTCTGGATTTATGCCCCATAGGGCAGGGAAACGTACTGTTCAGGAATTATTAATCCACAAACGTAAGAGTGGACTGGCCCTGAAGATCCAAGGTGCAGTTGCGGCTGAGCCTGAGACATGGGCTAGATTGTCTCGAATTTGGTAAGGACGATCCCTTGCCTTGGTTCATGATGGAAATCCAACTTCCAATACGACATCGTGCGGTTTTGATTGTAAAACTAGTATGGCGACATAGTATATAGTAGTTATGCCATCAATGATTGATATGTTATGATTCAAAATGTTTTTGAAACATTTAGACACTAATAATAATATCAAATTTGCTTTAAACGTATCAAGCATATTTGGCCATCATAAGGTAAAACTCTATCCTCTGGTTTGCGTTGCATTGTGTGATGGGACTTGAGTCTTATAATGGATTCATTTTTCTAAAAAGCATTGCGTTGTTTAATGACTTACTTTATATGGCAATCCAATGGAGTAAACTCGTTCCGCGTTAGCGGCGTGGTCCTGTGATTAACCTTATTGTTAAATAGGTTAAGTAAGATTTCTCATACCAGTCCCATGACTGACTCGTAGTTTGTTTCACTTTGCAAACTCGGGTGTCCTCTTTTCCACATGGGCAGCCTTGTATTCAGGTTTTAGTAGGCTCATTCTGGATAACTATGAAGTTGAAGATGGATTCTATCATTTATATTATGCTGTTCGTACTTCCTTTAGTATATTATTTCTATTATTTCTATTATCCTGTTCGTACTCATTCTCTCTCTTCCCATTTCAATATCATTTCTTAGTGGAAAGAGAGAGAGAATGAGTGGTGAAATGGGTGGTGGAGATTAAGGGGGAGAGTTCATATGCAATATAAGAGGTGTAGCGGAACCCTCCTCTCTCTATATATACACACACACACACATACACACATGCATATATATATACATACATATACATATATACAACAAACATCATTCAACTGTGAACACTGAAATAAATAACATATTAAAAAAACAAAGATAAATTATCCAATAATATTAATCTAGAACTAAAAAGAACATTATTAATTACATACAAAAAAACCACAACATCCATAATCCTTCATCAATTCATACACCAAGCTGAATTATGTACAACAAAACTATTCAGTTGGCGCTAACATTATCCTAAATACAAACACATATCATCCATAACCATACTAAAACCATATAACACCATATTTACACCAAAATAAGTCTAACTAACATACACAACCATCTTACGAAGATGATGACGAAGTTGCAAGCAAACGCGAAACCGAAGGCAAACGTGAAACTGTAACATTCAAGTTGATGTACATGCAACGCTGTAGCTGCAAATTTCGAAATATCAACCTCTCCATCTGTGTTTGCATCAATCGGTTCAATAAATATGTGAATGAATGATCAAATTTCCGGTTAAATTCCTAGAAAGCACTACTAAGCATAAGTATAACTGTAATCAGAATATACGCTATGAGGATAGAAGTTTGTTTTGATGATATGATTGAATTTAAAGAATGTTTTGATGACATGGATGAATTTAAAGAAGTGTCAATGTTTGATTTGGTTAACAATGTAAAGATAGTATTTTAACTTTCTTTCCTTCATTTTGATAACATCACTTCTCTAGTATTATAATAAAAAATCAATGAATTATATAGATTGTGTTACCAACTATTTGACAACAAATTTGGGTAATAGAGGTGGTGAAGTGAATATTATATAGATTGAAGTATAGCTTATTTACTAAATTTTAATCTGTTTCTTTAAAACAAATGATAAATGGATGAACTCTATACTTAGAAAAATCGAGAGAAAAGGCTACAACCTTCAAAGAAAAACATGGAACCACCCACCGAAAAATCTTCTACCAATGATCCAAGGATTATTAAAAGATAAATGAGTAACTAAGAGGGAAATGGCATTGCTTTCTAGGCGCAAAATAAAAAATTAAAAGTTAGGCATTTCACAAAATTTACCTCAAAATGGACAATGACATGGCTAAACTGCAACCCACCCAACAACTAAAAACTGCCAATACAGAAATACGAGACATTACTTTTAGTTACACTACACTAAAACAGTGGATTCCCAACAAGTATATGTGTCACAAATAATTTCAGTAACACTTTTATGTGTCACCAACGGCCTGTGAGGAATTTCCTGTAACACTTATAAGTGTTACAAGCAGAGTAACTGCTAACACTTATAAGTGTTACAAACATATTCATTGCTTACACTTATAAGTGTTACACGAAATTCATTGCTAACACTTATAAATGTTGGAACTATAAGATATGGTAACACTTATAAGTGTTACAGGAAATTCATTGCTAACACTTATAAATGTTGGAACTATAAGATATGGTAACACTTATAAGAGTTACAAACATATTCATTGCTAACACTTATAAATGTTGGAACCATAAGATATGGTAACACTTGTAAGAGTTGCAAACATATTCATTGCTAACACTTATATTTGCATATAAGATGGCATAAGCTCTATTTAATATGCATTCAGCTATGATATTATCTCGACATAACAACGTGTAAAGAAATCCATAAGAAAAAAAATCCATATTCATGACAACAACAAAGTACAAACTAACAAAAAATAATAATAGATAAAGATACTAAATTCAACACATATACAATATCCAATTCCATAGTAAAAACAATACATAATTAACAAAATGCAAGATGTTTTTCATATTTGAAGTCTACAAGTACCAAATGCGAAAATCCAGCCATATAACGAACCTTACATCCAAAATTTTGCATAGCTTGTACCACCAAAATTTATCCTTTTCTCCGTTTCGATGTTTCCTGCGTGCATTTAATTAAATAGCATCATTTAAGTTTCAGATAGTGTTAAATGTTATAAGTTCAAAGTCATACCTTCTTAATTTTGACACATCTTTTGTCCATTGAACTCGATGAAATCTTGCAATTTAAGCTCCTTTTTAAGCCTTCTATTTTCTTCAAGAACCTCCAACGCAAATTCCACACCACGATCGCATAATGGTTCGTCAATCCAATGGATGAATCCACAGTCTCTAAGAGTTCCAGTGTTTGCACAAATAAAATATCGACGTCCAACATTTTTATTCAAATAGCATATTTTGAATATTGGTTCAATGTTGCAATGACATAGCAACCTTCGAGATTGTACTTCTCCAATATTGAATATTGGCAGGGATGGCAATTTTGTTGGTGTTGTCGATCTAGTAGGCGGTGCCATATCATTCTGAACACTTAATAATGCCAAATCTCTTTGTAAGCTCGACTCTATTCTCTCGTAGACACTAAATGGAGTTGTCGTACAAGATTCGGCTGAACAAAAAATTTGAGAAGGATCGTCTGAATCATCTGAATACACTAGGATCACGGTAATCAGTCGAAGGTCTTGAGTATGAAGACATCTACAGAAAATAAATAAACAACAACAATATCCACTAGCACAGTTTCAGCAATCCACAGTTTCAGCAATCCACAGTTTCAGCAAGCCACTGGCACAGTTTCAGCCATCCACGGACGATATGCACAGTTTGCTTCTAAAAAAAGACAGTATATAAGAAAAGAAAAAAAACAGTTATTTGTTTTGGCATAGATTACAAATCCTTAGAAACTGAAAGACAAACCTGGATTAATTTTGGCAAAGCAATGTTCCAGCTTGAAATGTTGCAAATTCTAAGTGTATGTGTGAATATTGCAAGAAAGATAAACTAGTGAACACTAATTAATTTCAACAGAACTTAAGTCTCTATTTTAATGTTATACATAATACAATATTTATGCTAGAACCTGTGTCCAATACTATTGTTACATAAAACATATATATCGCCTTTTTTAGTCTTCATACAGTAACCACTAAAAAGGTGTGCTGTCACACTTCATAATTTAGTTACAATCAAATGGTGGTTAAGCTAAGCAAAGTCGCAAGTAAATTCTGAACTACAAATTAAACTGGGATTTTTGAAATTTACAGCATTTATGGCAATAACTAGTGAGGATTATTACACCTTTGGATGGGAGTTCTACTTTACCTGCATACTGAATGAGATCGGAAAATGAAACAGGACCTCCTTTAGATGCAGAGTCTATTTCCTTCTTAGCTTCTATAATTATATTCAATGCAGGAGAATGCCCTCTATTTTCTGGTCTGCTAATCTCTGGATTTTAAATATGAAGGAAAAAGGACGAGTTATTCACCAAAACAATCAAAAATTAGTACAAAAATTATAACCTTTAACGTTGTACATAATGTGTCTTCGATACTTGCTGCAAAAAAATGTTATAACATGATAAAGCTTCATAAACAATTTAAGTTTATAACCCACGGTACAAATGATGCTGAACAAGTTAGATATATCAGCCATATACACCTGGTTATTCAAGAGATAATATTTTAAATGCATGATCAATAATGAAATCATCCATAGTCAGATTTCAGTGATTTTCATATGCCAGCTATATGAATTTCTACAAGCAAGAACATAACTTCCTTTCCTTGTTATGTATATTATCATTTAACTGAAAGCAGTGTTCATTAGTTTCCATTTTTGCCTTTAAAATAAAAAAGAAATATACCAAATTATCCCTCTTCTTTCAATAAGCAGTGTTCATTAGTTTCCAAATTATCCCTCTTTTTTATTATCCTGTCATCTTTTAGAGCACAAAAAAGTTTACTTTTCAGAGCCCAAGTAAACAAAATCATTATCATAAACTATAAAGAAAATTTATTCCAAACGACTTGCCACATCTAGTTAGTATTATTCCAAACGACTTGCCGCATCTAGTCAGTATTCTGTTTTTCTTTAGCAAACTTGCACAATCTTCAATGTCTTTCTCGCATTTTACCCAAGCAAATGCAGGATGTGAAGGAGTTCTTTCACCAGTAAATTTGCACGTTTCAGGCGTTACACAAAGCGATTTTGCAGTTTCGAGAACTCGAAACTGAAACTGAAACTGAAACTGAACATTGCTCAGTTTCAGTTTCGAGTTCTCGAAACTGAAACTGAACATTACTCAGTTTCAGTTTCGAGTTCTCGAAACTGAACTGAAAATTGTCCAGTTTCGAGAACTCGAAACTGAACTGAACATTGCTCAGTTCCAGTTTCGAGTTCTCGAAACTGAACTGAACATTGTCCAGTTTCGAGAACTCGAAACTGAACTGAACATTGCTCAGTTTCAGTTTCGAGTTCTCAAAACTGAAACTGAACATTGCTCAGATTCAGTTTCGAGTTCTCGAAACTGAACTGAACATGGTCCAGTTTCGAGTACTCGGAGCTCGAAACTGAGCATTGCCTAGTTTCAGTTTCGAGTTCTCGAAACTGAAACTGAGCATTGCCCAGTTTCGAGTACTTGAAACTCGAAACTGAGCATTGCTCAGTTTCAGTTTCGTAACTGCTCAGTTTCAAGTTCTCGAACCTGAAACAGAGCATTGCTTAGTTTCGCAGTTTCGAGAACTTGCTCAGTTTCAGTTTCGAGTTCTCGAAACTGAACTGAACATCGCCCAGTTTCGAGTACTCGGAACTCGAAACCGAGCATTGCTCAGTTTCAGTTTCGCAGTTTCGAGAACTTGAAACAAGTGTACAAGTCTTTGATCAAACCCATATATACATAAGCATGAACATGGCAATTACACAAACATATACATATATATGGGTAGACTACATGGAGCATAGCAATTACACAAACAGATACATATATATCGTTTATTTAAATCGACGTTCTACATACCTAGACCCATGTAATATATTCCTTTTAGTGATTTATGGGTATTCCGTTATAGCATATAAACCACAGTAAATCCTTACAAATATATTGGTAAAAATCGGACAATTGATACCATAGAAAGATGTATAAGAGCATTAAGTTTTAATCAGTTATATCGGCCTTGATTTGTAAACAATTGGAATTGATAACATTAAAGTTAGGCTATTATTTTTGTGTTTGGCGTTTGTACCCATATATAGATGACAAGAATATATACATATGAGATTCAACTACCCTGTATATTATCATTAATGGCACCGAATGGTACAAGCAAGATTGAAACGGCCTCATTTATTTGCAGATATGATTAAATTAAGCTTACACATTATATTATCGTTTCAGAAAGACATGGATATACTAATTGAAAGTGCAGCATTAATACTGGTAGTCTGGTATGCACGTTTAAACTGGCAAGTTTATTTTATTTTATCTTTATCTTTTTTTTTCTTTTTTTTTTCTTTTTATTCTTACGCTGACCCAAAACCTGCCCATCCCTTAATCCACTCACTAACATTAATTTGCTTGGCACCTGCACCCATTTCCCATTCGCAGGCATGAATCAAATGCCTACCCATTTCTTCCCATTCCTCTTTAATAATGATTAATAGCTTATAATAATGATTACTTACACAAATTATCCTCGTTAAAACTATATCACATCACGATTTAAATAATTTGGTTTTAGTCAAATTCCCAATGTTATCCCGCTTGACTTGATTAGGCCAAATACAAAAATCACTGTCCAATAATAAAAATTATTACAAAATATATTATTCTGGTTGAAGGCTTTGAATTTGAGTTGACTACAGTTGATCATGATGCTAACCTTATACATTTTATTTTAAATATTGTATCTTTATATATATATATATATATATATATATATATAACAAATTTTACATTTGGCTCTAGGATATAAGCCTAACTCTATCGACAATTAACTAACACCACTTCTCTTTTTAGTTTAATGTTTAAACTAAAACATAAAAATAGTAAGCAGATCTATCATAATTTACTTACATTTTTAGTTGTACAACCTAGGTTTTGATCACCTAAAGGTGAGGTATTTGAATTGGTTAATTTTCAATGGTTTGACAAGTAGGAGTTATGCAACAGATTCTGAAAACTGAATCTGAAAATGGTTTAAAATGGTTAAAAAAATTCAAAATTTATTTTCTGAAAACTGAATCTGAAAACAGATTCTGCAATAAATTTATTTTCAAAATTTTCTCATTGTTAAAAATGGTTTAACTGAAAACTGAAAATGTGACTAAGAAACAGATTCTGATTCTCAATTGTTTGACAAGTAGGAGTTATGCAACATGTTGATCACATATGGCGTACATATATACATATATGCGCAGATGATAACATATATATAAGTAATACACAAGTAATACTATATGATCACATATGGCGTACAATCAGCGAGTTGGAGTTTATATGGCATAACAGCAGATCACACAAGTAATAACTATTCATTGTCATAAACCCATATACTTAATTAAGACAGAAATAATGTGCTGAACTCAAAGGTACGAACTTACAATATTGTGTGTAGTAAGAAATATCACATGAGCTACACAAAACGGAAATATTAACTTGTAATTCATGTAGTCATCCATTTTTTTCAATTATTGAAAGCCTAAATGATTTTGACATATCAAATCACCAAATTACAAAACTAATGAAGAACTTGCCTAAATGATAAGTAAATGATCTCTTGATTGACCCTGGTTTAAACATTAATACACTCTATCACATACAGTTTATAATAGCTTTACCAATTCGAATATAGCTATTTACAGGAAAAAAAAATCCAAGAAAAATAATATGACAAAATCTCAATGTCTATTTCTGTAAATTGATACAAAAATAATATATCTGTTTCATAGCCCAAAAATAAATAACATAAATTTGTTTTAAAACAGACTTTTTGTCCAAACATAATGAAATATAAATTAATCAAAATTTGAATCCAGATGATTTGTATAGTTAACAAGTAATACTATATCGCCATAACAAAACTCACACTCGGATTATCAATTAAAATATAAAAGCAATCTGCTCAGATTCGTAATTCCTTGAGCAAGATCAAGGATTTATCTAACAATTCCAGTTTTATTTAAAAAAAAAATTCCAAGACCAAACTGGAAATTCTAAGCTCATGTAAGATCTGATTTCAGATATAGCTCAATAAGCTTATACATGCTTTCCACCCCAAATCAATTACACAAATCTGATTCATACAAATCTCAGGAGCTCAACAAAATTGGATCTAGAATGCTGATGCAAGCCATATTTCGATCAGATTTGATACCGGATTTAAAGCAGTGAACCAGTATATATGCATTGGACAAAGTATCAAAAAACCGACTCTCAAATAGGCCAGGACCTTCAAAAAAGCAAATAAAAAAATACCCTAAAATCCATTCATGCCAAATTCTAATTCACCAGAGACCAATAAAGGAAAACGAGAAGCATATGTTCTGAATTTCAGATCTAGAGGAAGAAAAAGCTCACGATTTAGAGGATTTCTAGAAGTGAAATCGAATTTTTACCTCAAATCGTGATTCCTAGAAGCCGCCGTGATTCCAAGAATCCCCAATTCCTATAAGCCCCAATTCGAAGTCCATTCTTTAATCGTAGATTTCAATTTTCGAGTTTCTCTGATGTTGATGAGAACGGTGATTTCAATTTCAACGTGTATTTGCGTTTGTAGCGGCCTGGAAAGAATAAGTGTTAGAGGACTGAGCGTTGAACATCCAATTAGGGTTATATGCGACAAGTTACCCTTTTGCCCTTACAAAAAAAGACTTGACCAAGCACAACAACACATAAAAGTGTTGGCACAATTTTGGTGACATATTTTTGCTACTGCAACACATATAAGTGTCACTAGTCTACAACACATATAAGTGTTGGCAGTTGAAAAAAATAAGAGTTGCCAATTGGCCATTGTGGTGTAGTGTTACAAGGATAAATGATATAAAAGATATGAAATAGTAATAATAATTCATTACCAACCCTTAAAATTCCTTCTAGGTCAAAGGGGGCTTGACAATACGAGGGAGCATCCTCTACAATTAGGCCACTTGATAGGGAATTCAGCTGCGCTCCTATGTCAAATATATAGTATATCACATTTATTAAAATATAAGTTAATAAAACATATGTATCGAGCATTCACAAATGAACTGAGTATTGCTCAGTTGCAAATGCAACAGGGCACTTTGTCCAGTTCAGTTGCATTAGCAACTGAACTGCCTGGTTCAGTTGCAAATGCGACTGGGCATTGCTATGCTCGGTTGCATTTGTAAAGGAACTGAGCAGTGCCTCTACTGCTACAGCTGGACACCTAGTTCAGTTGCATGTGCAACTGGACTCTTCTCAGTTTAGTTGAAAATGCAACTAGACACTACTTAGTTGTATTTGTAACTAAATCGATTAGTCAAGTTGCAAAAGCAAATAAGCACTACATATTCTTGTTGGAAAACTCAATAAAAAAAGAAAGGTACAAAATTAGTAGATAGACTTACCTTAACTTGAAAGATTGTTCCTTTTCACCATCATCGTCAAATCATTCTTTGCCCCTACCATTTACTCAATTAGCCTATACAAATCAATATGTGAAATTGTGCAAAATGGAAATTATTTTTGAGGAACGAAAGGTAAGTTTGTAACTAGTAAGACATAATAATATGGATGGATGATTATGAACACTTCTCAAATAGAAATAAACAAAATAGAAAAGATGAATTACCTAATGTCATGACCAGGCTATAAGCATCACAAAGGAAGACCGGACATAAGCAACCATATCATGGACTGATTCCTTGTAGCCAAGACTCTAACCATTGTAGCCAAGACTCTAACCATTATTGTAGCCAAGCTATCTCATCGGCTAGAGGTGGCAAAATGCCACCAAGAAGAAGCAAAGAATTCGCAGCAAATCCAAAATCTCCACACAATCACCAAAAAAACAGAACATACCAACAACACCCCTAAACAACCCAGAAAAATGGAAGTTACAACCACGAAGAAATGACACAAAAACTCACCAAACCCAAAAGCATTAACAGCTTGACCAAAAGAATGCCTTTCTGTAGTTTCCAGTCAAGTACGACTGCTTAATCGACCAAGAGGTTAACGAAAAGGGACAGGATTCTCGCTAGTAGTAATCATAGGAGGACCGTCAGAACTAGATATAAAGGCAAAAAAGAAAGGAGACGACATATCTTAGAACTTGAGAACAGGCGATAGAGAGGCAAATTTACAGCTAGGGTTCAGTATAAGAGAAAGCTAGGTTAGAAAGGAGGGCGACGAATAAAAAGAGGCGGAAGGTAAAAGTAAAGAAAGTGGAAAGAGAGGCGATGCAATAAAAAACCTAGTCTCCATGACCAAACGAAGCTGAAGGTTTTTTCATTTGCAATTTGAGATAATTGATTTTAGATCTGGGAGTTTCGATTTCAACGGAATAAAAATGAAAAAGGTTTATGTTTGGAGATGTAAAAAAGGACGGAGGGAAAATTTTGGCGAAGCCAACATATTTCAGACCAAAGGGGAAATTTCGGCTTCGACGTCAATTTTAATTTTAACGAAAGTAAATTTGCACATGCGGAAGAGTATGGTTACATAAACGAAATTCTAGAGACTTCCATTCAAATCATTTATGTGTTTATATTGTTATTAATTATAAATTATTAAAAATTAAATATAAGTCTTAATTGTTAATTATTTAATAGTAAAACTAGTTATTGATTGTTGGATATCACTTCTTATTTACTAATGATTACTTTTTACTTTTCAATTATAATTGAATATTAATTATTAAATGTTAACTATGATGTACATTATGTTAAAGATTAGCATTTATTACAACTGGAAAAAGAAAAATGTCATAATAAGTATTCATCACAACTAACGAAAAATTACCTGTAAAAACAAGCATTGATACACAAACAATGAAAAAACGAGATTAAAAACAAAATTATTTTAAGTTTATACTAATTTTACTTTTTATTTTTGAACTTTAGAAAAAAATTAAAACAGTATTTTAAAATTTTATGAATATTTGTAAGGTAATGTTTGTATTGTTTGAAATTCGAAATTCTATAACATTTATAAACTTTCTTATTTTTAAATTTTTTACGTTTTATAAAATTTTATATTTATTTCAAAATTATGAAAACTTCATGTAACGACCCAGAAAATCTGAACCAATTTAAAATTTTTAAATTGGCTAAAATAATGGACTTTAAATATTTAAAATAAATATTTTAGATAATGGCGATGAAAACTGAGTTTGAATCGACATTTGAAAACGAATATAATTAATTATAATTATATATAGAATTGAAAATGGCGCGGTAGTTCGATAATTCGATTTCAAACTTCAATTGAATATACCGGGTGCGAAACAATCCGGATTTTAGTGAAACCAAAAATATTTAAATCTGTTAGTGAATATCTTTCTAACGGATTCGACCAATCGAAATTTGATAGCGGGAATCAAAAGATATGTCCAGTTGAAAATTCTGAATAGTCGCTATGGAATTCAGGCCCTTAAAAATGGACATTTTGCAAATGACCTCGGATTTCGATGAAACCACTTTTGTTGGATCCGCAGTGTCAAGTTATTGTTAGGTTTCAAATTTCATAATTTTTCGAATCAATATGTGAGCGTGGCAAAAGAAAACGCGTTTGACCAGTTTCTGTTGAATTTAATCGACTGGAAATTGGTCATTTTTCATACGGTCTCAGAATTAGACGAAATTAGTTTTGTTAGGACCGTATCGTCAATACGAAACTAGAAAATATTTTTCTGGAATTTTTCTAGTTAGTATGTGACCCCGGTAATTTGAAATGTACGTTTAAAATTCAATATAAGGATTTAAATGTAAATTTCAATGGAAACTAATTGTAACGATCAAATCAGCTTACGATACATATCCCATTGTGTTCGGAATGGGGGTAAAACGCTATGGACGACAGGCGGTAGGCCTCGTTTCGAGGTCGAATGTAAAAGTCAACCCTTTTGCAAATTTAAATAATAAAATAATAAAAAAAAAAAATTAATTTCCCCCCCCCCCCCTTTATCTTCATTGCGCCCCCCCCCCCCGATTAATAAAATCAGAAACGAAATAAAAAAAAAAAAAGAAAACCTAAACTAATCGAATCGCGCCGCCCCCCACTGACCTCGACGCCGACGAACCCTTCGCCGTACCCCTCCGTCAGACCTCCTTCCAGCGAAGGCGACGCAACCATCGAGCAACCCCCGAAGTCAACGCCTTCTCCGTCGAAGCTCGAAGCCGCCGCCCGTTCAAAGCCGACCGCCACCAGAGAAATCCCCCCCCCCCCCTTCGCAGCTTCGGTGAGCATTTTTTATTTTATTTTATTTTATTTTATTTTCTTTTTATTTAATTCTGTAAAACTGATTTATTTATAGAATAAAAACTGATTTATTTATAAAGTTAAAAACTGATTTATTTATAAAGTATTAAAACTGAATTTGTTTTAAAAAAAAAAAACTGATTTTATTTCGAAAAGGAAAACTGATTTGTTTATAAAGATTAAAACTGTTTATTTTAAAAAAGAATTTTAAACTGATTTTTTTTAAAAAAAAGAATTTTAAACTGATTTATAAAAATATAAAAACTGATTTTTCTGAGGTTTTAAAAACTGAATTATAAAGGAATATAAAAACTGATTTTAAAATGATTTATAAACTAGAAGAAGATTAGAAATTTAAAAGTAAAAATCAGATTTTTATATATGGAAAGCCGAAGTAAAAATCATATTTCTATATATCGAAAGTCGAAAGTAAAAATCATATTTTTATATATCGAAAGTCGAAAGTAAAAATCATATTTTTATATATCGAAAGTCGAAAGTAAAAATCATATTTTTAAATATTGAAAGTCGAAAGTAAAAATCATATTTTTAAATATTGAAAGTCAAAGTAAAAATCATATTTTTAAATATTGAAAGTCAAAGTAAAAATCATATTTTTAAATACTGAAAGTCAAAGTAAAAGTCATATTTTTATATATCGAAAGTCGAAAGAAAAATCATATCTTTATATATTGAGTAGCATAGTAAAAATTCGATTTTTACATGTGTAGAGAATACGGGCGAAAGCGACAAAAGGCGAAGATTTCTATAAAGGAAGAGTCGTGGTACTGGATAGCTATTGGTGAGATTTCTGATTTAAAATTTATATATATATGTGTGAAGTAAAAGTGAATTGCTATATATAAATATATATATATATATATACGCCCCTCGTCCACAAACCATGGACGATATTTATTGGTTGAAATTGTTGTGAAAATTGAATGATTGTTTGGGATTGTTTGTGATGGATATTGGTTGATTGTGGTTGAAAAATACCCGTTTGTGGTTGTGAAATATTTGGTTGAAACCACTTAGGATTAGTTTGTGGAAATGAAATAAATATATACATGCCGCCTGCGTGCGAACTAAATGCAAGATTCCCATTGTCAAAAACCGCGAGGTTTTAAGGTAGAGCGAGGAGCCGTACTAGGGACGGTCCCGGTGTAACTACCCTGCCGTTATGCTGCCGAAATTTTGAATAATATTTGTGTGTTTGAATTATTTTCATATGCTTAAACTATATTTATTCATTGTATAGAAAACATTCATGTGTTGAATTGATATTCCTTCGTTGTTTAGAAATTCATGTGTTGAATGGTATTCATATTTTGAAATAAATTGTTCGATAATAAAAATCACATTTTTATCTATATATAAAAACTATTGAAAACATTCATGTGTTGAATTGATATTCATTCTTTGTTTAGAAATTCATGTGTTGAATGGTATTCATATTTTGAAATAAATTGTTCGATAATAAAAATCACATTTTTATCTATATATAAAAACTATTGAAAACATTCATGTGTTGAATTGATATTCATTCGTTGTTCAGAAATTCATGTGTTGAATGGTATTCATATTTTGAAATAAATTGTTCGATAATAAAAATCACATTTTTATCTATATATAGAAACTATAGAAAACATTCATGTGTTGAATTGATATTCATTCGTTGTTTAGAAATTCATGTGTTGAATGGTATTCATATTTTGAAATAAATTGTTCGATAATAAAAATCACATTTTTATCTATATATAGAAACTATAGAAAACATTCATGTGTTGAATTGATATTCATTCGTTGTTTAGAAATTCATGTGTTGAATGGTATTCATATTTTGAAATAAATTGTTTGATAATAAAAATCACCTTTTATCGACTATATGAACTATATAGAAAAACAGTGTTTTGAAATGAATCGTCTTACAATAAAAATCACATTTTTATTGTATGCATAAATCGTTGAAATGTGAAGTGTTAAAAATAGCCACTTGTTCAAAATAAACATATATGAGATGAAATATTCATTAATTAGCTAATGAAATGATTTGCACCTATTTATGTAACATTAGAATGAATGGAGTTTTTAAACCAAATAGAAATCAAATATGAAGTCGAATAGAAATTGATAAATGATAAGAACTGTATATATATGTACATGCATATTCATTGAACAGGTTATAGCAAAGGGGCTAGAGAAGAGGAATAAAATTTTGTGCCCGACAAATAGGTACACATTTACTGATTTGTTTGGGTGATGATTTTGAGCCTGTTGGCGAGCCGCTTGGCTTCTTCTTTTTCTTTTTGAGATTAGAAGGACCGGGAACGCTATTTGCGATTTCCCGACGCTCCCGGTACAGGGGAGGTTATGGCGAAATTTTTCCAAAATTTAAGGTGTTAGAAAAATATTTGAAGTGAAAACGATATAGAAAACAATGAATGAACTATATTTATATAAATATATAAATATAAATAAAATTAAAACGAAACGAGGCCGTGCAGTTCGTATTTTGAAACCGTGATTTCAAACGACTAGTGCGGTAAATCCGACCATTGGATTTTCCCGAAACCTCAACCGTCGGGTACGCCTTGGAAATATCTTCCCAACGGCACCAACTTTGTAAAAATCCAACGGTTGGATTGTCTGGAATGTTTAATTCAAATCTGAAGAAAAACAGCGCCAGAAACGATTATATTTATTTATATATATAAATATAATTATATTTAATCGAATAACGACGCTGCAGTTCGTATTTTGAAATCGAAATTTCAAACGATTGTACCGGGAGATCCGACCGTCGGATTTTCCCGAAACTGGAACCGTTGGATTCGTTTTGAAAAGACCTTTCTAATGATGTAAATTTTGTGAAGATCCAACGGTTAGATTTTCAGATATGTGTAAATCAAATCTGAAGAAAAACAGCGCCACGGCCGCCTTATGGCCCGAAGCGTCGTTTTGAATAAAATGGCTATTTTAAAATAAATAAAAATAGCGATAAATAGTTATAAAATATCATAAGCAATATAGAATGGAAATAAACTGAATTTGCTTGATTTATGTGATGTTTGATGGTTGAATGTGTTTGGTGTGAAAATTACATTAAAGGACAAAATTGGTGTTGTAGAATAATTTAACCATTGAAATAAATTGAATTGAAATTCTAAATATACGTGAATTATTTGAGAAGGCCGAGTTAATTCCCATTTCAAATAATTGACCGACGATTGAAAGTCGAAGATAAAGACGGTGGTCGAAGACCGGAGATCTTCACCTCGTTTGGATGGTAACCGAGGTCCTGATTGGGAGGCATCCCGAAATATGGATAATGAGTGGTGATCGTCCAGACGTACGTGTTGGTCGATGGGTTTGCGAGGTATTTAGTGCCTCCGGTTTCGCCCAGAACGGACTTGTAAATGGACTGTGTGTCTGACATAGGATTTATTCTGTGTGGCATGCTAAGATGCAGTGATCAAGGCTTCTGTTGAAAAGCAAAGTCTTGTGGTGATGATCAAAGCACCGCCTGTGTGGCATAGCTTTGTGTATAACGTGAATTCGCGAGCCTCACACCCCGGTATGAACCTAAAACGGGAGAACGGACCTCAGGGAGGGCCTACGTTTCCTCCTAGCTAAAAGTGGCGTCAGTGGTTTTACACGCCCTGACGAGTTTGACTTATGTGGTTGTTGCTGTTGCGAGGCGCCTCGGTTAGATCGGACGATCCGGGTCCGATGGAGTCACTTGTTGGCTCGCTTACGCCCCAAAGGGTGGCGAAACGTAGTGCTCAGGCATTTTTAATCCACTCCGTGTGGACCGGCCCTGTCGCTCCAAGGATCGATGCGTTCTGATCCTGAGACTCGGGCTAGGCAGTCTCGAATTCGGTAAGGACTATCTTTTGCCTTGGTTCATGACGGAAATCCAATTTCCAAATACGTGATCGTGCGGTTTTGATTGTATATATATAAGGCGACATGATATATGGTACCCATGCCGTCTATGATTGATAGTTATGATTTGAAATTGTTTCAAAACATATAAACACTAGCAATAATATCAAATGCCTTTGTTTTATTCGTATCAATCATATTTTGGCCATTATAAGGTAAAACTCTATCCTCCGGTTTGCGTTGCATTGTGTGATGGGAACTGAGTCTTATGATGGCTTCATTTTTATAAAAAGCATAGCGATGTTTAAAAGAAAGATTTGTTTTAAAGCACTGGCAATCCAATGGAGTAAACCCGTTCCACGAAAGTGGCATGGTCCTGTGATTAGCCAATTATATATGTGTTGAGTAGATTTCTCATACCAGTCCCATGACTGACTCGTAGTTTGTTTCACTCTCAAACTCGGGTGCCCCTTTTTCTACACGGGCAGCCTTGTATTCAGGTTTAGCTGGTTCTTTCTGGATAGCTGGAGCTGAAGATGGATTCTATCATTTATTCTTTTTATGCTGTTCAGCTCCTATTGTACATATTTTGTTTATTTCCGCTGTAGACATTTATGTATAGCTGAACTCTATTTGTACTAAGTAAGATCCTATATACTGTGTAACTCTGATGATTAATTTTATCCAGTATATTTTGTTGTTCATATCTGGTGTATTTATTTAATTCTGTTCTGCTATTATATGTTTCTGTGTTATATTCCAAAGATAACCTTGTTTCCGTGAGAACGGGAAATCGGGTCGTCTCAACGTGGTATCAGAGCTTTGGTTAAGCTTAGTTCTGGAATATAACATTTGAACGAACTCGTCAGAAATAGAACCAGTAGTGTTCTAGGACGGGCTACTCCATACAGATAGGATCAGTAATATCCTAGTATGAGTAAAGCAGAATGAAATTTCACCTCGATAGACACATTTACATTGAAGTATGTGTTCCTATATTTTAAAATACCTTTTCTGTGACCTGACACTTGATCTGTTAATTGCAGAAGTACTAGAAAAATGAGTGCCAGAAACAGAAGGAATATAGAACCCGATCTAGAGGCTCTATTCAAGAGATATCGAAATCTGGGTGGAGAAAAATTCTCGGGCAATGAATCTATTATTCAAACTCAAGCTTGGATGAGTTCTGTCGAAAAAATCTTTGAGCATATCCAGCTGAGAGATGACCAAAAACGGTTAGTAGCATCTTGGGCGCTCAAAGAAGAAGCTTTAATCTGGTGGGAATCAATCATCAGAAATAATCCAGAAGGTGATATCACCTGGGACAGATTCAAATTGATTTTCTTAGAAAGATTTACTCCTCCCGAAGTAACCGAGAGATTATGTGATGAATTTTCTTATCTAATACAAGGTGATATGACCATTCCCGAATATCATGAGAAATTCAATGAACTTGCTCACTTTGCTCCTCATCTAATTCAAAATCCGAAGAGGAAAAATATGAGATTTATTCACGGGCTTCAAAGGAAATACCAGAATAAAGTATTGGGGCATGTGAAGCTTCCTTTTTCAGAAATGATTTATATGGCTTATCAATATGAAGATCTCCATAAGAAAGGAATGTTGCGCGACGAAGAAGAAGTTAGTTGTAGTGACAAAGCAGAGTCTGAAACTGATATTCCTGAAGCCGGTACAAAGTCTGATGTCAGTAAGAAGCCCAGTGCCAAGAGAAAAAGGGCTAAATCTGAAAAAGTGCGGGCAACGACTGCCACATGCTCTAACTGCAATAAACAGGGGCATCTGATCAGGAAGTGTAAAACCTCGAAGAAGCAAAAGAAGGGGTCTAAACCCGATAACCAGTTCCGAGAGAATAGAAAGTGCGTTCAATGCCGTCGGACTGGCCATCTTGAAAAGGACTGCAAGCAATTTAAGAAGTCCAAAGCAGCGCAAGTAAATGAAGTGGTAGAAGTACCTGCATCCTCGTCTGTTCAGGAAAGATCTGATGTTCTAGAAGGCACGCTCAATGTCAAAAACATTCCAGTAAAAGTACTGTTTGACACAGGCGCGTCACGAAGCTTTATTGCAAAGAGTGCAGTCAAGAAACTGGATTTGAATTTGAAGAAGCTCAAAGAGCCAATGACTGTCCAAAATCCAGTTGGAGGTTCCATCAATCTCAGTTGGATTTGTGCAGTACCTGTCTCTTTTTCTTGCTATAAATTCCCTATTATCTCTATCATCATGAATTTTAATGAATTCGATCTTATTCTGGGATTGGATTGGTTAACTAGATATGAAGCTGAAGTTAAATGCGCCGAGAGAGTGGTTAAAGCAAAGGCCCAATCGGGGAATTATATAACCATACCATGTGAAGGCCCGACTTCAAATAGAAAAGATTTCTGGTCAGCTCTCGATGTTTCTCCAGCCCAAATAGAAAATGTCCCTGAAGTCATAGAGAATATTCCTGACCTCATCAAAGATATTCATGTCGTCAAAAATTATGCGGATGTGTTTGAAGAAGTCGTTCGCTTACCTCCGCAAAGAGAAATAGATTTCAAGATTGCTTTAGTTCCCAATGCAAGGCCAGTAGTTCACGCTATTCGAAGAATGTCCTTGAAAGAGAAGGAGGAACTAGACAATCAAACACGACAGCTCGTATGGAAAGGTCTGATCAGGCCTAGTTTCTCTGATTGGGGTGCAACAGTGGTATTTGTCCCAAAATCTGACGGTACTCTACGTCTTTGTGTGGATTATCGAGATCTGAACAAACAGACAATAAAGAACAAATATCCATTGCCGCGGATTGATGATTTGTTAGATCGATTAAATGGAGCACAAGTATTCTCACGAATGGACCTAGCTACAGGATTCCATCAACTTCGAATTGCCGAAGAGTGTGTTCCAATGACAGCGTTCAGAGGCCCCGACTTATTCTACGAGTGGTTAGTAATGCCGTTCGGCTTATGTAACGCTCCAGCTTATTTCGTCGATCTGATGAACAGAGTATTCAGAGGAGTATTGAACAAATTTGTTTTGGTTTTTATTGATGATATTCTAATCTTCTCTAAATCAAAGGCCGAACATGAAAAGCATCTGGAACAGGTTTTAGAAATCCTAAGAAGGAATGTATTGAAAGCCAAGTTTTCCAAATGTATCTTCTGGCAAGATGAAGTGAAATTTCTGGGCCATGTTGTATCGAAAGAAGGAATTGCTGTGGATCCAAGTAAAATCACAGCTATCCAGAATTGGAAACAGCCCAGTACTCCCACTGAAGTCCGCAGTTTTCTCGGATTGGCTAGCTATTACCGGAAGTTCGTTAAAGACTTTTCTAAGATATCTGGCCACTTAACGAAGCTTACAAAGAAGCATTCTAAGTTCAAATGGACTCAAGAGAGTGAGGAGGCTTTCGAAGAGCTAAAGTTAAGATTAACGACTGCTCCAGTGTTAACCATCATTGATGGCAACCAAGATTTAAAAGTCTGGACTGATGCTTCTAGAGAGGGCCTTGGCGCAGTGTTAATGCAAAGAGGCCAAGTAATTGCTTATGCTAGCCGTCAACTGAAACCGCACGAGAAAAACTATGTAACTCATGATCTTGAGTTATTGGCTATCATATTCTCTTTGAAAATCTGGAGACACTATCTTCTGGGCGAGAGATTTGAACTGTTTACAGATCACCAGTCGTTAAAGTATCTGTTCACTCAGAAGGACTTAAATCTGAGACAGCAACGTTGGCTGGAGTTTCTTGCAGCATATGACTTTGAAATTATATATACTCCAGGAAAAGCCAATGTCGTGGCCGATGCATTAAGCAGAAAGAATGTAATGATCTCCAGTTTTATTATCACGACTTCATTACTAGATAAGATATCTGCTCTTCAGGAGGATGATCACTTCATTCAGAAGATCAGAGGGATAATTCAACAAGGCGAGCCCTCGAGTTTTCAAGTAGACAATGAGGGGATTCTAAGGCTCAAAGGTCGAATATGCGTTCCTAACATTCCTGAACTTCGAAAGGAAGTACTGGATGAATGCCACAAGTCAAAACTCAGTATCCATCCGGGAGTAAGCAAAATGTATAATGACATCAAACGCACTTTCTGGTGGAAGTCGATGAAAAGGGACATTTCCTTATATGTTAGCCGGTGCCCTACTTGCCAGCTAGTCAAAAGCGATCAACAGAAATTGGCTGGATTATTACAACCACTGGAAGTTCCTGGTTGGAAGTGGGAGCATATTTCTATGGATTTCATTGATGGTTTGCCCAGAACCAGGAAAGGAAATGACAGTATTTGGGTGATCGTAGATCGTTTCACGAAGACCGCCCATTTTATACCTGTCAGATCAAACAGAACTGCTCAGAGTCTGGCGCAGATATATTTCAGGGAAATAGTTAGACTACATGGAGTGCCACTCAGTATAGTCAGTGATAGGGATACGATATTCACTAGTAAATTCTGGGGGGCATTTCAAGTCGAACTGGGAACGAAGTTAAACATGAGCACCGCTTATCATCCTCAGACAGACGGTCAGACTGAGAGGGTGAATCGCATTTTAGAAGATCTATTGCGGGCTTGTATTCTAGATTTCGGTGGATCATGGGAAGACCATCTGCATTTGGCTGAATTCTCTTATAACAACAGCTACCAGGCGAGCCTGACAATGTCGCCATTCGAAGCATTGTATGGTAGACCGTGCCGATCTCCTGCTTGTTGGGTCGAGCCTGGAAATAGACTTGTGTTGGGTCCTGATATGATTCGAGAAGCTGCCGACAAAGTTGATTTTATTAAGAAGCGATTACTCGCCGCTCAAAGCCGACAAAAGAGCTATGCCGATAAAAGAAGAAGAGATATATCCTTTGAAGTTGGCGACTATGTATATTTGAAGGTATCGCCGATGAGAGGAGTTATCCGGTTCGGTAAAACAGGAAAGTTGGCACCCAAATTCATTGGTCCGTTTCCTATTCTGGAACGGATTGGAACTCTAGCATATAAAGTTAAACTGCCTGACTGGTTGCCTGGTATGCATGATGTATTTCATATATCTCAGCTTCGAAAGCACGTTCATGATCCAGACTTGATCGTGGAAGAAGCAGCTCAGCAGGATATTGAAATTACTCCAGAATTAGCTGTGAGGCGAGAGCCGCTAAAGATCATCGGCAAAGAAACCAAAGAGCTGAGAAACAAGAAGGTTCACTTAGTCAAAGTGCAATGGAGTGGAGATCCGCGAGATTGTACTTGGGAAACTGAGGAGAGCATTCAGAAAGCTTATCCTAGATGCCGAGTAGATATCTCTGATTGACTCTGGTGCAAGGTACATTTACCCTACCTTGCATTACCATTTAATTCTCTATTCTGTTGCTATTTTCTTCCCATGGATGTGCATTGTTTATTCCATACTCTGAATATTAGAAACAAATTGGTTGTTGTATTGTGAGATCGTAGATTTATCAAACCACTTTCGACTTTATTCCTTTTCGGGGACGAAAAGTTTTAAGTGGGGGAGATTGTAACGACCCAGAAAATCTGAACCAATTTAAAATTTTTAAATTGGCTAAAATAATGGACTTTAAATATTTAAAATAAATATTTTAGATAATGGCGATGAAAACTGAGTTTGAATCGACATTTGAAAACGAATATAATTAATTATAATTATATATAGAATTGAAAATGGCGCGGTAGTTCGATAATTCGATTTCAAACTTCAATTGAATATACCGGGTGCAAAACAATCCGGATTTTAGTGAAACCAAAAATATTTAAATCTGTTAGTGAATATCTTTCTAACGGATTCGACCAATCGAAATTTGATAGCGGGAATCAAAAGATATGTCCAGTTGAAAATTCTTAATAGTCGCTATGGAATTCAGGCCCTTAAAAATGGACATTTTGCAAATGACCTCAGATTTCGACGAAACCACTTTTGTTGGATCCGCAGTGTCAAGTTATTGTTAGGTTTCAAATTTCATAATTTTTCGAATCAATATGTGAGCGTGGCAAAAGAAAACGCGTTTGACCAGTTTCTGTTGAATTTAATCTACTGGAAATTGGCCATTTTTCATACGGTCTCAGAATTAGACGAAATTAGTTTTGTTAGGACCGTATCGTCAATACGAAACTAGAAAATATTTTTCTGGAATTTTTCTAGTTAGTATGTGACCCCGGTAATTTGAAATGTACGTTTAAAATTCAATATAAGGATTTAAATGTAAATTTCAACGGAAACTAATTGTAACGATCAAATCAGCTTACGATACATATCCCATTGTGTTCGGAATGGGGGTAAAACGCTATGGACGACAGGCGGTAGGCCTCGTTTCGAGGTCGAATGTAAAAGTCAACCCTTTTGCAAATTTAAATAATAAAATAAAATAAAAAAAAAAAAATTAATTTCTCCCCCCCCCCCCCCTTTATCTTCATTGCCCCCCCCCCCCCCCGATTAATAAAATCAGAAACGAAATAAAAAAAAAAAAAAACCTAAACTAATCGAATCGCGCCGCCCCCCACTGACCTCGACGCCGACGAACCCTTCGCCGCACCCCTCCGTCAGACCTCCTTCCAGCGAAGGCGACGCAACCATCGAGCAACCCCCGAAGTCAACGCCTTCTCCGTCGAAGCTCGAAGCCGCCGCCCGTTCAAAGCCGACCGCCACCAGAGAAATCCCCCCCCCCTTCGCAGCTTCGGTGAGCATTTTTTATTTTATTTTATTTTATTTTATTTTCTTTTTATTTAATTCTGTAAAACTGATTTATTTATAGAATAAAAACTGATTTATTTATAAAGTTAAAAACTGATTTATTTATAAAGTATTAAAACTGAATTTGTTTTAAAAAAAAAAACTGATTTTATTTCGAAAAGGAAAACTGATTTGTTTATAAAGATTAAAACTGTTTATTTTAAAAAAGAATTTTAAACTGATTTTTTTTAAAAAAAAGAATTTTAAACTGATTTATAAAAATATAAAAACTGATTTTTCTGAGGTTTTAAAAACTGAATTATAAAGGAATATAAAAACTGATTTTAAAATGATTTATAAACTAGAAGAAGATTAGAAATTTAAAAGTAAAAATCAGATTTTTATATATGGAAAGCCGAAGTAAAAATCATATTTCTATATATCGAAAGTCGAAAGTAAAAATCATATTTTTATATATCGAAAGTCGAAAGTAAAAATCATATTTTTATATATCGAAAGTCGAAAGTAAAAATCATATTTTTAAATATTGAAAGTCGAAAGTAAAAATCATATTTTTAAATATTGAAAGTCAAAGTAAAAATCATATTTTTAAATATTGAAAGTCAAAGTAAAAATCATATTTTTAAATATTGAAAGTCAAAGTAAAAGTCATATTTTTATATATCGAAAGTCGAAGGAAAAATCATATCTTTATATATTGAGTAGCATAGTAAAAATTCGATTTTTACATGTGTAGAGAATACGGGCGAAAGCGACAAAGGGCGAAGATTTCTATAAAGGAAGAGTCGTGGTACTGGATAGCTATTGGTGAGATTTCTGATTTAAAATTTATATATATATGTGTGAAGTAAAAGTGAATTGCTATATATAAATATATATATATATATATATATATATATATATATATATATATATACGCCCCTCGTCCACAAACCATGGACGATATTTATTGGTTGAAATTGTTGTGAAAATTGAATGATTGTTTGGGATTGTTTGTGATGGATATTGGTTGATTGTGGTTGAAAAATACCCGTTTGTGGTTGTGAAATATTTGGTTGAAACCACTTAGGATTAGTTTGTGGAAATGAAATAAATATATACATGCCGCCTGCGTGCGAACTAGATGCATGATTCCCATTGTCAAAAACCGCGAGGTTTTAAGGTAGAGCGAGGAGCCGTACTAGGGACGGTCCCGGTGTAACTACCCTGCCGTTATGCTGCCGAAATTTTGAATAATATTTGTGTGTTTGAATTATTTTCATATGCTTAAACTATATTTATTCATTGTATAGAAAACATTCATGTGTTGAATTGATATTCATTCGTTGTTTAGAAATTCATGTGTTGAATGGTATTCATATTTTGAAATAAATTGTTCGATAATAAAAATCACATTTTTATCTATATATAAAAACTATTGAAAACATTCATGTGTTGAATTGATATTCATTCGTTGTTTAGAAATTCATGTGTTGAATGGTATTCATATTTTGAAATAAATTGTTCGATAATAAAAATCACATTTTTATCTATATATAAAAACTATTGAAAACATTCATGTGTTGAATTGATATTCATTCGTGGTTTAGAAATTCATGTGTTGAATGGTATTCATATTTTGAAATAAATTGTTCGATAATAAAAATCACATTTTTATCTATATATAGAAACTATAGAAAACATTCATGTGTTGAATTGATATTCATTCGTTGTTTAGAAATTCATGTGTTGAATGGTATTCATATTTTGAAATAAATTGTTCGATAATAAAAATCACATTTTTATCTATATATAGAAACTATAGAAAACATTCATGTGTTGAATTGATATTCATTCGTTGTTTAGAAATTCATGTGTTGAATGGTATTCATATTTTGAAATAAATTGTTTGATAATAAAAATCACCTTTTATCGACTATATGAACTATATAGAAAAACAGTGTTTTGAAATGAATCGTCTTACAATAAAAATCACATTTTTATTGTATGCATAAATCGTTGAAATGTGAAGTGTTAAAAATAGCTACTTGTTCAAAATAAACATATATGAGATGAAATATTCATTAATTAGCTAATGAAATGATTTGCACCTATTTATGTAACATTAGAATGAATGGAGTTTTTAAACCAAATAGAAATCAAATATGAAGTCGAATAGAAATTGATAAATGATAAGAACTGTATATATATATATGTACATGCATATTCATTGAACAGGTTATAGCAAAGGGGCTAGAGAAGAGGAATAAAATTTTGTGCCCGACAAATAGGTACACATTTACTGATTTGTTTGGGTGATGATTTTGAGCCTGTTGGCTAGCCGCTTGGCTTCTTCTTTTTCTTTTTGAGATTATAAGGACCGGGAACGCTATTTGCGATTTCCCGACGCTCCCGGTACAGGGGAGGTTATGGCGAAATTTTTCCAAAATTTAAGGTGTTAGAAAAATATTTGAAGTGAAAACGATATAGAAAACATTGAATGAACTATATTTATATAAATATATAAATATAAATAAAATTAAAACGAAACGAGGCCGTGCAGTTCGTATTTTGAAACCGTGATTTCAAACGACTAGTGCGGGAAATCCGACCATTGGATTTTCCCGAAACCTCAACCGTCGGGTACGCCTTGGAAATATCTTCCCAACGGCACCAACTTTGTAAAAATCCAACGGTTGGATTGTCTGGAATGTTTAATTCAAATCTGAAGAAAAACAGCGCCAGAAACGATTATATTTATTTATATATATAAATATAATTATATTTAATCGAATAACGACGCTGCAGTTCGTATTTTGAAATCGAAATGTCAAATGATTGTACCGGGAGATCCGACCGTCGGATTTTCCCGAAACTGGAACCGTTGGATTCGTTTTGAAAAGACCTTTCTAATGATGTAAATTTTGTGAAGATCCAACGGTTAGATTTTCAGATATGTGTAAATCAAATCTGAAAAAAAACAGCGCCACGGCCGCCTTATGGCCCGAAGCGTCGTTTTGAATAAAATGGCTATTTTAAAATAAATAGAAATAGCGATAAATAGTTATAAAATATCATAAGCAATATAGAATGGAAATAAACTGAATTTGCTTGATTTATGTGATGTTTGATGGTTGAATGTGTTTGGTGTGAAAATTACATTAAAGGACAAAATTGGTGTTGTAGAATAATTTAACCATTGAAATAAATTGAATTGAAATTCTAAATATACGTGAATTATTTGAGAAGGCCGAGTTAATTCCCATTTCAAATAATTGACCGACGATTGAAAGTCGAAGATAAAGACGGTGGTCGAAGACCGGAGATCTTCACCTCGTTTGGATGGTAACCGAGGTCCTGATTGGGAGGCATCCCGAAATATGGATAATGAGTGGTGATCGTCCAGACGTACGTGTTGGTCGATGGGTTTGCGAGGTATTTAGTGCCTCCGGTTTCGTTCAGACCCAGAACGGACTTGTAAATGGACTGTGTGTCTGACATAGGATTTATTCTGTGTGGCATGCTAAGATGCAGTGATCAAGGCTTCTGTTGAAAAGCAAAGTCTTGTGGTGATGATCAAAGCACCGCCTGTGTGGCATAGCTTTGTGTATAACGTGAATTCGCGAGCCTCACACCCCATTATGAACCTAAAACGGGAGAACGGACCTCAGGGAGGGCCTACGTTTCCTCCTAGCTAAAAGTGGCGTCAGTGGTTTTACACGCCCTGACGAGTTTGACTTATGTGGTTGTTGCTGTTGCGAGGCGCCTCGGTTAGATCGGACGATCCGGGTCCGATGGAGTCACTTGTTGGCTCGCTTACGCCCCAAAGGGCGGCGAAACGTAGTGCTCAGGCATTTTTAATCCACTCCGTGTGGATCGGCCCTGTCGCTCCAAGGATCGATGCGTTCTGATCCTGAGACTCGGGCTAGGCAGTCTCGAATTCGGTAAGGACTATCTTTTGCCTTGGTTCATGACGGAAATCCAATTTCCAAATACGTGATCGTGCGGTTTTGATTGTATATATATATGGCGACATGATATATGGTACCCATGCCGTCTATGATTGATAGTTATGATTTGAAATTATTTCAAAACATATAAACACTAGCAATAATATCAAATGCCTTTGTTTTATTCGTATCAATCATATTTTGGCCATTATAAGGTAAAACTCTATCCTCCGGTTTGTGTTGCATTGTGTGATGGGAACTGAGTCTTATAATGGCTTCATTTTTATAAAAAGCATAGCGATGTTTAAAAGAAAGATTTGTTTTAAAGCACTGGCAATCCAATGGAGTAAACCCGTTCCACGAAAGTGGCGTGGTCCTGTGATTAGCCAATTATATATGTGTTGAGTAGATTTCTCATACCAGTCCCATGACTGACTCGTAGTTTGTTTCACTCTCAAACTCGGGTGCCCCTTTTTCTACACGGGCAGCCTTGTATTCAGGTTTAGCTGGTTCTTTCTGGATAGCTGGAGCTGAAGATGGATTCTATCATTTATTCTTTTTATGCTGTTCAGCTCCTATTGTACATATTTTGTTTATTTCCGCTGTAGACATTTATGTATAGCTGAACTCTATTTGTACTAAGTAAGATCCTGTATACTGTGTAACTCTGATGATTAATTTTATCCAGTATATTTTGTTGTTCATATCTGGTGTATTTATTTAATTCTGTTCTGCTATTATATGTTTCTGTGTTATATTCCAAAGATAACCTTGTTTCCGTGAGAACGGGAAATCGGGTCGTCTCACTTCAAAAGTTTATACTTATTTTAGAAAATATGAGAGTTTAATTTTGAACTAATACGTATTAATTACTAACTATTATATATTTAATATTAACTATAACATATCAATTATTAATTATTTAATAGTATATTAATATGCATGAAAATAATAACTTGTATGGTAATGTTTGAATTTTTTGAATATCGAAATTCTTTAATATATATTCAATTTCTTATTTTTAAACTTTGAACAATTTATTTTTCTTAATTACTAATTATTTATTAATTAATACATACTAATCAATGTCTTAAAAGTAAATATTTATTGATTATTTCTCGATAGTAATTTTTTTAGTCATATTAAAGATTACTTATTAATCATTGATTATCAAAATAAATTTAATTAAATAGTGAATATTAATCTATTTTATTAATTATCATTACCTCTTATTTATAGTTTATAGTAATTAATAATTAATCAATACTAATTATTGTATATTATTTGCTTTTAATAGTGATTAATCATTATTTATTATTAATTTGTTATTAACTTGTTATTTAAAATTTATATTTACTTATTAATTACTAAGTAAAAACACAAATGTAAAACATTTTATAAATAATAAATATGAAAGTCCTTTTCAAATCTCTTGAAAAATTGCTGCAAAAATAGTTTCAAAATTTTGACGATGGCAAACAACCTCTAGCTACAACGGAATTTAGCGTTAAATTTTTGATGACGGTAAAATGCTGCATGCAATTATTTAGCGACAGAAAATAAGATTCGACGGTAATAATTTAAAATAAGTTGACATTTAAAATCCAAAATATTATCTCTTACAAAGTTCATGAAAATCCGTCGCTAATTTACAATGGAATTTTCCGCTGCTAAAAATCTGTCGATATACATAGCTTTACTTGTAGTGGACATTCACCCAAAATAAACAAACAAGGAAGTACAACTGTTTTCAAGTAACTATTAGATTTCCAAACGAAAAATGGCGTTCCCCAATAAAAAAGGCCATTTGAGAATAAATTCCACAGTACCACAAATCGAATAGCCAAATAAAAGCATCCTGCATATATACAAGAACGCAAACAACATCAGTATACATTGTAATGAACTAATTATAAATAAGAAATGAAACATCACAAGGATAATGAATAGCCCAAACAAACTAAAATTACTACCTGAAATTCCAGATTGCGGAAAATGCACTTGAAATGTAAACAACGATTCACTTACATGATCTTGCCTTTAGGCAAAATTGCAAGCACCGCAGCATCTATACTATCTTGAATGCTATGTAAAACCAGTCGAGTATGTACCACATGTATATGTTGTATTCTGCTATGTTATCTATATGTATTCTATTATGTGATCTTCTATATGTGATGTATTGTAATTTTTTCTAAATACGATTATTGACCATCATAGTTTTATAGTAGGTGAATTGAGTGTGTCGATCTACTCGTGATAAGAAAATAATTATACATTCAACTGACGTATTTGATACTCGTCTGCTATAAAAATATGGATGGTCGCTCCCAACCAACCCTATCATCTGTTCTAATAGATAGCATTATTTTGTAATGTTCTTTTATTGTGATAGGTCTCGAGGTGGGGCATTACAGATGGTCTGATCTGACCGTTATAGCCTGATCAATTACCGTTTAGAAAATGATTAACATTTTATAAAAAAAAAAAAAAACGTGCGCTACACAACAAGCGCCTTGATCCAAGTCAAGTCCAGTCTGTTGGTCGACGCCCACACGTGTGATGGTAAATCATGATCTTTTTCCTCGTAAAAGAGCATCATTAGATTTCAAAAGGGCTCGACGGAGCATTTAAGAATTAAATATAAATAGTTAATTATTCTCTATGGTCCTACAGTGCGAGACTATTCACCAAATAGGTGTCACATACACTTATTCTATTATTAATAATTCACTTAAATTAAAACATTTCCAATAATTAATTCAACCAGGCTTGAATGTAGCTTTTATATTATCGACGATATGCACTTAATGGACACACATCAATATCGGTTGTCCATAAGAAAATGGAAAAGAACTTAGCAACCACTTTAAATAAGTGATGCTAAATACCCCACTAATTTTCTTTCATTGTAAACTAATTGTAGAAACAAGCAATTTTGCACTTTGTATCATCCAATCGAAACATGTTGAATTAATGGTAACTTTAAGATAACACCAAATATGTTGTGTGTGTATATATATGGGAAAATATATTTAGACACAAAATCTAAACTCAATTGATCTTTACCGTTCGATTGTTTTTTGAAATTTCAAATTTTCAAACAAGAACAAAAACATCCAACAGTCGAAGCTTTGCGTTTAAATTTTTGTTCAAATAGCCACTGCCTGCACACACATCATTGTGCGGGGTTATTACAGACCACGAAACGCATGTGTACAAGGATGCTTAGGGGTTCCAAAAACTATAACACGATACCAAAGTTGATGGTTAGTGACATCATAAACTAATGCGAGAGTGACCGAAGTAGGAACAGCTGGAGTCTTGCAGGTACGTAACGTAGTCTAACTTCCACTGCTTGATACACGATACCAAAGTTGACGGTTAGTGACATGACAACATTAATGATGATTGATGTGTTGGCCGTGTAGAAGAAGAGAAGATAATGGTGCCAGCGTTAGGTGGGCTTAGATCTATTAGCCGCAATGGGTATAGAGATGCCCCTGGGATTCTTTCTCACTAATCAATTTTAAAAAATGGTGACCAAATAAGTATGAATGCATGTATATGTATCCATTCATTATTGGAGCAGCATGCTTCTGTGGTCAGAAAAGAACAGCTCCGAAAATTATGATTGTTGATAGAATGTCACACTTTTGCTTTAAACCATTCTCGTTAATTTATTATTAGCACCTTTGTTTAAAGTTGAATACATGTGGAACTCGAGCTTATTACTATATTGTTACATTGTTGTGAAAATTTGACTCTTTTCTAAGTGAAGGACGCATGGTCTGACTAATATCAAAAGTTACTGTCTGAAACATGCAATTTCAAATCCCATACTGTGAGTCTACTGCAGAAAATTTGAATATCCAGTTGTTCGCGACCCACGCTTGGCACGATTGTTTTAATCGCTGAAAAATGGACCGTTAGCATTCAACGTCGGTCAATTTTTCATTCTGTTCTTCTCCGTTTGCAGCATTATATATTTGCTGCACTCAAATACTCCACTTATAATAAAAAATGCATACCCCGTTTACTAATGTGTTACGTTCAAATACTACGCTCAAATGTCATGTTCAAGTAGTCCGGTACCATTTAAAAAAAGAAACGCATCCTAACTTGTATTTATTTTTATTTTTGTTTTGTTTTTTTTTTTCATGGAGGAGGAAAAATTGGCAATGTCTTAATTCGCATAAGATCCTGTCTCGACCATTGATTTCTTTTTTATTTTCACTGTTCAGTTCTGGCTTTATACAAGAAAGTATTCCATATATGGTACGTTATCTTACTGGCATTGTGCCATTTATGGTGCCGTTTCCTTTTCGCAGTCAGTGCGATATATTAAGACATTTATATTATTATTGCACAAGGGACAGGTTAGCAAGGGAACACGTTGTTTTTTTAGTCACCATGCATGAAACGATGACGTACTTTCTGATCTTATTCTTTACCCTCTGATCTCGTTCTTATCATATATTTTAATGACGCATGCTAAGCGTTCAATTACATTACTATTACGTGTACAGTTTTCTACATTTAAAAGACAGGTCCCAATTTGTAGTCTAGTTATTTTGGGTCTGCTCCAGTACAATAAGGGTGCATTCGCAGTAAATAAATTACACGTTGAAGTTTTTGTTCGCATCCGACGCGTCGGACGCGAATATCATTTTTCACGTTCAAATGAAACGATTGCTGAACGTTGAAAATCAAGCCGTTGGCGTCTGACGCGTCGGACGCCAACGGCTTGATTTTTAACGTTCCTCCCAAACACCTATAAAACCATCTCACCTACACCTTCCTCTTCATCCACACTACACTCCTCCATTCCTCTTCTAAAATTTTCTTCCGCATTATTAAATTTTTCATTTTTTAGTATGACCAATCGAAAGGTTGCACATCACTGGTCGTTTACTGCAACTCAGATTATGCTGCAATGTTCGGTTGATGCATATGGTGCTTGTGGCATCAACAAAAAAAGTGTACATAAAGTAATTGCAGAAAAGTTCAACGATGCAATAGAAACCATTCCAGACATCTTACCGATTGACGAAACCAAGATTCGAAACAAATATGACAGTCTTCGACGGGATTGGATGAAATGGGATGCACTGATGAACAAGACTGGCGCGGGTTGTGATGCATACAAAGGAACGGTCTCTGGAAGCGATGAATGGTGGGAAGATCGTGTTAAGGTCTGTAAATTTATTTTGTTACCATTCCTTTGTAGACAGTTTCTTACAATTTATTTCTTACATTTAGGAATTTGGAACGAGTGTCTTGAAATATATGAAACGACCAATAGAAAACTTAGAGCTGATGCATCAATTATTTCGTGGGACGAATGCAACTGGTCAATCGTCGTACACTCCTGCTGCTAGTGTACAACCGTCGCAGACTGGCACGCCGCCATCAACACAAAGCACGTTTGACAGGACATGGAATTTCGACGAGTTTTTGGAACCATTGGAAGACACGCAAAATAATCATATTCCAAACTTGAATTCGCCATCAAATCCTCCACTGCAACAAACTTCAATGAATACACCAAATTGTGAAGCTCCAAGAATCCCTCCGTCAAACCAAATTCCAATGAATCCGCCCATTCAACCAACTGCACATCAAAATTCAAGAAGAAAACGTGGTGAAAGTGACGATAAGATGGCTATGCTCATTGACCTAATTCACGAGAGACAGATGAAAAAATCTCGGACGCACTCTGATAGTCCTAATACGGGTACTAGCGTGGAATCAACGGGAAGTTCTACAACTTATGCAAATACGGTAGCTCGTATGCAACGTCTTGGAGCAACGGGTGAGTTTGATGTTGCAGACGCACTATTATTTGTGTTGGACCCCAAAATAAATGATATGTTCACTGCTCTTCCGGATGAGATAGCGAAAAACTGGTTGATTAGAGGGCTTGCAGATAAACGCCACGACCAAGAATACCAAACTTATCTGATAAATAGCAACAAGTAGGAAGTTTATGTCATCGTGTTATTGTATTTCTGTCGTATTTATGTTTGTATTTTCTTTTGTGTAAAGAAATGTAGTCATTTTGTTCAACCGAAATTAGTATTTAATTAACTCAAAACAAACAAATTAACAATTAAAATACCACGCTCAAATACCCAGTTCGTAGCTAAAAACACATTTCTCCTTCACTACGATACCTCGCTCAAATGACACGCTCAAATGCCACGCTCAAATGTCACGCTCACGTTCGTTAAGAACGCACCCTAAGTCTGTAACGTACTATAAACTTCGATAGTGATGAACGGTTCGTCTTAGAAATCGAACTAGCTGATTGTCCATCTACAATCATACTGTAATTTATATTATTTACAATAATAAAAAATGTTTGCGATCATCTTAAAATCGGTCAGTTATGCCAGAAAAGAAGAAAGGTACCATCGATGTATGATGTATGTTTAGCGATATGTAAATGCTTCTGTATATATCTTTCCACGGCACAGACCCAAATCAAATTACTCCAATGGAAATAAATAAATATACTAGTTTCTATGTTTTCTTAAAAGATGAACACACATCAACGACGCATGGACGTGCATAATCGCTACCAATTTACCGATCTTGATCTACCGAATGTAAAACACAACAGGTTTCTTTTTATAACTTAACGCCTTTCTAACATTTTCCTCCCATCTTTTTATCTTCATTCAAAGACTTGCGCTAGGGAGGCAACTAGTCAGCCTAGTCCTGAGACCAAACGTGGCAATCTTTGCTTCTGCCTTCTACTACATTTTAGCCCTATACTATAAACGGTCATAACTTGGTAGAATGACAACACAAAATAGCCGTGTCACCCCTTTTAATTAGTAAAGGGAAAGCCAAGTTGCACAAGGAAAATTATGTCATCTTCCGATAAGCCATAGATTGTCTGGCCTTGGGATTCGCTAGGCATGCCGCCCCACCTTCATTAACCAATGTCCAAAAAACAAAAAGAGAAGTTGTGTAGTCTCACTGTCACCTCCGTAAAGTTTAAAAAATAAAAAATAAAAACTGCTTCACTTCTGGGTCAGCATAACCAGATAGTTTCTATTGATCCGCTTTTTGACAAAAGCTGTCACAACTCAAGAACAAAGCTCTCTTTCTATCAAATATCGGCCCGGTACTTATAGAACCACCTTTCATTATTTATCGATCGATCATAGGTCGGCCTGAGGTGGCTCTTCAACAAATAATGACAATATCCTCCTAAAAAAAGATCAAATCAATCGGTCGAGTCATCAACAGTTTGACCAACATATTCCTTAAAGATCGGATCAGGCTGAAATACAGAAACAGGAGTGTCTAAGTAAAATTATCTCCTCTAATATCAGATCAGCATAACTATCAGTGCGAGTTATACGCTATCAAACGGAGTCCTATTTCCAAGGCTGAAGCAACGGATAAGCTTTGAGTAGAACTTCTTTTTGTACGTCAAGTATTCAATTCCACATATGCCGCATATTTCGAGGAAGAACTGTTCATAAATAGTACCGGATCCCGCCACCTACAGCTACTCAACAGGATCGAGCTCCACGTGTTAAAGCCCAAAAAAGACGTATGTCACGCCGCATATAAGTTTGGCCCACTAGCTTGCCTATAAATGCAACTACCCCCAGAAATGGAAAGACATCTGAAAATCTCCTAAAACAACCTCGTTTCAACCTACCAAGAATAGCATGCCGTATTTTCTAAGTTCAACACAAAGATTTTTGTGTATAAATCACTCCTCTCTCTCCACTCTCTTCACAGAAAAACCACAGTAACTTGTAATCGACAGCATAAACAAAGATTATAAAGTGGATGCAGGTTTGGATCAAGCCGAAACACTATAAAAATATTGTGTCTCCTGTGTTTATTTACATTTTGTTGCATTTCTGTGATTACTTTTCGTGTGTGGTTCACATCTCGGATTTTGGAGAAAATCCCGGGTTCATATCTCGGTCAAAATGGGCGGTACTTGAAACGCTTATAACTAAAAAAGCTGCAAAGACTTGAATCTCGAGTAATACTCGAATTTTCATTACAGGGGAGATGAGCGAGATTTAAAACGTTGGTTGCCCTTCCTCGATTAGAAAAGATCAAAATAAGCAGTATCGCCCTCTCACTTGGATAAAATTATTTTGTAACACCCCACGCCCGTTATGGTCACTCTCTAAGGGAATGCCATAACATCGGTGGAGTATTTTAGTGAATATAGAACAGAAAAATTACAACAAGACAGATATAAATAGTACTTGAAATTTAAAACATCATCTCATAACAGCGGAAATAAACATGTCTGGTTACATCATAAAACCACAATAAAAGTCAAGTACAATATCCATCAAAATAAAGAAGTACATAATCCCACTCTCTCATACAATAGCCAGGACAAACGAAAAGATAACTGGGTAACTGGAGCTTTACATCTATCCAAGCTCCTAAAGACTGGAACAGCAATCCGATCAAGCTCCACTACTGCTAGGATCCACCGTAGGACCTGAGGGTTGGGAAAAAGATAAAAACAACGGGGTCAGACATAAGTCTGAGCGAGTCCTATAACTTTAACAATACAATCATTAAAATAACCAGAGAAGACATAAACTTGACCTACGTTAATGTCTGAGGATGAATGGCTACACTAAGCAGCTTGGTATACTTAGGATAAACTAAGATAACTGTAAAGACGCATCTACCCACCCAAGGATAATTACTACACTGCACCACACCAGTCATTCCTACTCAAAGATTGATCCCACCCAAGGACTTAAAGAAAGATATAACTAGTAGTTTCATGTACCCCTAGCTGACCACATAGGTGCCGTCTGCCCCTATCTCCACTAGGTGTACCCCACTACTCCCCAAGCGATCGGCTCCTTATCGTAGATACCCGTGCTGGTCCCACAGTGGGGTGTATCACTCCCCTAAAGTGGCCACCTGATAATATCAACGGTGCACGGCTTTATATCTACACGATGCAACAACGACTTATCTACCAGCCCGGGCCCACACACGCATATGAAACCCGTTGGACTTGCGTTGCCACCGCTAACCCGTTTTGGCCTCTTATAGTCAAGCCCAATATGCGTGTCCCGTCACTCGACATGGGTCGAGCCCACAAAGATACGTTTGGGATATTGGTTGAAATGGGCCCCCACAAGCTACCCACCTAAGCTTGTCACTTATCTAGTGTATCCCACTTAACCCTTTAATCATGTTTAATTACATGTTTCCACTTGGTTAAGTATTCTAATCGTATTTTCTATTGCCACCCAAGGCAACCCACTAGATTCCACATGCCACCCAAGGCAACCACTAAATTTCCACATGCCACCCAAGGCACTCACTTAACCCCTCATGTCCCACTACATGCTAATATGGTTAAGTGTTTCTTAATTAATTAAGACCGTGATCTCCCATAAAGACCTCACACATTAGACTGGTTGTTATGACCGCCTGGTTAAGCCGGTAGGGTCCGGGCAGTCTTACGTCATAACAGAGTCTAACCTCGTGTCTTTACTTTAATCACGTATTTAGTTTATGGCTAAGACCTCTCACATTGGGCTGACATTTGTAGCAACTGGTTAAGCCGGTCGGGTCCGGGCAGTTTTACACTACAAATGAGTCCAACCTCGTGTCTTAGTCGATTAATTGCACCTAATTAATCACCCCCATATTAATTATCCCTAATTAATATCAAGTTTTTTCATAACATGGGTAGACCTAACTCAATAGGTAAATTCCCATGGGGTAGACCTAACTCAATAGGTAAATTCCCACTTATGTTAATTTATTTTTATGGTATGCTTAATCATACCCAATCATACTTTTATTAACATATTTACCAACCCCATCGTTCCCCACGTAAATCGTTCTCATTTCATGACATAATAAAGGGGAAGATCCATCACAAATATCATGGGTTTAGCATATAACTTTGTCATGGGTTAAGAGGATGTCAACTTGCATACATGAGCATATATTAACCCAACTACATTTAACCCAAACTTGCATATTATCATATACATATCTTGCATAACATGTTGAACTTGCACATAAGCATTCTCATAACTTGCATAACATGTTAAACATGCATTTAAGCATACACATAACTTTCATAAGCATTCACATACTTGCATAAGCATTCACATACTTGCATAAGCATGCATAACTTGCATATCATGTTAAACTTGCATTTAAGCATATACATATCTTGCATAAGCATTCATATACTTGCATAAGCATGCATAACTTGCATATCATGTTAAACTTGCATTTAAACATATACATAACTTACATATGAACTTGCATAACTCACTTTGTTAAACATGCATAAATCCACTTATTAAATATGCATAAACCCATTTGTTAAACATGCATAAACCAACTTGTTAAACATGCATAAACCAACTTGTTAAGCATGCATAAACCAACTTATCAAACATGCATAAACCCACTTATTAATTATGCATAAACATAGGAAAACATAGAGTAGCATATCATCATAAATGATTCAAACTCACTAATCCGCATTTAAGACCATAAGTCTCATTACACCCAATCTACTTACTTTAACAATTGATGTTAAAGTGATAGAAACTCACCAAACCCAAGATTTGCAAACTTATGAAGTGGAATTAGTTGCTAGATATAAAGAAGATGATGATTAGAGGTTGATTAGAGAATGATTAGCTTGCAACTTCCTTCATAAACTAGTGGAGGCTCCTTCTAGGATTTAATTTGGCGGCATGAGGCCATCATTACTATTTTTGGTATGGATTAGGGTAGGTTTAGGGTGTATTTATAGATTAGGAGAGTGTTTTAGGCCCTTAGATTAACCCTAGGTTAGATTAGGTCCGTTAGATTTAGGAAATCTCTAGAACCCAGCCCAAGGCTCAACCAAAAACCAGATCTGGTGCACCCAGATCAACAGAGCCGACACCCCCTGTCGACACCCCTGTCGACAGGGCTGTCGACACCCCGGGGCCTGTCGACACCCATGTCGACATGCCGCTAGGCGGGAACTTTCCCGCCACCTCCGCTTTTGGCTCCAATTATGTTTTAAAACTAAACTTTAAATCTGATTTTTAACTTTGAATTTTCTGAAAACTTCTTTGGGCCATAACCGGGCCATACGGACTCCGATTCTCGAAAACTCGGACTCTATTTCGCGTATTTTTCCGAGACGAACGCAATGACGCAACCCGTTACCCCCAATTCCCACACCTGAGATTATTTATCCTGTAATTAGTGAATTTTAGTATTAACTAAAATACGGGGTGTTACATTCTCCCCTCCTTAAAGGATTTCGTCCCCGAAATCTCTAAGCTAAGGAGAATGCATATCCTACCATCCAAACAACCATCTACTCAATCCATCAAACACGGGCATCCGTTGTCCTTAAAACAATTTCTAATGATGTATGAGCATATGCAAAAAGTGTGTGTATATGTTCCCTATCTAATGTATGAACATATGCAAACCATGATAGTGCCATGCATCCATTATGTATGCGAGAGAACCCTATCGATACATACAATATCTACATGAGTGCACAATCATTCACCAAAATGCATCATCCATGAGATAACACCATCATTATACATCCATAAATATAGCTTCCTACACACAATTTTTATGCAATATGCAATATGAAGTGACTGAGCCGATCTAGTGCCTAGAGTGTGTGTATATGTATCCACGAGCAACCACTAGCAAACACTTGCATCCACTTGCATCCATCAACCATAACATGTCTCAAACACATGTTTCAACCATAGGTTTACCCTATCTAAAGGTCAATCAGTACTAACGAGAGGATATACTAAAGATAAGATAAGTACTAGACAAGCGATAAAGGAGAAGTTAAAGACATACCCTCAAAAAGAAATGGGTACAGTGAACGCATCTTTGCTTCCGTCTCCCAAGTTGTGTTGCTCTCATCTTCTCCCCATTGCACTTTGACTAGTTGAACCTCTCGATTCCTCAATTTCCTAGTCTCTGACCCAAGGATGCGAGTAGGAGCTCGTCGAATAGTCGCATCACGCTCTACTTCCATTTCTTTAAGCAAGCTCGGCTCTACCACCTCTGCGGTCTCATGTAAGCACTTCCTCAAATGGGACACATGGAATTCATCATGTACACCACTAAGTCTGTCGGGCAACTCCACTCTATATGCCATCCGTCCAATCCTTTCCTTGATAGGAAACGGCCCTACGAACCTTGGTGCTAACTTCCCAACAGATCCAAAGCGAACCACATTTCGTAACGGAGACACTTTGACGAAGACCATGTCCCCAACTTCAAACTCAAGATCCGTCCTTCTCTTGTCCGCATAAGATTTTTGCCTATCCTGCGCTGCTTTCATCCTTCTTCGAATCAAGTCAATCTTCTCAGAAGTCTCCCTAATTATATCAGGCCCAAGCAAGATCTTATCCGTAGATTCCCACCAACATGTAGGTGATCGACAAGGCCTTCCATAGAGAGCTTCGAAAGGAGCCATACCAATACTGGACTGAAAGCTGTTATTATATGCGAACTCCACCGATGGAAGATGCTCTTCCCATGTGCCTCCAAAATCTAAGATACAAAGCCTCAAAAGGTCTTCTAGAACACGATTCACCCTCTCAGTCTGGCCGTCCGTCTGAGGATGATATGCGGTGCTTAGACACAATTGAGTCCCCACTGCTTCTTGCAAACTTCTCCAGAACTCGCTAGTGAAGATAGGATCTCGATCACTCACTATGCTAGAGGGTACCCCATGCAATCGAACTATCTCTCGAAGATATACAGAAGCTAGCCATGGAGCGGTCCTCTTGCTCTTCGCAGGTATGAAATGGGAGCTCTTAGTAAGTCTGTCTACCACCACCCAAATTCCTGTATTACCCTTTCTCGATCTGGGTAACCCGTCAATAAAATCCATCGAGACGCTATCCCACTTCCATTGCGGAACTTCCAATGGGTGAAGCAACCCACCTGGTTTCTTTTGCTCCGCCTTCACTTGTTGGCACACCAAGCATCGAGCGACATACTCAGCCACATCTTTCTTCATACCGGCCCAGAAGAAAACCCTCTTCATGTCTTGGTCCATCTTGTCCCCACCGGGATGAATGGTCATCCTAGAACGGTGTGCATCATCAAGAATAACCTTCCTCAAACCCTCGTCTTGCGGTACACAAAGTCTACCGTCTCTACGCAAGCACCCCCTATCGTCTAGGGTGTACCTACTCAAATGGCTGGACGACTCCCCCCTTATGAGCTTCTCCACTAACTCAACCAACTTTGGGTCGTCCCTCTGTGCTTCTCCAATCCGCACCAAAAGAGTAGGTCTAACCTCCAAGGAAGCTAGCAAACCGGGTACATAATCAATGGAAGGTCTGAAATCAAACATCGAGATAAATTCCAAGCTTCGTCGTTCCACGAACAATGGACTCAAGGACAACCTCTTTCTGCTCAAGGCGTCCGCCACCACGTTACCCTTGCCAGGGGTATACGCTATCTCGAAATCATAGGATGCTAAGAACTCCATCCACCTTTGCTGTCTCAAATTCAGATCCTTCTGAGAAAACAAGTATTTCAATGATTTGTGGTCAGTGAACAATTCGAATGCGCCAAATCTTAAGTGCAAAAACAATAGCGGCCAACTCTAGATCATGGGTAGGGTAATTTTTCTCATGTGCCCTCAACTGCCTTCCACCATAGGCTATCACCCTTCCCTCTTGCATTAAGACCGCGCCCAGCCCTGTTCCATAAGCATCCGTATAGACAACAAATGGCTTGCTCCCATCTGGCAACACTAAAACTGGAGCAGTGGTTAAAGCTCTCTTTAACCGTCGGAACGCATCATCACAATCTACGTCCCATGTGAAAACAAGATTCTTCTTCGTCAAGCGGGTTAATGAGGCTGATATCTTTGCGAAGTCTTTGATAAACTTCCTATAGTAACCCGCCAACCCCAAGAAACTTCTTACTTCGGTAGCATTCTTTGGAACCTTCCAATCCTGAATCGATACTACCTTCGCGGGATCCACAGCTATCCCTTCCTTGGAGACCACGTGCCCCAAGAACCGCACCTCCTTCCTCCAGAAGTGACATTTAGAGAATTTAGCCTTAAGGCTATGTGCTCGAAGAGTCTTCAATACCTCCCCAAGATGTAGGGCATGCTCTTCTTCACTCTTAGAAAATACTAAGATATCATCCACAAAGACCACCACGAATTTATTAAGGAACTCCCTGAACACCCTACTCATCAAATCAACAAAGTATGCAGGGGCGTTCGTCAACCCAAATGGCATCACCAGCCACTCATAGAAACCATCCGGAGTTCTAAAGGCAGTCTTGTCTATGCTATCCTCAGCCACCCTCAACTGATGAAATCCCGTGGCTAAGTCCAACTGAGAAAATACTGAAGCGCCAACCAACTGATCGAAAAGATCATCAATCCTCGGCAATGGGTGTCTATTCTTCTTTGTGAGCTTGTTGAGTTCTCTATAGTCTACACAAAGTCTGAGGGACCCATCCGCCTTCGTAGCAAAGACTACTGGAGCACCCCACTCCGATATACTTCTTCTTATGAACCCCTTCTCAAGCAACTCCCCTACTTGCTTATGGAGTTCCCTCCTCTCACGAGGAGCCATGTGGCGCACTGGTAAGGATACAGGTTTAGCATTATCCACCAGATATATTCGGAAGTCAATCTCCCGCTTCGGAGGTAAAACCTTCACCTCCTCAAACACATCCGGATATTCCCGGACCACTCTAACAGATTGCAAACTCTCGACCGAAGCGTCAAGCGACTCAAGATAACTTAGCATAACAGAGTCCATGGGATTACAAGAAATCTCGAGAGTGTTACCCAAGCGGGTCATGAGCCTAACAACTCTCCTTTCGCAATCAAGAACGGCACCATTACTGGATAACCAGTCCATGCCCAAAATCAACCCATAGCCCGTGAAGCCCAACACAAAAGCATCACATCTAAACTCAATGCTAAGTATAGAAATCTTCAAACCCAAACATATCATGGACAAATAAGTGGAGCCCCCAATTGGGTTTGAAACAACCAAGGGATCATCTACCAGACTGGTGTCTAAGTGCAGTGACTCAACTAATGATGATGAGATAAACGAATGCGACGCGCCTGAATCAAACAATGTACGGACAGGATGATCAAATAGAAAAACCAGACTTTCAACGGAAATAGTTCTACCTCTCTCCTGAATCGGTGGGACCGCGAGAGCCTGTACTTGCCCCCTAGCCTGACCTGGTGCCATAAGAGCTTGCACCTGTCCTCCAGAGGTAGACCCCGTCTTTTGCCCCTTCTTAGGGCAATCCTTCACTAAATGCCCTGCTTCGCCACAGTGGAAGCAGCCAGTCTTCTTCTTCTTGCGACAATCCTTGCTTAGGTGGCCAGGTGTCCCACAATTGAAACACTTCTTCTTCTTGCCCTTACCACCATTGCCTTTCCCACCTTTGCTTTGCTGTTGTTGCTGAGGTCTCTTTTGATCTCCCTTCTTCTCGGGTGCCTTATTAGCATTGGGACCCTTCTCTTCTTCATGCATGAGTGTCATGTCAACTAGCTTCTCGAAGGTGGCCCCCATAGGGATATGAGTCATAGCCAACCCATGCATCGGTTCATTCAAGCCTTTCACGAACCTCAAAGCCTTCTTCTCCGGTGTATTCATCATGTCTAGGCCAAACCTTGCCAATTGATTAAACTTGTTGACATATTCCTTCACTGAGAGATTTCCTTGCTTTAGAGTCAAGAATCTTTCCATATACAAGTTTTCCTCCGCCCTTGAGAGAAACTTTGCCACAAATCTTTGCCTAAAATCCGCCCAAGAGTCAACGGGGCGTTCTCCATTAGTGACCTCCCACCAGAATGAGGCCTCTCCCTTCATTAACCAAGCAGCCAACTCGACTTTCTTTCCTTCTTCCATCTCAAAGATATCTATCAGCTCTTCCACCTCCTTAAGCCAATCTCTAGCCTCCACAAAAGTTTCAGATCCTTGAAAAGGTTTCCCTCCCATAGCTTTAAATTCCTTGCAAGTCTTAGCAAAAGTATCCGTGTGAGGAGGAGGGGGAGGAGGAAGATCGGGTGCTACGGTTGGTGGAGGAACATTTGCTGGACCCGCAGTGGTGGCCCTAGCCTCCATCAATCTCCTATACCATACTGGTACCGTCACACCCTCCGAAAAGTTAAGATCCTCAGCCATGCTGAAACGAAAAAGGAAAGATTCAAAACGGAGAATTCGAAGGATATAGATATGGCTATTGGGGATTACGCTTTTCTTTCAAAAACTTTTCTCTTTAAAGACATGTTTTTGAAAATATCTCTTCCAAAAATGTTTTTATAAAAATAGTTTTCTAAAAATTTTATCTGTTCCGGTAACCTTTGCTCTTATACCACGTGTAACACCCCACGCCCGTTATGGTCACTCTCTAAGGGAATGCCATAACATCGGTGGAGTATTTTAGTGAATATAGAACAGAAAAATTACAACAAGACAGATATAAATAGTACTTGAAATTTAAAACATCATCTCATAACAGCGGAAATAAACATGTCTGGTTACATCATAAAACCACAATAAAAGTCAAGTACAATATCCATCAAAATAAAGAAGTACATAATCCCACTCTCTCATACAATAGCCAGGACAAACGAAAAGATAACTGGAGCTTTACATCTAGCCAAGCTCCTAAAGACTGGAACAGCAATCCGATCAAGCTCCACTACTGCTAGGATCCACCGTAGGACCTGAGGGTTGGGAAAAAGATAAAAACAACGGGGTCAGACATAAGTCTGAGCGAGTCCTATAACTTTAACAATACAATCATTAAAGTAACCAGAGAAGACATAAACTTGACCTACGGTAATGTCTGGGGATGAATGGCTACACTAAGCAGCTTGGTATACTTAGGATAAACTAAGATAACTGTAAAGACGCATCTACCCACCCAAGGATAATTACTACACTGCACCACACCAGTCATTCCTACTCAAAGATTGATCCCACCCAAGGACTTAAAGAAAGATATAACTAGTAGTTTCATGTACCCCTAGCTGACCACATAGGTGCCGTCTGCCCCTATCTCCACTAGGTGTACCCCACTACTCCCCAAGCGATCGGCTCCTTACCGTAGATACCCGTGCTGGTCCCACAGTGGGGTGTATCACTCCCCTAAAGTGGCCACCTGATAATATCAACGGTGCACGGCTTTATATCTACACGATGCAACAACGGCTTATCTACCAGCCCGGGCCCACACACGCATATGAAACCCGTTGGACTTGTGTTGCCACCGCTAACCCGTTTTGGCCTCTTATAGTCAAGCCCAATATGCGTGTCCCGTCACTCGACATGGGTCGAGCCCACAAAGATACGTTTGGGATATTGGTTGAAATGGGCCCCCACAAGCTACCCACCTAAGCTTGTCACTTATCTAGTGTATCCCACTTAACCCTTTAATCATGTTTAATTACATGTTTCCACTTGGTTAAGTATTCTAATCGTATTTTCTATTGCCACCCAAGGCAACCCACTAGATTCCACATGCCACCCAAGGCAACCACTAAATTTCCACATGCCACCCAAGGCACCCACTTAACCCCTCATGTCCCACTACATGCTAATATGGTTAAGTGTTTCTTAATTAATTAAGACCGTGATCTCCCATAAAGACCTCCCACATTAGACTGGCTGTTATGACCGCCTGGTTAAGCCGGTAGGGTCCGGGCAGTCTTATGTCATAACAGAGTCTAACCTCGTGTCTTTACTTTAATCACGTATTTAGTTTATGGCTAAGACCTCTCACATTGGGCTGACATTTGTAGCAACTGGTTAAGCCGGTCGGGTCCGGGCAGTTTTACACTACAAATGAGTCCAACCTCGTGTCTTAGTCGATTAATTACACCTAATTAATCACTCCCATATTAATTATCCCTAATTAATATCAAGTTTTTTCATAACATGGGTAGACCTAACTCAATAGTTAAATTCCCATGGGGTAGACCTAACTCAATAGGTAAATTCCCACTTATGTTAATTTATTTTTATGGTATGCTTAATCATACCCAATCATACTTTTATTAACATATTTACCAACCCCATCGTTCCCCACGTAAATCGTTCTCATTTCATGACATAATAAAGGGGAAGATCCATCACAAATATCATGGGTTTAGCATATAACTTTGTCATGGGTTAAGAGGATGTCAACTTGCATACATGAGCATATATTAACCCAACTACATTTAACCCAAACTTGCATATTATCATATACATATCTTGCATAACATGTTGAACTTGCACATAAGCATTCTCATAACTTGCATAACATGTTAAACATGCATTTAAGCATACACATAACTTGCATAAGCATTCACATACTTGCATAAGCATTCACATACTTGCATAAGCATTCACATACTTGCATAAGCATGCATAACTTGCATATCATGTTAAACTTGCATTTAAGCATATACATATCTTGCATAAGCATTCATATACTTGCATAAGCATGCATAACTTGCATATCATGTTAAACTTGCATTTAAGCATATACATAACTTACATATGAACTTGCATAACTCACTTTGTTAAACATGCATAAATCCACTTATTAAATATGCATAAACCCACTTGTTAAACATGCATAAACCAACTTGTTAAACATGCATAAACCAACTTGTTAAGCATGCATAAACCAACTTATCAAACATGCATAAACCCACTTATTAATTATGCATAAACATAGGAAAACATAGAGTAGCATATCATCATAAATGATTCAAACTCACTAATCCGCATTTAAGACCATAAGTCTCATTACACCTAATCTACTTACTTTAACAATTGATGTTAAAGTGATAGAAACTCACCAAACCCAAGATTTGCAAACTTATGAAGTGGAATTAGTTGCTAAATATAAAGAAGATGATGATTAGAGGTTGATTAGAGAATGATTAGCTTGCAACTTCCTTCATAAACTAGTGGAGGCTCCTTCTAGGATTTAATTTGTCGGCATGAGGCCATCATTACTATTTTTGGTATGGATTAGGGTAGGTTTAGGGTGTATTTATAGATTAGGAGTGTGTTTTAGGCCCTTAGATTAACCCTAGGTTAGATTAGGTCCGTTAGATTTAGGAAATCTCTAGAACCCAGCCCAAGGCTCAACCAAAAACCAGATCTGGTGCACCCAGATCAACAGAGCCGACACCCCCTGTCGACACCCCTGTCGACAGGGCTGTCGACACCCCGGGGCCTGTCGACACCCCTGTCGACATGCCGCTAGGCGGGAACTTTCCCGCCACCTCCGCTTTTGGCTCCAATTATGTTTTAAAACTAAACTTTAAATCTGATTTTTAACTTTGAATTTTCTGAAAACTTCTTTGGGCCATAACCGGGCCATACGGACTCCGATTCTCGAAAACTCGGACTCTATTTCGCGTATTTTTCCGAGACGAACGCAATGACGCAGCCCGTTACCCCCAATTCCCACACCTGAGATTATTTATCCTGTAATTAGTGAATTTTAGTATTAACTAAAATACGGGGTGTTACATATTTCAACTTGTCTCGGCTCTCAATAGGTTATACAGCTCCGCTTCGACTAGAAGAACCGCATCGTCTCCAATCACTTCACTGGATCTTGTCGCCTCATTATGAATAGAAAGATGTATCACCACCTCCTCCTATTAACAAATATCATTCTATTTAAACCCATAGAACTATGTCTATCTCCTCTATGCAAAAGGGAAATCGTAACGAACCACATATCTTATTATTGATTACGACACTTAACAAATCATCGATGCTTGTGTGTCTAGAAGTAAATGAAAAAGTCAGCTACTCAAACACAAATACATTGTTTACATATTATATCCTCAGACGTAGGTCTGGGCTTAGCCTATTTACATTTTATCACTTATCTGTTTATTTATATAAGTCTGTACAATGTGCCTATAAATATATGGCACGAATACTCTATTTTATTATTACTGTATACATAATATTTTACATTTCGAGTTGCACACTTCTAGCTTCATTCCCATTTCGTTCTACAAATTCTTCTGTTATAAACATCTCTAAATTCTTTCTTGGTATCAGAGCTCTACAGCAAAACGACAATTCAATCTCGCTGTTGTGATTAGGGACTTCATACTCATCAGGTTCTATCATCATCACCTGAGTATGGCTCATTAGAGGGTAACCCTCATCATTTGAGTAAGAAATACAAGTTCATTGATCTGTGCCACGCCTTAAATCCTGATCATCATCAAGACCAGGCTGCGTCAGACCAATTCGTTGTATTTCTTTTATTACAGAAACAAAGATCTCTGGGAAAGCAATCAAGAAAGTCATGAAATCATCAAAAAAAGTAAGAGCCATGCTAGGAAAATTTTCCAGAAAGGTATTAATAATAAAAATCATTCATCATTAAAAAATTTCGATTGCTACATACCTATTTCAGTGATCAATCTTAAGTTCTTAATCATTTTCGACATTGTTTATCCTGATTTTTGATTTCTGCAATCGAATTGTATTGTGCCATCTTCTGCTTGTATTCAATGGGTGATGAAGCTGTGGCATCAGTGACACGACCTAGACTTCCCCGATCCCCAAAGAGACGGAGGAGCCCAGATTGTGTTGAGTACACGACGCATCTGAACATAAACATGAGAACATTTCATTTCTATTACAACAATTTACATCATAGTACAAGATATCCGAGTACAGATAAATAATATACAACGGAAAAATAAATATCATAGATTTACAAATTATAAAGCAGTGGAAATATGTACACATAAATACAATGCACAACGGAAAATATCAACTACCACAACTGAATGAAATACACAGATACAAAGCTTTCCGAATATAGCTCCAACCGTAAAGCAGGATCCTGTTAAATAAAAATATCTGCGAAAACCAAAATTACTAGCTACCCGTGTGGAAAATATGGGCACCTAGAGTTTAGGTAGAAACAATAAACTCCGAGTCAGTGATGAGACTGGTGTGAGAACTAAAACAGTTATTAACTTTAATTTAAAGTTGGGTGAATCAAGGGACCACGCCGTATAACACGGAACATGTTTACTCCAATGTATACTTTGAAATAAAACAATTTGTAAACAATGGAATGCTTTTGGATAAAATGAAGCTATTATAAGACTCAGGTCCCATCACACAATGCAACACAAACCAGAGGATAGAGTTTTCCCTTATAATAGCCAACCATGCTTAATACGCTTTAAAACAAATCATTTTGATATTGCTATAAGTGCATCGTGTCAAAACAACTTCAAATATAAATGTACCAATCATAGACGGCATAGGTACCATATATTATGTTGCCTTACATAGGTATACAACTAAAACCAATTGCGTATTGAAAATTGGATTTCCATCATGAGTCGAGTCAAGGGATCTACCTCACCGGTTTCGAGATATTCTAGAAAATGCCTTAGGGTTACACATTCTGGGCAACCCTGGTTAGCGTCAGGGTCGGTACACACTTACTTTAGTGGATAAGTTATTCTTAAACACATGTTTCTCGGTCTAGTCAGACCTACAAAATGGTCAGTACGTCGACCAATCATATCTGAGGCGCCTCGCAATCCATCATCCACATAAGTAAAAATGTATGGACTCCATACTATGACATCACCCACAGTTAGAAAGAAACGCATGTCCTCCCTGAGGTCTCCATCCCATTTTTGACTCATACCGAGGTGTGAAGCTCGCGAATTAACGCTATACACAAAGTAGTGCTAATTAAAGTTGTGCTTTAATCATCATCTACAAGATTTAGCTTTTCAACAAAAGCCTTAATCATTTGCATCTTAGCATGCCACATTGTCAATTCATACCGTACCACTGATTTCCACCAATATATAACCTTTAAGCTCGTACGTCTTAGAGAATGGTGTTAAGCAAGAGAATAAATTCTCCGCCACCAAATTGATATATATTTAGTAGAGATCTATGAATACAGTATAAAGGAATACAATGTCAGACATACTATCCATTTGCAAGTCCGTTCTGGGTTTGAACGAAACCTGAGGCAACTTATTCCTCATCCTATATGTCCAATACTGGAGAGAGATCCTCACATATCCGGTTGATCTCAAAGTACGTCTGGACGATCACCACATATTACCTTATCTTGGGTGTACAACCCAATCAAGACATCAGTAATCATCCAAACGATGTGAAGATCTCCGGTCTTCAACCACTGTCTTCATCATCGACTTTTAGTCGTCGTATCAGTTATTCAGAATGGGATAAACCTGGTCTTTCCGAATAACTCACGTATTTTATAATCAATAATCAAGTGCTAAAAAAACACATCATAAGCCTCATTCCAATTCAGAATATTCTTTTATTTAAACATTCATATCTTAGGGGAAAGGTTCCCATTAATTTTATCAAAGATAAGTTCTTTTAAACTCATTCTTTAATCTTCCTTTGGATATCAATTTCAAAAGATTTTATTTTATCTCTTCATAAATTAAACCCAATTAAGGCTTATTAACTAACCGAGATTATCGAGCCTTACCGAAGTAATCATTTATTATTTTTTTACCCCAATCCCAATCTATTCATCGCATGGAGCAAAATTGGCAGTACTTCATATCTAACACCCACTGTGTTATCGATAAATTTAATTACCATTTCACGTTTTCAAATCTAACTAAAGATTTGGCTATCGCCTGGAGTAAAACTGGTGGTACTCCATTCTCGAACATTTCTTGAATTCGGTAAATTTAGTTACCTTATTCACATTTCAACCTATTAAAGATTCATTAAAAACTCCACCTTGGTTTTAATCTCAAAAAACATTACTTGATGATTATTCAATCTTTTTGGAAATTAATCCTGTCTTTAAATGGGTTAAAGATTCAATGTTATTTAAAACACAGTTCACGATAAATCCCAAAAGAATCTTCCATCAAAATGGAATCTTTACGAAAATCATAAGTATATAATCGATATAAATTCCCGTATCGGATTAATACTATGATTGGAATAACGGCAAGGCCTTTTAAATTCCATAAATAGTAATGGTCTTCCTTCACAGAATTTCATCTCGATTATCACTAAATCGAATTCCATTCAATTCCAATTTCTTTTATTAAATTTGAAAACTTTGCTTTGGAAAATTTCCATTAGATCTTGGAATAAAGATTTATAAATTCCAAATCTTAACTTTATTGTTAATCGGGTTTAAGAACTAATGTCATTTAAAACATCTTTCATAATGAACCCGTAATCAACTACCATTTAATTCCAGTTAAATTAACTAATTGAAAAACTTCATTAAATCTTGGTTAAAAGATTTATTCCTTCCTCAACTGGGTTTAAGAATAGTGTTAATAAAGACACCATTCACGATAAACCCAAAATTCAATTTGATATTAAATACAAGGCTCTGAATAGAAATTACATCGACTTATATTCAATATCAAATTCTGAAAACAACTAATATGTATTAGGAATAATGATATTTGTATCTTTCAAATTTCTCAACAATATCTGTATAACCAAGGAATCCAATATCGAAATATTTTAAAGATTATATCCATTCAAATTCGTTTCAACTCATATGTTGGAAAATTTTGGTTATATCCAAACTTTTCAATTCCTTTCTGATCTTTATTCAAATCAGTAAATAACTTATTATGATAAACATATATTTTATCTTTACAACCGTGAAATTTTCCATCCAAAATCATTTCAAATCATTTATTATGATTTCCCATAATTTATTCATATTTTTAACAATTTTAATAAGGCCCGTACAGTCGGTTTCCAATATCGGTCATCGAACTGCATTCATAGCGACCTTTTTTGAAATCGATTTGGACATATTTTAAAATCTAACCATTCAAATTTAGATCTCATATACTCATTTGAAAGATCTTTTCAATACAAACCCAACGGTTTCGGTTTTAGGGGAATCCGACGGTCGGATATCCTGTTACATCAATTTGAAATCAATGGTTGAAATTCGTGAACGATTGTTGTGCGGCGTGTTCTATTCAATCCATTTAAATATATATAATATATTTAGTCAATTTCCTTTTTAAAATGTATTTTATAAAATGTTTTAAATTCATTTTAAAATGATTTCACTTTCCACTTCAATTTAAAATCAAAATTGAAGATTCCATATCATATAATATTAAAATGATAATATTTTCAAAATATCAGATTTTGAAATCAAATGTTTCGATATTCAATATAAAATGAATAAAATCAATAGAAAAATCCGTTTGAGTTAAAATGACGTACATCTACTTAACTAGGCTTCATATATTTCAATATTTTTGTGTCCATCCAAAATCGGACATCAAAATCATATTTTAATTCTTTACTGACTATTATTTTAAAATATTCGTTAATTTTGAATTGGAATCAGACTCAATCAATTACCATATAATTTTATTTATATGGATTCCATACATAGCATGTGTTCAAAAATAGTGATAAAGAACTATTAAACATTCAATTCATATCTAGAGTGAAATTTACAACTATATGAGCATTAATTAATTAAATAACATTGATAACAGTGTGTCAATCAATCGGTTGACATACAATTAAATCCAAGGGAGATGTGAATTAATTATCATCCCAAGACCCGTGTGGGGTTTCAACCAACAACAATGAATTAAAATTAATCACTGGTTAATAAATTTAACCAATTCTAATTTGATTCGAATTATTTTTCTAATTAACCAATTTTAACCGCTTAAAATATATATGGATATTTATAATTTAATTTCAAATACCACAATAATATTAACATTATTTTTAATATGCTAAACATTCAATCACAACACAATACAGTCAATTAAATCAGCCATGGTTTTCAAACAACGGTGAATGTGAGCTAACAAGCACCCTACAACGTTTTTGTTATAATTAAACAAATAAAAATCAACACTAAAAAATCTATGTATTTTCAGTTATAAAATAAATAATTGTACAAATATTTTAGTGAGAGAGTTCTCACTTGGTTTCCACTCCATCAGTCTTTAATGGAGTATTTATTTTTAAACTAAATAAAATAGGAATTTAATTTAGCTAAAATTCTAACTTGCTCCATTTTCGTTCTGGTCAGTTCTATGTTGTAGTGCTCGCTGATACGAGCGCAACGCAACTGAAATCGTCGAATTTTGACCTCGTACGAAAAAGATATGGCAATTTATACATTAATTACGTAAATTAACTAATTAATAAATTAATTAACATTAATTACATTTTAGTCCTTCTTTTTTTTATTTCTAGGCCGACACCCCATAACCCAAACCTCGTTTGAACAAAATCGCCGCCGCCACGCCTAGGGGCCGCCGGACCCCGATCATTAACCGCCACGTGGAGCGCCGGAGCGCCACCATCCTCCGCCGTGAGTTGGGGCCAACTCGGTGGGTCCCACGCCCTCGAGATTCGCGCTTAACGTACAAACTTCCAGCTTCGAATTCGCACCAGTTACAACAAAATAATTGATCATTGTGGTATGGATTTGAAGAGCGTGGAAATCTCTTTGATTTTCGTTCAATGAGTTTTGAATTTAATTGAATGGATTGGGAGAAATTTAAGGGCAAAATTTTCAGCAATTCTGGCCTTAGAAAGTGAAGAACGACGACAAATATTTCTGAAATGAATAAGGTTTGGTGATTATATATATACATATATATGTGCTATCTATATTATTATTTATTCCGTAAAAGTAAGATTTTGCATTGGACCCCGAATCAAAACCAACGACTATCGCCCCTAACCAAATACCCTCATTATGGACACAATGGAATATGTTTCGTAAGCCAATTCCACTATTTCGATCAGTTTTTATCAAAATTAAAATATAAATTAATTTAACGTTCAATATTGAATTTGAATGTACATTTTAATTTACCTGGTCTACATACTAGCTCCAGAAATTATGAAAAATTGAAATCTAGCTATGTTTTGACGATACGGTCCTAACAAAATTAATTTCATTGAATTTGGAGGCCGTTTGAAAAATGACCTTTTTATTAGCTTATTAAATTCAAACTGAAATTGAAAACGCATTTAAATTTACTACCCTCACATATTAATTCCAAAAATTATAAAATTTTAAATCCGATAATAATTTGACATTCCGGATCCAACGAAAGCGGTTTCGTCGAAAACGAAGGTCGTTTGCAAAATGGCTATTTTTAAGGGCTATATATAATTTAAAAATATATATAAATTCCATAGCGACTATTTTAAATATTAAACTAGACATAACTTACAATTTATAAAGTGAAATCTCAATTTCTAACCTTCGTTACAAATTTATAGTTCAAAATATTCCAACGTTTCTTGTTTTACTGAAATCAGATTTATTTTGAATTTTTATATTCAATTTAAAGTTAAAAATCGAATTTTCAAACTACCACGTCATTTTGAGTTCGTTTTAATTAAATTTATATGTTCTAACTTCAATTTACATAAATTTTAAATTGTTAATTCTTTAAAATAAATCATTTTAAATTCTTAAAATCCATTAAATCAATTAAAAATAAAATTTTAAATTGGTTCCAAAAATACGGGTTGTTACAATCTCCACCACTTAAAATCTTTTCTTCCTCGAAAAGGAAGATAGAATCGAAGGTTGTTTACTAAATCAACTCAACCTTCGTTTGACTCAAGTTCTTCAACTTTTCAGTTTCTAAGAACTTTCTGATTTCTCAAAAATTTGGCTAACGCCTTAAATTTCTAAATTTTTTGCCATAACCTCCTTTGTAAGGGCTGATCGGTAAAACCACAACTTGGCTCACAGGGCCCTCATCAGTCAATAAGAAAAAGAAAAATCTAAACAGCTTGCCAATCGCTCATAAAATCATCAAACCCAATAAATACATAAAACATCTACCTGTTTGTCAGGCATACAGTTTTATTCCTCTTCTTAGCTTCCATGCTATGACATGTTCATTATATATACATGTACAACAATCAATTTTCAATTCAGTTCAATATTTGATTTGATTTGGCTTAATTCAGCTTTCATTTTCTTATTGGTTTTACCATTCAAATATTTTAATTATTTGAACTAATAATCACACATCACAACAAACAATCAATTAGTTAATTAGCTTTTCAAACATATAAATTTTCTATATGTACTCAAAAATCATATTTTCAGTGTCAAATCACAAACAATAAACTCTAAATAAGGTTTGGTTCGTACACCAGTCAATTAGAAATATATAGATATCCACTTTCAAAACTCGAACATAAACACTGATGATGCAGTCGCATCACCAGAATTATCCTCGGGCGAATAGAGTGTGATTCTATATCCACCCAGTATATTTGAGACTTCGTATACACGTTTGCGAGACGTATATGCAAAATCTTCTTATACTCGATAGTCCAAATTCAATATAAAATAAAATACTCAAATATGTATAATAAGATATATTTTTTCAAAACTAAATTTGTTTTTATAAATAATACTCTTCAAACTCATTCTAGGGTATTACTAGCCCTATCTCTAACGAGTTATTCTTATAGATGTTACTAATCCAATCTCCGATGAATTCTTTCGTTCGGTTCTAATGTGTTTTGTTCTTGAGCTTTGTAAACCAAAGCTTTGATACCAAGCTGACGCGACCTTGAATTCCCCGATCCCCGAAGAGACGGAGGAGCTCGGATTGTATTGAGAACACGACGCATCAGAACACAAACATGAGAACATTTCATTGCTATTACAACAATTTACATCAGAGTATAAGATACCCGAGTACAAATAAATAATATACAGCAGAAAAATAAATATTAGAGATTTACAAATTACAAAGCAGTGGAAATATATATACATAGATACAATGCACAATGGAAAACATCAACCACCACAACTGAATGAATACACAGATACAAAGATTTTCGAATATAGCTCCAGCCATAAACCAGGATCATGTTAAATAGAAATATCTGCGAAAACCAAAACTACTAGCTGCCCATGTGGAAAATATGGGCACCCAGAGTTTAGGTGGAAATAATAAACTCCGAGTCAGTCATGGGACTGGTGTGAGAACTAAAACAATTATTAACTTTATTTTAAAGCTGGGTAAATCAAGGGACCATGCCGTATAACACGGAACGAGTTTACTCCTATGAATACTCTGAAATAAAACATTTTCTAAACAACGTAATGCTTTTGAAAAAAATGAAGCTATTATAATACTCAGGTCCCATCACATAATGCAACACACACCAAAGGATAGAGTTTTCCCTTATAATAGCCAAACATGCTTGATACGCTTTAAAACAAATCATTTGATATTACTATAAGTGCTTAGTTTACAACTAAATCTGAAAGGTTGCGTAGTGGAAATAGGATTTCCATCGTGAGTCGAGGCAAGGGATCTTTCTCACCGGTTTCGAGACACTCTAGCAAATGCCTCAGGATTACACACTCTGGGCAACCTTGGTTAGCGTCATGGTCTGTTCACACTTACTTTATATTCCTGAACACATGTTTCTCGGTCCTGTCGGACCTACAAAATGGTTAGTACGTCGACCAATCATATCCGAGGCACCTCGCGATCCATCACCCACAAAAGTAAAAATGTCTAGCCTCTATACCATGACATCACCCATAGCTAGAAAGAAACACATGACCCTCCTGAGGTCCTCATCCCGTTTCTGACTCATACCGAGGTGTGAGGCTCGCGAATTAACGTTATACACAAAGCTATGCTAATTAAAGTTGTACTTTGATCATCATCTACAAGACTTTGCTTTTCAACAAAAGCCTTGATCATTTGCATCTTCGCATGCCACATTGTCAATCCATACCGTACCACTGATTTTGTAATGACCCGAAAATCCGGACCAATATGAGCTGACCAAATAACACAAGTCCAACCCCAAATTGTACTGGAAATTCAAGAAATTAATAGAAAGAAGATAGAAGGTGAGGATAGATAAGATAGAAACTTAGAATAGAAGAAGAAAAGAAGAACATACATCATCAGAGTAACACGAATCTCACAGCGGAATGAATAACATATAATATATAACATAACTTTGAAATATAACAGTTATGTATACAATAGCACTTATCACAGTACAACACTTACAACACAGCGAAAATAAACTATAGCTATATGATCCTGAAGCCTCCTGCTCCAGCTCTTCAGATATATCTGTAAATCCTGACTACTTGACTGCCCGTACAAAATTGGGCACCCAAGAGTTTAGGGAAACAAAACAAAATAAACTCCGGGTCAGTAATGGGACCGGTATGAGTAAAACATTTTAAAACGGTCTGAACAAGTAAACGATATCTCATAAGACCACGCCTTATAACGGAACGGGTTTTTCCCTTATGAGAATCCATAATATCTTTATATCAAAAACCTTTTGATATTATAATAATGTCTATGTACAAATAGATATCAATCTAGCAGAAACGCTTTCATCTCACGTTCTACATATAGTATACAATCAAACCGCAAGTACGTATTGGGTAATGGATTTCCAACTATGACAAGGTATGGAACCACCTTCCGATCAGTGTACTCTAGGAACGATACACTGGAGTTCAACAAGAACATCTGCAACTCAGCCACACATGACCGACCACTCATTTCGCTTGAGTGTATCGAATGTACATCACCAATGGTTGGGATCAGCAACCGTTCCCGTATATATATATGGGACAACATTGATAGATTAAAGAAGCAAATGAATATTCTCTAAATAGGTGATTATACACCCTACTTCGGTGCGACCGACTTAGCCATGCTGCCTGCCCGATTTCTGTCATTTACCGGATGTGAGGCTAGAAGCTACGCTTATCTTTTCACATACCACATCTTCATTCACTTAGAATGTCACATCGTCATACCCTCTAAATCACAAATTGATTTTCCCAAAAATACCACGGGTATAAGCTAAGAGAAACGAATTCCTCCGCCACCAACGTAAATACGTTTGAAACGATCAAATTACGTGATCTACCAGATATACTCTGTCAGACCTACGTCCATACAAGTTGTCCTAGGACTGGACAAACCGAAGGCACTATTCAGTATATCCATCTTAGTCGCTGTTATCTAAGACTTATACAACAGCCCTTGCACTTTACTCCGTCTTCAATTATCTTTGGCATAAATGATTCGCAACGCTTATGCCAATACAGAGTGGTTCTTTGGATAATAATCCAACCCGTCTCTCCATATTAACAACGTTAAAATGGTCAAAACTTCGATAGTCTGTGAGTTAACTATCAAAGAAAAACAAGTGTGCAAACAACGATACTATTTCCAGATGGAAATTAATCGATCAATCATCCAACATATATATATATATATATATCCTCATTTTCTATGTTTAGAAAATATACGTTATTAACACTAGAAAACATTTCCATGGCTTAATTATGTATCACTATTCTTCCATATCTATCAGAATCTAACTTTAAACTAACAAGAGAATAACTTCCTAAGTATAAACCCCGAAGGCCGAAACCAACATCAGATCGATACTCAAGAACCCATTCAACTTACTAATTCTAGTCAGTTTCTAATTTTTGCTTAACTCTATATCGTTACTTTATTTGATTAACTCTAACTGATTAACTCTGATTAATTAACTCTATTTCCTTTTAAAATATCGTATTTATTTTCTAAATAAATATTTCCTTTATAATCCTATTTATTTAACAAATAAATATATCCTTTATTCTATTTATTCTAACAAATAAATATCTCTTTTTAATTCTATTTGTAAATGGTTTACAAATATTCTCTTCTTATTTAATTGACAAATATTTTCCCTTATATTTGATTTACAAATATATATCCTTTATATATGATTTACAAATATATTTCTCCTATATTTGATTTACCATATATGTCCCTTTTACAAAAATCCTTTTATTTATATATATAAAATCCATTGATTTTATATAAATAAATTTATTTCAAAATATACTTTGAAAATTCCTTTTCTACACTCTGGTATTTCTTATGGTGTTTAACACACCATATAACATCGATAAATATCATTCAAACACACATAATCAATGTCAGATTATATATCACATTATATAACACAATATATAAATCACAGTAAAATAAATGTTGAGGAATCCAGTTGGATTCCTCCAACCTGTTTACCTGCATCACAGAGGTTAGACAATATGATTAACTTCGAATTCACTTTGATATGAATTATTCTGATAGCAGAATCAACATATAAACATTTGACGGTATATATATAATTTCCACTAACTGACTAGCAGTTCAATCAAACAATCAACACACAACAATCAACAGAAAATTATCAGTTCTAAGAATACGTTTTAAAAATAGAACTGTTCAGAGTTGGTGAGTTTTACTCACTTTGGCAGTTCATCGTTAAAGAATGACAAACTGTTATTTGATTTGAATCAAACAATTTATTTCGTCATAAATTCATACGAGCTCCAATCCACTCCCAGTCAGTTCCTGTGCGTAGCCACCGTCCATACGATCCCAACGCAACTTATGGTTCGTCAATCTGATATCGTATGATCTAGTTATTCACTCTCGAAGTTTATACACATTTAATTCGAATTTAAACAAACATTTAACTTTAAATGGGCCTCAACCTCAACACTTATCGGCCCAAACCAACCCGACATGGCCTACCCGCACCCAACTAATCCTCTTCTTCTTCCAAATGTAACCGTGGCACTCCAGCAAACCACAAACACTATTCCGCCCCTTTCCATCCTCGTTTCTCATCCGATACTCCACGAAAACCCAATTCGACTTCACCATCCTTCATCTCGTCGAAATCTCAACCTCCTCATCACCTCATTGAAGCACTCAAAGCCTCCTACCAGTTTCCGTCGTATAGACCTGTACGTGCTGCAACAATGACCTCACGTCACTTATGGCGATCGAATCCCAAAAAAATGAGCAGCGAAGTGTTATTCCATCCCGTGAGCACAACGACAACCTCCATTCTTCAATCCGATACTCAAAATTCCCAAATCATTTAGCCCTAGTTCCTGAAACCAACGCTGCATCGATCTCGACCTCCCAAATTCGCATCGCACCCAGTAACAGGCATATAGAATAGAAGAGAATCAAGCAGGGGATTCAAAGAGCTTTATGTTTTGATTTTAGGATTTTTTCTAGGATTTTATATGATTTTTGAAGTGGCGAATTTCCTTTGTTTTATTTTCCAGAAGAATAACGACGGCGGAAAATTCTGACCTAAGGGGAATTAGGTTTTAAGGCTTTTAGGGGGTATTTATAACCAAGATAAATATCTAGATATTTTAATATTATATTAAATTAAAATGAACTGCTATTTTTATTTGTCCTTTAAAACTCCTGTGACCACATACGGTATCCAAAAATCACGAAACTGGACATGGAGCTACATCTCGACATCACGGACCCAACGAAACTGGTTTCGTCGAATTCCGACACCGTATGCTCACACAGCGTATTTTTAACCGTCGAAATACCGATTGTTTCTCACTCTAAAAATCTGTACAGCCACACAGTGACTCTAAAAATCACGAAACTTGACATCTAACAATAATTTGACATTGAGGATCCAACAAAACTGGTTTCGTCGAATTCCGACTTCGTTTGCAAAACCGGCTATTTTTAAAGCTCTGAATGACCCATTTAAATATATAAATATTATTTAAATATAATTAAATTAAATATTTTAAAAATAAATATTATCGTCTATATTCACAGTGGAATACCATACGGCTTCAGAATATTCCTATATGAATTTCTAACTCGATATTCACTTCTGGGTCAACCCGATATTCGATTTATATTGAAATCCCTTTTTAAAATAAAAATAATTCCTTTATAAATTATAAAAGAATTCCACAGCGACTTTTCTAAAATTTGATTTGGACATAACTCAAAATCTACACGACGAAATCCCGATATTTCTCTTCCACTAGAAAGATATACTTCACAAGTTTCTTGTTTCACAGCAATCCGATTTAAAACGAACCCTGTATATTCAGTTGAAGTTCAAATTGCCAAATAGCGAACTGCCGCGCCATTTCAAGCTCTATTTTAATTGTATTAAAATTCTACGTTCAAACTGTCGTTTATATAATATATTCGTTATTCAAATTCAATTCCAAGATGAATTAAATATCACAGATGATCCAGTTCACACCATATCGTCATTTCAGCCAATTCTGATTATTTCAGAATTAAATATATTATTTAATTTATTATTTTAATTAAATATTCACCATTATTTAATTCAACAACCATTTAAATTCTCTAATTCACCTTTTAAATAATTAAATAAATTAATTATTATACCCCTGACGATGCGGGTCATTACAATCTTCCCCACTTAAAATAATTTCGTTCTCGAAATTGCTAAGTTAGAGGACGACCCTATCTATTGGAATTCCTAAGATTTGTTTACCCCTTATTTCTGATTTCAACTGAACCAATTAATATCGACTAAAATATTAATTCCTTCCGACTAACTAAAATTTTCAAAAATTCTGAAAATTTTCTAACACTTTAAATTTTCGGAAAATTTCGCCATAACCTCCTTTGTACAGCCCTATCGGTAAAACCACAACTCGCCTCTCTAGGCCTTCTCCAACCCCAAGGAAAATCAAACAGCCAAGCGGCTTGCCAAATCGGCTCATAAATCTCATGCTTATATCAAATATAAACTTGTACCTTTTTGTCGGGTATATCAACTCCATCACTTGTATCTGTTACCAATTCAACATATGCCAATATCAATTTAATCAAACTCTGATCACTTTATCCTCAACATAACCATTCGCTTATCCACGCCAAATATCATTTCAAATTCGACTTTTATCCTCGATTACAAACCCTTAACTCATCCACCAAATATCGTTTCAAATTCCTATCTTATAAATCCAATTTGTTCGATATTTCTATTTCAACTCAGTTTCCACTTAACTGGTTTCTAATTCCATCTCAATTCTATTGAATTTTACAAATTTTACTTTAATTTGTTTTAATTCAAACAACCTTTTCTTCCTGGAATCCTTTGAACAGTTTACCTTTTTCAAAAATCAAATTTTCCTTATTGAAATTCAACACAACTTGCTTTTCCCAAAACAATTTTAAAAACAATTTCTTTGGTAGCAATCCGTCACTTAACAACTTGAAAATGAGCACTGATGATGTCGCGATTCATCATCAGGGTTATTTCCCAGTTATCAAGTGAGTTCAATACTATATTACTTTCAAAACCATTTCTAAACACTTCTATTTTGAAATTAGTTCAAAATATCATATGCAATGCTTTAAACACAATTAAAATCTCCCAGGATTTTAAAATTCTCATATCTTAATTCAAATCCATTTCAAACACTTATTCCTATTTCCGGAGTTTGAATTTCAATTCTGATTTAAATTTTAGATTTAACTCATCTCCTTTCATATATTTTTACTTATATGAATTCTGATTGGTTATTTACATAACCATTTCACTTTATAATCTTACTCGATTATAATTACAACCAATATATCTAATATATATATATATTTCCTCTATATCAGGATATACTCTGGGTAAACTTATTTTAATTTACCCTCTTTACAAAACATATCGTGTCGACCCATCGTATTCGAGTGTTTATAAACTCCTACCGATACAGTGGATCAAACTGATCGACCAAAACTCATAAACAACTCAGCCAATGAATCTCCACAATATAAAACCATTTTTATATCAAATACAAATACGCACTCGTATATATACACTCAAACTCAATCTAGGGTATTACTAACCCTATCTCTACCGAGTCACGCCACAGAGCCAAGGTAATACTTAACTTAAGCTCTGATACCAACTGTAATGACCCGAAAATCCGGACCAATTTGAGCTGACCAAATAACACAAGTCCAACCCCAAATTGTACTGGAAATTCAAGAAATTAATAGAAAGAAGATAGAAGGTGAGGATAGATAAGATAGAAACTTAGAATAGAAGAAGAAAAGAAGAACTTATATCATCAGAGTAACACGAATCTCACAGCGGAATGAATAACATATAATATATAACATAACTTTGAAATATAACAGTTGTGTATACAATAGCACTTATCAGAGTACACAGCACTTACAACACAGCGAAAATAAACTATAGCTATATGATCCTGAAGCCTCCTGCTCCAGCTCTTCAGATATATCTGTAAATCCTGACTACTTGACTGCCCGTACAAAATTGGGCACCCAAGAGTTTAGGGAAACAAAACAAAATAAACTCCGGGTCAGTCATGGGACTGGTATGAGTAAAACAGTTTAAAACGGTTTGAACAAGTAAACGATATCTCATAAGACCATGCCATATAACGGAACGGGTTTTTCCCTTATGAGAATCCAAAATATCTTTATATCAAAAACCTTTTGGTATTATAATAATGTCTATGTACAAATAGATATCAATCTAGCAGAAACGCTTTCATCTCACGTTCTACATATAGTATACAATCAAACCGCAAGTACGTATTGGGTAATGGATTTCCAACTATGACAAGGTATGGAACCACCTTCCGATCAGTGTACTCTAGGAACGATACACTGGAGTTCAACAAGAACATCTGCAACTCAGCCACACATGACCGACCACTCATTTCGCTTGAGTGTATCGAATGTACATCACCAATGGTTGGGATTAGCAACCGTTCCCGTATATATATATATATGGGACAACATTGATAGATTAAAGAAGCAAATGAATATTCTCTAGATAGGTGATTATACACCCTACTTCGGTGCGACCGACTTAGCCATGCTGCCTGCCCGATTTCTGTCATTTACCGGATGTGAGGCTAGAAGCTACGCTTATCTTTTCACATACCACATCTTCATTCACTTAGAATGTCACATCGTCATACCCTCTAAATCACAAATTGATTTTCCCAAAAATACCACGGGTATAAGCTAAGAGAAACGAATTCCTCCGCCACCAACGTAAATACGTTTGAAACGATCAACTTACGTGATCTACTAGATATACTCTGTCAGACCTACGTCCATACAAGTTGTCCTGGGACTGGACAAACCGAAGGCACTATTCAGTATATCCATCTTAGTCGCTGTTATCTAAGACTTATACAACAGCCCTTGCACTTTACTCCGTCTTCAATTATCTTTGGCATAAATGATTCGCAACGCTTATGCCGATACAGAGTGGTTCTTTGGATAATAATCCAATCGGTCTCTCCATATTAACAACGTTAAAATGGTCAAAACTTCGATAGTCTATGAGTTAACTATCAAAGAAAAACAAGTGTGCAAACGACGATACTATTTCCAGATGGAAATTTTATCGTTCAATCATCCAACGTATATATATATATATATATTTCCTCATTTTCTATGTTTAGAAAATATACGTTATTAACACTGGAAAACATTTCCATGGCTTAATTATGTATCACTATTCTTCCACATCTATCAGACTCTAACTATAAACTAACAAGAGAATAAATTCCTAAGTATAAACCCCGAAGGCCGAAACCAACATCAGATCGATACTCAGGAACCCATTCAACTTACTAATTCTAGTCAGTTTCTAATTTTTGCTTAACTCTATATCTTTACTTTATTTGATTAACTCTAACTGATTAACTCAGATTAATTAACTCTATTTCTTTTTAAAATATCGTATTTATTTTCTAAATAAATATTTCCTTTATAATCCTATTTATTTAACAAATAAATATCTCCTTTATTCTATTTATTCTAACAAATAAATATCTCTTTTTAATTCTATTTGTAAATGGTTTACAAATATTCTCTTCTTAATTGATTGACAAATATTTACCCTTATATTTTATTTACAAATATATATATCCTTTATATATGATTTACAAATATATTTCTCCTATATTTGATTTACTAAATATGTCCCTTTTATAAAAAATCTTTTTATTTGTATATATAAAATCCATTGATTTTATATAAATAAATTTATTTCAAAATATACTTTGAAAATTCCTTTTCTACACTCTGGTATTTCTTATGGTGTTTAACACACCATATAACATCGATAAATATTGTTCAAACACACATAATCAATGTCAGATTATATATCACATTATATAACACAATATATAAATCACAGTAAAATAAATGTTGAGGAATCCAGTTGGATTCCTCCAACCTGTTTACCTGCATCACAGAGGTTAGACAATATGATTAACATCGAATTCACTTTGATATGAATTATTCTGATAGCAGAATCAACATATAAACATTTGACGGTATATATATAATTTCCACTAACTGACTAGCAGTTCAATCAAACAATAAACACACAACAATCAATAGAAAATTATCAGTTCTAAGAATACGTTGTAAAAATGGAACTGTTCAGAGTTGGTGAGTTTTACTCACTTTGGCAGTTCATCGTTAAAGAATGACAAACTGTTATTTGATTTGAATCAAACAATTTATTTCGTCATAAATTCATACGAGCTCCAATCCACTCCCAGTCAGTTCCTGTGCGTAGCCACCGTCCATACGATCCCAACGCAACTTATGGTTCGTCAATCTGATATCGTATGATCTAGTAATTCACTCTCGAAGTTTATACACATTTAATTCGAATTTAAACAAACATTTAACTTTAAATGGGCCTCACCCTCAACACTTATCGGCCCAAACCCATCCGACATGGACTACCCGCACCCAACTAATCCTCTTCTTCTTCCAAATGTAACCGTGGCACTCCAGAAAACCAAAAACACTATTCCGCCGCTTTCCATCCTCGTTTCTCATCCGATACTCCACGAAAACCCAATTCGACTTCACCATCCTTCATCTCGTCGAAATCTCAACCTCCTCATCACCTCATTGAAGCACTCAAAGCTTCCTACCAGTTTCCGTCGTACAGACCTGTACGTGCTGCAACAGTGACCTCGCGTCACTTATGGCGATCGAATCCCACCAAAATGAGCAGCGAAGTGTTATTCCATCCCGTGAGCACAACGACAACCTCCATTCTTCAATCCGATACTCAAAATTCCCAAATCATTTAGCCCTAGTTCCTGAAACCAACGCTGCATCGATCTCGACCTCTCAAATTCGCATCACACCCAGTAATAGGCATATAGAATTGAAGAGAATCAAGCAGGGGATTCAAAGAGCTTTATGTTTTGATTTTAGGATTTTTTCTAGGATTTTATATGATTTTTGAAGTGGCGAATTTCCTTTGTTTTATTTTCCAGAAGAAGAACGACGGCAGAAAATTCTGACCTAAGGGGAATTAGGTTTTAAGGCTTTTAGGGGGTATTTATAACCAAGATAAATATATAGATATTTTAATATTATATTAAATTAAAATGAACTGCTATTTTTATTTGTCCTTTAAAATTCCTGTGATCACATACGATATCCAAAAATCACGAAACTGGACATGCAGCTACATCTCGACATCACGGACCCAACGAAACTGGTTTCGTCGAATTCCGACTCCGTATGCTCACACAACGTATTTTTAACCGTTGAAATACCAATTGTTTCTCACTCTAAAAATCTGTACGGCCACACAGTGACTCTAAAAATCACGAAACTTGACATCTAACAATAATTTGACATTGCGGATCAAACAAAACTAGTTTCGTTGAATTCCGACTTCGTTTGCAAAACCGGCTATTTTTAAAGCTCTGAATGACCCATTTAAATATATAAATATTATTTAAATATAATTAAATTAAATATTTTAAAAATAAATATTATCGTCTATATTCACAGTGGAATACCATACGGCTTCAGAATATTCCTGTATGAATTTCTAACTCGACATTCACTTCTGGGTCAACCCGATATTCGATTTATATTGAAATTCCTTTTTAAAATATAAATAATTCCTTTATAAATTATAAAGGAATTCCACAACGACTTTTCTAAAATTTGATTTGGACATAACTCAAATTCTACACGACGAAATCCCGATATTTCTCTTCCACTAGAAAGATATACTCCACCAGCTCCACACGTTTCTTGTTTCACAGCAATCCGATTTAAAACGAACCCTGTATATTCAGTTGAAGTTCAAATCGCCAAATAGCGAACTGCCGCGCCATTTCAAGCTCTATTTTAATTATATTAAAATTTTACGTTCAAACTGTCGTTTATATAATATATTCGTTATTCAAATTCAATTCCAAGATGAATTAAATATCACAGATGATCCAGTTCACACCGTATCGTCATTTCAGCCAATTCTGATTATTTCAGAATTAAATATATTATTTAATTTATTATTTTAATTAAATATTCACCATTATTTAATTCAACGACCATTCAAATTCTCTAATTCACCTTTTAAATAATTAAATAAATTAATTATTATACCCCTGACAATGCGGGTCATTACATATTTCCACCAATATATAACCTCTAAGCTTGTATGTCTTAGAGAAGGGTGTTAAGAAAGAGAATAAATTCTCCGCCACCAAATAGATATATGTTTAGCAGAGATCAACGAATATATTATAAAGGAATACAATGTCAGACATACATCCATTAGCAAGTCCGTTCTGGGTCTGAGCAAAACTGGAGGCACCTTATTCCTCGTCCCATTTGTCCAATATAGGAGAGAGGTCCTCGCATATCTAGTTGATCTCCAAGTACGTTTGGACAATCACCACTTATTACCTTGTCTTGGGTGTACAACGCAATCAAGGCACCAGTAATCATCCAAAAGATGTGAAGATCTCCGGTCTTCGACCACCATCTTCATTGTTGACTTTTAGTCGCCATATCAGTTATTCAGAATGGGATAAACCCAGTCTTTCCGAATAACTCGCATATTTTATAATTAATAAACAAGCGCTAGAAAAACACATCATACGCCTCATTCCAATTCAGAATATTCTTTTATTCAAATATTCACATCTTACGGGAAAGGTTCCCGTTAATTTTATCAAAGATAAGTTATTTTAAACTTATTCTTTAATCTTCATTTGGATATTGTTAGACCAAAAAGAGGTACTAACACCCAAATTGACTAAAATCGAAATAAAATAAGATCAAAAGTAAAATGGAGACACAGAATTTATAGTGGTTCGGCGTCGAAAAGCCTACGTCCACTTTGTAATAACTATCCTTGATGATATAGATGCAAGTACAATGAGATATTCACTCAATTTCACTCACAATTCACGTACATTCATTCAATTATCACAAAATAAATGTTGAATGATGATTTGGATTATCTGGGAATGCTGGAATTCGGTTTTTTGAAAGTGTCTGAACTCTCAAAGTGCCTAAAAAAGATCCCTTTAATTGTCTCTTGACGGGGTATTTATAGGTGGAAATTCACTCAGATTCGGTTCGGAGCTACGTGTCTTTCATCCCATCGTTCTCGGGCTCGGATGGATTCCAGTGCTGACAGCGCATCAGAGTAGTGGTCATCGTGGGTAGGAAATGGTCATAACCGCTCCGAACATTCAGGAGGTTGTGGGGTGAAGGGATATGGTGTGTTGGGTTCGGTTCGAAGGAGAAAGCAGAAGGGGTTCGGAGCGGGGCATCCGATCCGACCCGACCTGAGCTGAAACTGAGTCCTTGTCCATTTTGCTTTGTTTTGTCCCGAACTGGTAGTAGCTCTCCGATCCGACTGGCAGTAGCTCTCCGATCCGACCCGATGCTTTCTAAGAAGAGATGTTCTTCAACGCTTGACATCTCGACTTTGTGTTGCCTAGTTCACAAAGTAGGCTAACATTTTGCCCCCTCAAAGGATGCTTCTGTTGAAAACGGAGCATGCTTTGATTGTCATTGCACAGTGTCTTCCTGAAGATGAAATCCTGTTCGGTTCGGGCTTCGACCCGGACAGTTCCTTTTCATTTTCCGTTTCATATTGGGCTAGCAGGCTATACTGCGATGCTGGGCTCTTGATCCGGTCCGAGCAAAAAAATAGGGCAGGAATACGAGGGGTCAATGCTAATATATATATATATATACATCTGTCATTCGTCTGCTTTCTTCTTCCTCTTTCATTATTCTCGTTTTCTAATTCTCATACCGAACCCTAATCCTCAAAGAATCTTGAAATTCTTGCTTCGATTCTTGAAACAAACACATAGGTAGTCTCGAAACCCTGAATCTTATCGTTGTAACTGTCTTTAATCATGATCTTGCGGTTAATTTGAGCAAATTGGGCATATTCATAGCATGGCTCTGATCCCGTGGTTTCCTCCTTCCTCGCCGTCGTCGCTGCTGGCTCCGCCACCACCTCGAGGCGCTGGGAGGTTGGAGAGGATATATGCTCATTCCCCTGTGGAGTTTTGGAAATCGAATCGGGTTCGACTGTGGTTGAGGATGAAGAAGAAGATACAGAACATAGAGGATCGGTTCGGGTGAAGAAGTATGGGGGATGTAGGAGAAGAAAAGGATGTGAGGTTTTCAGTACCGGATCGGGTTTGAATTAAATATGAAAGAGGGAAGGCGAAGTCTACCTAGCCGGATCGGGTCGGAGTTAAATGTGAAAAAGGGAAGGCGAAGTCTACCTAGCCGGATCGGGTCGGAATGTGGATTAAAGAAGGAATGTTGGGACTCAAGTCCATCCGATCCGCTCCGAATACATAATCCTGAACCGATCCGATTAGATACCACCTCTGACCAAAACAAAGCATTACCTCCGATCCCATCCAATCATTTATACCCGAACCGATCTGAAGCAGCCCCATTTCAATACACAAGAGTTTGTCTAATTGGCCAAATTAATACTTGACATGACTTCCAACTTCACGAACAGTTAGGATAGTGCCCTGCGAACATAAATGGACATCAAGATCTGCCTTGAACCTTATTACTTTGCCAAGATTTTGCGTCGCACTTTCGAACGTTAACTTTACATTTTCTGCATACACTGTTCACACTTTAGTTTATACACATACACGGGGGGATACGGGCTAATTTACTCTAACTTGTGCTATTGCTTCTTCAATAGTTTCGTGACCATGACATCCAGACGCTCCTCTAGATTAGCAGAGAAGAAGGAGGTCCCAGAGACATCCAACAAAATTATTCTTAAAGACACATCTTCTTCCTCGAATCTTGAATGGGATGACGAGGGCTCAGACTACGAGGTTTAAACTCGCGAAAGCGACAATGTGTCTTCTGAGGGTGGAGTTTCACTGGGTTGTGAAGAGGAAGGAGGGATTGGCGATGACCGAGCTCCTGATGAATTTGAGTCTGCCATCATACTGGAATCACCTCAAGATTCCGTTGAATCAACAATCGACAATGACAGACTTACCAGAATACGACTAAAGTACGGGATACCCAAAGGGGATACCTTGTTGCCATCAAAATCTGATCGTCCCCACAACCCTCCGGAGGGGTATATGGCAATCACTCGGTTGATGTGCATGGTCGGGGCTATCCCTCCATTTTCTCCTTTCGTCGTCGATTTTCTAAGACAAATGCGGATTGCCCCCATGCAGCTGCATCCCAATTCCTATGCTTACTTGTACACCTTATATGTAGCATACCGTGAGATCTTAGGCATAGAGCTCACTTTTGACAACGTTCACTTCTTCTATAACTTCAAGCACTGGACTCGAGAAACACCTTCTTTCTGCTTCTTCGAATCTGTCCCTAAGAGGAAAATAATTCCAGCACCGTTTAGTAGTAAAGCGGGTGACTCGAAGCTGGAATGGTTTTATGTAAAGCAACAGCCAGGGTGTGCTAGGAGATGGACAAAATCAAGTAAAGCACTGGTTTTCTAAATCTCGACTCTGCACATTCAAACCACCGCATTAATTCGTCTTTCTTTTTGTTTGCAGTTGATAACCCGAAACAAATATCGGACCAAGCGTTCTTTGATCGGATGCACCGACTCCTTAATGGTGATCAGAAGTTTTTAACTATTGATGAGGTCCTTAAGGACGAATATCTTCATCTTCATGGGTTGCTGTCCATTACCCGTAGCATTGGTCACGGGACGGGTCCATATGTATATATTCCTCCAGTGGACGTAATCCCAGAAACGGGCGAAGGTTCGAGAGCTCCTACAGTGCCTCTTCAGGCTTCACCCTCTCCATCTTCTACTCAAGATGATGAATTGGCTAACATGGCCGAAAAGCACCGCGAAGGGTATACTGTTCCCGAGGATGCCATTTCTCCGGAAAGGTCAACGTCTTCCAAAGAACTGCCGATTGATGGTTCTGAGGGAGATGTCCCTAGCACCGATGACCCACTATTTCAGGATTTGGGGGATCTCCCCTTACCTGAAACTATTTACACTTCAGAGGATTTTGGGAAGAATCCTTTAGTTTTCACTTCTTCCGAAGAGACCACTCCTGCTAAGGCCAAAGAGCCTGCTCGTACTAGTCTGGCATCGGACTCGGGTTTGTCGGGGGGAAAACACCACTTAGGACGCACTTAACACAATAGCACCACAACTCACAGCATCTTTCTCTTTGTGAAAATATTGATCCTGAATTTCATTTGTCTTGTTGTGCAGGCACGATGTCCCGATCCTATTATGACATCAGGAAACTCCGCCGCAGCATGTCTAATCTGCCCTATGATACTGAGTATGATCGTCGCGAAGATTCTAGTAGGGAGATAGAAGGCCCTATGATCCTTATCGTTCGCGGTCCTCACGCTCTCGCTCTCCTGTCCGGACAGACCCAGAGCGGTATAAAGGTTACCAAGGTCATCGGGAAGAGGACAGGCCGCAATCAAAAGACTCAACCTCTTCTCAAGAAAAGCGCAGTAGGGAGAGGAGTCCGCCAAAAGATACCGAATCACGAAGCAAGCGTTAGGTTCCCGCTAAACGGCCTAGAACGGATAAAGAGGCCATTGAGCCCTCCACGCACAGGGATACTGAGCTGACATTCCTCACCCCTCCATCGCTAGATGCTGAAACTGCAGTTAAGCGGGCGTATCTGGAGGAGCAATTTCCTGAACATTACTTCGAAAACTTGACTTTTTTACCTGCTCTAGAGCCTATTTCTTCAAGGTGGGAAGATGAGGCCAAAGCAAAGATAGATGCGGTCGAGAAACAGTATTCAGAAATGTTCAAGTATTCACGCAGCCTTTCCAGAATCATCCGCACTTTAATCACGAATGCTGACTCGATGCAAAAAACCGCAGAAGACGATGCAAAGGCCATAAAAAATCTAGGAAAAGACTTGGAGGATACACAGGCCCAGCTTGCTGTTGCTCAACGGGATACTACTAGATTCAAACAACAATTTGAAGATCTGCAAAAACGCTACCATGATTTGCTTGAGTCCCATACCCAAGAGCGTTCGGAATTGAAGAAACAAGCCGAAGATGCCAAGTCAGATGCTGCCAAAACGCGACTTGCTTACGCTAACCTTGAGCGGGAGAAGGCCGAGCTAGCGAGGAAGAATGCTGAATTGGAAAAGAAAAACGCTGACTTGGCTTCTAAGCTAGTGGAGGCGGAGAACAGGGCTGCCCTAGCGGAGGGTAACGTCGAATGTGCTATCAAGTCCGCTGAAGAGGCCCGCAAACAACTGTCGGAAGCTGAGGGAGAGGTGCATGGTTTCGACGAATTAATGATTGAATTCTTTGCGCATATTATTCGCCGCCGGAACATTTCTTGGATTGAAGATTATCCATCTACCCTAGTCCAAGTATGGAGTCAAATCGTTGAATGGGAGAAAGAGGAGCTCAAGGTTGATTCCATTGAGGAGGACAAGCTGATGGAGAAATATTTACGAGATGATGAACCAAAACGCCTAGCCGAAGGACACCGCCTCATTGCTGCTGTTATGGACGAAGAGAGGTGGAAGGCTACGCAGAAGAACATTCCTAAGGCTGGTTCTTCCTCTACTGCCTCTGAAACTTCTGAAGTAGAGGGATATGATCCTGAAAACCCGGGGATCCCTCGGACATCTCTTTTATCCCCCATACCCGAAACGACATCGGAGACAACAGTCACTCCAGCCGAGAAGTATTCGGAAGGTATCTCTACATTTTCACCTCAATTCGTCAAAGCTATCTCTACCTTTCGTCGCGTAATTGAGCAATCGATGAAGAACCCATTATTTTCTCCTGAGTTGATAACTGTTGCTTCTCACTCTGTAGGTATTGAACCGTCCGAAAAGACAGATGTGTCCCAGGGAACCGCCTCTGGAGCAGAGCCTACGGAGAAGGCTAAAGGGGGAAAAGACAAGGCTGCCCCCATAGATTCGGGGGTAGGAATTGAACCGTCCAAGGCTGACACTCCTCATGATGAAGAAATGATAGAAGCCTTAAAGGATGATGGCGGCAATGGGGGACATGAGGAAGACCCTGAGGTGGATATAGTCGGGGAGTCGAAAATCGCCGATGATGTTACCTTAGCTACACTGAAAGCTGACCAAGATAAACGCTTGCAGCTTAAATCTGAAGACTTAGACCCTGAAAGCCTTAAGCCCCTCGCAATAGTGGATGCGGGATCAAGTTTAGTTGTTAAGCTTTCGACTAGATCTATTACAGAGGAACTTGCTAAAAAGTCTTCTCTTGATTCCTGCGCTCCGCCTTCTGGGAAAAGTCAACTGATTCCAGCACTTCAGCTTCAGGGAAGAAAAAGTCAAAGCGCATCTTGACGGAAGCTGAAAAAGAGGCGAGGGATGCGGAAAAGGCTGTTAAGAAGTCCAAGCCCTCTTCGAAGTCTAAATGATGGAGTGTCTTGCGTTATTTTAGCATTTGATTGATCCATAATTGTTGCTGCAAGGGTGGCCCTTGCACCTTCTTTTTGCCTGATTTCCTGTACAAATTCATTCATTTGTAAATAAAAATAATTCGTTTTCTGCAATGTCTGTTAGTTATTAGTTTTGCACTTATGTAAGAATGCATGTCCTACTATAATTGTGTAATGAAGTTATGGTAGGGGGGAATATGTGTATACATATATGCCCCCAGTCAATCTTGAAAAACTATTCAAGATTTAGTCAAACAGTCTGAATGTCCCCGATTCTCCGACGAGGTCACATTCTTGGTGTCGTTGATGCCTGTCGTTTTTTCTGGCATTTTTTTATACTCTCCTGTCTTATACTCAGGTTAGAGTTCTTACTGAGGCGGTCTCTTATCTGGGTGCACCTTCATGCCTCAGAGGACGTCGTCTTCCCGTCCTTTATACTCTCTCTCAATTCTCGAGAGTTAGAGTTAAGAATGTCGTCTTCCCATTCTTTTATGTCTTATCGCACAAACAGTCGTTGTGCTTGTTCCTGCCTATAAACTGTTTTCAACCTTTCAGGTTTTAAATTATCTTATATTCCGTAATCGCAACAGAATAGTAGTTGAAGGTATATATAATGCAGGAAAGTAAATGACACACTATATTTTTATAGTGGTTCGGCTAAGTCGTAGCCTACATCCACTTTATAGTTCTTTGTTCATATCAACAGAATTTTCTAAGGCAAGTCGTGCCTTTTTTTACAGAGTTCATAAGGAAAACAGCAAAGAGTACAACATTCCTAATTCAAATATCGCATCAAGTGTTGGGCATTCCATGCCCTAGGTACCTCTTCGCCATCTACGGTCGTTAACTTGAAGGTTCCTCCTTCAAGTTTCCGTTGGATGACAAAGGGTCCTTCCCACTTTGGACCGAGGTGAGGAAGGGATGGAAAGACTCGCTTTAGCACCAAATCTCCCGGTTCAAAAGTTCTAGGACGAACTTTTTTGTCATAATAGCTTGCCATCTGACGTCGATGTCTTGATGCACGCAAGTCTGCTTCGTCCCTTTTTTCTTCGATTTCATCAAGAGACTCGAGTAAGAGTGCCCGATTCGTCATCGGGTCATAATATGTCACCCTGTGGGAGGGAACTTCAAGCTCTACTGGAATTACTGCTTCTGAACCAAATGAGAGCGAGAAAGGGGTATGACCGGTAGCTGTCTTAAACGTTGTCTGATATGCCCACAAAGCTAAGGGCAATTCGTCAACCCATTTTTCCTTTGTGCGTTCTAATCGTTTCTTGAGGATGGATTTTATGAATTTGTTTATTGCTTCTACTTGCCCATTCGACTGTGGATTAGCGACCGCAGTGTACCATTTGTCGATCTTATATTTTTGGCAGAAATTTCTGAATTCGGCACCATCGAATTGGGTTCCGTTATCAGTTATAATGGTCCTTGGGATCCCAAATCGGCATATAATATTTCTAACCACGAAACTTATCACCTTTGCCGCCGTGATTTTGGTTAGGGGCTCAGCTTCCACCCACTTCGTAAAATATTCCACGGCGACTATTGCATATTTCGCTCCTCCTTTAGCAATTGGTAGAACTCCAATGATATCAATTCCCCACATGGCAAAAGGCTAATGACTCACCATCGATCGGAGTTGGGTCGGCGGTGCTCTGGGGATTCTGGCGAATCTCTGGCACTTGTCGCAGCGTCGTGAATAATCAGCTGCATCTTTATTAATTGTGGGCCAGAAGTATCCGTACCGCAATATCTTTTTCGCTAAAGTCTGACCTCCTGTATGATCTCCACACTCACCTTCGTGTACTTCTATTTGTACACGTTTGATGTCGTTGTGTGTTATACATTGTAACAGGGGCATAGAAAATCCTTGTCTATAAAGAGTATCATCTTGAAGGATGTATCTGGTGGCCTTGCGAACTATAGCCCATCTCTCACTCTTCTTTGATGGGAGTATCCCATTCTTAAGGAAATTCTTAATTGGGGTCATCCACGAATCCTTCTCCGGTTCTGCTTCGAAAGCGAATTCAATTTCCATCGACTCAAAACTTGGCGATTCCAACGTTTCAATTGGAATTATTTCGGTTTCTTCCAGGTTGTCGGAACTAGCTAGCTTTGCTAGCCTGTCTGCCTTCTGGTTTTCGGCTCTTGGGATATGCGTTATGTTATACCGCTCCAGGTTGCTCAACAGCTTTTCCACTTTCCCGAGATAGGCGATAAGTCGAGGTCCCCGAGCCACAAACTCCTTTCACACTTGGCAAACAACTATTTTGGAGTCGCAGAATATGTCCAATGTCTTTACTCCGAGTTCTTTAGCAAGTTTCAGCCCGGCAATCAGGGCTTCATATTCAGAGTCGTTATTAGTCGCTGAAAATTCTAATCGTAGAGCGTAATATAACGACCGTCCCTCAGGTGTAACTAAGACGATTCCAGCTCCGGACCTTCGGTCGTTCTTGGCTCCGTCTGTGTACAGCTTCCATGGATCTAGTTTTAACTCGTCCTCTGACTTGACCACTTTGTCATTGATCATTTCCTCCTCTGGGATTGTGAACTCTGCTATAAAGTCAGCCAGAGCTTGCCCCCTGATCGACCTCCGCGGCTGAAAATTTAAATCAAACTGACTTAATTCAATATTCCATTTGATCAAACGCCCCGTTGCTTCGGGTCTCTGCAACACCTGCCTCAGAGGCTGGTCAGTGTATATGGTTATTGGGTGAGCTTTGAAATAGTGACGAAGTTTTCGGGAGGCGATTAGGAGGCTGTAAGCGAGCTTCTCAATCCTTGGGTAGTTGCGTTCTGCGGCTGCCAATTTCTTGCTTACATAATATACCGACCTTTGCACTTTGTCTTCTTCTCGGACCAAGGCTGTGCTAACAGCGTGAGCCGAAACCGCTAGGTAAACAAATAACTCTTCATGATCCACCGGCTTTGACAAAATCGGTGGCTTTTCTAGTAATTCCAATAAATTTCGAAAGGCCTCAACACAGTCCGGAGTCCATTCGAAGTTCTTCTTTCCCTTTTTAATCAAGTCAAAAAATGGGACGCATTTGTCTGTTGCTTTCGAGATAAATCTACTCAACGCGACTACTTTCACTGCAAGACTTTGGACATCTTTGATTCTCCTCGGTTCTTCAATGTTTCTTATCGCCGCTATTTGGCTGGGATTGGTTTCAATCCCTCAAGAGCTCACAATGAAGCCTAGAAAATTTCCCGATGCCACTCCAACTGAACATTTCAAAGGATTCAACTTCATCCGATACTTTCGCAGGATACCAAACATTTCTGCCAAGTCTTGCGTATGGCTGGAGGACTGTTTCGATTTGACAAGCATATCATCCACATAAACTTCCATAGTCTTCCCTATTTGGTTATAAAACATCCTGTTCACCAAGCGTTGATAAGTGGCTCCAGCGTTTTTCAATCTGAACGGCATGACCACATAACAATACAACCCCAAATTTGTAATGAAGCTCGTATGTTCTTGATCTGGCACGTACATAGGAATCTGGTTGTACCCGGAATATGCGTCCATGAAAGAAAGAAGTTCGTGTCCCGTTGTCGAATCTACAAGCTGGTCAATTCTGGGGAGTGGGAAGCTATCTTTCGGGCAAGCTTTGTTCAAGTCTGAAAAATCAATGCAAGTCCGCCACTTTCCGTTTGGCTTCTTTACTAAGACGGGATTCGATATCCAGTCGGGATATGTCGAATCGCTAATAAATCCGTTCTGTCTCATCTTCTCCACTTCTTCTTTTAGAGCTGCCGACCACTCTGGGCCCAGCACACGTCTCTTTTGCTTTACAGGCGGGTGTTTTGGGATTATATTTAGTGAATGACTCATGACGAATGGCGATATCCCACACATGTCGGCATGGGTCCAGGCAAACACATCCAGGTTTGCCTTCAGGAAGTCAGTTAGTTCTTTGGCTCGATGTGGATCCAACTGGGATCCAATCTTCAAAACTTTTGTTGGATCAGCTTCGTCAATGGGTATGTCCACTGTTGCTTCGTTAGGAGCCGCATTTCTAGCCTCTGGTTCCTCATCTTTTCTGGGATCCAAGTCTTCAGGCGTTCCTTTGGGCAAATCCTTCGGGGCCGATCCCTCTAATTGCTACGCCGGGGCCCTCCTTTGGAGGAGGCGAGGCACCATTACTCTCGATGTTGAGTACCTTCATCAACATCTTTAGTTCGGCAACATAGCAAGCCCGTCCGGAGACTTGATCTCCTCTCACTACTCCTGTTCCGGCTTCAGTTGGGAACTTAAGCAATAAACACCAAGGGGCGATGCAAGCCCTGAACTCTACAAGGGCAGGCCTTCCCAAAAATGCGTTGTAGGGCGAATCTACGTCCAACACTACGAACTGAAGCATTCGTACTCTTTGGCGTTCCCCTTGCCCCAATGTTACGGGCAATTCTATATACCCCATCGGAGCTGTCGATGCTCCGTTGAAGCCTCGGATCCAACCTTCGCATGGCCTCAAATCTTCAGACTCAAGTTTCATCTGATCGAATGACTTTTTAAATAAAATATTAATAGAGCTTCCATTGTCTACTAGCACCTTATGAACCAATGCTGGTCCAATGGTGGTGGTAATGACTAACGGATCATCGGTGGGTGACTGGATCCCGGTATTGTCTCTGCTACGGAATACCACGTCATCAAACATTGTCCTCTGTTGTTTCACAGGGGCGATATCTTCCAAATCATCACATTCATCCACATCTACGTGCTTAGCTACATTATCGTATTGGTCCATTGCTCTAAAACTGTGGATAGCTGAATGGGGTCCACCGACTATGGAGTTAATAACAATTCCCTTGCCTTTCTGCTGCGCTGTAGGCTTGGGAGCAGATTGGTTCTGGTTTGGAGCCTGTTCTCCTTGCCTCCTGTCTCTTGGGGCATCCTTATATTCATCCAATTTTCCTTCGCGCAGCAGCTTCTCAATCACGTCTCTCAAATGTCGACATTCATTTGTTGAATGCCCATGAGTTCCATGAAACAAACAAAATTTTCCAATTGCGATTTCCTTCTCCGTTGAGTCTCGAGGTGGCGGTCTTTTATATTGCAAAACATTGTATGTATCCAAGTAAATGTTCTCCAGAGTGTCGTTCAGCGGTGAATAATTCTCATAAGTCTGCAACCGGGGTCTTTTGTTAAGATTACTTCCTCTATTCCTATTCTTCTGTTACCATTCACGTTACGGTTGTTGTTGTTGCCCCCATTTCCATTATTGTCGTTTCCACTCTTGTTTCCCACATTCACCTCAACTTCCCCGGAACTTTATCCAGACTGCTTCACGGCAACATTACTCTAAACAGTTTCTTTTGAAGCCGCTCTGGACTTCCTCTTTCTGTTTGCCCTTGCCTCCTCTCATCTTAAGTGAATATCGGCCTTTTCATAGAATAACTCTCTCGTGGGAGGTGGCTTCCAAGAAAGATAATCTCCAAATTCGGAGTCAGGATCGACTCCTTCCATCAAAGCCATCAAGATGGTGGGCTCGTGCGGGTCACTGACTTCTGTCACAGCTAAGTTGAAACGGTCGAGATATGACTTCAAAGACTCTCCCAGCGCTTGCTTAATTCTTTGTAATTCAATAACACTCTTAGACTTTCGGGCATGGAGTCGGAACTGATTCATAAAACGTTCGCTCAATTCCCTAAAATTCAATATCGACCTAGGGGGAAATCGGGTAAACCATAGCAGCGCCACATCTTCTAAATAGATCGGGAAGGTTTTACACTTCACTGCGTCAGGGGCAGCAACAGCATTCATGAGCCATGCGTATCGCATCAAATGTTGTCCCGGATCGATTCTCCCATTGTACTTGTCCATCTACGGCAGGTTAAAAAGTCGGGGAAACTGAAAGTTGAGGATGTCATCAGTAAAGGGAGTATGGCTTCGCTCAATGCCGTAATCTTCATTGGTGTAGTTCCGACTTTCAGACATGATCTGGCGTACCATAGTCCATACGTCAGCATTGGTCAGGGGCCGTTCAGGCTCCCTAGCTCTGGTATCCGGGTTCCCTCTGGGCTCTTGATCAGGGGATGCCCTCCTTCTGATGTTCGGGTTTCCTCTGGGCTCCTGATCAGGGGACGCCCTCCTTCTTCGAGCCGCTTCTGCTCTGCTTCGCTCCCTACGCTCCCGGTCGATCTCGGGAGGAAGGGGCTGGAGCATTTGTCCCTGAGTGGGATTGGTAAGGTTAGGGTCTCTAGGTAATACATGGGATCCCCGCATTGGTAACAACATAGGCTCTCTCAAGCATGGATCATTGGGTCCTAGTACCCGTGCAGCGTCCTCGCGGGACCCCAAAGATCCGAACGTCAGCCGCTCCAAATTCTGAGGTTGCTCGAGCGGCCTTCTTTCACGGGGCCGTTCTTCCACAGAAGAAGAAGACTGATCCGTTGGTGCGTGATGAATCGGGGATGGGGTTCTCTGTCTGCGGAGTTCGCTAATTTCCCTGCTCATGATTCTCATGTTTTCTTGCATCATGAGATTGGTGCGCTCGTGGATTTTCATAGCCTCCCTAGTGCTCTCAAGCATGTCAAGAAGGCGCGAAAAATCTCCTTGGGTAATAGGCACAGATGGATTGACCTGATCATTGATCCTGGTGGCTGGAGTCGGAGCATTTGGAGGAGCTCGAGTAGAGGTTCCAGCATCACCAAGCGACGGATCGGATCGGAGCTGAGCAATCTGTTCGGGTCGGAGCTGGGAGACTTGTTCGGGTCGGAGCTGGGAAACTTGTTCGGATCGGTGCAGTGCAACTTGTTCGGATCAGTTCAGGTTAGGGGAGTGCACTGCTTCAGATTCTCCTACTCGGATCGGATCGGAGCTCTCTCCTTGAGTTCGGTTCGGATTTCCTGTATCTGTCCGATCCACTCCAGAGCTCTGCCCACGAGACCTTGTCACAACCGCGTTTTGCTGATCTTCACCAACTCCGTTCCCTCAACTGGTTTGAACTTCCTTGCCTTTTCCTTTGGCCATAGTTCTTCAACAATCAACCAACAAATATTCAAAAGCGTCAAAACTTGAGGATTAACTTCTTTGAACTCAACGGTCCAAAAAGTAGAACGATAATCCGGAAAAACAGAGAATTCAAATGGTTCTCAGTGAAAGCACCAAAATGTTAGACCAAAAAGTGGTACTAACACCCAAATTGACTAAAATCGAAATAAAATAAGATCAAAAGTAAAATGGAGACACAAAATTTATAGTGGTTCGGCGTCGAAAAGCCTACGTCCACTTTGTAATCACTATCCTTGATGATATAGATGCAAGTACAATGAGATATTCACTCAATTTCACTCACAATTCACGTACATTCATTCAATTATCACAAAATAAATGTTGAATGATGATTTGGATTATCTGGGAATGCTGGAATTCGGTTTTTTGAAAGTGTCTGAACTCTCAAAGTGCCTAAAAAAGATCCCTTTAATTGTCTCTTGACGGGGTATTTATAGGTGGAAATTCACTCAGATTCGGTTCGGAGCTACGTGTCTTTCATCCCATCGTTCTCGGGCTCGGATGGATTCCAGTGCTGACAGCGCATCAGAGTAGTGGTCATCGTGGGTAGGAAATGGTCATAACCGCTTCGAACATTCAGGAGATTGTGGGGTGAAGGGATATGGTGTGTTGGGTTCGGTTCGGAGGAGAAAGAAGAAGGGGTTCGGAGCGGGGCATCCGATCCGACCCGACCTGAGCTGAAACTGAGTCCTTGTCCATTTTGCTCTGTTCCGTCCCGAACTGGAAGTAGCTCTCCGATCCGACTGGCAGTAGCTCTCCGATCCGACTGGCAGTAGCTCTCCGATCTGACCCGATGCTTTCTAAGAAGAGATGTTCTTCAACGCTTGACATCTCGACTTTGTGTTGCCTAGTTCACAAAGTAGGCTAACAGATATCAATTTCAAAAGATTTTATTTTATCTTTTCACAATTTAAACCCAGTTAAGGTTTATTAACTAGTCGGGATTATAGAGCCTTACCGAAATAACCATTTATTATTTTATTATCCCAATCCCAACCTATTCATCACATGGAGCAAAACTGGTAGTACTCCATATCTAACACCACTGTGTTATCGATAAATTTAATTATCATTTCACGTTTTCAAATCTAACTAAAGATTTGGCTATCGCCTGGAGTAAAACTGGTGGTACTCCATTCTCGAACATTTCTTGAATTCGGTAAATTTTGTTACCTGATGTGCACGTAAAAATGCACATTTATATTCACATATTTATTCTTTTTTAGTTGAATAAATTAACATTTTCAGGTATTTTATATGACCAAACCAAGTTTTAAATATTTTCAAAATCATCACTTATTTTGGGAAAAAGTGGTCACTTGTGCATGTTTTGATTTGTGAAATCTTTTACTTATTCCTTGTGTTTATCTCTTGTAGGAATTTTGGAGCTAAAAGGATATATACACATGAAGAGATGAGGGAAAGCATGCATTTTCACAAAAGGAGCCAAAGAATTAAGTCATTTTATGGATAGTGGAGGCCCACACCTTTCAATTAGCCCATTTCCTCTTAAGCTTCATATTAAAGACTGAGACAAAAAGGCCTCATGCATTCTACATTACTCAGTTGTGGCATGGCAATTATAAGCTACATGAATGGGCATTTTGTTGATTTCCCAAGGAAAGTGATTAGGGTTTTAGGTTTTTTTTTAATCATGTATATATACCCATTTGTTTCATGTATTTCAGGATCTCCTTTTGAGCAAATAAAAGTGTAATTGATCAAATAAACAAAAATGGCTTCCAAGCCAATTTCTTTTATATCTCTCTCATATTTCTTTTAATTTCTATGCTCTACTTTATGTTAGTAGTTTAGATTTTCTTTTCTGCAAGTAGTGTAATTTTCTTTTATGCAATTAGAATAGATTTTCCTTTATTTAGTTCTATATTTTTGTTGTTTGTCAATGTTGAAATCTATTGGTGCTGAAATAATCACACAAATAAGGAGCTAAACCCTTAAAATTTAGGGGTGATGAAGCTTTTCTTCTCAATTAATGTAGATTCAACATGAATTTGTATGAATGATCTCTTTGGGTTTAATGGGAATGGATGTTTTTGTGTATTTGTGTTTCATATTGAATTTAATAGCCTCTTTTGTTCATTTCATAACATTGAGGCTCTGTTTATGATATATACAACAAATTGCCTCTTCATCTAAAATTGTGATTATGGCAATGAAATGATGTTTAAGTTGAAATTTGATGATCTATATTACTAACCAATAGTAAATAGATCATACTTAAATTAGATTTTAGTTTCATTTCGATGGCATGTTTCATGAAATTTACAAAGTAAGATTAATTGTATATTATAGTTTGATGGCTTATTTTGTGTTAATTATCAGTGCAAATAAGTTATGCTTATGATAATTACAGAGTTAATCTTACTTAGGTTATTTGAGAGATCTTTGTGCTATTTTATGTTGAACAATGTTGGAAGAGAGAAAAGTGAAGTTGCCCCTAAATTGGTTTTAAGCTCATAGTTTTAATCTAAACTTTAGCTTACTTTTTTTTAGTACTTAATCACAATCCAAATTTTTGTTTAATTTGACTGAATAAGATTAAAATTACTTCTTTCCCCGCGGATCGACTCATATTCGCCACGTACTAACAATTGTACGTCGTGCGCTTGCGGTTTATTATTAAAATATTTTGTTGATGGTTTTCTAATTCGATAGAAAATCCGTTTGCAAACATGTTTTTTGCGCCGTTGCCGGGGATAGAATTTAATTTTAGATTTATTCCTCGAATTAATTATATTGTTTATTTCTCCAAAAAAAAATTGTGTGTTGTTCATAGTTTATCTGTTTTGTTTTGATCTTTTGTTATTTCATTTTGTGTGTGCTTGTTTTTGTGTTCATTAAAAAAAAAGGAGTTGTATGGTTTGTTCCATTTTGTGTTTGTGTTTTGTTTTACTTTTGTTTGTGTGTTTGTTTCTTTTCGTTTGTGTTTTTTTATTTTGTGTGTATGTGTGTTGATAAATTTCATATTGTGTTAGTTCTTTCCTTTTCTCTTTCTAAAAAAATATATAAACACCTGCCTTTTGTTTAGTCTCTTTCCCATTTTTTGCATTTTCAATTTCCTTTATTTCTTTCCCTTTCCCTTTCTCTCATGGATTTCTTTCCCCTTTCTATTCATTTTCAATTCTTACAAATAATAAAAATCTTCCTATTTTTCTCTTTTATTTCTATCCTTTCCTTGATTTCTTTCCAACTTTAATCCAAAGATTTTTCCTTCCTTTACAAATAAAAAAAAAATTAAAACCCAATTTATTGCTTTCCTCTTCTTGCCCTCTCTCTATAATTTTCTTTCCTTGTCTGCCTTATATTTACTTCTATTCACAATCCTCTATAAATCAATTCTCACCCATTACTTCAGATCCTCTCCCATACCACAAAATCCTCACTGCATTTCCACCTTCGCAATACCCAATCAGAGAAGCAGACTGTCCCAAACCATATCATCCCACTCAACTTCTTCACAGCGCCTACTGCCATAATTCTTACCCTCAACATGCATCCATCATCACATAATCAATAGCATCCTCTGACCATTTCTTCATTAGCCTCCCCTTACCACTTCTCAACGCAAGAATCACAAATCACTTCAGTAACCCTAGCACCAAACACACCAATTTCACCAGTTTCACCAACCAACAAACATCACAAACTCCACCATAACTGCTCGCTACTTGCCACCCTACTGTCATAACCCACCAAACAATTCAGAATCCTTCACTTCTGCCAACAAACCACTCACCACTGTTTTCATCACACCTAACCACAAAACCATCCTCTGCAATATAATTCCACTTCAGTCCTCTTCTGCCATCCATTGCTTTCAACGACAGTTTCGACACCACGCAAAACCGAATACCCTTCAACATACAGCTACAATAACCCAAAATCGAAAGCGCAAATCAACCATCTCCAAAAACTGCTACCATCGAGAGACCTCCTTTTCTCCTCCGAGATAGAAATCGATCAAATTCCAGAATCGAAATCATCTCAAAGCCGATATTCGCGAACTCAAAATCCCACAATCACCCAGAATCTCCTTACCTTCGAATTTCAGAAAATTGTGGATTCGTGTTTTTGAGAATCAATTTTTATTTGGAGTAGCTTGCCAATTTGTGATTTCGAATATGATTTTGTAACTTCGGATTTCCTAATTTCCTTGCTGTGGATTCATGGTTTCAGAAATTTGGTGTTTACTGGAGTATTCAGATGTCTAGGTTGGTTTGAAATTATAAAAGACAAAAAGGTCGATTTGCCTTATAGTGGGCTAACTTTTAGTCATTGTGGGCTGGGCTCTATTTGCGTTTGAGTACATTAATTTGGTTCAACTTGATTTTGATTTGGACTAGTTTCCTTTGTTTTGATTCAGGTTGCAAAGGATATAATTGCGCCGCTTGGCTTACTTGCTTGAACTGCTTCGCTTGGCTTTGCTTGCCTGCTTACTAATAAAAAAATTGCCGCTTAAAAAAAATTTCTTATAAATTCAGACCCTCTGGTATTGTTCCCTTCTCCTCTATTTTTATTTTCTTGCATTGTTGGTTGCTTGCATTTGCATCAAAAATTCAAAAATAAAATAAAAATTCATTCGTAGTTGCATTGTTAATATCACGTTTAAGTTCTGTTTTGCACTCATCTCATCTTATTTTCTTTTCTTAAGGGCAATACCTAATTAACGTAAGGTGAGGGATTTCATCACCCTTTCCTTAGCCTACAAATCTGCATTTCATTGTAGAATTTGAATAATAATAACGGTTGGACGTTGGACTTAAGGGAGTCGCGGGCTCATATAGGGCTTAACTGTATTTTGAAAGTTGATTTCTTTGGAACGAATTATTTCTTGGTGTCTAGACTACGACAGAGAAATAAACCTTTATAAATATTACAGTGATTTGTAAATATTATATCGGTTGTTACTCTGAAGGTACTTAAACCTTCGGTTGCATTGCTAGTGTGATTCCTGGTGCACCGATAATTACTGTCCGTTAATTGGCGAAGAAATCTTTTGTTTTAAGTAAGCAAACGTGTCACTATACATTTGATACGGTAGGTCATTGCTTAGTATACGAGGAGGAGCAACTTATCTGACTTGGATAAAAAGCTCCAACGAACTGGGTGACGAAGCGGTAGCTTCGGGGGACGTGAGGGTACTCTTGGTATCCCTCTGTGGGGTGGCAGATGGTCCATGAAACCCGGCCTCACAGAGGTTAAGGTCTGCGGTAGAAGAGCCAAGAGTATTCCTTGGTTGCTATGCGAGCGACCTAAAGACGGGGATGGATTAGCGTGGAGTCGACGATACTTGATTTTTGCCCTGGATAGCACGTCGTCGACTACCTACCATCTTTAGTCAATCTTGTACGAACGGAAAGGCAGGGAACCCCCAACAGACCATGTTGTTGCTATCGAGTCATGGGTGAGGTTGGCCCATAGGAAAGTGGGGCTATAGTGGGGCCGGGATGTGGTTCTCATACATGATTTTTCTTGGATTGCCTTTCAGTAGTTGAGGGAGGGGTCACGTGGGACCATAGCCACGGGTACAAAAACAGACCTTAATATCTACATCAGCAGACGACTTAAAGCTCCCGACCGAGGTCCGTATTTCTTGATTTGCCCTGGCACGGAACTCGGATGGCACACTGAGGAACATGTGCGTCTAGACATGGAAAACGATTCACGATACATATGCGGGATAAAGGGCGTGGTTGACGGGTGGCATAATCCCTAGTGGTCCTAGGTGGCTTGAACCCAAACCGAGACACGGAAACGTTCATTAGGTAGCATAATCCCTAGTGGTTGTAGGTGGCATAAATCCTAAGTGAACACGCGATAGTTCATGGTAAGAAAACATAACCAGATCAAGGGTAGCAGTCCAAAACAACTTCAAGGATAAAATGGTACTACGTTGAGGTGGTATAGATTTACATGAGAAAGCCCGTACGGCCTACGGAAAAGGATTGAACTTATACATGGAAAGAAACACAGAAGTTGGGAAAACCTACATATGTTATATATTAGGTTGACATGGACCATTACATGACATTGGGCAAGGGACATTCATAGTTAACACATGACGCGGGTTGGGATACTAGTACGAGAGGTGCAGAGCAAATATACATGATAAATACCTTGGGATGTTATACATGATAAATACCGGGGGATGTTATACATGATAGATACCTTGGGATAGTATACTTGATAGAAACCTGACGCCGTGATACCTTGATTTATCTTGACACCGTAGTTTATCATGATACCTTAGTTTATCTTGCTATAGTAGTTCATCCAGTTATCTTGGTTTAGCTTATCTATCTTGTCGGCATCCTTATGTTTACTTTCAGTTTATGCATGTCATGTTACCTTTACCTGTTTTTATACTGGAAGTAGATAGGACTTACCAGTCTTTATGACTGACCCCGTTTTCTTTTGCCTCTTTGTCTTCCATTCCCCCCCCAGGTTTTCAGGGAGGAAACACTGTTATTTAGTTCTGACTTCTTTTGCTTGAAGGTCATCATGCATGGCTTGGACTTCACTTGGCTATGGCTACCTTACTGTTTTATTTGGGGAATAATTTATGAAAAAGGTTTTATGCTTCTTTACCATTGCAAGACAAGTTTTGATGTATTCTGATGTAAAAGGCTTTAGACCTTATTTTATAAGGTAATAAAATTTGTTTTACTTCCGCTGTTTTATATATGTTCTGTCTTGTAATATTTCTGTGCATGTTTACCTCGATAATGCTTCACCAAACCTAGTGCATTCCCTTTGAGAGTGACCCTAGCGGAGGTGGGGTGTTACATTTGGTACCAGAGCAGAAGGTTACCAAACTGGGCAAAAGTTTTTAAAACCTTCTGAAAACTATTTGAAAAACCGTTTACAAAGAAGCATTTTTCAAGAAAATTTTGTTTTTAAAGGCTATTCCCCAAAATCCATTAGCACTATCCTTTGTTTCCTTGATTGAATCTCTTTTCCTCTCTTTTCCTCCATCTGTAGTCACAGTAGTTTTAACTGCGACTAATCCTTGTCTAGCTACGAAGTGTTTTCCCGTGCGATGGAGGAAGTTCTCGAGAGACCTGTTACCGAAGTTATAAGAAGGGATAATAAGAGCAAGGATAAAGGACACGAGCTTAAGAATAAGCAACTTGTTGGTATGACTTGATCCACAAAGGAAGATAAGGACAAGATCAGCGAGAGGGCAATTGTATGCTCTCATTTCTAGCGTACCTAAGAGGAATGGTACCGTTTCGGTTAAAGGCTTAGCCTTTCTTTTTTATCATCCCGTCCAGACTTTGTTTTGATCATCGCATCATTTAAGTCTGCTTCGATAGTTAAGTCTCTGCACCTTAGTACTAGCATGGTAGAAGATCCCACTTTTGTCCCAAAATCTGGTTGGAGGATCGGTCCATTTATTCATGACTTGTTAGGAATTGAGAACGTTTATGCCAAGTGTTGAGGTTAGAAGCAATGCTTCTATTGTTGAGCTATGGATGGATTCTAGGGATGAAGTGGTTATCCAGTAAGGGATGCCATTCTCGGTCTTGAAAGGAGGGTAGTTAAACTCTTAACTTGCCTTGGTAATACCCTCGAAGTCTCGTGTAACCTTATGAGTTATGTCATGGTTAGTTACCTAGAATCTCTTGATGCATTTATCGAAAATCTCTGATCCGATCGAGTAACGTTCGCCAATAAGGCGGATGGTTCATCCCGCTTAAGCATGGGTTATATGAATCACCCTAGTAAGTGCACGTGGTAACATGGATTGGCATCGGTAAACGAGATCCAGAATTCACTAGTGAATTGTTGGAAAGCTTGCATGAAACCATGAGTACGCAGTTATGGTCGAGCCAAGGATTCTAGAAAAGAATAAGTGAAAAGGGAACGAGAGGCGACAGTGAAATGAGTTCCAACTCATACCTTGGAAATAGGAATCAAGGAGCTACGAAATCATGAAGTCAAAGGCGGTCAAGGCACAATGGAATTAAGCTCATGGAAATGCGGCTTAGACGAGCGCATCATGCCTCTTTTTAAGAGTACATCGTTTATCCCTGGTTCTCCTGTAGAGCTTGCTTGCATGCTATCGCTTGGTGGATATCCTCTCAGTCCTGTTTCTGTTACAAACCCCGTAAGGAGTTTGTCTTGTTTATCTCCTCGATCTTATCCTGGGAACCTTAGATAGAACTCTATGGATGTAAACATGTATTTGAAACATGTTATGATTGATATGGTTGCAAATGGTTGCAAGTGGTTGCAAGTGGTTGCTCGTGGATGCGCGAATACACATTAGATACTAGGTTGACGCGGTCACGTTTCATGTTGCATATGCACGAGTATTTGTACTTGTTTATGGTTGAAATTGAATATATTACCATGTGGATGTTGCATGTGGATGAATGGTTGTGCACACATATAATGTTTATATGACTAGGACTATTTGCATACATGTTGGACTCATGGCACTAAACATATTTTGCATTAGAAAGATCATTCAGGCCTGACCATTAGCATTAGCTAAGGAACATATACACACACTTTCTGCATGTGTTCATAAAGCATTAGGAGTATTTTAAGGACCATGGTTGCCTGTGGATGACGTTTTGAGTAGATGGATGATGGATGGTAGGATACGTTCTTCCTAACTTGGAGATTTCGGGGACGAAATCCTTTAAGTTGGGGAGAATGTAACAACCCGGATTTTTTTACAACGTGCTAAGACAAGAATCAAGGCAGAATTTAATTATAAAATCTGAATCAGGGGAAACGGGTTGTGCCATTGCATTCGTCTCGGAAAAATACGCGAAATAGAGTCCGAGTTTTCGAGAATCGGAGTCCGTATGACCCTGTTATGGCCCGTCAAAGTTTTCAGAAAAATTCAAGTTCAAAAACAGTTCGAAATTCAAATCTGGAGCCAAACAGATTGGGCGGGAAAAATTCCCGCCTAAGCCCCAGGTCGACTGGGGTGTCGACTGGGGAGTCGACACGCCCAGGGGGCAGGTCGACTGCCCAGTCGACACGGGTGTCGACCTGGGTGGTCCGACCACTTTGGCCTGGGTGCACCTGCTTGGCCTTGTGCTATGTTCTAATGGCCTGTGACGGATTTTGAGGGTTCAGATCTATCCTAGGGTTTATCCTACGGCCTAAACTACTCCTAATCTCTATAAAAAGACCCCTAGACCTAGCCTAAACCCTCACAAATCACTCATGCCACGAAGTGCCGCCAAAATCTATCTTGATCATGGCCTCCATCTCCAACTCCAAGAGCTCATGCATTCAAATCGGATCTGAATCAAAGGTGCTAGCTTGCTACATCAAATCAAGGGAGTGAATCAACGTTGCTATGAAAGTTTCATGACGATTCTTCAACAAAGGAGCCACCTTTCTTGGTCAAGACGATTCATGATCTTTCCCTAAGCCTCGCTATGTAAGTTCTAGCTACTTCTAGATCTAAACGGTAGTTTTAATGATGGCATGGAATAAAACGAGATTAAACTAAGTATGCTAGCCTATATGAACCTTGTCATGCCTCTTTTGCTTGAACCTATGACTTTTGGCTATGCTTAGTGACTAAATCATGCTATTCATGTTATGATTAACCTAGTTTATCTTGCAAGTTTGAATCTTTATCTATGGAATGTTAGCATGAACCTTTGGGAACCATTTGACTTGTGAAACATTGGCAAAAACTTGACTTTGGGGCTTATGCATGTAAATGAACCCAAACCCCTTATGTTATCATGCATGTTTGTGGCCATATTCCCTTGTGATACTATGCATGTTTGTGGCCAAATTCCTTTATGATACTATGCATGTTTGTGGCCAAATTTCTTTATGATACTATGCATGTTTGTGGCCAAATTCCCTTATGATAATATGCTTGTTTGTGGCCAAATTCCCGTATGATGCTATGCATATTTTGAGGCCAAACCCCTTATGATACCATGCATGTTGGTGGCCAATCCCTTTTTGACATCGTGCATGTTTTGTGGCCAATATGTAGCATAGTATCCTTACTATGTTGACTCGCTTTTACTTAGGTTGGAAACACGATTTGGGGTAGGTTAGACGAGCGTGATTAGGACATGATAATTTGACATGGGATTTCATGAAAATATGACACTCATGATACACCTAAATGGGGACATGACATGTGGGGTAAACATGAGACTTGAAACTAGACACGTATGGGTTGTAAGTGTAATATGGCACTAGACCAAACATGAAAGTGGCCAACTCGAGGTTGGGTTGAGTTTGTAGCATAAATCTACCCGGACCCGCCCGGCTTAACTAGTGGCTACAAACAATAGGACCCAATGTGGGTAGTTGGTCATATAGCACTTAAGACCCGAGGTTAGACTAGGTTGTGGTGTAAATCTACCCGGACCCGCTCGGCTTAACTAGTAACCACAACAAAGTCTAATGTGAGAGGTTGGGGTGCATTAATCTAATTAATGCCACATGAAAAGGTTAAGTAATTTTTACTAATGACACTTAACCGATATGACACGAATGGGTAGGTTAAGTGGAACCAGACTTGATTTCTTAATGACACTTAACCGTATAAGACGATTAAGGGATGGGGTTAAGTAATTTACACTTAACTAATCCGACTTGGTAATTAGATGGGGTTAAGTAACCTACGCTTAACTAATCTAAACACGGTAATTAGATGGGGTTAAGTAACCTACACTTAACTAATCTAAACACGGTAATTCGATGGGGTTAAGTTAAACACTTAACCAATCTAAACTTGGTAATTCAATGTGCTTAAGTAACCAATACTTAACCAACTTAACATGATAATTTAATGGGGTTAAGTAACTTATACTTAATCAATTATACATGATGATTGGATGAGGTTAAGAAACCATACTTAACCAATCTTATATGGGAACTTGATAGGGTTAAGTCACGAGACCGTTTAAATATACTTAACCATTATAATACGATTAGTGGATGGGGTTAAGTTAACCTATACTTAACCAATCCGACTCAATAATCCGATGAGGTTAAGATAATCTATGCTTAACCAATCTAACACGATAATCTGATAGGGTTAAGACAAACAAATACTTAACCAATTTGACTTGATAATTGAATAGGGTTAAGTCATGAGCTTCTTGGTATACTTAACCAACTCGTAGGGCTAGGCCTTGAATACTTTGCCAAATCTTGACATGATTCGTAGGAAGGTTAAGTCATGAACATAAATGGCAATACTTAACCCATTAGACAAAACCCTAGTTCAGGGGACTAGGTGGAAAGCCGGGATTAACAAGGATAACGGGAAAAGAAGCTAAGTGGTAAACCTTAGTTAAGGATAACTAAGTAATAATTCTTAGCCAAGGACATGGGACTAGTTCATAATTAGATGAGTAACCTGATACGATAGGTCATTGCTTAGTATACGAGGAGGAGCAACTTATCTGACTTGGATAAAAAGCTCCAACGAACTGGGTGACGAAGCAGTAGCTTCGGGGGACGTGAGGGTACTCTTGGTATCCCTCTGTGAGGTGGCAGATGGTCCATGAAACCCGGCCTCACAGAGGTTAAGGTCTGCGGTAGAAGAGCCAAGAGTATGCCTTGGTTGCTATGCGAGCGACCTAAAGACGGGGATGGATTAGCGTGGAGTCGACGATACTTGATTTTTGCCCTGGATAGCACGTCGTCGACTACCTACCATCTTTAGTCAATCGTGTACGAATGGAAAGGCAGGGAACCCACAACAGACCATGTTGTTGCTATCGAGTCATGGGTGAGGTTGGCCCATAGGAAAGTGGGGCTATAGTGGGGCCGGGATGTGGTTCTCATACATGATTTTTCTTGGATTGCCTTTCAGTAGTTGAGGGAGGGGTCATGTGGGACCATAGCCACGGGTACAAAAACAGACCTTAATATCTGCATCAGCAGACGACTTAAAGCTCCCGACCGAGGTCCGTATTTCTTGATTTGCCCTGGCACGGAACTCGGATGGCACACTGAGGAACATGTGCGTCTAGACATGGAAAACGATTCACGATACAGACGCGGGATAAAGGGCGCGGTTGACGGGTGGCATAATCCCTAGTGGTCCTAGGTGGCTTGAACCCAAACCGAGACACGGAAACGTTCATTAGGTAGCATAATCCCTAGTGGTCCTAGGTGGCGTAAATCCTAAGTGAACACGCGATAGTACATGGTAAGAAAACATAATCAGATCAAGGGTAGAAGTCCAAAACAACTTCAAGGATAAAATGGTACTACGTTGAGGTGGTATAGATTTACATGAGAAAGCCCGTACGGCCTACGGCAAAGGACTGAACTTATACATGGAAAGAAACGCACAAGTTGGGAAAACCTACATATGTTATATATTAGGTTGACATGGACCATTACATGACATTGGGCAAGGGACATTCATTGTTAACACATGACGCGGGTTGGGATACTAGTACGAGAGGTGCAGAGCAAATATACATGATAAATACCTTGGGATGTTATACATGATAAATACCGGGGGATGTTATACATGATAGATACCTTGGGATAGTATACTTGATAAAAACCTGACGCCGTGATACCTTGATTTATATTGACACCGTAGTTTATCATGATACCTTAGTTTATCTTGCTATAGTAGTTCATCCAGTTATCTTGGTTTAGCTTATCTATCTTGTCGGCATCCTTATGTTTACTTTCAGTTTATGCATGTCATGTTACCTTTACCTGTTTTTATACTGGAAGTAGATAGGACTTACCAGTCTTTATGACTGACCCCGTTTTCTTTCGCCTCTTTGTCTTCCGTTCCCCCCCCCCAGGTTTTCAGGGATGAAACACTGTTATTTAGACAGAAAACAACATCATGATAGGCATAAAGATAACAACTTGATGATAACATCATTACGAATCAAGGAAACTGCTGAATAAATCACAAACTTGTCATGAGAAGAAAGGTAGACAAGTCTCAAAACTAAAGATTCAAAAAGCAACAGGAATAGATCTGAATCGATAAACATACTTAGATCCAATTCCACTTTATTTCATGCCCATATTAAAATTAAATATTTAGATCTGAAAATAACTAGCACTTACAGAGAACGGCTAATGAATTAAGAAGTGAATTTGTCTTAGAAAGTTGCAGTGTCATTGATCTATCCCCTTGAATTTGTTGTAGAAGCATTGATCTTTGATTTGATTTGAGTTTGGACGCTTAAGCTTTAATTTGGAGATGGAGGCCACGGCTCAAGAGATATTTTAGCAGCATTTTGCTGTCATATGAATTTGTGTGAGTTAGGCTAGGACTAGGTGTTATTTTATAGGTGTAGCAATTCATTTCAGCCATCGGATTAACCCTAAAACCCATCCGGACCATCAAAACTCGTCCCGGGCCTCAAAAATGGGTTCTGGCCCGAAACAGGCCGACTAGGTCGACCTGCAGGGGGGAGGTCGACACTATAGTCGACCCCCATGGGGGAGGTCGACTCCCAGGTCGACCCCCTGGTCGACCTGGCCCCCAGGTCGACACCCAGGTTGACCTGGCCAGTTCTGTGCTGACCGAAACCTTCTGAATCTTGTTTTGGCCATATCTTGGTCATACGGACTCCGATCGAAAACTCAGACTCTATTTCATGTAAAATTTCGAGAGGAACGCAATGGTGATGTCCATTTTACCTAATTCCTGATTCTTAAATTAATTATCCTTATTTAACTATCTTTTCCGTTACATACATCGTTATCGAACTAATTTTTCTTCTCTTCCATGTATTAATTAATTCTTCTTATGCATCACCATTATTTACCCATCATAAGCATATTTTTATATATTTTATTTTATTTTTAATTATATTAAAAATACGGGGTGTTACATTCTCCCCTCCTTAAAGGATTTCGTCCCCGAAATCTTCAAGTTAAGAAGAATGTGTCCTACCATCCATCATCCATCTACTCAATCATCAATAACAGGCATTCATTGTCCTTAATAGATTTCAAATGCTGTATGAACATATGCAAGAAGTGTGTGTATATTTTCCTTGTCTAGTGCAAATGATCAGGCCTGATTGATCTTCTAGATGCAAAATATGTTTAGTGCCATGAGTCCAACATGTATGCAAATAGTCCTAGTCACATAAACACTATATGTGTGCACAAACATCCATCCATATGCAACATTCATATGATAACACATTCAATTTCATCCACAAACAAGTGTAAACACTCATGCGTATGCAATATGAAAGGTGACTGAGCCGATCTAGTACCTAATGTGTATAAATGCATCCACGAGCAACCACTAGCAACCACTTGGAGCCACTTGCAACCATCAATCATAACATGTCTCAAACACATGTTTACACCCAAATGTTCCTATCTAAAGATAAAGTCGAATGACAGAAGCAAGTAAAAATTTTGTGCCCATTAGGCAATGTCAAAACTGGAAGTCTACGCCACATATATTCTGATTAGGAGAAGAACTCCCTAAGCATCAGCCCCGAAGACCGAAATCAACATCAGACTGACACCCAAAGAATTACTCAACCCAACCAATATATATATGTTTCTAGGAAACTAAGCATGACAGACTCCTTTTAGGTCACAAGAAATCCCTTTTTAAAACTAACCCAAAAAGTTTAGTCAACCCAACGAACACCCTCAAGCCCCAACATGTGTTACTAACAGATGAGTCATACTCCCTATAGGGTTTGCAACAGAAATTGGATTGAGGATAGGACCGAGAGGATATACACAAAAGATAGCATGTGAGTAAGCTCTACAGGAAAAGAGGAATCAAGGATATACTCTTAAAAAGAGATATGATGCGCGAATCTAGTCTTCAATCTTCTAAGTCACATTTCCTTGAGCTTAACTCCATTGTTCTTTGACTGTCTTTAACTTCACAATTTCGTAGCATCTTAATTCTTGTTTCCAAAATATGAGTTGGAACCCATTTCACTGTTGCCTCTCGTTCCACTTTCACTTATTCTCCTTCTAGTATACTCGGCTCAAACATAACTGCGTACTCATGGTTTCATGCAAGCTCTCCAAAATTCATTAGTGAATCTTGGATCGCGTTCACTTACTATTAGGTATTCCACGCAGAAGAACTATCTCTTGGAAATAAACAGATGTTTACCCATTTCTTATTAACCATCTGCCTTAGTGGCGAACACTACTCGAGCGGATCAATAAATGTATCAAGAGATTCTAGGTAACTAAGCATGGTAGAACTCTAAGGGATACACTAGACTTTGAGGGTATTACCGAGGAAAGTCAAGATTCTAACTCCCCTCTTTTCAAAACCGAAAATGTTACCCTTTACTGGATAACCACTCCATCGCTAGAATCAACCCATAGCCCAAAACATAAACATTACTTCTAAACTCAACACTTAGCATAGACATTCTCAAATCCAAACAAGTCATGAATAAATGAGCCGATTCCCCAACATGATTTGAGACGAAAATGGGATCTTCTAATACGCTAGTATTAAGGTGCAGAGACTCAACTATCGAAGCAGAATAAAAAGGATGCGATGTACAAAAACAGAGTTCTAGTGGGATGATAGAAAAGAAAAGCTAAACCTTTAACAGAAACGTTACCACCTCTCTTAGGTACGCTAGTATTGAGAGCATACAATTGCCCTCTCGACGATCTTGTCCCTTTCCCTTGTCCTCTAATACTTAACTACATGTCCCTTCTCACTAAAGATACTCTCTCTTGTCATGGGTTTTACTATTCTTTCACTTTGGCCTCTTTCCTCTCACCTTTTTCCTCCTTCGTGGATTAAGCTATAACAACTAGCTTCTTGTTTCTACTGTCCTTGTATAGTTTGTTGACAAGTCTTTCGAAGCTACCTCCAACGCACGGCACTCTACCCAACTTGAAATAAGATTAGACGCAGATGGAACTACCACGGCTACAGATGGAGGTTGGGCACTCCTTTGCCCTCCGACATGTGTCGGATGCCTACTAAACTATGGTGAAAAGAGAGAGAAGAGATTTCAAGAGAGAATCAAAAGATAATGCATATGGCTTTGGGGAATATGCCTTTTATCTAAAACAAAGTTTTCTTGAAAATTTGCATCTTTGTAAACGTTTTGAAAACTAGTTTCAGAAGGTTTTTGAAAACTTTTGCCCAGTCTGGTAACCTTCTGCTCTGATACCAAATGTAACACCCCACATCTGTTAAGGTCACTCACAAAGGGAATGCCTTAACTTCAATGGAGTATTATGGGTACTGGAACAGAAATATTACAAGACAGACATATATAAAACAACGGAAAATAAAGTGGAAGTACTTCAAATCATTTATTAAATATAAATGTTTACAAGAAAAGCCCATCAACTTTCAATACCCAATTTCATATTTTAAATATCTGTCTTGCTCAAAAACAAAGAAGCATAAAAACAAACTGCAGTATTCCCCAATATAGCAAAGCAAGCCATAGCCAAGAGAAATCCAAGCCATACATGAAAGAGCCTTGGAGCTTGGTAAGATCCGAACTAAGCTGTATTCCCACCCTGTGAACCTGGGGGGGGGGGGGGGAACGGAAGAAAAAGAGGCGAAACAAAACGGGTCAGTCATAAAGACTGAGTAAGTCCTAATGACTTTCAGCATAAAAATGAGTAAAGATAACATGGCATGAATAAACTGAAAGTAAACATAAGCATGATGACAAGGTAGGCAAGATAAACTAAGATAACAAGATAAACTATGATAACAAGATAAACTAAGGTAACAAGATAAACTTCGGGCACGATGAAACAAGTATAACATCCCATAATTCCTATCAAGTATCCCACCACATGGTTTCTATCAAGAGTAACATCGCAAGGTTTCTAAGCTTTACGATTAAAACTATATCTATTTGCTCTGCACCACCTAACTAGCATCCTCATAAGTATCTTACATAGAATGATCTGTACTCCTACTAGTATCCCAACTAGTGTCCTGTGCAACAAGGATCTGTACCCCCTACTAGTGTCCCAACTAGTAGCCCGTGTTATATAATAATTACAATGTGATCCCAATCCCCGCAATTATGGTAGCCTTCAGGTGTACATCGATTTTGAGGATTCCACCTCGATCACCCCAATGGCCATGTATATATTCGATGCACCCTTACTACCTTATCGATCGGCTCCCTACTTGACCTAGTTCTCGTTTGTGTCACGCAGCCCCTTACTTGTGGATACCTGTGCTGGTCCCACCATGGGGTGTATCAAGTCCCACGGTGGCAACCCTGACACAATCAAGATGCACAACTTTATACCTACTGATGCCCAGTGGCTAAATTTTCTGCGCCGAAGTGTGGCACGCCCGCACTCCGTTAGAACCTGCACTGCTGCACCAACCGCCACTAATTTGACCTCTTATAATCAGCCCAGTAATCGTGCCCCACCCTGCCTAGCTCAGGGTTCCGTTGATACCTAATGTAGGTTACTGCTGAAATGGGTCCCCGTTACTAGGTTTTTCTAATGGTTAAATCTGTGGGCCTATACTCTCTGATATTACCCATCAACCCTGATGTGTACTTAACCCCGCTACCGATTCAAGCATGTGTATTTAATGGTTAAGTGTATGTGGGCCTATATTTACTAAAATTACCCACCAACCCGATATGTACTTAACCCTTCTACTCGTTATGTTACCATGGTTAAGAGTTTGTCTTAGTTAACTTAACCTTTCTCGCTTATTATGTTTGATTGGTTAAGTGTGGTTTATTAACTTAACCCCGTTCGTCTACCTGGTTACATTGGTTAAGAATTTTCTTGCTAACTTAACCCCATGTGTTACTTAACCCTACTACGCATCACATCAGATTGGTTAAGTGCATGTTAACTTAACCCCATCCACTAGTCATATTATAATGGTTAAGTGTTATCTACTTATTCAAGTTAACTTAACCCACCCGCTTGTCCTATTATGTTGGTTGAGTGTTACTACTTAACCGCAACCACTTATCTAATTAACCCATTGTATTAGTTAAGTGTTCTCATTAACTTAACCTCACTCTCTAGTCCAGTTTAATCATGTTATAATGGTTAAACATTTGCTTAACCTTACCCACTCCCGTAGTCAACTTATTAAATTGGTTAAGTGTCCAGATTAACCTAATCATATTACTTAACCCAACCATTTATATCATATTGGTTAAGTGTTCTTATTTACTTAACCCTACTCACTGGTCTAATTACCATGTTACGTTGGTTAAGTATTACTATTCGTATTTCCACATGTCACCCACTTAACCCCCATGTCCCACCACATGTTTATCTGGTTAAGTATTTCTTAATTCATTAAGGCCGTAACCTTATAAAGACCTCTCACATTAGACTGACATTTATGGCAGCTGGATTTGCCGGCCGGGTCCGGGCAGTCTTACACCATAAAAGAGTCTAACCTCGTGTCCTTACAACTGTTACGCTTTTAATTTGGGCCAAGGACCTCTCACATTGGGCTACCATTTGTGACTACTGGATTTGTCGGGTGGTTCCGGGCAGGTTTACGTCACAAATGTGTCCAACCTCGTGTCCTAAGCATTGATTATCACTTATAACCTTTTACCCCAATTTGAATTTATTTCCCTATTCAAATTATCAATTAATTCCTAATTTAACGACGTCCATAATTGACTCAATTATGTCCATCAATTAATGGTATGCAAAATCATATCAATTTTACAACAATTTATCTTATGCCATTAAAGGCAACTTATCTCAATTTATATTTATCCCTTTTTTAAGGATATTACACGCCAACTAATATATGTACCCAATTCTAGTCAGTTTACATATATACCAAGTTTCATGCCTTTTTACATATGTCAGGATCTAGCCAAAATTACATGTATCAAGTTTCATACCCAATAAACCCAAATTCGATGATTCATGATGTAGTTATCCCAAACTATAATCTTTTTATTTCAATACATGCCAGTTGCCCAAGTTCATAATACATGTTTATGCCAATTATAAAGTTTACAATCGCTTTCATGCTCCAATTTCCAAGTCTACACATGCCTAATTAACATAAACCCAATCTTTTGATTTAATTTACATAGGCTCCAAAACTCATAATTTTATTTTACATGCCAAATTACATACATGTTATATATACCAAATTTCATGTTACATTACATAGATCAAATTGGTGTCGAATTCCATGTATATAATATTTATGCAAATTTTATCATAACAGGATTATACCAAAATTTACAGATCTACCCCAAACTTGCAAATAAAATGATAACATCCAATTTCATGTTGCCAATTATTAATCATATTCTTATAGGCCATAATCCCATTATTCCCCCGTATACATCTCGTATGCGAATCGCGATTTTAGGCCAAGGTCCGAAGTTGACCAAGGTTCATCAAAAGAAAATAAATAGGGGAAGGTAAAAATTTGCATAATAAATAAATCAGAGAGAAAACAACATCATGATAGGCATAAAGATTACAACTTGATGATAACATCATCATGAATCAAGGAAACTGCTGAATAAATCACAAACTTGTCATGAGAAGAAACGTAGACAAGTCTCGAAACTAAAGATTCAAAAAGCAACTGGAATAGATCTGAATCGATAAACATACTTAGATCCAATTCCACTTTATTTCATGCCCATATTAAAATTAAATATTTAGATCTGAAAATAACTAGCACTTACAGAGAACGGCTAATGAATTAAGAAGTGAATTTTTCTTAGAAAGTTGCAGTGTCATTGATCTATCCCCTAGAATTTGTTGTAGAAGCATTGATCTTTGATTTGATTTGAGTTTGGACGCTTAAGCTTTAATTTGGAGACGACGGCCATGGCTCAAGAGAGATTTTAGCAGCATTTTGGTGTCATATGAATTTTTGTGAGTTAGGCTAGGTCTAGGTGTTATTTTATAGGTTTAGCAATTCATTTCAGCCATCGGATTAACCCTAAAACCCATCCGGACCATCAAAACTCGTCCCGAGCCTCAAAAATGGGTTCTGGCCCGAAACAGGCCGACCAGGTCGACCTGCAGGGGGGAGGTCGACACTACAGTCGACCCCCATGGGGGAGGTCGACTCCCAGGTCGACCCCCTAGTCGACCTGGCCCCCAGGTCGACACCCAGGTCGACCTGGCCAGTTCTGTGCTGACCGAAACCTTCTGAATCTTGTTTTGGCCATATCTTGGTCATACGGACTTCGATTTTCGAAAACTCGGACTCTATTTCGTGTAAAATTTCGAGAGGAACGCAATGGTGATGTCCATTTTACCTAATTCCTGATTCTTAAATTTATTACCCTTATTTTACTATCTTTTCCGTTACATACATCGTTATCGAACTAATTTTTCTTCTCTTCCATATATTAATTAATTCTTCTTATGCATCACCATTATTTACCCATCATAAGCATATTTTTATATATTTTATTTTATTTTTAATTATATTAAAAATAAGGGGTGTTACACTATTTATCCAATGATAAATATTTCATTTAATTTATAAAATATTATTTATAAATTTATCTTCTTACTTCATCTGTTAAAAACAGATTTTATTTAAAATCTTTGCTTTAAATCTTTATCATGTTATACCGTGCGCGAAGCACGGGTCTAAACCTGTAAAATTCTCCTTTATACAATTCTATTCACTTTTCAGGTATTTCCATTTATAATCTATTTATTAACCAATAAACCCCTTTTTGATAATTCTATTTATTCTATAAAATATTTTCTATTTATAAAATCTATTGACTTTATAAGTAATTCCTTTTATAATCTAACTATGTTTCTTTCAATTTATTTTACACATATTTCCCCTTTCTATTCTATTTACTTTCAAATAAATATTTCCTTTCAATTCTATTTGTAAATGGTTTACAAATATTTCTTTTTTCTCAATTCTCTTTGTAAATGTTTTTTCCAAATATTTCCCTTTAATTCTATCTATTTGATTAACAAATAATTATTCCTTTGTAATCTATTTATTTTCTAAATAAAGGGTTTTCTTTTTATAAAAGCTTTTAATTTTATAAATATTTTCTTTTTCAATATAACATTGAAAATTTCCATTTTTAACATTCCAGTATTCCCTATGGTATTTAACGTACCATATAACAATGATCATTATCATTCCAACATATAAAATCAACAACAGATCTCATATCACATCATATAACACAATATACGACAAAAACAGTAAAATAAATGTTGAGGAACCCAGTTGGGTCCCTCCGACCTGTTTCCCTGCGTCCACAGATGTCAGTCAACATAAATAACACAAATGTAAAATATTCTGATAGACAGAATCAATATTCGATTAACGATTTATATATATCGTTATCGATAGTTTCAACCAATTTAACCAACAGTTCAACCAACCAACCAACACACAGCAAATCAACCAATATTTATCAGCTTTAAAATGCATATAAAAATATAGGTTGAGCAGAGTTAGTGAGAGTTACTCACCTTTCGCGTTAACCGTGAAATAACGATTTGCGTTAGTTGATTCTGATCGGACAATTTATTTCGCCATAAATAGTAACGACCTCGAATCCACTCCAAGTTAGTTCCATGGTGAAGCGCTCGTCCATACGATCCAAATGGATCTTGTTTTGCCCTTTTTCGTTAACATATGAAGATGTTACGAATATTAAAAGCTTGTACGCATATTCAACCAATACTAATATAATTAATATAATTGTAATTGCCCTAACCACTTAATTAAACTCTTAATCTACTTGCTCATTGTCTTTTAATTTCCACGCAATTTCCATCGTCGGTTCTGAAACTAATTTCCGGTCTCTCTTCCATGCACGTTCCTCTTCAATCCCTTCCTTTTTCTATTTGGGCTTGCCATTCAATTCCTCTCGGCCCATTAACCTACCCCCCCATACCCGATATCGACAGTTGCCCTTCTTCCCCGCTAATACTTTTGTTTCCACTCGCCACGCAAATAGCAACATGCCCTTTTTTTTAACATTAAAACTGGTACCTCTCTTTTCCTCTTCAGTTGAAACCCGCAATTTCTTCTGTGCGACAGCCTATAGCCGAACGCCCTGTCCAGCTCCTCCATTCTTTATTATAATGACAGCACCTTGCACTCATGGCTTCCGCGCCACTACGAATCATCAAGTCGAGCACCTACTTTAACACTTGTTTACAACATTCATGCCATACCCCTTTTCCGGTCAATAACTGGGGCGGAAATTTCAACAAAGAATTACGAAGGTGAATTAAGTGTTATTCCGAGTTTGATTTTTAAAAGAACAATGGAGAATAAAAAGGAGAGTTCGGTTTTCTACGAGGAAGATGAACAAATGAAGGATGCGCATATTTATATCCTTCTTCTCCTTGGCACGCACGTTTGCTTGGCACCCAAGGCTTAGGGGAACATAGAGTAGTTAGTTGTGTTTGTAGGCATGTGAAATCCTCCAACTTGGCATGTGAGATGGTCCGCGTTGATGGAGACAATTGCATGTTTCTTAAGCGTTGAAACTGCGTGTTTTAGATTTGGGTAGCTGTACAGAGTTAGTTGATTTAACTTGGCGTATATGTCGCATTAAATTCTGCAGAGGCTTATGCGGTGAAGGCTTCAGTTAGCCATGTGAAATGGCCACTCCTTTAGTCTGTTCGTGATTTTAAAAAAAACAATAGACATCAGGCATGCGTATGCTTTCATTTTCTTTAAGGCTGCATGAGTTGTGGTTTTGTGATGAGTACGACAAGGCTTCAGAACTATTTAAACTTATTTTGAACATTATATGTACTTCTATTATATTGCTACATGTCTTGTTCTTTTCATGTTCATTACATAATGTTCACGGTACTATAAATTGGAGAAGCATTACCACTAGTCCACTTTAGTAAATAGCCTTAATTATTTACTGGTTCTAAAATACGTTTTGTTTATGTTTAAAGATTTTGGCGTACCCTGCTATACAAAAATTCCATTCACATACAAATCGTTATGGACAAAAATAAAAATATGATCGCGATGAGCGATGTGTCACGATCCCAAAAATATAATAATATCGGTAGGTTAACTCATATTTTGAAACCCCAAAATATTGAAATAGGGTGCACAATACTCCAAATAAAAAGTTGCATATTAAATTAATTAAAAATTACAGTAAAATTCTAAAAATTAAATTAACACTACGTCTCAAAAGAACCTTGTCTAAATTCGAATCCAGTATGCAGTTATTTCAATAAACTGTTACGGTCGATGAACGATTCTATAGCGATTATTTAAAAATTTGATTTGGACATATCTTGCAATCTACACGACGAAATCTCGATTTTTCAATTCCATTAGAAAATTATAGTTCACCAGTTCTTGTTTCACAGAAATCCGATTTAAAACGGCTTCTGTATACTCGTTTAAAGTTAAAATCGCCAAATAGCGAACTACCGCGCCATTTCGAGCTCGATTATAATTATATTATAATTATACGTTCAAACTGCCGTTCAAATAATATATTCGTCATTCTAATTAAATTCTAAACTGAATTAAATATCACAGATGATCCAATTCACACCATTTTGTGAATTCCAATATTTCTGACTATTTCAGAAATTAAATATATTATTTTAATTAAATAATCACTAAAATTTAATTCAACGACCATTCAAATTTATAATCCATTATTTAAATAATTAAATAAATTAATTATATCGCTGAAAAAAAATGAGGGTCGTTACATTCTCCCCCCCTTAAAATAATTTCGTCCTCAAAATTGCTAAGGTAGAAAACAGACCTTATTAACTGGGTTAAAAATTATTTGTTTACCTTTTTATTTATTTTCCACTAAAATATTAATTAATTCTTATCAACGATAATTTTCTAAAATTCTAAAAAATTTCGAACACCCGAAATTTTCAAAAATTTTCGCCAGCACCTCCTTTGCATTGGTCAATAGTTCAAACCCCATCTCGCCTCTCTAGGCCCTTTCCTTTCAAAAAGAAAATCAAAAAACCAAGCGGCTTGCCAAATTGGCCCATAAATAACCAAATCCATAAAAATAAACATGTACCTTTTTGTCGGGCATATCATTAAATCCTTACATTCTGCTGCCAATTTAGCATATGCTAATGTCATCCCAATCAATCTCAAATCATCAGTTCTCAAATCCAATCGTCCTATTTCAAACCAAATCTCATTCCCAAACTCAAATCCCATTACCAATTTCAACTCTTCTTTACCAGTCCAATATACTTAACCAAATGCATTACTCACAATTCAATTTTTATTCGATATCATTCTATTCCAACTCAATTTCTAGTTAATTGGTTTCAATTCAATGCATATTGGTTTTCAAAAATTTCTACTTTAATTTTCTTTCATTCATACTATCTTCCTGGGGATTTTAAACAGTTTTGCTTTTCTAAAATAAATTATTCCCTTTTGGGATTCAAAACAAATTCTCTTTTTTTTCAAAAAAATTCAAAAACACTCTCTTTGGTAGTAATCTGTCACTTACAACTCGAAAATGAACACTGATAATGTGGCCAGCATCATCAGAGTTATTTTCCAGTGATCGAAGTGAGTTCAATACTATACCACCTTTCAAAACACATATTTAAACATTTCCATTTCGAAATTCATTTAAAATAACCTTACAAAGTTTGTAAAACAAATTTTAAAATTTCCCAGGATCTTAAAATTTTCTTATACTTAACACAAATCCACTTACAAACACTCCTCCCAGTTTTCAGAAATTTGATTTCAATTCTAATTTAATTCAGATTTAATTGATCTACTTTTAAATTATACGAACTCAAATTGGTTATTTATAAAACCATTTCAATTATAATCAACTAACACATCCAACATACTATAATCATTCGAATATAAATATTTTATTTATATCGAAATATACTTTGGGTAAAATTATCTCATTTACCCTCTTTCAAAATATATTGTGTCGATTTATCGTATTCAAGTGTTTAGAAACTCGTACCGATACAGTGGATCAAACTGATCGACCAGAATTCACAAACAACTCGACCAATAAATCTCCACAATACAAAACGATTTTATAAAAATCTATAAATACGTTCACTCGTATATATACACTCAACTCAATCCAGGGTATTGCTAACCCCATCTCTACTGAGTTACGCCACAGAGCCATGGTAATCACTTAACCTTCAGCTCTGATACCACTGTAACGAACTGGGATTTTCGACCCAGTAAATCAACATAAAACCCATGTTAATCATTCAGGCATCGAGCATTCCAGATCATTAATAAAAGAAGTTAGAGGGTGAGAATAGATAAGATAGAAAATTAGAATAGAAGAAGAAGAAGAACACAATTAGAGTAAACACGAATCTCACACCGGAACGAATAAAATATAATACATAACATAAATTTGCAATAAAACAGTGTATATATATATAATAACATTATAAGAGTACAACACTTACACACAGCGGAAATAACAATAGCTATAAAATCCTGAACCCTCCTGCTTCAAGCTCCTCCAAGCATATCTGTAAAGACCTGAACTACTTGATTGCCCGTACAAATTTGGGCACCCAAGAGTTTAGGGAAAAACAAAACAAAATAAACTCTGGGTCAGTCGTGGGACTGGTGTGAGTAAACTCAAATCATTTTTTAACTTTTCAAAATCATTTTCAAAAGAAAAGATAATCGTAAGACCGATCCACACATAAACACGGATGGTTTTTACCTTACGATAACCAAAAAAGCTTTGGAAATCAATACTTCTTTGATATTATAATAATGTCTAATCTCAAGTAATTTACAATCTAGCAGAACGCTTGCATCTCACGTTCCGCACATATAGTATACAAACAAAATCGCGAGTGCTTATTGGAGATTGGATTCCAACTATGACAAGGTATGGGACCACCTGCCTATAGTGTATCTCTAGAGGCAAATACACTGGGTTCAACAAGAACGTCTTGCAACCCGGCCCACACATGACTGACCACTCATTTCGCTTGAGTGTATCGAAGGTATATCACCAACGGTTGGGAGCTTACCACCGTTTCCCGAAAAAGGGAGAGCATCGATAACAAATAAAAGAATGAAATAGACTTTCTCTAGATAGGTGATATACACCCTAATGGGAGCGACCTACTTAGCCATGCTGCTTGCTCGATTTCTGTCATTTCCCGGTTGATGAGGCTTGAGGTCATAACGTATCTTTTGAAACACTTGACCACCATTCCCTTTGAATGCCACTTCATCATACCCGCCAAATCACAAATTGATTTCCCAAAAAATACCACGGGTATAAAGCTAAGAGAAACGAATTCCTCCGCCACCAAACGTAAGTACGTTTGAAGAGATCAACTTACGCGATCCGTTAGATATACTTTGTTAGACATTCGTCTATTCACGTTTGTCCCTAGGACTGGACAAACCGAAGGCACAATTCTGTAAACAGGATAGCCCTTGCATAACTCCGTCTTCAATATTTGATCGCAACGCTAACGTCCATATAGAGTGGTTTTCAGATAATATATCTGATCCCGGTCTCTCTATATTGACGATGATAAAATGGTCAAAAACTTCGATAGTCGGTGATTTAACTATCAAAGAAAAACAGGTGTGCAACCAATGATATTATTTCCAGATGGAAATTCTTCGATCAATCATCAATCCACATTTATCCCTTTCTATAAAATTATCTTTAATTTATCCATTTCCCCATTTCTATATATTTGTAAATTCTTATTTTCTAAATTTAGAAAATATACATCATCAATCATTGGAAAACATTTCCATCTCTGTTTCCCGTATCACTGTCATTCCAGTATTCTTTCTCATCAACATTTCATTTTCTATGATTAGAAAATATCTTTGATTATGTTTGGAAAATGTTTCCAAAATTTATTCAATAGATGTTTAAATAAAACATCACTAAGCCAATTTAAACCATTGCACTCATTAACTAAATTCACTAAATCCACCTTCACAATCGAACCTTAACTACTCCTTAGTTAAAAATGAAGTCAATCAAGTTGGGGTATAATTACCTCTCAGACCTTAACTGAACCACAATTCCACCCTCGGAATAAACAAAGTTACCCTTTCACATCTTTAATACTTCCTTATATACTCGGATTCTATTTAGGAATCCACTTCTTTATTTTAAAACATTGATTATAACTATAGCGTTATAACCCCTTTTTCCTAATTATCTACTTTCAAAATATAACTTTTATACTTAATGTAATTAAATAACTAAACCACTAATTTATTAATGAATAAGTAAACCTTGATTAAACGGCAAATAAATATCACTTTCCCAAATTTCGATATAATCGAATTCAATGTATAATTCTCTTTTCGAATAATCTCTATTCGGTAGACCCTTTTCGAATAAACCACATTCGATAACTCTTTCTTCGAATATCTATATTCGATAATCTCTCCCCGAATAACTATATTCGATTAACTTCCTTCGAATGATTTACATTCGATTAACTTTCTACGAATGAATTACATTCAATTAATCTTCTTCAAATGTGTTACATTCGATTAACTCACTTCGAATAAACTATATTCGATTAACTCCTTTGAATTAACTCATTTTGACTAACTCAACTCGATTAACTCATCTTGATTAACTCACTTAATTAACTCAATTCATTTAACACAAATTACTTAACTCACTCATTTAATAACTAATATTCAATTAATTTATATTCAAATAACTACGTCTGTTTTAACTTTATTTCGAATGGCTAATTTTTAACTTAACACCATTCGCTTGACTCTAGATCACAGCGATCACAATGGTTACGCCTGATTCCCTCAGGAAACATCCGACCGCTGTAAGCTATTTGCAGCCCTACGAATTACGCTAGCAGTCGTACGAAATGGCAACACATCTTAAATAGCTATTTTTGCCTAACTCTATTTCAATTAACTATATTCAATCAACTCTAATTGAATAACTAATATTCAATTTACCCTAATTCGATTAACTCTTCGTCCATATCCAGTTTCAAATATCGCTATTGAAATCGACTTTTACTTCCCTATATAAGACCTGACTTATATACCCTATTTATCCAATGATAAATATTTCATTTAATTGATAAAATATTTCTTATAAATTTATCTTCTTACTTCATCTGTTAAAAGCAGATTTTATTTAAAATCTTTGCTTTAAATCTTTATCATGTTATACCGTGCGCGAAGCACGGGTCTAAACCTGTAAAATTCTCCTTTTATACAATTCTATTCACTTTTCAGGTATTTCCTTTTATAATCTATTTATTTACCAATAAACCCCTTTTTGATAATTCTAATTATTCTATAAAATATTTTCTATTTATAAAATCTATTGACTTTATAAGTAATTCCTTTTATAATCTAACTATATTTCTTTCTATTTATTTTACACATATTTCCCTTTTCTATTCTATTTACTTTCAAATAAATATTTCCTTTCATTTCTATTTGTAAATGGTTTACAAATATTTCTTTTTTCTCAATTCTCTTTGTAAATGTTTTTTTCAAATATTTCCCCTTAATTCTATCTATTTGGTTAACAAATAAATATTCCTTTCTAATCTATTTATTTTCTAAATAAAGGGTTTTCTTTTTATAAAAGCTTTTAATTTTATAAATATTTTCTTTTTCAATATAACATTGAAAATTTCCCTTTTTAACATTCCAGTATTCCCTATGGTATTTAACGTACCATATAACAATGATCAGTATCATTCCAACATATAAAATCAACAACAGATCACACATCACATTATATAACACAATATACGACAAAAACAGTAAAATAAATGTTGAGGAACCCAGTTGGGTCCCTCTGATCTGTTTCCCTGCGTCCATAGATGTCAGTCAACATAAATAACACAAATGTAAAATATTCTGATAGACAGAATCAATATTCGATTAACGATTTATATATATCGTTATCGATAGTTTCAACCAATTTAACTAACAGTTCAACCAACTAACCAACATACAGCAAATCAACCAATATTTATCAGTTTTAAAAATGCATATAAAAAAATAGGTTGAGCAGAGTTAGTGAGAGTTACTCACCTTCCGCGTTAACCATTAAATAACGATTTGCGTTAGTTGATTCTGATCAGACAATTTATTTCGCCATTAATTGTAACGAGCTCGAATCCACTCCCAGTCAGTTCCATGGTGAAACGCTCGTCCATACGATCCCAACGGATCTTGTTTTGCCCTTTTTCGTTAACATATGAAGATGTTACGAATATTAAAAGCTTGTACGCATATTAAACTAATACTAATATAATTAATGTAATTATAATTGCCCTAATCACTTAATTAAACTCTTAATCTACCTGCTCATTGGCTTCTAATTCCCACGCAATTGCCATCGTCGGTTCTGAAACCAATTTCCGGTCCCTCTTCCACGCACGTTCCTCTTCAATCCCTCCCTTCCTTTTTCTATTTGGGCTTGCCATTCAATTCCTCTCGGCCCATTAACCTACCCCCCATACCCGATATCGACAGTTCCCCTTCTTCCCCGCTAATACTTTTGTTTCCACTCGCCACGCAAACAGCAGCATGCCCCCCTTTTTCTAACATTAAAACTGGTACCTCTCTTTTCCTCTTCAGTTGAAACCCACAATTTCTTCTGTGCGACAGCCCATAGCCGAACGCCTTGTCCAACTCCTCCCTTCATCATTATAATGGCAGCACCTTGCACTCATGGCTTCCGCGCCACTACGAATCATCAAGTCGAGCACCCGCTTCAACACCTGTTTACAACATTCATGCCATACCCCTTTTCCGGTCAATAACTGGGGCGGAAATTTCAAAAAAGAATTATGAAGGTGAATTAAGTGTTATTCCGAGTTTTATTTTTAAAAGAACAATGGAGAATAAAAAGGAGAGTTCGGTTTTCTACGAGGAAGATGAACAAATGAAGGATGCGTATATTTATATCCTTCTTCTCCTTGGCACACACGTTTGCTAGGCACCCAAGGCTTAGGGGAACATAGAGTAGTTAGCTGTGTTTGCAGGCATGTGAAATCCTCCACCTTGGCATGTGTGTTGGTCCGCGTTGATGGAGACAATTGCATGTTTCTTAAGCGTTGAAACTGCGTGTTTTAGATTTGGGTAGCTGTACAGGGTTAGTTGATTTAACTTGGCGTATATGCCGCATTAAATTCTGCAGAGGCTTAAGCGGTGAAGGCTTCAGTTAGCTATGTGAAATGGCCACTCCTTTAGTCTGTTCGTGATTTAAAAAAAATAGACATCGGGCATGCGTATGCTTTCGTTTTCTTTAAGGCTGCATGAGTTGTGGTATTGTAATGAGTACGACAAGGCTTCAGAACTATTTAAACTTATTTTGAACATTATATGTACTTCTATTATATTACTACATGTCTTCTTCTTCTCAATTTCATTACACAATGTTCACGGTACTATAAATTGGAGAAGCATTACCACTAGTCCACTTTAGTAAATAGCCTTAATTATTTACTGGTTCTAAAATACGTTTTGTTTACGTTTAAAGATTTTGGTGTACCCTGCTATACTCAAATTCCATTCACATACAAATCGTTATGGAGAAAAATAAAAATATGATCGTGACGAGCGATGTGTCACGATCCCAAAAATATAATAATATCGGTAGGTTAACTCATATTTTGAAACCCAAAATATTGATATAGGGTGCACAATACTCCAAATAAAAAGTTGCGTATTAAATTAATTAAAAATTACAGTAAAATTCTAAAAATTAAATTAACACTACGTCTCTAAAGAACCTTGTATAAATTCGAATCCAGTATGCAGTTATTTCAAATAAACTGTTACGGTCGATGAACGATTCTATAACGACTATTTAAAAATTTGATTTGGACATATCTTGCAATCTACACGACGAAATCTCGATTTTTCAATTCCATTAGAAAAATATAGTTCACCAGCTTCGAACGTTTCTTGTTTCACAGAAATCCGATTTAAAACGGCTTCTGTATACTCGTTTAAAGTTCAAATCGCCAAATAGCGAACTACCGCGCCATTTCGAGCTCGATTATAATTATATTATAATTATACGTTAAAACTGCTGTTCAAATAATATGTTCTTCATTCTAATTAAATACTAAACTGAAATAAATATCACAGATTATCCAATTCACACCATTTTGTGAATTCCACTATTTCTGACTATTTCAAAAATTAAATATATTATTTTAATTAAATAATCACTAAAATTTAATTCAACGACCATTCAAATTTATAATCCATTATTTAAATAATTAAATAAATAAATTATATCATTGAAAAAAAAATGAGGGTCATTACAAAATTTGTAGTTAATCCTTGCATTCATTTAGTTGCATTAGGTTCATACATACAAAAAAAAAATTCATATAAAAAAATCGCTTCTTGTCTCTTCTCAAATTTGTTCTTTCTCTTCTTTTATTATTCTTTGCGCTAGTGCATGCGTTGTTGGACCCATGATCCTTCTACCAATCGTTTAGTCCGAACAAACATTCTTTCACCTGTGGCCGAAGAAAATCCCCCTCGAACTCTTATGGATAGGTACTTCCCCGATCGAGTGTCTATTCCTTCTTGTATCATATTGCCCGCCCCAACGGGTAACCACTTTGAAATTCATTCGACCCACATAAATACGCTTCCAAAATTCAGCAATCTTGAACATGATGATCCTTATATTTTTTTTATACAAATTTAAACAAGTTTGTGCAACTATGAAATTTCAACAACTAAGTAACGATGGAATCAAACTTAGGTTAATTCCATTTGCACTTACAGATTATGTCGAAAAGTGGTTTTATAGCTTGCCTTCAAATACGATTGGAACTTGGAATGAATTTGTGAATGTTTTTCTAAATAAATTCTACCCCTTGGAAAAAACATCTAAAATTCGAAACGAAATCGTTAATTTTCATCAATTTGGGGGAGAATCTTTTGCAAAATATTTTGAAAGATTTAAAGAACTTCTAGTCAAATAACCACATCACAATTTCGAAAAATGGACTCTTTGTCAAATTTTATACTATGGACTCGAAAATAATTCTCGAACCATGCTCGAATCGATGTGCCAAGGAAACTTTCTGGCCCAACATCACAATGTCACATAGAAATTTCTTGAAAATTTGACCGAAGAATCAGCTCAATGGGAACGATCTAACGAGAAATCAATTTATTCCTGATCAAATGCTCATTTGGTACGATCCTCAACGGCTTTAGAAGATAAAATAGACGCGAGGTTAACCAAATTTTATAATGTCCTTTCATCAAACCAAATAAATCAATCTCAAGCGTCTCAGCCCTCATGTTACAAATGTAACGATCCTAACCATATTGTCGATCAATGCCCACACTCATTAGAACAACTCAACGCATTTAATAAAGTTAGAAATGAACCATTTTCCCCAACGTACAATCCTGGTTGGAGAAATCATCCTAACTTCTCTTGGACCCAAAACAATGCAAATTCGAACATGGTTCGACCCCCTTTTCAACCACTATCGAATAATACTTCGAATCCTCCTTTTCAACAAACTCAGTTCCAAAATCCTGCACCACCTTCTCAAAATCACGCGCAATAATCTTTTGTTCCCCAAAACGAAAAACGATTGATGTCACTTGAAAAAACTTTTGAAGAATTGACTAAAGTAACTACTCAAAATCTCCAATCAAATAGCAATCTGCAAAATTTATTGACATCCCACATGCAAAACACGAGTCAGTCTATCGCTAAACTTGAAATGCAAATGAGTCAATTGGACACTTCTGTAAGTGAACGGGAAAGATGCACTTTCCTGAGTCAACCCATTCCAAACCCTAGGAGGCAAAATCCTAATCCTAACCAAGCTCATGTTATCCAGGATAGCAATCAAACTCAGTTGAATGCTATCACAACTTTATGATCCGGTAAGAAAATCGATAATCAAGTTGAAAATCCAGATAACTTACCGAGTGTTCCTCTCAACTCTTATAAAACCACAAATGATCTCGATCCAAATTCTGAGTCTAGTTCTACTCCAACTCAGGTAGACCGACCTACTGAGTTTCGCATTCCATTTCCTCATCGTTTCGATCAAATAAACATTCTGACCAAATGGAAAATATGTTGGAAATTTTCAAATAAGTGAAAGTTAACATCCCTCTTCTTGACATCATTCAACAACTCACCACCTACGCTAATTTTCTCAAAGACTTGTGTACCCAAAATCTACACACCCATGTACCCAAGAAAGTCTTCTTAGCTGCCGGACATAGCGAAGTCTTGACTCAATCAACCCCTATCAAATACAAAGATCCTGGATGCCCTACAATCTCATGCACGATAGGATATAAAACAATTAACAAATGTCTAGTTGATTTGGGTGCGAGTGTCAATTTAATTCCATATTCCGTTTACCAATAACTTGGTTAGGGTGAACTTAAACCAACAAAAATAACTCTTCTATTCGCTGATTGTTCAATTAAGAAACCAGTTGGCGAAATTGATGACGAACTCATCAAAGTTGGTCAATTCATCTACCCAATCAATTTCATTGTTTTGGAAACTCAACCTGTCAATAATCCAATGAGTTAAATTCCATTTATTTTAGGTCGACTCTTTTTGGCTACTTCAAATGCTTTAATTAATTGTCGTAATGGTTCAATGAAAATCTCTTTTGGAAACATGACTCTAGATCCCAACATTTTCAATCTTGAAAGTCATTCGAATGAATTATGTAACCAAACCTTAGAAGTTAATGCTATCCACGAAAACTCTAAAAATGAATCCATTGGCCTTAATGATGAGCGTGAGGCTGAGTATGAAAAATTGTTCCAAGACGCTCCTAACGAAGTTGAACGCACATTTCCATTTGAATCACTTTCAGTTGAGTCCAAATCTCAACCACGTTCTTTGATTGAGAAATCACCAAAGTTGGATCTTAAACCTCTTCTCGATCACCTTAAGTATGTTTACTTAGGTGATAACGAAAATTGTCCTGTCATAATTTCTTCAAGTTTAACTCGTGATAAAAAATTTCTCTTCTCTCGATTCTTTCTAAAAATGAAGATGCAATCGGTTGGTCCATTTCTGACATCAAAGGAATTATCCCCTTAATCGTTCAACACCATATTCACTTAACCAATGAAGCCAAACCCACTCGTGAAGCACAACGTAGTCTTAACCCTAAGATGAAAGACGTAGTTCACGAAGAAATTCTTAAACTTCTCGACAACGGTATCATTTACCTAATTTCTGATAGCTTATGGGTAAGCCCCATTCACGTTGTTCCTAAAATGTCTGGACTCACCATTTTCGAAAATGACCAAAACGAACTTCTTCCAACTCATACTCAAACGGTTGGCGTGTTTGCATCGATTATCGAAAATTGAATGCTGCAACGCGTAACGACCACTTTCCTCTTCCCTTCATCAATCAAATGCTCGAATGTTTAGCTAGTCATGAATTCTACTGCTTGCTTGATGGTTATTCCAGTTATAACCAAATTCCAATCGCTCCCGAAGATCAAGAGAAAACGACTTTTACATGTCCATTCGGTACCTTTGCATACCGACGTATGCCTTTCGGTCTTTGCAATTCTCCTGCTACTTTCCAACGATGTATAGTTAATTTTTTTTCTGATATGATCGAATGCATTCTTGATGTCTTTATGGATGATTTTTCGATCTTTGGCGATTCTTTTTCCTCTTGCTTACATCATCTTGAACTTGTTTTAAATCGATGTAAAGAAAAACACTTAACGTTGAATTGGGAAAAATGCCACTTTATGGTCAAACAAGGCAATGTCCTTGGACATGTAATTTCAAATAATGGCATTGAGGTTGATAAAGCGAAAGTTGACGTTATTTCAAAACTACCCATTCCAAAATGCGTTAAGGACATTCATTCATTTCTTAGGCATGCTGGTTTCTACCGACGCTTTGTGAAAGATTTTAGCAAAATTGCTTGTCCTTTGACTACTCTTCTAGGAAAGACATTCCATTCGAATTTAACTCTGAATGTGTCGCTTCTTTTGAACGTCCCAAAAAAATACTCATTTAAGCCTCGATAATCTGCTTGCCCAATTGGGAACTTCCGTTTGAAATCATGTTCTTCTAACTTTGCGGTTGGTGATGTCTTAGGACTACGCATCAACAAAATCCTTCACGTCATTTACTACGTGAGCATGACCTTGAACGACGCTCAACTCAATTATACGACCACCAAAAAAGAACTTTTAGCTGTCGTTTTTGCGCTCGAGAAGTTTCGATCTTACTTGATTGGTTCTCATGTCATGGTCTACACTGACCATTCTGCTCTTTGACACCTTTTTGCTAAAAAGGATGCTAAGTCACGTTTAATTCGATGGATCCTTTTACTTTAGGAATTTGATCTTACAATCAAAGACAAAAAAGGATCCAATAACGTCATAGCTGATCACTTATCTTGTCTCCCGAACGCGCCATCTTCCTTGCCAATCAATGAAAACCTTCCCGACGAACAACTCCTTTCTGTTTCAATTGATCCTTGGTTCGCCGATACAGTGAACTATCTAGTCACTAAGGAAACACCCTCGTTTTGGTCCAAACAAGATAAATACAAATTTCTTTCCTAAGTGAAATACTTCTATTAGGATGACCCATACTTGTTTAAGTAGTCCGGACCAAATAATTCGTCGATGCATTCCTGATAGCGAGAATTGGAGTGTTCTCTCATTTTTCCATGATCATGCGTGCGGTGGACATTTTGGTCCTAGGAAAACCACTGAAAAGGTGCTTCAATGTGGTTTTTATTAGCCTACTCTCTTTAAAGACTCGTTCGAATTCTATAAAACTTGTAATTGTTGTCAAATGCTAGGAAAGATTTCTCGACAGAATATGATGCCTTTGAACCCCATCCTTACAATTGAAAACTTTGATGTAAGGGGTATTGACTTTATGGGACCTTTCCCAAACTCCTTTGGAAACTTGTATATTCTTCTCGCCGTCGATTACGTTTCGAAATGGGTCGAAGCCGTTTCGTGTAAAACAAATGATCATAAAATTGTTGTGAATTTTCCAAAAGGGAACATCTTTTCGAGGTTCGGCATACCTCGCACAATAATAAGCGACAATGAAACGCATTTCTGTAATCGATCTTTTGGGTCCTTAATGAAGAAATACTCAATAACCCACAAGTTATCTACTCCTTATCATCCGCAAACTTGTGGTCAAGTCGAAGTATCGAATCGTAAAATAAAACAGATTTTGGAGAAAACTGTGAACAAAAACCGAAAAGATTGGTCACAAAAATTGACCGATGCGCTTTGGGCTTACCGTACTGTTTTTAAAACTAATATTGGATTGTCCCCTTTCCGATTGGTTTAAGGTAAATCATGTCATTTACCTGTTGAACTTGAACATAAAGCGCTTTGGGCAATAAATAACTTAAACTTTGATCTTGAACAAGTTGACGAAAACCGAAAATTGCAACTCAACAAGCTAGAAGAAATTAGGAATGACGCATACGAAAACGCGAAAATTTACAAGGAAAAGCCAAAGTTTTTCATGATAAGTCAATCCTAAGAAAAACATTTTTGCCAAACCATAAAGTTCTACTATATGACTCACGACTTCATTTATTCCCTGGGAAGTTAAAATCGAGTTGGACTGGACCATATGTTGTTCGAACTATTTTTCCACATGGTGCTATTGAAATAGAAAACCCGAGGGATGGATCCATATTCAAAGTCAATGGTCAACGTCTAAAACCATTCTTGGAATTGCCCACAGATCAAAAGGAGGAGCTCATGATTCTTCATGAGCTATGCTACGTGAAGTAAGAAAGTTAAGTTTAATCCTCCTTTGTAAATATGTAAATATTTCTCATCCGTTCACTCATTGTGTCATGCATTGAATGTGGGGACATAGTCCAAATCAAGTGTGGGGGGAGTTTCATATTTATTTTGGTTTTGCATAGAATTTTCCTTTTTTTTCCATTCAAAAAAAAAATAAAAAATAAAAAGAATTTTGCATTTCTATTTACTTTTAAATAAGATATGATAGAGTTAGCATACAATTTTGGTCGTTCGATTAAAATGTGGAGATTTACTTCTCTTAGCGGATAATGAAAGGAAAGTTTGAATTATGAGCAAATTTGTGTAACTGGTATATTGGGAAATCCATAGGTGATGAGTATGAAATGTTTTCTAAATAGTAATCCGATTAAATGAATGGTTGATTTAGACTACTTGCAATAACATTTTAGATATTTAAGTGAAGTTGTGCTAAGATATTGTCGCTTAACTCTCTCTCTCTCTCTCTCTTATGTTAAAAAAAAGAAAAAAAAGAGAAAAGAAAAGAAAAAAAAAAAAAGAATGTATATATAATAATAATCCAAGGGTATCCAACATTGCTAGTACATCTCGCATTGGTGTGCAAACCCGCCAAGCTCTTTCCGACACCTTGTTGACAATGTCAGCGTCGGTATATCTTGGTCTCATTTTATGAGTTGGACACCTAAGGATTACCGATATCTTGTTCACAAAGTCAGCGTCGTTCTGCACAATCCGCCAAGCTCTGTCCCAAAATCTCACAGGTGGTATACCTTGGTCTTTTCGGTTAGGTGTTTGTAAATAGCAATAACGTAAATATTTTGTAACAAAGAGAGAGTAACCATTTGAAATCCAAGCACACTCTTCACTTATTCGACCTAACTTGTTAACAAAAAGGAAGTTGAGACGCCGTTTTACGATTGTTGATATCGATTATAGAATTCATTTTATATTTGCACTGTGTTTCTACCAAAACAACTGGCCAACTGGAGGAGTTTGTGACGATAACATGACTTTTGTTTGAAGTTTTGATTAGTAACAGGCTCAAATTTCATAGTAACGACCGAAATTTGTGTTAACTCATTCGTGTAATATTTAAACGTAAATTATCAATTTGTAAATATTCCTTTAAAAGCTTGCACTCGTCTTGTTAATATTTTCTAATCTTGCATTTTGCTTATATATTTTTTGCGTTCAACTTTTGGATTTTGTGGGTAGTATTCGCTGAAAACCCTCACGAGATAACACTTATCCTACTGGGGACACCCGGAGGTTTAACAGCTTATTGCATACGCTTAATACAATCGTGCTTCCTACGAAAATGGATTTAGCTTAGTTTTTTACTTTATTCGAGGACAAATAAAAAGATAAGCATGGGGGTATAAGATGTGCATGTAAAAATGCACATTTATATTCACATATTTATGAATAAATTAATATTTTCAGGTATTATATATGATCAAACCATGTTTTAAATATTTTCAAAATCATCACTTATTTTGGGAAAAAGTTGTCACTTGTGCATATTTTGATTTGTGAAATCTTTTAATTGTTCCTTGTGTTTATCTCTTGTAGGAATTTTAGAGCTAAAAGGATATATATACACATGAAGAGATGAGTGAAAGCATGCATTTTCACAAAAGGAGGCAAAGAATTAATTCATTTTATGGATAGTGGAGGCCCACACCTTTCAATTAGCCTACTTGCTCTTAAGCTTCATATTAAAGACTGAGACAAAAAAGCCTTATGCATTCTACATGACACAGTTGTGGCTAATGGCAATTATAAGCTACATGAATGGGCATTTTGGGGATTTCCCAAGGAAAGTGATTAGGGTTTTAGGTTTTTTTTTATCATGTATATATACCCATTTGTTTTATGTATTTCAGGATCTCCTTTTGAGCAATTAAAAGTGTAATTGATCAAATAAACAAAAATGGCTTCCAAGCCAATTTCTTTTATGTCTCTCTCATATCTCTTTTAATTTCTATGCTCTACTTTATGTTAGTAATTTAGATTTTATTTTCTGCAAGTAGTGTAATTTTCTTTTATGCAATTAGAATAGGTTTTCCTTTATTTAGTTCTCTATTTTTGTTGTTTGTCAATGTTGAAATCTATTGGTGCTGAAATAATCACACAAATGAGGAGCTAAACCCCTACAATTTAGGGGTGATGAAGCTTTTTTTCTCAATTAATGTAGATACAGCATGATTTTGTATGAATGATCTTTTTGGGTTCAATGGGAATGGATGTTTTTGTGTATTTTTGATTCATATTGAATTTAATAGCCTCTTTTGTTCATTTCATAACATTGAGGCTATGTTTATGACATATACGACAAATTTCCTCTTCATCTAAAATTGTGATTACGGCAATGAAATGATGTTTAAGTTGAAATTTGATGATCTATATTACTAACCAATAGTAAATAGATCATACTTAAACTAGATTTTAGTTTCATTTCGATGGCATGTTTCATAAAAGTTACAAAGTTAGATTAATTGTGCATTATAGTTTGATGGCTTATTTTGTGCTAATTATTAGCACAAATAAGTTATGCTCATGATAATTACAGAATTAATCTTACTTAGGTTATTTGAGAGATCTTTGTGCTATTTTATGTTGAACAATGTTGAAAGAGAGAAAAGTGAAGTTACCCCTAATTTGGTTTTAATCTCATAGTTTTAATCTACATTTTAGTTTACTTTTTTATAGTACTTAATCACAATCCAAATTTTGGTTTAATTTGACTGAATAAGATTGAAATTACTTCTTTCCCTGCGGATCGACATTTATTCGCCACGTACTAACAATTATATGTCCCGTGCTTGCGGTTTATTTTCAAAATATTTTGTTGACGGTTTTCTAATTCGATAGAAAATCCGTTTGCAAACATTAACTTATTCATATTTCAACCTAATTAAATATTCATTAAAAACTCCACCTTTGTTTTAATCTCAAAAGTCATTACTTGATGATTATTCAATCTTTTAGGAAATTAATCATGTCTTTAAATGGGTTAAAGAACCAATGTCATTTAAAATACAGTATGCGATAAATCCTAAAATCTTCTTCCATCAAAATGGAATCTTTATGAAAATGATAAGTATATAATCGATATAAATTTCCGTATCGGGTTAATACTATAAATGGAATAACTGCAAGGCCTTTTAAATTCCATAAATAGTAATGGCCTTCCTTCATAGAATCTCATCTCGATTATCACTAAATCAAATTCCATTCAATTCCAATTCCTTTTATTAAATTGGAAAACTTTATTTTGGAAAATTTCCATTAAATCTTAGAATAAAGATTTATAAATTCCAAATCTTAACTTCACTGTTAATCGGGTTTAAGAACTAATGTCATTTAAAACATCGTTCACAATGAAGCCGTAATCAATTACCATTTTAATCCAATTATATTAATTAATTGGAAAACTTCATTAAATCTTGGTTAAAAGATTTATTCTTTCCTCAACTGGGTTTAAGAATAGTGTTAATAAAGACACCATTCATGACAAACCCAAAATCCAATTTGATATTAAATACAAGGCTCTAATAAAAATTGTGTCGACTTATATTCAATATCCAATTCTAAAACTAACGGATATTGTATTAGGAATAACGATATTTATATTTTTCAAATTCCTCAAAAATATCCGTATAATCATGGAATCCAATATCGAAATATTCCAAATATTATTTCCATTCGAATTCGTTCCAATTCATATGTTGGAAAATTTTGGTTGTATCAAAACCTTTCAATTCCTTTCTGATCTTTATTCAAATCGGTAAATAACTTACTCAGATAAAAATATATTTTGTCTTTACAAACGTGGAATTTTTCATCAAAATCATTTCAAATCATTTATTATGATTTCCCATAATTTATTCATATTTTTAATAATTTTAAAAATGCCCTCACAGTCGGTTTCCAGTATCGGTCACCGAACTACATTCTCAACGACCTTTTCTGAAACTGATTTGGACATATTTTAAGATCTAACCATTCAAATTTAGATCTCATATATTCGTTTGAAATATCTTTTCAATACAAACCCAATGGTTCCGGTTTTAGGTGAATCCGACGGTCAGATTTCTCGTTACATCAATTTGAAGTCAATGGTTGAAATTCGCGAACGGTCGCTGTGAGGCGCGTTCTATTCAATCCATTTAAATATATATAATATATTTGGTCGATTTCCTTTTTAAAACGTATTTTATAAAACGTTTTAAATTTATTTTAAAATGATTCCATTTTCCATTTCAATTTAAAATCAAAATTGAAAATTCCATATCGTATAATATTAATGTGATAATATTTTCAAAAATATTAGATTTTTAAATCAAGTCTTTCGATATTCATTATAAAATGAATAAAATCTAGAAAAATCCATTTGAGTTAAAATGACATACATCTACTTAACTTGGCTTCCTATATTTAAATTTTTCAGGTCCATCCAAAATCAGACATCGAAATCATATTTTAATTCTTTACTGACTATTATTTTAAAATATACGTTATTTCTGAATTGGAATCAGACTCAATCAATTACCATATAATTTTATTTATATGGATTCCATACGTAGCATGTATTCAAAAATAGGGATAAACAACTTTTAAACATTCAATTCATATCTAGAGTGCAATTTGCAACAGTATGAGCATTGATTAATTAAATAACGCTGATAACAGTTTTTCAATCAATTGGTTGACATACAATTAAATCCAAGGGAGATGTGAATCAATTATCATCCCCAGACCCATACGGGTTTCAACCAACAACAATGAGTTAAAATTAATCACTAGTTAATAAATTTAACCAATTCTAATTTGATTCGAATTATTTTTTTAATTAACCAATTTTCACTGTTTAAATTATAAATGGATATTTATAATTTAATTTCAACTACCAAAATAATATTAACAATATTTTTAATATGTTAAACATCACAATCACAACCCAATACAGTCAATTAAATCATGCATGATTTTCAAACAACAGTGAATGTAAGCTAACAAGCACCGTACAACATTTTTGTTATAATTAAACAAATCAAAATCAACACTGACAATCTGTGTATTTTCAGTTATAAAATAAATAATTGTACAAATATTTTAGTGAGAGAGTTCTCACTTTGGTTTCCACTCCGTCAAGTCTTTAATGGAGGATTTAATTTTAAACTAAATTAAACATCCGTTTAATTTAGCTAAAAATCTAACTTTCTCTATTTCTGTTTTGGTCAGTTCCATGTTGTAGTGCTCGCTGATACGAGCGCAACGCAACTGAAATTGTCGAATTTCGACCTCGTATGAAAAAGATATGGCAATTTATACATTAATTACATAAATTAATTAATTAATAAATTAATTAACATTAATTAAATTTTAATCCTTCTTCCTTTTATTTCCAGGCTGACACCCCAAACCCCAAACCTCGTCTGAACAAAATCGCTGCGGCCACGCCTAGGGGCCGCCATACCCCGATCATCAACCACCACGTGGAGCGCCGGAGCGCTACCATCCTCCGTTGTGAGTTGGGGCCAACTCGGTGTGTCCCACGCCCTTGGGATTCACGCTCAAACGCACGAGCTTCCAGCTTCGAATTCGAACCAATTACAACATAATAATTAATCATTGTGGTATAGATTTGAAGAGCGTGGAAAGCTCTTCAATTTTTGTTCAATGATTTAGAATTTAATTGAATGGATTAGGAGAAATTTAAGGGCGAAATTTTAAGCAATTCCGGCCTTCGAAAGTGAAGAAAGACGGTTGATATTTATGAAATGAATTAGGTTTAGTGATTATATATATATATATTATTTATATTATTATTTAATCCGCAAAAGTGAGATTTTGCATTCGAACTCTAAATCAAACCCAACGACTATCACTTCTAACCAAATACCCCATTTCAGACACAATGGAGTATGTTTTGTAAATCAATTCGACTGTTTCGACCAGTTTTTATCAAAATTAAAATATAAATTAATTTAATTTCAATATTGAATTTAAACGTACATTTTAATTTATGGAGGCAACATACTGACTCCAACAATAATGAAAAATTGAAATCTAGTTATGTTTTGACGATACGATCCTAACAAAATTAATTTCGTTGAATTTGGAGGCCATTTGAAAATTGGCCTTTTTATTAGCTTATTGAATTCAAACTGAAATTGAAAACGCTTTTAAATTTACTACGCTCACATATTAATTCCAAAAATTATGAAATTTTAATCCCGACAATAATTTGACATTCCGGATCCAACAAAATGGTTTCATCGAAAATGGAGGACGTTTGCAAAATGGCTATTTTTAAGGGTTATATATAATTTATAAAATATATATAAATTCCACAGCGACTATTTTAAATTTTAAACTGGACATAACTTACAATTTATAAAGTGAAATCTCAATTTGTTATCTTCGTTACAAAATTACAGTTCAATATATTCCAACGTTTCTTGATTTACTGAAATCCATTTTCTTTTGAATTCTGTATATTCAATTTAAAGTTAAAAATCGAATTTTCAAACTACCGCATCATTTCGAGTTCGTTTTAATTAAATTTCTAAATTTATACGTTCTAACTTCGATTTAAATCAATTTTAACTCGTTAATTATTTAAAATAAATCATTTTAAATTCTTAAAATCCATTAAATTAATTAAAAATAAAATTTTAATTTGTTCCAAAAATATGGGTTGTTACAATCAGATAATGGTGTAGACCATCCTCATGTTAATACTTCTATTCAACAATTAGTTAAAATAGTAATTAGTCCAGAAAGCAATTGATTACTATACATCTAGAAGAAAATAATTATCGTCTTTGGAAATTACAAGCTGAGACTGTAATTCAAGGCTACGATCCATAAGGGTACATTCTTGGCACTGTCGACATTCCAGCAAAGTTTATTAGCGATGAAAATAATAGAACCATTGCAAATGTGAAATATGTGAAGTGTCATAGGCAAGACAGACTTATTAGTTCATGATTGTTATCCTCGATAAGTGAAGTTTATTACCCCAATTTATTGGATGTAATTCTGCACATGATATTTGGACTACAGTTGGAGGAGAATTCAATAATCAATCCTCTGCAAAAGTTTTACATTAAAAGAATCAGTTGCAAAGTATAAAGATGGAGAATCTATCAATGAGAGAATATATCTCAAAAGCCAGGAAACTATGTGACTTGTTAAATGCAACAGGGAACAAAGTTCGTAATAATGATCAAGTGTTGTATCTTGTTAATGGCCTAAGCAATAATTATGAAGTCATTGTGGCAGTTATAACTTCTCAAAAAATTGTTCCACCAATAGACGAAGAAAACTCAAGAAGCAAATTATTCTGTAAACTTTACCACTAGCTTCAAAGGAAAGAATCAGAATAATAATAGGAATGACCGGTCTTACCAAAGAGGTGGCGGTGTAAGAAGAGCTAGAGGCAGAGGAAAGTGGAATAATTCCAACAGACCTAAGTGCCAAATATTTGAAAAAATGGGTCACACAACATTGAACTGCTACTTCAGGTTTAATAATAACTACTTGTCAAATCAGAATCAAAGGAGCAATGGTAATCCTAGTGTCAATATTGCACAATCTCAATACGAAGGCAACAATCAAGATAATGCAAACAGATCCAATAATCAGAATGATACAACAAGACTAGAAACTATACAAGATGATAGTTGGTACCCAGATTCAAGAGCTACTCACCACATCACAAATAGTTTGGACAATTTAAATCTTGGAAGCAAGGACTATAGAGGTAAAAATTCCATTTTATTAGGTAATGGTAAGTGTATACTTATAACTCATATTGGTAATGCTAGTATGAATGGAAAGAGACTGTTATATTTACATAATTTTCTTTGAGTTCCAAACATCAAACACAATTTAATAAGTGTTTCACAATTTTCTCAAGTTAATAATATCTTCTTTGAATTTTACCTTAAACATTGTGCAGTTAAGGACATTCTAACTAAAGAACCAATTTTACAGGGTAACATGACTGGAGGGCTATACAAGTTCAACACTATTATTAACAACAACGACATAAAAGGAGATAAAAAATGTAATCTGAATGAATTGAATAAAACTATTAGCAGCAAAAATACTTTTGACTTTTGGCATTGTAAACTTAGGCATCCGAGTGCCAAAATTGTTATGCAAATACTGAATAAAAATAATATTCATTATGATTCTGTATCTCTACCATATATTTGTGATTTTAGCCAGATAGGAAAAATTCATAGATTACCCGTTATTGATTCAAACACTGTTTATACTGAGCCTTTGCAATTAATTGCTAATGATCTATGGGGTCCATCTCCCGTTCTTTCTGATTTTGGCTATAAATATTACATAACATTTGTTTATGCTTACTCTAGATTTACGTGAATTTATTTTCTAAAAACTAAATTTGAAGCATGTAATGTTGTTACTAATTTTATTACTATGGCTGAGAAACTACTCAATACATTTGTTAAAATTCTACAATCTGATGGGGGAAGTGAATTTAAAAATATGAACAATTATTTTACAAAAAGAGGGATCATTCATAGAAACCCATGTCCTTACACTTCTCAACAAAATGGTCTTGTTGAAAGAAGACACAGACACATAGTGGAATCGGGGTTAACACTGTTAGAACAGGCAAAGCTACCACTAAAATTTTGGCCAGAAGCCTTCAGTATATTTGATCAATAGATAACCAACTGAAGTATTGAAGGATCTACCACCAATTGAAAAACTATACAGTGTTAAACCTGACTACCACATTTTAAAACCTTTTGGATGTCTGTGTTTTCCTTATTTAAGACCTGCAATGCTAACAAGTTGAATGTCAGGTCTAGACCTTGTACATTTATGGGATACACTACTAAACAAAAAGGGTATAGGTGTCTTGATGAGATAGGTAAAATATATATAAGCAGACATGTAATATTCAATTAAACAGTGTTTACTTTTAGTAGCAGAGAAGTCAAAACTACAAGTTAGGTGAGGAATGCTAATACATCCATACCTGCCATTCCAACATACTCTGAATCATGGCTTCAAACTGATGAAGATGAGGCTGCTGAGGTTGTTGAATCATCATAACTCAATCTAGAAAGTTATGATAACTTGCAGCAACCTAGCCACGCCATGCACAATCCTACAAATTCAGAAAATCAAACATCTGAAGCTACTGTTAACTCTCAAAGCACCAAATCTCAATAATCTGTTGATTGTGATAACAATGCTAGCTTACCATCAAATGAGCCACCAATTCAGAATGGTCATCCAATGGTTATTAGAGCTAAAAGTGGTATTTTCAAACTAAAAGTATATACTGCATTAACTAGTTATTGTGAGCCTAATTATTTTAAATAAGCAATAAAAAACAAAAACTGGAAGAAAGCCATGGATAAGGAGTATAATGCCCTCATTAGAAACAAAATTTGGGAACTTGTATGTCCACTTACTAATAAAAATCTGGTAGGACAAAGATGAATATACAAGTAAAAGAAAAATCCTTATGGGTCTATTAATAAATATAAAGCTAGGTTAGTCCAAAAGTTTTTACTCAGGAACTTGGGTTTAAATTTAATCAAACATTTTCACCTATAGTTAAACCAACTACAATTAGACTTATTCTTACAATTGCCTATGTAAGAAGTGGCATGTTAAGCATTTAGATGTTAACAATGCATTCTTAAATGATGTTTTGGAAGAAGAAATCTACACGCATCAACCACAGGGTTATAATCATAATCAAAACTTAGTATGTAAACTGAATAAAGCTATTTATGGCCTGAAACAGGCACCATGCGTTTGGTTTGATTGGCTAAAAAACACTTTAAAAAACTTGGGATATCAGTCTACCAAATTAGACAATTCATTATTTATAAAGCTAAGTAGCTTGTCGATAGTTTGCATAATAATATATGTAGATGGTTTAATTATGACTGGTAATAACCCTAATGATATTGATAAGTTAACTCAGTACTTAAATCAACAATTTTCAACCAAAAATATAAGTGAGTTACACTATTTTCTTGGCATAGAAGCCATAAGAACTCAATCAGAAATGATGTTGTGCTAAAAAAAATATACGACTGAGTTATTGATCAAAACAAAAATGATAGATGTCAAACCCCAACCTACTCCAATGATAAGTAGTCCGAATTATTCTAAGTATGGGGGAGGAGCTATATCAAATGTAACTGAGTACAGAAGTGTTCTTGCTGCACTTCAGTATGCAAATATGACATGGCCTGACATATCATATAATGTTAATAAATTATTCCAGTTTATGCAGAAACCCATGGATACTCATTGGAAATCAGTTAAGGGGTTCTACGCTATCTTAAAGGAACTATCAACTTTGGTTTATCATTAAAGAAAAGTCAACGTTTAAACATAACAAGGTATGCAGATGCTGACTAGGCTTCAGACCCAGATGATAGAAGATACACAAGTGGATATAGTATCTATTTTGGTCACAGTTTAATATCATGGTTCTCAAAGGAACAACCTACAACTTCTAGATCTAGCATTGAAGCTGAATATAGAAGTGTAGCAAATGCCACAGTAGAAATAAAATGACTACAATCTATGCTACATGAGCTCAAGCTAAAGTCAAGTACAAAGCCAATTATGTGGTGTGATAATAAAAGTGCAGTGTACATGACTGAGAATCCAGTTTAACATGCAAGAGCCAAACATATAGAAATAGAACTACATTTTGTTAGAGAACTAGTATAGAAAAAAGAGATTCAAGTAAATCATATACCTAGAGCATATCAACGAGCAGACATTTTGACAAAGAAATATCAGTTAAGAATTATACCAGATTCAGGTCAGAATTGAATGTTTTTGATCAGTCAAAGAACAAATCAGAAGGCAGAGATGAGGTTAAAGTCATCACCAAAGACCTATTAAGAGTCGAAGCTCAGGACTTTGAAGATCCTAAAAACCGTGTTAAAGTGAAAATCAAAAGACAAAGGTGAATTTAAAGTCATCAACAAAGAACTATCAAGAGGTAAAGTTCAGAACTAAGTCGTACAACATGCCTATAAATATATGGCACGAACACTCTGTTTTATTGTTACTTTATCAATAATATTTTACATTTCGAGCTGCACACTTCTAGCTTCATTCCAATTTCGTTCTGCAAATTCTTTTTGTTATAAACATCTCCAAAAAAATTCTATGTCATTGACCAAGCATCCAAAAAACAAACTGGCATGAGTGAAAAGTAAAAGAACAGGAAAGTAGAATCTCATAGTCGGATTGACAACTTATAACATAACAAAGACTACAAAAACTATCATTTATAGTTATGAAGTATATCAAAGTTAATAAAATCCTGCAAGCTTCTGGCCTTACAAAAGATAACAAATATCATAATATAGCATAAGATAAAATAGTACGAAAAGTGAACAACTAGCTCTAACCCGTGAGCTCCATGCCGGACAAATGACGAACGGGAAATATACTAAGTTTGACCCGAGGATTATAATGAAATAACACCCAAGTTAGTCTTTAAAACTAATGTAAGAAAAATCAAGTAATATGGTAGAAACATAAAATATTCTATGAGATCATGTCGCTAGCGCGAAATAAATTTTACCTCAGAAGGGGTGTGTGTATGTGTGTATGTGTGTGTGTGTGTGTGTATATATATGGGAAACTCTATTTAGACATTTAACAAAGATACAAAATTGCACACAATAAATACCAACTACTAGATACTTCCATGAATTCCACTCTGCATATAAAGACAGCCAAATCCAGCGGTTCATGATTTTTGTGTCTCATTTTATGCTTAATTTTGTGTCCTAATAGCCTCTCCCTATTTATATATATACACATACATACATACATATATATAATTTACACACAAAAAGCATGGTCATAAACCAAAAGCACAAATATAAATAACGAGAAAATGACATTATCATAGCATAATTGAATTAACTTAAGAGAACAAATGGAATAATAAAACATGGGGAAAAGCACAATATACTTATCAATGCAAATAAGGAACTAATCTAAAGATTTGGACCAAATAAGAATAATATTCTTCCTAAAAATGTGGGATTATGCCGCCAACTGTAGAATGGGTCTTCTTTACAACAACAATATTCAATCCCAACCGATGTAAATAATTAAACATCGTGAAGTACTGAAGTGTTTACATCCTTCCCATATGAAATTAATAATAATAGGCATATTTATAATGTATAGTCAAAGGAAAGGAAATTTTCCAACAAATTGACTAAGCGTGTGCTCCTGGTACTAAAAATATACCTTTAAAAATATAGTTGGAACTCCGATAGATCTCAAACACTTCTAATCTGGATCAATTCAAAATCAAGTATTCCACGTCTTAGCGAGTGTACAACCGAGTCCAATCTAGAATATATGTGACGATACCCTCACGTCAGCAACCTCACATAGCTTGACTTCCACTCTTTAGTTTGGTTCAACCATTTTTAACAAATATAACAATACTTAAATGAGCTATAAATCATTCTAAATTTGAAGATAATATAGAAGAAAACCAAATCGATAGACAAAAACCATAAGAAATATACTAAAAAAAATCATATTTAGAAATTAAATCTCATTCTCTTACCTTTACTCATCGATTCCAAACTTGTACTTTCTCTTGTTAAAAATGAAGCTGGACAAGTGAAGGTGGTGTTATCTTTAGGCATTGCCTTGTTGACATTTTTAGTCCTTGAGAAGGGACGTGTTTCCATTCCTCGACGACTAGTAATAAAAGTATGACCAAATCTTTTTATATAAGAGGTATGTTTTTTGGAAATTTATTTCTACATCTGTATAAAACTTTTTAACTTTTAATACCAAACTTGCATTGGGTTTTCACATTTAAAAAATAGCTTTAAACTACTTTATCAAATGAATTGATTAACTTCAAACACAAATTAATCTTTTCTTACGAAAACAAGAAGTTTAATACCATTATGTAAAATGATAAGTCAAATTTATTCAAGGACTATATATGATTAAACATCATGATTTAAAATAATTAATTAGCTTTAATTACGATTAATTACTTCAAAATGACATTATTAAAAATGATTAATTTACTTTAGTAATCCTACTTAATGATTTATTAATTTCAAAACATCATTATTAAAATAGATAATTAACTCTTGAACATCATTATTAAAATGATTACTTAAATTTATAACATAATTTTTAAATGATTAATAAATATCAAGTCACTAATAGAAATATGATTAGTTAACTTTAATGAATAAATATCCAAATATTATGCATAAAAATTATTTTAAAATGATAAATTATTTTTTCAACACCATTATCAAAGTAACTAATGGAGTTTAAACCTTTACTATTAAAATAATCAATTTGATTTCACATTTGATCATTGAAATTACCCATTTATTTTGAAAAAACCATCTTTATTTAAATAATTAATTTTCTTTATAAAACCTATGCACAAGATTTACCAAAACATATCAAAGAGGATACATTTTCATTTAGTCATCATAATCATAAAGTTGGGAATAAGGACAAAGGGACAAAGATACATAAGTAGTGGACATCTCATATAGAATATGAATTTTCTTCATATAACCCAATGTCCAATATAATAGAAATTGGCGATTTATTCTACTAATAGAAGTCTATACAATAAAATACTTGAGTTATAGCTGAACAAAGATTTATTCTGCTAAATAGATGTCATCTAAAATTATTCATATTTAATTGACAAACTTAATGGCAATGGAAGGAGATCCCTTATTTAAAAAATATGATTGAAAGGAACGAGGTCAAAACCAATTGATTTTTAAGCCAATATTTGTTTAACAATAATTAAAACTTCATTTACAAATTAACCTCAATTAAAACAAAATTTGAATCCCATTTAGTCTTAACTAAAACTTAATTAAACTCAATGTATAATTATTTAATAATTAACCATGCTAGATTAATTGATTACTTAGAAACTAATTAATTAATTAATAACGAAAAGTAATTTTTTTAATTAGTTAATAATAACTAAAAAAACTAATATTTTGACACCAAAAATGGGACAACAACCAAAAAGAAATATTATAGAGAATACAAGGAAGAAAAATAAATGAAAACCAGAATAAATGCAATCACATGTAAATTTATAGTGATTCGGCATTAACGAGCCGACATTAACTTTATAATCTCTTGTTTATAGGAAAATTTTGAGTAAAAATGATGATTTTAATGGCTAAACCCGAGTACGCTGCTATAATAATACTAAAATGATAACTGATTAACCATAAAGTCTTTTTTTTGAAGCTTTGGAATGCTATTTATATATGCTACAATTCTCAAGTCAACTAGGACACGTGGCATCTGTCTCAAGAATGTAGGAACGGTTGAAGAAGCCTTCTTTTCATGTGAAAATACCCTGTTCGACTAGATATGGATAGGTTGCAACTGATCCATAATTCTAGGGGTAGAAGAAGCGGTCAAATCGGAGCAGGAGTACGTAAAAATGGAGATATTTTTGAGTAGGAGCAGGTCTAGCTCGACATAGTCAAATTGGGATATGTTCGACTAGAGTCTTCAATATTTGACTGTCTTCATTCATATGTATAGCTTCCAGTTCGGGTCGACCTTGGTCTTGGTCGACCCGAAGATGTTTAAAATTGGGTTTTCATGGATGCTCGGTATTTATCTTATATAATGGTGGCCCGGGTGGACAAGTGGCTTAGTCGACCCAAAGGTTTTCGAGCCAGAGCTTGTGTATGATTCCACATTTTATTGTACAATATTCCAGGTCGAATTGGACCCTACTCGAGCTGGATGTTGATCGAACAAACTTGATGGTTGCTTCATTGTGATACAACTTGGTTTTCTCGAATGTGTGTGATCTTGATGGCCTTTCTAAAAGGTTTGTTAACACTTTACCCTCCAAAGTACGTCGCGTTGTAGATGAGATGTGCTTTGTAATCTTTTGAGCAACAATTTCATAGAAGTCATTTAGTTTGTGAATGGTGATAACAAACAGTTGTGTCTATTTGAGATGCCATATGCTTCGATCACTCTGTTTGTAAAAAGAGATTATCATCTGTAATGTCGAATCATTGGCTCCTAAGTGTGACAATATACCCGGGTCATTGCCAAACGATGTTGTTATTTGCACAAGTCGAGAATGTGGTTAAGTCAGACTAGGCAATTACGTGCACATCAGTATGAGTCGCAATTGAAATTACGCCAAAATTGATGTTGGTCAATGTCATCGAAATCTTGATGTTGTAACGAAGTCATTTCAAACTCATCTGCCAAGGTCAATGATCGAGTCGATGTTAGGCCCAATATGTCGACTTGGGCTTTTTTGTCTAGCATATGTCTCTTCAGATGAATGCAAAGAGCCCCTCTGTTTTACTATATAAGGTTGTCCCACCCCTATTTCGTTACTTTACTTTCTCTGTTATTCAAACCGAACCTGTTTCCAAGATTAATAAATCAATCGAATCGATCAAAACCTGTTAATTTGTTTCTAGATCTGAGTAGCTAGGTTTTGGTTCATTCTCTCACGTGTTTTTAAATCATAATTTCTTATGATTTTTCCTAAGAATCCAGAATTTTCCCTTTCCTTCTTATTCTAAACCAAACCCGAGTTGATTTACAGCCGCAGTTATTGCTATTGCCTATGCCAGAGTCAGATGTAGGACTACTAAACGATGATCTTTAGTGATGCTCGTAGAGGAGTAATAATGGATGAAAGGGGGTTAGATTCGAGATTTTTGATTCAGGGAAGAAGATGTATGGAAGAGGCTTCTAGGTGGTCCCATGTAATCTTGTGGGAATGTATGTAGAGAGATTTAGAGCTCGGTTCGAATTGTCATCGCTTCCAGTCGAAAGTGTAGAAATGTGATGAGGCGAAGTGGAGCCGCGCAGTCTTAGTTCGATGAGGGAGTGTATCGAGCCAAAGTGGTGAGGGCGTGGAAAAGTGGAAAGGGAGGAAGGATTTTGGGGATTTGGCTCGAACAGACGCAAGTCAAGCCGAGTAGTGTTGAGCTGGGGTGGCTTAGGTAGGAAAACGATGAGGCAGTGGAACAACAGTGGTCCGGGTCGACCAAAGGACCGATCGACCCAAGGACATCTACCTGGAGGTAGAAGCTCTTATTAAGAAAGCATGAAGTTAGGACTTGGATTGGGTAATGGCTAGTCAAGCCAAACCTTGGGAGTTGTTTGCACGTGCTGAAGTTTCTTTACACAATGGCTAGTCAAGTCAAAGAACTCCGACCCGAGGAATGTCGAACCTGAATCAGTTCAACCTGAACCTTACTCCCTATTCCAACCATCTCTATCGAACCCTATACCCTCATACATACCAATGAGTAATGAACCAACTTCACTTATATAATTGGATAGTTAGGATAGTGTCTTGGACGTGTAAACTCGAGACTTCATATAAGCTAATCTTATATCTACTTAAGCATACTTCTGCCTTTAATATTTCCTATCTTTGCACAATCCCACTGCATTCACTTACACTAGTATACCAATGATGGTGACTGTTTTTAATTTCCTAACCAATAATCTTTCTTAAATAACATAATCAATTATGACTGGAAGATACGATACCCTAGGATCTGGAGCTAGCAAGGGAAAGGTACTTCCTCCAAACTCGAACACAGAATATAGCTCATCTATAGAGTTAGATCATGAATATGAAATCCAACCTTCTGACCCAGAGGCAAACGCGTACACTTCGTCTTCCGTAGAAGAGGAAATTTTTTTTGGGGGGGGGGGGGTGCAGTAGTGACTTTAGAGGTAGCCCCCAATGCGCTTCTAGACGCTATACCTTTAGTTATCTTGTAGACTCCTGACCTTGTACCATTGATGAAGGAAATTTGAAAAGATTTAGTGCTAAACAGAGAATCCCCTAGGGAGAGATCCATATTCCTGGACAAAAGGAGCGTCCTCACAACCCACCTGAGGGTTCATGGCAATAAGCTGACATATGTGCATGGTCGGGATCATTCCTCCTTTTCATCCTTTCGTGATCGAATTTCTTATATGCATGAGATTGGCGTCAATGTTGATTCATCTAATTGCTTATGCCAATATAATGTCGCTATATGTCTTGTACACGGAGCATCTTCATCAGGCCCCAACCTTTGATGATATAGTCTTTTTTTTCAATTTCAAGCATAAAGAGGACCCAACTCCTTTATTTCACTTCTGTGAAGCTTCTTATAGGAAAAAGATCATCGAGTATGTGTCGAACAAGATGGGGACATCAGGCATGGCTGGATTTATACTCCTCAAAGGCTATGTTGTGCCCGTAAATGGCTCAAATTCATCAAGCATCGAATCTCAACTTACTATTATATTGACTACATGTAAAAACTTCTATTATCTAGTCACTTTCTATAGGTAGCAATCCGGTTATACCCATCGGACAAGAACACCAAGAGTGTTTGTCTACTCTACTAAGAATCTCCAAGAAAGGACGGGGTGTCAAGAAATGCCTCACAGATGCACTTCTTCATCGTCACCACCTTCTGGATGCTAACGGATCTTTGGGATCTGGCGAGGGTTAAGTACCACCAATCACGATATCGCCGGTAATGGTTCCCCTAATCGAGGGCCTTTGGATACGGTTGCAAATGTTCCCTAAGTCGGGGAGGGGGAGAGGCAGGCCAGTCAACCCTCAATCGGAGGGTCTGTACTTTCCACAACCTGATCTCCAGCCACGGGGAAGAAGGTCACTAAGAAAAGGAAAAACCGGTTAAGGAGGCCGATCTTCCTGGGTTTAGTCAGGATCCATCTCCCAATAAGGTGGTGGAAAAAGAGTCTCATATTCCCCAGCCAATGGATTCTGCTATAAAGAAGAAACAACCTTCCATTCAGGGCGGTCAAGAAGAAAAAATGGATTCTCCATTCTGGGGATTGCAAGATTTGGATCTCTTGGATATTGTACTCTCTTCTCAGAATATGGATTCTGTCTCCTTTTACCAAAGTCTAAAGATGATACTATTCCTACAAAGGCTAAGGAGACAATGAAGAAAACCCAACCCCGGACTTAGGTCTGTCAATGAGGGGAGCACTAAGACACACACGAGCACTTCATGTCACAATACTCTTTCTGTTTGCATATCCCAAGTGCTAACTTCGATTTTTCTTGGATTATAGGTGCCATGAAAAATATAGTGCATTACTATGATCTATTTGGTTCCAATCTATAAAGAGGTGGCCCAACTGTCCCGACACCCTCCTAGGAGAAGCAGGATCGTGAATATGACGAGAAACACACTTATGAGAGAGTAGAAGCAGCGCGAGCGGGAGAGGAGAGAAAAGAGAAGGATAAGAAGAAGAAGGAGGAGGAGAAAGAGAGGGAGCCATCCTGAGAGAAAGACTGTAACAACCCAAAATTTTGACAATAAACTAGTTATTTAATTAGGTTTCAAAAGTAGGAATTTCTGCAAATGATGGAATCTGACCATGAAACTTTAACCATTGCGTTCGTCTCAGAATTCTGGATAACTTTCATGTTTGGAGTTTCACGAACGAAATCCATATGAAAAAGTTATGTACGAAATATGAAAAATGGATGAAAATAAATAAACAGAAAAAATATATTATATATTTCCTTTTATAACCTGCCTTTACTAGGAAAAATCACTCAAGGGAGGTCGACACCCTTGACTAGAGCAGTCGACCTGTAACACCCCATAATTCTACAACACGTTAAGATGATAAATTAAGAATACTTAATTTGATATTGGGAATTAAGTAAAACGGACTGTGCCATTACGTTCGTCTCGGAATTCTGCTTAAGATAGACAAAAAATTTGCATAAAACAGAGATCATATGAAGAAGATATTAAGGTTTGAAGTTCGTATACACATAAGATATATATATATTATATATATATATATATGCATGTGTATATGTGTGTGTACATAACCAAGTCAAAACCGTTCAAAATACTTCGAAACCAGAAGCGAGAAGTCTATGGGGAGATCGACCCATTGTGGGTCGACACACCCTAGGGGTGTCGCCCATGGGTCGACTCCATAACAGGGGTGTCGACCCACATGTCGACACCCCCCAGTTTCGAGGAAGATTCAGTTCTGCATATGTGGACTCATTTTCTGACCATATTCGTTGATCCTAGGCTATAAATAAGACATTAGTCCCATTGTTTTATTCACCTAAATCAATCGTGACAACGAGGTGCTGCCCCAACATAGTTTGATCTAGCCTACTTCTTCTTCAACAAGCAAGTTATTCATATTTAGAGATCTGTGCTACACCATATGCAATTATTCTTCTGTTTCTTGGATCCGATCATAGTGAGTCTATGTTATTTTTAGATGTAAACACTTAAAAGTTATCTTGACATGTCTATGAATTGGCTTTAATCATGTGACTATTTAAATCATATGAGATCTATCATTATTTGTATATCTAATTCACTGTTTAGATCTCATCATGCCTGTTTCTGATATCCTTATTATGTTAGCTTGTCTAATTATGTCACCGTATGCCTATTATGTTAGATTGCCTAATCATGTCACTATTCCTATTCTGTTTGTATGATCAAATTCTATCATCATATGCCAGTTTTTATTTTCTATGCCCATTCTTGTTCTCTTCTTCTCCTTCTTCCCCTTTTTCCCTTTTCGTTTTTATAGCCAGGCTATCTTCGAGCCTAGGCCTATCGCTAAAATATGCGAACGCGCGAAATTGAAAACGATTGGGAATGATTAATTTGGGGGCATAATTCTTATTATAAAACATGATTGGAAATTTTAGGCATAATTTGTAACTTGAGCCAAAACTTAGAATTTGGGGGCATAATCTTGATCTTGACCTAAATTTGGGCATAACTTATATCGTAGATTGGAAGGGGATTTGGGCATAATGAACATGAAAATTGGTTAATAATGAAAATGCCTAGATTTGCAGTAATTAGAAATTGTAACGACACTTAGACATGAGTCTAGATTACACTTGTGGTACAGGTCCGCCAGGGACCGCCCGACATATCCAGTGTCCACAAGTGGTAAATCTAATGTGCGGGGTCTAAGTGCATAAACACGTAACGTGCTAAGACACGAGGTTAAGTCCAACTTGTGGAAGAAGTCTGCCCGAAACCGCCCGGCATATCCGTCATCCACAAGTGGTAGACTTAATGTAGGAGGTCTAGTGCATTATAACCATAAATGGATAAATGGTAATGAACTTGTAATACTTAACCTATTTGAATCCATAGGGGTTACATGAACATGTTAAATTGAGTAGGGGTTAAGTAAACTTGCTTGAATCAGTGGGAGGGTTAAGTAAATATTGGGGAGGTGGGTAATATTTATATATAGGCCCACAAACTTAACCTATAGGGTTATGCAATCTTGTTACACTGGTAGGCATAACTTGTTGAAATCCTTGTAGTGGGGATGCGAGCCTAAGGGGAAGCTTGTATCATCTGGTGTGTGGGATCCGTTTCAGTCAGTAACCCATATAAGTATCAGGCGAGTACTCCGAACTAGGTCAGAGTCGGGGCACGCTTACTGAGTTGATTATAAGAGGTCACTTGGGAAAAGGTGTTTGACGGCGTGTTCCATCTGGCTCATATGCGTGCGTGGGTCCGCCTGCTCAGGAAAATAAGATGCTATGACATCAGTAGATATGGTTGTACACATCCTGGAAATGAAGGGTTTCCACTTCAGGAAGTGATACATCCTACTGTGCGCCCAGCACAGGGTATCTACGAAGTTAAGGAGCTGATCGATTGGGGGTAGTAATTAGGGTACATCTAGTCTCGCTTGTTTAAGAGCCCGTTATTATCCTTAGGGGTAACATCGGTAAATTCAATTGGGCTATCTGTTTTGGTATGGGGGTAAAACCTCTCACTAGAAGTACGCCTAAGTCTACAATCTTGTACTTGTTGGGGATCATCTTGATTTTGTTATACTAGTGATGGTGTAGAGAAAAGTATTAGAGAAGCACAATGCCTGTTCTGTTCAGTCTATCTTATTTACCTTGTCATACCTGCCTTATATGCTATTATCTCTCTCCAACTTATATGCTTATCATGATGCTTTTACTTATTTATATGCTAAAACTAACTGGAATTGCCAAACTTTATGTCTGACCCATTTTGTTTCCTCTTCTTTCTCTTCCGTCCCCCCTCCCCCAGGTTCTCAGGGTGGGAGTACTCAAGCTTGATCAGGATTCTTCTTTCATTCTGCTTGGATCTGTGTAGATGTATTGCTTAATTTCATATCTTCTGTACTATGGCTATATTTTGGGGATTATGCTGTTTTTATGTATTATTGTACTCTAATGATGGTTTTGTACAAGGCAGAAGTTTTATGTTTTCAGTATTTCAGACTTATGATGTAACCGTGTTTTGGACCACGATGTTTTCTATTTAACAAAGTTTTAATTCCGTTGTTATTCTACATCTGTCTTGTAATGCTTCTGTTTCTATTTACCTATAACGCTTCATGAAACTTATTGCATTCTGCTAAAGAGTGACATTAACGGACGTGGGGTGTCACACGACTGCTTCGATCCAGATTATCCCAGTGACGGATATGTTTTGAAGGGATTTTCGTTATATATTATAATATAAATGGACGGATGTTAATTAAAATAAATCCAACAGATCATGGCCAATTCCACTCCTATAAATAAAGGGGTAAGGGCTCATTCTTTTCCACATAAATCTATAAGCAGCAACGAAGCTCTGCCATTTCCTTTTCTTTTCCAATCAATTTTTAAATTAAAAATATATTCATATACAATCAATCAAACATAAATCACATAGATTTGAAAGGAATTAAAGGGTGTGAATTGATGGCTAATCTATTATTCATCAGATTCTCTCCTCTTTTCCTATTTACTTGCAAATCTACAGATCTGAAAGTATCCCATTTTCAGAATAATTGTAGATCTATAAGAATTTGGTAATTGTAGGCCTAAAAGATTATTTAGATTTAAGATTTGGATGCTTTCAGGTGAGCAGGAATTTACATATAAAGTTATAATAGCTTATTTATCTCATTTGAATTAGATCACAAAATATATGCCAAATATTATCAGATCTGTTTATAATATTGTTAAATCTGAAATGGCACTTATCAGTACTGCTTATGAATGTTGATAAAAACCTGAAAGTATAGATTTGCGGTTATAAATAATATAATTTGTAGGCTTGCTTGATTGTTTATACATATTGCCTACAATTATGTTTGAAAATATATTGTAGCTATTGCAAAACACTATATATCTGGGAACCAATACTATTAAACACTGTTTAAATGTGGTTTTGTTCCAGATCTCTAGTTTTAGTGTTAAGTAATAAATTATGTAATTTTGATTAAAAAGACATAAACCTATTTGTGTTCAATCTTGTTGGGGTTTTGACTTAGTTGTTGTGAATATGCCTTTTCCTCTTTTAAAAATAAAAAGACATTATTTGGAACCAAGAAGAAATATGTCAAATATTGAAAAAGGAAAAGCTGTGTAAACTTATTTATAAATACAAATACACATATTTGTGCATATTTTTCATCAACAATTCTAAAATATACATAAAGTATATTTCTTGTGATTTGAAATTATGTTCATTGCAGTATTCAGGAATAAATGATAATAAGTACAGTTGGCAGTCTTTTTGTACAATTTAGAACCTTATTACAAGATTGAAAACAAAAAGGAACGTTTGATTATAAGTTGAACCAAATTATTAAACATAACGATAATAAAAATAAAGTAAATTAACTATGATAACTACGCAAAAATATAAATATAAATACATTATCGGTCTGAATCTAGGTAAACAATGAAATATGCATTATAATGGATGTTTGAATGTTGGAACGATATCCATTCAATGGAATTATTCATATAAATGTAATCCATACTAAATAATATATGTGTGGTGACCATTGTACCAATTAATGTAATCAATTGCTATAAATAGGGCCATAAATAAATAAATAGCTTTTGTAACCGACGTTTATTTGGGGAAAGTAAATTAATTAGGTAATTAAGCCTAATGGTTAAAATTTCTAAATTCACTAGGACTAATGTTGTAAACCCCAATTAGGGAATTTTAAAATGTATCCGCACTAAGACACGAGGTTAAGTTCAACTTGTGGTAGAAGTCTGCCTAGAACCGCCCGAGAAATCCAGCATCCAAAAGTGGTCAACTTAATGTGAGAGTTCTGGTGCATATATATATATATATATATATATATATATATATATATATAACAAGTAATATGTAAATAAATAAAATTTAGCAATGTCTATCGAGGTACACAGAATAAATACTTCGAGACTGATAAAATAAGGATATTACATTGTTAGTTAAGGAATTAAAGATTGATTGTTGCCTTAGGAAAATATGACCATTATGGTTATCAATGGCAATAACCATATGAACAAAAATAATTGAAATAAAAAGGGGGTTAGTGGGTATTGCTTGCCGTTTAAATTACTACGTCTAAATAGGGATATAGTTAAGTAAATATCCTAGGCTAAGAAAAGAAGTGTACCACTTTCCTTACTTTTACTAGTTAATAAAGAACTTATAAATTAAAAGTTATAGTTGGACTTGGTAGGTTAATGATGTGAAGCATCCTTAACCATAGGAACCTACGATGATAATTAACCGTATGCGTATAGTATTTCCGTGAAGAGAAACTAAACGGGAAAAAACTTAATAACGTAGCTCGCTTTATTCCCGTAAGAAGAGGCTTTAAAGGCTAATTGGGTACAAACTTGAAATTCTTTGTGTATAGTCTGCTTCCTTGGGTCTTAAGTGACTTGGGTCAAGAAGTCCACTTGGGAGTTGGTTTTCCAGTCTAGGGGTCTTATGTAATGTCCCACAGTTTTATTGGTTTATATTTGAATGTTTAAATCAGTTTAAATATTGAATTTGTAATATAAATGGATTTATATATTAACTAAAACAAAGTTGAACGTATATAAATATATATTTAATATAATCGAGCTCATAACGACGCTGCAGTTCGTAATTTAACGTTCTGAACTTCAACTGAGTGTACATGACTCGTTTAAAATCGGATTCCTGCAAAACAAGAAACGTTGGAATCTGTTGAACTGTATTTTTCTAATGGAGGTGAAAACCGAATTTCTGAATTTTATATTGCAAGATATATCCAAATCAAATATTCAAATAGTCGCTGTAAAATCGTTTATCGACCGTAACGGATTATTCGATATAATTAGATATCGGTTTCGATTTTGAACAAGGTTCTTTTGAGACGTAGTTATAATTTAATTTTTAGAATTTTACTGTAATTTTTAATTAATTAAATACGCAACTATTTGTTTGGAGTATTTTGCACCCTATATCAGTATTTTGGGGTTTCAAAATATGGGTTAATCTACGGGTATTATTATATTTTTAGAATCATGGGGCATTGCTCGTCACAATGGTATTTTTATTTCTGTCCTTAGTCTTTCAGAGATGAACGGAATCTTATCTAATGGATACCCTTAAAAATATAACTAATAAAACAAAACGTTAGATGAATAAATTAAAAATCTCTGGAATCCTATTGTTCTACAGTAGACATGCGTATGGGATATCTTTCCTATGACGGACCTAAGTTAGAGAAAAATCCACCCTAAAGACAAACGTGTGCAGTGCCTTTACCTTGTTCTTTCTTTTCAAGTAAATAGCCTTACCTTAGCCCTTCATTTCAAATTAAAGAAGAACATGCTGAAGTCAATAAATGATAGCAAGGTCATTCCTATTTCTGCCCATTAACCTATCAGCTACAACGATAGAACCTATACCCCTTGATATACTTACTGCTTAAGAAACACTATACCATACTCTAACACACTAATATAATGTACGCTCTAGCCTTTCATTTCAAATTGAATGAGGCTAAGACAATACATAGACCATACCCTATGATGTTATACCAGCTACCCTATCTGATAACGCAGACACTTAGGTTGCAAACGAACAGATCAAGGGAAACCCATCAAGCAGAAATGATAAATTAGTGCAGACCGAAGTCTCTTACTACTTCATGCCCAAGTAAACAACTATGCATTTTCACATCAGTACTGACCTAACAATTCGTACATCAACCCTAGCATATCCTATTACTTCATGTATTGTCAAATTTTGCCGGCTATGTTCTGTAAATCTGCTGCCCAAAGCTTAAACGTGGAGACAAAGGAATGATAATCACATGCCTGTCTACCCCCTATATTCAATAGCTAATCTAAGTAGCGTGGGTGCCAAGCTGTGTGACTATATAAATACAGTTTCGCCATTTTCTCTTCGTGAGCTGGAAACAAACAGGCAAGCCATTTTAATGGCATTCGAAAGCTTTTATAAACTCAATTTCTCCACTATTAAGTACGAAATTCATATTACTGAGATCGGTAAGATAAAGCGCGTCAAGCTCATGTAATTCTGAAGCACTGGAAGCCATTCTTTCCGGCTGAAGGAAAACTGTGATTCACGTTCCTATAGCTCACGACAACTAGAAGTGTTTGAAGATGGCAGAATCTACATTGTGAGGAGTTTTCAGGGTGGTATGCGAGGCGATGGAGAAGCGCTGCAACAAAGGGTTAGTGCGATTGTTATTTTAATTAGAAAGGGGGATCGGTTTGCGTACAAGTCTACGGTGATGGGGATTTTGCTTGCGCTGTTGCCATGCAGTTCGACGTAGAAGAGGCCGAGGTGGAAGTCTCGATGTGGAGGAGGACGGGGGAGTTCTGGCATGAAGTGGAGTGGTTGAAGTGGTGGTGCGAAGAGCGAGATTGTAATGAGGGAGCAGGGGAGCATGTATTGTTGGTTGAAGAAGAGCATGCCAGTTTTCATTTGAAAGAAGTAGTGGAGTTATGTTGTTTTGCATGGACAGGTGACGGTTGCGGATATTTGGGGTGAAGTATGAAACCAGGTGAAGTATGAAACCGTGAAGGGAAAAAGGGGTAGGGGGGTCAGTTCGGGCAAGGCACTGGCAAAGCTACGGTGTCCACGGTGAAAGTCTCAACGGTCAGGAAGTATAGTGTGGCGCTAGTTTAAAGTGAAGTAAAAATAGAAAGAAGAGAACTTTGTGGCACCATAAACATGTAGGCACGGTTGAAGGAACGTGAGTTCCTGTTAGAAGCTGGTCGTGTTTTTACAGTGGGGTTTAATACTACAACTATGTGGAAATATATATATTGGATGGCGCAAGATGTTGATGGGGAGGGTGACATCTGTGAAGGAATAATGGCGGTGAAAGAAGAAAAGGTAGTAAAGTGGATAGGAGGGGTTCGGCTGCGTTAGATGTTGAGAATGGGATGTTTTGAACATGGGGAGGGGCATTTTGTTGTGAAGCAAGTGTAGGAGCGGGCTCTGTAAATTTTCGTTGGTGAAGTGGCGGAGTATAGGTGCTGATTATAACATAAAAGTATAAAGAAGGAGGTCGCGAAAATCATTGGAGACATTCCGGCCATTTCTTTGGGTACATGATGTATCATGTATATAGGAGCAGTAATGACGTATACAAAAGCAATATACAAAGGAAGCAAAGCAATATTGGTGGTGTCCAGTTGAGTTGTGGTATTGATGGCGTTAACAAGGAAGCAGACATGAAATAAGTAGATGCTGTCAAGTTGGGCGCGTTATTTACAGTGCGGTGCATGACATGAAAGGAAGGAGTGCTGACTGTTATGAAAGAGAAGTTGGAGTTTCGTTAGTGGAGATGTGTTCATAAAGGAGCGAGACCAGGTATGATTTTTGCATGGCCGAGCAAGTGTTAATGGCCAATCTGTTTTCAAATAAATAGTTCTTTACCACAGTAAGCTTTGGGTCATACTCATTATATACACCACGAGATGGATGCTGTAATTTGCAAAGATGTATAGCATATATTTCACGGTAAAGAAGGCACGAAGTTTCGAACAGTGGGAAAAGTTTAGAAGCACTGTTCAAGATAGCACGGATAAACGAGCCATATGGAAAAAGTTGGCAAACTTGAAGCATTGGGATCGGAGAATCGTAGGCTACGTACTGAGACCAGTTTGAAAAGATTTGAAGCACGTTGGATTTATGGCAAAACTGAACGTCTCATTTAACCGACTGACGCAAATCTTTATTTAACGGTTAACGCGCAAAGGTGAGTAAATTCACTAACTCTGTTCTATTTTAAAATATTATAATTATATTTTAAATATTGGTTGAACGTTGTGTGATGGTCGCTTCGGTAGATTACAATTAAATTGGTTGAATTATATATCGTTGCATATATACACATCATTGGTTGGACTGATTCCATCGATTATAATATTTCCTAGTATGGAATCAGTGATAATTGTTGACTAACATCGGTGGATGCAGGAAACCGGTTGGAGGAATCCAACCGGATTCCTCAATATTTATATGTACTGATTGTTTTATATAGATGCACTGTTTGAACTCAAATGACTTTTGAAACGTTGTGTTAATATTAGCGTTGAATGGAAATTCAAATGTTATTTTGTTTTAATCAATAGATGATATCGATTAAGAAAGTGGCAACAACCAACCATAAATGTATCATTTGTTTTTACCGCTATTGTTTACCAAAATCCCATCGTGTGCGAAGCACGTGTTTCACCATACTTACTAAATGATTTGGTAAAGTGGATTCTTATATTAATAAGATTAATAAGTAAGTAGGCGGAGATTAACTTGATGATTAATAACAAGAATTTATTGTTTTAAGAACAATTAAATGAGATATTTACAAATAGATTATGGTTAATTTCATATTAAGTAAGATTTGTTAGAATCGATTATTGTTTATTTAATAGTAGATGAGATTATTTAGAAATAAATCATTATTTTTATAGTAATCGATACAAGTGAAATTATTTGGATTAATAAATGTTATTTATTCAAAATGAAAAGATTTGTTAGAATTGATTAGTCGGTTAATCATGGCTAAATATTTACCAAGCAAACTGTTTTGATCAATAATTGGTTATTTAATTAAATTAGATTGGGCTGATTAATCCAATGTAATAAATTAACGAATAGTTGATTTAGTTTAAATAAGATTTTAAAGTATATGGGATTTGTCTAAAGAAGACAAAGCGAAGAGAAATGTTTAATAAGGGATTTGTCTAAGAAAGACGAAGCGGAGAGTAATGTTTAAAAATGGATTTGTATAAGCTAATCTAAATAACCGAGTTTTCAAAATAAGGATATGGCATCATAAAACCATATTTAAAATATAGCAAGAAGCACGTTTACTGATTTTAAAGTATAAGGGGTTAGAGTTACGAACTTATATCTATTCTAAGGTAAGAACGTCATCAATCAAGGTCTGAGAGGTAATTAAAATACCCCAACTTGAACGGCTTCACAATTATCGATGGATGATATTTGTTTTGTAACGAAAAGAGATGTCAAAATTTTTGGAACGAAAAGAGATGTCAAGATTTTTGTAACGGAAAGAGATGTCAAGATTTTTGTAACGGAAAGAGATGTCAAGATTTTTGTAACGGTAAGAGAGGTCAAGATCAGTATAAGGTGGAATATAGCAGCGTATTTCAAGTATTTGAACTATAGCGATAAAAATAACGCTATTGACTAGGCTTAAGTGTGACTATTATGTCGAGATTTGTTATAAAGGGGAATATTACAACGTATGACAAGTTTTGAACTATAATGTTAAATTAACGCTGTTGGCTAAGCTTAAGCGTGATTTTTATATATAGCACTACTCCCTAGGGAATGGAAACAGTTTGTTTTGAAATCCACTTATTCTAAAGTAATAAGTAACGACGTTTGTCCAAAGAAATATAAGAACAAATGTTAAATAGAAAGTGGTCGTGGTTGTGTGATGTTTAGTTGTACATTTGAATGAATGTTTGTTTTACTTCGATAGTTAAATAACCGACTATCGAAGTGTTTTGATCATCGTTTTCAATACGGAGAGACCGGTTGGATATATTATCTGAAACCACTCCGTATGGGCATAAGCGTTACGAATTAAATTATGCTGAAAATAATTGAAGACGGAGTGAAATGCAAGGGTCGTTCTATTCCAAAATGGTGTTATCTATTTGTCCATTCCCAGGACAACTTGTATGGACGAATGTCTGACGGAATATTCCTAACGGTCACATAAGACGATCTTTTCAAGGTATTACGTCTGGTGGCAGAGAAATTCGTTTCTCTTAGCTTTTATACCCGTAATATTTTTGGAAAGATCAACTAGTGATTTGACGGGATTGACGATGTGGCATTCAAAGTGTATGGTGGCCAGATGTTCTAAAAGATAGACGTAGCCTCAAGCTTCACAACCGGGAAATGACAAAAATCGGGCAGGCAGCATGGCTATGTGGGTCGCTCCCATTAGGGTGTATAATCACCTATCTAGAGAAATTCCTTTTACTTCTTTAATATATGTCGATGCTGTCCCTTTTCGGGAAGCGGTGGTTTGAGTCCAACCGTTGGTGATATACATTCGATATACTCAAGCGAAATGAGTGGTCGGTCATGTGTGGGCCGGGTTGCAAGACGTTCTTGTTGAACCTAGGTGTATTGGCCTCTAGAGATACACTATCGGCAGGTGGTCCCATACCTTGTCATAGGTTGAATCCAATCTCCAATAAGCGCCCTGCGGTTTTTGATTTTATACTATGTATGTAGAGCATGAGATGCAAGCATTTTGCTATTTGGTTACTTACTTGATTAGACATTATTATAATATCACTGGATTTTGATATCAAAGTGTTTTGGGTTATAGTAAGATAAAAACCGTCCATGTTTATGTGTGGATTGGTCTTACTATTATCCTTTTGTTTCAAAAGGATTTTCAAAGTTAAACCGTATGGTTGGAGTTTACTCACACCAGTCCCATGACTGACCCAGAGTTTATTTTGTTTGTTTTCCCTAAACTCTTGGGTGCCCAAATTTGTACGGGCAGTCAAGTGTTTTAGGCTTTTACAGATACACTTGGAGGAGCTTGAAGCAGGAGTCTTCAGTGTTAGTTATTTGGGGTTATTCCCGCTGTATCAAATGTTATGTTGTACTCTAATATGGTATGGATATACAAAACAGATTTGCATTTCAAAGATATGTTATATAATATACTTTATTCGTTCCACTATGAGATTCGTATTTACTCTGATTATGTTCAGCCGTGTTCTTCTTCTTCTATTCTATTAGTTCTATCTTATCTTTCTCATTCTATTACTTCTTTCTATTAATGATTCGTATTTCCGTGCAATTTGGGTCGGACCTGTATGGTATTTGGTCGACTTAATGGGCTCGAAAATCCCGGGTCGTTACATCTTAAATGGTGTGTGCGAGGCCTACCCAGACCTGGAATTTTAAAAGTGTCTAGTACGGTAATTCTATAAGACTACCTATCCAATGGGAAGTAGTAACCGACTAATAGGATTATCCAATAAGGTTAGCTAAATGGTGAAAACGAAACACCATATCTCACCTTGCATCGGTATTGGTTTATAGCGTGAATGATAGAAGCCTTAACTAGTAGGACCCCATAGCTAGTGCCCTCTAGTTTATATTAACGTCGAATAAATCATCAAGAGGTATTGAGTGACCAACAGGTTCGCCTAGGGTCTCAAGCGATCGGAAGAATCCACCCTATCTACCATTCGATAGTGAGGTGTTAAGTGACTAAGGTTGTGTTTGTGAATAAGTTAACTCCGTGATTAGGAGTTCACTCTTGATTTTTTAATTAGCTAAGTTCTAGTTTAAAGGCTTCATAAATATATGCGTAAACGTCGTATCTTGATATTGTACCTTGGGAAGGGTAGTTAGGGTCATGCGTAAATGTTTACAAGGTTAGGTTAACCTTGGCATGCTTATATCTTTGGTTGAACCAAACGAGATACATTATTGTATTGTTATTTGTTTTGTACATTTCCTGTTCATTAGAATCTTGTTGTTCTGACCCCCTCCTCATTACAGTCTCCCAGGTTTTCTATAGAAGTTCGGGTTCTCACAGGTGTTTTAGTTTGGTTTTCGGTTATTGTTATCACTCACGCTCGGTATTGACTTGGTGACTCACTTTTATAAGGTAGTTATCTGGGTTAATACTGGTATATCCTATTTTATTTCCACTATGAGTTATTTTTATCGTACTTTGATTTTTCTCATGCTCATTTATTTGCAGGTACCAAATATATATGCTTCACACTTGGATGTGTTCGAGTTTCGATTTTTTTGTCAAAATTTGGGTTCAAAAAAGTGTGGGGTGTTACATTTGGTATCAGAGCATAGGTTAGACGATCAGAGGAATTAGTTATACTAGGATTCTTGAGAGAACGTAATTTGATTTCCCTTTCTATTGTCTCTATTTTTCTTACTCGAATTTAATTTATTTCGACGATGAATTAGTCGTGGAAATTATATAAAATGGGCTTTGAGCGACTGAAAGTTGAAATATGTTGAGTTCGGGTTTATAGCCAATTATGTGTTACCCACAATACGTTGGCGATATCGTCGTGAAGAGCATGAGGACGACATATGGTGGATTCTATTGATTCGAGTTTGGGGACTGGACAAAAAAAATCTAGCTACAGCCGAAATAGTCGCAACTTCTGGTTTCTAATTTCGTTTGGTAGTTCCAGTCAAAGACCAGTTCTTGGTCTAAAACTGGAAATTCATGATAATAGGTCGTATCCGTTAGGAAATGATGTTCCTTTATTATGAATATTCATTTTAGTTCTTGGCCTTGTATTCAGGGAAAATTTATTTTTAAAACTGTTTGGATGAAAATGGATTTCAAAAGTTTTGAAATTACAGTTTCGGAAAATGGCTTTATAAGGTCATAATTTTATAAAAACATAGTTTTAAAATTTTAACCTATTCGTATTTCAAAATTGTTGGGCTTTGTGTGATTTTAATAAATATAATCCGATTGGTAAAAAGAAGGGAATCTGAGATGACAAGAATATGCCACTAAACTTGAAAATAATTAATACCCATTCATTGTGAGTTTTAGTATCTCCCTTTATATATATATATATATATATATATATATATATATATATATATATATATATATATATTGGATGATTTATTGAAACTATCACAATAAAACTTGAGCTTTTAATGTTCCAACATTTGTGAAAGCAAAAAGGGTTTTTTAGTTTGTAATACAAGCTAGAATATAAATATTGATAGAAGTAATGATAAACTGGATTTGCAAATACGAAACCATTAGTTTATAGTAAATTCCATTTGTGAAAAGTTTTAAATTTTCTTTCGAATCGTATATTTTTTGTCAGCTAGGTAAAGGGAAAATCCGTTTTAACTTTAATTCGGATTTCTAGCTGATTTTCTACTCTAAATTCATTCGTTCGTTGTGTGTTTGCAACATCGTTGTTGGGACTACCTTGAATCTTCCGAGACGGTTTGGAGTTTGACTGCGGTCTTTGACAACGCCATGATGAGGAAAATTATTGTTCAGGCCGCGTCAAATCTTAAAAGATGATGCGGGATGATTAATATTTTAGTCCGGTCTAATAAGGTCAAGGTTCTGCCTTTGTCCAAAGCCCATTAAATAGTTGACCGTTTTAGCGTTATGCAAGAATGGTCAACTAATTAATGAGTTTTGGTGCAACTTGGTCCTAGGACTCAACCGTAGAAGTTACATCCAAACCACCTCCTTAACTTCTTTCTTTCGTCTTTTCTTCCTCATCTAGCCGAACAATATTCTTATCCTTCTTCTCTTTCTTTGTTACTGCCTCGTATCCTCTTCAGCGCTTGTTTACGCGTTAGATTTTACCTCACTAGTACTCAAAGATCTAATTTCTTCTCCCTTTTCATTTCTTAGTCCGCAATTTCTACATGCACTACCTGATCTTTTAGTACTATTTAAGTCTCATCCTTAAGAGAGACCTTGGTTGGATCGGAATGAGCAAAGAGGTCTCACCGCTTTCGGGCTAGGAAAATTTGTCGTGGAAGTTGGACTTGCACCAGTCCTTTGCTTCAAAATCTTAGAATAGGATTGTTGTTTATGCTGCATCTGCCTTTGTTATATCTCGTTGGAATAGATTTTTATGAAGTCGGTCGTCGTTTCGGAGGTGAAGAGTGAGATGTCTTTGGATGGTTTTTTTTAAGGAGAATCTCGATGAGAATTTTAGAAGCATCCGTGTTTTACGCGGACTTGAATGGTCTTTGTTTGACCGACTTTGAAGATTTTGCATCGAATCTATTTTTTATGTCGGCTTTTGTGTTCGGAGATCTATGTCAAAATTACCTATGTTGATGTGTGACTCATTTAATACATTGTCCATAAGGAGAAGTCATGACTATATTTATCGCATGATGCAAAAATCAATCTTTTTTTTAATCGATGGTATAACCATCAATTTATGCCGCATCATATTTGATTCCACTTGCTGTCCTTGTGTGTTGTTTCATGGAGTTACCATCTATAATTTTCACCTATCCATTTTTTTCTTTAGACAATATTAGGTGGATTTCCATGAGATGCAGTTTGTGGTGGGTTTCTTTTCTCATCGCAAATTCTCTCTTAGAAAGGATGGTGATGTGGAAACCTCCAACAAAACCAACAAAGTTTTCAACACCGGGTTGAGCATTTTGCTATCATGATATGATTCGTTAAAGGTCATAAAAATGGTTTGAACTCCAATCGTGGAGCAAGACATCTAGTTGTTTATAGGCATTGTTTTGAGTGTTTCGGTGTTGTTGTTTGGTTGTCGTCTTTGTTGTTTTCTTTTTCCTGCATTTGGTTCTTGGATTTGTGATAATTCGTGCTTGTAACTATTAGTGTTTGTTGTCTTTGAAATTGCACAACTTGTGTTGATGAGATTTCTATGTCTGAAAATATTTATGTCATTCACGCATATCCATTTGAATGAAATCTCATTTCTCTTATCTAACTAACAGTTTTCCTAGAGCCGGAAAGAATAGAATTCTGTGTCGGATAAATTTTAGCAAAGGACCGGTTTTACGTTGTCTAACGTCATGTTATAAATAAATCAACGTTCCTTGTTAAAACTAAAATTTATTTCATCTTTTGTGTGTGATTTCAGTTTACACATTTTTGCTTGACCGACTTCCTTTTTTGCCAATATGTAACTTGAATCATTTAAGTTTCCGCCAAATACATTTTTAAAACTTTTGAAAATGTTGTTTTGAAAAAAAACTTTTATCATTTTTAAAATTTAAATTATACTGGCTTACTTTCTTTATTTCGGCTTGCGCAAAAACGCAGAATTTGGATACGGTAGTTTGCACGTGTTTACACGTCTGTTTTGCATTAAATAGATGGTCTAAAGGACGCAAAGCGCACATTATCAAAATTTTAGTTTTCATGCAGATCATGTATGGGAAGTAAAACGGTGTTGAAAATAAATTTTAAAAAATTTGTAAAAAGAATTTAAATAAGGAATTTGTCTTTTTGCGAAAATTCCAATTTTCGGTCACATAAATAGGAAGATTTTTGGATGGTTTGTGTGCACATTTTAGTGACGCAATAGGACCAACTATGCAATAAAAACGTTAACGATAATAAGGAAAAGGCTGTTGTCGCCTTGGAAACATTGTTTCCATACCTTGTCAGCGATGCGCGCGAGTTACTAATTAACTCGTTTTACGTTTTAGACCTTATTTTGAGCCTCCTTTACATTCTACTAATGGTATTTTTGGAGTATTTTGTGTAACTGAAGTAAATTTTACACTATAAGTCGGGGAATGGAATATCAAAAAGCGAAGGTAACGTTAAAATTCTTCGCTTTGATTTCCTTTTTCCGGTTTAGGAGAAATAAAATAGGAAGCGATTAGATGCGTTGACGTTTTAGATGGTAGGGTTTGCATGCGAAATAGGTTGCTTCGCACTTTTATTAGTAATCGTGTGAGGGTCAAGGATGAAAAAGGATTTTTGAAATTTGCGTTCCTACGGAACTACTGGTATATTTAGGATGTTTTGCATCACGTTTTCAAAAGTGTTTTAAAAATTTAATGCATACACGTAGGCTGATCCGATTTAGAATCATTGTGCATACATGTTTTGTGGTTGAAATACATTATGTGCATTGTGCACATGCATACATGGTTGCAAAGTGGATGCACACAAATTGGTTGTGTAGGATAGGATAAATAGGTGTCAGAATTTTGGGACGAAATTCCTTTTATGGGGGAAGAATGTAACAACCTGGAATTTTGAAAATAAACAAGTTATTTAATTAGATTTCAAAATTATGAATTTCTGCAAATGATGGAATTTGACCACAAAACTTTAACCGTTGCGTTCGTCTCGGGATTCTGTTTAAGTTTCATGTTTGAAGTTTCACGAACGGAATTCGTATGAAAAAGTTACGGACGAAATACAAAAAACGGACGGAAATAAATAAAATAAATGTATTATACATTTCCTTTTATAATCTGCCTTCTCTAGAAAAAAATATTCAAGGGAGTTCGACACCCTTGACTTGAGCGGTGGACTGCTTCGAGCCAGATCAACGCAGTGACGGCTAGGCTTTGAAGGGTATTTTCGTTAAATATTATAATATAAATGGACAGATGTTAATTAAAATAAATCCAATGGTTCATAGACAATTCCACTCCTATAAATAAAGCGGGGAGGCCTCAAAAACATATACAAACACAGAATTAAACAAAAATAAAATGCAGAAAAGGAAAGAACGCGCCAGATTTTATACTGATTAAGATTACTCCTATGTCCAGTCCCACGCAATGCTGGATTGCACGGAGTTTTATTACTATATCTATATCGAAGTATAACACCCTTGATTTCACGGCCACAAGGTTACCACCATTTCCACACCGCACTTGATTTCCCCGATTACAAGGTTAACACCGTTTCCTTCCTTGATTTCATGGCCACAAGGAACACATCGTTTCCAAGACTATCGCCAAACAAACCCAAGTGATTACAACAGCCCTATAAATCTTCAATAACACTTTGATTCACAGAGTAGTGAGTAGAGATTGAGAAGAGAAGAAGTTGTATATATTTAGAATTGAAATCGGTAGAGTATAAATGTATGAATCATAAAAATATGAAATGATAATGGAGGATTGAAAAGGATGACGATGGAGAAGAAGAATGGATAAAAAAATTCGAAATCAACCTCTATTTATAAGATTTGAAAGGCTGCAACACTTTTAGAACATTACAAATGGTGAAAAGACACTTCCTTTCAAAATTGAAAATATGACGGTTGTATGTCGACATGGCTACATATGTATGTCGGCATATGTCTTTTAAAATTTGAATTTTGAGTATTTTTAAAGTGTTCTACTATATGTATAATTCTGTAAATTATTGAATTAAAACATAGTGAATTAAATCATAAATATAAATTATATGAACATATTTATAAAATTATAAAGTTCAAAACTATATAAATATAAAAGTATTTAACTATATATATATATATAAATTTATAATCCTTAAAACTCAAGTGTAGAATCAAAAGTAAAGTAGAAAAACCTAATTCAATTTTGAATAGGATTTGAAAATATAATTTGAAATTTGAAAATTAGAATTTGGAAAACAGAATTTGTATTTGAACCTGGAGTGCTATTCAGAGTCTTACATAAACTAAACTCTATTACTATATTTATATTGAACTTTTGATTTCTTGATTACTCATGAGTCTTGAATCTTCTATGAATTTTGAATCTCTTGAATCTCTAAAACTCTAAAATTCTAAAACTATATAGTCTTCAGTATTAATTCCTGTATACAAATCCTGCATATATATGTGTATATATTCTAAATAGAGATGTTAGTATACATTTTATAATCAATTAATATTGAAATGAGGTTGTTGTCATCAAAACTCCATTCTCCAACACTCCCAAAGCTCCTAGAGGTAGCGGGCATTCTGGTAAACTACCCTACTCTGTTATTTCCATGTCTAAACCACTTTCAAAGAAGGAGGACCCATAGACTTACTTAAAATCTAATAAGAGAGGGTCCCATGACTTTGGTCCATATCCAAGGAATAAACCTTCGACATGGTCATAGTCCTAACTACTTAAGACACAAACTAGATAAGAAGAGAGTCAGCCACTTAAGACCATCTCAAGGCATAGTAAACCTACATATTCACACATAATAGGTGTGTATGTATACACTAGACCTCTCAAGTTAAACCGTCTACCTGTAGATGCTGGATATGTCTGATGGTTCCGGGTAGACTTCCACTACGAGTGGGCTTAACCTTGGGTTATAGTGTACTTGGCCCGTGATACCTAGACCTCTCACATTAGCCAACTTACTTGTGATTGTTGTATTTGTTGGTCATCTCTGGACAAACTTATACCACAAGTGACGACTAACCTCGTGTTTGTGTGTCATTATTTAATATATAGATAAGCCATTTTATACACACACAAACAACAATTTATGTGGGGACATTTCGAATTCTAATCAAATCCTAATCGCATTTACTACATCATTATTACGCTAATTACGTTAATTAGGTTATGTAAGTAGATTATTTAATATGTATAATAAACGCTAATTTTCGTTTGAACGAAGGAAAGTTAAATGGTGTAAATTGTCAATTTGGTCTAATTAAAGGCATACAAGTTAATTCCCACATCAGACCGCTAATACATGGCATAATGACATAATTAATGATAGCAATAACGGGAAAAATACAACATAACAATCAAAACATGCATCCTAGGCTTGTTAGAATAATTCAAGTAATGGATCAAGAACATGGTGTAAATTTCCTACATCATATACACATATATACATACATATACATATATATAAATAGACCTTTATTTTTCTAATTTACCCTTTCTTGTGTTGTACATAAAAACGTTGATATTTGATTTGTTTCAAATCTGAATACGTTCAGATTTTCCATTTAGAATGGAAATCCAAAACTATTCAAATAATAATACTAAATCAAATCCGAACCTTTTTACATCACAAACACTTTTAAATAAAAAGATAAATCAAATCAAACAAAAGTAAATCACCCAAAATGTTCTTCATCCATAATCCAAACAAATTCACAAACCTAAACATTTACTGATAATCCTTGCAAAACATATATAAAAATAAGAGATTTGGGTGTTTTACAATTTGATATTATCGTTAATCCAAATCTCCTTAGGCATAGTAATACATGTATGAATTTACAAAAATATAGAATATGCCTAAACAATTATTATTTCCACTCACATATCTAAAAGAAAGAACTATAGGATTTTTGATGTAGACTCAGATCTGGATTCAGCCTTCATGAAAAACATGCTCCAATCCTTCTAATATATATATATATATATATATATATATATATATATATATATATATGAATCAACCTTTAGAAACTTGTGCAGATACAGAACTAAATTCCAAAATCTATATTAAAATTATATGAGTCTAGATTAGAGAAAAGACAAAATGGAGGTTAGAGGAATAGAAGAGAAATTTTTAACCTTTCTAGAATTCAACCATGGAAGAAGGATAATATGGAGGCAGAGAGAGGGAAAGACAAGGTTTAGGTTTGTGGTATAGGGTGTTATTTATAGGTGTGTGTGAATAATAGCTATAGGATTATTTAGATTAAATCTTGACTATTAATCTATAATCAAATCCCAAAGAAACAAATCTGAACCAGCCCAAATTGGGCATTGGAAGAGTCAGGCGGTCGACACCCCTTATGAAGAGTAGTCGACCGCTCATGGGAAAAAATTCTTGATGAACCTAGTGGTGCATGATGCTAATTAATTAATTTATTGTTTGTCTTTTGTTACCAATCCTTTTCCTTATGTAACATATTCCTTGTCCCTTGTCTTTATCTATTTATTTGAAATTCAAATCCACTTAAGGGGATGTTATTATTGTCAGAATTATGTCGTTTATCCCTCTTATATATATATATATATATATATATATATTAGTAAATCAAACACACACACACATATATATATACACACACACACATATTTACCATATGATTTCATTAAATTGTAATCTCTTCATATGGACATCGTTTTCAACATATTATATATGAAAACGTATCAGAATTTCATCACGAACACAAATACAATATTTTCGTGGCTAAATTCTTAATGTTGTAAAATTCCATTTTTCAACCTATTAGTATATTATTATTTTATCATAAATTTTCATTATTGTTATTATTAATTTGTTTAGGTATATTTTTATGGGGTGTTACAAAGCTAGTGGACCATGAGGATTTGTTCGTAAACCTAGCAGTGTCCCTACACGCTATCAGTTCAGCTTTAGCCCGTAAAGAAGATCGGGTGCAGCAACTAGTCTATTACGTAGTAAGAAGTTGAGAAGAGAAAAACACAACTATCCAAAGATCGAGAAACTAGCCTATAGTTTGTTGATTGCATCGAGAAAGCTCCATCACTACTTCTAGAATCACTCCATCAAAGTGGACACCAACCAACCGGTATGTCGAGTCTTTCAGTGACCCAAGGTGTTTAGGAGGCTGCTCAAATGGAACAATCGAGCTGAGTCAGTTCAACCTCACTTTTCTACCTCAAAAATTAATTTGAAAACAAGTGTTGGCTGACTTCATATCTGAGTTTACAACTCCTGAGGATGACGTTCCAAATGGTGATTATGATCTTCCTGATGTTAAACCGAGAATGGATACATAAAAGCTGACCGTAATGATTGAGGTTCTTGCATCGTAGTTGTATTGTTAACTACCGAGGGACGATCGACTTAATACCCCCTGATGTTAGACTTTCCCGCCAATGATTCCTAGTTTGAAGCCCTGATTATCAGGCCGAAACTCGCAAAAGACTTGGAGGTAGTTGTGTTGGACATTTTCTGCGATTCACGATTGTTGTATTTTAGGTTCGGATAGAGTACCAAACTAGGAGGGCATGACTTTCCACCTATCTTAAATAGGTATTGGTGTTATTGGATGATTTTGACTGTTATAGCATCTCGCATATTCCAAGAGAAGAGAATCAACAAGCCAACAGATTAGCTGAACTGGCTAGTTCTGGTTACCAAGATGAAGCGGAAATGTTCCCAATCGAGACATTAGATACTCCAAGCACAGACCAAATAAAAATTTATCAAGCCTTGGAAGCCAAACCTGAGAAATATTTATGGATGACCTTTATCAATAATTTACTTCAGCACAGAACTGTCTCGGAATGAAAGAATGAAAAGTGAGCTCTCATGCACAAAGTGTCAAGATATACAATCCACGGAGACATACTCTACAGAAGAGGGTTCTCAGTTCCTATTCTCCGGTGTGTGGCCGATGATGATGCAAAACGAGTATTGCGGGAAGTAAACGAAGGCGAATGCGGTGCTCACATTAGGGGTACCCTGTGGCAAAGAATGTGTTGCGGTACAGCTAGTTCTGGCTTACCGTTATAACAGATGCAGCTAACTATTCCAAACGTTGCGATAAATGTCAAAGATTTGCCCAAATTCAAAGAGCTCCGCCAACTCAACTAACCCAAATGGTTTGTCCTTGGCCATTTGCTGTATGAGGAGTGAACATCATTGGAAGCTTTCCAATCTCTAAAAGCGGAGCGAAGTATATAATTAGGGTTGTGGACTACTTTACAAAATGAGCTGAAGCCGAACCATTGACCACAATCACGACAAAATTGGTGATCAACTTTATCATCGGAAACATCATATGTCGATTTGGGCTTCCCCGGACCATCATAACAATAACAAGACTCAGTTCGATAGCTTAGAATTCAGGGATTTTTTGCTAATAATATCATGTTGAGAAGAAGTACATTGCTGTTGCACACCGCAATCAAATGGACAAGCCAAGGTCGTGAATAAGATCATCAAGTCTATCCTAAAAAAATTATTAGAGCGGGCCAAAGGCAAATGGATCAATGAACTACTTTTATCCCTTTGGGTTTATCGAACAACCCATAAGTCTGCGATTGGCTATACTCCATTCACCTTGTCCTACGGCTCTAAACCAGTCATCATGATAGAACTTGAAGTTCCTTCTCAGAGGACGACATATTACGTCCCCTTGACTAACAAAGCGCTTCTCCTACAGTCACTCGACGTGACTGACGAGAAGAGAGAAAATATAACTTACATACTGATGTGCACAAAAAACAAGTCATCTAATACTATAATAAGAAGTTTCAATTAAAAACCTTCGACTTTGGCGACCTTGTTTTGAAATGAGTCTTCCCAGCACCAGATCACATATGACCGAAATAGGAAGGACCTTACATCATCCAAGAGAGGCTTGATAATGGAACTTTCAGGCTAGCGACTATTGATGATGACTCACTTCCAAGAGAATGGAATGTTGAACATTGTAAGCATTGTCTTTCTGAGACTTTATCGTTTTGTTTATTTCATTCATTCCTAGCATTGTAGTAAGGTGTGTCTCGCCAGCTACTATTGTTCACAAATAAAAGCACTTTTCCATGCTCCACTACTGTGTTTCTTTCTTTGATTATGTGTTGTGATTCGATCGACTTGTGCCAAGGATTGAATGTAGGGATGACGAACTCCCTAATGACGTTCATTGGTTCACATTTCAACGAGATGGCCCAACTCCACGACTAGTCGGACTTGGGTTGACTAGAACTCGAGCTTGACTCCGATGCTCGATAAGGCAATGAAGACTTAATGAACCCAAGTGTTGAAACGATGCCTAAATAACATCTTTAACTCTCTCCCACGTTTCGACGGGACGAGTATAAATTTTGGGTGTGATCCAACCATCATGATGGTGACTTTTCCCTTTGACGTGGGGGCAAAGGGACGATACCTAAGCAAGTGTGACCCAGCTTACCTTACTAACTCCATTCCTCTAAGCTTGGAACGGAGTATAAACTAAGGACGAGTGTGATAGGTGCACCAAAACTAACGATCGCTCGATCCCTAATTCTGAATCTCATGACTTAAGAGCATAAAACAACTCGTGTTCCTCAACACAAGGCTGCCTGACCTACAAATCAAACTTATACCGACTATAGAACAGTATAATGGATGAACAACGACGGCCACACGAACTCTATCACCCTCCAATTGAGGGTAGGATTACAAAAACTTGAGGGCCAAATGTCCAAATTGACGCATCCAAATCCGCACCAACGCTAGGGGCATGAGTATAGCCTCATAAATTAACTTCGAATGCGACTCAGATGCGACTCGTGATTCAAAGTTAATTAGGGGCATAAACACTATACATCCAAATATTAACGTGTTTTTTATTACTTGACTGGGTAATATTCAAATTGCAAGTACACTGGCTAGAAAGCAATATATAAACTTGCTGACATATAACATTATTTATGACACAAAAAACGCATTATATACCCAAATGCCAGTATTATGTACAAATTTACAAACAAAAATGTGAGGGTCGCACTCGCGATGACATCCAGAGGGCCTAAAGAACAATGCAACAAACAAAGTTGATTATGCCTGAGACAGCTTATCATCGGTCTTCTTCTTCTTCTCATGCTCCTTCCCCCTATGCTCAACATAGTCAACAAGAACTTCAATAATTATGGACTTTCTTTTCTTGGACTTGTCAGTAGGAGCATCTTTGGTTGAGGAAGCTGACACATCATGCTTCTTCTTGCTCCATATGGTTAACATAGGATGAAGAGTTTCCATTATTGGTGAATTTTTGACAGATTGATTGATAACTTGAAGAGGTTTGACCATAAGAGGCCCAGAACTTGATTCAAATTTGAGGGGGAGAAGCTTACACTCATTTCTGGCCTTTGTCTTCATAAAGGTCAAAGACCAATCTTGCATGTCCCCCTAGTGTACTCCACTTCTTCTACTTATAGCTAAAAGCCCTAGTTATCTAACACCTTCAAGGAATCTATCATTTCTTCGTCTTTACCTGGGTCTACGGCAAGAGGCACTTGCTTCTCTTCGGTGACTTCCATCTCATATTTGGAAGGAGTCTTCTCTATGGTAGTACCTATAGTAGGAAGGGCAATGATCAATCCCAGTAGAATAACAAGTCTCCTGACTCAAGGCCTAGCTGTTGGACGACGAGATATGATCATTTTCAAGAATTTGGGAGAGAGAAGAAATATACCCTCGACTGAGGCATCTGTAGGAGTTACCAGAGTCCCAACTTCTAGAATAGGAGTCAAAGTCTTTATTGGGATCAAGCTTTGCTCATCCGGATTATACTCTTCAACGCTTCATGAAGATTGGGATGGAGGAAGTAGAATAAGTGGTTGATCTGTAGAAGGATCCGCTACGGAGTAGGTTGACTGACAGGTTGTGTAGGGGATGCATCACCTTTGCTTGCACTGGGTTCCCCTTCCATTGTTGATTTCCCTTTAAGCCTATACCGCTCGACATCTATCTCTTCTTTCATCAACTTCTTCACCTCAACCAAAACTGATATTTCGTTGCCTCTCAGAAACTCGGTCACCAACACCTCTTCATCCAATATACGTTGGCAGCTACTCTCCTTTCCTTATCCATGAATACCGTCCAGGTATTAGCCAGAGTTTGCATATAATCATGGACCCAAAATATATTCCGATTGTGGAAAATTCAAGCATAAAACATAGGCACGTTACCGCCAAACTTCTAACGAATCTGTTCTATCTTCTATGCATGGTCTTCCTTATGAGTTTGAATCTCAATCTCGTGTTGAAGTTGGGAGTTAGAAGTGTTTTCCATAGCAACATAAGCACTTTCTTCTTCCTTCTTCCTAGCTTCCTCAAAAGCAGCTTTTTGGGCTTTAAGATTTTCAACCTCTATCTCCAGCCGCCCTTTACCCTTTCTTAGGCTCTTGTTTTGGACATTAAGGGATCTTCACTATTGACCTACCAACTTTACACCATCTTGAGAAGACTAGGTGAGGAGCGATCGGTGATCAAGTTATGTTTTAAATCTAACACAGAAATTGTCAAGCTCTTCTTTTGTTTTATTATACAGCTCTTTAAGGGTGGCTAATTTAGTCTCGCGTTCAGTTAGCTCTTTCCTAGTATGCTCATGAGTGCTCTTCTCGGAGCCTCTAATCCACCTTCATTCCCTCTATCTCAACCTACATACTCCTAATAATTTCAGACAATCTTATTGAGTAAGTGAACATTATGTTACATTGAGTTAAAGCAAAGTTGATATCTAACCAAACCTGGTTTCCAAAGTATTCTAGGAAAGGTTGCAGGTTGGGGATGAATTTTGTACGAGCAAAGTGATGACTGGGGAAAGCTTTCTCTAGTTCTTTAAACCGTTAAGTGGGGGTTTTCTCCTGTGCAGATGAGATTGACAACTAAGGGCTTTTATTTGAACGCTTGGTAAGGGCAGGAGGATCTTGGCCTCCGGAAGCAATTGAATGTGACTTTTAAGGGGATCGACAGGAAGTTTATGGTAAGATGTCTTAATCTAGGAGTGTTCATAAGCTATCTTTCCATCGCCTCGGAAAGTTTTGTTATCAGAACGAGAGGTAGAACATTGTTTTTCCATTTCATGCTCTTTGTCTTTGTAAGACCCCACACTTTTCTAAGCCAAATTTGGACAAAAATCGAAACTCTAACACATCCTGGTGTGAAGCGAACGATAACTACCTTATAAAAGTGACAACGGAAACAAAATAGGATGTACAAGTATTGACCTAAATAACTACCTTATAAAAGTGAGTCCCCAAGTCAATACCGAGCATGGGAGAGAACGATAATCGAAAACCAAACTAAAACACCTATGAGAACCCGAACTTCTCTAGAAAACCTAGGAGGTTGTAATAAGGAGGGGGTCAGAATAATAAGATACTGGTGAATAGGAAATGTACAACATAGATTACAATACACAAATATATCATGTTTGGTTCTACCAAAGATATATTCCTGCTAAGGCTTGTAATTCTAACCTAACCTTGTTAACATTTACGCACGACTCTAACTAACCTTCCCAAGGCAGTATTCCCAATAAATACAATAACGAGATAGGACGTTTACACATGTATTTATGAAACCATTAAACCAAAACTTATCAAGAATGAACTCCTAATTACGGAGTTTATTTATTCACACACACATCCTTAGTCACCTAACACCTTACTATTGAATGATAGATAAGGTGGATTCTCCCGATCGCTTAAGACCCTAGGTGGACCTATTTGTCACTCAATACCTGTCGATGATCTATTCAATGATAATATAAACTAGAGGGAACTAGTGGCTTCAGTCATTCACGAATATATACCCATAACCCGTGTAAGGTGAGATATAGTGTTTCATTTTACCATCTAGCTAACCTTATTGGGTAATCCCCTTAGTCACTTACTACTTCCCATAGAATAGGTAATCCAATGGAATGACCATACCAAACATTTTTAAAATTCCAGGTTTGGGTATGCCTCACACATACCATTTAAGACCTCTAGACTAGAAGACCAACTCCCAGGTGGACCAAGTCATTTAAGACCCTTGGAAGTAGGCTATACATAAATATATTAAAGTTCGTACCCAATTAGCCTTTAATGCCTCTTCTTATGGGAATTAAGCTGGCTACGATATTAAGTTTTCCCATTTAGTTTCCCTTCATGGAAATACTATATGCACACGGTTAATTATTGCCACAATTTCCTATGGTTAAGAATGCTTCACATCATTAACCTACCAAGTCCAACTCTAACTTTAAATTTATAAGTTCTGTATTAACTAGTATTAGTAAGGAAAATGATATCCTTCTTTTCTTAACCTACGATGTTTATTTAACTACTTCCCTAATTGGACTAAGTAACTTAAACAGCAAGCAATACCCATTAATCCCCACTTTATTTCACTTATTTATGCTCATAGGGTTATTGCCATTAATAACCGTAACAACCATATTTTCCTAAGGCAACAATCAATATTTAATTCCTTAATTAACAATGTAATATCCATATTTTATCTATCCTAAAGTATCTGTTTGTTGTACCTAAACTAACATTGCTAAATTTTATTTACTTACTTATTGCTTGATATATATATATATATATATATATATATATATATATATATATATTCACCAGACCTCTCAAATTAAGTTGACCACTTGTGGATGCTGGATTTACCTGTTGTAGAATGAAATTTTGATGACAACAACCTTGTTTCAATTATTTACATTGCTAATTAAAAAATATATACTAACATCTTTCGGCAAGAATATATATATATATATATATATATATATATATATATATATATGCAAGATGTATACGTAGGATATAAATATTGAAGACTGTGTAGTTTTAGAGATTCAAAATATAAAGGAATTCAAGACTCATGAGTATTAAGATAATCAAGATTTCAAGAGCTCGATATTATTAAGTAATATAGTCTAGTTTATATGTAAAACCCTGGTTAGCACTTTCAAGCCCTATTTTCAAATTCTGTTTTCAAATTGATTTCAAACTTATTTCAAATTCCTTTTCTAAAATGATTTCAAATTATTAAGATTGTACTTATGATTCCAAATATATATGTTTATATTTTATAAAGTATTATATGTTTATAATACATGTTCATATCATATAATTTTATAAATATATCTTTGACATATGTCTAAAAAAAATTCCAAGAATAATACGACGTTATGGAGCAATTGAAGACATTGGAGACAGCGTTGAATACTGGGACCCTTCATGTTGTAAGGGCGACTTTCTAAATGTCTCGAATGGCTAGCTCCCATTCGCAGATGGATTTTATATATCGGTCAAGTGGCAAAAAGCCCGAACGTATGTGAAGAAATTTTGGATTGTTGTTTCGTTCAGACCCAGAAAAGACATGTATGGATTGTGTGTATGACATTGTAATTGACTACATAGCACTGATCTTTATTAATATATATATCTTCTTGGTGGCGGAGAATTTATTCTCTTTCTTAACACACTTCTCTAAGACATATGAGCTTAGAGGTTATATACTGATGGAAATCAGTGATCTGTAGTGAATGGACAATGTGGCATACTTAAGTTATGTGATGAGCAATGGATGATCAAAGCATGGCTTACTTAAGCGTAGATTTGTGTATACAGTGACCTCGATGAACCTCACACCTTGGATTGATGGTAAACTTGTGATCAGATTTATATGTTCGTTTCGTATGTTCGGTGCACTGGGATGTGATGATGAAAGGGTACTACGAAGTCCCCAGACTTGGCCGCTATTCGATTGCTACTCTGATTCATGTATGGTGAGTTAGAATAATGGAGTCCGAGTTTGGATGTTATCCGCGAGTACTGGGATGACGCACGCAAGAAAGTTTGTGAGCCCATGAATGATCTTTCGTACTAGGAACCATCATGTTGGAAACCCAATCTCCACTACGAGCCCGTACGGTTTTGATTGTATAGCCTGCTGGTTACCGGCAGGATTGTTAGTGTAATGGGATGGGGCACTATGCTGGCTAGGATTAATACATTTATTTGATAAAATGGTTTTCACACTATATATAGTAGTAAAAGAGGAATTTCACGTATTAAAGCATTTTTGGTTATCATAAGGCAAAACTCACCCATCTAGTGTGCGCTTGCATTGTGTGATTTGGGAAGAACTTATGATAGCTTCATTTTTCAAATGGTCATTGTGGATTTCTATGCACTGGTATTCACATGGAGTAAACCCGTTCCGCATTAGCGACATGATCCGGTGAATTACCTAACTTCAAAATAAACCATAAAACAACTATTTTGAGTTCTTACATCAGTCCCATGACTGACCTGGAGTTTATTGTTCCCATACCTAATCTCTAGGTGCCCATAATTTTTACACGGACAACCTAGTAGTTTGTTCGTAGATTTAGCCTTGGAGTTAGTTGGAGTAGGATTCTGGTTTTAGATGGAGCTATTATGTCTTGGAGCATTCGCATTCATCCATTTAGTTTAGTATTTTTCCGCATTTTAACCGATGTACTCTGTTGTACCTCTTGTAACTCTGATGTAATATTATTTTAAGGATAATGGAAACGTTCTTTTTATTTTGTGCAAATGTGTGAGTGCCTCTAACAATCCGTCTTTATTAACGGTTTAAGTTGGTTTAATTACCGGCGAAAACCGGGCAAAAAGCCGGGTCATTACATTTGGTATCAAAGTAATGGTTTATACAAAGCAATGGGGTACGACACATTTGAACAAGAGGAAAGACTCATCAGAGTTACATATCTCATTAGAGATAGAGTTAGTAATGCCATAGAATGAGATTTTGGAGTATTATATTTGAGAGAGCGTATTTGAAAATATGAAATGAGTTTTGAAAAGTTATATTTTAAGAAAGAAATATATTTTGGAAATATATGGTTAATTATAACCTGGATACTTAATCAAATGATTAAGGTTAAGTTTACATTTTGTGATTATAATTACACATAAAATAGATCTTATGGCATGGAAATTAATCCCCTTCAACTGATCAGGAAAATGGTCAGAGTACAAATGCCTTTTGGATTTAATTTCACTATTGGGTAACATTTCGAAATATTGAAAACTTAGGTTAAATTTGTTAAGGTAACTAATCAATATGGTTAGAAATTAAAAACTAGAATTTGAGTATTTTATTTGATGTTGAGGTTGGACTATCGAGTATAAGAAGATTTTGCATATATGTCTGATCAACGTATATACGAAGTCTTAAGTATACTAGATAGATATAGAATCACACTTTAGTCGCTTGAAGATGATTCTGTTGATGACTGCATCATAATCAGTATGTATTTTCGAGTTTCGAAAGTTGGATGACTATATGATTCCGATTAAAACATCAATATATACTTAAACCGATTTAGATAAGTGTTTGAAATTGTTTGGTAAATTGATGTGAATTTAAATAGAAAAGCAGGGCATGTAGTCCCGGATTGTCATTTGAAGAAGGGAGAAAGACCCGCTAAATCAACACCACCCCTAGTCATAAGTGAAGAAGAAGGAATGCAAGAATTATGTAATCAAAGAAATCTCTTTGACACCTAGGGAATTATCTTCAAAAGTTGGATGCATGAATAAATGTATATGATGTTAATTATATATATAAAAAACTTCTTTTATTAATCTTTTTATTGTATTCTATCATATATCCAAATAGATCCTATTCTAATGAAAAAGTTATTGAATTTACTTAAAGGTATAGATAGGAAGATTTGAATTATCGACGATTTTGGACAAGTCGATAAGTTCTAAAGTATATTGTGGCAATAAAAGGAACTGTTTAAGTGAGCATGAATACCTTGTGAATTAAGTTTCACAACTGGATTAAAGGATATTTAGCAAGCGGGACTACTAAGAAGAAATTACCTAAACTGAAACATTTAGACAAGCTGAGTTCGGAGATGATCAAGTTTTTTGTGTAACGAATAATAGTAAATTTTGGAAACTAAAAAGGAATAAGTTTCATAACCTTCGTACTTGCAAGATAAGATCTAAGAGAATAAAATGTATAACTGTGAATTTTTTTTGAAAGCAGTAAATGGCTGAGTATAAGTAATTGACCCAATAAACGATGAATCAAATATAATGGGTAACTGGAGGTTATCGTTCGAGGACATGTAGATATGGTTGTCCGTAACTATGTGTGTTATAATGTTCTACCCAGTATATTCGTCATGAGAACAGGGAGCTTTGGTATAAAGAATTTTAATCTTGAGTCTGAAAATCTACAGATGTCAAATTAGTTGTTGCGATTCCCTTTCCTTTTCGAGGACAAAAAGTTTTAAAGGGGGTGAATGTAACGATCCAAAATTTTTAACCAATTTAAAATTGGAATTTTTATTACTTAATTTGAATTTGACATATATATATATGTTTAAGAATATTTAACAATTTTGATAAGTTAGTTGACAGATTTTATCTGAATTATAAATGAAAGTTATTATTAATGAGCTCGGATTTATTGATACTATTTGTCGTTCGATCGGATTTGTCAAACCATAACATGAATTAGTAGTGTTAGAATTAAGTGTTGCCCTTAGTTTTTATAGAATGGAAAATGCTACCAAAAGTTCACCTTCTCTTCTTAAGACAAGTGTATGGACACTTGTAATTTTGCACGTAAGCTTTCATGCATGGTTTCCACTTGTCCCCTTATGTGTATTTACCTCCTTACTCCTCCTTTCCTATATAAGGAGCTCTTTACTTCAGTTTTTATCATCTGTTATCATTTTTCCTACCTTCTTTCTTCTTCTTAAGCTGATAGCCATGGTTTCCATGGCATAAGTCTTCCTCTTTTCCACCACCACCTTGCCAAAGTTCATCGTCATGCTCCTCTTTCTCCTCTTATAATATTAATAGAGAGAGATTAGTGTATATTATATTATATATATTGGTGAAGAAGACGTTGCACTGAAATACTGTCCGATGGTTCGCTCAGCTAGGCTTGCCTACCATGAAGATTTGGAAAGCTGTTAGGTGAGAAATCTTTAACCACAATTAATATTGTAGTTAGACTAATTTAAATATAGTGATGAATTATTAGTGGTTTATGATGATTGATGTTTGTTGTGATGGATGATGGATGCGTAGTTTAGAACACACACACTATTAAGCGTTAGTGTTATAACACTTGTGCATAGTTATGATTTATTTAATTATATTGATGATGGTCGCTATAGATGTTTATAATGGTTGTTGATGTTGTTATGCACAACTATGACACAAAAAGTATGGTATCACATTGATGATCGATAAATCTCCTTCGTAATTAGAAGCAATATCATTATTGAAATTGAAGTTTAATAATTGAGAAAGACCATATGTATGAATTCATATATATTGATAAAGTTCTTTAAATGAATAAATAAGCACCTGAACGTTCTAGGATGACAGAGAGGATAGTGTCTAGGCTTGGGTTTGAAAATATAGTTTCATGCTCTCCCTGGCTAACCCTAACTGATCCGACGAATCGGATGGTTAATTTGAAATTATTTGAATTTAGAAATGAATTGGAATTTGATTTATTAAGTTAAAAAAATAAAAGTTAAATTTTGAACCCAAAATAAATTTGGAAAGTTAATGTAATTTACTTTAAATGGTTTTAAATGATTTACATGAGTATATAATGGTTTTCTAAGGTATTTTGAAGTATTGAAGAATACTTTTTATTTCGGTCAAAATAGCGCTTGTCGCACAATGGTAATTTGCATATTTTAGTTACAAACTTTAAACGCTTATAACTTATTCATTCTATATCGGATTACCAAGAAATGAAAAATAATTGATTTATATTAAAAAGAGTTTTTAAATGAGTTAAAGCGGATTTTAATTTCGGGTTATAATTTTCATGTTATGTTTAAAACCATTTTGGAAAAGGTCGTTGTAAGAGCAGCTGTCGACCATAACTATAAACAGCTATTTTAAATGTTCTAAAAATATGGAATTTTTTGTAAAATCATTATAGATTATGTAAAAGTGTTTTGAATCATAAAGTTTAAGTTTTGGCTAAGATAAACGATATTTTGATCAAAGTACTTAAGATAATTGTTTTGGATAATTGTTTTGTAACGCTTTTGTAACGCTATATTAACTCTTTCTTTGAAAACAATCTATTTTGAAGTTGCCCGCATGTTATTTCCCGAACTATAAGTGATCATTTGTAAATGATTGGTGGAATGATTTCAAAGATTTAAAAGTATTGAAAATGTTTTATATGATTTGTTTGATACTAAAACGAGGTTTTCAATTTTAAATAATTGGATATGGTTGGAGATAAATCTTCGGATGTTTGATATTAATCCAATAGATGATGACTCTTACTATTTGAGGAATTTAAATGTTAGTTCACCGTTATTCCACTTATAGTGCGAGTTGGATACAGAGATTAATATTAAGTATAAGTGGATGATATTTCTATCGAGATCTAATGTCAAAGAGTTAGATAAATCTTTTAATTAAGATGTGGGTTTTCTAATTTGATAGGGATAAGTTGGATAGAAATAATCTTCGGATATTTGATATGAAATTTTGTGGTATAAACGTATATTATTTGAGGAATTTGGAAGATATTATTATTATATCGTTATTCCACTTGTAGTATTCGTTGATTATGAGAATTGATATCGAAAATAAGTAGATACAATTTCTGTGTAACTTATGTTCAATATTGATTGATTTGGGTTTTTTCGTGAATCATATCTTCAATAATATCATTCTTGAAACCCAATGAGATTGAGTTATGGAAATTCATATCGTAATTTGGGGATTTAATCAAATCTTTGATTTGTGGAAATTAAAAATAAGGAATTGGGAAGGAAGTATAATCTTTTAGTTAAGATTATAGAACTGAATGTTGGGAAACCGATTTGATTGGAAACTATGGTTGAAATGTGGGATAAGGATTTTCCAAGGAAACTGAGTTTTTGATAACGAGTTATCAAATGGAAAATTAATTAAGGCTTTGAGGCTAAATTATCTTTGATTTAAGGGATGTGTTTTTAAAGAGAAAGGTTAAATTTGGATTTTGTTATAATTTGAGAATGAAGAAGTTTAAATTCAAGACGGAAGGAGATTGGTAGAAAGCCTGTGTGTTCTGTAATTATATATTTAATTGCGCTTATTATTTGGAAAGACCGGAATCAGAATTATGTCTTAAAACCATTCCAAGTAATTATACAACGTTGTGGAGGAATTGAATACATTGGAGATAGCGTTGAAGACTGGGACCCTTCATTTCGCAAGGGCAACTTGCTGAATGTCTCGAATGGCTGGCTTCCGTTCGTAGATGGATTTTATATATCAGTCAAGTGGCAAGAAGCCTGAACGTATGTGAAGAAATTCTGGATTGTTGTTTCGTTCAGATCCAGAATGGACATGTATGGATTGTATGTCTGACATTGTAATTGACTGCGTAGCATTGATCTTTATTAATATATATCTGCTTGGTGGCGGAGAATTTAGTCTCTTGCTTAACACCCATCTCTACGACATATGAGCTTAAAGGTTATATATTGATGGAAATTAGTGATGTGTAGTGAATGGACATTGTGGCATACTTAAGTTATGTGATGAGCTATGGATGATCAAAGCATGGCTTATTTAAGTGTAGCTTTGAGTATATCGTGACCTTGGCGAACCTCACACCCCGGATTGATGGTAAACTGATGGTCAGATTTATATGTTTGTTTCGTATGTTCGGTGCACCGGGATGTGATGATGAAAGGATACTACGAAGTCCCCAGTCTGGGACGTTATTTGTTGGGTACTCTGATTCATTTATGGTTGGTTAGTATAACGGAGTCCGAGTCAGGACGTTATCTGCGAGTACTGGGATGATGCGCGCAACAAAGTTTGTGAGCCCACGAATGATCTTTTGTACCAGGAACCATCATGTTGGAAATCCAATCTCCACTACGAGCCCATACGGTTTTGAATGTATAGCCTGCTGGTTACCCGGCAAGATTGTTAGTATAATGGGATGGGACATTATACTGGCTAGGATTTTCACACTATGTGTATAAAATGGTTTTCACACTATATATGGTAGTAAAGGAGAATTTTCACGTATAAAAGCATTTTTGGTTATCATAAGGAAAAACTCGCCCATCTGGTGTGCGCTTGCATTGTGTGATATGGGACGAGCTTATGTTAGCTTCATTTTTCAAAAAGTCATTGCGGATTTCTATGCACTGGTATTCACATGGAGTAAACCCGTTCCGCATTAGCGGCGTGATCCGGTGAATTACCTAACTTTAAAATAAACCCTAAAAACAACTGTTTTGAGTTCTTACACCAGTCCCATGACTGACCTGGAGTTTATTGTTCCCACACCTAAACTCTAGGTGCCCATAATTTTTACACGGGCAGCCTAGTAGTTTGGTTCGCAGATTTAGCCTTGGAGTTAGTTGAAGAAAGATTCTGGTTTTAGCTGGAGCTATCATGTCTTAGAGCATTCGCATTCATCCATCGAGTTTAGTATATTTTCCGTTGTTTAACCGATGTACTATGATGTACCTCTTGTAACTCTGATGTAATATTATTTTAATGATAATGGAAAAGTTCTTTTTATTTTGTGCAAATGTGTAAGTGCCCCTAACAATCCGTCTTTGTGAATGGTTTAAGTTGGTTTAATTACCGGCGAAAACCGGGAAAAAAGCTGGGTCGTTACAATGCCAAAGAGGGAGAAATTATAAAATATAGACTTAGTACAAGTAGAGTATATAGGATTCATATTGATAGGGAGAGTATTAGAAGGATCAGCATCAACAGGTATGAAAAGTTTGAATATTTTATAAACCGGAGTTGTCATCATCAAAAATGGAGAGATTGTTGGGGAACGGAGTTTTGACGACAACAACCTTGTTTCAATATTAATTGATTATAAAATATATACTAACATCTCTATCTAGAATATATATACACACACACACACACACACATATATGCAGAATTTGTATATAGGAATTAGTACCGAGGACTGTACATTTTTAGAGTTTTAGAGATTCTAGAGAATCAGAATTCAAAGAAGATACAAGACACATGAGTAATCAAGAAATCAAGAGTTCAAGAGTTCAAGATAACTATAGTAATAGGGTCTGGCTTATGTAAGACTCTGAATAGCACTCCAGGTTCAATTTCAAATTCCGTTTTCCAAATTCTGATTTTCAAATTCTATTCAAAATTTAATTAAGTTTTTCTGTTTTACTTTTGATTTTAAGTTTGAGTTTTAACGATTATAAGTCTATATATTTAAATACATAGTTATATACTTTTATATTTATATAGTTTTAAACTTTATAATCTTATAAATATTTTCATATAACTTATATTTATGATTTCATATGATTTTCTGCTTTAGAATTATGCGTATAGTAAAACAATTTAAAAATACTCAAAATTCAAATTTTAAAAGACATATGTCGACATACATGTGCGGCCATGTCGACGTATAACCGTTATATTTTCAATTTTGAAAGGAAGTGTCTTTTCTCCATTTGTAACATTCTAGAAGCATTGCAACCTTCCAAATCTTATAAATATGGGTATATTTTGAATTTTTATTCATTCTTCTTCTCCATCTTCATCCCTTTTATTCCTCCATTATCATTTCATATTTTTATGATTTCTACACTTACTCCGCCGACTTCAATTCTAAATATATAAAAATTCTTCTCTTCTCACTCTCTACTCACTACTCTCTGAATCGAAGTGCTATAGAAGTGTTATAGGGCAGTTGTAATCATTTGGGATAGTCTTAGAAACGGTGTGTTCCTTGTAGCCATGAAATCAATGAAGGAAACAATGTTAACCTTGTAACTGGGGAAATCAACGGTGGTGTGGAAACGGTGGTAACCTTGTGGCCGTGAAATCAATGGTGTTGTACTTGGATATTGATATAGTAATAAAACTCTGAGCAATCTAGCGTTGCGTGGGACTAGACGTTAGAGTAATCCGAACCAGTATAAAATCCAGTGTGTTCTTTCCTTTTCTGCATTTTGTTTCTGGATTTTCATTCGATTCTATGTTTGTGATCATCTCTATTTTTTGTGATTCATATATTAGATCATATAAGTTTTAAATTTTCTTAAATTCCATGAAAACACTATTCACCCCCCGATAGTGTTAGTTTTGCCTTAACGATCCATTCCGCATTCCCTAACAAGGAGGGCCAACCTAGGGACAAATTTGGTACACCTTGGACATAACATGCTATTTAATCCACCAACTGTCTATGGGAAGTTTTATGTGGCATAGGTGTCCTACCGTAATATTAGTTAAGTAGCAACACGAGGCATCCGCCAGAGGGGTCTTAAATGGCTATATGCAGGCCTACCATAAACTGGTACTAAACGGCGCGTCACTATTTCTCCAATTACTTGTGAGAATATATAATTAAGAATGTTGACATATTAGGACGAGGTCTTAAGTGGACAGGGTCCGCCTTTAGGTCATAAGAAATCATGAGAATCCTCTCTTAATTAACAAGTTAGAACAAGCCTTATGTGATCTAGAATGTCCACCTCGTCGAGTATACATCCAAAATGCACTAACGAAGATCTTAAGTATTTGATTCGGATATGTAACGAACATGAATTTTCGACCTTGAAAATCAACACAACATACCATGTTGACTATTCAAGTATCAAAAATATCATATCATTAATATAAATAAGTTTGAGGATGAGAAATAGAAAGATAGAAAATTAGAATAGAAGAAGAAGAAGAAGATCACAACAGAACAGAATCAGAGTAACCCGAATCTCACAGCGGAACGAATAAAATATATTGTATAACATAACTTTGGAAATACAACTTGTAACAGTATATACATACCATTATCACATAACATCGCAGCAGAGATAAACTCTATCTCTATAGTTGAAGCCTCCTGCTCCAAGCTCCTCCAAGTATATCTGAAAAATCTGGACTACTTGACTGCCCGTACAAATTTGGGAACCCAAGAGACTAGGGTAAAACAAAACAAAATAAACTCTGGGTAAGTATGAGACTGGTGTGAGTAAATTCTAACCACTTGGTTTAACTTTTTAGATCCTTTAAAAAGAAATGATAATCATAAGACTGATCCACACATAAACACAGACAATTTTTTACCTTATGATAACCCAAAATATTTCTTAAGATCCAATATTTTCTGATATTATAATAATGTCTAAATCAAGTAATAGCAACCTAGCAGAACGCTTTCATATCACGCTTTACATATATAATATACAATCAAAAACCACGGGCTCGTATTGGGGGATGGATTTCCCACTACAACAAGGTATGGAATCACCTTTCGATCAGTGTACTCTAGAAGAGATACACTGGAGTTCAACAAGAACATCTTGTAACTCAAACATACATGACTGACCTTTCAATTCGCTTGAATGTTTTGAATATATTGTCACCTTACGGTTGGTATACTAACATAATCGTTCGCAAGAGATAAAAAATAAAAAGAAGTAACAAATATGATATTCTCTAGATGGTGACAATTTACCCTAATTGGGTGCGACCCACTTAGCCATGCTGCCTGCCCGATTTTTGTCATTTCCCGGTTAATGAGGCTTGAAGTCGTAACGTATCTTAACAAATCATACCTTCATTTACTATGAATGCTACATCGTCATACCCGCCAAATCACAATTTATTTCCCCAAAAAAACCATCGATACAAAGCTAAGAGAAACGAACTCCCCCACAACCAAACGTGGATACATTTGAAGAGATCAACTTACGCGATCTATTAGATATACTCTGTCAGATACTCGTCCATACAAGTTGTCCTGGGACTGGTGAAATCAATGGCACTATTCTGTAAATCCATCTTAGGCAATTTCTACCAAGGACCCTTGCGTAAACTCCGTCTTCAATTATCTTCATCATATTCGATTTACAACGTTTATGCCATACAGATTGGTTTTCAGATAATAAATCTGATCCCGATCTCTCCGTATTGACAACGAAAAAATGGTCAAAAACTTTTATAGAAGGTTATTTAACTATCAAAGGAAACATAATACAAACAACAGTCGTATTTCTGAATGGAAATTTCACCAATCAATCATTAATCAACATTCAGCCCTTTTAAATTAATTTATTCATTCCTTAATCTCCCATTTTCCATATTTCTTAAACCCGTTTAGTCTTTCACGATTCACAGAAAAACATTTCCGTATCCACAATTTCTTATTTTCTATATTTAGAAAATATACGCTAATTACATTTGGAAAACATTTCCATTTCCCATTCATGCATCACTAACCTTCCATAACCATCAGTCCCTAACCGTAAACTAGAAAATGAACAATTTCCTAAGTATAAACCCCGGAGGCCGAAACCAACATCCGATCGATACTCAGATAATCAACATAACTAATTTCCAATTAGTTTCTAATGTTCTTAACTCCATTTCTTAATTCCTTATTTACAAATCTATTTACACAACTCTCCAATCAGTTTACGAATCCACTTCTTTACGGAAATCTTTGAATATAACGATAACGTTATAATCTCTACTTTTGAAATAATTAATTTCAAAATATAACTTTTATTTAAATAGATAAACAAATAGTTAATTAATTGGATAAATAAATAAATCTTTATTATAACCAAAAAGTAAATGGTACTTTCCTAAATTCAATAGAATCGAATTCCAACATACATTTTTGAATACTCTTTATTCAAACAACGTTCCGAACGTCGGAATAAACTCACCTTTTCAGGTTCACTTGATTTCTAAATTCATGTTTGAATTTATCACTTTAAATACCTAGTAATTTCCTTTTATAACCAATTTAATCTGTTTGCTTTTAAAATCATTATCCACTTTAATACTTGAATCTTATTCCTTTACAGATTCATTTTATTAAAACAAACCTTGATTTATATTTATAAATACCATTACAGTTTAAAATCTACTTATCGATTTATTTTATAAATTCATATTCCATTTCATAAATTCCATTTACATTCCAGTTTCTAATAAATTTTATAACTTAATCTCGATTACACATTCGATTGTAAATTATTGGTTTTTAAACCAAAATATTATATATCTTGCCAATTCTGAATTATATTATATAATTTCTAAAAATAAATTATTTTTAACAATATTCAACATCATCGAAGTCCAAGTACAAATCCTTATGTATTTGTTTCAATTTTCTTTACATTTCGAACATTGAAATACTTTCACCATTTTCCTTTCTAAACGATTTCCCTTTCTCTTTTTAATAAATTCATTTCTTGAATTTATAATTTCAAACTATTTAATAATAATCATTTCGCTTCATTTATAAATATCATTCATAAATCAATTTACTTGTTTTTATATAATCAAAACTAGCCATTACATTCTAGCTAATCAAAATTCCATTTTTATTCAAAAATAGAAATTCCTTTTTAAAACCCCAATTTCTTTTCTAATATATTCGAATATGGTTTATGGTATTTAAATACCAATTACTTCAGGTCAATGTTGTTCAAACATCCCAATTCACACAATAATCAGTCACTAATTATTTGCCACATCATATAATGTAATATATGAAAATCAACAATAAAACCGTTGAGGAATCCAGTTGGATCCCTCCTACCTGTTTCCCTGCATCCACAAATGTTAATCAACATAAATAATCCCAATTTCGTATCAATATGAAATATAATAATAAACATAATCAATATGCAGTAAATGATTTATTTATATATATAAATATAGATAGTATTTCAACCAATTATAGCAAATCAACCAAACAACCATCACACATAGCATTCAATCTGTTTATCAACCAAAGAATCATATATGAATCGATAGAATTAATCAAATAATAATTTAGTTATGAAAACCCTGCTCGGTCGGCCGCACGTAATTAGACTCGGTCGTTCATAATCCCGGTCGCTCATTCTTTAGAACAAGGGGAGTCGGTCATCTTCTCATCAATAGCAGGTCGGTCGCATGACCAAGACACAAGTTCCATTGAACATGTTCCGAGTCATTCTTCCTCTTGCATTAACAAGCATCCGGTCGGTCTCATAAGAGCTCCTAGTCGGTCGGAATCCTTCAAACCATTTTTTAAGAAGGGTCGGTCATAATGGACAATATCTATGGTCATCCTTTTTCTCACAAGGCTCCTGGTCGCTTTTCTTTCCAAGTAAAGTGGTTGGTTCCTTTCTTGCTATCACCTTGGTTGGTTCCACCATTCATGGAGTCCTGATCGTTCTGCTCTGGATCTAAGCCTTTGGGTCGTCCCGATATCACATAATAGCCGGTCGATCTTATCTCTATGCTAGCCCAGTCGCTCCAACCTGCTTCGAAGCCTCAGGGTCGGTCCGCCCTATGTCAAAGACCCCTGGTCGGTCTGCTCTGCACCAAAGATTTTAGGTCATCAAAATAGGTTTTGGATCGATCAAAGTTGATCTGGTTGGTACAAAAGCATGCCAGCTGGTGACAGAGAGCGGTGGCATTTCCGTAAATACTCGAAATACCGACCCATAACCTGAAAGTCATATTTCAGCCATTTCGTCACCTATAAATAGGGGATCACTTCCATCATTTGGGGGGGGATTTGGGGAAGAGGAAAAAGGTGCTGTCGAATTGTTCTTTGACTCTTTCCAAACATTCCAACATCCATTCTTCATCATTCACCGAAGATTTGTCAAGCTTGTGGCCATGGCATCCATAGAAGAAGAAGCATAAGTGTTTCATGAGAGAAAGGATTAATCGTAAAAGCTCCGTCATCAAAGAGTTCGTCGTTGTCCTTTCAAGTTTTCGATCATTCTCAATAAGTGTGAAGATGAATGTATATCAAAAGAGCTTCTACGAATGTATGAGTGAACAAATATTGTAAAACTCTTGGTGAATAATAAAATTCTCTCTTCAGAGTGGACGTAGACCCCAATAAGGGTCGAACCACTACAAATTCTTGTCTTCCTTTCATATTTCGATGTTTTCAGATCTTAGAAATGGCTTCACACAATTGTAAAGGTATTCTTACACCTTGCCTCTGAAAAGGTGATGAGCTTTCTAAGCATCTCGCCTCTGATTAGGTGACATGTCAAGCAATACATCGGTTGTTTTGCCAAATTTTGGTTTAACAATTAGGCGCCCACCGTCGGGCCAGATCTACTTTCTGACATCAAATATATTGCGAAGATCTTGAAGTCTTTAAGCCCAGTCTCAATATAGATCGTTCGAATCTATGACTTGGACCTTCTGACGAACACTTCTCAAAGTTCAAGCTACTTTCTGAAATAAGGCCGCTAGAAGCAAATAAGGAAGTAAGGGCTAGAGCATCTAATGAGGGAAATTGAGAGGAAACCCCCGCGGTTAACCGGTTTGAAGTAGGTGAAACATCGAATGGAGGCGTGAATGTCACAAGAGGTGAGCTTGATCAAGCCGTCGCTGGACTGACACAACAACAGGAGATAGCTAACAAAGCCATCTGGGCAAGGCTAGATTCACTCTTTGCTCTTCAAGCCGCTACGGCAAATGTAGCTTCAAAGCCTGTTCATGCAGAAGATGCCGGTTCCTCCTCTTCTAGTCCGAATCGAGAAAAATCTTTCCAAGAGATCTCTAATCCTGATAAAGGAAAACTTGAGAATTCAAAGCAAGCTGATTGGAACCGTAATGCGGGGATTACTTCTCGTCAAGTTGCTAATTCTGCCAAAGGGGCACTTTCCAATGAAGAAAGGCCAGGACCCCGGAGTCGCAACCGTGATGGTTTGCTTAAGCAAGCTTCTGGTCGAGACAAAAGCGTCTGCCCCGCAGATAGCCTCCACGAGAAGGATCGTCTATGGAAAATGGTCCGACAGATTATGAAAGAAAGAAAATGTCGAGACGATAATGAGGCTGAATGGGAGTTCGCGCCATCAAAAACCCCTCTCACTGAAAGAATCAAAAAGGAAACTTTCCCACGGAAATTCAAGCCATCTACAATCCAAGCCTACAATGGGACAGGCGACCCCAATGTGTTTTTGTTTCGATACGACCAACACATGGATAGGGCCCAAGCAACTGACGAGCTTAAGTGTTTGTACTTCCCAATGTACTTGGAAGGGGTAGCATCATTATGGTTCACTAAATTGCCTCCCAGATCTATTGATAATTTTTTCACACTAGCAAGATGCTTCCAAGACCAGTTCCGCCTCCAGACAACGAAGGTTAGAGATATTATGTCCCTCAACGAGTTGGAACAAGCCCCGGGTGAAACGATTAGATCTTTTCTGAAGCATTTTAATGCTACTGTTGCCGAAGTGGGGACCCATGAGCCAAGGCTAATTCTAATGGCTTTAAAGGGGGGCATAGATAAACAATCTGAATTTGGAAGGTGGCTAAAGAGAAAGAAGCCCAATACATTAGAGAAATTCTATGACAAAGCTGAGGAATACATGTGTCTTGAAGATGATCCCGTCTATTCTGTTAGCAATGTCAAAACTAATGTAGTTCCGGAGAGGAAGGAAGTTTCTATAAAAACCAATCAAGGAAATTTAGGAGGGGGGCAAAAAAGAGGAAACGGTAATGATGCTAGGAACAACAAGGATTCCAAAAGCGACGCTTCTTCAAGCCAACAGACCTTACTCCGTTGAATGACACAATTGAGCACATATACATAGCAACTAAGGAAACGGAGGAATATCCGAGACCAAAGCCAATAAAGGTGTCCGAAGAAGCTGCAAATTCAGGAAGGTTCTGTCGATTTCATAATCGACCGGGTCATGACACGAATGAGTGTCGGCACTTGAGGAATCTGATTGAAGAGTTGATAAGAAAAAACCATCTTCAGGAGTATGTGAAGCTTTCATCAGATACTGAGCCTACTCAGGGGCAACAAGCTCTTCCAAGTCAAGACGGAAGAATACCTGCAAACGGTTCTCGACCTATTATCAATACGATTAGTGGTGGACCTCATCCTGCAGGAGATACCTGGGAGGACATTGTCAGGTATACAAATGAACTAAGTTGTGCTTCAAAAGAAGATGGAATCGAAGTTTGCAGTAACTCTCTTCGTTGGAAAATTCCAAAAACATCCTGGGAAGATGTGGTATTCCGAGATCGGGATTCTAATGGAATGCTGACTCCAACTATTGATCCAATGGTGATCACTATTGGCTTGGGTCCAGCAATAGTAAAGAAGGTACTGATTGATAATGGGGCGTCTGTAAATGTCCTGTTTTACAATACTTTCTCTAAGATGGGGTTGTCTATGGATAATGTGCGAGCAAGTAAAAATAAAATACACGGTTTCACTGGTATACCAACTCAGCCTATTGGTGTGTTCGATCTCCTCGTAGAGCTTGGTGAGGGGAAGAAGCAAGTTTCCATGATGCAGCCTTTTGTTATAATAGACTCACTTTCAGGGTATAATGCATTTTTGGGAAGGCCAGCACTAGCTGCTTTTAGGATAGCTCTTGCTCCATGGTGCTTGATGATGAAGCTCCCAACTGCAAACGGAGTGGGAGTAATCAAAGGATATCCTCAAGAGTCAAGAGATTGCTATATGGCAGAATTGATTGAAGCTCGGAAGTATGAAATCAAGAAGGATGTGGAGACTCCTCTCTGCATCCGTTTGAAGCCCCCTTATAGCAATTAATGACCTCCCCCTGTGCTGGAAAATACGACGACATGCAAGAAGATATTGATCCGCGAAAAACCAGTACAGGGGATGAAAGGGTAGCACCAGCTGAGGCTACCATTTCTATACAGGTCCATGATAATGATCTAGATAAGGTGGTGAAGATAGGCTCTCAGTTGGATCCTTTGCTACCAAAGGAATTGATTGTTTTTCTAAAGGCGAATTTGGATGTCTTTGCTTGGAACCACTCAGATATGTGCGGAATATCTCCGGAAGTGATGGTGCATAAGCTGAATATTGATCCTAGCATACATCCTGTGAAACAGAAAAGACGGATGCAAGGCCCTGAAAGATCTAAGGCTTTGAAGGATGAAGTGGATAGACTATTGAAGAACAATTTCATTCGCGAATCCACCTATCCTAATTGGGTGTCTAATCCCGTTCTTGTGAAAAAGTCAAACGGTAAATGGCGGGTGTGTGTTGATTATTCTGATCTAAACAAAGCGTGCCCGAAAGACAGTTTCCCCCAACCTCGAATTGATCAGCTTGTTGATGCAACGGCGGGGCATGAACTATTGTCTTTCATGGATGCGTACTTAGGCTACAATCAGATCATGATGCACGAGCCGGACCAGGATAGTGCTAGTTTCATAACTGATCGTGGGTTGTATTGTTATAAGGTAATGCCGTTTGGTTTGAAAAATGCAGGTGCCACATATCAACGCCTGGTAAATTCAATGTTCAAAGGGCAAATTGGAATAACCATGGAGGTCTACGTTGATGATATGTTGGTGAAATCCAAGGAAGAAAAAAGTCATATGGAAAACCTTGACGAGATGTTTCAAATCCTAAGGAAATACGGCATGAAGCTGAATCCACTCAAATGTTCATTTGGTGTAGCTTCAGGGAAGTTCCATGGCTTCATGGTAAATGCTCGGGGCATTGAAGCTAACCCAGCACAGGTGGTTGCCTTGCGAGAAATGCAAGCTCCACGGACTAAAAAGGAACTCCAAAGCTTGAATGGCAAGGTAGCAGCTTTAAGCCGTTTCATTTCAAAGGCGACGAACAGGTGTATTCCCCTCTTTGATGCATTGAAAAAGGAAAGAAAGAGTTTCCAGTGGACTACTGAGTGCCAACAAGCATTTGAGGGTCTTATCAAGCACATGGAATCACCTCTGATACTGTCAAAACCAAAGGATGGAGAAAGCCTGTTCCTATATCTTGCAGTATCATCCCATGCTCTAAGCGCAGCCCTCGTCAGGGAAGAAGATAAAGTTCAGGGGCCGGTATACCACATCAGTAAAAGGTTTACCGGGGCGGAGATGAATTATCCGAAGATAGAAAAGCTTGCATATGCTTTGCTTGTCACATCACAAAAGCTCAGGCCTTATTTCCAATCTCATTCTATTAAGGTCCTTACAGATCAACCTTTGAAACAAGTGTTGTTCCGTCCAGAAACCTCGGGGAGATCACTAAAGTGGAATGTTGAGCTCAGTCAATATGATATCACTTATCACCCCAGGAAAGCGATAAATGGGCAAGCTCTGGCTGATTTTATTGCCGAGTTTACTAATAGAGGAGAGGAAATGGAAGAAACCAATGAATTGATCGCCAGATGGAAGCTTTTTGTTGATGGTGCTAAGAATGAATACTGCGCTGGGGCAGGGATAGTGTTCGAAACTCCAAAAAGACGATAGATATGTTGTGCTCTGTGGTTCGAATTCCCCGTTACCAACAACGAGGCCGAGTATGAAGCTTTGCTTGGAGGATTGAGAGTTGCGGAAGAATTGAGCCTGAAAAGTTTGTTAATCTTCAGTGATTCACAGTTGATGGTTTCCCAGATCAAAGGTGAATTTCAGACCAAGATGGGAAAGCTCCCGACATATCTACGCAAAGCCAAAGAGTTCCTTGACAATCTGGAGTATTATTCTATTTCCCATATCCCTAGAGGGGAAAATTGGAAAGCCGATTCTTTATCAAAGTTGGCTAGTACCGGAGATACTCAAATCTTCGATCTAGTTCCTGTTGAAGTTTTATCTAGTTCTAGTATTGAAGAACCTGATGTAGATTGGGTTATGGAGACAACCGACGAGCCAGACTCGTGGATGACCCCCATCAAGAACTATATACTCCATGGAACACTTTCTGAAAATCCGAAGAATCGCAAGAAGTTGCTCCGAAAGTCTCGTTTGTATCTCGTCCAAGATGGTCGCTTATATAGAAGAGGATTTTCAACACCTTTGCTATGATGTGTAACAAAGGAAGAATCCAAAGCAATCCTGGCAGAATTACATGAAGGAGATTGTGGAGGGCATGTAGGTGGACAAACTCTTGCCAAAAAAGTTCTTCGATATGGCTACTTTTGGCCTGATGTAAATCTCGACTCTATGATCTTCGCTAAAAAATGTGACCGATGCCAGATATTCGCAAAAATTCCGAGAGCTCCATCGACTGAGTTGACACAAATGTTGAGTCCTTGGCCATTTTCCATCTGGGGCACAGACTTGATTGGAGTATTACCTACTGGAAAATCCAGTTTCAAGTATGCCATAGTTGCTGTGGACTACTTTACTAAATGGGCTGAAGCTGAACCACTGGCAACCATCACATCAAGAAATTAAGGTGATCAATTTCGTTTTGAAAAATATCATATGCAGATTTGGAATTCCGCAGAAGATTATCACCGACAATGGCATGCAATTTGAAAGTGATGAGTTCAGGGACTTTTGCGACAAAAATCATATTCAGAAAAGTTTTGCAGTAGTTGCCCATCCGCAGGCCAACGGGCAAGTCGAGGCAGTCAACAAAATCCTGAAATCCACCATTAAGAAGCGTCTCGAGAAAGCTAAAGGACATAATAAATCCGCTGGCTCATTATCCGATGAAAACCCGGTGTTAGTTCATAGCATATTCTAAAAGGACAAATTGCGTACATGAATTCATAAAGCACCGCCCGTCAAAATACGGGAGTATGAAATGTCTCCATAAGATAAAAAGAAGAACAAAACACCAAGGCCGACCAGCGGGAAAAACCAAAGGAATAAAATCAAGAAAATTCGCTATAATTCCACCAAAGGAGTATCGTCCGAAAGAATCGGGCTAGGGTTATGGTTTTACTACCAAGACATCTTGATCAATTCAAATGTCCAATAAAATCAATACCTACTACGTGGAACTAGGCAGACACAAATTTAACCCAAAACCTCTCCGGGGGTGCTTAGTCAAATAACTTAAAGTCAGAAAAATCTGACCACGTTATTGCCAAACTGAGTTTTTAACCAAAATTTGACCACGTTATTGCCAAACCGAGTTTTTACCCAAAACCTCTCCGGGGGTGCTTAGTCAAATAACTTAAAGTCAGAAAAATCTGACCACATTATTGCCAAACTAAGTTTTTTACCCAAAACCTCTCCGGGGGTGCTTAGTGAAATAACTTAAAGTCAGAAAAATCTGACCACGTTATTGCCAAACTAAGTTTTTAACCAAGACCTCTCCGGGAGGCACCCAATCGACTGCAAAAGTCAATAAATATCTGACCAAACAAAGTCACAAATTGGGTAAAAGCTCTCTTCATGAGGCGCCCACTTATTCTGCAATATCTGGTCCTCCCAGATATAGAGAATATCAGATTAAAGTTAACGCAACTGTTCGCGTAGCATTGGGCCCACCCATTTGTGAAAACAGTTGCCCAGGAAAAAGCCTTCATCAGAGGCATTCATTCATACAATATCTGGTCCGTCCGGACATCAAAAATAATGGATGTTAATCAATATATAACAAGTAGGTAAAATGTGTGAAGTGCATGTGTAATGTGCAAACAAGAAAGCCAGAAGAATAAGGCATAACACATAGGCACATCACATACACATACCAAAATGAAACCACCAGCATCATAAGTACATCCATAGAGTACTAACAAAAAATAGTCTAGAAGTTAAAGGCGAGGGCTGGCACTCGCTTACTACAAACCAGTCTAGATTAAAAGTTCAGAAAATAAAGATCATCAAACGAAGAGTGCTACACGATCGGGTGCTTCCTAGGCCTCCCTACCCTCCTCTTCGCTGGGACAGAACCTGAAGGGGAAGCACCAGAGGCAGGCCTCTTATCAGAAGGACCCGCTAGTTCAATATCGCCTTTCGGGAAAGCAGCAATGATGGTATCTCGAGCTCGTAAAGCTTGAATCAGTTTCGTCTTGTCCTCTTCCAAGATGGCAATTCGCTCAAGATTTTCCCTGTAAGGTCTATCCAAATCTCCGGCCAGCATGTACCAATCTTGAAGTTTCTGAGCAGTCTGATCCTTCAGCATAACCATTTTTCTATTAAACTGCTCCAAAGCATCCTCCATTCGGCTCAGTAAACTAGATTTAACAACGATCATATCACTAGACATAATCTGATGATGAGAAGAGGAGACACCCACATTGGAAGTAACTCCTTGTAAATTCCAATCGGGAAGGCGTCGAGCAAGTCTAGCATTACATACTCCTGGGGAATAACGGGGCCTGTTTATAACAGCCTGGAGTTCAGGATAAGATGGTCGAATAAGTGGAGGGGTGTTCACGTAAGGCTGGACAGTCGTTTCGGCATCCATATCGAAGTATTTCTTCACAAACTCCTCTCGAGACATGTCCATCATGCACAAGGATTTCATAAACTTTTGGTCAACAATCAATTTCAAGTGGCGTCGGTTCTGCAAACTAAACTGGTCAGTCATGCTTAGCTAAACAGGGTAGGTCGGTCTCAAAACTGCTCTGATCTGGTTGGTCGGTTACATATGATAAAGTTGGTCGGTACGTATCGCACAGAGCAGTTCAAACCGACCCGACCTAATAAAACGCGGGTATATACGACCGAAACCAGGTCGTGTATAACGACCGCACCTAGTTGTGCATAACGACTAGGCCTGGTCGTATGAAATTGACCCAAGCTGATTGCATTCGAACACTATTCAAGTCTGTTCAACTAGGATCAAGTAAAGCAAACGTATGCAGATAATATAGAAGGACACAACGGGATTTACAACACAGACATTCAATTAAATGTCTTATATGCATCAATGTCTCAAGTGAAGTGTTAAAGATAAATGCAAACCACGGAGATAAAAATTTGAAAGAAAATCGCCTTCAATTGACAAAAAAATACCTCAAGTGTCAAGAGATAGCTCCAATAGGACTAGAAGATGATCAGATTTTGCCATGGGAATCGAGCGCAACTGTCGGATTTGAAAGCGGCGGATGATCTAGTGTGATTAAAGCTTAGAAAAAATCGGTTGTAAGCGACGCTTTGAGGATCTTCAGTGCGAGTGAGAACGAATTGCCGCCATGGAAGCTTTTTTCTGAAAAAACCTAGGGGAAATGATGAAACAGAACTCGGATGGGTACATAAAAAGGGGGAATATGAAAGGACTGATCTAACCCAGTTGACTCGGGATGATCGACCGACTGTAACAATTTGTGGGAGAACCGACCTGACCAGCATTGAGCTTAATTAAAGTATAAAATTTGATTAAATCTTTTGATTGGTATTATATTTATTATTTCGAAGCCTGTAAATTCTTTACGAAATCATTACTTACAAACTTCGAGGGGGAAATGTTTATCTACCAAAGAATCATATATGAATCGATAGAATTAATCAAATAATAATTTAGTAATGAAAACCCTGGTCGGTCGGTCGCACATAATTAGACTCGGTCGTTCATAATCCCGGTCGCTCATTCTTTCGAACAAGGGGAGTCGGTCATCTTCTCATCAATAGCAGGTCGGTCGCATGACCAAGACACAAGTTCCATTGAACATGTTCCGAGTCATTCTTCCTCTTGCATTAACAAGCATCTGGTCGGTCTCATAAGAGCTACTAGTCGGTCGGAATCCTTCAAACCATTTTTCAAGAAGGGTCGGTCATAATGGACAATATCTCTGGTCGTCCTTATTCTCACAAGGCTCCTGGTCGCTTTTCCTTCCAAGTAAAGTGGTCAGTTCCTTTCTTGCTATCACCTTGGTTGGTTCCACCATTCATGGATTCCTGATCGTTCTGCTCTGGATCTAAGCCTTTGGGTCGTCCTGATATCACATAATAGCCGGTCGATCTTATCTCTATGCTAGCCTGGTCGCTCCAACCTGCTTCGAAGCCTTAGGGTCGGTCCGCCCTATGTCAAAGACCCCTGGTCGGTCTTCTCTGCACCAAAGATTCCAGGTCGTCAAAATAGGTTTGGATCGATCAAAGCTGATCTGGTTGGTACAAAAGCATGCCAGCTGGTGATAGAGAGCGGTGGCATTTCCGTAAATACTCAAAATACCGACCCATAACCTGAAAGTCATATTTCAGCCTTTTCGTCACCTATAAATAGGGGATCACTTCCATCATTTGGGGGGGGGGGGGGGGTTTGGGAAGAGGAACAAGGTGCTGCCGAATTGTTCTTTGACTCTTTCCAAACATTCCAACATCCATTCTTTATCATTCACCGAAGATTTGTCAAGCTTGTGGCCATGGCATCCATAGAAGAACAAGCATAAGTGTTTCATGAGAGAAAGGATTAATCGCAAAAGCTCCGTCATCAAAGAGTTTTTCGCTGTTCTTTCAAGTTTTCGATCATTCTCAATAAGTGTGAAGATGAATGTATATCAAAAAGAGCTTCTACGAATGTATGAGTGAACAAATATTGTAAAACTCTTGGTGAATAATAAAATTCTCTCTTCAGAGTGGACGTAGACCCCAATAAGGGTCGAACCACTATAAATTCTTGTCTTCCTTTCATATTTCGATGTTTTCAGATCTTAGAAATGGCTTCACACAATTGTAAATGTATTCTTACACCTTGCCTCTGAAAAGGTGACGTGCTTTCTAAGCATCTCGCCTCCGATTAGGTGACGTGTCAAGCAATACATCGGTTGTTTTGCCAAATTTTGGTTTAACACAATCATTTTTATCAATATTAAATAACATTTACTATAAAATTATAAAACGGGACAGAGTTAGTGAGTTTACTCACTTTGGTTCAAAGTCGATTATTCTGCTTCTATTCAATTTAAAATCAAACAAGTGTTTGATTTTATCATGAAATATTAGTAGTTCCGTTCTCAGTGAAAACAGTTCCACAGTGTAGCTCTCGTTGCTACGATTATCCATTCGAAATTCTGATATCGAACGAATAAATTATGAGCATTTCCGATTAGTATACTATTTAAGTTAGAATTAAATTTCAAACTACAAAATTTTGGGCACCTTAATTTATTTGGCCCAAATTCCCATAAATCAACCCATTCACATAATTCCATTCTCTGTCAAACATATCACGTTTCCTGATACTCCCCTCTGTACCATATGCTCACATCCATGCAAACTCACGTTCATTGTTTAATATTTTTCTCTTTTATTTTATTTTTTGCCTTGGGCCTTACGGTTTAAATCTAAGACCAGCCCACCATCATACACGTACCTAAATTCATCAGTATCCTTCTTCTTCCACTATTAAAATTCGCGATTGATACTGTACACCAAAACTCCATTTCGATACTTCATGATTTTTAAAAACAAATACTTCCTATATGTGATTATTTTCCCATTCGAAAACTTTTGGAAACCAATGTGTGCTCTAGCTCATTTATTCCCACTTCATCTTCCCATTTTATAAAAAGAAATCCATCTCTTCTTGTTAAGCTCGCACACCACTCGTCACGTCGAACTGATACTACTTGGTAACTGACTCTATCCAGACAGTTAAGGCCACCAATGTCGCTCCTCCTCGCCACGTAACCGAACTACTCCCCTGTCAACATACATGGTCCCCTTTCCCCACTGTCTGAAAATATAAGAATAGTATCACCGTCAACACCAAACCACTCCAAAACAGTAGCCGCTCCTTCAAGCTCTTTTCCCTCTATGTCCCTTCAAGCTCCTGTACAAGACGCAATGGCATTGCCATCCATTCCATCTCACTCCACTACTGGTGCGTCGATCTCAGACCCATGCACCCATTTAATCACGCAAGTCCAGATCGCAACACATCCTCACGTTTGTACATCCACTCCATGCTACCCATTTTCGAACTCTCTTCCTTTTTCTTATTACTTCAAAAATGTTTTCAACATTCGCGGTAGGCTCTAGAATTGTTAAATGCGGAACCAACATTTCAGGATATTCCAAACATCCCACCATTTTCATCACTCTCAGAATCATCCTGCGCTCACACCTCGAGATCACCGCTGCCTCCTGCATTTCGTCCAACTCCTCTAGTATGCATCACGGTGACTGAACCCACGTGGTTGGGTTTGAAGTTCGGAAAACATGGCGTCAAACTACATGAGATCGTACCATTGGAGAGAAAACATATGACTTGAAAATATATTTATATTTATTTTGAAAAATGATGAAAAACAGAGTCTAATTATAGGCGATGGAAGCTTAACACCTAAGAAATAGTAAATATAGTGTTGGCATAGGCTTTGCTAGTTTGGTGCACTTTGCATTGAAAATATCTACTAAAGTACAGGGTAGGATAGATGATAATTCACGACCTGTTTCATCCCGTATAAGTAGAAAGGGCAGGCATAGAGAAATATGTATGCTTAATGATGAAGAAATCATTTATATATGTTATTTATTAAGGGTATCATGTTATAAACAAAATTTATCATTTAAGGACCACTATCTACAAAAATAAAAATACCATTGAGATGAGCAATGTGCCAAGATCCCAAAAATTAATAATACGGGCAAGTTAGCTTATTTTGTGGAATCCCCAAATCGCTGATATACGGCGCAAAATATGTTAAATAAAAAGTCGCTTATTATTCAAAATAAAAATTATAGGAAAAATTCTAAAAATTAATTTAAGGATACGTCTCAAATATCTTATCCAATTTTGAAATAAATAATTTAAAATAATTAAATAATCGTTATGGTTTATAAACGATTTCATAGCGATTATTTGAAAATTTGATTTGGACATAACTCACAATCTACAACACGAAATCTCAAATTTTCACTTCTATTAGAAAAATACAATTAATTAGATTCCAACGTTTCTTGTTTTGAATAAATCCAATTTATAACGAATCCTATAAATGTAGTTGAAGTTCAAATCATCCATTTACGAACTACCGCGACGTTTCGAGCTTGATTATAATTTATATTATAATTAATACGTTAAACTGTCATATGTAAATATATTCAGTAATACAATTCAATTCTAAAATGAATTAATCTCATATATTATCCAATTCACACACTATTACAAATTCAACTTATTTCCGACCATTCGGAATTGAAATTATTAATCCACTATTAATATTATTTAAATATTCAAAATATTTGAAATTCAAACCATTTAAATTATCAAACCAATATATTATAATAATTAAATTAATTAATTATTAAATTGCCAAAAATCTCGTATGTTATAGGATATCCACCTTATTGGTTAAACATTTTCTGTATAAGTGTGTGCTTGTGTGTTTCGTACACATACATTGACATCTATAACCTGCCAAATCTAGGGTATGATCTTTAAGAAAATATTATTTTCAATCACACAAGACTTTATGTTCCGACTTCTCTCCTTAACATATCCAACATGTTGATAGGCGAGGTAGCAACTCGATGGAAGAAGCGATGATGGAGCCTGATAATGTAGGATCCATAGCTATTCGAAATTATGGTAGTATTATTATGTTGGGATAATTAATTATGATGTACTAATTATTGCATGAGACTTGTTGTTTATGATGATTTTAAACTAAAGGCACATCTCTTTTGAGTTATTATATTTTATCCTTTCCGCTATATGAAATTCTGATTTAATTTTTGTATTATTTGTTGTATCTATCATACCATTTCCTTATAGGAACCAACGATCCGTTTAGAATGACACTAAGTTTTGATTCATCTTTTAGGTCGAAATTTGGGCTACTCCGGGCGGGTTGTTACATTTGGTATCGGATCATAAGTTACCTGATTACGGGAAAATATATTCCTATGAGAGGCTTACTTGTTATTTTGACAAAGGATTTTCAAAAGTTTTACTGTATATATAATATATATTTTTAAAGTACGCATATCTTTAGAAAAGGTCATTTGTAGGTCTTTTTAGGAAAGGCTTGCAATTAAATTCTAGAAATAATCTAGAGGCCACGTAGTAATATAGCAACCTCCTTATCAACTTATAAACCTCTAAGCATTAGACGACTATAGAATCTAGAGAATGAAAGGATTGTAACCTCCTTATTCAGTAAGTGATAGATGTAAATTAATTGGATGAATCATTTACTATGGGAAAGAAAGCATTCAAGTATATGTCCATTATGTGGACAATTAATATGGACCAAATTAAAAATATATTTGGTTTTGCTAAGAAATGGATGTACATATTTGATTATTGACTTAAATAAGGCCACGAATGTCTAAGATATCAAAGGAATACTAAAGGTTAGAAAGGAAAGTATTAATGGATATATTAAGACCATTTATAGGAATGAATATTTGGATGAGATATTAAAATATCCATGTGAATAAGCAATATTTAAAAGGGTTTAAATGGACATAACGGACATGTATCAGGAATGTGTAGGGATAGGAAAAATTAAAGAATAAGGAAGAAAAGGGTTAAGACAAGATACAAACTTCCGTAAAGGAAGATATCAACCTTTGTTAAAAATACTGTAGGTGCGGTAGGAAGATTGAAAGAATAAACATGTTTTCCTAATCGACAGAGAAAGGTAAAACCTACAAATATGATTTTTGATACACCGTCAATTTATATTGAAAAAGGAGAGTTTTAACAATTATACTTCCGTAGAATAGTGTGTCAACAAAAAAAAACAAAGAATAATTAGACCTGTCAGGTTAAGTTTTTGACATGCTATATAATTATCTGAAATAAGAAATTTTGAAGAACTGTTTAAACCTCTTATATATGGACTAGAATTACATAATAATCCCAATTGAAAATAAAATTTTGGGTTGTAAATGTTCATTAGTTCTTCCGTTAGAAGCTTTAATGAAAAAAAATTCAAATAAAAGCTTTAATGAAAAAAAATTAAAGCAACAAGCACTAAAAAATTCAAATAGAAATGAACATTCCTTTCAAAACAATTATCCTTTTGAAAGTCATTAAAGATTGACGTTCATTATACAGATAAAAAATGATCGTTCGAATAAGGAAGGATATTTTACTCTTAAGTTAAGAGATTTTGTGAGTATAGTAAATATTTGTAAAACCTTAAAATTAAGTTCTTCATTTGGATCATTTTAACTAAAAATAAAGAAGTCATTTTGCTTTATTGAGTATTGTTTTAAAAGAGTTATTATGAGAAGTCATAACATATTTTTAAAATATAATAGTGAATGTCAATTACTCATTTTTAGGAAACTTGGTTTTAATTAAATTTTGACATTCAATTAAGATTTTATCTTTAAATAGAATTAGTTCTTGTTTTTATGCAAGACCTTAAAACGTTTATCATTCCTATAAAGTGTAAATGACAAGGTATTGAACATATCAATAAATACAGGAGTTGAAAAGGAAATTAGTTTTGCTCCTATTACGAGACATTTGGTGTGTATTTTCAAAATTTTAAAAAGGACAACAAATTTCTTATTACAGCATTTTTGGAATCCTGGAAAAATGCTTTATTAAAACTTGGCATGCACAAATATTTTATTCAGTAAACAATAGAACATGGAAAGTTGTTCTACTCTTAAAAAAAAGAGATTTATGAACGTGTAGATAATGTTTTCAAAACATTACAAATCTAAAAAGAGAGATTTCATATGAAATAAAAAGATTCTATTTCTAAAATAGAAATTCAATATTTAATGCTTTATCATTTAAAAAGGCATTAAATGCCAATTTTTGGAATTTAAGGAAACCCTAATAAATTGTTGTCATAATGGGATATATATGCATGCATATACATGATAGTAACATACAAATGAATTTATTTAATGTTGTTGCTATGACTATACTATTACAAAAGAAATAGATTTAGTAATAGTAAAACTAGGCAAATCAGAATTGAAATAGAATAACTTAAACAGCTAAATCAGGAAATTTGAATAATCTATTCCAAAAAGCTTTATATTTGAAGAGTGGGTGAATCAATAGATTTCCAGAAATAAGGTTTGGCTGTAAACTTATTTGCTCAAGATAGTTTAGTTACGAATTAATAAATTAAAAACCGTACCTAATGATTAGCAATGTATATAAATATAAAGATATAGGCAACGTAATTCATATTTATGACTATTAATTTCTAGTTTAATGGGTAATGAATTTTTACTTAAAAAGATCAGAAAGGGAAATTTGGGAACTAATTTAAAAATCAAATTGGTTTGAAGAAAATGTATATATTTTAAGCTTGAGGAATTCTTGAGGGAATTAAATAAATATTCAGGGACCGGTCTAGAGGTATATACACATATATTAATGAATGAACCACATTTATAAAGAGGACAAAGATGGAAGATTTAAAGGAATGAGTTGGCATCTCATGGATTTAAATGAAATATTAGACCTCAACACCATTTAGACCATTTAAATTGTAAGAGAGAAACTTCCAAAATAATTTTTTGGCTGTGATCGTTAGAGGTTCCCCCATATTAATTGAATAAGGGTATAAACATAGTATAAGTAATAAGTCCCTGTTATGCACGAGATGTTGGGATTTAAAACCCTTATTAAATTCTTTAGATAAGTGTGTGAGTAGAGAAAGAACCTCCTGGGGACACACAACCTAGTGACTTACTATATATGGAATTTGGAAATTAATAACAGAATTGGATTTACAGCCTACATAGTGGAAGTGTATTGGTCTTATGGTTTTTGAAATTTATCCTTATGGAATGCCACCATCGAGAATAAGAACATAAAATATGAGATATTGGAATTGCATTAACCTTTTTAGTTTGAATATGACTGTTTTTTCTCTTTTTTTAAAGGTATTTGTTTAGTTTTTATAAATGATCCCTTTTGTCGTTATTCAAAAAGAAGAAGAAAAAAATAGGGACTAAAATAATGAGGAATATGCTCAAAATGAAAAGGACGTGATGTATAATTTTTCATGTTTGCACGCAAATTACACTATCCATCCAAAATAAAACAATACCTATTTCTTGTAATTTTAAATATGTCAATACTACTATTAGGCAAATTTATGAATTTTTTAACATAAAACCTTTCTGCAATTTAATTTCCAACAAATTGGAGCATAGGAAAATATTCTAGGCATTAGTATAGATTAGGCATTAATTAGTTAGATCTAGAGATTTGATTTAGGAAATTCTTTTTGGGTCAAACTTCACTTGAAAACTGGAGAACAAAATGAAGACACCAAAAGCTTTAGTGTAACAGCCCGCATTTTACGTATCGGAAGATCGTAAAATATTTTTATTTTATTCCTTGAGGGTTGGATCATTCTCATCTTTTGGTATGTTGCTTATGGGGATGTGTGACATGTCCATAATTTTTACCGATTTTGTTTGTGACCATTTTGCCCCTGTCAGTCTTGTACTGGGCATAACTTTTGACTCAGGTCGAATCAGGGGGTGAGACCTGTGCCATTGGAAAGGAATTGATGATTCCCTTTCCGTAGAGTGGTTACATTAAGGATTTGGTTCAGCGGTTTGGGAGAAATCGCTGTTTTAAGGTTTTTCAGTTGGCTGTTCAGGTTTTGGAAGGCTAATGGGCTGATTTGGAGAAGGCCCATTAGAGGGTGGGTGGAGACTATAAATAGGGGGTAAGGGGTATGGAGAAAGGTTGACATTTTCCATTCTCTTATGGGGAGGCTTTGATCTCCTTCTTCCTCTAACATCTTTCCACCATTAAAATTCCAAAATCCAAGAAGGGAAACCGAAGATCTACACCATAAGAGGCTAGATCTACATCGTTTCAAGGGTGAATTCATCGGATTGAGGAGTTTGATTCGAGGTGTTCGCTGTCCGGATTGCTTTTTCATTGTTTTTACATTGATTTGGAGAATTGGTGAGTGATTTACATCTCTCATTCAGATTCATGCAAGTATATGGGTTTTAGGATGTTAATTTCATCATTTCCATGTTATTTTCCTTAGATCCACACCGTGCTAAGTACATTTTATATATGAATCACCTTAGGATCTGATCTAGATAATTTAAGTGGTTAATTTTATGATTTTTCTCAAGATTATGCAAGTTAGATCCGTTTTTATGTTCATATGATTCACTTATCATGTTTTTGGAAATTTATGTGTTTTGATGGAAATTATTAGATTGATGATATTGTTGGTTGCATAACATGTTTGTGATTGCGTTTGGATGAATCGGATAAGCTGGTTTCGTCGGATTCGTTGTCTGGCGAAGTTTTGGTCGAAATCAGAATCGAATTGGAGATGTGCAGGTTTCTGGCCGGGTCGGTCGTGAAGAGGTGGTCGGTTTGATGTCTCTGGTCGGTCCAGAAGGGTCTGGAATGAGATGGTCGGTCATATTATGGCTTGGGGAGCAAGTCAGGGAGTTGGCCTGTCGGATGGAGTTGGTCCTGGTCAGTCCGATGGATCTGGTCGATCTTGACGGGGTCGGTCCAAAGCTGGTTGCTATGGAGGAGCTGGTTGCTCAGGAGGAGCTGGTTGCTCAGGAGGAGCTGGTCGTTCTGGAGCAAGCTAGTCGGTTTTAAGCTGGTCGTTCTGGAGCAGGCTAGTCGGTTTTAAGCTGGTCGTTCTGGAGCAATGCTGGTCGGTTTTGACTGGGTTTTGGAGCTTTATGGTTTGATCGGTCCAGAAAGCTGAGGAGGGAGTCTGGTCGGCTCAGGGGGGGTCCTGGTCGGTCCAGGAGGAGCAAAGGGAGGTCTGATCGGTCCAGGGGATCTGATCGGTCCAGAAGTACCAGAGGGGGTCCGGTCGGTTCAGAATGGGTCTGGTCGACGTTTCTAGTGGAAATTTCTGATCAGACACTTCTAGTGATGACGTAACTTCGAGGTGGTTCAAGCAGGGAGGCTCGAAGTGGTGAATGTGTTCATTGATCAAGGTGGAACAACGAATGCGGTGACAACTCAAAGGTCGTGAGTTGGTGGATAATGGCTGCTCGAGAAGGTTGCTTGAGCTATGAAACATCGTCAAGGTTGGACGATTTGAGATGCGAAGGCCGAGAAGTCATCGTTGTCGTAAGTTCTAGCAGGCTCAAAGCAGGGGTACGATGGGTATCGTCGAAAGGCCCAAAAGACCGGTTGTTGGTCGAGTACCCTGGGTCTTTCCGGTTGGGGAAAGGCCTAGTGTCAAGGTTGGACATTGCCAAGGTTGGGCATATGGAGTTCATGCTAGAACTGGGGTTACCATTAGCCCTTGACATATGGCAAGGTTGGTCGTCATACGATAATGATGGTTTCGAAGCAGGATTGGCGGTGATAGCCAGAGTCTGTCATGTATGCTGGATGTTTTGCATGTGCCATCCCACGTGGGTTATCCAACATCGAAGTAGATGTTCCTTGAGTGCTTGTCTGATATTGGTTTCGGCCTCTGGGGCTTGTATTCAAGGGATGTCGAATTCGACTAGGATGATCTACGTGAGATATATATATAATCTCGATGCCATAATTGCTATTGTTGGTTGTTTCTGTTTTCCATGGATGAATGGTTGTTCTGGTTCCTATGGATTAATGGTTGAAATGCTTGGTGTAAAGGCTATCACTGTCCGATGTGGGGAAGATAAGGTTGAGTTCTTCTCTGGTGATGTGGGTAGATAAGTTGTTCATTTACCCATTCTCATATGCTTTCTTGTTGAAGTTTGTTAGCTGTATTATCGCTCACTAAGACTATTGTCTGACTCAAGGTTTTATGTCTCCTCTTATTACATTGGGTTGTTCATCCGGTTGTGGATGGGCAGACTAAGTAGCAGGTTACAGGTAATGGAGCTTAGTGATACGAGGAAGCTGAGCGATGACGAGCAGGAGGCTGGCGTACCAGTTTTATTCTATCTAGTATTTCTGTTTCCGCTGTTTGAGTTGCTTGAGAGTTGTAGTGAGGCCTTATGTACAAACTTGGATATTGGTTGGATAATCTTTCTGGATGTTGAAAGAGTTTCAAAAGTTTGCTATATGATACCTCATTACTATTACTTGTTGTATATGTTCTATTATACTTTATCCTTGCGCTGTGAGTTCTACGACAGGTTTCGATGTGTTCACTTACTATGATGATCGTCCATAGCAGCCTGGCACGCCTTTCAGCGCATTATTCCTCTTGTTTAGTGCGGGGGTTATGGGCGGTCGTCACATTTGGTATCAGAGCTCTGGTCAACGATTTTGGCCAAAGTTAGAAGACGTAATTATGTATGAGAGACGTATTTGTAGATTTCAGTTGGATGTTTGCTATAAATATTAGTATATATAGTAGTCGCGGTAGTATCTCTTTAGCAGTTTTCTTGGAAGTGGCTAATTATTCTAAACTGCAGATTTAGAATGAGTAGACGACCATCAAGACACGCTGCTAGGGGAGCTAATACTGGAGGGGAAATGGTGGTGAACCAGATTACCCGGCCATGTTTGAAGCCATGGCAGAAGCAATTATGCGAAGGGTACCCGCTCCAGTGGCGGCTACGGTAGATGTAGGTGTGCGAGTTCCTAGGGTAGATTTTGCAAAGATGTGCAAGGACTTTACATCTCTAGGAGGGAAACCATTCAAGGGAACTGAGCCAGCTGAAGAGGTTCAGAGGTGGATGGATTCATGTGTTCGAATCTTTGGAGACTTGGGTATTGAAGATGCAATGAAGAGAAAGCTTGCATCAAGGCAGCTTCAGAGCAGGGCCATGGAATGGTGGAATTCTGTCATACTCGAGACTCCGGAAGAGGAGGTTTCATGGGAGCAATTCCAAGCTAAGTTTGAAGCAAAATTTATCTCCATTGCTCAGAAGTCCGTTCTCTTCAAGAAGTTCGTAGAGTTGAAGCAGAAAGGCAGATCAGTGTTTGACTACATTTCTGATTTTGAGGCTTTATCTAGATATGCTCGTTCATACATTGATACACCTTATCAGAAGAACGAGAAGTTTGTCTTGGGTTTGGATGCACATATTGGGAAGCCACTTGTGGACCACCTTGATGATTCATTTGAAAAGATCGTGGAAAAAGCTATTCGCCATGAGAGCTTGTTTCCTGAGGAAGCAAATGTTGTCGCTGCAACCAAGGAAGCTCAGAAACCACACCAGGGTGGTAATAATAAAAGAGGAAGCAGCAACAACAGAAAGGAAAGGATGGCCAAAAGAAACCCAAGAGTGAGGTGGTTTGCTTTAACTTCCAACAGAAGGGTCATTATTCAAATGAGTGCAAGAATCCCAAAGCTGAGAAGAAGTGCTTCAAGTGTGGAAAGCCTGGGCATGAGAGGAAAGATTGTCCAGAATCAGCTAAGGGCAAGCAGATTGTGAAGGCATATGCTTTGGACGCTGTGCCATCTTCTTCAAGAGCTCCTACTGCGGAAGAGAAGGGAAAGGGTGTCGTGGTGCAAGGTACTTTTTACGTTAACGGCATTTCAGTTCGAGTGTTGTTTGATTTTGGAGCATCACATTCATTCATCTGCAATGAGCTTGTGTGTCGCTTGGGTTTGGAACCCGAGATTTGTGATAGACCATTGATCGTGACTAATCCAGTTGGGGGTTCGTCCAGTTTGTGCATGATTTGCCGTGGTCTAGTATTATCGAGTCATGGTTGCTCTTTTATGTGTGATTGCTTTGTTCTTAACTTCGCTGGGTATGGGATCATCTTGGGCATGGATTGGCTCAAGAGATATGCGGCAAGGGTGAATTGCGAGAAGCTGGAGGTGAGGGTCGGGGATGTGGAAGGGCGAAAGGTGTTGATTAGATGTAAGCGCGAAGACGGGGTCTTCGTGAGTTATCTATATTCGCTCGGGATTCCACAGGAAGACCTATCATCAGTGCTGATCGCTAATGAGTATGTAGATGTCTTTGACGAGGTCAAAGGGTTGCCGCCGCATCGCGAGATCGAGTTTAGGATCGATTTGGTCGAGGGTGCGAGACCAATTGTTATGCCACTTAGGCGGATGGCGCCTAAGGAATAGCGAGAGTTGGAGGTGCAAGTTAGAGACCTTTTGGGAAAAGGTTTCATTCGGAGGAGTGTTTCCGAGTGGGGTGCACCAGTCGTGTTTGCAACTAAAGCAGATGGCTCGTTAAGGTTGTGTGTGGACTATCGTGAGCTGAACAAGGTGACTAAGAAGAACAAGTATCCGTTGCCAAGGATTGATGACTTGTTCGATCAGCTTCACGAAGCCAAAGTGTTTTCTCAGATGGATTTGGCAACGGGATTTCACCAGTTGAGAGTAGCTAAGGATAGTGTGCCAAAGACTGCTTTTAGGACACCGTCCGGATTTTTTGAGTGGTTGGTGATGCCATTCGGGTTGACTAACGCGCCAGCGTATTTTGTGGATCTTATGAATAGAGTGTTCAGAGATCAGTTGAATAAGTTCGTACTTGTGTTCGTGGATGATATACTGGTTTACTCCAGAAATGTGGAAGAACATAAGACGCACTTGAGAGTTGTGTTAGAGATCTTGCGAAAGCATCAGCTTAAAGCTAAGTTCACAAAGTGTCACTTCTGGAAGGATGAAGTGAGGTTCTTAGGTCATGTTGTTTCTGGAAAAGGTATAGCGGTTGACCCCGCTAAAGTTGCAACAATCCAGGACTGGGATAGACCTAAGAATGCAATAGATGTTCGGAGTTTCCTTGGATTGGCTGGTTATTACCGAAGGTTTATCAAGGATTTCTCTAAGATGGCTGCACCATTAACAGGATTGACGAAGAAGAATCAAGTGTTCGCATGGGATGCGAAGTGTGAACAAGCGTTCGAAATCTTGAAGGAGAGATTGACGAGTGCACCTGTGTTGACCATTCCAAGTGGGAATGAAGAGATGGTGTTATATACTGATGCATGTGGTACTGGACTTGAAGCAGTGCTAATGCAGAAGGATAAAATAGTGGCTTATGCAAGTCGACAGCTAAAGCCACATGAGAGAAACTATCCAACTCATGATTTGGAGTTGGCAGCGATTGTGTTTTCTCTGAAGATGTGGAGACATTACCTGTTGGGAGTACGATTCGAGTTGTTTACGGATCACAAGTCGTTGAAGTATCTTTTCTCCCAAAAGGATTTGAATCTTAGGCAGCAACGTTGGTTAGAGTTTCTGGCATCGTATGATTTTGGGATAGCCTATACTCCTGGCAAAGGCAATGCAGTTGCAGATGCATTGAGTCGAAGACATGCAAGTTTGGGAGCGATGTTTTCGGAATGGAAGGGCCTCGAGTATTTGGCAAGGTTCGATTTCAGGCCAAGGTGTGAGTTGGAACCTGAAATATTGGCAAGCTTGTCGATAAGACCTACTCTTATCAAAAGGATTGGCGAGGGCCAAAAGAAAGATGAGAAGCTTGTCGAGTCCATTCAGAAACTGAAACCAGAGGATAAGGAGTTCGAGGTCGACCGAGAAGGCTGGCTTCGAAAGCAAGGACGATTAGTTGTTCCTGATGTCGACGGATTGAGGAATGAGGTTCTGAGAGAATGTCATCACTCGAAGCTAACGATTCATCCCGGTGGTAATAAAATGTATCAGGACATGAAGCGAGTCTACTACTGGGAAGGGATGAAAAGAGATATTGGAAAATTCATTTCCAAGTGTATGAACTGTCAGTTAGTAAAAGATGAACAGAAGAAGCCGAGCGGTTTACTTCAGCCATTAGAGGTTCCTACGTGGAAGTGGGAGCATATATCGATGGATTTTATCGATGGACTACCTAGAACTAGGGCAGGGAATGAAGGGATTTGGGTCATTGTGGATCGTTTGACCAAAAGTGCGAGATTTATTCCTGTCAAGACGACTAGGACAGTGTCAAAATTGGCTGAGCTTTATGTGAAATGGATAGTTCGATTCCATGGTCTCCCAAAGAGTATAGTAAGTGACGAGGATCCATTGTTCACGAGTGGATTTTGGAAAAGTTTGCAAGAAGCTTTGGGAACCGAATTGTGCTTAAGTACGGCATATCATCCCCAAACTGATGGTCAGACCGAGAGAGTCAACCGAGTTTTAGAAGATCTCCTGAGGTCTTGTGTGATAGACTTCGGAGGATCATGGGAAGACCATCTGCATCTGGTTGAGTTTGCATATAATAAAAGCTACCAGTCGAGTATTGGGATGGCACCATACGAGGCGTTGTATGGAAGGCCGTGCAATTCTCCAGCTTGTTGGTTAGAAACTGGAGATAAGTTGGTACTTGGGCCCGAGATGATTAGAGAAACCTCGGGTTGTATCAAAATTGTTCGGCAACGAATGAAAGCGGCCCAAGATCGTCAAAAGAGTTACGCCGATAAGCGTCGTAAGGATTTAGAATTCGACGTAGGTGATATGGTTTTTGTGAAGATTTCACCGTTAAAGCATATGGTTTGATTCGGAAGTAAAGGAAGGTTGGCTCCTAGGTTTGTTGGACCATTCCCGATAGTCAAGCGAATAGGAAAGCTCGCATATAGGTTGGAGTTACCCGAGAAGATGTTGAGTATGCATAATGTTTTCCATGTGTCGTTTCTACGGAAGTTTTTGCAAGACTCGAATGTGGTGGTATCTCCAGAACAGTATGAAGATTTAGACGTCGAGACCGCAGTTGCGAAACCTCGTAGGCAACTTCGTGTTGTGGGAAATGATACGAAACAGCTTAGGAGGAAGACGGTTAAGCTAGCTAAGGTACAATGGAGTGAAGATGGCGACGATTGTACATGGGAGACGGAAGAGAGCATGAGGGCGACTCATCCAGAACTCTTCGTCGGTAGGACCCTTTGATATCGTATCTTCGTTGTGTCATTGTATCTTGTTGTTGTGTGATAGAATTCCGCGTGCTAGGATAAGGCTATGGATGCATGGCTTGATGGTTGCTAGTTTGGATGATAGAATTGGCTTCACATGGATGATAGGCATGCAGAATTGTTGTGGTTGCTTGTGTTTGCTTGGAATTTCGGGGGCGAAATTCTTAAGGGGGGGAGAGTGTAACAGCCCGCATTTTACGTATCGGAAGTTCGTAAAATATTTTTATTTTATTCCCTGAGGGTTGGATCATTCTCATCTTTTGGTATGTTGCATATGGGGATGTGTGACATGTCCATAATTTTTACCGATTTTGTTTGGGACCATTTTTCCCCTGTCAGTCTTGTACTGGGCATAACTTTTGACTCAGGTCGAATCAGGGGGTGAGATCTGTGCCATTGGAAAGGAATTGATGATTCCCTTTCCGTAGAGTGGTTACATTAAGGATTTGGTTCAGCGGTTTGGGAGAAATCGCTGTTTTAAGGTTTTTCAGTTGGTTGTTCAGGTTTTGGAAGGCTAATGGGCTGATTTGGAGAAGGCCCATTAGAGGGTGGGTGGAGACTATAAATAGGGGGTAAGGGGTATGGAGAAAGGTTTCTTAAAACCTATTTTTTCAAAACCGAAAACTCTAAGCTCCTAACCCTCTTTGCTCAACCTAACATCAAATTTTAGGGTTTTTTGATAAAAATTCATCGCCATGGCAAGCTTATCAATACAAGAAGCTCCAGAAGGTAAAAAATTCCTCATTTTGTTGATTTCTTATAAAATTTAGGGTTTGTCCATGATTGAGGAAACTTGTGAATTAGCTTGTAATTGCTTTAATGGGTTCAATGTAGTTGAAATTATATTGGTTTCAACATTGATTTTGTTTTTTTCGCTACATTTGTGTAGAGATTGTTGAGATGGAACCGGGACCTGTAGATGATAGTGTCCTATATTTGCAACACAGGCATAGGTCGAACAATAACGCTTTGATGGCGCTATGTACGTACAGTGTTTGTATGTTGGCCTAAAGTAATTTTTTTTTGTATGCATGTCTTACGTTGTATGTTAAATTTTATTTACAGGGAAAAGATCCTGTTCGGATTATAGATCACACAGTTTCCGTTGGCCAGTGACCTCCGCACATCCAGAAGTATTAGCCTTGCTTGATCGCGCTGGATTTTGACTAGTACACGGGTTGAAATACGTTCAACTCGATCGTTATCTCCTCACTGCCTTAGTCGATAGATGGAGACCGGAGACATCGACATTCCAATTTAGAGTTGGAGAGATGACCATCACTTTGGGTGATGTGGCGGTCCTGCTAGGCGTCCCGATTGATGGCGCTCCTTTGAGGACTCCAGAGACCGGAGACTACCTAGAGATGTGCCAGCGGCTTTTAGGTATTAGGCCTCCCGCGGACCAGTGGATGAGAAATGAGCAAATTATAACTAGTTGGTACAAAGCACAGTTTGAGCATGACATTCCACATAATGCCATGCAGGAGCAGATAGAACAGCGTGCTAGAGCTATTATACTCTAGATTATTACTCAACGCCTGATATGCGATCATTCTAAGACTCGGATGTGGCTGAAATGGTTGCATTTTATTGAGGATTTTGATCATTGTCGGCAATATTCTTGGGGCAGTGCGACATTAGCATACACATATACGAAACTTAGCAAGACCATTTTGTTTGAGAGCCCTTATATGGGGGGTTGTCCTTCTTTGATACAGGTATTTTATTTTCGTATGCTTATTTGCTTCTTAATTTTGTTTTTATGCATGTCGTGTTTCTTTATTAAATTTCTTGTTAGCTATGGTCGTGGACGTATCTTCCCCTTGGTAGACTTGAATTAAAGCAACCCAATATTGATATGTCTTTGCCTTACGGGGCTAGGTAAATTTAATCCGTTAATTATTTATCTTATACGTGTTAACTTATTTCCTCTATCTCTTACCAAGTCACAATTACAGGTGGGTTGGAAAGAAGAACACTGCATCGACTCCGAGGCATAATCTAGCTTTCTAGCGCAATGAGCTCGACGTGCTTAGTCCGGATGTTGTTACATGGACCCCATATGACCAGGATTTTGAACAGCTTCCTGCCTTATGTACCGTGTCTTTCGATCTGTGGACCGTCCGTGTACCCATTATATGTTTAAACGATGTAGTATATCACCTTCCTGACTGGGTGATGCGTCAGTTTGCATTTAGACAACATCTTCCTGAACCATCCCCACATTACAGGATTAACTTAGAAGTACCCGGGGAGTACTAGGCGGCCATTGAGACAAGGAACCATCGGCACATGCACACGCAGCAGGAGCGGGAGTTCACCTTGCCGGACGAAGAGTATTACACATGGTATCGGTAGATTACCGGACGGTATATTCTTCGCAGCGTGGAACCTCTTGGTACTGTAGTGGAACCGTACATGCCTAGAGCTCCTCTTGAGAGGAATGTGGTATGAAAACCGTGCTAATAAATGAATTTTTTATTTTTTTGGCAAGTTTGAGTTTTATGTAAGTTAACTTATAAAATGCAGGCGGATGGGGTGTACCGGGCTATAGAAATGGTTGATGAGTTATCTCATGAGGTGCCCGAACAAAGCAAGGGAAAATGCTTTAGCATCAAGCGTATTTTGCAAACAATTTTGGGAAAGAACAGGATTGCAAGACCGGCACCGCCTCCTCCACCTCCCCCAGCTCAAGCTTTAGCACCCGTAGAAGCTTCGGAGGCACAAGAAGTCCGCGACATTCCTCAGCTGCCAACTACTAAGGTTTATACATCATGGAAGAAAAAGGTGGCGTCAAGGGGAAAGGGTAAGGGTAAGGAAGCAAATTCGTCTCAACCAACACAAGTTGTGCATGGTCCGTCACAGCCCCAAGAAGGTTCCACATCGTCTTCACATGAAGATGTACCTTCGAAACTGAAGAAGAAACAGAGAGAAACTCCTTACCAGCAACGGATCCTGAAGTAGTTGGTCCATAGGGTGGTGTTGTAGTTTGTAGGTTAACTGTTATTTTTAGCTACTTGAACTTTTTATTCGGATGTTGAAATTGTGTAATGTTTTGCGGGTTGTGATTAACTCAGATTTGGAGTTGTAACGTATGCTTAGTTTGGTTTATGTGACATCATTTTGGTTTGCCGTAAGAGGCTCAAATGTTTGCTTTTGGTTGTTTATCGTTATTGACTTTAAGTTGATGAGTTTATGCATAACTGTGTAGGAAATATAACCTGTAAAGTACCTGGAGCTGCATTTGGAATAACGCGTATAGCGTTATTCCAAATAACGCTTATAGTGTTATTATAAATGCCGCTCCAAGTTGTTATCTTTAAACCGTGCACAACCTGGAGCATTTTTTAGAATAACGCTGTAAGCGTTATTTGGAATAACGCTATGTGCGTTATTCCAAATGACTCTCCAGGTTGGTATCCTATCATTAAAAGACGTGCCATCTTCATCAACCCACCCATTCATTTGTTACTTTCCCAAATCAAACCCAAAAAACCTCACAATTCAAAAGTCCTATTTTGCTCACAATTGAAGGTACTCCACGGATCTTTTCTTTTAGTTTATTGTTTTTCAAAATTAGTCCATAATGTATGTTTTATTCATGCAATTATACTTTAGATGAATCAATGGGAACTTGATGATGAAACTTTAGCCAAGTACATGGATGAGTTTGAATCAATTGAACGCCGACCGGGCAAAGAACCACGATTGGAAGCTCTCATACCTAAAGAAATGCGACAAAAGACCTTTGTAGCAGTGGATGGAAACGGCGGAAGAAATAAGGGTAAAGCCTTAGCGATTGGTGAAGCAGTACCACGACAATATTGCAATTGTAATGTCTATTGTCATGTGCATGTTGCGAAGAGTAAGGCAAACGCCGACGGTACTACGCTTCCGGGCGATATCCGGTTTGGTTATCTGTGCCACACTTGGTTACGCGTTGTCGTTACACGGAGTGGATTGATCCTCCATTATGTCGAAGAGGCCACGAGTATGTCCTAGAGATGCAAGAAGAGAATTCACAACTAAAGACCGAAATTTACCAAATGCGGGAAAAATATGACTCACTGGAGTCCACCATTCCTAGATATCCTAATGAGTAATGTAATGGTCTATGTATCGGTATATGTATCGTTCTAATGTATTGTTTTACATACCGTTCTAATGTATCATTTTATGTATCGTTATATGTTGTGTTCTAATGTATCGTTTTATGTTTTGTTATATGTAGTGTTCTAATGTATCGTTTTATATATCGTTCGAATGTAGTTGTAATGAGTAGTGTATTGGTGTTTAATGTTGTATCATTTCGTGCATTGTATTGCCGTATAATGTTATCACTAAGCCAATTCTCCAAAACATATTTCATTTACGTAATACAACCAAGGTAAATGTTACCACACACATAAAACAACAGGATAAATAGTTACGACATATGTCTTCTACATAATAAAACCAAATAGAAACATATGCAATGTAATAAAACATGATAGGTAGGTACTACATAACACTTAGTAAAGTCTATGTCACTGTAGTACAACGGCTCTTCTTATGGCCATTTACTCCACACTTGTTGCACCTATTAGATCTAAAAGACTGCCACTCGTCCATGGTGCCTTTAATTCTAGTAGATCTAGGTCGGCCCGGTGCTCTCCGAGCTTGCGGTGGAAAAACCAAATGTCCTGAAGGTTGCAGCCAATAGCGCTTGTCACGAACTGGATGAAACTCAAGCGTGTAAGCCGCGTGATAACTCTGAACTATGTACCAGTTGGAGGCGAAGTCGTGATGAGCTCTTTTGGCCCCATTTGCCACTGCCGAACATGCAGCCATAACATGTGCACAAGGAAGGTGCTGTAGCATTGGTATCTTACATGTACACGAACAATTATTACCATCTATCTTTACTGTAAATTCATCACCGTAGTAGTGTATTACAACCCATTCATATTCGCCGAAGCGAATTATCTTGCAACGTCTAGCTTCTTCGGCTCTTTCAGCTATTTTTGCCTCCCACTTTGGGGTTAATTTGCATACCGAACTAACAATATTTTGCCGCCTGTTACAGAAATAATCCACCGATCTATAGAAGGTACGCGCAACCAATGACTTAGCTGGAAGCGATCGTGCACCTCTTAGCACATCGTTGAAGCTTTCAGAAGCATTTGTCGTCATTACATGAAACCTTCCACCATCGTCTTTAAACAAAGCCCAATTTTCCTCTTTTCCTCCCAAACCTCTCTCAATCCAGTTATGAGCTCTTACGTTGGCCATCTTAATTTCCTTCCGAAGCTTACGATACTCAACCTCTTCTGATGCACATGCCACCGCATAGAATAAACCAGTCAAACGTTGATCTCTAAAGCCGGCTTTTTGAAAATTTGCTTTTAGATGCCTCGCGCGAAATCTATGCTTATGTGGCTCTACCCATCTTTCCTGCAATGCGATAGGGATTCCTTTCATTCTATCAGATATGAAAGTAATACGATGATTGTTTACACTATGTATAAACCGTCTCATACAGGAATAAAACCAAGTCCAAGATTCAGCCGATTCGGACTCAACAATGGCATACGCCAATGGATAGAGTGGATCATTTGCATCCGTTGCAGTGGCTACGAGTAGTGTACCTTTATATTTGCCATACAAATGGGTGCCATCGATACAAAGCAATGGACGACAATGTAGAAATCCTTCAATAGAAGGGCCAAATGCCCAAAATGCACGTTTAAATACACCAACTTCATCTGTTAATATATGGCTTACACTACCGGGATTTGATCTTCTAACTTCATCATTGAATATGACTCCGCCCAATCCCCGTAAACCATAACAATTGCCTTGCTCAGAGATCTCCAAGCTTTCATATAACCAATCTTAATAAAAAATTGTTCTTCAACCAACACTTGAACTGTTCTAGCTGATATGTTTAAATCAGACTTCACAAAAGGCATGATCTTCGATACCAGAAATGTTGATGTCGCTTGGGGATTGCTTGAATTGACCGTTGGATTAACGCAAGTATGCTCATCTCTATACTTCTTATCAACCCACAACCCAGCCTGCGATTTTTTGGATTCAATTGCATGAATTCTCCATTGGCAAGTATCGTCTATATTGCAAATGGCAGTATACATTTCTTTGTTGGATCTAATGGGCTTAAAAGAAACAACATGTAAAATGGACTGCTCACTTAGTTGTTGCAGAAATTTAGCTTTGCTCTCAAATACAAGACCAGGTTTAAAGCCACTTTGAACGTAGGAGGACGAGAATAATTCTCCCCTACTTTGCAAGTCCTCGACAACGGATCTGGCTAACATTTGCGCAGTACACATGTCCTCATCAAGGGGAATCTCCATCGCAGGTTCGTCATTACCCCCATCTTCTTCATCATCCTCATCATCTATCTCTTCAGCTCCGAAGTCAAAGTTCAACGAATCATTATTTACTTGCATGTTGTCAAACCATGCGTGATTATTATCGGGAATCGAAGCAACCGTCATGCTGTCCAAAGCAGGTCCAGGGTTCGTTTGTAGGTCTACAATTCCATCTACTTGACTCGCGTCATCGCATGCATTCTCTTCGAACGGCGATTGCTCTTCCATGAAATCCTGCGGACAGCTGCATCATGAAAATATTACACCTTGATCGAACAATTAAGCATGACTCAAATAACAATTCATTTCTGAGAATACTTACTCCTGACTCATATGATATAACTCAGATGGCATTGGCTGCAACGGTTCTGCTACTTGTGTAGATGGTCCAACATTACTTTGTGTATGATGGTAATAAGGACCAAAACTACACAATATATGACGGGCAATAACAACAATTGGGAGAACCAAAATATAACATGTTAAGAAAACCTTTTAAGTTGGGCTTACCTCTGCGTCGCGCATCCAATACTTTCCTGCGTGGGAAATGGAAAGCTAAAATGCAGATTCTGTGTATAATTCATATGCGGGGGGTACGCATAGAACATTTGATGTTGTCCATACTCTGAAACATTAGAAGGAGGAATACTATTTGGTGATGGGATTAGATGAGTTGGACGGAAAGGTGCTGCTCGAACGGGTCTTGAAGCAGCAGGTGCTTCTACCACTAACTTTGTCGTTTTCACAACAAATAACCCTATAGTCTTACAAGCCGCAGAAAACATTATGTAACACCCCGTAATTCTATAACACTAGGATTCACAAATCAGGGCAGAATTAAAAGTTAAAATCAAAATCAAGGGAAACGGGCTACGCCATTGCGTTTGTCTCGTAGTTCTGCATGAAAACGTGTCTGAGTTTGCGTAAATCGGAGTCCGTATGAGGAAGATATGGCCTCCGGAAGATTCAGTGAAGTTCAAATTTCAAAATAGGTCAAGTTCAAAATTCAAATCGGACCCAGATTGGGCTGGGCAGGAATTTTCCCGCCCAAGGCACCCAGGTCGACTGGGTAGTCGACCTGGGGCACCCAGGTCGACTGGGTAGTCGACCTGGGTCACCCAGGTTGACTGGGTAGTCGACCTGGGGGTCGACCCCCCTGCTTTTTCCTGTTTTCTGCACCTGGTTCGTTCTTCTGTATTCGGACGCCATTCTGACCAGATTCGTTGACTTCTACACTATATAAACAGCCATGGTCTTCTTCTCTATTCACAATTCTTTTCTATCCTTATGCTGCCTCTGAGAAATAAATAAATAAGTGAGTAAAATAATATATGTATAATAAATCAAGACGAGGAAATGCTGCTAAAAGATTTTCAAGAAGAGGTTCAAGTCAAGCTAGGATTCAAGAGGAGGTTCAAACGACTTCAACGACTATTTTTCTACGAATCATAGCAACGCCATCTTTCTGTTCTAATCTAATCTCTGTAAGTCAGTTACTTTTTAGATTTGAACATTTCTCTATGTTCGTGACATGAAATTAAAGGAATAAAGGAATATGCCAAATCTTTCTATTCAAACTTGTGCCTATATCTTTGGACCTAATTACGAATTGTTATGATTCGATGACCAATTAGGCATTGCCTATGACTATGGACATTGCCTATGACTATGAACATTGCCTATGACTGTCACTGTGACTATAAGGATTATTTCCTTGACTAAGCCTGTGCCTTTGATTAGGAAATATAAACTATTGCCTATGACATAACAAGGACATCTGTGATTGAACACCTGTGATTCATGACTAGGAAAGTGTTGCTTAAGTTTTGTGACTATGAAATTGGGTCTAAACCCGATCATCTATTCTGTCTATTCTTGGTTATTTTTGGTTTTAGACCTTGGGAATTTACCTATTAAGTTAGGTATACCCATGTTCCTGAACCGACGTCGTTATTTAACCCTTTTTATGCCAGTTATTATGTCTATCTTTTGCATAGCATCTTTGGTTCATTCCCTAATTTCTGCGAATCTAGATTTATCTATAATCTAGATTGAATCACGATTATACGAACGGTGGGAATATGATTTGGGCAAAATATGAAATTTACTAAAAACGTAGTTTAACTTGGAAATTGGCATAAATTGGGAACATGTATTATGGCATGTTCATAGAAATGCAAATTGGATAAATTTGACATGAATTATAAGATGTGTAATTTGAATCTAGTATTGACGTGTAAATCTAGCATTTACATGAATACTGAACTAGAGTAATAAGTCTAGAATTAGAATGTTGAATCGGAATTGGATTAGCTAATTTGGCACGGTAAGTATGTTGGCGTAAATTTGAAATTGGCCATAATTGGGAATAACCGTCAGGTTTAGCAAAATCATGGTTAGTGACACTTAATTGGTATAGTTTACATACCAAAAGGCATAAATATGATATAGAGGGGAAAATGGGCCATAAGAATAAATGTTGACAGTTTACATTAAAAGGGTAATTAGGAAATAAGTAAATTAGGAATAATTTACTTATAGAATTTGGCCTAAATGAGGTAGTGTAAATTTAGACAAATTAAAGGTTTATTAATGACATCTCTTTTAATGGTACACCAGAAAGTTCTAGGGTGACAGAGAGATAGTGTCTAGGCTTGGGTTTGGAAAATACAAGTTTCCTGCTCTCCCTGGCTATCCCTAACTGATCCGACGGACGGGATAGTTACTTTCAAAACCTGATTTGAAAACTAATCAAAACCCTTTGAACTTAGAAAACACGAATATGCCTAACCCGAGGTTAGACTGAGTTGCGATGTAAACCTGCCCGGAACCAACCGGCACATCCAGTATTTGCAACAATATCTGTCTGATGTGAGTGTTCGCGACTTTAATTTATTTAGTTAAAGCTAGAACAAGAAAGGTAGGATTAAATTAACCAAGACACTTAACCAGTTCAACATGATAACTAAATCGATGGGTGGGGTTAGGTTCAGACTGACACTTAACATAGTTAAGCTAGAATGGGAGGGTTAAGTCCATAGGAACACATAACCAACTTAACACAGTTAAGCTAGAATGGGAGGGCTAAGTCCATAGAGACACTTAACCAAATTCAAGGTAGCAAGACAAGATTTTTAGGGGTTAAGTAACTAAGGAAACACTTAGCCAAATTAACATGTTAACTAGACTAGAAGGTGGGGTTAAGTAAAGTTAATACACTTAGCCAAATTAACATGTTAACTGGACTAGAAGGTGGGGTTAAGTAAAGTTAATACACTTAGCAAAATCAACATGTTAACTAGACTAGAAGGTGGGGTTAAGTAAAGTTAATACACTTAGCCATATTAACATGTTAACTAGACTAGAGGTTGGGGTTAGGTAAATACACTTAGCCAATTTGATATGTTAGCTGGGCTAGACCGTAGGGTTAAGTAAACTTGAACACTTAACCATCAGGTTGTGATAAAGGAATGGGGCTAAGTCTAAAACGTGAAGGGATAATACTTAACCATTGATAACATGTTAGTTAAAACATATGGGCAAGGTTAAGTTAAAAAGGAACACTGAACCAATACAGGGTGAATGGGTAGGGTTAAGTAATAAGAAATACTTAACCAATATAACTTGGTTTGTGGTGGGGTTAAGTTAACATGAATTACTGATAACACTTAACCAGTTTGATAGGATAAATGAAGAGGGTTAAGTCAGCTTGAATTGACTAATGACACTTAACCAATCCAAATTGACAGGAAAGGGAACTAAGTAGTAAACCTTAGTTAAGAAAACAACGATTCTGGAAACTAAGTGGTAAATCTTAGTTAGTAAAACTAAGTAGTAATTCTTAGTATAACACGGGAAGGAGCGAATGTCCGTCTGAGTAAAAAGAAGGCTCCAACGAAATGGGTTACGAAGCCCGAGGCTTCGAGGGGACGTGAGGGTACTCTTGGTATCCCTCTGTGAGGCTGCAGATGATTCTCCTGGGCTCACAGAGGTTAAGGTCTGCGTAGAAGAACCAGTGGTAGGCCTTGGTTGCAATACATGGCAACCTAAAGACCAGGATGGACCAACGTGATTCGGCGAGAAGACGGTAGCCCTGTGATAGCAACTCGTCGTCTACCATCCATCTTGAGTCAATCGAGATACGTGAAGCGGAAAGACGGAGAACTCCAAAAGACCATATACTTGCTATCTAGTTATGGGTGAGGATGGCCATAGGATAGAGGGGCACCGGGGGCCGGCGTATAGTTCTCGTTTTACAAGGTGTACCTTTCATTAGTTGAGGGAGGTGTCAAGTGGGACCATAGCCACTGAAATAAAAACAGACCTTAGTATATGCATCGGTAGATATCTAAAAGCTCCCGACCGAGTTCTGTATTCCTTGATTTACCCTGCCATAGGACTCGGACTGCACATTACAGGACATGTGCATCTAGACAAGCGATAACGGTTCACAATACATGCGTGGGGAAGTATAGGAACATATGCCACTCTAGGTAGTGTGTCCTAGACTTGGGGCCATCGTTCGTCAGGTAGCATAATCCCTGGTTGGACTAGGTGGCATAAACCCTGAATCCGAGAAGCATTTAGCAGATAGCGTAAATTCTAGTTAAATCTAGAAAGCACTTGATAGAAAACCCTAGATTTGATCTAGGTAATAAGTAATGAATGTATGCCGAAGGGAAATGGAAAATACAGGGATTGAGATCACGTTAACTTTACTAGTTGGGACACTAGATAGGCGGTGCAGAGATATAGAAACCAGTATAACAAGGAAATAGCGAAGCGGCGAAAGTATTAGAGCGTATCCAGTTTATCTTATCTTAGCATATCTTGTGACTACCTTGTCTAATCTTGTTGATCCTATCGTCATGGTGTAATCTTGTATTCGGTTAATTCATGTCGTTTTGTTTTTCCATGTTCACATGCTTGAAGTTACTGAACTTACTCAGGCTTTATGTCTGACTCTGTTTTCCTTTCGTCTTCTTTTCTTCCGTCCCCCCCCCCCCCCCAGGTAGTAAAGGAGGGAATAGTTTAGCTCAGGTTTAGTTGGACTGCCACTCTTTCCCAGCTTGAAGATTGGTCGAAGTTTGCTTGGATTCTCCTTTCAGATGCTATGGCTGGCTCTTGCTAAAATCGGGGAATATAAATGTTGTTTTTATGCTTCTTTATTTTGTAAGACAGATGATACTCTGATATTGTAAAGAAACCATTGTACAAACTATTTTATCAATAAAGCAAAGTTTTATTTTCCGCTGTTTAATTTCTGTCTGTCTTGTAATTTGTCTGCATCTTTTACCCTAAATGCTCCACAGAACTTAGTGCATTCCCTTTGTGAGTGACACTAACGGATGTGGGGTGTTACACGTGGTATCAGAGCTGAAGGTTACCGGATCAGATAAAAGATTTGAAAAATTATTTTCAAAACGGTTTTTAAAGAAGCATTTTCAAGAGAAAAGATTTGTTTTAAAGACATATTCCCCAAAGCCATACGCACTATCTTCTCTTCCTCTGTTTAAATTCTTGTCTCCTTCTTTTTTGAGTCTCTGGGGCTCCTAGCTTTCTGGGAGGTAACCTCATCGAAGGGCAAAGTAGTGCCCGGCTTCCATCCATAGCCGTAGTTATTTCATCTACGGGCTATTTTCTTTCGAAGCTTATAGGGTTTTCCGGATGATGGAGGCAGTTTTCGAGAGATTTGTCAACATGACTACACACGGAAGGGGATGAGGAGTTTGGCTAAGGAGCATAACCCTAGGATGAGGAATTCATGGATGTAGACTTAGCACACGAAGGAGGAAGAAATTATTAAACCTAAGACAAGAGGAAGTATCTTTACTAGGGTATGATAGGGCATATAATTAAAGACAAGGGCAAGAACGAGGAACAAGCTTTTCAGAAGGGCAAGTACATGCTTTCGCCACCAAGCGTACCTAGGAGAAAGGTAGTCCGTTTGGAAGAATCTAGTTTTCTGTTCGTGCTATTTCCTTAGGTTCTAGCGCCTCTCATTTGTTCATATCCACTTCCATAGTTGGGTCTCTGCACCATAGTACTTGTATAGTAGAAAGATCCCACTAGAGTCTGAAATCCAATTGGTGGTCCGACCAGTTTATTTTTGGTTAGTAGGGATTTGAGAATAGCTATCGAGTTTGCTTATATCATCTCACGTAGATCGTCTAAATTCGGGGGAGATATTCCTTGGGTGCTTGTCTGATATTGGTTTAGGCCTTTGGGGCTTGTACTTGAGGAATGTCGAGTTCGGTTTGGATGGTTTGCGTGAGAGATGAATAGTTGTGGGAGGCACTCCAAAGAGCACGTAGTGACCTTTCGACCCTTATAGTTATGGCATGGCAGGTAAAAGGGAGACCTCTAATCATCTTAGTACATATACTTGGTGCCGTAATTGACATCTGTTTATTTTGGAAATGGAGATCAGAAACTTCACAATCGTGAAGTTAAATTAGTTAGGATACAGTGGAGTAAAGCTCAAGAAGGCTAGATACTAGCATCATACCCTTTTCCTTAAGGGTGCATCCTTGATTTCTTTGTTTAGGAGCTTTGCGCATAATTGTTTCTCTCTTTCCAAAGTATATCCTCTAGGTCGTATCTTCGATCCTTTGGTAGAAGTCAATGGATGTAAACATGTATTTGAAACATGTTATGGTTGATGGTTGCAAGTGGTTGCTTGTGAATGCATATGCATACGTATTAGGCACTAGATCAGTTCAGACGCTTTCATATTGCATTTACAGATATGTATTTGTTTGTAAATTGAACTTGATATGTTATCATATGGGTGTTGCATATGGATGATTGGCCGTGCACGCATATAGTATTTACATAACTAGGGATGCTTGCATACATGGTTGGACGCATGGCACTGACATGACTCGCATTAAGGAGGTCGACTGAATCAGTAGACCGCCTGATTTTGTAGTAGATAAAGACATATACACACACTATGCATATGAAAATGAAAGCATTAGAAATCTTTTAAGGACAATGGATGCCTGTGAGTAAATGTTTGAGTAGATGGGTGATTGGATGGTAGGACACATTCTTCCTAACTTGAAGATTTCGGGGACAAAATCCTTTTAAGTGGGGGAGAATGTAACACCCCGTAATTCTGTAACACTAGGATTCACAAATCAGGGCAGAATTAAAAGTTAAAATCAAAATCAAGGGAAACGGGCTGCGCCATTGCGTTCGTCTCAGAATTCTACATGAAAACGAGTCTGAGTTTGCGTAAATCGAAGTCCGTATGAGGAAGATATGGCCTCCGGAAGATTCAGCGAAGTTCAAATTTCAAAAGAGGTCAAGTTCAAAATTCAAATCGGACCCAGATTGGGCTGGGCGGGAATTTTCCCGCCCAAGGCACCCAGGTCGACTGGGTAGTCGACCTGGGGGTCGATCCCCCTGCTTTTTCCTATTTTCTGCACCTGGTTCGTTCTTCTGTATTCGGACGCCGTTCTGACCAGATTCGTTGACTTCTACACTATATATCTACAGCCCTGGTCTTCTTCTCTATTCACAATTCTTTTCTATCCTTATGCTGCCTCTGAGAAATAAATAAATAAGTGAGTAAAATAATATATATAAAATAAATCAAGACGAGGAAATGCTGCTAAAAGATTTTCAAGAAGAGGTTCAAGTCAAGCTAGGATTCAAGAGGAGGTTCAAACGACTTCAATGACTGGTTTTCTACGAATCATAGCAACGCCATCTTTCTGTTCTAATCTAATCTCTGTAAGTCAGTTACTTTTTAGATTTGAACGTTTCTCTCTGTTCGTGACATGAAATTAAAGGAATAAAAAATATGCCAAATCTTTCTATTCGAACCTGTGCCTATATCTTTGGACCTAATTACGAACTGTTATGATTCGATGACCAATTAGGCATTGCCTATGACTATGGACATTGCCTATGACTATGAACATTGCCTATGACTGTGACTATAAGGATTATTTCCTTGACTAAGCCTATGCCTTTGATTAGGAAATATAAACTATTGCCTATGACATAACAAGGACATCTGTGATTAAACACCTGTGATTCATGACTAGGAAAGTGTTGCTTAAGTTTTGTGACTATGAAATTGGGTCTAAACTCGATCATCTATTCTGTCTATTCTTGGTTATCTTTGGTTTTAGACCTTGGGAATTTACCTATTAAGTTAGGTCTACCCATGTTCTTGAACCGACGTCGTTATTCAACCCTTTTTGTGCCAGTTATTATGTCTATCTTTTGCATAGCATCTTTGGTTCACTCCCTAATTTCTGCGAATCTAGATTTATCTATAATCTAGATTGAATCACGATTATACGAACAGTGGGAATACGATTTGGGGAAAATATGAAATTTACTAAAAACGTAGTTTAAATTGGAAATTGGCATAAATTGGGAACATGTATTATGGCATGTTCATAGAAATGCAAATTGGATAAATTTGACATGAATTATAAGATATGTAATTTGAATCTAGTATTGACGTGTAAATCTAGCATTTACATGAATAGTGAACTAGAGTAATAAGTCTAGAATTAGAATGTTGAATCGGAATTGGATTAGCTAATTTGGCACGGTAAGTATGTTGGCGTAAATTTGAAATTGGCCATAATTGGGAATAACCGTCAGGTTTAGCAAAATCATGGTTAGTGACACTTAATTGGTATAGTTTACATACCAAAAGGCATAAATATGATATAGATGGGAAAATGGGCCATAAGAATAAATGTTGACAGTTTACATTAAAAGGGTAATTGGTAAAAAAGTAAATTAGGAATAATTTACTTATAGAATTTGGCCTAAATGAGGAAATGTAAATTTAGACAAATTAAAGGTTTATTAACGACATCTCTTTTAATGGTACACCAGAAAGTTCTAGGGTGATAGAGAGGATAGTGTCTAGGCTAGAATGGGAGGGTTAAGTCCATAGGAACACATAACCAACTTAACACAGTTAAGCTAGAATGGGAGGGCTAAGTCCATAGAGACACTTAACCAAATTCAAGGTAGCAAGACAAGATTTGTAGGGGTTAATTAACTAAGGAAACACTTAGCCAAATTAACATGTTAACTAGACTAGAAGGTGGGGTTAAGTAAAGTTAATACACTTAGCCAAATTAACATGTTAACTAGACTAGAAGGTGGGGTTAAGTAAAGTTACTACAGTTAGCCAAATTAACATGTTAACTAGACTAGAAGGTGGGGTTAAGTAAAGTTAATACACTTAGCCAAATTAACATGTTAACTAGACTAGAGGTTGGGGTTAGGTAAATACACTTAGCCAATTTGATATGTTAGCTGGGCTAGACCGTAGGGTTAAGTAAACTTGAACACTTAACCATCAGGCTGTGATAAAGGAATGGGGCTAAGTATAAAACATGAAGGGATAATACTTAACCATTGATAACATGTTAGTTAAAACAGACGGGCAAGGTTAAGTTAAAAAGGAACACTGAACCAATACAGGGTGAATGGGTAGGGTTAAGTAATAAGAAATACTTAACCAATATAACTTGGTTTGTGGTGGGGTTAAGTCAACATGAATTACTGATAACACTTAACCAATTTGACAGGATAAATGAAGAGGGTTAAGTCAGCTTGAATTGACTAATGACACTTAACCAATCCAAATTGACGGGAAAGGGAACTAAGTAGTAAACCTTAGCTAAGAAAACAACGATTCTGGAAACTAAGTGGTAAATCTTAGTTAGTAAAACTAAGTAGTAATTCTTAGTATAACACGGGAATGAGCGAATGTCCGTCTGAGTAAAAAGAAGGCTCCAACGAATTGGGTTACGAAGCCCGAGGCTTCGAGGGGACGTGAGGGTACTCTTGGTATCCCTCTGTGAGGTTGCAGATGATTCTCCGGGGCTCACAGAGGTTAAGGTCTGCGTAGAAGAACCATGGGTATGCCTTGGTTGCAATACATGGCAACCTAAAGACCAGGATGGACCAGCGTGATTCGGCGAGAAGACGGTAGCCCTGTGATAGCAACTCGTCGTCTACCATCCATCTTGAGTCAATCGAGATACGTGAAGCGGAAAGGCGGAGAACTCCAAAAGACCATATACTTGCTCTCTAGTTAGGGGTGAGGATGGCCATAGGATAGAGGGGCACCGGGGGCCGGTGTATAGTTCTCATTTTACAAGGTGTGCCTTTCATTAGTTGAGGGAGGGGTCAAGTGGGACCATAGCCACTGAAATAAAAACAGACCTTAGTATCTGCATCGGCAGATATCTTAAAGCTCCCGACCGAGTTCTGTATTCCTTGATTTGCCCTGCCACAGGACTCGGACTGCACATTATAGGACATGTGCATCTAGACAAGCGATAACGGTTCGCGATACATGCGTGGGGAAGTATATGAACATATACCACTCTAGGTAGTGTGTCCTAGACTTGGGGCCATCTTTCGTCAGGTAGCATAATCCCTAGTTGGACTAGGTGACATAAACCCTGAATCCGAGAAGCATTCAACAGATAGCGTAAACTCTAGTTAAATCTAGAAAGCACTTATAGAAAACCCTAGATTTGATCTAGGTAATAAGTAATGAATGTATGCCGGAAGGCAATGGAAAATACAGGGATTGAGATCACGTTATCGTTACTAGTTGGGACACTAGATAGGCGGTGCAGAGATATAGAAACCAGTATAACAAGGAAATAGCGAACCGGCGAAAGTATTAGAGCATATCCAGTTTATCTAATCTTAGCATATCTTGTGACTACCTTGTCTAATCTTGTTGATCCTATCGTCATGGTGTAATCTTGTATTCCGTTAATTCATGTCGTTTTGTTTTTCCATGTTCACATGCTAGAAGTTACTGAACTTACTCAGGCTTTATGTCTGACTCTGTTTTCCTTTCGTCTTCTTTTCTTCCGCCCCCCCCCCAGGTAGTAAAGGAGGGAATAGTTTAGCTCAGGTTAAGTTGGACTGCCACTCTTTCCCAGCTCAAAGATTGGTCGAAGTTTGCTTGGTTTCTCCTTTCAGATGCTATGGCTGGCTCTTGCTAAAATCGGGGAATATAAATGTTGTTTTTATGCTTCTTTATTTTGTAAGACAGATGATACTCTGATATTGTAAAGAAACCATTGTACAAACTATTTTATCAATAAAGCAAAGTTTTATTTTCCGCTGTTTAATTTCTGTCTGTCTTGTAATTTATCTGCATCTTTTACCGTAAATGCTCCACAGAACTTAGTGCATTCCCTTTGTGAGTGACACTAACGGATGTGGGGTGTTACACATTAACTCAACATCACCATCGTCAGTAATTATAATTGCCTTAGAACTGGAATCAGTCGTCCAGTTGCATAGTAACTCAATATCAAATTGCTCTGCATTAATCATTGTTGACTTAAATATTGAGGCTTTTAATTGCTTCAAGTTACAACCTATGTGAACTTTTACAGGTTTGAAAGATCCACCTTCGTATTTCCCACACTTTCTATCGTCAATAACCAGCTCACCATCAAAGTAGCATAGAATCGCAATAAACTTAGGAGCCATTCTAATTTACCATAACCTAAAAGAATATATTACCAAAAGTTATAGATCCAGAAAAACTAAGATTTAGGGTTTTGAAATTCAAACCATGTGTTAATCAAACGACGGAGAATAGAGTCCAGTTGACGTAAATCTGAAATTACTGATAGATCAGAGATAAAATTAATGAATGGTTTAATTTCGGAATTTGATTTAAGGTATTGGGTTTCTTTTTTTCAATATTTAGAAAGTAAAAAAGTGAGGAGGAAGAGAGCAAAAGCTCTCTGTATATCACGTCTGTGCGTCTTTTCAAATAACGCGATAAGCGTTATTTTAAATAACACAAAAGAAAACTGTAAGACTTAACACACCATTATTTTATTTTTGCGTTATTTAGGATAACGCTTTCATGCGGTATTCTAAATAACATATTAAACTGTGTTCTTCCAAAAATCATTACCACTAATCATGTGCGTTATTAAAGATAACGCTCGCTAGCGTTATTTATGATAACGCTCTTGTGTTCAACAGAGAAACACAGGGTTTAAACTTAAAAACATGCTTGCGTTATCTAGAATAACGCTACACGCGTTATTTCAAATAACGCTGTCAAATAACTGTTTTCAGCTGATGTGACATAAACCAGGCTACGGCCATAATAAGTTTTCAAACAAGGCTAAATGTGTTATAAGTTTATAAAAGGGGGCCAAGTTGGAAAAAATCCTTTGTATAAACATGTAAAATGATAAAAACTGTTTCATACTCGAAAATGGAGCTCATGTCAATTGTCCTTCGAGCCCTTTGCCAAGGGTAACACTGAAGATAGTTGCTACTCTATTCAGCAAGCCATATCATCGTCTATTCTTTTGCTAACACAATCTACTCCCGAGATGGATCTAATCAGATTCATCTAAATCCCTGCTCTCTGCATTGCGCGATGTCGGTAAGAACTAAGAAATAGGCATGATAAGAAAAGGCTAATCAAATTAGACATGGAAGATCGAAGAAATCTCAGCGTTTGTATAATGAGGATAAGGAATTAGAAGCGGGAGAATTTGAGGTGTTTTGTCACCATTATTTTCGCTGCTAGGGTTTAACATAAGGAGGCAATTTCTACACAGTTGAATATGTGGAGTAAGTCAACTAATGGGACTGAATTATATGGCTGCATAAGGGGCAAATGTTATGTTGGACGGCAATAATATATAACTTGTGATATGATCTATCAATGGAATGATAATAAATATTATATACCACTATCAGTTGTTTCCCTAATATGCAAGGTTAGACAATATGTGTGATTCAGTGTGAAATAGCTTGTTATACAACCGTGATTAAGGCGCATAATGGTGTTCAAGGTAAAAGGTATATGGCCTTTAAGGTGGATTACAGTGCATAGATCAACTGAAAAAAAAAGCAGTAAATATGATCATCTTACATATTAGATAATTGTTATATTAGCGTAGAGTTTCATGCAATCATGGAATGAAAAAGTGAATTGAGCCGCACGAACAGAACATGCATGGAATGAAAGCACATAATAAAGACAGGGAAATGGTCCACAAGACACACAGTCAAGTTAAAAAAAATAGAATACAATAAAATCAATAGCAAATAAAGACAACCAGATTTTCAGATATTAAATGTAAGAAAAGAAAACAGAGGTAGAACCTACACATGTTAATTTCATTGCCTTTTCCTCTGATACTTGTTATATATGTTCTTTAGCCATTTTAATCTTTATCACGAGCATAAGTTGTAAATAGATGGGTAGACTAAAGGTGCTTGACCATCAATAACGGTTGTAGATATGAAATGTGCATGCCACATAGAATATGACTCTGAATTAGCCAGCCATACGTCAACATCACTGGAATTTTGGTTAACAACCTTTGAGCATGATATAAATTCCTTATGTGTGTACGAGAATTCGGTCTTTTGTAGAACAATATATGAGCATGACATGGAAATATACGTCACTCATATGTTTGCATGCACGCTACGTAAGGCAGTACATTGGTCAATTAACCTAAAAAGAGTTTGTTTATGGTAGTTGCGTGGTTATGCCAATAAGAGTACACAGCAAATTATACACGAGTTCATATAAAAAAACACATACAAGATAAATAATTAGTAATAGTGTAACAACCCGCATTTTACATATCTTGTACATAGAATAACTTTTGACTTGGGTTGAATCAAGTGTTGAGACATAATCCAGTGAAAAGGAAATGATGATTCACTTTCCGTAGAGTGACCACATTAATGATTTGGCTTAGCGGTTTGGGAGGAATCGCTGTTTTAAGGTTTAACAGTTGGCTGCTCAGGTTTTTAAAGTCTTAATGGGCTGATTTGGAGAGACCCATTAGTGGGCTAGTGGAAAATTATAAATAGGGGGTAAGAGATATGGAGAATAGTTTACTTTCTCCATTCTCTCATTTGGTGGCCTATGTTCCTCCTTCCTCTAACATCTTTCCACCATTAAAATCGAGATTTAAGAAAGGAAATCCAAGATCTACACCATTTGAAGCTAGATCTACATCATTTGAAGTGAGAATTCATCGGATCGAAAGATTTGGATCAAGTTCTTCGCTGTCCAGAATCTAATTTCATCGTTTTTTTTTTGCTTTGATTTGGAGAATTGGTGAGTGATATGCATCTCTTACACGGATTCAATCAAGTATACGAATGTTTGATCATATTTTTCATCAAATTCAAGTTGTTTTCCTTAGATCTACAACACGGTAAGTCTATTTTCATATGAATCACCATAAGATCTAACTTAACAAGTTTAAACTAGAAATTCTTTTGCAATTTCATACGTTTACGCAAGATAGATTCATAATTTAGTTCATATGTTCATTTGTCATAATTTTGGAGTGATTTGCATAATTTTTATGAAGATAGTCATACTCATGTTGATGGTGATTTCATAACACACTTATGGTTGTGTTGAATGAATTGGTTGAGTAGAGTTTATTGATCTTAATGTTTGGCGAAGTTTTGGTCGAAATCGGGTTTGAGTTAGAGCTATGCAAGAAACGGATCGGCCTCGTCCTGGTCGGTTGGTCTTCTTCTGGTCGGTCAGTGCAAATCTGGTCAGCCGTAGTACATGTATAGTACAAGGCGTTGTACATAGTGCAGTACACATTCCTGGTCGGTCGGTCTTGAAGTGGGTCGGTCATGATCTGGTTGGTCCAGAAGTTGGAATGGTGAAGGTTTGGGTCGGGTCGGTCTTTTTCTGGTTGGGTTGGTCGCTACTAGTCGGGTCGGTCAGAAAGGAGGTGGCCAGCCATATTTTGAAAGAAGTGGTCGCGACTAGTCTGGTTCCAGAAGAAGTGGTTGGGTCAGTCTGGCTCGAGATGGAGGGATCGGTCGGTCGGGCGGCTTCAGGTCGAAGTGATGAATAGGTCGGTCGGTCGGCTCCAATAGGGTCATTTTCTGAAAATTTATATTTTCGAGTACGACCCAGATTTAAATAAAGAGGCCTGGAAAAAAAAATTGGGGGCAACCCCCCGAACCTTCGTCGCAATGAGTGGTGTAATTTGGCTCAGTGATGTTGTGACTTCGAAGTAAGTTCAAGTAGTAAGGTTCAAAGTGTTGAAAGGTGTTCGTTAGTCGGTGTAGAACAGCGAATGAGGTGATAACTCAAAGGTCGTGAGATGGTGGATAATGGTTGCTCGAGAAGGTTGCTTGAGCTATGAAAAGTCGTCAGGTTGGATGACTAGAGATATGAAGGTGAAGAGATTATCGTTGTCGTAAGTTCTAGCAGGCTCAAAACAGGGGTACTATAGGGGCACCTAAAAGACCGGTTGTAGGTCGAGTACCCTGGGTATCGTTAAAAGGCCTAGTTGTCAAGGTTGGACATACATACGTATCATTAAAAGGCATATGGAGTTTGTGCTAGAACTGGGGTTACCGTTAGCCCTTGACATATGGCAAGGTTGGCCGTCATACGATTGACGATGGTTTCGAAGAAGGATTGGCGGTGATAGCCAGAGTCTTTCATGCATGTTGGATGTTCTGTTTGTACCGTCTCTCGTAGACTATTCAACGTCGAAGGAGATATTACTTAGGTGCTTGTCTGATATTGGTTTAGGCATCTGAGGCTTGTGCGTGAGGGATGTTGAATTCGCTCAGGATGGTTTACGTAAGATCTATAATTTGGATGCTATGAGTGCTATTGATGGTTGTTTTCTGTAACAATCCGGAATTTTAGAGCCAATTTTAAATTTTAATTTAAGCTATTTTGACGAGTATTGAAGAGAAAATGACTATTTTTGCTAAATAAAATTTGTGAATAATTCTAAAATTTAGTTTTTATGTTTTAATTACTTAAAATAAACTTGGTAAAATTGTTAAAACGATTTAAAAATCCGAAATTTGAAAATTTGATTTTTGAATCAACACATAGCCCTTAAAAAGTGAGATTTTGATAGGAAGCTCAGAATTCGGTGAGATAAAATTTTTTAGATTCAAAATGACAAATCGTTGTTGAGTTCCAAAATATGCATCAAACGGAGTCAGTGTGTGGCCGTGCGAAGCAAAACTATTTGCTCCAAAACAAGTAGTTAGTTTACGAAGGAACGTTATGGAGACGATCTCAGAATTCGATTCTGTTTTTTTCCTGGATTCGTATCGTCAAATAATGGCTAAATCCAAAAGGCCAAAATTTTAGGAGTTAGCATTTGGGCATGCAAGAAGAAAAGGTACGCCAAAATCGCATTTATTCAGCAATATTTGAGCCTGTTTGAGAAATTAAAAGGAAGTTCAAACAAACTCAGAATTCAACGAAACCTGGTTCGATGGATTCATATGGTCGTGTACTATCTCATATCAAATTTGTAGAGCAAACGGAGATAGTTTGCAGGTGGACGATCGGAGAGAGAGTTAAAATTCCTACATAAACACTCTTCCTTCTTTAAACTCTTCATAATTTCCTCCTTCTCTTCAAAGCTCTCTTCCAAATTAAGGGCCTCTTCATGGAACCCTAGCCTCTCCTCTCCCTCCCTACCTAGCCGCCTACCCCTTACCTTACCCGACGTGCAAGACCCCCCCTCCCCCCACATGCATGCAGCCCCCTTCCAGTCCTCTTCTCTTCCTCTAATCTCTTCATAACATGGAAAGGAGCTTCATTTAAGGTCCAAGCTTCCTCTAGTTAGCCTTAGCTTCTCCTTAGCAAGCTCTACGTGCTCCGAGACAACTTGTGGAGCATTCCAAGCCTCTTTCTTCTTCCGGGCAGCAGGTGTTTGTGCTCCTAGAGGCTCCAATATACTAGAGCTCCTTCATTTCTTACTTCTTGCACTTGTTAGAGTGTGTACCGAGGTTACCGCGAAGTTTCAAGCCATTTGAACTGAAAAGGCGGGAATTTTAGGCGGTAGCGAGCACTGGAAACTCCGGATTTGCAGTGAATTGTTTTCTTGATGGTTGAGGTGAGAGATTCTTGCTTTAATTAGTGTATTAGAGTAGTTTAATTAATTATGAAAAATTAATTATTTATGCATTTTAAGTTATTGAGAATTACGGTGAAAATGGGTAAGTTACAAGTTAGAGATTGCATTGTGTTGTCCTTCGAATGACATGTAAAATTTTCATGTAATTAGATTAATCATGTCATGTAGAATCCCTATGGAGTTCAACACCTAAGTTCCTCATAGATCATTTGCATTAGAAGTGCAGTACGAATTTTTGACACTCGCATTTCGTAGTACATTGATGGACACTTGTGGCGCCATGAATGGAATTTGGCAGTTAAGCATTTATTTATTTACTTATGATTTCCATGTGAGCAATGGATGAGAAAAATAATGTATTGATTTGACAAAAATGCCATGTTGCTTGTAGTAATGAAATTGAAATTAAAATTGCATTTACAAGTCGAACGGCTTGTTTATGCTCACCTATTTGAATAAAATTGATGTGATAAAATAAACGACTCATGAAACAATTGTTTGATGGTTGAATAACCCACATGGGTCTAGGATGATTTTGATTTACACATCTCCCTGGTTTGTAGTTCGCGCGTTAATCGCTATGGTTAAATGGGCGAAATAATCCTCAATAAAATATATTGAAGCTTATATGAGAATAAATGCACATTGGATGTCATTTGAATGTTGAATAGTTTCTCGCAACTACGGTTGAATGTATTGGATTGAGATGAGAAATTTTTGCATGATTTGGTTCAGTTTCACTTCAATCCAGGATAAAAAGGCATATTTTAATAAAATAAAAATATGAATTGTAAACAGAAAATAGTTTTGATGTTCGATTTTGGATGGACGCGATTATGGAAATATAGATGCATAGTCGTAACTGTGACTAATGATTTAGAAATATTTTTAATATACTTTTGACTATGCAAAGTATTTGAATTTTAAATGAATAGTAACTTCTTAAAGTGAAGTTCAGTTACCATATGCAGTAAATGTTTTAGAAGAGATTTTCTTTCATAAGTTTCACATTTATTTTTATTATGACTGTAAGAAAATTTTGGGAGTGAACGGAGAATTGTCGAAAAATAATATTATTTTATTCCTTAAGATAATATAAAAATGGACCAAACGGCGAATTATTGGAATTTGGAAATGAATGATCGAAATAATTTAGTCGTATTAAATAAAGAATTTTAGAAATTTTTTTGATCTATTTACAAATTGTAAAATCGACTCGGACTTGAATAAGCCATGTCGCGCAGTGACAGTTCGCGAACGTCAACCCTTAGCTTAAAACTGATGTACCGGAAGATCCGACCGTCGGATTCTCCTTAAACTGGAAATGTTCGGTTCGTATTGAAAATATCTTTCCAATGAATATAAGTGGTTTAAATTTGAACGGTTGTAATTTAAATTAGGTCCAAACCAGCTTTGGAAAAGGTCGTTATGGATGCAGTTCGGTGGCCGATATTGGAAATCGACTGTAAGGGCCCTAATAAAATTATTAAAAATATAAATAAATTATGATAAATTATAATAAGTGATTTGGAAGGATTTTTTGGGAAACTATTCCATGATTTGAAAGACAAATACTATTTTTTCCTAAAATGCTCACTTTAGCAACTACGGTGAAATTTATATTATAAACATAATGAATTGATTTGAGGTTCGTAGTGAATAATATGTTCAAGAATATTGTTCTTGAACCCAATCATAAAAAGGAAGGATTTAATAAAGGAAAATTAGAAATTTTCCTAGAATTTATTAAATTAAGAATTGATAGTTGAAAGAGCCCATAATAAATGAGAAATGGCATTTGGGTTTTATACTGAACATGACTTTAAATAGCTGTTGTTCTTTAACCCAGAAAAGATAAGAGTAATTTCTAATACTTGGTTGAACATTGAAAGGTGATTTCTGAGATTCAAGAATTATTTCTAACAAAGATTATTGAGAACCTTTTCCTAAAAGAGTAAGTACTTAATTAAGAAAATATCCTGGATTGGAATGAAATGAAATTATGTGTGCATGTTTAATGCCTGATTATAAAGATACGCAAGTTATTTGAAAAGTCCGGGTTTTACCCATTCCAAATAATTATGACGATGGTTAAAGTCAATAATGAAGACGATGAAAGACCGGGGATCTTCACAATGTTTTGGACTGCTACTGATGTCTTAATTCGGTAGTACACCCAAGACAAGGTACCAAGTGGTGGTAGTTTAAAACGTGTTTGAAAATCGACCGGATAAGCAAGGACTTCACTCCTGTATTGGTCATATGAGATGGGGATTAAGGTGCCTCCGGTTTCGTTCAGACCCAGAACAGACATATGAATGGATTGTATGTTTAACATTGTAATGAGTGCTATGTTGTTTATCTTGCTAAATATGTATCTGTTTGGTTGTGGAGAATTTATTCTCTTGCTTAACACCCTTCTCTGAGACGTATGAGCTTAGAGGTTATGCTGGTGGAAATCAATGAAATGGTACGGATTGACAATGTGGCATGCCAAGATGCAAGTGATCAAGGCTTTTGTAGAAAAGAAAAGTCTTGTGGTTGATGATCGAAGCACCGCTTTAAGTAGCATAACTTTGTTTATAGCATTAATTTGCGAGCCTCACACCCCGGTATGTATCAGAAACGGGAGTGCATACGTTTCTTTATAGCTAGAAGTTGTGTCATGGTATGGATCCCAGAAATTTTTACTTATGTGGATGCTGGATTGTGAGGCGCCTCAGATATAGAGCCGACTAAAAGGCTTGGGTTATAGGTCTGATAGGACCGAGAAACATATGTTCAGGAATAACCAATCCACAAAAGTAAGTATGGACCGACCTTGTAGGATCCAAGGGTTGCCCATAGGTGTGATCCTGGATCATCTTGCTAGAGGTGATTTGAATTGGTAAGGAGACCATCCCTTGCCTTGACTCATGATGGAAATCCAATTTCCAATACGACATTTTTCTGTTTTAGTTGTAAACCTATATGGCGACATAATATATGGTACTTATGCTGTCTATGATTGATACACTTATATTTGAAGTTGTATTTGACACTATGCACTTATAGTATATCAAAATGATTTGTTTTGAGACATACCAAGCATATTTGGTTATTATAAGGTAAAACTCTATTCTCCGGCTTGCGTTGCATTATGTGATGGGACCTTAGTCTTATAATAGCTTCATTTTTCAAAAAGCATTGCGTTGTTCATAAATTGTTTTATTTCAAGCTTTGGTATTCACATGGAGTAAACCCATTCCGTTACATACGGCGTAGTCGCATGATTTACCTGATTTTAAAAGTAAAGGTTGATAACTTTTTTTAGCTCTCATACCAGTCTCATAACTGACTAGGAGCTTATTGTTTCTACCTAAACTCTGGGTGCCCATATTTTCCGCACGGGCAGTCGGTAGTTTTGGTTTTGCAGGTTCTTTATTTTTCCCGGGATCCTGGTTCACGGCTGGAGCTATATTCGGAAAGGTTTGTATCCGTGTACTTCTTTCAGTTGTGGCAGTTGATGTACTTCCGCTGTGCAATGTATTTATACATTTTATTTCTGCTGCTATATAATTTATTCTCTGATAATTTTATTTTTATGTTGTATAATATTTGTTCATGCTCTGATATTATTGTACGCTAATGTAAATTATTGTAATAGCAATGAAAATGTCTCTATGTTCTGTGTTTTGATTAGTCGTGTTCCCGCTCGACCTGCGTTCCCGTTCGGCCTGGATCGGGTGGGGGTTGTGGTTCGTGTCAGGCGTTGTATCAAAGCTTTGGTTTACAGAGCTCTAGAACAAGGCACATCATAACCGAACGAGAGAATTCATCAGTGATAGAATTAGTAACATTCTATTTAAGAATACTCATTAGAGACAGGATCAGTAGTATCCTCGAATGAGAAGACTCATTAGAGATGGGATTAGAAATATACCAGGATAAGTCAAGAGTTATGTGTCCATGAGAGGATGTGAGCGTGATCATAGCATGCATGTAGTTTAATTTTCTATTATATATTTTATGAGTACTGAGAAAATATATCTAGTGGACATTTATTGAATTAAAAATTCGTAAGCTACCTTGGCTTTTTGATTTTTAGTTCGTTGTTAAAAATATAGTTTAACAGAGTTTTTTGGCAATTTTGCACAGTCGATAAATTCTGAAATGCTTGAAGATTTAAATAGAAAGATGTGTATTCACAATTTTGGACAGTGAATACACAAAAGTATTAGTTGTTTATTTTATTATGATTTGAGTTAAACCCGTTATCTAATTTAAATTTCTTTGTTTTCAAATTCATAGAGAGGTAAGATGCTTCCACCAGGGTATCCCTAGCCCCTGCTCATTCTTTCTTCCTCGTCCTCGGACGGGAGTTCATCTTATAGTGTAGGCGATAGTCCCACAATTTTTTTACATAGTGGAGATAGTATCTATGGCCCTGATAGTACAAGTTCGTCCGGTAAGTCAACAGCTCTTCGGAGAGCTCAGACTCAGAGGACGTTTCCATGGCATCAGACACTCCAGATCCTGAGGACTCAGCTGATTATGACGAGTGGATGTTGGAGGATGATGAGGGATTTGTTTTAGATGGTTATGGCCACATAGTCGTGGGAGACCTGTAACAGCCCACATTTTACGTATCAAAGGATCGTAAAATATTTTTATTTTATTCTCTAAGGGTTGGATCATTCTTATATTTTAATATGTTGTTTATGGGGATGTGAGACATATCCGTAATTTTTACCAATTTTGTTTGTGACCATTTTTCCCCTATCAGTTTTGCACAGGGAATAACTTTTTACTCAGGTCGAATCAAAGGGTGAAACCTGTGCCATTGGAAAGAAATGATGATTGCCTTCCATAGAGTGGTTACATTAAAGTTTTGGCTTAATGGTTTGGGCGGAATCATGGTTTTAAGGTCTTTTAGTTGGCTAGTCAGGTTTTAGAAGCCTTAACGGGCTGATTTTCAGAGGCCCATTAGTGGGCTGGTGGAAGTTGTAAATATGGGGTGAGGGATATGGTAAATGGTTTAGTTTCTCCATTCTCTCATTTGGAGGCTTTGTGCTCCTCCTTCCTCTAACACCTTTCCACCATTAAAATCGAGATCTAAGCTTAGGAAATCGAAGATCTATACCATTGAGGGCTAGACCTACATCATTTCAAGGGCGAATTCATCAAATCAAGGAGTTTAGAACAAGTTCCTTGCTGTCTGGATTCGTATTGCACCACTTTTGCTTTGATTTGGAGAACTGGTGAGTGGTTTACATCTCTCACATGGATTCAATGAACTGTATGAGTGTTTGATCATGTTTTTCATCAATTTCAGGTGTTTTCTCATAGATCAATGCATTGGTAAGTTCATTTTCATATGTATCACCTTAGGATCTAATTTAGCAAGATTAAACCAGTAATTCTTATGTTATTTCATATGATTATGCAAGTTAGATCGATAGTTTTGTTCACATGATCATTCATTATAATTTTGAAGTGATTTGCATAATTTTAGTGATAATCGTCGTATTCATGTTGATAACGGTTTCATACCATGTTAGTGGCCATATTTGATGAATTGGACAAGTTGGTTTCATTGAATTTATCGTTTGGCAAAGTTTTGGTCGAAATCGGAGTTGCATTAGGGAGGTGCGGGTTTTGGGTCGGTCGTGCTTCCTAGGCTCGGTTGGTCGTGCTTCCAGGGGTCGGTCAGTCGATGAGTATCAATGAGTTTTGCGGCACATTTAAACGTTGTAGTGATTGGCATAAGTGTAGTTGTTTGTTTTCCTTAGCAAATCGATTTGATGCTAGGGATGGTTTTGGACCTCATGATTGATGTTTTCTTTGGTTCGAAAGTAGTGATAACTTTGAAGTGCATTCCATGGGGAATGACGAAGTGGGGTGATTTATTCATCGCTTGTGATGAATGGGGAAACGACTCAAGGATGTATTGAGTTCGTGTGAAGTGGTTGCTCTAAAGTGCTCTGAGCTAATGATTAGTCGTAATTGATAACAACTAGAGATGAGAAGGCCAAGGAAATATTGTTGTCGTAGGTTCTAGTGGACTCAAAGCATTGGTACAATTGAAGACCGGTTGTAGGTCGAGTGCCTTGGGAGTCGTGTGTGGCTTAGACACATATTGTGTATAGCGTGTTGGATTTTTCTTGAACCGGGGCGTCATGTATGGCCCTTGACAGTTGATGGCAAATTGTTTAGCCACTCATACGATTAACGATTATTTCGAAGCAAGGTTGGCAGTGATAGCCAAAGTCAGTCATGGATGTTTGAATGCTTGGGTGCTTTGGTTGTATCATCTCACGGAGATTATCTGACTTCGAATGAGGCATTCTTTGGGTGCTTGTCTGATATTGGTTTCGGCCTCTGGGGCTTGTACTAGAAGGATGCGTAGTTCGATTAGGGTGGTTTCCATGAGATATAATTTGATGTTGTATGAGTTGCTTTTGCCATGTATGAATGGTTGTCCTAATTGCTATGGCTCAATCGTCTTCCCTTTGGATTTATGGATTGTAAAGGCTATCACTGTTAGGTGTGGGGAAGGCAGGTGTAAGTTCTTCTCTTGTTCATCTATCCATTCTCATGTACTTTATTAATAAAGTTTGTTAGCTGTTTTATTTCTCACTAAGACTGTTGTCTAACTCAAATTTTAATGTATCCTTCTTGTTACCTTGTGACGTTCATCCGCTTGTTGGATGGGCAGACTAGGTGGCTGGTGACAGGTGATAGCTTAGTGAAGACGGTGTTGCTGTTCGCAGACGGGAAGGAGGCTGGCGTATTATTTTACCTACTGTCTAGTATTTGGATTTCTGCTGTTTGCTATTTCTCTGAGTGCTGTAGTGAGGCAAATTGTACAAACACTATTGTTGTTATACACGTGTATGTGAATTATTTTCTAGTTGTCATGAAATTTTAGTGTTTTTCTACTTCACTATCACTACCTGTTGTACATGGTCTATTTTATTTTATCCTTGCGTTGTGTGTTTATGAAAGGTTCCGCGATTGTTACCTTACCTTGATGATTGTCCATAGCTGCCTGGCACACCTTTTAGTGCATTGTTCCTCTTGTTTAGTGCAGGGGTTGTGAGCGGTCATCACATTTGGTATCAAAGTTCTGCTTAACAATTTTTAGCCAAAGTTCTAAGACATAATCACGTATGATAGATGTACTTGTAGACTTCAGTTGGATGTATACTATATGATACAATGTAGTTTGGTAGCGGTTGTACTTCTTTAGCAGCTTATCTTGTAAGTGGCAAATCATTCTAATTTGCAGATTTGGAATGAGTCGACGTTATACAAGAAAAACTACTAGAGGAGGGGTTGTGCCTAGTGGGGGTAATGGCGGGGCACTTGATTATCGGGCCGTGTTTGAAGCTATGATAGAAGCATGCCTGCGAAGGTTCCCCACTCTAGTGGCAGCTACAGTTGATGTTGGAGTCCCAGTGCCTAGAGCAGTGGAATTTGCAAAGCTATGCAAAGATTTTACATCATTGAGAGTGAAACAGTTCAAGGGCACCGAACTAATTGAAGAGGTTCAAAGGGGGTTGGATACTTGTGTCCGGATCTTCAAGGACTTGGGCATTGATGATGTAACTAAAAGGAAACTTGCATCAAGGCAGTTAGTGGGCAGAGCAATGGACTAGTGGAACTATGTCACACTGGAGACTCCAGAGGAAGAGATCTCATAGGCGCAATTCCAAGCCAAGTTTGAAGCAAAATTTATCTTCATCGTGCAAAAGCCAGTTCTATTTAAGAGATTCGTGGAACTTAAGCAGAATGGTCGACCAGTTCTTGACTATTTCTGACTTCGAGGCTTTGTCGAAGCATGCTCGTTCATATGTGGATACTCCTTATCAAAAGATTGAGAAATTTGTCTTGGGATTGGATGAATATCTTGGGAATCAACTTGTGGATCCCCTTGATGATAGTTTTGAGAATATTGTCGAGAATGCTTTGAGGCATGAAAGTCTGTTTCCTTAGAAGATGTCTGTTGTTGCACCGAAGGAAGAACATAAGCCACAACAGGGTGGTAATAACAAGAAGAGGAAGCAACAACAACAAAAGGGGAACGATGGCCAGAAGAAGCAGAAGGGAGAGGTGACTTGCTTAAGTTGTTGGCAGAAGGGCCATTTTGCAAGTGAATGCAAGAATCCTAAAGCTGAAAATAAGTGCTTCAAGTGTGAGAAGCCAGGACATGAGAAGAAGGATTGTCCAGAATCGGCTAAAGGGAAGCAAGTGGTTAAGGCTTATGCTTTGGGGGCAGTGCCATCTTCTTCGAGAGCTCGTACTGCAGAGGAAAAGGGAAAGGGTGTCATCATCCAAGGTACTATTTCCATTCATGGTGTTTTAGTTCAAGTTTTGTTTGATACTAGAGCATCACATTCGTTCATTTGCAATGAGCTTGTGTGTCATTTGGGTTTGGAACCCGAAATTTGTGATAGACAATTGATCGTGACTAATCCAGTTGGGGGTTCATCTAGTTTGTGCATGTTGTGTCCTGGTCTAGTGTTCTCGAGTCATGGTTTCTCTTATGTGTATGATTACTTTGTTCTTAACTTCGTTGGGTTGGGGATCATCTTTGGCATGGATTGGCTCAAGAGGTATGCGACAAGGGCGAATTGCAAGAAGCTAGAGGTGAGAGTCAGGATGTGGAAGGGCGAAAGGTGTTGATACGGTGTAAGCATGAAGAGGATGTCTTCGTTTGCTATCTATATTCGCTTGAGATTCAACGGGAAGACTTGTCATCTATGCTAATCGCAAAAGAATTTGAGGATGTCTTTTATGAGGTCAAAGGGTTGCCGCCGCATCGTGAGATCAAGTTTAGAATCGATTTGGTCGAGGGTGTTAAACCAATCGTTGTGCCTCTTAGGTGGATGGCACCTAAGGAACAACGAGAGTTAGAGATGCAAGTTTGTGACCTTTTGGGAAAATGATTCATTCGTAGGAGTGTTTCCAAATGAAGTGCACCAGTCGTGTTTACGACCAACACTACACCAAAACAACAAATTTGGCACGCTAGGATATTAAGATTCGATACGGCTTAAAGCCGTATCAAATTTGATACAGCTCATAGCCGTATCAAATTTCATTTGCTACACCTCCACCAATCTGCACCTCTCTCAACACTTAAAATCTAACAGTAGATTGGAAATCCTTTGGATCAGTTAATTTAGTATGGGATTGAGCCGTATCAAATCTGCGCTCCAACTTGCCCTGCTCTTTTCGTATTAGAATTCCTCCCATTTCATTGAAATATTTTCTAGGCCGCTCTTTTCTCTTTCCAAATTAGTTTCCCTTAAATCTAATTTTTTTCAAATCCCTAAAGCTGCTTCACCCTCCTTCTTTGCCAACGCCTTCAAATACCAGTGGCTCGCACGCACCGCACCGATGTCCCTTGCAAATCCGTTCGTTCCTTCGTGCGCCTTCCGCCGCAGTCTTCCGCAAATCGTACTCCATCGTCCGCAGCTCGGTAAGGCGTCGTCGACCCCACAAGCTCCGACCAGAACATTGTGCATGACGCTGTCCTCCACTGGCCGTTGCCTACTCCTATCGTCACCGCAGGCCTCCTCATCAACGAGTCGCCATCTTCGCTCTAAGTAACCATAGCCGATTGCAGCATCTGAAGCTCGCTTGGAGCTGCTGCTCATCCAAACCAGCATCACAGCCTTATTCATTGCCTCGGCAGGTGAGTTAATCTCACGATTATATTTGTTTCAAGTATTTCGGCACCAACATAAACTGAGTAGGATAGTTAAAGCTTGTTGGCTACCAAGCTATGTTTTGAACCTAACCATTCTGCATGTATATGCATCCAGACACTTGAAATGCTGGAGAAAAAGGAAAATGTGCTTTTGAAAAAGACTGCTGCTGAATTTGAGAAGGCAAAGGAGTTGACAAGAGCAAAAAACAAAAGGGGTATACTTATTTTACCATTCACTTATCGCCGATTCGTTTATCTCTAGACTAAGCTCAAGTTCTGCTTATTGTTACATGGGTCTGCTTATTCATCTATCATTAGAGATATCTTCTTGGATTATTCTGGATTTCAATAGTGTAAATATTGTGAACTTACTTTTCATGCTAGGTGGATGCAGTACATATTATTGTTTATTGTTTGCCTGTTTTGATGTAACCATGAGTTAGCCAAATTTGTATCCATATTTTCTGTAAGGGGTGATCAATCCCTTTCAGCGGAAAAACCTCAATAGGATCTTGCAATGATGTGATAGAACAAACAGCTTGAAATGAATATAAATCTCAGATCACAGAAAAAAATAAAGGCAATAGAGAACACACAAATTTATAGTGGTTCCACTATCGCGAGATAGTGTACGTCCACTTCATTGGGGAAGAGATTTTATTAATATTCAAGAGATTACAGAGTTTTTTAAAGTAGAGCAAAAGAAATGAAGAATAAAAATGTTCTCATACATTTCATAGGAATAACATCCTTTATGCCTCTCTTTAAATAGAGAAAAGATTACTTGGGGATGAGACAATTGATTTATGTAAAATAAATCAATTTATGAAAAAAAACTATTATCCCATTAATTAATTGTCATATAATTGATTGATAATTTTCCCTTTTCTCCACCAATCAATCACTTTTCCAATTTTAATCTCTTTCCGTTTCTTTTCTTTATGAAACATGGCAACTAATTAAATGATGAACATTTCGAATATCCCATATTCATTACTATTCCTTCCATTTCTTTCCATTCATTTCTTGCACAAAACAGGAAACGAAATTACCACGAATATCTCCAAAAAATCTAACTTATATTTGGAAATATTGTATCACCAAATTCCATTAATCTCCACCTTGATACAATATATCTTGCAACCAAGAGTCTCCAATGTGAATGCTTCCGAATGAGTTCCTGCAAAAGCCACCCCTCATTGCACTTTGTCAGTGAACTCCGGCAAGGCCATCGCCTACCAACAAAGTGTTGGAAGCATTCAAAAAAAAAAACAAGGTAGACATTGTGCAACCAACTCCTATCTCTTCATACAAGAAGAATACCACATCTTCTCTTGACTTCAACCAAGTCACGCTCTTCCCCATTGTGCCACCATGTGGCATCTAGCACTTCATCAAGTGAATCAAGTTCGAGCAATGCTCGAACTTAGTAGAAGGTAATGTCTTCGTAAACATGTCTGCTGCATTTTCATTTGTATGAATCTTCTGAAGACGAACTAACTTCTCCTCATTCATAAAGATAAGGAAAGACCCTCTTACCTCTATATGCTTTGTTCTAGAACTGAAAGCCATATTTTCAGCTAAATGAATTGCACTTTGACTGTCAAAATTCACCAAACAAGCATCTTGCATGAAGCCCAAATCACACAATAACTTCTTCAAATAAATTGCCTCCTTAGCTGCCTCAACTACAGTTATCAACTCTGCCTCTATGGTAGACAAAGCAATTATAGTCTGTAACCTCGCTCTCCAACTAATAGTTGTTCCTCCAAGTGAGAACACATAGTCTGAGGTTGATTTCCTTCTATCTCTATCTCCGGCATAGTCTGAATCACAGAATCCAACCAAGCTGAAATCCTTATTTTTGCCGCAGAAAACAAGCCCATAATCCGATGTTCCTCTAAGATATCTAAAAATGTACTTCACTGCCTCCTAATGCGATTTTCCCGGATTTGCCGTGTATTTACTAACTAATCTAACAGCTTGAGCAATGTCAGTTCTAGTGAACCATAGCATACATCAAGCTACCTACTGCACTGGCATAAGGCACCTTCTTCATATAGGCCTTGTCCTTTTCTGAGATCGGAGAGCCCTGATTAGAAAGCTGTATATGCAAAGGCATGGGTGTACTAATAGCCTATGCACCATGCATGCTAAACCGAGCAAGCACCTTTTGAATATATTCCTTTTGAGTAAGTCTCAAAAGTCCAAGCTTTCTATCTCTTTGGATTTCCATCTCCAAAACTTTCTTTGCTTCTCCAAGGTCTTTCATATCGAATTCCGCTTTTAATTTCAACTTTAACACATCAATTTCAGCTTTGTCCATTGTCTAGGCGACTGTTTTAGACCATAAAGAGATTTCTTCAACTTGCATACCCAATCTGACTTTCCATCTGCAATAAATCCTTCTGGCTGCTTCATGTAAATGGTTTCCTCCAAGTCACCATGAAAGAAATCGGTCTACACATCAAGTTGTTCTAACTCCAAATCGTAAGCGGCAACTATTGCAAGTAGGATTCGAATTGAAGTTTTTTTAACAATTGGAGCAAATATTTCATCAAACTCTAGCCCTTTCTTTGTGAAAACCCTTTGGCTACTAATCTTTCCTTATGTATACCATCATCTTTTACCTTGAACACCCACTTGCAACCTATGGCTCGGCTTCCTTGAGGTAGTGGTACCAAATCCCAAGTCTTGTTCTTTTACAAAGACTGTATCTCCTCTTCCATAGCTCAATTCCACTTCGAGTTGTCGCTCGACTTCATGGTTTCTTCAAGGCTCAATGGTTCATCGTGAATTACATGTAAAGCATACTCAAACTGATCATCAAGGCTTAAATTTGCATACTGCCAATCTCCATATCTAATTGGAGCTCTCTTTGGTCTCTGACTAGCTCGAATGACTATATCGCCTGACTCTCCTTCAACTCCACCTTGAGCTGAATCATCTCTAGCTTCATGACCATCACCATCACTACTAGAGGAAATCTGTGGACTATCATGTGATGTATCTTCAAATGCTCCATCACTTTTATCAGTAGTGATAGCTCTACTTTGGGTTTGAAAAACGGGAATCTCGGTCTTTTCATGTTTTTCATCAACTGAGTGTGAACCCTCTGGTAAACCTTCCAAAGGTTTGAACATTGCTAACTCATCAAAAGTCACATGTCTGGAATGTGTAACTTTCTTCGTAATTGGATTCCAAATTCTATATCCTTTTATGTCATGTGTATAACCAAGAAAAACACATTTGGATCCCTAGGATCCAACTTGTCATGTCCTGTATTGTGAACATGAACTGGACATCCAAATATACGAAAATAACTTAATAAAGTGTTTTTACCTCTCCATACCTCCTCTGGAATCTTCTCATCAATGGCTGAGCACGAAATCCGATTAATAATATGCGCTACAGTAGAAATAGCTTGAGCCCAAAAACCCTTAGACATACCCGCAATCAATATCAAGCAACATGCCTTTTCAAGTAGAGTCCTATTCATTCTCTCAGCAACCCTATTGGATTGCGGATCACCAGGTGTAGTAAAATATCTTCTAATACCACACTGTCTACATTAGTCGAGGAACTCTTTGGACATATTCGCCACCATTGTCAGATCCAAGAATCTTCAATTTCTTTCCTGTTTGGTTTTCAACAAGAGCTAACCAAACCTTAAACTTCTCAAATACTTCCGACTTAGCTTTCATTACATACACCCAAACCTTGCGTGAGTAGCCATCAATGAAGGAAACAAAATAATATGCTCCACCAATAGAAGCTGTAGAGTATAGCCCCCAAACATCTGAATGCACATAATCAAGTACCCTTTCAGAAGTATGCACGCCATCACCAAAAGAAACTCTGGTTTGCTTTGTCAATACACACTCCTTGCAAAAATTCCAACTTATTGAAGATTTCTCCCTTGATCTTTTTCTTCTTACAAAGCAACTCTAAGTTCTTCTCTGAAGTATGACCTAATCTCATATGCCAAAGCTTGGTAGCATCCAAACTTTTAGAACTATCGAATCCAACACATTATTCTCCATGGACAGTGGTACCCATTAGCAAATACAGATTTCGCACCATAACACCCTTCATCAATACAAGTGCCTCTCTAGAACCTCTCAAACCATCTTTGATAATAGTTATTTTGCATCCCAATGATGCCAATTGGCCTAATGATATCAAAGACTTCCGAAGACCTGGAACGTAGCGAACATTTGAAAGTGTGCGAACAATCCCATCATACATGCAAATGCGAACTGATCCAACTCTCATAGACTTGGCATGTAGCATCATTCCCCATAAGGATAGAACTTCCTTCTTTGCCATCGAAGAAAGAAAAATAATCCTGATTAGGAGTCATATGAAATGATGCTCCAGAATCTAGAATCCAGCGGTCTGCAACATCTGATACAACCGCTGTCAACAAATCGCTATCGCTTTTCTCCATCGCAATAGATGAAGAACCATCAGTCTTCTCCAAATCTGGACAGTCTCTTCTCCAATGGCCTGGTTTCTAACAATTATAGTACTTTCCATCTTTAGACTTACTCCGCGAATCAGGCTTCCTAGAATTGGAACACCCTCTATTATTCTTCACATTCTACTCTTCTTCTCTCTGCAAATAAGCCTGAACTACTACTATCATCAACACCAAACTCTTTCTTCTGATCTCTCAAATCTTCACTGAGCAAACGTGTTTTCACATCATCTAATTTCAATGTGTCTCTACCATAGATAAGGCTGTTAGAGAAACCAGTGTATCGCCCTGGAAGTGAACACAACAGAACCATTGCTTTTTGTTCTTCATCAATTTTCAACTCAGCAGACTTCATCTTCATCAACAGATCATCAAACACACTTAGGTGTGTCTTAATTGAAGAACCTTTCTTCATCTTATAAGTGAAGAAAGTCTTCAATAGGATCAGATGGTTGGCTAGGGATTTCTTCATGTAGAGGTCCTCCAACTTCATCCAAATGCCTTTAGCTATTGTCTCCTGACTGATTTCAGAAATTACATTCTTTCCCATAGCAAGCTGAAGAGTAGTAAAGACCCATTCTTCCATCTCTTCTAATTCCACTTATGAAATATTAGCAGGAAATGTCTCTGTATCAAATACTACTCGATGAGCGCGATTTCTTCTCACAACTGTTTTCATCATCTACTGCCATTTTCCAAAATCTTCTTCACCATTCCACTTCTCTATCGTTAACTATGATCATGACGCTACATAGGAGCCTCTAACGTATGGAGCAACTACTGGCACTGTCGTATTATTTGTATTGTTTTCATCTCCTCCTGCCATTCTATCAAACACCTTGTTTGTGAATCTAGCTCTGATACCAGTTGTAAGAGGTGATCAATCCCTTTCGGTGGAAAAAACTCAATAGTATCTTGCAATGATGTGATAGAACAAACAGCTTGAAATGAATATAAATCTCAGATCACATAAAAAATAAAGGCAACCGAGAACACACAAATTTATAGTGGTTCCACTATCGCGAGATAGTGTACGTCCACTTCAATGGAGAAGGTGTTTTATTAATATTAAAGAGATTACATAGTTATTTAAAGTAGAGCAAAAGAAATGAAGAATACAAATGTTCTCATACATTTCATAGGAATAACATCCTTTTATGCCTCTCTTTAAATAGAGAAAAGATTACTTGGGGATGAGACAATTGATTTGTGTAAAATAAATCAATTTATGAAAAAAAAACTAATATCCCATTAATTAATTGTCATATGATTGATTGATATTTTTTCCTTTTCTCCATCAATAAATCTCTTTTCCAATTTTAATCTCTGTAACACCCCACCTCCGCCAGGGTCACTCTAAACAAGTACACTAGCTTTGGAGGGGTGTTGTCTAGGTAAACATGCACAGAGATATCACAAGACAGAACATAGATGAATAAATAAGTAAAGCAGCGGTGGAAATTTAAAAACCAAGGTTAACCATTTCAAAACCAAAGTCAACTTACATCAAAATACTTAGTCATTATTTTCCAACTACTACAAGTCTAGAAACATAAACTGAAAATAACATAAAGTTAACTATCCCTAAAATAGATGTGGTGAAGCAATAGCAAGCTCAAGTCCAAACCGTACATGAGCTGTCGAGGAAGCAAGCCAAAGATCCAAGCTAAGCACTAGTGTTCCCTCCCTGAAAACCTTGGGGGGGGGGGGGAACGGAAAAAAAGAGGCGAAAGAAGAAGGGTCGGTCATAAATACTGGTAAGTCCTACCTACTATTAGTATAAAAACTAGTGAAGTTAACTAAACAAGGGAAAACTGAGATGAAACATAAAGATGGTAACTAACTGGCATGATAAAAAGATAACAAGGTAGATCAAGTGTGGCATCGCATATACAAGGTTTAGTTTTGCACCAATAGCACTAGTATTCTAACCCATGTCAAGTATAAACAAGAAATGATCCTTTGGCCCAATATCATGAGATGACCCAAATCAAGGTCCAACTATACGATCTAGTCGATCGGCTCCCTATAAGCCTAACTCGTCAAGTGTCGGTGTCATATGGCCCAATCACGAAATGTAGTCAACTGTGCTAGGTCCACCCTAGGGTGTATCAAGCCCTAAGGTGCCAACCACTGACACAAATCAAGCACGCACAGTCTGAACCTACTGGTGCCTGTGTCTGCTTTTTCAACTCCGGACTATGTGCACGACCATAGTCCGCCTGAACCTACACCGGCGCACCTACTCAGCCGTCTTTCTGGTCTCTTACAATCAGCCTAGTAATCATGCCCCACCCTAGCCTAGTCCCTAGGGTATCGTGATACATCCGAGAGGGTTACTGCTGAAAAGGACCTCGTAACTAGGGTTTCTAACGGGTTAAGTGTGGTTAACCCTATGCAGTCATGTATCAAGTTGGTTAAGTGTATCCAAGTGGTTCATGACTTAACCCTACCAACCCATCGTGTTCAATTGGTTAAGTATTCAAGTGGTCCATGACTTAACCCTATCATGTGGCATTAATTTAACTTAATGCACCCAACTGCTCACATTAGACTTTGTTGTGGTTACTGGATGTGCGGGCGGGTCCGGGCAGCTTTACACCATAACCTAGTCTAACCTCGGGTTTCAAGTGCGATATGACCAACTACTCACATTGGGTCCTATTGTTTGTAGCCACTGGATTTGCCGGGCGGTTCCGGGCAGATTTATGCTACAAACTCAACCCAACCTCGAGTTGTCCACTTCATAGTTTTGTACATGTCATGTCCACATTCAAGTTTTCAAGCATAATCAATTTTCATGTCACATTTCAAGTCATGTTTTTCATGTCATTTCAAGTTTGCCTAACTACCCACAACATATTCCCATCGCACGTAAATTCGCGTCAATACAAATAGATCAAGAAGGGAACATAAAATATGACAAAGATGGGCATAAGGTGGTAAAGTCTATCACAAGTTAAACATGGTGATATTTGAGGCAAAGGTGTTCATCATAACTTGCATATAGCATATTGGCCTCAAAACATATATGATAGCATAAAGGTGATTTGGCCTCAAACATGACAACAACTATCATAGGGTGACAATCCTAACTTGTGCATAGCAAATAGGTTCAATATTATCATATGCATGTTAAGGGACATGAGGGGACAAGGTTTGTTAACATGCATAAGCCATAATCCATTTCATAGCATTTTTCCCAAAGGTCAACATGAACGGTACTAGGTTCATGATAGTTCCACAATCATAGATCAAAAGAGTCATGCATGGATCTAAGCATACAAAGACAAGTATTACACCCAAAAATCTCATTTCAACTTTCTACATGTTCATATTAATTTCATAGTTTAAATCTAAGAGTGGAGTGGGGCTTACAAATCGTGGCTATGAGAACTAGAACAAAATAGAACAAGATAGAGACGTTGTAGAAGCTCTAGGAATGATGTAGCAACACTAGAAATCCCCAAATAGCAATAAACTCCACACAAAGCCTTGAGAAATAAATAGATCATTTGATTTGATGAAGAAAAATTGCTCCTTTTGTCTTAGATTTAGTTTAGAACTCTCAAGAATGAAGATGGAGGCCATGATTAGGGAGCATTTAGGCAGCACTTAGTTGTTAGGATGATTTGTGGTGGTTTAGGCTAGGTCTTAGGGTGTTTTTATAGGAGTAGAGACAAGTTTAGGCCATAGGATTAACCCTAGTTTAGATCTGAACCGTCAAAAGTCATCACAGGCTTCACAAACCAGACCAAAGGACCAAGCAGGTGCACCAAGCCGATCAGGCCCGACCATGGAGGTCGACACCCAGGTCGACTGCCCAGTCGACCTGGTCTGGGGTAGGTCGACTCCCCAGTCGACCTGGGGTTGGGCGGGAAATTTTCCCGCCCTTTCTGTTTGGGGCCGAATTCGAATTCGAATTTGAACTGTTTTGAAATCTGGAATTTTCTGAAAATTTCTAAGGGCCATAACTTGGTCATACGGACTCCGATTTACGAAATTTCGGACTCGTTTTCAAGCAGAATTTCGAGACGAACGCAATGGCGTAACCCGTTCCCATTAATTCTTAACTTATAATCTAATTCTGCCCTGATTTCTTGTTTTAACATGTTATAAAAATTCGGGTTGTTACATTCTCCCCTCCTTAAAGGATTTCGTCCCCGAAATCTCCAAGTTAGGAAGAACGTATCCTACCATCCATCATCCATCTACTCAAAACATCATCCACAAGTAATCATTGTCCTTAAAAGATTTCTAATGTTGTATGAACACATATGAAAGTGTGTGTTATATGCACCTATCTAATGCGAAAATCAGGCGGTTACTGATTCAGTAAACCTCCTTAATGCAAAATATGTTAGTGAAATGAGTCCAAATGTTTGCAAATCCCTAACATAATTTATAATCTCTACATGAGTGCACATAACATTCATTCATATGCAACATCCACGTGATAGCATAACAAGTTTCATCCATGAATAAGTATAAGCACTCATGCATATGCAACATGAAAGTGTTTGAGCCGATCTTAGTGCCTAATGTGTATCATGCATCCACGAGTAACCACTTGCAACCATTTTCAACCATCAAGCATAACATGTTTCAAATACATGTTTCATCCAAAGTGTTTTTACCTAAGGTTCTCATGACAAGATTAACGAAATAACAAGATAAACATGGATAGCAAAAGAAAGATATGCCAACTAGGAAAAGAGATTGAGAATGTACCCTCAAAAAGAAATGGATAAAGCCCACGCATCTTCTCCTCGGTTTCCCAAGTTGCGTCTTCCTCGGCTTCACTCCACTGAACCTTTACTAACTTGAGTTCTCGATTCCTCAGCTTCTTGATCTCCGTTCCCAAAATACGAATCGGAGCTCGCCTCAGGGTTGCCTCTTTTTCTACCTCTACGTCTTCAAGAATGCTAGGCTCAACTACTTCGGCTGATTCATGTAGGCATTTCCGGAGATGCGAGACATGAAAGACATTGTGCACTCCAGCCAGCTTCTCGGGCAATTCCACCTTATAACCCATTTGCCCAATCTTCTCGATGATAGGGAAGGGTCCTACGAACCTCGGTGCTAGCTTTCCAACTGCTCCAAAACGAACTACATTTCGTAAGGGAGAAACCTTCACAAAGACCATATCTCCAACTTCAAACTCTAAGTCTGTCCTTCGCTTGTTTGCATAGGATTTCTGTCTGTCTTGGGCCGTTTTCATCCGCCTTCGAATCAAATCAACCTTCTCGGATGTGTCCCTTATCATGTCGGGCCCAAGTATAAGCTTATCCGTCGTTTCCCACCAACATGTTGGTGACTTGCACGGCCTCCCATACAAAGCTTCGAATTGTGCCATCCCTATGCTTGCTTGGTAGCTGTTATTATAAGCAAACTCTACAAGAGGAAGGTGGTATTACCAAGTGCCACCAAAGTCAAGAATGCATAACCTCAACAGATCTTCTAGTACCCTATTCACCCTTTCAGTCTGACCATCCGTCTGTGGGTGATAGGCTGTACTTAGATTCAATCGCGTACCCATTGCTTCTTGCAAACTATTCCAAAACTGGCTAGTGAAGATTGGGTCACGATCGCTAACTATGCTAGAAGGAACTCCATGCAATCGTACTATCTCTTGAAGATAAACAGATGCTAGCCATGATACGGTTCTCTTGCTCTTCACTGGAATGAAATGAGCGCTCTTCGTGAGTCTATCCACTATGACCCATATGCTAGTATTCCCCTTCCTTAATCTCGGCAATCCATCCACAAAATCCATAGAGATACTTTCCCACTTCCATTGCGGGACCTCCAATGGATGCAGTAGCCCACCGGGCTTCTTCGACTCGGCCTTTACTTGTTGGCAAACAATGCATCTAGAAACAAACTCTGCAACATCCTTTTTCATCCCAACCCAAAAGAAATTGCGCTTCATATCCCGGTACATCTTATCCCCTCCGGGATGTACGGTCATCTTCGAGTGATGTGCCTCCTCAAGAACTTTATTTACTAAGTCTCCCACTTGTGGGACACATAGTCTTCCATCACGCCTTCTAGCGAGGTGACTTGATTTCTCACCCCAAATCAACATGTCCATGATCTCGACTATCTGCGGGTCTTCCCTCTGTGAAGTCCCAACTTGATCTAGAAGTTTAGGTCTTAGCTCAAGGGATGCTAACGAACCAGTCATCGACTCAAAAGCAGGTGTAAAATCAAAGGTTGCCAAGAACTCTAGGCTCTTCATCTCAACAAACAAGGGACTCAAAGTCAACCTTTTTCTACTTAGCGCATCTGCCACAACATTACCCTTGCCAGGGGTATAAGCTATATCGAAGTCATATGATGCCAAGAATTCCATCCACCTCTGTTGCCTTAGATTCAAATCTTTCTGCGAGAAGAAGTACTTGAGCGACTTATGATCAGTATATAACTCAAACCTTTCACCTAGAATATAATGGCACCAAGATTTGAGTGCAAAGACGATCGCCGCCAACTCCAAATCATGGGTGGGATAGTTCTTCTCATGAACTTTGTGTTGCCTACCCCCATAGCATATCACTTTCCCTTCTTGCATTAGGACTGCGCCTAATCCCGTGCCACATGCATCGGTGTACACGGTAAACAACTTCCCTCCATCGGGTAATGCTAGAACTGGAGCTGTGGTGAGGGCTCTCTTGAGCCTTTGAAAAGCAAGCTCACACTCTAAGTCCCATGCAAAGACTAAGTACTTCTTCGTTAACTTAGTAAGAGGGGCTGAAATCTTAGCGAAGTCCTTGATGAACTTCCTATAAAAGCCTGCTAGACCGAGAAAGCTTCTTACTTCAGTTGCATTCTTCGGAACTTTCCAGTCTTGTACCGCCACTACTTTAGCGGGATCCACAGCTATGCCTTGCTTAGAGACTATATGCCCAAGGAACCGAACTTCCCTTCTCCAAAAATGGCACTTGGCTTTTTACTGATGAGCTCTAAGCGTATCCATAACCTCCTTGAGATGTGTAGCATGCTCTTCCTCGTCCATAGAGAAGATCAGAATATCATCCACGAAGACAACCACAAACTTGTTAAGGAACTCCCTAAATACCCTACTCATAAAATCAACGAAGTACGCGGGTGCATTAGTCAAACCGAATGGCATGACGAGCCATTCAAAGAATCCATCTGGAGTCCTAAACGCAGTCTTGTCAATACTATCCTCAGCCACTCTAAGCTGATGGAATCCGGTGGCTAGATCGAGTTGAGAGAAGACAAAGCACCTACAAGCTGGTCAAAGAGATCATCAATCCTCGGTAACGGGTGCCTATTCTTCTTTTTCATCTTGTTTAACTCACGATAATCAACACATAGACGAAGCGAACCATCTGCCTTAGTAGCGAATACCACAGGAGCACCCATTCAGAAATGCTTCGCCTAATGAAATTTTTCTCAAGCAACTCCTTGACTTGCTTGCTAAGCTCTCTTCATTCTCGCGGGGCCATGTGCCTAACAGGCAATGAAACTGGCTTGGCATTATCAACAAGATAAATACGGAAGTCTATCTCGCGTTTAGGGGTAACCCCTTCACCTCATCAAAGACATCAGGATATTCTCGGACCACCCTCACAGATTGAAGATTGTCAATAGACGAGTCGAGGGATTCAAGATAACATAACATGACGGGATCCATAGGGTTACAAGAAATCTCTAGGGTATTGCCAAGGCGAGTCGTAAGCCTCACTACCCTATTCTCACAATCGAGAATGGCTCCATAACTGGACAACCAATCCATGCCCAAAATCAACCCGTATCCCATGAACCCGAGAACATAAGCATTACATGTGAATTCTAAGGTCAAGATAGAAATCCTCAAATCCATACAAATCATAGATAGATGGGCGGAACCCCCAATTGGATTTGAAACACTAACGGGATCCTCAACTAGACTAGTACTTAGGTGCAAACTTTCAATAATGTCAGAAGAAATAAAGGTATGCGATGCGCCAGAATTAAATAAAGTTCGAACAGGAAAACCAGAAATGTAAACAAGGCTTTCTACAGAAATACTACCTCGGTCCAGAGCTGGAGTAGTGTTGAGAGCATGCATCTGCCCTCCAGAAGGTCCTGCCCGCTAAGTCTGTCCTTGCCCCTGTCCTTGTTTCTTTGGGCAATCCTTACTGAAGTGTCCAGACTCTCCGCAATGAAAGCATTCTCCCAACTTCCTCTTCTTCTTCCTACAATCTTTGGCTATGTGTCCAGTGATCCCACAGAAGTTACACTTCCTTGTCTCCTTTTCCTTGTTGTTGTTGTTGGCCTTGTTACCCTTGTTGTTCTTGTTGTTCTGGTTGTTCTGGTTGCCTCCCCACTTGGAGTCCACCTTCTTGGTTTGAGTCTCATTAGGCTTAACTTCTTTCTTGCCATTCTTATCATCTCCTTGAAGTAAGGCCATATTCACTTAGCTCTCAAAAGTGGCCCCCATGGGTATATGAGACATGGCCAAACCTTGCAATGGCTCATTCAATCCTCGAGCAAAGCGTAGAGCCTTCTTCTGAGGTGTGTTAACCATGTCTAAACCGAATCGAGCAAGCTGGTTAAACTTATTCACATACTCGTTCACGGTCATGTCCCCTTGCTTCAAAGATATAAACTTCTCCATTTGCAGATTCTCTTCAGCAGATGATAAAAACTTAAGCCCAAACCTCATCCTAAAGTCGGCCCAAGTCTTTATAGGCCTAGTAGCGTTGGCGACTTCCCACCAATAAGCAGCTTCCTCTTTCAATAGCCATACTGCCAACAGAGCTTTCCTTCGATCTTCTACCTCAAAGATAGCAAAAAGGTCTTCAGTTTCCTTTAACCAGTTTCTTGCCTCAACAAAAGTCTCTGTCTCAACAAAATTCTTGCCACCCATCGCCTTAAAGTCTTTGCAAATCTTCGCGAAATCCGCTTGTGGACGCTGAGGAGGAGGAGGAGGAGGAACCTCAGCTACGGGAGGAGGAGTGGGAGTGTCTGCTGGGCTGGATCCATTTGCCCTAGCCTCCAAGTACCTTCGGAACCATCCGTGTATGGGTACTCCCTCGGGAAGGTTAAGATCGGTCATGCTGAAAAAGGAAAAGATAGATTCAGAACGAGGAAACAAAGGATAGTGCTAATGGCTTTTTGGGGAATAGCCTTTAAAATCAACTAGACTTTTCTTGGAAAAATACTTAATTGGTTTTGAAAATAGTTTTTCAAAAGGGTTTTTAAAAACTTTCGTCCAGTCTAGTAAACCTCAGGCTCTGATACTAAATGTAACACCCCACCTCCGCCAGGTCACTCTAAACAAGTACACTAGCTTTGGAGGGGTGTTGTCTAGGTAAACATGCATAGAGATATCACAAGACAGAACATAGATGAATAAATAAGTAAAGCAGCGGTGGAAATTTAAAAACCAAGGTTATCCATTTCAAAACCAAAGTCAACTTACATCAAAATACTTAGTCATTATTTTCCAACTACTACAAGTCTAGAAACATAAATTGAAAATAACATAAAGTAAACTATCCCCAAAATAGATGTGGTGAAACCATAGCAAGCTCAAGTCCAAACCGTACATGAGCTGTCAAGAAAGCAAGCCAAAGATCCAAGCTAAGCACCAGTGTTCCCTCCCTGAGAACCTGGGGAGGGGGGAACGGAAGAAAAGAGGCGAAAGAAAAAGGGTCAGTCATAAAGACTGGTAAGTCCTACCTACTATTAGTATAAAAACTAGTGAAGTTAACTAAACATGGGAAAACTGAGATGAAACATAAAGATGGTAACTAACTGGCATGATAAAAAGATAACAAGGTAGATCAAGTGTGGCATCGCATATACAAGGTTTAGTTTTGCACCAATAGCACTAGTATTCTAACCCATGCCAAGTATAAACAAGAAATGATCCCTTGGCCCAATATCATGAGATGACCCAAATCAAGGTCCAACTATACGATCTAGTCGATCGGCTCCCTATAAGCCTAACTCGTCAAGTGTTGGTGTCATACGGCCCAATCACGAAATGTAGTCAACTGTGCTAGGTCCACCCTAGGGTGTATCAAGCCCTAAGGTGCCAACCACTGACACAAATCAAGCACGCACAGTCTGAACACTACAACAAAAACACCATATTACAACTTTAATTTTACAACGGTGGTAAACGCACCGTTGTAATAAATGGGTTTTTACAACGGTGGTAAAAGCACCGTTGTAATAAATGGTTTTTTACAACGGTGGTATAAACACCGTTGTAACTACAACAGAAACACCATATTACAACTTTAGTTTTACAACGGTGGTTAAAGCACCGTTGTAATAAAAGCCTATCACAACTTTTATTTTTTGGCTGTTGTAATACATGACTATATTTTAATATTAATTATTTTCATTAAATAATTTTTAATAATTAATATTAACAACTAATTAGTAATTATTAATTAATAACCTATATATTAATATTTAATATTTAATTAAAAATACTTTAATAAATAAATAATTCATGCTAATAATTAGTAATTGGCAACCAATTAGTAATTATTAATTATAATCAATAAATACATATTAAATATTTAATTAAAAAAACATCAATAAATAAATAATTCCTACTATTAATTACTAATTAACAACCAATTAGTAATTATTTAATAATAATCAATATATAAATATTAAATATTTAATTAAAAATAATTATTTATAACTACTTCATTATTAAGTACTAGTAATTAATTAGTAAGTAATAACTAATGAGCGGTTAATAATTAATTAATTAATAATCAATAAGTAAATAACAATTAATAAATATTTAATTTATAATTAATCATGACTATTAGTAGTAATTAATATTTAGTATATAATATTTTTTAATAAGTAATTGTTGTTGAAAGTTTTTCCAAAATCTTTTGTCAAATATGATCCCTACGGAGGGGAGGTCCAGGGGGGGTGGCAACCCCCCAAGGTTGGGGTGCGGGGGCAACGCCCCCGCTAACGGGGTTCGACCTGCCTCGTATATTAAAAATCAGTAGTAATAATCACTAGTAATTTGAATCTTACTCAAAATTTAACAACAATCGTTAATTAAGTAACAATTGTAAGTTAAAAATCAGTAGTAAATAATAATAATAATTTATAATTAACTAAAATAATAATTGAAATTAATGATAAAAACATATATTAAATAAGTAATAACTCCGCGCTGCAGCTATTTTTAGGGATAGTTTAATAGTTCAATCCAAATTTTAAGCGGAAAACCAAAAAAATTAGCTCCAACTACTTAAGTTTAAGCGGGAAACCGAAAAATTAGCACCGACCTACTTCGTTATTTTTTTAACAGTTGCGTCCACCCATTCTTTCCCTAAATCAGTATCGACCTACCTCCAACCATTCGTTTCCCCAAATCAAAAACTAAAACGCAATCGAGCTTTCCTGTCCTATAATGGTGACTAGGGTTTCCGCCGCCCCATTCTCTTCCTCAGTTTCCGCTCTTCTGCTCTTCTTTTCCTCATCGTATCCCTTCCTCTTGCCCTCTCTTCTCCCCATTTCAATCGCCGCCTCTAAAGTCATCATAGCCAAAAACCCTAATCGATTTTTCTTGTTCGTAGTCAACCATCGAAAAACCCTAATCGATTTCGCCTTTGAAGCCATCAAAATGATTTCTTTATGTGCTTGTCTGCCTCATCATCTTCGACATCATAGTCTAGAAAAACATCGCTGTAAGATTCATGACGGAGTTAAAATAGCCGAATCCCGCGCCCTTTATGGATTTTAGATCGGCATTAAATAAAACATTTCGGGTATACTCACTAAGCTGAAAACATAAATAAAAGATTCGACTGAAAAAGGAAATCTATTTCCAGGTTGTTCCTTATGCAGAGATGCGTTGGATTGGTATGTTCTAGGTAAGTATTAATTTCAATACTGTTATTACATTTTTTTTGAGCTGAAGGTGGATTGGTATGTTCTAGGTATGTGTTAGCTTGTTTGCTCTTTCAAAGGCGCTGTTTGTGGAAAACAATGGTTTGGGGTGCCGTCTGTTTGTTCACGGTGTTCCTGGGTTTGGCAAGGTGATACTGGATGTCCATACGCCATCTGGAAGACCTCCAATCACGTTAGGTATATTTTATTTTATTTTATTTTGATTTTGATCGATTATCTCCCTTCTATGTAAATATTAGATTGTGAACAATGAACTCGTTTCCCCTATTTTTCTTGTTTACTGGTTTCCCCTATTTGACCAGTAGAGATTATCCTGTAAAATGAAAATTCAACTTCTATTATCATCCAGATGTAAGTGACTAAATTTACATCCATTTCCCATAGTCGACATAATGTTTTGTATATTTCTTGCAGAAAGTTTATTTTCATCTAAACCACAAAGGAAAACCTGCTGATTTGATGGAAGGTTTATTTTATTTTTGGCTCACAGAGGGACGAACGAAATCACTATAATGGGGTTCCTCCATAGCAGTAAGTATGTCTTCAATTTCACAACTTGATGATTCCAAATTTCCAATGGTTCAATTTCACAGCTTGATGATTCCAAATTTCCAATGTTTCAATTTGAGAATGTTTTTTTTTCCTTTCTGTTTGTATATTGGCAATTGATGGTCATTTGCTACAAGTAGTTGTTTAATATGCAGGTTGCTATTATGAATATCATTTGTAATTGTATGCCTGAATTGCTTCTTTTGAGTGATCTGTTCAGCTTGAGCAATGTTATTTGTTGTTCAGCTTGAGCAATGTATTTGAGTGAAATAATAAGAATACAAAGAAATAAAAGATTGAAATGGATGCCAGCATTCCATTTTGGCAGCTGCGTTCTCTCTTATTTTTGTTTGGTTTTTTATTCTTCTCTTCTCTTTTCAATCTAACAAGAAAATTCATATCATTGTTTCAGCCTTGGGTTACCAAAAGAGTTCCTTCCGATATGCCTTTGATTTTTGAAATGCAGGTAATTTTGCTTGATTTGATTCTTTCGTTGATTGGGATTTTGATTCTAATTAGACAAAGCGCTTGTTTTGATTTTTGTTCCTTTTGCAGAGCAAGCATCATGTTGTTTTAGATGTATTATTGTTGATATTCACCATTGCAATAGCGCATGTATGTTTCGTGCATTCCACCGTTGCAATAGCGCATGTATGTTGAAATGCAAAATATATATGCATTTGGGCATCACTGTACTCATGAATGAATGCACAAGGATATTTGACGATGAGCATGATGTTGAAATGGATGATCGATTGGGGATGCTGGAGCATAAAGACTCGGTGTATGTCAGTGTGTATGTATATTTATACGAAAGTGCGTATGTAACTGAGTGCATTGAGTGATCAGTTTGTAGTGAGGAATGTATGTATTGTTATGACTGTATTATGTAAAAGTGAGTTGTACGATAGTGGATCAGAAAGTTGTACTAATTCAAATATTGAAATAAAATATTTAATTGATTATTTCAGATCAGTGTAGTATCATTTTATTCAATATAAATATTTATTTTTATATGAAATGTAATGTATAACGAAACAAAAATCGTATTGTTATAATTTATTGTTGCAGGAATTACTACAACGGTGAAAAAAAGTTGTAATATGTACTACTACAACAGTGCAAAAATGTTGTAATATGTATTACTACAACGGTGGAAAAAATTGTAAAATATACATATTACAACGGTGTTGCAACAGTGTAAAAACGTTGTAAAAGATATGAGTCTATTACAACTTCTTAATACACGACGGTTTGCCCACCGTTGTAAAATGTATATTACAACGGTGTTCCACCGTTGTAATAGGGTCATTTTGTTGTAGTGGAACCTACTGGTGCCCGTGTCTGCTTTTTCAACTCCGGACTATGTGCACGACCATAGTCCGCCTGAACCTACACCGGCGCACCTACTCAGCCGTCTTTCTAGTCGCTTACAATCAGCCCAGTAATTGTGCCCCACCCTAGCCTAGTCCCTAGGGTATCGTGATAAATCCAAGAGGGTTACTGCTGAAAAGGACCTCGTAACTAGGGTTTCTAACAGGTTAAGTGTGGTTAACCCTATCCAGTCATGTATCAAGTTGGTTAAGTGTATCCAAGTGGTTCATAACTTAACCCTACCAACCCATCGTGTTCAATTGGTTAAGTATTCAAGTGGTCCATGACTTAACCCTATCATGTGGCATTAATTAAACTTAATGCACCCAACCTCTCACGTTAGACTTTGTTGTGGTTACTGGATGTGCCGGGCGGGTCCGGGCAGCTTTACACCACAACCTAGTCTAACCTCGGGTTTCAAGTGCGATATGACCAACTACTCACATTAGGTCCTATTGTTTGTAGCCACTGGATTTGCCGGGCGGTTCCGGGCAGATTTATGCTACAAACTCAACCCAACCTCGAGTTGGCCACTTTATAGTTTTCTACATGTCATGTCCACATTCAAGTTTTCAAGCATAATCAATTTTCATGTCACATTTCAAGTCATGTTTTTCATGTCATTTCAAGTTTGCCTAACTACCCTCAACGTATTCCCATCGCACGTAAATTCGCGTCAATACAAATAGATCAAGAAGGGAACATAAAAATATGACAAAGATGGGCATAAGGTGGTAAAGTCTATCACAAGTTAAACATGGTGATATTTGAGGCAAAGGTGTTCATCATAACTTGCATATAGCATATTGGCCTCAAAACATATATGATAGCATAAAGGTGATTTGGCCTCAAACATGACAACAACTATCATAGGGTGACAATCCTAACTTGTGCATAGCAAATAGGTTCAATATCATCATATGCATGTTAAGGGACATGAGGGGACAAGGTTTGTTAACATGCATAAGCCATAATCCATTTCATGATAGCATTTTTCCCAAAGGTCAACATGAACGGTACTAGGTTCATGATAGTTCTACAATCGTAGATCAAAAGAGTCATGCATGGATCTATGCATACAAAGACAAGTATTACACCCAAAAATCTCATTTCAACTTGCTACATGTTCATATTAATTTCATAGTTTAAATCTAAGAGTAGAGTGGGGCTTACAAATCATGGCTATGAGAACTAGAACAAAATAGAACAAGATAGTGACGTTGTAGAAGCTATAGGAATGACACAGCAACACTAGAAATCCCCAAATAGCAATAAACTCCACACAAAGCCTTGAGAAATAAGTAGCTCCTTTGATTTGATGAAGAAAAATTGTTCCTTTTGTCTTAGATTTAGTTTAGAACTCTCAAGAATGAAGATGGAGGCCATGATTAGGGAGCATTTTGGCAGCACTTAGTTGTTAGGACGATTTGTGGTGGTTTAGGCTAGGTCTTAGGGTGTTTTTATAGGAGTAGAGACAAGTTTAGGCCATAGGATTAACCCTAGTTTAGATCTGAACCGTCAAAAATCATCACAGGCTTCACAAACCATACCAGAGGACCAAGTAGGTGCACCAGGCCGATCAGGCCTGACCAGGGAGGTCAACACCCAGGTCGACACTCAGGTCGACACCCAGGTCGACTGCCCAGTCGACCTGGTCTGGGGTAGGTCGACTCCCCAGTCGACCTGGGGTTGGGCGGGAAATTTTCCCGCCCTTTCTGTTTGGGGCTGAATTCGAAATTCGAATTTGAACCGTTTTGAAATCTGGAATTTTCTGAAAATTTCTAAGGGCCATAACTTGGTCATACGAACTTCGATTCACGAAATTTCGGACTCGTTTTCAAGCAGAATTTCGAGACGAACGCAATGGAGTAATCCGTTCCCATTAGTTCTTAACTTATAATTTAATTCTGCCCTGATTTCTTGTTTTAACATGTTATAAAAATTCGGGTTGTTACAATCTCTTTCTATTTCTTTTCTTTATGAAACATGACAACTAATTAAATGACGAATATTTCCATTAACCCATATTTATTAATATTCCTTCCATTTCTTTCCATTCATTTCTTGCACAAAACAGGTAACGAAATTACCACGAATATGTCCAAAAAATCTAATTGATATTTGAAAATATTGTATCACCAAATTCCAATATTTTCTATCCACGCAATCTCCTTATTAGATCGTTAAATGCAATTGTCATGGTTTCACCTATATTTAATCGATATTAGGATCCACTGACTGTCTCTCCATTGGATACATGCAAGGCCGATTCTATACAATGGGTTGCCCTAGACGAAAAAAAATTTGTTGCCTAATAAGGTTGAGAACATCATTTCGTTAATTTCACAAACATGAAAAAACACACTCAAAATACATAATAGAAAATAACAAAAACATAGAAAAGCTGCACTGAGATGCCCCCCTAAATTGATACATTCAACGAAAACAAGCCAAGTAAGTTGCATATTCAGATATTTGATTTAAAAGTTAAATAATTATAATTAATGCCAATTATCTATAATGAGCGAAATAGTTTTGACATCACTAACCCACCCCACTTATCTATCAACTAACATGAATCAAAGAAGAAGAAAAATTAACAGCCATCCATTATGAAAAAAAAGTATGAATTAGGACAACCAACAACAATTAATCATGATTTATGGGTTGAATTTGTCATCAGCTAATAGCAAAAAATAAGTTAACACTTATTTACTCAGGCAAGACCACAACATCGGTCCAAGGCTTCTGTGGCCTTCGATCGGAACACGCAACTAATTCATATAGTACTATTTTCTGAAAACGTTAGTTCAGTAATACCAAAATTTTAAGATATTATCTTTAGAACCATTAATTCAGGCTATTCAGCAATACCTTTGAGCTGCAGCTACAACAGTGTTGGAATCGAAATTGAAGGCTGAACTGTTTCAACTGGAGAGGAGAGGTGGAGGTCCAGGGGTTGATATGCGATGCCATGATGCTGTTGATTGAGATGCGACCATGCTGAGCTGATGGAGGCAGATGCCGCGATTTCATTTGAAATTTGAACTAGGGTTTTTCTGGTTGTCCCGGTGGGTTGTCATATTCCGTAGCCTAGCCTGCCTACCCCAATAACCGGCCCTCGATACATGTACAGTCTGTACTTGGTGTGATGTGTTGCATTAGACCAGTTATTTGTATTTATAGTCGAGTGCTCTGCATAGACTTTAGCAAATTATACTGTTCAGTCAGCATATGGTCCTTTTTAGGAAGCACAAACTCATCAATATGAGTCACAAGTGTAGATTTAGACTCCAACCAGTGCTGGAATTATGTGAGACGTGCTTCATTTTAGGCAACTGCAGGCTGGCTATAAAATAATTATATCTTTAATTGGGCTAATCACCCTCCTTGGGTCCCTTATCTGACTACTTCTGAGTTCCAACTTATTTGAGTTTTTAATTGTTCTTGCTAGTAAAAACAATAATTATAACATGTCTGAATCTAAACCTATAGAAGTATAAGAACAACATAAACACTACTTGTATTTTGTTTTCCTCATTATGCAATAAAAAAATTAGCCCCTGATTGGTTTCATTTCAGCTTTTAGTTTTTAGTTTTTGAAGCTTATTTTCAATTTTTCATTTTAAATGTTTTTAATATTTTGAGAGATATATTTGGCTTTACTATTTTGAAAAACTGATTTTAAGATGAAAATAAAAAATATACCAAAATAAAAATGAAAGCTTTAGATCTATGTAGAATGACTATAAAGCAATAAATATATAATAAAATATGCACTTTTACATGCAGTAAATGCGCTACATATATCGAGGTTGAAGCAATAAACAAGCATATGCATGGATTTGGCTAGAAGAAATCACACAAAACTTAGTTGAATAGAGCAGTACATCCCAAAATATAGTTATAAATAACAAAAGTCCAGTTCAAATAGTACTAACTTAACAAACCTATACGGTCACTGTACAACAATGAACGCTCATAATGACAACGTCGATGTAAGACCTAATGTAAATGAATGCTACGGGATTTAAACAAAATTTTCCATCATAAGAGGCAATCCCTTGTGCAAAGCATATAATTATACAATTAATAATGCAGAATATTTCATTCTTCATGCCAAAATGCAACAGTCATACTTTTCTTTTTGCTAGAATGTTATGTAGATAAACCTGAAACAACGATGAGTAAAACGATAATGCTAGTAAAATTCACTTTGCATAGCTAAAAAAAGTAGCAGCATAATGTAGTGTTTTCAATACACACAAAGGAAAGATGAAATGCATGAAACTGAAACAGGATAGCATATGTTTTTCTTTATGAGCCATTTAAGCTATATTTGATCTGCACAACCACAACTTTCATACTGGAAAGGGAAACGATAAGTCAGCACTAGCTCCTGATCTGACCCATTTATTCCTTCAGTAGCGAGTAGATTATATTGTTATAATAATATATATATAAATTATGAACATTAAAAAAAACTATGAAAATAAAAAATTCAGTATAGCTCTTGATCTGACCCTTTTGAAAACAAAATAATAATGATGAAACCACAACTTGCGTAAATGAGTATTTTGCTAATTTTATGTGGTCATGACTTTGTAAATGTGGTTTAGTTTCACTCAGGAGGTGATGCATTAGTCCAACAACTCAGGAGTGATGCATGTGGTCAATCAACTAAGAACTGGAGAGTTTTCTACCTAAATCCCATGATAGTTAAGCATAACCCTTACTTGAAACCAAATGAAATATTTTATTTATTAATTATTCTCTTAATTAAGAAAAATATATTATATCATTGCTGATCAGGGAGAATGGACAACACATCCCAACCATTTCTATTGTTGTGTAGAACATCTCCAAGAAAAAGAATAATTCAGATCAGATTATCAACATAAAACACACAAGATGAATGACAACATGCAAATACTAGGTAACAATGGTGACATAAGAGCATCATTAACAAAGTTGACAAATGATAACATCTCCACAAGTGCGGATTTTAAATGCAAAGAAGAAACAACACATCATTATTTCTAGGGGTGGGCTGGGCGGGGTTCGGTTCGGTGCGGTTTGGAGCTCAAACCGCTTCCACACCGCATTAAACAGTTGATAAAAAATACAAACCATTACACTAACCGTTCAACCGGTTCGGGTTCGGTTTCGATGTAATACAGTCCGGTTTTAGTTCGGTCCGTTTTGAACCCGTATCAAATATGAAACAAGAGAATTATTTCCATCAATAATCAATTTATGATTATATGGCGTTGTGTCACTTGAAGGTTAAAACACATAATGTTATCTTGAATTGATATAACAACATACGCTAAAAATAGGATATATATTGATAAAATAAAAAGTTAGATAGGAATTTGTTAATTTTTTATCAAAATATTACTGGTGTAGCTATGCGGTTCGGTTCGGTTTAATATGGTTTGGTAATAATTCAAACCGCAACCGAATTGTATCATTGTGAGTCGGTTCGACTTGGGCTATTTGCTTTAGAGAGAGAATCTGATGCGGTTTTCCGCACCGTTTTTGCAGTCAGGTCTGGGTGGTTTCCGCATTGCGGTGCGGTTTATGCCCACACCTAATTATTTCTTGTTCTCCCAGCATCTAATTTCACATGTGCTCAACAGTTAGTCAAAAATACCTAAGTGCACTCAATAATAGACGCAAAAGTGAAGCTAACCCCCTCCTCATAAATTCAAGGGCGGATCTTCCTTGCACTCAGATGGGGCCACCACCCTATGTGAACTGATTTTTTTTTAATTAGAATTAGTTAAACACAGTGACTGGCCATAGGTGAAAAAACAGTTTGGCCCTACCTGAACTCACAGGCTGCCTCCACCACTACTCATAATAAAAGGTTAATATGCTAGTTTAAGTTAAGATATCATAATATGCGTATATTATGATACACATTAATCATACATATTTTGATTCAAGTCTTTCTATGATGGAAATTTTTTTTATTGCGGGTTAAAAAAAAGGTTGACAAAGTGAATGGTCTGATAGGCCATAAAGAAGATTGTTGTTATCATGTTTACGCAGTAGATTTTATTAATATATGATTTCTTAAACGTCCATGTTGTGATTCCATCATATGCTTAGCTGGTGCAAACGAAGTTTAGATATTGTAGCATCAATTGATCGAGATGTAAAAAGTTTCAACTGAACCAAAGAGGAAGGCTTGCAGGCCATTCATTAAACTCATTTGTTATAGCTTATCTATTTTGTTTAAGGTTATACATAAGTTATTATCCAATAGCCACTAATTACAACTTTGATTTGTTGTTCTCATATAATTATTTTTAGCTTAACAATGTCTACGGTCATAGTTATCAGCCTTTTTCCTCTTTAAATTCTAATGTAATATCACATCTATCTGAGGCTCAGGCATTATCTTCCCTGTTCAGGCTTGAACAGAGGTTTGCTAATAACAAATGTAGTCCATTGCTAATAACAAATTCTAACTCGCTGGCCTTGACAAAGCAATAAAATCAACAGCCATGTCAAGCTCCCTACCATTGAGGAATCCAGTTGAGATCTGCTCAATTCATATAGTAAATCTACTGTTTGCATCATCTAGACCTAATAATAATTCTTCTGGAAACTTTCATGAAGATGATTGCTATAAAAATATATGTTTTGCATCTATTCAGCCGCAATACTGTGTTTGAAGAGGAAAATATACTTTATGAGCAACAAGTTGAGCAACTTGGGAATTTTCAGTTACGCATACATGATTAGGTATCCCAGTAGCTCATTGGATAACTTGGAATGTCTGTTAATACTGCTTTGTTATTGTGGGAAAAGTAAACTTGTGCTAAATGATGTGTTTTGACTAGTATTGAATAATGTGTCTAGTATTAAGTAATGAGTCCTTTTATTAGTCAGGAGTTATATCAAAGTTTGTGTCTATTTAATAAATAGTGTCAGTTGGTAAATTATGATGTCTATTAGAAGTGAATTGTCGTGTAAGGCTCCTATATATAAAGCCTACTATCATTTTGTATGAAGGTAAGCAAGTATATGTAAGCAAGTATATGCAAGGAAGATTATAATAAAGTAAAAATATATCCTATAGATTTTCCTATATTTGGTATCAGAGCCAGAGCCACCCTTGGTTTCAATTTCCTTCTCATATCCAATCAAAAGGCATTTACAAAAAATGAAGAGTCTGGTTTTCCATTTACTCAACAAGGTGTTCCCATCTTTGTTGTCCAAGACTATGAGCTATGGAATGTTCTTATGAAGAATTTCCTTATATCCAAAAATTTATGGGATATGATTGAAGAAGGATATACTCCTCATACAACAGAGGAAATGCTGCAATGTCAGTTGCAAAGAAGAAAGAACATAAAGAGAACAAGGTCAATAATGCAAAAGCCTTGTCCTTTACGTACCAAGAGACGAGTTGATCAGTTCTTCCATGCATTATAAGTGCAAAAATAGCACAAGAAGCATGGAAAATTCTAGAAAATCAGTTTGGAGGTTATGAAAAGATAATTACAATTAAACTGCAAGATTCATGGAAAGAACCAGCAAAAGATATGGATTGTGATGAAGAGAAAATAGCAGAAAAACAAAAGCAGAATAATCAAAAGCTACTACAAGGAAACAAGACCATAGTGGAAAATTTACATAAAGACAAAGAGGACATGGACGAGGAAGGGAGTGAGAAAAATATTAAAGCTGAAGCCAAAATCATTGAAGAGAAAAGCATTTTCAACATGCAAAAAAGGTCAGTTTCAAAATTGCCTTACAAATTTCCAAATATACCAATATCGTTGGATTTTAATAAAGATGAAGATGAAGAAGTCAAGATAACTTATCAAGATATGCAGGATCCTACTATTATATCAGTTCTGAAAAATCTAGGTGGTGGAATTCAACTCAAGCATGCTGCACTGCACTACGTACATGTCATCCAAGAGTTTTCACCTACTGGATTGAATGAAAACTATGTGGAAAATGAAAAGAACAAAACAAGGTTTCAAGAAATCACATCAACTATATTGATTTTGGGAAGGAAGAAGAACACAATTAAGAAAGTCCGAATAATATCTCTATTTCTATCGAAACATGTAAAATATAAATTGGATAGCAGTATGAATGACCAGAAAGGAACACAAATGAGATCGTGTTCAAACAGATGACCAGAAAGTATGAAGACTTCCGCAGATTGAGAAACTTGTCTTGGAGTTATCAGAACACAAGTTTAGGAAGGGATGTTGGAAAAGTAAACTTGTGTTAAATGATGTGTTTTGACTATTATTGAATAATATGTCTAGTATTAAGTAATGAGTCCTTTTATTAGTCAAGAGTTATATCAAAGTTTGTGTCTATTTAAGAAGTAGTGTCAGTTGGTAAAATGTGATGTCTATTAGGAGTGAATTGTCATGTAAGGATCCTATATATAAAGCATACTATTATTTTGTATGAAGGTAAGAAAGTATATGCAAGGAAGATTATAATAAAGTAAAAATGTATCCTATATATTTTCCTACAGTTACGTTCCATATGGTAATGTTAGAAGGGGCGAAAGCTACAACAAAGACAGTTGATGCATTGAGTACAGGAGCATCCGCGATGAAAACAATGCAAAAAGCAACGTAAGTAGGATCAAATATACAAAAACATAAGTTTGTACTGACCTATTTTGTTTCTATGTTGTAGATAAGTTACTTGTAAAGTACAAGTTTGTATTTACAAAATGCAGTGTGGTGGATGAATATTAACACGTCAGTGTGGTGGGCTGTTAATTGTACTCTTATGTTATAGTGTTGGCATTTTATAGTTTAGAGAGCTACATAGTTTGTTCACAAAACCAATTGGTTAATGTGAACTGTAGCTTCTTAGTATATATCCAGGATTTTAGTTGAACATTTCCCGATGTGGGACTTATATTTTCATCACTCCCCCTTCACGTGTGGCGTATTTGAGCCATCTACGTGATCATGCTATTTTGGATGGAGTGGCACACGTATGGCGGTTAAGCACATACGTATTAGTTGAACTAGTTGAATTAGTTAACCTGGCTCTGATACCACTGTTGGCATTTTATAGTTTAGAGAGCTACATAGTTTGTTCACAAAACCAATTGGTTAATGTGAACTGTAGCTTCTTAGTATATATCCAGGATTTTAGTTGAACATTTCCCGATGTGGGACTTATATTTTCATCATATAGGATGAACTTAAAGCTGTGCTAGAGGAATTGGAAGGAGCTGAGCTGGAAGAGCAACTTCTTCAGCCTGCTACATCTTCTCCTGCTTCTTTAGGATATGTTCCACCAGGAAAACAACAAACTCGACCTGCTGCTAATAAAAATACAGATGAGGAAGATGAGCTTGCAGCATTACAAGCTGAAATGGCTTTATAGTCCGGTAATTTTTCTTTCTTTTAGTAAATTATTATTTAGAATCATTATTAATATTTATTTAAATGAAACAAATATGTAGTTTGTCGAATTGGTTTCTTTTTATGTATGAGCATGAAGGTTGCAACCTATCAGTCCATTCACTAATATATTAACACTTAGTATCTAAAAGATATACCATTCAGAAGTTTATTATCCTTCTGCTAGCGATAATATTACCTTAAGCATGAGTGTTGGCTGTCATGTCTGCCTGTACTGTGTACTTGGTGCTCTAAACCAAATATTGAAAAGAGCTTCACCTACCCTAGGGCAAGTAATATTCCTGTTGGTAGCTATTATGTCACTGTATGCCTACATTTAGCCATGAATTATTTGAAAGCAAATTTTATTTATATGTCACATTTCCTGATTTGTATGTATTTTTCTTTCTTAAAGTTGTACCACCTAATGAAACAATATCCATTAGAATAATTAAAAGTACTGAATATCAGGTTGCAAAAGATACTAAGGCTATTGCGACGATTTGCTGCTGCGAAGGACAACGATTCAGCGGCATCAACGACGATTTGCTGCTGCGAACATCAGCAATTCATCGCTTTAATTGTATACCACCGCGTAGTACCAGCACATAAAACAGCTCTATGAAACAAAGCTTAAAACTACAAGTATCAGAATTCGAAAGGATTATTAGAAGCTATTAATTCATATTGAAAGGAGACAGAGTCGAAGAAAACTGTATTCCACTCGTTGTGACAATCGCTTATCCTTCTGGTGTGTTTAAGATTTACAAAATGTAAAAAAATTGCAATTTTGCTTCTGCTTTATTGTTTGCTTATAGAAACTGGTGGATAAGTGAGGAATGTTCATTTTAATTTTTACTTGGATTCTGATACTGACATGTTGAATCCCCTATCATGTTGAATCCTCTATCATACTTACTTTACATATCGATAAAATCTAACATGTTAGTAATAGGTTAACCAGCAAAAATAGATGTTCCTATTAACAAATTTCAACTTTACTGGTAATAATGTAACATTGACTCCATTGTATCAAAGTGAATTGTTGCCTGAATTTTCCATGTGATTTTACAAACAAGTTGTTCACAAATTTGCAGACATCATTGACTACGCTGCCATCGCCACCATTTGGAAAAAGATATATGATTCAACTTAAAGGTTTCGAAGCCTAAGCCTTGCAACTGAATATATATATTTTATTTCTGTTGATTGAGTATCCTACATTTGGTTTGTGGAGTATGCATTTTTGTTTTGTGGAGTACGTTTGTGGAATATGTTGTCATTCTTTATGCTTGAAGTTAAATGATCTATGTTTTAGTTTTTTTTTTGGTTCGTCCACTTATTGATGCTGCTACCTAGTTTTGTTTTTGGTCGTAGCTAATTGTAGGAGAATTTTTTTTAAAAAAAATTAGCTACGGCTCATGGCCATATCTAATTTAAATAAAGATACGATCATTAGTTGTATCTTTTTTAAATTTGATACGGCCGTTAGCCGTATCAAATTGTCAATTTGATATGGTTATTAGCCGTATCAAGTTGAGAATTTGATATGCCTAATGGCCGTATCAAAGTAACAAAGATGCCATTTTTGATACGGTCTAGAGTACTGCCAAATCGAATTAGATACGGCCGTGAACACTACCTAATTGCCATTTTTGTGTAGTGCAAGGCAGATGGCACGTTGAGATTGTGTGTGGACTATCATGAGCTCAACAAGGTGACCAAGAAGAATAAGTATATGTTGTCTAGGATAGATGACTTGTTCGATCAGCTTCACGAAGCCAAAGTGTTTTCTCAAATGGATTTAGCAACAAGATTTCACCAGGTGAGAGTGGCTAAGGATAGTGTTCCGAAGACTGCCTTTAGGACACCATCCGGGTTTTTCGAATGGTTGGTAATGCCATTTTTGGCGTACTTGTGGATCTTATGAATAGCGTTTTCAGAGCTCAGTTTAACAACTTCGTGCTTGTGTTCGTGGATGATATTCTGGTTTATTCTCGGAATAGGAAGAGCACAAGACACAGTTGAGGGTTGTGTTGGAAATCTTGCGAAAGCATCAGTTGAAAGCAAATTTTCAAAGTGTCACTTCTGGAAGAATGAATTGAGATTCTTAGGCCATGTAGTTTCTGGAATTGGAATAGTGGTTGACCCCGCTAAGGTGGCAGCAATCCAGGACTAGGAGCGACCAAAGAATGCGACGGATGTTCGGAGTTTCCTTAGGTTGGTAGGTTATTAACGATGATTTATCAAGGACTTCTCCAAGATAGAAGCACCGTTGATAGGATTGACGAAGAAGAGCCAAGTGTTCACATGGGATGCAAAGTGTGAGCAAGAATTCGGGATCCTGAAAGAGAGATTGACGAGTGCACCTGTGTCAATCATTCCATGCATGAATGAAGAGATGGTGGTATACACTGATGCATGTGGCACTGGACTTGGAGCAGTGCTAATGCAGAAGGATAAAGTTATGGCCCACGCAAGTCGACAGCTGAAGCCGCACGAGAGGAACTACCCAACTCATGATTTAGAGTTGGCGGCGACTGTGTTTTCTCTAAAGATGTGGAGATATTATCTGTTGGGAGTTCAATTCGAGTTGTTTATGAATCACAATTCGTTTAACTACCTTTTCTCCCAAAAGGGTTTGAATCTTCAGCAGCAATGATGGTTGGAGTTTCTGGCATCGTATGATTTTTCTATGGCCTATACTCCGAGCAAGGGTAACGTAGTAGCAAATGCATTGAGTAGAAGACATGCAAGATTGAGAGCGATGTTTTCGGGATCGAAGAGCCTCGAGTATTTGGCAAGGTTTGATTTTAGTCCAAGGTGTGAGTTGGAACCTGAAATGTTAGCAAGCTTATCGATAAAACCTACTCTTATCGAAAGGATTGGCGAGAGCTAAAAGCGAGATGTGAAGATTGTCGAGTTTATCTAGAAGCTGGAACCAGAGGATAGAGAGTTCGACGTTGATCAGGAAGGTTGGCTCCGAAAGCAAGCAAGACTAGTTGTTCCTAATATCGATGGATTGAGAGATGTGGTTCTGAGGGAATGTCATCACTCGAAGTTGACAATTCATCCCGGTGGTAATAAGATGTATCATGACATGAAGCAAGTTTATTCTGGGAGGGGATGAAGCGGGATATTGGGAAGTTCATGAGCTGTCAGTTGGTGAAAGCTGAACAGAAGAAGCCGAGTGGTTTGCTTCATCCATTGGAGGTTCCTACGTGGAAGCGCGAGAAAGTATCAATGGATTTTATCGATGGACTACCTAGAACCAGGGCAGAGAATGAAGGGATTTGGGTCATCATGGATCGCTTGACCAAAATTGCGAGATTCATTCCTGTCAAGTCGACTAAGATGGCATCGAAATTGGCTGAACTTTACGTGAAATGGATAGTTTGATTCCTTGGTGTCCGAAAGAGTATAGTGAGTGATCGAGATCCATTATTTTGCAAGTGGATTTTGGAAGAGTTTGCAAGAAGCTTTAGGAAGCAAGTTCTGCTTGAGTATGGCATACCATCCCCAAACTGATGGTCAAACCGAGAGGGTTAACCGAGAGGGTTAACCGAGTTTTGGATGATTTCCTGAGGGCTTGTGTGTTAGACTTCGGAGGATCATGGGAAGACCATCTACATCTAGCTTAGTTTGCATACAATGATAGTTACTAGTCTAGCATTGGGATGGCACCATACGAGGCGTTGTATAGGAGGTCGTGCAACTCTCCAGCTTGTTGGTTAGAGACTGGAGATAAGTTGATACTTGGGCCTGAGATGATTAGAGAAACCTCGGATTGTATCGAGATCGTTCGGCAACGAATGAAAGCAGCCCAAGATCATCAGAAGAGCTATGCTGATAAACGTCGAAAATATTTGGAATTCGACGTTGGCGATATGGTTTTCGTGAAGATTTCGCCGTTAAAGCATGTGGTTCGATTCAGAAACAAAGGAAAGTTATCTCCTAGGTTCGTTGGACCATTTCCGATAATCGAGCGAATTGGAAAACTCGCATATAGAGTGGAGTTACCTGAAAAGATGTCGAGTGTGCATAATGTGTTCCATGTGCCGTTTCTGCAGATGTTTGTGCATGATTCGAATGCGGTGGTACCTCCAGAGAAGTATGAATATCTAGAAGTAGAGACCGTAGTTGCGAGACCTCGTAAGCTGCTTCATGTTGTGGGAAATGACACGAAACAACTTAGGAGGAAGACAGTTAAGCCAGTCAAGGTACACTGGAGTGAAGATGGTAACGATTGTACATGGGAGATGGAAGAGGGCACAAAGGCGACTCATCCAGAACTCTTCATCAGAAGGATCCTTTGATATTATATCGTCATTGTATTATTTATCTTATTTGATAGAATTCCGCGTACTAGGATAAGGCTATGGATGCATGGTTTGATGGTTGCTAGTTCGGATGATAAAATTGGCTCCTCATGGATGATAGGCATGTAGAATTATTGTGGTTGATTGTGTTTGCTTGGAATTTCGAGGGTGAAATTTTTAAGGGAGAAGAATGTAACAGCTCGCATTTTAAGTATCGAAGTATAGTAAAATATTTTTGTTTTATTCTCTGAGGGTTGGATCATTCTCATATTTTAATTTGTTCTATATAGGGATGTGAGACATGTCCATAATTTTTACCAATTTTTTTTTGCAACCATTTTGCCCCTATCAGTCTTGTACATGGCATAATTTTTGACTAAGGTCGAATCAGAGGGTGAGACCTACGCCATTGGAAAGGAAATGATGATTGCCTTCCCGTATAGTGGTCACATTAAATATTTGTTTCTTCGATTTGGGAGGAATCATGGTTTTAAGGTCTTTCAGTTGGCTGTTCGGGTTTTGGAAGCCTTAATGAGTTGATTTGTAGAGGCCCATTAGTGGGCTGGTGGAAGCTATAAACAGGGGGTGAGGGATATGGAAATGGTTTTGTTTCTCCATTCTCTCATTTGGAGGCTTTGTGCTCCTCCTTCCTCTAACACTTTTTCACCATTAAAATCGAGATCTAATCTTAGGAAATCGAAGATCTATACCATTAGAGGCTAGACCTACATCGTTTCAAGGGAGAATTCATCAAATCAAGGAGTTTAGATCGAGTTCCTTGCTGTATGGATTCGTATTGCACCACTTTTTCTTTGATTTGGAGAATTGGTGAGTGGTTTACATCTTTTACATGGATTCAATGAAGTGTATGAGTGTTTGATAATGTTTTTCATCAAATTCAAGTGTTTTCTCATAGATCTATGCATTGGTAAGTTCATTTTCATATGTATCACCTTATGATCTAATTTAGGAAGATTAAACCAGTAATTCTTATGTTATTTCATATGATTATGCAAGTTAGATCTATAGTTTTGTTCATATGATCAATCATTATAATTTTGGAGTGATTTGCATAATTTTAGTGATAATCATCGTATTCATATTGATAATGGTTTTGTACCATGTTTGTGGCCATATTTGATGAATTGGACAAGTTGGGTTCGTCGAATTTATCGTTTGGTGAAGTTTTGGTCGAACTCGGAGTTGCATTGGGGTGGTGCAGGTTTGGGTCGAGCGTACAGGCCACGGGTTGAGCATAGTACAACATGTCGTACAATATGCAGTACAACATGAGTCGGTCGAGCCAGCCTTAGGGTGAAGCGATGGGTCGGTCAAGCGAGCCCAACGGTGAAGTGATGGGTTGGTCGAGCGAGCCTAGGGGTGAAGTGAAGGGGTCGGTCGGTCCCAGGTCCTGGGGTCGGTCGGTCGTGCTTCCTAGGATTGGCTGGTCGTGCTTTTTAGGCTCGGCTTGTCGTGCTTCCAGGGATCGGTCAGTCGATGTGTATTAATGAGTCTAGCAGCACTTTTAAACGCTGTGGTGATTGGCATAAGTGCAGTGGTTTGTTTTCCTTAGCAAGTTGATTTGATGCTAGGGATGGTTTTGGACCTCGTGATTGATGTTTTCTTTGGCTTGAAAGTAGTGATAACTTCGAAGTGAATCCCATGGGGAATGACGAAGTGGGGTGATTTGTTCATCGGATGTGGTGAATGGGGAAACGACTCAAGGATGTATTGTGTTCATGTGAAATGGTTGCTCTAAAGTGCTCTAAGCTAATGATTAGTCGTAATTGATAACGACTAGAGATGAGAAGGTCGAGGAATTATCGTTGTCTTAGGTTCTAGCAGTCTCTATGCAGCGGTACAATTGAAGACCGGTTGTAGGTTGAGTGCCCTGGGCATCGTGTATGGCTTAGATACGTGTTGTGTATAGCGTGTGGGGTTTTGCTAGAACTGGGGCGTCGTGTATGGTCCTTGACAGTTGATGGAAAATTGTTTAGCCAGTCATATGATTAACGATGATTTTTAAGCAAGGTTGACGTTGATAGCCAGAGTCGGTCATGGATGTTTGAATGCTTGGGTGCTTTGGTTTTACCATCTCACGGAGATTATCTGACTTCAATGAGGCATTCTTTGGGTGCTTATCTAATATTAGTTTTGGCCTCTGGGGCTTGTACTGGAAGGATGCCAAGTTCGATTAGGGTGGTTTCGATGAAATATAACTAGATGTTGTACGAGTTGCTTTTGCCATGTATGAATGGTTATAGTAATTGCCATGGCTGAATTGTCTCCCCTTTGGATTTATGGATTGTAAAGGCTATCACTATCAGGTGTGGGGAAGGCAAGTGTAGGTTCTTCTCTTGTTCGTCTATCCATTCTCATATACTTTATTGATGAAGTTTGTTAGCTGTTTTATTGCTCATTAAGACTGTTGTTTAACTCAAGGTTTTATGTTTCCATCTTATTACCTTGGGTTGTTCATCCGATTTTTGGATGGGCAAACTAGGTGGCAGGTTAGAGGTGATAGCTTAGTGAAGACGGTGTTGTTGTTCGGAGGCGAGCAGGAGGTTGGCATATTATTTTACCTACTATCTAGTATTTGGATTTCCGCTGTTTGCTATTTCTCTGAGTGCTGTAGTGAGGAAAATTGTACAAACACTATTGTTGTTATCCAGGTGTATGGGAATTATTTTCTAGTTGTCAAGAAAGTTTAGTGTTTTCTGCTTTACTATCACAACCTGTTATATATGTTCTATTATATTTTATCCTTGCGCTGTGAGTTTACGATAGGTTCTGTGATTGTTACCTTACCTTGATGATGGTGCATAGCTGCTTGGCACACCTTTCAGCCCATTGTTCCTTTTGTTTAGTGTAAGGGTTGTGGGCGGTCGTCACAAGACCCCATTCCTATACCCCTTCCCGAGGAGGATGCAATGTTGTTAGACCCACCCCTCCCAGTTTTAGATGCCCTCCCTGGCTACGAGGAGATGAAGGGTATTATTGTTGTTGATCCTGCTCAGGCCTTAGTGCCTATAGCTTTGCCCATCCCCCCCCCCCCCCGGGCCCCAGAATATTGTTCAGGAACCATTAGCAGATGAGGAGCCACTAGTTGCTCTGTTACCCATAGAGGACGAGGAGCCGATCGAGGAGGCTCCAGTAGTGGATCTGGATGAGATGGAGGAGGAGATAGAGGAAAAAATGGAAGATGATGAGGTTAATGACGATGACTGGCCTCTTCTTCCCCATGCTTCGAGGAGATACCCAAGGAGTTGTCCTTATTAGGGCCCTCTGTGCATAGCTCCAGTTCGGAACAGTGATATTAGTTAGCAGACATATATATATACATACATATATATAGGGGATATCGGTGCTCTAGTCCCTTTTTGATGTGATGGAGGCACGATATGTATAATCTGGTTATGTATATTTTGGACATGTGATATTTTGTGAGCCACCTTAAGTATGTAGCGATACTCGGGTGAGCATTAGATATGGGCGGATATATGCATATACACGGTTTATACCTTAAGCGACACATAACGCTGGGGTATACGCTGTGTCTGTGATATAGTTGATCTTTTTGGTGATGTTTCACTAAGATGTGATGATGGTCGTTGACCTTATGTTATGACTTGTTAGTATTGTTGTACATACATGGATATATGTGATTTATGACTACGCCGCATAGCTTATATTGTGAGCTATGTACTATCCATATGAGCGTATCACTGCTTAGTGCTTGTGTGAAGAAGGCCAAAAGAACCGCATATACTAGAATAAAAACACGAGCACCTTATTTTTTTATGTGCATATACATATATTTGTTGAGCATGTTATGGGCTTAGCGTTGAGTAGAGAAATAAATTGTGTGCCCCACAAACAGGTGCACCTTGATGAGTTGGTTGCGCAATTTTATTATATATATACATATATATATATATATATATATATATATATATATATATATATAGTGTGACTACTGTGAATGATTTAGATGCGATGTGATGGTTTTTTCGTGTGAAATACAATGTACACCACAGGATAGCAACTAATAAATTATGAACTACACCGCATAACATTTTCGGGACGAAAAATCTTTAAGTGGGGGAGGTTGTAACAACCCGGAATTTCAAAGCCAATTTTAAAATTTAATTTAAGCTATTTTGACGAGTATCAAAGAGAAAATGACTTTTTTTGCTAAATAAAATTTGTGAATAATTTTAAAATTTTGTTTTTATGTTTTAATTGACTTAAATTAAACGTGGTAAAATTGTTAAAATGATTTGAAAATCCAGAATTTGAAATTTGATTTTTGAATCAACACATAGCCCTTAAAAAGTGAGATTTTGATAGGAAGCTCAGAATTCGACGAGATAATTTTTTTTGGATTTATAATGACAAATCATTGTTGAGTTCCAAAATGTGCATCGAACGGAGTCAGTGTGTGGTCGTGCGAAGCAAAACCATTTGCTCCAAAGCAAGTAGTTAGTTTATAAAGGAACGTTATGGAGACTATCTCAGAAATCGATTCTGTTTTTTTTTGGATTCATATCATCCTATAATGGTTAAATCCAAAGGACCAAGATTTTAGGAGTTTGCATTTGGGCGTGTAAGAAGAAAAGGTACGCTAAAATCACATTTATTGAGCAATATTTGAGCCTGTTTGAGAAATTAAACGGAAGGTCAAACAAACTCGGAATTCGACGAAACTTAGTTCATCGGATTCGTATGGCCATGTATTATCTCGTATCAAGTTTGTAGAGCATATGTAGACAGCGAGCGATTGGAGAGAGAGAGAGAGAGAGATAAAATTCCTATATAAACACTCTTCCTCCTAACTCTTCATAATTTCCTCCTTCTCTTCAAAGCTCTCTTCCAAATTAATTGCCTCTTCATAGAAGCCTAGCCCCTCCTCTCCTTCCCTACCCTAGCCGCCTACCCCCTACGCCACGCGCAAGACCCCCCTCTACACGCACGCAGCTCCTTCCACTCCTCTTCTCTTTCTCTAATATCTTCATAACATGGAAAGGAGCTTCATTTAAGGTCCAAGCTTCCTTTAGCTAGCCTTAGCTCCTCCTTGGCGAGCTCTACGTGCTCTGAAACAACTTGTGGAGCATTCCAAGCCTCTTTCTTCTTTCGGATAGTGGGTATTTGAGCTCCGGGAGGCTCCAATCAACTAAATCTCCTTCACTTATCACTTCTTGCACTTGCTAGAGTGTGTATCGAGGTTGTCGCGAAATTTCAAGCCATTTGGAGCTAAAAAGACGGGATTTTTAGGTGATAGCGAGCAACAGAGACTACGGATTTGCAATGAATTGTTTTCTTGATGGTTGGGGTGAGAAATTCTTACTTTAACTAGTGTACTAGAGTAGTTTAATTAATTATGAAAAATTAATTAATTAAGCATTTTAAGTGATTAAGAATTACGGTGAAAACGAGTAAGTTACAAGTCAGAGATTGCATTGTGTTGTCCTTAGAACAACATGTAAAATTTTCATGTAATTATATTTACCATGTCATGTAGAATCTCTATGGAGTTAAATACCTGAATTCCTCATAGATCATTTGCATTAGAAGCGCATTATGAATTTGTGACACTGCATTTTGTACTACGTGGTTGGACACTTGTGGCGCCATGAATGGCATTTGGTAGTTGAGTATTTATTTATTTATTTACTTATGATTTCCGTGTGAGCATTCGATGAGAAAAATAATGGGTTGATTTGACAAAAATGTCATGTTGCTTGTAATAATGAAATTGAAATTAAAAATGTATTTACAAGTCAAATGACTTTTTATACTAACCTATTTGAATAAAACTGATGTGACAAAATAAATGACTCATGAAACAATTGTTTGATGGTTGAAAACCCCACACGGGTCTGAGATGATTTTGATTTACACATCTCCCTGTTTTGTAGTACGCGTGTCAATCGTTATGGTTAAACGGGCGAAATAAGCCTTGATAAAATATATTGAAGCTTATATGAGAATAAATGCACATTGGATGTCATTGGAATGTTGAATAGTTGCCCGCAACTATGGTTGAATGTATTGGATTGAGATGAGAAATTTTTGCATGATTTGGTTGAGTTTCATTTCAATCCAGGACAAAAAGGCATATTTTAATAATATAGAAATGTGAAGTGAAAATGGAAATAATTTTGATGTCCGATTTTGGGTGGACGCGTTCTTATCAAAATATAGATGCATAGTCATAACTGTGACTAATGATTTAGAAGTATTTTTAATATCACCACAACAAAAAACACTTTTCGCAACAGGCAATATCTGTTGCAGTAGACCAATTGCAACAGGCCCGTGCCTGTTGGTATAGCCGAAGTTGCAAAAAGTTTGCAACATTTTCCACCTGTTGCAATATACTTTATTGCAACAGGCCTTTGCTGTTGCAACTGATTCTTTTGCAATAACAAATGACAGTTGCAAAATAGTCTTATACAATTTAAATATCAGCTCTAAGATAATACTACACTAAATATTTTATTAAATATTCACTAAAGTTCAAATTTTATGACAATATCTGTAAATTCAAGCAAAAATAATACATTAACAAAGATGGATACAAATATATATCAATAGTTCCCTTCAATATTACAAATTATTTTCATTATAAATTGATCAAAAACTTAGCAAACAAGCATTAACCACAGAATCATTTCTCTCGTATATCCAAATTTAGTGACACAAATTCTATATCCCTACCACCGTGCATTTCAATCTAATACATTTCAAGCTTGCAGTTTTCTGATTATCGCATGTGGTATAACGATAATGTGGGATTTATCATTCGTCTGGTTCTTGTCCATTTTCTTTTGTGCTAGGTTAAGGTATGATTCATGGCCTCCAGATCTTGCATAGTCCTCAGAATTATGACTAGTGATATCCGGAGCAGTTTTCCATGCTTCCAATCCAAATTGAACATGTAATGAGAACAAAGAGTTAGAATATTGGAGAAAGGAATATGTTTCAATAGGTTTGTCAAGAACTAACAGTAGTAACTTCAGAACATGCATAAGCAAGTAAGAAGCATTACTTCATTCATATGCAATGGGATATATATCTTGAAGGAAAACAACCATGAAACAGAAAACATGGCGACAAAATGAAGAGGAGTTAAGGGATTCAAAGTAAGTGTTAAGGGTGGGAAAGCAAAATAGTACCTGTCCTAGGTCATTAATTGATGCATCTAGCACGCTTTCCGAGCTATTTATAGATGTTTCTACATGAAGAGGAGTTATAGTGGTTGTGTCCAACGGAAGAACCTTACAGTTTAGTACAACTACTACATTACAAACAAATATTGTGTCAATGACAAACTGATTAAACACAACAACAAAAGCAATACATTTTTTTACTGCCGAACCATTTTGCAACATTCAGAAGGCATATATCACCTTTTTTATAAGCAAATGACCATGAATTGCAATATTAATTTCCTAGCTCTTCAACATGACAGCACCACAGGAAGTATAGGGTAATTCAGAAACATAAATATTGGTGGAATTGAATGTAAATATACATTTAGAACAAAATATATCCCTATGGAGGTTCATTTAAATATATACGTATAGAGGTTCATTTAGATAAGCTACATATGGTTATTTCTAACATTGAAAGCCATATCTAAATTGACCCAGCTTAACCTAAAATTTTTTAAACATTTACAAAGAAGATATAGCATTGTATCTGTGTGCAGCATTTCTCTATGCTCAAAACATAACCAATAAGAAGAATTATGAATACATACCAATGGGCAGGTCAATTCATCATGATTCGCAAGCCTAAGTGCCACCTCTTTCAAGAAATAATTGTGCAATACACATGTAACACAACCAGAGAGAAATAATCTTTTCAGAACTTCAAGAGCAACATCAAAACGCCTGGTAACATCAGCCACATCAATAAGTTGCATTAACTACTCTGCTCACATTACGGTCCTTGTACAGGAAGTTTAACTCTGCAACCCAAAAAAACAACAATATATATTAAATAAATCTAATGATAGTAACCTTATTTTTTAAACGCAAAAACAAATTTGCACTTCTGCTATAATAAATATTGGACAAAAGTTCGCATAGACTGCTACAATAATCATATAATGTTTAGAATCGTAATCGTTTCGATTCAGAAAATAAACCTTGGAGTTGGGGATGCCGATTGATCAGAGGGAAAAGACTGCTTTGCCGAGGCGGGCGCCGATGTAGAGTGTGGTGGCGGAGTTGGTAAGTAGGCCAGATGATCGGAGATCAGAGAAGGAGGAGAAGGCGGCGATCTTTCAGGACCAGTCGCGGATGGCCCAGAGGAGGCCGAGTTTGTGGTTTAGGGTGTTGCTGTGGTGGTGGGAGATGTACTGATCGTTAGATGTGTAGATGGGGCAGATCTTAAGAGATGGGTTTGGATCCGATAAGAGGGCTAGCGGGTTGAAGGAGGGACGCTGATTGGCGTTTGAGGAGTTGTTGAGGGTAAATTGGAGGAAGACGAAGGGGAAGGAGAGGAAAACAAGGAGTGGTTTGATAATCAGTACATGAATTTTCTCTTTGAGACAGCTTCTGATAAACATGAATTTTATTTAGCTGGGGTAAATCGAAATTTAGGGTTAAGGGCAGCGGGAAACGAAATTTTTGGGGAAACAGGAGGGAAACGAAATTTTGGCGGAAACCAAATTTTTAGGTGCGGTACGCTGGTCAAAACACATGTCTGAATTTCACTATTTTCGTTCAAATTCAACCGTCCAAAATGTTTCATTTTAAACCCCGCCAAGGGCGCTGCCCCTAGACCACTTCGATCTGGTCGGACAGGTCGAATGTTGCTAGCGGGGCCGTTGCCCATACACCCCCTCTCATAGAGTTTAATATTGGACAAAATTTTAAAAAATATTTTAGCATATTACAAAACAAATAATCAATTAAATATAACTCAGTTAAGCCTAAAATCACAAATTAAAATATTCTGTTTAAATATGATGTTTAAATAATCCGTTTTAATACTCCTCTTTCGTTACACGCAAAAACATCGTTAGTTATTATTAATAATTACTTAATTATTAGTTCATAATTATTAATAGAAATTATTTCCTATTTCGAGTTAGTTGTATTTATCATTATGTAAAGTTAGTTATTAGTAATTCAATATTAATTATCTATTATTAAATACTAGTCTTAGTTATTATATAATTATTACTAAATTTTAATCAATAATTTAATATTAAATATTAATTAATAATTAATAAAAATAATTGTTAAATTTTAAATATTACTCCTTATTTCTTAAATATTACTTAATTATAGTCACTAATGATTAAATATACTATTAGAAATATAAAAATAATTGTTAACGATATAATATTAAATACTAATAGTAATTACTAAATAATATAATTTTTAATGATATAATATTAATTATATTAATTGCCAATTATTAATTATATGTGTATATATATATGTATATATATGTGTGTGTGTGTGTGTATATATATATATATTAGCTATTATGCTTATGATTCTTATATTATAATCGAATATTACTTAGGGAAAAATAATTTTTAAAAGCACGTTTTCTGCAAGAGGTTTTACCTATTGCAAAAAAATTACAGTTCTCAAAACTGGTGAAAACAGTTGCTAAATATATAATTTTTGCAACTGGTTTGAAAGTGTAGTTGTAAATAATATGTCTATTGCAACATGAATGAAAGAGCAGTTGCTAAAAGTATGTTTTTGCAACAGGCATGAAAGCAATGTTGCGAAAGACATGCTTTTCGCAATAGAAAGGAAAAGCCTGTTGTTAAATCTTATCTATTGCAACAACTACGAAAGGTTTATTGCTAAATATCATTTACTGCAACTAACATTTGAGGCCTGTTGCAAATAGCTAGTTGCAATAGTGTATTTTTCTTGTAGTGTATACTTTTGACTATGCAAAGTATTTGAATTTTCAAATGAATAGTAACTTCGTAAAGTGAAGTTCAGTTAGAATATGCAGTAAATGTTTTAGAAGATATTTTCTTTTGGAAGTTTCATGTTTATTTTTATTATGACTATAAGGAAATTTTGGGAGTGAACGAAGAACTAGTGAAAAATAATATTATTTTATTCCTTAAGATAATATAAAAATGGGCCAAACGGCGAATTATTGGAATTTGCAAATGAATGACCGAAATAATTTAGTCGTATGAAATAAAGAAGTTCAGAAATGTTTTCGATCTGTTTATAAATTATAAAATCGATTCGGACTTGAATAAGATGCGTCACACGGCGACAGTTCACGAACATCTAGCCGTAACTGATAATTGATGTACCGGCAGATCCAACCGTCGGATTCTCCTTAAAACGGAACCATTGGGTTCGTATCAAAATATCTTTCCAATGAATATAAGTGGTTTAAATTTGAACAGTTAGATCTTAAATTAGTTCTAAATCGGTTTTGGAAAAGGTCGCTATGGATGGAGTTCAGTGGCCGATATTGGAAACCGACTGTAAGGGCCCTAATAAAATTATTAAAAATATAAATAAATTATGATAAATCATAAAAAGAGATTTGGAATGATTTTTTAGGGAAATTATTCCATGATTTGTAAGATAAATACATTTTTGCCTAAAAATTCTCACCTTAGCAACTATGGGGAAATTTATATTATGAACATAATGAGTTGATTTGAGGTTCGTAGTGAATAATATCTTCAGGAATATTGTTCTTGAACCCAATCATAAAAAGGAAGCATTTAATAAAGGAAAATTAGAAATTTTCCTAGAAGTTATTAAATTAAGAATTGTTAGTTGAAAAAGCCCATAATAAATGAGATATGGCATTTGGGGTTAATAGTGAACATAGCTTTAAATAGCGGCTGTTCTTTAACCCTAGAAAGATAAGATTAATTTCTGATACTTGGTTGAACATTAAAAGGTGATTTTTGAGATTCAAGAATTATTTCCAACAAAAATTATTAGGAACCGTTTTATAAAAGAGTAAGTATTTAATTAAGAAAGTATCCTGGATTTGATTGAGATGAAATTATGTGTGCTTATTTAATGCATGATTATAAAGATACGCAAGTTATTTGGAAAGTCTGGGTTTTACCCAGTCCAAATAATTATGACGATGGTTAAAGTCAATAATGAAGACGATGGAAGACCGGGGATCTTCACATCGTTTTGGACTGCTACTGATGTCTTGATTGGGTCGTACATCCAAGAGAAGGTAATAAGTGGTGATAGTTTAAAACGTACTTGAAAATCAACTGGATAAGCGAGGACCTCTCTCCTGTATTGGACACATGGGATGAGGAATAACGTGCCTCCGGTTTCGTTCAGACCCAGAACAGACATATGAATGGATTGTATGTTTAACATTGTAATGTGTACTATGTTGTTGATCTCTGCTAAATATGTATCTGTTTGGTGGCGGATAATTTATTCTTTTGCTTAACACCTTTCTCTGAGACATACGAGCTTAGAGGTTATATATTGGTGGAAATCAATGACATGGTATGGATTGACAGTGTGGCATGCCAAGATGCAAGTATCAAGGCTTTTGTTGAAAAGCAAAGTGTTGATGGCAAAAAATGTGGTAAACACCCAAGATTCCAATTACTAGGAATTATTAATTTGGTCATGTAAATAATGGCAGAAAGCGGTAAATAACATGAGAGATTTATAGTGGTTCGGCCTCGAGATAGGCCTATGTCCACTTTGAAGAGTCGTTGGAATATTATTCATCACCAAGGATTACAAGGTTGAGACTATCTCATGATATCTCATTACATTCACTTTTGACTTATATGGAGTCATAATCATCATATGCAAAGTATTTGGGAAAAAGACAATTCAGTCCTTCTTCTTCCTCAAAGAGGAGATGCCACTAAAGAGGCTCTTGAAGCTCTCTAAGGGTCCCAAGTGATAGAATTCCAACCCTTTGAAGTGTGAGGCCAAGGGGAATTTATCGGAGAGAGGTTAGGTAAGAGTAGGCAGAAATATGGGACTACACCCAGAATTTCGCACCTGACCCACACGCATGCACATATTTCGAACCACCCTTGGGGAGCGAATTTCTCACCCCATAGGGTGCGAAATTCGTACCCGAGGGGTTTGAATTTCATACCCTACCGGGTACGAAATTCGTACCCCGAGGGGTTCGAATTTCGTCCCCCACAAGACACGAATTTTGTACCTCAAATTTCGTCCCCTGTAGGGCACGAATATCGTACCCCTTGGGGGTACGAAATTCGCACCCCAAGGGGTACGAATTTCGCACCCTGTTGGGTGCAAATTTCGTACCCCTTAGGGGTGAAAAATTCGCACCCGGAGGGTTATGAAGTTCGTGCCACGAGGGGCGCGAAGACTATATGCACGGGTGCTTGGGGGATCGAGACTCGGCTTCGCAACTCCTAAGGATTCGAAGCCTTGGTTCGAAAATATGTTAGGGGTAAAGTGAGGTCTTTGTTGGCGCGATCCCTCTTCAACTTGTTTCCTTCGCTCCTAGGCGTCCCTCTCGGCTTTAGCTCCATGCGATGCGTTGAGTCGAGCGTGTCTTATGTACTTTTGGGAACCAGACAAAAAAGCCGGCTAACATTTGCCCCCCAAAGTACATCTTGTCTTGACATGATGTGTTTTGCGTTGGTTGAGATAGTAGTCGAGTTGTTGACTCGTCTTGTAAGCTAAAGGAAAACAAATGTTAGTTGTCTGGCTCGTTTGCTGTGGAATTGCAATCGAGCTGTTGTTGGTGCGGTGATGTGCTCACGTCGCTAAATATCCGCAGTGCATCGCCCCCGTGCGTTTGCAGTGGTCGGTATGCATGCATATGGAATACGTGTACATGATGAGCGTATGGTCATCGTTGTAGTTCAAAATTTTATTTATATATTATTTATTTTTAAGCACGATATTTCGAACCTAGGGGGCACAAAATTTTGCACCCAGGGGTTTGGAATTTCGTACCCTATGGGTACAAATTTCGAACACTGGTGGTTTGAAATTTTGAACCTTGGAGTTTCAAAATTTCGAACCCGAGGGGTTCAAATCATCGGGAATGCAAGGGACATTTTCCTTTTTATTATAAACATCCCCCCTCTACGTTTTTTCTCTTCCATTATTTCTTGCCTTGAACGCCATTGATTTAGATCTACAAAGCCCAACGTCCTTATTATTTCGAATCGGACTTAGGTAATGCTTTGGGTCAAGAAAAGAGGAGGAGGGAGGTCGAAGCGTCGAGGCTTGGTCGGAGTGGCACGACGCAGGGGAGAGAGGCAAAGACCTGAACTGGGTCGGCAACTTCGAACCTCGGAGGAGCTTCGAAAGTTCGAACACTTGTGGGTTTGAATTTTCGAACCCCGAAAGGGGTTCGAATTTTCGAATCCCGAAAGGGGTTCGAATCTTCGAACCTTCGTGGGTTCGAATTTCCGAACCCTGAAGCGGGGTTCGAATTTTCGAACCTTTGTGGGTTCGCTCCCGAACCCTAAGGAAGCTCGAATCTTCGAACCCTAGTGGGTTTCAGATTCCTCGAACCCTTATAAGGGTTCGAATATTCGAACCTTGAATTAGGTTCGAATTTTCGGACCCTGAAACAGGTTTGAGCTTTTCGAGCCTATTGCGAGGTTCGTGTTTGCCGCTGGCCCAACTGCTCCACATAGCGCCTTGGTGGAGTATTGTTTCTCTTGTCCAGGACTTCGATCTCCTAACTACCCGCGTTTGGATCTATATATCACTTGTACACTTGCACGATTGCGCCAATGCATATTTTGATAATTGTGCGGACATGGATTTGAATCTTTCACACAGGATTCGAACTGGGACTGAACTATTAGACTGTTTCGAACTTTCTTTGTCTACCTCGACTTTGCATAATACTGCATACACATGTTAGCTATCACCAACACGAGGGGCATAAGTTAATTTACTGCAATGTCTAACACCGGTGTGTTAAAGTATAGCCAGCGATGCAGACAAGATCAAAGATCGGAAAGACCATGGAAGTCGAGGCCTCCTCCCCCTCGGCACATAAGTCTGATGCTACCAATAGTGTTTGCTCAACTTGCAGAAAGCTTGAGACTACTGAAGGATCCATTCCTTCTCAAATGCATAGTTCACCTAAAGTGTCCGAACACGGAAAACAAACAGAGGGACAACATTATCCGGTCATACATGCGGAGGTCAAGAATGTTGACATTATCAGTGGGGACGCACCGGCGTCTCCGGTGGCCCCGGACATGCTTCCTGATGCGATTATCTTGGAAAATCTGATAGACTCAGTACCATCGCGCATGGATGCTACAACAGTTAGGAAAATGGAATTGCGGTTCCACATACTGGAGGATGATGTCCGTACCTCGAGGGAGGGTGGCGAGGCTCATGTGCCGCCCGAGGGTTTTACTACTTGGAACAGGCATGCTTGTTTTTCTGGGTGCATTCCCCCAGCCAATGACTTTATTCTGGACATGTTATGCTATTTCCGCCTTGCACCATCTCAACTGCATCTGAACGCTTATACTTCACTCTTAGGCACCTATGTTCTCTATCGTAAGTATTTACATTTGGAACCCATTGGAGAGGACATTCGATACTTTCCCATCTTAGGAGAATGGTCAGCACGTCGCCCTCCCAATGGTTTCTGGAAGCGTCATCTACCACAAAATTCCTTGTTGGGAAGTGGCGTAGGCCGTCAGTGTTCAAACATGAGTGGTTCTTTGTGCGCTGCCCTCCTGGCTTTGCGAGGAGATGGATAGAAGGGAGTGAGTACTTTTGAACTTCGCTTCTTATCGTAAAGTTTTTGGATTCCATGCCTCATTTTGTCATGTTTTGATCACGTCAGGAAATCCAGAGGTGCCTACCGACGATGAATACCATCAATGCCTTAATGCTCTACGAGCGATCGTAGTGTAGTTTCGCAATACTGACACACTGACAAGTCAGGAGCGCCTTCACCGCGTCGGGTTGCTTTCGGACGATCGGGCTATAATCAGGCCTGCAGTTGTGAGTAGTGTACCGAAAGAGAAGGGGGTGAAAGGTCCCGCGGCTCTTGGTCAGAAAAGAAAGTTTCCCACTGCTAGGCCCAAGCCGAAAAAGGCTGCCAAGTTCCAAGAAGATGTCGATGGAGATGGGGCTCATGGTGAGGAGGTCGTGGCTGGAGACGAGGACCCATTGAGCATTCCCGTCCCACCTCCAGCAGAAGAGGCGTGGATAGGAGCGTCGACCAGGCCACTGTCTCCAGCGACTTCTCTTGGAACCGTCGCCCCACTCGAGGATGAGCGCCAGTTCGATGGCTTGAATAAACTTGACATAGAACTATCCCCGTGGTCTGTTACGGCTAGCATGGAAGAACTAGCTCTTGCTACGGAGGGGTTAACTCCTACGAGCGATCCACAATCTGGTTTGTTGAGAGAACACTTAAGGCATAGACTCATAAACACTGCATAGCATAAGGATCTACCCGAGAGCATTGATTGTCTGACTTTGAATTGCTCCTTTGATAGGTGATATGGCTAGAGGGCGTGGAGGACGAGGTTATGGATACCGAGACAGCCAACGCTCTAGGAACACTTTCCTCGAGGGCTTCATAAGAGGGACTAGTTTGTATGACACTCCACCCCTGTCGGATCATGGCAGTGAGCATCGAGATAGGGATCGATCTTGGCGATCTCCGATCCCTCTTCCTGCTCCCCCAATTCGGGTGTCTAAGGGAGATACTCGACTTAACATAGGTGGTTCCCGGTCTTCATCTTGGACAGGCCCTTCATATACAACACTTGTGGCTTCCACTCAAACTACTAAGGACAAGGAGTCAGCGCTCAGCCATTTGGGACTAGCGGGAGTGACGGTAGTGGGGAGGCAAGACCTCGCAGAGCCCGAAAAGCAAGAGATTTCCATAGAAGAAAGGAAAGTGTTACTGAAGCAAAACTTTCCTCAGCACAATTTTGATGAGATAATGTTCCCCCACGATCTTCATTCGTCCTCTGTAAGGGAGTCCGGGGAGGCTTGGATGCGTGTGAGGGTTGAGTATCATCAAGCCAATCAACTCTCAAGTATGCCTGCCAACTCTCGGAGCTAATCAGGAAGAAAAACCTAGAGCTCCTCAATCGGGGCCGGAAAATTGATGCCGAGCGGACCACCGTCGGCAATTTGAACATTGAAATAGGTGAGTTTGCTATTTTTATTTTATACATATCGTTGCTTATTCTTCTGCCTTCGAATATTAACTCGTGGGCCTTATCGTCATAGCGGAGATGAAGAAAGCATATGAGATGCTCAAGAGGGAGGCTGATCATTCCCGTTCTTCTTTCGCGAAGACCATAGCTTATCTAACCATCGAGAACACGGCTCTAAAGAGGGAAAAGGACGAGGTGGAGAAAGCATGTGCCGATTTGGAAAAGGATAACGCGAGGGTCACCCAACTCCAAAATGACAATATTGCTTTGAGAGTGGAGAATGACAACTTAAAGAGGCAACTTGAGGAGATGAGGAAGGCGAAGGAAGACGAAGAAGCCAGCAATAGGGAAAGTCCGCTGTGACTGAGAGCGTGGTAGTAGGAGAGACATTTGGAGAAGGAAGCTCTTATCATCCACTGGCTCTTGAATTCGCTATGGCGAGCGATCCCGTAGGTTTGGCTCGGGCTTCAACTGAGTACGTCCCTGAGCATCCGGATATAGGAGACACCGAATTCACCTTACCTACCATGACGAGCACCCTTTCCGCCCTTTCTACACCATCCCTGATCGGAGGTAAATTCCCTTTACCATGTATCCCCGAGGATGACGTGATTACCGAATTTGCAGACTAAAAGGTTGTGTTTTTGCTATGCATCCATTCTAGGATTTACCATGACATCAGGCTCTTCCTCCGTGCTTCCACAAGCGACTGAATCTGGGCCAGGACCTGCGGGAATGCAATTCTAAGAAGGCGGCGATCAGTTGGACACCTACTCGGATATAAGGATAACGCCCAGCCTTTATGAAGGCCTTATTGAGGAAGGAAAAGTGGTTGACGGATAAAATGCCCATGCCAGAGTCCCAGTGGAAGCCGATGTGCCTTCGATGCAGGACCTGGTGGAGAATTTAAAGGGTCGGATTGTGGCCAAGTGCGAGGAGATAGAGGAGAAGGGCAGACATGACGAGGCTGCCAGACAAGAGACCCTAAGGAGGGTCACACAGGATGCTGAGGAGAGGGCTGCTGCGACGGTTAAGCGGAGGAGGGCCGATGAAGAGGCAGAGAAGAAGAGGGTCACTGATGAGGCGTAGAAGAAAAAAGAGGATAACAAAGTCAAGCGGAGGGCCACTGAGACTCTTGAGAAAACCAAGGCCGACGATGTTACATCGCATAAATCTCGGAAGCAGGCTGAGCGACGGGCTACCAGGGAGGCTAGAGAGCAGGAGGAGTGGGAAACCAAGGAGATACCAGGGAAGAGGATGTTGTAATAGGCCTTGCTGCTGGGAATGCACCCAGGCCGATGTCGCATGCCACTCCCACTGATTTTACGGAGATCTCGAGCGCCGATGGTGCAGATGAAAGGCGCCTCTTGGCTTCTCATGAATCGATCACTTCTCAGAAGGGCCGAGGAGGCAGGAGCGGGTCAGGAAAAAAGAGACCTGGCATGGGGAATGAACCATCGAGTGTCGAATCTGCGAAGAAAAAGCACAAGCACAAGAAGAAAAGACATGATTAGCGTTAGCAACTTAAGTAGAATTTACTGTTATTTTGGTAATGTAGGCCGATAGTTCACGCGAGTACGACCCTTGCTTTTGGTTTTTCAAGACATGGTGTGGTTTTCATGTACAACCTGTCATTAGAAAAGAAAGATGTTAGACATGTAGTCCGTTAAATGTGTGTGTGGAAATGGAATATGAATTATTAAAGATCGCAATTTGTGTCGAGTGTTCGGATGTTCTTCTTATGTTTGCCAGCGTCCTGTACTTGCATAAGCATACTTATCATTATACATAACACAAAAGTGATCGGGGGCTGCGCTCTGGGTCAATTATTCCAGAGGGGTGAGATAGAGCGCTGGTTTCAGTAAGTTTCACTCAGCTCAGGAAACCCGTAGTTTGCGAAACCAGGCTAAGCGCCTGCTGTTTTGGGTTGCCCGGGATTAATCCAAGTAGAGAGAAGGCGTAGGACGTTGAGTAGTCTGGTGGGTGGCTCTTCCGTCGTTCATCGGGTTGTGGCGAGCAGCTGGCGCCATTTATTCGTCAAGAAGAGAAGCCCGAATCATCAGCCAGTAGGGTCCGATTGTGGCCATGGGCTACCCCTTGGCCTTTAGAGCTTCGGGGAAGAAACAATTTAAGGTTGGTCTCGGTGTTGCGCCAGGATTCGACCAGCACCCTTAGCCAGGGGAGAGATTTGCATCACTTTTATTTGGCTGTTGGGTGGCCCCAAGTTGCTTGGGACTTGGGCGTGGAATGATTTATCCTCGGTCTCGGCGTGGGGCCGTGGTTCGAGTTAGTGATCATTTATACTCGGTCGCGCCACGGGCCAGCGACTCGAGTAGCGTTGCCGGACCCGCGCTCGGGGTGCCGGTCATAGCCAGTGTTGTTTGGCCTCGATGTTGGCTCGATTTTTGGATGGCAGTACCGGCTCCAGTGCTCGGGGTGCCGATACGGCGGTCGAATGTTTGCATGTAAGTTGGCTGTAAGGCCTAGTCAAACGTGTCATGTGCAGAGTAAACAAAAAAGAGAAAGGAAGTTGAACATCATTTCTACTAATAACTTTGGTGGTAATAGCCTTTAAAATGCCCTGAGTTTCTAGAAAACAAAACATTGTTGGAAAGCATTAACAACTATGTGCTAAGTTATGTAAAGTAGCGGAGGAGATGTTCGCTATTCCATGCCCTTGGGAGTTCAGCTCCGTCTACAGTTACGAGTTTGAAAGTTCCATTACTGAGCTTTCGTTGTATGGAGTACGGGCCTTCCCAATGAGGAGTGAGGCTCGCTGGTGGAGGAAAAACCCATTTTAAGATGAGGTCGCTGATGCTGAGGTCCTTATGGCAAACCTTGGAATTGAAGTATCTGGCTAAATGTTGCCGTTGGGCGGCGGCTCGGAGATCAACTTCGTTCTTCTTTTCCTCTAGCATGTCGAGTGAGCCCAAAAGTAAGTCCTAGTTTGTCTTTGGATCATAATAGGTAACTCAATGAGATTAAAGCTTGACCTCGATAGGGATGACGACTTCGGATCTGTAAGCAAGGGAAAAAGGAGTGCGTCTGGTTGCCATCTTGTGGGTGGTTCGGTAGGCCCATAGGGCTAGAGGAAGCTCGTCCACCCACATGCCCCCGGCCTTTTCCAAACGCTTCTTGATGATGGATTTAATGACCTTGTTAACCGCTGCCAATTGGCTTGGGGATGAGCCATCGCCAAGAATCTTTTTTTACTATTGTGCTACTGACAGTGGCTTTGAATTCAGCACTCTCGAACTGAGTGCCGTTGTCAGAAATGATGGCTTATGGAACCCTATATCAGGTAATGATGTTGTGGACAACGAAGTTGATCAGTGGTGATTGTGGCGAGGGTTTCGGCCTTTGCCCATTTGGTAAAATAATCAACTGCGACGACATCGTACCGTGCTCCACCTCTGGCCATTCGAAGAGTTCCAATGATGTCAATTCCCCACATAGTGAATGACCATGTGCTGATCATTTGCGTCAACTCTGTAGGCCAGGATCTCGGGATCTTTGAGAAGCACTGGCACTTATCGCACTTGCAAGCATAGTCTGCTACTTCTTAATCGGGCGTAGGCTAGTAATAACAATATCTAAGTAATTTTTTGCCAGGGTTTGTCCCCCAATATGGTCGCCACACTCACCTTCATGTACATTAGTTAACACTTGGATGGCGGCGTCATGGGCTAAGCATCTGAGCAATGGGACAGAGAAACCTCTGCAGTAGAGAACCCCATCCATAAGAAGGTAGCGAGCTAATTAGCGGGTGAGCGCTCGTCTTTCTTTGTAGCATCCCGGAAGGGTCCAGTGTTGCAGGTAATTCTTAATTAGTGTCATCCAAGATTCAGGTTCAGATTCGGCGTTCATGACCATCTCAGTTTATGTTTGCTTGATACTTAGGGAGTTGAGTACTTCGACTGGGGCAAACCCCAAGAGTTGCGAATCCTCTGAGCTCGCCAGTTTGGCTAGTGAATCTTCTTTTTCATTTTGCTCTCGGGGAATGTGCGTAATGACAAAGTGGTCGAGGTTGGTGAGCAATACTTGAACCTGGGCTAAATATAGGGCGAGTTGTTCCCCCTTAGCTTGATATTCTCCTTGTACCTAGTGCACATGAGTTGTGAATTGGAGAATATTTGGATGGTCTTTCGTTTGAGTTTGATCGCGATTCTAAGCCCAGCTATCAAAGCCTCATACTCTGCATCATTGTTGGTAACAGGGAAGTTTAGCTTTGATGCATAGTATATTGGGTGTTCTTGGGAGTGATGAGCACGACTTTGGCTCCAGAGCATTTATTGTTGGAGGACCCGTCCATGAACAATTTCCATTGAGTGTCGGGAGCTTCAATGTTCTTTGTAGGAGTCTCCTCAAGAGCAGTGAATTCTATAATGACATTAGCGAGAGTTTATCCGAGGATGGCTTGGTGAGAAATGAATGTTATCTCAAACTGGCTAAGTTCCATACTCTAGTTTAATAGCCACCCAGACATCTCGGGTCATTGCAGGACCAGTCGCACCGGCTGATTGGTGTAAACCTTTATGAGATGAGACTGGAAGTATGGTCGAAGTGTCCAAGAGGAAATCAATAACCAGAATGCCAGCTTTTCCGTCTTCGAATAATATAAATTATAACTAGCTTAACTATTGTTGTATATTAATTGGGACTCAGTGGGCTAAGCGATCTGCCGAAGCTATGGGATGTCAAAATGCATCGGCAGGGGAGCATTCTGCCTTAGGAGGAAGCACCCGCGTAGATTCCACTTCCACAACTCTGAGTTCACCAGGGAGCTTCAAACTAAAAGAATGAAAGGATGAAAAGAAAGAACCCAATCAGCCGCGTCATCCAAGAAGCCTTCCAGAATGCGAAAAAATTCTTCTCTGCCCCGTCAATCGTTCGTTGATGTAGTAGACGGGTCGTTGGACATGGTTTTCGATGCACACCAGTGCCGAGCAGATTGTCTGCACAGAAATAGCCAAATAAACATATAAGTTCTCGTGGTCCACAGGCTTAGATAAGATAGGTGGTCGCTCTAAGTGATTCAGAAGGTCCTCGAACGCGGAAACGTATTCTGGGGTCCACTCGAAGTTGCATATCCCCTTTTGAAGTAAATCGAAGAATAGAATGTACTTGTCGGTGGCCTTAGAGATGAACCAAATTAAAGCGGCGAACTTTCTGTTTAAACTTTGGACATCTTTGATGTTCTAAGGGATTTGGATATCCCGAATAACTTTGATTTTTTCTGGATTGGCTTAGATGCCCCGGGAGTTGACGATGAAACCCAATAATTTTCCTAAAGCGACGCCAAAGGAGCACTTCAGTGGATTGAGTTTCATGTCGTACTGGCGAAGGACTTCGAACATTTCAGAGAGGTCGTGGATGTTGTCGCTTGACGCTTTAGATTTCACCTGCATATCATCCACGTACACTTCCATGGATTTCCCAATTTGGATTTTAAAGAGACGATTAACCATTCGCTGATAAGTGGCACCGCCATTCTTAAGGCCGAAGGTCATGACGCGATAGCAGTAAAGTCCAAGGTCAGTTATGAAGGAGGTATGATCCTGGTTGCGAAGATTCATCGGAATCTGATTATAGCCAGAATAGGCATCTATGAAAGATAATAGCGGGTATCCTTTGATTGAATCAACAAGTCAGTCGATATTCGGGAGTGGAAAGCTATCCTTGGGACATGCCTTGTTTAAGTCAGAGAAGTTGACGAATGTTAGCCATTTACCATTGGCTTTTTTGACCAGGCCTGGATTGGAGACCCATTCGGGGGTAGTCGGCTTTGCGAGTGAAGTTGTTGTTGAGTAGACGGTCTACCACTTCGTTGAGTGCTTTCATGCTTTGGACCTTTCGGGTTCCAGGAATCGGCGTTTCCACTTGACTAGAGGCATTGTGGAATTGATACTTAGACAATGGCAAGCGAATGTGGGATTGATGCCTCTCATGTCAGAGTGAGTCCACACGAACACGTCTAGGTTAACCTTCAAGAAATTCACAAGGTCTTCTCTGATTATGGGATGGAGTTGCGATCCTATCTTTAGCATCCTTGACGGTTCGTCGGGATTGACTGGAACGTCCATTGTAGGTTCAACCGGAGTAGCCCTCTTGTATTTGGGCTCTTTGTCCTTCCTTGGATCGAGGTCATCGAAAAGACGACAGTGGAACCTGAGCCAAGGCCCAGACACCAGTGATTGATATGCAGAGATAGTCTTGGTGCATGAAGGCACGGGGATGATATTACCCTTGTCCTTATTACGCGTGTTCTCCCATTCCACTGCAAAACATTCTCTGGCATTAGCTTGGTCGCCTCTAATTGTTCCATTCTCGTTTTACATCGAGAATTTCATTAGGAGGGACCATGGTGACATGCAGATCTGAAACTCCGTGAGGAAAGGACGTCCAAAGAAGAAGTTGTATGAGGAGACGATGTCAATAAACACGAAGGTGAGGACTCGGATTCGGCTTCGGTCCCTGTCCCCAAGTTCGATAGGTAGGTCGATGATTCCTACCGGACAACTAGAAGCTTCGTTGAAGCCGTGGATTGTGGCACGACATGGTTTTAAATCTTTCGTTTCCAATTTCATCCGGTCATAAGCAGCTTTGAAAATGATGTTGACCGAGCTTCCTGAGTCGATCAATACCCTTCGGACGGAAGCGGCACTAATCTGAGCTGTGATAACTAAAGGAATGGTGGTCGGAATCTCAATTCCCATAGAATCTCTTTCACAGAAGACAATTTTGTCCCCCATGGATTTTGGAAGCTTGGTTGGGACGGATTCGTCTGGAGCGGACCAGGCCTCATAAGTAGCATTCTTGATGGAACTCACATATTCTTCCATTTTCTGAAAGCTGTCGTCTGTGGGATGAGGTCCACCACAAATAGTGTTGATCACGATCCCTTGCCTCGGGTTAAATGGACCCGGGTTCGCTGTAGTGGGTGCCTGAGGTGCTGGCACCGAAGGTTTTGAATTTGCTTCGAGAGGAAAGGGTTCTTGGACGTATTTCTCAAGTCATTTCTCATGGATAAGCTTCTCGATTGCATCCTTAAGCTGGCGACATTCGCTGGTGTTATGTCTGTACACGTCGTGGTATTGGTAGTACCTTCCAGTATTTTTCTCGAGGTCGGTTGATTTTCTGGTGTGCGGCTTCTTGTATGGCAATGTGTTGCATGCACTGTTTCAAATCTCGGAAATATCGCCCAAGATCTCTTCCGAGATCTCGTTTTGGGCTCTTTTCGAAATGAAACAGCAAATATCACTGTAAATCTCATTTTGATTATATCGCCTAAGATATTACGATATCGAACGATATATCGACTGAGACGAGATACTCGAATATCGTCCGAAATCTTGGTTTTTTGGTTAAAATTTAAATCTGTGTCTGAACCAGAACAATAATTAAATAACTCAAATCTAGTCATGATAATCTCCTGTTATTTTATATTTTCCATGTTAAATGACCATACTGTATGTCATATATGTTCTACAATGCTTATGATTTTCATATTCAGCTTTTTTATATACATGTTACCTATGAATCATGTATTGTAGTTCTACTTATGTCAAACTTTTTAATGTTTGTGATCATTTTTATTTTTTATGTCTAATAATAATTCATGTTCATGGACCATATGTTGTAAGCATTAATCTATTTGCATTGCGTTATATTTCTATTTTAAGCATATTACGATTTAGAGTATAATGATCTTTCATAAATTGAGAATAATAAAGTTACTTTGCAGTTCAATTTTAAGTTACTATGTTTTTAATAGCATTCATAAAAATCATTTTGCAAGAATATCAGTTTTTAACATACTATGGACCCCAAGATTGTTCCGATATGAACTTCAAGACCCGATATGGAAATCCGAGATGAACCGCCGAGTTGAGCTCATCTCGTCTGAGATCTCCTCCGATACAAGATCAAGTCTCTAAAATCTGCAAGACGAAATGCGACCATTATCCTAGATTTAAAACCTTGGTTGCATGTCTCCAAGTAAATTGTTTCTATGTCTTCATTCAGCGAGGTGTAGGTCTTGAAGACACGGTAAGGGCCAGGTTTACTTGAATCAGCCGGGGCCTGACCGTTATTTCGACCACCTTACCTACCATTTTTCGGTCTTTGCCTGTAGGTACCTTCCCCCTTGTTTTGATCGAAGGGCTCTTCGACTTATTTTCCCCGGAGGTCGTTATTTACGGTGTCCGATTGAGGGTCGTTAGGGCGACTTGTTTCGGAGAGCCAGTTCTGTGTTGCTTCCTCTTGGCATAAGTACTGCCCCTCCTTTTCGTAGAAAGCGCCGAGGCTTTTTGATTACTTCCGATCGATCCATGCCCCGAATTCGGAAGTAGGAAGGACACCTTTAGCCAATTGAAAGAGTACAGTTCGAGGGTCCGGATCGTCAACCTTGGCGAGGGCGATGTTGAAACGGGAGAGGTAGCTTTTGAGCGACTCAGTGGGTCCTTGGTATAAGTTGGAAAGAGTGAGCCGTTCTTCGGAGTCGGGATATGCACCTCGAATTGCTTGACCAACTCTGTTGCTAACTGGCTGAAGTTGTTAATGAAATCAAGTGGGAGGCGAGAGAACCATAACAAAGCGGTTCCTGATAAGAAGAGTGGGAAGCACTTGCATTTGACTGGATCGTTGCCCCGGCTCGAGTCCATTTGCCATTCATATCAATTTAGAAAGGTACAAGGATCGGTTGTGCCATCGTAGAGCGGCATCTATGGCATGCTAAAGCGTCGCCGCCACTCAGCTTCATTTACCCTTCTTGTGAAGGGGTTACGCCTAATGTGTGCCTCCCATGAATCATGTACGTTCCCTCGCATTTCCCTCATGATCCTCTAGACCATGTTAGGAAGATAAGTTAGATGGAGATCTGCTATCGGGATCCACTGATTTTGGCGAGGTTCGGGATTTCTGTTGCGAGGCGTCTTCTATGTTGAATGTCCATGTCATCTTCTTTTATGTCCTTAACATCAATAATCGGGTCCTAGTGTGGACGCTAAGGTGGAGCGGGTTGAGGCGGATCTTGTTCTAGAGGAGCGCGGGTCTCTGGAATAGTAGGTCCATCATTGCGATCGGCGATCGTTGGGTTTTGTCGAGGAAGCGGCTGGTTGGTCGGACCCGGTCCGTCATTGATGATCAAGCGAGTGCGATCTCGGTATTGTGCCCCCTCGCTATATGCGACTGTAGTTCAGTCGCCGTTTCCATTTCCATTCGCGTAGCCATTACCGTTACCGTTGTCGAGGGGGTCGATGTGGAAGGCGATGTTGTTGATGAGACTAAACCTCCTTCTTTGATGCAGACCCATCAACTCGGAAGAGGAAGTTTCTGAGATAGTTGGTCGAGGTCGAGCGTTGTTCCGGGCTAGCTGAAGTCGAGCGACGATGCGCTGACTTTCTTGAATTTGTCACATAAGGTCGATGTTATTTCTTAATGCTTAATTGAGCTCGAGCATTGTTTTCTCATATTTTTCAGTAAGCGCGCGGATTTGAGCTTGTGTTGCGGGCGCCTTGGGGTCCACAGTAGGAGGGACGTTTTCATTAATGGTCGGTATATCCGCCGGCTGAGGCTGTTGAGAAGTTCCGGCTTCGGCTGAAGAGCCATCCATTGCGTTGTTCGGTCGCTTTGCCATCGTAAGCGGATTCGGCGGTAGGTTTAGAAAAGGAACCTAAAGCTCGTCAAAGTCGAGATGAGAAGGTGCGACAAGGGCACAAATTTGAGTTTTCTCACTGAAAGCGCCAAATGTTGATGGCAAAAAATGTCGTAAACACCCAAGATTCCAATTACTATGAATTATTAATTTGGTCGTGTAAATAATGGCGGAAAGCGGTAAATAACACGAAAGATTTATTGTGGTTCAGCCTCGAGAGTGGCCTACGTCGACTTTGAAGATTCGTTGGAATATTATTTATCACCAAGGATTACAAGGTTGAGACTATCTCATGATATCTCATTACATTCACTTTCGAGTTATATGGAGTCATAATCATCAGATGCAAAGTATTTAGTCAAAAGACAATTTAGTCCTTCTTCCTTTAAGAGGAGATGTCATTAAAGAGGCTCTTGAAGCTCTCTAGAGGTCCTAAGTTACAGAATTCCAACTCCTTTGAAGTGTGAGGCCAAGGGGTATTTATACGAATGAGGTTAGGTAGGAGTAGGTAGAAATAGGGGACTACACCCAGAATTTTGTACCTGATCCTCACGCATGCACATATTTCGAACACCCCTTGGGTGCGAATTTCACACCCCGTGGGTTTCGAAATTCCTACCCCATGAAGGTGCGAAATTCGTACCTCGTACCATGTTGGGTATGAATTTCGTTCCCCTTAGGGGTACAAAATTCATACCCGAGGGGTCGAATTTCGTACCCTGCTGGGTACAAAATTCGTACCCCGAGGGGTCTGAATTTTGTCCCCCGTAGGGCATGAATTCTGTAACACCCCACGTCCATTAATGTCACTCACAAAGGGAATACATTAACTTCCATGGAGCATTTTAAGTGTGTATAGAACAAAAACTTAACAACAAGACAGATATAAACAGTACTAAAACTTTAAAACTTTATTCATTGCAGCGGATAAACACATAGGTTTGATTACATCATCAAAAACCAAAGTCAAAGTACATAATATCCATCTTGACTAAATCAAAGTACATAAATTGAAAGACATAATCCCCAATACAAAATATCCATAAATAAGAGAGGCTGAACTTTACTTCAGCGATCCAAGCAATCTTCTAAAAGCAAGAAATATAGTTGTCCAAAATCAAGCTCCACTTGTGCTAGTTCCAACCTGAGCACCTTGGGGGGGGGGGGGAAGGAAGAAAAGAGGAGGAAACAAAAGGGGTCATACATAAAGTCTGGCGAGTGCGATAACTTTAACAATATAATTACCAAAATAACTAGGCTAAGGCATAAGTTGGAAAATAAGGAAATGACTGTGAACAATTGAGTATGACAGGGTGTACAAGGAAATAAGATGAACAAAGATAACGTTAAAGCGCACCCTAACCGCTATAAGATAATTACTATACTGCACCACCACTACTATACTGTACTTCACCACAACTAGTCACCCTAAGGTTGATCCCACCTACATAACTTAAATATGATATTGGTAGTTTTGTGCACCCCTAGCTGCCTTCATAGGTGCCGCCTACCCCTATCTCCACTAGGTGTACTCACTACCCCCAAGCGATCGGCTCCCTAACTCGTAGATACCCGTACTGGCCCCACAGTGGGTGTATCACTCCCTAAAGTGGCAAATCGATACAACCAACAAAGCACGGCTTATACCTACACGATGCAACAACGTCTTACCTACCAGCCCGGGTCCACACACGGATATGAACCCGTTGGACTTGCGTTGCCACCGCTAACCCGTTTTGGCCTCTTACAGTCAAGCCCAGTACGCGTGTCCCGTCCTCGACTTGGATCGAGCCCACTAAGATACTTATGGGTTACTGGTTGAAACGGGCCCCCATTACTTGACACAAGCTATCCACCTAAGCTTGGTCCCCTCTAGTACATCCCACTTAACCCACTTCTTATTCGTGTTCACTTACATGTTTCAATTTTTGGTTAAGTATTTCTAATCGTATTTCAAATGCCACCCAAGGCACCCACTTGATTCCACATGCTACCCAAGGCACCCATTTAACCCCCTCATGTCCCACTACATGTTTATTTGGTTAAGTGTTTCTTAATTCATTAAGACCGTAACCTCATAAAGACCTCTCACATTAGACTGGCATTTGTGGCAACTGGATTTGCCGGGCGTGTCCGGGCAGTCTTACACCACAAACGAGTCTAACCTCGTGTCTTTACAATTGTTACGTATTTAATTTATGCCTAAGACCTCTCACATTAGACTGGCATTTGTGGCAGCTAGATTTGCCGGGCGGGTCCGGGCAGTCTTACACCACAAAAGAACCTAACCTCGTGTCTTAGACGATTAATTACACCTAATTAATCATTCCCCAATTTGATTTACTTTCCCTATTCAAATTATCAATTAATTCCAAATTTAACTATGACCATAATTGACTCAATTATGTCCATCTATTTATGGTATGTAAGATCATACCAATTTTCACCATAAATTTATTTTATGCCTTTTTAAGGCATTTATGCCAATTCTCAATATTAAATCTTTTAATATTATCCCCTTTACCCCACGTTGTACGTTCGTTCGTTTAACGTAAAATATACGTCAGACTCGAATAGTTTAACTCATGGAATAAAGAGAAAACATCACAACATACATATAATTAAAACTAGATCTAAACATAAGGGGCGAACTTGCATGTGTGAATGATGTTCTACATCTAAAACTTGCATAAGCCAAAGTTACAACTTGCATAAAACTACATATGACACAGATCCAAATCTAAAGGTGTGGACTTGTTTAGGCAATAGTCATAAACTTGCATAAATCATGTATGTCTGTAACGACCCGGAAAATCTGAACCAATTTAAAAATTTTAAATTGGCTAAAATAATTGATTTTAAATATTTAAAATAAATATTTTAAATAATAGCAATGAAAAGTGAGTTTGAATCGACGTTTGAAAATGAATATAATTAATTCTAATTATAAACAAGGCCTGAAATGGCGTTGTAGTTTCAAAAATTGAATTCAAACTTTGACTGACTGTATCGGGTGCAAAACAAAACAGATTTGAGTGAAACCAAAAATATTTAAATCTGTTAGTGAATACCTTTCTAACGAATCTGAAAAATCGAAGTTTCATAGCGGAAAGCAAAAGTTATGGCCAAATGAATTTTCAGAAAGGTCGCTATGGAAATTATATAGCCCATAAAATTGGCCATTTTGCAAACGACCTCGGAATTCGACGAAACCACTTTTGTTGGATCCGGGATTTGAATTTATTGCTAGGTTTCAAATTTCATAATTTTTGAAGCTAGTATGTGAGCATGGCAAAGGAAAACGTGTTTTGGTCAATTATAGCTAAATTGGATCGACCAGAAAAGGGCCATTTTGCAAACGATCTCAGAATTCGACGAAATCAGTTTTGTTGGGACCGTATCGTCAAAACATAGCTAGATTTATTTTTCGGGAATTTTTAGAATCAGTTTGTGGCCCCGACAAATTGAAATGTACGTTCAAATTAAATATTGAATGTTTCATATTTTAATTTGAATGAAAACTGACTGAAACAGTCAAATGAGCCTTCGAAACATATCCCATTGTGTTCGGAATGGGGGTAAAACGCTAGGGACGACATTCGTTGGGTTTGGATTGGGGTTCGTGTGTGAAAGGGGTATTTTAGAGAATTTAAAATTTATAAAATAAAATAAAAAACCCTCATTGGTCCTCACTCCCTCTCTCTTCACCGATGCCCTCTGAAACAAGATGGCGCCCCCCTTCTTTCCTTCTCTCCTCTTTTCCCGCCGCCATGGCCATCACCAGCGACCGCCACCACATCCCCTCGACGCGCCTCCTCCTCCTCTTCAAATCCAACCCAACCACCACCCTTCTCGTCACCTCCACTACCTGAATCGAGCCCGGAAAGTGAGCCACTTCCCAGCGTCGCCGCCGCCAGATCCGGCCACCATACACGACTGCACCACCATCGACAGCAGCGCCTTACTCCCCTCTTCCACGTCCCCACCTCCGATCATCCCAATATCGCTCAGATTTCGCGAAAGATCGAAACCCTTGTCTGAACCAATGATAAAGGTGATTCCTATATATGATTTAAACACTTTAAAGTGTTGCAAACGTTGAAAAATCATATCTTTTTGGGTTCTTGTCGAAATTCAGCGAAACAAGAGACATCGGGACCGTGAGGACGTCTTCTACATTTTAGAAGAGACCGCGTATTTTTCTGGTCCTTCTGCTATTTTTTGGTGGAGTGGAACCCAATGTGAGATTTCTAATTTATAAACGATATGGAAAACAACAATGTACAAATTATATAATCAATGTATGAGTTATATAAGCGTTGTACACCTCTTGTATAAGCGTTGTATAAGTTGTACATTCGATGTATAAGTTATATATGCGTTGTAAAAATTATATATGTGTTGAAATAAAAGTGAAATTCTATATATATGTATATATATATATATATATATACACGCCCCTCGTCCACAAACCATGGACGATATTTATTGGTTATGATTGGTGTGAAAATTGATTGATAGCGAATGGTTGATTGGAATTGTTTGTGGTTGATATTGATTGATTGTGGTTGAAAAATACCCGTTTGTGGTTGAGAAATATTTGATTGAAATTACATAGGATTAGTTTGTGGAAATGAAATAAATATACATGCCGCCTGCGTGCGAACTAGATGCATGATTCTCCATTGTCAAAAACCGCGAGGTTTTAAGGTAGAGCGAGGAGCCATACTAAGGACGGTCCCGGTTTTAACTACCCTGCCGTTATGCTGCCGAAATTTTGAATAATATTCATGTGTTAGAATTATTTTCCTGTATTGAAACTATATTCGTCTGTTGAATAGAAAACCTTCATGTGTTGAATCGAAATTCATTCGTTGAATAGAATTCATGTGTTAAATGGTATTCGTGTTTTAAATGTAAAAATCACCTTTTTATATATATATATATATATATATATATATATATATATACAAACTATAGAAAACCTTCATGTGTTGAATCGAAATTCATTCGTTGAATTGAAATTCATGTGTTGAATGGTATTCGTGTTTTTAAATATAAAAATCACCTTTTTATACATATATATACAAACTATAGAAAACCTTCATGTGTTGAATCGAAATTCATTCGTTGAATTGAAATTCATGTGTTGAATTGTATTCGTGTTTTAAATATAAAAATCACCTTTTTATCTATATATATAAACTATAGAAAACCTTCATGTGTTGAATCGATATTCATTCGTTGAATTGAAATTCATGTGATGAGTGGTATTCGTATTTTGAAAGGAATTGTTTTATAATAAAAATTCTATTTTTATCATTAATATGAACTATGTAAAATAATCGTGTTTTGAAATAAATTGCTTTATAATAAAAATCATATTTCTATAATCTATATGAACTATATAAAATAGTCGTGTTTTGAAATAAATTGTTTTACATTAAAAATCACATTTTTATTATATACATGAATTGTTAAAAATAGTGTTGAAATAGAAGACAGTTAGATAAAAATATCATTTTTATCAAATGTATGAAAACCATATAGTTTTGAAATCAAAGAAACGATATATATATATATAAATAGAATTGAAATATATCGAATAACGAAGCTGCAGTTCGTATTTTGAAACCGTGATTTCAAACGATTATACCGGGAGATCCGACCATCGGATTTTCCCGAAACCGCAACCGTTGGGTTCGCTTTGGAAATATCTTTCCAACGGCACCAACTTTGTAAAAATCCAATGGTTGGATTGTCTGGAATGTTTAATTCAAATCTGAAGAAAAACAGCGCCAGAATCGATTATATTTATATATATACATATAAATATAATTATATTAAATCGAATAACGACGCTGCAGTTCGTATTTTGAAATCGAAACTTCAAACGATTATACTGGGAGATCCGACCATCGGATTTTCCCGAAACTGGAACCTTTGGATTCGTTTTGAAAAGATCTTTCTAATGATGTAAATTTTGTGAAGATCCAACGGTTAGATTTCCAGATATGTGTAAATCAAATCTGAAGAAAAACAGCGCCACGGCCGTGTTATGGCCCGAAGCGTCGTTTTGAATAAATTGGCTATTTTAAAATAAATAAAAATAGCGATAAATCATTATAAAATATTATAATCGATATGGATGTGAAATGTAGAAACTAACTGAAGGTTGGCTAAGTCGAATGGTTTCTTGGATATTGATCTGATGTTGGTTTCGGCCTTCGGGGTTAATATTTGGGAAATCGTTCTCTTACTGATTGACGGTTAGTGACTAATGAATTGAAATGATGCGTATGTATATTTGTGTAGCACTTGTTCAATATATACGCGAGTTGCTCAGAAAGACTGGGTTTATCCCATTCTGAATAACTGAATCGACGATAAGAAATCGAAGATGAAGGCGGTGGTCGAAGACCGGAGATCTTCACCTCGTTTGGATGGTAACTGAGGTCCTGATTGGGAGGCATCCCAAAATATGGATAATGAGTGGTGATCATCCAGACGTACGTGGTGATCGATGGGTTTACGAGGTATATAGTGCCTCCGGTTTCGTTCAGACCCAAAACGGACTTGCAAGTGGACAGTGTGTCTGACATTGGAATTTATTCTGTGTGATTGATAGCCATCAGTTGCACGGTGTGAATTGCCTGTGTGGCATGCTAAGATGCAGTGATCAGGGCTTCTATTGAAAAGCAAAGTCTTGTGGTGATGATCAAAGCACCGCCTGTGTGGCGTAGCTTTGTGTATAACGTGAAATCGCGAGCCTCACACCCCGGTATGAACTAAAAACGGGAGAGGACCTCAGGGGGGACGTGCGTTTTCTTTCTAGCTAGAAGTGGCTTCAGTGCTTTTACACGCCCTGACGAGTTTGACTTATGTGGTTGTTACTGTTGCGAGGCGCCTCGGTCAGATCGGACGATCCGGATCCGATGGAGTCATTCGTTGGCTCATTTATGCCCTAAAGGGCGGAGGGACGCATTTTTCAGGCATTACAATCCACTTCGTGTGGACCGGCCCTGACGATCCAAGGTACGGTTGCGGTTGTGCCTGAGGCTCGGGCTAGAGAGTCTCGAAGGCGGAAAGGACTATCTTTTGCTTTTGTTCATGACGGAAATCCAATTTCCAAATACGTGACTGTGCAGTTTTGTTTGTACATCTATATATGGCGACATAGTGGTATGGGGCATTAATGTCGTTTATGATTGATAGTTATGATTTGAAATTGTTTTTGAAACATATAAACACTTGTAGTAATATCAAATGCTTTGTTTTATTCGTATCAAGCATATCTTGGCCATTATAAGGTAAAAACTCTATCCTTCGGTTTGCATTGCATTGTGTGATGGGAACTGAGTCTTATAATGGCTTCATTTTTATAAAAAGCATTGCGATATTTAAAATAATGATTTGTTTTAAAGCACTGGCAATCCAATGGAGTAAACCCGTTCCACGAAAGTGGCGTGGTCCTGTGATTTGCCATATTTTAAATGTGTTGAGTAGATTTCTCATACCAGTCCCATGATTGACTCGTAGTTTGTTTCACTTTCAAACTCGGGTGCCCCTTTTTCTACACGGGCAGCCTTGTATTCAGGTTTTAGCTGGCTTTCTCTGGATAGCTAGAGCTGAAGATGGATTCTATCATTTATCTCTTTTATGCTGTTCAGCTCCTATTGTACATTATGTTTGTTTTTCCGCTGTAGACATATATATATATAGTTGAACTGTATTTGTACTAAATAAGATCCGGTATACTGTGTAACTCTGATGATTACGTTTATCCAGTGTATTCTATTGTACCTTGTCTGGTGTATTTATTTAATTCTGTTCTGCTATTATATGTTTCTGTGTAATATTCCAAAGATTACCCTTGTCTCCGTCTGTACGGGAAATGGGGTCGTCACAACGTGGTATCAGAGCTTTGGTTAAGCTTAGTGCTGGAATATAACATATTAACGAACTCGTTAGAAAAAGAACCAGTAGTGTTCTAGGATGGGTAACTCTATACAAATAGGATCAGCAATATCCTAGTATGAGTAGAGCAGAATGAAATACACCCCACTAGACACATTTACATTTGAAGTATATGTTTCTATGTTTTAAATTATCTTTTCTGTGACCTGACACTTGATCTTCCATTTGCAGAAGTACTAGAAAAATGAGTGTTAGAAACAGAAGAAATGCAGAACCCGATCTAGAGGCTCTATTAAAGAGATATCGAAATCTGAACGAAGCACAGTTCTAGGGCAATGAATCTATGATTCAAACTCAAGCTTGGATGAGTTCTGTTGAAAGAATATTTGAACGTATCCAGTTAAGAGATGATCAGAAAAGATTAGTAGCATCTTGGGCGCTTAAAGAAGAAGCTTTAATCTGGTGGGAATCAATCATCAAAGATAATCTAGAAGGTGATATCACCTGGGATAGATTCAAAGAGATTTTCCTAGAAAGATTTACTCCTACTGAAGTGACGGAGCAATTATGTGATGAATTCTCTTATCTGATACAAGGAGATATGACCATTCCCGAATATCATAAGAAATTCAATGAGCTTTCTCACTTTGCTCTTCATCTGATTAAAGATCCAAAGATGAAGAATCTGAGATTTATTCATGACTTGCAAAGAAAATATCAGAATAGTGTGATGAGGAATGTGAAGCTTCCTTTTTCTGAAATGATTTATATGGCTTATCAGTATGAAGATCTCCATAAGAAAGGTATGTTGCGCGACGAAGAGGAAGTCAGCTCGAGTAACAAAGTGGAGCCTGAAACATATAATCCTGAGGCCGGTACGGTGTCTGAGGTCAGTAAGAAGCCCAGTGCCAAGAGAAAAAGGGCCAGAGCTGAGAAAGAACTAGTAACGACAGCTGTATGCAGTAACTGCAATAAACAATGACATCTCTCGATAAGATGCAGATCTCTGAAGAAACGAAAGAATGATGGGTTTAAATCCGGCAAGAAGCTCTAGGAAAGTAAAAGATGCAATCAATGTCATCGGTTTGGTCATGTAATACAAGAGTGTCGGCTGTTAAAAACAACCAAAGAAGCTCAGGTAAATGAAATAGCTGAAGTGCCTGCATCTTCGTCATCTCAAGAGAGGCCAGATGTTTTAGAAGGCACGCTAACTGTCAAAGATATTCCAGTTAAAGTACTATTTGACACAGGCACGTCACGAAGCTTCATTGCCAAGAATGCAACTAAGAAGCTGGATTTGAATTTGAAGAAGCTCAAGGAACCAATGACTGTCCAGAATCCGGTTGGGGTTCCATTGATCTCAGTTGGGTTTGTGGAGTGTCGTTTCTTTTTCTCGTTATCGGTTTCCTACCATCGCGGTCGTCATGAATTTTAAAGAGTTTGATCTTATCTTGGGGTTAGACTGGTTGACCAAATAAGAAGCTGAGGTTAAATGCGCCGACAGAGTCGTTAAGGCGAAGATTAAATCAGGTGATTATATAACCATACCCTGTGAAGGTCAGAATGCTAATAGAAAAGACTTCTGGGCAACTTTGGATGTTTCTCCTGTTCAAATTGAAAATATCCCTGAAGTCATAGAGAATATTCCCAACCTAGTGAAAGATATTCCTGTCGTCAAGAACTATGCGGATTCAAAATTGATTTCAAAATTGCTTTAATTCCGAATGCAAGGCCGGTAGTTCACGCTATTCGAAGAATGTCCTTGAAAGAGAAAGAGGAATTAGACAATCAAACACGACAGCTAGTATGGAAGGGTCTGATCAGGCCTAGTTTCTCTGATTGGGGAGCAGCAGTGGTGTTTATCCCGAAATCTGATGGTACTCTGCGACTATGTGTGGATTATCGTGATTTGAACAAACAGACAATAAAGAACAAATATCCATTGCCGCGAATCGATGATTTATTGGATCGTCTGAATGGAGCACAAGTATTTTCAAGGATGGATCTAGCTACAGGCTTCCATCAGCTTCGAATTTCCGAAGAGTGTGTTCCAATGACAGCATTCAGAGGTCCAGACTTATTCTACGAGTGGTTAGTAATGTCGTTCGTCTTATGTAACGCTCCAGCCTATTTCGTCGATCTAATGAACAGAGTATTCAGAGGAGTATTGAATAAATTTGTTCTGGTTTTCATTGATGATATCCTTATCTTCTCTAGGTCAGAAAGCGAGCACGAAAAACATTTGGAACAAGTGTTAGAAATCCTCAGAAGGAATGTATTAAAAGCAAAGTTTTCCAAATGTATATTCTGGCAAGAAGAAGTCAAATTTCTTGGCCACGTAGTGTCAAAGCAAGGAATTTCAGTGGATCCCAGTAAGATCACTGCTATTCAGAATTGGAAACAGCCTCGTACGCCAACAGAAGTTAGAAATTTTCTCGGGTTAGCCAGTTATTATCGGAAATTCATTAAGGATTTCGCGAAGACATCTAGTTCCTTAACGAAACTGACGAAGAAACATTCGAGATTCAATTGGACTCCGGTATGTGAGGAAGCTTTCCAAGAGCTGAAGCTGAAACTGACAACTGCTCCAGTGTTAACAATAATAGATGGCAATGAGGATTTGAAAGTCTGGACTGACGCTTCTAGAGAAGGCCTTGGCGCAGTGTTAATGCAAAGAGGTCAAGTGATTACGTATGCTAGCCGTCAGTTAAAACCGCACGAAAAGAACTACGTAACTCATGTTCTTGAGTTATTGGCTATAGTATTCTCTTTGAAAATCTGGAGACACTATCTTCTGGGTGAGAAATTCGAGCTGTATACAGACCATCAGTCGTTAAAGTATCTATTCACCCGGAAGGACCTGAATCTGAGGCAGCAGCGTTGGCTGGAGTTTCTTGCAGCATATGACTTTGAGATTATATACACTCCAGGGAAAGCCAATGTCGTGGCCGATGCGCTGAGCCGAAAGAATGCAATGATCGCCAGCTTTGTTGTTACGACTTCCTTGATTGACAAAATATCTATTCTTCAGAAGGAGGATAACTTTATTAAGAATATGATCAAAAGGATTCAGAAAGGCGAACCCTCGTGTTTTCAAATAGATAACGACGGAATCCTGAGATTGAAAGGAAGGATTTGTGTTCCTGGCATCCCCGAGCTAAAAAGGGAAGTGTTAGACGAATGTCACAAGTCCAAGCTGAGTATCCATCCTGGTGTGGCCAAAATGTACAACGATCTCAAGCGAACATTCTGGTGGAAGGCTATGAAAAGAGACGTTTCAATATATGTTAGCCGATGCCCTACTTTCCAGCTAGTCAAGAGCGACCAACATAAACTAGTTGGATTGTTACAACCGCTAGACGTTCCTGGTTGGAAGTGGGAACATATTTCCATGGACTTCGTAGATGGTTTGCCCAGGACCAGAAAAGGAAATGACAGTATTTGGGTGATCGTAGATCGCTTCACGAAGACCGCCCATTTCATACCTGTCAGATCAAACAGAACTGCTCAAAGTCTGGCGCAGATATACTTCAAGGAAATAGTTAGACTACATGGAGTGCCGCTCAGTATAGTCAGTGATAGAGATACATTATTTACTAGTAAATTCTGGGAGGCATTTCAAGTAGCGCTGGGAACAAAGCTGAATCTAAGCACCACTTATCATCCTCAGACAGACGGTCAGACTGAGAGGGTGAATCGTATATTAGAAGATCTATTGCGGGCTTGTGTTCTAGATTTCGGTGGATCATGGGAAGACCATCTGCATTTGGCTGAATTCTCATATAATAAAAGCTACCAGGCAAGCCTGACAATGTCGCCATTCGAAGCATTATATGGTAGACCGTGCCGATCTCCTTCTTGTTGGGTCGAACCCGGTAATAGACTTGTGTTGGGGCCAGATATGATTCGAGAAGCTGCCGACAAAGTTGACTTTATTAAGAAGCGATTACTTGTCGCTCAAAGCCGACAAAAGAGCTATGCCGATAGGAGGAGTAGGGATATATCATTTGCTGTTGGCGACTATGTATATTTGAAAGTATCGCCGATGAGAGGAGTTATCCGGTTCGGTAAAACTGGAAAGTTGGCGCCCAAATTCATTGGCCCGTTTCCTATTCTTGAACGGATCAGAACTCTCGCTTATAGGGTTAAATTTCCTGATTGGTTTCCTGGAGTTCATGATGTATTTCACATATCTCAACTTCGAAAGCACGTTCATGATCCAGACTTGATCGTGGAAGAAGCAGCTCAACAGGATATTGAAATTACCCCAGAATTAGCTGTGAGAAGAGAGGCACTCAAGATTATCGGCAAAGAAACCAAAGAGCTGAGGAACAAGAAGGTTCACTTAGTCAAAGTGCAATGGAGTGGAGATCCGCGAGATTGTACTTGGGAAACTGAGGAGAGCATTCAGAAAGCCTATCCTAGATGCCGAGTGGATATCTCTGATTGACTCCGGTGCAAGGTACATTTACCATACTTTGCATTACCAATTAGTTCTCTACTCTGTTGTTATTTTATTTCCATGGATGTGCACTTTTAATTCTATAGTCTGAATGATTTTAAAAGAGTATAGAAATTGATTAGTATGTTTTTGAAAAGTTAAAAACAATTTGATTGTTGTTTGTGTTGTGTGATAGTAGATTTGATTAATTAAAATTATTAATACGATAGTTAATTTAATCAATAAAAGAATGAATGGTAGAATTTATTCGATTATATCACACATTGAACTGATTAGAACATAGATAGAAATATATACATGTGCATTATATATGTTTGAACAGGTAAATGGATAGCTGTTGAGTAAAGATTTTATTTGCGTGCCCGACAAATAGGTAAACCTTAATGAGTTGGATGCGAAATATTATTATATCAACTCCTTTGAATGCCATTGGATGTGGAGTGCTGGTTGTTCTGTGTGAAGTAATAAATATCGCCATAGGATAGTAACAATTAATTTTGAACTACATTACATGGCATACTTCTGAAGATAGGCATACTTCATCATATACCACATAAGCATTTGGAGCTTGTGTGACGAAGTGGAAGATTTACTATACGAGCACGAGGCTTGTATGGCGATGACTATATTTTACAGGTCGAACTGATGACTGATATGGACTATTTAAATTGTAACGATAAAATTGCCAGATTAATAAAAACCCCACACGGGTCTGGAGTTGACAATAATCACGTCTCTCTAGTTATTAGATACGGTACATGGACTATTTATTTCCCACACGAGACGAGGTGACGAGGATTTATCCTCTGGAGCATTTAAAATACACACTCCCTCGGGCTTTGACAGGGTGACGGGAATTTATTCTCTGGAGTTATTATCTATACACGCTCCCCTGTAAACACCAGAATATATCACTATAAATATGTGTATGCTTATTAGGATTTATTGGGTACCTAATACGGCCCAATAAATTTCCAAACCTCTCCCCATACAAAGGAGGTTATGGCGAAATTTTTCGAAAATTCCGGGTGTTAAGCCAAATTTTTAAAGAACTTGAAAATTCTCAGAAACTGAAAAGTTGGAGAATGGAAGCCAGATCGAACGTAGAGAGGATTAATCAAACCACTTTCGACTTTGTTCCTTTTCGGGGATGAAAAGTTTTAAGTGGGGGAGATTGTAACGACCCGGAAAATCTGAAGCAATTTAAAATTTTTAAATTGGCTAAAATAATGGATTTTAAATATTTAAAATAAATATTTTAAATAATAGCAATGAAAAGTGAGTTTGAATCGACGTTCGAAAACGAATATAATTGATTCTAATTATAAACAAGGCCTGAAATGGCGCTGCAGTTTCAAAAATTGAATTCAAACTTTGACTGATTGTACCGGGTGCAAAAAAAAACGAATTTGAGTGAAACCAAAAATATTTAAATCTGTTAGTGAATACCTTTCTAACGAATCTGAAAAATCGAAGTTTCATAGCGGAAAGCAAAAGTTATGGCCAAATGAATTTTCAGAAAGGTCGCTATGGAAATTTTATAGCCCGTAAAATTGGTCATTATGCAAACGACCTCGGAATTCGACAAAACCACTTTGTTGGATCCGGGATGTGAAGTTATTGCTAGGTTTCAAATTTCATAATTTTTGAAGCTAGTATGTGAGCGTGGCAAAGGAAAACGTGTTTTGGTCAATTATAGTTAAATTGGATCGACCAGAAAAGGCCATTTTGCAAACGATCTCAGAATTTGACGAAATCAGTTTTGTTGGGACCATATCGTCAAAACATAGCTAGATTTATTTTTTGGGAATTTTTAGAATCAGTATGTGGCCCCGGCAAATTGAAATGTACGTTCTAATTAAATATTGAATGTTTTGTATTTTAATTTGAATGAAAACTGACTGAAACAGTCGAATGGGCCTTCGAAACATATCCCATTGTGTTCGGAATAGGGGTAAAACGCTAGGGACGACAGTCGTTGGGTTTGGATTGGGGTTCGTGTGTGAAAGGGGTATTTTAGAGAATTTAAAAATTATAAAAAAAAACCTCATTGGCCCTCACTCCCTCTCTCTTCCCCGATGCCCTCTGAAACCCGACGGCGCCCCCCTTCTTTCCTTCTCTCCTCTTTTCCCGCCGCCGCGGCCATCACCAGCGACCGCCACCACATCCCCTCGACGCGCCTCCTCCTCCTCTTCAAATCCGACCCAACCACCACCCTTCTCGTCACCTCCACTGCCTGAATCGAGCCCGGAAAGTGAGCCACTTCCCAGCGTCGCCGCCGCCAGATCCGGCCACCATACACAACCGCACCACCATCGACAGCAGCGCCTCACTCCCCTCTTCCACGTCCTCACCAACGATCATCCCAATATTGCTCAGATTTCGCGAAAGATCGAAACCCTTGTCTGAACCAACGATAAAGGTGATTCCTGTATATGATTTAAACACTTTAAAGTGTTGCAAACGTTGAAAAATCATATCTTTTTGGTTTCTTGTTGAAATTCAGTGAAACAAGAGACATTGGGACCGTGAGGACGTCTTCTACATTTTAGAAGAGACCGCGTATTTTTCTGAGCCTTCTGCTATTTTTTGGTGGAGTGGAAACCAATGTGAGATTTCTAATTTATAAGCAATATGGAAAACGACGATGTATAAATTATATAGTCGATGTATGAGTTATATAAGCGTTGTACACCTCTTTTATAAGCGTTGTATAAGTTGTACGTTCGATGTATAAGTTATATATGCGTTGTAAAAATTATATATGTGTTGAAATAGAAGTGAAATGCTATATATATATATATATACGCCCCTCGTCCACAAACCATGGACGATATTTATTGGTTGTGATTGGTGTGAAAATTGATTGATAGCGAATGGTTGATTGGAATTGTTTGTGGTTGATATTGATTGATTGTGGTTGAAAAATACCCGTTTGTGGTTGAGAAATATTTGGTTGAAACCACATAGGATTAGTTTGTGGAAATGAAATAAATATACATGCCGCCTGCGTGCGAACTAGATGCATGATTCCCCATTGTCAAAAACCGCGAGGTTTTAAGATAGAGCGAGGAGCCGTACTAGGGACGGTCCTGGTTTTAACTACCCTGTCGTTATGCTGCCGAAATTTTGAATAATATTCATGTGTTAGAATTATTTTCCTGCACTGAAACTATATTCGTCTGTTGAATATAAAACCTTCATGTGTTGAATCGAAATTCATTCGTTGAATAGAATTCATGTGTTGAATGGTATTCGTGTTTTAAATATAAAAATCACCTTTATATATATATATATATACAAACTATAGAAAACCTTCATGTGTTGAATCGAAATTCATGTGTTGAATGGTATTCGTGTTTTTAAATATAAAAATCACCTTTATATATATATATATATACAAACTACAGAAAACCTTCATGTGTTGAATCGAAATTCATTTGTTGAATTGAAATTCATGTGTTGAATGGTACTCGTGTTTTAAATATAAAAATCACCTTTTTATCTATATATATAAACTATAGAAAACCTTCATGTGTTGAATCGATATTCATTCGTTGAATTTAAATTCATGTGTTGAATGGCATTCGTATTTTGAAAGGAATTGTTTTATAATAAAAATCCTATTTTTATCATTAATATGAACTATATAAAATAATCATGTTTTGAAATAAATTGTTTTATAAAAAAAATCATATTTCTATCATCTATATGAACTACATAAAATAGTCGTGTTTTGAAATAAATTGTTTTACATTAAAAATCACATTTTTATTATATACATGAATTGTTAAAAAGAGTGCAGTGTTGAAATAGAAGACAGTTAGATAAAAATATCATTTTTATCAAATGTATGAAAACCATATAGTTTTGAAATCGAAGAAACGATATATATATATATATATATATATATATAGAATTGAAATATATCGAATAACGAAGCTGTAGTTCGTATTTTAAAACCGTTATTTCAAACGATTATACTGGGAGATCCGACCATCGGATTTTTCCGAAACCGCAACCGTTGGGTTCGCTTTAGAAATATCTCTCCAACGGCACCAACTTTGTAAAAATCCAACGGTTGGATTGTCTGGAATGTTTAATTCAAATCTAAAGAAAAACAGTGCCAGAATCGATTATATTTATATATATATATATATATATATATATAATTAAGTTAAATCGAATAACGATGCTGCAGTTCGCATTTTGAAATCGAAACTTCAAACGATTATACCGGGAGATCCGACCGTCGGATTTTGCCGAAACTGGAACCATTGGATTCATTTTGAAAAGATCTTTCTAATGATGTAAATTTTGTGAAGATCCAACGGTTAGATTTTCAGATATGTGTAAATCAAATCTGAAGAAAAACAGCGCCACGGCCACGTTATGGCCCGAAGCGTCGTTTTGAATAAATTGGCTATTTTAAAATAAATAAAAATAGCGATAAATCGTTATAAAATATTATAAACGATATGGATGTGAAATGTAGAAACTAACTGAAGGTTGGCTAAGTCGAATGGTTTCTTGGGTATTGATCTAATGTTGGTTTCGGCCTTCGGGGTTAATATTTGGGAAATTGTTCTCTAACTAATTGAAGGTTAGTGACTAATGAATTGAAATTGTGCGTATGTATGTTTATGTAGCACTTGTTCATTATATACGCAAGTTGCTTAGAAAGATCGGGTTTATCCCATTCTGAATAACTGAATCGACGATAAGAAATCGAAGATGAAGGCGGTGGTCGAAAACTGGAGATCTTCACCTCGTTTGGATGGTAACTGAGGTCCTGATTGGGAGGCATCCCAAAATATGGATAATGAGTGGTGATCGTCCAGACGTACGTGGTGATCGATGGGTTTGCGAGGTATATAGTGCCTCCGGATTTTTTCAGACCCAGAACGGACTTGCAAGTGGACAGTGTGTCTGACATTGGAATTTATTCTGTGTGATTGATAGCCATCAGTTGCACGGTGTGAATTGCCTGTGTGGCATGCTAAGATGCAGTGATCAGGGCTTCTGTAGAAAAGCAAAGTCTTGTGGTGATGATCAAAGCACCGCCTGTGTGGCGTAGCTTTGTGTATAACGTGAAATCGCGAGCCTCACACCTCGGTATGAACCAGAAACGGGAGAGGACCTCAGGTGGGACGTGCGTTTTCTTTCTAGCTAGAAGTGGCTTCAGTGGTTTTACACGCCCTGACGAGTTTGACTTATGTGGTTGTTACTGTTGCGAGGCGCCTCGGTTAGATCGGACGAGCTAGGTCCGATGGAGTCATTCGTTGGCTCATTTGGTATCAGAGTTTGAAAACTTGCATAACATGATTCATATTCCAAACTCATGTTTTTATATAAACTTGCATATGTGATTTATGCAACATAACAATGGTGTAAACTTACATCTAAACATGTAAACTAGCATGTAGAATTTAGTATATAACTCACACATGTCATAGCTTAACTTTAGATCTAAAATAGATGTCATGAAACATGTAAGGTTATGCATAAAATTTCACTAACTTGCATATGGTCTATGTCTCAATTAACATCCTAACTTGCATACATACATATGATTTGTCATATGAATCAACATAACCAAACTAGCATATGAACAACATGATGATTTGATTATACATAAGCCAATCTTAGAATTATAACATAGGTGATACCATCATAACTTTATAACATAGATGATAACATCACAACATAACATCATAGAATTTACAACATATATGATAACACAACAATTTTACAACATAATTATAACATGCGATCAATAATTCACATCAAATCCATATAATCCACATCATAACTTAATCCAATTAAATTACTAATTATTTTATTAAAGAAATCGAACTCACAACTCAAAGAAGGTCTTGAGTTCTGAATTCTGAGTTGTGAAGTTGTAATAGCTTTCCTTTGAAGAAGATTCGTTGTTAAAGTTGAAAAGGATTGAATTTGATTTTCTTTCTTCCTCTCTAATTGGTGGGGACTATGCTGAGTTGCTAGGTGACGGCATGGCGGCCATGAGTCTATAGGTGTTTTTATAGAGTTTAGGATTAGTTTAAGCCGTCCGATCAACCCAGAATTAATCCCAGCCAATCAGAGCAAATCAGAAACCCTAATGAGTCAGCATCTAGTCATTAACAAGTCATAAAAAAAATCTGCTCGGGGGGCAGGTCGACCCCCAGGTCGACTTGGTCAGGGCAGGTCGACCCTATGGTCGACCTGGCCCTGGCGGGAATTTTCCCGCCTAGCCTGTCTGACTCTGAAATTTTGAATTTTGTAATCTGTTTTGAATTTTCTGAAACTTCCGATGGCCGTAACTTCTTCATACGAAGTCCAATTCACGCAAACTCGGACTCTATCTCAACCAGAATTCCGAGACAAACACAATGGTGCAACCCGTTTCACTTAATTCTCACATCTGAGATTAGTTATTCTATAATTTTTGAACATTAGTGTTAACAGAAATACGGGGTGTTACAAATTCCATACCCCTAGCAGGTACGAAATTCGCACCCCAAGGAGTATGAAGTTCGTGCCCCGACGGGAGCAAAAACTATAAGCACGGGTGTTTGGGGGATCGGGATTCGGGTTCGCGACTCTTAGGGATTCGAAGCCTTGGTTTGAAAATATGTTAGGGGTGCTGTGAGTTCTTTGTTGGCACGATCCCTCTTCAACCTGTTTCTTCCGCTCCTTGGCGTCCCTCTCGGCTTTAGCTCCAAGGAATGCATTAAGTCGAGTGTGTCTTATGTACTTTTGGGAACCGGACCTAAAAGCCGACTAACACAAAGTCTTGTGGTTGATGATCAAAGCACAGCTTTAAGTAGCATAGTTTTATATATAACGTTAATTCGCGAGCCTCACACCCGGTATGAGTCAAAAAACGGGATAAGGGACGCAAGGAGTGCATACGTTTCTTTCAAGCTAGAAGGTGTGTCATGGTATGGAGCCCAGACATTTTTACTTATGTGGATGTTGGATTGTGATGCGCCTCAGATACAGAGCCAACTAAAAGGCTAGAGTGATAGGTCTGATAGGACCGGGAAACGTATGTTCAGGAATAACCAATCCACAAAAGTGTTGACTGGCCTTGCAGGATCCAATGGTTTCCATAGGTGTGATCCTGAATCGTCTTGCTAGAGGTGATCTGAATCGGTAAGGAGACCATCCCTTTCCTTGACTCATGATGGAAATCCAATTTCCAATATGACATTTTTCGGTTTTAGTTGTAAACCTATATAGCGACATAATATATCGTATCTATGTCGTCTATGATTGATACATTTATATGTGAAGTTGTATTTGACACAATGCACTTATAATATATCAAAATGATTTATTTTGAGACGTACCAAGCATGTTTAGTTATTATAAGGTAAAACTCTATCCTTCGGCTTGCATTGCATTGTGTGATGGGATCTGAGTCTTATAATAGCTTCATTTTCTGAAAAGCATTGAGTTGTTCATAAATTGTTTTATTTCAAGCTTTGGTATTCACATGGAGTAAACCTGTTTCGTGACATACGGCGTGGTCCTGTGATTTATCTGATTTTAAAAGTAAAGGTTGATAACTGTTTTTAGCTCCCAAACAAGTCCCATGACTGACTCGAAGTTTAATGTTTCTACCTAAACTCTAGGTGCCCATATTTTCCGCACGGGCAGTCGGTAGTTTTGGTTTTGCAGATTCTTTATTTTTCCCGGGATCCAGGTTTACAGCTGGAGTTATATTCAGAAATCTTTGTATCCGTGTACTTCTTTCAATTCTGGTAGTTGATGTATTTTCGATGTGCAATGTATTTATACATTTTATTTCCGTTGCTATGTAATTTATTCTCTGATAATTGTATTTTTCCATTGTATAATATTTCTTCGTGCTCTGGTATTCTTATACTCTGATGTAAATTGTTGTAGTAGCAATGAAAGTTCTCCAGGTTATGTGTTTTGATGAGTCATGTTCCCACTCGACCCACGTTCCCGTTCATCCTGGGCCAGGCAGGGGTTGTAGTTCGTGTCAGGCGTGGTATCAGAGCTTTGGTTTACAGAGCTCTGGAACAAGGCACATCAGAACCGAACAAGAGAATTCATCAATGATAGAATTAGTAACATTCTATTTAAGAATACTCATTATAGATAGGATCAGTAGTATCCTAGAATGAGAAGGCTCGTTAGAGAAGGGATTAGAAATATCCCAGGATGAGTCAAGAGTTATGTGTCCGTGAGAAGATGTGAGCATGATCACATCATGCATGTAGTTTAATTTTCTATTATATATTTTATGAGTATTGAGAAAATATATCTAGTGGACATTTATGGAATTTAATAATTCATGAGCTACCTTGGCTTTTTGATTTTTAGTTTGATGTTAAAAATATTTGAGTTAGTTTAATGGAATTTTTCGGTGATTTTGGACAGTCAATAAATTCTGAAATGCTCTAAGATTTAAATAGAAAGATGTGTATTCACGATTTTGGATAGTGAATATACAAAAATATTAGTTGTTTTTTTTTTATAATTTGATTTGAACCCGTTATCTAATTTAAATTTCTTTGTTTTCAAATTCGTAGAGAGGTAAGGTTCTGCCCCAGTGTTTCCCGGGCCCCTGCTCATTCTTTCTCCCTCGTCCTCGGATGGGAGTTCATCTTATAGTGTAAGCGATAGTCCTATGATTTCTTTACATACTGGAGATAATATCTATGGCCTTGATAATACTAGTTCGCCCGGTAGCTCTGACAGCTCTACGGAGAGCTCAGACTCAGTGGATGTTTCCATGGCATCATACACTCCAGATCCCAAGGACTCAGCTGATTATGATGGGTGGATGTTGGAGGATGATAAGGGATTTATTTTAGATGGTTATAGGCCTGGGCTGGGAGAGGGTTATGGTTCGTGTCAGGCGTAGTATCTGAGCTCTGGTTTACAAAGCTTGAGAAAAAGATGCATTTGAATAGAACGTAAGAACTCATCAGAGGTAGGATTAGTAATATCCTATTAAAGAATAACTCATTAGAGATTGGATCAGTAGCATCCTAGAATGAGAAACTTGTTAGAGATGGGGTTAGTAACTCCGTAGAATGAGTGGGAAGAGTATATATTGAAAAGAATAAATTTATTTATTTATTAAAAATAAATTTAATCATGAAAGATTATATTTTATAATATGATTTTGAGTGTTTATTTGACGTCGAAGTTGGATTATCGAATATAAGAAGATTTGCCATATACGCCTTGCAAACATATATCACAAGTTTTGAATATACTTGATTGATATAGAATCATATTCTAGTAGCTTGAGGATGATTCTGTTGATGGCAGCTGCATAATTAGTGTTTATTTTCTAGTTTCGAATGTGGGATGACTATATAATTCGAATTGAAACGTCGAATTATACTTATATTAATTGAAGTAGGTATTTGGAAATGATTTTAAATTTAAATTTTAACTAAAGAAAGTTAAATAGATTAAAAATATACAAGTAAATCAAATGAATCAAAAATTTAACTTAAGAGAAGTTAAATAGATTTGGAATAAAACCAGTATGAGTATGGAAGCTTAATTGAGAATGTTGAATTGATTTGAAATTAGTTGCAATTGGATATATATATATATATATATATATATATATATATATATATACATATACTTGTTAAGTAGGTTATTGATTTGATGTTGAGTAAAGAAATAAATTGCGTTCCCGACAAACAGGTGCACCTTAATGAGTTGGTTGTGCAATTTTATTGTTATACAACTACTGTGAATGATTTGGATGCCTTGTGATGGTTGTTCTATGTGAAATTAAAACATACGCCATAGGATAATAACAAACAAATTATGGATCACCCCGCATATCATACCACTGAAGATAGCATAACATATCATATTCCATATAAGCATTTGGTGCTTATAAGACGAGGTTTGAATTACCATACGAGCGAGATGCTTGTATGGCGAGGACTGATTTGCAGGTTGAAACGAAGGTTGATTATGGACTTAACAACATATAAAGGAAAATGACAGGATTAAATAATAAACCCTACACAGGTCCTGAGATGACAAAAAAAATATACACGTCACGTCTCTCTCATTTTAATTACCGTGCATGGGTTTGAGGGGGAGCAGGGCTTATAAATTATCATGGGGGTGCACATTTGTTTTGTATGCGATATATGGATTTATTGGGTGCCTAATACAGCCAATAATTTTTTCAAACCCTCCTCGTACAAAGGAGGTTATGGCGAAATTTTTCAGAAATTTTGGATGTTAGCCATATTTCAGGAAAATTAGGAAGTTCTTAGAAACTGAAAAGTTGAAGAACTAAAGCCAGAATGAAAGTTGAGTTGGTTAGTTAAACAACTTTCAGCTTCGTTCTTTTTCAGGGACGAAAAAGCTTTAAGTGGGGGAGGTTGTAACAACCTGTATTTTTCGAACCAATTTAAAATTTATTTTTAATTGATTTTGATAGAAATTAAATATCTAAATCGATTTATTTTTAGAATAAACAACAAAAATTTTATTTAAAGCAAAGCTAGAACGTATAAATTTATATTTATTATAAAACGAGCTTGAAATGGCGCGGTAGTTTGAAAATTCAATTTTAAATTTCAAATGAATATACAAAATTCAATATAAATCTAAATTTGATAAAATAAGAAATGTTAGAGTCTGTTTAATTATATCTTTCTAACGAATGTGAAAATTTTAGATTTCACTTTATAAATTATATGGTATGTCCAGTTTAAATTTTAAAATAGTCGCTATGGAATTTATATATATTTTAAACATATTTAAGCCCTTAAAAATAGCCATTTTGCAAACGACCTCCGTTTTCGATGAAACCACTTTTGTTGGATACGGAACATCAAATTATTGTCAGATTTAAAATTTCAAGTCATTTGGAATTAGTATGTGAGCATAGTAAATTTAAACGTGTTTTCAGTTTCAGTTTAAATTTAATAAGCTAATAAAAAACCATTTTTTTAAATGTTCTCCAAATTTGACGAAATTAATTTTGTTAAGACTCTATCGTCAAAACATGCGAGATTTCAATTTTCGTAAATTTCGGAGTTAGTATATGGCCTCGGCAAAATTAAAATGTACGTTGGAATTCAATATTGAATGTTATATTAATTTATATTTTAATTTTGATAAAAAAACCGATCGAGACAGTCGGATTAGCTTACGAAACATACCCCATTATGTCCAGAATGGGGGTATTTAGTTAGGAACGATAGTCATTAGGTGTGATTTGGAGTTTGGATCGATAAACAAGTATTATTGGAATTAAATAATAATTAGATATATATATATATAAATCTAAACCCTAATTCTCCCTTATTTATTTCAGCCGCCTCCAGCATATATTAATGGCCAATATCGCTCGAATTTTCCTCCCTATTTATTTCCATATCCACGCAATAATTCTAAAAACTTATAGAAGCAAAATCGAAGAGCTTGGAAGGATCTTTAAATCCATATGGGTATGATCGAAAATGGATGTGTGTGGTGCTTGATTTTTTCCCTTAAAGGGTCATCGTTCGATCGTGTTTTGCGGCGTGGGGGCCACCGAGTTGAGCGTGCTTCAGGGCGAAGGTTGGGGGGTTCGACGACGGTCGATGTGGCGATGGTGGATGAGGGTCCGGCGGTCTCTGGAGGCGGCAGGCTGAAGCCCTAGGGGCTGAGCAATTTTGAATGATGTCGGCCTGGGATTTCATCGTGGAAGAAGGTTTAGGAATTTAATTAGAGATTAGTTAATATTTCTTTATTTGAATTATGTAATGAAATGTATAAATTATCATATCTTTTTCATATGCGATCGAAATCCGACGATTTCAGTTGCGTTGCGATTGTGGAAACGAACACTACAACATGGAACTGACCAGAACAGAAATGGAGCAAGTTGGTTTTTAAGCTAAATTAAACGTTCGTTTAATTTAATATAAAAATAAAATCTTCAAATAAAGACTGACGGAGTAGAAACCAAAGTAAACTTTCTCACCCAAAATATTTGTACAGTTATTTATTTTATAACTCAATGTATAGATTGTCGGTGTTGACTTTTATATGTTTTAATTATCGTAAAATGTTGTACGGTGCCTGTTAGCTCACCTCACTGTTGTTTGAAAACCCATGGATGATCTGATGGACTGTATTATGTTGTGACTGTGGATTTTTAAGCATATTAAAAATAATGTTAATATTATTGTCATAGTTGAAATTATATTATAAATATCCATTTATAATTTAAATAGTGAAAATTGGTTAATTATAAAAATAATTCAAATCAAATTAGAATTTGTTAAATTTATTAACCAATTGATTGATTTGAATCGATTGTTGTTGTTTGAAAACTCCACACGGGTCTGGGGATAATAATTGATTCACATCTCCCTTGGATTTAATTGTATGCCAATCGATTGATTGACAGACTATTATAAGCGTTATTTAATTATTTAATGCTTATACAGTTGTAAATTGCACTCTGGATGTGAATGGAATGGTTAATAGTTGTTTATCACTATTTTTTTAGTACATGTGATGTATGGAAACCATATAAATAAAATTATATGGTAATTGATTGATTCTGATTCCAATTCAGAAATAATGAATATTTTAAATAATATTCAGTGAAGAATCAAAATATGATTTTGATGTCCAATTTTGGATGGACACGAATATACAAAAATATGAAGCCGAGTTAAGTATATGAACACTATTTTAACTCGAACGAATTTTTATATCAATTTTATTCATTTTTGTAATGAATATTGAGAAGACTGAATTTCAAAATATGACATTTGGAAAAGATTATAATTTTGAGATTAGAATAAAATGGGATGTTCAAATTTAATTTAAAATTGAAATGGAACTGAAAATCGTTTTTAAACGAATTTAAAATGTTTTATAAATTACGTTTTAAAATGGAATTCGATGATATATATATATATATATATATATATATATATATATATATATATATATATATGGCTTGAATAGAACGCACTGCGCAGCGACCGTTTGCGAATTTCAACCATTGACTTCAAATTGATGTAACGGGAGATCCAACCGTCAGCTCCTAAAACTAGAACCGTTGGGATCATGTCGAAAAGATCCTTCCAAGAGTATAAGAGATTTAAATTTGAATGGTTGGATTTTAAAATATGTCCAAATCAATTTCAGAAAAGGTCGCAATAGAGGCAGTTCAGTGGCCAATATTGAAAACCGACTGTAAGGGCCTTAATAAAATTATTAAAAAATATGGAAAAATTATGTAAAATCATAATTGATGATTTGGAAAGATTTTGGATGAAATATTCCAAGTATGGAAAGATAAAAGATATTTTTATCTAGATTAACTTGTTAACAACTAGATTATAAATCCAATGATTTAGAAATTAATAAATTGGATTTGTAAATGGCTTCGAAATAACCAGAGTTTTCCAATGAATAAATTGTAATGGACTTGATTGGAAATTATCTTCGGATATTTTCGATATTGGATTCCTTAATTATACGGATATGGTTAAGGGAATTTGGAAGATATTGATATCGTTATTCAAAAACGATATCTGTTGGTTTCACAACTTGGTACTAAATGTAAATCGACATGATTTCCATTTAAGATTTTATATTTAATATCAAGTTAGATTTTGGGTTTGTGGTTAATGGTATCTTAAATTATACTGTTTTTGAACCAATTGTGAAAAGAATAAATCTTTTAAATAAGATTTAGTGAAGTTTTCCAATTATTTAATTAAATTGGAATTGAATGGAATTCCATTTAATAATAATCGAAATGAGCTTCTATAAAGGAAGGCCCTTACTTTTTATGGAATTTAAAAGGCTTCGCCGTTATTTCTTTTATAGTATTATTCTGATATGGAAATTTATATCGATTGTAAGTTATTCAAATTTCCGTGAAGATTCCATATTGAAGGAAAATGACTTTGGGTTTATCGTGAACTGTGTTTTAAATAACAGCTGTTCTTTAACCCAAGTAAAGACCAGATTAATTTCCTAAGTTGGATAATCATTAAATAATGATTTTTGGAAGATTAAATTTGAAATAGAGTTTTTAATGAATCTTTAATTAGATTAAGAAGTGAATAAAGTAATTAAATTTATCAAATTTAAGAAATGTTCGAGGCGGAGTACTACCTCACCTCTCCCCATCCCACTTACCCCGTATTTCTACTCCATGTGATGGTTAAATCTTTAATTAGATTTGAACGATAAATGATAATTAAATTTACCAATAACACGATGGGTGTTAAATATGGAGTACCACCAGTTTTGCTTCATGGGATGAACAGGTTGGGATTGGAAATAATAAAATAAAAGATTACTTCGGTAAGATTCGATTAATCCTTACTAGTTCCATAAACCTTAATCTGGTTTAAGTTGTGAAAAGATATATTAAAATCTTTTGAAATGATTTCCAAAGGAAGATTAAAGAATAAGTTTAAAAGAATTTATCTTTGATAAAATTAATGGGAACCTTTACCTAAAGATGTGAACATTTAAATAAAAAAATATTCTCGGTTGAAATGAGATGTGTGTTATCTTTGTGTATTTAAAACATGATTATTTTCTGATTGCCATGAATGAATGGTTGTTCTAATTATCATGGATGAATGGTTGAGATGTTGGATGTAAAGGCTATCACTGTCCGATGTGGGAAAGACAAGGTTGAGCTCTTCTCTAGTGTTGTGGGTAGATTAGTATGTTTATATATCCATTCTCATATACTTTATTGTTGATGTTTGTTAGTTGTTTTATCACTCACTAAGACTGTTGTCTGACTCAAGGTTTTATGTTTCCCTCTTATTACCTTGGGCTGTTCATCTGGTTGTGGAAGGGCAGACTAGCTGGTAGGTGACAGGTGATTAGTGAGGACGATGCTGCTATGCGAAGGCGAGCAGGAGGATGGCATACAATCTTTACTACTATCTAGTATTTGTCTATGTTGTTTGATTGTTCTACTCTGAGTGTTGTAGTGAGAAAAATTTGTACAGACTTATGTTGAATCCTAGTATATGGATATACTTTCTAGCTGTTTGAAATTTGTTGTTTTATGCTCGGATATGCTTCACTATATATTACATGTTGTATATGTTCTATTATATTTTATCTTTGCGCTGTGAGATTTACGATAGGTTTCGAGGGTATTATTATACCTTGATGGTCGTCTACAGCTGTCTGACACGCCTTTAAGCACATTATTCCTCTTGTTTAGTGCAAGGGTTGTGGACAATCGTCACATATAGTCAATGTTCCAATTTTTGATCTGTTTGCGCTGAAAATTTTAATAAATGAGGTGGCTAAAATACAAGTAGTCAAACGCTGAAATATATAGAAGATCAAGCGGCTAAACAATGCGATAGCTCTTTGTTTACGAGAATGTTTTACTTTGCACTTCTCTTTTTTGCAAATAGTTATCAATATCCCAAATGACATTCTAAGGCTATGTATTTTTACGAAATGAATATTATGAAAAAATCCTTAAAATCAACATTTTAGATATGGACGAGGTACATAAGGCTATTTTTAGTGTGAAATTCAACATAGTTCCTGACTCATATGGATTCAATATTGCATTTTTTTAAAGTTTTTTGAAAGAAGCTTTAGTCTACCCATCTATTTACAACTGATTGACCAACCCCCAGAAATAATCCAATTAATGTGGATGACGAGTTTATAAAAACTATTCTTACTACTGGCCTATAGTAGATGTGTCTATTTAGAACAAATTTACTTGAAGATGTGTAAAAGAAATTGCTTCTCATAGCAAAACGGGAAGGAGCTTTATAGATTATGAACTTCCATCAAAATTTCCAAACTCCACCACATATGCTAAATCATTTGAAGAGGGAACATTGTCCAGTAATAAAGTTTGCACATAAAGGTTCAACTAAAATTTTTACCTTTTAAACCCTGCAACTCTTGGATCAGCTCGAATGGATATGCAAATGCAGTGGAAGATGCTTGCTGGTTAATCTGCACAGTAATCCATTATATTCCTTCCTGCAAAATCCTGGAAATTTGAAAAGGAACTAAAATTTTGGAAAAAGGGTTGCTCCTAACTTAGAGTAATATTGGAAGAAATGAGAGAGTAAATTACTAAAAGCTCCCTTACGTAGTGATGCATTTGATCAATATAAAAAAAGCCTGTTCAGTCTTGATAAAGAAATGAACAACAAGCAAAAATCAAAAATCAGATGGACACGTGAAAGTGACCAATGTTCCAATAAAATTATGTAAACATGACCAATGCAAGTAACAAGAACACAATCAGGTCTTGGATTGATGAAAGTAGTAACCTTATTTGAGATACTTCTGTCCTAACAACTCTGTAGTCAATTACCTTACAGACTTATATAATGCCAAATGCACTTAACCCAAAATTTTCTAACATAACATGCAAGACATTATTGGTAGGTAATCCTAGAAATAAATTAAATGAGGGTATATCATTTGATGAAACAAGCAAGCAATATACCATATTAACAATGATGGCAGGCAAGGGCCTGACGGAGTCAGTGCAAAATTCAACAAGCATCACTAGAAACTTATTAAAGACATGCTAGTACAAGGTTTTAAATCATGGATATTGATCGCGTTTCGTCTCAGCGATTTTAGAGATTTGATCTCGTAATGGGGGAGAACTCGGATGAGATGAGCATAACTTGGAGGTTTGTCTCAGATTTCCATCTCGAGTCCGAGTGCTCATATCGGAACAATCTTGAGGTATATGATATGTTAAAAATGATATTCTTACACATTAATTTTTAGGAATGTCATTATAAAAATAGTAAATTAAATTTGAATTGCAAAATAACCTCACAATTATTAATTTACGAAAGAACATTCATATTCTTAAATCATAATATGCTTATAATAGAAATAATAACACAATACAAATAGATTAGTCCTTACAACTTTTGATCCATGAACATGAATTGTTGTTAGACAAAGAACATAAAAAAGATCTTAAACATAAACAATTCAACATTAATAGAACATAAAATACATAATTTCATAGGTAGCATGCTAGTAAAAAATGACGAATGTGAAAATCATAAGCATTGTAGAACATATACGAATATTTGATATGCTCATTCAACATGCAAATATAAAGTAGAAGGAGATTACCGTGGTTGGATTTGAGTTTTCTTAATTATTGTTTTGGTTTAGGCACAAATTTGAATTTTAACTAGAAAACCAAAGATCTCGTGTGATATCTCAGTATCTCGTATCGGTCGATATATCGGTCGATATTGAAATATCTCGGACGATATATTCAAAACGAGATTTATAGTGAGATTTACTGTTTCGTTTCGGAAGAAGCCTAAAAGGAGATCTCAGAGGAGATCTTGGGCGATATTTTCGTGATTCGAAACAGTGTGCTAGTATCAACCATGCGGGGAATATTTGCAAGTGGACCATTTGTAAGGAAAATCAGTCCCCTTTCATTACACTTAGGAGCCAAAAGAAGAAGGCATACATGCCATATTAGACCGTCGCATGTGTAGTCTGCAACGTCATATACGGATACTATGTTTACAAGATCATATTATCAAATCAAAGAAGCATCAAGTACTTATCTTGCATATAATTTACAAAAAATTAGAAACACTATAGCTATATTAGCAAATTAAATAAGATTCAAATGTTATAACACAAGTTGATCTATAAGAAGAAAATTATGAAAGTAATTTGCAAAAAAGTATAGCCAACAGTAGCACTACCAATGGTCAAACCAACTATAAATCAAAATCAAACTGTTTAAATATTCATACAACGCTACATGAACCAGTATTGCCTATAATGCCAACTGATCAAACAAGCATGGGAAAAAATATTTTACTTCAATTTAAGTTATGAAAATTGAATTTAATTTATGAACACATCATTTGAAAATGTAAGAAAACTCAATAGACTTGAAGTCTAAAATTTTTGAACCACGCTCAACTAAAGCAATGATCTAAATTCAACAACCCAAATATTTAAGAATACTGAAATATGAAAATAACCCTATGCTGCAAAGATCTAATTTAGCAGTTGTTGAGAGTTTCCAAACTGTGAATTATCTTTCATTGTTCATTGTATAATCATAGCATAATTCAAAAGAATCAAAATGGATGACTGTTATTTTCACACATAATGAGAAATAAACTACAACTATAGGTTTCACAAAAATTATATAAAGTTGACGAAGTAACCAAACTATATTATATTCCAAATCCAAAGTCCAATAATAGTTAATAAACTTTATGGTTGTTTCATAGTCCCTAAAATAAGTAGATACATGTAAGATTATGTAATATAAATGAATCAACACCCCTTACCCTACCTGCAAAATTCAAACCTATAACAGTCAAATCTAGGAAATATAACAAATCAAAAAAATGAATAAACAGTGTGGTAGCATCTTGGATTGACAAAGGACGATCTTTCCACTTCAAGCCTAAGACCCTCTTCATGAGGAGTCTATTCAGAAAATCGTGATCAGGTTTCGATACTGAGGGGAACGTAATAGAAAAAATGAAGTTCATTGAAATGAAAGAATCGAGATCGAAGAAACTATCAAATAATCCAAAATTCTCGAGAAGTAAGGAGTCAGATGAAAAATTCAAACAATATGAATCGGAGAGGAATTAGGAACAATCATAAATTGAAGAGAAATGGGGAGGAAACATAAGCATGTCCACACGAATGTGCTGATACAAATCATTCAAACAATTTGTGACGCGTTGTATTAAGGCCTTTACAACAGGTTTATGCTAGACTACAATACCATACAGATCGATTATCTAGAAGAAATGGAAACCATAAACCATAAATGGCATTGTTGTATTACCAAAAGCAGAATTGTAACTCCAAACATAAATCATTTATTAGATACTGCAGTAACACACACAACACACACAACATCAAATCTTCTCCTAATACCATTAAATGGTAATCTAATGGTCGATAATAGGTTATGAAAAATCCTCAAACAAATACGTACAAGCTATAATCGTAAGCATATAAATCAAATTGATATTTAACCAAATCAGACGTTTATCCATTAAAATACCATAAAATCGACAAGTACAGACCTGAGGAAAAGTATAGATATATGGCTACACAAAGACATCTTCTAAACTGGCAGTAGCAAGCTCGTTGATTTCATGAAGAAATCTTGTTTTGGAACTATGCAGCGACAGGTGGGATTGTAGTGAGATGAGTGGTGGGTAAAGCACTTGATGGAGCAGTGGATCAAGGCGAACTTCAAGTGAAAAATCAGTGAATAAAATGAGGAAAATGTAAGCTAACAACTTACAAACATGACATCCGGCTTTATTCATTTTGAGGTTAGCTATATACAAAATGTAAGTTAAAAAAATGACATCTTATCCCCTCTTCATTATCAGCTCGGTGTTACTTCTTCGTCGTTATCCATGGCGTGTACTTAATTTTAACTCCTAAGTCAAAAGTTCTCACCACAATCTTAAATAACTCTGACTCAAATTTCTATATCCTAGAACATATTGTCACTTTTTTTGGTTATACGTCGTCTTAACTACTATGTTGTAGCACTGTTATAATGATTTTGATATAAAATTTGTTTGCAAGATTTGAGAGCAGAGAAATAAATCTTGTATTGATTATTTTTTATAATTTGTACAGGAATGGACTAGAATATATATATCTGTACATGTAGCAGAAATAAAAGAAAACAAATAGTGACAACTGGACAGACGGCTCAAGCCCAATACGAGACAAATAAGGGATGCAGGAAGCTAATAAACGATGCTGGAAGCTTTCAGTTGTTTTCATTATACTCCCCCACAAATGAAAGCTAGGGTTTCCCACAGCCGCCATGAAGATCAAAAATAAAATGAAACCCTATGATATCGATTCGAATCAGCCTCAATTGTCTCAACTTGGTGATTAACGGCAAGGATTCGAGTCTCGTCTCTCTGATATGCCTTGAGTAGGTTTAACTCCATACTTTGTGCTCAATTCTAAAGCCGATTGTTTTCGTCCTGACGATAAGCTGTTGGTGTTCTCTTGTGCTTCGGATTTGAGCTTTGTTGCAGCCTTTGATTCCCATCTAGGGTTTCCCGAGTTTGGTACTTTTGGATCTGAAGGCAAGTGCTTTGTTTCTCCATAAAGGTCTGATCTTCTAACAACTTTAAGTTCAGATCTAAGTCTGGAAAAATTCTTACTTGGTAATGGCTTTGTGAGTATATCTGCTACCTGATGTGTTGCTGGAACATGATTTATATATAGTTTCCCTTTGATAACTTGTTCACGAACGAAATATAGATCGATCTCCATATGCTTAGTTCTAGAATGTAGCACAGGATTTGATGATAAGGACACAACACTTAAATTATCACACCATAGTGTAGGTGGCTTTTGTACAGTGATTTTTAGTTCAGTAAGCAATGTTTGTATCCACATAATTTCAGCAGTTGCATAAGCAATGCTTCTGAACTCTGCTTCAGTACTAGATCTGGAAACTGTAGGCTGTTTCTTTGCACACCATGAAATAGGATTGTTTCCCAAATAGATGCAATATCCCGATGTTGATCTCCTATCATCTGGATCAGTAGCCCAATCTGCGTCACTGTATCCAATTATGCTTAGTTGATTGCAATTTTTAAAATGTAGTCCATAGTCACTGGTTCCCTTTAAGTATCTTAACACTCTTTTCATAGCTTTCCAGTGATCTTCTTTTGGCTCCTGCATGAATTGAGAAAGTTTGTTAACACAGTAAGTAATTTCTGGTCTAGTGATGGTAGCATATTGTAATTCTCATACTAGACTTCTGTATTGTTTTATATTGTCTATATTTTCTCCCCTGTGTTTGGATGGTTGATGACTAGTAATCATTGGTGTAGGCAGAGCATTTGCAGCATCCATATTTGATTTAGCAAGAATTTCATTTATGTATTTTGTCTGATTTAAGAACAGTTCTGATTTGGACACTTTTAACACTTCCACACCAAGAAAGTAGTTGAGTTCACCCAAGTCTTTGATGGAAAATTGCTTGTCTAATAGTTGAATGAGCTTTTTCACTTCTAACTCACTGTTTCCTGTGATGATTAAGTCATCAACGTATATCAAAACAAAAATGGTTATATCATTAGTAATTTTAACAAATAATGAGTGATCTGATTTAGTAGGTTGAAACTTTAATGTAGTCAGAACAAATTTCAATTTATCAAACCAGGCTCTAGGAGATTGCTTTAGCCCATAAATTGCTTTGTTTAATTTGCACACGAGCTCTTTGTTCTTCATGTACCCTTGTGGCTGACTCATATACACCTATTCTTTTAGATCACTGTTCAGAAATGCATTATTGACATCAAGCTGTTGTATTCTCCAGTTTTTATTCAAGGCTATAGTAAGAATTATCCTTATAGTAGTTGGTTTGACAACTGGAGAGAAAGTTTCTTCAAAATCGAACCCATATTGTTGTGTGAACCCTCTGGCTACAAGCCAGGCTTTATATCTCTGTACAGACCCATCTGCATTTATCTTAAGCCTGTAGGTCCATTTACTATCAATAATATTTTTGTCTTTAGGTGCTTTAACGAGAGTCCATGTCTTGTTTCTAATCAATGCTTTATATTCATCATCCATGGCTTGTTTCCAGTGTTCATCACTGATAGCTTGTTTATAGTTAACTGGTTCATCAAGTTTGCTAACAGCAGTATAAACTTTGGGTTTGAAAATGCCTCTTTTTGATCTTGTAATCATTGGATGACCTGTAGGTGGTTGTTCTCGTTGCTGTTCAGAACTTTCATTGCTATCAGTTCTGACATTTGATTGTTCTTCTCTGGTTTTAGAGTTTAGGTCATGTGAATGGCTTTCATCTTGATACTGATTGTCAGTGGGCTGATTGGATGGCTCAGATGATTCATTGTTGGATGAATGCATGGGCTCTTGATGAGTTTCTGAGCGACCATCACCAGTGGCTTCACTTGCACTGTCAGTATATAGAGGTATTCCTGGAATTGACTTCTTTGGATTGTGTATTTTATGTGTAGTGGTAACTTCAAAATTTTGAAAAGGGAAGACCTTTTCATTAAACACAACATGCCTAGAAATGAATATTTTACCGTTTTCATCTAGACATTTGTAACCTTTATGATCACTAGCATATCCAATAAAAGTACATGGTGAGGATCTAAAATTTAACTTGTGAGCATTATAGGGTCTTAAGTAAGGATAACATAGACACCCAAAGACTTTTAGCATCTTATAATCAGACTTAACATTATATAATACTTCAAGAGGACTTTTGTTATTTAAAATACTGGTTGGCAATCTGTTTATTAAGTATACGGAAGTGCTAAAAGCATCTGGCCAGAATTTCATAGTTAAATGACTTTGAGCTAATAAAGTAAGGCCACTTTCAACAATGTGTCTATGTTTCCTATCCACTAGACCATTTTGTCCAGAAGTATAGGGACAAGTTAATCTATGAATGATACCTTTTCTTTTAAAGAATTCACTCAATGGTTTGAATTCGGTGCCTCCATCTGTTTGCACAATTTTTAAGCTTTCACCTATTTGTTTTTCTGCCTGATTAATAAACTAAATAACAGCTCTACTAGTTTCAGATTTGGTTTTCAAAAAATATATCCATGTATATCTTGTGTAAGAATCAACAAAAGAAACATAATAACTGAAACCATAATCAGAATTTGTTGGTGCTGGACCCCACAGATCAGCGGCAACGAGTTCAAGAGGTTTTGTATAGGTAGTGTAGGAATCAGTGAAGGGTAATTTATGACTTTTACCCATCTGACAGTAAGTGCAAACATATGGTGTAGGGATGTTGTTATAAGAAATGCTACTAGCAGCTAAAACTTTTTTAACAACATTCACATTAGCGTGTCCGAGTTTTACATGCCATATATCAAACACACTAGTTTCATTATTTATTTCAGATAGGTAACATAATTTTTTGTTCTTCTGATCACTTCTTGCAGCGTTGACAGCCTTGAATTTATATAATCCATTGCATGTTTCACCCTGCAAGATAGTTTCATTTGTTAGAAGATCTTTAACTAAGCAATGATAGGGGTGAAATTCAAAATACACACTATTGTCTTTAGCAAACTGTGAAACACTGAGTAAGTTCTTTTTTATTTGATGGACCATAAGTAAATTATTGAGATATAACTGCTTTTTACCTTTAATGCTGCCAAAGCCAATGTGCATAATATTTACACTGTCCCCATTACCCATGTGTAAAGAATTCATACCTTTGTACTCTCTTTGGCCTGGATTAAGGTTGTTGAGGTTATTAGTGACGTGATTAGTGGCACCTGAGTTAGGATACCAGTTGTCATCACCAATGTCTTCATTTTGACTGTTTCTAGAGCTGTTGCCTTGACTGTCAGTTTCAACATTAGTCAAATTTGCAGTAGGGTTGAACTTTCTTTAATTGTTCTGATTTTGACCAGCAACATAATTGTTATTGAATCTGAAATAACACTTCACAGCGGTGTGACCCACTTTTTCACATATTTGACATTTAGGTATGTTGTTGTTCCATCTTCCTCTTCCTCTACCTCTATTAGATGAACCACCCCTCTGATTAAAAGAATCCCCTCTATTTTGATTCTTGTTTTTAGATTCAGCAACATTTGCAGATAATTCATTTAACTGTGACCTTTTAATTTCAATTCTTGCTTCATGAGCAGGAAGTATAGAGTGTACATCCTCTATGGAACTGGTAACCTTTTGAGATGTAATAACGGCCACTACAGCTTCATATTCCTCACCAAGACCATTTAGAAGAGCTAATATGTGCTCAGAATCACTAACTTTTTGACCTGCTGCCTCAAGATGATCACATATGCCTTTGAATTTTGTTAGGTACTCTCTCATTGACATATTTTCTTTTCTGGCAGTTTGTAGTTGATTTTTATAGAACATTGTTTTAGCTGATGATTGGGTGTTAAAAGATTTTTCTATACGAGTCCAAATATCGTTTGATGTTTTACATCCAATTACTTGAGACAAGATCTTTTCACTTATAGATGACAATAACCATGCACAAATTAACCTATCCTGTCTATAATATTTAACATAATCATCATTGCTAACAACTCTGTTATCTGCATCTGTTATAAACTTTGGTGGGATAGCAATAGTACCAAGAATGTACCCTTCAAGACCATAACCCTGGATAGCAGTTTCTACTTGCAGTTTCCATAGCAAGTAGTTATTCTCTTCAAGATGAATAGTAATTAATTGGGTTTGTGGATTTATACCTGTCTTAACTAGTGATTCTGCACTTGATAAGCCTGATGTTGCTTGACTTTGATTTGCAGATGAATTTCCAGAGGGATTCGTTGTGGAATTGTTATTATCAACCATGATGATAGCAGTTACAAATACTTGTCGGCAAGAAGATGAGAAACACAGATCTTTGATGCTTTGAATTGAGGAGTTCTTGGAAAGATTGTATAGCTGGTATTGTTGCAACTTGATGAGCTTTTAATGATGATTTCGACGCTTTTATATGAATTTTTTCTGAAAAAGCTATCTAGTAAGGCACTTTACTTCAGCTATCTTTCAATTCTTGAACTTCTTGATCAGTATTCACGGATTCTACGATTTCTTGAACAATGCTTGATTTTGAAACGTTGATGCAGCCTGTTAAAATAGCATGGGGAGGCACAACTTTCTGGATATCAAGTTGCAACTCTCAAATGATGAGAAAAACCACTTCTCAGATGAGAGGGATTCGGATGATGATACTTCTCTGACGAATCTCTGTCGATAGACAGATTAATGCACCGATAGTTCAGAATCTTTGTCGCTGTTAAGCGTTAACAAGGCTCTGATACCATATAATGATTCTGATATAAAATGTGTTTGCAAGATTTAAGAGCAGAGAAATAAATCTTGTATTGATTATTTTTTATAATTTGTACAGGAATGGACTAGAATATATATATCTGTACAGGTAGCAGAAATAAAAGAAAACAAATAGTGACAACTGGACAGACGGCCCAAGCCCAATATGAGACAAATAAGGGATGCAGGAAGCTAATAAACGATGCAGGAAGCTTTCAGTTGTTTTCATTATAACTGTTAAAGTGATAACATTTTATTTATATGAACTTAAATGTTTAAAAGGTACCACTGAATGAATACACTTAAAATATCCTAGAACACTACAAGAAAAATGCCCTATTGCAACTAACTATTTGCAACAGGCGACAAAAGACAGTTGCAGTAAACGATATTTAGCAACAGACCTATTATAGCAGTTGCAATAGATAAGATTTAGCAACATGCCTTTTCGTTCTGTTACGAAAAACATATTTTTAGCAACTGCGTTTCCCTTCCTGTTGCAAAAACGTACTTTTAGCAACTGTGCTTCCATAACAGTTGCAACAAACATATTATTTGCAACTGCGCTTCAAAGCCAGTTGCGAATAAATATCTTTAGCAACTGTTTTCGCCAGTTGCAATAACTGTATATTTTACAACTGGTAAAGCCAGTTGTGAAAAACATATTAAAATAAGTATAAGCTTTTAATGATTAACTTTTAATAATTAATTTTAAATAGTTACTGTTAAATGATTAACTATTATTAATTATATAATAATTAAGATTGATATTTAATAATTATTAATTAATAATAAAATTTAAGTATCGTAAAGTGATATTTATAATTGATAATTAAATAATATTAGTTTATATTTAACAAATAATAACAAATAACATTTAAAAAATAATAAAATAAATAAATAATTATTAAATAATAATAAAACACTAATGGATAATAATTAATAATTAATTTAGAATATGAATATGTTTAAATATTAAATAAGTAATAAATAATTAAATAATAATAAATTCATAATAAATAAATAAACGACAATTGATTAATATTAATATTAAAGATTAATTAATAGTTAATAATAATTTCTTGCATGAATTAATTTATAATTTTTGTTTGATAGAGGTATTTTTATGAATTGTAATATTTTCTGGTTATCAAATGATCTTCAACGACTGATTTTTCCTGACACTTGCAATAGATGGTCTTTAGCAACTAACTAATAGCCGTAATAAGACATTTTCAGAAAGTGACATTTCCCGATAGTTGCAATAAATGAATTTCTAGCAACTGCACTCTTTTGCCAGTTGCAATAAATATATTTTTATTAACTATTTTTTTTTATCCCAGTTGCTACAAACATATATTTTTAATTAAATAATTATAATTAATGGTTATGTATATAATCATTTTTTGGTATTTAAAAAGGTAATAATTCATAATTACTAGATATAATCTATAATGTATAATTAGTGATTATTAATAAATAAATCATAATTACTAGATATGATCTATAATCAATTATCATTTTTATATGTAATAATTTTCTATAATTAATTATGGATAATTATAAGTTATTATTTATATATATTTATTATATTTAATAATTAATTAATAAATACCGTTGTGCGATTATACTAGTGCAAAAGTTATCTAAATGGGTAAATGATTCGATCCGTGCGAAAAGAATCAATTATCAAAGAGAAAATGTGAACTAAAGTTTGCAATTGTCTAACACTCCTCAGTCCTCATCTCAAAATATCTGCCCAATCCTGACCACAATAAGCAATTTAAACGATCAATAATCTCCGCCTTTCTCTCGAAGTTTCTATCCCCGCATCTCTTACAAAATTTTATCCCAACCGGAAACCCTAAAACTTTTGTTTTCGTGATGGCAGCTACCTCCGCCGTCATCTCCAACTCCTTGAAGTTGTTATCTCCCACCTTCCTCTCCTCCTCCCGCCTCTCCCCTTCCTCGTCTCTCCTTTTCCGATTCCGCTTCAACCCCATCAACAAACCCCTTCGTCTCGGTCAATCTCGCATCGTTACCCCAATCCATTCCTTCTCCGCCTCCCCCGCCACCGCGACCAGAACTACAGACTACAGTAACTGAACCAAGAAAAAGAGTGTCAAAATCAATTGCCATCCATCACGTTCTGTTCATTTTGGCCGCAGTTCTGTTGGAATCACAGGCGTTAGCACAGCAATCGGGTATGCCAGCACACTTCTCACCTGATTTTATTATCACACTCTACGTCTATTAAAAACTGTGAAGGCTAAGGTTTATTAATTCAGGTTTTACTTAAATGGCGAAAATTAGCGATTTTTTGTCCAAAGATGATGCTAGTGCTATTATTCTGCAGGGTGAAAACATGGATATGTTATATGGTTTGCAATCAGATCTGGATCTGGAAATGTCTGTAATGCAGGAGATGGTGTGGGAAAAATTGATTTGGAAAATAAAGATGTCCAGACAGTCAATTTTTTACTGCAAATTTAATATAGGTGAGGAGATCTTATTGATTATAGAATCTATGGGCACTTCATTAACATCTAGTTCTACATTCTATTCAGGTATGGTGAATTACGAGGTCTGAATAAGCAGGAGACAACAGATAATTACGAAGAGGAGAAAGTGCATGTATGGCGGAGAAGTTATGACATCCCTCCTCCAAATGATGAGAGTTTAGATGTAACACCCCATAATTTTATAACATTAAAATTCACAAATTAAAGTATACTTAATTTTTAGAAAAGAATTAAGTGAAATGGGTTGCACCGAGAAATATATATATATATTGATATATATATATAATTAAAAATTAAATAAATAAATATGCGAAAAAGTTCAAAACAGCGAATTGGGAGGGGGAATAACCGAACCGGCCCATTTTTGAGATCGACCCGAGCCTCGCTGGGTCGACTAGGGGTTAATCCAGGGTGTTTGGCTGTCAACCCGTGGGCCGATTCGCTCAAATGCAGATTTTGCATTTGATTGGTTCTCATGGTTCAGGGTTAATCTAATGGTCCTAAATAACTTCCTACACCTATAAATACATCCTAATGCTAACCCTAAACCTAATTAAAATAGAATAGTTATCGTCGCCATGGAAATCAATGGAGCCGCCGCCAACTAAGAAAGAAGAAAAGCAAATTCAATTCTAATTCTCTCAACCCTAAAGCAAAGCAAAACTCTCTCTTTTCTTCTCTAAATTGTGAGTATGATGATCTTAACAAGATTATTATCATTTTACTTAGGTTGAGTTATGAATGGATTATGAGTAGATGATGTGAATTATCATATATGTTGTTGTAAACCCCTTTTGCTATCATGTATATTGTAAATCCAATGTTATGTGATGATGATATCTTGTATGTTGTGAATCATGCTATGATGATGTTATGTATGTTGAAAGTTTCTATGCTAAGTTGCGATGAATCATACATGTTAAAAAGGCCATGATGTTACCATCTATGCTAGTTAGTTCATATTAATTAAATCATCATGTTTGGGTTATGTTGATCTATTTGACAAGTCACATATGCAAGTTAGATTGATTAGAAAAGTTATGAACATATGCCAAGACATCTATTATGACATCTAGAATTATGCTATGACATATGTGATATCCTATGCTAGTTCACACCATCATTATATTGCCTAAAAACCCCATATACAAGTTTATGTATAGATTTGGGCTATGATCATATCATGTAAATTGAGACATTTAACAAGTTGACACCTTTTGATCCTTAACATGTGTAGTTTATGCAAGTTTCACCCCTATTATGATTAGATTTATTTTAATTGTCTATATGTTGTGATAATTTATCTTTGTGCTAGGTGTTAGACTATACAAGTCTAGCCTATATTATGCGTTGAATAAGCAAACGTATAAACGTGGGGTAGGGGTAATATTAAGGATTTAATATTAAAAAGTTGGGGTGCAATTGATATGATTTTGCATGCCATAAGTGGATGGCCATAATTGAGTCAATTGTGGACATCATAAAAAATTGACTTAATTAATAATTTGAATAGGGAATTATTAAAACTGGGGTAAAGGATTTTAAGTGTTAATCAATGCTTAGGACACGAGGTTGGACTCGTTTGTGACGTAAACCTGCCCGGACCTGCCCGGCAAATCCAGTGGTCACAAATGTTAGCCCAATGTGAGAGGTCCTAGGCCAAAACTAAAGCATAACGGTTGTAAAGACACGAGGTTAGACTCTTTTATGGTGCAAGACTGCCCGGACCCGCCTGGCAAATCCAGCTGCCATAAATGCCAGTCTAATGTGAGAGGTCTTTATGAGGTTATGGCCTGAATGAATTAAGAAATACTTAGCCAGATAAACATGTAAGGTGGGACATGGGGGTTAAGTAGGTGCCTTTGGTGGCATGAGGAATCTAGTGGGTGCCCTTAGTGGCATGTGAAATATGATTAGTAAGACTTAACCAAATACACATGTAAATGAACATGACTAAGAGGGTTAAGTGGGATATATTAATGACAAGCTTAGGTGGGTAGCTTGTGGGGGTCCATTTCAACCAGTATCCCAAACGTATCTTTGTGGGCTCGACCCAAGTCGAGGACGGGACACGCATACTGAGTTTGACTATAAGAGGCCAAAACGGGGAGCGGTGGCAACGCAAGTCCAACGGGTTTCATATGCGTGTGTGGACCCGGGCTGGTAGGTAAGACGTTGTTGCATCGTGTAGATATAAGCCGTGCATTCTCAAGTTGTATCGGGTTGCCACTTTAGGGGAGTGATACACCCCACTGTGGGGCCAGCACGGGTATCTACTAGTAGGGAGCCGATCGAAAGTGGGTAGTGGGGTACACCTAGTGGAGATAGGGGCAGACGGCACCTATGTAGTCAGCTAGGGGTACGTAAGGATATTTATATTGTTTCTGTGTAAAGCAAGTGGGATCAACCTTTAGGGTGACTGGTGTGGTGCAGTGTAGTAATGTGCGGTGCAGTGTAGTAATTATTCGTTAGTAATTAGGTATGCATTTACCGTTATCTTTAACGTTATCTTAAACGCTATCTTTATCTATCTAATAGTTCATAGACATTTACTTGTCTTCTAGCTTATGCCTTAGTCTAGTTATTTTGATAATAGTATTGTTAGAATTATCATACTCGCCAGACTTTATGTCTGACCCCCTCCATTTCTATCCTTTTCCCCCTCCAGGTCCTCAGGTTGGGCCCAGATCTAGTGGAGTTTGATTGGATTGCTTTATCTCTTTTTGGAAAGCTTGGACCTTTGAAGTAAAGTCCAGCTTGTTATCTTCTTTAATGGCTATTTTGTAATGGGGTTATGTAATTTGTTTTATGAAGATGAATAATGTACTTGACTTTGATTAATGGTTTTGTGATGTAATAAACATGTTTCCGCTGCAATAAAATGAAGTTTTAGTTTTCAAGTACTACTTATTATCTGTCTTGTTGTAATTTTTCTGTTCTATATTCACTTATAACCTCCATGGAAGTTAATGCATTCCCTTTGTGAGTGACATTAATGGACGTGGGGTGTTACACGTGGTATCAGAGCTTAAGGTTACCAGAACAGATAAAAATACTTTAGAAAAATAGTTTTTTTTGGAAGATGTGCTTTCAAAAACATGTTTTAATGAGAAATTTAAAGAGAAAAGTTTTTAAGAAAAAAAAACATAATCCCCAATAGCCCATATCTTTATCTTTCGAATTCTCCATTCTAAATCTTTCCTTTTTCGTTTCAGCATGGCCGAAGATCTTAATCTACCCGACGGTGTAACGATACCAGGATGGTATAGGAGGCTATTAGAGGCTAGGGCCGCTGCGGGTCCAGCCAATGTTCCTCCACCACCAGTTGCACCCGTCCCTCCTCCTCCTCCCCGCGTAGATACTTTTGCAAAGACGTGCAAGGAATTCAAGGCTATGGGTGGAAAACCATTCCAAGGGTCAGAAACGTTTGTGGAAGCTAGAGATTGGCTTAAGGAGGTGGAAGAATTGCTAGAAATCTTTGAAGTAGAAGAAGGGAGGAGAGTTCGATTAGCAGCTTGGTTGATGAAGGGAGAGGTCTCGTTTTGGTGGGAGGTCACTAATGGGGAGCGTCCAGTTGACTCTTGGGCGGATTTCAGACGTAGGTTCGAGGCGAAGTTTCTCTCAAGGGCGGAAGAAAATCTATATATGGAAAGGTTCTTGACATTGAAGCAAGGAAGCTCATCAGTGAAAGAATATGTCAATAAATTTAATCAGTTAGCAAGATTTGGCTTGGACTTAGTGAACACGCGGGGGAAGAAGGCGCTGACGTCCGTGAATGGCTTGAATCAACCATTGCAAGGGTTGGCTATGACCCACATCCCGATAGGGGCCACCTTTGAGAAGTTAGTAGAAATGGCGCTCATGCATGAGGAGAAAAGCGCTAAAGCTGATAAGGCACCCGAGGAGAAGGGGGATCAGAAGAAACCACAACAGCAAAACAAGAAGGGTGGTAAAGACAATAACGGCAAGGGAAAGAAGAAATGTTTTAACTGTGGAACCCCAGGCCATCTCAGCAAGGATTTCCGAAAGAAAACGAAGACAGGTTGTTTTCATTGTGGCGATGCGGGACATTTAGTGAAGGACTGCCCAAAGAAGGGGCAGAGGGCAGGAGCTACCTCGGGAGGACAGGTGCAGGTTCTTATGGCACCAGGGCAGGCTAGGGGACAAGTTCAGGCTCTCGCGGTCCCACCGCTGAAGAACGAGGTAGAACCATTTCTGTTGAAAGCTTAGTTTTTCTGTTTGATCGTCCTGTCTGTACCTTATTCGATTCGTGCGCATCACATTCGTTTATCTCTACATCATTAGTTGAATCACTGCACTTAAACACCAGTTTAGTAGAGGATCCCTTAGTTGTTTCGAATCCAATAGGGGGCTCAGCTTATTTGTCCGTAATGTGTTTGGATTTGAAAATTTCCATACTTAGCGTTGAATTTAGATGTGATGCTTATGTGTTGGGCTTCACGGGCTATGGGCTAATTTTAGGAATGGATTGGTTATCCAGAAATGGGGCCGTTCTTGATTGTGAAAGGAGAGTAGTTAGGCTCGTAACTCGCCTTAGCAACACTCTCGAAATCTTCTATAATCCCATAAATTCGGTTATGCTAAGTTATCTAGAATCGCTTGACGCGTCTGAGGAAAATCTACAATCTATTAGAGTGGTCCGAGAATATTCGGATGTGTTTGAGGAGGTGAAGGGCTTGCCTCCGAAGCGGGAGATAGATTTTCGAATATATCTGGTGGATAATGCAAAACCAGTATCTTTGCCGGTACGCCACATGGCTCCACGAGAAAGGAGGGAACTCGATAAGCAAGTGAAGGAGTTGCTTGAGAAGGGGTTCATAAGACGGAGTATATCGGAGTGGGGTGCTCCAGTAGTATTTGCCACGAAGGCGGATGGGTCCCTTAGACTTTGTGTGGACTACAGAAAACTTAATAAGCTTACTAAGAAGAACAGACACCCACTGCCGAGGATTGACGATCTCTTCGATCAGTTAGTTGGCGCCTCAGTGTTTTCGCAGTTGGACTTAGCCACTGGTTTCCATCAGTTGAGAGTGGCTAAGGATAGCATTGACAAGACTGCCTTTAGGACTCCAGACGGTTTCTATGAATGGCTAGTGATGCCCTTCGGTTTGACAAACGCCCCCGCATACTTTGTTGATTTGATGAGTAGGGTGTTTAAGGAGTACCTTAATAAATTCGTGGTAGTCTTTATAGATGACATCTTGATCTTTTCTAAGGATGAGGAAGAGCATGCCCTACATCTTAGGGAAGTGTTGGAGAATCTTCGAGCGCATAGCCTTAAGGCTAAATTTTCTAAGTGTCACTTCTGGAGGAAGGTTTCTAAGTGTCACTTCTGGAGGAAGGAAGTACGGTTCTTGGGGCACGTGGTTTCCAAAGAAGGGATAGCTGTGGATCCCGCGAAGGTGGTGGCCATCCAAGATTGGAAGGTTCCTAAAAATGCTACCGAAGTAAGAAGTTTCTTGGGGTTGGCTGGCTACTATAGGAAGTTTATCAAAGACTTCGCAAAGATATGAGCTCCATTGACACGCTTGACGAAGAAGAACCTAGTTTTCCCATGGGACGTAGATTGTGATGATGCGTTCCAATGTTTGAAGAGAGCTTTGACCTCAGCACCAGTCTTAGTACTGCCAGACGGGAGTAAGCCATTTACTGTTTATACTGACGCTTATGGGATGGGACTAGGCGCAGTCTTAATGCAAGAGGGTAGGGTAATAGCCTATGGTGAAAGGCAGTTGAGAGCGCATGAGAAAAATTACCCCACGCATGACCTAGAGTTGGCTGCTATTGTTTTCGCGCTTAAGTCTTGGCGTCATTATCTTCTTGGTGAGATATTCGAACTATTCACTGACCACAAATCTTTAAAGTACTTATTTTCTCAAAAGGACTTGAACTTAAGGCAGCAAAGGTGGATGGAGTTCTTAGCATCCTACGACTTCGAGATAGCATATACCCCTGGCAAGGGTAACGTGGTGGCGGACGCCTTAAGTAGAAAAAGATTATCCTTAAGTCCTTTGCTTGTTGAGCGGCGAAGCTTAGAATTCATTTCGATGTTTGACTTTAGACCTTCCGTTGATTTCGTACCCGGTTTGCTAGCATCCTTGGAGGTCAGACCTACGCTTTTGGGACGGATTGGCGAGGCATAGCGAGACGACCCGCAGTTGGTTGAGTTAGTAGAAAAGCTCAAACGAGGGGAGTCATCAAGCCATCTCCGTAGGTATACCCTAGATGATAAGGGTTAGTTACGTAGGGACGGTAGACTTTGTGTACCAAAAGACGATGACCTAAGGAAGACTATTCTTGACGAAGCACATCGTTCGAAGATGACCATTCATCCCGGCGGGGACAAGATGTACATGGACATGAGACGAGTTTACTTTTGGGCCGGTATGAAGAGGGACGTAGCCGAGTATGTCGCTAGATGCTTGGTGTGCCAACAGGTAAAAGCAGAGCAAAAGAAACCCGGTGGGTTGCTTCACCCATTGGAGGTTCCAATATGAAAATGGGAAAGCATCTCGATGGATTTTGTGGATGGATTACCGCGATCGAGGAAGGGTAATACGGGGATTTGGGATGTAGTAGATAGACTTACTAAGAGCGCCCATTTCATTCCCGTGAAGAGTAAGAGGACTGCTCCATGGTTAGCTTCTGTATACGTCCGAGAAATAGTTCGTTTGCACGGTGTTCCTTCTAGCATAGTGAGCGACCGCGATCCTATTTTCACTAGCGAATTTTGGAGAAGCTTACAAGAGGCGGTAGGGACTCAGTTATGTTTGAGCACCGCATATCATCCTCAGACGGACGGCCAGACCGAGAGGGTTAATCGCATTCTAGAGGATCTTTTGAGGCTATGTATCCTAGACTTTGGGGGTACATGGGAAGAGCATCTTCCACTGGTGGAGTTCGCATATAATAACAGCTTTCAGTCTAGCATTGGTATGGCACCATTCGAAGCTCTTTATGGACGGCTGTGTCGTTCGCCTACATGTTGGTGGGAATCTACCGATAAGATCTTACTTGGGCCCGATATGATTAGAGAGAATTCGGAGAAGACCGACTTGATTCGGAGGAGGATGAAAGCAGGGCAAGATAGGCAGAAATCATATGCGGTTAAGAGAAGGACGGATCTTTAATTTGAGGTTGGGGATATGGTCTTTGTCAAAGTGTCTCCATTACGAAACGTTGTTCGCTTTGGGTCCGTTGGGAAATTAGCACCAAGGTTCGTAGGACCGTTTCCTATTAAGGAGAAGATTGGGCAAATGGCGTATAGAGTGGAGTTGCCCGAGAGACTTAGTGGTGTACACGACGTATTCCATGTATCACATTTGAGGAAGTGCTTGCACGAGACCGCGGACGTGGTAGAGCCGAGCTTGCTTAGAGAGGTGGAGATAGAGCGTGATGCGACAATTCGACGAGCTCCTATGCGCATTCTTGGGTCGGAGATCAAGAGGCTGAGGAATCGAGAGGTCAGACTAGTCAAAGTGCAATGGGGAGATGATGAGAGCAACGCTACTTGGGAGACGGAAGAGAAGATGCGTTCACGATACCCTTTTCTTTTTGAGGGTATGTCCTTTAATTTCTCCTTTATCGCTTAGCTTGTACTTATCTTATCTTTAGTATATCCTCTCGCTAGTATCTTTGACCTTTAGTTAGGATAATCCTATGGTTGAAACATGTGTTTGAGACATGTTATGTATGGTGGATGCAAATGTTTGCTAGTGGTTGCTCGTGGATGCATATACACACACTATTAGGCACCAGATCGGCTCAGTCACTTCATATTGCATATTGCATATATATGGATGTATTTAGTAAAATGGATGTATAATGGTTGTATTATCATATAGTTGATGCATTCGGGTGGATGGTTGTGAACGCATATAGAATTAATATGTATCATTAGGAATCTTTTGCATACATATTGGACGCGTGGCACTATCATGAATTGCACTAAGGAGGTCGACTGAATCAGTAGACCGCCTAATTTTGCATTAGATATGGACATATACACACACTGTGCATTTAAACATTAAAGCATTAGAAGTCTATTACGGACAATGGATGCTGGTGTTTGATGGTTGAGTAGATGGACGATTAGATGGTAGGATATACATTCTTCTTGACTTGGAGATTTCGGGGACGAAATCCTTTAAGGAGGGGAGAGTGTAACACCCCGTAATTTTATAACATTAAAATTCACAAATTAAAGTATACTTAATTTTTAGAAAAGAATTAAGTGAAATGGGTTGCGCAGAGAAATATATATATTGATATATATATATATATATATATAAAATTAAAAATTAAATAAATAAATATGCGAAAAAGTTCAAAACAGCGAATTGGGAGGGGGGAATAACCCAACCGGCCCATTTTTGAGGTCGACCCGAGCTTTGCTGGGTCGACTAGGGGTTAATTCAGGGTGTTTGGCTGTCAACCCGTGGGCCGATTCGCTCAAATGCAGATTTTGCATTTGATTGGTTCTCATGGTTCAGGGTTAATCTAATGGTCCTAAATAACTTCCTACACCTATAAATACATCCTAATGCTAACCCTAAACCTAATTAAAATAGAATAGTTACCGTCGCCATGGAAATCAATGGAGCCACCGCCAACTAAGAAAGAAGAAAAGCAAATTCAATTCTAATTCTCTCAACCCTAAAGCAAAACAAAACTCTCTCTTTTCTTCTCTAAATTGTGAGTATGATGATCTTAACAAGATTATTATCATTTTAATTAGGTTGAGTTATGAATGGATTATGAGTAGATGATGTGAGTTATCATATATGTTGTTGTAAACCCCTTTTGCTATCATGTATATTGTAAATCCAATGTTATGTGATGATGATATCTTATATGTTGTGAATCATGCTATGATGATTTTATGTATGTTGAAAGTTTCTATGCTAAGTTGTGATGAATCATACATGTTAAAAAGGACATGATGTTACCATCTATGCTAGTTAGTTCATATTAATTAAATCATCATGTTTGGGTTATGTTGATCTATATGACAAGTCACATATGCAAGTTAGATTGGTTAGAAAAGTTATGAACATATGCCAAGACATCTATTACAACATCTAGAATTATGCTATGACATATGTGATATCCTATGCTAGTTCACACCATCATTATGCTGCCTAAAAACCCCATATGCAAGTTTATGTATAGATTTGGGCTATGATCATATCATGTAAATTGATACATTTAATAAGTTGACACCTTTTGATCCTTAACATGTGTAGTTTATGCAAGTTTCACCCCTATTATGATTAGATTTATTTTAATTGTCTATATGTTGTGATAATTTATCTTTGTGCTAGGTGTTAGACTATACAAGTCTAGCATATATTATGCGTTGAATAAGCGAACGTATAAACGTGGGGTAGGGGTATTATTAAGGATTTAATATTAAAAAGTTGTGGTGCAATTGATATGATATTGCATGCCATAAGTGAATGGCCATAATTGAGTCAATTATGGACATCATTAAAAGTTGACTTAATTAATAATTTGAATAGGGAATTATTAAAACTGGGGTAAAAGATTTTAAGTGTTAATCAATGCTTAGGACACGAGGTTGGACTCGTTTGTGACGTAAACCTGCCCGGACCCACCCGACAAATCCAGTGGTCACAAATGTCAGCCCAGTGTGAGAGGTCCTAGGCCTAAACTAAAGCATAACGGTTGTAAAGACACGAGGTTAGACTCTTTTATGGTGTAAGACTGCCCGGATCCGCCCGGCAAATCCAGCTGCCATAAATGCCAGTCTAATGTGAGAGGTCTTTATGAGGTTATGGCCTGAATGAATTAAGAAATACTTAACTAGATAAACATGTAAGGTGGGACATGGGGGTTAAGTAGGTGCCTTGGGTGGCATGAGGAATCTAGTGGGTGCCCTTAGTGGCATGTGAAATACGATTAGTAAGACTTAACCAAACACACATGTAAATGAACATGACTAAGAGGGTTAAGTGGGATATATTAATGACAAGCTTAGGTGGGTAGCTTGTGGGGGCCCATTTCAACCAGTATCCCAATCGTATCTTTGTGGGCTCGACCCAAGTCGAGGACGGGACACGCATACTGAGTTTGACTATAAGAGGCCAAAACGGGGAGCGGTGGCAACGCAAGTCCAACGGGTTTCATATGCGTGTGTGGACCCGGGCTGGTAGGTAAGACGTTGTTACATCATGTAGATATAAGCCGTGCATTCTCAAGTTGTATCGGGTTGCCACTTTAGGGGAGTGATACACCCCACTGTGGGGCCAGCACGGGTATCTACGAGTAGGGAGCCGATCGAAAGTGGGTAGTGGGGTACACCTAGTGGAGATAGGGGCAGACGACACCTATGTAGTCAGCTAGGGGTACGTAAGGCTATTTATATTGTTTCTGTGTGAAGCAAGTGGGATCAACCTTTAGGGTGACTGGTGCGGTGCAATGTAGTAATGTGCGGTGCAGTATAGTAATTATTCGTTAGTAATTAGGTATGCCTTTACCGTTATCTTAAACGCTATCTTTATCAACCTAATAGTTCATAGACATTTACTTGTCTTCCAGCTTATGCCTTAGTCTAGTTATTTTGATAATAGTATTGTTAGAATTATCATACTCGCCAGACTTTATGTCTGACCCCCTCCATTTCTATCCTTTTCCCCCTCCAGGTCCTCAGGTTGGGCCCAGCTCTAGTGGAATTTGATTGGATTGCTTTATCTCTTTTTGGAAAGCTTGGACCATTGAAGTAAAGTCCAACTTGTTATCTTCTTTAATGGCTATTTTGTAATAGGGTTATGTATTTTGTTTTATGAAGATGGATAATGTACTTGACTCTGATTAATGGTTTTGTGATGTAATAAACATGTTTCCGCTGCAATAAAATGAAGCTTTAGTTTTCAAGTACTACTTATTATCTGTCTTGTTGTAATTTTTATGTTCTATATTCACTTATAACCTCCATGGAAGTTAATGCATTCCCTTTGTGAGTGACATTAATGGACGTGGGGTGTTACACGTGGTATCAGAGCTTAAGGTTACCAGAACAGATAAAAATACTTTAGAAAAATAGTTATTTTTGGAAGAAGTGCTTTCAAAAACATGTTTTAATGAGAAATTTAAAGAGAAAAGTTTTTAAGAAAAAAAAACATAATCCCCAATAGCCCATATCTTTATCTTTCGAATTCTCCATTCTGAAACTTTCCTTTTTCGTTTCAGCATGGCTGAAGATCTTAATCTACCCGACGGTGTAACGATACCAGGATGGTATAGGAGGCTATTGGAGGCTAGGGCCGCTGCGGGTCCAGCCAATGTTCCTCCACCACCAGTTGCACCCGTCCCTCCTCCTCCTCCTCGCGTAGATACTTTTGCAAAGATGTGCAAGGAATTCAAGGCTATGGGTGGAAAACCATTTCAAGGGTCAGAAACGTTTGTGGAAGCTAGAGATTGGCTTAAGCAGGTGGAAGAATTGCTAGAAATCTTTGAAGTAGAAGAAGGGTGGAGAGTTCGATTAGCAGCTTGGTTGATGAAGGGAGAGGCCTCGTTTTGGTGGGAGGTCACTAATGGGGAGTGTCCTGTTGACTCTTGGGCGGATTTCAGACGTAGGTTCGAGGCGAAGATTCTCCCAAGGGCGGAAGAAAATCTATATATGGAAAGGTTCTTGACATAGAATGTAACACCCCGCCTCCGCTAGGGTCACTCGCAAAGGAATGCACTAGCTTTAGAGGGGCATTATTGGTAAACATGCACAGAAATATCACAAGACAGAACATATATAAATAGCGGAAGTAAAATCCAACTTTCATAACATGAATAAATAAGGTCTAAAGCCTTTTACATCAGAGTACATCAAAACTTGTCTTGCAATAGTAAAGAAGCATAAAGACTTTTTAATAAATTATTCCCCAAGTAAAACAGTAAAGTAGCCATAGCCAAGAGAAGTCCAAGCCATCCATGATGACCTTCAAGCAGAAGAAGTCCGAACTAAACAGCATTGTTTCCTCCCTGAAACCTGGGGGGGAAACGGAAGAAAAGAGGCGAAACAAAACGGGTCAGTCAAAAAGACTGAGTAAGTCCTATCTACTTCCAGTATAAAAACAGGTAAAGGTAACATGACATGCATAAACTGAAAGTAAACATAAGGATAACTACAAGATAGATAAACCAGGGTAGCCGGTTGAACTACTGCGGCAAGGTAAACTAAGGTATCATGATAAATTACGGTGTTATGATAAGTCAAGGTATCACATCGTCAGATTTCTATCGAGTACATTATCCCAAGGTATCTACCCCGTCTAACATCCCACGGTATCTATTATGTATATTCTTCCTAGTTCTAACATGTATATTTGCTCTGCACCTCTCGTACTAGTATCCCTACCCGCGTCATGTGTTAACCATGAATGTCCCTTGCTCAAAGTCGTGTAATGGTCCATGTCGACCTAATATATCGCATATATAGGTTACTCAAATCATATGTTTCTTCCCATGTATATATAAGTTCAGTCCTTTGCCGTACCTCGTACGGGCTTCCGCATGTCGTATTATCCTTGAAATCGTTTGGACTGTAACCCTTGTTCTAGCTAGGCTCTTCCATATGAATCATCATTTGAACTACTAGGACTTACGCCACCTAGCACCACTAGGGATTACGCTTACCTATTGCACGCTTTCGTATTTCGGTTTGGGTTAAACCACCTAGGCCACTAGGGATTACGCTAACCCTCAACCGCGCCCTTTTTCCCACGCATTCATCGTGAATCGTTTTTCTATTACTGCATGCACATGTATCACATCGTGCCACCCGAGTCCTGTCACAGGGCAAACCAAGAAATACAGGACTCGGTCGGGAGCTTTAGATTTATCTGCCGATGCAGATACTAAGGTCTGCTTTTCTACACGTGGCTATGGTCCCACGAGACCCCTCCCTCAACTAGTGAAAGGCAACACAAGAGAAAATCTTGCATGAGAACTACACTCCGGCCAGCCCACATCCTACGGCCTACCTCACCCATAATTAGATAGCAATTATGGTCTGTTGGGTGTTCCCTGCCTTTCCGTACGTACACGCTTGACTCAAGATGGTAGATGATCGACGAACTTGCTATCTCGGGCACCTTATGTATTCGCCGACTCACTGCTATCCACCCCAGTCTTTAGGTCGCTCGCATAGCAACCAAGGCATATTCTTGGTTCTTCTACCGCAGACCTCAACCTCTCGTGAGCCTAGTATAATGACCTGACAGCTCACAGAGGGATCCCAAGAATATCCTCACGTTCCCCGAAGCCGCTGCTTCGTTACCCAGTTCGTTGGAGCCTTTATCTAAATCAGATAGCCTGCTCCTACGCGTATACTTAAACGATAACCTACCGTATCGGGTTACTCATCTATCTAAGAAGTGGTCCAGATTTCCTTGACTAAGAATTATTACTTAGTTTCCCTTAACTAAGGTTTACCACTTAGCCTTATTTCCATTACCCTTGTTAACTATGGTTATTTACCTAATCCTCCGAATTAGGGTTTATCTAATGGGTTAAGTGTCACTTAAGTTCATAACCTAGCCCGTCTACAAACCATGTCAAAATTGGCTAAGTATCCAAGTCCAAGACTTAACCCTACAAACCATGTGTCAAGTTGGCTAAGTATATTAAGCAATCCATAAATTAACCTCGTCTAATTATCATTTTAGATTGGTTAATTATATAAATTAACTTGACCTTGTCAAATTTACTGAGTCAAGTCGGTCAAGCGTATTCAAGTGATTCGTGACTTAGCCTTATCATGTTTTCACGTTAGATTGGTTAAGTATAGATCAACTTAACCTCATCAAATTAACGAGTTAGATTGGTTAAGTATAGGTCACTTAACCTCATCAAATCATCGTGTTAAATTAGTTAAGTGTTTAACTTAACCCCATTAAATTACCTAGTGGGATTAATTAAGTCTAGGCTAACTTAACCCCATCCGATTACCATGTTTAGATTAGTTAAGCCTAATCTTAACCCCATCCATTAACTGTATTATACGGTTAAGTGTCATTAAGAAAATTTACTTAACCTTATCACGTTATCGTATTGGATTGATTAAGTGTTGGTTAACTTAATCCCGTCCACTAGTCGTATAAAAATGGTCAAGTGTCATTAGGCAAATCAAGTTACTTAACCTACCCAAGCTTATCATGTTTTGTTACGTATCATTAGCCTAATCAGATTACTTAACCCATTTGTCCATATCATATTTGGTTAAGCCTCATTAATCAAATTACTTAACCCTATTATGTGGCATTAATTTAATTAATGCACCCTCAACCTCTCACATTAGACCTTGTTGTGGTTACTAGTTAAGCCGGGCGGGTCCGGGTAGATTTACACCACAACTTAGTCTAACCTCGGGTCTTAAGCGCGACATGACCAACTTCTCACATTGGGTCCTATTGTTTGCAACTACTAGTTAGGCCGGTCGGTTCCGGGTAGTTTTACGTTGCAAACTCAACCCAACCTCGAGTTGGCCATACTCATATTATCTAAGTTCATCATGTTTCCAAAACATGTTACAAGTTTTCGAGCATTTGGGTAGACCTAACTTAATAGGTAAATTCCCAAAGGGTAGACCTAACTTAATAGGTAAATTCCCAAGCTCATGTTTTTATGCATCCTTACATGTCATATTCAAGTTAAGATTTTGCGACATGTTCATGTTTATCTAACTACCCAAAATCGTGTTTTCCCAATGCAAGCAAAGCGAGTCAACATAGTAAGGATACTATGTCACATATTGGTCTCAAAACATGCATGATGCCAAAAAGGGCTTGACTTCCACATGCATAACATCATAAAGGGATTGGCCATAGACATGCATAGTGTCATAAGGTAATTTGGCCACAAACATGCATATTATCAAAAAGGGATTTGGCCATAAACATGCATAGTGTCATAAGGTAATTTGGCCACAAACATGCATATTATCAAAAAGGGATTTGGCCATAAACATGCACAACTTAAAAAGAGGGGATTGGCCGCGAGCATGCATAATCTCATAAAGGATTTGGCCACAAACTTGCATGTTAGCATGAGGGGTTTGGGTTCATAAACATGCATAAGCCCCAAAATCTTGCCTTAGCCAATGTTTCATAAGTAAAGTGGTTCCTAAAGGTTCATGCTAGCATTTCATGCATAAAGATCCAAACTTGCAAGTTAAACTAGGTTATGCATAGCATGAGAGGCATGATTAAGTCACTCACATGGCCTAAGATCATAAATATGAACACAAGAGGCATGGTAAGGTTCATATAGACTCGCATAATCATGTTTAGCCTCATTTTATCCCATGTCAACATTAAAAATACCGTTTTGATCCAAAAGTAGCTAGAACTTACATAGTTAGGCCTAGGGAAAGAAGCATAAATCATCTTGGCTAAGAAAGGTGCCTCCTTTGTTGAAGAATCGTCATGGAACTCGCATAGCAACGTTGATTTGGCCTTCATTTGGTGTAGCAAGCTTGCACCTTTTGATTTGAACTTGATTTGAGTGCATAGGCTCTAGGGATTTGAGATGGAGGCCATGAGAGTAGAAATTTGGCCATAGTTTAGTTACATGAGTGAATAATAAGGGTTTAGGGGTAGGTTTAGGGTCTTTTTATAGAGATTAGGATAGTTTTAGGCCCTTAGATTAACCCTAGGACCAACCTGAACCGTCAGATTTCAAACCAGGCCCAAAAACCTAGCCAAGATAGAAAATAGGTGCACCAGACCAGAATCAGCCGACAGGGCAAGTCGACAGCCCTGTCGACATGACTGTCGACATGCCTGTCGACATGCATGTCGACATGCCTGTCGACATGCCTGTCGACATGTCTGGGCGGGAATTTTCCCGCCTGGCCCCATTTCTGCATGTTTCGAAATTCAAATTTCCCGAAAACTTCTTTGGGCCTTAACCGGGTCATACGGACTCCGATTTTCGAAAACCCGGACTCTATTTCGCGTATTTTTCCGAGACGAACGCAATGGCATAGCCCGTTTTACTTGATTCAGAATTTAAAATGAAATTCTGCCTTGATTCTCGTTTTAACATGTTATTGAAATACGGGTTGTTACATTCTCCCCACCTTTTAGGATTTCGTCCCCGAAATCTCTAAGTTAGGAAGAACATATCCTACCATCCATCATCCATCTACTCAAACCATCATCCACAAGCAACCATTGTCCTTAGACGACTCCTAATGCTTTATGAATGTATGCAAAACGTGTGTGTACATGTTCCTTAGCTAATGCTAATGATCAGGCCTGAAAAATCTTTTGAATGCAAAAATATGTTTAGTGTTATGAATCCATCATGTATGCAAATAGTCCTAGTCATATACACTATATGCGTGCACAAACATTCAACCATATGCAACATCCGTATGATAACACATTCAATTTCATCCATAAACAAGTATAAATACTCGTGCATATGCAATATGAAATGTGACCGAGTCGAGCTAATATCTAATGTAAATTCGCGCATCCACGAGCAACCACTTGCAACCATTTGCAACCATATCAACCATAACATGTTTCAAATACATGTTTACATCCATAGGGTTCTACCTAAGATTCCTTGAAACAGGGTCGAGAAGATAAACAAGACAAACTCCTTACGGGGTTTGTAACAGAAAATAGGACCGAGAGGATGTCCACAAAAGATAGCCTACAAGTAAGCTCTACAGAAAACAGGGATCAAGGATATACTCCCAAAGAGAGATATCATGTGCGCATCTAGTCTTCATCCTTCTGAGTCGCATTTTCTTGAGCTTAGTTCCATCGTGCCTTGACCGTCCTTTAACTTCACGATTTCGCAGCTTCTTATTTCCTGTTTCCATATTATGAGTTGGAACTCATTTCCTCGTGGCCTCTCGTTCCACTTGCACTTATTCTTTCCCTAGTATACTTGGCTCAACCCTATCTACGTACTCAAGCCAGCTCTCCGAAATTCACTAGTGAATTCTGGATCTCGTTTTCCGATGCCAATCCAAGTTGCCAAGAGTCATTACTAGGGTGATTCCCATAACTCATACATAATCGAAACGAACCATCCGCCTTAGCGGCGAATTCTATTCAAACGGATTACCAACAACTGCATCCTGGGATTCTAGGTAACTAGCCATAACAGAACCCAAAAGGTTACACGAGACTTCGAGGGTATTACCACAGCAAGCCAAGAGTCTAACTACCCTCCTTTTAAAACCGAGAGTGGCACCCCTTACTGGATAACCACTTCATCCCTAGAATCCATCCACAACTTATAAACATAAGCATTATTTCCAAGCTCAACACTTGATATAGACATTCTCAAATCCAAATAAGCTATGAATAAATGGACCGATCTTCCAATAGGACTTGAGACAAAAGCGGGATTCTCTACTACGCTAGTACTAAGGTGCAGAGACTCAACTATCGAAGCGGACTTAAAAGATGCGGTGATCAAAACGAAGTCCCGACGGGATGATAGAGAAGAAAAACTAAACCTTTAACAAGATCGTTACCCTCCTTCCGAGGTACCCTAGCAATGAGAGCATACTATTGCCCTCCGAATGATCTTGTCCCTGTTCCATGATACTTAACTATCCATCCCGTTTCATCATGCCAAAGGTACTCTATCGTCATGGGTTTCATTGTTCATTTTTCTCGCTCCTTTGAGGACTAAGCCATACCAACAAGTTGCTCATCCTTAAGCTCGTATCCTTTATCCTCTTCCTCACTATCCTTTCTTATAACGCGGCCACTGGTCTCCCGAGAACCACCTCCATCGCATGGAAAGCACTTTCGTAGATAGAAAAGACTAGTCGCAGTTAAAACCACTGTGACTACAGATGGAGGAAAGAAAGGAAAAGAGATTCAATTAAGGAAACAAGGATAGTGCTAATGGCCTTTGGGGAATAGCCTTTTTCTTTTTAAAAGAAAACTTTCTTGAAAAATGCTTCTTTATAAACGATTTTCAAATAGTTTTCAGAAGGTCTTTAAAAACTTTTGCCCAGTCTGGTAACCTTCTGCTCTGATACCAAATGTAACACCCCGCCTCCGCTAGGGTCACTCGCAAAGGAATGCACTAGCTTTAGAGGGGCATTATTGGTAAACATGCACAGAAATATCACAAGACAGAACATATATAAATAGCGGAAGTAAAATCCAACTTTCATAACATGAATAAATAAGGTCTAAAGCCTTTTACATCAGAGTACATCAAAACCTGTCTTGCAATAGTAAAGAAGCATAAAGACTTTTTAATAAATTATTCCCCAAGTAAAACAGTAAAGTAGCCATAGCCAAGAGAAGTCCAAGCCATCCATGATGACCTTCAAGCAGAAGAAGTCCGAACTAAACAGCATTGTTTCCTCCCTGAAACCTGGGGGGGAAACGGAAGAAAAGAGGCGAAACAAAACGGGTCAGTCAAAAAGACTGAGTAAGTCCTATCTACTTCCAGTATAAAAACAGGTAAAGGTAACATGACATGCATAAACTGAAAGTAAACATAAGGATAACTACAAGATAGATAAACCAGGGTAGCCGGTTGAACTACTGCGGCAAGGTAAACTAAGGTATCATGATAAATTACGGTGTTATGATAAGTCAAGGTATCACATCGTCAGATTTCTATCGAGTACATTATCCCAAGGTATCTACCCCGTCTAACATCCCACGGTATCTATTATGTATATTCTTCCTAGTTCTAACATGTATATTTGCTCTGCACCTCTCGTACTAGTATCCCTACCCGCGTCATGTGTTAACCATGAATGTCCCTTGCTCAAAGTCGTGTAATGGTCCATGTCGACCTAATATATCGCATATATAGGTTACTCAAATCATATATTTCTTCCCATGTATATATAAGTTCAGTCCTTTGCCGTACCTCGTACGGGCTTCCGCATGTCGTATTATCCTTGAAATCGTTTGGACTGTCACCCTTGTTCTAGCTAGGCTCTTCCATATGAATCATCATTTGAACTACTAGGACTTACGCCACCTAGCACCACTAGGGATTACGCTTACCTATTGCACGCTTTCGTATTTCGGTTTGGGTTAAACCACCTAGGCCACTAGGGATTACGCTAACCCTCAACCGCGCCCTTTTTCCCACGCATTCATCGTGAATCGTTTTTCTATTACTGCATGCACATGTATCACATCGTGCCACCCGAGTCCTGTCACAGGGCAAACCAAGAAATACAGGACTCGGTCGGGAGCTTTAGATTTATCTGCCGATGCAGATACTAAGGTCTGCTTTTCTACACGTGGCTATGGTCCCACGAGACCCCTCCCTCAACTAGTGAAAGGCAACACAAGAGAAAATCTTGCATGAGAACTACACTCCGGCCAGCCCACATCCTACGGCCTACCTCACCCATAATTAGATAGCAATTATGGTCTGTTGGGTGTTCCCTGCCTTTCCGTACGTACACGCTTGACTCAAGATGGTAGATGATCGACGAACTTGCTATCTCGGGCACCTTATGTATTCGCCGACTCACTGCTATCCACCCCAGTCTTTAGGTCGCTCGCATAGCAACCAAGGCATATTCTTGGTTCTTCTACCACAGACCTCAACCTCTCGTGAGCCTAGTATAATGACCTGACAGCTCACAGAGGGATCCCAAGAATATCCTCACGTTCCCCGAAGCCGCTGCTTCGTTACCCAGTTCGTTGGAGCCTTTATCTAAATCAGATAGCCTGCTCCTACGCGTATACTTAAACGATAACCTACCGTATCGGGTTACTCATCTATCTAAGAAGTGGTCCAGATTTCCTTGACTAAGAATTATTACTTAGTTTCCCTTAACTAAGGTTTACCACTTAGCCTTATTTCCATTACCCTTGTTAACTATGGTTATTTACCTAATCCTCCGAATTAGGGTTTATCTAATGGGTTAAGTGTCACTTAAGTTCATAACCTAGCCCGTCTACAAACCATGTCAAAATTGGCTAAGTATCCAAGTCCAAGACTTAACCCTACAAACCATGTGTCAAGTTGGCTAAGTATATTAAGCAATCCATAAATTAACCTCGTCTAATTATCATTTTAGATTGGTTAATTATATAAATTAACTTGACCTTGTCAAATTTACCGAGTCAAGTCGGTCAAGCGTATTCAAGTGATTCGTGACTTAGCCTTATCATGTTTTCACGTTAGATTGGTTAAGTATAGATCAACTTAACCTCATCAAATTAACGAGTTAGATTGGTTAAGTATAGGTCACTTAACCTCATCAAATCATCGTGTTAAATTAGTTAAGTGTTTAACTTAACCCCATTAAATTACCTAGTGGGATTAATTAAGTCTAGGCTAACTTAACCCCATCCGATTACCATGTTTAGATTAGTTAAGCCTAATCTTAACCCCATCCATTAACTGTATTATACGGTTAAGTGTCATTAAGAAAATTTACTTAACCTTATCACGTTATCGTATTGGATTGATTAAGTGTTGGTTAACTTAATCCCGTCCACTAGTCGTATAAAAATGGTCAAGTGTCATTAGGCAAATCAAGTTACTTAACCTACCCAAGCTTATCATGTTTTGTTACGTATCATTAGCCTAATCAGATTACTTAACCCATTTGTCCATATCATATTTGGTTAAGCCTCATTAATCAAATTACTTAACCCTATTATGTGGCATTAATTTAATTAATGCACCCTCAACCTCTCACATTAGACCTTGTTGTGGTTACTAGTTAAGCCGGGCGGGTCCGGGTAGATTTACACCACAACTTAGTCTAACCTCGGGTCTTAAGCGCGACATGACCAACTTCTCACATTGGGTCCTATTGTTTGCAACTACTAGTTAGGCCGGTCGGTTCCGGGTAGTTTTACGTTGCAAACTCAACCCAACCTCGAGTTGGCCATACTCATATTATCTAAGTTCATCATGTTTCCAAAACATGTTACAAGTTTTCGAGCATTTGGGTAGACCTAACTTAATAGGTAAATTCCCAAAGGGTAGACCTAACTTAATAGGTAAATTCCCAAGCTCATGTTTTTATGCATCCTTACATGTCATATTCAAGTTAAGATTTTGCGACATGTTCATGTTTATCTAACTACCCAAAATCGTGTTTTCCCAATGCAAGCAAAGCGAGTCAACATAGTAAGGATACTATGTCACATATTGGTCTCAAAACATGCATGATGCCAAAAAGGGCTTGACTTCCACATGCATAACATCATAAAGGGATTGGCCATAGACATGCATAGTGTCATAAGGTAATTTGGCCACAAACATGCATATTATCAAAAAGGGATTTGGCCATAAACATGCATAGTGTCATAAGGTAATTTGGCCACAAACATGCATATTATCAAAAAGGGATTTGGCCATAAACATGCACAACTTAAAAAGAGGGGATTGGCCGCGAGCATGCATAATCTCATAAAGGATTTGGCCACAAACTTGCATGTTAGCATGAGGGGTTTGGGTTCATAAACATGCATAAGCCCCAAAATCTTGCCTTAGCCAATGTTTCATAAGTAAAGTGGTTCCTAAAGGTTCATGCTAGCATTTCATGCATAAAGATCCAAACTTGCAAGTTAAACTAGGTTATGCATAGCATGAGAGGCATGATTAAGTCACTCACATGGCCTAAGATCATAAATATGAACACAAGAGGCATGGTAAGGTTCATATAGACTCGCATAATCATGTTTAGCCTCATTTTATCCCATGTCAACATTAAAAATACCGTTTTGATCCAAAAGTAGCTAGAACTTACATAGTTAGGCCTAGGGAAAGAAGCATAAATCATCTTGGCTAAGAAAGGTGCCTCCTTTGTTGAAGAATCGTCATGGAACTCGCATAGCAACGTTGATTTGGCCTTCATTTGGTGTAGCAAGCTTGCACCTTTTGATTTGAACTTGATTTGAGTGCATAGGCTCTAGGGATTTGAGATGGAGGCCATGAGAGTAGAAATTTGGCCATAGTTTAGTTACATGAGTGAATAATAAGGGTTTAGGGGTAGGTTTAGGGTCTTTTTATAGAGATTAGGATAGTTTTAGGCCCTTAGATTAACCCTAGGACCAACCTGAACCGTCAGATTTCAAACCAGGCCCAAAAACCTAGCCAAGATAGAAAATAGGTGCACCAGACCAGAATCAGCCGACAGGGCAAGTCGACAGCCCTGTCGACATGACTGTCGACATGCCTGTCGACATGCATGTCGACATGCCTGTCGACATGCCTGTCGACATGTCTGGGCGGGAATTTTCCCGCCTGGCCCCATTTCTGCATGTTTCGAAATTCAAATTTCCCGAAAACTTCTTTGGGCCTTAACCGGGTCATACGGACTCCGATTTTCGAAAACCCGGACTCTATTTCGCGTATTTTTCCGAGACGAACGCAATGGCATAGCCCGTTTTACTTGATTCAGAATTTAAAATGAAATTCTGCCTTGATTCTCGTTTTAACATGTTATTGAAATACGGGTTGTTACATAGAAGCAAGGAAGCTCATCAATGAAAGAATATGTCAATAAATTTAATCAGTTAGCAAGGTTTGGCTTGGACTTAGTGAACATGCCGGAGAAGAAGGCGCTGAGGTTCGAGAATGGCTTGAATGAACCATTGCAAGGGTTTGCTATGACCCACATCCCGATGGGGGCCACCTTTGAGAAGTTAGTAGAAATGACGCTCATGCATGAGGAGAAAAGCGCTAAAGCTGATAAGGCACCCGAGAAGAAGGGGGATCAGAAGAAACCACAACAGCAAAACAAGAAGGGTGGTAAAGACAATAACGGCAAGGGAAAGAAGAAATTTTTTAACTGTGGAACCCCAGGCCATCTCAGCAAGGATTGCCGAAAGAAAAAGAAGACAGGTTGTTTTCATTGTGGCGATGCGGTACATTTAGTGAAGGACTGTCCAAAGAAGGGGCAGAGGGCAGGAGCTACCTCGGGAGGACAGGTGTAGGCTCTTATGGCACCAGGGCAGGCTAGGGGACAAGTTCAGGCTCTCGCGGTCCCACCGCTGAAGAACGAGGTAGAACCATTTCTGTTGAAAGCTTAGTTTTTCTGTTTGATCATCGACTCCGTACCTTATTCGATTCGTGCGCATCACATTCGTTTATCTCTACATCTTTAGTTGAATCACTGCACTTAAACACCAGTTTAGTAGAGGATCCCTTAGTTGTTTCGAATCCAATAGGGGGCTCAGCTTATTTGTCCATGATGTGTTTGGATTTGAAAATTTCCATACTTAGCATTGAATTTAGATGTGATGCTTATGTGTTGGGCTTCACGGGCTATGGGCTAATTTTTGGAATGGATTGGTTATCCAGAAATGGGGTCGTTCTTGATTGTGAAAAGAGAGTAGTTAGACTCGTAACTCGCCTTAGCAACACTCTCGAAATCTTCTGTAATCCCATAAATTCGGTTATGCTAAGTTATCTAGAATCGCTTGACGCGTCTGAGGAAAATCTACAATCTGTTAGAGTGGTCCGAGAATATTCGGATGTGTTTGAGGAGGTGAAGGGCTTGCCTCCGAAGCGGGAGATAGATTTTTGAATATATCTGGTGGATAATGCGAAACCAGTATCTTTGCCGGTACGCCACATGGCTCCACAAGAAAGGAGGGAACTCGATAAGCAAGTGAAGGAGTTGCTTGAGAAGGGGTTCATAAGACGGAGTATATCGGAGTGGGGTGCTCCAGTAGTATTTGCCACGAAGGCGGATGGGTCCCTTAGACTTTGTGTGGACTACAGAGAACTTAATAAGCTTACTAAGAAGAACAGACACCCACTGCCGAGGATTGACGATCTCTTCGATCAGTTAGTTGGCACCTCAGTGTTTTCGCAGTTGGACTTAGCCACTGGTTTCCATCAGTTGAGAGTGGCTGAGGATAGCATTGACAAGACTGCCTTTAGGACTCCAGACGGTTTCTATGAATGGCTAGTAATGCCCTTCGGTTTGACAAACGCCCCCGCATACTTTGTTGATTTGATGAGTAGGATGTTTAGGGAGTACCTTAATAAATTCGTGGTAGTCTTTATAGACGACATCTTAATCTTTTCTAAGGATGAGGAAGAGCATGCCCTACATCTTAGGGAAGTGTTGGAGACTCTTCAAGCGCATAGCCTTAAGGCTAAATTTTCTAAGTGTCACTTCTGGAGGAAGGAAGTACGGTTCTTGGGGCACGTGGTTTCCAAAGAAGGGATAGCTGTGGATCCCGCGAAGGTGGTGACCATTCAAGATTGGAAGATTCCTAAAAATGCTACCGAAGTAAGAAGTTTCTTGGGGTTGGCTGGCTATTATAGGAAGTTTATCAATGATTTCGCAAAGATATCAGCTTCATTGACACGCTTGACGAAGAAGAACCTAGTTTTCACATGGGACGTAGATTGTGATGATGCGTTCCAACGTGTAAAAATAAGGCCTAAGAGCATTGTAGGAAACAACAGCAAAAAATCGAAATCGAAACATAAGGCCTAAGAGCATCTCCAATCCCAAGCTAATGTAATGTCATTTGAAACTTACGTGTAAACAGTTGTTTTACATTTTAAAGCCTGCGTGTCCAAAAAATAGTATACATGAACAAAAGTGTCTCCCTAAAAAGTTGAAACTGGCTTATGTGGCAAAACTAATTTATAAAAAATGGCGGTAAGGAAACTAAAAATATGGCATGTTGGGGAAAAATGGCGGTAAAAAAAAGCATGTTGCCATAAAGAGGAAGAACATGTAGTAGTGGTCTGGAAAGTAGGTCATATAGTGGTATTATTTCGTCATTCTCTCCCATTCTGTCATATTTCTGAAAGAAGATACCTTCTCTGAATTTGCAGCAAACACGTAGCTACAGGTAACTGCATTTGTTGATTTGCATAAATTCAAGCTTGGCTTGAATTATTATTCATATCTTCTGATTTTCATAAACATACACTTGCTTTTGTTTTTCAGCCTTTCATACAGTTATACCTGTGGGCATATATAGTTCTTTGTTTGAATGGACTCCCAAGACATACACAATTTACCAGCTCAACAATGCAATAGCGGGAATGAATATCAAAGAGGTGATTTATGTACTTAGAAGTCTTTTTTATGAATTGGAATCCGCAGTTTGTTGTTATTTTTTCTAGTTCCGAATTATTGCAAGATGATTATATGCTACTGTGGATGACAAAAGCTTGAAAGCATGCACATAGAATTACCAAAAAAAGCAGCAGTAGCATGCAAGAAAATACTACAAACATGAATATGAGCACCTCTGATATTATGAATATCTGAATTTATGGTGCTGCATGTGAACAAATATGAATAACGTGTCTAATTTTTATGTTTATGAAAAGTTTCTTTACACTAAAGCAACAAAGTGATACATGCATGCAGTATACATGTTGATTCCTCTACCGTATATATGTTTATGAAAAGTTTCTTTACATTAAAGTCATTCTCTATCATTGCCTTGCCAAAAAAAAAAGTCATTCTCTATCATTCCTCTACTGTTTATTATATGCATTGACATGTTTCATGAATTATTCATTTGTGTCGTAGAGCTTTTATACCAAATATCTAAAGAGAACATAATAATTATTTTTCCATGTAAATATTGGTGGTGCAAAAGTAGTCTTTACATATGTTTGGTAATTAAAAGCATGTCAAAAAAGTCAGTTAGATCTATAAATACTGTCCTTTTTTGATCAAAACTTCTTTAAAAAAAATATCTAGTATTAACACCATATGTATGATACGTCCAGATGCTGGTTACATGCACCAGCCTACTCCATACATGGTTTGAGCACAATCCTATGATCCTATCAGACATGCTTTCACACTGTAAGAAGACTCGGCTATATCTGAAAGAATTGGTCGACTTAACTCTTATATTTCTCCTTAATCCTAATTATTCTTCCCTTAACTTGATAAAAGTGCTTGACAGAGCTAATACAACAGGAGATTGTGCATACTACAGCTAATATAATAATAAAAAAAAAATTGTTACATGTTATACAACAGGAGACAGAGCAAATACCACAATAGGAGACGGAGCAAATACTACAACAGGAGTTGTGAACTAAAAAAAGAAAGACTATGAATTATAAATTCTAAAACTTCATGGGACTTGCTCATTCCTGTCATCAAATTGCAGTTGTTAAAATAATCAATGAAAACATAGTAACAAGAAAAACATAGTTGCGAAACAAAACTAGTTAACGACAAGTCAAAAAAAGTAATAGCATTTGAGAAAAGGAACTGAAAATACCTGAAAGAAGTACTAGAATCGAGTAGCAGCAAAACCCAATTGGAAGATGATATGAAGCTTCGAAATTGAAAAGCAGATGAATTTCATGCAGATCCGTGAAAACGAGAAGAATGAAAAAGAGAAAAGAACCAGAGCAGTTGTGATTGTGACGTTGATTGTTTGAGATTGTCAAATACAATGTCCGAAACTGGACATGCTCTTTGACAATGTGAATTTTTTTCCTCCACACGTCAGTGTCCACAGCTAAACCAAAACTGCATTGGAGAAACAAAAAACAAAACCGGTTGTCAACAGCTTACGTGTATTCCATTTTACATTGCACTAACAGCAGCATTGAAGATGCTCTAAGCTATTGCCTTGTCGGTTTGATGAAAGAGAATGATGCGGATGACTGATCGCATCCGTTGGATTCCAGCAAAATGGATGGTGTTGATTTACATTAGGAATCGGTAATGATCCGTTTGATGGTTTGGACAAGTAGGATTGAGAGTTTATTGCACTAGTTGATGGAAAAAGGTGAAAAACTGGTGCAAACTTTATATTTGCACCAGTTAGACGTATATTCAGTGCAAATAAAGGTATTTGTTTCTCCTTATTTGCACTGGTTTTCAATTAAAATCAAAACAACTTTTTTTTTCTATCATATTGCTTTTATATTACCAGTTGCACAGGTTGTCAAACTAGAACTAGAGCGAAAAATAGTACTTACTCCAGTTGTTGACACAACCAATGCAAATGAGGCAAAGCAACAAATATAATTTGTAGTAATGATTATATTTACTTATCTGAAATAGAGCAGTGAAGTTAATTTTTACCTTGTATGTTACATGTTGAACATAACAAAACTCGATACCTTACATTGCAACTACAGTAAATAACATGATGAACATAACAAAACACGATACCTTCCATTACAACTTCAGTAAATAATACGTTGAACATAACAAAACACGATACCACACATTAAAACTCAAAGTACATTCTCAAAACTCATATGCTCACAAATCATAGTGTACAGTCACAACTCAAAGTATATGCTCACAAATCAAGAGCATTGACATTTGCTTAAATAGCCCTATCCTCTTCACATGGTATGAACCTAGAAATTCTTTTTGCATATGAGTTGACCCAATCTTCAGCATCGATATTGTATATTCGGTGAAAGTATGAAAATGAAGGGGTATAAGGTAAAGTAGAGTTCGGCTGTAGCTTAACACCAACAAAATGTGAGTTGTTTGCATATCTCACAACGACCATCCTAGCCCTGTCTAACAGGGTTGTACATATTCTGGTAGGAATGATTATACAACTCATCTTTTTTACTTAGCAAGACAACAGTAGTGTCAAATGTTTCAGTCAATTATAAATCTGGATTCAGACATTTGCATCCACCCAGTTAACCCTTCTGCGTTATCACATTGTATCCTCATCTTTATTTCTTCGAACCCATATTCATCCTACATTGTTTTGTACATACTCGAATGAAGCATTAAATTATCAATCATGGCCTCTCGTACAAACTTACAAGGATTTTCCGATCTTCGATTATAGAGATTTAGTTGATTGAGCACGACCCAATAACCACAATTACTGTCGCTAGGCATGTTTTCTATAAGAGTTATATACGGATACATACATCTGGGAATTTGCAATAAATAATTATAGTTAACCTCATCGTTTTTCGTAATCTTTGTCTTTTTGCCAAGCTTCTTTAAGTACCGACCAACTGGAGTAAAATTTGAGCTAGAAGATAACGACGCTTCCACGTGCTCAAAGTAAGACGGATCTCGTTTTATGGATCAAGGTCTTCCCTTTTTTATAGTCGCAACAAGGGGTTCTAGAATGTTGGTTGAGAAAAAGCTATCAATTTCAGAACTTGTTGAATAATAAGTATCACATTATCCGTAGCGTCAACATACCTACGTTTCAACGCTTATAATTCAGGTAAGTCCATAAAATCAAGAGTGGAACGACTCAACGTAGGAGGAGTACATAACAGTTGTTTCCAATAACAATCTATAGCACATAGAGGTATGAAGACGTGTGAGTGTCTAAAGTCTACAAACATATGTGCACATGGTAAACCATTAACTTTCCATGAAATACAACCACAATTATCAATACTCATGCCAATATTCGAAATACTACATAGTTCGGTTTGCAATAATTAAATCAAGTGCTTTGTGAAAAATAAAGGATAATAAATCCTAGTAAATATTTAAACATCGGTTCAACACGAAATCTATGTAGTTTTCTAGATGAACTCGTCTCAAATGCATGTTCAATTGCTACTATTTCATTTTCACAACAAAGATGTGCTCTAGTCCAACACCGTATGAAACTACCTAAAACTGAATCAAAATACAGTTTAAGACGATGGTGTGCGCTTTAAACTATGCTAGTTGAAACACTGTCAAAGTGTTTCACTTTATCGGTCGAAGGCAACACAGAAATCTCTTTTATTTGGTAAGCTAGTTTTTCATTACATAATTCACTGATTTTTTTTGCTTGACAAGCCATGCATCCTGAAAAGCATTTAGGTTTCGATGACCCGTTTCATTTTTATAAAATTAGGTCTGCAATTCACTTGAATATTTTTGGAGATATGCCTTGCACAAAGAATGCGTCGCGCTGATGTAAACACACTAGCAACTGCATTGGCTATGGAGATATGTAATACTTCCATGGTTTATATATATTTTTGGAGATAGATTAACTAATGATCGAGGAGTTGTGCTCCGCATGGCTGCTAGGACCGGTATGAGCATTGCCTCACATCTCAAACCGGCCATAGCCGACAATGCTCAAGCAAAACCATCTCAATCAGATTAAATTTGAAGTTTTTTTTATCTATGTATGTGTGTGTGTGTGTATATATATATATATAGGGAAACTCTAAAGAGCCAAAATTTTGATATAAATGGTGACACAATTGATTTGGACCATTGGATCACCTCGTGAATTACATATCTCCATATAAAGACAAAAAGATCCAACGGTTGAGGCTCTGTCTCTCTCTCTCTTTGTGTCTAATTTTGTGCTCAAATAGCTTTGTGTGTGTGTACACACACACACACACACACACACAGAGAGAGAGAGAGAGAGAAAAAAAAAACATACGTGAATTAATTTAAATGATTCGAACAAATCAAAATTTAAACGATTCGAACGGTAGTTAACCCTTAGAATTAAGCAAGCTTTAGTAGCTTGCTTCATCAGTCACTAATGGAATTGCTGAAAGACATAAATTCAATGTTTTCAAAGAGCTGACTGGATTCATTCTCAGAAATGAAATAACCTTAGGGGTTGTTCTTTGGTCCTTAATGGACCATTTCTTCTACGGACGCGTCCGTTCAGAAATGGTCCATTAAGGACCGTTAGCCCAACAGCTCGAATTGGAGCCGTTGGGTACCAACGCGTCGGACGCGTCCGATGCGTCGGTACCCAATGGCTCCAATTTGAGCCGTTAGGCACCAACCCTTCCTCTTCTATAAAATCCCACCCTCCTCCATTCCTCCTTCTACCCCAAAATCATCTTCTACTTCTCTAAACACTCCTCTATCTTCACTAAAAAAATGGTAAATCGACAACCTAAACAACATTGGAGCAGTGAAGCAACACGACTATTGCTTAAATGCGCCGTTGCGGCGTATGGAAAATGTGGTAATAACAAGAAAGGGGTTACCAAAGCGATAGCGGAAAAATTTAATGCTGCTGTGGTCGAAATCAACGTTACAAGATCAGATGAAACTCTGGAATTGATCGACGAAAACAAAGTTCGGCACAAGTATGATAGTCTTCGAAGTGAATGGGTTAAATGGGAAAGCTTGAACAACAAAACTGGAGCTGGTTGGGATCCTAATCGTCAAACGGTTTCAGGCTCTGATGAATGGTGGGATGATCGTTTAAAGGTATTCGCGGTAAATGTAACACCCCGTATTTTCTGTGAACGTATAAGTAACAAATCAGAGAATAATTAATTACAAAAATAAGAATCAAAGGAAACGGGTTACGCCATTGCGTTCGTCTCGTAATTCTGCTTGAAATAGAGTCCGAGTTTGCGGAAAACGGATACCGTATGAAGAAGATATGGACGAACAAAGTTTGGTGGCTAAAGAGGAAAAAAGTTTGCACTGGCGCACTTGGGAAGTGCGCCAGTACAAATTTACATTGGCGCACTTCCCAAGTGCACCCAAGACGAGAGGAAACCTGCACAGCTTTCTGGTTTGACCATGGCTGGCCTGGTCGGGTTCTAGTCGAATTTCTGAGCTCTGCTTTGTCACTAGGGCTAACTTGTCACTTTCTGATTGGTTTCTGAGATGGATGACCTTGATTAACCCTAGCTTCATCAACGGCTCTAATTAGTTTGAAACCCTATATAAACAGCCCCCTACCCCCTTCTCTTTACACCATTCTTCTCTAACCTTATGCTACACAATTTCATTCCTATACTCTGCCTCCGTTCTTATTAAATAAAATAATGGCGTCGTTACTCTGCTGGAATCAAAAATTGGACTGATGCATCTTCTTCCAACCTGAATAGAATTAAAAGCTGAATCAAATCTCAAATCAAAGTCTAGATCTACAACAACAATTAAAGAGGAGTAATTCAGCATTTCTGCATCAACAACAGTTTTTTTCCTTTCTTAAACCACGAAAGGCAAGTACAGTTATTTTCCGCTATAAACGTTAATTATGATTGTGACATGAATTGTAAATCTGAATTTGAGGTTATGTCTGTTCTATTCTGTTTAGATCTATCTTACTCTGTATCTCTTTCTTCTTTCTGTTCTATAGCCAGGCTACCACGAGCCTGAGCCAAATCTCATAAGAGATTAACGCACGAACGCTAAAATGTTTGGGACAAATATGAATGATGCCTAATTGGACAGGACTGATTTGAGGACATGACATAAAATCTGAGGCATATAATTGGACATGTGGCATATTTAACATATGACTTGAGACTGAGGCATAAAATATATTGGACTTATGACTTGGGATTCGGGGCGTAGATTTAACCGTAAACAGGAAACTAATTTAAATACATAGTACATGGTGTAATCTAGATATGTAGTTAATTTGAGAAATAAACATATGTTAGATCTAGACCTATTCATACTAGGTATGAAAATCTGTGATTTGGGAGAAAGACAACTTGAAACTTGGGGGCATAATGCATGTTTTAAATCAAGGTCTGATGCTAGAGTTTAAAGATAGTTTACAACATGTTATGCATGAATGATAATGCATATAGAGAACATACTACATGTTATAGTTTAAAAATCTAGATTTTTGGGACATATTCTTTTATGTAAAAATTCATGACTTGAAAAAAGAATATGTGACTTAGGCGTAGAGACCTATACAAAAACAGGATAACTATTAGTGTGAATGCGCCTAAATAAGGGCTTTTGGACACCTGGCATCATAGGCTATAATTTGGCATAATTCATATTCTTTATCGTGATTTATGGAGAATATTCTGTACTGTGTAATGTTTAACTAAAAATTAAGAGCAAGATGTGGTATTATGAATTATGACCATGATTTGGCAAGTGAGTTTAGGCTAAATTTATGATTAGGCAAAAGATGATATATATATATAATCTGCTATCTGCTAAATCTGTTATATTGCCTAATCCGCTAGTTCTGTTATATTGCCTAATCCGCTAGTTCTGTTATATTGCCTAATCCTCTAGTTCTGTTATATTGCCTAAACTGCTAATTAGATTTGAATTGCCTAGTCTACTGATTATGTTAAATTGCCTTATCTGCTAAATCTGCTAAATAGCCTAATCTGCAAGATCTATTATCTGTTTAATTTGTTGAATGACGTAATCTGTTGGAACTGAAATGCTGAAATTTGAAGTATGTGAATCTGTAGGCTCGATTTAAAATTGAGCAAAACTTGTTAATAGAACCTCAAATAATCTGTTGTAACTTGTACAGAAGTTTAATCTGTTAAATTAACAGAATTAGTCGGATATCTGAAAAATCTGTATTAGAATGAATTACCTATGACACGAGGTTAGACTCTGTTTGCGGTAGAAGCCTGCCCGGAATCAACCGGCTTAACCAGCGACCGCAAAACTGTCAGTCTAATGTGAGAGGTCATAGGCATAACTAAAATATGCTTAAACACGAGGTTAGGTCTGGCTTGTGGCAGAAGACTGCCCGGAACCGCCCGGCATATCCAGCGGCCACAAGCTACCGACCTAATGTGAGAGGTCTGTGCATTAATATTTAATTAATGCAAATTTGGGATAAATATGATGTCTAAAACGTGTTGGGTGGATAGGGTTGAACCAATTGGACTAATGAATTTAACAAACACGTTTCGTGAATCTGTAGGCCCAATTACAAAGTTAGACAAATCTGTAAATCTGTTAAATCCGAATATCTGATCCGTTAGTCTGAAAACTTGTCTGATCTGTGAACTAGTTGATCTGAGCTTTGTATGTCTGAACTTGTAAACAAATTAATCTGGAGTCTGTTAGTCTGGGGACACAAGGTTAGGAGGGGAATTACTTGTGTCATCTGTTGTTTGGGACCCATATTAGTCAGTAACCCTTTCTGGTATCAAAACTTTGACCCAACAGTAGGTAGGGTCCGGGCACGCTTACTGAACTAATTATAAGTGGTTCATTCTGATAATGGCGAGGGGTGTTGATGGTGCATTCCAACCGGGTCATGTGCGTGCATGGATCCCGGTCTGCCCCTGAGGATGTAAGACGCCGTGACATCCGTAAATAGGCCTGTGCCAATTGGTTGTCACTTTAGGGAGTGATACACCCTATTGTGGAGCCGACATAGGGTATTTATGTTTAGGGAGCCGATCGCTTGGGATAGGGTTTTAGGGTACACTCAGTTCTGTCTGTTTCTATTGGTACCGTCTGTTTCTGTTGGGTGGCAACACCTATCTGCGTGGTACCGTCTGTTCGAGAGGTAAAGGCCAATTTACTAGTGTACACCTAATTCTAACATTCTGTTTCCGTAGGGATTATTCTGTTTCCGTTTCTGTCTCTGTTCGGGTGGTAAAGGCCCATTACTAACATTCTATTTCTGTACTTTCTGTTCGGGTGGTAAAGGCCCATTATTAGCATTATGTTTCTGTACGTTCTGTTAGGGTGGTAAAGGCCCATTATTCTGTTTCTGTTTCTGTTTAGACATTAGGATAACACCTAATCCTGTTATACTAGTATTAGTGCAGAGAAATGAAAAGTAATATTATTCTGTTTCTTCTGTTTAACCTAAGTACATCTGCTGCTCCTGTCACTGTTATCCCTCATCCAGTTTTATTTGCATGCCACGATTATTATTATATGTTCATATGCTGAAAGTCACTGGACTTGCCATACTTTAAGTATGACCCTTGTCGTTTCGCCTCTTTTCTTCCGTTTCCCCCCAGGTTTTCAAGGAGGGAATACTCTAGCTTGATCCGGATCTTTCTTCCTGCTTGGATTGCTTGAATTGCTTAAAGTATGACTTGTCTTTTTCTAGCATCTTTGGTGGGGATTATGAATTTAAAGTTTTGTACTCTGATGGCTTTTGAACAAGGCTGATATATATGTACTTGAGTTTTTGGTAAAGTTGTAACCAAACTGATTTTTGTTCGCTGCAATAAAGTTATAAAGTTTTTCAAGTATTATTTTTATATATGTCTTGTAATATTCTGTTCTGTTTACTAAAATGCTCCATCAAAGTTAAGGCATTCCCTTGGTGAGTGACCTTAACGGACGTGGGGTGTTACACTTGGTATCAGAGTTGAAGGTTACCAGATTGGGTAAAGTTTTTGAAAATTATTTTCAAAAAGGTTTTAAAAGGAAGTATTTTCAAAAGTAAAGCTTATTTTTGAAAAAAAAAACATAATCCCCAAAAGCCATATATCTATCTTTTGATCCTCTGTTTGAATCTTTGTTTCCTTCTTTCTCCGGGGCTCCCGGCTTTCTGGGAGGTAACCTCATCGCGGCATGGTTCTGTAGGCTTGATAAGACTACAACACTGGTCAAAGGGCAAATAAGCGCCCGACTTCCATCTGTAGACGCAGTAGGCTCACCTACGGCTAATTTCCTTTCGAGCTTTATAGGATTTTCCCATGTGATTTAGGCCGCTTTCGAGAGACTTGTCAATGTGTTACACACGGATATTAAAGATGAGAATGAGGGAGTTTGGCTAAGGAGCACAACCCAAGGATGAGAAACTCATGGATATGGAATTGGTTCACAAAGGAGCCAAAAAGGAAACACAAAAGAAGGGTGAAAAGTCTGAAGATAAGAAGGAGAAAAGGTGCTTTACTTATGGAAGCTCGACTCATCTGAACAAGGATTGCAGAAAAAGAGGAAGGACACTCACTTCAACTGTGGTGAGATGGGACACTTCACTAGGGACTGCCCGAAGAAACGAGGGCAAAGGCAGAGGGCAGGACCAACTTCTGGAGGGCAGGCGAACACTCTTGAGGCTAGTGGATTGGATAGAAATAGGAAAACTTTCTGTAGGGGGTTTAATTTCTTTATCTGATTTTTGATTTGAAACTCTTTTATGATTCTGGCATTTCGATTCTGTAATCGATACTCTGCACTTGAATACTAGTATTGTTTCTGACTACGCTGTAGTCTCAAAACCCATAAGGGTTACGACTCATCTGTTTGTGATAGGTTGGGTTTTGAGGGCATCTGTGTTAGGCGTTAAGATGACTGTGACACATACGTTTCGGGTTTTTCTGGGATATGGTTAGGCTTTCTCAAGCTTAGTTTCCTAAAAATCATTTGATAATCTGATCTGTACCAGTAGTCTGTAAGTATCCGGATATTTCTGAAAAGGTTAGGGGTTTTTACTCGAAGCGTGAAGTAGATTTCCAGTTTTGCATTGTTTAATGGGAGTAATTCACTGGGTGTAACACCCCACCTCCACTAGGATCACTCCTTAGAATGTACTAGCTTTGGAGGGGCGTTATTGTGAAGGTAAACATGCACAGAGATATCGCAAGACATAATATATGAAAACATATATAAGTAAAGCAGCGGTAGCAGATAAAAACCCATCATCATCATCACAGAAAACCATCATAGTCAAGTACATAATATCAAAATGTCATGATCCAAAATACAACATAAGTCTAGATACGTAATAACAAAATACATGGTAAAACATCAGTACTAATCCCCAGAAATAAAAGATAAGCCACAGCTAGCTCAGATCCATACATGAGCTATCAAACAAGCAAGCCAAAGATCCACTAAGCAGATGTAGCCCCTCCCTGAGAACCTGTGGGGGGGGGGGAAACGGAAGAAAAGAAGCGAAAGAAAACAGGTCAGTCAAAAAGACTGGTAAGCCCTACTACGATCAATCTATAAACTAATAAAGTTAACAGCATGATGGAAACTGAGATGAACATAGTGGCAATAGATAAAGGTGACATCACATAGATGAGATCAAACTTTGCACCACAGTGTACTAGCAAACCCACAAAACAGATCTTGATCCCTTAGCCCAAACTTTGGCCCAATAACATGAAGTGACCTTAGTATAAGGTCCAGCCCAACGGTCTAGTCGATCGGCTCCCTATAAACCTAACACGTCAAGTGTTGTTGTCCATACGGCCCACATGGATGTAGTCAGACTGTGCTGGGTCCACCTTCGGGTGTATCAAGCCCTAAGGTGTCAACCCCAGACACCTAAGCAATAATGCACAGTCTAAGCCTACTGGTACCCGTGCCTCGAGTTTGTCCAACATCGGACTACGTGCACGTCCGTAGCCCGCCGGACCCGCACCGCTGTACCACTCAGCCGTCGCTTTGGTCGCTTACATCAGTCCAGTAATCGTGCCCCGCCCTAACCTAGCTGTAGGGTTGTAGTGATACCAAACTGGGATTACTGCTGGAACAGACCACGTTGCTAGGGTTTCTAAGAGGGTTAAGTGTGGTTTTAACCCCTCACTAATCATGGATTAAATTAGTTAAGTGTAACCACTTAACCCCATCTAATCCTCGCATCCCCATTATTGGTTAAGTATTAGTGGGCCATGACTTAACCCTAATCATGAGGCATTAATTACTTAACGCACCCAACCTCTCACATTAGACATCCGTGGTTACCTGGGAAGATTTACACCACGTCTAGGTCTAACCTCGGGTCTTATGGTGCAACATGGCCAACTACCCACATTAGACCCCACGTTGTGGTTACCTGGGAAGATTTACACCACAACTAGGTCTAACCTCGAGTTGGCCATATCATGTTATCTAATGTCATGTCCACTTTAAAACATATTTACAAGTTAACATATACTTGGGTAGACCTAACTTAATAGGTAAATTCCCAAGGGGTAGACCTAACTTAATAGGTAAATTCCCAATCTTTTAGTTTCATGTATTTTTTTTTTAAGTTTACCCAAACCCTCCCAACGTCATTATCTCGCTTACATATTCGTCATAACGCATAAGGGTATAAAAGGTAACTTGGCATAACATACATGATGAACTTCACATATCCTAATAAACATGCATACATGTTAAACTTGCAAATCATGTCATAGTGAACTCGCATAAACATGCATAGCTTATTAAATATGCATAACATGGTAAGGTGAACTTGCATAGTCATGCATAACCCATTAAACTTGCATAACATGGTGAGGTGAACTTGCATAAACATGCATAATCCATAAAACATGTATAACATGGTAAGGTGAACTTGCATAAGCATGCATAATCCATTAAACATGTAGAACATGGCATAATAAACTCGCATAAGCATGCATAACTTGTGAAACATGTAAAACATGGCATAGTAATCTCGCATAAGCATGCATAACTTATGAAACATGTGAAACATGGCATAGTAATCTCGCATAAGCATGCATAACTTGTGAAACATGTAAAACATGGCATAGTGAGTTCGCATAAGCATGCATAATCAAATAAACTCACATAAATCTCAACTTTCACCACATATTAACTTTAGAGTTTGTAAAGTGAAGGTAAGAGGGCTTACAAATATAAACAAGTCACAAATCCACCAAATAAGATGAAGAAGCCCTTTTAAAACCCAAAACAAAGCTTCAAATAAGAAAACCCTTTTGCAAAATCCCAAAAACACAAACTTAGCAAATCAAACTTGCAACTTAATGAAGTATGCAAGTTATTAAGCATTCATACAACATAGAAAAGGTTGTATGATCATCATATCTTCATAGGATTAAACTTTGAGGAAGGTGGAGGCTAGGGTTTTTAGGTGGAGGCCATTTGAGGATTCAATTTGACATAGTTTAGTTGCTAGATTGATTAATGAGGCTTTAGGGTAGGATTAGGGGTATATTTATAGAAGATTAGAGTGCTTTTAGCCCTAGGATTAACCCTAGGTTAGTTTAGGCCCGTCAGATCTCGGAACTCTCCAGAACCAAGCCACAAGACCCAACCCAAATCAGAGATGGTGCACCAGGCTAAACTGCCTGGGCACCCCCTGTCGACAGGGCTGTCGACAGGGCTGTCGACACCCTGGGGGCCCTGTCGACATGCCTGTCGACATGGGGCCCCTGGCGGGAATTTTCCCGCCTAACCCCGATTAGCCCTAATCCTTGTTTTTAATTTGAAATTTAAATCTGTTTTTAGCATAGAAATTTCTGAAAACTTCAATGGGCCTTAACTGGGTCATACGGGCTCCGATTTTCGAAAACTCGGACTCTATTTCGCGTATTTTTCCGAGACGAACGCAATGGCATAGCCCGTTTCCCTTGGTTCAGATTTTTGAATTTAATTCTGCCTTGATTTATGTTATAACAGTTTATTAAAAATACGGGTTGTTACATTCTCCCCTCCTTAAAGGATTTCGTCCCCGAAATCTTCAAGTTAGGAAGAACGTATCCTACCATCCAATCATCCATCTACTCAAAACATCATCCACGAGCAACCATTGTCCTTAAAAGACTCTAAATGCTGTATGAACATATGCAAAAGTGTGTGTATATGTACTTATCTAATGCAAAGATCAATGCAAAATATGTTAGTGAAATGTATCCATATGTATGCAAATCCCTAACATAATGTATAATATCTATATGCGTGCTCAATCATACATCCATATGCAACATCCATGTGATTGCATACAAATTTCATCCAAGAATAAGCATAAACACTCATGCACATGCAATATGAGGAGTGTGTGAGCCGATCTAGTGCCTAATGTGTATCATGCATCCACGAGTAACCACTTGCAAACACTTGCAACCACTTGCAACCATCAAACATAACATGTTTCAAACACATGTTTCATCCAAAGGGTTTCTACCTAAGGTTCTCATGACAAGATTTGCATGATAACTAGATAAACATGGATAGCAAAGAGAAAGATATGCTAAACAAAGAGATTGAGAGTGTACCCTCAAAAAGGAATGGATAAAGCCCACGCATCTTCTCCTCGGTTTCCCAAGTTGCGTCTTCTTCGGCTTCACCCCATTGAACTTTCACTAACCTGACCTCACGATTCCTTAGCTTCTTGGTTTCTGTCTCCAAGATACGAATCGGAGCTCTCCTTAAAGTTCCTTCTTTCTCTACTTCCACGTCTTCAAGAATGCTAGGTTCAACCACCTCAGCGGACTCATGTAGGCACTTTCGGAGATGCGAGACATGAAAGACATTATGCACTCCGGACAATTTTTCGGGCAATTGCACTTTATAAGCCATCTTCCCAATTTTCTCAATGATGGGGAAGGGTCCAACGAATCTCGGTGCTAACTTCCCAACAGCTCCAAACCGGACCACATTCCGTAAAGGAGAAACCTTTACGAAAACCTTGTCCCCAACCTCAAACTCCAAATCGGATCTCCGCTTATCAGCATAGAATTTCTGCCGGTCTTGGGCCGCTTTCATCCGTCTTCTAATCAACTCGACCTTCTCGGATGTATCCCTAATCATGTCGGGTCCAAGTATAAGCTTATCCGTGGACTCCCACCAACATGTAGGTGACTTGCACGGCCTCCCATATAAAGCCTCAAATGGTGCCATCCCTATGCTCGCCTGATAACTGTTATTATATGCAAACTCAACAAGAGGAAGATGGTCTTCCCAAGCACCACCAAAATCCAGTATGCAAAGCCTCAACAAGTCCTCAAGTACCCTATTCACCCTTTCTGTTTGGCCGTCTGTTTGTGGGTGATAGGCCGTACTCAGGTTCAACCTTGTGCCCATAGCCTCCTGCAAACTGTTCCAGAACTGACTAGTAAAGATGGGGTCTCGGTCACTGACTATGCTGGAAGGGACTCCATGTAGTCGCACTATCTCACGAAGATATACTGATGCTAGTCCAGATGCGGTCCTTTTGCTCTTCACTGGGATAAAATGGGCACTCTTCGTAAGTCTATCCACAATGACCCATATGCTCGTATTCCCCTTCCTGGACCTTGGAAGCCCATCAATAAAGTCCATAGAAATGCTCTCCCACTTCCATAGCGGGACCTCTAGCGGATGTAATAGCCCACCGGGCTTCTTCGACTCAGCTTTTACCCTTTGACAAATAACACATCTCGAGACAAACGCCGCCACATCCTTCTTCATTCCAGGCCAGAAGAAAACGCGCTTCATGTCCTTATACATCTTATCACCACCTGGATGTATAGTCATCTTGGAGCGATGTGCTTCCTCAAGAACTTTCCTCACCAAGTCTTCCACCATCGGAACACAAAGCCTTCCGTCTCTCCTCAGCCAACCCTTATCGTCTATAGAATATCGAGCAAGGTGACTAGATGTCTCCCCTCGAACCAGCTTGTCCATGATCTCAATTATCTGAGGGTCTTCCTTCTGTGAAGCCCCGACTATCCAGAAGGGTAGGCCTGAGCTCTAGAGATGCCAAAGAACCGGTCATCCTCTCAACTGTCAAAGAAAAATCAAAGGTTGCCAAGAACTCTAAATTCTTCATCTCAACAAATAGAGGACTTAGTGTCAACCTTTTCCTACTCAACGCATCCGCTACAACATTCCCCTTGCCAGGGGTATAGGATATCTCAAAATCATAGGAAGCCAAGAATTCCATCCATCTCTGCTGCCTTAAGTTCAGATCCTTCTGCGAAAAGAGATACTTCAAAGACTTATGATCAGTATATAGCTCAAATCTCTCTCCCAGAAGATAATGACGCCATGCTTTGAGCGCATATACAATCGCTGCCAGCTCTAGATCATGAGTGGGATAATTCCTCTCATGCACCTTAAGTTGCCTCCCACCAAAACATATAACTCTGCCCTCTTGCATCAGAACGGCGCCCAATCCCGTGCCACAAGCATCAGTGTACACGGTAAATATCTTACCACCGTCGGGTAAAGCTAGAACGGGTGCGGAGGTAAGGGCTCTCTTGAGTCTCTGAAAAGCAAGCTCACAATCCATATCCCAAGCAAAGACTAAGTTCTTCTTCGTCAACTTAGTAAGAGGAGCGGATATCTTCGCGAAGTCCTTGATGAACTTCCGATAGAAACCCGCAAGACCCAGAAAGCTTCTCACCTCGGTTGCATTCCTTGGAGTCTTCCAATCCTGAACTGCAACCACCTTAGCGGGATCCACCGCTAAGCCTTGCTTGGATACGATATGCCCAAGAAATCTGACTTCCCTTCTCCAAAAGTGGCACTTGGAGAACTTGGCTTTTAACTGGTGTGCTCTGAGCGTGTCCATCACCTCTACTAGGTGCCTCGCATGCTCTTCCTCATCCTTGGAGAAGACCAGAATATCATCCACAAAGACCACGACAAACTTATTCAAGAACTCCCGAAACACCCTACTCATCAAATCTACAAAATACGCGGGTGCATTCGTCAAACCGAACGGCATAACAAGCCATTCAAAGAATCCGTCTGGAGTTCTGAATGCAGTCTTGTCTATACTATCTTCAGCCACTCTGAGCTGATGAAAACCCGTAGCAAGATCAAGCTGGGAGAAAACAGAAGCACCAACAAGCTGATCAAAGAGATCGTCGATCCTTGGTAACGGGTGTCTGTTCTTCTTAGTCAGCTTATTCAATTCTCTATAATCCACACAGAGCCGAAGAGAACCATCTGCCTTAGTTGCAAACACCACAGGCGCTCCCCATTCGGATATACTCCTTCTGATGAAGTTCTTCTCAAGCAACTCTTTCACTTGCTTGCTCAGCTCCCGTCTCTCACGCGGAGCCATATGCCGAACGGGCAAAGAAACAGGCTTAGCATTATCTACCAGATAGATGCGAAAATCAATCTCTCGTTTAGGGGGCAACCCCTTGACTTCTTCAAAAACGTCTGGATAATCTCGGACCACCCTTACAGACTGAAGGGCCTCCTCTGATGAGTCGAGAGATTCTAGATAGCATAACATGACGGGATTCTTCGGATTGCATGAAATCTCTAAGGTGTTGCCCAGGCGAGTCACAAGCCTTACAACCCTATGCTCACAATCCAGAATGGCTCCATATCTAGACAGCCAATCCATGCCCAAGATCAATCCGTATCCCCTGAAACCAAGAACATACGCACTACACAAGAACTCTACGCTGAGTATAGAGATCCTCAGATCCTCACATATCATAGATAGATGAGCAGAACCCCCAATGGGATTCGAAACACAAACGGGATCGTCCACTAAGCTAGTACTGAGGTGCAAGCTATCAACAAGATCAGATGAAATAAAGCTGTGTGATGCACCAGAATCAAACAAGGTACGTACTGGAAGATCAGAGATATAAACAAGGTTCTCAACAGAAACACTACCTCGCTCGGGAACTGAAGCGGCATTGAGAGCATGAACTTGCCCTCCTGAAGGTCCATCCTGTCCTTTCTTCTTTGGGCATTCTTTGCTAAAGTGCCCAGTCTCTCCACAAGAAAAGCATCCACCACTAAGTTTCCTTTTCTTCTTCCTGCAATCCTTAGCAAAATGCCCAGCTATGCCACAGTAATTGCACTTTCCCTTGCCTTTGTTGTTGTTGTTCCCCTTCTTGTTCTTGCCCTGATTCCCCTGGCTGCTTTGACCCCCTTGATTGCCTTTGCCTTGAGAATCAGTCTTCTTTGCTTGAGTATCACTCGACTTAACTTCTTTCTTTCCATCTCCCTGAAGCAGAGCCATGTTGACCAAACTCTCAAAAGTAGCTCCATGTGGAATATGTGACATCGCCAAGCCCTGTAGCGGCTCATTCAACCCCCTAGCAAATCGAAGAGCCTTCTTCTCCGGGGTGTTTACCATATCCAAACCAAAACGGGCCAGCTGATTAAACTTGTTCACATACTCCTTGACAGACATATCACCTTGCTTTAATGCAATGAACTTCTCCATTTGTAAATTCGCCTCAGTTGAAGATAGAAACTTGGTCACAAATCTAGTCCTCAAGTCGGCCCAAGTCTCAACGGGCCTTGTCCCATTGGTGACCTCCCACCAATAGGCCGCCTCATCCTTCAAAAGCCATACTGTTAATAAGATCTTCCTCTCGTCATCAATCCCAAAGATAGCAAACAAGTCCTCCGTGTCTTTCAGCCAATTCCTAGCTTCAACAAAAGATTCCGTGCCTAGGAAATTCTTGCCTCCCATTGCCTTGAAGTCTTTACAAACCTTTGTAAACTCAATCTGAGGATGCTGAGAGGGAGGAGGAGGAAGAGGAGCCTCAGCAACGGGAGGGGGAGGAACATTAGCAACGGGAGGGGGAATATTAACTGCTGGAGGAGGGGGAGCAGGAACCACCGGAGGAGGGATATTAGGGATAGGATTCTCAACTACAGGAGGAGGAGTGGGAGTAGGGTTGGCGAGACCAGCTGCCGCCCTAGCTTCTAGAAGTCTCCTATACCAGAGTGGTACGTTCACTCCATCTGGAATGTCAAGATTCTCAGCCATACTGAAACGAAAGATAAGATAAAGATCAGGTCAAGGGAACGAAGGATAACGCTAATGGCTTTTGGGGATTAGCCTTAAGATAATCTAGACTTTAAAATACTTAGTAGGTTTTTGAAAATAGTTTTTCAAAAAGGGTTTTTTTTTTTCAAAAATCTTGTTCAATCTTGTTAACCTTGTGCTCTGATACCAAATGTAACACCCCACCTCCACTAGGATCACTCCTTAGAATGTACTAGCTTTGGAGGGGCGTTATTGTGAAGGTAAACATGCACAGAGATATCGCAAGACAGAATATATGAAAACATATATAAGTAAAGCAGCGGTAGCAGATAAAAACCCATCATCATCATCTCAGAAAACCATCATAGTCAAGTACATAATATCAAAATGTCATGATCCAAAATACAACATAAGTCTAGATACGTAATAACAAAATACATGGTAAAACATCAGTACTAATCCCCAGAAATAAAAGATAAGCCACAGCTAGCTCAGATCCATACATGAGCTATCAAACAAGCAAGCCAAAGATCCACTAAGCAGATGTAGCCCCTCCCTGAGAACCTGTGGGGGGGGGGAAACGGAAGAAAAGAAGCGAAAGAAAACAGGTCAGTCAAAAAGACTGGTAAGCCCTACTACGATCAATCTATAAACTAATAAAGTTAACAACATGATGGAAACTGAGATGAACATAGTGGCAATAGATAAAGGTGACATCACATAGATGAGATCAAACTTTGCACCACAGTGTACTAGCAAACCCACAAAACAGATCTTGATCCCTTAGCCCAAACTTTGGCCCAATAACATAAAGTGACCTTAGTATAAGGTCCAGCCCAACGGTCTAGTCGATCGGCTCCCTATAAACCTAACACGTCAAGTGTTGTTGTCCATACGGCCCACATGGATGTAGTCAGACTGTGCTGGGTCCACCTTCGGGTGTATCAAGCCCTAAGGTGTCAACCCCAGACACCTAAGCAATAATGCACAGTCTAAGCCTACTGGTACCCGTGCCTCGAGTTTGTCCAACATCGGACTACGTGCACGTCCGTAGCCCGCCGGACCCGCACCGCTGTACCACTCAGCCGTCGCTTTGGTCGCTTACATCAGTCCAGTAATCGTGCCCCGCCCTAACCTAGCTGTAGGGTTGTAGTGATACCAAACTGGGATTACTGCTGGAACAGACCACGTTGCTAGGGTTTCTAAGAGGGTTAAGTGTGGTTTTAACCCCTCACTAATCATGGATTAAATTAGTTAAGTGTAACCACTTAACCCCATCTAATCCTCGCATCCCCATTATTGGTTAAGTATTAGTGGGCCATGACTTAACCCTAATCATGAGGCATTAATTACTTAACGCACCCAACCTCTCACATTAGACATCCGTGGTTACCTGGGAAGATTTACACCACGTCTAGGTCTAACCTCGGGTCTTATGGTGCAACATGGCCAACTACCCACATTAGACCCCACGTTGTGGTTACCTGGGAAGATTTACACCACAACTAGGTCTAACCTCGAGTTGGCCATATCATGTTATCTAATGTCATGTCCACTTTAAAACATATTTACAAGTTAACATATACTTGGGTAGACCTAACTTAATAGGTAAATTCCCAAGGGGTAGACCTAACTTAATAGGTAAATTCCCAATCTTTTAGTTTCATGTATTTTTTTTTTTAAGTTTACCCAAACCCTCCCAACGTCATTATCTCGCTTACATATTCGTCATAACGCATAAGGGTATAAAAGGTAACTTGGCATAACATACATGATGAACTTCACATATCCTAATAAACATGCATACATGTTAAACTTGCAAATCATGTCATAGTGAACTCGCATAAACATGCATAGCTTATTAAATATGCATAACATGGTAAGGTGAACTTGTATAGTCATGCATAACCCATTAAACTTGCATAACATGGTGAGGTGAACTTGCATAAACATGCATAATCCATAAAACATGTATAACATGGTAAGGTGAACTTGCATAAGCATGCATAATCCATTAAACATGTAGAACATGGCATAATAAACTCGCATAAGCATGCATAACTTGTGAAACATGTAAAACATGGCATAGTAATCTCGCATAAGCATGCATAACTTATGAAACATGTGAAACATGGCATAGTAATCTCGCATAAGCATGCATAACTTGTGAAACATGTAAAACATGGCATAGTGAGTTCACATAAGCATGCATAATCAAATAAACTCACATAAATCTCAACTTTCACCACATATTAACTTTAGAGTTTGTAAAGTGAAGGTAAGAGGGCTTACAAATATAAACAAGTCACAAATCCACCAAATAAGATGAAGAAGCCCTTTTAAAACCCAAAACAAAGCTTCAAATAAGAAAACCCTTTTGCAAAATCCCAAAAACACAAACTTAGCAAATCAAACTTGCAACTTAATGAAGTATGCAAGTTATTAAGCATTCATACAACATAGAAAAGGTTGTATGATCATCATATCTTCATAGCATTAAACTTTGAGGAAGGTGGAGGCTAGGGTTTTTAGGTGGAGGCCATTTGAGGATTCAATTTGACATAGTTTAGTTGCTAGATTGATTAATGAGGCTTTAGGGTAGGATTAGGGGTATATTTATAGAAGATTAGAGTGTTTTTAGCCCTAGGATTAACCCTAGGTTAGTTTAGGCCCGTCAGATCTCGGAACTCTCCAGAACCAAGCCACAAGACCCAACCCAAATCAGAGATGGTGCACCAGGCTAAACTGCCTGGGCACCCCCTGTCGACAGGGCTGTCGACAGGGCTGTCGACACCCTGGGGGCCCTGTCGACATGCCTGTCGACATGGGGCCCCTGGCGGGAATTTTCCCGCCTAACCCCGATTAGCCCTAATCCTTGTTTTTAATTTGAAATTTAAATCTGTTTTTAGCATAGAAATTTCTGAAAACTTCAATGGGCCTTAACTGGGTCATACGGGCTCCGATTTTCGAAAACTCGGACTCTATTTCGTGTATTTTTCCGAGACGAACGCAATGGCATAGCCCGTTTCCCTTGGTTCAGATTTTTGAATTTAATTCTGCCTTGATTTATGTTATAACAGTTTATTAAAAATACGGGTTGTTACACTGGGTGTCAATCTGATGTTGGTTTCGGTCTTCGGGGTTGATACTTAGGGAATTATTTTCTTAACCGATGTCTAATAGGAACAGAGCTCTTGTTTTAATCGTACTTGCTTCTATCACTCAGCTGTATCCTTCGATCGAGTCTTCGACCTTTAGGTAGAAACTATTGGGTGTAAACATGTGTTTGAGACATGTTATGTTTAATGGTTGCAAGTGGATGCAAGTAGTTGCTAGTGGTTGCTCGTGGATGCATATACACACACTAGGCACTAGATCGGCTCGAATACACTCTCATACCGCATATGGACGTGTGAGCATTTTCAATTTCTGTGGATCCAAAATGATTGACTCATCACATGGATGTTGCATATGAATGAATGGTTGTCACTCATATAAGAATAATATGTATCAAATAGGAAAACTGCATACATGTTGGACTCATGACACCGGCATAATTCGCATTAAGGAGGTCAACTGAATCAGTGGACCGCCTGATCTTTGCATTAGATAAGGAACATATACATACACTTTTGCATATGTTCATACAACATTAGAAGTCTTCTAAGGACAATGGATGCTTGTGGATGATGGTTGAGTAGATGTATGATTGGATGGTAGGACACATTCTTCTTAACTTGAAGATTTCGGGGACGAAATCCTTTAAGGAGGGGAGAATGTAACACCCCGTATTTTCTGTGAACGTATAAGTAACAAATCAGAGAATAATTATTTACAAAAATAAGAATCAAGGGAAACGGGTTACGCCATTGTGTTCATCTCGTAATTCTGCTTGAAATAGAGTCCGAGTTTGCGGAAAACGGATATCGTATGAAGAAGATATGGACGAACAAAGTTTGGTGGCTAAAGAGGGAAAAAAAAGTTTGCACTGGCGCACTTCGGAAGTGCGCCAGTACAAATTTACATTGGCGCACTTCCCAAGTGCGCCCAGGCCGAAAGGAAACCTGCACAGCTTTCTGGTTTGACCCTAGTCGGGTTCTGGTCGAATTTCTGAGCTCTGCTGTGTCACTAGGGCTAACTTGTCACTTTCTGATTGGTTTCTCTTGAGATGGATGGCCTTGATTAACCCTAGCTTCATCGACGGCTCTAATTAGTTTGAAACCCTATATAAACAGCCCCTAGCCCCCTTCTCTTTACACCATTCTTCTCTAACCTTATGCTACACAATTTCATTCCTATACTCTGCCTCCATTCTTATTAAATAAAATAATGGCGTCGTTACTCTGCTGGAATCAAAACTTGGAAAGATGCATCTTCTTCCAACCTGAATAGAATTAAAAGCTGAATCAAATCTCAAATCAAAGTCTAGATCTACAACAACAATTAAAGAGGAGTAATTCAGCATTTCTGCATCAACAACAGTTTATTTCCTTTCTTAAACCACGAAAGGCAAGTACAGTTATTTTCCGCTATAAATGTTAATTGTGATTGTGACATGAATTGTAAATCTGAATTTAAGGTTATGCCTGTTCTATTCTGTTTAGATCTATCTTATTCTGTATCTCTTTCTTCTTTCTGTTCTATAGCCAGGCTACCACGAGCCTGAGCCAAATCTCATAAGAGATTAACGCACGAACGCTAAAATGTTTGGGACAAATATGAATGATGCCTAATTGGACAGGACTGATTTGAGGACATGACATAAAATCTGAGGCATATAATTGGACATATGGCATATTTAACGTATGACTTGAGACTGAGGCATAAAATATATTGGACTTATGACTTGGGATTCGGGGCGTAGATTTAACCGTAAACACGAAACTAATTTAAATACATAGTACATGGTGTAATCTAGATATGTAGTTAATTTGAGAAATAAACATATGTTAGATCTAGACCTATTCATACTAGGTATGAAAATCTGTGATTTGGGAGAAAGGAATTATAGGACAACTTGAAACTTGGGGGCATAATGCATGTTTTAAATCAAGGTCTGATGTTAGAGTTTAAAGATAGTTTACAACATGTTATGCATGAATGATAATGCATATAGAGAACATACTACATGTTATAGTTTAAAAATCTAGATTTTTGGGACATATTCTTTTATGTAAAAATTCATGACTTGAAAAAAGAATATGTGACTTAGGCGTAGAGACCTATACAAAAACAGGGTAACTATTAGTGTGAATGCGCCTAAATAAGGGTTTTTGGACATCTGGCATCATAGGCTATAATTTGGCATAATTCATATTGTTTATCGTGATTTATGGAGAATATTCTATACTGTGTAATGTTTAACTAAAAATTAAGAGCAAGATGTGGTATTATGAATTATGACCATGATTTGGCAAGTGAGTTTAGGCTAAATTTATGATTAGGCAAAAGATGATATATATATATATATATATATGTATATGTATAATCTGCTAAATCTGTTATATTGCCTAATCCGCTAGTTCTGTTATATTGCCTAATCCGCTAGTTCTGTTATATTGCCTAAACTGCTAATTAGATTTGAATTGCCTAATCTACTGATTATGTTAAATTGCCTTATCTGCTAAATAGCCTAATCTGCAAGACCTGTTATCTGTTTAATTTGTTGAATGACGTAATCTGTTGGAACTGAAATGCTGAAATTTGAAGTATGTGAATCTGTAGGCTCGATTTAAAATTGAGCAAAACTTGTTAATAGAACCTCGAATAATCTGCTGTAACTTGTACAGAAGTTTAATATGTTAAATAAACAGAATTAATCGGATATCTGAAAAATCTGTATTAGAATGAATTACCTATGACACGAGGTTAGACTCTGTTTGCGGTAGAAGCCTGCCCGGAACCAACCGGCTTAACCAGCGACCGCAAAACTGTCATTCTAATGTGAGAGGTCGTAGGCATAACTAAAATATGCTTAGACACGAGGTTAGGTCTGGCTTGTGGCAGAAGTCTGCCCGGAACCGCCCGGCATATCCAGCGGCCACAAGCTACCGACCTAATGTGAGAGGTCTGCGCATTAATAATTAATTAATGCAAATCTGGGATAAATATGATGTCTAAAACGTGTTGGGTGGATAGGGTTGAACCAATTGGACTAATGAATTTAACAAACCCGTTTCGTGAATCTGTAGGCCCAATTACAAAGTTAGACAAATCTGTAAATTTGTTAAATCCGTATATCTGATCCGTTAGTCTGAAACTTGTCTAATCTTTGAACTAGTTGATCTGAACTCTGTATGTCTGCACTTGTAGACAAATTAATCTGGAGTCTGTTAGTCTGGGGACACAAGGTTAGGAGGGGAATTACTTGTGTCATCTGTTGTTTGGGACCCATATTAGTCAGTAACCCTTTCTGGTATCAAAACTTTGACCCAACAGTAGGTAGGGTCCGGGCATGCTTACTGAACTAATTATAAGTGGTTCATTCTGATAATGGCGAGGGGTGTTGATGGTGCGTTCCAACCGGGTCATGTGCGTGCATGGATCCCGGTCTGCCTCTAAGGATGTAAAACGCCGTGACATCTGTAAATAGGCCTGTGCCAATTGGTTGTCACTTTAGGGAGTGATTGTAACAACCCGTATTTTCAATAACCTGTTATAACATAAATCGAGGCAGAATTTAATTCTAAAATCTGAATCAAGGGAAACGGGCTATGCCATTGCGTTCGTCTCGGAAAAATACGCGAAATAGAGTCAGAGTTTTCGAAAATCGGAGTCCGTATGACCCAGTTAAGGCCCATTGAAGTTTTCAGAAATTTCCATGTCAAAAACATATTTGAATTTCAAGTTCAAAGTTGGAAATTAGGGCAAACTGGCGCAGGCGGGAAAATTCCCGCCAGGACCCCCATGTCGACAGGCATGTGGAGAGGGTCCCCAGGGTGTCGACAGCCCTGTCGACACAGGGTGGCCGGGCAGTTTTGCCTGGTGCACCATTTTGGGTCTTGGTCTGGTTTGTGGCTCGGTTCTGGAGAATTCCGAAATCTGATGGACCTAATTCAACTAGGGTTTAATCCTATGGTCTAAATCACTAGCCTAATATATAAATAAGACCCTAACCTACCCTAAATCACTCATTATTCATTCTAGCAACCAAACTATGTCAAATTGATTTCTCAAATGGCCTCCACTTAAAAACCCTAGCCTCCACCCTCTTCAAAAATCATTCCTATGAAGATTTTGATGTTCATACAAGCATTTCTAAGTTGTGTGAATGATCATTAGCTTGCATACATCATCAAGTTGCAAGCTTTATTGGCTAAGCTAGAGTTTTTGGAATTTTTGTTAAGAGTTTTCTTGTTGGAGCTTTGTTTTGGGTTTTTATATGCTTGCATAAAGGGCTTCTCAATCTTTATTAGTAGATTTGTGTCTTCATAATATTGGTAAGCCCTCTTACCTTCATTTTAGAAACTCTAAAGTTAATATGTGTTGAAAGTTGGGATTTATGCATGTTTAATAAGTTATGCATGCTTATGCGAGTTCACTATGCTATGCTACACATGTTTAACAAGTTATGCATGTTTATGCAAGTTCACTATGCCATGATTTGCAAGTTTAACAAGTTATGCATGTTTATGCAAGTTCACTATGCCATGATTTGCAAGTTTAACAAGTTATGCATGTTTATGCAAGTTCACTATGCCATGATTTGCAAGTTTAACAAGTTATGCATGTTTATGCAAGTTCACTATGCCATGATTTGCAAGTTTAACAAGTTATGCATGTTTATGCAAGTTCACTATGCTAAGTTATGCAAGTCCAACATGTTATGCATGTTTATTATGATATGTAAGATTCATCATGTATGTTGTGCTAAGTTCCCTCTTTCTATCCTTTATGCGTTATGACGAATATGTAAGCGATAGAATGACGTTGGGGGGGGGGGGTTGGGGTAAAACTTAAAATACATGAAAATATAAGATTGGGAATTTACCTATTAAGTTAGGTTTACCCCTTGGGAATTTACCTATTAAGTTAGGTTTACCCAAGTATTTGTTAAACTTGTAATTATGTTTTGAAAATAAAGTGGACATGACACTTAGAAAACATAAGTGTGGCCAACTCGAGGTTTGATTGAGTTTGTAGCGTAAACCTACCCGGAACCGACCGGCTTAACTAGTTGCTACAAACAATAGGACCCAATGTGAGAAGTTGGTCATGTGTACCTTGGACCCGAGGTTAGACCAAGTTGTGGTGTAAAGCTACCCGGACCCGCCCGGCTTAACTAGTAACCGCAACAAAGTCTAATGTGAGAGGTTAAGGCAAATTTAAATTAATTAATGCCTCATGATTAGGGTTAAGTCATGGCCCACTAATACTTAACCAATTTTGGGGATACGAGGGATTAAATGGGGTTAAGTGGTGAACTGTTGGTTACACTTAACTAATTTAATCCATGATTAGTGAGGGGTTAAACCACACTTAACCCTCTTAGAAAACCCTAGCAACGTGGTCTGTTCCAGCAGTAATCCCAGTTTGGTATCATTCACAACCCTAGAGGCTAGGCTAGGGCGGGGCACGATTACTGGACTGATGTAAGCGACCAAAGCGACGGCTGAGTGGTACAGCGGTGCGGGTCCAGGCGGGCTACGGACGTGCACGTAGTCCGGTGTTGGACTTACTCGAGGCACGGGTACCAGTAGGTTTAGACTGTGCATTATTGCTTAGGTGTCTGGGGTTGACACCCGAGGGCTTGATACACCCGAAGGTGGACCCAGCACAGTCTGACTACAACCATATGTGGGCCGTATGGACACCAACACTTGACGTGTTAGGTTTATAGGGAGCCGATCGACTAGACCGTTGGGCTGGACCTTGTATTAAGGTCACCTCATGTTATTGGGCCAAAGTTTGGGCTGAGGGATCAATACCCGTTATGTTAGTTTGCTAGTACACTGTGGTGCAAAGCTTAATCTTCTTTATGTGATGACACCTTTATCTATTGCCAGTATGTTCATCTCAGTTTCCATCATGATGTTAACTTTATCAGTTTATAGACTGATCGTAGTAGGGCTTACCAGTCTTTTTGACTGACCTGTTTTCTTTCGCTTCTTTTCTTCCGTTTCCCCCCCCCCCCCAGGTTCTCAGGGAAGGAATAGTGGTGCTTAGCTTGGATCGCTTGCTTGTTTGCTGGATAGCTCATGTATGTCTGGACATTGAGCTCGCTATGGTTTATCATCTTTATTTTGGGGATAGCACTATGTATTTCAGTATTTCTGTTTATGATGTACTAGACATGTTTATTTTGGCAGTTGACTTTATGATGTACTAGACTTGTTTTGAGATGGTTTGAGATATTCCGCTGTTTTATTCTCACTTACTCTGTTTTACATATATATTTATGTTCTTGTTCTGCCTTGATATATCATTATGCATGCTTACCCAGTTCTAACGCCCCCCAGAAGCTAGTGCCCCCAAAAGAGTGACCCTAGCGGAGGTGGGGTGTTACAAATTTGGTATCAGAGCATATGGTTTACAAGAAAGAACAAAAAGTTTTTAAAAGACTTTTGAAAAACTATTTTCAAAACAAGTATAAAGTATTTTCCAAAGAAAAGTCTAGTATTTTAAAAGGCTATTCCCCAAAAAGCCATTAGCGTTATCCTTCGTTCCCTTGACCTATTCTTATCTTATCTTTCGTTTCAGTATGGCTGAGAATCTCGCCATCCCGGATGGAGTAAACGTACCACTCTGGTATAGGAGACTTCTAGAAGCTAGGGCGGCAGCTGGCCCCGCAAACCCTACTCCCACTCCTCCTCCTGTAGTTGAGAATCCTCCCCCTAATGCCCCTCCTCCAGTGGTTCATTTTCCTCCTCCTCCAGTAGTTAATATTCCTCCTCCCGTTGCTAATGTTCCTCCTCCTCCTGTTGCTGAGGCTCCTCTTCCTCCTCCTCCCCCTCAGCATCCTCAGGTTGAGTTCACGAAGGTTTGTAAAGACTTCAAGGCGATGGGAGGCAAGAATTTCCTAGGCACGGAATCTTTTGTTGAAACTAGGAATTGGCTGAAAGACACGGAGGACTTGTTTGCTATCTTTAGGATTGATGACGAGAGGAAGATCTTATTGACGGTGTGGCTTTTGAAGGACAAAGCAGCCTATTGGTGGGAGGTCACCAATGGGACGAGACCCGTCGAGACTTGGGCCGTTCTGAGGGCTAGGTTTGTGGCCAAGTTTCTATCTTCTGCTGAGGCAAATTTACAGATGGAGAAGTTCATTGCATTAAAGCAAGGTGATATGTCTATCAAGGAGTATGTGAACAAGTTTAATCAGCTGGCCCGTTTTGGTTTGGATATGGTAAACACTCCTGAGAAAAAGGCTCTTCGATTTGCTAGAGGGTTGAATGAGCCGCTGCAGGGTTTGGCGATGTCGCATATTCCGCATGGGGCTACTTTTGAGAGTTTGGTCGATATGGCTCTACTTCAGGGAGATGGAAAGAAAGAGGTCAAGTCAAGTGATACTCAAGCAAAGAAGACTGATTCTCAGGGTAAAGGCAATCAAGGTGGTCAAAGCAGTCAGGGGAATCAGAGCAAGAACAAGAAGGGGAACAACAACAAAGGCAAGGGAAAGTGCAATTACTGTGGTGCGCCTGGACACTTTGCTAAGGATTGTAGGAAGAAGAAAAGGAAGCTTAGTGGTGGATGTTTTTCCTGTGGTGAGGCTGGACACTTCAGCAAGGAATGCCCGAAGAAGAAAGGGCAGGGTCAGACTCAACATGTTGGATCTTCAGGAGGGCAAGTTCATGCTCTCAATACCGCTCCAGTTCCCGATCGAGGTAGTGTTTCTGTTGAGAACCTTGTTTATGTTTCCGATCTTCCAGTTCGTACCTTGTTTGATTCTGGTGCATCACATAGCTTTATTTCATCTGATCTTGTTGATAGTTTGCACCTTAGTACTAGCTTAGTGGATGATCCCGTTTGTGTTTCGAATCCCATTGGGGGTTCTGCTCATCTATCTATGATATGTGAGGATCTGAGGATCTCTATACTCAGTGTAGAGTTCTTGTGTAGTGCGTATGTTCTTGGTTTCAGGGGATACGGATTGATTTTGGGCATGGATTGGCTGTCTAGACATGGAGCCATTCTTGATTGTGAGCATAGGGTTGTGAGGCTTGTGACTCGCCTTGGCAACACCTTAGAGATTTCATGCAATCCGAAGGATCCCGTCATGTTGTGCTATCTTGAATCTCTCGAATCGTCAGAGGAAACCCTTCAGTCTGTAAGGGTGGTCCGAGATTATCCAGATGTTTTTGAAGAAGTTAATGGGTTGCCCCCAAAACGAGAGATTGATTTTCACATTTATCTGGTGGATAATGCTAAGCCTGTTTCTTTGCCCGTTCGGCACATGGCTCCGCGTGAAAGGCGGGAGCTGAGCAAGCAAGTGAAAGAGTTGCTTGAAAAGAACTTCATTAGACGAAGTATATCTGAGTGGGGAGCGCCTGTGGTATTTGCTACCAAGGCGGATGGTTCTCTCCGACTATGTGTAGACTATCGAGAGTTGAATAAGCTGACTAAGAAGAACAGACACCCGTTACCGAGGATCGATGATCTCTTTGACCAGCTTGTCGGTGCTTCTGTTTTCTCTCAGCTTGATCTTGCTACTGGATTTCATCAGCTCAGAGTGGCTGAAGATAGTATAGACAAGACTGCATTCAGAACTCCAGATGGATTCTTTGAATGGCTTGTTATGCCGTTCGGTTTGACGAATGCACCCGCGTATTTCATGGACTTGATGAGTAGGGTGTTCAGGGAGTTCTTGAACAAGTTTGTCGTGGTCTTCGTGGATGATATTTTGGTCTTCTCTAAGGATGAGGAAGAGCATGCAAGGCACCTCGGGGAGGTGATGGATACGCTTAGAGCGCATCAGTTGAAGGCCAAGTTCTCCAAGTGTCACTTTTGGAGAAGGGAAGTTAGATTCCTTGGGCATATCGTATCCAAGCAAGGCTTAGCGGTGGATCCCGCTAAGGTGGTTGCAGTTCAGGATTGGAAGACTCCAAGGAATGCAACCGAGGTGAGAAGTTTTCTAGGTCTTGCGGGTTTTTACCGGAAGTTCATCAAGGGCTTCGCGAAGATTTCTGCTCCTCTCACTAAATTGACGAAGAAGAATTCAGTTTTTGCTTGGAGCTTAGAGTGCGAGCTTGCTTTTCAGAAGCTCAAGAGAGCTCTCACATCATCACCCGTTCTAGCTTTGCCCGATGGAGGGAAATTATTTACAGTATACACCGATGCGTGTGGCACGGGGTTGGGAGCTGTTCTGATGCAAGAAGGAAGGGTGATATGCTTTGGCGGTAGACAACTCAAAGTGCATGAGAAGAATTATCCCACTCATGACTTAGAGTTGGCAGCAATAGTATATGCACTCAAGGCGTGGCGCCATTATCTTCTGCGAGAAAGATTTGAGCTTTATACCGATCACAAGTCTTTGAAGTATCTCTTTTCTCAGAAGGATCTGAATCTGAGGCAGCAAAGATGGATGGAATTCTTGGCGTCCTATGATTTTGAAATAGCTTATACCCCTGGCAAGGGGAATGTGGTGGCTGATGCATTGAGTAGAAGAAGGTTGACCCTAAGTCCTCTATTCGTTGAGATGAAGAATTTAGAGTATGTGGCAACCTTTGATTTCTCTTTGGCGATGGAGTCGATGACCGGTTCTTTAGCATCTCTGGAACTCAGGCCTACCCTTCTTGATCAAGTTGGGGCTTCACAGAGAAAAGACCCTCACATAGTGGAGATTATGGATAAGCTGACTCGAGGAGAGACGTCTAGCCACCTCGCTCGATATTCTGTTGATGACAAGGGTTGGCTGAGGAGAGATGGAAGGTTATGTGTTCCCATGATAGGAGATTTAGTAAGAAAAGTTCTGGAGGAAGCGCATCGCTCTAAGTTGACTATACATCCAGGCGGTGATAAGATGTATAAAGATATGAAGCGTATTTTCTTTTGGCCTGGGATGAAGAAGGATGTGGCAGAGTTTGTCTCTAGATGTATCATTTGCCAGCAAGTTAAGGCCGAGTCAAAGAAGCCCGGTGGGCTATTGCATCCTCTAGACGTTCCACTTTGGAAGTGGGAGAGTATCTCCATAGACTTTATTGATGGGCTTCCAAGGTCAAGGAAAGGGAATACGAGCATTTGGGTTATTGTAGATAGACTTACGAAGAGTGCTCATTTTATTCCAGTAAAGAGCAAGAGGACCGCATCTTGGCTAGCGTCCGTATATCTTCGTGAGATTGTGAGACTTCATGGAGTCCCTTCTAGTATTGTCAGTGACCGTGACCCAATCTTTACAAGTCAATTCTGGAATAGCTTGCAAGAGGCTATGGGCACGAGGTTGAATCTGAGTACTGCTTATCACCCACAGACGGACGGCCAAACCGAAAGGGTGAATAGGGTACTCGAGGATCTATTGAGGCTTTGTATTCTGGACTTTGGTGGTACTTGGGAAGACCATCTTCCTCTTGTTGAGTTTGCATATAATAACAGTTATCAGGCAAGCATAGGGATGGCACCATTTGAAGCTTTATATGGGAGGCCGTGCAAGTCGCCTACATGTTGGTGGGAGACTACAGAGAAGCTCATACTTGGGCCTGATATGATCAGAGATACGTCCGAGAAGATCGAGTTGATTCGGAGACGAATGAAAGCGGCCCAAGACCGACAGAAATCCTATGCTGATAAGCGAAGATCCGATTTGCAGTTTGATGTTGGGGATATGGTTTTCGTAAAGGTTTCTCCTTTGCGGAATGTGGTCCGATTTGGAGCTGTTGGGAAGTTAGCACCGAGATTTGTTGGACCCTTCCCTATCATAGAGAGAATTGGGAAGATGGCTTATAAAGTGCAATTGCCCGAGAAGCTGTCCGGAGTGCATAATGTCTTTCATGTCTCGCATCTCCGAAAGTGCCTACATGAGTCCGCTGAGGTGGTTGAACCTAGCATTCTTGAAGACGTGGAAGTAGAGAAAGAGGCAACTTTGAGGAGAGCTATGATTCGTATCTTGGGGACGGAGACCAAGAAGCTAAGGAATCGAGAGGTCAAGTTGGTGAAGGTTCAATGGGGTGAAGCCGAAGAAGACGCAACTTGGGAAACCGAGGAGAAGATGCGTGGGCTTTATCCATTCCTTTTTGAGGGTACACTCTCAATCTCTTTCCTTTGTTAGCATATCTTTCTCTTTGCTATCCATGTTTATCTAGTTATCGTGCTAATCTTGTCATGAGAACCTTAGGTAGAAACCCTTTGGATGAAAAATGTGTTTGAGACATGTTATGTTTGATGGTTGCAAGTGGTTGCAAGTGTTTGCAAGTGGTTACTCGTGGATGCATGATACACATTAGGCACTAGATCGGCTCACACACTCCTCATATTGCATGTGCATGAGTGTTTATGCTTATTCTTGGATGAAATTTGTATGCAATCACATGGATGTTGCATATGGATGTATGATTGAGCACGCGTGTAGATATTATACATTATGTTAGGGATTTGCATACATATGGATACATTTCACTAACATATTTTGCATTGATCTTTGCATTAGATAAGTACATATACACACACTTTTGCATATGTTCATACAGCATTTAGAATCTTTTAAGGACAATGATTGCTCGTGGATGATGCTTTGAGTAGATGGATGATTGGATGGTAGGATACGTTCTTCCTAACTTGAAGATTTCGGGGACGAAATCCTTTAAGGAGGGGAGAATGTAACAACCTGTATTTTCAATAACCTGTTATAACATAAATCGAGGCAGAAATTAATTCTAAAATCTGAATCAAGGGAAACGGGCTATCCCATTGCGTTCGTCTCGGAAAAATACGCGAAATAGAGTCCGAGTTTTCGAAAATCGGAGTCCGTATGACCCAGTTAAGGCCCATTGAAGTTTTCAGAAATTTCCATGTCAAAAACAGATTTGAATTTCAAGTTCAAAGTTGGAAATTAGGGCAAATTGGCGCAGGCGGGAAAATTCCCGCCAGGACCCCCATGTCGACAGGCATGTCGACAGGGTCCCCAGGGTGTCGACAGCCCTGTCGACACAGGGTGGCCGGGCAGTTTTGCCTGGCGCACCATTTTGGGTCTTGGTCTGGTTTGTGGCTTGGTTCTGGAGAATTTCGAAATCTGATGGACCTAATTCAACTAGGGTTTAATCCTATGGTCTAAATCACTAGCCTAATCTATAAATAAGACCCTAACCTACCCTAAATCACTCATTATTCATTCTAGCAACCAAACTATGTCAAATTGATTTCTCAAATGGCCTCCACTTAAAAACCCTAGCCTCCACCCTCTTCAAAAATCATTCCTATGTAGATTTTGATGTTCATACAAGCATTTCTAAGTTGTATGAATGATCATTAGCTTGCATACATCATCAAGTTGCAAGCTTTATTGGCTAAGCTAGAGTTTTTGGAATTTTTGTTAAGAGTTTTCTTGTTGGAGCTTTGTTTTGGGTTTTTATATGCTTGCATAAAGGGCTTCTCAATCTTTATTAGTAGATTTGTGTCTTCATAATATTGGAAAGCCCTCTTACCTTCATTTTAGAAACTCTAAAGTTAATATGTGATGAAAGTTGGGATTTATGCATGTTTAATAAGTTATGCATGCTTATGCGAGTTCACTATGCTATGTTACACATGTTTAACAAGTTATGCATGTTTATGCAAGTTCACTATGCCATGATTTGCAAGTTTAACAAGTTATGCATGTTTATGCAAGTTCACTATGCCATGATTTGCAAGTTTAACAAGTTAGGCATGTTTATGCAAGTTCACTATGCCATGATTTGCAAGTTTAACAAGTTATGCATGTTTATGCAAGTTCACTATGCCATGATTTGCAAGTTTAACAAGTTATGCATGTTTATGCAAGTTCACTATGCTAAGTTATGCAAGTCCAACATGTTATGCATGTTTATTATGATATGTAAGATTCATCATGTATGTTGTGCCAAGTTCCCTCTTTCTATCCTTTATGCGTTATGACGAATATGTAAGCGATAGAATGACGTTGGGGGGGTTTGGGGTAAAACTTAAAATACATGAAAATATAAGATTGGGAATTTACCTATTAAGTTAGGTCTACCCCTTGGGAATTTACCTATTAAGTTAGGTCTACCCAAGTATTTGTTAAACTTGTAATTATGTTTTGAAAATAAAGTGGACATGACACTTAGAAAACATAAGTGTGGCCAACTCGAGGTTGGGTTGAGTTTGTAGCGTAAACCTACCCGGAACCGACCGGCTTAACTAGTTGCTACAAACAATAGGACCCAATGTGAGAAGTTGGTCATGTGTACCTTGGACCCGAGGTTAGACCAAGTTGTGGTGTAAAGCTACCCGGACCCGCCCGGCTTAACTAGTAACCGCAACAAAGTCTAATGTGAGAGGTTAAGGCACAATTAAATTAATTAATGCCTCATGATTAGGGTTAAGTCATGGCCCACTAATACTTAACCAATTTTGGGGATACCAGGGATTAAATGGGGTTAAGTGGTGAACTGTTGGTTACACTTAACTAATTTAATCCATGATTAGTGAGGGGTTAAACCACACTTAACCCTCTTAGAAAACCCTAGCAACGTGGTCTGTTCCAGCAGTAATCCCAGTTTGGTATCATTCACAACCCTAGAGGCTAGGCTAGGGCGGGGCACGATTACTGGACTGATGTAAGCGACCAAAGCGACGGCTGAGTGGTACAGCGGTGCGGGTCCAGGTGGGCTACGGATGTGCACATAGTCCGGTGTTGGACAAACTCGAGGCACGGGTACCAGTAGGTTTAGACTGTGCATTATTGCTTAGGTGTCTGGGGTTGACACCCGAGGGCTTGATACACCCGAAGGTGGACCCAGCACAGTCTGACTACAACCATATATGGGCCGTATGGACACCAACACTTGACGTGTTAGGTTTATAGGGAGCCGATCGACTAGACCGTTGGGCTGGACCTTGTATTAAGGTCACCTCATGTTATTGGGCCAAAGTTTGGGCTGAGGGATCAATACCCATTATGTTAGTTTGCTAGTACACTGTGGTGCAAAGCTTAATCTTCTTTATGTGATGACACCTTTATCTATTGCCAGTATGTTCATCTCAGTTTCCATCATGATGTTAACTTTATCAATTTATAGACTGATCGTAGTAGGGCTTACCAGTCTTTTTGACTGACCTGTTTTCTTTCGCTTCTTTTCTTCCGTTCCCCCCCCCCCCCCCCAGGTTCTCAGGGAAGGAATAGTGGTGCTTAGCTTGGATCGCTTGCTTGTTTGCTGGATAGCTCATGTATGTCTGGACATTGAGCTCGCTATGGTTTATCATCTTTATTTTGGGGATAGCACTATGTATTTCAGTATTTCTGTTTATGATGTACTAGACATGTTTATTTTGGCAGTTGACTTTATGATGTACTAGACTTGTTTTGAGATGGTTTGAGATATTCCGCTGTTTTATTCTCACTTACTCTGTTTTACATATATATTTATGTTCTTGTTCTGCCTTGATATATCATTATGCATGCTTACCCAGTTCTAACGCCCCTTAGAAGCTAGTGCCCCCAAAAGAGTGACCCTAGCGGAGGCGGGGTGTTACAGTGATACACCCTATTGTGGAGCCGACATAGGGTATTTATGTTTAGGGAGCCGATCGCTTGGGGTAGGGTTTTAGGGTACACTCAGTTCTGTCTGTTTCTGTTGGTACCGTCTGTTTCTGTTGGGTGGCAACACCTATCTGCGTGGTACCGTCTGTTCGGGAGGTAAAGGCCCATTTACTAGTGTACACCTAATTCTAACATTCTGTTTCCGTAGGGATTATTCTGTTTCCGTTTCTGTCTCTGTTCGGGTGGTAAAGGCCCATTACTAGCATTCTGTTTCTGTACTTTCTGTTCGGGTGGTATAGGCCCATTATTAGCATTATGTTTCTGTACGTTCTGTTAGGGTGGTAAAGGGCCATTATTCTGTTTCTGTTTAGACATTAGGGTAACACCTAATCCTGTTATACTAGTATTAGTGCAGAGAAATGAAAAGTAATATTATTCTGTTTCTTCTGTTTAACCTAAGTACAACTGCTGCTCATGTCATTGTTATCCCTCATCCAGTTTTATTTGCATGCCACGATTATTATTATATGTTCATATGTTGAAAGTCACTAGACTTGCCAGACTTTAAGTCTGACCCTTGTTGTTTCGCCTATTTTCTTCCGTCCCCCCCTCCCCCCCCAGGTTTTCAAGGAGGGAATACTCTAGCTTGATCCGGATCTTTCTTCCTGCTTGGAGTGCTTGAAGTGCTTAAAGTATGGCTTGTCTTTTTCTGGCATTTTTGGTGGGGATTATGATTTTAAAGTTTTGTACTCTGATGGCTTTTGAACAAGGCTGATATATATGTACTTGAGTTTTTGGTAAAGTTGTAACCAAACTGATTTCTGTCCGCTGCAATAAAGTTTTAAAGTTTTTCAAGTATTATTTTTAATGTTGTTAAAATAGGAATTTGTGCAATCCATTCTGAAATTTAAAAAGTCACCACTTGAGCATTTGGAGCTACAACAACAACTGTTTCAAGGCACACATGCAACTGGACAGACGGCGTATACGCCAGCATATACGCATGTTGTTACTCAACCTGAGCAAACACCACAGTTTACTCCCTCTTTGCCAGGAAATTATGCTAATCCATGGGCATTTGAGCACTTCCACAGTCAGCTCAATGAAACAGAAGACCATGGGCAAAATACTATTCCCAATTTGAATTCACCAACGCATCATTCTTGGGTTCCTGAACCGGTCACTCAAACAAACGTGCCCGAAACTCCCATTCCGCGGAGAACTCGACATGTTGGTTCAACCTCTGGTAAAAAGAGAGGTTTCAAAAAAGGGCGTGGTGACATGGACAATAAGTTTGCTGATCTCGTCACTACAAGAGGAACAGGGGTTTCCAACGGCCAGGGGCCGTTGGCGGCCGTTGGAAACCCCGTTGGAAGCCGTTGGTCAATCCATTGGTATACGGATCAACGGCTTCCAACGACTTCCAACGCAAACGACGCTTAATTTCCAACGGCTTCCAACTGATAAATACGGACACGTGTATGATGTTTTGAGCAAATAGGCCGTTGGAAGCCGTTTGTATGGAATGACCTGTAAGCCGTCGCAGGCCGTTGGTCGCCATTGGAAATCTGGGTGTTTTTTTTTTTGGCAGATTTTAGATTTACCACTACAAGCCACACAACAAATATAAAACATTCTGAACTGCTCCATTTCGAGCATATAACTCACAATCTCAACCATATATACACCCAAACACAATACGAAATAAAAAACAAACACAAAACACATAAATTAACCAATATTTACATAACATTACCACCAAATTTCGCCAAAACAACACCAAACCATCACCATGTCTAAAATAACATAACCATCTCCAAACAACATAACCAACACCATGCCCAAACCGTACCATCACCAAACCATCATAACATCATGTCGAAACCATCATAACAAAATATATACAACTACCATGCATGTAGCAAGCCTCACCAACTCTCAAAACACATCAAAACAAGCTAACCTGATCAACTCTCTCCCCCTGAAGATGAAGGTGTCGTACCGTGCTGGGCAATATACTCCGCCAATCGCTAGTTAAGCATCTCCATCTGCTCTTCACGGCGACGATCACGTTTATGAAGCTCTGCAATCTGTGCTTTCAACTGTGCGATTTCTTCCTTTTCCTGAGCCTTCTTATACATCTGCTGAGATGCTGTAATCTGTATATAATTTCAGATTTTCAGTATTTCATAATAGTAGTTCGAATACATTTGAGTTTTTATTATAAATTTTAGTATTACCTCTAGATTTCCATAACCATATCGTCTGTTTCGGGTAGCAGGATCCATGACAGCATCAAATATCTTGTCCTCATCTTCCTTGGTCAGCTCAGTCCTCCCTGTAGCTTCCAGTACCTGTGCCCTTTGCCCCTGAAATTTCTCCTGTTAAACAAAAATAAAATAAATTTAGATAACACTATTTTAATTAAATTATAAGTCTACTTAACTATTTTATACTTACATATCTCTCACGCGCCTTATCATCATGGTCCCAAGTGTACGAAACTGAGCCTGTGTCGTCAGTTTGACTCAATGCATGTGTATGCTCGAAAACATCCCAGTACGACACATGAGCCATACGCGCTCTCTCCTGAAATAAGCATGCACACATGTAAATTAAAACTTAAACTTAAATCAACTATTAATTTTAACTAGTTATGAATTAAAATTTTAAACTGTGCAATTACAAAATATACCAGATCCTCACGATGATGCTGAAATGACTTGGACCCACCTCGATTCGTAACCGGATTCTTGCTCCTATTAGCTGCATTTCTCTCAGACGAGGCCTATACATTTAAATTTTAAAAAAAAATGTCTTAGTCTAAATCACGTACTAATTGAATAAAATAATTTAAATTAAAAATATGCAGTAAAATTTACCAGAAAGTCCTCATTACTATTCCAATAAGTAAGTAGATCATTCCACACTGACTCGCTCACCCAAGATTGCCTTTTCCCACTTGATTTTAAAGTGTTCATTGTTTGTCTGTAATTTGCTGCCACTTTACTGTTCCAGTGGCGCTTAACGAGATCCAAATCCGTCTCCTGGAGATCCACCGCACCCTGCGTTTTTTTTATAAATAGCATACATATAAAGTTATCAAATAGGAGCATGTGCTTAATATAAGAAATGTTATATCATACATACGTACCAAAAAATCCTGCCATATGGTCTCCTTAACTAAGTCGGGTATCGAGCTCCAAGTGGGCCAACATGCAGTCATGCGGGTCTGATAAGCACGTTTTGATATCCTCAAAACGGTATTGGACGGCTCCAACTCAAACCCCCTGTGTTAAACGGGAGAAAAAATACATGGTTGCTAGAACAACAATTTAAATAATTTATTGTACTTAAATTAAATTTATACTAAAAACTTAGTTTTTACCCTTTTGATGCTTTTGGCTTAAGCCAGACCACAGGACGAGATAACTCCGACGATGGACCACCCTCCTCGCCACCTGACGCCATACCTGTTACAAACAAAAACATAACAAAACAAAACATAACATAACATAACATGACGTAACATAACATAACATGAACGAACTATACGTAAAAACATGGTATTACATAACATGAGTACTTGATAATAGAAATGTCATAACATGAGTACAAGTTTGTTTCATAGAAGTGTTAAATATAAGTTTGATTCATAGATTTGTCTAGTTAACATATGATCGAGTTTGATTCATAGAAGTGTTAAATATAAGTTTGATTCATAGATATGTCTAGTTAACATATGAGTTTGATTCATAGAAATGTCATAAAAATAAATATATGGTTACTTGATAATAGAAATGTCATAACATAAAATTACCTTTTGAAAATGAGGAGTATTAGTTAGTCGTCCTCATCACTTTCAGATTCCGACTCTATTTCCTCCTCCATATATGGTTCATCTGTAGTCTCAAATACATCAATTAATGCATTCGATTCATCGTTTAGAGGTCCAAAATCTGTTTGATCGTCGGTTATTACTATTTCTGCATTTTCCTTGACGTCTGCTTGATAAGCTTGGTCATCGGGAATATTACGCCCGTCAAATGTAAACATTGCTTTTGTTTTGAAAACAGCCCACCAATCTATTTTGTCTCTTATCATAGAAGGATAAGGAGCATAATATACTTGAAGAGCCTGTTTGGCAAGTACGAAAGGGTCGTACTTATAATAATGGGACGTATGTCTTACTTCTATAAGATTATATTTTGGGTGCACGTTGATTCCAGAACCTGGAACATTGCTGAACCAGTTGCATTTAAACAAAAATACTTCTTCCGCGGGTCTTGTGAAACATGTCAATTGCAGAATCTGGTTTAGCACGCCATAAAAATCGTGTACATGGTCGTTTGGATCATCACTACCTTTAACAAATACACCGCTATTGTCAGTTAATTTTTCAGCACCATATTCTTTAGTGTTAAATTTATATCCATTGACAAAGAATATTGGATATGTCTTCACATTTCTTTTAGGTCCCAATGCCAAATGTTTCAATCCTTCATCCACAATACAATTTGTTGGATCAAAAACATAATTAGTAAACCAACTAGCGAATTCTTTGCTGATATCGCCATTTGGATACTGTGATTCATAAATGCTGCAATCATAGGACATACGTTACATATATGATTAAAGATACAATACATGTATACATAGATGCATAAGTAGAGTACCTAACGAACAGTGCAACTTCGGTGCAATTGAGAAGAATATATGTGTGTGCTGCATTGTAATCTTTATCATTCAGCCATTCCTCCACACATCTACCAGAAGGCCGACCATGCTTTTAAAAAATAGATAAAGTCGCTTGGCAGTCATCTTGATCAATGCCTTCATCATTACGTGCAGTACTTGCAAATGAGATGTTCACATGATCACTAAAATAATGAGAGAGAAAAAATGAAGCTTCTTCTTCAATGTATGATTTGCAAATAGAACCTTCAACTCTAGCTTTCTGCCTCACTTGTTTCTTTAGATGATTAAAATACCTGTTTAGAATTATTGTAAATTATTTTTTCATACACTTAACCAAAATTTAATTAACTGAATATTAATATACCTTTCAAATAGATACCTCCATCCGTATTGCACAGGCCCTCGAAGACGTACTTTTGATGGAAGATGAATAGGTAAATGCTCCATAACATTGAAAAACCCTGGAGGAAATATTTTTTCCAATTTGCAGAGTAATATGGGGATTTCTTCCTCTAGTTTACGTAGATGGTCAATTTTTAATGTAGATGAACAAAGATCTTCATAGAACAAACTAAGCTCTGTTACAACAGTCCAAACTTTCACGGGCAATAGTTCTTTGAAAGCGACGGGCAATAAATTTTCCATCATAACATGACAGTCGTGACTTTTCATCCCGCTAAGTTTACTGTTTTTATATTCAACACATCTACGAAGATTGGAAGATATACCATCTGGGAATCTTAACCCTTCCATCCATTTTAAAAATATTTTTATTTGATTAGTATCCAGTTCATAGCACGCTTTCGGTTTTCTGGTGTCATTTAGCTTTATATGAAGCTCCGGACGATTACATATTACTTCAATATCACGTCTGGATTTCAAATCATCTTTCGTCTTTCCTTTGACATTCAAAATTGTATTGATTACGTTATCAAACACGTTTTTCTCATTATGCATCACGTCAATATTATGACGAATCAGAAGATCTTTCCAATAAGGCAACTTCCAAAATATGCTTTGTTTCCACCAATTATGAATTGATGATTTACCTTGAATTTCTGTCTGTACTCCGATTTCATGAATCTTGGGAAAATCTTGTACAAGTTCATAAATTTCCTTACTTGTCCATACTTTAGGTGGTCGTAAAGTTTCAAGTCTATTAGCTGTAAAAAAATTCTTATCCCTTCTAAAAGGATGATTAATGTGAAGAAAACATCTATGACAGTCAAACCATGAAATTTTCTTTCCAATAGGTAAAGAAAATGCTCTTGTTTCTTCCATACAGTACGGACAAGCTAGACGACCAGCCGTACTCCAACCTGAAAGCATCGCATAAGTAGGAAAATCGCTAATTGTCCACAATAGAGAAGCATGCATACGAAAGTTTTTCTTTTGGGAAATATCATATGTTTCTACCCGTTCATACCACAATTTTTTTAATTCTTCAATCAACGGTTGTAAATAAACATCGATTCCTTGTGTCGGATCATCAGGACCAGGTACGACAATTGTAAGAAACATATAAGGAGTTTTCATACACATCCACGGAGGTAAACTATAAGGTGTTACAATTACAGGCCAGGATGAATATTTAGAACCAAATTGAGAAAATGGTGAAAACCCATCCGTACATAAACCTAGTCTAACATTGCGACTCTCAGATGCAAAATTGGGATACTTTTGATCAAAATGCTTCCATGCTTCTCCATCAGATGGGTGTGTTAACGTACCTTCTTCCTGTGTTCTCACCTTGTGCCATCTCATATGTTGCGCGGTTATAGAAGATGCATATAACCTTTGAAGTCTAGGAATAATCGGTAAATAATGCATACGTTTATACGGGACTTCCTTTCCCTTTTTTTTTCTTGGTTTGTATCTTTCTTGATTACATATTCTACAATTCTTAAGCTTGATATCTTCCTTCCAAAATAGCATGCAGCCCTTTAGACATGTATCTATTTTTTGATACGGTAAACCAAAGGCCGACATCAATTTTTTTACTTCATAATGGTTTTCTCACATTAAATTATTGGGAGGCATATGCCGCTTCGCAGCTTGTACAACAGTTGTAAATCCAGCTTCTGTGAGGTTGTATTTAGATTTCATCGCAATATATTCAGCAGTTACTGATAATTGAGTTCCGCTTTCACAGCCTTCCCAAAGGGGTTTTTTGCGGCATCTAATAAGTCATATAATTTTTTGGCTTCAATATTTGGTTCTTCTTCATCATTACCATCGTCATCATTACCAACGTTTTCATTAAATTGTTGAACCGGGAACATAGAACGTGCAGCATCTTCAACCATTTGTTCTACGAGATTCGTCATGGCAATTTCATTATTCGCTACCTCCTCAACTTGTATAGAAGTAGATGCTAACGGTTCTCCATGACGATCCCAAACTAAATAGTTCGGCACAAAACCGTACTGACGCAAATGAACTCTGACCATTTGCGGTATCAAATGCTTCAATAACTTGCATCTACTACATGGACAACGGATTTCGATGTCGTTTCCATTGTTACTTAAAGCGAAATCAATAAACACGCTGACACCATTAATAAAATGTTTGTTTATTGTATCATCGGTTTCTCTTCGTTTGTACATCCAGCTTCGATCATTAAAATAATCGTCCATTTTTTCTAAGTACATATAAAATTAGAAAGAATTATATAAAATTAGATTCATAATTTTTGTGTCTGATCGCTCAAACGCTAAGATTGTATTTTAATGACAACATTTCTTTTACATATTTAATATGATGATAAAATTTGCATTGACAATGTGTTAAAACAATTTTAGTGATTAATGCATGTTATGTCAATTGATCATTTAATGGTGGGTTATCCTACCTCTCATTACAAATACAATAACGTAATTAAATCGCGTAAATCTTTTCAATTTAAACGATTCAACAAAATTTCGGCAGCACTTCCCTTTAGTTCCCTAAATAGTACACAATTGCGTGTACACAGGGAACATAAAGGAAGTGCTTTTGAAATTTTGAGAACCGTTTAAAATGAAATACTTTACGAGATTTAATTTCGTTATTGTATTCGTAATTTGTCCAATACAAAGGACAAATCCAGGAAATATTGTATACAATGAATATAAATGTCCGTTTCGTTAATAAAACGAACATCATATCACGATTATATACAATACTTATCAGATGGGGTCAAAAAAACTCTCTAAGGCTTTATGAATATAACATATTATGAATACGTATTTTTTCATGATTGAAGTGTTTTTTGTACGCTTTTGTGCGCCTTAAGCGCCTTTTTGCGCCTTTATGGGCCTTAGCCCAAAAAACACAAACTTAAATATTTCCAGTTGCACGACACGTTTTCAACAAATTAAATATTGTTTTCAATGAATTGGGGCTCAACCAAACAAACAAATACATAGATTATCAACTATATACATACATACATACATACATACAACACTATATATATGCATATATACATATTCAACTTTAACTAATTAAACCCTAGATTAGCAACATAATCAAGTAAATCTACAAATACAAAACTCATTAACAACAACTACTTAAACTAATTAAAACTCTAAATCATAACAACTAAGTAATTTATAAATCAAAACCCTAAATTCTTGTAGTGCGTCGATTACCTCCATGCCCGAAAAGTGCAAAAATCTACAACTACGGAAAGTCCCACCCCAAACAATTTGACAGCAAACAGTATACGGTCGACAAGAAATTCTTTAAGTCAAGCTGATATGATAGGACACGTTAAACGTTTGAGCGAAGGAGCAGATTTTAATTTAGCGGAAGCATTACACATAGTTGCAGATCCCAACAAGGCAGATATATTCAATCTCTTAAACGATGACGATGCAATACCATGGATGACATTTGAGACAAAGCGCGATCAACTTTCTACTGACTACAAGTACTTTCTGATCAAGAACGGACCAAGCAACGATTAGGAATCATACTACTATTTCTGTTTTGTATTTCTGCAGTAAATCACTTTCTGTACTGTTTTTATGTAATGAACCGTTATGTTTTGTTAACTGTGTTATTCTGCAATAATTATAATGTTATGTTTAATCGGTAATTAGTTAAATTACAAAATATAAATAAAATACTCCGCTTAAATACTCCGTTTAAACCGCCAAACGCATGATCCGCTAACTACCATTCTCCGCTATAATTCTCCGTTTAAATTCTCCGCTTTCGCTTGCAAAGAACACACCCTTAAAAAACGTGCACTACGTTTCAACCCTACAAGCTTGAAATGAAATCTTTAAAAGAGCCAACTCGATCCATCATAATTTTCGCGTGCCTAAGCTCAAGTTGCATTTCTTTGTCTTAGTATATACATCCTTCTAGCGTGCGTGTTTCTCTTCTTTTTATCTGAAATATCGGCTTATATTAATTTGATGACAAATTACTCATTTTGGACCCTGGAACAACGTTCTCTTACTCTTTTTTCATTCCTACGTTACTTCCATCCCAAATAAACATGTGGTGCCGACAGCTTGGTAAGCAAAACAGCGTCGCCTTTTTTTTTTTAATACGTTATGGCGGCTTGTGGGGTCCACGTAAGGATCCGCCTTGCAACGCTTGGGCGGGCCGTGGGCCAGATACCTTCTGCTTACGGTACGTGCATGCGATTTCACAGCGAATCATATATATAGGAGACGGTATATTATCTTCTACGAAGGTGTTCGACTTGACTGGTCAAGACATAAGAGACTATGGGAGAACGTTGCATCGGAGACGGTACATCTCATTAGCGGTTGAATCTTCCGTCCAGTTTACTATATAGGAGTGGATGAGACACAGCAATCGAAGCGGATGAGTTAGCCACAGCAACGAGAAGAGGAGATTTGAAGACGATACGTGGTCAGTTTAAGGAGCATACCATAAACATGTACATCCCTGACAGAGAGGCAAACTTGATTGCCAACGGTTAACTAAGTAATGAATGAACATGCATATATATATATATATATATATATATATATATATATATATATATATATATATATATATATATATATATGAATGTGACTTGTCCTTAAACCATACGCGTGATAAAAGGTAATGGAACGCTCATCATGCGTTATTTTCAAAATGTACAATTTCACTTGTGTTGGCAAAAAGAACCACGAATTCGTTCCTCCTTCCTACAAAAATCAAGATGGATGTCGACGTAAGTCATTGCTTCGTGATCACACACAAACAAACAATATCGTGTTGTTCTAACATCGCATTTATTGTGAGAAGGAAACATCGAAAATTGTATACCAGTTAGGAAACGAACCACATATATCATATTTTCTTGTATCATAGCCAGCACTGTGAAATTGAAAAATATATCATTGGTCCCCAAAGATTCTTGCACAAATCAGGTTATTGTCAGTCATTTTTGCTATATAACGCCAAAAAATGAAAATAAACCATCTTCTTGAAACAATTTAAATAGCAGTATAATTTGAATATTCAAGGTTTCTAAAGTGAGAAGATTTTTTACTCGGATGGTTTATTTACTCAGAATAATAAGTTTTAAGGACAATAATTCTGAAAAACTATCATTTAGAAGTGGTATTCTTAAAACTAATTATTTTTGTAAAAAGAATATCATTAACTTAATTTTCACATTTTATTAGGGGTGGATTCGGTTTGGTACCGGAATTTCATATTCAAAACCATTACCGTACTGACTTATATAGTAATTAGAAAAATCATGCTATTAACAACCAAAGAAATCGGTTACCAACAGTTCGGTTTGTGGTTGGTAATGGTTGGTAGATGTCGGTAATAAGTTTTTGTCGTTTGCTAGTATAAGATCTTTTTGTTTACTATATTTCACGTTAAAATATTAAATATTAAAATTGATTTTATTATTTTTATATTATTATTTATCTATCTTATTTTACATAGCAAAACATGCAAGAAAACATTATTGATGAACTAAAATATCATATAAATTATACTGTTTCTAAGATATATTATAAAAATTGCATTGAATCTTGTATCGTAATAGTATATTTCTAGGTATTTTATTAAATCATTACATATTAGAAGCTTGATGTTATGTCATACATGATGAAATATAAGAATATACATATGTATTGTTCAAGATATGTGGTAGGTATGGTAATTATCATTGTTAATGTTCGATTACCATTACCGTACTGCATAATTTCATATGGTATGATATACCGTACCAATCGAATTGGTTACCACTTCTTCATACCACTTTCTTTGGTAGCGGTTGGTAATGGTTGACCAATGGTAATATGATAAAAATGTTTAGCTCTACTTTTTATAGTGGACTGGATGACATTTGAAATTGGATGTTTCAAAAGTAAACAAACATTCCTTACTTTTTTTCTTGAATAGAATAAAGAGTCAATTTTAATAGAAGTGCAATGATATAATAAACAACTCGTGTTTCACACATGTACTTAAACGAAGGTGCCAATAATAAATGGGTACGGTTTAAATCAAGTGTAATATTCTATAACAATCTCTCTCGATCTTCAAAAGGCGTTCCTTTCTCAAAACAAAAGCAAAGGTTCAATAAGTGGATATATGCACTCATACTTATTTGATCACCATCTTTGGACATTGATTGGTGGGAATGGATCCCAGGGGCATCTCTATGCACATTACAGCCAATAAATTGATGTCCACGTATCTCGTTGGGCAATGAAATATGCATCATAATATGTCTGATGGATTTATATCATAAAAATTAATCAAACAAAATTAACTTATAATTTTTTTTTTCCAAATTGTGCTTTCGGAATACAAAATAAAAGTAAGATAAAATTAACTTTTTTGCCGTTTCTTTGTTATTTGTTCCATTTACCTTCTGTCAATTTTTTTTATCTTTTTTTAAAATTCCATTGAAAACTCAAAATACAAAATGCAACATGAACAAAAATTCACTGAAGTAATTGCGATGTTTGTTTTATGCCTAGGGCTAATTCAAGACCAAACATGATGCATGTCCACACTACATTGTTCTTTGCTGATTGATTTATTCCATTACCGACATATTTGCCTATCCATTACATGATATATTCACAGCACATCGAGGGTGGGTCAGATGATATAAACTGCAATATTGGTTAGCATCACTTATTTAAAGTTATTGCTTAATTCCTTTATCTTTTCTTTATGGATAATTGACATTGCTGCATTCAAGGCTTGTAAGATTAAGTTGATGGAAATTCAGGGAAGTTGTACAACTGGCCAATTTTAATAAGTGGCCAATGAACTCATTTAACATGTTCACTAAAATGTCTATTTTTGAAGTTTCCATTTTTAATTAGGCTTAAGAGGGTCTTTAGCTCAAATGGCTGCAACATACATATCTATTATTTCATTCCTGGAGGATTTCAAATAAAGTAAATATGCAACAAATATTTGTTTGAGTGTGCAAGTAAATAACAAATACATGGTGGAAAATTGATGGGTATAAAGAATAAAGATATAGTATTGGAATTTGTGCCGTAGTTTAGAACTGTAAATTTTGTACAAATGTCTGATATCCGTTCGTGCACGTAACCGAAGTATGTCCATTCGATTTTCATTTAGAACATGAATTAGAACAAAGTTTATATGAGAAAAAAAAAATCACTTTTGATTCGTGTACATTCAAATTCATCCGAATTCTTCATAATTCGATATATAGTTAAGAGAAAATCTAATAAAATATATAAAATTTGATATACGTAGTCATGTACGATCGAATCGGTATTCGAAAAAGACATGTCCATGTTTGATCAATTTCATTTAGGGCATCAAGTGAACAACTAAATTTGTATGAGAAAAAAATTCGTTCAATTTGATTTCGATCCAATTTTATTTAAGACAAAAACTGAACACATATTTGTCGGTTCGATCCAACTAATTTACACTTCTACCATCAATGATATCGCTTCCTTGAAAGCAAAATTCAATATGATTATTGTGCAATCGATAATTATCATCTATTTCACTCCTTAAGTTCTATACAATCGTTCTTCAAACTTGTGCGGTTAAGAGACTGAATGATTTTGAGATTTGTAGAAATCATAGTTCAGGATTTTTCTTCAAAAAGATTGATTGATTTATTGAGGAAGTTGTAGACAGAGAACAATAAAGCTAATCATTTTACAGGAAAAAATGAAGATGATACTTTTATGTTGTTTTTTGAAAAAAAAAAGTAGATAAATATGTTATAGGTAATGCGGAATGGATCGTTAAGTCAAAACTAATACTAAAGAGGGGGAGGGTGGGATGAGTAGTGTTTTTAAGGAATTTAAGAAAATCTAAAACTTATATGATCTGCTATATGAATCACATAACCACAAAGAAAATCCTGGACGCAGAATCAAACACAAATACAAAAATAAAATGCAGAAAATGAAAGAACACACCGGATTTTATACTGGTTCGGATTACTCCTACGTCTAGCCCCACGCAACACTGGATTGCGCAGAGTTTTATTACTATATCAATATCCAAGTACAACCCCCTTGATTTCACGGCCACAAGGTTATCACCGATTCCAAACACCCTTGATCAAGTATATTCCCATTGATTTCCCGGCTATAAGGTTAACACCGCTCCGTTTCCTTGATTTCAAGGCTACGAAGACACGCCTTTTTCTCAAAAACTTCTCAAACAATTGCAACAACCTTACAACTCTTCAATAACACTTCAATTAAGAGAGTAATGAGTAGAGAGTGAGAAGAGAATAAGATTTATATAAATAGAATTGAACTCGGTAGAGTATAAATGTAGAAATCATAAAAATATGAAATATTAATGCTGTAAAGAAAGAGGATGAAGATGGAGAAGAAGAATAATAATATAATTCGAAATCAGCCCCTATTTATAAGATTTGAAAGGTTGCAACGCTTCTGAAATGTTACAAATGGTGAAAAGACACTTCCTTTTAATTTTGAAAATATGACGGTTATATGTCGACAAATACACATATGTATGTCGACATAACCTATTTAAAATTTAAAATTTGAATCTTTTTCAAGTGTTTTAATGTATATACGATTCTGGAAATTCTTGAATTAAAACATAATGTTATAAATAAGTATTGTAAATTGTAAAGTCATATGAAAACATAAATATAAATTATATAAACTTATTTATAAAATTATAAAGTTAAAAACTATATAAGTATATAAAAGTATATAACTATATAAATATATATACTTATAATCTTTAAAACTTGAGTTTAAAATAAAAAGTAAAAAAGAAAAACTTAAGTAGAATTTTGAAATAAAATTTGAATATAAAATATAGAATTTGAATTTAAACCTGGAGTGTTATTCAGAGTCTTACATAAACTAGACTCTATTACTATATTTATCTTGAAATCTTGATTACTCACGAGTCTTGAATCTTCTCTGAATTTTGAATCTTTTGAATTTTTATATCTCATAAAACTGTACATTCTTTAGTATTAATTCCTTTATACAAATCCTGCATATATGTGTATATATATTCTAGATAGATATAAATATATTTTATAATCAATTAATATGGAAATAAGGTTGTTGTCATCAAAACTTCATTCTCCAACAATCTCCCCTTTTTTGATGATGACAACCATAGTTTATAAAATATTCATACCTATTGATTCTGATCCTTTTAATACCCCCCTCCCCCGTCAATATGAATCCTATGTACTCTCCCTTAAACTAAGTCTATATTTTATAATTTCTCCCCCTTTGGCATTATCAAGAAGAAATTCTAAAAATACTCCCAATAAATCCTATAACTATCTATGTATCCTATTTAACTCTGCACTAAAGTACTAATAAATATAACTCCCCCTAAATTTATGCCTATATTATATTCTAATGACTATATAATGCTCCCTGAATTGAATAACCTTATATTTCCCTCTAAATCTATGGTTATAAACTTAAAATATTACAAGTCCTCCTAAAAATTATGACTACCTTAGTCTAATAAACTAAATAGAAAGATAATAAACTAAGCAAACCAATCAATATTTATAATCAATTCAAACAAGAAAATCAATCCAAACAAGCAATTCAAACAACCAATCTAAACCAAATCAACCAAATCAAAATAATATATTTCAATTTAAAAATACTTTTTGAATCTTCAACTAATCCTAGAAATTAAAACACTCCCCTTAATAAAATACAAGACTAAACATATCCTAAACTCTAATTCCCTCAAAACTATAATAAGACTTTAATCTAGACTAAGAAATAACTCCGATAAGATATCTTAAAATTATGATATGAGTTAAATTAATATAAGTTAAGTAATGACAATTTTAATCCAAACAATCAACCAATTCAAGTTTTGTTGTCATAAAACATGAATTCAACTAAATTCAAGCATAAAGCCAAACATTTCTTGTAACTTCTATTTATCCTAAAAACTTATACAACTCATATCAACCAAAAATGCATAAGTATATTTTTAACATACCACTAATGAAATCAACCATGTTAGACAAGTCAATTAAGTTATTTATGTCAAACAAATCAGACAAGTCAATTAAGTCAAACAATTCAAGCAAGTCAATCTAATCAATTAATCAAGTCAATCTAGTCTAAGTAAATATGTTATGTACTAAAAATCCTATATATTTCTAAGATAATAATTCCCTACATAGTATACTTGTTATGTATGGAGTTAAAAGTTAACATGTAACACAATGTGTGTGGTATGTTGGTTATAATGCAGTATGAACTATATGTAAAGCAATATGAGATGATATATTGAATGATATGTAACTTGTGATGTGAATGATTCCATTTTGACATGCATTGTTATAGATGAGACATGATATGAAATTAGATGTGTAATGATAATAATGATTTGATGATGATATGTATTTCTGTAAAAGATATTTTAAAGTAATATCTAACTATTATGGACATACATATATATTAAAAATTGTGAATTATACAAAGATAATGTTAATTTCTAGACTTAGGTTAATTATACTAATGAAAATGATTAAAGACAAGAGTTTAATTAAAAAAATATTTATGATAAATAAAATATTCAGGATAATTCTATGAGAAATATGGAGTTAAATAATCTTCGTAAGGTATTTCTTATAGTAAAAATTGAAGATATTTTTAAAATGAATATAAAAACTATATCATATATAGTAAACATAAACATATATTCAAAAGTATATATATTTATATAACTAATTTAAAAAGGACTTAAAATTTATTTTATTATGACATGTGCATCAATATTTTGATACAAGTCAATTTGAAATTTAAACTTCAGAAATCAAAACATATTAATTTGCTTAAAGAACTATTTATATGTTAAAACTTTAAAAGAAATCTATAGTTATGTAAAAAAATATTTTTGGTAATTTAAAGTAACCTATAAAGCTATAACTTTTTATATTAAACTATATATTTAATATATAAAAAGAATCATATTTGTGTGTGTGTGTGTGTGTGTATATATCCTCATATCAAAATTTTAATTTAAATATACAAGTTTTAAGAAATCAAAATTAATATGAAGTTACAAATAGTATTTGTGATAGTGTAATCCAAAGTTGTTATGAAAAATATATAAGTTAAACTATGTATGTCTAAATTCCATATAAAAGATATATTTATATTTTATAATAATATCAAATGTTTGAAAATTTTAAATTATTAAAATATCTATGTACTATATATATGCTTTCAATATATTTTTGAAATAAAATGAACATAAGTAGATGGTCAAAATTGATAACTAGAGTTTGAACTGACATTTTAATGTTTGAAAAGATGTCCTTTCAAAACCAAATCAAAGAGTAGTTAGATTTTAAAATAAGAAAAGATGTTAATTAAATTGGTGTATTGATATGTATACTGTAGTGTATTGACTTATGAACCAAAATATCTAGGATTATAAAAGGGACGAATTTTTATACCTTACTATGTGCATAGATATATATATTCCAAAATTCTATGATAATTATGAAATAATTGTAATGCGTACCTATTTTAGCAATCCTTCTTTTTGTTGTTCTTCCGTTGTTATGAACCACACGTTCAAATCTTTCAGAACGATGAGATCTGCTTTATTGCGATGGCCTCATTTTTTTGATCAGGATAGTATATTCATCTGCTAAATTTGAACTCCGTATGAAAAAGATATGAAAGATTTAGTAGTTCAACCAATTTGGTGCAAAAAATTTAAATTTTAAATTTGAATTTGAATGAAAAGACCCTTCAGCCTTTATAAATAGGCCCAAAAGTCATGTCTCTTCACAATCTTTTCTCTTTTTCTTCTTCTTCTTCTTCTTCTTCTCGTTTTTCACTTTCAATCAAACTTTCAGGAGACATAACTTCTTTGTTTCTTAAAGAAATTGAATGAAATCTGCGACAAATCAAAGAGAAATGCAAGGGCTACATTTAATAACAGTTTGGGGATGAATTTGGATGGTATTGGGGGTGCAGCATGTCGAAGCAGTAAAAGGAAAACAGAAAATCCCATATGTAATTTTCTGTTTTTGATAGTCAACTTCGAACCGTCATATCTTACTCAATTTTGATTGAAATTTGATGATCTACCCACCCAAACAAGCACAAGAACGGGAACTACAATCTGGAAAAGGATTTGGGATAAAATAGTCTAATCTGTGGATGCAGTTTAAAGATAATTGTCGATAGTTTTGGTTTCCTTCTCTCTTTATTCACCAAAACTTCATTTGATCATTACATGATCAATTCTTGAGGGAATCACATGGAATCGGTGACATTACGAAACAAATGAAGAGAAGTATAGTATGAAGATAAGTTGTAGATGAAGATCCAAAGTTATAAATTGATCTGGTACCCGTTTCTTTGCTGATCTATATTATATATATATCCATTTTTTCTTGATGTCTTTTCGCCAACCGTCATTACTCTTCTCCTCTTTTTGATTTCTACCATGTGTTTATAAGAATTTTGAATTCTCAACAGCCATGTAGCACACCATTTTGGAATTTGAATTTTCAACAGTCACGTCACCCATCTTTTCAGAGTTTGAACATCCAATAGCCATATAACACATCTTTTCCTGTAAAACAACACAACTTTTCAAATAGTCAAATAACTTTTCAAATAATTAAATGACTTTTCAAACTAACTAATCTACAATTTTAGACAACAATATCATGATGGTTTTGTCGCATGTCCGTATATCAAAGATTTCAAATTTCAAAAATCAGATTATGAATTTAAACTAGTGTTATGAATAATTTCAAAATTTGCCATCTAACATTTTCAAAAATCATATTAAGAACTTTTAATGGACCAGGCTCCGATACCAATTGTTAGCAAATGCAGAATGGATCGTTAAGGCAAAACTAACACTGAAGGGGGGTGAATAGTTTTTTAAGGAATTTAAGAAATTCTAAAACTTATATGTTCTACTATATGAATCACACGCCATAGAGATAATCATAGACACGGAATCAAACACAAACACAGAAATAAACATAAATAAAATGCAGAAAAGGAAATAATACACCGGATTTTATAACGGTTCGGACTACTCTTACGTCTAGTCCCATGCAACGTTGGAATGCACAGAGTTTTATTACCATATCAATATCCAAGTACAACCCCCTTGATTTCACGGCCACAAGGTTACCACCGATTCCAAACACCTTTGATCAAGTATATTCCCCTTGATTTCTCGGTTACAAGGTTAACGCCGCTCCATTTCCTCGATTTCAAGGCTACAAGGACACACCTTTTTCCTAAACACTTCCCAAACAATTTCAACAACCATATAACTCTTTAATAGCACTTCGATTCAGAGAGTAATGAGTAGAGAGTGAGAAGAGACGAAGATTTATATAAATATAATTGAATTCGGAAGAGTATAAGTGAAGAAATCATGAAAATATGAAATATTAATGTTGTAAAGAAAGAGGATGAAGATGGAAGAAGACGGGTGTGTAGCGTATAAGTACACAACCAAAATAAAGCATAACCATGCATTCATAACCCAAGCTTAACATCAGAGGGAGCTACAGCCTTGCATCCCAGGAGACAATGGTCTCAGAAGCGTGAGCCTGAAGCGAGTATACCTACCCGTGCCTGTCCATAGTTCGAAAAGATGTATAATGTGATAACATGTTCCCATGAAGAGCTTCTTGTTGAATCTCTCTATATTGCATTTTGACTATGACAACTATACATAAGCATATATATCATATCGACTAACTCTGTTTTGTAGGAAGATATTCGACAAACAGATTCAAGAACACAAATTGATGATTATATATGTTATAAGAGTCTGTTAGTCCTAAATTTTCATCTTAAAGTCTTCCTTGATGATTACACACACACACACACACACATATATTCACATTTAAAAGAGGCAAGAAATAATTTTTGCCCAGAAAACAGACGTCTGAAATAAACCAGACAGACGTCTGTTTGCTGAGACAAAATTAAAATTTTCATATTATTCAGACGTCTGTTTTGAATTTTTCAAACGTCTGAATCTGCTCCGAAATAAACTACTTCCTTGCTGTTTTATTTTTGATTCAAAACAAACATCTGAAAATTTTATTCAGACATCTAATTACGAAGGTTTGCAACTAATTATGAAGAGTCACAACTTTCTAATTTATTTCTCTTGATGAAATCTCTTCGTGATCAATTGTAACTCTTTGTATATTATAAATAGAGACTTGATTAACTGATCCAACCACCGAATTTCATTCTAACTATTTTTATCTTACTCAAAGCTCTCTAATTTCTAAAGCACTATTTACAATATAGTCTTCCATAATCTTTCACAAGCTTCACGTCTATCATTAAGGAAAGGCTATAGGAAGAGTGTACTACATATTGACATATCCATGTTAACAAGAACACAAATAAGTCATCAATTATTCTATATTAAGAAGGTCCTCTTCAGCAGTTGAGGCAAGAAATCCCATTCGGCAGTTCGGGTAATTGTGAACCAGTTCCTCCGGGTAAAGTAAGGGTATTAGTGTTAGTGAAATACCAGAAGTAAATCTGGGACCGGACGTAGGACAGTGGTCCAAACCAGTATAAATCGACCGTGTGTTTTTTACTTACTACTCTACTATATACATTTCATCTTATACTCCATTCTATACGATCCTACTGTTGCTTAGCCACTTTCTATTGGTATTGAAGCAAGGCCACCCTATAACCTTAACACCGTTATTCGATACTTTGATAAAATGGAGAATAACCCGAGTAATAACTCAACTACATTTGCTGAAGGACAATCTACTCAAAGACCACCTCTATTCAATGGACTGCACTACAACTATTGGGCTATGACAATGAGGATATATATGCAAGCAAGTGGTTTTAGTGCATGGAATGCTACTCAAAAAGAGTTCACAACACCTACAACTAAATATTCAACTTGGACGGCAATTCAAAAAGATGAGGCTAATGCAAATGCAAGAGCTTTGAATATGCTATATTGTTCCCTGGATAGAAATGAATTCAATCGTGTTAACATTTTCACATCAGCATATTAAATATGGGAAACACTCAAAACTATCCATGAAGAAACAAGCCAAGTCAACCAGACAAAGATTTCAATGCTCGAAAACCAGTTCCAGAACTTCAAGATGAGGCAAAATGAAACTATGAATGAAATGTACTCAAGACATCAAGACATTTTACATGTATTAATAGGACTGGGAGAAAACTATAGTGACTTTGATATTCAGTCAAAAGTACTAAACTCTCTAACTGACAATTGGGAAAGAAAAGTATTAGCCATTGAGGAAGCTAATGATTTATTAGCTATGAAACCAGAAGAACTCATAGGCAGTCTCATGTCTTATGAAGTAAATCTTCAAGCAAAAAAGGGAACTAGCTCAAGAGAAAAAGAATGTGGCCTTTCATGCCGATAAAGAGGAATCTGAGTCAGAAGATGAAGATCTAGCCTTTATTGCCAAAAACTTAAGAAATTTCTAAAATATAGAAAAAGTAATTTTAAGAAGAATACCTCAAGCAAACCTTCATCCTCAAATTTAGAATGTTTTAATTGTCACAAGAAGGTTCATATCGTAAAAGCCTGTCCAAAAATGAAAGAAAACCAGAAAAACTTCAACAACAAGAATAAGAAAGAAAAACTCAAAAAGAAGGCTTTTTCTATAACATGGGTCGACTCTGATTCAGATTCATCAGACAAAGATATCGAAAGTGAAAATGAACAAGCAAATTTGTGCTTCATGGCTCAAGAATCTGAAGTAAATGATTTATCTTATGAAGAGTTAATAGAAGTTACTGCTGAATTTTGAAACGTTATAAAAACTCTAAAGAAAAAGCTTAAAGAAATTCGTAAAAATCAGAATAAGGCTGAATCGAAAGAGACATACTAAAAGATGAAAAATTATCTTAAAAGAAGAACTTGAAATGGTTCAAGAGACTCTTACAAATTCAGATAGTCAGCTTTCGCTTTTGAGTCAAGAAATTGAAATTCAAAAGACAAAGAATGACGAAATTAGTTCTAAAAATCACATGCTTAAAAACTAAAATAAAAGAATTAGAAAATAAAAGTATTCAAACTAAGTTAGAAAGTATCTCTAAAAATGTATTAACTTCAATAAAGGAAGAGAAAATTTATCGAAAATTATAGAAAATTCTCGACCATCTTCAAACAAAAATGGTTTAGGATTTAGAAAAGAATCAAAAATTCCTCCAAAGAAAAATACCAAATTAGAGAGGAAAATTGATTCAAAAATTAAAGATAAACCAAAACCCATCAAAATGATTGACATATGGGTTCCAAAAACTAATAGTAGTTTGATTAGGAACAAACAAATCAATTCATTTATGAAATCTGTGCATAATAATAAAAATTATTTGTACAAAAGGGATACTAAACCCACTTGGGTTTGGCTTCCTAAGATCCAACTCATTGGACCCTATCAAAAAGTGGGTACCAATGTGCTTATTAATATTTTTTGCAGGTCCCACTCAAAAAGAGAAAATGGATCATAGACAGGGGTTGCTCAAAACATATAACCAACATTTCATACTTTGATGGCGGCTCTGTTTCCTTCGGAGATAACTCAAAAGGCTTTATCATTGTCAAAGGAGATGTGTGCAACTATGGTATTTCAAATTTACGCCTTATTACAAATGTTTCTTAGTTAAAAACTTAAAACATAATTTACTTAGTATTAGTCAATTATGTGACAAGGGTTTTAAAATAACATTTTCTGAAAATAAATGTAGTATTTTTGACAAAAAACAAAACCTTATTTTTGAAGGAAATTGAGATAGAAATATTTATATTTAAATATGAAAGTTAATAATAATAAAGAAATGTGTTTTATAGCCAAAAACGATGACTCTTGGTTATGGCACAAATGTTTCTGTTATATAAACTTTAAAACTACACAAAGACTTTCGAAAAATGAATTAGTTAAAGGATTACCTAAAATAAAATTTAAAGTAAAAAATCTATGTGAAGACTGTCAAATAGGTAAATAAACTAAGTCCTCTTTTAAATCAAAAAAGGTTATTTCAACTTTACAACCGCTAGAACTATTACATATGGATTTATTTGTTCATACTCAAGTTCAATCGTCAAATCATAATCGGTATGTATTTGTAGTAATTGATGATTTCTTAGGATATACACTATTTTTATGATAAATAAAAGTGATACCTTTGGACATTCTAAAGATTTTATCAAAAGGATTCAAAATTCTGAAGATCTAAAAGTTAAAAACATTCGTAGTGATCACGGTGGAGAATTAGAGAATGAATCTTTTGAACATTTTTGTAAAAAGAAAGGAATAAATCATAATTTTTCTTTTCCTAGAACTCCACAACAAAATGGAGTTGTAGAAAGAAAGAATAGAACTCTACAAGAATGTGCTAGAACCTTATTGAATGAGAGTACTTTACCAAAATAATTTTGGGCAGAAGCTGTAGCAACTGCTTGCTACGTGTTAAACCGAATTTCTATTCCTCCTCTAACAAAAAATATACCTTACGAATTTTTCAATGGAAAACCAAACATTTATTATTTTAAATTTTTTGGCTCTAAATGTTTTATTCTTAACACGAAAGATTAACTCAGAAAATTTGATGCAAAAGCTGATCATGGAATTTTTGTTGGATATTCAGAACGTAGTAAAGCTTATCGTATTTTCAATAAATATATTAATGTTATAGAAGAATCTTTACACGTATCTTTTGATGAGAACTTTTGATAAAAATATAAAGAACAAAGATGATGATGAAATCATTGAAAGTACTAGTCTTGAAAATATTGAAAATAATTCCATAGAACATACTAGATCACCTCCCAGAATTTTAAGAGACCATCTTGCACAAAACATCATTGGTGATATTGATTCACATGTTCGAACCAGAAGTCAATTAAATCAAATGGGTCATATAAAATTTCTTTCAACTTTTGAACCCAAAAGTCCAAAAGAAGCCTCTACAAATGACTATTGGATAATAACTATGCAAGAGGAACTGAATCAGTTCGAAATTAATGATGTCTCGGAGTTAGCACCTCGACTAAACGATCAATCAGTTACTAGTACAAAATGGGTATATAAAAACAAGGCTGATGAAATCGGAAATATTACAAGAAACAAAGCAAGATTAGTAGCTCAAGGATATAATCAAGAAGAAAGTATCGATTACGAAGAAACTTTCGCACCCGTAGCAAGATTAGAAGCTATAAGCATTATCTTAGCATACGAAAGTTTTTATAATTTCAAAATTTATCAAATGGACGTTAAAAGCGCTTTCTTAAATGGTTTTATTAAAGAAAATGTTTATGTAGAACAACCACCATTATTTATACATGATAAATATCCAGATTACGTTTATAAACTTAAAAAGGCCTTATACGGTTTAAAACAAGCACCTCGTGCTTGGTATGGAAGACTTAAAAGTTATTTAATAAATTCTGGTTTTCGAATAGGAAAAGTAGGTCAAACTTTATTTATTAAAAACACAAATAAATATATTTTAATTGTACAAATTTATGTCGACGATATTATTTTCGGTTCGACTAATGAAAACTTGTGTAAAGAATTTTCTACAATTATGACAAATGAATTCGAAATGTCCTATATGGGAGAATTATCATACTTTCTCGGTTTACAAATTAAACAAGTTTCAAATGGCATTTTTGTTTATCAAGAAAAATATTGTAATAATCTATTTAAACGTTTTGGTCTAGACAACATTTCTGGAAAGCCAACTCCAGTGAGCACTTCAGTTCATCTTGAAAAAGATGAAAACGGAAAGAGTGTTGATCAAAAACTATATAGAAGTATGATTGGTTCGCTACTTTATTTAACTGCAAGTCGTCCAGACATAATGATGAGTGTATGTTTGTGTGCACGATTCCAATCAGATCTAAAAGAGTCACATTTAAGAGCAGTGAAACGAATTCTAAGATATCTTAATAATACTAAGGACTTTGATCTTTTTTATCCGAATGGATGTCCATTTAGATTAGTATCTTACAGTGATGCTGATTTTGGTGGATCTCAGACGGATAGAAAAAGAACAAGTGGTACGTGCTATTTCATTGGAAAATCACTTGTATCTTGGTTTAGTAAGAAACAGAATTGTGTTTCACTCTCTACATGTAAGGCAGAATACATATCTGCTGCTTTAGCATGTGCACAGGTATTTTATATGCAACAAACACTCAAATATTTTGGAGTAAATTTGACTAAATCAACAATATATTGTGATAATTCAAGTGCAATATATTTTTCAAAAAATCCAATAAATCACTTCAGAACTAAACATATAGACATCCAACACCATTTTTTACGTGATAACTTAGAAAAAGAAATTATAAATTTAGAATATATCTCAACTGAAAATCAGATTGCCAATATATTCAGTAAACCTTTATTAGAAAATACTTTTATTAAACTATGACGGGAACTAGGGATAATGTTTGTTAAAGATATATAGTTTACTATAAAACAAATTTCATAAAAGTAAGTTTACATATGTATGTTAACTGATTTGCTAAACTTAGCATATTCCTACAAATACTCTCTTTAGTTAGAGTGTTTCTCTGGTTAAAATTACCTGAAATACAAACCACATGTTTTCTTTACATCTCTCCTATATAAGCTTGTATTTTTTCCTCACTATAAACACAAAGAATAAACTTAAACAAAGTTCAAGAATCAATCATGTCTTCAAACAACTTGAATTCGTCCATTAATATTACTGTCACAATGGATAGCTCTTCCAATTCTCCGCAATTTCGAACACCAATTCCTAGACATGAACCGCAATATCGATGGGGAAACTACCACACCAGGTTTACTTCGGAAGCAAAGAGGGCAAAAAGAGCGCTATTCTCATCACCAGACACAAAAAGGAAGTTGGATGAAATTCATCACTATCAAACGGAACAAATAGCACTTCAAAAAGAACTTTATTTCGAGCAGAAGGTCACCGCGACACGTTTAAGTCTTCTCGAAAAAATGATTTATAAATTCTGCAGACCAAAAACGAAAGATGCTTCTTCACCTTTACCAATTCCACCGGACCCAATAGATCCTTCATCATCCTATCGAACTGAGAAAAACCCAGTAAATCCTATAACGAAATACTATACCTTCTCTCCTCAGCGACCATCGTATAGTCCAAATTCTTAGGATAAAAATTACAAAGCTAATGAGGGGATGAGTTCATCAACACCAACGAAGACTTCACCCTATAAAAATTAAAAATCTAAGTTTCATATTATTATTTACATTTCGTTTTTATCTATTTATATATGAAATAATGTTCATTTCATAAAAATTTCACTAAACAGACGTCTGACCTAAAAGAAACAGACGTCTAAAATTCAAGTTCTGAAAACATTCTACCTTCAAAACAGACATCTGACACAAACCAAACAGACATTTGAAATATGATCAAAATGAACTATTTTCTTACGGGTTGAATTTTTGGTTCAAACAGACGTCTGACTATATATTTCAAACATCTGTCTCACTGGTTAATTTTTTTTAAATCCCCAGAAACAGACGTCTATATCGAGTTAAAAATAAACTAAATACTTGCGGGTTCATCCAAAACCTAAAACAGACGTCTGTTTTTAGATTTCAAACGTCTGATTTAAAACTAACGTGTTTTTTGTAATGGGACACATCCTTTACCAACCATCATAACTCTTCATCTCTTCACTTTTACCTTTTCATCATTTTACCACATATAAAAACCCTAGCCCCCAATTCTCAAAATTACCTCAAAACTTCAACTTTTAATCACAAAATCATGGCAAATCGAGGCAAACGCACAAGAGAGAAGAATCAAATCCTCCTTCCAAAGAATTAATCCAAAAATGGCTATGGGATGATACCGCCAAGGCAAGATACAAGGCAATGAAGGATTCCAAATTCTTCGAAGGTGCTTTTGTAAAGTTTGATGCTTTTCAAATTATCGACTACAACAATATGCTAGACACTTTCATTTTGAATCACTAGTTTAATGTCAAAATTTATGCTTTGCCAGCGAAGTTGTTTTTGGCAAATTTGAATCTTGATCATACTAAACCTAAATTCAAAAAGGATTACGTTTGGTCTTGGGTTTGTGGAAAATGTGTGCTTCTTTCAATGCAACGATTAGGACAAATTTTGGAATGTGCTGGGCAAGGACTTGATATCGACACAATAGAAGTGGATATGTCTACAAGGGATGAGATTCACAAAAATTCCTTTCTGATAATCTCATTAAAATGCATGAACTTACTTTCACTCATTTCCGATCACAAGCTCGCTTATTAAATCACATACTAGTCCGAACCATTCAACCCAGCAAAGGAAGCTATAAAAAAGTCTACAAAAGAGATTTCCAAGCTTTGTACGCCCTTTACTCAAATAAGCAAATCAATTGGGCAAATATCATCATGGATGAATGGACGGATATCACATATAAGCGTAAATATAAGACTCTACATTATGGTGCTTATATTACTCATATCGTTGCCTCTTGCGAAATAACCATTCCCAATATTTCTTTGCTAAGCATCAAAGAAATTGGACCGAAAACTTTGAAACTTGTGGATATTGATCCTAATCCCGCCACTTTGGAGTATATGTCTCTTGCAACTTGGACTGAACATGTAGCATCGCAACTAGAAGCAATCATTCCTGAGCCTTCTCACCATCGACAACTAAGGGAAGAAGAAGAAATTCATGTCATTTCCCCCGAAACTTCTTCCAAGCAAGCCTTAATAACGCTACCCCAAAATCAATCTAAAATTCATAAAGATTTGAAGTGTTTTGAAAAACAAACAAATAAGAAATTTGATTCTATCAAAGGTTTATTAAACAAAATTTGGGAAGTAGTTTCTTGCACCGGCACTTCTTCAAGGCAAGCTCAAGCTTCGGCTCCGTTTCAATGGTCATCTAGTTTGGTTGGCGAAGTTCTAGATAGTGAATCTGAACATGGATCTCCCAAAGACGGTGGGACAACTATTGTGGCATCTACTTCCGAAGATTGGTAAGCATGTTTGTTGGTATGGTGGTCTACAAATTTTGACTAGAAACTCATTAATTAAGTAAGTGGTGTTTAATATTTTGGTACTTATCTTTCTATTTTCGCACAAAACTCTAGTATGTGCTATGGTATGTTATGTCTGATGTTATGCTTGCTTATATTATGTCTGTTTCTATGATGAGTTTGTATATCTTGCATACATGTTTTTTAACTTTCAAATAAGTATTCCTTTTTGTCAAATGACAAAGGGGGAGAAACTAGTAATGATATATGCATATTGACAGGGGAAGCTTATGTAGTTGTAATTAGTCACAAGGGGGGAGAATGTTGAATCTTGCTATATTTCATTTTGACTATGACAACTATACATAAGCATATATATCATATCGACTAACTCTGTATTGCCAGGAAGATATTCGACAAACAGATTCAAGAACACAAAATAAAGATTATATATGTTGTAAGAGTCTGTTAGTCCTAGATTTTCATGTTAAAGTCTTCCTTGATGATTACACACACATATCATATATATATATTCACATTTAAAAGAGGCAAGGAATAAGTTTTGCCCAGAAAACAGACGTCTGAAATAAATCAGATAGACGTCTGTTTGCAGAGACAATTAAAATTTTCATAATATTCAGACGTCTGCTCTGAATTTTTCAGATGTCTGAATCTGCTCCGAAATGAACTACTTCCTTGCTGTTTTATTTTTAATTCAAAATAGACATCTGAAATGTATATTCAGACATCTGATTACAAAGGGTTGCAACTTATTATGAAGAGTCACAACTTTCTAATTTATTTCTCTTGATGAAATCTCTTCGTGATCAGTTGTAACTCTTTGTATATTATAAATAGAGACTTGATTAACTGATCCAACCACCGAATTTCATTCTAACTATTTCTATCTTACTCAAAGCTCTCTAATTTCTAAAAGCACACTATTTACAATATAATCTTCCATAATCTTTCACAAGCTTCACGTCTATCATCAAGGAAAGTCTATAGGAAGGGTGTTGTAATAACCCGGAAATCCGAGCTAATTTAAAATTTTTATTTTGGAAATTTTAGTGAATTTTGAATATTTAAAATGAATTATTTTAAATAATAACGAACAGAAATTTATTTTGAATAGATTAGAACGTATATATATTTATATAGCTCAACGTTAGAATATAAATATTTTATTTTTAAATATAAAAGGAATTGAAAATGGCGCGGTAGTTTGAAATTTCGATTTCAAAGTTCAAATGACTGTACAGGATTCAAAATAAACCGGATTTTAGCGAAACCAAAAATATTAGAATCTAATTGAAAATATCTTTCCAACGAATCCGAAAAATTGAAATTTCATAGCGGGGATAAAAAGTTATGTCCAATAGAAAATTCAGAATAATCGCTGTGGAAATTCTGGCCCTTAAAAATGGAAATTGTGCAAACGACCTCGGTTTTCGACGAAACCACTTTTGTTGGATCCTAGATGTCAAGTTATTGCTAGATTCCAAAATTTATAATTTTTCGATTCAATATGTGAGCGTGGCGAAGGAAAACGTGTTTGACCAGTTTTAGTGGATTTTAACCGACTGGAAAATGACCATTTTTCAAACGATCTCAGAATTTGACGAAATTAGTTTTGTTAGGACCGTATCATCAATACGAAGCTAGAAATAATTTTTCGGGAATTTTTAGAGACTGTATGTGGACCCGGTAAATTGAAAGGCGTGTTCAAATTCAATATATAGATTTATATTTTGATTTTGACGGAAACTGATCAAAATGATCGAATCATCTTACGATACCTATCGTATTGTGTTCGAAATGGGGGTAATTAGCTAGGAACGACAGTCATTGGGCTGGATTTGGGGTTCGATAGAAAAATCACCTTTATGGGAATTAAAATTAATTAAAAATATAATTGTTTATAAAGGAGCCCCTTTTTGTCTCCTTCTTCAGGTCAACGCCCCCCTTTCTCAGTTTTCACAAACAGAAAAAAAGAGAAAAAAAAAAAGAAAAAAAAATTAAACGCAAACGGAGAGGAGCCGTCCCCTCTCCCCTTGCGCGCCGCCGCCGGCGTCAGATGGCGCCCTACGCCCTCCTTCTCCGATCCCCTTCTTCCTCCTCTCCTTCTCCCCCCAATTAAACCGCGCTAACCCTAAATTGAGACCGCCACCGCCTATGGCCTGTCACCGCCACCGAGAACGGCCTACCGCCATCTCCTAACTACAACGCCCCTCCCTTTCACCTTGTCAGCCCCATTTAGCCCCTTCTTTTGGCGATTCAATGTGAGTATTTATTGAATTTAACTTCAGTTTTAATATATATGTGCTAAAAATGAAGGTTTGGGTGTTAATTACATATGAAAGATTGAATTTGCAGAATATTAAAGTTTTGATTTTTATTTAAACAAAGTTAGGATTTTTAACGGTAAAAAGGTTAGATTTTTAAAACTGAAAATATACGACTTTTGTTTGTCTAAAGACAAGGTCTTTATATGTTTAAAGTTTTGATTTTTTATTTGTTTGAATGATAAGAAAAAAAATTAGATCTTTGAAGTAGAAAAGTTCATATTTTTATAGTAGAAAATATTATATCTTTGAAGTAGAAAAGATGTGATTTTTATCATTAAGTAGCGCATATAAAGATTCGATTTTTATTGTTGAAATGGCAAAGTAAAAATATAATTTTTAGCTATGTAAAAATTAGATTTTTATATTTATGAAGAAACGATAAAAATTCGATTTTTAAAATATATGAAGCAAAATAAAAATTCGATCTTTATATAAGAAGTAGAGATATAAAAATATAATTTTTATATAAAAGGAAGCGTTGTAAAAATATATGAAGTAGAAATAAAAATATGATTTTTATTTGTTGGGATAAAGCAATAAAAATATGATCTTTATTATATGAACACCGTTATAAAAAGTTAGCTATATAGTAGCGGTATAAAAATAGATTTTTTTATCTATATAGTATCAATATAAAAATGTGATTTTTATCCAAATAGAGTGATTGTAAAAATGTGATTTTTATATACATAGCAACAATATAAAAATGTGATTTTTATATATGTAGTGAATACGGGCAACGAAATTGACAAAAGGCGAGCACGACAAAGATTTCTACATATGAAGAGTCGTGGCGTTTGCTTTAGCTAGTCGGTGAGAACTCCTCACTTTTATTTTAATTTCTAGTTGAAATATATACTAGGATGCAGACGGTGCTTAGCAGCACCCGACACCCGTCGTCCACAGACCATGGATGACTTATTTGTTTGATTGCTGTGTTGTGAAATTTGATTGTGTGGTGTGGAATGAAATAAAATATTTTATCGTTATAAATATTTTATAGTTAAAAATATTTTTTTTACATGTATATAAAATAAATATCTATAAACAAATCGAACGATTTGTTTATGTACACCCATTTGATAGATATTGATTGGGACGATAAATTTTACACATCGCCCATCTGCACAAATAAAAATCTGTGTTTGTTGATTTGAAACCCCACACGGGTATTGGGATGATATTTGATGTACACTAATACCGATTGTTTAGTTGTATGTCAATCGATGGGTTGACAGACTGTGTAAGCATTAATTATTTATAATTAATGCTTATGCAGTTGTGTGGTGCACTCTGAATGATGGTTGATGATTTATCGTTGCTGTTATATACATGTGTTATAGAAAATCCATCTAATTAACATTATATGGTAATTGATTGGGCCTCATTCCAATTTGGAAAATAAGGAATATTATAATAGAAAATTCATGTGTTGAATATAATGAAAAATTCATGTGTTGAATAGAATAAAAATTCATGTGTTGAATAGGATAAAAATTCATGTGTTGAATAGAATAAAAATTCATGTGTTGAATAGAATAAAAATTCATTTGTTGAATAGAAGGAAAATTCAAGTGTTGAATAGAAAGAAAATTCATGTGTTGAATAAAATAAATATTCATGTGTTGAATAAAATATATATTCATGTGTTGAATAAAAATATATATTCAGGTGTTGAAGAAAATATTCATTTGTTGAATAGAATAACGAAGTTATTGAAATATATAAAGCTGTGTTGGTTAGATATGTGCCATTTTGACGCGAATGATATTTATATCGATTATATTCGTTTTTATAATAATTATAGAAAAGGAAGTGATTTCAAAATATAACGTTTTGAAAATATCATCATTTGTATATCGATGATGTGGAATATTCAATTTTGATTCGAAATTGAATATGAAGTTGAAATCGTTTTGAAAACGAATTATAAAATACGTTTTAAAAGGAAATCGACGAAATATGTATAATATATATATTATATATATAATGGCCTGAATAGAACGCGCAACGCTGCGACAGTTCGCGAATTTCGACCATTGACTTCAAACAGATATTACGGGAGATCTGATCGTCGGATTCTCCTAAAACCAGAACTGTTGGGATCGTATCGAAAAGAGCTGTCCAACGAATATTAGAGATTTGAAATCTAACAGTTGGATTTGGAATTATGTCCAAATCAAATTTGGAAAAGGTCGTTGTAAGTGCAGTTCGATGGCCGTTGATGGAAATCGACTGTACGGACCTTGATAAAATTATTAAAAATAGTAATAATTTGTGTGAAATCATAAGAAATGATTTGTGAAGAATTAGGATGAAAAATTCCAAATTTGAAAAGATAAAAATAGATTTTTATCAAAATGAATTAGTTTTGAACTAGAATTATAATCCATTTATTTTTGAAATAAATAAATTGGATTTGAAAGGGGTTTTAAAAGTAACCAGGATTTCCAATAATTGAATTGGAATGGAATTGAATCGAAATTGTCTTTGGAATATTTCGATGTTGGATTTCGTGATTATGCAGATATTGTTATGGAAATTTGAAAGATATATTGATATCGTTATTTCCAATACGATATTTGTTGGTCGTAGAATTTGATATTGAATATAAGCAGATATATTATCTATCCAGAGCCTTGTATTTAATATCAAATGTGATTTGGGGTTGTAGTGAACAATATCTTTAATAATACTGTTCTTAGACCCAACGGAGTTAAGAAAATCAGAAACTAACTGGAGATTAGTTAAGTTGAATGGTTTCTTGGGTATTGATCTGATGTTGGTTTCGGCCTTCAGGGTTATTACTTAGGGAATTGTTCACTTGCTAATTTACGGTTAAAGGCTGATGGAATAGAATGTGATTTTGGGTTTATCGTGAACCGTGTTTTAAATGACATTGGTTCTTTAACCCAGAAAGACAGGATATGATTTCCCAAGTTAAATAATCACTGATAGTATTTTTGGGAAGATTAAAACCAAGTGGAGTTTTAATGAATCTTTAATTAGATTGAAATAATCGAGAATGGAGTATCACCAGTTTTGCTCCAAGCGATAGTTAAATCATTACTTAGATTTGAACGTGAATTGGTAATTGAATTTACCGATAACACCGTGGTGTTAGATATGAAGTATGACCAGTTTTACTTCATGGGATGAATAGGTTGGGATTAGGAAATAAAATAAATGATTACTTCGGTGTGGTTCGCTAATCCCGACTAATTTGAATTGATATTCAAAAGAAGATTAAAGAATAAATTTAAAGAATTTACCTTTGATAAAATTAATGGGAACCTTTCCCAAAGTATAAGAATATTTGAATAAAAGAATATTCTGAATTAGAATGAGGCGTATGTTGTGTTTGTGTAACACTTATTTATTATATACGCGAGTTATTCAGTAAACCTGGTTTATCCCATTCTGAATAACAGATTCGACGATGTGTCAAGGATGAAGACCGTGGTCGAAGACCGAAGGTCTTCAACATCGTTTGGATAATTACTGATGATCTTGATTGGGCCGTACACCCAAGAGGAGGGAATCAGTTAGTGATCGTCCATACGTACTTGGAGATCGATTGATATGCGAGGTACAAGGTGCCTTTGGTTTCGTTCAGACCCAGAACGGACTTGTAAATGGACTGTGTGTCTGACATTGGATATCATTCTGTGTGATTGATGGATATCGGTTGCATGAAGTGGTTTGCCTGTGTGGCATGCTAAGATGCAAATGATCAAGGCTTTTGTTAAAAAGAAAAGTCTTGTGGTTGATGATCAACGCACCGCCTGTGTGGCATAGCTTTGTGTAGCATTAATTCGCGAGCCTCACACCCCGGTTGTGAACTAGAAACGGGAGAGGACTTCAGGGAGGGCATGCGTTTCTTTCTAGCTAGAAGTGGCTTCAGTGGTTTATATGCCCTGATGAGTTTGACTTATGTGGTTGTTGGGTTGCGAGGCGCCTCGGATATATCGGTGACTATGTGGAGCCGATGGAGTCATTGGACTCATTGACACCCCATAGGGTCGGGAAACGCAGTGTTCAGGCATTATAATCCACATCGAGTGGACCGTCCCTGACGATCCAAGGTGCAGTTGCGGCTGTTCCTGAGACACGGGCTAGAGCATCTCGAAGCGGTAAGGACGATCGCTTGCCTTGGTTCATAGACAGAAATCCAACTTCCAATACGTGACTTCATGTGTAATATTGATTCATACCCTGTATATTCTTGTGCTCTGATGGAATTGTTGTAATATACAATGAAATGTTCTTCTGTTTGCGTTCCGATGTGGCTTGTTCTCAGTACAATCCGTGCTTTCCTTACCGGGGAAGTTCGGGTCGTAACAGCTTGGTATCAGAGCTTTGGTTTACAGAGCTCGAGAACAAGACATATTAGAACCAAACGAAAGAATTCATCAGAGATTGGATTAGTAATATCCAATGAGAATCACTCGTTAGAGATAGGATCAGTAGTATCCTAGAACGAGTGTGAAGAGTATATTTTTAAAATGAAAACGAATTTTGTTTTGAAAATTTAATTCAATTATTGGTATTTGAATATTTATTTGTATTGATTTGGACAATCCAATATATAAAGACTTTGCATATACGCCTGATCCACGTGTATTTGAAGTTTTAATATACTGGATAGATATAGGATCACACTCTAGTCGCCCGGGTCTGATTCTGATGATGGCGCGCCATCATCAGAGTTTATATTCGAGTGCCGAAAGTGGGATTTCTATATGATTCCAATTGACTGGTGTGAGAACCAAAACTAGATAGGCTTATTGTTGTGATTTGGCATCAAAAATGTGATTTTTGACTATGTATCAAAATTATGAATTTGAAACATTAATCAACTAATTGATTGTTGATTGTGTTGTTTGATTATTGGTTAATTAATTAAAATTTGGGCCATTTAGCCAAATTGATCAAATAGTGAGCTGTATTGAAAATTTGTCGCATTTGCATGCATATACATGTACTTACATTGAACAGGTTATAGCAAGGAGGCTAGATAAGAGGAATAAAATTGTTTGCCCGACAAATAGGTACATATTTATTGTATTTCTTGGGTTTTTGATGATTTTATGAGCCGCTTGGCTGTTTCTTTTTCTTTTTGGATTGGTGAGGGCCATGGGAGGCTATTTGAAATATCTCGAAGCTCCCGGTGCAGGGAAGGTTATGGCGAAATTTTTCGAAAATTTAGGGTGTTAGCCAAATTTTTGAAGAATTTGAAAAGTTCTTAGAAACTGAAAAGTTGAAGATCGTAAGCCATAATTAAAGGAATGAAAGTTGAGTTGGTTTGTTAAACAAATTTCAGCTTCGTTCCTTTTCGGGGACGAAAAGTTTTAAGTGGGGGAGATTGCAATAACTCGGAAATCCGAGCCAATTTAAAATTTTTATTTTGGCAATTTTAGTGAATTTTGAATATTTAAAATGAATTATTTTAAATAATAACGATGAGAAATTTATTTTGAATAGATTAGAATGTATATATATTTATATAGCTCGACGTTAGAATATAAATATTTATTTTTAAATATAAAAGGAATTGAAAATGGCGCGGTAGTTTGAAATTTCGATTTCAAAGTTCAAATGAATGTACAGGATTCAAAATAAACCGGATTTTAGCGAAAACAAAAATATTAAAATCTAATTGAAAATATCTTTCCAACGAATCCGAAAAATTGAAATTTCATAGTGGGAATAAAAAGTTATGTCCAATTGAAAATTCAGAATAGTCGTTATGGAAATTTTGGCCCTTAAAAATGGAAATTGTGCAAACGACCTCGGTTTTTGACGAAACCACTTTTGTTGGATCCTGGATGTCAAGTTATTGCTAGATTCCAAAATTCATAATTTTTCGAATCAATATGTGAGCATGGCGAAGGAAAACGCGTTTGACCAGTTTTAGTTGATTTTAATCGACTGGAAAATGACCATTTTTCAAACGGTTTCTAAATTTGATGAAATTAGTTTTGTTAGGACCGTATCATCAATACGAAGCTAGAAATAATTTTTCGGGATTTTTTAGAGACTGTATGTGGCTCCGGTAAATTGAAAGGCGTGTTCAAATTCAATATATAGATTTATATTTTGATTTTGATGGAAACTGATCGAAATGATCGAATCAGCTTACGATACCTATCACATTGTGTTCGGAATGGGGGTAATTAGCTAGGGACGACAGTCATTGGGCTGGATTGGGGTTCGATAGAAAAATCACCTTTATGGGAATTAAAATTAATTAAAAAAATAATTATTTATAAAGGAGCCCCTTTTTTTTCTCCTTCTTCAGGTCAACGCACCCCTTTCTCAGTTTTTATGAACAAGAAAAAAAACTAAACGCGAACGGAGAGGAGTCGTCCCCCCTCCCCCCCCCCGCTTGCGCGCCGCCGCCGGCGTCAGAGGGTGCCCCACCCCCTCCTTCTCCGATCCCCTTCTTCCTCCTCTCCTTCTCCCCCCAATTAAACCGCGCTAACCCTAAATTGAGACCACCGCCGCCTATGGCCTGTCACCGCCACCGAGAACGGCCTGCCGCCATCTCCTAACTCCAGCGCCCCTTTCCTTCACCTTGTCAGCCCCATTTAGCCCCTTCTTTTGGCGATTTAATGTGAGTATTTATTGAGTTTAACTTCAGTTTTAATATATATGTGCTAAACATGAAGGTTTGGGTGTTAATTACATATGAAAGATTGAATTTGCAGAATATTAAAGTTTTGATTTTTATTTAAACAAAGTTATGATTTTTAACGGTAAAAAGGTTAGATTTTTAAAACTGAAAATATACGACTTTTGTTAGTCTAAAGACGAGGTCTGTATATGTTTAAATTTTTGATTTTTTATTTGTTTGAATGATAAGAAAAAAAATTAGATCTTTGAAGTAGAAAAGTTTATATTTTTATAGTAGAAAAGATTATATCTTTGAAGTAGAAAAGATGTGATTTTTATCATTAAGTAGCGTATATAAAGATTCGATTTTTATTGTTGAAATGGCAAAGTAAAAATATAATTTTTAGCTATGTAAAAATTAGATTTTTATACTTATGAAGTAACGATAAAAATTCGATTTTTAAAATATATGAAGCGAAATGAAAATTCGATCTTTATATAAGAAGTAGAGATATAAAAATATAATTTTTATATAGAAGTAAGCGTTGTAAAAATATATGAAGTAGAAATAAAAATATGATTTTTATTAGTTGGGATAAAACAATAAAAATATGATCTTTATTATATGAACACCATTATAAAAATAGAATTTTTATCTATATAGTAGCGGTATAAAAATAGAATTTTTATCTATATAGTAGCAATATAAAATTGTGATTTTTATCCAAATAGATGATTATAAAAATGTGATTTTTATATACATAGCAACAATATAAAAATGTGATTTTTATATATGTAGTGAATACGGGCAACGAAATTAACAAAAGGCGAGCACGACGAAGATTTCTACATATGAAGAGTCGTGGCGTTTGGTTTAGCTAGTCGGTGAGAACTCCTCACTTTTATTTTAATTTCTAGTTGAAATATATACTAGGATGCAGACAATGCTTAGCAGCACCCGACACCCATCGTCCACAGACCATGGATGACTTGTTTGTTTGATTGCTGTGTTGTGAAATTTGATTGTGTGGTGTGGAATGAAATAAAATATTTTATCATTATAAATATTTTATAGTTAAAAAATATTTTTTTCACGTGAATATAAAATAAATATCTATAAACAAATCGGACGATTTGTTTATGTACACCCATTTGATTGATATTGATTGGGACGATAAATTTTACACATCGCCCATCTGCACAAATAAAAATCTGTGTTTGTTGATTTGAAACCCCACACGGGTATTGGGATGACATTTGACGTACACTAATCCCGATTGTTTAGTTGTATGTCAATCGATGGGTTGGCAGACTATGTAAGCATTAATTATTTATATTTAATGCTTATGCACTTGTGTGGTGCACTCTGGATGATGGTTGATGATTTATCGTTGCTGTTATATACATGTGTTGTAGAAAATCCATATAATTAACATTATATGGTAATTGATTGGGCCTCATTCCAATTTTGAAAATAAAGAATATTATAATAGAAAATTCATGTGTTGAATAGAAAGAAAAATTCATGTGTTGAATAGGATAAAAATTCATGTGTTGAATAGGATAAAAATTCATGTGTTGAATAGAATAAAAATTCATGTGTTGAATAGAATAAAAATTCATGTGTTGAATAGAAAGAAAATTCATGTGTTGAATAGAAAGAAAATTCATGTGTTGAATAGAAAGAAAACTCATGTGTTGAGTAAAATAAATTCATGTGTTGAATAAAATAAATATTCATGTGTTGAATAAAATATATATTCATGTGTTGAATAAAAATATATATTCAGGTGTTGAAGAAAATATTCATTTGTTAAATATAATAACGATGTTATTGAAATATATAAAGCCATGTTGGTTAGATATGCGCCATTTTGACGCGAACGATATTTATATCGATTATATTCGTTTTTATAATGATTATAGAAAAGGAAGTGATTTCAAAATATAATGTTTTGAAAATATTATCATTTGTATATCGATGATGTAGAATATTCAATTTGGATTCGAAATTGAATATGAAGTTGAAATCGTTTCGAAAACGAATTTAAAAAGATTTATAAAATACGTTTTAAAAGGAAATCGACGAAATATATATAATATATATAATATATATTATATATATATATATATAATAGCCTGAATAGAACGCGTCGCGCTGCGGCAGTTCACGAATTTCGACCATTGACTTCGAACAGATATTACGGGAGATTCGATCGTCGAGTTCTCCTAAAACCGGGACCTTGGGTTCGTATCGAAAAGAGCTGTCTAACGAATATTACAGATTTGAAATCTTACGGTTGGATTTGGAATTATATCCAAATCAAATTTGGAAAAGGTCATTGTAAGTGAAGTTTGATGGCCGTTGATGGAAATCGACTGTACGGGCCCTGATAAAATTATTAAAAATAGTAATAATTTGTGTAAAATCATAAGAAATAATTTGTGAAGAATTGGGATGAAAAATTCCAAATTTGAAAAGATAAAAATAGATTTTTATCGAAATGAACTAGTTTTGATCTAGAATTATAATCCATTTATTTTTGAAATAAATAAATTGGAATTGAAATGGGTTTTAAAAGTAACCAGGATTTCCAATAATTGAATTGGAATGGATTTGAATCGAAATTGTCTTTGGAATATTTCGATGTTGGATTTCGTGATTATACAGATATTGTTATGGAAATTTGAAAGATATATTGATATCTTTGTTTCCAATATGATATTTGTTGGTCGTAGAATTTGATATTGAATATAAGCTGATATATTTTCTATTCAGAGCCTTGTATTTAATATCAAATGTGATTTTGGGTTGTCGTGAACGGTATCTTTAATAATACTGTTCTTAGACCCAACGGAGTTAAGAAAATCAGAAACTAACTGGAGATTAGTTAAGTTGAATGGTTTCTTGGGTATTGATCTGATGTTGGTTTCGGCCTTCGGGGTTATTACTTAGGGAATTGTTCACTTGCTAACTTACGGTTAAAGGCTGATGTAATAGAATGTGATTTTGGGTTTATCGTGAACCGTGTTTTAAATGACATTGGTTCTTTAACTCAGTTAAAGACAGGATATGATTTCCTAAGTTAAATTATCATTGATAGTGATTTTTGGGAAGATTAAAACCAAGTGGAGTTTTAATGAATCTTTAATTAGATTGAAATAATCGAGAATGGAGTATCACCAGTTTTGCTCCAGGCGATAGTTAAATCTTTTATTAGATTTGAACATGAAATGGTAATTGAATTTACCAATAACACCGTGGTGTTAGATATGAAGTATGACCAGTTTTACTTCATAGGATGAATAGGTTGGGATTGAGAAATAAAATAAATGATTACTTCGGTGTGGTTCGCTAATCCCGACAAATTTGAATTGATATTCAAAAGAAGATTACAGAATAAATTTAAAGAATTTACCTTTGATAAAATTAATCGGAACCTTTCCCAAAGTATAATAATATTTGAATAAAAGAATATTCTGAATTGGAATGAGGCGTATGTTGTGTTTGTGTAACACTTGTTTATTATATACGCGAGTTATTCAGAAAGACCGGGTTTATCCCATACTGAATAACTGATTCGACGATGTGTCGAGGATGAAGACGGTGGTCGAAGACCGGAGGTCTTCAACATCGTTTGGATAATTACTGATGATCTTGATTGGGCCGTACACCCAAGAGGAGGGAATCAGTTAGCGATCGTCCAGACGTACTTGGAGATCGATGAATATGCGAGGTACAAGGTGCCTCTGGTTTCGTTCAGACCCAGAACGGACTTGTAAATGGACTGTGTGTCTGACATTGGATATCATTCTATGTGATTGATGGATATCGGTTGCATGGAGTGGTTTGCCTGTGTGGCATGCTAAGATGCAAATGATCAAGGCTTTTTTTGAAAAGCAAAGTCTTGTGATTGATGATCAAAGCACCGCCTGTGTGACATAGCTTTGTGTAGCGTTAATTCGCGAGCCTCACACCCTGGTTGTGAACCAAAAACGGGAGAGGACTTCAGGGAGGGCATGCAATTCTTTCTATCTAGAAGTGGCGTCAGTGGTTTTACATGCCCTGACGAGTTTGAATTATGTGGTTGTTGGGTTGCGAGGCGCCTCGGATATATCGGTGACTATGTGGAGCCGATGGAGTCATTGGACTCATTGACACCCCATAGGGTGGGGAAACGCAGTGTTCAGGCATTATAATCCACATCGAGTGGACCGGCCCTGACGATCCAAGGTGCAGTTGTGGCTATTCCAGAGACACAGGCTAGAGCGTCTCGAAGCAGTAAGGACGATCCCTTGCCTTGGTTCACAGATGGAAATCCAACTTCCAATACGTGACTTTGAGGTTTTGATTGTAGAACCTATATTTGGCGGCATAGTGGTATGGGGTATTCATGTCGTCTATGATTGATACTTATGATTGAAATTGTTTTGACACTATACACTTATAGTTCTATCAAAATAATCTGTTTTAAACGTATCAAGCATTCTTTGGCTATTATAAGGTAAAACCCTATCCTCCGGTTTGTTTTGCATTGTGTGATGGGACTTGGGTCTTATAATAGCTTCATTGTTCTTTATTTAGCATTGCGCTGTTATTTTGTGCACTGGTATTCTTGGGAGGAAACCCGTTCCGTGTTATACGGCGTGGTCCCTTGATTTACCTAACTTTAAAATAAAGATCAATAACTGTTTTAGTTCTCACACCAGTCACATGACTGACCTGGAGTTTATTGTTTTAACCTAAACTCTGGGTGCCCTCATTTTCCGCACGGGCAGCTAGTAGTTTTGGTTTTGCAGATTTATATTCACAGGACCCTGATTTACAGCTGGAACGATACTCGGAAAGCTCTGTATCCATGTATTACTTTCAGTTGTGTTTTGTATTATTTTTCCGCTGCGATGTATTTAAATGTAATTTAAATCTCTGATATTTTCTATGTAATATTGATTCGTACCCTGTATATTCTTGTGCTCTGATGGAATTGTTGTAATATACAATGAAATGTTCTTCTGTTTGCGTTCCGATGTGGCTTGTTCTCAGTACAATCCGTGCTTTCCTTACCGGGGAAGTTCGGGTCGTAACAGGTGTATTACATATTGACATATCCGTGTTAACAAGAACACAAATAAGTCGTCAATTATTCTGTATTAAGAAGGTCCTCTTTCAGCTGTTGTGGTAAGAAATCTCATTCAGAAGTTCGGGTAATTGTGAATCTATTCCTCCGGGTAAAGTGAGGGTGATAGTGTTAGTGGAATACCAGAAGTGAATCTGGGAGTGGACACAGGACAGTGGTCCGAACCAGTATAAATCGACCATGTGATTTTTACTTACTACTCTGCTATATACATTTCATCTTATACTCCATTCTATACGATCCTACAACTACTTAGTCACTTTCACTTCTTGGGTCTGCCGAAGACATGAGCATTCAGTTCTAACCAAATACTCCAGGAGCAGAAATCCATCTTCGGATCAGGGGGATTATGCTGCCAATACTCGAAGAAGGAGTGGAAAGATTGGATGAAACCGTGCAAAAATGAGCTAATTGCAGCCCATACCACGAAAGAGAAATCGAAACCGAAGAAGAGATGAGTGAGAGATTCATTCTAAAGGTTGCAAAGCACACAGATAGGATCGGTGTTGATGCTAAAGCGACCGAGCCTGTCATTGGTGTTAACGCGATTATGAACTAGATACCATTGGAAGAGGATGACACGAGGAGGAAGATGACAATTCCATATGCGGGAAAAGGAGAAGCTACGACCTGAATGGGTTAAGAATTTGTAACAGACCGCCACTAAGAATTTATTTGAAGGGCCTAAAGCCCAAGTGTAAGTATCGAGCCTATTAGATAAAAACGATGAATTTATAATCTGCCCAATAGAATTAATTCATTAAGAGTATTAAGCCCAAAGAAAGATAATGGGCAAAAGCCCATTGGACCGACTTCAAAAGTCTTTGCAACTGATAAAAGGCTGGATCGACTTGATGATGCTTAGATTGGAATTAATTTGGAGATTGGAAGCTTCTCCTTCCAAATATCAAGCCAAAAAAGACAAGATTCCCCATTGTTTACTTTAACATGAAAAAGAGATTTGACACGGTGAAAAGTGTATAAAATGCCGGACCAGAATGGCGACGGTCTTAATTCTAGGGGGAATTGGAGAACAAGGAATGGGTTCGAGTTATAGTTACGAACATAATCCATTGGGCAAAAATCAGTGGTTTTCCTAAATTCTTTAGGAACAGCTCAGAGGCTATTCGAGAAGCTCTGAAGCCGACGGGTTTTCTCATTAAGGAAGACATCTACAATTTGTCTTTTGTGGATCATAGCTTCCTCTACGTCAAAATGCAATTCTATGAAGGCATCTCTATCCCTTGCACCTATGTATCCCACTTCAACAACCATGCAGTCAAGCTTTGCATTTGCCGATGGACTCGCGCTCATCCTAGCAAGCGCCGGAAACGCTCCTCCTTGGCATGGATTACGAGCATGAAGGCTACATCTACAAAACCCTAGCACAACATGACGAGCAAGTCGAAGAAAACAGGTATGACGCTAGGTCAGAGGAAGCAGCTAGGGGAGTTCCAATGGCTCATGGAGATCAGCAGCACGACGCCTCCCTTGCCATATTTGTCCAACACTATGAAGACAATGTTGTGCCAAGACTGGACCCAATGGCGGATCTGGATCTTTTTGTCCCTTTGCATCAACAGTGGCCCCTACAGCATGAACAGGAGCACCATGATTACCAGGATTCAACCTCGTCGCACATCACTTTGACGGTAATCAGAAGGAGTGCCAGAATTAGCAGGGCTCGTTTGCTTCCTCCAGGCACATCGGGTAGCTATTTTGAACATGTTGTTTTTTCTTCGGCCAATAAAGTGTTAAATAAAAATTTGGCAAATTGCCTGGGTATGAGTATGCATGATAAACATTATTCTGCCATGCAAACCCTAGAAAAGCAGTGTACTAACCTCTCTAAATGAAGATAACCTCATGGAATGTCAGAGGGTTGGGGGACCCCACAAAAAATCATGCTGTCAATCTTATTATCTGCCCACTTCATATTGATATCATATTTTTGCAAGAAACTAAAATTTCTAACCCACACACCTCTCTTATTCGTCAAGTGTGCAGGCCATACTTATCTGGTTGGTCACATGTGGACGTGGTTGACACACGTGGAGGATTAATAACAACGTGGAGCGATCACATGTGGTCACTTTGTCAAACTCTCTCTCACACTTCAGTTTTACACATGTCCCTTCGTCACCTTCATTCAAACACCATTTTTCACTTCACCAATGTCTATGCACCAAAAAATTTGCAAGGAAGATCTGAAGTTTGGCAATTCTGTCAAGAATTATCCCAACAAATCAATGGCCCTTGGATTTTAGGGGGTGATATCAATACCACTCGCTCTGTGTTGAACGTAACTCAGGCAATGCCTCATATGACTCTGATGTATTTAACTCCTTCATTCAATCATGCTCCCTTATTGAACCCCCTATTAACAACCGCCTCTTCACATGGTCAAGTAGAAGAGAGGAACCATCGTTGGCTAAGTTAGACCGTTTCTTCTTTAACTTAATTTGGGAGGATCTCTTCCCTCTTTCTATGGTCAATGGCTTAGCCACAACTATTTTTTGATCATTGCCCACTTTTATTGGATTCTAATTCGGGCACCAACTTCAAAAGACCATTCAGATTTGAGAGACTATGGCTTTTGGAACCTTCTTTTGATGATTTTGTCAAACATATTTGGGCGCAACCATCTAAGCTTCATTCTGCTACGGCTAGAGTGGTTTGCAAACTCCACTCTTTGCGTAAACTAATTCTTTCTTGGGCTAAACATGTCTGGAACTCACTCAAAACCTGAATTTCACATACTCAGGATGCTATCCAAAACCTTAATATTATTGAAGAATCACGCTTTCTCACAGATGTTGAACATCAAAACTGAAAGAACTTGAGGAAGAATTAGATAGGCTCATCAAACAAGAAGAAATTGGATGGAAACAACGATCAAAGACAAAATGGATTGAAGAGGGGGATAAAAATACTGCATTCTTTCATCATATGGCTAATGGCCATCGTCGAGCTTCCTTTATATCAGAATTAGTTCGCAATAACACCACCACTAATGACCCAAATGAAATCTGCAGCCTATTCACCCACTTCTACTGAGATCTTCTTGGCGCAGCATCCCCTCCTCCTCCCGAGATTGATTGGCACAAACTTTACCGGTTTACCTTAATCCCACTCCCATCATTACAGATCAACCCTTTTCTGAGGACGAAATTTGGAAAACCCTCAAAGACATGGATGATGATAAGGCTCCTGGGACGGATGGCTTTAGCCTGGCCTTTTTCAAACACTTTTGGCCTACCATAAAATCAGATATAATTGAGATGTGTTCAGAATTTCATTCAAACCCCTCCGTGATTGCCAAACTAAACTACGCAAACATAATTCTCCTACCGAAGTGCTTGGGAGCAAATACTCTCTCCTCATTTAGACCAATCAGCCTCCTCAATACCACCTTCAAAATCATTACCAAAGTGTTAGCTAACAGACTCTAAACAATCATTGCTTCGCTAATTGACTGCGAGCAATCTGCCTTCATTTTGGGAAGAAATATATTGGATTGTGTAGCTACCACTCAAGAAGTCATTTATTTCTGTCATACTTCATCCACTCCTGGAGTTCTACTCAAACTTGACTTATCGAAAGCATTCGATTCCATTAATTGTTATTTCATACTTGCACTCATGTCACATAGAGGTTTCCCTATAAAGTGGTGTAATTGGATCAAACAAATTCTGGATACAAGCTTCTCCACAGTATGTATCAATTGTGAAACTGGTGGTATAATTAAATCAAGAAGGGGTTTGAGGCAAGAATATCCCCTCTGCTCACTCATCTTCGTGTTAATTGCAGATGTCTTCAATCATATGATGAAAGCATCAATCTCTCGCAACATCTTTTCCAGCATTTCCCTCCTAAATTCTGATCTATGCACCTCTAGTTTGCAATTTGCAGATGATACTATACTATTTACATCTCCAACTCCCTTGAATATCCACTGCCTCAAAGTCCTTCTTTACACATTTGAAACTATGTCGGGTCTCTCTATAAACTTCAGCAAAAGTTCTAACATCATGTTGGGTAACTCCATTAGCCTCTGCCCCGCCATTGCTGCATGCCTATTCCCAATAACTTGCCTTGGCATCCCTCTTCGTCCCACTAAACTCCTCAGATCTGATTGGACCCCCTTCATATCTAAGATTGAATCCAGACTTACGAGATGGAAAGCAAATTCTTTATCCTCAACTGGCCGACTCATTCTCGTCAAATCTGTTCTTTTAGCTAAGCCTTCCTATTGGATGTCTTCCCATAAAATCACTTCTTGGGTTGTCAATAAAATCGATTCAATTCGTAGCTCTTTCTTATGGAATGGTGGTAGAATTAAAAGGTTAATTAACTGGCAAACAGTATGCCTCCACAAAGATCATGGAGGCCTTGGAGTCCCTGATCTTGCCTCATTTAACATTGCGCTTCCCACAAAATAGCTATGGCATATTCTTTCGCCAAGGCAATTTATTTGAAAGAGGATGAAGATGGAGAAGAAGAATGAATTTATTTTTTCGAAATCATCCCCTATTTATAAGATTTGAAAGGTTGCAACGCTTCTGGAACATTACAAATGGTGAAAAGACACTTCCTTTCAAATTTGAAAATATGACTATTATATGTCGACATATACACATATGTATGTCGACATAACCTATTTAAAATTTGAAATTTGAATCTTTTACAAGTGTTTCAATGTATATATAATTCTGGAAGTTCTTGAATTAAAACATAGTGTTATAAATAAGTATTGTAAAGTATAAAAACATATGAAAACATAAATATAAATTATATAAACATATTTATAAAATTATAAAGTTAAAAAGTATATAAATATAAGTATATAAAAGTACATAACTATATAAATATGTACTTATAATCTTTAAAACTTGAGTTTAAATCAAAAGTAAAATAGAAAAACTTAAGTAGAATTTTGAAACAGAATTTGAAATTGAACCTAGAGTACTATTCAGAGTCGTACATAAACTAGACTCTATTACTATATTTATCTTGAACTCTTGAAATCTTGATTACTCATGAGTCTTGAATCTTCTTTGAATTCTGAATCTTTAAATCTCTTAAAACTGAACAATCTTCAGTATTAATTCCTGTATACAAATCCTGCATATATGTGTATATATATATTCTAGATAGAGATGTTAGTTTATATTTTATAATCAATTAATATTGAAATAAAGTTGTTGTCATCAAAACTCCATTCTCCAACAATCTCCCCTTTTTGATGATGACAACCTTAGTTTATAAAATATTCATACCTGTTGATTCTGATCCTTTTAATACTCCTCTATCAATATGAATCATATGTACTCTCCCTTAAACTAAGTCTATATTTTATAATTTCTCCCCCTTTGGCATTATCAAAAAGAAATTCTAAAAATACTCCCCCTATATCCTATTACTATCTATATATCCTATTTAACTCTGTACTAAAGTACTAATAAATATAACTCCCCCTAAATTTATGCCTCTATTATATCCTAATGGCTATATAATACTCCCTGAATTGAATAACCTTATATTTCCCTCTAAATCTATGGTTATAAACTTAAAATATTATAAGCCCCCCTAAAATTATGACTATACTAGTCTAATAAACTAAATAGAAAGATAATAAACTAAGCAACCCAATCAATATTTATAATCAATCCAAACAAGAAAATCAGTCCAAACAAGCAATTCAAACAAACAAGCAATTCAAATAATCAATCTAAACCAAATCAAAATAATATATGTCAATTTAAAAATACTTTTTGATCCTTCAACTAATCCTTGAAATTAAAACGCTTCTCCTTAATCTAATACAAGACTAAACCTATCCTAAACTCTAATTCCCTTAAAACTGTAATAAGACTTTAATCTAGACTAAGAAATAACTCCGTTAAGATATCTTAAAATTGTGATATAAGTAAAATTAATATAAGTTAAGTAATAACAATTTTAATCCAAACAATCAACCAATTCAAGTTTTGTTGTCATAAAACATGAATTCAACTAAATTCAAACATAAAGCCAAACATTTTTTGTAACTTCTATTTAATCTAAAAACTTACAAAACTCCTATCAACCAAAAACGCATAAATATGTTTTTAACATACCACTAATGAAATTCAACCATGTCAGACAAGTCAATCAAGTTATTTATGTCCAACAAATCAAACAAGTCAATTAAGTCAAATAAGTCAATCTAATCATTTAATCAAGTTAATCTAGTCTAAGTAAACATGTTATGTATTAATAATCCTATATATTTCTAAGATAATAATTCCCTATATAGTATACTTGTTATGTGTGGAGTTAAAAGTTAACATGTAACACAGTGTGTGTAGTATGTTGGTTATAATGTAGTATGAACTATATGTAAAGAAATATGATATGATATATTGAATGATATGTTACTTGTGATGTGAATGATTTTATTTTGACATGCATTGAAATAGATGAGACATGATATGAAATAAGATGTGTAACGATAATAATGATTTGATGATGATATGAATTTCTGTAAAAGATATTTTAAAGTAATATCTAAATATTATGCATATTCATATATATATTAAAAAAATTGAATTATACAAAGATAATGTTAATTTCTAACCTTGGGTTAATTATACTAATAAAAATAATTAAAGATAAGAGTTTAATTAAAAAATATTTATGATAAATAGTAAAATATTCAGGATAATTCTATGAGTAATATGGAGTTAAATAATCTTCATAAGGTACTTCATACTTTTAAAAGGAATATAAAAATTATATCATATAAAGTAAACTTAAACATATATTCATAAGTATATATATATATAAAACTAATTTAAAAAGGACTTAAAATTTATTTTATTATGAGATTTGCATCAATATTTAGATACAAGTCAATTTTAAATTTGAATTTCAGAAATCAAAACATTTTAATTTCCTTAGAGAACCATTTATATGTTAGAACTTTAAAAGAAGCCTATAGTTATATAAAAAATTATTTTGGTAATTTAGAGTAACCTAAAAGGTATAACTTCTTATGTAACTACATATTTAATATATAAAAAAATGATATATATATATATTTCGTTATATCAAAATTTTAATTTAAATATACAAGTGTCAAGAAATCAAAATTAGTTTGAAGTTACAAATAGTATTTGTGATAATGTAATTCAAAGTTGTTATGAAAAATATATAAATTAAACTATGTATGTTTAAATTTCATATAAAAGTTGTTATGAAAAACCATAAAGGTGTCAAATACATTACAGCCAAAAAGTAATGAGTGTTGAGTCACAAATAGAAGTACATCATAATTATCATACTATTGTCATCCATAGTAATAATAATAAATAAAAGACAACTAGCATCATCACCATGTCTTCCCTCGCTTGAACTTCAAAGTCATCCTACTTTACTTATGTTGTTAAGAGGAGGTGTTAGAACAACAAGTTCTGATGAATAAAATATTAGAGTTTAAACCTTTTTACCTACATTTGGGCAATCTGAAGACTATCAAGGGTATGTCTAGGAGATATCACATACGTATATGAATATTTGTTTGCTAAAAATATATTGGAAAGAGGTTTGGGCTATACAATCACTTAAAATCCAATGATGGACCTAGCCGCTTAATACCAAATCCCTAATAGACACCGTGTGTGTGTGTATATATATAATAGTGCGAGAAATAGTATACAAGGCCATAAATTCTTGTTTCCCTGATATTGAAGAAGGGAGACAAATATGTTGGCTCAAGAAAAATAGGCTGCACAAATTAAGTACATAGGTCTGCGTTGGAATGAATGTCGGCTGTAATGTATATTTATTTTAATTTGATTTTAATTTAATTTAAATAATTAAAATATCTCGTGGTCTCTTAGCTAAAAATCCTGAACCATTATTTAACCGTACCGGCTGATGTTTTCAATCTTATTTGCTATTCTAGACTCAATAGAGTGGTTTCTGAAATTAAATTCGATTATATGACGAAGATAACCAAGTTAAATCGACAATTTATATTAAATTCAATTGACTAAAATATATATCGTTCTCAAAACAACTTAGTCCATCGATAATAAATTATTATTATCGTTCTAATCCAATATAGATTTTATACTGATCAACTGTGTTTTAAATGACATTAGTTCTTTGACCCAGTAAAAGGAGTTTTAATGAATCTGCAATTAGATTGAAATGTGAATTGATAATCTAAACTATCAAATTCGGAAAATGAGCGAGAATGGAGTATCACCAGTTTTGCTCCAAAACGATATTCAAATCTTTAATTAGATTTGAACGTGAAATGGTAATTAGTTTTACCGATAACACCGTGGTGTTAGATATGGAGTATTACCAGTTTTGCTTCATGGGATGAATAGGTTGGGATTGGGAAATAAAATAAATAATTAGTTCGGAGTGGTTCGCTAATCTCGACTAGTTTGGAAAACCATAATCTGGTTTGAAATGATATCCAAAGGAATTAAAGGATAAATTTTAAAGAATTTATCTTGGATAAAATTAATGGGAACCTTTCCCTAAGAATATGAAATTTAGAAACAAGCTGTAGGTTAGTTAGGAAGAATGGTTTCCTGGATATTGATCTGATGTTGGTTTCGGCCTTCGGGGTTAATATTTGGGAAATTGTTCTCTTGCTAATTTGCGGTTAGTGACTGCTGAATTGGAATGAGGTGTATGTTGTGTTTGTGTAACATTTGTTTACTATATACGCGGGTTGTTCGGAAAGTCCGGGTTTATACCCATTCTGAATAACCGATTCGACGATAAGTCGAAGATGACGGTGGTGGAAGACCAGAAGTCTTCACATCGTTTGGATAATTACTGACGATCCTTATTGGGCTGTACACCCAAGGGGATGGAAATAGTTGGTGGTCGTCCAGACGTACTTGGAGATCGATGTATATGCGAGGAAAGTGCCTCCGGTTTCGTTTCGACCCAGAACGAACTTGTAAATGGATTGTGTGTCTGACATTGGATTTTATTCTGTGTTGATTGATCTCTATTAAATATACATCTGTTTGGCGGCGGAAAATTTATTCTCTTGCTTAACGCCCTTCTCTGAGACGTACGAGCTTAGAGGTTGTATATCGATGGACATCAGTCGCATGGCATGAATTGCCTGTGTGGCACGCCTAAGTGGCAATTGATCAAGGCTTCTGTTGAAAAGAAAAGTCTTGTGGTTGATGATCAAAGCACGGCCTCTGTGGCGTAGCTTTGTGTATAACGTGAATTCGCGAGCCTCACACCTCGGTATGAGTCAAAAACGGGATAGTGACTGTGGGGAGAGCACGACGTTTCTTTCTAGCTTTGGTGGTGTCAGTGACTTACCAGCCCTGACATTTATATACTTTTCACCTATGTGGTTGTTGGATGAGGCGCCTTGATTTTAGGTCTGTAAGGACCGGGAAATGTGTGTTCAGGAATAAGTAATCCTCAAACGTAAGAGAGGACCGGCCCTGAAGATCCAAGGATTGCCCAGAGTGTGTAGTCCTGAGACATTTGCTTGAGTGTCTCGAAAGCGGAGAGGAGCTTGCCCCTTGCCTCGACTCATGACGGAAATCCAATTTCCAATATGTGTATTTCGGTTTTATTTGTAGAGCCTAGTATGGCGACATGATAGATGGTACCCATGCCGCCTAGGATTGATATTTATGATTGAAATTGTTTTGACACTATACACTTATAATAGTATCAAATGATTTGTTTTAAACGTACCAAGCATGTTTGGCTATTATAAGGGAAAACCCTATCCTCCGGCTTGCGTTGCATTGTGTGATGGGACCTGGGTCTTATAATAGCTTCATTTTTCGAAAAGCATTGCGTTGTTTATTCTATGCACTAGTATTCTTGGGAGGAAACCCGTTCCGTGTTATACGGCATGGTCCCTTGAATTACTTTCTTTTAAAGTAAAGTTTTAAATAACTATTTTAGTTCTCACACCAGTCACATGACTGACCTGGAGTTTATTGTTTTAACCTAAACTCTGGGTGCCCCTATTTTCGACACGGGCAGCTAGTAGTTTTGGTTTTGCAGATTTATATTGACAGGATCCTGATTTACAGCTGGAACGATCCTCGGAAAGCTCTGTATCCGTGTATTACTTTCAGTTGTGTTTTGTATTATTTTCCGCTGCTATGTAATTTATTGTAATCTCTGATATATATCGAATGTACTTTATTCAATTATACTCTGTATATTCTTGTATCTGATGGAATTGTTGTAATAGCAATGAAATGTTCTTCTGTTTGTGTTCTGATTTGTCCTGTTCTCAAACGATCTGGGGTTTCGAACGGTCTAGATCGGTTTAACGACTGATTCGGATTGAGCGAAATTCCCAGACGTCACATTATTTCGTCGATTTCTATTTAAAACGAATTTTATAAATAGTTTTGAATTCGTTTCAAAAACATTTCAACTTCCATTTCCAATTCAAATCAAAATTGAATTTTTCCTTATAAATTTGTTTTAAATTCATTTCAATCCAATTCAAATTCGTTTTCTATTCAATTCAATTCGAATTCGTTTTCTATTCAATTCAATTCGAATTCGTTTTCTATTCAATTCAATTCGAATTCGTTTTCTATTCAATTCAATTCGAATTCGAATTGAATTGAATAGAAAACGAATTCGAATTGAATTGAATAGAAAACGAATTCAAATTGAATTGAATAGAAAACGAATTTGAATTGGATTGAAATGAATTTAAAACAAATTTATAAGAAAAAATTCAATTTTGATTTGAATTGGAAATGGAAGTTGAAATGTTTTTGAAACGAATTCAAAACTATTTATAAAATTCATTTTAAATAGAAATCGACGAAATATATATAATATATATATTTGTTTTGATGCGGTTTTAACTATGAATTCAAGTATTCATGTTTTCGAATTACGATAATTTAATATACTCGAAATTAAGCCGTATATCGATTATTAAATCGATAAATTCAATATAAAATCCATTTATATTTCTATTTCAACATTTAAAATAAATTCAAATTTCCAATATTAAATGGCTAAAAATCCGGGATGTTACATTCCTTCCCCCTTAAAAGAATTTCGTTCCCGAAATTACTGAGGTAGAAGAAGTGCTACAAACCCGTTAACTTTTCAAAAGCCTATTTCAATTTAATTCCAAATCAATTTATTCATTTTGATCCACTTTCACCAATTCAATTTATTTAACTTGCATCAGTTATTTTTTTTTTCTATTTCCAGAATTCAAATTCCCGGGTCTTGATTTCAAGTCCTTTAGAAATCATAAAAATATATTTATAATCGTCTTAAATTCAAACATTTGAAATTTTCAAACAACTTGGTTTCTTCCAACCAATTTTCATCACAAACTTTTCTAAGGTAGCAATCCGTCACTTGGAAACTCGAAAGTGAACACCGATGATGGCGCACTTGATCATCAGAATTATTTTCCAGTGTCCGAAGTGAATTCAATGCTTTGTCATTTTCAAAATCCATTCAAAATTACTTTTATTCAAAAATCCTTCCAAAACAATGTTATATTAATTTATAACACTTTAGAAAATATTTTTCGAACATCCAGGATTTAAATTCCAAATTTTAGTTTCAATCCAGTTTTAATTCATCTCATTTGTATATGTTATTCATATACAAATTTTATTCGATTATATATATAACCATTCCAATTTTATAATCTCATTTTATTTTAATAATAATAACAACCAACCCATCCATATATAAATAGTAATTTCGGAAAATTATTCTTTTTATATAAAAATATAGTTTTGGGTAAAATTATTTCATTCACCCAACTTTGAAAACATACTGTGTTGAATTACTCTGCACAAGTGTTTAGAAACACCTATCGATACAATTGTAAATTCTGTACCGACCAGAGTTCATAAACCACTCGACAAACCAATCAACACAATGTAAAACAGTTTTCATATCAACTTACAAATAAGCTCTTGCATATATATACACTCAACTCATTCTAGGGTGCTACTGACCCTATCTAACGAGTAAACCGCCGCCAAAGCCTAGGTGTTCGCTCAACCTAAGCTCTGATACCAAATGTGATGACCCGCAAATCCATACTATCTGAGTTGACTAATACAACACACGTCCAACTCAAATAATACAGAAATACGAGTCTTTAGGGTTGAAGAAAAAGAAATAGAAAGATAAGTAGAAGGCTTGAGTTCAGACGGAGGAAAAAATGAAGGCTATGGCTAATTTTATAGATGCGAAGGAAACATGATGTACAAGGCCATAAATTCTTGTTTCCCAGATATTGAAGAAGGGAGACAAGTATGTTGGCTTAAGAAAAATAGGCTTCGCAAATTAAGTATATAGGTCTGCGTTGGGATGATGGTCGGCTGTAATGTATATTTATTTTAATTTGATTTTATTTTAATTTAAATAATTAAAACTCGTGCTCTCTTAACTAAAAATCCTGATCCGTTATTTAACCGTACCGGCTGACGTTTTCAACCTTATTTGCTATTCTAGACTTAACAGAGTGGTTTCTGAAATTAAATTCGATTATATGATGAAGATAACCAAATTAAATCGACAACTTATATTAAATTCAATTGACTAAAATATACATCGATCTCAAAACAACTTATCCATCAATAATAAATTATTATTATCGTTCTAATCCAATATAGATTTTATACTGATCGACTGATTTGTTTTGATTCAGTTTTAACTATGAATTCAATTATTCATGTTTTCGAATTATGATAATTTAATATACTCGAAATTAAATCGTATATCGATTATTAAATTGATAAATTCAATATAAAATCCATTTATATTTCTATTTCAACATTTAAAATAAATTTAAATTTCTAATATTAAATGACTAAAAATCCGGGACGTTACACCACTAATTATACAATATATAAAGTTGTACATACCACATATTCTACCATCGAATAACAATAAATACATCAAGTCATCAAGTCTATCATACAACAACCAAATCTACCATCAAAATAATATGTACAAAACATCATACCATACCGTCTATTCAACTACCAAGTCATGTTGAACAATAAAAACATACCTAACACTGAAGTCACTCATCTCCAAAACATCCGTAACCTGCAGAGCCAGAAGAAGATGAAAAACGGCCATGCTGCTGCATGAACTCAGACATACGCTGCTTCAGAAGTTATGTCATCTCAATGGTTTGGCGGCGATTCTGATCATCAAGTTGCGTCATTGTAGACCTCAAGTCGTCGATCTCTACTAAGTCGGTATCGACTCTTGTCCGTCTACTCCGTCTTTGAGTGATAGCTTGTAACAATTATTTAATAATCTTTTAATCATGTTCAGTTATATTAATTACCTATAATTTGAAAATGTTATTTTATTTCTAAACTGAATATCAAATCCTGAAAAAAATTGGTTACCACTTGATTTCCAAATCTATATCGTCTGTTTCACGACGGTGGATCAATAACTGACTGAAATATAACATCCTCCTCATATGTCATGAGATGCTCTCAACCCGTATCAGCTAAAAGCTGCTGGCGCTACTCCATTAACTTTGCCTGCATGCCCAAATAAGAACGTAGATAAAATTAATATCATGATATCTTATTTCATTATAGTTTAACAATTATAACAAATACTAATATATAAAATAAAGTATTCTTACGGATCTTCCTAGATTTTTCATCGTGCCATGAATACGAGGCTATCCCATCCGTATTTACATGCATGCAATTAAACATATCCATATATGACACTGGACCCTACCCCTCAGCCTCCTGAATTTGATTATTATATACAATTGTTATACATTCAAAATTATATAGCATATTAACTACTTATAATTCACATTATAAATTTTACCAACTTCTGTCGATACAGCTGAATTTACTTCGATCCTCCTCGATGAGTGCCTGGATTTATATTTCTATTTGCAGAGTTTCTTTCCGACTCTGCTATACATTCACAATTTGATTTATCGACCAAATATTTTTGTATTTAAAAAATGTTTAGTACACTTATCTTCGCCTCATCAGTATTCCAATATTTGTGCCATCCTTCCCATATGCTCGCCTCTATCCAGTTATGTTTTTGCATTCTTTTCTTTATCCATGATATGAAATTCTTATAATTCTTTCTCATTATTTGCGTCAAAAGTCGAGCCAACTACAAGTCGTCTATTTGTATATCCCGCTCAGCCTGTATTTCACTGTAAACAAACAATCAATCATTAAGCAGTAAAATATGTACAATATATTAAGGATAAAAAAAAATCTAAAATGGGAAAATAAAGGAATATACTTACAAGGATGTCATGCCAAATATATTGTACGATGTGATGCTGGATGGTATTCCATCGGGTTTGATGAAATCCCATCAAGAAATTTTAACCCTTCCACCAATTTTAACACAACTTTAACTTGATTATTATCTAATTCATAACATGTTTGGATTTTTTTACTGTCATTTGGTTTCATATAAAGCTCGGGATATTTGCACACTTCTTGTATATCGCATCTTGATTTTAAATCATCCTTCATCTTTCTTTTGACATTCAAAATTGTGTTAAAAACATTAACAAATACAATTCTCTCATTGTGCATCACGTCAATATTATGACGAAGCAAAAGATGTTTCCAATACAGAAACCCCAAAAAAATAGACTGTTTGCACCAATTATGAAAAGTCGATTTACCTTCAATTTTTGTTTACACTCCAGATTAATATATCTTTGGATGTTCCCTAACTAGTTCATATATGTCTTCGCCTGAACATATCAATAGTGGTTGTGATGACCGCCCATAACTCCTGCACTTTACAAGAGGAATAATACATTGACAGACGTGCCAGACAGCTATGGATGATCATCAGAGTTGAAGAACACAGTGTGGCACCTATCGTATAACTCACAACGCAAGGATAAAATGTAATAGAACATATACAACATGCCATAATAGTGAAGCATTTATGAGTGGAAACTTAAACTTTCATAACAACCAAAAAGAATATCCATACACCCTTGGATTACAACATAAGTGTCTGTACAAATTTGCCTCACTACAACACTCAGAGAAAACACCAATCATAACAGCTGAAGTAATAAGTACTAGATAGTAGAAAAACTGATACGCAAGCCTCCTGCTCGTCATCGCTCTACATCATCGCCTCACTAAGTTCTACTACCTATAACCTGCTACTCAGTCTGCCTATCCAAAACCGGATGAACATCCAAAGGTAATATAAGAGGAATCATAAAACCTTGAGTCAGAAAACAGTCTTAATGAGCGATAAAACAGCTATCTAGCATCATCAATGAAGTATATGAGAATAGGCAGATTAATCAACCGATCTACCAAAACTCCAGAAATGAACCCAAACCCATCTTCCCCACATCTGACAGTGATAGCTTTTACAACAAGCATTTGAAAACAATGGTGCATCCATGACAATCAAAAGCAACCAGACAATAGCAATCATAGCAACTAGTTATATCTCACGTAAACCATCCTAATCGAGATCAACAACCCTCAAGCGCAAGTCCCAAAGGCCTAAACCAACATCGGACAAGCACCCAAGAAACATCTCCCTTGACGTTAAACAACTTACACGAGACGGTACAAGCAAAACAACCAACATCAATGACCCTGGCTATCATTTCGTATCATGCTTCGAAACCATCGTTAATCATATGACGACCAACCTTGCCATACATCAAGGGCTAATGGTAACCCCGGTTCTAGGAAAAATTCCATACGCATTTCATCGATACGTATCTAGGCCTTTCAACGATACCCAGGGTACTCGACCATTCAACCGATCATTAAGACGTCCCTATTGTATGCTTGCTTTGAGTCAGCTGGAACCAATGACAATGATAATCTATCATCCTTCAATATCTTTAGTCGTCCTCCTCGACAGCTATTCATAGCTCAAGCAACCTTCTCGAGAACGATTATCTACAAACTCAACACCCTTGAGTCATCTTCACATTCGTTGCATTACGACGATCAACGAATACTTCACGTTGCTTCATACATTCCTCCTTGAATTCGCGCTGAAGCTATAACAATTGTCGACTCAAAAAAACAAGCTTCGTTTGGTCGACATTCTTTAGGTCTTGAACTTCTTAGGTCTTGCTTCTTAGATCTTACACTTTAGGTCTTGCTCCTTAGTCTTGCTCCTTAGGTCTTAAAACGAACTAAGACCTAACACATTAGATTTTAAAACGACCTAAGACCTTACACATTAGGTCTTAAAAACGACCTAAGACCTAACGACCTAACACACTAGGTCCTAAAAACGACCTAAAACCTAACACACTGGGTCTTAAAAACGACCTAAGACCTAACAAACTAGGTCTTAAAAATGACCTAATGCTCTAGCGACCTAAAACCAACGACCCAACCTTATGTTTTTCTTGAGTAACAAGTCACACGACCCAAACTCCATGCCACATCATCAACGACCTAAGAAAAATGATCCAACTCTAGATCTGGCCAAAATTAGCTCCAATCTTGATCAAATCGTCACCAAACAACAACATCGATGAAAACAACTCATCTAAATCATCCAATTCCGCAATCAACACTTTATGGAAACATCAACATCATCAAAATGACAATTATTCCTCAATAATCATATAAGATTCACTAAATCATGATAAATGAATGAATAAACTAAAACAATGGATCTAACCTCTATAAACATATGAATTAACGTTAGATTTACCAGTTTTAAGTTGGTAGATTAGATCAGATGGTGTGAAAATATACTTACCATTATGTAGATCTAGGTGAAAACAACTTAAAATGATGAAAATATGAACAAACAACCCACTTGATCGAATCTGTGTGAGAGATGTTTATCACTCACCAAACCTTCAATCTAGCTCAAAAACAACACATCACGAATCTGAACAGCGAAGAACAACTTTCAAACTCCTTAATTTGATGAAATATCCCTTTGCTTGATATAGATCTAGCTTTGATTGACGTAGATCTTCAATCTTCTTCCCTAGATCTATATTTTAATGGTGGAAAGTTGTATTTGATTGAGCAAGGAGGACATGAGCTCAACCCAATGAGAGAATGAAGAAAAGTAACCCTCTCTCCATGGATCTAATCCCCTATTTATAGCCTCCCACCAGCCCACTAATGGGCCTCCTCAAATCAGCCCATCAATGGCTTACACAACCTGAACTGAAATTGTGAAACACTAAAATCGCGATTCCTCCCAAACCGCTGAACCAAATCTTTAATGTGACCACTCTACGGAATTCAAAACACCATTTCCTTTCCAACGAAATCAATCTCAACACCTAATTTGATCCCGATCAAAAGTTATACCCTGTATAAAACTGACAGGGGTAAAATGTCCATAAATAAAATTGGTAAAAATTATGGACATGTCTCACATCCCCATAACCAACATATCAAAATATGAGAATGATCCAACCCTCAGGGAATTAAATAAAAATATTTTACGGTCCTCCAACATGTAAAATGCAAGTTGTTACATTCTTCCCCCTATAGTAATTTCGCCCCCAAAATCCCAAGCAAACACAAGCAACCAAACATTTCCGCATGCCTATCATCCATGAGCAGCCAATTTACCATCCAAACTAGCATCCATCAAGCCATGCATCCATAGCCTTATCCCAGCATGCAGAATTCTGATAACAATATCAACAACAATAATAGTACAAGTTACAATGGGGGTAAGAATGATACAACCTTATGCGTCATACCACCGAAGAGTTCTAGATGGGTCACCTTCGCTTTCTCTTCCGATTTCCACGTATAGTCGTTGTCATCCTCACTCCATTTTACCTTGACTTGCTTAGCTATCTTCCTCCTAAGCTGTTTCGTGTCATTCCCCATAACGGGAAGTGGCTTACGAAGTTTCATTACTACAGTCTTGACTTCTAGGTCTTCGTACTGCTCCAGAGATACCACCACATTCGAATCATGCACATACTTCCAAAGAAATGGCACGTGGAAAACATTAGGCACATTTGACACTTCTCGGGTAACTCCAAATTATATGCGAGCTTTACAATTTGCTCGATTAACGGAAACGGTCCAACAAACTATATGCAAGCTTTAAAATTCCGTTTCTTGCCCTGGTTCTAGGTAGTCCATTAATAAAATCGATCGATATCTGCTCCCATATCCATATAGGAACTGCCAACGGCTGAAGCGATACACTCGGCTTCTTCTGTTCAACTTTCACTAACTAATAGTCCATGCACTTGGAAATATACTTTCCAATATCCCTTATCATCCCTTCCCAGTAGTAAGATCACTTCATGTCCTGATATATCTTATTACCACCAGGATGAATCGTCAACTTCGAGTGATGACATTCCCTTAGAAACTCATCTCTCAATTCGTCGACATCAGGAACAAACAGCAATCCTTGCTTTCGAAGCCAACCTTCTCAATCAACCTCGAACTCTTTGTCCTCTGGTTCCAACTTTTAGAAAAACTCGACAAGCTTTGCATCTTGCTTTTGGCTCTCCCTATCCTTTCGATGTGAGTAGGTCTTACCGATAAGCTTGCCAACATTTCAGGTTCCAACTCACACCGTGGTCTGAAATCAAATCTCGTCAAATACTCGACGCTCTTCTAGTATGAAAATATCACTTCTAAAGTTGCGTGTCTTCGACTTAACACATCTGGAACTGCATTACCTTTACTAGAAGTATAGGCTATACCAAAATCATATGATACCAAAAACTCTAACCACCGCTATTGCCGAAGATTCGACTCCTTTTGGGAGAAAAGATATTTTTACCACTTGTGATCTGTGAACAACTTGAATCGAACCCCCAATAGGTAATGTCTCCACATCCTTAGAGCAAACATGATCCCTGCCAACTCAAAATCATGAGTTGGATAATTCCTCTTATGTGGCTTCAGCTGTCGACTAGGATAGGCTACAACTCTATCTTTCTACATTAGTACTGCTCCTAGTCTAGTACCACATGCATTAATGTATACCACCATCTCTTCATTTCCACTTGGAATCATCAAAATAGGAACACTCGTTAGTCTCTCTTTCATGATTCCGAAATCTTGCTCATGCTTTGCATCCTATGTAAACACTTGGTTCCTCTTCTTCAATCTTGTTAATGGAGCAGCTATCTTGGAGAAATCCTCGGCGATGGATACATGTTCTTCTTGGTCACCTTGTTCAACTCACGATAGTCCACACACAAACTCAGGGATTTATTGGCCTTGGTTCCAAACATAACTGGTACTCCCCATTCGGATACGCTTCTCCGAATGAATTCTTTTCCCAAAAGTTCACGAACTTGCACCTCTAACTCTCGCTGTTCCTTAGGCGTCATCCGCCTAATTGTCATAACGATAGGTCTAGCACCCTCGACCAAATCAATTCTGAACTCAATCTCACAATGCGGCGACAAGCCTTTGACTTCTTCAAAGACATCCTCAAATATATTTGCGATCATCACAGATGACAAGTCTTCCTATGAAATCACAAGTGTATATAAAAAGCTCATGAAGACACCATCTTCGGGCTTACATCGAATCAAAACCTTCTGCCCTTCCACATCCCCGACTCCCACCTCAAGCTTCTCGCAATTCACTCTTGCCACATATGTCTTGAGCCAATCCATGCCCAAGATGATCCCAAACCCAGCGAAGTTCAAAACAAAGAAATCACACATAAAAGAGCAACCATGAATCGATAACACAAGACCACGACAAAGCATACAAAGGATGGACGAACCCCCAACTGGATTAGTCACAACCAGAGGACTATCAGAAATCTCAGATTCCAAACCTAAGTGGCACACAAGCTCATTACAAACAAATGAATGTGATGCTCCAGTATCAAACAACACACGAACTTAAACACCTTTAACTGAAATAGTACCTTGAAACGACGACACCCTTTCCTTTCTCCTCTACAGTAGGAGCTCTTAAAGAAGACGATACGACCTCTAAAGTATAAGCCTTCACTATCTGCTTCCCTTCCGCTAGCTCTAGACAATCCTTCTTATCATGCCCAGGTTTTCCACACTTGAAGCACTTCTTTTCAGCTTTTTGATTCTTACACTCATTAGTGAAATGGCCCTTCTATTGGTAGCCGTAACAAACCACCACACTTTTAGGTTTCTTCTTGCCATCCTTTTCTTTCGGCTGTTGATGCTTCCTCCTCTTCTTATTAGTACCACCCTGCGGTGGTTTCAAAGCTTCCTGGGTTGAAGCAACAACATTTGCATCTTTAGGAAACAAGCTTTCATGTCGAATAGCTTTCTCCACTATCTTCTCATATAGATCACCAGGATGATCCACCAATGGCTTCCCAATATAGGTATCAAACCCATAGCAAACTTTTAGTACTTCTGATAAAGAGAGTCAATGTACGATCGAGCGTACTTGGACAAGGCCTCAAAATCGGAAACATACTCAAGCACTGACCGACCATTATGTTTTAGCTCTACATACTTCTTGAAAAGAACTGACTTCTGAGCAGTAGGGATAAACTTCGTCTCGAACTTGACTTGGAACTGTTCCCATGTTATCTCTTCTTCCGGAGTCTCCAAAGTGATAGAGTTCCACCAATCCATGGCTCTACGTTGCAATTGTCTCGATGCAAGCTTCCTCTTTGTTGCATCGTCAATACCCAAATCTCCAAAAATACGTACACAACCATCTAACCACCTCTGAACCTCTTTAGTTGGCTCTGTCTCCTTCAACGGCTTTCCTCCGAGAGAATTGAATTCTTTGCATAGCTTCGCGATGTCCACAGCCCTCAGTACCTGCACATGAACTACTATATCTACCGCTGATGCCTCCTGAGCGGGTACCCTCCTCATGATTGCTGCCATCGTGGCCACAAACATAGCTGGGTAGTCTGGTATACCTCCTGAAATGACCCAAACTTCCCCTTACAAGAAAGCTCGGATTGATTTGAGAACACAATGCATCAGAACACAAACAGAAGAACATTTCATTGCTATTACAACAATTTACATTAGAGTACAAGAATAAATCAAGGTATGAATAAATTTTACACAATGGAAAATATCAGAGATTAAAAATACATAGCAGCGGAAATAAAATATATAAATACAATGCATAGCGAAAATACATCAATTAGCATAACTAAAAGAAATACACGGATACAAAGCTTTCCAAATATACCTCCAGCTGTAATCCAGGATCCTGTGAAAAGAAATATCTATGAAAACCAAGACTACTAGCTTCCCGTGTGGAAAATATGGGCACCCAGAGTTTAGGTTAAAAAATTAAACTCCGAGTCAGTCATGGGACTGGTGTGAGAACTTAAACAGTTATTAAATCTTTACTTTAAAAGTTGGGAAATAATGGGACTACGCCGTATAACATGGAACAGGTTTACTCCACATGAATCTCAGTTTAAAAATAAAACAACGCAATGCTTTTCGAAAAATGAAGCTATTATAAGACTCTGGTCCCATCACACAATGCAACGCAAGCTGGAGGATAGAGTTTTTCCTTATAATAGCCAAACATGCTTGGTGCATTTTAAAACAAACCATTTTGATATTACTATAAGTGCATAGTGTCAAAATCAACTTCAAATATAAATGTATCAATCATAAACTGCATGGGTACCATATATCATGTCGCCATACTAGTTCTACAACTAAAACCGAAAAATGTCGTATTGGAAATTGAATTTCCATCTATGAGTCGAGGCTAGGGATGGATCCTCTCTGATTCGAGACACTCTAGCAAATGCCTCAGGATTACACACCGTGGGGCAAGCCATGGATGCGGTAGGGCCGGTCCACACATACTTTGGTGGATTGATCATTCCTAAACAATACGTTTTCCGGTCCTATCGGAGCTATCTCTGAGCCTCGAAGTGACTCAATATCCGAGATGCCTCGCTATCCGTCATCCACATAAGTAAAATATCTGCGCTCCATAATATGACACCACTTCTAGCCAGAAAGAAATGCAAGTTCTCCCTACGGTCACTATCCCGTTTTTGACTCATACCGGGTGTGAGGCTCGCGAATTAACGCTATACACAAAGCTATGTTGATTAAAACCGTGCTTTGATCATCAACCACAAGACTCTGCTTTTCAACAAGAAGCCTTGATCATTTGCATCTTAGCATGCCACATTGACAATTCACGTGGTTAACCGACTTTTTGGTCCGGTTCCCAAAAGTACACAAGACATGGCTGACTTAACGCATCGCGTGGAACTAAAGCCGAAAGGGACGCTTAAGAGCGAACGAAACGGGATGAAGAGGGACAGTGCCAACAGAGACCTCGTGGCACCCAAACACCTATTCATGAAGCCTTCGCGCACCTTGCAAAGCGGACTTCGTACCCTTGGGAGGTGCGAATTTCGCACCCCCCAGGGGTGCGAAATTTGCACCAAATAGGATGCGAAATACGCACCCAGAAGGGTGCAAGTTTTGCACCGCAGGAGGCACGAGTTTCACACCTCCATGGGGGGGGGGGGACGAATTTTGCACCCACAAGGTGCAAAATTTCGTACCCTCGAGGTGCAAAATCTCACCCCCACGAGGTGCAGAATTTCGCACCCTCGAGGCGCGAAATCTTGCACCCACGAGGTGCGAAATCTCGCACCCAAGAGGTACGGAATTTCGTACCCACAAGGTGCGAAATTTCGTACGCTGGGCTCAGGTGGAATTTTCAGTGTGCACAGGCTTCGGGTGCGAAATTCTGGCATGTGCAGGCTCCAGGTGTGAATTTCTGCTTGTGGTCCCCTATTTCTACCTACTCCCAACTCCCTTTCCTATAAATACCCCATGACTTCACACTTGAAAGGGGTTGAAATTTGAGACCTCGGGACATCTAGAGAGCTCCATTAATGGCATCTTCCATTTGAGGAAGAAGAAGGACAAAAGTGCCATTTTCTTAATATATTTAATATATGATAATTATGACATCATATATGAGAGCATGACATCATGCCTTAGAGATTTCATCATATAGCTTAGAGATGACATCATGTAGCTTTTAAATAAATGTAATGAGATGTCATGGGAGGGTCTCAACCTTGTAAACTTTTGTGATTAATAATATTCCAACAACGCTTCAAAGTGGACGTAGGCCCCTCACGAGGTCAAACCACTATAAATCTCTTGTGTTATTTACTACTTTTCTACTCTTGTTTGTGCGACCAAATTAACTATTCCTAGTAATTGGAATCTTTGGCGTTTACAACATTTTTTGCCTTCAACATTTGGTGCTTTCACTGAGAAAACTTGGATTTTGCGCCTTTGTCGCACATTGTCGTCTCGAACCCCAATGAGCTTGAGGTTCCTTGCTAAGCCTGCCGTCGAGTCCGCTCACGATGGCAAAGCTACCAAAGAATGCAATGGTTGGCTCTTCAGCCACAGCCGAGGCTGGCATGTCCCAATAACCTTAACCAGTGGACATCCCGGCCACTAATGAAACCGTCCCTCCTAGTGTGGACCCTGAAGCGCCCGCAACACAAGCTCAAATACGTGCGCTTAATGAGAAATATGAGAACACAGCGGTCGAGCTTAATCAAGCATTAAGGAATAACATCGACCTTATGCGACAACTTCAAGAAAGTCAGCGCATTGTCGCTCGACTTCAACTAACTCAGAACAATGCTAGACCCTGACCAACCATATCGGCAACTTCCTCTTACGAGTCGAGGTGCCCGCGTCAAAGGAGGAGGAATATGCTCATCAACAACGTTGCCGCCCGCAAAATGCCCTCGACAACGGTAATGACAATGGTTATGCCAACGACAATGGGAACGACAACGATGACCGAACTACAGTCACATATAGCGAGGGGCACAGTGCTGAGACCGCTCTCGCTTGATCATCAATGACGGACCAGGTCCTACAAACCAACCTCTTCCTCGACACAACCTGACGGTGGGTAATCGGGCTGATGGGCTCACTATTCCCACTGCCCGCGTCCCTCTAGAACAGGAACCGCATCATCCTGCTCTGCCTCACCGTCCACACCAAGACCCAATCATAGATGTCAAGGACATGGAGGAAGACGATCCAGATGTCCATCGTAGAAGATGCCCTCGGAATAGAACTCTAGAACCTCGCCAAAACCCATGGGTCCCAATGGTGGATCCCCATCCAACTTACCTACTCGACATGGTTTGAAGAAACATGAGGGAAATGCGAGAAAATGTGCACGATTCATGGGAAGCGCATATTAGGCGTAACCCCTTTACAAGAAGGGTAAACGAAGCTGAATAGCCGCGATGCTTCAGCAAGTCGCAAATGCCACTCTACGACGGCACCACTAAGCCCTGTGCCTTCCTAAATAGATATGAATGGCAAATGGACTTGAGCCGGGGTAACGATCCGGTCAAATGCAAGTGTTTCCCAGTCTTCTTATTAGGAACTTCTTTGTTATGGTTCTTTCGCCTTCCGCTTTATTCCATTAACAATTTCGGCTAGTTAGTGATGCAGTTGATCAAGCAATTCAAAATGCATATACCAACTCCAAAGAATGCCCTCACCCTCTCCAACTTGTACCAAGGGCCCGCTGAGTCGCTCAAAAGCTACCTCTCCAGGTTCAATATCGCTCTCGCCGAGGTTGAGGATTCAGATCCTGGCACTATACTCTTTCAATTAGCCAAAGGTATCCTCCCTACTTCCGAATACGGGGCGTGGATTTATCAGAAGCAGCCAAAAAGCCTTGATGAGAAGGCGGATCGGTACTTACGCCAAGAAGAGGCAAGATGCAACCGACTCTCAGCCACCAGTCGCCCCAGTGGCTCTCAAGCAGGCGCTGCAAATAACAACCTCATAAAAAAACAAGTAGGAGAGCCCTTTGATTGGAACAAGGGGCCAGGTCCTAACAGGCAAAGATCGAGCAATGGTAGGCAAGATGGCCGGAACAACGATCAGGCCCTAACCGAGCCAAGAAAGCCCGACCCGTACCGAGGCTTCGAGACATACACCCCACTAAACGAGGATCTAGAAACAATTTACTTGGAGACATGCAACATTTTGCCATACAAGAAGCTGCACATTAGGGAATCAATCGACCTTGAGAAAAATACTGGGAGGTACTGCCTATACCATCACATGTATGGCCATGATACCAATGAATATCGCCAGCACGTGGATGTGATTGAGAAGCTTATCCGCGAAACACTTGAGCAATACATCCAAGAACCTTTTCCTTTCGAAACAAATCTAAAGCCTCAGGCACCAGCGCCTCAGGAAGCCGCCAAGGCAGCTCCAAGTCCATCTAACCCAAGGCATGGGATCATAATCAAAGCCATATGTGGTGGACCATATCCCATACATGACAACTTCCGAAAAATGAAAGAGTATGTGAGTTCCATAAAACATGCTACTTATGAAACTTTCTCTACACCCAATGAATCCGTCCCAGCCAAGCTCCAAAAGATCATGCGGGACGACATCGTTTTCCACGAAAGGGATTCTGCCGGGGTGGAAATCCCAACCACCGATCCACTAGTTATCACAGCTCAGATCGGTGCTGCTTCTATCCGAAAGGTGTTAATCGATTCCAGAAGCATAGTCAACATCATTTTCAAAGTTCCTTACGACCAAATGACGTTATAAACGAATGACTTAAAGCCATGCTGCGCCACGATCCATGGCTTCAATAGGGCTTCTAGTTCCCCAGTGGGAATGATCGATTTACCTGTGGAGCTAGGCGAGGGGGTACGGAGCCGGGTCCGAATCCTCACCTTCGTGGTTATAGACATTGATTCCCTTGTAACACTTTCCTTGGACGCCCTTTTCTCACTGAGTTTCAGGTCTGCATGTCGCCATGGTCTCTCGTAATGAAATTTCCAATAGAAAACGGGGTTGGAACAGTCAGAGGCGACAAAGTAAGCGCCAGTGAGTGTTATGTAATAGAATGGAAGAATGCGCGCAACAAGGACAAGGAAAAGCAGTGCCCACACCTTCTTGCATCAAGACTATTTCAGCATAGCAATCAGCAACGTCTGGGCCTTTTCTCAGGCGCCACTGCCGTCTTTCCGAAGACCTCGACCCACGGAAGGACGAAGAGCCCGAGTACAAGAGGGCTACCCCAGTCCAATCTACAGTGGATATTCCCGTTAATCCCGATGATCCATCAAGGGTGCTGAAGATAGGATCGCAACTCCATGCCGCAATCAAAGAAGATCTTGTAGATTTCTTGAAGGCAAATTTGGATGTGTTTGCATGGACTCACTCCGATATAAGAGGCATCGACCCTGCGGTCACAAGCCATTGTCTAAGCATTGATCCCGCAATGCCTTCGATCAAGCAAAAGTGCCGCTTCTTGGGACCCGAAAGGTCCAAAGCACTCGAGGAAGAAGTGGACAGTCAACTCAACAACAACTTTATTCGCGAAGCCGATTACCCCGAGTGGGTCTCCAACCCAGTTCTGGTCAAGAAGGCCAACAGTAAATGGCGAACGTGTGTTGACTTCTTCGACTTAAAAAAGGCATGTCTTAAGGACAGCTTCCCACTCCCAAAGATTGACCAACTTGTTGACTCAACTATCGGATACCAGCTACTATCTTTCATGGATGCCTACTCAGGCTATAATCAAATTCCGATGAACCTTTGCGACCAGGATCACACCTCTTTCATAACAGACCTCGGACTTTACTGCTATCGCGTCATGCCCTTCGACCTCTAGAATGCTGGTGCAACTTATCAGCGAATGGTTAATCGACTCTTTAAAAACCAAATCGGAAAGTCCATGGAGGTGTACGTGGACGACAGGTTGGTAAAATCTAAAGTATCAAGCGGTTATGTTCACGACCTCTCTGAAATGTTCGATATCCTTCGTTAGTACGACATGAAACTCAACCACTTGAAATGCTCCTTCGGAGTCGCTTCAGGAAAATTCTTTGGTTTCATCATCAACTCTCGGGGAATCGAAGCTAATACAGAAAAAATCCAAGCTATTTGGGACATACAAATCCCCAAGAACATTAATGATGTCCAAAGTTTAAATGGAAAGGTCGCCGCTTGAAGTCGGTTCATATCCAAGGCCACCGGCAAGTGCATTCCTTTCTTCGATTTACTTCGAAAAGGGAAACACAATTTCAAGTGGACCCCAGAATGCATTTCTGTATTCAAAGAACTTCTGGATCACTTAAAGCAACCACCTATCCTATCTAAGCCCGTAGACCATGAGGACTTATACATTTATTTGGTTGTTTCTACTCAGGCAATCAGCTCGGCGTTAATCCGCCTCGAGGACCGCATCCAACGGTCCGTCTACTACATAAGAAAATGATTGACAGGGGCAGAGAAGAATTACCTGAAGCTGGAAAAACTGGCATTCTGATTACTCATTTCCTCTCGGAAACTTCGACCATACTTCCAGTCTCATCCTATAAAGGTTTTCACCAATCAGCAACTACGACCGGTCCTGTAGCGACCCGAAGCGTCGGGATGGCTACTGAAATGGAGTATGGAGCTGAGCCAGTTTGAGATAACATTTATTCCCCACCTAGCCATCCTCAGCCAAGCTCTCACTGACTTCATAGTAGAGTTTACTGCCCCCGAGGAGACTCCGGCAGAAAACACGGAAGCTCCCGACATTCAATGGAAATTGTTTGTGGACGGGTCCTCCATCAACAGATGTTCTGGGGTCGGAGTCGTGTTCATTACCCCTGAGGAACGCCCAATATGCTACGCGCTAAAACTAAATTTCCCTACTACCAACAATAATGCAGAATGTGAGGCCTTGATTGCCGGACTTAGAATCGCGATCGAGCTCAAACTAAAGACAATCCATATCTTCTCCGACTTTCAACACATCGTGCGTCAAGTACAAGGGGAATATCAAGCTAAGGGGGAACGACTCGCCCTGTACTTAACCAAGGTCCAGGAATTACTCACTTATCTTGATCACTTTGTCATCTATCACATACCCCGAGAGCAGAACGAAAAGACAGATTTGCTATCTAAACTGGCAAGCTCCGAGGATCCATAACCCTTGGGATTCGCCCCCGTCGAAGTGCTCAAATCCCCTAATATCAAGAATGTTCAAACTGAGGCAGTCATGAATGCCGAACCCGAATCTGAATCTTGCGTGACGCCAATCAAGAATTACCTATAGCATGGGACCCTTCCGAGGAGCTACAAAGAAAGATGACCAGTCACCTGCCAATCGGCCCGCTATCTTCTTATGGATGGGATTCCCCACTGTAGAGGTTTCTCTGTCCCATTGCTCAGATGTGTGGCCCCCTCATGATGCCATTAAAGTCTTAACCGAGGTACATAAAGGGGAGTGTGGCGACCATACTGGAGGGCAAACCCTGGCCAGAAAAATACTTGGACATTGTTATTATTGGCCCTTGCTCGATCAAGACGCCATAGACTATGCTCACAAGTGCGACAAGTGCCAGCGCTTCTCAAAGATCCCGAGAGCCTCTCCTATAGAGCTGACACAAATGGTTAGCCCATAGCCTTTCACCATGTGGGGAATCGACATCATTGGAACTCTTCCAATGGCCAGGGGCGGGGCCCGATACGTTGTCGTCGTAGTTGACTATTTTACCAAGTGGGTAGAGGCCGAAGCACTCGCCATAATCTCCACCAAGAAAATGATCAACTTCGTTGTACGCAACATCATTACTCGATATGGGCCCCTCAAGCTATCGTCTCTGACAACGACACTCAATTTGAGAGCATCGAATTCAAAGCCTTCTGCCAACGACACAACATTAAAAAAGATTCTCGGCAGTGGCTCATCCTCAAGCTAATGGGCAGGTCAAAGCAGTCAACGAAGTTATTAAGTCCGTCATCAGGAAGCATTTGGAAAAGTTTGGGGGCATGTGGGCAGACGAACTTCCTCTAGCTCTATGGCCATACCGAACCACCCACAAGACAACAACCAAACATACTCCCTTCGCCCTCGCCTACGGATCAGAAGCCGTCATTCCTATCGAACTCAAGCTTCCATCTCATCGATTCACCTATTTCAATCCGAGGACAAACCAAGATTTACTTTTAGCATCACTTGACTTGTTGGAAGAGAAAAGGAACGAAGCTGATCTCTGAACCGCAGCCCAACGACAACGAGTCACCTAATACATCAATTCTAGAGTCCGCTATAAGGATCTCAACGTCGGCGACCTCATCTTAAAACAGGTCTTCCCTCCACCTACAGGCCTCGCTCCTTGTTGGGAAGGTCCGTACTCCATACAACGAAAGATTGGTAATGGGTCTTTCAAACTCGCAATCGTGGACGGAGCTGGTCTCCCGAGTGCATGGAACAGTGAACATCTCCACCGCTACTTTACATAACTTAGTACATAGTTATTTATGCTTTCTAACAATGTTTTGTTTTATGACAATTCAACGCATTGTAAAGGCTATTACTGCCAAAGTTATTAGTGGAAATGATGTTCAAATTCCCATCTCTTCTTGTTTATGTTTACCCCGCGCATGACACGTTTGACTGATCCTGACAACTAGCTTACGTTCAAACAGTCGATTGTCGTATCGGCCTCCGAGCATGGAGTCGGTACCGTCGTCCGAGTCTCAAGCCAACCTCGAGGCCAAAACATAATAGATACGACTGGCACCCCGAGCACGAGAGCCGGCAACGCTACTCGAGTCACCGGCCAGCGGCGCGACCGTATGTATATAACCACGAACTCTAATCTCGGCCCCGTACCGAGATCAAGGATAAATAATTCTGCGCCCAAGTCCCAATCGACTTGAGGCCACCCAACAGCTAGGCGAGAGTGATGAAAATCCCTCACTCCGCTACGGGTACCTGTCGAATCTTGGTGCAGCACCGAGACCGACCTTTAAATCGTTTCTACCCTGAAGCTCTCAAGGATAAAGGGTAGCCCATGGCCACGATCGGACCCTACGGGGTAATGATCCAGGGTACTCTTCTTAGGCGAATAAACAACTCATGCGGCTCGCCTCAACCCGATGAACGATGGGAGAGCCACACACCGGACGGACCGCACAACGCGACGTCATACGCCTTCGCTACACTTGGGATTAACCCCGGGTAACCTAAACACAGCAGGCACTTAGCCTGGCTTCGCAAACTACGGGTTTCCTGAGTTGAGGGAAACTTACTAGAAGCTTGCGCTCTATCACACCCCTCCGGAATAATTGACTCGGAGCGCGGTACACAATCACACCCCTCTGGAATAATTGACCCAGAGCGTAACACACAATCACTTTTTTGTTAGGTGTAACGATAAGTATGCTTATGCATGTACGGGACGCCTGAAAACATAAGAAGAACATCCGAACACTTAAACAAAGGGGGATTTTACAATAAGGGCTTACATACCTCAACCAATTGATTTCTAGGACACACCCATTAAATAATATATTTCCAGGACATTATTTACAGAATTAATTTGTAAACGACACGTCATTTTTCCGCCATTTTACAATGTCATGTCTCAATTCACTTCTGTTTCCGCCATTTTTCATTCAAAAATTTGAAAGAATCGCAAATTAGGTTTTACCCAAATTCGATTTTCGGAATTTGCTGCGACGCATTTTATTACCGTAGTCTAATCGATTATCAGATTTTAATTTAATATTATTCTAATCGTTTTTACTTAATCTAGGGTTTACTTCGGATGTGCTAATCAACTACAACATTGCTTGGTAGACGAAATCATCTTCTTCTATCAATTACTAGATGAGTAAGTTTTCTAATACCTAGGATTTACTAAATTTTAAGTTTATGTTTAATTTTTGTTATATGTTGTGGTTTAGGTGATTAAAAAGATATTCAATTATATCGTTTTATTTTATATTATGCAAATTATTGTTATGTTGAATGATTATTTGGTTATAAGGCCTTCTGAAATTTATGCTGTGTTATGTTGGATATTTATTTGATTACTTCGTTTTTTTCAACAGCAAAGGTTTGAGAAAATAGTTGTATTCATATTTTCATGTAAAGACAGTATTTGAACTTTATTGTTTGTACTAAATTTAACAGGTTGCTGTTGTTTGAGTATGTATGTTATTTAATGTATTTATTTTACAAAAAAATAGTAAAAAATTGCACAATGCTTTCATTGTTAAATTATTATATTATGAGGTTTACGGGATGAAAAAGATAAATAATATTATCTTTTTATTTTATATTATGCTAATAACAGTTATGAAATAATAATTGGTATGATTTACAATTATGTTTTAACACAAATATGGGGTAATTTTTATCACTCAACAAATAGTATTTTGTAATAATTAGGATTTACCGTTTATTGATGATATTGCTTGAAAAAAATCTTAAACTGCTACCTGTATGTACATGTTTACTAACATATAACTATACTTATCTTTTTAATGCAGGATAAAATATGAAACCGAAAAGAACCTCTAGACTATTTAAAAAACATCTGCTTTGCATTTTTTTCAATGAAGGAGGACATATTCAGACCTATATCAAGTCCATACTGTGAAGAGCATAGCCAATCGAGAGTGTTATCAATAAATCCTTTGGTAAATTTTAGTTTATCTATATTTTGTTATTATAATTATAATACATAATTCGTTGTTATGTAATATTTCAATCATGTCAATTTTTCAACATTTAATATATATACATCTATTTTAATAAAAATATAAAAAAACATATCTTTTTCATAAAGTATGAGCGTTGTATAATTAAATATTAAAAAAAAATATTATCTGTATACAGGACCTTATTTAAAAAAATTTAGCAAAAAATATTACATGAACGATTTAATATTAACACACTAGTCAAAAAAGATAAATAGACTTATCTTTATCAGTTTTTACAAAATAATTATTCAAGTTTTATTACTAGTTAGACGAATTTGTAAAAAAAATTATAAATTACATTTACTAAACTCAATTTATCTTATTTTAATTGTTAAAAAAATAGGATAATTCTGACTCAAGAAACAATATATCACCTTCTGGAACAGAAGATAACAATGTAGATAATTCTGATGAAAAAAGGACAAACACACAAGAATATGATGGAGAATCTACTGATACAGATGAAGCCAATAACTATGAAATTCAACAAGTACTGAAGAAGTCAATAAAAATTCAATATTCAGGGACATACAGGTGTAATTTAGATGCTATTTTCAAAATAATGAAAACAATTAAGAAAGAAAAAAAATCCTCTCTGTTGGTGCAAAAAGATACTCGGATAAATCTCCTTTCAAACACTTTTTCAATGTTTTCCTTGAAGATTCTATTTCAAGGTAAGATTTGAGAAAGAGTGCAACAAATTTGGATGACATAATAACCTCTTATGATACCACAGAACAAGCTTTCCGAATTGGTAACAAATTGATTAAATTAAAACTAGAAGAAGTTAATCTTATATTTGGAATGCCAATGGATGGAGAGGATTTATTTCCAATACCTGTATCAAATAAAGATGATGCAATGGAAAATTACTCAGATTTTTGGACATAGAACTTTGAAGAAGAAGACATTATTAGTCAAAAATCAGTGACAAAAAGATTGAATAAAATAATAGAAAACAAAGATGGTTGCGTTGATTTAGTAAAATGATTATTTCTGCTGTTGATCATAACATTCCTGTTTCCTAAAAATCAAAGCTACTTGTAGTGGGGATTTCTTCCTAAGATCCTCAATTTGAAAAAAAGCAGTTCTATTTCTTGGCCAAGATCAATATGTGAGTATGTTTGCAAAAATATTCAAAAACATCATACTGATCCAAGAAACACACCTGGTTGCACTATGGTTTTACTTGTAAGATTTTTTTTACACTTATCTAATATTTCGTTATTACAAAAATATATATGTGTATATCTTTTTATTACAGTATTGGTTTTGTGAGAAGACAAAAGCAATACAATAAAAAGAACATCTGAAGAAGCATTTCCCAAGAATGATAAAGTGGGACTTGTCTAACTTGACTGACATGGATTTTACAGCCATTGACAGCAATAAGGTATAAATGTATTACTTTACTATAAATTTTATTTAAAAGATATATGTTTTTATCTTATCATGTTTATAAGGAACATTAATGATTAAATAAACAGTTGCTTACACAATACATAATATTAGTAATAATACTTTTGAAATAAGTTATAATAATGATCGTATAATAGACAGAAAACAAATTAAGTTCAATGTGTCAATATTACATTTACCTTAAAATATAAATACATTTATCTTTTTAAGCTATACAATCAAATATATATATAACATTGAATTGATTATAGGATTATTTAATGATATTCAGAAATATTTAATTAGAAATATCATTCACAGCTTCATGCAGATTTCGAAAAAAAATTCAAATATTACTTCGGAGGAGAAAGAGTTTCTTTCAAAAAAAATTAAAACATCCACTACAAGAAGAAGAAAGACCAAAGAAAAGAAAATTGTTTGAAAATGAAGAATTAAAAAGGCTGAAAGAGTTAGAGACAAAAGTCAGATTTTTGAATGATGAGATGATTAGTGTAGTAAAACAACTGGATGATGAGAAGATTTTAAGACAAAAGTCTGACCAAAGGCTCAAAGAAATTGAAATGATACTTCAACAAGTGAAAACTTTTGAACAACAAAATATGGCCAATACTACTGGACTTGAAAAACATTTCAAGCAAGGAAAAATAGTTGATATGGTACATATAAATTGTTCTTCTAATTTTCCTTGTTTTGATTTGTTTGAAACTCAAGATTTAATTATAGATAATAAAGAAAGTTCAAAATCTGAAGACATCGAAGAATTTACTTAAGAACCTGCTGTTCAAATTCCTGTTTGTGTTGAAGATGTCATTATTAAAGAACCAAAATAAATTAAAGAATCAGAAAAATATTGAAAATTGCACACTCCTGAAGCATCTTTCAGAGAAACAGCAACAAGATGTCAAACCTTTCTTCAAGGTTGTTGGAGATAACAAGTAAGTACTGAAACATTACCTTTTTCTAAAACAACCTGTATATTTCAACTTAATTTTCTACTTATTACTTTGTTATAGTACATTGTGTGGTATTACACTACCATAAGCAAGCTGTTAATTAAAGTATTGTTTTAAATATCACTATCAACTCATAGTTTACTCAACACTTTATCTTTTGTCTTAAAAAAGATATTCAACTATATCTTTTTAATTTATATTATGCAACTACTTCTTTTGTTGAATGATTATTTCGTTATATGGCTTTCTGAAATATATGATATGTAATTTTCAAAAGTAATATTTCATAATTAAATTTTTTTCAGCATTAAAATTTTAAAAAGGTAAATGCATTTATCTTTTTATATTTCACTCAATTATTAAAAAATAACAGAATAAATTTTTAAAGATAATTGCTATTTTAGTAATTATGTTTGAATACAAAATATTTATTTACATATTATATCTGTATTAACAAAAGATATAATAAATGCAAACATCTTTTTTTTCAGCGACGAAGCATTTAGTTGTGATGATGAAAACAACATCACCATAACAAAAGACATGATAGGAGATCTCCTATATGAACAGAATACTTTTAGTCAAGTAAGTTTAAAAAAACAAAATATTCCTTTAGTATAAATTTTGTACTTCACCCATATTATTTTTCAAATGTAGATCATTGATTTGTTTTGGTTTCGGAAAGCAAAACAACTAGATCAAATCAATAGTATTGTGTACGTTAACACAACAATGACAGTAAGTGAATTGTATTCTCAAATTAATTTATGTTATTACAAACAAGAGATGGTCACCAGCAAAGCAAGATTTTATTACTTTTCTCAATAAGAAAAATTACAAGACTGGTAGTAGAACCACTATAAACCTCTTGTGTTGTTTCTTTTATTGCTAGATCTGTGATTGTTTTGCTGGTGTTATCTGTTGTTTGTTTTGTCTCACCATCAGTCCGTTCTTATTCGTTTTTTCTGCAACAACAAGTGCAGCAAATGGAATCTGGGAAAATATATTGACAAAAAAGTTCAACCCTTTTATCAAATAATTACTTTTAGATCCATTATGTATCAACATCTTATTCCCAATAAATGGAAATGACCATTGGAACCTCTTTGAACTAGATGTCGTAGAGTGCACTTGGAAACACTACGACTCACTATACTTAACCACAAGATCTAAATCCCGCAGAAGTGGACATACAAAATTTGTCATTAATGTGGTAAATAAATATTTTCAAAAATTATATTTCATTTATTTGTTTATATTTATTCTAACAAACACTGACTTTTTTGCAGAAAACAACAGTGAATAACCTAAATGAAGAGCTAAAACAAGATTGTCACAAAACAATTATTAAAAAGAAGACACAGCTTCTGAATGTTGATTGTGCTCAACAAATCAATGGGTAATTATACAAGTATATAATCATGTAATAAACAATTTCATAATACACATTAAGATATACAAAAACATATTACAGTTCATTATTATAATAAAAAAATGCTTTATCTTTTGATGCAAAGTACTAAATTTCATAATTGTAGGTACGATTGCGGAATTTATGTGATGTTGTTCATGCAAAAATTGCACATGGAATGAAGAGTACATCAAATATTACTCCTAAAGAAGCTACTGCATTCAGAGCAAAGATAGCTGCAGATATTCTCAGTGATGAACCCTACTGTTGGACAATAGAAATTTTGCGGCTCTGGTCCACTCTTAAAAATGTTTGAACTAATACAAAATTTTAGAATTTGTAATAATTGATTATAACAATTAGATATTACAATTGGTGATTACTTTGTAAGGGATTATACCAATATTTGAATAATTTGTACTGCTTAATTTTGTAGACAGTAAATTTGACAATGCTTATGAACATGATGATTTTTACTTTTACTTAAATTGTCATTCAATACATTTTTCTACCACTATGTTTAAAAAGATAAATCATTTTATCTTTTGTTTATCATTTATACGTAATTTATTTTCTAATTCATTTTTTTACACAACAAACAAATGCAATATGGGCAACTTTTCCTAAATAAGAAGAAGCTTTAATATTTGTCCAAACACATGCTAACGCAAACATTTTTTGCTACAAAGATCATTTGACTGAACAAAGAAGGTTCCTAGTTTCTACATATGAGGAATTTTAGAGAAGGTACATGAGCATGAATCCTAGGCTACGACACCATTATGAAATTATTCATGTTGGACTGCCTTGCCACTTGTACTATGATCTGGAGTTCAACAAAAATATTAACAGCATACAAAATGGCGATAAAATGGTAAATATTTTGATTTCCATCACATTCAAAACTCTGAACGACATATATAAAATAAAGGGAAATGAAGATTGGGTTATAGAACTTGATTCATCTAATGAAGACAAGTTCTCTCGACATTTGATAATTCGTATCCCAAATATTGCATTCAAAGACAACTTCCATGTTGGAGGATTCATCTCTAAGGTATGCTCGTGTATAAAAAATTCTAGATTAACTGATTCACAGTTTGAAAAACTTTACATCAAGGAAGACTTAAGCTCGTCAGAAAATACAGAGAGTTTATTCATTGATACTGGAGTTTATACCTGTGATCGTTGTTTCCGTTTTCCATTCTCAACAAAAGAAGGGAAAAATTCTATACTACTGCCAAGCAGACGCTTCAGATGTAACAATCTAAATGATGAGCAAGTGTCTAAAAAATCACTTATTTGCAACGTAGAAGATAATTTAGAAAAGCTATTAGAGTGTGAAATGGATTTGAAATCTTACAAAAATATTCATTTTAAAAATGAGGAGAATGATAACAACAAGTACATCCAAAGTGAAAAGTCAGTAAATGTTTACTCTTGCAATGTACCTAAGTCCTATAATTCAGGAAAATCTCCCTTCCTAGAATTGGATGAAAAAAAATTCATCATTAGCATCTCATGAAAATGTTTTGGATAAAATCAGAAACTAGTACTGGTTTTCTACACATGGCTATATAATTTATAGCATGTCCAAAAGTCGATATTGTGAATGAATTGGAAGAGAACATAAAAGTAATCATGTTATGTACATTGTTGATTTCCAAAGAGGTGGCTACTATCAGAAATTCTATGATCCAGATTGTAGAGGCTATCGATCTCCTATTCGAACAATACCACGGGATGTATTGTCCAACTGTTATGATATTGTGAAGCAAGAAGGCAAAACTGTGTAGAATCAATGCTTCTATCAAACAAAATATCAACTACATAGTGATAGTAATGAATGTGGTAATTTTGTTTGTATTCTTATTAGTAAAAACATGTATAAAGTCAATAGCATGTATACATTTTTTTTCTGTTGCATAGTTTTTCTTCTCACTAGAATGATGAAAAATTAGTATGTAACAACAAAACTAAAGATTGCACTATGTTTTGCTAAAAATGAAAAACCATATATCTTTTTCAAATATGTAGTATATTATATGTTTATCTGTTATGATTATGTTGTTGTATATGATTAATTGCTGGATTTTGTTACTGTGTATGATTATTTCATATCAGAATTGTAATCATAACAATAATTATTTCACTACTGTTGTTATCAAAAAATAATTTAAAAAGATAAAAATATATATCTTTTTCATCATGAAATGAAATAAAATAATAAGATAAGATTGAAATAAATGTGCAATTAATTTCTAATGTAATGAAAGAAAATTACCTTATAGAACAAACAAACTCAGACAACATCAACCTATTAAATTTAATACATACAAGAAATTTCAAATATTGCCTTTACATGAAAATGTAAATACGATTTTCTTTTCAAACCTTTGTTTTCGAAAAAACAAAATAATCAACTGATCATTTAACTTAACACAACATAAATGATTCTTTAACTTAAATTTAAACCATACAACCATCACGTATATATAAGACCTGCAATTGAAAACATAAATAATTAAATAAATATACAATTTTTACCTTTTTCTAAGAAAATGTCCATAAAGATATAACGAGATATCTTTTTCGCTCCAGTTGTGATGTTGAATGAAAAACAAATTTATACCACAATTTTTTGACTTCTAACCAATTTTCCATTGAAGCACAGATATTGAAGCACAGATAACCATTTATCTTTTTTTATTTATTTAAAATACAATTTTTTAAAAGATAAAAATATTTATCTTTTTCATCATGAAACTAAATAAAATAATAAGTTAAGATTTAAATAATTGTGCAATTAATTTCTAACGTAATGAAAGAAAATTACCTTAAAGAACAAACAAACTAAAACAACATCAACGTATTAAATTTTATACATAAAACGAAGTCAAAATATTGCCTTTACATAAAAATGTAAATAAAATTATCTTTTCAAACCTTTATTGTCGAAATAACAAAATTATAAACTAATCATTTAACATAACACAGAATAAATGATTCTTTAGCTTCAATTTAAACGGTACGACCATCACATATATATCAGACCTGCAATTGAAAACATAAATAAGTATACAAATTTTAGGTTTTTATAAGAAATTTTCCATAAAGATATAACCAGATATCATTTTCGCTTCTGTTCTAATGTTGAATGAAAAACAAATTTAAACAGCAATTATTTTACTACTAACAAATTAACTTTTTCACTCCTGTTATTTGCCATTGAAGCGCAAATAACCATTTATCTTTTTTATTTTTAAATACAGTTTAGAAAAAAGATAAAACTAGTTATAACATGACAATCATCACATAATTATCAATTTCATTAAAAAGTTTTCAACATCAGCAATCACAATATCATCACTAAATTCAGTTCAACTGAAATTACTATCAATAAAAGATATAATCAATTTTCTTTTTTCTACATCAGTATAACCTTAGATCCCATACTAAAACACCATTCATATAATTTTTTCAAAACATACAAAATTACACATTACATTTCATGAACTCCCAAAAGATGAAACATGAAAAAAAAATATGAAGAAAAAGTGTATTTCAGTGCATTACATTGCCATAAGCATACACAAAATAATCCCAAACATAATCCATGACATAGCTAAAGCTCTTGCAATTTTTTTTTTCTTTCTCATGATTTCCACATTTAACGCACATTAAAGCCATCTTTACCTTCATATTAGCAACAGTCTCATCAGCATTTGCCCTCTTTTGCTTCTGCTTCAGCAACTTTTCTTCAAGTGTCCTCCTTTCCAGGAGCAATTTTGATATAGTATTTTCTTTTTCCATCAATTTAACAGTAGTATCTTCTATTTTACCATTGTTATTGATTTCATACACTTTTTCATGCCACATAAAATACCCACAATCATCTTTCTGCACATATGCTAAAATCTAAACTAAAACATCACTGAAAAATACGATAATCGACAAAGCAACAAAAAATACTTAATTTATACTTACAGGCCACATGGAGCAACCAAAAAACTTCTTCCCCACATTCACCCCTGACTTCACAGTCCTCATCTTCGGTGGGATTCTATGGTGGCAAAGCTTAATTCCAGCTGTTGATGTTGAATTTGGAATAGAAATTGAAGGAGTTGTCATTGAACACAAGATGCACAAATCAACTACATTAGGCCATATAATCAACATTACAAAAAAATAAATTCATTGCATTAGGCCATTTATAGCGTACATATTGGAAAAAATAAAATCAATTATTATTTGTAGTCAAATAACATCTGTTATGTTATTTGAACAGACATTATCACGACTAAACAAAGATGCAATCACATACTGTTAATATTCTTAAAGATCACAAAATCTACACTATAAGGGAGTAAAAACAACTCATGTGTTACTGCAATTAATTGACCTTTGTTTTCTCTAGAAACTTGTAATGTACTTATCTTTTTTTCTTTAGTAATTATGATATGTAAGTACGGCTTAACTCCTATATACAGTAACATCGTCTACATTAAATTAAATAATATCATATCTTTTACATTTTTTGTTTCGAATCAAATATACATACAACAGTAAAAACAATGCAAAATGTTTTCGGTTATCTTACATTAGGAAGGGGCATGGCTGTATATTCAAAATTTGTACCTATACATTGAAATGCTTTATTTTTGAAATAAAAAAACATTGACCTTCTTTTGTAAATACACATTGAAATGCAGTAATCAGTGAAATCATTTATAATTTTCTGTCCCAATAATCATTTTCTGTAAAAAAATCTCACCTATTTTTCAGTTTTTGTCCTACTGTTTTAAAAAAAGATAAAATCATTTATCTTTTACGGATCACAAAACACCATGAATTGGATAATAGGCGTCGCCAACTAATATTAATTAATATATAATTTCATACTAAAATTGAGTACAGACATAATTACTAACAAAAAAATGGTATGATTTCTCAAGACAGATGTGAAGTTATATTGTAAATTCAAAATTCATAATCATTTGTGAATAATGAAAGCTGACTAAATACATATTGCTTTTTTTATCAGAAGAAAACATTTCAGAGTTCATTATTCGACCTAAAGCAAACTAAACATTTTTCTAATAGATCAAAACTGGCTCTCAAATAACATCGAATCGTCCATTGTAAAAAATATACAAGAGCACAAAAAAAGCATAAACATCTTATTTACAATGAAAAATAACTAAAAAATAGAGACTCACTAAAAAAACAAGCAATCCAACAGCAAAAATCTATTAGCCTATCCAAATGAAGAAAATCGCCTCAATATTTCGCACAATTAAACTCGAATTTGATTTCACAACAAACTAATGCCTAATTTTTTTCCCGAAAAATTAACGACCACTTTGATTCACAAAAAAACGGCTTAATTTTAACCTAATTTCCACAAGCACGTTATTTTCTAAGATACGATGGTTATTTAAGAAAATGAAGACTCGCGTTTTGATTTTTGTCCTGGAAACTAATTATTTAAAACGTGTGTCCTACTAAATATTTCGGACCAAGTAGTATGCCCTTGATGTAAATTTCCAGTAACACAAATTAAGATCTTTACTAATTCATATTTCATTTCTACGCACACACATTAAAAACAGACTATGTGTCTAACGTCTTTCTTTTCTAATGATAGGTTGTACATGAAAACCACACCATGCCTTGAAAAACCAAAAGCGATGGTCGTACTCGCGTGAACTATCTGCCTACACTACCAAAATGAATGGCAACTTCTACTTAAATCGTTAATACTAATCATGTTTCTTCCTTTTGTGCTTATGCTTATGCTTTTTTGCAGATTCAGCGCTCGACAGTTCATCCTTTGCATCGGGACTCTTCTTACCAGACCCGCTTCTTCCATCTCGGACCTTCCGAGAAATGGTCGATTCATGAGAAGGCGAAAGATGCTACTCACCCACACCCTCACCGCTTGAGATCTCGGTGATGTCAACAAGGGAGGTATGCGGCGTATGCACGGGGGCACTTCCGGCAGCAAGGCCTACTACAGTGCCACTCTTCTCCGGTATCTGCTTGCATTCTCGCTCAGCTCATTCCTTGGCCTCTCTGGCTGCCCGACGCTCAACAATCTTTTAGGACTTATATGGCATTATAGCACCAGCCTTGGCTGTCTCGAGGGACTCAGTAGCCTTCTACTGGGTTTCATCGTCCTCCCTTTTCTTATGGGCCTTATCATCAGCCCTCTTCTTCTTGGCCTCCTCATCGGCCTTCCTCTTCACGACCGTTTCAGCAGCTCTTGCCTCAACATCTTGCCTGGTCTTCATTAGGACCTCCTTCCTGGTAGCCTCATCATGCCTCTGCTCCTCCTCCACCTCTTCACGCTTAGCCACTATTTTTGCTTTTTGGGCCTCCACCATAGCAGCCCTCAATACATCAGCTTCCACAGGGCCTCTTGTACGAGAACTCTGCGCAACAACCTCCTGTCCATCCTCCATAAGGCTCTCATACATGTTGGGAGTTAACCTTATATCCGAGTAAGTGTCCAGCTGATCATCACCTTCTCCAAATTACGCTACCACAAGTCCTGGTTCAGATTCAGTTGTCTGGGGGACCACGAGGGCAGGGCCCGATGTCATGGTCAGTCCAAGATGGGCTGTACATTGAAAACACAACCTTTTATTCTGCAAATTCGGTATTTACGTCATCCTCGTGGATGCATGCCAAAAGAAATTTACCTCTGGTTAGGGATGGTGTAGAAATGTCGAGAGGGGTACTTGTGATGGTAGGTAAAGTGAATCCCGTCTCTCCTAGCCCCGGGTGCTCAGGGTCATACTCAGTTGAAACATGAATTGAAGCTACAGGAACACTCACCATAACCGATTCAGGGGCCAGTGGCCGATAGGAGGTTCCTTCTGCAAATGTCTCCACAACCACAACACTCTCGATCACAATGCACTTCCCTTTCTAAGCAGTGATCCTCTCCAGCCTCTCTTTCTTGACATCCTCAAGCAACAACCTCCTACCCTCCTCCAGCCTCTCGCGCTCTTCAGCGGTCAAGAGATCAATTATGAGCTGTCGTTCATCCAAGGACCCGACATCCACTTGGCGCAGATAGGCCTCATATGGAACTAACCTATCCCAATTCAGGGCTAGCTCCCGGGGATAATCGTCAACCCAAAAAAGTCCATGGAATCTCAGAACCTTAACATACATGTTCCAGATATCTTCCTCCACAAACGAATGAACCCAAAATTCTGCATCCTTCAACTCCTCCCTCAATTTTTCCACTTCTCTTAGGTGTTCTGCTTTAAGTCCATCCACTATGCCCAACATATCCCGATTGCTGGCTTCCGCGTCCTCCTTGGACTTTTTCATCTCCTCAAGCTACCTCTTCAGGCTGTCATTCTCCGCTCTTAGAGAATTGTTGTCAGTTTGGAGGTCGAAGACTCGCGCGTGTTCCCATTCCAGATCGACGCATACTTTACCCACCTCGGCCTTGTCCCTCTTTAGGGCCATGTTCTGGGTAGTAAGATCGGCTATAGTTTCCATGAAAACGGAGCAGGAGTGATCAGCCTCCCTCTTGAGTGCCTCGTACCCTTTCTTTATCTCAACTACAACAACGAGATTCACGAGTTAGAATTTAAAGATACGGGAATGAACGACAATGTGCCCATGACACAAAAAGTAAACTTATCTACGTCTGCGTTTAGATGAACGACGGTCGTATGTCCCAGAGAAGGGTCTCAACCTTGTAAACTTTTGTGATCAATAATATTCCAACAACGCTTCAAAGTGGACGTAGGCCCCTAACGAGGCCAAACCACTATAAATCTCTTGTGTTATTTACCGCTTTTATACTCTTGTCCATGCGACCAAATTAACTATTCCTAGCAATTGGAATCTTTGGTGTTTACAAATTTTTTTGTTGTCAACACACGCCAAACTGATGTCTATCAACGTATAACCTCGAAGGTCGTATGTCTCAAAGAAGGGTGTTAAGCAAGAAAATAAATTCTCCGCCACCAAACATATATATATTTAATAGAAATCAATCAATACAGAATGAAATCCAATGTCAGACACACATCCATTTACAAGTCCGTTCTGGGTCTGAACAAAACCAGAGGCACCTTATCCTCGTCCTATATGTCCAATACAGGAGAGAGTCCCTCGTATATTCAGTCGATCTCCTAGTACGTCTGGACGATCACCACTTATTACCTTGTCTTGGGTGTACAGCCCAATCAAGACATTATAATCATCCATACGATGTGAAGATCTCCGGTCTTCAACCACCATCTTCATCGTCGACTTTTAGTCATCGTATTGATTATTCAGAATGGGGTAATCCTGGTCTTTCCGAACAACTCGCATATTTTATAATCAATAATCAAGTGCTATAAAAACATATCATACGCCTCATTCCAGTTCAAAATATTCTTTTATTCAAATATTCACCTCTTCAGGGAAAGGTTCCCATTAATTTTATCAAAGATAAATTCTTTTAAATTTATTCTTTAATTTTCCTTTCGATATCAATTTCAAAATATTTTGTTATCTTTTCTCCACTTAAACCGAATTAAGGTTTATAACACTAGTCGGGATTATCGAGCCATACCGAAGTAATCATTTCTTTTATTATCCCAATCCCAACCTATTCACCTCATGGAGCAAAACTGGTAGTACTCTATATCTAACACACACGGTGCTATCGGGAAATTTAATTACCATTTCACATTCAAATCTAATTAAAGATTTAACTATCGCCTGGAGTAAAATTGGTGGTACTCCATTCTCAATCATTTCATGAATTCGATAAATTTAGTTATCCCGTTCTCATTTCAATCTAATTAAAGATTTATTAAAACTCTACTTAGTTTTAATCCTTAAAAATCATTACTTAATGATTATTCAATCTTTAGGAAATTAACCCTGCTTTTAATTGGGTTAAAGAACCAATGTTATTTAAAACACGGTTCACGTAAACCCAAAATCATCTTCCATAAAATTGGAATCTTCACAGAAATCATAACAGTATATAATTGATATAAATTTCCGTATCGAACTAATACTATAAGTGGAATAGCGGCAAAGCCTTTTAAATTCCATAAATAGTAGCGGTCTTCATTCACAGAAGCTCATCTCGATTACTACCAAATCGAACTCCATTCAATTCCAATTTAATATTTTAAATTAGAAAAATTTATTTGGGAAATTACCATCAAATCTTAATAAACAGATTTATAAATTCCAAATCATATCTTCATCGTTAATTGGGTTAAAGAACTAACGTAATTTAAAACACAGTTCACCACGAACCCAAAATCAACTTCCATTTTATTCCAATTGATAAATATAATTGGAAAACTTCATTGATCTTAATTAAAAGATTAATTCCTTTCTCACTGGGTTTAAGAACAGTGTTATTCAAGACACATTCACGACAAACCCAAAATCCAATTTGATATTAAATATAAGGCTCTAAATAGAAATTATATCGGCTTATATTCAATATCAAATTCTGAAACCAGCGGATATCGTATTAGGAAGAACGATAACTTTATCTTCAAAATTCCTCTATAATATCCGTATAATCACAGAATCCAATATCGAAACATTCTGAATATTATTTCCATTCAAATCCATTCCAATATATACATTGGAAAATCCTGGTTATATTAAAACCAATTCAATTCTTCAGCTCTTTATTCTAGTTGTTAACTAGTTCATTCTGATAAAAATATCATTTATCTTTGCAATTATGGAATTTTTTATCGAAAATCTTTCCAAATCGCTTATTATTATTTTACATAATTTATTCATATTTCTAATGATTTCAATATCACCATTTCAGTCGATTTCCATATACAGTCATCGAACAACATTTATAGCGACCTTTTCCAAAACTGATTTGGACATATTTTAAAATGCAACCATTAGATTTCAAATCTCTTATTATCATTCCAAATCTCTTTTCGATACGAACCCAACATTTCCGATTTTAGGAGAATCTAATGGTTGGATCTCCCGTTACGTCCATTTGAAGTCAATGGTTGAAATTTGTGAACGGTCGCTGCGCGGCGCGTTCTATTCAAACCATTTAAATATATATAACATACATATCGTCATTTTCTATTCAAAATGTATTTTATAGATCGTTTATAAATTCAATTTAAAATGATTTCAATTTCATTTTCAATTTTAACTCAAAATTGAGTATTCCATATCATTATAATATTAAAATGATAATATTTTCAAAATATCAGATGTTGAAGTCAAACCTTTTCGATATTCATTAAAAAATGAATAAAATCGATATAAAAATCCGTTCGAGTTAAAATGGCGCTTAGCTACTTAACTCGGCTTCACATTTCAATATTTTTGTGTTCATCCAAAATCGGACATCAAAATCTTATCATGATTCTTTATTGAATATTATTTTAAAATATTCTTTCATATTCTGAATCGGAATCAGACTTAATCAACTACCATATAATTACAGTTATATGGATTTCATACATCACATGTATTCAACAATAATGACAAATAATCATCAAACAGCCAATTCAAATCGAGAGTGCAATTTACAACTGTATAGGCATTAAATAACGCTTATCACAGTCTGTCAACCAATCGATTGACATACAACTAAATATTGGGATTAGTGTATGTCAAATATCATCCTAATACCCGTGTGGGGTTTTCAAATAACAGAGTCTATTTAGAATAATCACTGGTTAATAAATTTAACCAGTTCTAATTCGATTTGTATTATTTTTCTAATTAACAAATTTTCACTGTTTAAATTATAAATGTATATTTATAATTTATTTCAACTTCCACATTAATGTTAACATTATTTTTAATACGTTAAACATTTCAACATCACAAACAACACACAATACACTCAATTTAAATCGTCCATGGTCTGTGGACGAGGGAGGTGAGCTAACAGGCACCGTATGCAGTTTATAATGATTATAACTGATATAAATATACACTGGTAATTTATACATGATAACATGATAAAATACAGTCTGAGTGAGAAGGAGTTCTCTCCCAAGCTAAATCAATCTCCTCAACACATCAACTGAAGAATCCGATCGTGCGGTCTCCTTTTTTTGTTCTCCATCGTCCGAATTTGCCGTTTTGATTCCATAATATGCATATGAGCTCCAATCTTCACCAAACCCTTCTTCATAGCACAAGCGCGCCATTCCGGATAACTTTTGCCTAGCGGGCTTCCTTCCAAAAATGCGCCAATTCGCCGGAAATCGCAAAAAGACAGTATTTGGACTGCTGGCTTTGGACGCGTTTTCTGAACAGCTCCGAACTCCAAATTTCGAGTGTCATACACTCAAATCGAAGAGAAAATCGTGCTCTTTGATTTTGGAACTGTGGAGTTTTGGCTAAAAGCGCTCGGTTTGGGAGTTATTGAAGAAAGATGGTCAGGGTCTTATTTGCAAAAACTGGATTTTTCTGGAGATTGGATTTTTTGTGATTGGGGGGCCCACGGTCAGAGCTGGGGATGGAGGAGGGGCGCCGTGAGGTCTGTAGGCGGCGGGGGTGGTGCAGGTGGCCGGCAGTGGCGCGGTGGTGGGCCACGGTGGCGGTTTTAAGGGATTTAGTGATTAGGGTTTTCAAATTGGGAGAGGAGAGAGAGAGAGGAGGACGACAGGGTGCTGGTGGAGGCGGCGGGTGGTGATCGGCGGCGAGCGGCGGCGCAGGGGGCAACGTGGCTGAGGGCGGTGGCAGCTGGAAGGGATTGGGTTTGGGGAACGAACAACGGGATTTAGGTTAGGGAGAAAAAAAGGAGGGGTGTGTTTATATAATTTATTATTATTTTTATTTTCCATAAAAGTCAGCTTCTCATTCGAACTCCAAATCAAAGCCACTGCTGTCGTCCGTAGCCAAATACCCCCATTTCGGACACAATTGGATATGCTTTGTATGCGAATTCGACTGTTTCGATCAGTTTTTGTTATAATTAAAAATAAATTTATACATTGTAACTTCGCCTTAATTAAATTTTAAATCATTTTTATTTAAAATAAATCATTTTAAATATTCAAAATCCATTAAAATAGCCAAAATAAAGATTTTAAATTAGTTTAGAAATCCCAAGTTGTTACATCGCCATTTCCCCTCCTAGAGCAGCCCCCCTTCCTAGCATTATGTCTCAAAATTCGACGACTCATTCGAAATCTGCAATATAGAATGATTAGCCCATGTATGAGAAAACTACAAAAGGAGTTTTAACGCTTCTATACTATACAGTAATATATAGTATACATTCATCAAAAATCTATAGATACGTCTCTCTTACGCAGTTACATCTTAGAACTTTGGTTAAAATCGATAACCAGAGCTCTGATACCAAATGTGACAACCGCCCATGACTCATGCACCTAACAAGAGGAATAATACGCTGAAAGACGTGTTAGGCAGTTATGGACGATCATCAGAGTTGAAGAACACAATGCAACAACTGTCGTATAAATCACAACGCAAGGATAAAAATATAATAGAACATATACAACAGGCCATAACAGTGAAGCATTTCAGAGCAAAAACTTAAACTTTCATAACAATTAGAGGGAATATCCGTGCACCCTTGTATTACAACATAAGTGTCTATAAAAATTTGTCTCGCTACAACACTCATAGAAAACCCCAATCATAACAGTAGAAGCAATATGTACTAGATAGTAGAAAAACTGATACGCAAGCCTCCTACTTGTCATCGCTCTGCATCCTCGCCTCACTAAGTTATGCTATGTGTAACTTGCTACCTAGTCTACCCATCCAAAATCGGGTGAACAACCCAAGGAAATAAGAGGAAACATAAAACCTTGAGTCAGACAACAATCATAATGAGCGATAAAACAGCTGTCTAGCATCATCAATAAAGTATACAAGAAAAAGCAGACTAATCAACCGATCTGCCAAAACTCCAGAGAATAACCTAAACCCGTCTTCCCTACATCTGACAGTGATAGCCTTTACAACAAGCATTTGAAAACAACGATGCATCCATGAAAATCAAAAGCAACCAGACAATATCAATCATAACAACTAGTTATATCACACGTAAACCAACATCAAACAAGCACCCAAGAGACATCTCCCTTGACGTTAGACAACTTACAAAAGATGGTACAAGCAAGACAACCAACATCAATGAACCTAGTTATCACTGCCTATCCTTCTTCAAAACCATCATTAATCGTATGACAACCAACCTCATCGTACGTCAAGGGCTAATGATAACCCTGGTTCTAGCAAAAACTCCATATGCCTTTCATCGATACGTATCTAGGACTTTCAACCATACCCAAGGTACTTGACCATTTAACCGATCTTTTAGATGTCTCTACTGTACCCTTGCTTTGAGTCTGCCAGAACCAATGACAACGATAATCTCTCAGCCTTCAATATCTTTAGCTGTCCTCCCTGACGGATATTCATAGCTCAAGCAACCTTCTCGAGAAACCATTATCTATGAAGTCAACAGCCTTGAGTCGTCTTTACATTCGTTGCATTACGATGGTCAATGAAAACTTCACGATGCTTCGGATATTCCTCCTTGAATTCGCGCCGAAGTTATAACCATCACTGACTCAAAAAAACAAGCTTCGTTTGGTCGACATTCTTTATGTCTTGAACTTCTTAGGTCTTGCTTCTTAGGCCTTACTCTTTTGGTCTTGCTCCTTAGGTCTTAAATCGACCTAAGACCTAACACACTAGGTATTAAAAACAACCTAAGATCTAACAAACTAGTTTTTAAAAACGAACAAAGACTTAACACACTAGGTCTTAAAAATGACCTAAGACCTAACGACGTAAGACCTAACACACTAGGTCTTGAAAATGACCTAAGACCTGATGACCTAAGACCTAACACACTAGGTCTTAAAAAGACGTAAGACCTAACGACCTAAGATCTAACACACTAGGTCTTAAAAATGACCTAACACACTAGCGACCTAAAACTAACGACCCGACCTTTATCCCTTTCTTGAGCAACAAGACACATGACCCAAACTCCATGCCACATCATCAACGATCTAAGAAAAATGAACCGACTCTAGATCTGATCAAAATAGCTCCAATATTGACCAAATCATCATCAAACGATAACATTGATGCAAACAACTCATCCAATTCCACAATTAACACTTTATGAAACCATCAACATCATCAAAATGACAATTGTTCATCAATAATCGTATAAGATTCACTAAACCATGATAAATGAATGAATAAACTAAAATAATGGATCCAACTTGCATAAACATATGAATTAACGTAAGAATTAATAGTTTTAAGTTGCTAGATTAGATCCTATGGTGACTTAAATGAAAATAAACTTACCATGATGTAGATCTAGGTGAAAACAACTTAAAATGATGAAAATATGAATAAAAAAACCCATATACTTAATCGAATCGGTGTGAGAGATGCTTATCACTCACCGTACCTTCCATCTAGCTCAAATACGATGAATCACGAATCTGAACAGCGAAGAACAACCTTCATACCTCTTGTGTAACAACCCTGATTTTTGGAACTAATTTAAAATTTTATTTTTAATTGATTTAATGGATTTTTAATGTTAAAATAATTTATTTTAGTAAAAAGAAATTTATTTTAAAACAAAGTAAGAATGTATAAATTTAAAATTTAATTAAAAAGAACTCGAAATGGCGCGGTAGTTTGAAATTTTGGTATTGAACTTTAAATGAGTATACAGGATTCAAAAAAAATTAGAATTTGATGAAATAAGAAACGTTAGAATATGTTTAATTATATCTTTCTAAGGGATGTAAGAAACTACGATTTCACTTTATAATCAGTTTAAAATTTAAAATGGTCGCTATAGAATTTATATATTTTAATAATATATATAGCCCTTAAAAATAGCTATTTTGTAAACGACCTCTGTTTTCGCTGAAACCACTTTTGTTTGATTCGGAATGTCAAATTATTGTTAGTATTAAAATTTCAAGTCATTTGGAATTAGTATGCGAGCACGGTAAATTTAAACATGTTTTCAATTTTAGTTGAATTTAATAAGCTAGTTAAAAGGCAATTTTTCAAATGGACTCCAAATTCGACAAAATTAATTAAATTAGGACTGTATCATCAAAATATAGCGAGATTTCAAATTTCATAAGTTTTGGAGTCAGTATGTGGCCCCAGCAAATTAAAATGCATGTTGAAATTCAATATTGAACGTTACATTAATTTATATTTTAATTTTGATAAAAACTGATTAAAACAGTTAAACTGGATTACGAAACATATCCCATTGTGTCCGAAATGAGAGTATTTGGCTAGGAACGATAGTTGTTGGGTTTGATTTGGAGTCTGGATCGATAAACAAGTAATTTGTGAAATAAATAATATTATAATATATATATATATATATATATATATATATATTAATTTTAAACCGTAATTCTTCCTCATAAGATCAGCCGCCGCCATCTTCTTCATTTTAATGGCTGCGAATGCTCCTTCCTTCTTCCCTCTTTTTCACTCCATATACAAAATGATTTCTAAAATCTATAACTACAAAAGTGTAGAGCTAAGCAAGATCTCGAGTATCAACGATCATGATCGGATAATTTGTAGCATGGTTGCTGGATTTCGGGATGGAAGTCGTTGACTTTGAGGAGGTTTTGGGAGCACACGGGCCCACCGAACTGGCCAGGGAGGAGGGCGCCGGAGGGGCATGTGAAGCTGGTCGACGTCGTGTATTTGGATGGTGGTTCGACGCAAGGGAGCGGTGTGCGAATTGGAGATGAAGAGCAACGTTTTTTGGCCTTCGTGATACAGGAGAACGATAGATAAAAGGAGGGATTAGGGGAGGGAGAGAGTAATTAGGGTAATTAATCAATTAATTATCTTTTGTTAATTAATTCAAGTTATTTAAAGTTTAAAATTCTGTAACTTGTGCAAATGGAAACAGAATTCAATGAAACTAGAATCGTCGGAATCGTGACAACGAGCAATACTTTTCAGAACTGGATAGAATAAATATAGAGCAGTTGAATTTTAAGCTAAATTAAATGTTCATTTAATTTAGTTTAATACTAAATTCTCAAATAAAAACTGACAGAGTTTAAATCAAAGTGAGAACTCTCTCACTCAAATATTTTGTGCAGTTATTTATTTTTATAGCTGAATTTATATTGATTGCCTGTGGTTGCAATATTTGTTTGGTGGTTGGTGGTCATTTACAATTTTAATGTTATCATTATTAAACTGTGAAAATATTATATAAATTCAAATGGATTGTGATGTAATCCCCACACGGGTATTGGAACGATAATTTTACACATCGCCCAAGTATACAAATAATCATATTTGTTTGATGGATTGAAAAACCCACATGGATCTTAGGAAGATAATTAATTTACACATCGCCCTTGTGTATAGTTGTATGTCAACCCATTGATTGACAGACTATTATAAGCGTTATTTAATTATTTAATGCTTATACAGTTGTAAATTGCACTCTGGATGTGAATTGAATGTTTAATAGTTGTTTATCACTATTTTTGAGTGCGTGCGATGTATGGAATCCATACAATTAAAATTATATAGTAATTGATTGAGTTTGATTCCAATTCAGAAATAACGAATATTTTAAAATAATATTCAATGAAGGATCAAAATATGATTTTGATGTCTGATTTTGGATGGACACGAAAATATTGAAATATTCATAACTTAAATGAATATGAAGCCGAGTTAAGTAGATATACGCTATGGGATTTTCTGTCGATTTTATTCATTTTTAATGAATATTGAAAAGATTATGTTTCAAAATATGATATTTTAAAAATATTATCATTTTAATATCATAATGATATGGAATATTCAATTTTGATTTAAAATTGCAATGGAAGTTGGAATCATTCTTAAAACGAATTTATAAACGTTTTATAAAATACTTTTTGATTGGAAATCGATGAAATATATTATATATATTTAAATGGCCTGAATAGAACGTATCACGCCGCGACTGTTCGCGAAATTCGACCATTGAATTTGAATGGACGTAACGGGAGATCCGACCATCGGATTCTCCTAAAATCGGAACCGTTGGGTTCATATCGAAAAGATCTTTCGAAATTATAATAAGAGATTCAAAATCAAATGATTAGATTTTAAAATATGTCCAAATCAGTTTTGGAAAAGGTCGTTGTAAATGCAGTTCGATGACCGTATATGGAAATCGACTGAAATGGTCATATTAAAATTACTAAAAATATGGATAAATTGTGTTAAATCATATTAAATGATTTAAAAAGATTTTAGATTAAATATTCCAAATTTTGGAAAGATAAAAGATATTTATCTGAATGAACTAGTTAACAACTAGAATAAAGAACTGAAAGGAATTGTGAATGGTTTTAATCTAACTAGAATTTTCCAATATAAAAATTAGATTAGGTTTCAATGGAAATAATCTTCGGAATATTTTGATATTGGATTCTATGATTATATAGAAATTATTGAGGAATTTGGAAGATTTAAATATCGTTATTCCCAAAAACGATATCCATTGGTTTCAGAATTTGATATTGAATATCAGCCGATATGATTTCTATTCAGAGCCTTGTATTCAATATCAAATTAGATTTTGGGGTTTTCGTGAATGGTGCCTTCAATAACATTGTTCTTAAACCCAGTTGAGAATAGAATAAATCTTTTAATTAACATTTAGAGAGGTTTACCAATTAATTAATTTAATTGAAATTGAAATGAATTGGGTTTATCGTGAACAATGTTTTAAATAACATTTGTTCTTTTACCCAATTAATAGGGATGTTATGATTTGGAATTTATAATCTTTTAATTAAGATTAATGGAATTTTACAAAGTAAAGCTTTCCAATTTAATATATTAAACTGGAATTCAATTTAATAATCGTGATTAACTTCTGTAAAGGAAGACCATTACAATTTATGGAATTTAAAAGGCTTTGCCGCTATTCCACTTATAGTTTTAGTCTGATACGAAAATTTATATCCATTATATATTGATCAAATTTCCATGAATATTCCATTTTGATGGAAGATGGTTTTGGGTTTATCGTGAACTATGTTTTAAATGACAATGGTTCTTTAACCCAGTTAAAGACATGATTAATTTCCTAAAAGTTGAATAATCATTAAGTAATGATATTTGATATTAAAACCAACACGGGGTTTTTATGAATCTTTAATTAGATTGAATGGGAATGAGGTAATTTAGTTTACCGAATTCAAGAAATGTTCGAGAATGGAGTGCCACCAGTTTTACTCCATGCGATAGTTAAATCTTTATTAGATATGAATGTTGAATGGTAACTGAAATTCCCGACAAATCAATAGGTGTTAGATATGGAGTACTACCAGTTTTTCTCCATGGGATGAATAGGTTGGGATGATAAAATGAAAGATTACTTCGGTAAGGCTAGTTAATCCCGACTAGTTTGATAAACCTTAATTTGGTTTTAGTTGAGAAAAGATATTATAAATCTTTTGAAATGATTACCAAGAATGTTTGAATAAAAGAATATTCTGGATTGGAATGAAGTGTATGATGTGTTTTCATAGCACTTGATTATGAGATACACGAGTTATTTGGAAAGACCGGGTTTAACCCATTCTGAATAACTGATACGACGAGTAAAAGTCGAAGATGACAGTGGTTGAAGACTGAAGATCTTCACATTGTTTGGATGATTACTGATGTCTTGATTGGGCTGTACACCCAAGACGAGGTAATAAGTGGTGATCGTCCAGACGTACATGGAGATTGACTGGATATACGAGGGCCTCTCTTCTGTATTGGATATATGGGATGAGGAATAAGGTGCCTCCAGTTTCGTTCAGACCCAGAATGGACTTGTAAATGGATTGTATGTATGACATTGTATTTCGCACTATATTCGTTGATCTCTGCTAAATAAATATTTGTTTAGTGGCGGATAATTTATTCTCTTGCTCAACACCCTTCTCTAAGATGTATGAGCTTAGTAGTTATATATCGGCGGAAATCAGTGGTATGGTATAGATTGACAATGTGGCATGCTGAGTTGCATGGATCAAAGCTTTTGTTGAAAAGCAGAGCTTTGTGGTTGGTGATCAAAGAACAAATTTAAGTAGCGCAGCATTGTGTATAGCGTTAATTCGCGAGCCTCACACCCCGGTGTGAACCAGAAACGGGGGAGGACCGCAGGGAAGACATGTGTTTCTTTCTATCTAGTAGTGATGTCATGGTATGGAGCCCAGACAATTTACTTATGTGGTTGATGGATAGCGAAGTACCTTGGATATGGCCAACTAAAAGGCCTTAATGGTCGACGTATTAACCAGATTTTATGCCCCATAGGACAGAGAAACGTATTGTTCAGGAATTACTAATCCACAAAAGTTAGGTGTGGACCGGCCCTGCCGCTCCAGGTGCACTTGCGGGTGAATCCCGAAGCATGGGCTAGAGTGTCTCGAATCGGAAGGGACGATCCCTTTCCTTGGTTCATAGAAGGAATCCAATTTCCAACATGCAACTTTCGGTTCTAGTTGTAAACCTATATGGCGACATAGTAGGATGGGGTATTATGTCGTCTATGATTGAAACATTTATATTTGAAGTTGATTTCTTCACTTATAATAAAAATAAAAAATAAATTTTGCGTACCAAGCATATTTGGCCGTTATAAGGTAAAACTCTATCCTCTGGTTTGTGTTTGCATTATGTGATGAGACCTGAGTCTTATAATGGCTTCATTTTTCAAAAAGCATTGCGTTAATTATTTTTAAATTGGTATGCATGTGGAGGAAAGCCGTTCCATGTTATACAGCATGGTCCCTTGATTTACCCAACTTTAAAATAAAGTTAATATATATTTTTAGTTCTCATACCAGTTCCATGATTGACTCTGAGTTTATTTTTTCCACCTAAACTCTGGGTGCCCGTATTTTCCATACAGGCAGCTAGTAGTTTTGGTTTGCATATATTTCTTTTCACAGAATCCTGGATTACTGCTGGAGCTATATTAAGAAAGCTTTGTATCCATGTATTTCTTTCAGTTGTAGTAGTTGATGTTTTCCGTTGCACATTTTATTCATGTATTATATTTTTTGCTTTTGTGTAATTTAAATCTCTGATATTATTCTCTACGGTATATTATTTATTCTTACTCAGATATCTTATACTCTGATGTAAATTGTTGTAATAACAATGAAATGTTCTCATGTTTGTGTTCTGATGAGTCGTGTTCTTAAAGCAATCTGCCTTATCATTCGATTTAGGCCGGCCAAGACGTACGGGTCGTCTCATCTTGATTTGATGAAATCTCCCTTCGCTTGATGTAGATCTAGCTTTGATTGATGTGGATCTTGAATCTTCTTCCTTAGATCTGAATTATAATGGTGGAAAGGTGTATTTGATTGACCAAGGCGGATCACGAGCTCAAGCAAATCAGATAATGAAAAAAAGTAACCCTCTGTCCATGCTTCTAACCCCCTATTTATAGCCTCCCACCATCTCGCTAATGAGCCTCCTCAAATCAGCCCATCATTGGCTCAAAAAACCTAAACTGAAATTGTGAAACACTAAAACAGCGATTCCTTCTAAACTAAAGTTGTAAAACACTAAAACAGCGATTCCTCACAAACTGCTGAACCAATCTTTAATATGACCACTCTACGAAATTGGCAACACCATTTCCTTTCCAATGAAATCGATCTCAAAACTTGATTCGATCCCAGTCAAAAGTCATGTCCTGTACAAAACTAACATAGGCAAAATGGTCACAAATAAATTTGGTAAAAATTATGGACATGTCTCACATCCCCATAACCAACATATCAAAATATGAGAATGATCCAACCCTCAAGGAATTAAATCAAAATATATTACGATCCTCTAATGCGTAAAATGCGGGCTGTTGCAATCGTTGTCTTATTTCTAATCTATTAGCTAAAATTTTTTTCTTGTCCCCTCTTAATGGATGATTTACATGGAGAAAACATCGATGACAGCCAAACCATAATATTTTTTTATCGTAATGTAAAGAAAACGCTCGTATTTCTTCCTTGCAATATGGACATGCTAGATGATCGGAAATACTCCATCCTGAAAGCATTATATACTTATAGTCCATAACAAAGAAGCAAACATACGAAAAAAAAATCTTCTTTGAAACATCATATGTTTCTACTCCTTCGTACAGCTTTTGTTACTCCTCAATCAACAGTTGTAAATAAAAATTGATTCCTTGAGTCAGATCGTCGGGGATAGGAATAACAACAGTAAGAAACATATTTTGTGTTTTCATACACATCCATAGAGGAAAATTATGCAGATGACAATAATGGTCCAGGATGAATATTTAGAAAAAAATTAAGAAAATATTGAAAAACCATCCATACATAATCTTAGTCTAACATTACGACTCTTTGCTACGAAATTAGGACACTACTAGAACTACATTATAGTCCAACACCTGTATTTCAATGGCCGCCAATGGCTTCCGACGGTCCGTTGATTTTGAAACTAGCCATCTAAAGCCGTTGGAAACTGTTGGAATATAAGTCTTTTGCAACCATTGGAAGCTATTGGAAATCTCTTATATACATTTTTCCAGAACCTGTAACATGTTGTCATTATCTTCTTCCACCACCAAAACAAAGAAACTCACCTTTCATTCCTCCTCCCCAAACGCCGCACCACTCCAACCCACCTCCAAATCACCTCCAATGCTGCCACCAAGCTTCCCGTGCTGCCCTTCCACTCTCCAGCCTCTCAAAAACATGTTTTTCAATCAAACCCTAATTATTTAGGTTTTGTAACTTAGGACTAAATTTGAATTATACTTATTCCCAATAGTTATGAGTGTTTATTACATCACATTGCATGCTAATTACTATTGCAATCATCCAAATGTTCGAATTATCACTAATAGCTAGGTTAATTATGTATATTGCATATGTGTAGGATGATTTTTTTTGGATTGATCGTAGGCGTATGAAAAGTTTTGCAAATAGTTTAATTTATGCAAACATGAGTATGTATTAAGTTAGAACTGATCGTAGTTTTGGATAATTATGCGAAAACGAATTTTATATTTATGCGAACATGTGAATTGATTTGGTGTTTAATAAGTTTTGAATGATTTCAGATGATTTTGTTATGATTAATCGTACTTAGAATTCCTCAAATAGTATAACTTAGTATATTAACAAATTATATATTTAATTTAGTACATAATGCGGTATATAAGAAAAAACGAGTTGCATATTATGCAAAATAGTAAAAATATATACTTTAGTACATGTGTTCAAATCGGTAAAATATAAAAAATTATTAAAACCCTTGTGACGACCCCATTTCCCGTACTGACGGTGTTAAGGGTAATCTTTGGAATATAACACAGAAACAGATAATAGCAGAACAGAAATAAATAAATACACTAGATAATGAATAAATGATACACTGGATAAACATAATCATCAGAGTTACACAATATACAGGATCATACTTAGTACAAATACAGTTCAGCTATACGTAAATGTCTACAGCGGATACAAACATAATATGTACAATAGGAGCTGAACAACATAAAAAGAGATAAATGATAGAATCCATCTTCATCTCCAGCTATCCAGAACAATCCTGCTAAAAACCTGAACATAAGGCTGCCCGTGTAGAAAAAGGGGCACCCGAGTTTGAAAGTGAAACAAACTATGAGTCAGTCATGGGACTGGTATGAGAAATCTACTTAACACATTTAAAATCTGGCTAATCACAGGAGCACGCCACTTTCGTGGACGGGTTTACTCCAGTGGATTTCCAGTGCTTTAAAACAAATAATTCTTTTAAACATCGCAATGCCTTTTATAAAAATGAAGCCATTATAAGACTCAGTTCCCATCACACAATGCAACGCAAACCGGAGGATAGAGTTTTTACCTTATAATGGCCAAAATATGCTTGATACGAATAAAACAAAAGCATTTGATATTATAACTAGTGTTTATATGTTTTAAAAACAATTTCGAATCATAAGTATCAATCATAGACGGCATTAATGCCCCATACCACTATGTCGCCATATATAGGTATACAATCAAAACCGCACAGTCTCGTATTTGGAAATTGGATTTCCGTCATGAACCGAGGCAAGGGATCGTCCTTACCGAACTCGAGACAATCTAGCCCTTGTCTCAGGATCAGAACGCATCAACCCTTTGGATCGTCAGGGGCGGTCCACCGATGTGGATTATTATGCCTGAACACTACGTTTCCCCGCCCTTTGGGGCGTAAATGAGCCAACGAATGACTCCATTGGTCCCGGATCGACCGATATATCCGAGGCGCCTCGCAACAGCAACAACCACATAGGTGAAAATAATATAAATGTCATCCAGTTTAAGCACCGACACCACCTCTAGCTAGAAGGAAACGCATGCCCTCCCTGAGGTCCTTCTCCCATTTCTGGTTCATACCGAGGTGTGAGGCTCGCGAATTCACGTTATACACAAAGCTACGCCACACAGGCGGTGCTTTGATCATCAACCACAAGACTTTGCTTTTCAACAGAAGCCCTGATCACTGCATCTTAGCATGCCACACAGGCAATTCACGCCATGTAACTGATGGCTATCAATCACACAGAATGAATTCCAATGTCAGACACACAGTCCATTTGCAAGTCCATTCTGGGTCTGAACGAAACCGGAGGCACTATATACCTCGCAAACCCATCGATCTCCATGTACGTCTGGACGGTCACCACTCATTATCCATATTTCGGGATGCCTCCTAATCAGGACATCGGTTACCATCCAAACGAGGTGAAGATCTCCGGTCTTCGACCACCGTCTTCATCTTCGACTTCTTATCGTCGATTCAGTTATTCAGAATGGGATAAACCCGGTCTTTCCGAGTAACTCGCGTATATAATAAACTAGTGCTACACAAACACAACATACGCCTTATTTCAATTCATTAGTCACTAACCATCAATCAGTAAGAGAACGATTTCCCAAGTATTAACCCCGAAGGCCGAAACCAACATCAGATCAAAATCCAGGAAACCATTCGACTTAGCCAACCTTCAGTTAATTTCTAAATTTCACATTCCATATCGTTTATAATATTTTATAACGATTTATCGCTATTTTTATTTATTTAAAAATAGCCAATTTATTTAAACGACGCTTCAGGCCATAACGCGGCCGTGGCGCTGTTTTTCTTCAGATTTGATTTACACATATCTGAAAATCTAACCGTTGGATCATTGCAAAGTCGGTGTCGTTGGAAAGATATTTCCAAAGCGAACCCAACGGTTTCGGTTTCGGGAAAATCCGATGGTCGGATCTCCCGCACTAATCGTTTGAAATCACGGTTTCAAAACACGAACTGCAGCTTCGTTATTCGATTTATTTAAATTATATATATATATATAAATATAATCAATTCTTCGATTTCAAAACCATATTCATTTCATATCTTTGATAAAAATGATATTTTTATCAAACTAACTTCTATTTCGACACTTCACTATTTTTAACAATTCATGTATATAATAAAAATATGATTTATAATGTTAAACAATTTATTTCAGAACACGACTATTTTATATAGTTCATATAGATGATAAAAATATGATTTTTATTATAAAAATTTTTATTTCAAAACACGAATACCATTCAACACATGAATTTCCATTCAACGAATGAATTTCTATTCAACACATGAAGGTTTTCTATAGTTTATATATATAGATAAAAAGGTGATTTTTATATTTAAAATACGAATACCATTCAACACTTGAATTTCTATTCAACGAATGAATTTCAATTCAACACATGAATATAGTTTCAACACATGAAAATAATTCTAACACATGAATATTATTCAAAATTTCGGCAGCATAACGGCAGGGTAGTTAGAACCGGGGTCGTCCCTGGTACGGCTCCTCGCTCTACCTTAAAGCCTAACAGCTTTTGACAATGGGGAATCATGCATCAAGTTCGCACGCATGCGGCATGTATATTTTTTTTCCATCTCCACAGACTAATCCTATGTGGTTTCAACCAAATATTTCTCAACCATTCGCTATCAACCAATTTTCACACCAATCACAATCAATAAATATCGTCCATGATTTGTGGACGAGGGGCGTATATATATATATATATATATATATATATATTATATAAGCATTTCACTTCTATTTCAACACATATATAATTTTTACAACGCATATATAACTTATATATCGAACGTACAACTTATACAATGCTTATACATAAGGTGTACAACGCTTATATAACTCATACATCAACTATATAATTTATACATCGTCGTTTTCCATATCATTTATAAATTAGAAATCTCACATTGGGTTCCACTCCACCAAAAATAGCAGAAGGCTCAGAAAAATATGCGGTCTCTTCTAGAATGTAGAAGACATCCACACGAGTCCACTGTCTCTTGTTTCACTGAATTTCGTCAAGAAACGAAAAAGATATGATTTTTCAAAGTTTGCAACACTTAAAAGTGTAAAAACAGTTCAAAATTTACCAAAGCCGTTACCTCTATTCCTTATTCAAAACTAGGTTTTGAATTATCGCGAAATCCGTGAGGCTTGAAGGGAATCGGGCTATGCAGCGTCGAAGGGGGGGAGTGGCGCGCTGGCGCGACGTGGTGGGGCCCAGTTCGACGATCCCTGGCGGTCGGGGCGGCGGCCTGAAGGTCGAAACTTTGAGGGGGTGCTGCGTTCGATTTACTCAATGATAATTGCTGCTCCTTATATGGATTTGAAGAGGAAATCGAGAGCTTTGGAATGAATCAAGAGTTACACGATTTCATTGAGAATTGGAGGAGGAATCAACCCGGAAAGATTTGAGCTCTTTCCGCCGTGCGCATCTGAGGGTTACGGGGAGAGAGAAAAGCAACGTTGATTTTTGATTGGCCCCTTGATTTTATTTTAATTTTTAATTTATATAAATCCAAAAATACCCCTTACCACAAACGAACTCCAATCCAAACCCAACGACTGTCGTCCCCAGCGTTTTACCCCCATTCCGAACACAATGGGATATGTTTCGTAGGCCCATTCGACTGTTTCAGTCAGTTTTCATCCAGATTAAAATATAAAACATTCAATATTTGATTTGAACGTACATTTCAATTTGCCGGGGCCACATACTAATTCGAAAAATTCCAGAAAAATACATCTGGCTATGTGTAATAACCCGGAAATCCGAGCCAATTTAAAATTTTTATTTTGGCAATTTTAGCAAATTTTGATTATTTAAAATGAATTATTTTAAATAATATCGACGAGAAATTTATTTTGAATAGAATTCGAACGTATATATTATATGGATCGTCGTTAGAATATAAAAAAAATTATTTTAAATTATAAAAGGAATTGAAAATGGCGCGGTAGTTCGATAATTCGATTTCAAACTTCAAATGAACATCCAGGATTCAAAATAAACCGGATTTTAGTGAAACCAAAATAATAGGATCTATTTGTGAATACCTTTCCAACGAACCCGCAAAATTGAAATTTCATAGCGGGAATCAAAAGATATGTCCAGTTGAAAATTCTGATTAGTCGCTATGGAATTTAGGCCCTTAAAAATGGGAATTTTGCAAACGACCTCGGATTTCGACGAAACCACTTTTGTTGGATCCGCGATGTCAAATTATTGCTAGATTTCAAATTTCATAATTTTTCGAATCAATATGTGAGCGTGGCAAAGGAAAACGCGTTTGACCAGTTTCAGTTGATTTTAATCGATTGGAAAATGGCCATTTTTCAAACGGTCTCAGAATTTGATGAAATTAGTTTTGTTAGGACCGTATCGTCAATACGAAGCTAGAAAATATTTTTCTGGAATTTTTCGAGTTAGTATGTGACCCCAATAAATTGAAATGCGCATTCAAATTCAATATATAGAGTTATATGTTGATTTTAACAGAAACTAATCGAAACGGTCGAATCAGTTTATGATACATATCCCATTGTGTTCGAAATGGGGGTAATTAGCTAGGGACGACAGTCGTTGGGTCTCATCAAGAGTTCGAACGAAAATTCTACTTTTTGGAAAATAAATAAATTAATAAAAAAAAGGTGGACCACCCCTTATCCCCAAACCCACGGTCAAACCCCCCCTATGCCATTCGACAGATCGATTTCGAACAGGGAAATCAAAATAGAAAAAAAAACGAAGACGATGGAGGCCATCGCCATCTCGACCGTCGCCCAGGCAGAGCCGCCACGCCCTCGCCTCCGGCCACCATCAGGCCGACGCCTCCTTTTGCCTCACCCTCGACGCTGGCACCACCCCCAAATCGAACAGCCCCGATCCCCTTTAGTAAATCGCGCCACCCTAGACCGGAGACCCACCACCGACGGTCCAGCTCCGCCAGGCGCCTCCGCCACGAGTCCCCCCTCCCCTCAGCTATTGACGAACGGAGAAGACCCCCCTTGGAAAATCCGATTTAATGTAAGGTTTCTTTTATTTTTATTTTAGTTTATTTAGTTGTCTAGGTTATTTATCTATAAAGTAATTAGTTTGTTAGAGATAAAAATACGATTTTTCTTATGAAGATAAAGTAGTAAAAATACGATTTTTCTTATGAAGATAAAGAATTAAAAAAAACACGATTTTATTATGAAGTTAAAGGTATAAAAAATGTGACTTTTGTATATAAAATGGGATTATTTATTTATTTATTGAGTAACATTATAAAGGTTTGATTTTTATTATATGAACACCATTATAAAAGTGTGATTTCTATATATGAACTAGCATTATAAAAATTCGATTTTTATATATTGAATAGCAAAATTAAAATATGATTTTTATATATTGAATAGCAAAATAAAAATATGATTTTTATATATTGAATAGCAAAATAAAAATATGATTTTTATATATTGAATAGAGAAATAAAAATTTGATTTTTATATATTGAATAGCGAAATAAAAATATGATTTTTATATATTGAATAACGAAGTAAAAATTCGATTTTTATATATTGAATAACAAAGTAAAAATTCGATTTTTATATATTGAATAGCAAAGTAAAAATTCGATTTTTATATATTGAATAGCGAAGTAAAAATTCGATTTTTATATATGTAGTGAATACGGATGACGAAAGTGATAAAAGAAGAAACACGGCGAAAATTTCCTACAAATGAAGAGTCGAGGCGTTTAGATCAGCTTTTGGTGAGAACTTCTCACCTTTTAATTTTGTTTTTCTTGTTAAAAATATATACTAGGATGCAGACGGTGTTTAGTAGCACCCGACACCCGCCGTCCACAGACCATGGACGGCTTGTATGCTTGTTTGTTTTATTTTGATGTGTAGTTGATTATGTGATGTGATATGAAATAAAATATTTTATAGTGGAAAATATTTTATAGTTAAAAACAAAATTTTTAACGTGTATATGAAATGAAATAAATTAATATAAACAAATCGAATGATTTGTTTATATACACACATTTGACTGATATTGATTGGGACGATAAATTTTACACATCGCCCAACTGCACAAATAAAATCTGTGTTTGATTGTTTGAAACCCCACACGGGTATTGGGATGATATTTGACATACACTAATCCCGATTGTTTAGTTGTATGTCGATCGATTGATTGACAGACTGTTATAAGCGTTAAATATTGATATTCGATGCTTATACAGTGTAGAGTGCACTTTGGATGATGGTTGATTATTCATCGTTGTTATTGTTTACATGTGTTGTAGAAAATCCATATGATTAACGTTATATGGTAATTGATTGGGCTTCATTCAATATTTGAAATAGAAATATTTGAATAGAAATATTTGAAATAGAAATATTTGAATAGAAATATTTGAAAAAGAAATATTTGAAATAGAATATTTGAAAATAGAAATATATGAAGCAGTGTTGATTAGATTGACGCCATTTTGACGTGAACGATATTTATATCGATTTTATTCATTTTATAATGAATATCGATTTTATTCATTTTATAATGAATATCGAAAGTGATTCCAAAATCTAATATTTTGAAAAGAATTGAAATTCAAACTGAATTTGAATTGAATTGAATAGAAAACGAATTCGAATTGAATTGAATAGAAAACGAATTCGAATTGAATTGAATAGATAACGAATTTGAATTGAATTTAATAGAAAACGAATTCGAATTGAATTGAATAGTAACTGAATTTGAATTGAATTGAATAGAAAACGAAATCGAATTGAATTGAATAGAAAACGAATTCGAATTGAATTGAATAGAAAACGAATTCGAATTGAATTGAATAGAAAACGAATTTGAATTGAATTTAATAGAAAACGAATTCGAATTGAATTGAATAGAAAACAAATTTGAATTTAATTTAATAGAAAATGAATTCGAATTGAATTGAATAGAAAACGAATTCGAATTGAATTGAATAGAAAACGAATTCGAATTGAGTTGAATTGAAAACGAATTTGAATTGAATTGAATAGAAAATGAATATGAATTGAATTGAATTCAATTGAAAACGAACTGAAATAGAATTGAAATTGATTTGAATTGAAATCAAATAGAAGTGAATGGAAAAAGAATTTATAAGCGAAAATTCAATTTTGATTTGAATTTGAAATAAAGGTTGAAATTGTTTTTGAAACAAATTTGAAATGATTTATAAAATTCGTTTTAAAAAGGAAATCGACGAAACATATATATATATATATATATATATATATATTATATATATAATGGCCTGAATAGAACGCGCCGCGCCGCGGCAGTTCGTGAATTTCGACCATTGACTTCGAATGGACATTGCGGGAGATCCGACCGTCGGATTCTCCTAAAACAGGAACCGTTGGGTTCGTATCGAAAAGAGCTTTCTAACGAATATTATAAATTTGAAATCTAACGGTTGGATTTGGAATTATGTCCAAATCAAATTTGGAAAAGGTCGGTGTAAGTGCAGTTCGATGGCCGTTGATGGAAATTGACTGTACATGCCTTGATAAAATTATTAAAAATAATAATAATTTGTGTAAAATCATAAGAAATGATTTGTAAAGAATTGGGATGAAAAACTCCCTATTTGAAAGGATAAAAATAGATTTTTATCGAAATGAACTAGTTTTGAACTAGAATTAAAATTCTATTTATTTTTAAATAAATAAATTTGATTTGAAAGGGTTTTAAAAGTAACCAGAATTTCCAATAATTGAATTGGGATGGATTTGAATCGAAATTGTCTTTGGATTATTTCGATGTTGGATTTCATGATTATACATATATTGTTATGGAAATTCGAAAGATATATTTATATCGTTATTTCCAATACGATATTTGTTGGTCGTAGAATTTGATATTGAATATAAGCCGATATATTTTCTATTCAGAGCCTTGTATTTAATATCAAATGTGATTTGGGTTTGTCGTGAATGGTGTCTTCATTAACACTGTTCTTAAGCCCAGTTTAGAAAAAGATTAAATCTTTTATTTAGATTTAATGAAGTGTACCAATTAAATAATATTTAATTGGAATTGAATTGGTATTGATTTTTGGGTTTATCGTGAACATTGTTTTAAATAACACTTGTTCTTTAACCCGATAATTAATAGAATGTGATTTTGGGTTGTCGTGAACGGAATCTTCAATAATACTGTTCTTAGATCCAAAGGAGTTAAGAAAATTAGAAACTAACTAGAGATTAGTTAAGTTGAATGGTTTCTGAGGTATTGATCTGATGTTGGTTTCGGCCTTCGGGGTTAATACTTAGGAAATTGCTCACTTGCTAATTTATGGTTAGGGTCTGATTGAAATGTAATGTGATTTTGGGTTTATAGTGAACCGTGTTTTTAATGACACTGATTCTTTAACCCAGTTAAAGATTAAAACTAAGTGGAGTTTTAATTAATCTTTAATTAGATTGAAAAGATCGAGAATGGAGTATCACCAGTTTTGCTCCAAAGCGATAGTTAAATCTTTAATTAGATTTGGACGTGGAATGGTAATTAATTTTACCGATAACACCATGGTATTAGATATGGAGTATTACCAGTTTTGCTTCATGGGATGAATAGGTTGGGATTGGGAAATAAAATAAATAATTACTTCGGTGCGGTTCGCTAATCCCGACTAGTATGGAAAACCATAATTTGGTTTGAAATGATATCCAAAGGAAGATTAAAGAATAAATTTTAGAGAATTTATCTTTGATAAAATTAATGGGAACCTTTCCCTAAGAACATGAACTTTAGAAACTAACTGTAGGTTAGCTAAGAAGAATGGTTTCCTGGGTATTGATCTAATGTTGGTTTCGGCCTTCGGGGTTAATATTTGGGGAATTGTTCCCTTGCTAATTTACGGTTAGTGACTGATGAATCGGAATAAGGCGTATGTTGTGATTGTGTAACATTTGTTTACTATATACGCGGGTTGTTCGGAAAGGCCGGGTTTATACCCATTCTGAATAACCGATTCGACGATAAGTCGAAGATGATGACGGTGGTCGAAGATCGGAAGTCTTCACATCGTTTGGGTGATTACTGATGATCTTGATTGGGCTGTACACCCAAGATGAGGGAATCAGTTGGTGGTCATCCAGACGTACTTGGAGATCGACGGATATGCGAGGAAAGTGCCTCCGGTTTCGTTCAGACCTAGAACGGACTTGTAAATGGATGGTGTGTCTGACATTGTATTCCTTTATATTGTATTCGTTGATCTCTGCTAAATATATATCTGTTTGGCAGCGGGGAATTTATTCACTTGCTTAACGCCCTTCTCTGAGACATACGAGCTCAGAGGTTATATGTTGACAGAAATCAGTGGTATGATATGGATTGATAGTGTGGCATGCTGAGATGCAGTGATCCAGACTTTTGTTGAAAAGCAAAGTTTGGTGGGTGATGATCAAAGCGCAGCTTTAATATAGCATGGCTTTGTGTATAGCATCGATTCGCGAGCCTCACACCCCGGTATGGTGGTAAACTGATGGTTTGATCAGTATGCTTTTTAGTGGATGGGCACCTTAGTGGTGTCGTGGATTCGGTCGACCGAGATGAGCTTAGTGCTCAGGGATATATAGAGTAAGCGGTGTTTTCTCTCGCTGGGACGTACGCCGCGGTGATACTCTAGTCCCAAATGTGCGGATGTGCAGACGGTGTTTTCTCTTGTTGGGACGTAAGCCGTGGGGAATTGCATTACGCGATCGATCTTTCGAATCAGGAGCCACCATGATGGAAATCCAATTTCCAATACGTGTATTCCGGTTTTATTTGTAGAGCCTAGTATGGCGACATAGTGGGATGAGGCGCTTATGCCGTCTATGATTGATACTTATGATTTGAAGATATTTTATACAATATGCACTTATAATAGTATCAAATGATTTGTTTTAAACGTATCAAGCATTCTTGGCTATTATAAGGTAAAAACCCTATCCTCCGGCTTGCGTTGCATTGTGTGATGGGACCTGGGTCTTATAATAGCTTGATTTTTCTTTATTTAGCATTGCGCTGTTATTTTATGCACTGGTATTCTTGGGAGGAAACCCGTTCCGTGTTATACGGCGTGGTCGCTTGATTTACCTTACTTTGAAAATAAAGATAAAAACTGTTTTAGTTCTCACACCAGTCCCATGACTGACCTGGGGTTTATTGTTTTAACCTAAACTCTGGGTGCCCTTACTTTGACACGGGCAGCTAGTAGTTTTGGTTTTGCAGATTTATATTCACAAGATCCTGGTTTACAGCTGGAATGATATCCGGAAAGCTTTGTATCCGTATATCTCTTCTAGTAGTGTATTGTATTATTTTCCGCTGCGATGTATTTAAATGTAATTTAAATCTCTGATATTTCTGTGTAATATTTATTTATGCTCTGTATATTCTTGTATTCTAATGGAATTGTTGTAAGATACAATGAAATGTTCTTCCGTCTGCATTCTTTTGTGGCTTGTTCTCGAACTATCCGCGCTTTCCTCACCGGGGAAGTTACGGGTTTTCACAGTTGGTATCAGAGCTTTGGTTTACAAAGCTCAGAGAACAAGACACATTAGAACCATACGAAAGAATTCATCAGATATTGGATTAGTAATATCCAATGGGAATGACTCGTTAGAGATGGGATCAGTAGTATCCTAGAACGAGTGTGAAGAGTATAAAATTAAAAACAAGTTTTGTTTTGAAATTTTAATTTAAATAATTCGTATTTGAATATTTATTTTAACTTGATCTGGACAATCCAGTATATATAGATTTTGCATATATGTCTGATCCGCGTGTATTTGAAGTTTTAATATACTGGATAGATATAGATTCACACTCTAGTCGCCCGGAGATGATTCTGATGATTGTAGCTACATCTTCAGAATTAGTGTTCGAGTGTCGAAGGTGTGATATTTATATATTTCCTATTGACTGGTGTGAGAACCAAAATTAGATAGGGCCTATTGTTGTGATTTGACATCAAAATGTGATTTTTGACTATATAACAAAATTATGTGTTTGAAATGCTAATCAACTAATTGATTGATGGTTGTGTTGTTTGATTATTGTTGGATTAATTAAAATTTGAACCATTTAGTCAAATTGTACCAAAAAGTGAGTTGTATTGAAAATGTGTCGCATTTGGTTGCATATACTTGTACTTACATTGAACAGGTCATAGCAAAGAGGCTAGAGCAGAAGAATAAAATTTGTTTGCCCGACAAATAGGTACATGTTTATCATAATTTACTGTTTTGTTTGGGTGATGATGATTTTATGAGTCGATTGGCTAGCCGCTTGGCTTTTTCTTTTTCTTTTTGAGATCAGAGGGCCTGTATGGCAATTTCGGGATTTTCCCGTGCTCCCGGTGCAGGGGAGGTTATGGCAAAAATTTTCGAAAATTTAGGGTGTTAGCCAAATTTTTGAAAAATTTGAAAAGTTCGTAGAAACTGAAAAGTTGAAGAACTTAAGCTGTAGTCAAAATAATGAAAGTTGAGTTGGTTTGTAAAACAACTTTCGGCTTCGTCCCTTTTCGGGGACAAAAAGTTTTAAGTGGGGGAGATTGTAATAACCCGGAAATCCGAGCCAATTTAAAATTTTTATTTTGGCAATTTTAGCGAATTTTGATTATTTAAAATGAATTATTTTAAATAATATCGATGAGAAATTTATTTTGAATAGAATTCGAATGTATATATTATATGGATCGTCGTTAGAATATAAAAAAAATTATTTTAAATTATAAAAGGAATTGAAAATGGCGCGGTAGTTCGATAATTCGATTTCAAACTTCAAATGAACATACAGGATTCAAAATAAACCGGATTTTAGTGAAACCAGAAATAATAGGATCTATTTGTGAATACCTTTCCAACGAACCCGAAAAATTGAAATTTCATAGCGGGAATCAAAAGATATGTCCAGTTGAAAATTATGAATAGTCGCTATGGAATTCCGGCCCTTAAAATGGGAATTTTGCAAACGACCTCGGATTTCGACGAAACCACTTTTGTTGGATCCGCGATGTCAAATTATTGCTAGGTTTCAAATTTCATAATTTTTCGAATCAATATGTGAGCGTGGCAAAGGAAAACGCATTTGACCAGTTTCAGTTGATTTTAATCGACTGGAAAATGGCCATTTTTCAAACGGTCTCAGAATTTGATGAAATTAGTTTTGTTAGGACCGTATCGTCAATACGAAGCTAGAAAATATTTTTCTGGAATTTTTCGAGTTAGTATGTGACCCCAGTAAATTGATATGTGCGTTCAAATTCAATATATAGAGTTATATGTTGATTTTAACGGAAACTGATCAAAACGGTCGAATAGTTTACGATACATATCCCATTGTGTTCGAAATGGGGGTAATTAGCTTGGGACGATAGTCGTTGGGTCTCCTCTGGAGTTCGAACGAAAATTCTACTTTTTTGGAAAATAAATAAATTAATTAATAAAAAAAAAAGGTGGACCACCCCTTATCTCCAAACCCAGGGTCAAACCCCCCTATGCCATTCAACAGATCGATTTCGAATAGGGAAATCAAAATAGAAAAAAAACGAAGACGATGGAGGCCATCGCCATCTCGACCGTCGCCCAGGCAGAGCCGCCACGCCCTCGCCTCCGGCCACCATCAGGCCGACGTCTCCTTTTGCCTCACCCTCGACGCTGGCACCACCCCTAAATCGAACAGCCCCGATCCCCTTTAGTAAATCGCGCCGCCCTAGACCGGAGACCCACCACCGACGGTCCAGCTCCGCCAGGCGCCTCCGCCACGAGTCCCCTCCTCCCCTCAGCCACTGACGAACGGAGAAGACCCCCCTTGGAAAATCCGATTTAATGTAAGTTTTCTTTTATTTTTATTTTAGTTTATTTAGTTGTCTAGGTTATCTATTTACAAAGTAATTAGTTTGTTAGAGATAAAAATACGATTTTTCTTATGAAGATATAGTAAAAATACGATTTTTCTTATGAAGATAAAGAAGTAAAAAAACACGATTTTTATTATGAAGTTAGAGGTATAAAAATGTGACTTTTGTATATAAAATGGGATTTTTTTTATTTATTGAGTAACATTATAAAGGTTTGATTTTTATTATATGAACACCATTATAAAAGTGTGATTTCTATATATGAACTAGCGTTATAAAAATATGATTTTTATATATTGAATAGCAAAATAAAAATATGATTTTTATATATTGAATAGAAAAATAAAAATATGATTTTTATATATTGAATAGCGAAATAAAAATTCGATTTTTATATATTGAATAGCGAAACAAAAATACGATTTTAATATATTGAATAGCGAAGTAAAAATTCGATTTTTATATATTGAATAACAAGGTAAAAATTCGATTTTTATATATTGAATAGCGAAGTAAAAATTCTATTTTTATATATGTAGTGAATACGGATGACGAAAGTGATGAAAGAAGAAACACGGCGAAAATTTCCTACAAATGAAGAGTCGAGGCGTTTGGATCAGCTTTTGGTGAGAACTTCTCACCTTTTAATTTTTTTTTTCTAGTTAAAAATATATACTAGGATGGAGACGGTGTTTAGTATCACCCGACACCCGTCGTCCACAGACATGGACGGCTTGTATGCTTGTTTGTTTGATTTTGATGTGTAGTTGATTGTGTGATGTGATGTGAAATGAAATAAAATATTTTATAGTGGAAAATATTTTATAGTTAAAAATAGAATTTTTAACGTGTATATGAAATGAAATAAATTAATATAAACAAATCAAATGATTTGTTTATATACACATTTGACTGATATTGATTGGGACGATAAATTTTACACATCGCCCAACTTCACAAATAAAATCTGTGTTTGATTGTTTGAAACCCCACACGGGTATTGGGATGATATTTGACGTACACTAATCCCGATTGTTTAGTTGTATGTCGATCGATTGATTGACAGACTGTTATAAGCGTTAAATATTGATATTCGATGCTTATACAGTGTAGAGTGCACTTTGGATGATGGTTGATTATTCATCGTTGTTATTGTATACATGTGTTGTAGAAAATCCATATAATTAACGTTATATGGTAATTGATTGGGCTTCATTCAATATTTGAAATAGAAATATTTGAATAGAAATATTTGAAATAGAAATATTTGAATAGAAATATTTGAAGAAGAAATATTTGAAATAGAATATTTGAAAATAGAAATATATGAAGCCGTGTTGATTAGATTGACGCCATTTTGACGTGAACGATATTTATATCGATTTTATTCATTTTATAATGAATATCGATTTTATTCATTTTATAATGAATATCGAAAGCGATTTCAAAATCTAATATTTTGAAAAGAATTGAAATTCAAAATGAATTCGAATTGAATTGAATAGAAAACGAATTCGAATTGAATTGAATAGAAAATGAATTCGAATTGAATTGAATAGAAAACGAATTTGAATTGAATTTAATAGAAAACGAATTCGAATTGAATTGAATAGAAACTGAATTTAAATTGAATTGAATAGAAAACGAATTCGAATTGAATTGAATAGAAAACGAATTCGAATTGAATTGAATAGAAAACGAATTCGAATTGAATTGAATAGAAAACGAATTCGAATTGAATTTAATAGAAAACGAATTCAAATTGAATTGAATAGAAAACGAATTCGAATTGAATTGAATAGAAAACGAATTCGAATTGAATTGAATTGAAAACGAATTTGAATTGAATTGAATAGAAAACGAATCTGAATTGAATTGAATTCAATTGAAATCGATTTGAATTGAAATCAAATAGAAGTGAATGGAAAAAGAATTTATAAGGGAAAATTCAATTTTGATTTGAATTTGAAATAAAGGTTGAAATTGTTTTTGAAACAAATTTGAAATGATTTATAAAATTCGTTTTAAAAGGAAATCGACGAAATATATATATATATATATATATATATATTATTTATATGATGGCCTGAATAGAACGCGCCGCGCCGCGGCAGTTCGTGAATTTCGACCATTGACTTCGAACAGACATTGCGGGAGATCCGACCGTCGGATTCTCCTAAAGCCGAAACCGTTGGGTTCGTATCGAAAAGTGCTTTCTAACGAATATTAGAAATTTGAAATCTAACGGTTGGATTTGGAATTATGTCCAAATCAAATTTTGAAAAGGTCGGTGTAAGTTCAGTTCGATGGCCGTTGAGGGAAATCGACTGTACAGGCCTTGATAAAATTATTAAAAATAATAATAATTTGTGTAAAATCATACGAAATGATTTATGAAGAATTGGGATGAAATACTCCCTACTTGAAAGGATAAAAATAGATTTTTATCGTAATGAACTAGTTTTGAACTAGAATTAAAATTCTATTTATTTTTAAATAAATAAATTTGATTTGAAAGGGTTTTAAAAGTAACCAGGATTTCCAATAATTGAATTGGGATGGATTTGAATCGAAATTGTCTTTGGATTATTTCGATGTTGGATTTCGTGATTATACAGATATTGTTATGGAAATTTGAAAGATATATTTATATCGTTATTTCCAATACGATATTTGTTGATCGTAGAATTTGATATTGAATATAAGCCGATATATTTTCTATTCAGAGCCTTGTATTTAATATCAAATGTGATTTGGGTTTGTCGTGAATGGTGTCTTCATTAACACTGTTCTTAAGCCCAGTTGAGAAAAAGATTAAATCTTTTATTTAGATTTAATGAAGTGTACCAATTAAATAATATTTAATTGGAATTGAATTGGTATTGATTTTTGGGTTTATCGTGAACAGTGTTTTAAATAACACTTGTTCTTTAACCCGATAATTAATAGAATGTGATTTTGGGTTGTCGTGAACGGTATCTTCAATAATACTGTTCTTAGATCCAAAGGAGTTAAGAAAATCAGAAACTAACTGGAGATTAGTTAAGTTGAATGGTTACTGGGGTATTGATCTGATGTTGGTTTCGGCCTTCGGGGTTAATACTTAGGAAATTGCTCACTTGCTAATTTATGGTTAGGGTCTGATTGAAATGTAATGTGATTTTGGGTTTATAGTGAACCGTGTTTTAAATGACACTGATTCTTTAACCTAGTTAAAGATTAAAACTAAGTGGAGTTTTAATGAATCTTTAATTAGATTGAAAAGATCGAGAATGGAATATCACCAGTTTTGCTCCAAAGAGATAGTTAAATCTTTAATTAGATTTGGACGTGGAATGGTAATTAATTTTACCGATAACACCGTGGTATTAGATATGGAGTATTACCAGTTTTGCTTCATGGGATGAATAGGTTGGGATTGGGAAATAAAATAAATAATTACTTCAGTGTGGTTCGCTAATCCCGACTAGTGTGGAAAACCATAATTTGGTTTGAAATGATATCCAAAGGAAGATTAAAGAATAAATTTTAGAGAATTTATCTTTGATAAAATTAATGGGAACCTTTCCCTAAGAACGTGAACTTTAGAAACTAACTGTAGGTTAGCTATGAAGAATGGTTTCCTGGGTATTGATCTGATGTTGGTTTCGGCCTTCGGGGTTAATATTTGGGGAATTGTTCCCTTGCTAATTTACGGTTAGTGACTGATGAATCGGAATGAGGCGTATGTTGCGATTGTGTAACATTTGTTTACTATGTACGCGGGTTGTTCGGAAAGGCCGGGTTTATACCCATTCTGAATAACCGATTCGACGATAAGTCGAAGATGATGATGGTGATCGAAGACCGGAAGTCTTCACATCGTTTGGGTGATTACTGATGATCTTGATTGGGCTGTACACCCAAGATGAGGGAATCAGTTGGTGGTCGTCCAGATGTACTTGGAGATCGACGGATATGCGAGGAAAGTGCCTCCGGTTTCGTTCAGACCTAGAACGGACTTTTAAATGGATGGTGTGTCTGACATTGTATTCCTTTATATTGTATTCATTGATCTCTGCTAAATATATATCTGTTTGGCGGCGGGGAATTTATTCTCTTGCTTAACGCCCTTCTCTGAGACATACGAGCTCAGAGGTTATACATTGGCAGAAATCAGTGGTACGATATGGATTGATAGTGTGGAATGCTGAGATGTAGTGATCCAGACTATTGTTGAAAAGCAAAGTTTGGTGGGTGATGATCAAAGCGCAGCTTTAATATAGCATGGCTTTGTGTATAGCATCGATTCGCGAGCCTCACACCCCGGTATAGTGGTAAACTGATGGTTTGATCAATATGCTTTTTAGTGGATGGGCACTTAGTGGTGTCGTGGATTCGGTCGACCGAGATGAGCTTAGTGCTCAGGGATATATAGAGTAAGCGGTGTTTTCTCTCGCTGGGACGTAAGCCGCGGTGATACTCTGGTCCCAAAAGTGCGGATGTGCAGACGGTGTTTTCTCTTGTTGGGACGTAAACCATGGGGAATTGTATTACGCGATCGATCTTTCGAATCAGGAGCCACCATGATGGAAATCCAATTTCCAATACATGTATTCCGGTTTTATTTGTAGAGCCTAGCATGGCGACATAGTGGGATGGGGCGCTTATGCCGTCTATGATTGATACTTATGATTTGAAGATATTTTATACAATATGCACTTATAATAGTATCAAATGATTTGTTTTAAATGTATCAAGCATTCTTGGCTATTATAAGGTAAAAACCCTATCCTACGGCTTGCATTGCATTGTGTGATGGGACCTGGGTCTTATAATAGCTTGATTTTTCTTTATTTAGCATTGCGCTGTTGTTTTATGCACTGGTATTCTTGGGAGGAAACCCGTTCCGTGTTATACGGCGTGGTCCCTTGATTTACCTTACTTTTAAAATAAAGATAAATAACTGTTTTAGTTTTCACACCAGTCCCATGACTGACCTGGGCTTTATTGTTTTAACCTAAACTCTGGGTGCCCTTATTTTGACACGGGCAGCTAGTAGTTTTGGTTTTGCAGATTTATATTCACAGGATCCTGGTTTACAGCTGGAATGATATCCGGAAAGCTTTGTATCCATATATCTCTTCTAGTTGTGTATTGTATTATTTTCCGCTGCGATGTATTTAAATGTAATTTAAATCTCTGATATTTCTGTGTAATATTTATTTATGCTCTGTATATTCTTGTATTCTGATGGAATTGTTGTAAGATACAATGAAATGTTCTTCCGTTTGCGTTCTTTTGTGGCTTGTTCTCGAACTATCCGCGCTTTCCTCACCGGGGAAGTTACGGGTTTTCACACTATGTTTTGACGATACGGTCCCAACTAGAGCCGTCAAATGGGTCGGGTCGGGTCAAAATGGGTTGAGCTAAAAATGACCCGACCCCTTTAACTTATGTGTCAAAAAAAAAACTTGACCTAACCCATTTCAGTAAAGGGTCGACCCATTTGATCCTCTTAAAAAACATCACTTGTTATATTATAAAAACAATCAAAACAAAGAATAAACAAACTACAACTCTCATGAAAACTGTTCACGGACACAAGTTTATCAACAAAAACAATGTTTCGAAGATAGCTTACATATGCTGACAAAGCATTTAAATCATCACTAAGAAGACACAGCCATTACTAACATTACTAACATTCAAACTACAAAGAAGACAGCCATTACTAACATTCAAACTAAAACTAAAGAAAATCATTACTAAGAAGACACAGCCATTACTAACATTCAAGATACAAAGAAGACAGCCATTACGAACATTACTAACATTCAAGCTACAAAGAAGATAGCCATTACTAACATTCAAGCTACAAAGAAAGTGTTGAATCTAATCCAAAATCCATGAGCTTCTCTTCTAGCTTCTATCATCAGTGAACGAAACAATAGTGTTGGCTCGTGCACCTACACAACATTAAACATTTAAAAAACTGACATATACAATAACAATACTGCATGATCACTAAGCAAGTAGTCCTCATGAACATATTTTGCAGTTTAAGCCCTATTGTGCTTCTATGTTTGAACTGTGCCACTCATTCATGCAGATATGTACATCATTAAACTTAATAAGTAATATTGTTTAGACTTAATTAATTAATTAACCGAGTTAACATAAAAGGGGACTTATGGGAAGGTCAAAAGTGGCTTGCGCTGCTCTTTCATGCCATAACTTATTCCATCTATTCTCTTTTGCAAACGCATCTAAAACTAACCACAGGAGGCCAGCCATTACCAGAAATTAAGGTGAAGTTTGGAAGAAAAGCTTAGGAAAGCTACATAAAACCTCAACTTGTTTGTTCATTTTAAGATAAATAATATACTCATCCATATTGATTCAATGGCTGACCTTGAGCACTTGGAGGTTGTGTGCCAAAATCATGCGATTCAATGGCAGTAAGAAGAAATATTTAATGAGAAATTTTCTTACAAACCTTGAATGCATGAAAATGGAACAATTTATTGATTAATGTTTAAGTTCAATTGGATACATAAGAACACTTAATTTAAAAACAAGGCATCCTTGATTCACCGCTACATGTTTTTCCTAAAATTCCTTGCCGTATATATACCAAAAGTTGCTTTAGTTTTTTTGTGCGTTTCTAACAACACACAAATAGGTCTGTAGTCCAACTTATGAGCCGGAAGAACATAAGCGACTTCTCAATCATAAAATGGATCACTGGTCTGTCGCAAAGCCACACACCATGCAATTGTGTACGTCAACTCAGCCATAAGCAAAGGAGCAAACTTTCTTTACTATGATATAGTATTTCCCATAAGCCAAATACTATGTGTTTCCCATAAGAACATAAGCGACTTATGATTCATGCAATTGTTTTATGCACGAACGGAAAGTGTTTAGTAGACAAAAGCTTCTATATGTTTCTCTCTCAAATCGTGGTTAACGAATCTTCACTATTTTATTCTCAAAAGAACATACAATTGGTAGGACTTTTAAATAATTTTAATGAAACTGCTGGTAACGTGGGTTTTAACTCAAATGATTTATTATTTTTCTCCTACCAATCATATCTCAAAAAGGGTCCGCTCCGTTGGTTCGAAATACAGAAGGTATCATTAAAACAGTGGTACGATCAAAATACATGGAAATTGCATGAAAATGCAAAAGAAACAAGAATTCGTCGTTTTGATCCAAAATGTTGATCAGCAAAATGGTTAAATATGCATTGTGTTTAAATTTAAAAATCTCCACTTAACAATTTTGGAACTAGTGCCCTGAAAATAAGTAAACATTTCTTCTTACCATATGTAAATACTTAAGTTTCGAATTTTTTTAATTTTTATTTTAAGTCTTTTGGTTGAGGTTTATAGTAAAAATGGTAAACATACCACAAAACCATTTTAATTTATCCTGAAATAAAACTACTTTTTGTAGGAAGACTAAAATGCACTTATATTAATTTTCTTACGCTAAGGTATTTCTCTATTTTTTTTACGAAACCTGTAATATAAAACCAAACTTTCTTTACTAAACCTTCTCTTAAATCCTTAATGTTAGTGCATATAGGATTTTAAACAATTGCATGGTTTAGTCACAAAAGCTGCTGCAAATCCAAATCGAGATATAGCAGCACGATACCGAAAATTTATGGACAAAGAGGTAGATTGATTTAATGAAGCTAAGTCGCATCCGAATTATTGAAGATCCGGCACTTTCTTAACCGGACGTTGCAATTGAGCTTTCATTAACATTTACAAACGTGCCTATATATTAGGGAAAAAAATGGTATAACCGGCCGGCTGCTGCATTAATCTAATAAAATTTTCTACTGTTTGTCTATTGAAACCAGATCCTCAGCAGTAGCTGGAAGATATACATCAGGACTAGTATATTACTTATAACCGGCCGGCATTTGCATTAATTTCAATTTAACTCGTAATACAATATTAAAATTTATCTATGCTCATAATAATGCTGATAAAAGAAGGGAAATATGGGATCAAATTAAGCAACATACAATCTCACTAGACATGGCCTAATCTATCACGATAGACTTTATATCAAATGGGAATGTTTCACTAATTTAACAACAACAAAATTAATAACAATACGAAAGATACCTGATGGAGAAAAGAAGGATGAGTCCCACGTTAAAAAGGAAAGAATTCATCAAAGTTTCCCTCCACCTGAGATACACTCAATTGTTATCTTTAGCAAAAAAGTAAGGCAAAGGTACAGTAATATGAATAATAAATAATTTAAGCTGGTACTAAACAGCAGTAGTAGTAGAAATAACATAACATAATATGATATTACCTGAATGTATGTTGTAGATCATTGCATATCATTGAAACAGGAAAGCACAAGTACTAGCTGCAAACAAAAAAACATATGATAACAAGTTAATATCTTTTGTATGCATTGATATCATACTTCAAATCATACCTAACACTGTGCATTGATGTCTCTTCTTCTTGAGAATTGAACTTAGTAATATCTTCGGTAAGATCCTCGATTGTTTGCATGATCGTACCACCATACAACCAATCTTTTGTACATAACAATGCTTCGACAACATCTTCTTTTAATGAACTACGGTACTCGTCAAGTACTCTACCACTAATGCTAAAAGCGCTTTCTGAAGCCACAGTAGTTACTGGTACAGCCAAGATATCTTTTGCCATAAGGGATAAAATAGGATATTGATATTGTTGTGATTTCCAAAATGAAAGTACATCAAACTCTATTTTTCGATCAACCAATCCATCATTTAAATATGAATAAAGTTCCGATCTAGGAAAATTGCCAACAAATTGTGAATCTTGATAAGAATCGAATTGCTCCAACATATTTTCACGTTCTTGTGAATAAGGTCCTGTAAATGAACTTGGAGATGTCGTGCCTAATCTAACATTTGCTTCAATAGGCGACTCTTCTTGCACTTTCTTTTGAATATTCAAAAAACAACTCCTCCAATTTTCTTTTTACTTTTTCAAATTCAATGCTATTTCCATATAGCCTTTCATATGAAAATTGAACAAAATTTACTTGGTAACGCGGATCGAAAATACAAGCAATAGAAAGAAATACATTAAATTCTTTCCAGTATTTATCAAACTTTTTAAGCATATCGAATGCCATAGAAGACATAAAATCATCACCATCTAAAGTCTTCTTTAAAGTTAAATGAACAAGGAAAATTTCTGGAAAGAACAAGTTAGCAGTCAGATAATTTGTTCCTGAAAACAAGCAAGTGGCATTATAGAAAACTTCCAAAAAAACGTGTGATTTTCTTCACTTTCTCCCATTCTTCAAATGATGGACAGTAAGTATAACTAGAATCCACATGTTTCAGCCGATAAAGAGCCTGTTCATAATATATTGCACATTTAAGCATGATAAAAGTGGAGTTCCATCTCGTGGGAACATCTTGACGCAATCCTTTCTTAGTCTTATCCAAAGAAAGACTAGATATACATTCAACAATTTTTTTTCCTAGATTGAGAACCCCTAATGCATTTTATACTTTCCCTTATGTTGCTCAAACAATTAGTAATAGATTTCAGACCATCTTGCACAATCAAGTTCAATATATGTGCGGCACACCTAACGTGTAAATATTGGCCATTCACAATCAATGATCTTCTGTAATTGAGATGTGATCCTAATAGTTCAATGAACTTATCATTGGAAGATGCGTTATCCAATGTACATGAAAATATTTTATCTACTATTCCCCAACTAAGCAACAAACTTGATATCTTTCCAAATATGGCTGATCCAGAATGAGGAGGTGGCAACAAACAAAAACTAACCAATCTTTTTTTGTAACTTCCATTCATTGTCAATAAAATGTGCAGTCAAAGTCATGTATCCATCTGTATTGATTGAAGTCCACAAATCAGACGTTATACTCACTCTCCTACTACATGATTCTAATACATTTTTAAGTTTTACTTTCTCATTCTCATATAATTTCATAACATCTGAACGCGAAGTGTTTCTAGATAAATGTACCACATCATCATTTAAATAAGAAACCAATTCACGAACACTTTCATATTGCACAAAATTAAACGGTAAGTTATGCCGAATAATTGCTTTAGTCATTAATTCTCTATACTTTGTTTGACTAAAGTTTCCTTTGTTGATGGCTTCCACATCTATACCATGGCACTTCTTAACATGTCTTCTCAAATCATTTGTCCCATAGTTATCACCACATATATATTCCCTTTTACATTTTTTGCAAAAACATGAGCGCTTTTCACCACTAACAATTTCCTTCTTTTCAAAATATTTCCAAACATCAGAATAAGTATTTCTTTTTCATTTACTTCCTATAGAACTACCCACTGAAACACGACCTACTTCCAATTCTACAATGTCTCTTGTTTGACTATCATGTTCACCGATATTCATATTCTACAAAAAATATGTAAAAGTCATCATATATTAATAGTGGAAAGAAATACGATAACTGTAGACTAAAATGAGAATAGTTATTCAACTAAACTAAGAAAACACACTAAGGCATTCATACACAAATTTTGGCGCATATAATTTAGTTAAGAATTTTACAAGTGTAGTGCTGTTATTGCTTTTATAAAAATAAATAAAAAGAACAAGTATAAACATGGTGAAATATTTGTTCATAAGCACCCCTCACCCAAAAAAAAAAATCTAACATAAGTATATGGAAAAGTACCCATCAAAGCATTGCAAAGTCAAAAAAGTCCTTATAAAAGCTATTTATTTCAGGCAGACCTATCGACTTTTATACGTAAAAAAGCGAAGATGTTATATCAAAATTCATATGCGGCCTAAGCTTAAGGTTATGACAGGAACAAGTTTTTCCTTACCTAACAAACAGAAATGTTAAAGATCAAGTTCAAAGATTTAAAAGGGAACAACTAAAGATGAGAAGTCCTTGTTAGAAGTCTGGAAACAATAGAAATTGAAAACTCTATTCAAAAATTAGATATAACCAAAAGACTAGAATTCCACACTTCATATTTAGTAATGCTGGGAAACCAAAAGATGAAAAATCCAAATCTAACAGTAATAGAAAACCAAAAAAAGAAATCCAAATCTAAAATAATAAATGACTAGAATCCGAATTCATAAATAACACAAAACCGAAGGACCAAAAATCTAAATCTAGCAAGAATTGGAAGACCATAAGTTTTACAGTTCTTATTGCAGAGAAACAAAAAATAAACAACCGAAAAACAAAATCAATCATACTGTAAAAAGGCCTCAGAAGTCAGAAAATACTAATATCATGATTGCATCAACTAATGTAGGCAATGAATCATTAAATCATCACAGGCCGCTCTATAACGAATTGTTGCAGAGAACGCCTAATGGGCAAAAATCAATCGAGGACTGTTACCCAGTACTATATATTGTAAAATAATTTGAAATTTTTTAATTTTTTCTTTATGGAATTAAAAAAAAGGGAGCTTATACAACTGGTATGGGTATAATCATAAATAGGAGGATGGTTACACTTATTTATGATATTCCATAAACGATAAGAGTATAGGAAAGACAACTCAAAGTGCAGCAAGCAGTGGAAGCTATATTTTTGTAAACATGATAGTGTGAATGGAGTTCAGCGAATCAAATAAAATATGCTATTCATTGATTATCACATAAACATATTCGATAAATAGAATGTTTGAAAGTATAAAGTCGTATTTCATTTGACTTTCACTCTTAGGTATTCATTTGTACACTGTATGGATTTTTAGAAAACAATCAGTTTAAAAATGAAGTTAATATATAAAATAGAATGACAAATATATAAAAGTGAAGTTATTTTTTTTCTCTTTAGGCAAAAGTCATAAATGTATTTCAAAAGCACGTAAACATGAATTACATCCGTCTACTTCAGCCTTTTAAACCGAACTTGACTGCATTATAAACAGAAAAATTATAATTAGAAAGTATCATCGTTATGCTGATATCACATGTACATGACATAGTTCAAAAAATAAAACAATATGGTGGCTGTATAAAATTTGTGTGGTTTTAATGTGCCAGGTGCCATGAGTTCTCTAATACTGTGAATTCAATGCTTTTTTTTTTTTTTTTGAGAATTCAATATAAACATAGACGATTGTTTCACATATTAAATGTCATTCTCTAACACTTGATTTTCTCTTTCTATTTTTGGTATAAACTTATATTCCTTCAGTGACAAAGGGATTACATATGGTAGCATATAGAATATTTTCAAAGAGTGTTTTTATATGCTTTATAATGATATTAAATTATTAAACTGGATAATTATTTTCCATTTTATTAAAATTAGCTCATAGTCTGTCATTGTTGACTAATTTAAAAGAAAATTATGTAAAGATGATATTGAAAAGAATGTTAATATATTCTATTAGGTTCCAAGTACTTTTACACATGCATCGATTGTGTATAAAAAGATACTTTCAACCAATATATATTTAGTTAAAGCAAACAAATATTTATCAATAATTTAGCTTTTTTTTAGTTAATTAATTTTATATAAAAGTTTATCATCGGAAATGAATTTCAACTATTTTATCTATAATAAAATAATGTGCAAGTGCAATATGTGTATGTATGCATATGTATATAAACATAAACGTGTTTGCATAAATGCATAAATACAACATAATCACACAATCTTAATCTTCCAATGTAATATATTTTTTTGATAAAACTTTTGGGATGGAGAAAAAATTGAAAATCATGCAATTATTTTCTAGAAAAAATCTACTATACATTTAGGCGAAACGATTTACTATTTTCAAATGATTAGAGTAACACCTATTTTCATTAAGTATGCTAAGCTAGTTCAAAAATTGGAAAAAGTGTAGTGGATTAATCTCTAAAATATAAAACAAAATGAATACATATTTGTTAACACTTAAAAGAGGAAAACTACTAAAACATTAAAATAAAAGAAGCAAGTACTTGAAAGATTGTAATTGTGATGGCAAGGAATTTCGCTCGATCTGAATCAGTCGTTAAACCGATCTAGACCGTTCGAAACCCCTGATCGTTTTGAGAACAGGACAAAACAGAACGCAGACGGAAGAACATTTCATTGTATATTACAACAATCCCATCAGAATACAAGAGTATACAGAGTATAAATGAATAAATTACATTCGATAAATATCAGAGATTACAAAAAATTACATAGCAGCGAAAAATAATACAAAGCACAACTGAAGGTGATATACGGATACAGAGCTTTCTGGATATCATTCCAGCTGTAAACCAGGATCCTGTGAATATAAATCTGCAAAACCAAAACTACTAGCTGCCCGTGCGGAAAATAGGGGCACCCAGAGTTTAGGTTAAAACAATAAACTCCAGGTCAGTCATGTGACTGGTGTGAGAACTAAAACAGTTATTTAAACTTTACTTTAAAAGAGAGTAATTCAAGGGACCACGCCGTATAACACGGAACGGGTTTCCTCCCAAGAATACCAGTGCATATAGATAAACAACGCAATGCTTTTTCGAAAAATGAAGCTATTATAAGACCCAGGTCCCATCACACAATGCAACGCAAGCCGGAGGATAGGGTTTTCCCTTATAATAGCCAAACATGCTTGGTACGTTTAAAACAAATCATTTGATACTATAATAAGTGCATAATGTCAAAACATTTTCAATCATAAATATCAATCCTAGGCGGCATGGGTACCATCTATCATGTCGCCATACTAGGCTCTACAATTAAAACCGCAATACACGTATTGGAAATTGGATTTCCGTCATGAGTCGAGGCAAGGGGCAAGCTCCTCTCCGCGTTCGAGACACTCTAGCAAATGCTCAGGACTACGCACTTTGGGCAGCCACTGGATCGGTTGGGCCGGTCCTCACTTACGTTAGAGGATTAATTATGCCTGAACACACGTTTCCCGGTCCTTACAGACCTATAATCGAGGCGCCTCATTCCAACAACCACAAAGGTGAAAAGTATGTAAATGTCAGGGCTGGTAAGTCACTGACACCACCAAAGCTAGAAAGAAACTTCATGTTCTCCCAACGGTCTGTATCCCGTTTTTAACTAATACCGAGGTGTGAGGCTCGCGAATTCGCGTTATACACAAAGCTACGCCACAGAGGCCGTGCTTTGATCATCAACCACAAGACTTTGCTTTTCAACAGAAGCCTTGATCCATGCAACTCAGTGTGCCACACAGGCAATTCATGCCATGCGATTGATATCTATCGATATATAACCTCTAAGCTCATACGTCTCAGAGAAGGGCGTTGACAAGAGAATAAATTCTCCGCCGCCAAACAGATATATATTTAACAGAAATCAATCAAAGGTGGATACCCAGTGCCAAAGGCTCCCGTACTCAAGCGCGAGAGGACTTCCCAGGTCAGTCTCCCATCCTGGTACTATTCTCACGGCTTTTCGGGCTCTGGGGGTGGTCGATTAGTGCCAAAGCCTTTCCCTTGCATATGTGAAGAGGTCGGGACTCGAACCTGCGCGCTCCAGATTACCAGCCGGGTAACCTTACCGTTGCGCCAGGCACCACCTTAACAGAAATCAATCAACACAGAATAAAATCCAATGTCAGACACACAATCCATTTACAAGTCCGTTCTGGGTCTGAACGAAACCGGAGGCACTTTCCTCGCAATCCATCCATCTCCAAGTACGTCTGGACGACCACCAACTGATTCCCTCATCTTGGGTGTACAGCCTAATCAAGATCATCAGTAATCACCCAAACGATGTGAAGACTTCCGGTCTTAAACCACCGTCTTCATCTTCGACATATCGTCGAATCGGTTATTCAGAATGGGTATAAACCCGGACTTTCCGAACGACCCGCGTATATTAAAAACATTACACAAACATAACATATGCCTCATTCCAATTCATATTCTCAGGGAAAGGTTCCCATTAATTTTATCCAAGATAAATTCTTTAAAATTTATCCTTTAATCTTCCTTTGGATGTCGTTTCAAACCAAATTATGGTTTTCTAAACTAGTCGAGATTAGCGAACCACACCGAAGTAATTATTTATTTTATTTCCCAATCCCAACCTATACATCCCATGAAGCAAAACTGGTAATACTCCATATCTAATACCACGGTGCTATCGGTAAAATTAATTACCATTTCACGTTCAAATCTAATTAAAGATTTAACTACCGCTTTGGAGCAAAACTGGTAATACTCCATTCTCGCTCACTTTCTATATTTGATAATTTAAATTATCAATTCACATTTCAATTTAAGTGCAGATTCATTAAAACTCCTTTTACAGGGTTAAAGAACTAGTGTCATTTAAAACACAGTTCATGATAAACCCAAATCACATTCTATTTATTACCGGGTTAAAGAACTAATGTTATGTAAAACACCGTTCACGATAAACCCATGAATCAATTCTATTTAAACCCATTTCAAATCCAATTTATTTATTTAAAAATAAATGGGTTTTAATTTCAGTTCAAAACTAGTTCATTTTGATAAAAATCTATTTTTATCTTTTCAAATGTGGAGTTTTTCATCCAAATTTTTCCCAAATCATTTCTTATGATTTTACATAAATTATTACTATTTTTAATAATTTTATCAAGGCCCGTACAGTCGATTTCCATCAACGACCATCGAACTGCACTTACAACGACCTTTTCTGAAATTGATTTGGACATATCTCCAAATCCAACTGTTAGATTTCAAATTCCTAATATTCTTTAGAAAGCTCTTTTCGATACGAACCCAACGGTTCCGGTTTTAGGAGAATCCGACGGTCGGACCTCCCGTAATGTCCGTTTGAAATAAATGGTCGAAATTCATGAACTACCGCGGCGCGGCGCGTTCTATTCAGGCCATTATATTATATATATAATATATATTTCGTCGATTACTATTTAAAACGAATTTTATAAATAGTTTTGAATTCGTTTCAAAAACAATTTCAACTTCCATTTCAATTCAAATCAAAATTGAATTATCTATTATAAATTCTTTTTACTTTCATTCCTATTTGATTTTAATTCAAATCGATTTTAGTTCGATTCGAATTCATTTTCTATTCAAATCAAATTCAATTCATTTTCTATTCAAATCAAATTCAATTCATTTTCGTTTCAAATCAAATTTGTTTCATTTTCTATTCAAATCAAATTCGTTTCATTTTCGTTTCAAATCAAATTCAATTCATTTTCGTTTCAAATCAAATTCGTTTCATTTCAATTCAATTCAAATTTGTTTTATATTCAATTGAAATCAAATTCGTTTTCTATTCAATTCAATTCAAATTTGTTTTATATTCAATTGAAATCAAATTCGTTTTCTATTCAATTCAATTCAATTCAATTCGATTTCGATTCAATTCGAATTCATTTCGTTTTCTATTCAATTCGAATTCAAATTGGTTTTCTATTCGATTCAATTCAAATGGTTTCCTATTCGATTCAATTCAAATTCGTTTCCTATTCAATTCGAATTCAAATTGGTTTTCTATTCGATTCAATTCAAATTGGTTTCCTATTCGATTCAATTCAAATTCGTTTTCTATTCGATTCAATTCAAATTTGTTTTCTATTCGGTTCAATTCAAATTTGTTTTCTATTCGATTCAATTCAAATTCGTTTTGAATATAATCGATATATATATCGCTCGCGTCAAAATAGCGCTTCTCTAATCAACACGACTTTATATATTTCTATTTTCAAATATTCTATTTCAAATATTTCTTTTTCAAATATTTCCTATTTAAATATTTCTATTTCAAATATTTCTATTTTAACATATTTCGTTCAACACATGACTAATCTCAACGGATGAGTACGGTCAACACATGAACCTTTATAATATAATATTCATTATTTTCTAAATTGGAATGAGGCCCAATCAATTACCATATAAAGTTAATTATATGGATTCCATTCAACACATGTATCTAATAGCGATGATAAATAATCAACCATCATCCAAAGTGCACTACACTGTATAAGCATCAAATATAGATATCTAACGCTTATGACGGCCAGTCAATCAATCGATCGACATATTTAATCAATCAGGATGAGTGAACCTCAAATTTCATCCCAACACCCGTGTGGGGTTTCAAATCAACAAACACAGATTTTATTTGTGTAGTTGGGCGATGTGTAAAATTTATCGTCCCAATCAATGTCCTTCAAATAGGTGTACATAAACAAACCGTCCGGTTTGTAAATGAATATTTTATTTTATTCACTTCCACGTTAAAAATTATATTTTTAACGATAAAATATTTTATTTCAACACATGAATTTCTATTCAGTTCATTTACACAATAAAAATGATGTTTTTATTTTTCTAACTTATTTTAGAAAATTTCGGCGGCATAACGGTACGATACTAGAAACGGGACGAGGCCTAGCCTTATCCCCGGTCTAGTGAAGGCCCACGCCATCCACACATCAATCAATCCATTCCATTTCACCAAACAATTCAATTCAAACCAAATAATCTAACCAACTACACAACCAAACAAACAAGTCCATGGTCTGTAGACGATTGTGTCGGGTGCTACTAAGCACCGTCTGCATCCTAATATATATATATATATAACTAGAAAAGAAATTGAAGAGTGAGAAGTTTTCACCAATAGCTATCCAATAACACGACTCTTCATTTATAGAAATCTTCGTCGTTCTCGCCTTTTTGTCACCTTCGTTGCCCGTACCCACTACATATATAAAAAATCACACATTTTCACTTTGCTATTCAATATATAAAAATCAAATTTTTACTTCGCTATTCAATATATAAAAATCGAATTTTTACTTTGCTATTCAATATATAAAAATCAAAATTTTACTTCGCTATTCAATATATAAAAATCGAATTTTTACTATGCTATACAATATAAAAAATCGAATTTTTACCTCGCTATTCAATATATAAAAATCCTATTTTTGCTTCGCTAGTCAATATATAAAAATCGCGCTACTTCCTATCTAAAACAAATCTTCACATGATTAAAAATCCTAACTTCTAAACTGTCAATCATAGCTTCTCTTTATATACAAATTCAACTTTATTCATATTAAAGATTATACCTTTTTATAATCACTAAAAATCAGTTTTTATAATCACTAAAAATCAGTTTTTATTATCACTAAAATCAGTTTTATATAAACAAAAATAATAAAAAAGAAAAGGACTTACATTGATATCGAAGGAGAGAGGGGGGTGTTCCAAAGGAGGAAGGGGGGTGTGCTTGCTGACGCGAGGCAAATCGAAAGGGGGGTGGGGGGTGTAGCATCGCAGAAGGGAGGAAAGGGGGGGGGAGAAGGTGGTCGACGGGCTGGAGATGCGGCGCCAGGTGCGGAGGCTGGTGGCGCGAGGCGCGTCGGCGCGCTTCTCGGAGGAGCGGCGGCGCTCCTCCGTCCTCTTCTTCTTTTCCCTTTTTTTTATTTTCTATCTGAATCGATTTAAAATGAGAGGGGGGGGGGGCAGAGGTATATGAGAGGGTGAGGAGAGAGATTTAATTTTTTTTTATTATTTAATTTTCAAAAAGTTGACTTTTACATACGACCTCTAAACGAGGCCCACCGCCTGTCGTCCATAGCTAATTACCCCCATTCCAAACACAATGGGATATGTATCGTAGGCTGATTCGGTCGTTTCGATCAGTTTCCGTTAAAATCAACATATAACTCTATATATTGAATTTGAACGCGCATTTCAATTTACCGGGGCCACATACTAGCTCGAAAAATTCCCGAAAAATATTTTCTAACTTCGTATTGACGATACGGTCCTAACAAAACTAGTTTCGTCTTATTATGAGACCGTTGGAAAAATGGCCATTTTCCAGTCGATTAAAATCAACTAAAACTGGTAAACACGTTTTCCTATGCCACGCTCACATATTGAATCGAAAAATTATGAAATTTGGAATCTAGCAATAATCTGACACTGCGGATCCAACAAAAGTGGTTTCGTCGAAATCCGAGGTCATTTGCAAAATTTCCATTTTTAAGGGCCTGAATTCCATAGCGACTATTCAGAATTTTCAACTGGACATATCTTTTGATTCCCGCTATGAAATCTTGATTTTTCGGATTCGTTGGAAAGATATTATCAATTAGATCCCAATGTTTTTGGTTTCACTAAAATCCGGTTTGTTTTGCACCCGACACATTCAATTGAAGTTTGAAATCGAATTATCGTACTACCGCGCCATTTTCAATTCTATTTATAATTGTATATAAATATTATATTCTAACGACGACGTATATAATATATACGTTCGAATTATATTCAAAATAAATTTCTCGTCGATATTATTTAAAATAATTCATTTTAAATGTTCAAAATTCATTAAAATTACCAAAATAAAATTTTTAAACTGGCTCAGATTTTCCGGGTTATTACAATCTCCGCCACTTAAAACTTTTCGTCCCCGAAAAGGAACAAAGTCGAAAGTGGTTTGATTAATCAACTCTACGTTCGATCTGGCTTCCATTCTCCAACTTTTCAGTTTCTGAGAATTTTCAAATTTTCAAAAATTTGGCTAACACCCTAAATTTTCGAAAAATTTCGCCATAACCTCCCCTGCACCGGGAGCCATGGGAAAATCCCGAAATTGCCATATAGGCCTTCTGATCTCAAAAAGAAAAAGAAAAAGCCAAGCGGCTAGCCAATAGGCTCATAAAATCATCATCACCCAAACAAAACAGTAAATTATAGTAAACATGTACCTATTTGTCGGGCAAACAAATTTTATTCTCTGCTCTAGCCTCCTTGCTATGACCTATTCAATGTAAGAATATGTATATGCAAGCAAATGCGACCAATTTTCAATACAGTTCAATATTTGATTCAATTAGGCATAATGGTTCAAAAATTATCAAACAAATAAACAATCAACACAAACATCAATCAATTAGTGAATTAACGTTTCAAATTCATAATTTTGATATATATACAAAAAATTATTTTTTTGATGCCAATTCACAACAAATAAATCTATCTATATAAGTTTTGGTTCTCACACCAGTCTAATGGAAATATATAGGTACCACACCTTCGAAACACGAACATAAATACTGATGATGTCATGACAATTATCAGTACCATCTCCGGGCGACTAGAACGTGATTCTATATCTATCCAGTATATTAAAACTTCGAATATACGTTCATGACGCGTATATGCAAAATCTTTATATATTGGATTGTCCAAATTCAATATAAATAAATATTCAAATACGAATAAAACGATTTTAAATTTCAAAATAAAATTGTTTTCATTCGAAAAACATACTCTTCACACTCGTTCTAGGATACTACTGATCCTATCTCTAACGAGTCATTCTAATTGGATATTACTAATCCAATATCTGATGAATTCTTTCGTATGGTTCTAATGTGTCTTGTTCTCGAGCTCTGTAAACCAAAGCTCTGATACCAAATGTGACGGCAAGGAATTTCGCTCGATCTGAATCAGTCGTTAAACCGATCTAGACCGTTCGAAACCCCTGATCGTTTTGAGAACAGGACAAAACAGAACGTAGACGGAAGAACATTTCATTGTATATTACAACAATCCCATCAGAATAGAAGAATATACAGAGTATAAATGAATAAATTAAATTCGATAAATATCAGTGATTACAATAAATTACATAGCAGCGGAAAATAATACAAAGCACAACTGAAGGTGATATACGGATACAGAGCTTTCCGGATATCATTCCAGCTGTAAACCAGGATCCTGTGAATATAAATCTGCAAAACCAAAACTACTAGCTGCCCGTGCGGAAAATAGGGGCACCCAGAGTTTAGGTTAAAACAATAAACTTCAGGTCAGTCATGTGACTGGTGTGAGAACTAAAACAGTTATTTAAACTTTACTTTAAAAAAGAGTAATTCAAGGGACCACGCCGTATAACACGGAACGGGTTTCCTCCCAAGAATACCAGTGCATATAGATAAACAACGCAATGCTTTTTCGAAAAATGAAGCTATTATAAGACCCAGGTCCCACCACACAATGCAACGCAAGCCGCAGGATAGGGTTTTCCCTTATAATAGCCAAACATGCTTGGTACGTTTAAAACAAATCATTTGATACTATAATAAGTGCATAATGTCAAAACATTTTCAATCATAAATATCAATCCTAGGCGGCATGGGTACCATCTATCATGTCGCCATACTAGGCTCTACAATTAAAACCGCAATACACGTATTGGAAATTGGATTTCCGTCATGAGTCGAGGCAAGGGGCAAGCTCTTCTCCGCGTTCGAGACACTCTAGCAAATGCTCAGGACTACGGACTCTGGGCAGCCACTGGATCGGTTGGGCCGGTCCTCACTTACGTTAGAGGATTAATTATGCCTGAACACACGTTTCCCGGTCCTTACAGACCTATAATCGAGGCGCCTCATTCCAACAACCACAAAGGTGAAAAGTATATTAATGTCAGGGCTGGTAAGTCACTGACACCACCAAAGCTAGAAAGAAACGTCATGTTCTCCCAATGGTCCGTATCCCGTTTTTAACTCATACCGAGGTGTGAGGCTCGCGAATTCGCGTTATACACAAAGCTACGCCATAGAGGCCGTGCTTTGATCATCAACCACAAGAATTTTCTTTTCAACAGAAGCCTTGATCCATGCAACTCAGTGTGCCACACAGGCAATTCATGCCATGCGATTGATATCTATCGATATATTAGCTCTAAGCTCGTACGTCTCAGAGAAGGGCGTTAAGCAAGAGAATAAATTCTCCGCGCCAAACAGATATATATTTAACAGAAATCAATCAACACAGAATAAAATCCAATGTCAGACACACAATCAATTTACAAGTTCGTTCTGGGCCTGAACAAAACCGGAGGCACTTTCCTTGCATATCCATCCATCTCCAAGTACGTCTGGACGACCACCAACTGATTCCCTCATCTTGGGTGTACAGCCCAATCAAGATCATCAATAATCACCCAAACGATGTGAAGACTTCCGGTCTTCAACCACCGTCTTCATCTTCGACATATCGTCGAATCGGTTATTCAGAATGGGTATAAACCCGGACTTTCTGAACGACCCGCGTATATTAAAAACATTACACAAACACAACATACGCCTCATTCCAATTCATATTCTCAGGGAAAGGTTCCCATTAATTTTATCCAAGATAAATTCTTTAAAATTTATCCTTTAATCTTCCTTTGGATGTCGTTTCAAACCAAATTATGGTTTTCTAAACTAGTCGAGATTAGCGAACCACACCGAAGTAATTATTTATTTTATTTCCCAATCCCAACCTATACATCCCATGAAGCAAAACTGGTAATACTCCATATCTAATACCACTGTGTTATCAGTAAAATTAATTACCATTTCACGTTCAAATCTAATTAAAGATTTAACTACCGCTTTGGAGCAAAATTGGTAATACTCCATTCTCGCTCACTTTCTATATTTGATAATTTAAATTATCAATTCACATTTCAATTTAAGTGTGGATTCATTAAAACTCCTTTTACAGGGTTAAAGAACTAGTGTCATTTAAAACACAGTTCACGATAAACCCAAATCACATTCTATTTATTACCGGGTTAAAGAACTAATGTTATGTAAAACACCGTTCACGATAAACCCATGAATCAATTCTATTTTAACCCATTTCAAATCCAATTTATTTATTTAAAAATAAATGGGTTTTAATTTCAGTTCAAAACTAGTTCATTTTGATAAAAATCTATTTTTATCTTTTCAAATGTGGAGTTTTTCATCCCATTTTTTCCCAAATCATTTCTTATGATTTTACACAAATTATTACTATTTTTAATAATTTTATCAAGGCCCGTATAGTCGATTTCCATCAACGGCCATCGAACTGCACTTACAACGACCTTTTCTGAAATTGATTTGGACATAACTCCAAATCCAACTGTTAGATTACAAATTCCTAATATTCGTTAGAAAGCTCTTTTCGATACGAACCCAACGGTTCCGGTTTTAGGAGAATCCGACGGTCAGATCTCCCGTAATGTCCATTTGAAATAAATGGTCGAAAATCACGAACTGCCGCGGCGCGGCGCGTTCTATTCAGGCCATTATATTATATATATAATATATATTTCATCGATTACTATTTAAAACGAATTTTATAAATAGTTTTGAATTCGTTTCAAAAACAATTTCAACTTCCATTTCAATTCAAATCAAAATTGAATTTTCTATTATAAATTCTTTTTACTTTCATTCCTATTTGATTTTAATTCAAATCGATTTTAATTCGATTCGAATTCATTTTCTTTTCAAATCAAATTCAATTCATTTTCTATTCAAATCAAATTCAATTCATTTTCGTTTCAAATCAAATTTGTTTCATTTTCTATTCAAATCAAATTCGTTTCATTTTCGTTTCAATTCATTTTCGTTTCAAATCAAATTCGTTTCATTTCAATTCAATTCAAATTTGTTTTATATTCAATTGAAATCAAATTCGTTTTCTATTCAATTCAATTCAATTCAAATTTGTTTTATATTCAATTGAAATCAAATTCGTTTTCTATTCAATTCAATTCGTTTTCGATTCAATTCGAATTCATTTCGTTTTCTATTCAATTCGAATTCAAATTGGTTTTCTATTCGATTCAATTCAAATGGTTTCCTATTCGATTCAATTCAAATTCGTTTCCTATTCAATTCGAATTCGAATTGGTTTTCTATTCGATTCAATTCAAATTGGTTTCCTATTCGATTCAATTCAAATTCGTTTTCTATTCGATTCAATTCAAATTTGTTTTCTATTCGGTTCAATTCAAATTTGTTTTCTATTCGATTCAATTCAAATTCGTTTTGAATATAATCGATATATATATCGCTCGCGTCAAAATAGCGCTTCTCTAATCAACACGACTTTATATATTTCTATTTTCAAATATTCTATTTCAAATATTTCTTTTTCAAATATTTCCTATTTAAATATTTCTATTTCAAATATTTCTATTTTAACATATTTCGTTCAACACATGACTAATCTCAACGGATGAGTACGGTCAACACATGAACCTTTATAATATAATATTCTTTATTTTCTAAATTGGAATGAGGCCCAATCAATTACCATATAAAGTTAATTATATGGATTCCATTCAACACATGTATCTAATAGCGATGATAAATAATCAACCATCATCCAAAGTGCACTACACTGTATAAGCATCAATATAGATATCTAACGCTTATGACAGCCAGTCAATCAATCGATCGACATATTTAATCAATCAGGATGAGTGAACATCAAATTTCATCCCAACACCCGTGTGGGGTTTCAAATCAACAAACACAGATTTTATTTGTGTAGTTGGGCGATGTGTAAAATTTATCGTCCCAATCAATGTCCTTCAAATAGGTGTACATAAACAAACCATCCGGTTTGTAAATGAATATTTTATTTTATTCACTTCCACGTTAAAAATTATATTTTTAACGATAAAATATTTTATTTCAACACATGAATTTCTATTCAGTTCATTTACACAATAAAAATGATGTTTTTATTTTTCTAACTTATTTTAGAAAATTTCGGCGGCATAACGGTACGATACTAGAAACGGGACGAGGCCTAGCCTTATCCCCGGTCTAGTGAAGGCCCACACCATCCACACATCAATCAATCCATTCCATTTCACCAAATAATTCAATTCAAACCAAATAATCTAACCAACTACACAACCAAACAAACAAGTCCATGGTCTGTGGACGATTGTGTCGGGTGCTACTAAGCACCGTCTGCATCCTAATATATATATATATATATATAACTAGAAAAGAAATTGAAGAGTGAGAAGTTTTCACCAATAGCTATCCAATAACACGACTCTTCATTTATAGAAATCTTCGTCGTTCTCGCCTTTTTGTCACCTTCGTTGCCCGTACCCACTACATATATAAAAAATCACACATTTTCACTTTGCTATTCAATATATAAAAATCAAATTTTTACTTCGCTATTCAATATATAAAAATCGAATTTTTACTTTGCTATTCAATATATAAAAATCAAAATTTTACTTCGCTATTCAATATATAAAAATCGAATTTTTACTATGCTATACAATATAAAAAATCGAATTTTTACCTCGCTATTCAATATATAAAAATCCTATTTTTGCTTCGCTATTCAATATATAAAAATCGCGCTACTTCCTATCTAAAACAAATCTTCACATGATTAAAAATCCTAACTTCTAAACTGTCAATCATAGCTTCTCTTTATATACAAATTCAACTTTATTCATATTAAAGATTATACCTTTTTATAATCACTAAAAATCAGTTTTTATAATCACTAAAAATCAGTTTTTATTATCACTAAAATCAGTTTTATATAAACAAAAATAATAAAAAAAATAGGACTTACATTGATTTCGAAGGAGAGAGGGGGGGTGTCGCTGTTCCAAAGGAGGAAGGGGGGGTGTGCTTGCTGACGCGAGGCAAATCGAAAGGGAGGGGGGTGTAGCGTCGTAGAAGGGAGGAAAGGGGGGGAGAAGGTGGTCGACGGGCAGGAGATGCGGCGCCAGGTGCGGAGGCTGGTGGCGCGAGGCGCGGCGGCGCGATTCTCGGAGGAGCGGCGGCGCTCCTCCGTCCTCTTCTTCTTTTTCCTTTTTTTTATTTTCTATCTGAATCGATTTAAAATGAGAGGGGGGGGGGGGGCAGAGGTATAGGAGAGGGTGAGGAGAGAGATTTAATTTTTTTTCTTTCAAAAAGTTGACTTTTACATACGACCTCTAAACGAGGCCCACCGCCTGTCGTCCATAGCTAATTACCCCCATTCCGAAAACAATGGGATATGTATCGTAGGCTGATTCGGTCGTTTCGATCAGTTTCCGTTAAAATCAACATATAACTCTATATATTGAATTTGAACGCGCATTTCAATTTACCGGGGCCACATACTAGCTCGAAAAATTCCCGAAAAATATTTTCTAGCTTCGTATTGACGATACGGTCCTAACGAAACTAGTTTCGTCGAATTCTGAGACCGTTGGAAAAATGGTCATTTTCCAGTCGATTAAAATCAACTAAAACTGGTCAAACACGTTTTCCTTTGCCACGCTCACATATTGAATCGAAAAATTATGAAATTTGGAATCAAGCAATAATCTGACACTGCAGATCCAACAAAAGTGGTTTCGTCGAAATCCAAGGTCGTTTGCAAAATTTCCATTTTTAAGGGCCTGAATTCCATAGCGACTATTCAGAATTTTCAACTGGACATATCTTTTGATTCCCGCTATGAAATCTTGATTTTTCGGATTCGTTGGAAAGATATTATCAATTAGATCCTAATGTTTTTGGTTTCACTAAAATCCGATTTGTTTTGCACCCGGTACATTCAATTGAAGTTTGAAATCGAATTATCGAACTACCACGCCATTTTCAATTCTATTTATAATTGTATATAAATATTATATTCTAACGACGACGTATATAATATATACGTTCCAATTATATTCAAAATAAATTTCTCGTCGATATTATTTAAAATAATTCATTTTAAATGTTCAAAATTCATTAAAATTGCCAAAATAAAAATTTTAAACTGGCTCAGATTTTCCGGGTTATTACAGTAATGAATCAAGACTTCATTCCCTCCGATGCGTTATGCGTGTTAAATATTGCTCAATACACCCATGTACTAATTTCTAACTGGAATTTTCCTAAGATCCATTACACGTACTTGCCATGTTATGTCAATGACAACATAAGTATGCATTGGCTTTTGATTGCCAGTAGCATAACACATGTTTTAGATACTAAAAACATAAGTATGCATTGGGATTTTTGACCATGCATGTTGGCTAGTTAATTATTACAAATCGTAGAACCAATCCTAGCATCAATTAGATACTAAAAACATAATTAACATAACCAAGGAAAAAGAACCAGATAAGGAAATTTCAAAGAAGAATTAAAGTATGAAGTGGCAGCGATCAATTAAGCAAGGGAAAAGGGAAATGATTGCAGCAACCACACAATCCATAATTTTTTACCAAGTCTTAAAAGGTAGAAACCACACAATCTAGAAATTGCAGAAAAGCTGAGATCGATTTTTTTACCAAGCAGAAACCACACAATCCAGAAATTGCAGAAAAGCTGAGATCGATTTTTTACTAAGCAGAAACCACACAATCCAGAAATTGCAGAAATCGATCCAGAAATTGCAGCCAGAGATAGGGTTTTCTGCAAATACAATAGGTTTAAGATTTTATCTCTATTCGATTATTATCCCTAAATAAAATTCTCAAAACAAAAAATCGAACCTTTGAGCAGCCTAAATCGTTTCGAAGAACCACGGAGATGGATCCGTAGAGTCTTGAGCGAAGTCTAGAGGGATTGTTTGAAGAAAATTCGTTGATTATTGAGTTGGGAGTGAAAGAGAAGCCGACATCGTGTTTTTAGGAAAGGGAGTCGTGAATAATTAGGGTTTAGAGGGGGTAACGGTGTTAAACAGGGTTGCAGTGTTTTTTTTTTTGGGCCGAATGGGTTATTACCCAATGTAAAAATTAACTAAATTATTTCAACCCAACCCAATTAAAAATGGTTAAAAGGGTTGGGTTAAAGGGTTATCTTCAATTTTGACAGCCCTAGTCCCAACAAAACTAGTTTCGTCGAATTCTGAGGTCGTTTGCAAAATGGCCCTTTTCTGGTCGATCCAATTTAACTATAATTGACCAAAATGCATTTTCCTTTGCCACGCTCACATACTAGCTTAAAAAATTATGAAATTTGAAACCTAGCAATAATTTGTCATCCCGGATCCAACAAAAGTGGTTTCGTCGAATTCTGAGGTCGTTTGCAAAATGGCCATTTTCATGGGCTATATAATTCCTATAGCGACCTTTCTGAAAATTCATTTGGCCATAACTTTTTCTTCCTACTATGAAACTTCGATTTTTAAGATTCGTTAGAAAGATATTCACTTACAAATTTAAATATTTTTTGTTTCACTCAAATCCATTTTGTTTTGCACCCGGTATAGTCAGTCAAAGTTTGAAATGAAAATTTGAAACTGCCGCGCCATTTCAGGCCTTGTTTATAATTAGAAATAATTGTATTCAATTTCAATGTCGATACAAACTTACTTTTCATTGCTATTATTCAAAATATTTATTTTAAATATTTAAAATCCACTAAAATAGCCAATTTAAAATTTTAAAATTGGTTCAGATTTTCCGAGTCGTTACAATCTCCCCCACTTAAAACTTTTCGTCCCCGAAAAGAAACAAAGTCGAAAGTGGTTTGATTAATCAAATCTACATTCAATCCGGCTTCCATTCTCCAACTTTTCAGTTTCTGAGAATTTTCAAATTCTTCAAAAATTTGGCTAACACCCGGAATTTTCGAAAAAATTCGCCATAACCTCCTTTGTATGGGGACGGGTTTGGAAATTTATTGGGCCGTATTAGGTACCCAATAAATCCTATAAAGCATACACATATTTATAGTGATATATTATGGTGTTTACAAGGGAGCGTGTATAGACAATAACTCCAGAGAATAAATTCTCGTCACCCTGTCAAAGCCTGAGGGAGTGTGTATTTTAATTGCTCCAGAGAATAAATTCTCGTCACCTCGTCCCGTGTGGGAAATAAATTGTCCATGTGCCACATCTAATGATTAGAGAGACGTGATTATTGTCAACTCCAGACCCATGTGGGGTTTTTATTAATCTGGCAATTAATCGTTACAATTTTATATGGTCCATATCAGTCATCAGTTCAACCTGCAAGATATAGTCATTGCCATACAAGCCTCTCGCTCGTATGGTAAATCTTCCACCTCATCACACAAGCTCCAAATGCTTATGTGGTATATGATGAAGTATGCCTATCTTCCAGAAGTATGCCATGTAGCGTAGTTCAAAATTAATTGTTGCTATCCTATGGTGACGTTTATTATTACACACAGAACAACCAACACTCGCATCCAATGGCATTCACAGGAGTTGATATAATAATAAAATTGTGCATCTAACTCATTAAGGTTTACCTATTTGTTGGGCACACAAATAAAATCTTTACTCAACAGATAATCCATTTACCTGTTCAAACACATATAATGCACATGTATATATCTCTACCTATTTTTAAATCAGTTCAATGTGTGATTTAATTAAATATCATTCTAATAATTTAATTAAACAAATCCACCATCACACAACTCAAACAACAAGCAATTTGATTTTTAACTTTTCAAAATCATACAAATTAATTCATACTCTCTTTTTAAATTAATCAGACTATCGAATTAAAAGTGTACATCCTTGGAAAGAAAATAACAACAAAGTAGAGAACTAAACGGTAATGCAAAGTATGGTAAATGTACCTTGCACCGGAGTCAAACAGAGATATCCACTCGACACTTAGGATAGGCTTTCTGAATGCTCTCCTCAGTTTCCCAAGTACAATCTCGCGGATCTCCACTCCATTGCACTTTGACTAAGTGAACCTTCTTGTTCCTCAGCTCTTTGGTTTCTTTGCCGATAATCTTTAGCGGCTCTCTTCTCACAGCTAATTCTGGAGTAATTTCAATATCCTGCTGAGCAGCTTCTTCCACGATCAAGTCTGGATCATGAACGTGCTTTCGAAGTTGAGATACGTGAAATACATCATGCACTCCAGGCAACCAATCAGGCAATTGAACCCTATAAGCGAGAGTTCCAATCCGTTCAAGAATAGGAAACGAACCAATGAATTTGGGCGCCAATTTCCCAGTTTTACCGAACCGGATAACTTCTCTCATCGGCGATACTTTCAAATATACAAAGTCGCCAATAGTAAATGATATATCTCTTCTTCTCTTATCGGCATAGCTCTTCTGTCGGCTTTGAGCGGCGAGTAATCGTTTCTTAACGAAATCGACTTTGTCGGCAGCTCCTCGTGTCAAATCTGGCCCCAATACAAGTCTATTACCGGGTTCGACCCAACAAGCAGGAGATCAGCACGGTCTACCATACAATGCTTCGAATGGCGACATTGTCAGGCTCAATTGGTAGCTGTTGTTATATGAGAATTCAGCCAAATGCATATGGTCTTCCCATGATCCACCGAAATCTAGAACACAAGCCCGCAATAGATCTTCTAGTGTACGATTCACCCTCTCAGTTTGACCATCTGTCTGAGGATGATAAGCGGTGCTTTAGTTCAGCTTCATTCCCAGTTCTACTTGAAATGCCTCCCAGAATTTGCTAGTGAATATTGGATCTCTATCACTGACTATACTGATCGGCACTCCGTGTAGTCTAACAATTTCCTTGAAGTATATCTGCGCCAGACTCTGAGCAGTTCTGTTTGATCTGACAGGTATGAAATGGGCGGTCTTCGTGAAGCGATCTACGATCACCCAAATACTGTCATTCCCTTTTCTGGTTCTGGGCAAACCATCTATGAAGTCCATGGAAATATGTTCCCACTTCCAACCTGGAATGTCCAGCGGTTGGAACAATCCAGCCAGTTTCTGTTGGTTGCTTTTGACTAGCTGGCAAGTAGGGCATCGGCTAACATATATTGAAACGTCTCTTTTCATAGCCTTGCACCAGAATGTTCGCTTGAGATCGTTATACATTTTGGCCACACCAGGATGGATACTCAGCTTGGACTTGTGACACTCGTCTAACACTTCCCTTTTTAACTCTGAGATGTCGGGAACACAAATCCTTCCTTTCAATCTCAGAATCCCATCGTTATCTATTTGAAAACACGAGGGTTCGCCTTTCTGAATCCTTTTGATCATATCCTTAATAAAGTTATCATCCTTCTGAAGAATATATATTTTGTCAATCAAGGAAGTCATAGTAATAAAACTGGCGATCATTACATTCTTTCGACTTAACGCATCGGCCACGACATTGGCTTTCCCTGGAGTGTATAGAATCTCAAAATCGTATGCTGCAAGGAATTCTAGGCAACGTTGTTGCCTCAGATTCAAGTCTTTCTGAGTGAACAAATACTTTAACGACTGATGATCTGTAAACAGTTCGAATTTATCACCTAGAAGATAGTGTCTCCAGATTTTCAAAGCAAATACTATATCCAATAATTCAAGATCATGAGTGACGTAATTCTTTTCATGTGGCTTTAGCTGAAGGCTAGCATAAGCAACAACCTGACCTCTTTGCATTAATACTGCGCCAAGGCCTTCTCTAGAGGCATCCGTCCATACCTTTAAATCCTGATTGCCATCGATTATCGTTAACACTAGAGCCGTTGTTAATCTTAACTTTAGCTCTTCAAAAGCCTCCTCACATTCTGGAGTCCACTTGAATTTTGAGTGCTTCTTTGTAAGCTTCGTTAAGTGACTAGATATCTTCGAAAAATCTTTAACGAACTTCCGGTAATAATTAGCCAATCCGAGAAAACTGCAGACTTCTGTAGGAGTACTAGGCTGTTTCCAGTTTTGAATAGTTGTGATTTTACTTGGATCCACAGCAATTCCTTCTTTTGAAACGACGTGGCCAAGAAACTTTACTTCATCTTGCCAGAATATGCATTTGGATAGTTTGGCTTTTAGAACGTTCCTTCTCAGAATTTCTAGAACCTGTTCCAAATGCTTTTCATGTTCGGCCTTTGATTTAGAGAAGATTAGAATATCATCAATAAAAACCAGAACAAACTTATTCAAAACCCCTCTGAACACTCTATTCATCAAATCGACGAAGTATGCTGGAGCGTTACATAAGCCGAACGACATTACTAACCACTCATAGAATAAGTCTGGACCTCTGAATGTTGTCATAGGAACACACTCTTCGGCAATTCGAAGCTGATGGAAGCCTGTAGCTAGGTCCATCCTTGAAAATACTTGTGCTCCATTCAGACGATCCAATAAATCATCAATTCGCAGCAATGGATATTTATTCTTTATTATCTGCTTGTTCAAATCACGATAATCCACACAGAGTCGCAGAGTACCGTCAGACTTTGGAACAAACACCACTGCTGCTCCCCAATCAGAGAAACTAGGCCTAATCAGACCCTTCCATACAAGCTGTCTTGTTTGATTGTCTAATTCCTCTTTCTCTTTCAAGAACATTCTTCGAATAGCGTGAACTACCGGCCTTGCATTCGGAATCAAAGCGATCTTGAAATCTATTTCTCTCTGCGGAGGTAAGCGAACAACTTCTTCAAACACATCCGCATAATTCTTGACGACAGGAATATCTTTCACGAGGTCAGGAATATTCCCTGTGACTACAGGGATATTTTCTATTTGAGCAGGAGAAACATCAAGAGCTGACTGGAAATCTTTTCTATTAGAATTCGGGCCTTCACATGGTATGGTTATATAATTCCCTGATTGGGCCTTTGTCTTAACGACCCTCTCGGCGCATCTAACCTCTGCCTCATATTTGGTTAACCAATCCAATCCCAAAATAAGATCGAATTCAGTAAAATTCATGACAATAGAGATAGTAGGGAACTTATAACAGGAAAAAGAGACAGACACCGCACAAACCCAACTAAGATTGAGGGAACCCCCAACCGGATTATGGACAGTCATTGGTTCCTCGAGCTTCTTCAAATTCAAATCCAACTTCTTAACTGCATTCTTGGCAATGAAGCTTCGTGACGCGCCTGTATCAAACAGTACCTTAACTGGAATATTTTTGACATTGAGCGTGCCTTCTAAAACATCAACCCCTTTTTGACTAGCTGAGGGCTCAGAAGTTTCCGCTACTTCATTTATATGTACTGCTTCAGATTCTTTCTTTAATAGCTGGCAATTCTTCTCAATATGACCAGCGTGATGGCACTTCCGGCATTTCCTAACTTCTCGAGACTTCCCACTGGGTTTGAATCCACCCTTGATTCGTTTCTTTAAGGGTTTGCACTTCCCCTGCAAATGCCCTTGCTTATGGCAGTTATTGCATATGGCAGTCGTTACTGGTTCTTTCTCAGATCTGGCCCTTTTCTGATTATCTTTGGGCTTCTTACTCACCACAGACATCGTACTGGCCTCGGGACTATCAGTCACAGACTCCACTTTTTTACTCGAACTGACTTCCTCTTCATCGCGTAACATACCTTTCTTATGGAGATCTTCGTACTGATAAGCCATATAAATCATTTCTGAAAAAGGAAGCTTCACATTTTTCATTTCACTATTCTGGTATTTTCTTTGCAGGCCATGAATGAACCTCAGATTCTTCCTCTTTGGATCTTGAATCAGATGCGGGGCAAAGTGAGAAAGTTCATTGAATCTCTTATGATATTCTGGAACGGTCATATCTCCTTGTATCAAATAAGAGAATTCATCACATAATCGCTCAGTCGCTTCAGGAGGAGTAAATCTTTCTAGGAACATCTCTTTGAATCTATCCCAGGTGATATCACCTTCTGGATTATCTTTGATGATTGTTTCCCACCAGATTAAAGCTTCTTCTTTGAGCGCCCAAGATGCTACTAATCTTTTCTGATCATCTCTCAACTGGATACGTTCAAAAATTCTCTTGACAGAACTCATCCAAGCTTGAGTCTGAATTATAGATTCATTGCCCGAGAATTATGCTCCGCCCAGATTTCGATATCTCTTTAATAGAGCCTCTAGTTCTGGTTCTGCATTTCTTCTGTTTCTGACACTCATTTTCTAGTACTTCTGCAAATAGCAGATCAAGTGTCAGGTCACAGAAAAGATATTTCAAAACATAGAGATATATACTTCAAATGTAAATGTGTCTATTGGGGTGTATTTCATTCTGCTTTACTCATACTAGGATAATACTGATCCTATCTGTAATGAGTTTCCCGTCCTAGAACACTACTGGTTATATTTCTGACGAGTTCGTTAATATGTTATATTCCAGCACTAAGCTTAACCAAAGCTCTGATACAACATTGTGACGACCCCATTTCCCGTACTGAAGGTGTTAAGGTTAATCTTTGGAATATAACACAGAAACAGATAATAGCAGAACAGAAATAAATAAATACACCAGATAATGAATAAATGATACACTGAATAAACATAATCATCAGAGTTACACAGTATACAGGATCATACTTAGTACAAATACAGTTCAGCTATACGTAAATGTCTACAGCGGATACAAACATAATATGTACAATAGGAGCTGAACAACACAAAAAGAGATAAATGATAGAATCCATCTTCAGCTCCAGCTATCCAGAACAAGCCTGCTAAAAACCTGAACACAAGGCTGCATGTGTAGAAAAAGGGGCACCCGAGTTTGAAAGTGAAACAAACTATGAGTCAGTCATGGGACTAGTATGAGAAATCTACTTAACACATTTAAAATATGGCTAATCACAGGACCACGCCACTTTCGTGGAACGGGTTTACTCCAGTGGATTTCCAGTGCTTTAAAACAAATAATTCTATTAAACATCGCAATGCCTTTTATAAAAGTGAAGCCATTATAAGACTCAGTTCCCATCACACAATGCAACGCGAACCGGAGGATAGAGTTTTTAACTTATAATGGCCAAAATATGCTTGATACGAATAAAACAAAAGCATTTGATATAAAAACTAGTGTTTATATGTTTCAAAAACAATTTTGAATCATAAGTATCAATCATAGATGACATTAATGCCTCATACCACTATGTTGCCATATATAGGTATACAATCAAAACCGCACAGTCTCGTATTTGGAAATTGGATTTCCGTCATGAACCGAGGCAAGGGATCGTCCTCACCGAATTCGAGACAATCTAGCCCATGTCTCAGGATCAGAACGCATCAACCCTTTGGATCGTCAAGGCCAGTCCACCGATGTGGATTATTATGCCTGAACACTACGTTTCCCCGCCCTTTGGGGCGTAAATGAGCCAACGAATGACTCCATCGGTCTCAGATCGACCGATATATCCGAGGCGCCTCGCAACAGCAACAACCACATAGGTGAAAATAATACAAATGTCAGCCAGTTTAAGCACCGACACCAACTCTAGCTAGAAGGAAACGCATGCCCTCCCTGAGGTCCTTCTCCCGTTTCTGGTTCATACCGGGGTGTGAGGCTCGCGAATTCACGTTATACACAAAGCTACGCCACACAGGCGGTGCTTTGATCATCAACCACAAGACTTTGCTTTTCAACAGAAGCCCTGATCACTGCATCTTAGCATGCCACACAGGCAATTCACGCCATGTAACTGATGGTTATCAATCACACAGAATGAATTCCAATGTCAGACACACAGTCCATTTGCAAGTCCGTTCTGGGTCTGAACGAAACCGGAGGCACTATATACCTTGCAAACCCATCGATCTCCACGTACGTCGGGATGCCTCCCAATCAGGACATCGGTTACCATCGAAACGAGGTGAAGATCTCCGATCTTCGACCGCCGTCTTCATCTTCGACTTCTTATCGTCGATTATGTTATTCAGAATGGGATAAACCCGATCTTTCTGAGCAACTCGCGTATATAATAAACTAGTGCTACACAAACACAACATACGCCTTATTTCAATTCATTAGTCACTAACCGTCAATCATTAAGAGAACGATTTCCCAGATATTAACCCCGAAGGCCGAAACCAACATCAGATCAAAATCCAGGAAACCATTCGACTTAGCCAACCTTCAGTTAATTTCTAAATTTCACATTCCATATCATTTATAATATTTTATAACGATTTATCGCTATTTTTATTTATTTAAAAATATCCAATTTATTTAAACGACGCTTCAGGCCATAACGCGGCCGTGGCGCTGTTTTTCTTCAGATTTGATTTACACATATCTGAAAATCTAACCGTTGGATCATTGCAAAGTTGGTGTCGTTGGAAAGATATTTCCAAAGCGAACCCAACGGATTCGGTTTCGGGAAAATCCGATGGTCGGATCTCCCGCACTAATCGTTTGAAATCACGGTTTCAAAACACGAACTGCAGCTTCGTTATTCGATTTATTTAAATTATATATATATATATATATATATATATAATCGATTCTTCGATTTCAAAACCATATTCATTTCATATCTTTGATAAAAATGATATTTCTATCAAACTAACTTCTATTTCGACACTTCACTATTTTTAACAATTCATGTATATAATAAAAATATGATTTTTAATGTTAAACAATTTATTTCAAAACACGACTATTTTATATAGTTCGTATAGATGATAAAAATATGATTTTTATTATAAAACAATTTATTTCAAAACACGAATACCATTCAACACATGAATTTCCATTCAACGAATGAATTTCTATTCAACACATGAAGGTTTTCTATAGTTTATATATATAGATAAAAAGGTGATTTTTATATTTAAAATCCGAATACCATACAACACATGAATTTCTATTCAACGAATGAATTTCAATTCAACACATGAATATAGTTTCAACACATGAATATTATTCAAAATTTCGGCAGCATAACGTTAGAGTAGTTAAAACCGGGGCCGTCCCTAGTACGGCTCCTCGCTTTACCTTAAAGCCTAGCAGCTTTTGACAATGGGGAATCATGCATCTAGTTCGCACGCAGGCGGCATGTATATTTTTTTTTCCATTTCCACAAACTAATCCTATGTGGTTTCAACCAAATATTTCTCAACCACAAATGGGTATTTTTCAACCACAATCAATCAATTTCAACCACAAACAATTATAATCAACCATTCGCTATCAACCAATTTGCACACCAATCACAATCAATAAATATCGTCCATGGTTTGTGGACGAGGGGCCTATATATATATATATTATATAAGCATTTCACTTCTATTTCAACACATATATAATTTTTACAATGCATATATAACTTATATATCGAACATACAATTTATACAACGCTTATACATGAGGTGTACAACGCTTATATAACTCATACATCGACTATATAATTTATACATCGTCGTTTTCCATATCGTTTATAAATTAGAAATCTCACATTGGGTTCCACTCCACCAAAAATAGCAGAAGGCTCAGAAAAATATGCGGTCTCTTCTAGAATGTAGAAGACGTCCACACGACTCCACTATCTCTTGTTTCACTGAATTTCGTCAAGAAACGAAAAAGATATGATTTTTCAAAGTTTGCAACACTTAAAAGTGTAAAAACAGTTCAAAATTTACCAAAGCCGTTACCTCTATTCCTCGTTCAAAACTAGGTTTTGAATTATCGCGAAATCCGTGAGGCTTGAGGGGAATCGGGCTATGCAGCGTCGAAGGGGGGTAGGGGGAGTGGCGCGCTGGCGCGACGTGGTGAGGCCCAGTTCGACGATCCCTGGCGGTCGGGGCGGCGGCCTAAAGGTCGAAACTTTGAGGGGGTGCTGCGTTCGATTTACTCAACGATAATTGCTGCTCCTTATATGGATTTGAAGAGGAGATCGAGAGCTTTAGAATGGATCAGGAATTACACGATTTCATTGAGAATTGGAGGAGGAATCAACCCGGAAAGATTTGAGCTCTTTCCGCCGTGCGCATCTGAGGGTTACGGGGAGAGAGAAAAGCAACGTTGATTTTTGATTGGCCCCTTGATTTTATTTTAATTTTTAATTTATATAAATCCAAAAATACCCCTTACCACAAACGAACTCCAATCCAAACCCAACGACTGTCGTCCCTAGCGTTTTACCTCCATTCCGAACAGAATGGGATATGTTTCGTAGGACCATTCGACTATTTCAGTCAGTTTTCATTCAGATTAAAATATAAAACATTCAATATTTGATTTGAACGTACATTTCAATTTGCCGGGGCCACATACTAATTCGAAAAATTCCAGAAAAATACATCTGGCTATTTTTGACGATACGGTCCCAACAAAACTAGTTTCGTCGAATTCTGAGGTCGTTTGCAAAATGGCCCTTTTCTGGTTGATCCAATTTAACTTTAATTGACCAAAACACATTTTCCTTTGCCACGCTCACATACTAGCTTCAAAAATTATGAAATTTGAAACCTAGCAATAATTTGACATCCCGGATCCAACAAAAGTGGTTTCGTCGAATTCTAAGGTCGTTTGAAAAATGGCCATTTTCACGGGCTATATAATTCCTGTAGCGACCTTTCTGAAAATTCATTTAGCCATAACTTTTTCTTCCTACTATGAAACTTCGATTTTTCAGATTCGTTAGAAAGATATTCACTAACAGATTTAAATATTTTTGGTTTCACTCAAATCCGTTTTGTTTTGCACCCGATACAGTCAATCAAAGTTTGAAATGAAAATTTGAAACTGCCGCGCCATTTCAGGCCTTTATTATAATTAGAAATAATTATATTCAATTTCGTTGTCGATACAAACTTACTTTTCATTGCTATTATTCAAAATATTTATTTTAAATATTTAAAATCTACTAAAATAGCCAATTTAAATATTTTAAATTGGTTCAAATTTTCCGGGTCGTTACAACCCTTAGATATTATTTGGCCCTATATGACAAGAGCTGTATATGATTGTTATATGGATATTCATTTTTTCTCCAAAACGGACATCCGTATTCATCTGATACAACATTTGTCAGATTTGTCCCTGTATTGGACAAGTTACAAACACTATACAAGTAATTACATTTCGTAAATCATATCACTTTGAATGGTATACAAAATTTTGATGGTATTTCCTTTTCATTCTTTGTGTACACGCATTTGTGTATGATACAAGGAAGATGGGGGATGTGCTGCCAAAATTTTAGGAAATAGTTTAAAATGATATGATTTATCTTGTGTTCATAATGGGAAGTAGGATGATCGACCATCACATAGGTCACATAAATGTCAATGGACCATTAGTTGTTTATTTCAAATAAAGTTTGTGAAAATCTTATGTAATTTAGTATATGCTTACTGAAGCAGTAATTAAAATATAAACAAAATATAAAACAAACGATTAATAAATTTTTACTTTTCATCATAGGTTTGAAGTTAGAAAAATGGTCAATTATGTTATTGATCGGAGCTGGATGCATTAAAGAAGAGAAATTAGTGGCTCGATGTGCGAACATTTTTGTTAATGTGATGTAAGTATTCATCGAATTTATTTTAAGTAATATTGGGAACGATGTAGAAATTCATTGTCCATGTAGTAGTGCAATATTTTGAACTATCTAATAGTGGATATGGTTAGGGTTCATTTACCCTTATAAGGTTTTTTATCCAATTATTTTGTGTGAGATCGTCATAGAGAAATTGTTGCCCCTAATCAAGAATAGTCCGCAGATCAAGTCATCGATGATGAAGCTAGTACGAGGAATCTCATAGGACATATAGTCGACAATGCAACACGATCGATGTTCCCTACTATTGAAATTGATAATGACGATGTTAACGTCGAAGAGGAACCAAATGTTGAAGCTAAACAAAAAATATGATTTATTGGATGCTGCTAAAAACCCCCTTTTAGAATGGATTTAAAAGAGACATTCAATAATTGGTAACTACAGAGTACATCACAATGAAATCAAAACACAACCTTGTCAAAGCTGGATTTGCGGCAGTTATTCGAGCTTCTAAACACCATATGCCATCCGATAATTAAATGTGCGAAAATTATTATAAAGTGAAAAAAATTAGGTCATCTTTCGGTTTGCCGTATCAAAAAATAGATACATGTTTAAAGGGATGCATGTTGTTTTGGAAAGAAGACATTAATCTTAAGAATTGTAAATTATGTAATCAAGAAAAATACAAACTAAGGAAAAAGAAGGGAAAAGAAATTCTGCACAAGCGTATGCATTATTTACATATCACTTGTAGACTTCAAAGGTTATATGCATCAACTATAATAGCGCGTCATATGAGATGGCACAATGTGAGAACATCTAAAGAAGTTACGCTAACAAACCCATCCATTGGAGAAGCACGTAAATATTTTGATAAGAAATAACCCGATTTCATAGCGGAGAGCCACAACGTTAAACTAAGTTTATGTACGGAAGACTTCTCATTGTTTTCTCAGTTTGTTTCTAAATATTCACCTTGGCCTATAATAATTACACCTTACAATCTACCTCAATGGATGTGTATGAAAACTTCGTACATATTTCTTACAATTGTCGTCCCTGTCTCAGATGATTCGACACAAGGCATCAATTTTTACTTGCAACCGTTAATCGAAGACATGATGAAATTATGGTATGAAGGGGTTGAAAAAATTCAGCGTATAAAAAAAAAGTCGGATGTTCGCTTTCTTGTTATGGACTATTGGCAATTTTCCTTTATACGCCATGTTTTCGGGTTGGAGTATGGTCGGTCGTTTTGTTTGTCCTTATTATATGTAAGAAACATGAGCATTTTCCTTACTGCAAAGGAACCAAATTTCATGTTTTGATTGTCATCGATGTTTTTTTCATATTAATCATCCTTTTAGAAGAGACAAATTTTTTTATTTCTAATAGACATGAGACTCTATGAGAACCAACGTTTTGGTCAAGCGAGGATATATACGAACTTTTAAAAGATCATCCATGTAACAACCCGTAAAAGACATAAATATTAAGAACAAATAAAAATAAACAATTTATTAATAAGGCTGGAAAATGAGATTTTGCAGCTTTAAAATTTTGGCTATGAAAATCTTTTATTTGGATTCATGGCGAAATTCTGAATCGTTTTCATATATAATATGCTAAGAACAGTGAAAGTATGAAGAAATTACAAGCAAATGAAATTGGACAGCAAAACTTAGAAATAGATATACATACATACATACATATATATATATATATATATATATCCAAAATATATTAAAATAAATAAGGTTGAATTTGAATTTTAGACTGGCGATAAGATAAAGGGGACAAAGAATATTTTAAGTAAGAAAAGGGATTAAACAAATAAAGTAACATATTATTTAATTAAACACCTCTCCGCCATATATGTTCATTGGACATTTCAGCGACCAGGAGGTCGGCAGTCCCTAGAAAGGGTGTCGACTGCTGGTCGACCGTCTGGTGGTTGAAAGGCCCAATGAGTTTATGTTCGGTTAACGTTTTCTAGGGAAATATACAAATATATGGCCAGGATTACATCTAAATAATCTAATGGTTCATGCTTACACAAGCGACTATATATATGCCCTCAAACCTCACAAATAAACCCAAGTCACTCTCTTTATCCACACCTCCATATCATCCTTCTTCCATTAATTACTGAGTTCCAGAAAGGTTAGGAATTTATCTTCTATTCCTTTAACCTTTATTCTTATCTTCTCTCTAATCTAAATTCATATAAATTTTAGTATGAATTCTGGAATTTAGTTTTATATATGCCTAAGATTCCAAGATGATTCTTATATATACATATGCAAACATACATAAATAAATATATATATATATATATATATATATATATTAGAAGGATTGGAGCACATTTATCACGAAAGCTGAATCCAGATCTGAATCTACAAAACGATAATATCAATACAAAACCCCCCAAATCCTCTATTATATGTTTGCATAAGAATTGTCAATATATGGATTTGTGAATTTCGGATCTGAAGAATAAATGGGGTGTTATGTTTCTACTTTATGTGATTCACCCTTATGTAAATATTTGACTGTAACCTAAAAGGGTTTAATTTTGGTTTGTTCCATGATTTGACTAGGTTTGGATTCTATTTTGAATCCAAACGTATTCATACTTGAAATATATCCAATATAATTGTTTTTATGTGCAATACGCCGAAAAGGGGTGAACTAGATAAAGTGGAGCTTATAAATATACATGTATATATTTATGAATATAGGTGTATATGTATATATAATACTCTATTCTTGATCCATTATTAAAATGATTCCTATGAGCCTAGGATACAAGTTGAAGTACATTGTATTTTCCATTCACTACTATCTGTATCATGCCTAAAACGTAGCAGTCAAAATAAGAAAATTAACTTGTATACCTTAATTTAGGACAAGTTGACAATTTTATCTCGTTAGAACGTTCTCTTGTTCATACAAACATTAGCGTTATTCATGTGTTTTAATTATTATATTTGTATATATAATGTAATCAACGTAATAAATGTGATTAGGATAGGATTTGAATTTGAAAGGTCCCCATACATATATATATTGATTTGTTTTGTGTATAGAATGACTTTACATATATTAATAATGACACACAAACACGAGGTTAGTTGTCAATTGTGATATAAGCCTTCCCGGAACCAACCGGTAAATCCAGCAACCACAAGTAGGCCTAACTAATGTGAGAGGAATGGGTGTCATGGGCCATTCAAACTTAGTACACTATGATACGAGGTTAAACCTACTTATAGTAGAAGCCTTCCCGGCACCGCAAGACATATCCAACATCTACAGGTATACTGTGAGACGTCTAGTGTGTGTATATATATAACAATATATATATAAGTATATTGCGTGCGAAAATAGGTAGGTTTACTACACCTTGAGAAGGTCTTAAGTGGCCGTCTCTCCTTATCAAATTTAGGTCTTAAGTGGTTAGGACGAGGATCCCCTCCGAAGGTTTATTCCTTGGAGAGGAACCAAGTCATGGGACCCACCCTTATTAGATTTGAAGTAAGTCTATAGCTCATCCTTCTTTGAAAGTGGTTAGGCATAAGCAGTAACGAAGCAGGGTAGTTCACGGGGGATGTCCACTTCCTCTAGTAGCTTATAGGGACTCAACTAGGGTCAGGATTGGTATATAAAAGATACGTGGCCATTGCATGCTCACCAACTGTCTTAGGGAAGTCTTAAGCGACATAGGTGTTCTATTGTAATATCAGTTAAGTAGTAACATTCACTATACTACATCTCATATTACAATTAAGAGTATAGACTTAAGAACGTTGACGTATTAGGACGGGGCCATAAGAGGCTAGGGTTCGCCTCAGGGTTATAAGTGATCATAAGAATCCACCTTTAATAGGGCCATAAGTGACCGAGAATGCCCGCCTCGTTTATATCTTTACCTTAAAAACAATAATTAGCAATTGACTTGGATATCCACCTCATTGGTTAGACACTTTGTGATTGTGTGAATGATTGTGTACTGTGCAGACTTACCTTATCATATGCAACATGCTAAAAATATACAGTATGCACTTTAAGTAAATACCATATTTCAATCACACGGAACTTTATGTTTTGACTCATCTCCTTAACATATCCAATAGGTCAGTGGGTGGGGTAGAATTCAGGGAGGAAATAAGGATGGAGGCTGAACACGAAGATGTCATACTTTTATTAATTATCATTACTGTACTACTTATGGAAGCTTTTGAGAATGAATCTATTAATGTACCCAAGGAACAAATGTAATCTTGATTATTGAGTTGGCATTCTGCGATTTTTAATAAAGTGGTACATCTGATTTCAGTATTATATTTTCTCTTTCCGCCATGTGTGACTTCCATTCGAAGTGTATACATATATTATATGTGCAAATATAATTCCTCATAGAAACCAACGACCCGTTTAGAATGGCTCTAAGTTTCAATGGGCCTTTTCTGGGTCGAAATTTAGGCACATTCCAGGCAGTTTGTTAAGTTTGGTATCAGAGCGTAGGTTCCCCGATTATAAGGGAATTATACTATAGGAGGCGTAGTTGCAATTTGAAAAAAAAAGGTTTTTCAAACTATATATACATATATATATATATATAATATTTACCTTATATGCATACGCATCTATACTAGGAAGCTTTATCGTTTTCTTCCCTTTTCATCTTATATACTATCTCAGGAGTATCCACTAAAGGATCCTTCCTTTTCTTTTCAAATAGTATAGTGGCTGATAATACTACTAAGCAGGAAACCAGGCAAGGCCTCGATCTTTCCAGAATATTTCCAACAATATCTTCGTACTGTGGGAAAAGTCCTTGTTGCTAATCCCACCCCAGCGGCACCCGCAGCTCCTACCGCTGAGGTAGCCATTGACTTTTCTCGCTTCTATAAGAACTTCGTGAATCTTGGAGGGAAACCGTTTACTGGAAATGAAGGTTTTACTAATGCCCATTCTTGGATAACAGACTGCGAAAGAATTTTGAAAGCTACTTGCTGGCCCGATGAAGTAAAAAGGAGAATTGCAACCTGGCACTTGAAAGAAGAGTCCCTTGATTGGTGGAATTTAGTATTTGGAGAGAAGAAGAGACAGATATTTACATGGGCTGAACTCAAACCCCGTTTCAAAGCAAATTTTTTGCCAAGGGCGGAAATGACTATCCAGTTGGAGGAATTTATTCACCTCAAGCAAGGAAGCTTGAGCTTGCAAGAGTATGTAGCCGGAATTTATTCACCTCAAGCAAGGAAGCTTGAGCTTGCAAGAGTATATAGCGAATTTATCGAACTGAGTAAGTTTGGAAGGGGTTTGGTTGACATCCCCATGAACAAAGGCTTGAGGTTTGTTAAAGGGTTGAACTCCCCACTCAAGGAAACTTTATTAGCCTAAGTAACATTTAGGACAACTTTTGAAACCCTAGTAGAGACGACTACCCTATGCATGGCTGAAGGGTCCAAGAAGCATAAAGAAGGTGGGAAAGGAGAAGGAAGTTCGAACAAAAATAAGAAAAAGGAATGGTGGAAGAACAAGAAGACATGGGGAAAATTCAAAAAGGAAGCAAAAACTTGTACGAGGTGCAACCACAAGGGTCATGAGGCCAAGGACTGCAGGACCTTGGCAAAGAAGGAATTCAAAGGAAAGTGTTTCACCTGCTATAAAGAAGGACACATGTCTAAGGACTGCCCAAAGCCCAAAGTTATTAGAAGTGGCCAGAATTGTGCGATAAAGGCAGCACCGGTTCAAACCCGACCCCCAAATGACCAAGGGAAACCCGCACTTGAAGGTATAACTTCTTTTTTTAGAAATTTTATATACAACTTGTTCGATTCCGAAGTGAATAATTCTTTTATCTCTAAGAGATTAGTTAATCTGTTGAACCTTGCCATGTCTATGTATGATAGTCCGATAGAGGTGGCCAACCCTATTGGAGGATCTGAATATCTTGAACTGTTTTGCAAAGACCTAGTATTGGAGGTCGAAAATGTCGAGTTCCTTTATAGAGCTTATGCGTTGGATTTTATGGGGTATGACCTTATTCTAGGTATGGATTGGCTATCATTTTATTAGATTGCGACAAGAGAATCATTCATCTTAGGAGCAGAGGAGGACATAGTCTGAATATTCCTTGTAATGTTAGGAACAAGAATAAATCCTTATTATATTCCTTATCTCCTAGTTCAAAAGGAACATCTTCGGTCCCTTTAGTTTTTGAGCTTTTGGACATTTCGAGGAAGTCACGGGACTTCCACCCCGCAGAGTAATCTCTTTTTGTATTGACTTAGAAAAGGACGCTAGACCCGTAGCACTAACTATGTGGCATATGATGCATAAGGAAAGAAGGGAGTTGGATAAGCAGATTACAGAATTATTTCATTCGGTGAAGTACCTCAGAATGGGGTGTACCTGTTGTGTTTCCCACTAAAGCAGTCGGATCTTTAAGACTTTGTATGGATTATATGGAACTTAATAAGTTGAACAAGAAGAATATGTACCCCTTACCTAGAATCGTTGACCTTTTTGACCACTTGGGAGGAGCCCGAGTATTTTCCCAATTAGACCTTGCTACTGGATTTCACTGGTTAAGAATTTTGAAGGACAGCAAGGACAAAACTGCATTTTGGATGTCGGATGGATTGTTCCAATGGGAAGTTATGCCTTCAGAATAACGAATGTACCCTCCTTCTTTGTTGACCTTATAAGTAGGGTATTCAGAGGTATTCTAAATAAGTTTGTGGTAGTCTTCGTAGATTATATCCTCATATTTTCAAAAGACCATAAAGAGCATGAAAATTGCTTAAGACAAGTTCTAGGGATATTAAGGAAGAACCAATTGAAAGAAAAATTCTCGAAGTTCCGTTTCTAGAGGGAAGAAGTTAGATTTTTAGGACACATTGTGTCAAGTGAAGGCTTGGTCAGAGACCCCATGAGGATCGAGGCAATCAAGGAATGGAGGATACCTCGTAGTGCTACAGAAGTGAGAAGCTTCCTTGGATTGGCCGGGTTTATCGGAAATTCACTAAAGACTTTGCAAAGATTGCTACTCCTTTAACCCAATTAACAGAGAAGAATTTGGTGTTTTCTTGGAGTAATAAATGTGATATAACCTTTAATAAATTAAAGGAAGTATTAACTAGCGCACCAGTCCTAATTATACCCAATGTTCGAAAATGTTTACAGTTTACACTGATGCATGCATGACCGGTTTAGGAGCGTTCCTTATGCAAGAAGGAAGAGTAGTTGCTTACGCTAGTAGACAGCTCAAGGATCCGGAGAAAAGATACCCAGTTCGTGACCTAGAGTTAACCGCAGTAGTGTTCGCCTTTAAAATGTAGAGTCATTATATTTTAGGTGAGAAATTTGAACTTTTTATCGACCATAAGTCCCTAAAGTATTTATTTTCTCAACGTGACTTAAACTTGAGACAACAACGGTAGATGGAATATATTGCTTCATTTGGTTTCATGATTCATTATACCCCGGGAAAAGGGAATGTTATGGCGGACGCATTAAGTAGAAAACATGCAATCTTAAATGCTATCTTAGAATGGAAACAATTAGAGTTTCTCTCTAATTTTAATTCACAACCCTCGCCAACCACTTCTAATGGTTTTTGTAGAGACATGATAATTAGACCTACTCTAAAAGAGAGTATTCGAAGGACTCAAGACCTTAACAAGAGTTAAGGAGCCTAAGGGAGAAATTGGGAAAGAAGGAGACCTTTCCCCATTTGACTAGATACTCAATTGGCGATGGTGGAAGTTTCTTTGGGATGAATTACTTTACGTCCCTAAGGATGAAGGGTTAACGAAAGAAATTATAGAGGAGTGCCATTGGTCAAAAATGACCATACATCCTGGTCGGGATAAAATGTACAAAGATATGAAAAGGAATCTCCAATGGGAAGGAATGAAGAGAGATGTAGCCGAGTTCGTGGTCAAATGCTTGATGTGCCAAAAAGTAAAAGAGGAGCAAGGGAAGCTTGGAGGGTTTTTACTACCTTTAGAGATTCCCATGTGGAAGTGGGAACATATTTCCATAGACTTTGTTGACGGACTTCCTAGAAGACAAAGGGGTAATATGGCCATTTGGGTTGTCAAAGATCATTTAACCAAAAGCACCCAGTTTATACTAGTCAAGAAGATAAGGACTGCAGCCTCGTTAGCCCTATTGTGTGTCAAAGAGATAGACAGATTACATGTTATCCCATCAAATATTGTGAGTGATAGAGACCCTTATTCACAAGTGAATTTTGGAGAAGGCTACAACCATCATTAGGAATGACCCTTAACCTAAGTACAACCTATCATCCGTAGACTAATGACATATAGAAAGAGTAAATATGATATTGGAAGACTTGCTCAAAGCTTGTGAAACGACCCGAACTTCCCAGTCGTCCTAAACCAAAAAAGAAGGCGGATTGCTTTGAGAACACGACTCTTCAAAACACAAAAATGAGACCATTTCATTGTTATTACAACAATTTACATCAGAGTACAAATAAATATTTTACAGTGGAATAATATCAGAGATTAAAATTACAAAACAGCGGAAAATCATAAACTACCACAAATGAAAGAAATACATGGAAACAAAGCTTTCTGAATATAGCTCCAGTGATAATCCAGGATCCTGTGAAAAGAAATATTTGCGAAACCAAAATTACTAGATGGCCGTGTGGAAAATATGGGCACCCAAAGTTTAGGTGGGAAACAATAAACTCCGAGTCAGTCATGGAACTGGTATGAGAACTAAAAACATTTATTAACTTTATTTTAAAGTTTGGTAAATCAAGGGACCACGCCGTATAACACAGAACGGGTTTCCTCCACATGAATACCAATTTAAAAATAAGCAACGCAATGCTTTCTGAAAAATGAAGCCATTATAAGACTCAGGTCCCATCACACAATGCAAACACAAACCAGAGAATAGAGTTTTACCTTATAATGGCCAAATATGCTTGGTACACGAAATTTGTCTTTTATTATTATTATAAGTGAAGAAATCAACTTCAAATATAAATGTATTAATCATAGGCGGCATAGTACCCCATTCTACTATATCACCATATAGGTAAAACCGAAAGTGGCGTATTGGAAATTGGATTCCATCTATGAACCAAGGCAAGGGATCGTTCTTACCAAATTCGAGACACCCATGCCTCAGGAACAGAATGCATTGTCCCTTGGATCCAACAAGGCCAGTCCACACCTAACATTTGTGGAATAGTAATTCCTGAACAATACGTTTCCCGGTCCTATGGGAACTAAAATCTGGTCAGTATGTCGACCGTTAAAGGCCTTTTAGTCAGCCATATCCGAGGTACCACGCTATCCATCAACCACATAAGTAAATTGTCTTGGTTTTATACCATGACATCACTCCTAACTATAAAGAAACGCATGTCCTCCCTATGGTCCTCTCCCATTTCTAGTCCACACCGGGGTGTGAGGTTCGCGAATTAACGCTATACACAAAGCTGTGCTACTTAAAGTTGTACTTTGATCATCACCACAAAGCCCTGCTTTTCAACAATAACTTTGATCCATGCCACATTGTCATTCCATACCATACCACTGATTTCCACCAATATATAATTTCTAAGCTCATACGTCTCAGAGAAGGGTGTTAAGCAAGAGAATAAATTCTCCGCCACTAAAGAGATATATATTTAGCAGAGATCAACGAATACAACACGGAATACAACGTCAGACATACAATCCATTTGCAAGTTCGTTTTGGGTCTGAACGAAACCGAAGGCACCTTATTCCCCGTCCTATATGTCCAATACAGGAGAGAGGCCCTCACATATCCGGTCGATCTCCAAGTACGTCTGGACGATCATCACTTATTACCTTGTCATGGTGTAAACCCCGATCAAAACATCAGTAATAATCCAAATGATGTGAAGACCTCCGGTCTTCAACTACCGTCTTCTTCGACTTTTAGTCGTCGTAACAGTTATTCAGAATGGGTTAAACTCGATCTTTCCAAATAACTCGCGTATCTTATAATCAAGTGCTATGAAAACACATCATACGCCTCACTCCAATCTAGAGTATTCTTTTATACAATTATTTTTTTCACAATTTAAACCAAATTATGGTTTATCAACTAGTCGGGATTATCGAGCCTTACCGAAGTAATCATTTATTTTATTATCCCAATCCTAAATTATTCATTACATGGAGCAAAAATGGTAGTACTTATCTAACACACATTGTGTTATTGGTAAATTTAATTACCATTTAACGTTCAAATCTAATTAAAGATTTAAATATCACAGGGAGTAAAATGGGTGGTACTCCATTCTCGAACATTTGTTGAATTCTGTAAATTTAATTAACCTATTCACATTACAATCTAATTAAAGATTCATTAAAACTCTACTTAGTTTCAATCTTCAAAAATCTTTACTTAATGATTATTCAACTTTAGGAAATTAATCCTGCCTTTAACTGGGTTAAAGAACCAATGTCATTTAAAACAAATTTCACGATAAACCCAATATCATCTTCCATTTAATACGGAATATTCGCGGAAATTAGATCAATCGTAATCAAAATGAATTTCCATATCCAACTAATACTATAAGTGGAATAACGACAATGCCTATTAAATTCCATAAATAGTAACAGTCTTCCCTCACAGAAGTTCATCTCGGTTATTGATAAATCGAATTCCACTCAATTCCAATTTAATATATTAAACTGGAAAACCTTTCTTTTGAAAATTCCATTAAATCTTAGTTAAAAGATTTATAAATTCCAAATCATAATTTCAATGTTAATTGGGTTTTAAGATCAAATGTTATTGAAAACATCATTTACAATGAACCCGAAATCAACTTCCATTTAATTCCAATTATATGTATTAATTGGAAAACTCATTAATCTTGATTAAATGATTTATTCTTTTCTCAACTGGGTTTAAGAACAGTGTTATTGAAGACACCATTCACGACAAACCCGAAATCCAATTTGATATTAAATACAAGGCTCTGAATAGAAATCATATCGGCTTATGTTCAATATCAATTTCTGAAACCAATGTATATCTTATAGGGAATAACGATATCTATATCTTTCAAATTCCTCAACAATATCCATGTAACCTCAGAATACAATATCAAAATATTCCGAAGATTATTTCCATTCAAATCCATTCCAATTCATACGTTGGAAAATTCTTGTTAGATTAAAACCATTCACACTTCCTTTCAGTTCTTTATTCTAGTCGTTAACTAGTTCATTCAGCTAAATATCTTTTATCTTTCCAAAATTTGGAATATTTAATCCACAATCTTTTCAAATCATTTAATATGATTTAACACAATTTGTCCACATTTTTAATAATTTTAAATATGGTCATTTCAGTAGATTTCCATATATGGTCATCGAATTTCATTTACAACGACCTTTTCCAAAACTGATTTGGACATATTTTAAAATCTAACCGTTAGATTTCAAATCTCTTATTATCATTCGAAAGCTCTTTTCAGTTCGAACCCAACGGTTCAGGTTTTAGGAGAACCCGACAGTCGGATCTCCCGTTAGGTCGATTCAAAGTCAAAATTCACGAACGGTCGCTGTGCGATACATTCTATTCAGGCCATTTAAATATATATAATATATTTCGTCAATTTGCCTTCAAAACGTATTTTATAAAACGTTTCTAAATTCATTTTAAAAAATGATTCCCGCTTCCATTTCAATTTTAAATCAAATTCGAATATTCCATATCATTATAATATTAAAATGATAATATTTTTAAAATATCATATTTTGAAATTAAATCTTTTCGGTATTCATTATAAAATGAATAAAATCGATAGAAAATTCCGTTCGAGTTAAAATGGCGTATATTTACTTAACTCGGCTTCACATATTTCAATATTTTCGTGTCTGTCCAAAATCGGACATCAAAATCATATTTTGATTCTTCACTGAATATTATTTTATAATATTCGTTATTTCCGAATTGGAATCAGACTCAATCAATTACCGTATGATTTTATTTATATGGATTCCTTACATCGCATGTATTCAAAAATAGTGATAAACAACACTTGAACATTCAATTCACTTCCAAAGTGCAATTTACAATTATATAAGCATTAAATAATCAAATAACGCTTATAATAGTCTGTCAATCAATCGGATGACATGTAATTAATTCCGAGGGAGATGTGAATTTATAATCATCCCCGGACCCGTGTGGGGTTTTCAATCATCAACAAATAATTGAGCAATGTGTAAAATTATCATCCCAATACCCGTTTGGGGTTTACATGTGACGACCGCCCATAGTCCAAGCACTATACAAGAGGAATAATGCACTGAAAGGTGTGCCAGGAAGCTATGGACGATCATCAAGGTACGATACATAGGTGGAACCTATCGTAAACTCATAGCGCAAGGATAAAATATAATAGAACATATACAACAGGCAATGAATGTGAAGTAGCAAATACTAAACTTTCATAATAACTAGAAAGTATTTATCATATATGTGGATAACAACAATAGTGTTTGTACAATTTGCCTCACTACAACACTCAGAGAATTATCAAACAGCGGAAATAAATACTAGATAGTAGTAAAACTGGTACATGAGCCTCTGCTCGCCATCGATCAACATCATCGTCCTCAATAGATCATCACTTATCACCTGCTACTTAGTCTGCCCATCCACAATCGGACGAACAACCAAAGGAAATAAGAGGAAACATAAAACCTTGAGTCAGACAATAGTCTTAGTGAGCGATAAAACAACGAACAAACTTTATCAATAAAGTATATGAGGATGGGTAAATAAACAACTAATCTACCCAGCTCCAGAGAAGAGCTTACACCTGTCTTTCCCACACCTAACAGTGATAGCCTTTACGATCCATACATCCAAAGGAATAACAGTTAAGCCACAGTAATCAGAACAACCATTCATATATAGCACTAGAAACTCAATTATGATCATAACAAGCATTCAGATGTTCATGACTGACTCTAGCTATCATTGCCAACCTTGCTTTGGAATCCTCATTATCGTATGACTGGCAAACAACTTTCTGTAACACCCTGTATTTTCTATGAGTATTAAAATAAAGAATTAAGAACACTTAAATTTTAAAAGATGAATTAAGTAAAATAGGTTACGCCATTGCGTTCGTCTTGGAATTCTGCTTGAGATAGAGTCCGAGTTTGCGTAAATCGGACTCCGTATGAAGAAGTTATGGAGCTTAGAAGATTTCAAGTTTAAGCAGAATTTAAATTAAAATAATAATTAAAAATTAGAAAACCAGTTCGAAATTTAAAACAGAAGAAATGGCTGAGCGGGAAATTTCCCGCTCATAGATGTCGACCCACCCCAGGGGGAGTCGACATAGGTGTCGACCCCCTATAGGGGTGTCGACATAGGTGTCGCCCCCCTATAGGGAATCGACCCCTGTTAGATCCAGGTCCAGTGACATATTTTACAGCCTAGGGCTGATGTGGCATTCTCTGATTGGCCTGATGACGCATTTTCTTGGACTGGATGGTTTGGATGGATCCTATATTGATCTAAAGGCTCTAATTTATCCTACACATCTATAAATACATATTTAAACTTAACCCTAATCCCATAACCCTTTTCTATGATGCCACCATGTTGTTCATCTCTAAACTAGCCTAGCCTCCTTCTACTCCAAACTAGAAGTCAAACTGGAGAGCTTCAAATTAAAGTAAAGGTTTTCCGCTTCAATCAACAAAGAGAGATTAGAATCTCTACAACGTCAAACAATTCTCTTTTTCTAATCCTATCACTGTAAGTTCAGTTATTTCTCAGATTTGGAACATGTAATAGAAATCATGACTTGTAATGAATCGAATGTAGAACTATGCCTAATTGTGAGATAATCAATTCTGATTCATGCTTATCCCTTTGTCAAATCTGAAATTACCAATGCCTATGAGACTGTTGTGATTAATACAATTGAACTTATCATGTTATACATCAGATTAGTAATTTCTTTGTGTTCAATCCTATCGAATCTGTATACATATGATGTATTTTCCTTAGTTTTCTCATATTCATTGTTAATGTACAACATGTCTATTGGAAACACGATTATGGTATTTGGTACAACTTTACGTGCCTACTTTCCTTTTGTTAATTCTTGTGTTTCCTCTCTATCCCTTTCCGTTATTTTATGAGTACTTGGAATTTGGAAACCTTGTTGAATCTTGTTGTATGTGCGATTGTAACGCTGGGAATTGGGTATAACTTATTGGAGTAATTTTGGACATAACAAGTAAATTAGACATAACTTGAATTGACAACAATTGTGGATAATTGACATACAAAAAATCTAGACTTGGACATGTATGGTAAATATATAAATTGGCTAAAAGATGAAAACATGCCTAACCCGAGGTTAGATTGAATTGCAGTGTAAGGCTACCCAGAATCGCCCGGCACATCCAGCGACTGCAACAACAGATCTAATGTGAGAGGTTAGCACATTAAGCCCAAAACCCGAGGTTAGAATGAGTTTGTAGTAGAAGTATGCCCGGAACCGCCCGGCACATCCAACAACCGCAAACAACAGTTCTAATGTGAGAGGTTGGTGCATTAATGAATGAATTAATGCTAATGAACAGGCATGCTAAGAATGGTAGGGTTAAGTTAACGTAGGCAACACTTAACAAATGCAACATGTTAATTAAACAAATGGGTGGGGTTAGGTTAAATTGAGAACACTTAACCGTTATAACATGTTGGTTAGGAAACCCTGGTAACTGGGACCCATTTCAGCAGTAACACACATAGATGTATCATGGCACCATGAACTAGGCAGGGTAGGGAACGATTACTGGGCTGATTATAAGCGGTCAAAATAGCGGCAGGTGGTGCGTCAGTGTAGGTTCCGACGGAGTACGGGCATGCACGTACTTCGGAGTGGAAAAATCAAGCATTGGGCATCAGTAGTTATACATTGTGCATCTTGAATTGTGTCGAGTTGCCATCATACGGATTGATACACCCATGGTGGAACCAGCGCAGGTATCTACAAACAAGTGGGGCCGAATGACACAAGTAATAAATACATGCGAGTAGAAGCCGGTCGATAAAGGGATCATTTTATTATGAACAAATGAGGCTAGTAGAAACAATTGTCAGTAGGTGCAGAGAAATAGGAATGAGTGCGATATCATATTCATTTTATCTTGCCTTACCTTGTCTTATGTTATCATGTCACTATGGTATTGTCTTATATTCAGCTTATCCATGTCATGATCCTTTTTCTTGTTTACATGCTAAAAATCACTGGGCTTACCAGCCTTTATGTCTGACCCGTTTTCTTTCGTCTTCTTTTCTTCCGTTCCCCCCTCCCCCCTCCCCCGCGGTTCGCAGGGAGGGAATACTTCAGCTTAGTTCAGGCCTTTCCAGCTTGAAGAGAGTAGATGTATTGCTTGGATTCTCTTTTCTTGGGCTATGGCTGTGGTTACATTTTTATTGGGGATTTATGCCGCTTTACTACTGTTTTATGCTTCTTTATGTATTTGGAGTTTTTAATCAAGACAGAGGTTTTATTGTAATGATTTGGAAGTTGGGTTTTGAGACAATAGTTATAACGTTTTGACTAAACCACATTTCTTATGAAATAATTCCAGTTTTTCCGCTGTTTGTATGTTTGTCTTGTAAATTATCTGTATCTTTTACCTATAATGCTTCACCGAAGTTAATGCATTCCCTTTTTGAGTGACCTTAATGGAGGTGGGGTGTTTCACTTTCCGTCAATTGTCAAGGACCATACACGACACCTCGGTTCTAACAAAACCCCACATGCTATACACAACATGTGTCTAGGCCATACACTATGCCCAGGGCACTCGACCTACAATTGGTCTTCAATCGTACCTTTTCTTTGAGTCCGCTAGAACCTACGACAACGACAATTCCTCGGCCTTCGCATCTCTAGTCGTTATCAATTACAACTATTTATTTTCTTAGAACACTTTAGAGCAATCATTTCACATGAACTCAATACATCCTTGAGTCGTTTCCATATTCGTCACATCCGGCGAACAATTCAACTTACTTCATCATTCCTCCATGGAATTCACTTCGAAGTTATCACCACTTCGAACCAAAGAAAATATCAATCATAAGGTTCAAAATAATCCATAGCATCACATCAATTTGCTAACGAAAACAATCCTCAGCAATTATGCCAACCACCACAGTGTATAAACACACTGCTGAAATTCCAACACTCGGACCGACCGACCCAAGGAGGACCGACTCGACCTTTTTTAGGAAGAAGCATGACTGACCACCTGCATGCAAGACCCAACCTCACACTTGGCTTGCTCGACCCAAGATACTGCTCAACCGACCCACATCCAGATCGGATCAATCAACCTACTCGACCGACCCACTTTCAACGTGGAGACCGACCGACCCAAACCTCTTGAGTACGACTGACCCAAACCTCCTTAGTACGACCGACCCACTCCAAACCAAAACCTTCAGATCTGTTCGACCGACCCTCACCAAGACCGACCCGACCCAGATGAGACCAAGCGACCAGACGTTGCTTCTAGCTTGTTCTCCAAGACACATTTTGGGACCGACCGACCTTGGCTCGCTTGACCGACCCAAAACCTGCACATCTTCATTTCAGCTCCGATTTCGACCAAAATTTCGCTAAATGGTACATTCGACGAAACCAACTCATCCAATTCATTCAACATGACCACAATCATGATATGAAATCAATAATATCACCAATATGACAGTTCCATCTACAATAATGTAAAATTCACCAAAATTGTTATAAACGAACATATGAACAAACCATGGATCTAACTTGCACATTCACATGAAATATCATAGAAATTACCTATCTAAACTTGCAAAATCAGATTATAAGGAGATTAATATAAAAATGGACTTACCAATGCATAGAATTATGAGAAAACACTTGAATTTAATGAAAAACATGATCAACTACTCATACGCTTCACTGAATCCATGTGAGAGATGTAATCCACTCACCGATTCTCCCAAACAAGCAAAAATCAATGAAATAGGAATCCCGACGGCAAGCACCTCGCACCAACACCTTGATCCTATGAATCTTTGCTTCAATTGACGTAGATCTAGCCACCAATGGTGTAGATCTTCAATTTCCTTCCTTGGATTTGGATTTTTAATGGTGGAAAGGTGTTAGAGGAAGGAGGAGTCCAAGGCACCAAATGAGAAAATGGAAAACTAAAACGATTTTCCATATCCCTTACCCCTTATTTATAGTTTCCACCAGCCCACTAATGGGCCTCCCTCAAATTAGCCTATTAGGCTCAAAAAACCTAGACAACCAACTGAAAAACCTTAAAATAACGATTTTTCCCAAACAGCTGAGCCAAATCCTTAATATAACCAATCTACTAAAAGGCAAACATCAATTCCTTTCCAATGGAACAGGTCTCACCCTCTGATTCGACTTGAGTCAAAAGTTATGCCCTATGCAAGACTGACAGGGGAAAAATGTTCAAAAACAAATTCGGTAAAAATTATAGACATGTCTCATCCCCTTAAGAAAATATTAAAAGATGAGAATAATCCAATCCTCAGGAAATAAAATAAAAATATTTTACAATCTTCCGATACGTAAAATGCGGGTTGTTACATTCTTTCCCTTTAAGAATTTCGCCCTCGAAATTCCCAGAAAACACAAGCAACCACAATAATTCTTCATGCCTATCATCCATGAGAAGTCAATTCTATCATCCAAACTAGGCATCCATAGCCTTATCCACTGATGAAGAGTTCTGGATGAGTCGCTCTCATGCTCTCTTCCGTCTCCCATGTACAATCATCGCCATTTTCACTCCATTGTACCTTGACTAGCTTAACGGTCTTCCTCCTAAGTTGTTTCATGTCTTCCCCTACAACATGAAGTGGCTTACGAGGTCTAGTAACTGCGGTTTCCACTTCAATCTATATGACACAAACTTCCATAGAAATGGCACAATGAACACATCATGCACACTAGACATCTTCTTGGGAAACTCCAATCTATATGTGAGCTTTCCTATTTGCTCGACTAATGGAAATGGTCCAACAAACCTTGGAGCTAACCTTCCTTTACTTCCGAATAGAACCACATGCCACAACGGTGAAATCTTCACAAAAAACACATCTCCTACGTCGAATTCCATGTCCTTACGACGCTTATCGGCATAACTCTTCTAATGATCTTGGGTTGCCTTCATTCGTTGCTGAATGATCTAGATATAGTCTTAGGTTTCTCTAGTCATCTCAGGCCCAAGTACCAACTTTTCCCCAGTCTCTAACCAGCAAGCTGGAGAATTACACGGCCTCCCATACAACGCCTCGTATGGTTCCATCCCAATTTGGATTGGTAACTGTTGTTATAAGCAAACTCAACCAGATGTGGATGGTCTGCCCAAGATCCTCCGAAGTCTAACACACAAGCCCTCAGAAGATCTTCCAAAACTCGATTGACTCTCTCGGTATGACCATCAGTTTGGGGATGATATGCCGTACTCAAGCGCAACTTGGTTCCGAAAGCTTCTTGCAAACTTTTCCAAAACCCACTGGTGAAAAATGGATCTCGGCCACTCAATATACTCTTTGAGACACCGTGGAATCGAACTATCCATTTCACATAAAGTTAAGCCAGTTTCAATGCCGTCCTAGTCGACTTGGCATGAATGAATCTCGCACTTTTGGTCAAGCGAACCACAATGACTCAAATTCCTTCATTTCCAACCCTGGTTCTAGGTAGTCCATCGATACTTGCTCCCACTTCCACATAGGAACTTCCAATGGCTGAAGCAACCCACTCGGCTTCTTCTGTTCAACTTTCACCAACTGACAATTCATACATTTGGAAACGAACTTTCCAATATCTCGCTTCAACCCTTCCCAGTAGTAAAGTCGTTTCATGTCCTGATACATCTTGTTACCATCCGGATGAATCGTCAACTTCGATTAATGACATTCTCCTAGAACCCCATATCTTAATCCGTCAATATCAGGAACAAGTAATCACCGTTGCTTTCGAAGCCAACCTTTTCGATCGACCACGAACTCTTTACCTTCTGGTTCTAGCTTCTGGATAAACTCGACAAGCTTTGCATCTCGATTTTGACTTTCGCCAATCCTTTCGATAAGAGCAGGTCTTACCGATAAGCTTGCCAACATTTCGGGTTTCAATTCACACCTTGGCCTAAAATCGAACATTGCCAAATACTCAAGGCTCTTCCATTCCAAAAACATCGCACCCAAACTTGTGTGTCTTCGACTCAACGCATCTGCAACTGTGTTTCCCTCGCCTGAAGTATAGATCATACAACGCCAGAAACTCTAACCATCGTTGCTTCTTTTTGGAGAAAAGATACTTTAATGGCTTGTGATTCGTAAACAACTAGAATCGAACTCCCAATAGGTAATGTCTCCACATATTCAAAGCAAACACAATTGCCGCCAACTCTAAATCATGTGTTAGGCAATTCCTCTCGTGCGGCTTTAGCTATCAACTCGCATAGGCCACAACCTTATCCTTCTGCATTAGCACTGCTCCAATTCCAGTACCACATGCATCGGTGTACACAACCATCTCTTCATTCCCACTCGGAAGAGTCAATACAGGAGCACTCGTCAGTCTCTCTTTCAGGATCCCGAATGCTTGTTCACATTTTGCATCCCATGTGAACACTTGGTTCTTCTTCGTCAGTCTTATCAACGGTGCAACTATCTTAGAGAAATCCTTGATGAACCTTTGGTAATAACCAGCCAACTCAAGGAAACTCCGAACATCCGTCGCATTCTTAGGTCGATCCCAGTCCTGGGTTGCTACCACTTTAGAGGGGTCGACCGCTATAACATTTTCAAAGACAACATGGCCGAAGAACCTCACTTCATTCTTCCAGAAGTGACACTTCGAGAACTTAGCTCTTAGCTGATGCTTTCGCAAGATCTCTAACACGACTCTCAAGTGCGTCTTGTGTTCTTCCTCATTCCGAGAATTAACTAGAACATCATCACGAACATAAGCATGAACTTATTCAACTGATCTCTGAACACTCTATTCATAAGATTCACGAAATACGCTGGTGCGTTAGTCAACCTGAATGGCATCACCAACCGTTCGAAGAAACCGGATGGTGTCCTAAAACTAGTCTTTGGCACACTATCCTTTTCCACCCTCAACCGGTGAAATCCCGTTGCCAAATCCATCTAAGAAAACACTTTGCCTTCGTGAAGATGATCGAACAAGTCATCAATCCTTGGCAACGGATACTTGTTCTTTTTAGTCACCATGTTCTGCTTATGATAGTCTACACACAACCTTAACGAGCCATCTGCCGTGGTTGCAAACACGACCGGTGCACCCATGCGGAAACACTTCTCCAAATGAATCCCTTCCTCAAAAGGTCACCAACTTGCACCTCCAACTATCGTTGTTCCTTAGGTACCATCCGCCTAAGAGGCATTACGATTGGTCTAACACTCTCGACCAAATCGATCCTAAACTCGATCTCTCGATGCGGCGGCAACCCTTTAACCTCGTTTAAGACATCAAAATACTCATTAGCGATTAGCACATATGATTAGTCTTCTTGTGGAATCAAAAGCGAATATAGATAATTGACGAAGACACCCTCTTCGCGCTTACACTTTATCAACACCTTTCACCCTTCCACATCCCCGAGTCTCACCTCTAGCTTCTCGCAATTCACCCTTACCCTATACCTCTTGAGCCAATCCATGCCCAAGATGATCCCAAACCCAGCAAAGTTAAGAAGAAAGCAATCACACATAAAAGAGCAACTATGACGCGACAACACTAGACCATGACAAATCATGCACAAACTGGACGAATCCCTAAGTGGATTAGTCACGATCAATGGTCTATCACAAATATCGGGTTCCAAATCCAAGCGACACACAAGCTCATTGCAAATAAATGAATGCGATGCTCCAGTATCAAATAAAACTTGAACTGTCACACCATGAATAGAAAGAGTACCATGCACCATGACACCCTTTCCCTTCTCCTCAATAGTAGGAGCTTTCGAAAAATATGGTACTACCCCCAAAGCATAAGCCTTAACCACTTGCTTCCCTTGAGCTGATTCTGGAACATCCTTCTTCTCATATCTCGGCTTCCCACACTTGAAGCACTTCTTTTCAGCTTTAGGATTCTTGCATTCACTAGCAAAATGACCCTTCTGCCAACAATTGAAGCAAGTCACTTCTCCCTTCTGCTTCTTTTCGCCATCCTTCCCTTTTTGTTGTTTTTGCTTCCTCTTCTTGTTATTACCACCTTGTTGTGGTTTCTGCTCCCCCTTAGCTGCAACAACAAACATCTTCCTAGGAGATAGACTTTCATGCCTCAAAGACTTCTCGATGGTCTTCTCAAATCTATCATCGAGGTGATCCACAAGTTGATTCCCAAGATATTCGTCCATTCCCAAGACAAACTTCTCGTTCTTTTGATAAGGAGTATTTACATATGAACGAGCATACTTCGACAAGACCTCAAAGTCAGTAATATAGTCAAAATTCGGGCGACCATTCTGTTTAAGCTCCACGAATCTCTTTAACAAAATCGACTTTTGCACAGTGGAGACAAACTTCGTTTCAAACATAGCATAGAACAATTCCCATAAAATATCCTCTTTACGGGTCTCAAGTGTGACAGAGTTCCACCAGTCCATTGCTCTGCCCACTAAATGCCCTGATGCAAGTTTCCTGTAACGACCCGGCTTTGTGCCCGATTTTCGTCGGTAATTAAACCAACTTAAACCGTTCATAAAGACGGATTCTTAGGGGCACTTACACATTTGCACAAAATAAAAAGAACTTTTCCATTATCATTAAAATAATATTACATCAGAGTACATCAGTTACATAGCGGAAAAGATACTAAACTCAGCGGAATAATGTGAATGCTCCAAGACATAATAGCTCCAGCTAAAACCAGAATCCTGCTCCAACTAACTCCAAAGCTAAATCTACAAACCAAACTACTAGGCTGCCCATGTAAAAATTACAGGCATCCAGATTTTAGGTGTGGGAAAAATAAACTCCAGGTCAGTCATGGGACTGGTGTGAGAACTAAAAACAGTTGTTTTTAAGGTTTATTTTAAAGTTAGGTAATTCACTGGACCACGCCGCTAATGCGGAACGGGTTTACTCCATGTGAATACTAGTGCATAGAAATCCGCAACGACTTTTTGATAATTTGAAGCTATTATAAGCTCGTCCCACATCACAAATGCAAGCGCACACCAGATGGGCGAGTTTTGCCTTATGATAACCAAAAATGCTTTCATACGTGAAAATCCTCTTTTACTACTATATATAGTGTGAAAACCATTTTATCAAATAAATATATTAATCTTAGCCAACATAATGCCCCATCCCATTATACTGACAATCCTGTCAGTAACCAGCAGGCTATACAACCAAAACCGTACGGGCTCGTAGTGAAGATTGGGTTTCCAACATGATGGTTCCTGGTACGAACGATCATTCACGGGCTCACAAATTTTCTTGCGTGCATCATCCCAGTACTCGTGGGTAACGTCTAGACTCGGACTTCGTTATACTAACCCTCCATACATGAATCAGAGTACCCAACAAATAGCGTCCCAGACTTGGGACTTAGTAGTACCCTTTCATCATCACATCCCAGTGCATCAAACATACGAAACAAACATAAAAATCTGACCACCAGTTTACCATCAATACAGGGTGTGAGGTTCGTCAAGGTCATGATAGACACAAAGCAACGCTTAAATAAGCCATGCTTTGATCATCCATAGCTCATTGCATAACTTAAGTATGTCACATTGCCCACTCACTACGCATCATTTATTTCCTTCAATATATAACCTCTAAGATCATACGTCTTAGAGAAGGGTGTTAGGAAGGAGAATAAATTCTCCGCCACCAAGCAGATATATATTAATAAAGATCATTGCTACGTAGTCAATTACAATGTCAAACACACAATCCATACATGTCCGTTCTGGGTCTGAACGAAACAACAATCCAGAATTCCTTCACATACGTTTGGGCTTCTTGCCACTTCATTGATATATAAAATTCATCTGCAAATGGGAGCCAGCCATTCGAGACATTCAGCAGTTACCCTTACTACATGAAGGATCCCGATCTTCAATGCCGCCTCCAATGTCTTCAATTGCTCTACAACGTCGTATTATTACATGGAGTGGTTTTCAGACAAAATTCCAATCTCGGTCTTTCCAAATAATAAGCGAAATTAAAAACACAATTACGGAACACACAGGCTTTCTACCATTCTCCTTCCATCTTAAATTTTGTTAAATTAAATTTCTTCATTCTCAAATTATAACAAAATCCATATTTAACCTTTCTCTTTAAAAACACATCCCTTAAATCAAAGATAATTTAGCCTCAAAGCCTTAATTAATTTTCCATTTGATAACTCGTTATCAAAAACCCAGTTTTCTTTGAAAATCCTTACCCCACATTTCAACCATAGTTTCCAATTAAATCGGTTTCCCAACATTCAATTCAGTAATCTTAACTAAAAGATTATACTTCCTTCCCAATTCCTTATATTTAATTTCCACAAATCAAAGAATTGATTAAATACCCAAATTACGATATGAATTTCCATAAATCAATCTCATTAGGTCTCAAGAATGATATTATTGAAGATATGATTCACGAAAAAACCCAAATCAATCGATATTGAACATAAGTTACACAGAAATTGTATCTACTTATATTCAATATCAATTTTCATAATCAACGAATACTATAAGTGGAATAACGATATAATAATAATATCTTCCAAATTCCTCACTATAGTATACATTTACACCAAAGAATTTCATATCAAATATCCAATGATTATTTCTATCCAACTTACCCCAATCAAATTGGGAAACCCATATCTTAATTTAAAGACTTTTCCAACTCTTTGACATTAGATCTGGATAGAAATATCATCCACTTATACTTAATATTAATCACTGCATCCAACTCACACTATAAGCGGAATAACGGTGAACTACCTTTTTTATTCCTCAAATAGTAAGAGCCATAATCTGCCGGATTAATATCAAACATCCGAAGATTTATCTCCAACCATATCCAAAAACTGAAAACCCGTTTTAATTTAAATTTCATACAAAATATTTTCAATACTTTTGAACCTTTGAAAACATTCCACAAATCATTTAAAAATGATTATTTATAGTTCAGAAATAGTTTGCGGGTTAAAAACTTCAAAATAGATTGTTTCCGAAGAAAGCATTACAATAATGTTTTCAAAAGCATTATAAAAGCATTACAAAACAATTATCTTAACTATTTTGATCAAAATATCGTTTATATTAGCCAAAACTTAAACTTTATGATTCAAAACACTTTTACATAATTTATAATGAAAAAAATTCCATATTTTTAAAACATTTAAAATAGTTGTTTGTAGTTATGGTCGATAACTGCTCTTACAGCGACCTTTTCCCGAAACGGGTTTAAACATAACTTGAATATTATAACCCGAAATTAAAATTCGCTTTCACTCATTTAAAAGCTCTTGTTAATATAAATCAATTGTTTTCATTTCTTGGAAATCCGATTTAGATTGCAAAAGTTATAAGCATTAAAGTTTGTAACTAAAATGCCCAAATTACCATTGTGCTACAAGCTCTATTTTGACCGAGATAAAAATTATTCTTCAGTACTTTAAAATACCTTAGAAAACCATTGTATACTCATGTAAATCATTTAAAACCATTTAAAGTAATTTACATCGACTTTCCAAATTTATTTTGGGTTTAGAATTCAACTTTTATTTTTTACAAAATAAAACAAATTCCAATAATTTCTAAATTCAAATAATTTCAAATTAACCATCCCATTCGTCGGATCAGTTAGGGATAGCCAGGAAGAGCAGGAAACTATATTTTCCAAACCCAAGCCTAGACACTATCCTCTCTGTTATCCTAGAACGTTCCGGTATTTATTTATTCATTTAAAGAACATTATCAATATACATGAATTCATACATATGGTCTTTCCCAATTATTAACCATCAATTTCAATAATAATACTGCTTCTGATTACGAAGAAGATTTGTCGATCACCAATGTGATACCATACTTTTTATGTCATAGTGTGTGCAAAACAACATCCACAACCATTATAAACATCTATAGCAACCATCATCAACATAATTAAATGAATCATAACTGAAACGACCCGCAAATCCGTACCCTTTGAGTCGACTAATAACACCATACGTCCCACCCAAAGTGCACAGAAATACGAATCATTATAAGAAAGAAGTTAGAGGATGAGAAACAGAAAGAAAGAATTATTAGAATAGAAGAAAATGAAGATCACAAACTCACAGCGGAACGAATAAAATATATTAATTAACATAACTTTTGAAATAAAATCAGTAACTGCATATATATACGTACCATTATCAGAGCACAACAATTTATCCTGGAACAGTTATCAACACCTGTTTCCAGATACAACATAGTACACAGCGGAAATATGACAGTCTATAGCTAACTGGTGAAGCCTCCTGCTTCAAACTTCTCCAAGTGAATCTGAAAAATCCCGACTACTTGACTGCCCGTACAAATTTGGACACCCAAGAGTTTAGGGAAAACAAACAAAATAAACTCTGGGTCAGTCAGGGGACTGGTGTGAGTGAACTCCAACCATTTGTTTAAATTTCAAAATCTTTTTTCGAAAGAAATGATAATCGTAAGACCGATCCACACATAAACACGGATGGTTTTTACCTTACAATAACCAAAAATATTTTTGATATCAAATCCAGTGATATTATAATAATGTCTACAACAAATAAATAGAATCTAGCGGAACGCTTGCATCTCACGCTCCATATATAATATTAAATCAAAACCCGCAGGGCGCTTATTGGAGATTGGATTTCCAACATGACAAGGTATGGGACCACCTTCCGAAAGTGTATCTCTAGAGACAAATACATTGGGTTCACAAGAACGTCTTGCAACCCGGCCCACACATGACCGACCACTCATTTCGCTTGAGTGTATCGAATGTATACCACCGACGGTTGGGATCAGCAACCGCCTCCCGAAAAGGGACAGCATCGATAGATTTAAGAAGCAAAAGGAATTTCTCTAGATAGGTGGTTATACATCCTAATGGGTGCGACCCACATAGCCATGCTGCCTGCCCGATTTTTGTCCAATTCCGGGTTGATGAGGCTTGAGGTTTGAATTATCTTCCAGAACATCTGGCCATCATTCACTTTGAATGCCACATCGTCAGATCCATCGGAAATCACTAATTGATTCCCACAAAAATACTCATATTGTTAGGCTAAAGAAGCTTCCCTTCTATGCCCCAACTTCGTACGTTTGAAGGAATCAACGTACGTAATCCCCTTTGGAAATACTATGTCAGACACTCGTCCATACAAGTTGTCCTGGGTCTGGACAAACCGAAGGCACTATCCCGTAAACAGGATAACCCTTGCATAACTCCGTCTTCAATTGTCTTCAGCATAAGTTGCTTCATAACGCTTACGCCAATACAGAGTGGTTTTCAGATATCAAATCTGATCCCGGTCTCTCCATATTGACAACGGAGGTATATAAAAATAAAACTTTGATAGTCGGTGATTTAACTATCAAAGAAACATCCATACAATCAACGGTCCTATTTCCAAATGGAAATTCTATCAATCAAGCATCAACCAACACTGGGCCCTTTTTATATTAGTTCTTTATTACATTATCATTTCCAATTCCATTTTCCATCTTTCGTGTACTTTCAGAGCTCTATTTTCTCTCTTGATTATTGGGAAACATTTCCAATATATATAATTCCATTATTGAGAAAATATCTTTTACTCCAGTTAGAAAACATTTCTAAATCCTTTGAATTAACTGATGTTATAAACATCGTTATTATAACTCAAATCATAAATCATTCGTTAGCTAACGATATCACTAACCAACCCTTGCTATCGAGCCTTAACCATTTCTCCGTCAATAATGCAGTCAGTCAAGTTGGGGTATAATTACCTCTCAGACCTTAACTGAACGACATTCTTAACTTTGAAATAGTCAGAGCTCACAATTTTAAACCAAACATTGCTTACGCGACTCTCGGATTTGATCTACGAACACACCTTCTTTATAAAAATATTGATTATAACGGTAGCGTTATAATTGCTGTCTTCAAATGTTTGGTTTATAAAACATTGCTTTCAACAACAGCGTTAAAACCGCTGTCTTAGCATTATAGAACACTTATCATAACCATAGCATTAAAATTGCTATTAAAACAGTTATTATAACGGCAGCGTTAAAATTGCTATTTAGATTTACCAAGACATTTATTATAACAGCAGCGTCTAAAATTGCTGTATAGATTTACAACATCTATTATAACAACAGCGCTAAAATCGCTGTTTTGTTTTATAAAAGCATTTCTTACAAAGACAGCGTTATAATCGCTGTTTAAAATTTTAAAAGCATTTCTTATAACAACAGCGTTATGATTGCTGTTTTGAATAAAATACCGTGTGCGACGCACACGCTTCCGTTGTTCATTTTAAAAGATAGTCAAAATATCTGGATTTAAACAATGCAGACATTTATCATTCTATTTGTCGAAACTTATAAGATAAAGATTATATAAGGATAAAAATCCGGTTTCCACCTTCTTTACAACAAGATTTCTTCCTTGGATTTTTATTCCAAAAATCCAAAATGTTTAACACTAAACCGTCTGCTGTGTTCTTCCCTTATAAATATTTCACTTGCAAAATACTTCCTTTGAACCATTATCCACTTTAATCCTGAATATATTTCTTTTATATATAATCTTTTGATTTCGTACTTATACATATTCTCTTAAACCCCAAATTCTATTTATAACTTCTATTCTGAGTCTTTGCAAACAAATCTGATTTTTATTCCAATCGTTAAAAATCTTGTTTATGATTTGCTTTATACTCTGCTAAGTTCAAATCCCATCTCAAATATTGATTTCAAATCTAATTTCCACTTTTCCATATAAATTTAAATAAAGCATTTATATTCAATTTATTCAATGATTATAAACTCGTTTAAAAACAACTTCTTCTTTTAATAAAACAAGTATCTATTTTTTTATTCCATTCAAAATTTAATTTCTCTTTTGGAAATAAGTTCTCTTTTTAAACCTCAATTTCTTTTCTATATTCGAAAATCTTTTACGGTATTTAAAATAACTAAATTTCCAGTGTCAGGGTCATTCAACATAGTACAATCCATCATCGTATACACATCACCATAAATAACAAATGGTAATATAAATGTTGAGGGATCTAGTTGGATCCCTCCAACCTGTTTCCCTGCATCCACAGATGTTAATAACATCAATAATATTATTTCACATCAAAATGAAATATCAGAACTAATGATCAATTAATGGTGTAATCCTATCAACCAATTCAACCAAATTTACCAACTATTCAACCAATCAACCATTGCATATTATAAAAATATTTAAAACTCGTCTATATATAAAAATATAAACGAGAGGGAGTTAGTGAGTTTACTCACCTTAGTCATAGTTGATGATTCTGCCTTTATTTTCGTTAAAATCAAACAGCATTTGATTTTATCGCGAAGTTCCAATAGCTTTGTTCTCAGTGAAATCATTCTCCTAATGTAGTTGTCGTCGTTATGATTCCAACGTAACTATCGTCGTTCAATTCGTTTTAGATTTCCCTTCCTCTTGTAATAAAACCGTGCTTCCTTCAAGATCAAATAAAACCATGCTTTGTTCGATATTGTCTCTTTTAAATCTGATATCCATTGTTTTCTATTGCAACTTGAACAACACCACTTCGTTGCCACACGAGCACCTCCGCACTCCTTCACTATCATCAAAGAACTGCCAAACCACTTTTTATTTTATTTACATTAAATTCTTCTCCCTTCATGATGGATGAACCCGCCTGTTACTATGTTACATTCACCATTCACTCCTTACAGTGCCTCAACCACGTCCTTTCTCCTTTACTGCAAACCGAGCCCCCACGTTTTACAGTAGCCACCCATGTTTTAAACACTCCCACTCCTTTCACATCTTTCGTTCAGCCCCTTTTCTTCCCTGGCCACTTGTTGAAATGCAAATCCCCTTCACAAGCCATTCAAACCCTTAAAACTGTAACCTGCACCACTCCATCCCGTTGAATCCCCTTCTCTGCCCTTTCGTTCTCCCTTAGTCTTACTTCCCACGATGCTGTCAACTCACCTGAGAGAAACCATAGGAAAGTCGTGCTATAAATGACTAGAATCAGGTTACCACCGCCGTATTTCCGGTCAGCACCACTGTCGACAGGCTCAGCCAACTCCTGCGCTTCATTCTTTTGTAAAAGGGTTTGTTCAATCTACAAAGCTTTAGTTTTATTGCGGAAAATTATTTGGAGAAGTGATTGTCGTATTTTCTGCTCCAGGTGAAAAAGAATTGGCCAGTATGGTTTTTGAATAGAAATGAACGATGAGGCTTGGTGCGTTTAAATAGGCAAGGGTTTACGTGGTACCCAAGTATTAGGTGTATAGGGCAGCTGTAAAATATATATAGATCTACGTTGATTTTTAATTTACTTTGTCGGCAAGGTTTTGATATATAGACCGGCTAGCGTGTACAACTTTTTGGTTGATGACAGCGTAGGTTTATAAAAATGTAAGTCTGCGTGGGAGTCTTGTCTGCCTGAAGAGAAAACTCGGCATGTGCATTCATTTATTGTTATAGCAATAGGTCTGTGCCTATGTGAGAGATTTGCATTTTTAAAAGATCTAGGCACCGTTTTAAAGATATTATTATTTTATATTATAACGAAACTTCGCGGTGAAGTATCAAGTAGAACTAATCACAGTCGACTTCTGTATACTGATAAAAAGGCTAATCTTGATGTAAAAAGGTATTCTGAATCCAACGGGACAAGTTTCGTCGAATTCCGACATCGTTTGAAAAAATTCCTTTATAAAACCAGAAATGAACACGCATTTAAATTTTTCACGATCACTAGATAAATTAAATCAACTTGAAACTGCGAATACCGACAATAACTTTTCGATACGAACCCAACGGCACTAGTTTCGTCGCATTCTGAGACTGTTGCCCCGGTAGACTGTTTTTGGCGCGTACCGCACTGCCCTTCTGAACACCAAATTTGCCGATCTCTAAAAATAACAAACTATATACCTACCCTAACTATATCCGACGCTACGAACTCACCGGAACTGGTTTCGTGGCCTGATTCGACCGTTTGTTCAAGTTACACTCTAATATCCCTTTATTCAGTTGAATTAATTTAATTGCACTGAACGAGCGTTTACGGCTATCGTGGTCACATACGACATCGGTTTTTCATGCCACTCACCACCGTACAATAATTTAACGATACGGTCCCAATGAAACTGATTTCGTCGAAAACAGAGTCCGTTTGCAAAACGGCTATTTTAAAGGCCTATATTTAAATAACGATTTTCCATAGCGATTATTTCAAAATTTGATTTGGCCATAACTTTCTATTTATAACATGAAATCTGGATTTTTCTCTTTCATATGAAAATTATAATAAATATGACTCCAACGTATCTTGTTTCACAGAAATCCGATTTATAACGAGTTCTGTATACTTAGTTGAAGTTCAAAACTCCATATTACGAACTGCCGCGCGATTTTGAGCTCGTTTTATATTATATTATATATTATACGTTCAAACTTTGTTTTATAAATAAATTCCCTATATAATCCTATATATAATTCAAATAAAATATTTAAACCAATTTAAATATTCAGAATTCAACGGCTGAAAAATCCGGGTCGTTACATTCCTTCCCCCTTAAAATAATTTCGTCCTCGAAATTGCTAAGGTAGGAAAAGATGCTACGTACCCTGTTAACTAGGTCCAATAATCCTTTTTGTTCACTTCTTAATTTCAGCTTAACTGAACCAATTTATTTAAATTAAAATATTAATTTATTCTTACTAACGAAAATTTTCAAGAATTCTGAAAATTTTCTAACACTTTAAATTCTGAAAAATTTCGGCAGCATCTCCTCTGCACGGCTCAATCGGCACAATCACAACTCGCCTTTCAAAGCCTTCCCCAATCCAAAAAGAAAATCAAAAAGCCAAGCGGCTTGCCTAATAGGCTCATCAAATCATCAAACCCAAGTAATATTGTAAACATGTACCTTTTTGTCGGGCATAATTCTATCTCCTTGCATCTGCTTCCATTCAATATCTGCTTAGCATACATATATCCATTTCCAGTTGTCTTCAAATCAATCCATCTTCCAACTCTAATCAACTTCTGATCAGTTCACATCCATTTTATCAATTCAAACTTGATTTCTATTTCCAAAACCAATTTACTTATCCTGCTTGGGTTCAAATTCATCACCCTTTATTCCAATTTACCACATCCAATATATATTGTAACGACCCGGAAAAAAAAACTGACAATCGGGTCCTTTGACAACAATACATAAACTCGTATCGCTTGTCAAAAACCGAAGTATCGAACCCCCAGATTGTCATGAGAAAGAATTTATAGGGTGAGAAAAGGAAGAAAGAAATATTAGAATAGAAGAAAGAAGAAGAACACATCAGAATCTCACAGCGGAACGAACAAAATATAATATCAAATCTTTGTACAAAAGAACTTTGTATACATACCAATCATCAAAGAACAACATATAACTGCACAGCGGAAATAACTCCATATAACTAGCGGTGAAGCCGCCTGCTTCTAGCTCCTGAACTCCAAGCGAAACCTAACCTGGAACATACTCGGTCTGACCCGAGCACATTTAATTTAAAACAAAAATACACCGGGTCAGTCTGGAATACCATCAGTGATAAATTAACATAACACACACTTGTTTAACTTTGGAAAATCCTTTCGAAATCAAAGGATAATAGTAAGACCAGTCCACACATGAACACGGACGGTTTTTACCTTACTATAACCCAAACCGGTTTTGAAATCAATACTTTGATCTGATATTATGATAATGTCTACATGCAAATAATTTATCAATCTAGAGGAACGCTTGCATCTCACGCTCCCCATATATAGTATACAAACCAAAACTGCGGGCTCTTATTGGATATTGGATTTCCAACCTGACAAGGTATGGGTCCACCTTCCGCACGTGTATCTCTAGAGGCGAATACACAGGGTTCAACAAGAACGTCTTGCAACCCGGCCCTCACATGACCGACCACTCATTTCGCTTGAGTGTATCGAATGTATATCACCGACGGTTGGGATCAGCAACCGCCACCCGAATAGGGTCAGCATCGAATAGATAAAGAAGCAATAGGAATTTCTCTAGATAGGTGATCATACATCCTAATGGGAGCGACCCACATAGCCATGCTGCCTGCCCGATTTTTGTCATTTCCCGGTTGATGAGGCTTGATGCTAGAATTCCTCTATAACATCTGGCCACCATTCACTTTGAATGCCACATCGTCAGATCCTCTGGACATCACTAATTGACGTCCACAAAAATACTCTAGTTGATAAGAGAACCGTCGACCTCCACCACCAACTATCGTACGTTTGAAGAAATCAACGTACGTGATCCCATTGGAAATACTCTGTCAGACACTCGTCCATACAAGTCATCCAGGAACAGGATGAACCGAAGGCACTCTCCAACTGCATCTCATGTAGGAATCACCCCATGGATCGGTAGCGAGAAGTCCTTGCGACCCGTGGATTTCAACCACGACAAAACCACAGTTTATCTCTGGCCGCTAAACCAGAGATTCTTAGCAGTTCCTCCGCTTATGAAGATCCACGGTCTTCAATGCTCCATCTCGATCAATTTCAAATATCTTCACGTATTTATTGGTCGGAATGGTTTTCGAATATAAATTCAATCCCGGTCTTTCCACACCAACAATCGTATTGGTCAGGTTTGATAGTCGGTATTTTAACTATCAAATATCACTAGTGTGAATAAACTGAGTTGCTGATTCAGTACTTGGCAATGCCTTGGCCTTTTACAATATATTAACAAAATGGTTAATTAACCTTTGAACCTTCCAATATATTGAAACATTATATTTATCCTTATTTAACAAAAATCATTTAAATTCTTTCGAGCATATATATAAGTATACACCCCGCTTTCCATTCCCTTTTGAAAGTATCGATATATTTCTTTAAAACTCTTTTCCCTTTTTCTTATAATCGAACAACTTACGATATCCATATACGTATATACTTAATGGTATAAACCAAATTTCCTCTGATTAACTCTGACTGCTCTACTTTGATCGATTAACTAATATTCTGCTTATTCCCTTCGCTTGACTCTAGATCGCAGCGATCACAATGGTTACGCCTGATTCCCTCAGGAAACATCCGACCGCCGTAGGCTATCTGCAGCCCTGCGAATTACGCTAGCAGTCGTACACAAAGACGACCTTTCCTGAATAACTATTTTTGACTAGCTCTATTTCAAATACTATATTCGATCAATTCAAATTGAATAACAAATGTTCAACATAATTTGAAATCAATATTTTTATTTCTATATACTCGAGCATCTCACGATATACATACATGTATATCTTAATAGTATAGATCAAATTTCCCCCTTTCTGATTTGATAAATCAAACGTTAAAGTACATAATTTAAAAATCAAATATTCTTATTTACTTTGAACTAAAATTGCAATATCATTTAATATTCCAAATCTCGCATTAGCGTTCAACTCTCGTATGGAATATCACACCAATATCAACATCTTTTACTCGTTTCAAACCAATATCATTCCTTGATAAAAATGAAGCCGTTCAAGTTGGGGTATTTTATTTACCTCTCAGACCTTGATCGACAACGTTCTTATCTCAGAATAATACCAGTACGCCACTTAACCATTAACATCTCATTTTACCCTTTTGATTTCAAATCTGGTTTCCATAAGCCGTTTCTTACTTTTGAAATCCTCGTTCGATAATCTATTTACTTAATTCCTTTATTTAAGTAAACATCCACTAAACCACAACTTTAACTTCAAGCATTATCCCTATATCCCCTTACTTATTCCATTTACCAATCTGCTCGAAAACCTAGTTTATAAATTCCTTTATAACACCTTATTCAATTTTATCAACACCAAATCACTTCTAATGGAATCCAAATTAAAGATCACCCCTTTAATTATTTAAGTCTTCATTAAATACACAACTTTTAACCTTAAACACTTTCCCCTTTATAACCTTTGGATTTAAATAAACCATTTCTTCGAGTATCCTTAAAACAAGCTTTTACTTTGTATTTTACAAATAAAACCCACTTACACTTACTTTAAATTAAAACCCTTCTAACCGGGATTTCAATTTCAAATGTCCACTTCCAATATTTAACATCACAGAATTGTATGTATTTTCCTTTATATTTGAAAACCTTATTTCCATTACGACGTTTGCCCAAATCAATGCTTTAACCCTTAAGGCCGTGATTTTGGTTTTAAAGAACCCTTTTAGAACCCCTGTTTGGATTCATTTCTAAATACTCCATTTACCCCCTTTTTCCACTTAACTTAGATTTTATTTTAAACTGTTAACACATCTCTAATTGTGTTTAGTTGAATTTCCTTTACTTAGGAAAATCTTATTTACATTCTCGCATTCATTTATAAATCAAATTTACAAATTTCGTTTTGGAAACTTGTACTTTAATCCTTTTATAAAATCGATTAAAAATATTTATTTATAAATTGCTTATTTAATTTCTTAAATAAAATAACTTGAAAACTTCAGTTCAGTTATAAAATAATTTATAACTTTAAACTGCATCGATTCACCGAACGGTAAAACCGACGTTTTACACAACACGGTTATGGCCATTCACTGCAAATTACCCAATCAACACTATCAGTTGATTTTAAACACAACACGGGGAATATCTGTTCAACCATCACAATAAAACAGGTTTCACGACCATATGGGGTTGAATCTGTTCATATATCAACGATATGAAACAAACAATCAACATATATAATATTTGAGTAATCCGGTCGGATCCCTCCAACCTGTCCTTCCCTGCATCACAGCTCGTTATACGTTTCATAATAATATATGAAATAAATTTCATATGATCGATTATATCGAAATAACAGCATCCATTCAACGATAATCAGCCAATAACAACCAATAGCAACAAATTTATATTTTAAGGGTAAATTATATTTTAATATGAATTTATCACATCACAGAAATTGCAGAAGATGTGAGAATTAACTCACCTTGTCGTCGTTAAAACGATTTTTTCTACCAGCCTCCAGCTGCGTTCAACTCTATCCATTGCACTTCCATAATAATACGTCTGTCGGTACGGTCCTAATGTCCTTTGGTTTGTCCTGTTCCGTCACTGTATGATTGAGTTACAATTTAATATGGTATACACTATAAAACCTAAATAACCTATTATTAACTTAACTGATTCTTACACTAATTAAATACCATGATCATGCTCGCTTAAACTTGATTAAACACGTTAAAGGGTTTAGACACTATATTAATTGTGATTAGGCAATTATGTAAGTGTAAACACATTATAAAATGTTTGGCCACAATATAACCTTCTCTACTTTTCTCAGTATATTCGGACGAAGCATATTCAGCACACATGTCATCTTCCTTTTTAAAAAAAACTTTTTTTTTATATATATGTATGTTATTTCTGTCCATATACGAGTACAGTATAATTATACGTTCACGGTTTGGCTTTAAGAGTGATTAGGCATATTCAGAATATTTCTATGCAACGTACACTGTATTGTTAGGTTTCCGGGACGTGCACCTTTATAGCTAATATCATTAAAACCTTAAAACAATTGTCACTCCTTTTACCTGCTGTTGGAGACGATATATCCACCTGCCAATTCAAACTGCGCACATCCCAGTTCTTCATCACACTTGTTCAAGCCACCTCACCTCGTCAACACCGTGTCCTGCGCACCCCTTTCCACTAGACAACCACCTCATCCAACGTGACCTGGTAGTGACGCGTCAGCACAACACCTCGGAGTTCCCGCGTTCCCCTATTCTTCATCTCGTTCAAGCCCCCAAAGCACTGCACCATGTTCAACAGCTCCGCACCCCACTTTCACCTTCTCAAATCCGGCCTTCAACCCCCAGCAGTCCGCCATCAGCTTTTACGTTAGTTTTCCCTTTTTCTTTTTCTTTTTTCTATTTCTCGCATCCGCCCCCTCCTTCTTTTTCACTACAGTATGCGCCACTGTGCCCACGCAAACACTCACCACATGTATATAAACGTGCATTCCACGCGTTACTTCCCTCCTGCCCAGTTTTTTTTTTTTTTTTAATTATGTGTGAGCTGAAAAGTTTTGCTTTGCTGAACCAATGACGCCATATATATATAGACGAGAAGAAGTGTGGGCAGCAAGTTATTGAAAATTATATTTTTATTGGTAACTTTCTCGCCACGGTTTACTGAAAAGAAAAATCATACAGGCTACAGCTGGGATTTCAGCAACTTGGTCGGCACGGCTGTGTATGGCATCGCTTTCAATGTACAGCGCTGGGTAGGTGCTTTGATAAGGACATGGCACTGTTATGGAATAGAGGGTTGTAGTTGTATACATTTATTTGATTAGGCCTCTACATGCGTAGATTTTTATTTGTATGAGAGGACTACACCATGCCTAAGGAATATGGAAAGTTAAAATGGTAGGCTGGGTAGTATGGTTTTGATGCGCAGAAACTAGTCATGTGGCGTATTCAAGTTTAGATGGACAACACTATGTATATGCAGGGTATAGGTCCTCTGTAATTTTGTAGTAGCTGTCGCTGGGGTGAATTCCAAGAAAATCTTGGTTGGCACGTAAGGGCAGATTCACAGACAATGAAATGTTTTGACAATGAGGGTGCTTTTATATTGGTTTTATGTAATATACGTTTTAATTCACACGGTACTGTTAATTTTATTTACTTATAGACCGCTACGGACATAAGTAAAGATACAGTTGTGTCCAACGATGTGCCACGGTCCCGAAAATATAATAATATCGGTAGGTTAACTCACATTGTGAAATCCCAAAATATTGATATAGGGTGCAAAATACTCTAAATAAAAAGTTGCACATTTAATTTATTAAAAATTACAGTAAAATTCTAAAAATTAAATTATAACTACGTCTCAAAATAATCTTGTCTAAATTCGAAACCAGTATGCAGTTATTTCAAATAAACTGTTACGGTCGATGAACGATTCTATAGCGACCATTGGAAATTTTAATTTAGGCATATCTTAACATCTACACGATGACATCACGATTTTTCTCTTTCATTTAGAGGGAGACAATCAAACCGATCTGAACAATTCTTGTTTCATAGAATTCCGACTTAAAACGGATTCTGTATATTCAATTAGTTCAGATCGAAAATTACGAACTGCCGCATCGTTTTCGAGCACGTTTTAATTAAATTATAAATTAAACGTTATAACGTCGTTTTAATAAACGAAGTCGCGACGATAAATTTTAAAACGAACGATATTGAACCATTCAAACCACCCGTTCACGTTATACTGTAAATTTTCCATTTCCCCAACATCCCGAAAATAAATATTATTATATTATTTATATAATTTAAATATTCACTTAAAAATAGTCGAAATCGATTATTTAAACTTAAATCAATATTTTAAATAAATAAAATATTCAAATAAAATGGCCAGAAAATATGGGACGTTACATTCCTTCCCCCTTAAAATAATTTCGTCCTCGAAATTGCTAAGGTAGAAAAGAACGTTACAACCCATTACCTTTAAAAAAAAATTAATTTAAATCTCGATTTATTTTCAAAACAAATCTAACTGGTCGTAAAACCAAATTAATTCAAATAAAAAAAAATTCCCAAAAATTTCAAAAAAAATTCTAACACCTTAAATTTCGAAAAATTTCGGCAGAGTCTCCCCTTTACGGAGGACATCTGCAAAATTTCAGGTTCAAGAAATAGATATACATCGACTCTCATGGTCGGAAAAATAAAAATCTAAACTCAAAACCCAATGAAAAACCAAAATTTCATATTTTCGTAAGCGTACCTTTTTGCGAGCGTTATTACGCATTAAGCGATATATTATACGCGAGCCTGCTAAATCATAATGCAGCTCTATTCAAACAGGATACGATTAACTCCGGCATTTTCTCTTAAATGGATTTTAAAACTAAATAATCCCTTCATCACCTGTTCTCAACTTCAATAAACTCGTGAGTCATCAATTCAAAATCAATTATGTTCAAATCATCCATACCATTCATATCAACCCATTATACACACAATTCAATCTATACGAGATTATAATTATTTATAATCACTTCATTTATTTCCTTTTTAATTATCCATTCGAATTCATTTCTCTGGATTTATTTATTCGAATTACTTACTTCATTTTGGTTTTAAACCAAATCGATTCATGTCCAGGTTCATGTTCAAGCAACCAACAACACAGTCCAACATATTACACAAACAACATCAACAAATCCAAATAATTTGCCCATATTATAATAATTTATAGAATCCTTATCTTTATTATTTTATAAAATAAATTGGGCAAAACAAAAATTAAAAATAATTTTATATCGAATTTACAAATACGCGCTTTCATATATACACTCAACTCGATCTAGGACATTACTAACCTCATCTCTATCGAGTCACGTCACAGAGCCAAGGTTATCTCTAAACCAATAGCTCTGATACCACTGTAACGACCCGGGAAAAAAAACCGACAATCGGGTCCTTTGACAACAATACATAAACTCGTATCGCTTGTCAAAAACCCAAGTATCGAACCCCCAGATTGTCATGAGAAAGAATTTAGAGGGTGAGAAAAGGAAGAAAGAAATATTAGAATAGAAGAAAGAAGAAGAACACATCAGAATCTCACAGCGGAACGAACAAAATATAATATCAAATCTTTGTACAAAAGAACTTTGTATACATACCAATCATCAAAGTACAACATATAACTGCACAGCGGAAATAACTCCATATAACTAGCGGTGAAGCCGCCTGCTTCTAGCTCCTGAACTCCAAGCGAAACCTAACCTGGAACATACTCGGTCTGACCCGAGCACATTTAATTTAAAACAAAAATACACCGGGTCAGTCTGGAATACCATCAGTGATAAATTAACATAACACACACTTGTTTAACTTTTGAAAATCCTTTCGAAATCAAAGGATAATAGTAAGACCAGTCCATACATAAACACGGACGGTTTTTACCTTACTATAACCCAAACCGGTTTTGAAATCAATACTTTGATCTGATATTATGATAATGTCTACATGCAAATAATTTATCAATCTAGAGGAACGCTTGCATCTCACGCTCCCCATATATAGTATACAAACCAAAACTGCGGGCTCTTATTGGATATTGGATTTCCAACCTGACAAGGTATGGGTCCACCTTCCGCACGTGTATCTCTAGAGGCGAATACACAGGGTTCAACAAGAACGTCTTGCAACCCGGCCCTCACATGACCGACCACTCATTTCGCTTGAGTGTATCGAATGTATATCACCGACGGTTGGGATCAGCAACCGCCACCCGAATAGGGTCAGCATCGAATAGATAAAGAAGCAATAGGAATTTCTCTAGATAGGTGATCATACATCCTAATGGGAGCGACCCACATAGCCATGCTACCTGCCCGATTTTTGTCATTTCCCGGTTGATGAGGCTTGAGGCTAGAATTCCTCTATAACATCTGGCCACCATTCACTTTGAATGCCACATCGTCAGATCCTCTGGACATCACTAATTGACGTCCACAAAAATACTCTAGTTGATAAGAGAACCGTCGTCCTCCGCCACCAACTATCGTACGTTTGAAGAAATCAACGTACGTGATCCCATTGGAAATACTCTGTCAGACACTCGTCCATACAAGTCATCCAGGAACAGGATGAACCGAAGGCACTCTCCAACTGCATCTCATGTAGGAATCACCCCATGGATCGGTAGCGAGAAGTCCTTGCGACCCGTGGATTTCAACCACGACAAAACCACAGTTTATCTCTGGCCGCTAAACCAGAGATTCTTAGCAGTTCCTCCGCTTATGAAGATCCACGGTCTTCAATGCTCCATCTCGATCAATTTCAAATATCTTCACGTATTTATTGGTCAGAATGGTTTTCAAATATAAATTCAATCCCGGTCTTTCCACACCAACAATCGTATTGGTCAGGTTTGATAGTCGGTATTTTAACTATCAAATATCACTAGTGTGAATAAACTGAGTTGCTGATTCAGTACTTGGCAATGCCTTGGCCTTTTACAATATATTAACAAAATGGTTAATTAACCTTTGAACCTTCCAATATATTGAAACATTATATTTATCCTTATTTAACAAAAATCATTTAAACTCTTTCGAGCATATATATAAGTATACACCCCGCTTTCCATTCCCTTTTGAAAGTATCGATATATTTCTTTAAAACTCTTTTCCCTTTTTCTTATAATCGAACAACTTACGATATCCATATACGTATATACTTAATGGTATAAACCAAATTTCCTCTGATTAACTCTGACTGCTCTACTTTGATCGATTAACTAATATTCTGCTTATTCCCTTCGCTTGACTCTAGATCGCAGCGATCACAATGGTTACGCCTGATTCTCTCAGGAAACATCCGACCGCCGTAGGCTATCTGCAGCCCTGCGAATTACGCTAGCAGTCGTACACAATGACGACCTTTCCTGAATAACTATGTTTGACTAGCTCTATTTCAAATACTATATTCGATCAATTCAAATTGAATAACAAATGTTCAACATAATTTGAAATCAATATTTTTATTTCTATATACTCGAGCATCTCACGATATACATACATGTATATCTTAATAGTATAGATCAAATTTCCCCCTTTCTGATTTGATAAATCAAACGTTAAAGTACATAATTTAAAAATCAAATATTCTTATTTACTTTGAACTAAAATTGCAATATCATTTAATATTCCAAATCTCGCATTAGCGTTCAACTCTCGTATGGAATATCACACCAATATCAACATCTTTTACTCGTTTCAAACCAATATCATTCCTTGATAAAAATGAAGCCGTTCAAGTTGGGGTATTTTATTTACCTCTCAGACCTTGATCGACAACGTTCTTATCTCAGAATAATACCAGTTCGCCACTTAACCATTAACATCTCATTTTCCCCTTTTGATTTCAAATCTGGTTTCCATAAGCCGTTTCTTACTTTTGAAATCCTCGTTCGATAATCTATTTACTTAATTCCTTTATTTAAGTAAACATCCACTAAACCACAACTTTAACTTCAAGCATTATCCCTATATCCCCTTACTTATTCCATTTACCAATCTGCTCGAAAACCTAGTTTATAAATTCCTTTATAACACCTTATTCAATTTTATCAACACCAAATCACTTCTAATGGAATCCAAATTAAAGATCACCCCTTTAATTATTTAAGTCTTCATTAAATACACAACTTTTAACCTTAAACACTTTCCCCTTTATAACCTTTGGATTTAAATAAACCATTTCTTCGAGTATCCTTAAAACAAGCTTTTACTTTGTATTTTACAAATAAAACCCACTTACACTTACTTTAAATTAAAACCCTTCTAACCGGGATTTCAATTTCAAATGTCCACTTCCAATATTTAACATCACAGAATTGTATGTATTTTCCTTTATATTTGAAAACCTTATTTCCATTACGACGTTTGCCCAAATCAATGCTTTAACCCTTAAGGCCGTGATTTTGGTTTTAAAGAACCCTTTTAGAACCCCTGTTTGGATTCATTTCTAAATACTCCATTTACCCCCTTTTTCCACTTAACTTAGATTTTATTTTAAACTGTTAACACATCTCTAATTGTGTTTAGTTGAATTTCCTTTACTTAGGAAAATCTTATTTACATTCTCGCATTCATTTATAAAATCGATTAAAAATATTTATTTATAAATTGCTTATTTAATTTCTTAAATAAAATAACTTGAAAACTTCAGTTCAGTTATAAAATAATTTATAACTTTAAACTGCGTCGATTCACCGAACGGTAAAACCGACGTTTTACACAACACGGTTATGGCCATTCACTGCAAATTACCCAATCAACACTATCAGTTGATTTTAAACACAACACGGGGAATATCTGTTCAACCATCACAATCAAACAGGTTTCACGACCATATGGGGTTCAATCAGTTCATATATCAACGATATGAAACAAACAATCAACATATATAATATTTGAGTAATCCGGTCGGATCCCTCCAACCTGTCCTTCCCTGCATCACAGCTCGTTATACGTTTCATAATAATATATGAAATAAATTTCATATGATCGATTATATCGAAATAACAGCATCCATTCAACGATAATCAGCCAATAACAACCAATAGCAACAAATTTATATTTTAAGGGTAAATTATATTTTAATATGAATTTATCACATCACAGAAATTGCAGAAGATGTGAGAATTAACTCACCTTGTCGTCGTTAAAACAATTTTTTCTACCAGCCTCCAGCTGCGTTCAACTCTATCCATTGCACTTCCATAATACTACGTCTGTCGGTACGGTCCTAATGTCCTTTGGTTTGTCCTGTTCCGTCACTGTATGATTGAGTTACAATTTAATATGGTATACACTATAAAACCTAAATAACCTATTATTAACTTAACTGATTCTTACACTAATTAAATACCATGATCATGCTCGCTTAAACTTGATTAAACACGTTAAAGGGTTTAGACACTATATTAATTGTGATTAGGCAATTATGTAAGTGTAAACACGTTATAAAATGTTTGGCCACAATATAACCTTCTCTACTTTTCTCAGTATATTCGGACGAAGCATATTCAGCACACATGTCATCTTCCTTTTTAAAAAAAACTTTTTTTTTATATATATGTATGTTATTTCTGTCCATATACAAGTACAGTATAATTATACGTTCACGGTTTGGCTTTAAGAGTGATTAGGCATATTCAGAATATTTCTATGCAACGTACACTGTATTGTTAGGTTTCCGGGACGTGCACCTTTATAGCTAATATCATTAAAACCTTAAAACAATTGTCACTCCTTTTACCTGCTGTTGGAGACGATATATCCACCTGCCAATTCAAACTGCGCGCATCCCAGTTCTTCATCACACTTGTTCAAGCCACCTCACCTCGTCAACACCGTGTCTTGCGCACCCCTTTCCACTAGACAACCACCTCATCCAACGTGACCTGGTAGTGACGCGTCAGCACAACACCTCGGAGTTCCCGCGTTCCCCTATTCTTCATCTCGTTCAAGCCCCCAAAGCACTGCACCATGTTCAACAGCTCCGCACCCCACTTTCACCTTCTCAAATCCGGCCTTCAACCCCCAGCAGTCCGCCATCAGCTTTTACGTTAGTTTTCCCTTTTTCTTTTTCTTTTTTCTATTTCTCGCGTCCGCCCCCTCCTTCTTTTTCACTACAGTATGCGCCACTGTGCCCACGCAAACACTCACCACATGTATATAAACGTGCATTCCACACGTTACTTCCCTCCTGCCCAGTTTTTTTTTTTTTTAATTATGTGTGAGCTGAAAAGTTTTGCTTTGCTGAACCAATGACGCCATATATATATAGACGAGAAGAAGTGTGGGCAGCAAGTTATTGAAAATTATATTTTTATTGGTAACTTTCTCGCCACGGTTTACTGAAAAGAAAAATCATACAGGCTACAGCTGGGATTTCAGCAACTTGGTCGGCACGGCTGTGTATGGCATCGCTTTCAATGTACAGCGCTGGGTAGGTGCTTTGATAAGGACATGGCACTGTTATGGAATAGAGGGTTGTAGTTGTATACATTTATTTGATTAGGCCTCTACATGCGTAGATTTTTATTTGTATGAGAGGACTACACCATGCCTAAGGAATATGGAAAGTTAAAATGGTAGGCTGGGTAGTATGGTTTTGATGCGCAGAAACTAGTCATGTGGCGTATTCAAGTTTAGATGGACAACACTATGTATATGCAGGGTATAGGTCCTCTGTAATTTTGTAGTAGCTGTCGCTGGGGTGAATTCCAAGAAAATCTTGGTTGGCACGTAAGGGCAGATTCACAGACAATGAAATGTTTTGACAATGAGGGTGCTTTTATATTGGTTTTATGTAATATACGTTTTAATTCACACGGTACTGTTAATTTTATTTACTTATAGACCGCTACGGACATAAGTAAAGATACAGTTGTGTCCAACGATGTGCCACGGTCCCGAAAATATAATAATATCGGTAGGTTAACTCACATTGTGAAATCCCAAAATATTGATATAGGGTGCAAAATACTCTAAATAAAAAGTTGCACATTTAATTTATTAAAAATTACAGTAAAATTCTAAAAATTAAATTATAACTACGTCTCAAAATAATCTTGTCTAAATTCGAAACCAGTATGCAGTTATTTCAAATAAACTGTTACGGTCGATGAACGATTCTATAGCGACCATTGGAAATTTTAATTTAGGCATATCTTAACATCTACACGATGACATCACGATTTTTCTCTTTCATTTAGAGGGAGACAATCAAACCGATCTGAACAATTCTTGTTTCATAGAATTCCGACTTAAAACGGATTCTGTATATTCAATTAGTTCAGATCGAAAATTACGAACTGCCGCGTCGTTTTCGAGCTCGTTTTAATTAAATTATAAATTAAACGTTATAACGTCGTTTTAATAAACGAAGTCGCGACGATAAATTTTAAAACGAACGATATTGAACCATTCAAACCACCCGTACACGTTATACTGTAAATTTTCCATTTCCCCAACATCCCGAAAATAAATATTATTATATTATTTATATAATTTAAATATTCACTTAAAAATAGTCGAAATCGATTATTTAAACTTAAATCAATATTTTAAATAAATAAAATATTCAAATAAAATGGCCAGAAAATATGGGACGTTACATATATATTCAACTTGCTTATTCATATGTCGAATTCATATGAACAATTAGAGTCTCAACATCTCTCTTTATTTAATCTCATTTGGAATTATTTTTAATTCAATCCAAATTTTTATTTAACTTATCTTAACTTAAATTTCAACTCATTTGATACATTTTTACCATTTCAATCCGTTCAACTTATACAAGTTAAATTTTAATTTTAGAATTCAAATTCCCGGCTTTATTTCAAATTGGTTTGAAATCGTATATATTTATACCCATATACTTCTAATCAACCCAATTCAAAACTTTTGAATTTCTAAAACATCTTGTCATTTTCAAACAAATTTCCATTCCCAAATCACTATGGTAGCAATCCGTCACTCAGAAACTTGAAAATGAATATCGATAATGTCGCGACCCATTATCAGTACTATTTTCTCGCCACTGAAGTGATTTCAATGCTTAATCGCTTTTAAAATCCATTTAAAACATTTTAATTCAAAAATTTCTTCAAACTAATGCTATATTACCTTTAAAATACTTCAAGGAATATTTTCAAATATCCGGGATTTAATTTCCAATTTATGGTTTGAATCCAATTCCAATCTAGCTTATTTGTATATCTCATTCATATACAAATTCCATTTGGTTTTATATAACCATTTCGGTATTATAATTTCATCTGATTATAATAACAACCAACCAACTCAATAATTTCAGAAAATTATCACTTTTATATCAAAAATATCTTTTGGGCAAAGTTATTTCACTTACCCATCATTAAAACAATACTGTGTCAAATTGTTCTGTTCGAGAGTTTAGAAACACCTATCGATACAGTTGTACATCCTGTATCGACCAGAATTCATAAATCACTCAACAAACCAGCCAACACAATATACAACAATTTTATCTCAAATCTACAAATACGCTCCCTCATATATATATACACTCAAACCCAATCTAGGGTATTACTAACCCCATCTCTATTGAGTTACGCCACAGAGCCAAGGTAATCACTTAACCTTCAGCTCAGATACCAAATGAAACGACCTGCAAATCCGTACCCTTTGAGTCGACTAATAACACCATACGTCCCACCCAAAGTGCACAGAAATACGAATCATTATAAGAAAGAAGTTAGAGGATGAGAAATAGAAAGAAAGAATTATTAGAATAGAAGAAAATGAAGATCACAAACTCACAACGGAACGAATAAAATATATTAAATAACATAACTTTTGAAATAAAATCAATAACTGTATATATATACGTACCATTATCAGAGCACAACAATTTTTCCTGGAACAGTTATCAACACCTGTTTCCAGATACAACATAGTACACAGCGGAAATATGACAGTCTATAGCTAACTGGTGAAGCCTCCTGCTTCAAACTTCTCCAAGTGAATCTGAAAAATCCCGACTACTTGACTGCCCGTACAAATTTGGGCACCCAAGAGTTTAGGGAAAACAAACAAAATAAACTCTGGGTCAGTCATGGGACTGGTGTGAGTGAACTCCAACCATTTGTTTAAATTTCAAAATCTTTTTTCGAAAGAAATGATAATCGTAAGACCGATCCACACATAAACACGGATGGTTTTTACCTTACGATAACCAAAAATATTTTTGATATCAAATCCAGTGATATTATAATAATGTCTACAACAAATAAATAGAATCTAGCGGAACGCTTGCATCTCACGCTCCATATATAATATTAAATCAAAACCCGCAGGGCGCTTATTGGAGATTGGATTTCCAACATGACAAGGTATGGGACCACCTTCCGAAAGTGTATCTCTAGAGACAAATACATTGGGTTCACAAGAACGTCTTGCAGCCCGGCCCACACATGACCGACCACTCATTTCTCTTGAGTGTATCGAATGTATACCACCGACGGTTGGGATCAGCAATCGCCTCCCGAAAAGGGACAGCATCGATAGATTTAAGAAGCAAAAGGAATTTCTCTAGATAGGTGGTTATACATCCTAATGGGTGCGACCCACATAGCCATGCTGCCTGCCCGATTTTTGTCCAATTCCGGGTTGATGAGGCTTGAGGTTTGAATTATCTTCCAGAACATCTGGCCATCATTCACTTTGAATGCCACATCGTCAGTTCCATCGGAAATCACTAATTGATTCCCACAAAAATACTCAGATTGTTAGGCTAAAGAAGCTTCCCTTCTATGCCCCAACTTCGTACGTTTGAAGGAATCAACGTACGTAATCCCCTTTGGAAATACTCTGTCAGACACTCGTCCATACAAGTTGTCCTGGGTCTGGACAAACCGAAGGCACTATCCCGTAAACAGGATAACCCTTGCATAACTCCGTCTTCAATTTTCTTCAGCATAAGTTGCTTCATAACGCTTACGCCAATACAGAGTGGTTTTCAGATATCAAATCTGATCCCGGTCTCTCCAAATTGACAACGGAGGCATATAAAAATAAAACTTTGATAGTCGGTGATTTAACTATCAAAGAAACATCCATACAATCAACGGTCCTATTTCCAAATGGAAATTCTATCAATCATGCATCAACCAACACTGGGCCCTTTTTATATTAGTTCTTTATTACATTATCATTTCCAATTCCATTTTCCATCTTTCGTGTTCTTTCAAAGCTCTATTTTCTCTCTTGATTATTGGGAAACATTTCCAATATATATAATTCCATTATTGAGAAAATATCTTTTACTCCAGTTAGAAAACATTTCTAAATCCTTTGAATTAACTGATGTTATAAACATCGTTATTATAACTCAAATCATAAATCATTCGCTAGCTAACGATATCACTAACCAACCCTTGCTATCGAGCCTTAACCATTTCTCCGTCAATAATGCAGTCAGTCAAGTTGGGGTATAATTACCTCTCAGACCTTAACTGAACGACATTCTTAACTTTGAAATAGTCAGAGCTCACAATTTTAAACCAAACATTGCTTACGCGACTCTCGGATTTGATCTACGAACACACCTTCTTTATAAAAATATTGATTATAACGGTAGCGTTATAATTGCTTTCTTCAAATGTTTGGTTTATAAAACATTGCTTTCAACAACAGCGTTAAAACCGCTGTCTTAGCATTATAGAACACTTATCATAACCATAGCATTAAAATTGCTATTAGAACAGTTATTATAACGGCAGCGTTAAAATTGCTATTTAGATTTACCAAGACATTTATTATAACAGCAGCGTCTAAAATTGCTGTATAGATTTACAACATCTATTATAACAACAGCGCTAAAATCGCTGTTTAGTTTTATAAAAGCATTTCTTACAAAGACAGCGTTATAATCGCTGTTTAAAATTTTAAAAGCATTTCTTATAACAACAACGTTATGATTGCTGTTTTGAATAAAATACCGTGTGCGACGCACACGCTTCCGTTGTTCATTTTAAAAGATAGTCAAAATATCTGGATTTAAACAATGTAGACATTTATCATTCTATTTGTCGAAACTCATAAGATAAAGATTATATAAGGATAAAAATCCGGTTTCCACCTTCTTTACAACAAGATTTCTTCCTTGGATTTTTATTCCAAAAATCCAAAATGTTTAACACAAAACCGTCTGCTGTGTTCTTCCCTTATAAATATTTCACTTGCAAAATACTTCCTTTGAACCATTATCCACTTTAATCCTGAATATATTTCTTTTATATATAATCTTTTGATTTCGTACTTATACATATTCTCTTAAACCCCAAATTCTATTTATAACTTCTATTCTGAGTCTTTGCAAACAAATCTGATTTTTATTCCAATCGTTAAAAATCTTGTTTATGATTTGCTTTATACTCTGCTAAGTTCAAATCCCATCTCAAATATTGATTTCAAATCTAATTTCCCCTTTTCCATATAAATTTAAATAAAGCATTTATATTCAATTTATTCAATGATTATAAACTCGTTTAAAAACAACTTCTTCTTTTAATAAAACAAGTATCTATTTTTTTATTCCATTCAAAATTTAATTTCTCTTTTGGAAATAAGTTCTCTTTTTAAACCTCAATTTCTTTTCTATATTCGAAAATCTTTTACGGTATTTAAAATAACTAAATTTCCAGTGTCAGGGTGATTCAACATAATACAATCCATCATCGTATACACACCACCATAAATAACAAACGGTAATATAAATGTTGAGGGATCCAGTTGGATCCCTCCAACCTGTTTCCCTGCATCCACAGATGTTAATAACATCAATAATATTATTTCACATCAAAATGAAATATCAGAACTAATGATCAATTAATGGTGTAATCCTATCAACCAATTCAACCAAATTTACCAACTATTCAACCAATCAACCATTGCATATTATAAAAATATTTAAAACTCGTCTATATATAAAAATATAAACGAGAGGGAGTTAGTGAGTTTACTCACCTTAGTCGTAGTTGATGATTCTGCCTTTATTTTCGTTAAAATCAAACAGCATTTGATTTTATCGCGAAGTTCCAATAGCTTTGTTCTCAGTGAAATCATTCTCCTAATGTAGTTGTCGTCGTTATGATTCCAACGTAACTATCGTCGTTCAATTTGTTTTAGATTTCCCTTCCTCTTGTAATAAAACCGTGCTTCCTTCAAGATCAAATAAAACCATGCTTTGTTCGATATTGTCTCTTTTAAATCTGATATCCATTGTTTTCTATTGCAACTTGAACAACACCACTTCGTTGCCACACGAGCACCTCCGCACTCCTTCACTGTCATCAAAGAACTGCCAAACCACTTTTTATTTTATTTACATTAAATTCTTCTCCCTTCATGATGGATGAACCCGCCTGTTACTATGTTACATTCACCATTCACTCCTTACAGTGCCTCAACCACGTCCTTTCTCCTTTACTGCAAACCGAGCCCCCACGTTTTACAGTAGCCACCCATGTTTTAAACACTCCCACTCCTTTCACATCTTTCGTTCAGCCCCTTTTCTTCCCTGACCACTTGTTGAAATGCAAATCCCCTTCACAAGCCATTCAAACCCTTAAAACTGTAACCTGCACCACTCCATCCCGTTGAATGCCCTTCTCTGCCCTTTCGTTCTCCCTTAGTCTTACTTCCCACGACGCTGTCAACTCACCTGAGAGAAACCATAGGAAAGTCGTGCTATAAATGACTAGAATCAGGTTACCACCGCCGTATTTTCGGTCAGCACCACTGTCGACAGGCTCAGCCAACTCCTGCGCTTCATTCTTTTGTAAAAGAGTTTGTTCAATCTACAAAGCTTTAGTTTTATTGCGGAAAATTATTTGGAGAAGTGATTGTCGTATTTTCTGCTCCAGGTGAAAAAGAATTGGCCAGTATGGTTTTTGAATAGAAATGAACGATGAGGCTTGGTGCGTTTAAATAGGCAAGGGTTTACGTGGTACCCAAGTATTAGGTGTATAGGGCAGCTGTAAAATATATATAGATCTACGTTGATTTTTAATTTACTTTGTCGGCAAGGTTTTGATATATAGACCGGCTAGCGTGTACAACTTTTTGATTGATGACAGCGTAGGTTTATAAAAATGTAAGTCTGCGTGGGAGTCTTGTCTGCCTGAAGAGAAAACTCGGCATGTGCATTCATTTATTGTTATAGCAATAGGTCTGTGCCTATGTGAGAGATTTGCATTTTTAAAAGATCTGGGCACCGTTTTAAAGATATTATTATTTTATATTATAACGAAACTTCGCGGTGAAGTATCAAGTAGAACTAATCACAGTCGACTTCTGTCTACTGATAAAAAGGCTAATCTTGATGTAAAAAGGTATTCTCAATCCAACGGGACAAGTTTCGTCGAATTCCGACATCGTTTGAAAAAATTCCTTTATAAAACCAGAAATGAACACGTGTTTAAATTTTTCACGATCACCAGATAAATTAAATCAACTTGAAACTGCGAATACCGACAATAACTTTTCGATACGAACCCAACGGCACTAGTTTCGTCGCATTCTGAGACTGTTGCCCCGGTAGACTGTTTTTGGCGCGTACCGCACTGCCCTTCTGAACACCAAATTTGCCGATCTCTAAAAATAACAAACTATATATCTACCCTGACTATATCCGACGCTACGAACTCACCGGAACTGGTTTCGTGGCCTGATTCGATCGTTTGTTCAAGTTACACTCTAATATCCCTTTATTCAGTTGAATTAATTTAATTGCACTGAACGAGCGTTTACGGCTATCGTGGTCACATACGACATCGGTTTTTCACGCCACTCACCACCGTACAATAATTTAACGATACGGTCCCAATGAAACTGATTTCGTCGAAAACAGAGTCCGTTTGCAAAACGGCTATTTTAAAGGCCTATATTTAAATAACGATTTTCCATAGCGATTATTTCAAAATTTGATTTGGCCATAACTTTCTATTTATAACATGAAATCTGGATTTTTCTCTTTCATATGAAAATTATAATAAATATGACTCCAACGTATCTTGTTTCACAGAAATCCAATTTATAACGAGTTCTGTATACTTAGTTGAAGTTCAAAACTCCATATTACGAACTGCCGCGCGATTTCGAGCTCGTTTTATATTATATTATATATTATACGTTCAAATTTCGTTTTATAAATAAATTCCCTATATAATCCTATATATAATTCAAATAAAATATTTAAACCAATTTAAATATTCAGAATTCAACGGCTGAAAAATCCGGGTTGTTACAATAACGGTACATAAGCGTTATAACACTAACGCTTAATAGTGTGTGTGTGTTCTAAACTACACATCCATCGTCCATCACAACAAACATCAATCATCATTAACCACTAATAATTCATCACTGTATTTAAATTAGTCTAACTACTAGTTAAATATATAAACCATGGTTAAAGAGTTCTCACCTAACAACTTTCCAAATCTTCACGGTAGGTGAGCCTAGCTGAGCGAACCGTCGGACAGTATTTTGGCGCTACGTCTTCTTCACCAATGTATATATAATATACACTAATCTCTCTCTCTCTCTCTTTGAATTATAAGAGGAGAAGGAGGAGGAGGATGACGACGAACTTTGGCAAGGTGGTAGTAGGAAAGTGGAAGACTTATGCCATGGTAACCATGGCCATAAGCTTAAGAAGAAGAAGGAAGGTAGGAAAAATGAAAGTGGATAATAAAAAATAAAGTAAAGAGCTCCTTATATAGGAAAGGAGAAGTAAGGAGGTAAAGACACACAAGGGGACAATTGGAAACCATGCATGAAAGCTTACATGCAAAATTATAAGTGTCCATACACTTGTCTTAAGAAGAGAAGGTGAACTTTTGGTAGCATTTTCCCTTAAATGCTATGAAAACTAAGGGCAACACTTAATTCCAACGCTACTAATTCATGTTATAGTATGACAAATCCAATTGAACGACAAATAGTATTAATAGATCCAAACATATTAATAATCATTCTCATTTATAATTCAAGTAAAATCTTAAATATTCTTAACCATATAAATATATTTATGTCAAATTCAAATTAAGTAATAAAAATTCCAATTTTAAATTGGTTAAAAATGCTGGATCATTACATTCACCCCCCTTAAAACTTTTCATCCTCGAAAAGGAAAGGGAATCGTAACTACTTATTCGATATCCTATAGATTAACAAATTCAAGATTAAAATTCTTTTTACCAAAGCTCCCTGTTCTCACACATATTAACGGATAATCTTATCTACATGTCCTCCAACGATAACCTCCAATTACCCATTATATTTGATTCATCGTTTACTGAGCCAATTACATATACTCAACCATTTACTATTTTAAAAAAAAATTCAGAGTTATAAATTTATTCTCGTAGATCTTATTTTGCAAATACAAAGGTTATGAAACTTACTGCCATTCGGTTCCATAAAATTACTATTGTTCTTTATACAAAAAACTAGATCCCCATAACTCAACTTATCTAAACGTTCCAATTTAGGAAATTTCTTCTTACTATTCCTGCTTTCCAAATATCCTTTAATCCAATTGTGAAACTTAATTCACAAGGTGTTCATGCTCACTTAAACAATTCCTTTTGTTGCCACAATATGCTTTAGAACTTATCGACTTGTCCAAAATCGTCGATAATTCAAATCTTCCTATCTAAACATTTAATTAAATTCAATAATTTTTTCATTAGAATTTCATCTATTTGGATATATAATAGAATACATTAAAAAGATTGATAAAAGAAGTTTATATATATATATATATATATATAATTAACATCATATACATACATTTAATCATGCATCCAACTTTTCGGAGATAATTCTCTAGGGGTCAAAGAGCTTGCTTTGATTACATAATTATTTTGTTCCTTCTTCACTTATGACTAGGGGTGGTGTTGCTTTAGCTGGTCTTTCTCCTTCTTTAAATGACAATCCTGGACTACAAGCCCTGCTTTTCTATTTAAGTTCACATAAATTTACGGAACAATTTCAAACACTTATCTAAATAGGTTTAAGTATATGTTGATGTTTTAATCGGAATCATATAGTCATCCCACTTTCGAAACTCGAAAATACATACTGATGATGCAACAGTCATCAACAGAATCATCTTCAAGTGACTAGAGTGTGATTCTATATCTATCTAGTATACTTAAGACTTTGTATATATGTTGATCAGACGTATATGCAAAATTTTATTATACTCATAGTCCAACCGTAATATCAAATAAAATACACAAATTCTAATTTTTGATTTCTAACCATATTGATTAGTTACCTTAACAAACTTGACCCAAGTTTATCAATATTTCGAAATGTTACCCAGTAGTGAAATTAAATCGAAAAGGCATTTGTACTCGGATCATTTTCCTGATCAGTGGAAGGGGCTTAATTACCATGCCATAAGAAGTATTTTATGTGTAAATATAATCACAAAATGCAAACTTAACCTTAATTTTTTGATTAAGTATCCAGGTTATAATTAACCATATATTTCCAAAATATGTTTCTTTCTTAAAATATAACTTTTCAAAACTCATTTCATATTTTCAAATACGCTCTCTCAAATATAATACTCCAAAATCTCATTTTAGGGCATTACTAATCCTATCTCTAATGATATATATAACTCTGATGAGTCTTACCTTTTGTTCAAATGTGTCATACCATATTTCTTTGTATAAACCAAAGCTCTGATACCAAATGTGACGATCCGATTTTTTGTTCGGTTTTCCTCGGTAATTAAACCAACTTAAACCGTTCATAGAGACAGAATCTTAGGGGCACTTACACATTTGCACAAAATAAAAAGAACTTTTCCATTATCATTAAAATAATATTACATCAGAGTTAAAAGAGGTACAACATAGTACATCGGTTACACAGTGGAAAAGATACTAAACTCAGCAGAAGAATGCGAATGATCCAAGACAAAATAGCTCCAGCTAAAACTAGAATCCTGCTCCAACTAACTCCAAGGCTAAATCTACGAACCAAACTACTACGCTGCCCGTGTAAAAATTATGGGCACTCGGAGTTTAGGTGTGGGAACAATAAACTCCAGGTCAGTCATGGGACTTGTGTGAGAAACCAAAACAGTTGTTTTTAGGGTTTATTTTAAAGTTAGGTAATTCATCGGACCACGCCGCTAATGTGGAACGGGTTTACTCCATTTGAATACCAATGCAGAGAAATCCGCAATGACTTTTTGAAAAATGAAGCTATCATAAACTCGTCCCACATCACACAATGCAAGCGCACACCAGATGGGCGAGTTTTGCTTATGATAACCAAAAATGCTTTCATACGTGAAAATCTTCTTTTACTACTATATATAGTGTGAAAACCATTTTATCAAATAAATGTATTAATCTTAGCTAGCATAATGTCCCATCCCATTATACTGACAATCCTGCCAGTAACCAGCAGGCTATACAATCAAAACCGTATGGCCTCGTAGTGAAGATTGAGTTTCCAACATGATGGTTCTTGGTATGAAAGATCATTCGTGGGCTCACAAACTTTCTTGCATGCATCATCCCAATACTCGCGGATAACGTCCAGACTTGGACTCCGTTATACTAACCCACCATACATGAATCAGAGCACCGAACAAATAGCATCCCAGACTGGGGACTTCGTAGTACCCTTTCATCATCACATCCTGGTGCACCGAACATATGAAATGAACATAAAAATCTGACCACCAGTTTACCATCAACCCAGGGTGGGAGATTCGTCGAGGTCAGGACAGACACAAAGCTACGCTTAAATAATCCATGCTTTGATCATCCATAGCTCATCACATAACTTAAGTATGTCACATTGCCCACTCACTACGCATCACTGATTTCCATAAATATATAACCTCTAAGCTCATACGTCTTAGAGAAGGGTGTTAAGAAGGAGAATAAATTCTCCACCACCAAGAAGATATATATTAAAAAAGATCAGTGCTACGCAGTCAATTAAATGTCATACACACAATCCATACATGTCCATTCTGGGTCTGAACAAAACAACAATCCAGAATTCCTTCACATACGTTCCGACTTCTTACCACTTAACTGATATATAAAATTCATCTGCGAATGGGAGCCAGCCATTCGAGACATTCAGCGAGTCACCCTTACGACATGAAGGGTCCCGGTCTTCAGTGTCGCCTCCAATGTCTTCAATTGCTCTACAACATCGTATTATTACTTGGACTGGTTTTCAGACATAATTCCAATCCCGATCTTTCCAAATAATAAGCGCAATTACAAACACAATTACAGAACACATAGGCTTTCTACCATTCTCCTTCCGCCTTGAATTTTGTTAAATTAAACTTCTTCATTCTCAAATTATAACAAAATCCATATTTAACCTTTCTCTTTAAAAACGCATCCCTTAAATCAAAGATAATTTTGCTTCAAAGCCTTAATTAATTTTCCATTTGATAACTCATTATCAAAACCCCAGTTTCCTTTGAAAATCCTTACCCCACATTTCAACCATAGTTTCCGATTAAATCGGTTTACCAACATTCAATTCTGTAATCTTAACTAAAAGTTTGTACTTCCTTCCCAATTCCTTATTTTTAATTTTCTCAAATCAAAGATTTGATTAAATACCCAAATTACGATATGAATTTCCATAACTCAATCTCATTGGGTCTGATGTATGATATTATTGAAGATATGATTCACGACAAAACCCAAATCAATCGATATTGAACGTAAGTTACACAGAAATTATATCTACTTATATTCAATATCAGTTCTCATAATCAACGAATACTATAGGTGGAATAACGACATAACAATAATATCTTCCAAATTTGTCACTGTACTATACGTTTACACCAAAGAATTTCATATCAAATATCCAAAAATTATTTCTATCCAACTTATCCCTATCAAATTGGGAAACCATAAATTAATTTAAAGATTTATCCAACTCTTTGACATTAGGTCTGGACAGAAATATCATCCACTTATACTTAATATTAATCACTGTATCCAACTCACACTATAAGAGGAATAACGGTGAACTACCTTTTAAATTCCTCAAATAGTAAGAGCCATCATCTACCGGATTAATATCAAACATCCGAAGATTTATCTCCAATCATATCCAAACACTGAAAACCTGTTTTAATACTAAATAAATCAATTTAAATTCCATATAAAATATTTTCAATACTTTCGAAACTTTGAAAACATTCCACAAATCATATAAAAATGATTACTTATTGTTAGATCAAAATTTGGACCTAACACCCAAATTGTTCTGAATCTTATAGAGTTTTAACTGAAGAATGAAGAAAAAGAAAATAACACACAGAATTTATAGTGGTTCGGCGTTAACAAGCCTACATCCACTTTATATGTTATTGATTATACTTTGAATGCGGGTACAATCAATGACTTCTCTCTAGCTCACTTTTACAATTGTGATTTCTCTCAGTAATCTAGTAATAAAACTGATAAGAAATGGTAGTATGACAATAATGGCGGAATCAGTCCTCAATATTGCCAAAAGGGTCCCAAAAAATGCCAAACTCCAGGCTATTTATAGCTGATTTTGTCAGGCGGATCGTGGAAACACGTGGCACGAATCCCGAGAACATCGGATCGCATCGCAGCCGATGAAGAAATAGTCAAACTAGCCGTTATGGACAGGTGTCGCGATCCCCTCGAAAATCGGATCGAGCTAATGGGGAGAATCAGTCAAAATGACGGTTGGGGACATGTGTCGCTGGATCCGTGCATCTCGGATCGCTGAAGACTAGCTCGTGCTTGAACGGGTCAGAGGATTCACCGTGCATCAGGGGATCGGATCGGTCTATACTGGGCAGTAATGTATGTACGAATCGAATCGCATAGAGGTGTCGTTTCGCTGCTGAAATGGGGGCGATCCGTTCAGGTGCGATCCGGTAAGGTGCGATCCGGTAAGGGGCGAGTCGATGGTGCGATCCGTTCCTTCATGTACTTAGGGAATGTAGTTTATACTTTCTTCCTGTGAATGAACCTGGGTGGCTTGGTCAAAAAGCTAGCCAACATTTTGCCCCCTCGAAGTATGTTTTATCGATGATGGAACATGCTTCGAAACTATAGAATCGTCTTTTCACAACGAGTCACAAATCAGTGAACAATTCCTTTTCTAGGATCTTTCAGAGTCTTCATCACTGGATCTGTCGGTCATTTATCGATTCGGATCGCGCGCTCGAGTCGCGGTCCGTTAGCAAGCCATTCGCCTCGTTCTTTGGTGAGCACTTGGGCCTCTTCACGGAACGGAACGAGATGGGCTTCTCTTCGAGACGTGGTGGGCTTTTGGTTCGTGGCCCGTCTATTTTCGCGGATCGAGTAAAACAAAAATTGCAATATTAACGGTCACCTCGTGACCTATATAAACCGCACTCCCTCTTCACTTTCCCCCTTCTTCTAGTTCTGCATCGCGCCGCCAGATCCATTAAGGAAGAACCCTAGTTTTTCAAACCTCCAAAAATCCGATTGTTTTCCCAACTTTTAGAAAGGTAATTCTACCGAAAGCATCCTTATTCGATATCGCTCTCGTTTTTATGAGTTTTTTCGACTGGTTTGAGGGAAGAAACGATGGAATTTTGTGATTTTTGGGGGGACCAGCGAGGCGCCATGGCTGATGGGTTCAGAGGTTGGAGTTCTGAAATGAGAAGGAGAGGAGAGAAACGGAGGAGGACGGAGAAGAGAGAAGGCTGGCTTGGATCGTGGGCAAGGAGAGGAGAGGGAGAAGATGAAGGCCACTGGCGAGACGGAGGGTTGTGGTGAAGGCAGAGGCGTGTATCGCGGGGGGCTGCAACGAACCGGCAAAGACCTCGACCACGCAATTTCACGATCCGCGAGAAGGTCGACCCCTACTGTCTCACGATACGAGAGGAGAGCGATCCCTCTGCCCTGCGATCCGACTCGTAGTTCACGATCCAAACAAATTTTGAACTTTAGACGATGCCTTGTCACCATAAAATTCTGAATAGTTAGGTTAGGGCCTTGATGTCGGACTTTCTGGACTAAATGACCACATAATTTGACTGCATGTGAAGACTAATATTTTGATGATCTTGATAACTTTTACACTTTATCTTTAATGCATGCACAAGCACACACACACCAACACTTGCACACACGGGGGACGGGTAGTTTTAATCTCATTTTTCATGTTTTCTCGCCTAACAGTAATGTCGGATAATCAATCTTCTCCAAGATCCGTTACAGAAACGGAGTCCGAGGTTCCTGAGCAATACAACCCCGAGATCCCTCCGATTAACCCAGGAGGTGAAGATTCTGGCTCTGAATACGAGGCAACGGAATCGGATCCGTCTGAAAGTACTTCATCTAGTGAAGAGTCCGAGATAGACAGGCGAGCTCCCGACGAGATTCCTAACGCGCTCGGGATAGAGAAATTTTCCGATTCTTTAGCATCTAAGCTCGATGATATAAAGCTTAAAAGAATCTGCCTGAGACATGGGATCCCTTGGGATGATGTGATGACACCCGGTAGCGAAGATAGACCCCACCTAGCTCCGGAAGGATATATGGCAGTCAGTCGAACCATGTGCTTGGTAGGAGCTATTCCTCCGTTTCCTCCAATCGTCATCGAGACTCTAAAACGACTGGGTATCGCTCCGATGCAGCTTCATCCTAACGCCTACGCATCTCTATACACCCTATATGTTGCATACACGGAGATCCTACATACCGAACTCACATTTAGAGATTTAACATTCTTCTTTCTTTTCAAGCATCGCTCCTCGGCAACCCCAAATTTCTCTTTCTTTGAATCGGTGGCGAATAGGAAGGTTCTGTATGACGGATACAGCAATATAGGGGATCCTAAGTCCGATTGGTTCTATATAAAGAAACAGGCTGGATGCTCAAGAAGATGGCTTAAATCAAGTAAACTTTAACCTTTTGACTGAATATCTTGTTCAAGAAGCCGAAGCATTAATATTCTCCCCCCTTTTTCTTTATTTTAAACAGATCACGTCTTCCTGAAAACGGAGGGTCTGTTATACAACAATCGATTGTCTATTCTTCTACAAAGCAGATCCGACTTTCTAAGGATCAAAAAATGCATCACTGATGAGAATCTTCATAATTCTGGATATAAGATTTGGACTTGGTGCTGGCGGCAAACCCTATAGATACGTGCCCCCAACGGAGGGAGAGGGAACATCGCAAGCAATAGAAACAACTAAATTTCGCAAGAGTCCTTCCCCGATAGTCATCCAAGACGATGAGGACCTGAACATATACAGAGGGGATGAGGCCCGCGGTGACAAGTCCAAGGAAATCCCAGTTTCTACTCCAATCGAACCCACTGCTCCCGATGATTTGACAGAAGAACAGATATTCAAAGAGCTGAGCAAAATTCCTCTGCCCGACGATGTATATACAGAGTGGGACTTTGAAGGGGAGCCATTCTTCCCTGCTTCTGAAGAGACCATCGCTCCAACTAGAGAACAAGAAACTAGTCAGATGAGCCTGTCTTCAGGCCCGGGTCTGTTAGGGGGAATTATATGGGATGCACGAATCACACAAACTGTCTGACCCCGCACTCTTATATCGTCAGTATCCAAAGTTTTAATATGCACTTTTCTTTTTTGCAGGAAAGATGTCCCGCAGGCGATCTTATTCTTATCGTTCTCTTCGTGAGGGCACACCCAGTCTTCATCCGGGTACTGAGCGCTCTCGCGGCCCTTCTCACAAGCCGACTTCCTCGCAACCCCGGTCTCCACCGAAATCGACATCTGCCAAGCTTCCCAGTTATCCGGTAGTTCCTGCAGGGGGAAAGAAACTTCCTAAAGAGTTAACTCCTCCGAAAAGTGCACCCTCTCACAGCAGGTCGTCAAAAAGGCATCACGAGTCTAAGGATAAAGGGAAGGATCCAATAAAAGAATCTGAAAAGGAGAGGAGTGACATCGTCCCTTCCAGACAGCCAGAGTTGGCTGCCCACGGATCACGGGATTACATCCACGGTCCCGAGATTCAAGGTAGGCTGGAAAAGCTGCGGGAACAATTCCTAGACATTTTCTTCGAAAGGATGACATTTGTTCCAGCCTTGGAACCAGTCCCTAAGAATTGGGATAATGAAGTTGTCGGGCACATCCGCCATGTAGCTAGACAGTATGAGATGATGAAGAAACATGCGGTTAACCTTTCCGAAGTTATTTGAATGCTTGAAATAGAAGCACATAGATCTAAGGCAAAACTTGATAACAACGAAAGGGCCAGGACAAAGATGGAGAAGGACCTGGAAGATGCTCAATCCCAACTCGCCTTAGCGCGAAGAGATGCTGAAAATTATAAGATTGAATTGGAGAATGCTAAAAAGCGCTTTCATTCGGAACTTGACTCCAATAGCCAAGAGACGATGGCTTTAAAGAAGGAGGTTGAAGATCTCAAAATTGCCAACATTGAGTTGAAGACAGCACAAGGCCATTTTGAAGCTGAGAGAGCTGCTTGGGAGGCAGAAAAAGCAAGTTTGAAAGAAAGTTTAGCTTTGGCTGAAGCAGAAAAGGTGATTTTACATGATCAAGTCGCGGATGCGAAGAGACGGGCGGCTCTCGCCGAAAAGAATGTTGAAATTGCCATCGAAATGGCTACTGCTTCTAACCACAAGCTCCTCGAGAGAGAGAAGGATATCGATGGGTTTGAAGAGATGATTTTTGACTTCCTGGGCCAAGTCCTCAAAACCCGCAACATCTTGTGGATCCCGGATTACCACGTTACTTTAGCCAATTTATGGGATGCCATTGTTGAGGGTGAGAAGCAGAGATTGGGAGTCGAAGAAATTGATGAAGATAAGTTGATGAAGAGCATCTTGAGGGATAACGAGCCCGAGGACCTGGCAGAGGGTCGTCGTCTGATTCAAGCGGAAATGGAAAAAGAGAGGGCCCTGGCTAAGGGTAAAGGCAAAGCTGACGAAGGTTCGAGTTCAGCCGTGGGGCCCAAGACCTCCGGAGTTGAGGAATACCATCCTGATGATCCACTAATCCCTTTGGGCCTAACTCCTGTGGTTGTTGGAGCTCCTGCAGCTATCCAAGAAGGAGGACCTGCAGAAGGTATCTCCCTTTTTACCCCATAATTTGTCAAAGCAATTGTGAATTGTCGTCGTCTGGTAGAACAACCAATTGAATTAGTAACGTGTGTTCCCCATAATACAGGTGGTGAGCCCGTCAACGAGGGTGTTGAAAAAGGAAAAGAGGCGGAGAAGGAGGCAGTCTCGCCAGGTGCCGGTGCTGATATATCGAAGCAGAACGAGGATTCAACAGCAGAGAAAAGCGTCCTGGCACCAAGTGCTGATGCTCCCAAGGATGCTGAAACCATCGAGGCCTTGAAAGACATGGATGGGCGCCATGTAGAGGATGAGGAAGATATCATTGGAGCCAAAGAGACTGAAGACGATGACGACGAAACTTTGGCCAGCAGAAAAGCTAGGCAGGAAAAAGAGATGGCTTTGAAGATGATGGGACAATAGCCTCTGAACATAGTCCCTATCGCGGAACTTGATCCCAAAACTGGGATGATTTTGAAAATCCAGCCCAAATCCATCAGCAGATGACTTCATTTTGCGAATCCTGATGATTTCCCGGCTTCCCTTGCTGATAAAAGGAAGAGAAAGGAGGCGGAAGAGGAATCTTCTGAAGAGTCGGATGTTCCCCTCATAGATAAAAGGAAGAGGAAGAAAGGAGATCAATCCGACGCTGACAAGGCAAAGCTGGAGAAACAGAAGCAGGAGAAGAGGTCAAAGCGTAAATAGGATATTGTCGCTGGTTTATATTTTGTCTTTAGGTTTTCCACTGGACAGGAAGTGTAATTATGAGACTGGCCCTCACTTTTGTTTTCTAGGTTATTTTTCACTTTGTAGGCTTGCAGTAAATAAAGGAAAGTTTACCTCTTTTTGCATCATTGTGTACCTGTATTCAAATAAACTTTCCATGTTTAGTCATAGACCATCTAATTATAACTACAAATCAGTCAAACAACAGCAAGAAAATTTTCATGCTGCATTGTTGCATTAAAGCTCATCTGTATATGCATATGGCCCATAATCAATCGTTAATGTAGCGCTTAACTAAGGCTTATTAAAGATTGATTAGCATTATTCGCATGTTGCCCCCTATTTCTGAATATGGGGGACTTAGAAAATTTCATAAGATAACTGTTCTTGTGGTACTGAATTTCTAGCACCTTTCTCAGTGCTTAATCGGAGACGTTTTTATACTCTCTCTCTCTCTGGAGAGTTAGAGTTCCATCTCAGCAATTCATTCGCTCCCCGATCCTTCAGCGGGGAAGGAGCTCTTTCTCAGCGCTTAATCGGAGACGCTTTTATACTCTCTCTCTGGAGAGTTAGAGTTCGAGCTCAGCAATTCATTCGCTCCCCGATCCTTCAACGGGAAAGGAGCTCTTTCTCAGCGCTCAATCGGAGACGCTTTTATACTCTCTCTCTCTCTCTGGAGAGTTAGAGTTCGAGCTCAGCAATTCATTCGCTCCCCGATCCTTCAGCGGGGAAGGAGCTCTTTCTCAGCGCTTAATCGGAGACACTTTTATACTCTCTCTCTCTCTGGAGAGTTAGAGTTCGAGCTCAGTAATTCAATCGCTCCCCGATCCTTCAGCGGGGAAGGATCTCTTTCTCAGCGCTCAATCGAAGACGCTTTTATACTCTCTCTCTCTCTCTCTGGAGAGTTAGAGTTCGAGCTCAGCAATTCAATCGCTCCCCGATCCTTCAGCGGGGAAGGAGCTCTTTCTCAGCGCTCAATCGGAGACACTTTTATACTCTCTCTCTCTCTAGAGAGTTAGAGTTCCGTCAAGGCGGTTCCAAACATGGTACACCGCCATGACTTATGGACATCGGCTTCATGTCCGTTATGCTCTCTCTCGGCTCTGGAGAGTTAGAGCGCTATCAACGATATAGTTTACTTTATTGCATCCTCAGAATTTTGACTAGTGATTGCATTCCATTCTGATGGAAGGCATCTATAATTATATGCTTCTGTGATCGTTGCATGATTCACAGTAATTTTCATAAAAATAGAAAGACAGACAAATAATGCAATAAAGGTAAATGACACACAATATTTTTATAGTGGTTCGGTCGAATCATGACCTACGCCCACTTTATAATTTTCTGCTTTAAGAAATCAGACTATTCTAGGCAAGTCGTGCCTTGTACATGGTTCTCAATAAAGCAAAAGAACAGATTTGAAACTTTTATGTTAAGTATGGCCGTAAATGTTGGGCATTCCACACTCTGGGGATTTCCTTTCCATCTACGGTTGCCAGCATGAAGGTTCCATTATCAAGCTTGCTCAGAATGGAGTACGGTCCTTCCCATTTCGCACCCATATGAGTTGGGGGTGGAAAGACACGTTTCAGAACCAAGTCTCCGGGTTCCAAGGTTCGGGCTCGAACCTTTTTGTTGTAGTATCGAGCGACCTGTTGTTTGCATCTCAAGGCACGCAGGTCTGCTTCATCCCTCTTTTCTTCGATCATATCCAGGGACTCAAGGAGCAATTCATTATTGGTCATCGGATCATAATAAGTCACTCGGTGAAAAGGTACCTTTATCTCAACCGGGATGACCGCTTCCGTTCCAAAAGCAAGGGAGAAGGGGGTATGTCCTATTGCCGATTTATATGTTGTCCTGTAGGCCCATAGTGCCAAGGGCAATTCATCAGCCCACATGGCTCTGGCCCACTTCAGTCTTCTTTTCAGAATGGACTTAATCACTTTATTCGCCGCTTCGACTTGTCCGTTCGATTGCGGGTGCGCCACAGAGGTGTACCGATTCTCAATGTGGTATTTTTGGCAGAAATTTCTGAATTCAGTGCTATCGAACTGAGTTCCGTTATCCGTTATCACAATCTTTGGGATCCCAAATCGATAGATGATATTTCTAACGATAAAATTGATCACTCGTTTGGTTGTGATTGTAGTCAGTGGTTCAGCCTCGACCCACTTAGTGAAATAATCTACGGCTACAATAGCGAACTTTGCTCCGCTCCTAGCTATGGGGAGACTTCCGATAATATCAATTCCCCACATAGCGAAAGGCCACGGGCTCGTCATTGTTTTCAACTGATTAGGAGGTGCTCTAGGTATCTTTGAAAATCTCTGGTACGCATCACACCGTCGTGCGTATCTCGCCGCATCCTTGTTTATGGTAGGCCAGCAATAACCATGCCGCAACACCTTGTTCGCCAATGTTTGCCCTCCAGTGTGATCGCCGCATTCACCTTCGTGTACCTCCTGTAGCACACGCTTGATGTCATCATGAGCTATACACCGAAGAAGGGGCATCAAAAATCCTTGTCTGTAAAGAACTCCGCCTTGCAGGACGTATCGGTCAGCTTTACGAATTACTTTACGCCTCTCGCTTTTCTTGATCGGAAGCGCTCCATTCATCAAGAAATTCTTTAGAGGGGTCATCCACGACTCCCTTTCTGGTTCCGTCTCTAGTGTTAGATCGATTTCCATATTATCTATACTAAGGGACCAAAGTACTTCAACGGGGGCTAGCCCGGTCTCTTCAGGATCGTCGGAACTAGCCATCTTTGCCAACTTATCCGCCTGCTGATTCTCTGACCGCGGAATGTGAGATATGCTGTAGTGATCAAAATCGTTCAGCAACTCCTTCACTTTCTTCAAGTATAAAATCAATCTTGCACTTTTAGCTTGGAATTTTCCAGTAACCTGGTTCACAACTAACTTGGAGTCGCAAAAGATGTTCAGCTTTGTGACTTCTAATTCCTTTGTGATCCTTAGTCCGGCTATCAGGGCTTCATATTCGGAGTCGTTATTAGTGGCGTGAAACTCCATCCGGATAGCATAGGAGATCAATCGTTTCTCGGGAGTTTCAAGCACTATTCCAGCGTCGGATCTTTCGTCGTTCCTAGCGCCATCAGTATACAATCTCCAGGCATTGGGATCGAAAAGTAATTTTGAAGGATCGACTTCTTCGTTTGTTATATCCTCCTCCGGGATGGTAAACTCTGCTATGAAGTCGGCTATTACTTGCCCCCGAATTGACCGTCGGGGCTGAAAGTTCAGATCAAATTGACTTAACTCAATGTTCCATTTGAGTAATCTTCCAGACGCCTCTGGTCTTTGTAGAACTTGCTTGAGTTGATGATCGGTGGATACGGTGATGGGATGCGCCTGAAAATAATGTCGAAGCTTTCTAGAGGCAATCAGTAAACTATATGCCAACTTTTCTATCCTTGGATAATTACACTCTGCTACCGTCAATTTTTTGCTCACGTAATACACAGGTCTTTGGACCTTATCTTCTTCTCTTACCAACGCTGAGCTGATCGCGTGGGATGACAATGCCAAGTACACGAATAAGTCCTCGTGATCCATCGGCTTAGATAATATCGGAGGTTTCTCCAGGTGCCTCAGTAAGTTCTGAAATGCTTCTACGCAGTTAGGCATCCATTTGAAGTGGCGTTTTCCTCGCTTTATTAGTTCGAAGAATGGGATGCATTTGTCTGTTGCCCTGGAGATAAATCTGCATAGTGCGGCTACTTTTCCTGCAAGGCTTTGCACATCCTTAATTTGCCTAGGTTCCTGAGTATCTCTGATTGCCGCGATCTGGTCTGGATTAATCTCAATCCCACGGGAACTGACGAAGAATACCAAGAATTTTCCGGAGGCAACACCGAATGAACATTTTGCTGGGTTGAGTTTCATTCCGTACTTTCGAAGAATGCCGAACATCTCTGCCAATTCCATAGTGTGATGGGAGGATTGCTAGGACTTAACCAACATGTCGTCGACGTATACTTCCATTGTTTTCCCGATCTGGTTATAGAACATTCTGTTGACTAAACGTTGATATGTAGCGCCTGCGTTCTTCAAGCCAAAGGGCATCACTACATAGCAATGTAATCCCAGATCCGTGATAAAACTAGTGTGTTCTTGATCTGGAACATGCATTGGAATATGGTTATATCCTGAGTAAGCATCCATAAATGAGAGAAGTTCATGACCCGCCGTCGAGTCCACCAACTGGTCGATCCGCGGTAACGGAAAACTGTCTTTTGGGCAGGCTTTGTTCAAATCCGAAAAGTCGATACATGTTCGCCACTTCCCGTTGGCCTTCTTTACTAGGACTGGATTTGAAATCTAGTCTGGGTAGATCGAGTCTCTGATAAATCCATTACTGTTTAGCTTTCCAACCTCCTCTTTCAAGGCAGCGGACCTCTCTGGGCCCAGCATTCGCCTTTTTTGCTTTACCGGAGGATGTTTAGGGTTAATGCTTAATGAATGGCTCATGATTGATGGGGATATCCCGCACATGTCTGCGTGGGTCCAAGCAAACACATCCAAGTTATTTTTTAAGAAATCCGTCAATTCTTTAGCGAGATTCGGATTTAACTGGGATCCAATCTTAAGGACCTTCTCTGGGTCACTATCATCGATCGGTACATTCACAGTTGTCTCGTTGGGAGTCGCCATTCTGCCCCCAGGTTCTTGATCCTCTCTGGGATCTATATCCTTGGGCAACTCTCTGGGCGACTCTCCAACGGTTATTCTCTTTAGTTGCTATAAGGTCTCCGTCCTTGTAGGGGGAGAAGCACCCTTGGTTTCTATGTCCCCTCCATTGCGAAGTAACTTTAGCTCGGCAACATAACATGCTCGTGCGGCAACCTGATCTCCTCTGACAATACCAACGCCAGCTTCTGTGGGGAATTTAAATAATAAGCACCAGGGGGCTATACAGGCTCTAAACTTTGCGAGGGCCGGTCGGCCCAAGAAGGCATTGTAGGGTGATTCAACATCCAAGACCACGAAGGGAAGGATTCTCACTCTCTGGCGTTCTCCTTCCCCAAGCGTAACTGGTAACTCTACATAACCCATTGGAGCGGTGGATGCTCCGTTGAATCCACGGATCCATCCCTGGCAAGGCTTCAAGTCTTTTATCTCGAGGTTCATCTGGTCGAATGTCCTTTTGAAAAGAATATTGAAGGAACTCCCGTTGTCCACCAAAACCTTATGAACAGTGGCCGAGCCAATAGGTACTGTGATTACAAATGGATCTTCAGTCGGAGCATGGACTCCAATACTTTCTCGTTCTCGGAAAACGACATTGTCGGACATCATTTTTTGTTGCTTTATCGGGACGTTGACCTCGGGTTTGCTACACTCCCCTACCTCGAGGTGTTGCTTGGCTGCATTGACATATTGATCCAATGCCTTGGAACTGTGTCCGGTGAGATAAAGCCCTCCGATTAAGGTATTGATAACGATGTCCTTTCCCTTTTGCTGGGCAGTTGGCCTGGCAGCAAGTTGATTCTGGTTCTGATTTGGGGCCTGTACGGCTTGCCCCCGATCTCTGGGCGTTACTCTGTATTCATATAATTTTCCTTCTCGAAGAAGCCTCTCGACTACATCTCTTAGGTGACGGCATTCATTTGTCGAATGGCCATGAATCTGATGAAAGAGACAAAACTTCCCCGTTTCACGTTCTTTCTCCGTCGACTCTATGGGAGACGGCCTCTTATTCTGGAGGACGTTGTACGAATCCATGAAGATATTTTCCAGAGTATCATTTATTGGCGTATAACTCTCAAAGGCCCTGGGACGAGTCCTTCTCTGAGAGTCATTCCCTCGGTTCCTCTTCTGGTTGTTGCCATTACTATTATTATCATTGTTCCCTGACTGACGACCACCCTGATTCCGATTTCCGACATTAACTTCGACCTTCCCCGAGCTGTCTCCTGTCTGCTTGATGGCGACATTGCTCTGGATTTCCTCCTTATCGGCCGTTTTTGCCTTTCGGTTAGCATATACTTCTTCCCGGCGTAAATGTACGTTAGCTTTTTCGTAGAATAACTCTCTAGTATGGGGTGGCTTGCCTGCCAGGTATCTCCCAAATTCAGTGTCTTTATCTACTCCATCAATCAGAGCTGCGAAAACGGTTGGCTCATGAGGATCTTTAACTTCAGTAGCGGCCAGGTTGAAACGGTCTAGGTACACCCTCAAACTCTCGCCTGGTCGCTGCTTGACAAGGAACAAGTCGATCACACTCTTTGTCTTTTGTGCATAGATGCGGAACTGTTCCACGAACTTTTCACTCAACTCCCAGAAGCTAGAAATTGATCTTGCTGGTAAGCGAGTAAACCATAACAATGCTACATCCTCCAAGAATATGGGAAATGCTTTGCACTTGACAGCGTCAGAAGCTGCGGAAGCGGTCATTGACCAAGAATATCTCATCAGATGTGGACGGGATCAAATCTACCCGCGTATCGGTTCATCTGTGGCATGTTGAAATGCCTCGGGAAAGTCACATCCAAAATATCATCAGTGAAAGGGGTGTGACTGCGGTCAATTCCCCAATCTTCATTTCGTTGTCCACGGCTATCCGCCAGAATTTGATGGATCATAGCTGCAACATTTGCACTGGTCAGCGGAGGTTCAAGGTCGGTGCTTCTTGCTCGGTGGGGTTCTCTAATCTCTCTTCCGGGAGCAGTCACAAAATCCGGGGCTCGGATTGGGCTTCGTTGCCCCCTGTTACCATGAGCATTTGCGCGGCGACGGGGCTGAGGTAGTCTATTCTGTACAGGACTGTCCTCACCTCGAGCTCTGGGAGTTGCGGCGTGATCGTTCACATTATGATTTGAGGGCCCTGCACCCAGTGCCTCTTCTTCTCGTGACGGCAGGGTCCCGAACCGCAGCTGCTCTATGTTTTCGGGTCTCTCATATGGTCGCCGCGGAGGTCTTGGCAATTCCTCTGACGAAGAAGAATATCCTGGAGTGAGCGGACGAACTGGCGGCGTCCTTTGCCTTACGAGATCATTAAGCCTTCTATCCATAGCGGTCAAATTTTGTCGCAGAACGGTGCTTTCCTGCCTTTGGGCAGCCAATTCATCAAACAGTCTCTCCCACATTTCGGAAAAATGAGAGAGATCCCCCTCAGTAACGGGAGCAGCAGGGTCATATTGGTCATCATCACTTTCTCTTATGTGCAAAGAGCTTGAGCCAGGTCGAGCGGAGGGGCCAGGACGGTAGGAGCGAGCCATAGGCTCCTTTCCAGGTCGAGTTGTAGTCCGATCATCAATTCAGATCGCTGTGGATCGAGGGTGGTGGCTCGCAGCGCCCCCCTGGGATCGGTTTGTGGTCACGGTACGCGGAGGATTCGAGGCGTTATCTCGGGATCGAGTAACAACCCCTTCAGCAGTCCGGATCGCCTCGTTCTCGTCGACTCGTAGCGTGGCGTCTTCGTCGGATCGGTTCGCCCCCGGCGCTCCGCGTTCCAAAGTTCCCTCATTGCCTAGCTCGTGCACACTTTCTTTGACTGCTTTATTCGCGGTTTCATTGGTTCGTGAAGCTCGTATTTCCTTAGATCTCTTTCCAGCCATGATATCCGAGTCGCTGGAATCTTCAAAGAACTGAATAATGAAGCTTTAGGACTGTTTTCTCAGTGAAAGCACCAAAACGTTAGATCAAAATTTGGACCTAACACCCAAATTGTTCTGAATCTTATAGAGTTTTAACTGAAGAATGAAGAAAAAGAAAATAACACACAGAATTTATAGTGGTTCGACGTTAACAAGCCTACGTCCACTTTATATGTTATTGATTATACTTTGAATGCTGGTACAATCAATGACTTCTCTCTAGCTCACTTTTACAATTGTGATTTCTCTCAGTAATCTAGTAATAAAACTGATAAGAAATGGTAGTATGACAATAATGGCGGAATCAGTCCTCAATATTGCCAAAAGGATCCCAAAAAATGCCAAGCTCCGAGCTATTTATAGCTGATTTTGTCAGGTGGATCGTGGAAACACGTGGCACGAATCCTGAGAACATCGGATTGCATCGCAGCCGATGAAGAAATAGTCAAACTAGCCGTTGTGGACAGGTGTCGCGATCCCCTCGAAAATCGGATCGAGCTAATGGGGAGAATCAGTCAAAATGACGGTTGGGGACACGTGTCGCTGGATCCGTGCATCTCGGAACGCTGAAGACTAGCTCGTGCTTGAACGGGTCAGAGGCTTCGCCGTGCATCAGGGGATCGGATCGGTCTATACTGGGCAGTAATGTATGTACGGATCGAATCGCATAAAGGTGTCGTTTCGCTGCTGAAATGGGGGCGATCCGTTCAGGTGCGATCCGGGAAGGGGCGAGTCGATGGTACGATCCGTTCCTTCATGTACTTAGGGAATGTAGTTTATACTTTCTTCCTGTGAATGAACCTGGGTGGCTTGGTCAAAAAGCTAGCCAACACTTATAGTTTGGAAACAGTTTGCGGGTTAAAAACTTCAAAATAGATTGTTTCCGAAGAAAGCGTTACAATAGTGTTTTCAAAAGCGTTACAAAACAATTATCTTAAATTTTTTGATCAAAATATCGTTTATCTTAGTCAAAACTTAAACTTTATGATTCAAAACACTTTTACATAATTTATAATGAAAAAAATCCATATTTTTAAAATATTTAAAATAGTTGTTTATATTTATGGTCGACAACTGCTCTTACAGTGGATTTTCCCTAAACGGGTTTAAACATAACTTAAAAATTATAACCCGATATTAAAATCCGCTTTCACTCATTTGAAAGATCTTATTAATATAAATCATCTATTTTTCATTTCTTGGAAATATGATTTAGATTGCAAAACTTATAAGCGTTTAAAGTTTGTTACTAAAATACACAAATTTCCATTATGCGATAAGCTCTATTTTGACGGAGATAAAAATTATTCTTCAATACTTCAAAATACCTTAGAAAACCATTATATACTAATGTAAATCATTTAAAACCATTTAAAGCAATTTACATCGACTTTTCAAATTTATTTTGGGTTCAAAATTCAACTTTTATTTTTTACTTAATAAATCAAATTCCAATTCATTTCTAAATTCAAATAATTTCAAATTAACCATCCCATTCGTTGGATCCGTAAGGGATGGCCAGGGAGAGCAGGAAATTATATTTTCCATACCCAAGCCTATACACTATCCTCTCTATCATCCTAGAACGTTCCGGTATTTATTTATTCATTTAAAAAACTTTATCAATATATATGAATTCATACATATGGTCTTTCCCAATTATTAACCTTCAATTTCAATAATGATATTGCTTCTAATTACGAAGGAGATTTGTCGATCACCAATGTGATACAATACTTGTTGTGTCATAGTGTGTGCAAAATAGCATCAATAACCATTATAAGCATCTGTAGTAACCGTCATCAACATAATTAAATAAGGGTCCGTTTGTCACAGGTTCCTATTAAGTTTCAAAATTAGGCTCACATCCGGTCAAACTTTTCATGTAAATTAGGTCCCTATTTTTTGAAAATTGCTTAAAACAAATTAAAAAAATATAAAAAAAACCACGAAAATTTATTATTAAATAAAACACGTTCACCCCAAAAAATTCATGCGTTAAAACAATCCAAAACCACGTCAAAACCCAAAATAACACAAAATCAGCGAAACAACAAGTTTTTGCATCAAAAGATGCACTTATTCGTACATAGTTGCATACATTCGTGCTTATATTTCAGGGTTGCGTCCAAACTTTGGTATAAATGCATACATGTATGCAGCTAAACAACATTATACGCATCCTTTTATGCATATATTCAAATTTGGGCTGTTTTTACAAATATTCGCCGTTTTTAGACATTGTTGCACGCATTTATGCTATTGTACATAATACATGCAAACATTCATGCTCATATTCAGAAGCCTTCACCCTCTTTGAATTTGTTGCACACATGCATGCATATATACAGAATAGTTGCACTCATGTATGCAACTTTTCGTAACACATGAATCTCAGTTCAACTTTGTATGCATACATGTATGTAGTTATTTGCTAATAGTTGCATATATGTATGCATATATTGGTCCAGATTTTCAACAAAAATACACTACATTAATATATGCATGTATGTATGCTACTTTTCAGACATTGTTGCGCAGAAGTATGTAACTTTTTTTTTGGCGAATGCTTATGGGAATATTTCCTATTTTTTGATTTTTTTTTAGTGGCTGGTGCATTTTTTTCTGGTCAGAAAGGGGAAAACACGTAACATGGCATGGCAGGAGGCGGAAGGGGCAAATATTTTTGGGCGGCAACTTAAAATAGGGACCGGAAACGCATGAAAACATTGGCTGGATATGGCGTGAATTAAATTTCATTTTAGGGATGCGATCCTAATTTTCACATTAAATAAATCATAATTGTTCACAAGCGTTATAACACTAATGCTTAGTAGTGTTTGTGTTCTAAACTACGCATCCATCATCCATCACAACAAACATCAATCATCATTAACCACTAATAATTCATCACTATATTTAAATTAGCCTAACTACTAGTTAATATACAAACCATGGTTAAAGAGTTCTAACCTAACAGCTTTCCAAATCTTTACGGTAGGCGAGCCTAGCTAAGCGAACCGTCGGATAGTATTTCGGCACAACGTCTTCTTCACCAGTATATATATATATATAATATACAATAATATTTCTCTCTTTATATTATAAAAGGAGGAGGAGGATGACGACAAACTTTGGCAAGGTGGTGGTGGAAAAGAGGAAGACTTATGCCATGGAAACCATGGCCATAAGATTAAGAAGAAGAACAAAGGTAGTAAAAATGAAAGTGGATGATAAAAAATGAAGTAAAGAGCTCCTTAGATAGGAAAGGAGGAGTAAGGAGGTAAATACACATAAGGGGACAAGTGGAAACCATGCATGAAAGCTTACATGCAAAATTACAAGTGTCCATACATTTGTCTTAAGAAGAGAAAGTGAACTTTTGGTAGCATTTTCCCTTAAATGCTATGAAAACTACGGGCAACACTTAATTCTAACGCTACAAATTCATGTTATAGTTTGAAAAATCTGATCGAGCGGTAAATAGTATCAGTAGATCCAAACTTATTAATAATCATTCTCATTTACAATTCAAGTAAAATCTTAAACATTCTTAACCATGTATATATTTATGTTAAATTCAATTTTAAATTCAGATTAAGTAATAAAAATTCCAATTTTAATTGGGTTAAAAATTCTGGATCATTAGATTTCCTCTTTGTTGCATCATCAATACCAAAGTCCTTGAAGATTCGAACACAAGTATCCAACCACCTTTGAACCTTTTCAACTGGTTCAGTGCCCTTGAACTGTTTCCCTCCCAACGAGGTAAAGTCTTTGCATAGCTTTGCAAATTCTACAGCTCTAGGCATTTGGACTCCAACATCAAATGTTGCTACCACTGGAGCGGGTTCTTTCGAAGGTATGCTTCTATCATAGCTTCAAACATGGTCGGGTAATCAGGTGCCCCGCCATTACCCCCTTCATTTACAGCTTTTTCCATAGCAGAATGTCTCGTATGATGTCAACACATTCTAAATCTGCAATTTAGTAATAATTAGTCACATCTAAGAAAAACTGCTAAGAAGTACAAATGCTACTACTATATATGCTAATATATACAGTATGCATCCAACTAAAATATACAAGTACGTCTGTCATACGTAATTACGTCTTCGTACCTCGGCCACTATCATTGACCAGAGCTCTGATACCAAATGTGGCGACCGCCTACAGCCCCCGCACTATACAAGAGGAATAATGCGCTGAAAGGTGTGCTAGGAAGCTATGGACGATCATCATGGTATGACACATAAGCGAAACCTGTCGTAAACTCACAGTGCAAGGATAAAATATAATAGAACGTATACAACAGGTAGTGATAGTGAAGCAGCATACACTAAACTTCCATAACAACGAGAAAGTATTTCCCATACACGTGGATAACAACAATACTATTTGTAAAATTTGTCTCACTACAACACTTAGAGAATTATCAAACAGCGAAAACAAATACTAGATAGTAGTAAAGCTGGTACGTGAGCCTCTTGCTTGCCATCGATTAACATCATCGTCCTCACTAAATCATCACCTGTCACCTACTACTCAGTCAGCCCATCCACAACCGGATGAATAACCCAAGGTAATAAGAGGAAGTATAAAACATTGAGTCAGACAACAGCCTTAGTGAGCAATAAAACAGCTAATAAACTTCATCAATAAAGTATATGAGGATGGGTAAATAAATAACTAATCTACCCAGCTCCAGAGAAGAGCTTACACCTATCATCCCCACACCTGACAGTATAGCCTTTACGATCCATACATCCATATAAATAACGATTAAGCCATGGTAATCAGAATAACCATTCATATATAGCACTTGCAACTCAATCATGATCATAACAAGCATTTTGATGTTCATGAATGACTCTAGCTATCACTGCCAACCTTGCTTTGGTATTCTCGTTATCGTATGACAGGCAAACAACTTGTTGTCAATTGTGAAGGACCATACACGACGCCTCATTTTTAGAAAAACCCCACACGCTATACATAACACGTGTCTAGGCCATACACGATGCCCAGGGGACTCGACCTATAATTGGTCTTCAATTGTACCTCTGCTTTGAGTCCGCTAGTACCTACGACAACAACAATTCCTCGGTCTTCGCATCTCTCGTCGTTATCAATTACGACTGTTTAATTGCTTAGAACATTTTTGAACAATCACTTCACACGAACTCATTACATCCTTGAGTCGTTTCCACATTCGTCACGTCCGACGAACAATTCATCTTACTTCGTCATTCCTCCATGGAATTCACTTCGAAGTTATCACCACTTTTGAACCAAAGAAAACATCAATCATAAGGTTCAAAATAATCCATAGCATCACAATAATTTGCTAATCAAAACAATCTTCAACACTTATGTCAACCATCACAGTGTTTAAACACACTGCTGAAATTCCAACACTCGGACCGACCAACTCCAAACCAGAACCTTCAGATCTATTTGACCGACCCTCACCAAGACCAACCCGACAGAGATGAAACCAACCGACCAAGCGTGGCTTTTGGCTTATTCTCCAAGACACATTTTGGGGACCGACCGATTGACCCTGGCCCGCTCGACCGACCCAAAACCTACACATCTCCATTTCACCTCCGATTTCGGCCAAAACTTCGCCAACGGTACATTCGACGAAACCAACTCATCCAATTCAACCAACATGACCACAATAATGATATGAAATCATCAATATCACCAATATGACAATTCCATCTACAATAACATAAAATTCTCCAAAAGCATCATAAACGTAAATATGAACAAACCATGGATCTAACGTGCAAATTTACAAGAAATATCATAGAAATTACCTATCTAAACTTGATAAATCAGATCATAAGATGATTAATATAAAAATGGACTTACCAATACATAGATCTATGAGAAAACACTTGAATTTAATGAAAAACATGAGCAACTGCTCATACACTTCATTGAATCCATGTGAGAGATGTAATCCACTTACTAATTCTCCCAAACAAGCAAAAATCAATGAAATAGGAATCAGAATAGCAAGCACCTCGCACCAAACACCTTGATTCGATGAATCCTTACTTCAATTGACGTAGATCTAGCCTCCAATGGTGTAGATCTTCAACTTCCCTCCTTAGATTTGGATTTTTAATGGTGGAAAGGTGTTAGAGGATGGAGGACCAAAGGCACCAAATGAGAGAATGGAAAACTAAAACCATTTCCTATATCCCTTACCCCCTATTTATAGTTTCCACCAGCCCACTAATGGGCCTCCTCCAAATCAGCCCATTAGGCTCCCAAAACCTAGACAGCCAACTGAAAAACCTTAAAACAACGATTTCTCCCAAACCGCTGAGCCATATCCTTAATGTTACCACTCTACTGAAAGACAAAAATCAATTCCTTTCCAATGCACAGGTCTTACCCTCTAATTTGACCTGAGTCAAAAATTATGCCATGTGCAAGACTGACAAGGGCAAAATGGTCACAAATAAAATCGGTAAAAATTATGGGCGTGTCTCACATCGCCATACGCAACATATTAAAAGATGAGAATGATCCAACCCACAGAAAATAAAATAAAAATATTTTAGATCTTCTGATACGTAAAATACAGGTTGTTACATTACATCACAGTTCATGCTAACATTATTCATAATATAAATGTTTTATTTAACAAGGTATACTTTCATCGTTTAGTAATGATAATAATATAAAATTGTAAACAACCATCAAGCACCAAATAAATATTGCCATCACACGCAACCAATATATATTCAGTCACGGCTGTAATAACTTCAAAAATAATTTGAGTGAGAGATTTCTCACTTTGGTTTCCACTCCGTCGGTCTTTAATTGAGTATTTAATTTAAAACTAAATTAAACTGACGTTTAATTTAGCTCAAAACTCAACTAGCTCTGTTTTGGTTAGTTCCATGTTGTAGAGCTCGATTCCACGATTCCAATGAACTTGATTTTGTCAAATTCTGTTTTCGTATCAATGAATTATGATCGTTTAAACATTGAATACATGAATATATAATTAACTATAATAATTAATGTAATTTCTTCCTTCATCTTCCCGTTTCCACCCTACAGACCAAACACGAACAAGCTCCCTCCCTCAACCAAACTCGCGCCGCCTCCACCAGTGACCGGACCAGGATCTGAGACCCCTACATCGATCGCCGAAGAGCTCCCACCCACCATCAGTCGCCATGACCGACGCGCACCCCCTAGCCTCTTGAAAACAGGTTTGAGCAGCACAACTTTAAGCGTAAAATTCAAGAAGAGTACACAACGAAAATTGATCATTTCCATATGACTTGAAAGCTTGCGAAGATCTCTATCATTTTCGTGTTATAAGTTTATGAAATCAAAGCTTGGATTAATCATGATTTGGAATTGAATTTCAGACTTTAGGGCCTTTGATATGAAGAACGGCGGCTGTGTGTAAAGTGAATTAGGGTTTCTGATTTTCAAGGCTATTTATATATATTTTTGTATATATTAATATTTAATTCAAATGTTACCTGTTTAATGTCCCCAACTCCAAATGAATCCCAACGACTGTCGTTCTAAACAAATACCCCTATTCCAAGCACAATGGATTATGTTTCGTAAGCTAATTCAACCAGTTTTTGTCAAAATTAAAATATAAATTAATATAACGTTCAATATTAAATTTCAACATACATTTTAATTTACCGGAGCCACATACTGACTCCAAAAATTATGAAAATTGAAATCCAGCTATGTTTAGACGATATGGTCCTAACAAAATTAATTTCATCCAATTTGGAGGCCGTTTGAAAAATGACATTTTTAACTGGTTCATTAAATCTAAACTGAAATTGAAAACACGTTTAAATTTACCACACTAACATTTTAATTCCAAATGATTTGAAATTTTAAACCTGACAATAATTTGCCATTTCGAATCCAACAAAACCGGTTTCGTCGAAAATGGAGGTCATTTGCAAAATGGCTATTTGTAAGGGCTTATATATTAATTATATATATATATATTCTATAACGACTATTTTGAATTTTAATTTGGCATAACTTACAATTTATAAAGTGAAATCTAAAATTTTCACATTCGTTAAAAAGATATTATTAGACGAATTCTAACGTTTCTTGTTTCATTGAAGCCCGATTTATTTTAAATCCTGTATATTCACTTAAACTTCAAAACCAAATTTTCAAACTACCGCACCATTTCGAGTTCGTTTTCAATTAAATTTTAAATTTATACGTTATAACTTTTATTTAAATAAATTTTATGTCGTTTATTTATTAAAATAAATTATTTTAACATTAAAAATCCATTAAATCAATTAAAAATAAATTTTAAATTGGTTCGGAAATTCTGGGTTGTTACAGCTTGCATCATCGACTTTGAAGGAGTTTGGGAACAACATCTACCGCTCGTAGAGTTCACCTATAACAATATGTATCAAACGACGATTGGTATAGCCCTTTTTGAATTGCTGAACGGGAGGTCAGGCAAATCGCTAACTTGTTGGTTGGAAACAACCGACAAGGTTCTACTCGGACCAGACTTCGTCCGTGATTCCACGGAGAAGATATCCTTGATTTGGCAAAAGAATGAAGGCAGCCTAAGATCGTCAAAAAATGTATGCCAATACACGAAGAAGGGAACATGAGTTTAATGTTAGGGATTTGGTATACTTAAAAGTTTCCCATCTCAAGAGGACTGTACAGTTTGGTAAGACAGGGAAGTTAGCTCCCAGATTTATCAGACTTTTCACATCATCGAGAAGATAGGATCTTTGGTTTATCAAGTGGATCTCCTAGAGCGTCTATCGGGAATGCATAATGTTTTTCATGTACTCATCTAAGCAAATACCTTCATGATTCTTCCACCAGACCCGAGCTTGATGAAATTGGGGAAATAGAAAAACTTGAGTTGGAGCCCAGGGTTCCCCATGCCACTGTATGGGTTGTTGAGCACAGAATCAAGAGACTCATCAACAAAACAGTTCGCCTCGTCCGAGTACAATGGGGAAATTATCATGTGGAAAGCACATGGGAGACCGAGGACAAGATGAGATAGACTCATCCAGAGCTTTTCTCGGTTAATTTTCCTCAAAAAACATTTACATATGCATCGTGATTGCTAGATTGGATGTTAGGAAATGGATGCAGCACCATTGCACAAGCGCACTCATATAGAATTATATGCATAATTAGGATGTTTTGCATACATGCTGTAACACCCCACCTCCGTTAAGGTCACTCACAAAGGGAATGCCTTAACTTTGGTGGAGCATTTTAGTAAACAGAACAGAAACTTACAAGAGAGATAAAACAGTACTTGAATTTTTTTTAACTTTATTGCAGCGGAAACAGAAATTAATATGGTTACATCCTTTCAAATTTCAGAATTCAAGTACAAAATATCAGTCTTGTACAAAAGCCTTCAAAATGCATGGTTTTAAAATCATAATCCCCATGGAACGGAAGCTATACGGAGCCGAGCCATACTTTAAGCACTTCAAGCAAAGAGAAATCCGGATCAAGCTAAAGTATTCCCTCCTTGGATAACCTGGGGGGGAAACGGAAGAAAGGAGGCGAAACAACAAGGGTCAGACAAAAAGTCTGGCAAGTCCAGTGACTTTCAGCATATGAACAGATAATAATAATATGATATGAACATAAAACTGGATGTGAGATAACTATAACAGGTGTAGCAGATATAACAGAAAAACAGAATGATATAAACTATTGTTTTACACTTCTCTGCACTAATACTAGTATAGCAGAATTAGGTGTCTCCCTAATGTCTAAATTGAAGCAGGAACGGGTACAGAATACTTTAACAGAAACAGAATGCTAATAATGGGCCTTTACTATCCGATCAGAAACAGACAGAAGCAGAAACAGATTTATCTCTACGGAAACAGAATGTGGAATTAGGAGTACACTAGTAATGGGCCTTTACCACCCGAACAGACGGTACCACACAGAAACAGATAGGTGTTACCACCCAACAGAAACAGACGGTACCAACAGAAACAGACAGAACTAAGCGTACCCTAAAACCCTACCCCAAGCGATCGGCTCCCTAATACATAAATATCCTGTGTCGGCCCCACAGTAGGGTGTATCACTCCCTAAAGTGACAACCAATTGGCACAGACCTATTTACAGATGTCACGGCATCTTACATCCTCAGAGGCAGACCGGGATCCATGCACGCACATGACCCGGTTGGAACGCACCATCAACACCCCTCGCCATTATCAGAATGAACCTCTTATAATTAGTTCAGTAAGCGTGCCCGGACCCTACTTACTGTTGGGTCAAAGTTTTGATACCAGAAAGGGTTACTGACTAATATGGGTCCCATACAACAGATGACACAAGTAATTCCCCTCCTAACCTTGTGTCCCCAGACTAACAGATCTCAGATTAACTTGTTTACAAGTTTAGGCATACAGAATTCAGATTTACTAGTTCACGGATTAAGTTAACAAGTTTTCAGACTAACAGATCAGATGTACAGATTTTTCAGATTTGTCTAACTTTGTACTGGGCCTACAGATTCATGGACGGGTTTTACTACATCTATTAATCCCGTTGGTTTAACCCTATTTTTCCCCAATACGTTTTAGACGTCATTCTTATCTTAGATTTGCATTAATTAATTATTAATGCACAGACCTCTCACATTAGGTCGGTAGCTTGTGGCCGCTGGATATGCCGGGCGGTTCCGGGCAGACTTCTGCCACAAGCCAGACCTAACCTCGTGTCTTACGCATGTTATGACTAACTTCTCACATTAGAACCTATTGTTTGCGGCCACTGGATGTGCCGGGCGGTTCCGGGCAGATTTACGCCGCAAACTCATTCTAACCTCGAGTTAGCCATGTTTATCTTTGCGGCCAATTAATTAATAATTTACCGTTTATGCGTATGCCCAATATATATGCCAATTCAGATTATATCAATAACAAGATGATTATATCAACACAGCAGATAACAGACTTTAGCAGGTAATAGATTTTATATGACTTAACGGATTTAACAGATTTAGCAACTTAGCAGATTTTGGCATATAACAGGTTAGGCATTTCAACCGACAAATTTAACAAATTAGGCATCTTAATCTAATTAGCAGTCTAGGCAATATAACAAAACTAGCAGTTTAGGCAACTTGGCAAATTAGCAGATTTAGCAAATTTAATATTTCTAAAGGTTCTATTTACATGCCTTGCCTAAACATAAATTAGGCCTAAATTCATATGCCTAAATAATTGTCATGATTCACAATATGATCATATACTTCCATGTTGGCATACATTTACATAGCGCAGAATATGGACATAATTTACCCTATAACATATGTTCTAATTTTTGTTAAACTAGCATTTTACAGCAGATTCACATATAAACTGTACCAAATATAACCATTAATTCCAATGCATGCCATATATCCAAAAATCCCTATTTAGGTGTAATCACAATAATAGATATCCTAATTAATGTAAATCTTTTACACCTAAGCTTCCATATCTTCTTCTTTTTAAGTCATGAATCATTATGCAAACTATACCCAACAATCTAAATCTTTAAATCATATCTTCTAAAAATCAAATCTTGACTTTTATATGCATTTTGTTCAAAGTCTCAAATCATATGTAATCTTACAGTGGTTCCTCTTCTTCTTTTATCACAAAATATGCATAGGTCTAAAACTAGTTTATAACATATGCTTATTTTTTTCTAATTAATTACAGATCTAAATTACAACATACTATGCATACAACATGCATAAATTATATGTTCATAGTCAAATTTATGCATCCAATCCCAAGTCACATGTCCAATATATTTTATGCCTCAGACCTAAAGTCATACATTCAATTTAGTCTTGTCAAATTTCGCATCATTCATCCCAAAATTTGCGTTCATACGTTCATCTCTTATGAGATTAGGCACAGGCTCGTGGTAGCCTGGCTATAGAAACAGAAAAGAAGAAAGGAATATAGAACAGTCACAGAAAACAGATCTAACAGAAGAGAATACAACCTCAAACTCAGATTTAAATGCATATCAAAATTATAATTAACGTTTATAGCGGAGAATAACTGTACTTGCCTTGATTGGATTAAAGAAAGAACTTTAACTTGTTGTAGAATCTTTGCAGAAACTTTAATCTCTAGTTTGAATTGAGTTGCTTAGGCTGATGTTGATTATCTTCTAGTTTTAATTCCAGTAGAGCAGCGACGCCATTTTTATTTTTTTATTAGAAGAAGAGAGCAATGGAGGCTAGAGAATTGTGTAAGAAACCTAGGTAGAGTCTAGGGTCATTTTATAGAGGTTATAAACTGATTAGGACCATTGATGTTGCTTGGATTGATCGTAGCCATTCATTCGCAAGAGAGACCAATTAGAGCCTGCCACCTAGCCCTAATGACAAAGCAGACCACAGAAAATCGACCAACATAGAATAGGCCAGCCAGGTTGGACTGGGCTCGACCTGGCTCTGGACCAGGTCGACATGCCTGTCGACAGCCCTGTCGACAGCCCTGTCGACCTGGTTAGACCAGGTCGACAGCCCAGTCGACCTGGGTGCCTTAGGCGGGAATTTTCCCGCCCTGGCCAATTGGGCCCGATTTTGGAATTTAAACTTGTTTTTCTGAGCTGTTTTATTCTGTTCGAATTTTAAACTTAATTCAGAAACTTCCGAAGGCTATATCTTCTTCATACGGACTCCGTTTTTCGAAAACTCGGACTCTATTTCGCGTATTTTTCCGAGACGAACGCAATGGCGTATCCCGTTTCCCTTAGTTCTTTGATTTCAAATTAATTATAATTTAATTTGTTAATTCCACAGTTATAGAATACACGGGGTGTTACATTCTCCCCCACTTAAAAGGATTTCGTTCCCGAAATCTTCAAGTTAAGAAGAATGTGTCCTACCATCCAATCACCCATCTACTCAACCATCATCCACAAGCATCCATTTTCCTTAGAAAACTTCTAATGTTGTATGAACATATGCAAAAGTGTGTGTATATGTTCCTTATCTAATGCAAAGATCAGGCGGTCTACTGATTCAGTTGACCTCCTTAATGCGAATTATGTCAGTGCCATGAGTCCAACATGTATGCAATAGAATTCTGATGATATATATTATATCTATATGAGTGCACAACCATTCACTCAAATGCAACATCCATGTGCTGAATCAACCATTTTGCATCCACAAGAATTGAAAAATGCTCACCCATCCATATGCAGTATGAGAGTGTTTTCGAGCCGATCTAGTGCCTAGTGTGTGTATATGCATCCACGGGCAACCACTAGCAACCACTTGCATCCACTTGCAACCATCAAACATAACATGTCTCAAACACATGTTTACACCCATTAGTTTCTACCTAAAGTTCAAATATTCGATCGATAGGATATAGTCGAATGATGGAAGCGAGTATAGATAGAACGAAAATTTGGTTCCCATTAGACATGGGTCCTAAGTATCGGCCCCAAAGACCGAAACCAACATCAAATTGATACTCCACGAAAACTCAGAATGTATGCGTCATACTTGACGCCTAACACAGATATCCCTCAAACCCCAGTCTCAAACAGATGATCCATAACCCTTATGGGTCTGAGTCTATAGCGGAATTCAGAAATAATACTAGCATTAAAGTGCAGAGTATCGATTACAAAATCAAAATACCAAAATCAGAAAAAGTCACAATCAGATAAAGAAATTAAACCTACTATAGAAATTTTCCTATTTCTATCCTAGCCACTAGCCTCAAGAGTGTTCGCCTGCCCTCCTTGTCCTCGTCTCTTCGGGCAATCCCTAGTGAAGTGTCCCATCTCCCCACAGTTGAAGCAAGCGCCCTTCCTTTTTCTGCAATCCTTGTTCAGATGAGTTGAGCTCCCACAAGTAAAGCACTTTTTCCCTTTCTTATCTTCAGACTTCTTATCCTTCTTTTGTGTTTCCTTTTTGGGCCCCGCTTTCTTATTCTGTGGTTCTTCCTTCTTTGTCTCTTTCGGGCCCTTGTCTTCCTCGTGCAGTAGTGCCATATCCACCAATTTCTCGTAAGTTGCTCCCATGGGTACATGGGTCATGGCTAGGCTGTGCAGTGGCTCATTCAATCCTTTAACAAAGCGGAGAGCCTTTTTATGCTGAGTGTTGACTAAATCCAATCCGAATCTTGCTAGTTGGTTGAACTGGTTGACGTATTCCTTGACCGTCATACTTCCTTGCTTAAGAGACAAGAACTTTTCCAATTGTAAACTTCGCTCAGCTTGCGAGAGGAATTTTGTCTCAAACCTTGTTCTGAAATCCATCCATGTCTCAACCGGCCTCTCGGCGTTAGTAACTTCCCACCAGTAGGAAGCTTCGTCTTTGAGCAGCCATACAGCCAACTGTACCTTCTGCCTATCGTCCACCTCGAAGATAACGAATAGATCCTCAGTTTCTTTGAGCCAATTCCTTGCTTCTACGAATGATTCAGTTCCTTTGAAATCCTTCCCACCCATGGCCTTAAAATCTCTACAGATCTTTGAGAAAGCAATTGCACGAGGAGGGGGTGGAGGGGGATCATTTGCTGGACCTGCAGCGGCGGTCCTAGCCTCAAGATATTGACGAAACCAACCGGGTACATGAACACCCTCTGGTATCTCAGATGCTTCAGACATGCTGGAACGAAAAAGGAAAGGTTCAATACAAAAAGGACTGAAAGAAAGATATATGGCTCTTGGGGATCATGTTTTTCAAAATAAGCTTGATTTTTGAAAATACTTCCTTCCAAAACCTTTTTTTTTTAAATAATTTTCAAAATTTTTTTTTTTTTTTTATAAAATCTGGTAACCTTCAGCTTTGATACCAAGTGTAACACCCCACCTCCGTTAAGGTCACTCACAAAGGGAATGCCTTAACTTTGGTGGAGCATTTTAGTAAACAGAACAGAAACTTACAAGAGAGATAAAACAGTACTTGAATTTTTTTTAACTTTATTGCAGCGGAAACAGAAATTAATATGGTTACATCCTTTCAAATTTCAGAATTCAGGTACAAAATATCAGTCTTGTACAAAAGCCTTCAAAATGCATGGTTTTAAAATCATAATCCCCATGGAACGGAAGCTATACGGAGCCGAGCCATACTTTAAGCACTTCAAGCAAAGAGAAATCCGGATCAAGCTAATGTATTCCCTCCTTGGATAACCTGGGGGGGAAACTAAAGAAAGGAGGCGAAACAACAAGGGTCAGACAAAAAGTCTGGCAAGTCTAGTGACTTTCAGCATATGAACAGATAATAATAATATGATATGAACATAAAACTGGATGTGAGATAACTATAACAGGTGTAGCAGATATAACAGAAAAACAGAATGATATAAACTATTGTTTTACACTTCTCTGCACTAATACTAGTATAGCAGAATTAGGTGTCTCCCTAATGACTAAATTGAAGCAGGAACGGGTACAGAATACTTTAACAGAAACAGAATGCTAATAATGGGCCTTTACTACCCGATCAGAAACAGATAGAAGCAGAAACAGATTTATCTCTACGGAAACAGAATATGGAATTAGGAGTACACTAGTAATGGGCCTTTACCACCCGAACAGACGGTACCACACAGAAACAGACAGGTGTTACCACCCAACAGAAACAGACGGTACCAACAGAAACAGACAGAACTAAGCGTACCCTAAAACCCTACCCCAAGCGATCGGCTCCCTAATACATAAATATCCTGTGTCGGCCCCACAGAAGGGTGTATCACTCCCTAAAGTGACAACCAATTGGCACGGACCTATTTACAGATGTCACGGCGTCTTACATCCTCAGAGGCAGACCGGGATCCATGCACGCACATGACCCGGTTGGAACGCACCATCAACACCCCTCGCCATTATCAGAATGAACCTCTTATAATTAGTTCAGTAAGCGTGCCCGGACCCTACTTACTGTTGGGTCAAAGTTTTGATACCAGAAAGGGTTACTGACTAATATGGGTCCCATACAACAGATGACACAAGTAATTCCCCTCCTAACCTTGTGTCCCCAGACTAACAGATCTCAGATTAACTTGTTTACAAGTTTAGGCATACAGAATTCAGATTTACTAGTTCACGGATTAAGTTAACAAGTTTTCAGACTAACAGATCAGATGTACAGATTTTTCAGATTTGTCTAACTTTGTACTGGGCCTACAGATTCATGGACGGGTTTTACTACATCTATTAATCCCGTTGGTTTAACCCTATTTTTCCCCAATACGTTTTAGACGTCATTCTTATCTTAGATTTGCTTTAATTAATTAATAATGCACAGACCTCTCACATTAGGTCGGTAGCTTGTGGCCGCTGGATATGCCGGGCGGTTCCGGGCAGACTTCTGCCACAAGCCAGACCTAACCTCGTGTCTTACGCATGTTATGACTAACTTCTCACATTAGAACCTATTGTTTGCGGCCACTGGATGTGCCGGGCGGTTCCGGGCAGATTTACGCCGCAAACTCATTCTAACCTCGAGTTAGCCATGTTTATCTTTGCGGCCAATTAATTAATAATTTACCGTTTATGCGTACGCCCAATATATATGCCAATTCAGATTATATCAATAACAGGATGATTATATCAACACAGCAGATAACAGACTTTAGCAGGTAATAGATTTTATATGACTTAACGGATTTAACAGATTTAGCAACTTAGCAGATTTTGGCATATAACAGGTTAGGCATTTCAACCGACAAATTTAACAAATTAGGCATCTTAATCTAATTAGCAGTCTAGGCAATATAACAAAACTAGCAGTTTAGGCAACTTGGCAAATTAGCAGATTTAGCAAATTTAATATTTCTAAAGGTTCTATTTACATGCCTTGCCTAAACATAAATTAGGCCTAAATTCATATGCCTAAATAATTGTCATGATTCACAATATGATCATATACTTCCATGTTGGCATACATTTACATAGCGCAGAATATGGACATAATTTACCCTATAACATATGTTCCAATTTTTGTTAAACTAGCATTTTACAGCAGATTCACATATAAACTGTACCAAATATAACCATTAATTCCAATGCATGCCATGTATCCAAAAATCCCTATTTAGGTGTAATCACAATAATAGATATCCTAATTAATGTAAATCTTTTACACCTAAGCTTCCATATCTTCTTCTTTTTAAGTCATGAATCATTATGCAAACTATACCCAACAATCTAAATCTTTAAATCATATCTTCTAAAAATCAAATCTTGACTTTTATATGCATTTTGTTCAAAGTCTCAAATCATATGTAATCTTACAGTGGTTCCTCTTCTTCTTTTATCACAAAATATGCATAGGTCTAAAACTAGTTTATAACATATGCTTATTTTTTTCTAATTAATCACAGATCTAAATTACAACATACTATGCAAACAACACGCATAAATTATATGTTCATAGTCAAATTTATGCATCCAATCCCAAGTCACATGTCCAATATATTTTATGCCTCAGACCTAAAGTCATACATTCAATTTAGTCTTGTCAAATTTCGCATCATTCATCCCAAAATTTGCGTTCATACGTTCATCTCTTATGAGATTAGGCACAGGCTCGTGGTAGCCTGGCTATAGAAACAGAAAAGAAGAAAGGAATATAGAACAGTCACAGAAAACAGATCTAACAGAAGAGAATACAACCTCAAACTCAGATTTAAATGCATATCAAAATTATAATTAACGTTTATAGCGGAGAATAACTGTACTTGCCTTGATTGGATTAAAGAAAGAACTTTAACTTGTTGTAGAATCTTTGCAGAAACTTTAATCTCTAGTTTGAATTGAGTTGCTTAGGCTGATGTTGATTATCTTCTAGTTTTAATTCCAGCAGAGCAGCGACGCCATTTTTATTTTTTTATTAGAAGAAGAGAGCAATGGAGGCTAGAGAATTGTGTAAGAAACCTAGGTAGAGTCTAGGGTCATTTTATAGAGGTTATAAACTGATTAGGACCATTGATGTTGCTTGGATTGATCGTAGCCATTCATTCGCAAGAGAGACCAATTAGAGCCTGCCACCTTTCCCTAATGACAAAGCAGACCACAGAAAATCGACCAACATAGAATAGGCCAGCCAGGTTGGACTGGGCTCGACCTGGCTCTGGACCAGGTCGACATGCCTGTCGACAGCCCTGTCGACCTGGTTAGACCAGGTCGACATCCCAGTCGACCTGGGTGCCTTAGACGGGAATTTTCCCGCCCCGGCCAATTGGGCCCGATTTTGGAATTTAAACTTGTTTTTCTGAGCTGTTTTATTCTGTTCGAATTTTAAACTTAATTCAGAAACTTCCGAAGGCTATATCTTCTTCATACGGACTCCGTTTTTCGAAAACTCGGACTCTATTTCGCGTATTTTTCCGAGACGAACGCAATGGCGTATCCCGTTTCACTTAGTTCTTTGATTTCAAATTAATTATACTTTAATTTGTTAATTCCACAGTTATAGAATACACGGGGTGTTACACATGCTGAATCGCTTATTTCACCAACTCGCTAGGATAAAGCTCATTTTAGCGGGTATGCAGTTCATAACCACTGCGAGTCATGGATGTTTATGGATGAATTAAAATTAACATGGATGCGCAATATGGATGTTTCGAGCGAGTTGTGTTTATCATCCCTTCAAACAGATTTCGGGACGAAATATATTTTTAAGCAGGAAGAATGTAGCACCCTGTAAAAGACATAATTATTGAGAACAAATAATAATATATAATTAAATAATAAGGCTGTAAAATGAGATTTTGCAGCTTGAAGAATTTGTCCAAGAAAATCTTTTATTTGGATTTGTGGTGAAATTCTGAATCGTTTTCACACATAATATGCTAAAAACGATGAAAGTATGAAGAAGTTACAAACAAATGAAATTGGACAGTAAAACGCATATACATATATATAATCAGGTGAGTAATATAATAGATTATAATAAATAAGGTTGAATTTGAATTTCAAACCGAGGATAAGATAGAGGGGACAGAGAATATTTTAAGTAAGGTAAGGGATTAAACAAACAAAGTAATGTATTCTTTAATTAAGCACCTCGGTGCCATATAAGTTCATTGGGGGTTTCAGTGACTAGGAGATCGACTGTCCCCTAGAAGGGGTGTGGATCATCGGTCGACCACCCAGGTTGAGCGCTTGGCGGCTAAAAGGCCCAATGAGCCTATTTTTGTTTTGTGTTTTATAGGGAAATATATATAAATACATGGCCATGATTACATGTAAATAATCTAACGGCTCACGCTTACATAAGTGACTATATATAGGTTGTCAAACCTGACGAATAACCCTATTCATTCTCTTTATCCACATCTCCATATCAACCTACTACCGTTGCTGAATTCCATAAAGGTTAGGAATTTATCTTTTATTCCACTAACCTTTATTCTTATCTTCTCTCTAATCTAAATTCATATAGATTTTAGTATGAATTCTGGAATTTAGTTTTATATATGCATAAGATTCTAAAGATGATTCTTATATATATGTATATATGTGTGTGTGTGTGTGTATATATATATATATTAGAAGGATTGGAGCATGTTTATCACGAAAGCCAAATCCAGATCTCAATCTACAACAAGAATTCTATTATTCTTCCTGTTAGACCAAAAAATGGTCCTAACACCCAATTGATCGTATTTTGCGGAGAATATTGAGGAATCATGAACTAAAAACAAGAAAAGTCAATCAACACACGAAATTTATAGTGGTTCGGCGTTAATGAGCCTACATCCACTTCATAGTTTCTCATTTCATTCATGGATTACAATTACAAGGAATTTAATGACTCAATCATTCAAATACAATGAATAATTCTCTCCGAATTCATTGATTTTCATTGGAGAAGAAGGTGGTTATTGGTGGGGGAATTCGGCCATGGCTACCATGTATGAATGAAATGCCAAAAGTCCCTTCAAATGGCCATGTTGTGGTGTATTTATAGCTGTAGAGAAGCTCTGGGCAGTTCCGGTTCGGATGGGCCACGTGGCGTGACCGGAGGAGATTTCAGAAGTAGTGGAGAACGTGGAAAAGTGGCTACCAGGTCGTGCTTTGCCAAGTGGAGTCCGATCCGCAATTGTAGGAGTCGGTTATGCCAAGAGAAGAGGTCAAACTCCATGTGTAGAAGCAGGTCCAATCGGTTCGGATCGGACCCGAACCGAACCAGTTGTTCGAGCAGAATGCCTGCACGCACTTCTGTACAGAATACTTCAGGCGGTTCGAGTAGAGGGTACTCCGATCCGATCCGGGGAAGGGGATCCGATCCGATCCGAATGGAAGGATCCGATCCGATCCGATTCAAAAGGAGGGATCCGATCTGATCCGATAGGGGGATCCGATCCGGTGACATTTGCATGTATAATTCAAAATTTCCATCTTTCTATCACTCCATCCAAGTGATCGCCAATCAATGTAAGTTCATACTCAAGTCCCTGGCTTTGGGTAGCCTGGTCACAAAGCAGGCTAACATTTTGCCCCCCAAAGTACATCTTATCGCAGATGAGATGTGCTTTGATTAAGTCAAGATAAATCTTTTTAGAACGTCATCCACCCTTGAGGAGGTTTTATTAGATTGTTGCGTTACTTCCATGGGTGCTAGTTAGTACAAATTCTATGGAAGGAGTAGTCGAAATGATCGGGTAACCGTTTTAAACATCGTCGAATCAAGATGTTGATCTCCTTCATGATAAGTCATATAGGGTCGTTGGCTCTTGTGTGAGATCGTGCATACACGGGACATTCCTAAACGACTTCGTTCCCCAAACGAGTCAAGTGTATTATCGATTCAGGGTTTCTTTTACACATAAGTCAATGTATGAACTAGATATCCAAATCATGTGGTAGTATAAGAATCTTCTGGCCTTGAGCTAGTATTTAGACTGTTGGGATAGACCACATCATACTTGGTGCATGCGTCTTTCATTTGCGCTCGTCTTGGGACTATCCGGACATCAGGATAGTAATCAGATCATACTAAAAGAAATCCACGAATAAGTTCATCATAATCGTAAGGCAGTAAAGGAGTTCTCCACATTCTCTAGTTGATAGAGTTGTAGATCAATTCTTTGAAGTCATGCTTGACCCATTAGTTGGCTTACTTAGACGGTCAAGATGAATCATGTCATATTCCAGAGATATAAGGTATATGTTCTGTATCAAGCATCGAGTAAGGGTCATGTTCAAAGTCAGTTTGTCAGTTGAAGCCCGTGCTCCCAACATCAGTGGAGGAAAAGCGAAGTCAATGCTCATGCCCTCAGCGTCGGTGGGGGTTGGACCAGGTCAATCGGACATCCAGTCTGTAAGCCTTTGAACTTTCTTTCTTCACATCGGGTTGGAGCTGCAGGTTCAGCAATCTTAGTCACCCTATGTCGTTATGTGCACATTCCCAAGTCATCAAGGGTTGGAGTTGTATATGCGAATAGTCGAATCACATTCGCGTTGGGGTCAACCCATCTGTTTAGCCAGAAAGCAGTGATCGCCTTATTGAGTATATCAGCAAACTTAGATACTCTCCTCGCATCAGCTGCAGAGTTAAGTAAGCTCGTCAATCTTGCAAGCGAGCGAACGTCGTTAGTGAGTTATTCGAGCTCCTTCGTTCACGCTTTGGCATAATCCGAAATAGCCATCATAGTCTTGTTGAGTCTATCTCCCATGCTTGGTTCCATTAAGCTTGACAATCAAGACCACGGGCCCGATTAATGACATTGGTCATTTCCAGAATTGTAAAATCCTGTTAGTCTTTCCTAGGGCTTTTCTTTTTCCTTTATTATTTCAAGAGTCAGATGGTGCTCCATTCTATCGTGAAGACATTGAGATCATCCATTTCAACATTAGCACACTCTTATTGCACGAATCCATCTGTCTCACGATAGGATTTTCCAACGTTTCTAGGAGAATCTCACGGTAAAGAGATACCGAGGTTTGTTTCCGAGGTGAATCTGCCAAGTCCTCTTGGTGGGTCTCGATGCAAAGAGATTTTGAAGTTTGAGATATCCAGAATACCGGATACTACAGCAATCAACGCTATATATGGTCCAGGTCGATTTACCGATGCCATTGTGGCGGTGATTCTTTCAAGGAATGCATGCAGGGTCTCACCTGATCTCTGTTGAAGCATCAATTAATGTTGCCAATTTGGCCCTCATCTTTGAGAAGTTGTCGCTAATTACCTAATTTTAGCGCTAGTGCCCCCAGTATGAAGTCTTAAATTGGGTCGAAGCCGGTTTCTGGCTTCTTGGTTGCGCATATGTAATAGCCATCAATCAGGCTTCTGTTTTTAAGTCTGGATGGTGATCCGCTACTTGGATGTATGCAAGTTGTTCTTGAGGAGCCATTCTTCTGCTTATAGTCTGGGTTATTGTGAAGCTCAGATAATCGTAAATGTGCCAAAAGCTGGCAGATAGTCAGATGATGATGTTCGAAGCTCTTATCTTGTACTCCCAATCCATGGGGATTTTACTAAACGGTGGTCATCAAATCCATGTATTCTCTGAATTCATACTCCCTCATCGAGCTGTGAGTTAGAGTTTGATAGAAAATGATTTGTTCGTGTCTGACTCATATTAGTTTTGGATCTCCCATCCAAGCTCTGAGGATTGGAGTCGAATTGCGATATGTCAAATTATTGCCACTTCGAATGCTTCTACTTTCCCCCTTCATGAGGAGCCTCATGTTGAGGTTGAGCTGGGTTTTAAACATTCCTCCTAAATTGGAGCAAAGGCTGGTCGGGCTTCATTTAATTTTTCGGTGGCTCTTACATATCCATCGTTTTCATCCAAAATGTTACAGTCGGAAGTTGCATGCTACAAATGCCTGGGAGGAGGTTGGTTGCATCTTGTTTCATTAAAGACGACTATGCCAACTCGTCCTAGGGTCCCATATGATCTGAACCATGGAGCAAGGAGTGTTTGAGCCAAGTTCATTGTCGCTTGAATTTCCATGGTGCTCGCTCCAGCGAGTAAGCCGTAGTTACTCGGCCTTCCGTCTATCCAAGTAAAAAAGTTATCCATCATTTTCTGTCGTTTCCAGAGAAGTTTGTCTCACTGAGCCATCTGAGTTCACAAATCAGCAAGGGTACCATCCATTTCATATCTAGCTTGACATGCTGAGGGATCATCACAAGAAGAAATCTGCTACCTTCCTTCGATCCTAGCGCCTTCTGCGCCTATATCCTCAGCACGGAAGAAATTTCTATCTTCCTTCTTCTTAGCTTTTGAGTCTGAGTGTCAGGCAATTCGCCTCCTCGCAAGTTAGGAGACAAAGCAATGGCATCTCCCTTTACATGGGGTCTTTCAACCGGGATGTCGGTCCGGACTAGCAAATGGACGTTCACTCTGCATCCATTTCGTGGTCCTCAAGCAGCCTGTCAAGATCGAGGTATAAGTTAGACACAGACATATAACATTTATGAATATTTTCAGCAGTGCGGCCCCAGTCCGGGGGTAATGGATAAAGGTTGGCACTTGTATCACATCCCTTTTAAATTTAGACGTGGATGCACGGAAGGGAGACATTGTTTTCAAAGCTTATGTGATTGAGTTATCCAAGTGCTCGAGTTATCGCGTTTTCTATTCAATATATTTGCGAGGTAGCACTCGTCATTGCACTTGGGCCATGGCCAGTCACACATGGGTGTGTATGTTGATTTGATATATCACTCTTAGGACCTCCTTTCGGTGATTGCATTGAGTCGTGTGGGAAGCTTAGCATTAGAAGTCGACGTCATTCCTTCAAACACGACCCCTTTGTTGTTGTACGCGAGTATCCCTTGTGTCTTTGCTTTGTATCTGTACATAATCTTGCAATTCGAAAAAGAATAGTCAGCTTAGTCTTGCAAGCTACTAAGTCAATCTTTAAGTCACAAGCAATTGTAGCTCGAAATGAAAACATGTTGAGTGCTAATCTATCTAGCATAGAATTATTAAATGTCAAAGTGTCAGGTGTCATAGTTTGGAGGTATAGTGTCTGTAGCCTCCATTTAACTTTGAAACACGGGTCGCGTCCGAAGCGTGTTTGAAGTTAATTCAGAAATCTATGTCCGTGCCCCCAGCGTTGATGGGAGCCGGATTAAGTCATTCGGATGTCCGATCCGTAAGTCTTTTATAATCCTGTCCTCAGTCGGAGGGCAATGAAGATTGCATGCACGTCGCAGCATTGTCCTTTATACTCTCTCCCAAGTCGTGAGAGTTAGAGTTATGGACGTCGCGGTTCGTCCTTTATACTCTCCCAAAGTCAGTTTGGGTTAGAGTTGTGGCTCGAGTGGTCTTAAATCTTGGCGCGCCTGTCACACTCGTCCTAAGTTTATACTCATATCCAAGCTCTGAGGATTAGAGTTAGTCGGGCAAACAGTCGGGTCACATTTGCCTTGGCATTGTCCCTTTGCTCCCATGTCAAGGGCAAAGGTCGCCATCAGGGATGGTCGGTTCACGTCCCTGTTGATTTTATACTCCTCCCGTCGGAAGCATGGGAAAGAGTTAAAGATGTTGTTGGAGAGTGGTCGAGTCATACTCATCCTCGTCTTAACATTTCCCTTTTGCCCCCACATCGAAGGCAAAAGTTATGTCGTTCATGTGATCGTGCCCCTATCATTTTTTCACTCTTCTCGTTGGATCAGGGGATGGAGTCATAGAACTGCTAAGTGGTTATGTCACACCCGAGTATATCTCTATGTCGTGTCTGGCAAATTAAAGGCTAGATGTTGAGGATGCCTCATTTGTATGCCTATGCATAGATATGTTGAAATCATGTGCATATATTCGCTTGCCCCCTACTTCAAGGGCAAAAGGTCCGTGAATGAATGGTCGAACTTCATTTATGTCAGGTTGTTGGCATCAGGAGGGAGAATAGTTGAATCACGTTCGTCAAAGCTTTACGTTCCTCCGACTAAACCATGGAAGGAGTAGTTGGCACCAAACTTCGGGTACCTGCATCATTCATATCGCATGAGTTAGTTATGTCCATAACTCAGGCAGCATGTAAAAGTAAATTGTATGATTGAAAAGTAAGCATATCAAGGGGCAGTGCTGCCTCCTTTAACGGATCGAGCCATGTAGATGGTCGAACTGCATCCATCCGGAATCGGATTCCGACGTTGAACGTCAATGCACAATTATCTTGAGGTCTTCCACGTGTGAGCCAATGAATGAATGGTCACCTCAGATCCATCCTAAGCTATACAACTTCTCTCAGGTGAAGGACGTGGCTCTGTAAACGAGCAGTTCAATCGGGCTCGTTACGGCAATGCTCCATAATTATTCCTGTAGGTGCTCAAAGTTTGATCGGTACCAGATTCGGGGTACCTACATCATCCATATATAAATTCATCTGAGTTAGTTACATCAATAACTCATAAAGCATGGAAATATAAGAGTCATGGTTAAAAAGTAATCATGTTAAAGGAATGGATATCATTCTATGCGAAGATGGCATTGCACGCTCTTTGCAGGTCCATTTTTCCTCACTACATCTCTGTCAGGGGATGGCTGTCAAAATCTTTAACTGGAGATGAACGTCTTTTCAAACCGTTGTGGGGTGGCGGTCCTAAGAATGAACAAACCTTGATTAAGGACTTGGAGCGACAAAGGCAACTAGGTAAATACTATAAGCGAATGACGAGGTCGCATCTTATTTGAATCGCCTTCTTGCCCCCATGCTAAGGGCAAGGATTGAGTATAAGGGAGTCATGGCTGCTAGGGGGATAGTCATATCTCATCCATCCGCAGATATGCCTTTAGTCCCACGTTGGGAATAAGTTCTAATGCACAGATAATCAACCAGCACCCAGGCTTAAGTGCTCTAAACCTTTTAACTTGCCACCTCTATCGAGTAGCATCTCCTAATTAGAGGCTCTTCCAGTAACATGGTCGCCATGGACCATTCCCATTTCATCTTTCATTAGGAATTTTAGCAATAGATACCAGGGTGCAATGTAAGCTCTAATCGCCGCTAGAGCTGGTCAGTTTAGACCTTAGTCAGATAAACTTGACTACAATAGCATGGCTTCCAAGGCTTGAAGTAATGTTCACGTTTTCTATCACAATTTATGTATGAAGTCGAGAGCTAACGGTCGATTCATATTTGTTTTGATCTCGAACTCTCATCTCTTGACAAAGGTCATATGGTGACTGGTGAGCAGTCAAGTTGCTATCATCCGAGCAAAGATTCATATGTCCAATCATGGCCTGCAGGGGTTCAGCTGTTACCAATCGTTGGGAACCAAAGTATGTTGACCTAACCCTTATTCGATGGAAATCAGTCTTCCTCTATGCGATTGACAGCAAATAGCCATTGCAAAGGTTAGCTATGTTCTTCGGGAGGTGAGACGCAGGACATTTTATTCATCACATCATACAATTGAAGTGTAGCTTTGGGATGTTGGGATCTTTAGCTGCTTTCTGGTATCCCACTATTGACAATCATGGTCACTAAGATCATATGAATCATCTTTGAAGTAGTGTTCGAACTGTTCTATATAACTGTCATTCGATGCTCCGCCGATTGGACAAGTTTAAGTCATATAAATGGGGGTCACTACTCATTAGGGAACAACATCAGTTGCATTGTTGAAATCTACACTATCGGTGTTCCAGAAGATGAGGCTACTATTAGACAATCATTATCTCGTATACTGTCGTTGTTAGCAAGCTGAATCTGATTGACAGCTCCTCCCATTGAATGGCATCGGCAAATAGAGGCTATGGCTTCTGGAGGAATCCTAGTCGTTGCCATTTGGTTGTCATATTCTTTGACTATCCACCTTATCTTCATTAACAAACTTTGATGACTACTGTTGGTCAAAATATACGTCGAGCCGAAGGCGAGACGTGATCCGAGCCGAAGGCGAGGCCGTCAGCGGGTCCGGGCGCAGCGCCGGCGGGGGTCCGCACGATTTTTTCGATTTTTGAAGATGGAGCCTTTTCTGAAATGATCTTAAAAATGTATTTTTTCCAAAAATAGCTGTTTCGGGTCGGATCGGATCATGCCTTCAAATTTGCGGTTCGGAGATTGTCTTCAGGTCGGGTCGGATCGGACTAGTTCCTCCGAGCCGGATCGGAGACGTCATTAGCTAGTCGGTTCGGTATATATGAAAGAGTCGGTTCGGATCTCCTCCTCCTGTTCGGATCGGTCTTCCCTACCCTGCATCTCCACTTTCCTGCGGTTCGGGTCGTGGCACCCTCTTCGGTTCGGTTCGGAGATGCATCATTGGGTCGGGTCGGGGTATCAACAGCAGTTGGATTCGAGTCCTGCTCAACAAGTCGGGTCGGAGCACTGTCCCCGGGTCGGTTCGTGGTGCCACTCCTTTATGGCTCGGGTCGGGGGTACACATCCGATCCGAGGATAAATCTTGGCAGGAACTTGAAGTACTTGGCTCTCTTTCGAGGTGATAGGGGATCGGGTCAGATTGAGGTGTCAGTATCGGGTCGGTTCGGGTCCGATCCGACCCGGGCACACTTGAACCAGTGACTGGAATGTAACTTGCAGCCTTCTTGTCATCTTGTTCTGTACTCAATTCATTTCTGCGAGAAGCCCGTCGCTTTTTATCTTTTCTTGTAGGCATGGAAAACGTGGATTATCTCTTCGGATTTGGTGATCCAAACAATAGAATAATAATCCAGAAAGCTGAGGATTCAATCTTCTCAGTTAAAGCACCAAAATGTTAGACCAAAAAATGGTCCTAACACCCAATTGATCGTATTTTGCACAGAATATTGAGGAATCATGAACTAAAAACAAGAAAAGTCAATCAACACACGAAATTTATAGTGGTTCGGCGTTAATGAGCCTACATCCACTTCATAGTTTCTCATTTCATTCATGGATTACAATTACAAGGAATTTAATCACTCAATCATTCAAATACAATGAATAATTCTCTCCAAATTCATTGATTTTCATTGGAGAAGAAGGTGGTTATTGGTGGGGGAATTCGACCATGGCTACCATGTATGAATGAAATGCCAAAAGTCCCTTCAAATGGCCATGTTGTGGTGTATTTATAGCTGTAGAGAAGCTCTGGGCAGTTCCGGTTCGGATGGGCCACGTGGCGTGACCGGAGGAGATTTCAGAAGTAGTGGAAAAGTGGCTACCAGGTCGTGCTTTGCCAAGTGGAGTCCGATCCGCAATTGTAGGAGTCGGTTATGCCAAGAGAAGAGGTCAAACTCCATGTGTAGAAGCAGGTCCAATCGGTTCGGATCGGACCCGAACCGAACCAGTTGTTCGAGCAGAATGCCTGCACGCACTTCTATACAGAATACTTCAGGCGGTTCGGGTAGAGGGTACTCCGATCCGATCCGGGGAAGGGGATCCGATCCGATCCGAATGGAAGGATCTGATCCGATCCGATTCAAAAGGAGGGATCCGATCCGATCCGATAGGGGGATCCGATCCGGTGACATTTGCATGTATAATTCAAATTTTCCATCTTTCTATCACTCCATCCAAGTGATCGCCAATCAATGTAAGTTCATACTCAAGTCCCTGGCTTTGGGTAGCCTGGTTACAAAGCAGGCTAACACTTCCTTTTATATCTATGAGTGGAATATGGTGTTTCTTAAGCATATTCTATTTTTTTAATAGATTAACATGTTGAAAACTATGCCTAAGAGGATTTGGCAAATGATAACATCAATACAAAAACCCCTGAATCCTCTATTATATGTTTGCATAAGTTTGGGTTTGCATGTTTTGGATCTTAATATTGAATTAAGAATAAAAGGGGTGTTATGTTTCTAATTTATGTAATTCACCCTTATTTAAAGACTTGATTGTAACCTAAAAGGGTTTAGATTTGGTTGGTTCCATGATTTGATTAGGTATGGGTTCTGTTTTGAATCTAAATGTATACATACTTGAAATATATCAAATATAAATGTTTTTATGTGCAATACACCAAAAAGGGGTGAACTAGATAAAGTGGAGCTTATAAATATACATGTGTATATTTATGAATATAGGTGTATACATGTATATAATACTCTATTCTTGATCCATTATTAAAATCATTCCAATAAACCTACGATACAAGTTGAAGTATGTTGTATTTTCCATTCACTACTATCTGTTATTATGTTATTATGCCATTATGCCTAAAATGTAGCGTTCAAAATATAGAAATTAACTTGTATATCTTAATTTAGGACAAGTTGACAATTTATCTCGTTAGAACGTTCTCTCATACGAACATTAGCGCTATTCATGCGTTATAATTATTATATTTATATATATATCGTAATAAATGTAACTAACGTAATATTAACGTAATAAATGCGATTAGGATAGAATTTGAATTTGAAAGGTTCCCATACATATATAAATATATATATTGATTGCTTGTTTGTGTGTATAGAATGACTTTACATATATGAATAGTGATACGCAGACAAGAGGTTAGTTTCCAATCGTGGTATAAGCCTGCCCGGAACCGACCGACAAATCCAGCAACCACAAGTAGGCCTAACTAATGTGAAAGGTATGGGTGCCATGGGCCATTCAGACTTAGTACACTATAACACGAGGTTGAACCTACTTGTAGTAGAAGCCTGCCCAGAACCGCCCGACATATCCAGCATCTACACGTATACAGTTTAATGTGAGAGATCTAGTGTGTATATATATAACTATATATATATATAAGTCTATTATGTGTGAAAATATGCAAGTTTACTACACCTTGAGAATGTCTTAAGTGGCTGACTCTCTTCTTATCTAATTTGGATCTTAAGTCATTCGGACTATGATCCGCTCCGAAGGTTTATTCCTTGGAGAGAAACCAAGCCATGGGACCCACCCTTATTAGATTTGAAGTAAGTCTATGGGTCCTCCTTCTTTAAAAGTGGTTAGGCATAAGCAGTAACGGAGTAGGGTAGTTCATGGGGGATGTCCATTTTCTCTAGAAGCTTATAGGGACTCAACTAAGGACAGGGTTGGTATATAAAAGGTATGTGGCCATTACAAGCTCACCAACCGTCTAAGGGAAGTCTTAAGCGACATAAGTGTTCTACCATAATATTAGTTAAGTAATAACGTATGCAATACTACTTCTCGTACTACAATCGAAAGTATAGACTTAAGAATGTTGACGTATTAGGATGGGGCCTTAAAAGGCTAGGGTCTGCCTCAAGGTTATAAGTGATTATAAGAATCCACTTTTAATAGGGCCATAAGTGACTGAGAATGCACGCCTCGTTTGGTATTTACCCTAAAAACACTAATGAGAGATTGTCTTGGACATCCACCTTATTGGTTAGAGACTTTATGATTGTGTGAATGATCGTGTACCGCGTAGACATACCTTGACATATGTAACCTACTAAAAATATAGGGCATGGACTTTAAGCAAATACCATATTTCAGTTACATGGAACTTCATGTTCTGACCCCTCTCCTTAACATATCCAACAGGTCAGTAGGTGGGGTATAATCCATGGACGGAATAAGGATTAAGGATAAAAACGAAGATGTCATGCTTTTATTAATTATTATTATTGTACTTCTTATGGAAGCTTTTGAGAATGAATCTATTGATGTACCCATGGAATAAATGTAATCTTGCTTGTTGTGTTGGAATTCTGCAATTTTTAATAGAGTGGTACATCTTATTTCAGTATTATGTTTTCTCTTTCCGCTGTGTGAGACTTCCATTCGAAGTGTATACATATATTATGTGTGCAAATGTAATTCCTTACAGGAACCAACAACCTATTTAGAATGACTCTAAGTTTCGATGGGCCTTTCTCGGTCGAAATTTAGGCCCATTCCAGGCGGGTTGTTACAATCCAAATATACATAAAAAAGATGACAAACTGAAATGCAATGTAAATCAACAGTTCATAATTGGTGCAAACAAACTATGTTATGGGAATTGCCCTATTGGAAAAATCTCTTAATCCATCATAACATTAATTTGATGCACAACGAGAAAAACATATTTGATCCTGTGTTTAATACAATTTTGAATGTTAACGGCAAGACTAAGTATGATCTGAAATCAAGAAGTGATATACAAGAAATTGTAATCGTCCTGAGCTTAATATGAAGCCAAATGACAGTTAAAAAACCCAAAGTATGTTATGAACTAGACAACAACCAAGTTAAAGTTTGGTTAAGATGGGTGGAAGGATTATGATTTCTCGATGGAATTTCCTCTAATCTTCATAGATGTGTGGACTATAAAAACAGAAGACTGAGAGAAATGAAAAGTCATGATTGTCATGTAATGATCGAAATTTTGTTACCCGTCGTTTTCAAAGAACTATTGCCCATAAAATTTTGGAAGGTAATAACATAACTTACTTTATTTTACAAGGATCTTGTTCGACTACATTAAAAGATGTCCGTCTACATAAACTTAAAGAAGAAATCCCTATACTGCTCTGCAAACCGGAGAAAATATTTCCACTCGGTTTCTTTAATGTAATGATGCATTTACCTGTTCTTCTTCCATATGAAGCACGTCTTCGAGGTCCTGTGCAACATGGATGGATGTATCCATTCGAAAGCTATGTTACTATACTAAGCATGCAAATCTTAATTTAATTATAAGTAAAAGTTAATTGAACCAAAACATTTTTTATTTGATACTTAAGTCATTTAAAGAAAGAAGTGAGACAAAAAGCTCTAGTTGAAGGTTCCATTTGCAAATCATATGTTGAAGAAGAAGCTTCCTTCTTTTTCTCTCATTATTTTAATGATCGTGTGAACTGATCATTTGAAAGTGTCACACGTAATTATGAGGCCGTTGAACAAGATTATACTTCTAAAGCAATATTATATATTTTTCAAACATCATAGCCGACATGCTCGAAAATGTATGGAAGTTTGGCTAGATGATAGGGATTACCATGTAGCACACACATACATTCTTCTTAATATCCTAAAGCCGCACAATTTGATTGGTAATTATCAGATTACAAGTTTTGTTAAATTTAATACTACACGTGTAAATAAATAATAATGCAATATATGATGTTTGTGTTTGTAACATTTATGAAGCACAAAATCCAAGTGGCGATTTAAGCAAAGATTTCAGTACTTGGTTTTCGAACTATGTTTCTAATCTCACATGCTTGACGAAGGACTGAAACATTTGACGTTGAGACCGAAAAGAAAAATTAAAATGTATCCAATATTTTTCGTCAGTGGGTATAAATTCAACACCAAAGAATACAATGCTGAAAAATTAAAAAACAATACTTGGTGTATTTGTTAAAGGCAGTAATGATTGTAATAATCATATAAATTATTTTTATGGTATGTTAACTCATATTCTGCAATTAACATACATGATAAGACCCGCGGAGGATGCTTTTTTGTTTAGATGCAACAGTTCAGCAATGTTCCAGTTTCTGGTATTAACGTGCATCCAAATTAGAATATTATGGAAATTAAACATACCTGTGTTATCAAAAGTACAACTCTTTTGTACTAGTCAAACAAGCCTTACAAGCTTATTACACCTCTTATCCATCTCTAAAAAGAGATAAAGCAAACTGATCTACAATTTTTAAAACCAAGGCAAGATTTACATTCGATGGAAAGAATATTCCAAACGAACAAGCCTATCAAGTAGATCTTGAGGAAAATGTTGAAATAGCAATTACAGATGATCAAACTGATTTCGAACCTTTAAATGATGAGGCAAACGTACTATTCGAAGCACTTAAGAGTGTAAAAAAAAGGCAGAGAACATGAAATCGAATCTGAATCGGAAAACGACGAGGACTGAGTAATATCCAGTAATTTTTACAATTATTAACATTACAATTTTCTCTCATCAATATTGTGTTTATCCAAATTATACAATTTTAATGACAATAAGTGTATATTCATGCACACAACACACACATGCATAGCATGACATATGTATAACATGTATTACGTTTTTTTAATGGTTCATCATATCATAATTATAGACCACCAGTTCGTCCAGTCGTTTACTTGCAACCTAAGGCTGATCAGCCGTAAGTATCAAAATTATCAGCATAGCAATATTATTTTTTGTACATGATATATCAATGATTTTCTAAAGTTTTGTTTTATATTTAACACAGGGGATTTGAGTTGGAGCCATTGGGAGGGATTTTGAACATTTTCAGGAATGTGTACATAGGTAGGATGACTGATTTCTGGCCTAAGTGGAGCAAGATTTCTGACACGGTTAATATTTTTTTGCATGTTTATATCATTTTACAATATGATTAAAATACAAATAAATAATTAGTAATATTTTCTCATTGTCTAGGGTGAAGTAGATCTGCAAGAGGCCGACCTCAGCCTAGTCCAACGTCATTGGAACTCAAAGGTGGCTAAGAACTATAGGGAAAAATGTCACAGATAAAAGAACGGGGAAGAAACTAAAATGGATGCCGACGGCTATATGGAAAAGTGGATTGGCTAGTGAGACACTGAAAAATTCAACTTAAATCTACTAAAAATCTCAATAATTATTTTTGCAATTATTAAATAATTATTCAATGTAAATTTGTAGGCGAAGCTAGCAAGGAACTCAATAAACAAAAGCATGAATCCAGTGACTTATCGTGGAAGATCCAAGTCCTTCCAACATCATAGCGAGCGCTTGGTAAATTTAACTGTTATTACATTTGTATATTGATCAGGTCAGTAATTAGCAATGTGGAATTGAATTATCTAAATTATCAATTGCAGGAATGAGCCCTTAGACATCCTATGTCCTACTTGAACGTATTTGCTTACACATATACATCAAGGCAACTAGACGAGACTGGCAACATCACATATCAATAGGGTAATCAGGATAGGATGACAAGTGCAGGTGTATGACTATTTTAAATTTATTACTTATATCGATAAGTTTATTAATTACTAGCTTTGTAAATAAAAATAGCATTCTACTATATTTCAACTGCAATTGTTTTTTGCATTACAAACAAAGTTTCAAGAAGCACGGGCTCATGTGCTTGAGGAATCCCGTCACGATGAATTGACATGGGAAGAGGAAGATAACTTATTAATGCTGCAATGGATTAGCAGAGTAGACATTATGGCTACGGGAACCAAGTTGTAATTAATCCTTTTGCATATACACAACAAACTAGCATGTAGATATATAGTGTTATAATATATGACACGCTGGCAACCCAATTAGAAATAAAGTGACAAGATGTATACTTGATTGGAATAAGTCAACATGGTTGGAGATTCAAATTTTGATACTATTTTACTTGTTCCATTTTTCATGTATTGACAACCATGTTGCTATTCATTCTATTTGCATGCTCGAGCAGCTCAAAAATCCAAGGACAAAGCTTAAATAAAAGAGCTTAGAACAATGATTGAGCAACTGTAGGAGCAGAATCATCTTTAGGCTATACAGATGGAGCAACTGAATCTAAAGCTAGCGTAGTATGTGCAATGACATGGTTCCTTTCCTTCGTCGTCTAGTGCTTCCGGAGGCGACGAAGATGCTTGAGGTATATTTTTGTGTGTTTGTGTTTGCATGGTCTATATATTGACTTGGTGATGGTGGGATTATGTTTTGATATTGTATATGTTAGTTTGGAGTGGGTAAGGATGATATTTTGGATATATTGCGGTTGTATGTACTTAATTTGTTGACATGTGACATTGATGAGTTGGTTTTTGATGTTTGGATGGTTTATTTTGTTTATATTAGTATTTATTTGATTTATGTTGGTTTCTTATATTGTTAATTTGTTATTGATATATATGTGTTACATACATGTGGAATGGATTGGAAATGGAGTAGAACTGGAAAGGAAATTGAAATGGTGTGGTTGGAGGGTGATAGGCTTGCTATTATAAAAAAAATTACCCAGATTTCCAAAGGCTAGCAACGGTTTCCAACGGCTTATTGTTCCTATATTTCAAATTGTTTCCAACAACTGTAACCGGATAAAGGCCATTGGAAAGAATCCGTATGATCCATTGGAAATCATTTCAATTCGTCAATTATATTCCAACAACTTCTCACGGCTGCCAACGGCTTGGAGCCGTTGCAATAATCGTATTCTCTAGTAGTGGGATAAGTTTTATCGAAATGCTTCCATACATCTCCATCGGTCAGATGTGTATGAGCTGCAGTTACAGAAGATGCATATAATCTTCAAAGCCTTGGAGTGATGGGTAAGCAACGCATACGCTTGTACAGAACTTCATTTCCCTTCTTTTTTTCCTGGTATGTTTTTTTTCCTGATTACGTATTTTACAATTTCCAAGTTTTGTATCTTCTTTCCAAGATAACACACAGCCATTTAAACATATAATTATTTTCTGATAAGGTAAATCAAAAGCCGACATAGGTTTTTTTTTTTAACTTCATAGCGATTTTCGCAAATTAAATTATCGGGCGGTATATGTATTTTTGCCGCTTGTAGAATAGCCGTAAACCCGGCTTCGATGATGTTGTATTTTGACTTCATCGTAACGTATTCCGCGATTACTAATAGCTGAGTGCTGCTTCCCAACCATCCCAAATAGGTTTCCTAGCAGCATCCAGTAAATCATAAATTTTTTGGCTTCAATATTTGGTTGTTCAACATTTCCATCATCGTCGTAAACTTCAACCATAGGAAATATTGATCATGCTACATCTTCGACCATATTTTCTATATGGGTCGTCGTAGCTATTTCATTAACAACATTTTAAAACTCAAACTCTACAAAAGTGTTTGCTAAAACTTCTTCATGATGATCCAAACACAATACTCAAGTACGAAACCATTTTTTCACAAATGGATTTTCACAATATCAGGTAATAAATACTTCAAACGTCTACACTTGCTACACAGACAACGAATGTTTGGATCAGTTTCGTTACTACTTAAAGCGAATTCAATAAAGAAATTTATAAAATTATAAAAATCTTCTTTTATTGAGCTTCTCAGTCCTCTTCTTTGATACATCCATCTACTAAGATCGATAAAATAATCAATCATTTTTCCTATTTGAAAATTTGAGTCATAAGTTCAAAAATTAATATTTATTTTCAAGAATACAAATTTGAAAAAGCTTATTTTCATGTTCGTACAACACATGTATAATATTTGAATTTAAATAAAAATTTCACTAATTTAAATATATTTTCAAATGTGGCGCATTTTACTTTTTAAGAATCTTTTTTCCATGGTCAGACATTATCTTTTTTCCATGGTCAGGCATCCTAATTCCCATTACAAACATAGTAAGAATTTACATTTTGTATATCACTTCGTCTCAAATGATTCAGCAAAATTTTGGAAGCATTTCCCTTTTATTCTCTGCATTGTACACAAATGCATGCACTTGGAAAACAAAAAAGTTAAACCAAAATTTTGTGAACCGTTAGAGATGAAGTAGTATACAAAATTTAAATGCTTACTGTATTTTAACTTGTCCAGGACAGGGACAAATCCAACAAACCTTATACCAGATGAATATAAATTGTCGTTTTTTTTGACAAAAACGACTATTTATATACAGATCATGTACAACACTCATCGGACGAGGCCAAAAACTTTCTAAGGGATATTAGTCAATTAAATGTGCATATTTTACCAAAAAATATAGTTTTACTAACTGTTCACATTTACAATTTTTTTAACCATATTTATTGTACGTATTACATCAACTTAAAGCTGATTTAGCATTATTGTCATTTCAACAGGCTTAGTTAAATTTTAGACTCATGCATTTTTTTGTGCATAAGACAAAACATGCACAATATACTATTTCTAGCTCGTGCATTTAGTTTATTCTATTTCAGCTAACACAATACATTATCACACATATACTACAATCATACATATACATAAATAACCATAATTATACAGTGGCCAAAAACGTGCTAAGAGACATATACATAAATAACCAAAAAATGAACATACATTTTTAAATTTCACCATATCATATGAAATATGCACATAAGAGAATGTTATAATCCACTACAATGATATTACAACCAATTGCATTCAATAATTAACCCTAATTTACCAATTTAAGCATATGTTGATTTAGGTAAAAACATATTTTTTATAAAAAATAAAAGATTATACCTTAAATTGGTTGCTTTAGACCTTGATGTTGAAGCCATAGGGTTCCAAGACGAAGAAATCGACGATTGGAGGTTAGAAATTCGGATTTTGGGCGGTTTTAGGGATTTGGATTCATGGTGAAATGAAAGGAAAATAGGGAAGAAGAAGGCTCGGCTTGGGTATAATTTGATGGCCGCTGACACCCGTCGAAATCCATCAGAAATTGACCGTCGAAAACCGTTGGTGTCCCCTGTCTCAATAAACACATTTCCTAGTAGTGTATATACTCTGTACTACAGCCTTGTATTCGAGTTTTATAAAGATATTTATCATTGTACTCACTTACTTATAATTTTATACGAAAATATAAAGTGGATATAGGCTCGTTAACGCCGAACAACTATAAAATTGTGTGTCATTGTTTTTTATTCGTTTTCATTTATATTTCTTCATATTATTCTATTCACATTCTCTATTTGGGTGTTGCACCATTTTTTGTTGTTAACATTTTGGTGCTTTCACTGAGAAAGAATTCTCAGCACTTAAGGATTTATACCTAATTTTTGGATGACCAAGTCCAGAGGAAAAGTCCATACCTTCATCAACAATTCTACAACATTGGTTTCCACAAAAGTCTTCATTGTCTTTGGTGAAAGTTGCTCTAGTGATATTGTTTTCTTAATTTTTGAAAGAGAAGCGATCATCCATCCAATTGCATCAAAATGCTTCTCTTGTTGGTTTATCATCTGTATTTGACTTAATTCTAAGTGACACTGATTGCGGAGAATGATAGAGTGAATATTCTTAAAAGAATTAAGGATTTCTTTAAGATTCTCACTTAGATTATGGATTTGATTGGCCATAGTTTTGGATTTATTATGAAATGGTGAAAGGAGATATAGGAGGAATAAATAGAGAAGTTTTTCTAGACGAAATGGGTATAAATAGCCCCTGAAATTTGTTAGAATTGAATAGACACATATTGGTTAAAGAAATTTTTAATTTTAATTTTAATTTTTTGAAATTTTGTAATGTAACATGTAACTAGTTTTATGTCAACATATATATGATTTTTTAAATATTTTGAAATGTTTTGTGATTTTTGATTTTTTTTTGGCTTATATAAACTTGTTTTTCTTTATTTAATAACTATTCCAGAAATATTTAAAAAAGAATTAAAAGAAATACAATGCTTCATTTCAAACTAATGATAACGATACATAAAACTAGTATACAACATAAGATAGAAATATAGAGATTGAAATACAAGCTAATACAAAAGTCAATAATCTTAGAATTCAACAGAAGAGGGGGAGGTGGACGCTGATAAGCCAAGTTTTCTTCCAACTTTCCCCAAGAAATTACTCATTTTAGTATATATCTTTTTGAATTTATTACCAAATGATCTCTTAAGTGTCTTTTGGTTCTTGGCTAAAATTGTTTGGTTTTTACAAAGGGTTTTCTTCGAAGGGTTAGCGGGAAATTCAATGCTCTCTAAGGAAGTGTCTTCTTCCTCTTCTTCTATTTACATATGATCAGCTTTTTCTTCTTCTTCTAATCTTGCTCGTTTTTCCGTATATGTTTCATATAAATGAAATACCAATGGAATCTTCGTAAGAGAAATATTTCCGAAATTGAAAACCTTTCTATAAATAAACTCTTCTCCGTTGAAATCAACACCAAAATATTTGGAAATACATAAAATATAAACTCCATGATATAACGTATTTTCTTTCGATGAAATATCATTTGGAAGAAACTCACTTAGAATTTCTTGAGTCCAATTGACGTTATAATTCCCAAAAATAGCAAAGAGAGCTTTATTAGCTTTCATGGTAGGGTTATTGAAATTTCTGAAATTAGCGGTGACGGTATGTTGAAGAAGTAAGACAATTCTTGCTTTTGGACGATAAAAATGATTCTTGAGTTCCATATTTTCATCATTTTCGAAGATATGATGGAAAATTTTTAAATCACTTTCATTGATTTTTAAATCCACAAGATCCATTCCTGAATTCTTGCAACCCAAAATAAGACCTAAGGTTTCACAATCTTAAATAATTTGAGTGCCTTTAATGCTACTCCATGTTTGGTTTTCATTTCAAGTTTACATAAAACATTTTAACGAAATTTGGATAGATAACTTCATCATTTTATTGAGAATCAACAAGACTTAAAGTTTACATAGTTAATGTAATCCTCGATAGCATTCAAGTTGTTGTAGAGGAAGCCTTTGGTAGCCTTGGTCAGCATCATTATGTTTGGAGTACTTATGGAAGCCATTAGAGAATAGTTTTGAAGAGTTATAGGAATATAAACAATACTTTTAATTGAAATAAAGGTAGAAAGAGATGATAAGAATAGATAGATAAATAAGGAATCAAATGACATGTTTACTAGTAAAGGGACACCTTTTCAGTACATTGGAGTTGGTGAAAAGGTTGGAGGGAAATTCAAGAGCTTGAAATCCGAAATTTTGAATTTCAAAATTCAAAAAGCACATTTGTTGACCTATACAAATGGGTATACCGACATGCCTTCTGGTTTTTGAATAGATGCTTTGATTTTTGATTTCTTAGTTTCTTTATATCCTATATTTCTTGTTTAATTAATTATTAGGATAATAATTATTATAAAAATACTTTTTATATTATTAAATAATAATTATTTCAGACTCTAAAATTCATTTTTTTTGTTTTGAATCTTAAATTTTGAATCTAAAAACCAAATTTTCAAACAAAGCAAACAAGCAACCAACCATTCAAACAAAAAATTATAATTATATACATGCGTACCTATTTTAGGTTCTTTCTTCGATTCTTCTGATTCGTGAATTATTGTGAAGCACATATTTGAATTATTCGTTTCTTTATCTTCATCACTAGATGGTGGATCAGAATCATCCAAAGTTGTTGCATATGCTCCTTTTATCTTGTTTGATGAGGTATCATTTATCGGTTGATTTTGTTTCTCTGGATATGAACAGAATCTGCCCAAATGGCCTAATTCGTCCTTGTTATAACAAATGACATTATTCGGGATCTCATTATTTTTCATAGGGTTTCATTGCTCATTCCTCTTGAAATTATTTCTTTTCCTCTATCCCTGGAATTTTCTGAAATTCCTTGTCATTAGAGTTGTCACTTCATCATCGTCACTATGTGAGTCAAATCTTCAGCTGATTCCTTAAATGCTATCGATTTCTGTAACGAACAGGGATTTTCGACCCCGAAAATTGACATAAATATACCATGTTGAACATTCAAGCATAAAAAATACAGAAACGTTGTTAGAAAGAAATCAGAGGGTGAGATAAGAAAGAAAGAAGTATTAGAATAGAAGAATAAGAAGAAGAACGGACACAGAATCAGAGTCTCACATCACAGCGGAACAAAATATAATATAGAAATAACTTTTATTGAGAGCTGAAATAAAACTTACAATCATCAGAGTACATCAATACACCGGGATAGTTATAATAATCTGTCGTCATATACATCACACAGCGGAATAATACTAGATGATATCATATGTCTGAACAACTTCAACTCGACTTTTGGACTTCACCGCATCCGATAACCTAAACCTGTACAACCCGGTCTAACCCGAGCAATTACAAAACACCGGGTCAGTCTGGTGAACCGGAGAGAGAAAAAACTCGCTAAGTTTATAATATCATCCAAATTGATTTTAAAGTTAAAAATCTTTTCGAAAGAAAAGGACAATCCGAAAACCAAATCCACACATAAATACGGACGGTTTTTACCATACGATAACCCAAAACATTTTGAAATAATACTCGTCTGATACTATAATAATGTTTAATACAAATAAATAACAATCTAGCAGAATGCTTGCATCTCACGCTCTACAAATACAGTATACGAACAAAACCGCGGGCGCTTATGGGGGATTGGATTCCGACTATGACAAGGTATGGAACCACCAACCGATAGTGTTTCTCTAGAGGGGAATACACTGGGTTCAACAAGAACGTCTTGCAACTCGGCCCACACATGACCGACCACTCATTTCGCTTGAGTGTATTGAATGTATATCACCAACGGTTGGGCTCAAACCATCGTTTCCCAAAAGGGACAGCGTCGACATGGATTAAAGAAGCAAAAGGAATTTCTCTAGATAGGTGATTATACACCATAATGGGAACGACCCACATAGCCATGCTACCTGCCCGATTTTTGTAATTTCCCGGTTGATGCGGCTTGTGGTTAGAATTTACCTTTTTCTGATAGCACACCACCATTTACTTTGAATGCCACATTGTCAGATCCGCCAAATTACTAATTGACATCCACAAATATACTCTGGATGTAAAATAAGTGCCCGTCTTTGCCACCAACTCGACATATTTGTAAAAATCAACGTACGTTGTTTTTAGGAAATACTCTGTCAGACATTCGTCCATACAAATCATCCAGGAACAGGATGAACCGAAGGTACTCTCCTACTGCATCCAATATAGGAATCACCCCATGGATTAGTAGCGAGTATTCCTTGCAATCCGTAGATTCCAATCATGTAATGACCCGGACTCTTAGGGGTTAATTTTAAAAATATTTAATATGGATTTAAATATTGAGTTAAGTAAATAAATCAATTTTTATAGGGGGTTATCGATTTAAAAATCAATTTCAATTTAATATTGAAAATATTAAATAACAGAATACGAAAATGGATTTAGTTGAATTCAAATTTTAATTTGAATTGAAAACAGTTCAAATAATTAATATGAAATTCTATTTGAATTTATAACGATAATAATATTTATTTATTTTCGAGGAAAATAAATTAATAAATAAAATCACTGGGCCTTATTAAACCACGCACCCCTTTCTCCTCCACAAATTCAAAACCCGTGCCTCTTCTTTTACCACAAACAAGAACATGCCCTGGTGTTCAAATTAAAACCATACCCGTCCTTTATATAACCACGATAACCCTTCTCCCTTCTCTTTTTCATTCTTTAGTTCTGAAAAAAAAAAAACCATCTCGAAATCAAATCGGAGATCGCGAATGAGGAATTCGAGTGCCCTGGTTTTTGTGCGGAGCAATAAAAGGGTAGTTCAACAAGGGGAAGGGGGTATCATGAATCGCGATAGACACTGAGAAGCGGATCGACGGAAGAGGTGCGACGCTTGTTGGAACTGGTAATCTCGAACAGCGAGAATAAGACTCTCGATTTGGGGATTTTCGAACAAGAAAGAGTCGCAGTTATCAGAGTTGCGAGAAGAGTTGCGTTCGATATTGGAAGGGTCGGAGGACTGCGTTCGATATTGGAAGAGCACGGCGAGTTTCTAGCAGGGTGACGATGGGATTCGAGGGTTTCTGTGGTGGTCTGGCGTTCAAGGAAATGGTGAGAAGGGAGCTCGATGTCATTTTCTGATGGTGCGATGTGGCAGGAGAAGTTCGACAGTGGAGTTCGATGCTGAGTCTCCTGTAGTCGCAGATGTTCATAAAGGAAAGGCAGAGTAGTTGATGGAATGAGGGGAGACCGTGGTGAGTGTTGTTTGATGGAAATGGGGATGGCTTTCAAAGTGTTCGATGAATTGCCAAAATAGACAGTGGCAGTTTTGTTAGGGTGCTTTGCAGAGTTTACTGAGAGGATTTCGACGCAGTGGAGATTGATGTTGATTTCGTGGAGATGGTTGGTGAGGTTCGAAGGTTCGATGCAAGTGTTCGCGCTCTAAAGTAATTAAGGTATACTTATCTTCTTTACTGTTTAATCCATTTAAAATTGTAACGTGAATATACATATATACATATATATATATATATATATATATATATGTATATATGTATATATATAGTTAAAACTGAAATTTTACAGTAAAAAGGAAATGAGATAAGGGTAATTCCAATTTAATACCTTGATTAGTTTATGTTTAACAATACATAGGTTTGTTTAAGTATATTGGTTAAGTTAGAAGTGATTTAGTAACCATTAGAAAAAGAGAAAATATAAAGGAAAATTATTTATTTATTTAAATAAATAATTTAAATAAATAAATGTTTAATTGTTAAATTTGAATAAAATCATCGCAGGTGTGAATTTATTCGAGAAAATACATATCCGAGATGAAATGGAAATTTATTTGGTTGTTCGGCAATTTAAATTCTGGTGAGTAAATCTCACTCACCTTTTAGTTAGAATTATTTTCATATCGTTTAAAATAATTGTTTATTGCTTGTTGAATGCTTTCTGATTTGTTTGATATATATTAGTTATTTCAGACTATTGTATATATATTGGGTTGATGATTGGTTGGATTCCCGCAGTCTCATTAGCGGATGCCCGCAGTTTCATAGCGGATGATTACCTTATACGCCCCACGCTATGATAGTGGATGACCTTCTATACCGCGATATCCTGCCTCGAAGCAGGATGGGTATTACTATGTTGACTAACATCTGTGGATGCAGGAAAACAGGTTGGAGGAATCCAACTGGATTCCTCAAAAATATATTATCTGTTTGTTGTTTGTTTGATTTCATCAATATTCATATATGATGTGTTAAAAATCAAATGATTGAAATGGGTTGATTTGATTGTTTAAAATATCCCTGGGCTTGAATATTGATTTATAAAAATATCGAAAAGGGTATTTGAGATTTTAAAAAGGAAATTCTATTTTTTTTAAATAGAATTTGAATTTTAATGAATTATAGGAAATATTTACTTGTTTTGAAGATATATAAAACGAGTATCGAATTTATAAACTTTGTTTATAAAGGAAAATATGGGATTTGAATCGAATTTATAAACTTTGTTTATAAAGAAAAATATGGGATTTGAATCGAATTTATAAACTTTGTTTATAAAGGAAAATATGGGATTTGAATCGAATTTATAAACTTTGTTTATAAATCAAAATATGGGATTTGAATTGAATTTATAAACTCTGTTTATAAATAGAAAAGATGGGATTTGAATTGAATTTATAAACTTTGTTTATAAATATATAATGTGGGATTTTAAGTAAAGTTATAAACGTCGTTTATAAATAAATGCAGAGAATTCAAATAGAATTTGAATAGATTTGAATATAGAATTCAAATGGACTTTAAACTATAGATTTGAATATAGAAATTCAAATGGACTTTAAACTATAGAATTTGAAAATAGAATTCAAATGAAGTTTAAATAAAGAGAATTCAAATAGAATTGAATTGGAATTTGAATAGAGATGTCGATAAGGAAACGAGAGTATGAGTGTAATTAGAATTTGTTAATATGCAGTTAAAATATATTTGAACATGTCATGTTCAAATATGAAGGTGAAATAGACTGAAAAGTTAAGTAACAGATTTAATTAACAAATTGAGTTAAAACGATTGGTATAGTTAAAATAGATTGGACAGGCATAAATATACAGGAGACAGGTATGGAATAAAGTATAGAAGTGAAATAAATAGAATGCCCGACAAAAAGGTACGTATTTAATTCATATATGAGATTTTATGCGCCGTATCGGCAAGCCGCTTGGCTTTTTCTTTTTCTTTTTAAGATGAGAAGGACCGGGAAAGCTATTTGAAATTTCCCGATGCTCCCGATACAAAGGAGGTTATGGCGAATTTTTCCGGGAATTTAAGGAGATAGAATATTTTTAAGATAATTTGATAGTTAGAAATTAACATATCAAAATATATATAAGTCGATAAGAAAACGATCTTAGAAATAGAATAGTATAATAAAAAAGGAAGTCTAGAATAAAATCTAGTAAGAATAGAAAGAGGAAGTGTATACGTGTTTAAAAGTGAATTAGCAGTTGTATGGTATTGATTATTCGAGTAAGTAGTCTTGTCTGTTTTGACGTTAAATGTTATTCAGTCAAGGTCTGAGAGGTAATTATACCCCAACTTGGTTGATTTCATGATATACCAATAAGTAGAAAGATTCAGGCTCGAAGATCAATGTGGAATCAGAATTAGTTAAATACTGTATTTGGGTTGTCGTAACGATGTTTTACACAACATCTGTTTTAACCCAAATATGTGCAAAGCTTGGAAATAGAATAATGAATATTTCCTAGTATAGAAAATAAAGGAAGGCGATATATGGAAATGTTTTCCAAAGAACGTATAAGGCCATTATGGTTATTGAAAATATTTGGTCAACAAATATTGATAAAGAAATCGAGAAGTAATTTAATTAATGGAATATTAATTAAAGGCTCAGTGATTGTTGGATGTTTGGATGAACACTTGTTTTATTCGATAGTTAAATCATCGACTATCGAAACACTTGTTTTTATTCGATAGTTAAATCACAGACTATCGAAGTTTTGACCATCATTGTCAATATGGAGAGACCGGTTGGATTATTATCCGAAGAACCACTCCATATCGGCAGTAGCGTGCGAATCAGATTATATAAAGATAATCGAAGACGGAGTAGAGTGCAAGGACTTTTTCTATTAATAGAAATAGTGCCTTCAGTTCATCCTGTTCCTGGGTGACTTGTATGGATGGATGTCTGACAGAGTATTTCCAGAAAGGTCACGTACATTGATTTCTTCAACCGTACCATGAGTGGAAGCGGAGAAGGAAACTTCTTTTAGCTGACACGTAATGTATTGTTGTAGACGTCAATCGGTGATTTGATGGATTTGACGATGTGACATTCGAAGTGAATCTGGTGTGATGATAAAGCGTAGCTTCTAGCCTCATCATCCGGTAAATGACAGAAGTCGGGCAGGCAGCATGTCTATGTAGGTCGCACCTATTAGGGTGTATAATCACCTGATCTAGAGTTTTATTTACTTCTAAAAATCTATTGTCGATGCTGTCCCATTCGGGAAACGGTTGTTGATCCCAATCGTTGGTGATATACATTCGATACACTCAAGTGAAATGAGTGGTCGGTCATGTGTGGCTAAGTTGCAAGATGTTCTTGTTGAACTCGGTGTATTCTCCTCTAGAGATATACCAGCGGAAGGTGGTTCCATACCTTTTCATAGTTGGAAATCAAATACCCAATACGTGCTTGCGGTTTATGATTTGTATATATATATATGTGGAACGTGAGATGCAAACGATCCACTAGATTGTTATCTATTTGATTTAGACATTATTATAATATCAAAAGAGTTTTGATATAAAGATAAGTCAAGTGTTGGATTCTCATAAGGGAAAAACCCGTTCCGTGTTATACGGCGTGGTCTTATGAGATATCATTTAGTTTCTGAAACTGTTTTAAACTGTTTACTCATACCGGTCCCATGACTGACCCGGAGTTTATTTGTTTTGTTCTACCTAAACTCTTGGGTGCCTAAATTTGTACGGGCAGTCAAGTAGTTCAGGATTTTTCAGATATATCTAAAGGAGCTTGGAGCAGGAGGCTTCAGCGTTATTTAGTTATAGTGGTTCCGTTGTGTTGTAAGTGTTGTACTCTGATAAGTGCATGTTATACAGTTAAGATTTTGTATTTCAAAGATATGATATATTATATTTTGTTCCGCTGCGATGTGAGATTCTGTGTTAGTATTTCTGTTCTTCTTTCTCTTTCTTCTAAAAAAAATGTTTCATATTTTCGTGATATTTGGGTTGGACGTATGATGTATATAGTCAACTCTGATGTTACGGAAATTTGGGTCATTACAGTTGGTATCAGAGCATAAGTTAAGAATTACTTGGCTCTGTGGCGTGACTCGGTAGAGATAGGGTTAGTAATACCCTAGATTGAGTTTGAGTGTATATATATACGAGAGAGCGTATTTGTTATTTGGTATAAAAACTGTTTTATATTGTGTTGACTAGTCTGTTGAGTGGATTATAAATTTTGGTCGAATCGTGGGACGCCACGATGTCGATAGGAGTTTATAAACACTTGAACAGAAGATTGGACACGATATTGTTTTAAATGGTTGAGTTGATTGTTAGGATTATAATCGAATTAGATTAAATAACAGAAATAGTTATATATATTACCAATAGAATTTGTACATGAAATCAAATATACAAATGTGATAAATTGAAATTGAATTCCAACCAGAATGCAGAATTTAAAATCCTGGGAGTTTGGAAATTATTTTTCTAAATGGATTTTGAAAAATAAAATAAAAATAAAGCACTGAACTCATTCAGTAGCTGGGAAATAATTCTGATGATGGTCGCAACATCATCAGTGTTCATTTTCGAGTCTCTAAGTGATGAATTACTGCCTTAGAAAAGTTTTGATGGAAATTTGTTTGAAAGAAACAAGTTGTTCGAAAATTCAGATGTTTTGAATTTGAGATAGATATAAATATATGTATATATTTATATTACTTCAAAGGAATTTTGAAATAGGAATTGGAATATAGATTTCAAATAGAAGTAAAATAAAGGAATTTGAATATATGTATATAATTCAATTAGATGTGAAATAGAATTTGAATTCAAAGGAATTCAAATGAGTTTGAATAAAGAAAATTCAAACAGAAATTGTATAAGAAAAATTGAAATGGAATTTGAATTCAAAGGAATTCAAATGGATTTGAATAAAGAAAAGTCAAATAGAGATTTGAATATTAGAATTCAAATGGAATTTGGTTAAATAGAATTTCAAAGAGAATATAAAGTGGAGGTTGAATATTAGAATTCAAAGAAAATATAAAGTTTTGAAATAGAATTTGAATTCAAAGGATTTCAAATAGAAATTGAACAAAGGAATTTAAATAGAAATTGAATAAAGGATTTCAAATGGAATTTGAAAAGAAGGGATTTGAAATGGGGTTTTTGAATGAAGAAATTCAAATAGGAATTGAAGATAAGAAATTCAAATAGAAATTGAAGATAAGAAATTCAAATAGCATTTGAAGATAAGAAATTGAAATAGAATTTGAATAGAAGAAAATTTCAAATAGAAATTGAATAGAAGGAAATTCAAATATAGAGTTTGAATAAAGAAATTCAAATGGAATTTGAATATTGTAAATATATAGGATTTGAATATTTGAAGAGAAATAGATCGGGAATATTATGTGAAATGGATTGGATACACATTAAAAATATATCAGAATGAAGTTGAATTTATTATAAACAACGTTAAAACGTTTATATTTATAAATATAATTAAAACGAGCTCGTCGTAGCACGGCAGTTCGTAAATTGGCGATTCGAATTTCAATTTAGTATACAGAATTCAATTGAAGTCGGAATTCTGTGAAACAAGAATCGTCGGGACCGGTTGAATAATAGTTTTATAATGAAAGAGATAACTCTGGATTTCGTCGTATAGATTTTGAGTTATGTCAAAATCAAATTTTTAGAAAAGCAGCGCCAGAACCATTATAAAACCATAACGGTTTAATTAAATAAATAAAAGGATTTTTAGGAAATAAAATCCGAATTGGCATTAGAAAAATCCAGACTGGAGATATAAAATAAATATAAACTCCAGTGAAGTAGGTGAAATGATTTTCAAGACAAAAATCATATTTTAAATGGTTAAATAGAATTAACTAAATTGAAGAATAATTAGTTAAAGGAAATTTGAATCGAAATTGGGTTTTTGGATAAGTGAAAGAGATTGAGAATTTATATTCGAAATCGAATATATAAACCGAGTTGAAAATATAATTAGATTAGTCTATAATTAAATTGACTTTTTATTTGAACAAGTTATATTCAAATAAAAAGGGTGAAATAGGCAAAACGGTTAATTAGCAACTAGTTAATGGGAATTTGAATGATTGAAATTAAATTTAACTTAAGTAAGTTAAATGGATCGAAATGAATAAATTGAGTAAAATCAATGTGAATGAAATATGAATTGGGTGTGAATAAAGGAAATATAGTTGTAAAACAAATACAAAGGAAGTTATTTGCAAACAAATAGAAGGAGAAATATTTGTAAAAACATTTACAAATAGAATTTAAAAGGGAATATTTGTAAAAACATTTACAAATAGATTCAATGGAAATATTTATTTATAGAAAATAAATAGAATGTTACAGATGAGATATTTATTTGTTAAATAAATAGAATTTAATCAAAGGAATATTTAGAAGATGAATAGAAAATGGAAATCTGTTTTTAACAGATAAATAGAAAAGATTAATTTATAAATAATAGTTTATAAATTATATTTAATATTTATCATTCGATATATGGGATATATAAGTCTGAACTTATATAGAGAAGAGATATTGGTTTTTAACACCGATAGTTTTAAATAGAAGGGGTACACAACACTTGTATAAGTGAAGTAACGTTATTAAAGAGAACATTTATAAAGTGAAGAACCATTACTAAAAGTAAATCTTTATAAATGAATAAACGCTATCCAATAGGAGTTATTCGAATAGGAGAAGTTGATTAGTGTTAGAATAAATCGATTAGAGTAAGAATTAACCAGTTAGAGTTAATCAGTTAGGGTTAATCCGTAGAGTTAGTTGAATATTAGTGATTCAATAAGAATTTATCGAATATTTGTTATTCAAATAAAGAGTTAACCAGATAAAGTAAATTGAACATAATTAATCGAATTAGAATTTAATTGAATGTTAGTTATTCAATTAAAGTTGATTGAATATAGTATTGAGATAGGATTAGTCAAACATAGTTACTCAGGATAAGTTGCCATTTCGTACGACTGCTAGCGTAATTCGCAGGGCTGCAGATAGCCTAGGGTGGTCGGATGTTTCCTGGGGGAATCAGGCGTAACCATTGTGATCACTGCAATCTAGAGTCAAGCGAATGGAGTTAAATCGAATATTAGTTATTCGAATAAAGTAAAAGGAGTTAATTGAATATTGGTTATTCGGATAGAATTAAAGGAGTTATCGAATATAGTTTTATTCGAAAGGAATTATCGATTAATAATTAATCGAAGGAGTTATCGATTATTTGTTAATCGAAATGAGTTATCAATTATAGTTTAATCGAAAAGAGTTATCGATTAGTTTTATCGAAGTGAGTTATAGAATATTGGTTATTCGAAGGAGTTATCGAATTTAGTTATTCGATGGAGTAATCGAAAAGAGTTAAATCCAATAGAGTTAATTGATAAGAGTAAATTGAATAGAGTAAATCGAATATAGTTTATTCGAAGAAAGGTTTTCGAATCTAGTTATTCGAAAGATAGAATATCGAATATAGTTATTCGAAGGGAGGAGTTATCGAATAGGGATTTATTCGACAGAGAGTTACGTATTGAAGTTTGAAATGTTGAGTATCAACATAAATAAGTTTTGAATGGATAAATGGGTTTGTAGCACTTTTTCTACCTTAGCAATTTCGAGGACGAAATTATTTTAAGTGGGGAAGATTATAATGACCCGGACTCTTAGGGGTTAATTTTAAAAATATTTAATATGGATTTAAATATTGAGTTAAGTAAATAAATCAATTTTTATAGGGGGTTATCGATTTAAAAATCAATTTCAATTTAATATTGAAAATATTAAATAACATAATACGAAAATGGATTTAGTTGAATTCAAATTTTAATTTGAATTGAAAACAGTTCAAATAATTAATATGAAATCTATTTGAATTTATAACGATAATAATATTAATTTATTTTCGAGGAAAATAAATTAATAAATAAAATCACTGGGCCTTATTAAACCACGCACCCCTTTCTCCTCCACAAATTCAAAACCCATGCCTCTTCTTTTACCACAAACAAGAACATGCCGTGGTGTTCAAATTAAAACCATACCCGTCCTTTATATAACCACGATAACCCTTCTCCCTTCTCTTTTTCATTCTTCAGTTCTGAAAAAAAAACCATCTCGAAATCAAATCGGAGATCGCGAATGAGGAATTCGAGTGCCCTGGTTTTTGTGCGGAGCAATAAAAGGGTAGTTCAACAAGGGGAAGGGGGTATCATGAATCGCGATAGACACTGAGAAGCGGATCGAAGGAAGAGGTGCGACGCTTGTTGGAACTGGTAATCTCGAATAGCGAGAATAAGACTCTCGATTTGGGGATTTTCGAACAAGAAAGAGTCGCAGTTATCAGAGTTGCGTTCGATATTGGAAGGGTCGGAGGACTGCGTTCGATATTGGAAGAGCACGGCGAGTTTCTAGCAGGGTGACGATGGGATTCGAGGGTTTCTGTGGTGGTCTAGCGTTCAACGAAATGGTGAGAAGGGAGCTCGATGTCATTTTCTGATGGTGCGATGTGGCAGGAGAAGTTCGACAGTGGAGTTCGATGCTGAGTCTCCTGCAGCCGCAGATGTTCATAAAGGAAAGGCAGAGTAGTTGATGGAATGAGGGGAGACTGTGGTGAGTGTTGTTTGATGGAAATGGGGATGGCTTTCAAAGTGTTCGATGAATTGCCAAAATAGACAGTGGCAGTTTTGTTAGGGTGCTTTGCAGAGTTTACTGAGAGGATTTCGACGCAGTGGAGATTGATGTTGATTTCGTGGAGATGGTTGGTGAGGTTCGAAGGTTCGATGCAAGTGTTCGCGCTCTAAAGTAATTAAGGTATACTTATCTTCTTTACTGTTTAATCCATTTAAAATTGTAACGTGAATATATATATATATATGTATGTATGTATGTATGTATATAGTTAAAACTGAAATTTTACAGTAAAAAGGAAATGAGATAAGGGTAATTCCAATTTAATACCTTGATTAGTTTATGTTTAACAATACATAGGTTTGGTTAAGTATATTGGTTAAGTTAGAAGTTATTTAGTAACCATTAGAAGAAGAGAAAATATAAAGGAAAATTATTTATTTATTTAAATAATTAATTTAAATAAATAAATGTTTAATTGGTAAATTTGAATAAAATCATCGCAGGTGTGAATTTATTCGAGAAAATACATTTCCGAGATGAAATGGAAATTTATTTGGTTGTTCGGCAATTTAAATTCTGGTGAGTAAATCTCACTCACCTTTTAGTTAGAATTATTTTCATATCGTTTAAAATAATTGTTTGTTGCTTGTTGAATGCTTTCTGATTTGTTTGATATATATTAGTTATTTAGGACTATTATATATATATTGGTGTAACGACCCAGAAAATCTGAACCAATTTAAATTTTTTAAATTGGCTAAAATAATGGATTTTAAATATTTAAAATAAATATTTTAAATAATGGCGATGAAAACTAAGTTTGAATCGACAATTGAAAACGAATATAATTAATTATAATTATAAACAAGGCCTGAAATGGCGTGGCAGTTTCAAAAATTGAATTCAAACTTTGTCGGACTGTACCGGGTGAAAAACAATCCGGATTTTAGTGAAACCAAAAATATTTAAATCTGCTAGATAATATCTTTCCAACGAATCTGACAAATCGAAATTTGATAGCGGGAATCAAAAGATAAGTCCAGTTGAAAATTCTGAATAGTCGCTATGGAATTCAGGCCCTTAAAAATGGACATTTTGCAAACGACCTCGGATTTCGATAAAACCCCTTTTGTTAGATCCGCAGTGTCAAGTTATTGCTAGGTTTCAAATTCCATAATTTTTCGAATCAATATGTGTGCGTGGCAAAGGGAAACGCGTTTGACCGGTTTTAGTTGATTTTAATCGACTGGAAATTGGCCATTTTTCAAACGGTCTCGGAATTCGACGAAACTAGTTTTGTTAGGACCGTATCGTCAATACGAAGCTAGAAAATATTTTTCTGGAATTTTTCTAGTTAGTATGTGGCCCTGGTAATTTGAAATGTACGTTTAAAATTCAATATAGTGATTTAAATGTAAATTCAACGAAAACTGATTGTAACGATCAAATCAGCTTGCGATACATATCCCATTGTGTTCGGAATGGGGGTAAAACGCTATGGGCGACAGGCGGTAGGCCTCGTTTCGAGGTCGTATGTAAAAGTCAACTTTTTTGCAAAATTAAATAATTAAATAATAAAAAAAATTTAATTCCCTCGCCTTATCCTTCGTTCTGGCCCCCCCCCCCCCCCCCGTTCATTTCAATTTCAAACGAAAGAAAGAAAGAAAAAAAACCTCGTCGAAGTCGAAGACCGACCGCCATCACCTCGTCGAGGAGACCCCGCCTCCGCCTGTTCCCCCTCCATAGATCGAAGTCCCTAACCTAGAACCTCCGACGCCCTAACCTAGAACCTCCGACGTCGAGCCACCCGCCTCCGCCTGTCTCTCCTCCAACCGCGACCTCCCCGACGCCGCCAAGAGCAGCAGCAGTCCCACCCCCCCTTCGCAGATTGCGGTGAGTATTTTATTTTATATTTATTTTTATTCTGTAAAACTGATTTTTTAATTAGGGTAAAACTGATTTTTTTATTAGAGTAAAACTGATTTTTCAATTAGGGTAAAACTGATTTTTTAATTATAGTAAAACTGTTTTTTTTAAAAGGTTAAAACTGTTTTTTTAAAAGGTTAAAACTGTTTTTTTTAAAAGGTTAAAACTGTTTTTTTGAAAGGTTTAAAAACTGAATTTAAAATGGTTTAAAACTGAATTTTAAAAGAATTTAAAACTGAATTTTAAAAGGGGTTTAAAACTGAATTTTAAAAGGGTTTAAAAACTGATTTTAATTTTAAGAAAAGGAAAAATATTTAAACTTTAAATAGAAAAAGATCAGATTTTTTTTGAATAGAAAAGATCATATTTTTAAAATAGAAAAGACGGAATTTTTATTAAGTAGAAGAAGTAAGATATGATTCTTATATTTTTAAAGCAATAAAAATATAATTTTTACATCATAGGAATAATAAAAATATGATCTTTATATATTGAATAGCGAAGTCAAAATGCAAGTTTTATATATTGAATAACATAGTAAAAATTCGATTTTTACATATGTAGAGAATACGGGCAACGAAAGCGACGAAAGGCGAGATTGGCGAAGATTTCTATAAAGAAAGAGTCGTAGTATTGGATAGCTATTGGTGAGATTTCTGATTTAAAAATTATAAATGTGTGAGAATTTCTCACTCTTCAATTTCTTTAGCTATATATATATGTGTGAAATTAAAGTGAATTGCTATATATAACTATATATATATATATATATATATATATATATATATATATATATATATATATATACGCCCCTCATCCACAAACCATGGACGATATTTATTGGTTGAAATGGTTGTGAAAATTGATTGATAGCGAATGATTGTTTGGGATTGTTTGTGATTGATATTGGTTGATAGTGGTTGAAAAATACCCATTTGTGGTTGAGAAATATTTGGTTGAAACCACATAGGATTAGTTTGTGGAAATGAAATAAATATATACATGCCGCCTGCGTGCGAACTAGATGCATGATCCCCATTGTCAAAAACCGCGAGATTTTAAGGTAGAGCGAGGAGCCGTACTAGGGACGGTCCCGGTTTAACTACCCTGCCGTTATGCTGCCGAAATTTTGAATAATATTCGTGTGTTTGAATTATTTTCATATGCTTAAAACTATATTTATTCATTGAATAGAAAACATTCATGTGTTGAATTGATATTCATTCGTTGATTAGAAATTCATGTGTTGAATGGTATTCATATTTTGAAATAAATTGTTTGATAATAAAAATCACCTTTTATCGACTATATGAACTGTGTAAAATAAACTCGTTTTAAAAGAAAGTGTTTTATGATAAAAATCCCATTTTTATCCCCAGCATGAAATATATAGAAAGATAGTGTTTTGAAATGAATTGTTTTACAATAAAAATCACATTTTTATTGTATGCATAAATCATTGAAATGTGAAGTGTTAAAAATAGCCACTTGTTCAAAATAAACATATATGAGTTGAAATATTCATTAATTAGCTAATGAAATGATTTGCACCTATTTATGTAACATTAGAATGAATGGTGTTTTTAAACCAAATAGAAATCAAATATGAAGTTGAATAGAAAATGATAAATGATAAGAACTGTATATATATGTACATGCATATTCATTGAACAGGTTATAGCAAAGGCGCTAGAGAAGAGGAATAAAATTTTGTGCCCGACAAATAGGTACACATTTACTGTTTTCTTTGGGTGATGATTTTGTGAGCCTGTTGGCTAGCCGCTTGGCTTTTTTCTTTTTCTTTTTGAGATTAGAAGGACCGGGAAAGCTATTTGCAATTTCCCGATGCTCCCGGTGCAGGGGAGGTTATGGCGAAATTTTCCAAAATTTTAAGGTGTTAGAAAAAAATTTGAAGTGAAAACGATATTGAAATCATTGAATGAATTATATTTATATAAATATATAAATATAAATAAAATTAAAATGAAACGAAGCCGTGCAGTTCGTATTTTGAAACCGTGATTTCAAACAACTAGTACGGGGAATCCGACCATTGGATTTTCCCGAAATCTCAACCGTCGGGTTCGCCTTGGAAATATCTTCCCAACGGCACCAACCTTGTAAAAATCCAACGATTGGATTGTCTGGAATGTTTAATTCAAATCTGAAGAAAAACAGCGCCAGAAACGATTATATTTATTTTTATATATAAATATAATTATATTTAATCGAATAACGACGCTGCAGTTCGTATTTTGAAATCGAAACTTCAAACGATTGTACCGGGAGATCCGACCGTCGGATTTTCCCGAAACTGAAACCGTTGGATTCGTTTTGAAAAGACCTTTCTAATGATGTAAATTTTGTGAAGATCCAACGGTTAGATTTTCAGATATGTGTAAATCAAATCTGAAGAAAAACAGCGCCACGGACGCTTTATGGCCCGAAGCGTCGTATTGAATAAAATAGCTATTTTAAAATAAATAAAAATAGCGATAAATAGTTATAAAATATCATAAGCGATATGGAATAGAAATAAACAGAATTTGTTCGATTTATGTGGTTTTTGATGGTTGAATGTGTTTGGTGTGAAAATTACATTAAAGAACAAAATTGATGTTGTCAAATAATTTAACCATTGAAATAAATTGATTTGAAATTCTAAATATACGTGGATTATTTGAAAAGGCCGAGTTAATTCTCATTTCAAATAATCGACCGACGATTGAAATTCGAAGATGAAGACGACGGTCGAAGACCGGAGATCTTCACCTCGTTTGGATGGTAACCGAGGTCCTGATTGGGAGGCATCCCGAAATATGGATAATGAGTGGTGATCGTCCAGACGTACGTGGTGATCGAAGGGTTTGCGAGGTATTTAGTGCCTCCGGTTTCGTTCAGACCCAGAACGGACTTGTAAATGGACTATGTGTCTGACATTGGAGTTTATTCTGTGTTGATTGATTTCTGTTAAATATACATCTGTTTGGCGGCAGAGAATTTATTCTTTTGCTTAACGCCCTTCTCTGAGACGCACGAGCTCAGAGGTTGTATATCGATGGACATCAGTTGCATGGCATGAATTGCCTATGTGGCATGCTAAGATGCAGTGATCAGGGCTTCTGTTGAAAAGCAAAAGTCTTGTGGTGATGATCAAAGCACCGCCTATGTGGCGTAGCTTTGTGTATAACGTGAATTCGCGAGCCTCACACCCCGGTATGAACCAGAAACGGGAGAAGGACCTCAGGGAGGGCATGCGTTTCCTTCTAGCTAGGGTGGTGTCAGTGACCTACCAGCCCTGACATTTATATACTTTTCACCTATGTGGTTGTTGCTGTTTCGAGGCGCCTCGGTTAGATCGGACGATCCGGGTCCGATGGAGTCATTCATTGGCTCATTCACGCCCCAAAGGGCGGGGAAACGTAGTGTTCAGGCATTTTTAATCCACATCGGTGGACCGGCCTTGTCGCTCCAAGGGTCGATGCGTTCTGATCCTGAGACACGGGCTAGAGCGTCTCAAATTCGGTAAGGACTATCTTTTGCCTCGGTTCATGACGGAAATCCAATTTCCAAATACGTGACTGTGCGGTTTTGATTGTATACCTATATATATGGCGACATAGTGGTATGGGGCATTAATGCCGTCTATGATTGATAGTTATGATTTGAAATTGTTTTCAGAACATATAAACACTAGCAATAATATCAAATGCCTTTGTTTTATTCGTATCAATCATATTTTGGCCGTTATAAGGTAAAACTCTATCCTCCGGTTTGCGTTGCATTGTGTGATGGGAACTGAGTCTTATAACGGCTTCATTTTTATAAAAAGCATAGCGATGTTTAAAAGAAAGATTTGTTTTAAAGCACTGGCAATCCAATGGAGTAAACCCGTTCCACGAAAGTGGCGTGGTCCTGTGATTGGCCAATTATATATGTGTTGAGTGGATTTCTCATACCAGTCCCATGACTGACTCGTATTTTGTTTCACTTTCAAACTCGGGTGCCCCTTTTTCTACACGGGCAGCCTTGTATTCAGGTTTAGCTGGTTCTTTTTCTGGATAGCTGGAGCTGAAGATGGATTCTATCATTTATTTCTTTTTATGCTGTTCAGCTCCTATTGTACATGTTTTGTTTATTTCCGCTGTAGACATTTATGTATAGCTGAACTGTATTTGTACTAAGTAAGATCCTGTATACTGTGTAACTCTGATGATTACTTTTATCTAGTATATTCTATTGTTCATATCTGGTGTATTTATTTAATTCTGTTCTGCTATTATCTGTTTCTGTGTTATATTCCATAGATAACCCTTGTTTCCGTGAGAACGGGATTTCGGGTCGTCTCAATGTGGTATCAGAGCTTTGGTTAAGCTTAGTTCTGGAATATAACATTTGAACGAACTCGTCAGAAATAGAACCAGTAGTGTTCTAGGACGGGTAACTCCATACAGATAGGATCAGTAATATCCTAGTATGAGTAAAGCAGAATGATTACACATCGATATACACAAATTGGTTGTTGTATTGTGGGATTGTAGATTTATCAAACCACTTTCGACTTTGTTCCTTTTCGGGGACGAAAAGTTTTAAGTGGGGGAGATTGTAACGACCCAGAAAATCTGAACCAATTTAAAATTTTTAAATTGGCAAAAATAATGGATTTTAAATATTTAAAATAAATATTTTAAATAATGGCGATGAAAACTAAGTTTGAATCGACAATTGAAAACGAATATAATTAATTATAATTATAAACAAGGCCTGAAATGGCGTGGCAGTTTCAAAAATTGAATTCAAACTTTGTCGGACTGTACCGGGTGAAAAACAATCCGGATTTTAGTGAAACCAAAAATATTTAAATCTGCTAGATAATCTCTTTCCAACGAATCTGACAAATCGAAATTTGATAGCGGGAATCAAAAGATAAGTCCAGTTGAAAATTCTGAATAGTCGCTATGGAATTCAGACCCTTAAAAATGGACATTTTGCAAACGACCTCGGATTTCGATGAAACCACTTTTGTTAGATCCGCAGTGTCAAGTTATTGCTAGGTTTCAAATTCCATAATTTTTCGAATCAATATGTGTGCGTGGCAAAGGGAAACGCGTTTGACCGGTTTTAGTTGATTTTAATCGACTGGAAATTGGCCATTTTTCAAACGGTCTCGGAATTCGACGAAACTAGTTTTGTTAGGACCGTATCGTCAATACGAAGCTAGAAAATATTTTTCTGGAATTTTTCTAGTTAGTATGTGGCCCTGGTAATTTGAAATGTACGTTTAAAATTCAATATATTGATTTAAATGTAAATTCAACGGAAACTGATTGTAACGATCAAATCAGCTTGCGATACATATCCCATTGTGTTCGGAATGGGGGTAAAACGCTATGGGCGACAGGCGGTAGGCCTCGTTTCGAGGTCGTATGTAAAAGTCAACTTTTTTGCAAAATTAAATAATTAAATAATATAAAAAAAAATTAATTCCCTCCCCTTATCCTTCGTTCTGCCCCCCCCCCCCCCCGTTCATTTCAATTTCAAACGAAAGAAAGAAAAAAAAAAAAAAACCTCGTCGAAGTCGAAGACCGACCGCCATCGCCTCGTCGAGGAGACCCCGCCTCCGCCTGTTCCCCCTCCATAGATCGAAGTCCCTAACCTAGAACCTCCGACGTCGAGCCACCCGCCTCCGCCTGTCCCTCCTCCAACCGCGACCTCCCCGACGCCGCCAAGAGCAGCAGCAGTCCCCCCCCCCCCCTTCGCAGATTGCGGTGAGTATTTTATTTTATTTTATATTTATTTTTATTCTGTAAAACTGATTTTTCAATTAGGGTAAAACTGATTTTTTAATTATAGTAAAACTGTTTTTTTTAAAAGGTTAAAACTGTTTTTTTAAAAGGTTAAAACTCTTTTTTTTAAAAGGTTAAAACTATTTTTTAAAAGGTTTAAAAACTGAATTTTAAAAGGGTTTAAAACAGAATTTTAAAAGAATTTAAAACTGAATTTTAAAAGGGGTTTAAAACTGAATTTTAAAAGGGTTTAAAAACTGATTTTAATTTTAAGAAAAGGAAAAAGATTTAAACTTTAAATAGAAAAGATTAGATTTTTTTTGAATAGAAAAGATCATATTTTTAAAATAGAAAAGACGGAATTTTTATTAAGTAGAAGAAGTAAGATATGATTCTTATATTTTTAAAGCAATAAAAATATAATTTTTACATCATAGGAATAATAAAAATATGATCTTTATATATTGAATAGCGAAGTCAAAATGCAAGTTTTATATATTGAATAACATAGTAAAAATTCGATTTTTACATATGTAGAGAATACGGGCAACGAAAGCGACGAAAGGCGAGATTGGCGATGATTTCTATAAAGAAAGAGTCGTAGTATTGGATAGCTATTGGTGAGATTTCTGATTTAAAAATTATAAATGTGTGAGAATTTCTCACTCTTCAATTTCTTTAGCTATATATATATGTGTGAAATTAAAGTGAATTGCTATATATAACTATATATAAATATATATATATATATATATATATATATATATATATATATACGCCCCTCGTCCACAAACCATGGACGATATTTATTGGTTGAAATGGTTGTGAAAATTGATTGATAGCGAATGATTGTTTGGGATTGTTTGTGATTGATATTAGTTGATAGTGGTTGAAAAATACCCATTTGTGGTTGAGAAATATTTGGTTGAAACCACATAGGATTAGTTTGTGGAAATGAAATAAATATATACATGCCGCCTGCGTGCGAACTAGATGCATGATCCCCATTGTCAAAAACCGCGAGGTTTTAAGGTAGAGCGAGGAGCCGTACTAGGGACGGTCCCGGTTTAACTACCCTGCCGTTATGCTGCCGAAATTTTGAATAATATTCGTGTGTTTGAATTATTTTCATATGCTTAAAACTATATTTATTCATTGAATAGAAAACATTCATGTGTTGAATTGATATTCATTCGTTGATTAGAAATTCATGTGTTGAATGGTATTCATATTTTGAAATAAATTGTTTGATAATAAAAATCACCTTTTATCGACTATATGAACTGTGTAAAATAAACTCGTTTTAAAAGAAATTGTTTTATGATAAAAATCCCATTTTTATCCCCAGCATGAAATATATAGAAAGATAGAGTTTTGAAATGAATTGTTTTACAATAAAAATCACATTTTTATTGTATGCATAAATCGTTGAAATGTGAAGTGTTAAAAATAGCCACTTGTTCAAAATAAACATATATGAGTTGAAATATTCATTAATTAGCTAATGAAATGATTTGCACCTATTTATGTAACATTAGAATGACTGGTGTTTTTAAACCAAATAGAAATCAAATATGAAGTTGAATAGAAAATGATAAATGATAAGAACTGTATATATATGTACATGCATATTCATTGAACAGGTTATAGCAAAGGGGCTAGAGAAGAGGAATAAAATTTTGTGCCCGACAAATAGGTACACATTTACTGTTTTGTTTGGGTGATGATTTTATGAGCCTGTTGGCTAGCCGCTTGGCTTTTTTCTTTTTCTTTTTTGAGATTAGAAGGACCGGGAAAGCTATTTGCAATTTCCCGATGCTCCCGGTGCAGGGGAGGTTATGGCGAAATTTTCCAAAATTTTACGGTGTTAGAAAAAAATTTGAAGTGAAAACGATATTGAAATCATTGAATGAATTATATTTATATAAATATATAAATATAAATAAAATTAAAACGAAACGAAGCCGTGCAGTTCGTATTTTGAAACCGTGATTTCAAACAACTAGTACGGGGAATCCGACCATTGGATTTTCCCGAAATCTCAACCGTCGGGTTCGCCTTGGAATTATCTTCCCAACGGCACCAACCTTGTAAAAATCCAACGGTTGGATTGTCTGGAATGTTTAATTCAAATCTGAAGAAAAACAGCGCCAGAAACGATTATATTTATTTATATATATAAATATAATTATATTCAATCGAATAACGACGCTGCAGTTCGTATTTTGAAATCGAAACTTCAAACGATTGTACCGGGAGATCCGACCGCCGGATTTTCCCGAAACTGGAACCGTTGGATTCGTTTTGAAAAGACCTTTCTAATGATGTAAATTTTGTGAAGATCCAACGGTTAGATTTTTAGATATGTGTAAATCAAATCTGAAGAAAAACAGCGCCACGGCCGCTTTATGGCCCGAAGCGTCGTATTGAATAAAATAGCTATTTTAAAATAAATAAAAATAGCGATAAATAGTTATAAAATATCATAAGCGATATGGAATAGAAATAAACTGAATTTGTTCGATTTATGTGGTTTTTGATGGTTGAATGTGTTTGGTGTGAAAATTACATTAAAGAACAAAATTGATGTTGTCAAATAATTTAACCATTGAAATAAATTGATTTGAAATTCTAAATATACGTGGATTATTTGAAAAGGCCGAGTTAATTCTCATTTCAAATAATCGACCGACGATTGAAATTCGAAGATGAAGACGACGGTCGAAGACCGGAGATCTTCACCTCGTTTGGATGGTAACCGAGGTCCTGATTGGGAGGCATCCCGAAATATGGATAATGAGTGGTGATCGTCCAGACGTACGTGGTGATCGAAGGGTTTGCGAGGTATTTAGTGCCTCCGGTTTCGTTCAGACCCAGAACGGACTTGTAAATGGACTGTGTGTTTGACATTGGAGTTTATTCTGTGTTGATTGATTTCTGTTAAATATACATCTGTTTGGCGGCAGAGAATTTATTCTTTTGCTTAATGCCCTTCTCTGAGACGCACGAGCTCAGAGGTTGTATATCGATGGACATCAGTCGCATGGCATGAATTGCCTGTGTGGCATGCTAAGATGCAGTGATCAGGGCTTCTGTTGAAAAGCAAAAGTCTTGTGGTGATATCAAAGCACCGCCTGTGTGGCGTAGCTTTGTGTATAACGTGAATTCGCGAGCCTCACACCCCGGTATGAACCAGAAACGGGAGAAGGACCTCAGGGAGGGCATGCGTTTCCTTCTAGCTAGGGTGGCGTCAGTGACCTACCAGCCCTGACATTTATATACTTTTCACCTATGTGGTTGTTGCTGTTGCGAGGCGCCTCGGTTAGATCGGACGATCCGGGTCCGATGGAGTCATTCATTGGCTCATTCACGCCCCAAAGGGCGGGGAAACGTAGTGTTCAGGCATTTTTAATCCACATCGGTGGACCGGCCCTGTCGCTCCAAGGGTCGATGCGTTCTGATCCTGAGACACGGGCTAAAGCGTCTCAAATTCGGTAAGGACTATCTTTTGCCTCGGTTCATGACGGAAATCCAATTTCCAAATACGTGACTGTGCAATTTTGATTGTATACCTATATATATGGCGACATAGTGGTATGGGGCATTAATGTCGTCTATGATTGATAGTTATGATTTGAAATTGTTTTCAGAACATATAAACACTAGCAATAATATCAAATGCCTTTGTTTTATTCGTATCAATCATATTTTGGCCGTTATAAGGTAAAACTCTATCCTCCGGTTTGCGTTGCATTGTGTGATGGGAACTGAGTCTTATAACGGCTTCATTTTTATAAAAAGCATAGCGATGTTTAAAAGAAAGATTTGTTTTAAAGCACTGGCAATCCAATGGAGTATACCCGTTCCACGAAAGTGGCGTGGTCCTGTGATTGGCCAATTATATATGTGTTGAGTGGATTTCTCATACCAGTCCCATGACTGACTCGTAGTTTGTTTCACTTTCAAACTCGGGTGCCCCTTTTTCTACACTGGCAGCCTTGTATTCAGGTTTAGCTGGTTCTTTTTCTGGATAGCTGGAGCTGAAGATGGATTCTATCATTTATTTCTTTTTATGCTGTTCAGCTCCTATTGTACATGTTTTGTTTATTTCCGCTGTAGACATTTATGTATAGCTGAACTGTATTTGTACTAAGTAAGATCCTGTATACTGTGTAACTCTGATGATTACTTTTATCCAGTATATTTTATTATTCATATCTGGTGTATTTATTTAATTCTGTTCTGCTATTATCTGTTTCTGTGTTATATTCCAAAGATAACCCTTGTTTCCGTAAGAACGGGATTTCGGGTCGTCTCAATTGGGTTGATGATTGGTTGGATTCCCGCAGTCTCATTAGCGGATGCCCGCAGTTTCATAGCGGATGATTACCTTATACGCCCCACGCTATGATAGTGGATGACCTTCTATACCGCGATATCCTGCCTCGAAGCAGGATGGGTATTACTATGTTGACTAACATCTGTGGATGCAGGAAAACAGGTTGGAGGAATCCAACTAGATTCCTCAAAAATATATTATCTGTTTGTTGTTTGTTTGATTTCATCAATATTCATATATGATGTGTTAAAAATCAAATGATTGAAATGGGTTGATTTGATTGTTTAAAATATCCCTGGGCTTGAATATTGATTTATAAAAATATCGAAAAGGGTATTTGAGATTTTAAAAAGGAAATTCTATTTTTTTAAATAGAATTTGAATTTTAATGAACTATAGGAAATATTTACTTGTTTTGAAGATATATAAAACGAGTATCGAATTTATAAACTTTGTTTATAAAGGAAAATATGGGATTTGAATCGAATTTATAAACTTTGTCTATAAAGAAAAATATGGGATTTGAATCGAATTTATAAACTTTGTTTATAAAGGAAAATATGGGATTTGAATCGAATTTATAAACTTTGTTTATAAATGAAAATATGGGATTTGAATTGAATTTATAAACTCTGTTTATAAATAGGAAAGATGGGATTTGAATTGAATTTATAAACTTTGTTTATAAATATATAATGTGGGATTTTAAGTAAAGTTATAAACGTTGTTTATAAATAAATGCAGAGAATTCAAATAGAATTTGAATAGATTTGAATATAGAATTCAAATGGACTTTAAACTATAGATTTGAATATAGAAATTCAAATGGACTTTAAACTATAGAATTTGAAAATAGAATTCAAATGAAGTTTAAATAAAGAGAATTCAAATAGAATTGAATTGGAATTTGAATAGAGAAGTCGATAAGGAAACGAGAGTATGAGTATAATTAGAATTTGTTAATATGCAGTTAAAATATATTTGGACATGTCATGTTCAAATATGAAGGTAAAATAGACTGAAAAGTTAAGTAACAGATTTAATTAACAAATTGAGTTAAAACGATTGGTATAGTTAAAATAGATTGGACAGGCATAAATATACAGGAGACAGGTATGGAATAAAGTATAGAAGTGAAATAAATAGAATGCCCGACAAAAAGGTACGTATTTAATTCATATATGAGATTTTATGCGCCGTATCGGCAAGCCGCTTGGCTTTTTCTTTTTCTTTTTAAGATGAGAAGGACCGGGAAAGCTATTTGAAATTTCCCAATTCTCCCGGTACAAAGGAGGTTATGGCGAATTTTTTCTGGAAGTTAAGGAGATAGAATATTTTTAAGATAATTTGATAGATAGAAATTAACATATCAAAATATATAGAAGTCGATAAGAAAACGAACTTAGAAATAGAATAGTATAATAAAAAAGGAAGTCTAGAATAAAATCTAGTAAGAATAGAAAGAGGAAGTGTATACGTGTTTAAAAGTGAATCAGCAGTTGTATGGTATTGATTATTCGAGTAAGTAGTCTTGTCTGTTTTGACGTTAAATGTTATTCGGTCAAGGTCAGAGAGGTAATTATACCCCAACTTGGTTGATTTCATGATATACCGATAAGTAGAAAGATTCAGGCTCGAAGATCAATGTGGAATCAGAATTAGTTAAATACTGTATTTGGGTTGTCGTAACGATGTTTTACACAACATCTGTTTTAACCCAAATATGTGCAAAGCTTGGAAATAGAATAATGAATATTTCCTAGTATAGAAAATATAGGAAGGCGATATATGGAAATGTTTTCCAAAGAACGTATAAGGCCAATATGGTTATTGAAAATATTTGGTTAACAAATATTGATAAAGAAATCGAGAAGTAATTTAATTAATGGAATATTAATTAAAGGCTCAGTGATTGTTGGATGTTTGGATGAACACTTGTTTTATTCGATAGTTAAATCATCGACTATCGAAACACTTGTTTTTATTCGATAGTTAAATCACAGACTATCGAAGTTTTTACCATCGTTGTCAATATGGAGAGACCGGTTGGATTATTATCCGAAGAACCACTCCATATCGGCAGTAGCGTGCGAATCAGATTATATAAAGATAATCGAAGACAGAGTAGAGTGCAAGGACTTTTTCTATTAATAGAAATAGTGCCTTCAGTTCATCCTGTTCCTGGGTGACTTGTGTGGATGGATGTCTGACAGAGTATTTCCAGAAAGGTCACGTACATTGATTTCTTCAACCGTACCGTGAGTGGAAGTGGAGAAGGAAACTTCTTTTAGCTGACACGTAATGTATTGTTGTAGACGTCAATCGGTGATTTGATGGATTTGACGATGTGACATTCGAAGTGAATCTGGTGTGATGATAAAGCGTAGCTTCTAGCCTCATCATCCGGTAAATGACAGAAGTCGGGCAGGCAGCATGTCTATTAAGGTCGCACCTATTAGGGTGTATAATCACCTGATCTAGAGTTTTATTTACTTCTAAAAATCTATTGTCGATGTTGTCCCATTCGGGAAGCGGTTGCTGATCCCAATCGTTGGTGATATACATTCGATACACTCAAGCGAAATGAGTGGTCGGTCATGTGTGGCTGAGTTGCAAGATGTTCTTGTTGAACTCGGTGTATTCTCCTCTAGAGATATACCAGCGGAAGGTGGTTCCATACCTTGTCATAGTTGGAAATCAAATACCCAATACATGCTTGCGGTTTATGATTTGTATATATATATATGTGGAACGTGAGATGCAAACGATCCACTAGATTGTTATCTATTTGATTAAGACATTATTATAATATCAAAAGAGTTTTGATATAAAGATAAGTCAAGTGTTGGATTCTCATAAGGGAAAAACCCGTTCCGTGTTATACGGCGTGGTCTTATGAGATATCATTTAGTTTCTGAAACTGTTTTAAACTGTTTACTCATACCGGACCCATGACTGACCCGGAGTTTATTTGTTTTGTTCTACCTAAACTCTTGGGTGCCTAAATTTGTACGGGCAGTAAAGTAGTTCAGGATTTTTCAGATATATCTAAAGGAGCTTGGAGCAGGAGGCTTCAGCGTTATCTAGTTATAGTGGTTCCGTTGTGTTGTAAGTGTTGTACTCTGATAAGTGCATGTTATACAGTTAAGATTTTGTATTTCAAAGATATGATATATTATATTTTGTTCCGCTGCGATGTGAGATTCTGTGTTGGTATTTCTGTTCTTCTATCTCTTTCTTCTAAAAAAAAATGTTTCGTATTTTCGTGATATTTGGGTTGGACGTATGATGTATATAGTCAACTCTGATGTTACGGAAATTTGGGTCATTACAAATCACGACAGAATCATTGTCAAATATTTATCTCTAGGGATCAGGTAGAGAAATTCAATAATAGTTCCCCCGCTCATGAAGATTTACGGTCTTCAATTTCTCCATCTCGATCAGCTTCATATATCTTCTTCGTTTACGTATTTGTTGGTTCGGAATGGTTTTCAAATATAAATTCGATCCCGGTCTTTCCATTCTAACAACGCGTTAGGTATGATTTTGATAGTCGGTCACTTAGCTATCAAAATAAACAATCATAAAAATAAAATCAATCCATTGGTTTTGCATTCAACGTCACTTGGCCATTAAAAATAATATATCAATTGTAATACCAAAAATAATACATCAGTTTCAACATATTAATATTCTCAAATCATTTTATTTATATACTTAGAAAAATGTCTTAAGATCCTATCTTTAAATATCATTCAAAGATTTGCTACTTATTATCTATCATTTGGAAAATCGATTTAACTTATCATCTTAAACAACCATTACGATAACTCTCTTGATTTCGATATTTTACCACCATAATCGTCACTTCTCTTTTTGGAATAAACTCATTCCCAACCTCATCTTTTTAATTTGAAAATACTGTTATATTTTCGCCAACCTTCTTTGATTTCTTTATTATGGAAATACCATATCATATTCCAAGCCCCTTTTTAAATTCCTTTCATTTCGGACCCCATTATATATATATATATATATATATATATATATATATATGTATGTATGTATGTATGTATCCAAGCTCATCAAATAACGATATATTATTATTTCTCCAAAATAAATTACTTCTAACATCTTCACCATTATGATTAATATCACCCTCCGATAATCCCGAAGTTGTTCAAGTTGGGGTATTTTAATTACCTCTCAGACCTTTATCAACAACATTCTTATCTTAAGGCAGATATCTGTTCTAATACCAAAATCCAATATTCATCCCAAATATCCAAATAAATCCCATTTTATTTATATCTCGATGAACTTCATCTCTTATTTATTATTGTGAATTTAAATCGCATCTTTATATCTCAACTCCCTTAACTACATTAATTCAAAACTTGGGTTTTCCGTTTGATTTCCATTTATATCTCCATTGGATTCCTAACCGTAAATCTGTCAGAAATATAATTCCCTAAATATTAACCCCGAAGGCTGAAACCGACATCAGATCAATACTTAGAAAGTTATTTATCCCAACTGATCTCCAGTTAAGTGTTAATTCTTTAATTTCATATCTGGCTTTTATTTCCATTCAAAAATCCTTTTCTAATAAATCGTTCCGATGATATTTAATAAACTCGAGTTTTATAACTCTATCCAACTTTGATCCAATTAAATATAATTTCAAATAAGAATTCACTTTAAAACTAAAATATAACTTAACTTATATTATTATTTTTATTATATTTTCTTTAAAATATCATTCTAAATAAATAAGCCTTATCATTACATAGACTTCCAGTTTGCTTTTAAATTATAAGATCTCCACTTTGATTATTAAATAATTGGTAATCAAATATCAATATTTAAAAAATGTTTACTTAACCATTGGATATTTCCATTAATATAAAAAGATAAATTCAGTAAATCCATTTAGTTAAAGTAATTGACTTGGTCAACTCTAACATGATTAACCCGTTAATCAAATCTCAATTCATCTTTCCATTTAAATTAATTACAATTTTAATTTATTTAAATAATCCCATTAGATTATTAAAATAATAATCCATTCATTATCATCTCATTTTAATTGTTATTAAAAACAATTAATCATCGTTATCAATTGTTATGTTAATTCCCTCTCACTTGCTTATCAATCTTATTAATATAAAAATCAGCATTATAAAATCATTTAATAATCACTTATAAACTTAAATAATAAAAATAAACATTTAATCCCTTTTTATAAACTCTATTTAAAATAATAGATTTTTAAAATCGATTTTCAGTCATAAAATAAATTTTATAACTTCATCTCTATCAGTTTACCTGCCGGTAAATCAGTCTTTATAAATTAGTGTATATTTGGGCCATCTACGATTATTCATCAACCAATATCACACATTGGTTAATAACAAGCAAACGTCGAATTCATATTCAACAATCAATAATCCAATTACATTGGTTAAACATTTCATGTAATGATCATATGCAAATAAATAATCAAATCAACTGATAGTAGTCAACCAATGATAATAATTCAAGCATCTAATTTAATTTAAATACATCTACATTATTATAAACATAACCAACAAGGTAAGTTACCTATGTTGGAAATAATCGTTAAAAATAACGATGTCATTTCATTTAAATTAAACAACGTTTAATTTAAAGAATCGATTTAAAATATTTAAAAAACATCCAAACAACCATTAAATTAACTAACAATTAACAAACATAAGAAACAAACTTTAAACCTGGTTTATAATAATTATAAATAGGAGAAGAACTGAGTGAGTTTAACTCACCTCGGTTTAATTCTGCTGATGAAACGCTTTGTTTTTAATTAAATTAAACAATTGTTTAATTTAATTAAAAATTTCGGTTGCTTCCTGCGCTGACAAATCCCGCTCCATCTCGTTGTGCTTGATGATTCGGTTCCAACATAATCATATGTTCATAAATCTGATCCTATATGTGCGATACATCATATTACTAAGTATATAACAGTTTAATTTAACAAAAATTGGACTTTAAAATGAAGCAGGCCTTACCACTAATGTGATCAGCCCATGCCACACCTAACCCACATGCAAACAGTTGAGTGCCCTTTTCTCCATCTCGTACAATGCTTTTGAAACCAGCTACCTTTAAATTCCTTTCCCCGCTTTTCTATTACGTTCTCCCCTTCCTTTTTTTCCGATGATAGCCTACTTGGTCAAATATCTACGCAGCCCACGCCCTGCCAACATGCATGTATGTCCTTAGATTTTTGATCGAGCCTTCCCCTTGCATTCTTCCCAGCACGTACCTCTACTTTTCCCCATCATATACTGCTGCGTTGTATTTTTTTAATACCACAAACTCGACAGCCCATCTACAAACCCACGTTCAAAACTTTAAGGCCTCCGCCTATACAAAACAATTCTTTGTCTTCTCCGTTTCATATTCCTGGAGCTTGCTTTTGTATCCTCCTATGTCACTCCAGTGCAACCCGACTTTCTTCCTTTTGTTTTTTTATTTTATTTGTTTCTCCTCGTAAGCCCAACGATTTATAAATCCCATGTACCCACTATTTCCCAAACCCACACTGTACAGTTTCTTCTTCATTTCCCCACTGCTCTTTATTTCGTTTTCGCTAGTCCCCCACGTCATCTATCCTTTTCGCATCCATAGGTCACCATTTCCATATTGTCTCTCTTCCGATTGTTTGCTTCTTTCTCCCGCAACTCTTCGCATGTTTCCAAAACCAACCCCAGTGGCTCCTTCCATGCATGTAACACATCCTGCCTCATTGTATGAAACGACCCAAACTCTCCCTTGCGGGAAAGCCCGGATTGAGTTGAGAACACGACAAATCAGAACACAGGCAGAAGAACATTTCATTTCTTATTACAACAATTACATCAGAGTACAAGAATATAATAGAGTATGAATAAATAATATACATTTGACAAATATCAGAGATTCAAATTACAAAGAGTGGAAAATTAATACATAACACAAATGTAAGAAATACACAGATACAGAGCGTTCCGAATATAGCTCCAGCTGTAAATCCAGGATCTTGTGAATATAATATCTGCGAAACCGAAACTACTAGCTGCCCGTGTGGAAAATAGGGGCACACAGAGTTTAGGTTAAAACAATAAACTCCAGGTGAGTCATGTGACTGGTGTGAGAACAAAAACAGTTATTAAATCTTTTACTTTAAAAGTAAATCAAGGGACCAAGCCGTATAACATGGAACGGGTTCCTCCCAAGAATACCAGTGCATAAAATAAATAGTGCAATGCTTTTTGGAAAAATGAAGCTATTATAAGACTTAGGTCCCAACACACAATGCAACGCAAGCCGGAGGATAGAGTTTTCCCTTATAATAGCCAAATATGCTTGGTACGTTTAAAACAAATCATTTGATACTATTATAAGTGCATAGTGTATAAAACAACTTCAAATATAAATGTATTAATCATAGACGGCATGGGTACTATATATCATGTCACCATACTAGGCTCTACAATCAAAACTGAAATATCACGTACTGGAAATTGGATTTCCGTCATGAGTCAAGGTAAGGGATGTACTCCTAACCGCTTCGAGACACTCTAGCAAATGTCTCAGGACTACACACTCTGGGCAACCCTTGGATCCTGCAGTGCCGGTCCTCCCTTACGTTTGAGGATTAATTATTCCTGAACACACGTTTCCCGGTCCTATAGAACCTATCCATCGGCTCCGTAGTAACCGATATATCCGAGGCGCCTCGCTATCCATCATCCACATAGGTAAAAAATATAAATGTCTGGGCTCGATACTATGACACCACCCATAGCTAGAAAGAAATGTCATGTTCTCACTACGTCCCTTATCCTGTTTTTGACTCATATCGAGGTTTGAGGCCCGCGAATTAACGCTATACACAAAGCTATGCCCTTTAAGTCCGTGGTTTGATCATCAACCACAAGACTCTACTTTTCAACAGAATCCTTGATCACTGCATCTCTGCATGCCACACTGACAATTCATGCCATGTAACTGATGTCTATCGATATATAACCTTTGAGCTCGTACGTCTCAGAGAAGGGTGTTAAGCAAGGGAATAAATTCTCCGCCACCAAACAGATATATATTTAATAGAGATCAATTAACACAGAATAAAATCCACTGTTAGACACTCATCCATTACTAGTTCGTTCTGGGTCTGAACAAAACCGGAGGCACCTTATTCCTCGCCCCGTATGTCCAATACAAGAGAGAGGTCCTCGCATATCCGGTCGATCTCCAAGTACGTCTGAACGATCACCACTTATAACCTTATCTTGGGTGTACCGCCCAATCAAGACATCAGTAATCATCCAAACGATGTAAAGATCTCCGGTCCTCAACCATCCTCGACTTATCGTCGAATCAGTTATTCAGAATGGGTATAAACCCGGCCTTTCCGAATAACTCGCATATTTTATAAGCAAGTGCTATAAAAACACAACATACGCCTCATTCCAATTCTGTATATTCTTTTATTTAAATATTCATATCCTTTGGGAAAGGTTCCCATTAATTTTATCAAAGATAAATTCTTTAAATTTATTCTTTAGTCTTTCTTTGGATATCAATTCAAACCAAATTAAGGTTTATCAACTAGTTGGGATTACCGCACCTTACCGAAGTAATCATTTGTTTTATTTTCCAATCCCGACCTATTCATCCCATGGAGCAAAACTAGTAATACTCCATGTCTAACACCACGGTGTTATCGGTAAATTTAATTACCATTTCACGTTTAAATCTAATTAAAGATTTAACTATCGCTTGGAGTAAAACTGGTGCTACTCCATTCTCGATCATTTCCCGAATTTGTAATTTAAATTGTCATATTCTCTTTTCAATCTAAATAAAGATTCATTAAAACTCCACTTAGTTTTAATCTTCCCAAAAATCAATATTAATGATTATTTAACTTTGGAAACACAAACATGTCGCATCGACAATCTACACCATACTATTGATTTCTACCAATATATAACCACTAAGCTCGTACGTCTTAGAAAAGGGTGTTAAGCAAGAGAATAAATTCTCCGCCACCAAACAGATATATATTTAACCGAGATCAACCATACAGTTCGAAATACAATGTTAGACATATAATCCTGCCTTTAACTGGGTTAAAGAACTAATGTCATTTAAAACAAAGTTCACGATAAACCCAAAATCACATTCCATTAATTATGGAATCTTCACAGAAAATAGATCAATATATGTAATCGATATCAATTTCCGTATCCGACTAATAGTAAAAATGGAATAACGACAAAGACTTTTAAATTCCATATATATTAATAGTCTTCCTCCACAGAAACTTACTTCGATTATTACCAAATCGAATTCCACTCAATTCCAATTTAATATATTAAATTGGAAAACTTTACTTTGTAAATCGGGTTAAAGAACAAATGTCGTTAAAAACACAATTCACAATAAACCCGATTCACATTCCATTTTATTCGAGTTACTAAATATAACTGGAAACTCTAATAATCTTAATTAAAAGATTTATTCTTATCACACGGGGTTTAAGAATAGTGTTATTGAAGACACCATTCACGACAAACCCAAAATCCAATTCTTTTATTCAATTCCAATTAAATATTAATTAAGTGGAAAACTTCACTAAATCTTAATTAAAAGATTAATCATTTTTCTCAACTGGGTTTAAAAACAGTGTTATTGAAGACATCATTCACGACAAACCCAAAATCCAATTTGATATGAAATACAAGGCTCTGAATAGAAATTATATTGGCTTATATTAAATATCAAATTCTGAAACCAACAAATATCGTATTGGAAATAACGATATAAATACATCTTCCAAATTTCCATAACAATATCTGTATAATCGCGGAATCCAATATTGAAATATTCCAAAGATGATTTCCATTCAAATCCATTCCAATTTGTTCGTTGGAAATTTCTGGTTATATTAAAACCATTCTCTATCCAATTTATTTATTTAAATATAATTGGATTATAATTCTAGTTAATAACTAGTTCATTTCGATAAAAATATATTTTTATCTTTCCAAATATATAAGTTTTCATCCCAATTCTTTCCAAATCATTTATTACGATTTTACAAAAATTATTAATATTTTTAATGATTTTATTAAGGCCCTTATAGTCGATTTCCATAAACGGTCATAGAACTGCACTTACAACGACCTTTTCCAAATTTGATTTGGACATAATCCCAAATCCAACCGTTAGATTCAAATCTCTCATATTCATTGGAAAGCTCTTTTCGATACGAACCCAACGGTTCCGGTTGTAGGAGAATCCGATGGTCGGATCTCCCGTAATATCAATTCGAACTCAATGGTCGAAATTCGCGAATGGTCGCGGCGAGGCGCATTCTATTCAGGCCATTATATTATTTATATATTATATATTATATGTATTTCATCGATTTCCATTTAAAACGTATTTTATAAGTTGTTTTAAATTCGTTTTAAAAATGATTCTGACTTCATTTTCAATTTTTAAACCAAAATTGAATATTCTATATCATTATAATATATATGATAATATTTTCAAAATATTAGATTTTGAAATCATTTCTTTTTCGATATTCATTGTAAGAATGAATAAAATCGATATGAATATCGTTCACGTCAAAATGTCGCAAATCTAAACAATACGGCTTCATATATTTCGATATTTTCGTGTCCATCCCAAATCGGACATCAAAATCATATTTTGATCCATTTCTGAATATTATCTTAAAATATTCGTTATTTCAAAATATTCGTTATTTCAAAATATCCATTATTTCAAAATTGGAATCAGACACAGTCAATTACCATATAATGTTATTTATATGGATTTCAGACAACACATGTATACAACAACCATGATACACAGTCAACCATCATCCACAGTGCCTTACGCAACGGCTAAAGCATTAAATATAAATATTTAATGCTTATAACAGTCTGTCAACCAACCGATTGACATACAACTAAACAATCGGGATTAGTCTATGCCAAATATCATCCCAATACCCGTGTGGGGTTTCAACCAACAAATACTGAATATTATTTGTGTAGTTGGGCGATGCGTAAAATTTATCGTCTCAATCAATATCAGTCAAATAGGTGTACATAAACAAATTGTCCGATTTGTAAATGAATATTTATTTTAATCATATACACGTTTAAATTATATTTTTAACTATAAAATATTTATTTTAACACATGAATAATTTATACAGTTCATTTATACAATAAAAATGATATTTTTATTATTCTAACATTTTTAGAAAATTTTGGCGGCATAACGGCGCGATACTAAAACCGGAATAAGGTCTAACCTTATCCCTCGCCTAATAATGGCTCGCGCTATACATAAACCAAATTCAGTCAATTCCATTCACATCCCAAACCAAATTCAAATAAATGAATCAATCAAAACAAACAACCAAACATCCAAGGTTTCAAACAAAGGTGTCGGGTGCTACTAAGCATTGTCTGCATCCTAGTATATATTTAACTGTAAACAAAGTTATAGTGAGAAGTTCTCACCTTTGGGATCCACTCCGCCAGTTTTATTTCTGAATTTCTGAACAGTTTGGATTTTCCCGAAATTCCAACGCACTCTTTTTCACGCTGTTCATAGAAAAAAATCACATTTTTAATATGATGTTTATATATTTAAAAATCGCATTTTTATATCGCTATATATAATTAAAAATCACATTTTTTAATTCTCTACTCATTTAAAAAAATCATATTTTTAATTTGCTATATATATAATAAAAATCACACTTTTATACTAACGTTATATATATATATATATAAAAATCATGTTTTTATATTGCTACAATATAAATAAAAATCACATTTTTATATTAACGTTATATATATAAAGATCATATTTTTATATCGCTACTATATACATAAAAATCATATTTTTAATTCAAATCTATATATATAAAAATCATGCTTTTATTTCAAATATATATATATATATATATAAATCGTGTTTTTATTTTATGGTATTTTATATAAATATTACATTTTTATTCAAAGATTTTTGATATAAAAACCACATTTTTAATCACATAAATAGTTAAAAACAAAAATAAAAACTCACCGGCAGATGGATTGACGGAGGAGGGTCGGCTGGGGGTCCAGCCAGAGGCGACATGCGGTCTGGTGGTGCTCAGGTGGGTGTGGGCGCGGCGTTCAAGGGGTTTTGGTGGTTGAATGTGGCGGAGGAGACTGTGTGGAGGCGCAAGGGGGTGGCTGGGCGGTCGCGGCGAAAGCCAAAAGGAGGTGACGGTGGCCTTGAACGGAAGGGCTACAGTTTTATGGTGAAAGGGGGGCTAGAGTTCGCGACCTAGGCAGATTTCAGGAGGAGAGAGGGAAAGGGAGGAGGATCGGAGAAGGGGGGGTTGCGCGGCGGACCTGGCGGCGACCGGGAGGGGGGGTCGACGGCGACGAACGCCTGGGTAAGGCGGTATCGGTTTTAAGCGGTTTCTTTTTTTTTATTTTTTTATTTATGTTATGAACGTGAGTGGAGAAGAGGAAGGGTTAACCAAGTTTAATAATTTATATATTTAATTATATTAAATTCCAAAAAGTAACTTTTTCATTCGAACCCCAAATCGAACCCAACGACTGTCGCCCCTAGCTAATTACCCCCATTTAGAACACAATGGGATATATCCCGTAAGCCAATTCGACTATTTCACTTAGTTTTTCTTTAAATTAAAATATAAATTAATATAACGTTCAAAATTGATTTCAACGCACATTTTAATTTACCGGGGCCACATACTGACTCCAAAAATCACCGAAAATTTAATCTTGCTATGTTTTGACGATACGGTCCTAACAAAACTAGTTTTGTCGAATTTGGAGACCGTTTGAAAAACGGTCATTTTCCAGTCGATTAAATTCAAACTGAATTGGCCAAACACGTTTAAATTTACCACGCTCACATATTGATTCCAAAAATTATGAAAATTGAAATCTAGCAATAATTTGACATTCTGGATCCAAAAAAAGTGGATTCATTGAGAATGGAGGTCGTTTGCAAAATCGCTATTTTTAAGGGCTATATATTATATAAAATTCCATAGCGACTATTCTGAATTTTCAACTTGACATAACTTTTTATTCCCGTTATGAAATCTGGATTTTTCACATTCGTTGGAAAGATATTTTCAAACAGATTTAAATAATTCTAGTTTTACTGAAATCCGATTTATTTTGAATCCTGTACATTCATTTGAAATTTGAAATTGAAATTTCAAACTGTCGCGCCATTTCAAGCTCGTTATATAATTAAAATAAATTTATTCGTTCTAATTCTATTCAAAATAAATTTATAGTTGTTATTATTTAAAATAATTCATTTTAAATATTGAAAATTCATTAAAATAGCCAAAATAAAAAATTTAAATTGGTTCTAATTTTCCGGGTTGTTAAATTGTATGTCCCCTTCTATCCATTTGAGAACGAACCAACATCCTCCCTCAAGCCCACGTCCCGCTGCCACCTGGAGATACTCAGCTTGATCACCGTCTCTTCACACGTTCGAAACAAGAATCCACACTGTGAACCACTGCCGCATGTGGTGCACTGCTACTGTCTCCGGCAACCCCACTTTCCTGCTCACGCTCCCTTTTTCGGCGTGTAGCCTTCCCTACTCTTCTATTACTTCCTTACGCAAGTACCCATACTCACCTATTCCATATATCGTTTTGTTGTATCTTTACCATTATTTTAAACTTTCCGAACCTAGGAACATGCAACGCAACTCCCTACTGACAAACTTTGCTAAAAGTAACGAGGCTACTTATTTAGGAGCAAAATTTTGATTTTCTATATATTCCGAAGCCACGTTGTATATTAAAGGTGGAGATAAGTAGTTGAAGATGATGCGTGTATTTATATTGTTAGAAGCTTGGCTTGCACAGTAGAAGTTGGATAGATTCAATGTCATTTTTCATGCCGTACAAGCTATGGTGAAGGGATTCAGGAGGTGTGCATCACTCGGCATAGACGGGAAAGCTGGAAATTTGTTTCCTAGGCCTATGCTATGTGGTAGCTGCACGATATTTCCTTTCCATTAGCTGTTGATGGGATTTAAGAAGCTCTGCATTTGGAGAGTAGCATGTGTGAGCGTAGCTGGGGAGAGTTTAGGTAGCATGCATTTTTATCTTTAAGTGAAACGAGAGAAAAGAGTGGGTAGGCAGAGAAAATATGGGTAAAGAACAGAAAGCATGCGCTTAGCTGAGTTTTAAGTCTGTAGGAATATAGGTTAGCATGTGCTGTTGGTTGGCTTCATCAGTTGATAATTATGCATAGTTTTATTTTAAGGGACGATTGCATGTGTATGGAAGATAAAGCATGACGTTTTTAAATAAATTTATTATTGTAGCTTTAAGGTTTAAGTTTTGATTTATTTTAATACGGTTGGTTTAATTTGACCGCTACTTAACATTGACTGTTAACTTCGCACCGATAAACACAATCTCCAAAATTTACGAAAATGGCGTCATAGTATAATTTGGCGTTACGGTCCTAATGAAACTAATTTCCTTGAAAACAGTCTCCATTTCCAAAAACGACGCTACTCTGATCCCAAATTATCTAACGATTCACTTTTAGATTTCGTCTACCAACAGAACAACTCCGTTTGGCTGCAAATTGGAAAACTAACAATAATTAATTACACGCATTCCACTAAAACTCATTTCGTAGAAAACGGAGATTGTTTGAAAAACAATTATTTCAGAGGCCTATATAATATCGATAAAATATATTAATTTTCAAAACATTATGTTTTAATGATAATAAATTATTATCATCATTTGTGGAATAATAAATAACATCACATTCAATGAACGGTCAAAAATTCTAGTTCAAACGATATTTTATTTATATAAAAATCCTTTATATATTTATAAATAAATCGTTATAATTTAAAAACGATTTCATAGCGACTATTTTAAAATTTTATTTGAATATATCTCACAATTTATAAGCTGAAATCTCGAATTTTCTCCTCCATTAGAAAATTAAAATCAATAAGATCCTAACATTTCTTATTTCACAGAATTTCGACTTAAAATGGATTCTGTATATTCAATTGAAGTTCAAAACTCAATAATACGAACTACCACGCCGTTTCAAGTTCATTTTATATTAAATATAAATGTTCAATCGTCGTTTAATAAAGGAATTCCATATTAAATTCCTTAATATTTTCAAATATAATATTTAAAATAAATTTAAATATTCGAATTTAAATGACCGAAAAATCTGGGTCGTTACATTCTTCCCCGTTTAAAAGAATTTTGTCCCCAAATTTCTAAGTTAAGAAGAATGCTCCAAACCCAATTATTTTCAAAATAAATATTATAAAATATTTTCAAAATAATCTAAGTCTTAAAATTCTACGAAAAATTCGCCAACACTTCCATTGTACTGTTCGATCCAAACAGCTACAATTCGCCTCTCTAGGCCTCAAATCGATCAAAAGAAAACAAAGCCAAATGGCTACCCGACTCAAGGGTATAAAATCAATTACCAAATCAGTATAATTAAGCTATACCTATTTGTCAGGAAACCAAACTCCAGCAAAGCAACTAGACGCTCTTCCAACCTGTACTTAACGCAATATCCCATGCCAATAACAAATACAGGATTAAATCATATCAGTTTCATTTCATATTAGATTTTATTTGAATTTATTATACTGGAATTTGTTTCCTAGTTTTTTAGTTTATTCAATTTGTTGATGAATTATTACTTAACTAATCCATCATCCAATAAGCAACAACTAATAATCCACATAACCAAATCATTAAAAATTTCTAATTTTATTAACTTAGCTTTTAGTTAATTTCTGTTTCATTTGATTTCATACTAAAATTATGTTTACAAATTTTATAATTTAGATTCCCCATTTGGTTTTATTAAACCATTCAAAATTTCAATCTCATTTGAATTCCATTCAAACCAATTAACAAACCAATATTATTAATTTGAAAAAGTTATTTCCTTTCTATACGAAAATATAATTCAGGCAAAATTATTTCATCTACCCAATTTACAAAATAATATTGTATCAATTGCCAGTTCAACTTGAACTGATTAAACAACACAGTACAAAACCTTTGTATATAAAATCTACAAATACGCGCTCTCATATATACACTCAATCTCGATCTAGGGCATTTCTAACCCAATCTCTATTGAGTTACGCCACAGAGCCAAGGTTATTCCTAAAACATTGCTCTAATACCACTGTAACGAAAAGGTATTTTCGACCTTTAAAATCGACATTAATAAACCATGTCGAACATTTAAGCATAAAAAATACCAGAACATCTGTGATAGCCCGTAACTTCCCCGTGAAGGAAAGAACGGATTACCTTGAGAACACAACAAAATAGAACGCAGATAGAAGAACATTTCATTGTTAATTACAACAATTCCATCAGAATACAAGAATATACAGAGTATGAATAAATAAAATACATTCGATAAATATCAGAGATTACAATAAACTACATAGCAGCGGAAAATCAATACAATACACAACTGAAAGTAATACACGGATACAGAGCTTTCCGAGCATCGTTCCAGCTGTAAATCAGGATCCTGTGAATATAAATCTGCAAAACCAAAACTACTAGCTGCCCGTGTCGAAAATAGGGGCACCCAGAGTTTAGGTTAAAACAATAAACTCCAGGTCAGTCATGTGACTGGTGTGAGAACTAAAACAGTTATTAATCTTTATTTTAAAGTTCGGTAAATCAAAGGACCACGCCGTATAACACGGAACGGGTTTCCTCCAAAGAATACCAGTGCATAAAACAAACAACGCAATGCTAAATAAAGAAAAATGAAGCTATTATAAGACCCAGGTCCCATCACACAATGCAACGCAAGCCGGAGGATATGGTTTTTACCTTATAATAGCCAAACATGCTTGGTACGATTAAAACAAATCATTTTGATGCTACTATAAGTGTATAGTTTCAAAACAATTTCAATCATAAATATCAATCATAGGCGGCATGAATGTCCCATACCACTATGTCGCCATACTAGGTTCTACAATTAAAACCGAAATATCTCGTATTGAAAATTGGATTTCCGTCATGAGTCGAGGCAAGGGGCAAGCTCCTCTTCGCTTCAAGACACTCTAGCAAATGTCTCAGGACTACACACTCTAGGTAACCTTTGGATGCTTCAGGGCCGGTACACACTTACGTTAGTGGATTAGTATTCCTGAACACACGTTTCCCGGTCCTAACAGACCTAAAATTGAGGCGCCTCATTCCAACAACCACATAGGTAAAAATAATATAAATGTCAGCCAGTTTAAGCACTGACACTACCTCTAGCTAGAAAGAAACGTCGTGCTCTCCCTGCAGTCCTTATCCCATTTTAACTCATATTGAGGTGTGAGGCTCGCGAATCCACGCTATACACAAAGCTATGCCACGTAGGCCGTGCTTTGATCATCAACCACAAGACTTTGCTTTTCAATAGAAGCCTTGATCATTTGCCACTTAGGCATGCCACACTGGCAATTCATGTCATGCGACTTATGTCCATCGATATACAACCTCTGAGCTCGTACGTCTCAGAGAAGGGCGTTAAGCAAGAGAATAAATTCTTCATCGCCAAACAGATGTATATTTAATAGAGATCAATCAACACAGAATAAAATCCAATGCCCGACACACAGTCCATTTACAAGTTCGTTCTGGGTCTGAACGAAACCGGAGGCACTTTCCTCGCATATCCATCGATCTCCAAGTACGTCTGGACGATCACCAACTGATTCCCTCATCTTAGGTGTACAGCCCAATCAAGATCATCATTAATCACCCAAACGATGTGAAGACTTCCGATCTTCAACCACCGTCTTCATCTTCGACTTATCGTCGAATCGGTTATTCAGAATGGGTATAAACCCGGCCTTTCCGAATAACCCGCGTATATAATAAATAAATGTTACACAAACACGACATACGCCTCATTCCAGTCCATCAGTCACTAACCGTAAATTAGCAAGAGAACAACTCCCCAAATATTAACCCCGAAGGCCGGAACCAACATCAGATCAATACCCAGGAAACCATCCTTCTTAGCTAACCTACAGTTAGTTTCTAAATTTCACATTCTTAGGGAAAGGTTCCCATTAATTTTATCAAAGATAAATTCTTTTGAATTTATTCTTTAATCTTCCTTTGGATATCATTTCAAACCAAATTATGGTTTTCAAAACTAGGCGGGATTAGAGAACCATACCGAAGTAATTATTTATTTTATTTCCCAATCCCAATCTATTTATCCCATGAAGCAATACTGGTAATACTCCATATCTAACACCACGGTGTTATCGGTAAAATTAATTACCATTTCACGTTCAAATCTATTTAAAGATTTAACCCTCGCTTTGGAGCAAAACTGGTGATACTCCGTTCTCGATCATTTCAATCTAATTAAAGATTCATTAAAACTTCACTTAGTTTTAATCTTTAATTGGGTTAAAGAATCAGTGTCATTTAAAACACGGTTCACGATAAACCCAAAGTCACATTCCATTCTATCAGCCCTTAACCGTAAAATAGCAAGTGAGCAATTCCCTAAATATTAACCCCGAAGGCCGAAACCAACATCAGATCAATACCCAAGAAACCATTCAACTTAACTAATCTCTGGTTAGTTTCTGATTTTCTTAACTCAGTTGGGTCTAAGAACAGTATTATTGAAGATACCGTTCACGACAACCCAAAATCACATTGAATTAATTATCGGGTTAAAAAACAAGTGTTATTCAAAACACCGCTCACGATAAACCCAAAAACTAATTCAAATTCAAATTCAATTTATTTATTTCAAAAATGAATTGAGTTTAATTGAGTACAATTGATAAACACAAATTATTGATATTTTTGATAATTTTATCAAGGCCCGTACAGTCGATTTCCAACAACGGCCATCGAACTGCACTTATAGCGACCTTTTCTGAAATTGATTTGGACATATCTCCAAATCCAACCGTTAGTTCAAATTTCTAATATTCGTTAGAAAGCTCTTTTCGATACGAACCCAACGGTTCCGGTTTTAGGAGAATCCGACGGTCGGATCTCCCGTAATGTCCGTTTGAAATTAATGGTCGAAATTCACGAACTGCCGCGGCGCGGCGCGTTCTACTCAGGCCATTATATATATAATATATATATATATATATATATTATATATATTTCATCGATTTCTTTTTAAAATGAATTTTATAAATCGTTTTAAATTCATTTAAAATTGATTTTAATTCAAATCGATTTCAATTCTATTTCAGTTCGTTTTCCATTGATTTCAATTCGATTTTGAATTCATTTTCTATTCAATTCAAATTCATTTTCTATTCAATTCAATTCAAATTCTATTTCTATTCAATTCAAATTCAAATTCTATTTCTATTCAATTCAAATTCAAATTCAAATTCTATTTCTATCCAATTCAAATTCTATTTCAATTCAAATTCAAATTCTATTTCTATTCAATTCAAATTCAAATTCTATTTCTATTCAATTCAAATTCAAATTCTATTTCTATTCAATTCAAATTCAAATTTCATTTCTATTCTATAAAAATTCTATTCTTTTTCAATTCAAATTATATTTCTATTTAATTCAAATTCAAATTCAAATTCTATTCAATTCACATTCTATTTCTATTCAATTCAAATTCTATTTCTATTTCTATTCAATTCAAATTCAAATTCTATTTCTATTCAATTCAAATTCTATTTCTATTCAATTCAAATTTCATTTCTATTCTATTCAAATTCTATTTCTATTCAATTCAAATTCAAATTTTATTTCTATTCAATTCAACTTCAAATTCCATTTCTATTATATTCAAATTCTATTATATTTCAATTCAAATTCAAATTCTATTTCTATTCAATTCAAATCAAATTCAAATTTCATTTCTATTCTATTCAAATTCTATTTCTATTCAATTCAAATCCAAATTCAAATTCTATTTCAATTCAAATTCAAATTCTATTCTATTTCAATTCAAATTCTATTTCAATTCAAATTCAAATTTCATTTCTATTCAATTCAAATTCTATTTCTATTCAATTCAAATTCTATTTCAATTCAAATTTCTTTTCAATATTCATTTTAAAAACGAATATAATCGATATAATTATCGTTCGCGCCAAAATAGCGCATCTCTAATCAACACGACTTTATATTTTTCAATAAATTCGTTATTCTATTCAACAAATGAATATTTATTTCTAACCACATGACTAATCTCAACAAATGAGTACTGTCAACACGTGACTATTTTTGTTATTTAATATATTTTATAAAATTTTGATTTCTATCGTTAAATTTTTAATCAGAACCCAACCGTAAATTAGTAAGAGAACGATCCCCTAAGCATTAACCCCGAAGGCTGAAACCAACATCAGATCAATACCCAGGAGACCACTCATCTTATCTATTTTCCAGTTAGTTTCTAATTTTATATATGATATAGATGTAAATTTTATTGTTAAAATATTTCGTTCAACACATGACTAATCTCAACGAATGAGTACTGTCAAAACATGAATCGATATTTTATAATATTCTTTATTTTCCCAATTGGAATGAGGCCCAATCAATTACCATAAAATGTTAATTATATGGATTCCATACAACACATGTATATAATAGCAACGATAAATAATCAACCATCATCCAAAGTGCACCACACAACTGCATAAGCATCAAATATAAATAATTGACGCTCACACAGTCTGTCGACCAATCGATCGACATACAACTAAATAATTGGGATTAGTGTACGCCAAATATCATCCCAATACCCGTGTGGGGTTTCAAACAATCAAACATAGATTTTATTTGTGCAGTTGGGCGATGTATAAATTTATCGTCCCAATCAATGTCCTTCAAATAGGTGTACATAAACAAACCGTCCGGTTTGTAAATGAATATTTATTTATTCACATTCACGTTAAAAATTATATTTTTAACGATAAAATATTTTTAACTATATAAATATTTTATTTTATTTTATATCACACAATCAGTTCAATCAGATTTATCAACCAAACAAATAAATCAATCACCAAACAACTAACCAAACAAACAAGCCGTCCATGGTCTATGGACGACGGGTGTCGGGTGCTACTAAACACCGTCTACATCCTAGTATATATTTTTAACTAGAAAAGAAGATTTAAAGTGAGAAGTTCTCACCGCCAAACATCTCGACTCTTCATATGTAGAAGTCATCGCTGTTCTCGCCTTTTGTCACTTTCGTTGCCCGTAGCCACTACATATATAAAAATCACATTTTTATATTATCGCTATGTATATAAAAATCATATTTTTATAATCACTCCATATGGATAAAATTCTATTTTTACACCGCTATTATATAGATAAAAATTCTATTTTTACACCGCTACTATATAGATAAAAATTCTATTTTTACAACGGTGTTCATATAATAAAGATTATATTTTTATCACGCTATTCTCTATATAAAGATTTCGCCTTTTCAAATATAAAGATCAAATTTTTATACCACCACTATAAAAATCACCTTTTTATTTCAACATATATCTAATAAAAATCAGATTTTTATTTCGCTACATATATAAAGATGATATTTTTATATTCTCTATTATATAGAAATTCTATTTTCAATACACTACTTATATAAAAATAGTATTTTTATATCTTCTATTATATAAAGATCATATTTTTAATACTCTACATAAGTAAAAATTATATTTTTGATTCACTACATATATAAAAATTATATTTTTATCCTTCCTATATTATAAAAATTATATTTTTATTACGCTATTTTATAATATAAAAATCGTATTTTTAATCTTCTACTAATATAAAAATCATATCTTTATACTTTCTATATTATAAAAATTATACCTTTAATATTTCCATAATATAAAAATAACATCTTTAATATTTCTATAGTATAAAAATCATATTTTTAATATTTTTCAAAGATCCTACCTTTTAAAGTCTAAAAATCTCGCCTTTTATTATTTATTTCATTCCTATAAAGATCGCCTTTTTATACTAGAGATAAACGAACAAAAATTGAATTTTTATACTAGAATATATAATAAAAACTCACATCCGCTGCTCGAAGGGGGAGGAGGGTCCATCGGCCGGCGGCAGAACAGGTGGTGGCGGCGAATCGGATTCAGGCGCGTGGAGGGGGGTTGGGGGGTCTCTGCGGTGGCGCGCTCGAGGTAGGGGGGACTGCGATGGGCAAGTGTTCGTGGGCGATTTGATTAGAAGGAGGACGGAAGAACGGAGGAGGTTGGGGAAGAAGGAGGACGAGGGGAGGCGGCGCCAGGTGGAGAGCGTCGGCGTGGAAAAGGGGCGCGATCCCTTTTTTTTATTTGTTTTTAGAATGAAGAGGAAAAGGGGGGGTTAAGTATAAATATAATTTAGTTATATTATTATTTTAATTTCAAAAAGTTGACTTTTTATTTCGACCTCGAAACGAGGCCCACCGCTTGTCGTCCATAGCTAATTACTCCCATTCCGAACACAATGGGATATGTGTCGTAAGCTGATTCGATCATTTCGATCAATTTTCGTCAAAATCAACATATAACTCTATACATTGAATTTGAACGCGCATTTCAATTTACTGGGTCACATACTAAACCTAAAAATTCCCAAAAAATATTTTCTAGCTTCGTATTGACGATACAGTCCTAATAAAACTAATTTCGTCGAATTCTGAGACCGTTTGAAAAATGGCCATTTTCCAGTCGATTAAAATCAACTGTGTAACACCCCACGTCCATTAATGTCACTCACAAAGGGAATGCATTAACTTCCATGGAGGTTTTAAGTGAATATAGAACAGTAAAATTACAACAAGACAGATATAAAATAGTACTTGGAAATTCAAAAACTTTATTTCATTGTAGCAGAAGTCAAAACATGTTTGATTACATCATAACACCATATTCAATGTCAAGTACAATATCTATCTTGATAAAACAAGTACATAATCCCATTACATGAATAGCCATTAAAAAGAAAGATAACAAGCTGGACTTTACTTCAGCAGTCCAAGCTTTCCAGAAGATAAGCGATCCAACTAGACTCCACTAGAACTTGGCCCAACCTGCGGACCTGAAGGGAGAAAAAGGATGGAAAAGAGGGGGTCAGACATAAAGTCTGGTGAATATGATAATTCTACAATACTATTACCAAAATAACTGGACTAAGGCATAAGCTGGAAAACAAGAAAATGTCTATGAAGAGCAGATTAAGGACATAGACAATCGCTAAAGGCAACGTTATAGGCGCTCCTAAATACTAAAGGATAAACACTATACTGCACCACACCAGTCACCCTAAAGATTCATCCCACTTAGCTTCACTTAGAAACTTTCCCAATGGCTTTACGTACCCCTAGCTGACTACATAGGTGCCGCCTGCCCCTATCTCCACTAGGTGTACCCTACTTCCCATTATTCGATCGGCTCCCTAACTCGTAGATACCCGTGCTAGCCCCACAGTGGGGTGTATCACTCCCCTAAAGTGGCAACCTGATACAACGGACATGCACGGCTTATACCTACACGATGCAACAACGTCTTACCTACCAGCCCGGGTCCACACACGCATATGAAACCCGTTGGACTTGCGTTGCCACCGCTCCCTGTTTTGGCCTCTTATAGTCAAACCCAGTATGTGTGTCCCGTCCTCGACTTGGGTCGAGCCCACAAAGATACGTTTTGGGATACTGGTTGAAATGGGCCCCCACTATTTACCACAAGCATTCCACCTAAGCTTGTCCCCATTAGTCCATCCCACTTAACCCACTTAGTCATGTTCATTTACATGTGTGTTTGGTTAAGTCTAATCGTATTTCAAATGCCTCTAAAAGGCAACCACCAGATTCCTCATGCCACCCAAGGCACCTACTTAACCCCCATGTCCCACCTTACATGATTATCTGGTTAAGTATTTCTTAGTTCATTAAGGCCATAACCTCATAAAGACCTCTCACATTAGACTGGCAATTATGGCAGCTGGATTTGCCGGGCGGGTCCGGGCAGTCTTACACCATAAAAGAGTCTAACCTCGTGTCTTTACAACTGTTATGCTTTAGTTTGGGCCTAGGACCTCTCACATTGGGCCGACATTTGTGACTACTGGATTTGCCGGGCGGGTCCGGGCAGGTTTACATCACAAACGGGTCCAACCTCGTGTCCTAAGCATTGATTATTAATAATAATCCACTTTCCCCCAATTTTAATAATTCCCTACTTGAATTATTAATTACTTCCAATTTTTAACAATGTCCATAATTGACTCAATTATGGACATCCATTCATGGTATGCAAAATCTTACAAAATTGCACCCAATTTATTAATTCCTAATATTACCCCTACCCCACGTTTGAACGTTTATTCGCAAAATATATGTTAGACTCGAATAGCCTAACTCATAACATAAAAGAGATTATCATAATAACAACATGTATATGTGACCAAATGAATCATAATAAGGGGTGAAACTTGCATATGTCCAACTTGCATAGATTATACATGTCATGGACCTAAAGGTGTCAACTTGTTCAAAATTCACCTAATATAATCTCAATCAATTTTCATAAACTTACATATGAACATGTGTGAATCAACATCATCTAATTTTTTTAACAACATGGTTTTATATGGGTACACCTAACTCAATAGGCAAATTCCCATAATCAAGTTTTATTTAATTATAGTTTCAAGTTTATGGGTACACCTAACCTAATAGGCAAATTCCCATAAACAAGATCCATTTAAATTAAGAAAAAAAAACATAACTTTAAGCATGATCCAACAGCATGATTTTTCAATATAATATAGCATGATTTATAACATGGCACAGTATGATAGTATAACATAGCTTGACATGATTCTCAACATAGCACGACATAGCATAAGAGAATTTACAACATAGCATGGCATAGCATATATAATTTACATCATACGACAACATAATAACATAATAAGAGATCCACAATATATAGAATTTACAATTACAAATCACATCACTTTCTTGTGATCCATTCATAACTGAGTCAAATTAGTTTGTAATAGTCTTGTGAGAATCATCATACTCACCAACAAAAGAAAAGAATTAGAGAAAGAGAGATCTTTTGATTTGATTTGTGTAGATTTAGTTGTAGATGATTAGGCTTCCTCTTCTTAGTTTGTGACGGCTACGCTGAACTCCATGGCAGCAGCATGACGGTAGCTTCTCTAATTTTACAAGTGATTTAGGTTTAGGGTCTACCCACTTATTTATAGATTTTAGAATGCATTTAGGCCATTAGATTTAACCTAGAAATAACCGCAGCCGTTCAGACAAGATGGGGTTTATCTTGTTGACTCACAATGAGTCAGAAGTGACTCAGCAAACACTCAGCAATATATATATATATATATATATATATATATTCTACAATGTACACATTAGATACATCCCCCCCCCCTTTTACACAATTATTATTGTTTTTATATACATATTAGATACATCCCCTCTCTTACACACTTATTAATATTTTTATATTCATATTAGATACATCCCCTCTCTTACACATTTATTAATATTATTATATTCATATTAGATACATCCCCTCTCTTACACACTTTTATATTCATATTAGATACATCCCCCCTCTTACACACTTATTAATATTTTAGCAACTTTAGTGTTAATAGAAAATTCGGGGTGTTACATTCTCCCCTCCTTTTAGGATTTCGTCCCCGAAATCTTCAAGTCTGGAAGAATGTATATCCTACCGTCCAAACGTCCATCTACTCATCCATCATACACAGGCATCCATTGTCCTTACAGACTTCTAATGCTTTCATGTTTAAATGCACAGTGTGTGTATATGTCCGTATCTAATGCAAAATCAGGCGGTCCACTGATTCAGTTGACCTCCTTAATGCAACTATGATCGTGCCATGCATCCATTATGTATGCAAAAGATTCTTAATGCTACATAATACTTCTATATGCGTGCGCAACCATCATCTGAATGCAGCATCCACATGATAATACAACCATCGTTCATCCATTTTACTAAATACATCCATATATATGCAATATGCAATATGTAGTGACTGAGCCGATCTAGTGCCTAAAGTGTGTGTATATATGCATCCACGAGCAACCACTAGCAAACACTTGCATCCATTTTGCATCCATCATACATAACATGTCTCAAACACATGTTTCAACCATAGGATTATCCTAACTAAAGGTCAAAGATACTAATGAGAGGACATACTAAAGATAAGATAAGATAAGCTAAGCGATAAAGGAGAAATTAAAAGACATACCCTCAAAAAGAAAAGGGTACAACGAACGCATCTTCTCTTCTGTCTCCCAAGTTGCGTTGCTCTCATCATCTCCCCATTGCACTTTAACCAGTCTGACCTCTCGATTCCTCAACTTTTTGATCTCCGACCCAAGAATGCATGTAGGAGCTCGTCTAATTGTTGCATCACGCTCTATTTCCACCTCTTTAAGCAAGCTCGGCTTTACCACCTCCGCGGTCTTGTGCAAACACTTCCTCAAATGTGATACATGGAATACGTCGTGTACTCCACTAAGTTTCTCAGGCAACTCCACCCTATATGCCATCTTCCCAATCCTGTTTTTTTTACAGGAAACGGCCCTACAAACCTTGGTGCTAATTTCCCCACGGACCCAAAGCGAACAACATTCTGTAACGGAGATACTTTGATAAAAATCATGTCCCCAATGTCAAACTCAAGATCTGTCCTCCTCTTATCAGCATACGATTTTTGCCTATCTTGTGCTGCTTTCATCCTCCTTCGAATCAACTCAATCTTCTCCGAGTTTCCCTAACCATATCGGGCCCAAGTAGGATTTTATCGGTAGATTCCCACCAACATGTAGGCGAACGGCAAGGCCTTCCATAAAGAGCTTCGAAAGGTGCTGAAACACCCCACCTCCGTTAGGGTCACTCTCAAAGGGAATGCCCTAATTTTGGTGGAGGTTTATAAGTACAAGTCACAGATATACAAGACAGATATAAGAACACATATTTGTAAACAGCGGAAGAAAGAACAAACTTTTATTTCATAAAGTCAAATACGTGTTACAACAACATCCTTTCCAAAAACATAACATAACACTTTCATAATCTGTCTTGAGTACATTATTTAAAGAAGCATAAATAAAACATAGATAAACTGCAAAGCCCCCATAGTGATTGTCCAAAGCCATAGTTCAAAACAGGAAAGTCCAAGCAATACATTTCTCTTCTTCAAGCTGGATGCTAAGGTTGGTCAAGCTGCTGTGTTCCCTCCCTGTGGACCTGGGGGGGGGGGAACGGAAGAAAGAAGACGAAAGAAAAGTAGAGTCAGACATAAAGCCTGAGTAAGTCTAGTACTATTTTGCCTATGAATAAAGAACTGGGTATGATAAGTATAAACAAGAAGTGGGCATGCATTATAACTTGGTTAAGTTGTCTAGGGTCGAATATACTATCGTACCCCATGTTAATCTCTGAACCCATATAAACTAGTTTCCAATTGGCACCCCATAATCAGGGTGGTGTGATCCATTCTATGATGATCGGCTCCTACTCGCATAGTTCCATGTGTCTTACGGCCCCCGATGTCTGTAGTTACCTATGCTGGTCCCACCATGGGGTGTATCAAGTCCCATAGTGGCAACCCGACACAACCTTAGAGTGCACAGGTATGCTACTGGTGCCCAGTGCCTTATTTTTCTGCGCCGGAGTGTGTGCACGCCCGCACTCCGTTAGAACCTACACTGCTACACCACCGCCGTCGCTTTGACCTCTTACAATCAGCCCAGTAATCGTGCCCCACCCTGCCTAGTTTCAGGGTATCCTGATACACCTTTTAGGGTTACTGCTGAAAAGGGTCCCCCGTTACTAGGTTTTCTATCTCTAGCCAACATGCTAAGTTGGTTAAGTGTTTCCTACCTAACCCCACCAGTCCGTTTAGCATGTTCCATTTTGATTAAGTCTTTAGTTCACTTAATCCTAACAATCCTGACACAGCCTTAATTGTCTTATTAAGGCCCTGACCTCTCACATTAGACAGGTATTGTTGTGGCTGCCTGTTGCCGGTTGGTTCCGGGCAGTCTTACGCCATAACTCAGTCTAACCTCGGGTCCTTATTGGGCTCCATGTTTAACCTCCCACATTGGATAGGTATTGTTGTGACTACTGGACAGCCGGGCGGTTCCGGGCAGGTTTACATCACAACTCAATCCAACCTCGGGTTAAACACATCGTATTTTCTACATTTACATATCTTGTCATTCTTCTTTATTTCTTATATGTAAATATTTGCGGCCCATTATTAAGTTAATGGTGTAAAGATTACACCAATCATGGGCCCAACCCATACTTGAATTTGGGCCCTTCTATTTCATATTTTCATTCATTAATTAATTTTTAACCCAACGTTATTTTCCCCCGTTTTACACGTCCGTTTATATATATTGGGCTTAGCCTTTTAAAGCCCAATTTAGCCATGCGAAAGGGGAGGCTTATGGCGTATACACAAAGAGGGGAAGGTGAGCACATGAACTTGCAATACGACGTTGGAAATACAAAATAGAAATTGGTGTACTTGCATAGTGGTAACATAGGTGACATGAATCAAAGCATGTGAACTTGCATAGGTTTAACTACAACATGAACCTATATTCTTATTTAGGCATAATGTCAAACATAAGCATGTCATAAATACTTTTAGCATAAACACGGCATAATGTCAAACATAAGCATGGCATAAGTAAAGTTAAATTTGTTCATGGCATAAACATAAACAAGTCATGTTCATAAGGTTTCTACATGTTTACAAAGGGAATACTTTGTTACTAACACAAAAGCATAGTTCAACTTAATCATGATTTAAGTCTAATCACATAACAACGGTATAAACATACTTATGCATAAATATTCCTAATCATGGTGTTTGCTTTAAACTTGCAAAAAGGGGATTTTTGAGTCTAACCTATCCATGTCTCACATATGTCATTTTAACAATATAGAACTAACATGGATTTCAATTATGCCAAATATCATTCATAGCCTAGCCATATTCATAAGTTTGCAAAAGCATGACTTAATACATGGATTATGGTGTCAAAATTCCAACATAGTTTTATATGAACTATAACAACCAAACTTGTTTTCAATTACTTGCAAAATGATTTATGCACAAAAATATACATCATGATGGCATAATAACAAAGCCCCAAACTCGCATGAATTTCAATCAACTACATACATGTAGCTTCAACATAGATTACATAATTTGCGCAATATTACAAACGTATACTTGCATAGAACTACCGCATGTAGTTCTTTATAATGAATAACATAATTTTGCACAAATACGATTTACTTTATTATCCCAATTCAAGCATACAAATCAATACAGTTGTTTATTCATACCAAAGTAATACTCTACTTACAATGGTTGCGGCGAATTCTCAAATTAAGAGATATGATTCCTTTGTTGAATTGATTGGCTTTAGGTTGCTTGAATTGCTTTAGGCTTTAGAACTTTCTTCCTAATTCCCTCTCTAGTTGGCGGCTACTCTTAGTCGTTCCTCAGCAACATGGCGGCTATGTTCTTAATTTGAATGAATAGATTAGGGTTTAGTCTAGGGTTGTTTATATAGAGGTTAGGAATTGATTAGGACCATTGATGTTGCTAGGTTAGATCGTAGCCATTCATTAGGAAGAGAGACCAATAAAAACTTTCCACCTAGCCCTAGTGACAAAGCAGACCACAGAAATTCGACCAAACACAGACCTGGCCAGCCAGGTTGACTGGGCTCGACCAGGTCGACACCCCTGTCGACAGGGCTGTCGACAGCCCTGTCGACATGGGTAGCCCAGGTCGACAGCCCAGTCGACCTGGGTGGCCTAGGCGGGTGTTTATCCGCCCTGGCCCACTGGGCCCGATTTTTAATTATTTTATTCTGTTTGAATTTTAAATTTAATTCAAAACTTCCGAAGGCCATATCTTCTTCATACGGACTCCGTTTTTCGAAAACTCGGACTCTATTTCGCGAATTTTTCCGAGACGAACGCAATGGCGTATCCCGTTTCCCTTAGTTCTTTGATTTGAATTTGATTATACTTTAATTTGTTAATTTCACAGTTATAGAATTTTCGGGGTGTTACATTCTCCCCCACTTAAAAGGATTTCATCCCCGAAATTTTCAAGTTAGGAGGAATGTATATCCTAACATCCAATCATCCATCTACTCATCCATCAAACACGAGCATCCATTGTCCTTAAAAGACTTCTAATGCTTCATGATCATATGCGAAGTGTGTGTGTACATGAACTTATCTAATGCAAAATCAGGCGGTCTACTGATTCAGTTGACCTCCTTAATGCGAATTATGTAAGTGCCATGAATCCATTATGTATGCAAATTTTCCTATTCTTGATTCTACATGAGTGTACAATCATTCAATACAAATGCAGCATCCACATGACAACACATAAAAATTCAACCACATATGAATGCAAACATATATGCATATGCAATATGAAGTGACTGAGCCGATCTAAAACCTAGATTGTGTGTGTATATGCAACCACGAGCAACCACTAGCAATCACTTGCAACCACTTGCAACCATTCATACATAACATGTTTCAATTACATGTTTCCATCCAAAGAGTTTCTACCTAAAAGATACGGTCGAGGAAATATGCCTAAAAAGATAGATAAAAGCGCAACTTAAGGAAAAAGAAAGATCAAGGATGTACCCTCGAACAGAAAAGGGTAGGCAGTACGTATTCTAGCTTCAGTTTCCCAAGTCGCGTCTCCCTCGGCGTCGCTCCACTGAACTTTGACGAGCTTGACTTCGCGGTTACGTAGCTTCTTCACTTCCGTTCCTAAGATGCGGGTTGGAACTTTTCTTATGGTTGCTTCGCGTTCCACTTCGGCCTCTTCGAGGATATTTGGCTTTACCACTTCAGCTGACTCATGCAGACATTTTCGGAGATGTGAAACGTGAAAAACGTTGTGGATTCCAGCCAACTTCTCGGGTAGCTCAAATCTATAGGCCATTTTCCCAATTTTCTCGATAATAGGGAATGGCCTTACGAACCTTGGTGCTAGTTTTCCTGTGGTTCCAAAACGAACAACGTTTCTTAGTGGTGATACCTTGAGAAAAACTCTGTCTCCAACCTCAAATTCAAGGTCGGTCCTCCTCTTGTCGGCATAGGACTTTTGTCTGTCTTGGGCCGTCTTCATCCTTCTTCGTATTAAGTCTACTTTCTCTGAGGTCTCTCGGATCATCTCTGGTCCAAGTATGAGCTTATCCGTGGACTCCCACCAACAAGTGGGCGATCGGCACGGTCTTCCATATAAAGCTTCGAAGGGCGCCATTCCTATGGTTGCTTGATAGCTGTTGTTGTAGGCAAATTCCACCAAAGGAAGGTGGTCTTCCCATGTCCCTCCGAAGTCAAGGACGCATAGCCTTAAAAGGTCTTCCAAAACTCTGTTCACTCTCTCTGTTTGGCCGTCGGTTTGGGGATGATAGGCTGTGCTCAAGCATAACTGCGTTCCTACTGCTTCTTGCAGACTCCGCCAAAATTCGCTGGTGAAGATGGGGTCTCGGTCACTAACAATGCTAGATGGTATTCCATGGAGTCGAACGATTTCCTTGAGGTAAAGTGATGCTAGGGATGAGGCAGTTCTCTTACTTTTTACAGGTAAAAAGTGGGCGCTTTTAGTAAGCCTATCCACTATTACCCAAATGCTAGTGTTGCCTCTCCTAGACCTAGGCAGCCCATCGATGAAGTCCATTGAGATGCTATCCCACTTCCACTGCGGGACCTCCAGAGGATGTAGTAGTCCGCCAGGCTTTTTCTGTTCCGCCTTAACCTGTTGGCACACCATACATTTAGAAACGAATTCTGCCACGTCCTTTTTTATGCCATTCCAAAAGAAAGTCCTTTTTATGTCTTTGTACATTTTATCCCCGCCTGGGTGTATCGTCATCTTGGAGTGATGTGCTTCCTCGAGAACCTTCTTTATTAAATCGTTTGTCTGTGGGACGCATAGTCTTCCGTCTCGCCTTAGCAAACCCTTATCGTCGATGGAGTATCTGTTGAGGTGACTTGAAGTCTCACCCCTAATTAGCCTATCAATTATTTACACAAGTTGAGGGTCTTCGCGTTGTGCTGTCCCTACTGAATCCACTAAAGTTGGCCGTACTTCGAGAGATGCTAGCAAGCCTGGTACGAAATCGGAGGAGGGCCTAAAGTCGAAGATGGCTATAAACTCTAGGCTTTGTCTTTCAACAAACAATGGGCTTAGGGTCAATTTCTTTCGGCTCAACGCGTCTGCCACTACGTTGCCTTTGCCCGGAGTGTAGGAGATTTCGAAATCGTACGAGGCAAGAAACTCCATCCATCTTTGTTGCCTCAAGTTAAGATCCTTCTGCGAGAAAAGATATTTCAACGATTTATGGTCAGTGTAAAGTTCGAACTTCTCACCTAGGAGATAGTGTCGCCAAGACTTGAGTGCAAAGACGATGGCGGCTAACTCAAGATCGTGGGTTGGGTAGTTCTTTTCGTGTACTTTCAACTGCCTCCCGCCATAAGCTACTACCCTTCCTTCTTGCATTAAGACGGCGCCTAGCCCTGTCCCACATGCATCCGTATAAACAGTGAACATCTTGCTCCCATCTGGCAGCGTCAAAACTGGGGCTGTTGTAAGAGCCCTTTTCAGTCGTTGGAAAGCAAATTCGCAATCCAAATCCCAATTGAACACTAGATTCTTCTTAGTCAATTTCGTGAGCGGAGCTGAGATTTTCGCAAAATCCCTTATAAACTTTCGATAGAAACCCGCTAGTCCTAGAAAGCTTCGGACCTCGGTCGCATTCCTTGGTGTCTTCCAATCCTGTACCGCCACTACCTTAGCAGGGTCCACCGCTAACCCTTGTTTGGATACTATGTGCCCAAGGAACCTCACCTCTTCTCTCCAAAAGTGGCATTTGGAGAATTTGGCTTTTAGTTGATGGACTCGCAAAGTTTCCATGATTGCCCTTAGGTGCTGAGCATGTTCCTCTTCACTCTTTGAGAAGATAAGGATATCATCTACGAAGACCACTACGAATTTGTTGAGGAAATCTCTAAATACCCTACTCATCAGGTCCACGAAGTAAGCAGGTGCATTTGTCAAGCCGAAAGGCATGACAAGCCATTCAAAGAAACCGTTTGGGGTTCTGAACGCCGTTTTATCGATGCTATCTTCAGCCACCCTTAGCTGATGAAAACCGGTTGCTAAATCGAGTTGGGAGAAAACAGACGCTCCTACAAGCTGGTCAAATAAATCGTCAATTCTAGGGAGAGGGTGCCTATTCTTTTTCGTTAGCTTGTTGAGCTCCCTATAGTCAACACATAGACGGAGTGAACCATCCGCCTTCGTAGCAAACACCACTGGAGCGCCCCATTCTGAAATGCTCCTCCTAATGAACCCCTTTTCTAGAAGCTCTTTAATCTGTTTACTGAGCTCTTTCCTTTCTCGTGGAGCCATGTGTCTAACGGGCAACGCAACGGGCTTTGCATTATCTACAAGATATATGCGGAAGTCTATTTCCCGCTTCGGAGGCAAGCCCTTCACCTCTTCAAAGACATCCGGATATTCCCGGACCACTCTAACTGATTGCAAATTTTCAACAGAGGCATCTAGCGATTCAAGATAACTAAGCATAACCGCATACGAGGGATTACAAGAAATTTCCAAAGTATTACCGAGCTGGGTTAGGAGCCTAACAACCCTTTTCTCACAATCAAGGATGGCCCCATTACTGGATAGCCAATCCATGCCCAAAATCAAACCATACCCCGAAAAGCCCAAAACAAAGGCACTACATTGAAATTCAACACTTAGGATAGAAATTTTCAATCCCACACAGATCATAGACAAATGAGCTGGGCCCCCAATTGGGTTTGAAACAATTAAGGGGTCCTCTACCATACTAGTTTTTAGGTGCAGAGATTCTACTAAAGCAGACGAGATAAAGGAGTGTGATGCGCCGGAATCAAATAAAGTGCGAACGGGGTGATCATAAAGATAAACTACACTTTCTACAGAAGTATTTATACCTCGTTGTTGCAATGGTGGCGCTTCTAGCACATGAACCTATGCCCCTGGGGTGGATCCAGCGCCCTTCCCCTGTCCTCGTTTCTTTGGGCAGTCTTTAGCCCTATGGCCTGTCTGACCGCAAGTAAAGCACCCACCATTCTCCTTAGCCTTCTTCTTCCGGCAGTCCTTTACTAAGTGCCCCACTTTGCCATAGAAATTGCACTTCCTCTTCTCTTTGTTGCCTTTCCCGCCCTTCTTAAAGTCTGTCTTCTTGGGCTGCAAACCCTCTTTCTTCTTGCCCTTATCCTCTTCATTCAGCAATGCCATTTGCACCAATCTTTCATACGTGGCTCCCATGGGTATATGGGTTATGGCCAAACTGTGTAATGGCTCATTCAACCCTTTGACGAAACGGAGAGCCTTCTTGTGCGGGGTATTGACTAGGTCAAGCCCAAACCTAGCCAGCTCATCGAACTGATTCACATATTCTCTGACTGTCTTGTCCCCTTGCTTAAGAAATAAGAATTTTTCCAACTGCAAACTTCTTTCCGCATCTAAGAGAAATTTGGTCTCAAACCTTGCCCTAAAGTCCTCCCATGTCTCCACTGGTCTTTCAGCATTAGTGACTTCCCACCAGTAGGAAGCCTCGCCCTTCAATAGCCATACCGCCAGTTGTACTTTCTGTCTATCCTCTACTTCAAAGATGATGAATAAGTCCTCCGTTTCTTTCAGCCAATTTCTAGCTGCCACGAAGGACTCAGTTCCATGGAAATCCCTTCCTCCCATAGCTTTAAAATCTTTACATATCTTAGCAAAAGTGTTTCCCCGTGGAGGAGGTGGAGGAAAAGGTGCCGCTGCAGCTGGATGATTTCCTTCCGCTGGGGGAGGAGGAATGGTAGGACCTGGCTGAGTGGCCCTTGCTTCTAAGAACCGTCTAAACCAACCAGGTATTGGCACCCCTTCCGGCAAGTTAAGATCTTGGGACATGCTGAAACAAAAAGGATAGATTCAAAACGAAGGATAAGAGATAGTACCTACGGCTTTGGGGAGTGGACTTTGCCTTTTAAAAATAAAATAATATTTTTCTTTTAAAAATGCTTCTTTAAATTTCCTTTTTGAAAATAATTTTTCAAAACTTTTTATCTTATCTGGTAAACCTATGCTCTGATACCAAGTGAAACACCCCACCTCCGTTAGGGTCACTCTCAAAGGGAATGCCCTAATTTTGGTGGAGGTTTATAAGTACAAGTCACAGATATACAAGACAGATATAAGAACACATATTTGTAAACAGCGGAAGAAAGAACAAACTTTTATTTCATAAAGTCAAATACGTGTTACAACAACATCCTTTCCAAAAACATAACATAACACTTTCATAATCTGTCTTGAGTACATTATTTAAAGAAGCATAAATAAAACATAGATAAACTGCAAAGCCCCCATAGTGATTGTCCAAAGCCATAGTTCAAAACAGGAAAGTCCAAGAAATACATTTCTCTTCTTCAAGCTGGATGCTAAGGTTGGTCAAGCTGCTGTGTTCCCTCCCTGTGGACCTGGGGGGGGGGGGAACGGAAGAAAGAAGACGAAAGAAAAGTAGAGTCAGACATAAAGCCTGAGTAAGTCTAGTACTATTTTGCCTATGAATAAAGAACTGGGTATGATAAGTATAAACAAGAAGTGGGCATGCATTATAACTTGGTTAAGTTGTCTAGGGTCGAATATACTATCGTACCCCATGTTAATCTCTGAACCCATATAAACTAGTTTCCAATTGGCACCCCATAATCAGGGTGGTGTGATCCATTCTATGATGATCGGCTCCTACTCGCATAGTTCCATGTGTCTTACGGCCCCCGATGTCTGTAGTTACCTATGCTGGTCCCACCATGGGGTGTATCAAGTCCCATAGTGGCAACCCGACACAACCTTAGAGTGCACAGGTATGCTACTGGTGCCCAGTGCCTTATTTTTCTGCGCCGGAGTGTGTGCACGCCCGCACTCCGTTAGAACCTACACTGCTACACCGCCGCCGTCGCTTTGACCTCTTACAATCAGCCCAGTAATCGTGCCCCAGCCTGCCTAGTTTCAGGGTATCCTGATACACCTTTTAGGTTACTGCTGAAAAGGGTCCCCCGTTACTAGGTTTTCTATCTCTAGCCAACATGCTAAGTTGGTTAAGTGTTTCATACCTAACCCCACCAGTCCGTTTAGCATGTTCCATTTTGATTAAGTCTTTAGTTCACTTAATCCTAACAATCCTGACACAGCCTTAATTGTCTTATTAAGGCCCTGACCTCTCACATTAGACAGGTATTGTTGTGGCTGCCTGTTGCCGGTTGGTTCCGGGCAGTCTTACGCCACAACTCAGTCTAACCTCGGGTCCTTATTGGGCTCCATGTTTAACCTTCCACATTGGATAGGTATTGTTGTGACTACTGGACAGCCGGGCGGTTCCGGGAAGGTTTACATCACAACTCAATCCAACCTCGGGTTAAACACATCATATTTTCTACATTTACATATCTTGTCATTCTTCTTTATTTCTTATATGTAAATATTTGCGGCCCATTATTAAGTTAATGGTGTAAAGATTACACCAATCATGGGCCCAACCCATACTTGAATTTGGGCCCTTCTATTTCATATTTTCATTCATTAATTAATTTTTAACCCAACGTTATTTTCCCCCGTTTTACACGTCCGTTTATATATATTGGGCTTAGCCTTTTAAAGCCCAATTTAGCCATGCGAAAGGGGAGGCTTATGGCGTATACACAAAGAGGGGAAGGTGAGCGCATGAACTTGCAATACGACGTTGGAAATACAAAATAGAAATTGGTGTACTTGCATAGTGGTAACATAGGTGACATGAATCAAAGCATGTGAACTTGCATAGGTTTAACTACAACATGAACCTATATTCTTATTTAGGCATAATGTCAAACATAAGCATGTCATAAATACTTTTAGCATAAACACGGCATAATGTCAAACATAAGCATGGCATAAGTAAAGTTAAATTTGTTCATGGCATAAACATAAACAAGTCATGTTCATAAGGTTTCTACATGTTTACAAAGGGAATACTTTGTTACTAACACAAAAGCATAGTTCAACTTAATCATGATTTAAGTCTAATCACATAACAACGGTATAAACATACTTATGCATAAATATTCCTAATCATGGTGTTTGCTTTAAACTTGCAAAAAGGGGATTTTTGAGTCTAACCTAGCCATGTCTCACATATGTCATTTTAACAATATAGAACTAACATGGATTTCAATTATGCCAAATATCATTCATAGCCTAGCCATATTCATAAGTTTGCAAAAGCATGACTTAATACATGGATTATGGTGTCAAAATTCCAACATAGTTTCATATGAACTATAACAACCAAACTTGTTTTCAATTACTTGCAAAATGATTTATGCACAAAAATATACATCATGATGGCATAATAACAAAGCCCCAAACTCGCATGAATTTCAATCAACTACATACATGTAGCTTCAACATAGATTACATAATTTGCGCAATATTCCAAACGTATACTTGCATAGAACTACCGCATGTAGTTCTTTATAATGAATAACATAATTTTGCACAAATATGATTTACTTTATTATCCCAATTCAAGCATACAAATCAATACAGTTGTTTATTCATACCAAAGTAATACTCTACTTACAATGGTTGCGGTGAATTCTCAAATTAAGAGATATGATTCCTTTGTTGAATTGATTGGCTTTAGGTTGCTTGAATTGCTTTAGGCTTTAGAACTTTCTTCCTAATTCCCTCTCTAGTTGGCGGCTACTCTTAGTCGTTCCTCAGCAACATGGCGGCTATGTTCTTAATTTGAATGAATAGATTAGGGTTTAGTCTAGGGTTGTTTATATAGAGGTTAGGAATTGATTAGGACCATTGATGTTGCTAGGTTAGATCGTAGCCATTCATTAGGAAGAGAGACCAATAAAAACTTGCCACCTAGCCCTAGTGACAAAGCAGACCACAGAAATTCGACCAAACACAGACCTGGCCAGCCAGGTTGACTGGGCTCGACCAGGTCGACACCCCTGTCGACAGGGCTGTCGACAGCCCTGTCGACATGGGTAGCCCAGGTCGACAGCCCAGTCGACCTGGGTGGCCTAGGCGGGTGTTTATCCGCCCTGGCCCACTGGGCCCGATTTTTAATTATTTTATTCTGTTTGAATTTTAAATTTAATTCAAAACTTCCGAAGGCCATATCTTCTTCATACGGACTCCGTTTTTCGAAAACTCGGACTCTATTTCGCGTATTTTTCCGAGACGAACGCAATGGCGTATCCCGTTTCCCTTAGTTCTTTGATTTGAATTTGATTATACTTTAATTTGTTAATTTCACAGTTATAGAATTTTCGGGGTGTTACAGGTGCCATGCCAATACTAGACTGAAAGCTATTGTTATATGCGAATTCTACTAACGGAAGGTGCTCTTCCCATGTACCCCCAAAGTCTAGGATACAAAGCCTTAAAAGATCCTCTAGAATGCGATTCACCCTCTCGGTCTGGCCGTCTGTCTGAGGATGATATGTGGTGCTCAAACATAGCTGAGTCCCTACCGCCTCTTGTAAACTCTTCCAAAATTCGCTAGTAAAGATGGGGTCACGGTCGCTTACTATACTAGAAGGAATACCGTGCAAACGAACTATCTCCTTAATGTATAAAGAAGCCAACCACGGAGCAGTCCTCTTACTTTTCACGGGAATAAAATGGGCGCTTTTAGTAAGTCTATCTACTATAACCCAAATCCCCGTGTTACCTTTCCTTGATCTTGGCAATCCATCCACAAAATCCATTGAGATGCTTTCCCATTTCCATAGTGGAACTTCTAATGGGTGAAGCAACCCACCAGGTTTCTTTTGTTCTGCTTTAACTCGTTGGCACACCAAGCATCTAGCGACGTACTCGGCCACATCCTTTTTCATACCGGCCCAAAAGAAAACCAGCTTCATATCTTTGTACATCTTATCCCCGCCGGGATGAATGGTCATTTTTGAGCGATGAGCATCATCAAGAATGGCCTTCCTTAAGTCTTCGTCTTGCGGTACACAAAGTCTATTATCCCTTCGTAACCAACCCTTATCGTCTAGGGTATACCTACGAAGATGGCTTGACGACTCCCCCCCTTTGAGCTTTTCTACTATCTCAACCAACCGTGGGTCGTCTCGCTGTGCCTCACCAACCCGTCCTAGAAGTGTAGGTCTAACCTCCAAGGATGCTAACAGACCGGGTACTAAGTCAACGGAGGGTCTAAAGTCAAACATAGAGATGAATTCTAAGCTTTGTCGTTCAACAAACAACGGACTCAAGGACAACCTTTTCCTACTTAAGGCATCTGCCACCACGTTACCCTTGCCCGGGGTATATGCTATTTCAAAATCGTAGGAGGCTAAGAATTCCATCCACCGTTGCTGCCTTAAATTCAAATCCTTCTGAGAGAATAAGTATTTTAATGATTTGTGGTCAGTGAACAGTTCAAATTTCTCACCAAGAAGATAGTGACGCCAAGACTTAAGCGCGGAAACAATTGCGGCTAGCTCTAAGTCATGCGTGGGGTAATTCTTTTCATGAACCCTCAACTGCCTTCCACCATAGGCTATTACTCTTCCCTCTTGCATGAGGACCGCGCCAAGTCCCGTCCCACAAGCATCAGTATAGATGGTAAACGGTTTATTCCCGTCTGGCAGCACTAAGACGGGGGCTGAAGTTAAGGCTCTCTTTAAACGTTGGAACGCATCATCGCAATCTTTGTCCCACGTAAAAACCAGGTTCTTCTTCGTTAACCGTGTTAATGGAGCTGATATTTTTGCGAAGTCTTTGATAAACTTCCTATAATAGCCAGCCAACCCCAAGAAACTTCTTACTTCGGTTGCATTTTTAGGGACCTTCCAATCTTGGATGGCCACCACCTTTGCGGGATCCACTGCTATCCCTTCTTTGGAAACCACGTGCCCTAAGAACCGTACTTCCTTCCTCCAGAAGTGACACTTAGAAAATTTTGCCTTAAGGTTATGTGCTCGAAGGGTTTCCAACACTTCCCTAAGATGTAGGGAGTTCTCTTCTTTATTCTTAGAAAAGACTAAGATGTCATCCACAAAGACTACCACGAATTTGTTAAGGTATTCCCTAAACACCCTACTCATCAAATCAACAAAATATGCAGGGGCGTTTGTCAAACCAAAGGGCATCACTAGCCATTCATAGAATCCGTCAGGAGTCCTAAAAGCAGTCTTATCTATACTATCCTCAGCCACTCTCAGTTGATGAAAGCCAGTGGCTAAGTCCAACTGCGAAAACACTGAGGCGCCAACTAACTGATCAAAGAGATCGTCAATCCTCGGCAGTGGGTGTCGGTTCTTTTTAGTAAGCTTGTTTAGTTCTCTATAGTCCATACAAAGTCTAAGAGACCCATCCGCCTTTGTGGCAAAAACTACTGGAGCACCCCACTCCGATATACTACGTCTTATGAACCCCTTCTCAAGCAACTCCTTTACTTGCTTATTGAGTTCCCTCCTTTCACGAGGAGCCATGTGGCGCACTGGCAAAGATACGGGTTTAGCATTATCCATAAGATAAATTCGAAAGTCTATCTCCCGCTTTGGAGGTAAGCCCTTCACCTCCTCAAACACATCCGGATATTCCCGGACCACTTCTACCGATCGCAGGTTCTCTACAGACGCGTCAAGCGATTCAAGATAACTTAGCATAACGGAATTTATGGGATTACAAAAGATGTCGAGAGCATTACCAAGGCGAGTCACAAGCCTAACTACTCTCCTTTCACAATCAAGAATGGCCCTATTTCTAGACAACCAATCCATTCCTAAAATTAGCCCATAGCCCGTGAAGCCCAATACATAAGCATCACATCTAAATTCAACGCTAAGTATAGAGATTTTCAAATCCAAACATATCATGGTCAAATGAGCCGAACCCCCAATTGGATTTGAAACGACCAAGGGATCCTCTACTAAACTGGTGTTCAAGTGCAGTGATTCAACTAATGATGCAGAGATAAACGAATGAGATGCGCCAGAATCGAATAAGGTACGGACAGGATGATCAAACAGAAAAACTAAGCTTTCAACAGAAATTGTTCTACCTCTTTCTTGCAGCGGTGGGGCCGCAATAGCCTGAACTTGCCCCCTTGCCTGCCCTGGTGCCATAAGAGCCTGCACCTGTCCTCCCGAGGTAGACCCTGCCCTCTGCCCCTTCTTTGGACAGTCCTTCACTAAATGTCCCGCATCTCCACAATGAAAACAACCAGTCTTCTTTTTCTTTCTACAATCTTTGCTGAGATGGCCAGGCGTCCCACAATTGAAGCATTTCTTCTTCCCTTTGCCATTATTGTTTTTACCACCCTTCTTATCTTGCTGTTGGGGTTTCTTCTGATTCCCTTTCTTTTCAACTGCCTTATCCTCATGCATAAGTGCCATTTCTACTAGCTTTTCAAAGGTGGCTCCCATAGGGATGTGGGTCATAGCCAACCCTTGCAACGGTTCATTCAAGCCTCTAACGAACCTCAAAGCTTTCTTCTCTGGCGTGTTCACCAACTCCAAGCCAAACCTTGCTAACTGATTAAATTTATTGACATATTCCTTTACTGATGAGCTCCCTTGCTTTAGTGCCAGGAATTTTTCCATATTTAAGTTCTCCTCTGCCCTTGAAAGAAACTTTGCCTCAAACCTTCGTCTGAAATCCGCCCATGAATCAACTGGACGTTCCCCGTTAGTGACCTCCCACCAAAACGAGGCCTCTCCCTTCATTAACCAAGCAGCTAAACGGACTTTCCTCCCATCTTCCACTTCAAAGATATCCAACAATTCCTCAGTCTCCTTAAGCCAATCTCTGGCCTCCACAAACGTCTCAGTCCCTTGAAAAGTTTTTCCTCCCATAGCCTTGAATTCCTTGCACGTCTTTGCAAAAGTGTCAACACGAGGAGGAGGAGGAGTAGGAATGGGTGCAACTAGGGGTGGAGGAGTATCCGCTGGGCCTGCAGTGGTGGCCCTAGCCTCCAAGTATCTCCTAAACCACCCTGGAATCGTCACACCTTCTGGGAGATTAAGATCTTCAGCCATGCTGAAACGAAAAAGGAAAGATTCAAAATGGAGAATTCGAAAGATAAAGATAAGGATGTGGCTATTTGGGATTATGTTTTTCATAAAAACTCTCTTTAAATAACATGTTTTTTTTTTTTTTTTGAAAGCACTTCTTCCAAAAATACTTTAGAAAAAAAAATATTTTTCTAAAATTTTTTTTTTATCTGTTCTGGTAACCTTATGCTCTGATACCACGTGTAACACCCCACGTCCATTAATGTCACTCACAAAGGGAATGCATTAACTTCCATGGAGGTTTTAAGTGAATATAGAACAGTAAAATTACAACAAGACAGATATAAAATAGTACTTGGAAATTCAAAAACTTTATTTCATTGTAGCAGAAGTCAAAACATGTTTGATTACATCATAACACCATATTCAATGTCAAGTACAATATCTATCTTGATAAAACAAGTACATAATCCCATTACATGAATAGCCATTAAAAAGAAAGATAACAAGCTGGACTTTACTTCAGCAGTCCAAGCTTTCCAGAAGATAAGCGATCCAACTAGACTCCACTAGAACTTGGCCCAACCTGCGGACCTGAAGGGAGAAAAAGGATGGAAAAGAGGGGGTCAGACATAAAGTCTGGTGAATATGATAATTCTACAATACTATTACCAAAATAACTGGACTAAGGCATAAGCTGGAAAACAAGAAAATGTCTATGAAGAGCAGATTAAGGACATAGACAATCGCTAAAGGCAACGTTATAGGCGCTCCTAAATACTAAAGGATAAACACTATACTGCACCACACCAGTCACCCTAAAGATTCATCCCACTTAGCTTCACTTAGAAACTTTCCCAATGGCTTTACGTACCCCTAGCTGACTACATAGGTGCCGCCTGCCCCTATCTCCACTAGGTGTACCCTACTTCCCATTATTCGATCGGCTCCCTAACTCGTAGATACCCGTGCTGGCCCCACAGTGGGGTGTATCACTCCCCTAAAGTGGCAACCTGATACAACGGACATGCACGGCTTATACCTACACGATGCAACAACGTCTTACCTATCAGCCCGGGTCCACACACGCATATGAAACCCGTTGGACTTGCGCTGCCACCGCTCCCTGTTTTGGCCTCTTATAGTCAAACCCAGTATGAGTGTCCCGTCCTCGACTTGGGTCGAGCCCACAAAGATACGTTTTGGGATACTGGTTGAAATGGGCCCCCACTATTTACCACAAGCATTCCACCTAAGCTTGTCCCCATTAGTCCATCCCACTTAACCCACTTAGTCATGTTCATTTACATGTGTGTTTGGTTAAGTCTAATCGTATTTCAAATGCCTCTAAAAGGCAACCACCAGATTCCTCATGCCACCCAAGGCACCTACTTAACCCCCATGTCCCACCTTACATGATTATCTGGTTAAGTATTTCTTAGTTCATTAAGGCCATAACCTCATAAAGACCTCTCACATTAGACTGGCATTTATGGCAGCTGGATTTGCCGGGCGGGTCCGGGCAGTCTTACACCATAAAAGAGTCTAACCTCGTGTCTTTACAACTGTTATGCTTTAGTTTGGGCCTAGGACCTCTCACATTGGGCCGACATTTGTGACTACTGGATTTGCCGGGCGGGTCCGGGCAGGTTTACATCACAAACGGGTCCAACCTCGTGTCTTAAGCATTGATTATTAATAATAATCCACTTTCCCCCAATTTTAATAATTCCCTACTTGAATTATTAATTACTTCCAATTTTTAACAATGTCCATAATTGACTCAATTATGGACATCCATTCATGGTATGCAAAATCTTACAAAATTGCACCCAATTTATTAATTCCTAATATTACCCCTACCCCACGTTTGAACGTTTATTCGCAAAATATATGTTAGACTCGAATAGCCTAACTCATAACATAAAAGAGATTATCATAATAACAACATGTATATGTGACCAAATGAATCATAATAAGGGGTGAAACTTGCATATGTCCAACTTGCATAGATTATACATGTCATGGACCTAAAGGTGTCAACTTGTTCAAAATTCACCTAATATAATCTCAATCAATTTTCATAAACTTACATATGAACATGTGTGAATCAACATCATCTAATTTTTTTAACAACATGGTTTTATATGGGTACACCTAACTCAATAGGCAAATTCCCATAATCAAGTTTTATTTAATTATAGTTTCAAGTTTATGGGTACACCTAACCTAATAGGCAAATTCCCATAAACAAGATCCATTTAAATTAAGAAAAAAAAACATAACTTTAAGCATGATCCAACAGCATGATTTTTCAACATAATATAGCATGATTTATAACATGGCACAGTATGATAGTATAACATAGCTTGACATGATTCTCAACATAGCACGACATAGCATAAGAGAATTTACGACATAGCATGGCATAGCATATATAATTTACATCATACGACAACATAATAACATAATAAGAGATCCACAATATATAGAATTTACAATTACAAATCACATCACTTTCTTGTGATCCATTCATAACTGAGTCAAATTAGTTTGTAATAGTCTTATGAGAATCATCATACTCACCAACAAAAGAAAAGAATTAGAGAAAGAGAGATCTTTTGATTTGATTTGTGTAGATTTAGTTGTAGATGATTAGGCTTCCTCTTCTTAGTTTGTGACGGCTACGTTGAACTCCATGGCAGCAGCATGACGGTAGCTTCTCTAATTTTACAAGTGATTTAGGTTTAGGGTCTACCCACTTATTTATAGATTTTAGAATGCATTTAGGCCATTAGATTTAACCTAGAAATAACCGCAGCCGTTCAGACAAGATGGGGTATATCTTGTTGACTCAGCAATGAGTCAGAAGTGACTCAGCAAACACTCAGCAATATATATATATATATATATTCTACAATGTACACATTAGATACATCCCCCCCCCCTTTTACACACTTATTATTGTTTTTATATACATATTAGATACATCCCCTCTCTTACACACTTATTAATATTTTTATATTCATATTAGATACATCCCCTCTCTTACACACTTATTAATATTATTATATTCATATTAGATACATCCCCTCTCTTACACACTTTTATATTCATATTAGATACATCCCCCCTCTTACACACTTATTAATATTTTAGCAACTTTAGTGTTAATAGAAAATTCGGGGTGTTACAAACTGAAACTGGTCAAACGCGTTTTCCTTTGCCATGCTCACATATTGATTCGAAAAATTATGAAAATTGGAATCTAGCAATAACTTGACATCACGGATCGAACAAAAGTGGTTTCGTCGAAATCCGAGGTCGTTTGGCCAGAATTCCATAGCGACTATTCTGAAATTTCATCTGGACATATCTTTTGATTCACGCTATGAAATTTCGATTTCTCGGATTCGTTGGAAAGATATTCTCAAACAGATTCTATTATTTTTGGTTTCGCTAAAATCCGGTTTATTTTGAACCCGGTACACTCATTTGAAGTTTGAAATCGAATTATCGAACTACCGCGCCATTTTCAATTCCTTTTATAATTATAATTAATTGTTTATATTCTAACGACGATTCGAATAAATATATACGTTCGAATTTCTTTCAAATTAAATTTCTCGTCGTTATTATTTAAAATAATCTATTTTAAATATCCAAAATTCATTAAAATTGCAAAAATAAAATTTTTAAATTGGCTCGCATTTCCGGTTTGTTACAACATCACAAGAAAGAAATCAGAGGGTACGAAAAGAAAGAAATATTAGAATAGAAGGATAAGAAGAAGAACGGACACAAAATCAAAGTCCCACATCGCAACGGGACAAAATATAACACAAAAATAACTTTCATTGATAGCTTGAAATAAAACCTACAATCATCAGCGTACATCAATACACCTGGACAGTAATAATAATCTGTCCTCATATACATCAGACGGCGGAATAACACTAGATGATATCGTACGTCGGAACCCTTTAACTTGACTTTTGGACTTCACCACATCTGATAACTTGAACCTATACAACTCAGTCTAACTTGAGCATTTACAAAACAGCGGGTCAGTCTGGTGAACCGGAGTGAGAAAAAAAACTCGCTAAGTTTATAATATCATCCAACTTGATTTTAAAGTTAAAAATCTTTTGGAAAGAAAAGGATAATCATAAGACCGAATCCACACATAAATACGGACGGTTTTTACCTTACGATAACCCAAAACATTTTGAAATTGATACTTGTCTGATATTATAATAATATCTAAATACAAACAAATAACAATCTGGCAGAACGCTTGCATCTCACGCTCCACATAAATAGTATACAAACAAAACCGCGAGCGCTTATTTGGGATTGGATTCTGACTATGACAAGGTATGGAACCACCAACCGATACTATGTCTCTAGAAGGGAATACACTAGGTTCAACAAGAACGTCTTGTAACCCGGCCCACACATGACCAACCACTCATTTTGCTTGAGTGTATTGAATGTATATCACCAATGGTTGGGCTCAAGCCACCGTTTCCCGAAAGGGACAACATCGAAATAGATTAAAGAAGAAAAAGGAATTTCTCAAGATAGGTGATTATACACCCTAATGGGAGCGACCCACATAGCCATTCTGCCTGCCCGATTTTTGTCATTTCCCAGTTATTGAGGCTTGAGGTTAGAATTTACCTTTTTTTGATAGCATACCACCATTTACTTTGAATGCCACATCGTCAAATCTGCCAAATCACTAATTTACGTCCACAAATATACTCTAGATGTAAAAGAAGTGCCCCTCTTTGCCACCAACTCGGTATATTTGTAAAAATCAACGTACGTGGTCTTTAGGAAATACTCTATCAGACATTCATCCATAAAAATCATTTAGGAACAGGATGAGCCGAAGGTACTTTCCTACTGCATCCAATATAGGAATCACCCCATGGATCGATAGCGAGTAATCCTTGCAATTCGTAGATTCCAATCACGACAGAATCATTGTCAAATATATATCTCTAGGGATCAGCTAGAGAAATTCAACAATAGTTCCCCCGCTCATAAAGATTTACGGTCTTCAATAGCTCCGTCTCGATCAGCTTCAGATTTCTTCTTCGTTTACATATTTATTAGTTTAGAATGGTTTTCGAATATAAATTTGATCCCAGTCTTTCCATACTAACAACACATTAGGTATGATTTTGATAATCAATTACTTAACTATCAAAATAAACAATCATAAAAATAAAATCAATCCATTGGTTTAGCATACAACGTCACTTGGCCATTAAAAATAATATATCAATTGTATACCAAAAATAATATATCAGTTTTAATATATAAATATTCTCAAATCATTTTATTTATATACTTGGAAAATGTCTTAAGATCATAAGTTCAAATATCATTCAAACATTTGCTACTTATTATCTATCATTTGGAAAATCGATTCAACTTATCATCGTAAACAACCATTACGATATCTCTCTTGGTTTTGATATTTTAACACCATAGTTGTCAATTCTTTTTCAGAATAAACTTATTCCCAATCTCGTCTTCTTAATTTGAAAATTTTATTATATTTTCGCCAACTTTCTTTGATTTATTTATTATGGAAATACCTTTCCATATTTCAAGCCCTGTTTTAAATTCCTTTCATTTCGGACCCCATTATATATATCCAAGCTCATCAAATAACATTATATTATTATTTGCCCAAAATAAATTACTTCTAATATCTTCACCATTACGACTAATATTACCCTCTTACAATCCTGAAGTTGTTTAAGTTGGGGTATTTTAACTACCTCTTAGACATTCTTATCTTAAGGTAGATATCAGTTCCAATACCAAAATCCGATATTCATCCCAAATATCAAAATAAATCCCATTTTAGTTATATCTCGATGAACTTCATCTCTTATTTATTATTGTGAATTTAAATTGCATCTTTATATCTTAACTTGCTTAACTACCTTAATTCAAAAACTTGGGTTTTCTATTTCATTTCCATTTCATATCTCCGTTGGATTCCTATCCGCAAATTAGTCAGAAATATAATTCTCTAAATATTAACCCCGAACGCCGAAACCAACATCAGATCAATACTCAGAAAGTGATTTTATCCCAACCGCCGATCTCCAATTAAGTGTTAATTCGTTAATTTCATATCTGGCTTTTATTTCCATTCAAAAATCCATTTCTAATAACTCGTTCCGATGATATTCAATAAACTCGAGTTTTATAACTCTGTCCAACTTTGATCCAATTAAACAGAATTTCAAATAAGAATTCACTTTAAAACTACAATATAACTTAACTTATATTATTATTTTTATTATAATTTTCTTTAAAATATCATTTTAAATAAATAGACCTTATCGTTTCACAAACTTCCATTTTCCTTTTAAATTCTAAGATCTCCACTTTGATTATTAAATAATTGGCAATCAAATAACAATATTAAAAAAAATGTTTACTTAACCATTAAGTATTTCCATTAATACAAATAAACTAATTTAATAAATCCATTCAGTTAAAATAGTTGACTTGGTCAACTTTAACATGATTAACCCGTTAATCACATCTCAATTCATCTTTCCATTTAAATTAATTACAACTTTAATTTATTTAAATAATCCCATTGTATTATTAAAATAATAATCCATTCAATATCATCTCATTTTAATTGTTATTAAAAAAAAAATCTTGGTTATCAATCGTTATGTTAATTCCCGCTCACTTGCTTATCAATCTTATTAATATAAAAATCAACTTTATAAAATCATTTAATAATCACTTATAAACTTAAATAATAAAAATAAATATTTAATCCCTTTTTATAAACTCTATTTAAAATAATAGATTTTTAAAATCTATTTTCAGTTATAAAATAAATTTTATAACTTCATCTCTATCGATTTACCTGACGGAAAATCAGTCTTTATAAATCAGTGTATATTTGGGCCATCTGCTATTATTCCTCAAACAATATCACACATTGGTTAATAACAAACAAACATTGAATTCATATTCAACGATCAATAATCAAATCAATAATCCAATTACATTGGTTAAACAGTTCATGTAATGATCATATGCAAATAAATAATCAACTCAACTGATAGTGGTCAACCAATAATAATAATTCAAGCATCCAATTTAATTTAAATACGTTTATATTATTATAAACGTAACCAACAAGGTAAGTTACCTATATTGGAAATAATCGTTAAAAACAATGATGTAATTTCATTTAAATTAAACAACGTTTAATTGAAATAATCGATTTAAAATATTTAACAAACATCCAAACAACCATTAAATCAACCAACAATTAACAAACATAGGAAACAAACATTAAACCCGACTTATAATAATTATAAGTGGGAGAGGAACTGAGTGAGTTTAACTCACCTCGGTTTAATTCTGATGATGAAATGCTTTGTTTTTAATTAAATTAAATAGTTGTTTAATTTAATTAAAAATTTCGGTTGTTTCCTGCATTGGCAAATCCCGCTCCATCTTGTTGTGCTTGATGATACAGTTCCAACGTAATCATCCGTTCGTAAATCTGATCCTATACATGCGATACATCATATTACTAAGTTTATAATAGTTTAATTTAATTAAAATTAAACTTTAAAATGAAACAGGCCTTACCACTAATGTGATCAGCACATGCCACGCCTAATCCACACGCAAATAGTTGAGTCCCCTTTTCTCCATCCCGTACAATGCTTTTGAAACAACAAAACCGGCTGCCCTAGAAATTCCTTTCCCCACTTTTCTATTACGTCCTCCCCTTCCTTTTTTTTTCTAACGACAACCCACTTGGTCCAACATCTACGCAACCCATGCCTTGCCAGCATGCATGCATGTCCTTAGATTTTTGATCGAGCCTTCCCCTTGCATTCTTCCCAGCACGTACTTCTACTTTTCCCCATCATATACGGCTGCATTGCATTATTTTTACCGTAAGCCTGACAGCCTATCTACAAACCCACGTTCAAAACTTCAAGGTCTCCGACCTATACAAAACAGTGCTTTGTCTTCTCCGTTTCATATTCTTGGAGCTTGCTTTTGTATCCTCCTGTGTCACTCCAGTGCAGTCTGACTTTCATCCTTTTGTTTTTTTTTTCTTTTGTTTTTTTTTTCGTCGTAAGCCCAACGATTTATAAAGCCTACATACCCACTATTTCCCAAACCCACACTATTCAAGATCTTCTTCATTTCCCAACTGTTCTTCATTTCATTTTCGCTACTCCCCCACGTCCTCTATCCTTTTCGCATGCAGAGGTCACCATTTCCGTACTGTCTCTCTTTCAATTGTTTGCTTCTTTCTCTTACTACTCTTCGCATGTTTCCAAAACCAACCCCAGTGGCTCCTTCCACGCACGTAACACATCCCGCCTCATCGTATGTCCCCTTCTATCCACCTGAGAACGAACCAACAACCACCCTCAACCCCATATCCCGCTGCTACCTGGAGATACACAGCTCGATCACCATCTCTCCACTTGTTCGAAACAAGAGTCCACACTGTAAACCACTACCGCATGCGGTGCACTGCTACTACCTTTGGCAACCCCATTTTCCTGCTCACGCTCCCTTTTCCAGCTTGTAGCCTTCCCCACTCTTCTATTACTTCCTTATGCAAGTACCCATACTCATCTATTCCATATAACGCGTTGTTGTATCTTCACCATTATTTTAAACTTTTCGAACCTGGGAAACATGCAACGCAACTCCCTACTAACAAACTTTGCTAAAAGTAATGAGGCTACTTATTTAGGAGCAAAATTTTGATTTTCTATATATTCCGAAGCCATGTTGAATATTAAAGGTGGAGATAAGTGGTGGAAGATGATGCGTATATTTATACTGTTAGAAGGCTTGGCTTGCACGGTAGTAGTTGGATAGATTCAATGTCAGTTTTCATGCCGTACAAGCTATGGTGAAGGGATTCTAGAGGTCTGCATCACTCGGCATTGACGGGAAAGCTAGAATTTTGTTTCTCGGCCTAGACGGAAAAGCTGAAAATTTGTTTCCTACGCCTGTGCTATGTGGTATCTGCACGATATTTCCTTTCCATTAGTTGTTGATGGGATTTAAGAAGCTCTGCATTTGGAGAGTAGCATGTATGAGCGTAGCTGGGGAGAGTTTAGGTAGCATGCATTTTACCTTTAAATGAAATGAAAGAAAAGAGTGGGTAGGCAGAGAAAACATGGGTAAAGAACAGAAAGCATGTGCTTAGCTGAGTTTTAGGTCTAGTGGAATATAGGTTAGCATGCGTTGTTGGTTGGTTTCATCAGTTGATAACTGTGCATGGTTTTATTTTAAGGGACGGCTGCATGTGTATGGAAGATAAAGCACGACGTTTTTTAAATAAATGTATTATTTTAGCTTTAAGGTTTAAGTTTTGATTTATTTTAAAACAGTTGGTTTAATTTTACCGCTACTTAACGTTGACTGTTAACTTCGCAATAATAAATACAATCTCCAAAAATTACAAAAATGGACGTCATGATATAATTTGACTTTACGGCCTAATGAAATTAATTTCATTGAAAACGGTCTCCGTTTGCAAAAAGGGCGCTAGTTAGATCCCAAATTATCCATCGGTTCACTTTTAAATTCCGTCTACCGACAAAACAACTCTGTTTGGCTCCAAACTGGAAAACTAACAATAATTAATTATACGCATTCCACTAAAAGTCATTTCGTCGAAAACAGAGGTTGTTTGAAAAATAATTATTTTAGAGGCCTGTATAATATCGATAAAATATATTAAATTTCAAAATAATACGTTTTAATGATAATAAATTATTATCATCATTTACGGAATAATAAATAGCATCACACTCAACCAACGGTTAAAAATTATGGTTCAAATGATATTTTATCTATATAACAATCCTTTATATATTTATAAATATATCATTATAATTTAAAAACGATTTCATAGCGACTATTTTAAAATTTGATTTGGATATATCTCACAATATATAAGCTGAAATCTCGATTTTTCTCTTTCATTAGAGAATTAAAATCAATAAGATCCTAACGTTTCATGTTTCACAGAATTCCGACTTAAAATGGATTCTGTATATTCAATTGAAGTTCAGAACTCAATATTACGAACTACTGCGCCGTTTCAAGTTCGTTTTATATTAAACATAAATGTTCAATCGTCGTTTAATAAACGAATTCCATCCGGGTCGTTACAATTTCTTTTCTAATGACTTATTTTATTTTCTTCCTTGCATCTGAACCTCAAACGACATTAGATTACCGATTAATTCCTGAATTTTTGTTGTATTGGTATCATTGGCCTCTTCAATTGCAAGTGTTTTTTGATCCCAATCTGAAGTTAGTGAATTCAAAACTTTTCTGACTTGGTCTTCCTCAGAATGTGTTTTTCCCAAAGCCATTAGTGAATGCACGAACTACTGAAACCTGCAATACATATTGGATATAGTCTCATTCTGACTCATTTTAAATAATTCAAACTGATTGGTTAATATGGATATTTTTGTCTGTTTAACTTTGCTTGTTCCTTCATGAGTCACTTGCAAGGTTATCCAGATTTCACATGTAGATTTACACACAAATAACCTATTGAATTCATTCCTATTTAATGAACAGAATAAAATATACATAGCCTTTTCGAATTATTTTGTGTAGTGACTTTCTGATCATTTTTCCATTGTGCAAAATTAACAGTGGGTTCAACATATTCAGTTTGTGTGATATTCCAAGTATCTAATCCTACAGATTGTAAATAAATTTTCATCCTACAAGCCCAATAAGAATAATTACTACCATTGAATAGTGGTGGTCTAACTGTGGACTGACCCTCTAGAAACGAGCAATTATTATTGATAATTCCAGTGTTGGTTGGCATTTAAACTTTTCAAAATTTCAGATTATGAAAACCTTGAAAACCAATGCTCCGATACCAATTGTTGGAGATGCAAAGTAAGGATTTTAAGGCAAACTAAACACTATATGGGGTAAATAGTGTTTTATGAGATTTATTTATTTCTTGAAATCTTCTTGGATTAAACAGAACAGTATGCAGATCACAAATATGAACAAACCCAAAATCAATCACAGAATGTAGAAAATAAAAGTAAAAGTAATAAAATGAAAGTACACACTGAGATTTTGTACTAGTTCGGGACTCCCCTACATCTAATTCCACATAATGCTGGGTTGATTCAGTTTTTTGTTCAACAATATCCAATTATTATCCTTGATTTCATGGCTACAAGGTCACACCTCAACTAATTCCAAGTACAGGGAGACTTAGTTGATTTCCAGGTCACAACTTTACACTCAATTAATTATGGGACACAATCACACCCAGTCACATTATATGGGACATGACCACACCCTTCTCTTATCAGATTTTGTAATATTGACTCGATAGGAATTGATCTTGAAATTTTTGATTACAAACAACCTGTAAATTTTGCGTAACACTTGAATCTTAGAGAGAGTTTGATATGAATTGAAAGAGAAGAAGAATGATAAAATTTCTATTGAAATCGATAGAGTATAAGTGTAAAAAGTTAATGTAACACCCCACCTCTGCTAAGGTCACTCACAAAGGGAATGCACTAGCTTTGGTGGAGTATTATCTAGGTAAACATACACAGAAATATTACAAGACAGAACATAAATAAAACAGCGGAAGGAAAACCCAAATTTCATTGCTTTAAAATCTAGTAAGGTCTAAAGCCTTTTACATCAAAATGCTATTAAGTCAATTACATCGAAATCTGTCTTGCAATAGTAAAGAAGCATAAAAAAATAGTTATAAATCATTCCCCAATAAAGCAAAGCAAGCCATAGCCAAGAGAAACCCAAGCCGTACATGAAAGAGCTTTGGAGCTTGGTAAGATCCGAACTAAGCTGTATTCCCACCCTACGAACCTGGGGGGGGGGGGGGGGAACGGAAGAAAAAGAGGCGAAACAAAACGGTTCAATCATAAAGACTGAGTAAGTCCTAGTGACTTTCAGCACAAAAACAGGTAAAGATAACATGGCATGAATAAACTGAAAGTAAACATAAGCATGATGACAAGATAAGCTACAGGAAAGATAACTAAGAATAACCTTATATGGTTTTTGTCAAGTATAACACCGCCAGGTTTCCATTCAAGATAAACTAAGTATAATTTCGCAAGATTTCTATCAAGCATCGCAAGATTTCTCTGCTTTACCATTAAAATATTTCTATGATATCTAATTGCTCTGCACCACCCGTACTAGCACCCCAACCCGTATCATCCTTTCCATGTATATGTACAGTCCCTTGCCGTATATCGTACGGGTTTCATCACGTAATTCTATACTACTTCAACGTTGTGCCACTATTTTTAAATCGTTTGGACTGCCACCCTTGCTCTGGCTAGGTTTCCTTATCATGAACTATCGCGTGTTCAACTAGGATTTATGCCACCTAGGACCACTAGGGATTATGCTACCTAACGAACAACGCCCTTTTTTTTTACTCGTAACGATCTATTAATCGATCGGCTCCCTACAAGTCCTAGCTCGTTCATGTGTCTGTGTCATACGAACCAATCACGAAATGTAGTCACCTGTGCTAGGTCCACCATAGGGTGTATCAAGCCCTAGGGTGCCAACCACCGACACGAATCAATCACGCACAGTGTAAACCTACTGGTGCCCAATGCCTGCTTTTTCAACTCCGGACTACGTGCACGACCATAGTCCGCCTGAACCTACAATGGCGCACCTACTCAGCCGTCGTTCTGGTCGCTTACAATGAGCCCAGTAATCGTGCTCCACCCTGCCTAGTTCCAGGGTATCATGATACATCTAGTGGGTTACTGCTGAAAAGGACCGCGTAACTAGGGTTTTCGTCCAGCAGGTTAAGTGTTGTCATTTAAATTTGAGACTTAACCCCATTAGTCTATCATGTCAAGTTGGTTAAGTGTGGTCATTCAAGTTCGTGACTTAACCCGTCTACGTGTCATGTCAAATTGGCTAAGTGTTGTCGTTCAAGTTCGTGACTTAGCCCTACGAATCATGTGTCAAGTTGGTTAAGTATGTTCAAGGGGTTCCTGACTTAACCCTATCAAGTCATCGTGTCAAATTGGTTAAGTATATTCAGGCGGTTCATGACTTAACCCTATCAAGTCATCGTGTCAAATTGGTTAAGTATATTCAAGCGGTTCATGACTTAACCCTATCAAGTCATCGTGTCAAATTGGTTAAGTATATTCAAGCGGTTCATGAATTAACCCTATCAAGTCATCGTGTCAAATTGGTTAAGTATATTCAAGCGGTTCATGACTTAACTCTATCAAGTCATAAATTCATTAATGCACCCCAACCTCTCACATCAGACCTGTTGTTGTGGTCACTGGATATGCCGGGCGGTTCCGGGCAGAATTACACCACAAATCAGTCTGACCTCGGGTTTTCAAGTGCGATATGACCAACTACCCACATTGGATCCTATTGTTTGCAGTAACTGGATTTGCAGGGCGGTTCCGGGCAAAATTACACTGCAAACTCAACCCAACCTCGAGTTGGGCATTTTCTAGTTCATTCTAAATGTCATGTCCATGTTCAAGTTTTCATGGCGAGTTTCGTGTCAAGTTTCATGTTTTCACTTATGCCTATTATCAAGTTAATGATTCATATTCATAACCAATTCATGTTTCAAGTCCATAAGCATGTTTACGTGCCTTCTAGATGTCCAATACATCCCAACTACCCAAAACCCAACTTAGGCGCGTTCATATTAAACTTTCTCCAAGTCATAAATTATCATATATGTTTCTACTCCAAATTTTACATAATTAACATATGCCCAAGTTCTAGGTTACATGTCAGTTTTACATATGCCCAATTCATACCAAATTTACATATGTTCAATTCATGTCGTCTTACATATGTCAAGATTCATGATTTACATGTTTACAAAGTTATGCTCAATTTACATAGATCCAGTTTTATACCCAAAATTACATGTATAACATGTTTACACCAATTTACCCATAACGAGTTCTAGCCAAATTACATATATCAAGATCCATGTCATATTACATATATCAAAATCCATGTCAAATTATATATATATGCCAATCCCCATTCGCACTTACTATTATAATGATAATACTCAAATATTCAATTTCATGTTAATGGTAGTAATACCCAAATATCCAGTTTTTATGTTATGCCATCAATTCCACCAAACACATATATCCAAATAGGTATTATCCCAAGATTCCCCCGTATTCAGTCGTACGCAAATCGCGGTTTAGGCCTAGATCTGAAATTGATCTAGGTTCATCAAAGAAAATAAATAGGGGGAGGTAGAATTTGTACAACAATAGGTATAGAGAGGAAACTGGCATAAAAACATCACCTCAGGCAATAAAAGATAGATCTTGAGAATAACATTAACATGAACTGATTTACAACAAGCTGAATAGATCATGAACATGACAAAAGAGTAAAGATAGAAAAGCCCAAAACTCAAGATTCAAGAGGAAACAGAAATAGACTTGAACCGATGAACATGCTTACATCCAATTACACTTTATTCCACGGCCATATTATAATTAAGCGTTTCAATCTAAAAAGTAACTAGAACTTACATTGATTGGCTAAGAGAGGACAGCATAAGGACAGAATGAAATGGTGTAGAGAGAATGAGGCTAGAGGCTGTTTATATAGGATTAGGCGGACGAACCTAGGCTGAAAACGAGACCAGGTACATTAGAATGCACCCAGGCCCAAAAGCAGATTCGGGGACCAGATCGACACCCAAGTCGACTGCGCAGTCGACCTGGTCTTGGGGGTGTCGACTGCCCAGTCGACTCCCCAGTCGACCTGGGTGCTGGGCGGGAAATTTCCCGCCCAGTCTGTCTGGGTTTTGAAATTCGAATTTGAACTTGAATTTGAACTGTTTTGAACTCTGAAAATTTCTGAAACTTCGGAGGGTCATATCTCCCTCATACGGACTCCGATTCTGGAAAACTCAGACTCGTTTCCAAGCAGAATTTCGAGATGAACGCAATGACGCAACCCGTTTCCCTTGATTCTGATTTTAAAATTTAATTCTGCCTTGATTTCTCGTTTTTAACATGTTATCAAAATTCGGGTTGTTACAGTTAATTAATTAAGAAGAATAACAGTTGTATGATTAGAGAAGAAGAAGAAAATGAAAAGTAATTAAAAATTTCGAATTTTGAAACCTTTATATAGTTTTCCAACAACCACATCCTTTTAGAAAAGACTTGAATTCAAAAGACACAACTTTTCAAAAAAATTAAAACTAATTAACGGCTCCTATGTCGACATCACAAAATTGATATGTCGACTTCTCTTTAAAAAAAATCAAAAATAGAAAATTTAAACAAAGTCAAATAATATTTAAATAATATATGGAAATTCCTGAGTAAAACAAACTATTTTCCTTTGTATTGAAATAGAGTTTATTAGTCAAAAATTTGTTTAAAACATATATTAAAATGACTTTAAGAAAATGATTAAAATCAAATATAAAATGATATAAAGGTATAAGTATAAAACTATAATATATTGAAACTTAATATCAATAAGGAAATTGAAAACATAGGTAACTATAATAAAATTAGTAATAAATTTGCAAGTAAAACTAATCTGAGTTAGGAGTTAAAATATATTAAGTATACTTTTAAAAACAGGAGTTAAATAAATTTCAGGAGTAAAAATATTTCTAAAAATAAAGAAGTATAAATTTAAAATATGGAAGAAATTTTGAAATCGTTTAAAAAATTGATTTAAAACAAAGAAATAATTTTGAAATCATTTGTAATCAGAATTCAGTGCTAACCAGAGTTTTAACAAACATGTAGACACAATTACTCTATATTTCTTGAACTATTGAATTCTTGATACTTATGAATTATGAATCTTTAACTCTTCTGCTTTGAAATTTTGATTCTCTGAACTGTACGATCTTCAATAATTAATACATACATATATACAAATATATATACATATATACAAATATATATATACATATATTCAAGATAACAATATTAATATATATTTTATAATAATAATTAAAACAAAGTTGAAACAAAGCGTTGTTGTCATCAAAACCGTCAACATCAATATTTCGGTCTCTAACAGTGATAATGTCAAAAACGGTACGTTAGGATAGGACAAATGAGGCAGATGCTGATCATGCACCTGAAGGTATAAAACCAAAAACATGGTTTATAAAGTAAGTTGTAAACAATGTATCCCATAAGACTAAAAGTTGCTGCTAACTCATAACATTATACATGTATACTAACTAACTGAAAAACTGACTTTGGTAGCCTGCTCTGAATTTAATGAACTGTATATTGTGCAACCTATAATGGGTTAAAATTGAATTCTCAGTTTTCCTTCAGTTGCATTAAACATGAACAATATCAAAGTGTTCTTTTCTTTTTTTCATCCATATGATTGTGGCGTCTATTCTTAGTGCTTACCAGTTATCCTTACGCTATAATGCAAAAGATTTTGTTTTAGTTATACGCAGTCTAAACACTACAGAAATTAAATACTGTTCTATCCTGAAGAATTTTTTCTATATTTTTCTTGGTCTCATCAAAGTGCATTTGATTGTGCCTAAAAATATTATATCATACTTTCTCTGCGGGTTCTCGACAACTCAGTTTGTACTGAATTCATGTCTTACGTGTGTTTCTATTTTCCACAATTGAGGTTGTTGCCACTATGGTTGGTTGTTAACTGTAAAACCATGTCTTATATTCTAATTCCCTTATTCACTTACAGCTATTACATATTTTGCTATAAGGTACGTAAAATATTTGCTTCTGTTCTAGGGCTTATGATATTATACTTTTCTATAATGACCTTAATACTGTTTGGATTGGCTTTGTATGATTATTTATTTGGTAAAGGCAAATCAATTTTAATATGCCTTCAAATACTAGACAACTAATCCTTTCGATAAATCGTAAACGAGAATAGAACACAGGTATCTTTCATTTTTCATATTATTAAAGAATATCTTTAGATCAATGAAGGCCAGCATTTCATGTTAGATGGTTTCGAAGTATACCATGGAACTCTTTCTCTATATATAGTGTGGCAACATGTTTAAGCTAATGATGTCCGTCACAATCATTTTGTATGTCCATATTCATGAAGGAGTATTTGAATGAGTTCATTAATGCCAACATTCAACTTTCTCTAGCTACCATGCCAAAATTAAATCAGACAAGGAATCATGTCGTGCATCCTAAGAAAAATGTTCTTAATTTTTTATTTTTATTTTTTCTTATATTTTATTACGTAGAATAAAACGCTCACCCAAAAGATAATGATGTCATATATTTAAAGCAAAAACAATGACGACTAACTCCAAGTCATTGGTAGTGTACCGAATCTCATTCGCATGCAATTGCCTAGAAGCATAGACAACTACCCATTCTACATAAGCACAACACCGAGGCTATATTTGCTAGCATCGGTGTAAACAAAGAGGTCTTAATTTCCATCAGGAACCATAAATATTGGAGCAAGTGTGAGAAGCTCTTTCAGTTTTTGGAAAGAAGCCTCACAAATATCAGATCAGATAAGTCAAACACTAACGTAGCGGAAATCTTAAGGACTTTCAAATTGTTATTCGAAATGATGATTAATTCACATCAAACTTCAAATACTTAAGAAACAATACAAACCAATCGCAAAGGAATGATAATTCCCAATTCCGTTGATGGAAATCTATGCCGGAGAGATACTCAACTCCGTAGATCTCGGTGGAATTCGAGATGAACAGAAAACACAATTTCTGCTGATCCAAATATGCCGAAAACGTGATCACCAACTCTACATAGATCCGTAGATGCCGAAAAGATGACCTTTCAAGTCGTTGATCCATAAGTGGATACCGTAAGTAGGGATGGATAAACAAAGATCCCAATAACAGAAGAGCTAATATTTCAATTATAAAAATCAATCCCTTTTACAATGACACACTCGGCCTATTTATAGGCAAAAAATACCGTTCGATACCGACACTACAACAAACGATACTGAAACTAAAATACAAATAGTTCGATACCGAAAGTAAACAAACAACGACACATGGAAATAAAGGTAAACGACACCGAAAGCAAACATTCAATTAAACCAGAGCCACTCTGCTTGATGCGATACCGAAAGTAGAGAGTAGCTTATTCGAACCCATATAATGAAGCCAAAAGCACGGAAGCAAATACTCATCACATTGAAGCTGAAACCGAAAGCATTTATTTTCGAAGCCAATAGCAGAAATAGTAAAACAAACCCAGAAGCAAGTGATTTCCGTGTCGATAAAGTAAGTCCTAGATGTCGACACTGATACCCCCAAAGAGACACACACAATAAGACGATATCGACACTGCTATGAGCCCGATACTGACACCACTATAGCCTATGCTACATCATCCCCCTCAGGTCGAGAAGAATTAATCCTCGAATTTGTAGCCGACTCTTCCACCAATTCATCCCCATAGTATGACATTAAATGTTTAACACTGAAAACATCAACAGTACGTATATGGTTTGGTAATCTTAATCGAAAAGCATTTGGATTTATCTTCTCAATGATTTCCCAAGGTCTAATATTTCTTGAAGCCAACTTATTTTATGTACCTGCAGGAAATCGGACTTTCTTCAAAACTTCCTACACAAAGTCAACATTTTGAAACTCAACATGTCGGCGTTTCGAATCAGCAACTTGCTTGTACTTATGACTTGTTTCAACCAACCATTTCTACACCACTTGATGGTGATCCTATAAATCCGAGACCAGATCCATGGATTTTCTCTGCATTCCACCTTGCCATGGCAACGGAATTAGATCCAACGGCCCCTTCATTACTACTGAGTACACAATTTTGGAAGGTGTGACAACAAGGAATTTCGCTCGATCTGAATCAGTCGCTAAACCGACCCAGACCGTTCGAAACCCCTGATCGTTTTGAGAACACGACAAAATAGAACGCAGACGGAAGAACATTTCATTGTATATAACAAAAATTCATCAGAATACAAGAATATACCGAGTATAAATCAATATTACACATTTGATAAATATCAGAGATTACAATACATTACATAGCAGCGGAAAATAATACAATACACAACTGAAGGAGATATACGGATACAAAGCTTTCAGGATATCGTTCCAGCTGTAAACCAGGATCCTGTGAATATAAATCTGCAAAACCAAAACTACTAGCTGCCCGTGTTAAAATAAGGGCACCCAGAGTTTAGGTTAAAACAATAAACTCTAGGTCAGTCATGTGACTGGTGTGAGAACTAAAACAATTATTAATCTTTATTTTAAAGTTAGGTAAATCAAGGGATCACGCCGTATAACACGGAACGGGTTTCCTCCCAAGAATACCAGTGCATAAAAAAAACAACGCAATGCTAAATAAAGAAAAATGAAGCTATTATAAGACCCAGGTCCAATCACACAATGCAATGCAACGCAAGCCGGGGGATAGGGTTTTTACCTTATAATAGCCAAAGATTGCTTGATACGCTAAATTTCATATTTTTTAATATTACTATAAGTGTATAGTGTCAAAACAATTTCAAATCATAAGTATCAATCATAGGCAACATGAGCGTCCCATGCCACTATGTCGCCATATATAGGTTTACAATCAAAACCGCACATATCGTATTTGGAAATTGGATTTCCATCTATGAACCGAGCCAAAAGATAGTCCTCAACCGATTCGAGACGCTCTAGCCCGTGTCTCAGGTCAGAGCTCGAGTGACCTTCGGAGCGACAGGGCCGGTCCACCGATGTGGATTAAAATTCCTGAACACTGCGTTTCCCCACCCTTTGGGGTGGCAATGAGCCAACGAATGACTCCATCGGTCCCGGATCAACCGATATATCCGAGGCGCCTCGCAACAGCAACAACCACATAAGTCAAACTCGTCAGGGCGTGTAAAACCACTGACGCCACTTCTAGCTAGAAAGAAACGCATGTCCTCCCTGAGGTCCTTCTCCCGTTTTAGTTAACAACCGGGGTGTGAGGCTCGCGAATTCACGTTACCCAAAGCTATGCCACACAGGCCGTGCTTTGATCATCAACCACAAGACTCTGCTTTTCAATAGAAGCCTTGATCATTTGCATCTTAGCATGCCACACAGGCAATTCACGCTATGTGTAAAAACCCGTAACTTCCCCGATGAGGAAAGCGCGGATAGTTCGAGAACAAACCACAACAGAACGCAGACGAAGGAACATTTCATTGTATATTACAACAATGCATCAGATTACAAGAATATACAGAGTATAAATGAATATTACACAGAAATATCAGAGATTTAAATTACATTTAAATACATAGCAGCAGATAATAATACAATACACAACTGAAGGAGATATACGGATACAAAGCTTTCCGGATATTGTTCCAGCTGTAAACCAGGATCCTGTGAATATAAATCTGCAAAACCAAAACTACTAGCTGCCCGTGTCGAAAATAGGGGCACCCAGAGTTTAGGTTAAAACAATAAACTCCAGGTCAGTCATGTGACTGGTGTGAGAACTAAAACAGTTGTAAATCTTTATTTTAAAGTTAGGTAAATCAAGGGACCACGCCGTATAACACGGAACGGGTTTCCTCCCAAGAATACCAGTGCATATAAGTAAACAACGCATTGCTTTTCTAAAAATGAAGCTATTATAAGACCCAGGTCCCATCACACAATGCAGCGCGGCCGGAGGATAGGGTTTTCCCTTATAATAGCCAAACATGCTTGGTACGTTTTAAAAATCAAATCATTTGATACTATAATAAGTGTATAGTGTCAAAGCAATTTCAATCATAAATATCAATCATAGACGACATGGGTACCATATATCATGTCGCCATACTAGTTCTACAATTAAAACCGCAATACACGTATTGGAAATTGGATTTCCATCATGGTGGCTCCTGATTCAAAAGATCGATCGCGTAATGCAATTCACCACGGCTTACGTCCCAACAAGAGAAAACACCGTCTGCACATCCGCACATTTGGGACCAGAATATCACCGCGGCTTACGTCCCAGCGAGAGAAAACACCGCTTACTCTATATATCCTTGAGCACTAAGCTCATCTCGGTCGACTGAATCCACGACACCACTAAGGTGCCCATCAACTAAAAGCATACTGATCAAACCATCAGTTTACCACCACACCGGGATGTGAGGCTCGCGAATCAACGCTATACACAAAGCCATGCTATCAGCTGCGCTTTGATCATCATCCACCAAATTTTGCTTTTCAACAAAAGTATGGATCACTGCATCTCAGCATGCCACACTATCAATCCATATCGTACCACTGATTTCTGCCAATATATAACCTCTGAGCTCGTATGTCTCAGAGATGGGCGTTAAGCAAGGGAATATATTCTCCGCCGCCAAACAGATATATATTTAGCAGAGATCAACAAATACAATATAAAGGAATACAATGTCAGACACACCATCCATTTACAAGTCCGTTCTAGGTCTGAGCGAAACCGGAAGCACTTTCCTCGCATATCCATCCATCTCCAAGTACGTCTAGACGACCACCAACTGATTCCCTCATCTTGGGTGTACAGCCCAATCAAGATCATCAGTAATCACCCAAACGATGTGAAGACTTCCGGTCTTCGACCACCGTCTTCATCTTCGACATATCGTCGAATCGGTTATTCAGAATGGGTATAAACCGGCCTTTCCGAACAACTCGCGTATATTAAAAACGAATGTTACACAAACACAACATACGCCTCATTCCAATTCAGTAGATACTAACCGTAAATCAACAAGAGAACAATTTCCCAAATATTAACCCCGAAGGCCGAAACCAACATTAGATCAATACCCAGGAAACCATTCTTCTTAGCTAACCTACAGCTAGTTTCTAAATTTCGATTCTTAGGGAAAGATTCCCATTAACATTTTATCCAAGATTAATTCTTTAAAATTTATCCTTTAATCTTCCTTTGGATGTCATTTCAAACCAAATTATGGTTTTCCAAACTAGTCGGGATTAGCGAACCACACCGAAGTAATTATTTATTTTATTTCCCAATCCCAACCTATTTATCCCATGAAGCAAAACTGGTAATACTTCATATCTAACACCACGGTGTTATCGGTAAATTCAATTACCATTTCACGTTCAAATCTAATTAAAGATTTAACTATCGCCTGGAGCAAAACTGGTGATACTCCATTCTCGATCTTTTCAAATTTGATAATTTAAATTATCAATTCACATTTCAATCTAATTGCAGATTCATTAAAACTCCTTTTACTGGGTTAAAGAACTAATGTCATTTAAAACACAGTTCACGATAAACCCAAATCACGTTCTATTTATTATCGGGTTAAAGAACTAGTGTTATTTAAAACACCGTTCACGATAAACCAACAAATGAATTTTAATTCATTTCCAATCAAATATATTAGAAATTCCGATTCTTTAAAACCCCTTTTTAAATCTAATTTATTTATTTAAAAATAATTGGGTTTTAATTTTAGTTCAAAACTAGTTCATTTCGATAAAAATCTATTTTTATCTTTCCAAATATGGAGTTTTTCATCACATTTTTTCCCAAATCATTTCTTATGATTTTACACAAATTATTACTATTTTTAGTAATTTTATCAAGGCCTGTACAGTCGATTTCCAATAAAGGTCATCGAACTGCACTTACAACGACCTTTTTCCAAATTTGATTTGGACGTATCTCCAAATCCAACCGTTAGATTTCAAATTTCTAATATTCGTTAGAAAGCTCTTTTCGATACGAACCCAACGGTTCCGGTTTTAGGAGAATCCGACGGTCGGATCTCCCGTAATGTCCGTTCGAAATTAATGGTCGAAATTCGCGAACTACCGCGGCGCGGCGCGTTCTATTCAGGCCGTTATATTATATATATAATATATATAATATATATTTCGTCGATTTCTATTTAAAACGAATTTTATAAATTGTTTTGAATTCGTTTCAAAAACAATTTCAACCTTTATTTCAAATTCAAATCGAAATTGAATTTTCTATTATAAATCCTTTTTACTTTCATTTCTATTTGATTTTAATTCAAATCGATTTTAATTCAATTCGAATTCATTTTCTTTTCAATTCAATTCAATTCGAATTCGTTTTCTTTTCAATTCAATTCAAATTCGTTTTCCTATTCAATTCAAATTCAATTCATTCTCTATTCAATTCAAATTTAATTCATCTTCTATTCAATTCAAATTCAATTCAATTCAAATTCAATTCATTTCAAAATATTCGATTTCGAAATCACTTTTCAATATTCATTTTAAAATGAATAAAATCGATATAAATATCGTTCGCGTCAAAATGGCGTCAATCTAATCAACACGGCTTCATATATTTCTATTTTCAAATATTCTATTTCAAATATTTCTTTTTCAAATATTTACTTTTCAAATATTTCTATTTCAAATATTTCTATTATTAAACTATTTCGTTCAACACATGACTAATCTCATAGGATGAGTACTGTCAACACATGAACCTTTATTTCATATTGATAGAGATGTAAATTTTATTATTAAAATATTTCGTTCAACACATGACTAATCTCAACGGATGAGTACTGTCAACACATGAACCTTTATTTTATATTATTCTTTATTTTCTAAATTGGAAGGAGGCCCAATCAATTACCATATAAAGTTAATTATATGGATTTCATTCAACACATGTATATAATAGCAATGATAAATAATCAACCATCATCCATAGTGCACTACACTGTATAAGCATCAAATGTAGATATCTAACGCTTATAACAGCCTGTCAATCATTCGATCGACATATTTAATCAATCAGGATGAGTGAACTTCAAATTTCATCCCAACACCCGTGTAGGGTTTCAAATCAACAAACACATATTTTATTTGTGCAGTTGGGCGATGTGTAAAATTTATCGACCCAATCAATGTCCTTCAAATTGGTGTACATAAACAAACCGTCCGGTTTGCAAATGAATATTTCATTTTATTCACTTCCACGTTAAAATTATATTTTTAACGATCAAAATATTTTATTCAAACTATGAATATTCTATTCAGTTCATTTATTCAATAAAATGATATTTTTAAATTTCTAACGTATTTTAGAAAATTTCGGCGGCATAACGGCACGATACTAGAAACGGGACAAGGCCTAGCCTTATCCCCGGTCTAGTGAAGGCCCACGCCATTCACACATCAATCAAATCCATTCATTTCACCAAACAATTCAATTCAAACCAAATAATCTAACCAATTACACAACCAAACAATTAAACAAACAAGTCATCCATGGTCTGTGGATGACGGGTGTCGGGTGCTACTAAACACCGTCTGCATCCTAGTATATATTTTTAACTCGAAAAGAAATTGAAGAGTGAGAAGTTCTCACCTTTGGTTTCCACTCCGTCATTCTTTATTGCCTGAACAGTTTGGATTTGTCCGACATTCCAACTCAACCATTTCACGCTGTTCATAATAAAAATTACATTTTTATTTCAATGCTATAAGGATAAAAACCACATTTTCTTTTCAAAACCATATGTGTAAAAATTATATTTTTATTTCAAAAGTATACATATTTGCATACTTGCTATATACAAATAAAAACCCATATTTTTACATCGCTAAGTATATAAAAATTATATTTTTATAATCTTAAAAATCATAGCTTTATAATATTAAAAATCATATCTTTTTCTTTATAAAAATATTGTCCTTATATTTAAAAAAAAACAAATCTTTATATAAATGAAAATCTTATCTTTTCATAAGTAAAAATATAATCTTTCATGTATAAAAATCTAATTTTTATATTGCTCTTTCTATTTTAAAACAATTCTAATTTTTCTATTTTAAAACAATTCTAAGTTTTCTATTTTATATTTTCAAAATCAAATCTATTTTATATTTTCAAAACACTGTATATATTTATTTTTGTTTTCAGAACATTGTTTCATATAAAAAAAATTCTAACATTTTTATTTAAGCTAATTAAAATAAATAGAAAGAAGGAGCTCACAGTCTGTTTTCATCATTCAGCAACTTCCCGAACTACTCCAGGTTGACATCCGATAAGGCTCGACATTTAGGGTTCGAAGCAGCCGCTGCCACGCTTGACCGGAGGAGGATCAATTGATAGCACGAGGTGCGCCTTGGAGTGCGCCACCTGCGCCAGGAGTGGGCCCCAATTCGACGGCCTCCTTTGGCCTGGAAATCATCATGACGCCGGTGCCTTTGGTGAATGAAATCGGCCCCGCCAGTCCACGATAACCCAACACAGCTGTATCACCTTCGAGATCTCCCCAAGGTCGTCGATTTCGCTTCAGGGACCAAGTCGAAATGATGCAGGATGGGGGAGATCGCTGGCGACCAATTTCGAAGGACGAGGGACGTCGGTTTTGGGGGTGGAGGCGTGTTTGACCTGGTTGACTGCGGGTTTGAAAAGTGAAAGGGAATTAGGTTAGAATGGTATACATATATTATTTTAATTTTCAAAAATATATGTTTTATCATTATGAACTCCAAATCAAGTTCAACGACAGTCGTCTCTAACTAATTACCCTCATTCCGAACACAATGGGGTATGTTTCGTAGGCCAATTCGACTGTTTGAATCAGTTTCCGTTGAATTTAAAGTATAATTCTTTATATATTCAATTTAAACGCACATTTTCATTTACCGGGACCACATACAGACCCAAAAAATTCCAGAAAAATTATTTCTAACTTCGTATTGACGATACGGTCCTAACAAAACTAATTTCGTCAAATTCTGAGACCGTTTGAAAAATGGCCATTTTCCAGTCGATTATTATCAACTGAAACTGGTCAAACGCATTTTCCTTTGCCACGCTCACATATTGATTCAAAAAATTATGAAAATTGGAATTTAGCAATAACTTTACATCACGGACCCAACAAAAGTGGTTTCGTCGAAATCCGAGGTCGTTTGCAAAATTCCCATTTTTAAGGGCCTGAATTCCATAGCGACTATTCAGAATTTTCAACTGAACATATCTTTTGATTCCCGCTATGAAATTTAGAATTTTAGGATTCTTTGGAAAGATATTCACAAATAGATCCTAATGTTTTTGGTTTCACTAAAATCCGGATTGTTTTGCACCCGGTACATTCAATTGAAGTTTGAAATCGAATTATCGAACTACCGCGCCATTTTCAATTCCTTTTATAATTATATATAATTATATATATTCTAACGATGACGTATATAATATATACGCTCGAATTCTGTTCAAAATAAATTTCTCGTCGATATTATTTAAAATAATCTATTTTAAATGTTCAAAATTCGCTAAAATTGCCAAAATAAAAATTTTAAACTGGCCCAGATTTTCGGGTTGTTACAATCTCCCCCACTTAAAACTTTTTGTCCCCGAAAAGGAACAAAGTCGAAAGTGGTTTGATCAATCAGCCCTACGTTCGATCTGGCTTCCATTCTCCAACCTTTCAGTTTCTGAGAATTTTCAAATTCTTCAAAAATTTGGCTAACACCCTAAATTTTCGAAAAATTTCGCCATAACCTCCCCTGCACCGGGAGCCACAGGAAAATCCCGAAATTGCCATATAGGCCTTCTGATCTCAAAAAGAAAAAGAAAAAGCCAAGCGGCTAGCCAATAGGCTCATAAAATCATCATCACCCAAACAAAACAGTAAATTATGTTAAACATGTACCTATTTGTCGGGCAAACAAATTTTATTCTTCTGCTCTAGCCTCTTTGCTATGACCTGTTCAGTGTAAGTACAAGTATATGCAAGCAAATGCGATAAATTTTCAATAAAATTCACTATTTGGTACAATTTTACTAAATGGTTCAAATTTTAATTAATCCAACAATAATCAAACAACACAACCATCAATCAATTAGTTGATTAGCATTTCAAACATATAATTTTGTTATATAGTCAAAAATCACATTTTTGATGCCAAACCGCAACAATAAACCCTATCTAATTTTGGTTCTCACACCGGTCAATAGGAAATATATAGAAATCTCACTTTCGTCACTCGAATATAAACACTGATAATGTGATCACAATTATCAGTATCATCCCCGGGCGACTAGAGTGTGATTCTATATCTATCCAGTATATTAAAACTTCAAATATACGCGGATCAGACGTATACGCAAAATCTTTAAATACTGCATTGTCCAAATCAATATAAATAAATAATCAAATATGAATAATGGATTTAAATTTTCAAAACAAAGATTGTTTTCATTTTCAAAAATATACTCTTCACACTCGTTCTAGGATACTACTGATCCCATCTCTAACGAGTCATTCTCGTTGGATATTACTAATCCAATTTCTGATGAATTCTTTCGTATGGTTCTAATGTGTCTTGTTCTCTGAGCTTTGTAAACCAAAGCTCTGATACCAACTGTAAAAACCCGTAACTTCCCCGGTGAGGAAAGCGCGGATAGTTCGAGAACAAACCACAACAGAACGCAGACGAAAGAACATTTCATTGTATATTACAACAATGCATCAGATTACAAGAATATACAGAGTATAAATGAATATTACACAGAAATATCAGAGATTTAAATTACATTTAAATACATAGCAGCGGAAAATAATACAATACACAACTGAAGGAGATATACGGATACAAAGCTTTCCGGATATCGTTCCAGCTGTAAACCAGGATCCTGTGAATATAAATCTGCAAAACCAAAACTACTAGCTGCCCGTGTCGAAAATAGGGGCACCCAGAGTTTAGGTTAAAACAATAAACTCCAGGTCAGTCATGTGACTGGTGTGAGAACTAAAACAGTTGTAAATCTTTATTTTAAAGTTAGGTAAATCAAGGGACCACGCCGTATAACACGGAACGGGTTTCCTCCCAAGAATACCAGTGCATATAAGTAAACAACGCAATGCTTTTCTAAAAATGAAGCTATTATAAGACCCAGGTCCCATCACACAATGCAACGCAGCCGGAGGATAGGGTTTTCCCTTATAATAGCCAAACATGCTTGGTACGTTTTAAAAATCAAATCATTTGATACTATAATAAGTGTATAGTGTCAAAACAATTTCAATCATAAATATCAATCATAGACGACATGGGTACCATATATCATGTCGCCGTACTAGTTTTACAATTAAAACCGCAATACACGTATTGGAAATTGGATTTCAATCATGGTGGCTCCTGATTCGGAAGATCGATCGCGTAATGCAATTCACCACGGCTTACGTCCCAACAAGAGAAAACACCGTCTGCACATCCGCACATTTGGGACCAGAGTATCACCGCGGCTTACGTCCCACCGAGAGAAAACACCGCTTACTCTATATATCCCTGAGCACTAAGCTCATCTCGGTCGACCGAATCCACGACACCACTAAGGTGCCCATCCACTAAAAGCATACTGATCAAACCATCAGTTTACCACCATACCGGGATGTGAGGCTTGCGAATCAACGCTATACACAAAGCCATGCTATCAGCTGCGCTTTGATCATCATCCACCAAACTTTGCTTTTCAACAAAAGTCTGGATCACTGCATCTCAGCATGCCACACTATCAATCCATATCGTACCACTGATTTATGCCAATCTATAACCTCTGAGCTCGTATGTCTCAGAGAAGGGCGTTAAGCAAGAGAATAATTTCTCCGCCGCCAAATAGATATATATTTAGCAGAGATCAACAAATACAATATAAAGGAATACAATGTCAGACACACCATCCATTTACAAGTCCGTTCTAGGTCTGAGCGAAACCGGAGGCACTTTCCTCGCATATCCATCCATCTCCAAGTACGTCTAGACGACCACCAACTGATTCCCTCATCTTGGGTGTACAGCCCAATCAAGATCATCAGTAATCACCCAAACGATGTGAAGACTTCCGGTCTTCGACCACCGTCTTCATCTTCGACATATCGTCGAATCGGTTATTCAGATTGGGTATAAACCCGGCCTTTCCGAACAACCCGCATATATTAAAAACGAATGTTACACAAACACAACATACGCCTCATTCCAATTCAGTAGCTTCTAACCGTAAATCAACAAGAGAACAATTTCCCAAATATTAACCCCGAAGGCCGAAACCAACATCAGATCAATACCCAGGAAACCATTCTTCTTAGCTAACCTACAGCTAGTTTCTAAATTTCAATTCTTAGGGAAAGGTTCCCATTAACATTTTATCCAAGATAAATTCTTTAAAATTTATCCTTTAATCTTCCTTTGGATGTCATTTCAAACCAAATTATTGTTTTCCAAACTAGTCGGGATTAGTGAACCACACCGAAGTAATTATTTATTTTATTTCCCAATCCCAACCTATTTATCCCATGAAGCAAAACTGGTAATACTTCATATCTAACACCACGGTGTTATCGGTAAATTCAATTACCATTTCACGTTCAAATCTAATTAAAGATTTAACTATCGCTTGGAGCAAAACTGGTGATACTCCATTCTCGATCTTTTCAAATTTGATAATTTAAATTATCAATTCACATTTCAATCTAATTGCAGATTCATTAAAACTCCTTTTACTGGGATAAAGAACTAATGTCATTTAAAACACAGTTCACGATAAACACAAATCACGTTCTATTTATTATCGGGTTAAAGAACTAGTGTTATTTAAAACACCGTTCACGATAAACCCACAAATGAATTTTAATTCATTTCCAATCAAATATATTAGAAATTCCGATTCTTTAAAACCCCTTTTTAAATCTAATTTATTTATTTAAAAATAATTGGGTTTTAATTTTAGTTCAAAACTAGTTCATTTCGATAAAAATCTATTTTTATCTTTCCAAATATGGAGTTTTTCATCCCAATTTTTCCCAAATCATTTCTTATGATTTTACACAAATTATTACTATTTTTAGTAATTTTATCAAGGCCCGTACAGTCGATTTCCAACAACGGCCATCGAACTGCACTTACAGCGACCTTTTCCAAATTTGATTTGGACGTATCTCCAAATCCAACCATTAGATTTCAAATTTCTAATATTCGTTAGAAAGCTCTTTTCGATACGAACCCAACGGTTCCGGTTTTAGGAGAATCCGACGGTCGGATCTCCCGTAATGTCCGTTCGAAATTAATGGTCGAAATTCGCGAACTACCGCGGCGCGGCGCGTTCTATTCAGGCCGTTATATTATATATATATAATATGTATAGTATATATTTCGTCGATTTCTATTTAAAACGAATTTTATAAATAGTTTTGAATTCGTTTCAAAAACAATTTCAACCTATATTTCAAATTCAAATCGAAATTGAATTTTCTATTATAAATCCTTTTTACTTTCATTTCTATTTGATTTTAATTCAAATCGATTTTAATTCAATTCGAATTCATTTTCTTTTCAATTCAATTCAATTTGAATTCATTTTCTTTTCAATTCAATTCAAATTCGTTTTCCTATTCAATTCAAATTCAATTCATTCTCTATTCAATTCAAATTCAATTCATCTTCTATTCAATTCAAATTCAATTCATTTTCTATTCAATTCAAATTCAATTCATTTTCTATTCAATTCAAATTCAATTCATCTTCTATTCAATTCAAATTCAATTCATTTCAAAATATTCGATTTCGAAATCACTTTTCAATATTCATTTTAAAATGAATAAAATCGATATAAATATCGTTCGCGTCAAAATGGCGTCAATCTAATCAACACGGCTTCATATATTTCTATTTTCAAATATTCTATTTCAAATATTTCTTTTTCAAATATTTCCTTTTCAAATATTTCTATTTCAAATATTTCTATTATTAAACTATTTCGTTCAACACATGACTAATCTCAACGGATGAGTACTGTCAACACATGAACCTTTATTTTATATTGATAGAGATGTAAATTTTATTATTAAAATATTTCGTTCAACACATGACTAATCTCAACGGATGAGTACTGTCAACACATGAACCTTTATTTTATATTATTCTTTATTTTCTAAATTGGAAGGAGGCCCAATCAATTACCATATAAAGTTAATTATATGGATTCAATTCAACACATGTATATAATAGCAATGATAAATAATCAACCATCATCCAAAGTGCACTACACTGTATAAGCATCAAATGTAGATATCTAACGCTTGTAACAGCCTGTCAATCAATCGATCGACATATTTAATCAATCAGGATGAGTGAACTTCAAATTTCATCCCAACACCCGTGTAGGGTTTCAAATCAACAAACACATATTTTATTTGTGCAGTTGGGCGATGTGTAAAATTTATCGACCCAATCAATGTCCTTCAAATAGGTGTACATAAACAAACCGTCCGGTTTGCAAATGAATATTTCATTTTATTCACTTCCACGTTAAAATTATATTTTTAACGATCAAAATATTTTATTCAAACTATGAATATTCTATTCGGTTCATTTATTCAATAAAATAATATTTTTATTTCTCTAACATATTTTAGAAAATTTCGGCGGCATAACGGCACGATACTAGAAACGGGACAAGGCCTAGCCTTATCCCCGGTCTAGTGAAGGCCCACGCCATTCACACATCAATCAAATCCATTCATTTCACCAAACAATTCAATTTAAACCAAATAATCTAACCAACTACACAACCAAACAATTAAACAAACAAGTCATCCATGGTCTGTGGATGACGAGTGTCGGGTGCTACTAAACACCGTCTGCATCCTAGTATATATTTTTAACTAGAAAAGAAATTGAAGAGTGAGAAGTTCTCACCTTTGGTTTCCACTCCGTCATTCTTTATTGTCTGAACAGTTTGGATTTGCCCGACATTCCAACTCAACCATTTCACGCTGTTCATAATAAAAATTACATTTTTATTTCAATGCTATAAGGATAAAAACCACATTTTCTTTTCAAAACCATATGTGTAAAAATTATATTTTTATTTCAAAAGTATACATATTTGCATACTTGCTATATACAAATAAAAACCCATATTTTTACATCGCTAAGTATATAAAAATTATATTTTTATAATCTTAAAAATCATAGCTTTATAATATTAAAAATCAAATCTTTTTCTTTATAAAAATATTGTCCTTATATTTAAAAAAAACAAAATCTTTATATAAATGAAAATCTTATCTTTTCATAAGTAAAAATATAATCTTTCATGTATAAAAATCTAATTTTTATATTTCTCTTTCTATTTTAAAACAATTCTAATTTTTCTATTTTAAAACAATTCTAAGTTTTCTATTTTATATTTTCAAAATCAAATCTATTTTATATTTTCAAAACACTTTATATATTTATTTTTGTTTTCAGAACATTGTTTCATATAAAAAAAATTCTAACATTTTTATTTAAGCTAATTAAAATAAATAGAAAGAAGGAGCTCACAGTCTGTTTTCATCATTCAGCAACTTCCCGAACTGCTCCAGGTTGACATCCGATAAGGCTCGACATTTAGGGTTCGAAGCAGCCGCTGCCACGCTTGACCGGAGGAGGATCAATTGATGGCACGAGGTGCGCCTTGGAGTGCGCCACCTGCGCCTGGAGTGGGCCCCAATTCGACGGCCTCCTTTGGCCTGGAAATCATCATGATGTCGGCGCCTTTGGTGAATGAAATCGGTCCCGCTAGTCCACGATAACCCATCACAGCTGTATCACCATCGAGATCTCACCAAGGTTGTCGATTTTGCTTCAGGGACCAGGTCGAAATGATGCAGGATGGGGGAGATCGCTGGCGACCAATTTTGAAGGACGAGGGACATCGGTTTTGGGGGTGGAGGCGTGTTTGACCTGGTTGACTGAGGGTTTGAAAAGTGAAAGGGAATTAGGTTAGAATGGTATACATATATTATTTTAATTTTCAAAAATGTATGTTTTATCGTTATGAACTCAAAATCAAGTTCAACGACTGTCGTCCCTAGCTAATTACCCTCATTCCGAACACAATGGGGGTATGTATCGTAGGCCAATTCGACTGTTTGAATCAGTTTCCGTTGAATTTAAAGTATAATTCTTTATATATTCAATTTAAACGCACATTTTCATTTACCGAGACCACATACAGACCCGAAAAATTCCAGAAAAATTATTTCTAACTTCGTATTGACGATACGGTCCTAACAAAACTAATTTCATCAAATTCTAAGACCGTTTGAAAAATGGCCATTTTCCGGTCGATTTAAATCGACTGAAACTGGTCAAACGCGTTTTCCTTTGCCACGCTCACATATTGATTCGAAAAATTATGAAAATTGGAATCTAGCAATAACTTTACATCACAGACCCAACAAAAGTGGTTTCGTCGAAATCCGAGGTCGTTTGCAAAATTCCCATTTTTAAGGGCCTGAATTCCAAAGCGACTATTCAGAATTTTCAACTGGACATATCTTTTGATTCCCGCTATGAAATTTCGAATTTTCGGATTCGTTGGAAAGATATTCACAAATAGATCCTAATGTTTTTGGTTTCACTAAAATCCGGATTGTTTTGCACCCGGTACATTCAATTGAAGTTTGAAATCGAATTATCGAACTACCGCGCCATTTTCAATTCCTTTTATAATTATATATAATTATATATATTCTAACGACGACGTATATAATATATACGCTCGAACTCTGTTCAAAATAAATTTCTCGTCGATATTATTTAAAATAATCTATTTTAAATGTTCAAAATTCGCTAAAATTGCCAAAATAAAAATTTTAAACTGGCCCAGATTTTCGGGTTGTTACACTATGCAATCGATATCAATCACACAGAATGAAATCCGATGTCAGACACACAGTCCATTTACAAGTTCGTTCTGGGTCTGAACGAAACCGGAGGCACCTAGTACCCCACATATCCATCGATCTCCAAGTACGTCTGGACGATCACCAACTGATTCCCTCCTCTTGGGTGTACGGCCCAATCAAGATCATCAGAAATTAACCAAACGACGTGAAGACCTCCGGTCTTCAACCACCGTCTTCATCTTCGACACCACGTCGAATCAGTTATTCAGAATGGGATAAACCCGGTATTTCTGAATAACTCGCTATATAATAAACAGGTGTTACACAAACACAACATACGCCTCATTCCAATTCAGAATATTCTTTTGTTCAAATATTCTTATACTTTGGGAAAGGTTCCCATTAATTTTATCAAAGATAAATTCTTTAAATTTATTCTTTAATCTTCTTTGAATATCAATTCAAACTAGTCGGGATTAGCGAACCACACCGGAGTAATCATTTATTTTATTTCCCAATCCCCACCTATTCATCCCATGAAGTAAAACTGGTAATACTTCATATCTAACACCACGGTGTTATCGGTAAATTCAATCACCATTTCACGTTCAAATCTAATTAAAGATTTAACTATCTCCTGGAGTAAAACTAGTGATACTCCATTCTCGATCTTTTCAATCTAATTAAAGATTCATTAAAACTCCACTTAGTTTTAATCTTTAACTGGGTTAAAGAATCAGTGTCATTTAAAACACGATTCACGATAAACCCAAAATCACATTCCATTAATTATCGGGTTAAAGAACAAGTGTTATTTAAAACACCGTTCACGATAAACCCAAAAATCAATACCAATTCAATTCCAACTAAATATTATTTAATTGGTACACTTCATTAAATCTAAATAAAAAGATTTATTCTTTTTCTCAACTGGGCTTAAGAACAGTGTTAATGAAGACACCATTCACGACAAACCCAAATCACATTTGATATTAAATACAAGGCTCTGAATAGAAAATATATCGGCTTATATTCAATATCAAATTCTACGACCAACAAATATCGTATGGGAAATAACGATATAAATATATCTTTCAAATTTCCATAACAATATCTGTATAATCACGAAATCCAACATCGAAATATTCCAAAGACAATTTCGATTCAAATCCACTCCAATTCAATTATTGGAAATTATGGTTACGTTTAAAACCTTTTTAAATTCAAATTATTTATTTATTTAAAAATAAATAGAATTATAATTCTAGTTCAAAACTAGTTCATTTCGATAAAAATCTATTTTTATCTTTTCAAATATGGAGTTTTTCATCCCAATTCTTCCCAAATCATTTCTTATGATTTTACACAAATTACTACTATTTTTAATAATTTTATCAAGGCCCATACAGTCGATTTCCATCAACGACCATCGAACTGCACTTACAACGACCTTTTACAAATTTGATTTGGACATAATTCCAAATCCAACCGTTATATTTCTAATTTCTAATATTCGTTAGAAAGCTCTTTTCGATACGAACCCAACGGTTCCGATTTCAGGAGAATCCGACGGTCGGATCTCCCGCAATATCCATTCGAAGTCAATGGTCGAAATTCCCGAACTACCGCGGAGCGGCGCGTTCTATTCAGGCCATTATATTATATATATATATAATATATATAATATATACTTCGTCGATTTCAATTCAAAACGTGCTTTATAAATCGTTTTAAACTCATTTTCAAAACGGTTTCAACTTCATATTCAATTTCAAATCAAAATTGAATATTCCAATATAAATTCGTTTTAAATTCATTTCAAATTGATTTCAATTCAATTTCAATTTAATTCGAATTTCAATTCATTTCAATTTAATTCGAATTCAATTCTATTCAATTTCAATTTGAATTCAATTCTTTTTAATTTAATTCGAATTTCGATTATTTTCAGTATAATTCAAATTTCGAAATTACTTTCAACATAATTCAGATTTTGAAATCACTTTCAACATCCATTGAAAATTGAATAAAATCGATATAAATATCGTTCACGTCAAAATGGCGTCAATCTAATCAACACGGCTTCATATATTTCTATTTTCAAATATTCTATTTCAAATATTTCTTTTTCAAATATTTCTATTTCAAAACTGGAATGAGGCCCAATCAATTACCATATAAGGTTAATTATATGGATTTTTTACAACACATGTACAAAATAACAACGATAAATAATCAACCATCATCCAGAGTGCGTTCTACACTATATAAGCATCAAATATAAATATTTAACGCTTATAACAGCCTGTCAATCAATCGATCGATATACAACTAATTATTGGCATTAGTGTATGTCATCTATCATCCCAATACCCGTGTGGGGTTTCAAACAATCAAACACAGATTTTATTTGTGCAGTTGGGCGATGTGTAAAATTTATCGTCCCAATCTATATCAATCAAATCAGTGTATATAAACATATCTCCGATTTGTTTATAAATATTTATTTTAAATACACGTTAAAAATTCTATTTTTAACTATAAAATATTTTCCACTATAAAATATTTTATTTCATTTCACATCACATCACACAATCAACTACACATCAAAATCAAACAAACAAGCATACAAGCCATCCATGGTCTGTGGACGACGGGTGTCGGGTGCTACTAAACACCGTCTGCATCCTAGTATATATTTATATAACTAGAGAATAAAATTTAAAGTGAGGAGTTCTCATAGAGGGTTCCACTCTGCCGTGCTTTGCTTTTGAACTGCTGAATCGCCTGAATCTATTTGAAATTCTAATGCAATTCTTTTCATGCTATTCATAATAAAAATCATATTTTTATTACTTCATTCTAAAAAAATAAAAATCATATTTTTATTTCTACTTCATATATATTCTCGACGCTTCATTCTATATAAAAATTATATTTTTATATTTCTACTTCATATACAAAGATCGAATTTTTATTTCATCGCTATAAAAATCACATTTTTATCTCAACATATATATAATAAAAATCATATTTTTATTTCGCTACATATATAAAGATAATATTTTTATATTCTCTATTATATAAAAATCCTATTTTTATTACTTCTACTTTATAAAAATCATAAAAATCTCGCCTTTTCTTAACTAAAAATCTAACTTGTCTATAACAAAAATCAAATCTTTTTATTTACACAAAAATCTAATTTTTATTTCCCAATCTTCATGTAAAAATTGATTTTTGAAGTATGTTTTCATCCTATAAAAACTTATTTTTAAATATGTTCTTAACCTAAAAAAAACAAATTTAAAAACTAAACATAAAGAACTCACATTTCTTGGCCTGGAGGAGAGGGTTACGTGCGTCAGAGGGAGGGAGTCGGGATGGAGGCACAGGTGGTGGTTGGATGGTACAGCGGTCGGCGAATCTAGGGTTTCAGGGGCGGCAGTCTTCAGATCGGTTTGGGGGGGGTCCTGTCGCGGCTAGAGGAGATCGAGGAGGGGGTGATGCAGGTCTCGATTTGGTGGCTAGGGGGGTTGCGGGTTTCCACTGACGCGAGGCGGGGGAGGCTTCGCAAGGTAAGAGGGAGGAAGGAGAGGGAGTTGCGGAGGAGCACGAGGGAGAGCTCCGCGAGATCGAGGAAGGCGGCCAAGGGGAGGGCGATGCCTGAACGGAGGTGGCGATCCACGAAGGGGGGGCGGCTTAGGCGATTAGTTTTTTTTATATTTTCTTTCTGAATGAAGAACGTGGGGGAGGGAGAGAGTGTTTTATAATTTAATTAATATTATATTTAATTATCCAATAGTTGATTTTTATTTCGACTTCAAAATTGAACCCACTGACTGTCATCCCTAGCATATTACCCCCATTCCGAACACAATGGGATATGTATCGTAGGCTGATTCGACCATTTCGATCAGTTTTCGTCAAAATCAACATATAACTTTATATATTGAATTTGAACGCGTATTTCAATTTACCGGGGTCACATATGGACTCTAAAAATTCCAGAAAAATATTTTCTAGCTTCGTATTGATAATACGGTCCTAAAAAAACTAGTTTCGTCAAATTCTGAGACCGTTTGAAAAATGGCTATTTTCCAGTCGATTAAAATCAACTAAAACTGGTCAAACGCGTTTTCCCTTGCCACGCTCACATATCGATTCGAAAAATTATGAAATTTAAAACCTAGCAATAAATTGACATCGTGGATCCAACAAAAGTGGTTTCTTCGAAATCCGAGGTCGTTTGCAAAATTCCCATTTTTAAGGGCCTGAATTCCATAGCGACTATTCTGAATTTTCAACTGCATGTAACTTTTGATTCCCGCTATGAAATTTTGATTCCCCGGATTCGTTGGAAAAATATTCTCAATTAGATTCAAATATTTTTGGTTTCACTAAAATCCGGTTTATTTTGAATCCTGTACATTCATTTGAAATTTGAAATCAAATTATTGAACTACCGCGCCATTTTCAATTCCTTTTATATATATAAATAAATATTAATATTCTAACGACGATCTATATTAAATATACGTTCGAATTCTATTCAAAATAAATTTCTCGTCGTTATTATTTAAAATAATTCATTTTAAATAATCAAAATTCGCTAAAATTGCCAAAATAAAATTTTTAAATTGCCTCGGATTTCCGGGTTATTACAATCTCCCCCACTTAAAACTTTTCGTCCCCGAAAAGGAACGAAGCTGAAAGTTGTTTCACAAATCAACTCAACTTCCATTATTTTCGTTACGGCTTAAGTTCTTCAACTTTTCAGTTTCTAAGAACTTTTCAAATTTTTCAAAAATTTGGTTAACACCCTAAATTTTCGAAATATTTCGCCATAACCTCCCCTGCACCGGGGACTTCGGGATATTTCATATAGCCTCCTATGGCCTTCTTCAATCCAAAAGAAAAAGAAAAAGCCAAGCGGCTAGACAATCTGCTCATAAAATCATCATCACCCAAACAAAACAATAAATTATGGTAAACATGTGTGACGGCAAGGAATTTCGCTCGGTACGAACCAGTCGCTAAACCGATCCGGGCCGTTCGAAACGCCCTATCGTTTGAGAACACGACAAATCAGAATGCATACAGAAGAACATTTCACTGTATATTACAACAATGCATCAGATTACAAGAATATACAGAGTATAAATGAATATTACACAGAAATATCAGAGATTTTAAATTACATTTAAATACATAGCAGCGGAAAATAATACAATACACAACTAGAAGTAGATATACGGATACAAAGCTTTCCGGATATCGTTCCAGCTGTAAACCAGAATCCTGTGAATATAAATCTGCAAAACCCAAAACTACTAGCTGCCCGTGTCAAAATAGGGGCACCCAGAGTTTAGGTTAAAACAATAAACTCCAGGTCAGTCATGGGACTGGTGTGAGAACTAAAACAGTTATTATTCTTTATTTTAAAAGTTAGGTAAATCAAGGGACCACGCCGTATAACACGGAACGGGTTTCCTCCCAAGAATACCAGTGCATAAAACAAACAGCGCAATGCTAAATAAAGAAAAATGAAGCTGTTATAAGACCCAGGTCCTATCACACAATGCAACGCAAGCCGGGGGATAGGGTTTTCCCTTATAACAGCCAAAGAATGCTTGATACGTTTAAAACAAATCATTTGATACTATTATAAGTGTATAGTGTATAAAACAACTTCAAATCATAAGTATCAATCATAGGCGGCATGAGCGTCCCATGCCACTATGTCGCCATATATAGGTTTACAAATAAAACCGCAAAGTCACGTATTTGGAAATTGGATTTCCGTCTATGAACCGAGGCAAAAGATAGTCCTCAACCTATTCGAGACAATCTAGCCCATGTCTCAGGATCAGAGCTCGAGTGACCCTTGGAGCGACAGGGCCGGTCCACCGATGTGGATTAAAATGCCTGAACACTACGTTTCCCCGCCCTTTGGGGCGTAAATGAGCCAACTAAATGACTCCATCGGTTCGAGAACGACCGATCAATCCGAGGCGCCTCGCAACAGCAACAACCACATAAGTCAAACTCGTCAGGGCGTGTAAAACCACTGACGCCACTTTTTATCTAGAAGGAAACGCATGCCCTCCCTGAGGTCCGTCTCCCGTTTTTGGTTCATACCGGGTGCGAAACACGCGAAGTAAACGTTACACAAAGCTACGCCACAAAGGCCGTGCTTTGATCATCACCACAAGACTTTGCTTTTCAACAGAAGCCTCGATCATTTGCATCTTAGCATGCCACACAGGCAAACCACTCTATGCAACCGATATCAGTCACACAGAATGAAATCCAATGTCAGACACACAGTCCATTTACAAGTCCGTTCTAGGTCTGAACGAAACCGGAGGCACCTAGTACCCCGCATATCCATCGATCTCCAAGTACGTCTGGACGATCACCAACTGTTTCCATCTTCTTGGGTGTACAGCCCAATCAAGATCATCAGTAATTACCCAAACGACGTGAAGACCTCCGGTCTTCGACCATCGTCTTCATCTTCGACTTATCGTCGTATCAGTTATTCAGAATGGGATGAACCCGGTCTTTCCGAATAACTCGCGTATATTTTAAATAAGTGTTACACAAACACAACATACGCCTCATTCCAATTCATTAGTCACTAACCGTAAATTAATCAAGAGAATAATTCCCCAAATATTAACCCCGAAGGCCGAAACCAACATCAGATCAATATCCAGAAAACCATTCTGCATGGCTAACCGACAGTTAGTTTCTAAATTTCACGTTCAAATCTAATTAAAGATTTAACTATCGCCTGGAGCAAAACTGGTGATACTCCATTCTCGATCTTTTCAATCTAATTAAAGATTCATTAAAACTCCACTTAGTTTTAATCATTATCTGGGTTAAAGAATCAGTGTCATTTAAAACACGATTCACGATAAACCCAAAATCACATTCCATTAATTATCGGGTTAAAGAACAAGTGTTATTTAAAACACTGTTCACGATAAACCCAAAAATCAATACCAATTCAATTCCAATTAAATATCATTTAATTGGTACACTTCATTAAACTAAATAAAAAGATTTAATCTTTTCACAACTGGGTTCAAGAACAGTGTTAGTGAAGACACCATTCACGACAAACCCAAATCACATTTGATATTCAATACAAGGCTCTGGATAGAAAATATATCGGCTTATATTCAATATCAAATTCTACGATTAACAAATGTCGTATTGGAAATAACGATATAAATATATATCTTTCAAATTTCCATAACAACATCCGTATAATCCCGAATTCCAACATCGAAATATTCCGAAGACAATTTCGATTCAAATCCATTCCAATGCAATCATTGGAAATTTTGGTTATTTTCAAAACCATTTCAAATTCAATTTATTTATTTAAAAATAAATAGAATTATAATTCTAGTTCAAAACTAGTTCATTTCGATAAAAATCTATTTTTATCTTTTCAAATATGGAGTTTTTCATCCCAATCTTTTCTAAATCATTTCTTATGATTTTACACAAATTATTACTATTTTTAATAATTTTATCAAGGCCCGTACAGTCGATTTCCATCAATGGCCATCGAACTGCACTTACAGCGACCTTTTTCAAATTTGATTTGGACATAATTCCAAATCCAACCGTTAGATTTCAAATTTCTAATATTCGTTAGAAAGCTCTTTTCGATACGAACCCAACGGTTCCGGTTTTAGGAGAATCCGACGGTCGGATCTCCCGTAATGTCCGTTTGAAATAAATGGTCGAAATTCACGAACTGCCGCGGCGCGGCGCGTTCTATTCAGGCCATTATATTATATATATAATATATATAATATATATTTCGTCGATTTCTATTTAAAACGAATTATATAAATAGTTTTAAATTCGATTCAAAAGCAATTTCAACTTCCATTTCAATTCAAATCAAAATTGAATTCTCCTTTATAAATTCGTTTTAAAATTCATTTCTATTCAATTCAAATTTCAATTCAATTTGAATTCATTTCAATTCGCTTTCAATTCAATTTGAATTCGTTTTATATTCAATTCATTTCGAAATCGTTTTCACTTCAATTCATTTCGAAATCGTTTTCAATTCAATTCATTTCGAAATCGTTTTCAATTCATTTCATTTCGAAATCGTTTTCAATTCAATTCATTTCGAAATCATTTTCAATTCATTTCATTTCGAAATCGTTTTCAATTCAATTCATTTCGAAATCATTTTCAATTCATTTCATTTCGAAATCGTTTTCAATTCAATTTATTTCGAAATCGTTTTCAATTCATTTCATTTCGAAATCGTTTTCAATTCAATTTATTTCGAAATCGTTGAATTCGAAATCACTTTTCAATATTCATTTTAAAATGAATAAAATCGATATAAATATCGATCACGTCAAAATGGCGTCAATCTAATCAACACGGCTTCATAAATTTCTATTTTCAAATATTCTATTTCAAATATTTCTATTTCAAAACTGGAATGAGGCCCAATCAATTACCATATAAAATTAATTATATGGATTTTCATACAACACATGTATATAATAGCATTGAAAAATAATCAACCATCAACCAAAGTGCACTACACTGTATAAGCATCCAATAAAGATATCTAACGCTTATAACAGCATGTCAATCAATCGATCGACATATTTAATCAATCAGGATGAGTGAACTTTAAATTTCATCCTAACACCCGTGTGGGGTTTCAAACAATCAAACACAGATTTTATTTGTGCAGTTGGGCGATGTGTGAAATTTATCGACCCAATCAATATCAGTCAAATCAGTGTATATACAAACAAATCGGCCGATTTGTTTATAATTATTCATTTATTCACATTCACGTTAAAAATTATATTTTTAACGATAAAACATTTTATTTCAACCTATGAATTTCTATTCAATTCATCTACACAATAAAATGATATTTTTATTTTCTAACATATTTTAGAAAATTTCGGCGGCATAACGGCACGATACTAGAAACGGGACAAGGCCTAGCCTTATCCCCGGTCTAGTGAAGGCCCACGCCATTCACACATCAATCAAATCAATTTCATCTCACCAAACAATTCGATTCAAACAAATAATTCAACTAATCTATGCAACCAAACAAACAAGTCCATGGTCTGTGGACGATTGTGTCGGGTGCTTCTAAGCACCGTCTGCATCCTAGTATATATATATAACTGGAATAATTAAATTGAAATGTGAGAAATTCTCACTTATAGCTATCCTAGCTCCACGGCACTTCTATTGAAGAGATCTTCGTCGCTATCGCATCTTCGTCATCTTCGTTGCCCGTAGCCACTACATATGTAAAAATCGAATTTTTACTATGCTATTCAACATATAAAAATCGAATTTTTAGTTCGCTATTCAATATATAAAAATCGAATTTTTAGTTCGCTATTCAATATATAAAAATCGAATTTTTAGTTCGTTATTCAATATATAAAAATCGAATTTTTAGTTCGCTATTCAATATATAAAAATCGAATTTTTAGTTCGCTATTCAATATATAAAAATCGAATTTTTAGTTCGTTATTCAATATATAAAAATCGAATTTTTAGTTCGCTATTCAATATATAAAAATCGAATTTTTAGTTCGCTATTCAATATATAAAAATCGAATTTTTAGTTTGCTATTCAATATATAAAAATCGAATTTTTAGTTCACTATTCAATATATAAAAATCGAATTTTTAGTTCGCTATTCAATATATAAAAATCGAATTTTTAGTTCGCTATTCAATATATAAAAATCGAATTTTTAGTTCGCTATTCAATATATAAAAATCGAATTTTTAGTTCGCTATTCAATATATAAAAATCGAATTTTTACTTTGCTTTTCAATATATAAAAATCCGTTTTTACTTTGTAAAACACCAGTTTTTACTTTTTAAAACATCAGTTTTTATACTTAAAATAAAAATCAGTTTTTATACTTAAAATAAAAATCAGTTTTTTACTTTTTCTAAAAATCATTTCAGTTTTATTTCTTTTTTTTTAAAATCAGGTTTTAACTTTTCTAAAAATCATTTCAGTTTTTAAAACCTTTTCAAAAAATCTGTTTAAAAAAAACTTAAGAAATCAATTTTAAAATACAACAAAACAAAAAAAAACAGTTTTCAAATTAACAAAAACAAAAAAAACATACAGTAAAAATAAAAACGTTACCTTCTTCCTCGATCAAACACTACAGGCCGACGTTCTAATCCGCAACCCATTCTTCAATGCTAGGGTTCTAATTTACTTCCTCCTCGAGCCGCCGTTCCTCGTTCAGGAACCATCACGTTGTTGCCCATCGTGCGCTCCACCTTTGCCTGGAAGAGGGGCCCACTCGCCGCCGCCTATGCGTCGCAGTTGGCCAGCGAACGGAGCTGGTTTGGGGGGGCTAGAACGACCTCCTCGGTGAACAAAAATGGATCCCCCTTGTATGAATGGAAAGAGCACGAGATGCTCTCTGATCTTCACGTTGGAAGGGCTCGAAACAATGAGAAACGGAGGGGATCGATGGCTCTGATTTTGGGAGGACGAGGGGCGTTCTTTTTGGGCTGGAGGCGGAAAGAGGAAGGTTGACCAACGAATGAATTTGACTTAGGGTTTGACCATTCAAAGGGATATAAATATTTATTTTATTTAATTCATTAAAGCGAGATTTTGCATTCGAACTCTAAATCATACCAAACGACTGTCGCCCCTAGCTAATTACCCCCATTCCGAACACAATGGGACATGTATCGTAAGTTGAGTCGATCTGTTTGAATCAGTTTCCGTTAAATTTACATTTAAATCACTATATTGAATTTTAAACGTACATTTCAAATTACCGGGGTCACATACTAACTAGAAAAATTCCAGAAAAATATTTTCTAGCTTCGTATTGACGATACGGTCCTAACAAAACTAGTTTCGTCGAATTCTGAGACCGTATGAAAAATGGCCAATTTTCAGTCGATTAAAATCAACTGAAACTGGTCAAACGCGTTTTCCTTCGCCACGCTCACATATTGATTCGAAAAATTATGAAATTTGGAATCTAGCAATAACTTAACATCACGGACCCAACAAAACTGGTTTCGTCGAAATCCGAGGTCGTTTGCAAAATTGCTATTTTTAAGGGCCTTATATATATAAAAATATATATAAATTCCACAGCGACTATTTCTAATTTTAAACTGGACATATCTTATCATTTCTAAGATGAAATCTCAGTTTGCTAACTTCGTTACAAAGATATAGTTATACAGATTCAAATATTTCTTGTTTCGTTCAATTCTGGCTTATATTGAATTCTGCATAATCATTTGAAATTAGAAATCGAATTTTCGAACTACCGCGCCATTTTCAATTCCTTTTATAATTATATATAATTATTATATATATTCTAACGACGACGTATATAATATATACGTTCGAATTATATTCAAAATAAATTTCTCGTCGATATTATTTAAAATAATCTATTTTAAATAATCAAAACTCGCTAAAATTGCAAAAATAAAAATTTCAAACTGGCTCGCATTTTACGGGTTGTTACAATCTCCCCCACTTAAAACTTTTCGTCCCCGAAAAGGAACAAAGTCGAAAGTGGTTTGATTATTCAGCTCTACGATCGATCAGGCTTCCATTCTCCAACTTTTCAGTTTCTGAGAATTTTCAAAATTTCAAAAATTTGGCTAACACCCTAAATTTTTGAAAAATTTCGCCATAACCTCCCCTGCAATGGGAGCATCGGGGAATTTCAAATAGCTTCCCCGGTCCTTCAGATCTCAAAAAGAAAAAGAAAAAGCCAAGCGGCTAGCCAATAGGCTCACAAAATCATCATCACCCAAACAAAACAGTATATTATGTAGTAAACATGTACCTATTTGTCGGGCAAACAAATTTTATTCTCTGGCTCTAGCCTCCTTGCTATGACCTGTTCAATGATATATATGTATATGCAAGCAAATGCAACCAATTTTCAATACAATTCAATATTTGTTTCAATTAGGCTAAATGGCTAAAAATTAGCAAACAAATAAACAAACAACACAAACATCAATCAATTTGTGGATTAGAGTTTCAAATTGATAACTTTGATACATAGTCAAAAATCAGGTTTTTTTGATGCCAATTCACAACAATGTGTTCTAGCTATATATAAGTTTTGGTTCTCACACCAGCCTAATGGAAATATATAGAAAATCACACCTTCGTCACACGAATATAAATTCTGACGATGAGTACTCAACCATCAGAATCATCTTCGGGCCACTAGAGTACGATTCTATATCTATCCAATATATTAAAACTTCGAATACACGCGGATCAGACGTATACGCAAAATCTTTATATACTGGACTGTCCAAATCAATATAAATAAATAATCAAATACGAATAATTGATTTAAATTTTCAAAACAAAATTTGTTTTCATTTGAAAAATATACTCTTCACACTCGTTCTAGGATACTACTGATCCTATCTCTAACGAGTCATCCCCATTGGATATTACTAATCCAATATCTGATGAATTCTTTCGTATGGTTCTAATGTGTCTTGTTCGCTAGCTTTGTAAACCAAAGCTCTGATACCAACTGTGACGGCAAGGAATTTCGCTCGGTCCGAATCAGTCGCTAAACCGATCCGGGCCGTTCGAAACGCCCTATCGTTTGAGAACACGACAAATCAGAATGCATACAGAAGAACATTTCACTGTATATTACAACAATGCATCAGATTACAAGAATATACAGAGTATAAATGAATATTACACAGAAATATCAGAGATTTTAAATTACATTTAAATACATAGCAGCGGAAAATAATACAATACACAACTAGAAGTAGATATACGGATACAAAGCTTTCCGGATATCGTTCCAGCTGTAAACCAGGATCCTGTGAATATAAATCTGCAAAACCCAAAACTACTAGCTGCCCGTGTCAAAATAGGGGCACCCAGAGTTTAGGTTAAAACAATAAACTCCAGGTCAGTCATGGGACTGGTATGAGAACTAAAACAGTTATTATTCTTTATTTTAAAAGTTAGGTAAATCAAGGGACCACGCCGTATAACACGGAACGGGTTTCCTCCCAAGAATACCAGTGCATAAAACAAACAGCGCAATGCTAAATAAAGAAAAATGAAGCTGTTATAAGACCCAGGTCCTATCACACAATGCAACGCAAGCCGGGGGATAGGGTTTTCCCTTATAACAGCCAAAGAATGCTTGATACGTTTAAAACAAATCATTTGATACTATTATAAGTGTATAGTGTATAAAACAACTTCAAATCATAAGTATCAATCATAGGCGGCATGAGCGTCCCATGCCACTATGTCGCCATATATAGGTTTACAAATAAAACCGCAAAGTCACGTATTTGGAAATTGGATTTCCGTCTATGAACCGAGGCAAAAGATAGTCCTCAACCTATTCGAGACAATCTAGCCCATGTCTCAGGATCAGAGCTCGAGTGACCCTTGGAGCGACAGGGCCGGTCCACCGATGTGGATTAAAATGCCTGAACACTACGTTTCCCCGCCCTTTGGGGCGTAAATGAGCCAACTAAATGACTCCATCGGTTCGAGAACGACCGATCAATCCGAGGCGCCTCGCAACAGCAACAACCACATAAGTCAAACTCGTCAGGGCGTGTAAAACCACTGACGCCACTTTTTATCTAGAAGGAAACGCATGCCCTCCCTGAGGTCCGTCTCCCGTTTTTGGTTCATACCGGGTGCGAAACACGCGAAGTAAACGTTACACAAAGCTACGCCACAAAGGCCGTGCTTTGATCATCACCACAAGACTTTGCTTTTCAACAGAAGCCTCGATCATTTGCATCTTAGCATGCCACACAGGCAAACCACTCTATGCAACCGATATCAGTCACACAGAATGAAATCCAATGTCAGACACACAGTCCATTTACAAGTCCGTTCTAGGTCTGAACGAAACCGGAGGCACCTAGTACCCCGCATATCCATCGATCTCCAAGTACGTTTGGACGATCACCAACTGTTTCCATCTTCTTGGGTGTACAGCCCAATCAAGATCATCAGTAATTACCCAAACGACGTGAAGACCTCCGGTCTTCGACCATCGTCTTCATCTTCGACTTATCGTCGTATCAGTTACTCAGAATGGGATGAACCCGGTCTTTCCGAATAACTCGCGTATATTTTAAATAAGTGTTACACAAACACAACATACGCCTCATTCCAATTCATTAGTCACTAACCGTAAATTAATCAAGAGAATAATTCCCCAAATATTAACCCCGAAGGCCGAAACCAACATCAGATCAATATCCAGAAAACCATTCTGCTTGGCTAACCGGCAGTTAGTTTCTAAATTTCACGTTCAAATCTAATTAAAGATTTAACTATCGCCTGGAGCAAAACTGGTGATACTCCATTCTCGATCTTTTCAATCTAATTAAAGATTCATTAAAACTCCACTTAGTTTTAATCATTATCTGGGTTAAAGAATCGGTGTCATTTAAAACACGATTCACGATAAACCCAAAATCACATTCCATTAATTATCGGGTTAAAGAACAAGTGTTATTTAAAACACTGTTCACGATAAACCCAAAAATCAATACCAATTCAATTCCAATTAAATATCATTTAATTGGTACACTTCATTAAATCTAAATAAAAAGATTTAATCTTTTCACAACTGGGTTCAAGAACAGTGTTAGTGAAGACACCATTCACGACAAACCCAAATCACATTTGATATTCAATACAAGGCTCTGGATAGAAAATATATCGGCTTATATTCAATATCAAATTCTACGATTAACAAATGTCGTATTGGAAATAACGATATAAATATATATCTTTCAAATTTCCATAACAACATCCGTATAATCCCGAATTCCAACATCGAAATATTCCGAAGACAATTTCGATTCAAATCCATTCCAATGCAATCATTGGAAATTTTGGTTATTTTCAAAACCATTTCAAATTCAATTTATTTATTTAAAAATAAATAGAATTATAATTCTAGTTCAAAACTAGTTCATTTCGATAAAAATCTATTTTTATCTTTTCAAATATGGAGTTTTTCATCCCAATCTTTTCTAAATCATTTCTTATGATTTTACACAAATTATTACTATTTTTAATAATTTTATCAAGGCCCGTACAGTCGATTTCCATCAATGGCCATCGAACTGCACTTACAGCGACCTTTTTCAAATTTGATTTGGACATAATTCCAAATCCAACCGTTAGATTTCAAATTTCTAATATTCGTTAGAAAGCTCTTTTCGATACAAACCCAACGGTTCCGGTTTTAGGAGAATCCGACGGTCGGATCTCCCGTAATGTCCGTTTGAAATAAATGGTCGAAATTCACGAACTGCCGCGGCGCGGCGCGTTCTATTCAGGCCATTATATTATATATATAATATATATAATATATATTTCGTCGATTTCTATTTAAAACGAATTATATAAATAGTTTTAAATTCGATTCAAAAGCAATTTCAACTTCCATTTCAATTCAAATCAAAATTGAATTCTCCTTTATAAATTCGTTTTAAAATTCATTTCTATTCAATTCAAATTTCAATTCAATTTGAATTCATTTCAATTCGCTTTCAATTCAATTTGAATTCGTTTTATATTCAATTCATTTCGAAATCGTTTTCACTTCAATTCATTTCGAAATCGTTTTCAATTCAATTCATTTCGAAATCGTTTTCAATTCATTTCATTTCGAAATCGTTTTCAATTCAATTCATTTCGAAATCATTTTCAATTCATTTCATTTCGAAATCGTTTTCAATTCAATTCATTTCGAAATCATTTTCAATTCATTTCATTTCGAAATCGTTTTCAATTCAATTTATTTCGAAATCGTTTTCAATTCATTTCATTTCGAAATCGTTTTCAATTCAATTTATTTCGAAATCGTTGAATTCGAAATCACTTTTCAATATTCATTTTAAAATGAATAAAATCGATATAAATATCGATCACGTCAAAATGGCGTCAATCTAATCAACACGGCTTCATAAATTTCTATTTTCAAATATTCTATTTCAAATATTTCTATTTCAAAACTGGAATGAGGCCCAATCAATTACCATATAAAATTAATTATATGGATTTTCATACAACACATGTATATAATAGCATTGAAAAATAATCAACCATCAACCAAAGTGCACTACACTGTATAAGCATCCAATAAAGATATCTAACGCTTATAACAGCATGTCAATCAATCGATCGACATATTTAATCAATCAGGATGAGTGAACTTTAAATTTCATCCTAACACCCGTGTGGGGTTTCAAACAATCAAACACAGATTTTATTTGTGCAGTTGGGCGATGTGTGAAATTTATCGACCCAATCAATATCAGTCAAATCAGTGTATATACAAACAAATCGGCCGATTTGTTTATAATTATTCATTTATTCACATTCACGTTAAAAATTATATTTTTAACGATAAAACATTTTATTTCAACCTATGAATTTCTATTCAATTCATCTACACAATAAAATGATATTTTTATTTTCTAACATATTTTAGAAAATTTCGGCGGCATAACGGCACGATACTAGAAACGGGACAAGGCCTAGCCTTATCCCCGGTCTAGTGAAGGCCCACGCCATTCACACATCAATCAAATCAATTTCATCTCACCAAACAATTCGATTCAAACAAATAATTCAACTAATCTATGCAACCAAACAAACAAGTCCATGGTCTGTGGACGATTGTGTCGGGTGCTTCTAAGCACCGTCTGCATCCTAGTATATATATATAACTAGAAAAATTAAATTGAAAGGTGAGAAATTCTCACTTATAGCTATCCTAGCTCCACGGCACTTCTATTGAAGAGATCTTCGTCGCTATCGCATCTTCGTCATCTTCGTTGCCCGTAGCCACTACATATGTAAAAATCGAATTTTTACTATGCTATTCAATATATAAAAATCGAATTTTTAGTTCGCTATTCAATATATAAAAATCGAATTTTTAGTTCGCTATTCAATATATAAAAATCGAATTTTTAGTTCGCTATTCAATATATAAAAATCGAATTTTTAGTTTGCTATTCAATATATAAAAATCGAATTTTTAGTTCGCTATTCAATATATAAAAATCGAATTTTTAGTTCGCTATTCAATATATAAAAATCGAATTTTTAGTTCGCTATTCAATATATAAAAATCGAATTTTTAGTTCGCTATTCAATATATAAAAATCGAATTTTTAGTTCGCTATTCAATATATAAAAATCGAATTTTTAGTTCGCTATTCAATATATAAAAATCGAATTTTTAGTTCGCTATTCAATATATAAAAATCGAATTTTTAGTTCGCTATTCAATATATAAAAATCGAATTTTTACTTTGCTTTTCAATATATAAAAATCCGTTTTTACTTTTATAAAAAATCCGTTTTTACTTTGTAAAACACCAGTTTTTACTTTTTAAAACATCAGTTTTTATACTTAAAATAAAAATCAGTTTTTATACTTAAAATAAAAATCAGTTTTTTACTTTTTCTAAAAATCATTTCAGTTTTATTTCTTTTTTTTTTAAATCAGGTTTTAACTTTTCTAAAAATCATTTCAGTTTTTAAAACCTTTTCAAAAAATCTGTTAAAAAAAACTTAAGAAATCAATTTTAAAATACAACAAAACAAAAAAAAAAACAGTTTTCAAATTAACAAAAACAAAAAAAACATACAGTAAAAATAAAAACGTTACCTTCTTCCTCGATCAAACACTACAGGCCGACGTTCTAATCCGCAACCCATTCTTCAATGCTAGGGTTCTAATTTACTTCCTCCTCGAGCCGCCGTTCCTCGTTCAGGAACCATCACGTTGTTGCCCATCGTGCGCTCCACCTTTGCCTGGAAGAGGGGCCCACTCGCCGCCGCCTATGCGTCGCAGTTGGCCAGCGAACGGAGCTGGTTTGGGGGGGCTAGAACAACCTCCTCGGTGAACAAAAATGGATCCCCCTTGTATGAATGGAAAGAGCACGAGATGCTCTCTGATCTTCACGTTGGAAGGGCTCGAAACAATGAGAAACGGAGGGGATCGATGGCTCTGATTTTGGGAGGACGAGGGGCGTTCTTTTTGGGCTGGAGGCGGAAAGAGGAAGGTTGACCAACGAATGAATTTGACTTAGGGTTTGACCATTCAAAGGGATATAAATATTTATTTTATTTAATTCATTAAAGCGAGATTTTGCATTCGAACTCTAAATCATACCAAACGACTGTCGCCCCTAGCTAATTACCCCCATTCCGAACACAATGGGACATGTATCGTAAGTTGAGTCGATCTGTTTGAATCAGTTTCCGTTAAATTTACATTTAAATCACTATATTGAATTTTAAACGTACATTTCAAATTACCGGGTCACATACTAACTAGAAAAATTCCAGAAAAATATTTTCTAGCTTCGTATTGACGATACGGTCCTAACAAAACTAGTTTCGTCGAATTCTGAGACCGTATGAAAAATGGCCAATTTTCAGTCGATTAAAATCAACTGAAACTGGTCAAACGCGTTTTCCTTCGCCACGCTCACATATTGATTCGAAAAATTATGAAATTTGGAATCTAGCAATAACTTAACATCACGGACCCAACAAAACTGGTTTCGTCGAAATCCGAGGTCGTTTGCAAAATTGCTATTTTTAAGGGCCTTATATATATAAAAATATATATAAATTCCACAGCGACTATTTCTAATTTTAAACTGGACATATCTTATCATTTCTAAGATGAAATCTCAGTTTGCTAACTTCGTTACAAAGATATAGTTATACAGATTCAAATATTTCTTGTTTCGTTCAATTCTGGCTTATATTGAATTCTGCATAATCATTTGAAATTAGAAATCGAATTTTCGAACTACCGCGCCATTTTCAATTCCTTTTATAATTATATATAATTATTATATATATTCTAACGACGACGTATATAATATATACGTTCGAATTATATTCAAAATAAATTTCTCGTCGATATTATTTAAAATAATCTATTTTAAATAATCAAAACTCGCTAAAATTGCAAAAATAAAAATTTCAAACTGGCTCGCATTTTACGGGTTGTTACAACATGTACTATTTGTTGGGCAAACAATTTTATTCTTCTTCTCTAGCCTCCTTGCTATGACCTGTTCAGTGGATACACATGTATATGCAAGCAAATGCGACAAACTTTCAATACAGTTTACTATTTGGTTCAATTTGGCTAAAGGTTCAACATTATAATTAATCAACTAATAATCAAACAACACAATCAGCAATCAATTTGTTGATTAGCTTTTCAAATTCATAACTTTGATATATAGTCAAAAATCAGATTTTTGATGCCAAATCACAACAATAGGCCCTATCTAATTTTGATTCTCACACCCGTTAATAGGAAATATATAGAAATTCCACCTTCGAAACTCGAACATAAATACTGATGATGTCATGACAATCATCAGTACCATCTCCGGGCGACTAGAGTGTAATTCTATATCTATCCAGTATATTAAAACTTCAAATACAAGCGGATCAGACGTATATGCAAAATCTATATATACTGGATTGTCCACATCAATATAAATAAATAATCAAATACGTATAATTGAATTAAATTTTCAAAACAAAAATTGACTTCATTTTAAAAATATACTCTTCACACTCATTCTAGGATACTACTAATCCCATCTCTAATGAGTCATTCCCGTTGGATATTACTAATCCATTCTCTGATGAATTCTTTCGTATGGTTCTAACGCTTCTTGTTCTCCGAGCTTTGTAAACCAAAGCTCTGATACCAAATGTGACGACAAGGAATTTCGCTCGATCCGAATCAGTCGCTAAACCGACCCAGACCGTTCGAAACCCCTGATCGTTTTGAGAACACGACAAAATAGAACGCAGACGGAAGAACATTTCATTGTATATAACAACAATTCATCAGAATACAAGAATATACAGAGTATAAATCAATATTACACATTCGATAAATATCAGAGATTACAATACATTACATAGCAGTGGAAAATAATACAATACACAACTGAAGGAGATATACAGATACAAAGCTTTCCGGATATCGTTCCAGCTGTAAACCAGGATCCTGTGAATATAAATCTGCAAAACTGAAACTACTAGCCGCCCGTGTCAAAATAAGGGCACCTAGAGTTTAGGTTAAAACAATAAACTCCAGGTCAGTCATGTGACTGGTGTGAGAACTAAAACAATTATTAATCTTTATTTTAAAGTTAGGTAAATCAAGGGACCACGTCGTATAACACGGAACGGGTTTCCTCCCAAGAATACCAGTGCATAAAACAAACAACGCAATGCTAAATAAAGAAAAATGAAGCTATTATAAGACCCAGGTCCTATCACACAATGCAACGCTAGCCGGGGGATAGGGTTTTTACCTTATAATAGCCAAAGAATGTTTGATACGCTAAATTTCATGTTTTTAATATTACTATAAGTGTATAGTGTCAAAACAATTTCAAATCATAAGTATCAATCATAGGCGACATGAGCGTCCCATGCCACTATGTCGCCATATATAGGTTTACAATCAAAACCGCACATATCGTGCTTGGAAATTGGATTTCCATCTATGAACTGAGGCAAAAGATAGTCCTCAACCTATTCGAGATACTCTAGCCCGTGTCTCAGGTCAGAGCTCGAGTGACCTTCGGAGTGACAGGGCCGGTCCACCGATGTGGATTAAAATTCCTGAACACTGCGTTTCCCCACCCTTTGGGGTGTCAATGAGCAAACGAATGACTCCATCGGTCCTGGATCTACCGATATATCTGAGGCGCCTCGCAATAGCAACAACCACATAAGTCAAACTCGTTAGGGCGTGTAAAACCACTGACGCCGCTTCTAGCTAGAAAGAAACGCATGTCCTCCCTGAGATCCTTCTCCCGTTTTAGTTCACAACCGGGGTGTGAGGCTCGCGAATTCACGTTACACAAAGCTATGCCACACAGGCCGTGCTTTGATCATCAACCACAAGACTCTGCTTTTCAACAGAAGCCTTGATCATTTGCATCTTAGCATGCCACACAGGCAATTCACGCTATGCAATCGATATCAATCACACAGAATGAAATCCGATGTCAGACACACAGTCCGTTTACAAGTTCGTTCTGGGTCTGAACGAAACCGGAGACGCCTAGTACCCCGTATATCCATCGATCTCCAAGTACGTCTGGACGATCACTAACCGATTCCCTCCTCTTGGGTGTACGGCCCAATCAAGATCATCAGTAATTATCCAAACGACGTGAAGACCTCCGGTCTTCAACCACCGTCTTCATCTTCAACACCACGTCGAATCAGTTATTCAAAATGGGATAAACCCGGTCTTTCTAAATAACTCGCATATATAATAAACAAGTGTTACACAAACACAACATACGCCTCATTCCAATTCAGAATATTCTTTTGTTCAAATATTCTTATACTTTGGGAAAGGTTCCCATTAATTTTATCAAAGATAAATTCTTTAAATTTATTCTTTAATCTTCTTTGAATATCAATTCAAACTAGTCGGGATTAGCGAACCACACCGGAGTAGTCATTTATTTTATTTCCCAATCCCCACCTATTCATCCCATGAAGTAAAACTGGTAATACTTCATATCTAACACCACGGTGTTATCGGTAATTTCAATTACCATTTCACGTTCAAATCTAATTAAAGATTTAACTATCTCCTGGAGTAAAACTGGTGATACTCCATTCTCGATCTTTTCAATCTAATTAAAGATTCATTAAAACTCCACTTAGTTTTAATCTTTAACTGGGTTAAAGAATCAGTGTCATTTAAAACACGATTCACGATAAACCCAAAATCACATTCCATTAATTATCGGGTTAAAGAACAAGTGTTATTTTAAACACCGTTCACGATAAACCCAAAAATCAATACCAATTCAATTCCAACTAAATATTATTTAATTGGTACACTTCATTAAATCTAAATAAAAAGATTTATTCTTTTTCTCAACTGGGCTTAAGAACAGTGTTAATGAATACACCATTCACGACAAACCCAAATCACATTTGATATTAAATACAAGGCTCTGAATAGAAAATATATCGGCTTATATTCAATATCAAATTCTACGACCAACAAATATCGTATGGGAAATAACGATATAAATATATCTTTCAAATTTCCATAACAATATCTGTATAATCACGAAATCCAACATCGAAATATTCCAAAGACAATTTCGATTCAAATCCACTCCAATTCAATTATTGGAAATTATGGTTACGTTTAAAACCTTTTTAAATTCAAATTATTTATTTATTTAAAAATAAATAGAATTATAATTCTAGTTCAAAACTAGTTCATTTCGATAAAAATCTATTTTTATCTTTTCAAATATGGAGTTTTTCATCCCAATTCTTCCCAAATCATTTCTTATGATTTTACACAAATTACTACTATTTTTAATAATTTTATCAAGGCCCATACAGTCGATTTCCATCAACGACCATCGAACTGCACTTACAGCGACCTTTTCCCAATTTGATTTGGACATAATTCCAAATCCAACCATTATATTTCTAATTTCTAATATTCGTTAGAAAGCTCTTTTCGATACAAACCCAACGGTTCCGGTTTCAGGAGAATCCGATGGTCGGATCTCCCGCAATATCCATTCGAAGTCAATGGTCGAAATTCCCGAACTACCGCGGCGCGGCGCGTTCTATTCAGGCCATTATATATATATATATATATATATATATATATATATAAAATATACTTCGTCGATTTCAATTCAAAACGTGCTTTATAAATCGTTTTAAACTCATTTTCAAAACGGTTTCAACTTCATATTCAATTTCAAATCAAAATTGAATATTCCAATATAAATTCGTTTTAAATTCATTTCAAATCGATTTCAATTCAATTTCAATTAATTCGAATTTCAATTCATTTCAATTTAATTCGAATTCAATTCTATTCAATTTCAATTTGAATTCAATTCTTTTCAATTTAATTCGAATTTCAATTATTTTCAATATAATTCAAATTTCGAAATCACTTTCAACATAATTCAGATTTCGAAATCACTTTCAACATACATTGAAAATTGAATAAAATCGATATAAATATCGTTCACGTCAAAATGGCGTCAATCTAATCAACACGGCTTCATATATTTCTATTTTCAAATATTCTATTTCAAATATTTCTTTTTCAAATATTTCTATTTCAAAACTGGAATGAGGCCCAATCAATTACCATATAAGGTTAATTATATGGATTTTCTACAACACATGTACAAAATAACAACGATAAATAATCAACCATCATCCAGAGTGCGTTCTACACTGTATAAGCATCAAATATAAATATTTAACGCTTATAACAGCCTGTCAATCAATCGATCGACATACAACTAATTATTGGGATTAGTGTATGTCATCTATCATCCCAATACCCGTGTGGGGTTTCAAACAATCAAACACAAATTTTATTTGTGTAGTTGGGCGATGTGTAAAATTTATCATCCCAATCTATATCAATCAAATCAGTGTATATAAACAAATCTCCGATTTGTTTATAAATATTTATTTTAAATACACGTTAAAAATTCTATTTTTAACTATAAAATATTTTCCACTATAAAATATTTTATTTCATTTCACATCACATCACACAATCAACTACACATCAAAATCAAACAAACAAGCATACAAGCCGTCCATGGTCCGTGGACGACGGGTGTCGGGTGCTACTAAACACCGTCTGCATCCTAGTATATATTTATATAACTAGAAAATAAAATTTAAAGTGAGGAGTTCTCACAGAGGGTTCCACTCCGCCGTGCTTTGCTTTTGAACTGCTGAATCGCCTGAATCTATTTGAAATTCCAATGCAATTCTTTTCACGCTGTTCATAATAAAAATCAAATTTTTATTACTTCATTCTAAAAAATAAAAATCATATTTTTATTTCTACTTCATATATATTCTCGACGCTTCATTCTATATAAAAATTATATTTTTATATTTCTACTTCATGTACAAAGATCGAATTTTTATTTCATCGCTATAAAAATCACATTTTTATCTCAATATATATGTAATAAAAATTAGATTTTTATTTCGCTACATATATAAAGATAATATTTTTATATTCTCTATTATATAAAAATCCTATTTTTATTACTTCTACTTTATAAAAATCATAAAAATCTCGCCTTTTCTTAACTAAAAATCTAACTTGTCTATAACAAAAATCAAATCTTTTTATTTACACAAAAATCTAATTTTTATTTCCCAATCTTCATGTAAAAATTGATTTTTGAAGTATGTTTTCATCCTATAAAAACTTATTTTTAAATATGTTCTTAACCTAAAAAAACAAATTTAAAAACTAAACATAAAGAACTCACATTTCTTGGCCTGGAGGAGGGGGTTTCGTGTGTCAGAGGGAGGGAGTCGGGATGGAGGCGCAGGTGGTGGTTGGATGGTACAGCGGTCGGCGAATCCAGGGTTTCAGGGGCGGCAGTCTTCAGATCGGTTTGGGGGGGTGGTCCTGTCGCGGCTAGAGGAGATCGAGGAGGGGGTGATGCGGGTCTCGATTTGGTGGCTAGGGGGGTTGCGGGTTTCCACTGACGCGAGGCGGAGGAGGCTTCGCGAGGTAGGAGGGAGGAAGGAGAGGGAGTTGCGGAGGAGCACGAGGGGGAGCTCTGTGAGATCGGGGAAGGCGGCCAAGGGGAGGGCGATGGCTGAACTGCGGTGGCGATCCACGAAGGGGGGGGGGGCGACTTAGGCGATTAGGTTTTTTTTATATTTTCTTTCTGAATGAAGAACGTGGGGGAGGGAGAGAGTGTTTTATACTTTAATTAATATTATATTTAATTATCCAGTAGTTGACTTTTTATTTCGACTTCAAAATTGAACCCACCGACTGTCATCCCTAGCATATTACCCCCATTCCGAACACAATGGGATATGTATTGTAGGCTGATTCGGCCATTTCGATCAGTTTTCGTCAAAATCAATATATAACTCTATATATTGAATTTGAACGCGCATTTCAATTTACCGGGGACACATATGGATTCTAAAAATTCCAAAAAAATATTTTCTAGCTTCGTATTGATGATACGGTCCTAACAAAACTAGTTTCGTCAAATTCTGAGACCGTTTGAAAAATGGCCATTTTCCAGTCGATTAAAATCAACTAAAACTGGTCAAACGCGGTTTCCCTTGCCACGCTCACATATCGATTTGAAAAATTATGAAATTTGAAACCTAGCAATAACTTGACATCGCGGATCCAACAAAAGTGGTTTCGTTGAAATCCGAGGTCGTTAGCAAAATTCCCATTTTTAAGGGCCTGAATTCCATAGCGACTATTCTGAATTTTCAACTGGACGTAACTTTTGATTCCCGCTATGAAATTTTGATTCCCTAGATTCGTTGGAAAGATATTCTCAGTTAGATTCAAATATTTTTTGTTTCACTAAAATCCGGTTTATTTTGAATCCTGTACATTCAATTGAAATTTGAAATCGAATTATCGAACTACCGCGCCATTTTCAATTCCTTTTATATATATAAATAAATATTTATATTCTAACGACGATCTATATAAAATATACGTTCGAATTCTATTCAAAATAAATTTCTCATCATTATTATTTAAAATATTTCATTTTAAATAATCAAAATTCGCTAAAATTGCCAAAATAAAATTTTTAAATTGGCTCGGATTTCAGGGTTATTACAGAAGGACTGAATCCAATACTGCGAATGACAATATGATTATGCGCGAATTCTGCCTGACATAATTTAGAATCCCAAATTTTTGGGTTTTCATTTACCAGGCTTCTCAACATATTTCCTAATGATCCGTTCGCCACTTCGGTCTGTCCATCTGTTTGCGGATGATATGCGCTACTAAATTTCAGTCTCATGCCCATCATTTGCTACAAACTTAGCCAGAAATGACTCAAAAACCAAGTATCATGATCTGAAATAGTTGAATCTATAATTCATGTAGTCGATATATTTCCTAAAAGAATAGTTGAGCCACATTTAATGCATCTGTCGTTTTCTTGCAAGCGATGAAATTAACCATCTTCAAAAATCGATCGATGACCATATTAATGGAATCGTTGCCTCTCCATGTTCTTGGAAAACCCAATACAAAATCCATGCTCACATCAACCCATCGTTGAGAAGGAATCGGTAATGGCATATATAAACCCGCGTTAGTTGTCGTCCCCTTGGAAACTTGACAATTGTGACACCTTTGCAAAAACTATTCAACTTCCTTCCAAATTGGTGCCAAAAATAAGAATCCACATTGAGCTGTAATTTATGGTCCCTACCAACATGACCTTCGCCATGAAGTTCTTGGATTATCTTCATTCGAAGACTACAATTAGGGATGCCCAACTTATTCTCTTTGAAAAGAAAACCGTCTACGACTAAAAAAATCTATCATTTCACCTTTCTTGACCCTTTTTCAAAACCTTTGAAAAATAAGGATCTGTATTTAGCAATTCTGAGAGCGAGTCAAACCCTAACATTTCAACTCTCATTATGGTCAAAAGATTTCTCCTCCGACTTAATACATCAGCTACTTTTGTAACAACCCACACCTCCGTTCATGCAAGATATTGTCCCCAACTTAGCCACCGTATAGGTGTGGGGTTTTGTTCCTCAAATGGCCTCGGCGTTAGTAAGAGATGGGCTCCGCTATATAAGTATCCACTTCACATAGGCTTCCACGATATGGGACTTAGGGGTGTTACATTCTCCCCTCCTACAGAGCCCAACGTCCCCGTTTGCTCACAAACACCTCACCCAGGCGCTGTGGTCCACACAGGAGCCACAATTCCGACTGGATATTGGCTCTGATACCACTGTAACAACCCGCACCTCCGTTCATGCAAGATATTGTCCCCAACTTAGCTACCATATAGGTGTGGGGTTTTGTTCCTCAAAAGGCCTCGGCGTTAGTAAGAGATGGACTCCACTATATAAGTAACCACTTCACATAGGCTTCCACGATATGGGACTTAGGGGTGTTACAACTTTATTCGTAAATCCTGACTTATATTTCACTATAAATATGAACTGTTGCAGATAAGCAATCCGTGATGCATGTCTGGCTATTACTTTATCTTGAACTTGGAGAAGCCTTAACGCTTCATGATCCATGTTCAAAACGAATTCTTTGTGAAGAAGATAATGTCTCCAATGCTTGATAGCTTGAACAAGAACATAATATTCAATATCATAGGTCACTACAACAAATTGACTATATTACAACGGTTGTAAAAGACTTTTTACAATGGTAGAGCCACCGTCGTCTATTAAGAAGTTGTAATATACTAAAATCTTTTACAACTTTTTTGCACTGTTGTGAAATGTATATTTTACAATTGTTTTCCACCGTTGTAATAAACTTTATTACAACTGTTATGCACTGTTATTGTTATAATTTTTACAATTTTTTATAACAGTTGTGATATATTTTATTATAACTATTATTTTACAATTGTAATATATCCACAAATTATATACATATTACTGATAAAAGAATTCATTACAGAACATATTATCTACAAAACTTAAATATCAAACAAACTTAAAACATGGACCAAAACGATTTATTAATACTTTCAAACTCTCATCATTTTTTTTCTCCATAATACACATACAAAACACAATACATACAGTCCAACACTTCAATAGGGTACACAAGATCAATGGCATCAATCGAAGATGATTCTGACTGAACTTGATTAATAGAAATATGAGAATTGTCCAGAAAGTTTATTCTCATCTGAAGTAGCATTAAAAAACAGCTGAGAAGCTTGGCTATATGCAGGCAGATTATCAAGGAACTCATCATAAAGCTTGCTCAAGGCCTAAGGAGTAAACCAAATCTAAATCAGTCAAAAAATAAACCCTTGATGAGCCATTAGCATGCTTCATTTGAGCATAAGAATAACAATAATGTTTGTTTAAGTCTGTGCAAACAAGAATTTGTTTTATTTAATTAGCTACTACATATTTAATTTTGGAAACACATACCTGTTTGTATGTAGTATACCAACTTTGGTCCTTCGCCCTTTATTATATATAAGCGCCTATACAATATTGCAGATAGATCCATCCTTTCTCTTCCCACTTGATAAAAACGACAAAGAAAAAGAGTGTGAAATGTAGACGTGACTGTGAATTCATTCATTAAGAACCTGTGCGTAAACACAAGCACAAGGCACAAAATCAACCCAACCTGTATGCAGCAGCCACAACATAAAATATTACCATTGTAAGTGAATTTGAACAAATATAATATTGCCATTACAAATCATAATGGGTAATATGGAGTTTCCGTAGTTCAAGAATAAAAAGGTGAGAAATTTCTAGCAGTTTCATCAAAATATTTCATCAGCATATATAGTGTTATAAATAGCGTACTTTACCTCATTAACAGTCATTTTAACTCATTTTTTTAAAACTATAATTCTCAAAGTACTTGAACTTAAGGATGAGGTGGGATACCCAGTCAAAAGCTGGAAATCAAAAAGTTAACAGTCTTGTATTATTTGGCAATTGCTTGGAAAATGATGTTCTTGTTCGTTTATAATTGTTATAAATGGTTTAGAAACCAACTTTGAATTCGTTTTCAGATGAAGGAATGTTAAGTGTAAATACAACATTCTTAGTACTCAAATTGATAAAACATACTTAGCTGCTTCACCGCGTCTCTGTTGTCGTATCCATCATGAAACAACAATCGGGTACCATCAAAGAATACTCTATAGTGAAGTTCTGGTGAAACAATGGAGTTGTTAATTTTTAATTCAAACTACATGAAGCATTAAATATTAAGGCAAACTGACAAAACATACTAAAACAACAAAGTATACTATGAATGTGCAAATCAGATCTGCACTCTTCGTTTTACAATGTGCAAATATAAAATTGAAAAAGTACTTCATCAAGGAATTCTATATCTTTTTCCATAAAGTCCAAAAATAAAACTAAGGGAGGCTTTCAAAAGTTAAGATATACTAGAATTATATAAACATAAATCTAATACGTCTGCTTATGCATTAAGGGAAGTCAAACCATACTTGATATGAATTAGTAAAGGCTAGAAATATCAAAGATACCGCTGAACAAGAAAATGTGAAATTGTGGAAAATGATAACTATCACATATGACCTGCCGACTTTCAGCATCAAAAATAGAGATGCGAAAATGACTTGATATAAATAACATAGGTTTCAAATCTTACGGTGCATACTCTAAAATATAGTGGCACCTGAAGGTCTTTGAGCCATGTTGACAAAATATAGTGGCACCACCATCCCAGATCGAACAAAATATAGAAGCATCATAAGATATAATGCTGAATAATGCTTACGGTGCATAACATCCTATTGGCAGTGATTCATATGATAAGATCATGCTTTACACTGGCTGTTGTGTAATACTAGAGATGATATGTGGAAAATTTGGCTACAATCATGCACACAAAGCTTTGCTAAAATGCTGGCAGATAAACAATTTAGGCAGACTCAAGAGATTAAGGTCAAGGCTCAGTTTGTTCATGCACAGCCCGATGACCTTATTGATTTCTAAGGTCTCAATGGAAGAAGGGTAGGCATTTATCTTTTACCTCCCATAAAGATTCACAGTTCTCTCTACTGACGTTCATTTTAAAATTTTATCCCTTTTACCCAAGTACATGATTCAAAATACCTATAATAGGAACAAGCATTACGCATTTCAAAATATCCATGTTTCCTTTTAACTTTTGGATTGGAAAATTTGCTACTGTTACTTTCGAGTATATGTAACCTTACCCAATTTAATGACGAAATGTTATTTTTTCAGACATGCTCACAACATTATAAACTCAGTTTGTTAGTCTTACAAAAAAACAACTTCAATTACTTAGCTTACTTGTTATTCACTATACTAGCAAGATAGGTGTTCAATTTATTTCTGTTTTCCCTCTTTTGAATGGATCAAACACAAAATTGAATGAAAACCATAGCTTGTGCTTCGGTCAATTGCAAGGGGTAAGGTTTGCAAGAGGGTTTTGACGGTGACAACGAAAGCGAGCTTGATTTAGCTTCAACGATAGCAACGACGACACGCGGAAAGGAGTATAGCATCGTCGATGGCAACAACGACAAGCACAATAAGATCTAGCTTCGTCGACGCCAAGGAGAAGAGTGGAACAACGTCGATGGCAAGGCAGAGAGGCATCGATGGAAAGGGTGCTAGTGCAGCATGGGTTGGGATTGGGATCTAGGTTTAGGGTATTTTGACCATGGATTCAATTTTATTATTAGGGCATTGCTAAACAGACCGAAAAAAATACGGTCTATTCACGCGGATCTGAAAATGTGTGGTTGGTATCCTCCGTAATTCACGGGGTGAACAAAATCCAATGACGGATAATAGCGCCGTACTATTTGACTAATAGAGTTGCGGTTCAAGAAGCATTCTCGTTAATAATAATAATGAATTGAGCGGTCACTGAAATGTTTGGAGGGAAATTAAATTTTCACGAAGCGGAAAAGCAAGAGTTCTAATTTTTCGCCTCAAATCTATGACTGTATGATCAAGTAGCAAAAACTGTTGTTATAAATAAATATTACAGCTGTGAAATAAAAAACAGTCGTTATAAATGTATATCACAACAGCTAGTAATAATTACTTGTTAAAGAATATCTGTTACAACTGTTAATTTACGTCAGTTGTAAAGAAAAAGTTGTAACAAGGTTGTTTTGTTTTAGTGGGTATTGTATCTTATCTTTGTCCCTGACAGATTCTCACTGAAACAAGTAATAGATCTCCTATTCTGATTCAACACTCCTCCAGTCCCAACCTTTGAAGCGTCGGTATAAAGTTCGAATGGAAGATGAAAATCTGAAAGCACTAGAATAGGCACTGATGTCAACAAATTCTTGATATCTCAAAGGAATGCCATGCCTTCTCAGTCCAAACAAACTGCTTTCCTTTCATAAAATCTATCACCGGAGTCATAATGCTACTGAAATGTGAAATTAATCGCCTGTAAAAAGACGCCAAACTATGAAAAGTACGCACTTCTATGATTGTCACTAGTTGTGGCCAATCTCTGATTGACATAATTTTACTCTGGTCAACCTGTAAACCCTCTTTGGAAACAATGTATCCGAAAAATAACACACTTGGAGTCGTGAACGTACATTTCTTTGTCGCAGCATAAAATTGTTCTTGGCGTAGGATGATCAAAACCGCACGTAGATGTTGTAGATGCTCTTCCGGACTAGTACTACAAATAAGAATGTCATCAAAGTAAACAACCACAAACTTCCCAATATAAGGTCTGAAAATCTGAATCACCCCCATGAAGGTACTTGGCTCATTTCATAACCCGAAAGGCATAACAAGCCATTCATATAACACTTCTCTGGTCCTGAAATCAATTTTCCACTCATCACCTGGTCTAATCCTGATCGGATGATATCCACACTTCAAATCAATTTTCAAGAAAACGACCGACCCGTTGATTTGATCCAATAAATCATCAAGTCATGGAATAGGAAACCTATATCTCACTATGATCTTGTTAAGAGCTCGACAGTCTGTACACATTCTCCATGAACCATCTTTCTTTGGAACTAGCAAGCGGGCACAACACAAGGCCTAAGGCTTTCCCGGACATGGCCGTGACTTAATAATACATCCACTTGTCATCACAACTCTTCGTGTTCTCTAGGAATCATACGATAATGTAGCTTATGAGGTAAAGAAATACCTGGTTCCAAATCAATTTAATGTTGGATGTCTCTGAGTGGCGGTAAACCATTGGGCAACTCTTTCGGAAACACATCTTCGAATTCACATAGCAATGGTTTCACTGGTTCTGGAATTTCATCAATCTTTGCAGAATCAAATCCCACTAGCAAATATACCTCGCCATCTTCTTCCATGTCATCCACAAAGTCTTTTAATGCAAGTAAACTGATAGTCTCAGCCTTTTGATCTTGTTTTGCTTCACTTTGAATACGCCTCTTTGGAACTAGAGTGATTTTAGCGCCTTCGAATATGAAACTGTAGCTATTTGTGTGCCCATCGTGTTGCACAGTCCTGTCATATTGCAATGGACTCCCCGACAAAAGATGACATACAACCATATTCACAATGTCACACCAAATTTCATCTTTATATTTTAGGCCAATAGAAAGAAGAATAAAAGCTCGTTTATAAACTTTTACCTCTCTTCCTTTCTTCGACCATGCTAGCTTGTAAGGTCTAGGATGCTTTTCTGTCCTGATTCCAAGCTTTTGAATAACTTCCTCTGAAATGGTGTTATCACAACTTCCTGCGTCAATCACGAATCGACACACTTTTTCCATAATAGTGCATGTAGATTGGAAAATGTTGCTTAATAACCATTCAGATTCGTTAGTAGACTTTGGAGTGAAACAAGTCATCTTCATCATCAAATTATAACCTTCGTCGCTAGTTACAATTTCTTTTGGTTCTTTATCAAATTGCGGTGGAATCGAAAAATCTAACTCTACCCCTTCATTGCACACTTCCCCATCGTCGGCGACCATAGTTCTCTTCTTAAGCTTGGTACGTTCAGAACTTTTGTGACTAGATTCTTGATAATTAAAACACTTGATATTACTGATTTATTTTGCTTTGGCAGGATTTGGAATGGTAGGTTTACTAGTTAGAGCACTACTACCAACATTCTTACTCTAACAGTTAGAAGTTGAGTAACTACTTTCTCGTCTACCCAGCTCCTCCCATGCAAGAGTTCTTTAATGTACCTCAGCAACAAATTTTATATCAAGCATATTAACCATAACTTGAATCTGAACCCGAAGTCCTCCAATATACCTTGAAGCTAACTGTTGTTCAGTCTCCGATATATATTACAGGCAATTAGTTGAAATTTTATTTCTGTGTAATCATTAACTGAACGAGTGCCTTGCCATAGATTTTGTAATCATTGATACATTAACGACTGATACTTGTAAGGCAAAAATGTAGCCCTCATTAGCTTCTTTATTTTCTCCCATGTAACCACCTTTGGCTTCCCCATCCTAGCTCGAGTCAACTTAGTTTGTTGCCACAATGTTGTAGCTCTTCTTCTCAATCTTGTAGCAACCAATCTAACTCAATGCTCTTCTGGAACTCCTTTATACTTGAGAATTTCTTAGACGTTAGAAATCTAGTCTAAAAATTCTTCCGTTTGCATACCTCCTTTGAATTCTTGAATTTCTGTTCTCATTCCTGACTCCCATCGTTTATCCATTACTTGAGTTAGGATTTGCGATCTCATATCTTCACGATGTTGAGATAACTTCCATGGTCTTCTTCTTCGCCAAACATATTTTTCGATGCAGGTGGAGTCCTTTTCCATTGATTTCGATTCATGTCCAAAATCATTCTCTCTAAACGCCCAATACCATCATCGATTCTAGCATTAAGACGTTTCTCCATTTATGTAACATCTTCCTGACCATAAAAATTTTCAAAATTACGATACCTATCTACACGTCTTGGCAACATTTTCAATTCAAAATGAAAGCTAATGATCGAACTTAAGCTCCAAACAATGAAATGATAACACTTAATTTCGAAACCACTTTACTGTCGATATCACTTCGTTGTCGAAACCAACTCACTGTCATAACCACTTACTATCGTAACTAGTTGAACTCAATTCGAAACAGTGATGAAAAAACTCTTGGATGTAATATCGTGCTTTGCACCAGATCTCAAAATAACCACTATCGCCACTAGGAAAGCGATGATCCACTTCTCAAATCCTTGAGACAATGAACCAATACAAACTGGCCTTTGACACAATACTCTGGAACTTAGAAACCAATCTAATCAACAATAAAACTTTCGAAATACTGCCAATTGATAATCCACTTCAGAACTTGGACCAACGATGATCTCTGATTCGATAACCAACAATGACTTCGAACCGAAACTGATATCGATCTGGTGCAATGCCAACCAATGAATTGCTTTGGCTCTGATACCAAATCGACGTAGCAGAAATCTTATGTACGTTTGATTTGTTATTCGAAACAATGATTAATTCACATCAAACTTCAAATACCGAAGAAACAATACAAACCAATGACAAGGGAATGATAATTCCCAATTCCATTGATCGAAATCGATGCCAAAAAGGTACTCAACTCTGTAGATCTCGGTGGAATTCTAGATGAACAAAAAACACAATTTTCGTTGATCCAATGATGCCAAAAACGTGATCACCAACTCTCCGTTGATCCACTAATGTCGAAAAGATGTTCTTACAAGTCGTTGATCCGCAAATGAATACCGTAAGTGGGCCTGGAGAAAAAAAGGTCCCAATAATGCTTGGTACCAATATTTCAATTATCCAAAATTAATCCCTTTTACAATGACACACTTGGCATATTTATAGCATAGAATACGGGCCGACACTGGCACTACAACAGACGATACCAAAACCCAAATAAAAATAGTCCAATACCGAAAGTAAACAAACAACAACACATAGAAATAAAGGTAAATGACACCGAAAGCGAACATAAAAATAAGTCGGAGCCACTTTGCTTGAACCGATACCAGAAGTAGAGAGTAGCTTATTCAAAACCATCGGATGAAGCCATAAGCACGGAAGCAAATACTCCTTGCGTTGAAGCCGAAATTGAAAGCTTATTTCCGAAGCCGATAGCAGAAATAGTAAAGAAAACCCACAAGCAACTGATTTCGGTATTGATAAAGCCCTTCCCAGAAGTTGACACCAATACCCCAAAGAGCCGAATAGGAAACACACAATTAGAAGATAACGACCCAACGAGACCGTTTTCAATACCTGATTCAATCCCTATCAAAAGTTATAACTAAATATTCACAAGGGTAAAATGGTCACAAATCGACTCGGTAAAAATCATGGATATGTCTCACGTCCCCATGAACAATATATTGAAATCTGAGAATGATCTGTCCTATAGGAATACAATATTAGATACGTAAATTACGGGTCGTTACATTCTCCCACGCCCTTTACGAGTTTTGCTATTGAGATTTTGAGCAAACATGAGCAACAAAATATTCTGCATACTTACCATCCACGAGTATCCCCATGAGCAACAAAGTAGCAACAAAGGTGCTATGGAGAGGCTTTACTTCAGAATGTTTGTAGTGATGCCCAGAAGTAGCTCCTAATGAGACTGAAGACGTCAGACTCGTCTCTAATGCTGATGATCTGGATTCAATGGCAACAGAAGAGGATGTGACACACCATGATGGCAATAATTTAGATAATATAGTTGTAAAACAAGTTAAGAAGAGGTCTAAGGCGGTATTGATGAGGCTTCTTCTTATGCTCAAGCCGATATTGATTCTTGAGTAATTGAAAACATGACATGGAACTCTATGATTTGTCATATGAGGAAAAGAAGAAAATAGCTAAGAAGTTCAAGGAAGTAGAGACTCTAACCAGTTCCAATCCAGGTGCTTCCTCAAGATTATAATGCTATCATTTTGATGAGGAAGGATGATGTATAGTATTTAGGGATATTTAGTTTTTTCTTATATTTGGTCCAATATAGGTATGGTTTAGTCGTGGCCTTCAATTTTACATATGTATCTTGTATGATTTACTTCGGTATGAGTGAGTTTTCAGTCGAGTCATGCCTTACTTGTTTTGAAGTTGTACGACTGCGGATGTGTATGTGTGTGTGTGCAGAACAAAGTACCAATTTTCTCAAAAACTATATATTGTTTCTTCCTACAACACTTTTCTTACTAATCTTGTACACATAAAACAAAGGATTTTGTTTGCATTGTCTTTCCTTATAGTGTTTCAGATTCCTCCGTTGTCAACTTCCAACTACTAATAAACAATTATTAGTACGTAAAGTAACACCTTAATAGCATAGTCAATAATGGATTGTTCGCTTTAAAAAAAACAATTGAATGTGTTATGATTCAATTTGGTATGACTTATTAACATCAAAAAACTAACCACGAATAAAGTTTATGGTGGGTCGAAAGAACAATTATTAAGCGGATGATATTGTAAAGTTCGAAAATAAGGTTTCGAAGATGTACAGTTTGATAACATGTGGTGAAAATCAAGAAATTTTATGGTCTTGTATGTAGGGGGTTTTAATGATCAAATTTCATGGTTGACAAAATGAAAAAAACAACATGGTGTATTTAGTGCATAACGTATTTAAAAGGCAACAATTTTGGCATTGTAATCCACACGCATAAGAGCAACTCCAATAGTGTTACGGGTCGTAAACGTTACGACCCGTAACATGTTGGGAGATATCTTTGATATCTCCCAACAGGTGCGAGCCGATTTTATCGGCTCGCGAGCCCCCGCGCCCACACATGGCGCGGGGAGTTTGTGGGGGGGGGAGGGAAATGTGTGTGTTCATTTGGTTAAATTTTTTGCTTTTATTTTTATCTAATTATTAATTTTTATTAGTAGGAAGATTATATTTTGAATATATAGAACATGGAATTTTTATATAGGAAAGATTACAATGATTCAACTAGGGGGTTTTCGCATAACAATAACCATACAGATACAACCGGCCGTTACAGATACAACACCGAATAATAGTACATGCCTACTACAACATCAACGCAAACATTAAAAGAACACATTCAATTTCAAGGGAGTCGCATTGCGTTCAGTCGCAACTCTTGAACAATATTTTCGAGACGCCTAATCTCTCGTTCGAGTTGGTTTGCATATACTATTCCCCTTGGGCACAACGACTCGTCAATCCATTCCGTGTAGCTGCATCCATTTGGATAGAATCGACATTTCTGCATGCGCCAACCTATATTGTCGCCTTCTACACGAACCACAACTTCGACCCCATGACCGCAGTAGCAAAGTACAGGATAAGATTCACCTTCATGTTCATGCGGTGGTACTCGGTAGAACTCTGCTTCTTGTTGTGGTTGAGCGAGAGTCTGTTCGTTTGCTAGTTGAACATGTGGCACTTGAACTTCTTGTAGATGCTGGGCATTCCCCTGTTCATGTGATGGTTCATCCTGGGGTGTAATTTGGATTAGAAACGCGAATTCGTCTTCGAGCTCATGAAGTCTCATCTGTTCGTACGTTTGTTCATCAGAGTCAGTTTCTGAGGGCCAAGAAGGCATTTTCGAGTGAGTAAGTAGTAGAATGAGAACGAAGTTGTTTGAGTGAGGTATTATGTGAGTAAATTGCGTTGAGATATATAGTCAAGGATTGTACAAACCAATAAAAAAATCATGATGGTACCGGTCACTGTTTCGCCTGACGTAATACTGTCGGGAATCTCCTTTTCTTACTGTCATGATGTGAACAGACACTGGTTCTACTTTGCTTTACATGATGCAGTTTCCAAAGCAATAGGCAGTACTAATGCACAAGTTATAATAAGGACCCTAATTATTAACTCCTTTGTGTGTTGAGGGAGATAAGTTGTGTGAAAGTTGACAGAAATCTGTGGTGAAGAGGTCCATAATAGTGGATGAGCTCGACCCTAATTATTAACTCCTTTCCGAGTCTTTACCTATTTTGTAGTCAAAACTAAATACAATACCTTTTTAACTAGAATACAAACTGCTTTCAATATAGAAAAATATAAAGATACATTCATGTAGTGGAAATCCGACACAACGTACGATATAGTGCCACATAATGTTACACAAAATACAGGGAAATAAGACATACAACTACGATACAGCTAGACCCTAGTTTCTGGTATTACGGGGGAACCCATACAACATTTCAGCCTTTGCTGCAACATTCACCCTTTCTAGGCGACCCACCTCTGCTTGCATCTCTAGAGCGTACGCGACACCCCTCTCCGTCATTGGTGGATTGATCCATAAGAAAAAATTACAATGTTCCACTCCGTGTCGATTAAGTGCAGTAATGTACGATTTGCAACCATAAAAGCGCCGATCTGTGTTGCTTTGACTTTTAGAAACAACCACATTACATTCTACTCTGCAGTAGCAGAGTACTGAACGACCCGTCAAGCTGGAGCTTGACATATCTGGGTTCTCCCGAGCAATTACTTCCCTTAATCGAGCAATGTGGGTTTTCTGAAGAGGTCCAATGCGTTGGACGGCAACGTTTGGTTGCGTGGCACTGAAAAGCTCGGTCTCCACTTCTCCAGCTTGCACTTGATCATCCAATTGCGTTTCGGGCAAAAACTCAACTGGTTGCTTATTTCTTTCGTACTGCTCGTACATTTAGACCATGGTTTCATCATCGTATTCCCAACCAGACATGTTGAACTACTAGAAAAGTGGTAGGGAGATAAAAGAAATAATATGCCAGCCTTAGTCTTCGAGAGTGCTGGATTTAAAGGAGGAGGACTAAGTGGTCATAAAGATTGACCAGTTTCCGGATTTTGTATTTTGCTTTTTTAAAGCAGTTCACATAACAGGTTTTTAAAGGTTGCATCGATTGGTACCATCAACTGTTGTACGGCAGAGTCAGATCTACTCAACTGTTGAGGTCATGGTGTAGTCATGTCATATGTCTCGATGCTACAGCTCGAGTAATGATGACAGTGCTTTATCAATAATCACCTCCACTTGTTTAAATAGTTCATTCTCCGTCTCTCAACCATGACCATTATTTGTGCGTTCTAAATCAACCAAGACATTAAGGTGAGAAACCACTTATTTAATTTTTTTCTACGGGTTCAAGTACTTCTTTATATCGGAGTGCACGTTTTTTTTTTCCGTGTAGCTTTAATGGACGATGGGGAGATTAGTGATGAACTTATGAATAAAATGTTTGATGAGTTCGAACGGAACAACCAGGAGGAGAAAGTGGGTGGATTCGTTCCAAATACACAAGTAGATGAAGTTAGTAAATCCGAAACGCAACCACGAAAACACACAGCTAGGCAAAGGGTTAACCGTACTCGTCACAATCCAAGTAATGCTAGCTCCAGTGCTGCTACAACCGAATTCTCTCCAACGGATTTACTTATACTCGTGAAATCCTATATCGAAGGTGATAAAAGAGATTTGCTACTGAAGCAAAGTGGAGGAGGACTTACCCATGAAGAATTTTGGTCCATGATAACAAAATTACATAACAACCACCGTTCATGCACTACTACATGAACGTCTGCTGAAATTCATATGGCTCATCGGCGGTTCGTTAAAGATTGTGAACGATACCAGATGATTATACAGGAAGTTGAAGACGAAAACATATTTAAAACGAATAGGGCAACTTTTGATTCTCGTTACCTTGTAGAGTACGACACCGATTTTGTTGGCCATGAGGCGTTTGAACTACGTTGTAGTTGGCTAACCCGATGATCTTTCGTTTACTTCTTGTTGTCTCTTTCCTTTATTAGATAATCGTTTGATAGAAAGTCTGAATTTCCTGTAATTGTTTACGCAATAACAAAATATATAAAGCACACATTTCATTATTAAGAAAGAGATTGTTACAGAAGGAAATACAACGTTACTACAACAACATAATACGAGCATCTACTAATACGAGCAACTACTAATACGTTACTACATCAATTGCGGAAACCTTTACGTTATAATACGACGTTTCATCCCCATCCAAAATTCCTTTTCCAAATCAGACATTCCATCCAGATCTTTGTCCATGATAGCGTTCTCTTCTTGTTCTTTCTTATACGCATCTTGCTGTTTCTTATACGCATCGTGCTCTTTCTTATACGCTAAGTCCTCCGAAAGAATTTGAAGTTTCTTCTCTTCCAGATCAGCAATCCTTTTCAAAACTTCTGTTCTTTCCCTAGCTTCTACAGGTCTTTTTTCCGCTCTACGACTGTGTTCTTCGTGTCGGGCATTCACTTTTGATTCAAGTTCAACCGTTGTTTTGCCCCTTCTTTTCGCCGCTTTGGCTCCCTCAAGTCTAAAATCTTCGTCATTCGTGGCATTGAACTCATCAAGTAGGTTTTCCCCTACACATTGAGAAATATTGGCACCTGAGCCGCTTAGACTAGAAGAATACCCCGATTTTGAACTTTTTTCTGGCCGTTGCTAGCACTTTGAACATCACGGAGACTCTTGGCAAGTTCTGAGTTCCACTTCGGTTGACGAGTAAGCAGATCATAACAATGCATAAACTGGTAATAGTGTGGCCTTTTCGTCCCATTTTCTCTAGGAAAAAGCTTCTTGAACTCCTCGTTTGCTAGTCGTTTCTACTTAGCAAAAGAAAATGTATCAATTAACATGCTAACAACCACAAAAAAAGTACGTACAAATACAAACATACCAGATTATCTTCCCCTCCCATGCCGCTTGGATTCGCTATCTTTAGTTTGTACACTTGTGACTCGTAATATTGGGTTTGACGGCTTATTTTCCCAAAACGGCCTTGAATCGCCGATAACGTCCTTTGGCATTCTGGATGCTTCTGAACGAAGGCTTTTTCCACTTTTTTCCAAAACGCAAGGGCTGTTTGGTCATTCCCCGTTGCAGAATCTTGTGTGAAATGACAATATATGTTGCATAGACAAATGTCTTCTTCGTCAGTCCACGGACTGGTTCCTTGCCTGCTCAATGGAGTTTCAAATATATTGCTCGTGTTGCCTTGCGAGAACTGGCTTCCATCAATCGTCGGATGTGAAAAATCTCCGAATGAGGAATTCATTATATAGCAAGACTTTGTGTGGAGTAAAAAGATGTAGAAAGAAGTTATGAATATGTTGTGATGAAGAAAAAATTCGAATGGAATGCTTTTATAACTGAAAATATGGCCGTTAGAAAAGTTTTAACCGTTTTATGACCGTTGGTGATTAAAATCGAGGCGGATATGGCCGTTGGGATGAGTTAGCCGTTGGGGATTTTGGGGGGAAATGGCGAGCCGATAAAATCGGCTCGTCGGACCTTGGTCCCGTAACATTCCGCTGAATGTTACGTCGTGTAACGTTTGTTGGGTAGATTTTTTACCCCAATTCATGATTAAGGAGCTGAATTCTCCAACCGTTGGAGGTGCTCTAAGCATTACAGTGACAAAGTGGTTTTGTTTTGACACATCTTGAATCAACTGCGCAAAGTTTCTTTTATGAGAAAAATCTTCCTTTTCATCTACAATCAGAAAAGCCGTAACCGCTTTACTGTACACACAAAAAACATGAACAAAACACTTACTATTCACACTTCTTCGGCTGCTTGGTGGAAAAAAGAAAAACATTTTAGACGAAATTAACCGTCCCTCCTCCTATAAATGGCACACCAAAATCATTGTTCACTATTCACCAAAAAACACACACAAAAGGGCATTTGCAAGCGACAAAAACAAAAATACAAATATATCTACTTCCTTCTCGTAGCTTTTCAGTATCATTTAGTCCTCAAAGGTATGATTTTCGTTTTGTTTAATTTGAACTTTTTCAGCGTATTACACTTGAGGCATTTGTTCTTCTGCGTTAGGCGTTATATATGTACGCTCTGCTTGCTTTTATTTGCAGGTAAATTAAACATGAAAGGTTATACGCCCGAAAAGATTTCTTGTATTGAGGAAGAAGGAGGAAACGAAAGCGTAGGAGAGGAAGAAAACAAGGACCAGGACAATGAGTACGGCAGCACGCCGCCACCATATATAGGTTTCTTGAATTCCCAAAGCAGCTCGTTTTTCCGGAGTTTTCCTAATGATTTTTCCAGCCTGATGAAACCGCTCATTCCTAACCATGATAATAATAGTAACAGTAACAACGTACTCATGTCGGAACAAGATTACTATAGACAGAGCTCTCACTCTTTGTTGCTCTTGAAAGAAATCGACGAAAACGATGACATTAAACCTACTTCCTCGTACGGACAGGCCGTGCTTAATGGTAAGTGACTTCTTTTCCATTAATCTCCCTGCAATGTTTTAGTAATTAGCCTCTTTTCCATTAAGCCCACTCATTAAAATATAAAATAAAAGATCGAGAGATATTCACAAGGAGGTGAATGCTTAAGCTATTTTATTCCATGCGCAATCTTTCAAAATTTTAATTTTGATGAACCTCATAAGGTTATCTTTTAGTTTTTCAATAATAAAGCATTTATGCATTTTTATTAAAACTTCATTTTTGGATGCATGGGGCAGGAAGAGAAATCATGGGTTTTATTTCTCAGTTCAGATGTTGGTTGGATTATTTTCTTAGGGGTTGGCTATTTGCACCACATTATTTGCTCTTCACCCTCCAAATAAAATTTTAAAATTTCATTTCCAGATTTGCCCTTTAACAACCGATTAAATAGTTTGTCTAATGTTGCAAAATGATTAAAAAATAATAATTACAACTATATATATGAGTGATCGATGGTAAATTGCAAACTATAATTAAATTGAAAATCAGCATTGTACATAATCTTTATTAAAAAAAATCGAAATTACAAATATTGATTAAAAAAAAAATTAAAACAATTATTAAAAATTTAAAAACTTTACAATCAACGATGCGTATTGTTATGCATTTTGAGATCGAGTATGTTAGCTGTAACGGAAATTGCAAAGATCTAAACATTAAATAAATAAATCATTAATATAGATGATTTTGTTCAAATAAATCGACGCTGAAATAATATGCAATAAGGTCATTTTTGGATTAAATGGGGTGGGAAAAGCAAATGATGGGGTGCATATATTATTTTCAAGTTAGCGGGGGGTGAAGAGTAATTAACGGGGTGTTAATAAATGCACCCATTTTCTTATTTGAAATCATTGGATGCATAGGGTAGGAAGAGAAATCATGGATTTTATTTCTTAATTCAGATGTTGATTGGATTATTTCCAAATTTGAATTCAATCCCAAACACATATTGATTTAACATCATAGAGTTTTATGTTAGATTACATTATTTTAGTAATTTTCCTATTTTTGATTAAGCCACTAATACTATAAATAAAACAACTTTGCAACAACGCTCAAATTATCTGACTATTCTATCCAAAATAGATCGAGGAGAATGAGACCATGTTCCGCAGTTTAAGGCGCAATTTACAGAAATTTCACAGTTCTTTTTCATATTCGGTTACTTTTATTGAAAGTTTTTGTAACGATTTCGAATATAAACATCAGGAAAGAGAGAAAGAGAGCAGACGATGGCCTAGTTCTAGAATTTAAGGCAAAATTTACGAGAGTCCCACCATTTACTTTCATTTGATTATTTGTATCACATCTACTTCTAATGTTTTCCAACATTTTATTTTAATTTTATCCATTTGAATAATTAAAGTCAAGATTTTCATATTTTCAACCAATCAAACAGTGAGTGTTTTGCACAATCGCTCATATGCAATGGTATTAGGGCTGACAATGAATATCCGAAAATTCCGATAACCGTCCGTATTCATATCTGAAAAACGGATAAATATTCGATATTCGAAAAAACGGATGCGGAAATAGATACATAGGTATCCGCATCCAGAAATTATCCATTCGAATTTTTTCGACATTATACTCAAAATTATGTATTTTAGCATAATGAACCAAATTTGTTTATTGCTTTACTAAGTCGAAAGTTTAAATTATATGCACTAAATGCATATTAGCTACTCATATTTATTTAATTTTATCATAAATGTTTATTTTTAACACTTTATTGATCATTAGAATTGAAAAATGTTTATGTAAAGCTAGAAATTTTCATTTATATTTTTTGATTTATCGATCGTTGACGGATAAGATAATTATCTGATATCCGTCTGTATCCACAGATACGAATATCCAAAAATAATTTTGTATACGGATACGGATACAGATTTGAATATAGCACTATCCGTATTTGAAAGTATTCAATGCCATCTCTAAATTGAACGTAGCATTCCTCTTCTCTCCTATGCTCACCAAATTTATGGACCAAAATAGTGCCCGCTGAAATAAACTATTCGAGAAAGATTCTGCATCTAAAATAAATAAAGCTTTGTGCACGTAATTCTCTTATTTAATTGCCAGATATTGACAGCGAGTTGACCAACTAAAATGATTGGAAGGACGCATGCACAATTCTGAATGTGTAAATTCTTCTCTTTTTCTTTGTGCATGACGTTAAAACATTCACAACACGCATTTATTAGGTTATAAACCTTCGCTGGATACACCATTCAGTGTCATCATTTGGAATCCAACAATTTAAATTATTAACAAATGAGGTTTTATGTGGCCTCGTATCATCCACAATTTGCTTTACTTTCTCTTTCTTTTATGGCGTTCAAATCGTTTTTTATATTTATAACATTTTCCAGTTTTGGATAGCAAACGGATACAAAATAAACGAAGTTTAACTAGCATTAAACTTGCTAGGTTATACATTGGAAATACATTAAATGAAGGTTACATTACATGATGAACATGCAGAGCTTTCTTTAAATTGAAAGAAGCATATTACGTTGTATCTTTCAATCAGGCAAGCCCATCACTTGAATTAATTACTCACGTTACATGCCTAATGTAATGTAAGCCTAACTCTCCAGTCTCCAAGACCTAGTGAACAGCAAGCATTAAATTGCATTATAAGGACAACTCAATAAGATATAAAGCAGAAAAAAGTCACAGCTATATAAATTTATCATAAATAATATATATAATTAAAATATATGTGCAAAATGATTTAAAATTTGAAATGCAACGGTTAACCATCGTAAATTGTTGTGGTGATGATTACTAGAATCTATAATCATCAACAACAGTCATGGTTAAAGTTGGTGGTAATAACTGACCACAGCAACTTCAAGCACATGCTTGGTCTCGAATCTTTCAACGAGCTGATCAGCAAAATGGGAAGCTAGATGATTGCATGTACGAAGATGATAAAGTGAAAGCAACTGATATACGATGACATAAAATGTAGGGAATGTTGAGGTTTGCACAATAAAACGGGGGAACAATGAGCTTGCATTGAGGTGACAGAAAGTGATTTCATTTGGAACTTGTGAGTCGACTTGCTTAGATCTTTTTAACAAACGAACCATTTGAATGCACTCTTCTCTTTTAACGTGTGAATTGTGAGGGAAATAATCACCTGTTCTGGATTTGGACAAATCCGAAGCAGAGGACAATAGGAGTTTGTTGACACTACATTCTATGGTGTCAACGTGAGTCTATCCACCAATTGATGGATAGAGGGAACCTTATATGAAGCCCTCTGAATTCCACCGTTGGTGGATAGAGGTGACCTTATATAAGGTCCTCTGAATTCCACTAATCGGTGGTTGATGTCATCGTGACACTACAGAACGTTGTGTCAACAAACTTGGTTGTAGACGTTTCTTTTTGTGCATCAACGTTCTACTTTAGAATGTGAATGTTCTTTGTTTAGTACAATTGCTTATTTAGTACCTTACAGGGAATTAACTTTTGACATAAAAAGTTTGCTGCGCTACTATTTACAGATAAGAGTACGCATGAGACATAAAATTGAGTGTACTACGTGTGAATCTTCTTTGTTTATTTGGTTGTAGGTGTTTCTTTTTCTGCATCAACGTTCTACTTTAGAATGTGAAGCCTACATTTGTCTTTATGAATGAAAACAGATTTCTCTTAGCTTGACTTTTGATTAATTCTATTGAACTACAAGCCAAATTGTAGATTTCATTGCATCCACCGGTAAACATAAAATAAAACACAAAAAATATATATCGTTAGATATTTTTGTTTTTGCCTGTAAAGTGGAAATTAGATGGAATTTTAATAGTTAAGATCTTTGTTTCATTTTGTGTTAATGTTTTCGTTTGCAAGAAGAATTTTCTTTTAAAAATTAGTTATCGGTTTATTTAGTTTATTTCTTATATGAGCCTTTTTCCTCTATTATTTTTCATTTTTGAATCAATTATTCTATTTTTTTCCCCTCAGTAGAAAAACATTATTGATTGCTTAGTTTATGGACCAAAGACACAATTAGCTGTAAAGGCTGATCACCTTAAACCAAAGTATTTTTTACTTCTAATTTAGAACTGATTTCAAGCTAGGGGATTCTGGGAAGGAAAAAGGAAAAACTTAGAGAATAATTTAGTTTTAAAAACAAAAAAAATTGGGATTTTAGGCACAGTAACACTTTTTAGTGTAAATCGTGAAATTTAAAGATCCACCATCATTTCTTCTTTTACATACTAAAATTTGTCCTTCACCCAAACATTCAATTTTTTTGTCCTTCAACTTTTTCCTTTAGTCTATTTTCCTGTTATTAAAGACATGTAACATCTACATGGTACAAGAGATCACCACAACAACAAAGGGATTTTTTTTTTTTTCAAATTATTTAACTAAATATTTTTACGTGACATCAACTAATATATGATACAGGAATGAATATCCTATGCGGAGTAGGGTTACTTTCCACGGTGAATGCAGTTAAACAAGGAGGTTGGTTAAGTCTGATAATTCTACTGGCCTTCGCTGTTCTTGCATATTACACTGGAATTTTGCTACGATGTTGTATGGACAGCAAACCAGGTACAAAAACTTATCCTGATATCGGAGGAGCTGCTTTCGGTTATAAAGGCAAACTTCTTATTTCTGTAAGAAAATTATTAGTTTGCAAATAAACATACATACGTACATATATATATATATATATATATATATATATATATATATATATATATATATATATATATATGCGAGCGTTCAATGGCACCTCAAATAGTGCAGCACCCCTAAATGCCACCTGATTTCCACCACATATCCCGTTTCTCTCTCCCTCCACTCCTTCTCTCACCTCTCACTCACTTATTCTAATATAAATGCTTGATTTATATAGAGTGGCGAATGAGGTGCTCACTATTTGGGGTGTCATTGAATGCTCATATATATATATATATATATATATATATATATATATATATATATATATATATATGTATGTATGTATGTATGTATGTATCATATTTCTTGTTCTTTTGTGTGGGGCTTAAGCTTATGTGGATTATTTTTGTTGTTTCTTTTCTTGCAGATTGTCTTGTATGTAGAGTTGTATGTAAGTGTATTTATATACACAATACAAACTAAAATATCAGCAGTTGGAGCTAGCAAGTGCAACTCTGACAAAAAATGTATTTCTGTAAAATTTTAGGTTAGCTGCGTGGAGTATATTATACTGGAAAGTGATACTTTATCATCGCTCTTTCCTGGTGTAGAATTGAACATAACTGGATATCATCTGAGTTCTAAAGTTGTTTGTGCAATTGTTACAACACTAATTGTTCTTCCAACTGCTTGGCTTCGGGACCTTAGTCTTCTGAGTTATGTTTCAGGTACGTACTCATTGTTTCATGCACCACATTTTTTAAAATGGTATATTCGCAGGACAGTCAGTCAGATCACTATTCAGAGCACTATGATCACTGCAAACTTGACAAGCACGTTGACGTAATTCACATTCCACATACTTTGAAATAATAAGATCTTCCAACCAGTTACATCACTATCGCTGCAATGTTGAACTGTTTGGTGATAAAATCATCAAATTCTGAAATATTACATTATAAAAACTTTAGAGATAATAGTTGCGATTCATCACATTTGCTAGCAAATTATTGTCTATATTTAATTTTTCTTGTAACTCATTTACGCACCTACTTTGTCATGGAAGTCACAAATGGCATCATCGAATATCGAATGAAACAGATCAAACTGAATATAGTACGTGTGACTGAGAGCTCTATCACAAGACTCTTTTCATCAAGCAGTTAAGAAACTATGTACCGCGGAACATTATCAGGACGCATGTAACTAATTAGCAAGTAGTTATGTTATACAATGTTTCAATGTACAACATATATAATGTATTAGGGTGACATTCATACATTTCGGCAATAATGTTTGTGGTGGTGCACAGCTGGAGGAGTTTTAGCAACTATTATAGTAGTAGCATGCTTGTGCTGGGTGGGTGTAATAGACGACGTAGGATTCAAAAATGAAGGAGGGGTGCTAATCAATTGGTCAGGCATCCCATTTGCTATCGGACTATATGGATACTGCTATGCTGGCCATGCTGTTTTTCCTAACCTTTACTGCTCTTTGAAGAATCATAGTCAATACCCATCTGTTCTCTTCACTAGGTACGTATTTTTCTCTTCGCAGTCACATAAATATTGTTCAAATTTACTGCTATGTTGTGTCCTTTCTTGTTGAACATGGTGTATTTGTTTTTACAGCTTCATGTTCACTACTATAATGTTTGGCGGCACTGCAATTGTGGGATACCTAATGTTTGGCAGCAGTTCCCTTTCCGAGTTCACTCTTAACATGCCAAACACGTTGATAGCATCCAAGATTGCTGTTTGTACTACGGTAACTAACTTCTTCTTGTTCCTATATAAGTACTATTGCATGCACAACATTAGAGTTGCTTTCTTTTTTTGTTGGCTTTCTTACTTGCATACACAATTATTGTTGTAGGTGGTAAACCCCATATGCAAATATGCATTGACATTAATGCCAATATCACTAAGTATAGAAGAGTTGATACCCAAAAATATGATGTCTCGCTCCTATTCGATAGCAGTTAGGACAGCCTTGGTCCTTTCATCATTGCTGGTCGCTCTAATCGTGCCTTTTTTTGGTAAATAATAACAAATATCATCAATAACTAAAGTAAATTATTATACTTGTTCAACTGCTGATAAAGCACATACATGACCCAGATTTGGTAATGGCATTTGCTGGATCAGCCCTTGCTATGTTCGTTGTAAGTTTTTCATAGCATCATCTCGTATTTTCGATACGATCAGTGCATATGTATTCTGATTGCATTATATTTTTATTGTGCAGACATTGATTTTCCCTTGTGTTTGCTTTATGAGCATAGCAAGGGATAAACTTACTTGTACACAGGTAAAATTGGATATACAAAAAATACACTTTAGGCATGACCTTGATTAATTAAATTCCTTGGATATGGGTATGTTTTCGATTTATATTTTGAATTATTTTGCAGATGTCAATATGTATCTTGGTAATTGCAGTGGGAGTTGTTTCTGCGGTTGTAGGAACCTACTCATCCCTTTCCAAAATAGTATATGAGCTTGTCTGAGTTTTCTTTCGTCGTGCTTTCACAAAAATAATAAGCTTTTTATTTATATGTTATGTTTCTGGACATTTCTTTCTCTATGTATTTTTGCGCAATTTGTGGGTTTATGCTTCGTGGTGTGGTGAGTAAGTAGAATTGAAAGAGCAGCATTTCTAGGTTTTGGCTATAAACCTAGTCGGTAACAACATTTCCGGATATTAAGTCAGTGTATTTTAAATGAAGGTATTTGTATTTTAGATGAATTGTATTGTAGTATGTGTTATTTTTAATGTCTTTATGCAACATATTCCAAATTTTTGGTTATTTTTTCTTGAAGCAAAAATGGCAAGTTCCTTCAAGATGGAAAAGAATGCATTGCTGTTGGCAAGCATAACCATGAAATTTCTATCCTTTTACATGCTTGTTTGAAGCCAATAAAATTCATTTTTACTTCTATCCTAAGCAACCAAACTCTTTTACCTCAAAATAACATAAAAAACAAAAAAATTCTGAAAATTAAAGAAATCTTGCATTTTGACTAGGACATCAAGTGAAGATTCAGTGGATGATTCTAATGTTAGTAGAAACTACGAAACTCGTTTATTTTTTATTTTTTTAAACTTTATTTTTCTGTAACATATTCTTGAACTCAACACAAATCCGAGGAATATAACTTTTGATTGTGTTGTAACTTATAAATTTATCTGTAAGTATTGAATTGTAACCTTTTACCATAAAACATTTGTTCATTTTTCCCCTTATTATTATTAGAAAAGGTTGCACGTATTGAATTGTAACCTTTTACCATAAAACATTTGTTCATCATTTCCCCTTATTATTATCATAAAAAGGGTCGATTTTTGAATGGAGCTTACCAATCACAATAGATTTGAGAATGCACTAGCCATTGAGAGGGAAAAAGTAATTGAATGAAAAAAATATGAAAGAAGATGATCACACTACAAGAAGTGCAGTGTTCTCCAACGACTACGGGCTAGCAGTTGTTGACGACCGTTGATAGCTGTTGCTATATGTACCATTGTCTTGTAATGCTTCCCAACAACATTCACGGGGTATTTACAGCGACATCCAATGACTTATATGGACATGTGACAAATCCTGATGATCAAATAATTGTTGAAAACTGCTAGAAACTGTCGTTGTTTGCCGACGAAAATCATTGCTAATCAACGACCTGTAAGCCGTTCAAAGCCGATGCAAACCGTCGAAAATATAAATATAAATTTCTTTTCTATTGAATTTCGACCTACTTCCAACCACATACTATCATATATGTGCCATAACAATCACATATATACCAAAACACAATATTCAATTTAAACCATACACATACAATCTGATATACACAACGCAATCAAATATGTATAACGTCCAAAGCAACATCCAACCAAACATAAGAAACCAACATTCAAACAAGATGCAAACCAACATACAAATCAATATCCAAATAGCCGACAATACATACAATTCATCATTGTTGACCTGTATTTTTGCAAGGTAGTCATATTTTGAATTTTCGACTATCAAAGTGCTTAGAACCATAACATGAGGTTGGGAAAGTCTGGACATTATCGGTTGAAGCAACAAAGCTCTCGAAGACTCAAAGTTTGGATGATTGTAATTCCGGTTCGACCCTTCCAGTTCGATTATTCCAGTTCGACCTTCGCTGATTCGGCCATTCCCACTTCACTTTTAGATCAGCATGACCAGTTCGGCACGTTGAACCATTTCGGCTTGACTATGCCAAATCGGAAAGGGACACATCCCATTGACGTGTCCCACTACTCATCCTAGTCAACCCACGAACTCCCACTACTTCCGGATCAGCCTTCACGTGTCCATGCTGTACCGGATTCGACCACTACTATAAATACATGGATTTTCAACGTTTCAAGGGATTAGACTCTCGTTCTTCAAGCATATACATGCAAGGACATTGCCATAGCTACAGTCGACTCTTTTCTATACTGTTATTACTGAAAAAATGTATTTGTCATTACAATAAAATCACCATATTATAACATGTGAAACAGTTGTAAATGACTTTTTACAACGGTGGTTATACCGTCGTATATTAAGAAGCTGTAATAGACTAAAATCTTTTATAATTGTGTATTAACGATGCAACTAACTGTTGTCATATATCCTGTTACAACGTTTATACTTTGTTGTAGTTATAATTTTTACAACAGTCTGTAACTGTTGTCGATATATAACATAATGTAAGGTAGCAAGTATAACAACTATCAGATAACAGTTGTAGTAATAGCTGTTAATTTGTGATCCGAAATTCTCATTAGAATTGGTCCAGCTGATGTCACCTAAAGGATTTCATCTAGATCCTTAATTTACTCTCATGATTGAGATATTTTCAGCAACCTCATTTAAAGGATAAAGGAGATCCTTAATTTACTCTCATGATTGAGATATTTTCAGCAACCTCATTTAAAGGATAAAGGAGATCCTTAATTTACTATTTCTCTCCTTATTTGGTTGCATGAAAGTAGAATATAAATTTTGATTGCTATGGTTTGTATGTAAACAGCTTGTAAAAACTCCATCAATTAATTAATAAAGTTTGCCTTTCTCCCATGGTTTTTTCCCCAAAAGGGTTTTTCCACGTTAAATCTTGTGTGTGATTCTATTTTTGCTTGCTTCATTGATCATTTATTTATTAACAAGTGGTATCAGAGCACTGGTTCGTTCAGCATGGCGTCGTTAAAGTATGATCTTCCGCTATTGGATCGGAACACTCGATTCTCATTGTGGCAAGTGAAGATGCGGGCGTTGCTCGCACAAGCTGATTATGATGATGCATTGGATGGATTGGGGAAAAAGAGATTTGAACTATGGACCGATGATGAGAAGAGAAAGGATCGGAAGGCTTTGTCTCAAATTCAGCTCCATCTACATAATAATATTTTGCAAGAAGTTTTGAACGAGAAGACAGCTGCTTCTCTTTGGCTGAAACTGGAGTCAATTTCCATGACCAAGGATCTCACAAGTAAGATGCATCTCAAACAAAAGCTTTTTCTGCACAAATTGCAAGAGGAAGGTAATTTGCTCGACCATATTTCTGATTTTAAAGAGATTGTTTCTGACTTGGCTGCAATGGAAGTCAAATATGATGATGAAGATTTGGGTTTAATCCTGTTATGTTCTCTGCCCAATTCTTACTCAAATTTCAGAGATACCATATTATATAGCCATGATACTTTCACTCTAAATGACGTTTATGAAGCCTTGCACGCCAAGGAGAAAATGAAACAACTGGTGTCTTCAAATGGATCAAGCTCTCAAGAAGAAAGCTTGTCCGTTCGTGGTAGGACAAAGGAGAAAAATTCAAATAATGGATCTCGAGGTAAAAGTTCCAATGCCTATAAAGGTCGATCTAAATCTAAAGGCAAATACAAGTCTTGCAAATATTGTAAGAGGGATGGACATGAAATATCCGAATGTTATAAGCTGCAGAACAAGGAAAATAGAAATGGCACATACAAACCAAAGGATAACAAAGAAGATGAAGTTAATGCCAATTGTGCTCGTAATGATAGCTCTGACAATGAGGTGCTTGTTGTTACCGTGTTTGCTAGATGTGCTAAGATTAAGGATGAATGGATACTTGACACTGCTTGCACTTTCCATATGTGTCCTAATAGAGATTGGTTTACAATCTTAGAACCCACAAATTATGCTGGCTTAGTTTTGATGGGTGATGATTCAGCATGTAAAGTAGCAGGAATTGGTTTTATTCAGATCAAGATGTTTGATGGCGCAATCAGAACTTTAATAGATGTTAGGTTCATTCCCAACATGAAGAGAAATCTGATTTCTTTAAGTGCTCTTGATGACAAAGGGTACAAATATTCAGGTGGAGGTGGTATCCTGAAAGTCACAAATGGTTCTCTTATTGTAATGAAGGGAAATCTTAGGCAAACAAATGGACTTTATTATCTTCAAGGCACTACTGTTTCAGGCACTACAAAAAAAAACACTTTTCGCAACAGGTGATATTTGCTGCAGTAGACCTATTGCAACAGGCCTACGCCTGTTGGTATAGCCGAAGTTGCAAAAAGTCTGCAACATTTTCTGCCTGTTGCAATAAGATGTTGCGATATCCTTTTCTGCAACAGTCTTTTGCTGTTGCAGCAGATCATTTTGCAACAGTATATGCCTGCTGCAATAGGTCCATAAATCTGTAAAAAAATATTACAGCTTATAAATATTACAAATTAAATGTATTCGTTTTAGTAATAGTGTATATCACAAAATAAAATAAACAATTAAAAATTTTATTTTAACAAAGTTTTAATACTACAAACAATTTCGACAAAAATTTCTACAATTTTCATACACCACTCATGTATAACAATTTCTTCTCTCACACAACACATTTTTTTCGATAGAATATTTTCTAATCATATTTCTACTCTATCATCTAGTGTATATCTGGGACATCAACAAAAGGCTCGCAGCTTGCTTCACCGTACTGGCCAGGTCCATACTAGTGTTTAGGCTGCTCTTTAAGTAGTCTCCTGACATTTTTCCCTGCAACATGTGAAGCATAAGTAGCGTCATTCATTTGAAATGAATTAATGCAGTTTCTTTCTACAATAATTTTTAGATATGTATCCTCTCCTGCAACATGCGGGTTACAGTGGTATTCAAATTATTTTGCATAAGCTTTTGTAAAGTGATATCCATTTGCTCATCCGTTGACGCTTATGCGTGGTTCTCATTTTCTTACCTGGGCTCCCTAATCTAGGGACAGACGCTTAAAAAATGGTTATTCAATGAATGTCAAAAAAATGAAGGGATTTTACAAAAATAAATAATTTTGCATTGTATCAACCTGTGTAATTTCCTTGGACTGAAGGGATTTTATCTATGTTCAAAAAATATGCATAAATACATCTAACCATCAACTTTATTAAAATTGGACACACTACAACGGACGCATCACAAAAAAGTCACATCAAAACACTGCAAACTGACATCGAATGCGCTACCAAACTAATTGTAGAAGCAAAACTCTACTCGCCAGACTCATTGAGAACTACCTTCAACAACACAAACATTCAATCCACAGCAGCAAACCTCTACAGGTTGCAATTCCACCACAACACCTATATCATTGGCAAAAGATGATAAAACGGAATTAACATTTGAAAATGAATCAAGCAAAACACCTCCATAGTCAACACTGCCCAAACCAAGAACCACAACATCAAACCAACATGCGAAATGATTTGGAGCCGCCAAGCCAAACTGAAAAGCAGGCTAATTACGTGATAGTGACAATGAAAGAAGCATAATCTACTACAGATGAAGCAGAAACAAAGAGAGAAGCTGAAGGAAGTACCTCTATGGCTAATACTACATTAAATTTGCCTCATATGTTGCTTTCCTGCTCTCAAAAGAAACCTAAGCATGAACATATATCCTACCTTCAACTTAAACTACAATACAGATCAAACATCTCAGCTTATAGGCAGCTTTCCACTTGATGAAAATCACTTCAACAACATATATGTTTTAGGCACTTAGTTTGATAGGAACGGTTTTGAAAAGCGGTGTAATTGTACAGGCAATGTAAAGATATTTGGTCAAATTCTGAAGGTCAAGAGTGGTACTAAGTTAGAAAATTTTAAGCAATCGAACTCGGAAAACATAACAATACAGAAAAGTTACGAGTTTTGGGATGGTACCAAAATCAAAAGTGGGTTCGCTTCATTACCTGAATCGATAATCGCAGCAGCAACATCACATTCTCAGCAAGTTTCTGATTTTCAGCTAAGATCCGATATGAATTTTGTTAATGGGCCTGGGATATTGGAACCAATGGTGGCGCTAAAGCTAGCGAAATTGTATGATAGAGTAGATATAAACAGGAGATAGCAGTTGGGGGTGAATTGATGATTACGGGTTAGGTGTACGACATAGTTTAGTATAGTTACCTGGAATTAAGATAGGGCTCTGTCTATCTTGTTAGAAGGATTCATGTTTAATCTGCTGCTTGCACTAATTGCCATCTCCTGGCTCAGACAAATTGTCGTCTGCCATTATCGTGAAATAACCCCGACATCATCGTAGTCCTTGACATCATTAGGCTATAACTCGATAGTTGCGATTGAATCTAACAGGAGGTGGTCGTGTAAATTGGTGAATTGGGAAACAATTAGACAAATAGGGAGGGCAAGAGACTGCATTAGAAGAGGGGAAAAGGAAAAGGGAGGCGAGACTAGGGAGGAAAGGATCGGGACTATCGCGGATGGGGAGGAAAAGAGATATTTTTGTTCTAGGGTTAGGGATTTTGGAAGATTAAGGGTATTTTGAATGTTCGAGTGTGAAAGGAAAATGAATAAGGAAAGCGGGAAGACCAATAAACAAGGCGGGATCACAAAAACCAAAAGCGAGAGGGACAAGAAAATTTGAGCAAAAAGCGTTACCAGATTACGAATTATTATTAAACAGTATTAGTAAACATTTGTCTTAATTACTAGATAGTAGTTTCAATTATTCAATATTTTTTTATTAAATAATTCAAATTAATCATCAATTATCAATTATTATTATTCTGAATATTTAAAATTTCATATATTTTTAACTATTAAATAATGAAAAATAAATATTTCTTCTTTATAATAATTATTAAAAAGTAATAATTGTAATTATTAATTATTAAATAATCAATTTTATTTTTACTTATGAATTATAAATTATTACATTTTAGTTATTATTAAATATGATTGTTAATTATTATTATTAAGTATTTTTTTTACCATTATTACTTTCTCAAATTAATTATTAGCCATTGATTATTTATTATTTTTATTATTTTTAAATGTTAATTATTATTATTTGTTAATTATTAACTAATATTATTTAATTATCAGTTATAAATATCACTCTATAATACTTAAATTTTACTATTAATTAATAATTATTAAATATTAATCTTGATTATTATTATATAATTACAAGTTAGTCATTTAATAGTAATTATTTAAAATTAATTATTAAACGTTATAGATTAAAGGCTAAAACTTATTTTTAATAATATGTTTTTCGCAACTGGCTTTATCGGTTGTAAAAAAAATTACAGTTATTGCAAGTGGCAGAAACAGTTGCTAAAGATATTTATTCGCAACTGGCTTGGAAGCGCAGTTGCAAATAATATGTTTGCTGCAACAGTTATGGAAGCACAGTTGCTAAAAGTATGTTTTTGCAACAGGAAGGTAAGTGCAGTTGCTAAAAATGTGTTTTTCGCAACAGGAAGAAAAAACGTGTTGCTAAATCACATCTATTGCAACTGCTATAATAGGTCTATTGCTAAATATCATTTATTGCAACTGTCATGTATCGCCTGTTGCAAATAGCTAGTTGCAATAGGGTATTTTTCTTGTAGTGAGGTAATGCTGCCCCTGTTATCTCAAATAATATTTCTGATTGTGATACTGCTAATCTTTGGCATATGCGTCTTGGACATATGAGTGAATTAGATCTGTCAGAGTTGAACAAGAGAGGACTTCTTGATGAGTAAAACGCAGGCAAGCTGAAGTTCTGTGAGCATTGCATTTTTGGCAAGCATAAGAGAGTGAAGTTCAACACTTCAGTTCATAAAACAGAAGGCATTCTAGATTATATGCATTCAGATTTATGGGGACCGTCTAGGAAAGCATCCATGGGCGGTGCTTGTTACATGATGACAATTATTGATGATTATTCCAGAAGAGTTTGGCCTTATTTTTTGAAACATAAATCTGAAGCTTTTTCAGCTTTCAAAGAGTGGAAGACTATGGTTGAAAGACAAACTGAAAGGAAGGTAAAGAAGTTTTGAACTGATAATGGGATGGAGTTTTGTTCAGATGAATTTAATTCATTTTGCAAGGCTGAAGGCATTGTTAGGCACTACACCATACCTCACACTCCTCAACAAAACGGGGTTGCCGAGCATATGAACAGGACTATCATTTCTAAGGCTCGCTGCATGTTGTCAAACGTAGGATTGGATAGGCGTTTTTGGGCTGAAACTGCTTCCACAGCCTATTATCTCATCAACCGCTCTCCCTCTATTGTTATTGTTAAGAAAACTCCGATTGAGGTATGGTCTGGTTCTCCAACAAATTATTATGAAATGAAAGTTTTTGGATGCATTGCTTATGCTCATGTTGATAATGGAAAGCTAGAGCTAAGAGCTGTTTAATGCATTTTTCTTGGTTATAAGTCTGTTGTTAAAGGCTATAAATTATGGAATCCTAAAATAAGTAACGTTGTAATTAGCAGAAATGTTGTGTTTAATGAATCTACTATGTTACATGATATTCCATCTACTAACGATCTTGTTGAGAGTAAGCAGAAATCAAATGTGCAGGTGGAGCATATTATTGATCCAGATGCTACATCAAACGCAGAAATTGAGAGACAGGGTGAAGCACCCATTATTGAGGATCCTCCAGTAGTTATGCAACCACCGCAACAATCTATTGCAACAAGCAGACCTAGAAGGAATCCAAAACCAGTAAGAAGGTTTATTGAGGAAGCAAATGTTGTTGCTTATGTGTGTGCTGTAGCAGAAGAAATAGAAGGTATTGCTGAGCCTTCTTCATATTCTGAGGCTGTTATCTCTAGTGATTCTGATAAGTGGATGGCTGCTATGCATGATGAGATGAAGTCACTTGAAAGAAATGACACGTGGGACTTAATCAAGTTGCCTAAAGAGAAGAAACCTATTCATTGCTAATGGGTTTTCAAGAGAAAAGAAGGTGTTTCTCCAAACGATGAGAAAATGTACAAAGCAAGATTAGTTGCAAAAGGTTATAGTCAGATTTCAGGTATTGACTATAATGAAGTTTTTTCCCCTGTTGTGAAACATAGCTCAATTCGCATTTTACTCCGTATTGTTGCTATGCATGATTATGAGCTTCAGCAGTTAGATGTAAAAACTGCATTTTTACATAGAGAATTAGAAGAGGATATTTATATGCATCAACCAGAGGGTTTTATCATGTCTGGAAAAGAAAATCTTGTCTGTAAATTAAAGAAATCTCTTTACGGATTGAAATAATCACCTAGGCACTGGTATAAAAGATTTGACACTTTTATGCTATCTTAAGGTTTTAAAAGGTCCAATTATGATAGTTGTGTCTATTTGAAAATTACTACACATTCAGCCATTTATTTGCTATGTTATGTCGATGATATATTGATTGCTTCAAAAGACAAGGCAGAAATTGAAATTTTGAAAAGGCAGTTCAGTAGAGAGTTTGAAATGAAAGATTTGGGGGATGCTAAGAAGATTCTTGGCATGGAGATAACAAGAGATAGAACTTCTGAAAAATTATACCTAAGTCAAAGTGGATATGTTAGAAAAGTGCTTCGCCGTTTTAATATGCTTGATGTCAAGCCTGTAAGTACTCCTCTTGCTGCACATTTCAAATTATCATCAGTCATGTGTCCACAATCAGATGAGCATATTGAGTACATGTCTAGAGTTCCCTATTCTAGTGCAGTTGGTTCACTTATGTATGTCATGGTTTGTTCGCGTCCTGATCTATCACATGCTTTGAGTGTTGTCAGTAGATTCATGGCCAATCCTGGAAGAAAGCATTGGAAAGCAATTCAATGGATTTTCAGATATCTTCATGGCACTGCAAATGCTTGTTTGCAGTTTGGTAAATCTAAAGATGAACTTGTTGGTTATGTGGATTCTGACTTTGCTGGTGATTTGGATAAAAGGAGATCATTAACAGGTTATGTTTTCACCATTGGTGGTTGTGCTGTGAGTTGGAAAGCAACCTTGCAAACTACCGTAGCATTATCTACTACTGGGGCCGAATATATGGCTATTTCTAAAGCATGTAAAGAACCTACTTGGCTGAGAGGTTTATATTTTGAGCTTTGTGGAGATAGATCTTGCATTACTATAATTTCTGATAGCCCGAGTGCTATATGCCTTACAAAGGATCAAATGTTTCATGAGAGAACTAAACATATAGATGTTAGGTATCACTACATTCGAGATGTTATTGCTAAAGGTGGTGTTAAAGTTTGCAAGATAAGTACTCATGACAATCCCGCTGACATGATGACAAAGTCAGTTCCTATTACTAAGTTTGAGCTTTGCTCAAGCTTGGTTGGTGTTACAGTATAGTCTTTAGGGACTATTGGAGTAAGGCAGATATTTATTTGTTGAAGGTGTTCGTTTTTTGTAGATAATTTTTTTTCTACTTCAAGATGAGAATTCGTCTCAAGGTGGAGATTGTTAATTTGTTATCCGAAATTCTCATTAGAATTACTCCAGCTGATGTCACCTAAAGGATCTCATATATATCCTTAATTTACTCTCATGACTGAGATATTTTCAGCAACCTCATTTAAAGGATAAAGGAGATCCTTAATTTACTCTCATGATTGAGATATTTTCAGCAACCTCATTTAAAGGATAAAGGAGATCCTTAATTTACTCTTTCTCTCCTTATTTGGCTGCATGAAAGTAGAATATAAATTTTGATTGCTATGGTTTGTATGTAAGAAGCTTGTAAAAACTCCATCAATTAATTATTAAAGTTTGCCTGTCTCTCGTGGTTTTTTCCCGAAAAGGGTTTTTCCACGTTAAATCTTGTGTGTGATTCTATTTTTGCTTGCTTCATTGATCATTTATTTATTAACAATAGCTACTACAACTGTTATGCATCGTTGTGATTTTGTAATTTTTACAACTATTTCTGGCAGTTATAATACACTTTATTACAATGATAATTGGTTGTTGCGTTTTAAATCCCCAAAAGTTATATATGCACCAATTATATACAAATTTATAATAATAGAATTCATTCATATATTAAAAATAATATAATTCATATACCAATGCAACAAACGTAACTAAATCAGATTCATATATATATATATATATATATATATATATATATATATATATATATATATATATATATATATATATATATATATATATATATATATATGTATGTAATCATAACATTCGATCAAAATACAATACATACCCAGCAAAACAATCTAAAGTAGTCATTCACATCACCATTTAAACCGTTGCAAAAAAACATAGCCATCCTAGAATATATACATCGATACAACATAAAAAGTACATATAAAAGATAAAAAGTTTGTCAATAAAAGATTGCATATCCTACGGGAGTACACTAGTCGAAGGCAACGAAATCTTTACACCAAGCCATGGTTGATCCTACAGCTTCTCCAAGAGCACTCATCTCGGAATTCGACTTCTATAAATAAGCCACTGCATCCACCGCCACATCAATCCAAACTTTACATGCTTTCGGTCCAGTTTTAAAAATGTACAAAATAATTAGGATCATTTGATACCACCATTCATTTTGCAATAATTTGTTTTTGCCAACTTATTACTTTACATTTTTGGGCTCATTTTCAGCTTGTCTTTCATTATGTTTAGGCTCTTCTTGAACTGTCAAGTTGTTGCTCTCATGGTGTGGATGCAAAAATATTTTAGGAATACATTAGACAGAACAGATGCATTTTTGACACAACATATACAAATAAGAACACAAGGCAGTGAAGTAAGGAATTAATTATTTTAAGTTAGACATAACAGATGCATTTTGGTAGGACTTGCAAAAAAATTGAAAACAGTAAGCATCTATTTATCTCTCATTCCTCATTTACAAATTTCTAGTTGTCTGGTTGAACGACATGAACTATATTTCCAGTTCAGCTTTTGCATTAATGTGGACAATTCAATATGTAAGTAAGATTGTTCATAAAATAAGACATCAAACTGATTATAAATTATATTTACATCGGCATATTGCGATAATCAACTGATATTAGATCATTAGCTACAAGCATATGTTTATTAATGTATGTTTGTTGCAAGGCAAGACTCATCTAATTAAAAAAAATTGGGAACATCACATTGAAAAACCGAAACATATAGCAACTAAAAACATTGAAAACCATAACCCGTCAAATTGGAAAACATATAGCATTTAGGAAAAAACCCTATAGAAACGCTACCTGAGGCGTATTAGCATGAGGAGTCACTGAATTTTCCTCATTAACTAACGGCTTTCCTTTTAAATCATGTAAAGATTGTGTGGACCGAAAAATTGTACTCGACTATATATATATATATATATATATATATATATATATATATATATATATGCATGAGGATTCGTTGGATTTTCCGTTGCGGCATTATATTTTAAACATATTTGCATTTCTATTGTATAAAGCATGTCAGTACACAAGAAAATATAGGTATGGTATGTACACAATAATACATCCAAGTAATTTCAGAACCATATAAATAAAGTTTAACTGAAAAATAATAAATTCCATCACCTATGAAAAATCATCTACATTTTTTAGTTTTACAATTTAATTTTTTTCTGACAGGTCTACTAAGGAGGTCACATTATTTTTATATAGATGAACCAAACAAGTCATATTGTGTTTCTAAATAATCATATAAACCTGAAAAAGACAAGAAAAACAATGTGATTTCCACATATAAGACCCAAGCAACAATACTAGTCCGCTAAAAAAAGAAATCTTGGTTGTACCCTTTAGTATACACATTTGTTTGATAAGTCTTCATAACTTTTTTTTAATATTAAACAAGCCACACATATATACATCTAAGAGAGTCAATTAATTTTTTTTTCTTTTTTTTCTCAAGTAAAAGACCTCTCTCACAATCATGTGAGTTCCTATGGTCATCTTTGTCTATTTAAAAAAATGTGCTATTATTTCACAGGATCCCACCATTTTCTTTCATGGTCGGTTACTGCATCTGGTTCTTATATTTAGAAATTTAGAAAACACATAATCAACTAATTATCCTTTTCTTTTCCCAACATTTTATTTTGATTTCTTTTCTAAAAATATCTCAAAATTTTTGTTTAAATATGGTAAAACATCGATGAATCTCTCCACTTGATGTTATACTTTTAAAATAAAAATATTAAAAAAAAATTGAGCGATATTCAAAAGAAGGTGAATGCTTTTGTTATTTTATTCCATATGTAATCTTTCAAAATTTTAATTTCAGTAAACCTCATAAAGTTATCTTTTAGTAATCCAATAATAAATTAATTTTGCATGTTAATAAAATTTCATTTTTGGATGCATAGGGAAGTAAGAAAAATCAAGGATTATATTCCTTAATTCAAATGTTGGTTGGATTATTTTCGTATTTGAATTCATTCCCAAATATTGGTTGCTTTAGCACTACATATTTTTTTATTGGATTCAATATATTATTTTAGTAATTTTCCAATTCTTGGTTGAGCCAATAATACTAGAAATAAAACAACATTGCAACAATGCTCAAATTATTTGACTACTGTATCCAAAATAGACAGCGGAGAATGAGACTATGTTTCGCAATTTAACGCGCAATTTATGGAAGTTCAACCATTCCCTTTCATATTTGGTTACTTTTGTCGAAAGTTTTTTGTTACATATTGATTTTGAAAATAAACATCATGAGAGAGAGAAGAAGGTGGCCTAGTCTAGAATTTAAGGTAAAATTTACAAGTCCCTCAATTATCTTTCATTTGTTTATTTTTATCAAATCTGCTTCTAGTAATCAACGAATTAACCTTTTATTTTCCAACGCTTTATTTTAATTTTCAATATCATCTTTAAATTTTCATTTAAATGCATTAAAAATTAATGAAACCCCTTTGCATCATGTTATTCTTTTAAAAGGATGAATCTCCTAGAATTTTTCGTTTGTTTTTTAATAATTGTGTTTTTTTGCATTGTCGAATGGATTTTATTTTGGATCATTGCACTTAAAAGAACTAGTATGATTACTATTGCAAAGAAAAATTCGCCTTCAACCCATCGGAAAATAACAATAATGGTTACAGAAAACAAATTTGATGTAAACTCTGGTCTAAAAAATGGTGAAATTGTATATAAAATCAGGGGATGTTAAATAAATGTGTGTGTATATATATATATATATATATATATATATATATATATATTGTTGTGGAGAATTTCAACTCAAGGCCGGTCAAATCAAAATCCCCAACTCAGCGGAAGACGAGATCGTGGTAAACGTGCAAATACAACTAATTAATGTATCAATACAATCTCGACTCAATTCACAGGCCAATCAAAATCACCAAACCAGAGAAATAATATAGCAATAACGATAAATATAGGTATTTATTGTGGTTCCGCCGACGTCTTGTTTGTGTACGTCCACTTTGAGAGAGAAACCTTTATTAATACCAATATAAGAGTACAAGAGATTGATAACAATGATCAAATTCACAAGAAAAATTGATTTTGTGGAGATAAGAATTGTAGAAGATTAGGTATGCCAAAACCCTATTTAGAATATACTTAGATCTTAATTTCTTTTCTGGTACTTTTAATTTTTGATCTAAGAATATCTCACATAAGGAGAAATAATATATAGCAAAAGCCCAAATTGCCCCTGGATCCTCCACAAAATAGCCTATAAGATCTTCAGCTCGAAATAGCTGAAAAACAGCCTTAGACATATGTCCTGAAGTGACAAACATCTGTCCAAAGGCTTGGGAAATCATTCCCTAACAGCACAGACGTCTATCACTATCCCTCTGGCTACTTCAGCATAGACGTCTGTCTAGGGTGACAGACGTCTACCAGGACATTCGGGAAATTCTACCTATAAACTCAGACGTCTGTCACTCAGGCTCATATGTCTGAGCTGAACCAGCTGAAGCATTCAGCCCCTATTCATCTCTAACTCCACCATACGAGCTCTGATTTGCGAACGGTCTTCTCTGACACGAAGCTACTTCCATCCACTTCAATTCTACCATATAGTATCACAAAATTTAACACTTCACCTTGATTTTATATCCATCTCCAATACCAACACCGATGATACCAAACCATCCTCTACCTTCAACCAAGAAAGCTTGAATGTTAACCCAAAGAGCTCCAGCATAATCACCGCCCATTTCATTCCGCCAACGAGTTCAGGCAAACCCTCCACCTGCCAATGATGTGTTGAAAACTCCAAACTCTAAAATTAGTCTCACCGAAAGACAAATACAATAAGAAGATAAAAAATAAATCTCTCACCGATACTCCTCTATATCTAAGTCTCTCTCAACCATGCCACCCAATGGCACCTAGAACCTTTCCATGGGAATTAAGTTCGAGCAATGCTCGAATTCCCAACCGGTAATGTCTTAGTGAACATGTCTGCCTTGTTATCCTTTGTGTGCGCTTTTAGAATGCATACTTGCTTGTCTTCGTCCATGGCTATTAGAAATGCTCTCCGACTTCAATATGCTTGGTCCATGAGCTGAATGTCAAATTTTTCCGCTAAATGCATAGCACTTTGGCTATCACATTGAACATCAACACTGTCATGTTTAAACCCCAAGTCACATAACAATCGCTTCAAATAGAGTGCTTCCTTTGCCGTCTCCACCGTGGCTATCAACTCCACCTCCGTAGTGGATAAAGCAACTACGGTTTGGATTCTCGATCTCCAACTGTTGGTTGTACCACCAAGAGTGAAGACATATCTGAAAGTTGATTTTCTCCAATCCCTATCAGCAACATAGTATGAATCACAGTAACCAACCAATATGCAATTGTTCTTCTTACAACTCCTAAAAACAAGACCATGAGATGTACCTTTCAAGTATCTCAAAATAAGCTTCATTTCTTCCCAATACGATTTCCCCGGATTAGCCATGTATCGACTAACCACCCCGACAGCATTTGCAATATCGGGTCTTGTACACACCATGGCATACATCAAACTTCCAACCGCACTAGCATATGACACGTTTTCCATACAAACCTTGTCTTTCTCCTCGATAGGTGATCCCTTACTCGAAAGCTTTACGTGCAAAGGTAAAGGTGTATTTGACGCCTTTGCATCCTCCATGCTAAACCAGCAAATCACTTTTCTAATATATTCTATTTGAGTGAATTTCAACTCAAAATGCTTTCGATCCCTTTCAATCTCCATGCCCAAAATCTTCTTTGCTTCGCCAAGGTCTTTCATTTCAAATTCCTGTTTTAATATCAATTTCAACTTGTTGATTTCCGCATTGTCCTTAGAAGCAATGAGCATATCGTCCATATACAAGACTAAATACATCCAACAATCATTTCCCAACCTCTTGAAATAAACACAAGCATCTTTGATGCTTCGACGGAAGCCACTTTCAAGCATGAAATGATCAAATCTCTTGTACCATTGCCTAGGTGATTACTTCAAACCATATAGTGATTTCTTCAACTTGCAAACCAATTTTGACTTATCATCTATAGCAAACCCTTCCAGTTGTGTAAACGCCTTCATCATATCACTATGCAAGAAGGCGGTTTTCACATCAAGTTGTTGCAAATCTAAGTCGTGAATAACAACTATGACAAGTAATATCCGGATAGTAGTATGTCTCATAGCCACTAGCCTCTAGCCAAGCTTTGTGTCTTCCATTATCCTTCACCTAGTATATCCATTTGCACCCAATAGCACGGTTTCCTATAGAAAGTGGAACCAACTCCCAATTTCGGCTTTTCATCAACGATTGCATCTCTTCCTCCATGGAACAAATCCACTTTGAGCTACCACTCGAACTCATGACGTCATCAAAGTCCATCGAATTATCTTGGGCTTTATCAAGCGCATAATCCAATTTCTCAAAAAAGCTAAGATAGTTCCAATCACCATATCTTTTGGGTGGCCTTAAAGTACGATGATCAATCTGAGTAGCAATACCATCACCCAGCCTTCCTTTAGCTCCACCTTGAACTGAATCTTCTCTAGAGTCATGCACATCACCAACACTATTAGAGGAATCCTATGGACTATGTGATGTAACATCACCCGCTACCACCTCACAAGATCTTCAAAAAATCTACTCTCTCTAGGCCTGAAAGTGGGAATAACTTCCTTCTCCTTCGATACACCATGAACAAAATCCGGAACATCCGATGAGCCTTCATTCTCCTTGAACATAACCGACACATCAAAAGTAACATGATGAGAAACCACAACTGTCTTCATTTTCGGATTCCAAATCCGATAGCCTTTAACACCATCCATATAGCCAAGCAGAATCCCCTTGAAATCTTTAGGCGCAAGGTTATCACTTCCTGAATCATGCACATAAATTGGACTGCCAAATACACGAAGATAACTCAAGTTAGTGCTCTTTCCCTTCAACACTGCCTCCAAAATTTTGTTAACAATAGCCGAGCACGGAAATTGATTAATAATATGCACTGCGGTTGACAAAGCTTAGGCCAAAATCCCTTAGACAAACCTGATGTCAATCTCAAGCATTGAGTTTTCTCTAGTAGAGTCTGGTTCATCCTCTCCACCACGCCATTAGATTGCGGATCCTCAGGTGTAGTAAAATGCCTCCGAATACCATAGTGCTTGCAAAATTTCAGAAAATCTCTATAGACATACTCACCGTCATTATCAGACCTAAACCTTCAAAGACTTCCCACTCTCATTTTCAACAAGGACCTTCCATTCTTTGAACCTTGCAAATGCCTCCGACTTGGCCTTCATTACATACACCCAAACTTTCCAAGAAAAATCATCAAGAAAAGAATATAATATTTTGCTTCTCCCAAAGCAGCTTCTGGTGCTGGTCCCCAAAAATCTATGTGCACATACTCAAGAATTCCCTTTGAATCATGTTTCCTTTCACCAAATGACACTCTAGTTTGCTTCAAAATGACACATTCCGCAAAACTCTAACTTGTTGAAACTCTCACCATCAATCATCTCCTTTCTACGAAGAACATCCAAATTCTTCTCTGAGACATGAACTTATCTCAAATTCTACAACCGTGTTGTATATAAGCCACGAGAACTATCAACATCCGCACAAGTTTCGCCATCCACAGTCACTCCTTGAAGCAAATAAACTCTATGAGTTTTATCACCCTTCATAACCACAAGTGCACCCTTCGAAACCCTCAAGCTATTACTCTCAATAGTGATCTAACATTCTAATGAACTCAGTTGTCCCAAGGAGATAAGTGACATCCGTAGTCCCAAAACATAGTGCACATTAGTGAGAGTACAAAACACTCCGTCAAACATCCGAATTTGAACGAATCCAATGCCCTTCGACTTGCAAATTGCACCATTTCCCATTACAATTGAATTTCCTTCTTGATCGGCATAAGATGAAAAACAGTTCCTATTAGGCGTCATGTGATATGAAGCCTCTGAATCAAGCACCCGCTCCCTTACCAACATCACTCTCCACCACCACTGCGATATGTATACACCGTCGTGATACACCGTTGTGATATGTATATTTTAGTGGTTAAGATCTTTGCTTCATTTTGTGTTAATGTTTTGTTTTCAAGAAGAATTTCCTTTTAAAAATTAGTTATTGGTTTATTTAGTTTATTTTTTTTATAAGCTTTTTCCTCTATTTTTTTTGAATCTATTATTCTATTTTTTTCCCTCAGTAGAAAAACATTGTTGATTGCTTAGTTTATGGACCAAAGACAAAATTAGCTGTAAACGCTGATCAGCCTAAACCAAAGTATTTTTTTACATAGTGTTATTATTAAATCTAATTACAAGCTAGGGGTTTCTAGGGAGATGGAAAAACTTAGAGAATAATTTAGTTTCAAGGAAAAAAAAGTTTGGATTTTAGACTCAGTTATATTTTTTTAGTGTAAATCATGGAATTCAAAGTCCTACCATCATTTCCTCTTTTACACTAAACTTTGTCCTTCAGCCTAAAATCCAAATTTTTTGTCATTTAACCTAAATTTTTCTCCAACTTTTTCCTTTAGCCTATTTTCCTATTATTAAATACATGTAACATCTTTTATGGCTTATGCATGTTCATTAATCTCACATTTAATTACATACAATATATGGTACAAGCGATCACCATAACAACAAAGGGATTTTTTTCAAATTATTTAACCAAATGTTTTTACGTGACATCAACTAATATATGATACAGGAATGAATATCTTATGCGGAGTAGGGTTACCTTCCACGGTGAATGAAGTTAAACAAGGAGGTTGGTTAAGTCTGATAATTCAAGTGGCCTTCGCTGTCCTTGCATATTACACTGGAATTTTGCTATGGTGTTGTATGGACATCAAACCAGGTACAAAAATTTATCCTGATATCGGAGGAGCTTCTTTCGGTTATAAAGGCAAAGTTCTTATTTCTGTAAGAAAATTATTGGTTTGCAAATAAACATACATACATACACATATATGTGTATGTATGTATGTATCATATTTCTTGTTCTTTTGTGTGGGGCTTAAGCTTATGTGCATTGTTTTTGTTGTTTCTTTTTTTGCAGATTGTCTTATATGTAGAGTTGTATGTAAGTGTATTCATATACACAATACAAGCTAAAATATCAGCAGTTGGAGCTAGCAAATGCAACTTTGACAAAAAATGCATTCCTGTAAAAATTTAGGTTAGCTGCGTGGAATACATTATCCTGGAAAGTGATACTTTATCATCATTCTTTCGTGGTGTGGAATTGAACATAGCTGGATATCATTTGAGTTCTAAAGTTGTTTATGCAATTGTTACCGCACTAATTGTTCTTCCAACTGCTTAGCTTTGGGATCTTAGTCTTCTGTGTTATGTTTCAGGTACGTACTCATAGTTTCATGCACCACATTTTTTAAAATTGTATATTCGCAAGACAATTAGATCACTATTCAGAGCACTATGATCACTGCAAATGTATAGGCATGTTGACGTAATTCACATTCCACATACTTTGAAATGGTAAGATCTTCCAACAGTTACATCACTATCGCTGCAACGTTGAACTGTTTGGTGATAAAATCATCGAATTCTGCAATTTTACATTATAAATACTTTAGAGATAATAGTTGCGATTCATCACATTTGCTAGCAAATTATTGCCTACATTAAATTTTTCTTGTAACTCATTCACGCACCTACTTTGTAACGGAAGTCACAAATGGAATCATCAAATATTGGATGAAACGGATCAAATTGAATATAGTAAGTGTGATTGAGAGCTCTATCACAAGACTCTTTTCATCAAGCAGTTAAGAAACTATGTATCGTGGAACATTATCAGGAGTCATGTAACTAATTAGCCAGTAGTTACGTTATACAATGTTTCAATGTACAACATATATAATGTATTAGAGTGACATTCATACATTTTGGCAATAATGTTTGTGGTGGTGCACAACTGGAGGAATTTTAGCAACTATTATAGTAGTAGCATGTTTGTGCTAGGTGGGTGTAAAAGATGATGTATGATTCAAAAACGAAGGAGAGGTGCTAATCAATTGGTCAGGCATCCCATTTGCTATCGGATTATATGGATACTGCTACGCTGGCCATGCTGTTTTCCCCAACCATTACTGCTCTTTAAAGAATTGTAGTCAATACCCATATGTTCTCTTGACAAGGTACGTACTTTTCTCTTCGTAGCCACATAAATATTGTTCAAATTTACTGCTATATTGTGTCCTTTCTTATTGAACACGGTGCATTTGTTTTTACAGCTTCTTGTTCACTGCTATAATGTTTGGCACCACTGCAATTGTGGGATACCTAATGTTTGGCAGCAGTTCCTTTTCCGAGTTCATTCTTAACATGCCAAACATATTGATAGCATCCAAGATTGCTGTTCGTACTTCGGTAACCAACTTCTTGTTGTTCCTATATAGCAACTATTGCTGTAACAACCCGGATTTTCAAAACTAATTTAATTTTTTTATTTTAGCTATTTTAATGAATTTTAAATATTTTAAACGATTTATTTTAAATAATAACAACTAAAAATTTATTTAAATCGAAGTTAGAATGTATAAATTTATTCAATTATAAAACGAGCCTGAAATGGCGCAGTAGTTTGGAAATTCAATTTTAAATTTCAATTGAATATTCAAAATTCAATATAAGTCAGAATTGGACAAAACAAGAAACGTTAGAATCTGTTTAATAGTAACTTTCTAACGAACGTAAGAAATTGAGATTTCACAATATAAATTGAAAGTTATGTCCAGTTTAAAATTCAAAATAGTCGCTATGGAATTTATATATATTTTATATAATAAATAGCCTTTAAAAATAGTCATTTTGCAAACGACCTCCGTTTTCGATGAAACCACTTTTGCTGAATCCGAAATGTAAATGTTAGACCAAAAATTGGTTCTAACACCCAAATTAGCTATGATTTTAATGAAGTAGAACTAAAAAGCAACGAAGAACACACGATTTATAGTGGTTCGGCCTTAAAGAGCCTACGTCCACTTTCTATTCTTTTGATTGATGATTTGAATGCAAATACAGCAATGATTCTCACTCAACTTCACAATTACAATGCATAAACTCACTCAAATCTCTCAAAAATAAACTTTAAGAGATGACTTTGATCTGAATATGGTTGTGAAATTCGGTTATGAAGGAAGTTAGAGCTGAGAACTTGCCAAAAGATCCTTTCAAATGCCTCTTGATGGTGTATTTATAGTTGAAAAATCTCCTCGAAGTGACTTTGGTTCGGAACTGCGTGGCACCCATCCTATAAGAGTCGGGTTTGGAGGCTTCCAGATGGTGACAGCGCATCGATTTAGTGGGAGATCTTGGGAGAAATGGTCGTGCTTGGCCGGAGTCTTCAGGAAACGTGTGTAGCAACGGTCACAGGCTCAGAAAGAGAGGTTCGGATCGGCCGCCTCCGATCCAATTAGATGAGGCTACCTGCCATCTTGTGATTTTGCTGACGTACTTCTCCGAACCGAACCGATATGATGTTTGCGTCTTCGATCTCTGCTTCTTTCCTGTGCTGATTCCCTCCGATCCGGACCGGTTGGTGGTTTTCTCACCATTTGCTCTTTGTGTAGCCTAGTTCACAAAGTAGGCTAACATTTTTCCCCCTCGAAGTACACTCTTATCTAAGATAAAGTGTGCTTCAAAGTAGTTTACAAAACATCCTTTGAATTAAAACCATTGAATAATCGCTTCCATTTACTTGTAGAGTTGTGTCACCTCATAAAGTCGTGCCTTTTGTTGCTTATATATATCCATAAACCATATGAATTACTTTCTTTATTTTCAAATAACTTTGAGAGCTCTTTTTAATGTCCAGTAATTCCTCTAGGTGAGCTTTTTCTATATTTTTCCTCGAATTCAACCTGCGCGTCAAGTCAATGTATATGATCCCTTTCGGTTCGGACCCGTCCTGAATGGATTTCCCTCCTGTATTGCTTAACAGTGGACCAACAGGCCAGAATGCCTTTGTGGGCCTGAATCCCGGTCCGAATGGGGTTAAAAAAAGACTGGGAATACGAGTGGTCACTATAAACTTATATAAATCAGCCTCCCGTCTTCTTCTTCTTCTCCTTCTTTTATTGTTCTCGCCCAACAGATTTTGCATCGAAACCCAACAACTTCAAAAACTCCGAAATTCTCTCGTTCTTCTTTAAATTAAACAATTTGGTAGGTTAAAAGCTTTGATTATCCTTGTAATAACTGATTTCAGTTAAAATTCGTGGTCAATTTCGAACGATTTGGTCATGGCCTTTGCCTGGCTTCAACGCCTTGGTCTCCTCTCTCCTCGTCGTCGTTTTTGGTGGTTCTGTCACAACCTCGAGGCGTTGAGAGAGGGAATTAGGATTTTACATCTTATTTGATCACGTAAGTGCTCGGTCTTAATTGGGGCTCGTGAAATGGAGTTGGGTTCGGTATTGGTTAAGCGAGGTGGAAAATGAAGGAGATGAAGGAGAGGAGAGGAACTGGGATCGGTTCGGGTGGAGAAACGTTGGAATAAAGGAAAGGGAAAGATATTTACAAGATCGGATCGAGTCAGAGCAAAAGAAAGAACAAAAAAGGGAAAACAAAGCCTACCTGACCGGGTCGGATCGGAGTAAAAGACAAGGAGGAAAAGAGGCATGATTATTCAAGGCAATCCGAACCGATCCGGTCGCCTACATCCGAACCGATCCGGTTTTACTTACTGGGTGTGAATATCTGCTTCAGACCAAAACATGACTTTGCCCTCCAATCCGATCCCAATGCACATACCCGAACCGAACCGAAACAGTCCAACTCAATGCGCGAGAATTTATCCAACTATCTTAACCAATGCTTGGCATAACCTTCAACTTGATGAACAGTTAGGATAGCGCCTTACGAACATAACAAACATCAAGAACTATTCTGAAACACTGTTACTCTTTTGAACCTTTATATTCTGCTCTCATGTGTTTACCTTGCATCTTTGTTACACGTAGCACACATTTTAGTTCACATACACACATGGGGGACACGGGCAACTTTACTCTAATCCTTGCTATTGTTTCTTCGATAGTCTAGTGATCATGGCTGAGAGACGTTCATCTAGGTAAGCAAAGAAGATGGAAGTTGCGGAAACTTCTGAGAAAGTTACCATTGATGACATATCTTCTTCCTCAGACCCTGAATGGGACGATGAGGGCCCAGATTATGAAGTAGAAGCACATAATAGTGAAACACCTTCCGATAGTGAAGTTTCTCTGGGCGATGAAGAGGAAGGAGGGATAGGAGATAATCGAGCTCCTGATGAGTTTGAGTCTGCCATTATATTGGAATTACCCAAAGATTCCGTTGAATCTACGATTGATGACGACAGACTTGTTCGAATATGTTTAAAGCACGGGATACTGAAAAGAGATACCCTGGTGCCATCGAAAGTCGATCGTCCCCACAATCCTCCGAAAGGATTTATGGCAGTGACCTGGTTGATGTGTATGGTTGGGGCTATTCCACCGTTTCCGCCTTTTGTCGTCGACTTTCTGAGACAGATGCGGATTGCCTCTATGCAGTTGCACCCTAACTCTTATGCTTATTTATATACCTTATATATAACATACAAAGAGGTTTTAGGTATAGAGCCTACTTTCGATGATGTTCACTTTTTTTTATAATTTCAAGCATCGGACTCGAGAAACTCCTTCTCCTATTTTGAATCGGTCCCAAAGAGAAAAATTATTTCAGCTCCTTTTAGTAGCAAGGCCGGCGATTCTAAGCTCGAATGGTTTTATATCACGCAACAGCCGGGGTGCGCCAGGAGATGGACCAAATCAAGTAAAGCATCGATCTTCTAGATCTCAATTTTGAATGTTCATGCCTATGCACTAACCTGCTTTCTCTTTTATTCGTAGTTGATAACCCAAAAAAAATATCGGATCAATTATACTTTGATCGGTTGCATCGGCTTCTCAATAGCGATAAAAAATTTCTAACCATCGATGAAGTTCTTAAGGATGAGTACCTCCATCATCACGGGTTATTATCCATTACCCATAGCATAGGTCATGGGTCGGGTCCATATGTATATATACCCCCAGTGGACATTATTCCTGAAACGGGCGAGGGCTCGAGAAATCCAGCAATACCTCTTTGGACTTCACCTTCTCCATCTTCAACTCAGGACGACGAGTTAGCCAACATAGCTGAAAAGCACAGAGAAGGGTATACCGTCCCTGATGATGCTATTTCTCCTGAGAAGTCAACGTCTCCTATAGAGTTGCCAACAGACGCTTCTCAAGGAGATGTCCCTACTACTGACGATTCCACATTTCAGGGTTTAGGAGATCTCCCCCTACCTGAAACCATCTTTACTTCAGAGGAATTTGGCACAAATCCTTTAATTTTCACTTCTTCAGAGGAGACTACTCCCGTGAAGGCCAAAGAGACCACTCGCACTGGCCTGGCTTCGAACTCGGGTTTGTCGGGGGGAACACCACTTAGGATGCACCCAACATAATAGCACCACACTTAACAACACTCACTTCTTGTGTGAACATTGATTCTGAATTCCTTTACATTGTTGTGCAGGTACAATGTCTCGCCCCTACTATGATGTTAGGAAAATACGTCGTAGCATGTCTAGAACCCCTTCCGATGTCGAGCATGATCACCGTGAAAGCTGGGGTAGAGATGACAGAAGGTCTCATGATTCTTATCGGCCACATACCTCGCGTTCTCGCTCCCCCGTCAGGTCGGATCCAGACTGATATAAAAGTTATCAGAGTCGTCGTGGAGAAGACACATTGCAACCCAAAGACCGAACTTCTCCTCAAGACAAACATAGTCGGGAAAAAAGTCCACCGAAACATACCGATTCTCGAGACAAACATAAGGTTTCTGAGAATCGACCTGGAAAGGGTGATATAGCCATCGTGCCTACTAAGCATAAAGATGTTGAGCTAACATACTGCAAACCTCCTCCGCTGGATGCTGAATCCAAAGTTAAGCTGAAATATCTGGTGAATCAGTTCCCAGATCATTATTTTGAAAATATGTCTTTCTTACCTGCTCTCGAGCCTATTTCCTAAAAGTGGGCAGATGAGGCTAAAGCGAAGATTGATGCAGTCGAGAAGCAATATTCGGAGATGTTCAAGTATTCACGTAATCTCTCCAGAATCATTCGGACTTTAATTACTGATGTTAATTTGATGAAAAAGACTGCAGATGCCGATGAAAAGGCCTTGAAAAATTTGGAGAAGGACCTTGAGGACACACAGCCTCAGCTTGCCATTGCTCAACGAGAGGCTAGCAACTTCAAGCAGCAATTTTAAGAGTTACAGAAGTGTTATCATGACTTGCTGGAATCTCATAGTCAAAAGCATTTGGAGTTGAAGAAACAAGCGGAAGATGCTAAGTCAGACAATGTTAAAATGCAACTGGCTTACAATACTCTTGAGCAAGAGAAAGCTGAGTTAGCTAGAAAGAATGCCGAACTAGAGAAACGAAACGCTGACTTGGAGTCCAAGTTAATGGAAGCCGATAATAGGGCTGCCCTAGCTGAGGGGAACATGGAAAATGTCATTAAGTCTGCTAAAGAGACCCGTAAACAGCTGTTAGAGGCTCATGAAGAAATGCACGGTTTTAGCGAATTATTGATTGAATTCTTCGCGCATATAATTCATCGCCGAAACATCTCTTGGATTGAAGACTATCCAACTACCTTGGTTCACGTATGGAGTCAAATTATCAAATGGGAGAAAGAGGAACTTAAGGTAGACTTCGTCGACGAAGATAAACTTATGTAAAAATATCTGAGAGATGATGAGCCGGCACGCCTGGCCGAGGGGCGTCGCCTCATCGCCGCTGCTATGGAGGAGGAGAAGCGGATGGCCAAACAAAAGAATTTCCCTGAGGCTGGTTCTTCTTCCACTACCGCAGAAACTTCTGAAGTTGAGGGATATGATCCCGAAAACCCGGGGATCCCTCCGGTGTCTCTTTTATCTCCTATACCTGACTCAGCGTCAGAGACGGTAGTCACTCCAACTGAGAAATCATCGGAAGGTATTTCTACCTTTTCGCCTCAATTCATCAAGGCCGTCTCCACTTTTCACCACATAATTGGGCAATCGATGGAGGATCCTTTATTTTCTCCTGAGTTGATAACTGTTTCTTCTCATTTTGTAGGTGTTGAACCGACCAAGAAGGCTGGCATGCATCAGGGATCCACCACTGGGGTAAAATCCGTGGAAAAGACTCAAGGAGAACAGGATAAGGCTACCACTGCAGAGTCGGGGGGCGGAGCTGAACTGTCTAAGGCTGGCACTTTTCATGATGACGAGATGATAGATGCCTTGAAAGACGATGGTGGTAGCGAGGGGCATGAGGAAGACCCTGATGTGGCTATAATTGGGGATTCAAAAGGCACCGATGACATCACTTTGGCTGAAATGAAAGCCGAACTAGACAAACGTATGCAGCTAAAAGTTGAAGACCTGAACCCTGAAAGCTTTAAGCCTATTGCAGTAGTGGATCCTGGATCAAGGTTAGTCGTTAAGCTTTCAACTAGGTCTATTACAGAAGAGCTTGCTAAAAAGTCTTCTCTTGATTCCAGTGATCCGACTCCTGGGAAAAAATCAACCGATTCTAGCACTTCGATTGCAGAGAAGAAAAAGCTAAAGAGCAATATGATTGATGCTGAAAAAGAGGCTAAGAATGCTCAGAAGGCCGCCAAAAAATCCAAGTCCGCTCCAAAGCCCAAGTGATGAAGTGCTTTGTTTTATTTTGATACTCAATTGGTCCGAAATTGGTGCAGCAAGTGCGGCCCTCGCATCTTCTTTTTTTGCTTGTTTTCCTTGTACAAACTCACATGTTTGTAAATAAAAATAGTTTATTTCCTGCAATGTTGAAGTCATTGTTGAGGGGGATATGTATGCACATATATGCCCCTAGTTAATCTTGGATAACTGAGAAAGAATTATTCAAGATTGATTAAATAAAAAAAATCCAATTGCCCCCGATTCTCTGACGGGGCCATATTCCTTTCGTCATTGATGCTTATTCTTTCTAGCATCTTTATGCTCTCCTGTCTCATAACCAGTTTATAGTATCATTGTGGCGGTCTTTCATCTGGGTGCACCTTCACGCCTCAGGGGACGTCGTCTTACCGTCCTTTATACTCTCTCTCGATTCTTGAGAGTTAGAGTTAAGAATGTCGTCTTCCCATTCTTTTGTGTTTTATCGTACAAACAGTCATTTTATTTGCTCTTGCACATAGGTCATCTCCAACTTTCCAAATTTAATTTAATATTTCATGTTTCACGGTCATGATAGAATAATTGTTGAAGATATAAATAATGCAGGAAAGTAAATGACACACAATATTTTTATAGTGGTTCAGCTAAGTCATAGCCTACGTCCACTTCATAATTCTTTGTTCACATAAACAGACTTTTTAAGGCAAGTCGTGCCTTTTTTACATAGCTTATAAAAACAAAAGGGATGACATTTCATATTTAGCTCAGATATCGTCGTAAGTGTTGAGCGTTCTAGGCTCTGGGAATCTCCTCACCGTCCACGGTCGTTAGCGTGAATGATCCTGTATCAAGCTTCCGTTGGATGGTGTATGGCCCTTCCCATTTTGGACCCAATTGGGTCGAAGACGAGAAGATTCGTTTCAGTACTAGGTCTCCTGGTTCAAAGGTTTTGAAGCGAACTTTTCGGTCATGATAACATGCTACTTGATGTCGGTGTCTCGAGGCACGCAATTCGGCTTCATCTCTTTTTTCTTCAATCATATCAAGAGATTCTAGGAGGAGTGCTTTATTTGTCATCGGGTCATAATACGCAACTCGATGAGAAGGGACTTCTAATTCTACCGGGATCACTGCTTCTGACCCAAAGGAAAGTGAATAGGGAGTATGGCCGGTAGCTGTCTTAAAGGTCATCCTGTAGGCCCATAAAGCTAACGGCAACTCATCTACCCATCTAGCTTTGGCCTGCTCCAACCACTTCTTCAAAATTGATTTAATGACCTTGTTTATGGCTTCAACTTGGCCATTTGACTGCGGGTGAGCTACTTCAGTGTATCGTTTATCAATCTTGTATTTCTGGTAGAAGTTTCTGAACTCGATGCTATTAAATTGCGTCCCATTATCAGTTATGATGGTCTTCGGTATCCCAAATCGAAAAATAATGTTTCTGACCACAAAACTGACCACCTTCCTCGCCGTGATGGTTGTTAAAGGTTTAGCTTCCACCCATTTTGTGAAGTAGTCCACGAAAACAATCGCGTACTTAGCTTCTCCTCTTGCAATAGGTAACACTCCAATAATGTCAATTCCCCACATGGAAAACGGCCACAGACTTACCATCGACTTGAGCTGAGTGGGAGGCGCTCTGGGAACTTTGGCAAATCTTTGACATCTATCGCTGCGTCGTGAATAATCAGACGCGTCTTTATTCACGGTTGGCCAGAAATATCCGTACTGAAATACTTTCTTTGCTAGGGTTTGGCCCCTAGTGTGATTTCCACACTCACCTTCATGCACTTCTTGCAGTACACGCTTAATGTCGTCGTGTGCAATACACCGTAGTAAGGGCATTGAAAACCCTTGACGATAAAGGACGTCGTCTTTCGCTCTTTTTTAACGGGAGGGTTCCATTCTTAAGAAAATTCTTAATTGATGTCATCCAGGATTCTCTTTTTGGTTCAACTTCCAAGGCTAGCTCTGCTTCCATTAGGTCGAAACTCAGTGATTCCAACAACTCTATCGGAACCATTTCGGTTTCTTTAGGATTATCAGAACTTGCTAGCTTCGCCAGTCGATCTGCTTTCTGATTTTCCGCTCTTGGAATGTGTGTTATGCTATAATGCTCCAAACCTTCCAATAACTTCTTTACCTTTTTGAGATAAGTGATGAGTCGAGGTCCTTTAGCAGAAAATTCTTCCCGAACTTGGGATACAACTATCTTGGAATCGCAATATATATCTAGCGTCTTCACTCCCAAATCTTTGACGAGTTTCAGCCCGGCAATCAGGGCTTCATACTCGGAATCGTTGTTAGTAGCAGCAAACTCTAACCGTAATGCATAATAGATAGATCGTCCTTCAGGAGTTATCAAAACAACTCCAGGGCCGGACTTTCTATCATTCTTGGCCCCATCCGTATATAGTTTCCATGGACTAAGTTCTAACTCTCGATCAAAAGTAACTACCTTGTCACCCACCGTTTCCTCTTCAGGAATTGTAAATTCAGCTATAAAGTCAGCCAATGTCTGCCCCTTATTGATCTTCGTGGCTGAAAGTTCAAATCAAAATGACTCGGCTCAATATTCCATTTAAGTAACCGCCCCGATGCTACGGGTTTCTGCAACACTTGTCTCAAAGGTTGATTGGTATATACAACTATTGGGTGTGCCTGAAAATAATGGCGAAGTTTGCAGGAAGCAATCAGGAGGCTATAAGCAAGCTTCTCTATCTTCGGATAATTACGCTCTGCAGCAGCTAGTTTTTTGCTTACGTAATACACAGCTTTCTGGACTTTATCCTCTTCACGTACTAATGCTGTGCTGACGGCGTGAGATGATACTGCAAAGTAGACGAACAAATCCTCATGTTCCACAAGCTTCGATAATATTGGAGGCTTTTCTAAGAAGTCTAATAGATTCTGGAACGCCTCCACATAGTCGCGAGTCCACTCAAAATTTCGCTTTCCCCATTTTATGAGATCGAAGAAAGGTACACACTTGTCTGTTGCTTTGGAAATGAATCTACCCAGTGCTGCTACCTTCCCAGCTAAGCTTTGAACATCCCTAATCTTTCGCGGCTCCTTTATATTCCAGATTGCTGCTATTTGGTCCGGATTGATTTCAATTCCTCTAGAACTCACGATAAAGCCAAGGAACTTACCTGATGCCACTCCAAAAGAACACTTCAAGGGATTCAATTTCATCCCATACCTTCGTAGTATGCCGAGCATTTCTGCCAAGTCCTTCGTATGATCGGGAGATTACTTGGATTTCACGAGCATATCATCTACGTAAACTTCCATGGTTTTCCCGATTTGATTGTAAAACATGCGGTTGACTAGGCGCTGATACGTGGCTCCCGCATAATTTAACCCAAATGGCATTACCATGTAACAATATAATCCCAAATCTGTGATAAAGCTTGTATGCTCTTGATCTGGTATATGCATGGGAATTTAATTGTACCCGGAATAGTCCGTAAAGGATAAAAGCTCATGCCCGGCCGTCGAATCTACTAGTTGATCAATTCTGGGGAGAGGAAAGCTATCCTTCGTGCAAGCCTTGTTTAAATCAGAAAAGTCAATACACGTTCTCCACTTCCCGTTTGACTTTTTGACCAGGACAGGATTCGATATCCAGTCGGGATATTTCGAATCCTTAATGAATCCATTACCTTTTAATTTCTCTACCTCTTCTATTAATGCTGTTGACTGCTCTGGGCCCAACATCCGTCTCTTCTGCTTGATTGGTGGGTGCTTTGGATTGATACACAAAGAGTGGCTCATGATGGTAGACGAAATCCCACGCATGTCAGTGTGAGTCCAGGCAAACACATCTAGATTTGCCTTTAAAAAATCAGCCAATTCCCTCGCTCTGACTGGATCCAGTTGCGAGCCGATCTTTAGTACTTTTGTTGGATCCGTTTCATCAATAGGTATATCGGTTGTTATTTCATTGGGAGTCGCCTTCCTGTCCCCGGGTTCTCTATCCTCTCTGGGATCTATATCCTCGAGCATGTCTGATGGCGACTCTCTTGGGGGAGGACCCCTTAATTGCTATGCTGAGGTCTCCTTTGGAGGGGCGGAGTCATCCTTAGCATCTATATTCAACCCCTTCATTAACATCTTTAACTCTGTCATGGAACAAGTTCGTCCTGTAGTTTGGTCGCCCCAACTCCTGAGTCAGTCGGGAATTTAAGCAGCAAGCACCAAGGTGCAATACATGCCCTAAATTCGGCAAGGGCCGGTCGGCCTAGGAAGGCATTGTAAGGCGACTCCACATCCAAAACTACAAACGGCAGGATCCTTACTCTCTGGCGATCTCCCTGCCCAGTGTGACAGGTAGTTCCACAAAACCTATCGGAGCTGTAGATGCTCCATTAAAGCTACGTATCCATCCTTCACATGGCTTTAAATCTTTCGCTTCGAGTCTCATTTGTTCGAAAGCTTTCTTGAAGAGGATATTGATCGAGCTCCCGTTGTCCACTAACACTTTATGGACTAAAGCAGGGCCAATTGTTGTGGTAATCACTAGTGGATCGTCGGTTAGAGATTGAACTTCGGAATCATCTCTATTGCAGAATACAACATCGTCTGACATCGTCTTTTGTAGTTTTACTGGGGTAACGTCTTCGAGGCTACTGCATTCTCCTACCTCATAATGCTTGGCGGCGTTGACGTACTGGTCCATTGCTTTAAAACTACGACCAACTAAGTGAGGTCCGCCTGTAATAGTATTAATGACGACCCCCTTGCCTTTTTGTTGAGCTGTTGGTTTTGAAGCTGGCTGGTTATGGTTCGGGGCTTGTCCCCCTTGCCCCCTGTCCCTTGGGGCGACCTTGTACTCATCCAACTTCCCATTTCGCAGCAATCTTTCGATGATATCTCTCAAATGACGACATTCATTGGTAGAATGACCGTGGGTACCATGAAACAAGCAAAACTTTCCTGTTGCGATCTCTTTCTCAGTAGAATCACTGGGTGGTGGTTTTTTGTACTGCTATATGCTATATGCATCTAAATAAATATTCTCCAACATATCATTTAATGGCGTATAATTTTCAAAAGTCTGGAATCTGGGTCTTTTATTAGAGCTATTCCCTCGGTTTCTGTTCCTTCTATTGTCGTTTCCATTTCTATTGCTATTACCCCCACTCTGGTTGCCAACATTTACTTCCACCTTCCCTGAACTGTCACCTGACTGTTTCACAGCAACGTTACTCTGGATACCTTCCTTCGAGGCCCCTTTGGACTTTCTCTTCTGATTTGCCTTAGCTTCTTCTCGCCTTAAGCGGATATTAGCCTTTTCATAGAACAATTCTCTAGTAGGAGGTGGTTTTCCAACCAAGTAATCCCCGAACTCTGTGTCAGGATCTACCCCTTCTATCAAGGCCATCAGGATAGTGGGCTCATGGGGATCACTAACTTCGGTGACGGCCAGGTTGAAGCGATCCAAATATGACTTCAAAGATTCTCCTGGGGCCTGTTTGATCCATGACAATTCTATGATGGTTTTGAACTTTTGGGCATGGAGTCGAAACTTATTCATGAAGCGCTCACTCAATTTTGTGAAATTTGATATCGACCGAGGGGAGAGTCGGGTGAACCACATTAACGCTACGTCTTCAAGATAGATTGGAAAAGCTTTGCATTTTACGACATCTGGGGCTGCTGTCGCGTTCATGAACCATGCATACATCATCAGATGCTGCCCTGGGTCTGTTCTTCCTGAATATCGATCCATCCGAGGAAAGTTGAATCGCCGAGGAAACTGGAAATCCAGAATGTCATCTGTGAAGGGGGTATGACTTCGCTCAATGCCCCAATCTTCATTAGTATACCGCCGGCTTTCAGACATAATCTGGCGCACCATCGCCCATACATCGGCATTTGTTAATGTCTGCACAGGCTCTCTAGGTCTGATGTTCAGTTTACCCCTGGGTTCCTGATCAGGGGATGACCTCCTGTTTCTGGCGGCAGCTACTCTACGTCGCTCTCTGTGCTTCCGGTAAATCTCAGGAGGTAGAGGTTGGAGAACCTGTTGCTGCGTGGGGTTGGTAATATTAGGATCCCTAGGTAGGACCGTGGGATCCGCGCATGGGTAGCAACATAGGCTGTTGCAGGCTTGGGTCATCAGGGCCCAATATACGAGCAGCGTCTTCTCGGGATCCTAAAGATCCAAAAGTCAATTGATCGAGGTTCTGAGGTCGTTCAAGCGGCCTTCTCTCGCGAGGGCATTCCTCCTCCAAAGAAGACAAATCATCTGTAGCAAGACGGCGTGTTGGGGAAGGAGTTTTCTACCTCCGGAGCTCCTGTAGTTCTCTACCCATAGTGATCACGTTTTCCTGCATGCGAAGGTTGTCATGCCTTTGGGCTTCCAATGATTCTTTAGTGCTCTGGAGCATGTCAAGAAAACGTGAAAAGTCTCCCTAGGTAATGGGTGCAGATTGATCAGGCTGAACATTAGTCATCGTTGCTGGAATCGGAGTGTTGGAGGGAGCACGAGTAGAAGTTCCAGCTTCATCCTGGTTCGGTTCGGATCGGTTAACAGTAGCCTGGTCGGGGTGGTTCGGATGGAGAGAGTGAGTGCCCTCGACCTCATTAAACCGGATTGAATTGGTGTCTTCCACCTGGTTCGGATCGACGCCTCCCATCCGGTTCAGATCCTCCTGATCGGGACGGTCTGCTCCAGAGCTTTGAGCGCGTGACTTCGTTAACATGATGGCTTGCTGATCTTCTCTAGCATCGTTTCCCCTAGCGCCTTGCACTTCTTTTCCTTTGGTCTTAGCCATGATACTTGATTCTTCAACGGTTAGTCAACAAGTATTGAAAGATGTCAGAGACAAGGGATTAACTTCTTTGAACTTGAAAGTCCAAATAGTAGAATGATAATCCCAAAAAGGCTGAGAATTTGAAGGTCTCTCGGTGAAAGCACCAAAATATTAGACCAAAAATTGGTTTTAACACCCAAATTAGCTATGATTTTAATGAAGTAGAACTAAAAAGCAACGAAGAACACACGATTTATAGTAGTTCAGCATTAAAGAGCCTACGTCCACTTTTTATTCTTTTAATTGATGATTTGAATGCAAATACAGCAATGATTCTCACTCAACTTCACAATTACAATGCATAAGCTCACTCAAATCTCTCAAAAATAAACTTTAAGAGATGACTTTGTTCTGAATATGGTTGCGAAATTCGGTTATGAAGGAAGTTAGAGCTGAGAACTTGCCAAAAGATCCTTTCAAATGCCTCTTGATGGTGTATTTATAGTTGAAAAATCTCCTCGAAGTGACTCCGGTTCGGAACTGCGTGGCACCCATCCCATAAGAGTCGGGTTCGGAGGTCTCCAGATGGTGACAGCGCATCGATTTAGTGGGAGATCGTGGGAGAAATGGTCGTGCTTGGTCCGAGTCTTCAGGAAACGTGTGTAGCAACGGTCACAGGCTCAGAAAGAGAGGTTCGGATCGGCCGCCTCCGATCCGATCTGATGAGGCTACTTGCTATCTTGTGATGTTGCTGACGTACTTCCCTGAACCGAACCGATATGATGTCTGCATCTTCGATCTCTGCTTCTTTCCTGTGCTGATTCCCTCCGATTCGGACCGGTTGGTGGCTTTCTCACCATTTGCTCTTTGTGTAGCCTAGTTCACAAAGTAGGCTAACAGTAAAATTATTGCTAGATTCCAATTTTCATAATTTTTGGAATTAATATGTGAGCGTAATGAATTAAACGTGTTTAGTAATTTCAGTTTGAATTTAATCGACTGGAAAATGACCATTTTTCAAACGGTTTCTAAATTCGATGAAATTAGTTTTGTTAGGATCATATCATCAAAACATAGCTAGATTTATTTTTCTGGAATTTTTGGGGTCAGTATGTGTCCTCGGTAAATTAAAATGTATGTTTGAATTCAATAATACATTGATTTATATTCTAATTTTAATAAAAACTGATCAAAACAATCGAATTAGCTTACGAAATATATCCCATTATGTCCGGAATAGGGGCAGTTAGTTAGGAACGACAGTCGTTAAGTTTCATTTGGAGTTCGGTGAAAAATCAACTTTTTTGGAATTAAAAATATATAAAATAAAAAGGTATATATGGTCCAACCCTAAGTCAAACTCTCATAACCCTCGATCGCAGTCAACAGGAGAAATCTGCCTCCTGCTTTATCCAAAATGAAAGATCAGCCCTTCAAACCTCTTTCCCCCTCCGATCTCGAAATTCACTCAATGATATGAAAGATTTACAACTGCAAAATCATTCCCCTTGGTGAGTACTACATTCCCAACGGTGGGGATCAATGTTGGTGATCCACGGTGACTGGATTTTGGCCGTGAGTGGTGCGAGTTCAAGGCGGATTTCTGGACAAATGGGGAGTTCGAATTTGGAGCAGCTCACGTTGAAGGAAGGCGAGGCCGAGGGGGTTCACCCGATGTCTCCATATCGGCGGTCGGATGGTGGAAGTGTGTGCGCAGGGAGAAGTTGCCAGTCGACGATCGGTTTTGGCGTTCTGGAAGAAAACCGACGGGTTTGAGAAGATAACAGAGGGTAAATTTTTAATTAAAGTTAATTAAAACTAATTATGTAATTAACGCTTTAATCGGTGTAACTTTCTCATATGATTTTTATTATGTAGATACGATTTTAAAAATATGATTTTTAATATATAAATTAGCATTGTTTTATTTTCATATTTTATATAAATAGATTTGTTTTAACAAAATACCATGGTTTTAAAAATATAAATAGAATTGTTTTTAAAATAGAAATAACATTGTTTTTAAAATATAAACATAGTATGAAAATGTGATTATATATATAGCGGTAAAAATATAATATATATATATATATATATATAGTAATGTTATAAAAATATGATTTATATATATATATAGTAGCCTTATAAAAATATGATTTTTAATATATATACAGCGTTATGAAATATGATTTTTAATATATATATATACAACGTTATGAAAATGTGATATATATATATATAGCGTAATAAAAATGTGATTTTTGAAATAGAAAAAGAATTGTATTTAAAATGAAATAACAATATAAAATTATGATTTTTAATATATATATATATATAGCGTTATGAAAATATGATTTTTAATATATATATATATACATATATAGCGTTATGAAAATGTGATATATATATATATATATATATATATTACGTAATAAAAATGTGATTTTTAAAATAGAAAAAGCATTGTTTTTAAAATAAAATAGCAATGTAAAAATATGATTTTAAATATATATAGCGTTATGAAAATATGATTTTTAATATATATATATAGCATTATGGAAATATGATTTTTAATATCTATATATAGTGTAATAAAAATGTGATTTTTATTTATAAAGATCGTTGTTTAAACATGTGATTTTTAACATAAACCGCGTGAAACATATTGCGATGGAACCGACTGGAAGCAAAACGGAATCCAAACCATCGTCCGCTAAAGACTGGCGGAGTGGATCCCAATGTGAGAACTCCTTCTCACTCAAATTATTTTCCAGTTATTATATAATAGGTTGTAGACGGGGCTTAGTAGCTCCTGACACTGCTTTTTGTACAAACCATGGTTGATTGTTTGTTTAGATTGTATTGTGAATTGTAACTGATTGATATTGTTGTATATAAAATTATTTATATAAAGTGTATATAAAATTATCATGAAAAGAAAATAAAAAAATATTCATTTACAAGCCGAATGGTTTGTTTATGTACACCTATTTAACTGATGATGATTGAGATGATAATATTTTACATATCGCACAACTGCACAAATAATAATCAGTATTTATTTTTTGAAAACCCCACACTGGTATTGGGACGATATTTGACATACACTAATCACAATAATTAGTGGTATGTTAATCGATGGGTTAACAGACTTTATAAGCGTTATTTATTTATTTTAATGCTTATACAATTGTAAAATGCACTCTGGATGTTGTATGAATTTTTAATGATTGTTTATCTTTATTGTTGTATACATGCGATGTATGAAATCCATATAACTGAAATTATATGATAACAGATTGAGTCTGGTTCCAGTTCAGAATTAACGAATATTTTAAAATAAAATTCACTGAAGGATTAAAATGTGATTTTAATGCCCGATTTCGGATTGGCAGGAAAATATTTAAATGTGAAGCCGTCATAAGTGGCTAAATGTCATTTTAACCCGAACGGGTTTATCAATCGATTTTATTTTCGAAAAAAATGGATTTCAAAACCTGATATTTTGAAAATACTATCATTTTAATATTATAATGATATGGAATATTCAATTTTGATTTGAAAATTAAAATTAAAATGGAATTGTTTTAAAATGAATTTGAAACGAATATATTAAGGAATATTCAATTTTGATTTGAAAAGAAAGTGAGATTGAAATCGTTTTAAAATGAATTTTAAACGAATTTATAAAAGAATATCCAGTCTTTATTTAAAATCAAAATGAAGTTGGAATCATTTTTAAAACGAATTTAATATGATTTATAAAATACATTTTAAATGGAAATCGACGAAATATATATAATATATATTATATATATTAAATGGCCTGAATAGAACGAGCTGTGCAGCGACCGTTCGAGAATTTCGACCATTGAATTCAAATTGACATTATGGGAGATCCGACCGCCAGATTCTCCTAAAACTGGAACCATTGGGTTGGTATCAAAAAGATCTTTCAAACGAATATAAGAGACTTAAATTTGGATTGTAGGATTTTAAGATATGTCCAAATCAAATTCAGAAAAGGTCGCTATGGATGCAGTTCGGTGGCTGATATTGGAAACCGACTATAATGGCCTAAATAAAATTATTAAAAATATGGAAAGATTATGTGAAATCATATTAACACTGTTCTGTGATTATACGGATATTATGGAGGAATTTGGGATATATATATATATGTCGTTATTCTCAATACGATATTTGTTGGTTTTAGAATTTGATATTGAATATAAGCCGATATAATTTCTATTCAGAGCCTTATATTTAATATCAAATTGGATTTTGGGTTTGTCATGAATGGTGTCTTTACTAACACTGTTCTTAAACCTCGATAAGGAAAGAATAAATCTTTTAAATAAGATTTAGGGATGTTTAACAATTAATTAACATTCAATTGGAATTGAATTGAAAAAAGAATTTTGGGATTTATCGTGAATGGTGTTTTAAATAACATTCGTTCTTTAACCCAATTAACAATGAAGAGATGATTTGGAATTTATAAATCTTTTTATTAAGATTTAATGGAAATTTTCCAAAATAAAGTTTTCCAATTTAATATATTAAATTGGAATCGAATGGAATTCGATTTGGTAATAATCGAGATGGGTTTCTGTAAAGGAAGAGCGCTAATATATATGGAATTTAAAAGGCTTTACCGTTATTCCATTTATATTATTAGTTTGATATGGAAATTTATATCAATTATATATATTGATCTGCTTTCCATGAAGATTCCATTTTGATGGAATATGATTTTAGGGTTTATCGTGAACTGTGTTGTGACGGTCCGCCCCGCAGTAGCCGACGTTTCCAATGAAAGTGTGTTGTGCCAATGCTCGACTAGCACAGGATGGTCGCCAAAGAAAGGAAAAGAAAGAAATTTGAACTAACTAGGAACCTGTAGAATGTCTCATAGCGCGTGGGATAAAATATAATAATAACATAACTTTGACATAAAATAGGCGAGACAGTGCATAAGCTGAAAACTAAATCATCATAGCAGCGGAAATCCAAAATACAGCTTATCATCCCAACCAACATTATTACAACTTTGAAATACTGTCTCTAAAGCAAAAGAAAGAGGTACACTACTAATTCCCAAAGTAGTGACCAATAACAACACAGGGAGATTATATATATATCATACATTGAAGCCTCTTGCACGTCTCCGGTACAACTACTCGTGCAAAATCACCTGACCTGTCTCTAGTCTGCCCATTTAAGAGCACCCAGAGTAATAAGAAGAGACATAAAACTCTGGGTAAGACAAAAGTCTGGTATGAGCGATAAGCAGCAAAACAGAATAATAACATGTATACATAACCATGCCTGAACCTTGACCTGTAACCAAAGAGTTAGCATTACAGGATGTACAATACTCTAAGGTGACACTAACACATGGTGTGAAAATAATGGGGAGGGAGTGTGCATGTCATGGTGATAGAAAACATCAAAGATAGCAATCATCCTTACATCTCTCACTCAATGCGTAAAGTATACGATATCCACCACTTTGATCACCCAATTCATTGTTACGATCACTCTGCCCCATGGAGTCGTGACGACTCCACTGCACTGATCCGTAACCACTAATACTTTGCTATGTCCACTCTGCCCCATGGAGTCATGATGGCTCCGCTGCACTAGCTCAAAGCCCTGCCATGATCACTCTGCCCCATGGAGTCACGATGACCCCCACTGCACTGATCCATAGCCAATAATCCGTTCCCTAGTGGTGAGTCAAAGCTATAGACATCGATAACCCCTTTGCACACGTCCCGCAGCAAAGTCCAATTCATGACGTTAACTTGTTGGTTCCCTTATGGACCCTGAGTTCTACTTCCTAGTTGGACTTCCTTTACATCTCGGGTTTTGGTCGAATTGGGATTGGTCTTCAGAAAAGTCATCAAGTGGTAGTGGCTTAAGTGATGGTTCGGTTCGGTACCCCATGCCAGCTTTGGTTCGATGCTCGTAGTCCACACTTCAGTTCGGGTCATGGAGCTCCATGTGCGGTTTGGTTCGGGTATATGTGTATGTAATACTCAAGCCACCGGTCCGGTCCTCTTCAAGCTTCCTCGGTTCGGTTCGGTCTTTCAAGCTCCCTCGGTTCGGTTCGAAATCCCCATTTCCCATTCGCTCCGATCTGACTTGTTTCACCCCAATTTGATCCGGTTCGGGCCTTCCTTTTTGCCCTTGCAATTTTACGCTGCCGAAGATGCCATCATCTTGGTTCGGTTCGGCTAACCGACCCGACCCCCTCATCCGATCCGATCCAGATCCCTGTAACATTTCCAGCAAGCTATTTTTCGTCCATTCTCGCCATACGACGGCGTTTTCAACCATTCCAACTTTACTAATCAATTATAAAACATTCCAAACAGTAGTAATAACATATACGATCAATCAACAAGGTCAGAACATCAAGCATATAGGTCATTTAGGATCAAACATACCCTAAAACCCATGATTTTCCCCTTAATCCCCTTAACCATGTTTTAACAATAGGATTAACAGAACATGTCCAAATTAACCAAATTTTTATCAGATCCCTAAAATAATATTTAAGAATTTTTACATTTTTTTCTAGAATTTTAACATGTATAATTTCTCTAATTAACACTAATCACCCCTAATTAGTCGTAATTAGTGAAAAACAATGAAAACCACTCACCTTAGCCACAAATAAAACATTAGATCTGAAACTCTACTGTTTTGGGGCATTTTCCTATGCAACACAGCAGCTCCAACTCTGATTTGTTGTTGATTTTCCTTGATTTGATGTAGATCTTCTTAATTAGTGATTAGAAGGTGATTTGGGAGTGATTTAGAAGGTGAAGGCCATTGCTAGGGTTAGAGAAATGTTTTAGGCAGCTGAGAAAATGAAATAGAATCATTTCTTAACTGATTTCGGCCTCCCCATAACCCTAATCCCGAAATGGGTCATGGGCCTAGCTGCTAGTCGCCCTAATTAGGCCCGTTTAAGCTGCTTTTCACCTTCTAAACCTTGTTTCAGCCATATCTCCCAAATGGTAAGTCCATTTGGCTAATGTAACAACTCTACGGAAAGGTAAACAATCATCTGGATCTAATGGAAGTGGTTTCCTCCTTACCAATCAAAAGTTATGGGCAAAATAAGATTCGCTAGGGGCAAAACGGTCATTTAAAAATCGACAAAAATCGTGAACAAGGGAAATGACCTCAGTAGTCGTTCCCCAAAGTTATATGACCATACGACCTCATATGAAAAAGAAATAAGTATTCTACGATCCTTTGATACGTAGAATGCGGGTCGTTACACTCTCCCTCCCCCCCCCCTCCCTTAAGAAATCCCCCCCCCCCGAAATTCCTTAACCAAAAACATACAAAGGTGTTCTGCATGCCTATCAGTCATTCACAAACAATCAATCATACACAACAAGTCTACCCTAGCATGTGGTTTACTAACAAGGGAAGAAACTATCACTATTAAAATCTTACCAGGCAAAGAGTTCTGGATGCGATTCCCTTATGCGCTCCTCTGTTTCCCAAGTACAGTCATTCTCGTTCTCGCCCCACAAAACCTTGACTTGTTTCACCGCCTTCGTTCGAAGTTGCTTCGTATCGCTCTCGACAATACGGATCGGCCTGCGGTTCCCAACCGCCTCGGGTTCTACTTCGATGTTATCCAATCTGGTGAAATAGTCATATCGGGTCGTGCACGAACATCCTTAACTGGGAAACATGAAATACGTTGTGAACTCCATCCATCTTGTTAGGTAACTCAACTTTGTAAGCTAAAGTCCCCACTTTCTCGAGGATTGGAAATGAACCAACAAACCTTGAGGCTAGCTTGCCTCTCCTACCAAATCGAATCACGCTCTTTAACGGAGAAATCTTGACAAACACCAAGTCGCCAATGGAGAATTTTAAATCTCTTCGCCTCTTATCAGCATAACTTTTCTGCCTATCTTGGGCAGCCTTCATTCGCTGTTGGATAACTCTGATCTTGTCTGAAGTTTCTCTTATCACATCTGGCCCAAGCACAAACTTCTCCCCGATTTCTAACCAACATGATGGTGAGTTGCACGGTCTTCCATACAAAGCTTCAAATGGAGCCATACCAATACTGGATTGATAACTATTATTATATGCGAATTCCACTAGATTCAAATGGTCATCCCATGATCCTCCAAAATCCAATATACAAGCTCTCAAGAGATCCTCTAATATATGATTCACCCTCTCAGTCAGACCGTCGGTTTGAGGATGGTACGCGGTATTGAGATGTAATTCTGATCCTAAAGCCTCTTGCAAGCTCTTCCAAAATCCACTAGTGAACAACGGATCTTGGTCACTTACAATACCTTAGGGTACTCCATGAAATCTCACTACCCACTTCATATACAGTTCTGCTAACTTAGTTGCTGTTCTATTCGACTTAACGGGTATAAACCTTGCACTCTTGGCTAATCGGTCCACAATCACCCAAATGCTATCATGGCCCGATATAGTCCTTGGTAACCCATCAATGAAATCCATTGAGACTTGTTCCCATTTCCATTTTGGAATTTCTAATGGTTGCAACAAACCACTAGGCTTCTTTTGCTCAGCTTTAACTAGCTGGCAATTCATGCATTTGGATATAAACTTCCCAATGTCTCTTTTCATCCCTTCCCAGTAGTAGGTCTGCTTCATATCTCGATACATTTTGTTACCACCGGGATGTATAGTCAGTTTTGAGTGATGACATTCTCCAAGCACTTCATCCCTCAATCCATTGACATTGGGTACAAGTAGTCTCCCATTCTTTCTAAATCGTCCTTCTCTATCAAGCCCATACTTGTTCATCTCTTCACTGTCGATACCCATTCCTGACTTGGATATGATTTCTAGTAGGTTTGGATCATCCCTCTGACTGGGACCAATCCGCTCAATCAAAGTGGGTCTGATCATCAAACTTGCTAACATCTCTGGATCCAATTCGCACTTTGGTCTGAAATCATACCCAACGATATACTCCGGTTGCTTCCACTCAAGAAATATAGCCACTAAACTGGCATGTCTTCTACTCAATGTATCAGCTAACGCATTGCCCTTTCCTGGTGTATATGCGATATCGAAATCATAGGAAGCCAAGAATTCTAACCATCTCTGCTGTTAGAGATTTAGATCCTCCTGGGAGAAAAGGTACTTTAACGATTTATGATCGGTAAACAGCTCGAATCTTTCTCCCAATAGATGATGTCTCCACATCTTCAACACGAACACGATCACTGCCAATTCCAAATCATGGGTAGGGTATCTTTTCTCATGCGGTTTTAGTTGCCGACTAGCATAAGCTACAACCCTACCTCCTTGCATCAATACAGCACCTAGTCCGGTACCACATGCATCCGTGTATACTGTCATTTCTTCATTTCCTTTAATAATGACTAACACTGGCGCATGCGCCAACTTTTCCTTTAGGCTCTTAAATGCATTTTTACACCTTTCATCCCAAATGAAAGCTTGATTCTTCTTGGTCAACTGAGTTAACGGTGTCGCTATCTCGGAGAAGTTTTGGATAAACTTACGATAATATCCAGCTAATCCCAAGAAACTTCTTACGTCCATTGGATTCTTGGGTATAGACCAATCTTGTACCGTAGCCACCTTCGCAGGGTCCACGGCAATACCATTCTCTAAAACAACATGGCCCAAGAATCTCACTTCCCTCCTTCAGAAATGACACTTTGAAAATTTTGCTTTCAACTGGAGTTTTCTCAATACCTCCATTACTACTCTCAAATGTTCCTTGCGTTCTTCCTCTATCCTCGAATAAACAAGTATATTGTCCATGAACACAAGAAAAAACTTATTCAATTGATCCTTGAATACCTCATTCATAAGATCCACAAAATATGCTGGTGCATTGGTTAGCCCGAATGGCATGACCAACCACTCACAGAATCCAGACGGCGTTCGAAATGTCGTTTTAGGAATACTCTCAACTGCTACTCGAAGCTGGTGAAATCCTATCGTGAGGTCCACTTCGGAGAACACTCTTCCTCCCTCCAGTTGATCAAAACAATCATCTATTCGCGGAAGAGGATACTTATTCCTCCTAGTCACTTTATTTAACTTGCGATAGTCCACACATAAACGAAGGGAACCATCTTCCTTGGTAGCAAATACAACTGGTTCTCCCGACTCGAAGACCCTTCTTCTGATAAATCCCTTCTTCAAAAGATCGCTTACTTGCACCCCGAGCTCTCTCTGCTCCCTTGGTGTCATACGACGAAGTGGCATTACTATAGGTCTGGCATCTTTCACTAAATCAATACGGAACTCAATCTTTCAGTGTGGTCGAAGTCCGGTCACTTCGTCGAAGATATCTGGATACTGGCCAATAATGGAAATTCCTGCTAACTCGTTATGTGGGATGTTTAGGGAATTTAGAAAACTAGCCATCACCTCCTCACTAGGTAGGCCACCAAACACTACCCTCTGCCCATCATCCGCCCTAATAGTCACTGAAAATCCCTCACAGTCTACCACCACCCTATATCTTTTGAGCCAATCGACTCCCAAAATAATGCCATACCCAGTAAATCCCAAAATAAAGCAACCACAAGCAAACATACATCCACGACTCGATAAGACCACATTACGACAAATCATGCTAAGGCTAGTCGAACCACCAATCGGGTTCGTCACCGCTAAAGGTCTATCGGCTATTTTAGGTTCCAATACCAACCTATCTACTAGGTCACTAGATATGAAGGAATGGGAAGCCACAATATCAAACAGTACTCGAACAGGAACATCATAAACAGAAAGAATACCTTGAATGATGACATTCTTTCCTTTCTCCGCCGCAGTTGGGGCATTCGACGAAGAAGGAACAACAATAATAGCATATGCTTTCACAATCTGCTTCTCTTTGGGGGGTTGTGGACATTTATCCTTATGATGTCCCCCTTGGCCACTGTTAAAGCACTTCCTGTTCGCTGGCTTTGCTCGTCATTCTTTGGCATAATGGCCCTTCTTGCCACAGCTAAATCACTCTACCTATTTATTGTCTTTCTTTTTCTAACCATCCTTGGTCTGACTCTGCTTCCTCTTATTCTAAGAATTATTCTTGCCTCCGCCGCTTTCCTGCGGCTTTGGCTCCTCTGCAGATGCAACAACGACTTCGGTCTTGGGCTTAGGATAAAGGCTCTCTGAACTCAATGCTTTCCCAACAATTGATTTAAAAGTCTCATCAATATGGTTTATAAGCCTTTCCCCCAAGTACCGATCTAAGCCTGTTATGAACTTCTCATTCTTCTTCTCGGGAGTGTCAATAAGGGATAATCTATACTTCGATAAAGTATCGAACTCTGCAATGTACTCCGAGACTGCCCTACCATTCTGCATAAGCTCCAAGAACTTCCTAAACAATTCTGATTTCTGAGTAGCTGGGATAAACTTATCACTGAATCGGGCCTTGAACTGATCCCAAGTAACTTGATCCTTAGGGGTAGCTGCCTTAATAGCATTCCACCAATTCATAGCCCATCCTTGCAATAGACGGGATGCTAGCTTTCTCGGCATTGCATCATCGATTCCTAAGTCCTCGAAGATACGCTCATAACTATCAAGCCAATCTTGAACTTCTGTAGCCGATTCCATTCCGTGGAATGGCTTCCTACCTAGACTAGTGTAGTCCTTACAGAGCTTGGCGAAATCGGCCCTAGGCGCCTGCATCGCTGCACTACCACCATCTACAGCATTAGGGACCGCCCTCTGTACATCCGAAAGCATCTCTCTCATGAAGTTAGTGAAGATTGTCCTCATATCAGGAGCATTCCTATTATTGGATCCTGAATCAGTATTCCTCGTATATCAGCTCATCGTCTTATCTGTAAAGAGAAAACGATTAACCATCTCTTCAGTGGTGCCAGTGCAGTGCGACTCCATCTTTAGATATACTAATAGTGTATATATATAACTTTTGAAAACCAAAATATCACAAATATGCGCTCTTATATACGTACTATCTCTCCCTGGTGTCTTTCCCTAGGTTAACTACGCAACCTAGAGCCCTGATACCAAATGTGACGGTCCGCACCGCACTAGCTAACATTTCCAATGAAAGTGCGTTGTGCCAATGCCCGACAAGCACGGGATGGTCGCCAAAGAAAGGAAAAGAAAGAAATTTGAACTAACAAGGAACCTTTAGAATGTCTCATAGTACATGGGATAAAATATAATAATAACATAACTTTGACATAAAACAGGCGAGACAGTGCATAAGCTGAAAACTAAACCATCATAGCAGCGGAAATCCAAAATACAGCTTATCGTCCCAACCAACATTATTACAACTTTGAAATACTGTCTCTAAAGCAAAAGATAGAGGTACACTACTAATGCCTAAAACAGTGACCAGTAATAACACAGGGAGAATATATATAATACGTGGAAGCCTCCTGCTCGTCTCTGGTACAGCTACTCATGCATAATCACCTGACCTGTCTCTAGTCTGCCCGTTTAAGAGCACCCAGAGTAATAAGAAGAGACATAAAACTCTGGGTTAGACAGAGTCTGGTATGAGCGATAAGCAGCAAAACAGAATAATAACAGGTATACATAACCATACCTGAACCTGGACCTGCAACCAAAGAGTTAGCACAACAAGATGTACAATACTCTAAGGTGACACTAACACATGGTGTGAAAATAATGGGGAGGGGGTGTGCATGTCATGGTGATAGAAAATATCAAACATGGCAATCATCCTTACATCTCTCACTCAGTGCGTAAAGTATACGATATCCACCACTTTGGTCACCCAATTCTTTGTTACGATCACTCTGCCCCCATGGAGTCGTGACGGCTCCACTGCACTGATCCGTAACCACTAATACTTTGCTATGTCCACTCTGTCCCATAGAGTCATGATGACTCCACTGCACCGGCTTATAGGCCTGCTACGATCACTCTGCCCCATGGAGTCAGGATGACCCCACTGCACTGATCCATAGCCAATAATCTGTTCCTCAGTGGTGAGTCAAAGCTATAAACGTCGATAACCCCTTTGCACACGTCCCACATCAAAGTCCAATTCATGAAGTTAACTCGTTGGTTCCCATATGTATCCTGAGTTCTACTTCCTATTTGGACTTCCTTTGCATCTCGGGTTTTGGTCGAATTGTGATTGGTCATCAGAAAAGTCATCGAGTGGTAGTGGCTTAAGTGACGGTTTGGTCCGGTACCCTATGCCCGGTTCGGTTAGGTGCTCGTAGTCCATACATCAGTTCGGGTCGTGGATCTCCTTGTGCGGTTCGGTTCGGGTATATGTGTATATAATACTCAAGCCACTGGTTCGGTCCTCTTCAAGTTTCCTCGGTTCGGTTCGATCTTTCAAGCTCCCTTGGTTCGGTTCGAAATCCCCAATTCCCATTCGCTCTGATCCCACTTGTTTCACCCCAATTCGATCCGGTTCGGGCCTTCCTTGTTGCCCTTGCAATTTTACGCTGTTGAAGATGGGATCACCTTGGTTCGGTTTGGCTAACGGACCCGATCCCCTCATCTGATCCGGATCCTTGTAGCATTTCCAACAAGCTATTTTTCGTCCATTCTTGCCATACGACGGCGTTTTCAACCATTCTAACTTTACTAATCAATTATAAAACATTCCAAACAGCAGTAATAACATATAGGATCAATCAAAAAGGTCAAAACACCAAGCATATAGGTCATTTAAGATCAAACATACCTCAAAACCCATGATTTTCCCCTTAATCCCCATAATCATGTTTTAACAATAGGATTAACAAAACATGCCCAAACATAACCATATTTTTCCTGAATTTTAGCATGCACAATTTCGCTAATTAACACTAATCAACCCTAATTAGCTGTAATTAGTGGAAAACAATGCAAACCACTCACCTTATCCATAAATAAAACGTTAGATCTGAAAATCTACTGTTTTGGGGTGTTTTACTATGCAATACAGCAGCTCCAACTCTGATTTGGTGTTTATTTACCTTGGTTTGATGTAGATCTTCTTAATTAGTGATTAGAAGGTGATTTGAGTGTGATTTAGAAGGTGGAGGCCATTGCTAGGGTTAGAGAAATGTTTTAAGCGGCTGAGAAAATGAAATAGAATCATTCCCTATCTGATTTCAGCCTCCCCATAAACCTAATCCCGAAATGGGTTATGATTCTAGCTGCTAATCACCCTAATTAGGTCCGGTTAAGCTGTTTTTTACCTTTTAAACCTTGTTTCAGTCATATCTCCCAAACGATAAGTCCGTTTGGCTAATGTGACCCCTCTACGGAAAGGTAAACCATCATCCGGATCCATTGGAAGTTGTTTCATGTCTAAACTCTTTACCAATCAAAAGTTATGGGCAAAACAAGATTCGAGATTCGCTAGGGGCAAAACAGTCATTTAAAAATCGTTAACATGGGGAAATGACCCCAATAGTCGTTCCCCAATGTTACATGACCATACAATCTCATATGAAAAAGAAATAAGTATTCTATGATCCTTCGATACGTAGAATGTGAGTCGTTACATGTGTTTTAAATGACATTGGTTCTTTAACCCAGTTAACGACAGGATTTATATCCTAAATTTGAATAATCATTAAGTAATGATTTTTAGAAGATTAAAACTAAGTGAAGTTTTAATGGATCTTTAATTAGATTGAAATGTGAATGTGATAATTTAAATTATCAAATTTGTGAAATGATCGAGAATGGAGTACCACCAGTTTTACTCCAGGCGATAGTTAAATCTTTAAATAAATTTGAACGTGAAATGGTAAATAATTTTACCGATAACACCGTGGGTGTTAGATATGGAGTGCTACCAATTTTGCTCCATGGGATGAATAGCTTGGGATTGGGAAATAAAATAAATGATTTCTTCGGTAATGTTCGCTAATCCCGACTAGTTCGGAAAACCATAATTTGGTTTAAATTGTGACTATAATATTTGAATAAAAGAATATTCTAGATTGGAACGAGGCGTATGTTGTGTTTTTATAGCACTTATTTGTGAAATACGCGAGTTATTCGGAAAGATCGGGTTTATCCCATTCTGAATAATTGATACGACGATAAGTCGACGAAGAAGACGGTGATTGAAGACCGGAGATCTTCACATTGTTTTGATGATTACTGATGTCTTGATTGGGTTATATGCCCAAGACAAGGTAATAAGTGGTGATCATCCAGGCGTACTTGGATATCGATTGGATATGCGAGGACCTCTCTCCTGTGCTGGACATATGGGACGAGGAACAAGGTGCCTCTAGTTTCGTTCAGACCCAGAACAAAGTTGTAAATGGATAGTATGTCTGACATTGTATTCCTTCATACTATATTCATTGATATCGGCTAAATACATATCTATTTGGTGGCGGATAATTTATTCTCTTGCTTAACACCCTTCTCTGAGAAGTATGATCTTAGAGGTTATATATTAGTGGAAATTAATGGTACGGTATGGATTGACAATGTGGCATGCCGAGTGGCATGTGATCAAAGCTTTTGCTGAAAAGTAGAGCCTTTTGGTTGATGATCAAAGCACGACTTTAAATAGCATAGTTTTGTGTACAACATTAATTCGCGAGTCTCACACCCTGGTGTGAACCAGAAACGGGAGAGGACCTCAAGGAGGACATGCGTTTCTTTCTAGCTAGGAGTGGTGTCATGGTATGGAGCCCAAACATTTTACTCATGCAGATGTTTCATATTATTTGATGGATAGCGAGGTGCCTCGGTTATATCGGTCACTACAGGGCCGATGGATGATATGGTCGACATACTGACCATTACGCCCCATAGAGCGGGGAAACGTATATTTCAGGAATTATTAATCCACTAACGTAAGTGTGGACCGGCCCTGACGCTCCAAAGGTCGATGCGTTATGATCCTGAGACACGGGCTAGAGCGTCTAGAATTCGGTAAGGATGATCCCTTGCCTTGGTTCACAGATGGAAACCAATTTCCAATACGTGACATTTCGGTTTTAATTGTAGAACTAGTATGGCGACATAATATATAGTACCCATGTTGTCTATGATTGATACATTTATATTCAAAGTTATTTTAACATTATGCACTTTTATTAATATCAAAAATAATTTGTAGCATGTTTGTTTGTTATAAGGGAAAACTCTATCCTCCGGCTTGCGTTGCATTGTGTGATGGGACCTGAGTCTTATAATAACTTCATTTTTCAGAAAAGCATTGCATTGTCTATAAACTGTTTTATGCACAAGTATTCTTGGAAGAAAATCCATTCCGTATTATACGGCATGGTCCCTTGATTTACTTATTTATAAAGTAAAATTTTAAATAATTGTTTTGGTTCTCACACTAGTCACATGACTGACCTGGAGTTTATTGTTTTAATCTAAACTCTGGGTGTCCTTATTTTCCACACGGGCAGCTAGTAGTTTTGATTTTGCAGATTTCTATTTCACAAGATCCTGGTTTATAGCTGGAGCTATATTCGGAAAGCTTTGTATCCGTGTATCTCTTTCAATTGTGTTATGTATTATTTTTCCGCTGCTATGTAATGTATTTTAATCTCTGATATTTTTCTGATGTATATTAATTATTCATACTCTGTTATATTCTTGTACTCTGATGTAAATTGTAAAAGCAATGAAATGTTCTATTGTTTATGTTCTAATTTGTTGTGTTCTCAACTCAATCCGGGCTTTCCCGTAAGGGCCAGTTCGGGTCGTTTCATTTTCCGTATCAGAGCTTTAGTTTACAGAGCTCGAGAAGAAGATACATTAGAACCAAACGAAAGAATTCATCAAAGATTGGATTAGTAATATTCAATAACAATGACTCGTTAGAAATAGGATCAGTAGTATCCTAGAACGAGAGCGAAGACTGTTATTTTTAAAAATCAAATTTAGTTTAAAATTTTTATATCTATTATTCGTATTTGAATATTTATTTTGATTGAATTAGGACTATCGGGTATATGAAGATTTTGAATATACGCGTAATTAACGTATATTCGAAGCCTTAAATATACTGAATAGATATAGAATCACACTTTAGTCGCCCGGAAATGATTCTGGTGATGCCGCGGCATCATCAGTATTTATATTTGAGTTTCAAAAGTGGGATTTCTATATATTTCCAGTTGACTGGTGTGAGAAACAAAACCTAGTTAGGGTTACTATTTTTGATTTGACATTGAAATATGATTTTTAAGTAATTATATATTTGAAAAGCTAATCAACTAATTGATTGTTGGTTGTGATGTTTGATTATTAGTTTAACTAATAAAAATATTGGGATGATAATTAATTCAACCAATATGTGAATGAAAGGTAAATTAAGCCAAATTGAATTTATTACTGAATTGGAAATTGATTGGAATTGCATATATGTACATGTATATATGTTAAATAGGTCATAGCATGGAAGCTAAGAGGAGGAATAAAATTGTATGCCCGACAAATAGGTACATGCTTATTGTATATATTGGGTTTTTGATGATTTATGAGCCGATTGGCTTTTTATTTTTCTTTTGGATTGATGAGGGCCCTGTGAGGCAAGCTGCGGTTTTAAATATCAACCGTACAAATGAGATTTTGGAGAAAATTTTCGAACATTTAGGGTGTTTGAATTTTTTTTGAGAAATTAGAAAATTCTTAGAAATTGAAAAGTTGAAGAATGAAAGCCAGAATGAAAGTTGAGTTGGTTAGTTAAACAACTTTCAGCTACGTTCCTTTTCGAGGACGAAAAGATTTTAAGTGGGGGAGATTGTAATAACCCAGATTTTCAAAACCAATTTAAAATTTTTATTTTAGCTATTTTAATGGATTTTGAATATTTAAAATGATTTATTTTAAATGATAATGACTAAAAATGTATTTAAATCGAAGTTAGAACGTATAAATTTTTTTAATTATAAAACGATCCTGAAATGGCGCGGTAGTTTGAATATTCAATTTTAAATTTCAATTGAATATACATAATTCAATATAAGTTAAAATTGGATGAAACAAGAAACGTTGGAATCTGTTTAATAATATCTTTGTAACAAATGTAAGAAACTAAGATTTCATAATATAAATTGAAAGTTATGTCCAGTTTAAAATTCAAAATAGTCGCTGTGGAATTTATTTATATTTTATATAATAAATAACCTTTAAATATAGCCATTTTGCAAACGACCTCCGTTTTCGACGAAACTACTTTGTTGGATCCATAATGTCAAATTATTGCTAGATTCCAATTTTCATAATTTTTGGAATTAATATGTGAGCATGGTGAATTAAAACGTGTTTGATAATTTTAGTTTGAATTTAATCAACTGGAAAATGACCATTTTTCAAACAGTCTCCAAATTTGACGAAATTAGCTTTGTTAGGACCGTATCGTCAAAACATAACTAGATTTATTTTTCTGGAATTTTCGTAGTCAGTATGTGGCCCCGGTAAATTAAAATATACATTTGAATTGAATAATACATTGATTTATATTCTAATTTTAATAAAACCTGATCGAAACAATCGAATTGGCTTATGAAACATATCCGATTGTGTCCGGAATAGGGGTAATTAGCTAGAAACGATAGTCGTCGGGTTCTATTTGGAGTTCGGGTGAAAAATCAATCTTTTTGGAATTAAAAATTTATAATATAAAAAGGTATATATGGTCCAAGCCTAAGTCAAACTCTCATGACCCTCTATCGCGGTCAAACAGGAGAAATCCGCCACCCGCTTTATCCAAAATGAACGATCATCCCTTTAATCATCTTTCCCCCTCCGATCTCGAAATTCACTCAATGATATGAAAGATTTACAACTGCAAAATCGTTCCCCTCGGTGAGTACTACATTCCCAACGGTGGAGATCAACGTTGGCGGCCCACGGTGAGTGGTGTGAGTTCGAGGAGGATTTCTAGACAAATGGGGAGTTCGAATTTGGAGCAGCTCATGTTGAAGGAAGGCGAGGCTGAGGGGGTTCATGTAGTGTCTCCAGATTGATGGTCGGATGTGTGGAATTGCATGCGCAGGGAGCAGTTGTCAGTCGACAATCGGTTTTGGCGTTCTGGAAGAAAACTGACGGGTTTGAGAAGATAACAAAGGGTAAATTTTTAATCAAGGTTAATTAAAACTGATTATGTAATTAACACTTTAATCGGTGCAACTTTTTCATATGATTTTTATTATGTAGATACGGTTTTAAAAATATTATTTTTAATTTATAAATTATAAATTAGCATTGTTTTATTTTCAGATTTTATATAAAAATATTTGTTTTAAAAAAATACCATGGTTTTACAAATATAAATATAAATATAATTGTTTTTAAAATAGAAATAACATTGTTTTTAAAATATAAACATAGTATGAGTATGTGATTATGTGTATATATATATATATAGCGGTAAAAAAATGATTTATATATATATAATAGCATTATAAAAATTTGATTTTTATATATATAGTAGCATTATAAAAAAAATTATTTTTAATATATATATAGCGTTATGAAAATATGATTTTTAATATATATATATATATATATAGCGTTATGAAAATGTGATATATATAGCGTAATAAAAATGAGATTTTAAAATAGAAAAAGCATTGTTTTTAAAGTAAAATAGAAATAAAAAAAATATGGTTTCTAATATATTTATATAGCGTTATGAAAATATGATTTTAACATATATATATATATATATATATATATATATAGAGAGAGAGAGAGAGAGAGTTATGAAAATGTGATTTATATATATATAGTGTAATAAAAATGTGATTTTAAAATAGAAAAAGCATTGTTTTTAAAATAAAATCGCAATATCAAAATATGATTTTTTAATATATATATAGCATTATGAAAATATGATTTTTAATATATATATATATATATATAGCGTAATAAAAATGTGATTTTTATTTATAAAGATCGTTGTTTAAAAATGTGATTTTTAACATAAACTGTGTGAAACAGATTGCGATGGAACCGACTGAAAGCAAAACGGAATCTAAACCATCATCCACTAAAGACTAGCAGGATGGATCCTAATGTGAGAACTCCTTCTCACTCAAATTATTTTCCATTTATTATGTAATTGGTTGCAAATGGGGCTTAGTAGCTCCTGACACTACTTTTTGTACAAACCATGGTTGATTGTTTGTTTGGATTGTATTGTGGATTGTTATTGATTGATATTTTTGTATATAAAATTATTTATATAAAATTATCATGAAAATAAAATAAAATAAATATTCATTTGTAAGCCGGACGATTTGTTTATGTACACCTATTTAATTGATGATGATTGGGACGATAATATTTTACACATCGCCCAACTGCACAAATAATAATCAATATTTGTTGTTTGAAAACCCCACATGGGTATTGGGACAATATTTGACACAGACCGATCCCTATAATTAGTGGTATGTCAATCGATGGGTTGACAGACTGTATAAGTGTTATTTATTTATTTTAATGCTTATACAGTTGTAAAATGCACTCTATTTGTTTTATGAATTTTTAATGATTGTTTATCATTATTGTTGTATACATGCGATGTATGAAATTCATATAACTGAAATTATATGGTAATTGATTGAGTCTGATTCCAGTTCAGAATTAACGAATATTTTAAAATAAAATCAAGTGAAGGATTAAAATGTGATTTTGATGTCCGATTTTGGATGGGCACGAAAATATTGAAATGTGAAGCCGTGTTAAGTAGTTAAATGCCATTTTTACCCGAATGGGTTTATCGATCGATATTCATTTTATAATGAATATAAAAAAGAAAGGATTTCAAAATCTGATATTTTGAAAATACTATCATTTTAATATTATAATGATATGGAATATTCAATTTTGATTTGAAAATTGAAATGGAATTGGAATCGTTTTAAAATGAATTTAAAACGAATATATTAAGGAATATTTAATTTTGATTTAAAAATTGAAATGAGATTGAAATCGTTTTAAAATTAATTTAAAACGAATTTATGAAAGAATATTCAGTTTTGATTTAAAATCGAAACGAAGTTGGAATCATTTTTAAAACGAATTTAAAACGATTTATAAAATACGTTTTAAATCTAAATCAACGAAATATATATATAATATATTATATATATTAAATGGCCTGAATAGAACACGCCGCGCAACGACCGTTTGCGAATTTTGACCATTGACTTCGAATTGACATTACGGGAGATTCAACAGTCGGATTCTCCTAAAAAAGAAACCATTGGGTTCGTATCGAAAGGAGCTTTCCAACGAAAATAAGAGATTTAAATTTGAACGGTCGAATTTTATGATATGTCCAAATCAAATTCGGAAAAGGTCGCTATGGATGCAGTTTGATGGCAGATATTGGAAACCGACTATAATGGCCTAAATAAAATTATTAAAAATATGGAAAAATTATATAAAATCATAATATATTATTTGGAACGACTTTGGATGAAAAAAATTCAGTTTTGAAAAGATTAAAATATATTTTTATCGAAATGAACTAGTTAATAAATAAAATAGAAAATCCAATGATTTTTAAATAAATAATTTGGATTTGAAAAAACGTTTTAAAATAACTAGAATTTTCCAATGAATATATTGGAATGGATTGGAGTGGAAATTATCTTTGAAATATTTCGGTATTAGATTCCATGATTATACGGATATTGTGGAGGAATTTGGAAGATATATATATATATATATATATATATATATATATATATATATATATATATATCGTTATTCCCAATATGATATTTGTTGGTTTCAGAATTTGATATTGAATATAAGCCGTTATAATTTCTATTCAGAGCCTTGTATTTAATATCAAATTGGATTTTTAGTTTGTCATGAACGGTGTCTTTACTAACACTATTCTTAAACCCCGATAAGGAAAGAATAAATCTTTTAAATAAGATTTAGAGATGTTTACCAATTAATTAATATTTAATTGGAATTGAATTGAAAAATGAATTTTTTGGTTTATCGTGAACGGTATTTTAAATAACATTCGTTCTTTAATCCAATTAACAATGAAGAGATGATTTGGGATTTATAAATCTTTATATTAAGATTTAATGGAAATTTTCCAAAATAAAGTTTTCCAGTTTAATATATTAAATTGGAATTGAATGGAGTTCGATTTGGTAATGATCGAGATGAGTTTCTATAAAGGAAGTTCGTTAATATATATGGAATTTAAAAAGCTTTGTCGTTATTCCATTTATATTATTAGTTTGATACGGAAATTTATATCAATTATATATATATATATATATTGATCTGCTTTCCGTGAAGATTCCATTTTGATGGAATATGATTTTATGGTTTATCGTGAACTGTGTTTTAAATGACATTGGTTCTTTAACCCAGTTAACAACAAGATTTATATCCTAAATTTGAATAATCATTTAGTAATGATTTTTGGAAGATTAAAACTAAGTGAAGTTTTAATGAATCTGTAATTAGATTAAAATGTGAAAGTGCTAATTTAAATTATCAAATTTGGGAAATGATCGAGAATGGAGTACCACCAGTTTTACTCCAGGCGATAGTTAAATCTTTAAATAGATCTGAACGTGAAATGGTAAATAATTTTACAGATAACACCGTGGGTGTTAGATATGGAGTGCTCTGTTTTGCTCCATGGGATGAATATGTTGGGATTGGGAAATATAATAAATGATTTCTTCGGTAAGGTTCGCTAATCCCGATTAATTCGAAAAACCATAATTTGGTTTAAATTGTGTATAGAATATTTGAATAAAAGAATATTCAGGACTGGAATGAGGCGTATGTTGTGTTTTTATAACACTTGTTTATGAAATAAGCGAGTTATTCGGAAAGACCGGCTTTATCCTATTTTGAATAATTGATACGCTTATAAGTCGATGAAGAAGACGATGATTGAAGATCGGAGATCTTCACATCGTTTGGATGATTACTGATATCTTGATTGGGCTATACACCCAAGACAAGGTAATCGTAGTGATTGTCCACACGTACTTGGATATCAACTGGATATGCGAGGACCTCTCTCCTCTGAAAATTCCAGTTTTGAAAAGATAAAAATATATTTTTATCAAATGAACTAGTTAATAACTAGAATAGAAAATCCAATGATTTTTAAATAAATAAATTGGATTTTAAAAAAGGGTTTTAAAATAACGAAAATTTTCCAATGAATATATTGGAATGGAAATTGTAACACCCCACATCCGTTAGTGTCACTCACAAAGGGAATGCACTAAGTTCTGTGGAGCATTTTTAGGGTAAAAGATGCAGATAAATTACAAGACAGACAGAAATTAAACAGCGGAAAATAAAACTTTGCTTTATTGATAAAATAGTTTGTACAATGATTTCTTTACAATATCAGAGTATCATCTGTCTTACAAAATAAAGAAGCATAAAAGTACGTTTATATTCCCCAATTTTAGCAAAAGCCAGCCATAGCATCTGAAAAGAGAATCCAAGCAAAACTTCGACAAATCTTCAAGCTGGGAAAGAGTGACAGTCCAACTTAACCTGAGCTATACTATTCCCTCCTTTACTACCTGGGGGGGGGGGGAGAACGGAAGAAAAGAAGACGAAAGAAAAACAGAGTCAGACATAATGCCTGAGTAAGTTCAGTAACTTCTAGCATGTGAACATGGAAAAACAAAACGACATGAATTAACTGAATACAAGATTACACCATGACGATAGGATCAACAAGATTAGACAAGGTAGTCACAAGATATGCTAAGATAAGATAAACTGGATACGCTCTAATACTTTCGCCGCTTCGTTATTTCCTTGTTATACTGGTTTCTATATCTCTGCACCGCCTATCTAGTGTCCCAACTAGTAACGATAACGTGATCCCAATCCCTGTATTTTCCATTGCCTTCCGGCATACATTCATTATTTATTACCTAGATCAAATCTAGGGTTTTCTATCAAGTGCTTTCTAGATTTAACTAGAGTTTACGCTATCTTCTGAACGCTTCCTGGATTCAGGGTTTATGCCCCCTAGTCCAATCGATGCCCCCAAGTCTAGGACACACTACCTAGAGTGGTATATGTTCCTATACTTCCCCACGCATGTATCGCGAACCGTTATCGCTTGTCTAGATGCACATGTCCGGTAATGTGCAGTCCGAGTCCTGTGTCAGTGAAAATCACGGAATACAGAACTCGGTCGGGAGCTTTCAGATACCTGCCGATGCAGATGCTAAGGTCTGTTTTTATTCCAGTGGCTATAGTCCTACTTGATCCCTCCCTCAACTAATGAAAGGCACACCTTGTAAAATGAGAACTATATGCCGGGCCCCGGTGCCCCTCTATCCTATGGCCATCCTCACCCATAACTAGATAGCAAGTATATGGTCTTTTGGAGTTCTCCACCTTTCCACTTCACGTATCTCGATTGACTGAAGATGGATGGTAGACGACGAGTCGCTATCACAGGGCTACCGTTTTCTCGTCGAATCACGCCGGTCCATCCTAGTCTTTAGGTTGCCATGTATTGCAACCAAGGCATACCCCTGGTTCTTCTACGCAGACCTTAACCTCTATGGGCCCAGGCGGATCATCTGCAGCCTCACAGAGGGATACCAAGAGTACCCTCACGTCCCCTCGAAGCCTCGGGCTTCGTAACCCAATTCGTTGGAGCCTTCTTTTCAATCAGACGGACGTTCGCTCCTCCTCGTGTTATACTAAGAATTACTACTTAGTTTTGTCAACTAAGGTTTACCTCTTAGTTTCCAGAATCATTGTTTTCTTAACTAAGGTTTACTACTTAGTTCTCTTTCCCGTCAAATTGGATTGGTTAAGTGTCATTAGTCAATTCGAGCCAACTTAACCCTCTTCATTTACCCTGTTAAACTGGTTAAGTGTTGTCAGTAACTCATGTTGACTTAACCCTACCACAAACCAAGTTATATTGGTTAAGTATTTATTTCTTAACCCTACCCATTCACCCTGTGTTGGTTAAGTGTTCCTTTTTAACTTAACCTTGCCCGTCTGTTTTAACTAACATGTTATTATTAATGGTTAAGTATTATCCCTTCATGTCTTAGACTTAACCCCATTCCTTTATCACAACCTGATGGTTAAGTGTTCAAGTTTACTTAACCCTACGGTCTAGCCCAGCTAATATATCAAATTGGCTAAGTGTATTAGATTTTACTTAACCCCAACCTCTGGTCTAGTTAACATGTTAATTTGGCTAAGTGTATTAAACTTTACTTAACCCCTACAAATCTTGTCTTGCTACCTTGAATTTGGTTAAGTGTCTCTATGGACTTAGCCCTCCCATTCTAGCTTAACTGTGTTAAGTTGGTTAAGTGTTCCTATGGACTTAACCCTCCCATTCTAGCTTAACTGTGTTAAGTGTCAGTCTGAACCTAACCTCACCCATCAGTTTAGTTATCACGTTGAACTGGTTAAGTGTCTTGGTTAACTTAACCCTACCTTTCTTGTTCTAGCTTTAACTAAATAAATTAAAGCCGCGACCACTCACATTAGACATGTATTGTTGCGAATACTTGATGTGCCGGTTGGTTCCGGGCAGGTTTACATCGCAACTCAGTCTAACCTCGGGTTAGGCATATTCGTGTTTTCTATGTTCAAAGGGTTTTGATTAGTTTTCAAATCAGGTTTTGAAAGTAACCATCCCGTCCATTGGATCAGTTAGGGATAGCCAGGGAGAGCAGGAAACTTGTATTTTCCAAACCCAAGCCTAGACACTATCCTCTCTGTCACCCTAGAACTTTCTGGCTTATTATTAAAAGAGATGTCGTTAATAAACCTTTAATTTGTCTAAATTTACGTTTCCTCATTTAGGCCAAATTCTATAAGTAAATTAATCCTAATTTAATTATTTCCCAATTACTCTTTTAATGTAAATTTTCAACATTTATCCTTACGGCCCATTTTCCCCTCTATATCATGTTTATGCTTTTTGGTATGTAAACCATACCAAATGAAGTGTCACTAACCATGACTTTGCTAATCCTGACAATTACTCCCAATTATGGCCAATTTCAAGTTTATGCCAACATACTTATCGAGCCAAATTAGCTGATCCAATTCTGATTTAACATTCTAATTCACGTCAAACTAGACTTATTACTCTAGTTCACAATTCATGTAAATGCTAGATTTACATGTCAATACTAGATTCAAATTACACATCCTATAATTCATGTCAAATTTACCCCATTCGCATTTCTATGAACATGCCATAATACATGTTCCCAATTTATGCCAATTTCCAAGTTTATAACTATGTTTTAGTAAATTTCATATTTTACCCCCAAATCGCATTCTCACCGTTCGTATAATCGTGTTTCAATCTAGATTATAGATAAATCTAGATTCTAAGCAAATAGGGAATGAACCAAAAATTGCTATGAAAAGGATAGATATAACAACTGACATAAAATGGTTTTGAATAACGACGTAGGTTCAAGAACATGGGTAGGCCTAACTTAATAGGTAAATTTCCAAGGTCTAAAACCAAGAATAGACAGAATAGATTCAAGAACATGGGTAGACCTAACTTAATAGGTAAATTCCCAAGGTCTAAAACCAAGAATAGACAGAATAGATAATCGGGTTTAGACCCAATTTCATAGTTACAAAACTTAAGCAACACTTTCCTAGTCAGGGATCATAGGTGTTTAGTCACAGTTGTCCTTGTTATGTCATAGGCAATAGTTTATGCTTTTCCTAATCAAAGGCATAGGCTGGTGTTCACAGTCAAGAAAATAATTCTCATAGTCATAGTCACTGTCATAGGCAATATTCATAGTCATAGGCAATGCCCATACTCATAGGCAATGTTCATAGTCATAGGCATATGGTTTTAAGATCCATAGTTTCATAGTCACGGTCTTATTTGTCCTCGAATCATAACAGTTCTTAATTAGGTTCAAGAGTATAGGCACTGATTCGAATAGAGAGAGAGAGATTTGGCATATTCTTTTATTCCTTTAATTTCATGTCACGAACAGAGAAAAACGTTCAAATATAGAAATAACTGACTTACAGAGATTAGACTAGAATAGAAAGATGGTGTTGCTATGATTTGTGCGATATTGCTTGAAACCGTTTGAGCTAGCCTTTGATTCTTATCTTGAAGCTTTAATCTTGATTCGAACCTCTTTTTGACAAACTTGAGCAGCACTTCGTTGTCTTGATTTATTTTATATATTATTCTATTTATTATTTAATTAAGAGGAGGAGAAGAAGCCATGTTTGCCAAGAATCTTTGCAGCATAAGGGTAGATAAGGATTGTGAATAGAGAAGGAGTCTAGGGCTGTTTATATAGTGTAGAAGTCAACAAATCTGGTCAGGATGGCGTCCAAATACAGAAGAAAGAACCAGATGCAGAAAACAGGAAAAAGCAGGGGGGTCGACCCCTAGGTCGACTACCCAGTCGACCTGGGTGCCTTGGGCGGGAAAATTCCTATCCACCCCAGCCTGGGTCTGTTTTCGAATTTTAATTCCTTTTTCTACCCAGTTTTGAACTTTGCTGAATCTTCCGGAGGCCATATCTTCCTCATACGGACTCCGATTTACGCAAACTCGGACTCGTTTTCATGCAGAATTCCGAGACGAACGCAATAGCGCAGCCCGTTTCCCTTGATTTTGATTTTAACTTTTAATTCTGCCATGATTTGTGAATCTTAGTGTAACAGAATTATGGGGTGTTACATTCTCCCCCACTTAAAAGGATTTCGTCCCCGAAATCTTCAAGTTAGGAAGAATGTGTCCTACCATCCAATCACCCATCTACTCAACCATTCACTCACAGGCATCCATTGTCCTTAAAAGATTTCTAATGCTTTCATGTTCATATGCATAGTGTGTGTATATGTCCTTATCTACTGTAAGATCAGGCGGTCTACTGATTCAGTCGACCTCCTTAATGCGAGTCATGTCAGTGCCATGCGTCCAATCATGTATGCAAGCATCCCTAGTTATGTAAATACTACATGCGTGCACAGCCATTCATCCATATGCAACGTCCATATCGAGTTCAATTTACAAACAAATACATATCTGTAAATGCAATATGAAAGCGTCTGAACTGATCTAGTGCCTAATACGTATGCATATGCATTCACAAGCAACCATTAGCAACCACTTGCAACCATCAACCATAACATGTTTCAAATACATGTTTACATCCATTGGCTTCTACCTAAGGATCGAAGATACGACCTAGGTGAAATACTTTGGAAAGAGAGAAACAATTATGCGTAAAGCTCCTACAAATAAAAGAAATCAAGGATGCACCCTTAAGGAAAAGGGTATGATGCTAGTATCTAGCCTTCTTGAGCTTTACCCCACTGTATCTTAACTAACTGAACTTCACGATTGTGAAGTTTCTGACCTCCATTTCCAAAATAAACAGATGTCAATCACGGTACCAAGTATACGTACTAAGATGATTAGAGGTTTCCCTCTTATCTGCCATGCCATAACTATAAGAGTCGAAAGGGCACTACGTGCTCTTTGGAGTGCCTGCCACAACTATTCATCTCTCCCGCAAACCATCCGAACCGAACTCGGCATTCCTCAAGTGCAAGCCCCAAAGGCCTAAACCAATATCAGACAAGCACCCAAGGAATATCTCCTCCGAATTTAGACGATCTACGTGAGATGATATAAGCAAACTCGATAGCTATTCTCAAATCCCTACTAACCAAAAATAAACTGGTCGGACCACCAATTGGATTTGAGACTCTAGCAGGATCATTCTATTATACAAGTACTATGGTGCAGAGACTCAACTATGAAAGTAGATATGAACAAATGTGAAGCGCTAAAATCAAAGGAAAAAGTACGAACAACAAAACTAGACTCTTCCAACAGAACTTTACTACCTTTCTCCTAGGTACGCTTGGTGGTGAAAGCATGTACTTGTCCTTCTGAAAATCTCGTCCTCGTTCTTGCCCTTGTCCTTAAGTATATGCCCTATCATACCCTAGTAAAGATACTTCCTCTTGTCTTAGGTTTTATAATTTCTTCCTCCTTCGTGTGTTAAGTCTACATCCATGAATTCCTCATCCTAGGGTTATGCTCCTTAGCCAATCTCCTCATCCCCTTCCGTGTGTAGTCATGTTGACAAATCTCTCGAAAACTGCCTCCATCGTCCGGAAAACCATATAAGCTTCGAAAGAAAATTGCCCGTAGATGAAACAACTACGGCTATGGATGGAAGCCGGGCACTACATTGCCCTTCGATGACGTTACCTCCCAGAAAGCCAGGAGCCCAGAGACTCAAGAAAGAAGGAGACAAGAATTTAAACAGAGGAAGAGAAGATAGTGCGTATGGCTTTGGGGAATATGTCTTTAAAACAAATCTTTTCTCTTGAAAATGTGATATACACGTAAATGTGTATATTTTATCCGCATATTTATCTTATTTTATTTAAATAATTGATATTGTGTATTTATAGCTGTGTTTTCAGATTGTTGACAAGAATCATGGTTTAGAGCATTTGATGAATAAAGCATGAAGAATTTGCTGAAAAAGAGTGAAGTTAAAATTACTAAAGCTTGAAGAGTTTAAAGTTGAAGAACGGTTGCAATTAGAGTTTAGTTGGGTAGATTTGGCTCACTAAAGACTCATATTGTATTCACATTGGCTCAATTGCAGACCATTTCACTCATGTAGCGTTCACATTAGCTCCTTTGCAAGGCTTCTCATTCATGCACTGCACGCGTTCACACTGGCTCACTTACAAGGCCTCTTACTCTACAACCCCGTTCACACTAGCTTATGTGTTATTTGAGCTAATTCTTTAGTCCCACATTGTGGAATTTGCCAAGTAGTCTTTGTCATATCAGCTATAAATACCTTGTATCTCATTCATGTAAAGACACACTTAGTTTTATTCTGTAATCCTTTGCTTGGAATAAAACTCTTCTTTCTCTCTTCTATTTAGTTTTTATTGCATTTTATTTATGTCGTTTATTTTCTTTTTATTTTCTTTTCTTTTAGCTATGTCTAGCTAATCCTCTTTAATTAGGGGGTGATGACGCTAATAGTTATGATTCAATATGAATCACATAGCCAAAAGATTAGAACTTCATGTATGTAGATCTAGATTTGAACTAAGGGTTAGATCTGAACCTTCATACCCTGTGTCGTTTAAGAGCTATGCTCCTTCACAGGGTATATTCGAGTTCAATCTAACACTTATCAGATTTAGATTTAATATTTAGGGTTTTAGAAATAAAATAGTGAATCTGTCCTGATAGCCTATGGTTGTTTAAGAGCTGAGCTCCTGCATAGGCGATACTTGTTGTTATTTACTTATTTGTTTCTATAAACCCAATTATCGTTGATTCATGTTTGTGACAGAAACATGAATTAGATCTGATTAATCTGTTTGGCTATTGATGAATATTAATCTAATTTATGTCATCGCTCCCTAATTGCTTTCTCTTATTAGATAAATCTCTCTTTTATATTTAACTGCTGTTATTTTCTGTGTTTTCAATCAATCAAAATTCTGGAATAACTTGATTGGATTTATTAATTAAAATATTTTTGGTCCCAGAGTTCGACACCCTCTACAACAATCCTTGTTGTTTAGGAAAACCGAACGGATTTTACAGTTGTTTACAATTGTATAATTTGTTCGCAAACAAATTTTGGCGCCGTTGCCGGGGACCAAAGTAATTTTTATTAGTAGATCCTTCGAGTTATTTTTTTTAAAAAAAAACACAATTTTTTTCCTTTCATATATAGAAAAAATCTCTTGATTAGCTTTGATTTGGTATTGCTGATCTTCTAATTAAGAGAGAAAAAAATTGCAATTTTCAATTTGATTTCTTTCCCGTTTCATTGCCTTTCTATTTTTACAAATTAAAAAAAAAGAAAAAATTTGCCATCTTTCTTTTTAATTTCTTACCATTTTTTTTTAATTGATTTCCCCTATTTCTTTCCTTTTTTTTCCAATTTTCTTTCTAGTTTTTCTTCTTCTTCTTCTTATACAAGAAAAAAAAAGCAAAAAGATTTTTTTTTCTTTCAAAACTTCCTTTTTCTCTCTACTTACTTCTTGACTGCTCGTCACAATTCCCATCTACTTCTGTCATAAAAATTCAACAAGCCAACCTCCATAACCAGTCCTACGACGTCCATATCAACCATCCAACATTATTCTCAACATACTTCACCCTACAACCAGTTGGCCATCATCACAGATAACCACCACCCCTGGACCTAGAACTGCCATAAAAATCCTTTGTAAATACCCTGCTCCTTTCCACACCCCCAAGTCCGCAACCTTCTACAGTCCATTCTCGCACCCCATTCTACATACCAACTTCATACAACCTAAACACAGTCCATCAGTCTCTCAATCCACTACCTCATTCAACCCTTTCCCTCCACAAACCTTTCCTGCAAACAACTGTGTAGAAAAACTGCCGACGGCCTTTGAGTTCCACAACCAACCATCCAATTCGAGAACTTCCCAAACCCGAACCACCGAATCCCAGATCCAACCTGACATCACAAATCCGGAACACCACCCAGTTCAGACCCTAAACCGAAGTACTCAATTTAGCAACGAACTGCCATCAGTCCCTCTTCCTGTCACCGACTTTCACAATACCATCAGCAAATAGACATCCTCAACCAATTCTACATACTTCCCCCCTTCAATTCCCAAACCCTTTCCAACCAACACCATTACCTTCTTCAACCAAAAAATCGAATTAGCCATCTTCTCACTGCGAACTGAAATCGAAAACAAAAAAATTGAAACATATTGCCAGTCCCAAAAAAAAAACCAATTGAACGATTCGAATACCAGCACCGCTTGGAATTCGATTTGAATTATTGAGAACAGAAAGGGGGCGTTGACTCAGTTGTTTCGATTTTTTGGATAGTTAATTGTGTTAATTTATATATATATATATATATATATATATATATATATATATATATATATAATTATAAGAAGTGAAGGGTGAATTGTATTTCAGGTTGACTGAAAAGAAAAGAGTTTGTGTCTGGTGCGTTACTCTAAGGGGTGGTGGTTTTATTTGTACTTGGGCACAATTTTTCCTTTAGGGTGGCTTAATTTTTTTTAAGCATTTTGTTTTACGCTGGTTTTGTGAGGGCCTTGTGTTGTCCATTGGATTGTTTTGACCCCTTCTTGTTGCCATATTGAGTGAATTCATATTTAAAAAAAAATTGCAAGTACAGTGGAAATTAGAAAAAGGCCTTAACCCATGCCGCAGTGCAGTCAAACAAATAAAAGGAAGCGAAACAACAATAAATCTGCAAACGATTCGGACAGGTTTGAGCGGTTGCACACCAAGTGGGGTGTGAACGCGCTAGCGCGACTCAACTGCACTGGACGGACTGCAGATCAAGGTGAGTATTTTCTAACTCTACAGGGACCGCTGCTGCAAATAAAAAAAATATAGACATTGCTTGTAAAACTCTTCTGCAGGGCATCGGCTTGCTTGTAAAAAAAATTTGTTTTTTTTTTATTTATCTCTGCAATTGACTGTTCTGTGACTGTTCTGAGACTGTTCATTCTGTGACTAAAAATAAAATAAAAAATATTGCATTCATCTTAGTTTTGTTTTTATTTTCTAAGGACTTCATTGTATTTTGAAAATTTGGTTTAGTTCTAACGGATTATTTCTCGGTGTCTAGACTACGGCAGAGTAATAACTATTTATAAATATTACGGTGATTCGTAAATATTATATCGGTTGTTCCTCTGAAGGTACTTAAACCTTCGGTTGCATTGCTAGGGTGATTCCTGGTGCACCGATAACTCCTGTCCGTTAACTGGCTGAGAAGTCTTTTGTTGAAATAAATCAAACCGTCATTATATAATTCTAGAAATTGTAAATTGCATTAGGTTCATTTAAAAAAAAATCTTTTGTGTCTAATTCTTTTCCTCTAAAAAAAAAATTCAAAACAATTCTCGTTTTTAAGAAAAATTATTCGCTGCTCAAATTTGTTTTTTTTTTCTCGTCTTCCCTTATTCTTCTCGCTAGTGCATGCGTCATTGGACTTGTGATCCTTCAGACAATCGTTTAGTTCGAACAAACATTTCTTTAACCATGGCCGAAGAAAATCCCCCTTGATCTCTTATGGATAGATACTTCCCCGATCGGGTTTCTATTCCTTCTTGCATCATATTGCCCGCCCCAACGGGTAACCACTTTGAAATTCATTCGAATCACATAAATACTCTTCCAAAGTTCGGCAATTTAGAATGTGATGATCCGTATATTTTCTTGACCAAATTTGAACAAGTTTGTGCAACCATGAAATTTCAACAATTAAGTGACGATGGAATCAAACTTAGGTTAATTCCATTTGCACTTACCGATTATGCTGAGAAATGGTTGTATAGCTTGCCTTCAAATACGATTGGAACTTGGGGTGAATTTGTAAACATTTTTCTAAAGAAATTTTACCCTCTGGAAAAAACATCTAAAATTCGAAATGAAATCGTCAATTTTCATCAATTTGGGGGTGAATCCTTTGCAAAATATTTTGAAAGATTTAAAGAGCTTCTAGTCAAATGTCCACATCATAATTTCAAAAAATGGACTCTTTGTCAAATTTTATACGATGGACTTGAAAATAACTCTCGAACCATGCTCGAATCAATGTGCCAAGGAAATTTTCTAGCCCAAGATCACAATGCCGCTTGGCAATTTCTCGAAAATTTGGCTGAAAAATCAGCTCAATGGGAAAGATCTAACGAGAAATCAATTTATTCCCGATCTAGCGCTCATTCGGTAGGATCATCAGTAGCCTTAGAAGCAAAAATAGACGCGATGATATCCAAATTCGATAATGTCCTTTCATCAACGCAAATAAATCAAGCTCAAGCGTCTCAGACCTCATGTTACAAATGTAACGATCCTAACCACATAGCTGATCAATGCCCACATTCATTGGAACAACTCAACGCATTTAACAAAGCTAGGAATGACCCATTCTCCCCAACGTACAATCCAGGTTGGAGAAACCATCCTAACTACTCTTGGACCCAAAACAATGCAAATTCGAATGCGGTTCGACCTCCTTTACAATCATTTTCGAATAATCCTTTGAAACCTCCCTTTCAACAAACTCAATTCCAACATCCTGCGCCACCTTCTCAAAACCAAGCGCAACAATCTTTTGTTCCCCAAGACGATAAACGATTGACATCACTTGAGAAAACTCTCGAAGAATTGACTAAAGCGACGACTCAAAATCTCCAATCAAATACCAGTCTCCAAAATTTATTGACTTCGCACATGCAAAACACGAGTCAATCGATCGCTAAACTTGAAATGCAAATGAGTCAGTTAGCTACTTCCGTAAGCGAACGGGAAAGAGGCACTTTCCCGAGTCAACCCATTCCAAACCCCAACCGTCAAAATCCTAACTCCAACCAAATTCACATCATTCAAGACTCAAACGTGAGTCACTTGAATGCGGTCACGACTCTTAGATCCGGCAAAAAGATTGACAACCATGTGGTCAACCCAAATGCTTTACCAGACGATCTCCCAAACCCAACCGAAAATTCGACCAACTCGGATCAAAACATTGAGCCAATTTCTGACAAGGACCATCCTCAAACTCAAGTAGCCCAACCTACTGAGTTTTCTGGTCCATTTCCTCACAGACTCCGACCTAGGAAAAAGACGGACCAAATAGAAAAGATCCTAGAAATATTTAAGCAAGTTAAAGTGAACATTCCTCTTTTAGATATTATTCAACAAGTTCCACAGTACGCGAAATTTCTAAAAGATTTGTGCACTCAAAAACGTCATACACATGTACCTAAGAAAGTGTTTCTAGCGGCAACTCTAAGCGAAGTCTTTTCCCAATCAATGCCGGTGAAATACAAAGATCCTGGCTGCCCCACAATATCATGTACTATTGGGGACAAGAAAATCGATAGATGCCTGATAAAATTAGGTGCTAGTGTTAACTTGCTTCCATATTCCGTCTATCGCCAATTAGGGCTAGAAGAATTGAAACCCACCAAGGTTACCCTTCAGCTTGCTGACCGATCAATTAAGAAACCTGTGGGAGAAATCGAGGATGTGTTGATCAAAATTGGTGAATTCATCTTTCCAGTTGATTTCATTGTCTTAGAAACTCAACAGGTTAACAATCCTGCAAACCAGATCCCTTTGATTTTAGGACGACCCATCTTAGCAACCTCTAACGCTCTCATCAACTGTAGAAATGGGTCTATGAAACTTTCTTTCGGTAACATGACTGTCGAGCTAAACATCTTCAGAACTGAAAACTCTCCTAACTCTTATATGGACCAGTTTTCTGAAATCCATGCTGTCCACGATAATGAATCTGAGCTTGACCATCTGAGCAACGAAATTGAATCGAATTACGAAACCTTGTTTCAAGATATTCCTGAAAATGTCTCTGATTCGATTCCTGTTGAGCCACTCACAATTGAGTCTATCCCTCAACCAATTTCTTCTGTTGAGTTGTCCCCAAAATCTGAACTCAAAGTGTTGCCCAGTCATCTTAAGTACGCTTACTTGGGAGACAATGAAACTTTTCCTGTTATCATCGCTTCTGACCTTACTTTAGAGCAGGAACAATTGCTCCTTCCGATTCTTAAGAAAAATAAGGAGAAAATTGGTTGGTCCATGGCTGATATTAAGGGGATTAATCCTTCGATAGTCCAACATCGAATCCACCTTATAGATGATGCCAAACCCACTCGGGATTCCCAGCGTCGACTAAACCCTATCATGAAAGAAGCAGTTCGTGCTGAAATCCTTAAATGCCTTGACAATGGAATAATCTACCCGATATCTGATAGTCAATGGGTTAGTCCAATTCATGTCGTACCTAAGAAATCAGGGATTACCGTGATCCAAAATGAAGCTAATGAGCTTATCCCAACCCGCACCCAGACCGGTTGGCGTGTTTGCATTGACTATAGGAAACTTAACGCTGCAACATGTAAGGATCATTTCCCTCTGCCATTTATCGATCAAATGTTAGAACGACTAGTTGGTCATGAGTACTATTGTTTCCTTGACGGGTACTCGGGATATAATCAAATCCCTATCGCTCCTGAGGACCAAGAGAAAACCACTTTCACGTGTCCATTTGGTACATTTGCGTACCGACGTATGCCTTTTGGTCTCTGTAATGCACCTGCAACTTTTCAGAGGTGCATGATTAGCATTTTTTCTGATATGATCGAGCGATTTTTGGAAGTGTTCATGGATGATTTTTCCATCTTTGGGGATTCCTACACTGAGTGTTTACATCATCTCGATCGTGTTCTTAATCGCTGTAAAGAGAAACACTTAACGCTTAATTGGGAAAAGTGTCACTTCATGGTCAAACATGGCATTGTCCTAGGACATGTCATCTCTAACAAAGGAATTGAAGTAGACAAAGCCAAAATCGAAGTTATCTCGAATCTTCCCATTCCCAAATCCGTTAAGGACATTCGATCCTTTTTAGGTCATGCTGGTTTTATCATCGCTTTATAAAAGATTTTGGCAAAATCACTCGACCTTTGACCAATCTTCTTGGTAAGGATGTTCCTTTCAACTTCAATTCTGATTGTATTTCATCTTTAGAGCGTCTTAAAAATGAACTTGTCTCTGACCCGATCATTTGCTCTCCTAATTGGAAGCTGCCTTTTGAAATCATGTGTGATGCCTCGAATTTCGCTGTTGGCGCTGTCCTAGGACAACGTATCGATAAGATTCTTCATGTCATTTACTATGCGAGTAAGACTTTGAATGATGCCCAAATCAATTATACGACCACTGAAAAAGAACTTTTGGCAGTTGTTTTTGCTCTAGAAAAATTCAGGCCTTATCTAATTGGCTCACACATCATGGTTTATACCGATCATTCCGCACTTAAGTATCTTTTCTCTAAAAAGGATGCTAAGGCTCGTCTCATTCGTTGGATACTTCTACTTCAAGAATTTGACCTTACCATTAAGGATAAAAAAGGATCTGACAATGTTATTGCGGACCACTTGTCTCGTCTTCCAAATGCCCCGTCTTCTTCTCTTCCGATCAACGAGAATTTCCCCGATGAACAGCTGTTTTCTCTATCCACTGATCTTTGGTTTGCTGACATTGTCAACTACTTAGTCACCAAGCAGATCCCTTCTTTTTGGTCTAAGCAGGATAAACACAAATTCGTTTCCCAAGTGAAACATTTTTATTGGGACGACCCCTATCTTTTCAAGTATTGTCACGACCAAATCATTCGAAGATGTGTTCCTGACACTGAAATTCACAGTGTCCTCTCTTTCTGTCATGACCAAGCATGCGGTGGTCACTTCGGTCCCAAAAAGACAGCCGAAAAGGTTCTCCAATCGGGTTTCTACTGGCCCACCCTTTTCAAAGACGCGTACGAATTTTGCAAAACTTGTGATCGATGTCAATTCTTAGGGAAAATTTCTAAACGGAATATGATGCCCCTAAACCCCATTCTAGAGGTCGAAATTTTTGATGTGTGGGGTATAGACTTCATGGGACCCTTCCCTAATTCTTTTGGGAACCTTTACATTCTCTTAGCTGTTGATTATGTTTCCAAATGGGTCGAAGCTGTACCATGCAAAACAAACGATAACAAGGTTGTTGTGCGCTTCTTGAAAGAAAACATCTTTTCTAGGTTTGGCACACCTTGCACAATAATCAGTGATAATGGTACACACTTCTGTAATCGTTCTTTTGAAGCTCTCATGAGAAAGTATTCGATAACCCACAAGTTATCTACTCCTTACCATCCTCAAATTTTTGGGTAAGTTGAAGTATCGAATAGGCAGATTAAACAAATTCTTGAGAAAACTGTGAATCGAAATCGTAAAGATTGGTCCCAAAAGTTAACTGATGCTCTTTGGGCTTACCGCACCGCTTTCAAAACCAACTTGGGTATGTCCCCTTATCGGTTGATTTTTGGTAAGCCATGTCACTTGCCAGTTGAACTAGAACATAGGGCGTTATGGGCAATAAAAACTTTGAATCTTGATTTAGAGAAAGCAGGAGAACATAGGAAGCTTCAACTTAATGAACTTGATGAAATTCGAAATTATGCCTATGAAAATGAACGAATTTACAAGGACAGAACAAAAGTTTTTCATGATAAATCAATTTTACGTAAAACTTTCATACCAGGTCAATGGTCAACGCCTTAAACCTTACTTGGAACCAATACCCAACCAAGAGGAAGAGCTCATGGTCCTCCATGAGCCACATTACATTCGGTAAGACGCACTAACACTCTTTTGTACATATGTAAATAGTCTCTTATTTTATTTTTCCTTTCGCTAAGATATGTCTGATTAACGACTGTGAGGACATAGTCACACTCAAGTGTGGGGGGAATTTACATTACATCAGCAATCAAATTTTATGAAGTAGGTCATTCATTGAACAAGGATTAACTTAAAATTCATAAATAACACCTTGGTTCTTGTTTGATAAGTTGAATTGTTGGGTGATGAGAATGAACATTATTTATTCATTGAATCGTAATGTGTCTTTTTAAGATGCTAGCTTGAGACTGTGCAGATGTTAGTCGTGTTCTGGAGTAAGCGTGTCAACCTTTGTTATACATGTTAGAACGTGCAATTAAAAATAATAAAAAAAAAGAAGTCAAATAATAATGATTTTGCACTTACATTGGATTTTCTGAGTTCGTTTTAATTCATAATATTTTCTTTTCACTCAAGTTTTCAAAATCGTAAGTTCTAAAATCCACTTGGCCCAGTTAAGGAGAAATGACTCATTGTAGCGTTCTTCTTCAATACCCCACATTATTCAAACCCAAGTTTTAGTCGATTTACATCCATGTTTCGACAAGTTTATCTTATATTGGTATACTCAAGAACCTTTGTTTAAAGGTCAAAAACGTCACTTTTTATACCAATATTACACCACCCACTCCGTACTTGTTTTAAGGTAGGATAACCATATACCACATCTTATTTTATATGGGTTATCTATCTTACGAAACTTTGCTTATCATTCCTTTCAGCTTTTTGTGTAACATCAATCCAGACTTGTGTGTTGAATTAAGGTTATAGAAGTAGAGTAACTAGGGCACAAAACTTTCCTTTCATGAAGTGTTGGTAGTAGAGGAGGAATCAAATGAAATCATGTACGTCATCATTCCATCTCCATTCATCATTCATCATGCAAAAGAAAAGAAAAAGAAAAAAGAAAAAAAAAGAAGAAAAAAAAAGAACAGAAAAAAATGAAATAAAGAGAGAGTCTCTCTGAATAAAATAGTCTTCATCATTCCTGATTATGAAGCATCCATTTCCATTCCATCCGCATCCATCATACCGTACTTAGAAGCAAGGATTGTAGTTGAGGAGATGAAAGGAAACAAAATGTCCATATGTGCCTTAGTATTACTTTATCTTTTGTAGTTTGAAATTCAACTAATACACTTGCCCTCTTATCTAGAATATTTTTAGAACTTACAAAAATTTTCGTTCATCTATGCATAACTCATATCCAATACATTACAGTTACATTAGTGCAAAATTATTCAAAAAAAAAAGAGAAGAATAAAGAAATGATTGGGTACACATTGTCGATGTGTAGAACTTTGGTTGACACCACTCTCTTAACCTTCAAGACAATTACAGTGATATCAAGGAATTACGATTCAGCTTGAAAATTTTTGTTCATTTTTGCACTAATTATGGGATGGACAATTTGGGGCTAAACCGTTACTATTGAAGTTAGGTGAAATCCTTGGAATGTGAAAGATCTTAAATATATTGTTTGTTTAATCCGCGTACATAAGACGCTTTGGATTTTGTGGGTAGTATCCGCTGAAAACCCTCACGAGACAACACTCGTCCTACTGGGGACACCCAGAGGTTTAACGGCTTGTTGCATACGCTAAATGCAATCGTGTTTCCTACGAAAGTGTGACATATCTTAGTTTAGTTTATTCGAGGACGAATAAAAAGATAAGTGTGGGGGTATTTGATATACACGTAAATGTGTATATTTTATCTACATATTTATCTTATTTTATCTTTTAAATAATTGATATTGTGTATTTATAGCCGTGTTTTCAGATTGTTGACAAGAATAATGGTTTAGAGCATTTGATGAATAAAGCATGAAGAATTTGCTGAAAAAGAGTGAAGTTAAAATTACTAAAGCTTGAAGAGTTTAAAGCTTGAAGAACGGTTGCAATTAGAGTTTAGTTGGGTACATCTGGCTCACTAAAGACTCATATTGTATTCACATTGGCTTAATTGCAGACCATTTCACTCATGTAGCGTTCACATTAGCTCCTTTGCAAGGCTTCTCATTCATGCACTGCACGCGTTCACACTGGCTCACTTACAAGGCCTCTTACTCTACAACCCCGTTCACACTAGCTTATGTGTTATTTGGGCTAATTCTTTAGTCCCACATTGTGGAATTTGCCAAGTAGTCTTTGTCATATCAGCTATAAATACCTTGTATCTCATTCATGTAAAGACACACTTAGTTTTATTCTGTAATCCTTTGCTTGGAATAAAACTCTTCTTTCTCTCTTCTATTTAGTTTTTATTGCATTTTATTTATGTTGTTTATTTTCTTTTTATTTTCTTTTCTTTTAGCTATGTCTAGCTAATCCTCTTTAATTAGGGGGTGATGACGCTAATAGTTATGATTCAATATGAATCACATAGCCAAAAGATTAGAACTTCATGTATGTAGATCTAGATTTGAACTAAGGGTTAGATCTGAACCTTCATACCCTGTGTCGTTTAAGAGTTGTGCTCCTTCACAGGGTATATTCGAGTTCGATCTAACACTTATCAGATTTAGATTTAATATTTAGGGTTTTAGAAATAAAATAGTGAATCTGTCCTGATAGCCTATGGTTGTTTAAGAGTTGAGCTCCTGCATAGGCTATACTTGTTGTTATCTACTTATTTGTTTCTATAAACCCAATTATCGTTGATTCATGTTTGTGACAGAAACATGAATTAGATCTGATTAATCTATTTGGCTATTGATGAATATTAATCTAATTTATGTCATCGCTCCCTAATTGCTTTCTCTTATTAGATAAATCTCTCTTTTATATTAAAATGCTGTTATTTTCTGTGTTTTCAATCAATCAAAATTCTGGAATAACTTGATTGGATTTATTAATTAAAATATTTTTGGTCCCAGAGTTCGACACCCTCTACAACAATACTTGTTTAGGAAAACCGAACGGATTTTACAGTTGTTTACAATTGTATAATTTGTTCTCTAACAAAATGCTTCTTTAAAAACCGTTTTGAAAATAATTTTTCAAATCCTTTATCTGATCTGGTAACCTTCAGCTCTGATACCACGTGTAACACTCCACATCCGTTAGTGTCACTCACAAAGGGAATGCACTAAGTTCTGTGGAGCATTTTTAGGGTAAAAGATGCAGATAAATTACAAGACAAACAGAAATTAAACAGCGGAAAATAAAACTTTGCTTTATTGATAAAATAGTTTGTACAATGATTTCTTTACAATATCAGAGTATCACCTGTCTTACAAAATAAAGAAGCATAAAAGTACATTTATGTTTCCCAATTTTAGCAAAAGCCAGCCATAGCATCTGAAAAGAGAATCCAAGCAAAACTCCGACAAATCTTTAAGCTGGGAAAGAGTGATAGTCCAACTTAACCTGAGCTATACTATTCCCTCCTTTACTACCTGGGGGGGGGGGACAGAAGAAAAGAAGAAGAAAGAAAAACAGAGTCAGACATAAAGCCTGAGTAAGTTCAGTAACTTCTAGCATGTGAACATGGAAAAACAAAACGACATGAATTAACTGAATACAAGATTACACCATGACGATAGGGTCAACAAGATTAGACAAGGTAGTCACAAGATATGCTAAGATAAGATAAATTGGATACGCTCTAATACTTTCGCCGCTTCGCTATTTCCTTGTTATACTGGTTTCTATATCTCTGCACCGCCTATCTAGTGTCCCAACTAGTAACGATAACGTGATCCCAATCCCTGTATTTTCCATTGCCTTCCGGCATACATTCATTATTTATTACCTAGATCAAATCGAGGGTTTTCTATCAAGTGCTTTCTAGATTTAACTAGAGTTTACGCTATCTGCTGAACGCTTCTCAGATTCAGGGTTTATGCCCCCAAGTCTAGGACATACTACCTAGAGTGGTATACGTTCCTATACTTCCCCACGCATGTATCGCGAACCGTTATCGCTTGTCTAGATGCACATGTCCTGTAATGTGCAGTCCGAGTCCTGTGTCAGGGAAAATCACGGAATACAGAACTCGGTCGGGATCTTTCAGATATCTGCCGATGCAGATGCTAAGGTCTGTGTTTATTCCAGTGGCTATGGTCCCACTTGACCCCTCCCTCAACTAATGAAAGACACACCTTGTAAAATGAGAACTATACGCCGGCCCCCGGTGCCCCTCTATCCTATGGCCATCCTCACCCATAACTAGATAGCAAGTATATGGTCTTTTGGAGTTCTCCGCCTTTCCGCTTCACGTATCTCGATTGACTGAAGATGGATGGTAGACGACGAGTCGCTATCACAGGGCTACCGTTTGCTCGCCGAATCACGCCGGTCCATCCTAGTCTTTAGGTTGCCATGTATTGCAACCAAGGCATATCCCTGGTTCTTCTACGCAGACCTTAACCTCTGTGGGCCCAGGAGGATCATCTGCAGCCTCACAGAGGGATACCAAGAGTACCCTCACGTCCCCTTGAAGCCTCGGGCTTCGTAACCCAATTCGTTGGAGCCTTCTTTTCAATCAGACGGACGTTCGCTCCTCCTCGTGTTATACTAAGAATTACTACTTAGTTTTGTCAGCTAAGGTTTACCACTTACTTTCCAGAATCGTTGTTTTCTTAACTAAGGTTTACTACTTAGTTCTCTTTCCCGTCAAATTGGATTGGTTAAGTGTCATTAGTCAATTCGAGCCAACTTAACCCTCTTCATTTACCCTGTTAAACTGGTTAAGTGTTGTCAGTCACTCATGTTGAATTAACCCTACCATCAACCAAGTTATATTGGTTAAGTATTTATTTCTTAACCCTACCCATTCACCCTGTGTTGGTTAAGTGTTCCTTTTTAACTTAACCTTGCCCGTCTGTTTTAACTAACATGTTATTATTAATGGTTAAGTATTATCCCTTCATGTTTTAGACTTAACCCCATTCCTTTATCACAACCTGATGGTTAAGTGTTCAAGTTTACTTAACCCTACGGTCTAGCCCAACTAACATATCAAATTGGCTAAGTGTATTAGATTTTACTTAACCCCAACCTGTGGTCTAGTTAACATGTTAATTTGGCTAAGTGTATTAAACTTACTTAACCCCTACAAATCTTGTCTTGCTACCTTGAATTTGGTTAAGTGTCTCTATGGACTTAGCCCTCCCATTCTAGCTTAACTGTGTTAAGTTGGTTAAGTGTTCCTATGGACTTAACCCTCCCATTCTAGCTTAACTGTGTTAAGTGTCAGTCTGAACCTAACCCCACCCATCAGTTTAGTTATCATGCTGAACTGGTTAAGTGGCTTGGTTAACTTAACCCTACCTTTCTTGTTCTAGCTTTAACTAAATAAATTAAAGCCGCGACCACTCACATTAGACAGGTATTGTTGCAAATACTGGATGTGCCGGTTGGTTCCGGGCAGGTTTACATCGCAACTCAGTCTAACCTCGGGTTAGGCATATTCGTGTTTTCTAAGTTCAAAGGGTTTTGATTAGTTTTCAAATCAGGTTTTGAAAGTAACCATCCCGTCCGTCGGATCAGTTAGGGATAGCCAGGGAGAGCAGGAAACTTGTATTTTCCAAACCCAAGCCTAGACACTATCCTCTCTGTCACCCTAGAACTTTCTGGCTTATTATTAAAAGAGATGTCGTTAATAAACCTTTAATATGTCTAAATTTACGTTTCCTCATTTAGGCCAAATTCTATAAGTCAATTAATCCTAATTTACTTATTTCCTAATTACTCTTTTAATGTAAATTGTCAACATTTATCCTTACGGCCCATTTTCCCCTCTATATCATGTTTATGCTTTTTGGTATGTAAACCATACCAAATGAAGTGTCACTAACCATGATCTTGCTAATCCTGACAATTACTTCCAATTATGGCCAATTTCAAGTTTATGCCAATATACTTATCGAGCCAAATTAGCTGATCCAATTCTGATTTAACATTCTAATTCACGTCAAACTAGACTTATTACTCTAGTTCACAATTCATGTAAATGCTAGATTTACATGTCAATACTAGATTCAAATTACACATCCTATAATTCATGTCAAATTTACCCCATTTGCATTTCTATGAACATGCCATAATACATGTTCCCAATTTATGCCAATTTCCAAGTTTATAACTATGTTTTAATAAATTTCATATTTTGCCCCAAATCGCATTCTCACCGTTCGCATAATCGTGTTTCAATCTAGATTATAGATAAATCTAGATTCGTAGCAAATAGGGAATGAACCAAAAATTGCTATGAAAAGGATAGATATAACAACTGGCATAAAATGGTTTTGAATAACGATGTAGGTTCAAGAACATGGTAGACCTAACTTAATAGGTAAATTCCCAAGGTCTAAAACCAAGAATAGACAGAATAGATTCAAGAACATGGGTAGACCTAACTTAATAGGTAAATTCCCAAGGTCTAAAACTAAGAATAGACAGAATAGATAATCGGGTTTAGACCCAATTTCATAGTTACAAAACTTAAGCAACACTTTCCTAGTCAGGGATCATAGGTGTTTAGTCACAGTTGTCCTTGTTATGTCATAGGCAATAGTTTATGCTTTTCCTAATCAAAGGCATAGGCTGGTGTTCACAGTCAAGAAAATAATTCTCATAGTCACAGTCATAGTCATAGGCAATATTCATAGTCATAGGCAATGCCCATAGTCATAGGCAATGTTCATAGTCATAGGCATATGGTTTTAAGATCCATAGTTTCATAGTCACGGTCTTATTTGTCCTCGAATCATAACAGTTCTTAATTAGGTTCTAGAGTATAGGCACTGATTCGAATAGAGAGAGAGAGAGAGAGATTTGGCATATTCTTTTATTCCTTTAATTTCATGTCACGAACAGAGAAAAACGTTCAAATCTAGAAATAACTGACTTACAGAGATTAGACTAGAATAGAAAGATGGCGTTGCTATGATTTGTGCGACGTTGCTAGAAACCGTTTGAGCTACCCTTTGATTCTTATCTTGAAGCTTTAATCTTGATTCGAACCTCTTTTTGACAAACTTGAGCAGCACTTCGTCGTCTTGATTTATTTTTTATATTATTCTATTTATTATTTAATTAAGAGGAGGAGAAGAAGCCATGTTTGCCAAGAATCTTTGCAGCATAAGGGTATATTAGAATTGTGAATAGAGAAGGAGTCTAGGGCTGTTTATATAGTGTAGAAGTCAACGAATCTGGTCAGGATGGCATCCGAATATAGAAGAAAGAACCAGATGCAGAAAACAGGAAAAAGAAGGGGGGGGTGGACCCCCAGGTCGACTACCCAGTCGACCTGGGTGCCTTGGGCGGGAAAATTCCCGCCCACCCCAGCCTGGGTCTGTTTTCGAATTTGAATTCTTTTTTCTGCCCTGTCTTGAACTTTGCTGAATCTTCCGGAGGCCATATCTTCCTCATACGGACTCCGATTTACACAAACTCGGACTCGTTTTCATGCAAAATTCCGAGACGAATGCAATGGCATAGCCCGTTTCCTTTGATTTTGAATTTAACTTTTAATTCTGCCATGATTTGTGAATCTTAGTGTAACAGAATTACGGGGTGTTACAGAAATTATCTTCATAATATTTCGGTATTGGATTCCGTGATTATACGAATATTGTGGAGGAATTTGGAAGATATATATATATATCGTTATTCCCAATATGATATTTGTTGGTTTCAAAATTTGATATTGGATATAAGCCGATATAATTTCTATTCAGAGCCTTGTATTTAATATCAAATTGGATTTTGGGTTTGTCATGTATGGTGTCTTTACTAACACTATTCTTAAACCCCGACGAGGAAAGAATAAATCTTTTAAATAATATTTACTGATGTTTACCAATTAATTAATATTTTTTTGGAATTGAATTGAAAATGAATTTTTGGTTTTATCATGAACGGTGTTTTAAATAACATTCGTTCTTTAACCCAATTAACAATAAAGAGAAGATTTGAAATTTATAATCTTTATATTAAGATTTAATATAAAATTTCCAAAATAAAGTTTTCCAGTTTAATATATTAAATTGGAATTGAATGGAATTCGATTTGGTAATAATCGAGATGATTTTCTGTAAAGGAAGATCGCTAATATATAACGAATTTAAAAGGATTTGCCGTTATTCCACTTGTGTTATTAGTTTGATATGGAAATTTATATCAATTATAAATATTGATCTGCTTTCCGTGAATATTTCATTTTGTTGGAATGTGATTTTAGGGTTTATCATGAACTGTGTTTTAAATGACATTGGTTCTTTAACCCAGTAAACGATAGGATTTATATCCTATATTTGAATAATCATTAATTAATGCTTTTTGGAAGATTAAAACTAAGTGAAGTTTTAATGAGTCTGTAATTAGATTGAAATGTGAATGTGATAATTTAAATGATCAAATTTGGGAAATGATCGAGAATGGAGTACCACCAGTTTTACTCCAGGCGATTGTTAAATCTTTAAATAGATTTGAACGTGAAATGGTAAATAATTTTACAAATAACATCGTGGGTGTTAGATATGGAGTTCTACCGTTTTGCTCCATGGGATGAATATGTTGGGATTAGGAAATAAAATAAATGATTTCTTCGGTAAGGTTTGATAATCCCGACTAATTCAGAAAACCGTAATTTGGTTTAAATTGTGAATAGAATATTTGAATAAAAGAATATTCAAGATTGAAATGAGGCGTATGTTGTGTTTTTACAGCACTTGTTTATGAAATACGGGAGTTATTCGGAAAGACCGGGTTTATCCCATTCTGAATAATTGATATGCCGATAAGTCGACGAAGAAGACGGTGATTGAAGACAGGAGATCTTCACATCGTTTGGATGATTACTGATGTGTTGATTGGGCTATACACTCAAGATAAGGTAATCGTAGTGATCGTCCAGACGTACTTGGATATCGATTGGATATGTGAGGACCTCTCTCCTGTATTGGATATATGGGATGAGGAATAAGGTGCCTCTAGTTTCGTTCAGACCTAGAACGAACTTGTAAATGGATGGTACGTCTGACATTGTATTCCTTTATACTGCATTCATTGATCTCTGCTAAATAAATATCTGTTTGGTGGCGGATAATTTATTCTCTTGCTTAACACCCTTCTCTGAGACGTACGAGGTTAGTGGTTATATATTGGTAGAAATCAATGGTACGATATGGATTGACAGTGTGGAATGCTGAGTGGCATGTGATCAAGGATTTTGTTGAAAAGCAGGGCCTTGTGGTTGATGATCGAAGCACGGCTTTAAATAACATAGCTTTATGTATAACGTTAATTCGCGAGCCTCACAGCCTGGTGTGAACCAGAAATGGGAGAGGACCCCAGGGAGCATACATGTTTCTTTCTAGCTAGGAGTGGTGTAATGGTATGGAGCCCAGACATTTTACGCATGTGGATGTTGCATATTACTTGATGGATAGCGAGGCGCCTCGGTTATATTGGTCACTATGGGGCCGATGGATGATATGGTTGACACACCGACCATTACGCCCCATAGTACGGGGAAACGTATTGTTCAGGAATTATTAATCCACTAACGTAAGTGTGGACCGGCCCTGACGCTCCAAGGGTCGATGCATTCTGATCCTGAGACACGGGCTAGAGCGTCTCGAATTCGATAAGGACAATCCCTTGCCTTGGTTCCAAGATGGAATCCAATTTCCAATATGTGACATTTCGGTTTTAATTGTAGAACTAGTACGGCGACATGATATGTGGTACCTATTTGATCTATAATTGATACATTTATATTTGAAGTTGTTTCAACACTATGCACTTATAGTAATATCAAAAATAATTTGTTTTAAACGTACCAAGCATATTTGGCTATTATAAGGGAAAAATCTATCCTTCGGCTTGCGTTGCATTGTGTGATGGGACCTGAGTCTTATAATAGCTTCATTTTTCAAAAAAGCATTGTGTTGACTGTAAACTGTTTTATGCATAGGTATTCTTGGGAGAAAACCCGTTCCGTGTTATACGGCGTGGTCCCTTGATTTACTTATTTATAAAGTAAAATTTTAAATAACTGCTTTAGTTCTAACACTACTCACATGACTGACCTGGAGTTTATTGTTTTAACCTAAACTCTGGGTGTCCCTATTTTCCACAGGGGCAGCTAGTAGTTTTGCTTTTGCAAATTTCTATTTCACAAGATCCTGGTTTACGGTTGGAGCTATATTCGGAAAGCTTCGTATTTGTGTATCTCTTTCAATTGTGTTATGTATTATTTTTCCGCTGCTATGTAATGTATTTTAATCTATGATATTTTTCTGATGTATATTATTTATTCATACTCTGTTATATGTTGTGCTCTGATGTAAATTGTTGTAACAACAATGAAATGTTCTATTGTTTGTGTTCTTATTTGTCATGTTCTCAACTCAATTTGGGCTTTCCCGTAAGGGCGAGTTCGGGTTATTTCAATTGCATACACAACATTAGAGTTGCTTTCTTTTTTTGTTGGCTTTCTTTCTTGCATACACAATTATTGTTGCAGGTGGTAAACCCTATATGTAAATATGCATTGACATCAATGCCAATATCACTAAGTATGGAAGAGTTGATACCCAAAAATATGATGTCTTGCTCCTATTCGATTGCAGTTAGGATAGCCTTGGTCCTTTCATCATTTCCGGTCACTCTAATCGTTCCCTTTTTTGGTAAATAATAACAAATATCGTCAATAACTGAAGTAAATTGTTATACTTGTTCAACTGCTGATAAAGCACATACATGATCCAGATTTGGTGATGGCATTTGCTGGATCATCCGTCTCTATGTTCGTTATAAGTTTTTCATAGCATCATCTCGTATTTTCGATACGATCATGGCATATGTATTCTAATTGCATTATATTTTTGTTATGTAGACACTGATTTTCCCTTGTGTTCGCTTCATGAGCATAGCAAGGGATAAACTTACTTGTACACTGGTAAAACTGGATGTACAAAAAATACACTTTAGGCACGACCTTGATCAATTAAATTCCTTGGATATGGGTATGTTTTCGATTTATATTTTGGATTATTTTGCAGATGTCAATGTGTATCTTGGTAATTGTAGTGAGAGTTGTTTCTATGGTTGTAGGAACCTACGCATCACTTTCTAAAATTGTATATGAGCTTGTCTGAGTTTTCTTTGGTCATGCTTTCACAAAAATAATGAGCTTGTTGTTTATAATTTATGTTTCTGGACATTTCTTTCTCCATATATTTTTGTGCAATTTGTGGGTTTGTGCTTCGTGGTGTGGTGGGTAAGTAGAATTGAAAGAGCTGCATTTCTAGGTTTTGACTATAAACCTAGTCGGTGACAACATTTCCAGATATTAAGTCAGTGTATTTTAAATGAAGGTATTTGTATTTTAGATGGATTGTATTATTGTATGAGTTATTTTTAATATCTTTGTGCAACGTATTCCAAATTTTTGGTTATGTTTTTCTTGAAGCAAAAATGGCAAGTTCCTTCAAGATGGAAAAGAATGCATTACTGTTGGCAAGCGTAACCATGAAAGAAGACCCATTTAAGGACAAAATTCTGAAATCTTAACACATGAGTAAAGAGAACTCATATTTGTTATTAATAGATCGTTAATATCTATTTTTTATCTAAATGTTTATACTTTATAATTCTGCTGCGTAATCACGACCCACTAAACCAGTAGTTCCGCACAGTCCGTATCACTACCTCTTCCATCTCCAATTTGCAAACACGTGCGCGGAGAAGTAAAAAGGGAGAGAGAGGAAAATTTGAACGAAGTAATGTCAAGGAGAAATCAACAAGGTGTAATTGATGTGGGTTCATATTATGAATACTGTTGACACGCTTTTTAGTCAAAGATATCACACATCAAGTATTTGGTTAGCAATGCGCTCTAGCATGGAGAACGTCGTCAGAAAACCCAAAGCAGTTTGGTCAAAGCCGCATCGCAAACATAAAAAGACATGAAACTCCTATCGGATGACCTTTTTTGGGCCCGAGAACATCTGTTATGATTCTTTGCACTGTAACTTTTGTAAAAGGCGAGCCAAGAGCCGAGTCGAAGGCGAGCCGAGCGCCGAGCCGAAGGCGAGCCGAGAGCCGAGCCGAAGGCAAGACGTCAGCGGGCCCGGGCACAGCACCGTTGGGGATTTGGGGCCCCATAGTCCCGATGGCGATCGACCTAATCAGTTAGGTCGAACAAGTAGGCACCACCTGGTTCATTTGATTTCCTCTGAGTTGTAATCTTGGATCCCTATAGTTCTAACCAACGAAAACTCGTATCTCTCACTTCGTATTTGGGAACCTCGACTCCTTTAACAGCAAGATTTCGGATCCCTCAACACCAGAATCTTAGCCCCCTCATTCCTTTTCGTATCCCCCGGGGGGATATAGAATTTCTTATCCCTCACAGGGATACAAAATTTCTATCTCCTGGAGGGATACGAAGTTCATATCCCTCAACGGATATGAATTTCGTATCCCCTGAGGGGTACGAACTTCGTATCCCTCGCCAAGGGAATATGAATTTCCTGTTTCTTGGCTCTTTCAGGGGTCCGAAATTCTAGCACGTGGTCCCCATTTGCTATCTACTCCCACCTAACCTCTCACCATAAATACTCCAAGCCTTGGCCTTTATTTCGAGCTTTCTCCCTTGGAATTTTTAGCCTTCTAAAGCCCTAAGAGACTCATTATTGGCAGCCACCTTCTTCTTTGTAACACCCCGCATTTTTAATTAAATAAAATTTGAAGATCTTCCATAATTTGGTTACAGGATTAGCGTCATCGTGTCCATGGCAATTTTCTGGTCAATTTAGACCTATGGATTGCCGTAAACAGATTAAGATGAAAGAGATACCTTTAAATGAAATATTACAACAAACATGAAAAGAAGGTACAAGTAAAGAACAATGACCACCATTGTTTTTAGTCTTTTTAACAAAATCCTATGTAGTCTAGTTGTTAAGAGCATGTGACTTCCAAGAGTGTGGCGCAAGTTCAATTACCAAGGGCGCCATATTTTTATTTTAGAGAACGACTAAAATAATACATGTTCTAAGAGAAAATTTGGTACAAATGCACATATAAGAAAAATTATACTTGTAAGGAAGTACAAAGATATATGCATACATGCATATGTAAATATATGCATATATATGTGCAATATATATAAGAGAAATTCAAAATAAACCTGCAATCAATGAAAATAGGTAAGAATTAAAAGTTAGCATAACGTCATTTGAATTTCGAAAATGAAATAAAAGTTGCGCATATATATATACGTGTAAAATGGGCATTAGAAGTTTTGTACATATACAAGGAGCTTATATGTAAATATAATATTTAAAAAAATCGAAGAAAGTATAATGGGCGTACTAATCAAACTTCAAAGCAAAAACATTAAAAACAACACCTAGACCTATATGGGTCGACCCATACCATGCCTGGGTTGACCTTTGGGTCGACCCTAGGGTCGACCCAGGAGGTAGGTGGGTCGACCAACCCCTGATCTGGGTAGATTCATTCAGCGAGTCTGGATTGTTTTTCAGACCACATTCGTTGCTGACTCGGTGCAGCGTGTACAAGATCATATCAACTTTCTTGAACACCTATAAATAGGCTAGTAGAGCCTAGCTAAATCTCATATTTTCTTAGAGATTGTCTGGACTCTTCCATTCTTCTTTCTCCTCAAATCCCTTTAAAAAAAAGAATAATCAGCCTTAGGGAATTCTAATTCAAGACCAGGAGGAAAAGAATGTATATCTACAAATGAGTGTTCAGAATTCTGATCGAAATGAGGTAAATTCTTGAATCTAGTTAATTTAGATTTCTCTTCTTTTTCTCCTTTTCTCCTTTTCTTTTAGTTTGAGAAGTGTGAATCCACGATTATTTAGATTCTAGGTTCAGTTAGGGGAGCCATTGAATGCTACGTCGGACCAGATTCATTAATTGGAAAACTATTAGGTGAGTGGATTTAAGTTATACCTTTTGATAATGATATATCTATTGTTTGGCATTCTCCGTTAATATGTATAATAAATCTGCTGAAATGATTAATCTGCTGAAATGTTTAACCTACTGAAATGTTTAATCTGTTGAAATGATTTATCTGTTGAAATGTTTGCTGAAATGATTAATCTACTGAAATGTTTAACCTGTTGAAATCTATTGAAATTCGTATTGTTGTAATTAAAACAGAATTGTATCCTTCATATAAATGATGAAATTTCTGCAGTATTTTTTTGGAAAATTGTGTATTTGGATACTTGAACTAAATTTTTCTGAAATAAGTAAAGTTGAGAATTGTCATCAGAAAAAATGTATTATCATAAGAAAATTACGTGGACATACAGAAAGAGGAGCGGAGGAAACCTCTTGCAAACAAAATTCTCAAGCTCCAAAACCCATCAAAAATGAAAATTAGTATCTAAAACAAGAGCTAAGATAGGTTATCACATCAAAATCACGAATTTACCTCAGTTTTGTTTCAGATTTGCGAAGATAAGTAATTGTATGAAGAATTTCTTTCTTGTGTGTCGATATTGTGTAAATCACAGGTGCTAAAGCTAGAAAAAAAGGCCTCCAAGCATCCAATTTAATCCAAATTCAAGTATATTTGAGCCTATCTTTTGCTGGAAATCCAAGGCCGAGTTGCAGGTTAAGTGTTATGGCATTGCTTAGCTGTTCCACCATGGGATTTCTCATCGAATTTTGGACTAGTTCGCATAGTTTTGTGAATCGAACCTTTGGACATCATCGACTTAGTTGTAGTTATTTATTTACTGTGGAGATATGATGTATATTTGTATATGGTGGTTGTATCACGGCTTTTTTTACTACACTTTGTATTATATTCGATGTATATGTATATCTATGACGGTGTTTACTGTTATGTGATCTATGATTATTATATATGTTATGTTTTGTTCTAATAGATCATATAGCCACTCTAGTAATGTATTAGGCAAGTATTAAGTACGTTGAGCCACTTGTGGTAAGAAAAAAAATCATAGCACATTTTAAACGTACCTAGGATTTGTTTAATGCAGAACTACGAGTGGTCGCTCCTAAAAAGCCTTGTTCTCCATATTACTAGACAACATTATTTGTTAATGCTATTTTTCAATATGGGTCTCGGGGTAGGGCGTTACAACTAACTGTAATCCTGAAACCTGAATTGAGAACATTTTTGCAGTATAAAGCCTATTTCCATTAATCACCTGTTCGAATTGGGAATTTCTGTGAATATTGTAATTATGAAATTTACAATGAATACGAGTATTTTCTTAATAGAATTATTATGCCAAAAAGGTTGTAAATATAATTATATTAACAAATAAATTATAAATAACCGCACACAGATACAAAGTGAAGTTCAACTTGTGACAGAAGCCCGCCCGAAACTGCCCGACAAATCTAGCGTCCAAGAGTGGTCAACTCAATGTGAGGGGTCTGGTGCATTAACATACATGAATACATGTATATAACTAGCAAGAAATTAATGGCATTAATTGTAATTAATGGAAATGAATGAATCCTACGACAACAAAAGAATTGGAATGAACGGGGAATGATAATAACCTATTATGAATAAACCTGAGTGGGAAAAGGAAAAATAATGGGTATGTTTGTCCTAGGTACAAGTGGAAATTATAACTTAGGTTGTAATAAACGATAGAGAAATGGAGACAACATATGGAATGAAAAAAGTTGTACTTAATTACAAATTAAGTAAACTGTAAATCTGGAAACCTGCTGTTTGTAATAAGTAGAGAAAAGAAGGGAAAACTTATGAAATGCAATAAGTTGTACTTAATTATAAATTAACTAATCTGTAAACTTGAGAATCTGTATCCTACTGATAAGAAGAACATGTTATCTGAAATTATGAGAATCTGGAATCTGCTAATTAGAATAACATGTTAAAGGCTTATTAATAAACTTAAATGGGGTAAGTTATATAATTGAAATTAATAAGAAAGAAGAACTTGGTAACCTGAATAAGAAGTTAATATGATTTGAAATAACCAAGTTAACTTGAAATCTAATGAGGTAGAGCAAGCGTGTAATTAAACGTTTGGACATAAGGCCTAATAAAACGTTAACCTGAGGCGCTTGGACCAGTCCGTACGTCTGAAAGTGAAGAACCAAACAGGGTGGATCATCGTGGTGGGGAGCGCACATCCATCTGAGTATTCTGTATGTTTAGCCTATTGTTCTTTTGATATTCTGCTGGCTACGAAGGATTGGAAGGGGAAGCACACAGCTTCCTGGGACGTGGAGGGTACTCCTAGTAGTCCTCTTTGCCATAGCAGCGTTTAGGTTGTGCTCGCAGAGGTTGGGTCTGCACGTTACTACCCATTGATTATACCTTGATTGCCACGATAGTGGGCAGTCAAAAGGCTATAGGGTGGCATAGGTGATTTGATGAATCTGGTGCCTTGTAACTAGGTGGGTTACACCATCTCATCTGTTTGCCTGCGGCGTATCTAACCATTTGATTGATAGTAATCGTCGGGTAACGGTCATCGACAGTCAGTGTGATGCGGAAAGGTGGTGAGCTAAACCAAATGACCATTGCCTTTTACTGCCGATGCTTTGGTTGCAGGACGCTCCAATTTGGATGTAGATTGTTTGTTAGGGGCACGCCACTTGCTCTCATATTTGTTGGCCTTTCACTAGTTGGGGAGTGGTCTAATGGGACCATAGCCACCGTGAAATTGTAGACCATAGCATCTATGTATACAGATATCTGAAAAGGCTCCCGATCGAGTTTCGTGTATCTGATATAGCTCTGTTACGGAACTTGATGCATAGTAGATAATACGTGCGGATACATGATTACCGTTTCCGGATGGTATATCAAAGAGATTGAGACATGGAATAGGATTAAAGATACGTACATGTGAAAGTCTAGATATATGCATGTCTAATCCAGGTGGTGTATCGTAGACTCTAGGGCATTACTCTGTGGTGGAATCTGATTCGATCGAATTGTTTGAAGGTGGATGTATGTATGCTTACGTAGCATGGCAATGGCGGTTTTATGCGAAACGTAGCGTTGTTATATAGGGATCTGTATGTCGTTCCGGCATAGGATGAGGGGGTTGCATATATTTCTATGGAATTGCGGTGGAGACCGTGCGAGTGGGGTACCATGGGTTATACCTTAATATTGTGGGTAGATATATGTATATTGTATTAGGTTAATCTACTGGGGTGTAGATGCGTATGACGTGTGTGTAAGCCTTGAGTGCTATTAACACAAGTAATCTGATAAATAAGAAAATGTAATTGAACGGTAGATGTATGGTTTTCCAGAATGTGTGTTTAAATCCAGTCACCAGAACTTGTGTTCTGACCCCCTTCTCATAACATATTCACAAGTTAGATTTGTGGCAGAGATATGATAACTTTGGATACTGGTTAGGCAGTATTTTTATCTGGATAAGGCTATATTTGATTAAATTATATTTTATTCCATTCCGTTATGGGTTGTTTTCTAAGCTCAGATATGTTTATTATCTCTGTCTTTTCTGCAGGATACTACACAAACCAACACGAGTTTCGATAGATTAGAATTTTAAAGAAAAAAAATTGGCCTATCGGAAATCGGGTTGTTACATTTGGTATGAAGGCCTTGGTTTAGGATTCCTGTATAGATAGTGAGTGAACGTATTTGTATTTTTTAAAAAATATGTAGATATTATATATATATATATATATATATATATACACACCTTGGTCTATAAAGAACCCACTATATCGAGAAAGCGTAATATGGTAAAAGTTGGGATATATGTTTTGTACACTAAAGAAATGAACATGGAAATCTGAGACCTTCAGGTAATTTGGGTAGGAAGTGTACAATATACTTTGTATGGAAGAAAGGTGAATCCCATATGTTAGTATTTCATGATAGTGGGTTTGGCAGTAAAGCCTTATAAACTAGAAAAGGTTAAAAAGAAAAAATGGATTAGGAATATATATAGTTGAGAGAATTGGTTTAGTGGGAGTGTCTAGGAAAGCCTTGGTAAGTTGGAGACCCACTCTGAGTCTAACCCCATTATTAACTTTTAAGAACTTGAAATTGTAGAAGCTTTTAGAAAATAGTTTATGGTGCTTTCAAGTCTTGATCTTAAAAGTTGCAGTTTTAAAATATGCAAGTAAAATAGGGTATATTTGGAAATGGTGATTTCTTGTAAAAAAATTGTCTAAAATAAAATTTTTTGAGTAAAAGGCGCACATTATAGAGAATGTGTAGCTCGCTAGTTTTCATATTATATTGAATGAAAGGATTAAAAAGCAAAACTTCGAAAATGTTGCATTTTGTTGAAAAATGGAATTTTCAATAAAGAAAGTTTTGAAATCTCTATTCTTTAGACAATCATTTTTGATAATTATTTTAACATAAAATTTTGTTTGGTAGACAAAATAAGCTGTAGAAACTAAGAATAGAGTAGTGTTTGCACCTAGTTGTAAGTAACTGAACTGACATTATAAGTAAGAATAGTTGTAAACCTAATTGAGTAATAATTATCCTTGTCTACTTCAATTTTTGTGACTTGAAAAAAAATTGATTTTTTTTTTGAGATGACATGTTCTATGGTTTGGCAAAAGTAAGTTTTGGTAAGGAAAATAAAGTTTTAACACTTTTAACTTTTGAAACGAAAATAAACGAGGAAAACAAACCACGTTTTTAAAAATCATGGAGTAGGTAAGATTTGTGCCTAGGGAAGATGGGGAAAGTTTTTAGGCTATGGAGTAGATAGCGATAATTATCTTTGAAAAATGGTAAGTTCCCGTTGAATGCGTAAGCATTGAAAAGCCTAGGGTGTTGCTTGGAAATGACTATTAGTACACGGCCAGGACTATTGGTGACTACTAGATAGTGAAGGGCAAGTAAGTGTTTAGATCCTGTTGCTAATTTTCCTGTTAGGGTTAAAACCCATTATTACATTTCTATTGGGGTCGTTCCATTATTATGTTCCTGTTGGGTAGTTAGGGTAACACCTAAACCTATCATTGATCCCGCGGTTTGAACTTTTCTGCCTGAGAGGGACATAATCCTGAGATTCTTGGCCCTTAGTAGTAACTGTGTAGAGCATCGATTTTCCTGTTTTAGATGGAGGACCCGAAGGCTTATTTGAAACTAAACTTAGATCAGAAAATTAAGTTAAATAAGCTTAGGAAAGAGTAATGGAATAACTAAAAAGGAAACTACAAATTAAGTAAACCAACAAACATGACAGTTAAAGAAAAATGGAAAATTCTAAGAAAAGATGAATAAGAGTAATTTTTTCCAAGATAAGTTGAAAAAGAAAATCTATAACAAAGAAAGTTTTCTTATGTGGGCTGTGCTTGGATAGGAAAACAGGGAATCTTTATATAATAGTTACATAAAATCCAAGTACGGATAGAAAAGGTGAGCAAAAGAAAAACGGAGGATGTAAAGCTTTTCGTTTTCTACCTTTTTGTAACGTAAGAAATCGAATTAAAAAAAGTAGATTTTTTTTTTTAAATTCAACAAAATAAAGTTGCTTGGTAGGGTTTTGGATGCAGAAATTTGATGAACTACACTCTTACTCAGTAAGAATGGGGAAATTTGGATGAAAATTTATTTTGATTTTCAAATATTGCATTCATATAGAAATTGCCAGTATATTTAAGATGTGTGCATCATGTTTTCAAAGAGATTTTCAAGAAAAATTTGCATTTATATAGAGGTACTGCTTAGACATTTATTTCATTTATGTATTATTATGTTGAATTACAATTTGCACTAGTACACGAATGGTTAGAAAATTGGATGCACACATGATGGTTGTGATTTATGCGAGGAATTACTTGATTTTACCCTTACCAAATTTCCAGGATGAAATTTCCTAAGGTTGTGAGAATGTAACACCCCGCATTTTTAATTAAATAAAATTTGAAGAGCTTCCATAATTTGGTTACGTGATTAGCGTCACTGCATCCATGGCGATCTTCTGGTCAATTTAGACGTATGGATTGCAGAAAACAGATTTAAGATGAAAGAGATACTTTTAAATGAAATATTACAACAAACATGAAAAGAAGGTATAAGAAAAGAACAATGACCCCCGTGGATTTTAGTCTTTCTAACAAAATCCTATGTAGTCTAGTTGGTAAGAACATGTGACTTCAAAGACAGTGGCGCAAGTTCGATTCCCGCAGGAGCCATACTTTTATTTTAGAGGAACAACTAAAATAGTACATGTTCTAAAAATTTTTTTGGTTCAAATGCACATATAAGGAAAATTATACATGTAAAAAAGTACAAAAATATGCATATTAGTATGCATATATATATGTGAAAATAGGCAAAAATTAAAAATCGCCGTAACGTCATTTGAATTTTGAGAATGAAATAAAAATTGCACGTATATATATATATATATATATATACACACACATGTAAAATGGGCATTAGAAGTTTTGTATGCATACAAGGAGCTTGTACATAAATATAATATTTAAATAAATCAAAGAAAGTATAATGGGCGTACTAATCAAACATTTAACGAAAAATGTTCAAAACAACACCTAGACCCACATGGGTCGACCCATACTGTAATTGGGTCGACCTTAGGGTCGACCCAGCGGTAGGTGGGTCGACCCAAGGGGGTAGGGTCAAACCCTAGGGCCAGCCCAGAGGGTAGGAAAGTTCCACCCCTGATCTGGCAGGTTCATTTCGCGAATCTGGTCTATTTTTCAAACCACATTCATTACTGACTCAGCGCTGCGTGTACAAGATCATATTGACATTCTTAAACAACTATAAATAGGCTAGCAGAGCCTAGCCTAAATTTCGTATTTTTTGAGAGGTTGTCTAGACTCTGTCATTCTTCTTCTTCCTCAAATCTCTTTAAAAAAAGAATAATTAGCCTTAGGGAATTCTGACTAAAGATCAGGATGAAAATAATGTATGTTTGCAAATGGGTATTCAGAATTCTGATCGAAGTGAGGTAAATCCTTGAATCTGGTTAATTTAGATTTTCCTTCTTTTCCACCTTTTCTTTTAGTTTGAAAATTGTGAATCCATGGTTATTTAGATTCTAGATTCAGTTAGGGGGAGCCATGGAATGCTAGGTCTGGACCAGATTCATGAATTAGAAAGCTATTAGGTGAGTGGATTTAAGTTATACCTTTTGATAATGGTATATCTATCGCTTGGCATTCCCTATGAATATGTATAATAAATCTGCTGAAATGATTAAGCTGCTGAAATGTTTAACCAGCTGAAATGTAAACTTGCTTAAATGTTTAAATGTCTGAAATGATTAATCTACCAAAATTTTTAACCTACTGTAACCTACTGAAATGTAAACTTGCTGAAATGATTAATTTGCTGAAATGTTTAACCTGCTAAACTCTGTTGAAATTAGTACAGTTGTAATTAAAGTTGAATTGTATCCTTCGTATAAATGATGAAACTTCTGCAGTACTGTAATCTTGAAACCTGAACTGAGAACGTTTCTGTTGTATAAAGCCTATTTCCATTAATCACCTGTCTAAATTGGGAATTTATGTGAATGCTGTAATTATAAAATTTACAATCGAACATGAGTATTTTCGTAATATAATTTTTACGCCAAAAAGGTTGTAAATAAATCAAAGTAATTATGAAATTGTAAATAACCGCACTGAGACATGAGGTTAAGTTCAACTTTTGGTAGAAGCCTGCCAGGAACCGCTCGGCAAATCCAGCGTCCACAAGTGGTCAACTTAATGTGAAGAGTTTGGTGCATTAACATACATGAATACATGTATATAACTAGCAAGAAATAAATGGCATTAATTGTAATTAACAGAAATGAATGAATCCTACAATAGTAAAAAAATTGGAATGAATGGGGAATGACAATAACCTATTATGAATAAACCTGAATGGGAAAGGGAAAAATAATCGGTAGGTTTGTTTTAGGGACAAGTGAGAATTATAACTCAGGTTATAATAAATGATAGAGAAAATGAGATAACTTGTGGAATGAGAAAAGTTGAACTTAATTATAAATTAAGTAATATGTAAATTTGGAAATACTTGGCTGTTTGACTAGCTTTAACGTTCTCCCAATGAATATACTGGTCTAAGTGTTTGTTCAACTAAGATTATATACCCGTAATCGGAAATAGGCTTGATTAAAGGTAATTAGAAGTGATCGGTAGTCGATTGTGTGAGACCGTGTAAGCAATAGTAGGGTAAGAGCCGGTCTATAAACAACATGGGTGTTTATCCATGGTACTATTTTATCCTTTTTTTGCCTTACGAATTCCTTTCTTGTTAGAGAAATTAAGGATGGTCTTATCTATTGCCTTATCAAAAAGATGGTCTTTTCGATTAGCTGAATCAAATGAAACAACTATTTGATGTTCCCGGGCCTATCCTTAGTTTGGTAATTATATACATCCGGATCTCTCTCTTTCTCTTACTTGAGGACAATATAATCACTGGTTTTCACAACTCAGTGAGTGAAAGATTTGTCCCCGGCTGTACGACTTCTATCGTAGAACTAATTCGAGAGGGCTTAGTAGTCTAAGGCGGGTAATAATCTCTTTATTATTTCGCAAGCACCTTGAGACCTAGTATATTAATAGGGAGGTCCTTTACAGAGCCTCTTGGCAATACTCTACTGTCCGCCGGTTCTTTCCGTTTGGCTCGGCGGAGCTGGGTTCCATTGCACTCTGTAGAAAATGCATAGGAAGTCCACACAGCAAACCGAGGCCCTGCGTGCACCATACCATCGACGAATAATAGGTATCCCAACCCCAGGAAGAGTTTGTGAGCCGTGTAATAGGCGACCATTTCGCGCGGTTCGGGGGAAACTTGAGTAAGCCCTCGGCTGCGTCTTTACCCTTATCCAATTTTTGGGCCAATTCCCCCTTCTTACTACCCAAAAATGAGATTCTTGCCGAATCCGAGTTTGCTGCTCCAACCATTACAAAACTCATACCTATTATGTTTAGTACTTCAGGTTCTTCTCTAGCCTATAATTTAAATCCCATAATGGATCAATTCCAACGAGCCCTTCAAACTATTACATTTTGTAATCGAATCTTTTGCTTCATCAATAAACGCTGGTTCTTCGATCAAGTTTTGAATGACTTTCTAGTCAGATTGTTCCTTCGTTTTGGATATTCAATCTCATTCTAAGCATCAGACAAGGGTGGTATTGAGATATCGGTTCCCCTCTAATCCAAGTTTAGCTCCGATTCTTAGGTCTCGAGAAGAGAGGGAAGTCTTATATATCTGATGACCTTTGTTACAGGGTCTGGAAAGGGAGGCCACAAAGTTACCCCCGGAGCCGCAACACCTTTACCAGACTGAGGCTGGGTAGTACTTCGGGACTGTACCATAAAAGACTGACCTGAGATTTGTCCAAGTAGCCATGGTCCATTACTCAAGATCAAGTGCCCTTCAAGAATTGGAATCACAAAGACACTCCTTTGACCACAACAAGGTCATAAACTCTCCACAGAAGACCGAAGAGAGTTAGATTTGCATCCTTGGCCATACTATACCACATTTACCTTATCAGTCTTTACTTTCAGTGCTTTTTTGTTAGCCGCTTCTCCTATCCGCAGAGAATAATAGTAAATTCACCTTTCTATTATTGTAACAACCCGAATTTTAATAACGTGTTAAAACCAGAAATCAAGGTATAATTAATTTGTAAAATGAGAATCAAGGGAAACTGGTTACTCCATTACGTTCGTCTCGGAATTCTGCTTGAAATAGAGTCCGAGTTTGCGTAAAACGGATGTCGTATGAAGAAGATATGGACGGATGAAGTTAGGCAGAAAAACCAGAAACCGGCTAGAATGCGCTGGCACACTTGGGAAGTGCGCCAGAACAAAATTGCACTGGCGCACTTGGGAAGTGCGCCCATGCAATTTTGCATTGGCGCACTTGGCAGGTGCGCCCAGGCCTAGCAGCAGGCCTGCACAGCTTTCTGGTTTGACCCTGGCTGGCCTAGTCGGGTTCTGGTCGAATTTCTGAGCTCTGGTGTGTCACTAGGGCTGACTTGCCACTTTTTGATTGGCTTCTCTTGAGATGGATGTCCTTGATTAACTCTAACTTCATCGACGGCTCTAATTAGTTTGAAACCCTATATAAACAGCCTCCTAGCCTCATTCTCCTTACACCATTCTTCTCTAAACTTATGCTGCTCAAACTCTTGATGATCATGGCTTCTTCTTCTTCCTATAAATTAAATTAAAATAAATTGTGAAGATTATTTCTTGAAGACTATGGCTAGGAATTTCTTATTGGGGATTTGCTTCTACAATCAAAGCAAGATTCAGCGATTCAACAATTCAACGACTAATTTCTAGACTTGACTTCTGCATCTAAATTTCTTAGACCACGATCTGTAAGTTCCAGTTACTTTTAGATAAAAACTATAAATTTAATATGGGCATGTTAAATTGGAATTGATTTATGAATGATTCAAATCTATTCTTGTTTTCTTCTTGGATCTTGACTATTGGGAATATTACCTATGACGTTGAAACTATTGTTAATGACATAAGACTACGCCTATGACTGTGAACATAAGAACATGACTATGCCTATGCCTATGACTGTGAATATAAGACTATTGCTTATGACTATGACAAGGCATCGATGATTCATGACCATGAGGTTATTGCTAAGAATTATGACTATGAAATTGGATCTAAGCTTGATTTTCTATTCAGACCTATTTTCTTTATTTGTCTTGATCTTGGGGATTTTTCTATTTAAGTTAGATCTATCCGTGTTCCTGAATCTAGATTATTATTCAAACCTTTTCATGTTCATAATGTTATGCCTGCGATGTTTTAATCAATTTATTCAGTTAGGTCATGCCTTGGAGATAAATTGATAATAGAGCAATGTTGTGGTTCTATTTTATCATCATGTTTAATTGGGAATTAATGAATAAGTCTATTCATGTGTATATGAACTTGAAGTATAACCCGTTATGACAAATTGTGTAGTTTATCATGTTATGCAAGTTTTAGGTTGTAAAATCCTATCACATATGTGACCAAATGTTAGATCTACATGTTTATGTGTATATGTAAAACCTATGTCATATTTCAAGTTCACACTTATTCATATGCTCATGATTGATTTGCAAGTTCACATATATGTAAGTTGATTTAGTCTATGTTGCAAGTTCACTTATATGTATGTTAATTTAGTCTACGTTGCAAGATTCACACCTATGATATTCATGTTGACTATTTTACAAGTTCACACCTATGATGTTCATATTGACTATGCCGAAAATGCCAAGTTTACACCTATGTCATGTTTATGTTAATGAATTTCTTTATGCCAATTTTGCGTACGTTAATTTAGGCTAAGTTTTTAGCCTAATATTATATGTCAAAAATCATGCGGACGAGAAATTAGGCTAAGATTGTTAGCCTAATATTTAGACGGGGTAACGTTGGGAAAAATTGGTAATTATAGGAAACTTGGTATGAAACTTACCTTGAAAACTTGACACGAACTTGACATGAATCTTGAACATGGACATGACGCTAGAATGAACTTGAAAATGGACAACTCGAGGTTGGGTTGAGTTTGCAGTGTAATTCTGCTCGGAACCGCCCGGCAAATCCGGTTACTGCAAACAATAAGATCCATTGTGGGTAGTTGGTCATATCGCACTTGAAAACTCGAGGTCAGACTGAGTTGTGGTGTAATTCTGCCCGGAACCGCCCGGCATATCCAGTGACCACAACAATAGGTCTGATGTGAGAGGTTGGGGTGCATTAATGAATTAATGCCACATGATAGGGTTAAGTCATGAACATGTAAGACAATACTTAACCAACTTGATACATGATTCGTAGGTGGGTTAAGTCACGAACTTGAATGACAACACTTAACCGACTTGACATGCTAGACTGATAGGGGTTAAGTCACGAATTTAAATGACAATACTTAACCTATTGGGCGGAAACCCTAGTTACACGGTCCGTTTCAGTAGTAACCCACTAGATGTATCATGGTACCCTGGGACTAGGCAGGGTGGGGCACGATTACTGGGCTGATTGTAAGCGACCAGAACGACGGATGTGTTTGTGCGCCAGTGTAGGTTCAGGCGGGCTATGGTCGTGCACGTGGTTCGGAGTTGAAAAAGCAGGCATTGGGCATTAGTAGGTTTATCTATGCATTCTTGATTCGTGTCGGTGGTTGGCACCATAGGGCTTGATACACCCTATGGTGGACCTAGCACGTGTGACTACATTCGTGATAGGTCCGTATGACACAGACACATGATGAGCTAGAACTTGTAGGGAGCCGATCAACTAGTGGATCGTTTCATTGGACCTATAAATGGGTCATTTCACGATATTGGGCCAAGGGATCATTTCATGATTAATATAAGACATGGGTTTGGGATTCTAGTACAGTTGATGCAGCGAACCTTGAATACGTGATGCTATACTTGATTTATACTTGATTTATCATGTTATTTTAGTCTATCTTGCCCATCTTGTCATCATCCGTATGTTTACTTTCAGTTTATACATGTCATGTTACCATTATCTGTTTTTATGCTGAAAGTCACTTGGACTTACCAGTCTTTATGACTGACCCGTTTCCTTTCACCCCTTTTTCTTCCGTTCCCCCCCCCCCCCAGGTTCTCAGGGAGGAAACTCTAGCACTTAGCTTGGATTTCACTTGCTTCGATTCAGCTCATGTACGGTTTAATCTTGAGATATTCTATGGCTGCATTTCTGCTACCTTTGGGGAATTAAGCTACTTTTGTTGTTTTAAGTTTATGCTTCTTTGTTTATGCAAGACATAATTTGTTGTAATGGAAAATAATGACTTTGGCTATTTCGTACTTTGAAGGAAAAAGGCTTTGACTATTTTGAAAGTAATAGAATTTATCTTTTGATTCTTCCGCTGTTTTATTTATGTTCTGTCTTGTAATATTTCTGAATTTTTTTACCTCGGTAACGCTCCTCCAAAACTTGTGCATTCCCTTTGTGAGTGACCCTAGCGGAGGTGGGTTGTTACATTTGGTATCAGAGCATAAGGTTACCAGACTGGGCAAAAGTTTCTAAAACCTTCTGAAATTATTTTCAAAAACCGTTTACAAAGAAGCATTTTTCAAGAAAAAGTCTTGTTTTATTTAAAGGCTATTCCCCAAAAGCCATTAGCACTATCCTTTGTTTCCTTGTTTGAATCTCTTTTCCTTTCTTTTCTCCATCTGTAGTCGCAGTAGTTTTTACATGCGACTAATCTTCTTTCTAGCTTCGTAGAGGGTTTTCCGTACGATGGAGATAGTTTCCGTGAGGCTTGTTAACATGTTACGTAGGGAAGGTATGGGTGATAAGTTAATGCAGATGAGTCTCAGAACGAGAAGAAAGACTCTGAGGAAGGATGCAAGAACAACAACAACAATAAGGATAACAAGACACGTGAGAAAAGAAAATGCCACTTCTGCGGTATCGAGGGGCATATAGCCCAGGATTGTAGAAAGAAGAAGATGAAGATGGGTGCATGCTTTCAGTGTGGTGATACTGGACATATCAACAAGAACTGCCCTAAGAAGCAAGGGCAAGCCCCACAGGCAGGTCCTTCTAGGGGTACATCTTTAACTTCTTCTCCTAGATGCTTTGTTTTATCTTTCTTATCTTCTCAATCCTATCTTGAGAACCTTAGGTAGAACCCTTTTGGATGTAAACATGTGATTGAAACATGTTATGGTTGATGTTTGCAAATGGTTGCAAGTGGTCGCAAGTGGTTGCTCGTGGTTGCATAACACACATTAGGCACTAGATCGGCTCAGACACATTTTCATATTGCATATGCATGAGTGTTTATACATGTTTATGGATGAAATTGAATGGGTTATCATGTGGATGTTGCATATGGATGGATGTTTGTGCACACATATAGTGTTTATGTGACTAGGACTATTTACATACATGTTGGATTCATGGCACTAAAGTTATTCTGCATTAAGAAGATCAATCAGGCCTGATCATTTGCATTAGATAAGGAGCATATACACACACTTTCTGCATATGTTCATATAGCATTAGAAATCTTTTAAGGATAATGGTTGCTTGTGGATGATGTTTTGAGTAGATGGATGATTGGATGATAGGATGCATTCTTCTTATCTTGAAGATTTCGGGGACGAAATCCTTTAAGGAGGGAAGAATGTAACAACCCGAATTTTAATAACGTATTAAAACCAGAAATCAAGGTATAATTAATTTTTAAAATGAGAATCAAGAGAAACAGGTTATGTCATTACGTTCATCTCGAAATTCTGCTTGAAACAGAGTCCGAGTTTGTGTAAAACGGATGTCGTATGAAGAAGATATGGACGAACGAAGTTAGGCTAAAAAACCAGAAACCGGCCAGAATGCACTGGCGCACTTGGGAAGTGCGCCAGAACAAAATTGCACTGGCGTACTTGGGAAGTGCGCCCATGCAATTTTGCACTGGTGCACTTGGCAGGTGCGCTCAGGCCGAGCTGCATGCCTGCACAGCTTTCTGGTTTGACCCTGGCTGGCCTGGTCGGGTTCTGGTTGAATTTCTGAGCTCCGGTGTGTCACTAGGGCTGACTTGTCACTTTTTGATTGGCTTCTCTTGAGATGGATGTCCTTGATTAACTCTAGCTTTATCGACGGCTCTAATTAGTTTGAAACCCTATATAAACAGCCTCCTAGCCTCATTCTCTTTACACCATTCTTCTCTAACCTTATGCTGCTCAAACTCTTGATGATCATGGCTTCTTCTTCTTCCTCTAAATTAAATTAAATTAAATCGCGAAGAATATTTCTTGAAGACTACGACTAGGAATGTCTTATTGGGGATTTGCTTCTACAATCAAAGCAAGATTCAGCGATTCAACAATTCAACGACTAATTTCTAGACTTGACTTCTGCATCTAAATTTCTTAGACCACGATCTGTAAGTTCCAGTTACTTTTAGATAAAAACTATGAATTTAATATGGGCATGTTAAATTGGAATTGATTTATGTGTGATTCATATCTATTCTTGTTTTCTTCTTGGATCTTGACTATTGGGAATATTGCCTATGACGTTGAAACTATTGTTAATGACATAAGACTACGCCTATGACTGTGAACGTAAGACTGTAACAACCCGGAAATCCGAGCCAATTTAAAAATTTTATTTTGGCAATTTTAATGAATTTTGAATATTTAAAATGGATTATTTTAAATAATAATGACGAGGAAATTTATTTTGAATATAATTCGAACGTATATATTTATATAGATCGTCGTTAGAATATTAATAATTATTTATAATTATAAAAGAAATTAAAAATGGCGCGGTAGTTCGATAATTCGATTTCAAACTTCAAATGAATGTATGGGATTCAAAATAAACCAGAATTTAACGAAACCTAAAATAATAGAATCTAATTGAAAATATCTTTCCAACGAATCCGAAAAATCAAAATTTCATAGCGGGAATCAAAAGTTATGTCCAAATGAATTTTCAGGATAGTCACTATAGAATTCTGGCTCTTAAAAATGGGAATTTTGCAAATGACCTCGTATTTTGATGAAACTAATTTTGTTGGATCCGTGATGTCAAGTTATTGCTAGATTCCAATTTTCATAATTTTCTGAATCGATATGTGAGCGTGGCAAAGGAAAACGTGTTTTGTCAATTTCGATCGACCTGAAAATGGCCATTTTTCAAACGGTCTCAGAATTTGATGAAACTAGTTTTGTTAGGACCGTATCGTCAATACGAAGCTAGAAAATATTTTTCTGAAATTTTTCGAGTTAGTAAGTGACCCTGGTAAATTGAAATGCACGTTCAAATTCAATATATAGAGTTATATGTTGATTTTGATGAAAACTGATCGCAACGATCGAATCAGCTTACGATACATATTCCATTGTGTTCGGAATGGGGGTAATTAGCGATGGACGACAGGTGGTGCGCCTCGTTTCGAGGCCGAAATTAAAAGTCAACTTTTTTGAAATAAAATAATAAAACTCTCTTCTCTCTCTCCCTATTATCACTCAGCCATCCCCCCATTTCTCTCTTCCACAATCAGATTTAAAAAAAAAAAAAAAAAAAAAAAAGAGGACGCGTCGGAAGACCGCCACTACGACGCCGCCAGTCGTCGTCGGCGATGGCGCCTCCCCCCTCCGTTCACCGATCGCCCCCTCTGGCCTCCCCATCGCGCCCCCTTAGCCCCCTTTCGATCGACGAGACCCCACCAAACCCCACGCCCTGAAACTGCCAACCCCCTCTGAACCACCACCGCCCCACCCTTCTTCGACCCCCGCGAGCTCCTCCGCCCCTCTTCCCTTCTCTCTCCTCTCTACCACCCTTAAGACGAAGGCCGCCACGCCAAAACCCGATGACAGCCGCTGTGGTCCCCATTTCTGCCACCGACGGTCAGTGTAGCACCATCCCTGACCGCCTCCAGACCCCATGCCGCTTTTGATTCCTCCGGTGAGCATTTATATACATTTTTAGTAGTTCTCATCATTAAAAATGCGATTTTTAATGGTAAATATCATATATAAAGATATGAGTTTTATTTCTATGAGTAGCACGATATTAAAAATGTAATCTTTCTTATAAATTGGCGTTATAAAGAGAAGAAGTGATTTTTAATTGACAAAAGAAGTGATTTTTAATCAACAAAAGAAGTGATTTTTAATCGACAAAAGAAGTGATTTTTAATCGACAAAAGAAGTGATTTTTAATTATGTAAAATATGATCTTTCACATATATATATATATAACGATATAAAAATTTGATTTTTATACATGTATAGCATATATAAAAATATGATTTTTATTAGATGTGAAGGTTAAAAATATAATTTTTATATCATAGAAAGATTAAAGATATAATTTTTATATAAGGAAGATAATAAAAATATGATTTTTATATAATAGAGAATATAAAATTATTATCTTTATATATGTAGCGAAATAAAAATCTGATTTTTATTATATATATAATGAGGTAAAAATATGATTTTTATAGTGAGGATATAAAAATCCAATCTTTATATAAGAAGAAGAAAATAAAAATAAGCAAGGTAAATATATATGAAATAAAAATATGATTTTTATTTATTGAAATGAAGTAATAAAATATAATTTTTATTTGAACTGCGTGAAAAGACTGCATTGGAGTTTCAAACCGATCCAGATGATTCAACAGTTCAAAAGCGAAGCACGGCGGAGTGGATCCCTCTATGAGAACTTCTCACCTTTTAAATTTTCTTTTCTAGTTAAAATATATACTAGGATGCAGACGGTGTTTAGTAGCACCCGACACCCATCGTCCACAGACCATGGACGGCTTGTATGCTTATTGTTTGATTTTGGTGTGTAGTTGATTGTGTGATGTGAAATAAAATATATATATAGTTAAAAATATTTTATAGTTAAAAATAGAATTTTTAACATGTATATGAAATGAAATAAATAAATATAGAGAAATCAGACGATTTGTTTATGTACACTGATTTGACTGATATTGATTGGGACGATAAATTTTACACATCGCCCAACTTCACAAATAAAATTTGTGTTTGTTGATTTGAAACCCCACACGGGTATTGGGATAATATATGACATACACTAATCCCCGTAATTAGTTGTATGTCGATCGGTTGATTGACAGGCTATTATAAGCGTTAGATATCTATATTGGATGCTTATACAGTGTAGTGCACTTTGGATGATTGTAACGACCCAGAAAATCTGAACCAATTTAAAATATTTAAATTGGCTATAATAATGGATTTTAAATATTAAAAATAAATATTTTAAATAATATAGATGAAAAGTGAGTTGAATCGACAATTGAAAACGAATACAATTAATTATAATTATAAACAAGGCCTGAAATGGCGCTGGAGTTTCAAAAATTGAATTCAAACTTTGTCGGACTGTACCGGGTGCAAAACAAAACGGATTTTAGTGAAACCAAAAATATTTAAATCTATTAGGGAATACCTTTCTAACGAATCTGAAAAATCGAATTTTCATAGCGGAAAGCAAAAGTTATGGCCGAATGAATTTTCAGAAAGGTCGCTATGGAATTTATATAGCCCGTGAAATTGGCCATTTTGCAAACGACCTCGGAATTCGACAAAACCACTTTTGTTGGATCCGGGATGTGAAGTTATTGCTAGGTTTCAAATTTCATAATTTTTGAAGCTAGTATGTGAGTTTGGCAAAGGAAAATGTGTTTTGGTCAGTTATAGTTAAATTGGATCGACTAGAAATGGGCCTTTTTGCAAACGGTCTCAGAATTTGATGAAACTTGTTTTGTTGGGACCATATCGTCAAAACATAGCTAGATTTATTTTTCTGGAATTTTTTGAATCAGTTTGTGGCCTTGGCAAATTGAAATGCACGTTCAAATCAAATATTGAATGTTTTATATTTTAATTTGAATGGAAACTGACTGAAACAGTCGAATGGGCCTTCGAAACATATCCCATTGTGTTCGGAATGGGGGTAAAACGCTAGGGACGACAGTCGTTGGGTTTGGATTGGGGTTCGTGGGCGAAAGGGGTATTTTGGAGATTTTAAAAATTATAAAATAAAATAAAAAATATCATTGGTCCACATCATTTCTCTCTCCCCCGACATTCTCTCTCCCCGATCGACGCACGGCGGAAAAGAACACCCCGCTTCTCTTTCGATTTCTGGCCAATCCACTCAATAAAATTCAAGGCCGATGTTAAGCTTTTTGTAGATCTTCCCGAGCTCTTCAAATCCGTATAAGCCTCGTCCCTTACCATCGCGTGTTCGTCGAGATACAAGCCCACAAAGTCGGCCACTTCGTTGCTCCGCCGTGTCTTCACCAGGCCGTCGATCAGAAGGTGGCCACCAGCGATTGGAAGCTGACTCCAAGCACTTCGTCGTGGTACTAGCCGATCATCCCCTCGTGCCTCGTATTGCGTGCTAGGTTGAAACCTAGTTTCGAACCCAATCAGAAAGGTAACGGCTTTGAACTTCTAAACTGATTTCAACTCTTTAAAACCGTTGCAAACTTTGAAAAATCATATCTTTTTGTTGTGTTAACGAAATTCGATGAAACAGGAAACATCGTGACCGTGTGGACGCCTTCTACATTTTAGAAGAGACCGCATATTTTTCTGAGGCTTCTGCTATTTTTGGTGGAGTGGAACCCAATGTGAGATTTCTAATTTATAAACAATATGGAAAACGACGATGTATAAATTATATAGTCGATGTATGAGTTATATAAGCGTTGTACACCTCTTGTATAAGCGTTGTATAAGTTGTATGTTCGATGTATAAGTTATATATGCATTGTAAAAATTATATATGTGTTGAAATAGAAGTGAATTGCTATATATAAATATAATATATATATATATGTATATATATATATATACGCCCCTCGTCCACAAACCATGGACGATATTTATTGGTTGTGATTGGTGTGGAAATTGATTGATAGCGAATGGTTGTTTGGGATTGTTTGTGGTTGATATTGATTGATTGTGGTTGAAAAATACCCATTTGTGGTTGAGAAATATTTGGTTGAAACCGCATAGGATTAGTTTGTGGAAATGAAATAAATATATACATGCCGCCTGCGTGCGAACTAGATGCATGATCCCCATTGTCAAAACCGCGAGGTTTTAAGGTAGAGCGAGGAGCCGTACTAGGGACGGTCCTGGTTTTAACTACCCTGCCGTTATGCTGCCGAAATTTTGAATAATATTCATGTGTTTGAATTATTTTCATTTGCTGAAACTATATTTATTCGTTGAATAGAAAACCTTCATGTGTTGAATCGATATTCATTCGTTGAATTGAAATTCATGTGTTGAATGGTATTCGTGTTTTAAATATAAAAATCACATTTTTATCTATATATATAAACTATAGAAAACCTTCATGTGTTGAATCGATATTCATTCGTTGAATTGAAATTCATGTGTTCAATGGTATTCATATTTTGAAAGAAATTGTTTTATAATAAAAATCCAAATTTTAACATCAATATGAAATGTATAAAATAATCCTGTTTTGAAACAAATTGTTTTACAATAAAAATCCTATTTTTATTACCTATATAAACCATATAAAATAATAGTGTTTTGAAATGAATTGTTTTACAATAAAAATCACATTTTTATTATATACATGAAATTGTTGAAATGTGAAGTATTAAAAATAGCCACTCGTTCAAATAAATATGCATGAGTTGAAATATTCATTAATTAGCTAATGATATGATTTTTTTTTCCTATGCATGCAACATTAGAATGAATGGTGTGTTTAAACCAAATGGAATCAAATATGAAGTTGAATGGAAAATGGTAAGTGATAAGAACGGTATATATGTACATGCATATTTATTGAACAGGTTATAGCAAAGGGGCTAGAGAAGAGGAATAAAATTTTGTGCCCGTCAAATAGGTACACATTTACTGTTTTGTTTGGGTGATGATTTTATGAGCCTGTTGGCTAGCCGCTTGGCTTTTTCTTTTTCTTTTTGACATGAGACGCCCGTGTGGCTATTTGGGAATTTTCCCAGCCCCTCCCGTACAAAGGAGGTTATGGTGAAATTTTCCGAAATTTAAAGGCGTTAGTGAAATATTTGAAGTAAAAACGATATTGAAATTGTTGAATGAACTATATTTATATAAATATATAAATATAAATAAAATTAAAATGAAACGTGGCCGTGCAGTTCGTGTTTTGAAACCGTGATTTCAAACAACTAGTGCGGGAAATCCGACCATTGGATTTCCCTAAAACCGCAACCATTGGGTTCGCCTTGGAAAAATCTTTCCAACGGCACCAACTTTGTAAAAATCCAACGGTTGGATTGTCTGGAATGTTTAATTCAAATCTGAAGAAAAAAAGCGCCAGAAACGATTATATATATATATATATAATTATATTTAATCGAATAACGACGCTGCAGTTCGTATTTTGAAATCGAAACTTCAAACGATTGTACCGGGAGATCCGACCGTCGGATTTTCCAGAAACTGGAACCGTTGGATTCGTTTTGAAAAGATCTTTCTAATGATGTAAATTTTGTGAAGATCCAACGGTTAGATTTTCAGATATGTGTAAATCAAATCTGAAGAAAAACAACGCCACGGCCGTGTTATGGCCCGAAGCGTCGTTTTGAATAAATTAGCTATTTTAAAATAAATAAAAATAGCGATAAATCGTTATAAAATATCATAAACGATATAGAAAGGAAATAAACTAAATTTGCTCGATTTATGGGGTATTTGATGGTTGAATGTGTTTGGTGTGAAAATTACATTAAAGAACAAAATTGGTGTTGTCGAATGATTTAACCATTGAAATAAATTGATTTGAAATTCTAAATATACGTGGATTATTTGAAAAGGCAGGGTTAATTCTCATTTCAAATAATTGACCGACGATTGATATTCGAAGATGAAGATGGTGGTCGAAGACCGGAGATCTTCACCTCGTTTGGATGGTAACCGAGGTCCTGATTGGGAGGCATCCCGAAATATGGATAATGAGTGGTGATCGTCCAGACGTACGTGGTGATCGATGGGTTTGCGAAGTATTTAGTGCCTCCGGTTTCGTTCAGACCCAGAACGGACTTGTAAATGGACTGTGTGTCTGACATTGGATTTTATTCTGTGTTGATTGATCTCTATTAAATATACATTTGTTTGGCGGCGGAGAATTTATTCTTTTGCTTAACGCCCTTCTCTGAAACGCACGAGCTCAGAGGTTGTATATCGATGGACATCAGTCGCATGGCATGAATTGCCTGTGTGGCATGCTAAGATGCAGTGATCAGGGCTTCTGTTGAAAAGCAAAGTCTTGTGGTGATGATCAAAGCACCGCCTGTGTGACGTAGCTTTGTGTATAATGTGAATTCGCGAGCCTCACACCCCGGTATGAACCAGAAACGAGAGAAGGACCTCAGGGAGGGCATGCGTTTCTTTCTAGCTAGGGTGGTGTCAGTGACCTACCAGCCCTGACATTTATATACTTTTCACCTATGTGGTTGTTGCTATTGCGAGGCGCCTCGGTTTGATCGGACGATCCGGGTCCGATGGAGTCATTCGTTGGCTCGTTTACGCCCCAAAGGGCGGGGAAACGTATTGTTCAGGAATTTTAATCCACATCGGTGGACCGGCCCTGTCGCTCCTAGGGTCACTCGAGCTCTGATCCTGAGACTCGGGCTAGGTAGTCTCGAATTCGGTAAGGACTATCTTTTGCCTTGGTTCAGGACGGAAATCCAATTTCCAAATACGACATCGTGCGATTTTGATTGTATACCTATATATGGCGACATAGTGGTATGGGGCATTAATGCCGTCTATGATTGATAGTTATGATTTGAAATTGTTTTCAAAACATATAAACACTAGCAATAATATCAAATGCCTTTGTTTTATTCGTATCAAGCATATTTTGGCCATTACAAGGTAAAACTCTATCCTCCGGTTTGCGTTGCATTGTGTGATGGGAACTGAGTCTTATAATGGCTTCATTTTTATAAAAAGCATTGCGTTGTTTAAAAGAAAGATTTGTTTTAAAGCATTGGCAATCCAATGGAGTAAACCCGTTCCACGAAAGTGGCGTGGTCCTGTGATTAGCCATATTATAAATGTGTTGAGTAGATTTCTCATACCAGTCCCATGACTGACTCGTAGTTTGTTTCACTTTCAAACTCGGGTGCCCCATTTTCTACACGGGCAGCCTTGTATTCAGGTTTAGCTGGTTCTTTCTGGATAGCTGGAGTTGAAGATGGATTCTATCATTTATCTCTTTTTATGCTGTTCAGCTCCTATTGTACATTATGTTTGTTTCCGCCGTAGACATATATGTATAGTTGAACTGTATTTGTACTAAGTATGATCCTGTATACTGTGTAACTCTGATGATTACTTTTATCCAGTATATTCTAATTGTTCATTATCTGGTGATATACACGTAAATGTGTATATTTTATCCGCATATTTACCTTATTTTATCTTTTAAATAAATGATATTGTGTATTTATAGCTGTGTTTTCAGATTGTTAACAAGAATCATGGTTTAGAGCATTTGATGAATAAAGCATGAAGAATTTGCTGAAAAAGAGTGAAGTTAAAATTACTAAAGCTTGAGGAGTTTAAAGCTTGAAGAAACGGTTGCAAATAAAGTTCAGTTGGGTAGATTTGGCTCACTAAAGACTCATATTGTGTTCACATTGGCTCAATTGCAGACCATTTCACTCATGTAGCGTTCACATTAGCTCCTTTGCAAGGCTTCTCATTCATGCACTGCATGCGTTCACACTGGCTCACTTACAAGGCCTCTTACTCTACAACCCCGTTCACACTAGCTTATGTGTTATTTGGGCTAATTCTTTAGTCCCACATTGTGTAATTAGCTAGTTAGTCTTTGTAACATCGGCTATAAGTACATTGTATCTCATTCATTGTGAAACACATTGGGTTTTATTCTGTAATTCTCTTCTTGGAATAAAATCATTCTTCTTCCTCTTTTCTATTTAGTTTTAGTTTTATTTATGTTCTTGTTATTTAATTTCTGTTTTTCTTCTTCTTTAGCTATGTCTAGCTAATCCCCTTTGATTAGGGGGTGATGACGCTGATAGTATGATTCAATATGAATCACATAGCCAAAGGATGAGGAATTCATGTATATAGATCTAGATCTGAACCAAGGGTTAGATCTGAACCTTAATATCCTGTGTCGTTTAAGAGCTATGCTCCTTCACAGGGTATATCCGTGTTCGGTCTAACAATTATCAGATTTAGATCTAATTTTAAGGTTTTAGAAATTAATTAGTAAATCTGTCCTGATAGTCTATGGTTGTAGAGCTGAGCTCCTGCATAGGCTATGCTTGTCGTTATTTACATATTTGTTTCTAAAAACTTATTATCGTTGATTCATGTTTGTGACAGAAACATGTATTAGATCTGGTTAACCTTTTCACTATTGATGATTATGAATCTGATCTATGTCATTATCCCCTAATTGCTTTCACTTATTGTTAAAACTCTCTTTTATTTAATTTCTGTTATTTTCTTTGTTTTCCACCAATCAAAAGTTAGGGATAACTTGATTGGATTTATTAATAAAATAATTTGGTCCCAGAGTTCGACACCCTCTACAACAATCCTTGTTGTTTAGGAAAGACGAACGAATTTTACAGTTGTTTACAATTGTATAATTTGTTCGCAAACAAATTTTGGCGCCGTTGCAGAGAAATCAGGAAAGAACTCAGAACAAAATTTGCAAGTTTTTTTTTTTTTTATTTGTTCAGATTGTGGTAACCAAATTATACCAAATCAAATAAACAAGATTTTTTTATCTATGCAAAAACAAAAAAAACAAAAGGGAACAAAATTAAATTAAACTATTTTTTTGTGTTTTTTTTATATTAAGAAAAAGAAAATTATAACCCGAAGGATTTAAAAACAAAAATTATTTTGGTCCCCGGCAACGGCGCCAAAATTTGTTTGCGAACAAATTATACAACTGAATTTTCGACGAAAAACTCTCTTCTTCTAGTATATGCGCGCTTGCCCCATGAACAACCAAAATTACAATTCTTTTCAAAATCCAATTGATTTTGGTTTCAATTCAAATCAGAATGAATTTCAAGCTGAAAACTTTTCGAATAATTTCCACCAATCTCATCAAACGATTGTACCCGAATATGAATATTGTCATTTGAGGATTAATGAGAATTTATCTGAGATGAGTCGACTATTAGCGCAAATGGATAAGAAAAATGCTGAATTTCAAAACAATTGCAACACGGGTTTTAACGAAATTTTTGAAAACCAAAATGATTTTCATAATATGAGTGAATATCAAATGTTGGTTATCGAATATGAAAAATGTGTTGCGAACAAATTAAATTTCTGGCAATGTTGGTTGTGGAAAATAAATAATGGACGACTTCTAAGAGATGAGGTAGATGAATTTTTAAGGTCAATCAGTGAGGAACACATAGAAACGACGAATCTAAAAAACAACATTTTGAAGTCTGGTATGTTTACCAATTTGATAGAAGAAAGCCTGAGTGAAATTGATCAATTAATGCATGACATTTGGAATTGTCGTGAGGACATCAAGGAATGGGCACGAATTTTAGATGAAAAACAAGCTTCTGAAAATAAAGATATCGAAAACATGTGTATTATTGAACAACTGTCTCAATACACCATTGAATTTTGGCAAAATCTAGAAAATCAATTACTTGAGGGAATTAATGATGTTGATGACTTTGAGGATTCCATGAAATTTGGCTTGACTTACATCGAAGAACTGGCTCAAAGAATGGACAATAGCGAACAAGTTTCTTATCGGATTGTTTATCAAATTTCTCTCCTTCAAACTGAAGTTACAAACTTGTTCAACAACTATAAATCTCAATTTAGCAACAAACAAGTTTCTGCCAATGTTTCTTTTGAACCAAATAGTCAGCCATTAACTTCATCACAACAGTACATAACGATTATTGATGATTCTGACGATATGACTGTTGATGAAAATGAAAATTTTGAAAAATCTCTGGTGCAAAACTCTGATTTCTGCGAAACTGAAATTCAAACTCAAACTGATGCTTCTGCTGAAAATTCAACTCTTACTGAAATCGAAAATTTTCAACTAACAACTTTTGAAATTGATGAAAATCTTAATGAAGTTGTTGAAATCTCGGTAATCGATTTGAACTTAAATTCAATTGAAAACAAAGACGTCAATCTTCAATTTGATCTTCCTCTCCCAAATTCTGAAAATTTTGAAAATATAGCAACTTTAGATTGTCAATCTAAAAGAAATGATGAAGTTGGTAATAACTGTTTGAGAGAGGATGACTTTGATGAACGAAAACTTCTTGAACTAAGTGACGATAACGTTGTTGGGTCTGAAATTGAAAATGAAACATTTGAAAATCTTGAAATTCTTGAGGTTGACAACAACGAAACTACTAAACGTGATTTTAATCACAATGACGATTTTTCTAAAATTGTTGAAACTCCTTGCGACTTGATCAATTCAACTGAACCTCACTGTGATCACCTGTTTTTCAATGATAAATTTCTACAGCATATGAACTCTTTCTGGAATAACACTGTTTTTGAGAAAACACAATTTCGAAATTTACTGAAAATTCATTTGTTCGGTTTTGACTTTGGATTTATGAATGAACCTTTAGTCCACAATATTTCAAATAACAAAACAAAACTGAACAATAATTCTCAAAACAAGTGTGGGGGTGAGAGTGATGCACACGTCTCTCAATTTATACATCATCTGAACAAATCAAATTTTGTTTTTGAAACTTTTACTGAACCCCAGCTCGATGACATCTCTTTAGCTGCTACAGAAATTCAATTTGATTTTAAGATCAATTGTAAGCTCAAAATTTTAAAATTAGCAACTCAAACTTTTGAAAAAACAAAATTTGTTTTTCCAAATCTGGAACTTGATATAAAATTCTTTATGATTTGGTTTTCTTTGCTGAAGCTGTGTCTCATAATCTTAATGAGGCTGATCCATTGGTCCATTGTGGACCGGTACATCTATTCGATGACTGCGTATTTTCGGCACACACATCCGGTAAGCCGTGCTGACCCTCTTATTTTATTTCCCTTTCACTAAGATATGTCTGATTATCGACTGTGAGGACACAGTCACGCTCAAGTGTGGGGGGGGGGATTTACATTACATCAGCAATCAAATTTTATGATGTAGGTCATTCATTGAACAAGGATTAACTTAAAATTCATAAATAACACCTTGGTTCTTTTTTGATAAGTTGAATTGTTGGGTGATGGGAATGAACATTATTTATTCATTGAATCGTAATGTGCCTTTTTAAGATGCTAGCTTGAGACTGTGCAGACGTTAGTCGTGTTCTGGAGTAAGCGTGTCAACCTTTATTATACATGTTAGAATGTGCAAGTAAAAAAAATTAAAAAAAAATGATTTTGCACCTACATTTGTTGGATTTTCTGAGTTAGTTTTCATGCATAATATTATTAATTTTTTCCACTCAAATTTTCAAAATCGTAAGTTCTAAAATCCACTTGGCCCAATTAAGGAGAAATGACTCATTGTAGCATTCTTCTTCGATACCCCACATTATTCAAACCCAAGTTTTAGTCGATTTACATCCATGTTTCGACAAGTTTATCTTATATTGGTATACTCAAGAACCTTTGTTTAAAGGTCAAAAACGTCACTTTTTATACCAATATTACACCACCCACTCCGTACTTGTTTTAAGGTAGGATAACCATATACCACATCTTATTTTATATGGGTTATCTATCTTACGAAACTTTGCTTATCATTCCTTTCAGCTTTTTGTATAACATCAATCCAGACTTGTGTGTTGAATTAAGGTTATAGAAGTAGAGTAACTAGGGCACAAAACTTTCCTTTCATGAAGTGTTGGCTTAGTAGAGGAGGAATCAAATGAAATAATGTACAGTATCATTCCATTCCATCTCCATTCTTCATTCATCGTGAAAAAAAAGGAAAAAAAAGAGAAAAGAAAAGGAAAAGAAAAAAAATGAAATAAAGAGAGAGTCTCTCTGAATAAAATAGTCTTCATCATTCTTGACTATGAAGCATCCATTTCCATTCCATCCACATCCATCATACAGTACTTAGAAGCAAGGATTGTAGTTGAGGAGATGAAAGGAAGCAAAACATCCATATGTGCCTTAGTATTACTTTATCTTTTGTAGCTTGAAATTCAACTAATACACTTGCCCTCTTATCTAGAATATTTTTAGAACTTACAAAATTTTCCTTCATCTATGCATAACTCTTATCCAATACTTACAGTTACATTGGTGCAAAATCATTCAAAAAAAGGAATAAAGAAATGATTGGGTGCACGTTGTCGATGTGTAGAACTTTGGTTGACACCACGCTCTTAACCTTCAAGACAATTACAGTGTTATCAAGGAATTACGATTCAGCTTGAAAAATTTTGTTCATTTTTGCACTAATTATGGGATGGACAATTTGGGGCTAAACCGTTATTATTGAAGTTAGGTGAAATCCTTGGAATGTGAAAGACCTTAAATATATTGTTTGATTAATCCGCGTACATAAGACGCTTTGGATTTTGTGGGTAGTATCCGCTGAAAACCCTCACGAGACAACACTCGTCCTACTGGGGACACCCAGAGGTTTAACGGCTTGTTGCATACGCTAAATGCAATCGTGTTTCCTACGAAAGTGTGACATATCTTAGTTTAGTTTATTCGAGGACGAATAAAAAGATAAGTGTGGGGGTATTTGATATACACGTAAATGTGTATATTTTATCCGCATATTTACCTTATTTTATCTTTTAAATAAATGATATTGTGTATTTATAGCTGTGTTTTCAGATTGTTAACAAGAATCATGGTTTAGAGCATTTGATGAATAAAGCATGAAGAATTTGCTGAAAAAGAGTGAAGTTAAAATTACTAAAGCTTGAGGAGTTTAAAGCTTGAAGAAACGGTTGCAAATAAAGTTCAGTTGGGTAGATTTGGCTCACTAAAGACTCATATTGTGTTCACATTGGCTCAATTGCAGACCATTTCACTCATGTAGCGTTCACATTAGCTCCTTTGCAAGGCTTCTCATTCATGCACTGCATGCGTTCACACTGGCTCACTTACAAGGCCTCTTACTCTACAACCCCGTTCACACTAGCTTATGTGTTATTTGGGCTAATTCTTTAGTCCCACATTGTGTAATTAGCTAGTTAGTCTTTGTAACATCAGCTATAAGTACATTGTATCTCATTCATTGTGAAACACATTGGGTTTTATTCTGTAATTCTCTTCTTGGAATAAAATCATTCTTCTTCCTCTTTTCTATTTAGTTTTAGTTTTATTTATGTTCTTGTTATTTAATTTCTGTTTTTCTTCTTCTTTAGCTATGTCTAGCTAATCCCCTTTGATTAGGGGGTGATGACGCTGATAGTATGATTCAATATGAATCACATAGCCAAAGGATGAGGAATTCATGTATATAGATCTAGATCTGAACCAAGGGTTAGATCTGAACCTTAATATCCTGTGTCGTTTAAGAGCTATGCTCCTTCACAGGGTATATCCGTGTTCGGTCTAACAATTATCAGATTTAGATCTAATTTTAAGGTTTTAGAAATTAATTAGTAAATCTGTCCTGATAGTCTATGGTTGTAGAGCTGAGCTCCTGCATAGGCTATGCTTGTCGTTATTTACATATTTGTTTCTAAAAACTTATTATCGTTGATTCATGTTTGTGATAGAAACATGTATTAGATCTGGTTAACCTTTTGGCTATTGATGATTATGAATCTGATCTATGTCATTATCCCCTAATTGCTTTCACTTATTGTTAAAACTCTCTTTTATTTAATTTCTGTTATTTTCTTTGTTTTCCACCAATCAAAAGTTAGGGATAACTTGATTGGATTTATTAATAAAATAATTTGGTCCCAGAGTTCGACACCCTCTACAACAATCCTTGTTGTTTAGGAAAGACGAACGAATTTTACAGTTGTTTACAATTGTATAATTTGTTCGCAAACATCTGCTGTATTTATTTAATTCTGTTCTGCTATTATTCTGTTTTCTGTGTTATATTCCAAAGATAACCCTTGTCTCCGTCAGTACGGGATTTGGGGTCGTCACAATGATGGTTGATTATTTATCGTTGCTATGATATACATGTACTGTGTGGAATCCATATAATTAATATTATATGGTAATTGATTGGGCCTCATTCCAATTGGGAAAATAAAATATATTAAATAATAAAAATAGTCATGTGTTGACGGTACTCATTTGTTGAGATTAGTCAAGTGTTGGAAAAAAAATATAGATTCATGTGTTGAACGAAATATTTTAACAATAAAAATTAACATCTTTATCAAAATTTTATAAAATATATTACATAACAAAAATAGTCACGGTCTGACGTACTCATTCGTTGCGATTAGTCAAGTGTTGAAAGAAATATAGATTCATGTGTTGAATAGAATAGATATTCGTTTGTTGAATAAAATAACAAAGTTATAGAAATATATAAAGCCGTGTTGATTAGATTTGCGCCATTTTGACGCGAGCGATGTTTATATCGATTTTATTCAAATATCGAAAAGGAAGTGATTTCAAAATATAACATTTTGAAAATATATATATCGATGATGTGGAATATTCAATTTTGATTAGAAATTGAATATGAAGTTGAAATCGTTTTGAAAACAAATTTAAAACGAATTATAAAATATGTTTTGAATTGAAATCGATGAAATATATAATATATAATATATAATATAATATATATATAAATATAATGGCCTGAATAGAACACGCCGCGCTGCGGCAGTTCGTGAATTTCGACCATTGACTTCGAATTGACGTTGCGGGAGATCCGACCGTCGGATTCTCCTAAAACCGGAACCGTTGGGTTCGTATTGAAAATGGCTTTCTAATGAATATTAGAAATTTGAAATCTAACGGTTGGATTTGGAATTATGTCCAAATCAAATTTGGAAAAGGTCGTTGTAAGTGCAGTTCGATGGCCGTTGATGGAAATCGACTGTACAAGCCTTGAGAAAATTATTAAAAATAATAATAATTTGTGTAAAATCATAAGAAGTGATTTAAGAAAAATTGGGATGAAAAACTCCATATTTGAAAAGATAAAAATAGATTTTTATCAAAATGAACTAATTTTGAACTAGAATTAAAAATCAATTTATTTTTGAAATAAATAAATTGAATTTGAAGTGGTTTTAAAAATAATCAGAATTTCCAATATACGTGAGTTGGAATGGATTTGAATCGAAATTATCTTTGGAATATTTCGATGTTGGATTTCGTGATTATACAGATATGGTTGTGGAAATTTGAAAGATATATTATATATCGTTATTTCCAATACGATATTTGTTGGTTTCAGAATTTGATGTTGAATATAAGCCGGTATATTTTCTATTCAGAGCCATGTATTTAATATCAAATGGGATTTTGGGTTCGTCGTGAATGGTGTCTTAAATAACACTGTTCTTGAACCCAGTTTAGAAAAGAATAAATCTTTTAAGTAAGATTTAGTGAAACTGTCCACTTAATTTGGTATTTAATTGGAATCGAATTTAAATTGGTTTTTGGGTTTATCGTGGATCGTGTTTTAGATGACATTGGTTCTTTAACCCAGTTAAAGACAGGATATTGATTTGTGGGAAAATTAAAACTAAGTGGAGTTATAATGAATCTGAAATTAGATTGAAATGTGAATTGATAATTTAAATTATCGTATTTGGAAAGTGATCGAGAATGGAGTATCGCCAGTTTTGCTCCGAGCGATAGTAAATCTTTAATTCGATTTAAACGTGAAATGGTAATTAAATTTACCGATAACACCATGGTGTTAGTTATGGGGTAATAACAATTTTTCTCGATGGGATAAATAGGTTGGGATTGGGAAATAAAATAAATAATTACTTCGGTGTGGTTCGCTAATCCCGACTAGTTTGGAAAAACCATAATATGGTTTGAAATGACATCCAAAGGAAGATTAAAGAATAAATTTTAAAGAATTTATTTTTGATAAAATTAATGGGAACCTTTCCCAAAGAATGTGAATATCAGAATAAAAGAATATTCTGAATTGGAATGAGGCGTATGTTGTGTTTGTGTAACATTTGTTTATTATATACGCGGGTTATTCAGAAAGGCCGGGTTTATACCCATTCTGAATAACTGATTCGACGATATGTCGAAGATGAAGACGGTGGTTGAGGACCGGAAGTATTCACATCGTTTGGGTGATTACTGATGATCTTGATTGGGTTGTACACCCAAGATGAGGGAATCAGTTGGTGGTCGTCCAGACGTACTTGGAGATCGATGGATATGCGAGGAAAGTGCCTCCTGTTTCATTCAGACCCATAATGAACTTGTAAATGGACTGTGTGTCTGACACTGGATTTTATTTTGTGCTGATTGATCTCTATTAAATATACATCTGTTTGGTGGAGGAGAATTTATTCTCTTGCTTAACACCCTTCTCTGAGACGTATGAGCTCATAGATTGTATATCGATGGACATCAGTCGCATGGAGTGAATTGCCTATGTGGCATGCCTAAGTGGAAAATGATCAAGGCTTCTGTTGAAAAGCAAAGTCTTGTGGTCGATGATCAAAGCACGGCCTGTGTGGCATAGCTTTGTGTATAGCGTGAACTCGCGAGCCTCATACCTCGGTATGAGTCAAAAACGGGATAAGGACCCAAGGAGTGCACGACGTTTCTTTCTAGCTATGGGTGATGTCAGTGACCTACCAGCCCTGACATTTATATACTTTTCACCTGTGTGGTTGTTGGATGCGAGGCGCCTCGATATTAGGTATGTTAGGACCGGGAAACGTGTGTTCAAGAATTGCCAATCCTCAAAAGAAAGGGAGGACCGGCCTTAGAGGTTCCATAGGATCATAGTGGGGTCCTGAGACATTTGCTAGAGTGTCTCGAATCGGAGAGGAGCTTGCCCCTTGCCTCGACTCATGACGGAAATCCAATTTCCAATACGTGTCATTCGGTTTTATTTGTAGAGCCTAGTATGGCGACATAGTAGCATGGGATACTATGCCGTCTATGATTGATATTTATGATTGAAATTGTTTTGACACTATACACTTATTATAGTATCAAATGATTTGTTTTTAAACGTATTAAGCATTATTTGGATGTTATAAGGGAAAACCCTATCCTTCGGCTTGCGTTGCATTGTGTGATGGGACCTGGGTCTTATAATAGCTTCATTTTTCGAAAAAGCATTGCGCTGTTTATTTCTATGCACTAGTGTTCCTGGGAGGAAACCCGTTCCGTGTTATACGGCGTGGTCCCTTGAATTACCCTCTTTTAAAGAAAAGTTTAAATAACTGTTTTAGTTCTCACACCAGTCACATGACTGACCTGGAGTTTATTTTTTTAACCTAAACTCTGGGTGCCCCTATTTTCGACGCGGGCAGCTAGTAGTTTTGGTTTTGCAGATTTATATTCACAGGATCCTGATTTACAGTTGGAACGATGCTCGGAAAGCTCTGTATCCATGTATTACTTTCAGTTGTGTTTTGTATTGTTTTCCGCTGCTATGTAATTTATTGTAATCTCTGATATTTATCGAATGTATTTTATTCATTTATACTCTGTATATTCTTGTATCTGATGGAATTGTTGTAATAACAATGAAATGTTCTTCTGTCTGTGTTCAATTTTGTCGTGTTCTCAAGGTAATCCGGGCTTTCCTGACCGGGGAAGTTCGGGTCCTCACAGTTGGTATCAGAGCTTTGGTTTACAGAGCTCGATAACAAGACACATTAGAACCATACGAAAGAATTCATCAGATATTGGATTAGTAAAATCCAATTAGAATGACTCGTTAGAGATAGGATCAGTAGTATCCTAGAATGAGTGTGAAGAGTATAATTTTCAAATGAAAACAATTTTGTTTTGAAAATTTAAACAATTTTATACGTATTTGAAAATTGATTTATTTTGAATTTGGACAATCGAGTATATAAATATTTTGCATATACGCGTCATGAACGTATATTCGAAGTGTTAATATACTGGATAGATATAGAATCACACTCTAGTCGCCCGGACATGGTCCTGATGATGAAGTATACCATCACCAGTATTTATTTTCGAGTGACGAAGGTGCGATATCTACATATTTCCATTAGACTGGTGTGAGAACCAAAATTTACTTAGGATTATTTGTTGTGATTTGGCATCAAAACATGATTTTCTATATATATCAAAAATTATGAATTTGAAATTATAATTCACTAATTGATTGATGGTTGTGCTGTTTGTTTATTTGTTTGATATTTTGAACCATTTAGCCTAATTGAATCAAATACTTAATTGTATTGAAAATTGGTCGCATTTGCTTGCATATACATATACTTACATTGAACAGGTCATAGCAAGGAGGCTAGAGTAGAGGAATAAAATTGTTTGCCCAACAAATAGGTACATGTTTATTGTATTTCTTGAGTTTTGAGTGATTTTATGAGCTGATTGGCTTTTTCTTTTGGATTGAAGAAGGCCATGGGAGGCTATATGAAATATCCCGAAGTCCCCAGTGTAGGGGAGGTTATGGCGAATTTTTTCGGAAATTTAGGGTGTTAGCCAAATTTTTGAAAAATTTGAAAAGTTCTTAGAAACTGAAAAGTTTAAGAACTTAAGCCGTAATGAAAATAATGAAAGTTGAGTTGATTAGAAAACAACTTTCACCTTCGTTCCTTTTCGCGGATGAAAAGTTTTAAGTGGGGGAGATTGTAACTACCCAAAAATCTGAGCCAATTTAAATTTTTTATTTTGGCAATTTTAATGAATTTTGAATATTTAAAATGGATTATTTTAAATAATAACAACGAGGAAATTTATTTTGAATATAATTCGAACGTATATATTTATATAGATCGTCGTTAGAATATAAATAATTATTTATAATTATAAAAGGAATTGAAAATGGCGCGGTAGTTCGATAATTCGATTTCAAACTTCAAATGAATGTATGGGATTCAAAATAAACCGGAATTTAACGAAACTAAAAATAATAGAATCTTATTGAGAATATCTTTCCAACGAATCCGAAAAATCAAAATTTCATAGCGGGAATCAAAAGTTATGTCCAAATAATTTTCAGAATAGTCGCTATGGAATTCTAGCCCTTAAAAATGGGAATTTTGCTAACGACCTCGGATTTCGACGAAATCACTTTTGTTGGATCCGTGATGTCAAATTATTGCTAGATTCCAATTTTCATAATTTTCTGAATTGATATGTGAGCGTGGCAAAGGAAAACGTGTTTTATCAATTTCGATCGACCTGAAAATGGCCATTTTTCAAACGGTCTCAGAATTTGATGAAACTTGTTTTGTTAGGACCGTATCGTCAATACGAAGCTAGAAAATATTTTTCTGGAATTTTTCGAGTTAGTATGTGACCCCGGTAAATTGAAATGCACGTTCAAATTCAATATATAGAGTTATATGTTGATTTTGACGAAAACTATCGAAACGATCGAATCAGCTTACGATACATATCCCATTATGTTAGGAATGGGGGTAATTAGCTATGGACGACAGGCGGTGGGCCTTGTTTCGAGGTCGAAATAAAAAGTCAACTTTTTTTGAAATAAAATAATAAAAAAATAAAACTCTCTTCTCTCTCTCTCTCCCTATTATCACTCAGCCCCCTCCCCCGTTTCGCTCGTCTACAATCAGATTTTTAAAATATAAAAAAAGAAAGAGGACGCATCAGAAGACCGCCACCGCGACGCCGCCAGTCGCCGCCGGCGATGGTGCCTCCCCCCTCCGTTCACCGATCTCCCCCTGGCCTCCCCATCGCGCCCCCTTAGCCCCCTTCGATCGACAAGACCCCACCAAACCCCACGCCTTGAAACCGCCATCCCCCTCTGAACCACCACCGCCCCACCCTTCTCCGACCCCCGCGAGCTCCTCCGCCCTTCTTACCTTCTCTCTCCTCTCCACCACCCTTAAGATGAAGGCCTCCACGCCAAAACCCGATGACAGCCGCTGTGGTCCCCATTCTGCCACCGACGGTCAGTGTAGCACCATCCCTGGCCGCCTCCAGACCCCATGCCGCCTTCGATTCCTCCGGTGAGCATTTATATACATTTTTAGTAGTTCTCATCATTAAAAATGCGATTTTTAATGGTAAATATCATATATAAAGATATGAGTTTTATTTCTATGAGTAGCACGATATTAAAAATGTAATCTTTCTTATAAATTAGCGTTATAAAGAGAAGAAGTGATTTTTAATTGACAAAAGAAATGATTTTTAATCAATAAAAGAAGTGATTTTTAATCGACAAAAGAAGTGATTTTTAATCGACAAAAGAAGTGATTTTTAATTATGTAAAAATATGATCTTTCACATATATATATAACGATATAAAAGTTTGATTTTTATACATGTATAGCATATATAAAAATACGATTTTTATTAGATGTGAAGGTTAAAAATATAATTTTTATATCATAGAAAGATTAGAGATATAATTTTTATATAAGGAAGATAATAAAAATATGATTTTTATATAATAGAGAATATAAAAATATTATCTTTATATATGTAGCGAAAAAAAAAATCTGATTTTTATTATATATATAATGAGGTAAAAATATGATTTTTATAGTGAGGATATAAAAATCCGATCTTTATATAAGAAGAAGAAAATAAAAATAAGCGGTGTAAATATATATGAAATAAAAATATGATTTTTATTTATTGATATGAAGTAATAAAAATATAATTTTTATTTGAACAGCGTGAAAAGACTGCATTGGAATTTCAAACCGATCCAGATGATTCAACAGTTCAAAAGCAAAGCACGGCGGAGTGGATCCCTCTGTGAGAACTTCTCATCTTTTAATTATTCTTTTCTAGTTAAAATATATACTAGGATGCAGACGGTGTTTAGTAGCACCCGACACCCGTCGTCCACAGACCATGGACGGCTTGTATGCTTATTGTTTGATTTTGGTGTGTAGTTGATTGTGTGATGTGAAATAAAATATTTATATAGTTAAAAATATTTTATAGTTAAAAATAGAATTTTTAATGTGTATATGAAATGAAATAAATAAATAAAAACAAATCAGATGATTTGTTTATGTACACTGATTTGACTAATATTGATTGGGACGATAAATTTTACACATCGCCCAAATACACAAATAAATTTTGTGTTTGTTGATTTGAAAACCCACACGGGTATTGAAGATAATATATGACATACAATAATCCCAATAATTAGTTGTATGTCGATCGGTTGATTGACAGGCTGTTATAAGCGTTAGATATCTATATTGGATGCTTATACAGTGTAGTGCACTTTTAATGATGGTTGATTATTTATCGTTGCTATGATATACATGTGTTGTGTGGAATCCATATAATTAATATTATATGGTAAATGATTGGGCCTCATTCCAATTGGGAAAATAAAATATATTAAATAATAAAAATAGTCATGTGTTGACGGTACTCATTTGTTGAGATTAGTCAAGTGTCGGAAAAATATATACATAGATTCATGTGTTAAACAAAATATTTTAACAATAAAAATTAACATCTTTATCAAAATTTTATAAAATATATTACATAACAAAAATAGTCACGTGTTGACAATACTCATTCGTTGAGATTAGTCAAGTGTTGAAAGAAATATAGATTCATGTGTTGAATAGAATAGATATTCATTTGTTGAATAAAATAACAAAGTTATTGAAATATATAAAGCTGTGTTGATAAGATTTGCGCCATTTTGACGCGAACGATGTTTATATCGATTTTATTCGAATATCGAAAAGGAAGTGATTTCTAAATATAACATTTTGAAAATATATATATCGATGATGTGGAATATTCACTTTTGATTAGAAATTGAATATGAAGTTGAAATCGTTTTGAAAACGAATTTAAAATGAATTATAAAATACGTTTTGAATTGAAATCAACGAAATATATAATGTATATTATATATATATATATATATATATATATATATATATATATATAATGGCCTGAATAGAACGCGCCGCGCTGCAGCAGTTCGTGAATTTCGACCATTGACTTCGAATTGACGTTGCGGGAGATCCGACCGTCGGATTCTCCTAAAACCGGAACCGTTGGGTTCGTATCGAAAAGAGCTTTCCAATGAATATTAGAAATTTGAAATCTAACGGTTGGATTTGGAATTATGTCCAAATAAAATTTGGAAAAGGTCAATGTAAGTGCAGTTCGATGGCCGTTGATGGAAATCGACCGTACAGGCCTTGATAAAATTATTAAAAATAATAATAATTTGTGTAAAATCATAAGAAGTGATTTGAGAAAAATTGGGATGAAAAACTCCATATTTGAAAAGATAAAAATAGATTTTTATCAAAGTGAACTAGTTTTGAACTAGAATTAAAAATCAATTTATTTTTGAAATAAATAAATTGAATTTGAAGTGGTTTTAAAAATAATCAGAATTTCCAATATACGTGAGTTGGAATGGATTTGAATCGAAATTATCTTTGGAATATTTCGATGTTGGATTTCGTGATTATACAGATATGGTTGTGGAAATTTGAAAGATATATTATATATCGTTATTTCCAGTACGATATTTATTGGTTTCAGAATTTGATATTGAATATAAGCCGGTATATTTTCTATTCAGAGCCTTGTATTTAATATCAAATGGGATTTTGGGTTCGTCGTGAATGGTGTCTTAAATAACACTGTTCTTGAACCCAGTTTAGAAAAGAATAAATCTTTTAAGTAAGATTTAGTGAAATTGTCCAGTTAATTTGGTATTTAATTGGAATCGAATTTAAATTGGTTTTTGGGTTTATCGTGGATCGTGTTTTAGATGACATTGGTTCTTTAACCCTGTTAAAGACGAGATATTGATTTGTGGGAAAATTAAAACTAAGTGGAGTTATAATGAATCTGAAATTAGATTGAAATGTGAATTGATAATTTAAATTATCGGATTTGGAAAGTGATCGAGAATGGAGTATCGCCAATTTTGCTCCGAGCGATAGTAAATCTTTAATTAGATTTAAACGTGAAATGGTAATTAAATTTACCGATAACACTGAGGTGTTAGTTATGGGGTAATAACAGTTTTGCTCCATGGGATGAATAGGTTGGGATTGGGAAATAAAATAAATAATTACTTCGGTGTGGTTCGCTAATCCCGACTAGTTTGGAAAATCCATAATATGGTTTGAAATGACATCCAAAGGAAAATTAAAGAATAAATTTTAAAGAATTTATCTTTGATAAAATTAATGGGAATCTTTCCCAAAGAATGTGAATATCAGAATAAAAGAATATTCTGAATTGGAATGAGGCATATGTTGTGTTTGTGTGACATTTGTTTATTATATACGCGGGTTATTCAGAAAGGTCGGGTTTATACCCATTCTGAATAACCGATTCGACGATATGTCGAAGATGAAGACGGTGGTTGAAGACCGGAAGTATTCACATCGTTTGGGTGATTACTGATGATCTTGATTGGGTTGTACACCCAAGATGAGGGAATCAGTTGGTGGTCGTCCAGACGTACTTGGAGATCGATGGATATGCGAGGAAAGTGCCTCCGGTTTCGTTCAGACCCAGAACGAACTTGTAAATGGACTGTGTGTCTGACACTGGATTTTATTCTGTGTTGGTTGATCTCTATTAAATATACATCTGTTTGGTGGCGGAGAATTTATTCTCTTGCTTAACACCCTTATCTGAGACGTAGGAGATCAGAGGTTGTATATCGATGGACATCAGTCGCATGGAGTGAATTGCCTGTGTGGCATGCCTAAGTGGCAAATTATCAAGGCTTATGTTGAAAAGCAAAGTCTTGTGGTTGATGATCAAAGCACGGCCTGTGTGGCGTAGCTTTGTGTATAGCGTGAATTCGCGAGCCTCACACCTCGGTATGAGTCAAAAACGGGATAAGGACCCAAGGAGTGCACGACGTTTCTTTCCAGCTATTGGTGATGTCAGTGACCTACCAGCCCTGACATTTATATACTTTTCACCTGTGTGGTTGTTGGATGTGAGGCGCCTCGATATTAGGTATGTTAGGACCGGGAAACGTGTGTTTAGAAATTGCCAATCCTCAAAAGTAAGGGAGGACCGACCTTGGAGGTTCCATAGGATCATAGTGGGGTCCTGAGACATTTGCTAGAGTGTCTCAAATCGGGGAGGAGCTTGCCCCTTGCCTCGACTCATGACGGAAATCCAATTTCCAATACATGTCATTCGGTTTTATTTGTAGAGCCTAGTATGGCGACATAGTAGCATGGGATACTATGCCGTCTATGATTGATATTTATGATTGAAATTGTTTTGACACTATACACTTATTATAGTATCAAATGATTTGTTTTCAAACGTATTAAGCATTATTTGGCTGTTATAAGGGAAAACCCTATCCTCCGGATTGCGTTGCATTATGTGATGGGACCTGGGTCTTATAATAGCTTCAATTTTCGAAAAAGCATTGCGCTGTTTATTTCCATGCACTAGTGTTCTTAGGAGGAAACCCGTTCCGTGTTATACGGCGTGGTCCCTTGAATTACCCTCTTTTAAAGAAAAGTTTAAATAACTGTTTTAGTTCTCACACCAGTCACATGACTGACCTGAAGTTTATTGTTTTAACCTAAACTCTGGGTGCCCCTATTTTCGACACGGGCAGCTAGTAGTTTTGGTTTTGCAGATTTATATTCACAGGATCCTGATTTACAACTGGAACGATGCTCGGAAAGCTCTGTATCCGCGTATTACTTTCAGTTGTGTTTTGTATTGTTTTCCGCTACTATGTAATTTATTGTAATCTTTGATAATTATCGAATGTATTTTATTCATTTATACTCTGTATATTCTTGTATCTGATGGAATTGTTGTAATAACAATGAAATGTTCTTCTTTCTGTGTTCTATTTTGTCGTGTTCTCAAGGTAATCCGGGCTTTCGTTACTGGGGAAGTTCGGGTCCTCACAAAGACCATGACTATGCCTATTCCTATGCATATGACTGTGAATATAAGACTATTGCTTATGACTATGACAAGGAAAATTATGACTAATCACCTATGATTCATGACCATGAGGTTATTGCCTAGAATTATGACTAGAAAATTGGATCTAAGCTTGATTTTCTATTCAGACCTATTTTCTTTATTTGTCTTGATTTTGGGGATTTTTCTATTTAAGTTAGACTTTTCGTATTCTTAAATCTAGATTATTATTCAAACCTTTTCATGTTCATAATGTTATGCCTATGATGTTTTAATCAATTTATTCAGTTAGGTCATGCCTTGGAAATAAATTGATAATAGAGCAATGTTGTGGTTCTATTTTATCATCATGTTGAATTGGGAATTAATAAATAAGTCTATTCATGTGTATATGAACTTGAAGTATAACCCGTTATGACAAGTTGTGTAGTTTATCATGTTATGCAAGTTTTAGGTTGTAAAATCCTATCACATATGTGACCAAATGTTAGATCTACATGTTTATGTGTATATGTAAAACCTATGTCATATTTCAAGTTCACACTTATTCATATGCTCGTGATTGATTTGCAAGTTCATATATATGTAAGTTGATTTAGTCTATGTTGCAAGTTCACATATATGTATGTTGATTTAGTCTACGTTGCAAGATTCACACCTATGATATTCATGTTGACTACTTTGCAAGTTCACACCTATGATGTTCATATTGACTATGCCGAAAATGCCAAGTTTACACCTATGTCATGTTTATGTTAATGAATTGCTTTATGCCAATTTTGCGTATGTTAATTTAGGCTAAGTTTTTATCCTAATATTATATGTAAAAAATCATGCGGACGAGAAATTAGGCTAAGATTGTTAGCCTAATATTTAGACGGGGTAATGTTGGGAAAAATTGGTAGTTATAGGAAACTTGGTATGAAACTTACCTTGAAAACTTGACACGAACTTGACATGAATCTTGAACATGGACTTGACACTAGAATGAACTTGAAAATGGCCAACTCGAGGTTGGGTTGAGTTTGCAGTGTAATTCTGCCCGGAACCGCCAGGAAAATCCAGTTACTGCAAACAATAGGATCCAATGTGGGTACTTGGTCATATCGCACTTGAAAACCCGAGGTCAGACCGAGTTGTGGTGTAATTCTGCCTGGAACCGCCCGGCATATCCAGTGACCACAACAACAGGTCTGATGTGAGAGGTTGGGGTGCATTAATGAATTAATGCCACATGATAGGGTTAAGTCATGAACATGTAAGACAATACTTAACCAACTTGATACATGATTCGTAGGTGGGTTAAGTCACGAACTTGAATGACAACACTTAACCGACTTGACATGCTATACTGATAAGGGTTAAGTCACGAATTTAAATGACAACACTTAACCTATTGGACGGAAACCCTAGTTACGCGGTTCGTTTCAGCAGTAACCCACTAGATGTATTATGGTGCCCTGGGACTAGGCAGGGTGGGGCACGATTACTGGGCTGATTGAAAGCGACCAGAATGACGGTTGAGTTGGTGCGCCAGTGTAGGTTCAGGCAGGCTATGGTCGTGCACGTGGTCCGGAGTTGAAAAAGCAGGCATTGGACATTAGTAGGTTTATCTGTGCATTCTTGATTCGTGTCGGTGGTTGGCACCATAGGGCTTGATACACCCTATGGTGGACCTAGCACAGGTGACTACATTCGTGATAGGGCCGTATGACACAGACACATGACGAGCTAGAACTTGTAGGGAGACGATCGACTAGTGGATCATTTCGTTGGACCTATAAACGGGTCATTTCACGATATTGGGCCAAGGGATCATTTCATGATTAATATAAGACATGGGTTTGGGATTCTAGTATAGTTGATGCAGCGAACCTTGAATACGTGATGCTATACTTGATTTATCATGTTATCTTAGTCTATCTTGCCCATCTTGTAATCATCCGTATGTTTACTTTCAGTTTATACATGTCATGTTACATTTATCTGTTTTTATGCTGAAAGTCACTTGGACTTACCAGTCTTTATGACTGACCCATTTTCTTTCGCCCCTTTTTCTTCCGCCCCCCCCCCCCCCCCGCGCCCCAGTTTCTCAGGGAGGAAACTCTAGCACTCAGCTTGGATTTCTCTTGCTTCGATTCAGCTCATGTACGGTTTGATCTTGAGCTATGCTATGGCTGCATTTCTGCTACCTTTGGGGAATTAAGCTACTTTTGTTGTTTTAAGTTTATGCTTCTTTGTTTATGCAAGACAAAATTTGTTGTAATGGAAAATAATGACTTTGGCTATTTGGTACTTTGAATGAAAAAGGCTTTGACTATTTTGAAAGTAATAAAATTTATCTTTTGATTCTTCCACTGTTTTATTTATGTTCTGTCTTGTAATATTTCTGAATTTGTTTACCTCGATAACGCTCCTCCAAAACTATTGCATTCCCTTTGTGAGTGACCCTAGCGTAGGTAGGGTGTTACAATTATCTTGTAGAGGCCAAGTTTATTAATCCGGGCGAAATTGGACAAGAGTGAGAGCTAGACTGACTGTTGGCCAAATGTGGACGATGAAGCCAGATGAAGAAAGGCGACCCCCAGCTACTCATAAGATAAGAAGATGAAAGATTGAAAGAGGCCAGTATTATTTACTCTCACCCCTCTTCAAAGTGCATTTTCTATCGCTGTAAAATGCCCTAATTATTGAAAGTTTGATGTCCATGATAAATCAATGGTTCAGCTGCACCGTTGCTTTCTTTCCTGTCCCTCCCCTACGCTACGCACCTGGAGATAGCTGCTTCCTTACCTCAGTTGATTACCTTCAATAGGACTGGCAGTCAGGATTCATAGCCCCAGTATATTAATTGGTGAAAATAGCTCTTATTCATTTGCTTTGGTGTTATGTGTTTAGTTCACCCCAATTGTAGGAGAAACTCATGTTCGAGTGTGTAAATCACTTGATCTGATTGTAATACCTTGATCTCCTGCTACCCACCTTGAGATCAACTAGGAGAACCATATTACTTACTACTTCTTGTTAGTTTTCATATTAATTGCAGGGACAACCAGCCAAGTATATTAATCTGGGCCTAATAGCTTAGTTAACTCGGCCTTACTCAATAAGCGTCACCGAATCCTATGAGAAACCACTCGTGGTAGTCCATTTGTTTGTTCAGGTCCCTATTAATACACTGGCCTTCCTTTGGGCGCCTTGTTGTTGCTGATGAGTCAAGGGCTGCTGTTGCTAATGTAGCTCTTGTTGCTAGCTTCTTTGCTTGTCTGCTACGCACCTTGTTCTGGTAGGAAGAAACTCGCAAGCACCTGAGAATTCATCTGAATTGGAATGGTCTACCGGAGGGACGTAGTAACATACTAGCAGTTTATAAGACTGATGATCATCTGAAACCTGTTGTTTGTAATAAGTAGAGAAAAGAAGGGAAACATTATGAAATGCAATACGTTATACTTAATCATAAACTATGTAATCTGTAAATCTGAGAATCTGAATCCTGCTGATAAGAAGAACATGTTATCTGAAAACCTAAGAATCTAAAATCTGCTGATAAAAATAACATGTTAAAGGCTTATTAATGAACTTAAATGGGGTAAGTTATGTAGCTGAAATTAATAAGAAAGAAGAACTTGGTAACCTGAATAAGAAGTTAATTTGATTTGAAATAACCAAGTTAGCTAGAAATCTAATGAGGTAGAGCAAGCGCGTAATTAAATGTTTGGACATGGGGCCTAATAACACGTTAACTTGAGGCGCTTGGACCAGTCCGTACGTCTGAAAGTGAAGAACCCAACAGGGTGGATGATCGTGGTGTCGTGAGACACGAGGGGGGTCGCACATCCATCTGATCATCGGGGAAGTTCGTACGCTTACGTAGCATGGTGATGGCAGTTCTATGCAGAACGTAGCGTTGTCATATAGAGATCCGTATGTCGTTCTGGTATAGGATGAGGGACTACGTATATTTATGTGGCATTGTGGCAGAGACCATGCGAGTGGGGTTCCATTGGGTATACCTTAATATTGGGGGTAGATATATGTATATTGTATTAGGTTAATCTACTGGGAGTAGATGGGTACGACGTGTGTGTAAACCTTGAGTGTTATTAACACAAGTAACCTAATAAATAAGAAAATGTAACTGAATGGTATATGTAGGGTTATCCAGAATGTGTAGTTTAAATCCAGTCACTAGAACTTGTGTTCTGACCCTTTCCTCATAAAATACTCGCAGGTTAGATTTGTGGCAGAGATATGACAGCTTTGGATACTGGTTAGCACTATTATTATCTGGGTAAGGCTATATTTGATTATATTTCATTCCATTACACTTTGAGATGTTTTCTGAACTCTGATATGTTTATTATCTTTGTCTTTTCTTCAGGATACAAGACAAACCAACATGAGTCTTGATAGATTAGTACTTTGATGAAAAAAAATCAGTTTGTTGGAATTCGGATTGTTACCTTCCATATGGCCATCAGACATGGAATGGATAATTAAAACTTGGCATACGCGTTTTCCATCAACGTTTGGACATTCACACTACAACAAAATATGGTATTAATAATGTTATTTGATAACACGATATTCCCAAGTGTTATTATTCACACTTAACCAGGTTATTATGTTTTGACTCTATCACGTGTAACGCTCCTTCTTTCCTACAAATTATTCAACGGTGTTCAACAAGGTAACGCTCCCTTGTGAAATTTTCACCGTCTCCCTCCGAAACCATTTCCCCTCCCTCCAAAACCATTTCCCTTCACAAAAAATCATGTCGTTTCTCTTTAATCTCCTCAACCGATTGAAGAAAGCATGATCTGTCGAAGCTAGGGCGTTTTGGATCTAATCGTCGATTTGGATTCTGGTAAGCGAATCCATAACGAATAATTTATGTGAATTCCTAATTTTTAAGTTTAGGTATGTATTTTATACTAGTTCTTTGATAGACTTGGTCTTCTTTTGACCGATTCGGTATTGTCGAATAGAATGATGTCGTTCCTCCATTACTGGCATCACAGGTTGTAGCAGACATTAGTTATTTTCCACTACGTCCAAGATGATACAAATTTTCCAATCCATTTGTTAATAAGGTGAATTATTCCAAACTATTTTCGCATTTTGGTGGATTTGTATTTTTTGACTTCCAGTTCTATGTCAAATTGATGGTCTACTGATAGGTTTTCCCAAATTTAACAACTAATTTGCATTTGCTAAACAAAATGATACTATTGATTTACATGCTAAGACATTGTACTTTGTGAAAAAACTAAATTTGAAGAGGAATTATTTAGATGAGGAGGAGGAGTTGGATACACAAATAACTTTTCTTTTTTGGATCAACTTTCAACACTTACAACAATATCTTTTCCTTATCCTCACTCTCTTTTCTTTTCTCTTTCACTTTTCACTCTTTCTCTTTTTTTCACTCTTTCACATACAACTAAATGGCCACCACTATATATAGTGGTTTACATGACTTCTCAAAAGACACCCCTTCATCAAATGGCATAAAACTTAACGAACTGACACATCATTAATCGACTTGACCCTTTACCAATACTTATTAAATAGACACACCTAATAGACACAACACTTTACGAACTAACATGACAATTGACTCTAAAGACACATGGCTCATCATTTTTATCATTTCCTATATTTTATTTAAAGTTTACCCAACAAAACTCCCCCGTAAACTTTAAATGCTTCAGTCTTTCAAGGCGGTTTGTATACGTCATCGACCAAATCAGCATATGGAGGCGTCTCCTCCTTAGCATCTCTTTCAACATATTCCATGTACTCTTCATTGACATCTTTACTAATGCGTGCGTTGCTTTGTGTGAGCCCTTTCCATCTGTTTTCATCCATCAAAATCTCATACAAATCCTTTGCTCTACAACTGAACTTCTCAGTAACACTTATACTTTTAAATCCAGCTTTATCTTTTTTCTTATCTTTCTCTGCCTGCTTCTTTTCAACGTTAGTGGGAGGCACGACTGGAGCTGACATAACTTTCTCCTTTGAAACTGTCTTTTTAACTTCCATTTTATCTTTACAGGGCTTCCTTTTGCCATGGCCTGTACATAAATCTTCGCTTTCTCCAAAATTACATGTTTGCCTTTCACTAGTATTGCATCTTTGACTCTCTTGCCTAAAGAACCGTCATCATCTTTAACTAAAACCCTAATCTTTGGATCCTCATCTGCATTCTCATCAGCCACGTATGGAATCTCAACCGACCCATTTACTTTCTTCTCCTCAGCCTCGACTGTAACTCTCTCTTGCTTCTGAGGCAGCACTCTCACTTGATTTTGGCTTTTCTTATGCTTTTTCTTTAACAGCTTTCTCTCTCATCTTCTCCTCTTCTTTTCTTGCCTTCTCTTCCCTTTCTTCTACTTCAGGTTCTTCGACCTCCTCTTCATCTTCTTCTTCTTTTATTTTTGTTTCATCCTTTCCATACACCTCTCTCAAAAATTCCCATGAATCTTTCGCGGTTTTCTCTCCATTAATATGATTCCATGCTTCTCCATCAACGTTCTCACTCAACAAAACACGAGCTTGATTATCTCTCCGTCTCAAGCTTACAAATTTTTTATGCTCTTTCTCTGTCATGTTTTTAACATCCTTTGGCCACTCATAGTCACTCTCAACAATCTCCCATAGTCCTTTGGAGATCAACTCTTCTTTCTTTCTACTACTCCACTTTTCGAAGTTTTCTTTTGTGAGAACGAACGGTGAGAAGAATAAAAATACCATTGTTTCAACCTAGGCTCTGATACCAATTTGAAGAAACTAAATTTGAAGAGGAATTATTTAGATGAGGAGGAGGAGTTAGATACACAAATAACTTTTCTTTTTTGGATCAACTTTCAACACTTACAACAATATCTTTTCCTTATCCTCACTCACTTTTTTTCTCTTTTCTCTTTTCTTTTCTCTTTCACTTTTCACTCTTTCTCTTTTTTTCACTCTTTCACATACAACTAAATGACCACCACTATATATAGTGGTTTACATGACTTCTCAAAAGACACTCCTTCATCAAATGACATAACACTTAACGAACTGACACATCATTAATTGACTTGACCATTTACCAATACTTATTAAATAGACACACCTAATAGACACAACACTTTACGAACTAACATGACAATTGACTCTAAAGACACATGACTCATCATTTTTATCATTTCCAATATTTTATTTAAAGTTTACCCAACACTTTGCCTAGCTATAATTTAAGTTCCGCTTTGTTTATGTGTTGGTTGCTGAAAGAGTGGTTGCTGCAATTGAAGGGATTTTAATGTTGACGTATAAGAAGAAAGCATGTAAACATATTAGGAAGTTCCAGTCTTCCATTGTTTGGTTAATATTGGAAAGTAGGTGTTTGCTTGGGTCTTTTTGTAGATGATATTAAACTTGGAAGCTGTCGATTTTTATTTTCTTTCTTCAAATTGATCCTTATGATTGTATTCATGCTCATTGGATGCTCGGGCATTTTTATATTATACCGGTTATGTTTATTACATGCATTGTGCAACTGAATGAAAGAAAGTATTTAGAAAGATCAAAACTGGTAATGGCATTTCCTGTTTTAAGTTTAAATCAAATTTAGGTGCTAGAAAAATATTCATATAAGTTTATTCTTCAATGGATGATCTTGATTTTATTTCATTTTTGTTTTATGATTCAGTTTAGCGTAGCATTTTACTAATTGCTTTGACTATAGAAGTATTTAAAATAAAAAGGATAGCAGTGTTGGGTTTCACTTCTGATGATATTTGCTAGCTAATAGCATAAACAATAAATAGTTTTAATTACGATACTGATGTAACTTGCCTCTTGTTCATTAGCGCTCTTCTTGTAATATTCATATTTCCACTCGATTATCCTACTATTTTTACAGTTATAAAATGATTTTATGCATTTATATATAGAAGATACACAATATTATATTCCAATCATACGTACGGATAATCATTTTATTTTATATTGGTTATTGTTTGTGTGCCTACTTAAATTTTAGATCAATTCTTTTTTGTGTTAGAAGGGTATGTTACACTTACTAGGGAACATTCAGTTTATGTGGAACTGTAATCGAATCAAACTAGAGGATTTGTTGTTTATTGCAACTTCTGTCAATCTTGATATATTTATTTTGAAAACATAAGACATACCCAATTTGCTTTGATAAGTCACTATCAGGTTAATTTTATTTTCCTTTCTGGTGAGTAGGATTTGACGGAAAAGTGATTGTAGCTAAAAGAAGAAGCCAGAACTTAAGTTATAAATCTAACTACAGAAGCCCACTTGTGTTCAGCTGTGCCACAAGAAAGGAACAAAATTGAGGTAATCGATTAGTTTATTATTATAGAATTCTAGCCGACTTTTTGTTGAATAATCAAGGATTATTATTGTTATGTTATGTTCTTACTAAAAAAATGTAAGATAATCTGATTTTGAGAATGTGTTCATCTTAAGCAGTTAAAAACAAATGGTTGCTAGGAGAGTGGAAAATAGCTGGTACCGAAGACGGTAAGACCTTTGCGTGTATTGCGGGTTGTATTGCCTACACCATCACTACTTCAATTAATATGAGGCACAATCTCTACTCTATCATCTATAATTCATTATGTATTAATTGGTTATATGAGGTGCTTCTATATTAATATGGTTTATAAATGCAGGGCAATACTGCAGAATTATTCCTACCACAAGGAAGGGAAGAATTCCTCATCAATATATGGAACAATTATCCTTTCATAGCATCGGTCGCATTATAGTGAGTACCACATTTGAAATCCGGACCAGCAAAAATACCAGTTCAATTTTTTTTTTTATAGAAATAAAAATAACCTAGAGAATATCACAAAATTTGAGTTAAGACTTGCCTAGATAAATATATGTATTGACAATACACATGGCTACATATAACATCATGAATTTACTATGCTAACTGTTGCGATTAAATCAATGGAGGTATAATTTTGTGTACCTGCCAATGCATTGGCAATTGGAAAAGGGTAAGTTCAGATATTATATTCTAACCAATACAAACTTCAATAATGCTAAAAGGGATTGTCTATGCACTTCACTACATCCCCGTTTATGCACTTCACTACGTGCCAGGTTCGTTAATTTACTTTTTGGCCTTGCATCAAAGTTATTTGTCAAATTGACAAGGTTATTCTGTCAATATAGTGCCTTTATTTGAACAAACGTCAATGGTTTTTGCATGGCTATTATAAACCAAGAAGGATAACTTTTAATGTTGAGAAAATTAGTCGGTATATACCATATCTTGTATAAATAAACTAATTAATAGTTCCTATTGCATTAAAACAATACCTCTGAGTGCTGAAAACGTTGAGTTTTTTTGGTGGATTTGCGGTTAAATATGAAGTTCTTTGGAGGCTGCGAGATGCTCATAGGGATGAGCAACAGAAATCTTAATTGATAACATGAAGAATCAAAGGTCCAGAACTACTAACCGGTTATTTAAGTTCTGGACATGCTCATATGGATGAAAGTTTAGCCCTCTCTGTCTCTCTTAAAAACCCTTATTAGATATGATATCTTTCCATGATTAATATTTTTTAATGTTGATATCATTGTAATACTAATCAAATTCTCATTAGGAAGTCAAATGCTATTTCCCATATCATGGATGAGAATGTGAAACTATGGCGAGGAAAGCATAAAAATATGTACAGCTTTGCGGACACATAGTGAAAATTTACAATAATTATAGAAGTTTGAAATCCTATTTACAAAATTAAAATGGAACATAACTTGTTCATTTATAAAATCAGCCAGAAGGAAAAGAGTACAGATTGTTGAAAATTCCAAATTGAGTCGATTATTTGTAATGTATGATGTGTTTGTCGTAGTTTTAGCTCCTCTGGAGGATTGACTACATGAAAAAAAATATTTTTTTAACAAACAACCAAAAATTAAATATTCAGTTAACCTGAAACAGACAGGAGCAGTGAAACACAGCTTTGTTTCATTCCTAACGCAAGGAAAATGCTACAATTTATGTTGCTTCTGAGAAACTTTAAAATTTTGGTATGAGATCATCATCATCTCCTAAATATACATACATTTTCTTTGTTGTGTAGGCATTGAGCGCCGATATGTTACACCTCTGGATGCATTCAAAGCAGAAGCTAAACTAGAATCGGTGGAAGGATGCCATTTGTATTGCACTAATCAAACCACTCACGACCAAATGAAAAATGCTGCAGACCAAAATGACGCAACTATATTATTCATGGGAATAAGTGTTAGAATTTGTGATACAATATTACCATTTGCTGAAGATTGGAAGATATTATTGATTATGGTGATAAAATATTTCCAATTAGAGAAGATTTGGGAAATAATTTTAGTTTAGGAATATAATATTTCCAATTTGCAGAAGATTTGGAAGATATCAGATATTTATTGCTCTTTTATTTGTAAAAGGGATAGACAATAAATTACCTACATTAGTGGAAGGATTTGAAAATGGTTTCTTTTTGGGATAGTGAAGTAAGGAATTAATTGCTTAATTGGTGGGTTAAATAAGGAAGCCTATCAGGAGAATTAGAGAATTAATTAGGCATTGATTTATATCATAAATCAATTACTTCAACCCCAAGCATTAATCCTTATATAAGGATAGGGATGAGGTGAATGTATCATCATATCAAAAATGTGAGGTGTATCATCTCTTAAAGTTCTTCTTCTTCCCTACTATCAGTCTTGTAATTTTTTCTTATTGAGAAAAGTAATAAAATCTCCTCTCCCCAAGTGGACATACACTAACAAGACATTAGTGGAACCACTATAAACCTCTTGTGTTATTTCTTTTATTGCTAGATCTGTGATTGCTTTACTGGTGTTATCTGTTGTTTGTTTTGCCTCACCATCAATCTGTTCCTATTCATTTTTTTTCGCAACAATTGGTATCAGAGCTACGAGGTTGATTGAGAAAGGGTGTTAGGCATTATGGCAGGAGATAAGGAGAATTCAGCAATTGTATCAAGGCCATATGTCAAAGGGACATATATGGTAACAAGATCTCAGTTAGCAATAGAAAGATGGAATGGGGATAAAGACTTCGAGAAGAGGCAATGAAGGATGAAAGTTGTTCTGGTGGGGAATAACGTTCATCCTGTGGTATTTTCTCTTGAGGAGTTGACGGATGATATTTCAGCCGTGGAAAGGAAGGAGATGGAACGATGGGCGTTTACTACTTTACAATTGGCAATGGGAGAAAATGTCATTTCAGATATTAACGGTAAGACCACTGCTAAGGACATTTGGACCAAGCTGGAAAAACTCGATCTAAAGAAGTCACTAACCAACCGTCTGATTTTGCTGAAGCCGTTTTTCACCATGCGGATGAGAGAAGGTACTTCAGTGAAGGCACATCTTGATGTAAAGGCAGGTCTTCTATCTGAGGACTTGAAGGATCAGATGAAGGGGTTGAGTGAAGGTAGAGGAGGAAGTAGTACGGAAGCCTTATTAGCTGGTATGGAGAGAGAGGAGAAGAAGAAGAAGAAAATAAAGTCAAGAGATGGGAAGCACTGTACTTGGAGAGTCAAAGGTTGGAGCCTACGGTTCTCGTGGAAAGATGTCAAAGCTAGGCATACGAGAAGGGACTTTGAGTTTCTGCATAGGCAGAATATAACCAAAGGGGAAAGCTTCAACAAGGTGAGATTTTGCCAAGAGGATGTGCTTGATAAGCGGAAGAAGGGATCGTCTGAAGTTGGTCAGAGATCAAAGGAGAAAGCAGTGGATATGCATAAGTCTTTGCAGACTGCTAAGTTCGGGCGTTGCTTGAACTGGAATCGCTTATCGAAATGTTAGGTGCCACGTGGTGGCACGGTGTGGGAAGAGAGTTGAGATGGTTCATGGAGACGTTTGTTTTTATGGTGAAGATTGATAGGTCTTACTTGAAGGGACTACTTTGTACACTTTGTTGGCAGGCGGTGGCGTTGCCGGAGTTTGTTGACAAAGTGCAATGGGTGATGGTCATGCCGAAGCTCATTGGGAAAGTAACCATGGCGTCTTGTCCAAGAAGATGCTTAGAGTAAGAGGATGTAGGTGGAGTTGGTACGCTTTCAAGGAAATATAGTATCAAGGTGGAGATTGTTAGAATTTGTGATACAATATTTCCATTTGCTGAAGATTGGAAGATATTATTGATTATGGTGATAAAATATTTCCAATTAGAGAAGATTTGGGAAATAATTTTAGTTTAGGAATATAATATTTCCAATTTGCAGAAGATTTGGAAGATATCAGAAATTTATTGCTCTTTTATTTGTAAAAGGGATAGGCAATAAATTACCTACATTAGTGGAAGGATTTGAAAAAGGTTTCTTTTTGGGATAGTGAAGTAAGGAATTAATTGCTTAATTGGTGGGTTAAATAAGGAAGCCTATCAGGAGAATTAGAGAATTAATTAGGCATTGATTTATATCATAAATCAATTACTTCAACCCCAAGCATTAATCCTTTTATAAGGATAGGGATTAGGTGAATGTATCATCATCTAAAAAATGTGAGGTGTATCATCTCTTAAAGTTATTCCTCTTCCCTACTATCAGTCTTGTAATTTTTTCTTATTGAGAAAAGTAATAAAATCTCCTCTCCCCAAGTGGACGTACATTAACAAGACGTTAGTGGAACCACTATAAACCTTTTGTGTTGTTTCTTTTATTGCTAGATCTGTGATTGCTTTACTGGTGTTATCTGTTGTTTGTTTTGCCTCACCATCAATCCGTTCCTATTCGTTTTTTTTTTCGCAACAATAAGCACTGATATTGAGGTTGAATTTAGAGACAGAGAGATTTTGACATTACCATCTGGCCAAATTCAGTTCATCAACGAAGTTACCGAAGCTTTAAGCAATCCCATCATTTTGGTATTATTCTCGGCAGGAGGTCTTGATGTCTCATTTGCTAAAGAGAATCCCAAGATTGGTGCTATTCTCTAGGCTGGATATCCTGGTGAAGAAGGCGGTCAAGCTATTGCTGATGTTTTTGTGGATGTCACAATCCAGGTATAAATACATGAGGAACTCTCTCGCGCATGCACACTTCAAAATAAATTTACTACTGGATTTTGTAATTGTTAAAATCTTATATTTATTAACCTTGTCATATGTAATAGTAATCGTAGAATTAACAGTGGCTCTTAGAAAATTCCTTTGTAGTTTTTATCTGGTGTATTCTAGATATATATATATATATATATATATATATATATATATACTTTTTAATGGATTAATTAATCACACACATAGCATTAAAAAGTAAAAAAAAAATTATTAAAAAAAGGAGGAAAATAAACAGGAGGATTAACTTTGAAAAATATTTAGACAGAAGAACAACATTTTTTGTTGGATATTCCAGCCCATATTTGGCATAATTTTATGCAAGCATATTTGGCATAATTTTATGCAGGCTTATTTGGCATAATTTCATGCAGGCATATTTGACATAATTTTATGCAAGCATATTTGGCATAATTGTATGCAGACATATTTGGCATATTTTTTTATGCAGGCCATGCTTAATTTGTGGGAGAGATTTATTAGTTTTGTCTTTTTTCTAGATTTGTTGTGCAAGCATGCCTTTTGTGCAACAATATCTTTTCTTTTAAGGAAAGACATTTGAGAGATTACTCACAATTTTGGTATGCACATTAAAAAAAAAGGGTTAATATAACCAGATCTGGTCACATAAGGCAGCAGCAGTTTTTGGTCATTTATCATCTTCTTCAAGGTGTTTTGGTCTTCAAGATTGAGCTTCATACTTGCTCGATACACCGCTGGCCTGAAGTGCACACATAAGGTGTTCTCTTACACCTTTTTTTCATCTCTTATTGTTTTTGGATTCCGGTGATTAGAAGAGAATCTTTTGTAAACATTTTGGGGCTGTTTTCCCCTTTTGGTTTATCAATAAGAGAAGAGGGTAGACTCCTTAAGAGGTCTCGTGGTTTTTACTCTTCACATCGAAGAGGTTTTCCACGTATAAAAATCTTGTGTCTTGCTATTTTACTTTCATCGTATCTTTTTTATTTGAATGGTGTGTTGATTGATTGTCTTGTGTGTGATATTGTGGGTGTAGCTTGAAGTAACCCCTAATCGATCCTATCAAATTGGTATCAGAGCTTGGGTAGGTTCTTTATCACACTATGGAGTCGAGCAGTCATAGCTCAATGATTAAGTTGACATCAACCAACTACTCTATTTGGAGACCTATGATGGAAGACTTGTTATATTGCAGGGATTTACATGACCCAATTGAAACCGTCACTAGTTCGAGTGGTATTATCTCTAAACCTTCTAAACCCGATAAAATGGAAGAGAATGAATGGATAAAGTTGAAAAGGAAAACTTTAGGAACCATTAGACAATGGGTTGACATTAGCATTTTTAACCATGTGTCACAAGAGACCGATCCATATGATTTGTGGAAGAAATTAGAAGGTTTGTATGAGAGGAAAACCGCCCATAACAAAGCTTCATTGATTAAAAGGCTTGTTAATCTAAAGTTGAAAGGTGGAAAGTCAGTTTCTGAGCATCTTAGTGATTTCCAAGATATTATTAACAAGTTGACAACTATGAAGATCATTTTTGGTGATGAATTGCAAGCTTTGTTCTTATTGAGTTCTTTGCCAGATAGTTGGGAAACTTTAGTTGTGACCATTAGTAATTCAGCTCCAGATGGTGTGCTATCTTTGGATGTGATCAAAGAAAGCATGTTTAATGAAGAAATTAGAAGAAAAGAGATTGGAGTTGACAATTCACAAGCTCTTGTTGTGGAGAATAGAGGAAGAAGCAAGAGCAAAGGACCCAAAGGCCGTGATAACTCAAGAGGAAGATCCAAGTCTAGTGATGGAAAGAATCACTTCATATGCAACTATTGCAAGAAGCCTGGCCATATTAAAAAGTATTGCTTTCGTTGGAAAAGAGAACATGGGAAGAAGAATGATTTTCAAAAAGAAGGCGATGATAAAAATGTTGTAGCAGTAGCCTCTAAAAGTGATGATGATGTCACTTTAATTTGCGCAACTAGTGAATGTCATCATGTTAGCAGTACAGATTCTGAGTGGCTGGTTGATACAGGTGCTTCATATCATTGTGTTCCTAAGAGAAAGTATTTTTTGAATTATCAAGCAGGTGATTTTGGCAGTGTCAAAATGGGTAACCAGAGTTCAGCAAGCATAGTTGGGATTGGTGATATTCGTGTGAAGACTAATGTTGGATGCATGCTTACATTGAAAGGTGTACGTCATATTCCGGATTTGCGTCTTAATTTGCTTTCAGCTCATATTCTTGATCAAGAAGGCTTTCGTCACACATTTGAGAGTGGCAAGTGGAAATTATCCAAGGGATCCATGATAATTGCAAGAGGCGAGTTGTGTTGTTCTTTGTACAAGACATATTTGATTGTATGTTTTGGTGAGCTCAATGCAGTGGAAGAAAAAGATTCTCCTAATTTGTGGCATCGAAGATTGGGACACATGAGTGAAAAGGGAAAACAACATAGAGCTTCTTTTGCTAGAAAGTCTACAAGAAAGCAGGCTAAGTTGGAGCTTGTACATTCGGATGTATGTGGTCCTATTGAGGTTGAATCCAATGGTGGCAACAAATATTTTGTCACTTTTATTGACGATGCTACTAGAAAGACATGGATTTACATTTTGAAGACCAAAAGCCAAGTGTTTGAAACTTTTCAGAAGTTTTATGTTATGGTGGAAAGGGAGACAGAAAGCAAGTTGAAGTGCCTTCGTACAGACAATGGTGGAGAGTATACCTCACATGAGTTCAAGAATTATTGTGCGCAATATGGTATTCGACATGTGAAGACAGTTCCAGGCACTCCCCAACACAATGGTGTAGCTGAGAGGATGAATAGAACCATTGTGGAGAAGGTGCGATGCATGTTGAAGATGTCCGATCTACCAAAGTCATTTTGGGCTGAAGCAGTGAATACAGCAGTTTATCTGATCAACCGTTCTCCATCTATTCCATTGGGGCTTGACATTCCAGAGAGAGCATGGAAGGGATGTGATCCTGTATATACACATCTTAGAGTATTTGGATGCAAGGCATACATGCATGTTCCAAAAGACCAAAGGTCAAAGCTGGATTCCAAGACTAATCCATGTGTTTTTGTTGGCTATGGTGATGAAGAGTACGGGTTCAGGCTATATGATCCAGAAAAAGGAAAGGTAGTAAGAAGCAGAGATGTAGTGTTCTTTGAGCATGAAAAAGGTGCAGAACTTTTGAGTGCAAGGTATCATACTAGCTCAGATTTTTTTATTGATACTACTGATGTTTCTTTGTCCCCTACTCGTGGTTTTGTTGAACAGCCAATACAGGCTGATATTGATGCAACACATGAAGGTGTTGATGATGCACAGCTTGATGGTGCACATTTTGATGATGTTCATGATGAAGCTCAACCAAATGGAGAAGTGGCTTGTGAGCAGGGGGAGCAAATTGCCCCACAAGTGGATGATGCTCAAGTTAGAAGGTCAACCAGAGAACATAAACCATCTACAAGATATCCAAGCACAGATTATATCTTAGTTACAGCTGATGGTGAGCCCGGGAGCTTCCAAGAAGTGTTGTCCAGTCAAGACAAGAATCTTTGGCTTGAGGCTATGAAAGAGGAGATGGATTCTTTGATGAAGAATCAGACCTTTGAGCTAGTGAAACTTCCAAAAGGCAAGAAGCTTTTGAAAAACAAATGGGTTTTCAAGAACAAGAAAGATGGTGAGAAGATAGTAAAGCGCAAAGCTAGATTGGTAGTCAAAGGATGCAATCAGAAAAAAGGCATTGATTTTGATGAGATTTTTTCACCAGTTGTCAAGATGACTTCTATCAGAACCATTTTGGGTTTAGCAGCAAGTTGTGACCTTGAATTGGAACAACTTGATGTAAAAACCGCATTTTTACATGGTGATTTGCAGGAAGAAATCTACATGGAACAACCTGAAGGATTTGAAGAAAAGGGAAAAGAAAAACTTGTTTGCAAGTTGAAGAAGAGTCTTTATGGACTTAAGCAAGCACCAAGGCAGTGGTATCACAAATTTGATTCATTTATGACAAGCAATGGTTACAAGAGGACTGTTGCAGATCCTTGTGTGTATTTTAGAAAGTTTCCTGGTGATATCTTCATTATTCTTCTTTTATATGTGGATGACATGTTGGTAGTTGGACAAAACTTAGAATTGATTAGCAACTTGAAGAAAGATTTGTCCAAGTCATTTGACATGAAGGACATGGGTCTTGCAAAGCAAATCTTAGGCATGGAGATTGTTCGTGACAGAAAAGCTAGGAAGTTGTGGCTATCTCAAGAAAAATATATTGAACGTGTGCTTGAAAGGTTCAATATGAAGCATGCTAAGCCGGTTTGTACACCACTCGCATCTCATTTTAAGCTAAGTAAGAGGGATTGTCCAACAACGGAGAAGGAAAAAGCAAGTATGTCTTCTATTCCTTATTCATCTGCAGTTGGTTCATTGATGTATGTTATGGTGTGCACTAGGCCAGATATTGCACATTCTGTTGGTTTGGTGAGTAGATACTTATCCAATCCTGGTAAAGTTCACTGGGATGGAGTAAAGTGGATTTTCAGATATTTGCGTGGTACTTCTAGATTTTGCTTATGTTTTGGAGGTAGCAAACATGTTCTTGAGGGGTATACAGATGCAGACATGGCTGGTGACATTGATAGTAGAAAATCTACCTCAGGTTATGTGTTCACATTTTCAGGGGGAGCCATTTCTTGGCAATCCAAGTTACAAAAGTGTGTGGCTTTATCTTCAACCGAGGCAGAGTATATAGCAGCTGTGGAAGCAAGTAAAGAGATGCTTTGGTTGAAGAGGTTCCTTCAAGAGTTGGGTTTGCAACAAGAAGAGTATATAGTATTCTGTGACAGTCAGAGTGCTATGGATTTGAGCAAGAATTCCATGTATCATGCACGCACTAAGCATATTGATGTTCGGTATCATTGGTTAAGAAATGTGATTGAAGAAAATATGCTCAAGTTAAAGAAAATTCATACAAACAAGAATGGTGCAGATATGTTGACTAAAGTGGTTCCAGGAAACAAGCTTGATGTTTGTAGCAAGCTTGTGGGAATGAGTTTCAAATGATGATTGAAGCATGCACATCTTCCCTAAGTTGGGCTGGAGGGGGAGATTGTTGGATATTCCAGCCCATATTTGGCATAATTTTATGCAAGCATATTTGGCATAATTTTATGCAGGCTTATTTGGCATAATTTCATGCAGACATATTTGACATAATTTTATGCAAGCATATTTGGCATAATTGTATGCAGGCATATTTGGCATATTTTTTTATGCAGGCCATGCTTAATTTGTGGGAGAGATTTATTAGTTTTGTCTTTTTTCTAGATTTGTTGTGCAAGCATGCCTTTTGTGCAACAATATCTTTTCTTTTAAGGAAAGACATTTGAGAGATTACTCACAATTTTGGTATGCACATTAAAAAAAAGGGTTAATATAACCAGATCTGGTCACATAAGGCAGCAGCAGTTTTTGGTCATTTATCATCTTCTTCAAGGTGTTTTGGTCTTCAAGATTGAGCTTCATTCTTGCTCGATACACCGCTGGCCTGAAGTGCACACATAAGGTGTTCTCTTACACCTTTTTTTCATCTCTTATTGTTTTTGGATTCCGGTGATTAGAAGAGAATCTTTTGTAAACATTTTGGGGCTGTTTTCCCCTTTTGGTTTATCAATAAGAGAAGAGGGTAGACTCCTTAAGAGGTCTCGTGGTTTTTACTCTTCACATCGAAGAGGTTTTCCACGTATAAAAATCTTGTGTCTTGCTATTTTACTTTCATCGTATCTTTTTTATTTGAATGGTGTGTTGATTGATTGTCTTGTGTGTGATATTGTGGATGTAGCTTGAAGTAACCCCTAATCGATCCTATCATTTTTTTCATAGGTTGAAAGACAATGTTAATTATAAATTATAACTAGTATTCTATATACTGTAAACCTGATATTATGCTAGTTATAACCATCAATCTGTATAGTATAAAAATTGAATATAATAATGCTTATAACTAGTGCTTTGTCTTTCACTCCCAAAAAAAACTAATTTTTCCTTAGGAAAACAAACTTCTATAGCTATTTAAACAAACTAATTATTTTTGGCCCACGTGAATAAAAATGCATGTTCGTAGAACAAATTAAAATAATTTTGATATTGTTTCCTCAAATGTTACTGTTGCACCGGTGCAATTCAATACAGTAAGAACATATATTTCTGGATGTTACCATTGACAATACACTTGGCTATGTTATTTCTAGATGTTGGTGTAATACCAAAAATATGTTCCATGCAATACCTTCAACATCATATATCATGTCACTGCTAATAAATGATATGCTAAGATTGCCTGTTTCAGATGGACCTGGAAATTCTTCTAAGGGCATCAACTCCCATGGTTCATCAAGGAATATAAGCAGATGGACTGTAAATGATTCTTCATCAACTGGAGCTTCTAATCGTTTACAGAAGAAAGCCCAAAAGTGGTTAAAGTTAGAACGATGAGTTTTCAAAATCGTCAGATAGAAGATTAGTTAGTAAAATATTGCTGAGACAAGTATATATGCAGATACAGCCAAATTTAGCAGATAATACTGTGCTTGCATTGATTCAAGAATGCGGATTACTCTATTTAGCAGATATAGCCAAATTTTAATGTATTAATTTTATTTTATTTACAGGAGCCAAGGAAATCCTGATTTTCATTAACATGCTCGTGAAGAAATGGAAGAAGTTTCCAGAGGTGTTAAATATAAGCTGCTTTTTCAGGTTGTAGATGTTAACAAAAGATCTCGCAAGTATGAAGCGGTTGTTTTGATATAAATGAACACCGTGTACAACTTATTTGCATGCGAAGCGTGACTATCTTTGCATTTATCCAAATTATGAAAGATATTGATCAAATAATGATAATTGCTAGAGCAACTACCATTATATATTTAGTTTATATCTATACTTTAAAGCACCGGATGTGTTCTTTAGAAAGATAGTTGAATTAGAATTCATCTCACAAGTCACAATACCAAAATTGTATTTAAAGCTGTAAATATACTTATATATCCCAACTGGAAAAGTGATAAAATAACAGTGAATATAAAGTGCTTTTAGTCTTTAGTACACCATCATAATTTTGAATTTGAGAAATTTGTTTTAGTACTTATGTATCTTATGTTTTAAGATTTTCTTTTTTCATGTGATGTAGGTTTTTCAGAAGTCTTTGGTGGCCGTTAGAAACCCACTATATGTTATATCAGCTTTAGGAGCAAAATATGCACGGTGAGATTTTTGTTTTGGACTGAGGAATATTTATGAGCTTTTTCCCTTTATAATCTTGGATTGGCCATTGCATGTATTATATCTTACTTTGGGATTGCACGTACACCACTCGATTGCAATATCATTAGCCTCATTCACATATTTACCAGTTTCGTCTGTAATTCGTTCACCAGACTTTTTTTATTAAACGTAACCTCACCAGCGAGCATATCCTCATCACCCACAAGTTCAGACTGCATTTTAGCCAATATATCATTGGATAATTATATCAAGTATGTTGTTTTCAAGTTCATCCATATTTATGTAGTTATAATGTTATATAAAATAGAATATATCAGATGGAACTGATATGTCTTCTTACGAATTGAAGTTTTATTCCTTTCAATTTCGAAACTCAAGGATCCTTAGAGATTTTGAAATATCAAGCTCGCACAAGCATCCTTAGGGATTTCAAAACTCAATGATCTCAGGCCTCCTTGGCAATTTCGAAAACTCAATCGTCTTCTTTTTGTTCAGGGACATGAAAACATTGGTAAGTTTTAAATATTTGTTTGGCTTCTCGCTGATCTTCCGTTTTTCTGATTATCATTATTCTTCCTTAAATTTGCTTATTCTTAACAAGTGTTGATGCCTCTCTGTCCTCAATTCAATTCCCTAGGTATTGCTAGTGTTATATCCTTGATTGTAGTGTTTCGAATGAGACTGATGTTTTTTAATTACATATCAAATATAGTTCCAATGAGATTATTTCTTTTGTTTATAATTTTTTAATACATATCAAATATAGTTTCAGTGAGACTCGACAGCAACTAGGAATTGTTCTTTGGCCAGCTTTATAGGATCATGTTCAATATTTTTGGATTTTCCTTTCCTCTTTGCTCCTCCGGTCGATGGACTTCTGCTGATGTGTGTTCATGTTATCGACCTCCAATATCTTGCATGTGATACTGATGTATGGATTTGAATCACATTTTATTATATCCTTGGTTCTTAATTTTTGTTTTTTATTGTTCTATCATCATTAGAAAATATTTTTAGTTGTTTATTTTCCATCTTAATTAGTCTTCATAGGTATGAATGGTTATATGTCTTTTTCATTTTGACCTTTATTACTTCTGTTTTAACAAAAATGTGTTGATGTCTTAGGTTTTTCAATATGCAGTGCGAATGATTTTAGCGTAAATGAAATTCAATCAGTGCCTTTGTCCCATTGAATTCCATATTAACTTTTTTTTAACTTTTTGGTCCAGGAAAGAAATAAAGCTAGGCAAAGGTTTCCAAATGCAAAAGCAATTTCATCTGCAATTTTTTTTTGAGATACCAATCCACCAAACAAGGAAGCCCAACTCTTGCTGCTGAAGTATGTGGTATGCTCTTTTATTATGATGGACCTGACTCATTTGCTTCTACAATATGATTCATCATTATATGACTTCTTTTAGTGGAATCAAGTGTTTCCAAAGCAAACAAATATTGCTAAAAAAAAGCATACTTCAGGAATGCTAGATTAATGAAGGTAGTTTATAATCTGCAACTTTCAGTGTAGATTGCACTTTTTAACTAGTTTCCTTGCTCATGCTAAATAATCAAAATCTTCATAAACCACATTTGACGTCAAAATGACTCCAAATCATTTGTGCCATTTCAGATAAACTATAAACATGGCACTTTTGAGTACTACAACTCATAATTAAGCCTTTAAGCCAATTTTCAGCTTTTCTTTTCTTTTTTTGTCGTTGGGAAAGATTCTTATGTATTATTGTAGTTTTCTAATATTTTTTTATTTCTTTGGATCTATCATGAATTTATAAACGTATCTTTTTGGAACCAGGTGATTGCATAGTATCCATGGACTATTTGATGGAAAAAGAATGGCTTTGAGCAGTTGACGTTCTTAGTGATGCATGTGGTACTTGTGAACTTTAAATATGAACTATGTATTGTCTTTTGTGTACTTAAATTGACATCAATATGGAGTTGAAAACATATGTATTGAATTTGGTAACTCATGGATTGAAATTATTTTTTGTTAGTTGATACTTTATTTTATTATCATGAATATGTGTTATATTTGTTGATTATTATATTTTTTTTCGTTCTTACTTTGCTCTTTAAATTGTTCTGAAGATTTATTTTGATTGCTATTATTAAAATGTAATATATATATACATATATATATATATATACATATATATATATATATATACATATATATATATATATATATATATATATATGCATAGCTCTACGAATTTTATAGCAGCGTATATGAGTTGTAAAAGGTTTTAGCAATACTATAATATGTTAATTTAATAGCGTCGTATAGCCGCTGTTAAATAAATGTGTTATAGCGGCTAAAATGTGTTACAAAAGATTAGCACTTTCATTGAGATTCAGATGTTTAATAGCGGTGAGGATGAGCTATTGTCTTTAAGTGACATAACGGAAAATTTGTGCTATAAAACCGTGTTTTTTTATAGCGGCAAATAAAGTGTTATAAATATGTAGCAGTTTTTTATAACATGTTCATATACAGCAGTTATGGAACCGCTATAGCTCTTATTCATAACGGCTGTAGGCCGCTATAAAATACCCGTTCTGTTGTAGTGTCATAAGGATAATTATGCTACTTTTGGGTCGTTTTGGACTTCTTGAGCATTAAAGATAAATTTGGACATAGTTGACTAAGCTAACTCACTCAACAGGGAAGAAGAAGGACATTTTAGTCCAAGTTTAGAATTAACAAGAATACTGTTATTCTATTGTAAAAGCTTTGTGCTTAACTATTGTCCGAACTTGTAAAACATTGTAATCGGATGTTATATGATGAAATTCAGTCGGATATTCTCCTCAGTCATCTGATCCCTCACTTGGACTTAAACATTGCGGGAACCAGTGTCACTTTGGATAATTTAATTCAGCTGCTTGCTTTCGGAAATGGATCAAAGATCGCAGATGTCGTCCTTTAATTCACTCAAAGCAGTGCCATCTACGGACTTGGATTGTGTGACTTGCAGCCTTCTTTCTTTGGATATTACGAACTTTCGTAGCCCACCGGATTTCAAGCTACTGGTATTGGACACTTATGACGGTCGCAAGGACCCAACCGCTCACCTTAAGAGATACATTCGACATACGGAAGTTCTCTCAGCTTTGGAGAATGTCATGGCCAAGTTCTTTTCGCTCTTCTTAACATACATAATTGCAATGTAGAGCAAGCAGCTGGAGACAGACTCCGTCACTTCTTGGAATGCTTTGATCACCTGATTTGTGGAACAGTTTAGAGTCTAGCTCGTCCGAAAAGCTTCATGACTCTCAATGACATTAAGCAAAAGTCCAGTGAGACTCTGTGGAAATTCTTGAAATGGTTCAATGTTGCGGTCGCTTCAGTCGACCGACCTAACCCTTCCATGGTATTAATGGCCGCAATATTTGGTGTTTTAGATAAATCTGAATTCAAGACTTCACGACATCGGAACCCGCCGAGGGACCTTGGCGAGTTCTATTCCAAAGCTGAATGATTCCTTCGGGAAGAGGATGCGAAGGCTGACAACAAAAAGTCCTCGATGTTAATGGTGCTATGGACGGGAAGCCGTTCGACTCTGAGAAGACTAAAGTTTCTACTACCGCTAAGCAATCCTCCTTAGAGAATAGTCGCAACAAGACTTGGAGGTGACTCAAGTTCCCGCCTTACTCTGAACTCACCCAAAATCTCGAGGAGATTTTTTGAGAAGTTCATCCCCATGCCCCCTTCAAAAGGCCTCCCTCAAGGGAGTCAACTCAGAGAGAAAGGGATTCTGGAAAACATTGCATGCTTCACGATGTCGATGGTCATGATACGAACGATTGCCGGCATCTTGGAGACATGATAGAACAGTGTATCAGATGTAGAGATCTGATATGGTTTGTTTGAACTAGGGCGGTGGAGCCAAGACAGGCACAACCCCTTCTAGGGAGACAGGATAGGCCCGGGACCTACAGTCGCCCCAAGGGCATTGTTATCAATCAAGCTCTTACTAGCTCTGATGTCTCGGATGCAGGTCTCCTCGGCATTTGTATCTTGTGACGTGCGGCTATGGTTTTCTGGTTCTGTGGAATATGTTCTTTTGGCGTCGTTAATGTTTTGGTCTTTTGGTATTGGCCCTGCTTGGTTTTGGATTTGCTTGCCTTTTTAGATGCTGGATTTGGTTCTTTTGGATTCTTGATTGTGGGTTTCTCTGGTCTCTTGGTTTTTGGTTTTAGGGCCTTCATGCTTAGACTTTAGATCTGGCTTCAGTTGATTTACTGGCTCCTACGTTTCGCGGTTCTTGAGTAATGTGCTCCTCACTCATGGTTTTCTTATTTTCGGCTCTCTCGGCTTTCTCTGGACTTGGTTGTTTGGGCTTCGACCCATGGTTTTGGATTTAAGTACTTTGGTCCTTTGGATGTATCCTTCCTTTCAGTTATTTTGGTTATTATGGTTGTAAGATAGTTGAGTCGGCATACGCATGAACGAGATCTGTTATAATCCTTAGGAATGCTCTCTGCTCGACAACACACCATCACTCCCTCTGGTTATTAATGAAAATATTACTTTTCTCGACTTTGAATTGTGAATGGTTATGTTTGTTTACCCATGTAATAGGAACCGACGAGATCCTAGGCATGCTCTTCATGAACAACAAACCATTTGCTTTCCATTATGAATGAATTTGGAATCGGAAAATGACGAAGTACGCCTACCCATTCCCGGGGTAGGCCAGCTCCTTAGGCATGCTCTTTAAGGATGACAAACCGTTGAGTTTTGTTTGGGCTTTATTAAAAAATCCCAACTTTTATAACATTAATAAAATTACTTCATAAAGTAAGGATGCTTACCTGTGAAGTATGAAATCGACAACGGGATTTCAAGCTATAATAAGCATCTAGCTATCTTGGCCTCTCGTCCTACTTCGACGAGATTGCCTTGATTTTTGGCGAGTTCCAGATCTTGTACATATGGATGACATATCCTGCTCATTTGGTTTAGGTCATCCTGTCAAGACAGTCTTGGTTTATATCGGGTAGACTTGTCAGTGACGCAACAAGGTTACCCATTCGTGGCTTCCTTGGCCTCTTGTTCGTACTAGTCGACAAGACTACCTGGACTAATGGCTTCCTTGGCCTCTTATTCGTATTGGTCGACAAGACTTCCTGGACTTATGGCTTCTGGCTTCCTTAGCCTCTTGTTCGTACTAGTCAACAAGACTGTCTGGACTAATGGTTTCCTTGGCCTGACTGCCTAGACTAATGGCTTCCTTGGCCTCTTGTTTATACTGGTCAACGAGACTGTCTAGACTAATGGCTTCCTTGGCCTCTTGTTTGTAATGGTCGACAAGACTACCTAGACTTGTGGCGAACCCCGGATCTTGTGTGTCTTGTTGGCAGATCTAACTCTTTGGAAATTGGATCATCTCAATGAGGCGATTCATCTGGTTATCTAGCTATATGGTTATCTTGGTTACCTCTCAAAATGATCTAAAGCGATCATCAGGTTTCGTTGGATTTCTGGCTTTCTTGTTTTTGGTTAAAGAGTAATACGATCTAATGCGATCGCGTATTTCTAGTTTATTGGCTTTTGGTTTCTAGATTAATACGATTCGGCGTGATCGTGTCTCTTTGGTTTTTTGGTAATGAAATTTCACTTCGGACTTCTCCTGGCTTGGGTTTTCGGAAACATGGATTTTTGGTCTCCTCGTAAAACGCACCTTCCTTTGATCTAGAAAGATACGTTTTGGCGGGCAAATGTTGACACGCTTTTTAGTCAAAGCTGTCACACGTCAAATATTCGGTTAGCAACGCGCTCAAGCATGGAGAACATCGTCAGAAACCACAAAGCAGTTTGGTCGAAATTGCATCACAAACATAAAAGGCCCAAAACTCCTATTAGATGACCTCTTTTGGGCCCAAGAACATCTATTACAATGCTTTGCACTGTAACTCTTGTAGAAGACAATTTGAGTGTCGAGCCTAAAGAGAGCTGAGCGCCAAGACGAAGGCATGTCATTAGCGGGTCCGAGCGCAGCACCGGTGGGGGTTCGGTGCCTTACAGTCCTAGTGGCGATCGACCTAACCAGTTAGGTCGAACAAGTGGGCACTGCTTGGTTCATTCGATTTCCTCCAAGCCGAAAGCTCGGGCCCCTCCAGTCCGAACCAACGAAAACTCAAATCCCCCACTTCGTGTTCGGGAACCTCGACTCCCTCAACAACAAGATTACAAATCCCGTAACACCAGAAACTTATCTCCCTCACTCCTTTTCGTATCCCTTAGGGGGGTACGATTTTTCGTATCCCCTTGGGGATATGGAATTTCATATCCCTTGAGGGGTACGAATTTCGTATCCCTCACCAGGGAGATACAAATTTCCTGTTTCTTGGCTCCTTCAGGGGTCCGAAATTCCGGCTTGTGGTCCCCATTTCCTACGTACTCTCATCTAACCTCTTACCTATAAATACCCCAAGCCTTGGTCTTCATTTGGAGCTTTCTCCTTTGGAATTTTTGGCCTTCTAGAGTTCTGAGAGCCTCATTAATTGTAGCCACCTTCTTGTCCACGGCCATCGGACATGGCATGGACAATTAAAACGTGGCATACATGTTTTCCGTCAATATTTGGACATTCATAAGGATAATTATGCTACATTCGGGATGTTTTGGACTTCTTGGACATTAAGGATAAATTTGGACATAGTTGACCATACCAGCTCATTCGACGGGCAAGAAGAAGGACATTTTAGTCATAGTTTAGGATTAACAAGAAAATTCTTACTCTATTGTAAACACTTTGCACTCAACTATTGTCCAAACTTGTACAACGTTTTAATATGATGTTATATGATGAATGATCATTATAAAGTGGACGTAGGCTTCAGTGTCGAACCACTATAAAAGCCTTGTCTCCCACTTTTACTTTACTACTTATTTGGATTACAGTGTTTCAATCAGTCATACACATTTGGTGTTGGCGTGTGTTGAATAAAGCAACAATTCCCCACGTCAACGGATACTAGCTACCATTTTCATTAGAAATCTATAGGTAATCAAACTGAATGGAAAATCTATGAAACAAGAAGGTTTGCTTTTTCAAAAATTTGTATGATACCTATCTTATCTATTAATCTGAACTCTTTGTTCTCATGGTATTGCAAATTCCTTTGTATTGGATCAGATTTTGGACTGTATTTTATTTTATCATGGGAATTGGAATTTCTTTGTTCGATTAGTTTAACACCATGTAGATTACCGATTCTGAATTTCAAACAATATCTATGTACTGTGGTTATGTCATAGTTATACTGATTTAGCTAGTTGTAGTCAAGGTGTTAAGAAATGTCCTCCCTTTTGTCATATATGGCTATGCATATATCCTGATTGTTTAAATAACTCAATCATATATTTATGTCTATCTTGTGATTGTATGCTCCAAAAAAATACAGAAATGTTTAAATGACTATTATAGCTTTTTTGGTGTTATACAAAATTGTGATACTATTCAACATGAGAAAATATTAAGGGAAAAAAAGATAATCAAAGGGAACTCAGATTAGAGCATTTTGTGCCAAAAATCTTATATTAAACTTCAAGATTCTTCCTTGAGTTTTTGATATTTCTGAAACTCTGTGATTGTGCCCACTCATTAAGGCATGTAGTTCTTCGTGGAAAGGTAAAATCACAAAGCGAATGTTGTCCTTTATATCATGATCGAGTTTCAGTGAACATTTAATGGAGGAAATTAGATTCTCCTTTGCTTCATTTACATCATTGGTAACTGTTGCTGCAAAAGATGTATGCTTAGATCATAATACCCGATTTGTCTCAGATCTACCACTGGTAATTGAAGAAAATTGTGCTACAGTTTCTTCTTTTTTGTTCTTTACTGACACATGAGCCTTTTCAAATTGTTGTGCATTACATTTTGCGTTATCCATGCATTGGTTAACGTGTTCTCTTAAGTAGTTTTGTTCTGTATCGATCAAATAAGTATCATTTTTAATCGGGTATTTACTATATTGACAAATGACACTTTACTAGTCAAATTATGCACTTCGTACGGCATATAATAATGATTATTATTAGTTTTTTTAGTTACTTTACAATAATTTCTGAATATATAGGACCTCGCATATAGGAAATACTATTGTTCTCTGTAAAGTAAATGTCGGATGCCTTTACTAGCTAACCGATGTAAAAGGTAATCATTAAAATGAATGTGATTTGTTTCGCTTAATTGATGAAACTTTTCCAAGGTTGGATATTTAGAATAAGTTAATATTTCTTTATATTATTACAAACTAGCATATATTAAAAATTTATTTTTATGTAGTTAGACGTAATGACTGGCCCCACATTTCGAGGTCTAATTAGAAAGATGACAAACACACATTCTAGCCTACTAGAACAGGAAAGTGACATATCGAGGCAATTTAATCAAAACATAATCACAAATACAATGAGCTACATGATTGAGGAGAGATTGGAAGATGGAGATGAAATAGGTGAGGATGGTCTTGAGGAAGCATACCAAGAGATGAGGCATGGTCCACAAGAAATACAGGAGGCCAATGTGGAAATAGGAGAGGAAGAAGCAAAATAAGTGGGTAGGAAGTATTATATTCCAGTTTGTGGATATGATAATCTAATCGATCCTGTTACCCAAAAAAGACCAATGGAGCAGAGAGGAAACCAGTAAAGATTTAATCATACCTTTTTATATAATTTTCTTTATGAACATCCTAACAAATATTGCAATATGCTATTTAGATTTAGAAACAAATCTGCCTCACGTCTTATTGGGAGTATTTGGAACTTGCGGTTTATGGAACCATGGTATATGTTCTCTGAAGTTCCTCATGAGAAAAGAATAATACTATTTAATGAGTTTAAGGTGCAGTTTTGTTATTTTGGTTAGTAAATTTATTTTAATGCAATATGTTTCAATAACATTTCTATGCACAGCGAGCATACACATATGATGTTGTGTATGAGCAAAGTGTTTTTGAGATCTGGACAAAAACAACTTCCTCAATTATAAAAAAGAAACTATACCGCGCACGAGAGAAAGCAAAAAAGTTATGGCAAACTAATAAGATGATTAATTGTCGAGACACACCTCCTAGTTGGATACAAGTAAATGTTTGAAATCATATGATTGATATGGAATGGCATAAAAGTACGTATGATGAGAAAGGAGCCAGGATGAGAAATAATCATTTCACTTCAAAAGAAGGGGCCTTCACACGACATACCGCTGGTTCGGTGTCTATATCTTTGCATATGCATAATTGGCAAGCTTTAATTGTCTTTCATACTCACGGGACATAAGATTGACATCGCATTATTCACTTTGTGGACAACCATGCTTTAAAGGTAGTCCTTGCATGTATGATGCTCATTAAGTAAGCATTTGAATCAGTGTAAAATCAATTCATGAAACAAAATTTCTCGTTAAATATACCCAAGACATGTCACATAATTCAGTGAACATGGAAACTCTCTATTAAATTTTTTACTCACTTGAAGTCTTAAAATAATTGGAACTTATATCAAAGGCTTGTAACATATGCTCAAAGATTCTTGCATGTAGGAGACGATAAATCTGAAATTGCATTCAAGCCTATGCAGCTAAAGCCCCGCAATATCCCCGTTATTGCCCATAGTGCTCCTCAACCGCTACCCTATTTCAATTTAGCGCTGATGAACAGTAGATCCTCTTTTAACCCCGCTATTTTCAGTTGCATCCGCTAAATCAAGGATTTTTAGCATCCGATTTAGCATTATTAATGTATAGTGCTTGATATGGCTAGTTCTCTTCTAAAAAGTTCACTAAGTTTAGCGTAAAGGGCTAAATATAAGGCATAAGTGTCTAATATATGGTAACAATCAATTACGTCATCAAATTTAGCCGACAAAACTATGGTATTCCTTGATTTTGTTATATTAGATTACTTATTTTAGTTTCTTGTACTCATATAATGTGAGAAAGATGATTAATTGATTTTCGACTATTTGTTTTTACATATTATGAACCTCTTTGGGCATCCGCTATATCCTCGCTATTTCCCTGCTTTATCCTCGCTACACCATTTTACACATCCACTGCTATAGAACCGCTAAGCGCTTTAACTGCATATATTCGTACACAGTTTATGTAAACTTATGCAAGCTTACTGTTTTCTATGCGTATTTATTAAAATAAATTTAATATACATGAAATACCACAAACCTGGTATGTCATGTGTAAATTATGTTGTTCGAGTACAAAAATACATATATATAGTGAAATCCTGATGTTCTCAAAGTCGTATCGTAATGCATTTGGAACAATTTCTATCACTACGCCGTAAACGACCTAATGCAAGGCAAAAAATTATTGGCGTAGGCCCAAAAAATGTTGGCATAGTTCTTTCGCAACATTTTTAGGGTGATGCAATTTTCACCGCTGCCTTAGACCTTAAAGGCACATTTTTTCCATCTACGACAATATAACAAATATTTTTCCAACAGGCCCCTATTTAAGTCTATAGCAACATCCTTAAGTGTCTTAGCAACATTCCAAATTGTTGTTATAGATATTTATATTAATTTAAGAAAAAATGTGTATATATAATATATAACAAAAAGGACAATTAAATGCTACTACACATAATTAAATATTCAAACAATTTTTTTTTTCAAATAAATATTTTATTTCAACATTTGAAATAGTACATATTTCTAACTCCACTATTTACAGTTCGCTGTTAATAATATGTCAATCACATATACGGATATTCCTCACTACATCATTTAGTAAACTCATTACATATGTAGTTTCAATTTATACAGACACTAGCACTGACAAATATATGCCGAGCCGAAGGCAAGCCATGCTCCGAGCCGAAGGCCAGCCATCAGCGGGTCTGGACGCCGCGCCGGTGGGGGTTCAGGGCCCCACAGTCCCGGTGGCGATCGACCTCTCTGAAATGACTTTTTTGTTTCAAACTTCCACTTCTGTAATAAGTCTGTTATTTACCACGGCTACCTAAAACAACACAATTTGAGATTAAATTTAGGCATAATGTGTTGTACATATATCAAACCTCTCCATTAGAATTGAACAGGAAGATAGACAAGTGTTGAGATCATATGATAACTAAAGTGTGTTATAACTGTATTGTGTCACAGTACTATAACTTTCTTAGATTGCATAACATACTATGATGAGTACTGGTCTCCTGAAAACAACATGATGTATGAATTGCAACAGACTAAGTGAATGACAAATAATCTAATAACCATATAAGCATTAACAAAAATACAATCACCTTTTACCGATTCATGGCTAGTTTCGGTCTGAGGCCTTTTAGTATGAAGAATCTTAGTCTATCTCTTTTAGCCCATCTCCACAGCGCAAGAACCCCAGTTTGGCATAATCATCCTCTCACTTCTCTAACATTTTCTTCAAAGAATTGCCTTTGACAGCCATCTTCTAACAACTGAAGGCCAACATATCAGGTTACAACATAAATTAGAAAATCACAACCAAATCGGGGCTACAAATTTGATTCCAGACATTTATTTCCAGAAAATTTAATTTTAGTTGAGACATTCATCACAAAATTAAATCGGATCTACAAATTACAACCAAATCAAATGTTGAAATCAGATATTATTTAGGGATTCAAAACCCTAAACATTCACTCAAATTCATCATAGGTAAAGGTAGGATAGAAATCGAACAACAAAACAAAAATCAAACGTAAAAGGGGCAAAATCACATACTAATTTCAGAGATTGGTTCCATCTAAACAAGAACAAGATCGAAGATTATCGAAGCACCAGTAGCATTCGAGAAAATGATGACGGGAGGAGAAGTTGTAATTCGAAGAAATCAGAGCTAAAGTCGGAATTTGTTGAAGTGGGCAAAACCCTTGTTTTCGATTGGACATTAAAGTGGAAGCCGACTGTATTTTTTCTTAAGTGAACATAGCATGAATTATTTTCAAGATGAAAATGAAAATTTAGGGCATATAATCTGAGATGAAGGAAAATCAGAATGACACGGACCAGTAACGCGGACCGTTGGATTGTGTTGATGTGGATCGCCACGTAGGATATGGAAAGGCTACTATAGCTTCACTGTAAAAAATGCTACAATGTGTTACACTTGTTTATCTAGAGCAACACATTTTTATGGCTAAGGTAACATAAAAAATAGAACGTTGCAGTAGGACCAAAATAGTATAGCTATTGTTACATTTTGGCTGGCAACACCTTGCAAATTCGTTGCATTAAGTCGTTTATGGCATAATGTATATTCATTAAAAAAAAATCTGTGCTTGATATTTGTATTCAACAAAGCCTGTATATATAATTTTAAATCAATGTTTTAAAATTTCCTTAGTATAACTTGTTACCACAAATCCGAAACAGTAAGTCATATTTGAAATTTGCAAGCACATTTCCAATATCTACTTACATAACTTTTAAGAATTTAGAGCCAGATGTATGTAAAAGAAATAGAATGCCTCGAAGTTGGATGGCTTATATTCAAAGTTTTGGCTCTATGCTAGCACACCAATTACCCTTATATGCAGCAATTTGTCACATGCAAGAATTTATTTTTACAAATGCCAAAAATATAGCTAATTTCCTTTATTTTGAAATTAGCTTTATTGCCGAGGAATAACCGAATAAGAAAAGCTGAACAATAATATATATGTGTGTGTGTGTGTGTGTGTGTGTGTGTGTGTGTGTGTGTGTGTGTGTGTGTGAATGCATATCAACTCCAATAAAGATATGATTTCAAAAAACCAGGTGTAAACAAATTGTGTGTTAAAGTGGATTTGCATAAGGCGTATGATATGATTTCGAGAGAGTTTATATGTCATATTATGGTAAAAATGGGTTTCTCGGTTCATTTCACTAATGTAGTATATGAATTCATATCAACTCCATCATTTTCAATATTGATACAAGGTGTGCCGCAAGGATTTATTTCATCGACTAGGGGTATACGTCAGGGAGATCCATTATCCCCCTATTTATTTTCCATTGCAATGGAGTACTTAACTTTTTTTATGAATAGGTAGACTGCTCTTAATAGATTCTAGCTGTTCATTCTAAGGAACCAGTAGTTTCTCTTCTGCTTTATGCTGACGATCTCATGGTATTTGGGAGGAACATGACTGTTTACACAAATTCTTTGAAGTTTGTTTTTGGAAAACTGAATCATTTTAGTGGCTTAACAGTAAGTGAGATGAAAACTAAGATTTATTTTAGTTCGTATGCAAGAAATTCTGAAGTGATATCATCCATTCTCGGATTTCAGACAGAGCAGCTGCCAATAAAATACTTAGATGTTCCAATTTCGTTGAATTATATACACTATCACGATTGCCAATCTCTTCTTCATATAATCCAGAGTAACATTCAATCATGGGATGATAAACTTTTTAGTTTTGCAGGAAGGGGGGAGTTGATACAATCTGTCGTAACGCCGTCTGTTTTGTACTGGTTGTTTATGTACCAGTTACCCGAGCATGTGTTAGATAAAATGAATATTATATGTGCTGATTTTTTTGGGGGAGTTCAGTTCATAAGGTAAGTTGGCAGAAGCTTTGTTTGTCGAAGGCAGAAGAAGGATTTGGTTTGAAGTTGTTTAGTGTTCCCAAGAAAGCGGCATGTATTAAACTTATGTGGAGATTTCTTTAATCTTCCTCGTTATGGAGTAAGTGGATGTATATGAAATATTATAATGGTGAGTAATTTTGGAATATGAGTTGTGATAATAATGCATCGAGCACTTGGAAGGCTATATTGCGACTAAGAACGTCTGGCAGTCAACTTTTTAACAAAGTCATTTCTTCAGGACAGTCGACGTTGCTATGGTTTGAACCGTGGATCAATTGTAAGTTTTTGGTGGATATGCTTGGGTTCTCCAGATTTTATGCTCTAGGTAGGCTGATGAAATGGTGTCTTATATTGTTGAGAATTGCAGGACCAATGGAGTGTTTCATCCAGCAACACGTAAAGTCCAGGAATATGTGAATGAAGTGAATATATCTAATTCGATACAAAGTGATCATTACGAATGGTGTGAGGGTGGGATGTTTACGTTTCATAAAACTTGGGAAAGGGTGAGAAGTAGAATTTCTGGGCTGTCATTCTATAAAGTATTGTGGCATTCAAAGAATGCAAAGAAGATGTCTTTTGTTTCTTATTTGGCTTCAATTAACTGGTTATATACGAAGGACAGAATGTTGAGTTTTGGAATGATTAGTGAGAATTATTGCTACTTATGTGGTGTAGCTGGAGAATCTGCTCAGCATCTCTTTTTTGATTGTGAATATTCTGGATATATTTGGGGTTCTATTGCATTAAAGTTAGGCATCTCAGGAGGAAGTGCAATGTCTATTGAAAATGAAGCTGTAACGATTATCAATAGATTTAAAGATAAAGACCAGGCGATGGATAATGTGTGTGGAGCTCTTACTGCTGCGATATACCACATTTGGATGGACAGGAAATCTCGAATTTTTAATAATGCTTGTTCCTCGAAGGAAATCCGATTGGGTATAATAGAAAAGGAGGTGTTTTACTTAGTAAACAATAATGGTAGTAAGACCAAGTGGACTCAATGGAAGGCAGACATGATGAGCAGGTGGGGAATTGAGCTTATAGACACTGGCTGATTTGCGTGAGGCATTTTATTTTTTCCATTAGTGATGCTGTTGTTATGATGGTTTGTGAGACAATGTCGTGTTTGTGGTTGGTTATAAGATGTAATGTCAATATATGGAGTATTTATGTACTCTTTTCCCTTATATCGCACCCATTTAGGTTAGGGGATATAAGGTTTTGACGAGGCATATAAACAAAATATATGGTTGGTATATGCAATAAAGATTACCAATTTTCAAAAAAAAAAAAAGTTTGTGTTTCAACCTGTTATAATTATTGCTTCCTAGTTGTAATGGACTGATTTTAATGTTCATCTTTGATGGAACATGAAAACCGTCCATCCGGTATCCTTTGCTGATAGTTTCTACTATTGGCATACTAAAAGGGAGAAAGGAACAGATAAAACAAAGGCCTTATCAGCACCAAATGGCACATTTGTTGACAGTAAATAAAAAAAGTTTATGTAAGTTTTGTTTAACTTGAACAATATCAAACAGGTAGTTTCTATGTTGTGCAAGTACAGTGAGTAATATAATACCCACCTTCTTCCTTGTAGGTGATCTCTATGTTGTGCCTTAAGGCACAACAGGACTCACCTGCTTTCATATGCACAGGTGAGTTGCTCACTTGCTTGCACAAGATGATGAGTAATATTAGTTGTCTGTTCGCACATCATTATTTTCCACACACATAAGAATTTAATTAAAACTCTACATTTGGTAAAAGTCATATTCTGTCATTTTATTTACTTATTATTGCTCTCATTGCCATACTTGGTTTCTGTAGTGTTTTTCTAATACAGCCATCAATGAACTTCAGCTGTCATATTTTACATCACAAATACACCTTTTATTGAGCATACGTCAACTATTTCAGCTTTTAAGATAAAACCATTAATATGCATTAGTCACGAACTCGCATAATCTAGTTTACAACAATTCTTTGTTCATTTGTAGGGTTTTATCGTAATTAAATCACTGTAATCTGAAGTATAGCTTCACTTGTTTTATAGTACAAAGAATTTCCATAAACTAATTTTAAATTCTTAGTTTTCCTCCAATTCTCGAAGATTTTGTGCGTCGTCTTTTCTACGCCATAGTTGGTTAACTCAATTTATTGCATGCCAAAAATCTTAGTATAAAATCATTTGAAATCAGTGACAAAGGAACCTTGAATTCAAAGGTGTTACATGCATTCATGCCTGAAGTATTTTGAGTGAATAGGGTTGACCCAACTTTTACAGTGGTCAGCACTTGGGTCGACCATGAAACGCAATTTATGTGCATTTGTTTTCTTTCCTTCCTAATTCAATGTTCCATTTGATCTTGTCCTGTGATCGTATAGGTCTTGTACCTTTCATGCGAAGTCATTGTGTATGTGCCCGGTCCATTTTCGAGTTTCATGTGATGTGTGCTTCCCCACTGTTCCTTGGGCATCATGTATTTATGGTTTGAGTACTGCTTTTTGTTCTTGCTTTATTTTGCTACAACCTAGTTTGCATATTGTTGTAGAACGCGACTTTGCCATGTTCATTGCATGCCCCTTTTCATCCTGTACTATTGCCAGTCTCCGTTTCGGTGTCATTTTGCTTTTACACATCTACCCTGAGTTGCTCTGACTTACTTTGTCGTTCCTATTGTGTCTTTTTGGTGTTGAACCTCTAGCCTGAACAGAACTTGGTAATGTACAATCCTTCTAATACAAATATCGTGACTTTGGGTGCATCTCCCAATCACGTTGTTTGCATGCACTGTTTTCCGAGCTATCGAAAGAATACGTTGTGCTCTTTGATTGCATTCTGTGATGGCCATGGTGGTGCTACGCCAGCATGCACTTGTTCAATCAATTATCGATCATTATATTGCGTCATTGATTGGTTGGCCTGCAGATGCATAGTTGTTGTGCGAAGGCTTGCTTGTATTTCCTTATGCCACTGCACCCTGTTCATACATATTTATGCACTCTTGCACTGGCACATATTTGTTTGCTTCATGCTTGGTTTTGTTTACCCTGACGTGTTAGTGATTTGTGAAGAAACTCAAATGCTCATAATTTACATTTTATTTTGCCAAATAGGAGTGTATCTATATCAATGTTATCATAACCGAACCGTAGATCAAACCGTACTGCTTCAAGGTCGGAGGTTTTGACGGTCGAACCGATCGAACCGTTAGAACCGCGCTAATTTAATATAAGCAGTTGTTCAGCTTTTTGTATATGCGGCTGTTATAATATCAGGCAACTTAGATCCAGTTCAAAATGTTTTCAGTCCCACATCGGCCCTGAAGCAAAATCTGAATCATTATCCTTCTATATAATAACTTCAGTACTGCATATGTCTAGCAGCTTAAGGGTCCTACGTGAAATATTGGACCTTTCAGTGGTGAGCTGTCAAGCCTTGAGGCTTTCTAACGGTTCAACCCAGGTTATTTTAATGGTTCAACCTCGATTTTTACGGTTCATTGCTGATCACGGTTTAAAGTTGCTCCGGGCCTTTGGAGTCAGCGGTTCACGGTTAACCGCGGTTCAACCGCGGTCCGGTCCGGTTGTGATAACTGTGATCTATATTGATAACAAAAACGTAATACAAACATCATTCTACTTAAATCTGCAGCTTAAATGCCCAAATGGCTAGCAGTAACATTACTATTATTGCTATTCGTGCTTAGGATTAGCTTTTCACAGTACATAAACTCTTCCACAACGCTTTATGTTCTTGCAATATTCGCACGGTTTCTTCACTGACGAACATACCTTTATGACTGCCTGACAAAGCATGTCATCGTGCTTGTATAAACAATATTCTTAAACTTTGCATTTTTATTTATCATAACATTTCATACCAGACTACATATATACATATATATATATATATATATATATATATATATATATATATATATATATAAAATCTCTCCATGTTCTTGTGCCCACCTATTTGAAAAAATGAAAGTCATAATAAAACTGTAATTTTTGATCTCACTAGTTTTATCAAAGTCCAACCAGACCTTTCTTACTGTTTTCAGGAAACATACTTGAAAAAAAAAAGATGAGTTAAACGAAGATGTAGCCAAATGGAATCCACAACTTTGGATGTAAGTTTTTGGAGGACTAACAAGAGGCAGAGTTTATGGAGCACCGTATATCGATACGTGTAGTATGTCAAACAAAAGCTCCAAATCTTCTGTTTCGGCAGATAATACCACTTACTACGCTACACCATCGGATTCATCCACAAGCATGTTGTTGACGCCATAGATTAGAAAATTAATTGAAAAGGAAGTACAATTGGCATTAAGTGGAAGTATGGGTCTGCTGCACCATTAGAGCCACCACAACCACAACCACCACAAGAAACACATCAAGAATGTTCATTTCTTCAAAATGCTAATCAAGTTCCGCAACAACCCAGACAAGTTCCGCAATCTTCTTTTCACTTTCCACAACCATTGATTCCATATAGGCAAACATTAGGAAGATTTCAATCTATTCTTATGCCATTTCAACCAACTTTTGGAAACTTTGAACAGCCTGGATCATTCACACAGCTACTCGGACCTATCACCAATGAGTATAATTTGCAACTAGGACATTATCATGCAGCAACCAACAATGGCACTTTTTAGCATGCTCTCAATGATGACAACGTGGAGTGAAAATGTATTTCTCTTCCCTTTTCAACATATTTAGTGTTTATTTTTGTTTTGGATTTGATTTGGATACTAGGACATCTTTATTTGTAGTTTGGCTTGTGGTTTATGTAGTGAAGTTAACAATTTTAAAGATTACCTGGCTTTTTTTAGTATACTTGTTCTTTTATATTTTTTTGGTATTTGTGCATATGGTTTCCTAGTGTTTATATATTTAAACTGTTGAGTTTTCGGCAGCAGCGAAGTTAACATGTGTAGCAATTAGGATAATATATATATATACACACATATATATATGTGTGTGTGTGTGTATTTGCACTGTTGAGTTTTGGACAGCAAGTGAAGTTAACGTGTGCAGCAGTGGGGTTAATATATATTTTCACTGTTTCAGTTGTAATTAAGGTTAATTTATATGGGCAAGGGATAAAATTACTTGTACACAGGTAAAACTGGATGTACAAAAAAATACACCTTAGGCATAACCTTGATCAATGTGGCAACCTCAATTTTTAGAGTATTTTAATTAATGGTTCAATTTAAAATTTTGATTAATTTATTTTATTTGTTTGTGTTTTTATGGAAATAATTTTTATTTTGATTATTTAAAACTAAATTTGTTTGGATTTTTTTAAATCAAATGAATTTTATTTTTGATATGAATGCAATTTAATAATTCAAATCAATATTTGCAATGTTAGAAGCTTATTTATGGTAAAATTTAAGTGGGTTATTATTTGAGTTTGGATCCATTCTTGGATTTTATTTAATATTTAAAACTCGTATAATTATACAATCCGTTTCAATATTAATGGAATTATATATATATTATCGTATTGATTGTTATTGATGCAACATGGCTAAATTAATCGTCAGATTCTTTTTTGTAACGGCTCGGAATTCGCCCAGACCTAATCGATTGCAAAATCGACTAAGACCGTTCAAAACCCGTATACGTTAACTCTGGGAATACAACAACATCAGAACAATAAAAACAGACTTTTATAAACATTACAATAATGTTACATCATAGTACAGAACATATCAGAGTACATTGAATAAAATAACAGCTGAAGATAAATTTCAACAAATTAAATACAATAAACAGCGGAAGACTTCTATGCTCTGGACACAGCTTTAGGCTTCGATCCAGAATCCTTCTCAAGAGATAAATATCTGCAAAAAGCTACTCGACTGCCCGTGTGGAAAAGAGGGCACCCGAGTTTGCAAACTGAAACAACTACGAGTCAGTCATGGGACCGGTGTGAGAATTCTTAACTAATATAACTAATAGCAATAAGGCAAATCCAAGGACCATGCCGCTAACGCGGAACGAGTTTTATTCCAATGGATTGCCGGTGCATAAATTAAAGTAAATCGCTAAACAACGCAATGCTTTTTAGGAAAATGGAATCATCATAAGACTCAAGTCCTATCACACAACGCAACGCAAACCAGAGGATAGAGTTATACCTTATGATGATTAAACATGCTTGGTACGAAAAAACGGGTTTGATATTATTGCTAGCGTATATAAGTTTCAAAAAAACATTTCAAAGTAAATGTATCAATCCTAGGAAGCATAACTACCATATACTATGCCTCCATACTAGTAATACAATCAAGTCCGTAGGGTCGTATTGGGAATTGGGTTTCCATCATGAGTCAAGGCTAGGAACGATCTCCTTACCGATTCGAGACACTCAAGCTAATGTCTCAGGATTCCACGCAGAGAACCCTTGGATAGCTGCAGGGCCGGTCCACACTTGCTGTTTGTGGATTAGTTATTCCTGAACACATGTTCCCCGGTCCTATAGGACCTAACATCCGAGGCGCCTCATTCCATCATCCACAGAAGTAAAAATGTCTGAGCTCCATACCATGACACCACTTCTAGATAGAAAGAAACGTGTTGCTCTTCTTGCGTTCCCTTGCTCCATTTTAGACTCAACCGGGGTGTGAGGCTCGTGAAGCTACGTAATACATAAAGCTATGCTTTGATCATCATCCACAAGGCCTGCTTTTCAACAAAAACCTTGATCCATGCATCTTAGCATGCAACATTGTCAATCTATACCATACCATTGATTCTTACCAATATATAACCTCTAAGCTCGTACGTCTCAGAGAAGGGTGTTAAACACCAAACAGATATATATTTAGCACAGATCAGCGAATACCGTATAAAGGAATACAACATCAGACATACAATCCATTTTCAAGTCCGTTCTGGGTCTGAACGAAAACGGAGGCACCTTATACGTCGCATATCCGAACAATCAACAAGTAGTCTGAACGACCACCATTGTAGCCCCTTCAAGGTAGCTACTCCAGTCATATGCGTCAATGGCAACTCATCCATTCGACGTGAAGATCGTCGATCTTCAATCACCGTCTTCAACTCTTCGACTTAGATCGACGAATAATCATTTGAAATGAGATTGAACTCAGACCTTTCAAATGATTCTCGCATATATATCATTTCAAATCATTTCTTATAGTTAATATTAATTTATAACGATTAATCTCTATTTTTATTTATATAAAAATAATTGAATTTTATTTAACAATACTTCATGTCAATAGGCGACCTTGGCGCTTTTTCACCCAAATTTGTTTCACAAATTTCTCTAAATCTAACCGTTGGGTTTTAACATAATTCATATCGTTGGTAAGATCTTTCCAAGGCGAACCTAACGGTTTCAGTTTTGGGAAAATCCGATGGTCGGATATTTCAGTATAATCAATTAAAAGTACAATTCCAAGGCGCGAACTACCACGCTTGATTCGTTTGCTTTTAATACATACATATATATATATATATATATATATATATATATAATTATATATAAATATAATTCCTTCGTCCATTTCGTTATCGTGAATAACACAACAAGTAAAGAACGTTATATTTCTGTAACCTATTTACATTTTTATAATACATAGTGAAATGTATTTTATTTTACTATATTTTGCTAATGACAAGAATTATTATATAAATATAATATCATGGCACATAAGTATGTTGATCTTTATTTCGACTTGCATTCACATCCTATATACAAAAAGGTATATTTTTCAATCATCTTTCAAACTACACAAAATTGTATATTTCATGTATCATTACAATTACAACAAAAATAGGTGTTTTTGTGTTTCATTTTCATTACTACAAACATGAATATTTTTGGTGTGTCATTTATAATTTAACAAAAATGAATATTTTTGTGTCATTTCAATTCCTAACAAAAATGCAATATTTTGGTGTTAACTTCAATTCTACAAAAATAATAACTTTCTTAATCTTTCATTACAAACAAAATAATAATTTTGTGTGTTAATCTATCTACATAAAAATGTAAATTTCTATCTTTATCTTTTTAATGAAAATCCAACTCATTAAAATGTAACTTTCATCGTATAATCTTTACTGAAAATCTTTTTATATAAATATGTAAATTTCATACCGTTGTCCTTTTTAATGAAAATTCCATTCATTGAAATGTAAATTTCCTTCCTTACGTTCCATTTACATGAAATGTAATTTTTCTTCTTTAAATTCCATTTACATGAAAATGTAAATTTTCTTCTTTAAATTCTATTTACATGAAAAATGTAAATTTTCTTCTTTAAATTCTATTTACATGAAAAATGTAAATTTTACTCTTCAATTTCTATTTACATGAAAATGTAAATTTTCTTCTTTAAATTTTATTTACATGAAAAATGTAAATTTTACTCTTCAAATTCTATTTACAAGAAAATGTAAATTTTTTTCTTCAAATTCTATTTACATGAAAATGTAAATTTTCTTCTTCAAATTCTACTTACATGAAAAATGTAAATTTTCTTCTTCAAATTCTATTTACATGAAAATGTAAATTTTCTTCTTTAAATTCTATTTACATGAAAATGTAAATTTTCTTCTTTAAATTCTACTTACATGAAAATGTAAATTTTCTTCTTTAAATTCTATTTACATGAAAAATGTAATTTTTTATCTTCAAATTCTATTTACATGAAAATGTAAATTTTCTTCTTTAAATTCTATTTACATGAAAAATGTAAATTTTCTTCCTTAAATTCTATTTACATGAAAAATGTAAATTTAATGTAAATTTTCTTCTTCAAGTTCTTTTTACATGAAAATGTTAATTTGCTTCTTCAAATTCTATTTACATGAAAATGTAAATTTTTACGTTTATTCAATTACATGAAAATTGTAACTTATAATTCAATGCCCAATTTCATCCTTTTATTCCTTTATTTACATTAAAAATGTAACTTATATTTCAATGTCTAATTTCATTCTTTTATTCTTTTATTTCTTTACTTACATTAAAAATGTAACTTCTATTTCCATGATGAATTCTTCCTTTTATTTCTTTTATTTACATTAGAAAAATGTAAATTCTATTTCAATGTTGAATTCTACTCTTTTAACTACACTGTAAAATCTCCTTTTTAATTACAATGTAAATTGTAATTAACGTTATAATGTAAAATTCCTATCTTTTAATTAAAATGTAAAATCTCCTTTTTAATCACAATGTAAATTGTAATTAACATTATAATGTAAAATTCCTATCTTTTAATTACAATGTAAAATCTCCTTTTTAATTACAATGTAAATTCTTATCATTTTAATTACATTAAAAATGTAATTTACATTACAATGTCAAAATCTCCTTTTTTATTACATTAAAAATGTAATTAACATTACATGTCAGATTTTGTCTTTTAATTTACAATATAAACTTCTCCCCTTTTAATTACATTAAAAATTTAATTAACATTACGGTGAAAAATTCTATCTTTTTAAATTACATTAAAAATGTAATTTTGATTATAACGTCAAATTCTTCTGTTAAATTACATTAAAAATGTAATTCTTATTTTAATGACCAAACCTTATCTTTCTTTTTTTTAAAATAATAATAAATCTTTTCATACCGTCATATTACACTTTTTATTTGCAATTAAAATTACAGATCTAAATAACAGAAATGAATCTAGGGGGAGAAACATATTTCTGAATTCAAACTAGAATTGTTTGAATTGGCATACATGTAGATAATCAAAATATGATTTCAGATCTAAATAAATCACTTGACGAGAGGGGTAACCATATGACATCTCAAATAAATCAATGATCAATCGCAACATCACAGATTAGAACCAATAATTTATACAACATGATTTATGAGCAAACGAAATAGTTAAATTAAAATTAATTATTTAAAATAAGAATACTCACATCGATTTCAGATCTAGATCTAAAATTCAAAAAGGTCCAGAAATTGTTCCAATCAGTTACAAGTCGAAGTATTTGCTGTCACGATTCACACGGATCTGAAATTTTTGAATTTGGAGGTCGTATGAATTAATTATCAATTTTTAAATAACAACTACAGTTTGCAACAGAAATAACTGTGGCAAATCTTTTAGTATATTCATACCGTATAGTTTCAGATTTGGTTCAAATCTTTGATCCAAATTTTCAGGGGGTTTAGACTATGATTTTCGGAGTGGTTTGCGACGTTGGAGAGCTCGGAGAGGGGTACGATCGCCAGGGAGGGGGGAGGTTGTGGTCTGGTCTGGTGGGCCCGGTGGCGGGTTCGGAGGCTCGATTCTCGAGACACAGGACGCGGCGGAGGACAATTCGGGTATGGATGGAAAGGTGGTGGAAAACTCTTCGAAAAGTTTAACTGGAGTGGAGGATTTCGTGGAGTGGAGAAGGAGAAATCGGAGCTAGAAGTTTTAAGGAAGAAGAGGGGGGCGACGACTTTGAAAAAGAGGAAGAACGATGAATAGTGCGCATTGTATATATACTAGTATTTCTGTATTTTTTTATTTATTTAATTTCAAAATTAGGGTTTTTTCCGTCTGATCTCCAAACGGAGCCCAACGACTGTTGAATAATAGGTTTTGACGTCTTATGAACGCCATGGCGCTAGTGACGAAGCTCAATTCTGAACTTTATAGCATGTTTCTTTTATTTTTTAAAATAACATTTAATATTAAATTCGAACATACATTTTAAATTTACCGGGGCCACATATTAGCTCCAAAAATTCCCGAAAAATATATTTAGTTATGTTTTGATACTGCGGACCTAGGAAAATTAATTTCGTTCAAATCTGAGCCTATTCGAAAAATGGCCTTTTTCAAGTCGATTAAATTTGACTGAAATTGACAAAACACTTTTTCTTTGGCCAAGGTCACAAATAAATTCTAAAAATTCTGGAAAATTAAACTTAACAATAATTTGACATTCCGAATCCAACAAAAGTGGTTTCGTCAAAAACGGAGGTCGTTTGTAAAATGACTATTTCCAAGGGTATATATTATATTAAAAAATATATATAAATTCTACAGCGACTTTTCTAAATTTCGAACTGGACCTAACTTTCAATTTATATTATGAAATTTTAGTTTCTTACATTCGTTAGAAAGATATTATTGAACAAATTTAAATATTTTTGGTTTGACAAAAATCCGATTTATTTTGAATCCTGTACATTCAGTTAAAGTTTAAATTCAAATTTTCAAAATACCGCGCTATTTCTAACTTCTTTTATAATTAAATTAAATTTATTCGTTTTAACTTCAATAAAAATATTTTTTTTAGTCGTTATTATTTAAAATAAATTATTTTAAATATTAAAACCCATTAAAATAACTTAAAATAAACTTACCCCAAAATTCAGGGTTGTTACAGTCTCCCCCACTTAAAAACTTTTCGTCCTCGAAAAGGAACGAAGCTAAAAGGTTGTTCAATTAAATAACTAAATTTTCATTCTTTTATTGATTTCAATAATTTTGTTTGTTGATTTACTTTTCAAAAATCATCTTTTCTAAGATCGGATTATACAAATACGTTAATTATAAACCTTTTACTCTGAACTCGTTCTAGGAAATTTCTAACCCTATCTCTAACGAGTTTTCTCATTCTAGGATACTACTGATCCTATCTCTAATGAGTATTCTTATTGGATATTACTAATCCAACCTCTGATGAGTCTTTTGTTCAGTTTTAACGAGTTGTACCCCAAAGATTTGAGCTAACCAGAGCTCTGATACCAACTGTAACGGCTCAGAATTCGCCCAGACCTAATCGATCGCAAAATCGACTAAGACCGTTCAAAACCCGAATACGTTAACTATGGGAATACAACAACATCAGAACAATAACATCAGACTTTTATAATCATTACAATAATGTTACATCAGAGTACAGAACATATCAGAGTACATTGAATAAAATTACAACGGAAGATAAACTTCAATAAATTAAATACAATAAACAGCAGAAGACTTCTATGCTCTGGACACAGCTTTAGGCTTCGATACAGAATCCTGCTCAAGAGATAAATATCTACAAAAAGCAACTCGACTGCCCGTGTGGAAAAGAGGTCACTCGAGTTTGCAAACTGAAACAACTACGAGTCAGTCATGGGACTGGTGTGAGAATTCTTAACTAATATAACTAATAGCAATAAGGCAAATCCAAGGACCATGCCGCTAACGCGGAACGGGTTTTATTCCAATGGATTGCCGGTGCATAAATTAAAGTAAATCGTTAAACAACGCAGTGCTTTTTAGGAAAATGGAATCATCATAAGACTCAAGTCCTATCACACAATGCAACGCAAACCAGAGGATAGAGTTATACCTTATGATGATTAAACATGCTTGGTACAAAAAAACGGGTTTGATATTATTGCTAGTGTATATAAGTTTCAAAAAAACATTTCAAAGTAAATGTATCAATCCTAGGAAGCATAGCAACCATATACTATGCCTCCATACTAGTAATACAATCAAGTCCATAGGGTCGTATTGGGAATTGGGTTTCCATCATGAGTCAAGGCTAGGAACGATCTCCTTACCGATTCGAGACACTCAAGCTAATGTCTCAGGATTCCACGCAGAGAACCCTTGGATAGCTGCAAGGTCGGTCCACACTTGCGGTTTGTGGATTAGTTATTCCTGAACACATGTTCCCCGGTCCTATAGGACCTAACATCCGAGGCGCCTCATTCCATCATCCACAGAAGTAAAAATGTCTGGGCTCCATACCATGACACCACTTCTATCTAGAAAGAAATGTGCTGCTCTCCCTGCGTTCCCTTGCTCCATTTTAGACTCAACCGGGGTGTGAGGCTTGTGAAGCTACGTAATACACAAAGCTATGCTTTTCAAGCTGTGCTTTGATCATCATCCACAAGGCTTGCTTTTCAACAAAAACCTTGATCCATGCATCTTAGCATGCCACATTGTCAATCCATACCATACCATTGATTCTTACCAATATATAATCTCTAAGCTCGTACGTCTAAGAGAAGGGTGTTAAACACCAAACAGATATATATTTAGCAGAGATCAACGAATACCGTATAAAAGAGTACAACGTCAGACATACAATCCATTTTCAAGTTCGTTCTGGGTCTGAACGAAACCGGAGGCACCTTATACCTCGCATATCCGAACAATCAACAAGTAGTCTGCATGACCACCATTGTAGTCCCTTCAAGGTAGCTACTCCAATCATGGGCGTCAATGGTAACTCATCCATTCGACGTGAAGATCGTCGGTCTTCAATCACCGTCTTCAACTCTTCGACTTAGATCGACGAACAATCATTTGAAATGAGATTGAACTCGGACCTTTCAAATGATTCTCGCGTATATATCATTTCAAATCATTTCTTATCGTTAATATGAATTTATAACGATTAATCTCTATTTTTATTTATTTAAAAATAATTGAATTTTATTTAACAACACTTCATGTCAATAGGCGACCTTGGCGCTGTTTTCACCCAAATTTGTTTTACAAATTTCTCTAAATCCAACCGTTGGATTTTAACACAATTCATATTGTTGGAAAGATCTTCCCAAGGTGAACCTAACGGTTTCAGTTTTGGGAAAATCCGACGGTCGGATATTTCGGTATAATCAATTAAAAGTACAATTCCAAGGCGCGAACTACCACGCTTGATTTGCTTGCTTTTAATTTATATATATATATATATATATATATAATTCCTTCGTCCATTTCGTTATCGTGAATAACACAACAAGTAAAGAACGTTATATTTCTGTAACCTATTTACATTTTTATAATACATAGTGAAATGTATTTTATTTTACTATATTTTGCTAATGACAAGAATTATTATTTAAATATAATATCATGGCACATAAGAATGTTGATCTTTATTTCGACTTGCATTCACATTCTATATACAAAAAGGTATATTTTTCAATCATCTTTCAAACTTCACAAAAATGTATATTTCATGTATCATTACAATTACAACAAGAATTGGTATTTTTGTGTTTCGTTTCCATTACTACAAACATGAATATTTTTGGTGTGTCATTTATAATTTAACAAAAATGAGTATTTTTGTGTCATTTTAATTCCTAACAAAAATGCAATATTTTGGTGTCAACTTCAATTCTAAAAAAATAATAACTTTGTTAATCTTTCATTACAAACAAAACAATAATTTTGTTTGTTAATCTATCTACATAAAAATGTAAATTTCTATCTTTATCTTTTTAAAGAAAATCCAATTCATTAAAATGTAACTTTCATCGTATAGTCTTTATTGAAAATCTTTTTATATAAATATGTAAATTTCATACCGTTGTTCTTTTTAATGAAAATTCCATTCATTGAAATGTAAATTTCCTTCCTTACGTTCCATTTACATGAAAATGTAATTTTTCTTCTTTAAGTTCTATTTACATGAAAATGTAAATTTTCTTCTTTAAATTCTATTTAAATTCTATTTACATGAAAAATGTAAATTTTCTTCTTTAAATTCTATTTACATGAAAAATGAAAATTTTTCTCTTCAAATTCTATTTACATGAAAATGTAAATTTTCTTCTTTAAATTCTATTTACATGAAAAATGTAAATTTTACTCTTCAAATTCTATTTACATGAAAATGTAATTTTTCTTCTTCAAATTCTATTTACATGAAAAATGTAAATTTTCTTCTTCAAATTCTATTTACATGAAAATGTACATTTTCTTCTTTAAATTCTATTTGCATGAAAATGTAAATTTTCTTCTTTAAATTCCGTTTACATGAAAATGTAAATTTTCTTCTTTAAACTCTACTTACATGAAAATGTAAATTTTCTTCTTTAAATTCTATTTACATGAAAAATGTAAGTTTTATTCTTGAAATTCTATTTACATGAAAATGTAAATTTTATTCTTTAAATTCCATTTACATGAAAAATGTAAATTTTCTTCTTTAAATTCTATTTACATGAAAAATGTAAATTTTCTTCTTTAAATTTTATTTACATGAAAATGTTATTTTTCTTCTTCAAATTCTATTTACATGAAAATGTAAATTTTCTTCTTCAAATTCTATTTATGTGAAAATATAATTTTTTTTACATTTATTCAAATACATGTAAAATGTAACTTATAATTCAATGCCCAATTTCATTCTTTTATTCCTTTATTTACATTAAAAATGTAACTTATATTTCAATGTCCAATTTCATTCTTTTATTTCTTTATTTACATTAAAAATGTAACTTTATTTCCATGATGAATTCTTCCTTTTATTTCTTTTATTTACATTAGAAAAATGTAAATTCTATTTCAATGTTGAATTCTACTCTTTTAATTACACTGTAAAATCTCCTTTTTAATTACAATGTAAATTGTAATTAACGTTATAATGTAAAATTCCTATCTTTTAATTACAATGTAAAATCTCCTTTTTAATTACAATGTAAATTGTAATTAACATTATAATGTAAAATTCCTATCTTTTAATTACAATGTAAAATCTCCTTTTTAATTACAATATAAATTCATATCTTTTTAATTACATTAAAAATGTAATTTACATAACAATGTTAAAATCTCTTTTTTTATTACATTAAAAATGTAATTAACATTACATGTCAGACTTTGTCTTTTAATTTACAATGTAAAATTCTCTCCTTTTAATTACATTAAAAATGTAATTAACAATACGGTGAAAAACTCTATCTTTTTAAATTACATTAAAAATGTAATTTTGATTATAACGTCAAATTCTTCTGTTTAATTGCATTAAAATGTAATTCTTATTTTAATGACCAAACCTTATCATTTTTTTATAAAATAAATCTTTTCATACCGTCATATTACACTTTTTATTTGCAATAAAAATTGCAGATCTAAATAACAGAAATGAATCTAGGGGAGAAACATATTTCTGAATTCAAATTAGAATGGTTTGAATTGGCATACATGTAGATAATCAAAATATGATTTCAGATCTAAATAAATCATTTGACTAGAGGGGTAACCATATGACATCTCAAACTAATCAGTGATCAATCGCAACATCATAGATCAAAACCAATAATTTGTACAACATGATTTATGAGCAAACGAAATAGTTAAATTAAAATTAATTATTTAAAATCAGAATACTGACATTGATTTCAGATCTAGATCTAAAAATAAAAAAGGTCCAGAAATTATTCCAATCAGTTCTAAGTCGAAGTATTTGCTGTCATGATTCACATGGATCTGAAATTTTTGGATTTGGAGGTCGTATGAATTAATTATCAATTTTTAAATAACAACTACAGTTTGCAACAGAAATAAGTATGGCAAATCTTTTAGTATATTCATACCGTATAGTTTCAGATTTGGTTCAAATCTTTGATCCAACTTTTTAGGAGATTTATACTATGATTTTCGGAGTGGTTTGCGCGACGTCGGAGAGCTCGGAGACGGGTACGATCGTGGGGGGGGGGGGGGGGGGGAGGTTGCGGTCTGGTCTGGTGGGCCCGACGGCGTGCAAACGGTGGCGGGTTCGGAGGCCCGATTCTTGAGACACGGGGCGAGGCGGAGGAAAATTCGGGTATGGATGGAAAGGTAGTGGAAAACTCTTCGAAAAGTTTAACTGGAGTGGAGGATTTCGTGGAGTGGAGAAGGAGAAATCAGACCTAGAAGTTTGGAGGAAGAAGAGAGGGGCGGCGACTTTGAAAAACAGGAAGAACAATGAATAGTGCGCACCGTATATATACCAGTACTTCTGTATTTTTTTTTTAAATTTAATTTCAAAATTAGGTTTTTTCGTCCGATCTCCAAACGGAGCTCAACGACCGTCGAACAAAAGGTTTTGACGTCTTCGGAATGCAATGGCACTAGTGACAAAGCTCAATTCTGAAGTTTACAGCATGTTTCTTTTATTTTTAAAAATAACATTTATATTAAATTCGAACATACGATTTAAATTTTCAGGGGCCACATATTAACTCCAAAAATTCCCGAAAAATATATTTAGTTATGTTTTGATGGTGCGGACTAGGAAAATTAATTTCATTCAATTCTGAGCCTTTTTCAAGTCGATTAAATTTGACTGAAATTGACAAAACACATTTTCTTTTGCCATGGTCACAAAAAAATTCTAAAAATTCTGGAAAATTAAACTTAGCAATAATTTGACATTCTGAATCCAACAAAAGTGGTTTCGTAAAAAACGGAGGTCGTTTGTAAGGGGTATATATTATATTAAAAAATATATATAAATTCTACACCGACTTTTCTAAATTTTGAACTGGACATAACTTTCAATTTATATTATGAAATTTCAGTTTCTTACATTCGTTAGAAAGATATTATTGAAAAAATTTAAATATTTCTGGTTTGACTAAAATCCGATTTATTTTGAATCCTGTACATTCAGTTAAAGTTTAAATTCAAAATTTCAAACTACCGCGCTATTTCTAACTCCTTTTATAATTAAATTAAATTTATTCGTTTTAACTTCAATAAAAATAATTTTTTTCTAGTCGTTATTATTTAAAATAATTTATTTTAATTATTAAAACCCATTAAAATAACTTAAAATAAATTTACCCCAAAATTCAGGGTTGTTACATTTTTTTTCCTTTGATATCGTCAATTACTGATGGCAAAATTATTGTAATTTTATATTGCCAAAACCATTTGTTTATTTGAATTAATAAATTTATATTGTTTTCTTTTATTTATGAACACTGTTTACATCTTTAAAATTCAATGTTCATTTATTACTATTATTTCTTTCCATACACCTTCGTTGATTCCAAAATTTAAACCGTTCGTTTCTTTAAATTAAATTTTATATTGTTTTCTTTTTTTTTGCAAACACATTTATAGTGTTTCCTTTTATTTGCAAACTGTTTTCTTGTTTCTATTTCTACTGCGTCCGTTTGTTTTGAAATTTAAACCAAACATTTCTTTTCCCATTCCCATAAACATCGTTCATTAATGTTTTCTTCGATACCATAAATGTCTTGTAAATTAAAACCTCCTACATTCCTTTTCCTTATCATCGTTATTTCTTGTATTTGGGGCATCCGTCCTCGCGAGAAACAGCTGCTTCTCTTTTATAAAATGCCTATCTTTTTTTTGTTCTTTAGTTTTGGATTTGTACCATTCTTCTTTTCCCATCACATTTTTTCCCATTCCCATCTGCCGCCTCGCCATCGAGCTCGTTTCCTAAACTAAAGCCAACCATCCCCTTCTAAAACCGCTACTGAACCCTATCTAAACTTAACCTCATCTCATCCACCCTCCTGAAGCCACGCAAGCCTTGTCAACCTTCCATCCAGCCGACGCCGAACAACACCCCTCACCCACTCACATACTCACCTCGTTTTCAATTTCCTGTGTCATTTGTTCTCACCACCCCACATGTGTTTTTGTAAGTGTTTTCAATTCTTGCGTGAGTTGTTATATAAATTTTTTTTTCCTTTTGGTGTGGTGTGAGTTTACGGTTTGTGTGTATATACTGACACTACAACAAAATGACCCTATTACAACAGTGGAACACCGTTGTAATATACATTTTACAAAGGTGGGCTAACCGTCGTCTATTAAGACGTTGTGATAGACTAAAATCTTTTACAACTTTTTTGCACTGTTGCAACACCATTGTAATATGTATATTTTACAACTTTTTTCCACCGTTGTAATAAACTTTATTACAACATTTATGCACCATTGTAATAATATCAACTACAACTGTTATGCACCGTTGTGATTGACAATTGCGTTTTAAAAAAAATAAGCATCTTTTGCAGCTGAAATGAACAATACGCTAAATATGGCGATACTCCATAAGCAAAACAAATATTACATTTATTTGCAAACTAATTTATTTAAATACTCAAATTTTCAATATTACAAAACAATAATTTTTAGAAAATATTTGGCGTATTATTACATGATCATACACCAACTTGCGTGCTTGACATCAAACAACAATGACACAAATAAAACACTTCCAAACAAACAGGCCTGGAAACATGACATGAGAGATTCACTTGCAAACCATTAAGTTGAGTTCCTTGACTTGCAACTAAGAGGAGGCAAGCTGCCAATCGAAGCTGATGCATCAAGAAATCCAAATGATAATTGCTTCATCTCAAGTCACCCCAATAGCATAAAAACCACAGCTTCAACATAGCAACATTACATACCAATACACATCAACCAGAGAAACACCTGGCCTCAAACAAGACGACACACCAAGCATAGAAGGTAACGCAACAACACTACAAAGTTACAAACACTGTAATAAGCTCATGTGCCATACTTGAAATTATTCATTAAAAGAAGAAACAAGAATTGCTATCTTTACCTTTGGGGTAGAATTCCGCCAAAAGAGATTCCTCGCTTGTCATTAAGTTCACATATGCTTTGAGTAGTGCGTTTGAGCTATAAATATAAACAAATAATTACTATAGTTATTATCCTTTGATCTGTGGATCACATGAACATGTTTGCAATCACAACCATATAACAACTCATCATTCATTTCAAGTATATGCCACTTATTCAAATAGAGTAAAATAAAAACTATTGGTGGCATATCATGTTGACCAGTGATGTTTAGTAGGAGTGTACACAATATAATTTCTCAGATACAACAAGAAATGTGTACCTTCATCTTTCAACCTCTTCCCTGAAAAAGACATGACAAGGCGATTGCAAAGATAGACTGTGCTGCATGGTACGTTAACATGCTAATATTTATCACTGTCTAGGGAACATACACAAATTGTCTAGGAATAAAACATGTTAAACTTACAATGATGTAACCCAACACAATTTCTTTTAAACAGAATTCACTTGATAACTGGCCTACACCACTTGACAACTGGCCTACACCCCCCCCCCCCGACTCTGTAAAGAAATTTGATGTAAACAGCCAACCAACCTCGCATGTATAATTACAAAGTTTTCCTATGAACTGCAGCCTAATAATTAATTCAAAACCATCAAGTCAAACTGTTTTTAGTCGATAAATATAACAAATGAAAAATGAAAACATGGTAATGGACCAAGCATGAACAAACCAAGAATGAAGAGCAAATTATAAGCATATATGAGTATGATCATGAAAATGAATGGCCAAGTTCAAAACTGATACCTTCCAATGAAGGCAAAATGAAATTACAATGGAGAAACCAATGACTCTACTACAATCCATTCAAACCAAGTCGCCCTTGGAAGGAGAGGAAAAAATGAATTTAAGACATATAGAACCACCAGCTGTCCCAAAAATGCAAACAGATCAAAGCACAGATGGCGTAAGTAAAGCAAAAGAGTCTTTAGAAATGAACATAGTAAATCTCATTATCAACAGCAAATAAAAAATTCCAAGGAAACTTCAAACCAAAATTTTTACTTGCTGCATATACACATCAAAAGGCTAGAAGAAAAAAATCAACAATTTGACGAAAAAAGAGCAAGTTTTAATAATAAGGTTTCAACTTGCTTTTCTTTGAAAGTTAAATTTTTATTTGTGAGAAACAAATTGATGACTTAAAAGATAATTTTTTACAGGTTTCTAATATTTTTTCTAACTGTTTACTTCAAAGTTTGGACTTTGTCATCTTAGAATGTCATGGAGAAAAAATGTTTTATGTATCCTATTTGTAATATCTAAATAATTAGGGAAACTAGACAAACGGTAAATAAGAAAAAGAATAAAAAATTGCACCCACAATAAGCTGCACAGTAAATAATGTTCACAGCCAAGAATGTATCCAGTAAACAACCCATTTTTGATCAGTTAAACAATTTGGAACGTATTATCCCAAAACAGTCAAAGGAAATCGAAAACCAATTTGAAATAACCACAACTGGAAGCACACATAATACTTATAAGGAGAATAAAAAATACTTACGATGGGAGAGTAGTCGGCACAGTGAAGGTCAATCCGTAAATGCTAAGCTACACACGGCGGCTTCTAATGGGCGGAGAAGAGGAGGACCACCCACTGTCCATGGGAGCAGGAACAATGTTAGAGAAGGGGTGCCCGTCCTATGAACCAATATAAAAGAGCAAAAATTAATAGATTACATAAGCTAATGACATGTTTAATTTAACTAAAAATATAAAAATCAGAATTACAAAGGCCAATAGAAATAGGCAGCGCACCTTCATTCTTTTATGCCATCCTCTTCCACAATTCGTTGTTCACCCATGAAAAGAAAATCGACAATAATAGTGTTGCACCAATATCAGATGCTCTCGTTCCCACCTTTTGGTACCCCCATGTGAACCGTTGATGTCGGATTCAGCTCTGAGTACCTATCAGATGTTGCCGCTAGTCGGCTATTGTGCTTGTCCTAACGCAGCGTGACCCGTATGACTTACCAGAGACTCCCAATCTGGAGTTCTCGTGGTTTGAGTTTGATTTGTCGCTGTCGATTTAGATTATTGTGATTTTTCTCTCTTCCACCGTGTAATTGATGCAGACAATGGTGCCCTAGTTTTTACTGAGGCCTAAAGCGAATGCTTCGTTTGCTTTACCAAAAGGCTGGGAATCCTATGGCAGTAGCATCATGAACTCCAGATCTCGGCTATAGGAGAATATTAGCAGATAAATATTTCAGAAACAGGGGCTCTAGTTTGTTGAGGCGAAACTTCATTGAGGAAGGAAGAGGATCTATTCGGATTTATGGTTGGGATTGATTTCGATTTGGGCAAAATTTTGTTGAAGGGGATACGAGGAGGCATACGGCATAGAGTGATATCACGTGAGTGACTTTGGAGCCAATTTTTCCCTGTCCCGCCTATTTTTCCTGCGAGAGCCCGCCTATTTTTCCTGCGTGGTAGTATTAGAAACTTACTACTATTTATTAATCACTACTTATTATTAAGTTGTAAATTTACTGTCAAAATAATTAATATTTCATAACTTTTCATAATTTACTATTAATATTAATTATAGAATTTAATTAAATATTAATGTACAATAGTTGTCGCAAGTGGCAAAAAAATAATTGTTAAAAATATATATGTTTACTACAACTTTCTAATTTAACTATTAATTATCAGAAATTAATTAGTATTTATTAGTTATTACAACAGACAAACAAGAAAAGTTGTGATATATATGTTTATTACAACAGTGATTTTTTTCACAGTTGTAAAAAACATTTATTACAACAGTGCGTTTTGCACAGTTGTAAAAAAAACATTTATTACAACTGTGCTTTTCGCACAGTTGTAAAATTAAAGTTGTAATATGGTGTTTTTGTAGTATTGTGAGTGTATTTTATGTGTACAGTTTATAGGATTACTGTGTTGATTTGAAAAAAAAGGGAAAAAGTTCTGATATTTAATATGTTTTGTGTTGTATGTATTTGTATGTGCTTTGTATTTGTTTGTGTGGGCACGTGAGTGATTTTATTTGTGTGTGAGAATTTATAAATTTACATTTATGTATATAAGAAATATATATATATATATATTTGATGGTAAATTTATGTGTGGTTTTTGTGTGAGTTATTTTGAAAATATTTTGGTATGAATATAATTTATGATAGCAAATAATATTTGCACTTCCAAAAATCTAAATTGAGTTTATTCATTTTGATTTGAAATTTATTCTATTTCAAATTAACGTTAAATTAGTAGATAATATAATGATAAATTATTGATTTTGGAGTGTTTATACATATTTTATAACATCAAATGTTTTGGAGTGTTGGCCATTCGTGTTTATAATATGTATTTATATATATGTAATTTTATTTGTGTGTGCTATGTGTATAATGCATGTTCCATGCGTGTGTGTATATTAATTGTGTGGTGTCTTGGGTGATGTTTGTACATGTATTTTAAATTTTATAATATATATAATAATTCTGTGTGTGTTGATTTATATATATATATATATATATATATATATATATATATATATATATGCACATATTGGATTTTGAAATAGTGGGGTGTGTGTGTTGATTTTTAAATAAATAAATAAATATATTTTCAGTGTGTGTGTATATATATGAATATATATATTTTTGTCGAATTTTTATTTTATTATTAATATGTATGTATATATATTTTTATCGTTCTTCTATATATAATATATAGTTTGCGAAGGTATATATATTTTAATTGATTTTGTGTATTGTTTTATGTGTGTGGCGTAGTGTATTATGTATGTGCATTCCTATTTGTGTGCATGTGTGGGTTCTGTGTAGTGTTTTTTTTCTAGTGTGGTGCGTGAGTCATACTGTATGATTATAGTTATTGTAGCTATTTTTTTATTTTATAATACCGTGTGTAACTGCGTTTGTATTTGTGTGTATATCATAAATTTTTATATTTTATAATAATAAATGTATTGTTTTGAATCTATTTGTTTTGAAGGAAAATTTATATGTATGCATATATATTATATATAATCTATAATATACCAGCTTTAGGTGTGTTTTTTTGCATGTGAAATGGTGTGGGTACAACATTGTGTGTGCGTATATTTGTGTTGAGTTTGTTTTGAAAATTTATTTGTTAAAAAAATGTGCATGTAATATATATATATATATATATATATATATATATTTCAATGTTTATATATGCGTACAATGATTTTTATGTATTTTGTGTGTGAGTTTGCATTGTATATTTATTTTATATATATAGTTTTTGGTGTGTTACATAATATATAAATTTATAAATATTTTGGTGTGTGTCGAGCATGAATTTATATATATGTTATGATTTTATCATTCGTATCTGTATATATATAAATATATATAATATTTGTAAAAGTTAATGTTGTGTTTATATTTTAAGTCAGTTTCGTGTTGAGTTTAAAGACCGTTCTGAAACCCAGTAGCCTTACCGATCCTTTGAGACATTCCCTATCCTCCTCTTATGATAATAATAATAATAATAATAATAGTGAGCGATCATCGAGATGAAATTATTCTGAATCGTGCATTGAAGTCGTCGTTTCAAATTTGCATAAATCCATCTATTGTCTTTAATCTACACCACGAAAGGTGAGAATATCTCACACCTGACTCACATTCTTTCATAGATGTTAGATAAACTAAATGAACTATTATGAAATGTATAGTATTGCCAGTAGAAATTGTTCATTTAGAATATGCACTTTCATGTGTGACACGATATTCATATGACATGTATGTACACTGAATATATATGACTATGATGTGATTGACGATATGTGATGATTTGTTATGTTGTATATACCCTTAGTTTAGGAAAATCACTAAGGGTTGAAATGATGCATACCCGAACGGACATTAGATTAAGGAAAAATTGTTATGGGTTGAAATGATAGACCTAGACGATTTTTACTGAATTTGGGATTGCGTGTTGAAATGATAAACCCGTGGAAATTTTATAAATTACGGGTTGAAATGATAAATATCCATATCAATTGACCAAAGGTAGAAAACTATATACGGACACCATTGGTCATGTTTTCTTATTAAATTGAGTTGAAAATTTTGATTGTAATAATATTAATTTAAGATCTTATATTTATATTTTATATATTTATACTTAAATTTTGTAAATTTTAAATTATATGTTTTAAAATGATCTTATGAGTAAAAATATATTAAATGCTTATTTAATACTTTACTTATAACTTATTTATTTTAAACTGTATAGTTTAATCGTAAATGTATTTTTAACTTTAAATTAATATATTATAATAAATTATTATTTTTTAAACCTATTTCTAAGCTATTTTAAACCTATGTATGTTTATAAAGCTATTTTCTATGTAAATTTATCACTTATAAATATATTTTCAATGCTTATTTTATATATATTTTATAAACTTTAATAATAAACTCAGTAGGTGGATAAGTTTTGATTTTGCGATTTAAATTCGAGGTTTAAAGGTTTAACTTTATATAATGATACTTAATTCAATGAATTTGATTTTTTAAATCAACTAAATGCAAATTTTGAATTGACTTAAATATTGAACTTTATAGGAAATGAGTGTGAACTGCGTAATTAATTGGAATTTAAATTTATAATTGATATGAACATATAATTTCCATTATAAGTTGACTGAATATGAATTGAAATAATTTTATATATGGAATTTATTCATAAACTGTTTGGTTTGAACTAAAGAAATTTCTTAAATCAATTTATTTCAAGATATGATTTAATTAAAATGGCAACAGTGTGAAAAATGTAAACGTTTGGTTGTTAAAGAGACCAGGATCGGATATTGTCATACTCTTTGCCAATACTGAAAACTACTTTAACAACTGTGTACGTGGTGGGGTTCCAAATTGAAGCGCGGTGGGGTTCCAAATTGAAGCGCGGTGGAGTTCCAAAATGAAGTAGGATGGTTTGATGGCGATTACCGGATTGAAGAAAGAAAACATTGATGGATAGCCTTGACCTTCGGGTCATAATTAAAATGACAAAAACATATACCGTGATTAAGTGAGGTCGCACCTCTATCGGACACACTTCTTCGAACTATATCTTTTACTTTGTGTTTTGATTGGTGGCCACCCTTGATTATGGAAGTGTTGTTCGAGGTGGGCGGTAGTTGCAGCTATGCGTTACCATCGGTCCGGGCGTGCATCGGTAGAATCCTACCGTGGGTATTCCTCGTGTGCCTGGACATATTATCCTGATCGAGCTTCCTACGATTTTGATTTGACATTGTCGTATAGCGGCGCATCACTATCCACCGACCGTTACTGGTGTTTTATATGCAATGTTTACGACAATGTTTGTAAATAGTGTAAGGGTAAAAATGAATACCGCTTACGCTATTTTAATATGGTATATTTAACCATAGCCACTATTATAATAGCGTATTATATTATATGATATTAGTTTGACGGATCCTTAGAGGATGGTGATCCCAAACATCCTTTAAGTTACTGATTGCATTTCATTAAACATTTCATTTGAGTTGATTAACTTCCAAGAGAATGTTAGTCCTGATCCGAATTGCTTTGTTTTGCATTATTACTCGGGTCAGATCGAGTATTGCAGTGTTGAGATTTCACCTTTTGAAGCTGGAGACTGTTGAAGATATCACCTCTACCTGTTGATTCTGGCTATTTCTCCTTTGTATTAGAAATTCTTGTATTTAGACTTCCACTGCATTTGATTTGTAACTCTCACATTATGTATAAATTTTATTTTTATTTAATAGCTTCATGAACTACTATTATATAATTTATTTTATTCCGCTTCGAGATATTCTGTATTTCTGTATCTATGATTCTGTTATTTATTCTACTTACCACAGAAGCTAACAACATTCTGTCATTTCGAACGGTTTGATTTGGTTTAATTATTAGCTTGAAGTGGACGAAAGACTGTACGTTACATTTGGTATCAGAGCTTTGGTTTATCAAAGCTTTTACCCACGGGGTAAAAGCTCATTAGAGATAGGGTAGTAATACCCTAGAATGAGTGGAATTACGCAGAATCCTTCTTGAGAGAGCGTATTTTGAAATTATAAATGGTTATAAAAAAATTGGTTTCAAACGTTTTAAACAAATATTTTCAAATATAATTTTTTTAATATTTAAAATCCTTCTTCTGAAATTTCCTTTCCATTGAATCTATCTACCTTCGTAGATCCTCTTTGATTGGTTTTCTTCGTTCGTTCAACTTTTACCTCGAATTCTATAGCTTATCCTTGTCTATAACAAGGTAAGAAGTAGAAGAAGAGTATTCTTATTTAATATTGATTTGAAATTGGTATTTTGAAATTAGTATATTGAAAGGTATTATAATATACATTTTATTTATGCAATTTTGTTATATATATTTCATAAATAACATTTTGTTTTGGTAATACCAATATTTTGGAAATAATTGATGTTTATACTTCAAGATTTTATAAACTATAGATTTTGAATAAGAAAGATGTAGATTTTGTAAGAAATTGATTTGATCTTGATTGAATAATTTTGTTATGTATTTAATTTAGTAATAATATTGTTTGTATATTTATTTAGGATTGAGGTTGAATTTTTTAATAAATAAATGAGTGGGGAGAGATAAAAAATTTCCTACTTAATTTTTTAATGATTTGAAATATATTATTTATAATATATAATTGAAAAAAATTATGTATATATTCTGTTTAAATATAAAATTTTGAGTACTTGCTCGACATTAAAGTTGGTCTATTGGATACCTAGTGATTTGGGTATACGTCTGATCAATGTATATGTTAAATCCTATGTGTATTAGATAGATATAAAGTCACACTCTAGTCGCTTAAAAATGATTCTGATGATGACCGCGGCATCACCGATGTCTATTTTCAGGTTCTGAAAGTGGGATAGATATATATTGCCAATTGAAACGTCGAGTGAATACTTAAAACTATTTTAAATATGTTCGGAAATATTTTAACTTTTTGATTTATATATATTTATGAATATATATAGGTATGAATATAAATGTGAAACTTTGGTTTAAATATATTAATTATTTAATTGCTATTTCTCTACCTTGTTCCCTTTCGGGGACGAAAAGTTTTGAGTAGGGGGAGATTGTAACAACCTCAATTTTTAGAGTATTTCAATTAATGGTTTAATTTAAAATTTTGATTTATTTAGTTTTTGCATTTTTATGAAAATAATTTTTATATTGATTATTTAAAACTAAATTTGTTTGGATTTTTTAAAACAAATGAATTTTATTTTTGATATGAATGCAATTTAATAATTCAAATCGATATTTGCTACATTAGAAGCTTATTTATGGTAAAATTTAATAGGGTTATTTATTTGAATTTGAATCGATTCTTGGATTTTATTTAATATTTAAAACTCATATAATTATACAATCTGTTTCAATGTTAATGTACTTATATATATATATATATATATATATATATATATATATATATATTATCGTATTGATTGTTATTGACGCAACATGGCTAAATTAATTGTCATATTATTTTTTTCCTTTGATATCGTCAATTATTGATTGCAAAATTGTTGTAATTTTATATCTCCAAAGCCATTTGTTTCTTTGAATTAATAAATTTATATTGTTTCCTTTTGTTTATGAACACTGTTTGCATCTTTAAAATACAATGTTCATTTGTTACTATTATTTCTTTCCTTACACCTTCATTGATTCCAAAATTTAAATCATTCGTTTCTTTAAATTAAAATTTTATAGTGTTTTCCTTTTTTTTTTTTTTGCAAACACATTTATAGTGTTTCCTTTTATTTGAAAACTGTTTTCTTGTTTCTATTTCTACCGCGTCCGTTTGTTTTGAAATTTAACCAAACATTTCTTTTCCCATTCCCATAAACATCGTTCAGTAATGTTTTCTTCAATACCATAAATGTCTCATAAATTGAAACCTACTACGTTCCTTTTCCTTATCACCATTATTTCTTGTATTTGTGGCATCCATCCTCAAAAGAAACAACTGCATCTCTTTTATAAAATGTCGTTCCTTTTCTTATTTTTTTTTTTTTTTGGATTTGTACCATTCTCCTCTTCCCATCACATTTTTCCCATTCCCATCTGCCGCCTCACCATCTGAGAGCCGAGCTCGTTTCCAAAACTAAAGCCGACCATCCCCTTCTAAAACCGTTGCTGAACCCTGTCTGAACTTAACCGCATCCACCCTCCTGAAGCCACGCAAGCCTTGCCAACCCTCCATCCAGCCGACACCGGACAAAACCCCTCACCCACTCACCTCGTTCTCAATTTCCAGTGTCATTTATTCTCTCCACCCTGCATGTGTTTTTGTAAATGTTTTCAATTCTTGTGTGAGTTGCTATTTTTTTTCTTTTGGTGTAGCACGAGTTTACGTATTGTGTGTATATACTGAGTGTATGTTACGTGTATAGTTTATTGGAGTACTGTGTTGATCTGAAAAAAGGGTTAAAGTTCTAATGTTTAAGGAGTTTTGTGTTGTATGTATTTGTGTGTACTTTGTATTTGTTTGTGTAGGCGTGTGAGTGATTTTATTTGTGTGTGAGAATTTATAAATTTACGTTTATGTATATAATATATATATATATATATATATATATATATATTTGAGTGTAAATTTATGTGTGGTTTTTGTGTGAGTTGTTTTGAAAATATTTTGGTATGAATATAAATTATGATAGCAAATAATATTTGCACTTCCAAAAATCGAAATCGAGTTTATTCATTTTGATTTGAAATTTATTCTATTTCAAATTAACATTAAATTAGTAGATAATATAATGATAAATTATTGATTTCAGAGTGTTTATACATATTTTATAACATCAAATGTTTTGGAGTGTTGACTATGTGTGTTAAGTGTGTGTTTGTAATATGTATTTATATATGTAATTGTGTTTGTGTGTGCTATGTGTGTAATGCCTGTTCCATGCGTGTGTGTGTATTGATTGTGTGGTGACTTGGGTGATGCTTGTATGTGCATTTTAAATTTTATAATATATATAATAGTTTTGTGTGTGTTGATTTATATATATATATATATATATATATTGGATTTTGAAATAGTGGTGCGTGTGTTGATTTTTAAATAAATAAATATATATATATATATATTTTCAGTGTGTGTGTATATATATGAATATATATATTTTTGTTGAATTTTTTATTTTATTATTAATTTGTATGTATATATATTTTTAATGATTGTCTATATATAATATACAGTTTGTGAAGGTATTCATATATTTAATTGATTTTGTGTACTGTTTTGTGTGCGTGGCATAGTGTATGTGCATTCCTGTTTGTATGCATGTGTGGGTTCTGTGTAGTGTTTTATCTAGAGTGTAGTGCGTGAGTCATAGTGTATGCGTATAGTTATTGTAGTGATTGTGCATTTTATAATACTATGTGTAACTGCGTTTGTATTTGTGCGTATGTAATAAAAATTTATATTTTATAATAATAAATGTATTGTTTTAAAGGAAAATTTATATGTATGTATATATGTTATATATAATCTATAATATACAAGCTTTAGGTGTGTTTTTTTGCGTATGAAATGGTGTGGGTACAACATTGTGTGTGCGTATATTTGTGATGAGTTTGTTTTGAAAATTTATTTGTTTAAAAAAATGTGTATATGTATGTGTGTGTGTGTGTATATATATATATATATATCAATGTTTATATATGCGTACAATGGTTTTTATGTATTTTGTGTGTGAGTTTGCATTGTATATTTATTTTATATATATAGTTTTTGGTGTGTTACATAATATATAAATTTATAAATATTTTGGTGTGTGTTCAACTTGAATTAAATACATATGTTATGATTTTACCATTCGTATCTGTATATATATACATATATATAATATTTGTAAAAGTAAATGTTGTATTTATATTTTAATTCGGTTTGGTGTTGAGTTTAAAGACCGTTCTGAAACCCAGTAGCCTTACCGATCCTTTGAAACATTCCCTATCCTCTTCTTATGAAAATTTTTTAATAGTGAGTGATCATTGAGCTGAAATTATTCTGAACCGTGCATGGAAGTCATCATTTCAAATCTGCATAAATCCATCTATTGTCTTTAATCTACACCCAGAAAGGTGATTTTATGTCACACCTGACTCACCTTATTCCATAGATGTTAGATAAACTAAATGAACTGTTATGAAATGTATAGTATTGCCAGTAGAAATTGTTTGTTTAGAATATGCACTTTCATATGTGACACAATATTGATATGGCATGTATGTACACTGCATATATATGACTATGATGTGATTGACAATATGTGATGATTTGTTATATTGTATATACACCTAGTTTGGGAAAATCATTAAGGGTTGAATTGATACATACTCGAACAGACATAAGATTAAGGAAAAATTGTTATGGGTTGAAATGATAGGCCTGAACGATTTTTATTGAATTTGGGATTGCAGATTGAAATGATGAACCCGTAGTAATTTTATAAATTACGGGATGAAATGATAAATATCCGTATCACTTGACCATTGATAGAAAACTATATACGGACACCGTTGTATATGTTTTCGAATTAAACTCAGTTGAAAATTTTGATTCTAATAATATTAATTTAAGATCTTATATTTATATTTTAAAGATTTATACTTAAATTTTGTAAATTTTAAATTATATGTCTTAAAATGATCTTATGAGTAAAAATGTATTTAAATGCTTATTTAATACTTTACTTATAATTCATTTATTTTAAACTGTATAATTTAATCATATATGTATTTTTAACTTTAAATTAATATATTATAATAAATTATTATTTTTTAAAACCTATTTCTAAGCTATTTTAAACCTATTTATGTTTATAAAGCTATTTTCCATATAAATTTATAACTTATAAATATATTTTCAAAGCTTATTTTATATATATTTTATAAACTTAATAGGTGGATAAGTTTTGATTTTGTGATTTAAATTCGAGGTTTAAAGATTTAAATTTATGTAACGATACCTGATTCAATGAATTTGATTTTTTAAATCAACTAAATGCAAATTCTGAGACTTAAATGTTGAACTTTATAGGAAATGAGTGTGAACTGCGAAGTTAATTGGAATTTGAATTTATAATTGATATGAATATATAATTTCGATTATAAGTTGACTGAATATGAATTGAAATAATTATATATATGGAATTGATTCATAAACTGTTTGGTTTGAATAAAAGAAATTTCTTAAATCAATATATTTTAAGATATGATTTTATTAAAATGGCCATGATGTGAAAAATGTAAATGTTTGGTTGTTAAAGAGACATGGGATCGGATATTGTCATACTCTCTGCCAATACCAAAAACCACTTTAACAACTATGTACGCATTAGAGTTCCAGAATGAAGTAGGATGGTTTGGTGGCGATTACTGGATTGAAGAAAGAGAACGTTGATGGATAGCCTTGACCTTCTGGTCATAATTAAAATGAGTAAAACAGGTGTTATACCGCGATTAAGTGAGGTCGCACCTCCATCGGACACACTTCTTCGAACTATATCTATTACTTTGTGATTTGATTGGTTCCACCCTTGATTATGGGAGTGTTGTTTGAGGTGGTCGGTAGTTGTGGCTATGCGCTACCACCGGTCTGGGCGTGCTTCGGTAGAATCCTATCTTGGGTATTCCTCGTGTGCCTTGTCATATTATCATGATCGAGCTTCCTACGATTTTGATTTAACGTTGTCATATAGCGGCGCATCACTATCCATCGACCGTCACTGGTGTTTTACATGCAATGTTTATAAATAGTGTAAGGGTAAAAATGTGATCCCGCTTACTCTATTTTAATATGTTATATTTAACCATAGCCACTATTATAATAGCATACTATATTATATGATATTAGTTTGAGGGATCCTTAGAGGATGGTGATCCCAAACATCCTTTAAGTTACTGATTGCATTTCATTGAACATTTCATTTGAGTTGATTTACGTCCACGAGAATGTTGTCCTGATCTGAGTTGTTTTGTTTTGCATTATTGCTCGGGTCAGATCTAGTATTGCAATGTTGAGATTTCACCTTTTGAAGCTGGAGACTGTTGAAAATATCACCTCTACCTGTTGATTCTGGCTATTTATCCTTTGTATTAGAAATTCTTGTATTTAGACATTCGCTGTATTTAATTTGTAACTCTAACATTATGTATAAGTTTTTATTTTTATTTAGTAGCTTCATGAACTACTATTGTATAATTTATTTATTCCGCTGCGAGGTTTTCTGTTTTTCTGTGTCTGTGATTCTGTGATTTATTCTATTTACCTCAGAAGCTAACAACATTTTGTCGTTTCGAACGATTTGAGTTCGTTTAATTACCAGCTTGAAGTGGATGAAAGACGGTATGTTACAATCAATTAAATTCCTTAGATATGAGTATGTTTTCGATTTATATTTTGGATTACTTTGCAGATGTCAATGTGTATCTTGGTAATTGCATTGGGAGTTGTTTCTGCGGGTGTAGGAACCTACTCATCCCTTTTCAAATCGTATATGAGCTTGTTTGAGTTTTCTTTATTCATGCTTTCACAAAAATAATGAGTTTGTTGTCTATATATTATGTTTTCGAACATTTTTTCCTTGTATTTTTGCGCAATTTGAGGGTTTGTGCTTCGGGGTTTGGTAGGTAAAAGTAGAAATGAAAGGGCCACATTTCTAGGTTTTGACTATAAACCTGGTCGGTAACAGCAAACGATACTGAGCCATTGTATTTTGAATGAAGTTATTTGTATTTTAGATGATTATATTGTTGTATGAGTTATTTTGTAACATCTTTATGCTACATATTTAAATTTTTTGATTATTTTTTCTTGATGCAAAAACGGAAAATTCCCTCAAGATGGAAAGAATGCCTTGCTTTTGGCAAGCATAACCATGAAATTTCTATACGTAACGACTTTTACATGCTTGTTTGAAGCCACAAAAACTTATTTTTACTTGTATCTGAAGCAATCTAACTCTTTTGTCTTGAAATATCATAAGGAACAATTTTTTTTCTCAAAAAGAATAAATGTTGCATTATGACCAAGATAAATTCAGTGCGTGATTCTAATGTTAGTAGAAACTACAAAATTCATTTAGTTTTTATTTATTAAACTTTAATTTTCTATTACATATTCTTGTACTCAACACAAATCTAAGGAATATAAATTTTGATTATGTTGTAATTAATAAATTTATCTGCTAGTATTGAATTGTAACCTTTTACCATAAAACATTTGTTCATTTTTCCCTTGTTATTATTAAGAAAGGTTGAATGTTAAATGTAGGTTGCGAATCACAACAGATTTGAGAATCCACTAGCCCTTGAGAAGGAAAAATTACTTGAATGAAAAAAATACGAAAGAAGATGACCACACTACAAGAAGAGCCGTGTTCTCCAATGGCTATGGGATAGCAGCTGCTGACGGCCGTTGGTATACATAGCAATTTTTCGTAATGCTTTCCAACAGCATTCACAAGGGTATTTACAATGGCATTGAACGATTTATATGGACACGTGACAAACCCTAATGATCAAATAGCTATTGGAAACTGCTAGAAACTGTTGGAAAATGCCGTTGTTTGCAGACGAAAGTCGCTGCTAATCAGCAACCTGTAAGCCGTTCAAAGCCAATACAAACCGTTGAAAATCTAAATATATATATATCTTCTTCTTTGTTTAGACATGCTTCCTTCCAGCCACGTACTATCATATATGTGCCATAACAGTATATACAACTATAATAATCACATATATACCAAAACACAATATTCAGTCCAAACCATACACATGCAATCTAATACACACAACATAATCCAATATACAACATCCAGACCAATATCCAACAAAACATAACAAACCAACATCCAAACCACATGCAAACCAACATCTAAATAACCAACAATCCAAGTCATCGTTTTTGACCTGTATTTTTGCATGGCATTCATATTATGAATTTCCGACTATCGAAGTGCTTAAAATTTTAGCATGAGGTCCGGAAAGCCTGGACATTTTTGGTTGAAGCAACTAAACTCTCTAAGTCTCAAACTTCGGAAGATTGGAATCTCCGTTTGACCCTTCAAGTTTGATTATTTCTATTCGACCTTCCTCGATTCGGCCATTCCCACTTCACTTCACTTCAGATCAGCATGTCCAGTTAGGCATGACAAACCGTCCCGGTTCGACTATCTCGAATCGAAAAGGGAAACATCCTGATGATGTGTCCCACTACTCCAACTACTCAACCTGGTCAACCCACGAACACCACTACTTCCCGATCAGCTTCTGTGAGTCCATGCCGTACCAGATTTGGCCACTGCTATAAATACTTGGATTTTGGATGTTTCAAGGGATCAGACTCTCATTCTTCTAGCGTATACATCCAAGGACATTGCCATAGCTGCACTCAATTCTTTTCTCTACTTTTTTACTTAAAAAAAACTGTATTTGTCACTACAATAAAATCACCATATTATAACGGTATAAAACAGTTGTAAATAACTTTTTTCAACGGGGGTTACACCTTCACATATTAAGAAGTTGTAATAGAATAAAATATTTTATAATTATGTATTAACGTTGCAAATAACTATTGTCATGTATCTTATTACAACGGTTATACTCAGTTATAGTTAACAATTTAACGATAGTATAACAACTATTGGATAATAGTTGTAGTAATGCTAATACACCATTATGCATCGTTGTGACTTCATAATATTTACATCTATTTTTGACAGTTGTAATATACTTTATTACAACTATAATCATTAGTGGCATTTTAAATCCCCAAATGTAATATATGCACTAGTTATTCATATATTAGTAATAAAAAAATTCATTCATATATTAATAATAATATAATTCATATACCAATGCAACAAATGTAACTAAATCAGATTCATTCACATACATATTAATAATCATAGTATTCGATCAAAATATAATACATACCCAACAAAATATTCTAAAGGTGTCATTCACATCACTAATCAAACCGTTACAAAAACATAGACATTCTAGAATATATATACATCGATAATACATAAAAAACATATATAAAAGATAAAAAAAAATCCATAAAAGATTGCATTCCCTATGGGAGTGCACTAGTCGAAAACAACGAAATCTTTACGCCAAGCTACGGTTGATCCAACAGCTTCTCTAATGCTACTCATCTTGGAATTCGACTTCCACAAGAAAACTTCAGTTTGTCTTTCATTTTGTTTAGGTTGTTCTTAAACTGTCAAGTTAGCTCTCACGGTGTGACTGCAAAAGTATTTTAAGAATACATTAGACAAACAGATGCATTTTTGACACAACATACACAAATCGGAACATAGGGCAGTGAAGTAAGAAATCAATTATATTAAGTTGGACATAACAGATGCATTTTGGCAGGACTTGCAAAAAAACTGAAAACAATAAGCAACCGTTTATCTTCCATCCCTCATTTCCAAATTTCTAGTTATCTGTTTGAACGACATGAACTATATTTCAAGTTCAGCTTTTCCATTATTGCGAACAATTCAATATTTAAGTAAGAGTGTTCGTAAACTAAGACAACAAAATGATTATACTTCAAATTATATTCATGTCAGCATATTGCAATAATCAACAGATATTAGATCATTAGCTACAAGCATAGGTTTATTAATGTATGTTTATTGCAAAGCAAGACCGACCTAATTCAAAAAAAAGGAACATCACACTGAAAAACCGAAACATATAGCAACTAAAAACATTGAAAACCGAAACCCATAAATTTGGAAAACATGTAGCATTTAGGGGAAAACCCTATAGAAATGGTGCCTGCACTACAAGAAAAATAGAATAGACATCAAAGTTTTAACATCGTCATAAATTCAGCCGATGTCAAAAGTATTTTTTAACATCGCTAGTTTTTAAAGTGATATTGTTGGTTTCTTAGACATTGATTTACTGAACGACTGATGTCTTAAATACACTTTTAAAAAATTGACCTTATAGGTCATACCAAAAATCTTGACTATTACATCACTTATTAAAATAGCCGTTGTCTATTACATTACTTGTTAAATGTATTATTGTTAATGATTTATAATTAGTAAATTATAGTTAATATTTATTAAATATATTTTATTGTAAATATTTTTTTAGTAATTATTAATATTTATTAACTATAGTTAATATTTATTAATTATATTATAATTAGTAAATTATAGTCAATATTTTTTAGTAATTATAGTTAATATTTATTGATTATAGTTAATATTATAATTATTAAATTATAGTTAATATTTTTTAGTAATTATAGTTAATATTTATTAATTATAGTTAATATCTATTAATTATATTTTATAGTAAAATTATATCTTACATTAATAAATAAATTGAAATGTGCTTTAACATTAATTATATTTTATAGTTAATATTTTTAGCAATTAAAATTAATATTTATTAACTATATTTAATATTTATTAATTATATTATAATTAGTAAATTATAGTTAATATTTTTTTAGTAATTATAGTTATATTTATTTATTATAGTTAATATTATAATTAGTAAATTATGGTTAATGTTTTTAGTAATTATAGTTAATATTTATTAATTATAGTTAATATCTGTTAATTATATTTTATAGTAAATTTATATTTTATAGTAAAATTATGTATTATTGCTGAGATGGATTGTACCCAAAAATTATTAAAATAGCTGTTGTTTATTACAGTTGATGTCCCAGACAGTATATCTTGTTTCTTAGCAAAATACAAATTAGAATAAAAAATCTTACATTAATAAACAAATTGAAATGTGCTTTAACATCAGTTTCCATGCATCATTTACATCAGCTTCATGTGTGATGTTAAAGGTCACTTTGTCAATCCACACCATCTATAATGCATAATATTTGGCCGTTGATCACTTCTCTAATCCGCAACCATCAAAACCCTCCAATCAGCCTCTTCCACATCATCACCAATTCCCCTCTTCACGTTTCAACAATCCCGCTTCACTTTTCACCCCTTCGCGTTTCATTTCTCAACATAGAAAAAGGGTAAATCGAAGTCTTCTCAGATCTCCAATCTGCTTGTTCAGGCTGAAACATCATTTATAAAACTCAAATCTCCTTGTTCAGGCTTCTCTTGTTAACATCGCTTTGATTATCGCGTCTAATTGGGAGTTTAAGTGACTTAATGCTTTGAATCCGATTCAAAAGCATTTGAATTAGGGTTTTGTGTGATTTATGAAATTTTCACTTTGTTTCTTTCGTTACGACATTGATGGGTCATTATTGGTGAATTTTTTTAGTTCATTACATTGGAACTTTGCTGGATGGGATGAAATTTGACTCTAACAGGGATAGGGGAACTTCTTTCAAATTCAAACTTGGTGAAGCTTAGATTTATTTTGGTCATCGTTGTCTACCCCTTGCTTTTCTGTAATTAAGCGGCTGCAGTATTGTTGAGATATCATAAACAATATATGTAACCTATACTGTTACAGGCATTCATTTTCCAACCACTAAACTGATTTTCTGGTGCATAAATTGTTCTATGGGGAAATTATGCTTAATTGGAAAACCTGTTACTTGGATAGTTTTCCATATTTCTAAATCAAATTCAGGGAAGCCATGAGATACCACTTACATATTTTTCTGGACGTATTATTGTATTCGATGTTAATCGATGGAATGCTATGTTGTATACGATGTTAATCGATGGATATTTCACATGGTTTGACCTTGTAATTTTCGTTTTGTTATGTTGGTAATCAAGCTGCTTTTCTCCCTGCCTTTTGGTAAAGGAATTAAAGAAAATCATGTTGGACTTTGCAATATACTCAAAATCTTTATTTGTTTGATGCTTTAGCAAGCCTTATCTCTCATATTCTGTTTTTTAATAAAATGGAGTCACCCAATATTTATTGTGCATATTGACTGTTGTTAATTTTATTGTTGCTTCAGGCCAAGCGATAAAAGGATGGGATCAAGGAATAAAGACAATGAAGAAAGGGGAGAATGCCATTTTTACCATTCTTCCTCAAATTGCTTACAGAGAATCTAGCTTCCCTCCTACCATTCCTCCTAACGCCACCCTTCAATTTGATGGTGAGCTGCTTTCCTAGTCATGTGTCAAAGACATTTGCAAAGATGGAGGCATCATCAAAAATATAATTAAGGAGGGTTAAAAATGGGAGAATTCTAAAGACCTGGATGAAGTTTTAGGTATGAATTAAATTTAATTCCATAATTTTCAATTTTCTTTGTGTGTATATGTATGTTCGTGAAATAAAAAAGGTTGTACCATCACTGTGTATGTTATGGCTGTGTTCTGTGTTGAACGTAGATAGCTTGGAATTAATATTGTATAATGTCCTTCTCAATGAAATATGAAGCATGCCTTATGGATGGTACAGTTATTTCTAAAATGGAAGGAGTTGAATTTACTGTCAAATAAGGTCAGTTTAAGTTTTATTTTTATTAAGAACAATATCTTCTGAGTGGCGTCTATTATATGATAGTCTGGCGCATAATATTTCGGAAAATGTTGATGATTAATGAGTTGATTTCTATGCACATATGTTCATGGTGCTTGCTGTGTACACTCTTTATGTTTTGGCCATGCTTGACACTATGTTGATTCATGTTCATTCTATCTGTTGATGCTTGCATGTTGTTCACGTACACTTGGTCATTTGAGCATTTACGATTTGTATATTTGTGTACACAAGACCGTGTTGAGGCTGCCAAGTTGAATCTGGACTGTGTACTTCATCTTGTTGATTTTGATGTTCCACCATGATGTTCACCAATCTTGTTCATGCTCTCTCATATATGCTGTGTACTCTTCATGTTCATGTTGCTTGAGAATCTGTACTTGGTTTTGTTGTCGAGCTTGTGAGCCCATTTCCATATCTATGATGTTTTGAGTATATTATATTTTACAGTTTACTGCTTTAGAAATGTACGTGACAGGTACAGAAGAATGGACAGCTGGAGCACAAGCTAGACAATGAAAATCAAGATCAAGTCAGCTAGAGTGATGAGTGTTGTAGCGAGGTGGCAATGTAAAACTGATTGTGTAATGTATTGAATTATGTATAAGAAATGTAAATGTAAACTAGTTGGAGTCAGAAATTTGTGCTATTTCATATGTTGAAATAAAATATTGTTTGAATATTAAATTTTGTGCAATAGTATTTAATATTTATTTCTTTATATGTGATGAGAAAACAACATAAACAAGCCATCATGGACATCAGTACAAAAGCCATCATAGACATCAGTCAAAAGCTGATATGGTAAAATACTTATTACAATAGTTAATTAATTATTTTATGATGTCTTACTGCTGCTTCGACATCATTTTTTAACTGATGTAAAAAAAAAGGCACTTTAGACATCACCGACACCAACATCGCTCCAGAAAAATGAAGACATCATTTTTTAGCCATTTCCTATGTGAAGTTTTCTTGTAGTGCTAAGGCGTATTAGCATGAGAAGTCATTGAATTTTCCTCATTAACTGTTTGATTTCCTTTTAAACCATGTAAAGATTGTACGGACTAAAAAACTTTACTCAACTACACACACACACACACACACACACACACACACACACACACACACACACACACATATATATATATATATATATATATATATATATATGCATGAAGTTTTTTTGGATTTTCTGGTATGGCATTATATTTTAGACATATTTGCATTTCTATTCTATAAAGCGTGGTAGTACACAAGAAAACCTAGGCGTGGTATGTACACAGTAATACATCATAGTAATTTCAGAACCATACCAAAATAATTTAACTGAAAAATAATAAATTCCCTCACCTATGAAAAATCATCTACATTTTTTAGTTTTACAATTGAATTTCTTTTCTAATAGGTGTACCAAGGAGGTCACATTATTTTTATATAGATGAACCAAACAAGTCATATTGTGTTGCTTAATAAACATGTAAACCTTATAAGGACAAAAAAGCAATGTGATTTCCGTATATAAGACCAAAGCAACAATGCTATTCCACTACAAAAGCATGTTGGTTGTACCCCTTAGTATACACATTTGTTTAATAAGTCTTCATAACTTTTTTATATTAAACAAGCTACACATATATACATACAAGAGAGTCAATTAACTTTTTTTCTTGTTTTTCTCAAGTAAAAGACCTCATTCACAATCCTGTGAGTGCCTATGGTCATCTTTATCTATTTAAACAAATTGTATTATTATCTCTGGTGTGAAAACAAAGATTCAAAATATTTTGTTGCTTTGAAGTATAATAACAAACAAACTAGCGAATATTAAACTATCCTTATGTTCTAGTCATTTAACTTCAAATTCAAACACATAATAACAAACAAACATTTATTTAATATAATAGCGTCATTTACGTAGATTTGGACGTATAAGATTAATGTATTTTTATTTTTATAATGTAAACGCAAAGTTAACATAGTTTCCAATTTATACTTTATTATTATTTATTAATTATGTTCTGGTCTAAACAAGCAACCAAAACAATCCTTTTTGTGTTTGATCTTATTTAAGATTCAAAAACCTTTAAAAGGTTGTTTACTGTAATGATTGTGAATTTTGCCTAAATTATTCAAAAGAGAAAATTTACATTATTTAAAATACCAAGAAAACAAGATAATATTTTATTTAGAATAGATGTTGCAAACTACATAAAAAATATGTTTTATTTATGTTTCTTCTAGATTTCAAATGATGCCTTTTAATGCAAAAAGAAAAAAAAGGACAAAATTACAATAATCGAGTAAAACAACAAATAATACCAAACACAAAAGGATTATTATTATTATTTTAAACAAAACTACACAAACTACAAATCAACACCTTACTCTATGAATTTGGAATAAAATTATAAATCTAATAAACATTTTGGGACTGATTTCCAGGTCCAAAGTGTTTACAATAACCACAACAAATCTAAGAAAGTTGTACGCAATATGATGACATATTATTAGAAGGGCCTATAGTTCACACTTAATCAATATTCATAATATTTCATATTTGACAATAAAACCTAATAACTTTAGGCATATAATTCATATTCAACACAAACGAGTTATATAAGTTTGTAGATCTGAAAGAAGAATATGAAAAGAAGAAGGAAATTCAGTAATGAATATTACTTTAACGAAAACCACCTCTTTTTTAATAGATCTGAATCTGATCTCTCTAATCTTGTAAACCTGATTTGTATATATCCATCATTTATGCTTTAAAATAAATGAAGTATTTGGAAATAACAGAACTTTGCTGCTACCTTCAGAAAATATGAGTAAGAGAATGTGGGTCTAGCCCTTTATTTATAGGCGTTGAAATGACCCTCGACCGTTAGATCTAATTTTATAAAGATCCGTTCGTTAATATAAAACTTATTATATATAAACCCTCGAAAACCTAACAGTTTTTGAGCAGAGGTGTTGAGGGTCCTGGTTGACTATAGGGTCGGCCGCTTTGGGTCCAAACTGCCCAATGATGACAGGTGATAAATGGTACTTATTAATCATAGAATCTTACATTTTCTCCACCCATTTCCGCATTTCGTCTGTAGATTTTTCATACTGACCCCGTTTGCAAAGTTCCAAACATGAAGGTTGACTAAAATTCCATCACAAATGCAATGACTTAAGTTTCATGGTCAAATTACATTATTTGCGAGTCCTATTTTTAGAAATATGTTTAAGTAACTAAATTAATTGTCAAAAAAATTCCGGGTTGTTACATTCTCCCTCCTTAAAAGAAATTTAATCCTGAAATTTTACCATTGACAAAGTCACGACGCTGGCATTTAATTATCCTATACTACACAACTAATTAGTTACATCCAATTTTTCAACCAACATGCGCTTGTGCATAGTGTACATAATGAGTTGTAACCACTAAATATGCGTGCATAGTGATTCTAAGTCAGATCCTCCTATATGTATGCATTTCATTTTTTTAAAACACTTTTGGTAACGTGTTGTAAATATCCTAAAATATACTGGCAGTTCTATAAATGCATATTTTGAAAACAATTTTCATCCATAACTTCACACGACTACGAATATAAGCGTAAAGCACCAATTTTACATCCAAACTCCACCATCCAACACATTAACGTATCTAAATAATTTCTTATTAATTCCTTCTAAGTCGGAAAAAGGAAGTCAAAGCGGAGAAATTCAATGTTCTTTCTGCTCATAAACATCCAAATTTTCGTCCTATAGTAAAATTTTAACTCAATAACCCCAAAATACACAAAAAATCCATCTGTGAACTGCAAAGAAGGTCAAAACAAGATCTCAAATGTAAAACGAGTTAATTAATAACTACGTGCATCTTCAACAAGGTTTGGTGAAAACGTTTTCATAGCTAAAACAGTCTTTCCTCTATTATTATTAACATCGTTACGTATTGTCATCCCTATTTCATCACTAAAACGCACAAAAAAATCATCCAAAATCTTCCTTACGTCTTACATGTGACTCTAAAAATCGAAATTTTCCATAATAATAAATTTTTGCTTTATAATCCTTACGTATATTTTGAAACTACTTGTAACAACCAGCTATTTTGACCGCCCCAAATCGGTATTGAACCAACTTGAAGTGTTAAAAACAACGGATTGTTATTGGCTTACAAGGTTAAAAAAGGAATATAACACACCGGATCACAACACGGAATAAGATACATTATCTCACAATTGAAATTTTATTACATAAATATCAGAGATATCAAAAATATATTTTACAACGGAAGATGTCATTGCAATAATTTGAACTATACAAATTTTAAAATCTTACGGCGAAACAAGTTAACAGCAGCGGAGCGTCCTCACGAATCTTCACGAATCCTTATCGTCTTCGGCTCCAATTTAAGCTTTAATTATTCAGGTCTAACCCCGACCCGAGCAAAATAAAACTTGACCAGGTTGTATTCAAATAATTCAACTTAAATAAAATACCGAAATAAAATAATCAATCTTAATACAAATTTTATTAAACATTATTTATGCCACAAAATTGTTAGTCAAGGATGTTCATGTGTAGGAACTTCGCAGCAAGTAAATAGGCACCTTCGAGTTAAAACATGTATTCAGTGGGTAAAGAAACTGTTTATATCTATAAACAATTTATAGACCGTTGCTTTATGGATTATGAAATCAAACAATCATCAGAATGCAGGGACAATGGACTAAATTACAATTTGAAATGTTGGTGTACTTTTCATGTCAGTAAATATCCAAACAGAAACTGTATCCAATTGGGCCACAAGGTCATTAGTTAACAGTACACTTCATTTCCAAAAATACAAAGGCATTGCGCAGGAGTCCTCCCCATGCAAATTTCCATATATTTTCTGGCCATATGTGCGTATGTTTCGAACTTTGCAAACCATGTATTATATTAATGCTACAGACTTTATATATAAATGTTTGATATTAATAAAGTCTGTGTGATGCATGCATCCTAACAAATAAAAACTTATACGGTGGACACAGCAGCATTCAAGTTTTTTGCTTATTTTTATGATCATCGTTCATCGTCAACAAGAATTCATGATATTTATTAGTATAAACAATAGTACTAATAATATTTGGAAATATATATATTAAATCACCATAACGTATTTATTGACCAAAATGATTTTAGGAGCTCTTAAAAACACACAGCAAATTTCCTAACCGTGTGTTAAGGTGAAGATAGCATGGGTTAAATGTCTGCAGTCGAGGTAGGGAAGGTACCAGGCTTCGATGAAATGCACATACGTAAACAGCAAGAATAAGGGGTACTTAGACCCAGGGAAAAGATGAGTTCTATATATACATATATGCAAGATGTAACCCAAAAGAATCATGAATAGTCGGCTTCCACTTCTTCTAGCCTTATGGGATACCAGTTTACAAAACATTAGCTAAAGAAAAATCCTCTGTTTCATGGCACTTTTAAGAAGGAAATATACTATAAGCAAGCTGAGGTCCTGTTGTGTACTAGTCAACTCTATAGTTTATGTGAATGCTATAACAGAAGTAAAATGTAATGTATATTTGCCTTCGAACATGATAGCTGATTCTAGTAACAAACTAATAAGATTTTTAATTGAATAGAATACTAAATCAAAGAGGCAGCATAGGGTGATAAACATAACCTATAAAGTTATTCACTGGTTTTGCAAAGTAAAGTTCTTGTGATGTGAACTATAGCTTCTTAGTAGACTTATATTTTCATCAAAAGTGAAGCATGCCACAACAATCTTGCTCCCTTCGATTGGAAACTGGAAAAGCTGAAGCCCATTGGATTGAACATTCCCGTTCGCTTCAAACAGATTCTGCTTTACAGGCAAGACTGACGCTGATCTATTATCGGACGACGGTTGCTTGTGTGAACGGAGGTGAAGGCTCATTCGTTGCTGCAGTACGTTAGACGCAGGGCCTGACGGTTAGGGGTGTAAACGGGTCGGACCGGACGGAGGTGTGTCCAAGCTCTGTCCTATAAGAATTCGGACGGACACGGACCGGACATCATATAGTCTCGGACCGAGCCGGACAACGGATTGTCCTGTCCGATATAAGAGAAAAACATCATCGGACAGAAAACTAGTGTGTCCAAGCTCTGTCCTATAAGAGAATCGGACGGACACGGACCGGACACCTTATAGCTTCGGACCGAGCCGGACAACGGACTGTCTTGTCCGATATATAGCCCTACTGACGGTTATCAGCAGCGCTCGGCTCAAGGAGGCGAACGACAGCATGGGTTGGCGAAGTGGAGTTCTCTCCTTGCTGTAGTATCGAGGGTTCGATCTGCGGAGCATAGAGAAGGAGGACTTGGGGTCATCTTGGAGGAGATGCTTGGCGCTGGTGGTTGCGACAAAAAAGAACCGACAGTTCATACTTAACCCCAAATTCATTTGATCCACACGAAATTACTATTCACTCCAAAAACCTTTTGATTTCTAACTTAGATAAGTCTCATTTTCTCACGATGGAATTGCAGCTTTAATGACAGGTACCTGGGTCCTAATTTACTTGTCTCCAAAAGTCGAGCATAATTAGTGTTATGTAAATCAACGGCTAAATATTTTAATAAATCATTTAAATATGGATTCGTTGAGTCATTAAAATGCAGGTTGTTATGTTTACCGTCATTAAAAGAATTTCCATAAGCAGGATATAGTAACTAGAACGACCAAAATTCTCAAACATCAACTTTGAAAAATCTTAGCAGTGCCTCCATCAATGCTATTAGCATTACTTAACCTTCCAAATTTAAAAAGTACCATGCATCTGGGAAACAGATAATAACATACATCATCTTATATCTTCCAATTTACATACCATGCATCTTATAACATTCAAAATTCTCAGATGTGGTAACGCTGGACTGAACATGATTGAGCAGGCATTACTAACATACAACGTTATTTATTAAAGCAAACATTGGGCTGAATACGTTGTCTGCTTTAAGCTAAACCAAGAAGAAATAGTGTGAGCGAAGCACACACAATTTTCCTTTCACTTATTAATTACAAAATTAAATTTATATATACAACTTGATTTCCTAACTAATTGTAAATTAAATTAGTCCCTTTTTGATCCGTGCATAAGCTTTAATTTATATTTCAAAAACACTCTCCAATTAAATTGTAACGCACTGCTCATATGAAAAAAATATGATTTAAATATATCCAAACTACATGAGATAAAAATTCAATTTTTTTTTTTTTTTGAATTTTAATATAACTTCTATTTAAATCACAATTTAACTCATTTTCTAAATGCCAAAATTTTTGGGTCATTATTATCACTCTTCAAAAATCAGGGTTATTACACAACTTTTTGGTACAGCTTTACTTTCTTTATCAGACTTGCATAAAACGAAATTTAGGTAATGTGCGCTTTGCTATATTTAAACCATCCATTTTTGTACAAAATAGAAGTTTAAAACTACCGTATCCAAATCTATATTTTTACATAAATCGGATCAAAAGAAAGTAAATTAGCAAAATATAAAATTTTAAAAGGGATTTTTTTCAAACAACATTTGTAGAAAGTTTCAAGAATATATTTTGCGGAAATTTAAATGATTCAAAGACTTCAAGTCACATGTCGGCGTGAAAAAAGTCGGTCGTGCCGAAAAATGCGAAAACCAAAACCACATACAATACCCAAAAATAAATTTGTCTCAAAAAGGGAACAGGCGACAAATAGTAAATATACCCATGGCGAAATAATACAAAAATATGTCATTGGGTAAATATATCCACTACAGAATTCTATACTTTCCAGCTCTAGAACAACTTTTAGTCGGATAAGAAAATGAGATTTCATTTCTAATTCAAATACGATGAAACGTGAAAGACAAACACACATGAGATCCCATTACATCATCGGGTGATTTTTGGAACAACAACACTAAATGGTATAAATACCACTACTAAAACAACAAAGATAAAATGCTGGAAAGGGAAAAGGTACACACAATCCAAAATCCAAAATATATCGCTTACAAGCTGCGATAAGGTTGAGCACCACGGGTGGAAATCGATCCATTTCTACATCCATGCCAGGAATGTTGCAAGGAAGAAATACACCCAATTTCGTACGCATGTCAATGCTGCTCCCTGCGAACCTCGCGGAGCTCTGCCTGGATCTAACGAAGGAAGGCAACCTCAAGGCTCTCCTAGCCTGCTACAGCTGGTTGCTGCTGCTGCTCGATCGGAGAGGGAGGTGTAGGAACAGGAGCGGGAGCTAAGGTAGGAGCAGGGGGCATCCTGATATCCATCCTCCAGAGGGAGGCACAATCAATGGTGGTTGGGGTTTTCTTGATTGTTGATTCCCGATGAAGATTCACCTAAAAGTGTTTGAGGCCACGGGCGAGAAGATGACTATAAAGGAAATGGGTTCTTGGGGTACCCGCTGCAGTCTCAGAGAGGTGGATCATCTGTGCGTATGCCTAGCTGATGGCTATGCCGCCAATTGTAACATAAATGGCTCGATGCACTGAAGGGTAGATCTGCTCGAGGTTTCCCATCTTGGGAACAATGTTGTATTGAATGATGCACACAACAAAACAGGTGATGGGTTGCAAATTACTGGTGTTCCAAGCGCCGAAAGCTCTAATAAAGATGCGAGAGAGGATCCGAGGGTCTGTCATCTTAATATCGTCCAAATCCTCTCCAACAACGGAAATACCCAGAATCTCATCCAAATCCATGTTGGTGAACTCAAAAGCCATCGTCCCTTTCACGTCGGATCGAATCAAACTAGAATCTCATAAAAGTTCACGGCCATTTGGGAGTCAAACAAACAGATATAACGTGGATAACACTCATGCTCAAAGGTGTCATACCGTAGGATCGGTGTCAGGCTTATGGCGACAAACAACTCTTCTAAATGAAAAGATACAAAATCAGCGAATCGGGCATCCTTGGTAGAACTCGAAATTTGCCGTTTCCAAATAACTCTCTATTTTCCTCTGGTTGTGGTCTAACCATGTGACCTCCTAAGGTGTGAAACCGGGGTGCTGCGCGAGAACATTATAAGCTCGAGGAGGTTCCATTAAGAAATCGGTGAAAACAATGAAATCGATAAAGGAAATCACAGATCTGGTGTATCGAAGGGGCTGGATCTGAGACGCAAGAATTTTAGTAGTGACTTGAGAAGAAACGGAGCTCAAAAATTCGATTTTTAGCCTTAGAGAGGTAGTGGGGGGTTTGGGTTCAGCGGTTGCTGGAAGGAGGAAACGAAGGATATAACGATTCGGTTGTTAGGAGCGATACATATATCGGTCTTTATGTTTGATTCGTTCCCGATTAGGTGGACCGATTGACCCCTATAGAGGAGGGCGGTTGACCGCCCGATCGATCGTTTGGCCTATTTGGGGTGCGACCTGAACCTTGGCCCAACGGCCAGGTTTGACTTCGGATAAATTAAAATAAAATTGTGTCTCCTTCCCCACTCCACCAGAATTCTTGTGCTGACGTCCACCATTCATCAAGTCGAGAAATAATTATGCTAACGCCTCTAATCCGTTGCGACCATCAAATGAACGAACGAATTCTCGAAAAGAAAACCCAGCTTGAAATCCAAATTAAATAAAATGAATTTTCCCCTTACCAAGCCGACAAATAATACGAATGATTTACGAAATCAAATACCCCAAGCTGATTAGAAATTTCCTTAGTCTTTTTCGAGAGGAAATTTTGAAAACTTTTTGATACTAAATTTTTATTTTTAATTTAGAGCTTCATAAAATGAATTTATATTTTTAAAAATTTATTTTCTGGTTTATCCCACTGGCTGAAAAACATTTCCACGTTCTGGGAGATCGAGATCTTTAAATCTCTAAAAAGGTTATTTATGATAACTTCTATAAATCATCCAAATATATTGAAAGATAAATATTAAAAATCACAAGGAATGGGTAAATATAGTTTCTAAATTTTTAGGCTTACTCCTTATCACTTTCAAATTCCTTCTTTTTAACAAAATGGAATATTTATTATAATTACACAAAGCCCAACGATCCAAAACATGGTTAGATTTAAATTTCTAAGATTTATTTTGTTTACTTAAATCTTTATTTATAAAACAATTTCTCGAAAACCAAAGTTTAAAATTTCTGAAACTCCTTTTTAATTCAAAAGCAGTTTTAAAACTGAAATATCTCCAAATTAAGAGTAAGGATTCAGTTGAATAATTTTACCGAAGAATATCCAGATTTATGAATGAATACGTTTTGTAATTATATTTTTGGACAATAACGACTCATTAATGTGAACTTCCCATTTTAGACCAAGAAGAGGTCATCGATTGGAACTCCAAAACGAAACCAAAACAAGAAAGCGTGACTATCTTAGTTGTAGCTAACTTTTCGCCTAGTCATTAAGCTCAAATTCATGGGACTCACCGTATATCGTTCCCATGTTCTTCAAAACAAAAATCTCCAAACGCACCGTAGGGTAACTCGGCGTTGACTGAATACTCAAACTCAATATACTCCTAACTCATAGTCATTTTAAATCCTATCCTAAATGAATAGGCCCCCGACTACCTCATCATGGGAATAATTTAGAGCCAAGCAAGAAAGACGAAAGAAAATCGAAAAGAAATCTGAATATGTTCTCTTGGTAATCCTATTTTATTAATTCCTCTCATCGTCTAAACTTAAGCTCTAATACTAAATGTAACACCCCATACTTTTCTCAGCTCGAATTTCGACAAAAATTGATACTTAAACCCATCCAAGCACGAAGAGTATAAATCTGGTACCTACAGATAATGAGGATAAGCATAATTAGAGTAAAAGAGAACAAACACACAATGAAAACAAAATAAGATAACTAATACCAATTAAGAAGATTACCTTAAAGCATATTGTCACGTGGATATCGGTTATGAGAGAATGACAACTAAAAACTAGACCGAAAACCTAGTTTTCCCTCCTTTTCCCAAGCAAAACCTGAGAGATGTTATGAGGAGGGGGATCAATAAAATAAATCCTGGTGCATAGAAAATGTTTAACATTGTCTATAATACACAAATGTATTGCGTCCGGTCAAAACCAAACATATATCTAATAAGGCTAGTAATTCTATCCTAACCTTATAAAGATTTTTGCATGATGACAAACAACCATAACCAAGTTAGCATCCCTAAAGACAACAATATCGCAATACCAAGACAGAACGTTTACGCATAAGTATGAAGCCTTTAAATAACTCTTCTACCAACCTACCGAAACTAAGAGGCAGGCTTCTAATTACTCAATATGCCATGAGGAGGAAAATTATTCCTATACAGCCACTTAAGACCTCAGTACTAATATATGGTCAGGGCAGATATATCGATCACTTAATGCCTTACTAGGTGGTTTACCCTATACTAGTATAAATTAGAGAACACTAGCTATTAAATCCTACTAATTTAAGGCTTTTGTCATTCATGCATGTTCCCAAATCTCGCATAAGGCAAGAATTAAGAACTCGCCACTTAATATTTGGTTTAGGTAGGAGCTTGACACCATGTAAGACCCTCCTAGCGGACCAAAATGTTACTATCTAGCTGACCTTATTGGATAATCCCCTAGTCACTAAATACTACCAATATGAGGCAGACCTATGTGGGGATTACCAAATTCGTACCCAATTATTCATTTAATAATTCTTATTTATGGGGATGTGAGCTACAAGATCACTTAATCCCTTCTAAGGGTGGATCTAACTACTTAATATCTCTGATCCCGAAGTAGGCCATGCATAAAGATTATTTTTCTTTTTAAGTTCCTTCTTTCAGATAGTTGGCATGTCCTGTACCACTTAATATCTCAACACTTGAAGTAAACCTTATTTTAGGAAACAATTCCGCTATGCTAATAACTATCATTACAGGTTCCTATGATTAATGCTATTTTATATCAGTTGTGCATATATCTAACTACTGAAAAGTGAAGACTTCTATTAAATAAGGCAACTAACCTTGCATCATTAACTAGTAAGTCCAACTCCAATTTCTAATTATACTAATTCTATATTAACTAAAACAAATAAGGGAAACCTATAATTTCCTATTTTAGGATGTATAACTATTTATTTCAGACTGGACTTAGCATTTACCAAGGCAAATCGATACCCATTAATCTTCATTTATTCCTTATTTATTATTCATATTAATATTTCCAACCATTTATGTCACTAATGGTCATATTTTCTAAGGAACTCATTACTCTACTAAATGTCATTTATATCAGTCCTATTTAAATTCCAATTTAATTATTGTACCTCCTAAATATTACTATAATTTTAATTAGTTTAATTCTTATTCGGATACATATGTAAGCTTATTATTTATTTATTTATTTCCCTAACAGGAGTACAATTCCTATTCCTAATCACCAATTTAATTATAACCATTTAGTCATGTTTGTCCTATTAAATCATTTCCCCAACAAACATGGTTACAATATTTATTGCCTAACTTATGACCTTTTATTACAGCAATAAGTTCCATGTTTATTGCTACCACGGTCATAAGCATTTAATTTCCATTTATTATGGGATTCATTACCATACATTTATTCATAAAATAGAATAACTTCAATTCAAACACAAAGTGATAAACAAATATTTATTTAATATAATAACATCATTTACGTAGCTTTGGACAAATAAGATTAATATTTTTTATAATTTAAACGCGGAATTAATGTAGTTAATAATTTATACTTTATTATTATTTATTAGTTACGTTCTGGATTAAACTAGCGACTAAAACATTCCTTTTTGTGTTTAATCTTGTTTTAAGATTCAAAATCCTATAAAAGGTTATTTACTATATTTAATGTAAATTTTCCCAAACTAATTAAAAGAGAAAAATTGACATTATTTCAAATTCCAAGGAAACAAGTTAATATTTTATTCAGAACAGACGTTGGAAACTACATACAAAAATACTCAATTTGCACATCTCTTCTTATTTGATTTATCTATGCTTCTTATAGATTTCAAATAATGTCTTTCAATGCATAAAGAGCAAAAAGGATAAAACTACAATAATTAAGTAAAACAAAAAACAATACCAAACACGATAGGATTATTATTATTGTTTTAACCAAAACTACACAAACTAAAAATGACCATCCAATTCTACGAAACTGGAATAAAACTATAATTCCAATAATGGTTTTGGGATTAATTTCCATATCCAAAGTGCTTGCGATAACCCAAACAAATCTAAGGACAATTGTAGGCAATACGATGAAATATTATTAAAAGGGCCTATAATTCACATTCAAGCAATATTCATAATATTTCAGATTTGAAAAAACAAACAAATCTGATAACTTTAGGCATATAATTCAGATTCAATACAAATAAATTATATAATTTTATTGTAAACATTGTATATAATTTCCTACTATCAGAAAGTTATCCAATCTAACATAGCTTTAAGGCTTTAAAATTCTCAAATCCTACAAATCTACAATTTATTTTCAAAGGAGATTCCCAAGCATGGGTTAGATTTGTAGATTAGAAAGAAGAAGAATAAGAAAAGAGGCAGTAAATTCAATAGTAAATATCACCTTAGCGAAGAACCACCTCTTTTTCCTAAGTCTGAATCTAATCTCACCAATCTTGTAAATCTCATTTTATATGTTCATAATTTATGTTTTAGAAGAATTGGAGGATTGGAATTGGCATAAATTCGCTGCTGCCTTCAAAAAATATGAATAAGAGAATGGGAATCTAACCCTTTATTTATGGAGGTAGAAATGATCCTAGACCGTTAGATTTAATTTTATAAAGATCCGTCCATTAACATAAAACTTATTATATACAATACCTTTGAAAACCTAGCCATCACTGGCAGTTTTCGACTAAATGGATTGACCCTGAGGTCGTACGCTCTGGGTCGAAACAGCCCAGCAATGGCAGTAATAAATGGTATTTATCAATTATAGGTTCTTATATATTTATTTTTCGTCCTTTTTCATATTTCGTCCGTGACTTTTCATACAGACTCCATTTGAGAAGTTCCAAACATGAAAGTTGACCAGAATTCCGTCATTAATGCAATGGTGCAAGTTTCATGGTCAAATTCCCTTATTTACGAAAATTCCAATTTTAGAATCTGATTAAATATTTAAATTAATTATCGCCAAAATTCTGGGTTGTTACATAAATAATAGAGAGAAACAATTTAAACGAACTTAAAAACGAAAATGAAATAAAAGAAACATGAATTGAAATGTCGTTTGATTTCATACATTGTAAATATGGAACAACGTTGTTTAAGGCAAAACTAATAAAAAATTCAACTTAAGTGAAATGTGAATTTCCATATAGCATAACATCCCCAAGATGTTTGGTCAATCTAATATGTAATGTAATGTAATGTAATGTTGTAAGTAAGACATAATTCATTTGAAGAATTTTATTTTAGAAATCTCTTGAAGGAGCTATCGTTATTTCATATGATGATTTGTTTACCAATTTCTTCAAGAAGTATTATTTTATCATTTCATATTTCAATAAAGCTTTAAAATTCTAATTCATAAATTATTCCAATATTATCAACTGATGAAATTCAAGTCCTAGCAATGCAAATAATTGTATTTAATTCATTACATACGATGAACTTCTGGTTCTCGAACTATTTGCAAAATTCTAGTTTGGAAGCTTTTATTTTCTAGCTAATTAAAAAATGCTAATAAGATTTCAATTTTTTGAACTTATGAAAAATCTTTTGTATTGTTCAAAACTTCAGGTCTCGGAATTTGAGTTATATAAATACAGTTAAAAAATTATTTGCATAACCTTGGTTGTTCGTCAAGCTTTTTACTTCCATTATGCTAAACACAAAGGTTGTCAAAATAAATACACCGCATAATAAATCATATATCTATCCTTATTCTAAACATTCAGTATGCTATAACAAATATATTTAGTGCGGTATTATATGGTAATCTAATTCATTACTATGACAACCATAGTTAATAGGTTTAAAATAAAAGTAAATGCGATTAACCATTATGTGGTCTACAAAACCTTCACAAAAATGATTTCGTTGGAAATATAAAAATCAATTGAATAGATGCTACTCGAAGCAATAAAATTACATCTCACATCCGGCTATAATATTACTCAATAGTAAAAATCAAAATGAACATATAAGAGATACACTAGATTTCTCATCCATTTAAACTGAATTATATTATATACAATTTAAAACATAGTCAGTCATTTGAACAATGAGGTTGAATGTTTGAACATATTCTAAAAAGAATTTGCTTGTTTTTGAACTGATCTAGATGCTTGGCTTTTTAGATCAGATGTCCGATCTATGTATATAAAAAATAGTTTAGCAGACGTCAGGCACCACCTAACTTGATAGCTTGGACGTCTGGCCAAATTCTAAAAAGAATAAGTCGAAATGACACTTTATTTGGATTTTTAGTTGTATATTAAAAGTAAGACAAATTTAATTATAAAATTAATTCCAAGGCTCAAACGTATAGCCAGTTTCTAGAAAGGTGAAGGTTATTTTAAACCCTGAATAAGCCTTTTGCTATATATATATATATATATATATATATATATATATATATATATATATATATATATATATATATACATATATATATGAAAATTTTAAGTTAAAATTCTATTTAGTTTTTATTTTTACATGTACTCGTAGACAATAGATGGACTGGAATACTCAATTTAAAATCTTTTTATATGTGGATCGTCAAAGGATATTATGCAAATTTGCTGGACTAACAAAACATGGACTCATTTAAGAAATGGTCTATAGTGCTTAAAAATAAATGTTAGTCATTTCTCCTTAGTCCACATTATTATAATATCCTACAAATATCAACTTGTGCAATTGGATTGAAATATGTAGTTGTCCATCAAAACTCATAAAGGTAGGTGCAACGTTGGCCACTTTAAAAGAAAATACAATTTCTAGTAATGAGTGTAGAACTGCATTGTAACACTTAACAAAGTTGCTTATAGAAAAGAATATGCCTTTTTTCGTAGAACTAATGATGGATTCTATCATTAGATAAATATAATGTGTTCTCATATAATATTGTTTGAATATTCCCTATTAATTCTAACTTTTATTAAACATTCAAAAAGAAATGGTTTAATATGCCTTTCATCAAAATGCCTAAGATGATTTCCTTTAGTTAAACGTGGATGTATTGCTTATTATTTGTGAACATATGAGGAGGGGATATTTATAAATAAGCAGTACTCAAGCTAAAATATTTCCTATTCCAAATAAACTAACAGGCATGATGTTATAAATAGAGAATAGGATCAATAAATGGATTTTTGGAGAAAAAAATTAAAGTCAAACTTGATGATGCATTTATGACACTTGGATAATAACATGTTCGTGAATTGCAAAGCTAGGATTTAAAAACAATGAAACTTCAATATACATTTGCAAGGTTAGAAGAAGGTGGTTATACAATTTAAAAGGTGAATTTTGGGTACATTTTAATGATTTTACAAAAGTTTGGATTGATAATACTATTAACAAATTTCTTTAACCCCAATAATATGCAAATGTGATGAGTCTTGACTAGTGATGGTTTTTAATAACCTTATGATATTTATGCGAAGTATGCGAGTCCAAAGTGATGAACATAAGTCCATATAATCCTTGAGAAGAGATGTTATATGCATATTAAAATTGTAAGTTCACAAAGATATTATGCAAGTAATAGTCAACATATTATTTTTGATTCTAAGAGCATCTCCAACTGATGCTTGGATTTCACAATTTAAGAAATCTACACCCGAAAAGTGGAACAATAAAGTTCTGGAATCCCCTATAGTGTGGATTTGGGGATTTTCGTTTCAGAATCTGCAAATAATTTAGGCGCTTGTTGAATAAACCCCTAAAATCAAGCGGTTATTTAACAAATGCCTAATATAAAGTGTTTGTCGAACAGGCTCTTGTTTCCAGGCTTTTTTTTCAACAAACTCCTGGATTCCAACGGCTTTTTTGTCCCAGGCATTTGTTCAACAAAAGCCTGGATACCGAAAGATATTTTTCCAATGGCTCTTTTTTACTTTCCTCCTATAAATATACCACTCCTCTTCTATCTTGAACAACCAATTTTCTTCCATGAATCAAAATTTCTAAACTAAACTAAATACTAAATTTGATGTTAATGCATCAAGAAGTAGCTTTGACGATTTTGATTTACAAGATGGTGCACATCCGATTGGTGGAATGGTTACTACTGCAAATTGGAGTCCTATAGACGACTATGATCTTTGATACATTTACTGTTCACTTTCCCTCGATCCTGTTCGAGTTGCCGATCTGAGTGGTGAAACTTTGTGGGGGCAGAATCACTAATTTGTACAATAGGAAGAACATGGATCGAAATGGAAGCTAAACTTCGATCAAAGGCCCATCTATCCATCCCACGACCCTCATACTCTAAATATATGCTGGTCCTACCCGTATATCGTCAAACATATTGTCCCATAGGAGCGAATCATCAGAAGGAGTACAAACTATACTGTATAAATGTAATCAACAACGCTCCCCAAGTATTATATAAATGGGCAAGTCGGTACCTGAAAGCAAACCCTACGTCTCGAAATACTATACCAAAAGGTGAGGGGATGCTCACGACCAGACGCTAAAAACCTTATGTACTGCTCCCATGGATGTACAATAATGCTACCTCGCCACCTCTGATCCAGTCGTGCCTCCATAATCTCCTTACGCACTAACTGTGCAACACAAGGAACATGCATAGGCTAACCCCAACTGCGCTGTTAAGAAAAGTAAATATACGGTGTATTGATCGCCTCAGGGATAACTCTAGAGTGCATGTTAGCGGTGTACTCATAATACCAAAATGGAAGAATGTACCAGAAACCATAAAGCTATTTGAAGCGCTGTACCACGTACATATCCAATGCTACATACAAATAACCCAAAATAACAGTACTGTAATCATATATATGCAACTGATCAACGTCTACTAGGCCAGCCAAAAAACCAAGTCTAACAATCCCCTTATTGTTGCCAAAAATTGTGGATCCGAAAAAGTATTATAAAAAGGCCCTGATCACCGGAGTATGCATCTGCTTAGTGGCCCGATGATCAACTGTATACTGATACAGAGTAGGGAGGGTAACAACACCTCCTTTAACTGAATCCGGGGATAAACTCGTTAAATAATAATAAAAAAATCTCAATCTCCTCATATGCAACATCAAAAGGAATAGGGACACGGTTGGGACGACCAACCTTTATCGTAGTGAGCATGTAAAAATTTAAAGGAGCCGGCCCTAACTCAAAATCAGGAAAATGAAAATTGTGTGTATTAAGCCACCATCGCTCAATAAGAGCCTCTACAAGGCATCGTTCTACATGTGAAAACCTAGGTAAATCTAAGAAGTATCTGAATGGTGTCACACGAAGCCTAACCAAAATTGGCTCTGGTAAATGATCATAAATGTCTCATACATCGTAACCAACTACCTCGCATGGCAACATGACGAACCTAAACATATGATTATTTAATGTAAACATATACTAATAATTAACATTCATGTACAGTAAAACGGTCGTCTATCTACATAATAATTTATAAAACTTATACCTGAGGCATCGCAATAGCCACAATCACTTGATGCGAAATTTTCGGAGGAAAGTCGCGAACGATCTAAAGGTTGTCTGCGGTAACAGTAGAATCAATTGCGCAACATGAGCCGGTCCGATATTGATGTCTGTCGAATATCGAATGACGCATCTAACGGTTTTCACCGGACATAGGTGCGGCATATCGACGTAATAGTTTATAAAAAAATCAATAGGCAAATTTTCGAATGTATAAATTGAATAAATGGCGAATTTCACCTGATATAGGCGTAAATCCTAGATATTTGTTCAAAAAACGCCGATTTTACAAAAAATGGCGTTTGTTCAATGACGTTTGTTCAACAAACGCCTGTTTCCAAAATTGTTGGGAAATCTTTGATTCCAACAAATCGTGGTGCGAAAAATCGAAAATCTACACTCCGAACTATTGGAGATGTTCTAATGGTTGTACAAGTCCTTACATTTAAAAAGGTCATGAATGTGCAACAAGCTGTTGGCTACAAATTTAAAATTTAGTGAAAAAGGAAAGAGAGAAAATCGCCCTTCCTAAGTTCCTATTGGGCTATATTTAAAGGTGCTGAGGAAGGCAACATGTGAATCAACATGTTTGATTTTTGGCACCATTCATTACACTGTGTTGACGTCAAAAGTTGGTCACTAGTGACAATCAACCCTTAATCGTGTATAGAACACACGAACAACAATCACAGAGTACAGTAAAGTAAGTAAAACAGAGAACACACACAATTTTTTTTATAGTGGTTCGGAAAAATTGGTGCCTACATCCACTTTATATTTATTGATCTTTTTAGGATTACAAAGTACGATCGGGTTTTCTCGATGGAAGAGAGAGAGAGTTTATAAAATCTTTGTAATGTTTGAGGTGCACGGTTGGAGACTTTCTAGTTTACCTAGTGTGAGTTGGAAGTGGAGAATTCAACCTGCCTTTCCATTTTCGGTAGTGGGGTGTTTATAGTTGTAGAAGTGGGATGAGCTTTATGCCACGTGGCTTGCCTCTTTTGTGGAGCATGGACACGTGGAGCTCGATCCAGCTGAATAGTTGCGGGGGTAGGACCTGGTCTATTGCTGAGTAATAGTTCTCTCGAGAAGTGTGGCTTGTATGGCACTTGAACTATGGTGTATCAAAAGCAGTGTTTTGGCCGGAAGTGTTTGACCACCTTTATTGCCTTGAGAATCGGGTTTCCTTGCTAGAAGCTGGATGACCCATCAGGATATTTCTAAATGATTTGATCGATCCAAACTTTAAGGAGAAGTTGACTCGATCGGTTGGGAGAACGATTATGCAGGGAAAAGAGATGCCGCTGCTGGAAGGAAATTAAGTTGAGCTGGGCCTTGTTTGGTCACCCTGGAGTGAAAAGTCGTTTTATGGGATCGGCCGATGTTGCATGGTGAGCCTTTTGACATTGGGCTTTGATCTATCGAGCCTTGACATCTTTTGCCAAAAAGTTGGTCTACACTTTATCCCCCAGAATACATCTTCTTTGGCAAAAGGAGATGTGTTCTGGATCTTCTGAAGGATGTTGCATTAGAGTAGATTACCTATGGGTACGCCGAACTGTATTTAGGCCAGAAATCCAATGATCTCGATGATCGTGTTAAGGTCAGGAAATAGACGATTGGTATAGATCGTATTAAAGCCAGAAAACAGACAACTGTCGAAGACCATAGTAAATTCTGGAATTTTATGGGATTAGTTGACACACTTTGTCGTGATAGCTGCATAGATAGTATAGATCAGTCTCAATTTAGAGATGGCTGCGAATTCAGCTAAGAAATGGTGGCGAGTATCATTCATACTCGGTTTATAGAAGGGGTGAGTATCAGACATACTCGGCTTATGGAGGTGGCGAGTATTAGACATACTCGGCTTATGGAATGTTAACCAGACTCGGCTTGTGAAGTCGGTCCAGATGTGGTGGCGAGTATCGATCGTACTTGGCTTATAAAATGGGCGAGTATCAGACATACATGGTTTATGGAATGTTAACCAGAATCAGCTTGTGAAGTCGGCTTAGATATGGTGGTAGGCATCAACCGTAGCTTAGGGACGGTGACCGACGTTGACCATATTGGGATCAGTGAGCATTAATAATGCTCGGCTTCGAATCGTTTCAACATCGTCTGTGTTTGGAAAAGAAATTTTATTAATGCTAAAAAACTATTACAAAGAAAATAAAAAATGAACTCTAAGGGAATGATTATTGAATCCAGAACACGTCTAGGAGCTAATTCCGTACTTGTGTACTTCAACATATTAACATTATTGAAAGAGAATGCTAAAAGTACATTCCATATATCCTTAAACAATAGAAAAAGTCTAGATCTTATTAATTGATGATGGTGCCACGATTGCTGGGCTCAGCGTCCTTTCCGTTTCTAGGAGCTCGAGGACCGACCTAAGGAGCTTGCGCAGAAGATTGTGGCGGCACGGCCTGTGTAGGTTTCTTGACGTACTCGGGCAGTTCTCTGTGCCTAACTTTATCCTCCATGAGATCCGGCAAGTACCTACATTCACTGGTGCTGTGGCCTGCAATGTTGTGATACATACAGTGCTTTCCAAAGTCGAGTTCCTTTTGAGTCGGCTCCCTTCGAGGAGGTTTTGGGAAGGGTAGAGTACCTCGTATGTCAAGATAGATGTCGAGTAAGGAGGAGATGAGCTCGGTGTATTGATCATACTTGTTTTCCCTTCTAAGTCGTACATTGCGATCGTTCTTGTCCAAGACTTTTCCTTTGCCCTTGTTCTGGCCATTGGTGTTGGATGGACCTCCGTCCTTGGTGGCAAGATCCTCGAGCCTTTCCATCTCGATGCTGGCATCCTCTTGTCGGAGGAATCGGTCTGCTTCGTCATATAAGTCGTTAATGTCCTTGGGGGGATCCCTAGTTAAAGACATCCTGAATTCTGATCGGTTCTGGACACCTGTAATGGCGGCCATAAGCTCCATCGACAGTTCGGGTCGTTCGATTGATGCTACGGCTGCGTTGAATCGTTCTAGGAAGGATCGGAGGGTCTCGCTGAGTCGTTGCTTGAAGGTGGTGAGGAACATGGAACTTTTTGGTCAGGAAATGTGGATGCTGAACTGCTCGATGAAGTGAGTTACCAACATATTCCAACTGTTGATCGACTCACTTGTTAGCTGTTGGAAACACATTCTAGCTATGTCGGTGAGGAAGAGAGGGAAGCACTTTTCCACGACATTGATCGATGTAGAAAGCACTTCCATGTGGAGCATGTATCGCATGAGATGAATGGTCTGGTTGGCCCGACTGTTGTAGGGCTCTTTGGCCGGAAACTTGAAGGTTGGAGGGTTTCGGGAGTTTTTGATTTCCCTGGTGAATGGACTGTGGATGTCATCTATATCCAGCTGAGAAGACGTACCCCGGGTGAAGCAGTAATGATACTTGCAAGCTGGCTTCCATCCCCGAGGAGTCATTGCCACAAATCCAATTCTGCACCGGGGACGTTGGTAAGAGTCCCAGGATTAGGATCCGCGGAAAGCATGCTTGAAAGGGGAATGATTGGTTTGGTTCGGCCTCCAAGAGTTGAGTGAAGGTGAGAGTGAGGGTGTATCCTAGCCTCATGACCTGGTTTTGTCTCTGTTGGAGTCATCTGATTGTTATTGGACTGAACCATACCTTAGCCTGTAGGGTTGGTCCAAGTTTGGTTTGTATTGGGACGATCCGACATAGCATGTAATGTTCGGGGCTCAATAGTGCCCTCGCCTGGGATGATATTATGACGCTCTTCGGTAGCGTTTCCCTCTGACCTACCTTGAACTAGTATGGTAGAGTGGTGTTGGTGGTTCGAAGAGTTGTTGTCACCAGCTCTTCGTTGAAGGAGAGGTGGCATAAGATCGGTTTGTGGCAAGGCGTCGAGTCAAGCTGGATGTAACAACGTTCTTGGTTCTAGTCGACCCACTGATTGCACTGGATCTGAAGCTATCTGTCCAGGGGTTGAGTCGGGCTTTGAAATGGAGGCAAAGTGGTCGACTGATCCGAAATTTGGCCACGACCGACCTGAGAATCTGCTGCTATCAGAGCTCCGTGTAATACCGGTAGTGATGATCCTAGCACTGGCTGATCAGAAGTGAAGTTGAGCCAAGAGGAAGCAAATGTGTGGACCGATCTAGGGCTTGTATTTCTGCATACCGAAGATCAGTTGCTGCCCCAGACTAGCTCGGTGCAGGAAATGATACTGGAATGTTAGTTCCCTTATCCATTCGAGCGAGGATGTAATGACACACATTCTACACATCGGAGGATCGTAGAATATTTATTTCATTTTCTATGAGGTCGTATGGTCGTGTAATTTTGGGGAACGACTATTGGGGTCATTTCCCATGTTAACGATTTATGCCGATTTTTAAATGACCATTTTACCTTTGGCAAATCTTGTTTCGCCTATCACTTTTGATTGGTAAGAAGTTTTGACCTGAAACCACTTCCATTGAATTCAGATGATGGTTTACCTTTCCGTAGAGTGGTCACATTAGCCAAACGGACTTACCGTTTAGGAGATATGGCTAAAACAAGGTTTGGAAGGTGAAAAACAGCTTAACCGGGACAAATAGGGTGATTAGCAGCTAAGCCCATAACCCATTTCGGGATTAGGGTTACGGGAGGGCTGATAGGGTTTGGAAAATCAGGTTTTATCAATTTTCCAGTCGCCATTTACATCCTTAAAACCCTAACAATGGCCTCCACCTTCTAAATTCATCCCAAATCGCTCTCTAATCATGTATTAGCTTAATCTACACCAAATCAAGGAAGATTAGTGTCAAATCAGAGTTGGAGCTGCTGTGTTGCATTGGAAATCGCACCAAAATAGTAGAGTTTCAGATCTAAGATTTTATTTGTGGCTGAGGTGAGTGATTAGCATTTCTATTCACTAATTACGGCTAATTGGAGGTGATTAGTGATAATTAGCGAAATTATGGCTCATAAAAATCTGGAAAAATATGTAAAAATTCTAAAATATTATTTTATGCCTTTGATAAAAATTTGGGTAAATTTGGATTAAATTTTATAATCGTATAATTAAACATGCTTAAGGGGATTAATGGAAAATCATGCTTTTTGGGTATGTTTGATCTAAAACAACCTATATGCTTGATGTTTTGACCTTATTGATTGATCCGATATGTTATTAATACTATTTGGAATGTTTTATGACTTATTAGTAAGGTTAGAATGGATGAAAACACTGTCGTATGGCGAGAATGGACGAAAAATAGCTTGCTGGAAATGCTACAAGGATCTAGATCAGATCGGATGAGGCGATCGGGTCGGTTAGCCGAACCAAACCAAGGTGATGGCATCTTAGGGAACATAAAATTGCAAGGGCAACAAGGAAGGCCCAGACCAGATCGAATTGGGGTGAAACAAGTGGGATCGGAGCGAATGGGAATTGGGGATTTCAAACCAAACCGAGGGAGCTTGATAGACCGAACCGAACCGAGGAAGCTTGAAGAGGACCAAACCGTTGGATTGAGTATTATATACACATATACCTGAACTGAACTGAAATAAGGAGACCGAACCGAACCGCACATGAGCTCCACGACCTTAACAGAGGTGTGGACTATGAGCACCAAACCGAACCAGGCATGGGGTACCGAACCATAACTTAAGCCACTACCATGCGATGACTTTTTTGAAGACCAACTCCAATTCGACCAAAACACGAGATGCAAAGGATGTCAAAATGGGAAGTCATTACTTAGGATCCAGTTGGGGACCAACGTATTAACTTCATGAGTTGCACTCTGCTGCGGGACGTGTGCAATGGGGTTATGATATCTATAGCTTTAGTTCACCACTAAGAGATGAATGGATTAGCGGCTACGGATCAACGCAATGAGACTGTTAAGACTCGCAAGGGCAAGTAATCCTAGCATGGCTATGAGCTAGTGCAGTGGAGTCATCATGATGCCGTGGGGAAAAGTGAACATTCTAAAGGATTGGTGGCTATGGATCAGCGCAATGAGGTCATTATGACCCCAGGGGAAAAGTGATCGTAGCAAAGGATTTGGTGATCAAAGTGATGGATATCGTATACTTTACGCACTGAGTGAGAGATTTGAGGTTGATTGCTATGTTTGATGTTTGCTATCACCATGACATGCACACTCCATTTTTACACTTTATATTAGTGTTACCTTAGAGTACTGTACATCTTGTTGTTCTTACTCTTTGGTTGCAGGACCAGGTTCAGGTATGGTCAATTATACCTATTATTATTATGTTTTGTTGCTATCGCTCATACCAGACTTTTGTCTGGCCCATAGTTTTATGTCTCTTCTTATTACTCTGGGCTCTCCTAAACGAGCAGACTCGAGACAGGTTAGGTGGTATACATGAGTAGCTGGCCGGAGACGAGCAGGAGGCTTCCACGTACTATTTACATATATTCTCCTTGTGTTGTTGCTGGTCACTGCTTTGGACATTAGTAGTGTACCTTTCCTTTTTGCTTTGGAGACAATATTTTGAAGTTGTAATAATGATGGTTTGGATCATAAGCTGTATTTTAGATTTCGCTGCTATAATGGTTTAGTCTTCAGCTTATGCACTATCTCACCTGTATTAAGTCAGGTTATGCTATTATTGCATTTTGTTCCATGCGCTGTGAGATATACTACAGGTTCTTTGTTAGTTCATCATTTCGACCCTTTCTTTTGACGACCGTCCTGTGCTAGTTGGGCATCGGTACAACGCATTTCGAAGACATGCCAGCTGGTTCAGGGCGGGCTGTCACATTTGGTATCAGAGCTCTAGGTTGCGTAGTTAACCTAGTGGAAGACATCAGGGAGAGACAGTATACGTATATGAGAGCGCGTATTTGTGATATTTTGGTTTTCAAAAGCTATATATATATATATATATATATATATATATATATATATATATATATATATATATGCTATTAGCATATCTAAGGACGAAGTTGCACTGCACTGGCACCACTCAGGAGATGGTTAATCGTTTCTCTTTACAGATTGAACGATGAGCCGATATACGAGGAGTACGGGTTCAGGGGACAATGATAGGAATGCCATTGATATGAGGGCGATGTTTACTACCTTCATGCGATAGATTCTTAGGGATGTTCAGGGAGAAGTTCCTAATGCTGCTAACGGTGGTGGTGCAACAGTGCAGGCGCCTAGAGCAGATTTTTCCAAGATCTGTAAGGATTATACTAGTTGGCGGAAAGCCGTTCCACGGGAACGAATCGGCTTCGGAAGTTCAAGATTGGCTGGATAGTTGTGAGCACATCTTCGAGGATTTGGGAATCAATGATGCAATGAAGAGAAAGCTAGCATCGCATCAACTGCAAGGACGAGCTGTGAATTGGTGGAATGTTATTAAAGCAGCTAGCCCTGAGGATCAAGTTACTTGGAATCAGTTAAGACTCGCTTCAGTGACAAGTTTATCTCAGCTTCTCAGAAATCAGAATTGTTTAGGAAATTTTTGGAACTTAAGCAGAATGATAGGGCAGTCTCGAAATATATACCGAGTTCTATACTTTATCGAAATCTGGATTATCCTTTATCGATACTATTGTGAGGAAGAACGAGAAGCTCATAACTGGCTTAGACGAGTACTTGGGGGAAAGACTTATAAACCATATCGATGAGACATTCGAATTTATATTGGGAAAGGCATTGAGATCAGAGAGCCTTTACCCTAAGTCGAAGGCCGAGGTTGCTATTACATCTACAGGGGAGCCAAAGCCGTAGGCAAGCGGTGGAGGCAAGAATAATTCGTAGAATAAGAGGAAACAGAACCAAGCTAAGGATGGTTAGAAAAAGAATAAGAAAGATGTTGAGTGCTATAGTTGTGGCAAGAAGGGCCACTATGCCAAAGATTGTCGAGCAAAGCCAACGGATAGGAAGTGCTTCAATTGCGGCCAAATGGGACATCACAAGGATAAATGTCCACAACCTCCTAAAGAGAAGAAGATTGTGAAAGCATATCCTATCAACGTTGTTCCTTCTTCGTCGAATCCCCCCAACTACGGCGCATAAGGGAAAGAGTGTTGTTATTCAAGGTATGCTTTCTGTTTACGATGTTCCTGTTCGAGTACTGTTTGATACCGGGGCTTCCCATCCCTTCATATCTGGTGACCTGGTAGATAGGTTGGGATTGGAACCCGAGATTGTCGATAGACCTTTAGTTGTGACGAACCTGATCGGTGGTTCAACTAGCCTTAGTATGATTTATCGAAATTTGGTCTTATCAAGTCATGGATGTGTGTTTGCTTGTGATTGCTTTGTTTTGGGCTTTACTGGTTTTGGCATTATTTTGGGAGTCGATTGGCTCCAAAGATATTGGGTGGTGGTGGACTGTGAGGGGTCTTCGGTGACCATTAGAGAGGATGATGGGCGGGGGGTGCTGTTTAGTTGCCTACCTAATGATGGGGTGATGTCTAGTTTTCTAAATTCCCTCGACATCCCGCATGATGAGTTGTCATATGTGCCTATTGCTGGAGAGTATCCGGACATCTTTGGGGAAGTAACCGGACTTCCACCACACCGAGAGATCGAGTTTTGGGATTGATTTAGTGAAAGATGCCAGACCTATAGTGATGTCACTTCACCATATGGCGCCAAGGGAGCAGCGAGAGCTCGGGGTGCAAGTAAGCGATCTTTTAAAAAGGGATATATAAGAAGAAGTGATTCCGAGTGGGGAGCACCAGTTGTGTTTGCTACCAAGGCCGATGGTTCCCTTCGATTGTGTGTGAACTACCGCGAGTTGAATAAGGTGACGAGGAAGAATAAACATCCTCTTCCATGGATTGATGATTTTTTTGATTAGTTAAGTGGAGCGAGGGTGTTCTCCCAGTTGGATCTCGCGACAGGTTTTCATCAGCTCCGAGTAGCAGCCAAGAGTGTTCCTAAAACGACATTTCGAACGCCGTCCAGATTTTATAAGTGGTTGGTCATGTCATTCGGGTTGACTAATGCACCCGTATATTTTGTGGATCTTATGAATAGGGTATTCAGGGATCAATTAAATAAGTTTGTTCTTGTGTTCATGGACGATATCTTGGTTTACTCGAGGACGGAGGAAGAACACAAGGAACATTTTAGGACAGTGATGGAGGTGTTGAGGAAACACCAACTGAAAGAAAAATTTTCTAAGTGTCGCTTCTGGAGGAGGAGAGTGAGATTCTTGGGCCACATTGTTTCAGAGAATGGTATTGCCATGGACCCTTCGAAGGTGGCTACGGTACAAGATTGGCATATGCCCAAGAATGCAACGGATGTAAGAAGTTTCTTGGGGTTGGCTGGATATTATCGTAAGTGTATCCAAGACTTCACCAAGATAGCGGCACCGTTAACTCAGTTGACCAAGAAGAATCAAGCTTTTGTTTGGGACGAAAGGCTTGAGAATGAATTTAAGAGCCTAAAGGAAAAATTAACGTGCACACCATTGTTTGTTATACCTAAAAGGAATGAAGAGATGACGGTATACACGGATGCCTGTGGTACCGGACTAGGTGTTGTACTGATACAAGGAGGTAGGGTTGTAGCTTATGCTAGTCGGCAACTGAAACCACATGAGAAAAGATATCCTACCCATGATTTGGAATTGGCAGCGATCGTGTTCGCGTTGAAGATGTGGAGACATTATCTCTTAGGAGAAAGATTCGAGTTGTTTACCGATCAGAAGTCATTAAAGTATCTTTTCTCTTAGAAGGATTTAAATCTTCGTCAGCAGAGATGGTTAGAGTTCTTGGCTTCATATGATTTCAATATCGCTTACACACCCGGGAAGGGCAATGCGGTAGATGATGCATTGAGTAGGAGGCATGCCATCTTGGGAGCTATGTTTCTGGAATGGAAGCAACTGGAGTATATCGTTGGATATGATTTCAGACCTAAGTGCGAATTTGATCGAGCAATGTTAGCAAGTTTGACGATCATACCAACTTTGATTGAGCGGATTGGTTCTAGTCAGAGGGACGATCCTAATCTATTGGAAGTCATCTCCAAGGTAGAGATGGATATCGCCGATGAGAGAATGAATGAGTATGATCTTGATTGAGATGGATGGCTTCGAAAGAATGGTAGACTAGTTGTACCCAATGTTAATGGATTGAGAGATGAAGTGCTCAAAGAGTGTCATCACTCAAAACTGACTATACATCCCGGTGGTAACAAAATATATCGAGACATGAAGCAGACCTACTACTGGGAAGGGATGAAAAGAGATGTTGGTAAGTTTATATCCAAATGCATGAATTGCCAGTTAGTTAAAGCCGAGCAAAAGAAGCCTAGTGGTTTATTACAACCGCTAGAAATTCCCGAATGGAAATGGGAACAAGTCTCAATGGATTTCATTGATGGTTTACCAAGAACTAGATCGGGTCATGATAGTATTTGGTGATTGTGGATGGATTGACCAAAAGTGCAAGGTTTATACCATTCAAGTCGAATAGAACGACGGCTAAGTTAGCAAAACTGTATATGAAGTGGGTAGTGAGATTTCATGGAGTACCTAAAGGTATTGTGAGTGACCGAGATCCATTATTTACTAGTGGGTTTTGGAAGAGCTTACAAGAGGCTTTAGGTTCAAAATTACATCTCAATACCGCATACCATCCTCAAACCGATGGTCAAACAATGAGGTGAATCGTGTATTTGAGGTTCTGTTGAGAGCTTGTATATTGGATTTCGGAGGGTCATGGGACGACCATTTGCATCTAGTTGAGTTCACATATAATAATAGTTATCAATCTAGTGTTGGTATGGCTCCATTTGAAGCTTTGTATGTAAGACCGTGCAACTCACCATCATGTTGGTTGGAAACCGGTGAGAAATTTATGCTTGGACTTATTGAATAGCGAATGAAGACTGCCCAAGATAGGTAGAAGAGTTAAGCTGATAAAAGACGAAGAGAATTGAAATTCTCCGTTGGCGACTTGGTGTTTGTCAAGATTTCTCCATTAAAGAGTGTGATTCGATTTGGTAGGAGAGGCAAGTTAGCACCAAGATTTGTTAGTCCATTCACAGTCCTCGAGCAAGTTGGGAATCTAGCATATAAAGTTGGATTACCTGACAAGATGGCGGGAGTTCACAACGTATTTCATGTTTCCCATCTAAGGAAGTTCGTGCATGACCCAGATATGACTATTTCACCTGATCAGTTAGATTATATCGACGTAGAACCCGAGGCAGTTGGAAACCGCAGGCCGATTCGTATTGTTAAGTACGATATGAAGCAACTTCGAAGGAAGACGGTGAGACTGGTCAAGGTCTAGTGGGGGTGATAACGAGAATGGCTATACTTGGGAAACAGAGGAGAGCATAAGGAAGCCGCATCCAGAACTCTTTTCCTGGTAAGATTTTAATTGCAATTTAGCTATTCTACATGCTAGGATAGACTTGTTGATTATTATGAGTGTTTGATTGTTTGTAAATGGATGATAGGCATGTAGGACCCATTGTATGTTTTGATTAGGGAATTTCGGGGACGAAATTTCTTAAGGGGGGAGAATGCAACGACCCGCATTCTATACATCGGAGGATTGTAGAATATTTATTTAATTTTCATATGAGGTCGTATGGCCGTGTAACTTTGGGGAACGACTATTGGGGTCATTTTCCATGTTCACGATTTTTGCCGATTTTTAGATGGCCGTTTTACCCCTGGTGAATCTTGTTTCACATATAACTTTTGATTAGTAAGGAGTTTTGACCTAAAACCACTTCCACTGGATTCAAATGATGGTTTACCTTTCCGTAGAGTGGTCACATTAGCCAACGGACTTACCGTTTGGGAGATACAGCTGAAACAAGGTTTGGAAGGTGAAAACTAGCTTAACCTGACCAAATAGAGTGATTAGCAGCTAAGCCCATAACCCATTTTGGGATTAGGGTTATGGGTGGGAGGACAGGGTATGGTAATTCAGGTTTTATCATTTTTCCAGCCGCCATTTACATCTTTGAAACCCTAACATTGGCCTCCACCTTCTAAATTCATCCCAAATCGCTCTCTAATCGCGTATTAGCTTAATCTACACCAAATCAAGGAAGATTAGTGTTAAATCAGAGTTGGAGCTGCTGTGTTGCATTGGGAACCACGCCACAGCAGTAGAGTTTCATATCTAAGATTTTATTTGTGGCTAAGGTGAGCGATTAGTATTTTTATTCACTAATTACGGCTAATTAGAGGTGATTAGTGATAATTAGCGAAATTATGGCTCATAAAAATCTGGAAAAATATGTAAAAATTCTAAAATATTATTTTACGCCTTTGATAAAAATTTGGGTTAATTTGGGTTAAGTTTGTTAATCGTATGGTTAAACATGCTTAAAGGGATTAAGGGAAAATCATGCTTTTTAGGTATGTTTGATCTAAAATAACCTATATTCTTGATGTTTTGACCTTGTTGGTTGATCCTATATGTTATTACAACTATTTGGAATGTTTTATGATTGATTAGTAAGTTTAAAATGGTTGAAAATACCATCGTATGGCGAGAATGGACGAAAAATAGCTTGTTGGAAATGCTACAGGTATCCGGATCGGATCGGATGAGGGGATCGGGTCGGTTAGCCTAGCCGAACCAAGGTGATGGCATCTTCAGCAACGTAAAATTGCAAGGGAAACAAGGAAGGACCGGATCGGACTGGGGTGAAACAAGTGGGATCAGAGCGAATGGGAATTGGGGATTTCGAACCGAACCGAGGGACCTTGAAAGACCGAACCGAACCGAGGAAGCTTGAAGAGGACCGAACCGGTGGCTTGAGTATTATATACACATATACCCGAACCGAACTGGAATAAGGAGACCGAATTGAACCGCACATTGAGCTCCACGACCCGAACTGAGGTGTGGACTACGAGCACCGAACCGAACCAGGCATGGGGTACCGAACCGAACCGTAACTTAAGCCACTACCACGCGATGACTTTTCTGAAGACCAACTCCAATTCGACTAAAACCCGAGATGCAAAGGAAGTCCAAATGGGAAGTTATTACTTAGGATCCAGATGGTGACCAACGTATTAACTTCATGAGTTGGACTCTGCTGCGGGACGTGTGCAAAGGGGTTATCGATATCTATAGCTTTAGTTCACTGCTGAGAGACGGATTAGCGGCTATGGATCAGCGCAATGGGACCATTAAGCCTCCCAAGGACAAGTGATTGCAGCATGGATACGAGTCAGTGCAGTGGAGTCATCATGACTCCATGGGGCAAAGTGGACATAGCAAAGGATTAGTGGTTATGGATCAGCGTAATGAGGTCATTATGACCCCAAGGGCAAAGCGATCGTAGCAAAGGATTTGTTGATCAAAGTGGTGGATATCGTATACTTTACGCACTGAGTGAGAGATGTGAGGTTGATTGCTATGTTTGATGTTTGCTATCACCATGACATGCACACCCCATTTGACACTTTATGTTAGTGTTACCTTAGAGTAATGTACATCTTGTTGTGCTAACTCTTTGGTTGCAGGACCAGGTTCAGGTATGGTCATTTATACCTGTTATTATTCTGTTTTTCTGTTATCACTCATACCAGACTTTTGTCTGACCCAGAGTTTTATGTCTATTCTTATTACTCTGGGTGTTCGTAAATGAGCAGACTAGAGATAGGTTAGGTGGTATGCACGAGTAGCTGTCCGGAGACGAGTAGGAGGCTTCCACGTACTATTTACATATATTCTCCCTGTGTTGTTGCTGGTCGCTGCTTTGAGCATTAGTAGTGTACCTTTCCCTTTTGCTTTAGAGAGAGTATTTTGAAGTTGTAATAATGATGGTTTGGATCATAAGCTGTATTTTGGATTCCTCTACTATAGTGGTTTAGTCTTCAGCTTATGCATCGTCTCGCCTGTTTTATGTCAAGTTATGTTATTGTTATATTTTGTTCCATGCGCTATGAGATATACTACAGGTTCTTTATTAGGTCATCGTTTCAACCCTTTCTTTTGGAGACCGTCCCGTGCTAGTTGGGCATCGGTACAACGCATTTCGAAGAAATGCCGGCTGGTTCGGTGCGGGCCGTCATAGAGGAGGTCATTCATCGCTTCCTGCTGACATTTGAGGAGTCCACCTTGAGATGTCATCTGATTTCTGAAGTTAGACCAGATTTTATCCACGTTGTCCCTGGTGAGGTATTGGGACGTGTTGTCATGAGAGGAGACTTCTTGGTTTGCCTCTACAGTGTGTGTGTCAGCCGCATTGGTGGGTGTAGGTTGAGAGGATGAGGCTTCCTTCTTCTGCTCGTTCGCTATTGTTTGGTTTAGAAATTGCTAAAGGCGGTCGATGGTTGTAGGGTATGTCTGGTGCGTTCCTCTTCCTGGCGCGTCAAAGTGTTGACATAAAAAGTTGATTACTAGTGACACCCAATCGTTTATAGAACACATGAACAACAATCACAGAGTACAGTAAAGTAAGTAAAACGGAGAATACACATAGAATTTTTATAGTGGTTCGGCAAAATCGGTGCCTATGTCCCCTTTATATTTATTGATCTTTTGAGGATTACAAAGTACAATCGGTTTTTTTCGATGGAAGAGAGAGAATATAAGGTCTTCGTAACATTTGAGGTGCACGGTTGGAGAGTTATCGAGCATGAGTTGGAAGTGGTGAATTCAACCTGCCTTTCCATTTTCAGTAATGAGATATTTATAGTTGTAGAAGTGGGATGAGCTTTACGCTACGTGGCTTGCCTCTTCTGCCGAGCTTGGACACGTGGAGCTCGATCCGGGTGAATAATTGCGGCGCTGTGACCTAGTCTACTGATGAGTAATAATTCTCTCGAAAAGTGTGGCTTGCGTGGTACTTGATCTATGGTGTATCAAAAGCAGCGTTTTGGCCGAAAGTGTTTGACCACCTTTGTTGCCTTGAAAATCGGGCTTACTTGCTAGAAGCTGGATGACTCATCTAGATATTTCTAAATGAATTGATCGACCCTAACTTTAAGGACAGGTTGACTCAATCCGTTGGGAGTGCGATTATGCAGGGAAAAAGGATGCCGCTGCTGGAAGGAAATTAAGTCGAGCTAAGCCTTGTTTGGTCTCCTTTGAGTGAAAAATTGTTCGATGGGATCGGTCGATGTTGCACGGTGAGCCTTTTGACATTGGGCTCTGATCTATCGAGCCTTGATAGTTTTTGCCAAAAAGTTGGTCAACACACTATTAACATGCAGAAACCTTATGAATATTGTTGAGATGCATTATTGATGAAATTCGATGAGATGCAGCGGTTCATCTATATTGCAGCTTTTAAAATCCCGTAACTATAGGAAATCGATATCCTAGATAACATCGTGAAAATTCGACGTACTTTCTTAATGACGAGGAATTTGATATTTTTTGTATTTATTGATATTTGTATCCTTCTTGATACTGACCACATGTGACATCCTAAATAACTATATATATTCGATATCCATTATGTACTTTTAACTCCAAATTCCTCTGCAGTTTGAAAATTCTTGAAACCTCTTATTTCTTATAAATGGTTTTACAACTGTTATCATTGTAAAGGCTTGATATCTTGTTATGATTATGTGTTTGACTTTTTTTTTTAATTTGTTCAGGAGGGAAACCAACCAGAGTCGTAAATCCGTCCCTAGTGCACCTAGCCTAATATGCAAGCACCACATAAGTGGCTGATCTTAGCGTATGCACATGGTAAGCTCTTAGCATGTCATTCCGAGTTTTGAACCCACACGACTGTTACCATGGAGCAAGTTCTTAACCATTGGGCTACTACTGGGACATGTGTTTGACTTGTTATACGTTGGATATTCTTAGAAACTATATCTCTTTTTCTTTACATGTATAACGACCATTAAAATTACTAAAGTTCAACATCTTCTTTTCTTTTATTCAAGTTTGTTAACTATATAGACTCAGAATAGCAGTGGGATACATTTCCTATTGCTGAAGTATGATTACCTCCTTGTTAAGTTCATAAATGATATCATCTTGAAATGCTAATTGCTTGAAATTTGACACTCTTGTTGACTTGTCATAGTTCCTTACGATTTCAACGCCCTCTTGTTTTTGAAGCTCGATTTGTACTTTAAACTTCTTGAAGTTGCATACCCCTTAGTGCTTTTTTGTCGTCCTTCGACATCTTAAATTTCAAATTCTTCTTTTTAAGCATTCAACATCATTATTTGTCGTAAAAAAATTCCTCTGACTATAGAGGAAATGCTGATTTTTGAAGTAATATATCTCGTTATCAGCTCTTGCTGCCTTGATAACTACTACATTGATGTCTTTTGAAGTTCCTTCTAGACTTTTCTTATTTATTGACGGTTTCACATGTATAACTACACTGATGTCTTTTGAAGTTCTTCCTGGACCTTTCTTATTTAAACGAACTAAGATTAACGGTTCACATTTTTATATTTCACATCTTATCTATAAACTAGGATGTGGCTCGTGCTTTGCATACGGGTAAATGTTTAAGTTGGAATAACAAGGGGTTGTGGTCGTGGTTTGTTGCCAACGTCCCGGAGGGTGGGTTTAGTGGAAACATTTTGTGTTTATCTGTCAAATGTGCTTGTGTATTTTATGGTTGCGGTGTAATGAAGATGGTCCAACCAGGCTAATTAAGAAAAATTTGTTGACTCTTGTTGTGCAGGTAGGTGGTTTAGCTTATGTGTTTTAGCATGTAGAGGGTATTTCATGGCTGATGCTGTGTTTGGTAATGTACAAATGAATGCATGCAATATGTGAACAATATAAAATGTTGTGTTTGCAGTAGTAAAATTGTCTATGCATGTTTTCATTTCAATGTTCGTCGATGCTATTACCAGAAATTTATACATGAGCGTGCACGAACATATACATATACATATATATATATATATATATATATATATATATATATATATATATATACATATATATATACATATATATACATATATATATATATGAGAAAGTCAAAATGAACACAAAATGTTCACACAAAATTAAATGCATAAAATTTGAGTCATTAGATCTTCCCCTGAGTTTCACCTCACACATAAAGACAAACAAAATTTTTAGTCTAGATTTTATGTATAGAAATTTGTGTTCAATTTTGTCGCTTCCTATACACACACACTATGAGTAATGTCTACATCGAATGGAAGTAATTTTAGTATGCCAAAGCCAATACTTCTGCCGAATTTGAATTTTACGTTTGAATGGTTGTAAACTACATGGACGTCATTGAAGCCCATGTATTAGGGTGCGTTCTTAACGAACGTGAGCGTGACATTTGAGCGTGACATTTGTACTATAGCGAACGGGAATTGTGTTTTTAGCGACGAACGGGATATTTGAGCGTGGTATTTAATTGTTAAATTAATAGTTTTGATTTAATTAAATTCTAATTGCATCAAACTATAACGACAACATATTTCATAACACGACGACTTTTTTCATAAAACATAAAGAACACAACGGTAGTGGAATTAAAACAAATGCATGAAAATCTACAATAAACGACGATGAGGTAATAACTTCAACTCCGATGAAATATAGGCACATAAGCCCTCATCACTAAGCTCCTGAGCAATATCAACATTCCGCTCATCGTTGCGAAAAATCGTCAGAATCTCCCAAAGATCCACACGCGTCCCCGATCTCCGAACAAGCTCCAAACAACGAGCAGCAAGCTGTCTCGTATGGTCGGTCACCCACGAGCCGGCACGGTCTGCCTGTCTGCGCCTAGAGGGCTGACCAGACGGTGAATCGCCCGAAGCCATCCAACCCGTATAGAAACTCGCGTCCCCGGGGGAGAAAGAACCAGCTGCTGCGGGCGCTGGTGGAGGTGCTGGTGCAGTAGGAGGCGCAACCTGAGGAATTGGATACGCACAAGTATCTTTTCGCAAACAACCCTCGAACATAATGTCCTGCTCTCGAAACTTCATCGGCGAGTGCTTCCTAAATTTTCTGAATCGTCTGCCACCGCCGGTACTCCAAAATTCATCAGGACCGTCTAGATAATCGAACTCCTCATTCCATACACCCTCAGGTGTTCTAAGCAGCATGTCCCAATCACGAAAAGCTCGCTTCATGTTGTCCCATTTGTTTTTAATCTGGTTTTCTGTGAACTCCAGATTAAAACGGTTGTTCATTGTTGTTGCGACTATTGCGTAGAACCCACTGACGCTTGTATTGCGCTCCGCTATGAAGTCAACGCAGACATCTATGAAAGCGGACTCCCGGTCGTCCGTCCAGTTCGCAAAAGGCTGCGAGGTAGCAGTGGTGGAAGTGGAAGCCATCTGCGTAAACAAAAGAAAAAATTCAAAAAAATTCAAAAAAAATATATATGGTAGAGAATTGGAAATTAAACTCAACTATAAAAAAATTTACCGTTTTTGCAGCTCGAAATTGCTCAAAAAATTCGAAAAAAGGGGTAAAAGGGGAGATGTTTCGGTTGGAATGAGGAGGAAGGGGGTTCGTTTTTATAGGCAGCGAATTGGTACGTTGGAAAATTAACCGTTGGCGTCCGACGCGTCGGACGCCAACGGTTGATTTTCCAACGTTCGAGAATCGTGGAATCTGAAATGGGTAAAATGTGCTCGCGTCCGACGCCAAAAAAAAAATTGAGCGTGCCAAATTTTGGCTGCGAACCCACCCTTAGTTAATGAAACTGTGAGAGTCATGCATGGTCAGTAGGTGGGAAAATTGATTCTGCAAGAAGTAGAGAAGAGTGTACTATTATTTGTTCGCAGCAGCCATGTGATTCAATCATTATATTTACATAACAATTTAAATGTCACTTCATTGTACATAGTTATTGGAAGGCAAAATCAACTTGCCTTAACACATAACATAAACAAAGAAAATTACACAGAACAAACTTTTATATACACTGTGTGAGTTTGGTGTCTGCTACACATCTTCAACGTCGTATGCACGGCCGCCTTACTTCTGATGTTTGCTGAGTTGCTTGCCAACTGACTTTGTGGCTGGTGCATCCTGTTTAGGGTGCGTCCGCAGCCAAAATTTGGCACACTCATTTTTTTTTTTGGCGTCCGACGCGTCGGACGCGAGCACATTTTACCCCTTCCAGATTCCACGATTCTCGAACGTTGGAAAAGTAACCGTTGGCGTCCGACGCGTCGGACGCCAACGGTTAATTTTAAGAACGAACCCCCCTTTCCTCTTCATTCCAACCCGAAACCTCTCCCCTTTTACCGCTTATTTCGAATTTTTTGAGCAATTTCGAGCTGCAAAAACGGTAAATTTTTTATAGTTGAGTTTATTTTTCAATTCTCTACCATATATATTTTTTTTGAAATTTTTTTTTTGTTTACGCAGATGGCTTCCATTTCCACCCTGCTACCTCGCAGCCTTTTGCGAATTGGACGGACGACCGGGAGTCCGCTTTCATAGATGTTTGCGTTGAGTTCATAGCGGAGCGCGATACAAGCGTCAGTGGGTTCTACGCAACAGTCGCAGCAACAATGAACAACCGTTTTAATCTGGAGTTCACAGAAAACCAGATTAAAAACAAATTGGACAATATGAAGCGAGCTTTTCGTGATTGAGACATGCTGCTTAGAACACCTGGGGGTGTATGGAATGAGAAGTTCGATTATCTAGACGGTCCTGATGAATTTTGGAGTACCGGCGGTGGCAGACGATTCAGAAAATTTAGGAAGCACTCGCCGATGAAGTTTCGAGAGCAGGACATTATGTTCGAGGGTTGTTTGCGGAAAGATACTTGTGCGTATCCAATTCCTCAGGTTGCGCCTCCTACTGCACCAGCACCTCCACCAGCGCCTGCAGCAGCTGGTTCTTTCTCCCCCGGGGATGCGAGTTTCTATACGGGTTGGATGTCTTCGGGCGATTCGCCGTCTGGTCAGCCCTCTAAACGCAGACAGGCAGACCGTGCCGGCTCGTGGGTGACCGACCATACGAGACAGCTTGCTGCTCGTTGTTTGGAGCTTGTTCGGAGATCGGGGACGCGTGTGGATCTTTGGGAGATTCTGACGATTTTTCGCAACGATGAGCGGAATGTTGATATTGCTCAGGAGCTTAGCGATGAGGGCTTATGTGCCTATATTTCATCGGAGTTGAAGTTATTACCTCATCGTCGTTTATTGTAGATTTTCATGTATTTGTTTTAATTCCACTACCGTTGTGTTCTTTATGTTTTATGAAAAAAGTCGTCGTGTTATGAAATATGTTGTCGTTATAGTTTGATGCAATTAGAATTTAATTAAATCAAAACTATTAATTTAACAATTAAATACCACGCTCAAATACCTCGTTCGTCGCTAAAAACACAATTCCCCTTCGCTATAGTACAAATGTCACGCTCAATTGCCACGCTCACGTTCGTTAAGAATGCACCCTTAGTATCCAAGTAGTTGAAAACAACAGTTTGGATATAAAAGAGTCAAATTTAAGTGTGTTATTTTTTTATTCTAAGTGTACATGCACTTACTAATTACAATTCCCTAACGTCTGCATTTACATTCACTCTCCATAAATGTCTGAATCTTCTGCGTTTCCTTGTCCATAAGCTCCTCGACCTATCAAGTTTCTTACAGCAGTTAAAAAATTATTGATAAATAGTGGTTGTAGTTAGTATGAAAATCACATGATGACAATTTTTTTCCTTTGTCGTCCTATGCTATTCCATGATTCTCTACAACGTTGTTTGGTAAACCTTCATCAACTGCCAGTTTGCAACTCTTTATTTTTAGGGAATGTTAAAATCACTTTCTTTTGATTTTTTGTTTAACAAAACTGTCTTAAAAAATAATATTTGCATTAAAGTATGTAGTAATAATGTTGAGGTGAAAAGACATTTTTTTACTGAATGCAAGGTCCGTTTATTGCCAAAAGGTAGTGGAATGTTTACCTTTGGAAACGTGAATGGTGTTGGACAGCTGCTGTAAACAGTGAATTGTGTAGCTTTCAGGTCATAAAACCGTAGGGATAAATGCTGCTGTAAACAATGAACTAAAAATAATCATCCATTTTTTTAGTTTAGATTATTCTAGGAAGAAAAATCTTATTAAGAAATGCATCCAATAATTTTCCAGAATGCTAGTGAAATCCCAATGTCCTGAAGAAACTTACATATGCAACTAAAATTTGGATCAAACTTGAGGCCAGGGACAAAATCAGCAGGGGGCAAGTGGGGGCCATGCCCCCCTCCCCTCAAGTTAAAAAAAACTGACTATTCAATTTTGCTGACTTTTCAGCATATTCCACTATCATCATACGTTCTAATTCTACTTTGCTGTCACTTTCTTGCAGCAGCCAACAAAGTCATTTTCTCTTTTATGCTTCCAATTCCAAATTTGCAATCCATTTCGGTTTTTACTTTCTAAATTCTAATCAAGACAATTACTTTTATGCTTATATTATTTGTTTCCAGGTTTATGAGCTGATTTCGTGAGTTACGTCCCTGATTCCACTATTGACTATTCCATTTTCACTTTGCACTTTCGGTTTCGCAAAGTAAAAGAAAGCACATTTAGTTTTGAAGAAAACTAAGGCAACCATGATTTCATGGTTTCATATAACCATGAATTGTTATGACCGCATTGTGTCTGTGCAGACAACATTGTTATGAAATGAAATGAAATTTATTCATATTTTTTTTCTTTTTGAATTTTAGCTATATTGGGTATCAAATATCAATCATATCATGGTTAGATCTTCTAAAATACACGACTTTTTCAAAAGAGAAGTTACTGAAACTCGAGAATTTATTGGATCTTCTTCAGTCTCCAATAATGACCGTCAAACTCTGGATGCTTTTCCAGCTCCAAAATATCAAAGAATTGAGATTACAGAGATTGAAGAAAATGCTTTAGAACGTGATCCTGGATTGCGCTTACAAATATATGATTATCCTTTACATAAGCATGATGAAATTAGACGTGTTTATTTTAATTTAGGAACTTATCAACCTATACTTAAAGAGTTTCCATTGTCCGAAAAAGGAATACATCTTCAACGATTTAATGGTTCTTGGTATAAATTGTTTCTATGGTTTCTAAAGATGCATCATTTTGTTTACCATGCTTTATTTTCAATAAGAGAATGACTGACCGATATAGATCAAATGCATTTATTTTCCACCTTATGCAAGAAATTATGGGAATCACTAATGGTTTGTCTCAAGATATATTGAATGCCATACAATTAGTGAAAACTACAGAGGCACTTATTCAAGACTTAAGAGATAATGGCTAGAGTTTATTTCTTGATAAAGTTACATCATTCTGTCGCAACCAAAAAATCATTGTTCCTGACTTGCATAGTTGGTGTAGTTCAAGAAGAAGTGCTCGAGAGAAAAAAAATAAAGCTACCTTTGAACATCATTATCGGTTTGATGTATTTCATGAAACAATTGACACTCAATGGCAAGAAATAGATCATCGATTTAATGAGCAGACGCTACAACTCTTCACTCTTAGTTCTTCTTTGGAGCCAAAACATGCATACAAATAATTTAATATCCCAAATATTTGTGAATTAGTTGATACATTCTACCCGCAAGATTTTTCTGAGCAAGAAAAACTTTATCTTAAATATCAACTGCAACATTACGGTTTAGATGTGCCTAATGATGATCAATTAAAACACTTATCAACTATTTCTGAACTTTGTCAAGGATTGACTAGGAAAAACAAGTCAAATATTTATCCCTTGGTAGATCAATTAATTCGTCTTGTATTGACACTTCCAGTTTCCACGGCTACTGTTGAAAGAGCATTTTCAGCTACGGAGCTACTTAAAACTAGTCTTCGCAACAAAATGGAGGATGAATTTCTTGCAGAAAGTATGACGGTTTACATTGAAAAAGAAATTGCAATTCAGTTCGACAATGACTCAATAATCGAAGAGTTTGACAAGATGAAAACTCGTCGAGCGCAACTTATGTAGAAATAAGTTATATATGTTATGATATTCCTGATTCTTCTATTAAGGTAATCAAGTATGTATGTAAGTGTGTCTTATTAATATTTGCTTTTAAGCTTTGTATGCAATTACGTATAAAATTATCTCTTTTTTCCATGTAGCTTTTGGTGCTACTGTAACTCAGGCTAGCTATGGATGTAGCTTTTAAAATTATTTCTTTTGGTGCTTTTGTGTACAATAAGGTATAAAATTATTTCTTTTGGCTTTTCATGTAACTTTTGTTGTCAAGTTAACTCATGTTGTAGCTTTTGGTGTCTTTTTTGTATTGTGGCTTTAATCACTTTGTTGCTGCCAATTAATGTTGATTGATGGGCCTTTATTGCTTTGCTACTACCAATCAAGTAAACTTAACCATTTGTTTTCAAGTAGGTGTTTTAGCATTTGTTTTCAACTGTATTTGTAAAAATCAGGCATGGGTATTTTCATTGCTGTTATGAGGCAGCCTGTATGAAACAAGATATGTAGTGAAAATCGGGCATGGATATTGTTGTTTGATATTGCCCCCCCCCCCCCCCCCCCCCTCCAATCGCCAAATTCCTGGCTTCATCCCTGCTTGAGGCGGAGATAATACACGTAGACAGATGCCATGTTCCATATGAGCAGTAACATAGCTCTCTCTAAAAAATAGCATCAAAATGAATATGCATGATAAGTTTTGACAATTGATTATGAGTCTAGTACAAGAGTATGACACGGTTTCCTAAGTCTACATTAACATAAATTTGATGTATAGGCTAAGAACATAGATTGGCAACTACGAAACTGATAATGGCAGGATAAGAAATTAGTGGGGATGGATGTGGTAATGGAGGAGGCAAAAAGGTAATGGTAGTGGTTATTGCGAAGAGAGAATAAGAAATAGGAAAAAAATGGATTTGAATAGAAAACGTAATTTTAATCTGAAAGTAGCGTAGGCAGCGGTTAATTTGGATAGAGTGGGTAGATTAGGTAGAAATTTGTGCATTCTGCGGGTTTGCGGCTTTGGTGGTAAGGAAAAGTAAAAACTGTTCCATAAGGGGTATTTTGAAATAGTGAGTTTGCACACGTAAAAATGTGTTAGTTCTTGTTTAGCAATTATATTAAAATTTGATTAAACATAGCACTTGTAAGTTCGACCAATTGTTGGCTAGAAAGTGAAGATAACATCTACTAGTTTTATGCAATAGTAGAAATATACTCCATAAAAAAAAGAGTTAACAAAAATCATCTTTAATCAGGAAAACTCCTCCAGTATTTTATTGAACTATTTACCAGTAAACGTAATTATCAACTCATTTTAATAGATAAACTTAGTACAAAATAAATGTTAAACCCGATTGCACATAAGCAAGATAAGTGAAAAACATCAAGATGGCACGATATATTCCTTAAACTTACATTTGAAACTACGACCACTTTGGAAAAAAATCATTTTAGAAACATATCGCAAAATATACAAGTATATGGCTCACTTCAACCTTTGATCATCTATCAGAGAATTCAATAGGTCGCAATATAGAGTTATGTGATGCTATCAGAAATAAAGAAAGTTGCAACTTAACCAAAAAAATCACCACCAATATCTTGGAAATTAAAGGCTGAGGGTCCAAAAATAACTATTAACAAAGTATGCATAACTTATACAATTAAAGGACCTAAAAAGTGCTTAGCAAACTTTATTATACCTATTAGTAGTAAACTCATTGTTTAGATAGCCATTAACATGTTTTTTAGCCTAATATTAATAGAAGAAATAATTATATATGTAGATGTTGTTTCATTGGAATGTAAAGGAAATGGAATTAAGTTTGAGACTATTACTAGATGCACTACATGCAGACTATTGTGATGCATATAATAGGATAATATGGTAAACTTTAATTTTAATAATATAAAAAGCAATAATCAGACTTAAGTGTCAAAAACTTTTAAGTTTTATCTGAAAGTACATGAATTAGTTGTAAGATTGCACATAGATTAGGGATGCTATAAAAACCAAGGATTATTAGTTGATTCCCTAATGGCTCTGTAAACAAATGAATAAACCCAATTTTTTCATGTGTTATTTGTCAATTTCCAATGTTTGTAAGGTCGATTATAAGTAGCTAAACCTAAGTACCTAAAGATCTACTTAGTCACATAAAGGTAGTGAAAAGCATGCAAAAATTTAAAATATTTTTTTTTCTATCTAACATACGGAACCTTCTAAACATTCACAAATACAGATCCAACTGTACTCCTGTGATTATTTGATTTGAAGGGTAAAAAAATTGGATTTGTTCATGGATAAATAGTGAAGAAAATGAGGTAATGGTAATGAGTGCAAAAAATTACTGGATCCGTTCATGGATAAATAATAAAGACTCGTTGTATTAACTAAATATTAAAAGAAAAGCATATTAGCGAAACTTTATACCTACAGGTGAAGAAAGACATTAAGCGAACAATTATAAACTATCCTATAGACAAATGTATCACATGACATTAAATTATTTAAAAATTAGGGAACTGTAAAAAAGGATGCATGGAGAAATGGAAATAAACCTTGAAATGAGCCTGACTGAAAACTTCTCCTTCATTATTTACATTGAGTCCTTTATTTCTGACTTGGAAGCTCCCTTTTTCATACTATTTTATGTCTAGGTTCTGTCATGTTAGCAAGAAAAAGTTAACATGATGTAAGCTTATGGTCAAGAGGAAGATAATTGTAATAGCAGAAGTAGAAATATCGTGACTTGGAATTCATATAGCTCTAAAAAAATGGACTTTCTAAGTTGTGTCATCCATGGAATAATAGTGATAAGTGCAATAAGCTATCACTGCATGAAGCATATTATAACTTTGAATCTAATATATGTACATTATGAACAAAGCAGTCAAACCAAACTGGTCAACACCTTAACAAAATATGATTACCAAAGAGAGAGAGGAGGAAAAATATTTGATGAAATTTGAAAAAAAAATATTGGAATTTAGAGGAAAGAAAACGTTTTAGCACATGAATTCATCATTGAGAGGTCAGTGTAATTGGCCAAGACTGCTGCATATAAGATGAAGGATTAAGTTGTAGGGTTAAATCTGTATTAATATTGTTTAAACAAAAATATATGTGATGAAGTAATCACATATTGTAGTTTACAGCGGCATATAGTAGATTTGGCACCATTCAGTAAGTTAAAGCACAAACGAATTGATGTCTCGTGGGTAACAATTTGATACCAAGTGGATCACCAATATGCACTACAGATGCTCATAACCGATTCGTTACATTGAAACTTGATGGGAACTGTTGGGAAACAATCGTTGAGTCGCGGACTAGGTCGCTTTCTTAAAGACGATTCAACGATCTGGTCGGTGGTGCAAACCAGTTCGTACTTGTCGCCGCCGCCTCTGGGATAAAACAGCCTTCTGAGAAAAATAATTGATTTGCTTGCACAACAAACCAATTCAGATTTGCACTTTTGATTTAAATTTAACTGCTCGTTCTGATTTTGTTTTTGAAGAACTTTTAATGGTGGAGGAAGAAGAAGAGAGAGATAAGAAAAAAGTTGTTTTTTCTGAGTTGTTCGGCAAAAAATAAACGTGGTAATACTTTTAGAGGAAGTCGGTTCAGCTCTAAAAAAATGGATCTCCATTTTTTATCAAGTCAAATAAAAAAAACTTGTTTTTTTTTCTTTTTCATATAGTCTCATGATGTGGGACTATTCATATATAAGTCACCTCACACTTATCCAATTTTTTTAAATAATTCATCTTTATAAAAAATGAATCATTTTTCCAACAATCCCACACCTGAATTTTTTTAAAAATATTTTGAGCAATTTCTAGAAATATAAGATTGTTCATAAACAAAGATGTCATCCGACTTGAACCTTTACATAGTGAATAAGATTCAGTTTTTACTAGAGTGACACGTAGTCTTGAACTCTATTCCTGACATCAGACCACACACAATCTTTTCTATAGTGCAATCAAATAAGCCCGTGCATTAATGGCCATGCACATCTATCCCAGTTTACTGAACGCTCTAGGAATCTTGCCCAAAACTCCATAGGAAACAGTCACATTTCCACATTCACGTAGGTGAGTCTATCAAGAGTACTCCTGAAGGTGGTACTCCACTCCAATTAGAGTATAGATCTCATTAAGAGTTTCTATCAACTCATCCTCTAATCACTTCAGGAATACATGCTTCTTAATACAAAAATTTAGCATGTTCATCTACTATCACTACACAACTTATTTTTACCCATTGAACCTAGTTCTTGGGATCTTCAGTCATTTAGGTCGGGTTACCATCGTGCGTGATTCCACAATCTCTGGGCAATAGTCCCATTCTTTTAGAATCATTAAGGACTTTCTTTTTGGTCACTCCTTTCGTAAAAGGATCTGCCAAATTGTCATCAATTCATATGTGATGTTCTCTAACAATACTGCATACGACTGTCATTTCTTACCGTTGTAATATCGGTTATGTCCTTCTTTCAATAATCGTCAAATTTTCATCACTATATATGTGATGTTCTCTTACAGTATTGTACTTACGACGTCGTCTTTTATCGTTGTAATAATGGTTTTACACTTTTTGCAATATCCGCGGTATTATCGCAATCGATTACACCACTGGAGTCGGTTTTTCCCTTATGGGGATCTCAAATAGCATATTTCTTTAGTTCTCTACCTCTTAAATAGCTATGGCTAGTGCTATTATCTCCATCTCTATAGTAGACTGAGTCAAAATAGTCTGTTTCTTGGGTTTCCAAGAGATAGCTTCTTCAGCGATGCTAAATATATAGCCACTGGTCCTTTAGAATCATCAAATAAAGTATTTCAGCCTATATCAGAATATCCTTCAAGTACAACTTAAAACTTTTCATAATGTAATCCAAGGTTCATAGTTTATTATAGGTATCTCATAACCCTCCCATTAGCATGTTAATGCTCTATACTAGGTCTACTGAAAAACATGCATAATAATCCCACGACATAGGTAATGTTGGGTCTAGTACAATCAATGACATTCGAAGGCTGCCAATGATGCTCGCTTAAACAGACTATCTTATACATTCACCAGTGTTCTTAAATAACTTTACACTGGGATCATATGGTGTACATGCTAGTTTGCAATCAAAGTAATCGTATTTCTTTAGAGTCTTCTCAAGTTAATGAGATTGATCCAAAGAAAATCCCACTTTTTACCTAGTAATCTTAATATCAGGGATTACACTCGCCTTACCTAGATCTTTCATATCAAAATTGGTATTTAATAAGGATTTGAATGAGTTTATGACATGAATATTTGACCCAACGATGAGAAGGTCTACATAAAGACATATAATAGTGCAAATGTCATTCTCAGATTTGTAATAAATGCATTTGTCACTTTCATTAACTTTAAAACCATAAGAAATGATTGAATTATCAAAAAAATTCATGCCATTGTTTAGGTGCTTGTTTTAAACCATATAATGATTTATCTAATTTGCATACTTTATGTTCTTGACCATGTACTACAAATCCTTCAGACTGGTCCATATAAATTTCTTCTTCTAATTCACCATTTAAAGAACGTGGTTTTAACATTCATTTGGTGTATTAATAAATAACAAATAGAAGCAAGTGAGATTAATACCCGAATGAATGTAATTCTAGTTACAGGTAAAAAATATATCAAAGAAATCTATATTTTCTCTTAGCTTAAAACCTTTAGCTACTAATTGTGCTTTATATTTATCAATAGTACCATCAGGTTTTAATTTCTTTTTAAGCACCCATTTATAACCTATAGATTTACAACCAAAGAATAAATCTACTAAATGCCAAGTCTTATTGGATTCCAGAGAATCCATCTCATCATTTATAGCCACTTGCCAAAAATCGGAATCAAAAGAAGATAAGGCCTCTTGGAGGTTTAAGGGATCTTCCTCTAAAGTAAAAGCACAAAAATCTGAAACAAAATCTTTTACAGTTCTTGCTCTTTTACTTCTTCTAGGTTCAGTTTTAGAACTTTTATTAAGTTCTGTTCTGATAGGCATACTTGATGTGCCCCCACTATTCCTTAATTTAAAAGGAAATTTTGTTTCATAAAAATCGGCATCATTTGGTTCAATTATATTATGTGCATTTAGGTCACAAAATCGGTATGCTTTGCTATTAATAGCATAGCCCATAAATACACATTCATATGCTCTACTTGCCGATTTTATTCTCTTAGGGTCTAGAATGCGAACATATGCTAAACAACCCCAAGTTCTAAATATGATACATTGGATTTATAATTCTTTAAAATTTCGTAAGGTGAAATTTTATTCTTAGATTAGGGGATTCTATTCAGAACACAGCATGCAGTCAATTAAAATACCCCCCCACCAATGTTTTGCTGCACCAAAATTTAATAAAATGGCCATTACTAATTCAGTAAAGGTCCTTTTTTTTTCTTTTAGCTTTACCGTTCATTTCAAGTGAATAGGCTATAGTTCTCTCATGTACAATACCATGTAAAAAAATCAGTATAAACTAGATTCGTATTCTGTTTCTCTATCACTATGAATTCTCTTAATTTTCTTATTACTCAATTTCAGTTTTTAATGTTTCAAACATGCCAAATGCATCACAACTTTAAGAAACACTGTCTTTCTAATCGTAAGCTTTATTTTCACATTACCAATCTCTACAGTTTTAGTGGTGTGAGGATCTCCTACCCACTTTTTGATCATCAGCCGCCATGTATATTGTGAATATATCACGATCATAGCAGACATGGCGAGAAACACCAGTGTCTACCCACCAACTCTCTGATCCACCATCAAAGTGAATCTCAGTAGTCGTAGCCGTTAAAGGCTTCTCAGTCAGGTTTGCCTGCAGTGCAGGGCTTAGCCTGTTCCGACATTGTTGCGTCATATGACCTGGTTTTCCACGGTTGTAATATAGAAGCAACTGTCCAGAATCATTCTATTTGGTTGGTTGCTGCTGCCCTTCATGGTTTCCTTGTGGATTCCCATTCTATTCTCAACTGACCGGCTGTGGAGGCTTACTATTGCTTGAGATGTTAATATGCTTGAAAATTTATATTTTTCTTATAGAAAAATATACGTAAACTCATAGACTAACATAAGTTATTCACATAAAATATTATTTTCTACATTTGTACCATTCCACCACACTTGTGGACTATATTAATGGTAAACAACTTACATGGTAAATTTAATCATCACATATAAAGACTACATAAACCAAGGTATCAAAACACTTAGGTTCAAAAAATACTTAGGTTCAGTCAGTTAACATTGTTCCAATCAAACAATGCACATTCTTAGGACTCAAGCAAAGTGATTAGTGTGACCCAAAACTACAGTACAAGATAATGAGCAGGGTTCATGATTAGTTATCAAATTTTGAAGTTTTATAAACCAATTTTCACCATGCTACCATTTTACAACTACAAAGATGACATGCTTATAGTTCTTTAAGGCTATGGGATCAATGACAACAAACAGTAACTTATAGTTTGTATCATTCTATGTCCAGTGAAACTCATACATATATGCTTCCTTTTTTTGCTTCTATTTTTCTTTTTCTAAAGGATTCTGATTAAAATGCAACTCAGAAGGTGACTTAAGCTTATTGGAAAAAGAAGGCATAGCCAAGAAACCTCTATGTTGGTACTTAACAAGCCAAAATAGATTATGTTAATTACCTAATACCTTTCTAGTGAATTTTCCATAATACCAGGCACAATCAACTATCAATTAAGCATGCATTAGAAAGGGTTTAAAAAATTATATTACCTTTCTCTGATGCTCATCCTGGTGGGGGCCACAACAATAAAGAATACTACAGCCCATCGATCCATTTCTCACAAACTTGGATTTCATGATGCTAGTACGTAACTACAGGGCGAAGCCACCTTCCATGCCTACCAAATTGTCCACCTTTTAACCCTGATTTCATGTAGATGACGACAAATCCGGATTTCACATCAAATCTTTCTACTTTATCTTTCGATATCTCGTTGCTAGAGAAGATAGTAGAAGGAGTCACAGTTACAAATTGAGTAAGATTTCAAGGCGTTGAGTATTTCAAAGCATTGAATAGATAGAGGAAGATGGCGGCACCTTCAAGCAAGTTAGGGTTGTAGCCATTGTTTCGAGATCGTCTTCAAATTGTTGGGAAACAATGGCTGAGTCACGGACTAGGTCGCTTTCTTGAAGACAATTCGGCGATTTGGTCGGTGGTGCAAACCAGTTCATACTTGTCGCCGTCGCCTCTGGGATAAAACAGCCTTCTGAGAAAAATAATTGATTTGCTTGCACAACAAACCAATTCAGATTTGCACTTTTGATTTAAATTTAACTGCTCGTTCTGATTTTGTTTTTAAAGAACTTTTAATGGTGGAGGAAGAAGAAGAGAGAGATAAGAAAAAAATTGTTTTTTTCTGAGTAGTTCGGCAAAAAATAAACGTGGTAATACTTGTAGAGGAAGTCGGTTCAGATCTAAAAAAATGGATCTCAATTTTTTACCAAGTCAAATAAAAAAAACTGGGTTTATTTATTTATTTTTCATATAGTATCATGATGTGGGACTATTCATATATGAATCACCTCACACTTATCCAATTTTTTTTAAATAATTCATCTTTATAAAAAATGAATCATTTTTCCAACAGGAACTACCATATTATTACGTTAGGTAACAACTTAAAAGCAGATTATGTAATACACCAAACATTAACCGGTTTCTCAAATATTACTACAAATTTACTTCCGGTCTTAATTGTACAAAATGGAATCTTAACAGTGTCAGTTAAACTGTATATGAGATCCCAAAGGGAAACAATGCCAAAGAAATAAAAATTCATTAAATGCCGGTACTACTGTAAGAACCCATGTTGGTTATGCATTTCCATGATTTGGTGATGTGAAAGGAGATAGAAATAAAATAGTTCAACAACCAAAATAACAAAGGAAATTAAATGTAGTTAATAAAGAACAAGAAGAAAGAAAAATTCACTTTTCATATATTTCTATACTGCATACACTACTATATATATATATATATATATATATATATATATATACATAGTTGTTGCTAACAATTTTAGGCTGTAAGATTTAAAATTCAATTTCCCTCTAACAGTATTTCCCTCCCTCTAACCGTTTAGTTTCTCTTAACAAATAAGATTCCCACGTAACTAATTCTGCCGGCTATGCATGATGTGTCACATGCACTATACTGCACCTATTTTCTTGAGCATTCTTCCTAGTCCACCTCTAATTAGATGTAATCGTGCTAGATATAAGAAGTAACAATAAAATAACCTCGAATAATGAAATTTGGAATTATAAATAGTGAAGTATCTAAATTTGGTAAATGTCGACCGAGGTGATGAACCCACAAGAATAAAAAAAAGGGTGCTACTATTCACAACCCAGTTTACACTTTCGGCCACCTTTCTAAATTTAATACAAATTATTATTTTTTATATTCTTCTGGCCGCCATGTATTATTCCTTCACTCAATTATTCACTTCCAAACTTCTCTTAAGAAAGACACGTACTTCTCTACAATTTCAAACCATAAATCCTAACAAAAGAAGATATTCTTTTGTGCCTAATAGAGATGGAAAATGAAGACAAAAAAGAGGTTATAATTGTTTGGTTTTTTTGTTTTCTATTATGTTATAGAATATGTTGTTAGGTTTTTTTAATGGTTATAGTTTTTCATTGCATTTTAAGATATTTTTTCCGCTCCGTTGGAAATTTCAAGTTTGGAGGACATTAAATTTGATGACGGTGTAATAGAGAATGACAATGTAGGTTTTGACTTGTAGGGTTTTTATCTATATAACTTACGTATCTTCTTTTACAAATTGATACATTCACTTTTTTTGTCGTTTGATAGATGTAATATTTGAATGATGATAAATTGGACGGTAAACATGATGATTGTGATAATATGATGCAAGATGTTCGATCAAAAGACATAAATGTTGATTTTACGAATCATTTCACAATCGACGAAGTAAGTACCATTTATAAAAATTGTTAATGTGGTTATGAAAATGGATTATGTTAAATTTTTTCTTGAACGATTTGATTTTATTTTTAGGTATTTGATTCACAGAGTACATTGATGTAAGGGAGGAAGGAAGCGTTCGTGTAGAGGAAGGAGCTGGTGGCCTCTACATTTTTTAGTTATTAATTTTTATAGTGGCCAAAAGAGGAAATTTAAAATATTTGGAGTGCTTTCAGTTTTGGTAGCTAGAAGTGTAAATAGGGGTGTGAATAGTTGCACCCTAAAAAAAACGTTAATCAAATTTACCGATGAGAATGGAAATATAATGATTTAATTAAATCTTGCCTGACAGATCTATAGCCGTATTGTAAACAGGTAATGGTCCACAGTTGATGCAAATTTGTAAGCGTATTGGAAGCGGGTAATGTCGTTGTTAGTTTAGGGTTTTTAGGAGATCCCAATTGAACAAATAAGAAGTACGTACTTGTGAGGAGGAGCACGCAACGAAGTCTGCAGTGAGCGATGAGACGGAACGTCGTTCTAAAGGAAGTAGGTGGGGAGCCAGGATGTTGAGAAGAAAGCGTGTGGCTGAAGAAAGAGGAAGTCGACTGAAAACAGATTTAGGGATTTGGTGGGGGGATGGAATACAATTTAGACCGTTCTCGCTGCATAAGTAGATTGAATGAAATCGACTTGATTTTGAAATACGGGACAGTGCCACGGTAGCAAGTTATTTTTCCTGCTTTCTTTTTTTAAGTAATAGGTACACGTCTTCTTCTTCCTCGTCCTTCTAGCCAGCATGCTAAACTGAAATAGTTAAATTTCTCTTCTTTACCAAAAGAAACTCAACTTCTTCTGGCATTCAAGCCCACTCTAAAATATTGGTTCTTGTCCTCAGCTGATGTAGACACATGGTAAAGAACGAAGGATTTCGTATTTTTAATTTTAGGTTTAACTAATTGGGCGCTTTTAATATACTATCTGATTTACTTTAAGCTATACGCTTATTATAATCTCAAGAAGCTCGGTATTTGGATTCACATGCTGTTTATGTTATCATTCTTTGTCGATTTACTGAAGATTAATCCCAATTATTAGAGCACTCCCAATAGTGGGGAGAATGAGGTGAAATGGAGGGAATATGTTATGGACACGCTGCAGTAGCGTCCCGAAGAAAGTGGGGAGGAATTCGAAATGGCGAGCGTCGCCATTTGCAAATTTGAGTGGTGACAGGTAAACAGATTTCTAAAAACCGTATATACGTTAAACGGTTTTCTGAAAACCGTTTAACGTACATACGGTTTTTAGAAAACCGTTTATCCTACATTTTCCCATGTTTATGTGCAAATGCTTCTACTTGTTCATGTAATTGTTTCTATGTTGTTTAAGTTTTTTTTTATAGTTTCTAAATTATGTTTACCGCAAAAGAGTTGTTTTTAAGTTTGTAAATATGTTTTGTAATTTTAAATTTGTTAATTATTTTAACTTTTATAAATTTTTTCTATTTTAAAATTATGTTACATAATTTTTATTGTTTTAAAATTATAGTTTTAAATTATGTTTTGCATTTTTAAGTTTCACAGAATTACCCAAACTCCTTTTTGATTTTCGATAAATTTTAAATTATGTTTGCCGCAAAAGACTTTATTTTAAGTTTGTATATTTGTTTTCTACTTTTAAATCTGGTACTAATTTTAAGTTTGTAAATTATTTGTAAGTTCATAAATTACTTTTAACGTCGTAAATTATTTTATGTTCGTAAATTAGTTTCAGGAAAACCGTTTAACGTATATATGGTTCATAACCTTTTTGCTCAAATCATTTTTTTAGACATAGTTTTGAACATAGTTTTAAATATAGTTTTAAATAACCTTTTAGATATAGCTTTAAATGTGTATACATATTTAAAAGCTTTGTAAATTAAGTTTGATTCTCATGTATGCAACAAAAATAAATATATAACTTTCGTAAAACTGGTAAATTAGTTTTGCTAACGCACAAAAAATTACAGCCAACATAGAAAATTAAAATTAGGATATCACATGCTCGAAATAGTAACATAGAAATAGAAACATTTACATCCGACGTAGAAAATTAAAACTAGGATACAACAAGCTAGTAATAGTAACATTGCAGCCAATTATAGCGAAACAAAATTAAAAATACGACTTAAGTAACAAGCACGAAATTTAATATGCATACACATAAACCTACTCTTCACCATACCGAGTTAGCTAACTATAATGAAACTTGTAAGCTTTGTGTCCCACGAATTCGGTCCCGTGTTCAAATAGGTAACAAGAATCAAATGTTGTTGTAGCTGTTTTAAATATGTCTTCATCTTCGACTTCCTGTACAATTAGACGGTAACGATCACAAGCTTCTTGTAACGATATGGATTTTGTTCGAACCTAATCGATCGTAAAACCAACCAAGACTGTTCAAAACCCGCATACGTTAACTTTGGGAGTACAACACATTAGAACAAATAACAGAAGACTTTTATTACATCATGATAATGTTACATCAGAGTACAGAATATATCAGAGTACATCGATAAAATGCAACAGAAGATAAATTACAATAAATGTAATACAAGGCAGCAGAAATAAATTAACACAGCGGAAGACTACCAATGCTCTGGACATAGCTCTAAGCTTCGATCTAGAATCCTGCTCAATATATCTGCAAAATAAGCTACTCGACTTCCCGTGTGGAAAAGAGGGCACCCGAGTTTACAAAGTGAGACAAACTACGGGTCAGTCATGGGACTGGTATGAGAAATCTTTCCTAACTTATCTAATAATAGGGCTAATCACAGGACCACACTGCTAACGCGAAACGGGTTTACTCCATTGGATTGCCAGTGCATAAATAAAGTAAATCGTAAAATAATGCAATGCTTTTTAGAAAAATGAAACCATTATAAGACTCAAGCCCCATCACATAATGCAACGCAAAACGGAGGATAGTGTTTTACCTTATAATGGTCAAAAATGCTTGATACGATAAAAACATATTTGATATTATTATTAGTGTATGTATTTTTCAAAAAACATTTCAATCATAATGTATCTATCATAGACGGCATAGTACCCCATCCTACTTTGTCGTCATACTAGTTCTACAATCAAAACTGCATGGTGTAGTATTGGAAATTGAGTTTCCATCATGAGTCAAGGCTAGGAACGATCTCCTTACCGATTCGAGACACTCTAGCAATGTCTCAGGATCACACCTACGGGCAACCCTTGGACACAACAGGGCCGGTGCACAAATATCGTTAGTGGATTAGTTATGCCTGAACACACGCTTCCCGGTCCTATTGAACCTATAATATGGCCATTGGCGACCGAATAACTCCGAGGCCTCGAAAATTCCATCATCTACATAAGTAAAATGTCAGTGTTGGTAAGTCGCTGACACCACTTCTAGCTAGAAAGAAACGTGTGCACTCCCTGTGTTCCCTTGCTCCGTTTTTGACTTTTACCGGGGTGTGAGGCTCGCGAGGTCACGCTATACACAAAGCTATGCCGAAATAGGCTATGCTTTGATCATCAACCACAAGGCTCTGCTTTTCAACAAAAGCCTTGATCATTTGCATCTTGGCGTGCCACATTGACAATCCACGCCATGCCATCGATAACTACCAATATATAACCTCTGAGCTCGTACGTCTCAGAGAAGGGTGTTAAGCAAGAGAATAAATTCTCCGCTACCACAGATATATATTAAATAGAAATCAATTTAATTTACATGGAATGAAAATCAATGTCAGACACATATCTATTTACAAGTCCGTTCTGGGTCTGAACGAAACCGGAGACACCTTATTCCTCGTCCCGTATGTCCAATACGGAAGTGAGGAGCCCGCATATCCAAACAATCAACAAGTACGTCCGGACAAACTACTACTTTTAACCCTTTCCTGGGAACAAATCAGTCCAGGGCATCAGTAGTCATCCATTCGATGTGAAGATCGTCGGCCTTCAACCAACGTCTTCATCTTCGACTGTTAATCGTCACAGTAATTATTCGGAATGGGTTAAACCCGGTCTTTCCGAATAACTTGCGTAATTTATAATAAAAAATCAAGTGCTATAAAAACACATCCAACGCCTCATTCTAATTCAGAATATTCTTTAAATAAAATATCCACATTATTCTAACAAAGATAAATCCTTTAAATTTATTCTTAAATCTTTCTTTTAAAGATATATTAAAACTCCAATTTGGTTTTTGAATATCAAAAATCATTATTCAAATTTTAAGAAATTAGTCTTATCTTTAACTGGGTTAAAGAACTAATGTCAGTTAAAACACAGTTCACGGTAAACCCAAAAGTGTCTTCCATTAAATATGGAATTTTCACTGAAATCAAATCAACATATGATCAATATAAATTTCTATATCAGACCAATAATATAAATGGAATAATGGAAAAGCCTCTTAAATTCCATATATAGTATCGGTCTTCTTTTACAGATATTATCTCGATTATTATTAAATCGAATTCCATTCAATTCCAATTCAATATATTAAATTGGAAAACATTACTTTGGAAAATTTCCATTAAATCTAAATAAAAGATTTATAAATTCCAAATTACATTTCCATAGTTAATTGGGTTAAAGAACAGATGTCGCTTAAAACACAGCTCACAATAAACCTAATTCCCATTTCATTTTATTCTAATTACTAAATATATTTGGAAACTCTAATAATCTTAATTAAAGATTTATTCTTTTCTCAACTGGGTTTAAGAACGATGTTTTTGAAGACACCATTCATGACAAACCCAAAAATCTAATTTATTTAATTCCAAATAAATATTAATGTAACACCCCGCCTCCGCTAGGGTCACTCGCAAAGGAATGCACTAGCTTTAGAGGGGCATTATTGGTAAACATGCACAGAAATATCACAAGACAGAACATATAGAATAGCGGAAGTAAAATCAAACTTTCATAACATGAGTAAATAAGGTCTAAAGCCTTTTACATCAGAGTACATCAAAACCTGTCTTGCAATAGTAAAGAAGCATAAAGACATTTTCATAAATTATTCCCCAAGTAAAAACAGTAAAGTAGCCATAGCCAAGAAAAGTCCAAGCCATCCATGATGACCTTCAAGCAGAAGAAGTCCGAACTAAACAGCATTGTTTCCTCCCTGTAACCTGGAGGGGGGAAACGGAAGAAAAGAGGCGAAACAAAACGGGTCAGTCAAAAAGACTGAGTAAGTCCTATCTACTTCCAGTATAAAAACAGGTAAAGGTAACATGACATGCATAAACTGAAAGTAAACATAAGGATAACTACAAGATAGATAAACCAGGGTAGCCGGTTGAACTACTGTGGCAAAGTAAACTAAGGTATCATGATAAACTACGGTGTCATGATAAGTCAAGGTATCACATCGTCAGATTTCTACCGAGTACATTATCCCAAGGTATCCACCCCGTCTAACATCCCACGGTATCTATTATGTATATTCTTCTTAGTCCTAACATGTATATTTGCTCTGCACCTCTCGTACCAGTACCCCTACCCGCGTCATGTGTTAACCATGAATGTCCCTTGCTCAAAGTCGTGTGATGGTCCATGTCAACCTAGTATATCGCATATATAGGTTACTCAAATCATATGTTTCTTTCCATGTATATAAGTTCAATCCTTTGCCGTACCTCGTACGGGCTTCCTCATGTCGTATTATCCTTGAATTCGTTTGGACTGTCACCCTTGTTCTAGCTAGGCTCTTCCATATGAATCATCGTTTGAACTACTAGGACTTACACCACCTAGCACCACTAGGGATTACGCTTACCTATTGCACGCTTTCGTATTTCGGTTTGGGTTAAACCACCTAGGCCACTAGGGATTACGCTAACCCTCAACCGCGCCCTTTTTCCCACGCATTCATCGTGAATCGTTTTTCTATAACTGTATGCACATGTATCACATCGTGCCATCCGAGTCCTGTCACAGGGCAAACCAAGAAATACAGGACTCGGTCGGGAGCTTTAGATTTATCTGCCGATGCAGATACTAAGGTCTGCTTTTCTACACGTGGCTATGGTCCCACGAGACCCCTCCCTCAACTAGTGAAAGGCAACACAAGAGAAAATCTTGCATGAGAACTACACTCCGGCCAGCCCACATCCTACGGCCTACCTCACCCATAATTAGATAGCAAATCATGGTCTGTTGGGTGTTCCCTGCCTTTCCGTACATACACGCTTGACTCAAGATGGTAGATGATCGACGAACTTGCTATCTCGGGCACCATATGTATTCGTCGACTCACTGCTATCCACCCCAGTCTTTAGGTCGCTCGCATAGCAACCAAGGCATATTCTTGGTTCTTCTACCGCAGACCTCAACCTCTCGTGAGCCTAGTATAATGACCTGGCAGCTCACATAGGGATCCCAAGAATATCCTCACGTTCCCCGAAGCCGCTGCTTCGTTACCCGGTTCGTTGGAGCCTTTATCTAAATCAGATAGCCTGCTCCTACACGCATACTTAAACGTTGACCTAACGTATCGGGTTACTAATCTATTTGAGGAATGGTCCAAATTTCCTTGACTAAGAATTATTACTTAGTTTCCCTTAACTAAGGTTTACCACTTAGCCTTATTTCCATAATCCTTGTTAACTATGGTTATTTACCTAATCCTCCGAATTAGGGTTTATCTAATGGGTTATAAGTGTCACTTAAGTTCATAACTTAGCCCGTCTACAAACCATGTCAAAATTGGCTAAGTATACAAGTCCAAGACTTAACCCTACAAACCATGTGTCAAGTTGGTTAAGTATATCAAGGAATCCATGACTTAACCTCGTCTAATTATCATTTTAGATTGGTTAATTATATAAATTAACTTGACCTTGTCATCAAATCGGTCAAGCGTATTCAAGTGATTCGTGACTTAGCCTTATCATGTTTTCACGTTAGATTGGTTAAGTATAGATTAACTTAACCTCATCAAATTAACGAGTTAGATTGGTTAAGTATAGGTCACTTAACCTCATCAAATCATCGTGTTAAATTAGTTAAGTGTTTAACTTAACCCCATTAAATTACCAAGTTGGATTAATTAAGTCTAGGCTAACTTAACCCCATCCGATTACCATGTTTAGATTAGTTAAGCCTAATCTTAACCCCATCCATTAACTGTATTATACGGTTAAGTGTCATTAAGAAAATTTACTTAACCTTATCACGTTATCGTGTTGGATTGATTAAGTGTTGGTTAACTTAATCCCGTCCACTAGTCGTATAAAAATGGTCAAGTGTCATTAGGCAAATCAAGTTACTTAACCTACCCAAGCTTATCATGTTTTGTTAAGTATCATTAGCCTAATCAAATTACTTAACCCATTTGTCCATATCATATTTGGTTAAGCCTCATTAATCAAATTAACTTAACCCTATTATGTGGCATTAATTTAATTAATGCACCCTCAACCTCTCACATTAGACTTTGTTGTGGTTACTAGTTAAGCCGGGCGGGTCCGGGTAGATTTACACCACAACTTAGTCTAACCTCGGGTCTTAAGCGCGACATGACCAACTTCTCACATTGGGTCCTATTGTTTGCAACTACTAGTTAGGCCGGTCGGTTCCGGGTAGTTTTACGTTGCAAACTCAACCCAACCTCGAGTTGGCCATGCTCATATTATCTAAGTTCATCATGTTTCCAAAACATGTTACAAGTTTTCGAGCATTTGGGTAGACCTAACTTAATAGGTAAATTCCCAAAGGGTAGACCTAACTTAATAGGTAAATTCCCAAGCTCATGTTTTTATGCATACTTACATGTCATCTTCCATGCTATCTTTCAAGTCATATTTTCAAGTATAAACACATGTCATATTCAAGTTAAGATTTTGCGACATGTTCATGTTTATCTAACTTCCCAAAAATCGTGCTTTCCCAACGCAAGCAAAGCGAGTCAACATAGTAAGGATACTATGTCACATATTGGTCTCAAAACATGCATGATGCCAAAAAGGGCTTGGCTTCCACATGCATAACATCATAAAGAAATTGACCATAAACATGCATAGTGTCATAAGGTAATTTGGCCACAAACATGCATATTATCACGAAAAGGGTTTGGCCAAAAACATGCATAATCTCATAAAAGACTTGGCCACAACTTGCATGATAGCATAAAAGGGTTTGGGTTCATAAACATGCATAAGCCCCAAAATCTTGTCTTAGCCAATGTTTCACAAGTAAAATGGTTCCTAAAGGTTCATGCTAGCATTTCATGCATAAAGATCCAAACTTGCAAGTTAAACTAGGTTATGCATAGCATGAGAGGCATGATTAAGTCACTCACATGGCCTAAGATCATAAACATGGACACAAGAGGCAAGGTAAGGTTCATATAGGTTCGCATAATCATGTTTAGCCTCATTTTATCCCATGTCAACATTAAAGTACCGTTTTGACCCAAAAGTAGCTAGAACTTACATAGTTAGGCCTAGGGAAAGAAGCATGAATCATCTTGGCTAAGAAAGGTGCCTCCTTTGTTGAAGAATCATCATGGAACTCGCATAACAACGTTGATTTTGCCTCTCTTTGGTGTAGCAAGCTTGCATCTTTTGATTTGAACCCGATTTGAATGAGTAGGCTCTAGGGATTTGAGATGGAGGCCATGAGAGTAGAAATTTGGCCATAGTTTAGTTACATGAGTGAATAATGAGGGTTTAGGATAGGTTAGGGTCTTATTTATAGATTAGGCAAGTGTTTTAGGCCATAGGATTAAACCTAGATTCAATCCAAGCCATCAAAGCATGTCTTGGGGAAGAAGTCAAGTGTAGGAACCATCTAGGGCCTTTAGATTAAAGATGAACCATGAGAACCATCCAAATGCAAAATCTGCATTTGAGCGAATCGGCCCACGGGTTGACAGCCAAACACCCTGGATTAACCCCTAGTCGACCCAGCGAGCTCGGGTCGACCTCAAAAATGGGCCGGTTCGGTTATTCCCCTCTCCCAATTCGCTGTTTTGAACATTTTTGCATATTTATTTATTTAATTTTCAATTATATATATATATATATATCAATATATATATATTTCTCTGCGCAACCCATTTCACTTAATTAAGTATATTTTAATTTGGGAATTTTTCGTGAAACTTCGCGAGGCCATATCTTGGTCATACGGACTCCGATTCTCGAAAACTCATACTCTATTTCGCGTATTTTTCCGAGACGAACGCAATGGAATAGCCCGTTTTACTTGATTCAGAATTTAAAATTAAATTCTGCCTTGATTCTTGTCTTAACACGTTATCGAAAAATACGAGTTGTTACATTCTCCCCACCTTTTAGGATTTCGTCCCCGAAATCTCCAAGTTAGGAAGAACATATCCTACCATCCATCATCCATCTACTCAAAACATCATCCACAAGCAACCATTGTCCTTAGATGATTTCTAATGCTGTATGAATATATGCAAAACGTGTGTGTACATGTTCCTTTCCTATGCTAATGATTAGGCCTGAATAATCTTTCTAATGCAAAATATGTATAGTGCCATGAATCCAACATGTATGCAAATAGTCCTAGTCATATAGATACTATATGCGTGCACAATCATTCATTCATATGCAACAACCACATGATAATACATTCGATTTCATCCATAAACAAGTATAAATACTCGTGCATATGCAATATGAAATGTGACCGAGTCGAGCTAGTATCTAATGTGTATTCGCGCATCCATGAGCAACCACTTGCAACCATATCAATCATAACATGTTTCAAATACATGTTTACATCCATAGGGTTCTACCTAGAATTCCCTGAAATAGGGCCGAGAAGATAAACAAGACTAACTCCTTACGGGGTTTGTAACAGAAAGTAGGACCGAGAGGATGTCCACAAAAGATAACCTACAAGTAAGCTCTACAGAAACAGGGATCAAGGATATACTCCCAAAAAGAGATATCATGCGCGTATCTAGTCTTTGACCATCAAAGTCGTATTTCCTCGGGCTTACTTCCATTGTGCCTTGACCGCCCTTTAACTTCGCGATTTCGTAGCTTCTTATTTCCTGCTTCCATAACATGAGCTGAAACTCATTTCTTCGTCGCCTCTCGTTCCACTTGCACTTATCCTTTTTCTAGAATACTTGGCGCAAACATGACTGCGTACTCATGATCTCATGCAAGCTTTCCAAAATTCACTAGTGAATCTCGGACCTCGTACCACAGGGTATTTCTCGTAGAAGAACTTCCTCTTGAAAGTAAACAGATGCCAACCAGGTTATCAAGCGCACTTACTAGGGTGATCTCTATAACCCATGCATAAATGAAGTAAACCGTCCGTCTTATCGGCGAATTCTATTCAAACGGATTACCAATAACTGCATCCTGGGATTCTAGGTAACTAGCCATGATAGGGCCCAAAAAGGTTACACGAGACCAAGATGAGTCGAGAATCTAACTACCCTCTTTCCAAAACCGAGAATGGCACCCCTTGCTGGATAACCACTTCATCCCTAGAATCCATCCATAGCTTATAAACATAAGCATTATTTCCAAGCTCAACACTTGATATAGACATTCTCAAACCCAAACAAGCCATGAGTAAATGGACCGATCTTCCAATAGGACTTGAGACAAAAGCGGGATTCTCTACTATGCTAGTACTAAGGTGCAGAGACTCAACTATCGAAGCGGACTTAAAAGATGCGGTGATCAAAACAAAGTCCCGAAAGGATGATAGAGAAGAAAAGCTAAACCTTTGACACGATCGTTACCCTCCTTCTGAGGTACCCTAGAAATGAGAGCATACTATTGCCCTTCGAATGATCTTGTCCCTGTTCCATGATACTTAACTATCCATCCCGTTTCACTATGCCGAAGGTACTCTCTCACCATGGGTTTCATTGTTCACCTTTCTCCCTCCCTTGAGGACTAAGCCATACCAACAAGTTGCTCATCCTTAAGCTCGTATCCTTTATCCTCTTCCTTACTATCCTTTCTTATAACGCGGCCACTGGTCTCTCGAGAACCACCTCCATCGTAAGGAAAACACTTTCGTAGGTAGAAAAGACTAGTCGCAGTTAAAACTACTGTGACTACAGATGGAGGAAAGAAAGGAAAAGAGATTAAATCAAGGAAACAAGGATGATGCTAATGGCCTTTGGGGAATAGCCTTTTTCTTTTTAAAAGAAAATTTTCTTGAAAAATGCTTCTTTGTAAACGGTTTTTCAAATAATTTTCAGAAGGTCTTTAAAAACTTTTGCCCAGTCTGGTAACCTTCTGCTCTGATACCAAATGTAACACCCCGCCTCCGCTAGGGTCACTCGCAAAGGAATGCACTAGCTTTAGAGGGGCATTATTGGTAAACATGCACAGAAATATCACAAGACAGAACATATAGAATAGCGGAAGTAAAATCAAACTTTCATAACATGAGTAAATAAGGTCTAAAGCCTTTTACATCAGAGTACATCAAAACCTGTCTTGCAATAGTAAAGAAGCATAAAGACATTTTCATAAATTATTCCCCAAGTAAAAACAGTAAAGTAGCCATAGCCAAGAAAAGTCCAAGCCATCCATGATGACCTTCAAGCAGAAGAAGTCCGAACTAAACAGCATTGTTTCCTCCCTGTAACCTGGAGGGGGGAAACGGAAGAAAAGAGGCGAAACAAAACGGGTCAGTCAAAAAGACTGAGTAAGTCCTATCTACTTCCAGTATAAAAACAGGTAAAGGTAACATGACATGCATAAACTGAAAGTAAACATAAGGATAACTACAAGATAGATAAACCAGGGTAGCCGGTTGAACTACTGTGGCAAAGTATACTAAGGTATCATGATAAACTACGGTGTCATGATAAGTCAAGGTATCACATCGTCAGATTTCTATCGAGTACATTATCCCAAGGTATCCACCCCGTCTAACATCCCACGGTATCTATTATGTATATTCTTCTTAGTCCTAACATGTATATTTGCTCTGCACCTCTCGTACCAGTACCCCTACCCGCGTCATGTGTTAACCATGAATGTCCCTTGCTCAAAGTCGTGTGATGGTCCATGTCAACCTAGTATATCGCATATATAGGTTACTCAAATCATATGTTTCTTTCCATGTATATAAGTTCAATCCTTTTCCGTACCTCGTACGGGCTTCCTCATGTCGTATTATCCTTGAATTCGTTTGGACTGTCACCCTTGTTCTAGCTAGGCTCTTCCATATGAATCATCGTTTGAACTACTAGGACTTACACCACCTAGCACCACTAGGGATTACGCTTACCTATTGCACGCTTTCGTATTTCGGTTTGGGTTAAACCACCTAGGCCACTAGGGATTACGCTTACCCTCAACCGCGCCCTTTTTCCCACGCATTCATCGTGAATCGTTTTTCTATAACTGTATGCACATGTATCACATCGTGCCATCCGAGTCCTGTCACAGGGCAAACCAAGAAATACAGGACTCGGTCGGGAGCTTTAGATTTATCTGCCGATGCAGATACTAAGGTCTGCTTTTCTACACGTGGCTATGGTCCCACGAGACCCCTCCCTCAACTAGTGAAAGGCAACACAAGAGAAAATCTTGCATGAGAACTACACTCCGGCCAGCCCACATCCTACGGCCTACCTCACCCATAATTAGATAGCAAATCATGGTCTGTTGGGTGTTCCCTGCCTTTCCGTACATACACGCTTGACTCAAGATGGTAGATGATCGACGAACTTGCTATCTCGGGCACCATATGTATTCGTCGACTCACTGCTATCCACCCCAGTCTTTAGGTCGCTCGCATAGCAACCAAGGCATATTCTTGGTTCTTCTACCGCAGACCTCAACCTCTCGTGAGCCTAGTATAATGACCTGGCAGCTCACATAGGGATCCCAAGAATATCCTCACGTTCCCCGAAGCCGCTGCTTCGTTACCCGGTTCGTTGGAGCCTTTATCTAAATCAGATAGCCTGCTCCTACACGCATACTTAAACGTTGACCTAACGTATCGGGTTACTAATCTATTTGAGGAATGGTCCAAATTTCCTTGACTAAGAATTATTACTTAGTTTCCCTTAACTAAGGTTTACCACTTAGCCTTATTTCCATAATCCTTGTTAACTATGGTTATTTACCTAATCCTCCGAATTAGGGTTTATCTAATGGGTTATAAGTGTCACTTAAGTTCATAACTTAGCCCGTCTACAAACCATGTCAAAATTGGCTAAGTATACAAGTCCAAGACTTAACCCTACAAACCATGTGTCAAGTTGGTTAAGTATATCAAGGAATCCATGACTTAACCTCGTCTAATTATCATTTTAGATTGGTTAATTATATAAATTAACTTGACCTTGTCATCAAATCGGTCAAGCGTATTCAAGTGATTCGTGACTTAGCCTTATCATGTTTTCACGTTAGATTGGTTAAGTATAGATTAACTTAACCTCATCAAATTAACGAGTTAGATTGGTTAAGTATAGGTCACTTAACCTCATCAAATCATCGTGTTAAATTAGTTAAGTGTTTAACTTAACCCCATTAAATTACCAAGTTGGATTAATTAAGTCTAGGCTAACTTAACCCCATCCGATTACCATGTTTAGATTAGTTAAGCCTAATCTTAACCCCATCCATTAACTGTATTATACGGTTAAGTGTCATTAAGAAAATTTACTTAACCTTATCACGTTATCGTGTTGGATTGATTAAGTGTTGGTTAACTTAATCCCGTCCACTAGTCGTATAAAAATGGTCAAGTGTCATTAGGCAAATCAAGTTACTTAACCTACCCAAGCTTATCATGTTTTGTTAAGTATCATTAGCCTAATCAAATTACTTAACCCATTTGTCCATATCATATTTGGTTAAGCCTCATTAATCAAATTAACTTAACCCTATTATGTGGCATTAATTTAATTAATGCACCCTCAACCTCTCACATTAGACTTTGTTGTGGTTACTAGTTAAGCCGGGCGGGTCCGGGTAGATTTACACCACAACTTAGTCTAACCTCGGGTCTTAAGCGTGACATGACCAACTTCTCACATTGGGTCCTATTGTTTGCAACTACTAGTTAGGCCGGTCGGTTCCGGGTAGTTTTACGTTGCAAACTCAACCCAACCTCGAGTTGGCCATGCTCATATTATCTAAGTTCATCATGTTTCCAAAACATGTTACAAGTTTTCGAGCATTTGGGTAGACCTAACTTAATAGGTAAATTCCCAAAGGGTAGACCTAACTTAATAGGTAAATTCCCAAGCTCATGTTTTTATGCATACTTACATGTCATCTTCCATGCTATCTTTCAAGTCATATTTTCAAGTATAAACACATGTCATATTCAAGTTAAGATTTTGCGACATGTTCATGTTTATCTAACTTCCCAAAAATCGTGCTTTCCCAACGCAAGCAAAGCGAGTCAACATAGTAAGGATACTATGTCACATATTGGTCTCAAAACATGCATGATGCCAAAAAGGGCTTGGCTTCCACATGCATAACATCATAAAGAAATTGACCATAAACATGCATAGTGTCATAAGGTAATTTGGCCACAAACATGCATATTATCACGAAAAGGGTTTGGCCAAAAACATGCATAATCTCATAAAAGACTTGGCCACAACTTGCATGATAGCATAAAAGGGTTTGGGTTCATAAACATGCATAAGCCCCAAAATCTTGTCTTAGCCAATGTTTCACAAGTAAAATGGTTCCTAAAGGTTCATGCTAGCATTTCATGCATAAAGATCCAAACTTGCAAGTTAAACTAGGTTATGCATAGCATGAGAGGCATGATTAAGTCACTCACATGGCCTAAGATCATAAACATGGACACAAGAGGCAAGGTAAGGTTCATATAGGTTCGCATAATCATGTTTAGCCTCATTTTATCCCATGTCAACATTAAAGTACCGTTTTGACCCAAAAGTAGCTAGAACTTACATAGTTAGGCCTAGGGAAAGAAGCATGAATCATCTTGGCTAAGAAAGGTGCCTCCTTTGTTGAAGAATCATCATGGAACTCGCATAACAACGTTGATTTTGCCTCTCTTTGGTGTAGCAAGCTTGCATCTTTTGATTTGAACCCGATTTGAATGAGTAGGCTCTAGGGATTTGAGATGGAGGCCATGAGAGTAGAAATTTGGCCATAGTTTAGTTACATGAGTGAATAATGAGGGTTTAGGATAGGTTAGGGTCTTATTTATAGATTAGGCAAGTGTTTTAGGCCATAGGATTAAACCTAGATTCAATCCAAGCCATCAAAGCATGTCTTGGGGAAGAAGTCAAGTGTAGGAACCATCTAGGGCCTTTAGATTAAAGATGAACCATGAGAACCATCCAAATGCAAAATCTGCATTTGAGCGAATCGGCCCACGGGTTGACAGCCAAACACCCTGGATTAACCCCTAGTCGACCCAGCGGGCTCGGGTCGACCTCAAAAATGGGCCGGTTCGGTTATTCCCCTCTCCCAATTCGCTGTTTTGAACATTTTTGCATATTTATTTATTTAATTTTCAATTATATATATATATATATCAATATATATATATTTCTCTGCGCAACCCATTTCACTTAATTAAGTATATTTTAATTTGGGAATTTTTCGTGAAACTTCGCGAGGCCATATCTTGGTCATACGGACTCCGATTCTCGAAAACTCATACTCTATTTCGCGTATTTTTCCGAGACGAACGCAATGGAATAGCCCGTTTTACTTGATTCAGAATTTAAAATTAAATTCTGCCTTGATTCTCGTCTTAACACGTTATCGAAAAATACGAGTTGTTACAATTAATTAATTGGAAAACTCCATTAAATCTTGATTAAAGATTTGTTCTATTTCTTTATTAAAATAATGTTTTCAAAATATTAGATTTTGGAAATTACTACTTTTTATTCGATTCATTATAAAATGAATAAAAATGATCGATAAACCCGTTCGGGTTAAAATGGCGTTTCGACTTATAAAGGGCTAAATAATCCAATTCATTACCATGTCCGTTTATGGTTTATAATGGGCTAGACCTCCCACATTAGGCCTACAACTTGCGGATGCTGGGCATGCCGGTCGGGTCCGGGCAGACTTATCCCACAAGTTGGGCTTAACCTCGTGTCATAGCCCACTTCGTATTTGCGCACTTAAACCTCTTACATTAGGTTCAACATTAGTGGCTGCTAGATATGCCGGTCGGGTCCGGACAGACTTCCACCACAAATGCAACCTAACCTCGTGTCAAAAGTGCAATTATAATTTTTTACTTGTAGTTATTTCACTAAAAAATATTCATTAATTTTAAACTATTCTTTATATAAAAATGTTTTTTATTTTCAAATATTATTTATTTAAAAGATATTCTGAATCGGAATGCGACTCAATCAATTACCGTATATTTTCAGTTATATGGATTTTATACATTGCATATGTATATAATAGTAATGATAAATAATCATTAAACAATCCATTCACATCCAGAGTGAAATTTATAACTGTGTGAGCATTAAAATAAATAAATAACGCTCATCACAGACTGTCAATCCATCGATTGACATATAACTAAATATTGGGATTAGTGTCGGTCAAATATCATCCCAACACCCGTGTGGGCTTTTCAGACAACAACAATTTAGATAAATAAATCATTGGTTAATAAAATTAACCAATTCTAATTCAATTTGAATTACTTCCATTTAACAAATTTTCATTTGTTTAAATTATAAATAAATATTTATAATTTAATTTCACTACCATAATAACATTATAATGATAATGTTTTAATCTAACATAGATCATATTTTAACTTATGATCAATTTTCTAATAAAATGACATTTCTAATTAAATGACCTATTTATTTACAAAATATGTTTAAATCTAAATGACAAATTTATTTGACAAATATGTTCAAATCTAAATGACATATAAAAATGTAAATTTTAATATGTATACAAAACTAATGTATTCATGACATATAAAAAATGTAAATCTTATCTTTGACAATTCTAAATGAATATAAATGACATTTCTAAATGAACATAAATGAATTTCATTTTCTGACAATTCTAAATGAACATAAATAACATTCCTAAATGAACATAAATGAACTTCTAAATGAACATAAATGGTACTTCATTTCTAACAATTCGAAATGAACATAAATGACCGTTTTATTTTACAAAACATGATCCTAAATAAATGACATGTTTTGTTTTAACATATACCAATAGAATGACATGTTTTATTTACCAAACAATATGCTAATAAAATGACATGCTTTATTTAACACATCAAATACTAACAAAATGACATGTTTTGTTTTAACATAACATATACCAATAAAAAGATGTTTTTATTCTAATGTAACATTTGCTAACAAAATAATGTTATTATACTAATGTAACATTTGCTAACAAAATAATGTTTTTTATACTAATGTAACATTCTATAACAAAAATGATATTTTTGTCAAACTTAACATTTTATAACAAAAATGCTATTTATATCTAATGCAACATTTTAAAACAAAAATGTTGTTTTATTTCTATGTAGCATTTTATACAGAAATGTTATTTTATTTCTAATGTAAACAATTCTAATAAAAATGACATGTTTGATCTAAATAAACATTTCTACTAAAATGACATGTTTAATCTAAATAAACCTTTCCAATAAAAATTTTATCTTTAATTTAAATAAACATTTCCTCACAAAATTGTTACCTTTAATCTAAATGAACATTTCCTAACAAAAATGATCGTTTCATTCTAATAATTCTAATTCAACAAAACACATAAAAAGAATAACTTTATTTTGTTGACATTCTATCTTGACAAAATAAATAAAATAATAACTTCGTTTTGTTAACCATTCTTATTTAACAAAATTGATGCTTTTGTTCTAATATGACATTATCTAAATAAAGTGATATTTTTTTTTTATTGTCTCATCTCTTAAACGAAAGCAAAACTACATTAAAAATCTAATCTTCTTAATGGAAACAAAATTACATTTAAAAAAAATGTGATCCTTTTAATGGAAACAAAATTACATTAAAAATGTGATCTTTTTAATGGAAACAAAATTACATTAAAAATGTGATCTTTTTAATGGAAACAAAATTACATTTTTAGTTCTAACATGACATTTATAACGTAAAGGATATTTCTATACTAATATACCGTTTCTAACATAAATGATGTTTCTGTTCTAACCAAACTTTTCTAAACAAATGATGCTTGTGTTTTTAACAAAACATTTCTAAACATGTGATGCTTTTGTTTTTTAACAATAATGATATTATTATTCTAATATGACATTTTTCACATAAATGACATAAATTTTCTAATATGACATTTTTCACATAAATGACATAAATTTTCTAATATGACATTTAGAACATGGCACATCGTTATTCTAATAAATGACAATTTAATATTGTCTATCCTAATTCAATAAAAGATGACAATTTATATTGTAAATTCTAATTAAATAAAAGATGACAAATTTTATATCGTCAATCATATTGGTAACAATTATCTAACTAGACAAAATTGATGTTTTGTTTTAGCACAAAACTATTTACCAAAAATATCATTTTTGTTTCTGACTTATTTTATCTCAACAAACATTATCCTTCCAATCAACAGATCAATCATAACAATAACAAACATACCAAATCCAATCGTGATCAACGCAAACTGAATTTACAGCATAAATGTAAGAATTTCCAAGTACGATAATAATTGACTAGTTTTAATTATATATATATATATATATATATATAAATCTCACATCGATTTGTCTGAATTTTCAAAGTGCTCCATTTTAGATCTGGTTTGTTTCATGCTGTATCTCGTCTTCACGATCCAAACGCTTCTGAAATCATCGATTTCTGTTTTGATTTGAGAGAGATATGAACGTTTGAAATTTAGTTACATTTTTGAATAATAATTAAATAATTAACCATTAATTAATTCCTAACCCTTTGTTAACGTTATAAACCCGTCTTCTTCTTCGTCAAATATAGAACCCATTGTCAAAATCAAAATCCACCTGCGCAAGTACCATGGGACCACGCCACCCGATCCAACACCACCACCTCGAAGCACTGACCACCTTCGATCAATGCCCGCCGCATCGCCCAACTCGTGGCCCCCACCTTCGCTAAAAACAACCCCGAACGCCGCCACTTTATGGCACACTTTCGACCACCACGAGTTGTAATTTCCGATCACCACCGTTTAATGTGTAGAGTCCTCGATGCTCTACGATTTTCTCTTTTGGAATGTTGAAATTTATTGAATAGATTAGAAGAACAAGGAGGAAGAGTGATGGAATATTGCGGCCATTGATTTCACAAAAGGGGCGGCGGCTATCCTAGTGTGGATTAGGGTTTGGGATAATTACTTTAGTGTTATTTATAATATTGAATTATCTAATTTTCAGAAAAGTCCACTAACTCTAACTAACTCCAATTTTAACCCTTTAAGGCCCATTAATCCACATTTTGTATGTTATACGTTATAAAGAAAATGAATTGCTGACTAATGAACCTAGTATATTTTTTTTAATTATTTTCTAAATTTAACTATATCCCATTTATCTAACTTAACATATTAAAATTGTCTTTTTAAATAACAAAACATGCCTAGCATGTTATTCTTTTTATTTTACTTTAACATATTAAAAATGTTTTTTATGAGAATGTAATTTTTAATCTGTCGACATTTTATTATACTAGAATCCTTTTATATGAATCTTCATATATAAAAAAATGTATATTTTTAATGTCAGCATATTTTCCAACAATAAATCTTTTTGTAAGATTCATACATACATTAAATGCAAATTTTAATGTACACACAAATTTACCATATTTGAAACTTTTTATATGATTCATGCATACATTAAATTGTAATTTTAAATATACATACACATTTACCATACTTGAATTTTTTATATGATTCATGCATACATTAAATTGTAATTTTAAATGTACACACACATTTACCATACTTGAATCTTTTTATATTACAAAGAAAAATGTAATCCTTTTTCCCTTGTAAAGCAAATGCGATCTTTTTATTTGCAAAAGAAAATGTTATCCTTTTTACATTGTATATAAAAAAAATGTAACCTTTTCTATATTCCATAGAAAATGAAATCTTCTCTATTTTACATAAAAACGTAAATTTTTATGTTACATCATTTTAAACAAGCTATGAATCATTTTAATAAATCGTTATTACATAAAAATGTGAATTTTTTTATGTTACAACAACTTTCCTACTTAAACAAATGTTCATTTTTCATATTTTCTCCTAATAAAAATGTAAACTTTTTATTCTTTAACTTTTTTTTTCTTTTTTTTTAATAGAATTTTTAAATTCTGACGCATTTTCTATTTAAAATTTCTTAAAATAAAATTTTAAATTGGTTCTGTTTTTCCGGGTTGTTACACTTCTGTAAAATGACGGTGAGCTAAATGGATTTCATATGTTGATCTTCTAACGTGACACCTATGGTGGTTGTTATGTAATCTTGTGATCATTGCCCAAAACTCTTCATGGCTTAGACCGCCACCTCCTCGTATCAATAACGTACCTTGACGATTAACTTAAATATACGCTTTCACGAGGATAAGTAATTCATCTGCAGAAAATTCATTTGTTGAATATAAGGAAGATGAGGGTCTACGGTTACCACGAACTGGTTGAACTTGTACAAATCTAGTAGGTCGTGGCAGTGCAGCTCGTAATTGAGGACCAGAAACCTCTTCAGGCACCTCGTTTATTTGTGTGTATGACATGAATCCGACCTCATTTTGGTGATTTTTGTTTTGTTCGTACTCATCAAAAAAAAATCCTCATTTGTTCATCACTTATTTCGCAATCCCCCATTTCCCCTTTCTGAAATTTTTTAGTGCCAAAGTACTAATTTTTTTAAAGGCAATCAATTATCTAATATTTAAATGAAAAGAGGTATTATCTGATACAGTAAATGAATTTCAAATCATGTGTTGGTCTGTATGTTTCTGACAACATTGACTCAAAATGAAACTCCGTTGCTTTAACTTACATCGTGTCAGTGATATCACCCGTCAAAAGTTTAATGGAGTAGACTAGTCATTCAGGGTTAAAGCAGTGTACATGTGACGACCCCTTAAACTAAGGAGTTATTAATCTTTCCTGATAAGACTAGTCCATGGAGGGTTAAAGCAGTGTACATGTGATAACCCCATTATATAACATCTACAGCTTTTGTCGGCAATAATGTCATGTGGATGAGCACGACTCTATTTTTTTTAAGTCCATTATGTACTGAAATGTTTAGTTTAAACTTTATGTACCTGTAGCCGCGTGCTATCACTGGCACCAACAAAAGGTAAAGCCTGAAAAGGTTAAAAAGTATTTAGTCAAAATTATCATATTGTTTCCACTTTTGTTATTTTGACTGCAAGTCGCTACGGTTTCCAGTGGAGACCAAAGTGTGGAATCCAAGAGAATTTAGTTTGGGTTATCCGATAATCATGTATCATTACATAATTAACTATTTTAAATATTTTGTTTTCCTTAAGCATTTTATATCTTCTTAGTTTGACCATTGGCAATTGATATAACATATGTCAATTATAAAAAATGTTACCAACGAAATAGTTACTAAAACTTGCGATACAACAGATGTTCATCATAACATCATTAGCTAAACGTGGGATGTAAGAGAAATAACTGAGTAATAACCACTAAAAATATAGGATACAAGAGATGTTAACCAGGAAATTAAGTATGCAAGCACACTAATTGTTACGTTCAATCTCAAGGGATTCTAAAGAGGTACAAAGTCGCCTAATCTCTTGTTCTAACTCGTTGGCATAAGAAATACCCCTTGGACACTATCCACTCAAAATAATTGCATCCATTAGGCCATAAATAGCATAACTGGATCCTATGACCAATATTCTCTCCGTCCGCCCGTACTACTACCTCCACTTCATAACCACGGTGGCAACAAACGGGATATGAGTTAACCTTGTGCTCGTTAGGAGTCTGGTTAACTGAAACTCGTCGTACCTCTTGTACATATAGAGGCCAAACTGCCGAGAATTGATCTATCACCTCCATAGTCGGAGGTTGAGGAACAACAGCCACTCGTAAGTGTTCTTCATTTACAGTTTGGACTACAAGATGGCATACATCTGGAACTGAGCAGTAGGTAGTTGAATCGTCAGTTGGGCCAGGTCTGGGTAGTCACGACGTAGTTCCTCGTAGTGCTGCTCTTCATATTCGATATTCCAATCAATATATATTCTTGGACTTGATGGCGGACGCTCAGCAAAGTTTTGATCATAGTTCAAATCCATTGACGAGGTCCATGACCATGAAGGCATTTTTTTATCTTGATGAAATTTTTTGTTCCAGGTAACTGCAAAGTAGTAACCTTAAATATTTATAGGGGCAATATGTGGAGTAGCATACAAAAAATTTGATGGAGCAACCTTAGACTAGTCAATGCAGGGTTAAAGTAGTGTACATGTGACGACCTCTTAAACTAAAGTACAATTTTTGGGGATGAAGTGATATGGCGACTCAGTATGATAGTTATGGGGCTGAAGTGATAGGACTACTCAGTATGCTCACTTTAGAAAATGTCCCCTTAAGAACAATGGAGCACTATTGTGATAGGAACACTGTAACAATACAGCACTGTAGCAGTGATAGGACCACTCAGTATACTCAGTGTACATGTATTTACATGCCCAAGTTCTATCATTTGTAAGCTCATAATCCATTCACTCAACAATAAAAATTTGAGCTACGGACAACTGTTACGATGCTTACGAGTTATCAAGGAATCATCCACAACTAAGAAGGGATAAATCTATGAATGCCCGTTCACGCGTAGTGGTAGCAAATCAACGACCTGGGAAAGAAATTGTATATTAAGGGCGCGTTGTCGAGCCACTAGCTCCTATTGGTACTACACTTCCGGGTAGATCCTACCCTTGCTACTGTTGTGGAGAAGAATTGGTCGTGGTTGTTGCTAAAACTGAAAAAATGTTGATCGCCGATTTTTCGATTGTGAAGCCTACGAGGACCACAAGGTTTTCCTAATGAAATTGATTGTTGTTACTTTATGCAGTGGATTGACCCTCCGATGTGCGAACATGGACATCAATTTGCACTAGAAGTGCAAGCCGAGATAAGACGCTTGAACCAGATTGTTGCTGATGCAAATAGAGCTGGATTTGTCCAAACTCCGTAGTAGGTGCATGTGGAAACTATCTTATTGTTTTTTATTGTACTTTGAATTTGATGCTCGTGCGTTCATTTATTGTAGTCGTATGATTGTAGTTCGATATTTCTTAATGTTGTACTTGTCGTTGTTGTAAGCATCTCAGTTATCTAATGCAAAATATTATAATTCCTGGAAGTACAAACATTGTCGAAAAAACCATAACTTTGATGCAAAATAAGAAAAATCTTTATAACCGTATATTTGATATCACAGAATTACCTGAACTCCTTTATGATTTTTTCTGTGTATTTAAAATATTTGACTTCCTTAAGCATTTTATATTTTCTTTGAAATCACTAAACATTTGTTTTACAGTTTATAAACTACTGAACTATATTATTACATAATATGGCATGAAAAACATTTCAGATTGCGTACCAATAAATACTGAACTCAAACATAATAATACAACAAAACATTACATAAACAAACCATTAGATAACCAGTATTACTGAGTTACCCCGTTACATTTACATTACACAAAACAACAAAACATTAAACTAATATTACATTAACATTACATTAACAAACCATTACATCAACATTAGCACCTAAAAATTCATGAAACATCTCTTCAAAGTTCATTGCAATTCCTCAATGCTTGAAATGTAAATCCCATTTCCTTTCTTCTTTCCTTTTCCCTAAAATACAGATTTCACCTTGCTAACTAAATCACTGCTCTTCTGCTTACCTTTGTCCAAACTCTTGCCTGAACAAACATAAATACTTTGTTAATATATGTGAACTTCAATAAACTTAGAACTAAATAAATAATTATATGTGAATAAGTTACAATTTCATGTGGAGTTAAATTAACAAGTACCTGGCATGGACGATGATGCGGTTGGATATCTAAACCTAACACCATATTGATTAGTACGTACATCACTAGACTGACCACCTTCATCGTTGTCGTTGTCCTCATTTTCATTGTCTTGTGATTCAGTCTCTTCCTCATCACGTTCGTCAACTTCCTCATCTTCTTCACTGTCACCATCCTCTTCTTCTTCCTCCTCCTCTTCCATCTGTACAAGTGTTTTTCTTTTTTCCCGCCTTTTGTTCGACCTGTCCGTTTAGTCGCCATACTCAACACTGGTTCCCTAAAAATATCCATGTTCTGAGAAAAATTGAAAAACAAACACAATATCGTTATACAAAAATACTACATATTCCATGTTCTGAGCAAAATTGAAAAACAGACATGTATCATAAAAATTAAATCGATAATTTACACACATGTCTGCAATTGTGTTAATCTTGTTCAAGCCCTCTTCATAATACTTCGACTGTTCAAGAGCTGATTGCCGCATACCCATATTTATTTCCTACTGACTATCAATGGTGTAATGGGACGAAACCAGCGGTATATCCATCAAATCAAGAATGGCTAACGACTCTTGTCTTATCCATTGCATGTTCCATCCAGTATCCTCTGCCCAATCACTTTGTTGGGGTTGTTGGTAAAACTGGGATGCATAATTAACCTCTGAAGACGTGACGATTGGGCCTTCAATTCCTGCTTTCAAAGCAGAAGGTTCGGAAAAAATCCATGTTACCGATACGGACTGAAGCATCTAGTAATGGACCAAAATATCTGCCAACTGACTGCCAATACGTGTTGTAGTCCACGTTTGGATCTTTATATACATACTGTTGACAATCATCTTGGTATAAGGCTTGCTACATCTCCGCATATGCAGAATATGTCATCTTGCGGTCATATGCACGGGAGGATCAATGGGAATAGTCGCCCAGCCTGTAAGCTGCCGCATACGCCCCTCTCTTATATACATCTCATAAAAATGACTGGGTGGAACAATCAAAGGCAACTGTTTCATCGATATGTTGCATGTATGGACAACCTCTGCAAAAGCAAGTGCGAGTGAATTATGCCACGGATTCCAGTTTGTATGGATTGCATGATGATGATCAATATGATATCGTGTGCTATAGAACAAATAAGCTAAAGTATCATGCGTAATGCGCCTCTTTTTTTCTTCCCAAGCTCTCAATCTCAGATAAGAGGATTGCTTCACCTCTTCTTTGACAATATATCCGCACACCATCATATACGTAAAAATAATTAGTACTGCAAAACAGAAAGATGCAATATTAAACACTAGAAAAAACCACTAAGACACAAAAAAACTTTGTGCTTACTATAGCTCACCATGCCTGCAGTAGCTCGATGAAACCAGTTAGATGCCCTTCCTTAGTTACAGCAATATCTAAACTCTGGTATAGGTAACCCATAATCGTCGAACCCCAATCGAACTGTTCCGCTAAGCCTAAATCAAGTATGGCCTCCAAATTTCCCAGGCTAATAGTGTCATTTGTTGTCCTAAAAAAAGAGTATTCATCATGTACAAAACAAAAATTTGGGCAATATGACTTTTGGTACCATTGGCCTCAAGATAATCGTCATGAAAGTACTTCATAAGATGCGATACAGCAATGTTTCCTACCGAATATCTTTCTCCTTAAGAAGTGGCAATAGTTTACTTGCATTTTCAATTTGCCCCCAACTCTCACTATACTGTATCGTTAGATTATTCATTCCTATGGGAATGGATGTCAACATGGTAAAATCTAATGGTGTATACCCGATCTCCGTAATAGGAAATAAAAAGGTATGCCTAGTCGGCTACCAACGCTCAACAATAGCATGTATGCATCTGTTGTCAGAGGTTTTCAATTCCATATCCATAAATTTCCCAAATATATTCACTATCGGGTCTCTAACTTGAGGATACACATTAAATTTCCTCCACCATTTCAACATTGTCGTAAATGCTCCAAGACATCTCACGTTGTCTCAGTTCTAGTTATAAAATTAAATCAGGTAAATAATCTTTTCATATTGAATAATTTTAGTTTAAACACTTTGAAACAAAAAATATACCGTAAGCTCTTTTCCGCTGTTGTAAATATGTGCAACTCCGTCTTGTAGTCTCATGTGTTAGGGACTGCGGAATGGATCGTTCAAGCAAAGAAAACACTAGAGAGGGGGTGAATAGTGTTTGCAAGAATTTAAATAAAACTTAAAAATAAAGAGAATTATAGAATGAATCAAACAACACAAGCACAATCGTCTTCAAATAGGGGTGGTTTCTCCACGTATACGTCTTCTTTTGCAAATCCATTTAGAAACACACTTTTAACATCCATTTGATATAATTTAAAATTATTATAGTTTGCAAAGGCTAGTAAAATTCTAATAGCTTCTAGTCTTGCGACGGGGGCAAAAGGTTCATCGTATCCTATGCCTTTATCTGGTTGGTTATCTTCATTATTTATTTCATTAATTTCATCCTCACGATCGTCTTCATCGTTTTGAGTTATACTTTTATAGGTTTCATCAAAAGGTACAATTAATGTTTCTTCTGTAGTGTTGGTTCGAGTATTAAAAACTACATAAGCCTTGCTTCTTTATGAATATCGAATAAAAATTCATAACTAATAAAATAACAGAAATAGTAGGAGTTTCAGAATTACCGACATTGCCGATTCCAATGATGTATCCTTTAGACTATTGAGTAGGTCTGAATTTCCAGTCATATGTCTCGAACAACCACTATCCAGTATCAATTTGTCCTTTCTCATTTCCACCAATTGCTTTCCAGAATTTGAATTTTCAATAGCCATGTAACACACTAGGTCAATATTTTAATTTCCAATAGCCACCTTTTCAGAATTTGAATTGCCAATAGTCACTTTACCCATCTTTTCAACTTTTGATTTTCCAAAAGTCATAGAACTCATCCTTTTCTGTAGTGAATAATATTTCAGTAGATCATATGCTTCTTTAACATTAATATATGCAGACTCTTTTAACATTGAAGCAATGCATAAATTGATACTAGTATTATAAGAGATTCCAAAATTTTCCATTTTACCAAATTTTCAAAAATCAGATTATGAACTTTTCGAAAGACCTTGTCAGATACCAATTGTTAGGGACTACGGAGTGGATCGCTTATGCAAAGCAAACACTAGAGGGGGGGGTGAATAGTGTTTGTAGGAATTTAAATAAAACTTAAAACCAAAAGGTAATTATGGAATGAATCAAATAACACAAACACAATCATAGACACAGATTCAAACACAAATGCAAAATAAACAGAAATAAAAATGCAGAAAAGGAAAGAATACACCGGATTTTATACTGGTTCGGATCACTCCTACATCCAGTCCCGCACAACGCTGGATTGTGCAGAGTTTTATTACTATTTCCAATAGTCAAATACACCCTCCTTGATTTCACGGCTCAACAAGGAGACACCGACTCCTATTCCTTGATTTCAGGCTCAACAAGGACACACCGACTCCTATTCCTTGATTTCACGACTACAAGAATACACCAATTCCTCTTTGACTCACAAATATGGTTTATTTAACCCAAACAATTACAAAATAGCCATATAACTCTTCAATATCACTTGATTCAAAGAGTAGAGAGTAGAGAGAAGAAGTTTAATCAAAATAGAATTAAATTTGGCAGAGTATTAGTGTAAGAATCATAAAAATGATTAAGAATAATGATGGAGTTAAAGAGAATGAAGTTAGGGAAGAAGACATGTTAAAAAATTCGGTTTTAACCTCTTTTTATGGAGTATGAAGGGTTACAACGGTTCTGAACCGTTTCAAATAGTGAAAAGACACTTCCTGTAACAACCCGTAATTTTAAAACATGACATAAGGTATAATTAAAGAATATTTGATTTTTATAAGAAGAATTAATGGAAATGGGTTGTGCCATTACGTTCGTCTCGGAATTCTGCTTGGAATAGAGTCCGAGTTTGCGTAAATCGGATATCATATGAAGAAGAAATGAAACTTGGAAGATTTCAGTTTAAAGCAGAATTTAAATTAAAATAATAATTAAAGTTAAAAAGCAAGTTCAAAAATCAAAATCAGTAAAATCTGGGTGAGCGGGAAATCTCCCGCTTTAGGGTGTCTACCCCCCTAGGGGAGTCGACATAGGTGTCGACCCCCCTATAGGGGTGTCGACATAGGTGTCGACCCCCCATCTGCCCAGATTTGGCAGACGTGTTTTTGAGGTCTAGGGATGATGTGTCCTTCTGGGATTGGCTGGATGACATGTTTTTCTGGTTTGGATGGTTCTGATGGATCCTAATCTAATCTAAGGGTCCTAATACACCTAGTACTCCTGTAAATAGACACTTAGACCTAACCCTAATTTCATTACACTAATCCATGGGGCCTCTATGCTGCTCTAGTCTAAATTAACCTAGCCTTTCTTCTCCACAAAAGCAAATCAAAATAGAAGTATTCAAATTGGAAGATAAGAATCAAATTCTACAACAACGGTTTAGCTAATCAAATTCAGAAATCCGAACTCAGAACTATCCTCTCTCCTGAAACCTATCGCTGTGAGTCTATGTTACTTTCACGTATAATTAATTAAAAAGTGATTGTGATAGGATTGTAAATTGGATTTTATGAACATGCCTGTAAGATGAATCATATCAAGTTTGTAAATTCTTATCTTTCAGATTCATACCCAAATCACTGTTATCATATGCCTAATTGGATCTATTTTGTTGTTCTGTGCCAGTTCATTTTCATATGTCTCTTTTATGCCAGTTTTGATGACATGATTCTTTTCCCTTCTTCTTTTCCTTTTTTTATGATATTAGGCTAACTTCGAGCCTAACATATTACGTTGAGATTTGCGTACGAATAACGTTTGAACAATTAGGAAAAGTATGGGAAAATTTGTAATAAAATGAGATTATTGGCATAAATCAATTTGAGCATAATTGTGTATAAATTGTATACATGAGACTTGGCATAATTTGGATTAGGCATAATTAGATATAATTTGTATACATGAGTTTTGGCAAGAATTGTTAATATCGATGAACACAAATTAATTTAGGCATAATTTGGCATAACATGTATACACAAGATTATAGACCTAATTTGGATTAAAATTATAAACATAATTTAGGTTGGAAATTATGGGTAATTGGAGTATATTTTAATCCAAGACTTAAAATTGGGACCTGAATCAAGAAAGAGATAATGAACGCGTAAGACACGAGGTTAGGTTCGAATTGTGGTATAAGACTTCCCGGAACCGCCTGGCACATCCAGCAGCTGCAGTTTGGTAATCTAATGTGAGAGGTCAAAGGCAGAAATTAGATGCGTAATAATGCAAAGACACGAGGTTAGATTCAGTTTGCGGTGTAAGACTGCCCGGAACCGCCCGGCATATCCAATAACCGCAAAATGGCAATCTAATGTGGGAGGTCTTGCAATATTTTGATTATAATGAATTAAGGAACACTTAACCAAGATAAGACATGTGGTAAGGCATGGAAATGATAAAAGGGTTAAGTGGGTAACATGGTTAGCATGTGAAACATAATTAAAACGCTTAACTAAGATGAGACATGTGATTAGACATGGGGATAAAGACGGGTTAAGTGGGAATTCCTAGTGGGGAACCAAGCTAAGGAGGGAAGCTCGTGTCAAGTAGGTGGACCCTTTTCAACCAGTAACCCATTTAGTGCCTATGTGAGCTCGAACTAGGTCGAGGATGGGACATGCTTACTGGGGTTGATTGTAAGAGGTCAATAAAGAGTTAGCGATGGCAGTGCAAGTCCAACGGAGTCATGTACGTGCGTGGGTCCGAGATGGTAGGTAAGACGCTGTTGCATCATGTAGGTATAAGCCGTGCATTTTAGTAGTATCGAGTTGCCACTTTAGGGAGTGATACACCCTACTGTGGGACCAGCACGGGTATCTACGAGTTAGGGAGTCGATCGAATGGGGAGGGTAATGGCTACAACTAGTGGAGATAGGAGCAGGCGGCACCTATGACAGCAGCTGAGAATACGCGAAACTACCATCGTTATTATTGTAACTATGTTTAGTAAGAGGGATCAACTTTGTAACAACCCGTATTTTCAATAACCTGTTATAACGTAAATCAAGGCAGAATTTAATTCTAAAATCTGAATCAAGGTAAATGGGCTATTCCATTGCGTTCGTCTCGGAAAAATACGCGAAATAGAGTCCGAGTTTTCGAAAATCGGAGTCCGTATGACCCGATTAAGGCCCAACGAAGTTTTCAGAAAATTTCAAAGTAAAAACAGATTTCAAATTCAAGTTTGAATTTGAAAAATTAGGTCAGATTGGGCTAGGTGGGAAAGTTCCCGCCAGAACACCCAAGTCGACAGCCCTGTCGACTTGGGAGTCGACTTGGTTGGACCCAAGTCGACAGCTCTGTCGACTTGGCTGTCGACTTGGTCCAGCCGGGCTGTTTAGCCTGGTGCACCATTTTGAGATTGTGTTGAGCTTGGGGGCCAGATTCGATTTTAAGGGCTGAGATTGCAACTAGGGTTTAATCCTATGGCCTAAAACACTTGCCTAATCTATAAATAAGACCCTAACCTAACCCTAAATCATCATTAAACAATCCTACAACTAAACTATGGCAAAATTTTACCTCTCATGGCCTCCACTATCTTCATCAAATTTCTAAATTGTTTTTATGAGAGATTTTCCATGCATACAAGTGTTTTCAAGCTTGTATGAGTGTCATTAGCTTGCATTCAAGTCAAGTTTCTATGTTTGCATCATAAAGCAAGAGTTTTGATCATTTTGGCTTAAGGATTTTCTATTAAAGCTTGCATTTTGGGTTTAATTGGTTGCATAAGGTCTTTGTCATATTTCCTAAGCATTGTAAGCCCTATTCTACTTTCATACTTAAACTCTAAAGTTAAATGTATGATATGCAAGTTTACTATGCTATGATTTGCAAGTTTATCATGTTGTAATATGCAAGTTTATATGCAAGTATGCCATGTTATGATATGCAAGTTTATATGCAAGTATGCCATGCTATGATATGCAAGTTCATCATGTCATGTTATGCAAGTTTACCATGTTATGCTATGCAAGTATGCCATGTTATGATATGCAAGTATGTTTTGCAAGTTTGGGATGATCATCTTGTTCATGTTATCATGTTATGCAAGCTTATCTTGAGTATGTGAACATAAAGCTTCAAGCTTTATGCTAAAGGTTGCATTTTGGCAGCATGTAAGTTATCATATCTCTTATGATAACTTGCATGTGAGGCTAAATGCGAACTTATGGCCATTTCTACATGTCATTTAGCACCATGTATCACCAATATGCCAAGTTTGGTTTTATGCATGCTTTTGGGGCCTAAGAATGTAATATGCAAGTATATGAACATATGTACATTTCATATGCCACCATGTTGAACTTGTGGCTTCAACACCTTTTATGTCATGATTATGCCAAGTTCCCTCTTTCTATCCTTTATGCGCTATTGCTATATGTAAGCGATGGGATTGCGTTTGGGGTTGGGTAAAAGTAAAAGACATAAAAACATAAGCTTGGGAATTTACCTATTAAGTTAGGTCTACCCATTGGGAATTTACCTATTAAGTTAGGTCTACCCAATTGCTTGAAAACTTGTAACATGTTTTGGAAACATGATGGACATGACACTTAGAAAAGATAAGTGTGGCCAACTCGAGGTTGGGTTGAGTTTGTAGCGTAAACCTACCCGGAACCGACCGGCTTAACTAGTTGCTACAAACAATAGGACCCAATGTGAGAAGTTGGCCATGTTGTACCTTGAACCCGAGGTTAGACCAAGTTGTGGTGTAAAGCTACCCGGACCCGCCCGGCTTAACTAGTAACCACAACAAGGTCTAATGTGAGAGGTTAAGGCGCATTAAAATTAATTAATGCCTCGTGATTAGGGTTAAGTCATGGTCCACTTAATACTTAACCAATTTGGGCTTGGTAGATTAATCGGGGTTAAGTCGTGAACTCATCGTTACACTTAACCAAGTTAATCCATGATTAGCAAGAGGGTTAATCCGTACTTAACCCACTAGAAAATCCTAGCAATGGGGGGCCCACTCCGCAGTAAATCCCCAAAAATTGGTATCATTAAGGCCCTAGGGACTAGGCTAGGGAGGGGGCACGATTACTGGGCTGGAGGTAAGCGACCCAATAAACGACGGCCGGGTGGTACGCCGATGTAGTTCCGGACGGACTATGGTCGTGCACGCAGTCCGTATTTGGAGAAGTCACCCATGGGTACCAGTAGATCGAGACTGTGCACTCATGTTTAGGGTGTCCAAGGGTTGGCACCCTAGGGCTTGATACACCCGAAGGGTGGACCCGGCACAGTTCGACTACAATTATGTTTGGGCCGTATTGACACCAACACGTGACGAGTTAGGCTTAGGGAGCCGATCGACTAGACCGTTTGGTTGGACCTTGTATTAGGGTCATTTCATGTTATTGGGCCAAAGCATGGGCCAAGGGATCAATACTTGTTTATTCCAGTCATGTTAGTTTGCTAGTACACCTGTGGTGCAAAACCTTAATCCTGATTATGCGATGACACCTTTATCTACCTTGTTAGTTAATCATCATGCTAGTATATGGTTATCCTTATGTTCATCCCTGCTGCTCATGACAGTTAACTTTATCAGTTTACATTGATTGTAGTAGGGCTTACTCAGTCTTTTTGACTGACCTGTTTTCTTTCGCCTCTTTTCTTCCGCTTCCCCCCCTAGGTTCTCAGGGAGGGAATATTAGAGCTTAGCTGGATTTCTGATCGCTTGCTTGTAGGATTTTAGCTCATGTACGGTCTTCACATGAAGCTAGCTATGGTTATCACTTATTTTGGGGATAGTACTTATGTATTTCAGTTTTTCAGAAATGTTGTTTTTATCTAGACTTGTGTATTTGGAAAGTTAACGTTATGTTGTACCAGACTTGTTTTGAAATGGTTTAAAAATCTTCCGTTGTTTTATCTATGTTATTTACTCTGTTTACATATATACATATGTTCTTGTTCTGCCTTGATATATCATTATGCATGTTTACCTGGTTCAAACGCCCCTCCAAAGTCAGAGTGCTTGCAAGAGTCACCCTGGCGTTGGTAGGGTGTTACATTTGGTATCAGAGCGAGGTTTTACGAGAAGGAACAAAAAGGTTTTTAGAAAACTTTTGGAAAACTATTTTCAAAACCAAGTATAAAGTATTTTCCAAAGAAAAGTCTAGTTTATTTTAAAGGCTATTCCCCAAAAAGCCATTAGCAAAATTCCTTCGTTTTTCTCCATTCTGAATCTATCTTTTTCTTCGTTTTCAGTATGGCCAATAACTTTGCCATTCCGGAGGGAGTACACGTACCTTTTTGGTATAGGAGACTTTTGGAGGCTAGGGCAACCGAAGCCGGTCCCGCTAATGTTCCTCCTCCTCCTCCGGTAGTTAATGTTCCTCCTCCTCCTGTCGCTGAGGTTCCTCTTCCTCCTTCTCCTCAGCATCCTCAAACTGACTTCGCAGAGATTTGCCAAGATTTTAAGGTGATGGGTTGCAAGAATTTCTTTGGAACCGAGACTTATGTGGAGGCAAGGAATTGGTTGAAAGAAACCGAAGATCTTTTTGCCTTCTTTGATATAGATGACCGTAGGAAGGTTTTATTGGCAGTATGGTTGCTAAAGGAAGAAGTTGCACGTTGGTGGGTGGTCACCACCGCTACTAGGCCAATTGAGACTTGGGATGACTTTCGGGGAAAGTTTGGACTAAGGTTCCTATCACTGAAGCAAGGGGACATGACTATTAGGGAATACATAGATAAGTTTAATCAACTGGCTCGGGTCGGTTTAGACTTGGTTAACACAGCTCAGAAGAAGGCCCTATCCTTTGCTCTAGGATTAAACGAGCCATTACATGGTTTAGCCATGACTCATATACCTTTGGGGGCAACTTTCGAAAGTTGGGTGAATATGGCCCTACTCAATGAAGAGAATAGGAGTGACAAGAAAGAGATCAAGATGAATGATACTCAAGCCAAGAAGACTGATTCCCAGTGGAAAGGAAATCAGGGTAATCCAAGCGGTCAGAGCAGTCAAGGCAATAAGAACAAGAACAAGAGTCAAGGCAACAAGGGGAACAACAACAAGGGCAATAACAAAAAGGGAAAGTGCTATTATTGCGGTTTAGTTGGGCATCTTATTAAGGAGTGTAAGAAGAGGAAAAGGAATAATGGTGAATGCTTTTTCTGCGGTGAGACTGGACATTTCAGTAAGGATTGCCCGAAGAAGCAAGGGCAAGGCCAGGGTCAGACTCAGCGTGTTGGACCTTCGGGAGGGCAAGTTCATGCTCTCAATGCTGCTCCAGTTCCCGATCGAGGTAGTATTTCTGTTGAGAGCCTTGTATATATATTTGATTTTCCAGTTCGTACCTTGTTTGATTCTGGTGCATCGCATAGCTTTATCTCATCTGATCTTGTTGATAGTTTGCACCTTAGTACTAGCTTGGTAGATGATCCCGTCTGTGTCTCAAATCCTATTGGGGGTTCCGCCCATTTGTCTATGATATGTGGGGATTTGAGGATCTCTATACTGAGTGTAGAGTTCTTGTACAGTGCTTATGTTCTTGGTTTTAGGGGATACGGATTGATATTGGGCATGGATTGGCTGTCCAGATATGGAGCCATTCTTGATTGTGAGCATAGGGCTGTGAGGCTCGTGACTCGCCTCGGAAACACCCTAGAAATTTCTTGTAATCCGAGAGGTCCCGTCATGTTGTGCTATCTTGAATCACTCGACTCGTCAATGGAAACTCTTCAGTCTGTGAGAGTGGTTCGAGAGTATCCGGATGTTTTCGATGAAGTTAGGGGGTTGCCCCTAAGCGAGAGATTGATTTCCGCATTTATCTGGTGGATAATGCAAAGCCGGTTTCTTTGCCCGTTCGGCACATGGCTCCGCGTGAAAGGCGGGAGCTAAGTAAGCAAGTCAAGGAGTTGCTTGAGAAGAACTTCATTAGATGAAGTATATCTGAATGGGGAGCGCCTGTGGTATTTATTACCAAGGCAGATGGTTCTCTTCGACTTTGTGTTGATTATCGTGAGTTAAACAAAGAGAAAAGACAACCATTACCAAGGATCGATGATTTGTTCGATCAGCTTGTAGGAACATCTGTTTTCTCTTGATCTTGCTACTGGATTCCATCAGCTCAGGGTAGCTGAAGATAGTATAGACAAGACTGCGTTCAGAACTCCAGATGGATTCTTAGAATGGCTGGTCATGCCATTCGGTTTGACTAATGCACCCGCCTACTTCGTGGACTTGGTTCAGGGAGTTCGTGAACAAGTTTGTCGTGGTCTTCGTAGATGATATTCTGATCTTCTCTAAGGATGAGGAAGAGCACGCAAGGCATCTCGTGGAGGTGATGGATACGCTTAGAGCGCATCAGTTGAAAGCCAAGTCCTCCAAATGTCATTTTGGAGAAAAATGAGTTAGATTTCTTGGGCACATAGTTTCTAAGCAAGGCTTAGTGGTGGATCCTGCTAAAGTGGTCGCGGTTCAAAACCGGAAAGCTCCGACGAGGACAATTGAAGTAAGAAGTTCTCTCAGTTTAATTAGTTAGCGTCCCTTGAGTTTAGACCTACCCTTCTGGATCAAGTAGGGACTTCACAGAAAGAAGACCCGCAGTTAGTCGAGATCATGGACAAGTTGACTCGAGGCGAGATGGTAAGTCACCTCGCTATAGATGACAAGGGATGGCTAAGACGCGATGAGAGAAAGAAGGTTCTTGAAGATGCACATCACCCGAGGAGGTGGCCGAGTTTGTCCCAAGGTGCATGTTGTGCCAACAGATTAAAGGCCGAGTCATAGAAGCCCGGTGGGCTATTATATCTATTAGAGGTCCCCGCAATGGAAGGGGGAAAAGCGTCATGAAGGATTTCGTGGATGGACTGCCTAGGTCAAGGAAAGAGAATACGAGCATGTGGGTCATAATAGGTGGACTCACGAAGAGTGCTCATTTCACTCCGGTGAAGAACGAAAGGACGGCATCATGGCTAGCAACGGAATACTTTCAAGAAATAAAGCGGTTGCACAAGGTTCCCTAAAGTATAGTTAGTAACCATGACTCAATCTTCACTAGCCAGTTTTGGGATAGTCTACGGGAAGTCATGGGCAAGTAACTGAATCTAAGTACGGCCTATCATTCGTAGGCGGATGGTTCCTTTTGTTCAAGCATGTGTTATAGAAAATCACGTTGGTAAGAGCAATTGGCAACGTGGATTGGTAGTTTTAAGAAAAGTTCTGCTGCGTGGAATACTTTATAGTAAGTAAACGAGATCCAGGATTCACTAGTGAATTTTGGAGAGCTTGCATGAAACCATGAGGTCATATTTATGTTTAAGCCAAGAATGATAGAAGAGTAAGTGAAAGAGGAAGACGAGAGGCGACAATGAAATGGGTTCCAACTCAAATTTGGAAATAAGAGTTAAGAAGCTAAGAAATCATGAGGTAAAAGATGGTCAAAGCACAGTGGAGTTAAGCTCAAGGAAGTGTGACTTAGAAGATTGAAGGCTGGATACGCGCATCATATCTCTTTTTAAGAGCATATCCTTGATCCTTGTTTTCCTGTGGAACTTACTCGCATGTTATCTTTTTGTGTATATCCTCTCGGTCCCATTTTCGGTCCTATTTCTGTCGGGAGGTATGACTTATTGGCTAGTAATACATGTCAGGGTTTTAAGGGGTCCGTTAGGTTGACTAAACCTTTTGGGCTTTTATAGAATATGGGTTGGGTTAGGAAGGGATTTCTTGTAATCCGAAAAAGGAATATATCCTGCTTATCTTCCCAATCTCTTTGTTGCATATCTTTTGCTATCCATGTTTGTCTTGATTATCTAGTTTATCATGTAAATCTAGTCATGAGAACCTTAGGTAGAAACCCTTTGGATGAAACATGTGTTTGAAACATGTTATGCTTGATGGTTGCAAGTGTTTGCAAGTGGTTACTCGTGGATGCATTATACACGTTAGGCACTAGATCGTCTCACACACTCCTCATATTGCATATGCATGAGTGTTTATGCTTATTCATGGATGAAAATTTTTGTGTTATCGCATGGATGTTGCATATGGATGTATGTTATGTGCACACATATAGATGTTATACATTATGTTAGAAATTGCATACATATGGATTCATTTCACTAACATAATTTGCATTGATGATATTTGCATTAGATAAGTACATATACACACACCTTTGCATATGTTCATACAACATTTAGAATCTTGTAAGGACAATGATTGCTCTTGGATGATGTTTTGAGTAGATGGATGCTGGATGGTAGGATACGTTCTTCCTAACTTGAAGATTTCGGGGACGAAATCCTTTAAGGAGGGGAGAATGTAACAACCCGTATTTTCAATAACCTGTTATAACGTAAATCGAGGCAGAATTTAATTCTAAAATCTGAATCAAGGGAAACGGGCTATGCCATTGCGTTCGTCTCGGAAAAATACGCGAAATAGAGTCCGAGTTTTCGAAAATCGGAGTCCGTATGACCCGATTAAGGCCCAACGAAGTTTTCAGAAAATTTCAAAGTAAAAACAGATTTCAAATTCAAGTTTGAATTTGAAAAATTAGGTCAGATTGGGCTAGGCGGGAAAGTTCCCGGCAGAACACCCAAGTCGACAGCCCTGTCGACTTGGGAGTCGACTTGGTTGGACCCAAGTCGACAGCCCTGTCGACTTGGCTATCGACTTGGTCCAGCCGGGCTGTTTAGCCTGGTGCACCATTTTGAGATTGTGTTGAGCTTGGGGGCCAGATTCGATTTTAAGGGCTGAGATTGCAACTAGGGTTTAATCCTATGGCCTAAAACACTTGCCTAATCTATAAATAAGACCCTAACCTAACCCTAAATCATCATTAAACAATCCTACAACTAAACTATGGCAAAAATTTACCTCTCATGGCCTCCACTCTCTTCATCAAATTTCTAAATTGTTTTTATGAGAGATTTTCCATGCATACAAGTGTTTTCAAGCTTGTATGAGTGTCATTAGCTTGCATTCAAGTCAAGTTTCTATGTTTGCATCATAAAGCAAGAGTTTTGATCATTTTGGCTTAAGGATTTTCTATTAAAGCTTGCATTTTGGGTTTAATTGGTTGCATAAGGTCTTTGTCATATTTCCTAAGCATTGTAAGCCCTATTCTACTTTCATACTTAAACTCTAAAGTTAAATGTATGATATGCAAGTTTACTATGCTATGATTTGCAAGTTTATCATGTTGTAATATGCAAGTTTATATGCAAGTATGCCATGTTATGATATGCAAGTTTATATGCAAGTATGCCATGCTATGATATGCAAGTTCATCATGTCATGTTATGCAAGTTTACCATGTTATGCTATGCAAGTATGCCATGTTATGATATGCAAGTATGTTTTGCAAGTTTGGGATGATCATCTTGTTCATGTTATCATGTTATGCAAGCTTATCTTGAGTATGTGAACATAAAGCTTCAAGCTTTATGCTAAAGGTTGCATTTTGGCAACATGTAAGTTATCATATCTCTTATGATAACTTGCATGTGAGGCTAAATGCGAACTTATGGCCATTTCTACATGTCATTTAGCACCATGTATCACCAATATGCCAAGTTTGGTTTTATGCATGCTTTTGGGGCCTAAAAATGTAATATGCAAGTATATGAACATATGTACATTTCATATGCCACCATGTTGAACTTGTGGCTTCAACACCTTTTATGTCATGATTATGCCAAGTTCCCTCTTTCTATCCTTTATGCGCTATTGCGATATGTAAGCGATGGGATTGCGTTTGGGGTTGGGTAAAAGTAAAAGACATAAAAACATAAGCTTGGGAATTTACCTATTAAGTTAGGTCTACCCATTGGGAATTTACCTATTAAGTTAGGTCTACCCAATTGCTTGAAAACTTGTAACATGTTTTTGAAACATGATGGACATGACACTTAGAAAAGATAAGTGTGGCCAACTCAAGGTTGGGTTGAGTTTGTAGCGTAAACCTACCCGGAACCGACCGACTTAACTAGTTGCTACAAACAATAGGACCCAATGTGAGAAGTTGGCCATGTTGTACCTTGAACCCGAGGTTAGACCAAGTTGTGGTGTAAAGCTACCCGGACCCGCCCGGCTTAACTAGTAACCACAACAAGGTCTAATGTGAGAGGTTAAGGCGCATTAAAATTAATTAATGCCTCGTGATTAGGGTTAAGTCATGGTCCACTTAATACTTAACCAATTTGGGCTTGGTAGATTAATCGGGGTTAAGTCGTGAACTCATCGTTACACTTAACCAAGTTAATCCATGATTAGCAAGAGGGTTAATCCGTACTTAACCCACTAGAAAATCCTAGCAATAGGGGGCCCACTCCGCAGTAAATCCCCAAAAATTGGTATCATTAAGGCCCTTGGGACTAGGCTAGGGAGGGGGCACGATTACTGGGCTGGAGGTAAGCGACCCAATAAACGACGGCCGGGTGGTACGCCGATGTAGTTCCGGACGGACTATGGTCATGCACGCAGTCCGTATTTGGAGAAGTCACCCATGGGTACCAGTAGATCGAGACTGTGCACTCATGTTTATGGTGTCCAGGGGTTGGCACCCTAAGGCTTGATACACCCGAAGGGTGGACCCGGCACAGTTCGACTACAATTATGTTTGGGCCGTATTGACACCAACACGTGACGAGTTAGGCTTAGGGAGCCGATCGACTAGACCGTTTGGTTGGACCTTGTATTAGGGTCATTTCATGTTATTGGGCCAAAGCATGGGCCAAGGGATCAATACTTGTTTATTCCAGTCATGTTAGTTTGCTAGTACACCTGTGGTGCAAAACCTTAATCCTGATTATGCGATGACACCTTTATCTACCTTGTTAGTTAATCATCATGCTAGTATATGGTTATCCTTATGTTCATCCCTGCTGCTCATGACAGTTAACTTTATCAGTTTACATTGATTGTAGTAGGGCTTACTTAGTCTTTTTGATTGACCTGTTTTCTTTCGCCTCTTTTCTTCCGTTCCCCCCCCCAAGGTTCTCAGGGAGGGAATATTGGAGCTTAGCTGGATTTCTGATCGCTTGCTTATGGGATTTTAGCTCATGTACGGTCTTCACATGAAGCTAGCTATGGTTATCACTTATTTTGGGGATAGTACTTATGTATTTCAGTTTTTCAGAAATGTTGTTTTTATCTAGACTTGTGTATTTGGAAAGTTAACGTTATGTTGTACCAGACTTGTTTTGAAATGGTTTAAAAATCTTCCGCTGTTTTATCTCTGTTATTTACTCTGTTTACATATATACATATGTTCTTGTTCTGCCTTGATATATCATTATGCATGTTTACCTGGTTCAAACGCCCCTCCAAAGTCAGAGTGCTTGCAAGAGTCACCCTGGCGTTGGTGGGGTGTTACAAACTTTCAGTATGGAACTAGCATTGGTGCGGTGTAGGAATTATCTTATAGAGATTAGAAGCGCAGTCAACGCTACATCTTGTTCATCTTATTACCTTGTCATATCTGCTTATGTTACAGTCATCTCTTATATCCAGTTTATGTTCTTATCCTGTTACTTTACTGATTATATTGTTAACGTCACTAGACTCGCCAGACTTATGTCTGATCCCTTTTGTTTCGCCTCTTTTCTTTCTCCCTTCCCCCAAAGGTCCTCAGGGTGGGAATAGTGAGGCTTGACTTGAATTCCTTTCTTTTGAAGTGCTTGGAAGTGTTGAAACTAATGCTCAGCTTTATCCCTTTTCATTATGGCTATTTGGAGTGGGATTATGGTTTTACTTTTATGTACTCTGATAATAATTTTGTACAAGATGGATATTTGTGTACTTGGCTTTAGCATGTGGTTTTTGATGTTGTAACCAAACATGTTTTGCTTTTCCACTGCAATGAATAAATTTTGAATTTTCGTAAGTACCATTTTATATATCTATCTTGTGATATTCTGTTCTATACCCTTATAATACTCCATGAAAGTTAATGCATTCCCTTAGTGAGTGACATTAATGGACGTGGGGTGTTACACTACCCTTCAAAATTAGAAAAAATAACAGTTATATGTCAACATACACTTTTTGCTATGTCGACATACTCATGTGTATTTTTGATTTTCAAAGCATTTTTCAAGTGTTTTGATATAAAACTAATTCTGGAAATTCTTGAGTAAAATTCTAGTGTTGTAAATTAATATTATATGATAGAAAATCATATGAAAACATATTTTTAAACTATATAAATATATTTATAAAATTATAAGGTTTTAAACTATATAAAGTATATAAAAAATTTAAGTTTTCAAAACAAAGAAGAATAAGAATAGAAACAAATAGAAAAACAAAATAGAGAGGATGGAGGATGAATAGAAAAACAAAATAGAGAGAATTGAGGATAGAATTGAAAATCTTTGAATTTTGAACCTGGAGTGCTATTTAGAGTCTTACAAAATCTAGACTCTATAACTATATTGATCTTGAACTCTTGATTACTCATGAGTCTTGAAATTTCTCTGATCTTTGAATCTCTGTCATATTTATAACTGTACAGTCTTCAGTAATATTTCCTGTATATAATTCCTGCACACACACACATATATATTCTATACAAAAAGTGTTAGTATATATTTACTAATCAATGATAACTAAAATAAGGTTGTTGTCATCAAAACTCCATTCTCCTACAATCTCCCGCTTTTTGATGATGACAACCTTACTTTATAAAATATCATACCTGTATATACCTATTTGATGATGTTCCTTCTATACTCCCCCTGTCTGTAATAATTCTAAAAACTATGGCTATATTTTATAATTTCTCCCCCTTTGGGATTATCAAAAAGAAATCCTAAAGATACTCCCCCTTAAGTTATACAACTCTAGGACCTAAGTAATATTCTTAAAAATAACCCCCCCCTAAATTGTTAATTTGATATTTATATATGTTTATGTTTTAGAAGGTTATAACTATATAAACCATAAATGACAATTTTGTTAAACAATCACATCTACATATAGATGGATTTATACATATACGACTTATCATAAGAATGTAATAAAACGAAATCTAGAAAACCCTTAAACACTTAGTTATTTGACAATGGGAGATTTGTGAACCGGACAATTTGGATAATGGACAAAATTCTCCATTCTTTTCAATCACATTCCCATTTTCGTCAAATAGAACTTCTTCTACGCACTCAATGTTATCATCTTCGTCCGTAACCATTGGTTGAATCTATTGTTGTTGTTCTTCTTCCATCATTTCTTCTTCCTCTTCTGGTTCTTCTTATGGTTCTTCTTCTGGTTCATCCTCTTCTTCCATCGGTTGATTATCATCATTGATGATAATCGGATTAGTCTCATTATTCCTTATAAACTTTAAGAGAATTCTCATTACTTTTCCTTGCCAGTTTTGCTCTTGACTTAGTCTAATTTGAAGTACTTGCATCTCAGCCACCATTTGCAGTAAATAATCCATTTTTTCTTCGATTTTGATCACTCTAGGAAGCGTAGATCAATAAAATGGACCCTCGGATGGTCCAATGTGTGAATCAGTGTTATTCCGAGTATTTGGATTAGTGGAAGCCATTGTAATTTTTAATTTAGAGTTTTTACATTGAAGAAGAATGAAAATAAAGAAGAAAAGTCGAATTAATAGATTTATATAGTTGAAATAACTAACTTTTGGTGGGAATTAATTTAAAAAAATATCAGTTATATGTCGACATAGCAGAAGGTTAAGTATTGTTTTAAGTTTCATTATTTAATTCCTTATTATATATATATATATTATTACTTAATTATTCTAATTCATTTAATGAACGTAAACCTAATTCTCTCCTAAATTTAGTGAATGTTGCTTCAGTTAATGGTTTGTTTAATATACCAGCTATTTGTTTATCTGCTTCTATAAATTCAAGTGATAACTTTTCTTTACTTACATTATCTCTTAGAAAATGATGTCGAACATCAATATGTTTAGTTCTAGAATGATTAGTAGGATTTTTAGAAATACTTATAGCACTTGTATTATCGCAGTATATAGGTGATTTACTTATACTTAACCCAAAATTGTTTAAAGTTTGTTGCATATAAATTACTTGTGAACACGCCAAAGCAGCAGATATATATTCTGCTTCAGTTGTTGACAAAGATACGGTATTTGATTTTTTACTAAGCCAAGATACAAGGGAATGTCCTAGAAAATGACATGTTCCACTAGTACTTTTCCGATCAGATTTACATCCAGCGTAGTTAGCGTCACAGTACGAAATTAAATCGAATGAATCATTTTTAGGATAAAATAATCCAAAATATGATGTATGCTTTACATATCTCAGAATACGTTTTACGGCTGTTAAATGAGTTTCCATAGGTTATGATTCATATCTTGCACAGAGACATACACAATGCATTATATCTGGTCTACTAGCAGTTATATATAATAATGATCCCATCATTCCTCTATATAGTTTTTGATCAACATCTTTTGATGTATCATCTTTACTTAAATCAAAATTAGTTTCCATATGCGTTAGTCTATAATTTATTGTTGTTAGATTGTATTTATTAATTAAACCACTTGCAAAATTTTCTTGATTAATAAATATTCCATTCTTTAATTGTCGAATTTGTAAACCTAAAAAGAATGATAATTCTCCCATATGGCTCATTTCAAATTCTTCGGTCATAATATCTGAAAATTCTTTATTCATTTTTTCATTTGTTGACCCAAAGATTATGTCATCAACATATATTTGTACTAATTATATATCTTTGTTATTTTTCTTGATAAACAACGTATTAACTAATTTTCCTATTTCAAAGTTTGATTGTAATAAATAATTTCGTAATCTATCATACCAAGCTCTAGGAGCCTGTTTTAATCCATATAACGCATTATTCAGTTTATATACATGATCTGGTAATTTTTCATCTTCAAATAAGGGTGGTTGCTCCACATATACATCTTCTTTTACAAATCCATTTAGAAACGCACTTTTAACATCCATTTGATATAATTTGAAATTATTATAGGTTGCAAAGGCTAGTAAAATTCTAATAGCTTCTAGTCTTGCTACGGTGGCAAAAGTTTCGTCGTAATCTATTCCTTTATCTGGTTGGTTATCTTCATTATTTATTTCATTAATTTCATCCTCACGATCGTCTTCATTGTTTTGAGTTATACTTTTATATTTTTCATAAAAAGATACATTTAATGTTTCTTCTATAGTGTTGGTTCGAGTATTAAAAACTCTATAAGCCTTGCTTCTTTCTGAATATCCAATAAAAATCTCTAACTAATAAAACATCGGAAATAGTAGGAGTTTCAGAATTACCGACATTGCCGATTCTAATGATGTATCCTGTAGAATTATCTCCGAAGTTTACCAATCCACCATTTTCATACTTCAGATTATTGAGTAGTTCAGAATTTCTAGTTATATGTCTCGAACAGCCATTATCCAATATCCATTTGTCCTTTTTCGTTTCCACCAATTGGTTTCCAGAATTTGAACTTTCAATAGCCATGTAGCACACCAGTTCAAGATTTGAATTTCCAATAGCCACCTTTTCAGAATTTGAATTGCCAATAGCCACTTTACCCATCTTTTCAACATTTGATTTTTCAAAAGTCATATATCTCATCCTTTTCTGTATTGATCAATATTTCAGTAGATCATATGCTTCTTTAACATTAATGCATGCAGACTCTTTTAACATTGATGCAATGCATAAATTGATAATAGTATTACCAAAGATTCCAAAATTTTCCATTGTACCAAATTTTCAAAAATCAGATTATGAACTTTTTTAAAGACTAGCTCTGATACCAATTGTTAGGGACTGCGGAATGGATCGTTCAGGCAAAGCAAACACTAGAGGGGAGGTGAATATTGTTTGTAGGAATTTAAACAAAACTTAAAACTAAAGAGAATTATGGAATGAATCAAACAACACAAACATAATCATAGACACAGATTCAAACACAATTGCAAAATAAATAGAAATAAAAATACAGAAAAGGAAAGAACACATTGGATTTTATACTGGTTCGGATCACTCCTACATCCAGTCCTACACAACGCTGGATTGTGCAGAGTTTTATTACTATTTACAATAGTCAAATACACCCTCCTTGATTTGACGGCTCAACAAGGAGACACCGACTCCTATTCCTTGATTTCACGGCTCAACAAGGACAAGCTGACTCCTATTGCTTGATTTACGGCTACAAGGATACACCGATTCCTCTTTGACTCACAAATAAGGTTTATTCAACCCAAACAATTACAAAATTGCCCTATAACTCTGCAATAGCACTTGATTCAGAGAGTAGAGAGTGTAGAGAGAAGAAGTTTGATCAAAATAGAATTGAATTCGGCAGAGTATAAGTGAAAGAATCATAAAAATGATTAAGAAAAATGATGGAGTGAAAGAGAATGAAGTTAGGGAAGAAGATATGTTAAAAAATTCGGTTTCAACCTCTTTTTATAGAGTATGAGGGGTTGCAACGGTTCTGAAGCATTTCAAATAGTGAAAAGACACTTCCCTTCAAAATTAGAAATAATAACAGTTATATGTCGACATACACTTTTTTCTATGTCGACATACTCATGTGTATTTTTCACTTTCAAAGCATTTTTCAAGTGTTTTGATATAAAACTAATTCTAGAAATTCTCGAGTAAAATTCTAGTGTTGTAAATTAATATTATACGATAGAAAATCATATTAAAACATATTTTTAAACTATATAAATATATTTATAAAATTATAAGGTTTTAAACTATATAAAGTATAAGTATAAAGTATATAAAAATTTTAAGTTTTGAAAACAAAGAAGAATAAGAATAGAAACAAATAGAAAAACAAATAGAGAGGATTGGGGATAAGTAGAAAAACAAAATAAAGAGGATTGAGGATAGAATTGAAAATCGGAATTTGAAAATTAGAATGTGAATTTTGAACCTGGAGTGCTATTTAGAGTCTTACAAAATCTGGACTCTATAACTATATTGATCTTGAACTCTTGAAATCTTGATTACTCATGAGTCTTGAAATTTCTCTAATCTTTGAATCTCTATCGTCTTTATAACTATACAGTCCTCAGTAATATTTCCTGTATATAATTCATACATACATATATATATATATATATTCTATACAAAAAGTGTTAGTATATATTTTACAATCAATGATAATTGAAATAAGGATGTTGTCATCAAACCTCCATTCTCCAACATTGTGATCGACATTAATGAAAATGCCAGGTCAATTGTTGTCTCCTTCCTTACTCCATAGCCACCTTCTTTGCCTTCAATCGTTCTTCGATTTTTCCACGAAACTTTTCTTTTACGTAATCCACTCTCAGTCCTAGTGTCTTCAATAATTTCCTCTTCCATCATCAACCAATTCCACTAATTTGCTACCCAAAAAATTGGCAAATTTGATATTTTAAGGTGGAGAATGAAGGAATTGATTGTGCTATAGTGGTGAGAAAGAGTAGAGATTGATTTGTTTGAAATTGTAGAAAAAATCCTTTGTTTTTCAAAGAATTAGTGGATTAGGGTTTTGATTTTTTGGGTGTCTCTTAAAACCGACATGGAACTCGGCTTTTGTTTACAAAGAGGTATGACTATGTAAACAAAAGCTTGTGATATATATATATATATATATGTATATATATATATATATTTACTAAATGGTTTTCAGAAAAACGTTTAGTCGCTAAACGGTTTTCAGAAAATCGTTTAGTGTTTAAATAAAAAAATATAACCGCCAGCGTCCCCCCATCGACTGCTGGAACGATGGGGGGAATACACGTTGATAATTGTTAATTCGCGCTTCAAAATGAGAGAGTTGCTAGGAATGCTCTTACCAAATTGAAAATTTTCTGTACAAATGACTTTTTGGAACCCTAATTTTCATAAAACTAATATCCTTTAAGATTTCAATATTCAATTTGATTGACTATTAAAAATTTGAAACCCTTCTTAAAGCCCGATAAATATATGGTTCTCGAATTTATTAGCCCATTAAAATTTGTTAGGCTAATTCTGTTTCCACCCCGTTAATTTCTTTTTCTGCCCCAACAGTTTAAATAAAATACCAAACACCCCACTATTTTCCTTTTCCACCCCATTCTCTTCCCAAATTACTCTTCACTTCAGAAAACTAAACCCACGCTTCTTCTCCTTCAAACTGCGTATTCCACCTTTGAGATCCATTTCTTTTCTTCCGACCTATTTATTTGCAATTTATTCATTGACATATAGTCATCTTCCCAGCTCACATTATATAGTAACGTGATTTGCATGGAACCAACTTGTTTTAGTCCTGTTGTGTTTGCTAATGCCAGGTCGTGGTGTGTTTGCTAAGTATAGCTTGTTATTGCTGTGTTTGTTCTTGCTGTGAACATATGCTAAGTATATTTGTTGTTATTGTGCAGTCTATTTTGTTCTTGTTGTGTTGGCTATTTTGGTTTTGCTGTGCTGGGAACAATAATTTTTTTAATACTAGTTTATTGAAAAGAATTTAAAATCCAATTTTTTTTAGTCTTGCTGTGTTGGAAACGTGCTTACATTGAAGCAGCATGCTCACACATGCTTATATTGAAGCACGCATGGTTATTTCAAAGCAAGAGTTATGATGTCTATTAATCTTTTTAAAATTTGATGGGGTGAGAAAGAAGAAAAATGAGATGGTAATAGAACCTATTTCGAAAACTAGGTTAGAGTTCAGAATCTATTTAGAAATTCAGTAACTATTTTGAAAGGATGGTTTTATAGAGTATTAACCCAATAGCTTATAGTGAGCCACTATCCTTTCTGCAAATTGGAGAACTACTTAAAAAGTCAATATATTATGAGTTATAAATTCGATCTGTGGTTTAAGTCAGATATGATGTAAGGGGCTCAGAATTTAGTTATCGTACATACAGTTGTGCATCTTTCAAATTCGATAATTGATTAGAGCATTTCTAGATAAATCCAATCCCACTCATTCGTTAGGAATTCAACAACCTTATAAATTCAACATTAGGTTACTGATTTGAGATCCTATTATAAATTCTATAAGATTCCATTAGTATGAAAACTGAATAAAACCAAACTTACCACTAATGTACTTGACATCAAATTATAAATCTAATGGATATTAATGAATTTCAGGTTGGTCATTTCTCATATATTGTATAAATTCGGCATTCTATGATAAATGACATATATATATACATATATTGCACGTTTTCATTCTATCATTGTTGTATCACCGTGATAAATACAGCTTTGTCAATATTCAAAAACACCAATAATTGGCGTAGTTAATTAAGATATACTTTTGAAGCCCTTAATTTAATCTAAAAACATTTATTAGCTAATTATTTTACTATAGGTAAAGATTTTGACATTAAAGGATTGCCAACTGCTATGCTATTAGTCTTTGGCGATGAAGGAGATGAATCGTATCTTGAGTAATGTTTCATTTCAAGCGGTCTAATGAATACTACGTTATGGTCCTAACATCAACATTATTCCATGCGATTGATCATAATCAAAGCATGGTTTTGACGGTGGAGATGTATTAATGACTAAAACAATGGTGCATTTCGATGGATGTTTCAATGGTCTGTTGACGTACCATCGAGAAGCTTCCGATGTCTTCTAACATCTCTTTCTTTCTATGGTATTTGTGTAAATAAAGATAGTTTTTCTTGGAAGTCATCGAAATCCAAAGCAGACGTAATCGTCGACGACTATTACAAGCCATTGGAAAAACATGGTACCTAAAGAGTTGTAGCCTGTTGCTTCATTCTCCTTTCATCCTCTAAAAAACCCAAAAACTAACCTCCTTTATAACATGACCTGAAATCCCCATCCTGCCTAGGCCATACGAAAATGCGGATAACGATGAGAACACTAAGCATCCGAACAAAAACACAAGAACATTTCATTGCTATTACAACAATTTACATCAGAGTACAAGAATATCATAATATGAATAAATAATATTACATAACGGAAAAATAATATCAGATATTAAAAATTTACATAGCAGCAGAAATAAAAATTATAAATACAATGAACAACAGAAATACATCAATTACCACAACTAAAAGAAATACACGGATGCAAAACTTCAAAATATAGCTTTAGCTGTAAACCAGGATCTTGATAAAATAAATATCTGCAAAACCAAAACCACTGACTGCCCGTGTGGAAAATATGGGCACCCAGAGTTTAGGTGAAAACAATAAACTCTGGGTTAGTCAAGAGACTGGTGTGAAACTTAAAACAGTTATTAAATCTTTTACTTTAAAATAGGGTAATTCACGGGACCACGCTGTATGTCATGGAATGTGTTTTCTCCCACGAATACCAAAGCTTGAAATAAAACAATTTATAAACAACGCAATGCTTTTGGAAAAATGAAGCTATTATAAGACTCAGGTCCCATCACACAATGCAACGCAAGTCGGAGGATAGAGTTTTACCTTATAATAGCCAAACATACTTGGTACTTTTTAAAACAAATCATTTAATACTATTATAAGTGCATAGTGTCAAAAACAATTTCAAACATAAATGTATCAATCATAGACGGCATAGGTACCATATATTATGTCGCCATACATAGGTTTACAACTAAAACCAAAAGGTCGAATATTGGAAATTGGATTCCATCTATGAGTCGAGGCAAGGGATGGCACCTCATCGATTCGAGACACTTTAGCAAATGCCTCAGGACTCAGACGCTGGCGAGTCCTTGGATCTTCAGGGTCGGTCCACACTTACTTTAGTGGATTAATTATTCCTAAACACATGTTTCTCGGTCCTATCGGACCTACCATTTGGCCAGTAGCAACAAAATATCCGAGGCGCCTCGCAATCCATCATCCACATAAGTAAAAATGTCTGGGCCCCATACCATAACATCACTTCTAGCTAGAAAGAAATATTGCGCACTCCCTATAGTCACTATCCTGTTTTTGACTCATACCGGGTATGAGGCTCGCGAATTAATGCTATACACAAAGCTATGCTAATTAAAGCTATGCTTTCATCATTCACAAGACTCTGCTTTTCAACAAAAGCCTTGATTATTGCATCCTAGCATGCCACTTGTCAATCTATACCATACCATTGATTTCTACCGATATATAACCTCTAAGCTCGTACATCTCAAAGAATGGTGTTAAGCAAGAGAATAAATTCTCCACACCAAACAGATATATATTTAGCAGAGATCAACAAATATAGCACACAATACAATGTCAAACACAATCCATTTACAAGTCCGTTCTGGGTCTGAACGAAACCGGAGGCACCTTATTCCTCGTCCTATATGTCCAATACAAGAGAGAGGTCCTCGCATATCCAGTCGATCTCCAAGTACGTCTGGACGATTACCACTTATTACCTTGTCTCGGGGTATTATCCCAATCAAGACATGAGTAATCATCCATTCCATGTGAAGATCTCCGCTCTTCAACCACCGTCTTTGAATCATCAACTTTTAGTCATCTTATCAATTATTCAGAATGGGATAAACCCAGTCTTTTCGAATAACTCGCCTATTTTATAATCAATAATCAAGTGCTATAAAAACACATAGTACGCCTCATTCCAATTCAAAATATTCTTTTATTCAAATATTCACGTCTTTAGGGAAAGGTTCCCGTTAATTTTATCTTTTAACAATTCTAAATCAACTAAAGTTTTATTAACTAGTCGGGGTTATCGAGCCTTACCGAAGTATCCATTTATTTTATTTTCCCCCATCCCAACCTATTCATCCCACGGAGCAAAACCGATGGTACTCCATATTAAACACCCGTAGTATCATCGACAAATTTAATTGCCGTTTATCGTTTCAAAACTAATTAAAGATTTAACTATCGCATTGAGTAAAACTGGTAATACTCCATTTTCGAACATTTCTTGAATTCGGTAAATTTAGTTACCTTATTCACATTTCAATCTAATTAAAGATTAATTAAAACTCCAATTTGGTTTAAATCTCAATAATCATTGCTTAATGATTATTAATCTTTAGGAAAATTAATCCTGCCTTTAACTGGGTTAAAGAACTAATGTCATTTAAAACATAGTTCAAGACAAACCCCAAAAGCATCTTCCATCAAAATGGAATATTCACAGAATCATAACAGTATATAATCAATATAAATTTTCATACCAGACTAATAATATAAATGGAATAACAGCAAAGCCCTTTAAATTCCATATATAGTAACAATCTTCCTTTACAGAAGCTCATTTCGATTATTACCCAATCGAATTCCATTCAATTCGAATTTAATATATTCAATTAGAAAACTTTACTTTGGAAAATTTGTGATGACCCTAAACTCCCATGCCATGGAAGCAAGGATAATCTTTCGAATATAACACATAAACAATAACAATAGAATAGAAATATATCATTACACAGATAATGTACAATAAATTACACTGGAACAAATATAATCATCAGAGTTACACAAGATAACAAGATCATACTAAGTACAAAATACAGTTTCAACTTTATATAAAATGTCTACAGCGGAATCAAACATAATATACATAACAAAGTATGAACATCATAATAGAAATGATAGTATCCATCTTCAGCTCCATAGATATCCAGAATAAGCCTGCTAAAACCTGAATACAAGGCTGCCCTTGCAGAAAATAGGGGCACCCGAGTTTGCAAGTGAAACAAACTACGAGTCAGTCATGGGACTGGTATGAGAAATCTTACTTAACCTATTTTACAATAAGGTCAATCATAGAACCACGCCGCTAACATGGAACAGGTTTACTCCATTGGAATGCCAGTGCATAAATAAAGTAAATCATTTAAACAACATAATGCTTTTTATAGAAAATGAAGCCATTATAAGACTCAGGTCCATCACACAATGCAACGCAAACCGGAGGATAGAGTTTTACCTTATAATGGCTAAAATATGCTTGATACGTATAAATCAAGATCATTTGATATTATTACTAGTGCATATATGTTTCAAAAACAATTTCAATCATAATCTATCAATCATAGACGGCATGGGTACCATATATCATGTCGCCATATATAGGTTTACAATCAAAACTATTGGAAGTTGGATTTCCATCATGAACCAAGGCAAGGGATCGTCCTTACCGACTTCGAGACAATCTAGCCTACCATGTCTCATGATAAGAGCTCGAGTGACCTTTGGATCGTCAGGGCCGGTCCACACGGAGTGGATTAAAACGCCTGAACAATATGTTTCCCCGCCCTATGGGGCGAAAATGATCCAGATGACTCAATATCCATCGGCTCTGTAGTAACCGATATATCCGAGGCGCCTTGCTTTCCATCATCCACATAAGTAAAAATGTCTGGGCTCCAGACCATGACACCACTCCTTGCTAAAAGGAAACGCATGTCCTCCTTGAAGTCCTCTACCATTTCCGGTTCATACCCGGGGTGTGAAGCTCGCTAATTAACGCCATACACAAAGCTATGCTATATTAAAGCTGTGCTTTGATCATCAAGCACAAGACTCTGCTTTTTAACAGAAGCCTTGATCATTTGCATCTCAGCATGCCACATTGACATTCCACACCACGCGACTGATGTCTATCGATATATAACTTCTAAGCTCGTACATCTTAGAGAAGGGTGTTAAGCAAGAGAATAAATTCTCCGCCACCAAACAGATATATGTTTAATAGAAATCAATCAGCATAGAATAAAATCCAATGTTAGAAACACATCCATTTATTAGTTCATTTTGGGTCTGAACGAAACCGAAGGCACCTTATTACTCGTCCCGTATGTCCAATACAGGAGAGAGGTCCTCGCATATCCGGTCGATCTCCAAGCACGTCTGGACGATCACCACTTATTACCTTGTCTTGGGATGCCTCCCAATCAAGACATCAGTAATCATCCAAACGATGTGAAGATCTCTGGTCTTCAACCACCGCCTTCATATCTTCGACTTTTTCATCGTCGATCAATTATTTGAAATGAGAATTAACTCGGCCTTTTTAAATAATTCACGCATCCATAGAATTCAAATCAATTCTTTCTATGATTAAACTATTCAACATCCACATTTCAGTTCATTAGTATAATTTTCATGTCGAATACATCCGACCATCAAAATATCTGATAAACCAAGTAAAATCGGTTTATCTCCATTCCACATCATTTATAATATTTTAAAATGATTTTTCCCTATTTTTATTTATTTTAAAATAGTCCATTTCCATCGAACGAAATTTTAGGTCATTCGATGGCCCTGGCGCTACTCTCGTCCAAATTTGATTTAAACATTTTGCAAAATCTAATCGTTGGATCTTAACGAATTTTATATCTTGGAAATTTTTTTCCAAAGCGAGCCCAACGGTTCCGGTTTCGGGAAAATCCGACGGTCGGATCTCCGGTAATAATGATTTAAAATTACGATTTCAAAACGCGAACTGCAGCGTCGTTATTTGGTTTATTTTAATTATATTTATATATATAAATATAACTTATTCGACGATTTCTAAATCGTTTTTACTTCAAAATTTTGGCTACCGCCTTTAAATTTCGAAAAATTTCACCATAACCTCCTTTGTACAGGGAGGGGTTTGGAAATTTATTGGGCCGTATTAGGTAACCAATAAATCCAGTATAAGCACACAAAATTTTTAGTGTCCTATCTATGCCCGAGGGAATGTGTAAAATTACTCCAGAGATAAATCTCGCACCTCATCCAGTGTTGGAAAATAAATAATCCATGTGATGTATCTAATAACTAGAGAGACGTGATTATTGTCAACTCTACACCCGTGTGGGGTTTTTATTTAATCTGGCAATTTACCGTTATGTTTATTTTGTTCATATCAGTCCTCAGTTCAACTTGTAATTCAATCAATGCCATACGAGTGTCTTGCCCGTATGGTAATCCCAACCTCGTCACATTAGCTCCAAATGCTGATGTGGTATATGATATGCTATGAAATCAATAGTTCGTCTTCGGTTCAACCTGAAATACAGTCATCTCCATACAAGCATCTCGTTTGTATGGTAATTCCAACCTAGTCACATAAGCTCCAAATGCTTATATGGAATATGATAGAGTATGCTCTCTTCACGAAGTATGCCATGTAGTGTAGTTGAAAATTAATTGTTACTATTCTATGGCGACGTTTATAATCTCACACAGAACAACTAGCACACCGCATCCAATGGCATTCACAGGAGTTGATATATAAATAAAATTGCACAGCCAACTCATTAAGGTTTGCCTATTTTTGGGGCTTGGAGATGCGCACCCGCGCCTGGTGGTGGCGTTTTGATTGATGGCAATATGAAGCAGCGGCGGTGGTTTGAAGTCTCCGACTTCATGGAGGTGAATCTCTTCAATACTGAATGATAGGAGGCAAGGTTGGTATGGGTTTAAAGCTTGGAGGAATCTCTACGAAATCCTCAACTGGAGCTTCGAATGAGTGGTTTAGGAGTAAGGGAGGATAGAAGAAGGGAGCAACCACCGTCGTTCTTGGAAAGGGGGTATCGGGTTTTGACCTGGAGCGAGAAAATGAAAAATGAATTCACATTGGCCCATAAATTTTATATTTATTTTTAATTCTTTTAAGTCCGAAAATACCCACTAATCCATACGAACTCCAATTCAAACCCAACGATTATCTCCCCTAACCAAATACCCCCATTCTGGACACAATGGAATATGTTTCGTAAGACCATTCGACTATTTCAGTCAGTTATTCTTCAAATTAAAATACAAAACATTCAAGTTTAGATTTGAACGTACATTTTAATTTACCGGGGCCACATACTGATTCCAAAAATTCCCGAAAAATAAATCTAGCTATGTTTTGATGATACGGCCCTAACAAAATTAATTTCGTTGAATTTAGAGACCGTTTGAAAAATGATCCTTTTCTGGTTGATCAAATTCAAACTGAAATTACCAAATGCATTTTCCTTTTCCACACTCACATATCAACTTCAAAAATTGTGGAATTTTAAACCTAGCAATAATTTGACATTTCGGATCCAACCAAAGTGGTTTCGTCGAAAACGGAGGTCGTTTGCAAAATGTCTATTTTTAAGGGCTATATTTATAATAAATTTCATTGCGACTATTCAGAATATTCGACTGGCCATAATTTTTGAATCCCGCTATGAAATTTTGATTTTTTAGATTCGTTAGAAAGATATTGTTAAACAAATTTAAATATTTTTGGCTTTACTAAAATCCGATTTATTTTGAATCCTGTACAATCAGTTAAAGTTCAAAGTTTAATTTTCAAACTACCGCGCCATTTCAGGCTCGTTATATAATTAAAATGAATTTATTCATTCTAACTTCGATTCAAATAAATTTTTAGTCGTTATTATTTAAAATAAATCATTTTAAATATTCCAAATACATTAAAATAGCCAAAATAAAAAATTTAAATTGGTTCAGATTTTCCGTATTGATACAAAATTTCTATTAAATTTTAGTATAAATTCCAAACTATAATTTCACTGTTAACTGTGTATTAAGAACAAATGTTATTTAAAACATCATTCACAATGAACCCAAAATCATCTTCCATTTAATTCCAATTTATAAATATAAATTGGAAAACTTCTTTTATCTTAATGAAAAGATTTATTCTTTCTCAACAGGGTTTAAGAACAGTGTTATTTAAGACACCATTCACGACAAACCCAAAATCCGATTTGATATCAAATACAAGGCTTTGAATAAAAATAATATCGGCTTATGTTCAACATCAAATTCTGAAACAACGGATATCGTATTGGAATAACGATATCTGTATCTTCCAAATTCCTAAATAACATCCGTATAACCACGAAATCCAATATTAAAATATCCAATGACAATTTCCATTCCAATTTATATGTTGGAAAAACTCTGGTTATATTAAAACCATTTCAATTCCTCTCAATTCTTTACTTAAATTGACAGACCACTTATTCTGATAAAAATATCTTTTATCTTTTCAAAACTTGGGATTTTTCATCCAAAATCCTTCCAAATTAGTAATTATGATTTTACATAATTTTTCCATATTTTTAATAATTTTATTAAGGCCCGTACGGTCGGTTTCCAATAACGACCACCAAACTGCATTCATAGCGACCTTTTCTGAAATTGATTTGGACATATTTTAAAATCTAACTGTTCAAATTTAAATCTCCTATATTCATTGGAAAGATTTTTTCGATACTAACCCAACTATTTCAGTTTTAGGATAATCCAACAGTCGGATCTCCCGTTATGCCAATTTGAAGTAAATGGTTGAAATTCGCGAACGGTCGCTGTGCACGCGTTCTATTCAATCCATTTAAATATATATAATATATTTCGTCAATTTCCATTTAAAGCATATTTTATAAATTGTTTATAAATTCCTTTTAAAACGATTTCAACTTCGATTTCAATTTTAAATCAAAACTAAATATTTTATATCATTATAATATTAAAATGATAATATTTTCAAAATATCAGATTTTGAAATCAATTCATTTCGATATTCGTGATAAAATAAATAAAATCGATATAAAAATCTGTTCTTGTTAAAATGACGTATAAATACTTAACTCGGCTTCACATTTCAATATTTTTGTGTCCATCCAAAATTGGACATCAAAATCATAATTTAATTCTTTACTGAATATTATTTTAAAATGTTGGTTCATAATCTGAATCGGAATGCGACTCAATCAATTACCATATAATTTTAGTTATATGGATTATATACATTGCATGTATTCAACAATAATGATAAATAAACATTAAACATTCAAACATCATCCAGAGTGCATTCTACAACTGTATAAGCATTACAATAAATAAATAACACTCATCACAGTCTGTCAACCAATCAATTGACATACAACTAAATATTGGGATTAGTGTATGTCAAATATCATCCTAATACCCGTGTGGGGTTTTCAAACAATAATAGTCAATTCAAATTAATCACTAGTTAATTAATTTAACCAATTCTAATTTGATTCGAATTATTTTTCCAATTAACTAATTTTCATTGTTTAAATCATAAATAGATATTTATAATTTAATTCCAACTACCACAAATTTATTAACATTATTTTTAATATGTTGATCATTACAATCACGACACAATACATTTAATTAAATCATCCATGGTTTTTAAACAACAGTGAAGTGATCTAATAGGCACCGTATAACAATTTATGATTATCAAAACAGATACAAATCAACACTGACAATTACTACATTCTGCTATAAAATAAATAACTGTACAAATATTTTAGTGAGAGATTTCTCACTTTGGTTTACACTCCGTCTGTCTTTATTTGAAGATATTTTTTAATAAAATTAAACGAGCATTTAATTTTATCAAAAACTACAGCATCTTCCATTTTCATTCTGTTAAGTTCCATGTTGTAGAGTTTTTTATCATGATTCCAACGCAACTGAAATCATCGGATTTCGACCGCATATGTAGAATATACGACATTTAATACATTATGTAGTTAAATAAATAAGTAGTTAAATAATTAATTAATAACTAACCTTTAATTAAATAATAATCCTTCTTCCTTCTGATAAACGGATGTACACCTTTCGAACTTATTTCTCAGCATCGGCAACCACCTGCGCACGCCACCGTAGGAGACCAGACCCCGATCAAACCCCCTTTGCCAACCGCCGTCGTGCCATCTACCTGTCCGGTGAACGGATCAGAGCTCGATGCTCCCTGGCGCACGGAAAACAAGGGCGAACCGAAGCCCTTTGGAGCACAAATTAACACAATCTAGGGCCTGAAAATCGATCTCATGCGTACAATTTAGAGATCATGTTAAGCTCTTTAAATTTTGTTTAATAAGTTTTTGAAAACAATCGGGGGGTTGAAAGATTTTGGCTCAAGAAATTACGTGATTTCCGCCCTTCAATTTTCCTCCCAGCGGTGCAGTGTTCTGAATGGGTATTAGGGTTTTAAAAATCCTTTTTATGCCTTTATTATTTATTTAATTCAAAAATAACTCATTTAATCTCCGAACTCCAAATAAAACCAAACATCTGTTTTTCCTAATTAAATACCCCTATTCTAGACACAATAGAATATGTTTTGTGAGCTAATTCGACTGATTTGATCAGTTTTTATCAAAATTAAAATATAAATAAATATAGCGGTCAATATTGAATTCCAACGTACATTTTAATTTACCAGGGCCACATACTGACTCCTGAAATTATGAATATTGGAATCTAGCTAAGTTTTGATGATACGGTCCTAACAAAATTTATTTAGTCGAATTTGGATATCATTTGAAAAATGGCTTTTTTAACTGATCGATTAAATTTAAACTGAAATTGAAAACACATTTAAATTTACTACGCTCACATATTAATTCCAAAAATTATGAAATTTTAAACATGACCATAGTTTGACATTCCGGATCCAACAAAAGTGGTTTCGTCAAAAACGGAGGTGATTTGCAAAATGGCAAATTTTAAGGGCTATAAATAATTTAAAATATATATAATTTCCTTAGCGACTATTTTAAATTTTAATCTGGACATAACTTACAATTTATAAAGTGAAATCTCAGTTTCTTACATTCATTAGAAAATTACAGCTCAAAATATTCCAATGTTTCTTGTTTCATTCAATTCTGATTTATATTGAATTCTGTACATTCAATTGAAATTTAAAATCGAATTTTCAAACTACCGCGCCATTTCAGGCTCGTTTCAATTAAATTTTAAATTCTTATGTTCTAACTTCGATTTGAATAAATTTTAAATCGTTAATTCTCAAAATAATTCATTTTAAATCTTTAAAATCCATTAATCAACTAAAAATAAAATTTTAAATTGGCTCCAAATTCTGGGTTGTTACAATCTCCCTCACTTAAAACTTTTTCGTCCTCGAAATGGAAACGGAGCTAAAAGTTGTTTAACCAACCAACTCAACTTTCATTTTGGCTTAAGTTCTTCAACTTTTTAGTCTCTAAGAACTTTCTAGTTTCTCAAAAATTTGGCTGACACCCTAAATTTTTGAAAAATTTCGCTATAACCTCCTTCGTACGGGGAGGGTTTGAAAATTTTACTGGATCGTATTAGGCACCCAATAAATCAAAAAAAGCATACACAATTTTTGTGACCTATATATGCCCAAGGGAAACGTGTAAAAAGTCGAAATCTCATACCTTGCCCCAGTGTTGGAAATAAAATAATCCATGTGTCGTAATTAAAAACAAGAGAGACGTGAATTTTTGTCATCTCCAGACCTGTGTAGAGTTTTATTAAATCCTACCCTGGGCACCTTTATATGTTATTTAAGTCCATAATCAGTCTTTTATTCGACCTGTAATTCCGTCCTCATCATACAAGTGTCACACTCGTATGGTAATCCAAACCTCGTCATATAAGCACCAAATGCTTATATGGAATATGATATGCTATGATGCCATCATGTAATATGTCGTGAGGTGTAGTTCATAATTTATTTGTTGTTGTCCTATAGCGTACATTGTATTTCACACAGAGCAACCATCATAGCGCATCGAAATTCATTCACAGTAGTTGATGTAATAATAAAATTGCGCAACCAACTCATTAAGGTGCACCTGTTTGTTGGGCACGCAATTTAATTTTTTTACTCAACTTGAAGCCATTAACCTACTCAACATATATATATATATATATATATATATATATATATATATACTCACATATCCAATTCTAACTAAACTTGTAATTCAGTTTAACTTAACTCAATTAAATAAAATAACAAGTGTTTTCATATATTCAATGTTCAAAATTGCCAAAGATAACGTCTAATTTATTTAAATCTGACATCATAAGTAATCAAACAAAAAAATCAAACAATCACACAAACAATTCATTGGTTATTTTTCTTTCTAAAAATATAACTTTTATATACTCAAAATATAATTTCTAAGATCGGATTATATAATAATCACTAATACATTACATATAAATATATCACTCTCAACTTATTCTATGGCATTACTAACCCCATCTCTAATGAGTTTCTCATTTTGGGATGCTACTGATCCTATCTCTAATGGATATTCTTAAACAGAATGTTAACAATTCTACCTCTGATGAATTCTCTCGTTCGATTCTAATGTGTCTTGTTATCGAGCTTTGCAAACCAAAGCTCTGATTGTAACACCCCACCTCCGCCAGGGTCACTTATGAGTGATTGCACTAGCTTTGGAGGGGTGCTGTCTAGGTAAACATGCACAGAGATATCACAAGACAGAACATAGATAAATAAATAAGTAAAGCAGCGGTAGAAATTTAAAAACCATAGTTAACCATTTCAAAACCAAGGTCAACTTACATCAAAATACTTAGTCATCATTTTCCAGCTACTACAAGTCTAGAAACATAAACTGAAAATAACATAAAGTAAACTATCCCCCAAAATAGATGTGGTGAAGCCATAGCAAGCTCAAGTCCAAACCGTACATGAGCTGTCAAGAAAGCAAGCCAAATGTCCAAGCTAAGCACTAGTGTTCCCTCCCTGAGAACCTGGGGGGGGGGGGGGGGGGGACGGAAGAAAATAGGCGAAAGAAAGAGGGTCAGTCATAAAGACTGGTAAGTCCTACCTACTATTAGTATAAAAACTAATGAAGTTAACTAGACATGAGAAACTGAGATGAAATATAAAGATGGTAACTAACTGGCATGATAAATAGATAACAAGGTAGATCAAGTGTGGCATCGCATATACAAGGTTTAGTTTTGCACCAATAGTACTAGTATTCTAACCCATGTCAAGTATAAACAAGAAATGATCCCTTGGCCCAATATCATGAGATGACCCAAGTCAAGGTCCAACTATACGGTCTAGTCGATCGGCTCCCTATAAGCCTAACCCGTCGAGTGTCGGTGTCATACGGCCCAATCACGGAATGTAGTCAACTGTGCTAGGTCCACCCTAGGGTGTATCAAGCCCTAGGGTGCCAACCACTGACACAAATCAAGCACGCACATTCTAAACCTACTGGTGCCCGTGTCTGTTTTTTTCAACTCTGGACTATGTGCACGACCATAGCCCGCCTGAACCTACACTGGCGCACCTACTCAGCCGTCTTTCTGGTCGCTTACAATCAGCCCAGTAATCGTGCCCCACCCTAGCCTAGCCCCTAGGGTATCATGATACATCTAAGAGGGTTACTGCTGAAAAGGACCACGTAACTAGGGTTTCTAACGGGTTAAGTGTGGTTAACCCTATCCAATCATGTATTAAGTTGGTTAAGTGTATCCAAGTGGTTCATGACTTAACCCTATCATGTGGCATTAATTAACTTAATGCGCCCAACCTCTCACATTAGACTTTGTTGTGGTTACTGGATGTGCCGGGCGGGTCCGGGCAGATTTACACCATAACCTAGTCTAACCTCGGGTTTTAAGCGCGATATGACCAACTACTCACATTGGGTCCTATTGTTTGTAGCCACTGGATTTGCCGAGCGGTTCCGGGCAGATTTATACTACAAACTCAACCCAACCTCGAGTTGGCCACTTTATGGTTTTCTACATGTCAAGACCACATTCAAGTTTCCAAGCATAATCAATTTTCATGTCACATTTCAAGTCATGTTTTTCATGTCATTTCAAGTTCGCCTAGTTACCCATAATGTATTCCCATCGCACGTAAATTCGCATCAATACAAATAGATCAAGAAGGGGAACATAACAATATGAAAAAGATGGACATAAGGTGGTAAAGTTGGTCATAAGTTAAACATGATGATATTTGAGGTAAAAGTGTTCATCACAACTAGCATATAGGATTATTGGCCTCAAAACATGTATGACATCAAACTTAGCAAATAAGGTGATAACATGGTAATAGTTGACATAAAGTGATAAACTTGTGACTAGCATGTAGTTCAACATCATAAGCGAGTTAACATCAAGGTTATAAGGGGTTCTATGTTGCATTATGCATAATCCCCAAATAAAGCTCATAGCTTTCTACCCAAAAATCAAGATGAACGGTACTAGGTTCATGATAGTTCCACAATCATAGATCAAAAGAGTCATGAATGGATCTATGCATACAATGATAGACCCAAGACAAGTATTACACAAAAATCCTATTTCAACTTGCTACATGTTCATATTAATTTCATAGTTTAAATCTAAGAGTAGAGTGGGGCTTACAAATCGTGGCTATGAGAACTAGAACAAAATAGAACAAGATAGAGACGTTGTAGAAGCTTTAGGAATGATGTAGCAACACTAGAAGCCTTGGGAAATAAGTAGCTCCTTTGATTTGATGGAGAAAGATTGCTCCTTTTGACTTAGATCTAGTTTAGAACTCTCAAGCTCTCAAGATGAAGATGGAGGCCATGATTAGGAGCATTTTGGCAGCAATTAGTTGTTAGGATGATTTGTGGTGGTTTAGGCTAGGTCTTAGGGTGTTTTTATAGGAGTAGAGACAAGTTTAGGCCATAGGATTAACCCTAGTTTAGATCTAAACCCTCAAATCCCGTCACAGGCCTGCAGAACAGACCCAAAGGAGCAAACAGGTGCACCAAGCCAACATGGCCGACCAGGGAAGTCGACCCCCAGGTCGACACCCAAGTCGACTGGACAGTCGACCTGGGCTGGGGCAGGTCGACTCCCTAGTCGACACCCCAGTCGACCTGGGGCTGGGCGGGAAATTTTCCCGCCCAGTCTATTTGGGGCTGAATTTGAACTTCGGGCTGAATTTTGAATTTTTTTGAAATCTTCTATGGGCCATAACTTGGTCATACGGACTCCGATTTACGAAATTTCGGACTCGTTTTCAAGCAGAATTTCGAGACGAACGAAATGGCGTAACCCGTTCCCATTGACTCTTAACTTATAATTTAATTCTACCATGATTTCTTGTTTTAACATGTTATAAAAATTCGGGTTGTTACACTGATACTAAGCTAACACGACCTGAAATCCCCATCCGGCCTAGACCGAACGAGAACACAGATTGCGCTGAGAAAACGATGCATCCGAATACAAACACTAGAACATTTCATTGCTATTACAACAATTTACATCAGAGTATAAGAATATTAGATTACGAATAAATAATATTACATAACGGAAAAATAATATCACAGATTAAAAATTTACATAGCAGCGGAAATAAAAATGTATAAATACAATGCACAACGGAAATACATCAACTACCACAACTGAAAGAAATACACAGATGCAAAGATTTCCAAATATAGCTCCAGCTGTAAACCAGGATCCTATTAAAATAAATATCTGCAAAACCAAAACTACTGACTGCCCGTGTGGAAAATATGGGAATCCAGAGTTTACGCGAAAACAATGTACTCCAGGTCAGTCATGGGACTGGTGTGAGAACTTAAAACAGTTATTAAATCTTTTACTTTAAAATAGGGTAAATCACGGGACCAAGCCGTGTGTCACGGAATGGGTTTTCTCCCACAAATACCAAACCTTGAAATAAAACAATTTATAAACAATGCAATGCTTTTGGAAAAATGAAGCTATTATAAAACTTAGGCCCCATCACACAATGCTACGCAAGCCGGAGGATAGAGTTTTACCTTATAATAGCCAAACATGCTTGGTACGTATTAAAACAAATCATTTGGTACTATTATAAGTGCATAGTGTCAAAAACAACTTCAAATATAAATGTATCAATCATAGATGGCATAGGTACCATATATTATGTCTCCATACATAGGTTTACAACTAAAACCGAAAGGTCGAGTATAGGAAATTGGACTCCATCTATGAGTCGAGCTAAGGGATCGCTCCTCATCAATTTGAGACACTCCAAAATGCCTTAGGACTCGGACGCTGGCGAGTCCTTGGATCTTCAGGGCCGATCCACATTTACTTTAGTGGATTAATTATTTCTGAGCATACGTTTCCTGGTCCTATCGGACCAATCATTTGGCAAGTAGCGACCAATATGCGAGGCGCCTCGCAATCCATCATCCACATAAGTAAAAATGTCTGGGCTCCATACCATGACACCACTTCTAGCTAGAAAGAAACATCGTGCACTCCCTACTGTCACTATCCCATTTTTGACTCATACTGGGTGTGAGGCTCGCGAATTAACGCTATACAAAAAGCTATGGTAGTTAAAGCTATGCTTTGTTCATCATCCACAAGACTCTACTTTTCAACAAAAGCCTTGATCATTGCATCTTAGCATGCCACATTGTCAATCCATACCATACCATTGATTTCTACCAATATATAACCTCTAAGCTCGTACGTCTCAAAGAAGGGTGTTAAGCAAGAGAATAAATTCACCGCCACCAAACAAATATATTTAGTAGAGATAAACAAATATAACACACAATACGATGTTAGACACAATTCATTAACAAGTCCGTTCTGGGTCTGAACGAAACCGGAGGCACCTTATTCCTTGTCCCATATGTCCAATACAGGAGAGAGGTCCTCGCATATCCAGTCAATCTCCAAGTACGTCTAGACGATCACCACTTATTACCTTGTCTTGGGGAATCAGCCCAATCAAGACATCAGTAATCATCCATTCGATGTGAAATCTCCGGTCTTCAACCACCATCTTCTAATCATCAACTTTTAGTCGTCATATAAGTTATTCACAATGGGATAAACCCAGTCTTTCCGAATAACTCGCTTATTTTATAATCAATAATCAAGTGCTATAAAAACATATCGTACGCCTCATTCCAATTTAGAATATTCTTTTATTCATATATTCACATCTTTAAGGAAAGGTTCCCGTTAATTGTAAAAGATAAATTCTATTAAACCTGTACTTAAATCATCCTTTGGATATCATTTTCAAAGAATTTTATTTTATCCTTTAACAATTCTAAATCAAAATTAAGGTTTATTAACTAGTCGGCGTTATCGAGCCTTACCGAAGTATCCATTTAATTTATTTTTCCCCATCCCAACCTATTCATCCCATGGAACGAAACTGGTGGTACTCCATATTTAACACCCGTAGTGTTATCGATAATTTTAATTACCGTTTATCGTTTCAAATCTAATTAAAGATTCAACTATCGCATGGAGTAAGACTGGTGATACTCCATTCTCAATCATTTCTTGAGTTCGGTAAATTTAATAACCTTATTAACATTTCAATCTAATAATAAATTTGTTAAAACTCCAATTTGGTTTAAATCTCAGTAATCATTCCTTAATGATTATTAAACTTTTGGAAAATTGATCATGTCTTTAACTGGGTTAAAGAACTAATGTCATTTAAAACACAGTTCATTATAAACCCCAAAAACATCTTTCATCAAAATGGAATTTTTATAGAAATCATAACAGTATATAATCGATATAAATTTCCGTATCAGACTAACAATATAAATGGAATAACGACAAAGCCCTTTAAATTCCATATATAGTAACGGTCTTCCTTTACAGAAGCTCATCTCGATAATTACGAAATCGAATTCCATTCAATTCAAATTTAATATATTAAATTAGAAAACTTTACTTTGGAAAATTTCTATTAAATCTTAATAAAAAGATTTATAAACTCCAAAACATAATTTCACTGTTAACTGGGTTTTAAGAACAAATGTTATTTAAAATGTCGTTCACAATGAACCCAAAATCATCTTCCATTTAATTCTAATTTATAATTATAAATTGCAAAACTTATTTTATCTTAATGAAAAGATTTATTCTTTCTCAATGAGGTTTAAGAAAAGTGTTGTTGAAGACACCATTCACGACAAACCCAAAATCCAATTTGATATTAAATACAAGGCTCTGAATAAAAATAATATTGACTTATATTCAATATCAAATTCTGAAACCAACGGATATCATATTGGGAATAACGATTTCCAGATTCCTCAACAATATCCGTATAACCACAGAATCCAATATCGAAATATCCGAAGATAATTTCCATTCAAATCCATTCCAGTTTATACGTTGGAAAAAATCTGGTTATATTAAAACCATTTTAAGTCCCTTTCATTCTTTACTTAAGTTGATAAACCACTTATTCTGATAAAAATATCTTTTATCTTTTCAAAACTTAGAATTTTTCATCAAAAATCCGTCCAAATTAGTAATTATGATTTTACATGATTTTTCCATATTTTTAATAATTTTGTTAAGGCCCGTACAGTCGGTTTCCAATAACAGCCACCGAACTACATTCATAGCGAACATTTATGAAATTGATTTGGACATATTTTAAAATCTAACCGTTCAAATTTAAATCTCCTATACTCATGGGAAATATTTTTTCGATATAAATCCAATGGTTCTGGTATTAAAAGAATCCGACGGTTGGATCTCCCGTTATGCCAATTTGAAGTAATTGGTCGAAATTAGCGAATGGTTGCTGTGCGGCGCATTCTATTCAAGCCATTTAAATATATATAATATATTTCATCGATTTCCATTTAAAATGTATTTTATGAATCGTTTATAAATTCATTTTAAAATGATTTCAAATTTGATTTCAATTTTAAATCAAAATTGAATGTTCTATATCATTAGAATACTAAAATGATAATATTTTCAAAATATCATATTTTGAAATCAATTCTTTTCGATATTAATTATTAAATAAAATAAATCAATGTAAAAATAAATTCGAGTTAAAATGGCATATAATTACTTAATTCGGCTTCACATTTCAATATTTTTATGTCTATCCAAAATTGGACATCAAAATCGTAATTTAATTCTTCACTGAATATTATTTTAAAATATTCGTTCATATTCTGAATCAGAATGCGACTCAATCAATTACCATATAATTTTAGTTATATGGATTTCATACATCGCATATATCAAAAAATAATGATAAATAATCATTAAACATTCAAACATCATCCAGAGTGCATTCTACAACTGTATAAGCATTAAAATAAATAAATAACGCTCACCACGGTCTGTCAACCAATCGATTGACATACAACTAAATGTTGGGATTAGCATATGTCAAATATCATCCTAATACCCGTGTGGGTTTTCAAACAACAACAATCGATTCAAATTAATCAATGATTAATAAATTCAACCAATTCTAATTTGATTTGAATTAATTTCAACTACCACAAATTTATCAGCATTATTTTTAATATGTTAATCATCACAATCACAACACAATACAGTCAATTAAATCATCCATGGTTTTCAAACAACAGTGAAGTGAGCTAACAGACACCGTATAAAAATTTATAATAATTAAAACAGATAAAAATCAACATTGGCAATTACTACATTCAGTTATAACTATACAAATATTTTAGTGAGAGAGTTCTCACTTTGGTTTGCACTCCATCGTTCTTTATTTGAAGATTGTTTTTAATAGAATTAAACAAGCATTTAATTTTATCAAAAACTGCAACAACTTCCATTTCCGTTCTATTCAGTTTCATGTTGTAGAGTTTTCCACTACGATTCCAACGCAATTGAAATCGTCGGATTTCGACCTCGTATGAAGAAGATACGACATTTAATACATTATGTAGTTAAACAAGTAATTAGTTAAATAATTAATTAATTATTAACCTTTAATTAAAAATCAATCCTTCTTCCTTCTGATAAACGACTGTACACCTTTTGAACCCATTTCTCCACATCGACAACTACCTTCATGCGCCACCGTAGGAGGCCAAACCCCAATCAAACCTCCTTTGCCAACTCCCGTCGTGCCATCTACCTACGCGGTGAACGGAGCAGAGCTCGATGCTCCTTGGTGCACGGAAAACGATGGCGAACCGAAGCCCTTTGAGGCACAAATTCACACAATCTAGGGCCTGAAAATCGATATTGTCCGTTCAATTTAGAGATAGCGTTAAGCTCTCTGATTTTTGTTTAATCAATTTTTGAAATCAATTGGGGGACTGAAAGATTTTGGCTTAAGAAATTGTGTGATTTTCGGCCTTCAATTTTGCTCCTAGCGGCACAGTGTTCTGAATGGGTATTAAGGTTTTAAAAATCCTTTTTATACCTTTTTTTAATTAAAAGTAATTCGTTTAATCTCTGAACTCCAAATCAAACCCAACAACTGTCGTTCCTAACTAAATACCCCTATTACAGACACAATGAAATATGTTTCGAAAGCCAATTTGACTTTTTCGATCAATTTTTATCAAAATAAAAATAAAAATTAATATAACGGTCAATACTGAATTCTAGTGTACGTTTTAATTTACGGGGCCACACACTGACTCCAAGAATTATGAATATTGGAATCTAGTTATGTTTTGACGATACGGTCCTGACAAAATTAATTTCGTTGAATTTGGAGACCGTTTGAAAATTTGCTTTTTAACTGGTCGATTAAATTTAAACTAAGATTGAAAACACGTTTAAATTTACTGTGCTCACACATTGATATGATTGATCCATGCTCTTATGTTAAGCCTAACGCTTCCAAACATTGATATGATGAAATCGCATATGAATTCCTAACCCGATCCCTGTCATAATCCAGACTCCTCTCTTGGGAAGATCTGACACAAGAGGATCATCGGAGTTAATGAATGTTGCGACACCCTCATCCATGAACTTAAGGGAAATATTAGCTTGTTTTCTTCTTCATGGAATACACATTGTCGCTGTCATGACTTAGAGGCTTACCAATCCAAGATCCAGGATTATATCCTGAGGACTCTGAGTCATAATCACGGCAAATTTTATGAACGCATACATTACAGACCATACTCCGGGTGTTGACGAAAAATGTTGTTAACATTTTAGCGCTGGAATGAGGCCTGAACCTCCAACCTTGTGGTTAATTTGTTTGAGCTAACTGGGTGAATTTATCGTTCCATGGTAGGAAGCAATGAAGTCGAAGAAATTGAAAGAACAAAACAAAGAGCTAAATCCCAATCTCACCCCTAAAGGAAATGAGGGCCCATAGCTAAACCCGAATAATAACGAGACAGGAGCCACGCCTAATCCACAAAAAGCACCAGACTCAAATGCCATGGAAGATAATATTGCAAGAATCTTGGTCTTGGAAAAAACAAATTCAAGAATTGCAGGCTCATGTCAATGCTTTCCAGGCACAAAAATCCTGAAGGCTCACTAGATCTAGTCAGAGAGAGACGAATGAATCTCCAAAAAGGAAGGCTCCTGTTCAATAGTCAGAAGAAAAAGGAAAGTCTCAGGTAGCTTCTTCCAAGAAAAAGAAGTCCCATCTGACAGGAGTAGATCATCAAGGGAATCAGTGCAAGTAGGAACGGTCTGGGAGCTCCACCTCTAAGGGCTATGATCCCAAAAGGGGGAACTATGACAACACAGAAGCTTACATCCGAGATGTCACTTAGAAGACCGTCAAGGACTTGTTGGGAAGCAAAGTGAAGAGAACCCAGGATGACAAGGTAGTGACAACGAAAAAGTGGCACCGTTCATCGCTGAGATCATGAATACCATAATACCGTCAAGTGTCAAAGTTCCCACCATAAAATATCTAGGAACAACTGACCCGACGATCATCTGATGGCTTTTGACAGCCAGATGGATCGTTACAATGCTTTCGGAGCCGTTAGGTGCTGCCTCTTTCTAGTGAACTTCCAAGGGGCTGCAGCGAAGTGGTATCGCCAGCATAGAGAAAACACCATTTACTCATGGAAATAATTCTCCTACGAATTATCCGCATAGTTCTACATTTGCAAAGATCCAACCGTAGACTATATGGTCATCTCCAACATCAAACAGAGACAAGGGGTGTCTCTAGAGGACTATCTGAAAAGGTTCAACATCGAAGCCTTAAAGGCCAAGGATATGAATGACCGCGACAAGCTGATTTCCGTACACTCAGGGTTGATTGAGAACACCCCCTTCTGGATGGAATTATATATCCACGGCTGCAAAGACTTGCAAGATTTCCACTTCCTAGCCGAAAAGTTTATCCACATGGATGAACTGTACTTCACGAAGAGGAAGTTCGGTCCTCGAGAGGAAGGAGGAAGGCCGAACTTCGAACGAAAGCTCCAGGAAGGGAATCAGAGGAGGTCGATGTGGGAAGACTCTAACACCAACTTGGTTGCCTTGAACAAGCCCATCTCGTGTGTGTATGCTGTTACATAATAAAGGATCAATAACTTCCCCATCTCATTCAAAGACAAAAATTGCCCTGAACCTCATGTCGGTGGTATGTGCTGCGAGTTCCATAAAACCAGCAGGCACAGGACAGACGAGCGCAAGGTATTGGATGGAATTATCTAGAATTTAATCAGAGAAGGACACCTGAAGGAGTTTGTTTCAAATAAAGAAACACCAGCTCAACGTGCAGGAGGATAGCATACGGTTTCGGTAAACACGATAGGAGTCGCTATGGGGGAGAATAGCTTGGATTTGGGGCCTCCCGTAAATCGAATCAGTGTGATCCATGAGGGACCACACCCTGCTCAAAGCTGTCCGAAGGCCAGGAACCAATACGTGAAGGAAGCCTTGGAGGGAATCTTCTCCATCTAAGAAGAACCATCATTGAAGAGCTCGCTTTATGCCCTTAAAATGCATAACCTCGTGGTCTCTTCGGAAGATATGAAGAAAGGGGTCCGTTACACCCATAATGACCCCCTCATGATAATGGCTTAGAAAGGGCTTTCAGTCGTTTCTAAAATATTGGTGGATACCGAAAGCGCTGTCAATGTCATTTTCAGGCACGCCTTCGATCAGATGGGAATTTATGAAAAGAAGCTGGAGCCTAGCAACGAACCAATTTTCGGGTTCAACAATAAAGGGTCAACCTCAGTAGGTCAAATCAACCTTTTAGTCCAAGTACGTTTATCCCCTCTTCACAGGACTTTCGAAACTCTCTTCGTCGTGATCGATAAGCTGTCCTATTACAATGCCTTCTTCGGACGACCAACTTTAGAGGAGATGGATACCTTCGTTTCTTCCAAATATCTCTTGTTAAAATTTCTGACCAAACAGGGATGGGGTACCATCCGGGGAGAACAGTTTAGCTCCCGAGAGTTGTACTTCGCAATGGTCAAAAAATACAAAAGGGAGTATTCTTCGTATTTTTATTTTTCTACCATTTTTATGCCTTCAGATAAGGAATTCTTACATCCCTCATTTGAAGCCAAGATAGAAATTACTAAGACTGACAAACGCACTAATTATTGGTATGCTTCTTTGAAAAGGAAGAGGAAAAGGTCCATTGAGGTGAACTCAAATAAAGAAGGAGAAATTATCATAGATTTAGACTCTAGAGGAGATATCGAAAGGATAAAAACAATAGAAGAAGTAGAAGAAATAAGCTTTGACGCGAAAGATAAATCGAAGGTCATCAACATAGGGAAGAGGCTAACAGAGCCTCTCCGAAGTGATTTAATCCACTTCCTCCAGCTCAACAAAGATGTTTTCACCTGGGCCCATTCGGACATAGTTTGTATCGAACCTTCAATTATGAGCCACGCCTTAAAAATCGACCCTTCGGTAACCCTGGTACGATAAAAGAAGAGATAATATAATCGAGACCAGATAGAGGCCGTGAAGAAGGAAATCAAAAGGCTAGAGACTAACAGGTTTATCCGAGAGGTCCATTACCCGAAATGTTTAGCAAATCCCATGAAGAAGTCCAATGGAAAACAAAGAACGTGTGTTGATTACACGGATATAAACGAAGCTTGTTTGAAAGATTATTACTGTCTCCCATGGATCGATCAGTTAGTTGATGTCACGAGTGGACACAAGAAGTTATCCCTTATGGACGCTTATTCAGGGTACAACCAAAGTTCGATGCACCAACCCGACGAGGAACACACAAGCTTCATCATCGACTAGGGAACATTTTGTTATAAAGTAATGCCCTTCGGTTTGAGAGATGCAGGGGAAACTTACCAAAGGATGGTAAATCGGATGTTCCAAGAGCAGATAGGGTGTAATATGGAGGTATACGTGGATGACATGCTATTGAAATCCACTAAAACAGAGGACCACCTAAAGGATCTGGAAGAAATGTTTGGTGTCTTGAGAAGTTACCAGATGAAACTAAACCTTCAAAGGTTTTACTTCAGAGTTCAATCAGGGAAGTTTCTGGGATATGTGGTAAGCAAGTAACGAATTGAAGCTAGCCCCGACCAAATACAAGCCATTATGGACATGAAGGAACCTAAAACCAGCAAGGAAGTTATGATCCTAAACGGTAAGGTAGTAGCACTCAGAAAGTTCATTTCTAAGCCCACCGATAAATGCATACATTTCTTCGATGTCACAAAAAAAAATCGAGTGGAATGAAGAGTGTAGGAAGGCGTTCCAAGAATTGAAAGTCTATATGGGAACGCCTCCGGTTTTATCGAGTCCCAAGAAGGGAGAAACTCTATTCCTATACATAGTTGTCTCCGAATATGCGGTGAGCTCAGTCCTGATAAGAGAGGACAAGGGGATTCAATACCCTATCTATTATGTTGGCCAAAGGCTAAAGAATGCGAAAACCCGATACCCCGTCATAGAGAAACTAGCGTAATGTTTAATCCTTACTGCATGAAAGCTCGGAGGCACAACCTATTAAAGTTTTAACTGGCTTCCCGCTCAAACAAGTGTTCAACAAACCGAAGACCTCAAGGAGATTAATTAAATGGGGGTATTGAGCTTAGCCAATATGAAATTGAGTTCCATCCCCGAGCAACAATAAAAGGGAAAGCTCTCGCAGATTTCATGGACGAGTGCACGAATTTCATTTCGGAACAGTCGATTAAAGAAAATGGCTCTAAGATCAAATGGAAACTCTTTGTAGACGGAGCTTCCAACGAGCAATGAGCAGGGGCAGGTTACGTTATAATCACGCCTGACGGACATCGCATGCACTACACCATGAAGTTAGGGTTCTCGGCAACCAGCAATGTGGCTGAATATGAATCCATGATAGCTGGCCTGAATCTGGCGTTATAGTTGAAGATACCGAGGATAGAAATCTTTAGCGACTCGCAATCAATGGTAAACCAAATAAAATAGGCATATCAGACCAAGGACAAGCGGCTCATCTTATACATGAAGAAGGTAGTAAAGATGCTTTCCCTATTTGAGGATTTCTCAGTTCGTCGAATACCCCGTGGGGAAAATACCCAGGCGGATTCACTAGCTAAATTAACTAGCTCCCGAGGAGCTCTCGAAACCCGTATAGTGCCGGTGGGATATCGGGAGATGCCCAGCATCGAATAGGAAGAATCAGAAACAGGAAAAGAGTTACTAGTTTTGACCAGATCCCAAGCCTTAAGAAGGGGAGACAGAGAAGACCAAGAAGTGAACTCCGGAAGGGAATCCCTCATAACAGAAACACGCCATCAACAAGAAACTACGTGGATGACTCCCATGGAGGACTACCTCCTAAGAGGGACATTGCCCCTTAGTAAGCAAGATGCGAGAAAGATAAAACACCAAGCTCCCACGTTCGTGATCATAGACGGCGTACTTTATAAAAAGGGATATTCACTTCCTTATTTAAGGTGTGTAGGTTTCGAAGATGGACTCAGCCTATTAAGAGAAGCCCATGTGGGATGGTGCGGGGACCATTTCAGTGGAGTTAAGTTGGCCAAAAGGTCATGCGACAAGGTTATTATTGGCCGCGGATGGTTAGCCAAGCGGTTGAATACGTCAAAAGATGCGATAGATGTCAGAAGCACTCTAAGGTGCCACGACTTCCTCCCAGTGACCTGACCACTATATCAAGCCCTGGCTTTTCGATATATAGGTGATATATTAAATCGGGCCCTTACCACTCGCCAAGGGAGGAGCTAAATATGTCGTAGTAGCTTTTGACTACTTCACCAAGTAGGTGGATGTGGAAGCCCTTCCGGTTATCACATCCAAAACGGTATTAAAATTTATAATAAAGAATATTGTCACTCGCTTCGGAATGCCACATAAGAACATATGGACAACGGAACACAATTCGAGAGCAAATAATTCACCCGATTCTGTGAGAAAAATGGAACTATCAAAAGTTTCTCCTTAGTAGCCCACCCGAAAGCAAATGAGCTGTGGAAGCCGCAAACAAGAATATTAAGACAATCCTTAGGAAATGCCTAAATCAGGCTAAAGGAAATTGGGCAGAGGAGTTGTCACTAGTACTGTGGGCATATAGAACCTCTACAAAAACAGCTACGGGACACACCCCCCTTTTCCATGACATATGAATGTGAAGCTATGCTTCCGGTTGAGATCGAAATTCCACTGTAACACCCCACTCCCGCTATGATCACTCACTAAGGGAATGCCATAGCATCGGTGGAGTATTTTAGTGAATATAGAACAGAAAAATTACAACAAGACAGATATAAATAGTACTTGAAATTTAAAACATCATCTCATAACAGCGGAAGTAAACATGTCTGGTTACATCATAAAACCACAATAAAAGTCAAGTACAATATCCATCAAAATAAAGAAGTACATAATCCCACTCTCTCATACAATAGCCAGGACAAAAGAAAAGATAACTGGGTAACTGGAGCTTTACATCTACCCAAGCTCCTAAAGACTGGAACAGCAATCCGATCAAGCTCCACTACTGCTAGGATCCACCGTAGGACCTGAGGGTTGGGAAAAAGATAAAAACAACGGGGTCAGACATAAGTCTGAGCGAGTCCTATAACTTTAACAATACAATCGTTAAAGTAACCAGAGAAGACATAAACTGATATACAGTAACTATTGGGGATGAATGGCTACACTAAGCAGTCAACTAAACTAAGATAAAAGATAAAGATGCATCTACCCTTCCAAAGGTAAATTACTAAACTGCACCACACCAGTCATTCCTAACTTAAAGGTTGATCCCACCCATGGACTTATAAAATTAACTTAATAGTTCTTGCGTACCCCTAGGTGACTAAGTAGACGCCACGGGGCCCTACAATCCACTAGGTGTACACACTACTCCCATTCGATCGACTCCCTAACGTAGATACCCGTGCTGGCCCCACCGTGGGGTGTACCATTCCCCAACGTGGAAACCTGATAAAATTAACGGTGCACGGCTTATATCTACACGATGCAACAACGTCTTATTTACCAGCCCGGGTCCACACACGCATATGAAACCCGTTGGTCATGCGTTGCCACCGCTAACCCATTTTTGGCCTCTTATAGTCAAGCCCAATATGCGTGTCCCGTCACTCGACTAGAGTCGAGCCCACTAAGATACGTTTGGGATATTGGTTGAAATGGGCCCCCAGCACAAGCCATCCCCCTAAGCTTGGCCCACACACTAGTTTTTCCCACTTAACCCTTTAATCATGTTTAATTACATGTTTCCTCTTGGTTAAGTATTTAATCATATTTTCTATTGGCAACCACTAGCAATTTCCACATACCACCCAAGGTACCCACTTAACCCCCATGCCCCACTACATGATTATCTGGTTAAGTGTTTCTTAATTGATTAACACCGTAACCGTGTAAAGGACCCCTCACATTGGACCGTTATTTGTAGATGCCTGGTTAAGCCGGTAGGTTCCGGGCAGTCTTACACTACAAACGGGTCCAACCTCGTGTCATTTACCCTTGTTACGTATTTAATTTATGATTAAGACCCCTCACATTGGACCGTCATTTGTAGATGCCTGGTTAAGCCGGTAAACTCCGGGCAGCCTTACACTACAAACGGGTCCAACCTCGTGTCTCAATCGATTAATTACTCCCATAATTTGTGTTAATTATCTTGTTTATTTTAGGAATATGGGTACACCTAACTTAATAGGCAAATTCCCAACTCCAAAGTGTGGGTACACCTAACTTAATAGGCAAATTCCCAACACATAGTATGGGTACACCTAACTTAATAGGCAAATTCCCATACTATGTTCATTTATTTTTTTGTTATGCATAATTATATTAATTTCACACAATCTTATTAACATATGTATTTAATTAACCCCATCGTTCCCACGTGATTTCATTCTCATGACATAACACATATAAAAGGTGTCAACTTGCATATGTATGAACATGTTTCAAAGGTGCCATCTTGCATATTAACAAACACATAACTTGCATATGAACTTGCACAACATGTCACATAACTTGCATATAATCTTGTATAACATGTCACATAAACTTACATATTAACAAATACATGACTTGCATATAATATGTCACATAACTTGCATATGAACTTGCATAACATACTTGCATATAAACTCATAAACTTGCATATGAACTTGCATAACATACTTGCATATAAACTCATAAACTTGCATATGAACTTGCATAACATACTTGCATATGAACTCATAAACTTGCATATGAACTTGCATAACATACTTGCATATAAACTCATAAGCTTGCATATTAATCATATGATCACAAAACACAACACTTGCATAACCCACATACATTAGCAAACTAACATCATGTCATATGACTTAAAATCCATTAATCCCCAAACAAAACCATATGATCTCATCATATCTCATCTACTTAGTTTAGTAATTGATCATTAAAGTGATAGAAACTCACAACTAGCAAATTTGCACTCCAAATGAAGAAGATTAAGATGCTTAGAATGGATTAGAGGTTGATTAGAGAGTGATTAGCTTGCAATCCTCTTCATAAATTAGTGGAGGCTCCTTCTAAGATTTAATTTGGCGGCATGTAGCCCTCAATTCTATTTTTTAGTATGGATTAGGGTAGGTTTAGGGTGTATTTATAGATTAGGTGAGTGTTTTAGGCCCTTATATTAACCCTAGATTAGATTAGGACCCTTAGATTTCGGAAATCTTTAGAACCCAGCCCAGCCCTAGCCAGAAAACCAGACCTGGTGCACCCAGTCCCTCTGGCTCGACACGCCGTGTCGACAGGCAAGTCGACAGGCAAGTCGACCCCCCAGTCGACAGGCCTGTCGACAGCCCTGTCGACATGGCTAGGGCGGGAACTTTCCCGCCTGGCCCTGCTGGTTCTATTTTAAAATCTGAATTTGAATTTTCAAATCTGTTTTTAGCTTTGAATTTTCTGCAAACTTCATTGGGCCTTAACTGGGCCATACGGACTCCGATTTACAAAATTTCGGACTCTATTCTGCGTATTTTTCCGAGACGAACGCAATGACGCAGCCCGTTTCCCCCAATTCTCACATCTGAGATTATTTATTCTGCAATTAGTGAATTTTAGCATTAACCGAAATTCGGGGTGTTACATTCTCCCCTCCTTAAAGGATTTCGTCCCCGAAATCTCTAAGCTAAGGAGAATGCATATCCTACCATCCAAACAACCATCTACTCAATCCATCAAACACGGGCATCCATTGTCCTTAAAACAATTTCTAATGATGTATGAGCATATGCAAAAAGTGTGTGTATATGTTCCCTATCTAATGTATGAACATATGCAAACCATGATAGTGCCATGCATCCATTATGTATGCGAGAGAACCCTATCGACACATACAATATCTACATGAGTGCACAATCATTCATCAAAATGCATCATCCATATGATAACACAATCATTATACATCCATAAATATAGCTTCCTACACACAATTTTATGCAATATGCAATATGAAGTGACTGAGCCGATCTAGTGCCTAGAGTGTGTGTATATGCATCCACGAGCAACCACTAGCAAACACTTGCATCCACTTGCATCCATCAACCATAACATGTCTCAAACACATGTTTCAACCATAGGTTTACCCTATCTAAAGGTCAAATAGTACTAACGAGAGGACATACTAAAGATAAGATAAGTACTAGGCAAGCGATAAAGGAGAAGTTAAAAGACATACTCTCAAAAAGAAATGGATACAAAGAACGCATCTTCGCTTCCGTCTCCCAAGTAGCATTGCTTTCGTCATCTCCCCATTGCACTTTAACTAGCTGAACTTCTCTGTTCCTCAACTTCCTAGTTTCTGACCCAAGGATGCGAGTAGGAGCTCGTCGAATCGTCGCATCACGCTCTACCTCTACATCTCTAAGCAAGCTCGGCTCTACCACCTCTGCGGTCTCATGTAAGCACTTCCTCAGATGTGATACATGGAATACATCATGAACACCACTAAGTCTGTCGGGCAACTCCACCCTATATGCCATCCGTCCAATCCTTTCCTTAATAGGAAACGGCCCAACAAACCTCGGTGCAAACTTCCCAACGGACCCAAAGCGAACAACATTTCTCAACGGAGATACTTTGACAAAAACCATGTCCCCAACCTCAAACTCAAGATCCGTCCTTCTCCGATCCGCATAAGATTTCTGTCTATCTTGCGCTGCTTTCATCCTTCTTCGAATCAAATCAATCTTCTCTGAAGTCTCTCTAACCATATCTGGCCCAAGCAAGATCTTATCCGTAGATTCCCACCAACATGTAGGAGATCGACAAGGCCTTCCATAAAGAGCTTCGAAAGGAGCCATACCAATACTGGACTGAAAGCTGTTATTATATGCGAACTCCACCAATGGGAGATGCTCTTCCCATGTACCTCCAAAATCTAAGATACAAAGCCTCAAAAGGTCTTCTAGGACACGATTCACCCTCTCAGTCTGGCCGTCCGTCTGAGGATGATATGCGGTGCTCAGACACAACTGAGTCCCTACCGCCTCTTGCAAACTTCTCCAAAACTCACTAGTGAAGTTAGGATCTCGATCACTCACAATGCTGGATGGTACGCCATGCAATCTAACAATCTCTCTAACATAGACTGAAGCAAGCCATGGAGCGGTCCTCTTACTCTTCACGGGTATAAAATGGGCACTCTTGGTAAGTCTGTCTACCACAACCCAAATTCCCGTATTGCCCTTCCTCGATCTCGGTAACCCATCGATGAAATCCATCGAGACACTATCCCACTTCCATTGCGGAACTTCCAATAGGTGTAGCAACCCACCAGGTTTCCTTTGCTCCGCTTTAACTTGTTGGCACACTAAGCATCTAGCTACATACTCGGCCACATCTTTCTTCATACCGGCCCAGAAGAAAATTCTCTTCATATCTTGGTACATTTTGTCTCCACCGGGATGAATAGTCATTCTTGAACGATGTGCATCATCCAAAATAGCCTTCTTCAAACCCTCATCTTGCGGTACACAAAGTCTACCGTCTCTATGCAACCATCCCCTATCATCTATGGTGTATCTACCCAAATGGCTGGACGACTCCCCCCTTATAAGCTTCTCTACCAACTCAACCAACTGTGGGTCGTCTCGCTGAGCCTCGCCAATCCGTCCCAAAAGAGTAGGTCTAACCTCCAAGGATGCCAACAAACCAGGTACAAAGTCAACAGAAGGTCTGAAGTCGAACAAAGAAAGAAACTCCAAGCTTCGCCGTTCCACGAACAATGGACTCAAAGATAGCCTTTTTCTACTCAAGGCGTCCGCCACCACGTTACCCTTGCCAGGGGTATACGCTATCTCGAAATCATAGGATGCTAAGAACTCCATCCACCTTTGCTGTCTTAAGTTTAAATCCTTCTGAGAGAATAAGTACTTCAATGATTTATGGTCAGTGAACAACTCGAATCTCTCACCAAGAAGATAATGGCGCCAAGACTTAAGTGCGAAAACAATCGCGGCCAACTCTAGATCATGGGTAGGGTAATTCTTCTCATGCACTCTCAATTGCCTCCCTCCATAGGCTATTACCCTTCCCTCCTGCATCAAGACTGCGCCTAATCCTGTCCCACAAGCATCGGTATAAACAACAAACGGCTTACTCCCATCTGGAAGCACTAAAACTGGAGCGGTGGTCAAAGCTCTCTTTAACCGTCGGAAAGCATCATCACAATCTACGTCCCATGAGAAAACCAGATTCTTCTTCGTCAAGCGGGTTAATGGGGCTGATATCTTCGCGAAGTCTTTGAAGAACATCCTATAATATCCTGCCAACCCCAAGAAACTTCTTACTTCGGTAGCATTTCTAGGAACTTTCCAATCCTGGATAGATACTATCTTTGCGGGATCCACAGCTATCCCTTCCTTAGAGACCACATGCCCTAAGAATCGCACTTCTCTTCTCCAAAAATGACATTTAGAGAATTTAGCTTTAAGACTATGTGCTCGAAGAGTCTCCAACACTTCTCTGAGATGTAAGGCATGCTCTTCTTCACTCTTGGAAAAGACCAAGATGTCATCCACAAAGACTACTACAAACTTATTCAGATACTCTCTGAACACTCTACTCATTAGATCAACAAATTATGCAGGGGCGTTTGTCAACCCAAATGGCATCACAAGCCACTCATAAAAACCATCCGGAGTCCGGAAAGCAGTCTTCTCTATACTGTCCTCCGCCACTCTTAACTGATGAAACCCTGTAGCTAAGTCCATCTGCGAAAACACTGAGGCGCCAACCAACTGATCAAAGAGATCATCTATCCTCGGTAATGGGTGTCTATTCTTCTTCGTGAGCTTATTAAGTTCTCTATAATCCACACAAAGTCTGAGGGACCCATCCGCCTTCGTGGCAAACACTACTGGAGCTCCCCACTCCGATATACTTCGCCTTATGAACCCCTTCTCAAGCAACTCCCCTACTTGCTTATGAAGTTCTCTTCTCTCACGAGGAGCCATGTGGCGCACTGGCAAAGACACTGGTTTGGCATTATCCACCAAATAAATTCGGAAATCTATCTCCCGCTTTGGAGGCAAACCCTTCACCTCTTCAAACACATCCGGATATTCCCGGACCACTCTGACAGAACACAAACTCTCGACCGAAGCATCGAGCGATTCAAGACAACTTAGCATAACAGATTCCATGGGATTACAAGAGATCTCGAGAGTGTTACCCAAGCGGGTCATAAGCCTAACAACTCTCCTTTCACAATCAAGAACGGCTCCATTACTGGATAACCAGTCCATACCCAAAATCAACCCATAGCTCGTGAAGCCCAAAACAAAAGCATCACATCTAAACTCAATGCTAAGTATAGAAATCTTCAAACCCAAACATATCATGGACAAATAAGTGGAGCCCCCAATTGGGTTTGAAACAACCAAGGGATCATCAACTAGACTGGTGTCTAAGTGCAGTGACTCAACTAACGATGATGAGATAAAAGAATGCGATGCGCCAGAGTCAAACAAAGTACGAACTGGATGATCAAATAGAAAAACCAGACTTTCAACGGAAATAGTTCTACCTCTCTGCTGAATCGGTGGAACTGAGAGAGCCTGAACTTGCCCCCCTGCCTGAGGTGGTGCCATAAGAGCTTGCACCTGACCTCCCGAGGTAGACCTCGTCTTCTGCCCCTTCTTTGGGCAGTCCTTCACAAGATGTCCTGCTTCACCACAATGAAAGCAACCGGTCTTCTTCTTTTTGCGACAATCCTTGCTGAAGTGGCCTGGGGTCCCACAATTGAAGCACTTCTTCTTCTTCTTCTTGTCACCATTGCCTTTTCCACCCTTGCCTTGTTGTTGTTGTTGTTGCGGTTTCTTCTGATCCCCCTTCTTCTCTGGTGCCTTAGAACTCTTATCATCCTCATGCATAAGTGCCATGTAGACAAGCTTCTCAAAGGTGGCCCCCATAGGAATGTGAGTCAAAGCTATTCCTTGCAATGGTTCGTTCAAGCCTCTAACGAACCTCAAAGCCTTCTTCTCCGGTGTATTCACCAACTCTATGCCAAACCTTGCTAATTGATTGAATTTGTTGACATATTCTTTCACCGTGAGATTCCCTTGCTTCAAATTCAAGAACTTCTCCATAAACAGATTCTCTTCCGCCCTTGAGAGAAACTTAGCCCCAAACCTTTGCTTAAAATCTGCCCAAGAGTCAACAGGGCGTTCTCCATTAGTGACCTCCCACCAGAATGAGGCCTCTCCCTTCATTAACCAAGCAGCCAACTTGACTTTCTTTCCCTCTTCCACTTCAAAGATATCTAGCAACTCTTCCACTTCCTTAAGCCAATCTCTAGCCTCTATGAAAGTCTCTGAACCTAGAAAAGGTTTTCCTCCTATAGCTTTGAACTCCTTGCAAATCTTAGCAAAATTATCCACTCTAGGCTGAGGAGGAGGAGCGGTTGCCTCTGGTGTAGTAGCGTTGGCTGGACCTGCAGTCGCGGCCCTAGCCTCTTGTAACCTCCTATACCATAGTGGTATAACTAAGCCCTTCGGGATGTTAAGATCTTCAGCCATGCTGAAACGAAAGAGGAAAGATTCAAAAAGGAGATTCCGAAAGATAAAGATATGGCTATTGGGGATTATGCTTTTCTTTTTCAAAAACTTTTCTCTTAAAAGACATGTTTTTGAAAATACTTTTTCCAAAAATAATACCTTTACTATTTTCTAAAATAATGTATTTTTCTCAAAAATTTATCTGTTCCGGTAACCTTAAGCTCTGATACCACGTGTAACACCCCACTCCCGCTATGATCACTCACTAAGGGAATGCCATAGCATCGGTGGAGTATTTTAGTGAATATAGAACAGAAAAATTACAACAAGACAGATATAAATAGTACTTGAAATTTAAAACATCATCTCATAACAGCAGAAGTAAACATGTCTGGTTACATCATAAAACCACAATAAAAGTCAAGTACAATATCCATCAAAATAAAGAAGTACATAATCCCACTCTCTCATACAATAGCCAGGACAAAAGAAAAGATAACTGGGTAACTGGAGCTTTACATCTACCCAAGCTCCTAAAGACTGGAACAGCAATCCGATCAAGCTCCACTACTGCTAGGATCCACCGTAGGACCTGAGGGTTGGGAAAAAGATAAAAACAACGGGGTCAGACATAAGTCTAAGTGAGTCCTATAACTTTAACAATACAATCGTTAAAGTAACCAGAGAAGACATAAACTGATATACGGTAACTATTGGGGATGAATGGCTACACTAAGCAGTCAACTAAACTAAGATAAAAGATAAAGATGAATCTACCCTTACTAAACTGCACCACACCAGTCATTCCTAACTTAAAGGTTAATCCCACCCATGGACTTATAAAATTAACTTAATAGTTCTTGCGTACCCCTAGGTGACTAAGTAGACGCCACGGGGCCCTACAATCCACTAGGTGTACACACTACTCCCATTCGATCGGCTCCCTAACGTAGATACCCGTGCTGGCCCCACCGTGGGGTGTACCATTCCCCAACGTGGCAACCTGATAAAATTAACGGTGCACGACTTATATCTACACGATGCAACAACGTCTTATTTACCAGCCCGGGTCCACACACGCATATGAAACCCGTTGGTCATGCGTTGCCACCGCTAACCCATTTTTGGCCTCTTATAGTCAAGCCCAATATGCGTGTCCCGTCACTCGACTAGAGTCGAGCCCACTAAGATACGTTTGGGATATTGGTTGAAATGGGCCCCCAGCACAAGCCATCCCCCTAAGCTTGGCCCACACACTAATTTTTCCCACTTAACCCTTTAATCATGTTTAATTACATGTTTCCTCTTGGTTAAGTATTTAATCATATTTTCTATTGGCAACCACTAGCAATTTCCACATACCACCCAAGGTACCCACTTAACCCCCATGCCCCACTACATGATTATCTGGTTAAGTGTTTCTTAATTGATTAACACCGTAACCGTGTAAAGGACCCCTCACATTGGACCGTTATTTGTAGATGCCTGGTTAAGCCGGTAGGTTCCGGGCAGTCTTACACTACAAACGGGTCCAACCTCGTGTCATTTACCCTTGTTACGTATTTAATTTATGATTAAGACCCCTCACATTGGACCGTCATTTGTAGATGCCTGGTTAAGCCGGTAAACTCCGGGCAGCCTTACACTACAAACGGGTCCAACCTCGTGTCTCAATCGATTACTTACTCCCATAATTTGTGTTAATTATCATGTTTATTTTAGGAATATGGGTACACCTAACTTAATAGGCAAATTCCCAACTCCAAAGTGTGGGTACACCTAACTTAATAGGCAAATTCCCATACTATGTTCATTTATTTTTTTGTTATGCATAATTATATTAATTTCACACAATCTTATTAACATATGTATTTAATTAACCCCATCGTTCCCACGTGATTTCGTTCTCATGACATAACACATATAAAAGGTGTCAACTTGCATATGTATGAACATGTTTCAAAGGTGCCATCTTGCATATTAACAAACACATAACTTGCATATGAACTTGCACAACATGTCACATAACTTGCATATAATCTTGTATAACATGTCATATAAACTTACATATTAACAAATACATGACTTGCATATAATATGTCACATAACTTGCATATGAACTTGCATAACATACTTGCATATAAACTCATAAACTTGCATATGAACTTGCATAACATACTTGCATATAAACTCATAAACTTGCATATGAACTTGCATAACATACTTGCATATGAACTCATAAACTTGCATATGAACTTGCATAACATACTTGCATATAAACTCATAAGCTTGCATATTAATCATATGATCACAAAACACAAAACTTGCATAACCCACATACATTAGCAAACTAACATCATGTCATATGACTTAAAATCCATTAATACCCAAACAAAACCATATGATCTCATCATATCTCATCTACTTAGTTTAGTAATTGATCATTAAAGTGATAGAAACTCACAACTAGCAAATTTGCACTCCAAATGAAGAAGATTAAGATGCTTAGAATGGATTAGAGGTTGATTAGAGAGTGATTAGCTTGCAACCCTCTTCATAAATTAGTGGAGGATCCTTCTAAGATTTAATTTGGCGGCATGTAGCCCTCAATTCTATTTTTTAGTATGGATTAGGGTAGGTTTAGGGTGTATTTATAGATTAGGTGAGTGTTTTAGGCCCTTAGATTAACCCTAGATTAGATTAGGACCCTTAGATTTCGGAAATCTCTAGAACCCAGCCCAGCCCTAGCCAGAAAACCAGACCTGGTGCACCCAGTCCCTCTGGCTCGACACGCCGTGTCGACAGGCAAGTCGACAGGCAAGTCGACCCCCCAGTCGACAGGCCTGTCGACATGGCTAGGGCGGGAACTTTCCCGCCTGGCCCTGCTGGTTCTATTTTAAAATCTGAATTTGAATTTTCAAATCTATTTTTAGCTTTGAATTTTTTGCAAACTTCATTGGGCCTTAACTGGGCCATACGGACTCCGATTTACAAAATTTCGGACTCTATTCTGCGTATTTTTCTGAGACAAACGCAATGACGCAGCCCGTTTCCCCCAATTCTCACATCTGAGATTATTTATTCTACAATTAGTGAATTTTAGCATTAACCGAAATTCAGGGTGTTACATCCACCACATAGAAGGGTAGCGTACGCATTTGACCCCAATCAGGAGTTAAGAAAAGAGTCACTAGACTAGATACAGGGACTAAAGGATGAGGCTGTTTTTAGAACCGCCGAATACCAAAGAAGGATCACCAGATATTACAACTCGAAGGTTAAATCTAGAACCTTCACTAAGGTTGAATTAGTATTGCGAAGAGTAATGGCTAAGCCCTCTCGGTCTTAATTAGGAAGGACCCCTAATTGTCCATCAAAAAGTCATACCCAGCACATATCGACTATGTAGAGCCAACAGCTATCTTGTTCCAAGGGCGTGGAACTCGAAACATTTGAGGTTGTATTTCTCAACCATAAAAGAGTATAGGGCAAGATCTTTCTTCCAAGAAATCGTCATACAACTAAGGGCATGAAAACCCTCCCAATAGCTCGTGAGAAACCCAAAAGGGGTCGAGCTGGAAAAAGGATTGAATCCCTCATCATCGCCAAATTGGTCGGAGCTAGGCATCCCCCGAAGGGGGATGATTGTGTTAGTCTTTCTCTTTGCCCAAACTAGAGGGGCCAGAGTTAAAGCATCGAAAACATAAGTCATCGTTTCACACCAGAGATGGTTGTGGCGGTGCATCTAGAAATTAGCACGCCCTGCCTCTACCCGTAGAAGAGTACGCCGTGCTTCTGCTCAAACTAAGCACGTCCTGCCTCTGCTCGTAGAAGTGTACGTCCTACCTCTGCTTATGTTCCGCTTTACCTGCAGAAAGGAGCGCAAACCCTTATCATCACCTACGATGGTCAGGATAGGGCACCCTTGGAGGGTGGTGGCATGTAAGCCTCTATCAGTGCCTACGATTGTCCGTATAGAGCATCAAAAGAGTAGACCTTAGTTCTGTAACTACTGTGACCCTGTCTAAGTTTCTAAGCCCTTATAATCACCTACGATGGTCAGGATAAGGCACCTCCTGGAGGAAGGTTGGGTAAGTCCTTGGGCCTTGCTTGCGTATAAGCTAGCCAAGTGCTCCAGACGCACAGGCCCAGAGAGTGGCCAACAAAGCACATACATCCTCTGCTTTGACATCAAAGGCCCAGGGAGTGGCCAACAAAGCACGTACATCCTCTACTTTGACACCAAATGCCCAACGGCAGGCTCAAAAAGCACACACAACCTCTGCTTTCCAAATCAATACTAGAGGGGAGTTCCGGTCTCCTATACTAATACCCGAATCTGGGTCGATTCGGCGGTTTACTAATACCGGAGGGAAGTCTCGGTCTTCTATACTAGTACCCGAATCTGGGTGGTTCGACTCTTTATAAATGCCAGAAGGGTTCCCAGTCCTTATTCTAAAAATACCCGAATCTAGGTGTTTAAATGCCGGAAGGGTTTCCGATCCTTATCTAAAAACACCCGAATCTGGGTGGATTCGACTCTTTATAAATGCCATAAGAGTTTCCGATTCTTAATCTAAAAATACCTGAATCTGGGTGGATTTGGCTCTTTTTAAGTGTCGGAAGGGTTTCCGGTCCTTAATCTAAAAACACCCTCATCTGGGTGGATTCGGCTCTTCATAAATGTTGGAAGAGTTTCCGGTCCTTAACTTAAAAACACCTGAATCTAGGTGGATTCAGCTCTTGACTAATGCCGGAAGGGTTTCCGGTCCTTAATCCAAAAATACTCGAATCTGGGTGGATTCAGCTCTTCATTAATGCCGGAAGGGTTTTCGGTTCTTAATCTAAAAATACTCGAATCTGGGCGGATTCAGCTCCTCATAAATGCCAAAATAGTTTCCAGTTCTTAATCTAAATTACCCGAATCAGCGTGGATTCGGCTCTCCATTAATACTAGAAAGGATCTCGGTCTTTAACCCTTAAGTTCCCAAATCTGGGTGAATTCAGCTCCTTAATCTTGACCTGTCCGAATCCGGATAATATTCAACTCAACATCATTATCGAAAGGAATTTTCCATCTTCCATCAAGGCCTGAATCTAGATCACTTCATTCCCCCACAAGTCGAAAGCGAATCTCTTCAGTAGGGACTCTGGCGTAACTTATCATTGGAAAGTAATTGGCGAACAAATAGGAGAAAGCCAAGGGAAAGAGACTTGAATTGGAAAGTCGAAGACACCCCTTCACTAAGGGGGGCAAATGTTACAACCAAAATGATCTTAGCATGAGACGAAAGTGAAGGGATGTCAAATGAATATAAGGAAGGAATAAAGAATTCGAGAGCAACATGGGTTGATACCCCCTCTGGAGAAAAGGAACCCGAAACCTGCCAGGCATCATCAAAGATTCATCCGACATGGCCTACACGCCAAGTATCAACGAATGGACACCAACACATTAAAGAAAGGTAAGAGTATCAAATCGGGGCATAAAGGTGGTCTGTAACCAAACCCTGAATAACGGCTCCATAAGTGATGAAAGGGTTTACCTTTGTAAGTAACATGGGTATCACCGAAGGGTATCTTCTAGAAAGCCAATCCAGAAGGCTAAACCGAGACTCAAGCAAGGATACAGGCTAATGGTACTAACCCTCCTAGTACCTGAACCATCAACGGTTCTAAATAGGCAGACATACACGTACATAATGAGGGCGAGCCCCTCATGGTGGATGCGATAAAGCCGAAAGCCTACGACCGACACTTGGAGGCTTCCACTAAGAAACTCGAAACGCCTCGGCAATCCGCCTCGGCAATAAACACTATTCCATCAAGGGGAGGCCCCAATTCACCCGGAACCCTCTCTTCAAAGATTATAACCAGCACCATGAGGAGGACCGACAACTAGATGCCTGAGACCTAGAGAAATAGCGGCCAACAGGAATCATTCAGGCCCAACACCCAACCGATAGAAAGACCCTGGATTCTCTATAAATAGGACCCCAAAAACTCCATAAAAGGGGATGAAATTTTTATTTCTCAGTTTAGTTCCTTCCTTCTCAAGGGGAGCCAATCATCAAATCTAGTAATATATCTACAATCTATGAATGGAGAATTCCGAAACCCAACCATCTTGCGATTTAATAAACTTGTAGTACCATAATGATGAAATAGGAAGTCAACACTAACCTTTCTGATGAGGAGATTAACCAGGGCGCTCCGGTAGCAAGGAAAAAGGGCTTTTCGAAAACGCAAATTCCCCTTCTCCTCGCCTTAAGGGGTCGCCATGATTTATCCATGCTCTCATGCTGAGCCTAAAGCTTCCCAAACATTGATGTGATGAAATCGCATACGTGACCCGATCCCTATCGTAATCCAGACTCCTCTCTTGGGAATATCTGACACGAGAGGATCATCGGAGTTAATGAATGTTGCGATGCCCTCGTCCACGAAATTAAGGGAAACGTTAGCATGTTTTCTTCTTAATGGAATACACATTGTCACTGTCATGACTTAGATGCTTACCAATCCCAGATCCAGGATTATATCCTGAGGTCTCTAAGTCATAATCACGACAAATTTATGAATGCATACATTACATACCATACTCTGGGTGTTGATGAAAAATGTCGTTAACAATCTATTTCCAACACTAGCACCATTAATATCAGTAGACTTTGTAGCTTGGGAGCAAACATTGACATTAGTTACCACATGAACTTCCTCAATGCCATATATTGTCGTTTTAAGCTTAGCCTCGAGGACTGCCTTAATGCTATCTACCTCATGAATATTCACTCTAGTCACCTAGACATCCTTATTTTTATAATAGTGTATATATGACCATTTTTATGATAGTGTATACATATTTATTGAATTTACTTTAAATAATAATGGAAACGACGAAGAAATTCCATGTCCATGTAGTCAGGGAAAATTGTTGAAGCATTTGATACTAGATTTGGTTAGATTTTACTTGTGCTAATGTGGTTTCATGCCAAATTATTTGGTGCTAAGTCGTCAGAGAGAACATGTATCACCTATTCTGGTACAATGGAGAGGAAGATTTGTTATGAAGTTGTTACAATGAATCTTATAAAAGATATGGCTGAAGATTTAGCAGTTCTATGTTTCCTACTGGTGAGTTTGATAATGACAATGTTAACGCTGAAGAAGAACCAAATACTAGAGCATTTTTTTATGATTCATTACATGCTGCTAAGAAAACCCTTTGAGATGGCTATACAGGCGGTACTCAATTATTAGTAACTATAGAATACATTGTATGAAATCAAAAGACAACCTCACAGAAGCTGGATTTACTATCATTTTATGAGCTACAAAACAAAATATGTCTCTCGATAATTTATATGCGAAAATCATTATGAAGTGGAAAAACTTATGTCAACTTTTGATTTACCATATCAAAAAAAGATAAATATTTAGATGGCCTCATGCTATTTTGGAAAGAAGTTATCAATCTAAGGCATTATAAACTATGTAACTAGAAAAGATACAAACCAAGAATTAAGAAGGAAAAGTAAGTTTCATACAAATGTACGTTTATGTACCTAACACTCCTAGGCTTTAAAGGTTATGCACATCTTCAATAAATGCACATCATATGAGATGACATAGTGTTAGAATGCAAGAAAAAGGTACTTTAACATGCCGAGTTTATAGGGAAGTATATAAGCATTTTGATCAAAAATATCCCTTTTTGTAGTGAAGAGCCATGATGTTTGACTTGATTTATATACGAATGGATCACCATCATTTTCCCAACTTGTTTATAAATATTCATATAGGTCTATGATCATTACACCTTATAATTTATCTCCATTGATGCATATGACAACTCCATAAATACTTCTTACAATTGTCATCCCCGGACCTAATGGTCCGGGATCAGGAATTGTGTCCTGGTAGGTACATTTTTGTGCTTTTGTTTTAACTTTATATATGTACACTTGGAGATGGTGGGGATTACATGTTTTTTATATTTGACACATTTTGATGAGATGTTGGATACTGTTTGATGTTGATTTAGGTACTTTCAGGTGATTTTGTGAGGATGCTCGTTGTTTTATATTCATTTGGGTATGTCCGACATGCTTCATGGAGATGATTGATGCCAGATTTTTGATTTTGTTGTGTCCAGTGAATTATTTGAGTTTAATTTATGGAAAATATTGTTGTTAGTGGAATATTCAATTTTAGTAAAACACACACACACATATATATATATGTGTGTGTGTGTGTGTGTATATATATATATAATGGAGCTGTGATATTTATTGATATATATGTGTGCTATATAGGAAATGATAGGCTTCAGTGGAAAAAACATCTAGATTTCTGACTGCTTCTGATGGAAACCAATGGGGTAATGTTTACCTATATTCCACGGCTAATATCTTTTCTCGATGGCAAACTGGTAACAATTTTCTGTTGTTTTTTAACACATTTTGATGGTTATTTGCCTCCTTACTTGGTATATGTATAAAGATAATTATTGAGATTGCCATAGGAAACCATCACCGACGATCGTAGGAAACCATTGTAAACTTAATGTTGAAATCATCAAAAGTCATCACAAAGCGTATACCCCATTTTGAAAGCTATGGCCAACAAGTTTCCTATGGCATATACCTAACAGAAATGGGCGTTATTCTTGTAGTGGTTGTACTCTCAAGTCTGAAGACGACTACAACCACTATATGAGATCTTCTATATTGATTTATTTATTTAACTTGTAAGAGACTCTCGTTAAGTTATTCTATGATTTTTTAAATAAATATAAGTCTGTAGTCCCTTGTGTTCTCAACAGCCATAAGCAATTCATTTTCCATCATTTAGAAAGCATTATGTACACCAATCTTAAAGGTTGTATTAATATCTTTTATCTTGAAACATCCCAACCAAGAACATTAAAGGATATATACTTTAATAAAATAATTTAATACTAATGGTTATGAATACTTTTGAAAATTGATGATTTTACAATGCTTTCTATTAATTGCAATTTGGAATTTATGCTAAAGAAGATTTAAAAATCGTCAATCTATTACTAATTAATTTGCTCTTTTAATACATTATGTCCTGAGTGGTTGAATATTGGTATGACAAATGATTGAAGATCTTTAGCATCAAATAGTTGACTGCCTATGGGTCCAAAATCGATCACTCGGCTCATTGCTTTTATGACAAACTTAGAGATCACATGACGAGAGCTTACAGAAAACTAGTTGTTAGAATTTTTGAAGCTCCAATACATCATCGAGTTGAACTTCAAACCTTAATCTTGTAAAATAGTTACTCCAAATGATGAACTATATTTTTTACAGTTGTGATGAAATCATTTTAAAATTTCTATGCATTAGTTATTTGTATTACAGTAGAAAAGACCTATTAACAAATTCCTTTGCTTACCCCGAAGTTACTCAAGCGATGCCAAGGAGATAAACTCTTGTGCCAACTCAAGAGGATAAGTCCAAGATGAAGGGTTCATGTCTGTAACACCCCGAATTTCAATTAACACTAATGGTTAGTAATTAAAGTATAATTAATCTCAGATATGAGAATCAAGGGAAACGGGCTGCGTCATTGCGTTCGTCTCGGAAAAATACGCAGAATAGAGTCCGAAATTTTGTAAATTGGAGTCCGTATGACCCAGTTAAGGCCCAAAGAAGTTTTCAGAAAATTCAAAGTTAAAAACAGATTTAAAATTCAATTCTAAAACAGGATTGGAGCCAAAAGCGGAGGTGGCGGGAAAGTTCCCGCCTAGCCCCGTGTCGACAGGCATGTCGACAGGGGTGTCGACAGCCCTGTCGACAGGGGTGTCGACACAGGGTGTCGGCCCTGTTGATCTGGGTGCACCAGATCTGGTTTTGGGTTAGTCTTGGGCTGTGTTCTAGAGATTTCCGAAATCTAAGGGTCCTAATCTAATCTAGGGTTAATCTAAGGGCCTAAAACACTCACCTAATCTATAAATACACCCTAAACCTACCCTAATCCATACTAAAAATAGAATTGAGGGCTACATGCCACCAAATTAAATCTTAGAAGGAGCCTCCACTAATTTATGAAGAGGGTTGCAAGCTAATCACTCTCTAATCAACCTCTAATCCATTCTAAGCATCTTAATCTTCTTCATTTGGAGTGCAAATTTGCTAGTTGTGAGTTTCTATCACTTTAATGATCAATTACTAAACTAAGTAGATGAGATATGATGAGATCATATGGTTTTGTTTGGGGATTAATGGATTTTAAGTCATATGACATGATGTTAGTTTGCTAATGTATGTGGGTTATGCAAGTTTTGTGTTTTGTGATCATATGATTAATATGCAAGTTACATGTATGATAAAATGCAAGTTACATGTATGATAATTATGCAAGTTGTATGTTTCTTCATATGCAAGTATGTTATGCAAGTTCATATGCAAGTTTATGAGTTCATATGCAAGTATGTTATGCAAGTTCATATGCAAGTTTATGAGTTTATATGCAAGTATGTTATGCAAGTTCATATGCAAGTTTATGAGTTCATATGCAAGTATGTTATGCAAGTTCATATGCAAGTTTATGAGTTCATATGCAAGTATGTTATGCAAGTTCATATGCAAGTTATGTGACATATTATATGCAAGTCATGTATTTGTTAATATGTAAGTTTATGTGACATGTTATACAAGATTATATGCAAGTTATGTGACATGTTGTGCAAGTTCATATGCAAGTTATGTGTTTGTTAATATGCAAGATGGCACCTTTGAAACATGTTCATACATATGCAAGTTGACACCTTTTATATGTGTTATGTCATGAGAACGAAATCACGTGGGAACGATGGGGTTAATTAAATATATATGTTAATAAGATTGTGTGAAATTAATATAATTATGCATAACATAAAATAAATGAACATAGTATGAGAATTTGCCTATTAAGTTAGGTGTACCCATACTATGTGTTGGGAATTTGCCTATTAAGTTAGGTGTACCCACACTTTGGAGTTGGGAATTTGCCTATTAAGTTAGGTGTACCCATATTCCTAAAATAAACATGATAATTAACACAAATTATGGGGGTGATTAATTAGGAGTAATTAATCAATTAAGACACGAGGTTGGACCCGTTTGTAGTGTAAGACTGCCCGGAGTTTACCGGCTTAACCAGGCATCTACAAATGACGGTCCAATGTGAGGGGTCTTAATCATAAATTAAATACGTAACAAGGGTAAATGACACGAGGTTGGACCCGTTTGTAGTGTAAGACTGCCCGGAACCTACTGGCTTAACCAGGCATCTACAAATAACGGTCCAATGTGAGGGGTCCTTTACACGGTTACGGTGTTAATCAATTAAGAAACACTTAACCAGATAATCATGTAGTGGGGCATGGGGGTTAAGTGGGTACCTTGGGTGGTATGTGGAAATTGCTAGTGGTTGCCAATAGAAAATATGATTAAATACTTAACCAAGATGAAACATGTAATTAAACATGATTAAAGGGTTAAGTGGGAAACACTAGTGTGTGGGCCAAGCTTAGGGGGATGGCTTGTGCTGGGGGCCCATTTCAACCAATATCCCAAACGTATCTTAGTGGGCTCGACTCTAGTCGAGTGACGGGACACGCATATTGGGCTTGACTATAAGAGGCCAAAATGGGTTAGCGGTGGCAACGCATGACCAACGAGTTTCATATGCGTGTGTGGACCCGGGCTGGTAAATAAGACGTTGTTGCATCGTGTAGATATAAGCCGTGCACCATTAATTTTATCAGGTTGCCACGTTGGGGAATGGTACACCCCACGGGGGGCCAGCACGGGTATCTACGTTAGGGAGCCGATCGAGTGGGGAGTAGTGTGTACACCTAGTGGATTGTAGGGCCCCGCGTCTACTTAGTCACCTAGGGGTACGCGAGAACTATTAAGTTAATTTTATAAGTCCATGGGTAGGATCAACCTTTAAGTTAGGAATGACTGGTGTGGTGCAGTTAGTAATTTACCTTTAGAAGGGTAGATGCATCTTTATCTTTTATCTTAGTTTAGTTGACTGCTTAGTGTAGCCATTCATCCCCAATAGTTACCGTATATCAGTTTATGTCTTCTCTGGTTACTTTAACGATTGTATTGTTAAAGTTATAGGACTCGCTCAGACTTATGTCTGACCCCGTTGTTTTTATCTTTTTCCCAACCCTCAGGTCCTACGGTGGATCCTAGCAGTAGTGGAGCTTGATCGGATTGTTGTTCCAGTCTTTAGGAGCTTGGATAGATGTAAAGCTCCAGTTACCCAGTTATCTTTTCTTTTGTCCTGGCTATTGTATGAGAGAGTGGGATTATGTACTTCTTTATTTTAATGGATATTGTACTTGACTTTTATTGTGGTTTTATGATGTAACCAGACATGTTTACTTCCGCTGTTATGAGATGATGTTTTAAATTTCAAGTGCTATTTATATCTGTCTTTTTGTAATTTTTCTGTTCTATATTCACTAAAATACTCCACCGATGCTATGGCATTCCCTTAGTGAGTGATCATAGCGGGAGTGGGGTGTTACACGTGGTATCAGAGCTTAAGGTTACCGGAACAGATAAATTTTTGAGAAAAATAAATTTTTTTTTAGAAAATAGTAAAGGTATTATTTTTGGAAAAAGTATTTTCAAAAACATGTCTTTTAAGAGAAAATTTTTTGAAAAGAAAAGCATAATCCCCAATAGCCATATCTTTATCTTTCGGAATCTCCTTTTTGAATCTTTCCTCTTTCGTTTCAGCATGGCTGAAGATCTTAACATCCCGGAGGGTTTAGTTATACCACTATGGTATAGGAGGTTACAAGAGGCTAGGGCCGCGGCTGCGGGTCCAGCCAATGCTACTACACCAGAGGCAACCGCTCCTCCTCCTCAGCCTAGAGTGGATAATTTTGCTAAGATTTGCAAGGAGTTCAAAGCTATAGGAGGAAAACCTTTTCTAGGTTCAGAGACTTTCGTAGAGGCTAGAGATTGGCTTAAGGAAGTGGAAGAGTTGCTAGATATCTTTGAAGTGGAAGAGGGAAAGAAAGTCAAGTTGGCGGCTTGGTTAATGAAGGGAGAGGCCTCATTCTGGTGGGAGGTCACTAATGGAGAACACCCTGTTGACTCTTGGGCAGATTTTAAGCAAAGGTTTGGGGCTAAGTTTCTCTCAAGGGCGGAAGAGAATCTGTTTATGGAGAAGTTCTTGAATTTGAAGCAAGGGAATCTCACGGTGAAAGAATATGTCAACAAATTCAATCAATTAGCAAGGTTTGGCATAGAGTTGGTGAATACACCGGAGAAGAAGGCTTTGAGGTTCGTTAGAGGCTTGAACGAACCATTGCAAGGAATAGCTATGACTCACATTCCTATGGGGGCCACCTTTGAGAAGCTTGTCTACATGGCACTTATGCATGAGGATGATAAGAGTTCTAAGGCACCAGAGAAGAAGGGGGATCAGAAGAAACCGCAACAACAACAACAAGGCAAGGGTGGAAAAGGCAATGGTGACAACGGGAAGAAGAAGAAGAAGTGCTTCAATTGTGGGACCCCAGGCCACTTCAGCAAGGATTGTCGCAAAAAGAAGAAGACAGATTGCTTTCATTGTGGTGAAGCAGGACATCTTGTGAAGGACTGCCCAAAGAAGGGGCAGAATACGAGGTCTACCTCAGGAGGACAGGTGCAAGCTCTTATGGCACCACCTCAGGCAGGGGGGCAAGTTCAGGCTCTCTCAGTTCCACCGATTCAGCAGAGAGGTAGAACTATTTCCGTTGAAAGTCTGGTTTTTCTGTTTGATCATCCAGTTCGTACTTTGTTTGACTCTGGCGCATCGCATTCTTTTATCTCATCATCGTTAGTTGAGTCACTGCACTTAGACACCAGTCTAGTTGATGATCCCTTGGTTGTTACAAACCCAATTGGGGGCTCCACTTATTTGTCCATGATATGTTTGGGTTTGAAGATTTCTATACTTAGCGTTGAGTTTAGATGTGATGCTTTTGTTTTGGGCTTCACGGGCTATGGGTTGATTTTGGGCATGGACTGGTTATCCAGTAATGATGCCGTTCTTGATTGTGAAAGGAGAGTTGTTAGGCTTATGACCCGCTTGGGTAACACTCTCGAGATCTCTTGTAATCCCATGGAATCTGTTATGCTAAGTTATCTTGAATCGCTCGATGCTTCGGTCGAGAGTTTGCGTTCTGTCAGAGTGGTCCGGGAATATCCGGATGTGTTTGAAGAGGTGAAGGGTTTGCCTCCGAAGCGGGAGATAGATTTCCGAATTTATTTGGTGGATAATGCCAAACCAGTGTCTTTGCCAGTGCGCCACATGGCTCCTCGTGAGAGAAGAGAACTTCATAAGCAAGTAGGGGAGTTGCTTGAGAAGGGGTTCATAAGGCGAAGTATATCGGAGTGGGGAGCTCCAGTAGTGTTTGCCACGAAGGCGGATGGGTCCCTCAGGCTTTGTGTGGATTATAGAGAACTTAATAAGCTCACGAAGAAGAATAGACACCCATTACCGAGGATAGATGATCTCTTTGATCAGTTGGTTGGCGCCTCAGTGTTTTCGCAGATGGACTTAGCTACAGGGTTTCATCAGCTGAGAGTGGCGGAGGACAGTATAGAGAAGACTGCTTTCCGGACTCCGGATGGTTTTTATGAGTGGCTTGTGATGCCATTTGGGTTGACAAACGCCCCTGCATACTTTGTTGATCTGATGAGTAGAGTGTTCAGTGAGTATCTGAATAAGTTTGTAATAGTCTTTGTGGATGACATCTTGGTCTTTTCCAAGAGTGAAGAAGAGCATGCCTTACATCTCAGAGAAGTGTTGGAGACTCTTCGAGCGCATAGTCTTAAAGCTAAATTCTCTAAATGTCATTTTTGGAGAAGAGAAGTGCGATTCTTAGGGCATGTGGTCTCTAAGGAAGGGATAGCTGTGGATCCCGCAAAGATAGTATCTATCCAGGATTGGAAAGTTCCTAGAAATGCTACCGAAGTAAGAAGTTTCTTGGGGTTGGCAGGATATTATAGGAAGTTCATCAAAGACTTCGCGAGGATATCAGCCCCATTAACCCGCTTGACGAAAAATAATCTGGTTTTCTCATGGGACGTAGATTGTGATGATGCTTTCCGACGGTTAAAGAGAGCTTTGACCACCGCTCCAGTTTTAGTGCTTCCAGATGGGAGTAAGCCGTTTGTTGTTTATACCGATGCTTGTGGGACAGGATTAGGCGCAGTCTTGATGCAGGAGGGAAGGGTAATAGCCTATGGAGGGAGGCAATTGAGAGTGCATGAGAAGAATTACCCTACCCATGATCTAGAGTTGGCCGCGATTGTTTTCGCACTTAAGTCTTGGCGCCATTATCTTCTTGGTGAGAGATTCGAGTTGTTCACTGACCATAAATCATTGAAGTACTTATTCTCTCAGAAGGATTTAAACTTAAGACAACAAAGGTGGATGGAGTTCTTAGCATCCTATGATTTCGAGATAGCGTATACCCCTGGCAAGGGCAACGTGGTGGCGGACGCCTTGAGTAGAAAAAGGCTATCTTTGAGTCCATTGTTCGTGGAACGGCGAAGCTTGGAGTTTCTTTCTTTGTTTGACTTCAGACCTTCTGTTGACTTTGTACCTGGTTTGTTGGCATCCTTGGAGGTTAGACCTACTCTTTTGGGACGGATTGGCGAGGCTCAGCGAGACGACCCACAGTTAGTTGAGTTGGTAGAGAAGCTTATAAGGGGGGAGTCGTCCAGCCATTTGGGTAGATACACCATAGATGATAGGGGATGGTTGCATAGAGACGGTAGACTTTGTGTACCGCAAGATGAGGGTTTGAAGAAGGCTATTTTGGATAATGCACATCGTTCAAGAATGACTATTCATCCCGGTGGAGACAAAATGTACCAAGACATGAAGAGAGTTTTCTTCTGGGCCGGTATGAAGAAAGATGTGGCCGAGTATGTGGCTAGATGCTTAGTGTGCCAACAAGTTAAAGCGGAGCAAAGGGAACCCGGTGGGTTGCTACACCCATTGGAAGTTCCGCAATGGAAGTGGGATAGTGTCTCGATGGATTTCATCGATGGGTTACCGAGATCGAGGAAGGGCAATACGGGAATTTGGGTTGTGGTAGACAGACTTACCAAGAGTGCCCATTTTATACCCGTGAAGAGTAAGAGGACCGCTCCACGGCTTGCTTCAGTCTATGTTAGAGAGATTGTTAGATTGCATGGCGTACCATCCAGCATTGTGAGTGATCGAGATCCTATCTTCACTAGTAAGTTTTGGAGAAGTTTGCAAGAGGCGGTAGGGACTCAGTTGTGTTTGAGCACCGCATATCATCCTCAGACGGACGGTCGGACCGAGAGGGTGAACCGTATCTTAGAAGATCTTTTGAGGCTTTGTATCTTGGATTTTGGAGGTACATGGGAAGAACATCTTCCTTTGGTGGAGTTCGCATACAATAACAGCTTTCAGTCTAGTATTGGCATGGCACCTTTCGAAGCTCTTTATGGAAGGCCTTGTCGATCTCCTACATGTTGGTGGGAATCTACGGATAAGATCTTGCTTGGGCCAGATATGGTTAGAGAGACTTCAGAGAAGATTGATTTGATTCGAAGAAGGATGAAGGCAGCGCAAGATAGACAGAAATCTTATGCGGATCGGAGAAGGACGGATCTTGAGTTTGAGGTTGGGGACATGGTTTTTGTCAAAGTATCTCCGTTGAGAAATGTTGTTCGCTTTGGGTCCGTTGGGAAGTTAGCACCGAGGTTTGTTGGGTCGTTTCCAATTAAGGAAAGGATTGGACGGATGGCATATAGGGTAGAGTTGCCCGACAGACTTAGTGGTGTTCATGATGTATTCCATGTATCACATCTGAGGAAGTGCTTACATGAGACCGCAGAGGTGGTAGAGCCGAGCTTGCTTAGAGATGTAGAGGTGGAGCGTGATGCGATGATTCGACGAGCTCCTACTCGCATCCTTGGGTCAGAATCTAGGAAGTTGAGGAACAGAGAAGTTCAGCTAGTTAAAGTGCAATGGGGAGATGACGAAAGCAATGCTACTTGGGAGACGGAAGCGAAGATGCGTTCTTTGTACCCATTTCTTTTTGAGAGTATGTCTTTTAACTTCTCCTTTATCGCTTGTCTAGTACTTATCTTATCTTTAGTATATCCTCTCGCTAGTACCTATGACCTTTAGATAGGGTAAACCTATGGTTGAAACATGTGTTTGAGACATGTTATGGTTGATGGATGCAAGTGTTTGCTAGTGGTTGCTCGTGGATGCATATACACACACATTAGGCACTAGATCGGCTCAGTCACTTCATGTTGCATATCGCATAAATGGATGTGGTAGTTAGATTGATGGATGTATCATGGCTGTGTTATCATGTGGATGATGCATTTTTGTGTATGGTTGTGCACGCATATAGAAATTGTATGTGTCAATAGGGTTTCGCATACATATTGGATGCATGGCACTATCATGGTTTGCATTAAGGAGGTCGACTGAATCAGTAGACCGCCTGATTTTGCATTAGTATACGGACATATACACTCACTTTCTGCATATGTTGATACATCATTAGAAGTTTCTAAGGATAATGGTTGCTTGTGGTTGATGGTTTAGTAGATGGTTGTTTGGTTGGTAGGATACGTTCTTCTTGACTTAGAGATTTCAAGGACGAAATCCTTTAAGTAGGGGAGAATGTAACACCCCGAATTTCAATTAACACTAATGGTTAGTAATTAAAGTATAATTAATCTCAGATATGAGAATCAGGGGAAACGGGCTGCGTCATTGCGTTCGTCTCGGAAAAATACGCAGAATAGAGTCCGAAATTTTGTAAATCGGAGTCCGTATGACCCAGTTAAGGCCCAAAGAAGTTTTCAGAAAATTCAAAGTTAAAAACAGATTTAAAATTCAGTTCTAAAACAGGATTGGAGCCAAAAGCGGAGGTGGCGGGAAAGTTCCCGCCTAGCCCCGTGTCGACAGGCATGTCGACAGGGGTGTCGACAGCCCTGTCGACAGGGGTGTCGACACAGGGTGTCGGCCCTGTTGATCTGGGTGCACCAGATCTGGTTTTGGGTTAGTCTTGGGCTGTGTTCTAGAGATTTCCGAAATCTAAGGGTCCTAATCTAATCTAGGGTTAATCTAAGGGCCTAAAACACTCACCTAATCTATAAATACACCCTAAACCTACCCTAATCCATACTAAAAATAGAATTGAGGGCTACATGCCGCCAAATTAAATCTTAGAAGGAGCCTCCACTAATTTATGAAGAGGGTTGCAAGCTAATCACTCTCTAATCAACCTCTAATCCATTCTAAGCATCTTAATCTTCTTCATTTGGAGTGCAAATTTGCTAGTTGTGAGTTTCTATCACTTTAATGATCAATTACTAAACTAAGTAGATGAGATATGATGAGATCATATGGTTTTGTTTGGGGATTAATGGATTTTAAGTCATATGACATGATGTTAGTTTGCTAATGTATGTGGGTTATGCAAGTTTTGTGTTTTGTGATCATATGATTAATATGCATGTTACATGTATGATAAAATTCAAGTTACATGTATGATAATTATGCAAGTTGTATGTTTCTTCATATGCAAGTATGTTATGCAAGTTCATATGCAAGTTTATGAGTTCATATGCAAGTATGTTATGCAAGTTCATATGCAAGTTTATGAGTTTATATGCAAGTATGTTATGCAAGTTCATATGCAAGTATGTTATGCAAGTTCATATGCAAGTTTATGAGTTCATATGCAAGTATGTTATGCAAGTTCATATGCAAGTTATGTGACATATTATATGCAAGTCATGTATTTGTTAATATGTAAGTTTATGTGACATGTTATACAAGATTATATGCAAGTTATGTGACATGTTGTGCAAGTTCATATGCAAGTTATGTGTTTGTTAATATGCAAGATGGCACCTTTGAAACATGTTCATACATATGCAAGTTGACACCTTTTATATGTGTTATGTCATGAGAACGAAATCACGTGGGAACGATGGGGTTAATTAAATACATATGTTAATAAGATTGTGTGAAATTAATATAATTATGCATAACATAAAATAAATGAACATAGTATGGGAATTTGCCTATTAAGTTAGGTGTACCCATACTATGTGTTGGGAATTTGCCTATTAAGTTAGGTGTACCCACACTTTGGAGTTGGGAATTTGCCTATTAAGTTAGGTGTACCCATATTCCTAAAATAAACATGATAATTAACACAAATTATGGGGGTGATTAATTAGGAGTAATTAATCGATTAAGACACGAGGTTGGACCCGTTTGTAGTGTAAGACTGCCCGGAGTTTACCGGCTTAACCAGGCATCTACAAATGACGGTCCAATGTGAGGGGTCTTAATCATAAATTAAATACGTAACAAGGGTAAATGACACGAGGTTGGACCCGTTTGTAGTGTAAGACTGCCCGGAACCTACCGGCTTAACCAGGCATCTACAAATAACGGTCCAATGTGAGGGGTCCTTTACATGGTTACGGTGTTAATCAATTAAGAAACACTTAACCAGATAATCATGTAGTGGGGCATGGGGGTTAAGTGGGTACCTTGGGTGGTATGTGGAAATTGCTAGTGGTTGCCAATAGAAAATATGATTAAATACTTAACCAAGATGAAACATGTAATTAAACATGATTAAAGGGTTAAGTGGGAAACACTAGTGTGTGGGCCAAGCTTAGGGGGATGGCTTGTGCTGGGGGCCCATTTCAACCAATATCCCAAACGTATCTTAGTGGGCTCGACTCTAGTCGAGTGACGGGACACGCATATTGGGCTTGACTATAAGAGGCCAAAATGGGTTAGCGGTGGCAACGCATGACCAACGGGTTTCATATGCGTGTGTGGACCCGGGTTGGTAAATAAGACGTTGTTGCATCGTGTAGATATAAGCCGTGCACCGTTAATTTTATCAGGTTGCCATGTTGGGGAATGGTACACCCCACGGTGGGGCCAGCACGGGTATCTACGTTAGGGAGCCGATCGAATGGGGAGTAGTGTGTACACCTAGTGGATTGTAGGGCCCCGTGGCGTCTACTTAGTCACCTAGGGGTACGCGAGAACTATTAAGTTAATTTTATAAGTCCATGGGTGGGATCAACCTTTAAGTTAGGAATGACTGGTGTGGTGCAGTTTAGTAATTTACCTTTGGAAGGGTAGATGCATCTTTATCTTTTATCTTAGTTTAGTTGACTGCTTAGTGTAGCCATTCATCCCCAATAGTTACCGTATATCAGTTTATGTCTTCTCTGGTTACTTTAACGATTGTATTGTTAAAGTTATAGGACTCGCTCAGACTTATGTCTGACCCCGTTGTTTTTATCTTTTTCCCAACCCTCAGGTCCTACGGTGGATCCTAGCAGTAGTGGAGCTTGATCGGATTGCTGTTCCAGTCTTTAGGAGCTTGGATAGATGTAAAGCTCCAGTTACCCAGTTATCTTTTCTTTTGTCCTGGCTATTGTATGAGAGAGTGGGATTATGTACTTCTTTATTTTGATGGATATTGTACTTGACTTTTATTGTGGTTTTATGATGTAACCAGACATGTTTACTTCCGCTGTTATGAGATGATGTTTTAAATTTCAAGTGCTATTTATATCTGTCTTGTTGTAATTTTTCTGTTCTATATTCACTAAAATACTCCACCGATGCTATGGCATTCCCTTAGTGAGTGATCATAGCGGGAGTGGGGTGTTACAATGTCCGTAGTCACAAGTATGTTAGGCAATGCGAAGAAAAGTCTAAGCTATTTTCATATCGGGTCAATGTTCTATGTAAATCTAAGTAACACGAGGCAAATATGAACTAAATACGCAAGGTTAGTCTAAATGTATTTTATTGTTCGATATTAGCTAAAGTATGTGACCAAGATTTAGAAGCTACAATCACTTGGATTTGTCCTAAATTCAATTTAGGGTTCATAAATTTTAAAAGTAATAAAATGAGCAAGAAGAGAAGAATTTAGTCCCTTTCTATGGTGCTTCTCTACTTTACTTATAACTGGAGAAGAAGGCGACATCAACAACTTAATATACGAGCTTAACCCATTGGAATCAATACAGTGGGATTCTAATATAGTTTGATAGAGATACGTCCCATCGATTGCACTCATACGTTGGCATATAAAGATTGTTGTAATGCAATACGGGTCGATATAATATCTTCGGTTATAGTTAAGAGACGACACACTCTAGGTGAAGATATAGTTATCTGAATGAAGTGGGGTGGCACATTTATTGATAGAACTGGAGCTATATGACTTTTGAATGACACAAACTTGTGATCCAAGAGGGGCAACACAACTTAGTTACCCAAGGGAGATGTGCCATTTGAAGTCGATACATCCTTTTGATTGTAACGAGGCGACATAGTCAATGGAAGAGAGAAAAGATGGCATACCTTCTGCGTGAAGAGAGGCGATACAACTTAAGAAATTTTGACGTAAAACATCATTCTGAAGAAGTAATAATGACGTGGTTCTATTAAGTGAAAGTAGGTAATACAATCCTTCGAGGCAGGAGAGACAATAAGATTCTTTGAACAAGGGAGGCAACATAACCTTTTTCGGTAAAATGTGGTAACACCTATCACAAGATATACATCCAATAAATTTCATACCATTGGAAGGAAAAATGGATTTTGGATGGAAGGCAACATGATCCTTAGATTATTAGGAGGTAATATGGTTGGACTCATCAACAAAAAGGAGATAAGCCTATGGATTAGGCCAATGTAACCATTGTGTAACCATTGCCTCTCCAATGTGAAATAATTATCAACTTTTAAGTCGATGCCTATTAATTCTGATCATATCATTCCTTTTTAGTTGCTCCAAATTGGGCGGTTAATCTCACTCCACGATAAATAACACCTCCATTGTAACGGCCCATATTGTAACGATTGGATGTTTAGACACTATATTTAAATATTGATCATTAATAATTCCATTAACAGTTCCAAAATAAGATGTTACACAAATAGGTGAATCAGTAATTCGGACTAGTTCCATTGAGTCCGGATTGTTTGTTACATAAAGAAAATTATATGGATTGCTATATTTTGAGTTTGGACCAGTTGGTGGTCAAATCAACCATGAAAAATGCGTAAATAGTTGTTTTGGGAACATAATGTCGGATTATAATGAAACTTATCTATTTTGAATCATAGTAGTGAGTTGTTACACGCCATTAAGTTTCATAGCGATCGGATATACCATTCAATTATGTGTAAATAAAACGCTTGTCGATTTCTATAAAGAAATTGTAATTTTATAATTTCAATTTTAAAGGCTAACTTCTGTATATAGTCGAATTTGGCACTAAATTAAGTTCCATTGTACTCAAAAGGCCTTTTTATTTATATGAGGACAAGAGGCACATGTTGATTGGAGTTCGCAGGTTTTGGGCCTCATTTGCGAGTTGAAAAAATAAAAATATTAAATTATTAAAACCCAGTCCCTATTCTTCTAACCCGACCCGTACCTTGTAGCGTTCCCACTTCATAAAGTCAACGTTGATTGAATAAAAATGGTTGCTTTTTCTCTTTCTTTTAAACATCTAAATCAGATAAAATTCTTAACCAAAAATATCAATACTAAGCACGTTGAACTCGAACATGAATCCTCTATCCATCTATACCCATTCAGGTTGTTTGATGCTAACGGTTCCTAAGGTTTCCCATCTAGGGTTCCTTTTTAGAGTTGTGATTAGAAATGGAGGCTCTACTAATTAGATTTGGTTTCAAGGTGGAGAGGCGCACCGGGAGAAGGAGTTGTGGGTGGTTCGGTCCTTCATAGGCGTAGGTGTGACATTGTGGAAGTCCCATCTTCCTATACCTCGAGATGAGCAGGTCACACTTTGCTAGGTAGGTCCTCCGGTAGCGATGCGGGAATGAGAAGATCTAGTTTTAAGAGGAGACCGTAATGGTATTTTCAGTCTTCGATTTCGTGGAGTATTGCATTGTATCACTAATTATAGTGCACACGTTATCTGGGTGTAATGGATCCTATGCACGGCCATAAGATTGGAGAAAATTCAGGTAGGGGTAAAGTTGTAAATACAGTTAATTAGTTAACTTAATTGTGTTAATTAGTCATTAAAGCTTATATCAGTCATATATTTTTCATACGAGGTCGACATTGGACGTCATTTCTTGCATTGGACTCGTATTGATGAGGTATACGCTATGGATAAGTTTGAGCTAATTTGGTCGAGGTGAGTGATATTGTCTTCCACTGAATAGTATTTGTCCATATAGTGTATATTTGATGCTTAAAATGATTTCTGATTATAAAATGTAATATTTAGGATTGTTGAACCTAGTAAATAATAAATAAAAATATTACAAAGAGATTTAAGTTTTTTTAACCATGATTATCAAATTTTACCTAGTTATGTGCTATTATGCATGCTATTTACCTGTTTACGCGCTATTACATGCTGTTTTTTAACCATACTTTTGGTTATTTGGACATTTACTTTACTTTTATTTCTATAGATAGATTCTACTTGTTTTATTATTGCTATTATGGATGATCGTTTGCTAGTTTAGGAATTTGATGACTATTAGTTGTATGGCTAAATTGTTTGTTTAGTTTAGCTTAAGAGATCTAGTAATAGGAAAATCTTGTACATTAGAGTTTGAGGTGCTTGTGGATCAAATGCACACATCATTGTATATATTGATTTAATGTACAAGGATGATAGACTCAGGCAGACGAGATAAATTCATAATGGAGCTTCCCACTGCTTGGATGGATCTAACGATTCGACAACATTAGAGCTTGGTGACAGATTTGAAGTGTCGGTAGCGGATCTAAAGACGAAGTATGGACTTGATGATAAGCATGATTTCACGATGAATGTTGAAACTTTTCCATAAATGCATGTCTAACTGATTCTGGTTAAATGGACGATCATTATCAAATACCATGAAGTGGTCAGTATTGATTACTATTATTATTTGCTGCTTTGGCCAATTTGACATGGATGATGGTATGATTTCAAAGGGCATGATGAGGTGGTTCGTTCGACAATGGTTTCGACATGATGGCTCCTCGATAATGTTTAGTTATCTAGTGATGGTGATTCTGAGATAGAAAGCAAAGCAACGATTTCAACAAAGGATAGAGATACTCTGGGATGTAGTGTAGGAATGATGGATCGAGAGCGAGATACTAAAAGGGAGTCATGATATTAGTCACAAGATAGACTCTGCTATGGATTGCAAGTGCGAAGGGATCATCGATACGTAGGTTCGACGAGTACTCAGGAAGAAGGGAAGGAAGATGTGTGGTTCATTTGGAATAGTGCAAGGACCTTGTCCTAGGTCGTACCAATTGGTACAACTTAGGTCCGGACCGACCAAGTAGCATGGATTCAGGTACCAAGAAACAAAGGCGTTATCTTATACCTATTGCAATAAGTTTGTAAATGTGGGGATGTTTAATGGTTGACATAGATTTTTACTTACTTGTCACCATTTAGTACTTAGACATCTATCACACCTTCTTTACATTATGTTTATCATAATATATATATATATATCAATTGTTATGTGCTAACTTTATGGATATACGGGCAGGACAGGTATGATTCTTCATACCCTCTATGCCATGTATACTTACATGACTTTTACAGTACATTGTGATTCTTTAATTGCTTACACCGGACTATTGTATGACCAAAGGTTTTAATTCCCTTTTATTCCCTTGGGTGCTCATTGATGATGCTGATGAGCAGACCAAGTAGTAGGTATGATTATTTTCTGGAGCGGTACAGGTGAATTAGCAGGATGCGACATTTATATATTTATATTCGTACCCTTATTGTTTATTCCAATGTGTGACACTCTGGAACCTTGATAGTGTTACGTATTTCTTTTAGAGACAGTTTATCGGTTTGAGTTTATTTATCACTTGTATAAACTCTATTACTATTTTTATAACTACATGAGCCTATATGCTTTGATTTTGTGGTTTATATAGTTACTGCCTTGTCTTTTTTATAACTATAGTTGTTATTGTTATATTTTATTTGATACATTTTGAGATACGATAGTTTCTCTGATTGTGTTTAAGTTATGTTTTTTTTCTTTCTCTTCTATTTTCTTTTTGTCTTTCCCTTTTTCTCTTCTTCTCTACTTTTCTTACTCTTGATGATCACTTTACATCAGTCGAGTGCTTATGCAACGTGATTTTTGGTTATGAGCACCGATAGTGTATAGCATGTCGTCTCATTTGGTATTAGATCTTAGGTTGTATTGTTTAATCCAAGCAGTACTGAATTCGAGAGTAAATATATACAAGTGAGTACGTACTCGTTTATACTTTGGTTTTCAAATTTATATATTAGTAATATATACTGTAGGTTGTTTAGAACATGGGTGTCATTGGAATAGTTTTCTCTGTTTAGCGGCTAATCGTCCTAACCAATTATCAGAGATAATCTAGATAATGGCAAATAATACCGATTACTCGTTCTCTTGAGTTGAGGATGGGGCATAATCAAGAATTACTAACCTCAATTTACTATTTTGTTTTTCGTAGTGGTATGTGTCATTATCTGGTATGCTCTGAAAACTCTAATTAGATATGGGCTCAAGTGCAGCGGTTTGATTATGTCGCACTATATGGACACTTACATGTCTATGTGGCAAGCCATTATTCAGAACTGAGTCGACTGTTGCGGTGCGAGGGCTGTTTGGATCCTTGTAGAGATTCCTTCGATGATTTTGAGTAGAATGTTGACCGAATTAGGAGTTTACTCCTAAAATACTTCACTTTTGCGCCTAAATTGGTCGAGTGTCTTATCACATTCAATTTACTGAAATCGATTCGCTTAAGACCAAATTAGGATTTACTTCCAAGAGGGGACTTTTTATAATTCTTTGAGATGTTCATCGTTTTAGGATACATGTTTGCATCGAGAGCATGATTGAATTCGATGTGATATCGAGTATGGCTAATTCCCTCTTTTGTCACTCTGAAGTTTGGAGTTTGTAGCCGGGTTACGTGATCGACTCAGGAGTTGATTACTTCATTCAATGAGTGAATGATGTCCTAGAAGAGTTGATTCATATTAAACCCCTAGTGCACTTAGCCCGGTACGCGAGCACCACATAAGTTTCTTATCTTAGCGTATGCACATGGTAAACCCTTAGCATATCATTCTGGGTTTCGAAATCGCATTGCTGTTACCTCGACACAAGTCCTTATCTACCGGGCTAATGTTGTAGACTCAATATTCGTCATTATTAAAGATTATGTAATGTCTCGTATTTTTGGTAGTTAAATATTTAATTCAGTTTATTATTTTAAATATTTAATTTGGAATATTATTGGTTAGTTTGAACGTAAAATTTATATATGTAATTTAAAACGAGCTTGAAATGGCGTGGTAGTTCGTAATATTAAGTTTTCGACTTCAATTGAATATACAGAATCCGATATAAGTCGGAATTCTGTGAAACAATAAACGTTTGAATCTTGTTAATCATAAATTTCATATGAAAGAGAAAAATCCAGATTTCGTGTTATACATTGTTAGTTATGTCCAGTTCAATTTTTAAAATAGTCGCTATGAAATTGTTAATAAACGATAATGTTTATTAAATAAAATATTAAGGGTTTTAATATAATTTGGATACCGCGGGACTCGAAACCGAAAATGTTGAGTTGAATTATCCGTATTTGTTTATATTTGAAGCTACATGTTATTATATTTGAATATATATACGGTAATAATTTATTATTATTTATATTGAATTGTTTCGAAAATAATACTATTTTATCGATATTATATATAGTCTACTCTATACATGTTTATCTTATGCCTTCGCTCTTAAGCCTTGAGAAAATATATAAACATATTCATTATGTCCAATCTTTCAGGCATATACTGACTGCACCATAGCACCACTATAGTTTTTTCTAGTTTGTCTTATAGGGGCAATGTTAGAAGACCTTTATAAACATCTTTCAAACGAGTAGGGTAATCCAGAGGTGGTAAATCCTCCATAGTCTTTTTGGAGATGAGTCCACAAAAACAAGACAAGTAAACAAATCCTCAAGGCGAGATTGAATGTGGCTACACTATTGTGTTTCAGTCATTAGGCAGTATTGGATTTTCCTGGTAAGCATAATAACGAAGTTGTAATTCGGCTTGGTGATGAATCCCGAGAAAGTGCGAAGTTACAAATACTTTCAGGGATAATATTCTAAATAATAATAATACCATGGTATTTATATAATATAGTACTTATGCAGTTTAGTTTACTTTGGGAAGATGTGGGGTATTGCAGGGGTACGTGGACTAGAGATGACTAATTAAATTAAAATATATAGCATATGATGGATGAAAATCAATACAAGCTAATATTATGTACAGAGTTTTGATCTAGTAGTCACCAAAATATTATACCCTATGTCTACCTAAATCAAAATGTACGCCCTAAATTTCTTTGCCAGAATTCTATCCACATGCCAAGTTCCCCTGTTTTCGCTATTAACATGGAATATGGAGGCAAAGTACAAATAAAATATCAATTTACGTTGCTCGGCTGTCACATTACCCAAACCGTGATGCCCAAGTTTACTTCAATACCACGTGTTTCTACACTTATAAAATCCTTTCTCTCCATTCATTCTTTTCATTTTAGAGAATCCAAACCTCTCTTCCATTATAATTGTGCCGCTTTCTCCTTCCTCTCGGCAAAAGTAAATTGAACCGATAAAAAGGAAAAATATACAATAGGGTCAGTGCAGAGAGAAGGCTGTGTGTGTGTTCTGGTGGAACGCCTGGGTAAGGGCAGTGAAATAAAGCTGAGTTGTTGGTGAAGATCTGAGGCGTTTCGGCGAACGGTGGAAGGTGCAGGTTGATGAAGGATGTGTGTTTTTGAGGTGGGAGTTGTGAACCTTTACATGCAGCAAAAAGAAAATAGGAAGCAAGCAAGGGGGACACACTGTGGTGCCTGATTAAGGAATGGAGTTGTTCACATTTGTTTTTAGGCTAATAGTGAGGTTGGGACTGGTACGTTGAGCTAGAGAGTGGTCGGAGTATGGGCAGGGAGGTAGTGGAGTCAGTGCCGGCCCAATGAATTTGATGTCCAAGCCCCAGCAAAGAAATACTCTCAAGGTATAGTGTTAGACGTAAGGCCCAAAAAAAATACAGCAAAAAGCAAAGGCCCGAAGAAAAATTACTTGCAGAAAGCATTGCCTCCAAGATTCGAACCTGGCACGTTTTCCTGCAGGCCATGCATTCTACCACCCTGCCCTTCCTGCTTCAATGAAGGTGTACCAATCTGCTTTTACATAATAGAAAGCACTAAAGCCAAAATACTAAAAAAAAATGCCTCGGCCAGTGGGTTGCCCTAGCCCACGGTCTTGGTGGGCTTCCCTCTGGGCCGACCCTGAGTGGAGTTCAGAAAGGTGGTAGGCAGTCATGGAGAGAAGCGAGTTAAATGAAGAGGGGCAGTACGAAGAAGGAAGCATGAATGGTAGCAGCGGGGGAGGAAGAATACGACATGGGGAACTTTTTTGTTATGTAGCGAAAAGAAGGAGAAAAATGAGAAGTGGCACCACCTGCTTGTGTAAACAAGCACGTGTGCATATATTGGAAGGAGACACCAGAAGCTCATGTGTTCATAGCTACAATAGAGAAAAGGTTGGGGCAGAATTGGTGAGTTCACGAAGTAGTTGCTGACCTGCTTACAGGATAGAAAGTGTACTTACTTTATTATGTTATAACGTTAATCATTACTTTATATTATAAAGTTAATTAAATGTTTTTGCAAAGCAGATGGCTTCGGCCTCTATATTCTCTTAAAAGTAATTAATGTGGCCAAATAGTAATTTAGAGAATTAATTATTTAATATAATCAACGTTGCTTTTAATGGTATAAATCATTCATATCTTAACAGAGTTGGACAAACTGGGTATCGTTGAAATCCTCTCTACGAGCACGACGCGATAAAACTAGTTTGGACAGAGTATAAGCAACTAAGATTTTCAGTTAAATTAAACACTGGTTTAATTTAAATGAAACAGATTGTTTTGACGACAAAGGGAAACCCAAGGTGAGTTAAACTCACTTAGTTCTTCCCACTTATATTTTATATAAGTTGGGTTTTTATTTTTGTGTGTTATGGTTTCTAATGGTTGATTGTTTGTTTGTAGTTAAATATATATATTCATTGATCCCATGAAATTAAACGATTGCTTAATTTCGGTGAAAAACCAAATCGTTATTTTAACGATTTGTCCCAATTAAGATAACTTACCTTATTGGTCACGTTTATAAAATAAACATATTTAATTTAATGAATTGTTTGAATTGTTATTATTGTGTGAAATAAATTAGTTGATATTGAATTGTCGTTATCGACTGTTATGAAACCATGATTTATTTGAATTGAAGGAATATATTTAGAAAACGTATTTGATACAGGGAAGAACAGGTTAGAGGAATTCAACGGGATTCCTCAAATATATCTAATGTTGTTTATTTTTATATTATCATTATATGAATTGTTTTGATTGAATGATTGATTTGATCTATTGACCGTTGACCTGAAATTCAATATTTGTTTTGTTTAAACCAATGGGTAATATTAATTGAGTTATTGGCAGTATATGGGCTATAAATCAATCATTTTATAAATATCGATTTACCGTTTGGTAAATCGACGAAAATGAAGTTTTAAAAAAATTATTTTATAACTAAAGACAGATTTTTAAATCTGTATTTTTAATAAAAGTTTATAAAAAGGAAATAAATACTTATTATAGATTAATTAAGTTTATAATAAATTATTAATCAGTTTTATAAAGGAAAATTTTATTTTAAGAAGATTTATAAGCAAATGAGCAGAACTGAACCTAACAGTTAAGATTTGAATAATTGATTCTAGAAACAATTAAATGGAATTATTTAAACTAATTATATTATAAATAAATGGAAAGTGAGAACTAATTGTAATTGGTTAACAAGATAATCGTGTTTTGGGTTGACCAAGTCGACCTTTTTTACTGGGATTGTTTATTAAATTAATTTGTTTTGAATTAATCTTATGAAATAGTTTAACAAATATTTGTTTTAATTTTAATAAGATTTTAAAAAGGAATTTGCTATTTATTTTTCTTAATAAAGAAGTTAACTACTTTTACAGTAGTCAATGATGAAGTAAATTACTATTTTAATTAATAATTTGAGTATAGATGTAATTGAATTGTGAAAAGAAATTCATAGACGGGTTTATATAAAACCCGAGTTTTTATAGCAAAATTGTAAAATGGGTTTTTAGTGTCTACGATAGCTTAAGTTAATGTTTACTGAATGTTTGAATTAAGTAAAAGGAAATTGAGATAAAAGAGTATATATTAAACCAGAATTTCATAAACGAAGTTTATAAAAAGGAGATGGAGGTGTGAAAGCGTAATTAACGTTACTTAATAATGGGATTGTGTAAAATTGGGATAATTGAAATAAGATTTTCAAAGAGGAAATGGTTGAATGGATTAGATGATGAGGTTGTTAAAAGTGATTTTGTAAAGAAGCTAGTGAAGCATTTCATAATTCAAACCCGTGTTGATAAATAAGTTGGTTTAAGGAATTTAAATATAAAAAGGGATGTTTAATAAGGAAATTACTTAGTCAACGAATTAAGTAATAATGGTTGTATTTGAAAAGGAGATTTTCAAAAATAAGAAAAGGATTATAAAATCATGATTTGAGTAAAATGGTTAAATGGAATTTGGTTTGATATTAAAATAAATATCGGTTTTCGAATTACAACTCATATCTATCTTAAGATAAGAACGTTGTTGATCAAGGTCTGAGAGGTAAATAAATATCCCAACTTGAACGACTTCAGGATTATCTGAGGATGATATTAGTTTGTAATGGGAGAGAGGGTAAGGATAATTTATTATTCCCATATGAGAAATAATAATGTAACGTTAATTTAGAAAGTTGAGAATATAATGGGATTTCCAAAGTAACAGAAATAAAGAGGATTTGGGAATATACAATGTAATTTCCAAGATAACAGAAAATGAGAAGTTTCGAGAAAATATATATATATATATATAATAATATTTCCCAAGTAAAAGAGGTTGTAAAAGGGATTTATGTGAAATGATAATAAAATAGAAATTGGATGATTATAGGATATTTTCTTAATTATGGAAATAAATAGTTTTGGAAATAAATCTTATATGAAATAAGAAAGGAAAAGCTATATTTGTAATATTTAAATATTGTAGAATTTTAACTAACCGTTCGTAATTATATTAAATAAAATACTGGTGAGTACTGAACTCCTCAGCTCATTTTATTCTCGTGATTACTTATTTGATAGTTAAATAACCGACGATCAAATATAACCCGTACGCTTGTTGGTAAGGAAAGACCGGGATCGAGTTTATATTCGAAAACCATTCCGGCCTCAAATACATAGAAGATGATTATTGAAGATGGAGCAATTGAAGTCCATTGATCTTCATGAGCGGAAGAACTACTTGTTAAGTTTCTTTCGTTTAGCGGCTGGAGATATTTTGACAATGATTCTGTCGTGATTGGAATCTACGAATTGCAAGGACTACTCGCTAATAATCCATGGGGTGATTACTATATTGGATGTGGTAGGAGGGTACTTTTGGTTCATCCTATCCCTGGACGACTTGTATGGATGGATGTCTGACAGAGTATTTCCAAAGGGATCGTGTATGTTGATTTCTTCAAACGTACCATAGTTGTGGCAAAGAAAGGCCTTCTCTTCACGACTAAAGTATTTTTGGGGACGTCAATTAGTGATTCTAGCGGATATGACAATGTGGCATTCAAAGTAAATGGTGGCCAGATGTTCGAAGGGTAAATCCTGACCTCAAGCCTCATCAACCGGGAAATGACAAAATTTGGGCAGGCAGCATGGCTATGTGGGTCGCTCCGATCAAGGTGTAAAATCACCTATTTATTATTCTATTTATATGCTGACCATTTTCAGGAAACGGTGATTTGAGCCCAACCGTTGGTGATATACATTTGATACACTCAAGCGAAACGAGTGGTCGGTCATGTATGGGCCAGGTTGTAAGACGTTCTTATTGAACACGGTGTATTCCCCTCTAGAGATACACTATCGACAGGCGGTTTCATACCTTGTCATAATCGGAATCCAATCTCCAATAAGTGCCCGTAGTTTTGATTGTATACTATATGTGGAGCGTGAGATGCAAGTGTTCCGCTAGATTGTTATTTACTTGTATTTTGACACTATTAAAATATCAGAAAAGATATTGATTTCAAAAATGTTTTGGGTTATCGTAAGGTAAAAACCATCCGTATTTATGTGTGGATTTGGTCTTACGATAATCCTTTTCTTTCGAAAAGATTTTAAACTTAAAAATCAAGTTGGATGATTCCCCTTAAAACATTACGCGTTTTTATCACTCTGGTTCACCATACTGACCCGGTATTTGAAATGCTCGGGTTAGACCGGGTTGTTTAGGTCCAGGTTATCAAATGATCCGAAGTCCAGAGACGAGCTGCACGTGTTCAAACGTATGATATCTGATATTTATTTCGCTGTGGGACTGTATATGAAGACAGGTTATTATAATTGTCCAGATGTATTAATATACTCTGATGATTTTAAGTTTTATTTAAAGCTCTCAGTAAAGATTTATTTTCTATATTTTATTTTGTTCCGCTAAGGTGTGAGACTCTGATTCTGTATTGTGTTGGTTCTTCTTCTTCTTCTATTCTAATATTTCTTTTTTTCTTATCTCACCCTCTAACTTCTTTCTATAAACGTTCCGGTGTTTGGAAGGTTGGCATGAGGTATGGTAAATGTATTTATGTCAATTTTCGGGGACGAAAACCTTGGGTCGTTAGAGTGGTATCAGAGCTACTGGTTTAGTAATAACCTTGGCTCTGTGATATAGCTCAATAAAGATGGAGTTAGTAACACCCTAGATTGAATTTGAGTGTATATATATGAGAGCATTTTCCTTAATTTTATATACAAATGTTTTTATTGTGTTCATTGATTGGTTCAAGTGTTGAAAAGCATCGAACTGGTAATGGATACAACATTGTTTGGTAAATAGGGTAAATGAAATAATTTTACCCGAAATATATTTTTGTATAGAAAATAAATAATTTTATCAAATTATTGAGATATTGTGTGTTGATCGATTTAAATAGAATTCAAATTGGATTAAAAATTTGAATTGGAACTTAACTTGGTTAAGTGAAATTAATTTGAGAAAAGGTTTGAAATTAGATTAGTTCAGATTTGAAATTTAGTGAATAATAATTAAATATAAATCTAATGAATATTAATCGATTGATATCCAAATATGTTAAACCAATATAAATGTTAATATTGAATGTAAATTCAATTGATTTGATTAAATTGGTTGTGTATTGATTGTTTATTGTATGTAGATTAGTCGAATAATTGATCAGTGGTTTAATATAAAGATGAATGGATTATAAACCCAGAAAACAAATCCCAGTATTATAAATTTAAATGGAATCACATATGAATTGATGTTTCCTGTTTCATTACGGGAATTGGTGTAGTATATTTGTTGATTAATGAAATGTTAGTTGAATATTTCATGAAATTGTTACGCATATGTCGGATTGAGTTAAGTACAGGTGCCAGATAGCTATGAGGGTTGATTTTGATTGAATATACTACACGTAAATTGAGCAAATATGCTTAGTAGCGCACGAAAAAAGGTACGCCTACATGAAAATATAAATTTTGGTTTTTGGTTTTTGGTTTTTGTTTTCCGTCCGTGTGGGTCGATGTATATATATTATTTGTTCCTGCGATATCGCAGATGGCCCTCTGTACAGGGGAGACTCTGCCAAATTTTTCCAGGAATTTAAAATGTTAGAAAATTTTCGATATTTTTGAAAATTTATATTGATAATACTGAATTGGTTTTCGATTTAAAATAAATTGGATTATGAAAATCTACGGGTTTGTGACACTTACCTTAATAATTTCAAGGACGAAATTCTTTTTAGGGGAAAGAATGTAATGTCCCGTATTTTTGGTAGTCAAATATTTAATTCAATTTATTATTTTAAATATTTAATTTGGAATATTATTGGTTTTTAATAATTAATTCATTTGTTAAAAAGAAGATTGAACGTTAAATTTACATATGTAATTTAAAACGAGCTCGAAATGGCATTGTAGTTTGTAATATTGAATTTTGGACTTCAATTGAATATACAGAATCCGACATAAGTCGGAGTTCTATGAAACAAGAAACGTTTGAATCTTATTGATCATAAATTTCATATGAAAGAGAAAAATATAGATTTCGTGTTGTACATTGTTAGTTATGTCTAGTTCAAATATTAAAATAGTAGCTATGAAATTGTTACTAAATGATAACGTTTATTAAATAAAATATTAAGGATTTCAATATAATTTGGATAACGTGGGACTTAGAATCGAAAATGTTGAGTTGTATTACCCATATTTGTTTATATTTGAAGCTATATGTTATTATATTTGAATATATATATATATATATTTTGACAGTGATTCTGTCGTGATTGGCATCTACGGATTGCAAGGACTACTCGCTACTAATACATGGGGTGATTCCTATATTGTATGTGGTAGGAGGGTGTCTTCGGTTCATCCTATCCCTGGATGACTTGTATGGATGTCTGACAAAGTATTTCCAAAGGGAATGCGTATGTTGATTTCTTCAAACGTACCACAATTATGATAGAGAAAGTCCTTCTCTTAATGACCAGAGTATTTTTGGGGATGTCAATTAGTGATTCTGGCAGATATGACGATGTGGCATTTAAAGTAAATGGTGGCCAGATGTTCGAAGGGTAAATCCTGACCTCAAGCCTCATCAACCGGGAAATGACAAAAATCGGGCAGGCAGCATGGCTACGTGGGCACTCCCATAAGGGTGTATAATCCCCTATCTAGAGAAAATCCATTTCCTTCTTTAATCTATTTCGATGCTGACCCTTTTCGGGAAACGGTGGTTTGAGCCTAACCGTTGGTGATATACATTCGGTACACTCAAGCGAAATGAGTGGTCGGTCATTTGTGGGCTGGTTTGCAAGACATTCTTGTTGAACCCAGTGTATTCCCCTCTAGAGATACACTATCGGCAGGGGGTTCTATTCCTTGTCATAGTCGAAATCCAATCTCCAATAAGTGCCCGCTGTTTTGATTGTATATTATATGTGGAGAGTGAGATGCAAGCGTTCTGCTAAATTGTTATTTACTTGTATTTAGACACTATTATAATATCAGAAAAGATATTGATTTCAAAAAAAAATTGGGTTATCGTGAGGTAAAAACCGTCCGTATTTATGTGTGGACTTGGTCTTACGATTATCCTTTTCTTTCGAAAAGATTTTGAACTTAAAAATCAAGTTAGACGATTCCCCTTAAAACTTTACGAGTTTTTCTCACTCTGGTTCACCAGACTGACCCGTTATTTGAAATGCTCGGGTTAGACTGGGTTGTACAGGTCCAGGTTATTAGATGATGCGAAGTCCAAAGAAGAGCTGGAGGCGTTTAGACGTATGATATCTAAAAATTATTCTGCTCTGTGACTGATGGAGGCAGGTTATTATAACTGTCCAGACGTGTTAATGTACTCTGATGATTTTAAGTTTTATTTAAAGCTCTCAATAAAGATTTATTTTCTATATTATATTCTGTTCTGCTGCGATGTGAGACTCTAATTCTGTATTGCTTTGGTTCTTCTTCTTCTATTCTAATATTTCTTTCTTATCTCACCCTCTAACTTCTTTCTATAAACGTTCCGATGTTTTCTGTGTTTGGAAGGTCGGCATGAGGTATGGTAAATGTATTTATGTCAATTTTCGGGGCTGAAAATCCTTGGGTCGTTACAAATTACATATACACTTTTAGCACTATTTGAGAAAACTAGATACAAATAATATAGATACATCCTAAAAAATATATCTCTAAAAACATGCCAAATAATCGTATGTTATAAAGAATGATCTTTTAATTTATATTAATAATATTTGAATACTGCTGTTAATTGTAACTTTTTCCATTGTAGTTTTTTTATTTAAAATAGAGTTTAAACTATAACCAGTAGAGAACTTTAGATTAATTTGAAATATCATACGACTGTTAATTACTGATGTTTGATATAAATTAATTTATACTTAATTAGCTAAGTCAAAAGGATGTAGGTTCTGACGTTCAGAGGCACTTACTATTCTAGAGATGATTTTTGCAAAAGTTAACAGATATCATTAATTTCAAATATCGAGATATTTAAAATTGAGATTTAGAAACTAAAATTTTAAACCTGATTAAAAACCGAGCATAAATTCGGTTTAAGATCGAGTTTAAAGTCTCAGTTAACTCATTATTTTATGAAAGTTTGAACCCAGTTTAAACAAAATGATTAAATGAGATTTTAACCTAGTTAATAGTCCACACACAAACCAAGTTACACGAAATTTACCTAATTGCATTGTACATTACATTAAGTGTGCAGTGCACTTTTCAGGTTGAGTGGCACAACAGATTGTTTATTTTTAGTCTGCGTAGTTGATCTTGTAAAGCTTGGCTTATATCTGGACATGACGACTATAAATTATTGTGGAAGCAACAAAACTAACATGTAGGATACCAGGACAGAAACAAGTCCAGAAAAAAAATTTAAAATAACAAAATTCCAAATCCAATCTAGTTGGTGTGTGATCTTGAAATATTTAGCATATTTACTTTCATGTGACGTAGAAAATATTGCAAGCTTGATGCATATGAAAAGACTTTAACAAGAGTACTTCTGCTCAACATATTTATGTCTTCAAAGGGAAAAAACAATAACAAAAAATGGTTTATGATCTCTAGCTACCAAATATTGGCAATAACTATGCATATTTATCATTGTCTCATTGCAATAAATTTTAATAAATCATTCTTTCAATAGATTTATTTGTGGTGCAAAGTTTAAAGCACAATTACTTAACTCCATTCACAACACTAAATTCAGCTAAGAAAACTCGTACAGGGTTACATGATGAATCATCTTTAAAATGAAATGAAAACTACAGGTGATGGGAATTATTGCTAAGGAGTTGGCACACAAACGATTTAACCAGCCACTAAAAGTTAAAGTTATAACATAAGTACTAGTCCATTATTTTTGAGTTAATTATCGTGCATTTATAGCTAAGGAAATCACAATTACCTAAAAAATGGAAATATTTAATACAAGCTCCATATATTTCTAATGGCTAGATGTTGCTCGATGTCTATAAAAATTTACGGTGTTTCATACTGAAACAAATTACAAATCAACTAATAGATAAGAAAACACATTAAACAATGAAGTCAATAACACACACGGCATAACATTTCTCAAGTTTGATTCCTTGTTTATAATACAAAAACAATTGTCATCTTAAAAGTTTATCACATCAATTTCAAGAGAAAAAAAATATCATTTACAGTTGGAATAGCTATGGAAATCACTGGAAGAATCCTAATGGAAGATATTGGAAAGCAGGACTATATGGGGGTATGGTAATTTAGATTAATCTAAAGTTACCAGTTCTATAATATTTAAGAGCACAAACATGAGTTAAAATATTTAAGAGCACTTCTGTTTAACAGTTCTATCATAAAACGGGTCACAATCATGAGTTATTGTATTCAAGAACACTTCCCACAACTTAAAAATATTCTCCTTAATATAACTTTCCACAATAAATGGTTTATCATTCCACTTTTATAGACTATTAAGAAAGTTTGAACTATAAACTGATAGTAATTCTTTAATATAAAAATGTTAGATTTGTTACTCGATTCAATAAAAAATATCGTAGCATTAGGAATTATAGTATTTATCCATAATTTGTATTCTTAAAATGAAGAAATATGTAAACTCAAACAACAAATCTGTAAAAAATATCCATCCATTTCATCGTCACCATTCTCCACGTAGGGACTTAAAGTTAGTAGGTGTGTGCAGGTGTTTGTAGGTTTATAGGAAAAGATCTGGTACTAAAATGGGAACTGCTAGCTTACAATGACATATGAAACTCTATAAAGTTTATTTTATACCCGAAAATCTAATAATGAAATTTTTTTGCGTACCTTATTTGGTATAAAATCAAAGAATGGACAAATGGCTTTGATTCAACTAATTTAGGTCCATATCATTATTCATGTATGTTGTGCCTGCATTCACGTAATAGAAGTATTAATATTGCAATATCAGAAATAACAAGGTATGTGAAGACATGAATGAACTTAAAGCTATTTTATCCTTCTTGATTCCCATAAGGTAATGATTGTCCAATTCACATTCGCGTAGTTTTAAGGATTACAGAAAAGTAGCATGATCCATTGCAAAATGCTACAATTTTAAAAGTAAGTTCAAGGACATCACCAACTAGGGGTGGGTGTTTGGTTGGTTTGGTTTATCCGATGATAAAAACTGCAAACCAAACTAAAACCGATAAAAATGAAAACCAAACCAAAAAGATTGGTTGGTTCGGCTGGTTATCCGATTTAACCGAACTAAAAATATTTTACACTTTGTGTTCACAATATTAACTATAATTTTAAATAAAATACAAATATATGATTAAAGTAGTATTATTTATGACTCTTATGCTTCCCAAAGATAATTCTGGTATATATATGTGATGACTAAAATTAACTTAGATAACTAAGCTAAGCTAAAATAATTACAATAATTTGAATAAATTTAAAAATATAATAAAAGTTCAGTTAATTTGGTTAAATCGATAACCAAAACTAAATATTTTTCTGGACCGATTACAAACCGATCTAATTTCAAAACCAAACCAAACCGACCAAAATGAATTGGTTTGGTTGGTTTATTTGGTTTAACCAAATAATGTTCACCCCTATAACCAAACCTGAACTAAGATTTAAAAGTAACATAGCAAAACAACGCAAAAAATGGATACTTATATGTGTAAACTAGGAAGGCATATTAACTATTTATTATTCAGAAAAGACATGACTTTCTTTTTTAAATTTGATTGTTTATTCATCAGCATAACAAAAGATTCTGTTGAAAGGTCAATTCTAAAATTGTGTCGTCGTAGTAATTCATTGTCATTAACTACTAGTGTAGTAAAAAAAACTAAAAGGCAATGAAGCATGAAGGCTGAACCCACATTGAAGTGGCTTTGAATAAATCAAAACGAAATGGAAACTGAAGGCTAAAGCCATATCTAAGGCAATGATGCCTGAAGCCCGACTTAAGTGGAACTGCGGTAGGATCGAGACAACAAACTTAGACAACAGGCTGATTTAATATCTTAAGGCTAAAGAGGAATAAACTGAAGTAATGTTTGGTGATAAGGCTAAATCTTTGAGGCCTGAAGCCAATAATACTAAAGCAGCAAAAAATATAGGAAAACTGAGTGCATGAATGCTTAAAAATTCGTGCTTCAATTTTCCATACAATCGCAACTTGGATAAATTCATGTCTCTAACCATGAAACCTAATTATATGTGGTAAGAAGTTGATTTCTTCCAAATTATTCTTCATTGAAAGACTAGGAAATAGTAGGTATGACTAGTAAATTTCTTAAATGCATATTTCAACAAGTAAATTTCTCTAACCAAATAGACTAATTTCTTAAAAAAACCAGAAAAATTTGCAGTGCGGGACCAATTTCAAAGTTCAAAACCATGCATCCTATAACTTAGCATTAACAACCCATCCCAAAGAAGAAGAAAGGTGTAAGTAATATACATAGTACATTCTAAGGCATAAAATTAAATAATATGCAATTGTTGTTTAAGGATTCAGATATTAGATATCAATAGCATAAAAACAATATCAAAATTACCCAACAACTCCTAAAATTCAATCGTTGATGCTAGAGTGAATTGACGTGGTTGTTGTCGATGGAGTGAATCAAGGTAGTTGCTTATTGAGTGCGCTGGCGCGATTGATGTTGTTGTATATTGCATGTATGAGCGAAGGCGAAATCAACGATGGTTGCTGTTGACAGCAAAAAATGTCGTAAACACCAAAGATACCTATTATTAGGAATAGTTAATTTGGTCGCAAGACTAAGTAAGAGAATGTGGTAAATGACACGAGAATTTATAGTGGGTCAGCCGCGGATTAGGCCTACGTCCACTTTGGAAGGATGTTGAACTTTTATTGATAACTCAAGAATTACAAGGTAGAGCCATGCTCATTATATTCACTTTTATAATTTCCATATGCTAGGTATTTGGGAAAAAGAATATTAAATTCTCCTTCTCCCACAAATAGGAAATGCCATTAGCGAGGTCTAGGAAGCTCTAGGAAGGTCTCAAGTGAAGAAAATCCAACCCCTTTGAAGTGTGAGGCCATGGGCTATTTATAGGAGTGGAGGTAGGTAGGATTAGGTGGGAGTAGGTAAAAAAGGGACCACGTGCATAAAATTCGAACCCGCCACCTGCTGGGTTCGAAATTTCGAACCCGAGGCTGGGTTTCAAATTTCGAACCCAAGGCTAGGTTCGAAATTTCGCACCCACTAGGTTCGAAATTTCGAACCCGGAGCTGGGTTCGAAATTTCACACCCGTTGGGTTCGAAATTTTGAACCCGGTGCTGGGTGCGAAATTTTACACCTGCTGGGTACGAAATTTCGCACCTGCGGGGTGCGAAGTTACCTTTTCGAGGCGCGTGTGGACTGCAGGTTCGGTCGCTTCGAGAGTTGAGATTCCTTTAGGATTTGAGGCCTCGGCTCGGGAACGGTTTGGACTGCGAGGCCTTTGTTTGGCAATGTTTGGAGGATCGGTGAGGTTCGCGGAAGTTGTTGGCTGAATCCTGACTTTGAGTCGATCTGGTGATTCTGGGCAACACACTCGTTGGCGGAAATCGGATAAATCGAGGGGTGCCCACAGTTTCGACCAAACCGGCTAGGTCGATCGCCGTCGGGACTGTGGGGCCCCGGACCCCAACCGGCACTACGCACGGACCCGCTGGACGGCTCGCCTTCAGCTCGACTACGAACGGATACTGATGTAGGTTGCGTTCGAGTGATGCGACATTCTGCTGGTGGCCATACTCAGGTCTTCTGGTATTGGCAACACCTATAGGTTATAAAATCATGCGATATGCTGAGTCGAGCGTGTCTTGCGTACTTTTGGGAACCAGACCAAAAGGATGGTTAACATTTCCCCCCTCAAAGTATCTTTTTGTTACCAGGACGTGCTTTGAAGTGAGATGAGTCTAGTATGGGTGCATACATCTCCATGCAATGCTTAGCGATTGGTTACGACCTTCCTGTTGAGTTGTATGCTGAGAGCGCACTACTTTGGAGCTGTTGGGACGCCTTGTTGGAATATGCTGGTATGAGCTTAGGATTCAACATGGCTAAGAGCTTTGCCTCGTTTAAGTCTTGCGGCTTGGGTTGGAACCTGTCCAAGGCGTTTAGTTCCTGTGGATTAAAGACTATAAATGTTATTGGCCAACTCTCGGTTGCATCAAAGTGCAAACGGTCTATTATCGGGTCGTAATCGCGCATGTAACCACGAGTTTGCACGTGGTTTTGTGTGATGCAATCTGGGCTGGAATAGGTAGCATGAAGGTGAATTTTATGTCCTGGGCTCACGATTGCGCAATTTTATCTTTCGAAATGTTTGAGGATCGGCTAAATCACTTAGATTTGTGAACCCAAGGTTGTTTAATGTTCCGAGCTAGTTCAATCAATCAAAGTTTCGACAATTCATATACGCGAATGCCCTTGTTAGGACAATACTTGTCATATGTCATGTCATGTGTTCATATGGGTTTTCCTTTGAGGCGAGGTCGACCCAAATGCTGGGCATATGCACTTTGATGATTGAGCACTTGGTGAGCACATAAGTGGTCGCTGAGTAGTGATTGACTTGGTAATTAGAGCTTTGAAGTTAAGTGAATATGATTGTAACTTTGTGTATGTTCCCAAATTCTGATCCCGAAACGTTCGCTTAGGGCATACCGATCCTCTGATTGTAGTACCTTCCTTTCTTCTCTTCTCCGGACAGAAAATCAACGTAAGGCATAGAGGATGCCGAAATACTTCTTTTTTACTTTGGAAGTTCGAGGTGTTGTTAGGTTTTCAGTAGAAGGGAAAAGAGATACAAAAAGTAAGAGGGCTTTCGGATTTGGCACTCAAGAACGTGGAGCGGCGGATCATGGGAAACTAAATTAGGAATTTGCATAAAGGTCACCAAGTATGCTTGAACACGGGAGTGGGCTTCGTATCCTGGACACTTAATAAACCCTCCTTGTTTTTCAATAGGTCGAAGTTGGCTTGAGGGATGCGATAATCTAGCAAGTGCACGGGAGCACGACGCATAACTTCACACTCTGATGACTTAGTCTTGGCTCCAATCTTGGGCTCGTAAAATTAAACATTTGCATGGTGCCCGATGAGCAGACAGTGATCAATGAGCTTTGGTCTCGTGACACGGTCCTTGAGGAGCGGACTCGCTTGGACTGTCGGCTCGAATGCTTACCTGGGATATGGACATATAGTTGAGCTACTAGTCTCGGGATCCAATCGATAGCCCAACCATGATACAGTTGCATCTTGACTCAGGCGTTGCGCTGGCAGTTGGTGATGGCCATGGCGCTAGTTGTTGAGGCTAAAATTTTCCATCAAGTTCCAGAGCGCTTGCTTTTCGTGGAGTCTGGGCATTGATGGGAAGCCGAAAAGCCTCCAAGGCCTGGACTCCGGCTCTAGATTTCCTTTGTTGCGAGGTGAAGGCGCTCTTAAGATGGTGGTGCCAAGGGATGCTGTGAAGATGACGCCAGTGCAGGGACTGAAGTGGATCTGATCGGGTCCTATGATTGCCAGGTCGGTGCAATAATCCGTAGAGGGTTGCCCCCAATCCCGGGTATCCGCTAGATTCAGCTCGATGTCAGGGACGAGCTAGCAGGTTCGGATTGTTGCTCAATGTTTCATATTTGGTTTGAAATTAAAGTTGAAAGTAACACAATTGGTTGGCGAATGGTTATGGAGATGGACTTATTCGGGCTAGCCACATAGATATGCACATAAGATGTAATCCTACGGTTGAGTCGTTGGTTCTAGCCCAATTAGGTTGTAACCCTTTTCCAACCTGAGAAAGGTGTTGATGGTTATCGGTACTCACTGCCATAGTTATTAGAACTAGGTGTCGTCCCTACGTTCTGATGTGCTTGTAGGTAGGAAGTTGTTGCATCGAGTGGCGTGAGTTAGCTTCATGTGTGTTTAAGTATGAGCTCGCTGGCAAGGCATTGGGACTTTGGGAACCCAGTGAATCGACCATAGAAACTCGAGAACTTGCATCGAGGTACGATTTTTTGTTTCGCATACTGAGAACTTGTCTAAATTTCCATGTTCCACGGGGAACTAGTGATTGTGCAGCTTCTCCTGTCTTTCGGTTCGGGCTTCTATGCCAGGCCTTCCTAGTATTGCAAGGGGGTTAGAAGTTTCCGAGACCCATGCCTTTCAGTCTGGATCATCCTCGTGGCGAGATGTATGTTCCTCTTTAGAATGGTTGCTCCAAAGGTGTTGAGGGAAATGCCAGCACGGAAGCTAGCGGGGATCCTCCTTAAGACCTGCGATGAGTAAGCTGGTGCAGAGGCAGATGGAGGACTGCCCCCGAGCTCAAGTACTTTCTGACTGAAGAGGATGCGAGCAATGAACCTTTAGTAGTCAAATATTTGTTTCTTTTGCTGGAAAACTCCCTTTGAGCGGAGATGACACCAGGCTTTGCCCCCATGCTTCCTCAAGCATCCAAGTTCCAGTTGGAGCTACAACGGAAACAATCTAGAGAAGTAGGAGAACCCGTGGCTTCAGGATCCCACATTTATACAAGTCTCTTTAGAGGAAAAGAATTTTTGGTTGGCCGTAAGTTCTCATGTGATGGGCATAACTGATGTAAGTTTGCCAACAATGCAAGCTATGGTGGAAGACCGGGAAGCCCGGTTGGTGGAAAAGACTGATGAGCCGGAGGGGAAGAGGGACAGGATGAGGCTTCCATACAAGATGCATGGGCAAAGGCTAGGTAGGATGCCAAGGAGAAATTTGCTACTGTGGTGGCGAAGAAGTAGGCTGGTATTGAGGCGGTGAAGGAGAGAGCCTCTGAGTAGGCTGCGAAAAAGGAAAACCGTCGATGATGCCTACCAAAAGAGGGCGAGGGGACCCTTAGAAAACTCGAAGCAGATGCAATTATGCGACTCCAGGCCAGAGAGCTAGCTGATTATAAGGCCGCCGAAGATGCTGTGAAGAGAGCAGAGTCGGGCGCCAAGAAGACCTGGGGAGAAAACACAGGCTGCATTGGTCCTCGCTTTGACATCGTCCCTAGGCCGTTGCCATGTATCGCTCTTGGGGAAGTTAATATAATTACAAGCGGCGAGGATAATGGAGGGAGGCGCGTATCGACGTCTTACAAATCTGTTACTCTTGTGAAGAGCAGAGGAGGAGGAAGCGATTCTGGAAGGAAGGGGACTATCGCTGGTGGTGACCTGTCAAGCGCCGTACTTGTACAAAAGAGAACAAGAGAAGGATGAGTAGCATCAATAATTGTTAAAGGAATTATGGATACTTCGGGTGAGGTAGACCGATAGCCTATGCGAGCGTGGTCCTCGCTTTCGGTTCTTAAAGACATGGTGTGGTATTCATGTACACTCTGTCATCAGAGAGAAAAGATGTTAGACATGCAGTCTGTTTAATGTGTGTGTGAAAATAAAATATGAATTAGTAAAGATTGCAATTTGTGTTAAGTGTTTGGATGTTCTTCTTATGCTTTCAGGTGTCCCGTCCTCGCATAAGCATACTTATCGTTACACCTAACAAAAAAGTGATTGTGTACCATGCTCTGGATTAATTATTCCAGAGGAGTGTGATTGTGTACCGTGCTCCGGGTCAATTATTACAGAGGGGTGTGATAGAGCGTAGGCTTCTAGTAAGTTTCCCTCATCTTAGGAAACCCGTAGTTTGTGAAGCCAGGCTGAGCACCTGCTGTGTTTGGGTTGCCTGGGGTTAAACCCAAGTATAACGAAGGCATATGACATCGTGTTGTGCGGTCCGTCTGGTATGTGGCTCTCCCATCGTTCATCGGGTTGGGGCGAGCTGCCAAGCATCTTTTATTCGCCGGTGTAGAAAAATCTCCAATCATCAGCCCGTAGGGTCCGATCGTGGCCATGACCTGAACCTAAGCCTTTAGGGCTTTGGGGAGAAACGATTTAAGGTCGGTCTTGGTGCTGTGCCAAGATTCGACTGGCACCCGCAACCGGCGAAGAGAGATTTGCATCGATCTTTGTCGATCGCTGAGTGGTGACAAGTCGCCTGAACTAGGACGCGGAACGATTTATCCTCGGCCTCGGCACTGGGCCGAGGTTTGAGTTAGTGGTTGTTTATACTCAGTCGCGCCATGGGCCGGCAACTCGAGTAGTGTTGCCGGCTCTCGTGCTCGGGGTGCCGGACGTAGCCATTGTTGTTTGGCCTCGATGTTGGATCGAGGTTCGGATGGCGGCATCAGCTCCCATGCTCGGGGTGTCGACACGGCGATAGCATGTTTGCACGCAAGCTAGTTGTCAGGATTAATCAAACACGTCATGAATGTCATGCATAGAGTAAACATGGAAGGGTGATAGGGAATTGAACATCATTGCTGCGGATAACTCTGGTAGTAGTGGCCTTTACAATGCCTCGAATTACGGGAAACAAAACATCGTTGAAAGGCATGAATAGTTGTACACTATGTTATGTAGAGTAGAGGCGAAGACGTTCATTATTCCATGCCCTTGGAAGTTAGGCTTCGTCCATGGTGGAGAGTTTGAAAGTTCCATCGCTAAGCTTCTGTTGTATGAGTATGGGTCTTCCGAACGAGAAGCGAGGCCTTCAGGTGGAGGAAAGACCCGTTTGAGGATGAGGTCGCGGATGTGCCCTCGAGCGGGCCTTTGGTTAAGCTTCTGGTTGTGCCCCGAAGTTGTTGGATACTGAGGGAGGCACAGGTAAGGAGGAGTTGCAAACTGGCATCTCCGATGACCACCTAGAGTCAACTGCGTCATGGAAGCTGTTGTCCTGATGAGCCGGAGGGACACTCTTGAGGGATTAGTTGTCGGAGTCGAGGTCCTGTTTTGTGGGAATCTTTGATGAGTGCTGAGTAGCTCGGAGATCCCATGCGGATGAGTCCCTCCTGGTTGTCTTGTAAGTGGCGCAGCATGCTCGTGTCGTGTTCGCAAATGCTGTAGAACCGACAATATCCTGTAGAGTCCTTTGGTGCGCTCGTCGAATTTTCCGTCCTCGGCCTTTTACATGGTTGGGAATTGCAGGTCGCGAGATAGATTTTCTCGGGGGTGCTGCCAAGAGCGGAATAGCTGCAGTAAGGCGTAAGGCGGAAGTCGTAGATGTTTCATTTTACTATTGTGGCTACCTTTGATGTTGCCGGCATGAGCATGATTGCACTGAGTGGTGTAATCAGAGTCATTGGGGCTCTAGGCATCGCCATGAGATAAGATGTTAAGGGTAGGAGCTCGATTCCTATGTGCTAGATTTCGGCATAGGAAGTAGTAGGCATTCATTCAGAAGATCTCCTGAGTCTTTGATTGCTTCTGATCAGTCCATGCTCTAAGTTCGAAATTAGGTAGTATACCATTTGTGAGCTGGATGTGCAATTCGAGGAGTAGGTTTCTCGACTTCAGCCAAGGCAGTGTGGAATCTTGCGAGATAGTCTTTGAGAGTTTTCATGGGTGCCTTGGCAAATGTTTGAGGCTAAGAGGATGCCTCTAGGCATCGTGATGTGCAACCTGGATTACGCGACCAATCTTTTGGCGAGTAGTCGAGAGTTGGGATATTTCAAGGTGGAAGTCGAGAGAACCCAGATAGAGCCGTCTTGGATAAGGATGGGGAAGCACTTGCACTTTATGGCGTTGGCGACGTGTAACGAACCCATGTGCCATTTGTGGCGGCTAATGAAGCTTCGAGAATCATGGCCACTTTAAGCATGGAGTAAGTGTTGGTGTGTCGAGTGCTGGCACCACTCAGTGTTAAGGATAGCCAAGGTGAATGGGTTACGCGCCGTACTAGTTTTGTAGACATTATGGGCATGCCCCCGTGGCTCCCTCACGATCACACGGATCATGTCGGCGATAATATGTGGTTGGTCTCCTGCCGCATTATAGAGGTCACGATCGGTCAAAGTGAACTTGGGCCCAGTTGGATGCTAGAAGGCGGTAAGTATGGACTCATAACTGCTTGAGTCCGCCTAGCGGAGGCTTGAGCCTCAAAGCCAGGGACGGCCGGGATGACGCATTCCATTTTCGGTGGTGACTCTGACATTGCCGAGATTAGAGGTCAGTCGTGCCTTCATGGAATGTCACATGTGGTGTGTTGAAGCGTCGAGGCCACTCAGCTTTTCGTACGATCCTAGTGAAGGGATTACGCCTCAAGTGGGTTTCTCTTGAGTTGTCTGCATTCCTTCGCATATCTTTCATGATTATTCGGACCATATCGAGGAGATAAGTTGGATGAGGATCCGCCGTTGGAACCCATGGGTTTTGGTACGGTTCTGGGGTTTTGTTGTGAGGGCATCTTCTAGGATGGATGACCGGATTGTCTTCCTCCATGTCCTCGACATCTATGATTGGGTCTTGGTGTGGATGGTTAGGTGGAGCGAGGTGATGCGGATCCTATTCTGGAGGAGCGCGGGTCGCTAGAACAACAGGCCCATCGCCCTGATTAGCGACCATCGGGTTGTGTCGAGGAAGAGGTTGGTTTACAGGACCTGGTCCGTCATTGATGATCAAGCGAGAGCGGTCTCGATGTTGTGCCCCCTCGTTATATGTGACTGTAGTTCTGTCGCCGTTGCCGTTGGCATGACCGTTACCGTTATTCAGAGCATTGGTACGGACGACGACGTTGTTAATGAGGCTGAACCTCCTCCTTTGGTGTAGGCCCCTTGATTCATAAGATGAAGTTTCCGAGGTAGTCAGTCGGGGTCGAGCATTATTCCGAGTTAGCTGAAGTTGGGCAACGATGCATTGACTTTTTTGAAGTTGCCACATAAGGTCGATGTTATTCCTTAATGCTTGGTTGAGCTCAACCGCGGTGTTCTCATATCTTTCATTAAGCGAGCGAATTTGAGCTTGCGTGATGTGCGCTTCGGGGTCCACAATAGGAGGGACGGTTTCATTAGTGGTCGGGATGTCTACCAGTTGAGGTTGTTGGGAGGTACCGGCCTCGGCTACGACTAAAGAGCCGACCATTGTGTTCTTTGACTTCTTTACCATCGTAAGCGGAATCGACAGCAGGTTGAGCATGGAACCTCAAGCATGTCGAAGTCGAGATGATAATTTGGAAGAAAGACGCAAATCTCGAATTCAGTTCTCAGTGAAAGCACCAAATGATGACGGCAAAAAATGTCGTAAACACCAAAGATTCCTATTATTAGGAATAGTTAATTTTGTCGCAAGACTAAGTAAGAGAAAGCGGTAAATGACACGAGAATTTATAGTGGTTCGGCCGCGTATTAGGCCTACATTCACTTTGGAAGGATGTTGAACTTTTATTAATCACTCAAGAATTACAAGGTAGAGCCATACTCATTACATTCACTTTTATAATTGCCATATGCTAGGTATTTGGGAAAAATAATATTCAATTCTCCTTCTTACTCAAATAGGAGATGCCATTAATGAGGTCTAGGAAGGTCTCAAGTGAAGAAAATCCAACCCCTTTAGAGTGTGAGGCCATGGGCTATTTATAGGAGTGGGGGTAGATAGGATTAGGTGGGAGTAGGTAAAATAGGGACCACATGCAGAAAATTCGAACCCTCCACCTGCTGGGTTCGAAATTTCGAACCCGAGGTTGGGTTTGAAATTTTGCACCAGCTGGATTTGAAATTTCGAACCCGAGGCTGGGTTTTAAATTTCGCACCCGCTTGGTTCGAAATTTCGAACCCGGAGTTGGGTTCGAAATTTCGTACTTGTTGGGTTCGAAATTTCGAACCCGGAGCTGGGTGCGAAATTTCACACTTATTGGGTGCGAAATTTCGCACCTGCGTGGTGCGACGTTCCCTTTTCATGGTGCGTGTGGACAGCAGGTTCGGGCGCTTCGAGAGTCAAGATTCCTTTAGGATTTGAGGCCTCGGATCGGGAACAGTTTGGAATGTGAGGCCTTTGTTTGGTAATGTTTGGAGGATCGGCGAGGTTCGCGGAAGTTGTTGGCTGAATCCTGACTTTGAGTCAATCTGGTGATTCTGGGAACACACTTGTTGGCGGAAATCGGATGAATCGGGCGGTGCCCACAGTTTCGACCAAACCGGCTAGGTCGATCACCGCCGGGACTGTGGGGCCCCGGACCCCCACCGGCGCCGCGCCCGGACCCCCTGGACGGCTTGCCTTCGTCTCGGAGTACGGCTCGCCTTCGGCTCGGCTGCGAATGGATACCGATGGAGGTCGCATTCGAGGGATGTGACATTCTGCTGGTGGCCAGACTCAGGTCTTCTGGTACTGGCAAAGCCTTTGGGCCATAAAATCACGCGATATGCTAAGTTGAGCTTGTCTTGCTTACTTTTGGGAACCAGACCAAAAGGCCGGTTAAAAGTTGCTGGCGAAGTGAGCAGCTAAGATGTGGTGTTATCTACTAACAGTTGTTGTAATGGATTGGATTAATGCGGTGATGAATAATCGTTGCGAGAAGGGAATCGGTGTGGTGAATTAATGCGTTGATGCGAGGAATTGATGTGAGAGGTAAAACAATGAAGGGGGAGCAATAGGGGAAGATGAAGATACGGGAGGGAGATCTCACTTTTCAAGGCCTTAATTTTTTTTACTAGTAAAAACATACCGCCTTTTTTGGCTCTTGCACTCGCAAAGATCTATAGCAGATTAATCTTTTCATAGCTCAATTTATAGTGATTTTTTGAAGTAAATCATTTTATATAACACTCTAATTATAAGGCTATGATATAATGTTGTATCAACCATATTTTCTTGTAGTGGGCCATGGTTTTCTTGGATTTAGATTTCTCTTATAATACGATCTAGAGTGATCTTCGGATTTCTTGGTATTCTGGTCTTCTAATAATATGATCTGAAGTGATCATGACCTTCTTATAATATGGCCCGGAGCAACCATGGATTTCTGGTTTTCTATTAATATGATCCGGAGAGATTGTTGTTTATTATTGTTATTTATTACGATCCGGTGTAATCGTGAACTCTTAGACTTCGGATATTGGATTTCTATTTTGAATTTCTATGGCTTTTGGATTATTCAAAACACATCTTGCACCAAAAGATATGGTTTTGGGGTCAAAGTATTGACCTGCATTTTGGCCAAACAGTCATATTACGAATTTCTAATAATCAGTGTACTCAGGATTTGAGTATATGCTTTAGAGATCTAAAATTTATTGGATAGAAGTAGAAAATCAACCCAAATGTGTTGAATTAACATATGAAAATCTCGGGTTGAATTGGTCGGTTTGACCCCTCTCACTAACACACTTCACTTTGGCTCGAAGGACCCCGGATCGACACACCCACGTCGGCACGAATACATCATCATGCTACCTACATGGTATCTTAACTTTGGTTCGGGTCGGCTATGTCGACCCAGGGCGTACCGATTCAAAGCTTGGAGCAATGTAAAGATCCACTCTATTAGCTACAAACGAAGACAAACTACCTATTCTATTTTCTGTAAATTTGGATTATGGCACACATGGATTGGAGAAAGATATCTCCCACGAATAATACTAATTCAAACATGGAAGGCTCGGTTTGGATACTATGTCTACTATCTCTGATCGAGTGCAACGTGGCCAGTCTGACCCGAGATGGTTTCCTCGTGGCATATCGATCTGGAGAGGTCACCCACATTTAAATACACCTGTTCGGGACTCAAATAGGGGTCAACTTTTTCTCCACCGATCTACAAGCAAAGACATTGTGTTGTAGGGGACAAACACCATTGTTAACGCAAGGATTTTTTGTTGTATCATTTTTTCTCTACATTTCTTACAAACAAATATGCTGTATCTTGTAATTTCGCAGTATAAACAATAAATTATAAAGTGATATTAGGTCGGATTGCTGTACCACTATAAAAAATATTGTGTGTTCTTGTTTTTACTATATTATTGCATTCTATGGCTGTGATTATGAAAATATCAGCTGTGATTTGCATATGGTTGGTGCACTTCGGGGGTTGATCTTCAAACGGAACACTTTTTGATGTCAACACTTTCCATATTTATTTTGAGTAACATGTGGAACCTAAGAATTGACTCAAGATTGCTTGTCGGTCCTAATAAACTCCATGAGTGGTGTATACCCCGATTTTCAATGTCTTCACACCGCCTAGACAGTCACTCTAGAAATTGGCAGAGGCAACCCTCGAAACAGAGACCTAGGACTCATCCCAATTCATCCGCCTTTAACCAACTGAGCTAGGATGTCGGGTAACACTTCCCATATTTAGAAATTAGGATATATAAATTTGGTTGCATTAATATATTGCCTTGTACGAAATTGAAGTAGGTTGCATTATGTTTTATGCTACAGATAACTGTACTTTTTAAAGATTAGTTGTTCTGCTTCCATTGTGTAGTCATCTGATTTATAGTGTTCTTCCACTTTGAAATGTAGGATACGAGGCATAGTTGTAAGAAACTATCAGGCCTTTCTAACAACCAAGTTTTTACTATTTTATAATTGTTATTCGCATGTTTTAGCACAATGCTATAATTAGTTACACATATTGAAGTAATTTTTGAACTCTTTTGATATGATTAAATCACCTAACTACTGTTCTATAACTTGCATATATTGGCAGGTTTCTATATTTTCAGAATATGGAAATCCTCAAATAGCTGGGGAGCCAAATTCGGTAACTTATGCTCTTGTAATACTTCTATCTGATATTGGAAAGGTTGCTTAGTGATGCGCTCTTATATTTGATATTGAAAAAAATTACAATTATTACTGATGTTTTTTTTATTATTATTATGCTTCTATCGTTTATGTCAATTTAGATATATATTAATAATAAAATGAAGTATCGGTTCTCGGTATTGCATATATGCTTTCGTATATTGTACATGGGCTTGGACTTAAAGCCCACCATCACATTATATTTATTCTCCATTACAGATGTAACAGTTGGGCTATGCAAGTATAAATAGTCCCAACATATTGTACATTAATTCATTCGAATACTTACAACAATCATTACAACTTCTATCTGTTTTAGATTCCTATTATGGTATCGGAGCAGAAATAAGTCAAACGGCACAAAATTCTAGATTACAAACTTGTATTCGATCATTCTCAATCCAGAGAGAGTAGATTTTATTATTTCTCCTCGGTTAATTCTCATCATTGGAGAATATACCCCTCTTCGATCCGTATTCTGTTCTTATCAGGAATTTGATCGGAATTGCCTCGCCAAGAGGTAGGAATCAGAGAGATTTCATCATTTTCCACTACGTTGGCTACAATTTTGGCCATCTGACATTGCTGTCATCATCTGGCCTGAGATCTGGTTGCATAAATCACCATTACAGGTGATTTTGCCATCCAAGAATCTCATTTCTTGTTCTTACTCATCCCTTTCATCGAAGATCTGGTTGCTGAAACCACTTTTCAGTGATTTAGCCGTCCAAAGATCCTCTGGTCAGTCAAGAAAGTGTTTCTTGATCACATGGCTAGAAGCAACGAAACTCCCAGTTCAACCAGCTCAGGAGCTACCTCCATCCCCTAACTTCCCTCTGATAAAACCCAAAAGCCAAATAATTACCATCTGACTGGACGAGGTAAATTACATGCTACAGAAATTTCAGTTAGAAGCGGCACTGAAAGGATATGGACTTCTTGATTTCATCAAGGACACGGTCATAATCCTACCAGCAATGATTCACGACAAAGATGGAAATTTTATCAGTAATGTGGATTACTTGAGATTTCAAAAACAAGATAGTCTTCTTGTATCATGGCAGATATCATCTACCGGTGCTAACATGTTATCACAAGTGATAGGGTGCAATACATCTTTTGCTATGTGGAGTAATATTGAACAGATCTTTAGTGCACAATCGGATGCAAGAGTTATGATATACCGACGACAATTACAATGCATTAGAAAAGATGAGATGTCCATTAATGATTATCTAACTAAGGTAAAAACCCTATGTGATAAGCTAAAGTCCACTGGACATATGATTAGCGAAAGTGAACATGTTCTTTACATCACTGGAGGACTATATGAAGATTATGAATCTATTGTTACATTCATAGCATCGCAAAAGACTGTACCTGATCTACAGTATGTTCATTTGACTCTCCTTGCACATGAAGGGAGAGTTGAACAGAAAAAGCTATCTCAATTTGAGTTTTCTGTCAACAATGCCTCCACAAAAAGAAATAAAGGTCAACAAAAGGCAATACTGGTCAAAACAACAAACAAGAAAATCAGTTTTACAGAGGTGGTAATGGACAAAGTGGCAGTGGCAGAGGCAGAGGGGGCAGATTCAACAATAATAACAGGGTGAAATGTCAAATATGTGAAAAACATGGACATGTTGCGAGTAGGTGCTATTTTAGATTCAATACTGAGTACAATGTGAATCAGAAAAATCAGGGAAACCAGAGAGCACCAAACATTAATGTAGCTCAAATGGCACAACAAAGGACAAACGGTGAAGGATCAAAGGGTGCAAACATTGATGACTCAAACAAATCAGAGGACATAAATCTTGACGACTAGTACCCAGATTCAGGAGCAACAAATCGTGCGACTAACAATTTACAGAACTTAAATCTAGGGAACAAAAATTACTCAAGTATGTGCTCTGTTTCCATGGGTAATGGTGAAACTGTTAGTATATCACACATTGGATGTGGTTATATTAAAGGAAAAAGGGAACTTTATTTAAACAATTTACTTAGAGTGCCTAATATTAAGAAAAAACTTAATCAGTGTATCACAATTTGCTAATGATAACCATGTATACTTCGAATTTCACCCAAACTACTACCTAGTTAGAGATTTACTGAATAAAAATATATTACTACAGAATAGTTTGGATAATGGGCTGTACAAATTCAAGAACTTGAAGTCAAGACATGCTACTGATAATGGAAACTGTTCCTAATGATATGTATAAAACTTTTGATGAATGGCACTGTAAATGGGGACATCAAAATACTAAAATAATAAAACATGTCTTGAATGAAAATAAAATTGATTGCAATTGCGTACCTGATCATTATATATGAAAACACTGCCAAATTGGAAAAAGTCAAAAATTTCCCTTCACTGGGTCTGACACAATATATAGTAGACCTCTCAAACTCATAGCTGCAGATTTATGGGGACCCTCTCCAGTAAAAAAAGATCATGGATACAAGTATTATCTTCCCTTTGTAGATGCATTTACTAGATATACATGGATATATCCCCTTAAAAGTAAGTCAGATGCATATATCAACACAATTCAGTTTGTTACTCGTATTGAAAGACAAACAAATTGCAATGTTAAAGCCATACAAACAGATGGTGGTGGGGAATTCAAACTACTAAAGAAATTTTTTGATAGTAAAGGAATATTACATAGAATAACCTGCCCACATATATCAAAACAAAATGGGCTAGTGGAGAGAAAACATAGGCATATTGTTGAAAAACGGCTTACAATAATGTCACAATCATCAGTACCTTTGAAATTTTGGTCTGAAGCTTTTGTGACATCGGTGTATTTAATTAACAAAATGCATACTGAAATTCTAAAGTATAAAATCCCATATGAAGTGATGCATGGTACTAAACCAGATTGTTCTAAGTTAAAGACATTCGGTTGCCTATGTTTTCCCTGTCTCAGACCTTACAATAAACACAAATTAAGTCTGAGATCAGCCCCATGTACCTTTCTGGGCTATGCTAAGAATCAGAAAGGATACAAATGTTTAAATCCTAGTGGGAGGTTATATATTTCAAAACATGTTGTGTTTGATGAACATGTCTTTTCTTTTGCAGAAAAGGACATCAAAACTACAAAAAGAATCATCAACACTAAAAGAAATATCATAGCACCACCAGAACTTACAAAGGACACGGCTTACAAATACAAACCGCAAATGCAAATAGAGGACAAGGATGATGAAAGTACACCTAGTACAAGATCTAACTACAGTCCAGCAAGTTCACTAATTGGAGAAGATGATGCAAATAATGACATGGATAATGCAGAAAATGTCGAAGAGCAACCAACTAGCAGCAATGGCAAAACAGCAGATAATTCAAGCAGTGAAGATGAACAACATAATCAAAACAGACATCACATGATCACTAGGACTAAGCATGGCATTTTCAAACCCAAAATATATGCTACAGCTATAGATAATAAAGAGCCATGTAATTTTAATGAAGCTATAAAGTGTGAAAAATGGAAGAATGCCATGAATGAAGAATATGATGCTCTTATCAGATTTAAGACATGGAGTTTGGTAACAACACCTAGTCATAAAAACATTATAGGGTGCAAGTGGACATACAATTTAAAAAAGGAAGCAGATGGAAGCATACAAAAACATAAGGCCAGGCTTGTCGCAAAAGGGTACACACAAGAGTATGGTTTTGATTTCAAAGAAACTTTTACTCCTGTGGTCAAGCATACTACCATTAGAGTGATTATCAGTATTGCTCTACATAAACAATGGTGTATTATGCAACTAGACGTTTATAATGCATTTCTAAATGGGGAGCTACAGGAAGATGTTTATATGGAGCAGCCAGAAGGTTACAGAAACACTCATGACAAACATCTTGTATGTAAGCAACATAAAGCTATTTATGGATTAAAACAAGCATCAAGGGTCTGGTATGACAAACTCAAAGACACATGTTCAAAATTGGGATTCATCACAGCCAAGTCAGGCATGTCTTCACACATCAAGAGAAGTGGGAATGACATCACATATATTCTAGTATATGTTGATGGTATACTAATTACTGCCAGTAATCAAAATTAAGTTAACAAGATCATACAGTATTTGAATCAGGCTTTCTCCATCAACGACTTAGGAAATTTGAATTATTTTTTGGGAATACAAGTTATTCGAAAATCTAAAACAAAAATTCTATTGTCACAAGAGAAGTACATTTCTGAATTACTTGTTCGAGCCAAGATGGACAAAGAAAAACCTATGTCGACCCTTATGACAAGCAGCCTGAAACTATCTAAACAGATGGGTAAAGCCATTCAGAACATTAAGGAATACAGAAGCATGGTGGGTGCATTGCAATATTTAACTGTAACTAGACCAGACATTGTTACAGTGTGAATAAAGTATGTCAATTTATGCAATCACCACTCAATGAACATTGGATTGCAGTTAAGCGTATTCTACGATACCTAAAGGGTACTATTGACTATGGTATTACATTAAGAGCTAGTAAGGAATTATTCATACAGGCTTACAGTGATGCAGATTGGGCGTTAGATTCAGATGATCACAGATCAATGACTGGGCACTGCGTATTCATGTGGCTCAATCCAATTTCTTGGTGCTCAAAGAAGCAACCGACCATTTCTCGTTCCACTACTGAAGTGGAGTATAGATTGATGGCTAGCACAACAGTTGAAGTGATGTGGATTAATTCACTACTTAGTGAACTAGGGTTTCTTCCCAACAACAGACAGTGATATAATGTGACAATTTAAGCATGGTTTCTCTATTTGCTAACCATATTCAACATGCTCGTACAAAGCATATTGAAATTGATTTATACTTCGTACGAGAGCAGGAAAACTAGATGTGAATCATGTGCCTACTCAATATCAAAAGGCAGATGCCTTCACGAAGCCGATTTCAGTGAAGAACTTCACGAAATTTCGAGGAGACTTAGGATTGAAGATGGTAGCGGCGCAGATGGAAAAAGGGGAAACCCTAGATAAAATTGAGAGGGACTAATAAAATGAAGTATCGGTTCCCAGTATTGCATATATGCTCTTGTATATCGTACATGGGCCTGGGATTAAAGCCCACCGTCACATTATATTTATTCTCCATTACAGATGTAACCGTTGGGTTATGCAAGTATAAATAGACCCGAAATATTGTACATTAATTCAATCGAATACTTACAACAATTATTACAACTTCTATTTGTTTTATATTCCTATTAATTAACTGAAGATTAAACAGCAGTGCTCCGTGTCGACACTGTGATCGACATCAGTACCACCTTACATCTCAAACCCGCAATACCTGTTAATGCTCTATAAACTCCCCTAACCAGATTAGCTTTGAAGATGGGTTTGTGTGTGTACACACACATAAACTGATTATTGTTGGAAAATCAATTTAATGCAGTAGAGCAACAATAAAAATCTACATTAGTCAATTATTTGCTCTAGATATGCATAAAAACAAGTTATTTTCCATTTACAACGATGATTATGCAAGTGAAAAAGTATGTATTTAAATACTTTAAGTTTTCAGTTTAAATTCAGTTTATTATCGTTATTTAAACCGGGGTGAATAAAACTCGTACTATTATAGAAAATCAACGGTGAAGCAAGAAGCAAAGCAAATGTCAGCAAAGAAAATAATGAACATATTGTCTATGTTTAGAATTGCTAATGTAACATTCATTTAAATTGTATCAAATAATTCTACAAATGTTAGTATGTTATCAAAATGTTTTATTGATTTTGTCATCATTTTTTTGTTCTATAATGTTATTGGCAATATATTTTGTTTAATTGTGATATATGTTTCATTGCCGTTTGGCATTGTCGAAATGAAAGTATTATTTGTTGGGTTTAAGGTATAATACAGTGAAAATGCTGAATTTTTTCTGTAGGAATTGCGTTGGAAAGGCATGAAAAATTCCAAAATTCGTATTTCAAAGAAGGAGAATATGACATCGAAAAAGCTACATGGAATGAAAAAATGTCATAAAGACGTTGGAAAACATCTAGTGACAGACATCGAAAAGATGCTACATTTTTTTTGCGTAAAGCGAGATGCTACAATTTATTTGCATGTTAGTTCCATAAATGATTTTTACACCAAACCGATACCATTTTGACATCAATAAAACATTTTTTTAATGTAGTGTTCTCTAAAATTCAGATGAGTTTGTGCTTCTCGTATATCTTCGATTCTCTTTTATGTATTGGACAAAAAAGGGTGTTTGTAAGGGTTTCTTTTCTTGGAAATGTCACAACAATGTTTTGATTGTTTTTATGTTAAAGCTTGTATTCATCATGTTTTTCTTCGATGATCATATTATGTAAAATAATATAACAATATATGATATCATATGATACTACAGGATCGTGGTAGTATATCTTTTTTTAATATATGAAACCTACTTCAAAAAATCCAATTGTTCATCAATATCTTTTCTTAAACTGTCTTGTTGTATGATGAATTTTGATGTATTGTAGTGTCTTCTAGTGCTTGTAGAAGTGTTTTTCACTTTGATAAATTTCATCTAACAAGTAACGACCCATGGAATAATATTTTTCACCTATTTTGTAATTACATGGAAGTGCTATGTAATTGCAGAAGTCATTAAATAAATATGATTATCTTGGAACGTAAATATCACTAAATGAACTTAATATTAAGAAAAACATGTCATATATACAAATCGAATAACACAACACCTTCCAATATAAAATTTATCCTTTTGTTATGTTTTGAGTATTGGCCTTACAATCAATTAGACAATTTTTTCATCTTTTGTGTATGCAGTCTAAGCATTTTGACATACTTGGAAATCTGCTATGAACTCCCGCTGCTAATAGTTAGCCAATGTTACGAGGGATTAGGAACTGATGATATTTTTCATTAATCTGTATAACAACTGTTTTGCAAAATTCTCTCATACTTAAGACTATTATTGAAAGTCTCCAGTTAGCAATTTACCATATACTGCATAACTAGATGATCCATGCAATAACATGCGAAGTGCAGTCATGGATTTTTGAACTGTTGAAATTTCAAATTTGTTGATCTTATATACTGTGTGTGAAAAAGATGTTTGTTTTGGTTAATTTACCAAAAGTCCTATTAAAGACGTTTTTTAACATATAGAATTTTAATCTGAAATCTACTTCACATGATTTTTTGGGAAATAATCCATTATTAGTTAGTTGAGACCTATAGCGTTATTTCTTCCATATCACAAGTACCTTGTTCCAGAAACACTACTGTCTTAGGGTGGATGGTTGCTTTCATCATTTTCATAGGCCATAAAATCCATCACTTCACTAGTTATCACACTTTGTTGATCCATACAATGTGCAATGATATCGTCTGAATACGATGTCGAGGATGAGAAACGCCATTATGTTTTAAAGTTACTCATATTTTATTGGTGAAATAATGATGATGAATAGTTCACTAAACATTTTATGTCATTCTAAGTTGGTTGTAATTATATACTATTCGATTAAATCATTTGTCGCAGTAGGAGTGAATGTTTGGTTGGTTTGGTTTATCCGATGATGAAATTTGTCAAATCAAACTAAAACCAATAAAAATGAAAACCAAAGCAACCAAATTAAGTTTGGTTGGTTCAGTTGGTTATCCGATTAAACCGAACTAAAAATGTTTTACAATTTGTGTTTGGAATATTCACTATAATTTGAAATAAATTATAAGTATATGATTAGAGTATTACTATTTATAATTTTTTTGCTTTCTAATATTGATTTTGACACATAGCGGATAATTAAAATTTATTTAAATAACTAAACTAACATAAAGTATTTATTTTAATATCGATAATTTTGAAAACATAGTAAAAGTTTGGTTAATTTGGTAAAACCAATAATCGAACTTAATATTTTTTTGGGTCGATTACAACCCGTTTTAATTTCAAAACCAAACCGAACCAACAGAATAAATTGGTTTGGTTGGTTTAACTGAATAATGCTCACCTCTATGTCGTAGGCGTGAACTATCCTCATATTACTGATATAGAAACCACACACTGTGCTTTTTTATTTATGTTGGGAAAACTATATTCAACTAACGGTCAGCCAATATGTGTCACATAGCTAATCGTTAATATCGGGCGGCCAATCAGTTGTTAGGTTAATCGAGTTTGTTAGTTAATGCAGTTCGACTAAGGTCGGTTAATTGTATAACTTTAGATCGTGTCACTACTTATGATTGGTTTGATTTAAATTTGGTTATAGAAAGATATGAGTGCATTTGCAGTAAACGATCACGGAGCATTTAAACGGAGCTGAGAGTTAAATGGGAAATGCATTTGCGACTTTAAGCGGGGCGTTTAAGTGGTGTATTTTAATAAGGCATTGTTATTCGCACTCCAAAATAGGTTAAGGGGTGGTCAATTTTAAGGGCACTCCAGTCATATTTAGAATTGTTATGAGGCGTACTGAAACAAAAATTAGTATACGAAAATACCACTACTTTACCTCTCGGGTGTTGTTGTTGACACTCCAATTTTAGTTAAGGGGCATCACGTCAAAAAACAAAAATTCGGTATATCCCACCGTTTTTCATTTTAATCATTTTCGGTGGCTCTTCTCCGATTTTTAGTGCTAAACTCGACATACTCCCGCTGAATTTCACTGATAAATTTGGTAGAATCATGCCGAATTTTAACTAAGTCCCCCTGAATCAAAAGCGGAGTATCACAACAACTGATAAACACATGCCTCAATTACCAAGGTAATGGTAGTTTGGTCATATTATAATTTAGTTTTAAGAGGGATCACTTTCTAACTCCTCCCCTTAATAAATTTAAAAAACATAAAAAATGAGTCACCCCTTAACCAATTTTGGAGTGCGAATAACAATGCCCTTTTAATATATGATTTTTGTAATTATAGTTTAATAGTTAATCATTTGTTTTGTTGTGTAGTATGTTGAAATATTTTTAAAATTTTATTGAATATTGTCGTCAAGGAAGGAGTGCCGAGGGGTGACAACCTCCTGGATGGGAGTACGCATGCCCGGTCCAAGTTGTTTTTGGTCCCTGTGCAAAGATAAAACAATAGATCAAATGAAGGATAAAATTGCAGTAAGGACTCTGTTAACCCATTCAAGCATTCTATCAAACACTATGTGGGTACTCAACCAGATAAAAGAAAATATTAGGAACCAGCATTACCAGCATCAACCAACATGACAGGACCGAGCAGTGTGTTCGAGCACTCAAGGCAGAGCAGCATGCTCGAGTACCCAAGTCGAGCGACATCTTGATGGTCTGAGCACTACTAGTCGTTCACTTCAACACAGGGTCGAGCAACCCATCTCTTAGACTGGTCGAGCAGCAGCAGCCTCCTCCAGCATGTTGGGTCGAGCACCACATGCACGAGCAACTCATCAGCAACTCGGTTGAGCACCACCTCTTGTTGTAGGGTCGAGCGCCTAGGCTCCTGCTCGAGCATGACAGTGCGAGCTAGGGCTCGAGCACTTCATCTACGACACGGGTCGAGCACAACCCTAATAAGTGGTCAAGCGGTCTTCTTGCATGGAGATCTGAACTTATGTAAGGAGTAGAATTATACAAGAAATAGCAATGGCACACTTATAATTTCCAATCCCCATTTTGCACCGTAACTCAAAATATAAGAAAGGGATAGCAATTTGGTGATTATTTACCCATTTCTTAATAGTAAAGCATATATATTAGAAAGATGCCATGTGAATAAGTAGTAAACGACAAGAATGGCAAAGGCGTGATTAGAGGAGTCGGTCATATATATATATATATATATATATATATATATATATATATATGTATATATATATATATAATGGTATAACAGGTCACTCGTGTGAAGAAAGCTCGCTTGTTCATTGTTGAGAAGGGGTCGTTCGCGCATGTAATAGGTCGCACCTATTCCTGGACGTGCAAGTTGGAGCTAAATTGGCGCCAATTGTAAAGAGCAGATGGCCAGCTATCCCACATGTTTTGGCACCCCATAATTACAACATTGGCACTCCGTTTGCTCCACACAAATACCACCTATAAATACTCCATTTCACAACCATTCAAGGGGCCGGTCTAAGCCACCCCGAAGGGTTGTCATTCAGGTTCTCTACCATTCTTAAGCACTTCAAGCTCTCTCCAGGCTCCATTAATGGCTTCTCAAGCTCATTCCATCGTTCTCCATCGACAATTCGACCGGATCAAGTCATCTTCCATCCCCATTAGAGATCTGCTTAAACTATTTCCATTCTTTTCCATCGACAACTCGATCAGATTCCTCCAATCTCTTCAAGTTCTCTCCAACCGCCATTAATCATCCTCCAAGCTTCGATTCACATCTCAACCCCCATGGATTTATCAACGATCCTCTAAGTTCTCAAACTGTGGAAGACATACTCCCATGGTCATCGCATTCATAAGGATCTAGCTATTTCCATAACGGATTAGAGAGAATCAAGTCATTAAAGAGAGGAAAATCATTGTAAAAAGAGAGAATGATCAAAATGGAAGAGACATGTACTTTGTAATATCAAATATGATAATGAAATCGCTTCCAAAGTGGATGTAGATCTTTCCTAGATCGAACCACTATAAAATTCTCGTGTTTTTTATTTGCTTTTATTTGTCGTGGCTCCATTTTCTACTACTTACCATTTGGTGAAGTATGGTTTACGTACCTTTGATGTTTAAACCAATTTTTGTTTAAATATTTGGTGCCCACCGTGGGTCCACGTACGCACTTCTCTCAAATTTAAAATCCTTGCATTGACGTTCTAAGCCTACTTCTACCATAGATTCTACAAGTCTAAGATCTAGGCCGATCGACGAGCTCTCTTCTAAATTCAAGTCCTTGTCTAAGATAATGGCTAAATCTAAGAAAACAGCAAGTAATGTCGTTGAATGAAATGATAACATTCCTAACAACGAAGCTACGCCACTAACTAACCGTTTCGAAGTTGGCGAAAGCTCAATAAGTGGAGTCGTGGTAACCAAAGCTGAATTAGATGTCGTCGTCGCTAACTTGAGTCAACTAATGGAATCCTCCAACAAAGCTTTAATGAATTCTAATAAAACATTAATGGATGCTAATCAATCTTTAATGGATAAAATGAGTGCTCTCCTAAACGCTCAAGCCAATCCCGCTCCTCCTCCGAAGATCCATGTCAACCTTGAGAATGCAAATTCATCAGCCTCCGATCAACATCATAATGACAACTTGGAAGGACTTGTTGACAAAAGCAATGCTAATACCGAAGACACAAAGTTGAAAGCTAAAAACCATTCCGATCGAAATAACCAACAAGTTGCAAGTTCCGTTATGGGAGAAGCTTCCCATATTGGAGGTAAAAGACCTGGATCCTCTAATCACGATTGCTCGCCATGACGAGCATCCCAAAAAGAGATCGAAGTCCGCTCTCCTGAGCGACACAACTCGAAGGAATATATTGTGAATATGGTAAAGCAAATCATGGAAGATAACATGGCTCGCAAGGATAGTGAAAGGGAATGGGACTTCTCCCTCAACAAAAATTCATTCACGAAGAGGACCCGCAAAGCAGAATTCCCCAAAAAGTTCACTTATCCCACTCTGCCTCCATACAATGGAGCTTCTAATCTGAATCATTTCCTATACAAATACGAGTGGCATATGAATGTAGCGAAGGCGATGGATGAGATCAAATGCTTGTGCTTCCCTCTCTATCTTGAAGGCGTTGCATCATTATGGCTCACGAGATTGCTACCCAAATTCATCGACTGATTCGATGATTTGACTTTGAAATTCAAAGAGCAGTTCAGGCTACAAGCTACAAAGGCTAAGGAAATTATTTCTCTTACATCAATGAAGCAAAATGCAGGAGAATCTGTTAAAGCTTTCATAAAAAAATTCAATGTTGCTGCATCCTAAGTAGGGAATCATGAGCCCTGCATGATCTTAATGTCACTAATCGGCGTCATAGATGAGAAGAGCGAATTTGGTGAATAAATTAAAATGAAAAACCAAGCACGCTTGAGAAATTCTATAAAAAAACTGACTAGTATATGAGAGTTGACAATAATCCTGTACCTCTTCAGATTATTGAAGCTAACCCGCTTCTTGAAGCTCCCAAAAATGCTGCTACCCAGTATAATTAGAAGAATAATCAGGGGCAGAAGTGAGCCAATGACAGGAAAGACAACAAGGCTAACCAGAGGTTTCACTTTCACAACCCGTCAGAGCTCACTCCTCTGAATGACACCCCGGAGAACATTTTCTCTGCCACAAAGGATACAGAATCCTATCCAGATCCACCAAAGCTGAAAGTCTCAAAGAATGCCGTGAACTCTGGAAACTTTTGTCGATTCCAGAATCAACTGGGCCATGATACAAATGAATGTAGGCATCCCCAAAGCCTGATTGAGGAGTTGATTCAGAAGAACAGACTACAACAGTGTGTGAAGAATTCACAACCCTCAAGCACTACTACGACTCCTCTAGGGCAAGAGGCATCAAATGGTCAATTTGGTCCAAGCAAAGGAACTACCACTAAAGCTAAATCAAGGCTGATCAACAACTGATAACCAGTGGTGCTCCAATTCCAACGGCCCAGAATAAAAGATCATTATCGCCATCGTTTTACTTCATGCTTAACTTACTTGCTATATTCACAATTCTTGTAAATAAGTCTGTAATATCTTAAAAATATTGTTCTGAACAGTAGCTTTAAAGCACACCTGCTTGAATAAATCTCTTACTTGCAAAATTTTTGTCAAATCAAAATGTGCTTAAGAGTTATTTCATATTGCAGGTCATCCGCCGAGCGCTTGTTCCATTGAAATTTGACACTACTTCACGACCCCAACAACATTGATCCAAGCGCTAAGTACCTTAAATATCAATATGCACAATTGCAAAAATAAAGAGCACCGCCTTGAAAAGTGAATGAAGGGAGTCGCGAAGAGTCAAACAATGAACAAGCGCCGCGACAAATAAACCCAAGAGTTCTAAGTTTCATCAAAGGGACATCTCCTGGAATAAGAAGATCAAGGCCCTACTCCTTTAACTAAAATCGCATGCCAAATCAAGCATCCGATAAAGGAAATGGCGTCTGACCTATGAAACGATACATTCACAAAATATAAGACCTCCTCGAGCGGGGGCACTGAATCCAGAGACCTCCCCAAGCAGGGGCACTGAATCCAAAGACCTCCCGAGCGGGGGCACTAGATCCAAAGACCTCCCCGATCGGGGGCACTGAATCCAAAGACCTCCCCGAGCAATGCACTAAATCCCAAGAACTCCCCAAGCGGGGGCACTAAACCCAAAGACCTCCCCGAGCTGGGGCACTAAACCCCAAGACCCCCCAAGCGGGGGCACTAATTCGCAAAGTCCTCCCCTAACGGGGGCACAATATATAAGACCTTCCCTAGCGGGGGCACAATATATAAGACATTCCCTACGGGTGCACAAAGATATTGAAACTTCTCCAAGTAGAAGCACCAAACCAGTCAGTAAAGCCGAAATTCCTATTGGATTGACAAGTTCAGAGGTTCTACGCATAATTGGCAAGTTTAAGTAACTTTAGCTAACAAAGTAGAAACTTCTAGCGCATCAACCACATTCAAGGAAACTCGACAAACTAATCACATCAAGATCTTGCAACTCCTGGCGAATCATGGTAATGAGGCGACACAACCATATAAGAGTTGAATAATGCCCGGTAAAATACCACGAGTCCATCACGCAATGCAACAAGTCAAAACCAATGCACTTGATTTGATCTTGCCTTCAAAATAAGGCATTTGGAAAATTCGGCAAAAACCGATATGCCAATCAAACTCATCACACTAATAAAGATCACCTTGGAAAATCCAATTGGAATCTCGTAACTCAAAGGCTTCTTCGTCTACAAAGCTCCAATAAAAGAAGATTGAGCAACAATTTTGCACAGGGCAAGCCGTCGTGAAACGGAAATTCAAAATTTTATATATATCCTAGGAAGATCCATGGTGATGAAGCAAATTCAAAACTCTAAATCCATCCAAGGGCTGCAATCGCTTTGGCCTCAAAAACTCAAATCGAAGTTCTAATCTGAATAGGCACACGTTTCATAAAACGTAAACCATCGTGCGAGATCATATAAGGCAAGCCTTGAAGTCTGTAGTCGATATGCATATCGATTAGCAGAACTCAAGTACCATTGTGAATTCGAATTTGAATATCGTATCCATGTAAACAACGAATTCTAAATAGTTAAATCTGCAGAGGCACGTCATTCAATTCGCCATAAGTAACTCTTTAATGATTGACAATTCTGTTATTGATGTGGACGATCAATAACAAGGTATAAGTCCAAAATTGTGTAAGTGCTTGTTTTAATTACAGAACAGGTGGCATGAATCATATAAATCAAACTAACTTGGAATCAACGAATCAAAGCATCGAAGCATGGTTTGTCATAACAAACAAAAAAGCTACGACTGAATCTCAATGCAAGTTGTATTATCAATGTTCAGTTCGAAGCCCGCATTTCTCGCAAGCAAAAAAATACAAGCTTCGAGGGGAAAATGTTAACCCATTCAAGCATTCTATCAAACACTATGTGGGTACTCAACCAGATAAAAGAAAATATTGGGAACCAACATTACCAGCATCAACCAATATGACAGGACCGAGCAGCTTGTTCAAGCACTCAAGGCAGTGCAGCATGCTCGAGTACCCAAGTCGAACGGCATCTTAATGGTCTTAGCACCACTAGTCATTCACTTCAACACAAGGTTGAGAAGCCCCTCTCTTAGACTGGTCGAGCAGCAGCAGCCTCCTCCAGCATGTTGGGTCGAGAACCACATGCACGAGCAACGCATCAGCAACTCGGTCGAGCACCACCTCTTGTTGTGGGGTCGAGCGCCTGGGCTCCTGCTCGAGCATGACAGTGGTGCGAGCTAGGGCTCGAGCACTCCATCTACGGCATGGGTCGAGCACAACCTTGATAAGTGGTCGAGCAATCTTCTTGCGTGGAGATCTGGACATATGTAGTGTAGAATTATACAAGAAATAGCAATGGAACACTTGTAATTTCCAATCCCCATTTTGCACAGTAAAAAAGAATATAAGAAAGGGATGGCAATTTAGTGATTATTGTACCCATTTCTGAATAGTAAAGCGTATATATTAGAAAGGTGCCATGTGAATAAGCAATAAACGACGAGAATGGCAAAGGCGTGATTACAGGAGCCGGTCACACACACACAGATATATATATATATATATATATATATATATATATATAAATAAAATGGTATAACAGGTCGCTCATGCAAAGAAAGCTCGCTCGTTCATTGTTGGGAAGGGGTCGTTCGCGTATGTATAGGTCGCACCTATTCCTGGGCATGCAAGTTGGAGCTGAACTGGCGCTAGTTGTAAAGAGCGGATGATCACCTATCCCACATGTTTCGGAACCCCATAATTACAACATTTCCACTCCATTTGCTCCACACAAATACCACCTATAAATACCCCCTTTCACAACCATTCAAGGGACCAGTTTAAGCCACCCTAAAGGGCTGTCATTCCGGTTCTCTACCATTCTCCAGCACTCCAAGCTCTCCTCAAGCTCCATTAATGGCTTCTCAAGCTCATTCCATCCTTCTCCATCAACAACTCGATCGGATCCAAGTCATCTTCCATCTCCGTTAGAGATCTACTTAAGCTCTCTCGATCCTTTTCCATCGACAACTCGATCGGATCTCCTCCGATCTCTTCAAATTCTCTCCAACCGCCATTAATCCTCCTTCAAGCTTCGATTCACATCTCAGTCGCCGTGGATTCATCAACGATCCCCTAAGTGCTCAAAACGTGGAAAACATACTCCCGTGATCATCGCATTCATAAGGATCTAGCTATTTCCATAATGGGTTAGAGAGAGAAAAATCATTGTAAAAGGTGAGAATGATCAAAAATGGAAGAGACATGTACTTTGTAATATCACATATGATAATGAAATCGCTTCCAAAGTGGATGTAGATCTATTCTGGATCGAACCACTATAAAATTCTAGTGTTTTTTTACTTGTTTTTATTTGTCGTGGCTCCATTTTCTACTACTTACCATTTGGTGAAGTATGGTTTACGTACATTTGGTGTTTAAATCAATTTTCGTTTAAACAGACTCAAGCCCCGCACCTTATATTTCCCAACCAAGAATTTTACCAAACAACTCAAGTCAATTCCTGAAAACATGTAGTTATGGCATGTTCATATAACGTAACTCCGGACTTGAGTTTTGATTCCTAATTGGGCCCTAGGCGGTCGTTCTGACAATCCAGACCCAAGGCCGTCCCTGGGAGTACGTGCCTCCCGCTAACTGCGTTCGCTTTGGTTGGTCAAGTCCTAAGAGTCCAAGAGACAGCGTTTGGTTAGAAATGGTCATGTATGGTTTGGTGACGCATACCAAAAGATATGTGGTCAGTTTAAGGTCAGGAACCATACCATAAACATGTACATTGCTGACTGAAAGGTAAACCGATGGGCAACGGTTAATTATGTAATGAATAAACAGGTATATGAATGGGGCTTTGTCTTTAACCATAGAAAACTTTGTGTGGAACGCTTACCATGCGTTATTTTTAAAATATGCCTAGAAAAGGATATACGATGTCACTTTGTGTTGCGAAGGGAAAAAGGACCACGCGTTCGTTCCCACTTCCAACCAAAATTAAGATCTCGAGATACTACGTCATTGCTTCATGATCACACACCACACAAGACAAAAATCTGTTGTTTCAATATATGTTAACATCGCATTGAATATGAAAAGGAAATTATGAAAATTTGAGATACCAAGCAATCTTTCCACATATATCATATCTTCTTGTATCATAGCCAGCGCTGTGAAATGGAAAAATGTCACTGGTCCAGAAAGAATCTTGCACATCAGGTTATTATTGCCAATCTTTTTTAAAATATACTACCAAAAAACAAAAACAAATTATCTTCTTGGTAGTATAATTTGAATATTCAAAATTTTTAAAGTTTGATAATTTTCACTCAAAACACTTATTTATTCAGAGTTATAAGTCTTAAAAACAACACCTCTCGAAAATTAATTTTAAAGATATTTACAGAAAAAAAAACAAATGAGTTTATCATTTTCAGTTAAACAGAAATAATACTAAGTGAATTTACCATTTTCCTATAAAACATTAAAAAGATAAATTTCTGCAAAATTATTTGTAAAACTAATTATTTAGAATTAAGAATTTCTTCAACTTAATTTTCACTTTTTGCACCGAACTGTATGGGATTTGGAATTGAATGTTTCAGACCAAACGTCCATTAATTTATTTTATTTCTTAAAAAGAATAAAGAGTCAAATTTAATAGAAATGCAATAATAAAGAACTCGAGTTTCACACATGTATTCAAATATTGGTGCTAATAATAAATGGGAACGGTTTAAAGCAAGTGTAATATTCAATAACAATCTCTATCTACAAAGGCATTTCTTCCTCACCACAAAAGTAAAGCTTCAATAAATGGATATATGCACTCATACTTACTTGGTCACCATCTTTGGACACTAATGGGTCGGATAATTGACATTGCTGTGTGTCTTTTAAGTGCATGTTACCAACAGTGTCCTTTTCCTTTTCTTTATGGATAATTGACATCGCTGTGTGTACTTTAAGTGCATGTCACCAATAATATAAAAGCAGCAACATGCATATTTGCACTGTTATTTTATTCTTTCAGAATTTCAAATAAAGTAAATATGCAGCAAAGTTTGAGTGTGCAAGTAAATAACAAATACATGGAGGAAAATTGATGGGTATAAACAATAAAGATAGAGTGATGGAATTTGTGTCGTAGATTAGGACCGTAAATGTTCTATGAATATCTAATATCCGTTCACGTACGTAACCAAACTATTTACATTCGATTTTCATTTAGAATATGAATTAGGCCAACAAAACTTATATGAAAAAAAAAAACCACTTTCGATCCATGTTCGCTCGAATTTATCGGAATTCGTTGTATTTAGATATATATTTGAGAGAAAAATCTAAATAAAAGTATAAAATTTGATATAAACAGTCATGTTTGATTGAGTCTGTTCATGTCCATGTCCGACCGATTTCATTTAAAATACTAGCTACGACAACAAAATTTATACGAGATTCTTTTTTGTTCGATTTGGTTTCGATCAAATTTTATTTAGGACGGAAACTAAATGCACATCTGTCTGGTCCAGTTCGGTCGATTTACACCACTATCGTCGATGGGATCACTTGTTTGAAAGCAAAATTCGATATCATTATTGTGCAATCGATAATTATCGCCTTCTTTGCTCATTAAGTTCAGTACAATCGTTATTCAAACTTGTGCACCCAAGAGATAAGTGATTTTGAGATTTGTAGGAATCACAGTTTAGGATTTTTCTTCTAAAAATAGATTTATTTATCGAGGAAATTGTAGAAACAATAAAACAAACCAATTTACAGGAAAAAATTAAAGTGATACTGTTTTTTTTAACAAAAAAGCAAATAAATAAATAAATTTATTTTACAAAGGGGAGATCTAGAATCAAAAATATAACGCTTTCACTTGGGCTTATCAATCATAATAAAAAACATATAACAAAAATGTTTCCTCATTAGCAAAGAATTCCAAAGAACACATGATGTAACGATCCACCCGGAACGGGCCTAAATCCCGATCCAGACAAGGTTTATCGAAACATATAGCCGCTCTAAAAGATTCACTGGTTTATAGAAGAAATAAATTTCACAAAGCCAAACTTGTACGAATCAGAAATGACAACAAAATTGACAAAGTATAATAGTAAATGAGATGTACCATTTCATAAAAACCATAAAGGTGTCAAATACATCATAGCCAAAGTATTGAGTCACAGATACAACTACATCATAATTATCGTACTATTGTCATACATAGAAATAATAATAAATAAAAGACAACTACCATCGTCGCCCTTGCTTTTGTCATCCAGTTTGAACTTGAGGCTATCCTAACTAACCTGTGTTGTTAAGAGGAGCTGTTAGGACCGATAAGCTATGATGACTAAAATATTCAAGTTTAAACTTTTTTACCTACACTAGGACGGTCTGAAGACTATCAAGGGTTTGTCAAGAAGATATCATACATACATATACGAATATTTGTCTACTAAAAATATATTGGAAGAGGTTTGAGCTATACAATCAAAAAAACCTAATAATGGACCTAGCCACTTAATACCAAATTCCTAGAAGACACCGAAAATACATATACATATACATGTACTTATGTGTGTGTGTGTATATACACAAACACACATATATATGTATATATATATATGTGTGTGTATATATATATATATATATATATACTTACAAAGTAGTGCGAGAGATAGTATGCATACACTTAGTACCAGAAAGCAAGACGACACTCGACCATTTACTACCTAACCAATGGCGGGCTCATCGTAACTATCTAGCTGTCACTAAAGGTAAACTCATAGTCACTTAATACTTCTCATAAACAGATAGTCCTTTACCCTGTGGCGATTCTTAACTAACTTATCTATAGATGGACTCTCATTATAGTCACCCTAGAGGAAGCAGACAACTTCTGAAGAACTGCCTGCACAATTTTGAGATCATTTAATATTTCATTTGGAGAAAGGTGAATCCATCAATCACTTAATATCTTCTAAGGACTGCCTTATGACTACATCCCTTACTCCTGAGGATAAATCCATTTGGAAAGAGGCGAGTCTCGACCACTTAATACCTCCAAAAGATGGATTAGCCACTTAACACCTAATCCAAAGCAGGCCTATCATAACGTTAAATGGTTAATGACACTATATGTCTCACATTAACCTGGCTTTGTAGCTGCTGGTAATGGGGCTGTCAATGCAGACATCTACTATAAAAAGGGGTTTAAGGTCACATCTTCATGTCGGTGAATACAAACTAAAAGACATTAACACACATACAAGCACAAAAATTTCTAGTGGAGACATATAATTCAAATAACCTAATTTTTAAACAGTAAATACGTAATTAAGACACATAGAATAGACTATAATAAATACTAAGAATAATAGACAGGCGTGCGTGAGAAACCCATTAATCGCACGAAATCTCAACTTGCACACAAAATTATCGATGTACAAGTCATTTTCCCCATAATTTATAACACAGCATAAAAGATCTAGAAATGATATAGTAAGTAAGGCACAACATCAATATATCACAAATAGACTTATAATCTTGGATTTTTGATTTCTTTAGTAAATCAAAGTGACTTATTTTTAGAGGACATATTTATGTAATTATTCTAATCCTATTTCACTTCCTTTTAGTTTCAGTTAATGCTATACAAAAATAAGGATTTAGGATACATGTAGTTTATAGCCCTCAAACCCACCTTTATGAAAAAAAACAGGGATTTAAACTACGTATAGTTTATTGTCCCTTAATCCCCTTTTTTATACAAATCTAAGTTTTGAATAAGTGGAGGAAAAAAAGTAAAGCAAACTATATTTATTTGAGACTTTGAATAAGAAACAAAAATCCTATTAATTTATATTCATAATCCAAAATCCATACAAATAATATTTTTTGACGCTTCCTTTCAATTTAGAGATCTAAAGGGGTTTTTATGAATCATAATACTCAAATGGATCCAATTACACTAAAAATGATTATAAAAATGTACATCATGTTGGCATAATGGTGAACCATATACTCGCATGAATCTCAAATAAACTACCACAAACATATAGTCGTTAACTTTCAACATGAATCATATACTTGCAATTATCCAATAGGTGTTGTAATAAACTACCACAAACATGTAGTTGTTAACTTTCAACATGAATCACATACTTGCAAATAACCAATCGTTGTACCACATCATCCCAAATCGATTAGAATCATAGCAACATACAATTATGAATTATTATCACCGCAAATTAAGTACAATTCTATTTCTCATTTTACACAAATCAAAACACAATTATTCATTCACATCGGAATAGCACTCTACATACAACGTATGACGAATCTTCAACTCAGGTTTCTGAATTCTGAATTTGGAGATGCTATCCTTTGTTGTAGGCGTTGTTTTGATTTAGTTGTCGTTGCTTTAAGCTTTCGAATTGTCTCCTAATCGTCTCTCAATTTTGACGGCTACTTCTAGTCTTTCCTCAGCAGCATGACGGTCTCATTCTAATTTTTATTTGTATGAATTAGGTGGAGTCTTAGGTCCTTTTTATAGAGTTTGTGAATTGATTAGAACCGTCGATGGAGCTTGGATTAATATTAGCCGTTCGTTTGAAGGAGAGACCAATCAGGAGCTGACACCTAGCCCTAGTGACAAGGCAAGGCTCAGAAATTCGGCCAAGCATAGACCAGGCCAGCTAAGGGGGGCTGGGTTCGACCTGGCTCAAGGGCCAGGTCGACTCCCCAGTCGACCCCCATGTCGACTTGGTAGTCGACCTGGGTGCCCCAGGTCGACTACCCAGTCGACTTGGGTAGCCCATGTCGACTACCCAGTCGACCTGGGTGCCTTGGGCGGGAAAATTCCCGCCCTAGCCAATCTGGCCCGATTTTTGAAATTTGAATTGGTTTTATGAGCTGTTTGAATTTTAAACTGAATTTTGAAACTTCCGGAGGCCATATCTTCTTCATACGGAGTCCGTTTTACGCAAACTCGGACTCTATCCCAAGCAGAATTCCGAGACGAACGCAATGGCGTATCCCGTTTTCCTTAATTCTTTGATTTGAAATTAATTATACTTTAATTTGTGAATTTCACTGTTATAGAATACACGGGGTGTTACATTCTCCCCAACTTAAAAGGATTTCATCCCCGAAATCTTCAAGTTCAGGAAGAATGTATATCCTAACATCAAAACGTCCATCTACTCATCCATCAAACACGAACATCCATTGTCCTTAAAAGACTTCTAATGCTTCATGATCATATGCGAAGTGTGTGTACATGTACTTATCTAATGCAATATCAGTCGGTCTACTGATTCAGTTGACCTCCTTAATGCAAATTATGTAAGTGTCATGAATCCATTATGTATGCAAATTTTCGTATTCATGATTCTACATAAGTGCACAATCATTCATATAAATGCAACATCCATATGACAACACATTAAACTCCAACCATATACAAATGCAAATACATATATGCATATGCAATATGAAGTTACTGAGCCGACCTAAAACCTAGATTGTGTATGTATATGCAACCACGAGCAATCACTTGCAACCATCATCCATAACATGTTTCAATTACATGTTTTCATCCAAAAGGGTTTCTACCTAAAAGATAAGGGCAAGGAGATATACCTAAAAAGATAGATAAAAGCGCAACTTAAGGAGAAAGAAAGATCAAAGATGTAACCTCGAAAAGAAAAGGGTAGGCTGCGCGTATTCTAGCTTCAGTTTCCAAAGTTGCGTCTCCCTCGGCATCGCTCCACTGAACTTTGACGAGCTTGACTTCGTGGTTGCGTAGCTTTTTCACTTCCGTTCCTAATATGCGGGTTGGAACTTTTCTCATGGTTGCTTCGCATTCCACTTCAGCTTCCTCAAGGATGTTTGGGTCTAACACTTCAGCAGATTCACGTAGACATTTTCGGAGGTGCAAAACATGGAAAACATTGTGAACTCCGGCCAGCTTTTCGGGTAGCTCTAATCTATAAGCCATTTTCCCATTTTTCTCGATGATAGGAAATGGCCCTACGAACCTTGGTGCTAGCTTTCCTGTGGTTCCAAAACGAACAATGTTCCTTAGAGGGGATACCTTAAGGAAAACTCTGTCCCCAACCTCAAATTCAAGGTCGGTCCTCCTCTTGTCGGCTTATGATTTTTGTCTGTCTTGGGCTGTCTTCATCCTTATTCGTATTAAGTCTACTTTCTCTGAAGTCTCTCGGATCATATCTGGTCCAAGTATGAGCTTATCAGTAGACTCCCACCAACAAGTGGGAGATCGGCACGGTCTTCCATATAAAGCTTCGAAGGGCGCCATTCCGATGGTGGCTTGGTAGCTGTTGTTGTAGGCAAATTCCACCAAAGGAAGATGGTCTTCCCACGTCCCTCCGAAGTCAAGGACGCACAGTCTTAAAAGGTCCTCCAAAACTCTATTCACTCTTTCTGTCTGGCCGTCGGTTTGGGGATGATAAGCAGTAACTCAAGCATAACTGTGTGCCTACCGCTTCTTGCAGACTCCGCCAAAACTCACTTGTGAAGATAGGGTCTCGGTCACTAACAATGCTGGAGGGTATTCCATGGAGTCGAACAATTTCCTTGAGATAAAGAGATGCTAGGGATGAGGCAGTTCTTTTACTCTTGACAGGTAAAAAGTGGGCGCTTTTAGTAAGCCTATCCACTATTACCCAAATGCTAGTGTTGCCTCTTCTAGACCTAGGAAGCCCATCAATGAAGTCCATTGAGATGCTATCCCACTTCCACTGTGGGACCTCTAGAGGATGGAACAGACCGCCAGGCTTTTTCTGTTCAGCCTTAACCTGTTGGCACACCATACACTTAGAAACGAAATCTGCCACGTCCTTCTTCATGCCGTTCCAAAAGAAAGTTCTCTTTATGTCCTTGTACATTTTATCTTCGCCAGGGTGTATCGTCATCTTGGAGTGATGTGCTTCCTCGAGAACCTTCTTTACTAAATCCCTTGTCTGTGGGACGCATAGTCTTCCGTCTCGCCTTAGCCAACCCTTATCGTCGATGGAGTATCTGCTGAGGTGACTTGAAGTCTCACCCCTAATTAGCCTATCAATCGTCTCCACAAGCTGAGGGTCTTCGCGTTGTGCTGTCCCTATTGAGTCCACTAAAGTCGGGTGTACTTCGAGAGATGCTAGCAAGCCCGGTACAAAATCGGAGGAGGGCCTAAAGTCAAAGCTGGCTATAAATTCTAGGCTTTGCCTTTCAAAAAACAACGACTTAGGGTCAGTTTCTTTCGGCTCAATGCGTCTGCCACTACGTTGCCTTTGCCCGGAGTGTAGGAGATCTCGAAATCGTACGAGGCAAGAAACTCCATCCATCTCTGTTGCCTCAAGTTAAGATCTTTCTGTGAGAAAAGATATTTCAACGATTTATGGTCAGTGTAAAGTTCGAACTTCTCACCTAGGAGATAGTGTCGCCAAGATTTGAGTGCAAAGACGATGGCGGCCAACTCAAGATCGTGGGTCGGGTAGTTCTTTTCATGCACTTTCAACTGCCTTCCACCATAAGCTACTACCCTCCGTTCTTGCATTAAGACAGCGCCTAGCCCTGTCCCACATGCATCTGTATAAACTGTGAACATCTTGCTTCCATCTGGCAACGTCAAAACTGGGGCTGTTGTAAGGGCCCTTTTTAGTCGTTGGAAAGCAAACTCGCAATCCAAGTCCCAATTGAACACTAGATTCTTCTTTGTCAGCCTTGTGAGCGGAGCTGATATTTTTCCAAAGTCTTTGATGAATTTCCGATAGAAGCCTGCTAGCCCGAGAAAGCTTCGGACTTCTGTTGCGTTCTTTGGTGTCTTCTAGTCCTGCAACGCTACTACCTTAGCAGGGTCCACAGCTAACCCTTCTTTGGATACTATATGCCCAAGAAACCTTACTTCCACTCTCCAAAAGTGGCATTTGGAGAATTTGGCTTTTAGCTGATGGACTCGCAGAGTTTCCATGATTGCCCTTAGGTGCTGAGCATGTTCTTCCTCATTCTTTGAGAAGATCAAGATATCGTCTACGAAGACCACTACGAACTTGTTGAGGAATTCTCTGAACACCCTACTCATCAGGTCCACGAAGTAAGCGGGTGCGTTTGTCAAGCCGAAAGGCATGACAAGCCATTCAAAGAAGCCGTCTAGGGTTCTGAATGTCGTCTTATCGATGCTATCTTTAGCCACCCTTAGCTGATGAAATCCGGTCGCTAAATCGAGTTGGGAAAAAACAGACTCTCCTACAAGCTGATCAAACAGATCGTCAATTCTGGGGAGAGGGTGCCTATTCTTTTTCGTTAGCTTGTTGAGCTCCCTATAGTCAATACATAGACGGAGTGAACCATCCGCCTTTGTGGCGAACACCACTGGAGCGCCCCATTCTGAAATGCTCCTCCTAATGAACCCCTTCTCTAGAAGCTCTTTAATCTGTTTACTGAGCTCTTTCCTTTCCCGTGGAGCCATGTGTCTAACAGGCAACGCAACGGGCTTTGCATTATCTACAAGATATATGCGGAAGTCTATCTCCCGCTTCGGATGTAAGCCCTTCACCTCTTCGAAGACATCCGGATATTCCCGGACCACTCTAACCGATTGCAAACTTTCAACAGAAACATCTAGCGATTCAAGATAACTAAGCATAACCGCATACGAGGGATTACAAGTAATTTCCAGAGTGTTACCGAGTTGGGTCAGAAGCCTAACCACCCTTTTCTCACAATCAAGGATGGCACCATTACTGGATAGCCAATCCATACCCAAAATCAAACGATATCCCGATAAGCCCAAAACAAAGGCACTACATCTAAATTCTATGCTTAGAATAAAAATTTTCAATCCAACACAGATCATAGACAAATGAGCCGGGCCCCCGATTGGATTTGAAACAATTAAGGGGTCCTCTACCATACTAGTTTCTAGGTGCAGGGATTCTACTAAAGCAGATGAGATAAAGGAGTGCGATGCGCCAGAATCAAATAAAGTGCGAACTGGGTGATCATGAAGATAAACTACACTTTCTACAGAAGTATTTATACCTCGCTGTTGCAGAGGTGGCGCTTCTAGCACATGAACCTGTGCCCCTGAGGTGGATCCAGCCCTCTTCCCCTGCCCTCGCTTCTTTGGGCAATCTTTAGCCATGTGGCCTGTTTCACTGCAAGAAAAGCACCCACCATTCAACTTGGGCTTCTTTTTCCGGCAATCTTTCACTAAGTGCCCCACTTTGCCACAGAAATTACACTTCCTTTTCTCTTTGTTGTCTTTCCCGCCCTTCTTAAAGTCTGTCTTCTTAGGCTATAAACCCTCTTTCTTCCCTTGAGAGCTTTCTACCTTTTTCTCCTTCTTGCCCTTATTCTCTTTGTTCAGCAATGCCATCTGCACCAACCTTTCATACGTAGCTCCCATGGGTATATGGGTCATGGCCGAACTGTGTAATGGCTCATTCAATCCTTTGACAAAGCGGAGAGCCTTCCTGTGCGGAGTGTTGACTAGGTCCAGTCCGAACCTAGCCAGCTGATCGAACTGATTAACATACTCTTTGACTGTCATATTCCCTTGCTTAAGAAATAAGAATTTTTCCAACCGAAGACTCCTTTCAGCTTCTGAGAGAAATTTAGCCTCAAACCTTGCCCTAAATTCCTCCCATGTTTCCACTGGTCTTTCTACATTGGTGACTTCCCACCAGTAGGAAGCCTCGCCTTTAAGTAGCCATACTGCCAGTTGTACCTTCTGCCTATCTTCTACCTCAAAGATGACGAATAAGTCCTCGGTTTCCTTCAGCCAATTCCTGGCTGCCGTGAAGGACTCGGTTCCATGAAAGTCCTTTCCTCCCATAGCTTTAAAATCTTTACATATCTTAGCAAAAGTATTGCCCCGCGGAGGAGGTGGAGGAAGAGGTGCTGCTACAGCTGGATGATTTCCTGCAGCTGGGGGAGGAGGAATAGTGGGACCTGGCTGATTGGCCCTTGCTTCTAAGAACCATCTGAACCAACCAGGTATTGGTATACCCTCTGGCAAGTTAAGTTCTTCGGACATGTTGAAACAAAAAGGATAGATTCAAAATGAAGGATAAAAGATAGTATCTATGGCTTTGGGGGACTATGCCTTTTTTAAAATAAAATAATATTTTATCTTTAAAAATGCTTCTTTAAATTTTCTTTTTGGAAATGAATTTTCAAAACTTTTTATCTTATCTGCTAAACCTATGCTCTAATACCAAGTGAAACACCCCACCTCCGTTAGGGTCACTCTCAAAGGGAATGCCCTAATTTTGGTGGAGGTTTATAAGTATAAGTCACAGATACACAAGACAGATATAAGAACACATATTTTTGAACAGCGGAAAACAACATCGACTTTTATTTCATCAAAATACGTGTTACACAAACCATGCCATAATTGTCTTACAATACTTCCAAAAAACATTACATTTTCATAACTGTCTTGATTTCATTATTTAAAGAAGCATAAAAACATAAGTAAACTGCATAAGTCCCATAATTGCTGTCCAAAGCCATAGTCCAAAACGAAAGTGATCCAAGCAATACATTCTTTCTCTTCAAGCTGGATGTAAAAACTGGTCAAGCTGCGGTATTCCCTCCCTGTGGACCTGGGGGAGGGGGAAACGGAAGAAAAGAAGACGAAAGAAAAGTAGAGTCAGACATAAAGCCTGAGTAAGTCTAGGACTATTCAGTCTATGAATAAAGAAATGAGCATGATAAGTATAAACTGGAAATGGGAAAGCACTACAAGCTAAGTTAAGTTGTCTAGAGTCGAATGTACTATCGTACCCCATATTAATCTCTGCACCCCTATGAACTAGCTCCCAACAGGCACCTCATAATCAGGGTGAAGTGATCCATATCTAATGATCGGCTCCTACTCGCATAGTTACATGTGTCTTACGGCCCCCGATGTTGTAGTTACCTATGCTGGTCCCACCATGGGGTGTATCAAGTCTCATGGTGGCAGCCCGACACAATTCTAGAATGCACAGGTATACTACTGGTGCCCAGTGCCTTATTTTTCTGTGCCGAAGTGTGTGCACGCCCGCATCCTGTTAGAACCTACACTGCTGCACCACCGCCGTCGATTTGACCTCTTACAGTCAGCCCAGTAATCGTGCCCCACCCTGTCTAGTTCAGGGTATCCTGATACACCTTCTAGGGTTACTGCTGAAAAGGGTACCCCGCTACTAGGTTTTCTATTTCTAGCCAACATGCTAAGTTGGTTAAGTGTTTTGTAAACCAAACCCCCAATCAGTCTGTATAGTTTAGCATGTTCCATTTTAATTAAGTATTAATTCAATTTACTTAATCCTATCAATCCTGACTCATCCTTAATTGTCTTATTAAAGCCTCGACCTCTCACATTAGACAGGTATTGTTGTGACTGCCTGTTGCCGGTTGGTTCCGGGCAGTCTTACGTGACAACTCAGTCTAACCTCGGGTCTTTATTGGGCTCAATGTTTAACCATCCACATTGGATAGGTATTGTTGTGACTACTGGACAGCCGGGCGGTTCCGGGCAGGTTTACATCACAACTCAATCCAACCTCGGGTTAAACACATCGTATTTTCTAAATTTACATATTTTGTCTCTTTTCTTTTTTATATGTAAATATTTGCGGCCCATTATTCAAATTCATCTTTATTGGGTAAAATTAATTTATACCACTTAATTGTTTTCAAGGTCGTTGGCATGCGTCAAACATGCCAACACATATGTTTATATTTTAACCCAAACGTCATTACCCCCGTTTATACGTTCGCTACAATATACCATATGTTGGGTTTAACATTTAAACCCAACTTAGCCACATGAAAAAGGGGAGGCTTAGAACATGGTGTTTATATATTCTAAGTAACATCAAAAGGGGAGTGTGAACGCATGAACTTGCAACATAACGATCTAATTAACATAAATTAGGCACTTGTGAACTTGCATTGTAATAGCATATAATCATGACATAAAACATACCTAAACATGAATCATGGTTTTTAATCTATTCATGTGAGCTTTCAATTGAAATGTAAATCTAACTTAATTATGTGTCGCATATATTGTCATATGATTTTGATAATAGCATAGGCCTAAAACAAATTTTGTTTGGGCATAAAGTCAAACATAAACTAGCCAGGTTCATAAAGTCAACACAAGTTCACAAGGGTGCTTACTTTTGTCACTAACACAAAAGTATGGTTTTACACTTGAATCATGATGCCAATTCCAACATAAATTCATATGAATCATAATACTCAAATGGATCCAATTACACTAAAAATGATCATAAAAATATACATCATGTTGGCATAATAGTGAACCATATACTCTCATGAATCTCAAATAAACTGTAACAACCCGTATTTTCAATAACCTGTTATAACGTAAATCGAGGCAGAATTTAATTCAACAATCTGAATCAAGGGAAACGGCCAATGCCATTGCGTTCGTCTCGGAAAAATACGCGAAATAGAGTCCGAGTTTTCGAAAATCGGAGTCCGTATGACCCGATTAAGGCCCAACGAAGTTTTCAGAAAAATTCAAAGTAAAAACAGATTTCAAATTCAAGTTTGAATTTGGAAAATTGGGCCAGTTTGGGCCAGGCAGGAAAATTCCCGCCAGAGTACCCAATTCGACAGCCCTGTCGACTTGGGAGTCGACTTGGTTAGACCCAAGTCGACAGCCCTATCGACTTGGCTGTCGACTTGGTCCAGCCGGGCTGTTTAGCCTGGTGCACCATTTTGAGATTGTGTTGAGCTTGGGGGCCAGATTCGATTTTAAGGGCTGAGATTGCAACTAGGGTTTAATCCTATGGCCTAAAACACTTGCCTAATCTATAAATAAGACCCTAACCTAACCCTAAATCATCATTAATCAATCCTACAACTAAACTATGGCAAAATCAGTCCTCTCATGGCCTCCACTCTCTTCATAAAATTCCTAAATAAATTTTTATGAGATTTTCCATGCATACAAGTGTTTTCAAACTTGTATGAGCATCATTAGCTTGCATTCAAGTCAAGTTTCTATATTTGCATCATAAAGAAAGAGTTTTGATCATTTTGGCTCAAGGGTTTTTATGTTAGAGCTTGCATTTTGGGTCTATTTGATTGCATAAGGGCTTTGTCATATCTTTTGTGCCTTCATAAGTATTGTAAGCCCTATTCTACTTTCATACTTAAACTCTAGAGTTAAATGTATGATATGCAAGTTTATATGCAAGTTTTCTATGCTATGATATGCAATTTTATCATGTATGATATGCAAGTTTACTATGCTATGATATGCAAGTTTATCATGTATGATATGCAAGTTTATATGAAAGTTTCATATGCAAGTTATGTTATGCAAGTTTGTCATATGATATGCAAGTTATGTTATGCAAGTTTGATATGCAAGTTTGTCATATGATATGCAAGTTATGTTATGCAAGTTTGATATGCAAGTTTGTCATATGATATGCAAGTTATGTTATGCAAGTTTGGGATGATCATTTGGTTCATGTTATCATGTTATGCAAGCTTATCTTGAGAATGTGAACATAAAGCTTCAAGCTTTATGCTAAAGGTTGCATTTTGGCAACATGTAAGTTATCATATCTCTTATGATAACTTGCATGTGAGGCTAAATGCGAACTTATGGCCATTTCTACATGTCATTTATCACCATGTATCACCAATATGCTAAGTTTGGTTTTATGCATGCTTTTGAGGCCTAAAAATGTAATATGCAAGTGTATGAACATATGAACATTTCATATGCCACCATGTTAAACTTGTGGCTTCAATACCTTTATGTCATGATTATGCCAAGTTCCCTCTTTCTATCCTTTATGCGCTATTGCGATATGTAAGCGATGGGATTGCGTTTGGGGTTGGGTAAACTTAAAAGACATAAAACATAAGCTTGGGAATTTACCTATTAAGTTAGGTCTACCCATTGGGAATTTACCTATTAAGTTAGGTCTACCCAATTGCTTGAAAACTTGTAACATGTTTTGGAAACATGATGGACATGACACTTAGAAAAGATAAGTGTGACCAACTCGAGGTTGGGTTGAGTTTGTAGCGTAAACCTACCCGGAACCGACCGGCTTAACTAGTTGCTACAAACAATAGGACCCAATGTGAGAAGTTGGCCATGTTGTACCTTGAACCCGAGGTTAGACCAAGTTGTGGTGTAAAGCTACACGGACCCGCCCGGCTTAACTAGTAACCACAACAAGGTCTAATGTGAGAGGTTAAGGCGCATTAAATTAATTAATGCCTCGTGATTAGGGTTAAGTCATGGTCCACTTAATACTTAACCAATTTGGGCTTGGTAGATTAATCAGGGTTAAGTCGTGAACTCATCATTACACTTAACCAAGTTAATCCATGATTAGCAAGAGGGTTAAACCGTACTTAACCCACTAGAAAATCCTAGCAATGGGGGCCCACTCCAGCAGTAATCCCAAACTCGTATCATTAAGGCCCTAGGGACTAGGCTAGGGAAGGGGGCACGATTACTGGGCTAGAGGTAAGCGACCAAATAAACGACGGCCGGGTGGTACGCCGATGTAGTTCCGGACGGACTATGGTCGTGCACGTAGTCCGTATTTGGAGAAGTCACCCATGGGTACCAGTAGATCGAGACTGTGCACTCATGTTTATGGTGTCCAGGGGTTGGCACCCTAGGGCTTGATACACCCGAAGGGTGGACCCGGCACAGTTCGACTACAATTATGTTTGGGCCGTATTGACACCAACACGTGACGAGTTAGGCTAAGGGAGCCGATCGACTAGACCGTTTGGTTGGACCTTGTATTAGGGTCATTTCATGTTATTGGGCCAAAGCTTGGGCCAAGGGATCGATACTTGTATATTCAAGTCATGTTAGTTTGCTAGTACACCTGTGGTGCAAAACCTTAAACCTGATTATGCGATGACACCTTTATCTACCTTGTTAGTTAATCATCATGCTAGTATCCTTATGATCATACCTGCTTCTCATGCCAGTTAACTTTATTAGTTTACATTGACTGTAGTAGGGCTTACTCAGTCTTTTTGACTGACCTGTTTTCTTTCGCCTCTTTTCTTCCGTTTCCCCCCCAGGTTCTCAGGGAGGGAATATTGGAGCTTAGCTGGATTTCTGATCGCTTGCTTGTTGGATTTTAGCTCATGTACGGTCTAGACATGAAGCTAGCTATGGTTATCACTTATTTTGGGGATAGTACTTATGTATTTCAGTTTTTCAGTTGATGTTGTTTTTATCTAGACTTGTTTATTTGGAAAGCTATGTTGCACCAGACTTGTTTTGAAATAGTATGAAATCTTCCGCTGTTTTATCTATGTTATTTACTCTGTTTACATATATACATATGTTCTTGTTCTGCCTTGATATATCATTATGCATGTTTACCTGATTCAAACGCCCCTCCAAAGTTAGAGTGCTTGCAAGAGTCACCCTGGTGGAGGTGGGGTGTTACATTTGGTATCAGAGCCAGGTTTACGAGAAGGAACAAAAAGGTTTTTAAAACTTTTGGAAAACTATTTTCAAAACCAAGTATAAAGTATTTTCTAAAGAAAAGTATAGTTTATTTTCAAGGCTATTCCCCAAAAAGCCATTAGCAAAATTCCTTCGTTTTCTCCATTCTGAATCTGTCTTTTTCTTCATTTTCAGTATGGCCGATTACTTTGCTATTCCGGAGGGAGTACACGTACCTGTTTGGTATAGGAGACTTTTGGAGGCTAGGGCGACCGAAGCCGGCCCCGCAGATGTTCCTCCTCCTCCTCCAGTAGTTAATGTTCCTTCTCCTCCTCCTCCGGTAGTTAATGTTCCTCCTCCTCCGGTAGTTAATGTTCCTCCTCCTCCTGTCGCTGAGGTTCCTCTTCCTCCTCCCCCTCAGCATCCTCAAGCTGACTTCGCAAAGACTTGCAAAGATTTCAAAGCAATGGGTGGCAAGAACTTTCAAGGCACTGAGACTTTTATAGAGGCCAGAAATTGGTTGAAAGAGACCGAGGATTTATTCGCCATCTTTGGGTTAGACGATCAGAGGAAGATCTTGTTGGCGGTTTGGCTTATGAAGGATGAAGCCGCTTATTGGTGGGAAGTCACCAATGGTACTAGGCCTGTTGAGACTTGGACCGATTTCAGGGCAAGGTTCATGCTTAAGTTTCTATCTTCTGCTGAGGAGAATCTGCAAATGGAGAGGTTCATAACTTTGAAACAAGGAGATATGTCTGTCAAAGAATATGTGAACAAGTTCAATCAGTTAGCTCGTTTTGGCCTGGATATGGTGAATACTCCTCAGAAGAAGGCTCTTCGTTTTGCTAGAGGATTGAATGAGCCGTTGCAGGGATTGGCTATGTCACATATTCTCCATGGGGCCACGTTTGAGAGTTTGGTTGATATGGCGTTACTTCAGGGAGATGTCAAGAAAGAGACCAGGATGAATGATACTCAAGCCAAGAAGACTGATTCCCAGGGAAAAGGAAATCAGGGTAATCCAAGTGGTCAAAGCAGTCAAGGCAATCAGAACAAGAACAAGAGTCAAGGCAACAAGGGGAACAACAACAAGGGCAAGAACAACAAGGAGAAGTGCCATTATTGCGGTTCAGTTGGGCATCTTATTAAGGATTGTAAGAAGAGGAAAAGGAAGAATGGTGAATGCTTTTTCTACGGTAAGACTGGACATTTCAGTAAGGATTGCCCGAAGAAGCAAGGGCAAGGACAGGGTCAGACTCAGCGTGCTGGACCTTCAGGAGGGCAAGTTCATGCTCTCAATACCGCTCCAGTTCCCGATCGAGGTAGTATTTCTGTTGAGAGCCTTGTATATATTTCTGATTTTCCAGTTCATACCTTGTTTGATTCTGGTGCATCGCATAGCTTTATCTCATCTGATCTTGTTGATAGTTTGCACCTTAGTACTAGCTTGGTAGATGATCCCGTCTGTGTCTCAAATCCTATTGGGGGTTCCGCCCATTTGTCTATGATATGTGGGGATTTGAGGATCTCTATACTGAGTGTAGAGTTCTTGTGCAGTGCTTATGTTCTTGGTTTTAGGGGATACGGATTGATATTGGGCATGGATTGGTTGTCTAGATATGGAGCCATCCTTGATTGTGAGCATATGGTTGTGAGGCTTGTGACTCGCCTCGGAAACACCCTAGAAATTTCTTGTGATCCGAGAGGTCCCGTCATGTTGTGCTGTCTGGAATCACTCGACTCGTCAATGGAAACTCTTCAGTCTGTGAGAGTGGTTCGAGAGTATCCGGATGTTTTCGATGAAGTTAGGGGGTTGCCCCCTAAGCGAGAGATTGATTTCCGCATTTATCTGGTGGATAATGCAAAGCCGGTTTCTTTGCCCGTTCGGCACATGGCTCCGCGTGAAAGGCGGGAGCTAAGTAAGCAAGTGAAGGAGTTGCTTGAGAAGAACTTCATTAGACGAAGTATATCTGAATGGGGAGCGCCTGTGGTGTTTGCTACCAAGGCAGATGGTTCTCTCCGACTTTGTGTTGACTATCGAGAGTTAAATAAGCTGACTAAGAAGAACCGACACCTGTTACCGAGGATTGATGATCTCTTTGACCAACTTGTCGGTGCTTCTGTTTTCTCTCAGCTTGATCTTGCTACGGGATTCCATCAGCTCAGGGTAGCTGAAGATAGTATAGACAAGACTGCGTTCAGAACTCCAGATGGATTCTTCGAATGGCTTGTCATGCCGTTCGGCTTGACTAATGCACCCGCATATTTCGTGGACCTGATGAGTAGGGTGTTCAGGGAGTTCTTGAACAAGTTTGTCGTGGTTTTTGTAGATGATATTCTGATCTTCTCTAAGAATGAGGAAGAGCACACAAGGCATCTCGTGGAGGTGATGGATACGCTTAGAGCGCATCAGTTGAAGGCCAAGTTCTCCAAGTGTCACTTTTGGAGAAGGGAAGTTAGATTCCTTGGGCATATAGTATCTAAGCAAGGCTTAGCGGTGGATCCCGCTAAGGTAGTTGCAGTCCAGGATTGGAAGACTCCAAGGAATGCAACCGAGGTGAGAAGTTTTCTAGGTCTTGCGGGTTTTTACCGGAAGTTCATCAAGGACTTCGCAAAGATATCCGCTCCTCTCACTAAATTGACGAAGAAGAATTAAGTTTTTGCTTGGAGCATAGAATGCGAGCTTGCTTTTCAGAAGCTCAAGAGAGCTCTTACATCAGCACCTGTTCTAGCTTTGCCCGATGGAGGGAAGTTATTTACAGTATACACCGATGCATGTGGCACGGGGTTAGGAGCTGTTCTTATGCAAGAAGGAAGGGTGATATGCTTTGGCGGTGGACAACTCAAAGTGCATGAGAAGAATTATCCCACTCATGACTTAGAGTTGGCAGCAATAGTATATGCACTCAAGGCTAGGCGCCATTACCTTCTGGGCGAAAGATTTGAGCTTTATACCGATCACAAGTCATTGAAGTATCTCTTTTCTCAGAAGGATCTGAATCTGAGACAACAAAGATGGATGGAATTCTTGGCATCCTATGATTTTGAGATAGCTTATACCCCTGGCAAGGGGAATGTGGTGGCAGATGCATTGAGTAGAAGAAGGTTGACCCTAAGTCCTCTATTCGTTGAGATGAAGAATTTAGAATATGTGGCAACCTTTGATTTCTCTTTGGCGATTGAGTCGATGACCGGCTCTTTAGCATCTCTGGAACTCAGACCTACCCTTCTTGATCAAGTTGGGGCTTCGCATAGAGAAGACCTTTAGATAGTTGAGATTATGGATAAGATGATTCGAGGAGAGACGTCTAGACATCTCGCTCGATATTCTATTGATGACAAGGGTTGGCTGAGGAGAGACGGAAGATTATGTGTTCCAATGGTAGAAGATTTAGTAAGAAAAGTTCTTGAGGAAGCGCATCGCTCTAAGTTGATTATACATCCGGGCGGAGATAAGATGTATAAAGATATGAAGCGCATTTTCTTTTGGCCTGGGATGAAGAAGGATGTGGCAGAGTTTGTCTCTAGATGTATCATTTGCCAGCAAGTTAAGGCCGAGTCAAAGAAGCCCGGTAGGCTATTGCATCCTCTAGACGTTCCACTATGGAAGTGGGAGAGTATTTCCATGGATTTTATCGATGGGCTACCAAGGTCAAGGAAAGGGAATACGAGCATTTGGGTTATTGTGGACAGACTTACGAAGAGTGCTCATTTCATTCCGGTGAAGAGCAAGAGGACCGCATCTTGGCTAGCGTCTGTATATCTTCGTGAGATTGTGAGACTACATGGAGTCCCTTCTAGTATAGTCAGTGACCGTGACCCAATCTTTACAAGTCAATTCTGGAATAGCTTGCAAGAAGCTATGGGCACGAGATTGAATCTAAGTACGGCTTATCACCCACAGACGGACGGTCAAACCGAAAGGGTGAATAGGGTACTCGAGGATCTGTTAAGGCTTTGTATTCTGGATTTTGGTGGTACTTGAGAAGACCATCTTCCTCTTGTTGAGTTTGCATATAATAACAGTTATCAGGCAAGCATAGGGATGGCACCATTTGAAGCTTTATATGGGAGGCCGTGCAAGTCGCCTACATGTTGGTGGGAGACTACAGATAAGCTTATACTTGGGCCTGATCTGATCAGAGATACATCCGAGAAGGTCGAGTTGATTCGGAGACGGATGAAAGCGGCCCAAGACCGACAGAAATCCTATGCTGATAAGCGAAGAACTGATTTGGAGTTTGATGTTGGGGATATGGTTTTCGTGAAAGTTTCTCCTTTGCGGAATGTGGTCCGATTTGGAGCCGTTGGGAAGTTAGCACCGAGGTTTGTTGGACCATTCCCTATTATAGAGAGGATCGGGCAGATGGCTTATAGAGTGGAGTTGCCCGAGAAGCTTGCCGGAGTACACGATGTTTTTCATGTCTCGCATCTCCGGAAGTGTTTACATGAATCAGCAGAGGTTGTTGAGCCAAGTGTTCTGAAAGATGTGGAAGTGGTGAAAGAGGCTACCTTAAGGAGAGCTCCGATTCGTATCTTGGGGACGGAGACCAAGAAGCTAAGGAATCGAGAGGTCAAGTTGGTGAAGGTTCAATGGGGTGAAGCCGAAGAAGACACTACTTGGGAAACCGAGGAGAAGATGCGTGGGCTTTATCCATTCCTTTTTGAGGGTACACTCTCAATCTCTTTTCTTTGTCAGCATATCTTTCTTTTTGCTATCCATGTTTATCTAGTTTATCGTGTTAATCATGTCATGAGAACCTTAGGTAGAAACCCTTTGGATGAAACATGTGTTTGAAACATGTTATGCTTGATGTTTGCAAGTGGTTGCAAGTGTTTGCAAGTGGTTACTCGTGGATGCATTATACACGTTAGGCACTAGATCGGCTCACACACTCCTCATATTGCATATGCATGAGTGTTTATTCTTATTCATGGATGAAAATTTTTGTCTTATCACATGGATGTTGCATATGGATGTATGTTATGTGCACAGATATAGATGTTATACATTATGTTAGGAATTGCATACATATGGATTCATTTCACTAACATAATTTGCATTGATGATATTTGCATTAGATAAGTACATATACACACACCTTTGCATATGTTCATACAACATTTAGAATCTTGTAAGGACAATGATTGCTCGTGGATGATGTTTTGAGTAGATGGATGTTGGATGGTAGGATACGTTTGTAACAACCCGTATTTTCAATAAACTATTATAACATAAATTGAGGCAGAATTAAATTCAAAAATCTGAACCAAGGGAAACGTGCTATGCCATTGCGTTCGTCTCGGAAAAATACGCGAAATAGAGTCCGAGTTTTCGAAAATCGGAGTCCGTATGACCCGGTTAAGGCCCATTGAAGTTTTTCAGAAATTTCTATGCTAAAAACAGATTTAAATTTCAAATTAAAAACTTGATTAGGGCTAATCGGTGTCAGGCGAGAAAATTCCCGCCAGGGCCCCCATGTCGACAGGCATGTCGACAGGGGTCCTAGGGTGTCGACTGCCCTGTCGACAGTCCTGTCGACACGGGGTAGCCAGGCAGTATTGCCTGGCGCACCAGTTTGATTTGGGCTTGGTCTTGTGGCTTGGTTCTAGAGAATTCCGAGATCTGACGGGCCAAAACTAACCTAGGGTTAATCCTAGGGCTAAAAACACTCTAATCTTCTATAAATAAGCCCCTAATCCCCCCCTAAACCCTCATTATTCACTCTAGCAACCAAACTATGTCAAATTGAAATCTCAAATGGCCTCCACCAAAAAACCCTAGCCTCCACCTTCCTCAAAGTTTAATCCTATGAAGATATGATGATCATACAACCTTTTCTATGTTGTATGAATGCTTAATAACTTGCATACTTCATTAAGTTGCAAGTTTGATTTGCTAAGTTTGTGTTTTTGGGATTTTGCAAAAGGGTTTTCTTACTTGAAGCTTTGTTTTGGGTTTTTAAAGGGCTTCTTCATCTTATTTGGTGGATTTGTGACTTGTTTATATTTGTAAGCCCTCTTACCTTCACTTTACAAACTCTAAAGTTAATATGTGGTGAAAGTTGAGATTTATGTGAGTTTATTTGATTATGCATGCTTATGCGAACTCACTATGCCATGTTTTACATGTTTCATAAGTTATGCATGCTTATGCGAGATTACTATGCCATGTTTTACATGTTTCATAAGTTATGCATGCTTATGCGAGATTACTATGCCATGTTTTACATGTTTCACAAGTTATGCATGCTTATGCGAGATTACTATGCCATGTTTTACATGTTTTATGGGTTATGCATGTCCATGCAAGTTCACCTTACCATGTTATACATGTTTTATGGGTTATGCATATTTATGCAAGTTCACCTTACCATGTTATGCAAGTTTAATGGGTTATGCATGCCTATGCAAGTTCACCTTACCATGTTATGCATATTTAATAAGCTATGCATGTTTATGCGAGTTCACTATGACATGATTTGCAAGTTTAACATGTATGCATGTTTATTATGATATGTGAAGTTCATCATGTATGTTATGCCAAGTTACCTTTTATACCCTTATGCGTTATGACGAATATGTAAGCGAGATAATGACGTTGGGAGGGTTTGGGTAAACTTAAAAATACATGAAACTAAAAGATTGGGAATTTACCTATTAAGTTAGGTCTACCCCTTGGGAATTTACCTATTAAGTTAGGTCTACCCAAGTATATGTTAACTTGTAAATATGTTTTGAAGTGGACATGACATTAGATAACATGATATGGCCAACTCGAGGTTAGACCTAGTTGTGGTGTAAATCTTCCCAGGTAACCACAACGTAGGGTCTAATGTGGGTAGTTGGTCATGTTGCACCATAAGACCCGAGGTTAGACCTAGACGTGGTGTAAATCTTCCCAGGTAACCACGGATGTCTAATGTGAGAGGTTGGGTGCGTTAATTAATTAATGCCTCATGATTAGGGTTAAGTCATGGCCCACTAATACTTAACCAATAATGGGGATGCGAGGATTAGATGGGGTTAAGTGGGTACACTTAACTAATTTAATCCATGATTAGTGAGGGGTTAAAACCACACTTAACCCTCTTAGAAACCCTAGCAACGTGGTCTGTTCCAGCAGTAATCCCAGTTTGGTATCACCACAACCCTACAGCTAGGTTAGGGCGGGGCACGATTACTGGACTGATGTAAGCGACCAAAGCGACGGCTGAGTGGTACAGCGGTGCGGGTCCGGCGGGCTACGGACGTGCACGTAGTCCGATGTTGGACAAACTCGAGGCACGGGTACCAGTAGGCTTAGACTGTGCATTATTGCTTAGGTGTCTGGGGTTGACACCTTAGGGCTTGATACACCCGAAGGTGGACCCAGCACAGTCTGACTACATCCATGTGGGTCGTATGGACACCAACACTTGACGTGTTAGATTTATAGGGAGCCGATCGACTAGACCGTTGGGCTGGACCTTATATTAAGGTCACTTCATGTTATTGGGCCAAAGTTTGGGCTAAGGGATCAATATCTGTTTTGTGGGTTTGCTAGTACACTATGGTGCAAAAACTTAATCTTCTTATGTGATGTCACCTTTATCTATTGCCAGTATGTTTACCTCAGCTTCCATCATGCTGTTAACTTTATTAGTTTATAGATTGATCGTAGTAGGGCTTACCAGTCTTTTCGACTGACCTGTTTTCTTTCGCTTCTTTTCTTCCGTTCCCCCCCCCCCACAGGTTCTCAGGGAGGGGCTACATCTGCTTAGTGGATCTTTGGCTTGCGTGTTGGATAGCTCATGTATGGACCTGAGCTAGCTATGGCTTATCTTTTATTTCTGGGGATTAGTACTGATGTTTTACCATGTGTTTTGTTTCTACGTATCTAGACTTATGTTGTATTTTGGATCATGACATTTTGATACTATGTACTTGACTATGTTGGTTTTGTGAGATGATGATGATGGGTTTTTATCTGCTACCGCTGCTTTACTTATATTTATTTTTACATATTCTGTCTTGCGATATCTCTGTGCATGTTTACCTTCACAATAACGCCCCTCCAAAGCTAGTACATTCTAAGGAGTGATTCTAGTAGAGGTGGGGTGTTACATTTGGTATCAGAGCACAAGCTTAACAAGATTGAACAAAACTTTTGAAAAAAAAACCCTTTTTTAAAAACTATTTTCAAAAACCTACTAAGTATTTTCCAAAATAAAGTCTAGATTATTTTAAGGCTAATCCCCAAAAGCCATTAGCGTTATCCTTCGTTCCCTTGACCTGATCTTATCTTATCTTTCGTTTCAATATGGCTGAGAATCTTGTCATCCCAGATGGAGTGAACGTACCACTCTGGTATAGGAGACTTCTAGAAGCTAGGGCGGCAGCTGGTCCCGCCAACCCTACTCCCACTCCTCCTCCTGTAGTTGAGAATCCTCTTCCAAATATCCCTCCTCCGGTGGTTCCTGCTCCCCCTCCTCCAGCAGTTAATATTCCTCCTCCCGTTGCTAATGTTCCTCCCCCTCCTGTTGCTGAGGCTCCTCTTCCTCCCCCTCCCCCTCAGCATCCTCAGATTGAGTTTACGAAGGTTTGTAAAGACTTCAAGGCAATGGGAGGCAAGAATTTCCTAGGCACGGAATCTTTTGTTGAAGCTAGGAATTGGCTGAAGGACACGGAGGACCTGTTTGCTATCTTTGGGATTGATGACGAGAGGAAGATCTTATTGACAGTATGGCTTTTGAAGGATGAGGCGGCCTATTGGTGGGAGGTCACCAATGGGACGAGGCCCGTTGAGACTTGGGCCGATTTGAGGGCTAGATTTGTGACCAAGTTTCTATCTTCGGCTGAGGCGAATTTACAGATGGAGAAGTTCATTGCATTAAAGCAAGGTGATATGTCTGTCAAGAAGTATGTGAACAAGTTTAATCAGCTGGCCCGTTTTGGTTTGGATATGGTGAACACTCCGGAGAAGAAGGCTCTTCGATTTGCCAAAGGGTTGAATGAGCCGCTACAGGGCTTGGCGATGTCACATATTCCGCATGGAGCTACTTTTGAGAGTTTGGTCAATATGGCTCTGCTTCAGGGAGATGGAAAGAAAGAATTCAAGTCGAGTGATACTCAAGCAAAGAAGGCTGATTCTCAAGGCAAAGGCAACCAAGGTGGTCAAAGCAGTCAAGGAAATCAGAACAAGAACAAGAAGGGCAACAACAAAGGCAAGGGAAAGTGCAATTACTGTGGCATAGCTGGGCACTTTGCTAAGGATTGCAGGAAGAAGAAAAGGAAGCTTAGTGGTGGATGCTTTTCTTGTGGAGAGACTGGGCACTTCAGCAAAGAATGCCCAAAGAAGAAAGGACAGGCTGGACCTTCAGGAGGGCAAGTTCATGCTCTCAATGCCGCTTCAGTTCCCGAGCGAGGTAGTGTTTCTGTTGAGAACCTTGTTTATATCTCTGATCTTCCAGTGCGTACCTTGTTTGATTCTGTTGCTTCACATAGCTTTATTTCATCTGATCTTGTTGATAGCTTGCACCTTAGTACTAGCTTAGTGGACGATCCCGTTTGTGTTTCGAATCCCATTGGGGGTTCTGCTCATCTATCTATGCTATGTGAGGATCTGAGGATCTCTATACTCAGCGTAGAGTTCTTGTGTAGTGCATATGTTCTTGGTTTCAGGGGATACGGATTGATACTGGGCATGGATTGGCTGTCCCGATATGGAGCCATTCTGGATTGTGAGCATAGGGTTGTGAGGCTTGTGACTCGCCTTGGCAACACCTTAGAGATTTCATGCAATCCGAACAATCCCGTCATGTTGTGCTATCTAGAATCTCTCGACTCATCAGAGGAGGCCCTTCAGTCTGTAAGGGTGGTCCGAGATTATCCAGATGTTTTTGAAGAAGTTAAGGGGTTGCCCCCTAAACGAGAGATTGACTTTCGCATCTATCTGGTAGATAATGCTAAGCCTGTTTCTTTGCCCGTTCGGCATATGGCTCCGCGTGAGAGACGGGAGCTGAGCAAGCAAGTGAAAGAATTGCTTGAGAAGAACTTCATCAGAAGGAGTATATCCGAATGGGGAGCGCCTGTGGTGTTTGCAACTAAGGCAGATGGTTCTCTTCGGCTCTGTGTGGATTATAGAGAATTGAATAGGCTGACTAAGAAGAACAGACACCCGTTACCGAGGATCGATGATCTCTTTGATCAGCTTGTTGGTGCTTCTGTTTTCTCTCAGCTTGATCTTGCTACCGGATTTCATCAGCTCAGAGTAGCTGAAGATAGTATAGACAAGACTGCATTCAGAACTCCAGACGGATTCTTTGAATGGCTTGTTATGCCGTTCGGTTTGACGAATGCACCCGCGTATTTCGTGGACTTGATGAGTAGGGTGTTTCGGGAGTTCTTGAACAAGTTTGTCGTGGTCTTTGTGGATGATATTCTGGTTTTCTCCAAGGATGAAGAGGAGCACGCGAGGCATCTTGTGGAGGTGATGGATACGCTCAGAGCGCAACAGTTAAAGGCCAAGTTCTCCAAGTGCCATTTTTGGAGAAGGGAAGTCAGATTCCTTGGGCATATCGTATCCAAGCAAGGCTTAGCGGTGGATCCCGCTAAGGTGGTTGCAGTTCAGGATTGGAAGACTCCAAGGAATGCAACCGAGGTGAGAAGCTTTCTGGGTCTTGCGGGTTTTTACCGGAAGTTCATCAAGGACTTCGCGAAGATATCCGCTCCCCTTACTAAGTTGACGAAGAAGAACTTAGTTTTTGCTTGGGATATGGATTATGAGCTTGCTTTTCAGAGACTCAAGAGAGCCCTTACCTCCGCACCCGTTCTAGCTTTACCCGATGGTGGTAAGATATTTACCGTATACACTGATGCTTGTGGCACGGGATTGGGCGCCGTTCTGATGCAAGAGGGTAGAGTTATATGTTTTGGTGGGAGGCAACTTAAGGTGCATGAGAGGAATTATCCCACTCATGATCTAGAGCTGGCAGCGATTGTATATGCACTCAAGGCTTGGCGTCATTATCTTCTGGGAGAGAGATTTGAGCTGTATACTGATCATAAGTCTTTGAAGTATCTCTTTTCGCAGAAGGATCTGAACTTGAGGCAACAGAGATGGGTGGAATTCTTGGCTTCCTATGATTTTGATATAGCCTATACCCCTGGCAAGGGGAATGTTGTAGCGGATGCGTTGAGTAGGAAAAGGTTGACACTAAGTCCTCTATTTGTTGAGATGAAGAATTTAGAGTTCTTGGCAACCTTTGATTTTTCCTTGACAGTTGACTCGATAACCGGTTCTTTGGCATATCTAGAGCTCAGGCCTACCCTTCTGGATCAAGTTGGGACTTCGCAGAAGGAAGACCCTCAGATAATTGAGATCATGGATAAGCTGATTCGAGGGGAGACATCTAGTCACCTTGCTCGATATTCTATAGACGATAAGGGTTGGCTGAGGAGAGACGGAAGGCTTTGTGTTCCGATGGTAGAAGACTTGGTGAAGAAAGTTCTTGAGGAAGCACATCGCTCCAAGATGACTATACATCCGGGTGGAGATAAGATGTATAAAGATATGAAGCGCATTTTCTTCTGGCCTGGAATGAAGAAGGATGTGGCCGAGTTTGTCTCAAGATGTGTTGCTTGTCAGAGAGTAAAAGCTGAGTCGAAGAAGCCCGGTGGGCTATTGCATCCTCTAGAGGTCCCGCTATGGAAGTGGGAGAGTATTTCTATGGACTTTATTGATGGGCTTCCAAGGTCCAGGAAGGGGAATACGAGCATATGGGTCATTGTGGATAGGCTCACGAAGAGTGCTCATTTCATTCCGGTGAAGAGCAAAAGGACCGCATCTGGACTAGCATCAGTATATCTTCGTGAGATAGTACGACTACATGGAGTCCCTTCCAGCATAGTCAGTGACCGAGACCCCATCTTTACTAGTCAGTTCTGGAACAGTTTGCAGGAGGCTATGGGCACAAGGTTGAACCTGAGTACGGCCTATCATCCACAAACAGACGGCCAAACAGAAAGGGTGAATAGGGTACTTGAGGACTTGTTGAGGCTTTGCATTCTGGATTTTGGTGGTGCTTGGGAAGACCATCTTCCTCTTGTTGAGTTTGCATATAATAACAGTTATCAAGCAAGCATAGGGATGGCACCATTTGAAGCTTTATATGGGAGGCCGTGCAAATCACCTACATGTTGGTGGGAGACTTCGGATAAGCTTATACTTGGACCCGACATGATTAGAGACACATCCGAGAAGGTCGAGTTGATTAGAAGACGGATGAAAGCGGCCCAAGACCGGCAGAAATCCTATGCTGACAGGCGAAGGTCCGAATTGGAGTTTGAGGTTGGGGACAAGGTTTTCGTAAAGGTTTCTCCTTTACGGAATGTGGTCCGGTTTGGAGCTGTTGGGAAGTTAGCACCGAGATTCGTTGGACCCTTCCCCATCATAGAGAGAATTGGGAAGATGGCTTATAAAGTGCAATTGCCCGAAAAGTTGTCCGGAGTGCATAATGTCTTTCATGTCTCGCATCTCCGGAAGTGCCTACATGAGTCCGCTGAGGTGGTTGAACCTAGCATTCTTGAAGACGTGGAAGTAGAGAAAGAAGCAACTTTAAGGAGAGCTCCGATTCGTATCTTGGGGACAGAGACCAAGAAGCTAAGGAATCGTGAGGTCAGATTGGTGAAAGTTCAATGGGGTGAAGCCGAAGAAGACGCAACTTGGGAAACCGAGGAGAAGATGCGTGGGCTTTATCCATTCCTTTTTGAGGGTACACTCTCAATCTCTTTTCTTTGTTTAGCATATCTTTCTCTTTGCTATCCATGTTTATCTAGTTATCGTGCAAATCTTGTCATGAGAACCTTAGGTAGAAACCCTTTGGATGAAACATGTGTTTGAAACATGTTATGTTTGATGGTTGCAAGTGGTTGCAAGTGTTTGCAAGTGGTTACTCGTGGATGCATGATACACATTAGGCACTAGATCGGCTCACACACTCCTCATATTGCATATGCATGAGTGTTTATGCTTATTCTTGGATGAAATTTGTATGCAATCACATGGATGTTGCATATGGATGTATGATTGAGCACGCATGTAGATATTATACATTATGTTAGGGATTTGCATACATATGGATACATTTCACTAACATATTTTGCATTGATCGTTGCATTAGATAAGTACATATACACACACTTCTACATATGTTCATACGGCATTTAGAATCTTTTAAGGACAATGGTTGCTCGTGGATGATGTTTTGAGTAGATGGATGTTGGATGGTAGGATATGTTCTTCCTAACTTGAAGATTTCGGTGACGAAATCCTTTAAGGAGGGGAGAATGTAACAACCCGTATTTTCAATAAACTATTATAACATAAATCGAGGCAGAATTAAATTCAAAAATCTGAACCAAGGGAAACGGGCTATGCCATTGCGTTCGTCTCGGAAAAATACGCGAAATAGAGTCCGAGTTTTCGAAAATCGGAGTCCGTATGACCCGGTTAAGGCCCATTGAAATTTTTCAGAAATTTCTATGCTAAAAACAGATTTAAATTTCAAATTAAAAACTTGATTAGGGCTAATCGGTGTCAGGCGGGAAAATTCCCGCCAGGGCCCCCATGTCGACAGGCATGTCGACAGGGGTCCTAGGGTGTCGACTGCCCTGTCGACAGCCCTGTCGACACGGGGTAGCCAGGCAGTATTGCCTGGCGCACCAGTTTGATTTGGGCTTGGTCTTGTGGCTTGGTTCTAGAGAATTCCGAGATCTGACGGGCCAAAACTAACCTAGGGTTAATCCTAGGGCTAAAAACACTCTAATCTTCTATAAATAAGCCCATAATCCCCCCCCTAAACCCTCATTATTCACTCTAGCAACCAAACTATGTCAAATTGAAATCTCAAATGGCCTCCACCTAAAAACCCTAGCCTCCACCTTCCTCAAAGTTTAATCCTATGAAGATATGATGATCATACAACCTTTTCTATGTTGTATGAATGCTTAATAACTTGCATACTTCATTAAGTTGCAAGTTTGATTTGCTAAGTTTGTGTTTTTGGGATTTTGCAAAAGGGTTTTCTTATTTGAAGCTTTGTTTTGGGTTTTTAAAGGGCTTCTTCATCTTATTTGGTGGATTTGTGACTTGTTTATATTTGTAAGCCCTCTTACCTTCACTTTACAAACTCTAAAGTTAATATGTGGTGAAAGTTGAGATTTATGTGAGTTTATTTGATTATGCATGCTTATGCGAACTCACTATGCCATGTTTTACATGTTTCATAAGTTATGCATGCTTATGCGAGATTACTATGCCATGTTTTACATGTTTCATAAGTTATGCATGCTTATGCGAGATTACTATGCCATGTTTTACATGTTTCACAAGTTATGCATGCTTATGCGAGATTACTATGCCATGTTTTACATGTTTTATGGGTTATGCATGTCCATGCAAGTTCACCTTACCATGTTATACATGTTTTATGGGTTATGCATATTTATGCAAGTTCACCTTACCATGTTATGCAAGTTCAATGGGTTATGCATGCCTATGCAAGTTCACCTTACCATGTTATGCATATTTAATAAGCTATGCATGTTTATGCGAGTTCACTATGACATGATTTGCAAGTTTAACATGTATGCATGTTTATTATGATATGTGAAGTTCATCATGTATGTTATGCCAAGTTACCTTTTATACCCTTATGCGTTATGACGAATATGTAAGCGAGATAATGACGTTGGGAGGGTTTGGGTAAACTTAAAAATACATGAAACTAAAAGATTGGGAATTTACCTATTAAGTTAGGTCTACCCCTTGGGAATTTACCTATTAAGTTAGGTCTACCCAAGTATATGTTAACTTGTAAATATGTTTTGAAGTGGACATGACATTAGATAACATGATATGGCCAACTCGAGGTTAGACCTAGTTGTGGTGTAAATCTTCCCAGGTAACCACAACGTAGGGTCTAATGTGGGAAGTTGGTCATGTTGCACCATAAGACCCGAGGTTAGACCTAAACGTGGTGTAAATCTTCCCAGGTAACCACGGATGTCTAATGTGAGAGGTTGGGTGCGTTAATTAATTAATGCCTCATGATTAGGGTTAAGTCATGGCCCACTAATACTTAACCAATAATGGGGATGCGAGGATTAGATGGGGTTAAGTGGGTACACTTAACTAATTTAATCCATGATTAGTGAGGGGTTAAAACCACACTTAACCCTCTTAGAAACCCTAGCAACGTGGTCTGTTCCAGCAGTAATCCCAGTTTGGTATCACCACAACCCTACAGCTAGGTTAGGGCGGGGCACAATTACTGGACTGATGTAAGCGACCAAAGCGACGGCTGAGTGGTACAGCGGTGCGGGTCCGGCGGGCTACGGACGTGCACGTAGTCCGATGTTGGACAAACTCGAGGCACGGGTACCAGTAGGCTTAGACTGTGCATTATTGCTTAGGTGTCTGGGGTTGACACCTTAGGGCTTGATACACCCGAAGGTGGACCCAGCACAGTCTGACTACATCCATGTGGGCCGTATGGACACCAACACTTGACGTGTTAGATTTATAGGGAGCCGATCGACTAGACCGTTGGGCTGGACCTTATATTAAGGTCACTTCATGTTATTGGGCCAAAGTTTGGGCTAAGGGATCAATATCTGTTTTGTGGGTTTGCTAGTACACTGTGATGCAAAAACTTAATCTTCTTATGTGATGTCACCTTTATCTATTGCCAGTATGTTTACCTCAGCTTCCATCATGCTGTTAACTTTATTAGTTTATAGATTGATCGTAGTAGGGCTTACCAGTCTTTTCGACTGACCTGTTTTCTTTCGCTTCTTTTCTTCCGTTCCCCCCCCCCCCACAGGTTCTCAGGGAGGGGCTACATCTGCTTAGTGGATCTTTGGCTTGCGTGTTGGATAGCTCATGTATGGACCTGAGCTAGCTATGGCTTATCTTTTATTTCTGGGGATTAGTACTGATGTTTTACCATGTGTTTTATTTCTACGTATCTAGACTTATGTTGTATTTTGGATCATGACATTTTGATACTATGTACTTGACTATGTTGGTTTTGTGAGATGATGATGATGGGTTTTTATCTGCTACCGCTGCTTTACTTATATTTATTTTTACATATTCTGTCTTGCGATATCTCTGTGCATGTTTACCTTCACAATAACGCCCCTCCAAAGCTAGTACATTCTAAGGAGTGATTCTAGTAGAGGTGGGGTGTTACAACGTTCTTCCTAACTTGAAGATTTCGGGGACGAAATCCTTTAAGGAGGGGAGAATGTAACAACCCGTATTTTCAATAACCTGTTATAACGTAAATCGAGGCAGAATTTAATTCAAAAATCTGAATCAAGGGAAACGGGCTATGCCATTGCGTTCGTCTCGGAAAAATACGCGAAATAGAGTCCGAGTTTTCGAAAATCGGAGTCCGTATGACCCGATTAAGGGCCAACGAAGTTTTCAGAAAAATTCAAAGTAAAAACAGATTTCAAATTCAAGTTTGAATTTGGAAAATTGGGCCAGTTTGGGCCAGGCGGGAAAATTCCCGCCAGAGTACCCAAGTCGACAGCCCTGTCGACTTGGGAGTCGACTTGGTTGGACCCAAGTCGACAGCCCTGTCGACTTGGCTGTCGACTTGGTCCAGCCGGGCTGTTTAGCCTGGTGCACCATTTTGAGATTGTGTTGTGCTTGGGGGCCAGATTCGATTTGAAGGGCTGAGATTGCAACTAGGGTTTAATCCTATGGCCTAAAACACTTGCCTAATCTATAAATAAGACCCTAACCTAACCCTAAATCATCATTAATCAATCCTACAACTAAACTATGGCAAAATCAATCCTCTCATGGCCTCCACTCTCTTCATAAAATTCCTAAATAAATTTTTGTGAGATTTTCGATGCATACAAGTGTTTTCAAACTTGTATGAGCATCATTAGCTTGCATTCAAGTCAAGTTTCTATATTTTCATCATAAAGAAAGAGTTTTGATCATTTTGGCTCAAGGGTTTTTATGTTAGAGCTTGCATTTTGGGTCTATTTGATTGCATAAGGGCTTTGTCATATCTTTTGTGCCTTCATAAGTATTGTAAGCCCTATTCTACTTTCATACTTAAACTCTAAAGTTAAATGTATGATATGCAAGTTTATATGCAAGTTTACTATGCTATGATATGCAAGTTTATCATGTATGATATGCAAGTTTACTATGCTATGATATGCAAGTTTATCATGTATGATATGCAAGTTTATATGAAAGTTTGATATGCAAGTTTGTCATATGATATGCAAGTTATGTTATGCAAGTTTGATATGCAAGTTTGTCATATGATATGCAAGTTATGTTATGCAAGTTTGATATGCAAGTTTGTCATATGATATGCAAGTTATGTTATGCAAGTTTGGGATGATCATTTGGTTCATGTTATCATGTTATGCAAGATTATCTTGAGTATGTGAACATAAAGCTTCAAGCTTTATGCTAAAGGTTGCATTTTGGCAACATGTAAGTTATAATATCTCTTATGATAACTTGCATGTGAGGCTAAATGCGAACTTATGGCCATTTCTACATGTCATTTATCACCATGTATCACCAATATGCTAAGTTTGGTTTTATGCATGCTTTTGAGGCCTAAAAATGTAATATGCAAGTGTATGAACATATGAACATTTCATATGCCACCATGTTAAACTTGTGGCTTCAATACCTTTATGTCATGATTATGCCAAGTTCCCTCTTTCTATCCTTTATGCGCTATTGCGATATTTAAGCGATGGGATTGCGTTTGGGGTTGGGTAAACTTAAAAGACATAAAACATAAGCTTGGGAATTTACCTATTAAGTTAGGTCTACCCATTGGGAATTTACCTATTAAGTTAGGTCTACCCAGTTGCTTGAAAACTTGTAACATGTTTTGGAAACATGATGGACATGACACTTAGAAAAGATAAGTGTGACCAACTCGAGGTTGGGTTGAGTTTGTAGCGTAAACCTACCCGGAACCGACCGGCTTAACTAGTTGCTACAAACAATAGGACCCAATGTGAGAAGTTGGCCATGTTGTACCTTGAACCCGAGGTTAGACCAAGTTGTGGTGTAAAGCTACCCGGACCCGCCTGGCTTAACTAGTAACCACAACAAGGTCTAATGTGAGAGGTTAAGGCGCATTAAATTAATTAATGCCTCGTGATTAGGGTTAAGTCATGGTCCACTTAATACTTAACCAATTTGGGCTTGGTAGATTAACCAGGGTTAAGTCGTGAACTCATCGTTACACTTAACCAAGTTAATCCATGATTAGCAAGAGGGTTAAACTGTACTTAACCCACTAGAAAATCCTAGCAATGGGGGCCCACTCCAGCAATAATCCCAAACTCGTATCATTAAGGCCCTAGGGACTAGGCTAGGGAAGGGGGCACGATTACTGGGCTGGAGGTAAGCGACCAAATAAACGACGGCCGGGTGGTACGCCGATGTAGTTCCGGACGGACTATGGTCGTGCACGTAGTCCGTATTTGGAGAAGTCACCCATGGGTACCAGTAGATCGAGACTGTGCACTCATGTTTATGGTGTCCAGGGGTTGGCACCCTAGGGCTTGATACACCCGAAGGGTGGACCCAGCACAGTTCGACTATAATTATGTTTGGGCCGTATTGACACCAACACGTGACGAGTTAGGCTTAGGGAGCCGATCGACTAGACCGTTTGGTTGGACCTTGTATTAGGGTCATTTCATGCTATTGGGCCAAAGCTTGGGCCAAGGGATCGATACTTGTATATTCAAGTCATGTTAGTTTTCTAGTACACCTGTGGTGCAAAACCTTAAACCTGATTATGCGATGACACCTTTATCTACCTTGTTAGTTAATCATCATGCTAGTATCCTTATGATCATACCTGCTTCTCATGCCAGTTAACTTTATCAGTTTACATTGATTGTAGTAGGGCTTACTCAATCTTTTTGACTGACCTGTTTTCTTTCGCCTCTTTTCTTCCGTTTCCCCCCAGGTTCTCAGGGAGGGAATATTGGAGCTTAGCTGGATTTCTGATCGCTTGCTTGTGGGATTTTAGCTCATGTACGGTCTTGACATGAAGCTAGCTGTGGTTATCACTTATTTTGGGGATAGTACTTATGTATTTCAGTTTTTCAGTTGATGTTGTTTTTATCTAGACTTGTTTATTTGGAAAGCTATGTTGTACCAGACTTGTTTTGAAATAGTATGAAATCTTCCGCTGTTTTATCTATGTTATTTACTCTGTTTACATATATACATATGTTCTTGTTCTGCCTTGATATATCATTATGCATGTTTACCTGATTCAAACGCCCCTCCAAAGTCAGAGTGCTTGCAAGAGTCACCCTCGTGGAGGTGGGGTGTTACATAAACTACCACAAACATATAGTCGTTAACTTTCAACATCAATCATATACTTGCAATTATCCAATAGGTGTTGTAATAAACTACTACAAACATGTAGTTGTTAACTTTCAACATGAATCACATACTTGCAAATATCCAATCGTTATACCACATCATCCCAAATCGATTAGAATCATAGCAACATACAATTATGAATTATTATCACCACAAATTAAGTACAATTCTATTTCTCATTTTACACAAATCAAAACACAATTATTCATTCACATCGGAATAGCACTCTACTTACAACGTATGACGAATCTTCAACTCAGGTTTCTGAATTCTGAATTTGGAGATGCTATCCTTTGTTGTAGGCGTTGTTTTGATTTAGTTGTCGTTGCTTTAAGCTTTCGAATTGCCTCCTAATCGTCTCTCAATTTTGAAGGCTACTTCTAGTCTTTCCTCAGCAGCATGACGGTCTCATTCTAATTTTTATTTGTATGAATTAGGTGGAGTCTTAGGTAATTTTATAGAGTTTATGAATTGATTAGAACCGTCGATGGAGCTTGGATTAATATTAGCCGTTCGTTTGAAGGAGAGACCAATCAGGAGCTGACACCTAGCCCTAGTGACAAGGCAAGGCTTAGAAATTCGGCCAAGCATAGACCAGGCCAGCTAGGGGGGGCTGGGTTCGACCTGGCTCAGGGGCCAGGTCGACTCCCCAGTCGACCCCCATGTAAACTTGGTAGTCGACCTGGGTGCCCCAGGTCGACTACCCAGTCAACCTGGGTAGCCCAGGTCGACTACCCAGTCGACCTGGGTGCCTTGGGCGGGAAAATTCCTGCCCTGGCCAATCTGGCTCGATTTTTGAAATTTGAATTGGTTTTATGAGCTGTTTGAATTTTAAACTGAATTCTGAAACTTCCGGAGGCCATATCTTCTTCATACGGAGTCCGTTTTACGCAAACTCGGACTCTATCCCAAGCTGAATTCCGAGACGAACGCAATGGCGTATCCCGTTTCCCTTAATTCTTTGATTTGAAATTAATTATACTTTAATTTGTGAATTTCACTGTTATAGAATACACGGGGTGTTACATTCTCCCCCACTTAAAAGGATTTCGTCCCCGAAATCTTCAAGTTCAGGAAGAATGTATATCCTAACATCTAAACGTCCATCTACTCATCCATCAAACACGAGCATCCATTGCCCTTAAAAGACTTCTAATGCTTCATGATCATATGCGAAGTGTGTGTACATGTACTTATCTAATGCAATATCAGTCGGTCTACTGATTCAGTTGACCTCCTTAATGCAAATTATGTAAGTGTCATGAATCCATTTTGTATGCAAATTTTCATATTCATGATTCTACATGAGTGCACAATCATTCATATAAATGCAACATCCATATGACAACACATTAAACTCCAACCATATACAAATGCAAATACATATATGCATATGCAATATGAAGTGACTGAGCCGATCTAAAACCTAGATTGTGTTTGTATATGCAACCACGAGCAACCACTAGCAATCACTTGCAACCTCTTGCAACCATCATCCATAACATGTTTCAATTACATGTTTTCATCCAAAAGTGTTTCTACCTAAAAGATAAGGTCAAGAAGATATACCTAAAAAGATAGATAAAAGCGCAAATTAAGGAGAAAGAAAGATCAAAGATGTACCCTCGAAAAGAAAAGGGTAGGCTGCGCGTATTCTAGCTTCAGTTTCCCAAGTTGCGTCTCCCTCGGCGTCGCTCCACTGAACTTTGACGAGCTTGACTTCGCGGTTGCGTAGCTTTTTCACTTCCGTTCCTAATATGCGGGTTGGAACTTTCCTCACGGTTGCTTCGCGTTCCACTTCAGCTTCCTCAAGGATGTTTGGCTCTACCACTTCAGCAGATTCACATAGACATTTTCGGAGGTGTGAAACATGGAAAATGTTGTGAACTCCGGCCAGCTTTTCGGGTAGCTCTAATCTATAGGCCATTTTCCCAATTTTCTCGATGATAGGAAATGGCCCTATGTACCTTGGTGCTAGCTTTCCTGTGGTTCCAAAACGAACAATGTTCCTTAGAGGGGATACCTTAAGGAAAACTCTGTCCCCAACCTCAAATTCAAGGTCGGTCCTCCTCTTGTCGGCGTAGGATTTTTGTCTGTCTTGGGCTGTCTTCATCCTTCTTCGTATTAAGTCTACTTTCTTTGAAGTCTCTCGGATCATATCTGGTCCAAGTATGAGCTTATCAGTAGACTCCCACCAACAAGTGGGCGATCGGCACGGTCTTCCATATAAAGCTTCGAACGGCGCCATTCCGATGGTGGCTTGGTAGCTGTTGTTGTAGGCAAATTCCACCAAAGGAAGATGGTCTTCCCACGTCCCTCCAAAGTCAAGGACGCACAGTCTTAAAAGGTCCTCCAAAACTCTTTTCACTCTTTCTGTCTGGCCGTCGGTTTGGGGATGATAAGCAATACTCAAGCATAACTGTGTGCCTACCGCTTCTTGCAGACTCCGCCAAAACTCACTTGTGAAGATAGGGTCTCGGTCACTAACAATGCTGGAGGGTATTCCATGGAGTCGAACAATTTCCTTGAGATAAAGAGATGCTAGGGATGAGGCAGTTCTTTTACTCTTGACAGGTAAAAAGTGGGCGCTTTTAGTAAGCCTATCCACTATTACCCAAATGCTAGTGTTGCCTCTTCTAGACCTAGGAAGCCCATCAATGAAGTCCATTGAGATGCTATCCCACTTCCACAGTGGGACCTCTAGAGGATGGAGCAGACCGCCAGGCTTTTTCTGTTCCGCCTTAACCTGTTGGCACACCATACACTTAGAAACGAAATCTGCCACGTCCTTCTTCATGCCGTTCCAAAAGAAAGTTTTCTTTATGTCCTTGTACATTTTATCTCCGCCAGGGTGTATCGTCATCTTAGAGTGATGTGCTTCCTCGAGAACCTTCTTTACTAAATCCCTTGTCTGTGGGACGCATAGTCTTCCGTCTTGCCTTAGCCAACCCTTATCGTCGATGGAGTATCTGTTGATGTGACTTGAAGTCTCACCCCTAATTAGCCTATCAATCGTCTCCACAAGCTGAGGGTCTTCGCGTTGTGCTGTCCCTATTGAGTCCACTAAAGTCGGGCGTACTTCGAGAGATGCTAGCAAGCCCGATACAAAATCGGAGGAGGGCCTAAAGTCAAAGCTGGCTATAAATTCTAGGCTTTGCCTTTCAACAAACAGCGGGCTTAGGGTCAGTTTCTTTCGGCTCAATGCGTCTGCCACTACGTTGCCTTTACCCGGAGTGTAGGAGATCTCGAAATCGTACGAGGCAAGAAACTCCATCCATCTCTGTTGCCTCAAGTTAAGATCTTTCTGCGAGAAAAGATATTTCAACGATTTATGGTCAGTGTAAAGTTCGAACTTCTCACCTAGGAGATAGTGTCGCCAAGATTTGAGTGCAAAGACGATGGCGGCCAACTCAAGATCGTGGGTCGGGTAGTTCTTTTCATGCACTTTCAACTGCCTTCCACCATAAGCTACTACCCTCCCTTCTTGCATTAAGACAACGCCTAGCCCTGTCCCACATGCATCTGTATAAACTGTGAACATCTTGCTTCCATCTGGCAACGTCAAAACTGGGGCTGTTGTAAGGGCCCTTTTTAGTCGTTGGAAAGCAAACTCGCAATCCAAGTCCCAATTGAACACTAGATTCTTCTTTGTCAGCCTTGTGAGCGGAGCTGATATTTTTCCAAAGTCTTTGATGAATTTCCGATAGAAGCCTGCTAGCCCGAGAAAGCTTCGGACTTCTGTTGCGTTCTTTGGTGTCTTCTAGTCCTGCACCGCTACTACCTTAGCAGGGTCCACAGCTAACCCTTCTTTGGATACTATATGCCCAAGAAACCTTACTTCCACTCTCCAAAAGTGGCATTTGGAGAATTTGGCTTTTAGCTGATGGACTCGCAGAGTTTCCATGATTGCCCTTAGGTGCTGAGCATGTTCATCTTCATTCTTTGAGAAGATCAAGATATCGTCTACGAAGACCACTACGAACTTGTTGAGGAATTCTCTGAACACCTACTCATCAGGTCCACGAAGTAAGCGGGTGCGTTTGTCAAGCCGAAAGGCATGACAAGCCATTCAAAGAAGCCGTCTAGGGTTCTGAATGTCGTCTTATCGATGCTATCTTCATCCACCCTTAGCTGATGAAATCCGGTCGCTAAATCAAGTTGGGAAAAAACAGACTCTCCTACAAGCTGATCAAACAGATCGTCAATTCTGGGGAGAGGGTGCCTATTCTTTTTTGTTAGCTTGTTGAGCTCCCTATAGTCAATACATAGACGGAGTGAACCATCCGCCTTTGTGGCGAACACCACTGGAGCGCCCCATTCTGAAATGCTCCTCCTAATGAACCCCTTCTCTAGAAGCTCTTTAATCTGTTTACTGAGCTCTTTCCTTTCCCGTGGAGCCATGTGTCTAACGGGCAACGCAACGAGCTTTGCATTATCTACAAGATATATGCGGAAGTTTATCTCCCGCTTCGGAGGTAAGCCCTTCACCTCTTCAAAGACATCCAGATATTCCCGGACCACTCTAACCGATTGCAAACTTTCAATAGAAGCATCTAGCGATTCAAGATAACTAAGCATAACCGCATACGAGGGATTACAAGTAATTTCCAGAGTGTTACCGAGTTGGGTCAGAAGCCTAACCACCCTTTTCTCACAATCAAGGATGGCACCATTACTGGATAGCCAATCCATACCCAAAATCAAACCATATCCCGAGAAGCCCAAAACAAAGGCACTACATCTAAATTCTACGCTTAGAATAGAAATTTTCATTCCCACACAGATCATAGAAAAATGAGCCAGGCCCCCGATTGGATTTGTAACAATTAAGGGGTCCTCTACCATACTAGTTTCTAGGTGCAGAGATTCTACTAAAGCAGATGAGATAAAAGAGTGTGATGCGCCAGAATCAAATAAAGTGCGAACTGGGTGATCATGAAGATAAACTACACTTTCTACAGAAGTATTTATACCTCGCTGTTGCAGAGGTGGCGCTTCTAGCATATGAACCTGTGCCCCTGAGGTGGATCCAGCCCTCTGCCCCTGCCCTCGCTTCTTTGGGCAATCCTTAGCCATGTGGCCTGTTTCACCGCAAGAAAAGCACCCACCATTCAACTTGGCCTTCTTTTTCCGGCAATCTTTCACTAAGTGCCCCACTTTGCCACTGAAATTACACTTCCTCTTCTCTTTGTTGTCTTTCCCGCCCTTCTTAAAGTCTGTCTTCTTAGGCTATAAACCCTCTTTCTTCCCTTGAGAGCTTTCTACCTTTGTCTCCTTCTTGCCCTTATCCTCTTTGTTCAGCAATGCCATCTGCACCAACCTTTCATACGTAGCTCCCATGGGTATATGGGTCATGGCCAAACTATGTAATGGCTCATTCAATCATTTGACAAAGCGGAGAGGCTTCTTGTGCGGAGTGTTGACTAGGTCCAGTCCGAACCTAGCCAGCTGATCGAACTGATTAACATACTCTTTGACTGTCATATTCTCTTGCTTAAGAAATAAGAATTTTTCCAACTGAAGACTCCTTTCAGCTTCTGAGAGAAATTTAGCCTCAAACCTTGCCCTAAAGTCCTCCCATTTTTCCATTGGTCTTTCTGCATTGGTGACTTCCCACCAGTAGGAAGCCTCGCCTTTAAGTAGCCATACTTCCAGTTGTACCTTCTGCCTATCTTCTACCTCAAAGATGACGAATAAGTCCTCGGTTTCCTTCAGCCAATTCCTGGCTGCCACGAAGGACTCGGTTCCATGAAAGTCCTTTCCTCCCATAGCTTAAAAATCTTTACATATCATAGCAAAAGTATTGCCCCGCGGAGGAGGTGGAGGAAGAGGTGCTGCTGCAGCTGGATGATTTCCTGCAGCTGGGGGAGGAGGAACAGTGGGACCTGGCTGATTGGCCCTTGCTTCTAAGAACCGTCTGAACCAACCAGGTATTGGTATACCCTCTGGCAAGTTAAGTTCTTCGGACATGCTGAAACAAAAAGGATAGATTCAAAATGAAGGATAAAAGATAGTACCTATGGCTTTGGGGGACTATGCCTTTTTTAAAATAAAATAATATTTTATCTTTAAAAATGCTTATTTAAATTTTCTTTTGGGAAATGAATTTTCAAAACTTTTTATCTTATCTGGTAAACCTATGCTCTGATACCAAGTGAAATACCCCACCTCCGTTAGGGTCACTCTCAAAGGGAATGCCCTAATTTTGGTGGAGGTTTATAAGTATAAGTCACAGATACACAAGACATATATAAGAACACATATTTTTGAACAGCGGAAAACAACATCGACTTTTATTTCATCAAAATACGTGTTACACAAACCATACCATAATTGTCTTACAATACTTCCAAAAACCATTACATTTTCATAACTGTCTTGATTTCATTATTTAAAGAAGCATAAAAACATAAGTAAACTGCATAAGTCCCATAATTGCTGTCCAAAGCCATAGTCCAAAATGAAAGAGATCCAAGCAATACATTCTTTCTCTTCAAGATGGATGTAAAAACTGGTCAAGCTGCGGTATTCCCTCCCTGTGGACCTGGGGGGGGGGGGAGGGGGGAACGGAAGAAAAGAAGATGAAAGAAAAGTAGAGTCAGACATAAAGCCTGAGTAAGTCTAGGACTATTCAGTCTATGAATAAGGAAATGAGCGTGATAAGTATAAACTGGAAATGGGAAAGCACTACAAGCTTAGTTAAGTTGTCTAGAGTCGAATGTACTATCGTACCCCATATTAATCTCTGCACCCCTATGAACTAGTTCCCAACATGAAACCCATAATCAGGGTGAAGTGATCCATTTCTAATGATCGGCTCCTACTCGCATAGTTACATGTGTGTTACGGCCCCCGATGTTGTAGTTACCTATGCTGGTCCCACCATGGGGTGTATCAAGTCCCATGGTGGCGGCCCGACACAATTCTAGAATGCACAGGTATACTACTGGTGCCCAGTGCCTTATTTTTCTGTGCCGGAGTGTGTGCACGCCCGCACCCCGTTAGAACCTACACTGTTGCACCACCGCCGTCGATTTGACCTTTTACAGTCAGCCCAATAATCGTGCCCCACCCTGCCTAGTTCAGGGTTTCCTGATACACCTTGTAGGGTTATTGCTGAAAAGGGTCCCCCGCTACTATGTTTTCTATTTCTAGCCAACATGCTAAGTTGGTTAAGTGTTTTGTAAACCTAACCCCGAATCAGTCTGTATAGTTTACATGTTCCATTTTGATTAAGTATTAATTCAATTTACTTAATCCTATTAATCCTGACTCATCCTTAATTGTCTTATTAAAGCCTCGACCTCTCACATTAGACAGGTATTGTTGTGACTGCCTGTTGCCGGTTGGTTCCGGGCAGTTTTACGTGACAACTCAGTCTAACCTCGGGTCTTTATTGGGCTCAATGTTTAACCACCCACATTGGATAGGTATTGTTGTGACTACTGGACAGCCAGGCGGTTCAGGGCAGGTTTACATCACAACTCAATCCAACCTCGGGTTAAACACATCGTATTTTCTAAATTAACGTATTTTGCCTCTTTTCTTTTTTATATGTAAATATTTGTGGCCCATTATTCAAATTCATCTTTATTGGGTAAAATTAATTTATACCACTTAATTGTTTTCAAGGTCGTTGGCATGCGTCAAACATGCCAACACATACGTTTATATTTTAACTCAAACGTCATTACCCCCGTTTTATACGTTCGCTACAATATAACATATGTTGGGTTTAACATTTAAACCCAACTTAGCCACATGAAAAAGGGGAGGCTTACAACATGGTGTTTATATATTCTAAGTAACATCAAAAGGGGAGTGTGAACACATGAACTTGCAACATAACGATCTAATTAACATAAATTAGGCACTTGTGAAATTGCATTGTAATAGCATATAATCATGACATAAAACATACCTAAACATGAATCATGGTTTTTAATCTATTCATGTGAACTTGCAATTGAAATGTAAATCTAACTTAATTATGTGTCGCATATATTGTCATATGATTTTGATAACAGCATAGGCCTAAAACATATTTTGTTTGGGCATAAAGTCAAACATAAACTAGCCATGTTCATAAAGTCAACACAAGTTCACAAGGGTGCTTACTTTTGTCACTAACACAAAATTATGGTTTTACACTTGAATCATGATGCCAATTCCAACATAAATTCATATGAATCATAATACTCAAATGGATCCAATTACACTAAAAATGATCATAAAAATATACATCATGTTGGCATAATAGTGAACCATATACTCGCATGAATCTCAAATAAACTACCACAAACATATAGTCGTTAACTTTCAACATGAATCATATACTTGCAATTATCCAATAGGTGTTGTAATAAACTACCACAAACATGTAGTTGTTAACTTTCAACATGAATCACATACTTGCAAATATCCAATCGTTATACCACAACATCCCAAATCGATTAGAATCATAGCAACATACAATTATGAATTATTATCACCACAAATTAAGTACAATTCTAATTCTCATTTTACACAAATCAAAACACAATTATTCATTCACATCGGAATAGTACTCTACTTACAACGTATGACGAATCTTCAACTCAGGTTTCTGAATTCTGAATTTGGAGATGCTATCCTTTGTTGTAGGCGTTGTTTTGATTTAGTTGTCGTTGCTTTAAGCTTTCGAATTGCCTCCTAATCGTCTCTCAATTTTGACGGCTACTTCTAGTCTTTCCTCAGGAGCATGACGGTCTCATTCTAATTTTTATTTGTATGAATTAGGTGGAGTCTTAGGTCCTTTTTATAGAGTTTGTGAATTGATTAGAACCGTCGATGGAGCTTGGATTAATATTAGCCGTTCGTTTGAAGGAGAGACCAATCAGGAGCTGACACCTAGCCCTAGTGACAAGGCAAGGCTCAGAAATTCGGCCAAGCACAGACCGGCCAGCTAGGGGGGCTGGGTTCGACCTGGCTCAGGGGCCAGGTCGACTCCCCAGTCGACCCCCATGTCGACTTGGTAGTCGACCTGGGTAGCCCCGGTCGACTACCCAGTCGACCTGGGTGCCTTGGGCGGGAAAATTTCCGCCCTGTCCAATCTGGCCCGATTTTTGAAATTTGAATTGGTTTTCCGAGCTGTTTGAATTTTAAACTAAATTCTGAAACTTCCGTAGGCCATATCTTCTTCATACGGAGTCCATTTTACGCAAACTCGGACTCTATCCCAAGCAGAATTCCGAGACAAACGCAATGGCGTATCCCGTTTCCCGTTTCCCTTAATTCTTTTATTTGAAATTAATTATACTTTAATTTTTGAATTTCACTGTTATAGAATACACGGGGTGTTACAACTAAAGATACCGAAGGCTGAGGAATTATCGTTGTTGTAGGTTCTAGTGGGTTCAAAGTAGGGGTGCGTTTAAAGACCAGTTATATGGTCGAGTACCCTGGGTATCATTGAAAGGCCTAGTTACGTATCGTTGAAAGGCATATGGAGTTTTTTCTAGAGCTGGGGTTACCATTAGCCCTTGGCGGATGGCAGTATGATATGGCCAGTCATATGATTAACGATGGTTGCAAAGAAGGATTGGCAGTGATAGCCCGAGTCTGTCATGAATGCTAGACGCTTTGTTTGTACCATCTCACATAGAATTTCTGACGTCGAAGGAGATGTTTCTCAGGTGCTTGTCTGATATTAGTTTAGGCCTTTGGGGCTTGTGACGCCTCACGTCCGTTAAAGTCACTCACAAAGGAAATGCATTAAGTTTCGTGAAGCGTTTAGGTAAACAGACACAGAATATTACAAGACAGGTATAACAAATTTTGCATTTGAAATAAACAACTTTATTAACCATCAAAATACCATGGTCCAAAGCATCATTTGTCTGAAATATAAAAACCCATTACAACATAAAAACCACTGTCTTGTTCTTTGGAAATATCAGAGTACATAAAAGAAAGAAAATTCTCGAAAAGCAAAACATGGCCATAGCAACAAGGATAGAAGCTTGATCCATACATATAAGCAGCTCCAGTAAAATAAGCAGAATCACGATCAAGCTTGTGTGTTTCCTCCCTGAGAACCTAGGGGGCAGCGGAAGAAAGAAGGGGAAACAAAAAGGGTCAGACATAAAGTCTGGCGAGTCTAGTTACTTTTAGCCAGTAAATAAATAAAAGTACCATGATAGGCATACAAAGTGGATAAGAGAGATCAATACATAAATGGTAGGCATAACAAGGTAAACAGGACAACATGATAGAATAGATAGTGCTTCTTAATACTTTCCTTGCTCTGTACCAATACTAGTATAACAGATATGTAGTAGGATTACATATTCTCCAATTGCTTAACAAAAATAGGTTGATCCCAACAGAAACATAATGGTAGTTTTAGGTGTACTCTAGTAACGGGTTTTAACCCAAACAGAACTGGTACCTAAACAGAAATAACGGGTGTTAGCCCAGACAGAAACACAGGTACCCCACAGAAACAGACAGGACTAGATGTACCCTATTTACTACCCCCAATCGATCGGCTCCCTATTCCGCAGATACCCTATGCTGGCCCCACAATAGGGTGTATCACTCCCTAAAGTGGCAGCCCTTCATTTTCCGGATGTGCACAACGACAATAGGCGGAGTCATGCATGCACATGACCCCATTGGAACACGCCGTCAACACCGCCTCCACGTTTGGATCTCTTACAATCATCTCAGTAAGCGTGCCTCACTCCGACCTAATTCGGAGTACCCATTTGATACTTATTTAAGGGTTACGGACTGAAATGGGTCCCACACAAGATGATGCAAGCTCTCCCCTTTGTCTTGCATCCCCACTACTAGGTTTTTCACTGATTATGTTTACCTAACGATGTCTTTAATTACATAACCTCGACATGTTAAGTTTGTGGGCTTATATATATAAATATTACCCACCAATCCAAGATGTACTTAACCCTCCTACTGATTCAAGCACGTTTATTTAATGGTTAAGTTTATGGGCTTATATATATTAATATTACCCACCTACCCAAGATGTACTTAACCGTCCCACTGATCCAAGCATGTTTTACTTAACCCTATCTTTAGTTCATATTCATAGAATCCCTTATGGATTAGATTGGGTTAAGTAGTCTGATTCATTACCATGTCCATTTATGGTTTATAATGGGCTAGACCTCCCACATTAAGCCTACAACATGTGTATGCTGGATAAGCTAGTTGGGTCCGGGCAGTCTTATTCCACAGTTAGGCCTAACCTCGCGTCTTGGCCCGATACTTATTCGCATACTTAGACCTCCCACATTAGGTTCAACATTAGTGGCTGCTGGATATGCCGGTCAGGTCCGGGCAGACTTCCACCACTAATGTAACCTAACCTCGTGTCATTAGTACAATTACAATTCCTAATTGTAATTACTAAACATTCCATTTTTAATTAATTAATCAATTAATTAAACCTTTCCCTTAATTCGTCTGGGTTACTGATTTTTACTTGGATAGACTCTTTACTCTAGATTGTGTGTTTTTATATACTTCTCCTTATACATGTATATATAGATATATGTCTATATTGCATATAGGTATATATTCATATATATATGTGTAAGTTACTGATGATTTTGCTTTAGTTTTTTTCAGACTACAGGTTGTAGATGCAACTGTGGAGAGTTTGGGATTGCTGATCGGAGTGACTTCTTTTTTATTTACTTTGGACATATTGTGTATGATGTGTAGAGGTGTATTGTATTTTGGCTATTTGTTACATCGCTTGTTTGTGTTCATAGTTTATGTATGGGGATAGATATATACTTCTTATCGGGTGGTGGCCTTGCCGGAATTCGATAAAGAAGTATGATGGGTGGTGGCCTTGCCGAAACTCATCTATTTATTACCCCTTACATTACTATGTGTGCCTACCGTTTTGGGTCTGTATTTGGATATTTGTACTACCTTTTATATTATAGATATGTGTGCTCTCTTCCTTTTGGAAGACCACACATTTTTGCTCAAAAAAAATTAAACCTTTCCCTTTTTGGGTGTCAATACATATTTTGCCCAATAATTTGAATTACATGTCCATAAATGTTCATATTCAAATTATGCCATTTTTAATTAATTTACCAATTAATTAATCCTTTCCTTTTATAGGTGTCAATACCTATTTTACCCAATAATTTGAATTACATATCAATTCATTTAAAGATTACATGCCAATTATAAATCCCTTTTCCCCCGTTTCCTTCACTGACATATTCGCACGTATTTTGCTGGCATCTAGGCTAATAAGTAGTCTAGCCATAACAATGAAAAAGGGAATATGATAGAGGTGATAGTTTCAACATATATTGGCATAAACATACTAGTTTGATAACAAAGTGAATGGACATGTAATTAACATCATATCAAGGTGAACATACATATTGTCATGAACATGTAATCATCATCATAACGAGATCTAACATAAATATTGCTTTAGATCCACATAAAATGTCCACTCGCTTTAGATCTAATCATAAATAAAGGTTTAGATCTACAAGTTTATAAATAGATCTACCCAAATCCACATCATAGAGGTTACAATTAAGATAAAGGTATGGGCCCAATCCTAATCAATTCAAGGTCGCATATGTTCATGGTTCACATAAATGATTTGATCTATCCAAATGAAACAAAAATAACATACCAGGACAATCACAATTGAATTGGATCTTGAGAGATAGATCTGTCATAGCATAAGATATGATCATAAAATAGATCTAGCATAAAACATGATCATAAAGTGGATCTAGCGTAAAACATGATCATAAAGTGGATCTAGCATAAAACATAATCATAAAGTGGATCTAGCATAAAACATGATCATAAGCATGTTTAGATCTAAATATGTCCAACTTACAACATATTTAAGTTGATCGCAACATGAAAGGTGATTTACATACGAAACTAGATCTAAGCAATTTTGCAACTGTCAAGATTAATAGATTTACATTTACCACAACGTACTTACAAATCAAGATCCATAAAGGTAACATCATAGTATAGCCACAATTGCATCAGATCTAGAAAATTAGATCTATCATGATCTACATGGTATAAGATTTAATACTGGCATAGATTCATACTTTACAACATATCCAATTCATAGTCTTTCACAATTTACTGTTATTTATTTAAACCTAAAAGTGACTAGAAATTCACAGCGTTAGGTTCAGAAAATTTAGAGAGAGAGATCTGAATTCTGAACAGCCAAACTGATTATAGTAGACTTTGATTCTGTTTCAATTTGCAACCCAACAGCATATAGCCTCTATGATATCCAATGGAGAGAATAAGAGAATATGGGACCATATTTATAGCCTAGAACCAATGAACTAGACCCAGAATTAAGTCCAAGTACGTAAAACGAATTCTGCCCAGATCTGTCCGGGGGGGGGGGGGGGGGGGGGGGTGGGGGTTGACACCCCTATAGGGGGTCGACACTCATGTCGACACCCCTATAGGGGGGTCGATACCTATATCGACAAGCCTATAGGGGGTCGACACTTATGTCGACACCCCCTAGGGGGGATCGACACCCACAAGCGGGAATTTTCCAGCTCAGCCCGCTTTGGCCCAATTTTGATTTTTGAATTGTTTTTGTTAGTTCTGGAATTTATTTTATATATATATATATATATATATATATATATATTTATCTTGTGCATAAACAAACTTCGAACCCTCATAACTTTTTCATACTTTGTCCGTTTTATGTAAACTCGGACTCTATCTCAAGCAGAATTCCGAGACGAACACAATGGCATAACCCGTTTCACTAAGTTCCGAATATTAAATTAATTATTCTTTAATTTATCCTCTTTAATGTTGCCAAAATTTCGGGCTATTACATTCTCCCCTACTCAAAGTATTTCGTCCCCGAAATCTCCAAGTTGAGAAGAATGCATATCCTACCATCCATCATCTATCTACTCATCCGTCAATCATAGGCATCCATAGTCCTTAAAACTTCTAATACTTATATGAATATATGCAAAGGTGTGTGTATATGTCCCAACACTAATGCGAAGATCTGGCGGTCTACTGATTCAGTTGACCTCCTTAATGCGATGTATGATTAGTGCCATGAATCCAATATGTATGCAAATAAACCTATTATAACATATAAGCTCTACATGTGTGCACACTCATTCGTCCAAATGCAACATCCATATGCTATTTCATCCATTTCCATCCATAAAAGAAAAGAAAATGCACATACATCCATATGCAGTATGAGAGTGATTGAGCCGATCTAGTGCCTAATGTGTGTGTATATGCGTCCACAGGCAACCACTAGCAAACACTTGCATCCATCAAACATAACATGTCTCAAACACATGTTTACAATCATGGGATTTCCTACCTAAAGGTCGAAGATTCGATTGATAGTATATACTCAGATGATAGAAGCAAATGCGAATAAAAGCTTTTGGAAAAGAAGTTAAAAACATTCCCTTGAAAAGGAAAGGGTACGAAGCGTAAAAATCTTGACTTCGGTCTCCCAAGTTGCATCTTCTTGATTGTCTCCCCACTGGACCTTCACCAACTTGACTTCTCGTTTGTGTAGCTTCTTAACCTCCGATCCAAGTATGCAAGTCGGAACTCATCCAATCATTACTTCCTTCTTTATTTTCACTTCCTTTCGCAAGTTTGGCCCCACTACCTCGAACTCTATACATTTTATCGCCACTTAGATGAATAGTCATCTTGGAATGATGGGCTTCCTCAAGGATTGTCTTCAATAGGTTTCCCATCCTGATATGATTCACCTATCAAACCTCTTCTCAAGTAGCCCCGCCACTTGCTTATCAAGTTCCCTCTTTTCTTTTAGGAGCCGTACGGCGCACAGGTAATGCAACTGGCTTTGCATTGTCCACCAGGTATATACGGAAATCAATCTCGCGTCTCGGGGGTAATCTCTGAACCTCATCTAAGACATCAGGATACTCACGGACTACTGGTGTCGATCGCAGATTATCGATAGACGCCTCAAGAGACTCTAGGAAACTAAGCATGACAGACCCTTGTGGGTCACAAGAAATTTCAAGGGTGCTTAATGACCCTCCTCTCACCACCCAGAATGGCACCATATGCGGTAAACCAACATATCCCTAGAATCAAACCATAGCCCATAAACACGAGTACATATGCATCGCATTCAAAGTTGACGCCTAACACAGATATCCTCAAAGCCCTACAAATCATAGATAAATGAGCCGAATCAACAATGGGGTTTGAGACAACCACGGGAACCACTACCGTACCAGTAACTAAGTGCAGAGATTCAACAACAGAACTAGATATAAATGAGTGTGAAGCGCCAGAATTAAAATGTGTCCTAACTGGATGATTTGAAAGAGAAACTAAACTTTCTACGGAAATTTTTCTACCTCTTTCAGGAGCACTGATCGCGAGAGCATGCACCCTCCAGAAGTTCCTGCCCTTTGACCTTGTCCCTGTTTCTTCAGGCAATACTTAATAAGATGCCTGACCTCTCCACAAGCGAAGCAAGCATTCTTCCTTTTCCTGCAGTCGTTGGCTAAGTGACCCTCTCGCCAACAACTATGGCATTTCCTCTTATCTTTAACCTTGTCATTCTTTTCGCCTTTCTTCTACTGTTGTCCCTTCTTGGGCCACACCTTCTCATTTTGCGTTGCTTCCTCAGCCTTTACTTCCTTCTTTTCTCCCTTGTCTTCCTCATGCATTAGGGCCATATCAACAAGTTTTTCAAAAGTGGCTCCCATTGGGATATGGGACATGGCTAACCCATGAAGGGGTTCATTCAGCCCTTTAGCAAACCGCAAAGCCTTTTTGTGTGGCGTATCCACCAATTCAAACCCGAACCTTGCTAGCTGGTTGAATTTGTTCGCATATTCTTTCACCATCAAGTTTCCTTGTTTGAGTGCTAAAAACCTTTCCATCTACATGCTTTTCTCGGCTTGGGAAAGAAATTTTATTTCAAATCTTTGCCTAAAATCTTCGCAAGTTTCCATCGGACGTCCAGCTTGGGTGACTTCCCACCAAAATGAGGCTTCGTCCTTTAATAGCCAAGCAGCTAACTGAACCTTCCTCCTATCCTCTATTTCAAAGATTACGAACAAGTCCTCGGTCTAATTGAGCCAATTTCGAGCTTCAACGAATGTCTCATTCCCATGGAATGGCTTCCTCCCATAGCATGGAAGTCTTTGCAGATCTTAGCGAAATTATCTGCTCTTGGAGGGGAAGGAGGAGGAATGATTGGCGCAGCTGGGGGAGGAACGTCTCTTTGGCCTTCGGCAGGCACCGTGGCCTCCAAATACCTACGGAACCATCCAGGTATTGTGACGCCCTCTGGGATATTAGGAATGTTTTGTTCCCCAAACATGCTGAAAAAGGAAAAAGGAAGAAATTTAGATAAAGGACCGAAGGATATTACATATGGCTTCTTGAGGGAATATTTTCAAAACAGACTTTTCTTTTTGAAAATACTTTCTTTTAAAACCTTTTTGAAAAATAATTTTCAAAAAATTTGGTCTAATCTGGTAACCTTCGGCTCTGATACCAAGTGTGATAGCCCATGTCCATTAATGTCACTCACAAAGGGAATGCATTAAGTTTCGTGAAGCGTTTAGGTAAACAGACACAGAATATTACAAGGCAGGTATAAAAAAATTTGCAGCGGAAATAAACAACTTTATTAATCATCAAAATACCGTGGTCCAAAGCATCATTTGTCTGAAATATAAAAACCCATTACAACATAAAAACCACTGTCTTGTACTTCAGAAATATCAGAATACATAAAAGAAAGAAAATTCCCAAAGAGCAAAATATGGCCATAGCAACAAGGATAGGAGCTTGATCCATACATATAAGAACCTCCAGTAAAATAAGCAGAATCATGATCAAGCTTGTGTGCTTCCTCCCTGAGAACCTAGAGGGGGGAACGGAAGAAAGAAGGGGAAACAAAAAGGGTCATACATAAAGCCTGGCGAGTCTAGTTACTTTTAGCTAGTAAATAAATAAAAGTAACATGATAGACATACAAAGTGAATAAGAGAGATCAATACATAAATGACAGTCATAACAAGGTAAACAGGACAACAAGATAGAATAGATAGTGCTTCTTAATACTTTCCTTGCTCTGTACCAATATTAGTATAACAGATATGTAATAGGATTACATATTCCCCAATTGCTTAACAAAAAATGGATGATCCCAACAGAAACATAATGGTAGTTTTAGGTGTACTCTAGTAACGGGTTTTAACCCAAACAGAACTAGTACCTAAATAGAAATAACGGGTGTTAGCCCAGACAGAACAGGTACCCCACAGAAACAGACATGACTAAATGTACCCTATTTACTATCCCCAATCAATCATCTCCTTATTCCGTAGATACCTTGTGTTGGCCCCACAGTAGGGTGTATCATTCCCTAAAGTGGCAACCCTTCATTTACCGGATGTGCACAACCATATCTACTGATGTCACAACATTTTATCTTCCCCAGCAGGCGGAGTCATGCATGCACATGACCCCGTTGGAACGCGCCGTCAACACCGCCTCCACGTTTGGATCTCTTACAATCAGCTTAGTAAGCGTGCCCCACTCCGACCTAGTTCGGAGTACCCGTTTGATACCTATTTAAGGGTTACTGACTGAAATGGGTCCTGCACAAGATGGTACAAGCTCTCCCTTTTGTCTTGCATCCCCACTACTAGGTTTTCCACTGGTTATGTTTACCTAACGATGTCTTTAATTACTTAACCTCGATAGGTTAAGTTTGTGGGTCTATATATAAATATTACCCACCAACCCAAGATGTACTTAACCCTCCTACGGATTCAAGCATGTTTATTTAACGGTTAAGTTTGTGGGCCTATATATATTTATACTAGCCACCTACCCAAGATGTACTTAACCTCCCACTGATCCAAGCATGTTTTACTTAACCCTATCTTTAGTTCATATTCATAGAATCCCTTATGGATTAGATTAGGTTAAGTAGTCTGATTCATTACCATGTCCATTTATGGTTTATAATGGGCTAGACCTCCCACATTAGGCCTACAAAATATCAATGCTGGATATACCGGTAGGGTCCGGGCAGTCTTATTCCACAGTTAGGCCTAACCTCGTGTCTTAGCCCGATTCGTATTCGCGTATTTAGACCTCCCACATTAGGTTCAACATTAGTGGCTACTGGATATGCTGGTCGGGTCCGTGCAGACTTCCACTACTAATGTAACCTAACCTCGTGTCATAAGTACAATTACAATTCCTAATTGTAATTACTAAACATTCCATTTTTTAATTAATTAATCAATTAATTAAACCTTTCCCTTTTTGGGTGTCAATACATATTTTTCCCAATAATTTGAATTACATGTCCATAAATGTTCATATTCAAATTATGCCATTTTTAATTAATTTACCAATTAATTAATCCTTTCCTTTTATAGGTGTCAATACCTATTTTACCCAATAATTTGAATTACATATCAATTCATTTAAAGATTACATGCCAATTATAAATCCTTTTTCCCCCGTTTCCTTCACTAACATATTCGCACGTATTTTGCGGCATCTAGGCTAATAAGTAGTCTAGCCATAACAATGAAAAAGGGAATGTGATAGAGGTGATAGTTTCAACATATATTGGCATAAACATACTAGTATGATAACAAAGTAAATGGACATGTAATTAACATCATATTAAGGTGAACATATATATTGTCATGAACATGTAATCATCATCATAACGGGATCTAATATAAATATTGCTTTAGATCTACATAAAATGTCCACTTGCACTAGATCTAATAGATTAAATTAGATCTAATCATAAATAAAGGTTTAGATCTACAGGTTTATTAATAGATCTACCCAAATCCACATCATAGAGGTTACAATTAAGATAAAGATGTGGACCCAGTCCTAATCAATTCAAGGTGGCATATGTTCGTGGTTCACAAAAATGATTTGATTTATCCAGTTGAAATAAAAATAACATATTAGGATAATCACAATTGAATTGGATCTCGAGAGATAGATCTATCATAGCATAAGACGTGATCATAAAATAGATCTAGCATAAAAAATGATCATAAAGTGGATATAGCATAAAACATTATCATAAAGTTGATCTAGCATAAAACATGAGTATAAGCATGTTTAGATCTAAATATGTCCAACATACAACATATCTAAGTTGATCGCAACATGAAAGGTGATTTACATACAAAATTAGATCTTAGAAATGTTGCAACTTTCAAGATTAATAATTTTACATTTACCACAACGTAGTTACAAATCAAGATCCATAAATGCAACATCATAGTATAGCCACAACTGCATCAGATCTAGAGAATTAGGTCTACCATGATCTACATGGTGTAAGATTTAATACTGGCATAGGTTCATACTTTACAACATATCCAATTCATAGTCTTTCACAATTTACAGTTATTTATTTAAACCTAAAAGTGACTAGAAACTCACAACGTTTGGTTCAGAAAATTTAGAGAGAGAGAGATCTGAATTCTGAATAGCTAAACTGATTGTAGTAGACTATGATTCTGTTTCAATTTGCAACCCGACAACATATGGCCTCTATGATCTCCAATGCAGAAAATAAGAGAATAGGGGACCATATTTATATCCTAGAACCAATGAACCAGACCCAGAATTAAGTCCAGGTACATAAAACGAATTCTGTCCAGATCTTTCCAGGGGAGTCGACACCCCTATAGGGGGGTCGACACCCATGTCGACACCCGTATAGGGGGTCGACACCTATGTCGACACCCCCTAAGGGTGGTCGACACCCACGAGCGGGAATTTTCCCGCTCAGCCCGCTTTGGCTCGATTTTGATTTTTGAATTGTTTTTGAAGGTTTTGGAATTTATTATATATATATATATATATCTTGTGCGTAAACAAACTTCGAACCCTCATAACTTTTTCATACAGTGTCCGATTTTATGTAAACTTGGACTCTATCTCAAGCAGAATTCTAAGACGAACACAATGGCGTAAACTGTTTCACTTAATTCTGAATATTAAATTAATTATTCTTTAATTTATCCACTTTAATGTCATTAAAAATTCGGGGTGTTACAGGGCTTGAACTTAGGGGATCTTAAATTCGATTAGGATGGTTTACGTGAGATATATAATCTGGATGCTTTGAGTGCTATTGTTTGATTACTTCTGATTCCATGAATAAATGGTTATTCTGGTCGCCATGGATGTATGGTTGAAATGCTTATGGTAAAGGCTATCACTGTCCGATGTGGGGAGTTGGAGTTGAGTCCTTCTTTGGTGTTTAGGTTAGATTGGTTTGTTAATCTCCCTATTCTCATACACTTTATTGATGATGTTAGATAGCTATTTTATCGCTCACTAAGACTGTTGTCTGACTCAAGGTTTTATGTTTCCCTCTTATTACCTTGGGTTGTTCATCCGGATTTTTGATAGGCAGACTAGGTGATAGGTGATATTTTAGTGATGACGATGTACTAGTTCGGTGGCGAGCAGAAGGCTGGCGTATTATCTTTCCTATTATATAGTATATGTATTGTCATTGTTTTATTGTTAGACTCCGAGTGTTGTAGTGAGGCACATTTGTACAGACATATATGTTGAAATCCTGGTGTTTGGATATACTTTCTAGTTATTATGAAAGTTTGGTGTTTTCTGCTCAAATATGCTTCACTAATATTGCCTGTGGTATATGTTCTATTATATTTTATCCTTGCGCTATGAGTTATACGACAGGTTCCGATTGTGTTTCATACCTTGATGATCATCCATAGCTTCCTGGTAGACCTTTCAACGCATTATTCCTCTTGTTTAGTGCGGGGGTTGTGGGCGGTCATCACAGGAAACATGAAGATATTTTGGCAAGAAATCTCATGATTCCACCGCAGAAAGTCGCAATGTTAGACTAGGTTATTTATAGATGGCTTCTCACCGTTTTCTCGGTTTGGTTCTAAATATTCGTCTTGGCCTATAATTATTACACCATACAATCTTCCCCGGTGAAAACTCCATATATGTTTCTCATAATTGTCGTCCCCGGCCCTTATGATCCGATATAGGGCATCGATGTTTACGTACAACCGTTAATCGAAGAGTTGAAAAAATTATGGTATGAAGCAGTTGAAACATATGATGGTCCAAAAAGAAAAAAATTTGAATGTTCGCTTCTTTGTTATGGACTATTAGCAGTTTTCCTGTATATGCAATGCTTTCAAGTTGGAGTACGGCCGGTCTTTTTTGCGTTTCCTTATTTCATGAAAGAAACACAAGCATTTTCCTTACCACATATAAAGAAAATTTCATGGTTTGATTGTCACTGATGTTTTTTTCACATTAATCATCCTTTTAGAAGAGACAAAAAAACTTCACGGCTAATAGACATGAGACTCTACGACCATCAACGGTTTGGTATAGCGAGGATATATATGAACTTGTAAAATATTATCCAAAGGTACACGAAACCGAACAACAAACTAAAATTGAAGGTAAATCGATGGTTTATAATTGGTGCAAACAGAGTATATTTTTGGAATTTTCTTATTGAAAAAAATCTCTTAATCTGTCATAACATTGACGTGATGCATAACAAGAAAAAGTATTTGATAATGTGTTTAATACAGTTTTGAATTTAAAGGGCAAGACTAAGGACGATCTGAAATCTAGACATGATATAGAGGAAATATGCAATCGTCGTGAGCTTCATATGAAGCCCAATGATGGTAAAAAATCCAAAGTATGCTATAAACTAGACAACAACCAAGTTAAAGTAATATTAAAATGAGTAGAAGAATTACAATTTCCCGATGGAATTTCCTCTAATCTTCGTAGATTTGTCGACTATAAAAACAGAAGACCGAGTGGAATAAAAAGCCATGATTGTCATGTAACGATGGAAAATTTGTTACCCATCACTTTCAAAGAATTATTATCCGTAAAAGTTTCGAAGGTAATAACAAAACTTAGTTTATTTTATAAGGCGCTTTGTTCAACTACGTTAAAAGTTGATCATCTACTTAAACTTGAAGAAGAAATCCATATACTGCTCTGCAAACTGGAGAAAATATTTTCTTTGGGTTTCTTTAATGTAACGGAGCATTTCCCTGTTCATCTTCTATATGAAGTACGTCCTCGAAGTCCTATGCAATATGGATAGAGGTATCCATTCGAAAGGCATGCTACTATACTATGTATGCAAATGTTAATTTAATTATAAATAGAAGTTAATATTGAATTGATATTTTTTTATTAGGTACTTAAATCATTTAAAGAAAAAAGTGAGACAAAAAGCTCGAGTTGAAGGTTCTATTTGCAAATCATATATCGAAGAAGAAGTTTCTTTCTTTTTCTCTTAATGATCGTGTGAACTTATCATTTGAAAGTGTTATGCGTAATGATGAGTCCGTTGAGCTAGATTCTTCTATTGAAGCGATATTATCCATTTTTAAACAACATGGCCGACATGCTGGAAAATGTGTGAAAGTATGGCTATACGATAAAGATTGCCATGTAGCACATACATATATTCTTCTTAATTGTCCTGAATTTGCACCATTTGTTGGGCAATTATCACCTTACAATTTTGTTTAACTTTAATATTACCTGTGTAAATAAATAATGATGTAATATATCATGTTTGTATTTGCAGTATTTATGGATCACAAAATCCAAGCGGCGATTTAAGCAATGATCTCAGTACTTGGTTTTCAAACTATGTTTCTGATCCCACAAATCATGTGTTTGATGAAGGATAGAAACATCCGGCTTTTGGACTGAAAAGAAAAATTAATACGTATCTAATATTTTTCGTTAATGGATGTAAATTCAACACCAAAGAATACGGTGCTGAAAAATCAACAAACAATACTGGTGTATTTGTTAAAGGCAGTGATGATCCTAATAATCATATAAATGATTTTTATGGCGTGTTAACTCAGATTTTGCAATTGACATATTTGACAAGACCCACAGAGGATGTTTATTTTTTTAGATGCAACTTGTTCAGCAATGTTACAGGTTCTGGTATTAATGTGCATCCACATTATAATCTTATAGAAACTAAACATACCTCGCGTTATCAAAAGTACGACCCTTTTGTACTAGCCAAACAAGTCCTACAAGCTTATTATGCCTCTTATCTGTCTCGAAAAAGGGATAAAGCATATTTGTATGCGGTTTTTAAAACTAAGGCAAGATTTGCACTCGATGGAAAGAATATTCCAAACGAACAAGCCTATCAAGCAAACCAAGAGAAAAATGTTGAAATAGCAATTACAAATGATCAAACTGATTTTGGACCTTTAAATGATAAGACTATTGTATTAGTCGAAGCATTTGAGAGTGTAGAGGAAAACGTCATAGAACGAGAAACCGAGTCTGAATAAAAAACTTAAGAGGATTGAGTAATATTCGATAATTTTTACAATTATTCACGTATCTTTAATTAATATTACATTTATCCAAGTTATACAATTTTAATGACAATAAGTGTACAATCACACACATAATACATATACAACATGACACATGTGTAGCATGTATTACATTTTTTAATGCTTCATCGTATCATAATTATTATGAATTGTGTGTGAGTGTGTATATATATGTGTGTGTGTGTGTGTGTGTGTGTGTGTGTGTGTGGCAAGTATATTGTGTCTGGCTCTGGCTCTCGGCGGTGTAGCTCTTCCTAACAGATCAGTGAGAGTAGTGGCAAGCCAAAAGCTTGTCCAGTCGTTTACTTGAAGCCTAAGGCTGATCATGCGTATGTATCAAAATTAGCAGCATAGCAGTTTATTTTTTTGTACATGATATATCTATAGTGCCTAAAGTTCTATTTTATATTTAATGTAGGGGGTTCGAGTAGGAGCTATCTTCAGTGGTTCTGAAAATTTCTAAGGATGCGTATATGGTTAGGATGAGCAAATTCTAGCCTAAGTGAAGCAAGATCCCTGACACCGTAAGAGAGGCCATCTAGCAAGATTTTCTGGTAAGTTCATACCGCTATAAAAAATGTTTAATATGAATAAATAAAAAGAACTATTTTCTCATTGTATAGAGCGCAATAGAATTGCAGGAGTTTGACATCAGCCTAGTTCAGCGACACTAGAACTCAAAGATCGCTAAGAACTACAGGGAGGAAATGTCAGAGATTAAAAAATTGGGGAAGAAACCAAAGTGGATGAGCACGACTTTATGGGAAAAGTGGGTTGAATGGTGGAACACTGATGAGTTCAAGGTTCTTTTCCTTCGTCGTTTGGTGCTTCCGGATATGACGATGATGATTGAAGTATGTTTTTTTTGTGTTTGTGATTGCACGATGTATATATTGACTTGGAGATGGTGAGGATTCTGTTTTGATTTTGTATATGTAGGTATAGAGTGGGTGAGGATGATATTTTGATGGGGTGTACTTGGTTTATTGACATGTGAGGTTGATGAGTTGGTTTTTGATGTTTGGATGATTCATTTTGTTTATATTGATCTTTATTTGATTTATATTGGTTGTTTATATTGTTATTGATATATACGTGTTATATACGTTTATGGAATTGATTTGAAATGGACTGGAAATGGAATGGATTGGAAAGAGGTGGCTTGAAGGTAATAGGCTTGCTATTGTAAAAAAAAATCACCTAGTATTTCCAATGGCTTGAAACAGTTACCAACGGCTTATTGGCCATCTGTTTGAAACAGTTTCCAATGGCTGATAACTGTTAGAAGCTGTTGGAATAGCCAATGGAAATGATCTATTGATTGCATTGGAAATTGTTATATTTCGCTGAATATATTTCAATTGCTATCCCAGCGGCTTCGAATGACCATTAACGGCTTACAACCGTTAGAATAGCCGTATTCTTTTGTAGTGTTTAAACTAACATAAATATTGTGAATATTCAAAATTATCTCTCAAATGGATACATCTAGCCATATTGCACAAGTTCTCAAAGAAGTTCTTCAAATGAAAGATGAACAAGTAAATGCTCCATAACATTAAAGAAACCTAGCAGAAATATTTTCTCCGGATTGCATAGTACTATAGGAATTTCTACTTCAAGTTTACGAACACGGCCTACCTTCAACGTCATCGTTAAAAACTGTTTATGAAACATACTTAATTCTGTTATAACACTCCATACATTTGCAAGCAATGGTTCTTTGAAAATAACTTGTAAAAAATATTCCACCATGATGTGAGATTGTGATTTTTCATCCCACTCAATTTACTATTTTTAAAGTCAACACATCTGCGGATGTTAGAAGAAATTCCATCAGGATATCTAAGTTCTTCCACCCCCTTTAGTATAAGTTTTACTTTCTTGTTTTCTAGCTCATAAAAAGCTTTGGGTTTTTTATTATCATCATACTACTGAAGTTCGGGCCATTTATGAAAGCGTAACATATCACGTCTCGAACTCGCATCATCCTTGGTTTACCCCTTTAAATTCAAAATTGTGTTAAACATGTTATGAAACATATTTTTTTCGTTATGCATGACGTCAATATTATGTCGAAGAAGGAGATCTTTTCAGTAAGGTAACTCTCAAAATATTTTTTATTTGCACCCATAACGAATGTTCGATTTACCTGGAATTTCAACTTGTACCCTAGTTTCATGTATCTTTAGATTGTCTTCTAAGATTTTATATATCTCTTCGCTTGATCAAACCTTAGATGGTAGCATACTCTCTACTTTGTTAAATTTAAAGTTCTTTTTATCACTTCTAAATTTATGATTAAGATGTTTTTAGAGGAAGACGGGTGTGTAGCGTGAAACTACACAGTCGGTTACGCGTAAAACATAGTACGTAATAATATAAACTGGTTAACAGGCCCAACCAGTAGCAAGTAGTCTAGACCTAGGCGGTCAAAAAGATAATACAAGTACTGAACATAATATATACATCATAGAGAACTGAGCATAAGGTAAGAGTACACAACCAAAGTACTACATATAAATACTGAGCAGCTACATCTGGATCAACGAGGGACAAAGGTACTGCTTTCTTGAGAGCCAGGAGACTGGGGACTTGGAAGGGAAAGCCTGAAGCGCGCATGCCTGTTTGTTCCTATCCATGATTCAAATAGATGCAGGATATGATAACATGTACCCATCATGAGCCTCCAAGGTCTGCCGAAGATGATTGCATTACGTTCTTACCAAATACACCATGAAAAAAAAGCCAATAAAGAATCTATTAAGGGGTAAGGGGGTGATGTTGCCAGTACTCGAAGAATGAGTTGAAAGAAGGGATGAAACCAGGGATGAAAGAACTGACTACAGCCCACACTGCATATGAGAATTCACAATCAAAGAAGAGACGTGAAATGGATTCGTTACATTGTTTACACAGCGCACATATGGGATCAATATTGATAATGAAGCGATGAAGCCTGTCTCTAGTATTAATACGGTCATGTATGAGAAGCCATTGAAAGAAAATAATGCAGGGGGGGAGGTGGTATTTCTAGATTCTCGAGAAGGAGAAGCTTCGTCCAGGGTGTATTAAGAACTTGTAGCAGGATGCTACCGAGAAGATGTTGGATGGGCCTAAGGCCCAAACGAATGAATCTGGTTCTGGTAATAGGTGAGTAGAGCTGAGAATATGATCCATAGAATTTATTTCATTTAATGCTTCAAAGCCCAGAAAAGTTTCAGGAAAAAAGCCCATAGGGCCAAGCTCATGGGCCTCAGCTATCGTGAGTATGCTATTTCTGCTTGATGCAAGGATGGGAAAAAGAGAGTGAAGCGTGATCTGTTCTTTCCAAATATCCAACCAGAAGAGGCAAGATTCCCCATTACCAGCTTTAACATGAAAAAGAGATTTAACTCTCGTTATGGTGGATAGAATTCCATTCCCGAATGGAGAGAGTCTGACATCAGGTCTAAAGTGGAGAATGATGAAGGGGTTAGAATTGTACAAGCGATTCAAGATCCAGTCTTTCCAGTTGAATTGACCGGGCAAGAGAGCTCGCCATAGCCATTTAGCAAGAAGTGCAATATTAAAGGTCGAGAGGTTCAGAACACCAAGGCCACCATGGTTAGTTGGGAGACAAACAGTTCGCCAGTTGATTAATTTTTCAGCTTACTCCCATTCCAAAGGAATGTACTACGAATTGAATCAATTCTTTTGATAACCCAATTGGGGAGTTTGTGGAATGACATCCAGTAAGTTGGATGTGGTGAGAGCACGTGCTTTACAAGAACAAGATGGCCAGTAGAGGACAAAGAATTCGCTTTCCAACTTGAAAGCCTACTTTCAATCTTTGAAATGAGTGGTTGCCAATCTGATTTGTGGAGTTTAGTAGGGCGGAGAGGAATACCAAGATAATTAATTAGGAATGAATCAAGCTTGCAATTAAGGCAATCGGCTATAATAGGACCCAGGTGAGCACAATTACCAAGCACAATAATGGAGCTTTTGTTAAAATTAATTGAGAGGCCTGAAATCATTTCAAATGAGTATAGCAAAACTTTGAGAGAGTGAATGTTTTTCGGGGAGGGGATGGTGAAAATAATTGTATCATCTGCAAATTGCAAATTGGTAATGCAAATTTCAGAATTTGGGATTGGAATACCAGAAAGAATGCAATGAGATAGGGCTTGTTTTACCATTTGATTAAAGACATCAGCTATTAGAACAAAAATGAGAGGAGAGAGAGGATCCCCTTGTCTTAAGCCTCTCTTACATTTAATTTTACCTCCATATTCACCATTGATAAGCACAGTAGAAATGCTAGTGTGCAAAATTTCTTTGATCCATTTACACCACCTTAATGGGAAACCCCTATGCATCATCAGGGATAAAATGAATTCCCAATTGACCAAGTCAAAAGCTTCTAAAAAATCAAGTTTGAGTAGAACACCAGGGGAGTTAGAGAAATGACAATGAGAGATTACTTCTTGTGTGGCTGCTACACAGTCAAGGATATTTCTACCAGAGATGAAAGCTGATTGTTCGTTACCCACCAGAGAGTCAATGTGTTGTTGAAGTCTGTTAGATAGGATTTTAGTGATGATTTTGAAAGTTGTATTGAGAAGACTAATGGGTCTAAAGGAGGAGACAGTGTTAGCACCAAAATGCTTTGGAATGAGGATAATGTTGGCATAATTCAATTTTGCAATTGATGAGGGATTTGAGTAGAATTCAGAACACATATCAATGATGTCAGTTTTTAAGATGGGCCAAAAGTGTTTGAAGAAAGATAGGCCGAAGCCACCAGGTCCAGGAGCCTTATCATCGGCCATATCCTTAACAACATTCCATATTTCCTCCTCTGAGAAAGGATGATCAATGTTAATGGGTGTTGGGTTTGGGTATAGATAGTGCCAATCTATGTTTGGAGGGGGGGGGGTTAGAGATGAACCAAGTAAGCTTCTGTAGAAGATAGTAAATTGATGGCAAATGTCTTTAGAGTCAGTGAATGTAATGTTATTGTGAACAATTTCAGAGATGAATGAGGAGCGTCTATGACAATTGGCAATTCTATGAAAATATGCAGTGTTTTTATCGCCATCTTTAATCCATTTCGCTTTAGATCTTTGTTTCCATCCAATCTCTTCTTGTTTAATTAGTCTGTCCAGTTCTGCTTCCTGTTTTTTCAAATCATGTCGTTCAGAATCAGATAAAGGTCAAAGTTCTTCAATAATATTAAGATTAAGGATGGCATCTTGTGTGGATGGAATACGACTTTTTAAGGAATTCCAAACATGTTTAGCCCATGGTCGAATCAATTTACGAAGAGTGTGAAGCTTGTTAACAATTCTAACCATGGCAGAGTGGTGAGATGGAAGTTGATCCCAATTGAGTTTGATAAAGTCGTTAAAAGACGGTTCTAATAGCCAGAGACGCTCGAATCTGAATGGGCGCTTAAGTGGAGTGTTTGAACAGGTGTCCAGATCTGAAATGGTGGTGGCAAGACCATTGACAAAGGTCAACGGAAAGAGGTCATCCCAGATGAGATTAAAGAAGAAACGATCAACCTTGGATAATGATGGATTTTCTCTTCTGCTTAACCAAGTAAAATGACGATTGTTGATAGGCGGTTCAATAAGTGAACAAGATTGAATAAAAGCATTAAAAAGAGAAGAATTTGAGGATAAGTTGCCTGAATTACAATCATCTAATGAACGAGTTGTGTTGAAGTCTCCACCAATTATCCAAGGTTCATTTGTATTTTGCGATAAGTTATGACATGTTTCCATGTTTCTGCTCTACTCTGATGATCATTAGAAGCGTACACATTAGTGAAGTGGTAAATGGTGTTAGAAGGAATATGACGAAGGGACACGTGTGAAATAGAAGAATGAGATAAAGATTGTTCAAAAGCCCACACGTGCTCATTCCGCGCAGTGATTAGACCACCACGAGTGTCAACAACATCCACGTGTGACCAGCCAGATAAGAAGGGACCACAAAGAGTACGAATGAGAGAATTGGTTGGATTAGAGATTTTTGTTTCTTGAAAAAATAAAATATCAATATGGTGAGGGGAGATGATGAGATTGACAGCATGATTTTTTGTGGGGTCCCCCAACCCTCTAATGTTCCATGTGACTATTTTCATTTAGAAAGGTTAGTATGCTGTTGTTCTAGGGCTTGCATTGAAGTATAATGTTTATCATGCAAACACACCCCCATGCATTTCGCCAATTTTTTGTTTATCATTTTATTAGCAGAAGAAAAAATGATTGTTTCAAAATTGCTACCCGAAGATCCTGGAGGCAGCGAGTGAGCCCTGTTGAGTCTTGCACTTCTCCTGATAGTTGATGAGGAGAAACGAGGGGAAGATGAACCCTATCCTTCTTGTTGACCTTGCTCCTGATATTCCTGAAAAGCTGACAGCTGCTAATGTAGAGGAACTGAAAGATCCAGATCCACCATTGGATCCCATCTAGGCACAATGTTGTCTTCTTTGTTGAAATCCACCAAAGTAAGGTCTTGAGGCTGATTTTCCGGCACCATTGGCACTTGCCTCAAAGCCTCATCATTCATCACGTCAAATCTGTCCTCCTCCATACAATCTGGTTGTTGGGCTAAGGGTTGAAAGATAAAGCCATCATAGTCATAATTAATTCCCAGTAGGAGTGTTTCTGGGCATTGGCAAGGGTGTGCATGTGTCCATCGTTCTATCTTAAGCTTCACAACATGATTCCTTATATAAGTAATGTAAGAACATGGAGTTGTAATACCTTTGAAGAACTGTATCTTCACAAAAAGGAAGCGATGGTCCATATAGGACCAATTGCAAGAGTCTGTGTGAATAAATCTTCCCATCGACTTTAAGGCTTCCCCGATAGTGTAAGAGTCATGTCTGTAAAATTCAGAGAAACCACTGATTTTGTCCCAGCACGCATTTTCGAGGAGGGGTTCAGGATATTCTTCAAGAGTTGTTTCTTGTTGTAAGAGTACAACACCATCTTCTTTCGTTAGTATTTTCAGATGCAAGGCATGGTTTTTAATGGTAGAGTTGGGGAAACGAATGAGAAAGGAGTTATCTGTAGTATGCCAGATCGGCCACTCATACTCCTGACCAAATGTTGACTTGAGTGCATTAGAGAGCATCTCGATAGACCAGAGGCCATCAATGGCAATCGCCGTGAGGTAGAGATATGCGTCAGCCATTTCTCGAAAAATTGGAAATTCTTGTTTACTTTTAGGTGGAGAAGAAGAAGATAAAGAATAGTTTTCGTTTTGAATGAGAGGGGGTTTGAATTTGATATTTGGTGTAATTATATTAGAGTTATAATTACGATTTGAAATATGAATAGACCGGTGGGACCCTCTCTTCTGAAGATGCAGGTATTGTGGCTCGCGACGGTTCGCCGTTTGAGTTGTATGCGGGCGCGTACAATCAGTCTCAGCTATTCGAGAGGGTGGTAGCTTTTTATTGGGACAATGCAAGCTTGCATGCCCAAAGAGAGAGCAATTATAGCATATTACCGCATTTCTGCATGATTTAGCCACGTGTCCTCGATCAGCGCACTTCAAACAGCGTCTCTCCGAATTCAAAAACTTCAACGTCTCTCTGATCGAACTGAAGGTTGGAAGGATTCTTCTCCACTTGACAGGTGGGTTAGGGGGAACAGGTGGAAGCTTAGCTCTTGAGGCCGCCACTTGAGCGTATGTAAGCAATGGTTGATCTGTAGGGTCTGACAGCTATTTTTGGGTTCGAAGGTCAACTGTACCATTGGGGAAGTGATGAACTGGTAGTGAGTCTGTGTCTAATGGTGAAGAGAATGAGGTGAACTGAGGAGATGATCGTGTTTGGGGGGTGAGAGAACTGAGAATAAGAGTTGAACTGAGAAGATGGAGCATGGTGAAGTTGGTGGTGGAGTGATGAACTGGTCGCCATGATTAAGTTTTGCTGTTTAACACTAATGATGGTTAAAATAAGAATTTTTCTTTTTATACTTTAATGAAAATGCTCGTGTTTCATCTATGCAATGAGGACAAGCTAGACGTTCAACTGTGCTCCAACCTGAAAGCATGTCATATGCAGGAAAATCAATAATAGTCCTTAATAAAGAAGCGAACATACGAAAACTCTTTTTTCTTGAAATGTCAAATGTTTCGACTCCATTCCATAATGTTTTCAACTCTTCGATCAATGGTTGTAGATAATAATCAATTCCTTATGTCGGATCATTGGAACCGGCAACGACAATTTTTAGAAACATATATGGAGTTTTCATACATGTCCATGGAGATAAATTATAGGGAGTAACAATAATAGACCACATTGAATATTTACTACCAAACCGGGAGAATGGTGAAAATCCATCCATATAGAAATCGAGTCTAACATTATGGCTCTCTACAACAAATTCAGGATAAGTCCTATCGAAATGTTTTCATGTTTCTCCTTCAGATGGATATATCAAAGTTCCTTCTTCTGGTGTTCTCACACTGTGCCATCGCATATGACATGTCCCAATGGACGATGCAAAAAACTGTTGAAATCTGCGAGTGATGGTTAAGTAATGCATTCTCTTGTATGGAACTTATTTTCTTTTCTTGCTTCTTGGTTTGTATCTTACTCATAACATATGCTGCATTTTATAAGGTCAACGTCATCTTTCCAATATAACATGCAACCTTTTATACATGTTTCTTCTGGTACGACATTCCAAAAGTAGACATTAGTTTTTTTACTTTATAATAATTATCGCATATTAAATTATTAGGTGATATGTGTCATTTTGCTGCTTGTACAACTACCATAAATTCAACTTCTACAAGATTGAATTTTGATTTCATAGTGATGTATTCAGCAGTTACAGATATTTGGTTCCGCTTTTACAACCATCACACAATAGCCTCTTAGCAGATTCCAATAATTCATATTTTTTTAGCACCAATAGTATGTTATTCTTCAACATTTTCGTTCTCATCGTCACATTGATTAATGGTAGGAAACATTGATCGTGCTGCATCTTGCACCATTTTTTCTGTTGGATTCGTCACAACATTATCCTCCTATAATACCATAGGATTATGTGGAGGTTCAACAAGTTCTCCATGATGACCCATAGGTAATAATTCATCACAAAATCAAATTTATAGAAATGTACTTCTGCTATATCTAGTTTCCAATGCTTCGAATGTTTGCATTTACTACATAGACAATGAATATCTACATTTTTTCGATTATTAGATTTAGCAAATCTAATACATTCATGTACATTGTTATAGAAATGTTCCTTTATTGATCCTTTCATACCAGTTCGGACTTCATACGTCAAACTACGATCGAGAAAATAATCGAATATTTTTCTTGATTTGAAAATATATGTTAGAATATTCAAGTAAACACTTCACTTCATATTAATTAAAGTCTTGTAGACTTTATTTATAACCTTCAGCATTGTAGAAAATTCAAATAACTATGGTCGGTCATCCTACTTCCCACTACAAACACAATAACGTAATCACATTTTATAGAACATTTCAGGTTAAACGATTCAATAAAAATTTTGCAGCACTTTCCTTTGTTCCATGTATTATACACAAATCTGTGTACACAGGGAACAAAAAGAAAGTGGCATAGAAATTTTTTGAACCGTTTAAGCTGGTTTATAAAATGTGATTGTATTATTGTGTTTGTAACTTGTTCAATTTACTAGGACAAATTCAATAAATATTGTATTAGATGAATACATATATCCGTTCTATCGAAAAATGAATATCCATAAAATGGTCATATATAACACTTGTCAGATTGACCATTTTTTTTTGAGGAGTTACAAAAATAAAAAACATTTTATAATTTTATTTTAATATCTACTCATAATATTTTATAATTCAGAAAAATGGCAGATGCCTCTTTCCCCGCTCTAAATACCTAGACCTGTTGACCTAGCGTTGTCGCCTCCTCATCATTTCTTTTCCTCCGCGTCTCTTTGCTTCTCCCTAATGACCAAGAAAAATTACTCAAAGTCTAAAGCCTCATCTTTGACAATGAGATCTGGTAGTCGAGAACAACACCTTGAATCCTCATAAGAATCTGAGATTGAACCTGCTCCTGACGCTGACCGCGCTCATCCTCTATCTGTTTACACGCTTCCTACATCCTACCTGTTGATGTCCTTATTGATGAAATTGCCACAGCTCGAATAGATACTACTCCGCAGACACTGCTAAAGGGTAAGTACTATATAACACCCTTGATTGAGAATGCTCCCTCTTGGTCATTGCCTGGTTTGAGCTCTCGTACAATGCTAGTCGGAAAATCGACTGAACGAATTAATTTGGTAGTGGACTTGGGTAATGTGGAAAGTTCGACAATTAGTGATGGTTTGAATGGACTCTACTCCACTAGCACTGGAACAAGTAATGATCTCCAGCGCCCTCCACATGTACGACAGAACTCCCCAATCGATCAGAATAAATCTCCTGCTTCCCACTTACCTTCTCATCTATACTCAACAAACTCCCTGACTTTTAATAATAATAACCAAGTACCTTCCTTTGTTGAACCTATACATGTTGCAGCTGAGAAGAATTAACTGCTACAAAAGTGGGCATATTTGACACTAATTTGTGTACGTTGCATGAAAAGTGTGGCGAAAGCTACGCTTTCTTTGATCTTCTGCAATAATATTCATATGTTGTTGCATTATACGTGAATGCATTGTTGCAGTGGGAATTATAGTGTTTTGACGTGCAACACCAGTTAAATGCATAGCATTATGTATATATAATCCAGCTCAGTGCTCTGCGTTATTAACATATAAAAAACCCAACCGAAGATGCAAGATTAATCTAACGGTTCAAACCATCTATTGTTCTGATGATTCTAAATGTTAGCCATCATCCAATCAATGACAGCTACGTCATTGCATTCTTTTGACGAAATTTTGGCGCGATCTTCTCCCTTCACGAAATAATGTAAAACCAATCTGGTCACAAAATTGTTCTTCTTCTCTATCATCTAATCGTTCTTTCCCCCTTTTACTATTGAAAAGAAAATTAAACCAAAATTCACGTCAGTATCGCTCCTCTCCTCGATATCAAATTTTATTCCGAAAAGGTTGAAGATTTGAAACACTTTCTTGCTTTGATTGCTCAGGGAATTGACATCGCCAGTTTTTTCCCCTCAAGTTCAGTTTGTATAGCACTGTGAATTAGTTGTGCTTATTGTAGATTGGATTATGAGTAAGTAGTAATTAGTTCATTTGTTACATTTCGGAAAACCCATTCTCTTATGAGTAATTAATTGCTTGGACATCCCAAACTTAGGAAAACCCGTTCGCTTATGAGTGATTAGTCGGTGAAAGATTAGATTATGAGTAATTAGTTGCGCTTTGACCATTGATTTGGGATTTGGGATTATGCTGAGGTTTATTCGAAAATTATACCAAGCAATAAAGCAGAAAAAGGAGATGGCGCCGGTGGGTTTGCCACCAGGATTTAGCTTTCACCCAACTGAGTGGTACCTTTTAAGGCCATGAGAACTGGGCTATTGGCATGAAAAAGACATTGGTTTATTATAGAAGTCGAGCTAGTTAAGGAATGAGGACTTTACCGTTAAAAAATTTGATTTGCACTTTGCATTCATTTACATTAACATATAATTGTATGCTTGAGGTTTTGTGATACAGATACATGTGTAGCACTGCAGTGTGTTTGTGTAGAGGCTTTGGAAACTACCGATTTCCCGATCTGGATGAGTCGTTCACCTGTATCTAATCTGCTACACGCACAGGTATTTTCCATTTGATTTTGGAAACCACCAATTTCAATGTTTCGATTTTGGAAACGTATGCTCAGTTTTGCATCCATATTATGCCTTATTATGTATCGTAAAGCAATCATACAAAAAGTATCATAAGGCAGCATCAGTTCATACCATGCACATCCAAAAAATGACATACAATTGTATGCTTGAGGTTTTGTGATACAGATACATGTGTAGCACTGCGGTGTGTTTGTGTAGAGGCTTTAGAAACTACCAGTTTCCCGATTCGGATGAGTCATTCACCCGTATCTAATCTGCTACACGCACCGGTATTTTCCATTTGATTTTGGAAACGTATGCTCAGTTTTGCATCCATATTATTCCTTACTATGTGTCATAAAGCAGTCATACAAAAAAGTACCATAAGGCAGCAAAAGTATCATAAGGCAGCATTAGTTCATACCATACACATCCAAAAAATGACATACACATCCACATCCAAAAGTATCATAAAGTTAACTTAATATATACACATCCAAAAAAGGACATTATAGTAGCATCAGCTCATGGCAGATCAGGGCTTTGCGGGTTTGCGGAACTTCCAACAGATTCGTTAGGGCTTTGTGGTTGTGGGAGAGCCAATCCGAAGTGAGCAGCCGCATGTGATGGACCTGCGGCATCAGGACAAGGGGTGAGGTAGTATGGCCAATCATATTCCTGATCAACTTCCAAATCTACCCACTGATCGTTCCTTTGGTTCATTGGGGCTTGGTTATCAACATGTATGCCATGGGTGGCTTTAGGAAATAAGCTTGGCAAGGGGGTAACACGGCAGCTTCTTGTATCATTGCATCAAATCTTTCATCGGAATCCATTTCCTATTCCCATTCGTAATGACGCAAACATGGAACCACCTGTTCCTCCCTATTGCTCACAAAAAGAAGTTCAGGCCTTGTTCCAGGATGAGCATGGGTAGGGCGCTGAACCTTAATGAGGTAAACCTTGTTATTGAATTGAGCAGCAAAAGTATTGATATTGCCAATGCCTTCATAAAATTGCATTTTCAGGTAGAAAGATGTATGGTCATACCGAGACCAGTTACAGTCGTCAATTGCAAGCACACATCCCATTGGCTTCAGTATTTCTTCAACAGAAGGAACATTACTTTTCAAGAACTCGGGAAAGCCATCAACTTTAGCCCATGATTCCACTTCTAATGCTGGTTCAGGCTCAAATTCATCATCAGACCATGCTTGTAGTTAAATAGCACCACCATGTTTTGTAAAAACTTTCAACATCAGTGCATTATCACGCTTACTATAAGATGGGCATGATACTAAAAAAGAGTTATTGGGTATTACCCATATAGGCCACGAATTATGATTGAAAGTCACCTTAAGAACGTCATGCACAACTTCAAAATTCCAATGTCTCTTAAGAACAGTGGTAGTGATGTATAGAGATGAGTCCTCCATTGATTTTTATTTTTTGAACTTTCGAAGATTGGAGTTTAGGGGATATGGAGATGATGATGTTTTGAAGCTTGAAAGGATGTGCGAGGGACCCAATGGATGGTGTCAGGTAAATATGTGAACTGGAAATGCTTGCACAGAAGACGATGCATACTCAATTCTGAGGTGGCACGAGTGACCAATGATGTATGGTCAACAGTTATAATTGTATGCATAAGATTTACAAGTTAATTAGACGGCCAAATGCACAGATGCACACAGTACATATGTACTTATCAAATAACTTGTAAATTCATATTGCAGGATCTGAAATGACAAGGAGAGATACAACCAGCAAGTGGAGGACCTGAAATGACATGGAGAGATACAGTTTCTGGTTCATAGCATTGCTACTTTGTAGAATGCACACTGATCGTATTTGTTGGTACTTGTATTGAAGGTGGTATGTGTTGGCACTTGTGCTACTTTTAAATTATGTATTTTATCGTATGTGTTATATTTGAAGAATTGGTATGGTATGTGATGATGAATGTTTTGGAAGGTTTGAATGTGATGATAAATGTAACGGATGTGTTTCTTCTATGTACAAAACTGATATTGCAAAATTTATAATTAAAGCGTTGTATTTGCCTTCTTTTACTGTTGCATTTGCTTTTTTTCCTGATGTTGTATTTCAAGATATTGTTGTTGTATTTCATAATACAGTGGTGTTGCATTACGTAAAATAGTAGTAATTCCACATGGCAAATAGACGCCACAGTTGATGTGACATGTGTGCAGCTGACGTGTCGTGTGACACGTAGGCAGCTGGCGTGGCCCCGCTATCGTGACCTGATAGTTAGGATCTAACTAATTTTCAAGCAACGCTGAATATTGTTGCATTACATGCAAGTAGTGTTGCATTACGTCTAATGCAACACTTTCTTTCTGTGACTGTAAATGTGCTAAAGCATTGCCTTAGAGGGCTAAGGCAACAGCCGCGGATGTCACGCCCTTCCGGTGTTGCCTATTTGAAAAAAGGGGAAAATGCAACACTTTTTCGATCTAAGGCCACATAAATCTTGTGTCAAATATGCCCACTTTTGTAGCAGTGATTCTAACCCAAAACCTCCTAAGAAATGGACGACTTTATTTGATTCTCTTCCTCGTGATGCGGGGGAATACATGCCAGTGGATTTCGAGATACCCAATGCTGAAACCGGATATGTCCCTCCATGGGAAATTCATGAAGAAGCTGCAGATTTATGGAATGATAATATTGTTGGTTTCTTTTTGGACTCTAAGTCGCCTTCTAATGATAATATTGTTGGTTTCTTTTTGGACTCTAAGCCGCCTTCTATCGATTTGCGTACTACATATCGAACCTCTTGGCAAATCGGTCATCTCATGAAAATGATATTTGTCGATGGCTTATACTACTTTAAGTTTTCCTCTATTGCTGAGAAAGTTACGGGTAATTGAAGCTGTGCCATCTATTATTGAAGGCAGACCATTTATTGTGACACCTTGGAGTGCTTCGATTGATAAAGTACATGAGCAGGTCCTTTCTATTCATGTTTGGCGCAGTTCACCCACATTCCCTCAGTGCTACAACCACTTCTTGGCCTAAACTAGCTTGCATGTCATATTGGTAAACTAAATGCTTTGATGCTAATGCTGTCACAAGAAGAAACTTAGTATATGCTAGAGCCCTGATTGAGATCACTCCTGATAAACCACTACCTACTCAAATCAAAGTCAAGCTAGACAATCGTGTGCACTATGTGGACATCAAGTACAGATGGTAACCTGACATTTGCACAAGCTGCAAATCCTTTGGTCATTGCTCTGATGCTTGTACGCATGTCGCGGATTTGCCTCTCCCAGCTAAGAATCCCTTACCTAAGCCGCCGAAACGTGTGTGGGTCCCCGCTAGTAGGTTGATTGCTCATGCTGTGGTAGTGCCAGCTACCATTTTTCCCGATGTTCCTACTGATCCCGACAACTCTTGGAATGAGCTAGAGAATGCATGGGTTCACTCTCCCACTGGTATGCATTGTGACACTAATGAAGTATTCTTCATTTTTATTGATGATAAAGTGGAAGATGGTAGTCATATTTTCTTTGAACCTGATGGAGACAAATTGATTATGAGATTTGATGGTGAAGTTGGAGAAAACAATGAGGTACTCTTAAAGGACCCTTCTTGGGATCAAAACCGTCTACTAGCACCAAACAATGTGGATGATTTGGCTCTTCTCTTTTGGAACTTTAAGCATATTATGACTCCTTACGCTGACGGTGACGATGATGGTGTTGAGCAATGGGCTCTTTCTCTGATGGTGAAGAACTATAAGCAACGCCATAATCTGTCCTCGAGCAGTTGGACGTAAAGGATTTTACTCTAGCTCATGTTTTGTGTCAACTACACATTCCTACTATTTATCTCTTCTTATTAGTTACGTTGTTATCTTTGCTATTATGATGTACTGATAGTCACTGGAAACTGCAAATCAGAAATGTTACTCTATGCATGTGCGGAGTACCAGTTCCATTCTATTTAATAAAGTTGTTTGCGGTCACCTTAAAAACCGGTCGGCCTTGCCAAAAAATAATAATATAATTCATTAAATTTTTAAATATTTGTTAACTAAATTCTAAATTTTAAAATGTGCTTTAACTTTCATTTAACTATAACCTATTCCTATAGAATATTTTATTTTTGTTTTGCTTATTTCAAAATTTATAATTCATTCAATTATTTATATATTTTAATTAATAAATATGAAACTTTAAAACTTGCTTTAAAATATAGCTAACTATTCAGATTTTAATTTGCATACTTTTTAGACTAAAATTAGAAGTTAGCATTTATAATAAACTAAATTATATTAATTTTGAACTACGCTAACATTTATAATTAACACACTCCTATTAATTAAAAACAACTTCTTATGATTAATCGTACCAATCTACCAACACTTATATTAGACAATACTACAAAAAAATTCATCTAAATTATAACAAACATTGTTTTGAATTTAAAAAAATATTCACACAAACTTATCAACAAGTATGTTAATCGATAATATACACTACTTTTCAAATCAAACTACTAAGCAATATCTCTACATTAACTAACACAATGTTATGATAACTAATACTCAATAATCATCACTTTCAACCTCATAATAAACTAATTTTATTCTCTAATCGACTTAGAACACTATCATCATCAACTAATAGCATAAAGCCATCAAATTTAAACCATAAACAACCACTTTTCCAAATATGAGGTTTGGATTTAAACCTTAAAAAAAACCCAAAATTAAGCTCAAACTGAAGGTAGAAGTCATACCGAGGAGGTTTGAAAGTGGTTAAACGAATTGGAGGTGGGTGGTGACAATCGACTATCGGTGTGGAGACATTGAAATTGGGTTGAGGGACAAAAATTTTGGTTGGAAATAGTGAGATTGTGGCTCGTGGGTTTTTGTCTATACCAGCAGATCGAGCAATGTCTTGCAACGACCGTTTTTTAATCGTCACTAGCTGTCGCAAGCTTCCATCACCTTTTCTGCCGATCCTAGTAGTGCTAATGTTACGAAATATACTACCAAAAATAAATACATACAAGAATTTGCATATCATAATAAGCATTAAAACTTAATGGGGGAGGGAATGAAATAAGAGATGGGGACAATGAGGGGTGGACTGTGGAAAAGCAAAAAATGTTGTCTCAATGAAACAATACGAATTTGAGTTTTGGCTAAGCACCAGCAGCAATTACTAGTTTCCAGTGCCACTGATAGTTATGTGACAGTCACTTGAGGCGAAGACAATAAATAAGTTGCTAGTTGGGGTTTCTTTGGTGTGTTCTTTGGAACCAGAGTTCAATGTTGTGTACCATGTTGTTATTTATCATGCTGTTGGCTTAGCTTTTTAATATTTCCTCCTTTTCTCTATAACGTTATTTCAGTTTGCATAGATGATGAGTCTTTGGGATTAGAGAATTGAGATCACAAATATCAACGATTGCAGTTCTATAATTCAAGATTCCATATACACGTGCTCAAAGGGATTAGCATTTCTAGGTATATTATTGTTTTCATTCTGGTCAAGTTCAGCTACAATTTGTTCGTGTATAACATAGGAAAATGAATTGTCATGAACTATAATTGCTATAATAATTTGTTCGTGCACACAGTATTGCTTATAAAGAAAATTCATAATTGAGTGTAGTTTGGTTAGATATAAGGTTCGATAATAAAAGCAAAATATATTCAAAGAATATAAACAACAAAAAGAATAATAATCCATTGACCATTGAGTTCAGTAATGAAAGACACTATTATTCTTATCCAAATATGAAAAAAAGGCTGCATGAATTTTTCACATAACTCATTCAGCCCTTGTTTAGGTTCGGTAAACTAGTACAAATGTTGTGGAAAGTAGAAACTTATTATAACTCATAGTGTAAATTAATCCCCACCAACAATACATGTATTCTAAAGTTGACGTTGTTAGAACTTTTGTAAATACACGACTGTATTACAAATAGACAACAACAACAATAATCAATGTTACTCAATTGTGCCACAATTGTCACGTCAAACTCTGTTTACAATAATCATAGAAAGCGTAACCGATTGTGCAGCAAATTGAACATATACAGAAAGTATTCTGTTTCAGTAATGTCCAAGTCTAGAAATATTCTATTTCCTTGAAACAATATCGTCGTCGTATGCACTGGTCGACGTAGCTGCAATTTGTCTCCCAAGATAAAATGGACCAACTCCGTAGCGTAGTGCTAGCAAATGGAGCTCTGATGAACTGAAGTTGATTACAGAAACTAGATAAAAGGATTACTTTGAAGACGAAGAAACATTTCTAGCAGAAAAAATGATTTCTGTCTTGTTTTGGGCAATGTATTTATAGGCAAGAGGAGGTGCCTATTCGTATGCATCAGTAACCGACAGAATTGGAAAGGTTGCGACCATTTAACCACCCGGATATTAATGTGGGTGCACTAAGAATTCAAATGGTTGTACTCATTCAGCTAACAGACATGACTTTCGAATTCTAGACTGAACAGTCACACCTTTAAAATTCTGAGAAAAAATTCTCGTTTTAGCACACTAGCCCAATCAACAATCGTCGGCCATATTCAATCAAGAGAGCCCAAGTGCTCCAAGGCCTAAGGCCCAATCTTTGGCATTTAATGTATTATTATGTCATGGCCAAGCCCCCACATCCTCATATTTTCTTTAATTTTATATAAACCTATTGGCTTCTAATATAGAGAGATTGTGTTAATATTTTGATGGCGTGGGACTTATATGTTGCTATCCCTTCTTCTTCTTCCCAAAATCCTCTTTCTCTTGCTCATTCATTTCCAATAATCCCCCACATGAATGAGCAGTCGATCTTAGTTTCACGAACCATTTATCGCATCGGTTAAAGCAGCACATGGGCCTTGAACTTTCCTAGTGATTACTATTTGAATCACAGGTGAATCAGTAGACATAGACTATCCATAAACTATAAGCCTTTTGTGCAATTATAAAGTAGATAATACACGATAAATGTTTCTTATAAACCTTCGTTCTCTATATGTGTTCGTTTTTGCCTTGAACACCTGCCTGGTCTCATAAGTTCTTTTGAGAATTTGGCCTCATAATTCTCTTTGAAGCAGCGTCTTCGCACTTACGTAGGTGATTCTGTAAAGGGTATTCACTAATTCCTCAAATACAAACATCATTAAAAGTAGAAATACTTATCCCTATTCAACATATAGTGCGTTGACTTATCATAAGAATGGTTTGTGTATAACAGTGCCATCAAGTTTCTCTTAAACTTCGATGTCCCTTTGAACCTAGATCTTGGGATCTCCAATCAACTAGGTGGGGTTTCCATTTTAGAAAAACCTTTAATCTATAGGCCTTAGCCCCATTCCCATCGATAAGGTTTGAACTTTCTCTCTTGGTTAGACTTTTGTAAGTGGATCAGCTAAGTTATCTTTATATCGAACGTAATCTATTGTGATAACCCGTTAGAGGGAAGTTGTCTTATCGTTTTATGTCTACGACGAATATGCCTAGATTTACCATTGTATAGTGAACTATTAGCTCTTCCAATAGCTGATTGACTATCACAATGTATACATATTGGAGGCATAGGTTTGCTTCAATCAGGAATGTCTTTCAAGAAGCTTCGAATCCATTCTGCTTCTTTTATAGTCTGATCTAGTGCAATAAACTCTAATTCCATCGTAGATCTAGCAATACAAGTCTGTTTGGATGATTTCCATGAAATTGCTCCATTTCCTAATGTGAACATGTATTTACTTGTAGACTTTATATCATTTGATCCAGTGATCCAATTTGCATCACTGTATCCTTCCACTATTGAAGGATAGTTTGTATAGTATAGACCATAACTCTGTGTATACTTTAGATATCCAAGAACTCTGATTATCGCTTTCCGATGATGCTTACTATTTCCTGGTAAATCTACTCAGTTTGCTTACAGCATATGCGATATCAGTCCTAGTACAGTTCATAACATACATGATACTTCCTAGTATACGAGAGTATTCCAATTGGTAGATATCATCACCAGTGTTCATTACCCAATTTTGGTTCATATCTACTAGTGATTTTGCAATAGTTACATTATATTACTTGAATTTTTCAAGTATTTTGGTGATGTAATGAGATTGGGATAATGCATATCCCTGTGGTGTTCTCAGAATTTTTACATCCAATATCACATCAGCCAGTCCTAGTTCTTTCATATCGAATATAGAGGATAACATATCCTCATAGATGTTATTATGGCCTTGTTATTGCCTAGGATCAACAGGTCATCAACATAGAGACAAACAATGACATATCCAATATGTTTGTGTTTATGAACACACATTTATCTGATTCATTTTTTGTGAATCCATTTGATAACATATAATATAGTATTTTTTGTCTAAATCCTCGGACTACCAGACGAGCTTTGTACTTGTCTATTAAACCATTAGGTTCCAATTTCTTTTTAAATATCCATTTATTACCTAAGGTCTTACATCCTTGAGGTAAATCAACTAATTCCCATGTATGATTGGACATAATATATTCAATCTCATTGTTAATTGCCTCTTTCCAGTAAGGGGCATCGCTGGAAGACATAGCTTATTTGCATGTCAATGGATCATCTTCTAACATAAATGTATAGAAGTCCGGTCCAAAGGTTTCTAAAGTCCTTGACCTTTTACTTTTTCTTAGTTGCTCCACTTGTTGCTCAATACTACCTTGCTGAGTGTTATTTTGTTCAGCATCTTCAAGAGAATATGGAACTTCATCTTCCCTTGGTCTCTTAGGTGTATCAGTTTTAGTACCATGTTTCAAGGGAAATATATGTTTGAAAAATCTAGCATTTCTCGACTCAATGATGGTATTTTCATTAATATCATCAATTTCAGATTTGTGTACCAAAAATCGATATGCGGCACTATTTTGTGCATATCCAATGAATACACAATCAATTTTTTTGGGTCTAATTTTGACATTCTTTGGTTTTGGTACCTCTACTTTGGCAAGACACCCCCACACTTTTAGGTATTTATAGGATGGTGGTCTGTTTTTTCAAAGTTCATGAGGAGATTTAGATGTTTTCTTTTGGGGTATTTTATTTAAGATATGATTTGCCGAAAGAATAGCTTCTCTTCAAAAGTTATCTGGCAAGCCAGAGCTAATTAGTAAGGCATTCATCATTTCTTTAAGAGTACAATTTTTCCATTCGGCTATACAGTTGGAATGAGGTGAATACGGGGTTGTAGGTTGATGTATAATTCCATGCTCGGCACAGAATTCCTCAAATGGAGGCTCGTATTCTCCTCCTCTATCACTTCTTAAAGATTTTATTTTCTTATTGAGTTGGTTCTCAACTTCTGCCTTATACTGTTTAAATATTTCGAATGCTTCATCCTTGCTTCTAAGGAGATATACTTGACATCACCTGGTAAATTCATCGATGAATGTAATAAAGTACCTTTTTCCACCTCTAGTTTGACACATTTTCAATCGCATACATTAGTATGTATTAAGTCTAGCGATTCTGTCTCTCGTTCAGCATGATGAAGCGAGGTTCTTGTCAATTTTGCTTTTGCACAAACTTGGCGTTTGTAGTTGGAATCTATATTGTATGTTGGTATAAATTCTAGATTAATCATTTTTTGTAATGTATCAAAGTTTACATGCCCTAATCTAGAATGCCATATGTTAGAAGATTCAACAATATAAGAAGAACATTCACTTTTATTCATATCAGTGCGTGTTACAATAGTGGTTACATTTGCTTTAAATAAACCATCACACACATATCCTCTTCCAACATACACTCCATTCTTGGGAAGAAAAATTTATCAGTTTCAAAGGTCAATTTGAAGCCATGCTTGCTCAGCAATGATCCTAAAATCAGGTTCTTTCGAATTTCTGGAACATGGAGAACATCATTTAAAGTTAGTTCCTTTCCTGAAGTCTGTTTCAACACAACTTTTCCTTTGCCTTTGACCTTTGAAGTAGAAGAATTGCCCATAAATAGTTGTTCATCATTAGCTGCAGTTTCATAGGTTGTAAACATCTACTTGTTAGCACATATGTGTCGAGTGACTCCAGTATCTACAAACCATTCCTTTGAGTTGCCAACGAGGTTGCATTCTGATATTACTGCACATAAATAAAGATCAAAAATACCTTTCGAAACATCAGCCGTATTTGCTTGTAACTTCTTCTTTTTAGGTGCACGACATTCGGCTGCTTTATGCCCCTTCTTTCCACGGTTGTGGAAAGAATCTAGAAATTTCTTTAACTTCTTAGGAGCATTCTCCCTTTTTCTTTTGTTAGTCTTGTCTGACTCAACTACATTTTCTTTGGCAGCAATATTCTGAGAAATCTTTTTCTCAGAATTTCTGTTATCTTCCTCAATGCGTAGCCAAACTATGAGCTCTTCAGTTGTCATTTCCTTACTCATGTGCTTAAGGAAAATTTTGAAGTCCTTCCAAGAAGGAGGCAATTTCTCAATAGTTGCAGTTCTTGAGCTTGACTTATCACCGCCTTTGAGTCAACCATTTTGAACTCAAGAAATTTTCCAGCAATGAATTTCTTCATCCATGCATCTTCAGTTTTGCACTTCTTTTCCAGAGCCAACCAGAGTTGTTTGGTTGTTGCAAAAGTACAATAGACATTGTAGAGGCTATCATCCAGACCATTCAGAATATAGTTTTTACACATGAAATTTGAGTTTTGCCAGATATTAAGAGCCTCTACTTCATCCGGTTCGAGCATCTTCAGTCAGAAACTTAGCAAGGCTCAATGTTGTTAAATAAAATGACATTTTCTGTTGACAACGCTTGAAATTAATGTCGTTGAACTTCTCTAGCCTTTCGCCATGTGACAAAGAAATTGTTAGAAGCAAAGGCATTATTGGCTAAGTGTTTATCACTATCTGAATCGGTGCAGAATCTCTGTTGTTGTTTTTCGTCATCTACAACAAATATTGTTTCACGATTGTTAGAACTTTTGTAAATACACAAATGTATTACAAACAGACAACAACAACAATCAGTGTTACTCAATTGTGCCACAATTGTCATGTCAAACTGTGTTTAGAATAATCACAGAAAGCGTAACCAATTGTGCAGCAAATTGAAGATATACAGAAAGTATTCTATTTCAGTAATGTCTGAGTCCAGAAATATTCTGTTTCCTTGAAACAATATTGCCATCATATGCACTGATCGACGTAGCTGCTATTTGTTTACCAGGATAAAACGGGCCAACTCCGTAGCGTAGTGCCAGCAAACGGAGCTCTGAGAAACTGAAGTTGATTACATAAACTAGATCAGAGGATTACTATGAAGAAGAAGAAGAAGCAATTCGAGCAGAAAAAGTGATTTCTATCTTGTTTTGGGCAATGTATTTATAGGCAGGAGGAGGTGCCTATTCGCATGTATCAGTAACCGACAGAATTGGACCGGTTATTAATGTGCATACGCTAAGAATGCAAATGGTTGTACTCATTCAGCTAACATACATGCCTTTCGAAATCTTGACTGAATAGACACACTATTAAAATTCTAAGAAAAAATTCTCATTTTAGCGCACTAGCCCAATCAGCAACCGTCGGCCAAATTCAATCAAGAGACCCCAAGAGCCCCAAGGCCCAATCTATGACATTTTAATGTTTAATTATGTCATTTCCAAGCCCCCACATCCTCATATAATCCCTATTTCTTTTATTTATATAACCTTATTTGCTTCTAATATATTAGGAGAGATTGTGTTAATATTTTGAGGATGTGGCACTTATATGTTCTTATCTCTTCTTCTTCCCAAAATCCTCTTTCTCTTTCTTATTCATTTCCAATAGATGTTTTCCTCCATGTACAAGCATGTGAAAAATGGAAAAATATTTATAAGAGCATAACCAACAGTGACTTGTTTAGTTACTAAACAAGCTACAGAGCATCCAGGTGCGGCTTGTTCAGTCCCCGTTGGCTAGTTCATGACCGATTTGAAGCAGTTCGGTGGCTGGTTAACTGAACAAGAGCAGGTGAAGTATAACGGAAAAATGTTTGCCATTATAATTTATAATGGCAATGACTTTATCTTTATAAGTGTATAACAGCAAACACTATACCGTTATACTTCAAGCAACTATTGGCCCAAACAATTTACTTCAATGGCTTTGATTTACCTCCCTATATCCTCATCGATTCACCATCTTCTCCTTCCACATAAAATTATCAATATTTTCTTCACCTTTTACTTCTACAAAATGTCTTCTACATTCAAACGATCCAGCAAAAAGATTATGAGTAAAAAACCAATGTCCAAATCGCATTCCATTGGATTTTCTAATCAACGTCCAGCACAGTAACAACAAGAAGTCCGTCCATTGTTTGAGTAAGAATACTCCCCGTGTTCAGATTTTCCTTATAGTCTGTCAAACCAACCACTCGCTTCTCCCAACTTTCCTCCTGTTCATTCTAGCGCCCGACAACGACACTATCATCAGCGTTCTGCGGTAAGTTCATACGGCGATTATTCGTCGTACATGTCAATGATGATGTAAAACGATCAAAGTCAACATCATTACCTTAATGCACAACAAAAAAGATCAGTGACTGTGAAGCAATGCAAAATCCTCAACGGTATTTTTCTTATGAACACAATTCTCCTGTTAACAAAGAAACTATTAATAGTTCAGACGAAGAGGAAGACGAATTCCAACAGGCTGGCAATGTAGACGGAGACGCTGAATTTATTATACCTCTTAGCCCGGAATATAACAAGAAGATGAAGTGGAAATCATTAACCAGCATTTTTGTTAAACGACATATAAATGCAGATGTAATAAGAACTGAAATCAGTATAAAGGACATTGTGAAAGAAAACGCCAAAGAGGAAGACACGGCAGCTGATAATAGAAAAAACAATGTAAGTTTTATTTTGGACAGTATGTTTCTCTTGCTAAATCGCAAACACGCATTTCACAAGATAGTATATATGGCAATAATATGGAAGGTCAGAAATTTTGGGAAAGAATGGAAGACTTTTGCAACACTTTGGAACTAATGATAAGGACATGGAGATCGTTAAGAGAAGGGTGTTGGGTTATGAACGCCGCATGCTTGGAAATACTTACCAGATTGCAAATACTATAAGAAAAATACTTTATTGCAACTAGCTATTTGCAGCTTGCTACACATGGCAGTTGCAATAAATGATATTTGCAACAGACCTTTTGTGTTAATTGCAATAGAAGAGATTTAACAACACATCTTTTCTTTCTGTTATGAAAAGCATATTTGTAGCAATTGCGCTTCCCTACTAGTTGTAGAAGAATACTTTTAGTGTAACACTCCACGTCCGTTAATGTCACTCACTAAGGGAATGCATTAACTTTCATAGAGTATTATAATAGTGTAGAACAGAAAATCACAAGACAGATATATAACCGTTACTTAAAAAAAAAAGTTATTCATTGCAGCGGAAAAGCAAAACATGTTTGGTTACAACATCAAAACCACATGCTAAAGTCAAGCGCAAAAATATCCACTTTGTACAAAATTATTATCAGAGTGCATAAAAGTAAAACCATAATCCCACTCCAACAGCCATAATGAAAGAGAGATAAAGCTGAGCATTACATTCAACACTTCCAAGCACTTCAAGAAGAAAGGAACCCAAGTCAAGCTTCAATATTCCCACCCTGAGGACCTGGGGGGAAAGAAAAGAAAAGAGGCGAAACAAAAAGGAGTCAGACATAAGTCTGGCGAGTCCAGTAATTTAACAGTATAATCAGTAACGTAAAAGGATAAGAACATAAACAGGATGTAGGAGACGACTGTAATATAAGCAGGTATGACATGGTAATAAGGTGAGTAAAATAGAATATCGGCTGCGCTCCTAACCACTATACGATATGCTCTGCACCATACTAACATACTAATTACATACTAAAAGATGATCCCTCTTAAACAAACATAACTATGATGGTAATAATAATGATGGTAGTTTCGTGTACCCCCAGCTGCTGTCATAGGCGCCGCCTGCTCCTATCTCCACTAGTTGTACCCACTACCCTCCCCATTCGATCGGCTCCCTAACTCGTAGATGCTCGTGCTGGTCCCACAGTAGGGTGTATCACTCCCTAAAGTGGCAACCCAATACTACAAAAATGCACGGCTTATACCTACAAGATGCAAAAACGCCTTACCTACCAGCCCGGACCCATGCACGCACATGACTTCGTTGGACTTGCATTGCCATCGCTAACTCTTTATTGACCTCTTGCAATCAAACCCAGTAAGTGTATCCCATCCTCGACCTAGTTCGAGCTCACATATATATAGGATGGGTTACTGGTTGAAAAGGGTCCACACACTTGACACAAGCTTCCCTCCTAACCTTGGTCCCCACTAGGAATTCCCATTTAACCGCTTCTTATTTCCATGTCTTCTTACATGTTTCACCATAGTTAAGTGCTTCAAATTATATTTCACATGTCACCCATGTCACCCACTTAACCCCATGTCTTATCTTGGTTAAGTGTTTATTAATTCATTATAATCGTAGTCATGCAAGACCTCCCAAATTATATTGCCGTCTTGCGGTTGCTGGATATGTCGGGTGGTTCCGGGCAGTCTTATACCGCAATCCGAATCTAACCTCGTGTCTTTGCATTATTACGTATCTAATTTCTGCCTTTGGCCCCTCACATTAGATTACAAAATTATGGTTACTGAATGTGTCGGGCGGTTCCGGGCAGTCTTATACCGCAATTCGAATCTAACCTCGTGTCTTTGGCGTTCATTATTACTTTCTCAATTCATGTCCCCAATTTCAAATCTTGGATTATAATATATACCCATAATTTCCAATCTAAATTATGTTCATCATTTTAATCTAAATTTATGTCCATAATCCCATGTAAACAAATTGTGCCAATTCATGCCGCAAATCAATTACATGATTTCAAGTCTTTTTATGCCCAACTGCATATTATTCAATAATTTCCCCAAACTTTTCCCACAAGGTTCCCATGTCATTCGTACATATAATAATATGTTAGGCTCGCAGTTAACCTAATCTCATAAAAAGGAAAAGAAGAGAAGAGGGGAAGAGAACCATGACATCAAAACTGGCATAAAAATAAGCATAAGAAGTATGGACTGGCATAGAACAACAAAATAGATCTAATTAGGCATATGAACTGGCATAGAGCAACAAAATAGATCTATTTAGCATATGGAACATAAACTGACATAGGACAATAAGATAGATCTAATTAGCATTTAGAAAATAAACTGGCATAGAACAATAAGATAGATCAAATAAGGCATATGGGACATGAACTTTAGGTATGAATCTAAAAGATAAGAATTCACCAAACATGTTATGATTCATCTTACAGGCATGTTCATATAGTCCAATTCACAAACTTATCACAATTACTTTTAATTAATTATAAGTGAAAGTAAATCTGAATTCTGTATTCTTAATTTGATTAGCTAAACCGTTGTTGTAGAATTTGATTCTTATCTTCCAATATGAATACTCTATTCCGATTTGCTTTTGTGTAGAAGAAAGACTAGTTTAGGTTGTGGCAGCGTGGAGGCGTATGAATTAGTGTATTGTAATTAGGGCTAGGTCTAGGTGTGTTTATATAGGTGTATTAGGTGAATTAGGGCCTTTAGATTATGTTAGGTTCCATCTAAACCATCCAAACCAGAAAAACACATCACCCAGCCAATCAGAGAATGCCACAAAAGCTGAAACACCCCACCTCCGTTAGGGTCACTCTCAAAGGGAATGCCCTAATTTTGGTGGAGGTTTATAAGTATAAGTCACAGATACACAAGACAGATATAAGAACACATATTTTTGAACAACGGAAAACAACAGCAACTTTTATTTCATTAAAATACGTATTACACAAACCATGCCATAATTGTCTTACAATACTTCCAAAAGCATTACATCTTCATAACTGTCTTGATTTCATTATTCAAAGAAGCATAAAAAAAACAAAAGCAAACTGCATAAGTCCCCATAGTTGCAATCCAAAGCCATAGTCCAAAACGAAAGAGATCCAAGCAATACATTCTTTCTCTTCAAGCTGGATGTGAAAACTGGTCAAGGTGCGGTATTCCCTCCCTGTGGACCTGGGGGGGGGGGGGAGGGGGGAACGAAAGAAAAGTTGAGTCAGACATAAAGCCTGAGTAAGTCTAGGACTATTCAGTCTATGAATAAAGAATTGGGCATGATAAGTACAAACTGGAAATGGGAAAGCACCAAAAACTAAGTTAAGTTGTCTAGAGTCGAATATACTATCGTACCCCATATTAATCTCTGCATCCATATAAACTAGTTCCCAACAGGCACCCCATAATCAGGGTGAAGTGATCCATTTCTAATGATTGGCTCCTACTCGCATAGTTACATGTGTCTTACGGCCCCCATTGTTGTAGTTACCTATGCTGGTCCCACCATGGGGTGTATCAAGTCCCATGGTGGCGGCCCGACACAATTCTAGAATGCACAGGTATACTACTGGTGCCCAGTGCCTTATTTTTCTACGCCGGAGTGTGTGCATGCCCGCACCCCGTTAGAACCTACACTGCTGCACCACCGCCGTCGATTTGACCTCTTACAGTCAGCCCGGTAATCGTGCCCCACCCTGCCTAGTTCAGGTTATCCTGATACACCTTGTAGGGTTACTGCTGAAAAGGGTCCCCCGCTACTAGGTTTTCTATTTCTAGCCAACATGCTAAGTTGGTTAAGTGTTTTGTAAACCTAACCCCCAATCAGTCTGTATAGTTTAGCATGTTCCATTTTGATTAAGTATTAATTCAATTTACTTAATCCTATCAATCCTGACTCAGCCTTAATTGTCTTATTAAAGCCTCGACCTCTCACATTAGACAGATATTGTTGTGGCTGCCTGTTGCCGGTTGGGTCCGGGCAGTCTTACGCCACAACTCAGTCTAACCTCAGGTCTTTATTGGGTTCCGTGTTTAACCACCCACATTGGATAGGTGTTGTTGTGACTACTGGACAGCCGGGCGGTTCCGGGCAGGTTTACATCACAACTCAATCCAACCTCGGGTTAAACACATCGTATTTTCTAAATTTACATATTTTGTCTCTTTTCTTTTTATATGTAAATATTTGCGGCCCATTATTCAAATTCATCTTTATTGGGTAAAATTAATTTATACCACTTAATTGTTTTTCAAGGTCGTTGGCATGCGTCAAACATGCCAACACATATGTTTTATATTTTAACCCAAATGTCATTACCCCCGTTTTATACGTTCGCTAAGATATAACATATGTTGGGTTTAACATTTAAACCCAACTTAGCCACATGAAAAAGGGGAGGCTTAGAACATGGTGTTTATATATTCTAAGTAACATTAAAAGGGGAGTGTGAACGCATGAACTTGCAACATAGCGAACAAATTAACACAAATTAGGTAATTGTGAAGTTGCATTGTAATAGCATATAATCATGGCATAAACATACCTAAACATGAATCATGGTTTTTAATCTATTCATAGAATCATGGCATAAACATACCTAAACATGAATCATGGTTTTTAATCTATTCATGTAAACTTGCAAGTGGAATGTAAATCTAACCTAATTATGTGTCACATATATTATCATATGATTTTTATAACAACATAGGCCTAAACATGTTTTCAATTAGGCATAACACCAAACATAGTTTAGTCATGTTTATAGAATTAATACAAGTTCACAAAGATGCTTGCTTTTGTCACTAATACAAAAGTATGGTTTTTACATTTGAACCATGATGCTAATTCCAACATAAATTCATATAAACCATAATACTTAATTGAATCCAACTACACACTAAAAGTGATCATACAAAAAACGTACATCATGTTGGCATAATAGTGAATCATATACTTGCATGAGTCTCAAATAAACTACCACAAACATATGGTCGTTAACATGAATCATATACTTGCAATTATCCAATAGGTGTTGAAATAAACTACCACAAACATATAGTTGTTAACTTTCAACATGAATCACATACTTGCAAATATCCAATCGTTATACCACAACATCCCAAATCGATTAGAATCATAGCAACATACAATTATGAATTATTATCACCACAAATTGAGTACAATTCTATTTCTCATTTTACACAAATCAAAACATAATTATTTATTCACATCGGAATAGCACTCTACTTACAACGTATGACGAATCTTCAATTCAGGTTTCTGAATTCTGAATTTGGAGATGCTATCCTTTGTTGTAGGCGTTGTTTTGATTTAGTTGTCGTTGCTTTAAGCTTTTGAATTGTCTCCTAATCGTCTCTCAATTTTGACGGCTACTCCTTGTCTTTCCTCAGCAGCATGACGGTCTCATTCTCATTTTTATTTGTATGAATTAGGTGGAGTCTTAGGTCCTTTTTATAGAGTTTGTGAATTGATTAGGACCGTCGATGGAGCTTGGATTAATATTAGCCGTTCGTTTGAAGGAGAGACCAATCAGGAGCTGACACCTAGCCCTAGTGACAAGGCAAGGCTCAGAAATTCGGCCAAGCACAGACCAGGCTAGCCAAGGGGGTTGGGTTCGACCTGGCTCAGGGGCCAGGTCGACTACCCAGTCGACCCCCAGGTCGACTACGTAGTCTACCTGGGTGCCCCAGGTCGACTACCCAGTCGAACTAGGTGCCTTGGGCGGGAAAATTCCCGCCCTGGCCAATCCGGCCTGATTTCTGAAATTTGAATTTGTTTTCTGAGCTGTTTTTGTCTGTTTGAATTTTAAACTGAATTCTGAAACTTCCGGAGGCCGTATCTCCCTCATACGGCGTCCGTTTTATGCAAACTCGGACTCTATCTCAAGCAGAATTCTGAGACTGACGCAATGGCGTATCCCGTTTCCCTTAATTCTTTGATTTGAAATTAGTTATACTTTATTTTGTGAATTTCACTGTTATAGAATACATGGGTGTTACATTCTCCCCCACTTAAAAGGATTTCGTCCCTGAAATCTTCAAGTTCAGGAAGAATGTACGTCCTAACATCCAAACATCCATCTACTCATCCATCAAACACAAGCATCCATTGTCCTTAAAAGACTTCTAATGCTTCATGATCATATGCGAGGTATGTGTACATGTACTTATCTAATGCAAAATCAGTCGGTCTACTGATTCAGTCGACCTCCTTAATGCAAATTATGTAAGTTTCATAAATCCATTATGTATGCAAATTTTCCTATTCATGATTCTACATGAGTGCACAATCATTCATATAAATGCAACATCCATATGACAACACATTAAACTTCAACCATATACGAATATAAGTACATATATGCATATGCAATATGAAGTGACTGAGCCGATCTAAAACCTAGATTGTGTGTGTATATGCAACCACGAGCAACCACTAGCAATCACTTGCAACCACTTGCAACCACTTGCAACCATCATCTATAACATGTTTCAATTACATGTTTTCATCCAAAGAGTTTCTACCTAAAAGATAAGGTCGAGGAGATATACCTAAAAAGATAGATAAAAGCGCAACTTAATGAAAAAGAAAGATCAAAGATGTACCCTCGAAAAGAAAAGGGTAGGCTGCGCGTATTCTAGCTTCAGTTTCCCAAGTTGCGTCTCCCACGGCGTCGCTCCACTGAACTTTGACGAGCTTGACTTCGCGGTTGCGTAGCTTTTTCACTTCCGTTCCTAATATGCGGGTTGGAACTTTCCTCACGGTTGCTTCGCGTTCCACTTCAGCTTCTTGTCGGATATTTGGCTCTACCACTTCAGCAGATTCATGTAGACATTTTCGGAGGTGCGAAACGTGAAAGACGTTGTGAACTCCGGCCAGCTTTTCGGGTAGCTCTAATCTATAGGCCATTTTCCCAATTTTCTCGATAATAGGAAACGGTCATACGAACCTTGGTGCTAGCTTTCCTTTGGTTCCAAAATGAATAACGTTCCTTAGCGGAGATACCTTAAGAAAAACTCTTTCCCCAACCTCAAATTCAAGGCCGATCCTCCTCTTGTCGGCATAGGATTTTTGTCTGTCTTGGGCTGTCTTCATTCTTCTCCGTATTAAGTCTACTTTTTCTGAAGTCTCTCAGATCATATCTAGTCCAAGTATGAGCTTGTCAGTAGACTCCCACCAACAAGTGGGCGATCGGCATGGTCTTCCATATAAAGCTTCGAAGGGCGCCATTCCGATGTTTGCTTGGTAGCTATTGTTGTAGGCAAATTTCACCAAAGGAAGATGGTCTTCCCACGTCCCTCCGAAGTCAAGGACGCACAGTCTTAAAAGGTCCTCCAAAACTCTGTTCACTCTTTCTGTCTGGCCGTCCGTTTGGGGATGATAGGCTGTGCTCAAGCATAACTGTGTGCCTACCGCTTCTTGCAGACTCCGCCAAAACTCACTTGTGAAGATAGGGTCTTGGTCACTAACAATGCTGGAGGGTATTCCATGGAGCAAACAATTTCCTTGAGGCAAAGAGATGCTAGGGACGAGGCAGATCTTTTACTCTTGACAGGTAAAAAGTGGGCGCTTTTAGTAAGCCTATCGACTATTACCCAAATGCTGGTGTTGCCTCTTCTAGACCTAGGCAGCCCATCAATGAAGTCCATTGAGAGGCTATCCCACTTCCACTGCGAGACCTCTAGAGGATGGAGCAGACCGCCAGGCTTTTTCTATTCCACCTTAACCTGTTGGCACACCATAAAATTAGAAACGAAATCTGCCACGTCCTTCTTCATGCCGTTCCAAAAGAAAGTTCTCTTTATGTCCTTGTACATTTTATCTCCGCCTGGGTGTATCGTCATCTTGGAGTGATGTGCTTCCTCGAGAACCTTCTTTACTAAATCCCTTGTCTGTGGGATGCATAATCTTCCGTCTCGCTTTAGCCAACCCTTATCGTCGATGGAGTATCTTCTGAGGTGACTTGAAGTCTCACCCCTAATTAGCCTATCAATCGTCTCCACAAGCTGAGGGTGTTCGCGTTGTGCTGTCCCTATTGAGTCCACTAAAGTCGGGCGTACTTCGAGAGATGCCAGCAAGCCCGATACAAAATCGGAGGAGGGCCTAAAGTCAAAGCTGGCTATAAACTCTAGGCTTTGTCTTTCAACAAACAGCGGGCTTAGGGTCAGTTTCATTCGGCTCAACGCGTCTGCCACCACGTTGCCTTTGCCCGGAGTGTAGGAGATCTCGAAATCGTACGAGGCAAGAAACTCCATCCACCTCTGTTGCCTCAAGTTAAGATCTTTCTACGAGAAAAGATATTTCAACGATTTATGGTCAGTGTAAAGTTCAAACTTCTCACCTAGGAGATAGTGTCGCCAAGACTTGAGTGCAAAGACAATGGCGGCTAAACTCAAGATCGTGGATCGGGTAGTTCTTTTCATGAACTTTCAATTTCCTTCCACCATAAGCTACTACCCTCCCTTCTTGCATCAAGACAACGCCTAGCCCTGTCCTACATGCATCTGTATAAACTGTGAACATCTTGCTTCCATCTGGAAACGTCAAAACTGGGGCTGTTGTAAGAGCCCTTTTCAGTCGTTGGAAAGCAAATTCGCAATCCAAGTCCCAATTGAACACTAGATTCTTCTTTGTCAGCCTTGTGAGTAGAGCTGATATTTTCGCAAAATCCCTTATGAATTTTCGGTAGAAACCTGCTAGCCCTAGAAAACTTCGGACCTCAGTTGTGTTTCTTGGTGACTTCCAATCCTGCACCGCAACTACTTTAGCAGGGTCCACAGCTAACCCATTTTTGGATACTATATGCCCAAGAAATCTTACTTCCTCTCTCCAAAAGTGGCATTTGGATTTTAGTTGATGGACTCGCAGAGTTTCCTTGATTGCCCTTAGGTGTTGAGCATGCTCTTCTTCACTCTTTTAGAAGATCAAGATATCGTCTACGAAAACCACTACGAAATTGTTTAGGAATTCTCTGAACACCCTACTCATCAGGTCCACGAAGTAAGCGGGTGCGTTTGTCAAGCCAAAAGGCATGACAAGCCATTTAAAGAAGCCGTCTGGGGTTCTAAATGCCGTTTTATCGATGCTATCTTCAGCCACCCTTAGCTGATGAAAACCGGTCGCCAAATCGAGTTTGGAGAAAACAGACGCTCCTACAAGCTGATCAAACAGATCGTCAATTCTGGGGAGAGGGTGCCTATTCTTTTTCGTTAGCTTGTTGAGCTCCCTATAGTCAACACACAGACGGAGTGAACCATCCGCCTTTATAGCGAACACCACTGGAGCGCCCCATTCTGAAATGCTCCTTCTAATGAACCCCTTTTCTAGAAGCTCTTTAATCTGTTTACTGGGCTCTTTCCTTTCCCGTGGAGCCATGTGTCTAACGGGCAACGCAATGGGCTTTGCATTATCTACAAGATATATGCGGAAGTCTATCTCCCGCTTCGGAGGTAAGCCCTTCACCTCTTCGAAGACATCCGGATATTCCCAGACCACTCTAACCGATTGCATACTTTCAACAGAAGCATCTAGCGATTCAAGATAACTAAGCATAACCGCATACGAGGGATTACAAGTAATTTCCAGAGTGTTACCGAGTTGGGTTAGAAGCCTAACCACCCTTTTCTCACAATCCAGGATGGAACCATTACTGGATAGCCAATCCATGCCCAAAATCAAACCATATCCCGAAAAGCCCAAAACAAAGGCACTACATTTAAATTCAACGCTTAGAATAGAAATTTTCAATCCCGCACAGATCATAGACAAATGAGCTGGGCCCCCAATTGGATTTGAAACAATTAAGTGGTCCTCTACCATAATAGTTTCTAGGTGCAGAGATTCTACTAAAGCAGATGAGATAAAGGAGTGTGATGCGCCAGAATCAAATAAAGTGCGAACTGGGTGATCATAAAGATAAACTACACTTTCTACATAAGTATTTGTACCTCGCTATTGCAGAGGTGGCGCTTCTAGCACATGAACCTGTGCCCCTGAGGTGGATCCAACCCTCTGCCCCTGCCCTCGCTTCTTTGGGCAATCCTTAGCCATGTGGCCTATCTCACCGCAAGAAAAGCACCCACCATTCATCTTGGCCTTCTTTTTCCGGCAATCTTTCACTAAGTGCCCCACTTTGCCATAGAAATTACACTTCCTCTTCTCTTTGTTGTCTTTCCCGCCCTTCTTAAAGTCTGTCTTCTTAGGCTGTAAACCATCTTTCTTCCCTTGAGAGATTTCTGACTTTGTCTCCTTCTTGCCCTTGTCCTCTTCATTCAGCAATGCCATCTGCACCAACCTCTCATACGTAGCTCCCATGGGTATATGGGTCATGGCCAAACTGTGTAATGGCTCATTCAATCCCTTGACAAAGCGAAGAGCCTTCTTGTGCGGGGTGTTGACTAGGTCCAGTCCGAAACTAGCCAGCTGATCGAACTGATTAACATACTCTTTGACTGTCATATTCCCTTGCTTAAGAAATAAGAATTTTTCCAACTGAAGACTCCTTTCAGCTTCTGAGAGAAATTTAGCCTCAAACCTTGCCCTAAAGTCCTCCCATGTTTCCACTGGTCATTCTGCATTGGTGACTTCCCACCAGTAGGAAGCCTCGCCTTTAAGTAGCCATACTGCCAGTTGTACCTTTTGCCTATCTTCTACCTCAATGATGACGAATAAGTCCTCGGTTTCCCTCATCCAATTCCTGGCTGCCACGAAGGACTCGGTTCCATGAAAGTCCTTTCCTCCCATAGCTTTAAAATCTTTACATATCTTAGCAAAAGTATTACTCCGCGGAGGAGGTGGAGGAAGAGGTGCTGCTGCAGCTGGATGCTTTCCTGCAGCTGGGGGAGGAGAACGGTAGGACCTGGCTGAGTGGCCTTTGCTTCTAAGAATCGTCTAAACCAACCAGGTATTGGTATACCCTCAGGCAAGTTAAGTTCTTCGGACATGCTGAAACAAAAAGGATAGATTCAAAACGAAGGATAAAAGATAGTACCTATGGCTTTGGGGGACTATGCCTTTTTAAAATAAAATAATATTTTATCTTTAAAAATGTTTCTTTAAATTTTCTTTTTGGAAATGAATTTTCAAAACTTTTTATCTTATCTGGTAAACCTATGCTCTGATACCAAGTGAAACACCCCACCTCCGTTAGGGTCACTCTCAAAGGGAATTTTCTAATTTTGTTGGAGGTTTATAAGTATAAGTCACAGATACACAAGATAGATTAAAGAACACATATTTTTGAACAGCGGAAAACAACAGCAACTTTTATTTCATTAAAATACGTGTTACACAAACCATGCCATAATTGTCTTACAATACTTCCAAAAGCATTACATCTTCATAAATGTCTTGATTTCATTATTCAAAGAAGCATAAAAAAAATAAAAGTAAACTGCATAAGTCCCCATAGTTGCAATCCAAAGCCATAGTCCAAAATGAAAGAGATCCAAGCAATACATTCTTTCTCTTCAAGCTGGATGTGAAAACTGGTCAAGGTGCGGTATTCCTTCCCTGTGGACCGGGGGGGGGGGGGACGAAAGAAAAGTAGAGTTAGACATAAAGCCTGAGTAAGTCTAGGACTATTCAGTCTATGAATAAAGAATTGGACATGATAAGTATAAACTGGAAATGGGAAAGCATCATAAACTAAGTTAAGTTGTCTAGAGTCGAATATACTATCGTACCCCATATTAATCTATGCATCCATATAAACTAGTTCCTAACAGGCACCCCATAATCAGGGTGAAGTGATCCATTTCTAATGATCGGCTCCTACTCGCATAGTTACATGTGTCTTATGGCCCCCGTTGTTGTAGTTACGTATGCTGGTCCCACCATGGGGTGTATCAAGTCCCATGGTGGCGGCCCGACACAATTCTAGAATGCACAGGTATACTACTGGTGCCCAGTGCCTTATTTTTCTGCGCCGGAGTGTGTGCACGCCCACACCCCATTAGAACCTACACTGATGCACCACCGCCGTCGATTTGACCTCTTACAGTCAGCCCAGTAATCGTGCCCCACCCTGCCTAGTTCAGGGTATCCTGATACACCTTGTAGGGTTACTGCTGAAAAGGGTCCCCCGCTACTAGGTTTTCTATTTCTAGCCAACATGCTAAGTTGGTTAAGTGTTTTGTAAACCTAACCCCCAATCAGTCTGTATAGTTTAGCATGTTCCATTTTGATTAAGTATTAATTCAATTTACTTAATCCTATCAATCCTGACTCAGTCTTAATTTTCTTATTAAAGCCTCGACCTCTCACATTAGACATATATTGTTAAGGCTGCCTGTTGCCGGTTGGGTCTGGGTAGTCTTACGCCACAACTCAGTCTAACCTCGGGTCCTTATTGGGCTCCGTGTTTAACCACCCACATTGGATAGGTGTTGTTGTGACTACTGGACAGCCGGGCGGTTCCAGGCAGGTTTACATCACAACTCAATCCAACCTCGGGTTAAATACATCGTATTTTCTAAATTTACATATTTTGTCTCTTTTCTTTTTATATGTAAATATTTACGGCCCATTATTCAAATTCATCTTTATTGGGTAAAATTAATTTATACCACTTAATTGTTTTTCAAGGTCGTTGGCATGCGTCAAACATGCCAACACATATGTTTTATATTTTAACCCAAACGTCATTACCCCCGTTTTATACGTTCGCTAAGATATAACATATGTTGGGTTTAACATTTAAACCCAACTTAGCCACATGAAAAAGGGGAGGCTTAGAACATGGTGTTTATATATTCTAAGTAACATCAAAAGGGGAGTGTGAACGCATGAACTTGCAACATAGCGAACTAATTAACACAAATTAGGCACTTGCGAACTTGCATTGTAATAGCATATAATCATGGCATAAACATACCTAAACATGAATCATGGTTTTTAATCTATTCATAGAATCATGGCATAAAAATACCTAAACATGAATTATGGTTTTTAATCTATTCATGTAAACTTGCAAGTGGAATGTAAATCTAACTTAATTATGTGTCACATATATTGTCATATGATTTTGATAACAACATAGGCCTAAAACATGTTTTCAATTAGGCATAACACCAAACATAGTCTAGTCATGTTTATAGAATTAATACAAGTTCACAAAGATGCTTGCTTTTGTCACTAATACAAAAGTATGGTTTTTACATTTGAACCATGATGCTAATTCCAACATAAATTCATATAAACCATAATACTTAATTTAATCCAACTACACACTAAAAGTGATCATAAAAAAAACGTACATCATGTTGGCATAATAGTGAATCATATACTTGCATGAATCTCAAATAAACTACCACAAACATATGGTCGTTAACATGAATCATATACTTGCAATTATCCAATAGGTGTTGAAATAAACTACCACAAACATATAGTTGTTAACTTTCAACATGAATCATACACTTGCAAATATCCAATCGTTATACCACAACATCCCAAATCGATTAGAATCATAGCAACATACAATTATGAATTATTATCACCACAATTTGAGTACAATTCTATTTCTCATTTTACATAAATCAAAACACAATTATTTATTCACATCGGATTAGCACTCTACTTACAACGTATGACGAATCCTCAATTCAGGTTTCTGAATTCTGAATTTGGAGATGCTATCCTTTGTTGTAGGCGTTGTTTTGATTTAGTTGTCATTGCTTTAAGCTTTTGAATTGTCTCCTAATCGTCTCTCAATTTTGACGGCTACTCCTTGTCTTTCCTCAACAGCATGACGGTCTCATTCTCATTTTTATTTGTATGAATTAGGTAGAGTCTTAGGTCCTTTTTATAGAGTTTGTGAATTGATTAGGACCGTCGATGGAGCTTGGATTAATATTAGCCGTTCGTTTGAAGGAGAGACCAATCAGGAGTTGACACCTAGCCCTAGTGACAAGGCAAGGCTCAGAAATTCGGCCAAGCACAGACTAGGCCAGCCAGGGGGGCTGGGTTCGACCTGGCTCAGGGGCCAGGTCGACTACCCAGTCGACCCCCAGGTCGACTATGTAGTCGACCTGGGTGCCCCAGGTCGACTACCCAGCCGACCTGGGTAGCCCAGGTCGACTACCCAGTCGACCTGGGTGCCTTGGGCGGGAAAATTCCCGCTCTGGCCAATCCGGCCCGATTTTTGAATTTTGAATTTGTTTTCTAAGCTGTTTTTGTCTGTTTGAATTTTAAACTGAATTCTGAAACTTCCGGAGGCCATATCTCCCTCATACGGAGTCCGTTTTACGCAAACTCGCACTCTATCTCAAGTAGAATTCCGAGACGAACGCAATGGCGTATCCCGTTTCCCTTAATTCTTTGATTTGAAATTAGTTATACTTTATTTTATGAATTTCATTGTTATAGAGTACACGGGGTGTTACATAAGCCATAATTCTCCAAAATTCGTCATTGCCCAGATTTGGCCGATGGGTTCCACCCCTACAGGAGGGTCGACACCTATGTCGACTCCCCTGGGGGGGTCCGACACCCTGGAGCGGGATAATTCCCGCCCATCCCGCTTCTTGCTGATTTGAATTTCAAATTTGATTTTAATTATTATTTTAATCCTGGTTTAAACTGAAATCTTCTCAGCTCCATAACTTCTTCATACTGTATCTATTTTACGCAAACTCGCACTCTATCTCAAGTTGAATTCCGAGACGAACGCAATGGCGTAACCCGTTTCCCTTAATTCTTCTTATAAAAATTAAGTATTCTTTAATTTGTCAATTTTAATATTATAAAATTATGGGGTGTTACATTTAGCAACTGTACTTCCATAATAGTTGCAACAAACATACTATTTGCTACCGTGCTTCTAAACTTGTTGCAAAATACTATCTTTAACAACTGTTTTAGCACCTTGCGATAACTATTACAAGTGGTAAAGCCAGTTGCAAAAAACATACTTTTAAAAATTATTTCTTCCCTCAATATATATAAACATAATTACTATTTTTTTTGCAGGGCACCATAATTACTATTAAATACAAAAGTACGAAGTCGTTAATATTTAGTTATAATATAATAAGTATTAAGTAATAATAATTAATTAATATGAATTAATCTTTAATAATTAGTAAATACATTAATAATTTATTATGGTTATTTTTTTGGCAAAGCATTAATTATGGTTATTAATAGTGCGTAAATTATATTTAACAATTACTAGTTACATTTAATAATTAATAAATCTAATTAACAACAAATATTAAATAATTATCATTATATAATTTATAATTATTATTTAATATTAATGTTTAAATTTAATATTTAATAATTAGAAAGATTTAATAATTATGAAGTAATATTTAATATTTAAAAATTAATCTTTAATTAGTAGTAAATAATTATTATTACTAAACAATCAATTATTAATAATTACATAGTAAGAGCCAAGTATAAAATATTAGTAGAGTCAATAATAGTAATTACTATTTTTTTAACTTTGGTTAGTATGAAATAATTATTAATAAATAACAAATTATTAATAATTACATAATAAGAGTCTAATATGAAATTAAAATTTACTATTCAATAATAAATATAATGTAAAAATAAAAAATATTATTATTAAATAATTATTAACTAGAAAATAAGAATTAATTTTTAGTAAGGTATAATGTATCGTAATAATTAATAATTAACAAACTATAAATAAGATGTAATATTCATACTTTACTAATTTGCTTTCAATAATTCAAACTAAAAAAATTCTAATAATTAATAATTAAATAATAATATTAAAAATTAAATATAAATATATAGTAATTAATAAACTATTAAATAATAATAATCAATTTCAAGTATGAAATTATTCCTTTTAGTAATTAGTAATTAACTAATAATTAGGAAACTCTATTTGGACACAAAATAAAATCATAAAATTGAACACAACAAATCTCAACCACTAGATCCTCCCATGATTTCCACTCTCTACATAAATACAAACAAATCCAATGGTTCACGATTTGTGTGTCTTATTTTGTGTTTAATTTTATGTCCCAATAGCTGCTCCCTTAATAATTAATCAATTAACTTTTACTAAACAATTAATAAATAATAATTTATAAATAACAATTACTATTAAATAATAATAACAAGTAATTAATATGTGATTTTTTTTACAATGAATCTTAGTTATTTGTATGTTAACTAAAAGTTAAAAATCAATATTAAATAATACGATTAATAATTATTAATTTATGATTTATTAAAATAATAATTATTAATAAAAAATAAAAATAAGTATTAATAAAATAATATTTAATTAATAATGTATAATAGTAGTGGTAAATATTAAGTAATACAATTTGACTTGTATTATCAAATAATTCTTAATAATAATTAATTAGTAATTAACATTTAATAGTAAATATTAAACATTTAATTAGTAATTAATAATTAATAATTCATGAGTAATTCAATATTAAGCACTAATTATAATAATAATAATTTTCTTATAATAAATAGTAATTATTTGAATAATGTCTAAATTGTAGTAATTAAAAATTAAGTTTAATATTTTTCCATTATAATGATAAATCTAAGCATATAAATTGCAAATTTTGATTTAATATAAATCAATTTTAGTACTAAAAATATAATAATTCGATTTGAAGAAAAATAATTTTAAATAGCAAATATTGATTTTACGTACATTTTTTTACATATATTAAATAGTAAATGGTAATCATTTTTTCTACAAAAATACAAAAAATTAACTAAAATCGTAACTAAAACTGAATGAATAATTTTCGAATGTGGAAATAACTATATCTGTATTCATATCTATTTTCGGATATTAGATAATATTTCTTTTTTGGATATGTAGATAGTGTGAAACTTTTGAATACTCATTCACAAATTTATGCTGAACCTAACCCATATGGAACGTCATACGCTAAGGCACATATTTTACTTGGCTCCAAAATAAAATTTCGTTTTGGCTCCAAACTTAAATTTTGACGTAGTAATCCCTGCTCCCTCTCACCTGTCCTACGAGAACTTCAATCTTCTCCAATCGTTATTCCTTCATACCAAGCCCAGTAAGAAGCCATTAACATCCTCCCCGAATCCAATAACATAGATCTGGATTCTATCATGTAATTTTTAGAAGAGGGGATGTCGATTCATGTTTAGGATTCAGAGGTGAATCCTTAATCAGTCTGGTTTCTAACTCTATCTAGATGCAGCCACAAAGATTCCCTTTGTGGATGGAAAACGATCGTCAAATGCAAATTTGGAGACTATCTCCGATGAAACGACATAGAATTCCCAATCCCTGAGGAGATGGAGGAGCTCGGATTGCTTCGATAACACGACGCATCAGCCACAAACAATAGAACATTTCATTGCTATTAAAAAAATTTGCATCAGAGTATAAGAATATGTTAGAGTATAAATAAATAATTTATAGCTGATAATACAATATCATAGAATAAATTACATAGCAGCGTAAAAAAATACATGAGTATAACGTACAACGGAAAATAACAACTGACACAACTGAAAGAGATATACGGATACAAAGCTTTCCGAATATAGCTCCAGCTGTAATCTAGGATCCTGTGAAAAGAAGTATTTGCAAAAACCAAAACTACTAGCTGCCCATGTGGAAAATATGGGCACCCAGAGTTTAGGTAGAAACAATAAACTCCGAGCCAGTAATGGGACTAGTGTGAGAACTAAAACAGCTAATAAATCCTTACTTTAAAAGTTGGGAAATCATGGGACTACGCCGTATAACATGAAATGGGTTTACTCCACATGAATCACAATTTGAAATAAAACAACGCAATGCTTTTTGGAAAATGAAGCTATTACAAGACTCTGGTCCAATCACACAATGCAACGCAAGCGGGAGGATAGAGTTTTCCCTTATAATAGTCAAACATGCATGGTACATTTAAAACAAATCATTTTGATATCACTATAAGTGCATAGTGTCAAAATCAACTTCATATATAAATGTATCAATCATAGACGACATAGGTACCATATATTATGCCGCCATTTATAGGTTTACAACTAAAAACCAAAAAGTCACATATTGGAAATTGGATTTCCATCTATGAGTCGAGGCAAGGGATCGTCCTCACTGAATTCGAGACATCTAGCCCGTGCCTCAGGACTCAGACTCAGGTAAGCCCTTGGATCTTCAGAGCCAGTCCACACATACATTAGTGGATTAGTTGTTCCTGAACATACGTTTCCCTTCCCTATGGGCCATAAAATATGGTCAGCACGTCGACCATATCAAGAGCCACTAGGGACTCAAATCCGAGGCGCCTCGCAATCCATCATCCACATAAGTAAAAATGTCTGGGCTCCATACCATGACACCGCTCCTAGCTAGAAAGAAACGTATGCACTCCTTGCAGTCACTATTCCGTTTTTGAATCATACTGGGTGTGAGGCTTGCGAATTAATGCTATACACAAAGCTATACTATTTAAAGTCGTGCTTTGATCATCAACCACAAGACTTTGCTTTTCATCAAGCCTTGATCATTTGCATCTCATCATGCCACACTGACAATTCACGCCATGCAACTGATGTCTATCAATATATAACCTCTAAGCTCGTACGTCTCAGAGAAGGGTGTTAAGTAAGTGAATAAATTCTCCGCCACCAAACAGATATATAATTAATAGAAATCAATCAACACAGAATGAAATCCAATGTCATACACACATCCATTTTACAAGTCCGTTCTGGGTCTGAATGAAACCAGAGGCACCGTATTCCTCGTCCCATATGTCCAATACAGGAGAGAGGTCCCCGAATATCCGGTCGATCTCCAAGTACGTCTGGACGACCACCACTTATTACCTTGACTTGAGTGTACGACCCAATCAAGACATCAGTAATCATCCAAATGAAGTGAAGATCTCCGGTCTTCAACCACCGTCTTCACCGTTGATTTTTAGTCGTCGTATTGGTTATCCAGAATGGGTTAAAACTGGTCTTTCCGAATAATTCACGTATTTTATAATCAATAATCAAGTGCTATAAAAACACATCATATGCCTCATTCCAATTCAGAATATTCTTTTATTCAAATATTCACATCTTTAAGGAAAGGTTCCCATTAATTTTATCAAAGTTAAATTCTTTTAAATTTATTCTTTAATCCTCCTGTGGATATCAATTTCAAAAGATTTTATTAACTAGTCGGGAATATCGCCTTACCGAAGTAACCATTTATTTTATTTTCCAATCCCAACCTATTCATCCCATGGAGCAAAACAGGTAGTACTCCATATCTAACAACCACTGTGTTATCGGTAAATTAATTACAATTTCCCATTCGAATCTAATTAAAGATTTAACTATCGCCTGGAGTAAAACTGGTGGTACTCCATTCTCGATTATTTCATGAATTCGATAAATTTAATTATCTCATTCTCATTCCAATCTAATTAAAGATTTATTAAAACTCCAACTAGTTTTATTCTTCCAAGAAAAATCATTATTTAATGATTATTAAACTTTAGGGAATCATTCCTGCCTTTAATTAGGTTAAAGAACCAAAGTCACTTAAAACACAGTTCACGATAAACCCTAAAATCCTATTCCATCAAAATGGAATCTCCACGGAAATCAGATCAGTCAAAATCAATATGAATTTCCGTATCAGACTAATAATATAAATGGAATAACAGTGAAGCCTTTAAATTCCATATATAGTAATGGTCTTCCATCATAGAAGCTCATCTCGATTATTACCAAATCGAATTCCATTCGATTCCAATTTAATATATTAAACTAGAAAACTTTACTTTGGAAAATTTCCATTAAATCTTAATAAAAAGATTTATAAATTCCAAATCATAACTTCACTGTTAATTGGGTTAAAAAAACAAATGTTATTTAAAACACCATTCACGATAAAACCAAAAATCCAATTTCAATTCAATTTCAATTCAATTTCAATTCAATTTCAATTAAATATTAATCAATTGGTAAACTTCTCTAATTTTTAATTAAAAGATTTATTCTTTTCTCAACTGGATTTAAGAACAGTGTTATTTAAGACACCATTCACGACAAACCCAAAATCTAATTTGACATTAAATACAAGGCTCTGAATAGGAATTTTATCGGCTTATATTCAATGTCAAATTCTGAAACCAACCAATATCGTATTGGGAATAACGATATTTATATCTTCCAAATTCCTCAACAATATCCGTATAATCACGGAATCCAATATCAAAATATTCCGAAGATTCCAACCCATTCCAATTCATACATTGGAAAATTCTGTTTATATTAAAACTGTTTCAAATCTAATTTATTTAAAAACATTGGGTTATAATTCTAGTTAATAACTAGTTCAATTTGATAAAAGTATATTTTTATCTTTTCAAACTTGGAATTTTTCATCTAGAATCTTTCTAAATCAGTTATTATGATTTTACATAATTTTCCCATATTTTTAAAAATTTTATTAAGGCCTTTACAGTCGGTTTCCAATAACGGCATTAAACTGCATCCATGGCGACCTTTTCTGAAATTGATTTGGACATATTTCCAAATCTAACCATTAGATTTCAAAACTTTTATATTCATTGGAAAGCTCTTTTCGATACGAACCCAATGGTTCTAGTTTTAGGAGAATCCGACAGTTGGATCTCCCGTTACGTCCATTTGAAGTTAATGGTCGAAATTCGCGAACGGTCGTTGCGCGGCGCGCTCTATTCTTTTCAACTTCTATTTCAATTTTGAATCAAAACTGAAAATTCCATATTATTGTAATATTAAAATGATAATATTTTCAAAATATCTAATTTTGAAATCAATTCTTTTCGATATTCATTATAAAATAAATAAAATCGATATAAAAATCCATTCGAGTTAAAATGGCGTTTAACTATTTAACTCGACTTCATATATTTCAATATTTTCGTCCCCATCCAAAATCGGACATCAAAATCATATTTTTATTCTTTACTGGATATTAATTTTAAAATATTCGTTATTTCTGAACCGGAATGCGACTCAATCAATTACCATATAATTTCAGTTATATGGATTTCATACATTGCATGTATTCAAAAATAATGATAAATAACCATTAACTATTCAAACATCATCCAGAGTGAAATTTACAACTGTATAAGCATTAAAATAAATAAATAATGTTCATCACAGTCTGTCAACCCATCAATTGACATACAACTAAATATTGGGATTAGTGTATCTCAAATCTCATCCTAATAACCGTGTGGGGTTTTCAAACTACAACAGTTGATTTAAATAAATCATTGGTTAGTAAATTTAACCAATTCTAATTCAGATTGAATTAATTTTCTAACTAAACAATTTTCACTGTTCAATATATAAACGATTATTTTGTCCATTTTCATCTATCAGTTTAATATTAATATTTCTAACATGTTAAATATCACAAAATCATCATCACAATACACAAATCACCAAATCATCCAAATAAATAAATACTCAACTACCCAATGCCATTTATGGCGCCATAAGTGGCTATTCGTGGAGTATGAAATGCGAGTGTCGCTAATATCCATACATTGCTTCTAATTTATGTGATTTGTGCGAATTCATGTGTTGAACTCCATACAACAGATAAAAATCAATACTGGAAATTTCCATGCATTTACAATTATAAAATAAATTAAATAACTATACAAATATTTCAGTGAGAGAATTCCCACTTTGGGTTCCACTCCGTCAGTTTTTATTTCTGAATTTCTATTTTGAACCAAATTAACCGACCGTTTAATTTAGCTCAAAATCCAACTTGCACCGTTTCTGTTCTAGTCAGTTCCACGTTGTAGAGTTCGCCTTCACAATTCCAATGCAATTTAAATCATCAAATTCCATTCTGATTTGAAAAAGAAATGAACGTTTAAATGATTTAATTACATTAACTAATTACTCAAAATAATTAAACCAAAGAAATTACATTAATCCCTTATGCCATGTCATCTAGCCCTTCCTCGATCCTCTCTGTAATATCATCTTTATCGTTCCTATACAAAAATCGAACACGCTCATCCAAATCATCCACCGCCGCACACTGTTCAACGCTACTAAAGTAGGATCGTATGCCACCACTTCGAAGAGCTTTGCTCTGCCTCCCCACCGCTAGCCACCTTGTAAAACTCGATGCCCCATGGAAGCTTCCACAATCCCATGAACATAGCCACTTTGAGGTAACAATTTGGCTACCACACGCGCTCATTTCAGATCTTATCCATTGATTAGCTTGAGATCGTTGAGCTCTTCGATTTTCATGCTGAGGGTTTCACGAATTAATTTGTGTATTAAGAGATCAAGGGAGAAGAAAATGGGATGATTATATGCGTCCATTTATGGAGAATGGCGGCTGTGAAGAATAGCTAGGTTAGGATTCTGAAATAAGGTGTATATATAGGTTATTTAAATATTATTTAATTCTAATTATTCCTTAAAAGTGAATTATCAATCTAAACTCCAAATGAACTCCAACGACTGCCACCCCTTGCTAAATATCCCTATTTTGACATAATGGGATATGTTTTGTAAGCCAATTCGACTGTTTCGATCAGTTTTTCTTTAAATTAAAATATAAATCAATATATTGAATTTTAAACATTCATTTTAATTTATCGCGGCCACATACTGACTCCAAAAATTACAAAAAATGTAGCTATGTTTTGACGATACGGTCCTAACAAAACTAATTTCATCGAATTTGGAGACTGTTTGAGAAACGGCCTTTTTTCAGTCGATTAAATTCAATCTGAAATTACCAAACACATTTAAATTCACCACGCTCACATACTAATTCCAAAAATTATGAAATTTGAGACCTAATAATAATTTGACATTCCGGATCCAACAAACATGGTTTCATTGAAAACGGAGGTTGTTTGCAAGATGGATATTTTTAAGGTCTATATATTATTTAATATATATATAAATCCCATAGCGACTATTTCAAATTTTAAACTAGACATAACTTTCAATTTATATTATGAAATTTCAAAATTTCACATTCTTTAGAAATATATTATTAAACAGATTCAAATGTTTCTTATGTCGTCCAATTCTGATTTATATTGGATTCTGTATAATCAATTGAAGTTTAAAATCGGATTCTCAATCTACCACGCCATTTCAAGCTTGTTTTAATTAAATTTTAAATTTATATGTTCTAACTTCGATTTAAATAAATTTTAAATCATTATTATTTAAAATAAATCATTTTAAATATTCAAAACCCATTAAAATAGCTAAAATAAAAAAAATTAATTGGTTCAGAAATCCCGGGTTGTTACACTATCGCCATCGTCATCCATTCTTGTGGCCTTCACCATCCTCCGATTTGTCTTCCTAATTGATATCTGAAGTCCAAAAGAAAAAATATTTCATTTGGTGAAGTAAAACTTTTGGTGAAGATACTCATCTGCACTACGACGATGCTTGGGCTGGGCACGACTCCCTTCCTACAGACAAAGATCAATACTTTTCCTCGCAAAATCTAAAATTGAAGGTCCTTTGTTTCCTAAATTACTTGAAAACTACCGGCACCGCGTCTTCCACCCACCACCACCGAATTGGTTGTTGTTGTCACGCTGCTTCATCTACCTCTTCTGTAACTCCGCTCCTTTCTTAGTTCGAGTCAGTGGGAGTTCAAGTTGTTTGAAAAATAAGGTAATTTGGGATTCACTAAGAATGTTCGTTTTTTCTAAACTTGACCGCTTAGTGTTTCGGGGTTGAATGATTCATTATGGAAATACTGAATTGTTGTTCAATCGGATTGTGTCTATCAGGAAAACTAGTGGATTAGAAAATCTATACGTGGTCAATTTTCAGGTCGTATTATTTTCTTTTGTTAGGCTTGATATTATTATTATTTTGTTAAGTGAGTATGTATATTAAATTTTGCAATTTGATTATGCATGCTCTAAAAATTAACAGATAACAACTAGTAAAATTTCAACTTATGAAAGAATAAATTTTCAATATATTATGCTTTAATTTAATAGTTAATTTTATTGTTATGATTGAGACAGTTAAAATTAAATGTATCCTAGTTTATGGTAAGGCCAAAGGTGGGTTTAATTTGTTAAAAATGCAACGATGAGAGGTTGGAGAATTAAATACTGTCTGTAAAAAGAAAGGAAACATGGGTTTCTTTCATTTCATATGTATGATAATGGTACTTCACATTTCTACTTTATTTAAACTCTATCCAGTATGTATCAAATTCATTACAAAACCTCAAATTCACTCTATCGTCAATAGTTCTAATAACATGCATATATTTTGTATAGCTGTATAGGTGGGTGGATTCGGAGCTGAAAGTCCATTTTATGCCATTTTTACAAGCACCTTGCACATGCCAGTATGTCACATTGTATACTAGATATTAGAAACTGGATATATATATATATATCTAATATCAAATTAACGGATTGACCAAAATCCATTTCTTTGCGAAATAAATTAATATTAGTGCTTCGCAACAGAGTTGCGATAGAAACTATTTTTGAAATCATTACACTGTTCGAGTGAATAGGGTAATATAAGGCATTTTATTGGTATCTTCTATGTTCATACATATTAATTAACATATTTACTTTACGTAAACGAATGGGTCTAAATTACCAAGTGAAACTAAAATGACTATATATAATTAGTATAATCTAGCTTGGTCAATGCATTTAAACTGAGAATATTAACATTACATTGCTTGTTGTACTGGCGAGCCAAGTTTTCACTCGTTCTGTTTCATCATACGTGTTAATGCAACTCCTGCAATAGCACTGAAAATAGTGTTGGAAGGAATACTAATGTCATCTCAAGGGTAACTTGTCATTCCTATCTTTGCATGAATATATGTGAACTTTTTATATAACCACTTATGTGTAAGCGTTTTGTTTGCCAATCTAAGCCTGCCCCAGTGTCAAAACTTGGATACAAGTGTGATTTGAGTTGAACAATATATTTTTTACAGAGGCCATGTTTATGAGTTTCAGATTCTTGTACAATGCCTCTAGATTATAGGTTTTTATTTGATGTGGAGCTAATTGGCAAGGCATACATATTTCTGGATGAGTTGCAGATTTGTCCTGATAGCACTGGAGTTCGTTGGTGAAACGACCCGCAAATCCGTACTATTTGAGTTGACTACTAATATCACACGTCCAACCCAAATTGCACAGAAATACGAATCATTTTTAGAAAGAAGTTAGAGGATGAGGAATAGAAAGAAAGAAATGTTAGAATAGAAGAAAACAAAGAAAACAGATCTCACAGCGGAACGAATAAAATATATTATATAACATAACTTTTGAAATACAAATCAGTAACTTTATATACATACCATTATCAGAGCACAACAGTCATTCCTGGAACAGTTATTGTAACACCCCACCTCCGCTAGGATCACTCACAAAGGGAATGCACTAGTTTTGGAGGGGTATTATCGAGATAACATCACAGAATTATCACAAGACAGAACATAAATAAATAATTAAGTAAACAGCGGAAGAATTTATGAGTAAAACAGAACTTCATTTTATTCCAAAATAAAACATGTCTCTTACAAACATTTCAGATAACAACTTCCTTACAACTGTCTTGTAATAATAGCCAAAGAAGCAATGACTTAAAAACAGAAAAACAGCTAATTCCCCAAGTGCAGTAAAAAGGAGCAGCCATAGCAAACCGTACATGCTGAGCCAAAGCAAGTGATATCCAGGCTAAGAGCTAGTGTTTCCTCCCTGAGAACCTGGAGGGGGGGGGGGAATGAAAGAAAAAGAGGCGAAAGGAAAAGGGTCAGTCATAAAGACTAAGTAAGTCCTAGTGACTTTCAGTGTAAAAACGGTTAAACCAACATGTCATGTATGAACTGGAACTAAACTTAAGAATGGTGTCAAGGGGACAAGATAGACTAAGGTGATCATGATAAGTCAAGACAAGTCAAATAAAGCATCACATGTTCAAGATTCGTTGCATCGACTGTACTAGTATACTAAGCCCATGTCACTAGTTAATCACGAAATAAATCCCACGGCCCAATATCATGAAATGACCCTGAAACGGGGTCTGACCCAAGTACGGGGTCCTACGGAGCGATTATCTAGTCGATCGGCTCCCTACAAGTTCTAGCTCGTCAAGTGTCCGTGTCATACGGCTAATCACGAATGTAGTCACATGTGCTGGGTCCACCTTCGGGTGTATCAGCCCTAGGGTGTCAACCCCTGACACGATTCAAGATGCACAGATAAATCTATGGATACCCAGTGTCTGCCCCGGAATACGTGCACGACCGTAGTCCACCGAACCCACACTGGCATACTCCACTGCCGTCGTTCACCTCTTACAATCAGCCCAGTAATCATGCCCCACCCAGCCTAGCCCCAGGGTACCTTGATACATCTAGAGGGTTACTGCTGAAAAGGGTCGTGTCTAGGGTTTCGCCTACAGATTAGGTCATGTAATTCGTGACCTAACCCGCCTAACCGATTAAGTCATGTAATTCGTGACTTAATCCTTTTTCAGTCTAGTCATGTCAAGATGGTTAAGTATGTCATTAAAATTCGTGACTTAACCCGCTTACGTGTCATGTCAAGTTGGCTAAGTGTTGTCATTTCAAGTTCATGACTTAGCCCTACAAATTGTGTTCAAGTTGGTTAAGTTGTCTTTTCATGTTCATGACTTAACCCTAATTGGCATTAATTGATTCGTTAATGCACTGAACCACTCACATTGGATCCTATTGTTCGTAGCCACTGGATTTGCCGGGCGGTTCCGGGCAAGTTTACGCTACGAACTCAACCCAACCTCGGGTTTCAAGCGCGATACGACCAACTACCCACATTGGATCCTATAGTTTGTAGCAGCTGGATTTGTCGGGCGGTTCCGGGTAGATTTACACTACAAACTCAACCCAACCTCGAGTTGGCCACTTTCTTGTTTTCTAAAGTCATGCCCATGATCTTATTAAATTCGTGCTATTTTCATAGCATGTTCTTGTCAAATTTCGTGTCCAACTAAGGCATGTTTCAGGTCAAGTTATGGAATGTTCAAGTCAAGTTTTTCGTGCCATATTTCATGTTCTACTTATGCCAAATTTCACGATTTATGATTATAATCAATTCAAGTTTTGCCTATTCTACCCAATCGTATCCCCAACGCATATAATCGTACTTCGTTCACAAGCATAAACAATTCAATAGATAAAGGGGAATAACACCAAACATGTGATAGGCATATGTGACAATTACAACATCACTTGCATAATAAGCAGGCTATAACATATCACATGGTTTCAATACTAGCATGATGATAACTTGGCATAGTAATGGTTCCAACTTAGTTTAACATGATGATTTCAACTTTACATCATAGGCATAATAATCATTGCGGGCATAATAATAATTTTATTACAAACATGAAACATTAAAGGCATGGTAATTCTAATAGGCATAGTGGATTCCAATTTATTATTTTTAACATAATGATTCTCATCTAGCATTATAAACATAATGATTCCAACTTTCCATCATAACCTAGCAATTCCCAATTTGTCATTAACATGATAGGTATATTAACATTACAGGTATAGTTTCATTAACATCATAGACATGGTTTAATTAGCATCATAAAGATTTCAATAAACAGAGTGATTCCATGGACATGTATTAGTCCAACTTGCCATGCAATTAAGCCCAAGTGGTTCATAACAACATCAACATCATGATAAGTTTTACTTGCAACATTAAAATAGCAATATTCCCAAATTTTGATTCAAAGTTAAACAATATAAACAAGGATTAACAATAGTTCCTAAATCCGGTTTCAATTCATAGCATGTCCATGTTATTTTAGCGTTTTTGCCTAAAAAGTGACATAGAACTTACAATATGAAGCAAGCAATCCAAATCAAAACTTGAAATCAAATAGCCCCAAATCCGTTGTCTAAAGCGTCGTAGTTGTTGTAGCTTCTAGTTGTAGCCTTCAAGAATCGTCCTTCGTCTTCTATAATTTTGTTCTCTGTATTTTTAATTTAGAGTTCTAGGTTTAATGGCGGCTGCATGAGTGCTAAAATGAAATAGTATGATTTAGGCTAGGTCTTAGGGTCTTTTTATAGTTGTAGGCAATTGATTTCAGCCTTTAGATTAACCCTAGAATAGGTCTGAGCCATCCAAAATCGTCACAAGTTCCCAAAACAAGACCGAGGAGCCAAAACAGGTGCACGAGGCCGACCTGGCCGACCAGGGAGGTCGACCCCTAGGTCGACACCCAGGTCGACTCCCCAGTCGACCTGGGGGGAGGTCGACCCCCAGGTCGACTCTAGTGTCGACCTGGTTGGGGGGAGGTTGACCCTAGTGTCGACCCCCCTGTCGACCTGTCTGGGCGGGATTTTTCCCGCCTACCCTGAATTCTGAAATTTTGAATCTGTTTTTAAATTTGAATTTCTCGTGAAACTTTGCGAGGCCATATCTTGATCATACGGACTCCGATTTACGAAATTTCGGAATCTATTTCGCGTATTTTTCCATGACGAACGCAATGGCGCAACCCGTTTTCCCTGATTCAGATTTTAACATTTAATTCTGCGTTGATTCTTGTCTTAATATGTTATTAAAATTCGGGTTGTTACAGTTACAAACACTTGTTTCCAGATACAAACAAGGTTCACAGCGGAATATATGATAGTCAATAGCTAATTGGCGAAGCCTCCTGCTTTCATCTCTTCCAAGTGAGTCTGAAAAATCCCGACTACTTGACTGCCCGTACAAATTTGGGCACCCAAGAGTTTAGGGAAAACAAACAAAATAAACTCTGGGTCAGTCATGGGACTGGTGTGAGTAAACTCCATCAATTTGTTTAACTTTCAAAATATTTTTGAAAGAAATGATAATAGTAAGACCAGCCCACACATAAACATGGACGGTTTTTACCTTACTATAACCCAAAACACTTTGATACGAAAATCCAGTGATATTATAGTAGTGTCTAAATCAAATAGATAACAATCTAGCAGAACACTTGCATCTCACGCTCCACATACATAGTATAAAATCAAAAACCGCATGGCGCTTATTGGAGATTGGATTTCCAACATGACAAGGTATGGAACCACCTTCCGATCAGTGTACTCTAGAGTCGATACATTGGGGTTCAACAAGAACATCTTGCAACCCGACCCATACATGACCGACCACTCATTTCGCTTGAGTGTATCGAATGTATATCACCAACGGTTGGGATCAGCAACCGTTTCCCGAATGGGACAACATCGAACAGAATAAGGAATTAAATGAATCTCTAGATAGGTGATTATATATCCTAATGGGAGCAACCCACATAGCCATGCTGCCTGCCCGATTTTTGTCATTTCCCGGTTGTTGAGGCCTGAGGCTACGATTACTTTCCATTCATTGATAGCACAATTACTTTGAATGCCACATTGTCAGATCCGTTAATCACTAATTGATTTGCACAAATATTCTGGATGTTATGCTAAGGGAATAAATCCATTGCAACCATATATATTTATACAGACCAACCCATTAGATCATTGGAAATACTTTGTCAGACATTCGTCCATATACGTTCGTCCTGGGATTGAACGAAACCGAAGGCACAATTTCTATTTATAGAAAAAGCCCTTGCACTTTACTCCATCTTCGATTATCTTCATATAATCTGGTTCTCAACGCTACTGCCAATACAGAGTGGTTCACGGATAATAATCGAACCGGTCTCTCCATATTGACAATGATGGTCAAAAACTTCGATAGTCTGTGATTTAACTATCGAATAAAAACAAGTGTTTCGACAGTTGATTATTTAACTATCGAAATAAACAAGTGTTCATTCAACATATCAAACAAATCACCGGGCTCTTTAATTAATATTTCATTAATTAATTCACTTCTCTATTTCCCTATCAATATTTGGTAACAAAATAATTTCGATAATCATCTTGGCCTCTTACGCTATTTGGAAACATTTCCATATATCGCCTTCTCTTATTTTCTATAGTTAGAAAATATATTCTATTTGAAATTGAAAACAATTTCAATCACTTATCTCTTCCCTGACTACTTTAATTATACTCAGGAAATATTTACTTTAATATTTCCAAAATTCCACCACTTGGGTTAAAACGAATACTGTGTAAAACATCGTTACAACAACCCAAAAATATTTTATTCAACTAACTCTTTTTCAAACACTTCTCTTCGAGACTGGATCTTGCAATTTATCGATTAAAAATGAAATCAATCAAGTTGGGGTAAAATTACCTATCAGACCTTGACTGAAAACATCACTAACTTCAAAACAACAAAACCACTTACCTCGAATAAACACACTATAAACCCAATTATTCATTTTTTAAAAACATGTATATATGTTTCTCTTTCGATTACCAGCCTATCAATTTACCTTTTTGTTTATAATATTCTATTTTTAATTTCGTTTTCTTATCGAATTCTATATATATCGATACATTGATTTCTAACTATCAAATCATCTTAAAAATATTCTAACTCCTTAAATTCTCGGAAAAATTCGCCATAACCTCCCTTGTACCGGGAGCTTCGGGATATTTCAAATAGCCTCCCATGGCCCTCACCAATTCAAAAGAAAAAGAAAAAGCCAAGCGGCTTGCCGATACAGCGCATAAAACCTCATATATGAATTTAAACATGTACCTTTTTGTCGGGCACATACTAAAATCTTCATATACTTCACCCCATACCTGTCTAACACATGCTCACCTATTTCCAGTTCAATTCAACTCTATCCAATCGTTTGAATTCAGTTTCGCTCATTTATTCTTTAATTAGCTATTTTGCCTATTTCACTTCTTTGTTTGAACATAACATGTTCAAACAAAATATTTAACTTGCTCATAACTGAATTGAATTTCAATTTCAATTCTAGTTTCCTTTACGATTTCGAATATAAATTTTCAAATCGAATTCACTTATTCAAAGCCCAATATCTATTCAAAATCCCATTAACTAATTTCTATTCAAATTAGTTAATTCTATTCAATAAATATAAAATCTGTTTCTGTTTCAAAAATCATATTCATTTACACAACTTGAATTCGCATATATTTTACAACTCAACTCTGAAATTTTCTAAATAGAAATTCGGATTTTATTCGCTTAAAAATCCTTTTATAAAATTAAATAAATCGTTATCGTTTTCAAATGGTTATGGCGCTGCTTTTCTAAAAATTTGATTTTGACATAACTCAAAATATATACGACGAAATTCAGATTTTTCTCTTTCATTAGAAAAATATTATCAAATCGGTCCTGACGTTTCTTGTTTCAAAGAATTCTGACTTCAATTGAGTTCTGCATACTCAATTGAAGTTCGAAACGACAATTTTCGAACTGCAGCGCTGCGGCGAGTTCGTTTTAATTATATTTAAAAATATAAACGTTTAAACTTCGTTTAAATAAATTCAACTCTATTCTGATATATTTTACTATATATCAAATCCATTTTCCAATTCAACATAATATTTCTGATCTATTTCACTTCTATTTGAAATTCTATATTCAAATTTCAATTCACTTCTTATTTTTTCAAATTCTATTTGAATTTCTATATTCGAATTTCCTTTATTCAAATGTCATTTGAGTTTCTACGTTCAAATTATATATTTGTACTTCCTTTGAATTTCATATATTCAAACTCCATTTAAATTTATATATTCAGATTCCCTTTAAATTTTCTATTTTGAAATTCTATTTCAAATCCCATTTCAATCTATTTGAATTCTATATTCAAATTCCATTTTTCAATCTCCATTTGAATTCCAATATATTCAATCTATTTTCAAACTTCATTCGAATTTCTATATTAAATTCTATTTCAAATTCCATTTTTAAAATTCTATTTTCAAATTCCACATTTAAAGTTTCTTTATTCAAAATCCACTTCACTTTCGATATTCAAATTCTATATTTGAATTACATTTGAATTTCTATATTCAAACTCCATTTAAATCTTATTTTCAAATTCTATAGTTAAACTTCATTCAAATCTCTATTTGACTTTCCTTTATTCAAATTCATTTGAATTCCTTTGAATTCAAATTCTATTTCAATTCCTTTGAATTCGAATTTTATTTCAAACTTCGTTTGAATTCCCATATTCAAAACTGTTTTCAACTCCATTTGAATTACTATATTCAAATCTATATGGATTCTATATTCAAAGTCTGTTTCTATTTGAATTCTATATTTGAATTCCTTTATACTTTCCATATTCAATTTCTTTAAGCAAGTCTCGATTCCAATTCCTTTTGGAATCGATATTTCTAAAATATTTATAAAAAAAATAGATTTCCCTTTTCAATTTCACACTTGTATTTTTATTTCCTGAATTATCAAATGATAATTCTTTTCACTTCATTTATAACTTCGTTATAAAAGAACTATTTATAAACTTCGTTTAAAAAGGAACTACTTGTATTATTTTCAAACAAGTTTATATTTCTATTCCATTCAAATTTCAAATTCTATTTAAAAATAGAATTTTCCCTTTAAATCTCAAATATCCTTTTCACGATATTTTAAATAAATAAACCCTTAGCCTAGTGATATTTAAAACAATCAAATCATCAAATTTTCAATCATTTGATTTTTAACACATCATATATGAATATATGAAATCAAGCAAACAAACAAACAGATAATATATTTTTGAGGAATCCAGTTGGATTCCTCCAACCTGTTTTCCTACATCCACAGACGTTAGTCAACATAGTAATACCCATCCTGCTTCGTGGTCGGATATCGCGGTATAAAAAGGGATCCACTTATATACGTGGGCGTAGGGTCATCCGCTAATGATACTGCGGGCACCCGCTAATGATACTGCGGGAACAATCCAATCACCAAACCAATATATATAATAGTCAACCCTAAATAACTAATATTTTTAAATCAACCAGAAATCATTCAAACAAACATCAAACAATTATTTTTAACGAATAAAAATAATTTCTAAATAAAAGGTGAGTGAGATTTACTCACCAGGGTTTTATTTCTGCACTTGTACCAGTTTCAATTTCTTTCCATTGATTTTCGAGTCTTCGAACTCCACATGAATGGTTTTATTTGAATTATCCTTGCCTAAGAAAAATCTGAATAAGCTAATGAATTTTCTTAACAAGGTTTTATGTCGAGACTATACTAAAATAAAATCTTCTTTCCCTTTTTCTAATTTCCTAGTTGAATAACTAATGATTTTAGATTTTTATTAATCTAATTTATAAAATCATTCACTAAATAACATTCCCTTTCTCGTTTCTGAATTCCGGATGAGTAGTAACCGACATTTTCTTTTCTAACAGTACTAATTTCGGTTCTAACTACTATGCTAATTTTGAAAACAAAAACAAAAATCAAAATAAGAATTTACCTACTTCTTTCCGTCCACAAATTTCCAGCTCGTTGTTGCCACAGGAAACCTGCCCTTAACCTTCTTCCACTCCATTCCTAAACCCAACGCAAAATATAGACATCAAACTACTCTTCTCAAAGCACCCAGACCTCGGTTACCGATCATTGTCTCCATCCGTACCACCATAGACCCAAACGAAAACCTTTTAGTTTTGTTCACCAGTCCTCACACTCTTCCCTTCACTTCATCGCAAACACATTCTGACCTTCACCTCCTTTCACCACATCGGAGCCCCATTTTCAGTCCCGGTCCTGTCCATACCAGCATCAACTTCCTTTTCCCTTAGCCGTCCTCGAGCTTGCTGTTACAGTGTTCATCATCGCACCACAAAATACCACCCCAGGTTCCTCAGTTCAACACCTCCTAAAACCGCGATGAACCCAAATCACCTCGCCATTAGTAAATGACATCGCACCTTTCCAGAACACGAGATCTGCTTCGAAACCCAGTCGCGACTTCCCTTTCCGATCAATATCGCGATTTCAGCTTTCCATTTTCATTGTCTCCCAGAACATGTATTGCGGTCTTTAAACATTGACGTCGAACCCTAGATTTTCCCAATTGCGAACTTCCAGTTGAGGAGTTCGAACTCTTTGATTTACATCCATCGAACTCTAGAAACCCTTGCGCTTAACTTGATTGGTTCGAGTTCGAACGTCAGGACTTCCACGCCATCGAGATGAATTAAGGACTCGAATTGGAATTCCCTCTTTTTTTTCTCTTTGGTGATTCCATTTGAGTTGATGAAAAGGAAACGAGAGGAAAAGGGAAAAACTGATAGAGAAGGGGGAGGAGTCGCGGATTTATAGAAAAGTAAGGGGGCATGGTCGGCCAAGTACATAACAAATCCTTTTAAGGAATTTAAAAGGATTTCGATATCGATTTTAAATATAATTTAATTTAATTTGATTTGACTTAAAGAGATTTTATTTTCTTTTTAAATAGATATCGATTTGATTAAAGAGATCTTTATTTTTTTTAAACAGATTCTGATTTGATTTCGAACCTATCCACAATCAGATATTTCGGGGTCTCATGAACCGCTATTTTAATCTACCGAGTGACGTTTCAACGTAATTACACTATTTTGAATTTAACGAAATAAATTATACAATTAAATTTGAACGTATATTAAAAATAGCCATGTTTAATCAATTTAAATTCAAAACAAATAATTTCTTCAATAATATATTTCTATTATCGTTGTTCATATTTAAATAGTATATATATATTGATCATCTGAACCGTTTTGATTCAGTTTCATCTTCGAATTGAATTATTTCAGTTCTCGTATTTTGATAATAATCACAATAAATCGTATTTCGATTATTCAATCGATAATTCAATATAAAAATTCTTTTATATTATCAACACAATATTTAAAACGATATTAAATATTTAAAACTAATCGTTCAAAAAACCTGGGTCGTTACATTCTTACCCCCTTAAAATAATTTCGTCCTCGAAATTGCTAAGGTAGGAAAAACGGTACAAATCCATTACTTTTCAAAATCTCACTTATGTTGAAACTCAATTCCTCATATTTCAACAAATTAGCCCCAACCAAAACTTTTGGTTTTCACATGTTTAATCTAAATGATTTTCACCCAATTCAAATTCTATTTAATTTTATTCAATTCGAATTTCACCAATTTATTTATCTCGATCCATTTAACTTGCTTAAGTTAAATTTAAACTTCAGAACTCAAATTCCTGGGTTTTCCTTTCAAATCCTTCTGAAATCACATAAATATATACATATATTTATAATCCTTTCAAATTCAAAATATTTGAATTTTCGAACTACACTTGTTTTCTTTCAAACAAATTCCCATCAAAAAAATTTATAAGGTAGCAACCCATCACTTAGAAACTCGGAAATAAACACTGATGATGTCGTGATCATCATCAAAATTATTTCCCAGCCACTGAAGTGAGTTCAGTGCTTTATTACTTTAAAAATCAATTCAAAATGATTTCCATTCAAAATTCTTTAAAAATAAAACTATATTATTTTGATACACTTTGAAAATAGTTTTCCAAACACCCAGGATTTAAAAATCTAAATTCTAATTCAAATTCTGAATCTAATTTTTAATTCATCTCATGTGTATATTTAATTCGTCTACAAATTCTATTTGGCTCTATATAACCATTCATTTCTTATAATCTCATTTGATTATAATAACAACATCCAACACATCCATCTATTATAATAATTTCAGAAAATTATTCCTTTTCTATAAAAATAGATTTTTTGGGTAAAATTATTTCATTTACCCACTTTAAAACAATATCGTGTTCAATCTTCTGTTCAAGTATTTACAAACTCATATCGACGTCGTGGCGTCCCACTATTCGATCAGAATCCATAAATCACCCAACAGACTAGCCAACATAATATAAAATAGTTTTTATATCAATTAACAAATACGCTCTCTCGTATATATATACACTCAACTCATTCTAGGGTACTACTGACCCTATCTCTAACGAGCACATGCCACACAAGCCTAGGTATTCGCTCAACCTAAGCTCTGATACCAACTGAAACGACCCGCAAATCCGTACTATCTGAGTTGACTAATAATATCACACGTCCAACCCAAATTGCACAGAAATACGAATCATTATTAGAAAGAAGTTAGAGGATGAGGAATAGAAAGAAAGAAATGTTAGAATAGAAGAAAACAAAGAAAACAGATCTCACAGCGGAACGAATAAAATATATTATATAACATAACTTTTGAAATACAAATCAGTAACTTTATATACATACCATTATCAGAGCACAACAGTCATTCCTGGAACAGTTATAAACACCTGTTTCCAGATACAAACATGGTTCACAGCGGAATATATGATATTCAATAGCTAATTGGCAAAGCCTCCTGCTTTCAGCTCTTCCAAGTGAATCTGAAAAATCCCGACTACTTGACTGCCCGTACAAATTTGGGCACCCAAGAGTTTAGGGAAAACAAACAAAATAAACTCTGGGTCAGTCATGGGACTGGTGTGAGTAAAATCCATCCATTTGTTCAACTTTCAAAATCTTTTCGAAAGAAATGATAATAGTAAGACCAGCCCACACATAAACATGGACGGTTTTTACCTTACTATAACCCAAAACACTTTGATACGAAAATCCAGTGATATTATAGTAGTGTCTAAATCAAATAGATAACAATCTAGCAGAACGCTTGCATCTCACGCTCCACATACACAGTATAAAATCAAAAACCGCATGGCGGTTATTGGCGATTGGATTTCCAACATGACAAGGTATGGAACCACCTTCCGATCAGTGTACTCTAGAGTCGATACACTGGGGTTCAACAAGAACATCTTGCAACCCGGCCCACACATGACCGACCACTCATTTCGCTTGAGAGTATCAAATGTATATCACCAACGGTTGGGATCGGCAACCGTTTCCCGAATGGGACAGCATCGAACAGAATAAGGAATTAAATGAATCTCTAGATAGGTGATTATACATCCTAATGGGAGCGACCCACATAGCCATGTTGCCTACCCGATTTTTGTCATTTCCCGGTTGTTGAGGCCTGAGGCTACGATTACTTTCCATTCATTGATAGCACAATTACTTTGAATGCCACATTGTCAGATCCGTTAATCACTAATTGATTTGCACAAATATTCTGGATGTCATGCTAAGGGAATAAATCTGTTGCAACCATATATATTTATACAGACCAACCCATTAGATCATTGGAAATACTTTGTCAGACATTTGTCCATACACGTTCGTCCTGGGATTGAACAAAACCGAAGGCACAATTTCTATTTATAGAAAAAGCCCTTGCACTTTACTCCATCTTCGATTATCTTCATATAATCTGGTTCGCAACGCTACTGCCAATACAGAGTGGTTCACGGATAATAATCCAACCAGTCTCTCCATATTGACAACGATGGTCAAAAACTTCGATAGTCTGTGATTTAACTATCGAATAAAAACAAGTGTTTCGATAGTCAATGATTTAACTATCGAAATAAACAAGTGTTCATTCAACATATCAAACAAATCACCGGGCTCTTTAATTAATATTTCATTAATTAATTCACTTCTCTATTTCCCTATCAATATTTGGTAACAAAATAATTTCGATAATCATCTTGGCCTCTTACGCTATTTGGCCTTCTCTTATTTTCTATAGTTAGAAAATATATTCTATTTGAAATTGAAAACAATTTCAATCACTTATCTCTTCCCTGACTACTTTAATTATACTCGGGAAATATTTACTTTAATATTTCCAAAATTCCACCACTTGGGTTAAAACGAATGCTGTGTAAAACATCGTTACAACAACCCAAAAATATTTTATTCAACTAACTCTTTTTCAAACACTTCTCTTCGAGACTGGATCTTGCAATTTATCGATTAAAAATGAAATCAATCAAGTTGGGGTAAAATTACCTATCAGACCTTGACTGAAAACATAACTAACTTCAAAACGGCAAAACCACTTACCTCGAATAAACACACTATAAACCCAATTATTCATTTTTTAAAAACATGTATATATGTTTCTCTTTCGATTACCAGCCTATCAATTTCCCTTTTTGTTTATAATATTCTATTTTTAATTTCGTTTTCTTATCGAATTCTATATATATCGATACATTGATTTCTAACTATCAAATTATCTTAAAAATATTCTGACTCCTTAAATTCCCGGAAAAATTCGGCATAACCTCCCTTGTACCGGGAGCTTCGGGATATTTCAAATAGCCTCCCATGGCCCTCACCAATTCAAAAGAAAAAGAAAAAGCCAAGCGGCTTGCCGATATGGCGCATAAAACCTCATATATGAATTTAAACATGTACCTTTTTGTCGGGCACATACTAAAATCTTCATATACTTCACCCCATACCTGTCTAACACATGCTCACCTATTTCCAATTCAATTCAACTCTATCTAATCGTTTGAATTCAGTTTCGCTCATTTATTCTTTAATTAGCTATTTTGCCTATTTCACTTCTTTGTTTGAAGATAACATGTTCAAACAAAATATTTAACTTGCTCATAACCAAATTGAATTTCAATTTCAATTCTAGTTTCCTTTACGATTTCGAATATAAATTTTCAAATCGAATTCACTTATTCAAAGCCCAATATCTATTCAAAATCCCATTAACTAATTTTTATTCAAATTAGTTAATTCTATTCAAAAAATCAAAAATCTGGTTTCTGTTTCAAAGATCATATTCATTTACACAACTTGAATTCGCATATATTTTACAACTCAACTCTGAAATTTTCTAAATAGAAATTCGGATTTTATTCGCTTAAAAATCCTTTTATAAAATTAAATAAATCGTTATCGTTTTTAAATGGTTATGGCGCTGCTTTTCTAAAAATTTGATTTTGACATAACTCAAAATATATACAATGAAATTCAGATTTTTCTCTTTCATTAGAAAACTATTATCAAATCATTCCTGACATTTCTTGTTTCAAAGAATTCTGACTTCGATTGAGTTCTGTATACTCAATTGAAGTTCGAAACGTTAATTTTCGAAATGCAGCGCTGCGGCGAGTTCGTTTTAATTATATTTAAAAATATGAACGTTTAAACTTCATTTAAATAAATTCAACTCTATTCTGATATATTTTACTATATATCAAATCCATTTTCCAATTCAACATAATATTTCCGATCTATTTCACTTCTATTTGAAATTCTATATTCAAATTTCAATTCACTTCTTAATTTTTCAAATTATATTTGAATTTCTACATTCGAATTTACTTTATTCAAATCTCATTTGAATTTCTACGTTCAAATTATATATTTGAACTTCCTTTGAATTTCATATATTCAAACTCCATTTGAATTTCTATATTCAGATTCCCTTTAAATTTTCTATTTTGAAATTCTATTTCAAATTCCATTTCAATCTATTTGAATTCTATATTCAAATTCCATTTTTCAATCTCCATTTGAATTCCAATATATTCAATCTATTTTCAAACTTCATTCAAATTTCTATATTTAAATCTATTTCAAATTCCATTTTTAAAATTCTATTTTCAAATTCCACATTTAAAGTTTCTTTATTCAAAATCCACTTCACTTTCGATTTTCAAATTCTATATTTGAATTACATTTGAATTTCTATATTCAATCTCCATTTAAATCTTATTTTCAAATTCTATAGTTAAACTTCATTCAAATCTCTATTTGACTTTCCTTTATTCAAATTCATTTGAATTCCTTTGAATTCAAATTCTATTTCAATTCCTTTGAATTCAAATTTTATTTCAAACTTCGTTTGAATTCCCATATTCAAAACTGTTTTCAACTCCATTTGAATTACTATATTCAAATCTATATGGATTCTATATTCAAAGTCTGTTTCTATTTGAATTCTATATTTGAATTCCTTTATATTTTCCATATTCAATTTCTTTAAGCAAGTCTCGATTCCAATTCCTTTTGAAATCGATATTTCTAAAATATTTATAAAAAAAAATCGATTTCCCTTTTCAATTTCACACTTGTATTTTTATTTCCTGAATTATCAAATGATAATCCTTTTTACTTCATTTATAACTTCGTTATAAAAGAACTATTTATAAACTTTGTTTATAAAGGAACTTCTTGTTTTATTTTCAAACAAGTTTATATTTCTATTCCATTCAAATTTCAAATTCTATTTGAAAATAGAATTTTCCCTTTAAATCTCAAATATCCTTTTCACGATATTTTAAATAAATTAACCCTTAGCCCAGTGATATTTAAAACAATCAAATCATCAAATTTTCAATCATTTGATTTTTAACACGTCATATATGAATATATGAAATCAAGCAAACAGATAATATATTTTTGAGGAATCCAGTTGGATTCCTCCAACCTGTTTTCCTGCATCCACAGACGTTAGTCAACATAGTAATACCCATCCTGCTTCGTGGCAGGATATCGCGGTATAAAAGGGGATCCACTTATATACGTGGGCGTAGGGTCATCCGCTAATGATACTGCGGGCACCCGCTAATGATACTGCGGGAACAATCCAATCACCAAACCAATATATATAATGGTCAACCGTAAATAACTAATATTTTTAAATCAACCAGAAAGCATTCAAACAAACATCAAACAATTATTTTTAACGAATAAAAATAATTTCTAAATAAAAGGTGAGTGAGATTTACTCACCAAGGTTTTATTTCTGCACTTGTACCAGTTTCAATTTCTTTCCATTGATTTTCGAGTCTTCGAACTCCACATGAATGGTTTTATTTGAATTATCCTTGCCTATGAAAAGTATGAATAAGCTAATGAATTTTCTTAACAAGGTTTTATGTCGAGACTATACTAAAATAAAATCTTCTTTCCCTTTTTCTAATTTCCTAGTTGAATAACTAATGATTTTAGATTTTTATTAATCTAACTTATAAAATCATTCACTAAATAAAATTCCCTTTCTCGTTTCTGAATTCCGGATTAGTAGTAACTGACATTTTCTTTTCTGACAGTACTAATTTTGGTTCTAACTACTATGCTAATTTTGAAAACAAAAATCAAAATAAGAATTTACCTACTTCTTTCCGTCCACAAATTTCCAGCTCGTTGTTGCCACAGGAAACCTGCCCTTAACCTTCTTCCACTCCATTCCTAAACCCAACGCAAAATATAGACATCAAACTACTCTTCTCAAAGCACCCAGACCTCGGTTACCGATCATTGTCTCCATCCGTACCACCATAGACCCAAACGAAAACCTTTTAGTTTTGTTCACCAGTCCTCACACTCTTCCCTTCACTTCATCGCAAACACATTCTGACCTTCACCTCCTTTCACCACATCGGAGCCCCATTTTCAGTCCCGGTCCTGTCCATACCAGCATCAACTTCCTTTTCCCTTAGCCGTCCTCGAGCTTGCTGTTACAGTGTTCATCATCGCACCACAAAATACCACCCCAGGTTCCTCAGTTCAACACCTCCTAAAACCGCGATGAACCCAAATCACCTCGCCATCAGTAAATGACATCGTACCTTTCCAGAACTCCAGATCTTCTTCGAAACCCAGTCGCAACTTCCCTTTCCGATCAATATCGCGATTTCATCTTTCCATTTTCATTGTCTCCCAGAACATGTATTGCGGTCTTTAAACATTGACGTCGAACCATAGATTTTCCCAGTCGCGAACTTCCAGTTGAGGAGTTCGAACTCTTTGATTTACATCCATCGAACTCTAGAAACCCCTGCACTTAACTTGATTGGTTCGAGTTCGAACGTCAGGACTTCCACGCCATCGAGATGAATTAAGGACTCCAATTGGAATTCCCTCTTTTTTTTCTCTTCGGTGATTCCATTTGAGTTGATGAAAAGGAAACGAGAGGAAAAGGGAAAAATAGACAGAGAAGGGGGAGGAGTCGCGGATTTATAGAAAAGTAAGGGGGCATGGTCGGCCAAGTACAGAACAAGTCCTTTTAAGGAATTTAAAAGGATTTCGATTTCGATTTTAAATATAATTTAATTTAATTTGATTTGACTTAAAGAGATTTTATTTTCTTTTTAAATAGATATCGATTTGATTAAAGAAATCTTTATTTTTTTAAAACAGATTCTGATTTGATTTCGAACCTATCCACAATCAGATATTTTGGGGTCTCATGAACCGCTATTTTAATCTACCGAGTGACGTTTCAACGTAATTACACTATTTTGAATTTAACGAAATAAATTATATAATTAAATTTGAACGTATATTTAAAATAGCCATGTTAAATCAATTTAAATTCAAAACAAATAATTTCTTCAACAATAAATTTCTATTATCGTTGTTCATATTTAAATAGTATATATATATTGATCATCTGAACCGTTTTGATTCAGTTTCATCTTCGAATTGAATTATTTCAGTTCTCGTATTTTGATAATAATCACAATAAATCGTATTTCGATTATTCAATCGATAATTCAATATAAAAATTCTTTTATATTATCAACACAATATTTAAAACGATATTAAATATTTAAAACTAATCGTTCAAAAAACCTGGGTCGTTACAGTTGGCAAGGCATTATATTCATGACAGAAAACAAACTTTGAGCATGAGCTGCAGATTTCTTCTAATGAATTAATCATATTGATTTTCTTGTTATAACATGTGTAAATTAACGAGAAAGTGGAATAAGGTTAGAAAATATTCTATTTGAAATAATGTATTGTTTGAGAGAAGAAATTATTATATATGAATAATGTATGAACATTGCATAAATTTTTGTTGTAGTTGTTTGTACTATTAAAATTTTGTTGAAATAAGATTTTTATTTGTTTATTTCATTTTATAATATACAATATTAGTAAAACAAATATATTTATTATCACCACCTATTAGAGGTTTACAACCGGTGTTTGTTGTTGCAAAACGACATGTTGCAACAACTTAAGACAGTTGCAAAAAAATTTGCAATTGTCAAAAATAGTTGTAGTATCTTGTTTATCGACTGTCTATTATAGGTTTACAACTGTCGTTTGTTGTTGCAAAAGGATTTGTTGCAACAACAAATGCTAGTTGCAAAAAATCTACTATAACTTATTATTGCAACTAGTAATAACAATTCCGAAAAGCGGTCGACCTATTGCAACTTCGGATATCTAGACGGGTGCACGTCTATTGTAATTGGCTTACTGGAACAGAAACTACCGATTGCAAAAAGGGTTTTTTGTTGTGGTGAAAATAGGCAACAAAGAGGGCCCACTCCATATGATATTGTAAGTACTTTATTATTTTTAAATTTCTTTTATACTTTATTTTAGTAGTTTTATATATAGATATCCTTTTTCATTTTTATTAAAGATCGAATAATCGCGTTAGGCGTACCAACTACAGTACGTATAACCATTCAAATTTCAGGACTGCTATGAGCTTCTACTTAACTTACTGAAATGGAAGAATCCTAACAACATCCTTTTCGAGCAATAAAACAAAGCAAGAAGAATGAATTACTTTAATTAAAGCCCAAAAAGGACCCAAGTTCACAGGAAATATCCTTTTTATTTGGAAGCAACAATGGACGACCTGTGGGTAGAAACATGTTAATTTAGTTGGAACAACGTAGTGTAGAGATTTCTAGATTTATGGGAAGTTTAGAGACTTCTTCTAGAGAAACAAGAGAGCACAGAGCCAAATTTTCAGCTCAAAGAACGCGCAATAATGCTAAATTTGAGGTGGCAATCATGGTTGACTGAGTGTTCTAGAGAAGAGCCCAGGAGGAGAAGAAATCTTTGATGCGAGAGAAGAATTATATTAAATTGTTGACTTGTGACTTCAGTAAGATTTCTCCTTTACAACTGGAATTAGCTACTGAGCAGTTGGAAAACTACAAGAAAGTAAGAGGCAATGAATTGTCAATGGTTAAGTCTTCATATGTGTACTATTTATGTTTCTCCAATTAACTTAAGTTTTAAGTGTGTGTTATTTATGTATTTGATATATTTTTATTGTGGTATTATGTATTTCAATTTATTAAATAAGTTCCATAAAATAGTATTTAATTAACAACATACAAATCTTAATGCACAATACAGTCAATAAAGCAGCAAACTTAAAGCCTCAGCAAGAATTATAAATTTCCAAAATAATAGATAGGAATATTGCAAATAGAGCCATTGCAACTCCCATAAGTGGTGTCACAAAGTACAAGAAGCAAACTGGCAAACATAAACTAGTGCTACAAACAATCCTAATGGATTCATGTTATTCGGTCCTTTATGTGCCCATAAATGGTCAACCAACTGTTTATGAGAATGGAAATACGTAGCCTGATCTTCAATATGTTGAACCACAGCAACATATTCCTCCATCGAGGTTATATATCTATATAGACTTTTGTTAGAACCCTTAAACAAATCCGAGTATTTTGTTTTCTGATTTTTATAACCACCTCTTTCATACTCCACAATAACATTATGAATTATTATACAAGCATACATAATATTTGATAGGATTCTTGGATCATGAACCAAGCATGATTTCATAAAATTTGAAATCGTGGTTGTGAGACACCGTCTGTTCGTTCGATATCTTTTTTATAGATATCCAATTTTTTAGTGAAAATGTTCTTTTTGTCATTTATTGTTACCAGAACCTCCACGTGAAGGAAAGCCCGGATTGCTTTGAGAACACGACAAATAAGAACAAAAACAGAAGAACATTTCATTGCTTATTACAACAATTTCATCAGAATAAAAGAACATTCCAGAGTATACATGAATAATATACAGAACAAAAATATCAGAGATTTACAATTTACAATGCAGCGGAAAATAATACAAAACACGAATAAAAGAGACACACGGATACAAATCTTTCCGATATCATTCCAGCTGTAAACCAGGATCCTGTGAATATAAATCTGCAAAAATACCAAAATTACTAGTTGCTCATGTGGAAAATAGAGGCACCCAGAGTTTAGGTTAAAACAATAAACTCCAAGTCAGTCATGTGACTGGTGTGAGAACTAAAACAGTTATTTAAAACTTTACTTTAAAATCAGATATATCAAGGGACCACGCCGTATAACACGGAACGAGTTTCCTCCCAAGAATACAAGTGCATATAACAAAACAGCGCAATGCTTTTTGAAAAAAGGAAGCTATTATAAGACCCAGGTCCCATCACATAATGCAACGCAAGCCGGAGAATAGGGTTTTCCCTTATAATAGCCAAACATGCTTGGTATGTTAAAACAAATCATTTGATACTATTATAAGTGCATAGTGCATAAAACAACTTCAAATATAAATGTATCAATCCTAGACGTCATGGGTACCATATATCATGTCGCCAATACTAGGCTCTACAATCAAAAACGCAATTGTCACATATTGGAAGTTGGATTTCCATCTGGGAACCAAGGAAAGGGATCGTCCTTACCGCTTTGAGATGCTCTAGCCCATGTCACAGGATCAGAACGCATCGACCCTTGGATCGTCAGGGCTGGTCCACTCGATGTGGATTAAAATGCCTAAACACTACGTTTTCCCACCCTATGGGGCGTCAATCTGGTCTGTATAAAGACCATCCATCGGCTCGGTAGAGACCGATATAACCGATGCGCCTCACTATCCATCATCCACATAAGTAAAACGCCTGGGCATGTGAAACCCAGACACCACTCCTAGATAGAAGGAAACTCAAGCCCTCCCTGATATCATCTCCTGTTTCTAGTTCACACCGGGGTGAGGTTCGCGAATTAACGCTACACAAAGCTATGCTATATTAAAGTCGTGCTCTGATCATCAACCACAAGACTTTGCTTTTCAATAGAAGCCTTGATCATTTGCATCTCAGCATGCCACACAGGCAATTCACGCTATGCAACCGATGCCTCTCAATCACACCAAATGAAATCCGATTTTAGACACACATCCATTTACAAGTTCGTTCTGGGTCTGAACGAAACCGGAGGCACCTTATTCCTCGTCCCGTATGTCCAATACAGGAGAGAGGTCCTCGCATATTTGGTCGATCTCCAAGTATGTCTGGACGATCACCACTTATTACCTTGTCTTGGGTGAACCGCCCAATCAAGACATCAGTAATCATCCAAACAATGTGAAGACCTCCGGTCTTCAACCACCATCTTCATCATCGACTCATCACCGATTCAGTTATTCAGAATGGGATAAACCCAGTCTTTCTGAATAACTTGCATACATAAGAAACAAGTGTTATAAAAACACAACATACACCTCATTCCAATTAAGAATACTCTTTTATTTAAATATTCGTATCATTTGGGAAAGGTTTCCATTAATTTTATCAAAGATAAATTCTTTAAATTTATTCTCTAATCTTCCTTTGGAAATCAATCCATATCAAATTATGGTTTATCCAAACTAGTCGGGATTAATGAACCTTACCGAAGTAATCATTTGCTTTAATTTCCCAATCCCAACCTATTCATCCCATCAAGCAAAACTGGTAATACTTCATATCTAACACCACGGTATTATTAGTAAATTCAATTACCATTTCACGTTCAAATCTAATTAAAGATTTAACTATTGCCGGGAGTAAAACTGGTGGTACTCCATTCTCGATCATTTCTTGAATTTTATAATTTTAGTTATCAAATTCACCTTTCAATCTATTTAAAGATTCATTAAAACTCTGATTTAGTTTTAACTTCCAAAAATCGTTACTTAATGACAATTCAAAGTTAAGAAATAGATCTTATCTTTAACTGGGTTAAAGATTTAATGTCATTTCAAACAAAGCTCACGATAAACCAAATATCACATTCCATTAACAATGGAATCTTCACGGAAAACAGATCAACATATATAATCGATATGAACTTCCATATCCAACCGATACTATAAATGGAATAACGGCGAAGCCTATTAAATTCCATATATAGTAACAGTCTTCCTCCACAGAAGTCCACTTCGATTATTACCAAATCGAATTCCATTCCATTCCAATTTATTTTATTAAATTGGAAAAACTTCACTTTGAAAATTTTCCTTCAAATCTTAAAAAAAGATTTATAAATTCCAAATCACATTTCACTGTAAATCGGGTTAAAGAACGAATGTCGTTAAAAACACAGTTCATGATAAACCCAATTCACATTCCATTTTATTCCAATTATTAAATATAATTGGAAATTCTAACAATCTTAATTAAAAGATTTATTCTCTTCACGTGGGGTTCAAAAACAGTGTTACTGAAAACACCGTTCATGACAAACCCAAAATCCCATTTGATATTAAATACAAGGCTCTGAATAGAAAATATATCGGTTTATATTCAATATCAAATACTACAACCAACAAATATCGTATTGGAAATAACGATATAAATATATCTTTCAAATTTCCATAACAATATCTATATAATCACGAAATCCAACATCGAAACATTCCAAAGACAATTTCGATTCAAATCCATTTCAATTTATATATTGGAAATCCTGGTTATTTTTAAAACCATTTCAAATCCAATTTATTTATTTAAAAATATTGTACTATAATTGTAGCTAATAACTAGTTCATTTCGATTAAAATCTATTTTTATATTTCCAAATATGGAATTTTTCATCCCAATTCTTTCCAAATCATTTCTTATGATTTTACACTAATTATTGATATTTTTAATAATTTTATCAAGGCCCGTACAGTTGATTTCCATAAACTGCTATCGAACTGCACTTATAGCGACCTTTTTCCAAATTTGATTTGGACATAATTCCAAATCCAACCGTTAGATTTCAAATCTATTATATTCTTAGAAAGCTCTTTTCGATACGAACCCAACAGTTCTAGTTTTAGGAGAATCTGATGGACGGATCTCTCGTAATGTCCATTCGAAGTCAATGGTCAAAATTCACGAACTGCCGTGGCACAGCGCGTTCTATTCAGGCCATTATATATATAATATACATATATATATATATTTTGTTGATTTCGATTTAAAATGTATTTTATAAATTGTTTTAAATTCGTTTTTAAAACGATTTCAACTTCATATTCAATTTCATGTCAAAATTGAATATTCCATATCATTAATATATACATGATAATATTTTCAAAACATTAGATTTTGAAATCAATTCCTTTTCGATATTCATTATAGAAATGAATAAAATCGATATAAATATCGTTCACGTCAAAATGGCGTTATCTAATCAACACGGCTATATATATTTAAATATATTCGTGTCTATCCCAAATCAAACATCAAAATCACATTTTGATCCATTACTGAATATTATTTTAAAATATTCATTATTTTAAAATATTTGTTATTTTAAAATATTCATTCTTTCTGAACTGGAATCAGACACAGCCAATTACCATATAATTTGATTATATGGATTTCATACAACACATGTATAGTATAACAATGATAAACAATCAACCATCATCCAGAGTATATTCTACACTGCATAAGCATTAAATATAAATATTTAACCCTTACGACAGCCCGTCAATCAATCGATCGACATACAACTAAACAATTGGGATTAGTGTACGTCAAATTTCATCCCTACACCCGTATGGGGTTTCAATCAACCAACACTGAATATTACTTGTGCAGTTGGGCGATATGTAAAATATATCGTCCCAATCAATATCAGTCAAATGAGTGTACATAAACAAATCGCCTGGTTTGTAAATGAATATTTATTTTATTCATATACACATTAAAAATTGTATTTTTAACGATAAAATGTTTTATTTCAACACATGAATATTTTTTACAGTCCATTTCACATCACAAACAATTTTCACATCACAATCCAACAAACAAGTCGTCCATGGTCTGCGGACGACGGGGAACAGGTCATATATGCAGTTATAGAAAAATAACTATATAGAAAATTTTAGTGCTGAGTTCTCACATTGGTTCTTTTATTTCTGAATTTCACCATCGTTCAGGTCTGAATTTGTCTAAAATTCTAACATGCTCCGTTTTGGACGCGGTCAATTTTGTTGTGAAACTCTTGTCCCCATGATTGCAACAGATCCAGGTTCGCGTAATTCCGTCCTCGTATGAGTAAGATATGCAATTTTAAATGTTGGAATAATTTACAATGTAATTAGAGAATTAACTAAAAGTTAGCGACACTAAAAACCATTACCCCTTATATTGCTTCTTCCTCGTTTAGCCTATATCGAACCCATCCGCTCAGAATTAGGTTTCCCCTATGTGCCTCCATCGCCGCGCCAGAAGGTAATCGACTACCGCCTCTCTCAGCGCCAACGTGTGCTCCACACACGCGCCGAGCTACAATGAACTCGGTGGGCCTTGCTCCTCGATTTCCGCACCTGAAGTCGGCAGTTTCATGTCCGGAATTCGAGCTCCACGATCCATGAAATCCGACGAGGCTTATACGGATTTGATGCTCGTTCCAAGCTCTTTGATTATCCCTTCAGGAGCTTGGGTGAACTCCGGTGGATTGGAAGTAAAAAGAGGGGAAAGTTTTGAAAAAAATCCGCCGTTTGTCAACTTAGAGTCGGGTTTGTCCACGAGAGAAATAAAATAAGACTTTCGACTTGGAGAAAATATATATAATAATAATTTTAATCTCCTTAAATAGCAAGTTTTTAAAACAAACTCCAAATCGAACCAACCGATTATCGTCCCTAGCTAATTGCCTCCATTCCGAACACAATGGGATATGTCCAGCAAGCCAATTCCATTGTTTTGACCAGTTTTCATTAAAATTAAATATAAATCATTATATATTTAATTTAAACGTACATTTCAATTTACCGGAGCCACATACCAACCCTAAAAATTCCAGAAAAATTATTTCTAGCTTCGTATTGACAATATGGTCCTAACAAAACTAATTTCATCAAATTCTGAAACCGTTTGAAAAATGGTCATTTTTTGGTGGATCCAAATTGACTAAAACTGTTAAAACACGTTTTCTTTTGCCACACTCACATATTGATCCCAAAAATTATGAATTTTGGAATCTAGCAATAACTTGATATCTTGGATCCAACAAAAGTGGTTTCGTCGAAAATGGAGGTCGTTTGCAAAATCGCTATTTTCAAGGGCTATATATTTCCATAGCGACTATTCTCAATTTTCAACTGGGCATAACTTTTTATTCCCGCTATGAAATTTGGATTTTTCGGATTCGTTGAAAGCTATTTTCAAATAGATTCTAATACTTTTGATTTCACTAAAATCCGGTTTATTTTGTATCCTGTACATTCATTTGAAATTTGAAATCGAATTTTCAAACTACTGCGCCATTTTCAATTCCTTTTAAAATTAAAATAAATATTTATATTCTAACTTCGATTCAAATAAATATATACATTCTAATTTTATTCAAAATAAATTTCTCATCATTATTATTTAAAATAAATCATTTTAAATATACACAATTCATTAAAATTGCCAAAATAAAAAAAATAAGTTAGTTCTGATTTTCCAGGTTGTTACAATCTCCCCTACTTAAAATCTTTTCATCCCCGAAAAGGAACGAAGCTGAAAGTTGTTTAACTAACTAACTCAACAATCATTTTGGCTTCCATTCTTCAACTTTTTAGTTTCTAAGAATTTCTAATTCTTCAAAAATTTGGCTTACACCCTAAATTTTCGAAAAATTTCGCCATAACCTCCTTTGTACGGGAGCACCGAGAAAATCCCCAAACCGCCATATAGTTCCTCTCATCTCAAAAAGAAAAAGAAAAATCCAAGCGGCTAGTCATTCAGCTCATAAAATCATCACCACCCAAGAAATTAGTAAACATGTACCTATTTATCGGGCATACAATTTTATTCCTCTTCACTAGCCTCCTTGTTATGATCTGTTCACACATACATATATATATATATATATATATATATATATATATATATATACATGCATGCGATTTTTTTCAAACAACTTGCAATTCAGTTCAAATTTGACTAAATGAGCTAAATTTAACATTCATTCACATGTTGGTTTAACAATTTGATTAGTCCAACTAATAATCAAACAACACAACCAACAATCAATTAGTTGGTTAACATTTCAAACACATAACTTTAATACATAGTCAAAAATCATATTTTTGATGCCAATTCACAACAATAAACCCTATCTAGTTTTGGTTCTCACACCAGTCAATTGGAAATATATAAATATTCCACTTGTGAAACTCGAACATGAATGCTGATGATGATGCATCATCATCAGGATTATCCCTGGGTGACTAGAGGGTGATTCTATATCTATCCAGTATATTAAAACTTCAAATACACGTGGATCAGACGTATACGCAAAATCTTTATATACTTGATTGTCCAAATCAATCTAAAATAAATATTCAAATATGTATAAATAGATTTAAATTTTCAAAACAAAATTTGTTTTTACTTATATTTTAAAAACAACAATCTTCCAACTCGTTCTAGGATGCTACTGATCTTATCTCTAACGAGTTATTTTCATTGGATATTACTAATCCAATCTCTGATGAATTCTTTCGTTCAGTTGTAATGTGCCTTGTTCTTGAGATCTGTAAACCAAAGATCTGATACAAAATATAATGACCCAAACCTCCCCGTGAAGGAAAGCTCAAATTGCTTTGAGAACACGGCAGATCAGAACACAAACAGAAGAACATTACATTGCTTATTACAACAATTTCATCAGAATACAAGAATATTCCAGAGTATACATGAATAATATACAAAAAATATATCAGAGATTTACAATTTACAATATAGTGGAAAATAATACAAAACACAACTGAAAGAGATACACGGATACAGAGCTTTCCGGATATCATTCCAGCTGTAAACCAGGATCCTGTGAATATAAATCCGCAAAAAAACTAAAACGACTAGCTGCCCATGTGGAAAATAGGGGCACCCGGAGTTTAGGTTAAAACAATAAACTCCAGGTCAGTCATGTGACTGGTGTGAGAACTAAAACAGTTATTTAAAACTTTACTTTAAAATCAGATATATCAAGGGACCACGCCGTATAACACAGAGCGGGTTTCCTCCCAAGAATACCAGTGCATATAACAAAACAACACAATGCTTTTTGGAAAAGTGAAGCTATTATAAGACCCAGGTCCCATCACACAATGCAACGCAAGCCGGAGAATAGGGTTTTCCCTTATAATAGCCAAACATGCTCGGTACGTTAAAACAAATCATTTGATACTATTATAAGTGCATAGTGTATAAAACAACTTCAAATATAAATGTATCAATCCTAGGCGGCATGGGTATCATATATCATGTTGCCAATACTAGGCTCTACAATCAAAACCGCAATTGTCATGTATTGGAAGTTGGATTTCCTTCTGTGAACAAAGGCAAGGGATCGTCCTTACCGCTTCGAGACGCTCTAGCCTGCGTCTCATGATCAGAACACACCGACCCTTGGATCGTCAGGGCCGGTCCACTCGATGTGGATTAAAATGCCTGAATACTACGTTTCCCCGCCCTATGGGGCGTCAATCTGGTCTGTATAAAGACCATCCAACAGCCACGCAGAGACCGATATAACCGAGGTGCCTCGCTATCCATCATCCACATATGTAAAACGCCTGGGCGTGCAAAACCCAGACACCACTCCTAGTTAGAAGGAAACGCATGCCCTCCCTGATGTCCTCTCCCGTTTCTGGTTCACACCAAGGTGTGAGGCTCGCGAATTAACGCTACACAAAGCTATGCTATATTAAAGCCGTGCTTTGATCATCAACCACAAGACTCTGCTATTCAACAGAAGCCTTGATCATTTGCATCTCATCATACCACATAGGCAATTCACACTATGCAACCGATGTTTATCAATCACACAGAATGAAATCCGATGTCAAACACACATCCATTTACAAGTTCGTTCTGGGTCTGAACGAAACCGGAGGCACCTTATTCCTCGTCCCGTATGTCCAATATAGGAGAGAGGTCCTCGCATGTCCGGTCGATCTTCAAGTACATCTGGACAATCACCACTTATTACCTTGTCTTGAGTGTATCGCCCAATCAAGACATCAGTAATCATCCAAACGATGTGAAGACCTCCAGTCTTCAACCACCGTCTTTATCATCGACTCATCGCCAATTAAGTTATTCAGAATGGGATAAACCCGGTCTTTCTGAATAACTCGCGTATATAATAAACAAGTGTTACAAAAACACAACATATCATTCCAATTCAGAATATTCTTGTATTTAAACAATCATATCCTTTGGGAAAAGTTCCCATTAATTTTATCAAAGATAAATTCTTTAAATTTATTCTTTAATCTTTCTTTGGAAATCAATCCATATCAAATTATGGTTTATCCAAACTAGTCGGGATTAACGAACCTTACCGAAGTAATCATTTGTTTTAATTTCCAAGTCCCAAGCTCTTCATCCCATGAAGCAAAACTGGTAATACTTCATATCTAACACCACGGTGTTATTGGTAAATTCAATTACCATTTCACGTTCAAATCTAATTAAAGATTTAACTATCGCCTGGAGTAAGACTGGTGGTACTCCATTCTTGATCATTTCTTGAATTTGATAATTTTAGTTATCAAATTCACCTTTCAATCTATTTAAAGATTTATTAAAACTCTGATTCAGTTTTAATTTCCAAAAATCATTACTTAATGATTATTCAAAGTTAATAAATAGATCTTATCTTTAACTGGGTTAAAGAACTAATGTCATTTAAAACACAACTCACGATAAACCCAAAATCACATTCCATTAACAATGGAATCTTCATGGAAAATCGATCAATATATATAATTGATATGAACTTCCATATCCAACCGCTATTATAAATGGAATAACGGAAAAACCTCTTCAATTCCACATATAGTAACAGTCTTCCTCCATAGAAGTCCACTTTGATTATTACCAAATCAAATTCCATTCCATTCCAATTTATTTTATTAAATATGAAAAACTTCGCTTTGGAAAATTTTCTTTAAATCTTAACAAAAGATTTATAAATTCCAAATCATATTTCACTGTAAATAGGGTTAAAGAACGAATGTCGTTAAAAAAACAGTTCACGATAAACCCAATTCACATTCCATTTTATTCCAATTATTAAATATAATTGGAAAATCTAACAATCTTAATTAAAAGATCTATTCTCTTCATGTGGGGTTCTAGAACAGTGTTACTAAAGATACCGTTCACGACAAACCCAAAATCCCATTTGATATTAAATACAAGGCTCTGAATAGAAAATATATCGGCTTATATTCAATATCAAATACTACAACCAACAAATATCGTATTGGAAATAACGATATAAATATATCTTTCAAATTTCCATAACAATATCTGTATAATCACGAAATCCAACATCGAAATATTCTGAAGACAATTTCGATTCAAATCCATTCCAATTTATATATTGGAAATCCTGGTTATTTTTAAAACCATTTCAAATCCAATTTATTTATTTAAAAATATTGGATTATAATTCTAGTTAATAACTAGTTCATTTCGATAAACATCTATTTTTGTCTTTTCAAATACGGAATTTTTCATCCCAATTCTTTCCAAATCATTTCTTATGATTTTACACTAATTATTGATATTTTTAATAATTTTATCAAGGCCCGTACAGTCGATTTCCATAAACGGCCATCGAACTACACTTACAGCGACCTTTTCCAAATTTGATTTGGAAATAATTCCAAATCCAACCGTTAGATTTCAAATCTCTAATATTAATTAGAAAGCTCTTTTCGATACGAACCCAACGGTTTCGGTTTTAGGAGAATCCGACGGTTGGATCTCCCATAATGTCCATTCGAAGTCAATGGTCGAAATTCACGAACTACTGCGGCGCGACGCGTTCTATTCAGGCCATTATATATAATATACATATATTATATATATTTCGTCGACTTCCATTTAAATGTATTTTATAAATAATTCTAAATTCGTTTTCAAAATGATTTCAACTTCATATTCAATTTCAAATCAAAATTGAATATTCCATATCATTAATATATACATGATAATATTTTCAAAACGTTAGATTTTGAAATCAATTCCTTTTCGATATTCATTATAGAAATGAGCAAAATCGATATAAATATCGTTCACGTCAAAATGGCGTTATCTAATCAACACGGCTATATATATTTAAATATATTTGTGTCCATCCCAAATCGAACATCAAAATCACATTTTGATCCATTACTGAATATTATTTTAAATTATTCATTATTTTAAAATATTCATTCTTTCTGAACTGGAATCAGACACAGCCAATTACCATATAATTTGATTGTATGGATTTCATACAACACGTGTATAGTACAACAATGATAAACAATCAACCATCATCCAGAGTGTATTCTACCCTACATAAGCATTAAATATAAATTTTAACGCTTACGACAGCCCGTCAATCAATCGATCGACATACAACTAAACAATTGGAATTAGTCTACGTCAAAATTGATCCCAACACCCGTGTGGGGTTTCAATCAACAAACATTGAATATTATTTATGAAGTTGGACAATGTGTAAAATATATCGTCCCAATCAATATCAGTCAAATGGGTGTACATAAACAAATCGTTTGATTTGTAAATGAATATTTATTTTATTCATATACACGTTAAAAATTGTATTTTTAATGATAAAATATTTTATTTCAATACATGAATATTTTATACAGTCGATTTCAAATCACAAACAATTTTCACAACACAATCAAACAAACAAGTTGTCCATGGTCTGTGGACGATGGGGAACAGTTCATATATGCAGTTATAGATAAATAACTGTACAGAAAATTTTAGTGAGGAGTTTACACATTGGTTCTTTTATTTCTGAATTTCACCACCGTTCGGGTCTGAATTTGTGTAAAATTCTAACATGCTCCGTTTTGGGTGCGGTCAGTTTTTGTGAAGCTCTTGTCCCCACGACCGCAACGGATCCAGTTTCGCGTAATTCCGACCTCGTATGAGTAAGATATGCAATTTTAAATGTTGGAATAATTTACAATGTAATTAGCGAATTAATTAAAAATTAGCGACACTAAAAACCGTTACCCTTTATAATCATTCTTCCTCGTTTTAGCCGATATCGAACCCATCCACTTAGAATTAGGTTTCCCCTTTGCGCCTCCATCGTCGCGCCAGACGGCGATCGACTACCGCCTCTCGCAGCGCCAACGTGTGCTCCACACATGCGCCGAGCTATAGTGAGCTCGGTGGGCCCTGCTCCTCGATTTCCATGCCTGAAGTCGGCGGTTTTATGTCCAGAATTCGAGCTCCACGATCCATGAAAACCGACGAGGCTTAAATGGATTTGATGCTCGTTCCAAGCTCTTTGATTATCCCTTCAGGAGTTTGGGTCAACTCGCGGTGGATTGGAAGAAAAAAGAGGGGAAAGTTTTGAACAAAATCCATCGTTTGTCAGTTAGAGTCGGGTTTGACCACGACGGAAATAAACTAAGGTTTTTGACTTGGAGAAAAATTATGTGTATATATATATATATATAATAATTTTAATTTCCTTAAATAGCAAGTTAAAACGAACTCCAAATCAAACCCACCAACTGGCGTTCCTAGCTAATTACCCTCATTTCGAACACAATGGGATATGTCCCGCAAGCTAATTCCATTATTTTGATCAGTTTTCATTAAAATTAAATATAAATCATTATATTTTTAATTTAAACGTACATTTCAATTTACCAGAGCCACATACCAACCCTAAAAATTCCAGAAAAATTATATCTAGCTTCGTATTGACAATATGGTCCTAACGAAACTGATTTCGTCAAATTCTGAAACCATGTGAAAAATGGCCATTTTCTGGTCGATCCAAATTGATTGAAACTGTTAAAACACGTTTTCTTTTGCCACACTCACATATTGATCCCAAAAATTATTAATCTTGGAATCTAGCAATAACTCGACATCCCGGATCCAACACAAGTGGTTTCATCGAAAACGGAGGTCGTTTGCAAAATCGCTATTTTCAAGGGCTATATATTTCCATAGCGACTATTCTCAATTTTCAACTGGGCATAACTTTTTATTCCCGCTACGAAATTTGGATTTTTCGGATTCGTTGGAAAGATATTTTCAAATAGATTATAATGCTTTTGATTTCACTAAAATCCGGTTAATTTTGAATCCTGTACATTCATTTTTAAATTTGAAATCGAATTTTCAAACTACCGCGCCGTTTTCAATTCCTTTTAAAATTAAAATAAATATTTATATTCTAACTTCGATTCAAATGAATATATACGTTCTAATTCTATTCAAAATAAATTTCTCGTCGTTATTATTTAAAATAAATCATTTTAAATATTCACAACTCATTAAAATTGCAAAAATAAAAAAAATTAAACTGGTTCAGATTTTCCGGGTTGTTGCGGTAATAGTAAAATAAAGGTTTGAAAAAGAAAAAAACGAAGATTTAAAACTTTCGTAAAAGTAAAATTAAAGTTTTGAAAAAAACCTAAGGTTCTGGTACATGGATTGCTAACTTCCATGCACTCCTATCTGAAACCAGTTATTCAGATATACTCTAATACCTTAAATCTCTTTTTACTATCTCGTCCCATGTCATTTTAGGTCGGCCCCTACCTCTCCTTGGGCCTTCGGCGCCAGCTATAATTCCAACGCGCACTGGTGCATCATGCATCTTCGTTGGAGATGTCTGAACCATCTCAAGTGGCGTTGGACTAACTTCTCTTCAACAGGTGCAACTCAAGTTTATCCTGAATATCATCGTTCCTAATCTGCTCTCTTTTGGTATGCCCACAGCTCCAACGCAGCATTTGCATCCCTGCTACACTTATCTTTTGGATGTGTTGCCTTTAAGTAGGCCAATATTCTGCACCATATCGCATCGTCGGCCTGATTGCTATTTTATAGAACTTTCCTTTAAGCTTCTGATGGATCTTCCTATCACAGAGAATGCCAGATGCATGTCGCTATTTCGCCCATCCAGCTCGAACTCTAAAACTAACATCCCTATCATTCTCCCCATCAAACTGCAACATAGATCCTAAATATCGAAAGGGTTCTTTCTTTGGTACTACTTGACTAGCTAGGGTGACATCTCCGTCATCTGACCTGACACCACTGAATTCACACTTCACGTACTCCATTTTAGTTCTGCTATTTTTGAAACTCTTCGATTCTAAGGTCTCCCTCCACAACTCCAATTGTCTATTAACCCCTATTCTACTTTCATCAATCAGCACAACATCATTAGCGAAAAGCATACACTAAGGAATCTCCCCTTGTATACCTTTTGTGATTTCATCCATCACTAAAGAAAAAATATATGGGCTTAAAGCCGAACCTTGATGCAACCCTATGTTAATGGGAAAATCACTGGTCTCACCATCGCATTCACTGACACTAGTCACAACCCTGAAACACCCCACCTCCATTAAGGTCACTCACAAAGGGAATGCCTTAACTTTGGTGGAGCATTATAGGTAAAAGACACAGATAATTTACAAGACAGATATATATAAGCAACGGAAAATAAAACAAACTTTATTTCAAACGTGGTTCATAACAAAACATTACAGCAAACTGTTTCAAACCAAATTCCAAACCATTACATCATAATTTCTGTCTTGATTATTTTCTAAAGAAGCATAAAACAAAATAAAACTGCATAAATCCCCTAGTAGTTGTGTATCCAAAGCCATAGCCAAAAGCAAGAGATTCCAAGCTATACATCACAGAGTCTTCAAGCTTGGAAAGATGAACGGTCCAAATTAAGCTGAGCTATTCCCTCCTTGGGTACCAGGGGGAACGGAAGAAAAGAGAGCAAAAGAAAAATGGGTCAGACATAAGTGTGAGTAAGTCCAGTGACTTTTCAGTGTGTGAATAAGGAAAAGGTCATGATAGGAATAAAATAAAAATAGGACAGTACCAGAACAACAAATTAACATAAAACTATATAAGGTAGGATAAACCGAATATACATCGCACCCATGTCTAATTCTCTGCATCTACTTATACTTGTCCAACTAGCACCACGTGTTCATGGTGAAATGATCCCCTTATATCGATCGGTTCCTAGTCGCATGCATTTATCACATGTGTCATTCGGCCCCCGCATGACTGTAGATACCTGTGCTGGTCCCACCATGGGATGTATAAAATCCTCTGGTGGCAACCCGACACGATTCAAGACGCACAATGTATGACTACTGATGCCCAGTGCCTGCTTTTTCCACTCCGGAGTACGTACATGCCCGTACTCCGTCGGAACCTATACTGACGCATCGCCCGCCGATGTTTTGACCGCTTACAATTCAACCCAGTAATCGTGCCCCACCCTGCATAGTTCAGGGTTCCATGATACATCTATGTGGGTTACTGCTGAAATGGGTCCCCATTACTAGGGTTTTCTAGCCAACATGTTAAATTGGTTAAGTGTCCTTACCCTACCCATCAGTTTAGTTAACATGTTGAATTGGTTAAGTGTTTCCTTAATTGACTTAACCCTACCAATCTTGACTTAGCTTTATTAAAGAACCAACCACTCACATTAGACAGGTATTGTTGTGGTCACTGGAAGTGCCGGTCGGTTCCAGGCAGTTTTACACCACAACTCAGTCTAACCTCGGGTCCTTTTTGGGCTCAATGCACTAACCACCCACATTAGGTAGGTATTGTTGTTGTCACCGGATGTGCCGGTCGGTTCCGGGAAGTTTTACACCACAACTCAGTCTAACCTCGGGTTAGGCATATTCGTCTTTTCTAAATTTACATATTTATCCTTTTATGCTTATATGTAAATTTGTCAACAATTTATTGTCATATCCCACTTTCCTTCTAAATCAAATTCATAATTTTTGGTATGTAAATTATACCATTTCAATACCATACCATTTACATGGTTATGAGCCAAATATGTCAATTACACGTAGTTTCATGTTTTCCCCCAATGTTACCCCCGTTGTACGTTCGCAAAGTTTCATAGAATGTTAGGCTCGACATTTTAGCCTAACTTATAAACTAAAAGGGGGAAAAGAGGAAGTTGCAACATTCCAACATCATACAAAAATATGGATCTCACTACAGATGTGTCACATGAACTTGGCATAATATACTTTTAATTATGAACTTGCAAACTAGATCTATGCAACATGAATCATAAAATAATAGTTTTACATAGAACTACCAAAACTTAATTAGACATGTAGTGGTGAACTTGCATAGGGGTTGAATCATGCTAACGTAGATCTAACATGGAGGCATATGGATCTAACATATAAAGTGTAGGTCTAAACATATAGGTTTACATAATCATGTTTTTAACCTATAAACTTGCATGTATTCATAACATGATAGCATCACCCAACTTGCATAAACATGGCACAATTTCCAAATTGACATAAAACATATAGATGTCATCACCAAATTATACAACATGACATGTCATCGCCCATTTAACATACAACACATAGGTTCATTTCCAAGCCTTTAACAATTGTAGTTTTATCATCAAACTACATACAACATGATCGCAAATTTAACATGATAAACCACAATAGTTCATAGGCAAACATTATAGAATGGACATGAATAGACATGAATCAGCATCACATATAACTTGGTTCAAATTCTATTTCACAATTCATTACAAATCATGTCTTTAATTTATTCACATCTGAAAGGTAACTACACTTACAACCAAAAAGGAATTCTTGAGTTCTGGGATCTGTATTTTGAAACTAAATTGCTCGCCTTTGATGTAGATCCTTGAATTCTCTTAGTTGAATTAGATTAGATTTGATTTGATGTAGCTTCTATCTTTCCTTTGAGTTGAAAGAGATGACAGCTATTCTAGGTTCACCATTGACGGCATGACGACTCTAGGAATATTTTTGTATGGCTTAGGGTTTAAATTTAGGTTGCTTATATAGAAGTTTGATTAATTAAGAGTCGTCAGATTAACCTAGAAGCAATCAAAACCATCCAAACAAGATAGAATAGCCACATTAGCCCTAATGACTCAGCAAAGAGTCAGTAAGCACTCAACAATGACTCACTGTTCGGATCAGAACACTCCAGAAATCTGTGCAGGTTTTTAGCCCGACATAGGCGCACTTCCCAAGTGCGCCAGTGCATTTTTGTACTGGCGCACTTCACAAGTGCGCCAGTGCATTCTGGCTTATTTCCGGTTTTTCTACCTAACTTCGTTCGTCCATATCTCCTTCATATAATATCCGTTTTACGCAAACTCGGACTCTATCTCAAGCAGAATACCGAGACGAACGCAATGGCATAACCCGTGTCCCTTAATTATCACATTTGTAATTAATTATTCTTTAATCCGTTACTTTAATGTTAACTGAAAATATGGGGTGTTACATTCTCCCCTCCTTAAAGGATTTCATCCCCGAAATCTTCAAGTGAAGAAGAACGTATATCCTACCATCCAATCGTCCATCTACTCAACCATCAAACACAGGCATCCATTGTCCTTAAAAGACTTCTAATGCTTCATGATCATATGCGTAGTGTGTGTACATGTCCTTATCTAATGCAAAATCAGGCGGTCTACTGATTCAGTTGACCTCCTTAATGCAAATTATGTGAGTGTTATGAGTCCATTATGTATGCAATCTTCCCTAATCATACTTTCTACATGAGTGCACAATCATTCATATGAATGCAACGTCCACATGATAACACATCAAGTTTCAATCACATACAAATACATATATGCATATGCAATATGAAAGTGACTGAGCCGATCTAACACCTAATGTGTGGGTATATGCATCCACGGCCAACCACTTGCAACCATCAATCATAACATGTTTCAAATACATGTTTACACCCATTGGTTTCAACCTAAGGATCAAGAACAACGCTGAGGAAATATACTCAAAAAGGATAGATACGAGCATGAATAAACTTAAGGAAAAAGAGATCAAAGATGTACCCTCAAAAAGAAAAGGTTAGGCTACGCGTATTTTGGCCTCAGTCTCCCAAGTCGCGTCTTCCTCAGTGTTACTCCATTGAACTTTAACAAGTTTGACTTTGTGGTTGCGTAGCTTTTTGACTTCTGTACCCAAGATGCGAGTTGGAACTCTTCTCACAGTCGCCTCTCGTTCTACTTCTACTTCCTCTAATATGCTTGGTTCCACCACTTCCGCAGACTCATGTAAGCACTTTCGTAGGTGAGAAACATGAAAGACATTATGAACTCCAGCCAATCTTTCGGGCAGCTCTACTCTATAAGCCATATTCCCAATCTTCTTAATGATAGGAAACGACCCTACAAATCTTGGTGCCAACTTTCCTGCGGATCCAAAGCGAACGACGTTCCTTAAAGGAGATACTTTAAGGAACACCTTGTCTCCAACTTCAAACTAAAGGTCGGTTCTTCTTTTGTCTGCGTAGGACTTCTGTCTATCTTGAGCAGTCTTCATTCTTCTTCGTATCAAGTCCACTTTCTCTGAAGTTTCTCTGATCATGTCTGGTCCAAGTATGAGCTTGTCTGTAGACTCCCACCAACAAGTTGGTGATCGGCATGGTCTTCCATATAAAACTTCGAAAGGTGTCATTCCTATGGGGGCTTGGTAGCTATTGTTGTAAGCGAATTCCACTAAAGGAAGATGATCCTCCCATGTACCTCCAAAGTCAAGAATGCATAGTCTCAAGAGGTCTTCAAATACTCTGTTCACTCTTTTCGTCTGACCATCGATTTGGGGGTGATAGGCCGTGCTTAGGCATAATTGTGTGCCTACAGCTTCTTGCAAACTCCTCCAAAACTCGCTCGTAAAGATAGGATCTCGGTCACTCACTATGCTAGAGGGTATCCCATGGAGTCGAACTATCTTTTTAAGGTATATGGATGCTAGGGATGAGGCAGTCCTTCTACTCTTAACGGGTATGAAGTGAGCACTTTTTGTGAGCCTGTCCGCTATTACCCAAATACTGGTATTGTTTCTCATTGACCTAGGCAGCCCATCTATAAAGTCCATCGAGATGCTATCCCATATTCACTCTGGGACCTCTAGAGGATGAAGCAAACCACCAGGATTCTTCTGCTCCGCCTTGACTTGTTGGCATATCATGCACTTAGAAACGAATTCAGCTACGTCCCCCTTCATGCCATTCCAAAATAAAACCCTTTTGATGTATTCGTACATTTTGTCTCCACCGGGGTGTATGGTCAACTTGGAATGGTGTGCTTCTTCAAGAACTTTCTTACCCAAACCCCTTGCTTGTGGGACGCATAGTCTTCCATCCGGCCTCAACCAACCCTTATCATTGATTGAATATTTATTGAGGTGACTAGAAGTCTCACCCCTACTCAGCTTATCTATCACATCAACTAGCTGAGGGTCTCCACGTTGTGCGGTCACTATTGAGTCCAAAAGAGCAGGCCGCACCTCTAGCGATGCTAACAAACCAGTCACATGATCGATAGAGGGTCTAAAATCAAAGTTGGCTATGTACTCCAAGCTTTGCCTTTTTACAAAGAGAGGGCTTAGGGTCAGCTTCTTTCTACTCAAAGCGTCTGCTACTACATTTCCCTTACCAGGAGTATAGAAAATCTCAAAATCATATGAGGCAAGAAACTCCATCCATCTTTGCTGCCTCAAGTTGAGATCTTTCTACGAGAAAAGGTACTTCAACGATTTATGGTCAGTAAACAATTCAAACTTCTCACCTAGGAGATAATGGCGCCAAGACTTAAGTGCAAAGACGATGGCAGCCAACTCTAGATCGTGGGTTGGGTACTTTTTCTCATGTACTCTCAACTGTCTTCCACCATAAGCTACTATCTTCCCTTCTTGCATCAAGACAGCGCCTAGTGATGTACCGCATGCATCTGTATATACGGTAAACATATTGCTTCCATCAGGCAATGTCAGAACTGGGACTATTGTCAGAGCCCTTTTCAAGCGTTGGAAAGCAATATCGCAATCCAAATCCCAAGTGAAAGTTAGGTTCTTCTTCGTCAACCTTGTAAATGGAGCTGATATTTTTGCAAAGTCCTTGATAAACATTCGGTAAAAGCCTGCTAGCCCGAGAAAGCTTCGTACTTCGGTTGCATTCCGTGGGACCTTCTAGTATTGCACCGCAACTACTTTTGCGGGGTCCACCGCTAATCCCTCTTTGGACAACACATGTCCAAGAAACCTTACTTCTTCTCTCTAGAAATGGCATTTGGAGAATTTGGCTTTTAACTGATGTGCACGAAGAGTATCCATGACTTCCTTTAGATGCTGAGCATGCTCTTCCTCACTCTTCGAGAAAATCAAAATGTCATCCACGAAGACCACTACAAACTTATTGAGGAATTCCCTAAACACCCTGCTCATCAAATCGATGAAATAAGCGGGTGCGTTTGTCAAGCCGAAAGGCATGACAACCCACTCGAAGAAACCATCCGGAGTTCTGAACGCGGTCTTATCAATGCTATCTTCATCCACTCTTAGCCGATGAAACCCAGTAGCCAGATTTAGTTGGAAGAAAACCGATGCACCTACAAGTCGCCTATTCTTGGAAGTGGGTGCCTATTCTTCTTGGTCAGCTTGTTTATCTCCCTATAATCAACGCATAGGCGAAGAGAACCATCCGCTTTAGTTGCGAACACTACTGGAGCTCCCCATTCAGAAATACTCCGCCTTATAAACCCCTTTTCTAGCAGCTCTTTAACTTGCTTGCTCAGCTCTTTCTGCTCCCTTGGAGCCATGTGCCTAACGGGTAAGGCGACGGGTTTTGCATTATCAACGAGGAATATGCGAACGTCTATCTTCCACTTCGGAGGTAAGCCCTTCACCTCTTCAAACACATCCGAGTATTCACAGACTACTCTAACAGACTGCAAGTTCTCAATAGACGCATCAAGAGATTCTAGATAACTAAGTATAACAGAGTTCATAGGATTACAAGAAATTTCGAGAATGTTACCGAGGCGAGTCATGAGTCTAACCACTCTTTTTTCACAATCAAGGACAACACCATTACTGGATAGCCAATCCATACCTAAAATCAACCCATAGCGCATGAAGCCCAAAACATAGGCGTTACATCTAAACACAATGCTTAGTATAGAAATTTTCAAACCCAAACAAACCATTGACAAATAAGCTGAGCCCCCAATTGGATTTGAAACAACCAAGGGATCCTCTACTATACTGGTGTCTAGGTGCAGAGATTCAACTAAAGCAGTAGATATAAAAGAGTGCGATGCGCCGGAATCAAAGAGTGTACGAACAGGATGATCAAAAAGATAAACTAAACTCTCAACATAAATATTTCTACCTCGTTCTTGCGGAGGTGCTATGAGAGCGTGAACCTGCCCTCCAGAAGTAGAACCATCCCTCTGCCCTTGCCCTTGCTTTCTTGGGCAGTCCTTAGCCATGTGTCATGTCTCGCCGCAATGGAAACAACCACCCATCTTCCACTTCTTCTTCCTGCAATCCTTAACCAGATGTCCAGGAATGCCACAGAAATTGCACTTCCTCTTGTCACGGGGTTTGTTGTTCTTCCCGCCTTTCTTTGAATCTGTCTTTTTGTTCTGTGACCCCTCCGCTTTCTTTTCTTGAGGCACCTCCACCTTTGCCTCTTTCTTGCCCTTGTCTTCCTCGTGTAACAATGCCATGCCCACCAGTCTCTCATAAGTCGCCCCCATGGGTATGTGGGTCAAAGCTAGGCTTTGTAGTGGCTCATTCAGTCCCTTAACAAAACGAAGAGCCTTCTTATGAGGAGTGTTCACTAAATCCAATTCGAATCTGGCTAGCTGGTTGAATTGGTTGACGTATTCTTTGACCGTCATACTTCCTTGCTTAAGAGATAAGAACTTTTCCACCTGTAGACTTCGTTCAGCTTGTGAGAGGAATTTCATTTCAAACCTCATTCTGAAATCTTTCCAAGTTTCAACCGGTCTCTCAACATTGGTGACCTCTCACCAATAAGAAGCTTCGTCTTTAAGCAACCATACCGCCAACTGTATCTTTTGCCTATTATCCACCTAGAAGATAACGAATAGATCCTCAGTTTCTTTGAGCTAGTTCTTTTCTTCTACGAATGATTCAGTTCCATTGAAATTATTTCCACCCATGACTCTAAAGTCTCTACAAATCTTTGAGAAAGCATTTGCACGAGGAGGAGGAACCGCTGCAGCTGGGGGATGAGGTAGGTCTGCTAGGCCTGCGTCGTTGGCCCTAGCCTCTAGGTACCTCCTGAACCAGCCAGGTATCGGTACACCCTCTGGAAGGTTAAGATCCCCAGACATGCTGAAACGAAAAAGGAAAGATTCAAAACAAAGGATAGAAAGATTGTGCATGTGGCTTTGGGGGATTATGCCTTTTAAAGTAAAATAACACTTTTTCCTGAAAAATGCTTCTTTATACTTCTTTTTAAAAATAGTTTTCAAAAACTTTTATCTAATCTAGTAAACCTTTGCTCTGATGCCAAGTGAAACACCCCACCTCTGTTAAGTTCACTCACAGAGGGAATGCCTTAACTTTGGTGGAGCATTATAGGTAAAAGACACGGATAATTTACATGACAGATATATATAAGTAGCGGAAAATAAAACTAACTTTATTTCAAATGTGGTTCATAACAAAACATTACAGCAAACTATTTCAAACCAACTTCCAAACCAGTACATCATAATTTCTGTCTTGATTATTTTCTAAAGAAGCATAAAACAAAATAAAACTACATAAATCCCCAAGTAGTAGTGTATCCAAAGTCATAACCAAAAGCAAGAGATTCCAATCTATACATCACAGAGTCTTCAAGCTTGGAAAGATGAACGGTCCAAATTAAGCTAAGTTATTCCCTCCCTAGGTACCGGGGGGGACGAAAGAAAAGAGAGCGAAAGAAAAATGGGTCAGACCTAATGTATGAGTAAGTCCAGTGAATTTTCAGTGTGTGAATAAGGAAAAGTTCATGATAGCAATAAACTGAAAATAGGACAGTTCCAGAACAATAAACTAACATAAAACTATACAAGGCAGGATAAACTAAATATACATCGCACCCATGTCTAATTCTCTGCACCTACTTAAACTTTTCCAACTAGCACCACATGTTCATGGTGAAATGATCCCCTTATATCGATCAGATCCTACTCGCATGCATTTATCACATGTGTCATTCGGCCACCGCTTGACTGTAGATACCTGTGCTAGTCCCACCACGGGGTGTATCAAATCCTATGGTGGCAACCCGACACGATTCAAGATGCACAGTGTATGGCTACTGATGCCCAGTGCCTGCTTTTTCCACTCTGGAGTATGTGTACGCCCGTACTCCGTCGGAACCTACACTGACGCACCACCCTCCGACGTTTTGACTGCTTACAATTCAGCCCAGTAATCGTGCCCCACCCTGCCTAGTTTAGGGTTCCATGATACATCTATGTGGGTTACTGCTAAAATGGATCCCCATTACTAGGGTTTTCTAGCCAACATGTTAAATTGGTTAAGTGTCCTAACCCCACCCATCAGTTTAGTTAACATGTTGAATTGGTTAAGTGTTTCCTTAATTGACTTAACCCTACCAATCTTGACTTAGCTTTATTAAAGCACCAACCACTCACATTATATAGGTATTGTTGTGGTCACTGGATGTGCCGATCAGTTCTGGGCAGTTTTACACCACAACCCAGTCTAACCTCGAGTCCTTTTTGGGCTCAATGCACTAACCACCCACATTAGACTGGTATTGTTGTGGTCACTGGATGTGCTGGTCGGTTCCGAGCAGTTTTACACCATAACTCAATCTAACCTCGGGTTAAGCATATTCGTCTTTTCTAAATTTACATATTTATCCTTTTATGCTTATATGTAAATTTGTCAACAATTTATTGTCATTGCCCACTTTCCTTCTAAATCAAATTCATAATTTATGGTATGTAAATTATACCATTACAATGTCATACCATTTACATGGTTATGAGCCAAATATGTCAATTACATGTAGTTTCATATTTTCCCCCAACGTTACCCCCGTTGTACGTTCGCAAAGTTTCGTAGAATGTTAGGCTCGACATTTTAGCCTAACTTATAAACCAAAAGGGGAAAAAGAGGAACTTGCAACATTCCAACATCATACAAAAATATGGATCTCACTATAGACGTGTCACATGAACTTGGCATAATATACTTTTAATTATGAACATGAAAACTAGATCTATGCAACATGAATCATAAAATAATAGTTTAACATAGAACTACCAAAACTTAATTATACATGTAGTGGTGAACTTGCATAGGGGTTGAATCATGCTAACATAGATCTAACATAGAGGCATATGGATCTAACATATAAAGTGTAGGTCTAAACATATAGGTTTACATAATCATGTTTTTAACGTATAAACTTGCATGTATTCATAACATGATAGCATCACCGAACTTGCATAAACATGGCATAATTTCCAAATTTACATACAACATATAGATGTCATCACCAAATTATACAACATGACATGTCATCGCCCATTTAACATACAACACATAGGTTCATTGCCAAGCCTTTAACAATGGTAGTTTTATCATCAAACTACATACAACATGATCGCAAATTTAACATGATAAACCACAATAGTTCATAGGCAAACATGATAGAATGGAAATGAATAGACATGAATCAGCATCACATATAACTTGGTTCAAATTCTATTTCATAATTCATTACAAATCATGTCTTTAATTTATTCACATCTGAAAGGTAACTACACTTACAACCAAAAAGGAATTCTTGAGTTCTGCGATCTGTATTCTGAAACTGAATTGCTTGCCTTTGATGTAGATCGTTGAATTCTCTTAGTTGCATTAGATTAGATTTGATTTGATGTAGCTTCTATCTTGCCTTTGAGTTAAAAGAGATGACGGCTATTCTAAGTTCACCATTGATGGCATGACGGCTGTTGGAATATTTTTGTGTGGCTTAGGGTTTAGATTTAGGTTGCTTATATAGAAGTTTGATAAATTTAGAGCCTTCAGATTAACCTAGAAGCAATCAAAACCATCCAGACAAGATAGAATAGCCACATTAGCCCTAATGACTCAGCAAAGAGTCAGAAAGGACTCGGCAATGACTCACTATTCGGATCAGAACACTCCAGAAATCTGTGCAGGTTTTTAGCCCGACATGGGCGCACTTCCCAAGTAAAACGACCCGAACTTCCCCGATCTCCGAAGAGAAGACAAAGAACGAATCACTTTGAGGACAAGACAGATTAGAACGTAGATAGAAGAACTTTTCATTGTTAATTACAACAATTCCATCAGAATACAAGAATATACAGAGTATGAATAAATATTACACAGAAAATATCAAAGATTTAAATTATATTTAAATACATCGCAGCGGAAAAATAATACAATACACAACTGAAAGTGATAAACGGATATAGAGCTTTCCGTATATCGTTCCAGCTGTAAATCAGGATCCTGTGAATATAAATTTGCAAAACCAAAACTACTAGCTGCCCGTGTCAAAATAAGGGCACCCAGAGTTTAGGTTAAAACAATAAACTCCAGGTCAGTCATGTGACTGGTGTGAGAACTAAACAGCTATTAATCTTTATTTTAAAGTTAGGTAAATCAAGGGACCACGTTGTATAACACGGAACGGGTTTCCTCCCAAGAATACCAGTGCATAAAACAACAACGCAATGCTAAATAAAGAACAATGAAGCTATTATAAGACCTAGGTCCCATCACACAATGTAACGCAAGCCGGAGGATAAGGTTTTTACCTTATAATAGCCAAAGAATGCTTGATACGCTTAAAACAAATTATTTTGATGGTACTATAAGTGTATAGTGTCAAAACAATTTCAATCATAAGTATCAATCATAGACGGCATAGCATCCCATGCTACAATGTCGCCAATACTAGGCTCTACAAATAAAACCGCAAAGTCACGTATTGGAAGTTGGATTTCCATATGTGAACCGAGGCAAAAGATAGTCCTCTACCGATTTCGAGACTGTCTAGTCCGAGTCTCAGGCAAGCGCGCAGGCAAGCCTTGGATCGTCAGGGCCGGTCCACTGATGTGGATTATTATGCCTGAACACTACGTTTCCCCGCCCTTTGGGGCGTAAATGAGCCAACAAATGACTCCATCGGCTTCACATAGTCACCGATGTATCTGAGGCGCCTCGCAACAGCAACAATCACATAAGTCAAACTCGTCAGGGCGTGTAAAACCACTGACGCCACTTCTAGCTAGAAGGAAACACATGCCCTCCCTCAGGTCCTCTCCCGTTTCTGGTTCACAACCGGGGTGTGAGGCTCGCGAATCAACGCTACACAAAGCTATGCCACACAGGCTGTGCTTTGATCATCAACCACAAGACTTTGGTTTTCAACAGAAGCCTTGATCATATTGCCACTTAGGCATGCCACACAGGCAATTCACTCCATGCGTTTGATATCCATCAATATATAACCTCTGAGCTCGTACGTCTCAGAGAAGGGCGTTAAGCAAGAGAATAAATTCTCCGCCGCCAAACAGATATATATTTAATAGAAATCAAGCACACAGAATAAAATCCAGTGTCAGACACACAGTCCATTTACAAGTCCGTTCTGGGTCTGAATGAAACCGAAGGCACCTTGTACCTCGCTTATCCATCGTCCAGAGTGCACCACACAACTGCATAAGCATTATATATAAATAATTAACGCTTACACAGTCTGTCAACCCATCGATTGACATACAACTAAACAATCGGGATTAGTGTACGTCAAATATCATCCCAATACCTGTGTGGGGTTTCAAATCAACAAACACAGATTTTTATTTGTGCAGTTGGGCGATATGTAAAATTTATCGTCCCAATCAATATCAGTCAAATAAGTGTATATAAACAAATCGTCCGATTTGCTTATAAATATTTATTTTAGATACATGTTAAAAATCATATTTTTAACTATAAAATATTTTCCACTATAAAATATTTTATTTCATTCCACATCACACAATCAAATTTCACCACACAGCAATCAAACAAACAAGTCATCCATGGTCTGTGGACGACGGGTGTCGGGTGCTGCTAAGCACCGTCTGCATCCTAGTATATATTTCAAACTAGAAATAAAAATAAAAGTGAGGAGTTCTCACCGAGAGCTAAACCAGACGTCGCGACTCTTCATATGTAGGAAATCTTCATCGTGCTTGCCTTCTGTCACTTTCGTCTTCCGTATTCACTACATATATAAAAATCACATTTTTATATTCTCTAGTGTAAAAAAATCATATTTTTATTACTCTACATTAATAAAAATCATATTTTTATATCTCTACTAATATAAAAAATTTATTTTTAATCTTCCACATGCTTAAAAATTATATTTTTATCTTGCTACACGCATATAAAAGATTATAATTTTATCTTCATGCTTATATAAAATTATATTTTTAACCTTTCAATAATATAAAAATTATATTTTTAACCTTTCTATTATATAAAAATTATATTTTTTACCTTTCTATAATATAAAAGTTATATTTTTATGCATATAAAAATCCTGTCTTTTATATAACTAAAATCTAATTTTCTTATAACTAAAAATCTAATTTTTCTTAGGAATAAAATCAATTCTTTTAGAAATAAAAATGTAATCTTTCATTAGCAAAAATCCTATCTTTCATCTCTAATTAATATAGATAAGAACTGATTTAAAAGAATGTTAATTTAAATAAAGCAATCACCTTTCCCTTCGTTAAAATAATCTAATCCTTCATGAATTTAAAGTTATATAAAAAAAACTGAAAATTATAAATTACAAATCAATGTAAACAATAAAAACTTACCAATTTCGGATTGAGGAGGGTTGAGGGGGCGTTTCACGTTGAAGAGGAGGGGGGAAATCGGAGTCGCTCACGTCGCCGGAGCCTAGAGGCGGAGGGTGGCAGCAATCGGCGGCGCAGGGGTGGGTGCGGTGGCCAGGTTGGGCGGTCGGTGGTTTTCGATGTGGGTCGGGGTCTTGGGGATTGGGCGCTCGATTGAAGAGGGGGATGGAGGCTGTGGGGGCGCGATGTGAAGGAGGGGGTGGTCGGAGCGGAGATGGAGAGGATCGGAGGTGGGGACCGCTGCGCGATGGCCAGAGCGTATCCTGATCGTGCGCCCATTTTTTTATTTGATTTGATTCTGAGAAGTAACGGGGGGGGGGGTGCGGTGAAGGGAGAAAAGTAAAAGGAAGGGTTGACTTTTAATTTAATTAAAATTTTAAATTCTCAAAAAGTTACTTTTTATTTTGAACTCAGAATCGAACCCACCGACTGTCGTTCCTAGCGTATTACCTTCATTCTGAACACAATGGAATATGTATCGTAGGCCAATTCGACTGTTACGATCTGTTTTCGCTTAAATTAAATTATAAATCTTTATATATTCAATTTAAACGCACATTTCAATTTACCGGGGCCACATATAGTCTCTAAAAATTCCAGAAAAATTATTTCTAGCTTCGTATCGATGATACGGTCCTAACAAAACTAATTTTGTCAAATTCTGAGACCGTTTGAAAAATGGTCATTTTCTGGTCGACCCGATTTGACTGAAACTGTCAAAACATGTTTTACTTCGCCATGCTCACATATTGACTTCAAAAATTATGAATTTTGAAACCTAGCAATAATTTGACGTTTTGGCTCCAACAAAAGTGGTTTCGTCGACAACAGAGGTCGTTTGCAAAATGGCTATTCTTAAGGGCCTTTATATATATTAAAAAATATATAAATTCCACAGCGACTTTTCTGAATTTTAAACTGGACTTATCTTTCACTCTATAAAGTGAAATCTCAGTTTCTTAGATTCATTAGAAAGATATGATCAAACAGATTCGAATATTTCTTCTTTCGCTGAAATCCGATTTATTTTGAATCATGTACATTCATTTGAAATTCGAAATTGAATTTTCGAACTACCGCGCCATTTCAGGCTCGTTATATAATTAAAATAAAATTATTCGTTTTAACTTCATCGAAAATAAATTTTTAGTCGTTATTATTTAAAATAACCATTTTAAATAAGCAAAATTCAATAAAATTGCCAAAATAAAATTTTAAATTGGCTCAAATTTCCGGGTTATTGCACTAAGTGCTCTAGTGCATTTTTGTACTGGCGCACTTCACAAGTGTGCCAGTGCATTCTGGCTTATTTCCGGTTTCTCTGTCTAACTTCGTTCGTCTATATCTCCTTTATATGGTATATGTTTTATGCAAACTCGGACTCTATCACAAGCAGAATTCCGAGATGAATGCAATGGAGTAACCCGTGTCCCTTAATTATCACATTTGGAATTAATTATTCTTTAATTCATTACTTTAATGCTAACTGAAAATACGGGGTGCTACAGACCCCCTCGTACATATCCTTGATAAGGGTAACGTACTTTGATGGCACCCTCTTCCTTTCTAGCGCCCACCACATAACCTTCCTCGAAACTCTGTCATAAGCTTTCTCCAAATCGATAAAAAACCATGTGAAGATCTTTCTTATGCTCCCTGTATCTCTCCATAAGTTGCCTAATCAAGAAAATCGCCTTAGTAATTGACCTTCCAGGCATGAAACCAAATTGATTCCTAGAGACACTTGTCAACCTCCTCAAACGTTGTTTGCAAAACTCTCTCCCAAAGCGTCATTGTATGACTCATAAGCTTATTTCCTCTGAAGTTTGTGCAACTTTGAATATCTCCTTTATTCTCGAAGATTGGAACTAAAATACTTCTCTTCCACTCATCTGACATCTTGTTTGATTTAAAAATATTATTAAACAACTTAGTAGCTAGGTTATCCCTGCATCTCCAAAGCATCTCCACACTTCAATAGGAATGTCATCAGGCCCTACCACTTGTTAGTTTTCATCCATTTCAAAGCCCCCTTTACCTCATCCTCGTGAATTCTTCGAACGAAATATCTACCGGTGATGTCAGCGTAGTCTTCTAACTCGATCGAGGAGCTATCACTTTCTTCGTTGAAATTCCTATCGAAGTATGCATTCCACCTATTTTTTATCTCAACGTCCTTCAACAAAATCCTATCGTTCTCATCTTTAATGCATTTAACCGGGTTGAAGTATCTTGTCCTCCTCTCGCGTAGTTTGGCTTTTCTATAGACGTCTCTTTCACCCTCCTTCGTACTTAGCCTTTGATACAAATCTTCATATGCTCGACCTCCTACTTCACTCACAGCTCTCTTTGTAGTCTTCTTTGACACTTTGTACTTTTGTATGTTGTCCTCGCTCCTATGATGGTGCATGCATTTGTATCATTCCTTCTTCTCTTTGATAGCCTTTTGCACCTCGTCGTTCCACCACCACCAATCCTTAGGTTCACGCTTATTTCCTCTTGTTTTCCCAGACACCTCAGTAGCCACTCTTCTAACGCAAGTTGTCATCTCATTCAACATGACATTTGCTTCACCTTTCATGTTCCATAGCTCTTCTCCCCTCACTCTATCTTTAAATACCCGTAAGTCGTCTCCTTTGGGATTCCACCATTTCGTCCTACTAATCTTCACTCTCTTATCCTTCACCGCTCTAAGACGGAACACGTAAACTAAGAGATGGTGTTGTGAGATGACACATTCTCCATATATGACCTTGCAATCAACACAATCTCCTTTACTGTCCCTTATAGTTAGGGCAAAGTCGATCTGGCTAGAATGTTGGCTACTACTGAAGGTGATCAAATATGATTGTCTCTTTATAAAGAAGGTATTAGCAATCATGAGATCAAAAGACAAAACGAAATTCAATATTTCTTCACCCTCTTGGCTCCTACTGCTAAAACCACTATGCACTCTTTCAAATCCCTCGCTAGATAAGCTAACATGACCATTGAAGTCTCCTCCTATAAAAAGTTTCTCGCTATTAGGCACTTCTCTAACCATGACATCCAAGTCTTCTCAGAACTTCCCCTTGGCTTCTTCACTTAGGCCTACTTGTAGGGCATATGCACTAATGACATTCACTAATAATTATATTTTAAAAAATTTGAAAATTTGAAACCATCTTGAATAACTTTGAAATAAATCATAAAGTTTATAAAACTCACTATTTTAGTAATGACTATAGTCGTATATAAATGTTTTTACTAATTGTAGGAGCATGCATGTAACTGAACTCCAGGAATAAATAGAATAACTACATGTGTCAAAATTCAAACCATTTGATGTCTTTTGCAAGTTTGTATCTCCACCGTTTTTTGTGTCATCTTATAAAACCAATGTTTTTTGTTATATAGATATGAAAAAATGTTATGAATCTATCATTTCTAGTTATTTCATGCTGATATTTGCTTCTTTCTAGGTTGTTTGCTCTTTTGTCTTTTTAAAGTAATACTAAATTATTATTATTAAATAATTAATAATTAATTTTGATAATTAATAATTAAGAAGTAATCTTTAATATTAATAATTAAGAAGTAATAATTAAGAAGCAATATTTAATATTTAGTAATTATTTGATTATTAATAATTAAAATGCTTTTATTATAGAAAATTGTATAAACTTATTTTCAACAGTTCTTTTTTCTACTCTTTGTAAAAGGGGTCCACTAAATATTAATAATAGCTAATAATTAATAATTAATAGTTAATAATCAATAATTTTAATATTTAAGTATAATTAATAACCAATAACAACCTTACAAATAAAAATAATTCATAATTACTATTGAATAATTAATGCATAATAGTTAATAAATAGTAATTATCTTTTCATAATTTATGTTTAGTGTTTAACAATTAATAATTAGTAAAAAATAAACGACAAACTTTCGATACTGTAATAAACGACAAGCTTCTCTTGTGGGGTGCCAAAACGGTACATTTTATTGGGGGTTGAATTTGAAATAGTCGTTGACGATTGAAATTGCATTAGAATAAGAGATTGAATTTAAATTTAAATTAACTGAAACAGTACATTAACTTGAATTCAAATAGGAAAATTAATGTAAACAGCTAAAAAATAAGCTATTGAAAAACCTAACCAAATGGTCAGATGTAAGAATGGATGAGTCTAACACCTCTGTACCTTAATCTGGTTAATTCTGCTAGGCAATGGTAGGGTGAAATTTTGAGTATGTTAAAAACCCGGCGGTCATGAAATGTTAGTGCTAAAGAATAAAAAATTTGGTGGGAAAAGCGAAATTTTGGCTCCATGGTTACTCAATTTGATTTGATTTCGCCTACCTGTAGTTGCTGACCGTCGCTTGAGCTTGGCATCAACCGCTGGAGTTGCTAGAACCAGATCTATCATTGCAAATTACAAGATCTATAGTCTTCATTTATTTGAACCTTTTCCATTAATAGTCGTTTACTTCTGCTTTTAAGTGCTACTAAAAAGCAGGTACTCTAATTCTAGTAAAGTAAAATAAATGAATGTTATAATGAATTCGAAATTATTTCGATGTATACATGGTTAACATTGGTATTGATACCTTCACTTGTTTATGATGGTTGTTCATCAGAAGATACGTACTACATTTCAGTGCCCAGTTTTCTTTACATGTAAATTTGTTGAAATTTTAAGTTGTACCTCCTAGGTGCAAACCAAAAAAACCTTTAGTTTTGAGTTCGTGTATGTTCATGCTACAACCAAAACAACGTATTATAACTGCTATTGGAGTATTTGGGTGCTCAGTTAGTTCAAAATTTTCACATTTACTAGGGATTAAATCAGTAGAAGACAAGTACAAATATTATAGTAATAAATAACTGAAAATAACAGAGGGGTGTTATGTGAGTGCACCATTATGTCGTTAATTTGTTCAGGATAAGCCATAAAGATGAATCACATGTTTTTTTTGAGGGAGCAGCAAAAAGCATTTCCAGTTTATTAGTGTGACAAGTACAAATATTATTAAAATATTCTGTGAGCTGTGTAACTAATCAGAGAAAACATAGTAAATTGTGCTTGAATAGGCTGAATAGCGCACCAATCCTTCTGTACCAAAATCCTATGTGCCCCATGTCTCCAACCAATCACAGTCCCCTAATTTTCGCCTATTGCAGTTAAACCCCTCAATTATCCAGAGACTTAAATGCAAAAAAAGGAAATGAGGAGATTTGATTGGTGGGCATTGTTGAGTAAAACTTTATAATTTCCTCTATGTAGATAAGCTTAGAAGTGAAGTGCAGTAAAACAATTGACAGATAGATGAAAATAACAAGCAACAACACAAGAGATTTTTGTTTACGTGGAAAATCCAATGAGGGAAAAACCGTGGGACTAGAAGTCCAATTCTTCCATTATAAGATGATAGTAGGATTACAAGAACTCACCACAAATATTGGATGGTTTTCTATTTTTGTATATATCTCACACTCAGTGGCTCACTCAAGCTTGAGGATAAAGACTTCTCAAGCTATCTCTCTTTTTGTGTATTTCTATATATATTTTCACACACTCTCTCACACTCATATATATAAGTGTGGAATACAAAAGGTTCTCTCACAATGTGGCTTTCAAACTTCATCTTGGAAATAATGTTTCCATTTGAATTGCAATAAATATGCATAGAATTTGATGTGTCTACACACATTTCAACAATATTTGTTGAGCATTCCAATAAATTAGGAGGGAAAACCCAACAAATCTCCCCTTTCCCGACTTAATCAGGAAGCACTACCATACCAGCACCATCACAACAGTCATCAAATTTCTTAGTTGGTATGGCCTTTGTCAACATGTCTGACCAATTATCATTAGTTTGAACTTTTTTGAGTTGCAACAGCTTTGCTTCCAACACATCTCTATTCCAGTGATATCGAACATCGATGTGTTTCGATCGGGAATGGTAGGATGAATTTTTAGCAAGTTGAATTGTACTTTGATTGTCACAATAGATCGTAAGTTTCTTGTTTTTGACCCAACTCTAACAAGAAGTTTTTTAGCCATATCATCTCTTTGCATGATTCTGTAGCTGCAATGAATTCGGCTTCGGTTGTAGACAAGGCAACACATTTTTGGAGCTTTGATTGCCAAGATACTGCTCCCCTCGAAGAAGTAATCAAATAACCTGATGTTGATTTTCTAGAGTCAACATCTCCTACCATATCAGCGTCTGTGTATCCTTTTAATATAGGTTTTCCTTTTCCGAAGCACAAACATCTTTTGGTTGTTCCTCGGAGATAGAGAAATATCCATTTAACAGCAGCCCAATGTTGCTTTCCAGGATTTGATAAATATCGACTCACGGCTCCAATAGCATATGCAATGTCCGTTCGTGTACATATCATGGCATACATTAAACTGCCAACAGCGGAAGAATACGGGACATTTTCCATTTCAGCCATTTCATTTTTCAGTTTTTGGACTGTGTTCCTTGTCTAATTTAAAGTGGTTGGCAAGTAGTACACTTACAGGCTTGGCCTTGTACATGTTAAATCTTTCAAGAATTTTCTCTATGTATCTTTCTTTCGATAACCACAATAGTCCTTTGGATCTATCGTGACTGACTTTCATTCCAAGAATCTGTTGTGCTGTTCCCAGATCTTTCATTGCAAAAGATTCGCTTAGAGCCTTCTTGAGAGCTGTAATTTTCTTTTTGTCCTATCCAACAATCAACATATAATAAAAGTATGATGAAATCACCACCAACATACTTCTTTATATAGACACAGTGATTGCATAGAGTCTTCTTGAACTCATGTTGAGTCATGAATGAGTCGAACTTCTTATACCATTGGCGCGGTGCTTGTTTTAAACCATATAGACTCTTCTCGAGATGACACACAAGATTTTCATTTCTCGCAACTTTGAACCCCTTGGGTTGCTCCATATAGATCTCTTCCTCTAGGTCTCCATGTAAAAGTGCTGTTTTAACATCGAGTTTTTCAATTTCTAAGTCTAAACAAGCTGTTAGACCCATTACGACTCTAATGGATAACATTTTTACCATGGGAGAAAATATTTCATCAAAATCAATACCTTTCTTTTGATTCAACCCTTAACAACAATTTGTGCTTTGTATCTGGGTAGACTATTCTTCTCTTATGTTTTTAACTTGTACACCCATTTGCATTTTAAGGCTCGTTTTCCCTTGGGTAGCTCCACCAGATCATATGTACGATTGTCATGCAAGGATTGCATTTCTTTCTGCATAGCTTTCTCCCATTCTTCTTTGTGTTCACTGGTTATAGCTTGTTCGTAACTTTGAGGCTCCCCCTCATCATCGATTATCACATACTCATCTCTAGGATATCTAGTAGAGGCACGTCTTTCTCTTGTAGAACGTCGTAATGGAGGTTGTGTTGTGGCATTTGTTTTATCTGTCATCTCTTCATTTGACTGAGATTGTTCATGCAATGATGGCTCTTCAATTGATTGTTCAGTAACTTTATGTTGTCTTTGCAACCCATTATGATTAGGCTCCTCCTCTTGCCTTCCACCAGCATCTTGCATCACAGAGGATGGTGCAGGATCTGAATATATTATTTGCTTAGGTCTGAACTTCTCTGCTTGCTTAAGATCTTCTATTGTCTGGTCTTCAAAGAAAATAACATCCCGGCTTCTAATAATCTTTCTTTTAGTTGGATCCTATAACCGATATCCAAACTCATTTTTAGGTGAACCAAGGTAAATACACTTCTTGGTTTTTGAGCCAATTTTAGCCCGCTCATCTTTAGGAATATGAACGAATGCACGACAACCAAACACCTTCAAGTGGTAATAAGAGATCTTCTTGCCTGACCAAACTTCATCTGGAATGCCTTTGTTTAGTGGACCTGATGGTGAGAGATTAATTATATCAACAGCAGTCTTCACAGCTTCTCCCCAGAATGATTTAGAGAGTTTAGCATGAGATATCATACATCGAACTCTTTCTTCGAAGGTTCGATTCATTCTCTCAGCAACACCGTTTAGTTGAGGTGTCTCTGGAGGTGTTTTCTCAAGAAGGATGCCAAATGTCTTGCAGTACTCTTCAAATGGACCACAATATTCACCACCATTATCAGCTCGGACACACTTCAACTTCTTGTTTGTTTGTCGTTCCACCATGGCATGAAACTCCTTAAAAGGCGCAAGTACATTGTCTTTTTTTTTCCAACAAATACACCCAAACCTTTCTTGAGTGATCATCAATGAATGTTACAAAATATAATGCACCTCTAAGAGTTTTTTCAGTCATAGAGCAGACATCAGTATGTACTAAATCAAGGATATGCTTTCTTCTTGTTGGTCTATTTGATCTATAAAAGGAAACTCTATGTTGTTTCCCATCCAAATAATCAATACAAGGTTCAAGTGTTTTACCTTTCACTTCAGGGATCAACTCCTTTTGGGCAAGTATTTGCAATCCCTTTTCGCTTATGTGTCCTAATCTCTTTTGCCATAGTTCCAATACTGAATCATCATGGACAACATTAGCTTCACCGCGTAAGCAACCGCGTGTTAAATACAAAGAGCCCTCCTTTTTGCCTCGAGCAATGACCATGTTTCCATTTGTGAGTTTCCATTTTCCAGAACCAAATTGATTAACTAAACCAACGTCATCAAGCTTACCTGCATATATTAGATTGAGGCGCATATCTGGAACATGTCTTACATCCTTCAATATAAGCTTGCAACCAGTGTTAGTTTTCAAATGAACATCTCCTATGCCAATAATTTTGCTAGTAACTTGATTACCCATTTTAACAGTACCAAAATTACATTTTGATAAGAAGTAAATAACCATTCATGTGGAGTAATGTGAAAGGAAGCACCTGAGTCGACAATCCATATATTGTCATCATAAGTCAAATTGAGATAATTGTCATCTCCAATAAAGAATACGTCTGATTCTTCTTTGACTGCAACTGCTGTAGTGTTTTGTTCTTCCTTCTTTCTCAGCTCAACTTGATCTGGCTTCACAGTTCCATTTTTTGATCTCTTTTAAGATTACGACATTCAGATTTTTTATGACCTGGTTTACCACAATAATAACAAGTGATTCTGGAGCAGGATTTTGAGCGTCCTCTTGACTTATCATGTCCCTTGTTTTTATTTCTTCCATGAAATTCACTTCTGCCTCGATTCTCTACTGTATGAGCCTCGCTTTGTGTTGTTCCACGCTCTTTTCTTCTTGCCTCTTCATTTAGAAGGCTATCAGCAACCGCATCCATGGTAAGTTTTCCTTCTGGAGCTGAGTTACTTAGAGTAACAACCAAAGTATCCCAACTCGCAGTTAAAGAGCTTAAAAGAAGACATGCTTGCAGTTCATCATCTATCTTCATTTCAATCTTGGTTAACTTGTTTACTAAACCCTTAAAACTATTCAGATGCTCAATCATGCCTTGACCATCTTTGTACTCTGATTTAACCAATCGTCTTACTAGATGAGCTTTGTTTTGAGGTGTCTTCTTTGGAATCATAGACTCAAGTTTCTCCCACAATTGATAGGCATTAGTATAAGTAGATACATGCTCAAATAAATTTTGATCTATATATTTTTGGATCATGGCAACTGCTTTCCAGTTCAAAAGTTCCCAATCTTTTTCGGGCTTTCCTTCTGGCTTATCTGCTTTTCTGATTGGCTTGTACAAATCCTTGCAGTACAAATGATCTTCCATCATTGGCTTCCAGTAAGAAAAATTCTCTGCAGTGAGCTTAAACATTTCACCATCATGTGTAATGGTGGTCTCCATTTTAGCTTACACAAGAAGGAAATATATTGCTAAACCAAGCTCTGATACCACTGTTGAGTAAAACTATATAATTTCCTCTGTGTACATAAGCTTAGAAGTGAAGTGCAATAAAACAATTGACAGATAGATGAAAATAACAAGCAGCAACACAAGAGATTTTTGTTTACGCGGAAAACCCAATGAGGGAAAAACCACAGGGCTAGAAGTCCAATTCTTCCACTATAAGACGATAGTAGGATTACAAGAACTCCCCACAAATATTGGATGGTTTTCTATTTTTGTATATATCTCACACTCAGTGGCTCACTCAAGCTTGAGGATAAAGACTTCTCAAGCTATCTCTCTTTTTGTGTATTTCTATATATTTTTCACACACTCTCTCACGCTCATATATATAAGTATGGAATACAAAAGGTTCTCTCACAATGTGGCTTTCAAACTTCATCATGGAAATAATGTTTCCATTTGAATTGCAATAAATATGCATAGAATTTGATGTGTCTACACACCTTTCAACAATATTTGTTGAGCATTCCAATAAATTAGGAGGGAAAACCTGACAGGCACATGCGGGGACGGGGGGTTGGGCACAAAAGAATTGGTCTCGCTGAATTTAGGCCAATTCTTCTGTCCCCATTCCCCCGTCCCCGTATGCCCAACGACCTAGATTTCTCTGATCTTCACCTTTTGCAATTAAGTCCCATAACAATTGAGGAATTTAACTGCAAAAGGTGGTAATTAGGAAGCGATGATTGGATGGACACGCGGGGCACACCAAGAGATGGGGACAAAACAATTCACCCGGCTGAATAGATATGTATTTTTTCAGTAAAAAAGCCCCACCATTTTTAAGTACATGGATAAATGAAAATAAAATAAAAGAGTAAGCAAAAGCAGTAGGAAAGAACAGTTTGGGTCAAAATGAGTTTATTGCAGCATGTTAAAAATGTAGAAGCAGCATAAATGAAATAGTCCATGCCACATTATTTATTATTTGTTGAGTAATACTATAATGTATGCAACAGTAAGAAAAGACTCAAGTAATTTAGGTAAAAAGTGGAAAACTTGTCCAGTAAAAAGGCTTTGCAAGTTTATATTTTTGGATGGAAAAGTATTTATGGACAATATTGTGCTCATTTTAAACAAAATCACATCTATTTTCATTGTAAGTTCCAACTTTGTTGCAATAATATATATTTATGCTGGAAACTGTAATAATTTGCTAATACATGGGTGGCAGCCATAATGAATTGACTGTGATATTATATGATTATGTAGTTCAGTGAACAATCTGGTTTGAAACAGTGGAACACAACTGAATATCAACTTGAATGTAGACAATGCACCATGCATATCAAGGGCCTGCATGAACAAAACAAATTCATGCACATAGCAATGAAACTACAACTAATTTGCTATATTTAAAAAAACTTGAAGCGAGCTTAGATCAAATACTAGTACACACGAGAATAAAATTATGACAAATGAAAAGACCAAAACATACCGACAAATTTGTAAACATATTTACACTACATGTTATATATAACTAGTGCGAACCCGTGCTACGCACACGCGTTGCGGTAATATCTTATGTGAAAATTTTGCATTTGGATACGCTATGTATAACTATAGTTTAATTCCCATGGATATGGCAGCTACGTATTTTAGGAGCTGCCAGGTAAAAATTTAGTTCAGGCTAAAGCATGTACCCAATTATCAGAATATAAACCGATGCAAGTTTTAAAACATATCTAAAGCATGCTTGGTTTTCTATAGGTTGTTGGTAAGTAGAATAAAAGGTCAGTTGATTAAAGTAATTGACATAACCATTCAAAATGTTAGTTAGAACACAGGGGTCATTGCAAGTAATGTTAAAATAAAAGTGTGCAAAGGGACAATGTGAAGATCGTGTTGCCTAAATACATGCAGCATGTAGAAGTGAATAAAGATCTTGCTTGGTGTACATGCCAGTTCATAGCACTTCAAGCATTCATTATGTTCAACATAGGTACATAAGTACTCAAAAAAAACGGTCTATATGGAAACAATATTATGAAGAAGGATAACACTGTCAAGTTAACATTACTATGCTACACAATTAGCATTCAAATAAACTGAATTTTGATAAAAGTTGGGTAATAAAAATGTTAGTGGACACAATTTATTAATACTGAAAACATATTACACAATTAGCATTCAAATAAATTAGAGTTTGATAAATGCAGAAGCACACCACTTTTTTTCAAACTGCTATGTGTGTGTCATCCTATCGAGGCTAAAGTTAGAATGATCTCAATCATCTGTTGAAGCATGGGTGTTAGTTCAGTGGATTGAACCTCATTATGGTTTATATGGTCTTATGGTTAAAAAATTAAACAAAAGTTGATGTCTTTAATGCACCTTTTATGTAGGAAAATTACTTATAAAAGTGATAAAGTATTGTGCTTATAGCTGAGGGTTTTTTCCCTCTGTTCTAAAGGTCATTGTGCTATTAGTTTTGATTGTTTGTACACACTTAGTTGACATCATCTTGCTATTTCGGGATACGTTCTAACATTCAACGTTCAGGTGCGTTCACTATATAATTAGCTTTTTTGTGTAACAAACCCATGTAACATAAGATGACACAATTTACTGTATTGGCATAACTGCATTATGTTCAAAGAATTAGTTAATGACTTAATGGAGCAATAAAAATGCTTATCTTTGTTGGTTTATAGTAAATTTTAGTTGTATGAAGAGGAAGTTTTAAACTTAGCTACTACTGCTTGAATTAGTAGATTAACAAAGACCGGGGGTATTATCTTCACTTAGTTGCTACCGACCATACTGCCAGTACAAAAATAAAAAACAATAAAGGTATCGCACATATTTCCAAACAGGTAGTTATAATGCATACTCATGGAACGCGCAATATAGTAGACATGAATAAAATTAACAATTTTATTATGTATATGAAGATGCACCTGTGTCAAAGGGTTTACTTTTAGCAAATCATAATTTAATAATTTTTTGGCTAAATTTGATTTATTTTGTAAATGAAAAAATATTTATGCAAGGATATACTGCTATATCTAGTTCAATGGGTTGATCAACCGGGTATAAGTAGAGAACTTCTAAAATAATGTCTGCTCTCTATTGCTATCCAAAACGTAACAATGGAGGGTTGAACATTAGTGTTTATAATTAATCGGAACTACCACTAATACACTATGTACCTTTGTAGTAGTAGTTGGTTAGTAAATTATAGAAGCTTTTTGTACCCAAAAAGATGAATAGTATGCTGCCATCTGAGCTGATGGTTACCCGTAGATGAAGCAAGTAGGTGCTTCGGACCAGTATTTTTCCATTTTAGGCTATATCTAAGACTATTTTAACAACCCGTATTTTCAATAATCTGTTATAACATAAATCGAGGCAGAATTAAATTCTAAAATCTGAATCAAGGGAAACGGGCTATGCCATTGCGTTCGTCTCGGAAAAATACGCGAAATAGAGTCCGAGTTTTCGGAAATCGGAGTCCGTATGACCTGATTAAGGCCCAACAAAGTTTTCAGAAAATTCCAAAGCAAAAACAGATTTCAAATTCAAGTTTGAATTTGAAGATTTGGGCCAGCTTGGGCCAGGCGGGAGAATTCCCGCCAGAGCACCCAAGTCGACAGCCCTGTCGACTTGGGAGTCGACTTGGTTGGATCCAAGTCGACAGCCCTGTCGTCTTGGCTGTCGACTTGGTCCAGCCGGGCTGTTTAGCCTGGTGCACCATTTTGAGATTGTGTTGAGCTTGGGGGCCAGATTCGATTTTAAGGGCTGAGATTGCAACAAGGGTTTAATCCTATGGCCTAAAACACTTGCCTAATCTATAAATAAGACCCTAACCTAGCCCTAAATCATCATTAATCTATCCTATAACTAAACTATGGCAAAATCAATCCTCTCATGGCCTCCACTCTCTTCACAAAATTCCTAAACAATTTCTAAGTGATTTTCCATGCATACAAGTGTTTTCAAACTTGTATGAGCATCATTAGCTTGCATTCAAGTCAAGTTTTTATATTAGCATCATAAAGAAAGTGTTTTGATCATTTTGGCTCAAGGGTTTTTATGTTAGAGCTTGCATTTTGGGTTTGATTGATTTCATAAGGGCTTTGTCATATTTTTGTGACTTCTTAAGCATTGTAAGCCCTATTCTACTTTCATACTTAAACTCTAAAGTTAAATGTATGATATGCAAGTTTATATGCAAGTTTACTATGCTATGATATGCAAGTTTATATGCAAGTTTATCATGTTGTGATATGCAAGTTTATATGCAAGTTTATCACGTTGTGATATGCAAGTTTATATGCAAGTTTATCATGTTGTGATATGCAAGTTTATATGCAAGTATGCCAAGTTATGTTATGCAAGTTTGGGTTGAACATTTTGTTCATGCTATCATGTTATGCAAGCTTATCTTGGGTTTATGAGCATAAAGCTTCAAGCTTTATGCCAAAGCTTGCATTTTGGCAACATGTAAGTTATCATATCTCTTATGATAACTTGCATGTGAGGCTAAATGCGAACTTATGGCCATTTCTACATGTCATTTAGCACCATGTATCACCAATATGCCAAGTTTGTTTTTATGCATGCTTTTGGGGCCAAAAATGTAATATGCAAGTATATGAACATATGTGCATTTCATATGCCACCATGTTGAACTTGTGACTTCAACACCTTTTATGTCATGATTATGCCAAGTTCCCTCTTTCTATCCTTTATACGCTATTGCGATATGTAAGCGATGGGATTGCGTTTGGGTTTGGGTAAAAGTAAAAGACATAAAAACATAAGCTTGGGAATTTACCTATTAAGTTAGGTCTACCCATTGGGAATTTACCTATTAAGTTAGGTCTACCCAATTGCTTGAAAACTTGTAACATGTTTTGGAAACATGATGGACATGACACTTAGAAAAGATAAGTGTGGCCAACTCGAGGTTGGGTTGAGTTTGTAGAGTAAACCTACCCGGAACCGACCGGCTTAACTAGTTGCTACAAACAATAGGACCCAATGTGAGAAGTTGGTCATGTTGTACCTTGAACCCGAGGTTAGACCAAGTTGTGGTGTAAAGCTACCCGGACCCGCCCGGCTTAACTAGTAACCACAACAAGGTCTAATGTGAGAGGTTAAGGCGCATTAAGTTAATTAATGCCTCGTGATTAGGGTTAAGTCATGGTCCACTGAATACTTAACCAACATGGGCTTGGTAGATTAATCGGAGTTAAGTCGTGAACTCATCGTTACACTTAACCAAGTTGATCCATGATTGGCAAGAGGGTTAATCCGTACTTAACCCACTAGAAAATCCTAGCAATGGGGGGCCCACTCCGCAGTAAATCCCTAAAAATTGGTATCAATAAGGCCCTAGGGACTAGGCTAGGGAGGGGGCACGATTACTGGGCTGGAGGTAAGCGACCCAATAAACGACGGCCGTGTGGTACGCCGATGTAGTTCCGGACGGACTATGGTCGTGCACGTAGTCCGTGTTTGGAGAAGTCACCCATGGGTACTAGTAGGTCGAGACTGTGCACTCATGTTTATGGTGTCCAGGGGTTGGCACTCTAGGGCTTGATACACCCGAAGGGTGGACCCGGCACAGTTCGACTACAATTATGTTTGGGCCGTATTAACACCAACACGTGACGAGTTAGGCTTAGGGAGCCGATCGACTAGACTGTTGGGTTGGACCTTGTATTAGGGTCATTTCATGTTATTGGGCCAAAGCTTGGGCCAAGGGATTTATACTTGTTTATTCAAGTCATGTTAGTTTGCTAGTACACCTGTGGTGCAAAACCTTAATCCTGAATATGCGATGACACCTTTATCTACCTTGTTTGTTAATCATCATGCTAGTATCCTTATGATCATACCTGCTGCTCATGCCAGTTAACTTTATCAGTTTACATTGATTGTAGTAGGGCTTACTCAGTCTTTTTGACTGACCTGTTTTCTTTCGCCTCTTTTCTTCCGTTCCCCCCCCCCCCCAGGTTCTCAGGGAGGGAATATTGGAGCTTAGCTTGGACTTCTGACCGCTTGCTTGTCGGATTTAGCTCATGTACGGTTCGACATGAAGCTAGCTATGGTTATCACTTCTTTTGGGGATTAGTACTTATGTATTTCAGTTTTTCAGTTGATGTTGTTTTATCTAGACTTGTTTATTTGGAAAGCTATGTTGTACCAGACTTGTTTTGAAATGGTTTAAAATCTTCCGCTGTTCTATCTATGTTATTTACACTGTTTATATATATACATATGTTCTTGTTCTGCCTTGATATATCATTATGCATGTTTACCTGATTCAAACGCCCCTCCAAAGTCAGAGTGCTTGCAAGAGTCACCCTGGCGGAGGTGGGGTGTTACATTTGGTACCAAAGCATATGGTTTACGAGAAGGAACAAAAAGGTTTTTAAAACTTTTTGGAAAACTATTTTCAAAACCAAGTATAAAGTATTTTCCAAAGAAAAGTCTAGTCTATTTTAAAGGCTATTCCCCAAAAAGCCACTAGCAAAATTCCTTCGTTTTTCTCCATTCTAAATCTGTCTTTTTCTTCGTTTTCAGTATGGCCGATAACTTTGCTATTCCGGAGGGAGTGCACGTACCTGTTTGGTATAGGAGACTTTTGGAGGCTAGGGCGACTGAAGCTGGCCCCACAGATGTCCCTCCTCCTCCTCCTCCAGTAGTTAATGTTCCTCCTCCTCCTCCTCCGGTAGTCAATGTTCCTCCTCCTCATGTCGCTGAGGTTCCTCTTCCTCCTCCCCCTCAGCATCCTCAAGCTGACTTCGCAAAGACTTGCAAAGATTTCAAAGCAATGGGTGGCAAGAACTTTCAAGGCACTGAGACTTTTGTAGAGGCCAGAAATTGGTTGAAAGAGACCGAGGATTTATTTGCTATCTTTGGGATAGACGATCAGAGGAAGATCTTGTTGGCGGTTTGGCTTATGAAGGATGAAGCCGCTTATTGGTGGGAAGTCACCAATGGTACTAGGCCTGTTGAGACTTGGGCCGATTTCAGGGCAAGGTTCATGCTTAAGTTTCTATCTTCTGCTGAGGAGAATCTGCAAATGGAGAGGTTCATAACTTTGAAACAAGGAGATATGTCTGTCAAAGAATATGTGAACAAATTCAACCAGTTATCTCGTTTTGGCTTGGATATGGTGAATACTCCTCAGAAGAAGGCTCTTCGTTTTGCTAGAGGATTGAATGAGCCGTTGCAGGGGTTGGCTATGTCACATATTCCCCATGGGGCCACATTTGAGAGTTTGGTTGATATGGCGTTACTTCAGGGAGATGTCAAGAAAGAGACCAAGATGAATGATACTCAAGCCAAGAAGACTGATTCCCAGGGAAAAGGAAGTCAGGGTAATCCAAGTGGTCAAAGCAGTCAAGGCAATCAGAACAAGAACAAGAGTCAAGGCAACAAGGGGAACAACAACAAGGGCAAGAACAACAAGGAGAAGTGCCATTATTGCGGTTCAGTTGGGCATCTTATTAAGGAGTGTAAGAAGAGGAAAAGGAAGAATGGCGAATGCTTTTTCTGCAGTAAGGCTGGACATTTCAGTAGGGATTGCCCGAAGAAGCAAGGGCAAGGCCAGGGTCAGACTCAGCGTGCTGGACCTTCAGGAGGGCAAGTTCATGCTCTCAATGTCGCTCCAGTTCCCGACCGAGGTAGTATTTCTGTTGAGAGCCTTTCATATATTTTTGATTTTCCAGTTCGTACCTTGTTTGATTCTGGTGCATCGCATAGCTTTATCTCATCTGATCTTGTTGATAGTTTGCACCTTAGTACTAGCTTGGTAGATGATCCCGTCTGTGTCTCAAATCCTATTGGGGGTTCCGCCCATTTGTCTATGATATGTGGGGATTTGAGGATCTCTATACTGAGTGTAGAGTTCTTGTGCAGTGCTTATGTTCTTGTTTTTAGGGAATACGGATTGATATTGGGCATGGATTGGCTGTCCAGATATGGAGCCATTCTTGATTGTGAGCATAGGGTTGTGAGGCTCGTGACTCGCCTTGGAAACACCCTAGAGATTTCTTGTGATCCGAGAGGTCCCGTCATGTTGTGCTATCTTGAATCACTCGACTCGTCAATGGAAATTCTTCAGTCTGTGAGAGTGGTTCGAGAGTATCCGGATGTTTTCGATGAAGTTAGGGAGTTGCCCCCTAAGCGAGAGATTGATTTCCGCATTTATCTGGTGGATAATGCAAAGCCGGTTTCTTTGCCCGTTCGGCACATGGCTCCGCGTGAAAGGCGGGAGCTAAGTAAGCAAGTGAAAGAGTTGCTTGAGAAGAACTTCATTAGACGAAGTGTATCTGAATGGGGAGCGCCTGTGGTATTTGCTACCAAGGCAGATGGTTCTCTCTGACTTTGTGTTGACTATCGAGAGTTGAATAAGCTGACTAAGAAGAACAGACACCCGTTACCGAGGATTGATGACCTCTTTGACCAGCTTGTCGGTGCTTCTGTTTTCTCTCAGCTTGATCTTGCTACGGGGTTCCATCAGCTCAGGGTAGCTGAAGATAGTATAGACAAGACTGCGTTCATAACTCCAGATGGATTCTTCGAATGGCTTGTCATGCCGTTCGGCTTGACTAATGCACCCGCATATTTCGTGGACTTGATGAGTAGGGTGTTCAGGGAGTTCTTGAACAAGTTTGTCGTGGTCTTCGTAGATGATATTCTGATCTTCTCTAAGGATGAGGAAGAGCACGCAAGGCATCTCGTGGAGGTGATGGATACGCTTAGAGCGCATCAGTTGAAGGCCAAGTTCTCCAAGTGTCACTTTTGGAGAAGGGAAGTTAGATTCCTTGGGCATATAGTATCTAAGCAAGGCTTAGCGGTGGATCCCGCTAAGGTGGTTGCAGTTCTGGATTGGAAGACTCCAAGGAGTGCAACCGAAGTGAGAAGTTTTCTAGGACTTGCGGGTTTTTACCGGAAGTTCATCAAGGACTTCGCGAAGATTTCCGCTCCTCTCACTAAATTGACGAAGAAGAATTTAGTTTTTGCTTGGAGCATAGAATGCGAGCTTGCTTTTCAGAAGCTCAAGAGAGCCCTCACATCAGCACCTGTTCTAGCTTTGCCCGATGGAGGGAAGTTATTTACAGTATACACCGATGCTTGTGGCACGGGGTTAGGAGCTGTTCTGATGCAAGAAGGAAGAGTGATATGCTTTGGCGGTAGACAACTCAAAGTGCATGAGAAGAATTATCCCACTCATGACTTAGAGTTGGCAGCAATAGTATATGCACTCAAGGCTTGGCGCCATTATCTTCTGGGAGAAAGATTTGAGCTTTATACCGATCACAAGTCATTGAAGTATCTCTTTTCTCAGAAGGATCTGAATCTGAGGCAACAAAGATGGATGGAATTCTTGGCGTCCTACGATTTTGAGATAGCTTATACCCCTGGCAAGGGGAATGTGGTAGCAGATGCATTGAGTAGAAGAAGGTTGACCCTAAGTCCTCTATTCGTTGAGATGAAGAATTTAGAGTATGTGGCAACCTTTGATTTCTCTTTGGCGGTTGAGTCGATGACCGGTTCTTTAGCATCTCTGGAACTCAGACCTACCCTTCTTGATCAAGTTGGGGCTTCGCAGAGAGAAGACCCTCAGATAGTTGAGATTATGGATAAGTTGATTCGAGGAGAGACGTCTAGTTCTCTTGATGACAAGGGTTGGCTGAGGAGAGACGGAAGGTTATGTGTTCCAATGGTAGAAGATTTAGTAAGAAAAGTTCTGGAGGAAGCGCATCGCTCTAAGTTGACTATACATCCAGGCGGAGATAAGATGTATAAAGATATGAAGCGCATTTTCTTTTGGCATGGGATGAAGAAGGATGTGGCAGAGTTTGTCTCTAGATGTATCATTTGCCAGCAAGTTAAGGCCGAGTCAAAGAAGCCCGGTGGGCTATTACATCCTCTAGACGTTCCACTTTGGAAGAGGGAGAGTATTTCCATGGATTTTATCGATAGGCTACCAAGGTCAAGGAAAGGGAATACGAGCATTTGGGTTATTGTGGACAGACTTACGAAGAGTGCTCATTTCATTCCGGTGAAGAGCAAGAGGACCGCATCTTGGCTAGCGTCTGTATATCTTCGTGAGATTGTGAGACTTCATGGAGTCCCTTCTAGTATAGTCAGTGACCGTGACCCAATCTTTACAAGTCAATTCTGGAATAGCTTGCAAGAAGCTATGGGCACGAGATTGAATCTGAGTAGGGCTTATCACCCACAGACGGACGGTCAGACCGAAAGGGTGAATAGGGTACTCGAGGATCTGTTGAGGCTTTGTATTCTGGATTTTGGTGGTACTTGGGAAGACCATCTTCCTCTTGTTGAGTTAGCATATAATAACAGTTATCAGGCAAGCATAGGGATGACACCATTCGAAGCTTTATATGGGAGGCCGTGCAAGTCGCCTACATGTTGGTGGGAGACTACAGATAAGCTTATACTTGGGCCTGATCTGATCAGAGATACATCCGAGAAGGTCGAGTTGATTCGGAGACGGATGAAAGCGGCCCAAGACCGACAGAAATCCTATGCTGATAAGCGAAGAACTGATTTGGAGTTTGATGTAGGGGATATGGTTTTCGTGAAGGTTTCTCCTTTGCGGAATGTGGTCCGATTTGGAGCTGTTGGGAAGTTGGCACCGAGGTTTGTTGGACCATTCCCTATTATAGAGAGGATCGGGCAGATGGCTTATAGAGTGGAGTTGCCCGAGAAGCTTGCCGGAGTACACGATGTTTTTCATGTCTCGCATCTCCGGAAGTGTTTACATGAATCAGCAGAGGTTGTTGAGCCAAGTGTTCTGAAAGATGTGGAAGTAGAAAAAGAGGCTACCTTGAGGAGAGCTCCGATTCGTATCTTGGGGACGGAGACCAAGAAGCTAAGGAATCGTGAGGTCAAGTTGGTGAAGGTTCAATGGGGTGAAGCCGAAGAAGACGCAACTTGGGAAACCGAGGAGAAGATGCGTGGGCTTTATCCATTCCTTTTTGAGGGTACACTCTCAATCTCTTTTCTTTGATTAGCATATCTTTCTCTTTGCTATCCATGTTTATCTAGTTTATCGTGTTAATCTTGTCATGAGAACCTTAGGTAGAAACCCTTTGGATGAAACATGTGTTTGAAACATGTTATGCTTGATGGTTGCAAGTGGTTGCAAGTGTTTGCAAGTGGTTACTCGTGGATGCATTATACACGTTAGGCACTAGATCGGCTCACACACTCCTCATATTGCATATGCATGAGTGTTTATGCTTATTTATGGATGAATTTTTTTTGTGTTATCACATGGATGTTGCATATGGATGTATGTGATGTGCACACATATAGATGTTATACATTATGTTAGGAATTGCATACATATGGATTCATTTCACTAACATAATTTGCATTGATGATATTTGCATTAGATAAGTACATATACACACACCTTTGCATATGCTCATACAACATTTAGAATCTTGTAAGGACAATGATTGCTCGTGGATGATGTTTTGAGTAGATGGATGTTGGATGGTAGGATACGTTCTTCCTAACTTGAAGATTTCGGGGACGAAATCCTTTAAGGAGGGGAGAATGTAACAACCCGTATTTTCAATAATCTGTTATAACATAAATCGAGGCAGAATTAAATTCTAAAATCTGAATCAAGGGAAACGGGCCATGCCATTGCGTTCGTCTCGGAAAAATACGCGAAATAGAGTCCGAGTTTTCGGAAATCGGAGCACGTATGACCCGATTAAGGCCCAACGAAGTTTTCAGAAAATTCCAAAGCAAAAACAGATTTCAAATTCAAGTTTGAATTTGAAGATTTGGGCCAGTTTGGGCCAGGCGGGAGAATTCCCGCCAGAGCACCCAAGTCGACAGCCCTGTCGACTTGGGAGTCGACTTGGTTGGACCCAAGTCGACAGCCCTGTCGACTTGGCTGTCGACTTGGTCCAGCCAGGCTGTTTAGCCTGGTGCACCATTTTGAGATTGTGTTGAGCTTGGGGGCCAGATTCGATTTTAAGGGCTGAGATTGCAACTAGGGTTTAATCCTATGGCCTAAAACACTTGCCTAATCTATAAATAAGACCCTAACCTAGCCCTAAATCATCATTAATCTATCCTACAACTAAACTATGGCAAAATCAATCCTCTCATGGCCTCCACTCTCTTCACAAAATTCCTAAACAATTTCTAAGTGATTTTCCATGCATACAAGTGTTTTCAAACTTGTATGAGCATCATTAGCTTGCATTCAAGTCAAGTTTTTATATTAGCATCATAAAGAAAGAGTTTTGATCATTTTGGCTCAAGGGTTTTTATGTTAGAGCTTGCATTTTGGGTTTGATTGATTTCATAAGGGCTTTGTCATATTTTTGTGACTTCTTAAGCATTGTAAGCCCTATTCTACTTTCATACTTAAACTCTAAAGTTAAATGTATGATATGCAAGTTTATATGCAAGTTTACTATGCTATGATATGCAAGTTTATATGCAAGTTTATCATGTTGTGATATGCAAGTTTATATGCAAATTTATCATGTTGCGATATGCAAGTTTATATGCAAGTTTATCATGTTGTGATATGCAAGTTTATATGCAAATATGCCAAATTATGTTATGCAAGTTTGGGTTGAACATTTTGTTCATGCTATCATGTTATGCAAGCTTATCTTGGGTTTATGAACATAAAGCTTCAAGCTTTATGCCAAAGGTTGCATTTTGGCAACATGTAAGTTATCACATCTCTTATGATAACTTGCATGTGAGGCTAAATGCGAACTTATGACCATTTCTACATGTCATTTAGCACCATGTATCACCAATATGCCAAGTTTGGTTTTATGCATGCTTTTGGGGCCAAAAATGTAATATGCAAGTATATGAACATATGTGCATTTCATATGCCACCATGTTGAACTTGTGGCTTCAACACCTTTTATGTCATGATTATGCCAAGTTCCCTCTTTCTATCCTTTATACGCTATTGCGATATGTAAGCGATGGGATTGCGTTTGGGTTTGGGTAAAAGTAAAAGACATAAAAACATAAGCTTGGGAATTTACCTATTAAGTTAGGTCTACCCATTGGGAATTTACCTATTAAGTTAGGTCTACCCAATTGCTTGAAAACTTGTAACATGTTTTGGAAACATGATGGACATGACACTTAGAAAAGATAAGTGTGGCCAACTCGAGGTTGGGTTGAGTTTGTAGCGTAAACCTACCCGGAACCGACCGGCTTAACTAGTTGCTACAAACAATAGGACCCAATGTGAGAAGTTGGTCATGTTGTACCTTGAACCCGAGGTTAGACCAAGTTGTGGTGTAAAGCTACCCGGACCCGCCCGGCTTAACTAGTAACCACAACAAGGTCTAATGTGAGAGGTTAAGGCGCATTAAGTTAATTAATGCCTCGTGATTAAGGTTAAGTCATGGTCCACTGAATACTTAACCAAATTGGGCTTGGTAGATTAATCGGGGTTAAGTCGTGAACTCATCGTTACACTTAACCAAGTTGATCCATGATTGGCAAGAGGGTTAATCCGTACTTAACCCACTAGAAAATCCTAGCAATGGGGGGCCCACTCCGGAGTAAATCCCCAAAAATTGGTATCATTAAGGCCCTAGGGACTAGGCTAGGGAGGGGGCATGATCACTGGGTTGGAGGTAAGCGACCCAATAAACGACGGCCGTGTGGTACGCCGATGTAGTTCCGGACGGACTATGGTCGTGCACGTAGTCCGTGTTTGGAGAAGTCACCCATAGGTACCAGTAGGTCGAGACTGTGCACTCATGTTTATGGTGTCCAGGGGTTGGCACTCTAGGGCTTGATACACCCGAAGGGTGGACCCGGCACAGTTCGACTACAATTATGTTTGGGCCATATTGACACCAACACGGGAGCCGATCGACTAGACCGTTGGGTTGGACCTTGTATTAGGGTCATTTCATGTTATTGGGCCAAAGCTTGGGCCAAGGGATTAATACTTGTTTATTCAAGTCATGTTAGTTTGCTAGTACACCTGTGGTGCAAAACCTTAATCCTGATTATGCGATGACACCTTTATCTACCTTGTTAGTTAATCATCATGCTAGTATCCTTATGATCATACCTGCTGCTCATGCCAGTTAACTTTATCAGTTTACATTGATTGTAGTAGGGCTTACTCAGTCTTTTTGACTGACCTGTTTTCTTTCGCCTCTTTTCTTCCGTTCCCCCCCCCCCTCCCCAGGTTCTCAGGGAGGGAATATTGGAGCTTAGCTTGGACTTCTGACCACTTGCTTGTGGGATTTAGCTCATGTACGGTTCGACATGAAGCTAGCTATGGTTATCACTTCTTTTGGGGATTAGTACTTATGTATTTCAGTTTTTCAGTTGATGTTGTTTTATCTAGACTTGTTTATTTGGAAAGCTATGTTGTACCAGACTTGTTTTGAAATGGTTTAAAATCTTCTGCTGTTCTATCTATGTTATTTACTCTGTTTATATATATACATATGTTCTTGTTCTGCCTTGATATATCATTATGCATGTTTACCTGATTCAAACGCCCCTCAAAAGTCAGAGTGCTTGCAAGAGTCACCCTGGCGGAGGTGGGGTGTTACAACTATAGATGTAGCAAACGGTTTGAAAGTTAATGTTATCTAGGTAACCATAATTTCTCAGCTAAACATATGAATTTGGATTTTCTGTTCGATTCACTTCTTTTCTAATCTTATTAGAATTGAAAATCCAAAATATTAGTTTACATTTGTAACATTTTTTTTACTAAACATGAAGTTATATTATTATACATCATTCCATTAAATAAATCTATCAAACTTCCAGTCCCATTAAAGTAATATGCACAGAATGATACAATCGTATAATTTGCTTCTTAAAACATATTGGGCTCTTTGCTCAAAGACACGCATGGCTCAAAGGCGAATGAAGATTGGGATCACTGAAGCAATGCCCATAGGTAATATAATAACTATTCAACAACATGCATATCCATTTCTCTTTACAGGAATGAAAATAAAAATGGCTGACTTTATAGTTCAGATTTATGTTACCAATCATTGAAGAACATAAAAAACAATGTGAAAGTCTAATACCAACCACCTCTATGTGACGACCCAAAATTCCCCGATCTCCGAAGAGAAGAGAAAGAACGGATTGTCTGAGAACAAGACAAATCAGAACACAAACAGAAGAACATTTCATTGCTTACTACAATAATTTACATCAGAGTACAAGAATATACAGAGTATGAACAAATATTACACATTTGATAAATATCAGAGATTTAAATTACATTTAAATACATCGCAGCGGAAAAATAATACAAAACACAACTGAAAGTAATACACGGATACAGAGCTTTCCGAATATCGCTTCAGCTATAAATCAGGATCCTGTGAATATAATATCTACAAAACCCAACTACTAGTTGCCCATGTGGAAAACAAGGGCACCCAGAGTTTAGGTCAAAACAATAAACTCCAGGTCCATCATGTGACTTGTGCGAGAACTAAAACGATTATTAATTTGATTCTTAAAGTTCGGTAAATCAAGGGACCATGTCGTATAACACGGAACGGGTTTCCTCCCAAGGATACCGGTGCATAAACAGTTATAAATAGCGCAATGCTTTTTGGAAAAATGAAGCTATTATAAGACCCAGGTCCCATCACACAATGCAACGCAAGCCGAAGGATAGGGTTTTCCCTTATAATAGCTAAATAATGCTTGGTATGTTTAAAAACTAATCATTTTGATACTATTATAGTGTAAAGTGTATTAAAACAACTACAAATATAAATGTATCAGTCATAGGCGGCACGGGTACCATCTATCATGTCGCTAGTACTAGGCTCTACAATCAAAACCGAAATGTCACATATGAGAAATTGGATTTCTGTCATGATTCGAGGCAAGGGATCATCCTCGCCAGCTTCGAGACACTCTAGCAAATGCATCAAGGTTCGGGCGTTGGCGAACCCTTGGATCTTCAGGGCCGGTCCACACATAGCGAATTAGTTATACTTGAATACATGTTTTTCGGTCCTATAGGACCTATCCGTCGGCTCCGTAGAGACCGATATATCTGAGGTGCCTCGCATTCTAACAACCACACAGGTAAAAATAATATAAATGTATTGGCTTGTAAAACGCTGACTGTAGCGACCCGAACTTCCCCGGTCTCCGAAGAGATGAGAAAGAACGAATTACTGTGAGGACAAGACAAAACAGAACGCAGACGGAAGAACATTCCATTGCTATTACAACAATTCCATCAGATACAAGAATATACAGAGTATAAATGAATAAATTACATTCGATAAATATCAAAGATTACAATAAATTACATAGCAGCGGAAAAATAATACAAAGCACAACTGAAGGTGATATACGGATACAGAGCTTTCCGGATATCATTCCAGCTGTAAACCAGGATCCTGTGAATATAAATCTGCAAAACCAAAACAACTAGCTGCCCGTGCGGAAAATAGGGAAACCCAGAGTTTAGGTTAAAACAATAAACTCCAGGTCAGTCATGTGACTGGTGTGAGAACTAAAACAGTTATTTAAAACTTTAAAATAGAGTAGTTCAAGGGACCACGCCGTATTACACGGAACGGGTTTTCTCCCGAGAATACCAGTGCATAGAATAAACAGCGCAATGCTTTTTCGAAAAATGAAGCTATTATAAGACCCAGGTCCCATCACACAATGCAACGCAAGCTGGAGGATAGGGTTTTCCCTTATAATAGCCAAACATGCTTGGTACGTTTAAAACAAATCATTTGATACTATAATAAGTGTATAGTGTCAAAACAATTTCAATCATAAATATAAATCATAGACGGCATGAGTGCCCCATCCCACTATGTCGCCATACTAGGCTCTACAAATAAAGCCGAAATATCTCGTATTGGAAATTGGATTTCCGTCATGAGTCGAGGCAAGGGGCAAGCTCCTCTCCGCGTTCGAGACACTCTAGCAAATGTCCCAGGGCTACGCACTCTGGGCAACCCTTGGATGCTTCAGGGCCGGTCCTCGCTTACGTTAGAGGATTGGCAATTCCTGAACACACGTTTCCCGGTCCTTACAGACCTATAATCGAGGCGCCTCATTCCAACAACCACAAAGGTGAAAAGTATATAAATGTCAGGGCTGGTAAGTCACTGACACCACCAAAGCTAGAAAGAAACGTCGTGCTCTCCCTGCAGTCCGTATCCCTTTTTTGACTCATACCGAGGTGTGAGGCTCGCGAATTCACGTTATACACAAAGCTGCCACGTAGGTTGTGCTTTGATCATCAACCACAAGACTCTGCTTTTCAACAAAAGCCTTGATCATTGCATCTTAGTGTGCCACACAGGAAATTCATGCCATGCGACTGATGTCCATCGATATACAACCTCTGAGCTCGTACGTCTCAGAGAAGGGCGTTAAGCAAAAGAATAAATTCTCCGCCGCCAAACAGATGTATATTTAATAGAAATCAATCAACACAGAATAAAATCCAATGTCAGACACACAATCCATTTACAAGTTCGTTCTGGGTCTGAACGAAACCGGAGGCACTTTCCTCGCATATCCATCCATCTCCAAGTACGTCTGGACGACCACCAACTATTTCCATCCTCTTGGGTGTACAGCCCAATCAGGATCGTCAGTAATTACCCAAACGATGTGAAGACTTCCGGTCTTCAACCACCGTCTTCATCTTCGATTTATCGTCGAATCGGTTATTCAGAATGGGTATAAACCCGGCCTTTCCGAACAACCCGCGTATATTAAAAACAAATGTTACACAAACACAACATACACCTCATTCCAATGCAGAATATCCTTTTTATTCACGAAATCACATTCTTCGGGAAAGGTTCCCATTAATTTTATCCAAGATAAATTCTTTAAAATTTATCCTTTAATCTTCCTTTGGATGTCGTTCAAACCAAATTATGGTTTTCTAAACTAGTCGAGATTAGCGAACCGTAACGAAGTAATTATTTATTTTATTTCCCAATCCCAACCTATTCATCCCATGAAGCAAAACTGGTAATACTCCATATCTAACACCACGGTGTTATCAGTAAAATTAATTACCATTTCACATTCAAATCTAATTAAAGATTTAACTATCGATTTGGAGCAAAACTGGTAATACTCCATTCTCGCTCAATTTCTAAATTTGATAATTTAGATTATCAATCCACATTTCAATTTAATTGTATATTTATTTAAAACTCCTTTTACTGGGTTAAAGAACTAATGTCTTTTCAAACACAGTTCACGACAAACCCAAATCACATTCCATTTATTATCGGGTTAAAGAAATGGTGTTATTTAAAACACAGTTCACGATGAACCCACAAATCAATTCTAGTTCAATTTAAATCAAATATATTAGGAATTCCGATTATTTAAAACCCCTTTTTAAATCTAATTTATTTATTTAAAAACAAATCGGGTTTTAAATTTAGTTCAAACTAGTTCATTTCGATAAAAATCCATTTTTATCTTTTCAAATATAGAGTTTTTCATCCCAAATTTTCCCAATCATTTCTTCTGATTTTACTCAAATTATTGATATTTTTAATAATTTTATCAAGGCCCGTACGGTCGATTTCCATCAACGGCCATCGAACTGCACTTACAGCGACCTTTTTTAAATTTGATTAGGACGTATCTCCAAATCCAACCGTTAGATTTTGAATTTCTAATATTCGCTAGAAAGCTCTTTTCGATACGAACCCAACGGTTCCTGTTTTAGGAGAATCCGACAGTCGGATCTCCCGTAATGTGCGTTTGAAATAAATGGTCGAAATTCACGAACTGCCGCGGCGCGTTCTATTAAGGCCAATATATTATATATATATATATATAATATAATATATATTTCGTTAATTTTTATTTAAAACGAATTTTATAAACAGTTTTGAATTTGTTTCAAAAACAATTTCAACTTCCATTTCAATTCAAATCAAAATTGAATCTTTCCTTATAAATTCGTTTAAAATTCATTTCTATTCAATTCAAGTTTCAATTCAATTTGAATTCATTTCACTTCGTTTTAAATTCAATTCGAATTCGTTTTCAATTCGATTCAATTCAAAGTGGTTTTCTATTCGATTCAATTCAAATTGGTTTTCTATTTGATTCAATTCAAATTGGTTTTCTATTCAAATCAAATTCGTTTTATATTCAATCAAATTCGTTTTATATTCAATTCGAATTCATTATATATTCAATTCATTTCGAAATCGTTTTTCAATATTCATTTCGAAATCACTTTTCAATATTCATTTTCAAATGAATAAATCGATATAAATATCGTTCACGTCAAAATGGCGTCAATCTAATCAACACGGCTTCATATATTTCTATTTTCAAATATTCTATTTCAAATATTTCCTTTTCAAATATTCTATTTCAAATATTTCTTTTTCAAATATTTCTATTTCAAATATTTCTTTTTCAAATATTTCTATTCAACAAATGAGTATTTATTTTTGTCAACACACGACTAATCTCAACGAATGAGTACTGTCCACGTGTGACTATTTTTGTTAAATTATTTCGTTCAACACATGACTAATCTCAACGGATGAGTACAGTCAACACATGAACCTTTATTTTATAGTGATAAAGATATAAAATTTATTGTTAAAATATTATGTTCAACACATGACTAATCTCACGGATGAGTACAGTCAACACATGAACCTTTACTTTATATTATTCTTTATCTTCTAAATTGGAATGAGGCCCAATCAATCACCATATAATGTTAATTATATGGAATTTTCATACATCACACGTATGTAATAGCATTGAAAATAATCAACCATCAAACAAAGTGCACTACACTGTATAAGCATCAAATATAGATATCTAACGCTTATAACAGCCTGTCAATCAATCGATCGACATATTTAATACATCAGGATGAGTGAACTTCATATTTCATCCCAACACCCGTGTGGGGTTTCAAACAATCAAACACAGATTTTAGTTGTGCAGTTGAGCGATGTGTAAAATTTATCGACCCAATCAATATCAGCCAAATCAGTGTATATAAACAAATCGGCCGATTTGTTTATAAATATTTATTTATTCACTTTCACATTAAAAATTATATTTTTAACGATAAAACATTTTATTTCAACACATGACTTTCTATTCAGTTCATTCTTTAAATAAAATGATATTTTATTTTTCTAACTTATTTTAGAAAATATCGGTGGCATAACGGCACAATACTAGAAACGGGACGAGGCCTAGCCTTATCCGCGGTCTAGTGAAGGCCCACGCCATTCACACATCAATCAAATCAATTCATTTCACCAAACAATTCAATTCAACCTAAACAATCTAACTAACAACACAGCCAAACAAACAAGTCCATGGTCCGTGGACGATTGTGTCGGGTGCTACTAAACACCGTCTGCATCCTAGTATATATATAACTAGAAAATGAAATTGAAAGGTGAGAAATTCTCACCAATAGCTATCCAATCATCTCGACTCTTCTTTGATAGAAATCTTCATCGTTATCGCATTTTTGTCATCTTCGTTGCTGTAACCACTACATATGTAAAAATCGAATTTTTACTTCGCTATTCAATATATAAAAATCGAATTTTTATTATACTATAAGGATAAAATTCTATTTTTACATTGCTACTATATAGATAAAAATTATATTTTTACGACGCTACTATATAGATAAAAAATTCTATTTTTACTACGCTATTCTCTATATAAAGATTTTGCCTTTTCAATTATAAAGATTAAATCTTTTCAATTATAAAAAGATCAAACCTTTACTATCCATAAAATATAAAAATCGTATTTTTATTCTTTCTATATCATAAAAAAAAATTTGTATTTTTACTTTATTAAAAATTACTCCTTTTTGTTTTCAAATAGCACTTCTTTTATACTGCAAAATCTCGCCTTTTACATTTTCAAAATCAATTCTTTTATATAACTAAAACCGCAATCAAACAATGTAATTTAAACAAAATAAAAACTGAATTTAAAGTAAAACGAGAAGGGAGAAGCTCACCGATGTTTCAAAAATATAGATTTCATCATTATAAAAATCACCACTTTATTTCAACGTATATAAAATAAAAATCAGATTTTTATTTTTCTACATACACAAAGATGATATTCCTAATATTCCTATCATGTAAAAATTATATTTTTACTTCTCTACATAAACAAAAATCATATTTTTACATCATCTATATAGTAAAGACTATATTTTTAATACTTTAAAAATATAAAAATCATATTTTTAATACTTTAAAAATATAAAAATCATATTTTTACATCATCTATATAGTAAAGATCGAATTTTTATTATCTATACCATATAAAAATTATATTTTTAGCCTTTCTATAATATAAAAATATCGCCTTTTCAACTATAAAAATCTGTTCTTTTGCATTTTAAAAATCTGTTCTTTTGCATTTTAAAAATCTGTTCTTTTGCATTTTAAAAATCTGTTATTTTGCATTTTAAAAATCTGTTCTTTTGCCTTTTAAAAATCTAATCTTTTGCCTTTTAAAAATCTAATCTTTTGCCTTTTAAAAATCTAATCTTTTGCCTTTTAAAAATCTAATCTTTTGCTAGTCAAAATTTATAATTTCGCTAATTAAAAATTCCAACTTTGCATAATAAATCAAAGAAAACAAAAACCAATAAACTAAAACCTTACAGCATTCAGAGGGGGGAGAAATTTCGCGCCCGAGGCTGGAGTAGGGGGAGCAGGCGGCGTTATTGTGGTTGGAGGGGTCGGCTTTGGGCGTTGGAGGGAGCTGGGGTTTTCAGGGGTGCGGGTTGCGAGGGGGATGGCCAGAGGGGAGTTAGCCGGAGGGCAAGTGGGGGGGGAGGCGCTGCGGTGGAGGATTAGGGGCCTCACGCGTTTCAGGAGGGGGAAGAGGAGAACGGAGGAAGAGGAGGAAGGGAAGAAGGAAGGAGGAAGAAGAGGAGGGGGGCGCGCCAGCCTCCGGCGCGGCGGTGGCCTCCTGGAGGCGCCGCGTCGGCTAGGGCGCGATGTCCTTTTTTTTTTCTCTTTTCATTTTTTTTATGAATGGGGGGGGGGGGGGTCGGCTGATAAAAGGAGAAGGGATATATTTTTTTTATTTAATTATTTAATTCACTTAAAGTTGACTTTCCTTTTGAACTCGAAATCAAGCCCACCGACTGTCGCCCCTAGCTAATTACCCCCATTCCGAACACAATGGGATATGTGTCGTAGGTTGATTCGATCGTTTCGATCAGTTTTCGTTGAAATCAACATATAACTCTATATATTGAATTTGAACGCGCATTTCAGTTTACTGGGGTCACATACTAACTCGAAAAATTCCAGAAAAATATTTTCTAGCTTCGTATTGACGATACGGTCCTAACAAAACTTGTTTCGTCGAATTCTGAGACCGTTGGGAAAATGGCCATTTTCCAGTCGATTAAAATCAACTAAAACTGGTCAAACGCGTTTTCCTTTTCCACGCTCACATATTGATTCGAAAAATTATGAAATTTGAAACCTAGCAATAATTTGACATCACGGATCCAACAAAAGTGGTTTCGTCGTAATCCGAGGTCGTTTGCAAAATGTCTATTTTTAAGGGTCTGAATTCATAGCGACTATTCAGAATTTTCAACTGGACATATCTTTTGATTCCCGCTATGAAATTTCGATTTTTCGGATTCGTTGGAAAGGTATTTCCAAATAGATCCTAATGTTTTTGGTTTCACTAAAATCCGGATTGTTTTGCACCCGGTACATTCAATTGAAGTTTGAAATCGAATTATCGAACTACCGCGCCATTTTCAATTCCTTTTATAATTATATATAATTATTTATATTCTAACGATGACGTATATAATATATACGTTCTATTTATATTCAAAATAAATTTTCGTCGATATTATTTAAAATAATCCATTTTAAATATTCAAAATTCGCTAAAATTGCCAAAATAAAAATTTTAAACTGGCTCAGAATTTCCGGGTTATTACACTGACACCACCCATAGCTAGAAAGAAACGTCGTGCACTCCCTGCAGTCACGATCCAGTTTTTGACTTATAACGAGGTGTGAGGCTCGCAAATTAACGCTATATACAAAGCTATGCCACACAGGCCACAGTCCGTTTACAAGTTCGTTCTGGGTCTGAATGAAACCGAGGGCACCAAATTCCTCGTCCCATATGTCCAATATAGGAGAGAGGTCCACGTATATCCGTCGATCTCCAAGTACGTCTGGACGATCACCACTTATTACCTCATCTTGGGTGTATAGCCCAATCAAGACATCAGTAATCATCCAAATGATGTGAAGACCTCTGGTCTTCAACCACCGTCTTCATTGTCGACTTATCGTCAAATAGGTTATTCAAAATGGGTATAAACCCGGCCTTTCCAAATAACCTGCGTATATAATAAACAAGTGTTACACAAACACAACATACGCCTCATTCCAATTCAGAATATTCTTTTATTCAAATATTCACATCATTAGAGAATAGGTTCCCATTAATTTGATCAAAGATAAATTCTTTCAAATTTATTCTTTAATCTTCCTTTGGATGTCAAACCATATCAAGGTTTTCCAAACTAGTCGGGATTAGCGAACCACACCGAAGTAATCATTTATTTTATTTCCCAATGCCAACTTATTCATCCCATGGACCAAAACTGATAATACTCTATATCTAACAGTCTACCTCCACAGACTAATAATATAAATGGAATAATGACAAAGTCTTTTAAATTCCATATGTAATAATAGTCTTCCTCCACAGAAGTGCACTTCGATTATTATCAATCGAATTCCATTCAATTCCAATTTAATATATTAAATTGGAAAATGTTACTTTGGAAAATTCCAGTTAAATCTTAATAAAAAGATTTATAAATTCCAAATCACATTTTACTGTAAATTGTGTTAAAGAACGAATGTCGTTAAGAACACAGTTCACGATAAACCCAATTCACATTCCATTCTCAGTTCCAATTAAATGTTAATTAATTGGTAATTCTTCTTTAAATCTTAATTTAAAGATTTATTCTTTTCACACTGGGTTTAAGAACAGTGTCATTTAAAACACAGTTCACGACAAACCCAAAGTCCAATTCAGTCTTTAATCGTAAATTAGTAAGAGAACAATTCCCTAAGTATTAACCCCGAAGGTCGGAACCAACATCAGATCAATACCAAGGAAACCATTCAACTTAGCTAATCTCCAGTCAGTTTCTAATTTTCTTAACTCCATTGGGTTTTAGAACAACATTTTTAAAGATACCATTCACGACAAACCCAAAATTCAATTCAATCAATTCCAATTAAATATTAATTAATTGGTAAACTTCATTAAATCTTAATAAAAAGATTTAATCTTTTCTCAACTGGTTTTAAGAACAGTGTTAGTGAAGACACCGTTCACGACAAACCCAGAATCCCATTTGATATTAAATACAAGGCTCTGAATAGAAAATATATCGACTTATATTCAATATCAAATTCTAAAACCAACAAATATCGTATAGGAATAATGATTTATATATATCTTCCAAATTCCTCCACAATATCTGTATAATCACCGAATCCAATATCGAAATATTCCGAAGATACTTTCAATTCAAATCCATTCCAATTCTTATAAGGGAAATTTCTGGATATATCAAAACCGTTCACAAATCCAATTTATTTATTTAAAATTTATTAGATTTCAAATCTTGTTCATAACTAGTTCATTTCGATAAAAATATATTTTTATCTTTTCACATATGGAAATTTTCATACCAATTCTTTTCAAATCATTAATTATGATTTTACACAAATTATTAATATTTTTAATAATTTTATCAAGGCCTGTACAGTCGATTTCCATAAACAGTCATCGAATTGCACTTACAGCGACATTTTCCAAATTTGATTTGGACATAATTCCAAATCCAACCGTTAGATTTCAAATTCCTTATATTCGTTGGAAAGGTCTTTTCGATATGAACCCAACGGTGTTCTGGTTTTAGTAGAATCCGACAATCGGATCTCGCGTAACGTCAATTCGAAGTCAATGGTTGAAATTCGCGAACTACCGCGGCGCGACGCGTTCAATTCAGGCCATTAAATATATATAATATATATATTTCATTGATTACCATTTAAAACGTATTTTATAAATCGTTTTAAATTCGTTTTCAAAACGATTTCAACTTTATATTCAATTTCAAATCAAAATTGAATATTCCATATCATTAATATATAAATGATGATATTATCAAAATATTATATTTTGAAATCATTTCCTTTTCAATATTCATTATAGAAATGAATAAAAGCGATATAAATATCGTTTGCGTCAAAATGACGCATATCTAATCAACACGGCTTTTATTCAACACATGAATATTTTTCCATTCAACACATGAATATATTTTATTCAACACATGAACATATTATTTTAAAATATTCATTATTTATTCTATTCAACACATGAATATATTATTTTAAAATATTCTTTATTTATTCTATTCAACACATGAATATATTATTTTAAAATATTCTTTATTTATTCTATCCAACACATGAATAAATTATTTTAAAACATTCTATATTTATTCTATTCAACACATGAATATATTATTTTAAAACATTCTTTATTTTCCAAATTGGAATGAATCTCAATCAATTACCATATAATATTAATTATATGGATTCCGTACAACAAATGTATATAATAATAATGATAAACAATCAACCATCATCCAAAGTGCACTGCACAACTGCATAAGTATTAAATTTAAATAATTAACGCTAACAACAATCTGTTGACATACAACTAAATATTGGGATTAGTGTATGTCCTATATAATCCCAATACCCGTGTGGGGTTTTCAAACAGCAAACACTGATTATTATTTGTGTAGTTGGGCATTGTGCAAAATATATCGTCCCAATCAATATTTGTAAAATGTGTTTACATAAACAAATCATCCGATTTGTAAATGAATATTTATTTTATTCATATACACGTTAAAAATTATGTTTTAAACTATGAAATATTTATTCCATTCCACATCACACAATCAATTTTCACAACACTATCAAATAAACAAACAAGTCGTCCATGGTCTATGGACGATGGGTGCTGCTAAGCATCGTCTGCATCCTAGTATATGTTTTAACTAGAAAATTTAATTAAAGTGAGAAGTTCTCACCTTGGGTTTCCACTCCTCCATTCTCTATTCCTGAACGGTTCGGATTTTCCCAAAATTCGAATGCGATCTTTTCCCGCTGTTCATGGTAAAAATCGCATTTTTAATATGATGTTTATTTTAAAAATCACATTTTTATAATGGTGCTTCATATATGAAAATCATATATTTTTACAATGCTTCTTTCTATATAGAAATCATTTTTTTATTTCACTAACTTTATAATAAAAATCCAACTTTTATATCGCCACTTCATATATAAAAATCGAATTTTTATATATTTTAAAAACCGTACCTTTGCAACAAAAAATCATATTTTTATTATCTGTATAATATAAAAATCATATTTTTATTATTCCTATAATATAAAAATCGTATTTTTATCATTCTTATAATATAAAAATCATATTTTTATTGTTCCTATAATATAAAAATCATATTTTTATTATCTCTACAATATAAAAAATCATATTTTCATTATCTCTATATATTTTAAAGGTCATATTTTATACATGCTTTTTCATTAAAAAAAGATAACACATTTTTTCCTAAAAGCTATTTATATAAAAAACAGTTACTGCTTAATTACCTTTGCAAATCAGAAAATATCGCCTCTGAAAACCCTTGCTCCCGCCCGTTCAACCCTGTAATCGTGAACTCTAAAATTGCTCCCCTCGTCATCTTCCTTACGCCGCTGGAACCTAGAAGGAGGAGGGGGCTGGACAATAACGGAGGGTTGGAGGGGGGCTAGGAGCGACGGCAGGTGGTGGGTTTGCGGCGTGGACCCAGTGAAGGAGGCGCGACAGTCTAACTTGAAGAGGGAGGGAAAGAACGGTCTCGCCGGAGTAGAGGGGGATGGGTGTGTGTGTGGCGGCGGCGCTCCGCTTGGGGGGAAGCGGCAGTGCAAATGCGACGGGGGGAGGGGGGAGAGATTCCGTCGCCTTCTTCTTTTCGTTTTTTTATTTAATCAATTTTGAGTTGTACAGTAGGGGAGAGATAATCGGAGGGGGGAATTATATATACGATTAATTTAATTTAATTATTTTCTCCAAATAAAGTTGACTTTTCGCCCGAACCTCAAATCGAACCCGATGACTGTTGTCCTTAACTAATTACCCCCATTTCAAACACAATGGGATATGTCTTGCAACCTGATTCGACAGTGTCGATCAGTTTTCGTTTAAATTAAAATTTAAATATATATATATATTCAATTTTAAATGTACATTTCAATTTACCGGGGCCACATACTGACTCCAAAAATTCCAGAAAAATAAATCTGGCTATGTTTTGGCGATACGGTCCTAACAAAACTAATTTCGTCAAATTTGGAGATCGTTTGAAAAATAGCCATTTTACGTTTTCTTTTGCCACGCTCACATACTGATTCAAAAAATTATAAATTTTGGAATCTAACATTAATTTGACATCCCGGATCCAACAGAAGTGGTTTCGTCGAAAACGAAGGTCGTTTGCAAAATTGCCATTTTTAAGGGCCATATTTTCCATAGCGACTATTCTGAATTTTCAATTGGGCATAACTTTTTATTCCCGCTATAAATTTCAAGTTTTCGGATTCGTTGGAAAGATATTCTCAAATAGATTCAAATATTTTTGGTTTCGCTAAAATCCGGTTTATTTTGAATCCTGTACATTCATTTGAAATTTGAAATCAAATTTTCAAACTACCGCGCCATTTTCAATTCCTTTTATAATTAAAATAAATATTTATATTCTAACGTCGATTCAAATAAATATATACGTTCTAATTCTATTCAAAATAAATTTCTTGTCATTATTATTTAAAATAAATCATTTTAAATATTCAAAATTCATTAAAATTGTCAAAATAAAATTTTTAAATTGGTTCTGATTTTCCGGGTTGTTACAATCTCCCCCACTTAAAATCTTTTCGTCCTCGAAAAGGAACGAAGCTGAAAGTTGTTTTACTAATCAACTCAACTTTCAGTTTGGCTTTCATTCTTCAACTTTTCAGTTTTTAAGAATTTTCCAATTCTTCAAAAATTTGGCTAACACCCTAAATTTTCGAAAAATTTCGCCATAACCTCCTTTGTACGGGAGCACCGAGAAAATCCCCAATCCACCACACAGGCCCTCCCATCTCAAAAAGGAAAAGAAAAGGCCAAGCGGCTAGCCAATGTGCTCATAAAATCGTCCAAACCCAAGAAATTAGTAAACATGTACCTATTTGTCGGGCATACAATTTTATTCCTCTTTTCTAGCCTCCTTGCTATGACCTGTTCAATATATAAACATGTATATGCATGAAATTTTAAACAATTTCCAATTCAGTTCAAAATTTGATACATTTGGCTAAATTTACCGTTCATTCTCATAATGGTTTAAAGGAATAACCATACAACACAATCATTAATCAATTAGTGGATTAACTTTTCCAAATGCATAACTTTGATATATCTACAGAAAATCATGTTTTTGATGCAAATTCACAACAAATAAACCTATCTAGTTTTGGTTCTCATACCAGCCAATTGGAAACATATAGAAATCCCACTTTCGAAACTCGAACATAAATACTGATGATACTATAGTAATCATCAGGATCGTCTCCGGGCGACTAGAGTGTGATTCTATATCTACCCAGTATATGTGAGACTTCGTACGCACGCTAGCTAGGCGTATATACAAAATCTTCATATACCAGATTGTCCAAATTCAATAGAAATAAAATATTCAAATACGTATATGGTTTAAATTTTCAAAACAAAAATTGTTTTCATTTTAAAAATATACTCTTCACACTCGTTCTAGGATACTATTGATCCTATCTCTGACGAGTCATTCTCATTCGATATTACTAATCCAATCTCTGATGAATTCTTTCATTTGGTTCTAATGTGTATTGTTCCCAAGCTCTGTAAACCAAAGCTCTGATACCACATGTGATGACCCGAACTTCCCCGGTCTCCGAAGAGAAGAGAAAGAACGGATTGTCTGAGAACAAGACAAATTAGAACATAAACAGAAGAACATTTCATTGCTTACTACAACAATTTACATCAGAGTATAGGAATATACAGAGTATGAACAAATATTACACAATTGATAAATATCAGAGATTTAAATTACATTTAAATACATCGCAGCGGAAAAATAATACAAAACACAACTGAAAGTAATACACGGATATAGAGCTTTCCGAATATCGATTCAGCTGTAAATCAGGATCCTGTGAATATAATATCTGCAAAACCCAACTACTAGCTGCCTGTGTGGAAATTAAGGGCACCTAGAGTTTAGGTTAAAACAGTAAACTCCAGGTCAGTCATGTGACTTGTGTGAGAACTAAAACAGTTATTAATTTGATTATTAAAGTTCGGTAAATCAAGGGACCACGCCATATAACACAGAACGGGTTTCCTCCCAAGGATACCAGTGCATAAACAGTTATAAACAGCGCAATGCTTTTTGGAAAAATGAAGCTATTATAAGACCCAGGTCCCATCACACTATGAAACGCAAGCCGGAGGATAGGGTTTTCCCTTATAATAGCCAAATAATGCTTGGTACGTTTAAAAACTAATCATTTTGATACTATTATAGTGCAAAGTGTATTAAAACAACTTCAAATATAAATGTATCAATCATAGGCAGCATGGGTACCATCTATAATGTCGCCAGTACTAGGCTCTAAAATCAAAACCGAAATGTCACGTATTGGAAATTGGATTTCCGTCATGAATCGAGACAAGGGGTCATCCTTGCCGGTTTCGAGACAATCTAGCAAATGCCTCAGGGTTCAGACGCTGGCGAACCGTTGGATCTTTAGGGTCGGTCCACCCTAGCGGATTAGCTATACCTGAACACATGTTTTCCGGTCCTATAGGACCTATCCATCGGCTCCGTAGAGACCGATATATCCGAGGTGCCTCGCATTCAAACAACCGCACAGGTAAAAATAATATAAATATCAAGGCTTGTAAAACGCTGACACCACCCATAGCTAGAAAAAAACGTCGTGAACTCCCTGTAGTCACGTTCCCGTTTTTGACTCATACCGAGGTGTGAGGCTCGCGAATTAACGCTATACACAAAGCTATACCACACAGGTCGTGCTTTGATCGTCAACCACAAGACTCTTTTTTTCAATAGGTGCCTTGATCATTTGCATCTCAGCATGCAACACAGGCAATTCACGCCATGCGACTGATGTCTATCGATATATAACCTCTGGTCTCGTACGTCTCAGAGAAGGGCGTTAAGAAAGAGAATAAATTCTCCGCCGCCAAATAGATATATATTTAATAGAGATCAATCAACACAGAATAAAATCCAATGTCAGACACACAGTCCATTTACAAGTTCGTTCTAGGTCTGAACGAAACCGGAGTCACCTAATTCCTCGTCCCATATGTCCAATACAGGAGAGAGGTCCATACATATCCGTCCATCTCCAAGTACGTCTGAACGATCACCACTTATTACCTCGTCTTGGGTGTACATCCCAATCAAGACATCAGTAATCATCCAAACGATGTGAAGACCTCCGTTCTTCAACCACCATCTTCATCGTCGACTTATTGTCGAATCGGTTATTCAGAATGGGTATAAACCCGGCCTTTCCAAATAATCCGCATATATAATAAACAAGTGTTACACAAACACAACAAACGCCTCATTCCAATTCAGAATATTCTTTTATTCAAATATTCACATCATTAGAGAATAGGTTCCCATTAATTTGATCAAAGATAAATTAATCTTCCTTTGGATGTCAAAACATATCAAGGTTTTCCAAACTAGTCGGGATTAGCGAACTACACCGAAGTAATCATTTATTTTATTTCCCAATCCCAACCTATTCATCCCATGGAACAAAACTGATAATACTACATATCTAACAGTCTTCCTCCACAGACTAATAATATAAATGGAATAACGGAAAAGTCTTTTAAATTCCATATGTAATAACAGTCTTCCTCCACAGAAGTGCACTTCAATTATTTTCAATCGAATTCCATTCAATTCCAATTTAATATATTAAATTGGAAAACGTTACTTTGGAAAATTCATGTTAAATCTTAATAAAAAGATTTATAAATTTCAAATCACATTTCATTGTAAATCGGGTTAAAGAACGAATGTCGTTAAAAACACAGTTCACAATAAACCCAATTCCCATTCCATTCTTAGTTCCAATTAAATGTTAATTAATTGGTAATTCTTCTTTAAATCTTAATTAAAAGATTTATTCTTTCCACACTTGGTTGAAGAACTGTGTCATTTAAAACACAGTTCACGACAAACCCAAAATCCAATCAGTCTTTAACCGTAAATTAGTAAGAGAACAATTCCCTAATTATTAACCCCGAAGGCCGGAACCAACATCAGATCAATACCCAGGAAACCATTCAACTTAGCTAATCTCCAGTCAGTTTCTAATTTTCTTAACTCCATTGGGTTTAATAACAACATTTTTAAAGATACCACTCACGACAAACCCAAAATTCAATTCAATTCAATTTCAATTAAATATTAATTAATTGGTAAACTTCATTAAATCTTAATAAAAAGATTTAATCTTTTTTCAACTGGTTTTAAGAATAGTGTTAGTGAAGACACCGTTCACGACAAACCCAAAATCCTATTTGATATTAAATACAAGGCTCTGAATAGAATATATATCGGCATATATTCAATATCAAATTCTGAAACCAACAAATATCGTATATGAATAACTATATATATATAATTTCCAAATTCCTCCACAATATTCGTATAATCACGGAATCCAATATCAAAATATTCCGAAGATACTTTCGATTCAAATTCATTCCAATTCTTATATTGGAAATTTCTGGTTATATCAAAACCATTCACAAATCCAATTTATTTATTTAAAATTTATTGGATTTCAAATTTGGTTCATAACTAGTTCATTTCGATAAAAATATATTTTTATCTTTTCAAATATGGAATTTTTCATCCCAATTCTTTTTAAATCATTTTTTTATGATTTTACACAAATTATTAATATTTTTAGTAATTTTATCAAGGCCTGTACAGTCGATTTCCATAAACGGTCATCGAACTGCACATACAGCGACCTTTTCCAAATTTGATTTGGACATAATTCCAAATCCAACAGTTAGATTTTGAATTCCTTATATTCGTTGGAAATCTCTTTTCGATACGAACCCAACGGTTACGGCAGGATCTCCCGTAACGTCAATTTGAAGTCAATGGTCGAAATTCACGAACTCCGCGGCATGGCGCGTTCTATTCAGGCCATTAAATATATATAATATATATATTATATTTATCGTCGATTACCATTTAAAACATATTTTATAAATCATTTTAAATTCGTTTTCAAAATGATTTCAACTTCATATTCAATTTCAAATCAAAACTGAATATCCCATACCATTAATATATAAATGATGATATTTTCAAAATATTATATTTTGAAATCATTTCCTCTTCGATATTCATTATAGAAATGAATAAAAGCGATATAAATATCGTTCGCGTCAAAATGGCGCATATCTAATCAACGCGGCTTTTATTCAACACATGGATATTTTTCCATTCAACACATGAATATATTATTTTAAAACATCCTTTATTTATTCTATTCAACACATGAATATATTATTTTAAAACATTCTTTATTTTCCAAATTGGAATGAGTCTCAATCAATTACCATATAATGTTAATTATATGGATTCCATACAATAAATGTATATAATAACAATGATAAACAACCAACCATCATCCAAAGTGCACTACACAACTGCATAAGCATTAAATTTAAATAATTAACGCTTACAACAATCTGTCAACCAATCGATTGACATACAACTAAATATGTTGATTAGTGTATGTCCAATATCATCCCAATACCCGTGTGGAGTTTTCAAACAATAAACACTGATTATTATTTGTGCAGTTGGGCGATGTGTAAAATATATCGTCCCAATCAATATCAATAAAATGTGTTTACAGAAACAAATCGTCCGATTTGTAAATAAATATTTATTTTATTCATATATACGTTAAAAATTATATTTATAACTATGAAATATTTATTCCATTCCACATCACACAATCAATTTTCATAACACAATCAAACAAACAAACAAGTCGTCCATGGTCTGTGGACGATGGGTGTCGGGTGCTGCTAAGCACCGTCTGCATCCTAGTATATGTTTTAACTAGAAATTTTAATTAAAGCAAGAAGTTCTCACCTTGGGTTTCCACTCCTCCATTCTTTATTCCTGAACGGTTCGGATTTGCCCAAAATTCCAATGCGATCTTTTCCCGCTGTTCATAGTAAAAATCGCATTTTTAATATGATGTTTATTTAAAAATCACATTTTTATAATGACACTTCATATATAAAAATCATATATTTTTATTTCACTAACTTTATAATAAAAATCCAACTTTTACATCGCCACTTCATATATAAAAATCGAATTTTTATATATTTTAAAAACCACACCTTTGCAACAAAAAATCATATTTTTATTATCTCTATAATATAAAAATCGTATTTTTATTATTCCTATAATATAAAAATCATATTTTTATTATTCCTATAATATAAAATTCATATTTTTATTATCTCTATTATATAAAAATCATATTTTACTATCTCTATATATTTTAAAAGTCATATTTTTATACACATTATTTCATTAAAAAAAAGATAACATGTTCTTTTCCTAAATGCTATTTACATTAAAAACAATTACTGCTTAATTACCTTTGCAAATCAGAAAATATCGCCTCTGAAAACCCTTGCTCTCGCTCGTTCAATCCTGTAATCATGAACCCCAAATTGCTCCCCTCGTCATCTTCCTTGCGCCGCTGGAACCTCGAAGGAGGAGGGGGCTGGACATTAACGGAGGGTTTGAGGGGGGCTAAGAGCGGCGGTAGGTGGTGGGTTTGCAGTGGTGGACCCAGTGAAGGAGGCGCGACACTCTAACTCGAAGACGGGGGAGGGGGGAGAACGGTCTCGCCGTAGTAGAGGGGGATAGGGGTGTGTGTGGCGGCGGCGCTTCGCCTGGTGGGAAGCGGCGGTGCGGATGCGACGGCTGGAGGGGGAGAGATTCCGTCACCTTCTTCTTTTCGTTTTTTTATTTAATCGATAGGGGAGTGATAATGGGAGGGGAGAATTATATATATAATTTATTTATTTATTTATTTTCTCCAAATAAAGTTGACTTTTCACCCGAACCCCAAATCGAACCCAACGACTGTTGTTCCTAGCTAATTTCCCCCATTCCGAACACAATGGGATATGTCCCGTAAACTGATTCGACTGTTTTGATCAGTTTTTGTTTAAATTAAAATTTAAATCTATATATTGAATTTTAAACATAGATTTCAATTTACCAGGACCACATACTGACTCCAAAAATTCTAGAAAAATCTATATATTCAATTTTAAATGTACATTTCAATTTACCAGGGCCACATACTGACTCCAAAAATTCTAGAAAAATAAATTTGGCTATGTTTTGACGATACGGTCCTAACAAAACTAATTTCATCAAATTTGGAGACTGTTTGAAAAATAGCCATTTTCTAGTCGATCCAAATTGACTAAAACTGTCAAAACACGTTTTCTTTTGCCACACTCACATATTGATTCCAAAAATTATGAATTTTGTAATCTAGCAATAATTTGACATCTCGGGTCCAACAGAATTGGTTTCGTCGAAAATGGAGGTCGTTTGCAAAATCGCCATTTTTAAGGGCCATATTTTCTATAACGACTATTCTGAATTTTCAATTGGGCATAGCTTTTTATTCCCACTATGAAATTTCAATTTTTCAGATTCATTGGAAAGATATTCTCAAGTATATTCAAATATTTTTGGTTTTGCTAAAATCCGGTTTATTTTGAATCCTGTACATTCATTTGAAATCGAATTTTCAAACTACCGCGCCGTTTTCAATTCCTTTTATAATTAAAATAAATATTTATATTCTAACGTTGATTCAAATAAATATATACGTTCTAATTCTATTCAATATAAATTTCTTATTGTTATTATGTAAAATAAATTATTTTAAATATTCAAAATTCATTAAAATTATCAAAATAAAAATTTTAAATTGGTTCTGATTTTCCGGGTTGTTACACTCTAATTAACCAAGTAGATCATAAAATAATAATCGAATCAAGACTAAAGAAAATGAAGTTATAAGTTTAAAAAATTAACTTGATAAACTAAGAGTGAATAAATTATCAAGATAACATAGAGCTACAACGAACATGCATTCGTGCATCTTATTCTCACTTTTATTATATCAGTGATAGCTTTTCATTCCATGTCATGTTTAGAAAAGTATTGCATCAGAACTTTTACAACTTCTAAAATCATCTTAATTCATAAAATGGGACCTTAAACTTTCATTACCGCTCTTTTTAGCAGAAGCACATGTAGTTACTTATTTTTTAACTTGTAAGCCATCCATTTTGCTAGGTTGGAGCGTAGATTTGTTATACATTAAAATATTAAAACTCAAGTACATTTAATAATCATAAATAATCCAATATCATTTGCTATTTTTTGTTGTCTTCAGGTTAGGCCATAAGTTACTAAAAAGAAGAAGAAAATGAAGAAGGGTTGCACTGTTGTAAATTCTGTGGTAGAGATTACATTTTAAATCAGATACCATATAATTAAGGATTTTATTTGATACACCATATAATTTGCTAGTTAAAATATAGTTTTACCACCCTTTATTATTGCTACATTGATATATTGATGTTAAAAAAACATCAAATATATGGATGCATGGTCCAGACTTGCTTTAGAGCATATTTAACAGATATAGTATCTTTCATCTTTTGTTACCGCACAACAGATTAACAAATATAGTACTCTCACCCTCTGTTATTACATTTCAATATAATGTCACTTAAAAAACTTATAGACTGACATAAGAATTGTACATTATTTAGTGCAAAGCATATTATTTGGTGATATATCTATGTGAATAAACTCAAATATTTATGAATATAAATTTGAATATAAACTTATGGGCTAAGGTATATTTATTAATTTTATTGCCTGTGTTATATATGCTAAAATGTACCTTTTTATAAGCTTATTTATAGAGACCCCCCCGGGTCTCTACTTAAGATTTACTTTTTTATATTTTTATATCACAAAATATTGAATTAGAATGTTAAATTCCATCTCCCTAGGAGACCTTTAAAATATTGAGTTCTAAGAAGACAGTTATGATGGTTTATTTTCCTTCATATTATGTTATTTCCAATGTTCGTCAGTTGTAGAGGTGAATAATCTAATATGGCTACTATCTTGTTTTACAAATGTATGTAGTGATTAGTTAAGAATTTTCTGGCAATGTAGACTAATACACAAATTAACTGTTAATTAACGACTAAAGGGTCTGTTTCTAATATCAGAATGATATATTACAACATATGTTTTTTCTCATGCTTATTGTTTGGTTTTCATTTGGATTTAAATATTCAATCGTTTGACTTCAAATTTGCATTTAAATTTTAATGAAAGGGTTTTATGTGTTGATATCAATGGACAAAATAGCCTAAACTAAACTAAACTTCAACTTCTGATTTAAAGTCAGATGATTGATTGTTCAAATCTTCATAAAAATCTAAAATAAGCCATTGATGAAATATGTAGATACAACATATACCAATTTGACAATAGAACCCAGTCCCTTTGTTGCTAATTAACAGTTGATTTATGAATTTGTATGTATAGGTAGAAAATTCTTTATTAATTAACGCATCAATAAAAACAGTTGTAAGTATTTGATAATTACCATTTTAACTAATAGGAAGTGGAAACGATATAATATAAAAAAAATATATCAGTCATTGTGACATAGTAAAGCCATCATAATCATCTCCCTAGAACTCAATTAGAAGGCTGTTAAGAAGACAAAATTACAAATGTTAAACTAAATGGAACATTTGTTCCTAAGAGCCATGGCCATCAATTTTCTATGGAGTATTAATATGAACATATTAAAAATGCTCCTATTAGCAAATTTATTACACCACAACAATATGTCTCTTACATATTGTAGCTCACATCATTATGTTTTAAGATTGTTTTAGGTAACCACTAACCAAGGGGTGAATAAGAAAATATGGTAGAAATTCAAACAACTCAATTTCATCATGTGGAATATATACACGTGAATGCATTGCATTGTTGAGGGAAAAAACCAGTTAGACTAAAGATGGATATTATATTACATGAAAGGAAAAAATGCAGCTACAAAATAGAAAACTACCTGATAACCACCAGAAGATTGAGATTTAAATCACCATTGAAAAATCTAAAGCCAAAAGAAGAATTTATAATTGGCATCGGAATGAAAGCACATATCGCTGGTTTCTAACAAAGAACATGCCATAGGAGAATACTACTATAATCAAGAATACAATACCTACTTTGCTTATCCAAGTGGTCAAATGGCCTGAGGTATCCAAACGAAGGTAAGGTGGCATGCTGGAAGCAGAATTGGGACGACAGAGGGATTTTATTCCATTTATTAGCAAAATTATAAAAGTATTAGGGTCTAAAGAGATTAAGATATATGGGGAGGCTGCTAGGGCTTTCGAGAGAATGACGTTACACATAGAACAGTATATACATGACATCGTATTTTTTAGCAACGTGGAAATAAAAGGGAACAAACGCTTATATTCGGAAGAACGGACATCCTGGGCCAGCGAGATAGTCCGATAGGGATAGCTGAAGAAACATGAAACTTGTGTGAAGGACAAAAAAAATTCCTAAAAGGACAAAAGCCCAAAAATTTGCTCAAAAGGCCAATTTTTAGTGTAAAGTGGAAAAACAAGGGGCCCATCTGAATTCCACCATTTACACTAAAAAACGTCCTTTTGGACAAATTTTTTGGCTCTTGTGCTTTTGAGCAAACTTTTTGCTCTTTTTGTCCTTGTGGCAAAAATCCCCGAAACAGGAAACTTGGGTTCCAACTGGCAGTAATGCAACATCAAAGAAGGGGAAGGAGAATGTCAAGGAAAAGAAATTCGTGGTATTAGGGTTTGATAGGGAAAGTCTAGGGCCTTTTTTCTTTGTTTTATCCCGGAGGTGGACACAATTTGATGGCAGCAGCCGTTTGTTTTCCTCTATTTCGAAGGCCGATTCATTTCAATGATACAGATGTGTTTGAAAAAAATAACGGAAGGAAAACGAAAAGGGAAAACAATGGAATAACACTTTGAAGCTAAAAGATGAAAGAAAGAAAGAGAAGATAAATAAACGTAAGAACGAATTAAAGGGAAAAGACATAAAAAAGGAAGTGTTAAATTTAAGTGATGGACAAGTGTCAACATCTTGATTTTTTGACAGAAATGGAACTAAAAGGTCTATAAAGAAAGATTGTGCTTTCATATAATATAATAGAGCAAAATTATAAAAGTATTAGGGTCTAAAGAGATTAAGATATATAGGGAGACTGCTAGAGCTTTCGGGAGAATGACGTTACACATAGAACATTATATCCATGGCATCGTATTTTTTAGCAACGTGGAAATAAAAGGGCACAAATGCTTATATTCGGAAGAACGGACATCCTGGGCCAGCGAGATGGTCCGATAGGGATAGCTGAAGAAACATGAAACTTGTGTGAAGGATAAAAAAACAAAAAGTTTGCCAAAAAGGACAAGAGCCCAAAAATTTGCTCAAAAGGCCAATTTTTTGTGTAAAGTGGAAAAACAAGGGGCCCACCTAAATTCCACCATTTACACTAGAAAATGTCCTTTTGCACAATTTTTTTGGCTCTTGTGCTTTTGAGCAAACTTTTTGCTCTTTTTGTCCTTGTGGCAAAAATCCTCGAAGCAGGAAACTTGGGTTCCAACCGGCAGTAATGCAACATCAAAGAAGGGGAAGGAGAACGTCAAGGAAAAGAAAATTGTGGTATTAGGGTTTAATAGGGAAAGTCTAGGGCCTTTTTTCCTTTGTTTTATCCCTGAGGTGGACACAATTTGATGGCAGCAGCCCTTTTTTTCCCTCTATTTCGAAGGCCGATTCATTTCAATGACATGGTTGTGTTTGAAAAAAAATAACGGAAGGAAAACGAAAAGGGAAAACAATGGAATAACACTTTGAAGCTAAAAGATGAAAGAAAGAGAGGATAAATAAACGTAAGAAGGAATTGAAGGGAAAAGACATACAAAAGGGAGTGTTAAATTTAAGTGATGGACAAGTGTCGACATCTTGATTTTTTGATAGAAATGGAACAGAAAGGTCTGTAAAGAAAGATTGTGCTTTCATATAATATAATATAATAGATAGATTGTTCATATATGTTGCAGGTGTACATCAAAGAGGAGCGATTAATCCATAATGACGTTTCACTAGCATTTATCAAGGTATGCTTCCATATGCATGCGTTCTTAGTTCATGATTTATGGGCATTATTAATACATATACTGTCAATTAGTGTTGGCTACAATCATTGAATATTCTGGTCTAATTTACATATTCATGTTGCTTTCCGAAGGAACTACACAATTAACTAATGCTACCTATACTAGCTCTTTTCTTTTCGATGTTCCTGTTAATGTAGTTGCCAAAGGTGTTTCAAAGGTTGCTCGCCTAGTTGATGAAGTAGCTGCACATAGTATAGATACAACAAATGTTGATGCACCAAGAAGGATACACATAGTTTCAAATGCTTTGTCTTACAAGTGTCTGCTACCTTAGAGTACTTTGTTTGATTGTAAATTTTGCTGATGTAGAATGATCTCAACTGTGGTGATGGTATGAGCTGTGTTTGCCTGAAAATGCTTCACTGGAGAACACTACTGGAGATGAATGAAGTTGAGGTTGAGATTCTATCATCATGTATGAATAATAGTTTGTATTTACTCTAGGTAGTTTTAACTATCTATCATTTTTGTATTTAGACGTAATTTTATGTAGTTTAGTATGATATATGATATATAATTTGTATTTTGAATATAAAGTTGTGGTGTTTTATCAATGAATGGATTATGACGCTTTCAAATTTATGTCAGTTTTTTATGTTATTTATCCGTTTGTTGTTGCATGTACATAATGTACATAGAATTCAATTTTTTATCACAACTATTAATTTTAGTTGTTAAAGAATTTTTTGCAATTGGTAAAAACAGCTGTACAGATGTTTTTACAGCTGCTATAGGCAATAGTAAAAAATTATTTTACAACTGCTGAGAAATGTAACGTTTACCAATAGAATAGAAAGGGAATACGAGTGGGTTTTGTGAATCTCCGTGTGAATGCCGATCGGAATAAAAACAACTGTTACCAATAATCATGCTAAAATGTTAGCATTTGTGACGAATTACCGATATATATCTAAGGTGAAGCAAAAGTTGAAATTATCCATTTCTAATCCTTTGCTGTTTAACATGGGATCTCTGACGGAAATTTTTTAAAATTTATATTAAAGAGATGTATATCCCTCGGTAAAATGTCGGTAATAAATTTTAAAATTAAATTTAAATATATTGGCAAATGACGGTAAAGTGTCGGAGAATTGGCATTGACTTCCATCGCAAAATGGTCACTAAAATACCAACGTGAAATTTACCAACTAGTGCTATCCGTCACAAATCCGTCGCTAATACATGTTTAGTGATGGATTTGTGACGGATTCTTTCGCTGCAAAATAAGTGTTTTCTTGTAGTGATTGCTAACTTCTTATTTAACTTTTGTTGGGAAATGCAGATTAATAATTTTAAGGAAAACTAAACACTATAGGAGGTAAATAATGCTTAATGGTTTTTTATGAATTTCTTAAAGTCATTTTAAATTACTTAGAATGAAATGCAAATCATAGATAAGAGATAATCACAAAATCAAACACAGATGCAAATAATAATAAATGAAAAGCCGTAAAACGAAAGACACACCGGAATTTTATGTTAGTTCAAAGTTACCCTACATCTAGTCCCACACAACACGGGGTTGATGCGAATTTCTTTTCAATAATAATCTTCATTACAATCCTCGATTTCAATAGCCACGAGGTCCATTACCACCTGCGTCCGAGCATAGAGAGCTCTTTTGATTTAACCCGACAACAAGATCACCTAACCGAATTACGGGCTATAATCTCACCTAGTTGATTTGAACGGGATACAAGCACATCCTTTTCAGTATCAGTTTTGGTAGATGGACTTGATCGAACTTGATCTTGCGATCTTTGATTACATGAAGTCTATAAATCTTGAGTAACACTTAAATCTTTGAGAGAGTATGGTAGAGAATCAGAATAGAAGAAGTTTGATGTGATTCTCTTTAAAATTTGGCAGGGTATATGAATAAAATTTAAGAAATTATGAACTTTGATGGAGAGAAGATAAAAGAGGAAGAAGAGGATGAAAAGTGATTAACAATTCATTTCTAGAAGCCTTTTTACTGCCTCCCAACATTCAAATCCTTTTAGAATAGTTTTCAAATCAAAAGACATAACTTTTCAAAATTTGAAATTGAAATCCCATGGTCACCTTGTCGACATGTGGGGTTACCCATGTCGACATGGGGGGATACCCATGTCGACATACCTTTGTAAAACCAAAATAAAAGTGAATTTTCAAATTAAGGCATGTGATGATTAAATAAATTCTGGTGACTCTTGAATTAAAACAAACTATTTTCCTATATATAAAAATAGAGTATTTGAAGTAAAAGTATATTATAAAAACATATATAAAAATGATTTAAAAACATGTATGAGAATGACTAAAAACTATAAAAATGATATAAAACAATAAATATAAATATAAGAAATGCTTTGAAACTTATGATATAAATATAAGTAAAGGAATTTAAGACTTAAATGGTTAAATTACACTTAATATATAAAATTAATATCAATCATATAAATAATGAAGTATAAAATATTTCAATTAGGGGTTAAACTATATTCTAAAAGATATATTTGAAATCAGAAGTTAAAATAAGTTTAAAAGCAAAAAAACATAGATTTGAAATAAGGAAGTAATTTTGAAATTAGTTTGAAAATAAAATAAGAAGTTTAAAATAGCGAGACAGATGGAAATAAGGATTTACTGCTATTTCATAGCTTTAATAAGAAATCTTGACTCAATTACTTTTTTATTTCTTGAACTCTTATTACTCATGAGTCTTCTATCTTCAATTCTTGTTCTTTGAAATCTTGATTCTCTAAACTTACAGACTTCAATAACTAATACCTGCATTTAATTCCAGTGTATACACACATATATATTCTAGAGAATAGTGTTAGAATATATTTTATAATAATAATAGTTAAACAAGGTTGTTTTCATCAAAACCATCATCACTGGTATCTCAATCCCAAACAACCTCCTCTTTTTTTTATGATGACAACCTTGGTTCTTAATATTTTCATATCGGATATCTTAATTCTCCTATTACTCCACCTTACTCCGTTATCTCCTTTGAAACTATTAACTCCTCCTTAATCTATTGCCCTATTTTCTAATTCTCCATCTTTTTCATCAACAAACCCTACACATCCTTAATTATCCTATAATACTCCCCCTAAAACTATTATCTAATACTACTACAATTCTAATACCAAAAATATCTAAAACTTATCTAAGCTAAAATAGTTTTGATATCAATATGCATTTAGTAACTAAAACTAAGGCAATATTAAGAAAATATTAAGACTAAGTTAAAAACTAAGTAATCCAATACACACATTTTATACAGATTATAAACCATTTTTTACAAATAAGCATCCAATCAATCCAAGCCAATTCAAATTTAGTTATTACAAACCGTAAATACAAGTTTTTAAATCAAACCACACCAAATTCAAAATAAATTCATACATTTCTTGGAACTTCTACCCATCCATCACCCCCAATGATTGGCTTAGCCTTTATGGCATTCCATTCTTCATTGTCTTTTAGGAGAGGTGTTCCCATGTTATTGTTGTCGTCATCTTTTGTAAGAGAGGAAATCATCCAACGGATTGCATTAAAATGCCTTTCTTGCACTTTTATCATCTATGTTTGACTTAATTCTAAGTGTCGTTGATTATGAAGGATAATAAGAAGAATATTTTTTGGATGAATTGAGTGTTTCTTCCAGATTTTCACTCAAGTTAAAAATTGGAGAAGCCATGGATTTGATAAAACAAGAAACTAATGGAAGATTATAAAGGAGAATAGATAAATGAATTTTTCTGGAAGAAGTAGGAATTTATAGGTTTTGGAATTCGTTTAATATGAATAGACACAAGTTTGTTACGTAGATAAATTTAAACTAATTTGTAGTTTTTGACTGTTGTGTGTCGACATGCCTCATGTATTTTCAGTTTTAGAAGATTTTTGTGAGTTGTGCTATGTTTTGGTATGTATCTACTTGTTTTCATTGTACTATTGTTCATTCCAGGGATATTTAATAAGGAAGAAACAGAAATATAAGAGCTTTATTAACAATTCAATAAGGATACATGGATTAATACATAATACGAAATGGAAATATGAAAATAGAAACTACTACAACAAGATAGTAAAGCTAGAACTCGGAAGAGGAGGATGAGGAGGAGGATAAACCAAGTTTCCTACTAACTTTTCCAAAGAACTTGGTCATTTTAGTGGACAACTTTTCCATATTTTTGTTTAATGATTTCTTTCAAACCTTTTGATTGTTCACTAAAATCTTTTGGTTGTTGAGGAGGATTTTATTGGAAGGATTGGTGACACTTGTGGGATATTCATTATTTTCCAAGGGGGTGTTATCATTTACTTCTTCTTCTTTAATTTCCATTTCATCTTCTTCTTCATGAGCCATTCGTTCATCCTTTCCTAAAAGTGTTCCATATGGCTGAAACACTAGTGGTATCTTCATTAAAGACATGTTTTTAGATTAAAAACTTTTCTAAAAAAAAACTCTTTGCCTTTGAAATCCAAACTAAAATATTTGAGAATATGTAGTGATAAATTCCAATTGAAAAATATTTGGCTCGAAATCCATCCAAAATCACTTGAGCCCAATTAACATCATAACTTCCAAAAATAGCAAAAAGAGGTTTGCAAACTTTCATAGTTAGGTTGTTAAAATTTTCCGAATGGTGTGTGGCAGTACGTTGAAGAAGTAGGTTGACAATTCTTGCCTATGGTCAAAAATATTGATTTTTAAATTCTAAATGTTCTTCGCTTTCATAGAGATTATTACTACTATATTTTGATACTGAAACCAAGTTAAGGTGAAGGGGCATCGGGATGAAGCTGACACTAGAATGAAAGCTAGGAAGTGCCGATACCAGAAGTGGAAGGACTAAGAGATCAGGCCGTCACCAAATGCAAGAAGGATAAGATTCGGTTTGCATGCTATCGGCACAAACACAGAGAGAAAAGGTTTGGTATTGATACAAAGAAGATAACAACAAGGCACGGTACCAATACCAACATACAACAAGTTGGTGTCGGTAACGGACACCGAAAGCAGAAACAAGTAATCCACCACCAAAGAAAAGCCTAAAGCATGTAATTCGATATCAAACGCATGCAAGGGAAAGCACGAGACTAGTATAGGCGCAAGCAAAGTGCTATCGATACCAATAGACTTAGTATCCATACTGTTATAAAAAATCATACCAAAGTTATGAAGAAAGGAGCATGGTTGACGAATAACATAGAAGCAAACCGAGTGCTGTTGGTACCAATGAGCTTGGTATCGATACCGTGTCCAAGGAGGCACCAAAAGTAGCACCTAGAGGCCCTGAAGCAGGTTGATACCAAGAAGTACAAATAGCAGAATGTAATGACCCCAAACTTCCGTAGTACAAAAGCAAGGATAATCATTGGAATATAACATAATTACAACAATAGCAGATCTCAGATAACATCATAACACATAAATCATTACAGCGAAAAATAGGAATGCCATCAACATCAAAACATCAGAGGGGCACAATTACAGGATACAACTTAGCAAATAGAAGTCTCAGCAAAAAGAAACAAGTCTAAAACTCCATCAAATACATCATAGATAAAGGATGTCTAAATGTCTCATAGAACAAATAAAAAGATAAAAATGTTCTTCGTCTTCCTTTCATCAGCATACTTCAATCTAGCATATGTCCAAATAACCTGAACCTGTCACTTGGCTGCCCATGTGAAAAGAGGGTACCTGAGTTTGCAAAGTGAAACAAACTACGAGTCAGTCGTGGGACTGGTATGAGAAATCTTTTCTAACTTATCTAACAATATGGCTAATCACAGGACCACGCCGCTAACGCGGAATGGGTTTACTCCATTGGATTGTCAGTGCATAATTTAAATAAATTTTATTCAAAACAACGCAATGTTATTCAAAAAAATGAAATCATTATAAGACTCAAGTCCCATCACACAATGCTACGCAAACTGGAGGATAGAGTTTTACCTTATATTGATCAAACATGCTTGATACGTAGAAAATAATATTTTAGTATTACTATTAGTGTCTAATCTGTTTTAAAATACTTCAAAGTAAATGTATCAATCCTAGATGGCATAGTACCCCATCCTACTATGTTGCCATATATAGGTTTACAATCAAAACCGTAATGTCGTATTGGAAATTTGGTTTCCGTCATGAGTCAAGGCTAGGGACGATCTCCTTACCGATTCGAGACACTCTAACAATGTCTCAGGATTCGGACGCTGGCAAACCCTTGGATCCTGCAGGGCCGGTCCATAAATACTTTAGTTGATTAGTTATGCCTGAACACGCGCTTCCCAGTCCTGCTGAACCTACAATTTGGTCACTATCGACCAATAAATTCGAGGTACCTCATAATCCATCAACCACATAAGTAAAATGTCAGGGCTTGTAAAACCCTGATACCACTTCTAGCTAGAAAGAAACGTATGCACTCCCTGCGTTCCCTTGTCCCGTTTTTGAATCTTATTGAAGTGTGAGGCTCACGAGGTAATGTTTATACAAAAACTATGCTGAAATAGGCTATGCTTTGATCATCAACCACAAGGCTCTGCTTTTCAACAAAAATCTTGATCATCTGCATCTGGGCATGCCACATTGACAATTCACGTCAGGCGATCAATAACTATCAATATATAACCTCTGAGCTCATGTGTCTCAGAGAAGGGTGTTAAGCGAGAGAATAAATTCTTTGCCACCAATCAGATATATATTAAATAGAAATCAATTTACACGGAATGAAATCCAATGTCAGACACACGTCTATTTACAAGTCCGTTCTGGGTCAGAACGAAACCGGAGACACCTTATTCCTCGTCCCGTATGTCCGATACAGAAGAGAGGTGCTCGCTTATCCAAACTATAAGAACCCGTAACTTCCCCGGTCTCCGAGGAGAAGAGGAAGAACAGATTGCCTTGTGAACAAGACGAATCAGAACACAAACAGAAGAACATTTCATTGCTTATTACAACAATTCCATCTGAATACAAGAATATACAAAGTATGAATAAATATTATACATTAGAAAAAAATCAGAGATTACATTACATTACATAGCTGCGGGAAAATAATACAAAACACAACTGAAGGAGATATACGGATACAGAGCTTTCCGGATATCGTTCTAGCTGTAAATCAGGATTCTGTGAATATAAATCTGCAAAACCCAACTACTAGTTGCCAGTGTGGAAAATAGGGGCACCCAGAGTTTAGGTTAAAACAATAAACTCCAGGTCAGTCATGTGACTGGTGTGAGAACTAAAATAGATATTTAAAACTTTACTTTAAAATAGAGTAATTCAAGGGACCACTCCGTATAACACGGAACGGGTTTCCTCCCAAGAATACTAGTGCATAGAATAAACAGCGCAATGCTTTTTGGAAAAATGAAGCCAATATAAGACTCAGGTCCCGTCACACAATGCAACGCAAGTCGGTGGATAGAGTTTTACCTTATAATAGCCAAACATGCTTGGTACGTTTAAAACAAATCATTTTGATACTATTATAGTGTAAAGTGTATGAAAACAACTTCAAATATAAATGTATCAATCATAGACAACATAGTGCCCCATCCCACTATGTCTCCATACTAGGCTCTACAAATAAAACTGAAATATCACATATTGGAAATTGGATTCCATCTATGAGTCGAGGCCATGGATGGCTCCTCACCGCTTCGAGACACTCTAACAAATGCCTCAGGACTACACACTCTGGGTAACCCTTGGATCTTCAGGGTCGGTCCTCCGTTACGTTTGAGGATTGGCAATTCCTGAACACACGTTTCCCGGTCCTATCGAACCTTAACCGAGGTGCCTCGCAATCCAATAGCCACATAGGTAAAATTACAACAATGTCAGGGCGAGTAAAACGCTGACACTACCCATAGCTAGAAAGAAACGTCGTGCACTCCCTGTAGTCACGATCCCGTTTTTGACTCATACCGGGGTGTGAGGTTCGCGAATTAACGCCATACACAAAGCTACGTTGTATTAAAGCGGTGCTTTGATCATCAACCACAAGACTCTGCTTTTCAACAAAAGCCTTGATCACTGCATCTCAGCATGCAACACAGGCAATTCATGCCATGCGACTGATATCTACCGATATATAACCTCTGAGCTCGTACGTCTCAGAGAAGGGCGTTAAGCTAGAGATTAAATTCTCTGCCGCCAAATAGATATATATTTAATAGAAATCAATCATCACAGAATAAAATCCAATGTCAGACACACGATCATTTGTAAGTCCGTTCTGGGTCTGAACGAAACCGGAGGCACCTTATTCCTCCCCCATATGTCCAGTACAGGGGAGAGGTCCTCGCATATCCATCGATCTCCAAGTACGTCTGGACGATCACCACTTATTACCTCGTCTTGGGTGTACAGCCCAATCAAGACATTAGTAATCATCCAAACGATGTGAAGACCTCCGGTCTTCAACCACCGTCTTTATCGTCGACATATCATCGAATCCGTTATTCAGAATGGGTATAAACTCGACATTTTCGAATAACTCGCGTATATATTAAACAAGTGTTATAAAAACACAACATACGCCTCATTCTAATTCTGAATATTTATTTATTCAAATATTCACATACTTTGAGAAAGGTTCCCATTAATTTTATCAAAGATAAATTCTTTAAAATTTATTCTTTAATCTTCCTTTGGATTTCAATTCAAACCGCATTCTTTCTTTAATTGGGTTAAAGAACCAATGTCATTTAAAACACGGTTCACGATAAACCAAAATCATATTCCATTCCATCAGCCTCTAACCGTAAATTAGCAAGTGAATAATCCCCTAAGTATTAACCCCGAAGGCCAAAACCAACATCAGATCAATACCCAAGAAACCATTCAACTTAACTAATCTCTAGTTAGTTTCTGATTTTTTTTAATTCCATTGTTAATCGGGTAAAAGAACCAGTGTTATTTAAAACACCGTTCACGATAAACCCAAAGACCAATTTCAATTCGATTCCAATTAAATATATTAAATTGGAAAACTTTACTTTGGAAAATTCCCGTTAAATCTTAATAAAAAGATTTATAAATTCCAAATCTTATTTCACTGTAAATCGGGTTAAAGAACGGATGTCGTTGAAGACAAAGTTCATAACATACCCAAAATCCAATCAGTCTCTAACCGTAAATTAGTAAGAGAACTATTCCCTAAGGATTAACCCCGAAGGCCGAAACCCACATCAGATCACTACCCAGGAAACCATTCAACTTAACTAATCTCCAGTCAGTTTCTAATTTTCTAAACTACATTCGGTTCAAGAACAATATTATTAAAGATACCATTCACGACAAACCCAAAATCCAATTTGATATTAATTACAAGGCTCTGAATAGAAAATATATCAGCTTATATTCAATATCAAATTCTGAAACCAACAAATATTGTATTGGAATAACGATATATATATCTTCCAAATTCCTCCGCAATATCTGTATAATCATGAAATCCAATATCGAAATATTCCGAAGATAATTTCGATTCAAATCCATTCCGATTCATATATTGGAAATTCTGGTTATTTTTAAAACCATTTCAAATCCAATTTATTTATTTTAAAAATATTGGATTTATTATTCTATTTCAAAACTAGTTCATTTCAATAAAAATATATTTATATCTTTTCAAATATGGAATTTTTCATCCCAATTCTTTCCAAATCATTTATTATGATTTTACACAAATTATGGATATTTTTAATTATTTTATCAAGGCCCGTACAGTCGATTTCCATAAACGGCCATCGAACTGCACTTACAGCGACCTTTTCCAAATTTGATTTGGACATAATTCCAAATGCAACCGTTAGATTTCAAATCTCTAATATTATTAGAAAGCTCTTTTTGATACGAACCCAACAGTTCCGGTTTTAGGAGAATCCGACGGTCGGATCTCCCGTATTGTCCGTTCGAAGTCAATGGTCGAAATTCGCGAACTACCGCGGCGCGGCGCGTTCTATTCAGGCCATTATATTATATATATAATATATATTTCATCGATTTCCATTTAAAACGTATTTTATAAATCGTTTTAAATTTGTTTTCAAAATGATTCCAACTTCATATTCAATTCCAAATCAAAATTGAATTTTCCATTATAAATTCATTTTAAATTCATTTCAAATTGATTTCAATTCAATTCGTTTTGGATTCACTTTAAATCGATTTCAATTCAATTTCAATTCTAATTCATTTTCAGTTCATTTTAAATCAATTCCAATTCCAATTCATTTTGAATTCACTTTAAATCGATTTCAATTCAATTTCAATTCCAATTCATTTTGAATTCACTTTAAATCGATTTCAATTCATTTTCAGTTCGTTCTGAATTCGTTTTTAAATCGATTTCAATTCAATTTCAATTCCAATTCATTTCGAATTCACTTTAAATCGATTTCAATTCAATTTCAATTCTAATTCATTTCGAATTCACTTTAAATCGATTTCAATTCAATTTCAATTCTAATTCATTTCGAATTCACTTTAAATCGATTTCAATTCAATTTCCATTCAATTTAATTCGAATTTAAAATTCATTTCAAAATACCATATTTTGAAATCCCTTTTCGATATTCATTATAAAATGAATAGAATCGACCAAATTCCCGTTCGTGTTAAAATGGCGTTTAACTACTTAACACGGCTTCACATTTTAATGTTTTATGAATATTATTTTAAAATATTCGATGATTCTGAACTTTAATCAGACTCAGTCAATTACCATATAATTTGATTTATATGGATTTCATACACACATGTACACAACAACAACGATAAAAAATTAACCATCATCCAAAGTGCATTCTACACTGTATAAGCATTAAATATAAATATTCAATGCCCATACAGCCTGTCAATCAATCGATCCACATACAGCTAATTATTGGGACTAGTGTATGTCATATATCATCCCAATACCCGTCTGGGGTTTTAATCAACAAATAATGAATTTTATTTGTGCAGTTGGGCGACGTGTAAAATTTATCGTCCCAATCAATATCAGTCAAAGGTGTGTACATAAACAAATCATCCGATTTATTTATAAATATCTATTTTATTCATATACACGTTAAAATTATATTTTTAACTATAAAATATTTTATTTCCATTTATGTATATTTTATTTATCCATTCCATATCACAACCAATTTTCACAACAACATACAATCAAACAAACAAGCCGTCCATGGTCTGTGGACGACGGGTGTCGGGTGCTGCTAAGCACCATCTGCATCCTAGTATATATTTTAACTAGAAAATAAAATAAAAGTGAGAAGTTCTCACCTTTGGGTTCCACTCCGCCATTCTCTATTTTTGAACAGTTTGGATTTGCCCAAAATTTCAATGTGACCTTTTCCCGCTGTTCATAGTAAAAATCATATTTTTATCGCTTCATTCCAACTAAATAAAAATCATATTTTTATTTCTACTTCATATATTTTTACAATGCTTCTTTCTATATAAAAAATATATTTTTATATTTCTACTTCTTATATAAAGATCAAATTTTTACTATCTATATGATATAAAAATCATACTTTTATTATCATACATAAATAAAAATCTTTTTTTTTTTGGAAATGCAAGCGGGGTTGAATGACCCCTACCATATTATTAATAACAGAAAATTACAACAAGACACAAAAATACATCAAGTACTAGTAATAATAGAGGACCAATAAATGTTTAGGAGTAGACACTCGACTAAACATCCTATTGTTCCGCTCCATCCACAAAATATACAATGTTTTCTTAAGCACCTTAAGTAGTAGACAACCACTAATGTTTTTCCATCTAGTATTTATAAAAATCAATAACCACTCTTCCTCATACCTTTGTCTATGACCATGAAGGCCTAAGAACATCAGAACCTTATGCCAAACAAAGCCAGAGAAAGTGCACTCAAAGAAAAGATGGCGCACAGTTTCAGAAAAATGACCACAAAACACACATGTATCATCCAAAATCATTCCTTTCATCTTCAAATTACTTGTTGTATGAATTCCATTCATTAAAATCCTCCACATCAGAAAGTTTTCTTTCGGCAATGAATTCCTCATCCACACCCTTGACTGCCAATGAAATGAATTGTCATCCTCATATAATCCATCATAAACCAAAGCAATACTATGATCACTATCATTCCAAGAAGCCTGAACACTATCAGTCGCAAGAGGGAAGCGCAGAATGTTATCCCAGGTCGTCGAAATCAGAAAAGAACTACAATGAGGAAGAACTAACTTTCCATTGACACAAACAGAAGCCAGCGAAGAATTTTCATTAACACCACTCATTTGTCTAGCAGAATAATCAACCAAATCCGCAAGAATTAATCCCTTACGACACCAAGGATCAAACCAAGAAGAAATGTTGTGTATATTTCTTAATCCACACTGAAACATTGGTAGAAAAAACATCCTTTGCTTCAACATATTCCTCCAAGTCCAGCTACAGTCCAAAGGAATATGCATAGTCCAAAAATGTTGACCTTTTAGAAGATACACTCTACACCAGTTCGACCAGAGATTCGAATCAAGACTGAATAATTTATTAATTCTTTTTGAAAGAGCGGCTCTATTCCAAGTTTTCAAATTTAGGACTCCCAAATCACCAGAAGATAAAGGAGTACACACCTTTTTAAAAGCCACCGGAATTAACTTCTTTGAGTAGGGATTTGCATGCCATAAGAAGTGGCAAAGAGCAGAATTAATCAAGTCTATGATTTTAGAAGGCAATATAAATATCCTTGCATAGTAGATAGCCATAGAAATTGCCAAATATTTAACTATTACAAGTCTTCCTGCCATTTAGAATCTGGATTCAGGCCATGAGGAAATTTTAGCAATTATTCTTTCAACTAAAGGTAAACATTGTCCTGACGTAAGTCTAGTAGTACAAAGGGGAGATCCCAAATAGTTATCACAATCATCCATCGGTGAAACCCCAGAAAAAGCTTGAAGAGAAGCTTTAATATCTTCAGACACACCACTACATTTCATTTTCGACTTACTCTTATTAATTGCCAAACCAGTCAAGGATTTAAATTTATAAAGAATCTCCATAATACCACTGATCGATTTATAATTAGGCTTAGTAAATAAGAGTAAATCATCAGCAAAAAGAATAGAAGATAATTTCACCTTGCGACAAGAGGGGTGGTAGTCAATCTGCTTGCAAAGGAAAGCTTTTGCTGTAAGAATAGTGAATAACTCCATTACACAAACGAACAGATAAGGAGAGATTGGATCTCCCTGTTGCAGCCCCTGTTTAGTTTTGAAATAACCAAAAGTGGTGCCATTCACAAATAAAGATACATGGACAGAGGATATACAGGAATATACCCAACATAAAAATGGAATAGGAAATTTCATTTTGAAGAGAATGTAAATAATTGAGTCCCACCTCACTGTATCATATGCTTTCTGGATATCTAACTTCATCACACTTCTAGGAGAAATATAAGCTCTTTTATAACCCCTCATTAATTCAGTAGCAATCAAAATGTTGTCCGCAATATCCCTTCCAGGGAGAAAAGCACTTTGGTTTGGGCTTATAATGTCATTTAGAACCAATTTCATTCTGCGAGCCATAATTTTTGAGATGCACTTATAAATTAAATTACAGCAGGCAATTGGCCTAAATTGGGTAACATTTGAAGGTATTTGAGTCTTGGGAATTAAAGCGAGACGAGTAGCATTTATTCCCCCAAGCATCTTACTGTGCAGAAAGAAATTTTTAATAGCATTGATGACATCCCCACCAACAATTGACCAGCAAACTTTGAAGAAGTGACCATTAAACCCATCAGGACCTGGGGAGCTAGTCTTTTTCATTGAAAAAATGACTTTTCTAATTTCCTCAATCGACACCTCTTTAATGAGCAAATTAATCTTATCATTGTGAAGAGAAGGGAAATTAATATGCGAGAATGATGCAAGATTAACAGAGTAATTTGAAGAGTTACCAAGAAGACCTTTAAAGTAATGTAGAAAAGAAGATTGAATCCCTTCAGTATCACTAAAAGTACTCCCCTCAACATCTTGGATTGAAATTAAATTAGCAGCTGCTTGCTTGATCTTCAGAGAATTATGAAATGTAGAGGTATTTCTGTCTCCATGAAGATCCCACTTTGCTTTGTTCTTTTGCTTAGCCATTTTACCTTCTTCAATGTTAGCCTTTGCTAATTCAGACATTAATGACTTCTCTTGAATAGACAGAAGAGCAATATCCTCATCAATGCAACAGTTCACAATATCATTCTGAACCTGAAAGAGATTATTTCTAATCAAATTAGAATAACTAGTACCATCCCCGTAGTTCTCTTTAGCCCAATCCTTCAGCACCAACTTTAATCTTTTCATTTTTTCCTGTAAAATAAACATCGAATTCCCATGAATATGAATCATCCAACTGTTAGAAACAAGAGATATAAAAATAGGATGATCTGACCAATTATTAAAAAATGAAAATGAGGGATGTCTTTTCATGGTAACCTTTCCCCAATCCAAAATCAAAGGAGAATGATCAGAAAAAGAAGGAGGAGGAATAAACGTTTTGAGATTAGGCCATACAGAAACAGCAGCAAAATTCTGATAAGATCTATCAATTTTACAAAATGTTCTTATTCTATTCCTAGCTGAGTTATTCCAAGTGAAGAAGGACCCACATGAAGGAATAGGAATAAGGCTAGAGTCATGAATGGCACAATTAAGGGATCTGGTTTGACTGAAAGTGAGGGGATATCCTCCATGTTTATCAGCGGATAACTGCATGCAATTCCAATCACCAAGACATAACCAAGGGAGATTGTTTTGTTGAAGGGAAGGGAGAGTATCAAGGAAAGGTTGTCTATTAGCGAAAGAGTTTTTAGCATAAAAAATGGTTAGAAAGAAGGATAAATTGGAGGAAATGTGGATAATTTTAGAGTGAATGAATTGCCTATGAACTTGCAGAGGAGAAATAGAGAAAATGGCAGGATTCCATATAACAAGAATTCTCCCAAAAGGGGCTTGAGAAAGGTTGTGGAGAGAAGACCAGTTAGGTTTGATGCTATGAATAGCTTTACACGTAGTAGAATGATTCAGCTTAGTTTCAGCGATAGCCATAAGATTAACATTGTTAATATTTATAAAGTGACCTATTTCTAATTGCTTGTCAAGAGGGTTTGCACCCCTGACATTCCAGAAAGCAATTTTTTCAATCATTGAGAGGGAATGGATGAATCAGATCTGGTTTTAACACCAGACGAAATATTCAAGGATGAAGAATGAGAAGGCAAAGTAAGCACGGCCTGGTTAATAGATAGATAAGATGAATTATCTAAGTCAACACAAGAGGATTTCTTAGGATGACCTCTGCTTTTTTTGAAAACCCTATTCCTGGGAATAGAGAAGGTAGGAGATTTAATGATCTTAGGAACAGAGGAAGAAATAGGATTCAATGAATTTGGAGGGCTAGTAGAGGTAGCAATTGAGTTAATGTCTCCAAAAACACGATTTGGAAGAGATAACGGATTATAAGGAGAGTGAAATTGAAAAGATTTATCAGGAATGTTGGAATTTGCAGCACCATCAGGAGTAACAGTGGCAGCCAGTGCATGTCCATGAGCAGGTTCATGTTCGTGCACTAAGTCAATTAAAGAAGGATCAAAAGTTTCTTCATCAGGAGCTTGTAGGATTTCAAACGGGTTGCTAACATTGGTGATGTTGGCAGATTGAATGATCGAACTACCTCCGGCCCTCTGATTATGCAAGAGAGGATTTTCCTTTGATTTATTTACTGATTTCTTTTTGCCAGTTGTTGTAAAGTTGAAAACCTTTGGGTCTATGTTAATATTACCACTTTCCAAATTTTCCTTATTGGACTTTTCCTTTTCACTTGCCCTATCAGAATTCATACTTTCAGCATTTATGACATTGCCAACCATACTATTCTCTAGAATTTTAGCTCCCTCCTCACCTTCCTTTTCTCCAACCATGGCTGTTTTAGGTACCCTCTTCCAACCTTTATTTGTATTTCTATTTCTTTTCTTTTGCACCATTGGAAATCCACATTGAGTAGCAATCTCCTCATTCACCGAAGACTTGACATATCTAGTATCACCCTCGTCACTCCCTTGATTAGCCACATTTTTATCCTTTACTTCCCTCATTTTATCCTTATGCTTCTCACAATTAACAGTTTCATGCCCAAAAATTTTACACTTCGTGCAAATCATAGGTCTCCACGTGTATTCAACAACAATATCAGGACATGTTTCGTCTCCCACAACCAAGAAATCTGGTAATTCCTTATCAGGACTGACCTCGCCTAAACATTTAGCATATATTCAAAACGTTTCATTTTCTCAGTATTCTCATCATAACAAAGGATCTTGCCCACATGACATGCAACCAATTTATTCCAATCAAAGACCATAGCAAAAAAGGAATACGAGAAAAGTGTACCCAAATAGGAACTGACTTCACTGCTGCTTTAGCCGAAGATAATGACGGAGTGTAGTTAGCAATAATGAACATCTGACCACGAATAAACATGGGGTCTTTCTTTAGGACCGTGTATTTGTCTTCCAAATTTGCAAACTTGAAGAAGAAATTCTGTTTATTAAATTACATTTCATAGTCCCCCTTAAGTTTCCAAACTCTGTTCAGATGAAGTTTCACTGCCATGTAATTTACATTACCTGCCAAGAACGAACCCACCAAACAATCAGACCATGATTTAGAACCTTCTTCCAAGACTAATTGAGGGGGAGGGACCAATTTTCCTTTGTAATTCACTTCAAAATGAATGGGAGAATAATTCCCTGCATTTCTAGGTCTAGAATAGAATAAAGAGGAGAATTTGACAGGAGCAGAAGAGATAATCAGAGGAGGATCCGAATTCAAAGATGCAAAAGCATCTGGAATAATAGGACGAAGAGAGAGAGAGGTACAGAAGAACAAGAAGGAGGTAAAGGAGGGGGAGGGATCGGCGGGGGATCAGGGATGGGACGGGTAGAAGGGGGAAGAGCAGAAGACGCGGCAGAGTCAGAGATAGCGGCGTAGCCAGCGGGAAAAAGGAAAGAAGAGTCAAAGGACGAGGAAGGACACCATTGCCAGACATTAAACCGTAGTAGATGCGTAAAAAAAATCATATTTTTATTATCTCTATAATATAAAAATCATATTTTTATTATCTCTATAATATAAAAATCATATTTTTATTATTTCTATAATATAAATGCTAAAAATCTCGTCTTTCACATGTTAAAAATCTCGTCTTTCATATGCTAAAAATCTCGTCTTTCACACGCTAAAAATCTCGTCTTTCACATGCTAAAAATCTCGTCTTTCATATAAAAATCTCGTCTTTCACATGCTAAAAATCTCGTCTTTCATATGCTAAAAATCTCGTGTTTCATATGCTAAAAATCTCGTCTTTTACATGCTAAAAATCTCGTCTTTCACATGCTAAAAATCTCGCCTTTCAAATGCTAAAAATCTCGCCTTTCATATGCTAAAAATCTCGTCTTTCATATGCTAAAATTCTCGTCTTTCATACGCTAAATATCTCATCTTTCATATTGAAGGAATCTAATTTTTAACTTTATAAAAACCATTCTTTTGATAAAAACTATATTTTTATCGAACCAAAAATCTTTTTTTTACTGACTTTACATACATATAAAAATCCAATTTTTATAACGCCTTTCATATAACAAAAATCCAATTCATATCATGATGTATTTCATATAAAAAAATTTCATTTTTATATAATGTTATATATATAAAAATAACATTTTTATTTAATGTCATTATAGGTAAAAGAAAATCGAATTCTAAATAATGTAATTTATAAACAAACAAAAAGGAAAATCTCACCTTGTTTTTGAATGGAGAAGGGAGTTGTCTACTGCGAACAGTGGGGGAGGAGGACCAAGGGGGTAACGGCCGTCGCTGGTGGGGTGCGGAGGCGGTGGATGGCCGGTGCAAGTGGCTTGGGTGGCGGCGGTGGCATTCAGTTGCAGGTTAGGGTTTCCGGCCCGTGGTTCTGGGGATTGGGGGGAGTTCGAATCCACAAAGGGGGAGGCTATAGGGTGATGCGGCGCTGCTGGAGGTGGGCGGCGGTCCTGTTGTCAACGGTGGTGGCATAGGTGAGGGGGCGACGCGGAAATGGGTTGCGTTTTTTTTATTTATTTATTTTAAAACCGATCTGAGAAATGACCAAGGGAGGGGGGGCGTTGACCATGTATAGGGGAGAGGGTTTATTTATATTATTTAATATTTTAAAATTCCAAAATGCAACTTTTTATTTCGAACTCGAAATCGAACCCACTGACTGTCGTCCCTAGCTAATTGCCCCCATTCCGAACATAATGGGATATGTATCGTAAGCTCATTCGATCGTTTCGATCAGTTTCCATCTAAATCAAAATATAAATCTATATATTGACTTTGAACGCGTATTTCAATTTACTGGGGCCACATGCGGACTTTAAAAATTCCCAAAAAATATTTTTTAGCTTCGTATTGACGATACGTTTCCAACAAAACTAATTTCATCAAATTTGGAGACCGTTTGAAAAATTGCCATTTTTGGTCGATAGAAATTGACTAAAACTGTCAAAACACGTTTTACTGCGCCATGCTCACATATTGATTCAGAAAATTATGAATTTTAGAATCTAGCAATAACTTGGCATCCCGGATCCAACAAAAGTGGTTTCGTCGAAAACGGAGGTCGTTTGCAAAATTTCCATTTTTAAGGGCTAGATTTCCATAGCGACTATTCTGAATTTTCGTCTGGGCCTAACTTTTTATTCCCGTTATGAAATTTCAATTTTTCAGATTCTTTGGAAAGATATTTTCAAATTGATCCTAATATTTTTGTTTTCGCTAAAATCCGGTTTATTTTGAATCCTGTACATTCATTTGAAATTTGAAATCGAATTTTCAAACTACCGCGTCATTTCCAATTCCTTTTATAATTAAAAATAAATATTTATATTCTAACGTCGATTCAAATAAATATATACGCTCTAATTCTATTCAAAATAAATTTCTCGTTGTTATTATTTAAAATAATTCATTTTAAATATTCAAAATTCACTAAAATTGCCAAAATAAAAATTTTAAATTGGTTCGGATTTTCCGGGTTATTATAATCTCCCCCACTTAAAATCTTTTCGTCCTCGAAAAGGAACGGAGCTGAAAGTTGTTTAACTAACCAACTCAAATTTCATTCTTTTCATTACGGCTTAAGTTCTTCAACTTTTCAGTTTTTAAGAAATTTTCAAACTTTTCAAAAATTTGGCTAACACCCTAAATTTTCGAAAAATTTCGCCATAACCTCCCCTGTACGAGAGCACCGGGAAAATCCCGAAATTGCCATACAGACCTCTCCAATCCAAAAAGAAAAAGAAACAGCCAAGAGGCTAGCCAACCGCCTCATAAAATCATTCAAAATCCAAGAATTTAGTAAACATGTACCTATTTGTCGGGCAAACAATTTTATTCCTCTGCTCTAGCCTCCTTGCAATGACCTGTTCAATGAATACACATGTATATGCATGCAATTTCCAACAATTTTCAATACAGTTCAATATTTGGTACAATTTGGCTTAAATTTACCGTACATTGACATAATGGTTTAAATGAATAATCACACAACACAACCATCAATTAATTAGTTGATTAGCTTTTCAAATTCATAACTTTGATACATAGTCCAAAAATCAGATTTTTGATGCCAAATCAAAACAATATCCCTATCTAGTTTTGTTTCTCACACCAGTCAATTGGAAAAATATAGGAATCCCACTTTTGAAACTCGAGCATAAATACTAGGGGTGAGCATTATTTGGTTAAACCAAATAAACCCACAGAACCAATTTATTTTGGTCGGTTTGGTTTGGTTTTGAAACTAGATCGGTTTGTAATCGGTTTGGAAAAATATTTAATTTGGTTATCGGTTTAACCAAATTAACCGAACTTTTATTATATTTTCAAAATTATCAATATTTTAATAAATATTTTAGGTTAGATTAGTTATCCAAGTAAATTTTAATCATCACATATGTATCAAAATTACTTCTAAAAAGCATAAGAATCATAAACAATAATACTCTAATCATATATTTATGATATATTTCAAACTATAGTTAATACTACAAACGTAAGGTCTAAAATATTTTTAGTTCGGTTAAATCGGATAACCAACCGAACCAACCAAACTTAATTTGGTTGGTTTGGTTTGGTTTCCATTTTTATTGGTTTTAGTTTGGTTTGAAAATTTTCATCATCGGATAAACGGAATCAACCAAACGCTCACCCCTAATAAATACTGATGATGGCGCGCCATCATCAGAATCATGTCCAGGCGACTAGAGTGTGATTCTATATCTATCCAGTATATTAAAACTTCGAATATACGTTTGCAAGGCGTATATATGCAAAATCTTTATATATTGGATTGTCCAAATTTAATACGAATAAATATTCCAATACGTTGAATAAGGGTTAAATTTCCAAAAGAATATTTGTTTTCATTTTAAAAATATACTCTTCACACTCGTTCTAGGATACTACTGATCCTATGTCTAATGAGTCATTCTTATTGGATATCGCTAATCCAATCTCTGATGAATTCTTTTGTATGGTTCTAATATGTCTTGTTCTCGAGCTCCGCAAACCAGAGCTCTGATACCACTGTAAGAACACGTAACTTCCCGGTTTCCAAGGAGAAGTGGAAGAATAGATTGCCTTGGGAACAAGACGAATCAGAACACAAACAGAAGAACATTTCATTGCTTATTACAACAATTCCGTCAGAATACAAGAATATACAGAGTATGAATAAATATTATACATCAGAAAAATATCAAAGAATACATTACATTATATAGAAGAGGGAAAATAATACAAAACACAACTGAAGGAGGTATACGGATACAGAGCTTTCCGGATATCGTTCCAGCTGTAAATCAGGATCCTGTGAATATAAATCTGCAAAACCTAACTACTAGCTGCTCATGTGGAAAATAGGGGCACCCATAGTTTAGTTAAAATAATAAACTCCAGGTCAGTCATGTGATTGGTGTGAGAACTAAACCAGTTATTTAAAACTTTACTTTAAAAGAGAGTTATTCAACGGACCACGCCGTATAACACGGAACGGGTTTCCTCCCAAGAATACTAGTGCATAGAATAAACAGCGCAATGTTTTTTGGAAAAATGAAGCTATTATAAGACTCAGGTCCCATCACACAATGCAACGCAAGCCGGAGGATAGAGTTTTACCTTATAATAGCCAAACATGCTTGGTACGTTTAAAACAAATCATTTTGATACTATTGTAGTGTAAAATGTATGAAAACAACTTCAAATATAAATGTATCAATCATAGACATCATAGTGCCCCATCCCACTATGTCGCCATACAAGGCTCTACAAATAAAACCGAAATATCACATATTGGAAATTGGATTTCATCTATGAGTCGAGGCCAGGGATGGCTCCTCACCGCTTCGAGACACTCTAGCAAATGCCTCAGGACTACACACTCTGGGTAACCCTTGGATCTTCAGGGTCGGTCCTCCGTTACGTTTGAGGAATGGCCATTCCTGAACACATGTTTCCCGGTCCTATCGGACCTTAACCGAGGCGCCTCGCAATCCAACAACTACATAGGTAAAATAACAACGATGTCAGGGCGAGTAAAACACTGACACTACCCATAGCTAGAAAGAAACGTCGTGCACTCCCGGCAGTCACGATCCCATTTTTGACTCATACCGAGGTGTGAGGCTCGTGAATTAACACCATACACAAAGCTACGCTGTATTAAAGCGGTGCTTTAATCATCAACCACAAGACTCTGCTTTTCAACAAAAGCCTTGATCACTGCATCTCAACATGCCACACAGGAAATTCATGCCATGCGACTGATATCTACCGATATATAACCTCTGAGCTCGTACGTCTCAGAGAAGGGCGTTAAGCAAGAGAATAAATTCTCCGCCGCCAAATAGATATATATTTAATAGAAATCAATTAGCACAGAATAAAATCTAATGTCAGACACACAATCCATTCGTAAGTCCGTTCTGGGTCTGAACGAAACCGGAGGCACCTTATTCCTCCCCCATATGTCCAATACAGGGGAGAGGTCTGCGCATATCCATCGATCTCCAAGTACGTCAGGACGATCACCACTTATTACCTCGGCTTAGGTGTACAGCCCAATCAAAACATCAGTAATCATCCAAACGATGTGAAGACCTCCGGTCTTCAACCACCGTCTTCATCGTCGACATATCGTCGAATCCGTTATTCAGAATGGGTATAAACCCGGCCTTTCCGAATAACTCGCGTATATATTAAACAAGTGTTATAAAAACACAACATACGCCTCATTCCAATTCTGAATATTCATTTATTCAAATATTCACATACTTTGGGAAAGATTCCGATTAATTTTATCAAAGATAATTTCATTAAAATTTATTCTTTAATCTTCCTTTGGATTTCAATTCAAACCGTATTCTGTCTTTAATTGGGTTAAAGTACCAATGTCATTTAAAACACGGTTCACGATAAACCCAAATCATTTTCCATTCCATCAGCCTCTAACCATAAATTAGCAAGTGAACAATCCCCTAAGTATTAACCCCGAAGGCCGAAACCAACATCAGGTCAATACCCAAGAAACCATTCAACTTAACTAATCTCCAGTTAGTTTCTGATTTTTTTAATTTCATTGTTACTCGGGTTAAAGAACCAGTGTTATTTAAAATACCGTTCATAATAAACACAAAGGCCAATTTCAATTCAATTCCAATTAAATATATGAAATTAGAAAACTTTACTTCGGAAAATTCCAGTTAAATCTTAATAAAAAGATTTATAAATTCCAAATCTTGTTTCACTGTAAATCAGGTTAAAGAACGAATGTCGTTGAAGACACAGTTCACAACATACCCAAAATCCAATCAGTCTCTAACCGTAAATTAGTAAGAGAACAATTCCCTAAGGATTAACACCAAAGGCTGAAACCAACATTAGATCAATACCCAGGAAACCATTCAACTTAACCAATCTCCCATCAGTTTCTAGTTTTCTTAACTACATTCGGTTCAAGAACAATATTTTTAAAGATACCATTCACGAAAAACCCAAAATTCAATTTGATATTAAATACAAGGCTCTGAATAGAAAATATATCGGCTTATATTCAATATCAAATTCTGAAACTAACAAATATTGTATAGGAATAACGATATATATATCTTCCAAATTCCTCCGCAATATTTGTATAATCACGAAATCTAATATCGAAATATTCCGAAGATAATTTCGATTCAAATCCATTCCAATTCATATATTGGAAATTCTGGTTATTTTTAAAACCATTTCAAATCCAATTTATTTATTTTAAAAATACTGGATTTATTATTTTATTTCAAAACTAGTTCATTTCGATAAAAATATATTTATATCTTTTCAAATATGGAATTTATCGTCCTAATTCTTTCCAAATCATTTATTATGATTTTACACAAATTATGGATATTTTTAATGATTTTATCAAGACCCGTACAGTCGATTTCCATAAACGGCAATCGAACTGCACTTACAGCGACCTTTTCCAAATTTGATTTGGACATAATTCCAAATCCAAATATTAGATTTCAAATCTCTAATATTCTTACAAAGCTCTTTTCAATACGAACACAATGGTTCCAGTTTTAGGAGAATCCGACTGTCCGATCTCCCGTATTGTCTGTTCGAAGTCAATGGTTGAAATTTGCGAACTGCCGCAGCGCGGCGCGTTCTATTCAGGCCATTATATTATATATATATAATATATATTTAGTCGATTTCCATTTAAAACGTATTTTATAAATCGTTTTAAATTTGTTTTCAAAATGATTCCAACTTCATATTCAATTCCAAATCAGAATTGAATTTTCCATTATAAATTCGTTTTAAATTCATTTCAAATTGAATTCAATTCAATTCAATTCGTTTTGGATTCACTTTAAATCAATTTCAATTCAATTTCAATCCTAATTCATTTTAAATCGATTTCAATTCAATTCCAATTCATTTTGAATTCACTTTAAATCGATTTCAATTCAATTTCAATTCCAATTCATTTTGAATTCACTTTAAATCGATTTCAATTCATTTTCAGTTCGTTTTGAATTCATTTTTAAATCGATTTCAATTCAGTTTCAATTCCAATTCATTTCGAATTCACTTTAAATCGATTTCAATTCAATTTCAATTCCAATTCATTTTGAATTCACTTTAAATCGATTTCAATTCAATTCCAATTCATTTCGAATTCACTTTAAATCGATTTCAATTCAATTTCCATTCAATTTAATTCGAATTTAAAATTCATTTCAAAATACCATACTTTGAAATCCCTTTTCGATATTCATTATAAAATGAATAAAATCGACCAAATTCCCGTTCGTGTTAAAATGACATTTAACTACTTAACATGGCTTCACATTTCAATGTTTTATGAATATTATTTTAAAATATTCGATAATTCTGAACTGGAATCAGACTCAGTCAATTACCATATAATTTGATTTATATGGATTTCATACACACATGTACACAACAACAACGATAAACAATTAACCATCATCCAAAGTGCATTCTACACTGTATAAGCATTAAATATAAATATTCAACGCTCATACAGCCTGTCAATCAATCGATCGACATACAGCTAATTATTGGGACTAGTGTATGTCATATATCATCCCAATACCCGTTTGGGGTTTCAATCAACAAATAATGAATTTTATTTGTGCAGTTGGGCGACGTGTAAAATTTGACGTCCCAATCAATATCAGTCAATGCTGCGTACATAAATAAATCGTCCGATTTATTTATAAATATCTATTTCATTCATATACACGTTAAAATTATATTTTTAACTATAAAATATTTTATTTCCATTTATGAATATTTTATTTATCCATTCCACATCACAACCAATTTTCACAACAACATACAATCAAACAAACAAGCTGTTCATGGTCTGTGGACGACGGGTATCGGGTGTTGCGAAGCACCGTCTGCATCCTAGTATATATTTTAACTAGAAAGTAAAATAAAAGTGAGAAGTTCTCACCTTTGGGTTCCACTCCGCCATTCTCTATTTCTGAACGGTTTGGATTTGCCCAAAATTCCAATGCGACCTTTTTCCGCTGTTCATAATAAAAATCATGTTTTTATCGCTTCATTCCAATTAAATAAAAATCATATTTTTATTTCTACTTCATATATTTTTACAACGCTTCTTTCTATATAAAAATTATATTTTTATATTTCTACTTCTTATATAAAGATCGAATTTTTACTATCTATATGATATAAAAATCATACTTTTATTATCATACATAAATAAAAATCATATTTTTATTATTCCTATATAATAAAAATCATATTTTTATTTCTCTATAATATAAAAATCATATTTTTATTATCTCTATAATTTAAAAATCATATTTTTATTATCTTTATAATATAAAAATCATATTTTTATTATCTCGTCTTTCAAATGCTAAAAATCTCGTCTTTCACATGCTAAGAAACTCGTCTTTCATATGCTAAAAATCTCATCTTTCACATGCTAAAAATCTCGTCTTTCACATGCTAAAAATCTCGTCTTTCTATTTTTATTATCTCGTCTTTCAAATGCTAAAAATCTCGTCTTTCACATGCTAAAAATCTCGTCTTTCACATGCTAAAAATCTCGTCTTTCACATGCTAAAAATCTCGTCTTTCATATGCTACAAATCTTGTCTTTCACATGCTAAAAATCTCGTCTTTCACATGCTAAAAATCTCGTCTTTCATATGCTAAAAATCTCGTCTTTCATATTGAAGGAATCTAATTTTTAACTTCATAAAAATCATTCTTTCGATAAAAATAATATTTTTATTAAACTAAAAATCATATTTTTTTTACTTACTTTACATACATTTAAAAATCCAATTTTTATTATGCCTTTCATATAACAAAAATCCAATTCTTATCATGATGTATTTCATATAAAAAAATTCATTTTTTTATAATGTTATATATATAAAAATAACATTTGTATTTAATGTCATTATAGGTAAAAGAAAATCGAATTCTAAACAATGTAATTTATAAACAAACAAAAAGGAAAAACTCACCTTGTTTTCGAATGGAGAAGGGGGTTGTCTAGTGCGAACAGTGGAGGAAGAGGACCAGGGGGTAGCGGCCGACGCTGGTTGGGTGCGAAGGCAGTGGATGGCCGGTGCAGGCGGCTTGGGTGGCGGCGGTGGCGTTCGGTTGCGGGTTAGGGTTTCTGGCCCATGGTTTTGGGGATTGGGGGGAGTTCGAATCCACGAAGGGGGAGGCTACAGGGGGGGTGCGGCGCTGCTGTGGAGGAGGTCGGCGGTCCTATCGTCAACGGTGGTGGCGTAGGTGAGGGGGCGACGCGGAAATGGGCTATGTTTTTATTTATTTATTTTAAAACCGATCTGAGAAATGACCCCGGGGGGGAGGGGGAAGGGGGGCGTTGACTATGTATAGGGGAGAGGATTTATTTATATTATTTATTATTTTAAAATTCCAAAAAACAACTTTTTATTTCGAACTCAAAATCGAACCCATCGACTGTCGTCCCTAGCTAATTACCCCCATTCCGAACACAATGGGATATGTATCGTAATCTCATTCAATCGTTTTCGATCAGTTTCCGTCCAAATCAAAATATAAATCTATATATTGAATTTGAACGCGCATTTCAATTTACTGTGGCCACATATGGACTCTAAAAATTCCCGAAAAATATTTTTTTTGCTTTGTATTGACGATACGGATCTAACAAAACAAATTTCGTCAAATTTGGAGACCGTTTGAAAAATGGCCATTTTCTGGTCGATAGAAATTGACTGAAACTGTCAAAACACGTTTTACTGCGCCATGCTCACATATTGATTCATAAAATTATGAATTTTGGAATCTAACAATAACTTGACTGTAACACCCCACCTCCGTTAAGGTCACTCACAATGGGAATGCCTTAACTTTGGTGGAGCATTTTAGTAAACAGAACAGAAACTTACAAGACAGATAAAACAGTACTTGAAAATTTTTAACTTTATTACAGCGGAAACAGAAATTTATATGGTTACATCCTTTCAAATTCAGAATTCAAGTACAAAATATCAGTCTTGTACAAAAGCTTTCAAAATGCGTAGTTTAAAATCATAATCCCCATGGAACGGAAGCTATACAGAGCCAAGCCACACTTTAAGCACTTCAAGCAAAGAGAATTCCGGATCAAGCTAAAGTATTTCCCTCCTTGGATAACCTGGGGGGGGGGGGGAAACGGAAGAAAGGAGGCGAAAACAACAAGGGTCAGACAAAAAGTCTGGCAAGTCCAGTGACTTTCAGCATATGAACAGATAATAATAATATGATATGAACATAAAACTGGATGTGAGATAACTATAACAGGTGTAGCAGATATAACAGAAAAACAGAATGATATAAACTATTGTTTTACACTTCTCTGCACTAACACTAGTATAGCAGAATTAGGTGTCACCCTAATGTCTAAATTGAAGCAGGAACGGGTACAGAATACTTTAACAGAAACAAAATGCTAATAACGGGCCTTTACTACCCGATCAGAAACAGACAGAAGAAGAAACAGATTTATCCCTATGGAGACAGAATGTGGAATTAGGTGTACACTAGTAATGGGCCTTTACCACCCGAACAGACGGTACCACACAGAAACAGACAGGTGTTACCACCCAACAGAAACAGACGGTACCAACAGAAACAAACAGAACTAAGCGTACCCTACCCCAAGCGATCGGCTCCCTAATACATAAATATCCTGTGTCGGCCCCACAGTAGGGTGTATCACTCCCTAAAGTGACAACCAATTGGCACAGACCTATTTACAGATGTCACGGCGTCTTACATCCTCAGAGGCCGACCGGGATCCATGCACGCACATGACCCGGTTGGAACGCACCATCAACACCCCTCGCCATTATCAGAATGAACCACTTATAATTAGTTCAGTAAGCGTGCCCGGACCCTACTTACTGTTGGGTCAAAGTTTTGATACCAGAAAGGGTTACTGACTAATATGGGTCCCAAACAACAGATGACACAAGTAATTCCCCTCCTAACCTTGTGTCCCCAGACTAACAGATTTCAGATTAACTTGTTTACAAGTTCAGACATACAGAATTCAGATTTACTAATTCACAAATTAAGTTAACAAGTTTTCAGACTAATGGGTCAGATGTACAGATTTTTCAGATTTGTCTAACTTTGTATTGGGCCTACAGATTCATGGACGGGTTTTACTACATCTATTAATCCCTTTGGTTTAACCCTATTTTCCCCAATACGTTTTAGACGTCATTCTTATCTTAGATTTGCATTAATTAATTATTAATGCACAGACCTCTCACATTAGGTCGGTAGCTTGTGGCCGCTGGATATGCCGGGCGGTTCCGGGCAGACTTCTGCCACAAGCCAGACCTAACCTCGTGTCTTATGCATGTTATGACTAACTTCTCACATTAGAACCTATTGTTTGCGGCCACTGCATGTGCCGGGCGGTTCCGGGCAGATTTACGCCGCAAACTCATTCTAACCTCGAGTTAGCCATGTTTATCTTTGCGGCCAATTAATTAATAATTTACCGTTTATGCGCACGCCCAATATATATGCCAATTCAGATTATATCAATCACAGGATGATTATAACAACATAGCAGATAACAGATTTTATATGACTTAACGGATTTAACAGATTTAGCAACTTAGCAGATTTTGGCATATAACAGGTTAGGCATTTCAACCGACAAATTTAACAGATTAGGCATTTCAATCTAATTAGCAGTCTAGGCAATATAACAAAACTAGTAGTTTAGGCAACTAGACAAATTAGCAGATTTAGCAAATTTAATATTTCTAAAAGTTCTATTTACATGCCTTGCCCAATCATAAATTGGCCTAAATTCATATGCTTACATAATTGTCATGATTCACAACATATACTCCATGTTTGCATAAAGTTACATAGCACAGAATATGGACATAATTTGCCATATAACATATGTTCCAATTTTTGTTAAACTAGCATTTTACAGCAGATTCACATATAAATTATACCAAATATAACCATTAATTCCAATGCATGCCATATATCCAAAAATCCCTATTTAGGTGTAATCACAATAATAGATATTCTAATTAATGTAAATCTTTTACACCTAAGCTTCCATATCTTCTTCTTTTTAAGTCATGAATCATTTATGCAAACTATACCCAACAATCTAAATCTTTAAATCATATCTTCTAAAAATCAAATCTTGACTTTTATATGCATTTTTGTTCAAAGTCTCAAATCATATGTAATCTTACAGTGGTTCCTCTTCTTCTTTTATCACAAAATATGCATAGGTCTAAAACTAGATTATAACATATGCTTATTTTTTTCTAATTAATTACAGGTCTAAATTACAACATAACTATGCATACAACATGTATAAATTATATGTTCATAGTCAAATTTATGCATCCAATCCCAAGTCATATGTCCAATATATTTTATGCCTCAGACCTAAAGTCATACATTCAATTTAGTCTTGTCAAATTTCTCATCATTCATCCCAAAATTTGCGTTCATACGTTCATCTCTTATGAGATTAGGCACAGGCTCGTGGTAGCCTGGCTATAGAAACAGAAAAGAAGAAAGGAATATAGAACAGTTACAGAAAACAGATTTAACAGAAGAGAATACAACCTCAAACTCAGATTTAAATGCATATCAAAATTATAATTAACGTTTATAGCGGAGAATAACTGTACTTGCCTTGATTGGATTAACTAAAGAACTTTAACTTGTTGTAGAATCTTTGCAGAAACTTTAATCTCTAGTTTGAATTGAGTTGCTTAGGCTGATGTTGATTATCTTCTAGTTTTAATTCCAGCAGAGCAGAGACGCCATTTTTATTTTTTATTAGAAGAAGAGAGCAATGGAGGCTAGAGAATTGTGTAAGAAACCTAGGTAGAGTCTAGGGTCATTTTATAGAGTTTATGAACTGATTAGGACCATTGATGTTGCTTGGATTGATCGTAGCCATTCATTCGCAAGAGGGACCAATTAGAGCCTGCCACCTAGCCCTAATGACAAAGCAGACCACAGAAAATCGACCAACATAGAATAGGCCAGCCAGGGTGGACTGGGTTCGACCTGGGTTAGACCAGGTCGACAGCCCAGTCGACCTGGGTGTCTTAGGCGGGAGTTTTCCCGCCTTGGCCAATTGGGCCCGGTTTTAATTTTTAAACTGTTTTATTCTGTTCGAATTTTAAACTTAATTCAGAAACTTCCGAAGGCCATATCTTCTTCATACGGACTCCGTTTTTCGAAAACTCGGACTCTATTTCGTGTATTTTTCCGAGATGAACGCAATGGCGTATCCCGTTTCCCTTAGTTCTTTGATTTCAAATTAATTATACTTTAATTTATGACTTTCACGGTTATATAATACACGGGGTGTTACATTGACATTCTGGATCCAACAAAAGTGGTTTCATCGAAAACGGAGGTATTTTGCAAAATTTCAATTTTTAAGTGCTAGATTTCCATAGCGACTATTCTGGATTTTCATCTGGGCATAACTTTTTATTCCCGTTATGAAATTTCAATTTTTCGAATTCGTTGGGAAGATATTTTCAAATAGATCCTAATATTTTTGGTTTCGCTAAAATCCGGTTTATTTTGAATCTTATACATTCATTTGAAATTTGAAATCGAATTTTCAAACTACCGCGCCATTTCCAATTCCTTTTATAATTAAAAAAAATATTTATATTCTAACGTCGATTCAAATAAATATATACATTCTAATTCTATTCAAAATAAACTTCTCGTCATTATTATTTAAAATAGTTCATTTTAAATATTCAAAATTCACTAAAATTGCCAAAATAAAAATTTTAAATTGGTTCGGATTTTCCGGGTTATTACACGGACAATCAACAAGTACGTCCGGACAACTACCACTTTAACCTATTACTGGGAGCTAACCAATGCCGGACATCAGTAGTCATCCATTCGATGTGAAGATCGTCGGTCTTCAATCACTGTCTTCTATATCTTCGATTTAAATCATCGTATAATTATTTGAAATGAGATTGAACTCGGTCTTTTAAAATAATTCCCACATATATATAATTTAAACCATTTCGCATCGTTAATATTATTTTATAACGATTTATCACTATTTTTATTTATATAAAAATAGCTCAATTTAATTTAACGACGTTTCGGGTCAATAGGCGACCCTGACGCTGTTTTTATCAAAATTTGATTCACAAATTTCTCGAAATCTAACCGTTGGATTTTAACAAAATTTATATCGTTGGAAAGATCTTCCCAAAGCGGTCCTAACGGTTCCAGTTTTTGGAAAATCAGACGGTCGGATCTTTCGGTATAGTCCTTTAAAGATACGATTCCGAAACACACTCTACCGCGCACGATTCGTTTAATTTTAATTTATATTTATATATAAAATTATATATAAATATAAACCGTTCGAAGATTCCACTAACATTTTTAACATGCCAAATAAAAGAATGTTTTATTGGCATATCCTATCTTGATGTTTTCTAAAATCAAATAAAATGTATTTTATTTACATGACATTTTGCTAATGACAAATAAAAAGATAATTTTTATTTGTATTTCTATTTTTTTTACTTTAATAAATAAAAAGAAATATTTTATTTGTATGTAGTTTCAATGCATGTTTTGACCATAATTTTTTTTTTTTTGATAAACATACAAATTCTAATATATGCATTGACGATAAAAATGATATTCTGACTTGCATACAAATTCTAATGTATGCATTGACGATAAAAATGATATTTTGACTTGCATACAAATTCTAATGTATGCATTGACGATAAAAATGATATTTTCATTTTTGTTGACAATTCTATTTCAAAAAAATGGTTAAAATGATATTTTCATTTTTGTTGAAAATTCTATTTCAACAAAAAGGATAAAAAGTGATAATTTCAATTTTGTTAGCAATTCTAGTTTAACAAAATTAATATTTTTGCTCCAACACAAATCTATTAAATAAAAATGTCAATATTTTTTTACCTTAATCTATTTAACAAAAATGTAACTTTTGTTTAACTCAAATCTTATTTAAAAAAAAAGTAACTTTTGTTTCACTCAAATCTTATTAACAAAAATGTTAATTTTTGTTTCAACAATTCTGTTTTGACAAAAATGTGTATTTTTGTTTTCAACAATTTTAGTTGACAAAAATATATATTTTTGTTCCAACCTTTTTAATTGACAAAAATGTGTATTTTTGTTTCAACCTTTTTAATTGACAAAAATATGTATTTTTGTTTCAACCTTTATATTTTTACAAAAATATGTATTTTGTTTCAACCTTTTTAATTGACAAAAATGTGTATTTTTGTTTCAACCTTTTTAATTGACAAAAATATGTATTTTTGTTTCAACCTTTATATTTTTACAAAAATGTATATTTTGTTCAATAATTATATTTTGACAAAATGTTCGTTTTTGTTCAACTAAACTATTGAACAAAAGTGATAATTTTTGTTTCAACTAAACTATTAAACAAAAGTGATAGTTTTTGTTTCAACTAAGCTATTAAACAAAAGTGATAATTTTTGTTTCAACCAAACTATTAAACAAAAGTGATAATTTTTGTTTAAACCAATTCTAATTAACAAAGATGATAATTTTTGTCTCAAAAAATCTAATAAACAAAATGGTAAATTTTGTTTAACTATTCTCTAATTAACACAATTTCTAATTTTGAATCAACAAATCTAATAAACACAAAATGATGAATTTGTTTATCTATTTTCTAATTAACACAATTGTTAATTTTGAATCAACAAATCTAATAAACAAAATGATGATTTTGTTTAACTATTTTCTAATTAACACAATTGTTAATTTGAATCAACAAACCTAATAAATAAGATGATGATTTTGTTCAACTATTTTCAAATTAACACAATTGTTAATTTTGAATCAACAAATCTAATAAACAAAATGATGATTTTGTTTAACTATTTTCTAATTAACACAATTGTTAATTTTTAACAGATCTATAGAACACACCAATCACAGATCAAATCGCGTATGATAATCAGTAGAATAATATAGTGTATGGGTAATACTACAACTATGATTAATAAATTTTAATTATATAACAAAAAGAATAGAATTTTTCACAGTCGGTTTTAATTTTGAATAATTCAAAATTGAATTTTTTGTCCAAAATTTGAACTGCTCTGAATCAGTTCTAATAAGTCCAGAAGTGTCGATCTCAGACTCACGATTGTAACGGATCTGAAATTATTCAATTCCGAGTTCGTATGCATCAGTTATGAATTAATTAATGTTGTTAATAATTTAGATTAGATTAATTAGATTAAATTTTCTACCTTTCTTCCTCTATTAGAACTATGTCGAACCTTCACATTATTTGTTCAATCCTAGGGCTGCAAATTGTGAACACCACAAGCACTTGGACGACGATCGGATGGTGCCACGCTCTGGAGCTTTGGAAGGCGCACCCAGGGACCCCCTTTTCGTTGAACTCGCACGTGGCTAGGTGGGGTTATCGGCGAACGAACGACGGACTTTGGAGGAGGTGATTCGAGGTAGATCCTCCACGACACTTGGTCAACACCATATGGAATTGAAGAGTGGAGAAGGGGCTACAGAATCGTCTAAAGAAGGGGTTGATTTTACAAAGTGGATCGGTGGATTTTAATGGTTGAAGCTAGGAGGAATTTCGGCCATGAAACGAAGGAGATGGCGATGCTACAATATTAGGATTAGGGTTTGGATTAAGGATTAATGTATATTTATAACAATCAATTACTAGTTTTTGCAAATAAACCCGTTAAGTCTCAGTAGCTCCAATTTCAGCACAACAAAAGTTGTTCCTACCCAATTTCCCCCGTTCCGGACATAATGGACTAGGTCCCGTCATCCCAAACAATCGTTTTCATCCTGTTTTCTTTAATTTAAATTGAAATCATTTTTTATTTAATTCGATCGTACATTTAAATTCACCGGAGCCACATACGGACTCCAAAAATTCTCGAAAAATAAATCTAGCTATGTTTTGACAATACGGTCCTAACAAAATTAATTTCGTCGAATTTGGAGACCGTTTGGACAATGGCCTTTTTAACGATCGATTAAATTCAATAGAAATTATCGAACGCAGTTTAATTTACCATGCTCACAAATTAATTCCAAAAATTATGGAAAATTAAACTTAGCAATATTTGACATTCCGGATCAGACAAAAATGGTTTCGTCGAAAACGGAGGTCGTTTGTACAATGGCCATTTATACGGGCTATAAATTATATTAAATTCCATACGACTATTCTGAATATTCAACTGGCCATAACTTTTTATTCCCGCTATGAAATTTCAATTTTCCGGATTCGTTGAAAAGATATTTTTAGAAGATTTAAATATTTTTGGTTTCACTAAAATCCGATTCATTTTGAATCCTGTACATTCAGTCAAAGTTCGGATTCAAATTACCTCAACACAAGAGTTACTCTGAGATGTCCACTCTGCACTTGGGATAAGCCTGTTTGATGCTATCCTTGGTCCCCCATGTACAGTCTCTAGGATCCCCACTCCACTGCACTTTGACTAAGTGGATCCTCTTGTTCCTCAGAACTCGGGTCTCTTTGCCAACAATTTTCAATGGCTCCCTCCTTACTGCTAAGCTCGGGGTAATCTCCAAAACTTGTTGTGCTGCTTCCTCCATAACCAAGTCTAGATCTTGTACATGCTTTTGGAGTTGAGACACATGGAATACATCATGCACCCCAGGCAACCAATCTGACCATTGCACCCTATAAGCGAGAGTCCCAATCCTTTCGAGAATAGGAAATGGACCAATGAATCTCGGTGCCAACTTCCCAGTCTTCCCAAAACGAATTACTCCTCTTAGTGGGGAAACCCTCAAGTATACATAATCACCAACAGAGAATTCTAAATCCCTTCTTCGTGAGTCTGCATAGCTCTTCTGTTGGCTCTGAGCAGCCAGCAGTCGCTTCTTAATAAAATCAAATTTATCCGATGCTTCACGAATCATGTCGAGACCCAATACTAACCGATTGCCTGGTTCCACCCAACATGCGGGAGATCTGCATGGACTTCCATATAATGCTTCAAATGACGACATCTGTAAGCTTGCTTGGTAAATGTTATTATAAGAGAAGTCAACCAAGTGCATGTGATCTTCCTATGACCTGCCAAAATCAAGAATGCATGCTCGCAACAGGTCTTCTAATATGCGGTTCACCCTCTCAGTCTGACCATCTGTCTGTGGATGATAAGCGGTGCTTAGATTCAACTTTGTCCCTAGCTCTTCTTGGAATGCTTCCCAGAATTTACTAGCAAATGTCGGATTGCGATCACTAATAATGCTACTGGGAACTCCATGTTGTCTGACAATCTCTCTGAAATAAGGCTGCGCCAGACTTCGAGCTGTTCTATTAGATATGACAGGAATAAAATGTGAACTTTGTAAAACGATCTACAATCACCCATATACTATCATTCCCATTTCTAGTTCAGGGCAAGCCATCAATGAAATCCATAGAAATTTGGTCCTACTTCCAACTTGGAACTTCTAGCGGTTGCAACAATCCTGCAAGCTTCTGTTGATCGCTTTTAACTTGTAGGCAAGTGGAACATCTAGCAACATATATAGAAATGTCTCTCTTCATTGCCTTCCACCAGAATATGCGCTTAAGATCGTGATACATCTTGCTTACTCCTGGATGGATGCTGAGTTTAGATTTGTGACATTCATCCATAACTTCTCTTTTTAGCTAAGGAATATCTGGCACACAGATTCGCCCTTGCAATCTAAGAGTCCCCTTGTTGTCAATTTGGAAGCTAGAAGCTTCGCCTTTTCAAACTAGCTCGCTAATCATCTGAATAAACTAATCGCCTTTCTGAAGAGCGGAGATCTTATCCATTAATGTTGGCGTAATGATAAGACAGGCGATGATAAGATTGGTGCTGGTCGCATTCTTCCTGCTGAGCGCATCGGCTACAACATTGGTTTTCCCTTGAGTATATAGGATGTCCAGATCATAGGCCGCAAGAAATTCTAACCAACGTTGCTGCCTCAGATTCAAGTCTCTTTGGGTGAAAAGATACTTCAAGGATTTGTGATCAGTATATAATTCGAACTTCTCACCCAGAAGATAGTGCCGCCATATCTTTAAAGAAAACACGATGGCCATCAACTCAAGATCATGAGTAAGGTATCTTTTCTCATGCGGTTTCAACTGACGGCTAGCATATGCGACTACTTTGCCCCTTTGCATTAACACCACACCAATACCCTCAATAGAAGCATCAGTATAGACCACCAAATCTTGGTTTCCATCAATAAAGGTCAACATGGGAGCAGTGGTCAACCTCAGTTTCAGCTCTTGGAAAGCTACCTCACATTCGGGTGTCCAAATAAACTTTGTATGCTTCTTAGTCAGCTTCGTCAAAGGACAAAATAGTTTCAAAAAATCTTTAACGAATTTCCGATAATAGCCAGCCAATCCTATGAAACTTCTGACTTCTGTAGGAGTGCTAGGCTGCTTCCAATCTTGGATGGCTGAGATCTTTCCTGGGTCTACTGAAATGCCTTTCTTCGATACAACATGACCGAGGAATTTCACTTCTTCTTGCCAGAATATACATTTAGAGAATTTGGCTTTCAACACATTCTTTCGCAGGATTTCCAAAACTTCCTTTAGATGCTTTTAGTACTCAGCAGTGGATTTAGAAAAGGTTAAGATATTATCGATGAAAACCAGCACGAATTTATTCAAGACATCCCGGAATACTCTGTTCATCAGATCGACAAAGTAGGCAGGAGCATTACATAAGCCGAACGACATTACTAGCCATTCATAGAATAAGTTTGGACCTCTGAAAGCTGTCAAAGGGAAACATTCTTCGGCAATGCGCAATTGATGGAAACTTGTAGCTAGGTCTATCCTAGAGAATAATTCCATACAAGTAGTCCAATAGATCATCAATACGCAGCAACGGATATTTATTTTTCAGCGTTTGCTTATTGAGGTCACGGTAGTCCATACATAGCCTAAGAGTACCGTCTGACTTTGGGACAAACACCACTGTTGCACCCCAATTTGAGAAGCTAGGTCTGATCAGACCCTTCCACAAAAGCTGTTTAGTTTGATTGCTCAGCTTCTCTTTTTCTTTTAATGTCATTCTCCGAATAGGATGCACAACTGGCCTTGCATTCAGAACTAAGTCAATCCTGAAGTCGATTTCTCTGCGCGGAGGTAAGCTGTCAACTTCTTCAAACACATCCGCATAATCTCTGATGATAGGAATATCCTCAATAGAAGCAGGAGTAACTTCTAGAGAAGACCGGAATTCTTTCCTATCAGTTGCTGAGCCATGGCATGGTACAACAATAATATCTCTAAATTTGGTTTTGAATTTGACTATTCTTTCAGCGCATAGTACCTCAGCCTCATACTTTGTCAGCCAATCCATTCCAAGTATGATATCATAACCAGAGAAATTCATGATGATCAAATTAAAAGGGAACTGGAAATAGGAATAAGAAACATGCACTTTATAATACTGATCGAGAATAAGGGAAACTCCTATCGGACTATGGGCTCTAATCAATTCTTTAAGTTTTCTTGGTTTCAGTTTTAACTTTTTAATTGTGTCACTAGAAATGAAACTTCGCAATGCACCAGTGTCAAACAATACTGTAATAGGAATGTTCTTAATAGTAAGAGTACCTCCTAAAACATCGGGTTTACCTGCTCCCTCGGAAGAAGCTGGTGCAGCCGCTCCATCGTATACATGAGCCACCTCAAATTTCTTCAGCAGTAGACAATTTTTGATAAGATGCCCTGGCTTGTGGTAATTAAAGCATTCCCTGGTGTTGCGAGAATTCTGGCTGGGACCTGACTCATTTCTCCTTGTCCTCTTTGGAGCTCGGCATTCTTAGTCGAAGTGTCCCATCTTTTGACAATTAATGCATCTCACCTTGGCCTTTTTATTTCCTTGAGACTTGGCGGCTGAAGAGTTTCTTGCCTTTGGTTTCTTGTCAGTATGCTTCCTCTTGTTGTTGTTTAGATTCTTCTCCCGATCCTGCTGCGAATTCTTGTCATTGTCTTCATATCGACAAGCCATCTTGACCACCTCATTGAATGGAAGCTTAATGTGTGTTGTGACTCTATTCAAATATTTCCTGGAAAGGCTATTAATGAATCTTTTTTTCTTCTGGAATGGGTCCCGAATTAATTCAGGAGCATAACGTGAGAGTTCTTCAAACTTCCGCACTTACTCTGAAATACTCTTATCTCCTTGCTGCAGGTTGGCAAACTAATCGTGAAGATTCTCCACTTCTTGCGAAGGATTAAACTTCTCGTTTAAGAGTTCCTTGAATTTAGCCCAAGACATGTCAGCCTCATTATTTCAAATAATGACAGTATCCCACCAATTTTCAGCCTCATCCTTCAATAGCCACGATGCCAAAAAATGCTTGTGGTGGTCTTCTAATTCCAGGCCTCCAAATATCTTCTTGCAATTTTTGAGCCATGCCTGAGCTTGCATTACTATCTCTCTCCCTGTGAATAACACACCCCCTAAATTCTTGAACTTCTTGGCTACCTTGTCTGGGTCAAAATGTTGTGGGGGTGGAGGTAGTGGTGTTACAACCTCGGAAGTGGGATGCCCCTGAGCTGTGGGGGTTTCGTTTCTTACTGGTCCTCTGGCTCCACCTCTGCCTCGGGCTGTTACTCTCGCTCTAGTGCTCATTTTCAGTTAGTTCTGTACTATCAAGGAAAGAGTTGGACCAACAGAAATGATAATTTTAAAGGAAAGGTTAAAAGCAGAGACATATGGAAAGAAGATAATGATGTAATGACTGATTAATATGTGCTATTCTGCAGTGCTCATTCTAGGACATTACTAATCTTATCTCTAATGAGCTACTCTCCATAGAATACTGTTGATTCTATCTGGACGAATTGTTTTAAATATGTTATACTCCGGTGCTAAGGTTAAACTTTAGCTCTGATGCCAACTGTAACGACCCCAAACTTCCGTAGTACGAAAGCAAGGATAATCATTGGAATATAACATAATTAAAACAATAACTGATCTTAGATAACATCATAACACATAAATCATTGCAGCGGAAATAGAAATGTCATCAACATCAAAACATCAGAGTGGCACAGTTACAGGATACAACTTAGCAAATAGAAGTCTCAGCAAAAAGAAATAAGTCTAAAACTCCACCAAGTACATCATAGATAAAGGATGTCTAAATGTATCAAAGAAAAAATAAAAAGATAAAAATGTTCTTCGTCTTCCTTTCATCAGCATACTTCAATCCAACATATGTCCAAATAATCTGAACCTGTCACTTGGCTGCCCATGTGAAAAGAGGGCACCCGAGTTTGCAAAGTGAAACAAACTATGAGTCAGTCGTGGGACTGGTATGAGAAATCTTTCCTAACTTATCTAACAATATGGCTAATCATAGGACCACGCCGCTAATGCGGAACGAGTTTACTCCATTGGATTGTCAGTGCATAATTTAAATAAATTTTATTCAAAACAACGCAATGCTTTTCAGAAAAATGAAATCATTATAAGACTCAAGTCCCATCACACAATGCAACGCAAACCGGAGGATAGAGTTTTACCTTATAATGATCAAACATTCTTGATACGTAGAAAATAATATTTTAATATTATTACTAGTGTCTAATCAGTTTTAAAATACTTCAAAGTAAATGTATCAATCCTAGACGGCATAGTACCCCATCTTACTATGTCGCCATACATAGGTTTACAATCAAAACCGTAATGTCATATTAGAAATTGGGTTTCCGTCATGGGTCAAGGCTAGGGACAATCTCCTTACCGATTCGAGACACTCTAGCAATGTCTCAGGATTCGGACGTTGGCAAACCCTTGGATCCTGCAGGGCCGGTCCACAAATACTTTAGTGGATTAGTTATGCCTGAACACACGCTTCTCGATCCTATTGAACCTACAATTTGGTCACTATCGACCAATAAATCCGATGTACCTCATAATCCATCAACCACATAAGTAAAATGTCAGGGCTTGTAAAACCCTGATACAACTTCTAGCTAGAAAGAAACGTGTGCACTCCCTGCGTTCCCTTGTCTCGTTTCTGACTCTTACCGGGGTGTGAGGCTCGCGAGGTAACGTTATACAAAAAGCTATGCATGCTTTGATCATCAACCACAAGGATCTGCTTTTCAACAAAAGCCTTGATCATCTACATCTTGGCATGCCACATTGACAATTCATGTCATGCAATCAATAACTATCAATATATAACCTCTGAGCTCATGCGTCTCAGAGAAGGGTGTTAAGAAAGAGAATAAATTCTCCGCCACCAATCAGATATATATTAAACAGAAAACAATTTACATGGAATGAAATCCAATGTCAGACGCACAGCTATTTACAAGTCCGTTCTGGGTCTAAACGAAACCAGAGACACCTTATTCCTCGTCCCGTATGTCCAATACGGAAGAGAGGTGCTCGCTTATCCGGACAATCAACAAGTACGTCCGGACAACTACCACTTTAACCCTTTACTGGGAGCTAACCAATGTCGGGCATCAGTAGTCATCCATTCGATGTGAAGATTGTCGGTCTTCAATCACTGTCTTCTATATCTTCGATTTAAATCGTCGTATAATTATTTGAAATGAGATTGAACTCGGTCTTTTCAAATAATTCCCGCATATATATAATTTAAACCATTTAACATCGTTAATATTATTTTATAATTATTTATCGCTGCTTTTATTTATATAAAAATAGCTCAATTTAATTTAATGACGCTTCGGGTCAATGGGCGACCCTAGAGCTGTTTTTATCAAAATTTGATTTACACATTTCTCGAAATCTAACCGTTGGATTTTAACAATATTTATATCATTGGAAAGATCTTCCCAAAGAGGTCCTAAAGGTTCCAATTTTGGGAAAATCCTATGGGCGGGTCTTTTGGTATAATCGTTTAAAGTTACGACTCCGAAACGCGAACTACCACGCGCGATTCGTTTGATTTTAATTTTAATTTATATTTATATATAAAATTATATATAAATATAAACCATTCAACGATTCCACTAACGTATTTAACACACCAAATAAAAGAATGTTTTATTGGCATATCCTATCTACATGTTTTGTAAAGTCAAATAAAATGTATTTTATTTACATGACATTTTGCTAATGACAAATAAAAAGAAAATTTTTATTTGTATTTCTATTTTTTTTACTTTAACAAATAAAAAGAAATATTTTATTTGTATGTAGTTTCTATGCATGTTTTGACCATAAAAATATTTCTTTGATCAACTTACAAATTCTAATGTATGTTACGACAATAAAAATGATTCTTTGACTTGCATACAAATTATAATGTATGCATTGATGATAAAAATGATATTTTGACTTACATATAAAATTCTAATGTATGCATTAACGATAAAAATGATATTTTGACTTGCATACAAATTCTAATGTATGCATTGACGATAAAAATAATATTTTCATTTTTGTTGATAATTATATTTCAGCAAATGGTCAAAATGACATTTTCATTTTTGTTGAAAATTCTATTTCAACAAAAAGGGTAAAAAGTGATAATTTCAATTTTGTTAACAAATCTAGTTTAACAAAATTAATATTTTTGCTCCAACACAAATCTATTAAACAAAAATGTCAATTTTTGTTTTACCCTAATCTATTTAACAAAAATGTAACTTTTGTTTAACTCAAATCTTATTTAACAAAAAAAGTAACTTTTGTTTCACTCAAATCTTATTAACAAAAATGTTAATTTTTGTTTCAACAATTCTATTTTGACAAAAATGTATATTTTTGTTTTCAACAATTTTAGTTGACAAAAATATATATTTTTGTTCCAACCTTTTTAATTGACAAAAATGTGTATTTTTGTGTAATGACCCGCATTTTTAGCTATCGAATAATTAATTAATTTGATTATTTAATATCGATTTAACGATATCGATAACTGAAATTAAATAATAGTTAATATTTAATTAATATAAATAATATATTTAATTTTTGAAATAATTAGAAATAGTGAATTGACAATATAATGTGAACTGGACAATTCAAAGTATTTAATTCAGCTTAGAATTGAATTAGAGTGACGAATATATTATTTGAACGATAGTTTGAATGTATAATTATATTATAATTAAAATCGAGCTCAAAATGGCGCGGCAGTTCGCTATTTGGCGATCTGAACTTCAAGTGGATATACTGGGTCCGTTTTAAATCGGATTTCTATGAAACAAGAAACGTTAGGAGCTGGTGAAGTATATTTTTCTAGTGGAAGAGAAAATTCGAGATTTCGTCGTGTAGATTTTGATTTATGTCCAAATCAAATTTTAGAAAAGTCACTGTGGAATTCATTTATAATTTATAACGATATATATAAAGAAATTTCATTATAAATCGAATATCAATTTAATCGGGATTTGAAATATCAAGCTAGAAATTCATATAGGAATATTCTAGAGCTGTATGATATTCTATGTGAATATATACGATAATATTTATTTTTAAATATTAAATTTAATTGTTTTTAAATATATTTATATATTTAAAAGGGTTATTTAGAGCTTTAAAAATAGTCAGTTTTGCAAACGACCTCAGAATTCAACGAAACTAATTTTGCTGGATCCACAATGTCAAACTATTGTTAGATTTCAATTTCCGTGATTTTTGAAGTCAGTATGTGGCCGTACCGATTTTTAATGTGAAAAACAGTCAGTATTTCGATGGTTAAAAATATGTTGTGTGAGCATACGAAGTCGGAATTCGACGAAACCAGTTTCGTTGGGACCGTGATGTCGAACTCTAGTCGTATGTCCAGTTTCTTGATTTTTGGGTATCGTATGTGATCACAGGAATTTTAGAGGACAAATAAAAACAGTGTTTGCTTAAGAATAAAAAGAAAAATCAATAAAATATTTATTTAAAATATCCTAACTTTTAACTGATCAAAACACATGCCAAGTTTCCACCTCTCAACCACAAACGCAAGCTTAAAGGATAAGCCGCCACGAAATTTTTCCATCTCAAGAAAACAACCAATCTCTGAAAATCAACAGAAATCCTTATAAAAATCTATAAATCCTAATATACATATATTTGGGTTGAGTAAGGAGATCTCTTCAATTTTATGTATGTATTATGGCACTCGGTTGTTTTTGCTAAAACCTCCGTCCTCAACAACAAGGCTGGGGTTCGGTCTCGTAGGGAATTAAAGCCAGTAATCATCGATTTGGGGGTAGGATTCGAGTTTAACAACTCGAGTGGCATCTGGTATGAATTTTGGGGAGTTAATTGAAAACAAAACTGTCGAGGCTTTCCCTGTAGTTGCTGAAGCACATCGAGATCAATCAGAAGGCATGGGGGATCGATTTGGGTAATGATAGTACAAGGTGTTGCGGATTTGGACAGGGAAGAGTTCAGAGGTGTTTGCGTTGAAGGTCGTGGAGTATGGTGGGTGAACGGACGCCATGAAATTCAGTAATGGCCGGTTGCTTTTGCTGGAGTCGGGCTCGTTCTTTTAGGGAAGAGGGATTTAACGGGTTGGGTATTTAACAGAGGGTTTGGGCCTTAGGGATATGGTGAGCCCGAATAGAAATTTAATTTAAGTTTTTGTTTTAAATAAAAGTGTGCTAACTTATAATGACCATAACTTGCTCGTACTTTATCGGAATCAAGCGAAACAAGATCCATTGGGATCGTATAGGCGGTGGCTACACACTGGAGCTGACGGGGAGTGAATCGAAGCTCGTTACAATTTATTTAAAAATAAATTATCATAATCAAATCAAGCGATGGTTATCATTATTAACGGTGATCGTCCAATGTGAGTAAAACTCACCAACTCTGAACAGTTATATTTTTCTAATGTATATTTAGAACTGATAAATTTCTGTTGATTGATGTGTGTTAACTGTTTGGTTGAATTGCTTATGTACTGGTTGAAATTATAGATAACGATATTTATATATATTGTTAATCAAATATCGATTTTGTTTAACAGAATATTTTAAATTGAAATGAAATCATTGTTAATGATATTGTTTAACATCTGTGGATGCAGGAAAACAGGTCGGAGGAATCCAACTGGATTCCTCAACATTTATTTTACTATTTTCATACATTTTTATATATGATGTGATATATAATCTGTTATGGATTATGTGTGTTAGAATGATGTTGATCATTATTATTCGATATTTTTAATATCATAAGAAACATTGGGATGTAAAAAGAAATATTTCAATGTATATTGAAATAAAGGAATTTTATAAAATCAACCAATTTTATAAAAGGAAATATTTTTAAAAATAAAGTATTTATAAAATCATAGGATTTTATAAAGGGGAACATTTATTTAGAAAATAAATAGAATATCATAAAGGAATATTTATTGGGAAAATAAACAAGTTATTATAAAAGGGAAATATTTATAAAACGAAAAAGGTTATAAAAAGGATATTTACTTAGAAAGTAAATAGAAGTGAAAAAATATATTTATTTAGAAAATAAATAGAATTAAAGGAAATTTTAGATGTTATATTGAAAAGGAAATATTTATAAAATCAAAGGATTTTATAAAAAGAAATATTTATTTGTTAAATAAATAGAATTGGAAAAAGAAATGGCGACAGCCAATTCCTTAACCCAAAACCCTTTAGTGAAACCCAACGCAGCTCTCTCAACACCAAATCCGTCGCCTAAACCTATTCCACCCTCGCCTGACCCCCCTCCATTCTCCGCCTTCCATTCTCTCGCGTCAGGCCCTCCTCCTCTCACCGTCAACCAAAACCTAGATCCTCTCCCTAAGAAGAAATGGTCCTCCCTTTTTGCATCTAAGCCTCTGAACGATGGAACCTTCGAAGTCAATGACATTGAGTTGGAATTTGAAGGAGAAAATCTTGTTCTTACAGAAGACATAATTCAGGATAGTGAAGAGCAATGGAATGGGTACCTCGTCGGTTTTTTCCTTGATACGCCGCTACCTTATTATACTGTAGTCAATTACTTGACGAAGCACTGGGCGCCGCAAGGTAATATTCAATTTAAATCGAATGGGATAGTTTTTTTTCTTCCAGTTTGCTTCTCTGGCTGACCGAATTAGGGTTCTTGAGGCAGACCCAGTTATAATTCGCAACAAGTTGTTCATTGTCCAACCCTGGGAACCGAGTTTGAGTAATGTTGCGAACAGTGTTAAGGTAGTCCCTGTGTGGATTAAAATGTTTAATATCTCTCTCGTCGCTTGGTCGAAGAGGGGGATAAGCTATATGGCCTCTAGAGTCGAAAAGTTTTTGAGTATGGACTCTAACACTGAAAGTTTAAGCAGACTTGAATTCGCTAAGTGCATGGTCGAGGTGTCTTCTAATGCTCCATTACCGGATTCATTTCCAGTTAGGAACTTAGACGGATCCATACAAAAAGTGAAAGTTTATTATCTATGGAAACCAGAACTTTGCCTGCATTGCAAAGTATTTGGGCATACGTCAGAAAAATGCCAAAACAGAAAGTAAAATGAAAGCGAAAAGAATGACAAAGGAGTGGATAGCTACGAAGACCCTAAACGACAAAACAAGGAGAATGGTGAAGTAAACTTTAACAGTGCAAATGCCACTAGAACTGTAATGATTGATAGTTCAAGAAAAGTGATTCAGGGACCCCGCTACACAACTTCAAACAAGGATAGCCAGTGGAGCAAGGTGGTTAAGAAGAAAAGCATAGATAGAGTTGCTGTAAATGGGAAGGATAAGGGGAAGCAAGTTAGGATAGACACATCTCCTGTTGTCGAAGCAATTGGAACCTCTAACTGCTTCTCCTTATTACCAGTCAGTGAAGAAGTATGCGAAGACTCACTGTAAATTATGAAACTGAAGAGGGGGAGATTTTAAATGACATGGTAGAAGAAAATGGAGAGAGTGGTAACACTAATGTGATGACATTTGTTAATACTATCAACGCAAAAGGCAACACTCAATACAGTAGACAAGAGGATCTTCAAAGAGAGAATAAGGCAGAAGCTAACATAGAAACGGGTACACGTGCTGAACAGATTGCAAGTGTCGATGGAATGTTGTTAATAGTTTTTGGAAGTACTAAGGTTAAAAGGGACGGTGGAGAAAATTCTGCAAGTGCCAAAAACATGCAGGCCAATGCAGTGAAAATTGCTAAAGCGGACTGTGCACTGTTAGTGCCTAATGCAGCATCAGACGGTATGAGACATGAAGACAACACCGTTGGTAATTTTTCTTTAAATACTACTACATTGAACTGCAGTGAAACTGATATGTAGAGCTCCCCTGTTTCTGCAAAGGATAAGGAAAAAATAAGGACAGACAAAACTGAAACCAGTGCAAACGAAACGCGGCAGAGTCGAATTGCATCTGTCAGGGCCGCCCACATAAGAACAATCAGTGTGGACATTCTGACTATCACTAGCGCCCTCAAAGCGGAGCTAGCTCAATGGGAATTTAACTCTCCGAAGTTCCACGCGATAGAGAAGGAGATCGAAGATTTCAAAATTTTCTGTTCTGGACTTGTTTATGATCAACTGGACACGGAGCAGCTTGACAACGTTTCAGCGGTGCTACAGAAAACTTTTGCGAGTGGAAAGAAGAAAATACGAAAGTCTCCCATCGCCAAAGACAAAGCAGCCAACCCATATGCGCATATTGCCCCACCAGCTGCTTTCACGGAGAGACCGCCTGACGTCAACAGTGACCAACAGTCAACAAGCTCCAACGAAAGAACAGAACCTAAAACTCCCGTGACACGGAGAATGAAGAAGGAAATGCTAAGGAATCTACAAGAAAACGGCTAGCTGTCTTCATTAGGCGGCTAGTTTAGGGAGATAAAATGAGGCAATTTAACACAAAATGTAACATGAAACTTTAAATTGTAATAGTAGTGTCTGTCTTCCAAGAGTGGAAGATTTAGCTGATATGTATGTTGCATATCACCTGACCTATCTTGTATTTTATTTTTTTATCAATAAAAAGCGTTACGGAACACTATAAAAACCGGTAAGCCTTGCAAAAAAATAGAATTGGAAAAGGAGTATTTATTTATTAAATAAATAGAAAAGATAAAGGAAATATTTATTTGTTAAATAGATAAGAAAGATAAAAGAAATATTTATTTATTAAATAAATAGAATTTGAAAAGGGATAGTAATTTGTTAAGTAAACAAATAGAAAAGGAATAATTCAAAGGAGTTAATTCAAAAGAGTTAATTAAAATGAGTTAATCGAATATTAGTTATTCGATTAGAGTTAGTCGAATAGAGTAAATTAGATAGAGTTAACCAGTCAGAGTTAACCAGCCAGAATTAACCAGTTAGAGTTAACCAGTCGGAGTTAACCAGTTAGAATTAATCAGTTAGAATTAATTAGTTAGAGTTAACCAGCAGAGTTAACCAGTTAGAATTAATCAGTTAGAATTAATCAGTTAGAGTTAACCAGTCAGAGTTAATCAGTTAGAATTAATCAGTTAGAGTTAACCAGTAAGAGTTAACTAGTTAGAGTTAACCAGTTAGAGTTATTCAAATGGAGTAAATCAAATAGAGTTAAAGGAAAGGGCACTGATGTTAGTAATTGTAAGGAGTTAATCGAATTTAGTTATTCGAAAGTGAGATTATCGAATATAAGTTATTCGAAAGGAGGTTATCGAATATAGTGTATTCGAAAGAAAGGAGATTATCGAATATAGCGCATTCGAAAGAAAGAGATCGAATATAGTTTATTCGAAAGAGTGAATTAATCAAATATAAGTTATTCGAAGAGAGATAATCGAATATAAGTTATTCGAAGAGCGAAAATCGAATATATGTTATTCGAAGGAGAGTTAATCAAAAAGAGATTACTCGAAGAGAGTTAATCGGCGAATTCGATTATATCGAATTCGGGAAAGTACTTATACTTTCTGGTGTTTAAATCAAGATTTGTTGATTTATAAATTAGCTGTTTATTTATCTGTTCACATTAAAGAATAAAAGTTATAATTGAAGTTAGATATTTCGAAAGTAGGGATTATAACGTTATCGTTACAATCAATGTTTTCAATAAAGAAGTGGATTCGTAAATAGAATCTGAGAGTTACGTAAGGAAGTTTGTTAAAGAGTTAAAAGATAAACTTTGAATATTTTGAAGTTAAAACGTTGTTCAGTTAAGGTCTGAGAGGTAATTATACCCCAACTTGATTGACTTCCTTCTTAACTAAGGAATGTAAGGTTTGATCATGAAGGAGTTTGGAAATGTTTTCCAAATAAGAATCAGAAATGTTTTCTGATAATAGTAGATAAGAATTTAGAATATATGGAAACAGGAAATGACAAATGAAATAAATTAATGATAAATTAATTTAAAGGATAAAAGTTGATTGGTGATTGACTCCTGGTTTCACCCTCTAATTTCTTTCATTAACTACTGGTATTTTCGATCCTTGGATGTTCGATATGTGTTGTATATCGGATAACCAAGATCGACTTTTTCCAATTCATTACATTTTGTTTCAACCTTTTTAACTGACAAAAATATGTATTTTTGTTTCAACCTTTATATTTTTTTCAAAAATATGTATTTTGTTTCAACCTTTTTAATTGACAAAAATGTGTATTTTTGTTTCAACCTTTTTGATTGACAAAAATATGTATTTTTGTTTCAACCTTTATATTTTTATAAAAATGTATATTTTGTTCAATAATTATATTTAGACAAAATGTTCAATTTTGTTCAACTAAACTATTGAACAAAAGTGATAATTTTTGTTCCAACTAAACTATTAAACAAAAGTGATAATTTTTGTTTCAACTAAACTATTAAAAAAAAGTGGTAATTTTTGTTTTGACTAAACTATTAAACAAAAGTGATAATTTTTGTTTCAACTAAACTATTAAAAAAAGTGATAATTTTTGTTTAAACCAATTCTAATTAACAAAGACGTTAATCTTTGTTTCAACAAATCTAATAAACAAAATGATAAATTTTGTTTAACTATTCTCTAATTAACACAATTTTTATTCTTGAATCAACAAATCTAATAAACACAAAATGATGAATTTGTTTAACTATTTTCTAATTAACACAATTGTTTATTTTGAATCAAAAAATCTAATAAACAAAATGATGATTTTGTTTAACTATTTTCTAATTAGCACAATTGTAAATTTTGAATCAATAATTCTAATGAACAAGATGATGATTTGTTTAACTATTTTCTTATTAACACAATTGTTAATTTTGAATCAACAAATCTAATAAACAAAATGATGATTTTGTTTAACTATTTGCTAATTAACACAATTGTTAATTTTGAATCAACAAATCTAACAAAAAAAATTATGATTTTGTTTAACTATTTTCTAATTAACACAATTGTTAATTTTTAACAGATCTACAGAACACACCAATCACAGATCAAATCGCGTATGATAATCAGCAGAATATTACAGCGTATGGGTAATACTACAACTATGATTAATAAATTTTAATTATATAATAAAAATAATAGAATTTCTCACAGTCGGTTTTAATTTTGGATAATTCAAAATTGAATTTTTGTCCGAAATTTGATTTACTCTGAATCAGTTCTAATCCGTCCAGAAGTGTAGATCTCGGACTCACGATCGTAACGAATCTGAAATTATTCAATTCCGAATTCGTACGCATCAGTTATGAATTAATTAATTTTGTTAATAATTCAGATTAGATTAATAAAATAATTAAATTAAATTTTCTACCTTTCTTCCTCTATCAGAACTAGGCCAAACCTTCACGTTATTTGTTCAATACTGGGGCTGCAAATCGTGAACACCACAAGCACTTGGACGACGATCGGATGGTGCCACGCTCTGGAGCTTCCGAAGGCGCACCCAGTGACCCCCTTCTCGTTGAACTTGCACGTGGCCAGGTGGGGATATCGGCGAACGACGACGGACTTTGGAGAAGGTGATTCAAGGTGGATCCTCCACGATACTTGATCAACACAATAGGAATTGAAGAGTGGGGAAGGGGCTACATGATTGTCTAAAGAAGGGGTCGATTTTACTGAGTGGATCAATGGATTTTAATGTTTGAAGCTAGGAGGAACTTCGGCTATGAAACGAAGGAGATGGCAGCGCTACATTATTAGGATTAGGGTTTGGATTAAGGATTAATGTATATTTATAATATTTAATTACTAGTTTTTGCAAATAAACACGTTAAGTCTCAGTAGCTCCAATTTTAGCCCAACAAAAGTTGTTCCTACCCAACTGCCCCCGTTCCGGACACAATGGGCTAGGTCTCGTTAGCCCAAATGATCATTTTCAACCTGTTTAATTTGATTTAAAATTTAAATCATTTATTTGTTTATTTCGATCGTACATTTAAATTCACCAGAGCCACATACGGACTCCGAAAATTTACAAAAAATAAATTTATCCATGTTTTAACGATACGGTCCTAAAAAAATTAATTTCTTCGAATTTGGAGACCGTTTGAACAATGGCCTTTTTGAGGTCGAATAAATTCAACCGAAATTATCGAACGTAGTTTAATTAACCACGCTCACAAATTAATTCCAAAAATTAAGGAAAATTAAACTTAGCAATAATTTGACATTCCGGATCCAACAAAAATGGTTTCATCGAAAATGGAGGTCGTTTGTATAATGGCCATTTATACAGGCTATAATTTATATTAAATTCCATAGCGACTATTCTGAATATTCAACTGGCCATAACTTTTTATTCCCGCTATGAAATTTCAACTTTTCGGATTCGTTGGAAAGATATTTTTAAACAGAATTAAATATTTTTGGTTTCACTAAAATATGATTCATTTGGATCCTGTACATTCAGTAAAAGTTCAAATTCAAAATTTCAAACTGCCGTGCTATTTCTAACTCCTTTTATAATTAAAATAAACATATTCGTTTTAACTTCGATTTAAATAAATTTTAAATTGTTATTATTTTAAAATAAATTATTTTAACTATTCAAAATTCATTAAAATAGCCAAAATAAAAAAATTAAATTGGTTTTGATTTTCCGGGTTGTTACACAAAAGACCATAGCCGGAACAAAAGAAGTCGAAATCGAAGCCAGATGCCTTAATCGGGCCGATACCAGAGTATTGTTGTGGATCCGGGCTTTTTACTAGACGCAACCAAAGGGGGCCCAAATTTACTACAAATAAGACCCCATGGGTCACATATTGGGGGACCTTTTCCTTATTCCAAAATCTTATATCCATTTCTAAGAGAGAAAACCCTATTTTGTAATTAATTTGCGTATTTTACTTGTAACCATCTATGTACTCAATCAAGTGACCAATAAATGGGATGTTTAAAATGTGTCACCTATTCCACTTATTTACTTATGGCTAATTCACGCCATAGCCTTCAACTTAAAGATAATTTTCAAATTAACCATTACAAGCCATCTAGCTTCATACTTGTGTCAAGCTAATGAAGCCCTTATCCTAAGATAACTATTGATCTTTAAGTCTCATAAGCATGATACTCTTCTCTTCTGGAAGGACGAGTAACTAATCTTTGGACTAAGGGTCTTGATATCTAGGAAACGATGAATTAAATCGTACATGAAGGCACTTGATCATCCCTAGCTTCGCTAGGACCACAAGAAAACCTAATACGCCGGTGTTGGTGAAAAATATCATTAACAGAGATGGTGAAAGTTTTCTCGGTCATTTTCATTGATATTGAAATCTGAGGGATCCATTCCAATGTTCTTACACCCAAAATAGTGCCTAAAATTTTATAATCCAAAACTATTTATGTTCCTTTAACACTGCTCCAAGTTTCATTTTCATTTTCTTCATTAAAACCACGATTCAAATTGGCATAAACATTTTGACAAGGTTTGAGTAGCAAACTTTATTGTTTTCCCGATAATCAATTAACTAAGAACACCATTTTGATGAAAAAGAGTTGTAAGATCATAATAAAAAATTCATTAAAATAACAAATTCTCCCCTATCAACTTTTCTAAAGGTTATATTGTTTATGTAAGCTTTGGTAGCCTTCGGGTTTTTGAAAAGATAGGCATTGGTAGCCTCAGACAGCCTCATAGTATTTAGAGTGCTTGAGGAAGCCAACAAAGAGTTTTTGTGAAGAGTGGATGATAATAAGGATATGTTTGAATTTTGAATTAAAGGTGGAAAGAGATGATATAAATAAACAGAGATTCTAAGGATACGATATATGGCAAAGAGACACATTTTCAGAACATTGGGTTTTGTGAAAAGGTGTAGGAAAAACCAAAAGTTTGAAATTCAAAATTTTCAAATTTCCAGGCATATGTCGACATAAGGGGTTACCCATATCGACATGCCTCTTGAATTTTTCAAAAGACATGTGAATTTTGTTTAATGATTTGCTTATATTTATTTATATCTTATATTCCTATTTATGTACTTCTTAATATGGTGTTTATTATAATAATACTTTTTATATTATTATTTTATTAAAATAATATTATTTTAAATTTTATTTATTGAATTTATTTTAAAATTCAATTTTTTAACAAAACAATTAAACAATAAACAATTCAAGCAACTAATTCAAACAAAAAATTATTATAAAGGCGTACCTATTTTAGATCCCATCTTCAACATTTTCTGATTCGTGAATTGCTGTGATGCACATATTCAAATTATTTGTTTCCTTCTCTTCAACACCAGAGGACGAATCAGAATCGTCTAGAGCAGGTGTATATGCCCTTTTTATTTTCTTTGAAGAATTATAGTTTGAAGGATGATTCTGTTTTTCTGTACATAGAAAATCTCTCTTCAAATGGACGGATTCATCTCAGTTATAACACCAGATGCTATTCGGAATCTCATTATTATTTTTTACTGAATTTTTGTGGTTATATCTTTTGACATTATTCCTTTTTCTATACCTCGTAAACTTTCTGAAATTCCTTGTCATTAACGTTATTTCCTCATCATCATCGTTGTTTGAGTCTAAAACATTTGTTATTGCGTTGAATGCAATTGCTTTCTTTTCTGGTGACTTATTTTCTATTCTTTCTTTCATATGAACTGTAACACCCCACACCCGCTATGGTCACTCACTAAGGGAATGCCATAGCATCGGTGGAGTATTTTAGTGAATATAGAACAGAAAAATTACAACAAGACAGATATAATTAGTACTTGAAATTTAAAAAGATCATCTCACAACAGCGGAAATAAACATGTCTGGTTACATCATAAAACCACGATAAAAGTCAAGTACAATATCCATCAAAATAAAGAAGTACATAATCCCACTCTCTCATACAATAGCCATAACAAAAGAAAAGATAACTGGATAACTGGAGCTTTACATCTACCCAAGCTCCTAAAGACTGGAACAGCAATCCGATCAAGCTCTACTACCGCTAGGATCCACCGTAGGACCTGAGGGTTGGGAAAAAGATAAAAACAACGGGGTCAGACATAAGTCTGAGTGAGTCCTATAACTTTAACAATACAATCATTAAAGTAACCAGAGAAGACATAAACTTGACCTACGGTAATATCTGGGGATTAATGGCTACACTAAGCAGCTTGGTAGACTTAGGATAAACTAAGATAACCGTCAGGACGCATCGACCCACCCAAGGATAATTACTAACTGCACCACACCAGTCATTCCTACTTAAAGGTTGATCCCTTCCAAGGACTTAGAAAATTTCCCCAAGTAATTTCGTGTACTCCTAGCCCACTACATAGGTGCCGTCTGCCCCTATCTCCACTAGGTGTACTCAGTAATTCTTACCCAGTAGTTTCGTGTACCCCTACATAGGTGTCGTCTGCCCCTATCTTCATTAGGTGTACCCACTACTCCCCAAGCGATCGGCTCCCTACCGTAGATACCCGTGCTGGTTCCACAGTGGGGTGTATCACTCCCCTAAAGTGGCTACCCAATATTAACGGTGCACGGCTTTATATCTACACGATGCAACAACGGCTTATCTACCAGCCCGGGCCCACACACGCATATGAAACCCGTTGGACTTGCGTTGCCACCGCTAACCCGTTTTGGCCTCTTATAATCAAGCCCAATATGCGTGTCTCGTCACTCGACATGGGTCGAGCCCACAAAGATACGTTTGGGATATTGGTTGAAATAGGCCCCCACAAGCTACCCACTTAAGCTTGTCAAATATCTAGTGTATCCCACTTAACCCTTTAATCATGTTTAATTACATGTTTCCACTTGGTTAAGTATTCTAATCGTATTTTCTATTGCCACCCAAGGCAACCCACTAGATTCCACATGCCACCCAAGGCAACCACAAAATTTCCTCATGCCACCCAAGGCACCCACTTAACCCCTCATGTCCCACTACATGCTACTATGGTTAAGTGTTTCTTAATTAATTAAGACTGTGATCTCCCATAAAGACCTCCCACATTAGACTGGCTGTTATGACCACCTGGTTAAGCCGGTAGAATCCGGGCAGTCTTACGTCATAACAAAGTCTAACCTCGTGTCTTTACCTTAATCACGTATTTAGTTTATGGCTAAGACCTCTCACATTGGGCTGACATTTGTAGCAACTGGTTAAGCCGGTCGGGTACGGGCAGTTTTACACTACAAATGAGTCCAACCTCGTGTCTTAGTCGATTAATTACACCTAATTAATCACCCCCATATTAATTATCCCTAATTAATATCAAGTTTTCCATAACATGGGTAGACCTAACTCAATAGGTAAATTCCCATGGGGTAGACCTGACTCAATAGGTAAATTCCCACTTATGGTAATTTATTTTTATGGTATGCTTAATCATACCCAATCATTCATTTATTAAAATATTTACCAACCCCATCGTTCCCCACGTAAATCGTTCTCATTACATGACATAATAAAGGGGAAGATCCATCTCAAATATCATGGGTTTAGCATAAAACTTTGTCATAGGTTAAGAGGATGTCAACTTGCATATATGAGCATATATTAACCCAACTACATTTAACCCAAACTTACATATTATCATACACATGATTTGCATAACATGTTGCATATGAGCTTGCATATTATCATACACATATCTTGCATAACATGTTGAACTTGCATATAGGCATTCTCATAACTTGCATAACATGTTAAACATGCATTTAAGCGTACACATAACTTGCATAAGCATTCACATACTTGCATAAGCATTCACATATTTGCATAAGCATGCATAACTTGCATATCATGTCATTTAAGCATATACATATCTTGCATAAGCATTCATGTACTCGCATAAGCATGCATAGCTTGCATATCACATAAATCTTGCATTTAAACATATACATGACTTGCATAAGCATCCATATACTTGCATAAGCATGCATAACTTGCATATCACATTAAACTTGCATTTAAACATATACTTAACTTGCATAACTTACTTTGTTAAACATGCATAATTCCACTCATTAAATATGCATAAATCCACTTGTTAAACATGCATAAACCAACTTGTTAAACATGCATAAATCAACTTATTAAGCATGCATAAACCATCTTATCAAATATGCATAAACATAGAACAACATAGAGTAACATATCATTATGAATGATTCAAACTCACTAATCCGCATTTAAGACCATAAGCCTCATTACACCCAATCTACTTACTTTAACAATTGATGTTAAAGTGATAGAAACTCACCAAACCCAAAATTAACCAACTTATGAAGAGGGATTAGTTGTTAATTATGAAGATGGTGATGATTAGAGAATGATTTGAGAGGGATTAGCTTGAAACTTCCTTCTAAGATTAATGGAGACTCCTTCTAGGATTTAATTTGGCGGCATGAGGCCTTCATTTCTATTTTTAGTATGGATTAAGGTAGGTTTAGGGTGTATTTATAGATTAAGAGAGTGTTTTAGGCCCTTAGATTAACCCTAGATTAATTTAGGACCCTTAGATTTAGGAAATCTCTAGAACCAGCCCTCCAAGCCAGCCTAGAACCCAACCTGGTGCACCCAGGTTCACTGGACGGCGCGCCCCTGTCGACAGGCAAGTCGACACCCCTGTCGACAGCTCTGTCGATATGGGTAGGGCGGGAATCTTCCCGCCTGACCCCGCCTGTTCCATTCCACAATCTGAAATTTAAATTTTTAAATTTTTAAATCTGTTTTAAGTTTTAATTTTTCTGCAAACTTCATTGGGCCATAACCGGGCCATACGGACTCCGATTCTCGAAAACTCGGACTCTATTTCGCGTATTTTTCCGAGACGAACGCAATGACGCAGCCCGTTACCCCCAATTCCCACATCTGAGATTATTTATCCTGTAATTAGTGAATTTTAGTATTAACTAAAATTCGGGGTGTTACATTCTCCCCTCCTTAGAGGATTTCGTCCCCGAAATCTCTAAGCTAAGGAGAATGCATATCCTACCATCCAAACAACCATCTACTCAAATCATCAACCACGGGCATCCATTGTCCTTAAACAGTTTCTAATGATGTATGAGCATATGCAAAAAGTGTGTGTATATGTTCCCTATCTAATGTATGAACATATGCAAACCATGATAGTGCCATGCATCCATTATGTATGCGAGAAAACCCTATCGACACATACAATATCTACATGAGTGCACAATCATTCACCAAAATGCATCATCCATGTGATAACACAACCATTATACATCCATAAATATATTTTCCTACACACAATTTTATGCAATATGCAATATGAAGTGACTGAGCCGATCTAGTGCCTAGAGTGTGTATATGCATCCACGAGCAACCACTAGCAAACACTTGCATCCATCAACCATAACATGTCTCAAACACATGTTTCAACCATAGGTTTACCCTATCTAAAGGTACTAACGAGAGGACATACCAAAGATAAGATAAGTACTAGACAAGCGATAAAGGAGAAAGTAAAGACATACCCTCAAAAAGAAATGGGTACAATGAACGCATCTTCGCTTCTGTCTCCCAAGTTGCGTTGCTCTCATCTTCTCCCCATTGCACTTTGACTAGCTGAACCTCTCTGTTTCTCAACTTCCTAGTCTCTGACCCAAGGATGCGAGTAGGGGCTCGTCGAATAGTCGCATCACGCTCTACCTCTACATCTCTAAGCAAGCTTGGCTCTACCACCTCTGCGGTCTCATGTAAGCACTTCCTCAAATGTGATACGTGGAATACATCATGAACACCACTAAGTCTGTCGGGCAACTCCACCCTATATGCCATCCGTCCAATCCTTTCCTTAATAGGAAACGGCCCAACAAACCTTGGTGCTAACTTCCCAACGGATCCAAAGCGAACAACATTTCTCAACGGAGACACTTTGACAAAAACCATGTCCCCAACCTCAAACTCAAGATCTGTCCTTCTCTTGTCCGCATAAGATTTTTGCCTATCTTGCGCTGCTTTCATCCTTCTTCGAATCAAATCGATCTTCTCAGAAGTCTCCCTAATCATATCAGGCCCAAGCAAGATCTTATCCGTAGATTCCTACCAACATGTAGGTGATCGACAAGGCCTTCCATAGAGAGCTTCGAAAGGAGCCATACCAATACTGGACTGAAAGCTGTTATTATATGCGAACTCCACCAATGGAAGATGCTCTTCCCATGTACCTCCAAAATCTAAGATACAAAGCCTCAAAAGGTCTTCTAGAACACGATTCACCCTCTCAGTCTGGCCGTCTGTCTGAGGATGATATGCAGTGCTCAGACACAATTGAGTCCCCACTGCTTCTTGTAAACTTCTCCAGAACTCGCTAGTGAAGATAGGATCTCGATCACTCACTATGCTAGAGGGTACCCCATGCAATCGAACTATCTCTCGAAGATATACTGAAGCTAGCCATGGAGCAGTCCTCTTACTCTTCACAGGTATGAAATGGGCGCTCTTAGTAAGTCTATCTACCACCACCCAAATTCCTGTATTACCCTTCCTCGACCTGGGTAACCCGTCAATAAAATCCATCGAGACGCTATCCCACTTCCATTGCGGAACCTCCAATGGGTGAAGCAACCCACCTGGTTTCCTTTGCTCCGCCTTCACTTGCTGGCACACCAAACATCGAGCGACATACTCGGCCACATCTTTCTTCATACCGGCCCAGAAGAAAACCCTCTTCATGTCTTGGTACATCTTATCCCCACCGGGATGAATGGTCATCCTAGAACGGTGTGCGTCATCAAGAATAGCCTTCCTCAAACCCTCGTCTTGCGGTACACAAAGTCTACCGTCTCTACGCAAGTACCCCTTATCGTCTAGGGTGTACCTACTCAAATGGCTGGATGACTCCCCCCTTATGAGTTTCTCTACTAACTCAACCAACTGTGGGTCGCCCCTCTGTGCTTCTCCAATCCGCCCCAAAAGAGTAGGTCTAACTTCCAAAGAAGCTAGCAAACCGGGTACATAATCAATGAAAGGTCTGAAATCAAACATCAAGATAAATTCCAAGCTTTGTCGTTCCACGAACAATGGATTCAAGGACAACCTCTTCCTGCTCAAGGCGTCCGCCACCACGTTACCCTTGCCAGGGGTATACGCTATCTCGAAATCATAGGATGCTAAAAACTCCATCCACCTTTGCTGTCTTAAGTTTAAATCTTTCTGAGAGAATAAGTACTTCAATGATTTATGGTCAGTGAACAACTCGAATCTCTAACCAAGAAGATAATGATGCCAAATCTTAAGCGCAAAAACAATAGCGGCTAGCTCGAGATCATGGGTAGGGTAATTTTTCTCATGTGCCCTCAACTGCCTTCCACCATAGGCTATTACCCTTCCCTCTTGCATTAAGACTGCGCCAAGTCCTGTCCCACAGGCATCGGTATAGACAACAAATGGCTTGCTCCCATCTGGCATCACTAAAACTGGAGCGGTGGTTAAAGCTCTCTTTAACCGTCGGAACGCATCATCACAATCTACGTCCCATGTGAAAACAAGATTCTTCTTTGTTAAGCGGGTTAATGGGGCTGATATCTTCGCGAAGTCTTTAATAAACTTCCTATAATAACCCGCCAACCCCAAGAAACTTCTTACTTCGGTAGCATTCTTCGGAACCTTCCAATCCTGAATTGATACTACCTTCGCGGGATCCACAGCTATCCCTTCCTTGGAGACCACGTGCCCCAAGAACCGTACTTCCTTCCTCCAGAAGTGACATTTAGAGAATTTAGCCTTAAGGCTATGTGCTCGAAGAGTCTTCAACACTTCCCCAAGATGTAGGGCATGCTCTTCTTCACTCTTAGAAAATACTAAGATATCATCCACAAAGACCACCACGAATTTATTAAGGAACTCCCTGAACACCCTACTCATCAAATCAACAAAGTATGCAGGGGCGTTCGTCAACCCAAATGGCATCACCAGCCACTCATAGAAACCATTCGGAGTCCTAAAGGCAGTCTTGTCTATGCTATCCTCAGCCACCCTCAACTGATGAAACCCCGTGGCCAAGTCCAACTGAGAAAATACTGAAGCGCCAACCAACTGATCGAAAAGATCATCTATTCTCGGCAATGGGTGTCTATTCTTCTTTGTGAGCTTGTTGAGTTCTCTATAGTCTACACAAAATCTGAGGGACCCATCCTCCTTCGTAGCAAATACTACTGGAGCACCCCACTCCGATATGCTCCGTCTTATGAACCCCTTCTCAAGCAACTCCCCTACTTGCTTATGGAGTTCCCTCCTCTCACGAGGAGCCATGTGGCGCACTGGTAAAGAGACCGGTTTAGCATTATCCACCAAATATATTCGGAAGTCAATCTCCCGCTTCGGAGGTAAGCCCTTCACCTCCTCAAACACATCCGGATATTCCCGGACCACTCTAACAGATTGCAAACTCTCGACCGAAGCGTCAAGCGATTCAAGATAACTTAGCATAACAGAGTCCCTGGGATTACAAGAAATCTCGAGAGTGTTACCCAAGCGGGTCATGAGCCTAACAACTCTCCTTTCGCAATCAAGAACGGAACCATTACTGGATAACCAGTCCATGCCCAAAATCAACCCATAGCCCGTGAAGCCCAATACAAAAGCATCACATCTAAACTCAATGCTAAGTATAGAAATCTTCAAACCCAAACATATCATGGACAAATAAGTGGAGCCCCCAATTGGGTTTGAAACAACCAAGGGATCATCTACCAGACTGGTGTCTAAGTGCAGTAACTCAACTAATGATGATGAGATAAATGAATGCGATGCGCCTGAATCAAACAATGTACGGACAGGATGGTCAAATAGAAAAACCAGACTTTCAACGGAGATAGTTCTACCTCTCTCCTGAATCGGTGGAACCGCGAGAGCCTGTACTTGCCCCCTATCCTGACTCGGTGCCATAAGAGCTTGTACCTGTCCTCCTGAGGTAGACCCCGTCCTTTGCCCCTTCTTAGGGCAATCCTTCACTAAATGCCCTGCTTCGCCACAGTGGAAGCAGACAGTCTTCTTCTTCTTGCGACAATCCTTGCTTAGGTGGCCAGGTGTCCCACAATTGAAACACTTCTTCTTCTTGCCCTTGCCACCGTTGCCTTTCCCACCTTTGCTTTGCTGTTGTTGAGGTCTCTTTTGATCTCCCTTCTTCTTGGGTGCCTTATTAGCATTAGGACCCTTCTCTTCCTCATACATGAGTGCCATGTCAACTAGCTTCTCAAAGGTGGCCCCCATAGGGATGTGAGTCATAGCCAACCCATGCATCGGTTCATTCAAGCCTTTCACGAACCTCAAAGCCTTATTCTCCGGTGTATTCACCATGTCTAGGCCAAACCTTGCCAATTGATTAAACTTGTTAACATATTCCTTCACCGAAAGATTCCCTTGCTTTAGAGTCAAGAATCTTTCCATATACAAGTTTTCCTCCGCCCTTGAGAGAAACTTCGCCACAAATCTTTGCCTAAAATCCGCCCAAGAGTCAACGGGGCGTTCTCCATTAGTGACCTCCCACCAGAATGAGGCCTCTCCCTTCATTAACCAAGCAGCCAACTTGACTTTCTTCCCTTCTTCCATCTCAAAGATATCTATCAACTCTTCCACCTCTTTAAGCCAATCTCTAGCCTCCACAAAAGTTTCAGATCCTTGGAAAGGTTTCCCTCCCATAGCTTTAAATTCCTTGCAAGTCTTAGCAAAAGTATCCGTGCGAGGAGGAGGGGGAGGAGGAAGATCGGGTGCTACGGTTGGTGGAGGAACATTTGCTGGACCCGTAGTGGTGGCCCTAGCCTCCATCAATCTCCTATACCATACTGGTACCGTCACACCCTCCGGAAGATTAAGATTCTCGGCCATGCTGAAACGAAAAAGGAAAGATTCAAAACGGAGAATTCGAAGGATATAGATATGGCTATTGGGGATTATGCTTTTCTTTCAAAATCTTTTTCTCTTAAAAGACATGTTTTTGAAAATATCTTTTCCAAAAATGTTTTAGAAAAATAGTTTTCTAAAAATTTTATCTGTTCCGGTAACCTTTGCTCTGATACCACGTGTAACACCCCACACCCGCTATGGTCACTCACTAAGGGAATGCCATAGCATCGGTGGAGTATTTTAGTGAATATAGAACAGAAAAATTACAACAAGACAGATATAATTAGTACTTGAAATTTAAAAAGATCATCTCACAACAGCGGAAATAAACATGTCTGGTTACATCATAAAACCACGATAAAAGTCAAGTACAATATCCATCAAAATAAAGAAGTACATAATCCCACTCTCTCATACAATAGCCATAACAAAAGAAAAGATAACTGGATAACTGGAGCTTTACATCTACCCAAGCTCCTAAAGACTGGAACAGCAATCCGATCAAGCTCTACTACTGCTAGGATCCACCGTAGGACCTGAGGGTTGGGAAAAAGATAAAAACAACGGGGTCAGACCTAAGTCTGAGTGAGTCCTATAACTTTAACAATTCAATCATTAAAGTAACCAGAGAAGACATAAACTTGACCTACGGTAATATCTGGGGATGAATGGCTACACTAAGCAGCTTGGTAGACATAGGATAAACTAAGATAACCGTCAGGACGCATCTACCCACCCAAGGATAATTACTAACTGCACCACACCAGTCATTCCTACTTAAAGGTTGATCCCTTCCAAGGACTTAGAAAATTTCCCCAAGTAATTTCGTGTACTCCTAGCCCACTACATAGGTGCTGTCTGCCCCTATCTCCACTAGGTGTACTCAGTAATTCTTACCCAGTAGTTTCGTGTACCCCTACATAGGTGTCGTTTGCCCCTATCTTCATTAAGTGTACCCACTACTCCCCAAGCGATCGGCTCCCTACCGTAGATACCCGTGCTGGTCCCACAGTGGGGTGTATCACTCCCCTAAAGTGGCTACCCAATATTAACGGTGCACGGCTTTATATCTACACGATGCAACAACGGCTTATCTACCAGCTCGGGCCCACACACGCATATGAAACCCGTTGGACTTGCGTTGCCACCGCTAACCCGTTTTGGCCTCTTATAATCAAGCCCAATATGCGTGTCCCGTCACTCGACATGGGTCGAGCCCACAAAGATACGTTTGGGATATTGGTTGAAATGGGCCCCCACAAGCTACCCACTTAAGCTTGTCAAATATCTAGTGTATCCCACTTAACCCTTTAATCATGTTTAATTACATGTTTCCACTTGGTTAAGTATTCTAATCGTATTTTCTATTGCCACCCAAGGCAACCCACTAGATTCCACATGCCACCCAAGGCAACCACAAAATTTCCTCATGCCACCCAAGGCACCCACTTAACCCCTCATGTCCCACTACATGCTACTATGGTTAAGTGTTTCTTAATTAATTAAGACCGTGATCTCCCATAAAGACCTCCCACACTAGACTGGCTGTTATGACCGCCTGGTTAAGCCGGTAGAATCCGAGCAGTCTTACGTCATAACAGAGTCTAACCTCGTGTCTTTACCTTAATCACGTATTTAATTTATGGCTAAGACCTCTCACATTGGGCTGACATTTGTAGCAACTGGTTAAGCCGGTCGGGTCCGGGCAGTTTTACACTACAAATGAGTCCAACCTCGTGTCTTAGTCGATTAATTACACCTAATTAATCACCCCCATATTAATTATCCCTAATTAATATCAAGTTTTCCATAACATGGGTAGACCTAACTCAATAGGTAAATTCCCATGGGGTAGACCTAACTCAATAGGTAAATTCCCACTTATGGTAATTTATTTTTATGGTATGCTTAATCATACCCAATCATTCATTTATTAAAATATTTACCAACCCCATCGTTCCCCACGTAAATCGTTCTCATTACATGACATAATAAAGGGGAAGATCCATCTCAAATATCATGGGTTTAGCATAAAACTTTGTCATGGGTTAAGAGGATGTCAACTTGCATATATGAGCATATATTAACCCAACTACATTTAACCCAAACTTACATATTATCATACACATGATTTGCATAACATGTTGCATATGAGCTTGCATATTATCATACACATATCTTGCATAAAATGTTGAACTTGCATATAGGTATTCTCATAACTTGCATAACATGTTAAACATGCATTTAAGCATACACATAACTTGCATAAGCATTCACATACTTGCATAAGCATTCACATATTTGCATAAGCATGCATAACTTGCATATCATGTCATTTAAGCATATACATATCTTGCATAAGCATTCATGTACTCGCATAAGCATGCATAGCTTGCATATCACATAAATCTTGCATTTAAACATATACATGACTTGCATAAGCATCCATATACTTGCATAAGCATGCATAACTTGCATATCACATTAAACTTGCATTTAAACATATACTTAACTTGCATAACTTACTTTGTTAAACATGCATAATTCCACTCATTAAATATGCATAAATCCACTTGTTAAACATGCATAAACCAACTTGTTAAACATGCATAAATCAACTTATTAAGCATGCATAAACCATCTTATCAAATATGCATAAACATAGAACAACATAGAGTAACATATCATTATGAATGATTCAAACTCACTAATCCGCATTTAAGACCATAAGCCTCATTGCACCCAATCTACTTACTTTAGCAATTGATGTTAAAGTGATAGAAACTCACCAAACCCAAAATTAACCAACTTATGAAGAGGGATTAGTTGCTAATTATGAAGATGGTGATGATTAGAGAATGATTTGAGAGGGATTAGCTTGAAACTTCCTTCTAAGATTAATGGAGACTCCTTCTAGGATTTAATTTGGCGGCATGAGGCCTTCATTTCTATTTTTAGTATGGATTAAGGTAGGTTTAGGGTGTATTTATAGATTAAGAGAGTGTTTTAGGCCCTTAGATTAACCCTAGATTAATTTAGGACCCTTAGATTTAGGAAATCTCTAGAACCAGCCCTCCAAGCCAGCCTAGAACCCAACCTGGTGCACCCAGGTTCACTGGACGGCGCGCCCCTGTCGACAGGCAAGTCGACAGGCAAGTCGACACCCCTGTCGACATGCCTGTCGACAGCCCTGTCGACATGGGTAGGGCGGGAATCTTCCCGCCTGACCCCGCCTGTTCCATTCCACAATCTGAAATTTAAATTTTTAAATTTTTAAATCTGTTTTAAGTTTTAATTTTTCTGCAAACTTCATTGGGCCATAACCGGGCCATACGGACTCCGATTCTCGAAAACTCGGACTCTATTTCGCGTATTTTTCCGAGACGAACGCAATGACGCAGCCCGTTACCCCCAATTCCCACATCTGAGATTATTTATCCTGTAATTAGTGAATTTTAGTATTAACTAAAATTCGGGGTGTTACATGAACTTCAAATGACATTAGGTTTCCGATTAGTTCTTCGATTTTCATTGCACTAATGTCATTGGCCTCTTCTATTGCCAAAGTCTTTTGATCCCATTCTGGAGTTGTTGAATTCAGAATTTTCCTGACTTGCTCTTCCTCACAATATATCTTTCCTAAGGCTATTAGTGAATGGATGATCTACTGAAACCTGCAGTACATATCAGATTTAGCCTCGTTCGGATTCATTTTAAATAACTGAAATTGATTGGTTAGCATGGATATATTTATCAGTTTAACTTTTCTTATTCCTTCATGAGTTACTTGCAAATTTTCCAGATTTCATATGCAGATTTACAAATAGATACTCTGTTAAATTCATTCTATCTAGTGAGCAAAACAAAATATTCATGGCTTTTGAATTATTTTGTACAGCATCCTTTTATTCATTAGTCCATTGTGCAAAATTAACAGTGGGTTCAACATATTCATTTTATGTGATATTCAAGTATATAATCCTACTGATTGTAAATAAATTTTCATTCCACAAGCCCAATATGCATAATACTACCATTAAACAGTGGTGGCCTAATTGTGGACTAACCCTCTATAAATGAATTAGACAAATTAGTGTTGACCATACCAGTATTAGCAGCGATTTAAACTTTTCAAAAATTCACATTATGAAAACTTTGAAAAACAATGCTCTGATACCAATTGTTAGGGAATGCAGATTAAGGATCTTAAGGCAAACTAAACACTATGGGGGGTGAACGGTGTTTAATGGATTTTATGAATTTCTTAAAGTCTATTTAAATTATGTAGAATGAAATGCAAATCACAGATAAGAGATAATCGCAGAATCAAACATAGATGCAGATAAAAGTAAATAAAAAGTAGTAAAAGGAAAGAACACACCGGAATTTTATATTGTTTCGAGTTACCTTACATCCAGTCCCACATAACTCTAGGGTAATGCAGATTTCTTTTCAATAATAATTTTCAATTACAATTCTCGATTTCAATGGCCATGAGATTCACCACCACATGCTTCCAAGCATAGGGCACTTTCTTGATTTAACCATGTTACAAGATCAACTAATTGGTTTTCGGGCTACAGTCACAACAAGTTGATTTTAACAGGCTACAACTGTTAAGGATACGGAATGCAGATCTTAAGGAAGAATTAACACTTGAGAGGGGGGTGAATATTGTTTATGAGGAATTTATAGAAATATTAACTAACTTGAAATACTATATGAATCCAACAATGATTATCACACCAGAAATGATCACAAACACAGAAACAATCACAAAAATAAGTAAATAAAAATGCAGGAAAGGAAAGAACACACAGAATTTTATACTGGTTCGGGTTAATCTTACGTCCAGCCCAACGCAACGTTGGATTGTGTAGAGTTTTATTATTATCAATATCGAAGCACAACACCCTTGATTTCACGGCTACAAGTTAACATCAATTCCACACCCTTGATTCCACGGCTACAAGGTTAACACTTCTCACTTTCCTTGATTTCAGAGCAACAAGGAACATACCTTTTCCCAAACAATTCCAAAATGATTACAATAGACCTAGAACTCTTTAATACCACTTAAAACAGAGAGTAACTAACAGAGATTGAGAAGAGAAGAAGAATGATAGAAATCTTGTTGAAATCAGCAGAGTATAAATATAGAAATCATGAAATGTATTTTAATGGTAGTAAGTAAAGGGGTGAAGAAAAAGAAGAAAGAATGATTAGAAATTCGAAAATAGCCCCTATTTATAGTGCCCCAAAGGTTGCAACATTTCTAAAACGTTTCAAATAGTGAAAAGACACTTCTTTGCAAATAAAAAAATATGACAATTATATATCGACATGTCAAAATGGGTATGTCGACATATGCATGTCGAATTTGATTTTTTAAACCATTTGTCAAATGTTTATATATTCTTGAAATTCCTGAAATAAAAACTAGTATTTAAATGAAGTTTCTAAAGTGTAAAAACATATAAAAACATAATGATATGTAATTAAACATAATTATGAAGTTATATGATCTAAAACTATAAAACTATATATATATATTGTAAACATATAATTATAAAACTTTATAAACTATAAATATATATTTGAAATCATAATAATTTGAAATCATTTAAAAGTAGTTTGAAATAAATTTGAAATCAGAATTTGAATTTTAAAAATAAATTTGAATTTTAAAAATAGAATTTGAATTTTGAAAAATAGAATTCGAAAATGAAGTGCTATTTAGAGTCTTACATATAAAATAGACTCAATTACTATATTTTCTTGAGCTCTTGAAATCTTGATATCTTTATACTTATGAGTCTTGAATCTCTTTGAATCCTGAATCTCTTGGTACTCTGAAACTATACAGTCTTCAGTATTAAATCCTGTATACAACCCTGGATATATATATATATATATATATATGTATATGTATATGTATATGTATATTATAAATAAATATGTTAGTATATATTTTATAATCAATTAATAATGATAATTAAAATAAGGTTGTTGTCATCAATACTCCATTCTCTAATAATCTCCCCTTTTTTTATGATGACAACCTTGATTTATAAAATATTCATACCTATTTAATACCTGTTGATCTGATTCTGTGAATACTCCTCCTTTCACCATGAATCCTATATACTCCTCCTTAAATTAAGTCTAACTATAACCCTATATTATAATTTCTCCCCCTTTGTCATCAACAAAAAGAACCTCTAACTATATTACGTATATAGTATCTTATACCATATTATACTAAACTAAAATATATTCCTGCTAAACATATATCTAAATGACTTAATCTAATTAGCTCCCCCTAAATCTATGCTATAATACTTAATTCTAATTTTTTATTCTATAATTCTAACTTTATACTATTAAATTAGAAAGCATTGAACATAAACATTGAATAAAATCATATAATTCAAACAATATTTTACAAATCAAACAATATACAAATTAAAACATCTACGGATACATGGATTTATGTATTACACCGTATTTACGAATAAACGAGAAACTTAAATGTTTAATGATTCTTAATGATTGGGGATTTGTGAATTGGGCAATGCGGATAATGGAGACAGAATTCTCCGCTTTGATCAACTACATTCCCTTCTCTATCGAAGAATACTTCTCTTACGCATATGACTTGGTCGTCTTCCTCCATGCCTTCAGTTTGTGCTTCTTCTTCCTCTTATTCAACCATTTCTTCCTCTTCCTCTTCTTTATCATCTTCCTCTTCCACTATTTGATTAACATCTTTGATGATAATCGGAGTATTGTTTATCCATAACAAAATTTTGTAGATTTCGCATGATTTTTCCTTGTTTCACATTCTCTTGATTCATCCTTATTTGTAAAACTTGGATTTCATCAAGCATTTGTAGTACATTCTCCATTTCTCCTCTAATTCATAACATGTGTGAGCATAGTTCGTTGAAACGGACTTTCGGATGGTCCGACGGATGATTCGAGATTGATTTGATTGTTATAATTAGTGGGGGCCATTGTTTTATTTGGTTTTGAATTTTTCTAGAAATGAAATGAGAAGAAGAAGAAAATTTGAAACAAGAAGTTTGCATAGATGTTGTAACTAACTTTCGGTGGGAATCAATTTTTGAAAAACTAGCAGTTATACGTCGACATACCACTTTTCACATGTCGACAAATGTGTCTTTTTATTTTTATTTTTTTCAATTTTTGTTCTACTTATATATTTAACTATTCTATGTAAATTAAAGAACAAATGGCAATTCTCTTCTAAATTTAGTGAATGTTGCTTCATTTAAAGGTCTTGTTAATATATCTGCTATTTTTTTTCTATTTCTTTGAATTCAAGTTAAATATTCTCTTTACTTACGTTATCTCTTAGAAAATGATGTCCTATATCATTGTGTTTAGTTCTCGAATGATGAGTTGGATTCTTAGATATATTTATAGTGATTGTATTATCGCAGTATATAGGTGATTTATTTATATCTAAACCAAAATCATTTAGAGTATGGTGCATATATATTACTTGTGAACAAGCCAAAGCAGATGATATAAATTCTGCTTCTGTTGTTGACAAGGACACTGTATTTTGCTTTTTACTAAACCAGGAAACTAGTGAATCTCCTAAGAAATGATATGTTTCACTAGTTCTTTTACGATCAGATTTATATCCCGCACTCAGCGTCACAATAGGAGACTAAATCGAGTGAATCATTCTTAGGATAAAATAATCCAAAATCTAATGTATGTTTTACATATCTTAGAATATGTTTTACGACTTTCAAATGTGTTTCCTTAGGTTGCGATTGATATCTTGCACAGAGACATACAATATGAATTATATCTGGTCTACTAGAGGTTATATATAATAATGATCCAATCATATCTCTATATAATTTTTGATCATCACCTTTTGATGTATCATCTTTACTTAGGGTTATATTAGTTGCCATTGGAGTTGGTCTCCCATTAGTTGTAGTTAAATTATATTTATTGATTAAATCTCTTGCGTATTTTTCTTGATTAATAAATGTTTCATTCTTTAATTGATGGATTTGTAAGACTAAGAAGAAAGTTAGTTCTCCCATATGAATCATCTCAAATTCTTGTCATAATATATGAAAATTCTTTATTCATTTGGTTATTGGTTGATCCGAAGATTATATCATCAATGTATATTTGTAATAATTGAATATTGTTTTTATATACATGATTTGGTAATTTTTCGTCTTCAAAAAGAGGTGGTTGCTCTACATATACATGTTCTTTAACATATATGTTTAGAAAGGCACTTTTAACATCCATTTGAAATAATTTGAAATTTTTATGGTTAGCAAAAGTTAGTAGGATTCTAATTGTTTCTAATCTTGCTACACGGGCAAATGTTTCATCATAATCTATTCCTTCTTCTTGACTATAACCTTGTACGACTAATCGTGCTTTATTTCTTACGAACTCACCGTGTTCATTCATTTTATTTTTATAAGCCCATTTAGTTCCTGTTATAGTTTTATCCTTTGGTCTAGGAACAAGTTCCTATACATCATTCCGGGTAAACTGATTCAGTTCCCCTTGCCTGGCAAGGATCCATGAATCGTCAGATGATGCTTCCTTTGGATTCTTAGATTCAATGATAGAAATAAACGCTGAATTACTCATATTACTTAATTGGTTTCAAGTCCTAACAGTAGATTCAATATCTCATAAGATATTATCTATAGGGTGATCTCTTAGTAATCTAGTTCTTTTATTTGGTCGATTAATTTCACTATTCATTTCATCGATCTCATTTTCACTTTCATCTTTGTTATGTTTTGTTATATTTTTATATTTTTCATCAAAAGATACATTTAATGTTTCTTCTACAGTATTAGTTCTTAAATTAAAAACTCTATATGCTTTACTTCTAGTTGAGTATCCAATAAATATTCCTTTATCAGATTTAGAATCAAATTTTTCTAAGTTTTCTTTAATATTCAGAATAAAACATTTACTTCCAAATATTTTAAAATATGATACTTTTGGTTTTTTATTATATAAAAGTTCATATGGTATTTTATGAGTTAAAGGTCTTATTTAAAATCCTATTTAATATATAATAATCCGTTGCAACTGCCTCAACCCATAAATTTCTTGGTAAGTTACTATCAGAAAACATGGTTCTCGCACACTCCTGAATTGATCTAATTTTAAGTTCAACTACTACATTTTGTTGAGGGGTTATGCGGAAAGAAAAATTAAGGGTTATCCACTTTTTATTACAATTTTTTTTTCAAAATTTTCATTTTCGAACTCTCCACCATGGTCACTACATATTATTTTGATTTTTAAAGATAATAAATTTTGAATTCTTTTAGCAAAGGTTTTGAATTGATCAAAAGCATCGGTTTTATTTTTTAGAAACAAGGTCCAAGTAAATCTAGAAATTACGTAAACATATCAATTGTGATTTATTGATTGAGTTTGGGACGGATCAAATAGATTCATGTGAATTAACTCTAATAGATTCGAGGTTGTAATTTCCTCTTTTGATTTAAACGAACTTCTTTTCAGTTTTCCCAATTGACAAGCGTCGCATAAATTATTTACTTTAAATTTCATATTGGGTAATCCCCTAATTGAGTGTAACTTTGAAATTCTAGAGATGTGTTTGAAATTTATATGACCAAATCTCTTATGCCAGATCCGAGGATCACTTGTATTGTCCATAAGACATAAATTATCATTGGAGTTTTTCATACTTAATATATAGATATTTTCTTTTTATCTCCTTCGAATAATATTTTTGAATTCCTATCTTCTATAAAGCGTTTATCTTTTTCAAAGTTTATTTTATAGCCATTATCGCAAAGTGACTTATACTTAGTAAGTTATGTTTTAGATTCCTAACTAATAAAATATCAGAAATAGTAGGAGTTTCAGAATTACCGACATTGCCGATGCCAACTGTATTCCTTTAGAGTTATCGCCGAAGTTTACCATTCCACTATCTTCATATACTAGATTATTTAGTAATTCTGGATTTCCCGTCATATGCCTTGAACAACCACTATCCAATAACCATTTGTCCCTTTTGATCTCCACCATTTGTCCATTTGAATTTTCACTAGCCATGTAACACATCTTTTCAAAATTTGAATTCCCGATTGCCATGTAACACACCTTTTTCTGTATTGGACAACAATTTAGTAGATCACTTGACTTTTCAACATAATTGATACAGACTCTTCCAACATTGATGCAATGCATGAATTAAGACAAGTGTTATAAATCATTTCAAAATTTTCCATTTAATATTTTCAAAATTCAGATTATGAAATTTTAAAAACCTATGATCTCATACCAGTTGTTAAGGATGCAGATGCAGATCTTAAGGCAAAATCAACAGTAGATGGGGGGGTGAATAGTGTTTATGAGGAATTTATAGTACTCTTAAACTAATTTGAATTACTATACGAATCACACAATGATTATGACATTATAACTGATCAAAACACATAAACAATCACAGACACAGAGTAAGTAAACAAAAATGCAGAACAGAAAAGAACAACACATCGGACTTTATAATGGTTCGGATCACTCCAATATCCAGTCTCAAGCAATGCTGGATTGCATAGAGTTTTATTATTATCAATATCCAAGTACAACACCCTTGATTTCACGACTACAAGGTTAACACCGATTCCACCACCCTTTATTCCACGACTACAAGGTTAACACCGCTCCCTTTCCTTGATTTCAAGGCTACAAGGAACCCACCTTTCCCAAACAATTCCCAAAATGATTACAATAGCCATAGAACTCTTTAATAGCACTTAAAATAGAGAATAGTTGATAGAGATTGAGAAGAGAAGAAGAATGATATAAATTCTGTTGAAATCGGTAGAGTATAAGTGAAGAAATCAAGAAATTTATGTGTTTTAATGGTGGTAAGTAAAAGGATGAAGAAGAATAAGAAAGAATGATTAAAAATTCGAAATCCTCCCCTGTTTATAGTGTCCCAAAGATTGCAATGTTTTTGAAACATTTCAAATAGTGAAAAGACACTTCTTTTGAAAATAAAATTATGACAATTATATGTCAATATGCCAAAATGGGTATGTCGACATATGTATGTTGAATATGATTTTTTAAACCATTTTTCAAGTGTTTATATATAACGGAAATTCCCAAAATAAAAACTAGTATTTAAATGAAATTTCTAAAGTATAAAAACATTGTGTTAAATAATATGAACATATTTAAAAATTTATACGATTTAAAACTATAAAACTATATATATATTATAAATATATTATCATAAAACTTTATAAACTATAAATATATATTTGAAATAATAATAATTTGAAATCTTTTAAAAGTAGTTTAAAATAATCTTGAAAATAGAATTTGAATTTTGAAAAATGAATTTGAATTTTGAAAACAGAATTTTAATTTTAAAAAATATAATTTGAAAATGAAGTGATATTTAGAGTCTTACATATAAACTAGACTCAATTACTATATTTTCTTGAGATCTTGAGATCTTGTTTTCTTGATATTCGTGAGTCTTGAATCTCTTTGAATCATGAATCTCTTGGTACTCTAAAACTGCACAATCTTCAGTATTAAATCCTGTATACAAACCCTGTATATATATATATATATATATTCTAGATAAAGATGTTAGTGTATATTTTATAATCAATTAATAATAATAATTGAAATAAGGTTGTTGTCATCAAAACTCCATTCTCCAACAATAACCGCATCCTTTTCGGTATCAATTTTGGTAAATAGATTCGATAGAATTTGATCTTTCGATCTTCGATTACATAAAGCTTATGACTCTTAAGTAGCACTTGAATCTTTGACAGAGTATGGTAGAAAATTAGAATAAAAGAAGTTTGATGTGATTCTCTTTGAAATTTGGTGGGGTATAAGTATAGAATTTTAAAAATTATGAACTTTGATGGAGAAATGATAAAGGAAGAAGAGGATGAAAGGTGATTAAAAATTCGTTTATAAAAACCCGTTTATAATCTCCTAACAGTCAAATCCTTTTAGAATTTTGAAATCAAAACACAACTTTTCAAAATTTGAATTTGAAATCAGACGGTTACCAAGTCGACATGGGGGGGGGGGGGGGGGGTTAACCACGTTGACATGCCTTCGTAAAATTTAAAAAAAAACTGATTTTTCAAATTAAGGCATGTGATGATTAGATAAATTCTAGTGATTCTTAAATTAAAATAAACTATTTTCCTATATATAAAAATAGAGTATCTGAAGTAAAGTATATTAAAAAACATATATAAAGATGATTTAAAAACATATGTAAGAATGATTAAAACTTATAAACATGATATAAAGTTATAAATATAAGAAATACTTTGAAACATAAGATATAAATATAAGTAAAGGAATTTAAGACTTAAATGGTTAAATAAAACTCAATGTATAAAATTAATATCAATCATATAAATAAGGAAGTATAAAATATTTCAATTAGGAGTTAAACTATATTTTAAAAGATATATTTGAAATTAGGAGTTAAAATAAGTTTAAAAGCTAAGAAACATAGATTTAAAATAAGGAAGTAATTTTGAAATTGGTTTGAAAATAAAATAAGAAATTTTAAATAGTGAGAAAGATGGAAATAAGGATTCAGTTTTATTTCAGGGTTTTAACTAGAAATTTAGACTTTATTACTTTTTTATATTTCTTGAACACTTGAATTCTTGAATTATTGGACTCTTGTTACTCACGAGTATTCTATCTTCAACTCTTCTTATTTGAAATCTTGATTCTCTAAATTGTACAGTCTTTAATAATCAATACCTGCATATATTTCATATACAAACACACACACACATATATTCTAGCGAATTGTGTTATTATATATTTTATATTTTATAGTAATAACAGTTAAACAAGGTTGTTTTCGTCAAAAAAATCATCACCAATATCTCAATCCTTAACAACTTTCGCCCAAACTCCATTTCAAAGTTTAGAAAATAGGTATGATTTATTTTTTTTAAATATTTATATCATTTAACGAACCTAACACTCCAAATAAAGCAAGCCAAACCCATAAATCATCTGTTATAACTACTTCAAGAATCATTGTAGGTACTTTTTATGTCCTATGAACATTCCTTTCCACCCTATTGGACAATTTTTCCAAGCCCAGTGCATGCAATCAAAACTCCTAAGAATTCCTGGAAATCCTCTAGCTTGCCCAACATCTAGTTTATATTATTAGGTCACGACATTCATAGGTATTCCTTAACGAACTGTTCAATATTTGTTCTACAAAATTCCTTTAGACACTTTATTGTCGTTAATGATGCAAAACTAAAATATTCATCTATATGATCGCCAAATATTCCATAGTGTAATATACATAAAACCGTTGAGATTTTGACGTGGAAGGAATGTCCGGGTTTTCATGCTCCATTTAATCTATAAGTGAAATGTCGTTTAGTTTGATGAAGTTTGAGATAGATTTTAGAGAAAATAACTGGACCCATTCGAAATCGACGACAGAGCAAAGTTATATTGTAAGTTGAATTGTCAATGAAGTAGTCTCTCATCAGTCTTTCATGTCCATCTTTATAGTCCCTCTTCTTTTGTTTATCAATCCATCCACGTATATAACCACGATGGTTACTCGTTGAACTTCACCAAGAAAGTATTAATATACCATCGACGTTTGTTGATACTGCATCTCTACCACCTCATTATCTAGTTCTTCTTCATTGTGGTAGGTTTGGTTCATGTGTTCATAGTAGTGGTAGTAGAGGTTTGGATCCATGATTGTCAAGCAGTTTGAAATACTTGATTTTTAATGAGTTTGAGTTATATTTTGTCGTAGATTTTGCAATGGCAATATGTGTATATATAATGGAGAAAGACAACCATTTTAATCTCATTGCATGACCACAGTAACAACTCATCCATTTTTGTCTTTATCACCTAGTGATTATAGCAATTAATCATTTGAAAAAATGTGCATCGTGGTTGTAGGAACCACTTTGTCTTTATCACCTAGTGGCTACAACAACCAATCATTTCAAAAAATGTGCATGATGGCTGTAGGAAAACTTTCTCTTTATCATCTAGTGGCTACAATAATCAATTTTTTTTGATAAAAAGAAGCATTGTGGCTGCAGCGACCACTTTCTCTTTATCAGCTAGTGGCTATAACAATTGAGCATTTGGAAAAATGTGCATCGTGGCTGCAAGAACCATTTACTCTTTATCACCGGTAGCTGCCAAGTGTTAAGAAAAACATACATAGTGACTATAGTAACTGACTGCGACCAGACATTATAAATACCATAGCCACAGTCTTTGTAAAAAATGTGGCTACAGTATATGTCATGTCTCACATTTGAAATTTTTTAAACTTGATACTCTTAGTGCTTATAAATGTTCAGTTTTTCTACTAATTTGTACTTAATTTGCTGAACTAAAATTTCCACTATTAATTGGCCTTCTTTGAAGTTAATTGTTGTAACATATTTTTCATTTTCTCATATGTAACATGTTTACAATTTCTTATCATTTTTAACACAAATTTTATTTCACCATTGGTAGAATGGACCAATGGGAAATTGACGATGAGACTTTTAAGAAGTATTGCAGTAATTTAGAGTTTGGATTGTCTGAGAAAATGATGGATGTTGATTATGAACCAGAAACCCAATTATCACCTACTATCTTTCAAATAGGTAAAGAAATTTTCACTAAACTAAAAATGTTGTTGTTTTAGGACAACCAGATCATCTTCCCAGTAGCAACAAAAAGTATTTCATTACGCTGGATGGTGGTAGATAGGTTAACTGTGGTCGAGCACTAGCTATAGGGGATCTCGCACCAACAAAGCTATGTTATTGTTGAAGAGTATGTGATGTTATTGTGGCTAAAAATACGAGTGTTAGTATAAGCCAAAGAATCTACAAATGTACTAACTATACATTGAAACAATCTTATCCCGACTTATTCCACTGAAGATGCAAGATGAAAATGAACGATTGAAAAAAGAGATAAAGGAAGGAAAATTGCGTTTGGAAATGGAGATTTTCATTTGAAACGACTTAACTACAAATTAGAAATGTAGCTCCCATGATAACCTAACGAGTAGTTTATACGAATGTAATTGTATGGCTGGGGTATGAATTTATTCGTCATTATATCTGGTTTGGAAAAATAACTTGTATGAGTGTATCAGTCAACGTATTAGATGTGTAAATGAAATTGATGAATGTACGCTTATTGAAAGTTATCATCAATGTACGAATAATATCTATTCTTCTACAAGTAACATTAATAATTTTGATTGCTTTAGTGGTGTGCGGTGTGTAGTCATTTCAATAGAGAACCGACATTTCAATAACATATACAGCGTGCAGTCAGTTCAACATCATGCATTGTGCAACGTGAAGTAATTTCAACAGCTTTAGGAGTGTGTAGTCATTTCAACAGAGAAATGTCATTCCTAAGTGTGCAATATGCAATCAATTCAACATCGTGCTATGTGCAACATGAAGTTATTTCAACAACTTCAGGAGTGCGTAGTGTTGTAATCATTTCAACAGCCTTCACAAAAGTATGCCTAAATGTATGACCTGTAATTTGTGTCTTGATCATAATTCATCACTCAAAGTTATGCTTTTATGGCCTTCATCTGTTGATTTTTACTGATGGCCAATGCACGATCCTTCGAATAGTCCAAGAACCAATATAGGTTCACTTATCGAATACCAAGAGCAACACTACGAGGATATCCATCATGAGCACCAAGTCTGAGCCAACTGAGACTTCAGAATCTGTTGAACCTCTATACAAACAGGAGGATCATCAGGTCTGTGACACCCCACATCTGTTAATGTCACTCATTAAGAGAATGCATTAAATTTCATGAAGCGTCATAGGAAAACAGAAACAAAAACATTACAAGACAGATATAAAATAGCAGCGGAATTTAAAACTTTATTAATTATAAAGCATCGTAGTTCAAAACATGGTTACATCATATGTCTAAAAAACATAAAACCCAGTACATCATTAAAATTATGTCTTTTACTTTAAATCGTCAGAGTACAATAATAAAAGAAGCATAATCCCCAAAACATTAGCCATAGTAGAGAAACGTGAAATCGAGCAGTACATCTATGCGGCTCCAAGCAAGATGAAAGTAGAATCCCGATTAAGCTTGAGTAGTTCCACCCTGAGAACCTAGGGGGGAACGGAAGAGGAAGAAGAAGAAACAAAATGGGTCAGACATGAAGTCTGGCTAGTCCAGTTAATTCTACCATATAAGTAAAAGTATCACGACAGGCATATAAAGTGGATAAGAGAGATAACATCATAATAGGCAGGTATGACAAGGTAAATAGGACAAACATTATAGAGTACGTCATGCTTCTCTAATGATTTATCTGCACCAATACTAGTGTCTTATTAACAAGATGATCCACAATAAGTATAAGATGGTAGACTTAGGTGTACTTCCAGTGAGAGGTTTTCACCCCATACATTCAATAGGCAGCCAAACATACCGGAGTTACCCCTAAGGGTATTAATGGGCTCCCCAACCATACCAGAGTCCAGACGTACCCTAATTACTACTCTAATCGTTCGGCTCCCTACTCCATAGATATCCTTTGCTGGCCCCACAGTAGGGTGTATCACTCCCTAAAGTGGCAACCCTTCGTTTTCAGGATATACACAACCATATCTACAGGTGTTATGGCGTATAAACCTCCTCTACTGGACCCATGCACGCACATGCCTTCGTCGGAGTGTGCCACCCACATCGTCCCCCACATATGGATCTCTTACAATCAGCCTAGTAAGTGTGCCTCGACTCCGACCTAGTTTGGAGTACTCGTTTGATACCTATATATGGGTTACTGATTGAAATAGGTCCCACACACAAGATGATACAAGCTTCCCCCTACGCTTGCATCCCCACTAGGTTTTCCACAGGTTATGCCATACTAGAGTAAAAGATTGCATAACCACACAGGTTAAGTTTGTGGGCCTATATATATAAATATTACCCACCCACCCAAGATTTGTTTAACCCACCCACTGTTTTAAACAAGTTTACTTAACTCTTACTCAAGTTATATGTTCATACAATCCCTATGGATTCAGCTAGGTTAAGTATTCCATTCATTAGCATATTCATTTATGGTTATAATGTGCTAGACCTCCCACATTAAACTTACCACTTGTGGATGCTAGATATGCCAGTCGGTTCCGGGCATACTTCTTCCATAAGTCGGACATAACCTTGTGTCTTAGCACGTCTCGTGTTTATGCACTTAAACCCCTCACATTAGACTCACCACTTGTGGTCGCTAGATATGCCAGTCGGTTCCAGGCAGAATTCCACCACAAGTGTAATCTAACCTCATGTCTAAGCGCGGTTACAGTTTCTAATTACTGTAATCCTAGGCATTTCCATTATTAACCAATTATTCCTATGTCATTATAGATTTTCATGCCCCTTTCGCAAGTTATGTTCATAATGAACCATATGCCCCAAATTAAGGTCTTTAATCACAATTTGATTTATGCCCTAAATTCATATATTTCATTCAAGTTATGCCTAAATTTCCAATTACAAGTTACACCCCAAATTTTACCATTTCCCCCTCATTCCCAATTTAACGCATTTGCATATTTTAGCGACATGCTTAGGATCGAAGGTAGCCTGGCTATAAAAATAAATGGGAAAAGATGAAGGGAAGAGGGTAAAAATGATTATACTAATACGTTTGACATATAATGGCAGAAATAGGCATAAACATCTAGTGGCATAATGAAAAGATAGGCATATAGGAACAGATCTGATGAACATGTGACAATAGAACTGATACTAACATAATAGGGACATCATAAACAAGCATGATAAGATCTAAACAACGAATTAGATAACCAGTTAATAACAGATCTGATTTAGCCACAAACATAATAGGAACAGGCATGAAGTGATCTAAACAGTAAATTAGATGTGTAAATAAAGGCAGATCTGACATGGTAAATAGGTATAGGCTTAGATCTAGTTCATAGTCGTCAGAAAAATTTAGATAAATAGGTTATAGTAGATCTGATATGATTTAAGTAGTCACAGGCATAGATCCAAGTTAAAGTCATGCTAAGATTTACTTTTAAACATTTAGATTTAAAATTAACATATGCCCACTGTGATTGGATCTAGAAAAATAGAAGAAATAATTGCTGATGCTGAATCACAGATCAATAAACTTGAATGACTTGATTTCAGAAGAAGAAAAGACTTAATTTAATCTAGGAAGAGGCAACATCTAGTTCTACACTATTTTTGGTTTGGATAAACAAATGAGGCCATATATGTAGCCATCAAGAGAAACCCTAATCTGCCCAGATCTGCCATAGGGGGGTCGACCCATGGGTCGACAACGCCCTTTTGGGGTTGACCCCGGGATCGACACCTCCTTGATGGGGTCGACACCCCTGGCGGGAATTTTCCCGCTCCCCTAATTTCAAAGATTTTGAATTTTTTTGAATTTCTAGACTTATTTTATTCATATATATCCATCTTATGCGTATACAAACTTCAAACCTTAATAACTTCTTCCTATGATGTCCGTTTTACGCAAACCAGGTGTCTATTTTGACCAGAATTCCAAGACGAACGTAATGGTGCAGTACGCTTCACTTAATTCTGAATATTAATTATTCTTTAATTTATCATCTTTTAATGTCCTTAAAATACGGGGTGTTACAAGGTCTTTGCTGCTCAACCTTCAACTCAACAAGTGACACAATAATTTTCAGTTGTTCAATCTATGTATGAACAAGAGGTACAACAAGCTTCAGTTCTTTAACCTCTATAAGATAATGAGATCAACTCATATCTTGTGTTTGTTGCGACTGTGGGTATGCGGTGGAGGTAGTGGTGAAGGCTGGTGGAGAAAATATTGGTCGAAGGATCCAGTTATGCCTATGATGGCCGACCAGTTGCAGCTACTCTAAATGGATTGACGACCATTTATGTCCAAGGGGGATTTCTTATGCAAATGAGTAAGAACAAGAGATAAGGCATATTTGAACTGCTATAGAAGCTCTCCAGATTGAACATAACATGTAGTTCGCTACTTAAGTATTTTTCTATTTAACATCCATTGCATCCTAAGTTTTGTTATTTATTTGTTATGTATGCTTGAACGAAATGTAATTCGACATGATGAACTATTGATTTGAGAAGTTTAGTTCGACAACAAATGTAATCAAGAACAGTAATGAATATAATAAGTAAAACTTATTCTTCGAAATAATAGGACATGACATCTACACTAAAATGACATAACATGATCAATAATGAAATATAGTACACCAAACGAATAATTATGACATTTACATAGGAATCAGAAGAAATCAACAATAATGACTTATAGCACGACACGTGAACAATAATAATATCAATACACAAACCAAATGCAATACGTTTGCAATACATCCGAGCAAACTAATAAATGCATCACACCAAATGAACTACAATACAAACGATCACAAGTCTCTACGTGGATGTGTCGTACAACGATGACATCCCTTATCCTCATCATCTCTTTTACCCCTCTAACCAGATAAATGTTCATTGTACATTTGTATGTCAACAAATCTCTTGCGCTTTACCTCCAGCCTCGCCTACAGTCGGGTTTCTTCCACTGCCTAGGGGCGTATCTCACTATCGTAGTAGTCTAAGCTATGCCTTTTCTCTACGTATCTTGTGTGCCTGGTGCCCATCTACATATTACATAGATCGGAGTATGATATCTGGATCGGATCTGGATAATGATAGTGCACCGCAGGATGAATCATGTCAACATAACGGTCTAGTCCTATAGTAGGACTGCCATAGTCCATCCAAAGTGAGAAGCAGCCGCCACGTGATCTGAAGTACGATAACACTTGCTGGGCTGAGTAATATCCTCAACAACATGGGAATGTATGTCGTGTTGAATAATAGAAGGACCAATAAATCTATTGAAGCTGCATGGGTGATGGTAATAGGAGAACCGGTGAAAAATCTATGCCATAAGTCGATGTATGACTGATCGGTAATAAAAAAGCTCTCGGTCGTTCACCAACCTACAACCCTAGCTAGATTAAGATGATCTGATGGGTAAATCATACAATGTTAAGTATGAGGGTGCAGATCATCGGGAATAACATCAAAGTCACATAACTGTCTCCAACACCTCTCAACAAGATACCAATAAGCATCTAAATTAAGCAGAATGACATGATATGAGTGGAAAATCCTCAAGCATCCTAACAATCTATATAAAATCAATCCCAAAAGATATATTGTCATGAAATGGATGCCATATAATTTGACACATGTACATCCTCAAGTTGATCTGGCTATGGACAATCGAATAAACGTGATATGATTCATTATCCCTGGGCCCTCTGTTATCCGCAGTTCAAAATAAAAGGGGAGGAAAAAAAGTAGATGCGTTAGAAGTCCAAGTAACAAAGTGAAAGTTTCTAGAATACTCAAAATACCATAACTGTAACAAATTCCAAAAACCAAATAATGAAACCTGTGAGTCTGAAATAGTGCATTATATATTAAGGAATTTGCACAGGTATGCAAGAATAAGCATACGCCAATTATATAAAATAGCACCACTAAAGTGCATCTTAGTACTACATCAATAAATCCAACAACCATACCACTGCTCATCGTGCTGAAGAAAAGGTTACCTATGAGGTATAGAACATATACACGTAAAAGCTCTAGATCATCAACAGGAAAGTACCGACTAAGTATTTTGTCCACGATCACATGCTCTAATAGAGCCCCCGTCCTAATATGACCATCAAGATGAGGGTAGATCACGAACAGGTCCACGATCACACCATCGATCACCAGCGTAAGGGAGTGGTGGATGTATGGCTACTCCACTCTTAGTGCCAGTAAGCATGGAGAAATCAAGCGGTGTAATTCCTAGCTCACCGCAAGGAAAGTGTGGTTGGTTTTACAACACCGTAAAGCAATAGTAGCGCAAAGTTGCACATCACAATGTACAACATGATTGAGTCATAAAATTGTATAGTACATAATAAGGTAAACTATGTTGTGATAAATTAACTAATAATTATGGTAAAATGATCATTAAATACCTAAAAATAGTCGAAACCGAGACCATCTAATAATGCTACGACTTTATCCTTCTCTTTCAGATGTCCATGAAAATATCTAAGCGTGGCCACTAAAGAACCACATGAACGAATACTTCACAACTGTTAAAGTTAAATGTAATGCCATACTATAAATTAGTCACCTAACAACCTATTTCAGTTATTTTACTCATTAATAAAAAAATACTTACATCCAAGCTCGTCTGTGTGCCAACATGTACTTGCCCTTTTGGAAGCACATAAAAACTGAATAGCATAGACAATTTTGCTGCGCTAAGATTCAAATCCATAAATTCATCAAAGTCGACTTCTCTAGCAGAAGTTTGCCCACACCAATACGCGTCTTATCAGTTCGACCATTCTTGCGACCTCCACAACCATGTAGACTGCCTTCTTCTTCTTCTCCACCACACCGGTTCTCTAAATTTTAAACAGTTTCTAGAAGTTCTTCTATTCCGTGCTCGTGCATATACGGTGCAATCCCCTGTTCTTTGCCACTACTGCTACCTTCTCTATGCATGTACTTTTTAGTAAAAAAAACTTGAATTCTAGACATCTTTTTGAGCGTATATATCAAAAATGGCCTTTAATTTGGCTAAAAACTAACGGATTTTGAAGATTTTTGTGACGGTCGCCCCGTACCATCAGACATTTCCCCGAAATGCGTTGTACCAATGTCAGACTAGCACAGGATGACCGTCAAAAAGGTTGAAACGATGAATTACCAAAGAACCTATAGTATATCTCACTGCACATGGAATAAAATATAGCAATAACATAACTTGATATAAAGCAGGCAAGATAGTATATAAGCTGAAAGCTAAACCATATCCATCAGAGTAGCGGAATCAAAAATACAGCTTCGTATCCAATTATTACAACTTTAAAATACTGTATCTAAAAGGAAATAAAAGAGGTACACTACTAATGCCCAAAGCAGTGACCAACAACAACACAGGGAGAATATGTATAAAGTACATGGAAGCCTCCTGCTCATCTCCGGACAACTATTCATGCATAACTACCTAAGCTGCCTCTAGTCTACTCATTTAGGAGCAACCAGGGTAATAAGAAGAGACATAAAACTATGGGTCAGACGAAAGTCTGGTGTGAGCGATAGCAAAAACTGGGTAACTAAATAAAGTAATAACAGGTGTAAATAATCATACCTGACCTGGACCTGCAACCAAAGAGTTAGCACAACAAGATGTACAATACTCTAAGGTAACACTAACATAGAGTGCAAAATGGAATGTCATGGTGATAGCAAACATCAAACATAGCAATCATCCTCATATCTCTCACTCAACGCGTAAAGCATACAATATCCACCACTTTAATCACCGAATCCATTTGGGGCCATGATGGAGTCCCACTTCGTACAACTATTGCTATGACCACACTGCCTTGGTCTATAGTCAATAACTCCTTTTGGTTCGTCAATACGCTCCCTCTCCCAATGGTGAACCAAAGTTATAGATATCGATAACTTCTTTGTACACGTCCCGCAGCAAAGCCCAACTCCGGAAGTTAACTCATTGGTTCCCATCTGGATCCCGAGTAATAAATCCCCATTTGGACTTCCTTTGCATTTGGAGTTTTGGTCGAATTGGAGTTGGTCTTCAGAAGAGTCGTCACGTAGAGGTAGAGGCTCAAATCCAATTGGTTCAATTCGTCACCTTGGTTCGGCTCGGGTCATCATTGGGTCGTCATTACGGTTCGGTTCAGGGTCCTTGGTTCGGTTCGGTCCTTCTGTCTGGGTTCAGTTCAGTTCTCCAGTCTGGGTTCAGTTCGGTCCTCCTGTCTGGGTTCGGTTCGGTCCTCTTATCCTCCAGTTGATCCGATCCGATCGCATCCCAAGCTTTGATCTGATCCCAACTCCAACTCAAAGCAAGTGGCCTTCCTTCTGGCCATGTTTCCTCATGCTTAAGCTCTGGTTCGGTTCGGCTATTCCTGCTCGGTTCGAATCCCATCTGATCCGATCTTGAACTCTGCAGATTTTCCAACAAGCTTGTACCGTCCATTCTCGCCATACGTTGGCGTTTTCAACCATTCTAAATTTACTAAAGAATCAATAAACATCCCAAACAACAGTAACAACATATTGGTTCAATCAAAAAGGTCAAAACATCAATTACATAGGCTATTTTAGATCAAACATACCCAAATCCATGATTATCCCCTTAACCCTGTTTAACTATACGATTAGCAAACTTTATCCAAATTAACCCAAATTCACACCAGCGACATAAAATACAATTTCAGAATTTTTACATATTTTTCCATTATTTTTAGGTGTATAATTTCGCTAATATCACTAATCACCGCTAATTAGCATAATTAGTGAATAAACATGCTAATCACTCACCTTAGCCAAAAATAAATGGTATATTTGAAACTTTTACTGATTTGGCTCGGATCCCAATGTGATGCAGCAACTCTAGCTCTAATTTGGTGTTAATCCAACTTGATTTGATCAATTAGTGATTAGAAAGTGATTAGAGAGAGATTTGGAAGATGGAAGCCATTATTATGGTTAGAGAAAGGTTTGTGGCGGCTAGAAAAATGAAGGGAGATGATTCTCTAACTCCTTTCAGCCCTCCCATAACCCTAATCCCGAAATGGGTTATGGGTCTAGCTGTTAATCACCCTATTAAGCCCAATTAGGTTGTTTTTCCATCTTCAAATCTTATTTTAGGCCTATCTCCAAAATGGTAAGTCTGTTTGATTAATGTGACCACTCTTCGGAATGGGAAACCATTATCTGAATCCAATGGAAGTTGTTTCAGGTCAAAACTCCTTACCAATCAAAAGTTAGTGGTGAAACAAGATTCACTAGGGGCGAAACGGTCATTTAAAATTCGGAAAAAATCGTGAATGTGGGAAATGACCCCAATAGTCGCTTCCCAAAGTTACACAACCATAAGACTTTGTATGAAAATAAAACAAATATTCTATGATCCTCCGATACATAAAAGGCGGGTAGTTACACTTTCCCCCCTTAAGAAATTTCGCCCCCGAAATTCCTTAATCAAGAAAACATACAGTGGTGCCTCGCATGCCTATCAGCCTTTACAAATAATCAAGCATACATAATAACACAAAAAACCTATCCTATCATGCGGTTTACTAATAAGGAAATAACTATATCGCGATTAAATTCTTACCAGGTAAAGAGCTCTGGATATGACTTCTTTAGGCTCTCCTCGGTTTTCCAATACAGTCATTCTCATTATCACCCCACTAGACCTTAACTAGTTTCACCGTCTGCCTTCGAAGTTGCTTCGTATCGTGTTCGACAATACGAACTGGTCTACCGTTTCCAACTGCCTCGGGTTCTATCTCGATATCATCCAACTGATCTGGTGAAATAGTCATATCAGAATCATGCACGAACTTCCTTAACTGAGAAACATGAAATACGTTGTGCACTCCCACCATCTTGTCAGGTAATCCAACTTTGTACGCTAAATTCCCAACTTGTTCGAGAACTGGAAATGGGCCAACAAGCCTTGGTGCTAATTTACCTCTCCTACCAAACCGAATCACACTCTTTAACGGAGTAATCTTGATGAATACCAAGTCGCCAATAGAGAATTTCAAATCTCTTCGTCTTTTATCAGCATAACTCTTTTGCCTATCTTAGGCATCCTTCATTCGCTATTAAATAACCTTGATCTTATCTAAAGTTTCTCCTATTATATCTGGCCCAAGCATAAATTTCTCACCGGTTTCCAACCAACATGATGGAGAGTTGCACGGTATTCCGTACAAAGCTTCAAATGGAGCCATACCAATACTTGACTGATAACTATTATTATATGCGAACTCAACCAGATGCAAATGGTCATCCCATGACCCTCCAAAATCCAATATACAAGATTTCAAGAGATCCTCTAATACACGTTTCACCCTCTCTGTTTAACTGTCGGTTTGAGGAGGTACGCGGTACTGAGATGTAATTCTGATCCTAAGGCCTCTTGTAAGCTCTTCCAAAACGCACTAGTAAATAATGGATCTCGGTCACTTACAATACCTTTAGGTACTCCATGAAATCTCACTACCCACTTCATATACATTTCCGCTAATTTAGTTATCGTTCTATTTGACTTGACTGGTATAAACTTGCACTCTTGGTTAATCAATCCACAATCACCCAAATACTATCATGATTCGATCTAGTCCTTGGTAAACCATCGATGAAATCCATTGAGACTTGTTCCCATTTCCATTTGGTAATTGCCAATGGCTGTAACAAACCACTAGGCTACTTTGGCTCGGCTTTAACTAACTGGCAGTTCATGCACTTGGATATAAAGTTCCCAACATCTCTCTTCATCCCTTCCCTGTAGTAGGTCTGCTTCATGTCTCGATACATTTTGTTACCACCAGGATGTATAGTCAGGTTCGAGTGATGACACTCTCTAAGCACTTCATCTCTCAATCCATTAACATTGGGTACAACTAGTCTCCTATTCTTTCGAAACCACCCTTCTCTATCAAGTCCATTCATTTCCTCACCGTCGATACGCATCTCTACCTTGGAGATGATTTCTAATAGGTTAGGATTGTCCCTCTGTCTGGAACCGATCCGCTCAATCAAAGTAGGTCTGATTGTCAAACTTGCTAACATCTCTGGATCTAATTCACACTTAGGTTGAAATCATATCCTGTGATATACTCCAGTTTCTTCCATTCTAGAAACATAGCTCCCAAATTGGCATGTCTCTTACTCAATGCATCAGCTACCACATTGCTCATCCCAGTTGTGTATGAGATATTGAAATCATATAAAGCCAAGAACTCTAACCATCTCTGCTGACGAAGATTTAAATCCTTTTGAGAGAAAAGATACTTTAATGACATATGATCGATAAACAACTCGAATCTTTCTCCTAAGAGATAATATTTCCACATCTTCGACGCGAACACGATCGCTGTCAATTCCAGATCATGGGTAGGATATCTTTTCTCATGCAGTTTCTGTTGCCGACTGCATAAGCTACAACCCTACCTCTTTGCATCAATACAACACCTAGTATGGTACCACAAGCATCTGTGTATTCCGTCTTCTCTTCGTTCCCTTTAGAAATAACTAACACTGGTGCACACATTAACTTCTCCTTTAGACTCTTAAATGCATTCTTACACCTTTCGTCCCAAGCAAAAGCTTGATTATTCTTGGGCAACTGAGTTAACGAGGTCGCTATCTTGGAGAAGTCTTGGATAAACTTACGATACTATCCAGCTAACCCTAAGAAACTGCTCACGTCCGTTTCGTTCTAGGGCATAGACCAATCTTTTTCCATAGCCACTTTCGCAGGATCCATGGCAATACCATTCTCTGAAACAGCATGGCCCAAGAACCTCACTTCCCTCCTCCAGAAGTGACACTTAGAAAATTTCACTTTCAATTGGTGTTTCCTCAACACCTCCATCACTACCTTCAAATGTTCCTTGTGTTCTTCCTCTGTCCTCGAGTAAGCCAAGATATTGTCCATGACACAAGAACAAATTTATTTAATTGATCCCTGAAAACTTTATTCATAAGATCCACAAAATATTCCGGTGCATTGGTCAAACAGAATGGCATGACCAACCGCTCATAGAATCCTCACGGCGTCCGAAATGTCGTTTTAGGTACACTCTCATCTGCTACTCGAAGCTGATGGAATCCTGTCGCGAGATCCAACTAGGAAAACATTCTTGCTCAATTTAACCGACCAAATAAATCATCTAACCATGGAAGATGATACTTATTCTTCCTAGTCACCTTATTCAACTTGCGGTAGTCCACACATAAGCGAAGGGAACCATCAGCCTTAGTAGCAAATACAACTAGTGCTTCCCACTCGGAAACACTTCTTCGGATAAATCCCTTCTTCAAAAGATCACCTACTTTCACTTTGAGTTCTCGCTGCTCCCTTGGCACCATACGACGATGAGGCATCACTATAGGTCTAGCATCTTTCACCAAATCAATCCGAAAATTCGATCTCTCAGTGTGGTGGAAGTCCGCTCACTCCCTTAAAGATGTCCGGATACTCGCCAGCAATAGGCACATATGATAACTCATCATGTGGGATGTCGAGGGAATTTAGTAAACTAGCCATCACCCCATCACTAGGTAGGCAACCCAATACCACCCTCCGCCCATCACCCGCTCTAATGGTCATCGAAGACCCCTCACAGTCTACCACTACCCTAAACCTTTGGAGCCAATCGACTCCCAAAACAAAGCCAAACCTAGTAAAGCCAAAAACAAAGCAATCACAAGCAAACATACATCCATGACTCGTTAAGACCAAATTTCGAAAAATCTTAAAAAGGATAGCCGAACCATCGATCGGGTTCATCACGACTAAAGATCTATCGACAATCTCGGGTTTCAATTCCAACCTATCTAACAGGTCACTAGATACGAAGGAACGGGAAGCCCCTATATCAAACAATACTCGGATAGGAACATCATAAATATAAAGTATACCTTGAATAACGACACCCTTTACCTTCTCCGCCGCAGTTGGGGCATTCGACGAAGAAGGAACAACGTTGATAACATACGCTTTCACGATCTGCTTCTCCTTAAGGGGTTGCGGGCATTCATTCTTGAGATGTCCCACTTGGACACAATTGAATCACTTCCTTTCCCCTGGCTTTGCTCGACAATCTATGGCATAGTGGCCCTTCTTGCCACAGCTAAAGCACTCAATATATTTCTTATTCTTCTTTTTCTAACCATCCTTGGTTTGGTTCTATTTTCTATTATTCTAAGAATTTTTATTTCCTTCCCCGCTTGCCCGCGGTTCGGCTCCTCTGCAGATGGAAAGCAACCTCAAACTTCGTCTTAGGGTAAAGGCTTTCTGATCACAATGCCTTTCCCACAATAGATTCGAATGTCTCATCGATATGGTTTATAAGTCTTTCCCCCAAGTACCCATCTAGGCCAGTTATGAACTTCTCGTTCTTCTTCTCGGCAGTTTCGATAAGAGATAATCATATTTCGATAAGGTATCGAATTCAACAATATATTTCAAGACTGCCCTACCATTCTGCTTAAGTTCCAAAAATTTCCTAAATAATCCTGATTTCTGAGCAACAAGAATAAAATTATCACTGAAGCGAGTCATAAACTGATTCCAAGTTATTTTATCCTCGAAAGTAGCCGATTTAATGGCATTCCACCAATTCATAGGCCGTCCTTGAAGCTGACGCGATGCTAACTGTATCTTCATTGCATCATTGATCCCCAAATCCTCGAAGATGCTCTCACAACTATCAAGCCAATCTTGAACCTCCGTAGCTGATTCTGTTCCATGGAACGGCTTCCCACAAAGACTAGTATAATGCTTGCTAAGCTTGGCGAAATCGGCTCTAGGCGCCTGCACTACTGCATCAACACCGTTTGCAGCATTAGGAACTGCTCCCTGAGCATCCCTAAGCATATCTCTCACGAAGGCAGTAAACATCATCCTTATATCAGGGGCATTCCCATTGTTGGCCCCTGAACCCGCTCCCACTTCAACTTTTGGTGCAAGGTTCCTTACCGTGATCCTCGTATTTCGGCTCATCGTTCATTCTGTAAAGAGAAAACGACTAAACATCTTATTAGTGGTGCCGTGCAACGTGGCTTCATCCTTAGATATACTAGTAGTACATATATATAGTTTTTGAAAACCAAAATATCACAAATACGTGCTCTCATATACGTATACTACCTCTCCCTTATATCTTCCCCTAGGTCAAACTACGCAACCTAGGCTCTGATACCAAGTATGACGGCCGCCCCATACCAACAGCCATTTCCCCGAAATGCGCTGTACCAATGCCCAACTTGCACGAGACGATCGTCAAAAAGGTTGAAACGATGAATTACCAAAGAACCTGTAGTATAGCTCACAGCGCATGGAATAAAATATAATAATAACATAACTTGATATAAAACAGGCGAGATAGTATATAAGCTGAAAACTAAACCATATCCATCAGAGTAGCGGAACCCAACATATAGCTTCAAATCCAATTATTACAACTTTAAAATACTGTCTCTAAAAGAAAATAACAGAGATACACTACTAATGCCCAAAGCAATGACCAACAACAACATAGGGAGAATTTGTATAATGTATGTTGAAGCCTCCTGTTTGTCTCCGGACAGCTGCTCATGCATAACCACCTAACCTACCTCTAGTCTGCTCATTTAGGAGCACCTAGAGTAATAAGAAGAGACATAAAACTCTAGGTCAGACAAAAGTCTGGTGTTAGCGATAGCAAAACTGGGTAACTAAATAAATCAATAACACGTGTAAATAATCATACCTGACCTGGACCTGCAAACAAAGAGTTAGCACAATAAGATGTACAATACTCTAAGGTAACACTAACATAGAGTGCAAAATGGAAGTGTGAGTGTCATGGTGATAGCAAACATCAAACATAGCAATCATCCTCACATCTCTCACTCAGTGCGTAAAGCATACGATATCCACCGCTTTGATCACCGAATTCATTTGGGGCCATGATGGAGTCCCACTACTATACAACTATTGATATGACCACACTTCCCTGGTCTATAGTCAATAACCCTACCCAGTCCACGCAGCCTTGGCTCTGGTTCTTCTACATGCCCCATCTCTCAATGGTGAATCAAAGTTATAGATATCAATAACTCCTTTGCACACGTCCCGCAATAAAGCCCAACTCCAGAAATTAACTCGTTGGTTCCCATCTGGATCCTGGGTAACAACTCCCCATTTGGACTTCCTTTGCATCACGGGTTTTGGTCGAATTGAAGTTCATCTTCAGAAGAGTTGTCACGTAGAGGTAGAAGTTCAAATCCAGTTGGTTCAGTTCGTCACCATGGTTCGGCACAGGTCATCATTGGGCCCTCACTTCGGTTTGGTTCGGGGTCCTTGGTTCAGTTCGGTACTTCTGTCTGGGTTCGGTTCGGTCCTCCTGTCTGGGTTCAGTTTGGTCCTTTTGTCTGGGTTCGGTTCGGTCCTCTTGTCCTCCAGTTGATCCGATCCGATCCCAAGCCACGCTTTGGCCCGATCCCAACTCCAACTCAATGCAAGTGGCCTTCCTTCTCGCCATGTTTCCTTATGCTTAAGCTTTGGTTCGGTTCGTTTATTCCTGTTCGGTTCGAATCCCATCCAATCCGATCTAGAACTCTGTAGATTTTCCAGCCAGCTAGCTTGTATTGTCCATTCTCGCCATACAACGGCGTTTTCAACCATTCTAACTTTACTAAACAATCATAAAACATCCCAAACAACAGTAATAACATATTGGTTCAATCAAAAAGGTCAAAACATCATTCGCATAGGCTATTTTTGATCATGCATACCCAAATCCATGATTTTCGCCTTAACCTTATTTAACTATATGATTAGAAAGCTACATCCAAATTAACCTAAATTCACACCAGCGACATAAAATATAATTTCAGAATTTTTACATATTTTTCCATAATTTTTAGGTGTATAATTTCGCTAATTATCACTAATCACCCCTAATTAGCCATAATTTGGGAATAAACATGCTAATCACTCACTTAAGCCAAAATTAAATGTTAGATCTGAAACTTTCACTGATTTGGCTTGGATCCCAATGTGTTGCAGTACCTATAACTCTAATTTGGTGTTAATCCGACTTGATTTGTTTAATTGGTGATTTGAAAGTGATTAGAGAGAGATTTGGAAGATGGAAGCCATGACTAGGGTTAGAGAAAGGTTTGTGGCGGCTAGAAAAAATAAAGGAGACGATTCTCCAACTCCTTTCAGCCCTCCCATAATCCTAATCCCAAAGTGGGTTATGGGCCTAGCTGCTAATCACCCTATTAAGCCTAATTAAGCTGTTTTTCCATCTTCAAATCTTATTTCAACCATATTTCCCAAACGGTAAGTCCGTTTGATTAACGTGACCACTCTACGAAATGGGAAACCATCATCCAAATCCAATGGAAGAGGTTTTAGGTCAAAAATCCTTACCAATCAAAAGTTATAGGTGAAACAAGATTTTCCAGGGGTGAAACAGTCATTTAAAATTCGGCAAAAATCGTGAATGTGGGAAATGACCCCAATAGTCATTTACCAAAGTGACACGATCATATGACTTCGTATGAAAATAAAAAATATATTCTACGATCCTCCGATACAAAGAATGCAGGTCGTTACACTTTTAAAGGGAAAATGATGATTTTTTTTCTTGGTTGGAAAGACTAGGGATTGCTGTTATAAATATATAATGATAAATTCATTTCTTTTATATATTTCAGATGACAAAGAGTTTTCCGTTATAAATATATAACAACAAATTGTTTGTCAACGTTCTAGTCTGTGGCTACTTCCCCTTGCTGGGTTCTCCGTTTGCTCATTAAGCTAGAAACGATGAGAGACGAGAACTGAACAAAACAGATTGTTGGTAACGTTCTAAACGTTAACACTGAATGCAAGAGATTTCATGCATGAATGAATGCGTTGCACCCTTCATATAAAATCTATATGTTATGAAGAATGTATAGCTTTTTATTGTGTATATTAATTGTCATTTGTCCTAATTTTCCTATAAATGGGTCATAGGTTTCTTACATATATATTGAGGTTTATTCTTGAAGATTTCACTACGAGTTTACAATTTATACTTTATACTATAAGACTATTGGTTTTCAATGGATGTATATAAATATTTTGATGATAAAATGATTTCAATATATATTGATGAATTGTGAGAATCGATTAAACAAGATATAACAGAAAAATGTACTTTTGGAATTACAGAACTTTTCTTATAGAATGATTACAATACAACATGTATATATATACTTATTTCTAATGGGGTTCGAGCTGATGATGGGCCGCCAGATCCATGTGCATTGAAATGCTTCTTTTATACTGTATATACACCTGTTACCTCGGTTACTGGCTCGACCCGATTTTTATTACTAGTATAAGTGAACCCATCTCTTTTATTTCCCTCCCCAAATCGATGTTAGGGTTGGGTTTTTCATTGCCAAAAAATGGTGATTATCAACTTTCTTCATTGATTCTTCAGAGTCGTGAGCGAAATAAGTTTCTTCTCTTCCTTTGTAACCATGGATCGACTCAGATCTAACAATTTGAGCTAGATTTGAGTGGCTTTCTTCATTAATAGTCTTTGGCTTGAGATTGGTGACAGACTTTCCGTTTTTCTGAGATGTTTCATGTTGACGTGAGGTTGAATTGACCCTGAGATGCTTAAAATTGAAGGCTGCTATCTTTGTCCTCTTCACTCTTAGTTCATCACAAAACTTTATGAAATTTGGTGATGATAGAGCTTATGTAAGAGTATTAACATGTTAGTAAGTGGCTAGTACTTGTCTAACCTTCAAATTTATGTTCATAATTTGTTCTCTTATGAAGCATTAGTCTGTTTCTATATGCTTAGTTCCTGAATGAAGTACAGGGATTTTGGATATGTATACATCACTCTGATTGTCACACTATAATATCGATTTGTTTATCTTGATGTTGAGTTCAGTGAGTAGTGATTTTGACCACTTCATTTCTGTTGTAGAATTAGCTATACTTATGTACTCTGTTTCCATACTAGACCTTGATATAATTGACTATTTTCTAGACACTATGAAACAATATTATCCCTAGTGTGTATACAATATCCATGGTTGACTTTTTGTCATCTGGGTCAGAAGCTCAGTCAGCATCAGCAAATCCAATGATATTGAAATTGTTGTTTGCTTTGATAGACAGACCATAATCCAGTGTAGCCTTTAAATATCTGAGTATTCTTTTTACTTCTTTCCAGTGTGTGTCTAGAGGTTCCTTCATAAATTGACACACTTTGTCAAACGCTATATCTGGTTTAGTGATAGTTGCATACTGCAAATCACTAATTATACATCTATCTTGTTTTGAATTATATATGGACTCTCCTATATTTTTGGAGAAGTGACGAGTGTTGACCATTGGAGTTAGTTGTCATTTTGCTTTATTCATTTGAGTTTTCTCAGTAATTCAGCTATGTACTTTCTCTACTACAGATTAATTTCAGGTGATGAGTTTGGTATGACTTCTATGCCTCGAAAGCAACTCAATCTTCCCAAGTCTTTGACTAAAAATTATTCATCTAAATATTGCATAAGTTTGTTGATCTCCGAGTTATCATTACTTGTAATAATAATATGATCATCAACATATATTAGAATATATATAGTAGAGCAACCACTAAATTTTTGAACAAAAAATTATCTAATTTGGTAGATTGAAAATCCATATTACACAATAGGGGTTTTAACCTATCAAGCCATACTCTAGGTGCCTGTTTCAGGCCATATATAGCTTTCTTTAATTTGCATACATATCCCGATTGCTGAACAAAGTCTTATGGTTGTTCCATATATATACATCTTATTTCAGTATGACATTCAAAAAGACATTGTTGACATCCAATTGTCTAAGTGTCTACCCTCCACTTACTATAATAGTTAGCACAACCATGATTGTTGATGGTTTGACTACTGGAGAAAAGGTTTCTTTGTCGTCAAAATCTTGTTGTTGAGTGAAACCTTTTGCCACCAACCTTGCTTTTATATTTGTCTATTGAGCCATTTGGTTTCTACGTTATTCTGTATATCCACCTGCATTTGATAATATTTTTATCCTTTGGTGGTTTAACTAATTCCCATATCTGATTTTGCATGAGAGCTTGATACTCAAATTTCATGGCTTTTCTCCAATTTCCATCTGGTTTTGCTTGATCAAAGCATGTTGGCTCTTCACAAACAAAATGAACAGTATATAATTAAGGTTTGAAAATCCCACGTTTTCCTCTTGTGATCGTTGGGTGAGTTAATGTAACTTATGGCTGAGTACTGGTTGTTCTTCATCATTTGTATTGCCAGTGTTGATATCTTGACTTTCTTTTTGTTGATTACTTATAGTTCTTTCTTAGCTTTGCAGTGCTAATGATTCATTGTGTTGACTTGGTGGCTGAACAATGTCATCATGGAGTGATGTTGTACTGTCATATGTCTTGCCAGATTCACCTACACTTAAGAACTCAAAGTATGCAGGTAATGGTGGAATGGATACAACTATGTCATATATTTTGTTTGATGTCTTAATACTTTCAGTATGATAGGGAAATATTTTCTAATTGAACATAACATGTCTGCTTATAAATATTCTTCAACTATCATTCAAGCAGGTATACCTTTTTGACCTTGAGCATAACCTATAAGTGTACATGGTTTAGATCTATAGTCAAACTTGTGTTTTTTGCTTGGCCTTATATAGGGATAACACAAACACCTAAATGTTTAAAAAAAAATAATGTCTGGTTTAACATTATATAACTTCGCATATGGACTAATTCCTTTTAGTACTTTTGTTGGTAGTTTATGTAATAAATATACTACAATACTGAAGGAGTCAGGCTAGAATTTCAATGGCATTTTTACTTGAGATAGTAATGTTGAACCTGCTTCTACACTATATCCATGTACCCTTTCCACAAGCCCATTTTTCTCTAACGTATTGGGCAAGTGGTTTTGTGAATTATTCCTTTCTTGAGAAAATAATCCCTGATAGGTTTGTACTCGGTAGCACCATCAAATTTAATATATATTTTTTACCTGTGAACTAGTATGTTTTTTAACTTGTGTTATAAAATGTATCATAGTGTCATGTGAATCAACTATAAGTATCTACAAAACAGATATAATATTTGTATCCCTGATTAGAATATGTTAGGGTAAGATCCTATAAGTCAGTGGCAATTAAACTTAATGACTTATAATATTCAGTAATAGAATCAGAGAAAGGTTGTTTGTGGTATTTGCCCATTTGACAACAAATGCATGAGTTGGGTAAGGAAATATCATCAAAAGTAATATTGTTTTCTACAAGAATTTGTTTAACAACATTTGTACTCGGATGACCAAACTTATTATACCATTTATCAATTGCTCTCTTTTCCTGCAGTATTTCCACTAAGATTGCAATTCACTATTCTTTTTCCAGTGTAGTTGCAGTCGTCTTGATTGAACTTGTAAAGTCCTTTCACCTCATTACCCTGCAATAAAACACCTATAGTAAGCAAATCTCTGATCAAACAATATTTTGGGAAAAATTCAAAGTATACTTGATTATCTTGAGCAAACCATGAAACACTTAGGATGCATTTCTTAATTTCTGGAACCCTTAAGAGATTATTTAAGAGCAAGTGTTTATTTTCATTTATGTAATTGCTACCAATATGAGTAATGTGAATGGACTTACCATTCTCCATGCACACTAATTGATTACATTTGCATTCCTTGCATTTAAGTTTCAAATTATCCAAATTATTGGTTAAGTGGTCGGTAGCCCCTGAATCTTGGTACCAACTTTCATCATTAATATGATATACTCTTACCACTTCATTCTGATTTCTTGATTTTGCATTAGTCTTCATGTTTTGATCACATTGCACTTGGACCATATTGGCAATTGGATTACTGTTTCTTTATTTGCTACTAGGTCGATTTAGTGCATAATTTTGGTTGAATCCGAAGTAACATTTAAAGGTTGTATGACCAATCTTTTCACAAACCTAACATTTAGTCGTACTTTTGTTAACCGACTTTTTGGTCCAGTTCCCAAAAGTACACAAGACACGCTCGACTCAACGCATCGTGTGAAGCCAATGTCGAGGGTGTCGCCAAGGAATAAAGGAAATGGGCCGAGAAGGGATCGCGCCGGAAAAACCTCGTCGCTCCCCTAAATATCGCCAAACCAAGACCTCGATCCCCAAGAGTCACGAGTCCAAGTCTCGAAAACCCTAGTCCACTTTTATATAATCTTCGTACCCTTCAGGGTAAAAATTTTGTACCCCTTAGGGGTACGAAATTCGTACCCCTCTGGGTACAAAATTCATACCCCCACGGGGTACAAAGTTTATGCATGTGCGTTCTAGGAGATATGAAATTATGGAGGTCGACAACAGCGGATATGAAATTCCTGGTGTGGTCCCCACTTCTACCTAATCCTTCCTACTCCCACCTAACCACTCCACTATATATACCCCTTGACCCCACACTTCAAAAGGGTTAATATTTGGTAACTTGACATATCTAGAGAGCTCCAAATAGCCTCTTTAATGACATCTTCACTTTGAGGAAGAAGAAGGGAAAATTTGTCTTTTTCCAAAATATTAATATATGATAATTATGGCATCATATAACTTAGAGATATATGTGGAGAGATGTCATGAGATGTTCTCAACCTTGTAACTCTTTGTTATTAATTATATTCCGACTCTTCCAAAGTGGACATAGGTCCCTCGCGAGGTGGAACCACTATAAATCTCTATGTTATTTAATGACTTTCGCACTTGCTTTTACAACCAAAACTGTAATTCCTAAGTAATTGGGATCTTTGGTGTTTACGACATTTTTTATCGTCAACATTTTGGTGCTTTCACTAAGAAAACTCGGATTTGCGTCTTTGTCGCACCTTATCGTCTCGACTTCGACAAGCTTTTGGTTCCTTTGCTAAACCTACTTCCGAGTTCACTTACAATGGTAATGCGACTAAAGAACACAATGATTAACTCTTCAGCCACAACCGAAGCCGGAACAACCCAACAGGCTCAGCCCACGGATATCCCGGCCACTACTGAAACTGTCCCTCCTACTATGGACCATGAAGCTCCCGTGACACAAGTGTAAATCCACACGCTTAGCGAAAAATATGAGAACATAGCTGTCGAACTCAATCAGGCATTGAGAAATAACATCGACCTTATGCGACAACTTCAAGAAAGTCATCGCGTCGTCGCTCGACTCTAGCTAACTCCGAAAAAAGCCCAACCTCGACCTAGTGTATCAGAAACTTCCTCTTCCGAGTCGAGAGGCCCACATCAAAGGAGGTTTAGTCTCATCAACAATGTCGCCGTCCACACTAACACTTTGGACAACAACAACGAAAATGGCTACGCCAACGACAATGGAAATGGAAATGGCGACCAAACTACAATAACTTATAACGAGGGGGCACGATACCGAGATTGCTCCAGAATGATCATAAACGATGGACCGGGTCCGAGTAACCGACCACTTCCTCGACAGAACCCAACTGTCGCCGCCCAGGATGAAGGACATACTCTCCCAGCGGCCCGTGCTCTTACAAAGCAAGATGCGCATCAACTCGCTTAGCCTCGGCGTCCGTAGCAAAACCCGATCGAAGATGTGGAAGATGTGGAAGATATGGAAGAAGATGACCCGGACATCTAATATAGGAGATGCCCTCGCAACATAACTCCTGAACCTCGCCAAAATCCGTGGATTCTGATGGCAGATCCCCATCCAACTTACCTTCCCGACATGGTTTAGAGGATCATGCGGGAGATGTGAGGGAATGTAAATGACTCATGGGAGGGTCATGTTAGACTAACCACTTCACAAGAAGGGTAAACGAAGACGAGTGGCCACGACACTTCAACATGCCACAAATGCCACTCTATGACAGCACAGCTGATCCTTGTGTCTACTTAAATCGGTGCAAATGGTAAATGGACACAAGTTGGGGAAACGACCCAGTCAAATGCAAATGTTTCCCGGTCTTCATCTCAAGGACAACTCTACTTTGGTTCTCTCTCCTCCCACTTGATTCCATCAACAACTTTGGCCAACTAGCGACAGATTGGTCAAGCAATTTAGAGTACACATCCGTACTCTAAAGAATGCCCTCACTCTATCCAATCTATACCAAGGACCCACCGAGTCGCTCTAGAGCTACCTTTCCCTGTTCAACACCGCCCTCGCCGAGGTCGAAGATCCGGATCCTCACATCAAACTTTTTCAACTAGAGAAAGGGGTCCTCCCTACGTTCGAGTTTAGGCCAAGGATCGATAGGAAGCAACCTAAAAGCCTCAACACTTTTTATGAAAAGGCAGGGCAGTGCTTGTGCCAGGAAGAAATGTAACAACCCGAATTCCAATGGACCGAATTTTTTCAAAATTCTAATCCGTCGAAACCCATGTTGGTTGCTCTGGTATCCTACAAAAAAGACAGAGATATAAAATATATCAAAACTTAGAAAGTATCTCATAGCGGAATGGATAAAGTATAATATAATCAAAGTATAGCCTTACCGTAGTAATAATACTGCCTAACCAGCATCCAAAGCTATCATATCTCTGCCACAAATCTAATCTGCGAGTTTGTTATGAGGAGGGGGTCAGAACACAAGTTCTGGTGACTAGATTTAAACTATACATTTTGGATAATCCTACATATATCGTTCAATCACATTTTCTTATTTATTAGGTTGCTTGGGTTAACAACACTCAAGGCTTACACATACGTCGTACCCATTTACTTCCCAGTGGATTAACCTAATACAGTATATATGTATCTACCCCCAATATTAAGGTACACCCTATGGTACCCAACTCGCACGGTCTCCGTTGTAATGCCACAGAAATGTACACAGTCCCTCATCCCACGCTAGTGTGACATATGGATCTCTATGTAACAATGTTATGTTCCGCATATATCTTCCATTACTATGCTACGTAAGCATACGGACTGCCACCTTCGATCGAATCAGATTCCATCACAGAGTAATGCCCTCAAGTCTACGATACACCACCCAGAGCAGACATGCATGTATCTAGACTTTCCCATGTATGTATCGTCAATCGTATTTGATGCATTAACCGCACGTAACCTTTAATGTGCACCGAGTTCCATGGAAAGGCTATACAAGAAACAAAGAACTCGGTCGGGAGCTTTTCCATATCCGTACAGGCTCACCTTTAAGGACCTCAAAATATAGATATCCCTCGGGTCTGTTTTCATGGTGGCTATGGCCCCACCTCGGCCCTTCCCTCAACTAGTAAAGACTACAATAGCTAAGTGACTTGCCCCTAACAAATAATCTAAACATCCAGTTGGCATCTCCCCTCAATCACCGTACGTCGATAGTGAAAGGTGAATGGCATCTTGGGTTTAGCTCTAGTCTTTTAACGTCCCACTGGCTGCCGATGACGGGTACCCGATGTTCTGCTATCCTTGTTGGTCCTGACCACGCCTCTCATTGAGGCAATCGCCGAATCACCCTAGTGTCACCTCGTCATAGCATTCTGACTGCAAAGCTATTTCGAACTCAAGGCCTACCCACCTGGTAGTAACGCGCAGACCCAATCTCTGCTAGCACAACCTAAACATCTGCCACCTCACAGAGGACCACCAGGAGCACCTTATGTATCTCAGGAAGCCGCGTGCTTCCCCTTCCAGTCCTTCGGAGCTAACAGTATAATTAGATGGACGTGCGGTCCCTACGTGCCTCATGACACCATGATGATCTACCCTTTTCATTTATTCACCCTCAAATGTGCGGACTGGTCCAAGCGCCTCATTTTAATATGTTATTAAACCCTATGCCTAAACACTTTTATGCGCTTTCTTTACCTCATCAAGTTTCCATTTAACTTGGTTATTCCCATTCATATTGACTTCATATTCAAGTTACCAAGTTCCTCTTGCTTATTAATTTTAGTCATATGACTTAACCGATTTAAACCTATTAATAAGCCCACAACATGTTATTCTCTAGATTGTGATCCAATGTCTATAATCCATAATCCATTTATATTCTTGTTTGATTATGCAGTTACAATAACATGTTCTACTGTAATTAAGTATATCTCAATTCACATGTTTTCTGTTAACATGTCAGTCATTATTTATGATTAAATATAACTTATTTCATTTCATAAGTTTGCCTCAACCTTTCCTATTTAATCATAATTCCATCTCTACAACTTATCGCTGTTTACTTATTAACTTAGTTCTCTTAACTAAGGTTCATTAATAAGTCTCCTTTCCATTTATTATAACCTATGTTATGACTCCCACTTGTCCCTAGGAAAAGCCTTAACATGTTATCCTTATCAGCCGATTTCCGATTTCCAAGTTTACAGCTTGCTTAATTTATAATTTAGTGCAACTTCTTACATTTCACAAATTTCCCCCTTTTTTCTCTACTTATTACAAACAACTGGTTTCAGTTTTCCCTATTTATTGATTACTTAATTTACAATTAATTACCACTTATCTCATTACATAGGTTATCTCATTTTCTTACTAGTTTATTATAACCTAAGTTATAATCTTCACTTGTCCCTAGGACAAGCCTACCTATTATATAACATTCTCATTAATGTAATTAATTATAATAGGTTATTATCATTCCCCATTCATTCACTTCTTTTACTGTTGTAACTTCCATTCATTTCCTTATTCATTTCCATTCATTTCCATTAATCACAATTAGTGCCATTTATCTCTATCATTTTATATACATATATTTATATATATCCTTATGTACCAGACCTCTCACATTAAGCCTACCACTTGTGGATGCTGGATTTACCGGGTTATTTCGGGCATACTTCTACCACACGTTGACTTAACCTTGTGTCTTAGCACCATTACATGTTACGCACTAGACCTCTCACATCATATTAACAACTTGTGGATGCTGGATTTGCCTGGTGGTTCCGGGCAGAATTCTACCACAAGTCGAATTTAACCTCGTGTCTAAGTGCAGTTACAATTTTCTATTTACTGTAAATTTTCTATATAATTTAGGCTTGTCCGTTCTTTCAAATTTTTATTATAACAATTTTTACTGAATGAGACATTGGGTCTATAAATTCTAGTTTTGAACATAAAAAAATTTCGATCTGGTAAAGTAAAAAAATTATAATTATATAATTTATTATATATTTCTATTTTCTTTATATATAGAAACCAGATGAATCAATGATTTATCAAAAAAATCTTAAGAATCAAATTTTTTATAAATCTGTTCATTAGAAGGGACCAAGAAACTTTGATTTACCTTTCAACAACCATGATCATATAAGTTGCATGAATCACACGTGAAACTTCACATTGACTAATATCATATTTTTCAAGTCATCACATTACGCCCATTATACGTCGCAGGTCCTTCCTAACATATACTTTATTTCATCTCAATGTAACATGTGATCGCCAAATCATGTAATTATCCTAACTTAACATGTAATTATTCCCATTTCTACAATTAAGGGTTCAGATACATAATTGTTACAAGCTAAGATGTAATTATAACAACAGTAATTGCTACATGCATTTTTAACAAGTTTACATGTCAATAGGTGAACATTTCAACACATTAAACGTTTCAACATATAAATTTCTAACATATTAATATTTTATCATATTAATATCTCAACATGTCATAATAGCATTTCAATACTTTTAATCATCACATCAGATTTACATGGCATGTTAACGAGGAATGTTAAAAGATAATATACCATTATCATTTATGATATAACTTAAATACACTCACTTAATTTGCTTTCCAAATCTTGGATTTGGTCCAGATCAATTATTCCATGGTTTCCCCTAACTGGATTTAGAACCTAATAACCATGGATCCACAATTCTTACTAAATGAAAAAGAGAAGAAAGAGGAAGAAAATTGAATAGACAATATCTCGGAATTTACCATACTTCTCATATGATTCCGAAAGCCTTCTTTAATAATATTCATCCTTTTCCTCCAGACACTGATTTAGAATTTTCCTAAACTAACTATTCTATTTTTCTGAAGAGATTTGAGGAGGAGGAAGAATGGCAGAGTATAGGAGTTGTCTCAGAGATATGAGATTTAGGCTAGACTCTACAAGCTTACTTATAGGTGCTCAAAAACGTATTTTGTAAAAGAGATAGTCCACTTTCGCTGCAGGAATTTACCCTGGATCTCGGGGGGGGGGGGGGGTCGACACCCCCCTTATAGGGTCGACCCATGGGTCGACGTCCCCTTGTCGACCCCTATGGGTCCGGATGCCGAAAATTTACACGGGCGCACTTCACAAGTGTGGCAGTGCAAAAATACCTTAGCGCACATGCCAAGTGCGCCAGTTGTTCTGGCCTGCATCCTGCTTTCTTCATCAAACTTCTATCTTCCATAACTTCTTCATACGTTATCCATTTTACACAAACTCAGAGTCTATTTGAACTAGAATTCCGAGATGAATGCAACGATACAATCCATTTTACTTAATTATGAATATTTAATTAAGTTATTCTCACTTTATTATTAATGTATAATATTTGTAAATCAGTGCATGCAACCTATTCACACTACATGCAACCATTCCTTTCTTTCTTTTTCAGTGCATGTATTTATTACATGCAATCAAATATTATCCTTATTTTATTCTTGATATATATATTTATGTCTATGCATATATATACACATATGCATTATTTAATTATTAAATTGTCATAAAATGCGGGGTGTTACAAAAACGAGGTGGAACCAGCTCTCTTCAACCGGTCGCCCCAACAACCCGCATACGGATACTATGAATAACTGAATCAAAGGAAGCAAGTCGGAGAGCCCTTCGATAAGGACAAGGGAGCAGTTCCCTACAGAAAAAGGCCGAATAATGGTAGGTAGGGTGGCCGAAGCAACGGCCAGGTCCCGACGAAGCCAAGGAAAACTCCGTGCTTTCTAGACCCGCACCTTGCTGAATGAAGACTTAGAAATAATTTACTTTGAGACATGTTACACACTACCATACAAGAAGCCGTGTACCTGAGAATCCACTGACTCCGAGAAAAATACCGACAGGTACCGTCGATACTACAGCATGTACGGTCATAATACCAACGAATGTCGCCAGCTCAAGGATGCATTTGAAAAGCTTATCTGCGAGAAGCGCCTCGAGCAGTACGTCCAAGAGCCCTTTCCTCCCGAAGCAAACTCAAATCCTCCAGCACCAGCACCCACGAAAGCAATTACTGGTTCGTCTAACCCAAGGCGGGGGATTGTGATCAATACCATTTGTGGTGGGCCTAACCCCATGAATGACAACTTTCGTAAAATGGAGGAATATGTGAGTTCTGTAAATCATGCCACTTATGAGGCATGCTCTGCTCCAGACGAATCCGTCCCAGCCAAGCTTCAAAAATCTATGCGGGACGACATCGTCTTCCGCGAAAGAGATTAAATAAGAATTGAGATCCCGACCATATATCCTCTTATTATCACAGCTCAGATCAGTGCTACTTCCATCCAAAGAGCATTGATTGATTCGGGACGCTCGGTCAACATCATTATCAAAGATGCTTATGATCATATGAAATTAGAAATAAAGGACTTAAAACCATGTCGTGCCGTGATTCACGGCTTCAATGGATCTTCCAATCATCCAGTGGGAATGATCGACCCACCTGTTGAACTCGGTGATAGGGACCGAAGCCGAGTCCGAGTCCTCATCTTCATGGTTATCGACATTGTCTCCTTTTACAATGTCTTCTTTGGACCTCCCTTCCTTACAAAATTTCGGATCTACATGTCACCATGGTCCCTCCTAATGAAATTCCTGATGTAGAATGGGATCAAAACGGTTAGACGTGATCAAGAGAACGCCAAAGAATGCTATGCAATAGAGTGGAAGAACGCACATAATAAGGACAAGGGAAAGACTGTGCCTGCACCTTCTTTCGCCAAGACCGTTTCCGCATAGCCATCACCAGCATCTGGGCCTTGGCTCAGGTGCCACAGTCGTCTTTCCGACGACCCTGATCCAAGGAAGGACGAAGAGCCTGAGTACGAGAGGGCTACTCCAGTTGAACCTACATTGTATGTCCCGATCAACCCCAATGATCCATCAAGGGTAATAAAAATCGGATCGTAACTCTGCCTTGCAATAAGAGAAGATCTTGTGAATTTCTTAAAGGCTAACCTAGACGTGTTCGCACAGACCCTATGACGACCGCCCAAAACCCTTCCCCAGACAAGAGGAGTAATGCGCTGAAAAGTGTGCCAGACAGCTATGGACGATCATCAAAGTAGGTAAACAACATCAGAACGTATTGTGGAACTCATAGCGCAAGGAGAAAATATAATAGAACATATACAACATGTAATAGTAATGAAGCATCGTATAACAAACTTTTGAAACTTTCTCAACATCCTGAATGTTTATCTAGCTGATACCAAAGTTTTCATATAAGGCCTCACTGCAACCCTCATAGAACACTCAAACAGTGGAAACAGAAATACTAGATAGTAATAAAAATGGTATGTCAGCCTCGTGCTCGCCTCCGCACAGCATCATCGTCCTCACTAGTCACCTATAACCTGGTACTCAGTCTTCCAATCCACAATTGGATGAACAGCCCAAGGTAATAAGAGGGGACATAAAACCTTGAGTCAGACAACAGTCTTAGTGAGCGATAAAACAACTACAAAACTTCAACAATAAAGTATATGAGAATGGATAGATCAACACACTAGTCTACCCACAACACTAGAGAAGAACTCAACCCTATCTTCCCCACATCGGACAGTGATAGCCTTTACGATAAACAATTTAACCATTCATCCATGGAAACTAGAACACCCATTCAATCATAGTAAAGCACTCATAACATCCAGATTATATATATCTCATGTAAACCATCCTAATAGAATTCAACATCCCTCAAGCACAAGCCCCAAAGGCCTAAACCAATATCAGACAAGCACCCAAAGAACATCCCCTTCAACGTTGGACAACCTACATGAGACGGTACAAAAAGAACAACCAATCATCCATGACTGACTCTAGCTATCACCACCAATCCTGCCTTGAAACCATCGTTAACCGTATGATGGCCAACCTTGCCACATGTCAAGGGCTAATGGTAACCCCAGTTCTAGCATTAACTCCATACGCCTTTCAACGATACGTATGTATGTCCAACCTTGACAACTAGGCCTTCAACGATACCCAAGGTATTCGACCTACAATCAGTTTTTTGGGTGCCCCATCGTACCTTTTCTTTGAACCTTTTAGAACTTACGACAAGATGACCTCTCGGCCTTCACATCTCTAGTCATCCAACTTGATGACTTTTCATAGCTCAAGCAACCTTCTCGAGCAGCCATTATCCACCAACTCACAACCTTTGAGTAGTCACCTCATTCGTTGTTCTAACCGATCAACAAGAACCTTTTAACACTTCGAACCTTCCTCCTTGAATTCACTTCGAAGTTACACCACCAATACACTACGACACGGGTTCCACCAAAACTTCGCCAAACATTAGATTCGACAAAATCAACTTGTCTAATCCATCAAATAAGATCAAAAACACGGTATGAATCCGCTAACAACATGAAAATAATAGTTTTCCCCAAACCATACACAATCAAACCAAAAAACATCATGAATGAACATATGAACAATATGAATAAAAAAAGATCTAACTTGCATAATCATATGGAATAACATAGAATCAATGATTTAAACTTACTAGATGAGATCATAGGGTGATTCATGTGAACATGGACTAAATATGGTGTAGATCCAAGGTAAAACACTTAAATATAATTAAAAAAACATGCACAAACACTCATATACTTCATTGCATTCATGTGAGAGATGTAAATCACTCACCGACTCTCCCAAAAAAGCAAAGATCAATGAAAAAGGAATCCGGATAGCAAGCACCTCGCACCAAACACCTTGATCCGATGAATCCTTGCTTCAATAGTCGTAGATCTAGCCTTCAATGATGTAGGTCTATGATTTCCCTCCTTAGATTTGGATTTTTAATAATGGAAAGGTGATATAGGAAGGAGTACAAGGTCACCCAATGAGGAAAATGAAAAACTAAACCATTTCACATATCCCTCACACCCTATTTATACACTCCTATCAGCCCACTAATGGGCCTCTCCAATTCAGCCCATTATGGCTTAACAAACCTGGACAGCCAACTGAAAACCCTTAAAAAGGCGATTTCCTCCAAACCGGTGAGCCAAATCTTTGATGTAACCACTCTACGGAAATACAACCATCAATTCCTTTCCAATGGCACAAGTCTCACCCGCTGATTCGACCCGAGTCGAAAGTTATGCCATGTACAAGATTGACAGGGGCAAAATTGTCATAAACAAAATTGGTAAAAATTATGGACATGTCTTACATCCCCATAAGCAACAGATCAAAAGATTAGAATGATCCAACCCTCAGGGAATAAAATAAAAATATTTTACGAACTTCCGATACATAAAATGCGGGCTGTTACAGAACCACTCTGACATGAGGGGAATCAAGCCTGCAATTGCTTTGCCACTACCTAAGTATTAATCCTATGATGCCTCTAGTCAAGCAGAAATTCCGCTTCTTAGGACCCGAAAGGTACAAAGCACTCGAGGAAGAGGTGGACCGTCTAGTCCACAACAACTTCATATGTAAAGCCGACTACCCCGAATGAGTCTCCAATCCAGTTCTGGTCAAAAAAGCCAATGGTAAATGGCGAATGTGTGTCCACTTCTTCGACTTAAACAAGGCGTGTCCCAAGAACAGCTACCCCCTTCCGAAGATCGACCGACTTGTTGATTCAAATATCGGATACCAGCTATTATCCTTCATGGACGCCTATTCGGGTTACAAACAAATCCTAATATGTCTTCATGACCAAGATCATACCACTTTCATAACTGATCTCGTGCTTTATTGCTATCGCGTCATGCCCTTCGATCTCAAGAATGCCGGAGCCAATTATCAGCAATTGGTTAATTGCCACTTCAAAAATAAAATCGGAAAATCTATAGAGGTATACGTAGACGATATGTTGGTAAAATCCAAAATAGCAAGCGATCACGTCCGCACTAACAAAATCAAAGCTATTTGGGATATTCAAGTCCCTTAGAACATCAAAGATGTCCAATGTTTAAACGGAAAGGTCGCCGCTTTAAGTCGGTTCATCTCTAAGGCCACCGACAAATGTATTCCTTTCTTCGATTCACTTCGAAAAGGTAAGAACAACTTCAAATGGACCCGAGAATTTGTTTCCGTGTCCAAGGACCTTCTGAATCACATAGAGCAACCACCTATCTTATCCAAGCCCATGGACCATGAGGACTTATATGTTTATTTGGTTGTTTCCATGCACACAATCGTCTCGGCACTGGTATGCATTGAGGACCGTGTCCAGCGACCGTCTACTACATCAGCAAAAGATTGACGGGGACAAAAAAGAATTATCCGAAGCTCAAATAACTGGCCTATTGGCTACTGATCTCTTCCTGAAAGTTGCGTCCATACTTCCATTCTCATCCCATAAAGGTCTTCACTGACCAATCAGTGCGACCTATGTTGCAGCGACTTGAAGCATCAGGGCGACAATTGAAGTGGAACGTAGAGCCGGGTCGGTTTGAGATAACTTTCATCCCCCTTCGTTCCATCCTTGGACAAGCCCTTGCCGATTTCATAGTTGAGTTCACCGTTTCGGAGGAGTAGCCTCCTGAAGATGTCGAAACTCCAAATCTCCAATGGAAACTTTTCATGGATGGATCTTCTAACTGTAAATCCTCAGAGGCTGGAGTAGTGCTCATCCCACCTGAAGTGAACTACTTATGCTACGCTTTGAAGCTCAACTTCCCTGCTACCAGCAATGACGTAGAATACTAAGCATTAATAGTCGAACTCAAGATCGCAATTGAACTTAATCTTAAGGCCATCCAAGTCTTTTCTGGCTCTCGACTCATCGTACGCTAGGTATAGGGAGAATTCCCAGCCACGAGGGTACGGCTTGCCCCATATCTTACCGAGGTCTGGGAGCTACTCACCAACTTCGACCACTTCGTCATAACTCTCATCTCCCAAGAACATAATGAAAAAGAAGACTCATGAGCTAAGTTGGCAAGCTCCAAAGATGCACAACTCATGGGACATGCCCCAGTCGAGGTACTCGACTCATCAAGTATAGGCCAGATAAGGACTGACACAGTTATGGGCGCCGAGACCGAACCCGAGTCTTGGATGACCCTGATTAAAAACTACTTGTAGCACAGGACCCTCCCGGGGCGCTATAAGGAGAAATGGGCTTTCACTCGCCAATCGGCTTGCTACATTCTCATGGATGAAATACTTTACCGTAGAGGCTTCTGTGTCCTACAACCGTGGTGTGTAGCCCTTGACGACGCTGATCGCGTATTTGTAGAGGTGCACGGAGGCGAGTGCGACGACTACACCAGGGGTAGACCCTCACGAGGAAGATCATCAAGCATGGATATTACTGGCCCACAATCGATTAAGATGCCGCAGACTATGCACGAAAGTGTGATAGGTTCCAACACTTCTTAAAAATTCCAAGAGCCCCGCCTTACAATGTCCAGAGATGTGGAACGCTAAGTTGTTGTCGCAGTTGATTACTTCACCAAATGGGCAGAGGCCGAATCTCTCGCCACAAAAACCACCAAGAAAATGATTATCTTCGTCGAGCGCAATATCATCTCCGACAACGGCACCTAGCTCGAGATCGCTAAATTCAAAGCCTTTTACCAGCGGCACAAAATCGAAAAAATATTCTCAGCGGTGGCTCATCCCCAAGCCAGTAGGCAAGTTGAGGCTGTCAACAAAGTGATTAAATCCATCATCAAGAAGCACTTGGAGAAAGCCGGAGGCATATGGGATGGATGAACTCCCTCTAGCCCCGTGGGCTTACCGAACTACTCACAAGTGAGCAACCGGACATACTCCCTTCGCCCTTGTGTTTGGTTCCGAAGCCGTCATTCGCATTGAGCTAAAGCTTAAATCTCATCGAATTACCTACTACGATCCAAAGACGAACCAAGACTTACTTTGGGAGTCGCTCGATTTACTAGAGGAAAAGAGGAATGAGGTTGACCTTAGGGTCGCCGGCCAATGACAATGGGTAGCCCAATAATTCAACTCTAGAGTCCTCCACAAAGACCTCAACATTGGAGACCTCCTCTTAAAATGGATCTTTCCTCCACCAGCAGGCCTCGCTCCTCATTGGGAAGGCCCGTACTCGATACAATGTAAGATCAGCGATGTAACTTTCAAACTCTCAACCGCGGATGGAGCCGAACTTCCAAGGGCATGGAACAGCGAACATCTCTGTTGTTATTTTACATAACTTAGTATACAGTTGTTTATGCTTTCCAACGATGTTTTGTTTTCTAGCAATTCAAGGCATTGTAAAGGCTATTACTGCCGAAGTTGTCAGTAGAGATGATGTTCAAGTTACCTATGTCCCTTCCATGTTTACTTCGTGCATGACATGTTTGATTAACCCTGACAACCATCTTGCGTGCAAACTCACGATCGCCGCACCGGCACCCCGAGCACGGGAGCCGGTGCTGCCATCCGAACCTCAAGCCAACATCAAGGGAAGACACCACTGGCTACGATCGGTGCCCCGAGCACGGGAGCCGGCAACGCTACTCGAGTCTCCGGCCTGCAACGCGACCGAGTATAAATAACCACTAACTCAAATCTCAGCCCCGCACCAAGACCGAGAATAAATCATTCGGCGCCCAAGTTCCAAGACTAGGCACCACCCAACAGCCAACCTAGTGTGATGCAAACTTCTCACCTGTCTACGGATGCTGGTCGAATCTCAGCGCAGCACGGAGACAGACCTTAAATAGTTATCTCCCTGAAGCTCTCAAGGCTTAGGTTCATCCCATGGCCATAATCGGACCCTACGGGCTAATGATCCGGGATGACTGCAACGAATAAATGATGCTTGCACCCATAACCCGAATGAAAGACGGGAGAGCCCTCCCACTGGATGAATCGACGTCCTATGCATTTGCTTTACTTGGGACTTACTCTGGGTAGCCAAAGATAGAAGGTAAGTGGCCTAGTTTCGCAACTACGAGTTTCCTGAGCTGAGGGAAACTTACTAACACCAACGCTCTATCTCACCCTACTGGAAACAACCCAGTGATTGATCCCCGATCGCATTTTTGTTAAGTGTAACGGTAAGTACGCTTATGCAAGTACAGGACGCTGGAAAACATAAAAAAAACATTTGAAAGTCGACATAATTTGCGATCTTTACTAATTCATACTTCATTTTCACACACACACACTGAACATGCTACATTTCTAATGTCTTTCTTTTGTAATGGAAGGTTGTACACGAAAACCACATCATGTCTTGAGAAACCAAAAGTGAGGGCCTTACTCGGGTAAACTATCAGCCTACATAAGTAAAAAGATGGTAACATCCACTATAGTTACTAACACTAATCATGCTTGATCCTTTTGTGCTTGTGATTTTTCTTTGTAGACTCCGTGCTCGACGACTCTCCACCCATGCCAGGCCTCTTCTTTCCTGACCTGCTCTTTCCTCCTCGCCCTTCTGAGGAGTTGTCGACTTGTGAGAAACCGAGAGGCGTCTCTCGTCTACGCCATCGCCACTCGAAATCTCCGTGATATAAATAGTATGTGGTAATAGCTTGGGTGCATTCCTCGCACAAGGGCCAGCATAATGTCCCCCTTTCCTGCTGCGCCTTCTCCATTGCCTCCTTGGCAGCACGTCGATCAGTCTGTTTCTGGGACTTAAGCTTCGAGTCATCATCAGCTTTAAGCTTCTTAAGTGTTTCGGTAGCCCTCTGCCGGGCCTCATCCTCCTTCTTCTTTTGGGCCTCATCATCACCTCTTCTTCTCCGCCTCTTCATTGGTCTTCCTCTGCTCAAGCATCACCGCGGCTATCTTCTCATCATCCTGTTTGGCCTTCATAGGGCCTCTTTCCTAGCTGCCTCATCTTGACTTTACTTCTCCTCCGTATCCTCGCATTTAGCCACCATCCAGCTTTTTAGGCTATCACCATGGTCGGCATCGAGGGCACATCAACATCCATCGGGCCTGTCACATGAGCGCTTTGGCCATCGGCCACCTCTCCTTCCCCTATGAAGTAATCATGAATGACGGATCCCAGCTTGATATCAGAAAACGTGTCCAAATGACAACCGCCTTCTACAAGTTAAAAGGAATACAGGGTAAAATGAATTGCCAATCCAGGAAACATGGTAATCACATCATCCTCGGGAATACAGGGTAAAAGAAATTTACCTCCGGTCAGGGATGGTACAGAGAAGATGGGAATTGTGCTTGTCATAGCAGTCAAGGTAAATCCGGTTTCTCTCAATCCCGAAAACTCGGGATTATACTCAGTTGAAGCTAGAACCAAGGCTGCGGGATCACTTACCAGGGAGGACTCGGGGGCCGGTGGTCGATAAGAACTTCCTTCCGCGAACATCTCCGCTACCCCCACACTCTCAATCATGGAGGACTTCCCTTTTTCAGCAGTAAGCCTCGCCAGCCTCTCTCTCTCTCTCTCTCTCGGCATCCTCCTGCAACAGCTTCTTCCCCTCTTCTAGCTTTTCATGCTCTTTAACAATCAAGAGGTCAATCATAAGTTGGCGTTCATCCAAAGTCCCAACATCTACCTGGCACAAATAAGCTTTATAAGGAGCCAGCCTCTCTCAGGCTCGAGCCAACTCTCGAGAATAGTACTTGAGCCACGAAATCCCATGGAACTTTAGAACCTTGACAAACATGTCTCGGATGTGTTCTAGTAAGGACTCCTCAACCCGAGATTCCGTAGCCTTAAGCTCCCCTCTTAACTGCTCCACCTTTATTAGGTGCTCGACCTTCAGTCCATCAACCGTGCTCAACATATCTCGATTGTTGGCCTCGGCTTCTTCCTTTGCCTTCCTCACCTCATTTAGCTGCCTCTTTAGCTTCTCATTTTCCGCTCTCAGGGCGTTATTATCATTCTGGAGCAGGGTTACTCTCACGTTATCCTTTTCCAGGTTAGTGCACACTTGCACCAGCTCGACCTTGTCCTTTTTTAGGGTCGTATTCTCAGTAGTTAAATTGGCTACGGTCTCCTTGAAAGTTAAGCGGCATGCTAGGCCTCTTTCTTAAGAGCCTCGTGTGCGTGCTTCTTTTCTACTACAGCAGCAATACTAAGGATTAATGCTCAAAGATACAAAAACGAATGGAGAAATATCTATGATGCAATAAGGTAACCAACCTATTTCCTTCTCCAAATTACAGACAATGGTCCGCTCAGCCTCAACAATTAGCCCCTGATTCATGATCTCCATGTTCTTCCTCCTGATCAGTTCCGAGAGGTGATAAGAATACCTAGTAAGCTGGTCGGCCTGATGGTACGTGACCCTCACATGCGTCAAAATCTCCTAGGACTCCCGGGGAAGGGGTGTATTGAGATTAGGAAGGAATATCAACTCGTCAAAATAATGATCAGGAAACTTTTTCTTCAACAACGCTTTCCTTTCTTTAATGGAAAGCTCCCGCCTCTCAGGCTTTACCGGGTCCTGCCTCCACACTACCGCCGCTCCTGCTGGTCTCGAAGGACTAAACACCGACTCCTTCCCCTTAGTGGTTTGAACAGGGGCCAAGGGCGTTTTGTGTGAGGGGAGTGTTGAAGACGAGGGCCTTGAGCCTCCTAACTCAAGTAGAGAGTCTCCAGTAGACACCCAAATTGGAGGAGGAGATCATCGCGATCGATCTCTACTTCGATGTTAACTGCTGCGATCCAGCGAAGGCGGAGTGCCACCGTGAAAACTAGTCCCTCTTCTAAAGCTGTCAAGAAAAGTATTCCTGGGGCCCATAGCCTCATCCTCCGTGCCCTCTAGCCATAACACCTGTCAAAAAGCAATTCAAAGTCAGATAATTCGCACACTGAGACAAACCTTTATGTTATGCAGTGTTCATGAGTGTATGCCTTAATTGTTCTCTCAACAGACCAGATTGTGGTCCGCTCGAAGGATTCAACCCCTCCGCAGCAAGAGATAGCTCTTTCATGCTTGTCGTACCCGGCCACAGAAACAATTCTAGGTCAAGTTTATTGAGACCATCAAATTAGCCCTCTTCTTCGAGTGAACCGACGGTCTCAGAAGGAGTCGCGAGAGACTGTGGTCTGTCCGACGCCCCTAGCCCCGCCACTCCTATCGGAGGTAGGTCTGGATCACTCAAAAGTCCCTCGTCTCCAGCAACTGTCTCCTGACCACGAGCCTCATCTCCACCAATGTCTCCTTGGGACTTCGCAGCCTTTGTGGTTCTAGCCTAGCAGGGGGCACCTTTCTCTTCCGACCTAGAGCCGCCTGATCTTTCGCCACTTTCTCTATCGGCCCACCGCTTGCGACCGCATGCCTGATTATAGCCCGGTTGTCAGGGAGCAGCCCAGCGTGGCAAAGGTGCTCCTGACTTGTCACTGTGTTGGTTTTGTGGAACTCCGATGAGATCGCTCATAGAGTATTAAGGCGTTGCTGGTACTCGACGCCAGTGGGTGCCTCAGGATTACCTGTCATGATCAAAACATAATTGTATATGAGTCATAGAATCAAAAACACTTTACGGTAAGAAGCAAAGTCCAAAAATGCTTACTTCCTTCTATCCAAATCCTTGCAAATCCGGGAGGGCAGCGTACAAAGAACCACTCATGTTTGAATACTGACGGCTTAGGCTACGTCCTAACAAAGAATTTAGTGGCAGGTGATGCTTCTAGGAACCACTGGGAGGGAGAAACATTGACCCTTCTCTTAAGCTGAAAAAAGTACTAAATATCCTCTCCGGTGGGATCCAAATGCAGATTCTCTCGATAAAGAACATAAGTGCCTAGAAGCGAGGAATACGCATTCAGATGCAATTGCTACAGTGCGAGACGGAAATAGCCTAGCATGTCCCAGACAAAGTTGTTGGCCGGGGGCATGCATCGGTAATGCAAGCTTGTCGGTTCTAAGCAGTAGGACCCTCGTGCGATGCATGAGCCCTACCTCCCTCTCTCGGTGCATAGGCGTTCTCTACAGAAATATTGAGTCGCAACGCCATTTTCCTAACTGTCGTTTCATCCATGCATGATGGCACCAAATTTATCAGATTTTCCAGAAAACCACATTGGACCGCCTTACTCTCCGTCGTCGATAAGGCGCCGACTCCCCCTTCCTCTTCTCCTCTACGCTTAGGCGCATGTTGTTAAAGGCCTTCGAGTCTTACCTTTTCAAAAAAATTCTAAGTACAAAAACTAGGAACTCGAGCAATAATGGCGGTCAAAGCAAGAAGTAGTGGAAGAAAGAAATGAAGTGGGAGGGGAGGCCTATGTATGAGGAAAACGGGAATGTCCCCTGGTATTCCCGCCGTTTCGACCCCTAGTGGGGTACGAAATTTCATACCCCTGAGATACGAAATTCCGTACCCCTTGGGTACAAAATTTTATACCCACCTGGGATACGAAATATTGTACCCGAACCAGGTTATGAAATTTCGTGCCCATGCCGGGGTACCGAAAAAATGATGATGACAATGCACACCCATATACATGCTCCCTACACGTGCATACAAATCGTCACAAGCGCGATGCAACGCGCATATTTGGCAATGAAATCATACCATCGCACCAACAACCTCTCATTTACTATCCCATAGTTAACGTACCCAGCAACTAACATCCATTTTCTTAAGCATACAGGAAAAGTCGACGGCTTGACTACTACTTCAACCAACACAAAGCACATCATGTCGAGACAAGACATACTTTAAGGGGCAAATGTTTACCGGCATTTTGGTTCGGTTCCCAAAAGTACACAAGTCACGCTCAACTTAATACATTCGCATGAAGCCAAAGTCGAGGGTGTCGCCAAGGAGTAAAGGAAATGGGCCGAGCAGGGATCGCACCGGCAAAAACCTCGATGCTCCCCTAAATATCGCCAAACGAAGACCTTGAACCCCAAAGAGTCACGAGTCCAAGTCTCGAAACCCCTAGCCCACTTTTATATAATCTTCGTACCCCTCGGGGTATGAATTTCATAACCCAAGTAGGGGTACGAATTTTATGCATGCACATGCTAGGGGATACGAAATTCTGGAGGCCAACAACAAGGGGTACAATATTCCTGGTGTAGTCCCTACTTCTACCTACTCCTATCTAATAACTCCACTATAAATGCCCCTTGACCTCACACTTCAAAAGGGTTGAAATTTGGTAACTTGACATCTCTAGAGAGCTCCAAATAGCCTCTTTAATGGCATCTTCACTTTGAGGAAGGAGGGCAAAATTGTCTTCTTCCAAAATATTAGTATATGATAATCATGTCATCATATAACTTAGAGATGTATGTAGAGGGATGTCATGAGATGTTATCAATCTTGTAACTCTTTGTTATTAATAATATTCCAATGACTCTTCCAAAGTGGACGTAGGTCTCTCGTGAGGCTGACCACGATAAATCTCTTGTGTTATTTACTACTTTTCCCACTTACTTTTATGACCAAAACTATAATTCCTAAGTTATTTGAATCTTGGATGTTTTGCGACACTTTTTGCCGTTAGCACTTTTGTTATTATTTCTACATCTTCGTCGCTATTTGTTGTTGTAACCACCCCATTGAACTTGTTGATTTGATCTCTGATCTTTACGTTTATAGATATTAGCATAATTGATTGATACATAAAGTTCTTGAGATATTTTGCTCCTAATTATTGCTTCATGTAATAACAGTATTGAACACACATCATCCACAGAAGGAGTATCCTTCTGTGATGAGATTATGGCTTCAACAACCTCGTATTCATAGCTAAAACCATTAAGGACAGTCAGAATTTGTTCTGATTCAATCATCTTGTGTCACGCTGCTTCAGGTTGAACACACAAAGTCTTTATTTTTGATAGGTAATCCCCCATGCTATCATTTTCTTTTCTGGTGTTGTGCAATTGTCTTCTACAGTGCATATTTTTTGTTGATGATTGGGAGTTGAAATTATTTTTGACATTTGTCCAAATTTCATTGGTCGTTTTACACTCAATAACTTGAGACAAGAGTTTTTTACTGATAGATGATAGCAACCAAGCAATGATCAACATGTCTTGCCTATGGTATTTTATATACTTTTCACTGTCAACAACTCTATTTTCTTTATTAGTTATGTATCTTGAAGGTATAGTCAAAGTGTCGTAGATGTATCCATCTAAGCCATACCGTTGAATAGCAGTTTTGATCTGAAATTTCCATAAAAAATAGTTGTTTTCTTCCAATTTTTCGATAATAAGCTAACTTTGTTGACTTATGACAATTTTTACTAATTGATCGACAGATGCTGCCATGATGGTTGGAAGATTTTGGAAGGTGGAAGAGGAAGTAGCTGATAATTGGTCACCCATGATTCAAATATGACATAAAAGTATGGATAATGAGCAGTAGATGGAGTAGAAACACACTTTCAAAATGCTGAATGAAGAGACTTCAATTCAGGTATGAGATGCAACCAGTTGATTTTTAAATGACGAGACGGTTTTTTGATGAGTTTCACTGGTGAGGCATCTTCTTGAATTGATTTCTTAATGTTTTGAATTTGATTTATTTTATGAATTCTTTTATTGTTCGAATTTGGTGATAAAGATAATGATGCAGCCAGTGATTCTCCTTCTAGCGAGGCATAAATATGTATTACCAAGTTAATTCTCAAATGAGGTACATAAACTCAATTGAGAGGCAACACAAATGATGAGATTACTCTGATGGGTTTTGAACTGATTTTCTCTTGTTTTTATTGAAGAATGATGTTAAGCTTTTGATGCTCTGATATCATATAAGTATTTTGATGATAAAATGATCTCAACCTTTATTGATGAATTGTGAGAATCAATTGAACAAGAAATAGTAGCAAAATTGTTTGACCCGATTGTTATTACCAGCAGAAGTGGACCCATCTCTTTTATTCCATAAGCATTTTTTGAAAGTTGTGCCTGAAAATTGAATTTTAAAACATTATGTGGTCAGCATGCAACAAAAATGTACTTATGTCTGTTATACTATAATATTTAACATATATGTATACGCAAAAGGCATGCAATTGCACATATATAGTATTTGTTTATCGCATGTAGTTGATTGATCAATTGATGTACCGTTTCCTTTTTTAATAGCAAAAGAATAAACTAGCTTCATGTGCAAAAACTTATTTGGGGACAGGAAATCATTGAACTATTGCATATGGCTAATTTTTTGCATGTTGGAACAAAACAAGAATAGAAACAGAACCAGTGTACTAATATCATCAGATCTTGCACATACATATTCCCATTCAAATATCAATACGCATATTAATAGAGAATGTTTTAATATATATGGCCATACTCTCTAAGCATTAATTATGTTTGTATTTATACAAGTACACTTAACCTTTACGTGTAAGAATTTTTATACATCTCGTTATGTGGTCCGTATAACGAATTTGAAAATATTTATTTAATATTAAATGCCATTATGTGGTCATAAAGTCCATTGATTTGATTGGATAAGAATGAAATAGAAGGTATATTCCTTTAAATATGGATATTCTCTATTAACGGTCTACCATTCTAAACGGTTGAGATTTTATCCATAACGGAATTTGGCCCCTCTCTCTGCCTATAACTATAACTCAATATTCATCTTTAGGGTTATTGAAAAGACATTACAAATAATAGTATGACTAAGAGAGAGAAGTCTACAACTTACAGATCTACATCTCATTACCTTCTTCTCAATCAATGTCTACAAGTATGATTTATGTATTGTTTGTATCTAAGTGTATGGTCAAGATGCTTTGCCAAAAAAAAAAGTATGGTCAAGATCTTAAACAAAAATACAATAATTATTAAAAATCAAATTTAGTTGATATTTTTTTCACATGTAGTACCGGTGTAACACCCCACCTTCGCCAGGGCGGCTCTTGCAAGCAACTCTGACTTTGGTGGGGCGTTTTTAAAACAAGGTAAACATGCATAAGGATATAGCAAGGCAGGACATGACATATATATATGTAAATAAACAGAGTAGATAAAACAGCGGAAGATTTTTAAACCATTTCAAAACACAAGTCTTGGTACATCAAAATGTCAATTTCCCAAATAAACAAGTCTAGTACATAAGATAACATTATCTGAAACTGAAAAGGAAAACTAAAAAGTAGCTATCCCCAAAGTGGAAAAACCATAGCGAGCTCAAGTCCAAAGCATACATGAGCTATCCAAGAAAGCAGCTAAGATCCAAGCTAGGCCCTGTATTCCCTCCCTGAGAACCTGGGGGGGGGGGGGGAGAAACGGAAGAAAAGAGGCGAAAGAAAACAGGTCAGTCAAAAAGACTGAGTAAGCCCTGCTACGATCAGTCTATAAACTAATAAAGTTAACAGCATGATGGAAACTGAGATGATCATAGATAACAACATACTGGCATGATAAATTAACTACAAGAAAGATAGAGGTGTCATCGCATAAACAAGGTTAAGTTTTGCACCATGGTGTACTAGCAAACCAACATAGCAGGTATTGATCCCTTGGCCCAAGCTTTGACCCAATAACATGAAGTGACCTTAATAAAAGGTCCAACCAAACGGTCTAGTCGATCGGCTCCCTATAAGCCTAACACGTCAAGTGTTGGTGTCCATACGGCCCACATATGGATGTAGTCAGACTGTGCTGGGTCCACCTTCGGGTGTATCAAGCCCTCGGGTGTCAACCCCAGACACTGAAGCAATAATGCACAGTCTAAACCTACTGGTACCCGTGCCTCGAGTTTGTCCAATACCGGAATACGTGCACGTCCGTAGCCCGCCTGGACCCGCACCGCTGTACCACTCAGCCGTCGCTTTGGTCGCTTACATCCGTCCAGTAATCGTGCCCCGCCCTAGCCTAGCCTCTAGGGTTGTAATGATACCAAACTGGGATTACTGCTGGAACAGACCACGTTGCTAGGGTTTCCTAAGAGGGTTAAGTGCTATTTAACCCTTCACTAATCATGGATTAAATTGGTTAAGTGTAACCGACAGTTCACAACTTAACCCCATTTCAATCCCTAAACCCCCAAATGGATTAAATTGGTTAAGTGTAACCGACAGTTCACACTTAACCTCATTTCAATCCCTCGAATCCCCAAATGGATTAAATTGGTTAAGTGTAACCGACAGTTCACACTTATCCCCATTTCAATCCCTCGAATCCCCAAATATGTTAAGTATTAGTGGACCATGACTTAACCCTAATCATGAGGCATTAATTAATTTAATGCACCTTAACCTCCCACATTAGACCTTGTTGTGGTTACTAGTTAGGCCGGGCGGGTCCAGGTAGCTTTACACCACAACTTGGTCTAACCTCGGGTCTTGGCACCACATGACCAACTTCTCCATTGGGTCCTATTGTTTGTAGCCACTAGTTAAGCCGGTCGGTTCCGGGTAGAATTACGCTACAAACTCAACCCAACCTCGAGTTGGCCACACTTATGTTTTCTAAGTGTCATGTCCACTTTATTTCAAAACATAGTTACAAGTCAACAAATACTTGGGTAGACCTAACTTAATAGGTAAATTCCCAAGGGGTAGACCTAACTTAATAGGTAAATTCCCAATCTTATATTTTCATGTATTTTAAGTTTACCCAAACCCCCCAACGTCATTCTATCGCTTACATATTCGTAGTAACGCATAAAGGATAGGAAGAGGGAACTTGGCATAACATACATGATGAACTTGCACTTCACAACAAACATGCATAACATGTTAGACTTGCATAACTTAGCATAGTGAACTTGCATATTACCATAAACATGCATAACATGTTAAACTTACCTAACATGGCATAGGGAACTTGCATAAACATGCATAACTTGTCAAACATGCATAACATGTCATTGTGAACTTGCATAAGCATGCATAACTTATTAAACATGCATAACATGGCATAGTGAACTTGCATAAACATGCATAACTTATCAAACTTGCAAATCATGGCTTAGTGAACTTGCATAAGCATGCATAACCCAATAAACTTGCAAATCATGGCTTAGTGAACTTGCATAAACATGCATAACTTATCAAACTTGCAAATCATGGCATATTGAACTTGCATAAACATGCATAATTTATCAAACTTGCAAATCATGGCATATTGAACTTGCATAAACATGCATAATTTATCAAACTTGCAAATCATGGCATATTGAACTTGCATAAACATGCATAACTTGTTAAACTTGCAAATCATGGCATATTGAACTCGCATAAGCATGCATAACTTATCAAACATGCATAAATCCCAATTTTCATCACATATTAACTTTAGAGTTTCTAAAATGAAGGTAAGAGGGCTTACAAATATTATGAAGACCCAAATCTACTAATGAAGATTGAGAAGCCCTTTTTATGCAAGCATATAAAAACCCAATCAAAGCTCCAATTAACAAAAATCCCAAAACTCTAGCTTTAGCAATTAAAGCTTGCAACTTGATGATGTATGCAAGCTAATGATCATTCATACAACTTAGAAATGCTTGTATGAACATCAAAACCTTCATAGAAATGATTTTTGAAGAGGGTGGAGGCTAGGGTTCTTAGGTGGAGGCCATTTGAGAATTCAATTTGACATAGTTTGGTTGCTAGAATGAATAATGGGGTTTTAGGGTAGGATTAAGGGCTTATTTATAGAAGATTAGAGTGTTTTTAGCCCTAGGATTAACCCTAGGTTAGTTTAGGTCCGTCAGATTTCGGAACTCTCTAGAACCAAGCCACAAGATCAGACCAAAACCCAAAATGGTGCGCCAGGCAAAACTGCCTGGCCACCCCCTGTCGACAGGGCTGTCGACAGGGCAGTCGACACCCTGGGGACCCTGTCGACAGGCCTGTCGACATGCGGGTCCTGGCGGGAATTTTCCCGCCTGCGCCAGTTTGCCCTAACCCTTGTTTTTAATTTCAAATTTAAATCTGTTTTTACTTAGGAATTTTCTGAAAACTTCGTTGGGTCTTAATCGGGTCATACGGACTCCGATTTTCGAAAACTCGGACTCTATTTCGCGTATTTTTCGGAGACGAACGCAATGGCATAGCCCGTTTCCCTTGATTCACATTTTATAATTAGATTCTGCCTCGATTTATATTATAACAGATTATTGAAAATACGGGTTGTTACATCCTCCCCTCCTTAAAGGATTTCGTCCCCGAAATCTTCAAGTTAGGAAGAACGTATCCTACCATCCAATCATCCATCTACTTAAAGCATCATCCACGAGCAATCATTGTCCTTACAAGATTCTAAATGTGGTATGAACATATGCAAAAGTGTGTGTATATGTACTTACCTAATGCAGAAATCAGGCGGTTACTGATACAGTAAACCTCCTTAATGCATATGTATGTCAGTGAAAATCAGGTGGTTACTGATACAGTAAACCTCCTTAATGCATATGTATGTCAGTGAAATGAATCCATATGTATGCAAATTCCTAACTTAATTTATAGTATCTATATGAGTGCACATAACATTCATCCATATGCAACATCCATGTGGTAGCACAACAAGTTTCAACCATGAATAAGTGTAAGCACTCATGCATATGCAACATGAAGAGTGTGTGAGCCGATCTAGTGCCTAATGTGTATAATGCATCCACGAGTAACCACTTGCAAACACTTGCAACCACTTGCAACCATCAAGCATAACATGTTTCAAATACATGTTTCATCCAAAGGGTTTCTACCTAAGGTCCTCATGACAAGATAAACACGATAAACTAGATAAACATGGATAGAGAGATATGCTAAAAAGAGATCTTAGAAGATAAGCAAGATAAACTCCTTTTTGGATTACAAGAAATCCATTCAAACCTTGACATATAGTACTAACCGATGAGTCATAACCCCCTTATGGAGTTTACAACAGAAATAAGATCGAGAATGGGACCGAGAGGATATATACAAAAGATAACTTGCAAGCAAGCTCCACAGGAAAACAAGGATCAAGGATGCACTATTAAAAAGAGATATGACGCGCGTATCTAGTCTTCACTCTTCTTAGTCACGTTTCCTTGAGCTTAACCCCACTGTGCTTTGACCGTCTTTTACTTCATGATCCCTTGGCTTCCTAACTCCTATTTACCAAATTCGAGTGGGAACCCATTTCATTATCGCCTCTCGTCTTCCTTTTCCACTTATCCTTCTTTCTGTATACTTGGCTTAAACATAACTGTAACCTCATGATTTCATGCAAGCTCTCCAAAATTCACTAGTGAATCCTGGATCTCGTCTACTTACTATAAAGTATTCCATGCAGCAGTACTTTTCTTGGAAATACCCATCCACGTTGCCAATTGCCCTTATAAACGTGATTTTCTATAACTCATGCTTAATCGAAATGAACCATCCTCCTATGAGTGATAGGCCATACCTAGATTCAGTTGCCTACCCATGGCTTCCTGTAGGCTATTTCAAAACTGGCCAACTTCTTGAGGGTAAACCGTTGCTAACCATGATGCAGTCCTCTCGCTCTTCACCGGACTGAAATGAGCACTCTTCGTGAGTCCACCTATTATGACCCTCATACCCGTATTCCTTTTCTTTGATCTAGGTAGTCCATCCACATAATCTATCGAGATGTTTTCACACTTTCCCTTGTGGAACCTCCAATGGAGGTAATGGCCCGCCGGGCTTCTATGACTTGGCCTTAACCTGGTGGCACAACATGCATCCTGAGACCAACTCGGCCACCTCCTCGAGTGATGCGCATCTTTCAAAAACCTTCTTTACCAAGCCTTTCACTCGAGGAACACATAATCTCTCATCGCGCCTTAGTCATCCCTTGTCATCTATAATATACCTAGCGAGGTGACTTAACATCTCGCCTCGAATCAACTGGTCCATGTTCTTGACTAACTGCGGGTCTTCTTCCTGTGAAACCCCCTTCTTGATCCAGAAGGGTAAGTCTAAGCTCAGGGAATGCTAACTAACTAGCCAAACGGAGAAGCTTCTTACTTCAATTGCCCTCCTCAGGGTTTTCCGGTCTTAAACCGCAACCACTTTAGCGGAATCCACCGCTAAGCCTTACTTAGGGACTATGTGCCCAAGAAATCCAACTTCCTTCCTCCAAAGTGACATTTGGAGAACTTGACCTTCACCTGGTGGCTCTAAGCGTATCCATCACCTCCTTGAGATGTCTAGCATGCTCTTCCTTGTTCTTTTAAGGAGATCAAAATATCGTCTACGACGACCACGACAAACTTGTTCAAGGACTCCCTAAAACACCCTACCCATCAAGTTCGCGTAATATGCGGGTGCCTTAGTCAAACCAAATAGCATGACTAGCCATTCCAAAAATCCATCTAGAGTCCTAAACTCAGTCTTGTCAATTCCATCCTCAGCCATCCTAAGCTGATGGAATCCGGTAGCTAGATCAAAAGAAAACAGATGCTCCTACAAGCTGATCAAACAAATCATCGATCCTTGGTTAACGGTTGTCTATCGTTCTCACGATAATCAACACATAAGCAAAGCAAACTGTCCACATTAGTAACGAATACTACTGGAGCACCTTACTCGAAAATGCTTCGTCTCAGGAAGTTCTTCTCAAGCAACTCCCTGACTTGCTTTCTTAACTCTCATCTCGTGAGGTCATGTGCCTAACCGGCCACGAAACTGGCTTGGTATTACCAACCAGGTAATGCGGAAATCTATCCCACGTCCAGGGGTAACCCCTTCACTCCACCCAAGATATCAGGATATTCTCGGACCACCCTCACAGATTGCAAACTATCGATAGACGAGTCGAGGGATTCAAGATAACATAACATGACGGGACCCATAGGGTTGCTAGAAATTTCTAGGGTATTACCGAGGCGAGTCATGAGCCTCACAACCCTATATACAAAAACCAAGAATGGCTCCAAAACAGGACAACCATTCCATGCCCAAAACCAACCCATATCCCCTGAACCCGAGAATATAAGCATCCCACGAGAATTCTATACTCAAGATAGAAATTTTCAAATCCACCCAGACCACAGACAATTGGGCGGAACCCCCAATTGGATTTGAAACACATACGGGATCATCAACTAGGCTAGTACTTAGGTGCAAACTTTCAACTAGATCAAATGAAATAAAACTATGCGATGTTTCAGAATCAAACAAAGTACGAACAGGGAAAGTCAGAAAATGTAAACAAGACTTTCAATAGAAACACTACCTCTATCATGAGCTGGAAGAACGGTGCTGAGGGGATGAACTCGCCCTCCAGATAGTCCTGCATACTGAGTCTGACCTTGCCCTTGTTTCCTCGGGCAATTCTTGCTGAGATGTCCAAACTCACCACACTGAAAGCATTCGCCCCGCTTTCTCTTCTTCTTCCTACATTCCCTGGATATATGTCCAACTTTACCACAGAAGTTGCATTTCCTATCCTCTCTTGGCTTGTCCTTGCGGTTGTTGTCACTCTTGCCTCGTTTCCCGGAATTTACCCTCTTGCCTTGAGACTCATTCGCCTTGACCTCTTTCTTGTCATTGTTATCTTCTTCTTGAAGTAGGGCCATATTCACCAAACTCTCGAAAGTCGCCCCCAAGGGTATATGAGACATGGCCAAACCATGTAATGGCTCGTTTAATCCTAGAGCAAAGTGTAGGGCCTTCTTCTGAGCTGTATTAACCAAGTCTAAATTGACCCGAGCCAGTTGATTAAACTTATCTATGTATTCCCTAATAGTCATGTCCCCTTGCTTCAGTGATAAGAACCTCAGTCCAAACCTTCCTCTAAAATCATCCCAAGTCTCAATTGGCCTAGTAGCGGTGGTGACTACCCACCAACGTGCAGCTTCTTCCTTTAGCAGCCATACTGCCAATAAAACCTTCCTGCGGTCACCTATATCAAAGGTGGCTAAAAGATCTTCGGTCTCTTTCAACCAATTCCTTGCTTCTACAAAAGTCTCTGTTCCACTAAAATTCTTGCCACCCATCATCTTAAAGTTCTTACAAGTTTCCGCAAAATCCGCTTGTGGAGGCTGAGGGGGAAGAGGAACATCAGCTACGGGAGGAGGAGGAGGAACAGCGGCCTCGACTGGAAAGACAACATTAGAGACACCCGGGACCGGTGCCGTGACTTCCAAGTACCGACGAAACCAATCGGGTATTGTTACTCCTTCGGGCAAGATGAGATTATCAGACATGCTGGAAACGAAAAGAAAAGAGTTCAAACGAGGGGTCAAAGGATAGTGCTAATGGCTTTTGGGGAATAGCCTTTTAAAATAACTAGACCTTTCTTTGGAAAATACTTTATACTTGGTTTTGAAAATATTTTTTCAAAAGTTTTAAAAACCTTTTTATCCCTTCTCGTAAACCTGGCTCTGATACCAAATGTAACACCCCACCTTCGCCAGGGCGGCTCTTGCAAGCAACTCTGACTTTGGTGGGGTGTTTTTAAAACAAGGTAAACATGCATAAGGATATAGCAAGGCAGGACATGACATATATATATGTAAATAAACAGAGTAGATAAAACAGCAGAAGATTTTTAAACCATTTCAAAACACAAGTCTTGGTACATCAAAATGTCAATTTCCCAAATAAACAAGTCTAGTACATAAGATAACATTATCTGAAACTGAAAAGGAAAACTTAAAAGTAGCTATCCCCAAAGTGGAAAAACCATAGCGAGCTCAAGTCCAAAGCATACATGAGCTATCCAAGAAAGCAGCTAAGATCCAAGCTAGGCCCTGTATTCCCTCCCTGAGAACCTGGGGGGGGGGAAACGGAAGAAAAGAGGCGAAAGAAAACAGGTCAGTCAAAAAGACTGAGTAAGCCCTGCTACGATCAGTCTATAAACTAATAAAGTTAACAGCATGATGGAAACTGAGATGATCATAGATAACAACATACTGGCATGATAAATTAACTACAAGATAGATAGAGGTGTCATCGCATAAACAAGGTTAAGTTTTGCACCACGGTGTACTAGCAAACCAACATAGCAGGTATTGATCCCTTGGCCCAAGCTTTGACCCAATAACATGAAGTGACCTTAATAAAAGGTCCAACCAAACGGTCTAGTCGATTGGCTCCCTATAAGCCTAACACGTCAAGTGTTGGTGTCCATACGGCCCACATATGGATGTAGTCAGACTGTGCTGGGTCCACCTTTGGGTGTATCAAGCCCTCGGGTGTCAAACCCAGACACTGAAGCAATAATGCACAGTCTAAACCTACTGGTACCCGTGCCTCGAGTTTGTCCAATACCGGAATACGTGCACGTCCGTAGCCCGCCTGGACCCGCACCGCTGTACCACTCAGCCGTCGCTTTGGTCGCTTACATCCGTCCAGTAATCATGCCCCGCCCTAGCCTAGCCTCTAGGGTTGTAATGATACCAAACCGGGATTACTGCTGGAACAGACCACGTTGCTAGGGTTTCCTAAGAGGGTTAAGTGCTATTTAACCCTTCACTAATCATGGATTAAATTGGTTAAGTGTAACCGACAGTTCACAACTTAACCCCATTTCAATCCCTAAACCCCCAAATGGATTAAATTGGTTAAGTGTAACCGACAGTTCACACTTAACCTCATTTCAATCCCTCGAATCCCCAAATGGATTAAATTGGTTAAGTGTAACCGACAGTTCACACTTATCCCCATTTCAATCCCTCGAATCCCCAAATTGGTTAAGTATTAGTGGACCCTGACTTAACCCTAATCATGAGGCATTAATTAATTTAATGCACCTTAACCTCCCACATTAGACCTTGTTGTGGTTACTAGTTAGGCCGGGCGGGTCCGGGTAGCTTTACACCACAACTTGGTCTAACCTCGGGTCTTGGCACCACATGACCAACTTCTCACATTGGGTCCTTTTGTTTGTAGCCACTAGTTAAGCCGGTCGGTTCCGGGTAGAATTACGCTACAAACTCAACCCAACCTCGAGTTGGCCACACTTATGTTTTCTAAGTGTCATGTCCACTTTATTTCAAAACATAGTTACAAGTCAACAAATACTTGGGTAGACCTAACTTAATAGGTAAATTCCCAAGGGGTAGACCTAACTTAATAGGTAAATTCCCAATCTTATATTTTCATGTATTTTAAGTTTACCCAAACCCCCCAACGTCATTCTATCGCTTACATATTCGTAGTAACGCATAAAGGATAGGAAGAGGGAACTTGGCATAACATACATGATGAACTTGCACTTCACAACAAACATGCATAACATGTTAGACTTGCATAACTTAGCATAGTGAACTTGCATATTACCATAAACATGCATAACATGTTAAACTTACCTAACATGGCATAGGGAACTTGCATAAACATGCATAACTTGTCAAACATGCATAACATGTCATTGTGAACTTGCATAAGCATGCATAACTTATTAAACATGCATAACATGGCATAGTGAACTTGCATAAATATGCATAACTTATCAAACTTGCAAATCATGGCTTAGTGAACTTGCATAAACATGCATAACCCAATAAACTTGCAAATCATGGCTTAGTGAACTTGCATAAACATGCATAACTTATCAAACTTGCAAATCATGGCATATTGAACTTGCATAAACATGCATAATTTATCAAACTTGCAAATCATGGCATATTGAACTTGCATAAACATGCATAATTTATCAAACTTGCAAATCATGGCATATTGAACTTGCATAAACATGCATAACTTGTTAAACTTGCAAACCATGGCATATTGAACTCGCATAAGCATGCATAACTTATCAAACATGCATAAATTCCAATTTTCATCACATATTAACTTTAGAATTTCTAAAATGAAGGTAAGAGGGCTTACAAATATTATGAAGACCCAAATCTACTAGTGAAGATTGAGAAGCCCTTTTTATGCAAGCATATAAAAACCCAATCAAAGCTCCAATTAACAAAAATCCCAAAACTCTAGCTTTAGCAATTAAAGCTTGCAACTTGATGATGTATGCAAGCTAATGATCATTCATAAAACTTAGAAATGCTTGTATGAACATCAAAACCTTCATAGAAATGATTTTTGAAGAGGGTGGAGGCTAGGGTTCTTAGGTGGAGGCCATTTGAGAATTCAATTTGACATAGTTTGGTTGCTAGAATGAATAATGGGGTTTTAGGGTAGGATTAGGGGCTTATTTATAGAAGATTAGAGTGTTTTTAGCCCTAGGATTAACCCTAGGTTAGTTTAGGTCCGTCAGATTTCGGAACTCTCTAGAACCAAGCCACAAGACCAGACCAAAACCCAAAATGGTGCGCCAGGCAAAACTGCCAGGCCACCCCCTGTCGACAGGGCTGTCGACAGGGCAGTCGACACCCTGGGGACCCTGTCGACAGGCCTGTCGACATGCGGGTCCTGGCGGGAATTTTCCCGCCTGCGCCAGTTTGCCCTAACCCTTGTTTTTAATTTCAAATTTAAATCTGTTTTTACTTAGGAATTTTCTGAAAACTTCGTTGGGTCTTAATCGGGTCATACGGACTCCGATTTTCGAAAACTCGGACTCTATTTCGCGTATTTTTCCGAGACGAACGCAATGGCATAGCCCGTTTCCCTCGATTCACATTTTATAATTAGATTCTGCCTCGATTTATATTATAACAGATTATTGAAAATACGGGTTGTTACAACCGGAGCAAGGTTGATGATTATATTCTTAGTTCAAATTCATAGTAGAATCATGTTGGTATTATGTTTTTCCGCAATTAATCAACTTGATTCTTATATAATGTCATGTATTGATTATGTTTATTCATATTACATGTTAATATTATAATTATTTTTTATCAACTGATTTAGCGATTTATTATGATTATGATGCAATAATTATTTTGGGTCTATTTTTCATTTTTTTTGTATCACTAATAGGCCAAAACATGCCTTTTGTATCAGAATTGAATGAAATTTTCATAGTTGATTGAAAACATCAGGATCTCTGAACAAACATCGCTCTGCTGTGAATTTTTACATTTTTTTGACTGCTTTTCTAGCAGCAACCATAATAATGATTCATGATAGTTGAAATTTCGTATGATGTTCTTGCGAAATTTTGGTTGAACAGAATTAAACTTGCTCCTTTAAAGTATTTGTGTGTCTTCTTATCATTGAAATAAATGTCAATGACACTAATTTGGATTATTATTTGATCCACATAACGACTAATTGCATTTATTTCTATAACAATTGTGTTAAATAAGGTGGTTACGATAATAAATCAATTAATTAATTGTCATAAATACATTAATGTTTCGGTTATACTAAATTAATGAGGAGCAAGTTGGTGTTCAGTAAATGGAAAGGCATATATTTTATTATTTGATCATTTTATTATACTATAAATATTTGCGACTTTACTCATTGGAAATATGTTTCCTTTTTATGCGTAGGTTAGCATAAACTAAATAGAAACAATAGTTGATTTGTGTTGTTTGGTATGATATTTTCTGTGTCATTTAGATATAAGTTTATGTGGCGCTTAATTTTAGCATTCAAATGTGACTTTCTTTATGTAATTATTTATGAAGTCTGTTATTGTACTTATTTACGGAATGTCACTAATATAACCACATATTTAAAGAAAAAATTGTAATGGCTATGATTAAAATATAAGGGGATATAGTTATAATTTTGTCACTCAGAAATTTGATGAACAATTTTTTGGTGACATGTATAACCTAATGAAGTCAATATTCATATTATATTGTTTTGATTATCACCAAGTTATATACATGTATATTGTATTTTCTCAGGATCAATACATTCAGCAATACAATATTCATATTATATTGTTTTGATTATCACCACAGTGATAACAATTCAATACAGGTATACTGTATTTCATTATCGTATGACATTCATATTATTGTTTGTAATCTGCCACATCTGATTCAAAATATGTCTTGAATGTTAGACTAAGTAATCTTATTATTGGTTAAATTTTTAGCAAAACGTTTTACTTATAGGTAAACTATGCATCATAAGTAAAAATAACCATTAAGTAGATGACTTAGTTATGTGATTGAGCATGTATAGGATATCTACATATACCATACTAGTTTAATTGTAAGCCATAAGTCGCTTATTTATGTTTGAATCTTAGTCGTGAATGTTATATATATATGTATATATATATATATATATATTATCTTTTATCCAAATTTAACTATTGTGAGATCGTTCCAATATTTCAGTTCCTCAAACTACCCAACTTAATTCCTTTGTCAACTCAGTTCCTAAACTAAATGGAAATAATTATAATGAGTGGAAAGAACATGTTGAGTTTTACTTGGGTGTACTAGAGACAGACATGGGTTTGACTATGCACAAACCCGCTGATCTTATGGCTGCGTCCATAGAGGATGAGAAACTTGTCCATGATGTATGGACTAAATCTAATAAACTATGTCTGAAGTTCCTACATCTAACCACTGCATCCAATATTAAGTCTTCCATTCCTGAAAATGAAACCTTAACTGCTACGGAATACTTAAAGATAATCACTGAACACTTTAAGCCTGGTGACATAGCTATTGCTGGGAAACTCATGGCTGAACTAACTACTGCTCGCTATTATGGTACTAAGACCATGCAACAACATGTATTAACACAACTAACTTGAATGCAAAGTTAGGTAAATTGAGCATGAAAGTAGAGGATTCGTTCCTAGTCCAATTTATTCTCAACCTCTTGCCTCCACAGTATGGACCTTTCCATATTCATTACAACACGATTATGGAAACATGGAATGCGAATCAATTAACCATTAAGATGGCTCAAGTAGATGCTAGAATTAAGTAGCAAAAAAACCATGTTGCTAACGCAAATTACATGCATGGGAATGGGAATGGGAAGAACAAACCCGAAAAAAAAATGGAAGGACAGTAAGAAGCATTCCTCCAATCGGAATAATTCTTCCAGCCACTCCAGTCAACCTACATCAAAGAAGGTTAAGAAGAGTGATAAGTGCCACTTTTGCAAAAAGAGTGGACACAGTTAGAAGGATTGTGTAAAGAGTAGAGAATGGTTCGAAAAGAAGGGTAAGCCTCTGGCTTTTGTATGTTTCCAATCAAATTATGTAGAAGCACCTTCTAATATTTGTTGGATTGACTCTGGATCTAATGTTCATGTTTCAGACATAATGTAGGGATACCTTACAACTCGGAACATAAGTCCAAATAAACCCTATCTTTACATGAGAAATTAGGTGAAAGCACCAGTAGAAGCCATTGTACATGTTCGTTTAACATTTAGTACGGGCTTTCATTTATATTTAGAGGACACTCTTTATGTTTATACAGTTTCTTGTAATTTGATTTCCTTGTCTAAGTTGATCTTGATGGTTTTTCTTCATGTACAGGTGATGGATGTTTTATGTTGTTTAAAAACAATGAATTAGTAGGTTTCGGAATTTTAGTTAATGGTTTATATCAAATTACTCTTGATAATTCATTTTATTAATGTCTTAATGTAACCTTGCATCCCAAAATTGGTTTAAAACATAGTACGGCATGTGGGAGTTCTTCGTTCTTGTGGCATAAAAGACTTTGTCGTATATCCACAGAAAGAGTTAACTCGTTAGTGGAAAAAGGAATTCTTCCAATTCTTGATTTCACTGATTTGAGGTTTGTAAAGATTGCATTAAGGGTAAGCAAACTAAACATACCAAGAAAGGAGCCACAAGAAGTACTGAACTACTTGAAATTATACATACAGACCTTTCGATCATCCACCTTTTGGTGGAGAAAATTATTTCAATACCTTCATTGATGATTACTCACGCTATTGTTATCTTTACCCTTATCTTGTTAAATCTCAATCTATGAATGCTGTAGAATCCTACATAACCGAGGTTGAGAGACAATTGGATAAAAAGGTAAAAACCATTAGGTCTGATAGAGGTGGTGAATATTATGGAAAGTATGATGAGTCGGGACAACACCCTGACCCTTTTGCTCAACTTCTTGAAAAAAATAGAAATTATTCCTCAGTACACAATGCCTGGTTCACCATGTATGAATGGTGTTGCTGAGAGACGTAATCATACACTTTTAGATATGGTTAGGAGTATGATGAGTAATTCAAACTTAGCCATATCATTGTGGGTGTGTGCCCTTATGACTACTATATGTATCTTGAACCAGGTTCCCAATAAAGCTGTCCCTTAAACACCTTTCGAGATGTGGAAAGGATGGAAACCCAATTTAAGACATTTACGTGTTAGGAATGTCCAACATAGTCATGCATTCATAATCCACATGAGAAGAAACTGGATAGAAAAACCATTAGTGTGTTTTTTATTGGATACCCTGAAAGATCAAAAGGGTATAAGTTTTACTATCCTGATCATAGCACCAGAATTGTAGAAACAGGCAATGCTAAATTCCTTGAGAATGACGAAGTCAGTGGGAGTGATCCAGTTAGAGAAATGGTCATCAGAGAGATTCAGGCACCTATACCAAATCCTTTGCTTAGAATTTCAATTGACATTATTCTACCTAATGTCGTTGGTCAAGCTAATAATGTAGAACCAATTTTCAATGATCATGCACTTCATCATGAGCCTTTTGCCATTGAACCGAATGTGAATACAACACCTGAGGTAGCATTAAGGAAGTCCACTAGACCATGAAGACTAGCTATTTCACATGATTATATGTTGTACTAGCAAGAATGTGAATTTAACATGGGATTGGAAAAAGATCCGGCTACATATTCACAAGCCATGGAAAGTGAAGATCATGAGAAATGGATGATGCCATGTTTGAAGAGATGAAATCTATGGCTGCAAATATAGTTTGGGAGTTAGTCGATTTACCAGAAGGACATAAGAAAGTCAGTTGTAAATGGGTCTATAAGACTAAACGCGACTCTCTTGGTAAAATCGAACGACATAAAGCTAGACTTGTAGCTAAAGGGATCCATCAAAAAGAGGGCACTGATTATAATGAGACTTTCTCTCCAGTTTCAAAGTAGGATTCCTTACGAATCATCATGGCTTTAGTAGCTCATTTAGATTTAGAGTTGCATCAATTGGATGTGAAAACGACTTTTCTGAATGGGAGTTTAGAAGAAGAAGTCTATATGGCTCAGCTAGAAGGCTTCATTATAGACGGAAAGGAAAACATGGTCTATTTGTTAAAAAGATCAATATATGGACTAAAGCAAGCTTCATGACAACGGTACCTTAAGTTTCATGATATCGTTACCACCTTTGGGTTCATTGAAAACATTGTTGATCAGTGCATATACCTGAATATTAGTGGGAGTAAGTTTGCATTTCTGGTTCTATATGTTGATATCTTGATAGCTAGTAGTGACCTTGGCTTATTATGGGAAACCAAGTATTTTCTTTCTCAAAACTTTGAAATGAAAGATATGGGAGATGCTTCTTATGTGATTGGGATAGAAATATTCTATGACAGATCACGTAGGATTTTCGGACAGCTCAAAATAGCAATATCACAAAAGTTTTGGACAATTTTGCACGGCGTCATGTGATCCTAATGCTGCTCCAATTCAGAAGGGGAACAAATTCAGCTTAAGTCAATGTCCTTAAACTGAGTTTGAATGTGATCGAATGAGATACTATCCTTATGCATCTCTTGTAGGGAGTTTGGGATATATAATGGTTTGCACTAGACCAGACATCAGTTTTGAAGTAGACATTCTAGGTCACTACCAAAGCAATCCAGGCATTAATCATTGGAAATCTACAAAGAAAAAGTTAAGGTACTTACAAGGAATAAAGAAACTTATGCTCACATTTAGGGTTGTTGATCGCCTTGAATTAACTTGATACATGGATCCAGAGTTTAATGAATGTGTGGACACTAGGAAGAGCACTTTTGGTTATGTATTCATGTTAGCTTGTGGTGATGTTTTATGTAGAAGTGCCAAACAATACATCATAGCATCATCCACTATGGAGGTCAAATTCGTAGCATGCTTTGAGGCTACGATTCAAGCATTATGGTTGTGAAATTTCATTTCAGGGCTTACAGTCATGGAATATATTACTAGATCGCTAAAAATTTATTGTGATACCACCGCAGCTATATTATTTTCAAAGAATGATAAATATTCTAAGGGTATAAAGCACATCAAGATGAAATATTTATCCATCAAGGGCAAATTTCAGAAGAAAAGAGTGTCAATTGAGCACATCAATACTTGTGCTAATATAGTAGATCCACTAACTAAGGGGATACTATAACACCCTGTATTTTCTGTGAACGTATAAGTAACAAATTAAAGTATACTTAATTTTTAGAAGAATAATTAAGGGAAACGGGTTGCGCCGTTGCGTTCGTATCGAAATTCTGCTTGAGATAGAGTCCGAGTTTGCGTAAAACAGATACCGTATGAAGGAGATACGGACGAACAAAGTTAGGCAGAAAAACCGGAATCAGGTCAGAAATGCACTGGCGCACTTGTGAAGTGCGCCAGCACAAAAATACACTGGCGCACATGTCGAGCCAGAAACCTGCACAGGGTTCTAAAGAGTTCTAATGACGATTTTTGATGTGCTGGACGGACCTGATGGCTTCTAGGGTGATCTAATGGTTCTGAAACACTCTCTACACCTATAAGTATGTGATTAACCTAACCCTAATTCATAAAATATTGCCTATGACACCATTATGCTACCAAACTCTCTCTTAAACCCTAGCCGCCACCTCTAAATCTAATCTCAAGTGTTCATTCACAATTCAAATTAAAGTTTAGAGCTGCAACAACAATCGAAGAAGATTAATCAGCGTTTCTGCATCAAATTCGATTTATAATCCTTTTCTTTAGCCACGAAAGGCAAGTACAGTTATTTTTCGATATGAACGTTAATTATGATTGTGACATGGATTGTAAATCTGAATTTGAGGTTATGTCTTTTCTGTTCTGTTTAGATCTATCTTATTCTGTATCCCTTTCTTCTTTCTGTTCTATAGCCAGGCTACTACGAGCCTGCGCCGAATCTCATAAGAGATTAACGCACGAACGATAAATTTTGGGACAAATAATGAATAATGCATAATTGGACATGAAACTATTGCCTATGGTTATGATTCACGCCTATGAGACTATTTCCTATGACTATGATTCATTGACTATGAGACTGTTGCCTATGACTATGATTCATTGACTATGAGACTATTGCCTATGACTGTGATTCATGACTATGAGACTATTGCCTATGACATTGAATAAGAAACTATTGTGAGTAGTCGCCCATGACTATTGTGGTTAGTTACCTATGACTATTGTAGTTAGTTTCTTATGCCTATTCCCTTAATGATGTTAGATCTCATATTTAGTATGTAACTTTGCTAGTTTATTCCCATTCACTCTTATGTACATCGAGCCTATAGGGCCATTTCATGAGTATTTAGAGAACTTGTGGAAACATGTTATACGGGGATTGGGCGTAGCTTGATTAAGTAAATCTGGCATAGCAAATATGTTGGCATAATCTGAGTTGGCTATAATAGAGAATGATTTACATGTGTATTAGTCTTGAACATAAAGGGTGAACTAGAATATTAAATCTAGTTTTGACATGAAATGTAAATGGGAATATTAAGGCTAAAATTTGGGGCATATATTTTATTATGAATTATGACCTTGATTTAGGCATATAAGTTTAGGCTAAATTTATGATTAGGCAAGATAGGTAAATAGAGTTTTAGATATATATAATCTGCTAAATCTGTTATCTGCTAAATCTGTTATATTGCCTAATCTGCTAGTTCTGTTATATTGCCTAAACTGCTAATTAGATTGAATTGCCTAATCTGCTAATTATGTTAAATTTCCTTATCTGCTAAATAGCCTAATCTGCAAGATCTCTTATCTGTTGAATGACGTAATCTGTTGGAACTGAAATGCTGAAATTTGAAGTATGTGAATCTGTTGGCTCGATTTAAATTTGAGCAAAACTTGTTAATAGAACCTCGAATAATCTGCTGTAACTTGTACAGAAGTTTAATCTGTTAAATAAACAGAATTAGTCTGATATCTGAAAAATCTGTATTGGAATGAATTGGCTATGACACGAGGTTAGACTCTATTTGCGGTAGAAGCCTGCCCGGAACCAACCGGCTTAACCAGCGACCACAAACTGTCAGTCTAATGTGAGAGGTCATAGGCATAACTAAAATATGCTTAGACACGAGGTTAGGTTTGGCTTGTGGCCGAAGTCTTCCCGGAACCGCCCGGCATATCCAGCGGCCACAAGCTACCGACCTAATGTGAGAGGTCTGTGCATTAATATTTAATTAATGCAAATCTGGGATAAATATGATGTCTAAAACATGTTGGGTGGATAGGGTTAAACCAATTGGACTAATGAATTTAACAAACCCGTTTCGTGAATCTGTAGGCCCAATTACAAAGTTAGACAATCTGTAAGTCTGTTAAATCTGTACATCTGATTCGTTAGTCTAAAAACTTGTTAACTTGATTGTCTGATCTGGGAACTAGTAAATCTGAACTCTGTATGCCTGAAACTTGTAAACAAGTTGATCTGAAATCTGTTAGTCTGGGTACACAAGGTTAGGATGGGTAATTACTTGTGTCATCCATTGTGTGGGACTCATATTAGTCAGTCACCCTTTCGGGTATCAAAACTATGACCCAACAGTAGGTAGGGTCCGGGCACGCTTACTGAACTAATTATAAGCAGTTCATTCTGATAATGGCGAGGGGTGTTGATGGTGCGTTACAATCGGGTCATGTTCATGCATGGATCCTAGTTTTCCTCTGAGGATGTAAGACGCCGTGACATCTATAAATAGGTCTGTGTCATTCAAAGGTTGCCACTTTAGGGAATGATACACCCTTTTGTGGGGCTGGCACAGGGTATTTATGTATTAGGGAGCCGATCGCGTGGGGTAGGATTTAGGGTACACTTAGTTCTATCTATTCTGTGGGGTACCGTCTGTTTCTGTTGGGTGGTAACACCTGTCTGTTTCTGTGTGGTACCATTTGTTGGGGGTGGTAAAGGCCCATTTACTAGCGTACACCTAATTATACATTCTGTTTGCGTAGGGATTAACCTGTTTCTGTTTCTGCACCTTCTGTTCGGGTAGTAAAGGCCCATTATTGGCATTCTGTTTCTGTACCTTCTGTTGGGGTGGTAAAGGCCCATTACTAGCATTCTCTTCTGTGGAAATTTTTCTGTTTCCGTTTCTGTTTCAGTTTAGACATTAGGATAACACCTAATCCTGTTATACTAGTATTAGTGCAGAGAAGTGAAAAGTAATATCATCATGTTTCTTCTGTTTAACTAAGTATATATGTTATTCCAATTTCCTGTTATCTCTCATCCAGTTTTATTTGCATGCCATGACATTATTATCTGTTCATAACTGAAAGTCACTGGACTTGCCAGACTTTATGTCTAACCCTTGTTGTTTCGCCTCTTTTCTTCCGTTTCCCCCCAGGTTTATGGGGTGGAAATCTAGGAGCTTGAATTGGATCTTCTCTGCTTGAAGTATCGTTTGGCTTTGGCATGGCAGTTTATGTTGGGGATTATGATTTTAAAAACTATGCATTCTGAAGGCTTTTGTACAAGGCTGATATTTTGTACTTGAATTCCGATATTGTGATTTGAAAGGATGTAACCAAACTTACTTCGGTTTCTGTTGTAATAAAACTATAAATTTTTCAAGTACTGTTTTATCTGTCTTGTAAGTTTCTGTTCTGTCTACTAAAACGCTCCATCAAAGTTAAGGCATTCCCTTTGTGAGTGACCTTAACGGAGGTAGGGTGTTACACTTAGAATCAGAGCTGAAGGTTACCAGATTAGATAGAAGTTTTTGAAAACTATTTTCAAAAAGGTTTTAAAAGGAAGTATTTTCAAAAGTAAAGTTTATTTTGAAAAACATAATCCCCAAAAGTCAGATATCTTTCTTCCGATTCTTTGTTTCGAATCCCTTCCTCTTTCCCTTTTTAATCTCTTCTTCCGCGTATAGATGTTTTTTTTCTAAGATACGTAAGAACTTCCGTACGGTGGGCGGAAAATCGTTTCATGGGAATGAGACGGTTATCAAAACTAGAAGGAAGTGGAGGACTTGTTGGTACCTTTGAGGTAGGAAAATTTCTGAGAAGGTTTAACTTCCTTATCTGATTAGTAAGAAGAACTCTTTCTGATTCTAGCATTTTGATTCTGTAGTTAAGTCTCTGCACTTTAATACTAGTCTTCTTTCTGGTTCCGTTGTAGTCTCAAAACCCATAAGGGTTACGACTCATCTGTTTGTGATAGGTTGGGTTTTGAGGGCATCTGTGTTAGGCGTTAAGATGACTGTGACACATACATTTCGGTTTTTTTTGGTATATGGTTAGGCTTTCTCAAGCTTAGTTTCCTAAAAATCATTTGATAATCTGATCTGTACCAGTAGTCTGTAAGTATCTTGATATTTCTGAAAAGGTTAGGGGTTTTTACTCGAAGCATGAAGTAGATTTCCAGTTTGGTATTGTTTAATGGGAGTAATTCACTGGGTGTCAATCTGCTGTTGATTTCGGTCTTCGGGGTTGTTACTTATGGAATTATTTTCTTAAGCGATGTCTAATAGGAATAGAGCTCTTGTTTTAATCGTTTTGCTTCTATCACTCAGCTGTATCCTATCGATCGAGTCTCGACCTTTAGGTAGAAACTATTGGGTGTAAACATGTGTTTGAGACATGTTATGTTTGACGGTTGCAAGTGGATGCAAGTGGTTGCTAGTGGTTGCTCGTGGATGCATATACACACACACTAGGCACTAGATCGGCTCAAAAACACTCTCATACTGCATATGGATGTGTGTGCATTTTTTTTATCCTTATGAATGCAAAATGGTTGAATTAGCACATGGATGTTGCATATGAATGAATGGTTGTGCACTCGTATAGAAATGATATGTATCAAATAGGAAAATTGCATACATGTTGGACTCATGGCACCGACATAATTCGCATTAAGGAGGTCAACTGAATTAGTAGACCGCCTGATCTTTGCATTAGATAAGAAACATATACACAAACTTTTGCATATGTTCATACAACATTAGAAGTTTCTAAGGACAATGGATGCTTGTCGACGATGGTTGAGTAGATGGGTGATTGGAGGGTAGGACACATTCTTCTTAAGTTGAAGATTTCGGGGACGAAATCCTTTAAGGAGGGGAGAATGTAACACCCCGTATTTTCTGTGAACGTATAAGTAACAAATTAAAGTATACTTAATTTTTAGAAGAAGAATTAAGGGAAACGGGTTGCGCCATTGCGTTCGTCTCGAAATTCTGCTTGAGATAGAGTCCGAGTTTGCGTAAAAAGGATACCGTATGAAGGAGATATGGACGAACGAAGTTAGGTAGAAAAACCGGAATCAGGCCAGAAATGCACTAGCGCACTTGTGAAGTGCGCCAGCACAAAAATACACTGGCGCACTTGGGATGTGCGCCCATGTCGAGCCAGGAACCTGCACAGGGTTCTAGAGAGTTCTGATGACGATTTTTGCGTGCTGGACGGACCTGATGGCTTCTAGGGTGATCTAATGGTTCTGAAACACTCTCTACACCTATAAATATGTGATTAACCTAACCCTAATTAATAAAATATTGCCTATGACACCATTATGCTACCAAACTCTCTCTTAAACCCTAGCCGCCGCCTCTAGATCTAATCTCAAGTGTTCATTCACAATTCAAATTAAAGTTTAGAGCTGCAACAACAATCGAAGAAGATTAATCAGCGTTTCTGCATCAAAATCGATTGATAATCCTTTTCTTTAGCATGAAAGGAAAGTACAGTTATTTTCCGATATGAACGTTAATTATGATTGTGACATAAATTGTAAATCTGAATCTGAGGTTACGTCTGTTCTGTTCTGTTTATATCTATCTTATTCTGTATCCCTTTCTTCTTTCTGTTCTATAGCCAGGCTACTACGAGCCTGCGCCGAATCTCATAAGAGATTAATGCACGAACGATAAATTTTGGGACAAATAATGAATAATGCATAATTGGACATGAAACTATTGCCTATGGTTATGATTCACGCCTATGAGACTATTGCCTATGACTATGATTCATTGACTATGAGACTATTGCCTATGACTATGATTCATTGACTATGAGACTATTGCCTATGACTATGATTCATTGACTATGAGACTATTGCCTATGACTGTGACTCATGACTATGAGACTATTGCCTATGACATTGAATAAGAAACTATTGTGATTAGTCGCCCATGACTATTGTGGTTAGTTACCTATAACTATTGTAGTTAGTTTCTTATGCCTATTCCCTTAATGATGTTAGATCTCATATTTAGTATGTAACTTTTCTAGTTTATTCCCATTCACTGTTATGTATATCGAGCCTATAGGGCCATTTCATGAGTATTTAGAGAACTCGTGGAAACATGTTATATGGTGATTGGGCATAGCTTGATTAAGTAAATCTGGCATAGCAAATATGTTGGCATAATCTGAGTTGGCTATAATAGAGAATGATTTACATGTGTATTAGTCTTGGACATAAAGGGTGAACTAGAATATTAAATCTAGTTTTGACATGAAATGTAAATGAGAATATTAAGGCTAAAATTTGGGGCATATATTGTATTATGAATTATGACCTTGATTTAGGCATATAAGTTTAGGCTAAATTTATGATTAGGCAAGATAGGTAAATAGAGTTTTAGATATATATAATCTACTAAATCTGTTATCTGCTAAATCTGTTATGTTGCCTAATCTGCTAGTTCTATTATATTGCTTAAACTGCTAATTAGATTGAATTGCCTAACCTGCTAATTATGTTAAATTGCCTTATCTGCTAAATAGCATAATCTGCAAGATCTGTTATCTGTTGAATAACATAATCTGTTGGAACTGAAATGATGAAATTTGAAGTATGTGAATCTATAGGCTCGATTTAAATTTGAGCAAAACTTGTTAATAAAACATCGAATAATCTGCTGTAACTTGTACATAAGTTTAATCTGTTAAATAAACAGAATTAGTCTGATATCTGAAAAATCTGTATTGGAATGAATTGGATATGACACGAGGTTAGACTCTATTTGCGGTAGAAGCCTGCCCGGAACCAACTGGCTTAACCAGCGACCGCAAACTGTCAGTCTAATGTGAGAGGTCATAGGCATAACTAAAATATGCTTAGACACGAGGTTAGGTCTGGCTTGTGGCAGAAGTCTGCCCGGAACCGCCCGGCATATCCAGCGGCTACAAGCTACCGACCTAATGTGAGAGGTCTGTGCATTATTATTTAATTAATGCAAATCTGGGATAAATATGATGTCTAAAACGTGTTGGGTGGATAGGGTTAAACCAATTGGACTAATGAATTTAACAAACCCGTTTCGTGAATCTGTAGGCCCAATTACAAAGTTAGACAATCTGTAAGTCTGTTAAATCTGTACATCTGATCCGTTAGTCTAAAAACATGTTAACTTGATTGTCTGATATGTGAACTAGTAAATCTGAACTCTGTATGACTGAAACTTGTAAACAAGTTAATCTGAAATCTGTTAGTCTGGGGACACAAGGTTAGGATGGGTAATTACTTGTGTCATCTGTTGTGTGGGACCCATATTAGTCAGTAACCCTTTCTGGTATCAAAACTATGACCCAACATTAGGTAGGGTCCGAGCACGCTTACTGAACTAATTATAAGCGGTTCATTCTGATAATGGTGAGGGGTGTTGATGGTGCGTTCCAACCGGGTCATGTTCGTGCATGGATCCTGGTCTGCCTCTGAGGATGTAAGACGCCGTGACATCTATAAATAGGTCTGTGTCATTCAAAGGTTGCCACTTTAGGGAATGATACACCCTTTTGTGGGGCTGGCACAGGGTATTTCTGTATTAGGGAGCTGATCGCGTGGGGTAGGATTTAGGGTACACTTAGTTCTATCTGTTCTGTGGGGTACCGTCTGTTTCTATTGGGTGGTAACACCTGTCTGTTTCTGCGTGGTACCGTTTGTTGGGTGTGGTAAAGGCCCATTTACTAGTGTACACCTAATTCTACATTCTGTTTGCGTAGGGATTAACCTGTTTCTGTTTCTGCACCTTCTGTTCGGGTAGTAAAGGCCCATTATTGGCATTCTGTTTCTGTACCTTCTGTTGGGGCGGTAAAGGCCCATTACTAGCATTCTCTTCTGTGGAAATTATTCTGTTTCCGTTTCTGCTTCAGTTTAGACATTAGGATAACACCTAATCCTATTATACTAGTATTAGTGCAGAGAAGTGAAAAGTAATATCATCCTGTTTCTTCTATTTAACCTAAGTATATCTGTTATTCCTATTTCCTGTTATCGCTCATCCAGTTTTATTTGCATGCCATGACATTATTATCTGTTCATAACTGAAAGTCACTGAACTTGCCAGACTTTATGTCTGACCCTTGTTGTTTCGCCTCTTTTCTTCCGTTCCCCCCCCCCCCGGGTTTTCAAGGAGGGAATACTCTAGCTTTATCCGGATCTTTCTTCCTGCTTGGAGTGCTTGAAGTGCTTAAAGTATGGCTTGTATTTTTCTGGCATCTTCGGTGGGGATTATGATTTTAAAGTTTTGTACTCTGATGGCTTTTGAACAAGGCTGATATATATGAACTTGAGTTTTTGGTAAAGTTGTAACCAAACTGATTTCTGTCCGCTGCAATAAAGTTATAAAGTTTTTCAAGTATTATTTTTATATCTGTCTTGTAATATTCTATTCTATTTACTAAAATGCTCCATCAAAGTTAAGGCATTCCCTTTGTGAGTGACCTTAACGGAGGTGGGGTGTTACAGATACCACCTAAGACATTTAAGTAGCATGATGAACCAATGGGTCCAGAGAGTAACCAATAATGTCGCTCTTCTTATTTATGAATTTGTGTATTGTTGAGTGATTTTATCATGACGCTTTTTAAGTATACATTGTTGCAACTTCTGAAATTTTATGTTTCATATTACAGATCTTTATGTTTATGTACTTATCAAAGTAATTCACGATAACAGAACTAGTCTTTCATCAAGACATGAATGAGGATCATTATGGTTACTTCTACTTATACAGACTTAGTTGTTTTGATTGTTAGTTAGTGGTACATGGAATGGACTACGTTCTTTAATTAATGTAGAACCGACATGATCCTAATTGATGATTTATATCGACTAAGTGTAATTAAGATAAACTTATCAAGGCTATCATTTCAGCATTTATGTGCGCCTTATGTTTGTTCCTATATGACCATTAAAGAATTTGTCATAGGAGCAAGTGGGAGAATGTAAGAATTTTTATACATCTCAATATGTGGTCCATATAAGGAATATGGAATTATTCAAGACAGTTTATTCATGCTACGCCTTTGGATGTCTTATTTTGGGGATTTGAATAAGTATATAGCCTCGGTTACGGTTTGGATTAAACTCTATAAATTGCCTCTTAACTATTTGTCGAAAGTTGGCATATGTTATTTGGCAATGCATATTGGTAAATTTCTTTGCATAGATCTCTCTACTGAGAAACTTGATCATCTTGAGTACGCGAAATGCATGGTTGAAGTTTCTCCTCTCGATGAGCTTCCTTACAACTTCCTCGTGTTACTACTGGATGGAAGTGAGCAGATTGTGCAAGTAATTTTGTCTGTGGCAACCTGCTATTTGTGTTAAATGTGTATGTTTTGGTTACTATTCGAATAACTTTGTGAAGTTCAGAGATGATACAACTAAAGGTAACTCTAAGACCGTTAAGGATAGATCAAATACTAATTATATTGCAGGGCGTGAGCAGTCTAACCCTTATGTGAGTAAAGTTGTTAATATGGCTCGTCCAAGCCCTATGTGGATGTGAGTTATGGGAAAAAGTAAAGATCTAACAGGAAAGAATATCTTATTAAGCAAGAATAAATCAAAAGTTGTGATTGGAGGAGGTGAAACAAGTAGCAGCAGGCTTGCCATGCTATCTACATTGCAGGAAGAAGCATTAGTTCAAGATGAATACAATGTTAGTGAGGAAGGGAAAGTTAGGCAAGTAACCGAGTTGCTCTCTCGTGTATTTCCTTCTTTTGTCTATTCTGCAGGAAATTCTTTTTCACTGGGTAAAACTTGATCTGGTTGCTTGGCTGATATAGATGTTGAGGACAAAGGTTCAGGGCAGTTAAGATTTTGGAAAATGATAAAAGTGAGTTCAATTGGAAAGAAGAAATGACAAATGACGCTGCACAACAGATAGGCGACGAAGATGAGCACAATATAATGGTTATTGATCAAGGCCAAATTGATAAAAAGGAAGGGCACACAGCTGTCGTATGAGAAAATGCGGATGTGAGCATTACCAAAGATATGGCAAAACTTGACTTATTTTTGCAATTGAATCTTGAATGTATTAATGTCCATGGAAAGGTTGGCAAGAAGTCTAAAACTAAGGATAAAAAAAACTACAGAGTAGGCGACAAAGGTGTATGTGAGGTGATCGAAGCTCTGCGTGCTGAAACTAAAAGTGGTTTGTTGGATCCTTTTTTATGTGCTGAGAAACTTAAGCTCATGGATGTTATGATTTATAACTACAACTCGATGGAGTTATACACTAAGGAGCATGAAAGGCTGGGGTTAATTCAAAATGAAATGAGTGCATCCAAGCTCTCGTCGACGGTATTCAAGACAGGCTTTCTAATTGTTAGTAAAAGCAGAGTTCCCAGGCCTTAAGAAAACTCAAGAGAAATTACCTATATTAAACCTCCATGTAATATCAGCCCTTCTACTCCTCTCTCTGGTAACAAGGAAAATGATAAAGCCAAAAGGAAGCCTGGTCCTTATGACCATATCAAATCTCCTCTAGCTTACAAAGCGCCTCCAAACTCTATCATCAACTCGCTGATAGTCGTCTCATCTTCTGGTAGATCATCGGGAAGTGCTCCAATTACGAGAAGCAAGAAAATTGAGCTTCTCAAAGGGCTTGACGATGACATGGGATGAAGTGGTCCGAGCCTTCTTCTTGTTGTTAGGTCTATTTGTCATGTTATTCTGTTGTTTTAATTATGTAATGGTTCTGAATGTCATATTTTGTAGCGTGTTGTGTTTGGTGCGGTTTCTTCCATATGTGGAAGAACCAATAGCTGGTATTATGACTGCATACCACCTGGAATACTTTGTATTTTTTATTTTTTAATAAATAAAAGAGTGTTACGGATCACTATAAAAACCGGTCGGCCTTGCCAAAAAAAGGAATATGGAATTATTAATTTAATATTAAATGTCATTGAAAATTCTTACATTACGAACCATAACATGGAAAAAATTAATGTAGTTATGGTTCTAAGGGAAAGGGTTTGGATGACCCTTAATTAGGTGTACCAAGCCATCAAGCTAAGTTGATGCTAAAAATTGAGTAAATATATTAAACTAAAGAAAAAAGGAGGTTCCTTGGAATTGTTCCATGGCACCTACAAGTAATGTTACATTCCCCATGCATGTTTTCAGCAATGACCCCGCTTCCTTTACAAAAACTGAATTGTCCAATACTAAGTCATCATGCACAATATACGTGGTTTATAAAGCGAGGTATAAAACCAAAAACATGGTTTATAATGTAAGCTGTAAAGAGTACATCCTAAAAATTGTTGCTGACATAAACTCATAATATTATACATGTATACTAACTAGCTAAAAAATCGACTTCAGTAGTGCAACGACCCGCATTCTACGTATCGGAGGATCGTAGAATATTTATTTTATTTTCATACGAAGTCGTATGGTTGTGTAACTTCGGGAAGGACTATTGGGGTCATTTCCCATGTTCACGATTTTCGCCGAATTTTAAATGACTGTTTTACCCCTGGAGAATCTTGCTTTGCCTATAACTTTGATTGCTAAGGAGTTTTGACCTGAAACCACTTCCATTAGATTTGGATGATGGTTTACCTTTCCGTAGAGTGGTCACATTAATCAAACGGACTTACCGTTTGGGAGATATGGCTCAAATAAGATTTGAAGACGGAAAAACAACATAATTAGGCTTAACGGGGTGATTAACAGCTAGGCCCATAACTATTTGAGGATTAGGGTTATGGGAGGGCTGAAAGGGTTTGCAGAAACATTCCCTTTCATTTTTCTAGTCGCCACTAACCTCCCTTGAACCCTAAAAATGGCCTTCATCTTCTAAATCTCACCCTAATTGTTTTCTAATCACTAATTAACCAAAACTACACCAAATCAAGTCAAATTAGCATGTTTATTCACTAATTATGGCTAATTAAGGGTGATTAGTGATAATTAGTGAAATTATAACTCAGAAAAATATGAATAGATTCTAAAATCATATTTGTTATCACCGGTAAAAATTTGGGTTAATTTGGATTAAGTTTGTTAATCCTATTGTTAGAGGTGGTTAAACATGGTTAAGGGGAAAATCATGGGTTTTAGGTATTTTTGATCTAAAATAACCTATATGTTTGATGTTTTGATCTTTTTGATTGATCCTATAAGTTGTTACTGTTGTTTGGGATATTTTATGATTGCATAGGAAAGTTAGAATGGTTGAAAACGCCCTCATTTGGCGAAAATAGCTTATTGGAAAAAAAATGCAGATTTTCAGGATCGGTTAGGAGGAAGACCCCATCCGAACTGGTTAAGAGGGAGACCAGAACCGATCTGGATATGGGAAGGAGACCCAAAACGAACCAGATTGGAAGAGGAGAGGAGGATACCCGAAACGAACCAGATAGGAGAAGGAGACCCAAACCGAACCAGATAGGAGAAGGAGACCCGAACCGAACCGGATGGAAGAAGGAGAGGAGGAGACCCAAACCAAACCGGATAGGAGAAGGAGACCTGAACCGAACCAGATAGGAGAAGGAGACTCGAACCGAACCGAATAGGAGAAGGAGATCCAAACCAAACCGAATAGGAGAAGGAGACCCGAACCGAACCAGAGAGGAGAAGGAGACCCAAACCGAACCGAAAAGGAGGAGGGTACCCGAACCGAACTGGATGGACCGAACACCAATTCAACCAAAACTCGAGATGCAAAGGAAGTCCAAGTGGGAAGTTATCACTCAGGATCCAGAAGGGAACCAACAATTTAACCTCTGGAGTTGGGCTTTGCTGCGGGACGTATGCAAAGGAGTTATCGATATCTATAACTTTGGTTCACCGTTGAGAGAGAGGGCATATAGATGAAGCAGAGCCAGAGGACGTATGAACTGGTTATCCATACCCAAAAGCCAAGGAAGTTTGGAATGGGGAGGGTTATTGACTATAGACCAGAAGGGCATGGTCATAGTAATAGTTGTACGGAGTCCAGAAGGGCATGGACCCGTCATGGCCCCAATGGATTTGATGATCAAAGCGGTGGATATTGTATGCTTTACGCACTGAGTGGGAGATTTGAGGATGATTGCTATGTTTGATGTTTTCTATCACCATGACACGCACGCTCCCATTTTACACTCTATGTTAGTGTTTACCTTAGCGCACTGTACATCTTGTTGTGCTAACTCTTTGGTTGCAGCTCCAGGTCTAGGTATGATTATTTATACCTGTTATTGCTTTATTTTGTTGCTATCTCTCATACCAGACTTTCGTCTGACCCAGAGTTTTATGTCTCTTCTTATTACTCTGGGTGCTCCTAAACAAGCAAACTAGAGGCAAGTTATGTGGTGATGTGCGAGTAGCTGTCCGGAGACGAGCAGGAGGCTTCCACGTACTATATACATATATACTCCCTATGTTGTTGATGGTCATTGCTTTGGGCATTAGTAGTGCACCTTCTTTATTTCCTTTTTTAGACGGTATTTTGAAGTTGTAATAATGGTTTGGATCATAAGCTGTATTTTGGATTCCGCTACTCTGATAGTTATGGTTTACTTTCAGCTTATGTACTGTCTCCCCTATGTTATATCAAGTTATGTTACTATTATATTTTATTCCATGCGCTGTGAGATATATTACATGTTCTTGGTGATTCATCGTTCCAACCCTTTTCTTTTGACGACCGTTCCGTGCTAGTCAGGCATTGGCAGCGCATTTCGAGGAAAATGTCGGCTGGTGCGGAGCGGACCATTACACTTGGTATCAGACCCTAGGTTGCGTATTTAACCTAGGGGAAGACATCAGGGAAAGATAGTATATGTATATGAGAGCGCGTATTTGTGATATTTTGGTTTTCAAAAACTATACATAGATATTATTAGTATATCTAAGAATGATGTCGCACTACACTGGCTCCACTAAGAAGATGGTTAATTGTTTTCTCTTTACAGATTGAATGATGAGCCGAAATACGAGGAGTAAGGGTTCAGGAGCCAATAGTGGGAATGTCCCTGATATGAGGACGATGTTTACTACCTTCATGAGGGAGATGCTTAGGGATGTTCAAGGAGCAGTTCCTAATGCTGCTAACGGCGGTGGTGCAGTAGAGCAGGCGCCTAGAGTCGATTTTGCCAAGGTCTGCAAGTATTATACTAGTCTTGTTGGGAAGCCGTTCCACAGAACGGAGTCGGCTATGGAGGTTCAGGATTGGCTTGATAGTTGTGAGCGCATCTTCGAGGATTTGGGGATTGATGATGCGATGAAGAGAAACCTAGCATCGCGTCAACTTCAAGAACGAGCAATGAATTGGTGGAATGCTATCAAAGCGGTAACTCCCGAGGATCAAGTTACCTGGAATCAGTTTAAGACCCAAGTTAGTGATAAGTTTATTCCAGCTGCTCAAAAATCAAAATTGTTAAGGAAGTTTTTTGAGCTTAGGCGGAATGGTAGGGCAGTCTTGGAGTATATTGCTGAGTTTGATACCTTTTTCGAATGTGGATTGCCCCTTATTGATACTGTCGAGAAGAAGAACGAGAAGTTCATAACTAGTTTGGATGAGTACTTGGGGGAAAGACTTATAAACCACATCGACGAGACTTTCGAGTCTATTGTAGGAAAGGCATTGAGATCTGAGAGCCTTTACCCTAAGTTGAAGGCCGAGGTTGCTATTACATCTGCAGAGGAGCCAAAGTCGTAGGCAAGCGGTGGAGGAAAGAATAATTCCCAGAATAAGTGGAAACAAGACCAAACCAAGGATGGTCAGAAAAAGAAGAATAAGAAAGAAGTCCGGTGTTTTGGTTGAGGCAAGAAGGGTCACTATATCAAAGATTGTCGAGTAAAGCCAACGGAAAGAAAGTTCTTTAACTATGACCAAGTGAGACATTTCAACGATAAATGTCCACAACCCCCTAAGAAGGAGCAGACCATGAAAGCATGTGCTATCAACGTTGTTCCTTCTTCGTCGAATGCCCCAACTGCAGCGTAGAAGGGAAAGGGGATCGTTATTCAAGGTATGCTTTCTATTTATGATGTTCCTGTTCAAGTATTGTTTGATACCGGGGCTTCTCATTCCTTCGTATCTAGTGACCTGGTAGATTAGTTGGAATTGGAACCCGAGATAGTCGATAGAACTTTAGTTGTGACGAACCCGATTGGTGGTTTGACTAACCTTAGTATGATTTGCCGTAAATTGGTCTTATCGAGTCATAGATGTATGTTTGCTTGTGATTGTTTTGTTTTGGGCTTTACTGGGTTTGCATTATTTTGGGAGTTGATTGGCTTCAAAGGTATGGGGTGGTGGTAGACTTTGAGGGGTCTTCGGTGACCATTAGAGCGGATGATGGGCGGAGGGTGGTATTGGGTTGCCTACTTAGTGATGGGATGATGGCTAGTTTTCTAAATTCCTCGACATCCCGCATGATGAGTTATCAGATGCACCTATTGCTGGCGAGTATCTGGACATCTTCGAGGAAGTGACTGAACTTTCACTACACCAAGAGATCGAGTTTCGGGTTGATTTAGTGAAAGATGCCAGACCTATAGTGATGCCACTTCGTCATATGGCGCCAAGGGAGCACCGAGAGCTCGAAGTGCAAATGGGCAATCTTTTGAAGAAGGTATTTTTCCGAGTGGGGAGAACCAGTTGTATTTGCTACTAAGGCCGATGGTTCCCTTCGCTTATGTGTGGACTACCGTGAGTTGAACAAGGTGACTAGGAAGAATAAGTATCCTCTTCAACGGATAGATGATTTGTTTGATCAGTTAAATGGAGCAAGATTGTTCTCCCAGTTGGATCTCGTGATACGTTTTCATGAGCTCCAAGTAGCAGCTGAGAGTGTACATAAAACGACATTTCGGATGCCGTTTGGATTTTATGAGTGGTTGGTCATGCCATTCGGGTTGACCAATGCACCCGCATATTTCGTTGATCTTATGAATATTGTTCAGGGATCAATTAAATAAGTTTGTTCTTGTGTTCGTGGACGATATCTTGGTTTACTCGAGGATAAAGTAAGAACACAAGGAACACTTGAGAACAGTGATGGAGGTGTTGAGGAAACACTAATTGAAAGAGAAATTTTCTAAGTGTCACTTCTGGAGGAGGGAAGTGAGATTCTTCGGCCATGTTGTTTCAGAAAATTTTATTACCGGGGATCCTGCGAAGGTGGCCACGGTGCAGGATTGGTCTACGCCTAAAAATGCAATAGACGTGAGAAGTTTCTTGGGAATAGCTGGATATTATCATAAGTTTATTCAGGACTTCTCCAAGATAGCGGCACCGTTAACTCAGTTGACCAAGAAGAATCAAGCTTTCGTCTGGGATGGAAGGTGTGAGAACACATTTAAGTGCCTAAAGGAAAAGATAACGTGCACACCAGTGTTAGTTATTCCTAAAGGGAACGAAGAGATGACAGTATACACGAATGCATGTGGTACCGGACTAGGTGCTTTACTAATGTAATGAGGTAGGGTTGTAGCTTATGCTAGTCGGCAACTGAAACCGAATGAGAAAAGGTATCCTACCCATGATTTGGAATCAGCAGTGATCGTGATCGCGTTGAAAATGTGGAGACACTATCTCTTGGGAGAAAGATTCGAGTTGTTTACCAATCATAAGTCATTAAATTACTTTTTCTCTCAAAAGGATTTAAATCTTCGTCAGCAGAGATGGTTAGAGTTCTTGGTTTCATATGATTTCAATATCGCACACACACCCGGGAAGGGCAATGTGGTAGCTGATGCATTGAGTAGGAGACATGCCAGATTGGGGGCTATGTTTCTTGAATGGAAGCAATTGGAGTATATCACGGGATATGATTTCAGACCTAAGTGCGAATTGGATTTAGAGATGTTAGCAGGTTTGACGATCAGACCGACTTTGATTGAGTGGATTGGTTCTAGTCAAAGGAACGATCCTAATCTATTGGAAACCATCTCCAAGGTGGAGATGGGTATCTAGGGCGAGAGAATGAAAACGTATGGTCTCGATCGAGAAGGATGGCTTCGAATGAATAGGAGACTAGTTGTACCAAATGTTAATGGATTGAGAGATGAAGTGCTTAGAGAGTGTCAACACTCAAAACTCACTATACATCCCGATAGTAATAAAATGTATCGAGACATGAAGCAGACCTACTACTGGGAAGGGTTGAAGAGAGACATTGGGAAGTTTATATCCAAGTGCATGAGTTGTCGGTTAGTTAAAGCCGAGCAAAAGAAGCCAAGTGGTTTGTTGCAACCACTGGAAATTCCCGAATGGAAATGGGAACAAGTCTCAATGGATTTTATAAATGGTTTACCAAAGACTAGGTCTGGTCATGATAGCATTTGGGTGATTGTGGATCGATTGACCAAAAGTGCAAGGTTTATACTGGTCAAGTCGAATAGAACAGCAGCTACGTTACCGGAACTGTATATGAAGTGGGTTGTGAGATTTTATGGAGTACCTAAAGGTATTGTGAGTGACCGAGATCCATTATTTACTAGTGGGTTTTGGAAGAGCTTACAAGAGGCTTTAGGGTCAAAATTACGTCTCAGTACTACGTACCATCCCCAAACCGACGGTCAAACAGAGAGGGTGAATCATGTATTAGAGGATCTCTTGAGAGCTTGTATACTGGATTTTGGAGGGTCATGGGATGACCATTTACATCTGGTTGAATTGGCATATAAAAATAGCTATCAGTCCAGTATTGGTATGGCTCCATTTGAAGCTTTGTACGGAAGATCGTGCAACTCACCATCATGTTGGTTAGAAACCGGTGAGAAATTTGTGCTTGGGCCAGATGTAATAAGAGAAACTTCATATAAGATCAAAGTTATTCAACAGTGAATGAAGGTCACCCAAGATAGGCAAAAGAGTTATGCTGGTAAAAGGCGAAGAGATTTTAAATTCTCCATTGGTGACTTGGTATTCGTCAAGATCTCTCCGTTGAAGAGTGTGGTTTGTTTTGGTAGGAGAGGTAAGTTGGCAACAAGGTTTATTGGTCCATTTCCATTTCTCGAACAAGTTGGGAATTTGGCGTATAAAGCTGGATTACCTGACTAGATGGCAGGAGTGCACAACGTATTTCATGTTTCTCAGTTAAGGAAGTTCGTGCACGATTCTGATATGACTATTTCACCAGATCAGTTGGATGATATCGAGGTAGAACCCGAGGCAGTTGGGAACCGCAGACCGATTCGTATTATCGGACACGATACGAAGCAACTTCGGAAGAAGACGGTGAGACTAGTTCAGATCCAGTGAGGTGATAATGAGAATGATTGTACTTGGAAAATCGAGGAAAGCATAAGAAAGTCATATCCATAACTCTTTACTTGGTAAAATTTTTAGTCGTGATATAGTTATTCTGCATGCTAGGATATGCTTGTTGTGTTTACGATGTATGTTTGATTGTTGCATATGGTTGATAGGCATGCATGACCCATTGTTGTTTTCTTAGTTAAGGAATTTCGGGGATGAAATTTTTTTTGGAAGAGTGTAACGACCCGCATTCTACGTATCGGAGGATCGTAGAATATTTATTTTGTTTTCATACGAAGTTGTACGGTCGTGTAACTTTGGAAAACGACTATTGGGGTCATTTCCTATATTCACGATTTTTGTCGAATTTTAAATGACCATTTTACCCCTGGTGAATATTGTTTTGCCTATAACTTTTGATTGTTAAGGATTTTTGACCTGAAGCCACTTCCATTGGATACAGGTGATGGTTTAGCTTTCCATAGAGTGGTCACATTAATCAAACAGACTTACCGTTTGGGAGATATGGCTGAAATAAAATTTGGAGATGGAAAAACAACATAATTGGGCTTAACGGGGTGATTAGCGGCTAGGTCCATAACCCATTTCGGGATTAGGTTTATGAGAGGGCTGGAAGGGTTTGGAGAAACTTTGAATTTCATTTTTCCAGCTGCCACTAACCTCCTTTGAACCCTAACAATGGTCTCCATCTTCTAAATCTCACCCTACTTGCTTTCTAATCACTAATTAACCAAAATTACACCAAATCAACTCAAATTAGCACCAAATCAGGGTTGGAGCTGCTGCAACACATAGAGATCCGTGCCATAACAGTAAAGTTTATGATCTAAGATTTCATTTGTGGCTAAGGTGAGTGATTAACATGTTTACTCACTAATTACGGCTAATTAAGGATGATTAGTGATAATTAGCGAAATTATAACTCAAAAAATATGCATAAATTCTATAATCATATTTTATGTCACTGGTAAAAGTTTGGCTTAATCTGGATTAAGTTTGCTAATCCTATTATTAGAGATGGTTAAACATGTTTAAGGTGAAAATCATGGGTTTGGGGTATTTATAATCTAAAATATATAACCTATAAGCTTGATCTTTTGACCTTTTTGATTGAACCTATATGTTGTTACTGTAGTTTGGGATCTTTTATGATTGCATAGGAAAGTTAGAATGGTTGAAAACACAGTCGTTTGGCGAAAATAGCTTGCTGGAAAAAATTGCAGATTTTCAGGACCGGTTAGGAGTAAGACCCGATCCGAACCGGATAGGAGAAGGAGACCCAAACCGATCCAGATTGGAGAAGGAGACCCGAACCGATCCAGATATGAGAAGGAGACCTGAACCGAACTGGATTGGCGGAGGATAGGAGGAGACCCGAACAGGATAGGAGAAGGAGACCCAAACCGAACCTGATAGGAGAACGAGACCCGAACTAGGGTGGCAATTAGACCCGACCCGATAGACCCGGACCCGACCCGACGGGTCTCGGGTCTAGGCGGGTCGGGTTTTGTTGGGTCTAAACTATACATTTCCAAAATCTGAACCAATCCGACCTGAGCTTCGGTTCGGGTCGGGTCGGTTCGGGTCCGGTGGGAAATAACATTAAAATTACATATATTTTAATGCTTTTTGGTCGGGTCTTTCGGGTTGGGTTTTATTGGGTCTTTATTGTATTTCTCATCACCCAGACCCGACCGGAGACCCATCGGGTTCGGGTCGGGTCTTTTTCAGTCAGTTCAGTTCGGGTTTTCGGTTCTCAGTTCTAATTGCCTGCCCTAACCCGAACCGATCCGGATAGGAGAAGGATACCCGAACCAAACTGGATGGGAGAAGGAGAGGAGGAGACCCGAACAGAACCAGATAGGAGAAGGAGATCTGAACCGAACCAGATAGGAGAAGGAGACCCGAATCGAACCGGATAGGAGAAGGAGACCCGAACCGAACCAGATAAGAGACCCGAACCGAACCGGAAAGGAGGAGGAGACCCGTACCGTACCAGATAGGAGGCGGAGACCCGGACCGAACACCGATTCAACCAAAACCCGAGATGCAAATGAAGTCCAAGTGGGAAGTTATCACTTAGCATCCAGAAGGGAACCAACGAGTTAACTTCTAGAGTTGGGCTTTACTACGGGACGTGTGCAAAGGAGTTATCTATATCTATAACTTTGGCTCACTGGTTAGCCATACCCAAGAGCCAAGGAAGTTTGGAATGGGGAGGGTTATTGACTATAGACCATAAGGGCATTGTCATAGCAATAATTGTACGGAGTCCAGAAGGGCATGGACCCGTCATGGCCCCAATGGATTTGGTGATCAAAGTGGTGGATATCGTATGCTTTACGCATTGAGTGAGAGATTTGAGGATGATTGCTATTTTGATGTTTGCTATCACCATGACATGCACGCTCCCATTTTACACTCTATATTAGTGTTTACCTTAGCGTACTGTACATCTTGTTGTGCTAACTCTTTAGTTTGCAGCTCCAGGTCCAGGTATGATTATTTATACCTGTTATTGCTTTATTTTGTTGCCATCTCTCATACAAGACTTTCATCTAACCCAGAGTTTTATGTCTCTTCTTATTACTCTGGGTGCTCCTAAACGAGCAGAATAGAGGCAAGTTAGGTGGTGATGCGCGAGTAGCTGTCCAGAGACGAGCATGAGGCTTCCATGTACTATATACATACATTCTCCCTGTGTTGTTGATGGTCACTGCTTTGGGCATTAGTAGTGCACCTTCTTTATTTCCTTTTTAGATAGTATTTTGAAGTTGTAATAATGAATTGGATCATAAGCTATATTTTGGATTCCGCTACTTTGATGGTTATGGCTTAGTTTCAGCTTATGTACTATCTTGCCTATGTTATATCAAGTTATGTTACTATTATATTTTATTCTATGCGCTGTGTGATATATTACAGGTTCTTGGTGATTCATCTTTCCAACCCTTTTCTTTTGATGACCGTCTGTGCTAGTCAGGCATTGGCAGCGCATTTCGAGGGAAATGTCGGCTGGTACGGGGCGGACCGTTACAGTTAGCCTGCACTTAATTTAATGAACGTATATTATGGAAACCTATAATGGGTTAAAATTGAATTCCCAATTTTCCTTCGATTGCATTAAACATGAACAATACCAGAGTGTTTTTCTTCTTCTTTTTTCATCCATATGATTGTGGCTTCTATTGTTTGTGCTTAACAGTTATATGCTATAATGCAAAAGATTTTGTTTTAGTTATATGCATTCTTCACTACAGAAATTAAATATTGTCCTATCCTAAAGAATTTTTTCTATATTTTACTTGGTCTCATCAAAGTGTATTTGATTGTGCCTAAAAATATTATATCATGCTAAAAATATTATATTATGCTTTCTCTGTAGGTTCTCAACAACTCAGTTTGTAATGAATTCATGTCTTATGCATCATACATGTTTTTATTTTCCACAATTGAGGCTGTTGCCTCTATGGTTAGTTGTTAATTGTAAGGTACGTAAAATATTTTTCTATTAGGTACGTAAAATATTAAGGCTGATGCCCTTATTCACTTACTGCTGATACATATTTTGCTATAAGGTACGTAAAATATTTGCTTCTGTTCTACTGCTTATGATATTATACTTTTCGGTAATGACCTTAATACTGTTTGGATTGGCTTTGTACAATTAGTTATTTGGTAAAGGCAAATCAATTTTAATATGCCTTTGAAATACTAGACAACTTATTCATTTGATATATCCTAAACAAGAACAGAATACAAGTATCTCTCCGATGTTTCCTATTATTAAAGAATATCTTTAAATCAACCAAGGCCAGCTTTTCATGTTAATTGGTTTCTAAGTATACCATTGAACTGTTTTTCCACATATAGTTTGGCAGCATGTTTAAGCTAGCATGTCTGTCACAATCATTTTGTATGTGCATGTCCATGAAGGGGTATTCGAATGAGTTCATTAATGTCAACATTCAACTTCCTCTGGCTGTCATGCAAAAATTAAATGAGACAAAAGGAATAAGTCCTGCATCCAAAGAAAAATGCTCTGTAAAATTAGTATTATTTTATTTTTGCTTATATTTTATTATGTAAAATAAAACGCTTTGCCCGAAAGATAATGATGCCATATCTTTAAAGCTAAGACAACGCCGACTAACTCCAAGTCGGGGCTAGCGTATCGAATCTCATTTGAATACAATTACCTTGAGATACAGGCAACTACCTGGTCTCTTTGCATAAGCACAACACTGAGACCACATTTGCTATTGAGGAAATTGTGCCTTTTGTGGAAGTGTCCAGGATCTTATTAATCCAATTACTTCGAGATGAATGTGATTGAAAAACAAACAACATAAACAATATTGGAAATATGAACACATACGATATTCCACCCAATCACCCTCTTTATAGATTCACCAAAATATTGTTTACAACCGATCTCAACTATCGTTACAAACAAGCATAACTTGAATCAATAACCATATTGAGAAGTGGGATAGGAATATCTAGTGGCTAAACAATCTGAGGAGAAAGACAACGAAGAACAACGGCACAAACTCTAATGATTCCATTTAATAGCCGTCAAATTTTCCACTCCTAAGGAGATGTTAACTAGGCCTTTTATAGATAAATTGCTTCATATCTAAGTTTTCTAGACACCCAAGTAAACATGACACCAAACTTTTCTTCATATACGTCAAAAAATCTTTTGGATAAGCACCAAATAATTCTTTCCTTTACTTTCAAATATACCACAAATATAGCAACAAATGTCTCCAACAAAAAATGGACATAGATAATTTGTTGGCAACAATTGTGATTTGTGTATCACAAATCTCAACACTCCACCTTGATACCAAATCACAACATCTCCTCCACTCAACACCAGCCAACTTAGCTCTCACTTTCAACCTATTATTCTAAATTAACATCATTACAAACCTCAAGAGTGTTTGTAATATCACAAAGACCACCGTCTCGTCTTTGTTGATTTCACAACTTGACATCCGTCTTCCGCTTGACACAATCTCTTAATCTCCGAGATCCCTCGAGCATCATCAACATCTAGACTTTTTTCAATACCATGATGCTCCATCTTAGGACCATCAGCAATGACCAAATTAACCTCTCCTCCTTGCTACGGACTAGGTTCTTCAACCGTCACCTACCTTCCACTGTCGACCACCAAACTGACCAAATTATAGGTTCCCCCCCTAGAACTCCTCGCATCATTACACAACCACCCTTCTTCACTCTCAAAACTCCACATCGAGTCTCGTAAGTGCAACCGCGACAATCTAACTGACCAAGAGATATGACGTTATGCAAAAAAGTTGGTATATGCCTCACACCGACACTTCTCTCACCACCCCATTATGCATCCGAAACGTAACAACTCCAACTCCACAAATCGGTAGCTCTACTCCATTGGCCGTCTTTATCATGCCAAAACTCTTCTCATACGAAGAAAAACTTCCCACATTTCGATATATGTGAAAATTGTCACCTAATCCATCTTCCACGGCTCCACAACACTAAATAGGACATCACGTGAAGAATCCCTTTTGGTACCTTCAGCAAAGCGTGGCTGTGCCTCATCACTATTATTACCACCTTGTGCCTTCTTACTCTTCATATCTCGTATATATGAATAGTAGTCATTACACTTGTGCCGTCTTTCTTGTAATGGAAACAAGTGATTGCACCTTTACCCTTGGCTCTCTTTTTCTTCCAAACCGTATCCTTCGAGTCCCTTACTACCATTGCCCCACTTTGAACCGATCTCAACTTCGACCCTTTTCCCCTTAGCTCCTCATTCAAAAGACTGGTCCAAACCATTCCTAAAGAGACAGTTCCATTAGCATTGGAATTACTCAATGAAACAACCAGTCTCCCAGCTTTTCGAAAGAGTACTCATCAACAAAAAGAGCCTACAACTCATCATCAAAATCGACCTTCATGTTTGCCAACTGATTGACGACATCCTAAAACTCATTCAAATGCTCTACAACCGATTTTTCCTCATCCAATCTCAGTTCTACAAGCTTTAGTACTAAAAAGCCTTACTTGTAGCACTCTTCGACTCATATACCGATACAAATTTGTTCCACAGCGCCTTCGCGAATTCACAACTGGCAATATGGTGAAATACCGAATCATCCAAATATTGGTGAATCAACGCAATCGCTTTTTTGTCCATTTTCTTCCACTTTCCCTTATCCATATCGGATGGCTTCTCCCCATCTCCATCAATGAGATCATGCAAATTATTGAGATATAGAACGTCCTCCGTCTTCGGCTTCCATATACCCTAATACTTCTCATACAAAATAGCCATCTTCGAGAACGTCATCATTTTCCGACATATACAATCTTCAATCCAACAAATACTTCAAGCTATGCGATGATCTGACCTCTATTACCAACTATTGAGAAAAATTGCGCCTTTTGCGGAAGCGTTCACTTGGAGATGAATGTGATTGAAAAACAAACAACACAAACAATATCAGAAATATGAACACACAAGATATTCCACCCAACCACCATCTTTATTGATTCACCGTAATATTATTTACGACCGATCTCAACTATCATTATAAGCAAACACAAGTTGAACTAGTAACCTTATTGAGAAATAGGTAGAGAATATCTAATGACTAAATAATTTGAGGAGAAAGACAATGAAGAGTACCAACACAAACCCTAATGATTCTATTTAATACCAGCCAAATTTTGCACTCCTAATTAAGATGTTTAGCCTTTTTTATGGAATGAATTGCTTCATACCCAAATTTTCTTGACACCCAAGTATACTTGATACCAAAGTTATCTTCATATATGTCAAAAAATCTTTTGGATAAGAAACAAATAATCTTTGCTCTCACTTTCAAATATCCTACAAATATAGCAATAAATCTCTCCACACAAAAAATGGACATAGATAATTTGTTGTCCACAATTGTGATTTGCATATCACAAATCTCAACATTTGCTATCATCAGTGTAAACAAAGGGTAGTTGGTTCCCCTCGAGAAGCACAAATATAGGCATATGTATGATAAGCACTTTCAATTTCTAGAAAGAATAACTCACACTTATCGGATAAGATAAATCAAACACCCTTCCTTGTAAGGCTTGTTAGAGGAAGAACAATGAAAAATCTTTATTGAACTGATGGTAATAACCTGCCAATCTAAGGAAGCTACAGATCTGAGAAACATTTTCCAACCTCTTCCAGTTCTAAATAGCTTTGATCGATGATGCATCAACAGAGATAAAATTAAAAGACACGATGTAACAACCCAGAAATTCTGAACCAATTTAAAATTTTTATTTTAGCTATTTTAATGGATTTTGAATATTTAAAATGATTTATTTTAAATGATAATGATTAAAAATTTATTTAAATCAAAGTTAGAACATATAAATTTATTTTAATTATAAATATGCCTAAAATGGTGTGGTCGTTTGAAAATTTGATTTTAAATTTCAAATGAATTTACAGAATTCAAAATAAATCAGATATTAGTAAACCAGAAATATTTGAATCTGTTTAACTATATCTTTCTAATGAATGTAAAAAATTCAGATTTCATAATATAAATTGTAAGTTATAGCTAAATTGAAATTTAGAACAGTCGCTATGGAATTTATATATATTAATATAATATATAGCCTTTAAAAATAGCCATTTTGCAAACGACCTCTGTTTTCAACGAAACCATTTTTATTGGATTCAGAATGTCAAATTATTGTTAATTTTCAAATTTCATAATTTTTGGAATTAATATATGAGCATGGTAAATTTAAATGAGTTTTGAAATTTCAGTTTGAATTTAATCGACTGGAAAAAGGCCATTTTTCAAACAGTCTCCAAATTCGATGAAATTAGTTTTGTTAAGACTGTATCGTCAAAACATAGCTAGATTTATTTTTCTGTAATTTTTGGAGTCAGTATGTGGCCTCGATAGATTAAAATGTACGTTTGAATTCAATATATATATTGATTTATATTTTAATTTTGATAAAAACTGATCAAAACAGCAGAATTGGCTCATGAAACATATTCCATTGTGTACATAATGGGGGTAATTTGTTGGGGGTGACAGTTGTTGGTGTTCGTTTGATGTTAGATGCGATAAAAAAGTGAAATATAAATTAAATAATATTTAATTATAATATCCTTTCATTGTCATCTGCGCCACCACTTGAAAAAGAAAGGGCCGAAATCGTTCCAAACTCAATTCCTGAATACTTTCAATCCATGAAATAATTTATAAAACTTCAAAAACAAAGATTGTACCGATTTCTGCAGGCTTCAGTTTGATATGGGTATGACGTGGTTTCGTGACATATTTCGTTTTAATTTCATCCCTGAACTCGTCAACTTCGAAGCCGGTTTAGGATGATGGGAACCACCAAGCACGGTGGAATTGCTGGCGTGGGAGGCGCCCGTGAAGACGTAGGCCGTGGCGGCGTTCTATTTTCCTCTGACGACTAGTAGAGGCGGCGGGTTGGAGCCTTAGCAGTGGAGCTCGTTCGTGTTTTGACAGCAGGGTGTTACGAAGGAGATGAATTTATCGGCCGATTAATTTTTGAAAGTAATCAGTTAATGGTAATTAGGATTTAATTATATTTTAAATTATTCAATTATGTAATTAGAGTTTAAATGCTCATTTCTTTGTCAAACGGAAACAGAATTCAGTGAAATCAGTCACGTTGGAATCGTGACGACGAACACTACATTATGAAACTGACTAGATCAGAAACATAGCAAATTATAATTTGAGGTGAGTTTAAATCCAAACGATACGAAAATCGTCAATAAAAGACTGACGGAATGGAAATCAATGTGAGAACTCTCTCACTAAATTTTTTTATAGTTATTTAGTTTATTTTATAATTGTAAGTATATAACAATTGCCAGTATAAATTTTTATCTATTGTATGGAGTTCAACACATGAATTCGCGCAAATCACATAAATTGGAAGCAGTGTATGGATATTAGCGACACAAGCATTTCATACTCCGTGGATGGACATTTGTGGCACTGTAAATGGAATTGAGTAGTTAAGTATTTATTTATATGGATGATGTAGTGATTTGTGTATTGTGATTGTGATGATTAACATGTATATGGAATATATAAAATTGTCATGTAATGTAATAATTATTTGTTCATTAAAAAAATAATTTTTAACATGCATATGGAATATATAAAATGGACATGTACTGAAATAAATATTAGTTGGCTAAAAATATTATTTTTAGCTTATATATGAGATATATAAAATTGTCATGTAATGGAATAATTATTTGTTCGTTAAAAATATATATTTTTTAACATATATATGCACTGTATAAAATGGTCACGTAATGGAATAATTATTTGTTCATTAAAAATATAAATTTAACATGTATATGAAATATATAAAATTGTCATATGTTGAAATAAATATTTGTTCATTAAAAATGTATTTTTTAACGTATATATGCAATATATAAATGGTCATGAAATGGAATAAATATTTTTTCGCTAAAAATATAATTTTTATCGTATATATGCAATGTGAAAAATATATATGCAATATATAAAATGGTGATGAAATAGAATAAATATTTGTTTGCTAAAAATATAATTTTTAACATATATATGCGAGATATAAAATGATGTGAAATGGAGTAAATAATATATATGCATTGTATAAAATATATATGCGTTGTATAAAATATATATGCGTTGTGTAAAATATATATGTGTTATATAAAATGTATATGCGATAAATAAAATGGATGCTATGGAATAATTATTTGTTTGTTAAAAATATAATTTTTAACATATATATGAGATATATAAAATGGTCATTGTAACATCCCGCATCTTACGTATCGGAAGATCGTAAAATATATTTGTTTTATGCTCTAAGGGTTGGATCATTCTCATCTTTTAAAATGTTGTTTATGGGGATGTGAGACATGTCCATAATTTTTACCGATTTTGTTTGTGACCATTTTGGCCCTGTCAGGCTTGTACAGGGCATAACTTTTGACTCAGATCGAATCAGAGTGTGAGACCTGTACCATTGGAAAGGAATTGATGATTGTCTTTCCGTAGAGTGGTTACATTAAGGATTTGGCTCAGCGGTTTGGGAGAAATCGCTGTTTTAAGGTTTTTTCAGTTGGCTATTCGGGTTTTGGAGCCTTAATGGAATCCTATAAATGGGGGTAAGAGTGGAGGGAAAAGGTTAACTTTTTCCCATTCTCTCATTTTAAGGCATTTGATCTCCTTCTTCCTCCTACATCTTTCCACCATTAAAAATCCAAATCTAAGGAAGGAAATCGAAGATCTACAATCCAAGGCAAGATCTACATCATTTCAAAGGCAAATTCATCGGATCGAGAGGTTTGATTCGGAGTGCTTGCTGTCCGGCTCTTATTTATATCATTTTAGGTTGTTTCGACAAATCGGTGAGTGATTTACATCTCTCACATGAATGCAATGAAGTATATGAGTGTTTGTGCATGTTTCTCATCAAATTGGGATGTTTTACCATAGATTTACACCATTATAAGATCATTTTCATATACATCACCCTATGATCTAATCTAACAAGTTTTACTCATTAATTTCATGTCATTTTACATGTTTATGTTAGTTAGATCTCTCATTTTGATCATATGTTCATTTTAATGGTTTTTGGGTGAGATTTACATCATTTTTGTGGTAGAAGTCATATTAATGTGGTTAGTAATGTTATGATATGTTTATGATTGTGTTTGGTGATTTTAGTTGAGTTGGTTTCGTCGGATTCGTCGTTCGGTGAAGTTTTGATCGAAATATGAGTTGAATTGCAATATGCAGAAATTTGGATCGGGTGGTGGAGTCAAATTTGGATCAGTCAGATGTCGACCGGGTGGAGTCAAATTTGGATCAGGTGGTGGAGTCAAATTTGGATCGGTCAGATGTGGATCTGGTGGAGTCAAATTTGGATCGGGCGGTGGAGTCAAATTTGTATCGGTCAGATGTGGACCGGGTAGAGTCAAATTTGGATCGGTCAGATGTGGATCGGGTGGAGTCAAATTTGAATCGGGTAGTGGAGTCAAATTTGGATCGGTCAGATGTGGACAGGGTGGAGTCAAATTTGGATCGGTCAGATGTGGATCGAGTGGAGTCAAATTTAGATCGGGTGGTGGAGTCAAATTTGGATCGGTCAGATGTGTACCCGGTGGAGTCAAATTTGGGTCGGTCAGATGTGTACCCGGTGGAGTCAAATTTGGATCGGGTGGTGCAGTCAAATTTGGATCAGTCAGATGTGGACCGGGTGGAGTCAAATTTGGATCGGTCAGATGTGGATCGGGTGGAGTCAAATTTGGATCGGGTCGTGGAGTCAAATTTGGATCGGTCAGATGTGGATCGGGTGGAGTCAAATTTGGATCGGGTGGTGGAGTCAAATGTGGATCGGTTAGATATGGGCCGGGTGGAGTCAAATTTGGATCGGTCAGATGTGGATCGGGTGGTGGAGTCATTTTTGGATCGGTTAGATTAGACCGGGTGGAGTCAAATTAGCTTGGTGATGGTGTGACTTCGAAGAAAATTCGAGTAGGAAGGTTCGAAGAATTGGATGTGTTTGTTGATCAAGGTGGAACAACGAACGAGGCGGCAACTCAAAGGTTGTGAGTTGGTGGATAATGGTTGCTCGAGAAGGTCGCTTGAGCAGTAAATAGCCATCAAGGTTAGACAACTAGAGATATTGAAGGCCGAGAGATTATCGTTGTCGTAAGTTATAGCAGGCTCAAAGCAGGGGTATGATGGGGGCATCTAAAAGACCGATTATAGGTCGAGTACCTTGGGTATCGTTGAAAGGCCTAGTTGTCAAGGTTGGACATATGGAGTTTATGCTAGAATTGGGGTTACCATTATCCCTTGACATATGGCAAGGTTGGTCGTCATACAATTAACGGTGATTTCAAAGCAGGATTGGCGGTGATAGTCAGAGTCAGTCATGGATGATTGGTTGTTCTGTTTGTACTATCTCACATAGATTATCCAAAGTCGAGAGAGATGTTCTTTGAGTGCTTAACTGATATTGGTTTAGGCCTCTGGGGAGAGTGCTTGGGGAATGTTAAACTCGATTAGGGTTGTCTGCGTGAGACTCATATAATCTGGATTTTATGAGTGCTTTTCGTGATTGAATGGGTGTTCTGGTTTCCTTGGATAAATGATTGAATTGTTTATAGTAAAGGCTACCACTGTCTGATGTGGGGAAGACAAGGTTGAGTTCTTCTCTGGTGTCGTGGGTAGATTAGTATGCTTATCTATCCCTTCTCATATACTTTATTGTTGACGTTTGTTAGCTATTTTGTCGCTCGCTAAGACTGTTGTCTGACTCAAGGTTTTATGTTTCCTCTTATTACCTTGCGCAGTTCATCCGATTGTTGGATTGGCAGACTAAGTAGCAGGTAACAGGTAGCTTAAGTGAGGACGATGTTGTTGTTCGGAGGCAAGCAGGAGGCTGGCGTAATATCTTTACTACTATTTAGTATTTGTTTCCGCTGTGTGCTATTTCTATGAGTGTTGTAGTGAGGCAGATTGTACAAACACTACTGTTGTTATCCACGTATATCGAAATACTTTCTAGTTGTCATAAAAGTTTAGTGTTTTCTGCTTCACTATCATTACCTGTTGTGTATGTTCTATTATATTTTATCCTTGCGCTGTGAGTTTACGACAGATTTCATTTATCTACCATACCTTGATGATCGTCCATAGCTGCCTGGCATACCTTTCAGCGCATTATTCCTCTTGTATAGTGCAGGGTCTGTGGGCGGTCATCGCATTTGGTATCAGAGCTTTGGTCAACGATTTTTGGCCAAAGTTCAAGGACGTAATCACGTATGAGCGACGTACTTGTAGATTTCAGTTGGATGCTTCCTATATATATTAGCATATATGGTAGTAACGGTTGTTTTCCTTTAGCAGTTTTTCTTGAAGTGACTAATTATTCTAAATTGCATATTTAGAATGAGTAGACGAGAAATAAGACGCACTGCTAGGGGAGCCAATACTGGAGGGGGAAATGGTGGTGAACCTAATTACCCGGCCATGTTTGAAGCCATGGTAGAAGCAATTATGCGAAGGGTACCCACTCCAGTGGCGACACGGTAGATGTTGGTGTGCGAATTCCTAGAGTAGTAGATTTTGCAAAGCTGTGTAAGGAGCTTACATCTCTAGGGGAAACCATTCAAGGGAACTGAACCAGTTGAAGAGGTTCAGAGGTGGATGGATTCATGTGTTCGAATCTTTGGAGACTTGGGTATCAAGGATGCAATAAGGAGAAAACTTGCATCAAGGCAACTGCAGAATAGGGCCATGGAATGGTGGAATTCTGTTACACTCGAGACTCCAGAGGAAGAAATTTCATGGGAGCTATTCCAAACTAAGTTTGAAGCAAAGTTTGTCTCCACTGCTCAGAAGTCCGTTCTCTTCAAAAAGTTTGTGGAGCTGAAACAGAATAGTCGTTCTGTTCTTGACTACATCTCTTACTTTGAATCCTTGTCCAAATATGCTCGTTCACACATTGATACACCCTATCAGAAGAACGAGAAGTTTGTCTTGGGTTTGGATGCTCATATTGGAAAGCCGCTAGTGGACCATCTTGATGATTCGTTTGAAAAGATTGTGTAAAAAGCTATTCGCCATGAGAGCTTGTTTCCTAAAGAAGCAAATGTGGTCGCTGCAACCAAGGAAGCTCAGAAACCACAACAGGGTGGTAATAATAAAAAGAGGAAGTAGCAACAACATAAGGGAAAAGATGGCCAAAAGAAACCCAAGAGTGAGGTGGTTTGCTTTAACTACCAGCAAAAAGGTCATTTTGCTAATGAGTGCAAGAATCCCAAAGCTGAGAAGAAGTGCTTCAAATGTGGGAAGCCTGGGCATAAGAAGAAAGATTGTCAAGAATCAACTAAGGGCAAGCAGATTGTGAAGGCATATGCTTTGGAAGCTATGCCATCTTCTTCGAGAGCTTCTACTGCAAAGGAGAAGGGAAAGGGTGTCGTGGTGCAAGGTACTCTTTCTGTTAATGGTGTTTCAGTTCGTGTGCTTTTCGATACTGGAGCATCGCATTCCTTCATTTGCAATGAGCTTGTGTGTCTCTTGGGTTTGGAACCTGAGATTTGTGATAGACCCTTCGTAGTGACTAATCCAATTGGGGGTTTGTCAAATCTTTGCATGATATGTCGTGGCCTAGTGTTGTCGAGTCATGGCAGCTCTTTTATGTGCGATTGCTTTGTTCTTAACTTTGCTGGGTTTGGGATCATCTTAGGCATGGATTGGCTCAAGAGGTATGCGGCAAGGGTGAATTGCGAGAAGTTAGAGGTGAGGGTCGGGGATATGGAAGGGCGAAAGGTGTTGATTAGATGCAAGCGCGAAGACGGGGTCTTCATGAGTTATCTATATTCGCTTGGGATTCCCCAAGAAGACCTGTCATCAGTACTGATCGCTAATGAGTATGTATATGTCTTTGACAAGGTCAAAGTGTTGTCGCCGCATCATGAGATCGAGTTTAGGATCGATTTGGTTGAGGGTGCTAGACCAATCGTTGTGCCTCTTAGGCAGATGGCGCCAAGGGAACAACAAGAGTTAGAGGTGCAAGTTCGTGACCTTTTGGGAAAAGGATTCATTCGGAGGAGTGTTTTCGAGTGGGGTGCACCAGTCGTATTTGCAACTAAGGTGGATGGCTCTTTAAGATTGTGTGTTGACTATCGTGAGATGAACAAGGTGACTAAGAAGAACAAGTATCCGTTGCCAAGGATTGATGACTTGTTCGATCAGCTTCACGAAGCCAAAGTGTTTTCTCAGATGGATTTGGCAACAGGATTTCACTAGTTGAGGGTGGCTAAGGATAGTGTGCCAAAGACTACTTTTATGACACCATCCGGTTTCTTCGAATGGTTGGTGATGCCATTTGGGTTGACTAACGCACCAGCGTATTTTGTGGACCTTATGAATAGAGTATTCAGAGACCAATTGAACAAGTTTGTGCTTGTGTTCATGGATGATATTCTGGTTTACTCCAGAAATGAGGAATAACATAATACGCACTTGAGAGTTGTGTTAGAGATCTTGCGGAAGCATTAGCTTAAGGCTAAGTTCTCAAAGTGTCACTTCTGGAAGGATGAAGTGAGGTTCATAGGTCATGTAGTTTCTGGAAAAGGGATAGCGGTTCACCCCGCTAAAGTTGCAGCAATCCAGGACTGGGATCGACCTAAGAATGCGACGGATGTTCGGAGTTTCCTTGGGTTGGCAGGATATTACTGACGGTTTATCAAGGATTTCTCCAAGGTGGGTGCACCGTTGACAGGATTGACGAAGAAGAACCAAGTATTCACATGGGATGCAAAGTGTGAACAAGCGTTCAGAATCCTAAAGGAGAGATTAACGAGTGCACTTGTGTTGACCATTCCAAGTGGGAATGAAGAGATGGTGGTATATACCGATGCATGTGGTACTGGACTTGGAGCAGTGCTAATGCAGAAGGATAAGGTTGTGGCCTATGTGAGTCGACAGTTGAAGCCGCATGAGAAGAATTACCCAACTCATGATTTGGAGTTGGCGGCGATTGTATTTGCGCTGAAGATATGGAGACACTACCTACTGGGAGTTCGATTCGAGATGTTTACGGATCACAAGTCATTGAAGTATCTTTTCTCCCAAAAGATTTTGAATCTTCGGCAGCAAAGATGGTTAGAGTTTCTAGCATCATATGATTTTGGCATAGCCTATAATCCGGGCAAGGGTAACGCAGTTGCAGATGCGTTAATTCGAAGACACGCAAGTTTGGGAGTGATGTTTTCGGAATGGAAGAGCCTTGAGTACTTAGCAAGGTTCGATTTTAGGAAAAGGTGTGAGTTAGAACCTGAAATGTTGGCGAGCTTGTCGATAAGACCTACTCTTATCGAAAGGATTGGAGAGAGCTAAAAGAAGGATTCGAAGCTTGTCGATTTCATTCAGAAACCGGAACCTAAAGATAAAGAGTTCGAGGTCGATTGATAAGGTTGGCTTCGAAAGCAAGGGTGATTAGTTGTTCCGAATTTTGACGGATTGAGGGATGAGGTTCTGAGAGAATGTCATCACTCGAAGTTGACGATTCATCCCGGTGGCAATAAGATGTATCAGGACATGAAGAGAGTCTACTACTAGGAAGGGATGAAGCAAGATTTTGGAAAGTTCATTTCCAAGTGTATGAACTGTCAGTTGGTGAAAGCTGAATAGAAGAAGCCGAGCGGTTTACTTCAGCCATTGGAAGTTCCTACGTGGAAGTGGGAGCAAGTATCGGTGGATTTTATCGATGGACTGCCTAGAACTAGGGTAGGAAACAAAGGGATTTGGGTCATCGTGGATCGTTTGATCCAAAGTGTGATATTCATTACTGTCAAGTCGACTAGGATGACATCGAAATTGGCTGAACTTTATGTGAAAAGGATAGTTCGATTCCATGGTGTCCCAAAGAGTATAGTGAGTGACCGAGATCCATTATTCATGGGTGGATTTTGGAAAAGTTTGCAAGAAGCTTTGGGAACCGAGTTGTGCTTAAGTACGGCATATCATCCCCAAATTGATGGTCAGACCGAGAGAGTCAATCGAGTTTTAGAAGATCTCTTAAGGGCTTGTGTGTTACACTTTGGAGGATCATGGGAAGACCGTCTACATCTAGCTGAGTTTGCGTATAATATTAACTACCAATCTAGCATTGGGATGGCACCATATGAAGAGTTGTATGGAAGGTCGTGCAATTCTCCAACATGTTGGCTAGAAACTGGAGATAAATTGGTACTTGGGCCTGAGATGATTAGAGAAACCTCGGATTGTATCAAGACAGTTCAGCAATGAATGAAGGCAGCCCAGGACCATCAGAAGAGGTACGCCGACAAGCGTCGTAAGGACTTGGAATTCGACGTGGGCGATATGGTTTTCGTGAAAGCTTCGCCATTGAAGCACATGGTTAGATTTGGTAAGAAAGGAAAGTTAGCTCTAAGGTTTGTTGGACCATTTCCAATAGTCGAGCGAATTGGAAAGCTCGCATATAGATTGGAGTTACCTGAGAAGATGTCGAGTGTGCATAATGTGTTCCAAGTGTCGTTTCTACGGAAATTCGTGCATGATTGGAAATAGTATGGTAACTCCAGAGCAGTACGAAGACTTAGAGACCATAGTTTCGAGACCTCATAAGCTGCTGCGTGTTGTGGGGAATGACACGAAACAGCTCAGGAGGAAGATAGTTACGCTAATCAAGGTACAATGGAGTGAAGATGACGACGATTGTACGTGGGAGACGGAAGAGAGCATGAGAGCGACTCATCCAGAACTCTTTGTCGGTAGGAACCTTTGATATTGTATCTTCGTTATATCGTTGTATACTGTTGTTGATTGTTAGAATTCCGCATGCTAGGATAAGGCTATGGATGCATGGCTTGATGGATGCTAGTTTGGATGATAGAATTGGCTTTTCATGGATGATAGGCATGCGGAATCGTTGTGTTTACTTGGGTTTGTTTGGAATTTCAGGGGCGAAATTCTTATGGGGGGGGAGAACGAAACAGCCCGCATTTTTACGTATCGGAAGATCGTAAAATATATTTGTTTTATTCTCTAAGGGTTGGATCATTCTCATCTTTTAGTATGTTGTTTATGAGGATGTGAGACATGTCCATAATTTTTACCGATTTTGTCTATGACCATTTTGCACATATCAGGCTTGTACAGGGCATAACTTTTGACTCAGATCGAATCAGAGGGTGAGACCTGTGCCATTGGAAAGGAATTGATGATTGCCTTTCCGTAGAGTGGTTACATTAAGGATTTGGCTCAGCGGTTTGGGAGAAAAAGCTATTTTAAAGTTTTTTCAGTTGGCTATTCAGGTTTTGGAGACTTAGTGGAATCCTATAAATAGGGGGTGAGAGTGGAGGTAAAAGGTTTACTTTTTCCCATTCTCTCATTTGATCTCATTCTTCCTCCTACACCTTTCCGCCATTAAAAATCAAAATCTAAGGGAGGAAATTGAAGATCTACACCATCCAAGGCAAGATCTACATCATTTCAAAGGAAATTCATCGGATCGAGAGGTTTGATTAAGAGTGCTCGCTGTCCGGATTCTTATTTGTATCGCTTTAGGTTGTTTTGGCAAATTGGTGAGTGATGTACATCTCTCACATGAATGCAATGAAGTATATGAGTGTTTGTGCATGTTTCTCATCAAATTAGGATGTTTTACCATAGATTTACATCAGTATAAGTTCATTTTCATATGCATCACCCTATAATCTAATCTAACAAGTTTTACTTGTTAATTTCATGTCATTTTACATGTTTATGTTAGTTAGATCTCTCATTTTGATCATATGTTCATTTTAATGGTTTTTGGGTGAGATTTACATCATTTTTATGGTAATCGTCATATTCATGTAGTTAGTAATGTTATGATATGTTTATGATTGTGTTTGGTGATTTTAGTTGAGTTGGTTTCGTCGGATTCGTCGTTTGGCGAAGTTTTGGTCGAAATAGGAGCTGAATTGCAATATGCAGTAATTTAGATCGGGTGGTGGAGTCAAATTTGGATCGGTCAGATGTGGACCGGGTGGAGTCAAATTTGGATCAGGCGGTGGAGTCAAATTTGGATTGGTCAGATGTGGATCGGTGGAGTCAAATTTGGATCGGGTGGTGGAGTCAAATTTGGATTGGTCAGATGTGGATCGGGTGGAGTCAAATTTGGATCGGTCAGATGTGGATTGGGTGGAGTCAAATTTGGATCGGGTGGTGGAGTCAAATTTGGATCGGTCATATGTGGACCGGGTGGAGTCAAATTTGGATCAGTCAGATGTGGATCGGGTGGAGTCAAACTTCGATCGGGTGGTGGAGTCAAATTTGGATCGGTCAAATGTGGACCGGGTGGAGTCAAATTTGGATCGGTCAGATGTGGATCGGGTGGAGTCAAATTTAGATTGGTCAGGTGTGGACCGAGTGGAGTCAAATTTGGATCGGTCAGATGTGGATCAGGTGGTGGAGTCAGATTTGGATCAGTCAAATGTGGACCGGGTGGAGTCAAATTTGGATCGATCAGATGTGGATCGGGTGGAGTCAAATTTGGATCGGTCAGATGTGGACCGGGTGGAGTTAAATTAGCTCTGTATGGTTTGACTTCGAAGTAAATTCGAGTAGGAAGGTTCGAAGTGTTGGATGTATTCATTGATCGAGGTGGAATGACGAACGAGGCGGCAACTCAAATGTTGTGAGTTGGTGGATACTGGTTGCTCGAGAAGGTCGCTTGAGCAGGAAATAACCGTCAAGGTTAGACGACTAGAGATATTGAAGGCCAAGAGATTATCATTGTCGTAAGTTCTAGCATGCTCAAAGCAGGGGTACGATGGGGGCACCCAAAAGACCGATTGTAGGTCGAGTACCTTGGGTATCGTTGAAAGGCCTAGTTGTCAAGGTTGGACATATGTAATTTATGCTAGAACTGGGGTTACCATTAGCCCTTGGCATATGGCAAGGTTGGTCGTCATACGATTAACAGTGGTTTCAAAGCAGGATTGGCGGTGATAGTCAGAGTAAGTCATGGATGATTGGTTGTTCTATTTGTACTATCTCACATGGATTATCCAAAGTCGAGGGAGATGTTCTTTGAGTGCTTAACTGATATTGGTTTAGGCCTCTAGGGAGAGTGCTTGGGGAATGTTAAACTCGATTAGGGTTGTCTGTGTGAGACTTATATAATTTGGATGTTAAGAGTGATTTTCGTGATTGAATGGATGTTCTGGTTTCCTTGGATAAATGATTGAATTGTTTATAGTAAAGGCTATCACTGTCCGATGTGGGGAAGACAAGGTTGAGTTCTTCTCTGGTGTCGTGGGTAGATTAGTATGCTTATCTATCCCTTCTCATATACTTTATTGTTGAAGTTTGTTAGCTGTTTTATCGCTCACTAAGACTGTTGTCTGACTCAAGGTTTTATGTTTCCTCTTATTACCTTGGATTGTTCATCTGATTGTTGGATGGGCAGACTAAGTATCAGGTAACAGGTAGCTTAAGTGAGGACGGTGTTGTTGTTCGGAGGCGAGCAGGAGGCTGGCGCATTATCTTTACTACTATTTAGTATTTGTTTCCGCTGTGTGCTATTTCTATGAGTGTTGTAGTGAGGCAGATTGTACAAACACTACTGTTGTTATCCACGTGTATGGAAATACTTTCTAGTTGTCATAAATGTTTAGTGTTTTCTGCTTCACTATCATTACCTGTTGTATATGTTCTATTATATTTTATCCTTGCGTTGTGAATTTGCGACAGATTCCGTTTATCTGCCATACCTTAATGAACGTCCATAGCTGCCTGGCACACGTTTTAGTGCATTATTCCTCTCGTATAGTGTGGGGGTTGTGGGCGGTCGTCACAGTCATGTAATGGAAAAATTATTGGATTGTTAAAAATATAATTTTTAACATATATATGCACTTATAAAATTCCCATGTAATGGGATATTCAATTTTGATTTAAAATTGAAAAGGAAGTTGAAACCGTTTTAAAATGGATTTATAAACGATTAATAAAATACGTTTTAAATGGAAATTGACGATATATATATAATATATATTTAATGGCTTGAATAGAATGCGCCGCGCAGGGACCTTTCGCGAATTTCAACCATTAACTTCTAATTGATGTAACGGTAGATCCGGCAGTCCGATTCCCTAAAACCAAAAGCATTGGTTCGTATTGAAAAGATATTTTTGGTGAATATAAGAGATTTAAATTTGAATGGTTTGATTTCAAATTATGTCCAAATCAATTTCTGAAAAGGTCGCTATGGATGCAGTTCGGTGGCCGTTATTTGAAACCGACTGTAAATGCCTTAATAAAATTATTAAAAATATGGAAAAATTGTGTAAAATCATAATAAATGATTTGGAAATATTTTGGATAAAAAATTCCAAGTTTGGAAAGATAAATATATATTTTTATCAAAATGAACTAGTTATTAACTAGAATAGTAATCCAATGTTTAGAAATAATAAATTTGAATTGTAAATGGTTTTAATATAACCAAAGTTGTCAACGTATGGATTGGAAAGTATTTAAATGGAAATAATCTTCAGATTATTTCGATATTGGATTCCGTGATTATGCAGATATTGTTGAGGAATCTGGAAGATACATATATCGTTATTCCCAATACTATCCGTTTGCTTCAAAATTTGATGGTGAACATAAGTTGATATTATTTCTATTTAAAGCCTTATATTTAATATCAAATTTGATTTTGGGGTTTATAGTGAACAATATTTTAAATAATAGTCATTCTTTAGCCCAATTAATAGTAAAGATATGATTGGGAAATTATAATCGTTTAAATAAGATTAATGGAATTTTCCAAAGAAAAGTTTTCCAATTTAATATATTAAATTGGAATTGAATGGAATTCGATTTAATAATCGAGATGGACTTCTGTAAAGGAAGACCATTACTATTAATGGAATTTAAAGGGTCTTGCCCCTATTCCACTTATAGTATTAGTTTGATACGGAAATTTATATCGATAATACACTATTATGATTTTCGTGAAGATTACATTTTGACGGAAAATGATTTTGGGTTTATCGTTAATTGTGTTTTAAAGGACATGGGTTCGTTAACCCAATTAAAGGCAGGATTAATTTCCGGAAAGTTGAATAATCATTAAGTAATGATTTTTGATATTAAAACCAAGTTAGAGTTTTAATAAATCTTTAATTAGATTGGAGTGAATGAATGGTAATTAAATTTACCAAAATATGAGATGTGGTATAAACCAAATATTCTTGGTTTTTAGTATTGAATGTGATTGATTGATTGTTTGGATTGTGCTTGACCAGTTTATGAGCAAAATATGGTTTTACATTTAGCATTGGGTTGGGTAGAAATATTTGTATGCTAACATCTTGTGAAACACTTCACGATTTGACTATGAGATGTTTAGCGATGTTGTTGAGTTCATTTCAAATTTAATGAATGATTCTAAAATGATATTTTTCTTAAGTGGGAAGAAATGTATTCCCGATTTTGGACAGGGAATGTTTTATAAAACAGAAAGGATTTCAAGGCCTAAACCCGATGTTTTACGAAATGATTTCACAATGTATTATGTGTTTGACATTGTGGTTCATCACTTAACCGATTAGTTGCTATTGATGATGTATCTGTTTGGTGGCAGAGAATTTATTCTCTTGCTCAACACCCTTTTTTGAGACGTACGAGCTCAAAGGTTATGTGATTAATAATGACTGATCATATGTGTGAATTGCTGATGTGAAGTACTATAGTTCGAAAGTACTTGTGATTATTATGTTGTGAAATGATTTTCCCTATTTCGGGATATAAAAATGATTTAGTATGCGGCTAAAGATTCTCGTAACCCGGGCGACTGAAAGTATGGGTAGGATGGTTGTGTAGTCCCCGAGGGTGTGGGATTGTGCATCATCAGTGTATCCTGCTCCATCTCGGAGGTGCATATATATATATATATATATATATATATATATATATATATATATATATATCGAGTTAGCAAGGTAATACCTTTTTCCTTGTCTAAGGGGCATCTGATATTTGGTTGCATGCTTGTTTGTATGCATTGTTATGTTTTGGAATTCATATTTCCAGAGATTTAGGTTTGAGATCACGAAGTGAAATCTACTTTGATATGAAAGCTAGATATGTATTTCAAATGATTTGAAATAGGAAATCGGGAAATAAAGTCCAAAGGAATAATTTCTGTAAGGTGAATTGGACTTCGAAAATCTAAATTTTGGATTAAGCCTAAATGGGTAAATTGTGGAATTGCATGTTGTACGATGCATTGTGGATCTATATGACTATTATTAGTTATTGTTTATGCACTGGTATTCATGGGGGTAAACCCATTCCGTGTTATACGGCGTGGTCCCGTGATGTACCTAACTTTAAAATAAAAATCTAATAACTGTTTAAGTTCTCACACCCGTCCCACGACTGACTCGGAGTTTATTGTTTTAACCTAAACTCTGGGTGCCCATATTTTCCACATGAGCAGTCATTAGTTTTGGTTTTGTAGATTATTTCATTTATCATGATTCTGCATCGAAGCTTAAAGCTGTGTCCAGAGCAACGATAGTCTTCCGCTGTGTTGGTTTATTTGTTTCCGCTGCATTGTATTACATGTATTGTAAAAAAAATCCGCTGTATATTATTCGATACTCTAATATTCTATACTCTGATGTAACATTATTATGATGTCTATAAAAGTCTTCTGTTGTTTGTTCTGATGTGTTATGCGCCCAAAGTTAGTATCATCCTTTTTGGTTCGATTTAAGTTTGTTTAACGATCGATTTCGATCGACCGAGAAGGTGTGTCACTACATATGGTATCAGAGCTTTGGTTAACTCAAATCTTTGGGGTGAAACTCATTAGAATAGAATAAAAGACTCATCAGAGATTGGATTAGTAATATTCTATGAAAGAAAACTCATTAGAGATAGGATCGGTAGTATCCTAGAATGAGAAACTCGTTAGAGATGGGGTTAGAAATGCCCTAGAATGAGTTGAGAGTGACAAGTTTATAATTAACGTATTTGTGATTATATATATAATTCGATCTTAGAAAATATGATTCTTGAATATATAAAAATTATATATATTTGAAAAGTTAACCAACTAATTGATTTTTGGTTGCGTTGTGAGACTATTAATCCAACTAATTAAAATATTGGAATGATCAAACCAATAAGAGAATGAAAGGTAAATTGAGCCAAATCTAATTTAATATTGAACTGAATTGAAAATTGATTAGAATCGGATACATATACATGTATATACAATTGAACAGGTCAGAGCGTGGAAGCTAAGAAGAGGAATACAAGTGTATGCCCGAAAAATAGGTACATGTTTACTGTATTGATTGTGTCTGATGATTTTATGAGCCGCTTGGCTTTTTCTTTTCCTTTTTGATTGATGAAGGCCCTGTGAGGCAAGTTGTGGTTTTACAGATCAACCCGTACAAAGGAGGTTATGGCGAAATTTTTCAAAAATTTAGGGTGTTAGCCAAATTTTTGAGAAATTAGAAAATTCTTAGAAACTGAAAAGTTGAAGAATGAAAGTTGAGTTGGTTATTTAAACAACTTTCAGCTCCGTTCCTTTTCGAGGACGAAAGATTTTAAATGGGGGAGATTGTAACAACCCGAAAATTCTGAACCAATTTAAAATTTTTATTTCAACTATTTTAATGGATTTTGAATATTTAAAATGATTTATCTTAAATAATAATGATTAAAAATTTATTTAAATCGAAGTTAGAACATATAAATTTATTTTAATTATAAAACGAACCTAAAATGGCGCGGTAGTTTGAAAATTCGATTTTAAATTTCAAATGAATATATAGAATTCAAAATAAATCGGATTTCAGTAAAACCAGAAATATTTGAATCTGTTTAATTATATCTTTCGAATGAATGTGAAAATTTCAGATTTCATAATATAAATTGTAAGTTATGGATAAATTAAAATTTAGAATAGTCGCTATGGAATTTATATATTTTTTAATATAATATTTAACAATTAAAAATAGACATTTTGCAAATGATCTCCGTTTTCGATGAAACCACTTTTGTTGGATTCGGAATGTCAAATTATTGTTAGGTTTCAAATTTCATAATTTTTGGAATTAATGTGTGAGCGTGGTAAATTTAAATGTGTTTTGAAATTTTAGTTTGAATTTAATCGAGTGGAAAAAGGACATTTTCCAAACGGTCTCTAAATTCGACGAAATTAGTTTTTTTAGGACCGTATTGTTAAAACATTGCTAAATTTATTTTTCTATAATTTTTGGAGTCAGTATGTGGCCTCGGTAAATTAAAATGTACGTTTGAATTTAATATATATTGATTTATATTTTAATTTTGATAAAAACTGATCAAAACAGTAGAATTGACTCATGAAACATATTCCATTGTGTCCAGAATGGGGGTAATTAGTTAGGGGTGACATTCGTTGGAGTTCGTTTGAAGTTAGAAGCAATAAACAAGTGAAATATGAATTAAATAATATTAAATTATAATATCCTTTTATTGTCATCTACGTGCCGACACTTGAAAAACTAAGGGCCGAAATCATTACAAACTCAATTCTCGATTACTTTTGATCCACGGAATAATTTATAAAACTTCAAAAACAAAGATCGTAGTGATTTCTGCGGGCTTCAGTTTGATATGGGTATGATGTGGTTCAGTGACGTGTTTCGTTTTAATTTCATCCCTGAACTCGTCGACTTCGAAACCGGTTCTAGGCTGATAGGGACCACCGAGCTCAGTGGAATTGCTGGCGTGGGAGGCACGCGTGAAGGCATAGGCTGTGGAGGCGTTCGATTTTCCTCCGACGATTGGTAGAGGCGGCGGGTTGGAGCCTTAGCAGTGGAGCTCGTTCGTGTTTTGACAACAGGGTGTTACGAGGGAGACGAATTAATCAGCCGATTAAATTTTGAAAGTAATCAGTTAATGGTAATTAGGATTTAATTGTATTTTAATTTAAACAATTATGTAATTAGAGTTTAAATGCTCATATCCTTTTCAAACGGAAACAGAATTCAGTGAAACCAGTCATGTTGGAATCGTGACGACAAACACTACATTATGGAACTAACTAGATCAAAAATAGAGCAAATTAGAATTTGAGGCAAGTTTAAATCCAAATGATACAGAAATCATCCATAAAAGACTGATGGAGTAGAAATCAATGTGAGAACTCTCTCACTAAAATTTTATATAGTTATTTAATTTATTTTATAACTGTAAATATATAGATATTGCCCATATAGGTTTTTATTTGTTATATGGAGTTCAACACACGAATTCGCACAAATCACATAAATTGGAAGCGATGTATGGATATTAGCGACATACGCATTTCATACTCCGCGGATGGACATTTATTGCGCCGTAAATGGCATTGGGTAGTTGAGTATTTATTTATATGGATGATGTGGTGATATGTGTATTGCGATTGTGATGATTAACATGTATATGGAATATATAAAATTGTCATGTAATGGAATAATTATTTTTTTGTTAAAAATATAATTTTTAACATGTATATGGAATATATAAAATGGTCATCTAATGAAATAAATATTGGTTGGCTAAAAATATTATTTTTTAGCTTATATATGAGATATATAAAATTGTCATGTAGTGTAATAATTATTTGTTCGTTAAAAATGTATTTTTTAACATTTATATGCACTGTATAAAATGGTCATGAAATGGAATAATTATTTGTTCGTTAAAAATATAATTTTTAACATGTATATGGAATATATGAAATTGTCAAGTGTTAAAATAAATATTTGTTTGTTAAAAATATAATTTTTAACATATATATGCGATATATAAAATGGTCATGAAATGGAATAAATATTTGTTCACTAAGAATATAATTTTTAACGTATATATGCAAAGTGAAAAATATATATGCGATATATAAAATGGTGATGAAATGGAATAAATATTTGTTCGTTAAAAATATAGTTTTTAACATATATATGCGATATATAAAATGATGTGAAATGGAGTAAATAATATATATGCGTTGTATAAAGTATATATGCGTTGTATAATATATATAAATATATGCATTGTATAAAATATATATGCGTTGTATAAAATATATATGCGATATGTAAAATGGTCATGCTATGGAATATTTATTTGTTTGCTAAAAATATAATTTTTAACATATATATGAGATATATAAAATGGTCATGTAATGGAAAAATTATTGGATTGTTAAAAATATAATTTTTAACATATATATATGCACTGTATAAAATTGCCATGTAATGGAATATTCAATTTTGATTTAAAATTGAAAAGGAAGTTGAAATCGTTTTAAAATGGATTTATAAATGATTTATAAAATATGTTTTAAATGGAAATCGGTGATATATATATATTATATATATTTAATGTCTTGAATAGAACGCACTGCGCAACGACCGTTCGCGAATTTCAAGCAATAACAATTGATGTAATGGTAGATCCGACAGTCGGATTCTCCTAAAACCAAAACCGTTGGGTTTGTATCGAAAATATCTTTCCAATGAATATAAGAGATTTAAATTTGAACAGTTAGATTTCAAATTATGTCCAAATCAATTTCAAAAAAGGTCGCTATGGATGCAGTTCGGTGGCCGTTATTGGAAACCAACTATAAAGGCCTTAATAAAATTATTAAAAATATGGAAAAATTGTGTAAAATCATATTAAATGTTATGGAAATATTTTGGATAAGAAATCCAAGTTTGGAAAGATAAAAATATATTTTTATCAAAATGAAATAGTTATTAACTAGAATAATAATCCAATGTTTAGAAGTAATAAATTAGATTTGTAAATGGTTTTAATATAACCAAAGTTTTCAATGTATGGATTGGAAAGGATTTAAATGGAAATAATCTTCGGAATATTTCAATATTGTATTCCGTGATTATACGGATATTATTGAGGAATTTGGAAGATACAGATATTGTTATTCCCAATTCAATATCCATTGGTTTCAGAATTTGATTTAGAATATAAGTCGATATTACTTCTATTCAGAGCCTTATATTTAATATCAGATTGGATTTTTGGATTTATAGTGAATAATATTTTAAATAATAGACATTCTTTAACCCAATTAACAGTGAAGATATGATTTGGAAATTATAATCGTTTAAATAAGATTAATGGAACTTTCCAAAGAAAATTTTTCCAATTTAACATATTAAATTGGAATTGAATGGAATTCAATTTAATAATCGAGGTGAACTTCTATAAAGGAAGACCATCACTGTTTATGGAATTTAAAGGGCCTTGTCGCTATTCCACTTATAGTATTAGTTTGATACGGAAATTTATATCGATTATATACTGTTATGATTTCCATGAAGATTCCATTTTGATGGAAAATGATTTTGGGTTTATCGTGAATTGTGTTTTGAAGGACATTGGTTCTTTAACCCGGTTAAAGGCAGGATTAATTTACGGAAAGTTGAATAATCATTAAGTAGTAATTTTTGATATTAAAACCAAGATAGAGTTTTAGTAAATCTTTAACTAGATTGGAGTGAATGAATGGTAATTTAAATTACCAAAATATGGGATGTGTTATAAACCAAATATTCTTGGTTTTTGTATTGAATGTGATTGATAGATTTTCTGCATTATGCTCGACCAATTTATAAGCAAAATATGCTTTTACATTTAGCATTGGGTTGGGTAAAAATATTTGTATGCTAACATCTTGTGAAACACTTCATGATTTGACTATGAGATGTTTAGCGTTTTTGTTGAGTTCATTTCAAATTTAATGAATGTATTTGAAATGCTATTTTTCTTAAGTGAAAAGAAATGTATTCCTGATTTTGGACAGGGAATGTTTTATAAAACAGAAAGGATTTCGAGGCCTAAGCCTGATGTTATTGAATTGATTTCGAAATATATTATGTGTTTGACATTGTGTTTCATCATGTAACTGATTAGTTGCTATTGATGATGTATATATTTGGTGGCGGAGAATTTATTCTCTTGCTTAACACCCTTCTTTGAGACGTACGAGCTCAAAGGTTATGTGATTAATAGTGACTGATCATATTTGTGAAGTGCTGATGTGAAGTGCTATAGTTTGAAAGTACTTGTGATTATTATGTTGTGAAACGATTTTCCCTACTTCGGGATATAAAAATGGTTTAATATGTGGCTAAAGATTCTGGTAACTCGGACGACTAAAAGTATAGATGAGATGGCGGTGTAGTCTCCGAGGGCGTGGGATTATGCATCGTCAGTGTAGCCTGGTCCATCATGGGAGGTACACATATATATATCGAGTTGGTAAGGTAGTACCCTTTTCCTTGTCTAAGGGGAGCCTGATATTTGGTTGCATGCTTGTTTGTATGCATTGTTATGTTTTGGAATTCATATTTCCAAAGATTTTGGTTTGTGATCCTGAAGTGAAATCTACTTTGATATGAAAGCTAGATATGTATTTCAAATGATTTGAAATAAGAAATCAGAAAATAAAGTCCAAAGGAATAATTCCTGTAAAGTGAATTGGATTTCGAAAATCTAAATTTGGGATTAAGCCTAAATGGGTAGATTGAGGAATTGCATGTTGTATGATGCATTGTAGATCCATATGACTATTATTAGTTATTGTTTATGCACCAGTATTCATTGGGGTAAACCCGTTCCATGTTATACAGCATGGTCCCGTGATTTACCTAACTTTAAAATAAAAAGCTAATAACTATTTTAGTTCTCACACCAGTCCCATGACTGAATCAGAGTTTATTGTTTTAACCGAAACTCTGGGTGCGCATATTTTCCATACGAGCAACCAGTAGTTTTGGTTTTGTAGATTATTTCATTTAGCAGGATTTTGGATCTAAGCTTAAAGATGTGTCCAGAGCATTATAGTCTTCTGCTGTGTTAGTATATTTGTTTTCGCTGCATTGTATTACATTTATTGTAAATTTATTTTCCACTGTATATTATTTTCGGTACTCTGATATTCTATACTCTGATATGACATTATTATGATCTTTATAAAAGTCTTCTGTTGTTTGTTCTGATGTGTTTTGCGCCCAAAGTTAATGTATCCGCCTTTTTGGTTTGATTTAAGTCGGTTTAACGATCTATTTGGATCGATCGAGAAGGAGGGTCACTACACACGACATGGCTAAAAATTTCGCCTTATTCTCCTAGAAATAGCACCCAGAGAATTTGGCATTAAGTTAATGCTAACGAGGATTACTCAAGATGATCCTCAAGTGTTGGGTATGATCAGCTTTAGACTTAGAATATATATGAATGTAGTCGATGAAAACCAAGATGAATTTATCGAGATATTCCTAGAATATTCAATTCACGAGATCCACGAAATAAACTGAAGCATCCGTCAAACTGAATGGGATGCCGAGCCACTCATAAAAACCCCATCGAGTGTGGAATGCTATAAGGGAATTCTATCCTCCGCAACTCGTAACTGATGAAATCCAGTGGTAAGATGGAGCTAAGAAAAAAAAATTAGCGCTACTTAATTGACCGAGCATGCAAATAATCCTAGGAAACGGATATCTATTTTGATGGTTAACTCATTAAGCTTGCGGTAATCAACGAAAACCCTATGGGTCCATTGGACTTCTTTACAAATACGACCATGGATCCCTACGGTGAATAACTAGACTAAATAATTTTTTAATCTTCGAGTTCTGATTGTTGATTCTTGAGTTCCTAATTTTCTTTAGTGGACATCCTAATGGGAGGACGACTAGCTGGCTGTGCACCTAGAATGAAATCGATGTGGAACTCAATTACCCGCTTAGGTGGCAAACCCGAAATAGGCTCGAATATATCAAAAAAATCACGAATGACTGGAATCTGAGATATATCGCCCTCATATCCATATTCGAGAGAAAATAAAGATGCTTTAGACTCGTAATCAACATTCAGAAAAATAAGAGATATATGTCTAGGTGAGTCAAGTGCTAAATATATAGAATTCTTTGGAACATAGGACTCGGACTTCGTATTGAACAAGCCAAATCGTATCAAATCCATGGAAATGAATAACGTGCTAATTCGCGTGAAATGAAAAGTTACATAAAATAATTTCAACGTTTTCACACAAACATGTTAAGTGTTATGGATCCCCTAATAGGATTCATAATCCTCAAAGAAGTCACAAGACAAGTCACATCCAAAGAAACAACTTCTGCAAGTTTCTTCAACAAGAATGAATGCAACGCACCCATATCGTGTTGAACTCGAGTAGAATCGATCATAGGATAAGATAGAACATTCAAGGATTAAGGAGAAGTACCTTGAGGCTAAGAAGATCCACCCGATGCCTCCATAACATTAAGCCTACTATGTTTTGAATTCTTAGGAGCAATGGGATACGAAGATGACCAATGCCCCTCTTTTTTGCAAACACAACATATGCGATGTTAGGGACAATCTCTAATCAAATGATCACAGGAGCCACAATTGTAACATCCTCTTTTGCTAGTAGTGCTACATTAGGTTGAGAGCTAGAACCACTAGGCTTCATCTCCTTACTACGGTGAAAAGACTTAGACTTATGAAAGGGAAACATCTTCTTCTTTGGGTTTCTTACGCACCTCTGTCTCATAATTGCTACCCTTCTCCTTCTCAATAGCTTAAAGGTGAAGCGTCGTGTCAACAAGCTCCTCAAAAGATAACTTAAGCTGCAACATCAATGACTACTTCAAGTACTTCTTTAAACCAAAGATGAACTTGAGATTCTATTTATAAGATGCATTGATGTGCTCGAGACCTTACTTGGACAAGACCTCGAAGGAAGCTACATAATCAGAAATTGAAGTCTTACCTTGCTTTCACTCAAGGAAATAACGAGCTAGAATGGCTTTTTATGATTCAGGAACAAATTTGAGCTCAAAATGCTCCTTGAACTACTTCCACTCAAAAGTGGACTCATAAATAAGGATCTCGTACCTATCCAGATCACGCTCTTGCAACATGCTCAATGCTACAAGAATGCGATGGTGGTCAGATAAATCCAGACAAGAAAAGATGCGCTCGCATGTACGAAATCACGCCCGATCCTCAAGAACAGTCTAATAACCTTTGAAAGACTTGCCTTCTAGGTGGATGAAGTCGATATATACGCAAAGACAAACTTGCATGGAGGAGAAGGTCGAGTGAGGTACTGAGGTTGGGCACTACAAAATAGCCCATAAACTGCTCGGTGGATATATAGATGCTCTTTGGATGTGGGTCACTAGACTGCCCATTGTTAAAATGCCCCCACTGCCTTCATCAACCATTAGCTGAAAATAGAAAAGAAGATGAGAATTATTAATAGAGGTAAGATATTATTAATTAAATTCAGTATGGGTTCCAATACAATTTAAACTTCATTCTAGATGTATTTCCGCTTATATCTACCCCAAAGGGCATGAAAGGTTAAAAACACGATTCAAGATAGCATCGATTAGGGACTATGTTAACAATTATATTATACTTCAATGTATTGTAGTATGTGTTCTATTATGTGTTTATCATACTTTTCTCTGAATTCAGATCTGATACTAAGCTGTGACGCCCCACCTCGAGACCCACACTAACAAATAGTATTACTAGGTAATACCATCTGCCAATGCAGATAATTGGGCTAGTTAGGAGTGACCATCTGCGTGTCTTGTATTAAACAAGTGTCAAATATGTCGATTTAGTGTTATATATTTTACATCATTTGTATCAACTTACTCAATTTAACTTCGATAGAAAACCATGATAGCTAATGGATTTATCTAGAACAAAACATAATAAAGATAAATAACACAGATCAACGAATAATAGACATATCTATATATAGATACATCAAGTACAATACATGGTGACACATAAGCGATTGATTATACGAACCATATATATACAACAAGCCCAAAAGAATACATGCATATCAAAGTGACACAAATATACTACTAGACATCTATACAAATTATGCTCATGCATCAAATGATGATACAGTAGACCAAAGCAAAAGCAAGCTAAGTAGATATCAACAACAGGTAACTATCTGTAACAGCTCGGTCTGACCCGAGTACATAAAATTCACAGGTCAGTCTAGCTTAATTGAGATGATTATATCATGATAAATGAAGTACAATGTCATAAGCGAATAACTCTTCTCAATAGATACAGTAATTTCAACTTGAATCAATTTATGGTTCAAGAGATAATTGCAACTAAATAATAATGTAATGTTACCCGCCTTTTTGGCAAGGCAGTCACATCATGGATTTCTATTCATCAAAGTGCTCAAGACTTGGGGATGAATATAGGTAGGTTCAAATGTGCAAAACCAAAGTAACAAGAGTATTGGAAGCATGGGTTTTGAGCATATAGACTCTGGTCAGCAAAGCCCGGATCGGCCTAGCTCGACTCGACAATCTTCAAGTTGTCAGTTCATTTCGGTTTAGCATACTTCGACTCGACTAGCCTGGATCGGTGAAGTGGGTAAGATCAAGCTCATCTCGGTATGCCATGTCATCGCCACCAACAAGTTCAACTTCGGATCAATATGCCATGTTCGACTATGATAAACCGAGGTATACCGAGCTGAACTTTGACATTTTATGGAGACTTATTCAATCATCTGAACGAGATCCACTTATTACACTGCAAACTTCGGATTGGATGCCACATCTTTTGGCAAATCTGTATTCGTGCACATTTATAAATACATCCTTAAGGACTCATTTTCAAGGGATAGTACTCCATTTTCTCAAGCATACTTGCGCAAGGACACTACTAGTGCAAACTTCAATACTTTTCTCTACTTTTTCATATTAAACCAACCGTGTTGTAATCATACAGTATAATAACAGATAGATTAACAAAGTGGACGTAAGCTTGATTGCCGAACAACTATAAAATTTCTTGTGTTCCCTTTTTATTTCGTGTATTCTACAATTGATTACTTTTGTGATTTGTGACATTTCTATGATTTAGGTGTTGAACTTGGAATAACTAAATTCTGTGTCAACATTTTGGCATGCTAGGAGGGGCATGCAATTTGAGATTTTAGCTTAAAGGAAACCTATTTTCTAAAGATTTAAAGATGGTAAAGAGGAAGAAAGAGGGTACCTTTACTCGTACCGAGGGCAGTGGAAGAGACGAAAATAGACAAGAAGCGTCTTTCGCAGGGAATCCCTCTATCTATTTGACAAGGGAGGAACTGGATGAAGCCATGAGTGGATAACAAGCGTGCTTCCAACAGCAAGAAGACACGATGCAAGAGATACAGCAAGAAGACCAGATGGAGCTAGAACAAGCCGTAGAGAACAAGTAACATCAATACCACACTGAGGGGAACGACCAGAACATCGACTCCGGCTTGACCATAGCGAAAAGGGATTCTGACTCGATAAGGTCGAACCGGATATCTGGTTCGCCCTGATCGACCCAGGTCGTACAACTAGCATGTTCCCTACTTCCTTCGAGATTCCACGGGCTCCAGCATCGAGTATAGATGTGAATCGAGCTTTAGTGCCAAGGAACGAAGTAAGCGATGAAAGAGCTCAAGTTTTGAGGAGGAATATGAATTAACGAGGGCAACGGTCGCCCTAAGGAATCTAAATAACTTTGAACCAAACTTGACTATTGGCAATGCTTTCAATGAGAACGCAAGCCTGGAAAATTTCAATGCCCCGGCGGTGGGCAGCAATGACTGGAGAATGTTGCTTGGTGGTGGCAGCAAAGTTGCTGAGATCATTCGGTAGGTAACTCGTGAAGGACATTTGAACCAAGACATGGACAGTATGCAACAAAGTCCTTTCACTCTGAATATAAGAAACTTGAGGAATCCACCAGACTTTAAATTGTCGTTGCTGGAATCTTACGATGGGAAGAGAGATCCGACCGTTTATACCATACGATACATGAGGCACTTGGAAGTGCTGGGAACTTCAAAGGAGGTAATAGCCAAGTTCTTCCCGCTATTTTTATCAGATATAGCTTGGTTTAGATAGTTGGAGAGCAATTCAGTCAGCAGTTGGACCAGATTGATTAAAAGGTTCATGGGTCAGTTCCGAGTCCACGTGGCACAATCCAAAATGTAATGACTTTGGAAATAGTAAGGAAAAATACCGGAGAATCTCTATGTGCTTTCCTAGAGAGATTCTATGTCGTAGTAGTTGTAGTCGACCATTCGGATCCATTGATGGTATGGACGGCAGTTGTATCTGGAGTTTTGGTTAATACCAAATTTAAGAGATCATTGGAGCGAGATCATCAACAAAATCTAAAAGAATACTATGAAGAATTTGATAGGTTTTTAATAAAATAGAGTGCGAAAGCTGTTCGCGAAGCCCTCGAGGTCAATGCAACTAGGGAGGACAGACTGTCCAATAAGGGAAAGCACAAAGCTGAAACGACCAAGGTCGCGACAACTAGTTTAAAAAAGTGCATAAACATGACTCATATACCAGGTTGAAAACGAGTTTTGAAGAAATCTACCATAAAATCAAAGGCTCACTCCGACTGAGAAGACCATCTGGAAGGGAACCCACAAAGCATGACCGAACGTCTAGGAAATTTTGTTTGTTTCATGAAAGAGCTAGGCATGACACAAATGGATGCAAACATCTTCGAGATTTCATTGAAGAGTTTTTCAAGAAGGGACAACTACAACACTATGTCTTACATGGAACTCCTGCTATTGGAAATGAGCAAGTATCGAATGCTTAACATGGAAGTGAGCCCAACTTAGGGGGACTTGCCTTTAGCTGACAGGTCTATGTGGAAGTTAGACAAATAACGATGGCTACGTTGGCTCATCCATGTACGGAACTTTGCCATGTACTCCTGCATTTCGGTTCGGCAAAAAACGATGGCTAATTTGGATAAAGAAGGATCGACCTAGCTTGGATTGACCATCCTCTAGTCATCATTTCATTTTGGTTCGTCTGACTTAGGCTTGACTAGCCCAGTCGGTGAAGTGGGTTCAGTCAAGCCTTGCTCGGTATGCTGCGTCATCACCACCAACAAGTTCAACTATGGATCAATATGTTTGGTTTGACTATGCCGAACCGAGGTATGACGAGCCAAACTCCGACATTTTCTGAAGACTTATTTAATCACCTAAATGTGATCCACATATTGCGCTGTGAACTCCGGATTGGATGCCACGTGTCTTGGCCGACCCAAATTCATGCACATCTATAAATATTCCCCCAAGCCTTCATTTTTAGAGGATCAAACTTCATTCTCTCAAGAACACTAACACGGGGACATTGCCGGTGCGAACTTCAAATTTTCTCTACTTTCATCACAAACTAATTATGTTGTAATTAAACAGTATAATAAAATATAGATTACACAAAGTGGACGTAGACCAGACTGCCGAACCACTATAAAATCTCTTGTATCCCCTTTTTATTTCCTGCATTCTACGATTGATTACTTTTGTTATTTGTCATATTTCCATGATTTGCGGTGTTGAACTCAGAAGAACCAAATTCTATGACAACAAGCAGCAATAACAACACATAAGGTTTTTCACTTTACAACAAGTGCAAACCACGAAGGCTAAGCTATATATATAAAAACTCAAAAGACCAAGAAATAACAAGGTGGAAACCATCATAATATCAACATACAAAACTCATTTGAGAATTCAAGCAACAGAAATGTATTCACCATATGTAAATACCAAATGGCTCTTAGGATATGAGTAGACTCCAGATTAACTAAAATGGTGGGACATCAGAAGTAAGCTAAATTTTGAAATCAAGTAATAGAAATCTAGAAATATCACCAGAAATGAATATAAATATATCAAAATTGATTCAAATCAACATTAGCACGTGCATCATATATATGCCCCCTCGGCCGACCAAGTACTATTAATATTAATTTTGGCGCCTAAAATTACCAATGCCCCCCGGCCTAGTGTAAATCACCCTTCAGTGTAGAGTGTGTGTGTATGTATATATATATATATATATGTGTGTTTGTGTGTGCGTGCGTATATATGTGTATGCGTGTGTGGCTCTTCCCGCTTGGCCCCTATGGCCTACTACCAGCAACAACAACAACAATGTAATGTGTCACATAATTCAATTGTAATCCGAATAGTGATAATAGTGTGTCTCATATCATGTGTTTTCACTTATCGGTTTACTACAAGCCAGCCTACTCCACATTTATATAGCTTCAATCAAACAAGTTTGGAATTAATCGATATTATAAAATTGTATGTCCTATACCACATGGTTTACTATATCATTTAAGTCACTTTCTCATTCTCTCGAAGAGTGCAAAAATAAGTGGTATTATATTACAAATATTGGTTTGAGAAAACGAGTTTTTAAAACTATTTGGTAATAATTTATTTGAAATCGCTTTGTAATAGAAAATATTTGTATATTTAATAATTTAGAAATAATTATATTTTTATAAAGCATTTTTGGAGAGCATTTCACTTAATACAATAGTCTATCTTAAAATTCCTTCCGAAAACGGTTCATAAAACACGTACACTAAGCAAAATCATGAAACCTTCATGATATTAAGACCCAAAAATTCACATGAATACTCGTCGGCCCGGAGTACAGATCAATTATAATGCTAGCTTTCCTAGTTTAGGATCAAGCCTTCAAAAAACACTTGAAATATAGCTTACCAGAAATCATCATGAAAAAGGAGACAAATCATAAAGCAAAATACATGTGTTCAAAAAATTATACATGTCAACCTTTCAAGGTCTCAGGTCGACCTTACTAACATTTGTTCTACCTACAGGTCGAGACCTAAAGTTCTAGGATGACCTTCGCTTCAGGTAAATTATCTGAAGCATTTCCTGCCCCGATTTAACGTTCAAGCCATGATTTCAACATGTTACAGAGCTAATTTGGACTTAAATTTCGACATATACAAAGATTAACATACATGCTATGAGCGGAAAAGGATAACATGTAAATCTAGCATGTAACGAGGAATATACATAGCCACAAAGATCAATATGCAGAAAGATATCACTGTAAACCTAAAACTCAGTTTTTACGTTTATAGTAACGAATTTTATCATAGAAACTGAAAATAAACTTCAAATTTAATATTTTAATATTGAAAGTGAGGTTTACTCACATTTGATCTGTAGCAGCGAATTTTAGTAGTGATTTAGCAAGAAATTTGGAGCCTTTGGTCATCTAAATGGCTTTTGCAACCTATAGATGCAACTACAATAACATATAAAAAGAAATGAAGTTATAGTAAAAAAAACTTCTCAAACTTTGGGAAATAAGGAAATAAATCTTTGGTTTTTCTATAGATTAATATGATTTGCAACCTTTTTATCATTTTTTTTTTGAATTTGGCTTGGTGTTTATAAATTTAAGAAGTGAAAATGTGATTTTCTCTCGGGCTATTTTATGAGGAATAAATAGTTACAACAAATCCAGAATTCATTTTAATTCCCCAAAATTACCACAAGTTAACACAAAACCCATTATTAACCAACTTAGTGGTTAAATAAGTTATTTTTCTTCAAATTCATATTTATTTTCTTTAATTAACAAGTTGATATTGAATCGAATTGCTTCCTTCGATAAATTCAACTCAACCCAGCATGCTTACACATTTTAACTACAAAATTCTTGGTTTGTAGGACTCAAAGGATTTCATAGGTTTTCCTCTACAAATCAAGTTCAATATCAATTAATACTTTGTAACCACTGTTTAATTAGCTTATACCAGTAATCACAAAACAAGGGTTCTTACACCTAGTTAAACATTTGGCGAACAAGAGAAAAAGGTAAGGATAATTAAAGATCTAAAAAGATAGATAAAGCAAATATAGAAATTAATATTTATCCTTAAAATAAGAAAAAAAGATTATCATGTTAGGCAAAATATTAAGTAGACACTTTCATGATAGACTAGATAATGACTATCTTTATGATAGATTGAGGCCTAACAAAAGATATGGACTATCTTAATGATAGACGTAGGCCTAAGAAAAGATAATAAAAGAGTAAAGAAATAAAGAAATAAGATAAGGAGAAAGATAAGTTAAACATATAAAGAAAAAGATCTAGACGTAGGGTCTAATAAAGATTTAGGCTATTTTGGTAACCTCATAAGATATGTTTAAAAACAGCTTAAAATATTGGAAAGACCATCCAAACATATTTGCGGACAATACCAGAGCATGAACTTATTGAACCTAATAGGGTGATACAACAAGATTGTTTAGCAAATATCAAAGATGTGTTGATTCATAAGAATTTCAAATGATGACAACAAAGAGAAGAACAACGGTGAACATATCAAGGAGGTAAGTTTATATATATATGTATATATATACACATATATATACATATATAAGTGTTAAGTCGTGTTAGAATTATGTTAAAATCTATCCACAAATTATAGCACGAATGCACAATTATTAATATATATATATATGTGTGTGTGTGTGTGTGTGTGTGCTTAATAAACAGCTGATATTGGACTGGTACTATAACCAGTCGACTGGTCACATACCAAAAGTCTAGTAACGGCTAGTTGCTGAAGCATATTTAAATATATAAATGGATTTCATACTTAACCAGTCAACTGATGGTATTTCTACCAGTCCACTGATCAGAGACTACCAGTCATATTCATGAAAAGTCACCTTCTTTCGTGAAGAGATTCCTCTTCAATTCTGGATAGAAATAGATGCAACTCTTTGCTGAAACTTTTCATGAAAGAATGCTACTCTTTTATAATTATATAAGCACTACAAACATGTTTTCCAAATCACCGATTTTCATATATTCTCCCTATTTTCTGATTTGAACGTCAATTCTCTTTGCATTCTAAAGCTCTCCTAAATTCAAATTACTTGTTGAATCTTTGATAATATTTTACATCTCTTGATTAATTAAGCAACATACTTCCTTCAATCTTCACATGCACTTTATCGTGGCTACTCAGTGTTGATTAGTGGACATCCTTGTTCGTGCTCAGGTGTATTGGGATCTATTCCTCCAAGTTAAGAGAGAGCGTGATAGTGAATTCCGAAGATGAGCTTCGGGACCGAACGTAGGGAGGGAAGTCCGAACCAGTATAAAATTCCTGGTGTCTTTACTTACTGCATTTATCTTTTATTTGTGATATATTTCCATAGCCTAGTTTTTACCTGCGTAACTATTGTAGTTCACTAGTTAGTTTATTATTTCCGCTATATCCATATAAAGATGTTGCTTAAGTTGTACACACCAATTTTTCATTTGGTATCAGAGCAAGGCCATCATTTAACTATAAAAATGTTATCTGATACATAGTTAATATGGATAACAACACTAGTACTAGCATTAATACTGGTTATACTGAAGGCCAATCTACTGCAAGACATCCCTTCTTTAATGGCACAAATTATAGCTATTGGGCTACACGAATGAAAATATATGTGCAAGCTAATAGTTTTGATGCTTGGAACATTACACAAAAAGAGTATACACAACCCACTACTCTATATACTGAATGGTCTGCAAATGAAAAAGCAGAGGCTACCGCCAATGCTAAAGCCATGAATATGTTGCATTGTGCCTTGGATAGAAACGAGTTTAACCGGGGTTTGTATGTGCAACACAGCATATGAAATCTAGAGAACACTCAAAGTAACTCATGAAGGAACAAACAAGGTCAAGCAAAGCAAGATATCCATGCTTAAAAACTAGTTTCAAATTTTCAAAATGAACGAGAATGAATCTATAAATTACATGTACTCACGTTTTCAAAATATTTATCATTCTCTATTGGGATTAGGATAAAAATATTCTGATTTCGATATAGTTTCAAAAAATTTAAACTCTTTAACGGACGAATGAGAGAGAGGTGTTAGCTATCAAAGAAGCTAATGATCTATCTACCATGAAACTAGAAGAGTTAATAGGTAATCTTATGTCCTATGAAGTAAATTTGCAGGCAAAGTAAGAACATGTACAAGACAAGAAATTTTAGCTTTCCATGCTGAGAAATCAGATTCAGATGAAGAAGATATTGCTTTTGTGGTAAAGAATTTCAGAAAATTTCTGAAATATAGAAAAGGCCAAAGTAAGAATATGAAAAAGAATTCATCAAAAGAGCCTGACCCAGCCCTATTGGAATGATTTACTTGTAACAAAATCAGATATTATCAAAAGAATTGTCCAGAACTAAAGAAAAATTGCAAAAAAGGAAAAATAAAAAAGACGAGCATTTTCAGTCACTTGGGATAATTCAGATTCATCATCTTCCGGTAGTGACAGCAATAGTGACAACGAATAAGCAAATGTATGCTTCATGGCAAAGGTTACCGAGGTTAGTGAATTTACTTATGATGAGTTAAGGGAAATTAATATGTAAGTTTTAGAATATAGAAATAATTTTAAGAGAAAGTATAAACACGCTAATGAAGATAGAAAAAGAGTAGAATTTGAAAGAGACTTATTAGAAGATGAAAAAGAGATTTTAGAATACGAGATCAGAAAATTACAAGAATTTCTTTCAGTAGCAAATTCTCAGATTTCTATCTTGAGTCAAGAAATCGAGACTCAAAAGAATAAAAAATGATATACTAGCTTCTGAGAATCATGATTTGAATACTAAACTTAAAATTATAGAATTAGAAATTTCTAGTTTAAAAGTTAAACCAGATAGTATTTCTAAAAATGTCAACAATTTTAATAAAGGTAGAGAGAATTTATCCAAAATATTAGAAAATTCTTAATTGGTTTCTAGTAAAGAGGGACTAGGATATGATCAAAAAGCTAAAAGATCTAGTTCTAAGAAATCTAAAATTAAACCAGTAATTTCTAGTAGTAAATTAGATATTTCTACTAAGAAAAATTACTTGGGAAATATTACTATATGGGTTCCAAAAACCAATAATGTTCTTACTAGAAATAAATATATTAAGAATATTTTAGATACTATTTCCAACAATATTAATTATATTTTCAGAATGGACTCTAAACCCTCTTGGGTTTGGTTTCCTAAGGTTTAACCCTTAGGACCCTAACGGAGGAAGTGAGTACCAATAAAATTTTGTTCTTGCAGGTGGTACTAATATATGATAGTGGCTAGCTCAAAATAAAAAGGAGTTTTAATTAGTATTCTTGGAACACTTCTGTAAGTTATTTATTCATAGTTAGTATAAGAGTCTTTCATATATGCTTAGCTTACTTAATATGGTTTCATTTTTTTTAACTAAGAGAGAAAATAGTATTTTTAGTAAAGAACTTCATTGTGCAGACAAATCTTATATTTAGTTTCTATACCTATTTTTTAATAAACTAATTTCATTTTAAAATGAATGGATAAAACTAGTTTTACTAATCATTTATATATACTATATTTAGTATGTGTTCTCTTATAAATACACTAGAAAAGTTTCCTCCTTTCTCCAAAATAATAGAAATCATTCTCTAAAAAGATTTCTTGTGTCATGTTGAGAAAAGTAAGCTCTCCATTTACACCAACTAAGTCCTCTGAGAAAACATCATCTGATTCTATCAATATTATCACTTCTTCTACTCCAAATGAGGAACCAACTATTCGGCGGCAAGAATACCAGACCGGATATACTCCGGATGCTAAGAAAATAAGGGAACTTTCGGTATCTCCATCAACGAAACACAAAATAGATGAAATACATCATTATCAACATGAACATATGAAGTTGCAATGAGAATTATACTTTGAGCAAAAACAAACCTTGGATATATTAACTTTTTTAGAAACAGTCGCACTTCATATCTGCGGTATGTCAGCTGTACTTGAACCCAGACATCATCCTCTCTCTATGGCTCGATAAACACCAATGGCACCATATAATTCATGGTGTCCTTGAAAAAAATCTCCTAAAAGTTAGAAGCCGAGTCCAAATTCATGGGAGAAGAATTATCAAGAGAATAAAGGAGATGGTTCTAAGACCCCGAGAAAATCAACTTCATCAGAAGAAGAATAATACATTAATCATAGAAATTCTTCTTTTTGTTTAAATAAGATTTTGCATTGATCGAAAATGCATAATTCCAAGATCTTGATTCTTATAACCACTGTAATAATTATGTATTTTTGTTATGCTTAATAAAAATACATATTCTCTTTTTAAGATAATAGACATAAATAATGTATACATAAGATAAGAATTCAAAAAATACAAAAATACAAAGACTACTGCTGCTTTCATCAGCAATCAGTCGACTGGTTGTATACATACCAGTCGATTGGTTGATGAAAACCCTGAAACCCAATAACTGCTATAGTTCGGTCCTTATAACCCTAATTACCCCCACTTTGTTTCATTTCTAACGTCTTCTCTTCATCTCTCAAAAAAACCTAAGCCTTTGTAATTTTGATTTTTCCTTCTCAATCATCAATTTTAGTGGAATCTCCAAAAAGAAAAAGAGATGTTGGTTCATCTTCAACAACTAGGGCAAAGAAGCAAGCTGATTCATCCGTAGATCAATGTTTATGGAATGATCTTGCCAAAAGAAGATGGAAGCTTATGTCAAATCTGAAGTTCATTCTAGGATCTTTTGTCAAGTTTAAAGACTTTGATTCTTATGGATTACAACAATTAGCTCGACGAGGTAGACTTGAATCACTTTTAGATTATTCTCAGAATAATAAGAAAATTAATGTTACGATGATCAAATTGTTCTTGGCTAATTTGAATTTGGATCATCACACTCCTACCAATACAAAAAATTGTGTTTGGAGTATGGTTTGCGGGCAACCTATCTTTATTTCAATTGATAGGCTAGGAAATGTTCTAAACTCTCCTATGGATGGGATAGCTTTATCGGAAGTGAATTGCGAGTTTGGAGTTAGAGATGAAGTAAGCCATCTTTTTATTGATGATAATTCCGATGGCTCTCGAACCAAAGGATTGCGACCAAGTGCAAGACTTCTTCACCATGCTCTGTACATGTAAAATTTTACCGCGATCTGGAACACATGATCGTGTGTATGTGGATACATTTCGAGCTTTATATCCAACTTATGGCAACATAAGGATAAATTGGATGCAAACGATAATGGATCGTCTTTTGCTCTTCACACATGGTATGGGTACTTATTTTCAATTTATTGAATATTTAATGAGAGTGTTCGACAATGAAAACATTCTCAAACCGGATTCCGATATGATTGAGATTAAACTCTTAGATAACAAGAATCTAAAACAAATGCATATGCCACCTCTGACTATTAAAATCATGAGCTTGGAGGAATGGAAAAAGAGAGATATGAATCAACCACCCTCAAGCACAGTTCATGCAAATCCAGGGGAACTTCGATTGATGGAATCGTCACATACTTCTTGACAAGCACTTGATGTCATTACTGGCAACCAACTTCTTTTAGAAGCTCGCCTTAAGAGGATGGCCAAGAAAATGGATAAAAAGTTTGATAAAATCAAAGGTTTTCTTGGAAAGATGTGGACATCGATATCATGCTCTCTTGCATCTACTGGACATGTCATTGCTGAGCCTGTGATTTTTTGTTTGATGATAACAAACATATTTTATTAATGTGTTTAAAATTGTACTGTTTTCTGTTCTTTATATCATACTGGAATAAAAATATTTTTGTCTAGTAATGCCTCTACACAAAAATTGAAAATTCATACAAGCGTTTATATTTTTATTTCACTTCCAAAAAGCAGCACAAATCTTTTGAACTCTCAGCTATACAAATATTCACACATTAATTCTCTACATTTGGACCACGCTACAGTTTTCTCTCTCACTCAAGAACTTTTTCTATATACTCTTATTGTCTCTTCATCCTGTTTCTGCTCCTGCTGTATCATCCTGAAACCTGTCACAGAAAATAAATACACACAGTAAATTGGAACTAAAAATAGACACTGAACAAATAAAATTTTATTTTATTTGCCTCAGATTCTCTTTGTGTTTTTCTCATCATCTTTCTGACTTGATCAGCCTCGACACTACCATACTGGTTTGTTGATCAGAACCAACATCAAACTCAGCTGATTCTAACCAGCCCCAACACAGTACAGTCAGTCTGTTGATATTTATTACAGTGTCACATATATATAAAAGACAGGTCAAAAATCAAAAGAGAAATGGAAATGCAAAATTTCAGATCAGCAAACACAAGCTGGAAATCATGACAGGTCAACAATGCAGCATACACAGTACAGGGATGAGCATCATCTACAAACAGTGTACATGCATGGGTGTAATGTAGTTCAAACAGTGAAGCATAATGGTGCAAACTGGATAAGCAAGTATGGAGATGAGGTCAAACTCAGCAATGCATGGTGATACAAGCAGGCATAACAATGCAGTGGAACAAATGCAAGTGTCAAACATGTACATAAGAGCAGCAGTACTCAAGAATGGTAATTCAACAACAAATGTGAGCAAGTGGTGCAACAAAGACAATGTCATGAAAGCATGGTTCAGCACCTATCAAGTCTACAAGTGGATGCAGCATTCATTATGATCAACACACACTTCACATACATTCAACACAGCATGGTTCAACACGACAAGTGTATATTTCAGCATAGTGATGCATGAATACACTACATGGAGCAAAATGAATGTGGCTAAACCTTTAAATGTTCAAGGCAGTTCAAATTTATTGAAAGCAAGAAGCAAGTACATGGACATGCAAGCATATATGAAAATGTGACAAATATTCATGGGTACATAGGGAAGTGAAGATGCAAATGTGTTCAAGGGAAATTCATGCGGCAAGACACAAACCAGATAGCAACATGAAGCATGGTGCTTATGCATTGCAAACAAGCCAAGTGGCACAACTACATGAGTGCAACAAGTCAGTATTGCAAGTGACCTTCAGAAATGGGCAGCAACCACAAAATTGTTCAAATGAACAAATAGCATGGCAAAAGTGCGCAAGCAAGCATTGAAAAAGCTCAACAATGGTTCAGCAAGTACATGATGCAAGCATAAGAACAACATAGCATATATATGGATGCACAAGCAACTACAAAAATGGCAAAATTCAATGAAATATTATGGAGCAAGAGTGGGAATGCATTTGTGATTTAGAAATTTGAAAAGGGGAAATAAATTTGAAGACAAAACAAGAAACTTTTTTTAAAGACAGATCATCAATCGTTTCACGAAAATTTAAAATTCGAATGCTTGGATTTAATCATATATGGAATGATGATCAGACATTGAAGAATTTAACAGCGAGGAATAATTGAAAGTTTTTTACTTTTTTTTTTTTTTTGAGCAAAGTATTTTAGGCAAGTGCAAAAAACTTTTTTCTTTCACTGTATTTCAAAGTGTGTGAAATTCAATAATTTTAACATTTTTTTTCTCGGCAAAAATTCGTTTCTAAAGTTTTTTTTTAAGGCGAGAAATCAGTGTTTCCAATTTTTGGAAAAGAGAATTTTGGCAAGCATACAACAGTGATAAATTTGGCATGTTATCACACAATCGTATTTCAGAATTCACAATGAAGTATCAATCACTTTCGGCATGAAATCAACGAAGAAATAGCAGGCAACATTTCAAAATAAAATTGTCACAATTCAGGCAAAGGAGGAAATAAATATTCCAGATTCATTGAAGATCGAAAACATGTCTGGATGCATCACAACAGTCATGCAAGTTAATCAAAGCCAAAACAATCAAAAGAGGAATCGAGCAAATCAGTCCTAGACAATTAAAGCAAATCAAATCGAGCAAGTCCTTTAATTGAAATCAGAGGGTAAGGGTTTCAAAACTCCTACGTACACAAATTATTTCCTCATTAGCAGATGCATCCAAGTTATTCAAAAGCCAACTAAAACCCTAAAGCTTAAATCAGAAAGCTTACAGCGTTCGATCAAAGCAGTGAATAATTCGGAGTTGTGCTTGAAGGCAGAATCAATTTACTGAAGGGACATCGAGCCATGGAGATTCAATTTTTGAAGAAGCCCTAGACGATTCAGAGAAACCCTGGCCGCCATTCTTTTTGGACTTGGAAAAATAAAGGAAAAAGGGGCCGGCCGACTTGTAATTGAAGATACAAAGGGATTTTTTATTTAAGGGCTTGTTTTATTGTATTTTTGTTTTACCTTTCAAAAACAATGTCTTGTTTTACTAGTTTCATTCAAAACTAGGATATACAGGTTACTAGTCATTGATCTGGGAAAATCTGGTCTAGGGATTTTAGATCAGTCTAAGATTGTAACACCCCGCCTCCGCTAGGGTCACTCGCAAAGGAATGCACTAGCTTTAGAGGGGCATTATTGGTAAACATGCACAGAAATATCACTAGACAGAACATATGGAATAGCGGAAGTAAAATCAAACTTTCATAACATGAGTAAATAAGGTCTAAAGCCTTTTACATCAGAGTACATCAAAACCTGTCTTGCAATAGTAAAGAAGCATAAAGACATTTTCATAAATTATTCCCCAAGTAAAAACAGTAAAGTAGCCATAGCCAAGAAAAGTCCAAGCCATCCATGATGACCTTCAAGCAGAAGAAGTCCGAACTAAACAGCATTGTTTCCTCCCTGTAACCTGGAGGGGGGGGGGAACGGAAGAAAAGAGGCAAAACAAAACGGGTCAATCAAAAAAGACCGAGTAAGTCCTATCTACTTCCAGTATAAAAACAGGTAAAGGTAACATGACATGCATAAACTGAAAGTAAACATAAGGATAACTACAAGATAGATAAACCAGGGTAGCCGGTTGAACTACTGTGGCAAAGTAAACTAAGGTATCATGATAAACTACGGTGTCATGATAAGTCAAGGTATCACATCGTCAGATTTCTATCGAGTACATTATCCCAAGGTATCTACCCCGTCTAACATCCCACGGTATCTATTATGTATATTCTTCTTAGTCCTAACATGTATATTTGCTCTGCACCTCTCGTACTAGTACCCCTACCCGCGTCATGTGTTAACCATGAATGTCCCTTGCTCAAAGTCGTGTAATGGTCCATGTCAACCTAGTATATCGCATATATAGGTTACTCAAATCATATGTTTCTTTTCATGTATATAAGTTCAGTCCTTTGCCGTACCTCGTACGGGCTTCCTCATGTCGTATTATCCTTGAATTCGTTTGGACTGTCACCCTTGTTCTAGCTAGGCTCTTCCATATGAATCATCGTTTGAACTACTAGGACTTACGCCACCTAGCACCACTAGGGATTACGCTTACCTATTGCACGCTTTCGTATTTCGGTTTGGGTTAAACCACCTAGGCCACTAGGGATTACGCTAACCCTCAACCGCGCCCTTTTTCCCACGCATTCATCATGAATCGTTTTTCTATAATTGTATGCACATGTATCACATCGTGCCATCCGAGTCCTGTCACAGGGCAAACCAAGAAATACAGGACTCGGTCGGGAGCTTTAGATTTATCTGCCGATGCAGATACTAAGGTCTGCTTTTCTACACGTGGCTATGGTCCCACGAGACCCCTCCCTCAAATAGTGAAAGGCAACACAAGAGAAAATCTTGCATGAGAACTACACTCCGGCCAGCCCACATCCTACGGCCTACCTCACCCATAATTAGATAGCAATTATGGTCTGTTGGGTGTTCCCTGCCTTTCCGTACGTACACGCTTGACTCAAGATGGTAGATGATCGACGAACTTGCTATCTCGGGCACCTTATGTATTCGTCGACTCACTGCTATCCACCCCAGTCTTTAGGTCGCTCGCATAGCAACCAAGGCATATTCTTGGTTCTTCTACCGCAGACCTCAACCTCTCGTGAGCCTAGTATAATGACCTGGCAGCTCACAGAGGGATCCCAAGAATATCCTCACGTTCCCCGAAGCCGCTGCTTCGTTACCCAGTTCGTTGGAGCCTTTATCTAAATCAGATAGCCTGCTCCTACACGCATACTTAAACGTTGACCTAACGTATCGGGTTACTAATCTATCTAAGAAATGGTCCAAATTTCCTTGACTAAGAATTATTACTTAGTTTCCCTTAACTAAGGTTTACCACTTAGCCTTATTTCCATAATCCTTGTTAATTATGGTTATTTACCTAATCCTCCGAATTAGGGTTTACCTAATGGGTTAAGTGTCACTTAAGTTCATAACTTAGCCCGTCTACAAACCATGTCAAAATTGGCTAAGTATACAAGTCCAAGACTTAACCCTACAAACCATGTGTCAAGTTGGTTAAGTATATATCAAGGAATCCATGACTTAACCTCGTCTAATTATCATTTTAGATTGGTTAATTATATAAATTAACTTGACCTTGTCATCAAATCGGTCAGGCGTATTCAAGTGATTCGTGACTTAGCCTTATCATGTTTTCACGTTAGATTGGTTAAGTATAGATTAACTTAACCTCATCAAATTAACGAGTTAGATTGGTTAAGTATAGGTCACTTAACCTCATCAAATCATCGTGTTAAATTAGTTAAGTGTTTAACTTAACCCCATTAAATTACCAAGTTGGATTAATTAAGTCTAGGCTAACTTAACCCCATCCGATTACCATGTTTAGATTAGTTAAGCCTAATCTTAACCCCATCCATTAACTGTATTATACGGTTAAGTGTCATTAAGAAAATTTACTTAACCTTATCACGTTATCGTGTTGGATTGATTAAGTGTTGGTTAACTTAATCCCGTCCACTAGTCGTATAAAAATGGTCAAGTGTCATTAGGCAAATCAAGTCACTTAACCTACCCAAGCTTATCATGTTTTGTTAAGTATCATTAGCCTAATCAAATTACTTAACCCATTTGTCCATATCATATTTGGTTAAGCCTCATTAATCAAATTAACTTAACCCTATTATGTGGCATTAATTTAATTAATGCACCCTCAACCTCTCACATTAGACCTTGTTGTGGTTACTAGTTAAGCCGGGCGGGTCCGGGTAGATTTACACCACAACCTAGTCTAACCTCGGGTCTTAAGCGCGACATGACCAACTTCTCACATTGGGTCCTATTGTTTGCAACTACTAGTTAGGCCGGTCGGTTCCGGGTAGTTTTACGTTGCAAACTCAACCCAACCTCGAGTTGGCCATACTTATATTATCTAAGTTCATCATGTTTCCAAAACATGTTACAAGTTTTCAAGCATTTGGGTAGACCTAACTTAATAGGTAAATTTCCAAAGGGTAGACCTAACTTAATAGGTAAATTCCCAAGCTCATGTTTTTATGCATACTTACATGCCAACCTCCATGTTATCTTTCAAGTCATATTTTCAAGTATAAACACATGTCATATTCAAGTTAAGATTTTGCGACATGTTCATGTTTATCTAACTACCCAAAATCGTGTTTTCCCAACGCAAGCAAAGCGAGTCAACATAGTAAGGATACTATATCACATATTGGTCTCAAAACATGCATGATGCCAAAAAGGGCTTGGCTTCCACATGCATAACATCATAAAGGGATTGGCCATAAACATGCCTAGTGTCATAAGGTAATTTGGCCACAAACATGCATATTATCAAAAAGGGTTTGGCCATAAACATGCACAACTTAAAAGAGGGGATTGGCCACGAGCATGCATAATCTCATAAAGGATTGGGCCACAAACTTGCATGTTAGCATAAGGGGTTTGGGTTCATAAACATGCATAAGCCCCAAAATCTTGTCTTAGCCAATGTTTCACAAGTAAAGTGGTTCCTAAAGGTTCATGCTAGCATTTCATGCATAAAGATCCAAACTTGCAAGATAAACTAGGTTATGCATAGCATGACAGGCATGATTAAGTTACTCACATGGCCTAAAATCATAAACATGAACACAAGAGGCATGGTAAGGTTCATATAAGCTCGCATAATCTTGTTTAGCCTCATTTTATCCCATGTCATTATCAAAACTACCGTTTCCATCTAAAAGTAGCTAGAACTTACCTAGTTAGGCCTAGGGAAAGGAGCATGAATCATCTTGGCTAAGAAAGGTGCCTCCTTTGTAGAAGAATCGTCATGGAACTCGCATAGCAATGTTGATTTGGCCTTGACTTGGTGTAGCAAGCTTGCACCTTTTGATTTGAACTTGATTTGAGTGCATAGGCTCTAGGGATTGGAGATGGAGGCCATGATCAAAATTGATTTTGGCAGCACTTAGTTGCTAGGTTTGATTTTTAGGGATTTAGGTTAGGTTTAGGGTCTTTTTATAGAGATTAGGATGGTTTTAGGCCCTTAGATTAACCCTAGGACCAACCTGAACCGTCAGATTTCAAACCAGGCCCAAAAACCTAGCCAAGATAGAAAATAGGTGCACCAGATCAAAATCAGCCGACAGGGCAAGTCGACAGCCCTGTCGACATGCCTGTCGACATGCCTGTCGACTTGGCTGGGCGGGAATTTTCCCGCCTGGCCCCCATTTCTGCATGTTTCGAAATTCAAATTTCCCGAAAACTTCTTTGGGCCTTAACCGGGTCATACAGACTCCGATTTTCGAAAACTCGGACTCTATTTCGCGTATTTTTCCGAGACGAACGCAATGGCATAGCCCGTTTTACTTGATTCAGAATTTAAAATTAAATTCTGCCTTGATTCTCGTTTTAACATGTTATTGAAATACGGGTTGTTACATTCTCCCCACCTTTTAGGATTTCGTCCCCGAAATCTCTAAGTTAGGAAGAACATATCCTACCATTCATCATCCATCTACTCAAAACATCATCCACAAGCAACCATTGTCCTTAGATGATTTCTAATGCTGTATGAATACATGCAAAATGTGTGTGTACGTGTTCCTTAGCTAATGCTAATGATCAGGCCTGGATAATCTTTCTAATGCAAAAATATGTATAGTGCCATGAATCCAACATGTATGCAAATAGTCCTAGCCATATAGATACTATATGCGTGCACAATCATTCATTCATATGTAACAACCGCATGATAACACATTCGATTTCATCCATAAACAAGTATAAATACTCGTGCATATGCAATATGAAATGTGACCGAGTCGAGCTAGTATCTAATGTGTATTCGCGCATCCACGAGCAACCACTTGCAACCACTTGCAACCATATCAATCATAACATGTTTCAAATACATGTTTACATCCATAGGGTTCTACCTAAGATTCCCTGAAACAGGGTCGAGAAGATAAACAGGACAAACTCCTTACGGGGTTTGTAACAGAAAATAGGACCGAGAGGATGTCCACAAAAGATAGCCTACAAGTAAGCTCTACAGAAAACAGGGATCAAGGATATACTCCCAAAAAGAGATATCATGCGCGTATCTAGTCTTTGACCATCAAAGTCGTACTTCCTTGAGCTCAATTTCCTTGTGCCTTGACCGTCTTTGCGATTTCGTAGCTTCTTATTTCCTGTTTCCATAACATGAGCTGGAACTCATTCCTTCGTCGCCTCTCGTTCCACTTGCACTTATCCTTTTTCTAAAATACTTGACGCAAACATGACTGCGTACTCATGATCTCAGGCAAGCTTTCCAAAATTCACTAATGAATCTCGGACCTCGTACCACAAGGTATACCACATAGAAGAACTTTCTCTTGAAAGTAAACAGATGCCAACCAGGTTATCAAGCGCACTTACTAAGGTGATTTCTATAACCCATGCATAAGTGAAATAAACCATCCGTCTTATCGGCGAACACCACTCGATTGGGCTTCCAATTTCCCATAAAGGCATCAAGGGATTCTAAGTAACTAACCATGACCGAACCCAAAAGGTTACACGAGACTTCGAGGGTATTACCAAGGCTAGTCAAGAGTCTAACTACCCTCCTATCAAAACCGAGAGTGGCACCCCTTACTGGATAACCACTTCATCCCTAGAATCCATCCATAGCTTATAAACATAAGCATTATTTCCAAGCTCAATACTTGGCATAGACATTCTCAAATCCAAACAAGTCATGAATAAATGGACCGATCTTCCAATAGGACTTGGGACAAAAACGGGATCCCCTACTACGCTAGTACTAAGGTGCAGAGACTCAACTATCGAAGCGGACTTAAAAGATGCGGTGATCAAAACAAAGTCCCGACAGGATGATAGAGAAGAAAAGCTAAACATTTAACAAGATCGTTACCCTCCTTCTGAGGTACCCTAGAAATGAGAGCATACTATTGCTCTCCGAATGATCTTGTCCCTGTTCCATGATACTTAACTATCCGTCCCGTTTCACCATGCCAAAGGTACTCTCTCGTCATGGGTTTCATTGTTCATCCTTCTCTCTCGTCCTGGGCTGAGCCATACCAACAAGTTGCTCACCCATAAGCTCATATCCTTTATCCTCTTTCTCACTATCCTTTCTTGTATAACTCTGCAATGGTCTCTCGAGAACACCTCCATCGTACGGGAAACACTTACGTAGCTAGAAAGACTAGTCGCAGTCAAAACCACTGTGACTACAGATGGAGGAAAGAAAGGAAAAGAGATTCAATCAAGGAAACAAGGATGATGCTAATGGCCTTTGGGGAATAGCCTTTTTTCTTTTTAAAAGAAAATTTTCTTGAAAAATGCTTCTTTGTAAATGGTTTTTCAAATTATTTTCAGAAGGTCTTTAAAAACTTTTGCCCAGTCTAGTAACCTTCTGCTCTGATACCAAATGTAACACCCCGCCTCCGCTAGGGTCACTCGCAAAGGAATGCACTAGCTTTAGAGGGGCATTATTGGTAAACATGCACAGAAATATCACAAGACAGAACATATAGAATAGCGGAAGTAAAATCAAACTTTCATAACATGAGTAAATAAGGTCTAAAGCCTTTTACATCAGAGTACATCAAAACCTGTCTTGCAATAGTAAAGAAGCATAAAGACATTTTCATAAATTATTCCCCAAGTAAAAACAGTAAAGTAGCCATAGCCAAGAAAAGTCCAAGCCATCCATGATGACCTTCAAGCAGAAGAAGTCCGAACTAAACAGCATTGTTTCCTCCCTGTAACCTGGAGGGGGGGAACGGAAGAAAAGAGGCGAAACAAAACGGGTCAATCAAAAAGACTGAGTAAGTCCTATCTACTTCCAGTATAAAAACAGGTAAAGGTAACATGACATGCATAAACTGAAAGTAAATATAAGGATAACTACAAGATAGATAAACCAGGGTAGCCGGTTGAACTACTGTGGCAAAGTAAACTAAGGTATCATGATAAACTACGGTGTCATGATAAGTCAAGGTATCACATCGTCAGATTTCTATCGAGTACATTATCCCAAGGTATCTACCCCGTCTAACATCCCACGGTATCTATTATGTATATTCTTCTTAGTCCTAACATGTATATTTGCTCTGCACCTCTCGTACTAGTACCCCTACCCGCGTCATGTGTTAACCATGAATGTCCCTTGCTCAAAGTCGTGTAATGGTCCATGTCAACCTAGTATATCGCATATATAGGTTACTCAAATCATATGTTTCTTTCCATGTATATAAGTTCAGTCCTTTGCCGTACCTCGTACGGGCTTCCTCATGTCGTATTATCCTTGAATTCGTTTGGACTGTCACCCTTGTTCTAGCTAGGCTCTTCCATATGAATCATCGTTTGAACTACTAGGACTTACGCCACCTAGCACCACTAGGGATTACGCTTACCTATTGCACGCTTTCGTATTTCGGTTTGGGTTAAACCACCTAGGCCACTAGGGATTACGCTAACCCTCAACCGCGCCCTTTTTCCCACGCATTCATCGTGAATCGTTTTTCTATAACTGTATGCACATGTATCACATCGTGCCATCCGAGTCCTGTCACAGGGAAAACCAAGAAATACAGGACTCGGTCGGGAGCTTTAGATTTATCTGCCGATGCAGATACTAAGGTCTGCTTTTCTACACGTGGCTATGGTCCCACGAGACCCCTCCCTCAAATAGTGAAAGGCAACACAAGAGAAAATCTTGCATGAGAACTACACTCCGGCCAGCCCACATCCTACGGCCTACCTCACCCATAATTAGATAGCAATTATGGTCTGTTGGGTGTTCCCTGCCTTTCCGTACGTACACGCTTGACTCAAGATGGTAGATGATCGACGAACTTGCTATCTCGGGCACCTTATGTATTCGTCGACTCACTGCTATCCACCCCAGTCTTTAGGTCGCTCGCATAGCAACCAAGGCATATTCTTGGTTCTTCTACCGCAGACCTCAACCTCTCGTGAGCCTAGTATAATGACCTGGCAGCTCACAGAGGGATCCCAAGAATATCCTCACGTTCCCCGAAGCCGCTGCTTCGTTACCCAGTTCGTTGGAGCCTTTATCTAAATCAGATAGCCTGCTCCTACACGCATACTTAAACGTTGACCTAACGTATCGGGTTACTAATCTATCTAAGAAATGGTCCAAATTTCCTTGACTAAGAATTATTACTTAGTTTCCCTTAACTAAGGTTTACCACTTAGCCTTATTTCCATAATCCTTGTTAATTATGGTTATTTACCTAATCCTCCGAATTAGGGTTTACCTAATGGGTTAAGTGTCACTTAAGTTCATAACTTAGCCCGTCTACAAACCATGTCAAAATTGGCTAAGTATACAAGTCCAAGACTTAACCCTACAAACCATGTGTCAAGTTGGTTAAGTATATATCAAGGAATCCATGACTTAACCTCGTCTAATTATCATTTTAGATTGGTTAATTATATAAATTAACTTGACCTTGTCATCAAATCGGTCAGGCGTATTCAAGTGATTCGTGACTTAGCCTTATCATGTTTTCACGTTAGATTGGTTAAGTATAGATTAACTTAACCTCATCAAATTAACGAGTTAGATTGGTTAAGTATAGGTCACTTAACCTCATCAAATCATCGTGTTAAATTAGTTAAGTGTTTAACTTAACCCCATTAAATTACCAAGTTGGATTAATTAAGTCTAGGCTAACTTAACCCCATCCGATTACCATGTTTAGATTAGTTAAGCCTAATCTTAACCCCATCCATTAACTGTATTATACGGTTAAGTGTCATTAAGAAAATTTACTTAACCTTATCACGTTATCGTGTTGGATTGATTAAGTGTTGGTTAACTTAATCCCGTCCACTAGTCGTATAAAAATGGTCAAGTGTCATTAGGCAAATCAAGTCACTTAACCTACCCAAGCTTATCATGTTTTGTTAAGTATCATTAGCCTAATCAAATTACTTAACCCATTTGTCCATATCATATTTGGTTAAGCCTCATTAATCAAATTAACTTAACCCTATTATGTGGCATTAATTTAATTAATGCACCCTCATCCTCTCACATTAGACCTTGTTGTGGTTACTAGTTAAGCCGGGCGGGTCCGGGTAGATTTACACCACAACCTAGTCTAACCTCGGGTCCTAAGCGCGACATGACCAACTTCTCACATTGGGTCCTATTGTTTGCAACTACTAGTTAGGCCGGTCGGTTCCGGGTAGTTTTACGTTGCAAACTCAACCCAACCTCGAGTTGGCCATACTTATATTATCTAAGTTCATCATGTTTCCAAAACATGTTACAAGTTTTCATGCATTTGGGTAGACCTAACTTAATAGGTAAATTCCCAAAGGGTAGACCTAACTTAATAGGTAAATTCCCAAGCTCATGTTTTTATGCATACTTACATGCCAACCTCCATGTTATCTTTCAAGTCATATTTTCAAGTATAAACACATGTCATATTCAAGTTAAGATTTTGCGACATGTTCATGTTTATCTAACTACCCAAAATCGTGTTTTCCCAACGCAAGCAAAGCGAGTCAACATAGTAAGGATACTATATCACATATTGGTCTCAAAACATGCATGATGCCAAAAAGGGCTTGGCTTCCACATGCATAACATCATAAAGGGATTGGCCATAAACATGCCTAGTGTCATAAGGTAATTTGGCCACAAACATGCATATTATCAAAAAGGGTTTGGCCATAAACATGCACAACTTAAAAGAGGGGATTGGCCACGAGCATGCATAATCTCATAAAGGATTTGGCCACAAACTTGCATGTTAGCATAAGGGGTTTGGGTTCATAAACATGCATAAGCCCCAAAATCTTGTCTTAGCCAATGTTTCACAAGTAAAGTGGTTCCTAAAGGTTCATGCTAGCATTTCATGCATAAAGATCCAAACTTGCAAGATAAACTAGGTTATGCATAGCATGAGAGGCATGATTAAGTTACTCACATGGCCTAAAATCATAAACATGAACACAAGAGGCATGGTAAGGTTCATATAAGCTCGCATAATCATGTTTAGCCTCATTTTATCCCATGTCATTATCAAAACTACCGTTTCCATCTAAAAGTAGCTAGAACTTACCTAGTTAGGCCTAGGGAAAGGAGCATGAATCATCTTGGCTAAGAAAGGTGCCTCCTTTGTAGAAGAATCGTCATGGAACTCGCATAGCAATGTTGATTTGGCCTTGACTTGGTGTAGCAAGCTTGCACCTTTTGATTTGAACTTGATTTGAGTGCATAGGCTCTAGGGATTGGAGATGGAGGCCATGATCAAAATTGATTTTGGCAGCACTTAGTTGCTAGGTTTGATTTTTAGGGATTTAGGTTAGGTTTAGGGTCTTTTTATAGAGATTAGGATAGTTTTAGGCCCTTAGATTAACCCTAGGACCAACCTGAACCGTCAGATTTCAAACCAGGCCCAAAAACCTAGCCAAGATAGAAAATAGGTGCACTAGATCAAAATCAGCCGACAGGGCAAGTCGACAGCCCTGTCGACATGCCTGTCGACATGCCTGTCGACTTGTCTGGGCGGGAATTTTCCCGCCTGGCCCCCATTTCTGCATGTTTCGAAATTCAAATTTCCCGAAAACTTCTTTGGGCCTTAACCGGGTCATACGGACTCCGATTTTCGAAAACTCGGACTCTATTTCGCGTATTTTTCCGAGACGAACGCAATGGCATAGCCCGTTTTACTTGATTCAGAATTTAAAATTAAATTCTGCCTTGATTATCGTTTTAACATGTTATTGAAATACGGGTTGTTACAAAGATTTTGAGCGTAGGTTTAAATCTGTAGCAGCAAGTTTGCAAAACTCTTTAGGCAGTAGCAGGGTTTGCAATTTTATTGAGTGTTTGTAAGCGGGAGGCTGTTTTAAATCCTAGTAGATATCTTAGGAATGCAGCAGTAGGCACAATTTGCCAAAGCTGGTATATTTGTGTGTGACTTTCCTTTACTACTTTATTATTATTCTGCGATTGTTTTAATTATAGAATAAACCTTATTCACCCCCGCTCTAGGGTCAATATTGATCCTACAATTGGTATCAGAGCCTATGTTTATTTAACTCTAGAGTCATGACATCAATGAATAATGCTTTTTCTGAGGGACAATCTATTGCTAAACCACCCATGTTTAATGGTAGTGATTACGCATATTGGAAAGCTAGAATAAAAATCTATCTTGTGTCTGTTGACTATGATGTTTGGGATATCATTGAAACTAGTTATAAACCACCCACTGTTGTTGTTAACGAAATTGAAATGCTTAAACCAAAAGAAAGGTGGGATGCAAATGATAAGAAACTGTACTCTACTGATTCTAAAGCCATGAATGCTTTGAGCTGTGCTTTAGATGAAACTGAATATAACAGAATTTCTCATTGTAACACAGCTAAGGAAATCTGGCATACTCTGGAGGTCACTCACGAAGGAACGTCTCAAGTGAAAGAATCTCGTCTTGCTTTATTCAGCAATGAGTATGAAAATTTCACCATGTAGAAGGATGAAAGTATCAAGGACAGGTATGGACGTTTCTCTGTGCTAGTTACAATGCCAGAGCTCTTGGATTTTTTTTACTAAAGTTGAACTTGTAAGGAAGATCCTGCGTGTTCTGCCAATGAACTTCGAAGCAAAAGTCACAGCCATTCAAGAATCAAAGGATCTGAGTAAGCTGAGCATGGAGGAGCTTGTCGGAAATCTAATGACATATGAAATGGAGCTAAAATCATGAGAAGATCGCAACAACTCTGATATGAAGAAGAAGTCAATTGCTTTGTTCAATACTGTCAACAACGATGGCGAAGACCCCCATCAAATAACTTGCAATGGCCGTCAGACAAATCGTAAAGTGGAGTAAATTCAAATCTCGAAGAAACAAACAAAAATCCAACAAGCTGAAGAACTCTGACAATTCAGATGAAGAACCACTTTGCTATAACTGCCAGAAGCCTGGACATTTGAAACCAAACTGTCCCCTTCTTCAGCACAAAAGAAACAAGAAGAAAAAGAAACATTTTCTATAACTTGGGATGACGAGGAAGGAGAAGAAGAATCAGATAGCAGCGAGGAAGAAAGTAACCTATGCTTCATGGCAAAATCAGATTCAGAAGATGATAGAGAGGAATCGACTGAGGTGTATAGTTATGATGACTTGCTTTCAATGTGTAAACATCTTTCTGAAATCATTGATACACTAGAAGCAACAGTGGAAAAACTTAAGGCAAAAAATCTAGAACTATCAACTCTGAAGTCCACCATTGAAAATCTTGAAAAGAAAATTTGTCTTTAAAAGATACTGATGAGATTAAGAGAGAGAATTTTATTAAAAGATGCATTTTACTTGTGGATGAAAATACAACACTAAGAACCAAAGTCCAGGATATTGAAGTTACCTTAAATAAGTTTTCAATTGGACAAACATCTTTCAAAATGCTGCTAGGAAACCAATTGTTTTCTAACAATGGAAAAGGACTAGGTTTTGGTAAAGTACAAAATGATGTGACTGTGATTGACAATGCAAAAGGTAGAAGCATCTTTCCTAAGTGTGTAAAGTGTGGGGAAATTGGCCATAATTTTGAAAATTGCAAGAATTGGAATAAAATCAGAAAATCCACTAGAGTTTGGGTTCCAAAACACTCGGCACACAATTACCATAAATTTTGGAACACAAATAAGATGACAAAACGAATATGGGTTCCAAAAGATTCTTTCTTTCATCATACTTCAGTCACTGATATTTTTGGACCTAGGAACGTCTCTAGGTCATCTTTCTCTCTTCTTGTGTAGGTATGTTGGCGGGCTAAGGGGCAACAAAAATGGTATTTGGATTCAGGTTATTCCAGACATATGACAGGAGACAAGAGATTGTTCCTTAGCCTAGAAAAATATAAAGGTCGGAGTGTGACATTGGGTGACAATAGCAAATGTAAGATTATTGGTAAGGGAAAAGTAGGTAACATCATTTTTGCCTTAGCTGATGTCTTATATGTTGATAATTTGTATCACAATCTTATTTCCATAAGCCAACTATGTGATAAAGGAATGAATGTAGTTTTTGATAGTAAGATTTACAAGATCAATGATACATCAACCGGAAAATTTGTATTTACTGGCAAAAGAAAAGGAAATATTTACACACTCTCTTTTGATGATGTAACTGTTTCTAGATGTTTGGTTGTCACTGAAGAAGAGGCAGTCTTATGGCATAGAAGGCTAGCACATGCTAGTATGCATCTCCTTGAAAAACTAGAAACAAATGAGCTTGTCAGAGGTTTATCTCATCAGAAATTTAAAAATAAGAAAGTGTGTAAGGATTGCTTCATGGCTAAACTTAGTCATTCGTCATTTCATCCAAAAAATGTTGTTAGTACTTCACGTGTTCTTGAATTGATTCATATGGATTTGTTTGGACCAACTGATACTACTAGCTTAAATGGTAAACGTTATTGTTATGTATTGGTTGATGATTACTCTAGATTTACATTGGTTTATTTTCTAGCCAAAAAGTCTGAAACATTTGATTATTTTTCAAAGGTTTCAAAACTTGTTCAAAATGAAGAAGGTGTTTCAATTAAAACTTTGAGTAGTGATCATGGAGGTGAATTTGAAAATTTAGATTTTGAAAAATTCTGTGAAGAAAATGGTTTTAAACATGAATTTTCCGCTCCTCGAACACCTCAACAAAATGGGGTGGTCGAAAGGAAAAATCGTACATTACAAGAGATAGCTAGATCTATGTTATGTGAATATAAATTACCGCAAACCTTCTGGGCTGAGGCAGTTAATACTTCATGCTATGTAATGAATAGAGTCATGATCAGACCAATACTTAATAAAACGGCATACAAACTATGGTCTGACAAAAAGCCTAACATCTCATATTTTAGAGTTTTTGGATGCCCTTGTTATATTCTGAACACAGGAGATCAGCTTGGAAAGTTTGAACCAAAAACAGTCGATGGAATCTTCATGGGTTATTCTTTAAGGAGCAAAGCTTACAGAATATTCAATAAGCAATCAAGAACAATTGTGGAGACCATTAATGTGAAGTTCAATGAATCAAACTTGGAGATAGCTTCAGAAAATGATAAAGATGAAGGTGGTGTGCAAGAAGATGAAAAAGAAAGCAATGAAGTTGAGGCAAACAACAAAGAAGTCGCAAAAGCAACAGCTGAAGCTCAGAGGTTGAATTTCAAACCCAACCATCCTCCAGATTTGGTTATTGGAAGTCCAACAGCTGGGGTTCACACACGTTCCTCTGTCAACAAAAATGTTTGTGCTTTCTGTATTCACAGTGCTTTCATTTCTGAAATTGAACCAAGTTCGTATGATATTTCTCTTAATGATGAATCTTGGATTTTAGCTATGCAAGAGGAACTTAACCAGTTTGAGAGGAATAAAGTCTGGAATTTAGTGCCTAGGCCAAAAGACTATCCAGTTGTTGGAACAAAATGGGTGTTTAAAAATAAACTTGATGAATCTGGAAATGTAATTAGAAACAAAGCTAGGTTGGTTGCTAAGGGATACAATCAAATTGAAGGCATATATTTTAATGAAACATTTGCTCCAGTTGCTAGGTTAGAAGCAATTAGAATTTTGCTAAGTTTTGCATGTTTTAAAGGTTTTAAAATTAAGCAAATGGATGTTAAGAGTGCCTTTTTGAATGGTGAGCTGAAAGAAGAAGTTTTTGTTGAACAACCACTTAGTTTTGAGAGTCATGAATTTCCAAATCATGTGTACAAACTAGAAAAAGCATTATACGGTCTTAAGCAGGCTCCTCGAGCTTGGTATGACTGTCTCTATTCATATCTTTTGGAAAATGGTTTTAAAAAGGGATGTGCTGACACTACTCTGTTTCTTTTACATGATGGTAATGATTTCTTGATTGTTCAGATTTATGTTGATGATATCATTTATGGTGCTACTAATGATATTTTATGTGAGAAATTTGAAAAAGTTATGCAAGACAAATTTGAGATGAGCTTGGTTGGAGAGCTAAAGTACTTTCTTGGATTTCAAATCAAACAAAGCGACAAAGGAATCTTCATTTCTCGGACAAAGTATGTGATGGAGTTGTTGAAGAAATTTGGAGTTAAAGATGCAAAACCAATGAGAACACCAATGAGCCCAACAACTAAACTTGACAAAGATGAAAAAGGTGTCGCTGTTGATCAGAAAAAATATCGTGGTATAATCGGTTCACTTCTCTATCTCTGCTTCTAGACCCGATATTATGTTTTATGTCTGCTTATGTGCTCGTTTTCAATCTAATCCAAAAGAATCTCATTTAAAAGCCACAAAACGTATTCTGAGGTATTTGTTGCACACACCAAAACTTGGCTTGTGGTATCCATCTTGTGATAATTTTGATTTAGTTGGTTTTACTGATGCTAATTATGCTGGTTCACTCACTGATAGGAAGAGCACTAGTGGAATTTGTTTCATGCTTGGACATTCTCTTATTTCTTGGTCAAGTCGTAAACAAAATTGTGTTGCATTATCCACCACTAAAGCTGAGTATATTGCATTAGGAAGTTGTTGTGTATAGATTTTATGGATGATGCAAACTCTATCTGACTTTGGCATATTCTATAAACAAGTTCCTTTGAAATGTGGCGGTAAGAGTGCAACAGATCTATCAAATAATCTTGTACATCATTCACGCACAAAACACATTGATGTGAGACATCATTTCATTAGAGATCATATTGCTAGTGAGGACATTTGTATTGAATTTATCCCAACTGAATCCCAACTTGCGGATATTTTTACTAAACCCCTTCCTGAAGATAGATTTTGCAGATTACGATTGGATTTGGGGATTATAGAAATTAATTAATCCCTCTCCATTTTTGGGTAAATTGTTTCTTAAGATGTTTTGTTATTGATTTCATTTTCTGACAAATTAATCCAATCTTCAAATCATCAAGAAAAGAATAGTTTATTTTGGACATTTATAATAAAATTGTGACTGTGTTAGATTTCATAATATGAGATGGATGAAAGCTTTTCTATAACCCCGATTTGATTGAATATATTTTATAATATGAGTAATTTAGGAATTCTTTTCGCATCCATCTCTATCTCTATCACCCTTCTATCATCCATTATTGTTTTTATATATTAAGGGGATTTTGTATATATAATAATAATAATAATAATAATAAGTATTTCTCTGATCTTATTTAAAAATCCAAGCTCTGGTCATGCATGGTTATGAGTTTACTTATTCAATTTCATGCTGCAGCTAATCCCATTTAAAAATCCAAGCTCTGGTTATGCGTGGTTAGTGTGCTCTTGAAATATATATATATATTATAATAATTTAATATATATATATATATATATATATATATATATATTTGTATAATAAAATCCTCCCTGGTATATATTAACTAGCTTTCCATTCCATCTTCTCAATTGTGAAATGTGTTCCTATCTTACAGATTATTATGATTTTTGTTTGATTGGCTGGAGTTTGTGATCTATGATTCTTTCAAATGACTTGATTTCTTAGTACAGTCCATATCCTTTGCAAATGTCCAGACCTGTTCATCTTTTGATGATAACAAAGGGGGAGGAGTTAAGATTTTGATTTGTAGACAGACATCTATATATATTTTTTATTTTGCCATTAATGCTAAGTGTTTAATTATTTTCTAATTTTTTTAAATCTTTAATTATGTCTGTTTACAGTTGTAGGGGGAGCTGTGTTATAGGGGGAGCACATATATAGGGGGAGTTCATACTCAAACACATTCGGCTGTATTCAGAATCTTAAGTATGTTTGTCATCATCGAAAGGAGGAGATTGTTGAGCCTGTGGTTTTTTGTTTGATGATAAAAAAACATATTTTATTAATGTGTTTAAAATTGTACTGTTTTCTATTCTTCACATCATACTGGAATAAATATATTTTTGTCTAGTAATGCTTCTACACAAAAATTGAAAATTCACACAAGCATTTATATTTTTATTTCACTACCAAAAAGAAGTACAAATCTTTTGAACTCTCAGCTATACAAATATTCACACATTAATTCTCTACATTTGGACCTCACTACAGGTTTCTCTCTCACTCAAGAACTTTTTCTATGTACTCTTATTGTCTCTTCATCCTGTTTCTGCTCTTGCTGTATCATCCTGAAACCTGTCACAGAAAATAAATACACACAGTAGACTGGAACTAAAAATAGACACTGAACAAATAAAACTTTATTTTATTTGCCTTAGATTCTCTGTGTGTTTTTCTCATCATCTTTCTGACTTGATCAGCCTCGACATAACCATACTGGTTTGCTGATCAAAACCAGCATCAAACTCAGCTGATTCTAACCGGCCCCAACACAGTACAGTCAGTCTGCTGATATTTATTACAGTTTCACATATATATATGAAAGACAGGTCAAAAATCAAAAGAGAAATGGAAGTGCAAAATTTCAGATCAGCAAACACAAGCTGGGAATCATGACAGGTCAACAATGCAGCATACACAGTACAGGGCTGAGCATCATCTACAAACAGTGTACATGCATGAGTGTAATGTCATTCAAACAGTGAAGCATAATGGTGCAAACTGGATAAGCAAGTATGGAGATGAGGTCAAACTCAGCAATGCATGGTGATACAAGCAGGCATAACAATGCAGTGGAACAAATGCAAGTGTCAAACATGTACATGAGAGCAGCAATACTCAAGAATGGTAATTCAACAACAAATGAGAATATGTCATGAAAGCATGGTTCAACACCTATCAAGTCTACAAGTGGATGTATCATTCAGTATGATCAGCACACACTTCACATACATTCAACACAGTATGGTTCAACACAACAAGTGTATATTTCAGCATAGTGATGCATGAATACACTACATGGAGCAAAATGAATATGGCCAAACCTTTAAATGTTCAAGGCAGTTCAAATTCATTGAAAGCAAGATGCAAGTACATGGATATGCAAGCATATATGCAAATATGACAAATATTCATGGGTACACAGGGAAGTGAAGATGCAAATGTGTTCAAGGGAAATTCGTGCGGCAAGACACAAACCAGACAGCAACATGAAGCATGGTGCTTATGCATAGCAAACAAAACCAAGTGGCACAACTACACGAGTGCAACAAGTCAGTATTGCAAGTGACTTTCAGAAATGGGTAGCAGCCACAAAATTGTTCAAGTGAACAAATAGCATGGAAAAAGTGTGCAAGCAAGCGTTGAAAAAGCTCAACAATGGTTCAGCAAGTACATGATGCAAGCATAAGAACAACAGAGCATATGGATGCATAAGCAACTGTAAAAATGGCAAAATTCAACGAAACATTATGGAGCAAGTGTGGAAATGCACTTGTGATTAATAAATTTGAAAAGGAGAAATAAATTTGAGGACAAAACAAGTTTTTTTTAAAGACAGGTCATCAATCATTTCAGGAAAATTTGAATTTGAATGCTTGGATTCAATCATATATGGAATGGTGATCAGGCATTAAAGTAATTAATAGCAAGGAATAAATGAAAGTATTTTCTAGTTTTTTTTTTTGAGCAAAGTATTTTGAGCAAGTGCAAAAAACTTTTTTCTTTCATTGTATTTCGAAGTATGTGAAATTCAATAATTTTGACATTTTTTTTTCTCGACAAAAATCTGTTTCTAAAGTTTTTTTTAAGGCGAGAAATCAGTGTTTCCAATTTTTGGAAAAGAGAATTTTGGCGAGTATACAACAAGTGATAAATTTGGCATGTTATCACACAATCGTATTTCAGAATTCACAATGAACAATCAATCATTTTCGGCATGAAATCAACAAAGAAATAGAGGGCAACATTTCAAAATAAAATTTTCACAATTCAGGCAAAAGAGGAAATAAATATTCCAGATTCATTGAAGATCGAAAACATGTCTGGATGCATCATAACAGTCACGCAAGTTAATCAAAGCCGAAACAATCAAAAGAGGAATCGAGTAAATCAGCCCTAGACAGTTAAAGAAAATCAAATCGGACAAGTCCTTTAATTGAAATAAGAGGGTAAGGGTTTCAAAACTCCTATATAAACACACTATTTCCTCATCGGCAGATGCATCCAAGTTATTCAAAAACCAACTAAAATCCTAGAGCTTAAATCAGAAAATTTACAGCATTCGAATCAAAGCAGAGAACAATTCGGAGTTGTGCTTGAAGGCAGAATCAATTTACTAAAGGGACATCGATCCATGAAGATTCAATTTTTGAAGAAGCCCTAGACGATTCAGAGAAACCCTAGCTGCCATTCTTTTTGGACTTGGAAAAATAAAGGAAAAAGGGGACGACCGACTTGTAATTGAAGATACAAAGGTTTTTTTTATTTAAGGGCATGTTTTATTGTATTTTTGTTTTACCTTTCAAAAACAATGTCTTGTTTTACTAGTTTCATTCAAAACTAGGATATACAGGTTACTGGTCTGTGATCTGGGAAAATCTGGTCTAGAGATTTTAGATCAGTCTAAGATTTTTAGCGTAGGTTTAAATCAGTAACAGGTGTTGCGAGGTTGCAAAACTCTTTAGGCGGTAGCAGGGTTTGCAAGTTTATTGATTGTTTGTAAGCGGGAGGCTGTTTTAAATCCTAGTAGATATCTTAGGAATGCAACAGTAGGCATAATTTGCCGAAGCTAGGTATATTTGTGTGTGACTTTCCTTTACTGCATTATTATTATTCTGCGATTGTTTTAATTACAGAATAAATCCTATTCACCCCCCCCCCCCTCTAGGGTTAATATTGATCCTACAGTCATGAATCCGAAAAAGAGGCCTATATCTACTTTTAACTGGGCTTCTTCCAAAAGTACGGAATCCGATGAAATTTAGCTTGTATATTCATGTCCTTAGTACTATATGTATGTTTTTGCTTTAGCATCTTTTAGTTTCTAAACTTGATAAATCATGAATCGTTTGTCTTTTTGGTGTGTAAAAGCTTGTACTAAAAAGCTTTGTATTTTGGTTGTATCAAACAATGTGCATGTATGAAATGAATATGTTTTATTTTTCATCTATGGCATATTTGCTATTCGATTACTTTGTAATCATATTGTGTAATGCTTTTTAATTATCAAAAATAGATTTATGGTCATATCATAATAATAGATTTACTTATCAAAAATACATATGCACTACATCAAAAATATATACACTAAAATTTTGTTGTAGGAATCTAAGCGGTAAGTATATATATTTTTGAACAAACAAAATGTTGCAAAAGTTCAGGGGGAGCTAAATACACATACAAACATATATTCAGGGGGAGAAATTCAATTTTTCAACAAGAATGCAATATGTTGTCATCAATCAAAAAGGGAGAGAATGTTGATTCACAAGAAATTCGAATGATGACAACAAAGAGAAGAACAATGGAGAGCATATCAAGGAGCTAAGTTTATATATATAAAAGTGTTGAGTCGTGTTAGAATTATGTTAAAATCTATCCTCAAAGCATAATACAAATGCACAAATATTTATTTACATACATACATATATATATATATGTGTGTGTGTGTGTGTGTGCGCGTGCGTGTGTGTGTGTGTGTGTGCGCACGCACTCAATAACCAGCTGATATTGGACTGGTACTGTAACCAGTCGACTGGTAGGAAATCTACCAGTCGACTGGTCACAGACCAAAAGTCTAGTAGCGGCTAGTTATTGAAGCATATTTAAATATATAAATGGATTTCATACTTAACCAGTCGACTGATGGTATTTCTACCAGTCGACTAATCAGAGACTACCAGTCATATTCATGAAAAGTCACCTTCTTTCGTGAAGAGATTCCTCTTCAATTCTGGATAGAAATAGATGCAACTCTTTGCTGAAACTTTTCATGAAAGAATGCTACTCTTCTACAATTATATAAGCACTACAACCATGTTTTCCAAATCACCGATTTTCATATATTCTCCCTATTTTCTGATTTGAACTTCTATTCTCTTTGCATTCTTAAGCTCTCCTAAATTCAAGTTACTTGTTGAATCTTTGATAATATTTCACATCTCTTGATTCAATAAGCAACATACTTCCTTCAATCTTCACATACACATCAAATACTTGAGGATGGGATTATAGGAAGGTTGTACTTCATCGTGACCACTCATTATTGATTAGAGAACACACACAAAGGTCAAAACTCTTGTAATTTGTGAAGTCCAGTATGGGTGCTCAGGCGTGGACATCCTTATTGGTGCTCAGGTGTATTGAGACCTATTCCTTCGGGTTAAGAGAGAGCGTGATAGTGAATTCCAAATAGGAGCTTCGGGACTGGACGTAGGGCAGAAAGTCCGAACCAATATAAAATTCCTGGTGTCTTTACTTACCGCATTTATCTTTTATTTGTGATATATTTCCATAGCCTAGTTTTTACCTGCGTAACTATTGTATTTCACTAGTTAGTTTATTATTTCCGCTATATCCATATAAAGATCCTGCTTAAGTCGTACACACCGACTTTTCAAGATGGAAATACATGACTTCAAATAAGACGAGAATGGGAAGAGTGTCCTAATGGATCTACGAACAACACCGGAGTGTGAAATAATTGACCACAATCAGGTAGCTCGTCCTAACGGGGTCATTCACTGAATACCGAAGCAGGAAGCAAGTGACTTCAAATGAGATACAGAAAGGATACCTCGTGATGACACTCAGATGTAGGTATAGAGTGATAGTCTAGTAGAGGCATGGTCAATAATGTTCATCAGTGGGTATTTCCTTTACTTCTTTAGATAGTCTAAAGACAAGGTAATAACGTGACCCACAGTCAGTGATGCCTAGTATTGGGAAAATCCAAAAGGATGGTATTTACATGAGTATAGTTCTTCTGCGGTCACAAGCGAAAACGAAGAAGGAGGGTTATACCTTTATTGGCCAGGCGATTCTTCGCCCTCGAGACACCTAGATGGGGGTTACACAATGTCACACATGTAATTTAGATTACTTATTTATTAGAAGGGTATTTACCCATTAGAGATATTTTCCAACTAGAAATGGGTGGTTGAGCGGGGCCTAACTGCGTTAGAAGAGATAGATCATAATTTACAATAACTCCGTAATTATGTTCCGTACAGTGTGGGCGCCAAGGATTTCTCCTTGTGAGCGGAATTCAGAAGTATAGGAAGAACAATCATGTGTATATCCACAATCTTGACATAATGAGGCAGTCCTTCATGGATATCCGCAATGTAGCCATAGAGAGGTAGGCTAATGTGAATGCAACTTGCATGTTATTGTAGAAGACGATAGAACATCTATAGTATAAGCAATCAGGTGCAATCTACTGCAAATGTAGATTCAATGCTTTTGTAATGAGATGGTGAGATCCTAACGAGGAAGGGTACGAAAGATACTGTAGGGAGTATCTAGGACCGAGGAGGTCAAAAGTGTATACATACACACACAAAGAGTGTGTGTGTGTGTGTGTGTGTGTGTGTGTGTGAGAGAGAGAGCAATGTTTATTAGGTTAAATCTAATATGGAGTAGATGAGAGCGATTTATGTAAAAAGCTGAGAAACTAGCAAAATTGATAAATTTAATATAACAAAGATGGTAGTGGAATAGTATATGTAGTGTATTATTTAAAAGTATATAATTTACTAGTAACCATAACGTTTGTTCTGAACCCTCCTCAAAGCAACCTGAAGGTTAGATAGAAGGAAAAGGTTGTTCATTTTAATGACACTTGTTTGGAAAGTGTTTGTATCTTAGCGTGTATTTATTTATGATTATATTTTAGATTACTTCCATTGTAAGTTATTTACTTAAGCTCAAATATTTATATATTTGTCTATTGGAAGGATACCAAATAAACTACTTTTGCTTCCATGGATTTGGGTTTTGGTTTTTTATGAAAAATCCAGACCCGTTGAGGTATGAGTTGTTACATATAGACAGGAATCATGGATATGTAACATATATGCCACATTAAGTTAATCACATCATTACATGGTTTTCTCAATGTTATGAAATTTACATACAAATATATTTTCGATTTTCTCATGTTTCTCTTTTGTAAATTGAATACCTCTTATTAGGGGGACAAGAGGAAGCAAATTTCACACCCAATATCCATTTTTGAATTTTCGAAACAGTGATAGGCCATCTTTAACTACATATCACATGATTTAAAAAAATTATACCTTAGATGAGTATCGCCTTGTAATCTAGTAGTATTTCTAGTTTTGTATAATAAACCATATAATGTAAGAAACAATCTAACAAAGTAGTTTCCTCTACATATAATATAAGGTATGAAGATTTGTATATTCAATTTTTCTTGTTTTGTTAAATTCAATGTAATTTTTACATGTTTAGTACAAGTGGAATCATGTGCAATGCACGGATGCGTAAGTTAATTGGTGTAATATATATTGTAGGAATGAATAGAATTTCGAGACATTTTATTCATATGCATATTTTACAACTTGTTGTAATACTTTTGGGTGTAAAGTCACTTGACGATTTAGTTTTGTAGAGTAAATATATGGTACACAGTGGTTTAATGTAATTATGAATTTATATACAGAAATGAATAGTTGAATTTTAACATCAAATTCCTGTTAGTTATGTATACCATTGTTCATTAAATGCAAACTATAGTTAAATATATATGATATTTGTTAGTACGGATCGTTTGGTCAGAGTATGAAAATATATTTTCATATGGTGGGTAGGATAGGAGTTTTGAATTCTTTTATATTTTATATTCAATTTTTGTCATACTTTTAGATATTCTTTTAGAGGTGGTTAAATGTTGGCAAGCAAAATATTGTTGTTGCAATTGAACAACAACTGTACTGTTTACAATGCTACAACATGTTTAATGGTCATTCATGAATTAAACAAATTCATGCGCATGTTATGAAACAGTCAACTTATTTGCAATACAGAACAAAATGCAACAATGGGAAAATTATACAACTAAATTGGACTTGGTTGTGTGCATGTACAACTGCTAAGTAAACAAAGACCATTTTTCAAAGCTGCAAGTCCATGTTCATTAGGTTTGTTAACCCATGAAATCAATGAGATAAGTAATAAATGATGCAATACTGATTTTAAATTCTTGTTCAAAACTAAAACCAACCCAAGATGTACTATTTGAACATCAACATTGAAGACTTGTTTAATGTTAGAATTGTCCCATATTGAGCAATTTGTATCATGTTTTCTGTACATATGCTATGAGATCGTTGTTCCTATTGCCAATTGGAAAATTATACAACTAAATTGGACTTGGTTGTGTGCATGTACAACTGCTAAGTAAACAAAGACCATTTTTCAAAGCTGCAAGTCCATGTTCATTAGGTTTGTTATGAAATCAATGAGATAAGTAATAAATGATACAATACTGATTTTAAATTCTTGTTCAAAACTAAAACCAACCCAAGATGTACTATTTGAACATCAACATTGAAGACTTGGTTAATGTTAGAATTGTCCCATATCGAGCAATTTGTATCATGTTTTCTGTACATATGTTATGAGATCGTTGTTCCTATTGCCAATTGGTTTTAGAAAGACTTGTTTATTCTCTAGTATTTCCACATGGTATCAGAGTTTAGTTTAGATCCGTGTGGCTTGGGCACATGATGTCCAGTGGTATCCCACGTGGAGGGGTGGTGTTAAAATTGTCTCACATCAAGCAATTTGTATCTTGTTTCCTATACATACACTATGAGATCGTTGTTCCTATTGCCAATTAGTTTTAGAAATATTTGTTTGTTCCTCTAGTATTTCTAGATGGAACGGTTAATTCTTGATAACGTTTTATATGTAGCTGCTTATGTAGAAATACCAGAGAACAAACAAAATGTTCCTAAAACCAAGATCTCATAGTATATATACATGAAACTTAACAAAAATTGTTCAATGTGGGACAATTCTAACACAACCCCTGAACGTGGAGCACTACTAGACATCACATGCCTAAGACACACAAGCCTAAACCAAGCTCTGATACTATGTGGTAATACTATAAAACAAACAAGTGTTCATAAAACCAATTAGCAATAGAAATAACGATCTCATAGTATATATACAAGAAACTTGACACAAATTGCTTGATGTGGGGCAATTCTAACAGTTAGAAAATTTCTAACTTATTTTGAAGTAGATAAGTAAAGTGGGATGCTCAAGTCAAAAACAAAACATGCATTCCAAGTTATCTAAAAAATGAAAAAAGGGAAGTTCAAACAGATTTCAAGTGACTGAAAAAGATTTTGAATATGAGCTGGTTTACCGTAATGTATGCAAACAGAGATTATAGACGGATGTAGAGAAAAGAATAACAAAAATAATAACATAAAATCATCGTAAAGAAAAACAGAAATATTTGATTACTTTTGTGGATCAATGATTAGAACAAACCAAATTACAGTAGGAGAACAAGACTACAGAAAACAAAAAGATCAGTAAACACTAAGAATTGACATTAAAGTAGATAACGAATATAAATATAGTAAATAAACAGAGATGAAACATTGGAAATGGAGGTATTTAGCAAGAAGAGTATCGGTAACCATTCTTCTAAGCCTAATCAACTTGCATATACGAAATTGATAACTAACTTAATATAGCTAAACAAATATGACAGCCATCGTAATAAAGCAGTGTTACCACAACAATCTCTGATTCTTCAGTCTAATCGGTAGGGATGCATAATGGCATGGTGTGCTCTTGGTTAGCAAAGTTCTCCTTATCTGCAACTTGATATACCTTGGGTGCCGGTGGAGGAGCAACCGCTTGCATCATTAGAGCTGCAGCTACTCCCCCCAAAGCATGAACAACTTTTTCATCATCGAGTTGAATCTTTCGTCTTTTTTCTTAGTTGTTCAGTGTTTCATCTGCCTCAATCTTAACAATTACACCGTTAACCTTTACCCTTTCTTGTGATTCAAATTTCATAGTGACAGAAGGATCAGAGATTTTGGGTTTCAATGCAACCAGTGCTTCTTTTCCGAGCGGTTCTACTCTGCAATGTTGTAAATGCGCAAAGTGAGGAAAGTTGAGAACTATATACGTGAGCTTGGTCTAGATGCAGGAAGAAGTAGAATAGTTCAAGCTTCATGGTGATCCACTACTAGAAATCTGCATTGATTGGAGAAAAGAAGTCAAACATTGTTAGTATGCAGCATTCAACAAAACAAATTGTTTGCAAATATAGATGCAGAAAAGGAATGTTGTAGGTTGTAAGTGTCATAGTAAACATAGACACTGAAGACTTGGAGCGATTTTTTTTGGAGAAGAGTGGAATGATAGGGAAGTGGGATTTCGATGGGGCATGAAAACGTAAGATTTTGATAGGGCAGAAGATTGTGATGGAGTCTATTGTATATATGTGAAGTGGGATGATGCTAAAGTGAAAGATGAGAAGTTTAGGGGTAATGGAGTGTGTGTGGTTGTACAAACTTAAGACGTAGGAAGCAATTTAAACATAAACGATTTTATGTAGTTATGCTAACAGCGTTAAGTATTTTTTATCTGTCAATTTCCATGCCGTTTGATATCTTTTTGTTAAGCAAATCCAGAATGCTGTTTGTCTTTTGTTTATGTTTCCGTTAAACCAAAGGAAGTTTATTATAAGTATGAACATAAACCAACTCAATTCAATTAAATGTTGGTCAAATAACTAATAAATTCAAAACTTGATCCAACCATCGACTCTTCTATTTCCATCGAAAACCCTAAAATATGCATTTACTGATATTTCTTGCTAAGAACAATTTCATGTAAATATAAACACAAATATATATAAGCGTTCTGTTGCATCTAAAAAAGTGCAACACTCCTAAATGACTCTTGATTTCATCCACAAGTTTTTTTCTATCTACTTCCACTCATTCTCTTTCCTCTTAAATTATCATTCAAATACAACTCTAGTGTTAACAATGGTGCATTTGATGGTGCTAAAAAATGGGTTCTGTGGAGTACTCATGACATATACATATATATATATATATATATATATATATATATACATATATATACATATACATATACATATATATACATATATATATATATATATATATGTACGTACGTACATACGTACGTATATGTATGTATGTATATACACACATGCAAGTATATATGTTCATCCAGCTCCAAAAATCAATTAACATAAAGTTTCTTTTTATGTTGTTTCAATTTTATTTTTAATAATTGTTTTTCAGCCAAATTCGCTTTTCAATCAAACATTGAATAAACTATTAAATGTTCTTAATTAACTTCCATAAATAAGTAACAAACCAATTAAAAGGTTTAACTACCCAAAACTCATAACTTTAATGTTCTTAGAATTCTTTGTTTTTTTTTTTTTAGAGAAAAACAATATTTTATCTTTTGCCTACATATTATTTACTTGTCTGTATTAGTTTTATATATTTCTTACCATTCTAGTTATTTTAATATCATAGATTCAGTTTAAATTTGTATAAAATCATCAATTTTCTTTTCATTCATTGATCAACGTACCATTCTAATTTTATATCGAACCCAAATAGCTTAGTATACGTGAAACATGAATTGAAATTGACTTTTAAATTGTTGGATAATTGATGGGTAAGAATAATAAAACTAAAGTGATGGAAGTTGGGTCGTAGATGAGTTCATTGATTTGAAAGTGAAATACAGCAAGACTACGATCCAATTATAACCGTCATACACTACCCGAGATTAACATAACTATCTTTCAAACATGTGTACTTAAAGTTGAAGGATTCATAAATTTGCAGAAGTCAGAATGCAAAGTCGTAAGCCTTTTGAAAGATAAATTTATTTGTTGAGTAAGCCATAGAGAGAAGAGAATAATGAAAATCATATTTTATGAGAGAATAAGGAATATGCATTGGATTTTTTTTTCTCTTAGAAAAGAGAGAATTGAAATCAACGTAAAAAATATTCTCCCTTCAAAGTTTATCAATCACAACAAATAATCATTTAATGGAGATGCAATAGCTCTAACAATGAAATGGCTTTCGTGACTATCAAAATAATATAGAATTTTTTATGAAAATAAGAATATAGATATATTTATTTGTTTCCATTAATTAAATTTCTTAGATAATATACATTGGATTATAAATTTAAATATCTTGGCTTTCTAGTTATACATTTCCTCGTTAAGCCACTCTTTTTTATTTTGTTTCAAATTGTTGTTCGAAATGATATCATAGGCGATTTTTTTTTAAAATATCTTGATCACAATCGAATTAATCAGTTTTGAAGTAATTCATAAATATAGAATGTGAACCAAATGTACTCAAAATATGCCAACCTTATGGATAGAAAAATGTTTTGTATAATAAATTTTCGTGTCATGCATAGTGGCTATACAGTAAATATTTGCTATATATATATATATATATATATATATATATATATATATATATATATATATATATCATGCTTAGGGCTGTCAATAGGTCGTGTCGGGTCAAGTTGGGTTCGGGTTAATTTATAAATGGGTTGGGTCAACCTGTTTGTCAAACTGGTCATTTTTTCATAATCCGAACCCGACCCGTTTATAAATGGGTTGACCCGACCCATATAACCCGTTTAACTAAACAGGTCGTGCCAGGTCAGGTTTACTTGTTTGATCCATTGACAAATATTGCCCACTAAAATAAACAGCAAAAGAACCAAATCACCAATAGGCAGCACATTATCTAATCACCAACAGGCAGCAAGTTACAAAATCACCAACATGCAACAAGTTACAAAATTACCAACATGAAGCAGAAATATAAAGCATGAAATTACCATACGCAAAAATTATTCTCCATACATAAGAATATATGAGCATACTGCATACATAAAAGACTAACAGTATGGAACACATACAGTTGTTATACGTAAAATATAATTAACAACATACAAGAATAAATTAGTAATATATAACAGCTTACACAAGAATATATGAGCATATTGATTACTGCATACATAAAAGACTAATACCAATAGCATACATAAAAGACTAACAGTATGAAAGAGATACAACATACAATCGGGTTTGGTGGGTCAAAATCAGGTTAGTGGGTCAACCCTATACCAACCCGTTTATAAACGGGTCATATTCGGGTTGACCCGAAAATGACCAGCCAACTAAACGGGTCGGGTTAACCTACTAATTTCTGTGCGGGTTTCGGGTCGGGTTTTGGGTCAAGTATCGGGTCGTGTAGGAAATTGACAGCCTTTGTCATGCTGAAAAATTATAGTGTAAGAATTTATCACAATATTACACTATAAATACATTAAATTATATGGGATGTAAAATTGAAGATTGCTACTATGTAAGAAAAAAACAAATCTTTCAATTAAAATTTTGTATGTTGGGTATTTTGCAAAAAAAGGTCGACAATTATATGAATGCCTTTTCCTTAAAATATATTAACCACATTATCTCACCTTCAATTTGGTCGGATTTCTCTACCACTACAGATCCCACCTTCTTACACCGTTCTACTTCACGAAACTTCAAACCTAACCAATGTATTATGGGCCTCTCCAACCTCCTCAATTGAAACCTTAATTTTAATGCCATACTTGAAACCCTATATCTGGTTTCCAAAGAAATTTTTTAGTTCTTCAAAACCAATCAACCTCTCTCATCGAGTTGCATCTACCAACACAAAATTTAATACCTCTGAAGTTAATTTAGATATACTCCAAATTTCAAGAATTTTGCAGACTTATTATGAAAGTGCAAAATGTTTTTTTAAGAAATGGATATTGTTAAAACTAATGTTGATTTTCATTAATAGATATTTTCATGATGCTTTTTTGTGTCAGTGATATGTATGAAGTATCCAAAAACATTAGCTTCTATATCAAATTTTACTTTATCGTATTTGATTTGTTATCATTTTTAGTTATAGCTCATGGAAAAGGTGGATTATGTTTCTTCATGGGTAACGAACTGTAACGACCCGTATTCTACGCATCAAAGGACCGTAGAATATTTGTTCCTTTCACATATGAAGTCGTATGGTCATGTAACTTTGGTAGACGACTATTGTGCTCATTTCCCATGTTCATGATTTTTCTCGATTTTTAAATGACCATTTTACCCCTAGTTGGTACTGTTTTGGCCGTAACTTTTGACTAGAAAGGAATTTTTACCAGAAACCACTTCCATTAGCTCCAGATGATGGTTTACAATTCCGTAGAGTGGTCACATTAGCCAAACGGACTCATCGTTTGGGAGATATGGATGAAACAAGTTTCAGATGGTGAAAAACAGCTTAATTGGGCTTAACTGGGTGATTAACAACTAGGCCCAATGGGGGATTTCGGGATTAGGGTAAGGAGGAGGCTTAAATCAGTTAGAGAACGATCTTATCCTCATTTCCCAGCCGCCACTTTCTTTCTTGCAACCCTAGCAATGGCCTCCAACACCCAAATCACCTTCTAATCACTTTCTAATCAAGTTTTGGCTTAATCTACATCAAATTAAGGAGAGGAAACACGAAAGCAAGGCTAGAGCTGCTGTTAGACATCAGTATTCGCCCAAATCAGCAAGGTTTCAGTTCTGAGAATTTCGTTTGTGGCCAAGGTGAGTGATTAGCATCGTTTTGACACTAATTACAGTTAATTAAGGGTAATTAGAGAAGATTAGCGGATTTATACACTGATAAATTCTGGAAAAATATCTATAAATTCGAAAATAATATTTTATGCCTCTGGTAGAAATTTGGTTTAATTTGGTTAAGTTCTGTTAACCCTATGATTAGTTTTACTTAAACATGCTTAAGGGAAAATAAGGGGTTTTGGGTATATTTGATCCATTTTGACATGTAAATTCATTGTTTTGGTGTTTGTGGTTAGTTTGCTATGTTGCTATGACTGTTTGACATGATTTGTGATTGATTAGTATAGTTAGATTTGTCGAAAACGTCGTCGAATGGCGTAAACAAGTTGTTGGAAAAAGTTGTAGAAAGTTGTGCAGGGTTTCAGATCGGATCGGATATGGGCTCGGATCGGATTGGAGACCTGGGCAAGGAACCCGACCCGAACTGGAGCCTGGCACAAAAGAGGCTTGGCAAAAAGGAAGGCCATGTTGGTTAAGCTGGGGATCGGATCGACTTAGGGACGAAGGGCTCGGATCGGAACTTGACACTTGGGAGAACTGGCAAGAAGGAATGCCACGCTAATTGAACTGGGATCAGATCGGATGAAGAAGGAGGGATCGGATCGGAGCACGTGAAGAACGAGGGAGCGGATCAGAGCGGAATCACGAACTGGAAGGGAGATGGCACCCGACCCGACCCGGAGGAGGACACCCGACCCAAACCGATACAAAGCTGGAAACCCGAACCGAACCGCTACAGGGGAGGACAACGCACCGACCCGACTCAGAATGGACACCCGACCCGAACTGATGGCTAGGAGGGGAACCCGACCCGACCCAGTATTGACCAATAACCCGAGATGCAAAGGTAGTCCAATATGGGAAGTTAGAGCTCAGGATCCAGTTAGAAATCAATGAGTTCACTTCATGATTGGGCTTTGCTGCGGGAAGTGTGCCAAGGGGCAGTCGATGTTTATGACTTTGGATCACTATGTACGGGAAGTACATGAACGCATTCAGGGCTGCAATGGCCTAGGTACGACTAAAGGGCTATAAACCAATGAAGTGGGGTCATTTGTAAAGATTTGGTCATGACTCCATGTGGTAAGCTTGGTAGTAGCAGTAGTTGTACAAGTTGAACTCGATCCGTCACTACTTCGATGGGTCTAGTGATTGACAGTGGTGGACATTGTATGCTTTACGCACTGAGTGAGAGATCTGAGGATGGTTTCTATGGATGATTTGTTTGCTATCATTATGACATGCACACCCCACCCCCGTATCCTTTACACTATTTATTATGGCACCTTAGAGTACTGTACGGTATGTGGTACTAACTCTTTGGTTGCAGGTCCAGGTTCAGGTATGGTTTAGTATACCTGTTATTGTTCTGTTTAGATGCTTATCGCTCATACCAGGCTTTATGTCTGACCCAGAGTTTTATGTCTCCTCTTATTACTCTGGGTGCTCACACGAGCAGACTAGAGACAGGTTAGCTGGTGATGCACGGGTAGATAATCCGGAGACGAGCAAGAGGCTTCCACATAATATATATAGTATTCTCCCTATGTTGTTGAAGATCACTGCTTGGGCATTAGTGGTGCATCTTCTACTTTAGCTTCCTTTTGTTTAGAGACAGTAAATTTGGAAAGTTGTAATAAGCTGTATTTGGATTTCCGCTGCTCTGATGTTGATGTTGATTTTAGTTATCAGCTTATGCAATGTCTCACCTGTTTTATGTCAAGTATGTTATTATTATATTTTACTCCATGCGCTGTGAGACATTCTACAGGTTCTTGATCAGTTTGTTCCCTTCTTTCCTTTCTCCTGACGACCGTCCCGTGCTAGTCGGGCATGTGTACAGCGCACTTTCGGAGGAAATGCAGGCTGGTACGGGGCGGGCCGTCACACTTGGTATCAGAGCTCTAGGTTGCGTAGTTAACCTAGGGAAGTTATCAGGGAGAGATAATATACGTATACGAGAGAGCGTATTTGTGATTATTTTGGTTTTCAAAAGCTATATATATATACTATTTCTAGTATAAGGATGAAGTCGTACTGCACTAGCACCACTATGGGGTCGTTAATCGTTTCCTTTTACAGATTGACGATGAGCTGATATGTTAGAGGTACCGGTAGAGGGGCCAATAATGGGAATGCTGCTGACATGAGGATGATGTTTACTGACCTCATGAGAGAGATGCTTAGGGACGTGCAGAGGGCAGCTCCCAATGGTGGTGGTCCAATAGTGCAGGCGCCGAGGGTCGACTTTGCCAAGCTGAACAAGGATTATACTAGTCTTGGTGGGAACCTGTTCCACGGAACGGAGTCAGCCGCAGATGTTCAGGATTGGTTGGATAGTTGCGAACGTATCTTCGAGGATTTGGGCATCGAGGATGCGATGAAGAGAAAGCTAGCGTCCCGTCAGCTGCAAGGGCGGGCAATGAATTGGTGGAATGCTATAAAGGCAGCTACTTCCGAAGATCAGATTACTTGGGAGCAGTTTAAGGCTCGCTTTAGCGAGAAGTTCATTTCAGCTGCTCAGAAGTCAGTGCTGTTTAAGAAATTCTTGGAGCTCAAGCAGAATGGCAGAGCTGTCTCGGAGTATATTGCTGAATTCGACACTTTGTTAAAATATGGGTTATCTCTTATTGATACTGCCGAGAAGAAGAATGAGAAATTCATAACTGGTTTGGATCAGTACTTGGAGGAAAGGCTTATTAACCACATTGATGAGACATTTGAATCGATTGTGGGGAAAGCATTGAGATCAAAAAGTCTCTACCCTAAGCCGAAGACTGAAGTTGCATCGGCAGAGGAGCCAAAGCCACAAGCAAGTGGTGGAGGCAAGGGTGGTTCCCAGAATAAGAGAAAGCAGAATCAGACTAAGGATGGCCAGAAGAAAAAGAATAAGCAAGATGTTGAGTGCTTCAGCTGTGGTAAGAAGGGCCATTATGCTAGTAATTGTCGGGCCAAGCCAGCGGATAGGAAGTTCTTCAACTGTGGCCAAATGGGACATCATAAGTACAAGTGTCCGCAACCCCCCAAAGAAAAGCAAATGGTGAAAGCCTATGCCCTTAATGCTATTCCTTCTTCGTCGAATGCCCCAACCGCGACGGAGAAGGGAAAGAATGTCGTCATTAAAGGTATGCTTTCTGTTTATGATGTTTCTGTTAGAGTTTTGTTTGATACCGGAGCTTCCAGTTCTTTCATATCTAGTGACCTGGTAGATAGGTTAGGATTGGAGCCCGAGATTGTCGATAGACCTTTAGTAGTGATGAACCCGATTGGTGGTTCGACTAGCCTTAGCATGATTTGTCGTAATGTGGTCTTATCGAGTCGTGGATGCATGTTTGTTTGTGATTGCTTTGTTTTGGGCTTTACTGGGTTTGGCATTATTTTGGGAGTAGATTGGCTCCAAAGATACGGGGTGGTGGTAGACTGTGAGGGCTTTTCGGTGACAGCTAGAGCGGATGATGGACGGAGGATAGTGTTTGGTGGTCTACCCAGTAAGGGGGTATTGCCTAGTTTTCTAAACTCCCTCGATATTCCGCATAGTGAGTTGTCAGGTTTGCCCGTGGTTGGCCAGTATCCGGATGTTTTCGAGGAAGTGACCGGGCTTCCACCACATCGAGAGATTGAGTTCCGTATTGATTTGGTAAAAGATGCCAGACCTATAGTGATGCCACTTCGTCGTATGGCACCAAGGGAGCAGCGAGAGCTCGAGGTGCAAGTCAGAGATCTTTTGAAGAAGGGATTTATCAGAAGGAGTGTTTCTGAATGGGGAGCACTAGTTGTGTTTGCTACCAAGGCGGATGGTTCGCTTCATTTGTGTGTAGACTACCGCGAGTTGAATAAAGTGACGAGGAAGAACAAGTATCCTCTACCACGGATAGATGATTTGTTCGATCAGTTGAGTGGCGCGAGAGTATTTTCTCAGTTGGATCTCGCGACAGGTTTTCAGCAGCTTAGAGTGGAAGCTGTGAGCATAGCTAAAACGGCATTTCGGACGCCGTCTGGATTTTATGAGTGGTTGGTCATGCCATTCGGGCTGACCAATGCCCCAGCATATTTTATGGATCTTATGAATAGGGTATTCAGAGATCAGTTGAACAGGTTTGTCCTTGTGTTCGTTGATGATATTTTGGTCTATTCGAGGACAGAGGAAGAACACAAGGAACATTTAAAAATAGTGATGGAGGTGTTGAGAAAACACCAATTGAAAGCAAAGTTTTCTAAGTGTCACTCCTGGAGGAGGGAAGTGAGGTTCTTGGGCCAAGTTGTATCAGAGAATGGTATTGCCGTGGACCCGGCGAAGGTGGCTACGGTACAGGATTGGCCTACGCCCAAGAATGCAACCGATGTAAGAAGTTTCTTGGTGTTAGCTGGATATTATCGTAAGTTTATCCAAGGTTTCTCCAAGATAGCAACACCATTGACCCAGTTGACCAAGAAGAATCAAGCTTTTGTCTGGGGTGAAAGGTGCGAGAATGCATTCAAGAGTCTAAAGGACAAGTTGACATGCGCACCAGTGTTAGTCATTCCTAAGGGGAATGAAGAGATGACGGTATACACGGATGCCTGTGGTACCGGACTGTGTGCTGTATTGATGCAAGGCGGTAGGGTTGTAGCTTATGCAAGTCGGCAATTGAAACCGCACGAGAGAAGATACCCTACCCATGATTTGGAATTGGCAGCGATTGTGTTCACGTTAAAGATGTGGAGACATTATCTCTTGGGAGAAATATTTGAGCTGTTTACAGATCATAAGTCGTTGAAGTATCTCTTCTCCCAGAAGGATTTAAATCTCCGGCAACAAAGGTGGTTAGAATTCTTGGCTTCCTATGATTTTGACATCGCATATACACCGGGAAAGGGCAATGCGGTGGCTGATGCATTGAGTAGGAGACATGCCAGCTTAGGGGCTATGTTCCTAGAATGGAAGCAACTGAGTACATCGCTGGGTATGATTTCAGACCAAAGTGCGAATTGAATCCAGAAATGTTAGCAAGTTTGACGGTCAGACCCACTTTGATTGAGCGGATCGTCTCTAGTCAGAGGGACGATCCTAACCTATTGGAAATCATCTCCAAGTTAGAGACGGGTATCGATGAGGAGATGAACAAGTATGGGCTTGATCGAGATGGATGGCTTAGAAAGAATGGAAAGCTTGTTGTACCCAATGTCAATGGATTGAGAGATGAAGTGCTTAGAGAATGTCATTACTCAAAACTGACTATACACCCCGGTGGTAACAAGATGTATCGAGACATGAAGCAGACCTACTACTGGGAAGGGAAGAAAAGAGACATTGGGAGGTTTATATCCAAATGCATGAATTGCCAGCTAGTTAAAGCCGAGCAAAAGAAGCCTAGTGGGTTGTTACAACCATTAGAAATTCCTGAATGGAAATGGGAGCAAGTCTCGATGGATTTCATCGATGGTTTACAAAAGGACTAGATCGGGACATGATAGCATTTGGGTGATTGTGGACCGATTGACTAAAAGTGCAAGGTTTATACCAGTCAAATCGACCAGAACGGCAGCCAAGTTGGCAGAATTGTATCTGAAGTGGGTAGTGAGATTTCATGGAGTACCTAAAAGCATTGTGAGTGACCGAGACCCGTTGTTCACTAGTGGGTTTTGGAAGAGCTTACAAGAGGCTCTAGGGTCAGAGTTACATCTCAGTACCGCATATCATCCTCAGACCGACGGTCAGACGGAGAGGGTGAATCGTATTTTGGAAGATCTCTTGAGAGCATGTATACTGGATTTTGGTGGATCATGGGATGACCATTTACATCTAGTAGAGTTTGCATATAATAATAGCTACCAATCCAGTATCGGTATGGCTCTGTTTAAAGCTTTGTACGAAAGACCGTGCAACTCACCATCATGTTGGATAGAGACTGGCGAGAAGTTTATGCTTGGACCAGATGTGGTGAGGGAAACTTCAGATAAGATCAAGATCATTCAACAATGAATGAAGGCTGCCCAAGATAGGCAGAAGAGTTATGCTGATAAGAGGAGAAGAGACTTAAAATTCTCCGTTGGCGACTTGGTGTTTGTCAAGATTTCTCCGTTGAAGAGCGTAATACGATTTGGCAGGAGAGGCAAGTTGGCACCAAGATTTGTTGGCCCATTCCCTGTTCTTGAACTAGTCGGAAATTTGGCATATAGAGTTGACTTACCAGAGAAGATGGCGGGAGTTCACAATGTATTTCATGTTTCCGAACTAAGGAAGTTCGTTCACGACCCAGATATGACTATTTCACCTGATCAGTTAGAGGACTTCGAAGTAGAACCCGAGGCGGTTGGGAACCGCAAGCCGGCCCGTATTGTCGAGCACGACATGAAGCAACTTCGAAGGAAGGCGGTGGAGCTAGTCAAGGTTCAGTGGAGCGAGGAAGAGAATGATTGCACTTGGGAGACAGAGGAGGACATTAGGAAGACATACCCAGAACTCTTTGCCTGGTAAGATTTTGACTTCGATTTAGTTTTCCGCATGCTAGGATAGGCTTGTTTGCTTGTTTTGCATGTTTGATTGTTGTATGTGGCTGTTAGGCATGCAGGATCTTTTGTATGTTTTGGGTTAAGGAATTTCGGGGACGAAATTTCTTAAGGGGTGGAGAGTGTAACGACCCGTATTCTACGCATCATAGGACCGTAGAATATTTGTTTCTTTCACATATGAAGTCGTATGGTCATGTAACTTTGGGAGACGACTATTGGGGTCATTTCCCATGTTCATGATTTTCCCGATTTTTAAATGACCATTTTACCCCTAGTTGGTACTGTTTCGGCCGTAACTTTTGATTGGAAAGGAATTTTGACCTGAAAACACTTCCATTGGCTCCGGATGATGGTTTACAATTCCGTAGAGTGGTCACATTAGCCAAACGGACTCACCATTTGGGAGATATGGCTGAAACAAGTTTCAAATGGTGAAAAACAGCTTAATTGGGCTTAACCGGTTGATTAACAGCTAGGCCCAATGGGGGATTTCGGGATTAGGGTAAGGAGGAGGCTGAAATCAGTTAGAGAACGATCTTATCCTTATTTCCCAGCCGCCACTTTCTTTCTTGCAACCCTAACAATGGCCTCCAACACCCGAATCACCTTCTAATCACTTTCTAATCAAGTTTTGGCTTAATCTACATCAAATTAAGGAGAGGAAACACGAAAGCAAGGCTAGAGCTGCTGTTAGATATCAATATTCGCCCAAATCAGCAAGGTTACAGTTCTGAGAATTTCGTTTGTGGCCATGGTGAGTGATTAGCATCGTTTTGACACTAATTACAGTTAATTAAGGGTAATTAGAGAAGATTAGCGGATTTATACACTGATAAATTCTGGAAAAATATCTATAAATTCGAAAATAATATTTTATGCCTCTGGTAGAAATTTGGTTTTATTTGGTTAAGTTCTGTTAACCCTATGATTAGTTTTACTTAAACATGCTTAAGGGAAAATAAGGGGTTTTGGGTATATTTGATCCATTTTGACATGTAAATTCATTGTTTTGGTGTTTGTGGTTAGTTTGCTATGTTGCTATGACTGTTTGACATGATTTGTGATTGATTAGTATAGTTAGATTTGTCGAAAACGTCGTCGAATGGCGTAAACAAGTTGCTGGAAAAAGTTGCAGAAAGTTGTGCAGGGTTTCAGATCGGATCGGATATGGGCTCGGATCGGATTGAAGACCTGGGCAAGGAACCCGACCCGAACTGGAGCCTGGCACAAAAGAGGCTTGGCAAAAAGGAAGGCCATGTTGGTCAAGCTGGGGATCGGATCGACTTAGGGACGAAGGGCTCGGATCGGAACTTGACACTTGGGAGAACTGGCAAGAAGGAAGGCCACGCTAATTGAACTAGGATCGGATCGGATGAAGAAGGAGTGTAGTGACCCGAAAATCCGGGGGAATTTGAGCTGACTAAATAACACAAGTCCAACCCAAATCGCACTGGAAATTCAAGAAAACTAATAGAAAGAAGACAGAGGGTGAGGATAGATAAGATAGAACTTATAGAATAGAAGAAGAAGAAGAACATCATCATCAGAGTAAGCACGAATCTCACAGCGGAACGAATAAAATATAACATAACATATCTTTGAAATAACATCAGTATATGTATACAATAACACTTATCAGAGTACAACACTTACAACAACAGCGGAAATAATAATAGCTATAGAATCTTGAAGCCTCCTGCTCCAAGCTCTCCAAGTGTATCTGTAAAATCCCGACTACTTGACTGCCCGTACAAATTTAGGCACCCAAGAGTTTAGGGAAAACAACAAAATAAACTCTGGGTCAGTCATGGGACTGGTGTAAATAAACTCAAATCATTTAAACAGGTATATGATATCTCATAAGACCACGCCGTGAATACGGAACGGGTTTTTCCCTTATGAGAATCCAAATAACTTTTCAAAGCAATATCATTCTGATATTATAATAATGTCTAAGTACAAATAAATATCAATCTAGCAGAAACGCTTGCATCTCACGTTACTACATATATAGTATACAATCAAAATCGCAAGCACGTATTGGATTATTGGATTTCCTACTATGACAAGGTATGGAACTACCTTCCGATCAGTGTACTCTAGGAACGATACACTGGAGTTCAACAAGAACATCTTGCAACTCAGCCACACATGACCGACCACTCATTTCGCTTGAGTGTATCGAATGTACATCACCAACGGTTGGGATCAGCAACCGTTCCCGTATATATATGGGACAACATTGATAGATTTAAGAAACAAATGAATATTCTCTAGATAGGTTATTATACACCCTACTTCGGTGCGACCGTCTTAGCCATGCTGCCTGCCCGATTTCTGTCATTTACCGGTTGATGAGGCTAGAAGCTACGCTTTATCATTACATCAGATTTACTTCGAATGCCACATTGTCAGATCCATCAGAATCACTAATTGACGTCTACAACCATACATTACGTGTCAGCTAAAAGAAGTTTCCTTCTCCGCTTCCACTCTTGGTATAGTTGAAGAAATCAATGTACGTGACCGTCTGAAAATACTATGTCAGACATCCATCTTCATTCACTTAGAAATGTCACATCGTCATACCCGCCAAATCACAAATTGACTTATCAAAAAATAACACGGGTATATAGCTAAGAGAAACAAATTCCTCCGCCACCAAACGTGAATACGTTTGAACAGATCAACTTACGCGATCCCTTGGATATACTCTGTCAGACCTTCGTCCATACAAGTTGTCCTGGGTTTGGACAAACCAAAGGCACTATTCTGTAACAGGATAGCCCTTGCATTTTACTCCGTCTTCAATTATCTTTGGCATATATGATTCGCGACGCTTATGCCAATACAGAGTGGTTCTTTGGATAAAAATCCAACCGGTCTCTCCATATTAACAACGTTAAAATGGTCAAAACTTCGATAGTCTGTGATTTAACCATCAAAGAAAACAAGTGTGCAAACAACGATATTATTCCCAGATGGAAATTATATCGAACAAACATCATTTAACATTAATCTCTTTAGTTCATTTATTTACTTATCTCATGTTTCCCTATATTCTAAATTCTAATTTTCTTTTATCAGAAAACATTTCTGATTCTCGTTTGGAAAACATTTCCAAAGCTCCTTTACGATCAAACCTTACCATTTCTTAGTTAAGAAGGAAGTCACTCAAGTTGGGGTATAATTACCTCTCAGACCTTAACTGAACAACGTTATAACTTCGAAATGGTCAAAGTTATCTTTTAATCTTTAACAACTTCTTTACGCCTTTCTCGGATTCAATTTTACTAACCCACTTCTATGTTTAAAACATTTGTTATAACGATAACGTTATAATCCCTCCTTTCAAATTATCTAACCTTAATTATAACTTCTATTCTTATTAGTGAATAATTAACCTAACACTTATTTATTTATAAATAAATAAATCTCTATTTAAACACTGGAAAGTATAAGTACTTTCCCGAACTCGATATAATCGAATTTGCCGATTAACTCTCTTCGAGAAATCTCTATTTGATTAACTCTTCGAATAACCTATATTCGATTAACTCTTCTTCGAATAACCTATATTCGATTAACTTCTTCTCGAATAAACGATATTCGATAATCTCTCTTCGAATAACTAATATTCGATAACTCTTCCTTTTCAAATATCTCATATTTGAAAATCTCACTTCGATTAAGCTATAATCGATAACCCCCTTCGATGAAACTAACATCGATAACTCCTTTCGATGAAACTAACATCGATAACTCCTTTCGATGAAACTAACATCGATAACTCCTTTCGATGAAACTAACATCAATAACTCCTTTCGATGAAACTAACATCGATAACTCCTTTAACTCGACGATCTTAACTCGACTAACTTAACTTGACTCGACTAACTCGACTTACTTGGTTCGACCAATTTGATTTGATTAACTAGGCTCGACTAACTTAACTAACTTAACTCGACTTACTTGGTTCGACCGACCAGGTTTGACTAACCTGACCCATTTGGTTTGACTGACCGTGTTTGGCTAACCTGACCCATTTGGTTTGACTGACCATGTTTGGCTAACCTGACCCATTTGGTTTGACCACTAGGCTTGACTACTTGGTTCGACCACTTGGTTTGACCATTTGGTTCGAATACCATATTCGACTAACTCCTCTCGATTCATTAAAACCGATTAACTCATCTCGATTGACTAAATCAATTAACTCCTATCGATTAACTAAATCAATAAACTCCTTTCGATTAACTAAGTTTGATTTACTCGAATCGACTGACCAGGTTCGGCTAACTTGACCAGCTTGGTTGTACTGACCAGGTTCGACTAACTTAACCAGCTTGACTCGATTGGTTCGACTCGATCAGCTTGACTCGGTTGGTTTGACTCGACCATCTTGACTCGATTGGTTTGACTCGACCAGCTCGACTCGGTTGGTTTGACTCGACCATTTAGGCTCAATTGGTTCGACTCGACCATTTCGACTCGGTTGGGTTCGACTAGCTTGACTAGTTTGGTTCGACTAGCTTGGTTTGACCACTTAACTAACTTGATTCGAATATTTATATCCGACTAACTAACTTTTCTTTTATTTCTATTTATTTTAACTTCTATTTATTTCCTAAATAGATTTCCTTTTGTATAATCTATTTATTTTCCTAAATAAATTTTCCTTTATAACTCTAATTATTTAATCCCTAATTAAATATCCTTTATTCTATTTATTTAATCTAAATAAATATTCCTTTATTTTATTTATTTATTTCTAAATAAATATCTTTTTATAAAATCCTTCGATTTTATAACTAGATTCATTTTCAACATAAATATTGAAAATCCCCTTTTCTACATTTTCAGTGTTTTCTATTGTCTTTAAACAACCAACTGTCAATGATCAATATCATCCAAACATATACAATCAACAACAGATTATATATCACAGTATATATCACAATATACAAATAACAGTAAAATAAATGTTGAGGAATCCAGTCGGATTCCTCCAACCTGTTTCCCTGCATCACAGATGTTAGACAATATAGATAACATCACTTTCCGTTCCATAGGATACATTCTGTTAAACGGAATCAATATAGAAATTCAACTAACTGACTAGCAGTTCAATCAAACAGTCAACATACAGTCAATCAACCAATATCTAACAGTTCTAAAAATACAACATGAAATTTTAAATTGTTCAGAGTTAGTGAGATTTACTCACATTGGCGCGTTAATCGTTAAATAACGGTTTGCGTTATTCAATTTCGACGGACAATTTATTTCTCCATAAATTGTAACGAGCTCGGATTCACTCCCGGTCAGTCTCATTGTGTTGCTCCCGTCCTTACGATCCCAACGGATCTGACGGTTTGATATTCTGATAACGTATGGAGCAGATATCTCATTTAAAAGTTGTATATACTATTAACTAGAAATTAAACTTAATTATTATCATCGGACTTTACCCATTTTATGTTCGGCCCAACCCAAGTGGAATTCTTGTGTGCGTTCATACTCAGCTTCCCCCTTTCTGCATGCCGCCCGCCATTTTCCATTTCCTTCCATTAACCCTTTTTTTTTTTATTTAGGCTTTACTCAAAAACCGTTGGCCCATTATTCCCTCAAGCCCACACGTGCCTGCAAAAGTGCACAGTACCACCTTCCTAACCTTTACAAACGCACAACTCCTATAACCGGAACCTCCCCTACCCTGCCTATTCACATCTTCATTTCTTTATTGATTACTGGCTTCACGTTTTTTTTTACATTTTTGGCCCATCTTCATCCTTAGAACCCGCTAATCCCTTCCCCAGTTCAAAGAAACGAACCATGCTTGTCACGTATTCACACGGTACCATGCCGCTCATGCTGTCCAACATCTGCTCCCTTGGTTTAGACCCAATAATCCACTTCCAGAATCTCCATTCACGTTTTTGGACAAAAATGAACTCCATCACAAAAATACACTACTGAACCGTTCACACAATCCCATCCCACTTATTCACAGTCATCTCACTCTCACCTTCCTCAGACTAACACACACGCACAGCATAAGCATGCCTCCCCTCCCATTTTCTCATTTACTGATTCACTCCATCCGCAATGACCACGCGAGCTCCAACACTTCCATTCATGAACGCCTGTATTTCCCAAACCCCAACTCTTCCCTACCCATAACCTGGCACGCACAACATGCCTGTTTCGAGCAGCTCGATCCTCTTCTATCAGATCCGATGTCAAGCGAACCCTAGCTCACGGCAGAGAACGACAGCACACCCAGAGGCCATGTCGACTTCGAAAAAAACCCCACCACGTTGAAGAACAGCTCGACAAGAATTGAAATATATACATAAGAAGATTTTATTGATTTTCCTTGGATTTTATACGATTTTCACAAATCGCTAATTGGTTATGTTGAGAAAGAACCGGCGGCTCCTTTTGTGCTGAGAGGAATTAGGTTACGGCAAAGGATGGGGGTATTTATAGGGTCACTAAATATCTAGATATTTTAGTGAGGGTATTTGTTTTTAAAAGCTACACACCCCATTCCATACAATTATATTCATATATGAGCGTTGCAAACTGAGATAAAAATACAGTCGTGTTCAGTGGGGTGCCGCGATTCCGAAAATATAATAATATCGGTAGATTTACTTATATTGTGAAACCCCACAATATTGATATAGGGTGCAAAATACTCCAAATAAAAAGTTGCTTATTTAATTAATTAAAAATTACAGTAAAATTCTAAAAATTAAATTATCATTATGTCCCAAAAGAACCTTGTCTAAATTCCAACCCGATATTCAAATATTATTAAATAACCGTCATGGCCACGAACGAATATACCGCTGTTTTTTCTAAATATTTAAATTGGACCTAACTTCCAATATATACGACGAAATCTCGATTTTCTCTTCCACTAGACACATATACTTCACCGGCTCCTAACGTTTCTTGTTTCACAGAGATTCGATTCAAAACGAACCCTGTATACTCATTTGAAGTTCAAATCGCCAAATAGCGAACTGCAGCGCCATTTCAAGCTCGTTTATAAATATATTATAAACTATACGTTCCACTGTCGTCGATTCAATATATTCGTTATTATATTTCGAATCGAAACTTAACCACATCTCGTATACTATTCAATTCACACTCTATTGTGAATTCTACTATTTCTGACTATTTCGATATTTACAATTTATTATTCATTATAAATCTTAATTAAATATTCAATATTATTTAATTCACGTTCTCGATATCGATAAATCGATATTTAATAATTAAATAAATAAATTGTTCAATAGCTAAAATGCGGGTTACTACAATCTTCCCCCCTTAATAAAATTTCGTCCTCGAAATTGCTAAGCTAGGGGATGACCCTATCTTCTGGGTAAAAATTTATCTGTTTACCTCTTGTCTCCGGTTTCAACTGAACCAATTAATATCGACTAAAATATTAATTTATTCCGACTAACTAAATTTTCAAAAATTTTGAAAATTTTCTAACGCCTTAACTTTTCAAAATATTTCGCCAGCACCTCCTTTGTACTGGTCAATATCTCAAACTCCAACTCGCCTCTCTGGACCTTCTTTAACCCAAAAGAAAATCAAACGGCCAAGCGGCTTTCCAATTCGGCTTATAAATCTCATATCCATATATAATATAAACTGGTACCTTTTTGTCGGGAATATCCACTCTATCACTTCCATATGCTATCAACTCAGCATATACCAGTGTTATTTCCATCAAATTCCAATCAGTTCATATCCTCAAAACCAAATCGAATTTCATTCGAACCCGAATATCAAATTTCAAATTCTTAACTCATCAACCCAATTCCATAACAGATTATTCTCTAATCCAATTCAATTCTATTTAACTCAGTTCAAGTTAATATTTCAATTTATTTCTACTATCTTATTCTATTTAACTTCATAAGTTAAAATTAAATTCCGAAACTTAATTTCCTGGGTCTATTTCAAATCAATTTGAAATTACAATGCCAATTCAAAACCTTTGAATTTCTAAACAACTTGTTTTCTCAAAACAATTCAAAAACAAAACCTATGGTAGTAGTCCGTCACTTAGAACTCGAAAATGAACACTGATGATGTCGCGATTCATCATCAGAATCTATTTTCCAGCTATCGAAGTGAGTTCAATACTATATCACCTTCAGTTTGAAAAACGTTTTCAAAATCTCCCAGGAACTTAAAATTTCCTTATTTTAATTCCAATCTGATTTAAATTCAGATTTTCTTCATTTTATTTCATATACTTTACTTATATGAATTCTGATTAGTCATTTATAATCATTTTACCTTTTTATAATCTTACTCGATTATAATAACAACCAACACAACCAATATACTATATCAAATATATTCGGGTAAAATTATTCCATTTACCCTCTTTCAAAACATACCATGACGGTTCATCGTATTCGAGTGTTTAGTAACCCCCATCGATACAGTGGATCAAACCGATCGACCAGAATTCACAAACAACTCAACCAATAAAACTCCACAATATAAAATCATTTTATATTAACTAACAAATACGTTCACTCGTATATATACACTCAAACTCAGTCTAGGATATTACTAATCCCATCTCTACTGAATCACGCCACAGAACCAAGGTAAAAACTTAACCAATGCTCTGATACCAACTGTAGTGACCTGAAAATCCGGGGGAATTTGAGCTGACTAAATAACACAAGTCCAACCTAAATCGCACTGGAAATTCAAGAAAACTAATAGAAAGAAGACAGAGGGTGAGGATAGATAAGATAGAACTTATAGAATAGAAGAAGAAGAAGAACATCATCATCAGAGTAAACACGAATCTCACAGCAGAACGAATAAAATATAACATAACATATCTTTGAAATAACATCAGTATATGTATACAATAGCACTTATCAGAGTACAACACTTACAACAACAGCGGAAATAATAATAGCTATAGAATCCTGAAGCCTCCTGCTCCAAGCTCTCCAAGTGTATCTGTAAAATCCCGACTACTTGACTGCCCGTACAAATTTAGGCACCCAAGAGTTTAGGGAAAACAACAAAATAAACTCCGGGTCAGTCATGGGACTGGTGTGAATAAAATCAAATCATTTAAACAGGTATATGATATCTCATAAGACCACGCCGTGAATACGGAACGGGTTTTTCCCTTATGAGAATCCAAATAACTTTTCAAAGCAATATCATTCTGATATTATAATAATGTCTAAGTACAAATAAATATCAATCTAGCAGAAACGCTTGCATCTCACGTTACTACATATATAGTATACAATCAAAATCGCAAGCACGTATTGGATTATTGGATTTCCAACTATGACAAGGTATGGAACCACCTTCCGATCAGTGTACTCTAGGAACGATACACTGGAGTTCAACAAGAACATCTTGCAACTCAGCCACATATGACCGACCACTCATTTCGCTTGAGTGTATCGAATGTACATCACCAACGGTTGGGATCAGCAACCGTTCCCGTATATATATGGGACAACATTGATAGATTTATGAAACAAATAAATATTCTCTAGATAGGTGATTATACACCCTACTTCGGTGCGACCGACTTAGCCATGTTGCCTGCCCGATTTCTGTCATTTACCGGTTGATGAGGCTAGAAGCTACGCTTTATCATTACATCAGATTTACTTCGAATACCACATTGTCAGATCCATCAGAATCACTAATTGACATCTACAACCATACATTACGTGTCAGCTAAAAGAAGTTTCCTTCTCCGCTTCCACTCTTGGTATAGTTGAAGAAATCAATGTACGTGACCGTCTGGAAATACTATGTCAGACATCCATCTTCATTCACTTAGAAATGTCACATCGTCATACCCGCCAAATCACAAATTGACTTATCCAAAAATAACACGGGTATACAGCTAAGAGAAACGAATTCCTCCGCCACCAAACGTGAATACGTTTGAACAGATCAACTTACGCGATCCCTTGGATATACTCTGTCAGACCTTCGTCCATACAAGTTGTCCTGGGACTGGACAAACCGAAGGCACTATTCTGTAAACAGGATAGCCCTTGCATTTTACTCCGTCTATAATTATCTTTGGCATATATGATTCGCGACGCTTATGCCAATACAGAGTGGTTCTTTGGATAAAAATCCAACCGGTCTCTCCATATTAACAACGTTAAAATGGTCAAAACTTCGATAGTCTATGATTTAACCATCAAAGAAAACAAGTGTGCAAACAACGATATTATTCCCAGATGGAAATTATATCGAACAAACATCATTTAACATTAATCTCTTTAGTTCATTTATTTACTTATCTCCTGTTTCCCTATATTCTAAATTCTTATTTTCTTTTATCAGAAAACATTTCTGATTCTCGTTTGGAAAACATTTCCAAAGCTCCTTTACGATCAAACCTTACCATTTCTTAGTTAAGAAGGAAGTCACTCAAGTTGGGGTATAATTGCCTCTCAGACCTTAACTGAACAACGTTATAACTTCGAAATGGTCAAAGTTTATCTTTTAATCTTTAACAACTTCTTTACGCCTTTCTCGGATTCAATTTTACTAATCCACTTCTATGTTTAAAACATTTGTTATAACGATAACGTTATAATCCCTCCTTTCAAATTATCTAACCTTAATTATAACTTCTATTCTTATTAGTGAATAATTAACCTAACACTTATTTATTTATAAATAAATAAATCTCTATTTAAACACTGGAAAGTATAAGTACTTTCCCGAACTCGATATAATCGAATTTGCCGATTAACTCTCTTCGAGAAATCTCTATTTGATTAACTCTTCTTCGAATAACCTATATTCGATTAACTCTTCTTCGAATAACCTATATTCGATTAACTTCTTCTCGAATAAACGATATTCGATAATCTCTCTTCGAATAACTAATATTCGATAACTCTTCTTTTTCAAATATCTCATATTTGAAAATCTCACTTCGATTAAACTATAATCGATAACCCCCTTCGACGAAACTAACATCGATAACTCCTTTCGATGAAACTAACATCGATAACTCCTTTCGATGAAACTAACATCGATAACTCCTTTCGATGAAACTAACATTGATAACTCCTTTAACTCGACGATCTTAACTCGACTAACTTAACTTGACTCGACTAACTCGACTTACTTGGTTCGACCAATTTGATTCGATTAACTAGGCTCGACTAACTTGACTAACTTAACTCGACTTACTTGGTTCGACTGACCAGGTTTGACTAACCTGACCCATTTGGTTTGACTGACCATGTTTGGCTAACCTGACCCATTTGGTTTGACTGACCATGTTTGGCTAACCTGACCCATTTGGTTTGACCACTGGGCTTGACTACTTGGTTCGACCACTTGGTTTGACCATTTGGTTCGAATACCATATTCGACTAACTCCTCTCGATTCATTAAAACCGATTAACTCATCTCGATTGACTAAATCAATTAACTCCTATCGATTAACTAAATCAATAAACTCCTTTTGATTAACTAAGTTTGATTTACTCGACTCGACTGACCAGGTTCGGCTAACTTGACCAGCTTGGTTGTACTGACCAGGTTCGACTAACTTGACTAGCTTGACTCGATTGGTTCGACTCGATCAGCTCGACTCGGTTGGTTTGACTTGACCATCTTGACTCGATTGGTTTGACTCGACCAGCTCGACTCGGTTGGTTTGACTCGACCATTTGGGCTCAATTGGTTCGACTCGACCATTTCGACTCGGTTGGGTTCGACTAGCTTGACTAGTTTGGTTCGACTAGCTTGGTTTGACCACTTAACTAACTTGATTCGAATATTTATATCCGACTAACTAACTTTTCTTTTATTTCTATTTATTTTAACTTCTATTTATTTCCTAAATAGATTTCCTTTTGTATAATCTATTTATTTTCCTAAATAGATTTTCCTTTATAACTCTAATTATTTAATCCCTAATTAAATATCCTTTATTCTATTTATTTAATCTAAATAAATATTCCTTTATTTTATTTATTTATTTCTAAATAAATATCTTTTTATAAAATCCTTCGATTTTATAACTAGATTCATTTTCAACATAAATATTGAAAATCCCCTTTTCTACATTTTCAGTGTTTTCTATTGTTTTTAAACAACCAACTGTCAATGATCAATATCATCCAAACATATACAATCAACAACAGATTATATATCACAGTATATATCACAATATACAAATAACAGTAAAATAAATGTTGAGGAATCCAGTCGGATTCCTCCAACCTGTTTCCCTGCATCACAGATGTTAGACAATATAGATAACATCACTTTCCGTTCCATAGGATACATTCTGTTAAACGGAATCAATATAGAAATTCAACTAACTGACTAGCAGTTCAATCAAACAGTCAACATACAGTCAATCAACCAATATCTAACAGTTCTAAAAATACAACATGAAATTTTAAACTGTTCAGAGTTAGTGAGATTTACTCACATTGGCGCGTTAATCGTTAAATAACGGTTTGCGTAATTCAATTTCGACGGACAATTTATTTCTCCATAAATTGTAACGAGCTCGGATTCACTCCCGGTCAGTCTCATTGTGTTGCTCCCGTCCATACGATCCCAACGGATTTGACGGTTTGATATTCTGATAACGTATGGAGCAGATATCTCATTTAAAAGTTGTATATACTATTAACTAGAAATTAAACTTAATTATTATCATCGGACTTTACCCATTTTATGTTCGGCCCAACCCAAGTGGAATTCTTGTGTGCGTTCATACTCAGCTTCCCCCTTTCTGCATGCCGCCCGCCATTTTCCATTTCCTTCCATTAACCCTTTTTTTTTATTTAGGCTTTACTCAAAAACAATTGGCCCATTATTCCCTCAAGCCCACACGTGCCTGCACAAGTGCACAGTACCACCTTCCTAACCTTTACAAACGCACAACTCCTGTAACCGGAACCTCCCCTACCCTGCCTATTCACATCTTCATTTCTTTTTTGATTACTGGCTTCACGTTTTTTTTACATTTTTGGCCCATCTTCATCCTTAGAACCCGCTAATCCCTTCCCCAGTTCAAAGAAACGAACCATGCTTGTCACGTATTCACACAGTACCATGCCGCTCATGCTGTTCAACATCTTCTCCCTTGGTTTAGACCCAATAATCCACTTCCAGAATCTCCATTCACGTTTTTGGACAAATATGAACTCCATCACAAAAATACACTACTGAACCGTTCACACAATCCCATCCCACTTATTCACAGTCATCTCACTCTCACCTTCCTCAGACTAGCACACACGCACAGCATAAGCATGCCTCCCCTCCCATTTTATCATTTACTGATTCACTCCATCCGCAATGACCACGCGAGGTCCAACACTTCCATTCATGAACGCCTGTATTTCCCAAACCCCAACTCTTCCCTACCCATAACCTGGCACGTACAACATGCCTGTTTCGAGCAGCTCGATCCTCTTCTATCAGATCCGACGTCAAGCGAACCCTAGCTCACGGCAGAGAACGACAGCACACCTAGAGGCCATGTCGACTTCGAAGAAAACCCCACCGCGTTGACGAACAGCTCGACGAGAATTGAAATATATACATAAGATGATTTTATTGATTTTCCTTGGATTTTATACTATTTTCACAAATCGCTAATTGGTTATGTTGAGAAAGAACCGGCGGCTCCTTTTGTGCTGAGAGGAATTAGGTTACGGCAAAGGATGGGGGTATTTATAGGGTCACTAAATATCTAGATATTTTAGTGAGGGTATTTGTTTTTAAGTTTTTAAAAGCTACACACCCCATTCCATACAATTATATTCATATATGAGCGTTGCAAACTGAGATAAAAATACAGTCGTGTTCAGTGAGGTGCCGCGATTCCGAAAATATAATAATATCGGTAGATTTACTTATATTGTGAAACCCCACAATATTGATATAGGGTGCAAAATACTCCAAATAAAAAGTTGCTTATTTAATTAATTAAAAATTACAGTAAAATTCTAAAAACTAAATTATCATTATGTCCCAAAAGAACCTTGTCTAAATTCCAAACCGATATTCAAATATTATTAAATAACCGTCATGGCCACGAACGAATATACCGCTGTTTTTTCTAAATATTTAAATTGGACCTAACTTCCAATATATATGACGAAATCTCGATTTTTCTCTTCCACTAGACACATATACTTCACCGGCTCCTAACGTTTCTTGTTTCACAGAGATCCAATTCAAAACGAACCCTGTATACTCATTTGAAGTTCAAATCGCCAAATAGCGAACTGCAGCGCCATTTCAAGCTCGTTTATAAATATATTATAAACTATACGTTCCACTGTCGTCGATTCAATATATTCGTTATTATATTTCGAATCTAAACTCAACCACGTCTCGTATACTATTCAATTCACACTCTATTGTGAATTCTACTATTTCTGACTATTTCGATATTTACAATTTATTATTCATTATAAATCTTAATTAAATATTCAATATTATTTAATTCACGTTCTCGATATCGATAAATCGATATTTAATAATTAAATAAATAAATTGTTCAATAGCTAAAATGCGGGTTACTACAAGGAGGGATCGGATCGGAGCACGTGAAGAACGAGGGAGCGGATCGGATCGGAAGCACGAACTGGAAGGGAGATGGCACCCGACCCGACCCAGAGGAGGACACCCGACCCGAACCGATACAATGCTGGAAACCCGAACCGAACCGCTACAGGGGAGGACAACACACCGACCCGACTCAGAATGGACACCCGACCCGAACCGATGGCTAGGAGGGGAACCCGACCCGACCCAGTATTGACCAATAACCCGAGATGCAAAGGTAGTCCAATATGGGAAGTTAGAGCTCAGGATCCAGTTGGGAATCGATCAGTTCACTTCATGATTGGGCTTTGCTGCGGGACGTGTGCCAAGGGGCAGTCGATGTTTATGACTTTAGATCACTATGTATGGGAAGTACGTGAACGGATTCAGGATTGCAATGGCCTAGGTACGACTAAAGGGCTATAAACCAATGAAGTGGGGTCATTTGTAAAGATTTGGTCATGACTCCATGTGGTAAGCTTGGTAGTAGCAGTAGTTGTACAAGTTGAACTCCGTCACTACTTCGATGGGTCTAGTGATTGACAGTGGTGGACATCGTATGATTTACACACTGAGTGAGAGATGTGAGGATGGTTGTTATGGATGATTTGTTTGCTATCATTATGGCATGCACACCCCACCCCCGTATCCTTTACACTATTTATTATGGCACCTTAGAGTACTGTACGGTATGTGGTACTAACTCTTTGGTTGCATGTCCAGGTTCAGGTATGGTTTAGTATAACTGTTATTGTTCTGTTTAGATGCTTATTGCTCATACCAGGCTTTATGTCTGACCCAGAGTTTTATGTATCCTCTTATTACTCTGGGTGCTCACACGAGCTGACTAGAGACAGGTTAGCTCGTGATGCACGGGTAGATGATCCGGAGACGAGCAGGAGGCTTCCACGTAATATATATAGCATTCTCCCTGTGTTGTTGAAGATCACTGCATGGGCATTAGTGGTGCATCTTCTACTTTAGCTTTCTTTTGTTTAGAGACAGTAAATTTGGAAAGTTGTAATAAGTTGTATTTGGATTTCCGCTGCTCTGATGTTGATGTTGATTTTAGTTATCAGCTTATGCACTGTCTCACCTGTTTTATGTCAAGTATGTTATTATTATTATATTTTACTCCATGCGCTGTGAGACATTCTACAGGTTCTTGATCAGTTCGTTCCCTTCTTTCCTTTCTCCTGACGACCGTCCCGTGCTAGTCGGGCATGTGTACAGCGCACTTTCGGAGGAAATGCAGGCTGGTGCGGGGTGGGCCGTCACACGAACAAGAGTACTGTAGGAAAAAAAACACACTTTTTAACATATTTCGAACAACTACCTTCATGTATAAAGAAAAATTATGAATCCACAAACCAATTTTTAACATCCTTAATGTTTATGAAATGATATTCAAGAATTTAATTAAAGGTAATTAAATAGGGATAATGTGGTGGATGAGGGAATGAGATTTGTTCTTAATAAATTAATTAAAAGGTTGGTCATAGAAACAAATTAACTAATTAAATGTGCATAAAGTTGGGAGATATAAGGAGGGAAAGGTTGGAACTTTCAGCTCCATATATACAAATCATATTACATAACCTTTATTCAATTCATTTCTAAAACCCAAAAGAAATTTAGAGAAGTGGCCAACCATTAAAGCTTAGGAGAAGAAGAAAGAAAATGCTAGAAAGCTTAGAGCTTGGACATTTACATCGATAAATCTCATAACCTCAATCCAACTAAGATGAATAATACTCTCTACCCATGGTTATTTCAGTTATTTATATATAGCCAAAATTTATTTAGTTGATTATGGTTGATTTCATGTTGTTAAAGATACCACATATTTGTGGTATAATATGTTTGGTTTTATGAAATATGTTTAATTTGCATGAAAATGAATAAGTTATAAACAAAACCTTTAGTAAGACATCTCCAAATAGTGTAAAACTTGGATATGATGTGTGTTATATGATTGTGGAGATGGGTTTTGAATTTCATAATTTTCTATGATTGCATGAACTTGTTATGAATTTCCTAAAGGTATTTTTCTTTAGAAAAGATTATACGTTAATAGTAGCATTAACGTTTATGTTTAAAAGTTTAGGTATTTTGTATTTTACATAGTACATAGTACTAGAAAATGATCATACATTGGTCAGTATACTTTTTATAAACCAATAGAATTTCAACAAATATAGTAGAGCTGGTAAAAAGATATACTTTGTAAACAAATAAATCTGTTTTGCCTAAAATTACTATCGATGCCATTTCCAGCTTCGGAAGTACCCATCTGACAATATTGAAACCACCTTTAGGTACCGCTGAATGCTTGAAATATCACAAATATGGTTTATGATGTATTCAGCTGGCTTCCTCCTCTTTCCTTTCAATTCTGGATTGGCCCTGATACTTATAAATATTTTGGTTTTGAAAGATAGTTGCACCACAATAGGCTTCTGCCTCGACTCCTTTGGCTGGTTCGAAAGAGTGTTGTACCTAAAAGATATTTTTTATATAAATAAGGATTTTAAGCTATGAGTTTGAAAAGAATAGAGTCTTTAACCTCCGCACCTTTCAGTGGAATTGGAAGGGGCTTGTTTTCCTTAAATTTATGTTCTATGAGGTTATTGCCTCTGTTCCTTAGAACTTTGATGAAATGATCCCTTAATGGAAAATATTTTTGAAATGAAGGGCTACTGCCATACATCTTGAAGGCTATTTTCTAACTTTATTATACACCTCGCTATATTTAGGAAGTTGAAAGGAGTCTTATATTATAAACTTTAAATGAAATAATAAGAGACTATTGTCACTCCACCCTTCGGCTAAGGAAAAGGGTGAGTTTCTTAACATAAGCTTTAATATTGAATTGCTTGATGGTTGTTAGTTTGGGTTGTTGCCTATTGATCCTGCCAACATATAAGATACCAATAGTATGTTGCGCTAACTCGTTGGCTTAGAATCAGGTTGGCATAATGGATGTTGACCAGGTTGAGGAGTAAGATAGGCTATTACCAGCTATCCTTCCAACAATGGATGTCGAAGGGGTTGTTTTTATAAAACTATTTCAAGAAATAATTTTATAAAATGATTTTGAAATCCAAGGCTCATGCCTCTAGCTGTGTTGACACCTCTAGTGTCAACAGGAATTTTTGTACTTGTTTTATAAATTTATTTAGAGGTTTATACTCTATTCTTATCTCTAAACTATGTTATCTGAACCGAAGCATATTCTTCCAAAATCCTTGAAGTCACTACACTATAATGGTCATTTGGTAACCCTTTTTTTCAATTTCCAACACTTATTTGTATTGCAAGGTTGTCACAATAAAATGCGTTGCTATGTTAAAAAAGTGTTACCATAAATACATAATTATCTATTGCTTAAATATTAAAGCAGGAACATCACGTTGCTGATGTGGAACGATAATCTATTCCCATTTCAAAATAACACTCGTAGAACCAACTCTTTGAGTTTTTCAATGAAATACAAACGCCACTTCGCACCATCTCAAAACTGCTCAGTTTATTTCAAGGACCCTATTTCAACATTTCAGTTACAAACATTTTTCCACCTCTTTCTTTCCACAACCTCCACCTCTTTCTTTCCACAACCTCCACATCTTTCCTTTTCTCATCTCAATTGGACGTCATCTCCGCTGCTGAGATTTGAGAGTTAGATGTACACCAGATCTTCAGATCTATTTGTCGCATCTTCACTTTGGTATGTACACTTTTTTACATTTCTAACTATTTATTCATATATTTTTGACATTTCTGCATTCAGACTAATAGCATGGTTCGTATGTTATTTCGATTTGCAGTAGATAAATGTTTCTGGATTAAATTACAATTTCCCATTTGATTTTCTTACTGCCTATTTATCATATTATATTGTTGTTATTTAGACTTACCATGAAATTAATGGTATTCAGACATTCACATATAACAGAAATATCTATGTCCGAACAACGAATCTTAGATAGGAAAACTAACAAAATAGTATCAATTTTTATTTTAATTGTTTTTTTTCCACATATCTGTAAGTTATGCGTATATAATGAATGACATCAATACACATTCACAACTGGTCATATATCGCTAAACTTCTTCTATGAATTTGAAACATTATGTTATAAACTGAAGTGTGCTTCCAAGTATAGTGTTATGACTTGGAAACTATTAGCTTTACTTTTTCCGGGAAAAAGACTTCATTCTTTAAATTAAAACCATTCTTACTGCCATACATAAATTCAAATTATGACTACTAAACCTTTAACCATACACTTTTCCCGTATTCCTTATTCATTGCATCAGTTTGACAAAATTAAGTTTAGTTGCAATACATTTAGTCCTGTCTACAATTAATTTACCTATAGATGGTGAGAAATTTTGTTTCATTTGAAAGGCTTATTATTCATATAGGGCTTTGCTACAAAACTCGAAAATCTATGTGCAGAGATATGTGAAAAATAATAATTCGGTAGTAAATCTACGAGGGAAATATATTGTGCGCACGGGATGATTTCCGCACCGTTCGGGATCATTTTCTTTCGGGCTTTATACCAACTTCGATTCATATAAGCATAAGCCATGTCTTAAAGTACATGATGACAGGTGTTTTCTCTATTTCTTTTTACATGACTATTGTTTTAGGGCTTTGAGGACATTTCAATGTCAACACAACTCCAAACTGTCTAAATTGGAGATAACTGAATTTGACGATTTCGGCACCTTTTGAAAAATAACTGGTAAATTCCATATGGTATTCACGGTTAGGATGCTGAAATGAGTTTTATAATAATTTGATTATTTAATTTCATTTAGAAATGATCGATTCCGATTCTGTTATTATGATCACCTTCATCTGCCTATGCCATGTTAGTGTAACTTGATTTGCATTAACTTCTACGTGATTGTAACACCCCGTGAATTCTATAACTGTGAGACTCACAAATTAAAGTATAATTAATTTCAAATCAAAGAACTAAGGGAAACGGGATACGCCATTGCGTTCGTCTCGGAAAAATACGCGAAATAGAATCCGAGTTTTCGAAAAACGGATATCGTATGAAGAAGTTATGGACGAACGGAGTTGGGCGAAAAACCGGAGAAGGGTCAGAATGCACTGGCGCACTTGGGAAGTGCGCCAGAACAAAAATGAACTGGCGCACTTGTGAAGTGCGCCAGTACATTTTTGACCTGGCGCACCTGCCAAGTGCGCCCAGGTCAAAAATGACCTGCTGGCTAGGTCTGGTCTAGCCCTGGCTGGCCAGGTCTGTGTTTGGCCGATTTTCAGAAGCTTGCTTTGTCATTAGGGCTAGGTGGCAGGCTCTAATTGGTCTCTCTTGCGAATGAATGGCTACGATCAATCCAAGCAACATCAATGGTCCTAATCAGTTTATAACCTCTATATAAACAACCCTAGACTAACTCTAATCTATTCATTCAAAAATAAGAACAAAGCCGCCATGTTGCTGAGGAACGACTAAGAGTAGCCGCCAATTGGAGAGAGGATTAGGAGGCCAATTCTAAGGCATAAAGCAACTCAATCAAATCAAATCGCATCTTCAAATCCCTAAATTAGAGAATTCGCTACACCATTGTAAGTAGAGTATTACTTTGGTATGAACAAATAACTGTGTTGGTTTGTATACTTAGATGTGGTGATAAATAATTCATAATTTGTGCGTTACTATCGATTTGGAATATTGTATACGTTTGGATATTCTCGAATTATGTTATTCATTATACAGAACTACATGCGGTAGTTCTATGCAAGTATACGTTTGGAATATTTCGCAAATTATGTAATCCATGTTGAAGCTACATGTATGTAGTTGATTTAAATTCATGCAAGTTTGGGTTTTGCTACTATGCCATCATAATGTGTATTTTTATGCAAACATCATTTTCGTGAAGTAATTGGAATAAGTTTGGGTTATCATAATCCATATGAAATTATGTTGAAATTTGGGCACAATGTATTAAGCCATGCTTTTGTACTAGAAAACCTATTTGCAAACTTATGAATATGGCTAGGCTATGAATGATATTTGGCATAATTGAAATCCATGATTAAGTCTATCTTGTTTACAAGAATTTTATGATGACATATGTGGTACATAGCTAGATTAGATCCAAAATCCCTTTTTGCAAGTTTACATGACTAAAGTAAGAATCATGATTTCATGTTAGAAATATTTATGCCATGGTTATGTGAACAAATTTAACTATACTTATGCCATGCTTATGTTAGAAATATTTATGCCATGCTTATGTTTGACATTATGCCTAAATAAAAATATAGGTTCATGTTGTAGTTATGACTATGTGTCAATAATGATACCCAATTTAGATTCTTATCTCAACTACAAGTTCACATGCTTTGATTCATGTCACCTATGCTTTATGACCAAAGTATATGTCACTACTATGCAAGTACACCAGTTTCTAATTTGTATTTCCAACGTCATATTGCAAGTTCATGCGCTCACATTCCCCTCTTTGTGTATGTAATCACGCTTTAAGCCTCCCCTTTTCGCATGGCTAAGTTGGGCTTTAAAAGGCTAAGCCCAATATATATATATATATATATATAATAAACGGACGTGTTAAACGGGGGAAAATAACGTTGGGTTAAAATTACTAATAAATGAAAATATAAAACAGAAGGGCCCAAATTCAAGTATGGGTTGGGCCCATGATTGGTGTAACCTTTACACCATTAACTTAATAATTGGCCGCAAATATTTACTTTTAAGAAAATAAAGAAGAAAGACAAAATATGTAAATGTAGAACATACGATGTGTTTAACCCGAGGTTGGATTGAGTTGTGATGTAAACCTGCCCGGAACCGCCCGGCTGTCCAGTAGTCACAACAATACCTATCCAATGTGGGAGGTTAAACATGGATCCCAATAAGGACCCGAGGTTAGACTGAGTTGTGGCGTAAGACTGGCCGGAACCAACCGGCAACAGGCAGCCACAACAATACCTGTCTAATGTGAGAGTTCAGGGCCTTAATAAGACAATTAAGGCTGACTCAGGATTGCTAGGATTAAGTGAACTAAAGACTTAATCAAATGGAACATGCTAAATTAAACGGACTGGTGGGGGTTAGGTTAGGAAACACTTAACCAACTTAGCATGTTGGCTAGAGATAGAAAACCTAGTAACGGGGGACCCTTTTCAGCAGTAACCCTAAAAGGTGTATTAGGATACCCTGAAACTAGGCAGGGTGGGGCACGATTACTGGGCTGATTGTAAGAGGTCAAATCGACGGCGGTGGTGTAGCTGTGTAGGTTCTAACGGGGTGCGGGCGTGCACACACTCCGGCGCAGAAAAATAAGGCACTGGGCACCAGTAGCATACCTGTGCATTCTAAGGTTGTGTCGGGCCGCTGCCATGGGACTTGATACACCCCATGGTGGGACCAGCATAGGTAGCTACAACATCGGGGGCCGTAAGACACATGTAACTATGCGAGTAGGAGCCGATCATCGTAAAATGGATCACTTCACCCGGATTATGGGGTGCCAGTTGGAAACTAGTTTATATGGGTTCAGAGATTAACATGGGGTACGATAGTATATTCGACCCTAGACAACTTAACCAAGTTATAGTGCTTGCCCACTTCTTGTTTATACTTATCATACCCAGTTCTTTATTCATAGACAAAATAGTACTAGACTTACTCAGGCTTTATGTCTGACTCTACTTTTCTTTCGTCTTCTTTTCTTCCGTCCCCCCCCCCCCCCCCCAGGTCCACAGGGAGGGAACTCTGCAGCTTGACCAGCCTTAACATCCAGCTTGAAAAAGAGAAATGTATTGCTTGGACCCTTTCGTTTTGGACTATGGCTTTGGACAATCCACTATGGGGCTTTTGCAGTTTATCTATGTTTTACTTATGCTTCTTTAAATAATGTAATCAAGACAGATTATGAAAGTATTATGTTATGTTTTTGGAAAAGATGTAAGACAATTATGGTGATATTGTTGTAGCACGTATTTGCCCTTATGAAATAAAAGTTTGTTGATTTTCCGCTGTTTACAAATATGTGTTCTTATATCTGTCTTGTATATCTGTGACTTGTACTTATAAACCTCCACCAAAATTAGGGCATTCCCTTTGAGAGTGACCCTAACGGAGGTGGAGTGTTTCACTTGGTACCAGAGCATAGGTTTACCAGATAAGATAAAAAGTTTTGAAAAATTATTTTCAAAAAGGAAATTTAAAGAAGCATTTTTAAGAAAAATATTATTTTATTTTATTTTAAAAAGGCAAAGTCCCCAAAGCCATAGGTACTATCTCTTATCCTTCGTTTTGAATCTATCCTTTCTGTTTTAGCATGTCTGGAGACCTTACTCCCCAGCTGCTGACGCTTTCACTTCTCCTCCTCCACGTGAACCATCAAGCGGAAGAGTCCCATAGTAGGAAGACGAATAATAGTCAAACAAGAAAGGATCGTAACAGTAATAATAAGAAACGAGAAAAAAGGAAATGCAATATTTGTGGTACGGAGGGGCACATAGCCAAGGATTGTAGAAAGAGGAAAAGAAAGCAAGGTGAATGTTTTCATTGTGGGGAGACTGGACACATCAGTAAAGACTGCCCTGAGAAGACAGATTTTGAGAAGGGCGGGGAAGACAACAAGTCCCGAGAGAAGAGGAAGTGTAAATTCTGTGGCAAACTGGGGCACTTAGTGAAAGACTGCCGGAAAAAGAAGGCCAAGGAGAATGGTGGGTGCTTTTCTTGCGGTGAGATGGGCCACAGGGCTAAGGACTGCCCAAAGAAACGAGGACAGGGGCAGAGGGCTGGATCCACCCCAGGGGCACAGGTTCTTGTGCTGGAAGCGCCACCTCTGCAACAGCGAGGTATAAATACTTCTGTAGAAAGTGTAGTTTATCTTTATGATCACCCCGTTCGCACTTTATTTGATTCTGGCGCATCACACTCCTTTATCTCGTCTGCTTTAGTAGAATCTCTGCACCTAAGAACTAGTATGGTAGAGGACCCCTTAATTGTTTCAAACCCAATTGGGGGCCCAGCTCATTTGTCTATGATCTGTTTGGGATTGAAAATTTCTATCCTAAGTGTAGAATTTCAATGTAGTGCCTTTGTTTTGGGCTTTTCGGGTTATGGTTTGATTTTGGGTATGGATTGGCTATCCAGTAATGGGGCCATCCTTGATTGTGAGAAAAGGGTTGTTAGGCTCCTAACCCAGCTCGGTAATACTTTGGAAATTTCTTGTAATCCCTCGTATGCGGTTATGCTTAGTTATCTTGAATCACTAGATGCCTCTGTTGAAAATTTGCAATCAGTTAGAGTGGTCCGGGAATATCCGGATGTCTTCGAAAAGGTGAAGGGCTTGCCTCCGAAGCGGGAAATAGACTTCCGCATATATCTTGTAGATAATGCAAAGCCCGTTGCGTTGCCCGTTAGACACATGGCTCCACGGGAAAGGAAAGAGCTCAGTAAACAGATTAAAGAGCTTCTAGAAAAGGGGTTCATTAGGAGGAGCATTTCAGAATGGGGCGCTCCAGTGGTGTTTGCTACAAAGGCGGATGGTTCACTCCGTCTGTGTGTTGACTATAGGGAGCTCAACAAGCTAACGAAAAAGAATAGGCACCCTCTCCCTAGAATTGACGATTTATTTGACCAGCTTGTAGGAGCGTCTGCTTTCTCCCAGCTCGATTTAGCAACCGGTTTTCATCAGCTAAGGGTGGCTGAAGATAGCATCGATAAAACGGCGTTCAGAACCCCAGACGGTTTCTTTGAATGGCTTGTCATGCCTTTCGGCTTGACAAATGCACCTGCTTACTTCGTGGACCTAATGAGTAGGGTATTTAGAGATTTCCTCAACAAATTCGTAGTGGTCTTCGTAGATGATATCCTTATCTTCTCAAAGAGTGAAGAGGAACATGCTCAACACTTAAGGGCAATCATGGAAACTTTGCGAGTCCATCAACTAAAAGCCAAATTCTCCAAATGCCACTTTTGGAGAGAAGAGGTGAGGTTCCTTGGGCACATAGTATCCAAACAAGGGTTAGCAGTGGACCCTGCTAAGGTAGTGGCGGTACAGGACTGGAAGACACCAAGGAATGCGACTGAGGTCCGAAGCTTTCTAGGACTAGCAGGTTTCTATCGAAAGTTCATAAGGGATTTTGCGAAAATCTCAGCTCCGCTCACGAAATTGACTAAGAAGAATCTAGTGTTCAATTGGGACTTGGATTGCGAGTTTGCTTTCCAACGACTAAAAAGGGCTCTCACAACAGCCCCAGTTTTGACGCTGCCAGATGGGAGCAAGATGTTCACTGTTTATACGGATGCATGTGGGATACCTTCTAGTAAGTGAACAAGATCCAAGATTCACTAGTGAATTTTGGAGAGCTTACATGGAACCATGAGTACGCAGTTAGGCTTGAGCCAAGTATACTAGAAGGAGAATAAGTGAAAGAGGAACGAGAAATAGGTTCCAACTCATATTTTGGAAACAAGAATTAAGAAGCTACGAAATTGTGAAGTTAACGACGGACAAAGCATAATGGAGTTAAGCTCAAGAAATGCGACTTAGAAGATTGAAGACTAGATTCGTGCATAATATCTCTTCTTAAGAGTATATCCTTGATCCCTCTCTTCCTGTAGAGCTTACTTGCATGGTATCTTTTCTGTATATCCTCTCGGTCCCATTCTCAATCCAATTTCTGTTGCAAACCCCATAGGGAGTATGACTCATCTGTTAGTAACACATGTTGGGGCTCGAGGGTGTTCATTGGTTTGACTAAAGTTTTTGGGTTTTATAGGATACAGATTGGTCTTAGGAAGGGACTCCCTTGTAACCTAAAAGGAGTCCATCATGCTTAGTTTCCTAGAGTCATATATGGTGGTTGGGTTGAGTAACTCTTTGGGTGTCAGTCTGATGTTGATTTCGGTCTTCGGGGCTGATGCTTAGAGAGTTCTTCTCCTAATCAATATATATGTGGCATAGGTTTTCAGTTTTGACATTGCCTAATGGGCACAAAGTTTTTACTTGCTTCATTCGACTATACCTTTAGATAGGAACAATTGGGAAAATGTCCTATAGATTAGAGCTACCCGAAAAATTGGCCGGAGTTCACAACATCTTTCACGTTTCACATCTCCGAAAATGTCTACATGAGTCTGCTGAAGTGGTAGAGCCAAATATCCTCGAAGAGGCCGAAGTGGAGCGCGAAGCAACCATAAGAAAAGTTCCAACCCGCATATTAGGGACGGAAGTGAAGAAGCTACGCAACCGCGAAGTCAGGCTCGTCAAAGTTCAGTGGAGCGACGCCGAGGGAGACGCGACTTGGGAAACTGAAGCTAGAATCCGTACAGCCTACCCTTTTCTGTTCGAGGGTACATCCTAGATCTTTCTTTTTCCTTAAGTTGCGCTTTTATCTATCTTTTTAGGGTATATTTCCTCGACCTTATCTTTTAGGTAGAATCTTTTTGGATGGAAACATGTAGTTGAAACATGTTATGTATGATGGTTGCAAGTGGTTGCAAGTGATTGCTAGTGGTTGCTCGTGGTTGCATATACACACAATCTAGGTTTTAGATCGGCTCAGTCACTTCATATTGCATATGCATATATGTTTGCATTCGTATATGGTTGAACATTAATGTGTTGTCATGTGGATGTTGCATTTGTATTGAATGATTGTGCACTCATGTAGAATCAAGAATAGGAAAATTTGCATACATAATGGATTCATGGGACTTACATAATTCGCATTAAGGAGGTCAACTGAATCAGTAGACCGCCTGATTTTGCATTAGATAAGTTCATGTACACACACACTTCGCATATGATCATGAAGCATTAGAAGTCTTTTAAGGACAATGGATGCTCGTGTTTGATGAATGAGTAGATGGATGATTGGATGTTAGGATATACATTCCTCTTAACTTGAAGATTTCGGGGACGAAATCCTTTTAAGTGGGGGAGAATGTAACACCCCGTGAATTCTATAACTGTGAGACTCACAAATTAAAGTATAATTAATTTCAAATCAAAGAACTAAGGGAAACGGGATACCCCATTGCGTTCGTCTCGGAAAAATACGCGAAATAGAATCCGAGTTTTCGAAAAACGGATATCGTATGAAGAAGTTATGGACGAACGGAGTTGGGCGAAAAACCGGAGAAGGGTCAGAATGCACTGGCGCACTTGGGAAGTGCGCCAGAACAAAAATGAACTGGCGCACTTGTGAAGTGCGCCAGTACATTTTTGACCTGGCGCACCTGCCAAGTGCGCCCAGGTCAAAAATGACCTGCTGGCTAGGTCTGGTCTAGCCCTGGCTGGCCAGGTCTGTGTTTGGCCGATTTTCAGAAGCTTGCTTTGTCATTAGGGCTAGGTGGCAGGCTCTAATTGGTCTCTCTTGCGAATGAATGGCTACGATCAATCCAAGCAACATCAATGGTCCTAATCAGTTTATAACCTCTATATAAACAACCCTAGACTAACCCTAATCTATTCATTCAAAAATAAGAACAAAGCCGCCATGTTGCTGAGGAACGACTAAGAGTAGCCGCCAATTGGAGAGAGGATTAGGAGGCCAATTCTAAGGCATAAAGCAACTCAATCAAATCAAACCGCATCTTCAAATCCCTAAATTAGAGAATTCGCTACACCATTGTAAGTAGAGTATTACTTTGGTATGAACAAATAACTGTGTTGGTTTGTATACTTAGATGTGGTGATAAATAATTCATAATTTGTGCGTTACTATCGATTTGGAATATTGTATACGTTTGGATATTCTCGAATTATGTTATTCATTATAAAGAACTACATGCGGTAGTTCTATGCAAGTATACGTTTGGAATATTTCGCAAATTATGTAATCCATGTTGAAGCTACATGTATGTAGTTGATTTAAATTCATGCAAGTTTGGGTTTTGCTACTATGCCATCATAATGTGTATTTTTATGCAAACATCATTTTCGTGAAGTAATTGGAATAAGTTTGGGTTATCATAATCCATATGAAATTATGTTGAAATTTGGGCACCATGTATTAAGCCATGCTTTTGTACTAGAAAACCTATTTGCAAACTTATGAATATGGCTAGGCTATGAATGATATTTGGCATAATTGAAATCCATGATTAAGTCTATCTTGTTTACAAGAATTTTATGATGACATATGTGGTACATAGCTAGGTTAGATCCTGTAACACCCCACCTCCACTAGGATCACTCCTTAGAATGTACTAGCTTTGGAGGGGCGTTATTGTGAAGGTAAACATGCACAGAGATATCGCAAGACAGAATATATAAAATAAATATAAGTAAAGCAGCGGTAGCAGATAAAAACCCATCATCATCATCTCACAAAACCATCATAGTCAAGTACATAGTATCAAAATGTCATGATCCAAAATACAATATAAGTCTAGATACGTGATAACAAAATACATGGTAAAACATCAGTACTAATCCCCAGAAATAAAAGATAAGCCACAGCTAGCTCAGATCCATACATGAGCTATCCAACAAGCATGCCAAAGATCCACTAAGCAGATGTAGCCCCTCCCTGAGAACCTTGGGGGGGGGGGGGAAACGGAAGAAAAGAAGCGAAAGAAAACAGGTCAGTCAAAAAGACTGGTAAGCCCTACTACGATCAATCTATAAACTAATAAAGTTAACAGCATGATGGAAACTGGGATGAACATACTGACAATAGATAAAGGTGACATCACATAGATGAGATCAAACTTTGCACCACAGTGTACTAGCAAACCCACAAAATAGATCTTGATCCCTTCGCCCAAACTTTGGCCCAATACCATGAAGTGACCTTAGTATAAGGTCCAGCCCAACGGTCTAGTCGATCGGCTCCCTATAAACCTAACACGTCAAGTGTTGTTGTCCATACGGCCCACATGGATGTAGTCAGACTGTGCTGGGTCCACCTTCGGGTGTATCAAGCCCTAAGGTGTCAACCCCAGACACCTAAGCAATAATGCACAGTCTAAATCTACTGGTACCCGTGCCTCGAGTTTGTCCAACATCGGACTACGTGCACGTCCGTAGCCCGCCGGACCCGCACCGCTGTACCACTCAGCCGTCGCTTTGGTCGCTTACATCAGTCCAGTAATCGTGCCCCGCCCTAACCTAGCTGTAGGGTTGTAGTGATACCAAACTGGGATTACTGCTGGAACAGACCACGTTGCTAGGGTTTCTAAGAGGGTTAAGTGTGGTTTTAACCCCTCACTAATCATGGATTAAATTAGTTAAGCGTAACCACTTAACCCCATCTAATCCTCGCATCCCCATTATTGGTTAAGTATTAGTGGGCCATGACTTAACCCTAATCATGAGGCATTAATTACTTAACGCACCCAACCTCTCACATTAGACATCCGTGGTTACCTGGGAAGATTTACACCACGTCTAGGTCTAACCTCGGGTCTTATGGTGCAACATGACCAACTACCCACATTAGACCCCACGTTGTGGTTACCTGGGAAGATTTACACCACAACTAGGTCTAACCTCGAGTTAGCCATATCATGTTATCTAATGTCATGTCCACTTTAGAACATATTTACAAGTTAACATATATACTTGGGTAGACCTAACTTAATAGGTAAATTCCCAAGGGGTAGACCTAACTTAATAGGTAAATTCCCAATCTTTTAGTTTCATGTATTTTTAAGTTTACCCAAACCCTCCCAACGTCATTATCTCGCTTACATATTCGTCATAACGCATAAGGGTATAAAAGGTAACTTGGCATAACATACATGATGAACTTCACATATCATGATAAACATGCATACATGTTAAACTTGCAAATCATGTCATAGTGAACTCGCATAAACATGCATAGCTTATTAAATATGCATAACATGGTAAGGTGAACTTGCATAAGCATGCATAATCCATTAAACTTGCATAACATGGTAAGGTGAACTTGCATAAGCATGCATGATCCATTAAACTTGCATAACATGGTAAGGTGAACTTGCATAACATGGTAAGGTGAACTTGCATAAGCATGCATGATCCATTAAACTTGCATAACATGGTAAGGTGAACTTGCATAAACATGCATAACCCATGAAACATGTAGAACATGGCATAATAAACTCGCATAAGCATGCATAACTTGTGAAACATGTAAAACATGGCATAGTAATCTCGCATAAGCATGCATAACTTATGAAACATGTAAAACATGGCATAGTGAGTTCGCATAAGCATGCATAATCAACTAAACTCACATAAATCTCAACTTTCACCACATATTAACTTTAGAGTTTGTAAAGTGAAGGTAAGAGGGCTTACAAATATAAACAAGCCACAAATCCACCAAATAAGATGAAGAAGCCCTTTTAAAAACCCAAAACAAAGCTTCAAATAAGAAAACCCTTTTGCAAAATCCCAAAATCACAACTTAGCAAATCAAACTTGCAACTTAATGAAGTATGCAAGTTATTAAGCATTCATACAACATAGAAAAGGTTGTATGATCATCATATCTTCATAGGATTAAACTTTGAGGAAGGTGGAGGCTAGGGATTTTTAGGTGGAGGCCATTTGAGGATTCAAATTGACATAGTTTAGTTGCTAGATTGATTAATGAGGCTTTAGGGTAGGATTAGGGGTATATTTATAGAAGATTAGAGTGTTTTTAGCCCTAGGATTAACCCTAGATTAGTTTAGGCCCGTCAGATCTCGGAACTCTCCAGGGCCAAGCCACAAGACCCAACCCAAATCAGAAATGGTGCACCAGGCTAAACTGCCCGGGCACCCCCTGTCGACAGGGCAGTCGACACCCTGGGGGCCCTGTCGACATGCCTGTCGACATGGGGCCCCTGGCGGGAATTTTCCCGCCTGACCCCGATTGGCCCTAATCCCTGTTTTTAATTCGAAATTTAAATCTGTTTTTAGCATAGAAATTTCTGAAAACTTCAATGGGCCTTAACTGGGTCATACGGACTCCGATTTTCGAAAACTCGGACTCTATTTCGCGTATTTTTCCGAGACGAACGCAATGGCATAGCCCGTTTCCCCTGATTCAGATTTTTGAATTTAATTCTGCCTTGATTTATGTTATAACAGTTTATTGAAAATACGGGTTGTTACATTCTCCCCTCCTTAAAGGATTTCGTCCCCGAAATCTTCAAGTTAGGAAGAACATATCCTACCATCCAATCATCCATCTACTCAAAACATCATCCACGAGCAACCATGGTCCTTAAAAGATTCTAAATGCTGTATGAACATATGCAAAAGTGTGTGTATATGTACTTATCTAATGCGGAGATCAATGCAAAATATGTTAGTGAAATGTATCCATATGCATGCGAATCCCTAACATAATGTATAATATCTATATGCGTCCTCAATCATACATCCATATGCAACATCCATGTGATTGCATACAAATTTCATCCAAGAATAAGCATAAACACTCATGCACATGCAATATGAGGAGTGTGTGAGCCGATCTAGTGCCTACTGTGTATCATGCTTCCACGAGTAACCACTTGCAAACACTTGCAACCACTCGCAACCATCAAACATAACAAATCAAACACATGTTTCATCCAAAGGGTTTCTACCTAAGGTTCTCCTGACAAGATTTGTACGATAACTAGATAAACATGGATAGCAAAGAGAAAGATATGCTAAACAAAGAAAAGAGATTGAGAGTGTACCCTCAAAAAGGAATGGATAAAGCCCACGCATCTTCTCCTCGGTTTCCCAAGTTGCGTCTTCTTCGGCTTCACCCCATTGAACTTTCACCAATCTGACCTCACGATTCCTTAGCTTCTTGGTCTCTGTCCCCAAGATACGAATCGGAGCTCTCCTTAAAGTTGCTTCTTTCTCTACCTCCACGTCTTCAAGAATGCTAGATTCAACCACCTCAGCGGACTCATGCAGGCACTTTCGGAGATGCGAGACATGAAAGACATTATGCACTCCGGACAATTTTTCGGGCAATTGCACTCTATAAGCCATCTTCCCAATTCTCTCTATGATAGGGAAGGGTCCAACAAATCTCGGTGCTAGCTTCCCAACAGCTCCAAATCGGACCACATTCCGCAAAGGAGAAACCTTTACGAAAACCTTGTCCCCAACCTCAAACTCCAAATCGGATCTCCGCTTATCAGCATAGGATTTCTGCCGGTCTTGGGCTGCTTTCATCCGTCTTCTAATCAACTCGACCTTCTCGGATGTATCCCTAATCATGTCGGGTCCAAGTATAAGCTTATCCGTGGACTCCCACCAACATGTAGGTGACTTGCACGGCCTCCCATATAAAGCCTCAAATGGTGCCATCCCTATGCTCGCCTGATAACTGTTATTATATGCAAACTCAACAAGTGGAAGATGGTCTTCCCAAGCACCACCAAAATCCAGAATGCAAAGCCTCAACAAGTCCTCAAGTACCCTATTCACCCTTTCTGTTTGGCCGTCCGTTTGTGGGTGATAGGCCGTACTCAGGTTCAATTTCGTGCCCATAGCCTCCTGCAAACTGTTCCAGAACTGACTAGTAAAGATGGGATCTCGGTCACTGACTATGCTGGAAGGGACTCCATGTAGTCGCACTATCTCACGAAGATATACTGATGCTAGTCCAGATGCGGTCCTTTTGCTCTTCACTGGGATAAAATGAGCACTCTTCGTAAGCCTATCTACAATGACCCATATGCTCGTATTCCCCTTCCTGGACCTTGGAAGCCCATCAATAAAGTCCATAGAAATGCTCTCCCACTTCCATAGCGGGACCTCTAGCGGATGTAATAGCCCACCGGGCTTCTTTGACTCAGCTTTTACTCTTTGACAAATAACACATCTCGAGACAAACTCCGCCACATCCTTCTTCATTCCAGGCCAGAAGAAAACGCGCTTCATGTCCTTATACATCTTATCACCACCTGGATGTATAGTCATCTTGGAGCGATGTGCTTCCTCAAGAACTTTCCTCACCAAGTCTTCTACCATCGGGACACAAAGCCTTCCGTCTCTCCTCAGCCAAACCTTATCGTCTATAGAATATCGAGCAAGGTGACTAGATGTCTCCCCTCGAATTAGCTTGTCCATGATCTCAATTATCTGAGGGTCTTCCTTTTGTGAAGCCCCAACTTGATCCAGAAGGGTAGGCCTGAGCTCTAGAGATGCCAAAGAACCGGTCATCGTCTCAACTGTCAAGGAAAAATCAAAGGTTGCCAAGAACTCTAAATTCTTCATCTCAACAAATAGAGGACTTAGTGTCAACCTTTTCCTACTCAACGCATCCGCTACAACATTCCCCTTGCCAGGGGTATAGGATATCTCAAAATCATAGGAAGCCAAGAATTCCATCCATCTCTACTGCCTTAAGTTCAGATCCTTCTGCGAAAAGAGATACTTCAAAGACTTATGATCAGTATATAGCTCAAATCTCTCTCCCAGAAGATAATGGCGCCATGCTTTGAGCGCATATACAATCGCTGCCAGCTCTAGATCATGAGTGGGATAATTCCTCTCATGCACCTTAAGTTGCCTCCCACCAAAACATATAACTCTGCCCTCTTGCATCAGAACGGCGCCCAATCCCGTGCCACAAGCATCAGTGTACACGGTAAATATCTTGCCACCATCGGGTAAGGCTAGAACTGGTGCGGAGGTAAGGGCTCTTTTGAGTCTTTGAAAAGCAAGCTCACAATCCATATCCCAAGCAAAAACTAAGTTCTTCTTCGTCAACTTAGTAAGAGGAGCGGATATCTTCGCGAAGTCCTTGATGAACTTCCTATAGAAACCCGCAAGACCCAGAAAGCTTCTCACCTCGGTTGCATTCCTTGGCGTCTTCCAATCCTGAACTGCAACCACCTTAGCGGGATCCACCGCCAAGCCTTGCTTGGATACGATATGCCCTAGAAATCTGACTTCCCTTCTCCAAAAGTGGCACTTGGAGAACTTGGCTTTTTACTGGTGTGCTCTGAGTGTGTCCATCACCTCTACTAGGTGCCTCGCATGCTCTTCTTCATCCTTGGAGAAGACCAGAATATCATCAACAAAGACCACGACAAACTTATTCAAGAACTCCCGAAACACCCTACTCATCAAATCCACAAAATACGCGGGTGCATTCGTCAAACCGAACGGCATAACAAGCCATTCAAAGAATCCGTCTGGAGTTCTGAATGCAGTCTTGTCTATACTATCTTCAGCCACTCTGAGCTGATGAAAACCCGTAGCAAGATCAAGCTGAGAGAAAACAGAAGCACCAACTAGTTGATCAAAGAGGTCATCGATCCTCGGTAATGGGTGTCTGTTCTTCTTAGTCAGCTTATTCAATTCTCTATAATCCACACACAGTCGAAGAGAGCCATCTGCCTTAGTTGCAAACACCACAGGCGCTCCCCATTCGGATATACTCCTTCTGATGAAGTTCTTCTCAAGCAATTCTTTCACTTGCTTGCTCAGCTCCCGTCTCTCACGCGGAGCCATATGCCGAACAGGTAAAGAAACAGGCTTAGCATTATCTACCAGATAGATGCGAAAATCAATCTCTCGTTTAGGGGGCAACCCCTTGACTTCTTCAAAAACGTCTGGATAATCTCGGACCACCCTTACAGACTGAAGGGCCTCCTCTGATGAGTCGAGAGATTCTAGATAGCATAACATGACGGGATTCTTCGGATTGCATGAAATCTCTAAGGTGTTGCCCAGGCGAGTCACAAGCCTTACAACCCTATGCTCACAATCCAGAATGGCTCCATATCTGGACAGCCAATCCATGCCCAAGATCAATCCGTATCCCCTGAAACCAAGAACATACGCACTACACAAGAACTCTACGCTGAGTATAGAAATCCTCAGGTCCTCACATATCATAGATAGATGAGCAGAACCCCTAATGGGATTCGAAACACAAACGGGATCATCCACTAAGCTAGTACTAAGGTGCAAGCTATCAACAAGATCAGACGAAATAAAGCTATGTGATGCACCAGAATCAAACAAGGTACGCACTGGAAGATCAGAGATATAAACAAGGTTCTCAACAGAAACACTACCTCGCTCGGGAACTGAAGCGGCATTGAGAGCATGAACTTGCCCTCCTGAAGGTCCAGCCTGTCCTTTCTTCTTTGGGCATTCTTTGCTGAAGTGCCCGGTCTCTCCACAAGAAAAGCATCCACCACTAAGCTTCCTTTTCTTCTTCCTGCAATCCTTAGCAAAATGCCCAGCTATGCCACAGTAATTGCACTTTCCCTTGCCTTTGTTGTTGTTGTTGTTGTTCCCCTTCTTGTTCTTGCCCTGATTCCCCTGGCTGCTTTGACCCCCTTGATTGCCTTTGCCTTGAGAATCAGTCTTCTTTGCTTGAGTATCACTCGACTTGACTTATTTCTTTCCATCTCCCTGAAGTAGAGCCATGTTGACCAAACTCTCAAAAGTAGCTCCATGCGGAATATGTGACATCGCCAAGCCCTGTAGCGGCTCATTCAACCCCCTAGCAAATCGAAGAGCCTTCTTCTCCGGGGTGTTTACCATATCCAAACCAAAACGGGCCAGCTGATTAAACTTGTTCACATACTCCTTGACAGACATATCACCTTGCTTTAATGCAATGAACTTCTCCATTTGTAAATTCGCCTCAGCTGAAGATAGAAACTTGGTCACAAATCTAGCCCTCAAGTCGGCCCAAGTCTCAACGGGCCTAGTCCCATTGGTGACCTCCCACCAATAGGCCGCCTCATCCTTCAAAAGCCATACTGTCAATAAGATCTTCCTCTCGTCATCAATCCCAAAGATAGCAAACAAGTCCTCCGTGTCCTTCAGCCAATTCCTAGCTTCAACGAAAGATTCCGTGCCTAGGAAATTCTTGCCTCCCATTGCCTTGAAGTCTTTGCAAACCTTCGTAAACTCAATCTGAGGATGTTGAGGGGGAGGAGGAGGAAGAGGAGCCTCAGCAACGGGAGGGGGAGGAACATTAGCAACGGGAGGGGGAATATTAACTGCTGGAGGAGGGGGAGCGGGAACCACCGGAGGAGGGATATTAGGGATAGGATTCTCAACTACAGGAGGAGGAGTGGGAGTAGGGTTGGCGGGACCAGCTGCCGCCCTAGCTTCTAGGAGTCTCCTATACCAGAGTGGTACGTTCACTCCATCTGGGATGTCAAGATTCTCAGCCATACTGAAACGAAAGATAAGATAAGATTAGGTCAAGGGAGCGAAGGATAATGCTAATGGCTTTTGGGGATTAGCCTTAAAATAATCTAGACTTTATTTTGGAAAATACTTAGTAGGTTTTTGAAAATAGTTTTTCAAAAAGGTTTTTTTTTTCAAAAGTTTTTGTTCAATCTTGTTAACCTTGTGCTCTAATACCAAATGTAACACCCCACCTCCACTAGGATCACTCCTTAGAATGTACTAGCTTTGGAGGGGCGTTATTGTGAAGGTAAACATGCACAGAGATATCGCAAGACAGAATATATAAAATAAATATAAGTAAAGCAGCGGTAGCAGATAAAAACCCATCATCATCAACTCACAAAACCATCATAGTCAAGTACATAGTATCAAAATGTCATGATCCAAAATACAATATAAGTCTAGATACGTGATAACAAAATACATGGTAAAACATCAGTACTAATCCCCAGAAATAAAAGATAAGCCACAGCTAGCTCAGATCCATACATGAGCTATCCAACAAGCAAGCCAAAGATCCACTAAGCAGATGTAGCCCCTCCCTGAGAACCTGTGGTGGGGGGGGAACGGAAGAAAAGAAGCGAAAGAAAACAGGTCAGTCAAAAAGACTGGTAAGCCCTACTACGATCAATCTATAAACTAATAAAGTTAACAGCATGATGGAAACTGGGATGAACATACTGACAATAGATAAAGGTGACATCACATAGATGAGATCAAACTTTGCACCACAGTGTACTAGCAAACCCACAAAATTGATCTTGATCCCTTCGCCCAAACTTTGGCCCAATACCATGAAGTGACCTTAGTATAAGGTCCAGCCCAACGGTCTAGTCGATCGGCTCCCTATAAACCTAACACGTCAAGTGTTGTTGTCCATACGGCCCACATGGATGTAGTCAGACTGTGCTGGGTCCACCTTCGGGTGTATCAAGCCCTAAGGTGTCAACCCCAGACACCTAAGCAATAATGCACAGTCTAAATCTACTGGTACCCGTGCCTCGAGTTTGTCCAACATCGGACTACGTGCACGTCCGTAGCCCGCCGGACCCGCACCGCTGTACCACTCAGCCGTCGCTTTGGTCGCTTACATCAGTCCAGTAATCGTGCCCCGCCCTAACCTAGCTGTAGGGTTGTAGTGATACCAAACTGGGATTACTGCTGGAACAGACCACGTTGCTAGGGTTTCTAAGAGGGTTAAGTGTGGTTTTAACCCCTCACTAATCATGGATTAAATTAGTTAAGCGTAACCACTTAACCCCATCTAATCCTCGCATCCCCATTATTGGTTAAGTATTAGTGGGCCATGACTTAACCCTAATCATGAGGCATTAATTACTTAACGCACCCAACCTCTCACATTAGACATCCGTGGTTACCTGGGAAGATTTACACCACGTCTAGGTCTAACCTCGGGTCTTATGGTGCAACATGACCAACTACCCACATTAGACCCCACGTTGTGGTTACCTGGGAAGATTTACACCACAACTAGGTCTAACCTCGAGTTAGCCATATCATGTTATCTAATGTCATGTCCACTTTAGAACATATTTACAAGTTAACATATATACTTGGGTAGACCTAACTTAATAGGTAAATTCCCAAGGGGTAGACCTAACTTAATAGGTAAATTCCCAATCTTTTAGTTTCATGTATTTTTAAGTTTACCCAAACCCTCCCAACGTCATTATCTCGCTTACATATTCGTCATAACGCATAAGGGTATAAAAGGTAACTTGGCATAACATACATGATGAACTTCACATATCATGATAAACATGCATACATGTTAAACTTGCAAATCATGTCATAGTGAACTCGCATAAACATGCATAGCTTATTAAATATGCATAACATGGTAAGGTGAACTTGCATAAGCATGCATAATCCATTAAACTTGCATAACATGGTAAGGTGAACTTGCATAAGCATGCATGATCCATTAAACTTGCATAACATGGTAAGGTGAACTTGCATAACATGGTAAGGTGAACTTGCATAAGCATGCATGATCCATTAAACTTGCATAACATGGTAAAGTGAACTTGCATAAACATGCATAAACCATGAAACATGTAGAGCATGGCATAATAAACTCGCATAAGCATGCATAACTTGTGAAACATGTAAAACATGGCATAGTAATCTCGCATAAGCATGCATAACTTATGAAACATGTAAAACATGGCATAGTGAGTTCGCATAAGCATGCATAATCAACTAAACTCACATAAATCTCAACTTTCACCACATATTAACTTTAGAGTTTGTAAAGTGAAGGTAAGAGGGCTTACAAATATAAACAAGCCACAAATCCACTAAATAAGATGAAGAAGCCCTTTTAAAAACCCAAAACAAAGCTTCAAATAAGAAAACCCTTTTGCAAAATCCCAAAATCACAACTTAGCAAATCAAACTTGCAACTTAATGAAGTATGCAAGTTATTAAGCATTCATACAACATAGAAAAGGTTGTATGATCATCATATCTTCATAGGATTAAACTTTGAGGAAGGTGGAGGCTAGGGATTTTTAGGTGGAGGCCATTTGAGGATTCAAATTGACATAGTTTAGTTGCTAGATTGATTAATGAGGCTTTAGGGTAGGATTAGGGGTATATTTATAGAAGATTAGAGTGTTTTTAGCCCTAGGATTAACCCTAGATTAGTTTAGGCCCGTCAGATCTCGGAACTCTCCAGAACCAAGCCACAAGACCCAACCCAAATCAGAAATGGTGCACCAGGCTAAACTGCCCGGGCACCCCCTGTCGACAGGGCTGTCGACAGGGCAGTCGACACCCTGGGGGCCCTGTCGACATGCCTGTCGACATGGGGCCCCTGGCGGGAATTTTCCCGCCTGACCCCGATTGGCCTTAATCCCTGTTTTTAATTTGAAATTTAAATCTGTTTTTAGCATAGAAATTTCTGAAAACTTCAATGGGCCTTAACTGGGTCATACGGACTCCGATTTTCGAAAACTCGGACTCTATTTCGCGTATTTTTCCGAGACGAACGCAATGGCATAGCCCGTTTCCCCTGATTCAGATTTTTGAATTTAATTCTGCCTTGATTTATGTTATAACAGTTTATTGAAAATACGGGTTGTTACAGATCCAAAATCCCTTTTTGCAAGTTTACATGACTAAAGTAAGAATCATGATTTCATGTTAGAAATATTTATGCCATGGTTATGTGAACAAATTTAACTATACTTATGCCATGCTTATGTTTGACATTATGCCATGCTTATGTTTGACATTATGCCATGCTTATGTTAGAAATATTTATGCCATGCTTATGTTTGACATTATGCCTAAATAAAAATATAGGTTCATGTTGTAGTTATGACTATGTGTCAATAATGATACCCAATTTAGATTCTTATCTCAACTACAAGTTCACATGCTTTGATTCATGTCACCTATGCTTTATGACCAAAGTATATGTCACTACTATGCAAGTACACCAGTTTCTAATTTGTATTTCCAACGTCATATTGCAAGTTCATGCGCTCACATTCCCCTCTTTGTGTATGTAATCACGCTTTAAGCCTCCCCTTTTCGCATGGCTAAGTTGGGCTTTAAAAGGCTAAGCCCAATATATATATATATATATAATAAACGGACGTGTTAAACGGGGGAAAATAACGTTGGGTTAAAATTACTAATAAATGAAAATATAAAACAGAAGGGCCCAAATTCAAGTATGGGTTGGGCCCATGATTGGTGTAACCTTTACACCATTAACTTAATAATTGGCCGCAAATATTTACATATAAGAAAATAAAGAAGAAAGACAAAATATGTAAATGTAGAACATACGATGTGTTTAACCCGAGGTTGGATTGAGTTGTGATGTAAACCTGCCCGGAACCGCCCGGCTGTCCAGTAGTCACAACAATACCTATCCAATGTGGGAGGTTAAACATGGAGCCCAATAAGGACCCGAGGTTAGACTGAGTTGTGGCGTAAGACTGCCCGGAACCAACCGGCAACAGGCAGCCACAACAATACCTGTCTAATGTGAGAGGTCAGGGCCTTAATAAGACAATTAAGGCTGAGTCAGGATTGCTAGGATTAAGTGAACTAAAGACTTAATCAAATGGAACATGCTAAATTAAACGGACTGGTGGGGGTTAGGTTAGGAAACACTTAACCAACTTAGCATGTTGGCTAGAGATAGAAAACCTAGTAACGGGGGACCCTTTTCAGCAGTAACCCTAAAAGGTGTATCAGGATACCCTGAAACTAGGCAGGGTGGGGCACGATTACTGGGCTGATTGTAAGAGGTCAAATCGACGGCGGTGGTGTAGCAGTGTAGGTTCTAACGGGGTGCGGGCGTGCACACACTCCGGCGCAGAAAAATAAGGCACTGGGCACCAGTAGCATACCTGTGCATTCTAAGGTTGTGTCGGGCCGCTGCCATGGGACTTGATACACCCCATGGTGGGACCAGCATAGGTAGCTACAACATCGGGGGCCGTAAGACACATGTAACTATGCGAGTAGGAGCCGATCATCGTAAAATGGATCACTTCACCCTGATTATGGGGTGCCAGTTGGAAACTAGTTTATATGGGTTCAGAGATTAACATGGGGTACGATAGTATATTCGACCCTAGACAACTTAACCAAGTTATAGTGCTTGCCCACTTCTTGTTTATACTTATCATACCCAGTTCTTTATTCATAGACAAAATAGTACTAGACTTACTCAGGCTTTATGTCTGACTCTACTTTTCTTTCGTCTTCTTTTCTTCCATTCCCCCCCCCCCAGGTCCACAGGGAGGGAACTCTGCAGCTTGACCAGCCTTAACATCCAGCTTGAAAAAGAGAAATGTATTGCTTGGACCCTTTCGTTTTGGACTATGGCTTTGGACAATCCACTATGGGGCTTTTGCAGTTTATCTATGTTTTACTTATGCTTCTTTAAATAATGTAATCAAGACAGATTATGAAAGTATTATGTTATGTTTTTGGAAAAGATGTAAGACAATTATGGTGATATTGTTGTAGCACGTATTTGCCCTTATGAAATAAAAGTTTGTTGATTTTCCGCTGTTTACAAATATGTGTTCTTATATCTGTCTTGTATATCTGTGACTTGTACTTATAAACCTCCACCAAAATTAGGGCATTCCCTTTGAGAGTGACCCTAACGGAGGTGGGGTGTTTCAGTGATGATTGGTAGGTTTCAAGTTTAGGGTGTCATTCTCCTCGACTGTATTGCATCAGCCATAAAGCCCATGGTTGATGCGTAGTAATGTTATTATCTTTCACTGATCATTAACAAGTTTGATTTCACAAACTTATCTTCTTATATACTATTTATTTTTGGTAACAACGTATTGTATCATGGTGAAACTATTCATTTGTTACAGTACACAATGTACACTTATATTTTTATTTGAATTATTTATTTGATTCAATAAAAAAATTTATGGTCTGTTACTGTAAAAGGCATGTAGTTTTCATATATTTTTTGTCCTTTCTGTCGGATCCAATTGAATTATACCCCAAATATACCACGTTTGCACATCAACTGCAATAATTACTTTTGATTGCAAAAAGATCTGATGAATTTATTATATATATATATATATATTGTAACACCTCATCTCCGTTATGGTCACTCACAAAGGGAATGCATTAACTTCAGTAGAGCGTCATAAGTGTATAGAACAGATAAACTACAAAACAGACAAAATTTTAAACAGTGGAAAATATATAAAACTTTACTTCATTGATAAAACAGCAACTTGGTAAAACAGCTTGTATAAAGATTTGTTTTCTAACACCAAAACACCCTTAACCATTACAACAAAGCATCTGTCTTGTTTAACAAAATAAAGAAGCAGAAAATAACAATGATATTCCCCAATAAAGCATGAGCCAGCCATAGTAGTGGAAAAGAGAGTCCAAAGCAATACATCGACTATCCTCGAGCTTGGAAAGAAAACTGAGTTAAGTGGTAATATTTCCTCCCTGTGAACCTAAGGGGGGGGAACGGAAGAAAAGAAGGCAAAAGAAAACAAGTCAGACATAAGTCTGGTAAGTCCAGTGATTATTTAGCATGTAAACAGGCAAAAGGATCATGACATGAATAAACTAAATAACAGACATGACCATAATGATAAGCATAACAAGACAAAAAATGATGATCGTTAGATATGACAAGGTAAGATACATTGAATGCGCTTCGGTTCTTTCTCTGATTTCTTTTCTCTGCACCACCCAACTAGCATTCTAACTAGTGTCTTTATGGAACGATCCGTATCACCTACTAGTGTCCCAACTAATATCCTGTGAAAAGGATCCGTATCCCCTACTAGTATCCCAACTAGTACCCTACGTTATATAATAAGGTGATCCCAACCCCGCAATTGTGGTAGCCTTCAAGTGTAAATCTAGTATGAGGATCCTACCTCAATCAGCCCAATTGCCATGAAGATGCTAGATGTACCCTTACTACCCTATCGATTCAGCTCCCTACTTGTATTAATTTTTCTTGTGTCTGTGTCAATCGACCCTCTCTTGCATGTAGATACCCTGTGCTGGTCCCACCATAAGGTGTATTAATACCTATGATAGCGACCCGACACGATTAAAGATGCACAGTGTATACTACTGATGCCTAGTGCCTGCTTTTCCACTTTGGAGCACGTGCACGCCCATACTCCGTCGGAACTACTCTGCTGCACCCCCTGCCGCTATTTTGACCGCTTATAATCAACCTAGTAATCATGCCCCACCCTGCCTAGTTTCAAGGTACCATGATACATCTATGTGGGTTACTGCTGAAATGGGTCCCCGTTACTAGGGTTTCCTAGGGTCTATTCGTATACCCCCCCCCCAAATTGGTTAAGTGTTATCCATCCATTCAACTTAACTTAACCCATCCACACATCATGCCAAGTTGGTTATGTGTTTTTTATTAACTTAACCCTTCTCATTCATCATGTTGTAATTGGTTAAGTGTTTCTCCTTAGCTTAACCCCATTCGTTCATCATGTTATGTTGGTTAAGTGTTTCCAATCAACTTAACCCCACTCGTTCATTGGTTAAGTGTTAACTTAACCCTACCACTTGTCATGTTACATTGGTTAAGTGTTACCCTCTTGTGTTACTTAACCCTACCACTTATCATGTTATATTTGTTAAGTGTTGCCCTCTTGTGTTACTTAACCCTACCTCTTGTCATGATATATTGGTTAAGTGTTGCCCTCTTGTGTTACTTAACCCTACCTCTTGTCATGTTATATTAGTTAAGTGTTGCCTTGATTAACTTAACCCTACCATTCCTAGCCTGTATGTTACTTAGCTTTAATTCATTCATTAAAGCACCAACCTCTCACATTAGATCTATATTGTTGCGGTCGCTGGATGTGCCGGGCGATTCCGGGCAGTCTTACACTGCAACTTAATCTAACCTCAGGTTTTTGGGCTTAATGCGCTAACCTCACATTAGATCTATATTGTTACAATTGCTGGATGTGCCGGACGGTTCCGGGCAGTCTTACACCGTAACTCAATCTAACCTCGGGTTAGGCATATTCATCTTTTAATTAATCTACATATTTACAATTTATGTTCACATGTAAATTATCCATAAGTGTTGTCAATTCAAGTCATGCCCCATTTACCCTCTAAATTATGTCCATAATTCTAGGTATACAAATTCTACCATTTCATGCTACTAATCATTTACATGATTATGAGCCAATCTATGCCAATAGTATGTAGTTTAATATTTTCCCCAATGTCTCCCCCGTTATTCATTCGCATAATTCACATATAACGTTTGGCTCGCAAATTAGCCTAACTTATAAACAAAGGGGAAAAGAAAGAGACATGTAACATTCCAACATGCATAAAAAATATAGATCAACATGTATAGTATAAATTTGGGATAGAACGACATAAACTTAATTAAGCACATGAACGTGATCTTACATTTAAATTAGATCCAATTAACATGCGAGCTAGCATAGATCTAATTGTATAAGCATGAACTTATATAGATCTTAAACATGGGTACTAGCTTGGATCTAAACATGTAAGCATGTATGAACATAACTTATCATGTAATTTGCATATACAGCATGGTAGGTTCAATTGTGTTAGTCCAATAGTCTCATAGGCATATGATGTACAACATGATAAATCAATCACAACAGTCCCATAGGCATGATAGGTTCTATTTTGTCAATCCAACAGTCTTATAGGCATGTTAGGTTTCATTATGTCAATCACAATAGTCTTATAGGCACGATAGGAGTCACTATATCAATCACAATAGTCTCATAGGCACGATAGGTGTCATTACATCAATCATAATAGTCTCATAGGCATAGACAATTCAGAATTGACAAAAGGATAGACACGAATAGAATTAGGCATAGTTCTAGATCCAATTATTACAGACGTGATTTCTTATAAGGTGTTCACATCTAAACAATAACTTTACTTATAGAAAAAGGACGGATCTTGATTTCTGGGATTTGATTTCTGAATTTGAAAAGCTATCCTTTGATGTAGACGTTTGATTCCCTAGTTCTTCTAATTGATTCCTAGTTTGAATTTGATTCTAGTTTGGGGTAGATGAATGGAGGCAAGGCCAGTTTGTAGATGAACAGCATGACCGCTTCATAAAATGAGTTCTAGGGTTGAGGTTTGGGGTGATTATATAGAAGTCTAGGTTTAATTCTGGCCTTAGATTAGTCTAGGGGAATCAGAGCCATCAAATCAAAGAGATGTGTCATCGAGCCAACCATAGCATGACACATATGCCCTAATACCTCAGAAATCAGTCATTGGCAAGTTAGAGAAGGCCACATCATCACAGGGCTATAAAAATTTGTCAGGGGTTGACTCCCTATAGGGGGGTCGACACCTATGTCGACTCCCTTATAGGGGGGTCGACACCTATGTCAACTCCCCTATAAGGGGGTCGACACCCCTAAGTGGGAAATTTCCCGCTCAGGCCGCTCTTGCCAGATTTTGAAATTTGAAATGTTTTCTGATTTGATTTATTATTATATTTAATTACTGTTTAACTTGAAATCTTCTGAACTCCATAACTTCTTCATACGGAGTCCTATTCACGCAAACTCGGACTCTATCTCAAGCAGAATTCCGAGATGAACGCAATGGCGTAACTTGTTTCCCATAATTTTTCTTATAAAAATTAAGTGTTCTTAGATTTGTGAATTTTGATATTCACAGAAAATACGGGGTGTTACATATATATAGGGAAACTCTATTTAGACACAAAATTGCACACAATAAATCTCAACCACTAGATCCTCCTATGAATTCACTTTCCACGTAAAGACAAACAAATCCAACAGTGGAGGTTTTGCGTCTCTCTCTTTGTGTCCAAATAGCCGGCCCCATATGTATACATATATATATATATATAGGGGCAGGTTCGATGTCACCCCAAATAGTGCAACACCACAAAAGCCCCTTAACCACAACCATATTTCAAACTCTCTCTCCTTCTACTCATTCTCTCACTTTCCACTCACATTCTTTAATATAAATGAGTGGCTATGGTTCGGGTGCAAATGGGGGGCTGAAATTCAAGGGGCTCCCTGATCCTATCCCATATATATATATATATATATATATATATATATATACAAATAAATATATCTGTCTAACTATATGCGTACATATACATATACGTATAAAAGAACGCAGACATATATTTGTATATGTATACTTATGCAAATCTAAATTTGGGCATGTTTATACATGGGTGCACACACATATACATATGCACTTGCATGTGTGTATTCACTCATCTGCGCATGATTTTTTAAATGTTTTTTCACCTTTATTTGATATATAGGTAAATACATACACATCAATTTTGTTTAACAAATCTGGATCCCTTATAAAATAATATTGGTTTCGTTTAGATTTATACATGAATAATACATATTCAATGGTATGTAATTTGTTTCAAACATGTTAACAGTAAATGGAAATCTCCGCATATCGATAATTATAATAATTGTATTTAAATACTGCTGTCATTTAAGCATAGATCTATCGACATATAGTTGGCAATTGCGTTTGAACATTGTAATGTTGTGATTTAACTAAAACATAGCTCTGTCAGACAATCCTAATAAGAAATAAATGCCGCTTAACATAACTAAACAAATTTATTGTTCATTATATTTTAAGGTACTCCATCGATCGGACATAGCACAATCCAACAAGATGTTTACAAAAAATTGATACTAATATAAGTAATTAAAAAAATGATTACTTTAATTTCTTTTTGAAACCGGTTTTCCCGCCTTAAGTTAAAAGTTCAAAATTTGAATACTCATATATTCAAACACAAAACATCTCATTAGTTTTTGTTCTGAACTAGAGTTTCTGTACAATTTAATTTTTGTCTAGACTGAAAGCTAAATGACTCATGATAATTTAGCTATTCAGTTTGTGAACTTAAAAACCATTCAATAAACACAACTTTGGCTCATGCAAATATAGCCATGGAAGGGGACATTGTTACATGACTCTTACTCCTGTGGTTGTACATTATAACAACTATTTTTACTTACTACTAATGTTTACAAATCATCCTTTTTCACAGAAGTAGGATGAGGATGTCGTTTATTTCACTGCTTTGGTAATACGGGTATTTGATTTGCATACTATCATCAAAACGCTTGATATACTTTTCTTTGTATCCCATAATTTATTGAGCAAATTGGATGTCGTAGAGTAGTTTGTCATTTTACCAGTCGTGGACTTCTATTGCTAGAATCATCTAATTTTTGAAATATTGAATTTGAACACTAATCAAAAACTGATAGACATAGCAATTACGGTTCTATTAATAAATGAGAGACAAAAGTAATAGTGAAAATTGATGTTTAGTTAGTTAGTGCCTTTTAGTTAGTTAGTGCCTTTTAGTTAGTTAGTGCCTTTTAGTTAGTTAGTGCCTTTTTTGTCCCAAAAAAAAGTTTTGTAACCATAATATGCCCGCCAACGTAATTTTCTTATTATTTAGGATTTGGTTTACTAAACTACTATAGTGGATTTACCATCAAAGAAGACTCGGGATGAGAAACAAAAGAAAATAATTACTTCATTACTACAAACTGCAGTTGCCTCTCTACTTGTATGAATTATGATATTTGTACATTGTTCTGTATTGTCTTATGTTTGTGCTGCACCTTGAACTACACATATTAGTTGTCCTTAAATTACCAATGGCTACTGAATCAAGTTTTATATCTAAAAAATAAAGGGACGCTATGCTTTTTTACTTCCATTATCCTATCATGACTATATATGCAGTCTAAGGTAACGTTTGATTTTCAAACTGCCCAGTTAACGTTCACGTCCGCGTTGAACGCATCCGATGCGTCGATGCGGGACCCACATCATTTGCCCCTTTCAATCGAAAAGTTCAAAAGTTAGCTTTTGCGTCCGACGAGGCGACGCGTTCGACGCAAGCCAACAGCTGTTTTTTTTTCCCATTTTATACATACCCATACAAATAAAACACATAAAAATAATTAATAAAATAATAATTTTACCCCTTTCGTAAAAAACGCATTCCCCATTCGTAACAATCCCCCTTCAAATAACCCTTCAAAATACCCATTCCAAATTCACCGTCCTGTTCAAAATCAAATGCACTCTAACTATTCCATAAGTTTTTTCCCTATTTACTTTTAACGCAGCACCATTTCCATTCCTATATTTCAAATGCGCGTACTTTCCACTTTGACCTTCCTTACTTGCATGAGGATTATATATTTGTACCTGCACTTAATTTCAGATATATTATTCACATATAGCATTGATTTAACTATCTTTTTTGGTTTTCAGCCACGATCAACATATGCATGATGTGAATTTTCTTGCATGCTAACGACTGGGCATTCCTTATATTCCATTGTACAAAGCTTCTACTTCAAGGTTGATCTCAAAACCTGATTGTCATACCTTAATTCCACTACTTCTCATTTATAAATTCAAGACATAGTTTATTAGTTCTACAAAGGATAAGTCAGATTGTCAAATATGCATAAAGTATCAAAGATGTAAAGAAGTTGTTTACAACTGGTACAACATTCATTCTTCTTCTATAATTTGTCTATAGGTGTATGCTCATATCAAACGTATATAGACCCATGTATCAAAACGAGGCCAAACCTACAAGATTTAACATCCATCAAATGTTACAAAAAAAACAAGGAGGATATATGCACTATAAGAAAGGGTCAATTTGGTTACGGATGGTAGCGACGGTTGATGACAGTTAAAAAAGCGGTCGTCGCCAGCCGTTGCCAACAATCACCTGGAAAAAAAAATATTGCGAGCCTACAGTGAAAGATCGATCATTTCTCCATTACCCCTAAATTAATCACCCGCGGTGAAAATTAAAAAAAAAACCTACGCGACCGACGCCTCGGTCCGCCTCCGCCTCAGCTCCGACGCCGACCGACGCCTGCACTTCCTCCTCCTCTTCAGCCGTCACTTCCTCTTCTTTTAGGTATGATTTCTACCCTAATTTCTTAATTTAATTAATTAATAGTTATTTAAATGTATATTTTGTGTGATTATATTATTGTTGTTGAATTATTGTTGATTTAGTAATGATTGAAACCCTAAAATGTGAATTTAGTTGTTTATTGGTGAATATTGTATGTTAGTTGATTTTGTGCGTATGTATGTATTAATGAATCGTTACTTTATAGATAATAATCAATTATTGATATTGAATTTATAATATAGAAAATTAGATTTTAAATTTAAAATCTATTTAGGTGATTATCGATTACACCTAGATTAATAAATTTTGTGAATTTAGTTGATTGGTATGCACGTTGTTGTTTCTGGTTTTGTAATTGTTGGATATGGGATTGGTATACATGTTGTTGGATATAGCTATTTAAAAGCGATGGTTCTGAAATTGTTGTATAGTAGGTTGCAGACAGGGCTTAGTAGTTCCTGACACCGTCATCCACGGACCATGGGCGATTTATTTGATTGTATTGTGTTGTAAATGATTGATTGTGGTTGCAACAAATTGATTGTGTTTGTGGTAAATTCATTGTGTGTTGAAAATGAATTGTATTGTGGAAATTATTGGAATAGAATGACTATGTATGGTGCAAGCCAAGGCCTAGGTTAGTAGAGGAGCCGTGTAGGACACGGTGCCGGTGCTACCCACCCTGCTGTTGTAATGCAGAAATTTTCTGAAATGAACTATTAAAAATATTCATGTGTTGAATAAATTATTTGAACAATAAAATTAACATTTTTATTGTATGTATGAACCATTAAAAATATTCATGTGTTGAATAAATTCTTTGAACAATAAAAACCATATTTTTATTGTATGTACGAACCACTAAAAAATTCATGTGTTGAATAAATTCTTCAAACGATAAAAATCATATTTTTATTGTATGTATGAACCACTAAAAATATTCATGTGTTGAATAAATTCTTTGAACAATAAAAATCACATTTTTATTGTATGTATGAACCACTAAAAATATTCATGTGTTGAATAAATTATTTAAACAATAAAAATCACATTTTTATTGTACATATTCATGTGTTGAATAAATTGTTTGAACAATAAAATTAACATTTTTATTATATGTATGAACCACTAAAAATATTCATGTGTTGAATAAATTCTTTGAACAATATAAATCACATTTTTATTGTATGTATGAACCACTAAAAACATTCATGTGTCGAATAAATTCTTTGAACAATAAAAACATCATTTTTATTCTATAAACCATTAAAAATATTCATGCGTTGAATAAATTCTTTGAACAATAAAAATCACAATTTTGTTGTATGTATGAACCACTAAAAATATTCATGTGTTGAATAAATTCTTTGAACAATAAAAACATCATTTTTATTGTTTAAACCATTAAAAATATTCATGCATTGAATAAATTCTTTAAACAATAAAAATATTCATAGGCATTGTTAAATAAAATTTTCGTTAATGGTGCAAGCCAAGTTAAGGAGAGGGGTAATGCATAAACGTTACTCCGGAAATCCAAAATGAAATACTGTCGAGATATAACAGTGTGGTGCGTAAAAGCTTTAGTCCCAAAAGGCTTTATAATAATATATGTATGTGTTATCGAAATCATTGACATATATTTTTGAATCAGGAAAAATGTTCGATTATTACGTTGCCCATAGTTGAATGTATGAAGTTAGAATTGGAATGAAAGGCTCAGTGAAAGAACATTTCTATAATGGTGTAAATGAAATTGTTAGATTTGCAGTATCTAATAATCGAAATTACGAGGAGCTTCGTTGTCCGTGTAATAAGTATAAACTGATGAGGTTTCATAAACCAGACATCGTTAAAGCACATTTGTATAAATCAGGTTTTGTGCCAAATTATTAATTATGGGATCATCATGAAGAACTTGTTGCGCCTACAGTAAATCCTGTAGTGTCGGAGGTCGAATTAGTTATGACGAATCTAGTTGAAGATATGGTGGAAGATGCAGCACGGTCAATGTTTCCTATCAGTCAGGCTGACGACGATGACGTCAATATTGAAGAAGAACCGAACACGGAAGCCAAAAAAATATATGATTTATCGGCTTTAGCTAAGCGGCCATTGTGGAATGGTTGTGAAAGTGGAACTGAATTATTGGTAACCGGGGAGTACATCACCATGAAATCAAAATTTAGCCTTACAGAAGCTACATTTACAGTGGTTTTACAAGCTGCAAAAAGACATATGCCACCCGATAATCTGATGTATGATAGTCATTACAAAGTGAAAACACTAATGTCGGCTTTCGGTTTGCCGTACCAAAAAATAGATACTTGTGTTAAATGTTGCATGTTGTATTGGAAAGATGATATTAATCTTAAAAACTGTAAAAAAATGTGGCAGGGAAAGGTATAAACCTAGAAAAAAGAAAGGTAAGGAAGTTCCTTATACGATAATGCATTATTTACCAATCATCCCTAGACAACAATGGTTATATGCATCCTCAGTCACTGCATGTCATATGCGATGGCATAGTGTGCGAACATAAGAAGATGGAACTTTGACACATTCATCGGATGGAGAAGCATGGAAATATTTTGTTATGACGTATCCTACATTTGCCGCAGAGAGCCTTAACTTCAGACTTGGTTCATGTACAGATGGTTTTCACTATTTTCTCGGTTTGGTAGTGAATATTCATCTTGGCCTATTATCGTTACTCCTTATAATTTACCTCGGTGGATGTGTATGAAAACTCAATATATGTTTCTCACTGTTGTCGTTCCTGGTCCTAATGATCCAAAACAAGGCATCGATGTTTATCTACAACCATTTATCGAAGAGTTGAAAAAACTATGGGATGAAAGAGTTGAAACATATGACATTTCAAAAAAAAAAAAGGAATTTTCGTTTGTTCGCTTCTTTGTTATGGATGATTAGTGATTTTCTTGTATATGGGATGCTTTCAGGTTGGAGTACGACCGGTCGTCTATCTTGTCCTTTATGCATGGAAGAAACACAAACATTTTTCTTATGGTATGGAAGGAAGCATTCGTGGTTTGATTGTCATCGTTGTTTTCTGCATACCAATCATACTTTTAGAAGAGAAAAAAAACTTCAAATCTAACAGCGGAATGACTGTGCAAGCACCCAAAATTTGGACAAGTGAAGAAATATATGATATTGTAAAGGATTATCCCAAGATCCATGAGATTGGAGAACAGACAGAAATTCCGGGTAAATCTGACATTCATAATTGGTGTAAACAAAGCATATTCTGGGAGCTACCTTATTGGAAAGATCTCAAACTTCGACATAATATCGACATTATGTACAATGAAAAAAATGTATTTGATAACGTGTTTAATACTGTTTTGAATATCAAAGGAAAAACAAAGGACGATATATATCTGAAATGTGAAATAGAAGAATATTGTAAACGTCCAAAACTTCATATGAAGCCCAATGACAATAAAAAAACCCAAAGCGTGCTATGAACTAGACAACAAACAAATAAAACTTGTACTGAAATGGATTGAGGGACTGAAATTACGGATGAGATTTCTTCTAATCTTCGTAGATATGTTGACTATAAAAACAATAAATTGAGTGGGATGAAAAGTCATGATTGTCATATCATGATAAAATATGTATTACCAGTGGTGTTCAAAGAATTATTGCCTGTAAAAGTGTGGGGTGTTTTAACAGAGTTAAGCTTATTCTATAAACAACTTTGTTCGGAAACGTTAAAAATTGATCGTCTCCGTAGACTTGAAGTAGAAATTCCGATATTGATTTTCAAATTAGAGAAAATCTTTCCTCCAGGATTTTTTAATATAATGGAGCATTTACCTATTCATCTTCCATCCGATGCTATTCTTCGAGGTCCAGTGCAATATGGATGGATGTTTCCTTTTGAAAGGTAAAATTTATGCTTACAATTAAAAGTGACATTAGTGCATATAAATTGAATTAATTTTATTTTAGGTATTTGAATCATCTGAAGAAAAAATTACGACAAAAAACACGAGTTGAAGGTTCGATTTACAAATCTTATCCTGAAGAAGAAGCTTCGTTCTTTTTTTCTCATTACTTCAGTGATCATGTGAACCAATCATTTGTAAGTGATCCTCGTAATGATGAAACCGTGGAACCCAACTTTTGTCCGATAATGTTATCTGTTTTTAGACAACATGGACGATCTTTTGGAAAATGTATAGGAATATGGTTAAATGATACAGATCACCATGTAGCACACACAGTACGTTTACAATCCAATAAACTGCGTCAATGACGAGCGTTTGCAACATCTTGCGCTTGGACCAAAAATAAATGTTAAGACTTATCCAATATTCTTTGTCAATGGATTTAAATTCAACACCAATGACCATGGTACTGACAGATTAACATATAACAATGGTGTATTTGTCAAAAGTAGTGATGATCCGGAAGAGCATATAAAAGACTTTTATGGCGTCTTGACACAGATTTTAGAGTTGACATATTATGTACAACCCGTTGAAAAGTTGTTCTATTCAAGTGTAACCGGTTCAGCAATGTTCCTGGTATTGGAATCAACATGCATAAAGATTATAAGCTTATAGAAATAAAGCACACATCACATTACTATAAATATGATCCTTTTGTATTGGGAAAGCAAGCATTATAAGTTTTCTTTGCTCTGTATTCGTCCTTAAAAAGAGATAAAGCAAATTGGTCTACTTAATTAAAACTAAGGCAAGATTTACATTTGAAGGAATTGCTATTCCAAACGATGCAGCGTATCAAACGGATGCAAATCAAAACGATGAAATAATAATTGCTAATGATGTTAATTTAGAGTCTTCAAACGATGAATCAAATGAATTAATAGAAGCATTTGAGAGTACAGAGGACAACGATATAGGGTATGAGACCGAGACTGAATTAGAAAATGAAGAAGAGTAATATTATTTATATCGTTAGTTGTTTACATACGATGTACAATGATATGTTTTATATGATGTGCTATGTTGTAAGCTATGACGTACAATGATATGTTTTATATGATGTGCTATGTTGTGAACTTACATGACGTACAATGATATCTATTATCTAGTTCTTCATCTTTTATGTAAATGGGTCTTGTATTTGCATTTGATAATATATGTCATATGAGTTTATTTGATAATGGATGTGCATAATGATATATGAGTTATTATTATACGAAATAATATGTTTGTGACAGATATGCCTCCTAGACGCCGACCTACCCACAGTTCAGAGGCAGGTGCGAGCAGTACAACACCGGATTTATGTCCGGTCATAAAGCTCTTGCCCAAGTCCGCAGGGTAAGTTTTTAATTTTGTAAATGCTTAATATTCAAAAGTTATTAAATGCTAATATCGTACATTTTGTAGGGGGTTTGATATTATTCCAAGAGATGTTGTTTTAGGTGTGTCTAGAAATGCATATGTCGCTAATTGGACACAGGCGTGGCCTCACTGGGAGGATATTCCTATTCAGATTAGGAATGCCATCCTCGCGGAGGTTCTTGTAAGCATAAATATATTTCTCATTTGCAAAATTATAAAAAATATGTAATATAATTTGTTTGTTAATTTATAGGTTGTTGTACGGGTTCGGATGAAGATATGGATGTTTTCCTCACCGCATGGATCTAGAAGATAAGGAAAAATTATTCAGGCAATGTATACAAGGCAAAAGCAGCGAGAAAGAGGCCTCAGTGGATGAGCGAGGAGGTCTACGCCGATTTCCAGAAATTATAGAACACAGAAGCTGTGAGGGTAAATTAATCAAGCTTATTTTAAATTTTATTTTGTATATCCATCAATTAATCATATAATTAAATATACAGGAGCTTTCAGAGAGAAACTGAGCAAATAGGCTCAAAAATCCTGCTTTGCATTGGGCTGGGTTTAAGTCTTTCACCCAAAATCGTCGCGAATTGGTATGAACGATAAATCACATTTACAAATAGTTCTAAACTTTTTAAATCGTACTGATAAATTCCAAATATATATTGTATCATTTCATATGTCAACTCTCCAACGGGAACCAACACTTGCTGAGGTGTTTATACAGACTCATGTCATCGAGCAAACAGATGAGGAGGGTAACACCTCAAATAACTGGACAAACACTAAGTCCCGTGAAGTGATGGTTAGCATTCACAATAATTTGTATTTCACATTGTTATTATGAAATTGAATATTTAATGTATTCCATAATTGTCCGCTATCGCAGGACAAATACACGACGGCGTTAAATGCTCGAGCGACGCAGTTAGGTCAAGAGCCGAACTGTAACAACCCGGAAATTCTTAACCAATTTAAAATTTTTAATTTAGAAATTCTGATGGATTTTGAATATTCAAAATGATTTATTTTAAATAATGACTAAAAATTTATTTAAATCGAGGTTAAAACGAATATATTTATTATAATTATAAAAGGAGTTAGAAATAGCGCGGTAGTTTGAAAATTTGAATTTGAACTTTGACTGACCATATAGGATGCAAAATAAAACGGATTTTAGTAAACCAAAAATATTTAAATCTGTTTAAGAATATCTTTCCAACGAATCGGAAAAATCAAAATTTCATAGCGGGAATCAAAAGTTATGCCCAGATTAATTTTCAGAATAGTCGCTGTAGAATTTATATATATATTAATATTAAAAATAGCCATTTTTCAAACGACCTCCGTTTTCGACGAAACCACTTTTGTTGGAATCGGAATGTCAAATTATTACTAGGTTTAAATTTTTATAATTTTTAGAATTAATATGTGAGCATGGAAAAAGAAAATGTGTTGGAAGAAGAAAATGTGTTTTGTCAAATTGGATCGACCAGAAAATGGCCATTTTTTCAAATGATCTCAAAATTCGACGAAATTAGTTTTGTTAGGACCGTATTGTTAAAACATAACTAGAAATAATTTTTCTGGAATTTTTAGAGTTAATACATGGCCCCAGTAAATTAAAATGTACGTTTGAATTAAATATATATTGTTTTATATTTTAATTTTGATAAAAACTGATCGTAATAGCCGAATTGGGTTATGAGACATATTCCATTGTGTCCGGGATGGGGGTTATTAGCTAGGAGTGGCACTCATTGGGTTTGATTTGGAGTTCGTTTTGATAAACATGAATTTTTGAAATAAATGAATTAAATAAAAAGGAAAAATACGCTGTATATACTAGTATAAATACCTAAGGAAATACGGCTAACTCTAGTTTCTTATCAGACTAAACACAGCCGCCTCCAACAGTTTGAATGGCCATAATCATTCAACTTTTCCTTCTTAATCATTTACAAACAACTCCTAATTAGATTATACATTCAAACCCAAAATGATAGAGAGTTTTACGATCTCTAATTTGGTACGGTTGAGATGGGATTCAGGCTCTTCGATTGGGAGGAATTGGTCCTCCAATTGGCCAATGTCGCACGCATTTTCAGGGGAGATGGGGGTTCGAACAGGCGGAGCTGCTCGGCGGTGGAAGAACTCGGTGGTGGCATTCGTGTGGCGGCGGCAGATGAAGTTCCGGCGGTCCCTGGAGCAAGCGGCGGTGGAGTTCCTTCTTCGATGTTGGGTTTGAGCGTGGTCTGTTATTCCAGGAAGGTCACGACGGGTTTGAAAAGGGGATTAAGGAAATGTAAATAAATTAATTATTATTTAATTATTAATTTCAGTAATTAATGTATTTAACACCGTAACTCTTTCATACAATATCAGAATCGAACGAAATCCATTGCGTTGGATTCGCAGCGAAGAACACCACCTTTTAGAACTAACCAGAGCAGAAATAAAACTATTTTCAATTTTTGTCAGAATGGAAACCATCGGTGAGATCTCTATTTTAAAAAAATAAAATTATTATTTATTTTGATGAAAAATTTATATATGTGATTGGATGAAATTTGGATTGATTGTTTGAGATTGAAATGGATGGTTAGATTGAATTGTGTATGCTTGATTGAAATGTTCATGTATGCCAAGTTTTGATTATACCATAAAAATCATATTTTTATTGTAGATTTGTTTCAATAAAAAGACCAGCGATTAAAGATTGTATTTTATTCGTAGATCCGGTACAATAAAAAGTTTAGATTATAAAGTTCATATTTTTATTGCTGTTTAAGTAAAATAAAAAGATTATATTATTATTGTCACTTTGTCTCAATAAAAGAATAGAAAAATAAATTGTACATTTTGTTATAAAATGCCATATTACAAATAAACATCAAAGAAAAAGATTTTATTTTTATTTGCATATTTAGATGCAAATAAACACCGTAGAAAAAGATTTCATTTTTATTTGCATATTTAGATGCAAATAAACACCGTAGAAAAAGATTTCATTTTTATTTGCATATTTAGATGCAAATAAACACTATAGAAAAAGGTTACAATTTTTTTTTTTTTTTGAATTTTAAATGCAAACATAAAACATGAAATAAAAATTGCATCTTTATTTGCATTCTTTGATGCAAATAAACTTGAAATTAAAAGTTTTATTTTTTATTTGCATTCTTTGATGCAAATAAAACATTGAACTTGGAAGTTATATTTTATTTGCATTCTTTGATGCAAATAAACATTGAAATAAAAAGTTATATTTTATTTGCATTCTTTGATGCAAATAAAATATTGTAATAAAAAGTTGAATTTTTATTTACATTCTTTGATGCAAATGAAAGGTGGAAATAAAGGTTGCATTTTTGTTTGCAATTTTAGATGCAAACAAAACATTAATTAAAGTTGCATTTTTGTTTGTATTTAGATGTAAACAAAAACATTAAAATGAAAGTTATATTTTTGTTCGCATTTTTGATGTGAATAAAATACTGATTTAAAAGTTGCATTTTTATTTGCATTCTTTGATGCAAATAAAACATGAATTAAAAAGGTTACCTTTTTGTTTGCATTTTAGATGCTGATAAAATAGTATTTTTGTTATAAAATATGCATTGGAAATAAAATAGCATTTTTGTTATAAAATATGCATTGGAAATAAAATAGCATTTTTTTTTATAAAATATGCATTGGAAATAAAATAGCATTTTGTTATAAAATATGACATTGGAGAAAATAACATAGCATTTTGTTGAGGAAGGTTAAAATAACATTTTTTTAAAGAATGTACATTAGATTAAAATAACATATTTATTAGGAAATGTTCACTCGATTAAAAATGACCTTTGTTATTAAGAAATGTCATTTTAGAGAAAAATGTCATGATAAAATAAAAGTGTCATTTTAGATTAAAATGTCATGATAAAAAATTATCATCTTAGAAACTTTTCATGTTACATTTAAATGTGATGATAAAATAAAAGTTATCATTTTAGAAATTTGTCATGTTACATTAAAATGCCATATATTTAGGTTATGACATGTTACATTAAAATATATGTTGTGTTGAAATTAAATTATAAATATTTATTTATAATTTAATGGTGAATTTTTGTCAAAGAGGAAATAATTCAAACTGAATTATAATTGGTTGATCCATTAACCAATGATTTATTTAGATGAACTGTTGTTTGAAAACCCCACACGGGTGTTGGGATGACATACACTAGTCCCAATATTTGGCTATCTGTCAATCGATGGATTGACAATCTGTGTTGAGCGTTAATTATTTATTTATCTTAACACTTGCACAATTATAAATTTCACTCTGGTTGTGAATGGATTGTTTATTGATTATTCATCATTATTGTTATATACATGCAATGTATGAAATCCATACAACTGGATTGTATGGTAATTGATTGAGTCGCATTCCAATTCAGAATATTTTAATAAAAAAACATTTTAAAATTAAGAATCTTTTAAATGAAGAATATTTTTAAAAATAATAAATATTTTAAAATAATATTCGATGAAGAAGAAAAATATGAAGCCGAGTTAAGTAGAAACGCCATTTTTAACCCGAACGGGTTTATTGATCGATTTTATTTATTAATAAATATCGAAAAGAAGTGATTTCAAAATCTAATATTTTGAAATATTTTTTTAATATGATAAAGATGTAAAATATTCAATTTTCATTTAAAATTGAAAATGAAGTTAAAATCGTTTTAAAACGGATTTATAAATATTTTATAAATATGATTTAAATAAAAATCGATGATATATATATTATATATTTATTTAATGGTCTGAATAGAACGCGCTGCGCAGCGACCGTTCGCGAATTTCGACCATTAACTTCAAATTGGCGTAACGGAAGATCCGACCGTCAGATTCTTCTAAACCCGGAACCATTGGGTTCGTATCGAAAAGAGCTTTCTAATAAATATAAGAGTTTTGAAATCTAATGGTTGGATTTGGAATTATGTCCAAATCAAATTTGGAGAAGGTCGCTATGGATGCAGTTCGGTGGCCGTTATTGGAAACCGACTGTAAGAGCGATAATAAAATTATTAGAAATATGGAAAAATTATGTAAAATCATAATAAATGATTTGGAAAGTGTGTGGATGAAAAATTCCATATTTAGAAAGATAAAAATATATTTTTATCGAATTGAACTAGTTATTAACTAGAATAAATCTTCAAAATAAGATTTAATGAAGTTTTCCAATTAATTGATATTTAATTGGAATTAAATAAGATAAATTGGATTTTGGGGTTTGTCGTGAATGGTGTCCTAAATAACACTGTTCTTAAACCCCATAAGAAAAGAATAAATCTTTTATTCAAGATTATTAGAGTTTTCAATTATATTTAATAGTAGGAATAAAAGGAAGTGTGAGTTGAGTTTATTGTGAACTGTGTTTTTAATGACATTTGTTCTTTAACCCAATTAACAGTGGAAATATCATTTGGAATATATAAATCTTTTTATTAAGATTTAAAGGAAATTTTCCAAATGTAAAGTTTTCTAATTTAATATGTTAAATTGGAATTGAATGGAATTCGATTTAATAATAATCGAGATGAGCTTCTGTGAATGAAGACCGTTACTATATATGGAATTTAAGAGGCTTTGTCATTATTTCATTTATATTATTAGTCTGATACAGAAATTTATATCGATTATATATTGATCTGATTTCTGTGAAGATTCCATATTTTATGGAAGATGATTTTGGGTTTATCGTGAACAATGTTTTTAAATGACATTTGTTCTTTAACCCAGTTAAAGATAAGATTTATTTCTTAAATTTGAATAATCATAAAGTAATCGTTTTGGATATTAAAACCAAATTGGGGTTTTAATGAATCTTTAAAAGGGGGATTAAAGAATAAATTAAAGAATTTATCTTTGCTAAAATTAATGGGAACCTTTTTCCAAATAATGTGAATATCTGATTAAAGGAATATTCTAAATTGGAATGTAGCGTATGATGTATTTTATAGCACTTGGTTTTTATTATAAAATACGCGAGTTATTCGAAAAGACCGGGTTTAACCCATTCTGAATAATTACTACGACGATTAAAAGTCGAAGATGAAGACGGTGGTTGAAGACCGACGATCTTCACATCGAATGGATAAGGACTACTGATGCCTTCGATTGGAGTTGCTGCCTTGAGAGGGTTCCAGTGGTAGTTGTCCGAACGTATTTTTGATTGTTCGAAGATGCGAGGTATGAAGTGCCTCGGGTTTCGTTCAGACCCAGAACGAACTTGTAAATGGATTGTTTGTCTGACATTGTATTCCTTTATACTGTATTTGTTGATCGCTGCTAAATATATATTTGTTGGTGGCGGAGAATTTATTCTCTTGCATAACACCCTTCTCTAAGACGTACAAGCTTAGATGTTATATATTGGCAGAAATCAGTGGTATGGTATGGATTGTCAATGTGGCATGCCAAGATGCAAATGATCAAGGCTTTTGTTGAAAAGCAGAGCCTTGTGGTTGTTGATCAAAGCACAACTTTTAATAGCATAGCTTTGTGTATTGCATTACTTCGCGAGCCTCACATCCCGGTATGAATCAGAAACGGGAGTAAGGACTGCAAGGAGGACATACATTTCTTTTTAGCTAGAAGTGTTGTCATGGTTTTTACAAGGCCTGACATTTTTACCTATGTGGATGATGGAATGAGGCGCCTCGGTTATTTGAGTCCCTTGTGGCTCTATTTACGCCCCATAGGACGGGGAAACGTATTGTTCAGACATAACTAATCCAGTAACATATTTGTGGACCCGCCCTGAAGATCCAAGGGTCAGTTGCGGATGATCCTGAGACACGGGCTAGAGTGTCTCGAATTCGATAAGGACTATCTTTTGCCTTGGTTCATGATGGAAATCCAACTTCCAATACGACCATGCGGTTTTGATTGTATTACTAGTATGGCGACATAGTATATGGTAGCTATGCCGGCTATGACTGATACATTATGATTGAAAATGTTTTGAAACATATATACACTAATAATAATATCAAATCCGTTTTATCATATCAAGCATTTTTGACCATTATAAGGTAAAACTCTATCCTCTGGTTTGCGTTGCATTGTGTGATGGGACTTGAGTCTTATAATAGTTTCATTTTTATAAAAAGCATTGCGTTGTTTAACGATTTACTTTAATTATGCACTGGCAATCCAATGGAGTAAACCCGTTCCGCATTAGTGGCGTGGTCCTGTGAATAGCCTTATTATTATTAGATAGTTTAAGTAAGATTTCTCACACCAGTCCCATGACTGACCTGTAGTTTGTTTCACTTGCAAACTCGAGTGCCCTCTTTTCCACACGGGCAGTCGAGTAGCTTCTTTTGCAGATATTCATTTCTTAAGCAGGGTTCTGGGTCGAAGCTTAAAGCTGTGTCCAGAGCATTGGTAGCCTTCCGCTGTATTAGTTTATTTATTTCGCTGCACTGTATAAAAATTATTGTAATTTAATCTTCCTCTTCATTATTATATTCGCTGTACTCTGATATTCTGTAATCTGTTGTAACATTATTATGATGTTTATAAAAGTCTGCTGTTATTTGTTCTAATGTGTTGTATGCCCAAAGTTAAAGTATTCGTGGATTTCCAACTTTTGGATTAGACATGTGTGGTTTATGGTCGATTCAAAGGTCGGGGATTTTCGGGTCTTTACACGGATGTAGAGGAGTGCAATCACATTTGGAACAAAATCAACGACCCTCCTACCAGGAGTAGACGCTACGGCTTTGGAAACATAGAGATAAAGCGTTTTATTAAAGGGTTTAAACATATCCAACTGCTATTAATTAATATCAATTAGGTACTCAATCCATGTAAACAAATATCACTCTCTATGAAATATTAATTTATCTCATACTGGCATGAATAATTACTTTAAATTTATCTCATATTAATACCATTGAAATATTAAATTATCTCATATTAATTACTAGCATGAATAACTACTACAAATTTTAAACAACGTTCCATTAATTGTTGTGCATTTTATATCGACAACTCTATTCAACCATTGTATAAACCATGTATAGTATCCAAAAAAAACTTTTGAACATGGTTTCAAAATATTTTAAAATCGATATATTACAATGCATTCCAAACATAGCAGAAGCTCTTTTTGCAATAGATAAGAAATGTTATTTTCTGCAAATTCAATGTTTTTTATATAATGTACATACATATGTCTACATTGCAATAACAACCAGTATTAAATTTAAATAATACGATAAATTAACCAAGCTACATTGCAATACCATTGGAATATTAATTTATCTCATATACGCTTATAATATAATAATTACAGATAGCGAGTACTCAGGACTCTTATATGAGGTGTCACGACAAGGAGGATATCATCATGCTTCGACAGCAGGTTGCAGCTCTAGAGGATTTTTAGAAGAACAAGCTCGAGACCGTGTTAGATGCGTGAATTGCTGCATATCTTCAGGAGCATGGGGTAATGCCACCAAGTGAGCTGCTACCGTGGAGGAGGACGAGGAGGGCGAGGAGGACGAGGATGATGAGGATGAGTAGGTATTTGTCCTTTTTTTTTAAATTTTGGACTTGGTTTGTAAATATAAACTACTTGTTGATCATGAACTTGATATGTTTGTGATGTTTTGTGGAGACGATGATGGTTTGTTTATTTGATGTGGACGTGTTGATGGTTTTTGGACTGTTTATTGTTTATATTTATCGTTTATTAGCTATTTAGTCGTGTATGAGTTGATTTATAGCATTTATGATGTGATTGAATGTGAATTTGAGGTGATGGAATGTGGAACAGATTGTATATGAGTTGCGGATATGTTAGGTTTGAGTTGGTGTGGTTTAATGGCTTGTTAGCCGCTGAAAAACAAAAAAAAAGTTACAGTTTAGCGACGACTAGCGACGACTTTCTGGTCACATAGGGTGACAGTAGTCGATGGCTTGCGAGAGATTTTTACACAGCTTTGCCACAAATGGTGACGGTTAGTGACGGCTCTTTTGCAATGTCTTGCTAGGAATAACGACTGGCGACGGCTGGTGACGACTATGGAAAATATAACCGTTTGTCCACGTGGCGTCCTAGCCGTCGCTAACCGTCGCTAAATTGGTGTCCAAAGTCGTCATCAAGCTCGACCCTATTTGCTTAGCATCCACATATTTTCTGATGGTGTTTAGCGACGGCTTGCGAGGGTCGTTAACGGTTTTTTGTCGTCGCTAACCAAGCCGATTCTTGTAGTGATGGCAGCACAAGGAAGGTCAAAGATTTCAAATTCGAAGCCCAAAAGCTATCGACTTATGATTGCATTGAAGTTACCTGCATAATCTATCCTTTTATATTAGTGTGTACTTGAACTATATGTATATATTGTGAGCATCTATTTTCACTGTCTTTTATCTAAACTTGATGTAAAACTTTTTTGTAGTGCAGTTTTCTTTTTATACATGCTTTCCATTTTATTAAAACTCCCATAGTGTATGTCTAATTAAGCTCAGTGGACAACGAGGAATTAACATCACTGAGATGGCTATTATCTACATCATTTGTGTTCACATACCAACGTCATTTCTCTATTGAATGTATAAAATAATAGTCAAACCGACCGTTAGGGAGGTTTCTCTACTGTAAGAGGGCCAAAATAAATCTCTCTGAAGCCAATTTTACACGGAGCCGATGTTTTGCGTTTCTTCTTCTTCGCGTTCCTTCTTTTTCTCCTTCGCAATTGTTTTGTTAATAAAAACCTAAATCTCTTATTGTATCTCTCTTTTTGCGGCGACTCTTCCTTACTAATTTAAGCTTCCAAATCAACGGATCCCAACCTTCGATCCCAAAACCCAAGATACTGCAATTGTTTTGTTAATAGAAACCTAAATCTCTTATTGTATCTTTCTTTTTACGGCGAGTCTTCCTTACTAATCTAAGCTTCCAAATCAACGGATCCCAACCTTCGCTCCCAAAACCCAAGATATCAATTTCAAACTTCAGTACAAATCGTGATTCAATTTGTGTATAACCCTAAAAGATTAAAATTTTCAGCTGAAGCTTAAAGGTCATAAAAGGGCATCGAAGGTCATAAAGGAGCATTAATCACAGAAAGAGGATATAAATGGGGGAAACACAAAAGGAAAAGAAGGAAGAACCACATTACTCGACGCTAATTTTTTCTATCACCGTTGAAGGTGAATTACGAAAGGAATTCCATAATTTATGTTATTTATAATGTTTGAATAACCTTTACCATTACTTAATTAGCAATTCCGGTCATGAAATCATTTATTTGGTAGTGGTTGTACTGATATGTTAGTTTGATATGTTGAAAACTGACAAAACATGTATCGGGATTTAATCAAATCTAAGTTTTTATTTCTTGTTTTGAAATAATCAGTTAATTTTGTATTTTAAAGTTGGTATCAGTTAAAGGCATCCATGTTTTTTTGTGGCTTACAGCAACGGATGTTGGTATCAGTTAAATGCCATGCTTTCATATGTGGTGGAGCAAGAGGAACTCTTCTGTTGGTGGCTTTGCAGCTTCTCAATGGCAGTACCAATCTTGTTTCTGAAAAAGGTACCTTCCCCTTTCTTAGATTTTGCACTCTATCACAATTCTCATCTTTCTTTTGTATATCAACATGATGTAATTCAGGTTGATGTTTTTTCGTTTGGAATTGTTATGTTGAAGCTAATCACTGGGGAGGAACCCTAGGCTGATTTGCACTATGCAGCTATTATTGGTAACAATTAATTGTAGTAAAGATTTATTTATTCTTTATGTTAGCAAATATGTCACCTTGTAATCATTTAATTAGGGGTTTGTTTCCTAAATATGTAATAATGTGGAAAAAATCATTTAATTGGGAGTTTTGGTTATTAATGGTGTTCATCCGTTTTGTGCTTTATTTCACCCTATAACCCCAATTCATACACTGAGAAAGCTTAGGGCTTCCCTTCATGCATTCAAGGTCTACTATGTGATAAAATATTTTGTTAAATATGTAGATGACATTGTGTGGAACATTTTGCGTCCCCCAGTACCTGAAATATGTGATCCTGAATGGAGAGCTTTAAAGGTGAAGTGTTGGTCAGCAGATCCTTTAGAAAAGCCTAGCATTACTTAGATGACTGAAACTCTATGAATCATGGTTGCTTCTCTTCCTCAAAAAATACAAAAATGACTTAAAAAAGTCATTGAGAATTGTGATATATGATACATGTGTTTTTGATACTGGATTGACGGTTCAGGGCTCTTTGATATGCTTTTAGAATTTCTTTGGATTTTTGTTAGTACATTATAGTTTGTATAAATTAACGTATTTTAATTGAGGTTTTATAGTGAGTGTGGGACTGTATTTGTTAAATTTATGAAAAATAAAATGCTTGAAATGTTAGTGAAGTTTCTTGCCGGAGGACTTGCTTTTGGCTAATGTAGAATGGATGTAACACATACATTATATTTTTTTTGTAAATGGTCACATACAAATTTTATTTAATAATTGGTCATTTTATGTTTTTAATAAAGCATATATTTTTTGTCAAATGGATCATTATTATGTGTTTATAATTGATATTGGAATATACAACCATATGGACATATGCTCTTGTACTTTTTATTTTAATTGAATATTCCATGATATGATGATCTTTTTTTTAGTTTATATTTGTTTCGTTTGTCCTTTTGTTTCTTCAATCCAATAACGGTTTAGAGCTGCAAAATAATTGAACATCAAGAGTACATTGATCCTACTTGATATATAATAAAAATGTATGTATGTGCTTGTAACTGATTTAAATCAATAAATTAATAACATATTTTTAGTCTTAAGTTAGTTTACATGTGCAATGCAGTGTTATTGGATTTACATTTTTTCAATTACTTCCATTTTTTCTTGAACAACACCATATTTTTTTAATTCAAATCCGATTTAAAATAAATTTTAACAAATAATTTTTCATTTTATGTTAAACATGTTAACGGTTGGTTTTCCCACCATTGTGGTAATACTAGTATGATAGCGAAAGCCAATCAATATGCGATGCCATTACAAACTCCAAATCTTACCATCTACGCTCGTCCTAAACAAAAATACATTGATATCAACAAATACTATACATTTTTCGTGTGTGAAGTACGGGACGTGTAACACCCCACGTCCATTAATTTCACTCTCAAAGGGAATGCATTAACTTTCATGGAGTATTATTGGTGAATAGAACAGAATATAACAAGACAAATACATATATTGGTACTTGAAAATTTTCAAAACAACATTTATTGCAGTGAAGAAATAGTTTGATTACAACAACATCATAAACCAACAGAAAAACCAAGTACACTTAGTAACTATCTTGAAAAATTGTTTTCTGAGTACGTAAAGTAAAAAAGCATAACCCCAACATAAGTAGCCATAAAAGAGATGAGCTGAACTTTACTTTCAGCAATCCAAGCACTTCCAAAAGAGAGAAAAAGATCCAGATCAAGCTCCACTAGTACTAGTCCCACCCTGAGAACGTAGGGGGGAGGAAGAAAAGAGGCAAAAACAAAGGGGGTCAGACATAAAGTCTGGCAAGTACCATAACTTTAACAATACAATTATTAAAGTAATTAGGATAAGGCATAAACTGGTAAAACAAGGAATGACTGTGAAACAAGCGGGCAAGACAAAACAAACAAGAGGAATATTCTAGCGTTAATCTTGCTCCTAATCACTATAGGATAATTACTATACTGCACCATTACTAGTCACCCTAAAAATTGATCCCGCCTACTGAACACAATAATCATAATGATAGTTTCGTGTACCCCTAGCTGTCTTCATAGGTGCCGCCTGCCCCTATCTCCACTAGTTGTACCCACTACTCCCATGCGATCGGCTCCCTAACTCATAGATACCCATGTTGGTCCCACAGTGGGGTGTACCACTCCCCAAAGTGGCAACCCGATACCACTAAAGATGCACGGCTTATATCTACATGATGCAACAACGTCTTACTTACCAGTCCAGGCCCACGCACGAACATGACCCCGTTGGACTTGCTTTTCCACCGTTAACCCGTTTTGACCTCTTACAATCAAACCTAGTAAGCGTGTCCCGCCCTTGATCTAACTCGAGCTCAGAAAGATACTTAATGGTTTACTGGTTTGAAACGGGTCCCGCATGCTTGACACAAGCTTTCCACCTATGCTTGGTCCCCACTAGAATTTTCCACTTAACCCCTTCTCATTCATGTCTTCTTACATGTTTAAATTTGGTTAAGTGTTTCTAATCGTATTTCACATGCCACCCATGTCACCCACTTAACCCCCTTGTCCCACCACATGTTTATCTTGGTTAAGTGTTACTTAGTTCATTATAATTGTAACCTTGTAAGACCTCCCACATTAGACTCCCGTTTGCGGTTGCTGGATTTGCCGGGCAGTTCCGGGCAGTCTTATACCGCAAATGTGTCTAACCTCGTGTCTTTACAATTGTTACACATTTAATTTATGCCTTCGACCTCTCACATTAAACTACCGTTTGTGGTTGCCAGATTTGCCGGGCGGGTCCGGGTAGTCTTACACTACAAGCGAGTCTAACCACATGTCTTAGGCGTTTATTATTACAAATTATTTCTCCCCAATATGAATTAATTATCCCTATTCAAATTTCCAATAATTTCCAAATTAATTATGTCCATAATTGTCACCTAAATTATGTCCATACTTTTTAGGTATAAAAATTATACCAATTAATGTCTCAATTTAATTATATGCTTTTAAAGCCATTTTATGTCAATTCACAATTTACATAATTAGTATTTTTCCATTGTCCCCACGCTATTCGTACGTTCAAATATGAAATATGTTAGACTCACAAATAGTCTAACTTATAAAAAAGAAACATCACAACTTGCATAACATATAAAAATAGATCTAACTTGCAAATAGGAATTATAACATAAAATTGCATAGCCAATAATTTGCATAGATAATGGTCATATAGAATCATATATTTGCATAAACTACCATGGATCTAAATATAGATCTAAACATGAAATTGTGAACTTGCATATATAAATTATTGGACTCACTTAACTTTCATATGTGAAAAAAATGTGAATATAGTTTTTCACCTAAACTTGCATATGGATTTCTACAACTTGCATATGAATTTATCACATGATTTTTGCATATAAACTAGCATATGTATATACTTGATTCACATATAATCTTGCGTACAATTCACATATAGACTTGCATAAGATTCATATTCAAACTAACATACATTTTAACATCCCAAACATGCATAAAATTCACATATGAATTAGCATATGATTTAACATCCAAACTTGCATAAGATTCACATATGATTTAACATCCCAAACTTTCATAAGATTTACATACGAATTAACATATGATTTAACATCCCAAACTTGCATAAAATTCACATATGAATCAACATATGACTTAACATCCCAAACTTGCATAAAATAAATCAAGTTAAATATGAAATAGATCTACCAACATAAGATAACAAAGTTAAACAACATCACGTGATTCAACAGACATGTTCCCATAATCCAATTACAACCCATCATAATTAATTTATTAATTATATTGTGAAAGAAATAGTACTCACAAAGATAGGTTTGAGAAGAGAATGATTTGTTCGTCTTTTGAATTGAAATTCTGACTTGTTAAATCCTAAGCTTTAGGAAGGAGAACTTTCCTAGCAGCAACATAGTGGCCAACAGACAAATTTTGTTTAGGTTTAGGGTTGAGTCTAGGCACTCTTTTATAGAAGTTTGAATCAATCAAAGCCGTTGGATTATCATAGGAGCAATCCCAGCCATCCATGACTAGATAGAGTTATCTAGAACAGCCACATCAGCCCTAATGACTCAGCACAGAGTCATAAATCGTCACATTTCAGATCTGCCCGGGGGGGGGGGGGGGGTAGGTCGACCCCCTGATCGACTTGTATGGGTAGGTCGACCCCCTGGTCGACCTGGCCCTTGGGCGGGAGAATTCCCGCCCAGTCTGCTCCCCTGTTTGAATTTGAATTTCGAATTTATTTTATTCTGAACAGTTTTCATTTATATAAAATTACTGAAACTTCCGAAGGCCATAACTACTTCATATGAAGTGCGATTTACGAAAACTTGGACTCTATTCCAAGCAGAATTTCGAGACGAACACAACAGCGTAATCTGTTTCCCTTAATTCTCACTTTAATAATTAAGTATTCTTAGGATTATTAATTTTAATATTCACAGAAAATTCAGGGTGTTACATTCTCCCCTCCTTAAAGGATTTCTCCCCCCAAATCTCCAAGTTAAGGAGAATGTATATCCTAACATCCAATCATCCATCTACTCAACCATCAAACACAGGCATCCATTGTCCTTACAAGATTTCTAATGCAGTATGAACATATGCAAAAAGTGTGTGTATATGTTCCTTATCTAATGCAAAATCAGGCGGTCCACTGATTCAGTTGACCTCCTTAATGCAAATCATGATAGTGTCATGCGTCCATTATGCATGCAAAATAATCCTAACGATACATATTACTTCTACATGTGTGCACAACCATTCATCAGAATGAAGCATCCATATGATAACACAACCATTATACATCCATTAATTTAAATATACATACATATTTATATGCAATATGAAAGTGATTGAGACGATCTAGTGCCTAAAGTGTGTGTACATGCATCCACGGGCAACCACTAGCAACCACTTGCAACCACTCGCAACCATCAATCATAACATGTTTCAAATACATGTTTACATCCATCGGTTTCTACTTAAGGATAAAAAATAGAACTGAGGAGATATACTTAAAAGATAGATATAAGCATGAATAAACTTATGGAAAAAGAGATCAAGGAGGTACCCTCAAAGAGAAAAGGGTAGGCTATGCGTATTTTCCTCTCAGTTTCCCAAGTCGCGTCTTCCTCAGCGTCACTCCATTGTTTAACACGGTTGACTTCACGGTTGCGTAGCTTTTTTACTTCTGTACCCAAGATACGAGTTGGAACTCTTCTCACAGTCGCTTCTCGTTCCACTTCTACTTCCTCTAGTATACTTGGCTCCACCACTTTCGCAGATTCATGTAAGCACATTTGTAGTTGAGAAACATGAAAAACATTATGAACTCCAGCCAGTCTCTCGGGTAGCTCTACTCTGTAAGTCATCATCCCAATCCTTTCAATGATAGGAAATGGCCCTACAAATCTTGGTGCTAGCTTTCCTACGGACCCAAAGCGAATGACATTCCTCAAAGGAGATACTTTAAGGAACACCCTATCTCCAACCTTAAACTCAAGGTTGGTCCTTCTTTTGTCTGCGTAGGACTTCTAGTTATCTTATGCAGCCTTCATCCGTCTTCTTATCAAGTCCACCTTTTCTGAGGTTTCTCTAATCATGTCTGGCCCAAGTACAAGCTTGTCTGTAGACTCCAACTAACAAGTTGGTGATTGGCATGGTCTTCCATATAAAGCTTCGAAGGGCGCCATGCCTACGATGGCTTGGTAGCTATTGTTGTAGGCGAATTCCACCAAAGGAAGATGATCCTCCCATGTCCCTCCAAAGTCAAGAATGCACAATCTCAAAAGGTCTTCCAATACCATGTTCACCCTTTCCGTCTGACCATCGGTTTGGGAGTGATAGGTCGTGCTTAAGCATAATTGTGTGCCTACAGCCTCTTGCAAACTCTTCCAAAACTCACTCGTAAAGATAGGATTTCGATCGCTCACTATGCTGGAGGGTATCCCATGGAGTCGAACTATTTCTTTAAGATAAATGGATGCTAGGGACGAGGCAGTCCTTCTATTTTTAACAGGTATAAAGTGAGTGCTTTTAGTGAGCCTGTCCACTATTACCCAAATGCTGGTATTGCCCCTTATTGTCCTAGGCAACCCATCAACAAAGTCCATTGAAATGCTATCCCACTTCCACTGTTGGACCTCTGGAGGATGAAGCAAACCACCAGGATTCTTCTGCTCCGCTTTGACTTGCTGACATATCAAACACTTAGCGACGAACTCAGCTACATCACTCTTCATGTCATTCCAAAAGAAAACCCTTTTTATATCCTTATACATCTTGTCTTCGCCTGGGTGTATGGTCAGCTTAGAATGGTGTGCTTCTTCGAGGACCGTCTTCACTAAATCCCTTACTTGTGGGACACATAGCCTTCCATCTCGTCTCAACCAACCCTCATCGATGGAGTATCTATTGAGGTGACTAGAAGTCTCACCTCTAACTAGCTTATTCATCACAACAACTAGCTGAGGGTCTTCTCGTTGTGCAGTTCCTATTGAGTCCAAAAGAGTGGGCCGCACCTCTAGTGATGCTAACAGACCAGGCACAATTTCAGAGGAGGGTCTAAAGTTAAAGTTTGCTATATACTCCAAGCTTTGCCTTACTACAAAGAGAGGACTCAAGGTCAGCTTCTTCCTACTTAAGGCGTCTACTACCACATTACCCTTGCCAGGGGTATAAGAAATCTCGAAATCGTAGGATGCCAAGAACTCCATCCACCTTTGTTGCCTCAAGTTAAGATCTTTCTGCGAGAAAAGGTACTTCAATGATTTATGGTCAGTATACAATTCAAACTTCTCACCTATGAGATAATGGCGCCAAGACTTAAGCGCAAAGACGATGGCAGCCAACTCTAGATCGTGGGTTGGGTTGTTTTTCTCATGTACTTTCAACTATCTTCCTCCATAAGCTACTACCTTCCCTTCTTGCATCAAGACAACACCTAGTCCCGTACCACATGCATCCGTGTATACGGTAAACATCTTGCTCCCATTCGGCAATGTCAGAAATGGGGCTGTTGTTAGAGCCCTTTTCAAACGTTGGAAAGCAATATCGCAATCCAAATCCCAAGTGAAAGTTAGGTTCTTCTTCGTTAATCTTGTAAGTGGGGCTGAGATTTTTGCAAAGTCTTTAATGAACTTTCGGTAAAAGCTCGCTAGCGCGAGAAAGCTTTGGACTTCGGTTGCATTCCGGGGAACCTTCCAATCTTGCACCCCAACTACTTTTGCGGGGTCCACAGCTAACCCTTCTTTGGACACCACATGTCCATGAAACCTCAATTCTTCTCTCCAGAAATGGCATTTGGAGAATTTGGCTTTCAGCTGATGTGCACGAAGAGTATCCATGACTTCTCTTAAGTGCAAAGCATGCTCTTCTTCATTCTTTGAGAAAATTAAAATGTCGTCTACGAAGACCACCACAAACTTATTAAGGAATTCTCTAAACACCCTATTCATCAAGTCAACGAAGTAAGCGGGTGCGTTTGTCAAGCCGAAAGGCATGACAAGCCATTCAAAAAACCATCCGGGGTTCTGAACGCGGTCTTATCAATGCTGTCTTCAGCCACTCTTAGCTGATGGAACCCAGTAGCCAAATCTAGTTGGGAGAAAATAGACGCACCTACAAGATGATCAAACAAGTCATCTATTCTTGGAAGTGGGTGCCTATTCTTCTTGGTCATCTTGTTTAGCTCCCTATAATCAACGCATAGGCGAAGTGAACCATCCGCTTTGGTTGTGAATATTACTAGAGCACCCCATTCAGAAATACTCCGCCTTATAAACCCCTTTTAGAGCAGCTCTTTGACTTGCTTACTGAGCTCTTTTCTCTCCCTAGGAGCCATGTGTCTAACGGGTAGAGCTACGGGTTTTGCGTTATCAACAAGGTATATGCGGAACTCTATCTCTCGCTTCGGAGGTAAGCCCTTCACCTCTCCAAATACATCTGAGTATTCACGGACTACTCTAACAGATTGCAAGTTTTCAACAGACACATCAAGAGATTCTAGGTAACTAAGCATAACAGAATGTATGGGATTACAAGAGATTTCGAGAGTGTTGCCAAGGCGAGTCATAAATCTAACCACTCTCTTTTCACAATCAAGGATGGCACCATTACTGGATAACCAATCCATGCCTAGAATCAATCCATAGCTCGTGAAGCCAAGAACGAAGGCGTTGCATTCAAACTCAACGCTCAAGATAGACACTCTCAAATCCCGACAAATCATTGAAAGATGAGCCGAACCACCAATAGGATATGAGACTACTATGGGATCCGTAACTAGACTAGTATTTAGGTGCAGTGTTTCAACTAACGAAGCAGACACAAACGAGTGTGAAGCGGCAGAATCAAACAAAGTACGAACAGGGTGATCAAACAGAAAAACCAAACTTTCAACAGAAATGTTTCTACCTCTCTCCTGTCCTGGTGCCATGAGAGCGTGAACCTGCCCTCTTGCCTGCCCTGGTTCCACGAGAGCCTGAATCTGTCCTCCAGAAGTAGACCCTGTTCTTTGCCCTTGCCCCTGCTTCCTCGGGCAATCTTTAATTAGATGTCCTGCCTCTCAATAGTGGAAACAGCCAGTCTTCTTCTTCATCCTATAGTCCTTGCTCAGATGGCCTGGTGTTCCACAATTAAAGCATCTTTTCTTTCCTTTGCTATTGTTGTCCTTACCACCTTTCTTAGGTTGCTGCTGTGGCTTCTTTTGATCCCCTTTCTTTTCTGGTGCCTTATTAGCATTAGCGTCTTTCTCCTCTTCATGCATAAGCGCCATGTCAACCAGTTTCTCAAAGGTAACCCCCATAGGAATGTGGGTCATAGCTAACCCATGTAGCGGCTTATTCAAGCCTTTAACGAATCTTAGGGCCTTCTTTTCAGGTGTGTTCACCAAGTCTAAGCCAAACCTCGCCAACTGATTGAACTTGTTGACGTACTCCTTTACTGATAAATTCCACTACTTCAATTCCAAGAACCATTCCATGTATAAATTCTCTTCTGCTCGTGAGAGAAATTTCATCTCGAACCTATGTTTGAAATCCATCCATGTCTCTACTGGACGCTCTCCATTTGTAACCTCCCACCAAAACGAGGCTTTGTCCTTCATTAACCAAGCAGCCAATTGGACCTTCCTTCCATCTTCTACCTCAAAGATACCAAACAAATCTTCCACCTCTTTAAGCCAATTTCGAGCTTCAACAAACGTCTCTGATCCGTGAAAAGATTTTCCACCCATTGATCGAAAGTCTTTGCATATCTTTGAAAAAGTATCAACACAGGGAGGGGGAGGAGGAGGAGGACCGGCTGCAGCTGGGGGAGGAAGGATGTCTGCTGGGCCTGTGGCGGTGGCCCTAGCCTCCAAATACCTTCTGAACCAGATTGGTATTGGTATTCCCTCGGGTATCTCGGGTAACCCCGACATGCTAAAAAGAAAATGAAGAGATTCAAAACAGAGAATTCGAAAGGAAGATATATGGCTCTCGGGGGTTATGTTTTTAAAACAAACTTTTCCCTTGAAAATACACTCCTTAAAACATACTTTTTGAAAGTATTTCTTTATAAAAAACATTTGAAAGACAGTTTTTCAAAATCTCTTATCTGTTCTGTTAACCTTCAACTCTGATACCACATGTAACACCCACGTCCATTAATGTCACTCTTAGAGGGAATGCATTAACTTTCATGGAGTATTATTGGTGAATAGAACAGAATATAACAAGATAGATACATATATTGGTACTTGAAAATTTTCAAAACAACATTTATTATAGCGGAGAAATAGTTTGATTACAACAACATCATAAACAAACAGAAAAACCAAGTACACTTACTAACCATCTTGACAAATTGTTTTCTGAGTAAATAAAGTAAAAAGCATAACCCCAACATAAGTAGCCATAAAAGAGATGAGCTGAACTTTACTTTCAGCAATCCAAGCACTTCCAAAAGAGAGAGAAAGATCCAGATCAAGCTCCACTAGTACTAGTCCCACCCTGAGAACCATGGGGGGGGGGGGGAAGGAAGAAAAGAGGCGAAAACAAAGGGGGTCAGACATAAAGTCTGGAGAGTACCATAATTTTAGCAATACAATTATTAAAGTAATTAGGATAAGGCATAAACTGGTAAAACAAGGAATGACTGTGAAACAAGTGGGCAAGACAAAACAAATAAGAGGAATATTCTGGCGTTAGTCTTACTCCTAATCACTATAGGATAATTACTATACTGCACCATTACTAGTCACCCTAAAAGTTGATCCTTCATATTGAACACAATAATCATAATGGTAGTTTCGTGTACCCCTAGCTGTCTTCATAGGTGCCGCCTGCCTCTATCTCCACTAGTTGTACCCACTACCCCCATGCGATCGGCTCCCTAACTCGTAGACACTCATGTTGGTCCCACAGTGGGGTATATCACTCCTCAAAGTGGCAACCCGATACCACTAAAGATGCATGGCTTGTATCTACACGATGCAACAACGTCTTACTTACCAGCCCGGGCCCACACACGCACATGACCCCGTTGGACTTGTGTTGCCACCGTTAACCCGTTTTGACCTCTTACAATCAAACCCAGTAAGAGTGTCCCGTCCTCGATCTAACTCGAGCTCACAAAGATACTTAATGAGTTACTGGTTTGAAACGGGTCCCCCATGCTTGACACAAGCTTTCCACCTATGCTTGGTTCCCACTAGAATTTTCCACTTAACCCCTTCTCATTCATGTCTTCTTACATGTTTAAATTTGGTTAAGTGTTTCTAATCGTATTTCGCATGCCACCCATGTCACCCACTTAACCCCCATGTCCCACCACATGTTTATCTTGGTTAAGTGTTACCTAGTTCATTATAACCGTAACCTTGTAAGACCTCCCACATTAGACTCCCGTTTGCGGTTGCTAGTTTTGCCGGGCGGGTCTGGGCAGTCTTATACCGCCAATGTAGTAACCCGCATTTTAGCCGTTGAACAATTTATTTATTTAATTATTAAATATCGATTTATCGATATCGAGAACGTGAATTAAATAATATTGAATATTTAATTAATAATTATAATATAATAAAATAGAGCTTGAAACGACGCGGTAGTTCGCTATTTGGCGATTCAGACTTCAACTGAATGTACAGGATTCATTTTAAGCCGGATTTCTATGAAACAAGAAACGTGTGGAGCTGGTGGAGTGTATCTTTCTAGTGGAAGAGAAAAATCGGGATTTCGTCGTGTATTGAGTTACGTCCAAATCAAATTTCAGAAAAGTCGCTGTAGAATTCCTTTATAATTTGCGACGCTTTATATACGTTATAAAAGGATTTTCGATATGAACCGAATACCGAGATAATCTGAAATCTGAAATATCAAACTGTATATTCTGATATGATATTCTGGAGCTGTACGATATCATATGTGAAGATATACGATAATATTAAATTATTAATATTTAAATTTATTTAAATATATTTATATATTTAAATGGGTCATTCAGAGCGTTAAAAATAGCCACTTTTGCAAACGAAGCCGGAATTCGACGAAACCAGTTTTGTTGGATCCGCAATGTCAAATAGTTGTTAGATTTCCAGTTTCGTGATTTTTAGAGTCACTATGTGGCCGTACGGATTTTTAGAGTGAAAAACAGTCAGTATTTCGATGATTAAAAATACGCTGTGTGAGCATACGAAGTCGGAATTCGACGAAACTAGTTTCGTTGGGTTCGTAATATCGAAATGAATGTGCATGTCCATTTTGGTGATTTTTGGGTATCGTGTGTGATCGTGGAGATTTTTAATGATAATTACAATTAGCATAGCAATATAAATTAATATAATAATAATATAAAAATATTTTAAATTGCCTATATAATCCCCTTACAAGTGCCTAAACCTAATTTGAGTTTTCCACGGTCAAATGTTTATTCCGCTGTAAGTTTTTGTTCAGAAGAAAATCATTTCCACCTTCCTAATTCTTTTAAAAGCATACAATATTCTATAAATCAAAACATCTATGTATATGGATTCACAAAGGGTCGCTCTTCGTTCTGGTATCAATTTAGTGGGGTTCGAAAGTGGTTCATGTCCCCGGGTTCTATACAGCGAAGCTTTGGATAACTAGGTCTTGGATTTCTTTGGAAATAGATATTGTAATTCGAATCCTAGCTGTTGTTTTTGGGTTCGTAGTTCGTTTTAGCATCATCCTTGAGAGTTTGGGGGGATTCGGTAACCTAATGTAAATCGCGACATCAGTTTTCAGTCGAACTGGAGTTCGTCGTGATCCAGGAGTAAGTGCGAGAGTAACGAAGTGGTGATGGAGGAGTAGTGTTTGCGAAGAGAAGCACCTTGGTGTTTTCTGTTTGTGGATTTGTGGAAGAATCATGGTGGAAGGGAGGATCAAAGATCGGTAAAGGGAGGAACAATTACTGGAGCGTGGAACTTCAAATTGGGGAAGAAAGCTTTTGTGCGGGTTGGGCCTGGTAGGAGAAGAATGGGCCGGAGTGTTTGTGGTGAGGCCCTTTTATTTTATAATAGTTGGTTTAACTTAAATTAAAAACATCGTATGACTTGTTAACACGATATCTTGGTCATATGAGGTCATAATCAAGAACCGTAAGTTGCGTTGGGACCGTATGGACGGGAGGAACACAATGAGACAGACTGGAAGTGGATCCGGGCTCGTTACAATTTATGGAGAAATAAATTGTCCGTCGAAATCAAAGAACGCAAACCGATTATATAACGGTTAACGCGTCAATATGAGTAAAACTCACCAATTCTGAACAGTTATATTTTTATAATGTATTTTTAGAACTGTTAATCATCTGTTGATTGTTGTGTGTTGATTGTTTGATTGAACTGCTAGTCAGTTAGTTGAATTTCTATATTGATTCTGTTTAACAGAATATATCATATAGAACTGAAAGTGATGTTATCTATATTGTTTAACATCTGTGATGCAGGGAAACAGGTTGGAGGAATCCAACTGGATTCCTCAACAGATATTTTACTGTGATTTTTATATTGTGATATATAATGTGATATATAATCTGTTGTTGATTATATGTGTATGGACGATATTGAACATCGTGATTTGATATGATTGAATACCATAACATACCGGAATGTTGATTGGGGAATTTTCAAAGTGATATTGAAAACAGAATATTTATAAATTAGAATATTTATAAATAAGAGATATTTATAAATTTAAATATTTATGAATAAGGAATATTTATAAATTGGGATATTTATAAATAGGAGATATTTTAAAAAGGGAAATAAATTCAAAACATTTCTTTTTGAATGGAAAGGCCTGTGTGGCGGGTTTGGGGATTTTCCCGATGCTCCCGATACAAAGGAGGTTATGGCGAATTTTCCCGAAAATTTAAGGAGTTAGAATATTTCAAGAATAAATTTGAAAAGGGAATATTTGTATAACATTTACAAATAGAATTGGAAAGGGAACATTATTAAAAGGAAATCATTTTTAAAGTGTAGAACCGTTATTTGAAAGTAAATCTTTTCAAATGAATAAAACATTGTTAAAAAGGAAATCTTTATAAAGTGAATAAAGTAAATCGAATATAGACATTCGAAAGTAGTTAATCGAATATGGTATTCGAAGTTAGTTAATCGAATATGGTATTCGAAGTTAGTTAATCGAATATGGTATTCGAAAGTTAATTAATCGAATATGTTATTCGAAAGGGGTTAGTCGAGTCGAGTTAGTCAGATAGAGTTAACCAGTTAGAGTTAATCAGTTAGAGTTAAGCAGTGGAGTTAATTAGTCAGAGTTAATCGATTAGAGTTAAAACGAACTAGAGTTAATCAAATATAGTTATTTGAGACAGTTAGTCAAACATAGTATTCAGGGTAAGTTGCCATCTTTTACGACTGCTAGTGTAATTCGCAGGGCTGTAAATAGCCTACGGCGGTCGGATGTTTCCTGAGGGAGTCAGGCGTAACCATTGTGATCGCTGCGATCTAGAGTCAAGCGAATGGAGTTTAAATCGAATATTAGTTATTCGATAGGAGTTAATCGAGTTGATCGAGTTGAGAAATAAGTTAAGTTAAATAAGTCGAGTTAAGTTAGTCAAGTTAGTCGAGCCTAGTTAATCGAATCGAATTGGTCGAACCAAGTAAGTCGAGTTAGTCGAGTCAAGTTAAGTTAGTCGAGTTAAGTTCGTCGAGTTAAATAAATCGATGTTAGTTTCATTGAAGGGAGTTATCGATTATAGTTTAATCGAAGGGAGATTTTCAAATATGAGATATTTGAAAAGGAAGAGTTATCGATTATTAGTTATTCGAAGAGAGATTATCAAATATCGTTTATTCGAGAAGGAGTTAATCGAATATAGGTTATTCGAAGAAGAGTTAATCAAATAGAGATTTCTCGAAGAGAGTTAATTGGCAAAATTCGATTATATCAAATTCGGGAAAGTACTTATACTTTCCAGTGTTTAAATAGAGATTTATTTATTTATAAATAAATAAGTGTTAGGTTAATTATTCATTAATAAGAATAGAAGTTATAATTAAAGTTAGATAATTCGAAAGTAGGGATTATAGTGACCCGGATTTTGAGCAACTTTGGTTATCGACGTAAGCTCGACGTCGATAACCAAAACATCGAAAAATTCCGGTAATTTATGAAAGAAATTAGAAGGTGCGGATAGATATGATAGAAACTTAGAATAGAAGAAGAAGAAGAACACAACATCAGAGTAACACGAACCTCACAGCGGAACGAATAACATATAATAGATAACATAACTTTGAAATATAACAGTTATGTATACAATAGCACTTATCAGAGTACAGCACTTACAACACAGCGGAAATAACTATAGCTATATGATCCAGAAGCCTCCTGCTCCAGCTCTTCAAGTATACCTGGAAATCCTGACTACTTGACTACCCGTACAAATTTAGGCACCCAAGAGTTTAGGGAAAACAAAATAAACTCCGGGTCAGTAATGTGACTGGTGTGAATAAACTCAAATCATTTAAACAGGTATATGATATCTCATAAGACCACGCCGTGAATACGGAACGGGTTTTTCCCTTATGAGAATCCAAATAACTTTTCAAAGCAATATCATTCTGATATTATAATAATGTCTAAGTACAAATAAATATCAATCTAGCAGAAACGCTTGCATCTCACGTTACTACATATATAGTATACAATCAAAATCACAAGCACGTATTGGATGATTGGGTTTCCAACTATGACAAGGTATGGAACCACCTTCCGATCAGTGTACTCTAGGAACGATACACTGGAGTTCAACAAGAACATCTTGCAACTCAGCCACACATGACCGACCACTCATTTCGCTTGAGTGTATCGAATGTACATCACCAACGGTTGGGATCGGCAACCGTTCCCGTATATATATGGGATAGCATTGATAGACTTAAGAAACAAATGAATATTCTCCAGATAGGTGATTATACACCCTACTTCGGTGCGACCGACTTAGCCATGCTGCCTGCCTGATTTCTGTCATTTACCGGTTGATGAGGCTAGAAGCTACGCTTTATCATTACATCAGATTCACTTCGAATGCTACATTGTCAGATCCATCGAAAATCACTAATTGACGTCTACAACAGTACATTACGTGTTAGCTAAAGAAGTTTCCTTCTCCGCTTCCACTCTTGGTACAGTTGAAGAAATCAATGTACGTGACCGTCTGGAAATACTATGTCAGACATCCATCTTCATTCACTTAGAAATGTCACATCGTCATACCCGCCAAATCACAAATTGACTTATTCAAAAACAACACGGGTATACAGCTAAGAGAAACGAATTCCTCCGCCACCAAACGTGAATACGTTTGAACATATCAACTTACGCGATCCATTGGATATATTCTGTCAGACTTTCGTCCATACAAGTTGTCCTGGGGCTGGACAAACCGAAGGCACTATTCAGTATACAGGATAGTCCTTGCATTTTACTCCGTCTTCAATTATCTTTGGCATATATGATTCGCGACGCTTATGCCAATACAGAGTGGTTCTATGGATAATAATCCAACCGGTCTCTCCATATTAACAACGTTAAAATGGTCAAAACTTCGATAGTCTGTGAGTTAACTATCAAAGAAAAACAAGTGTGCAAACAACGATATTATTTCCAGATGGAAATTATATCAAACAAACATCATTTAACATTTATCTCTTTAGTTCATTTTACATCTCCTATTTCCCTATATTCAACATTTGCTATTTTTCTTTTATCAGAAAACATTTCTGATTCTCGTTTGGAAAACATTTCCAAAACTTCTTTACGATCAAACCTTACCATTTCTTAGTTAAGAAGGAAGTCACTCAAGTTGGGATATAATTACCTCTCAGACCTTAACTGAACAACGTTATAACTTCGAAATGGTCAAAGTTTATCTTTTAATCTTTAACAACTTCTTTACGCCTTTCTCGGATTCAATTTTACTAATCTACTTCTATATTTAAAACATTGGTTATAACGATAACGCTATAATCCCTACTTTCGAATTATCTAACTTTAATTATAACATCTATTCTTGTTAGTGAATAATTAACCTAACATTTATTTATTTATAAATAAATAAATCTCTATTTAAATACTGGAAAGTATAAGTACTTTCCCGAATTCGATATAATCGAATTTTCCAATTAACTCTCTTCGAGAAATCTCTATTTGATTAACTCTTCTTCGAATAACCTATATTCGATCAACTCCTTCTCGAATAAACGATATTCGATAGTCTCTCTTCGAATAACTAATATTCGATAACTCTTCCTTTTCAAATATCTCATATTTGAAAATCTCACTTCGATTAAACTAAAATCGATAACTCCCTTCGATGAAACTAACATCGATAACTCCTTTCGATGAAACTAACATCGATAAATCCTTTCGATGAAACTAACATCGATTAATTTAACTCGACGAACTTAACTCGACTAACTTAACTTGACTCGAATAACTCGACTTACTTGGTTCGACCAATTCGATTCGATTAACTAGGCTCGACTAACTTGACTAACTTAACTCGACTTACTTGGTTCGACCAATTCGATTCGATTAACTAGGCTCGACTAACTTGACTAACTTAACTCGACTTACTTGGTTCGACCAATTTGATTCAATTAACTAGGCTCGACTAACTTGACTAACTTAACTCGACTTACTTGGTTCGACCAATTTGATTCGATTAACTAGGCTCGACTAACTTGACTAACTCTGTCTCAAATAACTATATTTGATTAACTCTAGTTCGTTTTAACTCTAATCGATTAACTCTTACTAATTACTCCAACTGGTTAACTCTAACTGATTAACTCTAACTGGTTAACTCTGTTTGACTAACTCGACTTGACTAACCCTTTTCGAATAACATATTCGATTAACTAACTTTCGAATACCATATTCGATTAACTAACTTTGAATACCATATTCGTTTTCTCCTTTCGAATGTCTATATTTGATTAACTAACTTCGAATACCATATTCGATTAACTAACTTCGAATACCATATTCGATTTCTAACTTCGAATACCATATTCGTTTTCTCCTTTCGAATGTCTATATTCGATTAACTAACTTCGAATACCATATTCGATTAACTAACTTCGAATACCATATTCGATTTACTTTATAAAGATTTCCCTTTTAACAACGTTTTATTCATTTGAAAAATTAACTTGAACTGAGTTAAATAAAATTGAATTGGATTAGCGATAATCTAGAATGAAATTCGGTTTGGATTTGAGGATATGAACTGATTGGAATTTGATTAAGATAACACTGGTATATGCTGAGTTGATAGCATATGGAAGTGATAGAGTTGATATGCCCGACAAAAAGGTACCAGTTTATATTATATATGGATATGAGATTTATAAGCCGAATTGGCAAGCCGCTTGGCTGTTTGATTTTCTTTTTGGTTAAAGAAGGCCCAGAGAGGCGAGTTGGAGTTTGAGATATTGACCAGTACAAAGGAGGTGCTGGCGAATTTTATTTGAAAAGTTAAGGCGTTAGAAATTTTTCAAAATTTTTGAAAATTTAGTTAGTCAGAATAAATTAATATTTTAGTCGATATTAATTGGTTCAGTTGAAACCGGAGATAAGAGGTAAACAGATAAATTTTTACCTAGTAGATAGGGTCGTCCCCTAGCTTAGCAATTTCGAGGACGAAATTTTATTAAGGGGGGAAGATTGTCGTGTTGAAGATAAAAGTGATTGGGAGTTTGATTGGGATGATAGTGGTATATGCTAAATTGATAGCAGAATTGAATGTCGACAAAAAGGTACACGTATATATATTCATATGAGTTTGATGAGATTTATGAACCTGTTGGGCAAGCCACTTAGCTGTTTGATTTTCTTTTGGGTTGAAGAAGGCCTAGGGAGGCGAGTTGGAGTTTGAGCTATTGACCAGTACAAAGGAGGTGCTGGCGAAATTTTTCAGAAATTTCGAGTGTTAGAAAATTTTCAGAATTTTTGAAAATTTTCGTTTATAGACATAAATTAATAAATTAATTAGAATAGATTGGTTTAGTGAAATCAGAGTAACCAAATAATTTTAACCTAGTTATAAAGTTCATTTTTCTACCATAGCAATTTCGAGGACGAAATTATTTTAAGGGGGAAAGAATGTAACGGCCCAGATTTTTGACCATTTAGTTTAATATTTAAAAATGTTTTTATTGTTTTGGAATTTTAAATGGTTTAATTTCAATAATTTTAAATATTTTATTTTATTCCGAAATGGTAGAAATTTAGTGGATCTGCAATATAATATGAACTGGCAGTATAAAAGGATAAATTTTTAATTTAAAATAGTACGTTTACAAAGAATGTAGTAGCTAACGAACTCGGATTTCGATGAAATCAGTTTCATTAAATCCGAAGTGATGAAATTAGGTAACCAACCAAGTTACGTTAAAAAATGGCATCCGTATGTGGAAAAAAAATAAAAGGCCAAAATTTGAACTAAATTTTGACAGTAATTGGAATTTGCTAATGCTAACGGCAAAACTAGAACCTGAGACATATCCAGGAAAATTCTAAGCATAGGATATTAGCTATATATGAAATCTGGGAAAATCCTATAACAGATATAGAAAGCTATTAAGGAAACAAAATTTAAATAAATTATTTGAAAATCTAAACGAACTCCGATTTTTTATTTGAATACATAGGATTGAAGTACGTTAAAAACCAGACCAGATGGTGGAAGAATTTCTGAAAACCGTTATCGTTTGATACTCCAACATGAGACCGGAAGGTGTTGAAACTAACACAAAACACTATTTTGAATTTGAATTTAAATTATTTGAAAGTTCAAACAAATTCAAAATTGATATTTTTTTTTTATAGTATTGAAGAGCAAGAAAAATTGAACAACATGGTTGAAAAAGATTTTGGATAAGGTATCAATAAGTAAGTCAAATTAACATCCGAATAGTGTTGAGAAAACACACTTTACTATTCATAAATTATTAAATTTATTTATAATTTAATTAATTTAAGGATTAATCCTAGCCATCCATTTTCGACCGTTGGATTCGCGCCACCTCAGCAATCCATGTGACTCTTTCGGCTATAAATGCCCCCCCCCCCTTTCATTTTAAACTCACTCCTCCTCCTCTTTCAAGCTTTGACAATGGCAGAAATAATAATAAAATATTAGGAAATAGGGAAAAGGGAAGGAAGGAAGAAAGGAGGGCAAGACGGGGAGCTAGGGACTCTTAGGCAGGGGCTTAGGCTTCACGGGATAAGTTTTTAAATAATATTTATTTATTTATTTGTGTAATATATATATATATATATATTATAATTAAAATAGAATTTGTAAAAATAAATATCAGAACATTCTAAGGGTGATAGAGAGGATAGCGCCTAAGGCTTGAGTTTGGAAAATATAGTTTCCTGCTCTCCCTGGCTATCCCTAACTGATCCGACGGATGGGATGATTAATTTAAATTTAAATTTAAAATTTAATTTGAATTTAATTTGAATTTAAAACAGACCAGGGGCATTTTCGTAATTTTTAACCATAAACTTTAAAAGCTTATAACTTTTTCAAAACAAGTCGGATTTCCACGAAACAAGGACCGTTGGATTCTTATCGAAAAATACTTTAAAATGAGTGGAAGCAGATTTTTGATCCGGGTTAAAAAATTTAAGTTATAATTAAATGAATATTTTTAAATATTTTATTTGAAAATTAAATTTAATTAATATTAAAATGGTTTTCCAATTTTTAAAAAAAAATGGATATGGCTAGAGATGGGAAAGTAGGATTTTTTAGAAGGGCAGGGAAGGTAATTTGGCTAATAACGCAATTAGAAATTAATTAAGATAAAAATAATTTAATTAAATATATATTCATTTAAGTTAGGTAAATATTGTAAATAGCATAACTTTTGCATACATTAACGAAATTTAACGAAACAGGATCCGTTGGGATCGTATGGACGAGCACTACGCAATGGAACTGACCGCAAGTGGATTAGAGCTCGTTTGGATTTATGGTGAAATTTAACGTCTGAACCAAATCAATGACCGATTATCGTTATTCAACGATAAACCGACCAAGGTGAGTAAATCTCACTAACTCTGAACACTTTATATTTTTATAAATTATTTTTAGAATTGATAAATATTGATTGAATTGCTGAGTGTTGATTGTTTGGTTAAACTGCTAGTCAGCTGGTTGAAAATACCGATATAGTTATATATATCGTTAACCGATGTTGATTTTGTTTATCAGAATACCTCATATTGAAATGAAATTGATGTGAATTATATTGTGTAACATCTGTGGATGCAGGGAAACAGGTCGGAGGGATCCAACTAGATTCCTCAACATTTATTTACCGTTTTTCATATATTCTGTTATATGATGTGTTATATCATCTGTTGTTGAACCCATGTGTTTGGATGATGATCAAACCTTTTGATTTGGTATTTTTATACCATAAATGATAACGGGAAGTGAAAATGAATTTTCAAAGTATATTTTGAAAATAAATTATTTATATAAAATCAGTAGATTTTATATATAAAAGGAAAAGAGTTTCATAGAGGAAAATAATTATAGAATCAAAGAAATTGAGTAAAGGAAAATATTTGTGAAATCAAATATAAAGGAGAAGATTTGAAAAGAAAAACAAACATAGAGGAAATACATTTGTAAAACAAATGTAAAGGAAAATATTTGCAAATCAAATAGAATAGGGAAAAAGTAGCTATTTGTGAAACCTTTACAAATAGAAATCAAAAGGGAATCATTTGTAAAACGATTACAAATGGAATTGAAAAGCGAATATTCATTTAGGGAATAAAGGAAAGTTAAAAGAGATATTTATGTAGAGAATAAATGGAAAATCTAAAAGTAATAATTATTTGTTAAATAAATAGAAGTAAATAGGGAATAGTTATTTGTTAAGTAAACAAATAGAAAAAAGTATTATTCAAAAGAGCTATTCAAAAAGTGTTATTCAAAAGAGTTATTCAAAAGAGTTATTCAAAAGGAGTTATTCAAATGGAATTATTCAAAAGAGAAAATTCAAAGGGGTTAATTCAAAAGAGTTAATCAACCAAAGTTAAACTGTCAGAGTTAAACAGTTAGAGTTAAACCATTAGAGTTAATCAGAAAAGTTAGTCAGTTAGAGTTAAACCATTAAAGTTAAACAGTTAGAGTTAAACCATTAGAGTTAAACTGTTAGAGTTAAACTATTAGAGTCTAACAGTTGGAGTTAATCTATTAGAATTAAACCGTTGGAGTTAAGCTGTTAGAATCAAACAGTTAGAGTTAGTTAGTTAGAATTAACCAGTAGAGTAAATCAGTTAGAGTTAAGCGGTTTGAATCAAATCGGACTAGAGTTATTCGAATATAGTAACCGAATAAGGGCTAAATTGAATATTAGTTATTCAATTAGAGTTGATCGAACTTAGTTATTCGAGATAGAGTTAAACAGAAGTAGTTATTCAGTATAAATTGTCATTTAGCACGACTGCTAGCGAAATTCGCAGGGCTGCAGATAGCCTAAGGTGGTCGGATGTTTCCTGAGGGAATCAGGCGTAACCATTGTGATCGCTGCGATCTAGAGTCAAGCGAATGAAGTTAAATCAAATATTAGCTATTCAAAATGAAGTTAAAAACAGACATAGTTAGTCGACTATAAGTTAATCGAATATTAGTTATTCGATAATAGTTAGTCAAATTAAGTTAAATAAGTTGAGTTAAATAAGTCGAGTTAATTAAGTTAAGTTAGTCAAGTAGTCAGGATTTTACAGATAGACTTGGAGAGCTTGGAGCAGGAGGCTTCAGGCCTTATACAGCTATTGTTTATTTCCGCTGTGATGCAAGGGTTGTACTCTGATAATGGTATTGCATGCATATACTGCTTTTGATTTCAAGTTATGTGATATATTATATTTTATTCGTTCAGCTGTGAGATTCGTGTGACTCTGATGTTGTGTTCTTCTTTTTCTTCTTCTATTCTAATTTTCTATCTTATCTATCCTCACCCTCTAAATTCTTTCATTAACTATTCGGAAATTGTCGACCCTTGATGTTCGATATGTGTTGTATATCGGATAATCAAGGTCGTCTTTCCCCGGGTCGTTACAGTTGGTATCAGAGCAATATTGCTTTGAAAAGTTATTTGGATCCTCATAAGGGAAAAACCCGTTCCGTATTCACGGCGTGGTCTTATGAGATATCATATACCTGTTTAAATGATTTGAGTTTATTCACACCAGTCACATGACTGACCCGGAGTTTATTTTGTTTTCCCTAAACTCTTGGGTGCCTAAATTTGTACGGGCAGTCAAGTAGTCAGGATTTACAGGTATACTTGAAGAGCTGGAGCAGGAGGCTTCTGGATCATATAGCTATAGTTATTTCCGCTGTGTTGTAAGTGCTGTACTCTGATAAGTGCTATTGTATACATAACTGTTATATTCCAAAGTTATGTTATCTATTATATGTTATTCGTTCCGATGTGAGGTTCGTGTTACTCTGATGTTGTGTTCTTCTTCTTCTATTCTAAGTTTCTATCTTATCTATTCTCACCTTCTAATTTCTTTCATTAATTACCGGGATTTTTCGATGTTTTGGTTATCGACGTCGAGCTTACGTCGATAACCAAAGTCGCTCAAAATCCGGGTCACTACAGTTGGTATCAGAGCGAGGTTTAGTTAATACCTTGGCTCTGTGGCGTGATTCAGTAGAGATGGGATTAGTAATATCCTAGACTGAGTTTGAGTGTATATATACGAGTGCGTATTTGTTAGTTAATATAAAGTGATTTATATTGTGTAGATTTATTGGTTGAGTGGCTTATAAATTCTGGTCGATCAGTTTGATCCACTGTATCGGTAGGAGTTTTATAAACACTTGAACACGATGAACCGACATGGTATGTTTTGAAATTAACATAGTATAATTGGTTGTGTTGGTTGTTATTATAATCGAATGAGGTTATAAGAAGTGAAATGGTTATGTAAATACTGATCAGAATTCATATAAGTAAAGTATATGAAATAAGATGAAGTAAATCTGAATTTAAATCAGATTTGGAATTAAAATAAGGAAATTTTAAGTTCCTGGGAGATTTTGAAAATGTTTTTCAAACTGAAAATGATATAGTATTGAACTCACTTCGATAGCTGGAAAATAGATTCTGATGATGAATCGCGACATCATCAGTGTTCATTTTCGAGTTCTAAGTGACAGATTACTACCAAAGGTTTTGTTTTTGAATTGTTTTGAGAAAACAAGTAGTTTAGAAATTCAAATGTTTTGAATTGGAATTATGATTTCAAATTGATTTGAAATAGACCCAGGAATTTAAGTTCTGGAATTAAAATTTAGCTAATGAAGTTAAAGAGATTGAGATGGTAAAATTGAGAAAAATAAATTGAAATTTAACTTGAACTGAGTTAAATAGAATTGAATTGGATTAGAGAATAATCTGTTATGGAATTGGGTTGATGAGTTAAGAATTTGAAATTTGATATTCGGGTTCGAATGAAATTCGATTTGGTTTTGAGGATATGAACTGATTGGAATTTGATGGAAATAACACTGGTATATGCTGAGTTGATAGCATATGGAAGTGATAGAGTTGATATTCCCGACAAAAAGGTACCAGTTTATATTATATATGGATATGAGATTTATGGGCCGAATTGGCAAGCCGCTTGGCTGTTTGATTTTCTTTTGGGTTAAAGAAGGCCCAGAGAGGCGAGTTAGAGTTTGAGATATTGACCAGTACAAAGGAGGTGCTGGCAAAAAATTTCGAAAAGTTAAGGTGTTAGAAAATTTTCAGAATTTTTTAAAATTTAGTTAGTCGGAATAAATTAATATTTTAGTCGATATTAATTGGTTCAGTTGAAACCGGAGACAAGAGGTAAACAGATAAATTTTTACCCAGAAGATAGGGTCATCCCCTAGCTTAGCAATTTCGAGGACGAAATTTTATTAAGGGGGGAAGATTGTAGTAACCCGCATTTTAGCTGTTGAACAATTTATTTATTTAATTATTAAATATCGATTTATCGATATCGAGAACGTGAATTAAATAATATTGAATATTTAATTAATAATTATAATATAATAAAATAGAGCTTGAAACGACGCGGTAGTTCGCTATTTGGCGATTCAGACTTCAACTGAATGTACAGGATTCATTTTAAGCCGGATTTCTATGAAACAAGAAACGTGTGGAGCTGGTGGAGTGTATCTTTCTAGTGGAAGAGAAAAATCGGGATTTCGTCGTGTAGATTTTGAGTTACGTCCAAATCAAATTTCAGAAAAGTCGCTGTAGAATTCCTTTATAATTTGCGACGCTTTATATACGTTATAAAAGGATTTTCGATATGAACCGAATACCGAGATAATCTAAAATCTGAAATATCAAACTGTATATTCTGATATGATATTTTGGAGCTGTACGATATCATATGTGAAGATATACGATAATATTAAATTATTAATATTTAAATTTATTTAAATATATTTATATATTTAAATGGGTCATTCAGAGCGTTAAAAATAGCCACTTTTGCAAACGAAGCCGGAATTCGACGAAACAAGTTTTGTTGGATCCGTAATGTCAAATAGTTGTTAGATTTCCAGTTTCGTGATTTTTAGAGTCACTGTGTGGCCGTACGGATTTTTAGAGTGAAAAACAGTCAGTATTTCGACGATTAAAAATACGTTGTGTGAGCATACGAAGTCGGAATTCGACGAAACTAGTTTCGTTGGGTTCGTAATGTCGAAATGAAGGTGCATGTCCATTTTGGTGATTTTTGGGTATCGTGTGTGATCGTGGAGATTTTTAATGATAATTACAATTAGCGTAGCAATATAAATTAATATAATAATAATATAAAAATATTTTAAATTGCCTATATAATCCCCTTACAAGTGCCTAAACCTAATTTGAGTTTTCCACGGTCAAATGTTTATTCCGCCGTAAGTTTTTGTTCAGAAGAAAATCATTTCCACCTTCATAATTCTTTTAAAATCATACAATATTCTATAAATCAAAACATCTATGTATATGGATTCACAAAGGGTCGCTCTTCGTTCTGGTATCAATTTAGTGGGGTTCGAAAGTGGTTCATGTCCCCGGGTTCTATACAGCGAAGCTTTGGATAACTAGGTCTTGGATTTCTTTGGAAATAGATATTGTAATTCGAATCCTAGCTGTTGTTTTTGGGTTCGTAGTTCGTTTTAGCATCATCCTTGAGAGTTTGGGGGGATTCGGCAACCTAATGTAAATCGCGACATCAGTTTTCAATCGAACTGGAGTTCGTCGTGATCCAGAAAGTAGGTGCGAGAGTGACGAAGTGGTGATGGAGGAGTAGTGTTTGCGAAGAGAAGCACCTTGGTGTTTTCTGTTTGTGGATTTGTGGAAGAATCATGGTGGAAGGGAGGATCAAAGATCGGTAAAGTGAGGAACAATTACTGGAGCGTGGAACTTCAAATTGGGGAAGAAAGCTTTTGTGCGGGTTGGGCCTGGTAGGAGAAGAATGGGCCTGAGTGTTTGTGGTGAGGCCCTTTTATTTTATAATAGTTGGTTTAACTTAAATTAAAAACATCGTATGACTTGTTAACACGATATCTTGGTCATACGAGGTCAGAATCAAGAACCGTAAGTTGCGTTGGGACCGTATGGATGGGAGGAACACAATGAGACTGACTGGAAGTGGATCCGAGCTCGTTACAATTTATGGAGAAATAAATTGTCCGTCGAAATCAAAGAACGCAAACCGATTATATAACGGTTAACGCGTCAATGTGAGTAAAACTCACCAATTCTGAACAGTTATATTTTTATAATGTATTTTTAGAACTGTTAATCATCTGTTGATTGTTGTGTGTTGATTGTTTGATTGAACTGCTAGTCAGTTAGTTGAATTTCTATATTGATTCTGTTTAACAGAATATATCATATAGAACTGAAAGTGATGTTATCTATATTGTTTAACATCTGTGATGTAGGGAAACAGGTTGGAGGAATCCAACTGGATTCCTCAACAGATATTTTACTGTGATTTTTATATTGTGATATATAATGTGATATATAATCTGTTGTTGATTATATGTGTATGGACGATATTGAACATCGTGATTTGATATGATTGAATACCATAACATACCGGAATGTTGATAGGGGAATTTTCAAAGTGATATTGAAAACAGAATATTTATAAATTAGAATATTTATAAATAAGAGATATTTATAAATTTAAATATTTATAAATAAGGAATATTTATAAATTGGGATATTTATAAATAGGAGATATTTTAAAAAGGGAAATAAATTCAAAACATTTCTTTTTGAATGGAAAGGCCTGTGTGGCGGGTTTGGGGATTTTCCCGATGCTCCCGATACAAAGGAGGTTATGGCGAATTTTCCCGAAAATTTAAGGAGTTAGAATATTTCAAGAATAAATTTGAAAAGGGAATATTTGTATACCATTTACAAATAGAATTGGAAAGGGAACATTATTAAAAGGAAATCATTTTTAAAGTGTAGAACCGTTATTTAAAAGTAAATCTTTTCAAATGAATAAAACATTGTTAAAAAGGAAATCTTTATAAAGTGAATAAAGTAAATCGAATATAGACATTCGAAAGTAGTTAATCGAATATGGTATTCGAAGTTAGTTAATCGAATATGGTATTCGAAGTTAGTTAATCGAATATGGTATTCGAAAGTTAATTAATCGAATATGTTATTCGAAAGGGGTTAGTCGAGTCGAGTTAGTCAGATAGAGTTAACCAGTTAGAGTTAATCAGTTAGAGTTAACCAGAGGAGTTAATTAGTTAGAGTTAATCGATTAGAGTTAAAACGAACTAGAGTTAATCAAATATAGTTATTTGAGACAGTTAGTCAAACATAGTATTCAGGGTAAGTTGTCATCTTGTACGACTGCTAGCGTAATTCGCAGGGCTGTAAATAGCCTACGGCGGTCGGATGTTTCCTGAGGGAGTCAGGCGTAACCATTGTGATCGCTGCGATCTAGAGTCAAGCGAATGGAGTTTAAATCGAATATTAGTTATTCGATAGGAGTTAATCGAGTTGATCGAGTTGAGAAATAAGTTAAGTTAAATAAGTCGAGTTAAGTTAGTCAAGTTAGTCGAGCCTAGTTAATCGAATCGAATTGGTCGAACCAAGTTAGTCGAGTCAAGTTAAGTTAGTCGAGTTAAGTTCCTCGAGTTAAATAAATCGATGTTAGTTTCATTGAAGGGAGTTATCGATTATAGTTTAATCGAAGGGAGATTTTCAAATATGAGATATTTGAAAAGGAAGAGTTATCGAATATTAGTTATTCGAAGAGAGATTATCAAATATCGTTTATTCGAGAAGGAGTTAATCGAATATAGGTTATTCGAAGAAGAGTTAATCAAATAGAGATTTCTCGAAGAGAGTTAATCGGCAAAATTTGATTATATCGAATTCGGGAAAGTACTTATACTTTCCAGTGTTTAAATAGAGATTTATTTATTTATAAATAAATAAGTGTTAGGTTAATTATTCACTAATAAAAATAGAATTTGTAATTAAAGTTAGATAATTCGAAAGTAGGGATTATAACGTTATCGTTATAACCAATGTTTTAAATATAGAAGTGGATAAGTAAAATTGGATCCGAGAAAGGCGTAAAGAAGTTGTTAAAGATTAAAAGATAAACTTTGACCATTTCGAAGTTATAACGTTGTTCAGTTAAGGTCTGAGAGGTAATTATACCCCAACTTGAGTGACTTCCTTCTTAACTAAGAAATGGTAAGTTTTGATCGTAAAGGAGTTTTGGAAATGTTTTCCAAACGAGAATCAGAAATGTTTTCTGATAAAAGAAAATAAGAATTTAGAATATAGGGAAACATGAGATAAGTAAATAAATGAATTAAAGAGATTAATGTTAAATGATTTTTGATCGATATAATTTCCATCTGGAAATAATATCATTGTTTGCACACTTGTTTTTCTTTGATTGTTAACTCACAGACTATCGAAGTTTTGACCATTTTAACGTTGTTAATATGGAGAGACCGGTTGGATTATTATCCAAAAAACCACTCTGTATTGGCATAAGCGTCGCGAATCATATATGCCAAAGATAATTGAAGACGGAGTAAAATGCAAGGGCTATCCTGTTTACAGAATAGTGCCTTCGGTTTGTCCAGTCCCAGGACAACTTGTATGGACAAAGGTCTGACAGAGTATATCCAATGGATCGCGTAAGTTGATCTGTTCAAACGTATTCACGTTTGGTGGCAGTGGAATTCGTTTCTCTTAGCTGTATACCCGTGTTATTTTTGGATAAGTCAATTTGTGATTTGGCGGGTATGACGATGTGACATTTTAAGTAAATGAAGATGGATGTCTGACATAGTATTTCCAGACGGTCATGTACATTGATTTCTTCAACTGTACCAAGAGTGGAAGCGGAGAAGGAAATTTCTTTAGCTAACACGTAATGTACTGTTGTAGACGTCAATTAGTGATTTTCGATGGATCTGACAATGTAGCATTCGAAGTGAATCTGAAGTAATGATAAAGCGTAGCTTCTAGCCTCATCAACCGGTAAATGACAGAAATCGGGCAGGCAGCATGGCTAAGTCGGTCGCACCGAAGTAGGGTGTATAATCACCTATCTAGAGAATATTCATTTGTTTCTTAAATCTATCAATGCTGTCCCATATACATACGGGAACGGTTGCCGATCCCAATCGTTGGTGATGTACATTCGATACACTCAAGCGAAATGAGTGGTCGGTCATGTGTGGCTGAGTTGCAAGATGTTCTTGTTGAACTCCAGTGTATCGTTCCTAGAGTACACTGATCGGAAGGTGGTTCCATACCTTGTCATAGTTGGAAATCCAATCATCCAATACGTGCTTGCGATTTTGATTGTATACTATATATGTAGTAACGTGAGATGCAAGTGTTTCTGCTAGATTGATATTTATTTGTACTTAGACATTATTATAATATCAGAATGATATTGCTTTGAAAAGTTATTTGGATTCTCATAAGGGAAAAACCCGTTCCGTATTCACGGCGTGGTCTTATGAGATATCATATACCTGTTTAAATGATTTGAGTTTATTCACACCAGTCACATGACTGACCCGGAGTTTATTTTGTTTTCCCTAAACTCTTGGGTGCCTAAATTTGTACGGGCAGTCAAGTAGTCAGGATTTACAGGTATACTTGAAGAGCTGGAGCAGGAGGCTTCTGGATCATATAGCTATAGTTATTTCCGCTGTGTTGTAAGTGCTGTACTCTGATAAGTGCTATTGTATACATAACTGTTATATTCCAAAGTTATGTTATCTATTATATGTTATTCGTTCCGCTGTGAGGTTTGTGTTACTCTGATGTTGTGTTCTTCTTCTTCTTCTATTCTAAGTTTCTATCTTATCTATTCTCACCTTCTAATTTCTTTCATTAATTACCGGGATTTTTCGATGTTTTGGTTATCGACGTCGAGCTTACGTCGATAACCAAAGTCGCTCAAAATCCGGGTCACTACAGCCAACGTGTCTAACCTTTTGTCTTTACAATTGTTACGCATTTAATATATGCCTTCGACCTCTCATATTAGACTACAGTTTGTGGTTTTTGGATTTGCCGAGAGGGTCCGGGCAGTCTTACACTACAAGCGAGTCTAACCTTGTGTCTTAGGAGTTTATTATTACGAATTATTTCACCCCAATATGAATTAATTATATCTATTCAAATTTCCAATAATTTCCAAATTAATTATGTCCATAATTGTCACTTAAATTATGTCCATACTTTTTAGGTATAAAAATTATACCAATTAGTGTCTCAATTTGATTATATACTTTTAAAGCCATTTTATGCCAATTCACAATTTACATAATTAGTATTTTCCCATTGTCCCCACGCTATTCGTACGTTCAAATACGAAATATGTTAGACTTGCAAATAGTCTAACTTATAAAAAAGAAACATCACAACTTGCATAACACATAAAAATAGATATAACTTGCAAATAAGAATTATAACATAAAATTGCATAGCCAATAATTTGCATAGACAATGGTCATATAGAATCATATATTTGCATAAACTACCATGGATCTAAATATAGATCTAAACATGAAATTATGAACTTGCATATATAAATTATGGGTCTCACTTAACTTGCATATGTGAAAAAATGTGAATATAGTTTTTCACCTAAACTTGCATATGGATTTCTATAACTTGCATATGAATTTATCACATGATTTTGCATATAAACTAGCATATGTATATACTTGATTCACATATAAACTTGCGTACAATTAACATATAGACTTGCATAAGATTCATATTCAAACTAACATACAATTTAACATCCCAAACTTAAATAAAATTCACATACGAATTAGCATATGATTTAACATCCAAACTTGCATAAGAATTCACATATGAATTAACATATGATTTAACATCTCAAACTTGCATAAGATTCACATATGAATTAACATATGATTTAACATTCCAAACTTGCATAAAATTCACATATGAATTAACATATGATTTAACATCCCAAACTTACATAAAATGAATCAAGTTAAATATAAAATAGATCTACCAACATAAGATAACAAGTTAAACAACATCACGTGATTCAACAGACATGTTCTCATAAACCAATTACAACCCATCATAATTAATTTATTAATTATATTGTGAAAGAAATAGTACTCACAAGGATAGGTTAGAGAAGAGAATGATTTCTTCGTCTTTTGAATTGGAATTTAAGCTTTAGGAAGGAGAACTATCCTAGCAGCAACATGATGGCCAACAGAAAATTTTTGTTTAGTTTTAGGGTTTGAGTCTAGGCACTCTTTTATAGAAGTTTTAATCAACCTAAGCCATTAAATTATCATAGGAGCAATCTCAGCCATCCATGACTAGATAGAGCTATCTAGAACAGCCACATCAGCCCTAATGACTCATCACAGAGTCAGAAATCGTCACATTTGAGATCTACCCTAGGGGGTAGGTCGACCCCCTGGTCAACCTGTATGGGTAGGTCAACCCCCTGGTCGACCTGGCCCTTGGACGGGAGAATTCCCGCCCAGCCTGCTCCCCTGTTTGAATTTATTTTATTCTGAACTGTTTTAATTTATATAAAATTACTGAAATTTCCGAAGGCCATAACTTCCTCATACGAAGTCCGATTTACGAAAACTTGGACTCTATTCCAAGCAGAATTTCGAGACGAACAGAAGGCATAACCCGTTTCCCTTAATTCTCACTTTAATAATTAATTATTCTTAGGATTGTTAATTTTAATATTCACAGAAAATTCAGGGTGTTACAGGACACTCACTAGTAATTTTTTTATTGCCAATTATTGCCAAAGCTTATTGTGTTAGTAAGGCTCATGTGTTCTATTACTTATACTGGATAGCAGAAACCAAAACATTTTTTAGCTACACCTGTCCTCTTTCATTTTCACGTTTCTGTTTGCTTTTTCAGTCCACCACTTTCTTCTCGAACTGATAAACAAGTGTTTCTGCTTTCCTCCATCAATAGCCCTTTCCTCCACATTTCAGTTCCCCCTTTTCTTCATCTCAAATAAGAAGAATCTACGCCTCAACTTCTCTCCATGTGTCCTATCCGTAAACAAAATTGGAAACACGATCGTAATGAGCGCACATCACACTCTAATATTTTGAACCCCTTTTCGCCAAATCGGTAACCGTTCTTCTGTCATTCTCACTCATCTCTGTAGATTATAGGGATGACGTGATGGCTATTGCTTCACGGGCACTTCACCATCAATGCATCACAGCATCTCCCTCTGCTGATTCGCATCAATTTTGCCTCATCAGAACCCCGTTCACCCTTATCCCTATATCCTTCTCTACCAGCAGCAGTCTTCCAGATCCCAACCAATCTGAACATCGCGTCCATCGATGCAATAACCTGCCCTAACATCGCCTGGGTACATGCCCACATCTAGCGATAACCATACCCATGCAATCTAAGCACAAGTCACCTCGAAAGGGGCTCCTTCTTCTCCATTGACTGCTTCGTAACTTAACGGTCCTCGAAATAAAATTGCAGGTCCTTTTTGAAAATAAACTTTACTTTAAAAAAAAAATGTTTGAACTTAATTCCTATGGATTAGGTAATATGTTTCAGTGGAGTTTTACAAAAGTTGTTATACCTTGATTTGAGCTTCTGTAGTAATAATATTAAAAAAAAATTGATTTTGATTCATTTGAGATACTAAACAAACCACTGATTCTGTTTTATATTTATTATTAACCGGTAGTATTGAAATTATGGATTGTTTCCTTTTTAATGAACTTTCCAGGGTTTCAATTGTGATTTTCTTGGGAATAAGATATCAATATGCACATGCATTTAGATTCTTTGGAAGAAGCTAATTACCGATTATATGACTTGAATGAAAAGTTGTAACAAAATCAAACCTCCATGTAAGGAATTCGGCTGAGAAGACTCTTAGAGATAGATACTCAAACATTTACTGAACTATACAAACTTATTTTTAAGCAAAAAATACAAACCGTATTCAACTTTGCGTGTGCTTACATGATAAATCGTGAAGTTCATGTGGTGTCTGCATATTGTCACACTTTATGTATATTATCTTCAACTGAACTTACTGATTTTTTGAATATCTTTACTTCATGTAACATGCAGATGATCAACTAACAACACATGGAATATTGCAATAAGATATCGTTTATCTGTCCACTGTTTGTTAAGTAATATTGCATAATATATTCCTTTACTGTGTTCGATTTTACTTGGGAGTGTACTTAACTGATTATGTCTTGGTCATATACCTCATATTAACTCATTGCTACTTATGTTGATTTTCATTATGCGACGTTCATCTAATTAGATATAAATGTTTACTTAATTAGTTAGTAATGTGTAGTACCTACTATTTCATTCCATCATCACAGATGCTAACAATTATTCTTTCAACAATATCTGTAATTTCTCTTATATAATGATGAGTAAGTGAATGTATTAGGTTCATAATTCAAATTTGATATTTCAGTTAGTATCTTTATGTCATAATATTTTTTCATCGGTTTAACAATATATAAAAGGAATCTATGTTTTCCATGTGGACTCAAGATTAGAAAACCAAGGAACATATTTCACAAAGATTAAATATAAATTATTTTGTATAAATTTTGTCACTCAATTCTAGGCTCAACTATCATTTTTAGCTTTATTATTTCCCACTAAACTGGTGGCTTATAATTAGCTGCATGTATAGTTTGTGTCATCCAAAATGTGTTAGCTTATGTTTTCTGATTACGTGATTGCGTGCTCTCTAGGTTATTTATTGTTTAAAAATTTATATATCATAACAACTATGACAAATAACAAAGACTATGTGTCCGTTTCAGCCAAAAAATCACCGTTTCCTTGATAAATCGAACGGCAGTAGTAACTAATGGTGGGGATACGATGTCTTATGGAGAATCCGCTTACTTCCTTGCTTGCCAAGTGGCAAACTATGCATTTTCTATGTATCTATCAATTAAATGTAAACACAGTAACCAATCTCCACTCGGCTATCCAGTATTTTCAATTTTTCCAGAGTAAAACACAAGCATGCCTCATTATTTCCTTTTAACATAGAAACCATTTATCTTGTCATCTGTCTGATTATTCCTCTCCTTATCAATGGTGGCCACATAAAATTCATCCAATGCTTTTAACAAACAACTCCCCAAATTTTCATTTTACAAATTATAAATCTCTCTGGACTGTTGTATCATAGATATCATCTTGCTAACGAGTGTACCTATTATCAGATTCAGTTTACCCACAAAAATCCTGAATTTTTAATCCCTCTCCCAAGTTTCATTTCAGTTCCATTTTTAAGCGAGTTTGGAACACAGTTTACGGTCGAACCAAAATTCAAAGAAAATTTGTACGATTGGTAATCAATTTCGGTGAATGGATAATGATTACGGATGGCGAAAAACTTACAATGAAGTAACAAACTGTTGCTCATAGTTAACAACGAAGGTACGTATTTTTCTCTACATGTGGGAGTACCCTGCCTATTGCATAGTTCTTAGGCACCATGTTTTGGTTATAATTGTCAGCTTATTTGACTGTTGATTTTGTTCGATTACGACACCAATATTTTTGAACTCACATCCATCTAACCTACCAGTGCATATGAAATCAGGACTACTTATAATACAGGTGTCCATTCAGTGTTGAGTTATATGTACATGGTTTTACAATTTGATAACTTTAACCTCATCATTTACATGTACAGCGTTTATCGACCATACTATGTACATTATTATGTACCAGATAGTTTCTTATTGCTTTCCAGTTATTACCCCTTTTACTACATGTTTTCCAATCAATGTTACTCACAAATTGCATATTTATGGTATTACTTACCATTATCCTTCTATCCATGTTAAGTATTTCAACACTATTATTATAATAGTGTGAGCGACCTCTAACTTCTAAATGGAACTTTGATAAATATTTTACTTCATTTTTTTTCTTTATGCAGTTCATTGATAAATTAGTACAAAAAATTGTGCCATTGTTTTATTTGATGATTTCTATTTTGTTTCTTCTATGTTTATTACCTTTCTGCAGTATGCATTATCAAAAGAAATGATTGAATGTGATATAACATTGGTTGTAATTGACTACGATTTCGCTCGATGCATTTTCTTAAAAACCAACAAGACATAAATTTTTGTTCACCATAGAATCTACAGTTTCTATTTGATAATCCCTAGGTAGATCTTCCAGATGAGACCGTGAATAATATTATATTGAACTCTATAACCATCTCCTTAATTTTAAACCATTGATTTATGTAAACTTTTTCCCTATGGTGTTGCATAACTGTATTTCTTATCAAATTTTTAGTTACTTATATGATTTTAACCAAGTCAAATGATCTAGCTTTAATCTATTACTGAACCTTAACGAATTTAGTTCCCCCCCCCCCCCCCCCCCCCAAAAAAAAAGGTTTTTGAAGGATTTGTCCTTACTCATTGTTTTATTTTTTAAAATTTGCAACCAACCTGATTTTGTGAAACTTACACCGGAAAACTTCACAAATTTTCATTTGTACATAATGAAATTCGAAGTGAATAAAATGAAGTCATAAAAGATAATTTGGTATTTTTTCAACATTTGTACATGACTTTGTTTTATCATAAGTCTGAAGTTTTTTTTCATATAATACAGCCTAAACTCTATAAATATAATAGTTATGTAAATTATGATTGGCATGATGGTACACAGATCATGAAAATTTATGGGTATATAATAGATTTGGATAAATCATGTGTATATATATACATTGAAATTGATTGCACAGTAACTGCTAATTGTGTACGAACTAGAAATTGACCAGTAATAAAAAAGGATGTAGGCCATACGGAGTGATTATTACTTTTTATTTTTTTTAAAATGGTTTTTTTCCTCTTCTTATACCAAATGTAATATGTTTATCCAATATCTTTGCCTCTATTTTCTTTAGCAGACTATACCTTTTCTCTCTTTTCTCATTTTGACTTCTTTCCTAGATATGGCCAGTTGTAGCATTAGGTATGGCTGCGGATGATTATTCTAAGCTAAAGGCAAAAGGGAACTCATAGTTCCATACTTTATAAATACATGAAACACTTAAATATTTTTTTCTTTAGTAGGTTGGGTGATGTCAGTGGAAAGGCAGTGGAAAAGAAAGGATAATATTGAACTCTTGGGAGATGTATTGTCCCAGCAGGGCTTACATGAAAATATCTCACTATAATTGTCATCCATGCTAACCTGAGATATTCAGTCTTTTTATAAGTCCTAATGGGTTATGCAGGGATTACCTCACTCATTAGTTTGTCCTTTTGGCTACTCAAACTATCAATTCCTTGACTTCCTAACCAGTTGCCTTACTTCTACTCTTAGGCTTTGTTCTGATTGCCATGGTATTTTTTAGACTTCTATTCATTACGATGAAAATATTACTTCTATTAGAGATAACTGAGGCTAGGCTTTTATTTACCTGCTTTGGTTAAAAAAAGGAAGGATTCATATATTGGTATCATCCTCTACATCCTCCATTTAATAGTTCATGTTGATGCATTTGTAATTTATTTATGGGATGATAAACACGTTAAATTGTATATATGTTCAACCGAAAACAATTTTCTTCCCGATGACTAATGTTATTCAATCCCTCTGTTATGTGTTATTTAGGAATAAGCAAATGGCAAAACATGATATGATTTATTACACATGACACATGATGTGATGTTATTTAATCCGCCCACCAACTTATGAGAAACTCTAATGTTGTCTATAAAATTATGTCTTCCTTATGATTGAAGGTAAAAAAAAAATTGGTTGAAGGAACAATCATGCAATCTGTGAAATTATGTATGCCTGTTGGTTACACATTACACATGACACTGGTTTAATACATATGTCCACTGGCTTGCATTGGTACAATTTTTTTTTCTCACTCTTTTCCTAGCATGAGCCTGAATACTCATAGAAAATTTATTCGAAAATTAAATTAATTTTTTTAATCAAATTCCATTTAGCATTGTTGTTCGATTGCATAAAATTTCGTTTACCTCTTTGTAGATTTGATGAAGGAAGAATCTAAACTATCGAGGTCTTTTTAGGTGTTCATATTATGAGCATGGTACCTACTAAGACATTTTTATTCTTTTACTACATTGTCCAACAAATGTCGTCAACTTGGTTAACTAAGTTGAAAATAAGCATCCATCCTTATTTCATGCCTGAACTGTATGGTGGTTGAGTAAAAGTGATCACTTATAGACTAGATGTATGGATGATTTAGAATACACTTACACAAAATGAAGGTGCCTAGCTTTGATAATTCATCGACATGTATAGAGTCAATACAGTAGTCCCTAATGTATGGATGAAAATAATAGTCCCACATCGGAAAATAATCAACTAAGATTCTGGATAAATACTAAGAGGCTATAGTTCACATTAACCAATGGGTTTTGTGAACGAACTATATAGCTCTCTAAAGTTAAAAAAATGAAAATACCAACAAATACTGTATAATTTAAAAACATTTGTGTGAATATACTAAGGAAAAGTTATTCGGTATTTATTTAAACACTTTATTTAATTTTAGAAATATAGGAAACTAGGCTCCAACTCAACATTTTTTTGGCAGAATAGTATTCAGGTTGAATCATCTACTTCCACTGTTATTGTATTGATAAATATTATGTTTTCTTGAAATTCCTCGGTTTTCTAAGTGTTTTTGTTTTGTTTTGGTGAACAGTTTTGTATAGAAGATTGTACATCTCTAATATCTGTATAATTGATGATATATGTTTGATCCACTAGATTATCTGCTTCATATATACAATATTAATGTAGAAATGTAATACGAATTATATATACAATATTAATGTAGAAATGTAATACGAATTATATATAAAATATTAATGTAGAAATGTAATACGAATTGGTTCACATATTACAAGTCAATCTTCTAACAAGACACGGTGGAATAACAATTGGCAATGACTGACGGTGGGTTTAAAGATGACTTCATATTTTGATGCAGAAATACATGTGTCGACTGAGAATGATGCCTAGGAGGAATAAATAGAAGTGGAAGAGTTGGAAATAAAACGTAAAAGGAATTTAACAAATTGGAATCAATATAAGCATCTGATCGACCTGGAAGCCAAAATAAAGGCTGGAGCTCAAGTAGGGATTTTTCAAGTACGTTAAATTGATGCAATTTCATAATTGTGTTAGTTTGTTGTATTGTATGAAGTAGCACCCGGGAAAATAATGAGTGAAACTTTGAATTATATAACCGTTTGGAGAATGATAGAACATGAGCGACGATCTATTCATATTCAGTAGAACTTAAATTTTAGCAGAATGTAGCATCTTAATATTAGTCGCTTTAAGATTTTTTTTCAGTTACATGTTCTTAATCTTAGTTCTCGATATAATAAGTGGATTTTTTTTGTAGCTTGATTCAATCTACTTAGATAGTTAATTATATGTAGGTCGGAGATTTGAATTTTATTTCCAGTTGTTTTAGGGATTGAATGGTTTCCAAAAGGTCTTTGCATGGTTGGAACGAAAGTCGATACACGATGTATTGCTCATTTCCCAGCTTCAATAACTAATTAGGTTGTTTTAGTAAGGTTTTGTCTCTGTGTGACCCCTTTATTTGAGGTTGGCTTTACTATTTATAATGAGCCAAACCTCTTTGCCTATAATTATAAAACCGTGTACTTTGCATTTGACCAGTAATTTTTTATTTAATATTTACATTAAAATATGTTTTCCAATTAAAATAAATTATTTTATTTTTCTTTTGCACACGGGGTTTTACTTATTGTCACTAATTATTTTATTTCAACTTTTTTCAATAAATTCAATGCATATTGGTAATTAACTACTATAATCTTGCATCACATTTATTTACTTAATGATTCGGACTTTAGTAGTTCACCATTTTGTGTTATTCTCCTCCCTATTCTATCTTAAAATAGGCAACCAATGAAAAAACTATGGACAATGTACTGTATTATCCACGAATCAACATGGTGGCAATGAACGCTATTATTCATTATTACAAATCATTTTATCACCATCCATTACAACGGGTAGCAACATTAATTAATAAATATCAAATTTAAAATGCATTAGCGAGAATATGGTAAGCACAAGAAAACGAGAATGATACACTCTTAAATATTGCATTAAATGATAAACTCACATTTAGCCTTTCAAACTGCATGTATGCATAGCACGGGACACACACTTGTTTTTGAGGGTAAAGACGTAGGCAAATTCTATTTAAACGCTAATAATTAATTAGTAGCCCCCCCTTTAAATTAATGATATTTTATAGACTAAAATACCCTTGGAAGTTAACTTTACAGTTACCACACAGAAGATAAACATGGAAAATATACCAACCTCGTAAAGCAGATACGTGGTACGTATCATTACCACGTAGATCTAAATCGAGGTAAAATTGGTTACCTCGTAGACTCTCATCGTGGTTCACAATTTTACCACGTATTCACAACCCGTAGTTGCCTTTTTCTTCCAAAAAAAATACAAAACAAAATCAAATCAGTTTTTTGCCATGATTTTCTATCTTCATCGTTCACAGTTTTACTCAGTAACCATCCCAAACTTTTAAAAACATAGAACATCACCCAACGTATACTCACGAATTAAACAGGAGATGAAATCACTTACTGTCAACACGTCTGATCGTTTCTGATGGACGAGATGATTGAATGAAGGTATCGGAATTGCGATTTTATTTTAGGGGAGCCGATGATTGAATGAAGGCCGAAGTTTGATGATTTAAGGGGAGCGATATGATTAGGGTTAGAGAATGCGTGTTATACAAAGGGAGGGGTATTTTGGGTATGAATGGAGGGCTACTAAGTAAATAGATGGGTATGTTAAAAAAATTCAAAAATAGGGGGCTATTAAGTTAATTTGCGTGTTCAAATAGAATTTGCCGAAGACGTAAACCATCGTCCATAACCCTATTTCTTGATTTTCATTCGTTTTCCCAACGCTTTACACAGAAACAACCGCCAAAATCAATAATGCAAATCCCGATTTCAGAACGAAAAGGAAAAAGAATAAAAATACTGTTATGTAATTTGTGTGTATAGTGGAGAAATGCAAATGTCCCACATGGTAGAAGAAGAAGGAAATGGAATATATATATATATATATATATATATATATATATATATATATTGTTTTGTCAAACATGATAAACAAATTGAGTAAAGCCCATAAATAACTAATTGGGCTAACAAATTGGGTTTACATTTAAAAGGTCATAGATAGGCACTTGGGCAATTGGTGCATCTTGGGCCTTGACTGTTCATACACAGTCGCGTACTTTTAGAATTCGAATTTTATTTTTGAAATTCAAACACGCGACTATTGAAATAGTTGCGTCTTTTTTTTAACGGACACGACATTTGGCCAACAGAAACATTCTTCTCTATAAATGCGGCTCACTCCACTCAGAAAAAGTAATATACGCGATCTCTTCTCCTTCCTCTCTCACAAGAATTCCCGAGCCTTGTTGTATCCTGCGAGCAAATTTCCTGCACTACGGAAATATTGTTTTCGGATAGTGACAACAAGCCTCAAGGCTCTCTTATCCTTCTCTGTATCGTTTCTGTCTCATTTCCACTCATACGCTAACAATCGAAAACAATATTCCAATGGAGACAGAGCTGAATTCCAAAGTCCAGGTTCAGCTTCATGGAAAAGAATCCATCAAACTTGATTGGCTTGATGGAACGAACTATACTAGATGGTAGGACATAATGACCTGCCTTTTGCTGTCTATAAATCTTCACTACTTGCTGGATCCATCGCTGCAACCAATTGCAGAACCAAAGCCTACTGATTCTGAAGAAATTAAAAAGAAAATTGCAGCGGACAAAGCTAAGCGTGAGACGGATGAAATGCTATGCAGAGGCTATATTCTCAACGCACTCACTGACAGGCTTTATGATGTTTATCGGAATTACAAAATGCTAAAGGAAGTATGGTCGGCTCTCAAATCAAAATATAAACAACTAAAGGAAGGTACCGATAGTTTTCTTGCTTTAAAATATTTTGAATTCAAGTTTGTTGATAACATGCCAATCATGGATCAAATCCGTGAGTTAGAGATACTAGTTTCCCAAATGAGAGAATTGCATATTACTATTCCCGATGCTATCCAAGTTGGAGCGATTTTGTCAAAACTTCCTCCCGCTTGGAATGATTACAGAAGGAAAATTCTACACTCATCGGATAGTTTTTCTATTGACAAATTCTTGACTCACTTGCAAATTGAAAGTGAAAATCGTGTCAGAGATGAGACGATCTTAGGATCGAAAGTTCATCACATATCTTCCAAAGAACCAGTTTCTGGAAATTCCAACGATAGTTTGAAACCCAAAAAGAAAGATTTCAAGAACAAATCTAAGAATCGGCCTTGCTTTTATTGTGGTATTAAAGGACATCTTATCAAAGATTGTCGATTCAAGGCCAAGGCAGAAAAGAACTCCAAATCTAGTTCTGGAAAGAATAAAGCAAATGTTTTGGAAGATGCTGGACAAGAATTTGTCGCAATGATCACAGAACTTCATATGGCTTCTATGGCAAAATATACAGATTGGTGGCTTGATTCTGGCGCTACCATACATGTATGTAATGACAAAAATTTGTTCAAGTCCTATAATGAAATGAAAGATCCTGAAGAAGTTCTCATGAGAAATCATGCCTAGGCTACAGTTATGGGCAAGGGAAGTGTGGAATTGAAGTTCACTTCTGGCCAAAAACTCACCCTTGTCAATGTGTTCCATGTTCCGGACTTGAGAAAGAACTTAGTTTCTGCAAATCTTTTATAAAAGAAAGGTTTTAAAGTTGTTCTAGAATCTGACAAAGTTATTGTATCTAAGAATGGAGTATTCGTAGGAAAAGGATACTCATGTGATGACATGTTTAAGTTGTCAATTAATGAAATTACTATTGTTGCTTATGTTGTTGATTCTCTTATTTCTATATGGCATGCTAGATTAGGACATTTAAATTTAATTGCTTAAAGTATATGTCAAAACATGGCTATATTAACTATTTTGTTAATGATTTCGAAAAATGTAAAATTTGTGTTAAAGCCAAGACGACTAAAAAACCATTTTCTAAAGTTGAAAGAAACGGTGATTTGCTAGAACTCGTGCATTCTGATATTTGTGAATTGAATGGTCAACTAACATGAAGAGGAAAGCGATATTTTATCACTTTCATTGACGACCATACAAGATACACTTATATATACTTATTGAAAACCAAGGAAGAAGCATTTGAAAAATTCAAAGAATTTAAATCTGAAGTTGAAAATCAGAAAGAAAAAAGAATTAAAGTGCTTCGAAGTGATAGAGGAAGTGAATATTTTTCAGATATCTTCAATCAGTTTTGTGAGGATAATGGAATTATTCACCAACGAACAGCTCCATACACACCCCAACAAAATGGGGTGGCTGAAAGAAAAAATAGATCCTTGGTAGATATGGTTAATTCAATGCTTATGAATGCAAAGTTACCATTTTACTTATGGGGTGAAGCTTTGTTGACAGCATGTCATATTTATAATAAAGTGCCTTTTAAGAAATTCGGGGCTTCACCTTATGAACTTTGAAATAATGGTGAAAACCTAACTTAAATTATTTTAAAGTGTGGGGGTGTTTAACATTTTACAAAGTCCAAGATCCCCATAAGAAAAAGTTAGGACCAAGAGGTATTAAAAGTGTTTTTGTTGGCTATGCACAAAATTCAAAAGCATATAGATTGCTTGATTTACAATCCAATGTAATGGTGGAATCTATACATGTGGAATTCTTTGAAGATAAATTTCTACATAGCACAATTGATCCTATAGTAGAAGAAACTTCTGAAACCATTGTTGGAGGAAAAAGAATACATGATGAACCAAGTGAACCTAGGAGAAGTCAGCGTGTTAGAAAAGAAAAACACTTGAGTTCTGATTTTATTTCCTCAGATTCAATTACTTTTCTGGTTGAGGCTACTAGATCAAAAATAGTAGAAGTTACACCTATGGTACTCAATATCAATGACGATCCTAAAACTTTTAAAGAAACTATGACTTCACGAGATTCTGTTTGTTGGCAAGAAGCAATAAATGATGAGATGGATTCTATACTATCCAACAAGACTTGGGTTTTAGTAGATCTTCCACCTGGTTCAAAGGCAATCGGGTGCAAATGGGTGTTTCGAAAGAAATACAGAACATATGGTTCTATACAAACTTACAAAGCAAGATTAGTAGCAAAAGATTTTAGACAAAAAGAAGGTATAGATTATTTCGATACCTATGCCAGTTGCAAGAATCACCTCCATAAGAGTTTTATTTGCATTGGCATCAATATATAAATTGTATATTCATCAGATGGATGTAAAAACGGCCTTCTTGAACGGTGACTTAACCGAGGAGGTATATATGGAACAACCTTAAGGTTTTGTCCTACCAGGAAATGAAAACAAAGTATGCAAATTGGTTAAGTCATTATATGGCTTAAAGCAAGCTCCAAACCAATGGCATAAGATGTTTGATGAGGCAATTCTGGCAAATGGTTTTGGGCATAGTAATGCTAATAAATGTGTTTATTGTAAGAAAACCAATGATTACATAGTGATATTATGCTTATATGTTGATGACATGATAATTACTAGTAATAACATGAAAGGAATTACTGATACCAAGAAGTATCTAACTTCAGTTTTTAAAATGAAAGACCTTAATGAGGTAGATGCAATATAGAGAATCAAAGTTGAAAAACATGAAAAAGGATATGCCTTGAATCAAACCCATTATATTGACAAAATACTTGACAAGTTCAAACATCTTAATATCAAAGATGCTAGTACTCCAGTTGATTCTAGTGTGAAAATGCAAGAAAATAAAGATTGAGTCATTGCTCAACTGGAATATGCCAGTGCCATTGGATGTCTTATGTATGTAACATATTGCAAAGGCCTGATATAGCTTTTGCTGTTAACATGATGTCAAGATTCACGTCTAAACCTAGCATACATCATTGGAAAGCAATTAGTAGGATATTTGGATATCTCAAAAGGACAAAAGAATTGAAATTAGTTTATGCCGATTATCCAAGTGTGCTAGAAGGGTATAGCGAAGCAAGTTGGATGTCTAGTACAAATGAGAGCTTATGAACTTCTGGATGGATATTCTCGTTAGGAGGAGGGGCCATAAGTTGGGCATCCAAGAAACAAACATGTATAGTACATTCAACTATGGAATCAGAATTTATAGCCCTTGGCGCTGAAGCTAAGGAAGCAGAATGGCTACGAGACTTGTTATTAGATATTGAATTATGGCCACACTCGTTATCTGGTATTTCTATTTACTGTAATAGTTCAGCAGCATTGTCTAGAGCATACAATGATGTTTACAACGGAAAATCTAGACATATTAGTTTAAGACATAAGTTTGTGTGAGAACTAATTTCTAAAGGGGTGATCACCATTATATATGTAAAGTCCGGCGAAAACTTAGCGGATCCTCTCACTAAAGCACTTGCTAGAGATTTAGTGCAAAGTACAACAAAAAATATGGGACTTAAAATTCTAAGAGCCGACGACGGGAACCCAACTTCAGACTAGTATATTAGTCTTCACGTTAAATGGGTAACAACAAGTTATCGATAAGCGCTTAAAAGAACTAGCACAGTTCCATATATGTTTCATTGATCAAGGCTACTTTGTGAGCAAATGCATAATGCATAGTTTGTACTTGTTAGGTTTTACCTATTTGAACATAGAAGTGGTGCCGCTTCAATAAATGTATGTGTTACATTTATAAATTTTCATGAATTCAGGATTAGCACATGGCCATATATAATAGTGCTAAGGTTGTGTTGAGAATCTTGTGAGATCTAGCGGATAAACTTGTCTGTGTCATCTGTTCGGTTTTACGATAGGAGTTGTGGTTCAATCTTTTACACACACCAACAACTTCGTTAAAACTTTAACTAATGAACACTAATTAAAGATCCAAATCGAAAGATACCTTTTTGTATGGATAACGTTTATCAAAAGAAAAAATCATTACACACAAATTAGAGGGGGAATGTTATGTAATTTGTGTGTATAGTGGAGAAATGCAAATGTCTCATATGGTAGAAGAAGAAGGAAATGGAATATATATAATGTTTTGTCAAACATGATAAACAAATTGAGTATAGCCCATAAATAACTAATTGGGCTAACAAATTGGGTTTACATTTAAAAGGTCATAGATAGGCACTTGGTGTATCTTGGGCCTTGACTGTTCATACACAGGCGCGTTCTTTCAGAATTCGAATTTTATTTTTGAAATTCAAATGCGCGACTGTTGAAACAGTTGCGTCTTTTTTTTTAACGAGCGCGACTTTTGGTCAACAGAAACCTTCTTCTCTATAAATGCGGCTCTCTCCACTTAGAAATAGTAATATATGCGATCTCTTCTCCTTCCTCTCTCATAAGAATTCCTGAGCCTTGTTGTATCCTGTGAGCAAATTTCCTGCACTACGGAAATATTGTTTTCGGATAGTGACAACACGCCTCAAGGCTCTCTTATCCGTCTCTGTATCATTTCTGTCTCATTTCCACTCATACACTAACAATCGAAAACAATATTCCAATGGAGGCAGAACTAAATTCCAAAGTCCAGGTTCAGATTCATGGAAAAGATCGGTTTGATGGAACAAACTATACTAGATGGCAGGACAGAATGACATGGCTTTTGCTGTCTATGAATCTTCACTACTTGTTGGATCCATCGCTGCAACCAATTGCAGAACCAAAGCCTACTGATTCTGAAGAAATTAAAAAGAAAATTGCAGCGGACAAAGCTAAGCGTGAGACGGATGAAATGCTATGCAGAGGTTATATTCTCAACGCACTCACTGACAGGCTTTATGATGTTTATCGGAATTACAAAACGCCAAAGGAAGTATGGTTGGCTCTCGAATCAAAATATAAACATATGAAGGAAGGTACCGATCGTTTTCTTGCTTTAAAATATTTTGAATTCAAGTTTGTTGATAACATGCCAATCATGGATCAAATCCGCGAGTTGGAGATACTAATTTCCCAAATGAGAGAATTGCAGATTACTATTCCCGATGCTATCCAAGTTGGAGCGATTCTGTCAAAACTTCCTCCCGCTTGGAATGATTACAGAAGGAAAATTCTACACTCATCGGATAGTTTTTCTATTGACAAATTCTTGACTCACTTGCAAATTGAAAGTGAAAATCGTGTCAGAGATGAGACGATCTTAGGATCGAAAGTTCATCACATATCTTCCAAAGAACCAGTTTCTGGAAATTCCAACGATAGTTTGAAACCCAAAAAGAAAGATTTCAAGAACAAATCTAAGAATCGGCCTTGCTTTTATTGTGGTATTAAAGGATATTTTATCAAAGATAGTCGATTCAAGGCCAAAGCAGAAAAGAACTCCAAATCTGGTTCTGGAAACAATAAAGCAAATGTTGTGGAAGATGCGGGACAAGAAATTGTCGCAATGATCACATAACTTCATATGGCTTCTGTGGAAAAATCTACAGATTGGTGGCTTGATTCTGGCGCTACCATACATGTACGCAATGACAAAAATTTGTTCAAGTCCTATAATGAAATGAAAGAGCCTGAAGAAATTCTCATGGGAAATCATGCTTCGGCTACAGTTGTGGGCAAGGGAAGTGTGGAATTGAAGTTCACTTCTGGCCAAAAACTCACCCTTGTCAATGTGTTCCATGTTCCAGATTTGAGAAAGAACTTAGTTTCTGCAAATCTTTTATGCAAGATAGTTTCAAAGTTGTTCTAGAATCTGACAAAGTTATTGTATCTAAGAATGGAGTATTCGTAGGAAAAGGATACTCATGTGATGGCATGTTTAAGTTGTCAATTAATGTAATTACTATTGTTGCTTATGTTGTTGATTCTCCTAGTTCTTTATGGCATGGTAGATTAGGACATTTAAATTTTAATTGCTTAAAGTATATGTCAAAATATGGCTATATTAACTATTCTGTTAATGATTTCGAAAAATGTAAAATTTGTGTTGAAGCCAAGATGACTAAAAAACCATTTTCTAAAGTTGAAAGAAACAGTGATTTGCTAGAACTCGTGCATTCTAATATTTGTGAATTGAATGGTCAACTAACAAGAGGAGGAAAGCGATATTTTATCACTTTCATTGACGACCATACAAGATACACTTATATATACTTCTTGAAAACCAAGGAAGAAGCATTTGAAAAATTCAAAGAATTTAAATCTGAAGTTGAAAATCATAAAGAAAAAAGAATTAAAGTGCTTCGAAGTGATAGAGGAAGTGAATATTTTTCAGATATCTTCAATCAGTTTTGTGAGGATAATGGAATTATTCACCAACGAACAGCCCCATACACACCCCAACAAAATGGGGTGGCTGAAAGAAAAAATAGATCCTTGGTAGATATGGTTAATTCAATGCTTATGAATGCAAAGTTACCATTTTACTTATGGGGTGAAGCTTTGTTGACAACATGTCATATTTATAATAAAGTGCCTTTTAAGAAATTCGGGGCTTCACCTTATGAACTTTGAAATAACGGTGAAAACCTAACTTAAATTATTTTAAAGTGTGGGGGTGTTTAGCACTTTACAAAGTCCAAGATCCCCATAAGACAAAGGTAGGACCAAGAGGTATTAAAAGTGTTTTTGTTGGCTATGCACAAAATTCAAAAGCATATAGATTGCTTGATTTTCAATCCAATGTAATGGTGGAATCTATACATGTGGAATTCTTTGAAGATAAATTTCTACATAGCACAATTGAGCCTATAGTAGAAGAAACTTCTGAAACCATTGTTGGAGGAAAAAGAATACATGATGAACCAAGTGAACCTAGGAGAAGTCAGCGTGTTAGAAAAGAAAAACACTTGAGTTCTGATTTTATTTCCTCAGATTCAATTACTTTTCTGGTTGAGGCTACTAGATCAAAAATAGTAGAAGTTACACCTATGGTACTCAATATCAATGACGATCCTAAAACTTTTAAAGAAACTATGACTTCACGAGATTCTGTTTGTTGGCAAGAAGCAATAAATGATGAGATGGATTCTATACTATCCAACAAGACTTGGGTTTTAGTAGATCTTCCACCTGGTTCAATGGCAATCGGGTGCAAAAGGGTGTTTCGAAAGAAATACCGAACAGATGGTTCTATACAAACTTACAAAGCAAGATTAGTAGCAAAAGGTTTTAGACAAAAAGAAGGTATATATTATTCGATACCTATGCCCCAGTTGCAAGAACCACCTCCATAAGAGTTTTGTTTGCATTGGCATCAATATATAAATTGTATATTTATCAGATGGATGTAAAAACGACCTTCTTGAACGGTGACTTAACCGAGGAGGTATATATGGAACAACCTGAAGGCTTTGTCCTACAAGGAAATGAAAACAACATATGCAAATTGGTTAAGTCATTATATGGCTTAAAGCAAGCTCCAAAGCAATGGCATAAGAAGTTTGATGAGGCAATTCTGGCAAATGGTTTTGGGCATAGTAATGCTGATAGATGTGTTTATTGTAAGAAAACCAATGATTACATAGTGATATTATGCTTATATGTTGATGACATGATAATTACTAGTAATAACATGAAAGGAATTACTGATACCAAGAAGTATCTAACTTCAGTTTTTAAAATGAAAGACCTTAATGAGGTAGATGCAATATTGGGAATCAAAGTTGAAAAACATGAAAAAGGATATGCCTTGAATCAAACCCATTATATTGACAAAATACTTGACAAGTTCAAACATCTTAATATCAAAGATGCTGGTACTCCAGTTGATTCTAGTGTGAAAATGCAAGAAAATAAAGATCGAATCATTGCTCAACTGGAATATGCCAATGTCATTGGATGTCTTATGTATGTCACATATTGCACAAGGCTTGATATAGCTTTTGTTATTAACATGATGTCAAGATTCACGTCTAAACCTAGCATACATCATTGGAAAGCAATTAGTAGGATCTTTGGATATCTCAAAAGGACAAAAGAATTGAAATTAGTTTGTGCCGATTATCCAAGTGTGCTAGAAGGGTATTGCGATGCAAGTTGGATGTCTAGTACAAATGAGAGCTTATCAACTTCTGGATGGATATTCTCATTAGGAGGAGGGGCCATAAGTTGGTATCCAAAAACAAACATGTATAGCACATTAAACTATGGAATCGGAATTTATAGCCCTTGGCGCTGTAGCTAAGGAAGCAGAATGACTACGAGACTTGTTATTAGATATTGAATTATGGCCACACTCGTATTCTGCTATTTCTATTTGCTGTGATAGTTCAGCAGCATTGTCTAGAGCATACAGTGATGTTTACAACGGAAAATCTAGACATATTAGTTTAAGACATACGTTTGTGAGAGAACTAATTACTAAAGGGGTGATCACCATTATATATGTAAAGTCCGGCGAAAACTTAGCGGATCCTCTCACTAAAGCACTTGCTAGAGATTTAGTTCAAAGTACAACAAAAAATATGGGACTTAAAATTCTAAGCGCCGACGACGGGAACCCAACTTCAGCCTAGTATATTAGTCTTCACGTTAAATGGGTAACAACAAGTTATCGATAAGCGCTTAAAAGAACTAGCACAGTTCCATGTATGTTTCATTGATCAAGGCTAGTTTGTGAGCAAATGCATAATGCATAGTTTGTACTTGTTAGCTTTTACCTATTTGAACATAGAAGTGGTGTCGCTTCTATAAATATATGTGTTACATTTATAAATGTTCATGAATTCAAGATTAGCACATGGCGGTATATAATAGTGCTAAGGTTGTGTTGAGAATCTTGTGAGATCTAGCGGATAAACTTGTCTGTGTCATCTGTTCGGTTTTACGATAGGAGTTGTGGTTCAATCTTTTACAGACACCTACAACTTCGTTAAAACTTTAACTAATGTACACTAATTAAAGGTCCAAATCGAAAGATACCTTTTTGTATGGATAACGTTTATCAAAAGAAAAAATCATTACACACAAATTAGTGGGGGAATGTTATGTAATTTGTGTGTATAGTGGAGAAATGCAAATGTCCCACATGGTAGAAGAAGAAGGAAACGGAATATATATAATGTTTTGTCAAACATGATAAACAAATTGAGTAAAACCCATAAATAACTAACTGGGCTTACAATTTGGGTTTATATTTAAAATGTCATAGATAGGTACTTGGGCACTTGGTGCATCTTGGGCCTTGACTGTTCATACACAATCACGTTCTTTCAAATTTTGTTTTTGATATTCAAATACGCGAAAACTTCTTCTCTATGAATGTGCCTCTCTCTCCACTCAGAAAAAGTAATATACGCAATCTCTTCTCCTTCCTCTCTCACAAGAATTCCCGAGCTTGTATCCTGGGAGCAAATTTCCTGCACTGCGGAAATATTGTTTTTGGACAGTGACAACACGCCTCAAGGCTCTCTTATCCTTGTCTGTATCGTTTCTGTCTCATTTCCACTCATACGCTAACAAATACGCAGCATGGCGAAGATCACAAACTTCAAATCGGTTCCTCTCTAATCGGATTTTTGGGATCTTTGTTCTATTTGTGCTCGCATTCAACCCTCGTTCTGTCGCTTCAGGTACGTATAAATTTTGTTCGATTTTTGCTTTTTCGATTCCAGGTATAAATTTCATTTATTTGGTATTTATTGATTTCATAAGAAATTTTGTTCGATTTGTGCTTTGTCATCATTTATCGTTGTCGATTTCGTGTACAGTTCTTTGCTATTTGAGTTTCTCGCCTCAACTACTATCTCAGTTTGTACTGTCTTCAAATGTTACAAACAAGAAATCCGATTTCATTGAAACTGGAATATGAGATAAACAGTTAGCCTTCTTGACTACAATACCGTGAACCAAAATAGTTATCTATTAACCTTAACTAAAATGCCATACCAGATAAACTGAAATATCATGAGCTAAAATATCGTTATCTAGGCCTTAACTTGGGGAAAAGTCAGGTATGGTAAGTTGTCACATTGAAAGTCTTTAAAAGGTTTCCATCACTATTGAAGCAATTGCATAACAGCTTTAATGCATCGTCTGTTACAATGTATGCTTATGAATATTGCAATGCTTGGCCATAAAGCGTAAGATTTATGATATCTGTACTTGCTTGAATTAGGAAACTTACTTTTGGATACGTGTTTACGTAAGATTCTGTAGGCTTTGATTGAAGAATTCGATGCCTGATGCATATAGAAACCTGATGTGTGCTAATATATTTGTACAAAGTGTCATGAGACTCATGATACATTAATACCCAATGCACTAGTCTATTTATTATGATATGTGCAGATAGTAGATGATTTTTCGTACTTAATTTACTTGTGCACATTACATATTAATGTTAACCTAGAGTAGAAATGCTTATGCACACGTGTACTATCCGATCTTTGCCGCTTAGAAGGAAAAATTATACAGGATAGATTTGTTTGGGAAATGAACTTATGTCGATTGAGGAACACAAAAATACCGAACTGAAATAATTGAGTTACCAGCAACCCATGTTTCTTTAACCTCAGCAAATGTTAAGCCAGTCTGCTGATAGTTACCTTTTTCCTTTACTGTATTTTTTAAATACACGTTTTTCTTCTCATTTTCATTCTTCCCTACATCTCTTCCCTCTCTTCTACTGCCAACAACCCTTATTCACCCTTGTCTTGACAACACATCTCATCCTTACCTTCAGCGCAACTCCACACTTTAGCACCTTGCCTGCAACTATTCCCTAAGCCAACAACCTACTTACTATACTATTCTACAAATTAATAACTATCACTTACTAGACTATTCCAGTTCCAGTTTGAACATTTTCTATAAGCTAATAACTACCACTTACTAGACTATTCTATAAACAAGTCATATAATCAACCGAAGAAGTGACACCAAATATCTCTGTTACTACTTTGTTTCATTATAGTTCTCAATCTATAGACTAATAAACAATATATTATAGTTGTCCTTAATGCACATTAGAAGTAATAAAATTTAACATGTCAAGTGCATATACACTGATTGGTCGTTGGACGGACTACTATGAACAAGTTATAGTTTCTAATCGTAATCCATGTACAAGGTTTTTCATCTTTTTAAATAAGATTATATGTGTATTTTAGAAGCTTCTCTTTTAGGAAATCCGTGAACTCCCTTCAAATGTGAAAAAGTTTGGACTTTGCATTCAACTCGCATTCAGTTGTTTCAGGTACGTATAAATTTGCTGTTTGTGCTGAGTGTTCTAGTTGTGTCACAAGCTTATTTAAGATTGAAAAGTAATGTTATTATTTTGTCCAGCCACGTCCTACCTTATAACCCTACTTTAACAGCGACATTTCTGTCTCATTAGTGCATTGAAAGAAACCAGTTCTTGCAATCACTCTGACCTATCCTTCTACGAAATCTCTGGCAGCATGCTTCATTGCAAAGCGCAACACCAGAAACATGTCGCACAGCATTCTTACAAAAGCGTTCGTGTAGAAAAGCCTTATGTAGATAAATTACTACTTATACTGAAAAAATTTATATTCGTAAAATGCTACTTATACTGAGACCCCAACAGACCATCATGGTCGTTTGACTTTCCTGTATACAGCGAATAATGATAAAAATAATAATATGGTTATTGGTACATAGCATATTGCTGTTTCAGCAAAATAATAATGTTTTGAGCGTTGAGAACATATAATGCTGCACACACATACAATGCTATATGATCATCTTTGTAATTGTTTAATAAATTTTGGGTTAAGCAGGGTCAATTTAGATGTTGATCCTTATTCAATTGAAATATATCTTTGTCTAACCGCAGAATTGTGCTTTAAGTTTCAAATTTTATGCTTGGATTTTGTTTCTTTTGAGTTCATTTCTTAGTTATGTTCGAGGCTTCGAGCTTCCACAGCATTAAAGTTTGATAAATATGCTTGATTCATTTAGAGAACAAATATATACTCAAAAGCAATTTTGGACTCGGTTTGTTCATTGCTTAAAACAAAGATGTTCAAATTCAGACTTCAAAGCAAAGCATAGGTATCTAATGCTTACTGGCACCTAGAATAGAACAATGAATATGTAGTACCAAGATTAACAAAACTTTATTATGAATATTTCTGAGCTTCCTTATAAGCATAATGTATGGTGTATTAATATTGTTTACTTAAATACATGTTCAACGTAATTTTTTCTTTAACTTTCTAGCAACTAACTGGTTGTATAGTTGGTTGTATATACCTAATATACAAGCAATGCGATCAGAAATGCTCTGTAAATATGTGAATCTGCTATGAATGTATTCATTTTTCTCCAAAGTTGATTGAGTATAGATTATCACTTAATATATATGAAACTTATAGGAACATGTTTATTGCTCGTATTTCATAATTTATTTCGGAGTTGTTTTGTATACATAAATTCTAAACATGATGTGAACATAAAGTTATGTCATAGATGTCCAAATAATATTCTACAATCAACATTCTTAGTTTGCCATTTTTTTGCTTTATGTATTCACCCCATTTTTTATAAGTGCGAGTGTGTATGTTAGCCTAATTTTTATTTTTGCACTTGCTCCTTCCATGTGGGCAATGTTATGTTATAACTTAAACACCTTGTAGGCTCAAGTGATTGCTTTAATTTTACTGTCATCGAACCTGCCATAGTATTAAGTTTTGTGGTATACCCAACTCTGCAAGAAAATTAATTATCAAATTGAATTTAATCTTTATACTTATATAGGAAGCGTAAAGAGTAGCCATAAGGTTTAATGTGGAGAAAATTTGCAAGCATGGTGTTAGACTGGTTTCTAATCATAGATGATACATAGCATATCAACTCAGCATTACTGAGCCTAAGGTGCAGCTAAACTGCGCCGAACGGCTCAGTATTACTGAGCCGATCAGCGCAGTTAAACTGAGCTTTAGGCTCAGTAATTACTGAGCCTTAGGCTTAGTTTAACTGGGTCGAACAGCTCAGTAATACTGAGCCTAAGGCTCAGTTTAACTGCGCCGAACAGCTCAGTAATAGTGAGCCTAAGGCGTAATTAACTGCGTCGAACGGCTCAGTTTAACTCTGCCGGACGGCTCAGTTTAACTGCGCCGAACGGCTAAGTAATACTGAGCCTAAGGCGCAGTAAAGTGTGTCGAACGACTCAGTATTACTGAGCCTAACGCGCAGTCAAACTGCTCGAACAGAGATGGCACAAGTGAAGATGGCATAAGTGAAGGGGATTTTAATGCTATTCTATCCTTAATGCAATAAACAGAGTAAGCAATAATGATAAGTTTATCATTTGGTTAAAAAAAATCAATCTTGCAATGACAACTTTAATATTTCCATTATGGTAGGCTAGTCGGTCCCTTGAAGAAGATTATCTTTGGCTGTACTGTACTGTAATTTAAATAGTATACTTTTGTAAAAATCATCTCGTTCATAGTAAAACCAAGACCAAGTACAGACTTAACTTCTAAGAAAATCCCGAAATAATTAAGCTTATCAAAAAAAAAAAAATTTGGTGGTGTAATTCAGAACATGTTTTTGAGAAGGTGTTTCCATATATAACAAACTTTAAAAAAGGCTATATCCTGTTGGAAATAAACTTGGTTTTTAAGGAAACATTGATTATGTGACAAATTTTATTCTTGTATTTAGGGAAGCACAAAATATATGGTAATAAATATTAGAGTTATCAAAAAAAGATTAGAGAAGAATCTAGACTAAACAAATATGTAAAATGAAGAAAAGTCTAGAGAAAGAACAGTCTAGAGATTCTCTCTTATATAAATTAGGATGTAATCACTCATTTGTATCAATCAAGCAAATATGAAACAAATTATGTAATCAATCAATAATCAAGCAAGAAAAAGAATCAAGCAATAAATTTTTTTTTCCTCCCTTAAAATATTCTACTTTCTTCTAATTTTTTTTTCTTCCTCCACATAAATTTCAACAAAGTGGTATCGGAGCAACACAAATTTTCTACAAAGTGGTATCAGAGCCTGGTTGAAATTATGGCATTTCTATTTCTTTCGACGTTTGTTCTCACAAAAGAGAATTTTGAGGAATGGAGCAGTATGAAAAAAGAGGAGCTAATCTCCAAAGGTCTATGGGAAATTGTTGAAAATGGCTATGAATGGCGTAAAGACATGCAGAGTATGTCGCAAATGGACAAGAAAGCCTTTGCGAAATTAAAACGGAATGATTACCGTGCTCTTTCTGTGATTGCTGAGAACGTCGATGAAAAAGCTTCGGATCTCATTTTTAGAGGAAGGTGTACAAAAGATTCATGGAATCTTTTGAAAAAGGTGTACGGAAAAGATGATGCAAAGATAATGAATGAAGATAAGTTGATTGATGAGAAAGATGAAAAGAAGGATAGCGAAAGTGTGAACGAGAAGGAGCAAGAGAAGAAGAAAGAAGAGACTTTGCCAGAGCCTGTGGAAGAAGAGATAATGGATGAGACAGAAAAGGAGGGGAAAAAGGAGGTGCAGAAGCAAAAGGAAGCTGGGACTGCTGCTTATAAAAGGATGGATACTGAAGTTGGGCTTGATGCAAATAATGCCATGAATGTTTATAGAGCGGTTGAATCAAATGAAGTAGGAAAAGAAAATATAGCTAAAGTTGAAGAAAGTTTAGTGCCCATAGTCGAACAAGAGAAGAATGAATCTGATATTATTGCAGTGAGTTCGGTCATCGAGGCGGAAGAGGAGAATAAAAGTTCTAGTAACATTAATGCTATTGAAAAAAAAAAGAGATTTGAAATCTATTGAAGTTGAGTTTTGCACTAATGATGTTGAAGAAGCTGACAGTGTAGTGGAGTTGAATGAGGTAGACGATGAACAAAAAACTCAAGTTGAAGAAGTAAGTGAAGCGGTGCCTAATACGAAGAATGACGATAATGAGAAGCTTGATGATGTTACTGAATCTAAAATTATTAATGAGAAAGAGGATGCTATCGTGGAAGAAGAGTCTAAAGTCGCGCTTGAAGCTGTTGGTGAGAAAAAGTCGAGCGTTGTTTGTTCGATATTAGTTAACACAAACAAAGAAATTGAATTGAACAAATACTGTAAAAGTGAATTTTTTAAAGAATATAAAGATGCCATATATGATTCATTCAAAGTTTATGACACCGGAATAAGATGGAAGCTAGAGCGCACACTTTTTGGAACGTCATGTGCTAATGAAGGAGGACAAAAAGAATGGAGCACCGTTGAGGAAGTTGCATCGAAGATCTTCATATTGGGAAAGAGGAAGAAACGAAAAAAGAAAATTTGGATAATTTCTTTAGTCCTACCAAAGCACGTAAAATACAAAGAATCAAAATCTTGCATCAATTTGCAAAACCAAGTTTACGGGGGGGGGGTGTTGGAAATAAACTTGGTTTTTAAGGAAACATTGATTATGTGACAAATTTTATTCTTGTATTTAGGGAAGCACAAAATATATGGTAATAAATATTAGAGTTATCAAAATAAGATTAGAGAAGAATCTAGACTAAACAAATATGTAAAATGAAGAAAAGTCTAGAGAAAGAACAGTCTAGAGATTCTCTCTTATATAAATTAGGATGTAATCACTCATTTGTATCAATCAAGCAAATATGAAACAAATTATGTAATCAATCAATAATCAAGCAAGAAAAAGAATCAAGCAATAATTTTTTTTTCCTCCCTTAAAATATTCTACTTTCTTCTAATTTGTTTTTCTTCCTCCACATAAATTTCAACAAAGTGGTATCGGAGCAACACAAATTTTCTACATATCCAACGTTTCATGTTTAAATATATGGACTTGAGTTTGTCTTTCTCTTACATTTGGATATCGTATACGCAGTCTAAAACCGTAATTTTGCATCTTTAATATTAAAATCTTGACAACTTCCAAGTTGAAGAACTGTCTTACCTTAGTATGTTGAATGCTTATTATTCAGCTTTTAGTTTAATAATCCATGTTTGAGTCGAAACTTGTTCAAATTTGAGGATGTGGTGTAGCTAATGTTTCAGTGATTCTTCTTATTCAGTTTTACTGAGTCATTCATCGTGGTTTTATGGAGCCAACAATTTAATATTTTTTTGTGCGTGATGCATACTCCTGTTTTTCTGTTTTTAACAAGGAACTGAGATTTTCAATTTAATGTGATATTCAATGAATGCAGACACTTTTGGAGGTAGTGAAAGAAAAAATAAAATTTGATGGTAGTTCTAATGGTGCAGTAGATGATCTTGACATTAATCCAATTGCAGAAGTTTGTAGTTCCGACACGAAGAAAAATTACTGTTGACCGGTTAGTTCTACTTCTATAAAACAAGTAAAGGTGACTTGAGCTGTAAAAGCTGTAACTGGAAAAAAAAGTCGTGAATTTTCAGATGGAGGCTTCGTTATTTGGCCAGAGTTTCGTATTCGATATTTGTAGAATTTCATTTATGTACTGAAGTTAGCAACCTAATTATATATTGAATTTGACAGCTTAATTATGTATTGTACTTGTGTATTGTTAACCGATATTCTATGTCGTTACGTGATTATGAATGTTGTCTATTGGTATGCATTGAGTTTAAATTGAGAATAATATTATTTTTTGATTCATATTAATTATCGTCTATATTATCATCATGTCGGTTATTAATGTTACTATTAAAATTTATAATTGTTGTGAAATAAAATTTTGTAGCATGTATAAGCATTGCAAACAACAATATTGCAACAAGTATAAGCATTGCAAACTAAAATCCTCCAACGTTTATAAGCATTGGCAAAGAAAATCTACCAATGTTTACAAGCATTGCAAAAGATAATCTACCAACGCTTATAAGCATTGCGAAAGAAAATATACTATCGCTTATAAGCGCTGGGAGAGAAAATCTACCTACACTTATATACGTTGGAAATAAATTGCCACGCCCTCATAGCACACTAATAAGCGTTGCTGAAATTGTTTGCGATTGGTATACTCGTTGGGAATCACCTGTTTTGGTGTAGTGAGTCGTTGCCTATATCGACATGCATTTGTAAATCTATTTTCTATAAACTACTTCCTTCGACGAAGATAGGGTCAATAAGGAACTTTTCTAAAAACATTTGTTTTGAGGTTTCTCCTCTATGCCAATTAACGTCGGTAATGACAAAAAGGAGAACTTTTATTAAATTATTTTTTGAAAGGGGAGTAGAGACCTTAACTCTATTGTTTGTCGCCATTAATTTGACGATAGGCTTTAATTGTTGTTTGTTGTGTGAAGTCGAAAGGGTTAACCCTTTCGGAATGGCTTGAATATGGAATTCGACACCTATGGGGGAGTCGAGGAAGATTGGCAATGACATGGGTGTCATGCCCATTGTAGTCTAAATTGGACTTTGATTATATACCATTGGAATGTTTAGGTTGTTTGGTAGTTGACCATTACTTAGATATTGCATTTGTGTGACATTGGGAGGTCCAATATATGGAAAATTGGAAAGTACCAATTAAATTAAACTATAGATAATGCTATCCAGGCCCATTGATTTGCACAGTATGTGGGATTAAGAAGGAGCTTTCGTTTTTGTATTAGCGGAAAGTTGCTCGACGAAGCACGAGATGGGAATCAAAAGGGGAAGTGGTTCTGTGTTAGTGGGATGCGAATCCACGAAGCACGGTATGAGAATTAAAGATAGAATGAGGTTTCGACTTTGTTGCCTCGCAAAGAAGTCTTTGCGAAGCACAATATGGAAGCTAAGAAAAAAGGAAATGATAAGTAAAAATGAAGAAATCGTTAAGATAGTTGGTCAGTATAAACAGGGATGAGAATCCATTGTGTGTTGCATGTTATATGTTGTTATTGTTTTATGTATTATGGTGATAATTGCACTAAACATTGAAGTGCCGGAGCATAGGGTTAGACATGTTTCGTAGCATGATTTTAGCGAGAGGGAAACTCCTTGCACTATGCGACGTGGTCTCTGTAACAACCCGCTCGGAATGGGCCTAAATTCCGAACCAGAAAAGGCTCATCGGAACTTAGAGTCACTCTAAACGGACCATTGGTTCCTAGAAAGAAATACTAAAAACATATATCATAAAGCAATCAAGATGAAATCAGAATCTCAAACAGAGGAAGGAATAAAATATAATATAACATAAATAGATGTACCATATAAAAAGTCATAAATGTCAAATACAAGTCTCAAAAGATAACAGGTACATCGATAATTATCCTAAAATACGTGATAACAACAATAATAATAGTACTACTGCCAAAAATATCTAAATCTCCATCAAAAGGCTCCTCCTCCAAGAAATCAATAATCGTCGCTGATGTAGGATCCTCACCTACTACCTGTTTATGTTAAGAGGAGGGAGGTCACAACATAAAGTTTAAGTGAATGAAAAGCATATAAGTTTCAGAATGACTATTTCCTATATTTAGCAGTGTAAACTCTTCATGTTAGGTCTACACAACAAATATACACAACTTAAACATACAAGGCGGACATCCATATAGTCACTTAATTCCTATATGAAAATCTAAGGGCAGACATCCCTACAGTCACTAAATACACCATAATTAAAACTAAGAGCGGACATCCTTACAGTCACTTAATACCCGACGAGGCGGGATATACGTTGTCACTTAAGGCCGTTATCTAACTTATTAAGGGCGTACATCCCTACAGTCACTTAATACCTATGGCGGACGCCTAGCCACTTAAAAACCTCATCCTAACGTCAACATCATAAAATATATATACTCTCTTTGTAGATCGGCAAATAGTAACGACCACTTAATACCAGGTTTTAGTAGGAGTGTGACACCATTTACAACCCTCATTGCAGACCATCTTGCTATTATCTAGCTGTCCCTATGGGTGAACTCCTAGGCACTTAATACAATCCTTAGACGGTGGTTTGTTTAGGCATTTTATATAAACCGCTCCTAGGTTAGCCTTCACAAATACCCTAGATAAGAAGCGGACATTACTTGGAGACTTACCGTACTCATACGCTATCGTCTAATAAGACCATTTAATACCTTATATAAGAGAAAGGCGAACCCAAAGACCACTTAAATCCTGAAGGGCAGGTCCCATGACTTGGGTCCAGAAGCAAGGAGTGAACCTTAGGGACGGACCTAGTCCTAACCACCTAATACCTAACAAGAGGCGGGCCAACCACTTAATACCTTTCCTAAGGCAGGTCTACTTCACACAAATATATATATATATATATATATATATATATATATATATAAACACACTCGACATCTGACATTAAGTCGTCCACTTGTGGATGCTGGATTTGTCGGGCAGTTCCGGGCAGACTTCTACTATAAGCTAGGCTTGACATGGCATCTAAGTGTACTAATTATAATGGTCAACGACACCTAGAACTCTCACATTAACCATCTTACTTTTAGATGTTGGATATGTCGGTCTGTTCTAGGTTGGCTTCTACAACAAGTAATGATTATCCTCGTGTATATGTGTCATTAATTATAATTAAAGCCATTAACTCACACATATGCATACAAATTCCTATGGGGACATTCAAATTCTATTTCCTAGTTTAAACGTATTTAGTATGCACTTAATATGCATTAATTTTACGCTTATTACGCTATAAATATATATAAATATAGGCATGAATAACGTGAACGAGATTAAAGTCCAAACCATGTTCGAAATGTCAATCCTAACAATCACTATTAAGGTATACAAGTTAATTTCCATATAAATTAACATGGTCCAACGTGCATATTAACAATAAATGATAAAAAGTGAAATAACAACATCGACATACAACTTATAACTAAGGACTAAATGATTATTTCAATAAGAGAATAGAAACAAGGTGTAATATTCCTAAATACATAAGTAAAATCCTCAATTTGGTACTATTCCACTTTTAATGTAATTTTTTATACAAAACCATAATACTTTAATAATTTGCAGATAATACGTTCAAACGATCTATTTTAGAAATAGATATTTAAACCTATTCAAATTTCAATATTCAAGTCCTTAAGCTTTTACAACAAAAATACACACATATATGAATTTACAGATTTAAAATAGGAGAATTAGACCATATTCAAGAATCATACCAACACCCAAATATATTTTCTATTATTACATCAATAATCCAAACTCAACTAAAATTGATTGACCATTTCTACGTACAAACATAAATAATGGAAGATTTGGGGTTTTTGATATTGTTTTCTTTTCATATAAATCCAAATCTTCGTAGGCACAATAATCCATATATAGACCATCAAATCGTAGTAAATAGAAAGCTTAAATGATTTTCAGTCACATTGATTTGATATAGAAAACTATAGAATTTGCTTTAGAATTGAAATTTGGATTCTACCTATGAAACCGTGCTCTAATTCTTCTATAATATATATATATATATATATATATATATATATATGAGAATTAGAATCTCGTATATATAAACCAAATTTCGAGAATTCTAAATCTATAGAGAACTTAGATTAGAGAAGGTAGAATTAAGATAAGAGAGGTTGAAGACTTCCTAACCTCTCTCTGGAAATTGGCAATGGCAGAAGGGTAGAATGTACGCATTGTGACGGCAAGGAATTTCGCTCGGTCCGAACCAGTCGCTAAACTGACCCAGACCGTTCGAAACGCCCTATCGTTTGAGAACACGACAAAATAGAATGCATGCAAAAGAACATTTCACTGTTATTACAACAATGCATCAGATTACAAGAATATACAGAGTATAAACAAATAAATATTACACAGAAATATCAGAGATTTAAATTACATTTAAATACATCGCAGCGGAAAATAATACAATACACAACTAGAAGAGATATACGGATACAAAGCTTTCCGGATATCATTCCAGCTGTAAACCAGGATCCTGTGAATATAAATCTGCAAAACCAAAACTACTAGCTGCCCGTGTCGAAAATAGGGGCACCCAGAGTTTAGGTTAAAACAATAAACTTCAGGTCAGTCATGTAACTGGTGTGAGAGCTAAAACAGTTATTAATCTTTATTTTAAATCATTAGGTAAATCAAGGGACCACGCCGTATAACACGGAACGGGTTTCCTCCCAAGAATACCAGTGCATAAAACAAACAACGCAATGCTAAATAAAGAAAAATGAAGCTGTTATAAGACCCAGGTCCCATCACACAATGCAACGCAGCCGAGGATAGGGTTTTCCCTTATAACAGCCAAAGAATGCTTGATACGGTTAAAACAAATCGTTTGATACTATTATAAGTGCATAGTGTATAAAACAACTTCAAATCATAAGTACCAATCATAGGCGGCATGAATGCCCCATAACACTATGTCGCCATATATAATGTTTACAATCAAAACCGCAAGACGTTGTATTGGAAGTTGGGTTATCATTTATGGTATGAACCGAGGCAAAAGATAGTCCTCTACCGATTCGAGACGCTCTAGCCCGTGTCTCAGGAACAGCCGCAACTGCCCCATGGATCGTCAGGGCCGGTCCACCGATGTGGATTATTATGCCTGAACACTGCGTTTCCCCGCCCTTTGGGGCGTAAGCCTGGCCCGTCAGCCGACCAGAAGCATCGGCCGAAACCGATATCACGAGGCGCCTCGCTTTTCAGCAAGTAATAATAAGTAACATCCACATGAGTCAAACTCATCAGCCAGTTCAAGCACTGACACCACTCCTAACTAGAAAGAAACGCATGTCCTCCCTGATGTCCGTCTCCCGTTTTTGATTCATACCGGGTGTGATACTCGCGAATCAACGTTACACAAAGCTACGCCACAAAGGCCGTGCTTCGATCATCAACCACAAGACTTTGCTTTTCAACAGAAGCCTTGATCATTTGCATCTTAGCATGCCACACTGACAATTCACTCCATGCGATTGATATCCATCAATATATAACCCCTGAGCTCGTACGTCTCAGAGAAGGGCGTTAAGCAAGAGAATAAATTCTCCGCCGCCAAACAGATATATATTTAATAGAGATCAATCACACGGACTAAAATCCAATGTCAGACACACAGTCCATTTACAAGTCCGTTCTGGGTCTGAACGAAACCGGAGGCACCTAGTACCCCGCATATCCATCGATCTCCATGTACGTCTGGACGATCACTAACTGTTTCCATCTTCTTGGGTGTACAACCCAATCAAGATCATCAGTAATCACCCAAACGACGTGAAGACTTCCGGTCTTCGATCACCGTCTTCATCTTCGACTTATCGTCGTATCAGTTATTCAGAATGGGATAAACCCGGTCTTTCCGAATAACTCGCGTATATTTAAAATAAGTGTTACACAAACACAACATATGCCTCATTCCAATTCATCAGTCACTAACCGTAAATTAATCAAGAGAATAATTCCCCAAATATTAACCCCGAAGGCCGAAACCAACATCAGATCAATATCCAGAAAACCATTCTGCTTGGCTAACCGACAGTTAGTTTCTAAATTTCACGTTCATAGGGAAAGGTTCCCATTAATTTTATCAAAGATAAATTCCTTGAATTTATTCTTTAATCTACTTTTGAATTTCGATTCAACTAGTCGGGATTAACGAAACTTACCGAAGTAATCATTTGTTTTAATTTCCCAATCCCAACCTATTCATCCCATGAAGTAAAACTGGTAATACTTCATATCTAACACCACGGTGTTATCGGTAAATTCAATTACCATCTCACGTTCAAATCTAATTAAAGATTTGACTATCTCCTGGAGCAAAACTGGTGGTACTCCATTTTCGATCTTTTCAATCTAATTAAAGATTCATTAAAACTCCACTTAGTTTTAATCTGTGACTGGGTTAAAGAATCAGTGTCTTTTAAAACACGGTTCACGATAAACCCAAAGTCACATTCCATTAATTATCGGGTTAAAGAACGAGTGTTATTTAAAACACTGTCCACGATAAACCAAAAAATCAATATCAATTCAATTTCAATTAAATATTATTTAATTGGTACACTTCATTAAATCTAAATAAAAAGATTTAATCTTTTCTCAACTGGGTTCAAGAACAGTGTTAGTGAAGACACCATTCACGACAAACCCAAATCACATTTGATATTCAATATAAGGCTCTGAATAGAAAATATATTGGCTTATATTCAATATCAAATTCTACGATTAACAAATGTCGTATTGGAAATAACGGTATAAATATATATCTTTCAAATTTCCATAACAACATCTGTATAATCACGAATTCCAACATCGAAATATTCCGAAGACAATTTCGATTCAAATCCATTCCAATGCAATCATTGGAAATTTTGGTTATTTTTAAAACCCTTTTCGAATTCAATTTATTTATTTAAAAATAAATAGAATTATAATTCTAGTTCAAAACTAGTTCATTTCGATAAAAATCTATTTTTATCTTTTCAAATATGGAGTTTTTCATCCCAATTCTTCTCAAATCATTTCTTATGATTTTACACAAATTATTACTATTTTTAATAATTTTATCAAGGCCCGTACAGTCGATTTCCATCAACGGCCATCGAACTGCACTTACATCGACCTTTTTCAAATTTGATTTGGACATAATTCCAAATCCAACCGTTAGATTTCTAATTTCTAATATTCGTTAGAAAGCTCTTTTCGATACGAACCCAACGGTTCCGGTTTTAGGAGAATCCGACGGTCGGATCTCCCGTAATGTCCGTTTGAAATATATGGTCGAAATTCACGAATTGCCGCGGCGCGGCGCGTTCTATTCAGGCCATTATATTATATATATAATATATATTTCATCGATTTCTATTTAAAACGAATTATATAAATAGTTTTAAATTCGTTTCAAAAGCAATTTCAACTTCCTTTTCAATTCAAATCAAAATTGAATTCTTCTTTATAAATTCGTTTTAAAATTCATTTCTATTCAATTCAAATTTCAATTTAATTTGAATTCATTTCAATTCGCTTTCAATTCAATTTGAATTCGTTTTCAATTCAATTCATTTCGAAATCTTTTTCAATTCAATTCATTTCGAAATCGTTTTCAATTCAATTCATTTCGAAATCGTTATATATTCAATCCATTTCGAAATCGTTATATATTCAATTCATTTCGAAATCGTTTTTAATTCAATTCATTTCGAAATCGTTTTTAATTCAATTCATTTCGAAATCGTTATATATTCAATTCATTTCGAAATCGTTATATATTCAATTCATTTCGAAATCGTTATATATTCAATTCATTTCGAAATCGTTATATATTCAATTCATTTCGAAATCGTTATATATTCAATTCATTTCGAAATCGTTATATATTCAATTCATTTCGAAATCGTTATATATTCAATTCATTTCGAAATCGTTATATATTCAATTCATTTCGAAATCGTTATATATTCAATTCATTTCGAAATCATTATATATTCAATTCATTTCGAAATCGTTTGTAACAACCCGTATTTTTCTACCAACTTAATTGGATTATTTTAAATATTTTAATAATTTAAAATATTGGTTTGAGGTTGGATAATCGAATTTAACGATTATATTGTGAATATATTATATAAAATAAATAATAAATATTATTTTAATTTCCAAAATATGGGAAATTGTCGAAATTGAAATATACTGTGATCCGACAGTTTAAAGTGGTCAAATATTGTTTATACTGAAATTTTAGTGACAATTCGTTTTGAAAACGACGACGAATATATATAGTTTATAATTTAATTAATTAACGAGCTGCAGCGGCGCGGTAGTTCGCGATTTGGCGTTTTGAACTTCAATTGGTCGTACCGGGTTCAAAATAAGTCGGATTTCATCGAAACAAGAAACGTCGGGACCGGTTTGACGATATCTTTCCAATGGTAGAGAAAAATCCAGTTTTCGTCGTGTAGATTTTATTTTATATCCAAATCAAATTCTCAGAAAAACAGCGCCAGGAATTCCTTTATATATATAGCGCTGCATATATATAAAATAAGGGTTTTTAAATATTTGAGTATCAATTTGGCTTTGGAATTCAACCCGGGATATTTTTCCTTGGTAATACATCAAATTCTGGTTGTGTATGGCCAACTGCAATATTTTGATATTATTATATTGAAGTATTTTAAAATTGGGTAATTTTATTCGAAACTGGCCAGTTCAAAAGGGACATTTTTCAAACGACCTCTGTTTTCGACGAAATAAATTTTATTGAGACCGTAACGGTAAATTATTGCCAGATTTTCAGACGGCACGTAAATCGGTGTTATTCTGTGAGCGTGGCAAAATAAAATGCAAAATAAATCGATATAATTGGACGTGTACAAACGCTATTTGAGCATACGAGCTCGGAATTCGACGAAACAAGTTTCGTTAGGACCGTATCGTCAAATTATACGATGCCGTCCAGTTGCGTCTCGAACGAGGTTCGTATGTGAGTGCAGGAGCGAATAAACGAGGTTCGAAAACGCGATAGACACGAATAAATATCGTTAGTCAGTGTCGGTTGTCACATCAGCTTAAAATATAATATTTTTCACCTATATATACCCCCACCATCTACATTTCCAGCCCACAACCCATTCTTCATTGTAATTTTGCAAATAAGTCCACTTTTACAAAATCAATTATATTTTCCAATCCGTGATGAATTCATGGGAGGTACCAAAGCAAAAGTTGTAGATCGGGAGGTTGTCTACCTATAGCAAAAAGTTGGGGTGGTTTCGACAAGTGTGGTGGTCGAAATTGGGGTTAAAAGCCAGAAAACCACTTTCAGTTTTGGCAGAAATTGGAGAGATTCGCTTGATTTCAGGTGATGGGACTTTGGGGCTTTCGAAGAGGGGAGAGAGGGCTTTCGTTTGGCGGTGGTTTGAGGTCAAACGATGAACTAAGGTGGAAGTAATCAAAGTTGAACTGAAGAGGTCGATTTTCGGGTTTAGTTTCGAAGCATGGTCGGATTTTTACAATTTCCGGCGGCAGGGATCATCGGTGGCGTCGCGGACTAGGGGGAATCAGAGCATGGTGGTGAGGCGAAGGGATCGGAGGTGGTCCGGTCGCTGATGGGCGTCTGTGGCGGGTGAATTTTGGGTTTAAATCAAGTTGGGACAAACTAGAAATTCACGGCGTCAGACGGGTTTTGGGGTTTGCCGATTCCAGCGATGGAGGAAGGGACCATGGCGGAGAGATGGGGGTTGTCAGGGTGGTCTCAGGTTTGACGGCGGCGGCGGAATTTGAGGAGTAAGGTGGCGTGTTCTTGGACGTCGGGTTCAAAGGGGAACCATCGGGGAAGAAGAACCCCATAAGAAGGAAAACACGTTTCGACTATAACGAGGCTGACGTGGCAAAAATAGTTAAGAAAGGTAATTAACGGTGAGTTATTTAATTTAAATATTAATTAGTTAATTAAAAATCGTATATTTATCCAAACTTTAAACGAACGTAACTTGTTCAAACTTTAACGAAATTTAACGAAACAAGATCCGTTGGGATCGCAGGGACGAGACCTACCCAATGGCACTGAGTAGGAGTCAATCCAACGCAGTTGAAATTTCAGCAAATTTCGAACGTCCGACTCAAATTAAAAGCGTCAAACGCGTCAACCGTTGACCAGAACAAACTCTGGTGAGTTAATTCTCACACCTTCTGGAATACTGTGATGTGGTAAAGTCACGGTAAATTATATTTTGCGGTTAACAGTTTAAATTGACTGATTGGATGCGATGGATGCAAGTTGCTTGTTGTTGATTGATGGTTGCAGTTATTTATATTCTGCAAATTGTTTAATTCGCATATTGTTATCAACTGACATCTGTGATGCAGAGAAGGACAGGTTGGAGGATCCGACCGGATTCCTCAAATTTACTGTATTTGTTTTTGTTGTGCATATATATGGATTGTTCACATCATCTGACACCAAAACTATTTGAATGTTGATAGTTGAATATACAACCATCGTTGTTGTGGTTAAAGTCAATTGTTTGTGTTGACTGAGTAGATGGGCAGTAATGGTCTAGTCGTAGGGTTTTGACATTGTTCTACCGTCAGGGAAATTGATGGGGTTTCAAAGTTATAATTTATTTATAACTGAATTTTAAGTTATTCAATTATTTCATACGAGTATTTAAATCGGGAATTTAAATTAAATAAGTTAAATAGAGTTATTAAGAGAATTTAGTTAAATGGTTTTGATCAGTTGAGAAGCAGAAATCAAGATATTCCATAGGTTGTTAAAAAGGGAAATTTATTGTTTCAAACAATTAAAATGTGACTTAAATTAATTAAGTTAATTAATTAATTTAAGAAAGGGGAAATGACAATTGGAATTTCAGTTAATAGTTAACTAATGTGTATGGTTGGTAAATCCACCAGTGCAAGTAGAATGGTCAAAGGAAATAAATGTTGGTTAAATATTTATTAAAGTTATCAAATAGTGTTGGATATTAGTTAATCTTCGATTAACTATAGTCTAAAGAGATAGTTGAATTGGTTATTGTTAATAACCTGGATTATTATCGAGTAAGCACGTAAACATGATAATAATGCTATTTTGGGTTAAGATTAAAGTTAACTATATTTTGATATAGTAGATGTTAAAGCAAGTTATTCTTTAAATTTCAAATAATTTAAAGTGGTGAATTCAATTTAATGCCAAGAAAGAATTTATTAAAGGGATTTGTAAAATCCAAGTTTCAACAAGATTTAATATATGAAATTCATTTAACCAGTGATCAAATGACGATGAGGTTTAGCCAAAGAGGCGATAAAGGTTTATTATAAAATGTCCAAGTAGATGAAATCAATTTATGTGACGAGGGATTTATATTATAAATCAAAAGGTTTTAAGTGGAAGAATATTTGAAGTTAAAGTGATGTTTTAATGGATATTAATTTAGATAAGGGAATTAAGTAAAAGACTTTAAAAGAAGATTTCAAATGTAAGAAACAATTTATGGGATCGATTTGAAATCGATAAGGTAAATAAGATTTGGGAAAATGGTTAAGTGATAGACTGATGTTATTCCGAGATAAGAACGGGTTGACTAAGGTCTGAGAGGTAACTAAAATACCGTAACTCGGTTGGCCTCGCTATTATCGAGGAACAGTATTAGTTTGAAGTAAGTGAAGTTGTTGAAATTGTTTTACCCTATACGAGGTACATCGAACTCTAATGCAAGATTTTGGGAATTAAATAATATTGCAATGATGGTTCCAAAGGAAATAAGAATAAGTGCTTTAAAATTTATTTTAAACATTTGTTATTCAATTAGAGTTGATCGAATATAGTTAGAGTTAGTCAAACAAAGTTATCTAGGAAAAAGTTCCATTGCGTACGACTGCTAGCGTAATTCGCAGGGCTGCAGATAGCCTATGGCGGTCGGATGTTTCCTGAGGGAATCAGGCGTAACCATTGTGATCGCTGCGATCTAGAGTCGAGCGAATGGAGTTAAGTCGAGTATTAGTTAATAGGAGTAATCAAGTCAAGTTTGTCGAGTTAAATAAGTCGAGTCAGTCAAGTTAGAGTTAATCAACCAAAGTAAATTTGTTAAAGTTAGTCAAAAGGGAATTTGGTTAAATATATTTTAAAGGAGGTCGAGTTGTGCCAAGTACTGAATCAGAAAACTCATTGTGTTCACACTATTGTTAATTGATAGTTAAAACACCGACTATCAAACCCAACCAATACGATTGTTGGTTCGGAAAGTCCGGGATTGAATTATATTCGAAAACCATTCCGACCATCAAATACGTGAAGACGTCGATTGAAGACGGAGCAAGTGAAGACCGTGGATCTTCATAAGCGGAAGGACTACTTGTTGAATTTCTCTGGCCTGCAGCCAGAGTTATTTTGATTTGTGATTCTGTCGTGGTTGAAATCCACGGGTTGCAAGGACTTCTCGCTACTGATTCATGGGGTGATTCCTATATGAGATGCAGTAGGAGAGTACCTTCGGTTCATCCTGTTCCTGGATGACTTGTATGGACGGATGTCTGACAGAGTATTTCCAAAGGAATTACATGCGTTGATTTCTCCAAACGTACGATAGTTGACGGCGGAGAAATGGTTATTCTCTAGCCAGATAGCTAGAGTATGTTTGTGGACGTCAATCAAGTGTGATCTGGCGGATCTGACGATGTGGCATTCAAAGTGAATGATGACCAGATGTTCTAGAGATAAAGTTCTAGCCTCAAGCCTCATCAACCGGGAAATGACAAAAATCGGGCAGGCAGCATGGCTATGTGGGTCGCTCCCATTAGGATGTATGATCACCTATCTAGAGAAATTCCTATTGCTTCTTTATCTATTCGATGCTGACCCTATTCGGGTGGCGGTTGTTGATCCCAACCGTCAGTGATATACATTCGATACACTCAAGCGAAATGAGTGGTCGGTCATGTGAGGGCCGGGTTGCAAGATGTTCTTGTTGAACCCAGTGTATTCGCCTCTAGAGATACACGTGCGGAAGGTGGACCCATACCTTGTCAAGTTGGAATCCAATATCCAATAAGCGCCCACGGTTTTTCGATTGTATACTATATATGTGGAGCGTGAGATGCAAGCGTTCCTCTAGATTATTATTTACTTGTATTTAGACATTATGATAATATCAGAGAAAGATATTGATTTCAAAAATGTTTTGGGTTATAGTAAGGTAAAAACCGTCCGTGTTTATGTGTGGACTGGTCTTACTATTATTCTTTGATTTCATAAAGGATTTTGCAAAGTTAAACAAGTGTGTGTTCTGTGAATTTATCACTGAAAGTATTCCAGACTGACCCGGTGTATTTTGTTTTAAATCAAATGTGCTCGGGTCAGACCGAGTATGTTCCAGGTTAGGTTTCGCTTGGAGTTTCAGGAGCTGGAAGCAGGCGGCTTCACTGCTAGTTATTCAAAGTTATTATTCCGCTGTGACTAATGTATGTGTACTCTGATGATTGGTATGTTTTATATAGTTCTTTGTATAAAGAGATTTGATATTATATTTTATCTGTTCCGCTGTGAGATTCTGATGTGTTCCTCTTCTTTCTTCTATTCTAATACTTCTTTCTTTCTATTCTCACCTTCTAACTTCTTTCTCATGACAATCTGGGGGTTCGATACTTGGGTTTTGGCAAGTGATACGAGTTTATGTATTGTTGTCGAGAACCCGATTGTCGTTCTTTTCCCCGGGTCGTTACAGTGGTATCAGAGCTATTGGTTTAATGATTAACCTTGGCTCTGTGGTGTGACTCAATAGAGATGGGGTTAGCAGTACCCTAGATTGAGTTTGAGTAGATATACGAGAGAGCGTATTTGTGATTTGATATAAAATTATTTTTAATGATTATTTTTGCCCAATTTTATTTTATAATAAAATAAAGGTAAAAGTTATTATAGTATGGGCAATCATCTTGATTGGTTAATGTTGGTTGTATAATATGTTTGTAGTGTATGGTTGATTGCTTGAATATAACCTGAACTTGAAATAGATAGACTTGGTTGAAAAACCAAAGATGAAATAAACAAGTTGGGTAATCAATCCAAATGTAACAGATCTGAATGGATAATTTAAGAAATAAGCGAAGTGATATAAATAATTATAATCTCGTGTGGGTTGAACTGTGTATATAATTGGTTGGTGTGGAATGATATGGATGTATCGAACATAATTGGCATTTGTTGATAACTGATAAGTTTGTTTGAGTTGAGAACAGGTGTAAAGTGCCAGTTCAGCTTTAAACCCAACCAAAGGAGAAAATCTGGAGTTATTTGAATCCAGTTGAGTAGAGTTGCAAAATCAATTAAGCAGGCTCGAATAAATACATCGCTTATTGCATAATATCGCTCGCCAAAAGGTACGCCAACGAAAATATGAAATTTTGGTTTTGTTTGGATTTTGAGTTTGGATTTTGAATTTTCCGACCATGAGAGTCGATGTATACATATTTCTTGATCCTGCGATATTGCAGATGTCCCTCCGTACAGGGGAGACTCTGCCGAAATTTTTCTAAAATTCAAGGAGTCAGAAAATTTTTGGAATTTTTTTTAGGAAATTCTTTCCTTTGAAATAAATTGGTTTTAAAACCAATAGGGTCAGTTTGAAAATAAATTCGAGTTTTAAATTTTATTATTTTTGAAAAGACAATAATAGACGGCATTTCTTCTACCTTAGCAATTTCGAGGACGAAATTATTTTAAGGGGGAAGGAATGTAACGACCCGTATTTTTCTACCAACTTAATTGGATTATTTTAAATATTTTAATAATTTAAAATATTGGTTTGAGGTTGGATAATCGAATTTAACGATTATATTGTGAATATATTATATAAAATAAATAATAAATATTATTTTAATTTCCAAAATATGGGAAATTGTCGAAATTGAAATATACTGTGATCCGACAGTTTAAAGTGGTCAAATATTGTTTATACTGAAATTTTAGTGACAATTCGTTTTGAAAACGACGACGAATATATATAGTTTATAATTTAATTAATTAACGAGCTGCAGCGGCGCGGTAGTTCGCGATTTGGCGTTTTGAACTTCAATTGGTCGTACCGGGTTCAAAATAAGTCGGATTTCATCGAAACAAGAAACGTCGGGACCGGTTTGACGATATCTTTCCAATGGTAGAGAAAAATCCAGTTTTCGTCGTGTAGATTTTATTTTTTGTCCAAATCAAATTCTCAGAAAAACAGCGCCAGGAATTCCTTTATATATATAGCGCTGCATATATATAAAATAAGGGTTTTTAAATATTTGAGTATCAATTTGGCTTAGGAATTCAACCCGGGATATTTTTCCTTGGTAATACATCAAATTCTGGTCGTGTATGGCCAACTGCAATATTTTGATATTATTATATTGAAGTATTTTAAAATTGGGTTATTTTATTCGAAACTGGCCAGTTCAAAAGGGACATTTTTCAAACGACCTCTGTTTTCGACGAAATAAATTTTATTGAGACCGTAACGGTAAATTATTGCCAGATTTTCAGACGGCACGTAAATCGGTGTTATTCTATGAGCGTGGCAAAATAAAATGCAAAATAAATCGATATAATTGGACGTGTACAAACGCTATTTGAGCATACGAGCTCGGAATTCGACGAAACAAGTTTCGTTAGCACCGTATCGTCAAATTATACGATGCCGTCCAGTTGCGTCTCGAACGAGGTTGGTATGTGAGTGCAGGAGCGAATAAACGAGGTTCGAAAACGCGATAGACACGAATAAATATCGTTAGTCAGTGTCGGTTGTCACATCAGCTTAAAATATAATATTTTTCACCTATATATACACCCACCATCTACATTTCCAGCCCACAACCCATTCTTCATTGTAATTTTGCAAATAAGTCCACTTTTACAAAATCAATTATATTTTCCAATCCGTGATGAATTCATGGGAGGTACCAAAGCAAAAGTTGTAGATCGGGAGGTTGTCTACCTATAGCAAAAAGTTGGGGTGGTTTCGACAAGTGTGGTGGTCGGAATTGGGGTTAAAAGCCAGAAAACCACTTTCAGTTTTGGCAGAAATTGGAGAGATTCGCTTGATTTCAGGTGATGGGACTTTGGGGCTTTCGAAGAGGGGAGAGAGGGCTTTCGTTTGGCGGTGGTTTGAGGTCAAACGATGAACTGGGGTGGAAGTAATCAAAGTTGAACTGAAGAGGACGATTTTCGGGTTCAGTTTCGAAGCATGGTCGGATTTTTACAATTTCCGGCGGCAGGGATCATCGATGGCGTCGCGGACTAGGGGGAATCAGAGCGTGGTGGTGAGGCGAAGGGATCGGAGGTTGTCCGGTAGCTGATGGGCGTCTGTGGCGGGTGAATTTTGGGTTTAAATCAAGTTGGGACAAACTAGAAATTCACGGCGTCAGACGGGTTTTGGGGTTTGCCGATTCCAGCGATGGAGGAAGGGACCATGGCGGAGAGATGGGGGTTGTCAGGGTGGTCTCAGGTTTGACGGCGGCGGCGGAATTTGAGGAGTAAGGTGGCGTGTTCTTGGACGTCGGGTTCAAAGGGGAACCATCGGGGAAGAAGAACCCCGTAAGAAGGAAAACACGTTTCGACTATAACGAGGCTGACGTGGCAAAAATAGTTAAGAAAGGTAATTAACGGTGAGTTATTTAATTTAAATATTAATTAGTTAATTAAAAATCGTATATTTATCCAAACTTTAAACGAACGTAACTTGTTCAAACTTTAACGAAATTTAACGAAACAAGATCCGTTGGGATCGCAGGGACGAGACCTACCCAATGGCACTGAGTAGGAGTCAATCCAACGCAGTTGAAATTTCAGCAAATTTCGAACGTCCGACTCAAATTAAAAGCGACAAACGCGTCAACCGTCGACCAGAACAAACTCTGGTGAGTTAATTCTCACACCTTCTGGAATACTGTGATGTGGTAAAGTCACGGTAAATTATATTTTGCGGTTAACAGTTTAAATTGACTGATTGGATGCGATGGATGCAAGTTGCTTGTTGTTGATTGATGGTTGCAGTTATTTATATTCTGCAAATTGTTTAATTCGCATATTGTTATCAACTGACATCTGTGATGCAGAGAAGGACAGGTTGGAGGATCCGACCGGATTCCTCAAATTTACTGTATTTGTTTTTGTTGTGCATATATATGGATTGTTCACATCATCTGACACCAAAACTATTTGAATGTTGATAGTTGAATATACAACCATCGTTGTTGTGGTTAAAGTCAATTGTTTGTGTTGACTGAGTAGATGGGCAGTAATGGTCTAGTCGTAGGGTTTTGACATTGTTCTACCGTCAGGGAAATTGATGGGGTTTCAAAGTTATAATTTATTTATAACTGAATTTTAAGTTATTCAATTATTTCATACGAGTATTTAAATCGGGAATTTAAATTAAATAAGTTAAATCGAGTTATTAAGAGAATTTAGTTAAATGGTTTTGATCAGTTGAGAAGCAGAAATCAAGATATTCCATAGGTTGTTAAAAAGGGAAATTTATTGTTTCAAACAATTAAAATGTGACTTAAATTAATTAAGTTAATTAATTAATTTAAGAAAGGGGAAATGACAATTGGAATTTCAGTTAATAGTTAACTAATGTGTATGGTTGGTAAATCCACCAGTGCAAGTAGAATGGTCAAAGGAAATAAATGTTGGTTAAATATTTATTAAAGTTATCAAATAGTGTTGGATATTAGTTAATCTTCGATTAACTATAGTCTAAAGAGATAGTTGAATTGGTTATTGTTAATAACCTGGATTATTATCGAGTAAGCACGTAAACATGATAATAATGCTATTTTGGGTTAAGATTAAAGTTAACTATATTTTGATATAGTAGATGTTAAAGCAAGTTATTCTTTAAATTTCAAATAATTTAAAGTGGTGAATTCAATTTAATGCCAAGTAAGAATTTATTAAAGGGATTTGTAAAATCCAAGTTTCAACAAGATTTAATATATGAAATTCATTTAACCAGTGATCAAATGACGATGAGGTTTAGCCAAAGAGGCGATAAAGGTTTATTATAAAATGTCCAAGTAGATGAAATCAATTTATGTGACGAGGGATTTATATTATAAATCAAAAGGTTTTAAGTGGAAGAATATTTGAAGTTAAAGTGATGTTTTAATGGATATTAATTTAGATAAGGGAATTAAGTAAAAGACTTTAAAAGAAGATTTCAAATGTAAGAAACAATTTATGGGATCGATTTGAAATCGATAAGGTAAATAAGATTTGGGAAAATGGTTAAGTGATAGACTGATGTTATTCCGAGATAAGAACGGGTTGACCAAGGTCTGAGAGGTAACTAAAATACCGTAACTCGGTTGGCCTCGCTATTATCGAGAAACAGTATTAGTTTGAAGTAAGTGAAGTTGTTGAAATTGGTTTACCCTATACGAGGTACATCGAACTCTAATGCAAGATTTTGGGAATTAAATAATATTGCAATGATGGTTCCAAAGGAAATAAGAATAAGTGCTTTAAAATTTATTTTAAACATTTGTTATTCAATTAGAGTTGATCGAATATAGTTAGAGTTAGTCAAACAAAGTTATCTAGGAAAAAGTTCCATTGCGTACGACTGCTAGCGTAATTCGCAGGGCTGCAGATAGCCTATGGCGGTCGGATGTTTCCTGAGGGAATCAGGCGTAACCATTGTGATCGCTGCGATCTAGAGTCGAGCGAATGGAGTTAAGTCGAGTATTAGTTAATAGGAGTAATCAAGTCAAGTTTGTCGAGTTAAATAAGTCGAGTCAGTCAAGTTAGAGTTAATCAACCAAAGTAAATTTGTTAAAGTTAGTCAAAAGGGAATTTGGTTAAATATATTTTAAAGGAGGTCGAGTTGTGCCAAGTACTGAATCAGAAAACTCATTGTGTTCACACTATTGGTAATTGATAGTTAAAACACCGACTATCAAACCCAACCAATACGATTGTTGGTTCGGAAAGTCCGGGATTGAATTATATTCGAAAACCATTCCGACCATCAAATACGTGAAGACGTCGATTGAAGACGGAGCAAGTGAAGACCGTGGATCTTCATAAGCGGAAGGACTACTTGTTGAATTTCTCTGGCCTGCAGCCAGAGTTATTTTGATTTGTGATTCTGTCGTGGTTGAAATCCACGGGTTGCAAGGACTTCTCGCTACTGATTCATGGGGTGATTCCTATATGAGATGCAGTAGGAGAGTACCTTCGGTTCATCCTGTTCCTGGATGACTTGTATGGACGGATGTCTGACAGAGTATTTCCAAAGGAATTACATGCGTTGATTTCTCCAAACGTACGATAATTGACGGCGGAGAAATGGTTATTCTCTAGCCAGATAGCTAGAGTATGTTTGTGGACGTCAATCAAGTGTGATCTGGCGGATCTGACGATGTGGCATTCAAAGTGAATGATGACCAGATGTTCTAGAGATAAAGTTCTAGCCTCAAGCCTCATCAACCTGGAAATGACAAAAATCGGGCAGGCAGCATGGCTATGTGGGTCGCTCCCATTAGGATGTATGATCACCTATCTAGAGAAATTCCTATTGCTTCTTTATCTATTCGATGCTGACCCTATTCGGGTGGCGGTTGTTGATCCCAACCGTCGGTGATATACATTCGATACACTCAAGCGAAATGAGTGGTCGGTCATGTGAGGGCCGGGTTGCAAGACGTTCTTGTTGAACCCAGTGTATTCGCCTCTAGAGATACACGTGCGGAAGGTGGACCCATACCTTGTCAAGTTGGAATCCAATATCCAATAAGCGCCCACGGTTTTTCGATTGTATACTATATATGTGGAGCGTGAGATGCAAGCGTTCCTCTAGATTATTATTTACTTGTATTTAGACATTATGATAATATCAGAGAAAGATATTGATTTCAAAAATGTTTTGGGTTATAGTAAGGTAAAAACCGTCCGTGTTTATGTGTGGACTGGTCTTACTATTATTCTTTGATTTCATAAAGGATTTTGCAAAGTTAAACAAGTGTGTGTTCTGTGAATTTATCACTGAAAGTATTCCAGACTGACCCGGTGTATTTTGTTTTAAATCAAATGTGCTCGGGTCAGACCGAGTATGTTCCAGGTTAGGTTTCGCTTGGAGTTTCAGGAGCTGGAAGCAGGCGGCTTCACCGCTAGTTATTCAAAGTTATTATTCCGCTGTGACTAATGTATGTGTACTCTGATGATTGGAATGTTTTATATAGTTCTTTGTATAAAGAGATTTGATATTATATTTTATCTGTTCCGCTGTGAGATTCTGATGTGTTCCTCTTCTTTCTTCTATTCTAATACTTGTTTCTTTCTATTCTCACCTTCTAACTTCTTTCTCATGACAATCTGGGGGTTCGATACTTGGGTTTTGGCAAGTGATACGAGTTTATGTATTGTTGTCGAGAACCCGATTGTCGTTCTTTTCCCCGGGTCGTTACAGTGGTATCAGAGCTATTGGTTTAATGATTAACCTTGGCTCTGTGGTGTGACTCAATAGAGATGGGGTTAGCAGTACCCTAGATTGAGTTTGAGTAGATATACGAGAGAGCGTATTTGTGATTTGATATAAAATTATTTTTAATGATTATTTTTGCCCAATTTTATTTTATAATAAAATAAAGGTAAAAGTTATTATAGTATGGGCAATCATCTTGATTGGTTAATGTTGGTTGTATAATATGTTTGTAGTGTATGGTTGATTGCTTGAATATAACCTGAACTTGAAATAGATAGACTTGGTTGAAAAACCAAAGATGAAATAAACAAGTTGGGTAATCAATCCAAATGTAACAGATCTGAATGGATAATTTAAGAAATAAGCGAAGTGATATAAATAATTATAATCTCGTGTGGGTTGAACTGTGTATATAATTGGTTGGTGTGGAATGATATGGATGTATCGAACATAATTGGCATTTGTTGATAACTGATAAGTTTGTTTGAGTTGAGAACAGGTGTAAAGTGCCAGTTCAGCTTTAAACCCAACCAAAGGAGAAAATCTGGAGTTATTTGAATCCAGTTGAGTAGAGTTGCAAAATCAATTAAGCAGGCTCGAATAAATATATCGCTTATTGCATAATATCGCTCGCCAAAAGGTACGCCAACGAAAATATGAAATTTTGGTTTTGTTTGGATTTTGAGTTTGGATTTTGAATTTTCCGACCATGAGAGTCGATGTATACATATTTCTTGATCCTGCGATATTGCAGATGTCCCTCCGTACAGGGGAGACTCTGCCGAAATTTTTCTAAAATTCAAGGAGTTAGAAAATTTTTGGAATTTTTTTTTAGGAAATTCTTTCCTTTGAAATAAATTGGTTTTAAAACCAATAGGGTCAGTTTGAAAATAAATTCGAGTTTTAAATTTTATTATTTTTGAAAAGACAATAATAGACGGCATTTCTTCTACCTTAGCAATTTCGAGGATGAAATTATTTTAAGGGGGAAGGAATGTAACGACCCGTATTTTTCTACCAACTTAATTGGATTATTTTAAATATTTTAATAATTTAAAATATTGGTTTGAGGTTGGATAATCGAATTTAACGATTATATTGTGAATATATTATCTAAAATAAATAATAAATATTATTTTAATTTCCAAAATATGGGAAATTGTCGAAATTGAAATATACTGTGATCCGACAGTTTAAAGTGGTCAAATATTGTTTATACTGAAATTTTAGTGACAATTCGTTTTGAAAACGACGACGAATATATATAGTTTATAATTTAATTAATTAACGAGCTGCAGCGGCGCGGTAGTTCGCGATTTGGCGTTTTGAACTTCAATTGGTCGTACCGGGTTCAAAATAAGTCGGATTTCATCGAAACAAGAAACGTCGGGACCGGTTTGACGATATCTTTCCAATGGTAGAGAAAAATCCAGTTTTCGTCGTATAGATTTTATTTTATGTCCAAATCAAATTCTCAGAAAAACAGCGCCAGGAATTCCTTTATATATATAGCGCTGCATATATATAAAATAAGGGTTTTTAAATATTTGAGTATCAATTTGGCTTTGGAATTCAACCCGGGATATTTTTCCTTGGTAATACATCAAATTCTGGTCGTGTATGGCCAACTGCAATATTTTGATATTATTATATTGAAGTATTTTAAAATTGGGTTATTTTATTCGAAACTGGCCAGTTCAAAAGGGACATTTTTCAAACGACCTCTGTTTTCGACGAAATAAATTTTATTGAGACCGTAACGGTAAATTATTGCCAGATTTTCAGACGGCACGTAAATCGGTGTTATTCTGTGAGCGTGGCAAAATAAAATGCAAAATAAATCGATATAATTGGACGTGTACAAACGCTATTTGAGCATACGAGCTCGGAATTCGACGAAACAAGTTTCGTTAGGACCGTATCGTCAAATTATACGATGCCGTCCAGTTGCGTCTCGAACGAGGTTCGTATGTGAGTGCAGGAGCGAATAAACGAGGTTCGAAAACGCGATAGACATGAATAAATATCGTTAGTCAGTGTCGGTTGTCACATCAGCTTAAAATATAATATTTTTCACCTATATATACCCCCACCATCTACATTTCCAGCCCACAACCCATTCTTCATTGTAATTTTGCAAATAAGTCCACTTTTACAAAATCAATTATATTTTCCAATCCGTGATGAATTCATGGGAGGTACCAAAGCAAAAGTTGTAGATCGGGAGGTTGTCTACCTATAGCAAAAAGTTGGGGTGGTTTCGACAAGTGTGGTGGTCGGAATTGGGGTTAAAAGCCAGAAAACCACTTTCAGTTTTGGCAGAAATTGGAGAGATTCGCTTGATTTCAGGTGACGGGACTTTGGGGCTTTCGAAGAGGGGAGAGAGGGCTTTCGTTTGGCGGTGGTTTGAGGTCAAACGATGAACTGAGGTGGAAGTAATCAAAGTTGAACTGAAGAGGTCAATTTTCGGGTTCAGTTTCGAAGCATGGTCGGATTTTTACAATTTCCGGCGGCAGGGATCATCGATGGCGTCGCGGACTAGGGGGAATCAGAGCATGGTGGTGAGGCGAAGGGATCGGAGGTGGTCCAGTCGCTGATGGGCGTCTGTGGCGGGTGAATTTTGGGTTTAAATCAAGTTGGGACAAACTAGAAATTCACGGCGTCAGACGGGTTTTGGGGTTTGCCGATTCCAGCGATGGAGGAAGGGACCATGGCGGAGAGATGGGGGTTGTCAGGGTGGTCTCAGGTTTGACGGCGGCGGCGGAATTTGAGGAGTAAGGTGGCGTGTTCTTGGACGTCGGGTTCAAAGGGGAACCATCGGGGAAGAAGAACCCCGTAAGAAGGAAAACGCGTTTCGACTATAACGAGGCTGACGTGGCAAAAATAGTTAAGAAAGGTAATTAACGGTGAGTTATTTAATTTAAATATTAATTAGTTAATTAAAAATCGTATATTTATCCAAACTTTAAACGAAAGTAACTTGTTCAAACTTTAACGAAATTTAACGAAACAAGATCTGTTGGGATCGCAGGGACGAGACCTACCCAATGGCACTGAGTAGGAGTCAATCCAACGCAGTTGAAATTTCAGCAAATTTCGAACGTTCGACTCAAATTAAAAGCGACAAACGCGTCAACCGTCGACCAGAACAAACTCTGGTGAGTTAATTCTCACACCTTCTGGAATACTGTGATGTGGTAAAGTCACGGTAAATTATATTTTGCGGTGAACAGTTTAAATTGACTGATTGGATGCGATGGATGCAAGTTGCTTGTTGTTGATTGATGGTTGCAGTTATTTATATTCTGCAAATTGTTTAATTCGCATATTGTTATCAACTGACATCTGTGATGTAGAGAAGGACAGGTTGGAGGATCCGACCGGATTCCTCAAATTTACTGTATTTGTTTTTGTTGTGCATATATATGGATTGTTCACATCATCTGACACCAAAACTATTTGAATGTTGATAGTTGAATATACAACCATCGTTGTTGTGGTTAAAGTCAATTGTTTGTGTTGACTGAGTAGATGGGCAGTAATGGTCTAGTCGTAGGGTTTTGACATTGTTCTACCGTCAGGGAAATTGATGGGGTTTCAAAGTTATAATTTATTTATAACTGAATTTTAAGTTATTCAATTATTTCATACGAGTATTTAAATCGGGAATTTAAATTAAATAAGTTAAATCGAGTTATTAAGAGAATTTAGTTAAATGGTTTTGATCAGTTGAGAAGCAGAAATCAAGATATTCCATAGGTTGTTAAAAAGGGAAATTTATTGTTTCAAACAATTAAAATGTGACTTAAATTAATTAAGTTAATTAATTAATTTAAGAAAGGGGAAATGACAATTGGAATTTCAGTTAATAGTTAACTAATGTGTATGGTTGGTAAATCCACCAGTGCAAGTAGAATGGTCAAAGGAAATAAATGTTGGTTAAATATTTATTAAAGTTATCAAATAGTGTTGGATATAAGTTAATCTTCGATTAACTATAGTCTAAAGAGATAGTTGAATTGGTTATTGTTAATAACCTGGATTATTATCGAGTAAGCACGTAAACATGATAATAATGCTATTTTGGGTTAAGATTAAAGATAACTATATTTTGATATAGTAGATGTTAAAGCAAGTTATTCTTTAAATTTCAAATAATTTAAAGTGGTGAATTCAATTTAATGCCAAGTAAGAATTTATTAAAGGGATTTGTAAAATCCAAGTTTCAACAAGATTTAATATATGAAATTCATTTAACCAGTGATCAAATGACGATGAGGTTTAGCCAAAGAGGCGATAAAGGTTTATTATAAAATGTCCAAGTAGATGAAATCAATTTATGTGACGAGGGATTTATATTATAAATCAAAAGGTTTTAAGTGGAAGAATATTTGAAGTTAAAGTGATGTTTTAATGGATATTAATTTAGATAAGGGAATTAAGTAAAAGACTTTAAAAGAAGATTTCAAATGTAATAAACAATTTATGGGATCGATTTGAAATCGATAAGGTAAATAAGATTTGGGAAAATGGTTAAGTGATAGACTAATGTTATTCCGAGATAAGAACGGGTTGACCAAGGTCTGAGAGGTAACTAAAATACCGTAACTCGGTTGGCCTCGCTATTATCGAGGAACAGTATTAGTTTGAAGTAAGTGAAGTTGTTGAAATTGTTTTACCCTATACGAGGTACATCGAACTCTAATGCAAGATTTTGGGAATTAAATAATATTGCAATGATGGTTCCAAAGGAAATAAGAATAAGTGCTTTAAAATTTATTTTAAACATTTGTTATTCAATTAGAGTTGATCGAATATAGTTAGAGTTAGTCAAACAAAGTTATCTAGGAAAAAGTTCCATTGCGTACGACTGCTAGCGTAATTCGCAGGGCTGCAGATAGCCTATGGCGGTCGGATGTTTCCTGAGGGAATCAGGCGTAACCATTGTGATCGCTGCGATCTAGAGTCGAGCGAATGGAGTTAAGTCGAGTATTAGTTAATAGGAGTAATCAAGTCAAGTTTGTCGAGTTAAATAAGTCGAGTCAGTCAAGTTAGAGTTAATCAACCAAAGTAAATTTGTTAAAGTTAATCAAAAGGGAATTTGGTTAAATATATTTTAAAGGAGGTCGAGTTGTGCCAAGTACTGAATCAGAAAACTCATTGTGTTCACACTATTGTTAATTGATAGTTAAAACACCGACTATCAAACCCAACCAATACGATTGTTGGTTCGGAAAGTTCGGGATTGAATTATATTCGAAAACCATTCCGACCATCAAATACGTGAAGACGTCGATTGAAGACGGAGCAAGTGAAGACCGTGGATCTTCATAAGCGGAAGGACTACTTGTTGAATTTCTCTGGCCTGCAGCCAGAGTTATTTTGATTTGTGATTCTGTCGTGGTTGAAATCCACGGGTTGCAAGGACTTCTCGCTACTGATTCATGGGGTGATACCTATATGAGATGCAGTAGGAGAGTACCTTCGGTTCATCCTGTTCCTGGATGACTTGTATGGACGGATGTCTGACAGAGTATTTCCAAAGGAATTACATGCGTTGATTTCTCCAAACGTACGATAATTGACGGCGGAGAAATGGTTATTCTCTAGCCAGATAGCTAGAGTATGTTTGTGGACGTCAATCAAGTGTGATCTGGCGGATCTGACGATGTGGCATTCAAAGTGAATGATGACCAGATGTTCTAGAGATAAAGTTCTAGCCTCAAGCCTCATCAACCTGGAAATGACAAAAATCGGGCAGGCAGCATGGCTATGTGGGTCGCTCCCATTAGGATGTATGATCACCTATCTAGAGAAATTCCTATTGCTTCTTTATCTATTCGATGCTGACCCTATTCGGGTGGCGGTTGTTGATCCCAACCGTCGGTGATATACATTCGATACACTCAAGCGAAATGAGTGGTCGGTCATGTGAGGGCCGGGTTGCAAGACGTTCTTGTTGAACCCAGTGTATTCGCCTCTAGAGATACACGTGCGGAAGGTGGACCCATACCTTGTCAAGTTGGAATCCAATATCCAATGAGCGCCCACGGTTTTTCGATTGTATACTATATATGTGGAGCATGAGATGCAAGCGTTCCTCTAGATTATTATTTACTTATATTTAGACATTATGATAATATCAGAGAAAGATATTGATTTCAAAAATGTTTTGGGTTATAGTAAGGTAAAAACCGTCTGTGTTTATGTGTGGACTGGTCTTACTATTATTCTTTGATTTCATAAAGGATTTTGCAAAGTTAAACAAGTGTGTGTTCTGTGAATTTATCACTGAAAGTATTCCAGACTGACCCAGTGTACTTTGTTCTAAATCAAATGTGCTCGGGTCAGACCGAGTATGTTCTAGGTTAGGTTTCGCTTGGAGTTTCAGGAGCTGGAAGCAGGCGGCTTCACCGCTAGTTATTCAAAGTTATTATTCCGCTGTGACTAATGTATGTGTACTGTGATGATTGGTATGTTTTATATAGTTCTTTGTATAAAGAGATTTGATATTATATTTTATCTGTTCCGCTGTGAGATTCTGATGTGTTCCTCTTCTTTCTTCTATTCTAATACTTCTTTCTTTCTATTCTCACCTTCTAACTTCTTTCTCATGACAATCTGGGGGTTCGATACTTGGGTTTTGGCAAGTGATACGAGTTTATGTATTGTTGTCGAGAACCCGATTGTCGTTCTTTTCCCCGGGTCGTTACATCGTTATATATTCAATTCATTTCGAAATCGTTATATATTCAATTCATTTCGAAATCGTTATATATTCAATTCATTTCGAAATCGTTATATATTCAATTCATTTCGAAATCGTTATATATTCAATTCATTTCGAAATCGTTATATATTCAATTCATTTCGAAATCGTTTTATATTCAATTCATTTCAAAATGAATAAAATCGATATAAATATCGTTCACGTCAAAATGGCGTCAATCTAATCAACACGGCTTCCTAAATTTCTATTTTCAAATATCTTATTTCAAATATTTCTTTTTCAAAATAGTTGTTATTATCAAAATATTTCGTTCAACACATGACCAATCTCAATGGATGAGTACTGTCAACACATGAACTTTTATTTTATATCGATAAAGATGTAAATTTTATTACTAAAATATTTCGTTCAACACATGACCAATTTCAATGGATGAGTACTGTCAACACATGAACTTTTATTTTATAATATTCTTTATTTTTCAAATTGGAATGAGGCCCAATCAATTACCATATAAAGTTAATTATATGGATTTTCATACATTACACACATATAATAGCATTGAAAAATAATCAACCATCAACCAAAGTGCACTACACTGTATAAGCATCAAATATAGATATCTAACGCTTATAACAGCCTGTCAATCAATCGATCGACATATTTAATCAATCAGGATGAGTGAACTTCAAATTTCATCCCAACACCCGTGTGGGGTTTCAAACAATCAAACGCATATTTTATCTGTGCAGTTGGGCGATGTGTAAAATTTATCGACCCAATCAATGTCCTTCAAATAGGTGTACATAAACAAACCGTCTGGTTTGTAAATGAATATTTATTTATTCACATTCACGTTAAAAATTATATTTTTAACGATAAAAACATTTTATTCCAACATATGAATTTCTATTCAGTTCATTCTTTAAATAAAATGATAATTTTATTTTTCTAACATATTTTAGAAAATTTCGGCGGCATAACGGCACGATACTAGAAACGGGACGAGGCCTAGCCTTATCCCCGGTCTAGTGAAGGCCCACGCCATTCACACATCAATCAAATCAATTTCATTTCACCAAACAATTTCCATTCAATCAAATATTCTAACTAACTACTCAACCAAACAATTTAACAAACAAGCCATCCATGGTCTGTGGATGACGGGTGTCGGGTGCTACTAAACACCGTCTACATCCTAGTATATATATATAACTAGAAAAAGAATTTTGAGTGAGAAGTTCTCACCGAAAGCTATCCCCACTTCACGACACTCCTATTTAGAGATCTTTGTCGTTCTCGCCTTTTCGTCTTCTTCGTTGCCCGTAGCCACTACATATTTAAAAATCACATTTTTACTTCGTTATCCAATATATAAAAATCGAATTTTTACTATGCTATTCAATATAAAAATCGAATTTTTACTATGCTATTCAATATATAAAAATCGAATTTTTACTATGCTATTCAATATATAAAATCGAATTTTTACTATGCTATTCAATATATAAAAATCGAATTTTTAAACCCAGGCTATTTTTATTTTTTTTTTAAAAAAAGCCTTCTTCTATTTTTATTTTAAAAACAAAGCCTTCTTCTATTTTTATTTTAAAAACAACTTTTTCAAAACAAAGGTATATTTATATTTTTATAAAAACAGCTTCGTATATATTTAAATTTAAACAACTTCATATAAAAATCTGAATTTAAAACAATATTTACTTATGCAAAAATATGAATTTAAACTAACTGTTTTATTTTTAATTACCTTTCTCAATCACTAGTTTAACAAGTTAATTACATTAAGAAAATCGGCATGTTACCTTCATCTTCTTCATTGGTAAAACAGTCGAACCCTTTAACCCATCATTCCAAATTAGGGTTCAAAACCGCACGCTTATCGTTTGCCGTGACCAAGATCAAACCACGCCACATCGGAGAGCCTTGCCCCGCCTTCCTTCAGCTCGAAAGTGGTGCAGCTCGGTGGGCCCTAGCGCCACCAGAAACAATGCGAACGGCGCCTCTTCTGACAGATATTCCGGTCTCCTCGAGCGACGATTGGAGGGAGAAACGAGGGGGAGGAGGCGGCGCCAGGATCATCGGCGGCGGGGCGACTGATGGCAGGCGGCATCGATCGGGGGAGGGGTTCTTGCGGCCGCACGATTTCCTTTTCTTCTCTTTTTTTTTTTTATTGTTTTAGATTCTGAGAAAAAAAAAATAAACGGGGGGGCCAGAGTTAAAAGGGGGAAGATATTTTTTTATTTTATTTAATTATTTTATTCGTCCTAAAGTTGACTTTTACATACGACCCCGAAACGAGGCTCACCGCCTGTCGTCCATAGCTAATTACCCCCATTCCGAACACAATGGGATATGTATCGCAGGTTGATTCGATCGTTACAATCAGTTTCCTTTGAATTTACATTTAAATCACTATATTGAATTTTAAACGTATATTTAAAATTACCGGGGTCACATACGAACTTTAAAAATTCCAGAAAAATATTTTCTAGCTTCGTATTGACGACACGGTCCTAACAAAACTAGTTTCGTCGAATTCTGAGACCGTTAGAAAAATGGCCAATTTCCAGTCGATTAAAATCAACTGAAACTGGTCAAACGCGTTTTCCTTTGCCACGCTCACATATTGATTCGAAAAATTATGAAATTTGAAATCTAGCAATAGTTTGACACCACGGACCCAACAAAACTGGTTTCGTCGAAATCCGAGGTCATTTGCAAAATGTCCATTTTTAAGGGCCTGAATTCCATAGCGACTGTTCAGAATTTTCAACTGGACATATCTTTTGATTCCCGCTATGAAATTTTGATTTTTCGAATTCGTTGGAAAGGTATTATCAATTAGATCCTATTATTTTTGGTTTCACTAAATTCCGGATTGTTTTGCACCCGGTACATTCAATCGAAGTTTGAAATCGAATTATCGAACTACCGCGCCATATTCAATTCTATTTATAATTATATATAAATATTTATATTCTATCGTCGACGTATATAATATATACGTTCTAAATATATTCAAAATAAATTTCTCGTCGATATTATTTAAAATAATTCATTTTAAATAATCAAAATTCGCTAAAATTGCCAAAACAAAAATTTTAAACTGGCCCAGATTTTCGGGTTGTTACACGCATAGAGAGAAATGAAAATAAGATTTGGAGTATGGATAGGATGCTCCTTTTATAGTGCAAGTCTAAGTATAGACCGTTAGATTATTTAGAATAAATCTAGAAGGTCCAACTGATGCAAGTTTGTATAAAACTTCTCAAAAAAACACTCTCCCTACCTCAGTACCTAAGAGGACGGTCAACCTCCTCTATAGGTAGGCGGTCGACCCCTCTTCTGGGGTCGGCTAAGCGAAATTAATTCTCCTGAAACGTTTCTTTGTTATAAATATTGAATATTTATTTCCTTAAATTGATTATTCTTATGCCCTATTGCATGTAAATATACACACGATTTCAAATTCACTTGGAATATTCATTTCATGCCAATCCATAATAATATATTCCAGATATATATATATATATATTCTATTTAAATTTCAAACTTTATGTGTTAATATTTACTCACAACTTGTTTTATTAATATCTTTTACATACAGACTCAATTTTCAGTAAATAAAACATGAGAACGGATCAGAATCTCATCACGAATGCAATAGGATTACTTTTGTGGCCCAATTCCCAATTACTCAGAATTCCATCCTTCAGCCCATTAACTTATTATTGATTATAATTATTATTTATTTTAAATTACGCCACCTTTTGTCTATTTTTGGTTTATTTTACGCGGTGTTATCATTAAATCCTCTTATAAGAGATTTCGTCCCGAAATCTTTTGATGGGATGGAAAATACAACTCGCTCTAAACAACTATGTTGTGTTATTTTATAAGCATCCATAACTTATAATGATTATGAATTACAGACATGCTAAAGTGAGCTCAGTCCTAGCGTATATGGTAATAAGTGATGCCATATGTATGTAAAACACAGTAATATACAAATAGTTCTATGTAAGTGCATGGTGCTTTTGTGTTGCAACCATCTCCTACCATCCAATCTTGAAACCACAATGCAAAATAAATAAAAAATTTAAGAAGAAATAGTTACCCGAGAAAATTTCTGATTGAGTTTGCATAATCTTCGCCTAAGTTTCCCAAGTTCTTTCTGCAAGGTTATCTCCTCACTATACTCGGACTAGGCGAAAAGATTTGTTGCGGGGTCTTTTGATTTCGTGCTCCACGATCTTTGCGATGGCACAGGGCACCCTATACTCTAAGTCGAAGCTTACCAAATCCTCATTACCATCTAGTTCCAGTCTGGTTGCTGGGTCGTGAACTCATTTCTGAAGATGCAAAACATGGAAAATGTTATGGACCGCCGATAAACGCTCGGGAAGATCCACATGATAAGCCATCTTCCCAATCCTATCTACGATCCTAAAAGGTCCAAAAAATCTGAGAGCCAACTTTACGTATTTCCAAATCGGAATGTCATCTTAAGAGGGGAAACATCAGTAAATACCAAATCTCCAACGCTAAATTCTAGTTCCTTCCTCCTCTTATCTGCATATGACTTTTATCGGTCTTCGGCAGCCTTTGTTCTCAGTCGAATCAAAGTGATAATCTTTGTAGACTCATGGATACGACTGGTTCGAGTAGAATCTTATTGGTAGTTTCCCACCAACAAGTTGGCGATTTGCATGGCCGCTCGTACAATTCCTCGTAAGAGGCCATACCAATCATCGCTGGGTAACTGTTATTATACGATAATTCTACCAATGGCAAGTGTTGCTCCCAAGATCCTCCGAAGTCAATGATCCAGGCTCTAAGAAGATCCTATAAAAGTCTGCTGACTCTTTCTGTCTGACAGTCAGTTTGTGGATGATATATTGTACCCAAACTCAGCATCATCCCTAAAGATTCTTGGAAACCTCCCAAAACTCACTGATGAATAGTGGGTCTCTGTCACTAATTATAGAAGTTGGAATCCCATGAGTCTAACAATCTATTTGACATACAACTGACCTAATAAGGTCGTGGTCCTACTCTTCTTAATTGGAATGAAATGGGCGCCTTTTGTTAACCGATCCACGATGACCCAAATACCTTCATTTCCTTTTTGAATCCTAGGAATCCTATCAATAAAATCTAAAGAAATGTGTTCCTATTTCCAAGCGGGAATCTCTAAGGGTAATAATAGCCCTCCAAGCTTACCTTGTTCGGTCTTGACTTTTTGGCAAGTCAAACATCTAGCAACAAATTTTGCAATGTCCTTCTTCATTCCTTCCCAATAAATGCTCCTTTTCATATCCCCAAACATTTTGTCACCCCTGAAGTGTATGGTCATCCTCGACCTATGACACTCCCCTAGAATTTCCTTCCTAGGGTCTTCACACCTAGTGATACAAAGGCGACCATCTCTCCTCAAACTACCACTAGTATCAACAGAATATCTATCCAAATGAGAAAAAGATTCTCGCTTAGAATTTTTTTCCTTTGATGACCTCAACTCATCATCACGGTCTTGCTCACTCTTAATCCTTTCCATTAAGACTGGTCTAACTTCGTAACCCAAGAAATCCTCTAGCTGCCTCAAACGGCAGTTGCCAATTAAAACTAGAATGAAACTCTAACTGTCTCCACTCAGTGATCAATCTAAGCATACCATGCCTCCAACTCAAATCATCGACTATGACATTATCCTTCCCACGGGTATACTGAATGAAAAAATTGAATGACGCTAGATATTAATCCGTCGTTGCTGTCGAAGGTTCAGATCTCGTTGAGAAAACAAATATTTAAGAGACTTATGGTCGGTGAATAGCTCAAACTTCTCTCCTAGAAGATAATGACTCCACATCTGTAGGGCAAAAACTATAACTGCTAACTCTAATTACCTTTTCTCATGGTCCTTAAGTTGTCTACTTGCATAGGCAACTACTCTATCTTCATGTATAAGTACCGCTTCTAGACCAGTCCTATAAGCATCGGTAAAGACTGTAAGCATCTTTTTTCTATCATGAATAACAAGAATAGGCGCACTCGTGTGATATTTGTTCAAACTCTCAAGGCCAATACCATACTATTCATTCATACAAACTTATGATACTTTTTCGTTAATTAGATCAAAGGGGTTGTAATCCTCGATAAATTTCCTATAGTAACCTACTAACTCTATGAAACTCCTAACTTCTACCCCATTGCAAATTATCCTCGATTCTTGAACAACCTTTACCTTCGAGGGGTCTACTGCTAGTTCTTTTCTCGAAACAATATGCCCTAGAAACTTGACTTCTCTCTTCCAAAAGTGACATTTCGAGAATTCGACCTTAAGCTGGTTTTCCCTCAGAATTCTTAGGACTTTTCCTAAATTGGTCTATATGCTCCTTAAAGTCCTCAGAGAAAATGAGAATGTCATCTACAAACACAACCACTATCTTATTTAGTATGCCCTTAAATACTCTACTCATATGGTCAACAAAGAAAGCGGGTGAATTTGTCAATCCAAAAGGGATAACCTCCCACTCAAACAATCCATTCAGCATCCTAAACGCTGACATAAGCTTACTCACAACTGAAATCCTCAACTGGTGAAATTTAGTAGCTAGATCTAACTAAGAAAATATTTCAATACCTCCCAAATGGTTATCATCAATCCTCAGTATGGAGTATCTATTCTTCTAAGTCGGTTTACTTAGTTCCATATAATCCACACATAATCTCAAGGATCCATCAGATTTTATGGAAAAAACTACTGGTTCACCCTACTCAAAAGTACTCCTTCAAATAAACCCATTCTGCAATAACTCAAGGAATTATCTATCTAGCTCCCTCTTTTCCTCAGGATCCATTTGCATTAAAGGAAATGTTACAGCCCTCACATCCTTTTCGATGTCTATTCAGAGGGATATTTGTTTGTGGGATGAGAGTCCTACGACCTCCTCAAAAACATCTGGAAACTAACAAATAATCGGCACTGACGATGGTCCTCCTAAATCAGATGATAAGGAAAATAAGGCCAAATCTCCATTCCCATTCATATAAGGGATTTTTTAGTTGTGTCCTCTACGGCTTCTCAAGCAAACGACCCTCTTATCGTAGTCAAGGACGGATCTATAAAATGATAGCTAGTCCACTCCTATAGTGAGATCATACCCCTAAAACTAAAGTATTTACGAACCACAAAATAAGTCGACATCACCGATGTCCAATACTAAGTCTTTACATACAAACTCCGATAGTGTTGGATAACTCTATCGGATGTCTAGCAAAGGATAAGGGAAGTTTCAAAGGATCAACAATCTTCATAAAAATGAAGGAGTGGGTGGCTCTCTGTGACGGTCCGCCCCGCACCAGCTAACATTTCCAATGAAAGTGTGCTGTGCTAATGCCCGACAAGCACGGGACGGTCGCCAAAGAAAGGAATTTAAACTAACAAGGAACCTGTAGATTGTCTCACAGAGCATGGGATAAAATATAATAATAACATAATTTTGATATAAAATAGGCGAGACAGTGTATAAGCTATAAACAAAACCATCATAGCAGTAGAAATCCAAAATATAACTTATCATCCACACCAATATTATTATAACTTTGGAATATTGTCTCTAAAGCAAAAGAAAGAGGTACACTACTAATGCCCAAAGTAGTGACCAACAACAACACAGGGAGAATATATATATATCATACGTGGAAGCCTCCTGCTCGTCTTCAGTACAGCTACTCGTGCATAATCACCTGACATGTCTCTAGTCTGTCCGTTTAAGAGCACCCAGAGTAATAAGAAGAGATATAAAACTCTAGGTCAGACAAAAGTCTGGTATAAGCGATAAGCAGCAAAATAGAACAATAACAGGTATACATAACCATACCTGAACCTGGACATGCAACCAAAGAGTTAGCACAACATGATGTACAATACTCTAAGGTGACATTAACACATGGTGTAAAAATAATGGGGAGGGGGTGTGCATGTCATGGTGATAGCAAACATCAAACATAGTAGTCATCCTCACAGCTCTCACTCAGTGCGTAGAGTATACAATATCTACCACTTTGATCACCCAATCCTTTGCTACGATCACTCTGCCCCATGGAGTCACGATGACGCCACTGCACGGATCCATAACCACTAATCCTTTGCTATGTCAACTCTGCCCCATGGGGTCATAACAACTCCACTACACTGGCTCATAGCCTTGCTACGATCACTTTTCCCCATGGAGTTATGACAACTCCACTGCACTGATCCATAGCCAATATCCGTCTCTTCGTGGTGAGTCAAAGCTATAGACATCGGTAACCCCTTTGCACACGTCCCGTAGCAAAGTCTAATTCATGAAGTTAACTCGTTGGTTCCCATCTGTATCCTGAGTTCTAACTTCTCACTTGGACTTCCTTTGCATTTCGGGTTTTGGTTGAATTGGAGTGGGTCTTCAAAAGAGTCGTTTGCGTAGTAGTAGTGGAGGTCCAAACCTGGTTCGGTTCGGCTTACTCGGTTCGGTTCGGCATGTGGTGCTCAAGCTCCCCATTCGGTTCGGCTCAATTCTCTTCCCTCGGTTCGGTTTGGGTTCATCTCCTCCATGCGGTTCGGTTCGGCCTTTCATATGCAGCTCGGTTAGGTGCTCCTGAAGCGGTTCGGTTCGTCTCTCCTGCTCCAGCTCGCTTACTCCGATCCGATCCCACGTCCCAACTCCAACTCTATGCAGGTGGCCTTCCTTCTTGCCAAGCCCCCTCTAGTGCAAAGTTCCAATCTGAATCGAATCCCCTTGACAAGTTCTCTTATCTGATCCGAGCCCCATATCCGATCCGATCCGAAACCCTGCACATTTCCTGCAACTTTTCCAGCGACTTTTTTATACCATACAACAACGTTTTCGACCATTCTAACTTTTATAATCAATCAAATAGCATACCATATAGTCACAGCAACATAGAGAATCAACAATAAATACCAAAGCAACAATTTAACATGTCAATATGGATCAAACATACCCAAAAACCTATGTTTCCCCCTTAATCATGTTTAACTATAACTAATGATAGTATCAGCAAACTTACTCCAAATTAACCCAAATTTTTATCAGAGCCCTAAAATAATATTTTAGAATTTTACAAATTTTTACTGATTTTTCTGAGTCATAATTTCGCTAATTAACACTAATCACCCCTAATTAGACATAATTAGTGAAAAACAATGCAAATCACTCACCTTAGCCACAAATAAAACTTTAGATCTGAAACTCTACTATTTTAGGGCGTTTTCCTACGCAACACAGCAGCTCCAACTCTGATTTGGTGTTGATTTGCCTTGATTTGATGTAGATTAGGCTAATACTTGATTAAACGGTGATTAAGAGGTGATTTGGGTGTTGGAGGCATTGTTAGGGTTGAAGAGATGTAAGTGGCCGCTGGAAAATGACAAAGAAAAAGTTTCTCTAACCCTAATCAGCCCTTATATGGCCCTAATCCTGAAATCCCCAATGGGCCTAGTTGCTAATTACCCTATTGAGCTCAGTTAAGCTGTTTTTCACTTCTAAACCTTATTTCAGCCATATCTCCCAAATGGTAAGTCTATTTGATCAATGTGATCACTCAGGTAAACCATCATCCGAATCCAATGGAAGTGGTTTCCAGTCAAAACTCCTTACCAATCAAAAGTTATGGGCAAAACAAGATTCGCTAGGGGCAAAATGGCCATTTAAAAATCGGCAAAAATAGTGAACATGGGAAATGACCCAATAGTCGTTCCCCAAAGTTACACGACCATACGACTTCGTATGAGAATGAAATAAATATTCTATGATCCTTCGATACGTAGAATGCGGGTCGTTACGCTCCCCCCCCCCCCTTAAGAAATTTCGCCCCCGAAATTCCTTAACCAAAAATATACAACGGTGTTCTGCATGCCTATCAGTCATTTACAAACAATCAAACATACACAACAAGCGCAACAAGCCTACCCTAGCATGCGGTTTACTAGCAAGGGAAGAAACTATAACTATTAAAATCTTACCAGGCAAAGAGTTCTGGATGCGACTTCCTTATGCTCTCCTATGTTTCCCAAGTACAGTCATTCTCGTCCCACTAAACCTTGACCAGTTTCACCGCCTTCCTTCGAAGTTGCTTCGTATCATGCTCGACAGTACGAATCGGCTTGCGGTTCCCAACTGCCTCGGGTTCTACTTCGATGTCATCCAACTGATCTGGTGAAATAGTCATAGCGGGGTCGTGCACGAACTTCCTTAACTGGGAAACATGAAATACATTATGAACTCCTGCCATCTTGTCAGGTAATTCAACTTTATATGCTAAATTCCCAACTTGTTTTAGAATTGGGAATGGACCAACAAATCTTGGTGTTAACCTGCCTCTCCTACCAAATCGAATCACGCACTTTAACAAGGAAATCTTGACAAACACCAAGTCGCCAATGGAGAATTTTAAATCTCTTCTCCTCTTATCAGCATAACTCTTCTGCCTATCTTGAGCAGCCTTCATTCACTATTGGATAATCTTGTCTGAAGTTTCTCTTATCACATCTGGCCCAAGCACAAAATTCTCATCAGTTCCTAACCAACATGATGGTGAGTTGCACGGTCTTCCGTACAAAGCTTCAAATGGAGCCATACCAATACTGGACTGATAACTATTATTATATGTGAATTCAATCAGATGAAAATGGTCATTCCCTCCTAAATCTAATATGCAAGCTCTCAAGAGATCTTCTAATACTCGATTCACCCTCTCTGTCTGACCGTTGGTTTGAGGATGGTACGGGGTACTGAGATGTAATTCTGACCCTAAAGCCTCTTGTAAGCTCTTCTAAAATCCACTAGTAAACAACGGATTTTGGTCACTCACAATGCCTTTGGGTACTCTATGAAATCTCACTACCCACTTCATATACAGTTCCGCTAACTTAGCTGCCGTTCTATTCGACTTGACAGGTATAAACCTTGCACTCTTGATCAATCGGTCCACAATCACCCAAATACTATCATGGCCCAATCTAGTCCTTGGTAACCCATCAATGAAATCCATTGAGACTTGTTCCCATTTCCATTCTGGAATTTATACTGGTTGTAACAAACCACTAGGCTTCTTTTGCTCGACTTTAACTAGCTGGCAATTCATGCATTTGGATATAAACTTCCCAACGTCTCTTTGCATCCCTTCCCAGTAGTAGGTCCAATTCATGTCTCGATACATTTTGTTAACACCGGGATGTATAGTCAGTTTTAGTGATGACATTCTCTAAGCACTTCATCTCTCAATCCACTAACATTGGGTACAACTAATCTCCCATTCTTTCTAAGCCATCCATCTCGATCAAGCCCATACTCGTTCATCTCCTCGTCGATACCCATCCCTAGCTTGGAGATGATTTCGAATAGGTTAGGATCGTCCCTCTGACTGGAACTAATCTGCTCAATCAAAGTGGGTTTGATCATCAAACTTGCTAACATCTCTGGATCCAATTCGCACTTTGGTCCGAAATCACACCCAGCGATATACTCCAGTTGCTTCCATTCTAGAAACATAGCCCCTAAACTGGGATGTCTCCTACTCAATGCATCGGCTACCTCATTGTTCTTTCCTGGTGTGTATGCGATATCGAAATCATTGGAAGCCAAGAATTCTAACCATCTTTGCTGTCGGAGATTTAGATCCTTCTTAGAGAAGAGATACTTTAATGACTTATGATCGGTAAACAACTCGAATCTTTCTCCTAATAGATAATGTCTCCACGTCTTCAACCCGAATACGATTGCTGCCAATTCCAAATTATGGGTAGGATATCTTTTCTCATGCGGTTTCAGTTGTCGACTAGCATAAGCTACAATCCTACCTCCTTGCATCAATACAACACCTAGTCTGGTACCACAGGCATCTGTGTATACCGTCATCTCTTCATTCCCTTTAGGAATGACTAACACTGGGGAACACGCCAACTTTTCCTTTAGACACTTGAATGTATTTTCACACCTTTCATCCCAAACGAAATCTTGATTCTTCTTGGTCAACTGAGTTAACGGTGTCACTATCTTGGAGAAGTCTTGGATAAAATTCCGATAATATCCAGCTAATCCCAAGAAACTTCTTGCATCTGTTGCATTCTTAGGCGTAGACCAATCTTGTATCATAGCCACCTTCGCAGGGTCCACAGCAATACCATTTTCTGAAACAACAAGGCCCAAGAATCTCATTTCCCTCCTCCAGAAGTGACACTCAGAAAACTTCGCTTTCAATTGGTGTTTCCTCAACACCTCCATCACTATTCTCAAATGTTCCTTGTGTTCTTCCTCTGTCCTCGAGTAAACCAAGATATCGTCTACGAACATAAGAACAAACTTATTCAATTGATCCCTGAATACCCTATTCATAAGGTCCACAAAATATGCTGGTGCATTAGTCAACCCGAATGGCATGATCAACCACTCATAAAATCCAGACGGCGTCCGAAATGTTATTTTTGGAACAGTCTCAACTGCTACTCGGAGCTGATGAAATCCTATCGCAAGGTCCAACTGGGAGAACACTCTTGCTCCTTCCAGATGATCAAACAAATCATCTATCTGTGGAAGAGGATACTTATTCTTTCTAGTCACCTTATTCAACTCCCGATAGTCCACAAACAAACGAAGGGAGTCTTCCTCCTTAGTGGCAAATATGACTGGTGCTCCCCACTCGGAAACACTTCTTCCGGTAAATCCCTTCTTTAAAAGATCGCTCACTTGCACCCCGACCTCTCTCTTCTCCCTTGGTGCCATACGATGAAGTGGCATCACTATAGGTCTGGCATCTTTCACTAAATCAATACGGAACTCAGTCTCTCGATGTAGTGGAAGTCCGGTCACTTCCTCGAAGATATCCGAATATTGGCCAGCAATGGGAACCCCTGATAACTCATCTTGCTGGATGTCGAGAGAATTTAGAAAACTAGCCATCACCTCGTCACTAGGTAGGCCACCAAACACTACCCTCCGCCCATCATCCTCCCTAATAGTCACCGAAAATCCCTAACAGTCTACCACCACCCCATACCTTTAGAGCAAATCGACTCCCAAAATAATGCCATACCCAGTAAAGCCCAAAACAAAGCAATCACAAGCAAACCTACATCCATGACTCGATAAGACCACATTACGACAAATCATACTAAGGCTAGTCGAACCACCAATCGAGTTCGTCACCGCTAAAGGTCTATCGACTATCTCGGGCTCCAATCCCAACCTATCTACCAGGTTACTAGATATGAAGGAACGGGAAACCCTGGTATCAAACAATACTCGAACAAGAACATCATAAACATAAAGTATACCTTGAATGATGACATTCTTTCCTTTCTCCGCCGTAGGTGGGGCATTCGACGAAGAAGGAACAACATTAATAGCATATGCTTTCACAATCTTCTTCTCTTTAGGGGGTTGCGAACATTTATCCTTGTGATGTCCTACTTGGCCGCAGTTGAAGCATTTCTAGTCCATTGGCTTTGCTTGACATTCTTTAGCATAATGGCCCTTCTTGCCACAGCTAAAGCACTCTACATCTTTCCTGTCTTTATTTTTCTGACCATCCTTGGTCTGACTCTGCTTCTTTTTATTCTGAGAATTATTCTTCCCTCCACCGCTTTTCTGCGGCTCTGGCCCCTCTGCAGATGCAACAACGACTTCAGTCTTGGGCATAGGATAAAGGCTCTCTGATCTCAATGCTTTCCCAACAATTGATTCAAAAGTCTCATCAATATGGTTTATAAGCCTTTACCCCAAGTACCGATCTAAGCCTGTTGTTAACTTCTCGTTCTTCTTCTCGGGAGTGTCGATAAGAGATAATCCATATTTCGATAAAGTATCAAACTCGGTAATATATTTCGAGACTGCCCTACCATTCTGTTTAAGCTCCAAGAACTTCCTAAACAACTCTGACTTCTGGGCAACTAGGATAAACTTGTCACTGAAGCGAGCTTTAAATTGATTCCATGTAACTTGATCCTCAGGAGTGGCTGCCTTAATAGCATTCCACCAATTCATAGCCCGTCCTTGCAGCTGAGGGGATGTTAGCTTCCTCTTCATCGCGTCCTCGATTCCCAGATCCTCGAAGATACGCTCACAACTATCAAGCCAATCTTGAACTTTTGTAGACGATTCCGTTCCGTGGAATGGCTTCCCACCAAGAATAGTGTAGTCCTTATAGAGCTTAGCCAAATCGTCCCTAGGCGCCTGCACCGCTGCACCACCACCATTTACAGCATTAGTAGCTGCCCTCTGAACATCCCTAAGCATCTCTCTCATGAATTCAGTAAACATCATCCTCATATCGGAAGCATTCCTATTATTGTCTCCTGAACCAGTATCCCTCGCATATCAGATCATCGTTCAATCTGTAAGGAGAAAACGATTAACCATCTCTTCAGTAGTGTCAGTGCAATGCGACTCCATCCTTAGATATATTAATAGTATATATATATATATAGCTTTTGAAAACCAAAATATCACAAATACGCGCTCACATATATGTACTATCTCTCCTTGGTGTCTTTCCCTAGGTTAACTACACAACCTAGAGCTCTAATACCAAGTATGACAGCCGGGCCCGCACCAGCTGACATTTCCGCTGAAAGTGCGTTGTGCTAATGCTCGACTAGCTTGGGACGGTCTCCAAAGAAAGGAAAAGAAAGGAATTTGAACTAACAAGGAACTTGTAGAATGTCTCACAGCGCTTGGGATAAAATATAATAATAACATAACTTTGACATAAAACAGGCGAGACAGTGTATAAGCTGAAAACTAAACCATCATAGCAGCGGAAATCCAAAATATAGCTTATCATCCACATTAACATAATTACAACTTTGAAATACTGTCTCTAAAGCAAAAGAAAGAGGTACACTACTATTGCCCAAAGTAGTGACCAGTAACAACACAGGGAGAATATATATATCATACATGGCAGCCTCCTGCTTGTCTCCAGTACAACTACTCGTGCATAATCACCTGACCTGTCTCTAGTCTATCCGTTTAAGAGCACGCAGAGAAATAAGAAGATACATAAAACTCTGGGTCAAACAAAAGTCTGTTATGAGCGATAAGCAGCAAAACAGAACAATAACAGGTATACATAAACATACCTGAACCTGGACCTGCAACCAAAGAGTTAGGACAACAAGATGTACAATACTCTAAGGTGACACTAATACATGGTGTGAAAATAATGGGGAGGAGGTGTGCATGTCATGGTGATAGCCAAAATTGGCTAAGTCGGCACCGACCTATGAGGGTTGGTCGGGTCAACATGAATTTTTGGGAGCATGGTGATGGGGCTTCCTGATGTTGCTGATGAAGTTTGGATTGACATGGACTTAAGATGATTGATGTGTAACACAAAGATGAATGGTGCTTTGATTGTGAACTCAAGCAGAGGTGGTCGATGCTAAGTTGATGTGACATTGGTTGAGGGATGGTATACGATACAGTTTGATGAAAGGTTGACTCCGGTAGGAGTTAATCAGGGATGATAATGGTTGACTCAAGTAGGAGTTAACTCGGGTTGATAATGGAATTAGCTCAAGTGGCAGCTTGACTAAAGAAGTGACGTCGCCGAGGAGAAAGGCTCGACCAATTTGATGCACCAAGGAATCATTGGTTATCAAAGTGTTCTAGCGGACTCAAAGTAGGCTTATCGTGGGGATGCCCGTAAGGATCAGGTAGGATCAAGTACCTCGGATCGCTCAGATAGGAGTAGTCTAGTTGTCGGGTAGGAGGCAAACATTCCATTTGACCTTTTGATTAGTGAAATGCAAGTTCGATAGCTGATGGATTCACGGATGTAGTCAATGATGACTAGGACAATGGATTTTATGGATGCTATGGTTGATTTGGTGCTTTCTTCTATGGGTAGGCCATCACTGTAGGAAGTTGAAGGGAAGCTGGGTAGAGGATAGTCCTTTCCTATTTTTGATGTGACTGCGATGGATAGTTTTCACATGTTATCTTGATGGTTGTTGGGCAGATCGGAGGGTCGATCCGCGTATACTCATATTATCTTATGTAATTGTTTGTTAGCTTATTTCTCGCTCACTAAGACTGTCGTCTAACTCAAGGTTTTATGTTTCCCTCTTATTAGCTTGGGTTGTTCACTAATTTGATAGTGGGCAGACTGAGTAGCAGGTAGCAGGTTTGGTGTCAGTGTTGATGTGCGGTGACGAGCAGGAGGCTGGCATACTATTACTATCTATTACTTAGCTATTTATTTCCGGTTTTAGCTGTATGTTGATGTTATTGACACTCTAAGGGATGTAGTGAGGCATATTGTATTTAGAGATTCATGCATCGAGAGGCATTGTCCCCAAGATTCTATGGTTTTATGGAAACTAGATTCTCTGCTCAGTTGTGCTTCATTACTATTTCCTGTTGTATATTTTATTATTAAATATTGTCCATGCGTTGTGAGATATACGGCAGGTTCTGTTTCAAATTATTTTACCCTGATGATTGTCCCATATTGGCCTAGCACGTCATACAACACACTTCTCCTTAGTTTTGTGCGGGGGGTATGCGGCAGTCGTCACATTTGGTATCAGAGCTTTGGTTAATCGATTTAACTCAAAGTTCGTGAGCGTATAAACGTATGAGGGACATATTTTTAATTTTTAATGGATGATTAGTATATTATATATATGTATGTAGTACAGTATGTTAGTGAGCACTTGAACATTAATGCGGCTTTCTCTAATGTGAATTGACTTTCGTTTCAGGGTAAGGATGAGTCGATGAACTTGAAGACACACTGCTAAGAATGTGCCTGTGACTGGAGAGTTAGGCGATGATAGCCAGTCGGGAGCTGCAACTGCTATGCCTGATTATCCTGCTATGTACGAGGCCATGATGGAAGCGATCATGAGGAGGATGCCTACTCTTGGAGCGATTAGTAGAGTAAGGTGTTCCTGTGCAGGCGCCTAGGGTTGTTGATTTTGAGAAGCCGGGTAAGGACTACGCTTCTCTAGGTGGCAATCCATTTATTGGGATGGAACCGACTGTTGAAGTCCAGAATTGGTTGGATACTTGTGTTCGAATTTTTGAAGATTTGGGAATTGACGATGCAACTAAGAGGAAGCTTGCATCGAGGCAACTACAAGGTCGAGCGATGGATTGGTGGAACTCTATTACGTTGGAGACTCCGGAGGACCAAATAACTTGGCATCAGTTTAAGACTAAGTTTGAAGAGAAGTTCATTTCTACAGTCCAGAAATCAATACTGTTTAAGAGGTTTGTCGATTTGAAGCAAGGAGGGAGGTCAATTGCTGAGTATGTGACGGGGATTGAGGCTTTATCCAAGTATGATCAATCATATGTTGAAACTCCTTACCAAAAGAATGAGAAGTTGATTATGGGTTTGGATGAGAGCTTGGGGAAGTAATTAATAGACCATATTGACGACCCTTTTAGGAAATTTGTCGAGAAAGGTTTGAGGAAGGAAAGCCTGTTTCCGCAAAAGGCTGAGACTGTTGTTGAAAATAAAAAGGAGAAACCGAAAACACAACAAAGTGGTGGTAATAAGAAGTGGAATAGAAAACAGAAACAATAGCAAGGAAAGAATGACTAGAAGAAGTCTAAGGGCGAGATTACCTGTTTTAATTGTCAGTAGAAGAGCCATTATTCCAATCAGTGTAAGAACCCTAAGGTGGAGGGAATGTGTTATATTTATGATAATTCCGGATATATGAGGAAATATTTTCCAGAACCACCAAAAGGTAAGAAGAATGTGAAGGTGTATGCTTTGGATGTTGTTCCATCTTCTTCGAGGGTCCCGACTGCGTAGGAGTAGGGAAAGAGTGTTGTTGTGCAAGGCATGCTTTCTATTAGAGACGTTTCAGTTTGAGTTTTTTTTTATAATGGACCTTCACAATCTTTTATTTGCAATGAAGTTGTTTGCAAGTTTGGTTTAGAACCTAAAATCGTTGATAGAGCATTAATTGTGACTAATCCAATAGGGATTCGTCTAGTCTTTATATGCTTTATAGTGGTCATGTTTTATTGAGCCATGGTTTCTCTCTTGTGTGTGATTGTTTTGTTTTGAATTTCGCTGGGTTTGGAATTATTTTGGGTATGGACTAGCTCAAAAATTATGTGGCTATTATTGATTGCTAGAGGCTTAAGGTGACACTCGGGAATATGGACAGGCGAACGATTGTGATACGTTGTCTACCAGAGGATGGAGATATGATTAGCTTTTTATATTCGCTTGTGATTCCACGGGATGGGTTGTCAGCAGTGGCAATCGTACGAGAGTTTTCTTATGTGTTTGATGAAGTCAGAAGGTTGCCACCACATCGAGAGATTGAGTTTCAGGTTGATTTAGTGGATGGAGCCAGACCTATTGTTGTGCCTCCTAGGCGGATGGCGCCTAAGAACAACGAGAGTTAGAGGTGTAAGTGAATGATCTTCTGAGTGAAGGATTCATTCGGAGAAGCATATCTGAATGGTAAGCACTAGTTATATTTGCAACCAAGGCTTATGGATCATTGCGATTGTGTGTGGATTATCATGAGCTGAATAAGGTGACTAAGAAAAACAAGTACCCATTTTCGAGAATCGATGACTTTTTTGATCAGCTTCACGAGGCTAAAGTGTTTTCTCAAATGGACTTGGCGACAAGATATCACCAATTAAGAGTTGTTAGGGATAGTGCGCCAAAGACTGCTTTTAGGACACCATCCAGATTTTATGAGTGGTTGGTAATGTCGTTTGGATTGACAAACGCAACAACATATTTTGTGGGTCTTATAAATCGAGTTTTCAAAGATCAAGTGTATAAGTTCGTACTTGTGTTCGTGGATGTTATACTGGTTTACTCAAGGGACGAGGAAGAACACAAGAAGCACTTGAGAATTGTTTTGAAAATCTTGCGGAAACATCAGTTGAAGGCTAAGTTTTTGAAATGTCACATCTGGAAGGTGGAAGTGAGATTCTTCTGCCATGTCGTATCGGGACAAGGAATAGCGGTGGAACCCGCTAAGGTGGCAGCAATTCAGGATTGGGATCGACCCAAGAATGCGACGAATGTTAGAAGTTTCCTTGGTTTATCTGGATATTATCAATGATTTATCAAGGATTTCTATAAGATAGCTGCACCATTAACCAGATTAACAAAGAAAAACCAAGTCTTTGCGTGGGATGCAAATTGTGATCAAGCTTTCAGAATTTTGAAAGAAAGATTGACAAGAGCTCTTGTGTTAACTATTCCAAATGGAAACGAAGAGATGGAAGTATATACTGATGCATGTTGCATTGGACTTGGAGTGGTGCTAATGCAAAAGGATAAGGTTGTAGCTTATATGAGTCGACAACTGAAGCCGAATGAAAGGAATTACTGGACTCTTGACTTAGAGTTAGCGACAACAGTGTTTTCTTTGAAGATTTGGAGGCATTATATATTGGGAGTTAGGTTCGAGTTGTTTACGGATCACAAGTCGTTGAAGTGTCTTTTCTCCCAAAAGGATTTGAATCTTCGCAGTAATGATGGTTAGAGTTTCTGGCATCGTACGATTTTGGAACAGCCTATACTCCAGGAAAGGGTAACGTAGTAGCCGATGGTTAAGTCGAAGACATGCGAGTTTGGGAGCCATGTTCCTAGAATGGAAGCATCTCGAGTATTTGGCTGGATTTGATTTTAGACCTCATTGTGAGTTAGAACCTGAGATGTTAGCTATCTTATTGATTAGACCGACCCTCATCGAAAGGATTAGAGAAAGCCAAAAGCGAGATGATAGGCTCATGAAAACCGTTCGAAAGTTAGAGATGAGAGGAGAACCAGAAGAGATTAAGGATTTCGAAGTCGATCGAGATGGGAGACTTCGTAAGAATGGGTGAATGGTTGTTTTTGATATAGATGGATTGAGAGAAGAGGTTATGAGGGAATGTTATCATTCTAGATTGATGATACATCCAGAAGGTAATAAGATGTATCGAGATATGCAGCAAGTTTACTATAGGGAAGGTATGAAACAGGATGTCGGAAATTTATTTCGAAGTGTATGAACTGTCAGTTGGTTAAAGTGGAGCAAAAGAAGCCAAGTGGATCATTATAGCCATTGGAAGTTCCTACGCGGAAATGGGAACAAGTATCAATGGATTTTGTTGATGGATTACCTAGGACACGGGCAGGAAATGGTAGTATTTGGGTTGTTGTGGATTGCCTGACCAAAAGCGCAAGGTTTATTCCTGTCAGATTAACTAGGAAAGCATCAAAGTTAACTGAATTATATCTTATGTGGATAGTTCGATTCCATTGGATTCTGAGGAGTATTGTTAGTAGTCAGGATCAATTATTCACCACTGGATTCTGAAAGAGTTTGCAAGAGACGTTGGTAACTGAGCTATATTTGAGTACAGCTTATCATCCCCAGACAGATGGTCAGACTGAAAGGGTTAATCGAGTATTGGAAGATCGCCTTAGATTGTGCGTAGTGCACTTTGGAGGATCGTGGGAAGATCATCTACATTTAGTCGAGGTTTGCTTACAATAACAATTACCAGTCGAGTATTGGAATGGCATCATATGAGGCGTTGTACGGTAGGCTGTTTAATTCTCTATTTTGTTGGTTAGAAACCAGCGAAAAGTTTGTACTTGGGCCTAAGATGATGAGAGAAACTACATATAATATTGAGGTCATTCGACAACGAATTAAAGCAGTCCAAGATCGTCATAAAACTTATGCTGATAAGTGACGAAAGGATTTTGAATTCTTAGTTGGAGATATAGTGTTCGTTAAGATTTCGCCTTTAAGAAATACCGTTCGTTATGGGAAGAAAAGGAAGTTGACGCCAAGGTTTATTGGGTCATTTCCGAATATTGAGCGTATTGAAAAGCTCGCTTATAGGATGGATTTACCTGAGATGATGGCGAGTGTGCATAATGTATTTCATAAATTGTTTTTATGGAAGTTTGTACACGACTCGAATGTTACAGTATCTCCTGATCAATTTGAAGATTTTGAAGTTGAGCCCGAAGTTTCTAGGCCTCATAAGCCGCTTCGTGTTGTGGGAATGACACGAAACAGCTTAGGAGTAAGGTTGTTAAGCTAGTTAAGGTAGAATGGAGCGAGAATGATGATGATTGCACGTGGGAAACGGAAGAGAGTATGAAGTCGACCCAACCAGAACTCTTCGAGTGGTATGTCCCGTGTATCGTATCGTACTTATGCCATTGTATCTTGTGATATTAGAATTCTGCATGCTAGGATAGGGTTTTGATTGCATGGACTGTTGAATGCTAGATTAGATGGTAGATTTGCTACTCGTGGATGGTTGGCATGCGGGATGTTGTGTTTACTTGGGATTCTGGGACCGAAATTCCTAAAGGGGGGAGAATATAACGACCCGTATTTTACGTATCGACCTATCATAAAATAATTATATTTATTCCCTAGAGGTCGGAACATTCTCAAAATTTAATATGTCGTTCATTGAGATGTTAGACATGTCCATGATATTTATTGAATTCAGTTATAACCATTTTGCCCTTGAGTTTACTATTTGGGCCATAACTTTTGATAGGAATTGAATCAGGTATTGAGATTGATTCCATTAGATCAAAATGGTTGTTTACAACATAGAGTAGTCACATAAAAGATTTGGTTCAGAAGTTTGGGAGGAATCGTTGTTTTAAGTTTCAGCTTGTGTTTAGGTAGGCCAGTCAGTAGCTAAAGGTCTGGTCAGCCAAACCCATTAAACCTAGGCCAGCAGATATAAATAGGGGGACTTGGGGAGAGAATTAGGGTTATTCTCTCCATTCTAAGTTTTAGGTTGGGCGTTTGTGATTCTCCAGGTTCAGCCTAAAATCCCATCTAGAAGATAGATCATCGTTAAGGAAGAGTAGATCATTATCAAAGAGGATTAGATCAGATCAAATTGCATCGAATTCAAGGGGATTTAGCGTTGTCCAGATCTGATCTCATTGAATCTGCATCAAATCTAGTAATTGGTGAGTGATAGATATCTCTCACATAGAAGCTACAGATTGTATGGATAAATTAGGATCATATACATACGTTTCATGTTAAAATCACCTTAGATATGATTATATATGCTTAACTCAGACCTAGAAACCCTACGAAAACCTAATTTGATCATATTAACTAAATAACTGTTAGATTAATCATGTTTATCATATGTTTAGGCCCAAATCATGCTAGATCTCAAGCTTATTGTTACGACCAAAATTATCTTGGCACAAGATAGCGGGTGAAGGGATGTTAAGTAAATATAAGGATGGAATAAGGAACTCAAAAGCAATCCCGGCCGATGCGCCCTCTGAAGAAAAGGGACCCGAAACCTATCAGGTATCGGCAAAGGTTCATCCGACGGGGTCTATCCGCCAAGAATCAACCAATTGACACCAGCACAGTAGAAGAGGAAGAGCATTGGGATGAAGCATCAAGATGATTTGGATACAATCCTTGAAGAACGACTTCATGGATATAGAAAGGGGTTACTTTCGTAAGTAACACAAATATCACCAAAAGCTACCCTCCCGGGAGCTAAACCGAGACTCAAGCAAGGATACAGGCCATTCGTACTAATCCACTTAGTACCTGAACCACGAACGGTTCTAAATCGGCAGACATTTACGTACGGCATGAGGGAGGGTCCCTCCGAGTACCTTCAATAAAGCCGAAAGCCTACATCTGAAAGCCTGCAGCAAAGGACCGACATTGAGAGCATTCGCCAAGACATCAGAAATGCCCTTGCAATCTATTGGGGCAACAAGCCCCTTCCGCCTAGAAGAAAGTCCAATTCACCCAGGACCATCCCTTAGAAATCTATAAATGGCACCGCGAAGAGGACCAACATGCCGATACCAAAAACCCAGGAAAAGGCGGCCGATAAGGATCGCCCAGGCCCAACAGCCTATCGATGGAAAGACACCGGATTCTCAATAAATAGGACTCCAGATACTCCGTAAAGGGGGAAGAACATTTCATTTCTCAATTTAGCTCCTTCTTTCTCAGGGAGAGCAAATCATCAATTCTTGTAATATATCTACAATTTATAAAATGGAGAATTCAGAGTCCTATATATCCTGCGATTTGGTAATCTTCTAGTATCATAATGATGAAACAGGGAGTTAACACTAATCTTTCTGATGAGGGGATCAATAAAGGTGCTTCAGTGGTGGAGAAAGGGGACTTTATAGAAATATGAAACCCCCTTTTCTCCTCACCTCGCAGGACAGCCATGATTGATCCATGCCCTCATACTGAGCCTAACGCTTCCCCAAGCATCGATGTGATAGAATTTCGTATGAGTTCTTGACTTGATCTTCGTTGTACTTCAGACTCCTCCCTCAGGAAGGTCTAGTACAAAGGAGTTATCGAAGTTAACGAATATTGCGAGTCTTTCATCCATGAACTCACGTGAGGCGTTAGCCTGTTTTCTTCTTATTGAAATATACAGAGCAGTTGCCATGGCTCAGAATCCTATCCATCCCAGATTCAGGATCATTGCCTGAGGATCCTGAGTCATGGCCGCTGCAAACTTCGTGGATACACATATTACACTCTGTAATTTAGGTGTTGACAAAAAATATCATTAACATTTTGGCGCTACAAGGAGGGCCTGAACCTTCGACCTTGTGGTTAATTTTTTTAGACTAAATGGTTGAATTCATCGTTCCATGGTAGGAAACAATGAAGATGAAGAAATTGAAGGAGAAAAACAAAGAATTGGACCCCAATGTCATTCTTGAAGGAAATGAGTTCCCAAAACTCAACCCGAATAATAACGAAACAGAGACCACGTCCAACCCACAGTTGCTACCAGATCCGAACGCCACGGGGGATAAGGTCGTAAGGATCTTAGCCTTGGACGGGCAACTCCAAGAAATGCGGGCTCAGGTCGATGCAGTATAGGCATAGAAGTCCTCAAGGCTCACCAGATATAGCTTGAAAGAGATAGATGAATCTCCAAAAAGGAAGGTCCCCATTCAACAGTCAGAAGCGAAAGGGAGGCCCAAAGCAACCTCTTCCAAGAAAAAGAAATCTCATCTAATGGGAGTAGATCATCAAGGAAATAAATGCGACTAGGAACAGTCCGGGAGCTCCACCTCCAAAGGCTATGACCCGAAGAGAGAAGATTATGACAATACAGAGGCTTACATTAAGATGTCACTCAGAAGACCGTCAAGGACTTGCGGGGAAGCAAGGGGAAGAGAACCCAGGATGACAAGGTTAACAAAAATGAGAGGGTAGCCCCGTTCATTGATGAGATTATGAATACCGTGATACCGTCCAAAGTCAAAGTCCCAACCATGAAATATCTGGGAAACACTGACCCCGACAACCATTTGATGGCTTTTGACAGCCAGATGGATCTTTACAACGCTCCCGAAGCTGTTAGATGTCGCCTTTTCACTGTGACCTTCCAAGGTGCAGCGGCGAAATGGTATCACCAGTATAGGGAAAACACCGTTTACTCGTGGAAACAATTCTTCTATGAATTCTCCGTGCAGTTATGCATATGCAAAGATCCAACCGTAGACTACACGGTCGTCGCCAACATCAAACAAAGACAAGGGGAGTCTCTCGGGGACTACCTCAAATGGTTCAACATCGAAGCCTTAAAAGCCAAAGATATGAATTACCGTGACAAGCTGATCGCCATGCATTCAGGGTTGATAGAAAACACCCCCTTCTGGAAGGAATTATATATCCACAGCTGCAAGGATTTACAAGATTTCCATTTCCAAGCCGACAAGTTTATCAGCATAGATGAACAACACTTCACAAAAAGGAAATTCGGGCCTCGGAGAGAAGGAGGAAGGCCAAAATTCGGACAAAATCTCCCGAAAGGATATTAGAGGAGATCGATATGGGAAGACTCTAACACGAACTCGGTTGCCCTGAACAAGCCCGTCTCGTATGTGTATGTTATCGCAAAAGAAAGGGTCAATAATTTCCCGGTCATGTTCAAAGCCAAAAATTGCCCCGAACCTCATGCTAGCGGTAAATACTGTGAGTTCCATAAAACCAACGGGCACAAGACAGATGAGTGCAAGGTCTTATACGGGATTATCCAGCAACTAATTCGAGAAAGGCAACTGAAGGAGTTTATTTCAAATAAAGCAGCACCAGCTAAACTTGAAGAAGGACAACAAAAAGTTCCGGTAAACACGATGAGAGTTATTACAGAGGAGAATAACCTGGATTTGGGGCCTCCCGTGAACCGAATCAATGTGATTCATGGAGGACCGCATCCTGCCGGAAGATGTTCGAAAGCTAGGGACCAATATGTGAAAGAAGTTTTAGAGGGAATCTTCTCCATCCAAGAGGAACCATCACTGAAGAAAGCGCGTTACCCCCTCAAAATGCATAACCTCGTGGTTTCCCCAAAAGAAATAAAGAAAGGGGTCCATCACCCACATAATGACCCCCTCATGATAATGGCGCAGATAGGACTTTCGGTCGTTTCTAAAATATTGGTGGATACCGGAAGCGCTGTCAACGTCATCTTCAAGCACGCCTTCGATCAGATGGGAATTTTCGAAAAGAAGCTGGAGCCTAGCAACGAGACGATTTTCGGGTTCAACAATAAAGGGTCAACTCGAATGGGTCAAATCAACCTCCTGGTTCAAGGAGGGTTGCCTCCTCTTCACAGGACTTTCAAAACTCTCTTCGTTGCAATTGACCAGCCGTCCTATTACAATTGCCTTCTTCGAACGACCAGCTTTAGAGCAGATGGATGCTTTCGTTTCTTCCAAATATCTTATGTTGAAATTTCTGACCAAACAGGATGGGGTACCATCCGGGGAGAACAATTTAGCTCCCGAGAGTTGTACTTTGCCATGGTCGAAAAATACAAAAGGGAGTATTCTTCGTATTTTGATTCTTCCACTGTTTTTATGCCCTTAGATAAGGGATTCTTATGTCCCTCTTCTGAAAACAAGTTAAAAATAAATAAGACTGACAAACGCACTAATGGTAGGTACGCTTCTCTGAAAAGGAAGAGGAAAAGGTCCAATGAGGTGAACTCGACTGAAGAAGAAGAAATAATCACAAATTTAGTATCTAGAGGAGGCATCGAGAGGATCAAGTCGATAGAAGAAGTAGAAGAAGTGAACGTCGACCCGAAAGATAAATTGAAGGTTATCAACATAGGGAAGAGGCTAACGGAACCTCTCCGAAACGACTTAATCAAATTTCTGTAGCTCAACAAAGACATTTTCGCGTGGACCTATTCGGACATGGTTCGTATTGACCCTTCAATCATGAGCAATGCATTAAACATCGACCCCTTAATAACCCCGATCCGACAGAAAAAGAGGAAATATAATAGGGACTGAATTAAAGCCTTGAAGGAGGAAGTTAAAAGGTTGAAAATTAACGGGTCTATCCGAGAGGTCCATTACCCGAAATGGTTAGCCAATCCCGTGCTAGTGAACAAGTCCAACGGGAAGTGGAGGACGTGTGTCAATTACACGGATTTAAACAAAGCCTGTCCGAAGGACTGTTACCCTCTTCCGCGAATCAATCAGTTGGTCGATGCTATGAGTGGACACAAGATACTATCCCTTATGGACGCTTATTCGGGGTACAACCAAATCCCAATTCATAAACCCGACGAGGAACATATGAGTTTTATTACTGACTAGGGAACATTTTGTTATAAAGTAATGCCTTTCGGTTTAAGGAATGCAGGGGCGACGTACCAAAGGCTATTGAACAGGATGTTTCAAGAGCAGATAGAGTGCAATATGGAAGTGTATGTTGATGACATGCTTGTGAAGTCCACCGAAACAGAGAATCATCTAAAGGACCTGGAGAAGATGTTTGGTATCCAGAGAAGCTACCAGATGAAGTTGAACCCTCAAAAGCGTTCCTTCAGAATTCAATCTGGGAAATTTCTGGGATATGTAGTAAGTGAGCAAGGAATTGAAGCTAGTCCAAACCAAATACAGGCCATTAAGGACATGGAGGAACCTAAACCAGCAAGGAAGTCATGAGCCTGAACGGGAAGGTAGCGGATTCAACAGGTCCATTTCTAAAGCCACCGACAAATGCGTCCAATTCTTCAATGTCATAAGGAAAAAGAAGAAATTGGAATGGAACGAAGAATGTAGGAAGGCATTCCAAGAATTGAAAGTTTACATGGGAACACCTCCAGTTCTGTCCAGTCCCAAGAAGGGAGAAAATCTATACCTGTACATGGCAGTCTCCGAATATGCGGTGAGCTCAGTACTGATAAGAGAGAACAAGGGCTCTCAGCACCCCATCTATTATGTGAGCCGGAGGCTAAAAGAGGCAGAAACTCGATACCTTGTCATAGAAAAACTGGCATATTGCTTAATCCTTACAACACGAAATCTTAGAGATTATTTCCATTCACACCCTATTAAAGTCCTAACCAGCTTCCCACTCAAACAGGTGTCCAGCAAACCAGAAACCTCAGGGAGGCTAATTTAATCGGGGTAATGAGCTCAGCCAATATGAAATCGAGTTCCACCCTCGAGCAGCAATTAACGGGCAGGCTCTCGCAGATTTCGTGAATGAGTGTACGAACTTCATTTTAGAACAATTGATCAAAGAAAATGATTCGAAGGCTAAATGGCAACTCTTTGTAGATGGAGCTTCCAACGAACAGGGGGCCGGGGCAGGTTATGTTATAATCACCACTAACGGACACCGCCTGCACTACGCCATGAAATCAGGGTTCCCAGCAACCAACAATGTGGCTGAATACGAATCCATGATAGCTGGTCTGAATCTGGCGTTACAGTTGAAGATACCAAGGATTGAAATCTTCAACGACTCGCAACTAATGGTAAACCAAATAAAACACACGCACCAAACCAAAGATAAACGGCTCATCTTATACATGAAAAAGGTAATAAAGATGCTTTCCTTGTTTGAAGATTTCTCAGTTCATCATGTTTTCACCAAAAAATGGTTCAAACACCAAGGGTACGAGAAACGTACTTCACCAATATGGTTAGAAAGTAAATGGCCTGCACTAAACAAAAGTTTAAAGTAAAAATGCGAAGAAAATTAAACAGAGACAAGGTTTTAGAGTGGTTCAGCCCTAAGCTAGGCCTACATCCACTATGAAGGTAGTTTGCATTATCATGATGATTACAAAGCATGTAAACTCTCTTTATTCATACATTTTCTCATTCTCTCAACTGTTAGCATATTCTCACTATTCTCTCAACTCTTAGTGTATACTCACTCTTACATACAAATCTCGCTTGAATTCATAGAATTCAATGGAGGAATGGTGGAAGTTGTGAAGGAGAAGGACGGATGATCCACGGAGAAGGAGGATCTCTATGCTCTTTTCTCAATTATGAGATCTTAATGAATGTCATGGCCAAATGAATGAAGATATTTCCAGTGGAGATGATGATGATGATGGCTCGGAATGTTTAAGGAATGGCAAAGGAGTGAATTTAGCAGCATTTCGTGGTTCCCTCTCTCCTCCCCTATTTTGGTGGAATCCATGGCCTATTTATAGGTGGTCTCGTCTGAAGAAGTGAGCCGAGATCCATATAGGAAGGTTAGGGGTCGTCTGTCTTGTTAGTTACGAAAATGCCATAGCCTAGCTATATCCAACTATCGATAGTTGTATTTAGTTGTCCTGTAATGACTTTGTGGGAGCGAGCGGTTTCATAAGAGTAAGCGACTGCATAAGTCTGAGCACATTGAACGGGCGGACAGGCAATGAGGGTACAGGCGATTTGTCAAAGTTTCTTAGTTAGTATAAGAACAACTGACTGGATCATCATGTCAAGCTTTTTTATGATTGACTGTCAGATATTATCTGTTTGAAGCATCAGTATCTGATTGCCGATGAACGGGAGACTAACCGAGGCTTGTAGAGCAGATATAATTGTGATCGTTCAAGAGTAGGTATTTGACCGACTGACGGGTGCTATCTGTCTAAAGCAATAATAGCTAATTAGAGAGCAAACGAACGCTTAAACCCGAGCAGGTTGGATAGGCAGGAAAGCGATGAAGGTTTTGGTGATTGGTCATAGCTTCGGAACTGATATGAGGGTGATTGACCGACAAATGCGGTTGAGTGGACCGAAGACTGATGTGCGAGTCCTGACATTCCGGGTTTTTTTGCATAAAAGTGGATGACCGACCATCATAATACGAACGAATGACTCCCTGTAAGATGCGTAGTCTTATTGCATCATTCTTAACACGTACGACCTCTCTGTATGGTCATGCTAATCTGTTATGCTTTGATCGGCTTTGATGGACGGACGACCTAATTGTCCTGATAGTTGAAGTGAGTTTTCTGACATGAGCGACCGATCCCTTCGAATGTGAATGGACGGTCCCTTGAGCCGTGCTTGACTTTCGGTTCATGTTCTATCCCTATTTAGGTGCGGTCGACCTTTGATATTGAAATAGGTGACTCTTATACCCGGTATGAGCCTTCTAAATTCGCCTTGACCATATCATCTCTTCGTATGGTCGAGCAATGTTGTATAACTACTGTGAGACCCTTCTATTTTGTTGTGGATGTCCTTCATTGTGTGAATGATCTGAGTGTTTTGGATTGCAGATGCTCAACTGATCCTTGTTGCGGTCACCCCGTAGTTCCTTAAAAGATTAAATTTACCAATATACGTATGTTTTTTTTAGGGATGAGCATTTGCCCCTCAAAGCCTGTAATTTTTATTTTACAATCAATTACAGGCTTTGAAATAACTGATCATAATATAGTCTGGTAAACTGAAATTTTGTTCTCAAGAGGGGTGGTCGCACATGACTTTCGATTGTTCAGGGCTGGACAAGGTTGGACTTGCCCCCAGATCATTTACCTTATAGAGGTTCGAGCAAGTTGGGTTTGATGGGCCATTACACTTGTACAGCTAGGCAGATTTGATTTTGGCTAGGATGACGTGGCAAGAACATTCTGGACAAGCCTTTTTATTCTTTCTTCGACCCTCCCTTCACCTTTTTTTCCTCAAAGAAACTCTTTGATGGTGAGGATGTACTAGAGAATCTTATAAGGTAATCCGCATCCTTTGATTTTCATCCAGATTTTCTTTAAAATTCTCCATTTTTCCAACTTGCTATCTTGTTTAGCGCTCCGAACAATACCTAATAGCTTTTCTTTGGATCTAAAGCACCATGATTCTTTTTGGTGAGTTTTTACTTTTTACTTAGCTTTGACTTGGTTGAGTGGTTGTCGACATTGTAGATAGCCCTGAACTAGGATATTTCAAGTGTGATTTGGCTGTTTTGAGTACGGATTGGGATTTTGGTGATAAGTGGGCTTGTTTGATGAAGGGTTTGTATATGCAATCATTTGACGAACCTGAATCATATGAACCTTTTTAAATTTTGATTTCGATATCGCCCATAAGTTGTTTGATGAAATACCACAGACATTTCTGGTTTATATCCAACGTGGCTTCTGTTCAGGCCTAAATCTGGTCGGGTTGTTTTTGGTTGCGCACAGCCTCTACTCGTGCCCGGATTGGCCTGCTTTGATCAATATTCAAATTTCAGACTAAAATAACCTTTTTAGTGCTCAATATATGCTGAATTATATTTCAGTCTTTTCCTTAGGTCCAAGGATGAAATTCTTAATGTTAAGAGGACTGAAGAGGAAGGCGATGAAGAAGATCGACATGAAAAATAGGCTGAAGAGTAAAAAATAATCTGGGCAAAAGTAACCCTTAGAGATGTCGTACACTGGGTGAACCTCTCATTCCGGATATTCAGACTACTTCCGACCAGCCATTTTTAGCTTCTACATCCATCCCTTCAAATTCTGCTAATCTTCAAACGACCGTACAAAGACCTCTTTATGTTTCTAATCCATGCCACCCTTTACTTGCTAAACGATTCGAAGGTTGGTGTCTAGAAGGTATGAGCTTTGACTTGGATATAGACCCGTACGACAAATGGATTGTTGCTGGTAAGATGCATGCTATGAAAGACTGCATACAAGCTGAATTTGATTAGTTTGAGGCACGTCCACATTTGGTTAAAGACCTAATCGTGAAAGTTAGGGACTATATTGTGAGGCAATTAGATGCTTGGCACACTATTTCTGGCGACCTTAAGAGGTTGAATAGAGAGAACATTGATCGAATCCATACTTTGGAGAGAGACACATTTGAGCTTATCAAGGCCCTTGAATCCCTGGTAAGGTCACTACCTTTCATACTAGAAGGCTGTGATTGGCTAGCATCACCTTTCATTATTCCCATTATTTCCTTTAATGTGTTGTGTTTAGGATGGCTTGTATATGTGGGCGCCAGTCCCCGTTTATTACCATATGTTTATGTTGGTGACTTTATGACTGATTTGTGACCTGGTTTATCATACTGCAGTTTTTTATTTATTTTAACTTAGCTCCCTTCTCACTGGCATATCGCATGTTACACCTTTATCACCATTTATTTGTATTGCTAAACACTTTGTTAATCGTACGACTGTGACCAACTTACGTTGTGTAAAATTAGCACTACTGGTTCACTTTAACGCTATGATTAGCCCCCCCATATCAATATTCGTTATAATCTTAGAATATCACGTATTTACTCGTGTTTTCAATAACTTGGTAACTTGAGCACCTCGAAGTTTGGATTTGAATGCGTGCCCCTCGAAGAGGTTTATGTACCTTATAGTACATTTAATCGTGTTTCCCACTGACCTGGTGTCCCAAGCCCTTTAGAGGTCCTCTTAGATACATATCCGCATATATATACCTGTTGTTGTTTTCTATTAGAATGTATTCAACCCTTTATCTCACTGACTTGGTGATCCAAGCCCTTTAGAGACTGGTTTTGAGTACATGCCCCCAGGGGAGGACTTGGGTTTCAAATTTCGATCCATTCTCGGTCTAGTTTGATCTGATTATTTTTGCATCAAAAAAGACCTAAATTGAATACCCCCTTTCGGCTAAGATTTCTGTTACCCCCTTTCGGCTAGGATTTCTGTTACCCCTTCGGCTAGGATTTCTGTTTGCACTAGTCCTTCCAGCATGTTTGCTGGTCCTTCCGGCACGAGGACTGGTGCTTCCAGCCTAGGTTTTGTTGGTCTTTTCGATTTTATGCTTCCTCCCAAGAAGGTGGACATTAGTTCCTCTTAGCAAATTTTATCCTGATTCAATGAACTCGTGTCCTGCACCTAACAAGGTGCCTAGCTCTTTTGGGACTAGCAATCCTTAGATTGGGACAGGTTGTTTTGTTTTATCCCTTTCATCATTCTCAAAGCTCGGTATCAATCCTTTTTGTCGGATGCTTTGCCAAGGGTTCGGTGTTCATTTGCTGCGCTTTTTACAATTCGGCTCAGAGTTGCTTGTCGTTTTGAGATCCGCAAGGTGGTGTGTTTTACTCATCTTACTTAATTTGCATGATGCTCCTGGTATTTAGTGCTTGGGTTGTCCCAATTGAAGTGTGCCTAGGAAGCTTCCGGTTATGGTTGGATTCTGAAAGAATGACTGTTCTCGTTTTACCTACATGAAAAAGTCAACCTTTAGCAAAGGTTTGCGAATACACGATTCGTGCAAGCAAGCAGGGCTTTTTACTCATAACTTTTGTATGCATATAGTTTTGAGGTAAAGTTTTGCGAAAGTTTACAACTTTTACAATAAATTTAAACAATGCATTATAGGGAGTAATGATGGATGAGATCGCTACTCCAAGCTTGAGGAATTTGGGTTCCTTCTGCTAATTTCACGAGTAAGTTGATTGTACTAACGAGTTGCGTAGGTTGTCTAGTAAATCCATGGATTTTGTTTAGATAGGTTCTGTAACGACCTTGAAAATTCTACGTTTAAAAATATAGTAAATTAAGGATTTAATGTCAATATTCAATAGTTATATTTGAAATTTCGCTTAGAGTTGGAAATTTAGTCTATTTTAACTTAGCTTTGAATTTAATCTGGTAAATACAAATTTAATTTCAATATTTGAATCCGAACGGTTTAGTTAAATTAAACGTTATTAACATCTTAAACTAATTCAATTAAATTTGTTTGAATATTTGGAAGTTTATCAACGTCGTTTATTTCTTTTTCTGTGCGTTATTAGTTGCGTTTTCTGTTGTTCGATTTATTTAAAACAAATTTTCATTGGTTGAAAATATGCAAGTTTCCAGCGCGTACCGCATAAACCCTGATTATGTAGTATTTTCGTTATTTCATAATCAATTTAAATTGTCCGTGGTTGTAACGCTCGTGCGTTCATACGTTTATTTGGGCGTTATTCTAGAACGATCCCTTTTCTTCTTGTCCAAAAAAAAAACTATCACACCATTGGCATGTCCTTGCTGAAGTTGGTTACAAAGGAAAAGGGGGAATCTTTGATAAACAAACAAATTTGACTCACTCAATTTGCATTGCTTTCTAAAACGGGTTGAAAGAAAAATATACATGTATAGAAACAAAGAGATAAAGTGTTGGCAGTGTGCTTCTTCACGTGACGTCTTCCCTTTTTAAGACAAACACCTCCTCCCTTATTCACGCATCATCTCCCCTTTCATTTCTTTTCATTTTTTTTTTCTAGCCAAAAACTTTTCCCTTTTCTCAGAAATGGCTTCCTCCTCTTCCTCTTAAAATGTAAAGGCCTCCACTCAAAACCGTTCCTCCGAATCCCAACCGCCTGCCTCCTCCAATCGATCGCCAGCTCTCCTCTTCTATTTCCAATCCGCACAGAAGACTTTCTATCCCTATCAAAAATGTCTGCCACCTGATGGTTTCCCACAACCGCATCTAAAGCCGCCATCTTTCCACCAGTCTGCGCAACCACAACCTCAACGCCTCAGAACAAAGGCCTCTTCGCCATCTCAAATCACGTGCGTCTGAAGCCACCCATCGCCTTGGACCCGCTGTTCACCGTGCTCCACCAAGTCTGACCGCAGACCCCTGAGCCACCGCGACGCCAGCTCACCTTCCTCCTCCGCTGTTAGCTGTCAAAATCGCGCCATTGGAAACTTCAGCCGCAACCTTTCCGGACCTCAGACCCACGCTGCTCGCTCTTCCGTCATCCATTAACACAGACCAAAGGTAAGCATAGCTTATGATTAAATGTATTTCAGGCCTTTCAACTTCGTAGAGCATTAAACTTGATTGTTGGGGTTTTTGGCTACCTTTTGGTTGAATTGTTTATGTGAAATTACTGCTGAATTGTTTGCTTGCACTGCATCTAAATTCAATGGTACAATATTGGTTTCAACATGCTTGTAGACCCCTTTTTCCTCATGTAAACACTGATCATATATAAGCTTATAGCACCCTGTTCGTCTCATTTAAATACTGATTATATATATGCTTGATATGTCAAATGGTTACACGCTTGATAAACACCTTTGTTTGCAACAGTAAAATACCTTACTCAGTTACACTGTCGCCATGACTTGCATGTATATTTTTTTATATATGGTTGCCCTGTGGTATGTCGTTTTATCTTAACCACTTGTTTCCGCCATATGACTCACTGGTCCTGATCTTGTTCCATTCAAACTATGCATGAAACTGTCATACCAAGTATGAGTACAACATGAGTATTTAAGTGTTACTAGTCTGGGTTCCTTCTCCCTTACTCTGCACATTCCAATATTAGTGTATATATATGGTGCTGTAATATTTCCGAGGTTAAAAATATGGGGAGGATACATGATACATATTGTATTAAGTAGAATAAGGCTGGCAAAACATGGGTATCATTATTTATTATTACTTGCCCATGCATGTGAAAAACTGTAAGTATGTAAATACTAAAATTTTCCTTCTTGAAATTTTGAATAGAAACCACTAATGTAAGTTTTTCTTACGATAAAACTAAATTTCAAGTCATTACTTCGGTTTACCCCGAGTATGTAAATACTGCATTTTTGTTGTTGCATTGACTCATCTGTGTATTGCTACGTGCTCTTTGTTTGCTTAACATGACTTGTTGCTCACACTTGGGCTTAGAATAGTTGTCATACCATGTTTCGGCCTATATAATTTGATATTTTACATTGGACCTACCCCTCATTCCAGTACTGTGTGAAGTGCTTATGCACTGTCATGTCCCATTTCTTGGTTGCTTATGCGTGCCATACCTTTACTGAGCATATACACAAATTTTATGTACCGGAAAGAAACAGTTTGGTATGTTTAGAAGTGTGCAATGCTTTACTCAGTTTCGTCCATTCAGGAAATACGCCTGAACTAAAACTTAGTAACCAAGTTGAAGTGACTGTTTCCATGCATGAATAATATGTCTTTCATCTGCATAAGTACCGGGCCTTTCCACATTTTAGTGCACGCATGTTTTAATAGCTTTGGCATGATTTAAAAGGGGTACATGTTTATAATATTACATGCACTTAGACTACTCTGTTTTATAAGATGGAGCCCTTTCTTATTTCTTTTTTTTTTCCTCATGATTGAAACTCTTTACTTAGGCTGCTTGTACATTTGTGCTTACTAATTTTTGGTTTAGCTACCAAGCACCCTATGCAATTCAAATATGATCCGATGCATGTCCATATTTTTGTCATGATAGCATGCCAAATCCAAGTTTCCATACTTGACTCTTAAATATATTTACGCTCATGTTGGTTGAATTGTGTTCCTGTTGCACATCTACTTGCTGCCTTCATTATCCACTACTGTTAAGAACACATATTGTGAGCAGATGCCTTGTTCGAAAATGTTGATTAGCCGTACAAAAGAAAATATTTGATTTACTTTGAGTGTTATAACAAGTTGGTTTTGACTGAAGCATAAAGGTATTATCTACTGTATGCACTATTCATTCCATGCATGCAATTATAATTGTGTTACACCCCTTTATTTTATGACAGTAAACACTTGGCCTAACCTTATAATTCTTGCATGGGATACCTTGTACTATACTGTTCTGTTTAAAGCTGGCATTTCTTCACTTAGGCCATGCTGAAATCGATACCATTTAAACCCATTCATTGGTTAATGTAAGCCTACAACTATTGAGGTTTACATTATCTATATACATGCTTGCTGTATATGACCCATGTTCACGGCTGTTATTTCCATGACTCATTGTATATTGCATCGAGCCCTGCATGCTTTTTGTTCTTGAGATACTGACATTGAACGTCCAATCCATGTGTGAGTATATTGTTACCTTAAAAATTGGACATGTATTACCGTGCCATTTCTTACACATGAAATCATACCTGTAGGTTGTATTGTTTGTTATGTCCATGATATGCCTATTTACTTGCTGTGCCATTTCTTACACATGAAACCATACCTGATGTTGTATTGTAATGTATGTCCACGACATTATTTCGCCAGTTTCATTGGGTAATATTTCTTAATACTTGTTGGGATTAAACAAATTATATTTAGTGTTTATCGAAGTTCGCTAACTTGAAATAAGTTTAATCCTGACTCGGGTGTTTTGTGTATTTTGCATGGGACACTCGGGTCAGGTCCTAAGTGTTTCAGATTTAAAGATTTCAGCTCACAAACTGGAGAACGTGAAGACGCATGACGCATATGCGCGCGCAGGCACGACAAAAACCGTAAAACTTTTATTCTTTGAAAAAGTTATGTGTACATGTATTGCTTCCGCTGTGAAAAATAATTTGTAAAACTCTGATATTTTTGTATAAAATTTATTCCGCTGCAGTTATTATGTGTCTGTGATTCTGTGTGATGTTCTATTAAAACCTTGTAAGAAATAACAGTTCGCCGTTTGAGCGTCTTGAGTCGGTTAAATTAGCGATACGAGATGTAAAAAATAGCGAGTCGTTACAGGTTCGCACTTCTGCCATAGAGAGGTTCACTTTCTGAAATGTATTTGCGAAGATCACATTAACGGATGCCCTGTGTCAATTAAGACTCTTTTCACGACTGCATGGCCGAGACCAGTTATGATCGTTATTGCACAAATAGTTGACATAAGTAATTCCTCAGAATTTCTATCTCTGAATATCACATTATTAGATGAAGCACCAGGCATCTTCATTAGGAGTTTGTTGCTTAAGATTCCCTTCAGTTTGCTAGCATATCTTTCCATATTGGCCTAGTTTCTCGTAACTAGATGGGCCTTCCAAAAATCGTATTGGTTACTGGTCTCGGATCAGGAATCGCTTTGAGCTTACTCTCCTAAGCTGGACTGATCAGTAGTGCCGTTTTGCCCCTGGGCAATTGGAATACTTTGAGGATTCTTCATACACTTGTTGAAGTTTATTGTTCTGGATGAGCTTTTTATTCAGACTTTTCATATGTCGACATTTATTAGGGCTATGCCTTGGATGGTTATGAAACCGGCAGATTTTTTCAGGGTCGTCTTGCTGCTTTGTAATCCTCTATGGCTTAACCTGAGGGAAAATGCCTGAATCCTTTGTTGTAGAGTAAATCCTCTCTGGTTTTTTTGCTTAGGAGAGTCAACTCTGAATGCTTGTAGAGTCGTGTCTTCTTATGAGTTTTGCTATCCTTTCCTTCGTTCCCCTTTTCGTATAAGAAAAGCTTTGATGATCCCTTTAGGCCCTTGTTCCATTTCATTAAGTGACGTTACATCCCTTACTTTAGCAATTTTGTAGACGGAACTGGTCTTAGAATCTTCTTGCCAAACCAGCTAATTGATCGACTCATTCAGGCAAGAGTCTAGTGAATCATAGCAAGGCCACACCTTTCAAGCACACGGGGAAGCATTAGCGTTTTATCTCATCGGTGGCCCTAGCTTCGTCCATGTGTTGATCGTATTTGAATAAGAAAATGTTAGGATCTCCTCGTCCCACTATATGGTACCATTGTCGGAGGTGTGAACTTCTTAGGGAGTTTTGCCCGATGAATCTTTTCTGTGTATGGGTCTTTACTAAATGGAAACTCCCATTCCTTTTCATCATCCCAATGGGCCATGTTTTTCTTTATTATTCATTGGACCATACCCGCAATGTGCTTCTGGTTACCTCCTCCGGGAGGTGTCCCTTCGATGGGACTGGTGGCGCATCGAGTTGCACATTTCTCATCGTGTCGTGATGTTTTGACTTTAGAACCTTCAACACCGGTCCTTTTTTCCGTCTACATTGTTTATGATATTCGGAGGTAAGGGATTAGCCTGAACGTTAATTAGAGCATGAAGCTTTTCCATCATCACTTGAGTCGTAGCATGCATTTCCCTATTCAAGCTGGTTACGACCACGTTCAACTCATCTCGAGTTATGGGTGGATTGGGAGAGTCTCCAACTTCTCGATTCAGAGTTTTTGGTATAGCTTTGTTATTATGAGCATTCTTGACATTCGTAGTGGCTCTAATGGACTTATCATTTTTCTTCGAGCTAGCCATGACTTCGGGGAAAGAGGCGGTTTAGGACTTCAACTGTAGGTTACTAAAATTGGAGGGGAGTGTTAAGGAAGGAAGCGCGAATACTAGAAAAATTGGTTCCTCTACCATTCTTAAAACATACTCCTGCTCTTTGTTCTGATCCATGGAACGAGTGTCTTTTTCCTTGCCAGATTCTCATCTAGGCGGTAATCATGGTCTGGAGACAGGGGATCTTGGTTTTCTTTTGAGAAAAATGCCCCTTTGATGGGACCAGTTACCTTGCTGAGAGGTTGTGTCATCGGAATAGTTGCGCATAGGTGCTTTAGCTTTTCCACAGTCAAGATTAGCCTGATATGCAACTTCCTGAATAGAATTTCCCTATTTTGTGCTTGAAGCAGAAGATTCTGTATCGTATGCGTGACTCGTTCAAGTGGGTGGAAAACAAGTGGCACTTAGTGTGACCTTTGCGGTAGCGGCTTGAATAGCGAACATTGACTCAAGCTTCTTCATCATTGCATTGTTTGCAATAGTTATTTGACTTTCCAGTCCCGCCGTCGCTTCTTCCAACTCTCTCTTAGTTATGGCTACCTCAATTTTGAATGATTCTCCTACCTCGAAATGGGTGGAGGGTGATGTGATAATATTAATATTATCGGCGAGGTCGTCGATTTCACGAATAACTTCCTTCGGCCCATCCATGGTTTCAAGCAAAGCTTTTCTTAGAAAATCTTGTTGGACTTTCAATAGGGAAAGATGCAAATACGGGCCCCACGGTGGGCACCAAATGTTTTCACCAAAAAATGACTCAAACACCAAGGGTACGAGAAACGTACTTCACCAATATGGTTAGAAAGTAAATGGGGCTGCACTCAACAAAAGTTTAAAGTAAAAATGGAAAGAAAATAAAATGGAGACAAGGTTTTAGAGTGGTTCAACCCTAAGCTAGGCCTACGTCCACTATGAAGGTAGTTTGCATTGCCATGATGATTACAAAGCATGTAAACTCTCTTCGTTCATAAATTTTCTCATTCTCTCAACTCTCAGCATATTCTAACTCTTACATACAAATATCGCTTTAATTCACGGAATTCAATGGAGGAATAACGGAAGTTGTGAAGGAGAAGGACGGATGATCCACAGAGAAAAAGGATGACTACGCTTTTTTCTCAATTATGAGATCTTAATGAATGTCATGGCCAAATGGATGAAGATCTTTCCAGTGGAGATAATGATGATGGCTCAGAATGTTTAAGGAATGACAAAGGATTGAATTTGGAAGCATTTCGTGGTTCCATCTCTCCTCCCCTATTTTGGTGGAAGTCATGGCCTATTTATAGGTGGTCTCCTCTCAAGAAATGAGCTGAGATCCATATAGGAAGGTTAGGGGTTGTTGTCTTATTAATTATGAAAATGGCATAGCCTAGCTGTAGCCAAATGTCGATAGTTGTATTCAACTGTCATGTAATGACTTCATGGGAGCGAGAGGTTTCATAGGAGCGAGCGACTGCATAAGTCTGAGCACATTGAACGGGCGGACAGGCGATGAGGGTACATGCGATTTGCCAAAGTTTCTTAGTTAGTATAAGAACAACCGACTTGATCATCATGTCAAGCTTTTTTATGATTGACTAGCATATATTGTCTTGTTAAAGCATCAGTATCTGATTGTCGATGAACGGGTGACTAACCGAGGCTTGTATAGCAGATATAATTGTGATCATTCAAGAGTTGGTATTTGACCGACCGGTGGGTGGTAACTGTCTGAAGCAAGAGCAGCTAATTAGAGAGCGAATGACCGCTTAAACTCGAGCAGGTTGGATGGGCAGGCAAGCGATGAAGGTTTTGGTGATTGGTCATAGCTTCGGAACTGATGTGAGGGTGACTGACCGATAAATGCGGTTGAGTGGACCGAAGATTGAAGTGCGAGTCCTGACATCTCGGGTTTTTTTGCCTAAAAATGGTGGACGACCGACCATCATAATACGAATGAACGACTGCCTGTAAGATGCGTAGTCTTATTACATCGCTCTTAATACGTAGGACCTCTCTGTATGGTCGTGCTAATCTATTATGCTTTGACCAACTTTGATGGACGGACGACCTAATTGTCCTAATAGTTGAAGTGCGTTTTCTGACATGAGCGACCGACCCCTTCGAATGTGAATGACCAGTCCCTTGATTCGTGCTTGACTTTCGGTTCATTCTTTATCCCGGTTTAGGCACGGACGACCCTTTGATATTGAAATGGGTGACTCCTATACCCGGTATGAGCCTTCTAAATTCGCCTTGTCCATATCGTCTCTTCGTATGGTCGAGCGATGCTGTATAACTGATGTGAGACCCTTTTGTTTTGTTGTGGGTGTCCTTCCTTGTGGGAACGATCTGAGTGTCTTGGATTGCAGACGCTCAACTGATCCTTGTAGAGGTCACCCTGTAGTTCCTTAAAAGATTCAATTTATGGGTTTTTAGGGATGAACACATCAAATACCCCGCGGGGAAAATACCCAAGCGGATTCGCTAGCTAAATTAGCCAGCTCCTGAGGAGCTCCCGAAACCTGGATAGTGCCGGTGGGATATGAGGATATACCCAGCATCGAAACAAAAGAATCGGAAGCAGGAAAAGATTCGTTAGTCTTGACCCGATCCCAAGCCTTGAGAAAGGGAGTAGGAGAAGGCCAAGAAGGAAACCCCAAGAGGGAATCTCCCATGGCGAAAAAATCCCCCTATAAGAAAATACGTAGATGACTCTCATAGAGGACTACCTCTTAAAAGGGACTTTACCCCTTGATAAGCAAGATGCAAGGAGGATAAAACACCAAGCTCCCACATTTGTGATCATAAACGGTGTACTCTATAAAAGGGGACATTCACTTCCTTATCTAAGGTGTATAAGTTTCAAAGATGGACTCAACCTTTTAAAAGAAGCTCATGAAGGATGGTGTGGGGACCATTCCAATGGGATTAAAATGGCAAAAGGGTCATGCGACAAGGTTATTATTAGCCATAGATGGTTAGTCAAGCGGTTGAATACGTCAAAAGATGTGACAAATGTTAGAAGTACTCTAAGATACCACGACTTCCTCCCAGTAACCTAACCACTATATCGAACCCCTGGCTTTTCGAAGTATGGGGGTAGATTTGATCGGGCCCTTACCACTTGCTAAGGGAGGAGCTAAGTATGTTGTAGTAGCTATCGACCACTTCACCAAGTGGGTGGAGGCGGAACCCCTTCCGGTTATCACATCCGAGAAAGTGTTAAGATTCATAATAAATCATTACCCGCTTCGAGACTCCCCATAATCATATCAGATAACGGAAAACAATTCGAGAGTGAAGAATTCACCCGTTTCTATGAGAAAAATGGAATCATCAAAAGTTTCTCCTCGGTGGCCCATCCGAAAGCTAGCAGAGCTGTGGAAGCCACAAATAAGACCATTAAGATAATCCTTAAGAAACGCCTAAATTAGGGTAAAGGGAATTGGGAAGAGGAGTTGCCTCTGGTGCTATGGGCATACAGAACTTCTGCAAAAATAGCTACGGGACACCCCCCCCCTTTTCACTGGCATATGGTTGTGAGGCTATGCTTCTGGTTGAGGTCGAAGTTCCGTCGCATCGAAGGAAAGCATATGCTTTTGACCCCAATCAGGAATTAAGAAAGGAGTCATTAGATTTGATACAGGAACTAAGGGATGAGGCTGCAGCCATAACCGCCGAGCACCAAAGAAGAATAAAAAAATATTACAATTTAAAGGTCAAAGCTAGGACCTTCGCTAAGGGCGAATTAGTACTACGAAGAGTAATGGATAACACAAAAGATCCGGCTGATAGTCCTCTCAACCCGAATTGGGAAGGGCCCCTGATTGTTCCTCAAGAAGTCATACCTGGCACATATCGGTTGTGCATGCACATTGACGATCTTGTTCTAAGGACATGGAACTTGGAACATTTGAGGCCATATTTTCCAACCATAAAGGAATAGAGGATAAGATCTTTTTCCCAAGAAATCATCGTACAACTAGAGGTATGGAAACCCTCCCGATAGCTCGTAAGAAACCCAAAAGGGGGTCGAGCTGGAAAAAGGTTTGAATCCCTCGTCATTGCCAAATTGGCCGGGGTGAGGCATCCCTAAGAGTGGATGATTGTGTTAGTCTTTCTCCTTGCCTAAACTAAAGGGGCAGGGTTAAAGCATCGAAAGCGTAATCCGTCATTTCACACCAGAAATTGTCGTGGCGGTGCATCTAAAAATTAGCACGCCCTGCCTCTGCTCGTAGAAGAGTACGCCCTGCCTCTGCTTGACCTAAGCACATCCTACCTCTGCTTATGTTCCGCGTTACCTGCTGATGGGAGTGCAAACCCCTATCATCGCCTACGATGTCTAGGATAGGGCACCCCTTAGAGGGGGTGGCGTATAAGCCTCTATCAGTGCCTACGATGGCTCGTGTAGAGCGTCAAAAGAGTAAACCTTAATTTTGTGCCTACGATGTCCCTGTCTAAGTTTTTAAGCCCTTATCATCGCCTACGATGGTTAGGATAAGGCGCCTCCTGGAGGGAGGTCGGGTAAGTCCTTGGGCCCTGCTTGTTTATAAGCTAACCAAGCGCACCAGACGCACATGCCCAGAGAGTGGCCAACAAAGCACATACATCCTCTGCTTTGACTACGAAAGCCCAAGGGGAGGCTCAATACGCACGTACAACCTTTGTTTCCAAAATCAAATCCGAAGGGGATACTTGCTCTATTAATACCGAAAGAGGTTTCGGTTCTTTATGCTAATACCCGAATCTGGGTCGATTCAACACTCTATTAATACCGAAAGAGGTTTTGGTTCTCTATGATAATACCCGAATCTGGGTCGATTCAGTGCTCTATTAATACCGGAAGAGGTTTCGGTTCTCTATGCTAATACCTGAATCTGGGTCAATTCAGCATTTACTTAATACCGAAAGAGGTTTCGGTTCTCTGTGCTAATACCTGAATCTGGGTCGATTTGGCGCTCTATTAATACCGGAAGAGGTTCTGATTCTCTTTACTAATACTCGAATTTGGGTCGATTCGACGTTTTATTTATACCGGAGGAGGTTCCGGTTCTCCTTACTAATACCTGAATCTGAATAGATTCATCTCTTCATTAACACGGAAGGGTTTCTGGTTCTCAATCTAAAAACACCCAAATTTGGGTGGGTTTGGCAATGCATTAATTCCGAAAAGATTCCCGAACTTCCGCCTTTAAGTTCCGAAATCTGGGTGAATTCAACTCTTACATCTTGGTTCGTCCTAACCTGGATGGTGTTCGACTCAACATCATTATCAGAAAAGGTTTTCAATCCTCCATTAAAACTTGAATTTAGGACACTTCATTCCTCTGCATGGCGTCGAAAATAGATCACTTTAGCGGGAACAGTGACATAGCTTAGCACTGGAAAAATAATTGGCAAGCAAACAGGCAAGGGTCAGGCAAAAGAAGCTTGAATTGAAAAGTCGAAGACACCCCTTCACAAAAGGGGGGAAATGTTACTACAAAAATTATCTTGGCACAAGTTAGCGGGTGAAGGGATGTTAAGTAAATATAAGGAGGGAATAAGGAACTCGACAATCCAGGCTGATACCCCATTGGAGAAAAGGGACCTGAAACCTACCAGGTATCGGCAAAGGTTTATCCAACGGGTTCTATCCGCCAAGAATCAACCAATGGACACCAAAAAAGTAAAAGAGGAAGAACATTGGGACGGAGCATCAAGATGATTTGGAACCAATCCTTGAAGAATGACTTCATGATATAGAAAGGGGTTACTTTCATAAGTAACACAAATATCACCGAAAGCTACCCTCCTGGGAGCTAAACCGGAAGGCAAAACCGAGACTCAAGCAAGGATACAAGCCATTCTTACTAATCCACTTAGTATTTGAACCACCAACGGTTCTAAATCGACAGACATTTACGTACGGCATGAGGGCGGGTCCCTCCGAGTACCCACAATAAAGCCGAAAACCTACATCCAAAAGCCTGTAGCAAAGGACCGACACTGAGAGCATTCGCCAAGACATCTGAAATGCCACCGCAATCTGTTGCAGCAACAAGCCCCTTCCGCCTGGAAGAAAGTCCAATTCATCCGGGACCATCCCATCGAAAGCTGTAAATGGCACCGCGAAGAGGACCAACAGGCCGATACTCGAAACCCGAGGAAAAGGAGGCCGACAGGGATCGTCTAGGCCCAATAACCTATTGATGGAAAGACACCGAATTCTCTATAAATAAGACTCTAGATACTCTGTAAAGGGGGACGAACCTTTCATTTCTCAATTTATCTCCTTCTTTCTCAAGGAGAGCAAATCATCAATTCTTGTTATATATCTACAATTTAATAAATGGAGAATTCGGAGTCCTATATATCCTGCGATTTGATAATCTTGTAGTATCATAATGATGAAATAGTGAGTTAACACTAATCTTTCTGATGAGGGGATCAATCAAGGTGCTCCAGTGGCGGAGAAAGGGGACTTTGTAGAAATATGAAACCCCCATTTCTCCTCACCTCATAGGACTGCTATGATTGATCCATGCCCTCATACTGAGCCTAACACTTCCCCAAGCATCGATGTGACTGAATCGCATATGAATTCTTAGCTCGATCTTCGTTGTACTTCAGACTCCTCCCTCGGGAAGGTCTAGTACAAAGGAGTTATCGAAGTTAGCGAATATTGAGAGGCTTTCATCCATGAACTCAAGGGTGGTGTTAGCCTGTTTTCTTCTTATTGAAATATACAGAGCAGTTGCCATCGCTCAGAATCCTATCCATCCCAAATCTCGGATTATTGCCTGAGGATTCTGAGTCATGGCCGCTGCAAACTTCTTGGATACACATATTACACTCTGTAATTTAAGTGTTGACGAAAAATATCGTTAACACTTATGATATGTTTATGGATTTTTCATGTTTGTATGATCATTGCTGTATTGATTGATGTTTCTTTTGGTTGAATTTATTGCGTTGCTTGAGTTATATGTTAGGTTGTTATCGTAGAATCATAGGATTGAAGAACATAGCAAATCGGAGATTCAGATTATCGGATTCAGACGAAATGTGGCGGAGGCGCTCTGGAAGATGTGAAGATATGGCGTGAAAATTTTCATGCCCATATGCACTAAGTGCTTGGGTCAGCATGGACCTTGATATGTCGGCACCGGCCCATGTAGGTTGACCGAGCAGTGATGATTTTTGGAGCATAACATGGTTTTGATAGGTCGAGGCTACTAGTGAATTTCCAAGTCAACCGAACGTGATTTGTGATGCGTCGAAGGTCAATTTCTCGAGATGTGAATGGACCGACAAAAGCTTTAATAATGAAGTTCGAAAAGATTAGAGGTTAGACCAGAAGAACATACTTGAAGTGATGAAGGACTAGGACCAGACACGTAGCCAAAATTGGCTAAGTCGGCACTAACCTATGAGGGTTGGTCAGGTCGGCATGAATTTTTTGGAGCATGGTGATGGGGCTTCTTGATGTTGCTGGTTAAGTTTGGGTTGAAATGCACTTCAGATGGTTGATGCACAACACAAAGATGAATGGTTCTTCGATTGTGAACTCAGGCAGGAGTGGTTAAAGCTAAGTTGACGTGATATTGGTCATGGGGTGGTATACGATACAGTTTGATGAAAGGTTGACTCAGGTAGGAGTTAATCAGGGATGATAATGGTTAAATCAGGTAGGAGATAACCAGGGATGGTAATGGAATTAGTTCAAGAGGCAGCTTGACTAAAGAAGTGACTTCGTCAAGGAGAAAGACCCAAAAAATTTGATGCGCTAAGGAATCATTGGTTATCGAAGTGTTCTAGCGGACTCAAAGCAGGGGTATCGTTGGGACGCCCATAAGGATCATGTAGGATCGAGAACCTCGGATCACTCAGGTTGGAGTGGTCTAGTTGTCTCAAGTAGAAGGAAAACATACGAGTCACGATGGCGTATCATAGTTTGGCTAGAACTTGGGTTTTCCATTAGCCCTTTTGATCGGTGAAATGCAAGTTCGATAACTGATGGATTCATGGCTGTTATCGGTAATGGCTAGGACATTTGATGTTATGGATGCTATGGTTGATTTGGTGCTTTCTTCTCTATTTTTCTCTAACTAGGCCATCACTGTAGGTGTTGAAGAGAAGCAAGATTGGGGTAGTGCTTTCCTATTTCTGATGTGACATGTGATGGATTGTTTTCACGTGTTATCTTGATGGCTGTTGGGAAGATCGGAGGGTCGATCCACCTATACTCATATTATCCTATGTAAATGTTTGTTAGCTATTTTATCGCTCACTGAGACTGTTGTCTGAATCAAGGTTTTATGTTTACCTCTTATTACCTTGGGTTGTTCACCAATTTGATGATGGGCAGACTGAGTAGCAGGTAGCATGTTTGGTGCCGATGTTGTTGTGCGGTGACGAGCAGGAGGCTGACATACTATTACTATCTACTATTTAGCTATTTCTTTTCTATTTTCGCTGTATGTTGATGTTATTGAGACTCCGAGGGATTTATTGAGCCATATTGTATTCGGATATTCAAGTATAGAGAGGCATTGTACCCAAGATTTTATTGTTTTATGGAAATTTGATTCTCAGCTCAAATTTGCTTCATTACTATTTCCTGTTGTAAATTTTATTATTATATATTGTTCATGCGCTGTGAGTTATATGACAGGTTCTGATTTGAATTATTCTACCCTGATGATCATCCTATATCGACCTAACACAATATACAATGCACTTCTCCTTGGTTTTATGCTGGAGGTATGGGGTGTTCGTCACAACAAGACATATATCGGGAATAGCGGAATACAGCGGGGCTTAAAGCGGAGAGGCTATTTGGGAAAAATGTAGCGATAACAATTTGCTATAGGATATAGTAGGGTTATAGCGGGTTAACTACACAATCTCATACCCAACATTTCATACCCGGGATCGGTATGACTCCCGGCTATTAGTTGATTTCCAGCTCTTCTGCATTTGTTGTCTTTGTATCACACAAATGCTCGATGTCTTCGTATCCAAGGACCTGCCTTCCCAACTTCGTATCAAGGGTGCTTCGTGGATGACTTCGTATCCTGATGGTGTTTGGGATACGAAATCCCCCCTACCCCGAAGTCTCTGGATACGAAATGCATAATGTTAGCGGGATACGAGAAGGGTAACGTGGGATACAAATTTGGTGAGGTGCATGGGTCGGATAAGAAATGAGGATACAATAACAAATGTTAAGGGAGGTGAGGCTATGCAGAACCGGGAAGTCATATCTTGGGGATACAAAATTGGGCTTTGTGGGATTTTGAGGAGTTGTGAGGTCGGGATACGAGCGATGAGGCATAATGTCGATCCCGAAGTGTTGGTTCATGTTGAGCAGCTTGGTCGAGCCGAGATGGATATTCTTGTACGACCCCATCCGGGCTTGAGTTTTGAACGTTTCGGCAACACTTCGGGGTTGTTGATTCACGATGGGCAATTCGTGTGGGCTTAAACTGCTTTTGGTAATTGGGCCAGATGGCCGATTAATAGTAATAGAATAATGTATACACATAACTTGAAACTATATATTTATCTATATTTAATTTAAAAATTACATTACGTAGAATGTTACTAATTTTTCACAATATTTCCTGTTGTTCCTCAACTCAATATTGCTTCTTCCTAGGGATGTTACGGTTACGACAACCACCTGTTCCTAAAGCAGCTCATTTTTCCGGAGTTTTCCTAATGATTTTTCCAGCCTGATGAAACCACTCGTTCCTAATCATAACAACAGTAGTAACAATAACAACGTAATCAAGTCAGAACAAGATTACTATAGACAGAGCTCTCACTCTTTGTTGCTGTTGAAAGAAATCGACGAAAACGATGATGTTAAACCTACTTCTTCGTACGGACAGGCCATAATTAATGGTAAGTGATTTTCTGAACTTTTTTTAATATTCACAATGGTTTTAGTTCAATGATATATTTATAATATGGGCTTAAATCCCCATGCATCTGCAGAAAGTTTATGTACTGTTTGGATTTTATAATCCGACGGTAGTTTCGGTAACTGATTATTAAAGATAAACACAAAATTTAAAGTATGATTTTATTCACACTCCTTTTGGTAATGAAAAGAAGTGAGCGTGAAGAATCATAGTTATATTGTAAGATTTTCAGAATTTGCATAATCTCTTTAGTGGACTTTGCTAGAGATTCATACCCGATCTTCATATTGGAGAGGATTTTATTTTCTGATTGACGGAGCTGGTTGGATTATCATCGTATTTGATTCAGTTTTTTAAAATCTATAGACCTACCATTAGGCTTTTTTAATTAATCTCTCTACAGTGTTTTAGTAATTTACCACTTTTTTGATTAAGACCAGTGATAAAAAAATAAATCAACTTTGGCACAATGTCTTAAATGGGTCGCAATTCACAGGATTCCACTGTTTTCTTTCATTCTTACTACGTCTGGTTCTTGTATTTAGGAATTTTGAAAGAACCATGATAGAATACTAGAGATGGATTAGGGTACTACAGTCGAAAGAAAATGGGACTCAACTCCGGAATTTAAAGCGAAATTCATGAGTATTGACATGTTTTTTAGTCAAAGTCGTCACACGAGAAATCTCTGGTTAACAATATGTTCAAGTATTGAGAACATCGTTAGAAGATAGGAAGCAATTTGGTTGAATTCGCATCATAATCAAAGAATGGCCTGAAATTCCTACCAGATGACCTTTTTTGGGCCTGAAAACAACGATTACGGTGTCTCGCATGATAAAACTTGTAGCCCTCTGAATTAGCTTCAAGTAGAGCTTTCGTTTGGCCCAATCGGACTTGCGGTATGAAAGTTATGCCCATTTCCGTGAACGTGTGTAGAACTGTGGACTTGCCATCACTTGGATGAAGTGATGAAGCATTGTCGGCTCGATGTATGGACCGACTCGCCCCCCTAGGGCTCACCCCTTCGGCTCGGGCACCAACCCGGCTCACCCCCCCCCCCCGGGCCCTCCCCACCCGGTTCATGACTCGCCCCTGGACCAGGACCCTACTGTGGACCTCAACACCAACTTCATCATGAGCCACCTCCAACTCGCTACCTCGGTTCGCTCATGAGAACCACGAACCGCCTGGGAACAGTCACGATGCAGGCGATTTTGACCTGTTCTTATGGCTATCCTTACTCCTATCAACCTGGATCTCATTACACATGGCATGACACGACTTAGAGAGGATTTTCTACGTTTTGCACCTCATTTCGGGATTTTTGGGATGCGTGCCACATGTCCCATGAACCGGTATCAGGAAATGGCTATAGATACACCACTAGAAGGCATTTTCAAGGTATGCTTGGGATCTGTTGGCACTAACTCCTCACGGCTTCCACCATTGTTCTAAGCAAGGCCATTGATCAACATAGAAGTAGAACACCACAATATATCATGAGGATTTCGTGTATAATCTTCTTATTTCTTATCTTTTTTTCATTGTAAACACGAGGATTTCGTGTATAAACCGAGAGAATTGTACTTGTAACTTCTTAGGATTTAAGAAGAAATAAAGTAGACGTAGGCTTGGTTTGTGCCGAACCACTATAAAAACTTCGTATGTCTCCTGTTATTTACTTTTTTTGCATTTTGTGATCTATGATTTGTGATTATGAGGACTTCACACGATATTTTGGTGTTAGTACCATTTTTTGGTCTAACATTTTGGCGCGCCAGGGAGGGGGGCACACGATATTACTTCAATTTTTAGCTCTAAAGGAATCGATTTGCTTAGCTATTGGATAAATGGAAAAACAAAAGAAAGACGGAACCTTCTCTCGTGCTGAGGATGTTAGTAATGAAGGCACAAGGAATGAGGCACGCCAGGAGGCTTCCTCTCATGAAAACCCATTAGCATACTTGACTAGAGAAGAGATGGACGGTGTTCTCACGGAACTGAGAGCTCAAATGGAAAGGCAAGATGATCTCCTCCAAAAACAACCGGAGATGATGGACGGATTCTTCGCTCGGATGGATGGAAGACCGAGCAACGCTCAAATCGCAGGAAATGAAGCTACTGAAGAGGCTCTCATTGGCAATCGTGATCGGGTCACCTGACCCGCGACTTAGCATGAGCTCGGGGGCATCCCTCTTTCTCTTGGAAATGGTCAGGCTCGACCGACTTCAGCTCCGGTTCGGATGGACACTAGAATGCAAGCTTCCGCTCAACAACGGGAACGGGCTCGTGATGGGGACCCACGATCCAGTCGGGTCGCCCCCCATAGGCCACGAACCGATAACCACGACCCGCTCCCTGCAGCACACCAACAGCTCCCTTCTTCTCTTACACTTAACGCTGAGGGCACCAGCTCTGACTTTGACAATCTGCAACAGTTTCTTGATGGAAATCGGCTTGCAAATTTGATCGAACGCCTCTCGAGAGGCCATACTTATCAGAATGGCATGGACAACGTCAATCACAACCCATTCACTCAAGAAATCAGGAATTTTCGTAATCCTCCAGATTTCAAACTTCCAGTTCTAGAGCCTTATAATGCCAGGACGGATCCTAACGTGCATCTGATGCGCTACAAATGTCATATGGAAGTTCAAATGGCATCGGAAAATGTCATGTTAAAATGCTTTTTTGACTGATATAGCCGCTATGTGGATTCGGCAGCTAGAAACAGAATCGATCAACAGCTGGAACATGTTAGTCGCACGCTTTATTGAACAATTTCGGGTCTACATCGCATGACCAAAGAACGTCATGTCACTCACTACAATCAAGCAGAGGCCCAGAGAAACTCTGCGTTCATTCCTGGAAAGATTAAACGTTGCAGCAGCATCAGTTGACCAACTTGAACCATCCATGGTATTAATGGCAGTAGTATCCGACGTTCCAGATAACTCGGAGTTCAAAAAGTCTTTTACCGAGACCGACCACGAAATCTCGGTGAATTCTACCATGAAGTTGATAGATTTCTACGGGAAGAAGATGCAACTTCTGAGAAGTGCATTCTTGACGTCAACATGCTTAAAGACGGAGGACTGTCTGATTCTGGAAAAGGCAAAGGAAAAGCCGCTTCAAGAATGACTGCAACACTCAGCCCTGGAGAGGGCCCAAATATGAAAAATACACTGAGCTCAGTGCTTCATTGATCGACATTCATATAGACACTAACGGTGCCATTTCCTACCCAAATCCTCCCATGAAGGAGCCATCACAAAGAGAACGCGACTCTGGAAAACATTGCATATTCCACGATATGGATGGTCATGACAAAAATGACTATAGGTACCTGCATGATTTGATTGAGGAACGGATTAGACGTAGAGAGCTACCTGAGTACGTGAAACAACCTACGGCGCTTGCGCATGCGCTGCCGCCTCCTGCTCCAAGGAGTGGAAATGATCCTGGATCGAGCTCTCGCAAGATCAACATCAACTGATCTGTATGAGATCAGTTTTCATTTTCTGCATTTCTTAGGCTTTAAGATTTTTTTTTTTCGTTTTCATTATGTTTTCCGATTGGCTAAATCGAAGTACACACGTATGGGGTTAGGATGTAGCCCCAAAGCGTTCTATGGACTCGATGTCAAACCAATCAGGATTTGCTTCGGTTTTGCATTTTGAATTGAATAAGGAAGTACTTTCCAAGCATGGATTATGTTAGGTAAATTTAAGTATCTTATCAGGATGTGGCAAGATCCTCAATCCTAGTTAAAGTATGGCTTATACTTATTTTGGAACACTAGGTGTGGATTGCGCCTAAGGTTGGACTATCTTGTCAGATTGTGGCAAGTATAGCTCTCTCTGGATATGAGTATGAACTGTACTTAGAATGGAAAATGGAGTATGAATTATACTCGTAGTTGACGAGCTATGGCTCTGAACTGGATCCGTGCGGTATAAACAAACTCTCATGGCATCTCCTTGATCGTCTTAACCCGGTAAGGCTGTCTAGAAGTTATTCTTGCATTTCTTGCTACACCTTTTTTACAGGTACAGATTATAGATTTCTCGGATTATCCAGAACACATCTTCCTTCAACCAGCAAGATATGATCTGGGGGCAAAATGTTGACATGCTTTTTAGGCAAAGCCGTCACATGTGAAATCTCTGGTTAAGAATACATTCAAGTATTGAGAACATCGTCAGAAGACAGGAAGCGATTTGGTTGAAGTCGCATCACAAACAAAGAATGGCCTGAAACTCCTATCAGACGACTTCTTTTGGGCCCAAAAACAGCGATTATGGTGCTTCGCACGGTAAAACTTGTAGCCCTTTAAATTAGCTTCAAACAGACCTTTCGTTTGGCCCAATCGGATTTACGGTTTGAAAGTTACTCCCATTTTCGTGAACGCGTGTAGAAGTATGGACTGGCCATCACTTGGATGAAGTGACGAAGCATTGCCGGCTCAATGTATGGACTGGCTTACCCACCAGGGCTCGCCGCTTCGGCTCGTGCATCACCCCGGCTCGCCCCCTCCCCCGGTTCGTGACTCGCCCATGGACCAGGACCCGACCGTGGACCTCAACACCAACTTTATCATGAGCCACCTCCGACTCGCCACATTGGTTCGCCCATAAGAACCGCAAATCGCCTGGGAACAGTCACGCTGCAGGCGATTTTGACCTATTCTTACGGCTACCCTTACTCCTATCAACCCGGATCTCATTACACATGACACAACTTAAAGAGGATTTTTCCACGTTTTACACCTCATTTCGGGATTTTTGGGATGCATGCCACGTGTCCCACGAACTGGTACTATAAATACACCACTAGAAGGCATTTTCAAGGGATGCTTGTGATCTTTTGGCACTAACTCCTCACGGCTTCCACCATTGTTCTAAGCAAGGTCATTGATCAACATAGAAGTCGAACTCCATAATATAACACGAGGATTTCGTGTATAATCTTCTTATTTCTTACCTCTTTTCATTGTAAACACGAGGATTTCGTGTATAAACCGAGAGAATTGTACTTGTAACTTCTTAGGATTTAAGAAGAGATAAAGTGGATGTAGGCTTGGCTTGAACCGAACCACTATAAAAACTTCGTGTGTCTCCTGTTATTTACTATTTTCTGCATTATGTGATTTGTGATTGTGAGGACTTCACGCGACATTTGGGTGTTAGTACCATTTTTTGTCTAACAAGGAGGGTCACATTATTTTCTCTCTTGTTCGGATATAATTGCAATTTTTTCAAAAAATATCACCAAATTTTGATGAAGCTCTCCACTTGATGTTGTTCTTTTAAAAAAAAATTATTTAAAAGACCGAGTGATATTTAGAAGCAGATGAATGATTAATTTTATTTTATTCCATATGTAATCTTTCAAAATTTTAGTTTTGATGAACCTCATAAAGTTATATTTTAGTTTTACAATAATAAAGCATTTTTTCATTGTTAATAAAACTTCATTTTTGGATGCATAAGGGAAGGATGAGAAATTATGGATTGTATTCCTTAATTCAGATATTGGTTAGATTATTTCCATATTTGAATTCATTCCCAAACATTGGTTGATTTAGCATTAGAGTTTTCTATATTAGATTCACTACATTGTTTTAGTAATTTTCCCATTTTTGATTAAGCCACTAATTAATACTAGAAAGACAACTTTGCAACAATGCTCAAATTATTCGACTATTCTATCCAAAATAGATATAGGAGAATGAGACCATGTTTCGCAATTTAAGCCACAATTTACGGAAGTTCCACTATTTTTTTTCATACTCGGTAACTTCTATTGAAAGTTTTTGATATGTAACAATTTTGGAAATAAACGTCATGAGAGAGAGAGAGAGAGCAGACGGTGACCTAGTTCTACAATTTAAGGCAAAATTTACGAGTGTCCCCAAACTTTCTTTCATTTGGCTATTTTTATCATATCTACTTCTTCTAATGCTAAAACATATACATCAATTAACTTTTTATTTTCCAACACTTTATTTTGATTTTTCACTTTTAATCTTTAAATTTTCATATAAATACGTTAAACATTAATGAAACCCCTTTGCATCATGTTATTCTTTTAAAAGCTTGAACCTCCATTAATTTTCATATAAATACGTTAAACATTAATTGACCAACTAAAATGATTGGAAGACGCATGCACAATTCTGAATGTGTAAATTCTTCTCTTTTTTCTTTCTCCATGACATGACGCTAAAACATTCTCAACACTCAATTATTAAGATGTATCCCTTCGCTGGATATCATGCCCACCATTAATTCAGTGTCATCATTTGGAATCCAACAATTTTTATGTGGCCTCATATCATCAACTGATCTTTTCTTTTATCGCGTTCAATTTTTTTTCACATTTATAACATTTTCTAATTTTGGATAGCAAAGGGATATGAAATAAATGAAGTTGAACTAGCATTAGGCTTGCTTGGTCATTGGAAATACATTAAATGAAGGTTGCATGCTGAACATGCGGAGCTTTCTTTAAATTAAAAGTAGTATGTATCTTTCCATCAGGCAAGCCCATCACTTGAATTAATTACTCACATTACATGCCTAATATAATGTAAGCCTAACTCTCCATAACCTAGTGAACAGCAAGCATTAAATTGCATTATAAGGACAACTCAATTATAAGATATACAACAGAAAAAAAGTTACAGCTATATAAATTTATCATAAATAGTAAATATAATTAAAATATATATACAAAATGATTTAAAATTTGAAATGCAACGATTAACCATCGTAAATTGTTGCGGTGACGGTTATTAGAATCTATAATCATCAACGACGGTCATGGTTACGTTTGGTGGTAATAATAATGGTTCCCATGACCATAGCAACTTCAAGCACATGCTTGGTCTCGAATCTTTCAACGAGCTGATCAGCAAAATGGGAAGCTAGATGATTGCACGTACAAAGATGATAAAGTGAAAGCAACTGATATACGATGACATAAAATGTAGGGAATGTTGAGGTTTGCACAATAAAATGGGGGAACGATGAGCTTGCATTGAGGTGACAGAAAGTGATTTCATTGGGAACTTGTGAGTCGACTTGCTTAGATCTTTTTAACAAACGAACCATTTGAATGCACTTGTCTTTTAACGTGTGAATTGTGAGGGAAATAATCACCTGTTCCGGATTTGTTCATCCACCGAGTCCAGGCAAATCCGAAGCAGAGGACAGTAGAAGTTTGTTGACACTACATTCTGTGGTGTCAACGTGACTCTATCCACCAATTGGTGGATAGAGGGGACCCTATATGAGGCCCTCTGAATTCCACCAATCGATGGTTGAGGTCATTTTGATACTACAGAATGTGGTGTCAACAAACTTGGTTTTGGGTATTCCCAATAAACAGTGAAATAATATCTTATTGGAAAACAATTGCTTATTTAGTACCTTAGAGGGAATTAACTTTTGACATAAAAAGTTTGCTGCGCTGCTATTTACAGATAAGAGTACACATGAGACACAAAATTGAGTGTTCTAAGTGTGAATCTTCTTTGTTTATTTGGTTGGAGATGTTATTATTTACAAAGTGAAGCCTACATTTGTCTTTATGAAAGAAAATGGATTTATCTCCATCAATAATAGTACTTTACAAAGTGAAGCCTACATTTGTCCTCATGAAAGAAAATAGATATATCTCTTAGCTTGACGTTTGATTAATTCAGTTGAACTACAAGCCAAATCGTAGTTTATGGATCAAAGACCTAATTAGCTGTAAAGGCTGATCAGTTTAAACTTTTACATAGTGTTATTATTTAGAACTGATTACAAGCTAATATTATACTTTTTTTAAGAAGATTGGAAATAAGTTGTTACAAACAAGCTGGGCCAGTTGTTATTGATTATAAATACATATAGCATCTTTTATGACTAATGTATGATCATTAATCTCACACTTAATTACATTCAATATATGGTACAAGAGATCGCCACAACAACAAAGAGATTTTTTTTTTTTCAAATTATTTAACCAAATATTTTTACGTGACATCAACTAATATATGTTACAGGAATGAATATCCTATGTGGAGTAGGGTTACTTTCCACGGTGAATACAGTTAAACAAGAAGTTGGTTAAGTCTGATAATTCTACTGGCCTTCACTGTCCATGCATATTACACTGGAATTTTGCTACGATGTTGTATGGACAGCAAATCAGGTACAAAAACTTATCCGGATAGAGCTGCTTTTGGTTATAAAGGCAAACTTCTTATTTCTGTAAGAAAAATGTTAGTCTGCATATATATATATATATATATATATATATATATATATATATATATATATATATATATGTATGTATGTATGTATGTATGTATGATATTTCTTGTTCTTTTGTGTGAGGCTTAAACTTATTTGCATTGTTTTTGTAAAATTTAGGTTAGCTGCGTGGAGTATATTATATTGGAAAAAAATGTATTTCTGTAAAAATTTAGGTCAGCTGCGTGGAGTATATTATACTGGAAAGTGATATTTTATCATCACTCTTTCCTGGTGCAGAATTGAACATAGTTGGATATCATCTGAGTTCTAAAGTTGTCTGTGCAATTGTTACAGAACTAATTATTCTTCCAACTGCTTGGCTTCGGGACCTAAATCTTCTGAGTTATGTTTCAGGTACGTTCTCATAGTTTCATGCACCACATTTTTTTTATATACTGGCAGGACAGTCAGATCACTATTCGGAGCACTATGATCACTGCAAACTTGACAAGCACGTTGATGTAGTTCATATTCCACATACTTTGAAATGATAAGATCTTCCAACTAGTTACATCACTATCATTGCAATGTTGAACTATTTGGTGATAAAATCATCAAATTCTGCAATTTTACATTATAAATACTTTAGAGGTAATAGTTGCGATTCAACACATTTACTAGCAAATTATTGTCTACATTTAATTTTTCTTGTAACTCATTCACACACCTACTTTATAATAGAAGTCACATATGGCATCATCGAATATTGAATGAAAGAGATCAAACTGAATATAGTACGTGTGATTGAGAGCATTATCACAAGACTCTTTTCATCAAGCAGTTAAGAAACTATGTACCGTGGAACATTATCAGGACGCATGTAACTAATTAGCCAATAGTTATGTTATACAATGTTTCAATGTACAACATATATAATGTATTAGAGTGGCATTCATACATTTCGGCAATAATTTTTGTGGTGGTGCACAGCTGGAGGAGTTTTACCAACTATTATAGTAGTAGCGTGCTTGTGATGGGTGGGTGTAATAGACAACGTAGGATTCAAAAATGAAGGTAGGGTGCTAATCAGTTGTTCAGGAATCCCATTTGTTATCGGATTATATGGATTCTGCTATGCTGGCCATGTTGTTTTCCCCAACCTTTACTGCTCTTTGAAGAATCGTAGTCAATACCCATCTGTTCTCTTCACAAGGTACGTGCTTTTCTCTTCGCATCCACATAAATATTGTTCAAATTTACTGCTATATTGTGTCCTTTCATGTTGAACATGATGCATTTGTTTTTACAGCTTCTTGTTCACTACTATAATGTTTGACGACACTGCAATTGTGGGATACCTAAATGTTTGGTAGCAGTTCCCTTTCCGAGTTCACTCGTAACATGCCAAACACGTTGATAGCATCCAAGATTGATGTTTGTACTACGGTAACTAACTTCTTGTTGTTCCTATATAACTACTATTGCATGCACAACATTAGAGTTGCTTTCTTTTTTTGTTGGCTTTCTTACTTGCATACATAATTATTGTTGCAGGTGGTAAATCCCATATGCAAATATGCATTGACATTAATGTCAATATAACTAAGTATAGAAGAGTTGATACCCAAAAATATGATGTCTCGCTCCTATTCGATAGCAATTAGGACGGTCTTGGTCCTTTCATTCTTGCTGGTCGCTCTAACTGTGCCTTTTTTTGGTAAATAATAATAAACATCGTCAATAACTGAAGTAAATTATTATACTTGTTCAACTGCTGATACAGCACATACATGATCCAGATTTGGTGATGGCATTTGCTGGATCAGCCCTCGCTATGTTCGTTGTAAGTTTTTCATAGCATCATCTCATATTTTCGATACGATCAATGCATATGTATTCTGATTGCATTATATTTTTGCTATGTAGACACTGATTATCCCTTGTGTTTGCTTCATGAGCATAGCAAGGGATAAACTTACTTGTATACGGTAAAACTTGATGTACAAAAAATACACTTTAGGCATGACCTTGATCAATTAAGTTCATTGGATATGGGTATGTTTTCGAATTATATTTTAGATTATTTTGCAGATGTCAATGTGTATCTTAGTAATTGCAGTGGGAGTTGTTTCTGCGGTTATAGGAACCTACTCATCCGTTTCCAAAATTGTATATGAGTTTGTCTGAGTTTTCTTTCGTCATGCTTTTACAAAAATAATGATCTTGTTGTTTATATGTTATGCTTCTGGAAATTTCTTTCTCCATGTATTTTTGCGCAATTTGTGGGTTTGTGCTTCGTGATGTGGTGGGTAAGTAGAATTGAAAGAGCCGCATTTCTAGGTTTTTACTATAACCCTAGTCGGTAACAACATTTCCAGATATTAAGACGGTGTATTTTAAATGAAGGTATTCATATTTTAGATGAATTGTATTGTAGTACGAGTTATTATTAATGTCTTTATGCAACGTATTCCAAATTTTTGGTTATTTTTCTTGAAGCAAAAATGGCAAGTTCCTTCAAGATGGAAAAGAATGCATTGTTGTTGGCAAGCGTAACCATGAAATTTCTATACGTAACAAATTCTTTTGCATGCTTGTTTGAAGCCAATAAAATTCATTTTTACTTTTATCCTAAGCAACCAAACTCTTTTACCTCAAAATAACACAGGAAACAAAAAATTTCCGAAAAATAAAGAAATCTTGCATTTTGACCAGGACATCAAGTGAAGATTCAGTGGACGATTCTAATGTTAGTAGAAACTACGAAACTCATTTATTTTTTATTTTTTAAACTTTATTTTTCTGTAACATATTCTTGTACTCATTACAAATCCGAGGAATATAATTTTTGATTGTGTTGTAACTCATAAATTTGTCTGCAAGTATTGAACTGTAACCTTTTACCATAAAAATTTGTTCATTTTTCCCCTTATTATTATTAGAAAAGGTTGCAAGTATTGAATTGTAACCTTTTACCATAAAATATTTGTTTCCCCTTATTAGTATTAAAAAGGTCGATTTTTAAATGGAGCTTACCAATCACAATAGATTTGAGAATGCACTAGCCATTGAGAGGGAAAAAGTAATTAAATGAAAAAAATATATGAATAAAGATGATCACACTATAAGAAGTGCAGTGTTCTCCAACGACTACGGGCTAGCAGTTGTTGAAGGCCGTTGATAGTCGTTGGTATACGTACCAATGTTTTGTAACGCTTTCCAACAATATTCACGGGGTATTTACAACGACATCCAACGACTTATATGGACATGTGATAAATCCTGATGACCAAATAGCTGTTGAAAACTGCTAGAAGCTGTTGGAAAATGTCGTTGTTTGCTGATGAAAGTCATTGCCAATCAACGACCTGTAAGTCGTTCAAAGCCGATTCAAACCGTTGAAATTATAAATATAAATTTCTTTTCTATTGAATTTAGACCTACTTCCTTCCAGCCACATACTATCATATATGTGCCATAACAATACATATAACAATAATAATCACATATATTCCAAAACACAATATTCAATTCAAACCATACACATACAATTTGATATATGCAACATAATCAAATATATACAATGTCCAAACCAACATCCAGCAAAACATAACAAACCAACATTCAAACAACATGCAAACCAACATACAAATCAATATCCAAACAACCAACAATTCATAAAATTTATCATTGTTGACCTGTATTTTTACAAGGTCGTCATATTTTGATTTCCGACTATCGAAGTGCTGAGGACTTTAGCATGAGGTTGGGAAAGTCTGGACATTATCAGTTGAAGCAACAAAACTCTCGAAGACTCAAAATTTGGATGATTGGAATTCCGGCTCGATTATTCCAGTTCGACCTTCCCCGATTCGGCCATTCCAACTTCACTTCACTTCAGATCGGCATGTCCAGTTCGGCACACCGAACCGTCCCGGCTTGACTATGCCGAATTGGAAAGGGACACATCCTAATGACTTGTCCGACTACTCGACCTGGTTAACCCACGAACTCCCACTACTTCCGGATTAGCCTCCACGTGTTTATGCCGTACCGGATTCGACCACTACTATAAATACATGGATTTTCAACGTTTCAAGGGATTGGACTCTCGTTCTTTAAGCATATACATGGAAGGACATTGCCATAGCTACAGTCAACTCTTTTTTTTTATACATTTATTTTCTGAAAAACAACTGTATTTGTCACTACAATAAAATCACCATATTATAACGTGTAAAACAGTTATAAATGACTTATTACAATGGTGATTATACCATCGTATATTAAGAAGTTGTAATAGACTAAAATCTTTTACAATTGTATATTAACGTTGCAACTAATTGTTGTAGTTATAATGTTTACAACAGTTTGTAACTGTTGTCGATATATAACATAACGTATGGAAGTAGGTATAACAACTATTGGATAACAGTTGTAGTAATAGCTACTACAACTGTTATTCGTCGTTGTGATTTTGTAATTTTTACAACTATTACCGACAGTTGTAATACACTTTATTACAACTATAATCTACAGTTGCGTTTTAAGTCCCCAAAAGTAATATATGCACCAATTATTTACATATTAATAATAATAGAGTTCAATCATATATTAATAATAATATAATTCATATACCAATGCAACAAATGTAACTAAATCAGATTCTTTCATATATATATATATATATTAGTAATCATAACATTCGATCAAAATACAATACATACCCAGCAAAACAATCTAAAGTAGTCATTCACATCACCACTTAAACCGTTACAAAAAAGCGTAGCCATTCTAGAATATATACATCGATACAACATAAAAATTACATATGAAAGATAAAAAAATTGTCAATAAAAGATTGCATACCCTACGAGAGTACACTAGTCGAAGATAACGAAATCTTTACACCAAGCCATGGTTGATCCTACAGCTTCTCCAATGGTACTCATCTCGGAATTCGGCTACCACAAATAAGCCACTGCATCCACCGCCACATCAATCCAAACTTTACAAGCTTTCGGTCCAGGGTTTTTAAAGTGCACAAAATAATTAGGATCCATGGATACCGTTATTCCTTCTGCAACAATTTGTTTTTGCCAACTCATTACTTTAGATTTTTGGGCTCATTTTCAGCTTGTCTTTCATTTTGTTTAGGCTCTTCTTGAACTGTCAAGTTGTCGCTCTCGCGGTGTGAATGCAAAAATATTTTAGGAATACATTGGACGGAACAGATGCATTTTTGGCACAACGTATACAAATAAAAACATAAGGCAGTGAAGTAAGAACTAATTATTTTAAGTTGGACATAACAGATGCATTTTGGTAGGACTTGCAAAAAAAACTGAAAATAATAAGAAACTATTTATCTCTCATCCCTCATTTACAAATTTCTAGTTGTCTGGTTGAACGACATGGACTGTATTTCAATTTCAGCTTTTGCATCAATGTGGCAATTCAATATAACTAAGCATGTTCATAAACTAAGACAACAAACTGATTATAAATTATATTCACATCAGCATATTGCTATAATCAATGGATATTAGATCATTAGCTACAAGCATATGTTTATTAATGTATGTTTGTTGCAAGGAAAGACTCAGCTAATTCAAAAAAAAATTAGGAACATCACATTGAAAAACCGAAACTTATAGCAACTAAAAACATTGAAAACTGAAACCCATAAATTTGGAAAACATATAGCATTTAGGAAAAAAAAAACCTATAGAAATGCTACCTGAGGCGTATTAGCATGAGGAGTCACTGAATTTTCCTCATTAACTGATGGCTTTCCTTTTAAATCATGTAAAGATTGTATGGACTGAAAATCTATACTCGACTATATATATATATATATATATATATATATATATATATATATATATATATATATATATATATATATATATATATATATTAGCATGAGGATTCGTTGGATTTTCTGTTGTGGCATTATATTTTAAACATATTTGCATTTCTATTGTATAAAGCATGCCAGTACACAAGAAAAATATAGGTATGGTATGTACTCAATAATACAGCCTAGTAATTTCAGAACCATATAAATAACTGAAAAATAATAAATTCCATCACCTATGAAAAATCATCTACATTTTTTAGTTTTACAATTGAAATTTTTTCTGATAGGTCTACCAAAGAGGTCACATTATTTTTATATAGATGAACCAAACAAGTCATATTATGTTGCTAAATAGTCATATAAACCTTAAAAGGACAAGAAAAACAATGTGATTGCCATATATAAGACCCAAGCAACATTACCACTCCACTAAAAAAAAGAAATCTTGGTCGTACCCCTTAGTATACACATTTGTTTGATAAATCTTCGTAACTTTTTTTTAATATTAAACAAGCCACACATATATACATCCAAGAGGGTCAATTAACTTTTTTTTCTTGTTTTTCTTAAGTAAAAGACCTCTCTCACAATCTTGTGAGTGCCTATGGTCATCTTTATCTATTTAAGAAATATTGTATTATTATCTCATAGGATCACACTGTTTTCTTTCACGGTCGGTACTGCATCTGGTTCTTATATTTAGAAATTTTGAAAACACATAATCAATTAATTATCCTTTTCTTTTCCCAACATTTTATTTTAATTTATTTTCTAAAAATATCTCAAATTTTTTGTTTAAATATGGTAAAACATCGATGAATCTCTCCACTTGATGTTATTCTTTTAAAATAAAAATATTTAAAAAATTGAGTGATATTCAAAAGAAGGTGAAATCTTTTGTTATTTTATTCCATACGTAATCTTTCAAAATTTTAATTTTAGTGAACCTCATAAAGTTATCTTTTAGTAATCCAATAATAAATAAATTTTTAATTATTAATAAAATATCATTTTTGGATGCGTAGGGAAGTAAGAAAAATCATGGATTATATTCCTTAATTCAAATGTTGGTTGGATTATTTTTGTATTTGAATTCATTCCCAAATATTGGTTACTTTAGCATTACAGATTTTTTTTTTTACTGGACTCACTATATTATTTTGGTAATTTTCCTATTCTTGGTTGAGCCACTAATACTAGAAATAAAACAACATTGCAACAATGCTCAAATTATTCGACTACTGTATCCAAAATAGACAGTGGAGAATAAAACCATGTTTCGCAATTTAAGGCACAATTTATGGAAGTTCAACCATTCTCTTTCATATTTGGTTACTTTTGTCGAAAGTTTTTTGTAACATAATGATTTTGAAAATTAACATCATGAGAGAGAGAGAGAGAAGAAGGTGGCATAGTTTAGAATTTAAGGTAAAATTTACAGGTCCCTCAATTATCTTTCGTTTGTTTATTTTTATCAAATCTACTTCTAGTAATCAATGAATTATCCTTTTATTTTCCAACGCTTTATTTTGATTTTTAATTTCAATCTTTAAATTTTCATTCAAATGCATTAAACATTAATGAAACCCCTTTGCATCATGTTATTCTTTTAAAAGGATGAATTTCCTAGAATTGTTCGTTGGCTTTTTAGTAATTGAGTTTTTTTGCATTGTCAAATAGATTTTATTTTGGATCATTGCACTTAAAAGAACTAGTATGATAACTATTGCAAAGCAAAATTCTCTTTCAACCCATAGGGAGATAACAATAATGGCTTACGAAAAACAAATTTGATGTAAACTCTGGTCTAAAAAATGGTAAAATGATATGTAAAATCAAGGGATGTTATATATAAATACATACATATATATATATATATATATATATATATGTATGTGTATGCATATATATACTTATTGTTGTGGAGAACTTCATCTCAAGGTCACTCAAATCAAAATCCCCAACTCAGCGGAAGACGAGATCGTGGTAAATATGCAAAAAAACCAATCGATATATCAAAATAATCTTAGCTCAATTCACAAGCCAACCACAATCACCAAACAAGAGAAATAATATAGCAATAACGATAAATAAATCACATAGCGTCTTTCAGTGTACGTCCACTTTGAGAGAGAATCCTTTATTAATACCAATAGAAGAGTGCAAAAGATTGATAATAATGATCAAATTCACAAGAAAAAATTGATTTTATGGAGATAAGAATTAAAGAAGATTAGGTTTGCCAAAACCCTAATTAGAATATACCTAGATCTTAATTTCTTTTCTAGTACTTTTAATTTTTGATCTGATAATAGCTTATACAAGGAGAAAATAATATATAGCAAATGCATAAATTCCCCCAGATCCTTCACAAATTAGCCTATAAGGTCTTCAACTCGAAATAGCTGAAAAACCGCCTCAGACATATAACGACCCGAACTTCCCGAGTCTCCGAAGAGAAGAGAAAGAACGGATTGTCTGAGAACAAGACGAATCAGAACACAAACAGAAGAACATTTCATTGCTATTACAACAATTTACATCTGAGTACAAGAATATAACATAGTATGAATAAATATTATACATTTGACAAATATCAGAGATTCAAATTACATTTAAATACATAGCAGCGGAAAAATAATACAAAACACAACTGAAAGAAATACACGGATACAGAGCTTTCTGGGTATAATTCTAGCTGTAAACCAGGATCCTGTAAGAATAAATCTGCAAAACCCAACTACTAGTTGCCCATGTGGAAAGTCGGGGCACCCAGAGTTTAGGTTAAAACAATAAACTCCAGGTTAGTCATGTGACTTGTGTGAGAACTAAAACTGTTATTAATCTTTATTTTTAAAGTTAGGTAAATCAAGGGACCATGCCGTATAACATGGAACGGGTTTCCTCCCAAGAATACCAGTGCATAAAACAAACAGCGCAATGCTAATTAAGGAAAATGTAGCTATTATAAGACCCAGATCCCATCACACAACGCAACGCAAGACAGAGGATAGGGTTTTCCCTTATAATAGCCAAACATGATTGGTACGTTTAAAACAAATCATTTGATACTATTATAAGTGTATAGTGTCAAAAAAAACTTCAAATATAAATGTATTGATCATAGGCAGCATGGGTACCATCTATCATGTCATAAATACTAGGCTCTACAATCAAAACCGAAATATCACATATTGGAAATTGGATTTCCGTCATGAGTCGAGGCCAGGGATGGCTCCTCACCGTTTCGAGACACTCTAGCAAATGTCTTAGGACTACACACTCTGGGTAACCCTTGGATCTTCAGGGCCGGTCCTCCCTTACGTTTAAGGATTGGTTATTCCTGAACACACGTTTCCCGGTCCTATCGGACCTATCCACCGGCTCAGCAGAAACCGATATATCCGAGGCGACTCGCATTCCAACAACCACATAGGTAAAAATATAACAATGTCAGTGCTTGCAAAACGCTGACACCACCCATAGCTAGAAAGAAACGTCGTTCACTCCCTGCAGCCACAATTTCGTTTTTGACTTATACCGAGGTGTGAGGCTCGCGAATTAACGCTATACACAAAGCTATGCTGAATTAAAGCCATGCTTTGATCATCAACCACAAGACTCTACTTTTCAACAAAAGCCTTGATCACTGCATCTTAGCATGCCACACAGGCAATTCATGCCATGCGACTGATATCTATCGATATATAACCTCTGAGCTCGTACGTCTCAGAGAAGGGCGTTAAGAAAGAGAATAAATTCTCTGTCGCCAAGTAGATATATATTTAATAGAAATCAATCAAAACAGAATAAAATCCAATGTTAGACACACATCCATTTACAAGTTCGTTCTGGGTCTGAATGAAACCAGAGGCACCTTATTCCTCGTCCTATATGTCCAATACAGGAGAGAGGCCCTCGCATATCCGTCGATCTCCAAGTATGTATGGACGATCACCACTTATTACCTTGTCTAGGGTGTACAGCTCAATCAAGACATCAGTAATCATCCAAACGATGTGAAGACCTCTGGTCTTCAACCACCGTCTTCATCGTCGAATCAGTTATTCAGAACGGGTATGAGTCTGGCCTTTCCGAATAACTCGCGTATATAATAAACAAGTGTTACACAAACACAACATAAACGTCATTCTAGTCCAGAATATTTGTTTATTCAAATATTCACATTCTTAGGGAAAGGTTCCCATTAATTTTATCAAAGATAAATTCTTTAAAATTTATTCTTTAATCTTCCTTTAGATCATTTCAAGCCATATTAAGGTTTTCCAAACTAGTCGGGATTAACGCACCTTACCGAAGTAATCATTTAGTTCATTTCCCAATCCCAACCTATTCATCCTAAGGAACAAAACTGGTAATACTCCATATCTAACACCACGGTCTTATCGGTAAAATTAATTACCATTTCCCGTTCAAGTCTGATTAAAGATTTAACTATCGCTAGGAGCAAAATTGGCGATACTCCATTCTCGATCGTTTCCCAAATTTGATGATTTAAATTATCACATTCCATTTACAATTTAATTAAAGATTCATTAAAACCCCACTTAGTTTTAATCTTCCTAAAAATCAATATAATGATTATTTAACTTTGGAAACACAAACATGTCGCATCGACAATCTACACCGTACTATTGATTTCTGCCGATATATAACCTCTAAGCTCGTACGTCTCAGAGAAGGGTGTTAAGCAAGAGAATAAATTCTCCACTACCAAACAGATATATATTTAGCAGAGATCAGCCATACAGTTCGAAATACAATGAGTGACATGTAATCCTGCCTTTAACTGGGTTAAAGAACTAATGTCATTTAAATCACAGTTCACGATAAACCCAAATGACATTCCATTAATTATGGAATCTTCACGGAAAAACAAATCAATGTATAATTGATATCAATTTCCATATCCGACTAATAATATAAATGGAATAACGGCAAAGCCTTTTAAATTCCATAAGTATTAACAGTCTTCCTCCACAGAAGTTCACTTCGATTATTATCAGTCGAATTCCAATCAATTCCATTTTTATATATTAAATTGGAAAACTTTGGAAATTCCCGTTAAATCTTAATAAAAAGATTTATAGTTTCCAAATCACTTTTCCTTGTAAATCGGGTTAAAGAACGAATGTCGTTAAAAACACAGTTCACAGTAAACCCAATTCACATTCCATTTTCAGTTCCAGTTAAATGTTAATTAATTGGTAATTCTTCTTCAAATCTTAATTAAAAGATTTATTCTATTCAAACGGGGTTCAAGAACAGTGTTATTTAAGACACCATTCACGACAAATCGAAAATCACATTCCATTGTTAATCGGGTTAAAGAACAAGTGTTATTTAAAACACCGTTCACGATAAACCCAAAAACCAATTTGATATTAAATACAAGGTTCTGAATAGAAAATATATCGGCTTATATTCAATATCAAATTCTGAAATCAACAAATATCGTATTAGAATAACGATATATATACATCTTCCATATTCCTCCACAATATCCGTATAATTACGGAATCCAATATCGAAATATTCCGAAGATAATTTCGATTCAAATCCATTCCAATTCATATATTGGAAATTGTGGTTATGTTTAAAACCATTTCAAATCCAATTTATTTATTTAAAAATATTGGATTATATAATTCTAGTTCATTTCAATAAATATATATTTTTATCTTTTCAAATATGGAATTTTTCATCCCAATTCTTACCAGATCATTTATTATGATTTTACACTAATTATTAATATTTTTAATAATTTTATCAAGGCCCGTACAGTCGATTTCGATAAACGGCCATCGAACTGTACTTACATCGACATTTTCCAAATTTGATTTGGACATGATTCCAAATCCAACCGTTAGATTTCAAACCTCTTGTATTCGTTGGAAAGCTCTTTACGATACAAACCCAGTGGTTCCGGTTTTAGGAGAATCCTACGGTACGATCTCCCGTAATGTCCGTTCGAAGTCAATGGTTGAAATTCGCGAACGGCCGCAGCGCGTTCTATTCAGGCCATTATATATATATATATATATATATATATATATATATATATATATATATATATATAATATATTTCATCGATTTCCCTTTAAAACATATTTTATAAATCGTTTTAAATTCATTTTCAAAACGATTTCAACTTCATATTCAATTTCAAATCGAAATTGAATATTCCATATCATCGATATATAAATGATAGTATTTTCAAAACATTAGATTTTGAAATCACTTCCTTTTCGATATTCATTATAAAAATGAATAAAATCGATATAAATATCATTCACGTAAAAATGGCGTTAATCTAATCAACATGGCTTCATATATTCATGTCCATCCCGAATCGGACATCAAAATCAGATTTTGATCTTTTACTGAATATTATTTTAAAATATTCGGTATTTTAAATAATCGTTATTTTAAAATATTCATTCTTTCTGAACTGGAATCAGACACAGTCAATCACCGCATAATGTTGATTATATGGATTTCATACAATACATGTATACAATAATAATGATACACAATCAACCATCATCCAAAGTGCACTACACAACTGCATAAGCATTAAAATAAATAATTAACGCTTACAACAATCTGTTAACCAGTCGATCGACATACTACTAAGCAATTGGGATTAGTGTATGTCAAATATCATCCCAATACCCGTGTGGGGTTTCAATCAATCAAACACCGATTTTATTTGTGCAGTTGGGCGATATGTAAAATTTTATCGTCCCAATCAATGTCAGATAAATGTGTGTACATAAACAAATCGTCCGATTTGTAAATGAATATTCAATTCTTTTCAAGAGAATTTCAAGTCGTTCAATTATGCATTAAAATTTATAATTTTAACATTAAAATTTATAATTTTAACATTAAAATTTATAATTTTAACATTAAAATATTTATTTCAACACTTTGCTATTTTTAACAGCTCATACATTCAATAAAAAAATGTTATTTTAAACTAACACATTTTATTTGAGAAAATTTCGACATTATAATGGCGCGATATTGAAATCGGGTAATGTCTAGCATTACCCTCTCTTGATATTGGCTCGTGCCATATACATATCAACTCTAATCAATTCATTTCACCCGAACAACCATATTCAAGCAAATAATCCAATTAACCACACAACCGAACAAACAAGTCGTCCATGGTCTGTGGACGACGTGGAACAGTTCATATATGCAGTTATAAAATAAATAACTGTATAAAGAACATTATAGTGAGGAGTTCCACCTTGGGTTTCCACTCCTCCATGCTCTATTTCTGAACGTTTCGGATTTGCCCAAAATTCCAATGCGATCTTTTCCCGCTACTCACAGTAAAAATCGCATTTTTAATATGATGTTTATTTTAAAAATCACATTTTTATAATGGTACTTCATATATAAAAATCATATATTTTAATATCGTTATTCATATAATAAAAATCATATTTTTACCGTAACTTCATATATATAAAAATCATGTTTTTATTTCAAAACCATCTATATAAAAATTGAATTTTTATTTCGTTACATATATAAAGATTATATTTTTTATATAATTAAAAATCACTTCTTCATATAATTAAAAATATTATCTTTCATATGAACAAAAATCATATTTTTATTTGAATAAACTTTCTTTAAATAAAATCTAAAATTTCTTATATAAAAATCTAACTTTTTCAATATAAAAAAACTAATCTTTACATTTATAAAAATCTAATCTATTTACAAGTAAAAATATAAACCTTTCATAAAAAAAATATAAACTTTTCTACATTAAGAATGTAATATTTTCATTAATCTAAAACTATTTTTATAAAAACCATAATTCTAAAACAATGTAAAATAAAAAAAAGGAAAACTCACCGTATATAAAGAACGAAGGAGGGTTGGTATCGTTGGAGGGGTGGAGGCTGTCGAAGGCATCCTTGTGGTGGCGCGGTGGGTGTCGGTTCAGTGGAGGAGCGGTGGCACTGGGGCCCACGTTGCTGGCAGTGGCGGCTGTCTTCAGGTCTGGGCGTGGTTTACACAAGAAGGAGAGGGAGAGAGGGTACGGGGGAGGGATCTCGATCGGAGGAGGCTCACCTAGAGGTCGGCGGCGGACCGGAGGGGAGGGGGGAAGAGGCTGATGAGAAGCGACGTTTTTTTTCTTTTCTTTTCAAAATCGATTTGAATAATTAATGAGGGAAGGGGCTGACCGTAGAGAGAGAAGAGGGAAAAGAGAGTATATAACATATATATATATATATATTATTCATTTATTTATTTAATTCCGTAAAGTAACTTTTTAATTCGAACTCCAAATCGAACTCAGCAACTTTCGTTCCTGGCTAATTACCACCATTCTGAACACAATGTGATATGTCCCGTAAGCCAACTCGGCTGTTACGATCTGTTTTTCTTCAAATTAAAATATGAATTAATATATATTCAATTTAAACGCACATTTTAATTTACCAGGGCCACATACCGATTCTAAAAATTCCATAAAAATTATTTCTAGCTTCGTATTGACGATACGGTCCAAACAAAACTAATTTCATCAAATTTGAAGACCGTCTGAAAAGTGGCCATTTTCTGGTCGATCCAATTTAACTAAAATTGACAAAACACGTTTTTTTTTGCCACGCTCACATATTGATTCCAAAAATTATGAATTTTGGAATCCAACAATAATTTGACATTCAGGATCGAACAAAAGCGGTCTCATCAAAAAAATAGGTCGTTTGCAAAATCGCCACTTTTAAGGTCTATATTTCCATAGTGATTATTCTGAATTTTCAACTAGGCATAACTTTTTATTCCCGCTATGAAATTTCAATTTTTCGGATTCGTTGGAAAGATATTTTCAAATATAGTCAAATATTTCTAGTTTCGCTAAAATCCGGTTTATTTTGAATCCTGTACATTCATTTGAAATTTGAAATCGAATTTTCAAACTTCCGCGCCTTTTTCAATTCCTTTTATAATTAAAATAAATATTTATATTAATTTCGATTTAAATAAATATATACGTTCTAACTTCATCAAAAATAAATTTTTAGTCATTGTTATTTAAAATAAATCATTTTAAATATTCAAAATTCATTAAAATCGCCAAAATAAAATTTTTAAATTAGTTATGATTTTCCGGGTTGTTACAATCTTCCCCGCTTAAAATTTTTTCGTCCTCGAAAAGGAATTGAGCTGAAAGTTGTTTAACTAATCAACTCAACTTTCAGTTTGGCTTTCATTCATTAACTTTTTAGTTTCTAAGAATTTCTAATTTTTCAAAAATTTGGCTAACACGCTAAATTTTCGAAAAATTTCGCCATAACCTCCTTTGCACGCGGAGTACCGGGAAAATCCCCTAACCGCCACACAGGCCCTCTCATCTCAAAAAGAAAAAGAAAAAGCCAAGCGGCTAGCCAATCAGTTTATAAAATCATCCAAACCCAATAAATTAGTAAACATGTACCTATTTGTTGGGCATACCATTTTATTCCTCTCCTCTAGCCTCCTTGCTGTGACCTGTTCAATGTATGTACATGTATATGCATGCAATTTCAAGAAATTTTTGTATCAGCCCAATATTTGATACAATTTGGCTTAATGGTTCAAATTTTTTAATTAATCAACCAATAATCAAACAACACAACCAACAATCAATTTGTTAATTATCTTTTCAAATTCACAATTTTAATACATAGTCCAAAAGTCCGATTTTTGATGCCAATTCACAACAATAGACCCTATCTAGTTATGGTTCTCACATCAGCCAATTGGAAATATATAGATATCCCACTTTCGAAACTCGAACATAAACTACTGATGCTGACATTTCAATCACCAGTATCATCAGAGTCATCTCCGGGCGACTAGAGTGTGCTTCTATATCTATCCAGTATATTAAAACTTCGAATATACGTTTGCAAGGTGTATATGCAAAATCTTTATATATTGGATTGTCCAAATCAATTTAAAATAAATATTCAAATATGTATAAAATGGTTTAAATTTTCAAAACAAAATTTGTTTTGACTTTTATTTTGAAAACACAACTCTTCACAATCGTTCTAGGATACTACTGGTCCTATCTCTAACGAGTCATTCTCATTGGATATTACTAATCCAATCTCTGATGAATACTTTCGTTTGGTTCTAACGTGTCTTGTTCTTGAGCTCTGTAAACCAAAGCTATGATACCAAACTATAACGACCGAACTTCCCCAGTCCCCGAGGAGAAGGGAAAGAACAGATTGTTTGAGAACAAGACGAATCAGAAAACAAACAGAAGAACATTTCATTGCTATTACAACAATTTACATCAAAGTGCAAGAATATAACAGAGTATGAATAAATATTATACATTTGAAAAATACTAGAGATTTAAATTACATTTAAATACATAGCAGCGGAAAAATAATACAAAACACAACTGAAAGAAATACACGAATACAGAGCTTTCCGGGTATAATTCTAGGTGTAAACCAGGATCCTGTAAGAATAAATCAGCAAAACCCAACTACTAGCTGCCCGTGTGGAAAATAGGGGCACCCATAGTTTAGGTTAAACAAATAAACTCCAAGTCAGTCATGTGACTGGTGTGAGAACTAAAACAGTTATTAGTCTTTATTTTTAAAGTTAGGTAAATCAAGGGACCACGCCGTATAACACGGAACGGGTTTCCTCCCAAGAAAACAAGTGCATAAAACAAATAGCGCAATGCTAATTAAGTAAAATGAAGCTATTATAAGACCCAGGTCCCATCACACAATGCCGCGCAAGCCGAAGGATAGGGTTTTCCCTTATAATAGCCAATAATGCTTGGTGTGTTTAAAACAAATCATTTGATACTATTATAAGTGTATAGTGTCAAAACAACTTCAAATATAAATGTATCAATCATAAGCAGCATGGGTATCATCTATCATGTCGCCAATACTAGGCTCTACAATCAAAACCGAAATGTCACGTATTGGAATTGGATTTCCGTCATGAGTCGAGGCCAGGGATGGCTCCTCACCGCTTCGAGACACTCTAGTAAATGTCTCAGGACTACACACTCTGGGTAACCCTTGGATCTTCGGGGCTAGTCCTCCCTTACATTTGAGGATTGGTCATTCTTGAACTCACGTTTCCCGGTCCTATCGGACCTATCCATCGGCTCCGTAGAGACTGATATATCCGAGACGCCTTGCATTCCAATAACCACATAGGTAAAAATATAACAATGTCAGGGCTTGCAAAACGGTGACACCACCCATAGCTAGAAAGAAACGTCGTGCACTCCCTATAGTCATGATCCCGTTTTTGACTCATACCGAGATGTGAGGCTCGCAAATTAACGTTATACGCAAAGCTACGCTGTATTAAAGCCGTGCTTTGATCATCAACCACAAACTCTGCTTTTCAACAGAAGCCTTGATCACTGCATCTCAGCATGTCACACAGGCAATTCATTCCATGCGACTGATATCTATCGATATATAACCTCTGAGCCCGTACGTCTCAGGGAAGGGCGTTAAGCAAGAGAATAAATTCTCCGCCGCCAAACAAATATATATTTAATAGAAATCAATCAACACAGAATAAAATCCAATGTCAGACACACATCCATTTACAAGTTCGTTCTGGGTCTGAACAAAACCGGAGGCACCTTATTCCTCGTCCCACATGTCCAATACAGGAGAGAGGCCCTCGTGTATCCGTCGATCTCTAAGTACGTCTGGACGATCACAACTTATTACCTCGTCTAAGGTGTACAGCCTAATCAAGACATCAGTAATCATCCAAACGATGTGAGGACCTTCGGTTTTCAACCACCGTCTTCATCGTCGACTTACCGCCGAATCAGTTATTCAGAATGGGTATAAGCCTGGCCTTTCCGAATAACTCGCGTATATAACAAACAAGTGTTACACAAACACAACATACGCCTCATTCCAATCCATAATATTCGTTTATTCAAATATTCACATTTTTAGGGAAAGGTTCCTATTAATATTATCAAAGATAAATTCTTCAAAATTTATTCTTTAATCTTCCTATGGATCATTTCAAACCAGATTAAGGTTTTCCAAACTAGTCGGGATTAACGCACCTTACCGAAGTAACCATTTATTTCATTTCCCAATCCCAACCTATTCATCCCGAGGAGCAACACTGGTAATACTCTATATCTAACACCATGGTCTTATCGGTAAAATTTCCCTTTCAAATCTAATTAAAGATTTAACTATCGCAAGGAGAAAAACTGGCGATACTCCATTCTCGATCATTTCCCAAATTTGATGATTTAAATTATCACATTCCCTTTTCAATCTAATTAAAGATTCATTAAAACCCCATTTAGTTTTAATCTTCCCAAAAATCAATATTAATGATTATTTAACTTTGGAAACACAAACATTTGCATTGACAATCTACACCGTACTATTGATTTCTGCCGATATACAACCTCTGAGCTCGTACGTCTCAGAGAAGGGTGTTAAGCAAGAGAATAAATTCTCCGCCACCAAACAGATATATATTTAGCAGAGATCAACCATACAGTTCGAAATACAATGACTGACATGTAATCCTGCCTATAACTGGGTTAAAGAACTAATGTCATTTAAAACACAGTTCATGATAAACCCAAATCACATTCGATTAATTATGGAATCTTCACGGAAAAACAAATCAATATATAATCGATACCAATTTCCGTATCCGACTAATAATATAAATGGAATAATGGCAAAGCCTTTTAAATTCCATATGTATTAACAGTCTTCCTCCACAGAAGTTCACTTCGATTATTATAAATCGAATTCCATTCAATTCCAATTTAATATATTAAATTGGACAACTTTACTTTGGAAATTCCCGTTAAATCTTAATAAAAAGATTTATAAATTCCAAATCACATTTCACTGTAAATCGGGTTAAAGAACGAATGTCGTTTAAAACACAGTTCATAATAAACCAAATTCACATTCCATTTTCAGTTCCAATTAAATGTTAATTAATTGGTAATTCTTCTTCAAATCTTAATTAAAAGATTTATTCTATTCAAACGGGGTTCAAGAACAGTGTTATTTAAGACACCATTCACGACAAACCCAAAATCACATTCCATTGTTAATCGAGTTAAAGAACAAGTGTTATTTAAAACACCGTTCACGATAAACTCAAAAACCAATTTGATGTTAAATACAAGGTTCTGAATAGAAAATATATCGGCTTATATTCAATATCAAATTCTGAAATCAAGAAATATCGTATGAGAATAACGATATATATATCTTCAAAATTACTCCACAATATCCGTATAATCACGGAATCCAATATCGAAATATTCCGAAGATAATTTCGATTCAAATCCATTCCAACTCATATATTGGAAATTCTGCTTATTTTTAAAACCATTTCAAATCCAATTTATTTATTTGAAAATATTAGATTATAATTCTAGTTCATAACTAGTTCAATTCGATAAAAATATATTTTTATCTTTTCAAATATGGAATTTTTCATCCCAATTCTTTCCAAATCATTTATTATGATTTTACACTAATTATTAATAATTTTAATAATTTTATCAAAGCCAGTACAGTCGATTTCCATAAACGACCATCGAACTGCACTTACATCGACCTTTCCAAATTTGATTTGACCATGATTCCAAATCCAACTGTTAGATTTCAAATCTCTTGCATTCGTTGGAAAGCTCTTTTTGATATGAACCCAACGGTTCTGGTTTTAGGAGTATCCTACGGTCGGATCTCCCGTAATGTCCGTTCGAAATCAATGGTCGAAATTCACGAACGGCCGCGGCGCGTTTTATTCAGGCCATTATATATATATAATATATATTATATATATTTCGTCGATTTCCATTTAAAACGTATTTTATAATTCGTTTTTCAAAACGATTTCAACTTCATATTCAATTTCAAATCAAAATTGAATATTCCATATCGTTGATATATAAATGATAGTATTTTCAAAACATTAGATTTTGAAATCACTTCCTTTTCGATATTTATTATAAAAATGAATAAAATCGATATAAATATCGTTCACGTCGAAATGGCGTTAATCTAATTAGCACGGCTTCATATATTCGTGTCCATACCAAATCGGAAATCAAAATCAGATTTTGATCTTTTACTGAATATTATGTTTAAAATATTTAGTATTTTAAAATAATCGTTATTTTAAAATATTCATTCTTTCTAAACTGGAATCAGACACAGTTTATCACCGTATAATGTTGATTATATGGATTTCATACAATACATGTATACAATGATAATGATACATAATCAACCATCATCCAAAGTGCACTACACAACTGCATAAGCATTAAATAAATAATTAACACTTACAACAGTCTGTCAACCAATCGATCGACATACTACTAAGCAATTAGGATTAGTGTATGTCAAATATCATCCCAATACCCGTGTGGGGTTTCAATCAATCAAACACCGATTTTATTTGTGCAGTTGGGCGATGTGTAAAATTTTATCGTCCCAATCAGTGTTAGATAAATGTGTGTATATAAACAAATCGTCCGATTTGTAAATGAATATTCGATTCTTTTCAGAAGAATCTCATGCCGTTCATTTATACGTTAAAAATTATATTTTTAACGTTAAAATATTTATTTCAACAATTTTCTATTTTTAACAGTTCATACATTTATCAAAAAATGTTATTTTTAACTAATACATTTTATTTTAGAAAATTTCGGCATTATAACGACGCGATATTGAAATCGATTAATGTCTAGCATTACCCTCTCCTGATATTGGCTCGCGCCATATACATATCAATTCTAATCAATTCATTTCACCCGAACAACCAAATTCAAACAAATAATCCAATCAACCACAAAACCAAACAAACAAGTCATCCGTGGTCTGTGGACGGCGGGGAACAGTTCATATATGCAGTTATAAAATAAATAACTGTATAAAGAAAATTATAGTAAGGAGTTCTCACCTTGGGTTTCCACTCCTCCATGCTCTATTTTTTAACAGTTCAAATTTGCCCAAAATTCCAATGCGATCTTCTCCCGCTGTCATAGTAAAAATCGCATTTTTAATATTATGTTTATTTTAAAAATCACATTTTTATAATGGCACTTCATATACAAAAATCGTATATTTTTATATCGTTATTCATATAATAAAAATCATATTTTTACCGCTACTTCATATATATATAAATCATGTTTTTATTTCAAAACCATCTATATAAAAGTCAAATTTTTATTTCGCTACATATATAAAAATTATATTTTTATATAATTAAAAATCACTTCTTCATATAGTTAAAAATCTTATCTTTCATATGAATAAAAATCATATTTTTATTTGAATAAACTTTCTTTAAATAAAATCTAAACTTTCTTATATAAAAATCTAACTTTTTCAATATAAAAAAACTAATCTTTACATTTATAAAAATCTAATCTATTTACAAATAAAATATAAACTTTTCTAAATTAAAAATGTAATCTTTTCATTAATCTAAGAATATTTTTATAAAAACCAGAATTCTAAAACAATGTAAAATAAAAAAAAAGGAAAACTCGTTGTATATAAAGAACGGAGGAGGGTTGGCATCATTGGAGGGGTGGAGGCTGTCGGCAGCAGCCTTCTGGTGGCGCGGTGGGTGTCGGTTCAGTGGAGGGGCAGTGGCGTTGGGGCCCACGTTGCTGGCGGTGGCGGCTGTCTTCGGGTTTGGGTGCGGTTTACACAAGAAGGAGAGGGAGTGAGGGTACGGGGGAGGGATCTCGATCGGAGGGGGCTCGCCGGGAGGTCGGCGGCGGACGGGGGGATGGGGAGGAGGGGGAAGATTCTGATGAGAAGCGACGGTTTTTTTTCTTTTCAAAATCGATTTGAACGATTAATGAGGGAAGGGGTTGACTGTAGTGAGAGAAGAGGGAAAAGAGAGAGAGTGTGTGTATATATATATATATATATATATATTATTTATTTAATTAATTCCGTAAAGTAACTTTTTAATTCGAACTCCAAATCGAACTCACTGACTATCGTCCCTAGCTAATTACCCCCATTTTGAACATAATGGGATATGTCCCGTAAGCCAATTCGGCTGTTACGAACTGTTTTCTTGAAATTAAAATATAAATTAATATATATTCAATTTGAACGCACATTTTAATTTACCAGGGCCACATACTGATTCTAAATATTAAAGAAAAATTATTTCTAGCTTCGTATTAAAGATACAGTCCTAACAAAGCTAATTTCATCAAATTTAAAGATCGTTTGAAAAATGACCATTTTCTAGTTGATCCAATTCAACTGAAATTGGCAAAACATGTTTTCTTTTGCCATGCTCACATATTGATTCCAAAAATTATGAATTTTGCAATCCAGCAATAATTTGGCATTCCGGATCGAACAAAAGTGGTCTCATCGAAAACGGAGGTCGTTTGCAAAATCGCCTCTTTTAAGGGTTATATTTCCATAGCGACTATTCTGAATTTTCTACTAGGCATAACTTCTTATTCCCGCTATGAAATTTCAATTTTTCAGATTCGTTGGAAAGATATTTTCAAACAGATTCAAATATTTCTGGTTTCACTAAAATCCGGTTTATTTTGAATCCTGTACAATCATTTGAAATTTGAATTCGAATTTTCAAACTACCGCGCCATTTTCAATTCCTTTTATAATTAAAATAAATATTTATATTCTAATTTCGACTTAAATAAATATATACGTTCTAACTTCATCGAAAATAAAATTTTAGTCATTATCATTTAAAATAAATTATTTTAAATATTCAAAATTCATTAAAATCGCCAAAATAAATTTTTTAAATTGGTTCTGATTTTCCAGGTTGTTACAAGACGTCTGTCCATAGGCTTGGGAAATCATTCCCTAACAACACATACATCTGTCACTATCCCTCTAACGTGTGTCATAGTATCTGCTTCAGCATAGGCGTCTGCCCGGGGTGATAGATGTCTGAGCTGAAGCATTCATCCCCTATCCATCTCTAACTCCACCATACGAGCTCCAATTTGCAAACGGCCTTTTCCGACATGAAGCTACTTCCATCCACTCAATTCTACCATATAGTATCGCAAAATTTAACACTCCACCTCGATATTATATCCATCTCCAACACCAACACCGATGATACCAAACCATCCTTTACCTTCAACCAAGCAAGCTTGAATGTTAACCCAAAGAGCTCCGGCATAGCCACCGCACATTGCATTCCACCAACGAATTCAGGCAAACCCTCCACCTGCCAATGATGTTTTGAAAACTCCCAACTCTAAAATTAGTCTCACCAAAAGACAAATATAACAAGAAGATAGAAATTCAATCTATCACCGATACTCCTCTATATCCAAGTCTCTCTCAACCGTGCCACCCCATGGCATCTAGCAGCTTTCCAAGAAAATTAAGTTCGAGCAATGCTCGAACTTCCCAACCGGCAATGTCTTAGTGAACATGTCTGCCTTGCTATCCTTTGTGTGCACTTTTAGAAGGCATACTTGCTTGTCTTCGTCCATGGCTATTAGAAATTCTCTCCCACTTCAATATGCTTGGTCCGTGAGCTGAACGTCAAAATTTTCCACCGAATGGACAGCACTTTGGCTATCACATTGAACATCAACACTGTCATGTTCAAACCCCAAGCCACACAACAATCGCGTCAAATAGAGTGCTTCCTTTTCCGCCTTCACTGTGGCTATCAACTCCATCTTCGTAGTGGATAAAGAAACTATGGTTTGCAATTTCGATCTCCAACTTATGACTGTACCACCAAGAGTGAAGACATATCTGAAAGTTAATTTTCTCTGATCCCTATTAACAACGTAGTATGAATTACAGTAACCAACCAACATGCAATTCTTCTTCTTACTACCCCTAAAAACAAGATCATGAGATGTACCTTTCAAGTATCTCAAAATAAGCTTCATTGCTTCCCAATGTGATTTCCCCGGATTAGCCATGTACCGACTAACCACCCCAACGGCATTTGCAATATCGGGTCTTATACACACCATGGCATACATCAAACTTCCAACCGCACTAGCAAATGGCACCTTTTCTATATAAACCTTGTCTTTCTCCTCGATAGGTGATCCCTTACTCAACAGCTTTACATGCAAAGGTAAAGGTGTATTTGAAGCCTTTGCATCCTTCATGCTAAACCTGCAAAGCACTTTTCTAATATATTCCATTTGAGTCAATTTCAACTCAAAACGCTTTTGATCTCTTTCAATCTCCATGCCCAAAATCTTCTTTGCTTCTCCAAGGTCTTTTATTTCGAATTCCGCTTTTGATATCAATTTCAACTTGTTGATTTCTGCCTTGTCCTTAGAAGCAATGTGAATATCGTCCACATAGAAGAGTAAATACATCCAACAATCATTTCCAAACCTCTTGAAATAAACACAAGCATCTTTGATGCTTCGATGGAAGCCATTTTCAAGCATGAAATAATCAAATCTCTTGTACCATTGGCTAGGTGATTACTTCAAACCATATAGCGATTTCTTCAACTTGCAAACCAATTTTGAATTACCATCTACAACAAACCTTTCCGGTTGCTCCATGTAAACGTCTTCATCCAAGTCATCATGCAAGAAGGTGGTTTTCACATCAAGTTGCTACAACTCTAAGTCGTGAATAACAACTAGGGCAATTGATATCCAGATAGTGGTATGTCTCACAACCGATGCGAAGATCTCACCATACTTCTTTCCCTTCCTCTGTGCAAACCCCTTAGCCATTAGCCTAGCTTTGTGTCTTCCATTATCCTTCAGCTAATATATCCATTTGCATCCAATAGCACAGTTTCCTTTAGAAAGTGGAACCAACTCCCAAGTTTGGTTCTTCATCAATAATTGCATCTCTTTCTTCATGGAACAAATCCACTTCGAGCAACCACTCGAACTCATGATGTCATCAAAGTTCATCGGATCATCTTGGACTACATCAAGCGCATAATCCATGTTCTCAAAAAAGCTAAGATAGTTCCAATCACCATATTTTTTGGGTGGCCTTATAGTACGACGATCAACCCGAGTAGCAATACCATCACCCAGTCTTCCTTCAGCTCCACCTTGAACTGAATCTTCTCTAGAGTCATGCACATCACCAACACTACTAAAGGAATCATGTGGATTATGTCATGTAACATCACTCGTTTTCTCCTCACAAGCATCTTCAAAAACTCTACTCTCTCTAGGCCCGAAAGTGGGAATAACTTCCTTCTCCTTCAATTCACCATGAACAAAATCCGGAACACCCGATGAGCCTTCATTCTCCTTGAACATAGCTGATTCATCAAAAGTAACATGACGAGAAACCACAACTGTCTTCGTTTCTGGATTCCAAATCTGATAGCCTTTAACACCGTCCATATAGCCAAGCAAAATACCCTTGAAAGCTTTAGGCGCAACGTTATCACTTCCCAGATCAGCACATAACTGGACTACCAAATACACGAAGATAACTCAATTCAATGCTCTTTCCCTTCCACACTGCCTCCGGAATTTTGTTATCAATAGCTGGGCACGGAAATCGATTAATAATATGCACTGCAGTTGACAAAGCTTTGGTCCAAAATCCCTTAGACAAACCCAATGTCAATCTCAGGCATCGAGCTTTCTCTAGTGGAGTCTGGTTCATTCTCTCCACCACTCCATTAGATTGCGGATCCTCAAGTGTAGTAAAATGCCTCTGAATACCATGATGCTTGCAAAATTTCAGAAAATTTTCGAAGACATACTCACCGCCATTATCGAACCTAAGAACCTTCAAAGACTTCCCACTCTCAGTTTCAACAAGGGCCTTCCATTTTTTGAACCTTGCAAATGCCTCCAACTTGGCCTTCATTACATACACCTAAACTTTCCAAGAAAAATCATCAAGAAAAGAAATATAATATCTTGCTCCTCCCAAAGCAGCTTCTGGTGTTGGTCCCCAAACATCTATGTTCACATACTCAAGAATTCCCTTTGAATCATGTTTTCCTTCGCCGAATGACACTCTAGTTTGCCTCCCAATGACACATCCCTCGCAAAACTCTAACTTGTTGAAACTCTCACCATCAACCATCTCCCTTCTATGAAGAACATCCTAATTCTTCTTTGAGACATGACCTTATCTCAAATGCTACAAACGTGTCGCATCTAAGCCACGAGAACTATCAACACCCGCACAAGTTTCGCCATCCACGGTTATTCCTTGAAGCAAATAAACTCCATGATTTCTAACGCCCTTCATGACCACAAGCACACCCTTTGAAACCCTCAAGCTATCACTCTCAATAGTGATCTAACATCCTAATGAATTCGGCTGTCCCAAAGAGATAAGTGACTTTCGTAGTCCCAGAACATAGCGCACATTAGTGAGAGTATGAACCACTCCGCCAAACATCCAAATTTGAACGGATCCAATGCCTTTCGACTTGCAAATTGCACCATTTCCCATTATAATTGATTTTCCTTCTCGATTGGCATGAGAAGAAAAACAATTCCTATTAGGCATCATGTGATATGAAGCCTCCGAATCAAGCATCTGTTCGCTGTCCAAAACATCTGATGCTACAGCCGACAAAACATCTACGTCTCCCTTACCAACATCACTCTCCACCACCACTGATGGAGATGCTACTTCCTTCTTCCTCTTCTTTGAACAATCATTCTTCCAATGACCAGGTTTCTTACATATAAAGAACTTGTCATTTCTTTCTTTCGACATTCCTCTCCAACCGGGATTTTCAAACTTACAACGCCCTCGGTTTCCCTTCTTCTCAGATTTATCCTTCTACACAAATAAATTGCGACCATTACCTGTACCACTACTACCATCGCTTAGCTCATTTATCTGATCTCGTGATTCCTCATTGAGACGACCCGTCTTGACATCATCAAGGGTCAATCAATATATCAAATAGACCATCTTACAATGGTGGAGAACCACTGTAAATTATGTTTTACAATGGTGACATAACCGTCATATATTAAGAAGTTGCAATAGACCAAAATCTTTTAGAACTGTTTTGCACGATTGCGACATCGTTGTGATATGCAAATTTTACAACTGTTTTTCACCGTTGCAATAAACTTTATTACAACTGATATGCACCGTTGTTAGAATTTTTACAGTTGTTAATAACTGTTGTGATATATTTTATTGCAACTATTATTTTACAGTTGTAATATATCCACAAATTATATACATATTACTAATAAAAGAATTCATTTCGAAACATATAATTTACAAAACTGAAGATATCAAACAAACTTCAAACATGAATCAAAACAGTATATTAGTTTTTTTAAACTCTCATCATTTTCAAACTAACAACTTGTTGCAATGAGAACAACACAATTCACAAGTCAATGTCAATATTATTCCCAACCAATAATGTCATGGGTGCAATTTATTTATTTATTTATTTAATTTTTTTTTTTTTTTTTTTTTTTTTTTTTTTTTTTTTACAACAGAAATAATGAGAACTTAAGTATGAATAACTTCGTATTGCAACTTGATCAAGATCATTGCCCCATTGAGATGTTATTTTCCTTCCTCCCATAGTATCTTTCTCAACAATGTTCATGGCTTCTATTTAGTGAAGAATGCTGCGGGCAACAACACCACTCATCCTGTAGAAATGTGATGGACAGCTTCCATTACTCTAACTGCCACCTTTAATCTTTTGAAAGCCCCCAAACCCAATTCCTTACAGATAGTTTCAGAGATTGCCAATGTAACTTAAACAAATCTAAGGATTATCCAGTTTCCGAAGAAATGATACAATATAAGCTTACCAACTCTAATGAAGTACTAATTAGGATCCTATGGAGTAAGTTCCTTAAACTTTCTCATTTTCACAATGTCAGTCCATTGGGGAAGCACTATCTGTTGAAATTAACAACGATCAAAACAGGGATACGAAAGTAATTTTGTATAATATGCCAGTACATCAGCAGTCTATCAATATTAAAATAACTGAGTACATTTTGGATTATGGCCGAAGAAATAATTCGATAACAATGCAAGGAAATATAATCCGAAGAATTAAATAAAGTAACTTTATTGAATGGAAATTAAGCTTAATTTATGACAAATTCTAGCATGGCACAAACTAAATTAAATTTTACTTAGCACGCAACTATCATTGCTTAGATTCATTACTCATGATAAGCACATATCCTTGGAACCCTCTATGGTTATGCCATCTGCATTGCACAGTATTCTTATTTCACGTAATACAAAAAGGGGTTCAAGTTTCACAAACATTTAAAGGAACACCCAAAATATCAATAATTATTATAGGAAATAACCAACAAACATTTCAATTAACTGAAAAATGCTTATGATCTTTAAACTAAGATATATAAGACCCAATGTCATGGTATAAACGTTGAAACTGCATTATAGTAACGGTTTGAATTATTTCACATGAAGATAATAAGATAAATTACTGGTCAATAATTTAAGATGACCAAGAAGAATAAAAATGCCTTCCCAAATTGCTTAAGATGAGCGAATATGCTTTCAAAAACTGATAAGAGCAGACGTCCATCACTGTCCTTCTAAAACCGGTGCTTCCACCATATTTTCCCTTTGATCTGCGTGCTTGCACATGTAGAATAGGGCAAGGAAGAAAGGATTGGAAAAATACAAATATGTTGTTCTTTGAAACTATATCAAAAATTGATTCAAAACTAGGCAGAACTTTTTGGACCTGCCTCTGAGATTTTGCCTATGGAATGATCTCGAATCATGTAGAATAACATGTTTGAGATCGGATCTGGTCTAATCTCAGCATGCCTTTTAGCAGATGTTGGTTATCTCCCCTGCTTTAATAGATTTGGGGATATCTTCTGTTATCGGTCCAAGGAAGTCGTAGTGCCTTTTACCCGCTGGCGGTTGTCTTCTGAATCTATATTGCCTGCAATGCAGTCCTTAAACAAACATAAAATAATATAATAGCAACGTCCAAAAAGACTGAAAATGCAATTCTACAAACAAAGAATCAATCCAAAATCTGTAGTGCCAAAAAACTATATACTACCAAAATACAGACAAAGCCTAATAAACTATCACACGCTAGGAAAAATAAACCACAGTGAACAACGCTATCAGCACAAAGTGGAGCATCCAGACACCACGTCCTACCACAAAACACAAAACGATACGGCGCTGACTCCACCTTTAAAAAAAAAACACCACAACCTAAAGATTTCTCCCAAAATCCTAGCAGCAATGGTCTGGATCCAAAGTTCGCACAAGATAATGAACAAAAAGGCAGAGGCAAACCTGGAAACAGGGAAACAAAAGAACCTAGGAAAGGCGGGTTAATGCGGAGAGGAGCTGACATATACTCAACGTGAAGTATAGGAGAAGAGAATGGATAAGCCAGGTGAAAGAAGGTGGAAGTCCCACAGTGGAAAGGAATTAGCCTGAAAGTGACATAATCTAGGCCAGGGAAATTTAAAATGGGAACAGTTGAAAGAAACAAATGCTAGGGGAGGAATGGATCAGGTGAAACAAATTTAAACGGATTCTGCCAGTAGTAATGTTTTCTGACATTTCAATTCAAAAATCACCATCAATTGCTCATTATAAAATTGTAATCAATCTAGCAATATATGAATAGGTGATTGATTTTCATCCTCGAATTGCCATATTGCAGAAAATTTACAGAAATGCACTATATGAAATTTAAATTCCTACTGAAAATTGTTGCTGTTTTTTCCTGGAGAAAAATATTTAGAAAATGGAAACATGGGTTTAGAACAAAAGCATTGAAGCCATCTATTCAGTATGCGTTGATATATAGATATTGAACTCATATCATAGAAACATACACATTTGCCTATACCAACACCTTATTCTAATAACTATCTACATAAAAATTAATCGAATGAAAGCAGCCGCCTACGCAAATATACTGCATATACTATATATAGATACATACAAAAACTATCATAGATACTTACACCAAAACAACTCCACTTCAAAAATCACTACCAAAATTGTTATTAGTAGGGACATATTTAGGGGCAAATTAAGCAAACTGCCTCAAATAATAAGCTTTTAAGGACTGATATAAATTTGGTCGGTAAAGCCATTAAAGCAGGCACATTAAAATGTCTTTAATACTTCAACAAAAAAAGCCAGTACCACGTCATTTCTTTAGAGGCAAAATTTTTATTTACTAATTGCTAATTTACCTAGCCCCCTTTCCAAACCCCAAACGCAACTTTTCTTCTTCTCAAGCACAAAAATCAATCAGTACAGATCTGAATTATTTTTGTAGTCATCGTGTTCATAAATTTATCCAAATAGTCGGATTCCAACCATGGTTTGCAATTTCTCCTATCCTTCATCATATGTTCACTTGTCTAGATAGCCGAATTCTATGGTTTGTGACTTCTCCCACTCGTTCTCATAATTTTCTTATTACCCAGTAGCTTGAATTTAAAACTGGATTATATTAAAGTTTTGAGTTAGTGCTATGGATGAATTCTTACTGATCTAATTTGATAATTAATTATGGTTTTTATAACTGATTTCTTTAATTTATAGTGCATTAATTCGGTATCTCGATATCTTTAGTCTGACCAGTGCTAGTTGATAGAACCTTCGTTGATTTATCCAGTATTCCGTTAGTATGATCGTTAATTCTCATTAGGATAGGTTGAAAAATAGTTATTTTTTGGGTCTGATTTTTAGGGCTGCTTTTGATTATTCATGAATAGATGATATCTCAGATTGCATTGATTTACATGAATTGTAAATTGGCGTTTACCGCTGTTAACTTTTCCTTTCTTTTTTCATATTGGATTATGTTTTTAGAGTGATTACTAGTTTCGGACTTTTTTTTTTTTTTTTTTTTTTTTTTTTTTGTATAATTCATAGAATATAACCTATTGTTCAAGTCTATTGCAAATATCCTATCATTTGATCGCAATTTTATGTGCTTACTGTTCGAAGATTGATAGTTTTGTGAAAAAATCATGTATAAAATTTATAATTCTTCTCTTTTGTCAAATTGTCTATTAAGTATCAATCATTATGCATTATGACATAGTAGTTGAATTTCTCTAAATTATGTTTATCTTATTTAATTGTTAGTAGGTGATATATTTTGCTGTTTAAGAGCCTTAACTTATTTAATTGGTTTCTATAGCAGATATAATTTAGTCCGCATCTATTTTTCTCCGATCAAGAATGTTTTTTTTGCTTTTATGAATTTCTCTTCATGGATAGAGGTCAGTATCCTAACCACTTTTAAGTCAAATTCATGTGGATGGAAGATTTTCCAATTTATTTGTTGGTATGCACTAATAAATATTATGTCTTACAATCTTTGTATACGTTCATGTGTTCATTGTATTTAACTTTTCAAGGTGGATTGCATCAATTTATCTCAAAAATGAGCATATTGATTGATGAAAACATACATGGTGTTTGTTGTCATACTCCTAATTTTTATAGTACAATTAAGTCTTTTATAAGAAACTAAATGAAAAAACAATAAACTAGTTTGATAATCTAAATGCCACAAATAATTTGCCATTCAAATTTTGTGTATGTGTTTCTATATAATATAAAATTACATTTGCTAATTTTTGTACATTGTAGTGTAATTTTTTTATGATATCCTGTTAAAATGCAACTCATAGAATGCATAGTTTATGATGACTGTGCTTTAAGCATTATGGTAGATGGATATAGGCAAAATAAATTTAACTTGTAAACTATGTTGGAAAAGTATCATTTGTTGACTAACCAATTGCACACATCGTCAATGTACGTAAGCTGCAATAAAGCTTTCTTGATTGCCTCGTAGCGTGCCTTATTTACGTGTTCAAGTTAAGAGTTCACATCTCTGTCACTATTGCTATTTCCAAACTCATCTTGTGAATTGGTTGGTTTGTTAATTGGTAGCGCACCAGTATTGGTTGGTTTGTCAATTGTGCGCGATGTTCTGCTCCGGGATATGAAAGTGTGAATACGGATCCCGGGACTTAGAAATGTTTTTGCCAATTCTCCGTGCGTTGCACCGTTCCCTGATGTGTTTCCGGAATATGTACCGACCCCGAAACAATTAGTTAATTTCCAAGTTTTTGCAATCAGCGACTTTGACCAAATCGTTCCAAGTTTTCCCAAGTCCGTAGTCAAGTCTTGAATACTCCCATATCTTGAAATCCAAAGCGTGATGCCCTTGTAAAAGGCGAGTCAACAACACTCTTTCATAGGTTGTTACAAGCAACAAAAGAAAAGCAAGAATGAGAGAACTTATAACTAAAGAAAATACCATGATTCTCATATCAATGATTATATTGATGCTTTGCATATCGAGCACAAGACCATAAAGTAATGGCAAATGCATGGAATAACGTATCCGAAGTTTCTTCAAGATGTTCTTAGAGAGATTCTTCTAAAGTGAATGAGAAATACAACCAAAATCCAAAAAGCCAAAAAAGCAATCGTTTGAGAGCACAAAGAAAAATGATATAACTTTAATACGATGTGTGTCAAATACAATGGTATAACAACGTAGAGGAGACACACTAACGAATGGACAATCATTTAGAGATTTGAAAGACGATTGTGATAATATATCTGACGACACATACAATAGCAATCTCAAAGTCCATAAAGCATCTAAAATTTTTCGTGTGAGATCAAGTTTGGCAGGAGACATACTAAAGAATGGCAATCACTCAAAGATTTGAAAGACGGTTATGATAATATAACTGACGACACATATAATAACAATCTCAAAGTTCATAAAGCATCTGGAAAATTCAATTCAACAAATGTATCTCCTAGACTATCAATAGATTTATCTCTTGGCCATTCAAATGAATTTATGTTGCATGGTGGAACGTCAAATCGCCTTAAAGTAATGAAATTAAGCAAGGGATATTTGTTGAGAATGAGTATGTAAACGACTTGACAACGACTAGCCACAGGTTAACTCCACTTTCAAATGATATTCCAACTGCACCGCCTAAAAGAAATGTTGAAAGCTGAAAGAGCAAAACATAAATATCTAATCTAAGAGGCACAAATTCAACAAAATGCGGACAGAACTATAACTCTCAGAGAAAGAACTTAATTAAAAATGCCAATAAAAGAAGTTTACGAGATGAAGAGGAATACCTAACAAATGGTGCTTCTTATGTGTTTGGAAGATTTTAGAGTGTGTTTTGATAAGAAACGTGGCATTTTAGGGCATAATGAAAATAATCAAGATGAAGAAGCTATGGAATACATCAAAACTTCGATATTAACATTGGTAATAGTTGCAATTTAATTTTATATTATTTGTTTTGTTATTAATTTTTTGAATCTGAGTAGCATACGCATACATGTATGTGTGCGTATAGCAAAGATCAACTCTTCACTTTTGTTTCACCTTGAATTCCATTGATCAACAGCTTGCTCAAGTTTAATTATACATCTTTGTTTATTTCTCACTTCAGAAGAGAGTATATGTTATCCAATCGAAATAAAACCTAATAAAGATTTGACCAAAATCGAAGAGGAGGAGGTTCTTTCATACTATAATGCGCACACACGTACGGACCATACATAAGGAAACCTAACATAAATACATGTTTATTGAACATGCACGTGAAATCCTCACACGTGCGCGCGTGCGCGCGCGCGCACACACACACACACACACATATATATATGTATATATATATATATATATATATATATATATAATATTACAAGAAAACCTGACAAACTGGTAAACTCACTCCTGAAGAAAATTAAACTGTACTTATCTATAATCCTCAAATACTATTTTTACGCGAAGCTGTACAAGACATGATACAAACTTGAATCTATTAAAAAGTCACTTCAAAGAAAATGGTGATAAAAACTTCTACTGCAGAACTCATTGTAACTGAACAGCATAAAGGGTAACAAAGGTATTAAGCAAGCAAGGAGGAAACGTTTAGTATTATTAAACGGAGCAATTTACTCTTTTTCATAAAAATAAAAACAGAAAAGAGGAGAAAAATCAGATGTGATCAGGGAAAATTGATGCTGTGACACATTCCTAACCTGCAGAATTTGCATTTCCGTTTTGTTATCCCAAAAGGAACAAAATAAATAAACTAATTTTGATGCAAAGAACATCCCAAAGATTATTATAGAAACATGAATCAATATTGATTTTTTTTAAGAGGTGGATTCCTTTGCGACCTTCTCAGTCTCGGCTATGATCTCATCGATGCCTCCAACCATGTAAAATGGTTATTCTGGTAGGTCATCATATTTACCATCAAGAACGCCCTGCCATAAAATATTTACAATTAGCATTTAAAGACATATTCACAAGAACATTACAGTGATTAACTGAAGTGCAGTGTTATTTCTGAAACTAATGTAAGGTAGCAATTGACAAACCAACCAATACTGGTGCACAAGTTCATGCAGCAGTATGGTCTTCTACCAATGGTTTTTAACACATTCAATTTGTATTCTTCCAAAAAAATCTTACTTTGTAGCAGTTAGTTTATGCTTTTGAGCTATACTATTTCTGTTAACACTAATCATTTAGATATCATTTTCCCTGTGTAGTGAATCATCATCTACATCGGAAGGAGGAGACCAGTTTCATGAATAAATCGCCAAGGGTGAGTTGAAGAGCAAGCGACAAATGAGGATTGGAGTAGGTTAAGGCTGGGACAGAGGAACAAGCATCGACTATTACGGTTGTGGACGGTGGTGTCTTGCTACGTGCTTGGTTTGGCCTGAGTGGTGATAGTTGGGTCGGGGGGATCTGCTGTTAGGTGTGTGTACTCGACTGCAAACGATGGTTTCTTCTGCTCTGGTTTGTCAAATGTTAGAAGGATGTGTATTTTGAGAGACGGAGGAACGGAACACTTTACCATGTCCCTTCTTATCCCTTTCGAAACATCTCTATGCATAAAAGCAAGGTAACATTTGGAATAATCAAAATAATACTTATATCACTTTTTGTAAAGAATGTTATACCGTGAATATGCAGTATAATGTTTCTTTATAATATTTAATTTATGTTTATACAAGGTTTTTAAATGACGCACCAATGAAAAAAAATATGTTTCATCCTCGTTAGAAGTATAATCTTTTAAAAATGACACCAGACCATTTATAATTTGTAATTGCTTCATAAAAACTTAGGAGTATAAGTTAATTTCAATGCTTAAAACGTAAATTTCATTGCGCAATTAGCATTGAATGTAATCAATTTTTTTATTGATTACCCAAATATAATTAGGGTGATTATATTTTATTTTTTTGAGAAAATGAATATGTTATCTTCAATGTTTGTCTATTACAACATTGTTTGGTGATCATGGTAATGTTCTTTTGAAGCAATGAGCATGCTTATCAGGAAGTAGATCGATGACCGCCTAGTCTCTTTAAACAAAACTTTAAAAGTTGAACCTTTTAATATGTTAATTTGGATATGTTTTGATGGATGAACTTACCTTAGACATGGTTGCTAGGGGAAATAAATTATAATTTAATCTACCAATGGATGTTATGATCATTGTTGTATTGATTATCTTTGATATGTACTTTATCATAACATATGTTAGTATTAATATACTCTTTCCATGTGAAAAGGATTTTGGTAAGGGCAGTTATAAGATTAGTTGTTCACTGAAATTGAAAAAATATGCCTAATCACATCATTGTTTGGTTTATTTATATATGATAATCTCGTCTTAGTGGTCTGGAGTTGAAACCATCTTAATCTACTTTCAACGGAAATTTTGCGCACTTTTATTATACTGTATAGTTAAGCATTGGGTATACAAAAGGTTGTACTGATCCTTGCTCCATTTATGTTTGAAATCTAATGAGAAAAATGGACTGCAGGCTGATGTTATGATTTCATGTATTAACAAAATGTGTTTTGCTCAATTGTAGGCTGATATTATCTTTTTATAACTGGATTAGGTGAGGTGCATGGAAGATGACAAAGTTATTTTAAAGCTTTAGGAGTCACCTGAAGTCAGATTTCTCATGCTAGTAACAATAATCAAGATGGATGCCATAAGTTGACAATAATGTGTTCAATTTTTGTAATATGTTGTATCCAAAATTGTTGCAACGTGGTAAACTGTTATAGACTAATATTTTTACTGTAGTGGGATGTTATTACTATCAAAGTCTATAAAGAGTTTGAATGCTTTGCTTTTATATGGTTCTTCTATAAACCAGCGTTTGCTAGTTAGTTTACAATGATAAATAAATGTTTTTTATATAAGAATTATGTATTGGTATCTCTTTTGAATTAGTACTGACATTTGTCACCGCTGTATCGCTTTTTTACTTTTTGAAATTAATTGCCAGTAGGGGCACTCATTTGTGCCTTTGTTTTTATTACTAATCCCGCGTGGCAGGCATGACAGTAAAGGCGATTCAAGTGAAAAATCTGCCCTTAATAGTAATTACCGACGATGTTTTTTGGGGCTGTTACTAAATTGCCTCTCATACTATTAGAGGCTGTTTAGTTTACTTTTGTGCTTCTACTACAATTAATAAAGGCATATTTACTAGTCCTTAATACTTTGAATTTTGGTAGTGAATATCTCTCACATACCACCATTTTCCGGGAAAGTATGCTAATTTCTTCAAATTGTTGATGATCATAACAAACTTTGTGTTCAATTTGTTCACAAAACACTTTGGTACCATCATGTAGGATCCAACTGTAGATTGCATCTTCATCAGTTAGTCAAGATAAAAGTGTTTGGTTTTTCTTTTAATTTTTTTTTATTTATTTATTGGGTAGGGACGATGGTGGGTGTGTGTGTGTGTGAAGAAAAGTTACCTAAACAACATAGGTAACCAAGCTAGAATCATCATGCAATTTTTCAACAACCCATCCAGATTGCAGCAAGTGTTAGAATTTGTGATACAATATTTTCATTTGCTGAAGATTGGAAGATATTATTGATTATGATAGAATATTTCCAATTAGAGAAGATTTTGGGAATATTGTTCATTTGGAAATATAATATTTCCAATTTGCAGAAGATTTGGAAGATATTAGAAATTTATTGCTCTTTTATTTGTAAAATGGATAGGCAATAAATTATCTACAAAAGTGGAAGGATTTGAAGAAGGTTTCTTTTTCGGATAGTGAAGTAAGGAATTAATTCCATAATTGGTTGGTTAAACAAGGAAGCCTATCAGGAGAATTTGAGAATTAATTAGGCATTGATTTATATCATAAATCAATTACTTCAACCCCAAGCATTAATCCTTATATAAGGATAGAGATTAGGTGAATGTATTATCACCTCTAAAAGTTCTTCTTCCCTACTATCAGTCTTGTAATTTTTCTTATTGAGAAAAGTAATAAAATCTCCTCTCCCCAAGTGGACGTACACTAACAAGACGTTAGTGGAACCATTATAAATCTCTTGTGTTATTTCTTTTATTGCTAGATCTGCGATTGCTTTGCTGGTGACTATCTTTGTTTATTTTGCCTCACCATCAATCCGTTCCTATTTTTTCCCCGCAACAATTGGTATCAGAGCTACGAGGTTGATTGAGAAAAGGTGTTAGGCATTATGGCAGGAGATAAGGAGAATTCAGCAATTGTATCAAGGCCATATGTCAAAGGGACATATATGGAAGCAGGATATTAGTTAGCAATAGAAAGATGGAATGAGAATAAAGACTTCGAGAAGTGGCAATGGAGGATGAAAGCTGTTCTGATGAGAAACAATGTTCATCCTGTGGTATTTGCTCCTGAGGAGTTGACGGATGATATTTCAGCCGTGGAAAGGAAGGAGATGAAGCTATGGGCATTTACTACTTTACAATTAGCAATGGGAGAAAATGTCATTTCAGAGATTAGCAGTGAGACCACTGCTAAGGACATTTTGACCAAGCTGGAAAAACTCTAGCTAAAGAAGTCACTAACCAACCGTCTGATTTTGCTGAAGATGTTTTTCACCATGTGGATGAGAGAGGGTACTTCAGTGAAGGCACATCTAAGATTCTTCGATGATCTCGTGATGAAGATGAAGACCGTTGACTTGAAAGTGGATGAGGAGCAAAAAGCAATGATTCTTTTGTGTTCTCTTCTGGAGCGATGCACAGGTTTCGCTAACAGTCTTATCTATGCCAGAGATACACTAACAGTAGATGATGTGAAGGCAGGTCTTCTATCTGAGGACTTGGGGATCAGATGAAGGGGTTGAGTGAAGGTAGAGGAGGAAGTAGTATGGAAGCCTTATTAGCTGGTATGGAGAAAGGGGAGAAGAAGAAGAAAACAAAGTCAAGAGATGGGAAGTGCTACATTTGCAAGAAACTAGGCCATTAGAAGAGAGATTGTCCGGACTTAAAGAAAAAGATTGTAGCTGGAAATTCATCGGTTGCGATGAAGGAAATTTTGTCTGATGACTTGTTGACAGCAGTAGTATCAGATGTATTAGCCATTGGGTGCTAGATACGGGGGCATCTTTTCATATAACACCTAATAAGAATTATTTCAGTACTTTTAAAAGAAAAAAAGAGGGAAACTAATTCTTATGGGAAATGATGCTAGTTGTAGAGTCATGGGCGAAGGTACTATGCAGATTTGCATGTATGACGGGGTAATACGCACCTTGAAAGGTGTCCATTATGTTCCAGGTCTTCGGAAGTCAATGATATCTCTTGGGCAGTTGTCATCGAAAGGATGCAAAGTGACTTTTGATAAGGATAGTCTAAGGGTTTCTAAAGGTGCATTTGTAGTGATGAAGGGAGATATGTTTCATAATTTGTATCTCCTGAGGGGAAGCACTGTACTTGGAGAGTCAAGGGTTGGATCCTACAGTTCTCGTGGAGAAGATGTCAAAGCTAGGCATACAAGAAGGGATTTTGAGTTTCTGCAAAGGCAGAATATGATCAAAGGGGAAATCTTCAACAAGGCGGGATTTTGCCAAAAGGATGTGCTTGATAAGCGGAAGAAGGGATCGTCTGAAGTTGGTCAGAGATCAAAGGAGAAAGCAGTGGATATGCATACGTCTTTGTAGACTCCTATGTTCGGGCGTTGCTCGAACTGGAATCGCTTATCGAAATGCTAGGTGCCATGTGGTGGCATGGTGTGGGGAGAGGGTTGATATGGTTCATGGAGACGTTTGTTTTCATGGTGAAGATTGATAGGTCTTACTTGAAGGGGTTACTTTGTACACTTTGTTGGTAGGCGGTGGCATTGTCGGAGTTTGTTGACAAAGTGCAATAGGTGATGGCCATGCCGAAGCTCATTGGGGGAAGTAACCTTGGTGTATTATCCGAGAAGATGCTTAGAGTAGGAGGATGTAGGTGGAGTTGGTATGCTTTCAAGGAAATATAGTATCAAGGTGGAGATTGTTAGAATTTGTAATACAATATTTCCATTTGCTGAAGATTGGAAGATATTATTGATTATGATAGAATATTTCCAATTAGAGAAGATTTGGGAAATATTGTTCATTTAGGAATATAATATTTCCAATTTGCAGAAGATTTGGAAGATATCAGAAATTTATTACTCTTTTATTTGTAAAAGGGATAAGCAATAAATTACCTACATAAGTGGAAGGATTTGAAGAAGGTTTCTTTTTGGGATAGTGAAGTAAGGAATTAATTCCCTAATTGGTTGGTTAAACAAGGAAGCCTATCAGGAGAATTAGAGAATTAATTAGGCATTGATTTATATCATAAATCAATTACTTCAAGCCCAAGCATTAATCCTTATATAAAGATAGGGATTAGGTGAACGTATTATCATCTCTAAAAGTTCTTCTTCCCTACTACCAGTCTTGTAATTTTTCTTATTGAGAAAAGTAATAAAATCTCCTCTCCCCAAGTGGACGTACACTAACAAGACATTAGTGGAAGCACTATAAACCTCTTGTGTTATTTCTTTTTTTGCTAGATCTGTGATTGTTTTGCTGGTGACTATCTTTGTTTGTTTTGCCTCACCATCAATCCGTTCCTATTCGTTTTTTCCGCAACAGCAAGAGACCTCTAATTGAGTTATTTCTCTTCGGCTGCAGCCCTTCTGCTATCTCTTTTGGTAAAGAAGCTACGACAACCACCTATAGAGGAATTTCTATAGCATTTAAGACAAGAGAAAAGGCAACTGATTTGGTCCTAGAAGTTGAGAGTTATGTTTAGTTACTAGAGTGCCATCATCCATTGTTTCACGACGTTCATAAATTATAAATTCTCTGTTTTTGGACGGTGTTTTTGAGGCACTACCAAACCTTTATCGAATTATGTCGAGGTTGGTTGAGAGTTCTTTGATGTACTTGGCTTCTACTAAGTCTGCATCCCATTGCTATAACATGCATAATGGTAAATATGTCATACCCTGAGAGTTAGAGGTGCTAAACAACAATCTGCATAACCGGTTCATTTAATGGATGTAACAACATATGCATGTAACAACACGATCTATTGCATTACAAGGTACATTTATTAAAACCAGGTAAGCATTGACATTTTGCATATAATCCTCATGGATACATAATAGATATAAAGTATGAAGATTTGCAGTGAAAAATAGAGATTTTGAAAGGACAAAGAATAAATATGAGGAGAAGAAATGCGGTGGAAGGAGGAGGAACACGGTCCCCATTAAAAATAACATTGTGTTCCTTAATTAAATCAATCCACTTATGAGGTTTAATTATGAACTGCAAATTTCCTTCTAGCTGTGGACAATCATCTACATCGAGATTTAGGCGAGCAGGAGCAAGGCGATATTATAAGCATTAGCAAGTTGATGTCAAATTATAGAAAGGTAAAACATGAATCATAGCAGCGAGGTAATTTTCTGAAGCTTGGAAAGGCTCCGATAAAGGTGGAGAGGGGAAAAGGGAAATGAAAAGGATGGATAGGGGATGAGATCTGGAACTTATTAGGTTTTTAGGAAAGAAGGCGTATGCGAGAAATGAAAATCATCAAGCGAGAAATGAAAATAAGTGGCGGAGAATGAAAATAAGAGGCGGAAAAATGAGAAGCTGATGTCAATTATCATACGTTATTTTTCAATTATGATTATTTAATATGTTGTTTTTCAATTATGATTATTTAATGTTAATTAGTAAATACTAATTATTATGTGTATATTAGTAATTATCATCATTAATTATGGATTATTAATTATTGAATACAATTAAGCGGTAACTCAAATATTATTGTTAATTTTGAATTATTAATTATTGGTTTTAATTATTTTTATCAATTGTTGCTACATAGTTATTAATTACTGTTATTATTATTAAAAAATAATTCTTATTTATAAATTTACTATTGATTATTGATTAATATTTATTAATCAATTGATAGTAATTACTAATATTGATTATTTCTCACTTCAAGTTAATGATTATTATTATTTAATAGTAATTACTTCTTATTGATTTTTTTGATTATTTATTACTAAGTGGTATTATTCAATTATAATTATTAAACTAATTACTACGGATTAAAAATGAAAATGTAGTAATAGACATTGATTGAAACTGGCCAAAATGTAAAGTTATTAGAAATATGCATCTATCACAATTGACAAAAATGAAAAATTGTAATATGCATCTATTACAACATATAAAAAAGAAAAGTTGTTAAATGTAGACATTTATTACACCTGCTGAAAAACAAAAGTTGTTATAATCATCTTTTACAAGTGGCAAAGTAAAAAAAGTTGTTGAAGATAAGTTTACTACAAGGTTCATGAGGAAAAAGTTGTAAAAAACTTCTATTACAACTGACATTTTATGACAGTTGTAAAATTACAATTGTGATATGGTCTTTTTGTTGTAGTGAATGTATCTCAACCATAGATCAAACTATTTGAGAAACCAGTACAGTGCTCAAGCAAAGAACATAACAATATCTACGCCTTCTACTCCTTCTCAATCTTCAAATCTACCACCTTCATCTTTATTAGTAAATAATCAAACACAATTAGGTGCGTCTTTAGCGAAGTTCCTTCCTTCATCTTACAGGTATAGAAAGTCTGCAATAAGATCTGTTGATTATAAGTGACTTCTACATATACAACTCCTCCAACTTGTTCCAAATACCCTTATTAGTCATTTCACCACTAATTTCGGAGATAACATTCTCTCGCATAGCAAGTTGAAGTGTAGTGAATGCCCACTATTCCATTTATTCTCTCTCCACATCTTAGATGTTCGCTGGCAATAAATGTGTATCAAACACTACATGATGTACCCGATTCCGCCTAGGAATTGGTTTCATCTTCCATTTCCATTTTTCAAAATCATTATCACTATTCCATTTGTCAATAACCAATTTTGACCCAGAAGCTGCGTATGACCCACGTACATAAGGAGCTACACCACTTGGACCAACTATTGAGGTTCTATTTGAATATGATTCTGACATTTTTACAACTATCTATCAACGCCAAATCTCTGATACCAAATGTTGTGGAGAATTCCAATTCAATACCACTTAAATTAAAACCCCCAATTCAGTGTTAGATGAGATCGTAGTAAACGTGCAAAAGGAACCAATCAATATATCAAAACAATATCAACTCAATTCACAAGCCAATGACAATCATCAAACAAGAGAAATAATAGAGCAATAATGATAAATAAATCACACATGGATTTATAGTGGTTCCCCCAATGTCTTGCCAGTGCACGTCCACTTTAAGATAGAATCCTTTATTAATACCAATAAAAGAATACAGAAGATTGATTACACTGATCAAATGCAATAGAGAAAATTAATTTGTGGAGATAAGAATTGAAGAAGATTAGGGTTTCCGAAACTCTAATTACAATAAACCTAGATCTTAATCTCCTTTCTGGTACTTTTAATTTTGGATCAGAGAATAACTTATATAGGGATAAAATAATATATAGCAATTGCCCAAATTGCCCTTGGATCCTTCGCAAATTAGCCTGTAAAATCTTGAGCCTGAAATAACTGAAAAATCACCTTTGATGTTTTGTCGTGAAGTGAGAAACGTCTGTTTAGAGGCTTGGGAAATCGTTCCCTGACAGCACAGATGTCAGTCACTATCCCTCAAACGTCTATCATAGTATCTGCTTTAGCATAGACGTCTATCAGGACACTCAACAAATTCCACTTGTAAACTCAGACGTCTCTCACCCAGGCTCGGACGTTTGAGATGAACCAGCTGAAGCATTCAACCCTTGTTCACCTCTAACTCTACCATACGAGCTTCGATTTGCGAAACGTCTTCTCCGACACGAAGCTCGTTCCATCCACTTCAATTCTACCATATAGTATCGTAAAATTTATAATATATATATATATATATATATATATATATATATATATATATATATATATATATATATATATATATATATATATTGTAGAAATAGGGTAACAAAAGTTTCACACTTTCTCACAGTTTTCCAAAAAATAAAAAGAAGATCGCGCTCGCTCAGTTGTTGGAGTCAACATTATTTGATGAACCAAAGATACTTTTTAATGCTTACCAAATTTGTGGGCCAAAATAGTGCCAGTTGAAATAAGCTACTCGAGAGAATTCTACGTCTAAAATAAATAAAGCTTTATCCGTGTAATTCCAATATTTAATTGCTAGATATTAACAGTGAGTTGACCAACTAAAATGATTGGAAGAACGCATGCACAATTCTGGACATGTAAATTCTTCTCTATTTTCTTTTGCATGACGTTAAAACATTCTCAACATGCAATTATTAAGTCATAAACCTTCGCTGGATATCATACCTACCATTCACTGTCATCTTTTGGAATCCAACATTTTAAATTATTATCAAATGAGGTTTTATATGGCCTCGTATTATCCACAATTTCCTTTATTTTCTCTTTCTTTTATGGCGTTCAAATCCGTATTTAATATATATGAACTGTTTGAATACGCGCTCCACTCCGAACGTGTGTTCAGGCAATGTCTCTCCTGCACTAGTAGGGAAATAGTGTATTCCAACACCCGATTTCCAGTGGCCGCCAATGGCTAAATCGAATACGTGGTAGCCACTGGAAGCCGATGAATAAAGACCGTTGGTGGTCGTTGGAAACCATTGGAAATTTTCCTGCATATGTACCAGAGATCCCGACCTGCTGCTCATATTATTATTCCTTCATCCCCAATCTGATTTCCCTACCCTTTCCACCACTTCACCTACTTCAATTTCGATTCCTCCACCCCAACGACCACTGCAACCGCCTCCGACGTCAACCGCAAGCTCCTCCAACCCTTCTCCTCGCTTGTTGCTCCGGGATTTAGGTGAAATTCTTTAACCTAATTTTTTGGTTTTCCACTAATTTTGGTTTATTATGAGTTATATATTTGATTCCTAGTTTTTTTGCGTACGTATATTACATCATATTATTCTCCAATAGCTATTGTTATCACCGTAATTATCAAATTCGTAGGAAACGATAGCATGTAATCGAACCCTTAAATGAAAACACTTGTTGCCATGAATTGTTAGCATTTTAAAATAGCAATGTGTTAGTGAAATAAATATATAAAGACAAATGATTAAGTTATCAAAATCATTTTTTTTTCTTAAGTTTTTGCGGCTTCGTTATGCATTGGAGTTATGGTTATCATGATTTATTCATATGTATTCGAACGAATGTATGTGATTCATATATTATAAAATTTTCACAAAAAAAAATGATTTGGGTGAATACTAAAATTGATTTTTATAAATAAAAATACTAAAAATATTTTTCATATACTAAAAATATTTCACATTTTTTACTTTCTAAATTTGCGCATAACATATTCTTACATCATATTCTCTAAACTGTATGTACTAGACGCTTCATACCTTCATATTTTGGATATTTTAAGGTTTCATTTTAACTTATGAGAATTTAGAGTTAAATCATATTTAAAGAAAAATATTCTCAAAATGTTCATGTTCTATAGCATATCATCTATCTTTTTCTACTTAATTACATATTCTCAAAATGCATCTTTATTCATTTATGTTTTGTTGCTTATATTCATATTATCTGCGCATTTTAATTACATATTCTCAAAGTCAATGCTTATATCTATGTTGCAGGTATATTATGTCTGACCCTGCTTCTGGCTCTGGCTCCGGCTCTGGTTTGGCCTCTGGCCCTAGACGACGTAGCACCCGCACGCTAGTGAGGGTAATGGCGAACAACGAGCTCGTCCGGTTGTTTACATGAAGCCTAAGGCTAACAAGGCATAAGTATCAAAATTAGCAGAATAACATTTTTTTTTTTTTTACATAATATAACTATATTCCATAAAGTTCTAATTTATATTTAAAGCAGGGGGTTTGAGTTGGAGCCATCTCAGACCGTTTTAGATATCTCTAAGGATGCATATATGGTTAGAATGAGCGATTTTTGGCCTAAGTGGAGCAGAGTCCCAACAGATGTCAAAGAGACTATCTGGCAAGATTTTATGGTACGTTTATACCGCTTGGTATGTCAAAAAGAATAATTAAACATACACATATGAAATTAGTAATATTTTCTTATTATACAGGGAGGAGTAGATGTGCAGGAGCCTGACTTAAGGCTAGTTCAGCGACACTGGAACTCAAAGGTCGCCACGAATTATAGAGAGATGATGAATGAACTTAAGAAAAAGGGAAAGAAACCAAAGTGGATGGGCGATGAATTGTTTGAGAAGATGGTTGCATGGTTGGACATGCCTGAGTTCAAGGTAAATCTATGACAAATCTTTTTTTTTTTTGCTGATTTTAAATAATTTGTCAATGTACATTCCAGGCTGAGTCAGAAAGGAACATCACTTACAGGAACAAGAATCCAGTAACTCATCGCAGAGGATCCAAGTCTTTCCAGCATCACCGTGAGGACTTGGTAAATTTGTTAATAATTACATTTGTATATTGATTAGTTTAGTGATTGACTGTATGGAATTGAATTATTTAAATTATCAACTGCAGGAACGAGCTTGTGGACATTCCGTGTAAATAATACTTGTATTTGCTACAATTTTATTATACTTTCATCTTGTTATAAAAATGAGCAGACGTACATCCTGCTCTCTTTTTGTTATGATTTCAATTTATGCTTGTCCAATAGTATCTTTTGATCGTTTTCTTCTATACTTGTATTTGCAGGTTCGACAAGATAAGAAGACACAAGACAAGGAAGAAATTAAGGAGATGCGAGTGTTGATTGAGCGCATGCAAGACCAAAATCGTGTGTAGGGCATACAGATTGAGCAGCCAAATCAAAAGGTTGCACAGTAAGTGCATAATCATAACCATGGTGATGTTCCTTCATCGTTAGCTTCTGGAGAACATAACGACGATGCAGCTTGAGGTATGTATTCTGATGCATGTCTAGGGAATGTGTTTTGTTTTGATATAATTTGACGAGACAAGTTTGGATGTGTATTGATGGTTTGTATATATTGGTACGCTTTGTAGACATGTTTGGATGGTTTTCAAGATGTGTAGATAGTTTTTGTTGCATATATTGATATTTATGCGTTTTATTTTGGCTATTTGTGTTGTTATTGGTATATATGTGTCGAATATATCCGGAAATGGTTGGAAATGGATTGGAAATGAAATGAATTGGGGAGGCTGGAAGGTAGCTTGCTTGCTGTTATATAAAAAACACGCAGTATTTCCAACGGCTATCAAAGATTTCCAATGGTAGTATAATCATGGTTTTCAAATGGTTTTCAATGGTTTTTCTATTGGAATCCAGTAGAACAGCCGTTGGAAATTATCATTGGGATCCGTTGGAAGCCGTTGGAAGTCGTGAACTCTATTCCAACGTCTTCCAACGGTCGCCAATGGCAATTAGCCGTTGGAATAGCCATATGTTCCTATAATGTTGATTATGTTTTTATAACCAAAAACGCTGAATTCTCGATCAATCTATAATTATAAGCTCTGTTGGAAGCTAATTTCAGTGCATATATTACAAATCTGTAATAATAAAGCATTATTGGAGATGCTTTAAGGACAAGCTGAACATATAAGCTAATTATATATGGTCATTATTACTTAAAAATCTTTGTTCTGCAGATGATGTTGTGGTCCTATGGGTACTCGATTAAATTTCAAGAAAAGAAAAGGCGTTTGCAATCTAACACGCGAATGATGGATATTTATCGTTAAGGTGAACTCAACACTCTTCAGTGGAAAATAGCAGCTTAAAGCATACATGCTTGGTCTCAAGTTAGATAATAGCACGTATGAATATGATAAAGCTAAAGAAACTGATATATGATGACATAAAATGAATAATTAGGGAATGTTGAAATATGTTTGAGGTTTGCACAGTAAAATGGGGAACAATGAGCTTAATTACATTGAGGTGACAGAAAAAATAACTAGGGAACATTGAAATAGGATCTTTTTAACAGACGAATCACTTGAATGCACTTTTTTTTAACGTGTGAATTGTGAAGTCTTCCCAGTAAACAGTGAAATAATATGGTATTTGAAAACAATGTTTTTCTAGAACCTTACAGGGAATTAACTTTTGACATAAAAAATTTGTGGTGCTGCTATTTTCAGATAAAGTACATACGATATACAAAATTCTGTCTTCTACATGTGATAGGTATTTTATTTTAATATAAAATAAAGAACGATGTTATAAGGCCCGAAATAAGCACATTCGGAAATTATAAAAATCTAACTTAAAGGTGGATACCGGGGATCAATATATTTATATGGCCAAGATATATTTGGGGGTATTCCCTCAATAATGCTGGTGAGCCCCGAAATGACGGTAAGAAATAATACCACAAATTTTTTGATTCTTTGAATTCAATCGTAGGATATATAATTCCTTCATTCCGACAAAAAAATTTTGGGCTCTCTAGCAACTCCATCGCTACCATTATTTTTGGACCTTCAAAATTAACGGTAAAATAAAACACAACAAATATATGTCATTATTTTTAAAATGGTATGTTTGCAGGACAGTCAGATCACTATGATCACTGCAAATTTGACAGACACGTTGGCGTAATTCACATTCCACATACTTTGAAATTATAAGATCTTCCAACCAGTTACATCATTATCACTGCAATGTCAAACTATTCGATAAAATCATCAAAATTTGCAACTTTACGTTATAAACAGTTTAGAGATAATAGTTGCGAATTCATCACATTTGCTAGCAAATTATTGTTTACATTTAATTTTACTTATAACTCATTTGTGCGCCGAATTTATAATGAAGTCACAGAAGGCATCATCGAGTATTGAGTGAAACAGATCAAACTGAATGAAGTACGTGTGATTGAGAGCTTTATTATTAGACTCTTTCCATCAAGCGGTTAAGAAACAACCGTGGAACATTACCAGCATGCATGTAACTAATTAGCCAGTAGCTATTTTATACAATGTTTCAATGTACAACGTATAAAACTTATTAAAGTGACATTCATACATCTCGGACGATAATGTTTGTGGTGGTGCATAGCTGAAGGAGTTTTAGCAACTATTATAGTAGCAGCATGCTTGTGCTGAGTGGGTGTAATAGACGATGTAGAATTCAAAAACGGAGGGGTGCTAATCAATTGGTAAAACATCCCATTTGCTATCGGATTATATGGATACTGCTATGCTGGCCATGTTGTTTTTCCCAACCTTTACTGCTCTCTGAAGAATCGTATCCAATACCCATCTGTTCTCTTCACAAGGTATGTACTTTTCTCTTCGTAGCCTAATAAATATTGTTCAAATTTACTGTTATATTGTCTAGTTGAACACGGTACATTTGTTTTTACAGCTTCTTGTTCACTGCTATAATGTTCAGCGACACTGCAATCATGGGATACCTAATGTTTGGCAGCAGTTCCCTTTCCGAGTTCACAATTAACACGCCAAACACAGTGATAGCATCCAAGACTGCTATTTTACTACGGTAACTAACTTCTTGTTGTTCCTATATAACTACTATTGCATGCACAACATTAGAGTTGCTTTCTTTTTTGTTGGCTTTCTTACTTGCATACACAATTATTGTTGCAGGTGGTAAACCCCATATGCAAATATTCATTCACATTAATTCCAATATCACTAAGTATAAAAGAGTTGATACCAAAAAATATGATATCCCGCTCCTATTTTATAACTATTAGGATGGCCTTGGTCCTTTCATCCTTGCTGGTCGCTATAACAGTGCCCTTTTTTTGGTAAATAATAATAAATATGGTCAATAACTAAAGTAAATTATTATACTTGTTCAACTGCTGATAAGGCACATACTTGATCCAGATTTGGTGATGGCATTTGCTGGATCATCCCTCGCTATGTTCGTTATAAGATTTGCATAGTATCATCGCGTATTTTCGAAATGATCATTGATTGCTTAGTTTATGGACCGAAGACATAATTAGCTGTAAAGGCTGATCAGCTTAAACCAAAGTATTTTTTTACATAGTGTTATTGTTTAGAACTGATTACAAGCTAAGGGTTTCTAGGGAGAAGGAAAAACTTAGAGAATAATTTAGTATCAAGGACAAAAAGTTTGGATTTTAGGCTCAGTGACACTTTTTAGTGTAAATCATGGAATTCAAAGTCCCACCATCATTTCCTCTTTTACACTAAAGTTTGTCCTTCAGCCTAAAATCCATTTTTTTTCCTTTCGCCTAAATTTTTCTCTAACTTTTTCCTTTAGCCTAGTTTCCTATTATTAAATACATGTAACATCTTATATGACTTATGCATGTTCATTAATCTCACATTTAATTACATACAATATATGGTACAAGAGATCGCCACAACAACAAAGGGATTTTTTTTTCTAATTATTTAACCAAATATTTTTATGTGACATCAACTAATATATGATACATGAACGAATATCCTATGCGGAGTAGGGTTACTTTCCACTTGAATTGTGCTATGATGTTGTATGGACAGCAAACCAGGTACAAAAACTTATCCTGATATCGGAGGAGCTGCTTTCGGTTATCAAGGCAAACTTCTTATTTCTATAAGAAAATTATTAGTCTGGAAATAAACATACATACATACATACATACATGTATGTATGTATGTATCATATTTCTTGTTCTTTTGTGTGGGGCTTAAGCTTATGTGCATTGTTTTTTGTTGTTTCTTTTCTTGCAAATTGTCTGGTATGTAGAGTTGTATGTAAGTGTATTTATATACACAATACAAGCTAAAATATCAGCAGTTGGAGTCAGTAGGTGCAACTTTGACAAGAAATGTATTTCTGTAAAAAAATTAGGTTAGCTGGGTGGATTATATTATATTGGAATGTGATACTGTATCATCACTTTTTCCTAATGCAGAATTGAACATAACTGTATATCATCTGAGTTTTAAAATTGTTTATACAATTGTTACAATACCAATTGTTCTTCCAAATTCTTGGCTTGGGGACCTTTGTCTTCTGAGTTATGTTTCAGGTACGTACTCATAGTTTCATGCACCACATTTTTTCAAATGGTATATTCGCAAGACAGTCAGATCATTATTCAGAATACTATGATCACTGCAAACTTGACAGGCACGTTGACGTAATTCACATTCCACATACTTTGAAATGATAAGATCCTCCAACCAGTTAATCGCTGATATATTGAACTGTTTGGTGATAAAATCATCAAATTTTGCAATTTTACAGTATAAATACTTTAGAGATAATAGTTGCGATTCATCACATTTGCTAGCAAATTATTGTCTACATTTAATTTTTCTTATAGTTCATTTACGCACTTACTTTGTAATGGAAGTCACAGATGGCATCATCGAATATTGAATGAAACAGATCAAACTGAATATAGTACGTATGATTGAGATCTGTATCACAAGACTCTTTTCATCTAGTAGTTAAGAAACTATGTATCGTGGAACATTATCAGGATGCATGTAACTAATTAGCCAGTAGTTATGTTATACAATGTTTCAATGTACATGTATAATGTATTAGAGTGACATTCGTATATTTCGATAATAATATTTGTGGTGGTGCAAAGCTGGAGGAGTTTTATCAACTATTATATTAGTAACATGCTTGTGCTGAGTGGGTGTAATAGACGACGTAGGATTCTAAAACGAAGGAGGGGGTGCTAATCAATTGGTCAGGCATCCCATTTGCTATCGGATTATATGGATACTGCTATACTAGACATGTTGTTTTCCCCAACCTTTACCGGTCTTTGAAGAATCGTAGTCAATACCTATTTGTTCGCTTCACAAGGTACGTACTTTTCTCTTCGCAGCCACATAAATATTGTTCAAATTTACTGCTATATTGTGTCCTTTCTTGTTAAACATGGTGCATTTGTTTTTACATCTTCTTGTTCACTATTATAATGTTTGGCAGCACTGCAGTTGTGGGATACCTAATGTTTGGCAACAGTTCCCTTTCCAAGTTCACTCTTAACATGCCAAACACGTTGATAGCATCCAATATTGTTGTTCATACAACGGTAACTAACTTCTTGTTGTTCCTATATAACTAATATTACATGCACAACAATAGAGTTTCTTTCTTTTTTTGTTGGGTTTCTTACTCGCATACACAATTATTATTGCAGGTGACACTACAACAAAAGCCTAGTTTTAATACCTATCTTAAAGACTTCATATTATTGGGTCCTAAAAGAAGGCCCATTTAAGGACAAAATTCTGAAGTCCTAACATAGGAGTAAAGAGACTTCATATTTGTTATTAATAGGTAGTTAATATCTATTTTCTTATCTAAATGTTTATATCTTATAGTTCTGCAGCCTAATTACAACCCACCAACCCAGAGTTCTGCATAGTCCATATCACTACCTCTTCCATCTCTAATTTGCAAATAAATGCGTGGAGAAGAAAAAAAGGAGAGAGAGGAAAATTTGAACGGAGGAATGTCAAGGAGAAATCAACAAGATGTAATCGATGTGGGTTCAGATTATGAATACTATTGACACGCTTTTAATCAAAGCTGTCACACATAAAGTATTTGGTTAGCAACACGCTCAAGCATGTAGAACGTCATCAAAAAAATCAAAGCAGTTTGGTCGAAGTCGCGTCGCAAACATAAAAAGACCTGAAACTCCTATCAAATGACCTATTTTGGGCCCGAGAACATTTGTTACAGTGCTTTGCACTGTAACTCTTATAGAAGGCGTGCCGAGAGCCGAGACGAAGACGAGCCATCAGCGGGTCCAGGCGCAGCAGTCCCGATGGCGATCGACCTAACCAGTTAGGTCGTACAAGTGGGCACCGCCCAGTTCATTCGATTTCCTCCGAGCTGAAATCTCGAATCACTCTAGTTTGAACCAACGAAAACTCGTATCCCTCCACTTCGTGTTCGGGAACCTCGACCCCTTCAACAACAAGATTTCGGATCCCTCAACACCAGAATCTCAGCCCCCTCATTCATTTTTGTATCCCTTGGGGGGATACGAAATTTCTTATCCCTCACAGAGATACAAAATTTCATATCCCCTGGAGGGATACAAAGTTTTTATCCCTCAGGGGATATGAATTTCTTATCCCCTGAGGGATATGAACTTCGTATCTCTCGCCAGGGGAATACGAATTTCCTATTTCTTGGCTCCTTCGTAGGTCTAAAATTCTCATTACTGGCCGCCACCTTCTTCTCTGTAACACCCCGCAGTTTTAATTAAATAAAATTTGAAGAGCTTTCATAATTTGGTCGCCGGATTAGCGTCATTGCGTCTGTGGTGATTTTCTGGTCAACTTAAACCTGTGGATTGCCGAAAACAGATTAAGGTAAAAGAGATATGTAACAACCCGGTCGTTCCACGATAATAGATTTAAATATTTTATTTAGATATATCGTTGTATCTGATGTGTCACTTAAGAATGTCATTTTACGATAAAATTAGGACTTGGGACCACTTCCATTGAGTCTGGATCATCTTTTACGACCTTTTCAACTATAAAATCGGCGCCTTTTGAGTTGAGCAATTTTGGCCTTTTTCATTGGATATAAGACCAAAATATCACTTTTTGCATATGGACAAATTTGGACTCGAAACCACTTCCATCGAGTTCAAAGCGTCGTTTAGGAGTTCGAAAAGTATAAACTTTGGTATATTCCAAGCTTCAGAATTCTGGCACCTTGGGTTGGATCTTGGTTTAGCTAACCTAGCTCATCATATAACCCCCAAGCCAACCTCCTCCTCTTCATTCATTCTCCTTCAACAAAGAAATAGAAAATAGGGATTGGGAAAGGGAAATAGAAATTCCAAGGCAAGGGTTTTCAATCTAGAGCTCAATTCTTGTTGAAATCCAATTCTAAGACATGGGTAATCTCTCTACTCTCCCTCTCTACCTTATACTCCTCTCAATTTTGGATTTTTCCACAACCCTAATTCATATATGTTTGTATGTGAATGTATGAGGTGATTTCGGAGGAGCAAATGATGAAAGAGAGGAGCTTTGCTCGAATTGGAGCTTGTTCTTCATCGTTTGAAACCAAGGTGAGCTCTTTATGAACTCATATCTACGCCACAAGCCATTGGCTTGTACAAGTGTAATTTATTGTTCATACAAGTTTGTATGTGCTTGTGAATTGGTTTGGTTAGCGTAGCTTAGCCGATTTCATGAGTTATGTTTCATTGTATTGAAAATTATGATTGGTATTGTTCATAAGATCTTATGCACATAGTATGAGTGATTTGGTGATATTGTGAAGCACCATTGCCTCCCGGCATAATTCTAAGCCTTCAGAAGACGCTTGAATCGTATTTGATTGGTTTGGTTGGAAAATTTCCCTGTTTTGGAATTTATAATCAAAACCATTGCTTATCTCTTGTATGAGTGCTTGTGCATGTGTATTTGGGTGTTATTAGTTGTTTCGGCACGTCTTTGAACCCTCATATACATGTATATAACATCATAGGCCTTCGGGCATTCGTCGATGTCGTTTTGAACATGTTTTTAAGGAAAATTGTGCTCTGGAATAGGTTTCAGACGTCTGAGTATTATAAGTCAGACGTCTGACCTACTTCAAATAATTATGGAATCAAGTAAGAAAATTCAGAAGTCTGAAAATTATAGCTCAGAAGTCTGAATTGTAATTCAGACGTCTGACCGGAATAATTCAGACGTCTAAAATGGCACCAATATGAACTAAATCCTTGCTGGTTTCTGAAAACCCCAGTTCAGATGTCTGACCTAAATGATTCAGACGTCTGAATCTCTTTTTCTACGGTGGACCGGAGGAATCTCGGTCCACAGTCTACCCCATCTAGGCTCTTTTCCAACCGGAGCTCGGGCTGTTCGGACTTCGTTTGTGAATTTCAGCTTCGTTTGTGAACTTCAGCTTCACGAATTCACCAATTCCAGCAGCTCGATTCACCGACTTTGATACTCATTTGATTCTTCCGATGTTGATTCTTTTTGGCCTATTCACATTGTTTATTATGTGAATTGAATAAGTGATCATTCTAAAGCTTGTGCGCTCTATTTCATATATCGAATTTATTCGATACTCTTGTTAATATGATTTGTGCCATTAAAATGTGAATTATCGACTCGATATCCTTTGAGCCCATTCAGATATAGTTTAAAAACCTTCGAGTTCTAGTTTAGGATTTTGATTCGTTCATTGATCGAAATTACAACCGTTATCCCTTGATTTCCTGTATGTTGTTGTAATGTGAGTTTATGTTTTAGGATTTTTGTGTTCCCTTCGCTACGACGATGGGTTTTATGAATAATTGAATCACAATGGATAACGGGTTTTTATATTGTCAACAGGCATCGAACCAACGTTTAATTAGTTTCTAAATTCAAATCCCTTTTAAAATCAATTCAATTTCTAAACCCAGTTCTGATTCCATTGATTTATATATGATTCCTTATACTATCGATTAGACGAGAAATTTAGTTTATTCACCTTAATAAAAATGAGGACTATGACCCCTTATATGTTTATTGTGGCGAATAATTACCGGACTCGTTCGTTTGAACATATGTGGTGATTTTCTCTGTTTTGAATAGAAACCAATTACGAGTGAGTAAATATTTAAGAATAGCATGTGGTTATGGGACATGTCGCTATTTTCTTATATTAACTAGCTCGGAGTAATTTCTATTCACCCGGATCGATGTGATCAGTTTTATGATTATTCTTGGTGTTTTGAGAATGAACTAACAACGGGTTCGTAAATATTCGAGAATAGCGAGTGATTATGGGACATTCAACTATTTTCTTATATTCAGTATCTCGGTGTAATTTATACTCACCCGGATCGTTGGTGTCCGCTTCCCGACATATTTGTTTGATTCACAATCAGCCGAGTGGGACTTTACGATTTGGGACCTGCATCTATCGGACTTCGGCCCAACTTTCTATGATTTATGCGTTTTCAACCTACCAGTGTCACGACCCTGCTCTGTGGGGAGCTTTGTCTCAAACAAATGGGTCAGATACCTAGAGATCGTATCTCATCTTCTACGAACAGACCTCTTTTTATGATGTTTTTTGGATTTCTAAATGATTTCTGATTCTTGTTTACTTTGATGTGATAAACGTCAATCTGATTTATGTTTACTTTGATGCGATACACGTCAATTTGATTTATGTTTGGCATTTATTTGTCAATTCTTATTGTTATATGCTCTTTTCTTGTCATGAGATTTATTCCCTCTGTTATTTTCCTATTGTGTGCTAGTATTTGAATGTTGCATTCTACATTAGCTATAAGATTATTTAGAGATAATTGTGTGCGGATATTCCGCTGTCATTCCCTGATTGTGTTGACATGCCATGCTTCATATTTGTTTATGATTAGATATTATTATTAGAATCATGTCATCCTGTGTTATATCTCTTATTATCTTAGTTTATTTGATAAGTACAGCTAAACTGATCAGTTTATTGTTTATTTTCTTATAAATAATACTCAGGTCAAGCCGAGTCATTTTAGGTACTCCTCTGGACTCATTGTTGGATTGATCTTCCACTTTCATCTTGCTACTCTGTCTCCGCAGCTTTATGTACTTTTGTACCTATGACATTATCTATCGTTGTGTACATATATCTATTCTTATGGGATTAGTGAATCTTTGTTGACCACTAACTTGTTATAAACATCCTTGGTTTATTCATATCTTTTCTGCCTTTGTGATATGATTATTCTGTATCTGGCTGTGATATATGTTATTGTTTTGGTCTATTTTATACTGCTTTCTGGATTACATATAGCAATTGTGTAGTTGCCCTATGTGCCAAATTGTCATGTCGAAATTTTAATCGGTATCAGAATTCGATGTGCATTCCTCACATGGAGCAATCATACAATCGGTCGCTCTCCACAAACTTCATTCTCCGTTATGGTCTACGACATTTCTTTGAAATAAACTGGACGATAGTGGGTATAGAGGCAGGGCGCTACAAGATACCTTTAAATGAAATATTACAACAAACATGAAAAGAAGGTATAAGTAAAGAACAATGACCACCATTGTTTTTAGTCTTTTTAACCAAAGCCTATGTAGTCCAGTTGTTAAGAGTATGTGACTTCCAAGAGAGTGGCGCAAGTTCGATTCTCATGGACACCATATTTTTATTTTAGAGGAACGACTAAAATAATACATGGTCTAAGAGAAAATTTGGTACAAATGCACATATAAGGAAAATTATACTTGTAAGAAAGTACAAAAATATATGTATACATGCATATGTAAATATATGCATATATATGTGCAAATATATATATATATATATATATATATATATATATATATATATATATATACACAAAAGAGAAATTCAAAATAAACTTGAAATTAATGAAAATAGGTAATAATTAATAATCGGCATAACGTCATTTGAATTTCTAAAATGAAATAAAAGTTGCGCATATATATATATATATACGTGTAAAATGGGCATCAGAAGTTTCGTATACATATAAGGAGCTTATATGTAAATATAATATTTAAATAAATCAAAGAAAGTATAATGGGCGTACTAATCAAATGTTTAAAGCAAAAACGTTAAAAACAACACCTAGACCTATATTGGTCGACCCATACTATGGCTGGGTCGACCTATGGGTCGGCCCATGGGGTAGGTGGGTTGACCAACCCTTGATCTGGGCAGATTCATTCAGTAAATCTAGATTGTTTTTCAGACCACATTCGTTGCTGACTCAGCGATGCGTGTACAAGATCATATCAACTTTCTTGAACACCTATAAATAGGCTAGCAGAGCCTAGCCCAAATCTCATATTTTCTTAGAGACTGTCTAAACTCTGCCATTTTTCTTCCTCCTCAAATCTCTTTAAGAAAAAGGAATAATTAGCCTTGGGGAATTCTGATTCAAGATCAGGAGGAAAAGAATATATATATCAACCAATGGGTGTTCAGAATTCTGATTGAAGTGAGGTAAATTCTTGAATTTGGTTAATTTAGAGTTCTCTTCTTTTTCCCCTTTTCTTTTAGTTTGAGAAGTGTGAATCCATGGTTATTTAGATTCTAGATTCAGTAAGGGGAGTCGTGAAATGCTACGTCTGGGCCAGATCCATTAATTGGAAAGCTATTAGGTAAGTGGATTTTAGTTATACCTTTTGATAATGGTATTTCTACTGTTTGGCATTCCTCGTTGCTATGTATAATAAATCTGCTGAAATGATTAATATGCTGAAATGGTTAACCTGCTGTAACCTACTGAAATGTAAACCTGTTGAAATGTTTAATCTTCTGAAATGTTTAACCTACTATAACCTGCTGAAATGATTAATCTGCTGAAATGTTTAACCTATTGAAATCTGTATTGTTGTAATTAAAACTGAATTGTATTCCTCGTATAAATGATGAACCTTCTACAGTATTTTTTTTGGAAAATTGTGTATTTGGATACTTAAACAATTTTTTTCTGAAATAAGTAAAGTTGAGAAGAGTCATAAAAAAATGTATTATCATAAGAAAATTGCATGGACATACCAAAAGAGGAGAGGAGGAAACCTCTTGCAAACAAAATTCCCAAGCTCCAAAACCCATGAAAAATGAAAATTAGTATCTAAAGCAAGAGCTAAGATAGGTTATCACATCAAAATACCGATTTTATCTCAGTTTTGTTTCAGATTTGCAAAGATAAGTCATTGCATGAAGAATTTCTTTCTTGCATGTCGATATTGTGTAAATCACAGGTGCTAAAGCAAGAAAAAAGGCCTTCAAGCATCTAATTTAAGCTAAATTCAAGTAGTTTTGAGCCTATGTTTTGCTGGAAATCCAAGGCTGAGTTGCAAGTTAAGTCTTACGGCATTGCTTAGCTGTTCCACCATTGGATTTCTTATCAACTTTTGGACTAGTTTGTATAGTTTTGTGAATCTAAACTATGGACATCATCGACTTAGTTGTATTATTTCTTTACTATGGGGAAGTGATGCATATTTGTATATGGTGGTTATATCACAACTTTTGTACTACACTTTGTATTATACTTGATGTATATGTATATTTATGATGGTGTTTACTGTTATGTGATCTATGATTATTATATTTGTTATGTTTTGTTCTGATAGATCATATAGCCATTGTAGTAATGTGTTAGGCAAGTATTAAGTACGTAGCGCCACTTGAGGTAAGAAAAAAAAACCACAGCACATTTTCGATGTACAAAGATTTGTTTAATGCAGAACTACGAGTGGTCGCTCCTAATGATCCCTATTCTCCATATTAGCAGACAACATTATTTGTTAACGATCTTTGTCAATATGGGTCTTGGGGTGGGGCGTTACAACTTACTGTAATCCGGAAACCTGAATTGTGAACATTTCTGCAGTATAGAGCCTATTTCCATTATTCACCTTGTCCGAATTAGGAATTATTGCAAATGTTGTGATTATGGAATTTACAATGAACGTGAGTATTTTCTTAATAGAATTATTATGCTAAAAGGTTGTAAATAGAATTACAATAACTAAGAAATTGTAAACAACTGTACGGAGACACGAGGTTGAGGTCAACTTGTGGTAGAAGCCCGCCCGGAACAGCTCGACAAATCCAGCGTCCAAGAGTAGTCAACTCAATGTGAGGGGTCTGGTGCATTAACATACATGAATACATGTATATAAGTAGCAAGAAATAAATGGCATTAATTGTAATTAACGAAAATGAATGAAACCTACAACAGTAAAAGAATTGGAATGAATGGGGAATGATAATAACCTATTATGAATAAACCTGAATGTGAAAAGGAAAAATAATAAGTAGGTTTGTCCTAGGGACAAGTGAAAATTATAACTTTGGTTATAATAAACGATAGAGAAAATGAGATAACATATGGAATGAGAAAAGTTATACTTAATTATAAATTAAGTAAACTGTAAATCTGGAAACCTGAACCTGCTGTTTGTAATAAGTAGAGAAAAGAAGGAAAAACTTATGAAATGTAATAAGTTATACTTAATTATAAATTAAGTAATATGTAAACTTGAGAATCTGAATACTGCTGAAAAGAAGAACATGTTATCTGAAAATCTAAAATCTACTGATAAGAATAACATGTTAAAGGCTTATTAACGAACCTAAATGGTGTAAGTTATATAACTGAAATTAATAAGTGAAAGAACTTGGTAACCAGAATAAGAAGTTAATATGATTTGAAATAAACAAGTTAACTGGAAATCTAACGATAGAGCAATCGCGTAATTAAACGTTTGGACATAGGGCCTAATAACACATTAACCTGAGGCGCTTGGACAAGTCCATACGTCTGAAAGTGAAGAATCCAACAGGGTGGATCATCGTGGTGTCATGAGACACGAGCACGTCCATCTGATTTTTCTGTATGTTCTTCCTATTGTTCTATTGATATTTTGCTGGCTATGAAGGACTGGAAAGGGAAGCACACGGCTTTCTGGGATGTGGAGGGTACTCCTAGTAGTCCTCTATGTAGTGACAATATTTAAGCTGTGCTCGCAGAGGTTGGGACTGCGCGTTACTACCCAGTGAGTATACCTTGATTGCCACGATAGTGGGTAGTCAAAAGGTTGTAGGGTGGCATAGGTGATTCGACGAATTTGGTGCCTTGTGACTAGGTGGGTTACGACTGTAACACCCCGCATTTTTAATGAAATTAAAAATGTGGAAATATGTATATATATTATATACATAGATATAATTAAGAGAAAAATTAAATAATGACAATAAAATTGTATGTAATAAGTTCATGTAGTGAAATGAAGGAAAAAGATTAATAAAAGCAATTAAATGCAATACATGAAATGCGAACAATTAAATAGAAATAAAAAGGAAAATTTGAGAAGCTTCAGGAATTTGGTCACGAAATTAGCATCATTGCGTTCGTGGCGATTTCCTAGTCAATTTAGACCTATGGTTTGCAAAAAACCAATTTAGGATGAAAAAAATATCTTTAAATTAAATATTGCAACAAAACATGAAAAAGAGGAATGAGAAAAGAATAATGGATACCATTGTTCTAAGGTTTGTAAAAAAAAAGACTTAGTAGCTCATTTGGTTATAACATGTGACTTATATACAAGAGGTTCCGAGTTCAATCCCCGCCAGCGCAATATTTTTATTTTAGGGGAATGACTAAAAAGTGGCTTAGTGTGAACGCAGTTCAACTAAAAAGCGGTTTAGTGTGAAAAGGGTTAATTGAAGGACTAATTGGAAAAATGGTTAAACATGAATATATATATATATATATATATATATATATATATATATATATATATTTGACGTGTTGGTGTCAATACCCTGCTGCTGCGCATCATGTTGCACACATGGCGCATTTTTATTGGTTAATGATCGTTTTTTTCGCAACATGATTATTTTCTATTGGTCGGATGACGTGGACGATTCCTAGGCTCTTGATCTAATCTAATAGCCCTAATTAACTCACTACACCCATATAAACAAACCTAGACCTAAACCTAATTTCACTACACTAATTCATGGCACCTCCATGCTGCCTCAACCTAAAGTAGTTCTTCTTCTTCAACAAATCAAAGTAAAACAATTCTGTAAAGGGGATCAAATCTACAACACCTAATTCTCTTCCTTAGTCCAATCTTTGTGAGTTCATTGATTATTTTTAGATTAAATTAATGCTAAAACAATTCTGACATGTTGTAAATTAGATTTGGGAATTATACATGATAATAAGATTGAATCTCATCAATTCTATCTTAGCCTATAACATCATATTCAAGATTCTTATATGCCCATGTTGATATTATCATCAGTTTTATCATCTTTCTATGATCAGTTCATACTTATGCCTATTGTTATTATTATGCCTGTTCTTTATCTTATCCCTTCCTCCTCTTTTTGGTTTTTATAGCCGGGCTACTTCGAGCCTAGGCCAAATCTCATAGAGATGAACGTACGAACAGTAATGTAGGGAATGATGGGAAATTTGGCGTAATATACATTGGGTTGGTTTGGGCTTGACAAATGTTTAATTTGGCATAATATACGTTGGGTTGGTTTGGGCATGACAAATGTTAAATTTCACATAGTATATGTTAATTGTTTGGCATGATATGAAATTGGGAATTACGGGTAATTGACATAATTAGCCTAAAATTGGCATAAACTGCAAATGGATAGATTGGCTAAGATAAGCATGCTGAGACACGAGGTTAGACTCCGTTTGTGGTAGAAGCCTGCCCGGAGCCAACCGGCCTAACTAGCAACCGCAAACGGCCAGTCTAATGTGAGAGGTCGTAGGCATAACTAAAAGATGCTTAGACACGAGGTTAAGTCTGGCTTGTGGCAGAAGTCTGCCTGGAACCGCCCGGCACATCCAGCGGCCACAAGCCGTCGACTTAATGTGAGAGTTCTGTGCATTAATAACTAATTAATGCTGATCAAAGATGAATATGATACCTAAAACATGTTAGGTGAGTGGGGTTAAATTAAGTTGTGTAAGATGACAACTTAACCAATAATGCATGAACAAAGTGGATAGGGTTAAGGCAAGCTTAACCAATAATGCATATTGGTTAGATAAGTGGATGGGGTTAAGTCAACTGGGTTGATAGACAACACTTAACCAATATAAGTTTGGGTTAGGATAAATCCTGGGGAAAAAAACCTAGTAGCAGTAGGGACCTATTTCATACAGTAACCCACTTAGTGGTATTGGGAACCCTGAGCTAGGCAGGGTTGGGGCACACTTACTAGGCTGGTTATAAGCGGTCAAATAAAAGCAAGGGTGTAGCAATGCAGGTTCCGACGGGTTCGTTAAGCGTGCACAAGGTGTTCCCGGCATTGGAAGATTTAGCCACTATACATCAGTAGGTATAAAGTTGTGCACCCACGGGTTGCCACTTAGGGAGTGATACACCATAAGCTGGGACCCGTACATATATCTACAAGTTAGGGAGCCGATCGATTAGGGGTAGTGTGGGGACATCTAGTATCTATTATGGACAAGTGGACTTCCAAGGATTGTATGGGACGGATACCTCTTACTAGATGTTACGCCTGAGTGCTACTAATTGCGTGGATGGGATCATTTAGTTAAGAATTACTAGTAGGTGGTGCACAGAATTAAATTAAGTAATTAATCTGGGAAGCGCACTAGACATTCCTTTATATTCATCTTGTTATCCAGCTTTACCTTATGTCATGGTTATACTTTCCATCCTGTTTATTCCTGTCATATTTCTTTACTTATTTTCATGTTAAAAGTAGCTGGACTCGCCAGGCTTTATGTCTGACCTTTTTGTTTTCACCTCTTTTTCTTCCGTTCCCCCCTAGGTTCTCAGGGAGGAAACACTGAAGCTTGACTTAGATTTCTTTCTTCTTGAAGCGCTTGGAAGTGTTGAGAGTAATGCTCAGCTTTGTCACTATTCATTATGGCTATTTGGAGTGGGATTTTGATTTCACTTTTATGTACACTGATAATAATTTTGTTCAAGATGGATATTTATGTACTTGATTCTAGTATGTGGTTTTGATGTTGTAACCAAACATGTTTTGCTTTTCCGCTGCAATGAATAAAGTTTGAATTTTCTTACGTACCATCTATATATCTGTCTTGTGATATTCTGTTCTATACTTTTATAATACTCCATGGAAGTTAATGCATTCCCTTAGTGAGTGACATTAATGGACGTGGGGTGTTACACGTGGTATCAGAGCTGAAGGTTACCAGATTGGATAAAGTTTTTTAAAATTATTTTCAAAAATGTTTTAAAAGAAAGCATTTTCAAAAGAAAAACCTGTTTTGAAAAACATATTCCCCAAAAGCCATATGTAATATCTCTCGATTCTCTGCTTGATTCCTTTTCCCTTTTTGTCTGGGGAAACGATTCTCCTTAAAAGGTGTCCCCATTCTAGCATGATGCCATAGGCATGTCTGGCACATGTCGAAGGGCAATGAAGTGCCTAACCTCCATCCGTAGCCGCAATGGTTTCACCTGCGGTTAATTTTCTCGAGTTTCATAAGGATTTCCGTGCGATGGAGGCAACTTTCGAAAGACTTGTTAGCTTGTTACACAAACGTGGGTAAAAAGGAGTATAAGAAAGTTAGGGCTAAGGAGCACAGCCTAAGGATGAGAAAAAGGTATGGCCCAAGAAAGGACAGCAACAACAATAGAAGAAGGGCAGAAAAAAATGACAAGGCTAAGTATAAGGGGAAGTGCCATAGTTGTGCGCAAGAGAGTCACTTGGTCAAGGACTGCAGGAAAAGGAAGATTGCTTGCTTCGTTTGTGGAGAGGTTGGACACTATTCTTGGGGAGTGCCCAAGGAAGCAAGGGCAATGTCAAAGGACAGGAACCTATGGAGGGCAAGCGAATTCTCTCGTGGCTAGTGCACCAGATAGAGTTAGGAAAGTTTCCATGGAAGGTTTTGATTTCTCTTTCCAATCAATCGGTTAGAAATCTTTTCGATTCTGGTGCATTCACATTCGTTCATATCTAGTTCTATAGTTGAATCTCTGCACTTAATTACTAGTATGGTAGTGGATCCCATTGTTGTCTCAAACCCCATAGGTGGTTCGGCTCATTTATCCATGATTTGTCGGGGTTTGAGAATATCTGTGTTAGGTGTCGAGTTTGAGTGCGACTCACGTCTTGTTTCATGGGCTAGGTGTTGATTCTAGGGATGGTTTGGCATACCATATATGGTGCCATTCTGGGCGGTGAGAGAAGGGTAGTTAAGCTTCTAACTGGTCATGGAGGGACCCTCGAAATTTCTTGTGACTCACAAGGTTCGATTATGCTTAGTTTCCTAGAGTCTTTTGATGCATCTATCGATGATTTACAATCTGTTCCAATAATCCGAGATTATTTTGATATTTTTGATGAGGTTCGGGGTTTACCCCAAGCCATGAGATTGGTTTTCGAATATACCTGGTGGATAATGCAAATTCAGTTGCATTGCCTGTACGAAATGTGACTCCAAAAAGAAAATAGGGAACTTGATAAGAAAGTAGGGGAGCTACTTAAGAGAATGTTTGATAGGTGAATCATATCAGGATGGGAAACCTATTAAAGACAGTCCTTGAGGAAGCCCATCATTCTAAGATGACTATTCATCCAAGTGGCGATAAAATGTATAGAGATCGAGGAAGTGGAGCCAAACTTGCGGAAGGAAGTAAAAGTAGAGAAGACAGCGAGGATGCGACTTGGGAGACTGAAAATAAAGATCATGCTTCACACCCTTTCCTTTTAGGACCATGTTCTTAACTTCTTTTTCCAAAGATTTTTATTCGTACTTGTTTCTATCTTTCATCTGTGTCCTATCGATCGAATCTTCAACCTTTAGATATGGAACCCATGGATGTAAACATGTGTTTGAGACATGTTATGTTTGATGGACGCAAGCGTTTGCTAGTGATTGCCTGTGGATTCATATACACACATTAGGCACTAGATCGCTCAATCACTCTCATACTGCATATGGATGTGTGTGCAATTTTCTTTTTCCTCATGGATGAAAATGGATGTATCATCATATGGATGTTGCATTTGGACGAATGAGTGTGCACACATAGAGAACTTACATGTTATAATAGGATTATTTGCATACATGTTGGATTCATGGCACTAACATACATAACATTAAGGAGGTCAATTGAATCAGTAGACCGCCTGATCTTCGCATTAGTATTGGGACATACACACACACCTCTGCATATATTCATAGGAGCATTAGAAATCTTTTATGGACAATGGATGCTCGTGGATGATGGATGAGTAGATGGATGATGGAGGGCAGGATACATTCTTCTTAACTCAGAGATTTCGGAAACGAAATCCTTTAAGTAGGGGAGAATGTAACACCTCGCATTTTTAATGAAAAATAAAAATGTGGAAATATGTATATATGTTATATACATAGATATATTTAAGATAAAAAATAAATAATGGCAATAAAATTGTATGTAATAAGTTCATGTAGTGAAATGAAGGAAAAAGATTAATAAAAGAAATTAAATGCAATACATGAAGTGCAAACAATTAAATAGAAATAAAGAGGAAAATTTGAGAAACTTCAGGAATTTGGTCACGAAATTAGCGTCATTGCGTTCGTGGCGATTTTCTATTCAATTTAGACCTATGGTTTGTAGAAAACAGATTTAGGATGAAAAAGATATCTTTAAATTAAATATTGCAACAAAACATGAAAAAGAGGAATGAGAAAAGAATAATGGATACCATTGTTCTAAGGTTTGTAAACAAAAGACTTAGTAGCTCAACTGGTTAGAACATGTGACTTGTATACAAGAGGTTCTGAATTTCCCCGCTAGCGCCATATTTTTGTTTTAGGGGAATGGCTAAACAGTGGCTTAGTGTGAACGCAGTTCAATTAAAAAGCGGTTTAGTGTGAAAAGGGTTAATTGGAGGATTAATTAAAAAATGGTTAAAAAAGAATATATATATATATATATATATATATATATATATATATATAACGTGTGGGTGTCAACACCCTGCTGCTGCGCATCATGTTGAAGACATGGCACATTTTTATTGGTTAATGATCGTTTTTTTTACAACATGGCTATTTTCTATTGGTCGGATGATGTAAGGACCCGTAACTTCCCCGTGAAGGAAAGAGTGGATACTTTGAGAACAACTCACAAAAGGACGCAGACGGAAGAACATTTCATTGTTATTACAACAATTCCATAAGATACAAGAATAAATAGAGTATAAATGAATAAATTACATTCAACAAATATCAGAGATTACGATAAATTACATAGTAGCGGAAAAATATACAAAAACACAACTGAAAGTGATACACGGATACAGAGCTTTCCGAGCATCGTTCCAGCTGTAAATCAGGACCCTGTGAATATAAATCTGCAAAACCAAAACTACTAGCTGCCCGTGTGGAAAATAGGGGCACCCAGAGTTTAGGTTAAGACAATAAACTCCAGGTCAGTCATGGGACTGGTGTGAGAACTAAAACAGTTATTTAAAACTTTACTTTAAAAGATAGTAATTCAAGGGACTACGCCGTATAAAACGGAACGGGTTTCCTCCCAAGAACACCAGTGCATAGAATAAACAACGCAATGCTTTTTGGAAAAATGAAGCTATTATAAAACCCAGGTCCCATCACACAATGCAACGCAAGCCGGAGGATAGGGTTTTCCCTTATAATAGCCAAACATGCTTGGTACATTTAAAACAAATCAGTTGATACCATTATAAGTGCAGAGTGTCAAAACACTTTCAATCATAAATATCAATCATAGACGGCATGGGTACCATATATCATGTCGCCATACTAGGCTCTACAAATAAAACCGCAATATCACGTATTGGAAATTGGATTTCCGTCATGAGCCGAGGCTAGGGGCAAGCTCCTCTCCGCGTTCGAGACACTCTAGCAAATGCCTCAGGACCCCACTATCATCCTTGGATCTTCAGGGCCGGTCCTCTCTTACTTTTGAGGATTAATTATTCTTGAACACACGTTTCCCGGTACTTATAGACCTATATCCGAGGCGCCTCGTATCCAACAACCAAACAGGTGAAAATTATATAAATGTCAGGGCTGGTAGGTCACTGACATCACCTTTGCTAGAAAGAAACGTCGTGCTCTCCCCGCAGTCACTATCCCGTTTTTGACACATACCGAGGTGTGAGGCTCGCGAATTCACGTTATACACAAAGCTGCGCCACACAGGTCGTGCTTTGATCATCAACCACAAGACTTTGCTTTTCAACAGAAGCCCTGATCAATTGCCACTTACGCGTGCCAAACTGGCAATTCACTCCATGCGACTGATGTCCATCGATATACAACCTCTGAGCTCGTACGTCTTAGAGAAGGGCGTTAAGCAAGAGAATAAATTCTTTGTCGCCAAACAAATGTATATTTAATAGAGATCAATCAACACAGAATAAAATCCAATGTCAGACACACAATCCATTTACAAGTTCATTCTAGGTCTGAACGAAACCGGAGGCACTTTCCTCGCATATCCATCCATCTCCAAGTACATCTGGACGATCACCAACTGTTTCCCTCATCTTGGGTGTACAGCCAATCAAGATCATCAGTAATCTCCCATACGATGTGAAGACTTCCGGTCTTCAACCACCGTCTTCACCTTCGACATCTCGTCGAATCGGTTATTCAGAATGGCTATAAACCCGGCCTTTCTGAATAACCCACTTATATGATAAACAAATGTTACACAAACATAACAAATGCCTCATTCCAATTCAGAATATTCTTTTATTCACAAAATCACATTCTTAGGGAAAGGTTCCCATTAATTTTATTCAAGATAAATACTTCTAAATTTATTCTATAATCTTCCTTTGGATATCATTTCAAACCAGTCGGGATTAGCGAACCACACCGAAGTAATTATTTATTTTATTTCCCAATCCCAACCTGTTCATCCCATGAAGCAAAACTGGTAATACTCCATATCTAACACCAGGGTGTTATCGGTAAAATTAATTACTATTTCACGTTCAAATCTAACTAAAGATTTAACTATCGCTTTGGAGCAAAACTGGTGGTACTCCATTCTCGATCACCTTTCAGATTTGATAATTTAAATTATCAATTCACTTTTTAATCTAATTAAAGATTCATTAAAACTCCACTTAGTTTTAATCTTCTTAAAAATCAATATCCTGTCTTTAACTGGGTTAAAGAACCAATGTCATCTAAAACACGATTCACGATAAACCCAAACCACATTCTATTGTTAATTGGGTTAAAGAACAGGTGTTGTTCAAAACACCGCTCACGATAAACCCAAAAACCAATTCAAATTCAATTTCAATTAAATATTATTTAATTGATACACTTCATTAAATCTAAATAGAAAGATTTAATCTTTTTCTCTATTGGGCTTAAGAACAATGTTAATGAAGACACCATTCACGACAAACCCAAATCACATTTGATATTAAATACAAGGCTCTGAATAGAAAATATACCGGCTTATATTCAATATCAAATTCTGAAACCAACAAATATTGTATTGGAAATAACGATATAAAATATATCTTTCAAATTCCCATAACAATATCTTTATAGTCACGAAATCCAACATTGAAATATTCCAAAGATAATTTCGATTCAACTCTAGTCCAATTCACGTATTGGGAATTTTGATTATTTTTAAAATCACTTTCAAATTCAATTTATTTCAGAAATAAATTGATTTTAATTCTAGTTCAACACTAGTTCATTTCGATAAAAATTTATTTTTATCCTTTCAAATGTGGAATTTTTCATCCCAGTTCTTTCCAATTCACATATTATGATTTTACACAAATTATTGATATTTTTAATAATTTTATCAAGGCCCGTACAGTCGATTTCCAACAATGGCCATCGAACTGCACTTACAGCGACCTTTTCTGAAATTGATTTGGACATAATTCCAAATTCAACTGTTAGATTTCAAATTTCTAATATTCATTGGAAAGCTCTTTTCGATACGAACCCAACGGTTCTGATTTTAGGAGAATCCGACGGTCGGATCTCCTGCAACGTCAATTCGAAGTCAATGGTCGAAATTCACAAACTGCCGCGACGCGTTCTATTCAGGCCATTATATATATATATATATATATATATATATATATATATATATATATATATATATTATATTTCGTCGATTTCCTTTTTAAAACGTATTTTATAAATCGTTTTAAATTCGTTTTCAAAACCATTTCAACTCTATATTCAATTTCTAATCAAAATTGAATATTTCATATCATTACTATATAAATGATAATATTTTCAAAACGTTATATTTTGAAATCACTTCCTTTTCAATATTCATTATAAAAACGAATATAATCGATATAAATATCGCTCAAGTCAAAATGGCGCAACTCTAATCAACACGGCTTTATATATTTCAATAAATTCGTTATTCTATTCAACAAATGAATATTTATTCCATTCAACACATGAATCTATATTTCTTTCAACACACGACTAATCTCAACACTTGAGTACTGTCAACACACGACTATTTTTGTTATGTAAAATATTTTATAAAATTATGGTATATGTCGTTTGATTTTTAATTAGACTCCACCGTGAAGTAGTTCTAATTTTAAATATGATAAAGATGTAAATTTTATTATTTAAAATATTTTACTCAACACATGAATAGTTTCAACACATGAACATCGTCAACACATGACTATTTTTATATTCAACGAATGAATTTTATTTTATAATATTCATTATTTTCCCGATTGGAACGAGGCCCAATCAATTACCATATAACGTTAATTATATGGATTCCATACAACACATGTATATAATAGCAACGATAAACAATCAACCATCATCCAAAGTGCACCACACAACTGCATAAACATCAAATATGAATAATTAACGCTTACACAGCCTGTCGACCAATCGATCGACATACAATTAAATAATTGGGATTAGTGTGCGCCAAATATTATCCCAACACCCGTGTGGGGTTTCAAATCAACAAACACATATTTTTATTTGTGCCAATTGGGCGATGTGTAAAATTTATCGTCCCAATCAATATCAGTCAAATCAGTGTATATAAACAAATCGGCCGATTTTTTTATAAATATTCATTTATTCACTTTCACGTTAAAAGTTATATTTTTAACGATAATTAATTTATTTCAACACATCTACATTTTATTATCTATTTCACATCATCATCACAAACAATTTTCACAACACATCAATCAAACAAACAAGCCATCCATGGTCTGTGGATGACGGGTGTCGGGTGCTGCTAAGCACCGTCTGCATCCTAGTATATATATATAACTAGAAAAAGAGAATTTAGAGTGAGAAGTTCTCACTAATAGCTAATCCAATCATCTCGACTCTTCATATGTAGAAAATCTCCACCGTTTCTTCTTTCGTCACTTTCGTTGTCCGTATTCACTACATATATAAAAAAATCGAATTTTTACTTTGCTATTCAATATATAAAAATCGAATTTTTACTTCGCTATTCAATATATAAAAATCGATTTTTTACTTCGCTATTCAATATATAAAAATCGAAATTTTACTTCGCTATTCAATATATAAAAATCGAATTTTTACTTCGCTATTCAATATATAAAAATCCTATTTTTACACCGCTACTATATAGATAAAAATTCTATTTTTATCACGCTACTATATAGATAAAAATTCTATTTTTACACCGCTACTATATAGATAAAAATTCTATTTTTATCACGCTATTCTCTATACAAAGATTTCGCCTTTTCAAAAATAAATATTTTATTTCACTACATATATAAAGGTGATATTTTTACTATCTTACCTATATAAAAATTATATTTTTATACTTCTACAATATAAAAGATTATATTTTTATTTCTTTAACCTATATATAAAAAATCGATTTTTATCACTTTAATCCACATATAAAAATTCAAGCATTTTTACTTCACGAATAAATATCAAAATCCAAGCTTTTTACTTCACGAATAAATATAAAAATCCAAGCTTTTTACTTCATAAAAATCTCTACTTGCGTATGTAATTTTATATACATAAAAAATCGGACTTTTATTTGCTATTTACTATTAAATAAAACAAAATAAAATCAAAATATATACTTACAGTCTTTATTTCCTTCAGCGAAAAGGGGGGGGCTTCGAACTGGTGCAAGAGGAGGGCGGAAGGGGGTGGACTGGTGGCGTCGGGGTCTGGGAGGTCGGGCGCGGGTGCTCTGTCGATGGGAGGAGGGGAACGTGAGGCTGAGGGGGAGCAGATTTTGGGTTGGACGGCGAAAAGGGGGGTGGGCTGGAGCGATGCGGCGAAGGGGGGGGGGGGGGGGGGTGGGGGCTACGGCGAAATCACGGCGGCGCCGCCTAGGAGGGAGGGCGATGGGATCGGTGGAGCGTGGTTTTTTTTTCCTTTTGATTTCTGATTTAATCGGGGGGGGGGGGGGGGGTGTTCCTGAGTGATGTAAGGGAAGAGGGTTTTATTTTTTTATTATTATTTAATTTCAAAAAAAGTTGACTTTTTATTTCGACCTCGAAACGAGGCCCACCGCCTGTCGTCCATAGCGTTTTACCCCCATTCCGAACACAATGGGATATGTACCAGAAGCTGATTCGACCGTTTCGATCAGTTTCCGTTAAAATCAACATATAACTCTATATATTGAATTTGAACGCACATTTCAATTCACTGGGGTCACATACTAACTCTAAAAATCCCAGAAAAATATTTTCTAGCTTCGTATTGACGATACGGTCCTAACAAAACTAGTTTCGTCGAATTCTGAGACCGTTGGAAAAATGGCCATTTTCCAGTCGATTAAAATCAACTGAAACTGGTCAAACACGTTTTCCTTTGCCACGCTCACATATTGATTCGAAAAATTAAGAAATTTGGAATCTAGCAATAACTTGACATCACGGACCCAACAAAAGTGGTTTCGTCGAAATCCAAGGTCGTTTGCAAAATTCCCATTTTTAAGGGCCTGAATTCCATAGCGACTATTCAGAATTTTCAACTGGACATATCTTTTGATTCCCGCTATGAAATTTCGATTTTTCAGATTCGTTGGAAAGATATTCTCAATTAGATCCTATTATTTTTGGTTTCACTAAAATCCGGTTTATTTTGCACCTGGTATGTTCAATTGAAGTTTGAAATCGAATTAGCGAACTACCGCGCCATTTTCAATTCCTTTATAATTATATATAATTATTTATATTCTAACGACAACGTATATAATATATACGTCGAATTCTATTCAAAATAAATTTCTCGTTGTTATTATTTAAAATAATCTATTTTAAATATTCAAAATTCGCTAAAATTACCAAAATAAAAATTTTAAACTGGCCTAGATTTTCGGGTTGTTACAATCTCCCCCACTTAAAACTTTTCGTCCCCGAAAAGAAACAAAGTCGAAAGTGGTTTGATTAATCAACTCTACGTTCGATCTGGCTTCCATTCTCCAACTTTTCAGTTTCTGAGAATTTTCAAATTCTTCAAAAAAATTGGCTAACACCCGGAATTTTCGAAAAATTTCGCCATAATCTCCCCTGCATCGGGAGCAACGGGAAAATCCCAAAATTGCCATATAGGCCTTCTGATCTCAAAAAGAAAAAGAAAAAGCCAAGCGGCTAGCCAATCGGCTCATAAAATCATCATCACCCAAACAAAACAGTAAATTATGGTAAACATGTACCTATTTATCGGGCAAACAAATTTCATTCTCTGCTCTAGCCTCCTTGCTATGACCTGTTCAATGTAAGTACATGTATATACAAGCAAATGCGACCAATTTTCAATACAATTCAATATTTGGTGCAATCAGGCATAATGGTTCAAAATTATCAAACAAATAAACAAACAACACAAGCATCAATCAATTAGTGAATTAGAGTTTCAAATTCATAATTTTGTACATACAAAAATCATGTTTTGATGCCAATTCACAACAATGTATTCTAGCTATATTATTTTTGGTTCTCACACCAGTCTAATGGAAATATACAGAAATCACACCTTCGAAACACGAACATAATTATTGATAATGCGGCCGCATTACCAGAATTATCCCCGGGTGTCTAAAATGTGATTCCATATCTATCTAGTATATTAAAACTTCGAATATACGTTCATGACGCGTATACGCGAAATCTTTATATACTCGATTGTCCAAATTGAAAATAAATAAATATTCAAATACGTATAAAGCGATTTAAATTTCAAAAACAAAATTGTTTTCATTTGAAAAAATATACTCTTCACACTCGTTCTAGGATACTACTGATCCTATCTCTAACGAGTCATTCTAATTGGATATTACTAATCCAATATCTGATGAATTCTTTCATTCGGTTCTAATGTGTCTTGTTCTCGAGCTCTGTAAACCAAAGCTCTAATACCAACTGTAAGGACCCGTAACTTCCCCGTGAAGGAAAGAGAGGATACTTTGAGAACAACACACAAAAGGACGCAGACGGAAGAACATTTCATTGTTATTACAACAATTCCATCAGATACAAGAATATACAGAGTATAAATGAATAAATTACATTCAACAAATATCAGAGATTACGATAAATTACATAGTAGCGGAAAAATATACAAAAACACAACTGAAAGTGATACACGGATACAGAGCTTTCCGAGCATCGTTCCAGCTGTAAATCAGGACCCTGTGAATATAAATCTGCAAAACCAAAACTACTAGCTGCCCGTGTGGAAAATAGGGGCACCCAGAGTTTAGGTTAAAACAATAAACTCCAGGTCAGTCATGGGACTGGTGTGAGAACTAAAACAGTTGTTTAAAACTTTACTTTAAAAGATAGTAATTCAAGGGACCACGCCGTATAAAACGGAACGGGTTTCCTCCCAAGAACACCAGTGCATAGAATAAACAACGCAATGCTTTTTGGAAAAATGAAGCTATTATAAAACCCAGGTCCCATCACACAATGCAACGCAACCCGGAGGATAGGGTTTTCCCTTATAATAGCCAAACATGCTTGGTACATTTAAAACAAATTAGTTGATACCATTATAAGTGCAGAGTGTCAAAACACTTTCAATCATAAATATCAATCATAGACGGCATGGGTACCATATATCATGTCGCCATACTAGGCTCTACAAATAAAACCGCAATATCACGTATTGGAAATTGGATTTCCGTCATGAGCCGAGGCAAGGGGCAAGCTCTTCTCCGCGTTCGAGACACTCTAGCAAATGCCTCAGGACCCCACTATGATCCTTGGATCTTCAGGGCCGGTCCTCTCTTACTTTTGAGGATTAATTATTCCTGAACACACGTTTCCCGGTCCTTACAGACCTATATCCGAGGCGCCTCATATCCAACAACCACACAGGTGAAAATTATATAAATGTCAGGGCTGGTAGGTCACTGACACCACCTTAGCTAGAAAGAAACGTCGTGCTCTCCCTGCAGTCACTATCCCGTTTTTGACTCATACCGAGGTGTGAGGATCGCGAATTCAAGTTATACACAATGCTGCGCCACACAGGCCGTGCTTTGATCATCAACCACAAGACTTTGCTTTTCAACAGAAGCCCTGATCAATTGCTACTTACGCATGCCACACTGGCAATTCACTCCATGCGACTGATGTCCATCGATATACAACCTCTGAGCTCGTACATCTCAGAGAAGGGCGTTAAGCAAGAGAATAAATTCTCTGCCGCCAAACAGATGTATATTTAATAGAGATCAATCAACACAGAATAAAATCCAATGTCAGACACACAATCCATCTACAAGTTCGTTCTGGGTCTGAACGAAACCGGAGGCACTTTCCTCGCATATCCATCCATCTCCAAGTACGTCTGGACGATCACCAACTGTTTCCCTCATCTTGGGTGTACAGTCCAATCAAGATCATCAGTAATCTCCCAAACGATGTGAAGACTTCCGGTCTTCAACAACCATCTTCATCTTCGACATCTCGTCGAATCACTTATTCAGAATAGGTATAAACCCGGCCTTTCTAAATAACCCACGTATATGATAAACAAATGTTACACAAACACAACAAACGCCTCATTCCAATTCAGAATATTCTTTTATTCACAAAATCACATTATTAGGGAAAGGTTCCCATTAATTTTATCCAAGATAAATACTTCTAAATTTATTCTATAATCTTCCTTTGGATATCATTTCAAACCAGTCGGGATTAGCGAACCACACCGAAGTAATTATTTATTTTATTTCCCAATCCCAACCAATTCATCCTTTGAAGCAAAACTGGTAATACTCCATATCTAACACCAGGGTGTTATCGGTAAAATTAATTACTATTTCACGTTCAAATCTAACTAAAGATTTAACTATCGCTTTGGAGCAAAACTGGTGGCACTCCATTCTCGATTACCTTTCAGATTTGATAATTTAAATTATCAATTCACTTTTTAATCTAATTAAAGATTCATTAAAACTCCACTTAATTTTAATCTTCTTAAAAATCAATATCCGGTCTTTAACTGGGTTAAAGAACCAATGTCATCTAAAATACGATTCACGATAAACGCAAACCACATTCTATTGTTAATTAGGTTAAAGAACAGGTGTTGTTCAAAACACCGCTCACGATAAACCCAAAAACCAATTCAAATTCAATTTCAATTAAATATTATTTAATTGATACACTTCATTAAATCTAAATAGAAAGATTTAATCTTTTTCTCTATTGGGCTTAAGAACAGTGTTAATGAAGACACCATTCACGACAAACCCAAATCACATTTGATATTAAATACAAGGCTCTGAATAGAAAATATGCCGGCTTATATTCAATATCAAATTCTGAAACCAACAAATACTGTATTGGAAATAACGATATAAAATATATCTTTCAAATTCCCATAACAATATCCGTATAGTCACGAAATCCAACATCGAAATATTCCAAAGATAATTTCGATTCAACTCCAGTCCAATTCACGTATTGGGAATTTTGATTATTTTTAAAATCACTTTCAAATTCAATTTATTTCAAAAATAAATTGATTTTAGTTCTAGTTCAACACTAGTTCATTTCGATAAAAATCTATTTTTATCCTTTCAAATGTGGAATTTTTCATCCCAGTTCTTTCCAATTCACATATTATGATTTTACACAAATTATTGATATTTTTAATAATTTTATCAAGGCCCGTACAGTCGATTTCCAACAATGGCCATCGAACTGCACTTACAGCGACCTTTTCTGAAATTTATTTGGACATAATTCCAAATCCAACCGTTATATTTCAAATTCCTAATATTCATTGGAAAGCTCTTTTCGATACGAACCCAACAGTTCCAGTTTTAGGAGAATCTGACGGTCGGATCTCCTGCAACGTCAATTCGAAGTCAATCGTCGAAATTCACGAACTGCCGCGGCGCGGCGCGTTCTATTCAGGCCATTATATATATAATATATATATATATATATATTATATATTTCGTCGATTTCCTTTTTAAAACGTATTTTATAAATCGTTTTAAATTCGTTTTCAAAACCATTTCAACTCTATATTCAATTTCTAATCAAAATTGAATATTTCATATCATTACTATATAAATGATAATATTTTCAAAACGTTATATTTTGAAATCACTTCCTTTTCAATATTCATTATAAAAACGAATATAATCGATATAAATATCTTTCACGTCAAAATGGCGCAACTCTAATCAACACGGCTTTATATATTTCAATAAATTCGTTATTCTATTCAACAAATGAATATTTATTCCATTCAACACATGAATCTATATTTCTTTCAACACACGACTAATCTCAACACATGAGTACTGTAAACACACGACTATTTTTGTTATGTAAAATATTTTATAAAATTATGGTATCTGTCGTTTGATTTTTAATTAGACTCCACCGTGAAGTAGTTCTAATTTTAAATATGATAAAGATGTAAATTTTATTATTTAAAATATTTTACTCAACACATGAATAGTTTCAACACATGAACATCGTCAACACATGACTATTTTTATATTCAACGAATGAATTTTCTTTTATAATATTCATTATTTTCCTGATTGGAATGAGGCCCAATCAATTACCATATAACGTTAATTATATGGATTCCATACAACACATGTATATAATAGCAACGATAAACAATCAACCATCATCCAAAGTGCACCACACAACTGCATAAGCATCAAATATGAATAATTAACGCTTACACAGCCTGTCGACCAATCGATCGACATACAATTAAATAATTGGGATTAGTGTGCGCCAAATATTATCCCAACACCCGTGTGGGGTTTCAAATCAACAAACACATATTTTTATTTGTGCAGTTGGGCGATGTGTAAAATTTATCGTCCCAATCAATATCAGTCAAATCAGTGTATATAAACAAATCGGCCGATTTTTTTATAAATATTCATTTATTCACTTTCACGTTAAAAGTTATATTTTTAACGATAATTAATTTATTTCAACACATCTACATTTTATTATCGATTTCACATCATCATCACAAACAATTTTCACAACACATCAATCAAACAAACAAGCCATCCATGGTCTGTGGATGACGGGTGCCGGGTGCTGCTAAACACCGTCTGCATCCTAGTACATATATATAACTAGAAAAGGAGAATATAGAGTGAGAAGTTCTCACTAATAGCTAATCCAATCATCTCGACTCTTCATATGTAGAAAATCTCCGCCGTTTCTTCTTTCGTCACTTTCGTTGTCCGTATTCACTACATATATAAAAAAATCGAATTTTTACTTTGCTATTCAATATATAAAAATCGAATTTTTACTTCGCTATTCAATATATAAAAATTGAATTTTTACTTCGCTATTCAATATATAAAAATCCTATTTTTACTTCGCTATTCAATATATAAAAATCGAATTTTTACTTCGCTATTCAATATATAAAAATCGAATTTTTACTTCGCTATTCAATATATAAAAATCCTATTTTTACACCTCTACTATATAGATAAAAATTCTATTTTTATCACGCTACTATATAGATAAAAATTCTATTTTTACACCGCTACTATATAGATAAAAATTCTATTTTTATCACGCTATTCTCTATACAAAGATTTCGCCTTTTCAAAAATAAATATTTTATTTCACTACATATATAAAGGTGATATTTTTACTATCTTACCTATATAAAAATTATATTTTTATACTTCTACAATATAAAAGATTATATTTTTATTTCTTTAACCTATATATAAAAATTCGATATTTATCACTTTAATCCACATATAAAAATTCAAGCTTTTTTACTTCACGAATAAATATCAAAATCCAAGCTTTTTTACTTCACGAATAAATATAAAAATCCAAGCTTTTTACTTCATAAAAATCTCTACTTGCGTATGTAATTTAATATACATAAGAAATCGGACTTTTATTTGCTATTTACTATTAAATAAAACAAAATAAAATCAAAATATATGCTTACAGTCTTTGTTTCCTTCAGCGAAAAGGGGGGGTTCGAACTGGTGCAAGAGGAGGGCGGAAGGGGGTGGACTGCTGGCGTCGGGGTCTGGGAGGTCGGGCGCGGGTGCTCCGTCGATGGGAGGAGAGGAACGTGAGGCTGAGGGGGAGCAGATTTAGGGTTGGGCGACGAAAAGGGGGGCGGGGGGAGGGCTGGAGCGATGCGGCGAAGGGGGGGCCTGCGGCGAAATCACGGCAGCGCCGCCTAGGAGGGAGGGCGACGGGATCGGTGGAGCATGGTTTTTTTTCCTTTCGATTTCTGATTTAATCGGGGGGGGGGGGGGGGGCTGAGTGATGTAAGGGGAGAGGTTTTTTATTATTATTTAATTTCAAAAAAAGTTGACTTTTTACTTCGACCTCAAAACGAGGCCCACCGCTTGTCGTCCATAGCGTTTCACCCCCATTCCGAACACAATGGGATATGTACAATAAGTTGATTCGACCGTTTCGATCAGGTTCCATTAAAAACGACATATAACTCTATATATTGAATTTGAACGTGCATTTCAATTCATTGGGGTCACATACTAACTCTAAAAATCTCAGAAAAATATTTTCTAGCTTCGTATTGACGATACGGTCCTAACAAAACTAGTTTCGTCGAATTTTGAGACCGTTGGAAAAATGGCCATTTTCCAGTCGATTAAAATCAACTGAAACTGGTCAAACACGTTTTCCTTTGCCATGCTCACATATTGATTCGAAAAATTATGAAATTTGGAATCTAGCAATAACTTGACATCACGGACCCAACAAAAGTGGTTTCGTCGAATCCGAGGTCGTTTGCAAAATTCCCATTTATCAGGGCCTGAATTCCATAACGACTATTCAGAATTTTCAACTGGACATATCTTTTGATTCCCGCTATGAAATTTCGATTTTTCAGATTCGTTGGAAAGATATTCTCAATTAGATCCTATTATTTTTGGTTTCAATAAAATCCGGTTTATTTTGCACCCGTATGTTCAATTGAAGTTTGAAATCGAATTAGCGAACTACCGCGCCATTTTCAATTCCTTTATAATTATATATAATTATTTATATTCTAACGACGACGTATATAATATATACGTCGAATTCTATTCAAAATAAATTTCTCGTTGATATTATTTAAAATAATCTATTTTAAATATTCAAAATTCGCTAAAATTGCCAAAATAAAAATTTTAAACTGGCCCAGTTTTTCGGGTTGTTACAGATGACGTGGACGATTCCTAGGGCTCCTGATCTAATCTAATGGCCCTAATTAACTCACTACACCTACATAAACACACCTAGACATAAACCTAATTTCACTACACTAATTCATGGTGCCTCCATGTTGCCTCAACCTAAACTAGTTCTTCTTCTTCAACAAATCAAAGTAAAGGAATTCTGTAAAGGGGATCAAATCTACAACAACTACAACGCCTAATTATCTTCCTTAATCCAATTTTTGTGAGTTTATTGATTATTTTTAGAATAAAATAATGCTAAAGCAATTCTGACATGTTGTAAATTGATTTGGGAATTATACATGATAATAAGATTGAATCTCATCAATTTTATCTTTGCCTATAACATCAGATTCATGATTCTTATATGCCCATATTGATATTATCATCAGTTTTATCATATCTTTGTGATCATTTCATACTTATCCCTATTGTTATTATTATGCCTGTTTTTTTATCTTATCGCTTCCTCCTTCCCTTTTTGTTTTTATAGCCGGGCTACTTCGAGCCTAGGTCAAATCTCATAGAGATAAACGTACGAACGGTAATTTAGGAAACGATGGGAAATTTGGCATAATATATGTTGGGTTGATTTGGGCATGACAAATGTTAAATTTGGCATAATGTACATTGGGTTAGTTTGGGCATGACAAATGTTAAATTTGGCATAATATATGTTAATTGTTGGGCATGATACGAAATTGGGAATTTTGGGTAATTGACATAATTAGCCTAAAATTGGCATAAACTGCAAACGAATAAATTGGATAAGATAAGCATGCTGAGACACGAGGTTAGACTCCATTTGCGGTAGAAGCCTGCCCGGAACCAACCGACCTAACCAGCAACAACAAACGGCCAGTCTAATGCGAGAGGTCGTAGGCATAACTAAAAGATGCTTAGACACGAGGTTAAGTCTGGCTTGTAGCAGAAGTATGCCCGGAACCACCCGACACATCCTGCGGCCACAAGCCATCGACTTAATGTGAGAGGTCTGTGCATTAGTAACTAATTAATGCTGATCAAAGATGAATATGACATCTAAAACATGTTAGGTGGGTAGGGTTTTGTTAACCTATGTAAGATGACAACTTAAGCAGTAATACATGAACAAAGTGGATAGGGTTAAGGCAAGCTTAACCAATAATGCATATTGATTAGATAAGTGGAAGGGGTTAAGTCAACTGGGTTGATAGACAACACTTAACCAATATAGGTTTGGGTTAGGATAAACCCTGGGGAAAAACCTAGTAGCGGTAGGGACCCATTTCTGACAGTAACCCACTTAGTAGTATCGGGAACCCTGAGCTAGGCAGGGTTGGGGTACGCTTACTGGGCTGATTATAAGCGGTCAAATAAGAGCGAAGGTGTATCAGTGAAGGTTCCGACGGGTTCGTTAAGCGTGCACAAGGTGTTCCTGACATTGGAAGATTTAGCCACTGTACATCAGTAGGTAAAAAGCTGTGCACCCATGGGTTGCCACTTAGGGAGTGATACACCCTAAGCTGGGACCCGCACAGATATCTACAAGTTAGGGAGCCGATCGATTAGGGGTAGTGTGGGGACATCTAGTATCTACTATGGGCAATTGGACTTTCAAGGATTGTATGGGGCGGATACCTCTTACTAGATATTACGCCTGAGTGCTACCAATTGCAGGGTTGTGATCATTTCATTAAGAATTACTAGTAGGTGGTGCAGAGAATTAAATTAAGTAAGAAATCTGGGAAGCGCACTAGACATTCCTTTATATTCATCCTATTATCTATCTTTACCTTATATCATGGTTATACCTTCCATCCTGTTTATTCCTATCATATTGCTTCACTTATTTTCATGCTAAAAGTAGCTGGACTTGCCGGGCTTTATGTCTAACCTTTTTGTTTTCGCCTCTTTTTCTTCCATTCCCCCCAGGTTCTCAGGGAGGAAACACTAAAGTTTGACTTGGATTTCTTTCTTCTTGAAGCGCTTGGAAGTGTTGAGAGTAATGCTCAGCTTTGTCTCTTTTCATTATGGCTATTTGGAGTGGGATTATGATTTTACTTTTATGTACTCTGATAATAATTTTGTTCAAGATGGATATTTATGTGCTTGATTCTAGTATGTGGTTTTGATGTTGTAACCAAACATGTTTTGCTTTTACGCTGCAATGAATAAAATTTGAATTTTTTAAGTACCATCTATATATTTGTCTTGTGATATTCTATTGTATACTTTTATAATACTCCATGGAATTTATGCATACCCTTAGTGAGTGACATTAATTGACGTGCAGTGTTACAACGACCATCTCATATTTTTGCCTGAGGCTGGTCTAACCATCTGATTGATAGTAATCGTCGGGTACCGGTCATCCAGTTAGTGTGATGCGGAAAGGCAGAGAGCTAAACCAAAAGGCCATTGCCTTTTACCATTGAGGCTTTGGTTGTAGGACATGCCAATGTGGATGTAGTTTTTTTGTTAGGGGCACGTCACTAGCTCTCATATCTGTTGGCCTTTCACTAGTTGAGGGAGGGTCTGGTAGTACTATAACCACCGTGAAATTATGGACCATAGAATCTGTCCATATGGATATCTGAAAAGGCTCCCGACCGATTTTTGTGTATCTGAAATAGCTCTATTACGGAACTTGGTGCACAGTAGATAATACGTGCGGCATACCGTTTCCGGATGGTGTATCATCAAGATTGAGGCATCGAGTACGATTAACAATATGTACATGAGAAACTTTAGATACATGCATGTTTGCTCCGGGTGGTGTATCGTAGACTCTAGGGAATTACTCTGTGATGGAATCTGATTCGATCTAATTGTTCGAAGGTGGAAGTCCGTACATAGCATGGCGATGGCGGTTCTTGTGGAATGTAGCATTGTTATATAGAGATCCGTACGTTGTTCTGGCATATGATGAGGGGTTGCATATATTTCTGTGGCATTGCGGTGGAGACACCATGTGGTATACCTTAATATTGTGGGTAGATATATGTATATTGTATTAGGTTATTCTATTGGGGTGTATATGGGTACGACATGTGTGTAAGACTTGAGTGCTATTAACATAAGTAACCTAATAAATAAGAAAATGTAACTAAACGATATATGTATGGTTATCCAAAATATGTAGTTTTAATCTAGTCACCAGAACTTGTGTTCTAACCCCCTCCTCATAACATACTCGCAAGTTAGATTTGTGGCAGAGATATGATAGCTTTGGATACTAGTTAGGCATTATTATTGTCTGGGTAAGGCTATATTTGATTATATTATATTTTATTTCATTCCGCTATGAGATGTTTTCTGAGATCTGATATGTTTATTATTTCTGTCTTTTCTATAGTATACCAGACAAACCAACACGAGTTTCGATAAATTAGAATTTTGAAGAAGAAAAATCGGTCTGTTGAAAATCGGATTGTTACATTTGGTATCAAAGCCTAGGTTTAGGATTCCTGTATAAATAGTGAGTGAACATGTTTGTATTTTTTTAAAAGAAATATATAATATTATATATATACCTAGGTCCATAAATGACCCCACTATTTAGAGAAAACATAATATTGTAAAAGTTGGGATATCTGTTTTGTACACTAAAGGAATGAACATGGAAATTTAAGACCCTTAGGTAATTTGGGTTGGAAGTGTACAATATATTTTGTATGGAAGAAAGGTGAATCCCATATGTTAGTATTTCATGTTAGTGGGTTTGGCCGTAAAACCTTATAAACTGGAAAAGGTTTAACGGAAAAAATTAGGAATATATATCATTGAGAGAATTGGCTTTCTGGGAGTGTCTAGGAAAGCTTATGTAAGTTGGAAACCCACTCTGAGTCTAACCCCATTGTTAACTTTTAAGAAATTGAAATTGTAGAAGCTTTTGGAAGATGGTTTATGGTGTTTTCAAGTCTTGATCTTAAAAGTTATAGTTTTAAAATATGTAAGTAAAATGGGGTATATTTTGGAAATAGTGATTTCTTGTGAAAATTTTGTCTAAAAAAATATTATCTGAGTAAAAGGCACACATTATAGAGCATGTATAGCTCGCTAGTTTTTATGTTATATTAAATGAAAGGATTAAAAAGAAAAATTTAGAAAATGTTGCATTTTGTTGAAAAATGGAATTTTTAGTAAAGAAAGTTTCGAAATATCTGTTCTTTTGACAATCATTTTTGATAATTGTTTTAACATAAAATTTTGTTTGGTACACAAAATAAGTTGTAGAAATTAGGAATAAAGTAGATGTTTGCACCTAGTTGTAAGTAACTGAACTGACATTGTAAGTAAGAATAGTCATAAACCTAACTGAGTAATAATTTTCCTTGTCTACTCCAAATTTTGTGGCTTGAAAAAAAAATTTGATTTTTTTTTTTTGAGATGACACATTTTATGGTTTGGCAAAAGTAAGTTTTTGCAAGGAAAATAAAGTTCTAACACTTTTAACTTTTGAAAGAAAAATAAAATGAGGAAGCCAAACCACGTTTTAAAAAATCATGGAGTAGGTAAGGATTAGTGCCTAGGGAAGACGGGGAAAGTTTTTGTGGCTATGGAGTAGATAGCGAGAATTATCTTGAAAAAATGGTAAGTTCCTATTGAATGCGTAAGCATTGAAAAGCCTAGGGTATTGCTTGGAATGACTGTTAGTACATGGCCAGGATTAGCGGGGACTACTGGATAGCGAAGGGAAAGTAAGTGTTTAGATCCTATTGCTAATTTTCCTATTAGGGGTAAAACCCGTTATTACATTGCTGTTGGGATAATTCTATTATTATGTTCCAGTTGGGTAGTTAGGGTAACACCTAAACCTATCATTAATCCCGTGGTTTGAACTTTTCTATCTGAGTGGGACATAGTCCTGAGATTCTCGGACCTTAGTAGTAGTTGTGTGGAGCGTCTGTTTTCGTGTTTTAGTTGAAGGACTAGAAGGATTATTTGAAACTAAACTTAGATCATAGGATTAAGTTAAATAATCTTAGAAAAGAGTAATGGCATAACTAAAATGGAATTAACAAATTCAGTAAAGCAACAAACATGACAATTAAAGAAAAATGGAAAATTCTAAGAAAAGATGAATAAGAGTAAATTTTTCCAAGATAAGCTGAAAAGGAAAATCGATAACAAAGAAAGTTTTCTTATGTGGGTTGTGCTTGGATAGGAAAACAGGGAATTTTTATATAATAGTTACATAAAATCCAAGTACAGATAGAAAAGGTGACAAAAAGAAAAACGAATGATGTGAAGCTTTTTGTTTTCTACCTTTTTGTAACATAAGAAATCGAATTTAGAAAATTTGTTTTTTTTGAAATTCTAAAAAATAAAGTTGTTTGGTAGGGTTTTGGATGCAAAAATTTGATGAACTACACTCTTGCTTAGTAAGAGTGGGAAAATTTGGATGAAAAAGTATTTTGATTTTCAAATATTGCATTCATATAGAAATTGCCAGTATATTTACGATGTGTGCATCATGTTTTCAAAGAGATTTTCAAGAAAAAATTGCTTTCATATAATGGGTACTGCTTCGGCATTTATTTCATTTATGTACTATTATGTTGAATTACGCTTTGCACTAGTACACGAATGGTTGCAAAATTGGATGCGCATATGATGGTTGTGATTTATGCGAGGAATTACTTGATTTTACCCTTACCAAATTTCCGTAACGAAATTTCCTAAGGGTAGGAGAATGTAATACCCCGCATTTTTAATTAAATAAAATTTGAAGAGCTTCCAGCGTTTGGTCACAGGATTAGCGTCATTGCATCTGCGGTGATTTTCTGGTCAATTTAGATGTATGGATTGCAGAAAGCAGATTTAAGATGAAAGAGATATCTTTAAATGAAATATTACAACAAACACGAAAAGAAGGTATAAGAAAAGAACAATGACCACCATGGATTTTAGTCTTCTAACAAAAGTCTATGTTGTCCAGTTGGTAAGAGCATGTGACTTCCCCGAGAGTGGCGCAAGTTCAATTCCCGTAGGCGCCATATTTTTATTTTAGATGAACGGCTGAAATAATACATGTTCTAAGAGAAAATTTGGTACAAATGCACATATAAGGAAAAATATACATGTAAGAAAGTACAAAAAATATATGTATACATGCATATGTAAATATATGCTTATATATGTTTGTGTGTGTGTGTGTGTATACACACACACACATATGCAAAAACATATATATACAAAAGAGAAATTCAAAATAAACCTACAATAAATGAAAATAGGTAAGAATTAAAAGTCGCCATAACGTCATTTGAATTTTGAAAATGAAATAAAAGTTGCATATATATATATATATACATGTAAAATGGGCATCAGAAGTTTTATATACATATAAGAGGCTTATATGTAAATATAATATTTAAATAAATCAAAGAAAATATAATGGGCATACTAATCAAACATTTAACGCAAAAATGTTAAAAACAACACCTAGACCCATATGGGTCGACCCTAGGGTCGATCAAGGGGTAGGTGGGTCGACCCAAGGGGTTGGATCGACCCTAGGGTCAACCCAGGGGGTAGGTGTGTCCCATCCCTGATCTGGGCAAGTTCGTTTGGCGAATCTGGACTGTTTTTCAAACACACATTCGTTGCTGACTCAGTGCCGTGTATACAAGATCATATTCACTTTGTTGAACACCTATAAATAGGCTAGCAGAGCCTAGCCTAAATTTCCTATTTTCTGAGAGGTTGTCTAGACTCTGCTGTTCTTCTTCCTCCTCAAATCTCTTCAGAAAAAAGAATAATTAGCTTTAGGGAATTCAGATTCAAGTTCAGGAGGAAAAGAATGTATATCTACAAATGGGTGTTCAGAATTCTGATTGAAGTGAGGTAAATTCTTGAATCTAGTTAATTTAGATTTATCTTCTTTTTCCCTTTTTCTTTTAGTTTGCGAAGTGTGAATCCATGGTTATTTAGATTCTAGATTCAGTTAGAGGAGCCATGGATTGCTAAGTCTGGACCAGATTCATGAATTGGAAAGCTATTAGGTGAGTGGATTTAAGTTATGCCTTTTGATAATGGTATATCTATCATTTGGCATTCCCCATTAATATGTATAATAAATCTGCTGAAATGATTTATTTGCTGGAATGTTTAACCTACTGTAAATTGCTAAAATGTGAACCTACTGAAAATTTTAATCTGCTAAAATGATTAATCTGCCAAAATGTTTAATCTACTGTAACTTGCTGAAATGTTTAATCTGCTGAAATGATTAATTTGCTGAAATCTGTTGAAATTAGTACTGTTGTAATTAAAGCTGAATTGTATCCTTCGTATAAATGATGAAACTTCTACAGTACTGTAATCCTAAAACCTAAACTGAGAACATTTATGTTGTATAAAGCATATTTCCATTACTCACCTATCTAAATTGGGAATTTCTGCGAATGCTATAATTATGAAACTTACAATGAACATGAGTATTTTTATAATAGAATTATTATTCCAAAAAGATTGTAAATAAATTAAAGTAATTACGAAATTGTAAATAACCGCACGGAGACACGAGGTTAAGTTCAACTTATGGTAGAAGCTTGCCTGGAACCGCTCGGCAAATTCAGCATCCACAAGTGGTCAACTTAATGTGAGGGGTTTGGTGCATTAACATATATGAATACATGTATATAACTAGAAAGAAATAAATGGCATAAATTGTAATTAACGGAAATGAATGAATCCTACAACAGTAAAAGAATTGGAATGAACGGGGAATGTTGATAACCTATTATGAATAAACCTGAATGGGAAAAGGAAAGATAACAGGTAGGTTTGCCCTAGGGACAAGTGAGAATTATAACTTAGGTTATAATAAACGACAAAGAAAATGAGATAACTTATGGAATGAGAAAAGTTGTAACACCCCACGTCCATTAATGTCACTCCCAAAGGGAATGCATTAACTTTCATGGAGCATTATGAGTGTATAGAACAGAACATCACAAGACAGATATATAAAATGATACTTCAAAAATTAAAATAACTTCTTTGCAGCGAAAACTGAGCATAGTTTGGTTACAACATCAAAACCCAATACTAAAGTCGAGTACGCAAATATCCGTCTTGGACAAATTATTATCAGAGTATATAAAAACAAAAGCGTAATCCCAATCCAAATGGCCGTATGAAAAAGGGATAAAGCTGAGCATTACTTTCAGCACTTCCAAGCACTTCCAGCAGAAAGAAGAAAAGAAATCTGAGTCAAGCTCCACAAATTCCACCCTAAGTACCTGGGGGGGGGGGGGGAAGGAAAGAAAAGAGGCGAAACAAAACGAGGTCAGACATAAAGTCTGGCGATTCCAGTGACTTTAACTATATAATTAATAAAGTAACAGGATAAGACATAAACTGGGTATAAGAAATGACTATAACATAAACATATATGATAAGGTGAACAAGGTAAACAAGATATAGCGTTGATTACGCTTCTAATCAATATAAGATAATTCCTACACTGCACCACTGCTAATTACACCACACCATTACTAGTTCCATACTGGAAGTTGGTCCCTCTTACTAATCATAATAATGGTAGTTTCGTGTACTTCTAGCTGCTATCGTAGGTGCCGCCTGCTCCTACCTCCACTAGTTGCACCCACTACCCTCCCCATTCCAATTACAACATTTATTCATATTATGGTAGTTGTACTCCTAGCCGCTGTCATAGGTGTCGCCTGCTCCTATCTCCACAAATTATATCCACTACCCTTCCCATTCGATCGGCTCCCTAACTCGTAGATACCCGTGCTAGTCCCACAATAGTGTGTATCACTCCCTAAAGTGGCAACCCGATACTACTAAAAATGCACGGCTTATACCTACATGATGCAAAAGCGTCTTACCTACCAGCCCGGACCCATGCATGCACATGACTCCGTTGGACTTGCACTGCCACCGCTAACTCTTTATTGACCTCTTACAATCAAACCCATTAAGCGTGTCCCATCCTCGACCTAGTTCAAGCTCACATAGATACAGAATGGGTTACTGGTTGAAAACGGTCCACACACTTGACACAAGCTTCCCTCCTAAGCTTAGTCCCCACTAGGAATTCCCACTTAACCCTTCTTAAACCCATGTCTTCTTACATGTTTCACCTTGGTTAAGTGCTTCTAATTATATTTCACATGTCACCCATGTCTTATCACATGCCTTATCTTGGTTAAACGTTCATTATTTATGTTATACATGCTACCCATACAATATGTGCTACACATGTCACCCACTTAACCCTTTTACTGTTCCCATGTCTTATTACATATCTTATCTTGGTTAAGTATTGTCTAGCCGCCTAGTTGACTTAACCCCATCCACTTATCTAATCAATATGTATTATTGGTTAAGCTTGCCTTAACCCTATCCACTTTGTTCATGTAATATTGGTTAAGTTGTCATCTTACACAGGTTAACTTAACCCCACCCACCTAACATGTTTTAGGTATCATATTCATATTTGATCAGCATTAATTAGTTATTAATGCACAAACCTCTCACATAAAGTCGATTGCTAGTGGCCGCTGGACATGCTGGGCGGTTCCGGGCAGACTTCCACCACAAGCCAGACTTAACCTCGTGTCTAAGAATCTTTTAGTTATGCCTACGACCTCTCACATTAGACTGAATGTTTGTGGATGGTTAGGCCAGTTGGTTCCGGGCAGGCTTCTACCGCAAACAGAGTCTAACCTCGTGTCTCAGCATGCTTATCTTAGCCAATTTATTTATTTGTAGTTTATGCCAATTTCAGGCTAATTATGTCAACTACCCAAAATCCCTCATTAAAATTATGATTATAATTTTAATCCAAATTAGGCCTATAATCTTACATATATAGGTCATGCAAAATTATGCCCAAATTACTTTGCATTCATTGTTATTAAAAATATGCCAAACCCCATGTATACAAATTGTACCAATTCATGCCACAAATCAATTACATGATTACAAACCAATTTATGCCAATAACATATTATTCAATAATTTCCCCAATCTTTTCCCATAACGTTCCCACGTTATTCGTACGTATAATTCAACGTAATATGTTAGGCTCGCAGTTAGCCTAATCTCATAAAAAAGAAAAGAAAAGAAGGGAAGAGAATTAAAGCACCAAAACTAGCATAACACATAAAATAGATCCAATAACATATGGAATATAGACTTTGGGTATGAATAATAAAATAGATCCAATAAGCATATGGAACATAAAGTGGCATAGAACAATAACATAGATCTAATAAGCATATGGATCATGAACTGGCATGGCATAATACCATAGATCTAATAAGCATATATGAATTGGCATAGAACAATAGATCCAATAAGCATATATGAACTGACATAATAAAATATATCTCATAAAATAGATCTAATAAGCATATGAACTGGCATAGATCTGATAAGCATGTGAACTGACATAATAAAATAGATCTAATAAGCATATGATCTCGGCATAATAAAATAGATCTAATTAAGCATATGAACTACCATCATAAAATAGATCTAATTAAACATATGAACTTGCATCATAAAATAGATCTAATTGAACATATGAACTTGCATCATAAAATATATCTAATTAAACATATGAAATGACATCATAAAATAGATCTAATTAAACATATGAACCTGCATCATAAAATAGATCTAATTAAACATATGAACCTGCATCATAAAATAGATCAAATTAAACATATGAACTGGTATCATAAAATAGATCCAGTTGAACATATGAAGTTGCATCATAAAATAGATCTAATTAAATATATGAACTTGCATCATAAAATAGATCTAATTAAACATATGATTTGGCATCATAAAATAGATCTAATTAAACATATGAACTTGCATCATAAAATAGATCTAATTAAACATATGAACTTGCATCATAAAATAGATCTAATTAAACATATGATTCATCTCACAGTCATGTTCATAAAATCCAATCCACAAACTTATCACAATTACTTATAATTAATTATTTGTGAAAGCAACGTGGACTCATAGTGGAAGAAGAGAAAGTAGATCTGAATTTTGTATTTTGAATTTGATTAGCTAAACCGTTGTTGTAAAATTCTATTCTTATCTTCCAATATGAATTACTCCTATTTAGACTTGCTTTAGTGTAGAAGAAAAACTAGCTTAGGTTGTGGCAGCATGGAGGCGTATGAATTAGTGTATTGTGAATTAGTTTTAGGTCTAAGTATGTTTATATAGTTGTAGTGAGTGAATTAGGGCCTTTAGATCTGACTAGGATTCATCTAAACCATTAAAATTAAAAAGACACATCACTCAGCTAACCAGAAGAGGCCACGTTAGCCCTAAAACTTAAAAATCGTCATTAACCAATAAAAATGCGCCATGTGTGCAGCATGATGCGCAGCAGCGGGGGTGTTGACACCCACATGTCATATATATATATATATACATATATATATATGTATATATATTTCTTTTTAATTATCTTTACAATTAACCCTTTTCACAATAAACTGCTTTTTTTATTTGAACTGGTTCACACTAGGCCACTTTTTAGCCATTCCCCTAAAACAAAAATATTGCGCTGGCGGGGATTGAACTCAGAACCTCTTGTATACAAGTCGCATGTACTAACAAATGAGCTACTAAGTCTTTTGCTAACAAGACTTAGGACAATGCTACACATTGTTCTCTCATTCCTCTTTTTCATGTTTTGTTGCAATATTTAATTTAAAGATATCTTCTTCATTTTAAATCAGTTTTCTACAAACTATAGGTCTAAATTGACTAGAAAATCGCCACGAACGCGATGACGCTAATTTCGTGACCAAATTCCTAAAGCTCTTAAAATTTCCTTTTTGTTTCTATTTAATTATTCGCATGTATTTCTTCGCATTTCATGTATTGCATTTAATTTCTTTTATTAATTATTTTCCTTCATTTCACTGCATGAACTTATTACATGCAATTTTATTGTCATTATTTAATTTTTCTCTTAAATATATCTATATATATAATATATATACATATTTCCATATTTTTACTTCCATTAAAAATGCAGGGTGCTACATTCTCCCCTACTTAAAGCACTTCGTCCCCGAAATCTCTGAGTAAAGAAGAATGTATCCTACCATCCATCATTCATCTACTCATACATCATCCACAAGCATCCATTGTCCTTAAAAGATTTCTAATGCTATATGAACATATGTAAAGTTGTGTGTATATGTTCCTTATCTAATGCAAAGATCAGGCGGTCTAATGATTCAGTTGACCTCCTCAATGCAAATTATGTCAGTGCCATGAGTCCAACATGTATGCAAATGAATCTTAATGATACATATCATTTCTATATGAGTGCACAACCATTCATTCAAATGCAACATCCATATGGCAACGCATTCAATATACATCCATTAATTTAAATATGCACACTCATTCATATGCAATATGAAAGTGATTGAGCCGATATAGTGCCTAATGTGTGTGTAAATTCATCCACGAGCAACCACTAGCAAGCACTTGCATCCACTTGCATCCACCAAACATAACATGTCTCAAACACATGTTTACAACCATAGGATTTTCCTACCTAAAGATCGAAGATGTAATCGAGAGGACATAATAAACAATAGAACAAGTAGAAACAAAGCGGTGGAAAAAGGAGAAGTCCAGATCATACCCTTAAAAAGGAAAGGGTACAACACACGTATCGTGTCTTCCGTTTCCCAAGTCGCGTCTCCTTGATCATCTCCCCATTGGACTTTAACCAACTTGACCTCTCGGTTGCGTAACTTTTTGACCTCTGGTCCAAGGATGCATGTAGGAGCTCATCTAATCGTGGCATCTCGCTCCACTTCCCTAAGCATGCTCGGCTCCACTACTTCCGTGGTATCATGTGAACACTTACGCAAATGCAACACGTGAAATATGTCATGAACACCACTAATCTTCTCCAACAACTTCACTCTGTACGCCATATGTCCAATCCTCTTTGTAATGGGGAATGGCCCTACTAACCTCGGTGCCAACTTCCCTACAGATCCAAAACGAACTACATTCCTCAAAGATGATAATAAAAACCATGTCCCCAACACCGAACTCAAGATCGGTCCTTCTCTTATCAGCATATCACTTTTGTCGGCCCTATGCCATCTTTAAGAATTGTCTTTCTCAAGCTCTCATCTCATGAAACGCAAAGTCTTTAATAAACTTCCTATAATAGCCCACCAACCCTAGAAAACTTTTTACTTCCGTTGTGTTTCTAGGAACCTTCCAATCTTGGATTGCCACCACCTTCGCGGGATCCACTGCTATCCCCTCCTTAGAGACCACGTGTCCTAAGAACCTCACTTCCTTCCTCCAAAAATGGCATTTGGAGAACTTAGCCTTGAGTTGATTTGCTCGAAGAGTCTCTAAGACTTCCCTGAGATGTAGGACATGTTCTTCCTCGCTTCTAGAGAATATCAAAATGTCATCCACAAAGACTACTACGAACTTGTTTAGAAACTCCCTAAACACCCTACTCATCAAGTCTACGAAATATGCGGGTGCATTCGTCAAACAAAAAAAGGCATGATGAGCCATTCGAAGAAACCGTCGGGAGTCCTAAAAGTAGTCTTATCTATCCTCTCCTCAGCTACCCTCAACTGATGAAAACCTGTAGCTAAGTCCCACTACGAGAAAAGCGAAGCGCCAACCAACTGATCGAACAAATCACAGTAATGGGTGTCTATTTTTCTTTGTGAGCTTATTTAGCTCCCTATAGTCCACACACAATCTAAGTGAACCATCAGACTTTGTAGCAAAAACAATTGGAGCACCCCATCACGAAATACTTCTTCTTATGAACCCTTTCTCAAGTAGATCTTTCACTTTTTTTACTAAGCTCACTCCTTTCTCTTGGAGCCATATGGCGCACAGGCAATGCAACTGGCTTTGCATTGTCCATCCAGTAGATACAAAAATCTATCTTGCGTTTTGAAGGTAAACCCCTAACCTCCTCAAAGACATCTGCATACTCACGGACTACTCTAACGGATTGCAAATCATCAATGGAGTGTCAAGTGAATCCAGGTAGCTAAGCATCACCGAACCTCAGGGTCACAAGAAATATCAAGGGTCTTTCCACAAAAAGTCAACAGTCTAACTATCCTCCTTTCACAGTCTAGGATGGCACCATATTTGGCTAGCCAATCCATTCCTAGAATCAACCCATATCCCGTGAGATAGAGAACGTAGGCGTTGCATTCAAACCCAATGCCTAAGATAGACACTCTCAAATCCCGACAAACCATAGATAAATGAGCCGAACCACCAATTGGATTTGAGACTACAATGGGATCTGTAACTAGACTAGTATTTAGGTGCAATGTTTCAACTAACAAAGCAGATATAAACGAATGTGAAGCACAAGAGTCGAAAAGAGTCCTAGGAAAAAGAAATCAAATCTTCAACTGAAACTTCCTATCTCTTTCCGATATACTGACCACGAGAACACAACCTGCCTTCCAGAAGATCCTACCCTCTGTCCTTGCCCTTGTCTCCTCAGGCAATCTTAAATCATATGTCCTGCCTCACCGCAATGGTAACAACCAGTCTTCTTCTTCTTTCTAACGTCTTTCTTTAAGTGGCCAGGTATTTCACAATTGTGGTACTTCCTTTTCTCTTAGCCCTTTTTATCCTTTCCGCCTTTCTTTTGTTGTTGTTGTGCCTTCTTTGGATCCACTTTCTTATCCTATGTCTTATCCATGCCTCCAATGCACATTCTCCATTCATGACCTCCCACCAAGATGGAGCTTCGTCCTTCATTAACCAAGAAGCTAGTTGAACCTTCATTCCATCGTCTATCTCAAAGATACCAAACAAGTCCTTCACTTCCTTAAGCCAATTTCTAGCCTCGACAAACGTCTCAGTCCCATGAAGCGGTTTTCCTCCCATCGCATGGAAGTCCTTACATATCTTAGGAAAAGCATCTAAACGCGGAGGAAGAAATTCGGAAAGGAAAAAGGGAGAGATTCAAAACAGAGAATCAGAAGAAAGATATATAGCTCTTGGGGATTATGTTTTTCATAATAAACTTTTCTCTTGAAAACACCTTCTTTAAAACATGTTTTTGAAAATACTTCTTAAAAAATGCTTTTGAAAATGGCTTTCAAAATCTTTTATCTGTTATGGTAACCTTTAGCTCTGATACCACGTGTAACACCCCACGTCCATTAATGTCACTCACAAAGGGAATGCATTAACTTTCATGAAGCATTATGAGTGTAAGGAATAGAACATCACAAGATAGATATATAAAATGATACTTCACAATTTAAAATAACTTCAGTGTAGCGAAAACTGAGCATAGTTTGGTTATAGCATCAAAACCCAATACTAAAGTCAAGTACGCAAATATCCATCTTGGACAAATTATTATCATAGTACATAAAAACAAAAGCATAATCCCACTCCAAATATCCATATGAAAAAGGGATAAAGCTGAGCATTACTTTCAGTACTTCCAGCAGAAAGAAAGAAATCTGAGTCAAGCTCCACTAATCCCACCCCGAGTACTTGGGGGAAAAGGAAAGAAAAGAGGCGAAACAAAACGAGGTCAGACATAAAGTATGGCGAGTCCAGTGACTTTAACTATATAATTAGTAAAGTAACAGGATAAGACATAAACTTGATATAAGAAATTACTGTAACATAAAAAGATACGATAAGGTGAACAAGGTGAACAAGATATAACGTTGATTACGCTTCTAATAAACAAAGATAATTCCTGCACTGCACCAATGCTAATTACACTGCACCATTACTAGTCCTATACTGGAAGTTGATCCCTCTTACTAATCATAATAATAGTAGTTTCGTGTACTTCTAGCTGCTATCGTAGGTGCCGCCTGCTCCTACCTCCACTAGTTGTACCCACTACCCTCCCCATTCTAATTACAACATTTATTCATAGTATGGTAGTTGTACTCCTAGATGCTGTCATATGTGCCGCTTGCACCTATCTCCACAAGTTGTACCCACTTCCCTCCCCATTCGATTGGCTCCTTAACTCGTAGATACCCGTGCTGGTCCCACAGTAGGGTGTATCACTCCCTAAAGTGGCAGCCTGATACTACTAAAAATGCACGGCTTATACCTACACGATGCAACAACGTCTTACCTACCATCCCGGACCCACGCACGCACATGACTCCGTTGGACTTGCACTGCCACCGCTAACTCTTTATTGACCTCTTACAATCAAACCCAGTAAGCGTGTCTCATCCTCAACCTTGTTCGAGCTCACATAGATACAGAATGGGTTACTGGTTGAAAACGGTCCACACACTTGACACAAGCTTCTCTCCTAAGCTTGGTCGCTACTAGGAATTCCCAATTAACACCTTCTTATTCTCGTGTCTTCTTACATGATTCACCTTGGTTAAGTGCTTCTAATTATATTTCACATGTCACCCATGTCTTACCACATGCCTTATCTTGGCTAAGTGTTCATTATTTATGTTACACATGCTACCCATGCAATACATGCTACACATGTTACCCACTTAACCCTTTTACTATTCCCATGTCTTCCTACATATCTTATCTTGGTTAAGTATTGTTTACCCACCCAGTTGACTTAACCCCATCCACTTATCAAATCAATATGTATAATTGGTTATGCTAGTCTTAACCCTATCCACTTTGTTCATGTAATATTGGTTAAGTTGTCATCTTATATAGGTTAACATAAACCTACCCACCTAAAATGTTTTAGGTATCATATTCATCTTTGATCTGCATTAATTAGTTATTAATGCACAGATCTTTCACATTAAGTCGATTGCTTGTGGCCGCTGGATATGCCAGTCGGTTCCGGGCAGACTTCCACCACAAGCCAGACTTAACCTCGTGTCTAAGCATCTTTTAGTTATGCCTGTGACCTCTCACATTAGATTGACTGTTTGTGGTTGCTGGTTAGGCCGGTTGGTTCCAGGCAGGCTTCTACCGCAAACGGAGTTTAACCTCATCTCTCAGCATGCTTATCTTAGCCAATTTATTTATTTATATTTTATGCCAATTTTTGGCTAATTATGTCAATTACCCAAAATCCTGCATTAAAATTATGGTTATAATTTTAATCGAAATAAGGCCTATAATCTTACGTATACAGGTCATGCCAAATTATGCCCAAATTACTTCGCGTTCATTGTTATTTAACAATCTATGCTAAACCCCGTGTATACAAATTGTACCAATTCATGCCACAAATCAATTACATGATTACAAACCAATTTTTGCCAATTACATATTATTCAATAATTTCCCCAACATTTTCCCACAACGTTCCCACGTTATTCGTACGTACAATTCAACGTAACATGTTAGGCTCGCAGTTAGCTTAATCTCATAAAAAGGAAAAGAAAAGAGGGGAAGAGAATTAAAGCACCAAAACTGGCATAACACATAAAATAAATACAATAACATATGGAAAATTGACTTTGGGTATGAATAATAAAATAGATCTAATAATTATATGGAACATAAACTGGCATAGAATAATAACATAGATCTAATAAGCATGTGGATCATGAACTGGCATAACATAATAACATAGATCTAATAAGCATATATGAACTAGCATAGAACAATAGATCCAATAAGCATATATGAACTGACATAATAAAATAAATATCATAAAATAGATCTAATAAGCATATGAACTGGCATAGATCTAATAAGCATGTGAACTGACATAATAAAATAGATCTAATAAGCATATGATCTTGTCATAATAAAATATATCTAATTAAGCATATGAACTACCATCATAAAATAGATCTAATTAAACATATGAATTTGCATCATAAAATAGTTCTAACTAAACATATGAACTGGCATCATAAAATAGATCTAATTGAACATATGAACTTGCATCGTAAAATAGATCTAATTAAACATATGAACTGGCATCATAAAATAGATCTAATTAAACAAATGAACTTGCATCATAAAATAGATCTAATTAAACATATGAAATTGCATCATAAAATAGATCTAATTAAACATATGAACTGGCATCATAAAATAGATCTAATTAAACATATGAACTTGCATCATGAAATAGATCTAATTAAATATATGAACTGGCATCATAAAATAGATGTAATTAAACATATGAACTGGCATCATAAAATAGATCTAATTAAACATATGAACTTGCATCATAAAATGGATCTAATTAAACATATGATTCATCTCATAGTCATGTTCATAAAATCCAATCCACAAACTTATCACAATTACTTTTAATTAATTATTTGTGAAAGCAACATGGACTCACAGTGGAAGAAGAGAAATTAGATCTGAATTCTATATTTTGAATTTGATTAACTAAACCGTTGTTGTAGAATTCTATTCTTATGTTCCAATATGAATTACTCCTATTTAGACTTGCTTTAGTGTAGAAGAAAGACTAGCTTAGGTTGCGGCAGCATGGAGGCGTACGTATTAGTGTATTGTGAATTAGTTTTAGGTCTTGGTATGTTTATAAAGTTGTAGTGAGTGAATTAGGGCCTTTAGTTCTGACTAGGATTCATCTAAATCATTCAGATTAAAAAGACACATCACTCAGCCAACCAGAAGAGGCCACGTCAGTCCTAAAACTTGAAAATCGTCATTAACCAATAAAAATGTGCTATGTGTGCAACATGATGCGCAGCAGCAGGGGTGTTGACACTCACATGTCATATATATATTATATATATATATATATTATATATATATTTCTTTTTAAATATCTTTCCAATTAACCCTTTTCACACTAAACCGCTTTTTTTTATTTGAACTTCGTTCACACTAGGCCACTTTTTAGCCATTCCCCTAAAACAAAAATATGACGCTGGCGGGGATTGAATTCGTAACCTCTTATATACAAGTCACTTGTACTAACCAAATGAGCTACTAAGTATTTTGCTAACAAGACTTAGGACAATGCTACATATTGTTCTCTCATTCCTCTTTTTCATGTTTTGCTGCTATATTTCATTTAAAGATATCTTCTTCATTTTAAATCAGTTTTCTATAAACAATAGGTCTAAATTGACTAAAAAATCGCCACGAACGCGATGACGCTAATTTTGTGACCAAATTTCTGAAGCTCTTCAAATTTCCTTTTTATTTATATTTAATTGTTCGCATGTATTTCTTCGCATTTCATGTATTGCATTTAATTTCTTTTATTAATCTTTTTCCTTCATTTCACTGCATGAACTGATTACATGCAATTTTATTGTCATTTTTTAATTTTTCTCTTAAATATATCTATGTATATAATATATATACATATTTCCACCTTTTTAATTCCATTTAAAATGCGGGGTGTTACAAAAGTTGAACTTAAGTATAAATTAAGTAATATGTAAATTTGGAAACCTGTAGTTTGTAATAAGTAGAGAAAAGAAGGGAAAAATTAATAAATGCAATACGTTGTACTTAATTATAAACTATGTAATTTGGAAACCTGAGAATCTGAATCCTGCTGATAAGAAGAACATGTTATTTGAAAACTTGACAATCTGAAATGTACTCATAAAAATATCATGTTAAAGGCTTATTAATGAACTTAAATGGGGTAAGCTATATAACTGAAATTAATAAGCAAGAAGAACTTGGTAGCCGGAATAAGAAGTTAATATGATTTGAAATAATCAAGTTAACTGGAAATCTAATGAGGTAGAGCAAGTGCGTAATTAAACGTTTGGACATATAGCCTAGTAATATGTTAACTTGAGGCGCTTGGACCAGTTCGTACGTCAGAAAGTGAAGAACCCAACAGGGTAGATCATCGTGGTGTCATGAGACACGAGGGGGTCGCACGTCCGTCTGATTATCCTACTTGTTCTGCCTATTGTTATGATGATATTATGCTGGCTCCGAAGGATTGGAAGGTGAACCACACGGTTTCCTGGGACGTGGAGGGCACTCCTGGTAGTCCTTTGTGCAGTGGTAGCATTTAGGTTGTGCTCGCAGAGGTTGGGTATGTGCATTACTACCCGGTGAGCATACCTTGATTGCCATGATGGTGGGAAGTCAGAAGCCTATAGGGTAGCATAGGTGATTCGACGAATCTGGTGTCTTGTGACTAGGTAGGTTACAACCATCTCATCTGTTAGCCTTAGGTCGGTCTAACCATTTGACTGATAGTAATATTCGGGTACCGGTCATCGACAGCTGGGGTGATGCGGAAAGGCGGAGAGCTAAACCAAAAGACCATTGACCTTTTACTACCGAGGCTTTAGTTGCCGGACATGCAAATTTGGATGTAGATTATTTGTTAGGGGCATGTCACTAGCTCTCATATATGTTGGCCTTTAACTAGTTGAGGGAGGGGTCTATTGGGACCATAGCCATCGTGAAATTGTAGACGATTGCATCTGCGTATACAAATATCCAAGAAGGCTCCCGACCGAGTTCCATGTATCTAATATAGCTCTGTTACGGAACTTGGTGCAAAGTAGATAATTCATGCGGATACATGCATACCGTTTCTGGATGGTTTATCATCGAGATTAAGGCATCGAGTACGATTAATGATACGTACATGAGAAAGTCTAGATACATGCATGTCTGCTCCGGGCGGTGTATCGTAGACTCTGGGGCATTACTCTGTGGTGGAATTTGATTCGGTCGAATGGTTCGAAGGTGGTAGTCTGTACGCATACGTAGCATGGTGATGGAAGCTCTATGCGGAATGTAGCGTTGTTATATAGAGATCCATATGTCATTCTAGTATAGGATGAGAGATTGCGTATATTTATGTGGCATTGCAGCGGTGACCGTGCGAGTGGGGTTCCATTGTGTATACCTTAATACTGGGGGTATACATATGTATATTGTATTAGGTTAATCTACTGGGATTAGGTAGGTACAACGTGTGTGTAAGCCTTGGGTGCTATTAACACAAGTAACCTAATAAATAAGAAAATGTAACTGAACGATATATGTAGGGTTATCCAGAATGTGTAGTTTAAATCTAGTCACCAGAACATGTGTTCTGATCCCCTCCTCATAACATACTTGCAGGTTAGATATGTGGCAGAGATATGACTACTTTGGATACTGATTAGGCAGTATTATTATCTGGGTAAGGCTATATTTAAATATATTTCATTCCATTCTTCTTTGAGATGTTTTCTGAGCTCTGATATATTTATTATCTCTGTCTTTTTTGTATGATACCAGACAAACCAACATGAGTCTTGATAGATTAGTATTTTGAAGAAAATTTTTTTCAGTTTGTCAAAATTTTGGTTGTTACCTTCTCTATGGACATCAGACATGGCATGGATAATTAAAATGTGGCATACACATTTTCCATCAATGTTTGGATATTCATAAGGATAATTATGCTAGTTTCGGGCCATTTTGGACTTCTTGAGCATTAAGGATAAATTTTGACGTAGTTGACTAAGCTAACTCACTCAACGGGGAAGAAGAAGGACATTTTAGTCAAAGTTTAGAATCAACAAGAATATTGCTATTTTGTTGTAAATGCTTGGTACTCAACTATTATCCGAACTTGTACAACATCGTAATCAGATGTTATATGATGAATGATTGTTATAAAGTGGACATAGGCGTTAGTGCCGAACCATTGTAAAAGTTGTGTCTTCTGCAATTACTTTACTACTTATTTGGATTACTGTGTTTCAGTTACTCATACACATTGGATGTTAGCATGAGTTGAATAAAGAGACAACTCCCCTCGTCAACAGTCTGGCATGCCAGGAAGGGAAAGCACAGATTTGACCTCTGCTTCATATTAATTACTTGGATTTGGCTTCGGATTTTTACATCAGTTTTAGTTTCGACTTCAGCTTTACTCGCTTCTCACCATGACTAAGCGCAAGAAGCTCCAAGCTATCACCAAAACTCAAGAGGCGGAAGGAGATGAAGGAAGTCATGAGCTCTCTTCAACTGGAATTTCGTTGAACTATGTCACTCGGGAAGACGTCGATGGAATGATTAAGAACTTAGCTATGGATTTGAACGCTCAACTTGAGTGACAAGAAGATGCTTTCACTACCTTTCTCCCCCGAACCGAGGACATGATAAGAAGTATTTCAAGGCCGACTGTCCAGGCAGATATTATTGGAATGCATACCAATGTTCCTCCACCTATGACTCGAGACTTCGGCAAACTAACCAACAGGCCGACGCCGCCTTTCGTAACGGTGTCGGTCCCGCTACACTCGGGGGCACCCCTAATTCCGATGTCACTCCAGACCATGATCCTTTTGTCGGTCAAGTCGTGGGCTCCGCTACTGGTAATGTTTCTCAAGCGCCAGTGCACACAACATTGGAAGACAGTGCTCCCACGGTTTCGGGAGTCGTATTTGTTCCTAATATGGCTCCTCAGGTTGAAATTCAATTGCACATTCTCCTCATTCAACCTATCCCTCATTTGGACTTAAATACTGGGAGCACCAGTGTCGCTTTGGATAATTTAAATCAGCTGCTTGCTTTCGGAAATGGACCAAAGATCGCAGATGTCATCCTTCAATTCACTCGAGGCGGTGCCTTTTTTACGGACCTGGATTGTGTGACTTGCAGCCTGCTTTCTTCGGATATTAGGAACTTTCGTAGCCCACCGGATTTCAAGCTACCGGTGTTGGACACTTATGATGGTCGCAAGGACCTGACCGCACACCTTAAGAGATACATTCGACATATGGTAGTTCTCTCAGCTTCGAAGAATGTCATAGCCAAGTGCTTTTCCCTCTTCTTAACGTACATAACTGCAATGTGGGGAAAGCAGCTGGAGCCCGACTCTATCACTTTATGGAATGCTTTGATCACCCGATTTGTGGAACAGTTTAGAGTCTAGCTCGTCCGAAAAGCTTCATGACTCTCGACAACATTAAGCAGAAGCCTGATGAGACTCTGCGGAAATTCTTGAAATGGTTCAAAGCTGTGGCCGCTTTAGTCGACAAACCTAACCCTTTCATGGTATTAATGGCCGCAATATTTGGTGTTTTAGATAAATCTGAATTCAAGACTTCACTCCATCGGGACCCACCAAGGGACCTTGGCGAGTTCTAATTCGAAGCTGAAAGATTCCTTCGGGAAGAGGATGCGAAGGCTGACAACAAAAAGTCCTCAATGTTAATGCTGCTACAGACGAGAAGCCATCCGAATCCAAGAAGACTAATGTTTCCTCTTACTCTGAACTCACCCATACACTCGAGGAGATTTTTCGAGAAGTTCATCCCTATGCTCCTTTCAAAAGGCCTCCTACGAGGGAGTAAACTCAAAGAGAAAGGGATTCTGGTAGACATTGCATGCTTCACGATGTCGATGTTCACGATACGAACGATTGTCGGCATCTTGGAGACATGATAGAAGAGCGTATCAAATGCAGAGATCTGGCATGGTTTGTTTGAACTAGGGAGGTGGATCCAGGACAGGCACAACCCCCTCTAGGGAGACAGGATAGGCCCGGGACCAACAATCGTCCCAGGGGAATTGTTATCAATTAACCTCTTACTGGCTCTGACCACCGACAATCGTCCTTGGGGGCAGCTGGGGAAGGAACGTCAGCTTGACCACCGCAGGCGTCGTGGCCTCTAGATACGTATGAAACTAGCCTGGTATCGTAATGCCCTCAGAGGTTCCCCAGACATGCTGAAAAGAAAAGGAAAGGGATTCAGACAATGGATCGAAAGATACTACATATGGCTCTAGGCAATATGTTTTTCAAAACATACCTTTCTTTTGAAAATGCTTTTTTAAAAACCTTTTTGAAAATAATTTTCATAATCTTTTATCCGATATGGTAACCTTCAGCTTTGATACCAAGTGTGACACCGCACATCCATTAATGTCACGCATTAAGAGAATGCATCAAGTTTCGTGAAGCGTTATAGGTAAACAGAAACATTACAAGATAGATATAAAATAGCAGCGGAATTTAAAATTTTATTAATGCAGAAAACATAACATCGTGGTTCAAAACATCATAAGCCTGAAAATACATAAACCCAGTATATCATCTTAAAATTTCTGTCTTGTACTTTAAAACATCAGAGTACAATAATAAAAGAAGCATAATCCCCAAAACATAGCCATAGTAGAGAAACATAAAATCGAGCAGTACATCTATGCATCTCCAAGCAAGATGAAAGAAGAATCCTGATCAAGCTTGAGTATTCCCACCCTGTGAACTTGGGTGAAACGGAAGAGAAAGAAGAGGAAACAAAATGGGTCAAACATAAAGTCTGGCGAATCCAGTTACTTTTAGCATATAAATAAGTAAAAAGTATCATGACAGGCATATAAAGTGGATAAGAGAGATAACATCATGAAAGGCAAGTATGACAAGGTAAACAGGACAAACGCGATAGAGTATATCGCGCTTCTCTAATGATTTCTCTGCACCAATACTAGTATCTTATTAACAAGATAATCCCCAACAAGTATAAGATGACAGACTTACGTGTACTTCCAGTGAGAGGTTTTCACCGCATACAATCAGCAAGAAGCCCAACATAACGGAGTTACCTCTAAGGGTATTAACGGGCTCCCCAACATACCGGAGTCTAGATGTACCCTAATCACTACACTAATCGATCGGCTCCCTACTCCGTAGATACCCTTTGCTGGCCCCACAGTAGGGTGTATCACTCCCTAAAGTGGCATCTCTTCATTTTCAGGATGTGCACAGCCATATCTACAGATGTCACGACGTCTAAACCTCCTCTGTCGAATCCATGCATGCACATGACCCCATCGGAATGCGCCGCCCACACCGCCCCCTATGCTTGGATCTCTTACAATCAACCCATAAGCGTGCCCTGACTCCGACCTTGTTCGGATTACTCGTTTGATACCTATATATGCGTTACTGACTGAAACGGGTCCCACACACAAGATGATACAAGCTCCCCTACACTTGCATCCCCACTAGGTTTTCCATAGGTTATGCCATACCAGAGTAAAATATTGCATAACCCCATAGGTTAAGTTTGTAGGCCTATAAATAAATATTACCCACCCACCCAAGATTTACTTAACCCATTCTCTGTTTCAAACAAGTCTACTTAACCACTACTCAAGTTATATGTTCATACAATCCATATGGATTTAACTAGGTTATGTATCCCAATTCATTAACATATTCATTTATGGTTATAATGTGCTAGACCCCCCACATTAAGCCTACCACTTGTGGATGCTGGACATGCCGGTCGGTTTCAGGCAGACTTCTTCCACAAGTCGGACTTAACCTCGTGCCTTAGCAGTTTCATGTTTATACACTTAGACCCCTCACATTAGATTCACCACACTACACCAAAACCACCAATTTGACACACCAGGATTCAGAGATTTGATACGGCTTTAAGCCGTATCAAATTTGATAGGGCACATAGCCGTATCAAATTTCATTTGCTACAGCTCAACCAATCGACACCTCCCTCAACCCTTAAAATCTAATCGTACATCTTTAAATCTTCGGATCGTTACGTTTGATATGGCTCTAACCCATGCCTTATCAACATCATATTTTTTTACTAGGTTGATTTTCGTTTCTCACAAATTTGGCCGCTTCTTTTCAAATTATCTCATTCCGTCTCTCAATTTGCTTTCTCATTTCCCCATTCTCGATGAAAACCCTGCGAACGTAAAATCCGCACTCTCCCTCGGTAAGATTCAGTTGTTACTACTTTCATTTAAAAAATCCTTAATACTTTGTGTTTGTGTGGTTTCGTTACCTAGGGTTATCGCTGAATGGAGAAATATAATTCGTTGATTTTTATTTGAGAGAAGGTGGATTTGAAGGACGCCGCTATTGGTTCAGATCTGTCCATTCGAAATGGTTATCTACAATCAAGGTAAGTAACTTTCGCCAGGTCTTATTTCAGTCTTCTATTTACATATTTATATCAAATTCCAAATTAGGTTGATTTAAATTGTCATTTTTAGTGCCTTGAATGAAGAACTACCAACCGACATTCACATTTATTTTGGTTAAATATGATTTCTTTCCGTGTTTAGAATACTAGAAAGCAACATGTTCATTTGAAAAACAACAAAGAAGGAATAGAGTATAAACTCTTAAAAATGTCAAATTGTAACTATTTTAAATTTGATAAGTTGATTGGAATATTTTGTTTGTTGTACTTTCAAATCCTCTGGAGGACTGACCATATAGGGAAAAATATTTTGGTTTTACATGTTTAGAAGGAAGATGGAAAATGGGGAAAAACAATTTTAGAAGAGTTCCCCTATGATTTTGGTTTTGTATCTGTGTTATTTTTTGGCCTTTTGCCTTTGCTACTATTACAGTAATATTTCTCATGGATAAATAACAGTAATAACAACAGAAGCTTCCTTATCACTGAAATTTATGAAATACAACAATAACATAACCTTTATTTGCTAGTCTAGACGTGGAGTTCATAGTTACATGATCTAAGTTTTCAATTATAACATATTTTCAGACGCGAGAGCTTACTGAGTGGAACAAATAATAGATGCACTTCATAATGCACTCAATCAAAAGAAAGAACAGGCTAATTATTAATATTGATGCTTTTCCATACTCTTTTTACATTTGCAAGATTGAGTGTTTTCTCCTCAATATTTTATGGGGATACTTTATATATATGTATCCATGCTTTATAGAAAGTGCAGTTAGCATTACTGCTTCGATGTAAACCTATTTTAATAGTGTGAAATTTTGCTCATCATGATCTTAGGTTTCAAATATAATATGGAGAATCAATTTATTGCACTACGCCATAGATGGCCTATCGCAACGAAAACCTTTGGTGTTGCTAGCTACAATGTTGCATTGCTATGCTGTTTTTTGTCTATTGCAACGCATGCTTCAATGTGCTAGCATAGATATCAACATGTGTTGCAGTAGTCGCGTGAATAAAATTATCAATCCGCGTCAACACGATCCAACGGTCTAGATTAGGAATCCACATCAATCTTATTTTCCTTCACCGCCTTAACTACTTTACTTTAAATTTTCATTTTCCCGCTGCAACATAATTCTCACTTTGCTCTAAATTTTCATTTTCCCGCTGGAACATAATTCTCACTATTCTCAAATTCATTCATAAGTCGTTCTTTTTGCTGAATTAGTTAATTAATTTGAGATTCCTTCTGCATGAAAATTCATGATCCAGATCTGCCTCTCTACAAAAAAAATTAGGCAAATTCACTCAGCAAAACGAGGGTTCATCCAATTGACTTTTCATACCAAGCAAACCTGTGCCGCTACCTACCATTTCGAATACCTTCCAGATCGCTTATTGATGTCATCCTACTGAAGATCAAGGCTCTAGTGGACATGTGAGATCTGGTGAAACCGTGTTAATTGCGACATATCAAACCACTTCTCGAAGGTCCTCATAACTAGTCTTCTTTAATCTGTATTAATTTCGGATCAGATTCGATTGTGACAAGGTATGCTTCGATATTAATTTTCGTGATTTGGAGTGCTTATAGATAGTCTATTGCCCTTTGGTTGAATTTGCATCAATTTAGGGAGATCACATGGTTATTAGAAAAGATCCGGCTGGATTCTAACGTATATGTAATGACTGCAGTAGTGAATATGTACGCAAAATGTAGAAGAATGAATGATGCTAGGAAAATGTTCGATGTATTGCCTGAAAAAGATTTGGTTGCTTGGAATGCTTTTGTCTCTGGGTATTCACTAACATTCTTTTTCAGCAAGGTTGTAATAGCGTTAGTCATGTCTTTTTTAGGAACACCATTGCTCAAGTTGGGCAGAATGTTTGAGCAATCTCTTAGCTTCATTTGAATTGTTGCAATCCTATATTTGTTGTTGCTATCATCAGTTAAATCCACCTTTAGCTTTCAGTAAGTACATTAATATGTTTTTGCAACTCATTGGAATCATTTGTGTCTTCACTGTTCTTGTTAACTACATCACCAGAAAGTTGTACAATCTCACCTTGTTCAGCAATACTACTTACTTGCCAAACATCTTGGTTGTAATTTTGCTCTAGAAAGGCATACAAAGGCTTTAAGCAAAGCAATCACCTTCTCTGACATGCCTATGGTAATTTGATTAACTTCCTTAGGATTATTTTCTGTTAAATCAACAACTAAAGACACTTCTCTATGTTTCATGGTATCAACTTCACATGGTTCCCTATCACCTGCATTTGTACTTTTGTCATAGGCACTTTCGTTCATCATGTCTTTATTCAATGTTGTACCATATATATGAACTTCATCAATCAACTCCTTAAAATTAACATTACAATTAACTTCATTACTTGCACCAGTTTTGTCAATAGAAATGCTCTTGCATCTGTATTTGTTTTATGGTATGCATGCATGTAGCTGGCATCCGTCATTCTCAGACGTCATAGCTTCAGGTCAGTTTTCCTTCATAGTCATATATGATTTTGTTGCATGCTTTTACAAGTTAATCTGAAATAAAAGTGGTTGTTTGTTCATTCATGGTGATACGCACACTCTATATCCCAGGCTACATTGATATTAGCATATGAGTTCCAAGCATATGCTATAATATTTGCAGCAGTTTTTATGCCATCTTGTTTCGCCACCGTTTGTCTATGTTCACTTTACAATGCTTACATGTTCAGGCTGTGTATGGATGGCGGAAGAATGACAGATTTGACCATCACTATAGACACCTAATAGTGTTAAATGATATATAGAGGCATGGTTGTATGTGTGAGTCTGCGTATGAGTGAATCAAGTGAAAATGTAGTGAGGAATGTATGTAAATATGAATGACTGCGTAATATACGAGTGAATGTACAATAGTGGAGTCAAAAAATTTGTACCATTTGAAATGTTGAAATAAAATACTTATTTTGATAAAATACTGTGTTACAATAATATTTATTATAATATTATGAAAATTTTGATTAATAGAAGTTAAGGTGTAATTACTTTTAACAACTGTAAAACAAATTTCAACAACTTCTAGAAACAGTTGTAAAAAAGGTTGACTTTATTATAGTTGCCAGCTGTACTGGACATATTACAACTATTTTTGGTAGTTGTGAAAGGGTATTTTTGTTCTAGTGGTATCTGTGGCAACACCTAATAACGATATTGCCATAGGATCGCAAAGGCGTTGCCTTTGACTCTAAGGCAATGCGGCAAAAGGCAACCCCAAAAAAGTGTTGCCACAGGTCATATTTTGCATATAGCAACACTTTTTGGCACCTACTGTGTCACTTCTTTGGGGTTGCCGTAGGCAATCTATGGCGTAGTGTTGATAAAAGTAAATTTGTTTTATATGAGAAAGATGGTGGTTAGTTCTAGTTTACATTTAGCCATTGTTAGTGCTGTGTATGAAGTCTAAGTTATTGTTGCATGCAGATTATTACTACCTTAATAAATATGTACAAATACAGAAAGTCAATTTTAAGTTTAACTATTTTATTATGATGACATTAGTTAGATTTTTTGTCACTTACCTCTACATTTAAGTCATTTTTCCTATACGCTCTAATGGATCTTTACATTATGTGTACCGTTTGTTCACTATACATAAATATGTTTATAGAGCATCATTATTTCCACTCTTTTTTCTTTTGTACATTATTAAAAATGGTACAAATTTTTGCATTTTAGGGTGTATCCTGGTCTACATTGTAAATCAGTCCACTTCCCATTGGAATTGGTTATTTGCTCGTGATCATGCATCCTAATACTCACCCTTTTATGAATCTCCATCAGTGTCTTGATTCATTATGTTGTTTTGACCATCTTATTCTAGCTAAGTGTACTTTATGTTTAATGTCGATACCTATACGAAATTAACTACTACTGTATATTTGCCATATTATTACACTAATTTACAATAGTATCATGGTGTAGCTCGTCAATGGGAAAGAGAAAGTTAAGGGCAAAGCCTGCTCCTTAGAAGACCGGTAAAGAATTCAAGTTCTCTGGTAAAGACGACTCAGCAGTTGCTGAAAATAGTTCGGATCTTCAAACCACTGAAGTTAAGGAGAGGCCTACTAGAAAAATAAAATGGTGTGCAAATTATATTTATCTCTTGTTTTAATTCATACCCTCATTTAAATTGTTGTAAATTCTATGATATCTCTTATTTTTGATAGCTGTAAATTCTATGATATTTATTGTATTCAAATTGTTTTAATTTTGGAGCTCTTGCTGTATTTTATTTTTATTTTTATTTTTAAATTAGATACGGTTCATGGCCGTATCTAATTTTCAAATAGATATGGCCATTAGTCGTACCATAGTAACAGAGACGCCATTTTTTGATACGGCCCAAAGTACTTCCTAATTGCATTTGATACGACTAAAAACGTAGCTTAATTTGCAGTTATAGTGTAGTTCCACTTATGGTCGCTGGATATGCTGGTCGGTTCCGGGCAGATTTTCACCACAAGTGTAATCTAACCTCGTGTCTAAGTGCGGTTACAGTTTCTAATTACTGTAATTCTAGACATTTCCATTATTAATCAATTATTCCTATGTCATTATAGGTTTTCATGCCCCTTCCCAAGTTATGTTCATAATGAACCATGTACCCCAAATTAAGGTCTTTAATCACAATTTGATTTATGCCCCAAATTCATATCCATATATTTCCTTCAAGTTATGGCCAAATTTCCAATTACAAGTTATGCCCCAATTTTACTGTTTTCCCTTGTTCCCAATTTAACGTGTTCGCATATTTCAACGGGATGCCTAGGCTCAAAGGTAGCCTGGCTATATAAAAATAAAAGGGTAAAGATGAAGGGAAGAGGACATAAATGATCATACTAACAAGTCTAACATATAATGGCAGGAATAGGCATAAACATATAGTGGCATAATGACAAATAGGCATATAGGAACAGATTTGATGAACATGTGACAATAGAACTGATTCTAACATAATAGGGTCATCATAAACAGACATGATGAGATCTAAATAATGAATTAGATATCTAACTAATATATGATTTAGCCACAACAAAATATAAACATGCATGAGGTGATCTAAACAGTGAATTAGATCTATAAACAATGGCAGATCTAACATGATAAATAGGTATAGGTTCAGATCTAGTTCAATAGTCATGTCAGAATAACTTAGATAAACAGGTTATAGCTGATCTGATATGATTCAAATAGTCACAGGCATAATCCAAGTTATAGTCATGTCAAGATTTACGTTTAAACATTTAGATCTAAAATTAACATAAACACACTGTGATTAGATCTAGAAAAAAAGAAGAAAGAATTGCTGATGTTGAATCACAGATCTCTAAAACTCTAGTTGATTGCTAAAGAAGAAAAGGCTTGATTTAATCTGGATAGAGGCAGCATCTAGTTCTCCGTTATTTTTGGCGTGGAGAAACAAGAGAAATGGGGTCTTATTTATAGCCTAAAGCCAACGAACCAGGTCAAGAAAGGAGTCCATATTCAGCCAAAAGAATCTGCCTATATTTGCCGCAAGGGGGTCGACCCATGGGTCGGCACCTCCTTTTGGGGTCGGCACCCCCTTATGGGGTCGACCCAAGGGCGGATACCCCTGGGTGGGAATTTTCTCGCTCCCCAAATTTCTGCGATTTTGAACTATTTTGATTTTTTGGGCTTATTTAATTAATATATATTCTTCTTATGCGTATACAAGTTTTAAACCTTAATAACTTCTTCATACGGTGTCTGTTTTACGCAAACCAGGTGTTTATTTAGACCAGAATTCCGAGACGAACACAATGGCGCAGTTCGTTTCCCTTAATTCTGAATATTAAATTAATTATTCTTTAATTTATAATCTTTTAATGTTGTTAAAACTATGGGGTGTGACATGTTTTGGCGGGCAAATGTTGACATGCTTTTTAGTCAAAGCTGTCACACGTCAAGTATTTGGTTAGCAACGCGCTCATGCATGTAGAACATCGCCAGAAAACACAAAGCAGTTGGGTCGAAGTTGCGTCACAAACATAAAAAGGCCCAAAACTCCTATCAGATGAACACTTCTGGGCCTAAGAACATCTGTTACGATGCTTTGTATTTTAACTCTTGTAGAAGGCGATTTGAGCACCGAGCATAAAGAAAGCCGAGTGCCAAGCCGAAGGCGAGCCGTCAGCGGGTCCGTACGCAACACCGGTGGGGATCTGGTGCCCCAAAGTCCCAGTGGAGATCGACCTAACCAATTAGGTCGAACAAGTGGGCACCGCTTGGTTCATTCGATTTCCTCCCAGCTAGAAGCTCGGATCCCTCCAGTTTGAACCAACGAAAACTCGAATCCCCCCACTTTGTGTTTGGGAACCTCGACTCTCTCAACAACAAGATTTCAGACCCCTTAACACCAAAATCTCGGCCCCCTCACTCCTTTTCGTATCCCTCCGGGGGATATGATTTTTCGTATCCCATAGGGGATACGAATTTCGTATCCCTCACCAGGGATATACGAATTTCCTATTTCTTGGCTACTTCAAGGGTCCGAAATTCTAGCTTGTGGTCCCCATTTCCTACGTACTCCCACCTAACCTCTCGCCTATAAATACCCCAAGCCTTGTCTTCATTTGGAGCTTTCTCCCTTGGAAATTTTGGCCTTTTAGAGTTCCAAGAGCCTCATTAATGGTAGCCACCTTCTTGTCCATGGCCATCGGACATGGCATGGACAATTAAAACATGGAATCCATGTTATCCATCAATGTTTGGACATTTATAAGGATAATTATGCTACTTTCGGGATGTTTTGGACTTCTTGGACATTGAGGATAAATCTGGACACAGTTGACCAAGCCAGCTCACTCGACGGGTAAGAAGGACAATTTAGTCAAAGTTTAGGATTAATAAGAATATTGTTATTCTATTGTAAACACTTTGTACTTAACTATTGCCCAAACTTGTAAAACATTTTAATCGGATGTTATATGATGAATGATCATTATAAAGTGGACGTAGTCTTTAGTGTCGAACCACTATAAAAGTTGTGTCTCCCACTTTTACTTTACTACTTATTTGGATTACTGTGCTTCAATTAGTCATTTTCATTAGAATCAACAGGTAGTCGAACTAAATGGAAAATCTGTGGAACAAAAAGGTTTTCTTTTTCATAAATTTGTATGACATCTATCTTATCTATTAATCTGAATTCTTTGTTCTCATGGTATTGCAAAATCCATCGTACTGGATCAAATTTTGGACTGTATTTTGTTTTATCATGGGAATTGGAATTTCTTTGTTCGATTACTTTAACACCACGTAGATTACCGATTTTGAATTTCAAACAATATCTATGTACTGTGGTTATGTCACAGTTATGTTGATTTAGCTAGTTGTGGTCAAGATTTTAAGAAATTTCCTCCCTTTTGTCATATATGGCTATGCGCATATCCTGTTTGTTTAAATGACTTAATCATATTTTTATGTCCATCTTGTGATTGTATGCTCCAAAAAAATACAGAAATGTTTAAATGACTATCATAGCTTTTTTGGTGTTATACAAAAATGTGATAATATTCAACATGAGAAAATATTAAGGGAAAAAAAGATAATCAATGGGAACTCATATTAGAGCATTTTGCCCTAAGAATCTTATATTAAACTTCAAGATTCTTCCTTGAGTATTCTGATATTTCTGAAACTCTGTGATCATGCCCACTCATTAAGCCTTGTAGTTCTTCGTGGCATGGTAAAATCGTAGAGCAAATGTTGTCCTTTATATCATAATCGAGTTTCAGTGAACATTTAATGGAGGAAATTAGATTCTCCTTTGCTTCATTCACATCATTGGTAACTATTGCTGCAAAAGATGTATGCTTAGATCGTAATACCCGATTTGTCTCAGATCTAGCACTGGTAATTGAAAAAACTAACGCTATAGTTCCTTCTTAATGTTCTTTACCGAAACATGAGCCTTTTCAAATTGTTGTGCATTATATTTTGCATCATCCATGCATTGGTTAACGCGTCCTCGTAAATAGTTTTGTTCTGTATCGATCAAAGCAGTATCATTTTTAATCGAGTATTTACTATATTGACAAATGACACTTTACTAGTCAAATGATGCATTTCATACTGCATATAATAATGATTATTAATAGGTTTTTTTGTTACTTTACAATAATTTCCAAATATATAGGACCTTGCAGATAGGAAATAATATTGTTCTCTGTAAAGTAAATGCTGGATGCCTTTATTAGCTAACCAATGTAAAAGGTAATCATTAAAATGAATGTAAAATGTTTCGCTTAATTGATGAAACTTTTCAAAGGTTGAATATTTAGAATAAGTTAATATTTCTTTATTTTATTACAAACTAGCATATATTGAAATTTTATTTTTGTGAAATTAGACATAATGGCAGGCTCCACATTTCGAGGTCTAATTAGAAAGAGGACAAACACACATTCTAGCCTACCAGAACAGGAAAATGACATGTTGAGACAATTTAATCAAAACACAATCACAAATACAATGAGCGACATGATTGAGGGGAGATTGGAAGATGGAGATGAAATAGGTGAGGATAGTCTTGGAGAAGCACAACAAGAGATGATGCATGGTCCACATGAAATAGAGGAGGAGAATGTGGAAATAAGAGAGGAAGAAGCAACATAAGTCATTAGGAACTATTATATTCCAGTTTGTGGATATGATAATCCAATCGATCCTGTTAACTAAAAAAGACCAATGGAGTAAAGAGGAAACCAGTAAAGATTCAATCATACCTTTTTATACAATTTTCTTTATGAACATCCTAACAAGTATTGAAATATGCTATTTAGATTTAAAAACAAATCTGCCTCACAACATATTAGGAGTATTTGGAACTTCCGGTTTACGGAACCATGGTATACGTTCTCTAAGGTTCCTCAGGAGAAAAGAATAATACTATTTAACGAGTTTAAGGTACAATTTTTTTATTTTGGTTAGTAAATTTATTTTAATGCAATATGTTTCAATGACACTTCTATTGACAGCGAGCATACACATATGATGTTGTGTACGAGCAAAGTGTTTTTGATATCTAGACAAAAAAAAAACTTCCTCAATTCTAAAAAAGAAACTATACTACGCACGAGAGAAGGCAAAAACATTACGACAAACTAATAGGATGATTAGGTCGAGACATACCTTCTAGTTGGATACAAGAAAATGTTTGATATCAAAAAATTGATACGAAATGGCATAAAAGTACATATAATGAGAAAGGAGCCAAGATGAGAAATAATCGTTTGCCGCCAAAAGAAGGGACCCTCACACGGCATACCGCTGGTTTGGTGTCTATATCTTCGCATATGCATAATTAGCAGGCTATAATTGTCTTTCGTACTCACGGGACATAAATTTGACATCGCATTATTCACTCCGTGGACACCTATGCTTTAAAGGTAGTCCTTGCATGTATGGTGCTCATTAAGTAAGCATTTAAGTCAGTGTAAAATAAATTCATGAAACCAAATTTTTAGTTAAATATACCCAAGACATGTCGCATAATTTAGTGAACATGGAAACTCTCTACTATTTTTTTTTCCACTTAAAGTCTTACTATAACTTGAACTTATATCAAAGGCTTGTAACATATGCTCAAAAATTACTGCATGTAGGAGACAGTAAATCTGAAATTGCATTAATACCTATGCAGCTAAACCCCGCTAAAACCTTGCAATATCCTCGCTATACCCATAGCACTCCTCAACCGCTACGATATTTCAATTTAGTGCTAATGAGCAGTAGATCCTCTGCATCCACTATTTTCTGTTGCATCCATTAAATCAAGGATTTTTAGCATCCGATTTAGCATTATTAATATACAGCGCTTGGTTTGACCTTTTAAAAAGTTCACTAAATTTCGCATAAAGGGCTAAATTTAAGGCATACGTGTCTAATATATAGTAACAATCAATTACATCATCAAATTTAGCCGAAGAGAAAGACGATTAATTGATTTTCAACTATTTGGTTTTACATCTAATGAACCTCTTTGTGCCTCCGTTATATCCTCGTTATTTCCCCACTTTATCCTCGCTACATCTTTTACACCTCCACCTCTATAGAACCGCTAAGCACTTTAACTGCACAGATTCGTGCACAGTCTCTATAAACTTATGCAAGCTTACTGTTTTCTTATGCGTATTTATTAAAATCAATTTAGTATACATGAAATAACACAGACCTGGTATGTCATGTGTAAATTATGCTGTTCGAGTATTGAAATACATATATAGTGAAATCCTTATGTTCTTAAAGTCGTATCGTAATGCATTTGGAGCAATTTCTATCATTACACTATAAACGGCCTAACACAACGCAAATTTTTTTTGGAACAGGCCCAAAAAATGTTGGCATAGGTCTTTGGCAACATTTTTAGGGTAATGCAATTTCACCATTGCCTTAGACCTCAAAAGCAACATTTTGTCCCTCTACGACAACATAACAAATATTGCTACAAAAAACCCTATTTAGGCCTATAGCAACATCCTTAGATGTCTGTAACAACATTCCAAATTGTTGCTATAGATATTTATATTAATTTTTAAAAAAAAAATGTATATATATAACAAAAAGGAGAATTAAATGCTGCAACACAGAATTAAATATTCAAACATAATTTTTATTCAAATAAATATTTTATTTCAACATTTGAAATAGTACATATTTCTAACTCCACTATTTACAATTCACTGGTAATAGCATGTCAATCACATACACGGATATTCCTCATTACATCACTCAGTTAACTCATTACATATGCAGTTTCTATTTATACAGACACTAACGCTGACAAATATATGCCGAGTCGAAGGCGAGCCGTTAGCGGGTCTGGGCGTAGTGCTGGTGGGGGGTTCGGGTCCGCACAGTCCTGGCGACGATCGACCTCTCTGAAATGACTTTTTTTGTTTCAAACTTCCACTTTTGTAACAAGTCTGTTATTTACAACTGCTACCTGAAACAACACAGTTTGAGATTAAATTTAGGCAAAATATATTGTACATATATCAAACCTCTCCATTAGATTTGAACAGGAAGATAGACAAGTGTTGATATCATATGATCACTGAACTACATTATAAACTGTATTGTGTCATAGTACTATAACTTTATTAGATTGCATGACATACTATGATGAGTTCTGGCCGTCTCCTGAAAACAACATGATGTATGGATTGCAAGAGACTGAGTGAATGACAAATAATCTAATAACCATATAAGCATTAACAAAAAAACAATCACCTTTTACTGATTCATGGCTAGTTTCAGTCTGAGGCCTTTTAGCTTGAAGAATCTTTCTTAGTCTATCTCTGTCAGCACAGCTCCACAATGCAAGAACCCTAGTTTGGTATAATCATCCTCTCACTTCTCTAACATTTTCTTCAATGAATTGCCTTTGACAGCCATTTTCTAGCAACTGAAGGGAAACATGTCAGGATACAACATAAATTATAAAATCACAACCAAATCAAGGCTACAAATCTGATTCCAGACATTTATTTCCAGAAAAATTAATTTTAGTCGAGACATTCATCACAAAATTGAATTCCAGAAAGTTGAATATTCCAAACTCGACAAAATCGGATCTAAAAATCACAACCAAATCTAATGTTGAAATTAGAGATTATTTAGGGATTTGAAACCCTATAAATTCACACAAATTCATCATAGGTAAATGTGGGATTGAAATCGAACAATAAAACAAAAATCAAAAGTAAAAGGGGCAAAACCACATGCTAATTTCAGAGATCGATTTCAACTCAACAAGACCAGGATCGAAGATTATCGGAGCACCATTAGCGTTCGAGAAATTGATAACGGGAGGAAAAGTTGTAATTCGAAGAAATCAGAGCTAAAGTCGCGATTTGTTGAAGAGGGAAAACCCTTGTTTTCGATCGGCCTTTAAAGTGGAAGCCGACTGTACTTTTTCTCAAGTGAAAATAGCGTTAATTATTTTCAAACGGGAAAATGAAAATTTAGGCATAAAAGCTAAGGAGATGAAGGAAAATCAGAATGGCGCGGATCAGTAACATGGACCGTTGAATTGTGTTGATGTGGATCGCCATGTAGGATATGGAAAGGCTACTATAGCAACACTGTATAAAATGTTGCAACGTGTTACACTTGTTTATCTTGAGTAACACATTTTTATGGTAAAGATAATATCAAAAATAGAACGTTGCAGTAGGACCAAAATAGTATAGCTATTGTAACATTTTGGCTGGAAACAACTTTCAAATTCGTTGCATTAGGCCGTTTATGGCGTAGTGTATGTTCATTAAAAGATTCCTATGCTTGATATCTGTATTCAACAAAGCCTGTATATATAATTCTAAATCAATGTTCTAAAAGTTCCTTAGTATAACATGTTACCACACATCCGAAACAGTAAGTCATATTTGAAATTTGCAAGCACATTTCCAGTATCTACTTACATAACTTTTAAGAATTTAGAACCAGATGTATGTAAAAGAAATAGAATGCCTCGAAGTTGGCTGGTTTATATTCAAAGTTTTGGCTCTATGCTAGCACACCAATTACCCTTATATGCAGGAATCTGTCACATGCAGGAATTTATTTTTACAAATTCCAAAAATATAGCTAATTTCCTTTGTTTTGAACTTAGCTTTATTGCTGAGGAATATCATAATATAATTGAATAAGAAAAGCTAAACAATAATATACACACACACACACATACATACATACATACATACATACATACATACATACATACATATATATATATATATATGTGTGTGTGTGTGTGTGTGTGTGTGTGTGTGTGAACTTGTTATAATTATTGCTTCCTTGTTGTAATGGACTGATTTTAATGTTCATCTTTGATGGAACATGAAACTGGCCATCCGGTATCCTTTGCTGATAGTTTCCGCTATTAGCATACTAAAAGTGAGAAAGGAACATATAAAATGAGGGACTTATCAGCACCAAATGACACATTTGTTAACAATAAATCAAAAAAGTTTATGTAAGTTTTATTCAACCTGAACAGTATCAAATAGCTGATCTCTATTGTGCAAGTACAGTGAGTAATATAATACCCACCTTCTTGCGTGTAGGTGATCTCTATGTTGTGCCTTAAGGAACAACATGACTCACCTGCTTTAACATGCACAGGCGAGTTGCTCGCCTTCTTGCACAAGAAGATGAGTAATATTAGTTGTCTGTTCGCACATCATTGTTTTCCATAGACATTAGAATTTAATTAAAACTCCTTGTTTGGTAAAAGTCATATTCCTTCATTTTATTTACTTATTATTTCTCTCATTGTCGTACTTGGTTTCTGTAGTTTTTTTCTAATACAGCCATCAGTGAGCTTCAGTTGTCATATTTTACATCACAAATACACCTTTAATTGAGCATACATCAGCTGGTTTAATTTTAAGTTAAAACCATTAATATGCATTAGTCACGAACTCGCATAATCCAGTTAACAACATTTCTTTGTTCATTTGTGGGGTTTTATCGTAATTAAATCACTGGTAGTCTGAAGTATAGCTTCAGTTGTTTTATAGTATAAAGAATTTCCATAAACTAATTTTAAATTCTTAGTTCTCCTCCAATTCTCGAAGATTTCATGCATCGTCTTTTCTATGCCATAGTTGGTTAATTCAATTTAATTATTGCTTGCCAAAAATCTTAGTATAAAATCATTTGAAATTAGTGACAAAGGAACCTTGAATTCGAAGGCGTTACATGCATTCGTGCCTGAAGTATTTTGAGTAAATAGGGTCGACCCAACTTTTGCAGTGGCCAACACTTGGGTCGACCATGAAATGCAATTTATGTGTATTTATTTTCTTTCCGTCCTAATTCGATGTTCCATATGATCTTGTCCTGTGATCGTATAAGTCCTGTACCTTTCATGTAAAGTCATTGTGTATGTTCCCGGTGCATTTTCGAGTTTCATGTGATGTGTGCTTCCCCACTGTTCCTTGGTCATCATGCATTTGTGGTTTGAGTACTACTTTTCGTTCATGCTTTATTTTGCAATAGCCTAGTTTGTATATTGTTGTAGAACACAACTTTGCCTTGTTCATTGCGTGATCCTTTTCATTCTGTATTGTTGCTAGTATCCCTATCAGTGTCATTTTGCTTTTACACATCTACCCTGAGTTTCTCTGACTTCCTTTGTCGTTCCTATTGTGTCTTTTTGGTGTTGCACCTCTAGCCTGAACAGAACTTGGTAATGTGCAATCCTTCTAATACAAATATCGTGACTTTGAGTGCATATCCTAATCATGTTGTATGCATGCACGGTTTTCCGAGCTATCAGAAGAATCCATTGTGCTCTTTGATTACATTCAATGCTGGCTATGGTGGTGCTACGTCATCCTGCACTTGTTGAATCAATTGTCGATCATTATATTGTGTCATTGCTTGGTTGACCTGCAGATGCATAGTTGTTGTGCGAAGGCTTTCTTGTATTTCCTTGTGCCACTGCACCCTGTTCAGGCATATTTATGCACTCATGCACTAGCACATATTTGTTTGTTGCATGCTTGGTCTTGTTCACCCTTACGTGTTAGTGATTTGTGAAGAAACTCAAATGCTCATAATTTACATTTTATTTTGCCAAATAAGAGTGTATCCATATTGATAACGAAAACGTAATATCAACATCAAGCTATTAAAATCTGCAACTTAAATGCCCAAACGGCTAGTAGTAACATTACTATTATTGCTATTCGTGCTTAGGATTAGCTTTGCATAGTACATAAACTCTTCCATAGCACTTTTTGTTCTTGCAATATTCGCACAGTTTTTTCATTGACGAACATACCTTTATGACTGCATGACGAAGCATGACATACATTCGTGCTTGTATAAAAAATATTCTTAAACTTTGCATTTTTATTTATCATAATATTTTATACCAGGCTATATATATATATAATCTTTCCGTGTTCTTGCGCTCACCTATTTGACAAAATGAAAGCCATAATAAAACTGCAGTTTTTTTTATCTCACTAGTTATATAAAAGTCCGACCAGACCTTTCTTACTGTTTTCTGGAATCGTACTTAAAAAAAGAGATTAGTTAAACGAAGATGTAGCCAAATGGAATCTGAAACTTTGGATAGAATTTTCTGGAGGACTAACAAGAGGCAGAGTTTATGGAGCACAGAGTTTATGGAGCACCGTACATCGATACTCGTAGTATGTCAAACAAAAGCTCCAAATATTCAATTTCGGCAGATAATACCACTTACTATGCTACACCATTGGATTCATCCACAAGTATGTTGTTGATGCCACAGATTAGAAAATTAATTGAAAAGAAAGCACAATTAGCATTGAGTGGAAAGTATGGGTCTGCTGCACCATCAGAGTCACCACAACCACCGCAAGAAACATGTCAAGAATGTTCATTTCTTCAAAATGCTAATCAAGTTCCACAACAACCCAGACAAGTTCCGCAATCTTCTTTTCAGTTTCCTCAACCATCAATTCCATATAACCAAACATTAAGAAGATTTTGATCTATTCTTTTTCCATTTCAACCAATTTTGGAAACTTTGCACAACCTGGATCATTCACACATCTACTCGGACCTATCACCAATGAGTATAATTTGCAACCAGGATATTATCATGTAGCAACTGACAATGGCACTTTTCAGTGCACTCTCAATGATGACAACGTGGAGTGAAACTGTATTTCTCTTCCATTTTCAACATATTTAGTGTTTAATTTTGTTTTGGCTTTGATTTGGATACTAGGACATATTTTTGTTTTATGGAGTGAAGCTGCTAATTTTAAATATTACCTTTCTTTTTTTAGTATGCTTGTTCTTTTATATTTTTCTGATATTTATGCATATGGTTTCCTTTAGTGTTTATATATTTACACTGTTGAGTTTTGTGCAGCAGTGAAGTTAACATGTGTAGCAATGAGGGGTGTGTGTGTGTGTATATATATATGGGGAGGGATCCGCTACACCTCTTATATTGCACGTGAACCCTCCCCCTGAATTCCATCCACACAATCCTCCACTCATTCTCCCTCTTCCCATTTAAATATTCTTTGTTAGTGGGAAGAGGGAGAATGAGTGGGGGATTGTGTGGCTGGAATTCAGGAGGAGGGTTCACGTGCAATATAAAAGGTGTAGCGGAACTCTACCCTATATATATATATATATATATATATATATATATATATATATATATATATATATATGCACTGTTGAGTTTTGGGCAGCAAGTGAAGTTAACATGTGCAGCAGTGGGGTTAATATATATTTTCACTGTTGCAGTTATAATTAAAGTTAATTTATATTGGCATTGTTGAGGTTGTAATTTATAAATGCCTAATGTATGATGAGATATTAGTATTACTGCATGAAATGTTGAAGCATGCTTTGTATTCACTTCAGCATCTGGTGCTTTTTTATGAAGTACATATTATAAAATAGTGATTTGTCACCGTTTTGTTTCTGTGTATTGGTCCTTACCAAGTTCAATGGGACCATGCAAACATCTCCACGTGTCTTAACCTTAGGGACAGATTTAAGATAAACTTAGTGGACTTAAGGTTTACTAAGTCAAATTTTGCTTGTCTTAAAAAAGTTAGGGACTTGATTTTTAGGGACAACATTATTTATCTCAAAGGGGTCCTAAAGAAAAATTAGAGACATAATAAGTTAAGTTAGGACCAATATAGGTTGTCTTTAATCATTGTAATTTTTGTAGTGTGGTGAACCCCATATGCAAACATGCATTGACATTAATGGCAATACCACTAAGTATAGAAGAGATGATACCCAAAAATATGATGTCTTGCTCCTACTCGATAGCAATTAGGATGACCTTGGTGTTTTCATTCTTGTTGGTTGCTCTAATCGTGCCCTTTTTTGGTAAACAATAATAAATATCGTCAATAGCTGAAGTAAACAAATATATTTGTTCAACTGCTAATAAACCACATACATGATCCAAATCCGGTGATGACATTTGCTGGATCAACCATCGTTATGTTTGTTGTAAGTTTTTCATAGCGCCATCTCGTATTTTTGATACGATTAGTGCATATGTATTCTGATTGCATTATATTTTTGTTGTGCAAACTCTGATTTTCCTTATGCTAGCTTCATGAGCATAGCCAAGGGTAAACTTACTTGTACACAGGTAAAACTAGATGTACAAAAATACATTTTACGCATGACCTTGATCAATTAAATTCCTTAGATATGGGTATGTTTTCGATTTATATTTTGGATTATTTTGCAGATGTCAATGTGTATCTTGGTAATTGCATTGGGAGTTGTTTCTGCGGGTGTTGGAACCTACTCATCCCTTTCCAAAATCGTATATGAGCTTGTTTGAGTTTTCTTTTTTCATGCTTTCACAATAATAATGAGTTTGTTGTCTATATTACGTTTCCAGACATTTTTTCCCTTGTATTTTTGTGCAATTTAAGGGTTTGTTCTTTGTGGTTTGGTAGGTAAAAGTAGAATTGAAAGGGCCACATTTCTAGGTTTTGACTATAAACTTGGTCGGTAACAGCAAACGATATTGAGTCAGTGTATTTTGTATGAAGTTATTTGTATTTTTGATGACCGTATTGTAGTATGAGATATTTGTAATGTCTTTATGCTACATATTCAATTTTTTTGGTTATTTTTTCTTGAAGCAAAAATGGAAAGTTCCTTCAAGATGGAAAAGAATTCCTTGCTTTTGGCAAGTGTAACCATGAAATTTCTATATGTAACGACTTTTACATGTTTGTTTGAAGCCACAAAAATTTATTTTTACTTTTATCCAAAGCAATCAAACTCTTTTGTCTCAAAATATCATAGGAAACAAAATTTTTTCTTAAAAATGAATAAATCTTGCATTATGACCAAGATAGATTCAGTGCGTGATTCTAATTTTAGTAGAAACTACGAAATTCATTTAGTTTTTATTTCTTAAACTTTATTTTTTTGTTACATATTCTTGTACTCAACACAAATCCGAGGAATATAAATTTTGATAATGTTGTAATTAATAAATTTATCTGCAAGTATTGAATTGTAACCTTTTACCATAAAACATTTGTTTGTTTTTCCCTTGTTATTATTAAAAAAGGTCGATTGTTAAATGTAGCTTACCAATCATAATAGATTTGAGAACCCACTAACCATTGAGAGGGAAAAATTACTTGAATGAAAAAAAAAAAAAAGAATATGACCACATTACAAGAAGAGCAGTGTTCTCCAACGGCTATGGGATAGCAGCTGCTGACGGCCATTGGTATACATAGCAATTTTTCGTAACGCTTTCCAACAGCATTCATAAGGGTATTTACAACGACATCCAACGGCTTGTATGGACATGTGACAAACCCCGATGATCAAATAGCTATTGGAAAGTGCTAGAAACTGTTGGAAAATATCGTTGTTTGCAAATGAAGGTCGCTGCTAATCAATAACCTATAAGCCGTTCAAAGCCAATACAAACCGTTGAAAATCTAAATATAAATTTCTACTTCTTTGCTTAGACATGCTTCCTTCCAGCCATGTACTATATATATGTGCAATAACATTATATACAACTATAATAATCACATATATATATATATATACCAAAACACAATATTCATTCCAAACCATACACATGCAATCTAATACACACAACATAATCCAATATACAACGTCTTGACCAATATCCAACAAAACATAACATACCAATATCCAAACCACATGTAAACCAACATCTAAACAACCAACAATCCAAACCATCACTGTTGACCTGTATTTTTGCAAGGCGATCATATTATGAATTTCCGACTATCGAAGTGCTTAGGATTTTGGCATGAGGTTCAGAAAGCTTGGACATTTTCGGTTGAAGCGACTAAACTCTCTAAGACTCAAAGTTTGGTAGATTGGAATCCCGGTTTGACCCATCTAGTTCAATTATTTCAGTTCGACCTTCCTTGATTCATCTATTCCCACCTCGCTTCACTTCAGATTAGCATGTCCAATTCGGTACGCTGAGTCGTCCCAGTTCGACTATCCTGAATCGGAAAGGGAAACATCCTAATGATGTGTCCCACTACTCCAACTACTCAACCTGGTCAACCCATGAACTCCACTACTTCCGGATCAGCCCTTGCGAGTACATGCCATATCGGATTCGGCCACTACCACAAATACTTGGATTTTTTACGTTTTAAGGGATCAAACTCTCATTCTTCAAGCGTATATGTCCAAGGACATTGCCATAGCTACACTCAACTCTTGTCTCTACTTTCTTACTGAAAAACAACTGTAGTTGTCACTACAATAAAATCACCATATTATAACGGTGTGAAACAGTTGTAAATAACTTTTTTCAATAGTGGTTACACCTTCGCATATTAAGAAATTGTAATAGAATAAAATATTTTATAATTATGTATTAACATTGCAACTAACTGTTGTTATATATCTTATTACAACCGTTATACTCAGTTATAATTATAATTTTTACGATAGCTTGTAACTGTTTTCGATATATAACTTATCGTAAGGTAGCAAGTATAACAACTATTGGATAACAGTTGTAGTAATAGATACTACAACCGTTATGCATCGTTGTGACTTCATAATATTTATAACTATTTTTGATAGTTGTAATATACTTTATTACAAGTATAATCGACAGTTGTGTTTTAAATCCCCATATGTAATGTATGTACCAGTTATTCACATATTAATAATAAAAGAATTCATTTATATATTAATAATAACATAATTCATATACCAATGCAACAAATGTAACTAAATCAGATTCATTCATATACATATTAATAATCATAGTTTCCGATCAAAATATAATACGTACCTAGCAAAATATTCTAAAGTTGTCATTCACATCACTAATTAAATTGTTACAAAAAACATAGACATTCTAGAATATATACATCAATAACACATAAAAAGCACATATGAAAGAAACTTTTTTTCCATAAAAGATTGCATTCTCTATAGGAGTACACTAGTTGAAAACAACGAAATCTTTACGCCAAGCTAAGGTTGATCCAATTGCTTCTCCAATGCTGCTCATCTTGAAATTCGACTTCCATTAGAAAATTTCTGCATCCACCGCCACATCCATTCAAAATTTACAAGCTTTTGGTCCAAGTTTTTTAAAGTGCACACAATAATTAGGATTGGTGGATACCACCGTTCCTTATGGAACAATTTTTTTTGCCAACTCAATATTTTACATTTTTTGGGCTCATCAGTTTTTCTTCCATTTTGTTTAGGCTGTTCTTGAGTCGTCAAGTTATTGCTCTCACAGTGTGACTGCAAAAGTATTTTAAGAATATATTAGACAAAACAGATGCATTTTTGACACAACATACACAAATCAGAACATAAGGCAGTGAAGTAAGGAATTAATTATATTAAGTTGGACATAACAGATGAATTTTGGGAGGACTTGCAAGAAAACTGAAAACAATAAGCAACTGTTTATCTTCCATCGCTCATTTCCAAATTTCTAGTTATCCGGTTGAACGACATGAACTATATTTCAAGTTTAGCTTTTCCATTATTGCGAACAATTCTATATTTAAGTAAGAGTATTCATAAACTAAGACAAAAAAATGATTATTCAAATTATATTCACGTCGGCATATTACAATAATCAACATATATTAGATCATTAGCTACAAGCATAGGTTTACTAATGTATGTTTGTTACAAGGCAAGATTGAGCTAATTAAATAAAAAAAAATGTAACATCACACTGAAAAATCGAAACATAAAGCAACTGAAAACACTGAAAACCGGAACCTATAAAATTGGAAAACATGTAGCATTTAGGGAAAAAACTATAGAAACGGTGCCTGCACTACAAGAAAAAGTAGAATAGACATCACAGTTTTAACATCATCGTAAATTCAGCCAATGTCAAAAGTATTTTTTAACATCGCTAATTTTCAAAGCGATGTTATTGGTTTCTTAGACATCGATTTATTGAACGATTGATGTGTTAAATACACTTTTAAAAAATTGAACTTATAGGCCATACCAAAAATCTTGGCTATTACATCACTTATTAGAATAACAGTTGTCTATTACATCATTTGTTAAATGTAGTATTGTTAATGATTAATAATTAGTAAATTATAGTTAATATTTATTAGTTATATTATAATTAGTAAATTATATTCAATATTTTTTATTAATTACAGTTAATATTTATTAATTATAGTTAATATTATAATTAGTAAATTATAGTTAATACTTTTTAGTAATTATAGTTAATATGTATTAATTATAGTTAATATCTATTAATTATATTTTATAGTAAAATTATATCTTACATTAATAAATAAATTGAAATGTGCTTTAACATTAATTATATTTTATAGTTAATATTTTTAGCAATGATAGTTAATATTTATTAATTATATAATTAGTAAATTATAGTTAATATTTTTTAGTAATTATAGTTAATATTTTATAGTAATTATAGTTAATATCTGTAAATTATATTTTATAGTAAAATTATGTATTATTGGTGAGATGGATTGTACCCAAAAATTATTAAAATAGCTGTTGTCTATTACGACTGATGTCCCGGACGGTATATCTTGTTTCTTAGAAAAATACAAATTAGAAAAAAAAAATCTTACATTAATAAATAAATTGAAATGTGCTTTAACATCAGTTTCCATGCATCATTTACATCAGCTTCATGCGAGATGTTAAAGGTCTCTTTGTCAATCTGCACCACCCATAATGAATAAAATCTAGCCGTTGATCACTTCTCTAATCTGCAATCATCAAAACCCTCCAATCAGCCTCTTCCACATCATCACTAACTCCCCTCTTCACACTTCAACACTCCCGCTTCACTTTTCACCCCTTCGTGTTTCATTTCTCAACACAGATAAAAGTGGAAATCGAAGTCTTCTAAGATCTCAAATCTCCTTGTTCAGGCTTCTCTCATTAACATCGCTTTGATTATCACGTCTGCTTTGGGAGTTCAGGTGACTTAGTGCTTTGAATCCGATTCAAAAGCATTTGGATGAGGGTATTGTGTGGTTTATAAAATTTTCACTTTGTTTCTTTTGTTGCGACGTTGATTGGTCATTATTGGTGAATTTTTTTAGTTCATTACATTGGAACTTTGTTGGATGGGACAAAATTCGACTCGAGCAGGGATAGGGGAACTTCTTTCAAATTCAAACTTGGTGAAGGTTAGATTTATTTTGGTCATCGTCTACCCCTTGGTTTTCTGTAATTAAGTGGCTGCAATATTGTTGAGATATCGTAAAAAATATATGTAACCTATACCTGTTATAGGCATTTGTTTTCTAACCACTAAACCGATTTTCTGGTGCATAAATTATTCTCTGGGGAAATTATGTTTAATTGGAAAAGTTGTTACTTGGATAGTTTTTCATATTTCTTAATCAAATTTGGGGAAACCATGAGATACCACTTACATATTTTTCTGGATGTAATGTTGTATTCGATGTTAACGATGGAATGCTATATTGTATACGATGTTAATCGATGGATATTTCAATTGGTTTGACCTTGTACTTTTCATTTTGTTATGTTGGTAATCAAGCTGCTTTTCTCCTTGCCTTTTGGTTAAGGAATTAAAGGAACACATGTTGGACTTTGCAATAAATATACTCAAAATTTTATTTGTTTGATGCTTTAACAAGCCTTATTTCTCATGTTTTGTTTCTTAATGAAATGGAGTCACCCAATATTTATTGTGCATATTGACGGTTGTTAATTTTATTGTTGCTTCAGCCAAGTGATAAAAGGATGGGATCAAGGAATAAAGACAAAGAAGAAAGGGGAGAATTCCATTTTTACCATTCCGCCTCAACTTGCTTATGAAGAATCTGGCTCCCCTCCTACCATTCCTTCTAACGCCACATTTCAATTTGATGTTGAGCTGCTTTCCTGGTCAAGTGTCAAAGACATTTGCAAAGATGGAGGCATCATCAAAAAGATAATCAAGGAGGGGTGAAAAATGGGAGAATCCTAAAGACCTGGATGAAGTTTTTGGTATGGCTTAAATTTAACTCCAAATTTCTCAATTTTCTTTGTGTTTTATGTGTATGTACGTGAAATAAAAAAGGTTGCACCATCACTGTGTATGTTGTGGATGCGTTCCGTGTTGAACGTAGATAGCATGGAATTAATATTGTATAATGTCCTTCTTAGTGAAATATGAAGCACGCCTTGTGGATGGTACATTGTATCTAAAATGGAAGGAGTTGAATTTACTATCAAAGAAGGTCAGTTTGATTTTTATTAAGAGCAATATTTTTTGAGTGTCGTGTATTATATGATAGTCTGGCGCATAATATTCCAAAAATGTTTATGATGAATGAGTTGAGTTCTACGCACATATGTTCATGGTGCTGGCTGTGTACACTCTTTATGTTTATGCCATGCTTGACCCTATGTTGATTCATGTTCATTCTATCTGTTGATGCTTGCATGTTGTTCAAATACACTACATGGCCATTTGAGCATTTGTTGTTTGTATATTTGGGCACACAAGACCATTTTGAGTCTGCCATGTCGAGTCTGGACTGTGTACTTCATCTTGTTGAGTTTGCTGTTCCACCATGATGTTCACTAATCGTATTCATGCCCTCTCATATATGCTGTGCACTCTTCATGTTCATGTTACTTGAGAATCTATACTTGGTTTTGTTGTCTAACTTGTGGGTCCATTTCCATATCTATGATGTTTTGATTATATTATATTTTGTAGTTTACTGCTCTAGAAATGTACGTGACAAGTATAGAAGAATGGACCACTGGAGCACAAGCTAGACAACGAAAATCAAGATCAAGTCAGCTAGAGTTATGAGTGTTGTTGCGAGGTGGCAATGTAAAACTGATTGTGTAATGTACTAAATTGTGTACGAGAAATGTGAATGTAAAATAGTTGGAGTCATAAATTTTTGGTATTTCATATGTTGAAATAAAATATTGTTTGAATATTAAATTCTGTGCAATAGTATTTCATTTAATAAATATTTATTTTTGTATATGTGATGACAAAACAATATAAACAAGCCATCATGGACATCAGTATAAAAATCATCATGGACATCAATCAAAAGCTGATATGGTAAAATACTTATTACGATAGTTAATTAATTATTTTAAGATGTCTTACGGCTGCTTCGACATTGTTTTTTAACTGATGTAAAAAAATTGGCACTTTAGACATCACCGACATCAACATCGCTCCAGAAAAACGAAGACATCATTTTTTAGCTATTGTTTATGTGATGTTTTCTCGTAGTGCTGAGGTGTATTAGCATGAGGAGTCATTGAATTTTCCTAATTAACTGTTTGCTTTCCTTTTAAATCATGTAAAGATTGTACGGATTGAAAAACTTTGCTCAACTACACACACACACACACACACACACACACACATATATATATATATATATATATATATATATATATATATGCTTGAAGTTTCGCTGGATTTTCTGGTATGGCATTATATTTTAGACATATTTGCATTTCTATTGCATAAAGCGTGGTAGTACACAAGAAAACCTAGGCATGGTGTGTACACAATAATACATCATAGTAATTTCAGAACCATATCAAAGTAAATTAACTGAAAAATAATAAATTCTCTCACCTATGAAAAATCATCTACATTTTTTAGTTTTACAATTGAAATTTTTTCTGATAGATGTACGAAGGAGGTCACATGATTTTTATATAGATGAACCAAACAAGTCATATTGTGTTGCTTAATAAACATGTAAACCTTAAAAGACAAAAAACAATGTGATTTCCATATATAAGACCCAGGCAACAATGCCACTCCACTACAAAAACATGTTGGTTGTACCCCTTAGTCTACACATTTGTTTAATAAGTCTTCATAACATATTTATATTAAGCAAGCTACACATATATACATCAAAGAGAGTCAATTAACTTTTTTTTTCCTATTTTTCTCAAGTAAAAGACCTCTTTCACAATCCTGTGAGTGCCTATGGTTATCTTTATATATTTAAAGAAATTGTGTTATTATATCTAGTGTGAAAATAAAGATTCAAAATATTTTGTTGCTTTGAAGTATAATAACAAACAAACGAATATTAATGTGACGACCGAAACTTCCCAGTAAAGTAAAGCCCAGATTGTTTTGAGAACAAGGCAAATCAAAACACAAATAGGAGAACATTTCATTGCTTATTACAACAATATACCTCAGAGTACAAGAATATTCCAGAGTATGATTAATTATATAGCAGAAAAATAATATCAGAGAATTAAATTACATTTAAATAGCAGCGGAAAAAATAATACAAAATACAACTGAAAGAAATACACGAATACAGAGCTTTCTGAATATCGCTTCAGCTGTAGACCAGGATCCTGTGAATATAATATCTACAAAACCAAAACTACTAGCTGCCCGTGTGGAAATTATGGGCACCCAGAGTTTAGGTTAAAACAATAAACTCCAGATCAGTCACGGGACTAGTATGAGAACTCAAAACAATTATTAATTTGATTTTAAAGTTAGATAAATAAGGGACCACGCCATATTACACGGAACGGGTTTAACCCCAAGAATACCAGTGCATAAAATAAACAGCGCAATGCTTTTTGGAAAAATGAAGCTATTATAAGACTCAGGTCCCATCACAAAATGCAACGCAAGCCGGAGGATAGAGTTTTAACTTATAATAGTCAAATATGCTTGGTACGTGAAAATTCACTTTTATTATTACTATAAGTGCATAGTGTAGAAATCAACTTCAAAAGTAAATGTATCAATCATAGACGGCATGAGTGCCTCATCCCACTATGTCTCCATATATAGGTTTACAATCAAAACCGCAAAGCTCATATTGGAAAGTCGGATTTCCATCAAGATGGCTCCTGATTCGAAAGATTATCGCGTAGTGCAATACTCCACGGCTTACGTCCGAGCTAGGAAAAACACCATAATGCACATCCGCACTTTTGGGAAATCAAGTAAGTCAAGTACGACCACGGCTTGTGTCCCAACGAGTGAAAACACCGCTTACTCTATTCCAATATATGGGAATCGGGGGAAATGGCCCTATCCCTAATATCAAGTTGTGGAGCGACCACACCAGCACAACTTAAAGCCGACCAAATCCATATATATAAAAAGTATATTGGTCAAACCTACTAATCAAACAAATCGTTCACCATCATACCGGGGTGTGAGGCTCGCGAAGTAACACTACACAAAGCTATGCTAATTAAAGCTATGCTTTGATCAACATCCACAAGGCTCTGCTTTTCAATAAAAGCCTTGATCCATTGCATCTTAGCATGCCACACTGTCAATCCATACCATACCATTGATTTCAGCCAATAAATATATAACCTCTGAGCGCATACGTCTCAGAGAAGGATGTTAAGCAAGAGAATAAATTCTCCTCCACCAACAGATATATATATATATATATATATATATATATTTAATAGAGATCAACGAATACAGCATAAAGGAATACAACGTCAGACATACCATCCATTTACTAGTCCGTTCTGAGTCTGAACGAAACCGGAGGCACCTTATTCCTCATCCCGTATGTCCAATACGGAAGAGAGGCCCTCGCATATCCGAACAATCAACAAGTACGTCCGGATGGCTACCACTTTAGCCCCTTTAAGGTAGCTACTCCAATCATGGGCATCAGTAGCAACTCATCCATTCGATGTGAAGATCGTCGGTCTTGCGCCGTCTTCAATCTCTTCGACTGTTAGTCGTCGTATCAATTATTCAGAATGGGTTAAACCCAGTCTTTCTGAATAACTGGCGCACTTTATAAACAAGTGCTATAAAAACACATCATACGCCTCATTCCAATTCAGAATATTCTTTTAATAAAATATTCACATTTTTAGGGAAAAGTTCCCATTAATTTTATCAAAGATAAATTCTTTTAAATTTATCCTTTATAATCACAAAAATCATTACTTAAGGATTATTCGAATTTAAAAGTTAATCTTATCTTTAACTGGGTTAAAGAACTAATGTCTTTTAAAAACATTGTTTACGATAAACCTAAATCTTCTTCCATTAACTATGGAATCTTCACGGAAATCATAATGGTGTATAATCGATATAAATTCCCATATCAAACTAGTAATATAAATGGAATTGCGGCGATGCCTTTTAAATTCCATATATAGTATCGGTCTTCATTCACAGGAGCTCATCTCGATTATTACCAAATCGAATTCCATTCGATTCCAATTTAATATATTAATTTGGAAAACTTTATTTTGGGAAATTTCCATTAAATCTTAATAAAAGATTTATAAATTCCAAATTATTTCTTCACGGTTAATTGGGTTGAAGAACAAGTGTTATTTAAAACACCGTTCACGACAAACCCAAAATCCCTGTTGACATTAAATATAAGGTTCTGAATAGAAATTATATCGGCTTATATTCAATATCAAATTCTGAAACCAACAAATATCGTATTGGGAACAATGATATGTACATATATCTTCCAAATTCCTCACAATATTCGTAAAATAAAGAAATCGAATATTGAAATATTCCGAAGTTAATTTCCATTCAAATCCATTCCAATTTATTCTTTAGAAAATTCTGGTTATTTTAAAAACCATTTTCAAATCCAATTTATTTATTTCTAAAAATAATTAAATTATTATTCTAGTTAATAACTAGTTCATTAAACAGTTCATTTCGATAAAAATATATTTTTATCTTTATAAAATTGGAATTTTTCGTTAAAAATCTTTCCAAACCATTTATTATGATTTTACATAATTTTTCCATATTTTTAATAATTTTATTATCGCCCGTACTGTCGGTTTCCAACAACGGCCACCGAATTGCATCCATAGCGACCTTTTCTGAAATTGATTTGGACATATCTCCAAATCTAACCATTAGATTTCAAATCTCTTATATTCATTGGAAAGCACTTTTCGATACAAACCCAATGGTTCCAGTTTTAGGAAAATCCGACGGTCGGATCTCCTTTTACGCTAATTTGAAGTTAATGGTCGAAATTCGTGAACGGTCGCTGCACGGCGCGTTCTATTCAGGCCGCTAAATATATATAATATATATATTATATATATTTCGTCGATTTCCATTTAAAACATACTTATAAATTATTTATAAATTCATTTAAAAATGATTTCAACTTCTCTTTTTTTAATCTTAAATAAAAATTGAATATTCTATATTTTCATCATATTAAAATGATAATATTTTCAAAATATTATATTTTGAAATCACTTCTTTTTTATATTCATTTTAAATTGAATAAAATCGATCGATAAACCCGTTCGGGTTAAAATGGCGTTTGCTACTTACGCGACATCATATTTTTATATTTTTTGTCCATCTAAAATCGGACATCAAAATCATAGTTTTATTTCTCACTGAATATTATTTCAAAATATTCGTTATTTTAAAATATTATTTATTTCAAAATATTTTTATTTTAAAATATTTTTTAATTCTGAATTGGAATGCGACTCAATCAATTACCATATAAGTTCAGTTATACGGATTTCATACATTGCATGTGTGCAGCGATAATGATAAACAATCATCAAAAATTCATACAACATCCAAAGTGCACTTTACAACTGTATAAGCATTAAAATAAATAAATAACGCTTACAACAGTCTGTCAACCCATCGATTGACATACAACTAATTATTGGGATCAGTGTAACAAATATTATCCCAATACCCGTGTGGTGTTTTCAAACAACAAATATTGTTTATTATTTGTGCAGTTGGGCGATGTGTAAAATTTATCGGCCCAATCAATAATCAGATAAATAGGTGTACATAAACAAACCATCCGGTTTGTAAATGAATATTTTATTTTATTTCTTTTCATGATAATTTTATATACAGCTTATATATAAATAAGCTTATGACAATTTTATATATCACCTATATAAGCTAAAAACAATATTTATAGCGAATAATTATTTATTTCATCTCTTTCCTATACATGTTAAAAATAATGTTTTTAACGAACAAATATATTTTCCAACACATGTGACATTTTTACTTCTTTCATATACATGTTAAAAATAACGTTTTTATCAAACAAAATCATATTCTAACATATGATTCTTTTATTCTAAACTAACATAATAAATGTGACATTTTTATCAGATAAACATATGATTAACAAATAATGATTTTATTTCTAAATTAATATGATAAAGGGACATTTTTGTATGAATAAAACATGTGATTAACATATAATGTTTTTATTCTAGACTAATATAATAGGGGGACATTTCATACAGAATGATAACTCTATAATGTTTACATTTCATACAAAATGGTAATTCCATAGTGTTTACATTTCATACAATGAAAATGGTCTTTTTATTTTTGATAACATTTTAGATAAAAAAAATGGTAATTTTATTATACTAACATTTTATACAACAAAAATGATAATTTTGTTATGCTAACATTTTAAATGACAAAAATGAAGTTTTGTTTTGCCAGTCGTTTTATATGACAAAAATGAAGTTTTGTTTTGCTAATCATTTTATAAGAAAAAAATGAAGTTTTGTTTTGCTAATAATTTTATATGTTAACATTTTATACCATAAAAATGAATTTTTTTCTATGTTGCTAACATGAAAATATACAAAACCATATTTTCTACACCGCTAACATGATAATGTTTAAATTAACAAAATCGTACTTTCAACATCTCTAACACGACAATGTTTTAATTAAAAAATCATATTTCCTACATCGCTAACATGAAAATGCATATACATGTTATTTTCATTTCATGATAATTTATATATAATATTTTATATAAATAATTTTTTTATGTACAACAATATCAAGCAATAACAATCCAAATCACAATCCAAATAGACAATCACGGTTTGTATAATCAGTGGTGTCGGGTGCTGCTAAGCACCATCTACATCCTAGTATAAATTTAACTGTAAAAATTTGAGTGAAAGGATTTCTCACCTTCGTTTCCACTCCGTCATTCTTTAACTGACGATTTGATTCCGTTCTGCTTTGAGTCAGTTCCATCGCAGTCTGTTTCACATAGTTTGTATTAAAAATCATATTTTTAATGCTTATATATATGGTAAAAATCATATTTTTATAACGTTATATATATATATAATCTTATCTTTATAATGTTATATAAAAATAACACATTCTTATTTCAATGGCTTATATATAAAAATATCACATTTTTATTACAATGTTTTATATATAAAAGGAACAAATTTTTATAATAATGCGATAAATGTTTTCAAAACAATGCAACAAATGTTTTCAAAACAATGCGATTTTATTTTGCAAACACTGCTAATTTCTTTTTATAAAAACAATGACATTTTCTTTTTACAAAACAATGTCTTTTTATTTACAAAACCATGTCCTTCTTTTATTTACAAAGCAATGTTCTTCTTTTATTTTAAAATGATGTTCTTCTTTTATATTAAAACAATGTACTCTTTACTTATAAAACAATATGATTTTTATTTTACAAAAACAATATGATTTTCGTTTACAAAACAATATGGTTTTCTTTTGCAAAACAACATGATTTTCGTTTACCAAACAATATTCTTTTTATTTTCAAAAACTTGTTTTTTTATTTTCAAACACTTGTTCTTTTTAATTTGAAAACAATTTATTTTTAATTTGAAAAATATGTTCTTTTTAATTTGAAAACAATGTTCTTTTTCATTACAAAACGATGTTAATGTTTATTATAAAACAATGTCAATTTTTATTACAAAACAATGTTAATGTACATGACAAAACAATGTTAATTTTTATTTAAAAACAGTGTTAATTTTTCTATTTGAATGACAATGCTAATTCTAAAAAAATGATTTTATATTTAAAAACAACATGATGTTATATTTTAAAACAATATGATGTTATATAATTTCAAAACAATAAAGTTTATATTTTTCAAAATAATGAAGTTTATATTTTTAAAACATTTACTAAATTTCAAATTTAAAATAATGATTCTTTTATTACTGCTATTTTATATGTTTTTCTTAGATAATGATTAACTTAAATAATCATTTGATACAAAATTAAATAAATAATTGATTCCTCAATGCATTGATTAAGGGAGAAATTAAAGGCCTCATCTTCTTCCTTCTGCGCATCATCTACAGACCCAAAAACCGACCATGCTCCATACTAGGGTTCCCTCTTGCGCCTTCTATCGAGGATGAGTCCAGGATCTGATGGTGCCACGACGTCGCTGGCATCGCTCCCCACTGCCGCCAAGGACCTGGCGGAATTCGATCACCACCAGCTCCGTGGGGATGGCCTCGAGCGCAGCGTCTTTGGGTGCACGATTCGCCCTCCTCGATCGCCTAAACATGATCACCCCTGTTGAGGTGGTGGATCTCAGTGAGCAGATCATCGTTCGCTTTCAGAATTTTTGATTTAGGTAAGGGGATTGGAAGTATTTAGTGATTTTATTTAGGAGCTTTCTGGCCATTCATTTTGAGTTATGGCAGTTCTTTGAACAATAGACTAGGGTTTGGGTACCGTATTTCGACTATAGTTATATAGTATAATATATATTATTTGATTCTTTTAATTATTTAATTCAAAAATGGCTTGTTAAACCATCCTAACTCCAAATGAGGCCCAACGACTGCCGCCCCTAGCTAATAATCCCCGTCCCGGACACAATGGGATATGTCCCATAAGCCGATTCGCCTGTTTCGATCAATTTTTCTTTAAATTAAAATATAAATCAATTTTTATTTAATTTGAATATACATTTTAATTTACTGGGGCCACATACTGACTCTAAAAATTACAGAAAAATGTATCTAGCTTTGTTTTGATGATACGATCCTAACGAAACTAATTTCGTCGAATTTGGAGACCGTTTGAAAAATGGCCATTTTCTGGTCGATCCAAATTGACTGAAACTGACAAAACACGTTATCTTTTGCCACGCTCACATATTAATTCTAAAAATTATGAAAAATGGAATCTAGCAATAATTTGACATTCTGAATCCAACAAAAGTGGTTTCGTCGAAAACGGAGGTCGTTTGTAAAGTGTAACGACCCAGATTTTCGTCGATTAATTTTAAATATTTAATATGGTTTTAAATATTGAATTGATAATATAAATGAATTTTTATATTAATTTATTGAATTAAAAATATCAATTTCGATTTTTATATCGAATTATCGTGATACGGAAACGGTAATAATTGAATTCAAATTCGAATTATCGTGTTGAATTTAAATTATATTTATTTAATATGGTTATTTTATATATACGTTCGAATTTAATTGTATAATTTATTTCATTGAATTCAAAATAGCGTTATAACATTATAATGACAGTCGGTACGCTAAAATAGAGGTTCACGATTTTTAATTAATGAGCCCCTAGATATTTGATTGTGGATAGGGTCAAAATCAAATCAGAATCTGTTTAAAAATGGTTAAAATCTCTTTAAATCAAATCAATTTAATAGGAAAATCTTTTTAAATAAAATAAAAGATTTGTTATGTACATATTCGAACAACAAATAAATGGTCTTGTACTAATTGTTTACTACCACATATATATAATCAACTCGGAGCTTCATCATTTCTCCATTTGGAAAACCCGAAACAACCAAATCCTTTCCTCTTCATTCTTTTTGCCAGTTATAGCAAATCAAAACCCACCGTAAGAAGGGAAAAAGGGAGAAAAGGGAATTGCGTTCGAAACCATGGAGTTCGAATCAAAGGGAGGCGTGCGACAAGGGGGAGTTCGACTAAGTTAACGGTGGACTGGAGGGTTGAGGGTTCGGCGATTGAGGAGATTCGATCTCTGATTTTTAGGGTTATGAAGCTCGATTGTTCTAAGATGGATTGAGTATCGACTTTGTTGTGATGCTTGCGATTTGTGGATGAAGGATGTTGCATTTGGATGGCATCGACGCTGAGAAAGGATGCTACGATTCTGGTGAAGTCGCAGATTAGGGAAGAGTCGTCGCGTGAAGATTGGAGCTGATACTTTTCACGGGTGTTAGTTGCGATGGAGTTTGGGGTTTTCTGGCCTTGGACAATCAACGGATAGCTTGCGGTTTACAACAAAAAGATGAGGATTCGTGGTCACCATTATTCGAGGATTTGCCAAGGGGATTACGACCAATTTTATGGGTGCGATTTAAATTGTGTCACTGTGATTTCCGAGGAGACCAAATGGGAAAAGTTGAGGTCATTTCAGAGGTCGACGCTGATGAATTGGAGAACATTTAGGAGTTGTTTTTAGTTTTGTGATGTAAGGAGGAGATCAGTTTTTAGGTGTAGGTTACTGAAGGAGTTTGGACTGTGATTTAGATGGTGTGATTTTGGGAAAATGCTGTGGAGTTCGGCAATGGGTTTGTCAGGATAGTGTGGAGCTTATGGCTTGAAGGAGGGCAGTGATGATTAAGGTATGAATTTATTCAAGATAAGTAATCAACTTAAATACTTTATTCGGGTGAAATGGTTTTAATTTATTTTTAATTAACAAATAATGATTAATTAAATTTGCATTAAGCTTATAAAAAAGGTATACCCTTTTCATAAATAATTTTGTTAAGATAGGAAATTAAGGTTTATAATAGTGATTAGATTTAAATTAATTTTATCATATGATTATTAACACATAAAATGTATACAATGTTGTAACACGCTTACATATTTAATACATCAACAGATTTCGACCAAACAGAGTGCGTTGAATTTGTATAGGCGAAGGTTTGTGTATGAGTCAAACCAGAATGATTTGAAGCCAACGATATAGAAATTTAAATCAGATATTCGGCAAACAAGGTGAGTAAATCTCACTCACCTTTTATTTAGAATTATTTTTATTCGTTAAAAATAATTGTTTGATGCTTGTTTGAAATGCTTTCTGGTTGATTTTAAAATATTAGTTATATTGGCTTGCTATTTTATATATATATATATATTGGTTTGGTGATTGGTTGGATTCCCGCAGTATCATTAGCGGATGCCCACAGTACCATTAGCGGACGACCCTACGCCCATGTATATAAGTGGATCCCCTTTTATACCGCGATATCCTGCCACGAAGCAGGATGGGTATTACTATGTTGACTAACGTCTGTGGATGCAGGAAAACAGGTTGGAGGAATCCAATTGGATTCCTCTAAAATATATTATCTGTTTGTTTATTTGTTTGCATATATACTGTCATATATGATGAGTTAGAAAAATAAATAATTGGTTGTTTGGTGTTTAAATATCACTGGGCCAAAATATTGATATTTAAAAATATCATGAAAAGGAATTTCGTAGATTCAAAAGGGAAATTCTATTTTATCTAAAATAGAATTTGAAATTTCAAATGAGGAATTCAAATAGAATTTGAATATGAGAAATTAAAATAGAATTTTGAATACGAGAAATTCAATGGAATTTGAATATAGAAAATGCAAAGAGAATTTTCAAAAGTAAGATTTTGGTTTTAAATGGATTTCGAAATAGGCTTGTTTAAATAAAACAGGGAAAGTTATAAAATAGTGTTGATAAATATAGTGAATAAATTATCAAGAGATAAATTGAATATTTGAATTCAAAGGAATTTAAATATGGGATTTGAATTCAAAGGAATTGAAATAGATTTGAATTCAAAGGAATTGAAATAGATTTGAATTCAAAGGCATTGAAATAGAATTTGAATTCAAAGGAATTCAAATAGATTTGAATAAAGAAAGTTCAAATGAAATTTAAATATAGAATTTGAAAATAGAAGTGAAATGGAGTTAAATATAGGAATTCAAATGTAATTTGAATATATAATTCAAATAGAAATTCAAATTTAATCTAAAATATGGAATTTGAATATAGGATTCAAATAGAAAATTCAAAGGGAATTTGAATATAGAAATTCAAATGGAGTTTGAATATATGAAATTCAAAGGAAATTCAAATATATAATTTGAACGTAGAAATTCAAATGGGATTTGAATAAAGGAAATTCGAATATAGAAATTCAAATAAAATTTGAAAAATAGAAGTGAATTGAAATTTGAATACAAAATTTCGAATAGAAGTGAAATAGATCGGAAATATTATGTTGAATTGGAAAATGGATTTGATATATAGTAAGATATATCAGAATAGAGTTGAATTTATATAAACGAAGTTTTAAAACGTTTATATATATAAATATAATTAAAACGAACTCGCCGCAGCGCTGTAGTTCGAAAATTGGCGATTCGAACTTCGATTGAGTATACAGAACTCGATTGAAGTCGAAATTCTTTGAAACTTGAAACGTCGGACCGATTTGATAACAGTTTTCTAATGAAGGAGAAAAATCTAGATTTCGTCGAATAGATATTGAGTTATATCAAAATCAAATTTTCAGAAAAACAGCGCCATAATTCGTTATTAAAAATATATAACGATTTATTTAAATTTATAAAAGGGATTTTAAGGAAATGAAATCCGAATGTCAATTAAAAGTCCGGACTTGAATTAGAACATGAATATGAACTCAAGTAAGGTATAGGATTTGACTTTGAAGCAAAATCAGATGTTATATTTGCATGGAAATAATTAATCTAAAAGAAAATGTTAGCTAATCAAGTTTGGAATCAAAATAAGATTTTTTTGAAAGTAAATTGGATTGAAAATCCATATTCAGAATTGAATATGAAATGTAATTTGAAAATGGAATCCAATTGGTTGATAAACAGTTTAGACGTATAATTGAATATGTTATATTCGAATAAAAAGGGGAAATAGGCAAAGCAGTTAATTAGAAATTAGTAATGGAATTTTTAAATTGAAATTGAACTTTGAAAGGAAAATAGAATGAGAGGACTTATATTTCAAAATTTAGTATGAAACGTAAGTTGAGTTTGGAATTCAATTAGTTTATAAGCATGTTAGAGTTATATTTGGACATATAGGTTCAAATATAAAAGTAAAACGGGGAAAGAGTTAATTAACGAACTAATTAACGAATCTAGATAAAACGATTGAATTGAATTGAAAATAGGTGAGCATGTGTTAGACAGGTATGGGATGAACTATATGAAGATTTTAAATGTATGTGCCCGACAAAAAGGTACACGTTTAAATTCGTATATGAGATTTTATACGCCGTATCGGCAAGCCGCTTGGCTTTTTCTTTTTCTTTTGGATTGGAAAGGGCCATGGGAGGCTATTTGAAATATCCCGAAGCTCCCGGTGCAAGGGAGGTTATGGCGAAATTTTCCGGGAATTTAAGGAGTTAGAATATTTTTAAGATAATTTGATAGTTAGAAATCAATGTATCGATATATATTGAATTCGATAAGGAAACAAATTTTAAAATAGAATATTGTTAACAAAAAGGGAAATCTATAAATTAGAAATAGAAAGCGAACGATATACATGTTTTAAAAATGAATAATTGGGTTTTATAGTGTGTTTATTCGAGGTAAGTGGTTTTGTCATTTTGAAGTTGAGGGTGTTTTCAGTCAAGGTCTGAGAGGTAATTTTACCCCAACTTGATTGATTTCATTTTTAATCGATAAATAGCAAGATCCAGTATCGAAGAGAAGTGTTGAATAAGAGTTAGTTGAATAAAATATTTTGGGTTGTCGTAACAATGTTTTACACAGCATTCGTTTTAACCCAAGTGGTGGAATTTTGGAAATATAAAAGTAAATATTTCCTGAGTATAATTAAAGTAGTCAGGAAAGAGATAAGTGAATGGAATTGTTTTCAATTTCAAAAAGAGTATATTTTCTAACTATAGAAATTAATAGAAAGTGATATATGGAAATGTTTTCCAAATAGCGAAAAGGTCAAGATGATTATTGAAAATATTGACAAGGAAATGGAGAAGTAATTTAATTAATTGATGAAATATAAATTAAAAGGCCCAGTGTTTGATTGATGTTATGGATGAATGGATGTTTGTTTTTCTTCGATAGTTAAATAACAAACTATCGAAGTGTTTACCAATATCATTGTCAATATGGAGAGACCGGTTGGATTTTTATCCGTGAACCACTCTATATTGGCAGTAGCGTTGCGAATCAGATTATGTGAGGATAATCGAAGATGGAGTGAAGTGAAAGGACTTTTTCTATTAATAGAAATTGTGCCTTCGGTTTCGTTCAATCCCAGAACGAACGTAAATGGACGAATGTCTGACAAAGTATTTCCAATAATCTAATGGGTTGGTCTGTATAAATATATATGGTTGCAACGAATTTATTCCCTTAGCATAATATCCAGAATATTTGTGCAAATCAATTAGTGATTAACAGATCTGACAATGTGGCATTCAAACTGATTGTGCTGTAAATGAATGGAAAGTGAGCGTAGCTTCAGGCCTGAACAACCGGGAAATGACAAAAATCGGGCAGGCAGCATGGCTATGTGGGTCGCTCCCATTAGGGTGTATAATCACCTATCTAGAGATTCATTTAATTCCTTATTTTGTTCGATGCTGTCCCATTCGGGAGATAGTTGCTGATCCCAACTGTTGGTGATATACATTCGATACACTCAAGCGAAATGAGTGGTCGGTCATGTGTGGGCCGGGTTGCAAGATGTTCTTGTTGAACCCAGGTGTATTCGCCTCTAGAGATACATCATCGGAAGGTGGTTCCATACCTTGTCATGGTTGGAATCCAATCTCCAATAAGCGCCTGCGGTTTTTGATTTTATACTATATATGTAGAGCGTGAGATGCAAGCGTTCTACTATTTGGTTATCTATTTGATGTAGACATTATTATAATATCACTGGATTTTCGTATCAAAGTATTTTGGGTTATAGTAAGTTAAAAACCGTCCGTGTTTACGTGTGGGCTGGTCTTACTATTATCTTTCCTTTCGAAAGGATTTTGAAAGTTAAACAATTGGTTGGAGTTTACTCACACCAGTCCCATGACTGACCCAGAGTTTATTTTGTTTTTTTTTCCTAAACTATTGGGTGCCCAAATTTGTATGGGCAGTCAAGTAGTCAGGATTTTTCAGATTCACTTGGAAGAGCTGGAAGCAGGAGGCTTCACCAGTTAGCTACAGACTATCATATATTCCGCTGTGAACCATGTTTGTATCTGGAAACAAGGGTTATAACTGTTCCAGGAATAACTGTTGTGCTCTGATGAGGATATGTATATACGGTTACTGATTTGTATTTCAAAGTTATGTTATATAATATATTTTATTCGTTCCGCTGTGAGATTTATCTTCGTTGTTTTTCTTTTATTCTAATATTTCTTTCTTTTTATTTCTCATCTTCTAACTTCTTTCTAATAATGATTCGTATTTCTATGCAAATTTGGGTTGGACGTGTGGTGTTATTAGTCAACTCAGATAGTACGAATTTGCGGGTCATTACATAAAGTGGCTATTTTTATTATTAAAAAAAAATTCTATAGCGACTATTCTGAATAGTTATCTGGTCATAACTTTTGATTCCCGCTATGAAATTTCAATTATTCGAATTCGTTGGAAAGTCATTATCAAACAGATTTAAATATTCCTTTTTCACTAAAATCCGTTTTATTTTGAATCGTGTACATTCATTTGAAATTTATAATTGAATTTTCAAACTACCACGCCATTTTCTAACTCCTTTTATAATTAAATTAGAAATTTTCATTCTAAATTCGATTTAAATAAATTTTTAAACATTATTATTTAAACTAAATTATTTTAAACATTCAAAATCTGTTAAAATTAGTAAAATAAAATTTTAAATTGGTTCAGAAATTGCGGGTTATTACAATCTCCCCTACTTAAAATCTTTTCGTCCTCGAAAAGGAACGAAGTTGAAAGTTGTTTAACTAACTAACTCAACTTTCATTTCTAATAAATTTTCAATTCAGTTCAATATTAAACTTGATTTATCTAAATTTATTATTCTGTCTCATAATGGTTAAATTAATTATCATTTCAATATTTTAATTAGTTAATCTAATTATCAGATATCACAACCAACAATCAATTAGGTGATTAACTTTTCAAATATATGTAATTTTTATACATAGTCAAAAATCATATTTTTAGTGCAAACCACAACAATAAACCCTATTTAGTTTTTGGTTCTCACACCAGTCAATTGGAAATATATAGCTATTCCACTTTCGAAACTCGAACATAAATACTGATGATGATGCATCATCATCAGAGTCATCTCCGGGCGACTAGAGTTTGATTCCATATCTACCCAGAATATTTGAGACTTCGTATTCACGCTAGCTAGGCATATATGCAAAATTTTCATATACTCGATTGTCCAAATTTAATATATAATAAGTAATCAAATACGTTTAATGAGATTTAAATTTTCAAAAAAAAAATTGTTTTCATTATTATTTTAAAAATAACACTCTTCGAACTCATTCTACGATACTACTGATCACATCTCTAATGAATCATTCTTATTGGATATTACTAATCCAGTCTCTGATGAATTCTTTTGTTCGGTTCTAATGTGTCTTGTTCTCCAGCTCTGTAAACCAAAGCTCTAATACCAAATGTGACGACCCAAACTTCCCAGTAAAGGAAAGCCCGTATTGTTTTGAGAACAAGGCAAACCAGAACATAAACAGGAGAACATTTCATTGCTTATTACAACAATTTACATCAGAGTACAAGGATATTCCAGAGTATGATTAATTGTACAATAGAAAAATAATATCAAAGAATTAAATTACATTTAAATAGCTACGGAAAAAATAATACAAAATACAACTGAAAGAAATACACGGATATAGAGCTTTTCGAATATCGCTTCAGCTGTAGACCAGGATCCTATGAACATAGTATTTGCAAAACCAAAACTACTAGCTGCCCATGGGGAAATTATGAGCACCTAGAGTTTAGGTTAAAACAATAAACTCCAGGTCAATCATGGGACTGGTATAAGAACTTAAAACAGTTATTAATTTGATTTTAAAGTTAGGTAAATCAAGGGACCACGCCGTATTACACGAAACGGGTTTAACCCCAAGAATACCAGTGCATAAACAGCGCAATGCTTTTTGGAAAAATGGAGCTATTATAAGTCTCAGGTCCCATCACACAATGGAACACAAGCCGGAGAATAGAGTTTTACCTTATAATAGCCAAATATGCTTGGTACGTGAAAATTCACTTTTATTATTACTATAAGTGCATAGTGTAGAAATCAACTTCGAAATTAAATGTATCAATCATAGACGACATGAGTGCCCTATCCCACTATGCCGCCATAAATAGGTTTACAATTAAAACCGCAAAGCTCGTACTGGAAAGTTGGATTTCCATCATGATGGCTCCTGATTCGAAAGATCTATCGCGTAGTGCAATACTCCACGGCTTACATCACAGCTAGTGAAAACACCGTAATGCACATCCGCACTTTTGGGAAATCAAGTACCACCGCGGCTTACATCCCAGCGAGAGAAAACACCGCTTACTCTATCCCTATATATGGAAATCGGGGGAAATGACCCTATTCCTAATCTCAAGGTGTGGAGCGACCACACCCAGCACAACTCGGCTGACCAAATCCATATATATATAAAGTATATTGGTCAAACCTACTAATTAAACAAATCGTTCACCATCATACCAGGGTGTGAGGCTCGCGAAGTAACGCTACACAAAGCTATGCTAATTAAAGCTATGCTTTGATCATCATTCACAAGGCTCTGCTTTTCAACAAAAGCCTTGATCCATTGCATCTTAGCATGCCACATTGTCAATCCATAACATATCATTGATTTCTGCCAATATATATAACCTCTAAGCGCATACGTCTCAGAGATGGGTGTTAAGCAAGAGAATAAATTCTCCACTACCAATATATATATATATATATATATATATATATATATATATAACAAAGATCAATGAATACAACATAAAGGAATAAAATGTCAGACATACCATCCATTTACAAGTCCATTCTGGGTCTGAACGAAACCGGAGGCACCTTATTCCTCGTCCCGTATGTCCAATACGAAAGAGAGGCCCTCGCATATCCGAACAATCAACAAGTACGTCCGGATGGATACCACTGTAGCCCTTTCAAGGTAGCTACTCCAATCATGGGCATCAGTAGTAACTCATCCATTCGATGTGAAGATCATCGGTCTTGCGCCGTCTTCAATCTCTTCGACTGTTAGTCGTCGTATCAATTATTCAGAATAGGTTAAACCCAGTGTAATGACCCGAAAATCCGGTTCAATTTGAACTGACTAAATAACACAAGTCCAACCCCAAATTGCACTGGAAACCAGGAAATTAATAGAAAGAAGACAGAGGGTGAGGAAAGATAAGATAGAAACTTAGAATAGAAGAAGAAGAAGAAGACAACATCAAAGTAACTCAAACCTCACAGCGGGATGAATAACATACAATAGATAACATATCTTTGAAATAAAAGATTGTACTTGCATATACATATCATCATCAAGTACAACACTTACCACTACAACAAAACATGATATTAGTAACGCTATTTAATAACGCGTTATTCTGAAGTGTTATTATTTAGTCTTAATTATTTGCTTCTCCATTTATTTTGTTGTGACCATATTAGTTAACGCCCTCTCACACGCTCCCCTCACAAAATTATTCCAGGTCTCCCTCAACTTCTCAGTTTATTCTCTCCGCCTCCAAAACCACTTCTCCTCCTCCAAAAACCATTTCGCCTCACAGAAAAGCAGATCCTTTTGCTCCGATCTTCTCACCGAAGAAAGCAAACTCCTTTCCATCTCCAAGCTCCTCAAGCAATCAGTCGAAGCTAGGGCAAGTTCGTGCATTTTGGATCTAATCTTTGATTTGGATTCTGGTAAGTGAACCTAATTCCAATGTAAAGTTGTTAGTGATGTAGAACGTTGTAGATTTGTAGTGACTTCGCTAAGGCAGAGAACTGGTTGAGCCATAGTCGTTTTCCAAACTAGGTTAATAACATTTTGCTTTCCCTTTGATACCCACGCCAATTTTACTAATGGCTTTTGTTCTTTTACAGAAGCTTCTTCTAATTTTGTGAAGGGAATGATGGCTACCACGTGTTTGCGATACTCTTGGCTGCTTTGATTTTACTAGCTTCCATAATCATGTGTTCTTTGTCGCCATATGTGGAAAAAAAATTGGGTAAGAATTATAATTGCAACATCAAATTCCTTGGATGTGTTTTTGAATTTTTGTTGTATGCATTATATTGGTGGACCCGACAAACATTAAATCTTGAGTTTGGCTAATAAATAGCTTTGATTTGCAATTACCCAACTATGTTTTATGTAAACACTTTTAAAATAATGACACACTATGCTTTTTGATTCTATTTCATGAAATAACCATTTAGTTTCTTCATTTTGTGCATATGTCTCTTGTGGGAAATCAATTCAATAGTGCCATGTAGCATGCCATTTTGGGCATCTGGCCCTATCCTAAGGTACATTACATGAGTCAATTTATGCTTTAAATACTTTATTGAATTCCCATTTTTTAAGCAAAAACATTTGTTTTTGAATTTAATTTCTAAATTCATTCATCGTTTTGCTAGTATGGGCCAATAGTGGTTTCTTCTATGGCATTTTTGATCACATTTGCAAATATCGTTTTGCAAATCTATTCTGAAAATGTATATGTAGATTTGATCCTTAAAAGCTGATTATTTCAACATTGTTGAAACTGACAAGTTTGACAGGTTTGATCACTCTGTATCAATGCCTTCTCAGAATCGAGGGTGTCTTCCTTGGTATTAGTTCATCAACTGAATATGTTTGGCTTACAGGTTTTTATAGTGAAATACAGCCTTTTTCAAGAGACTGGGAGATTATAAAATCAGAAAGGTAAGTAGAAAAGCCTTTCCAAGTTGTAGTCATTGCAAAACTCTATCCGCTACTTCAGTATCATCATATGTAATTCTGCTCTAAGCAGACTTATTAGGAAAATATGTTTACTAATTGCCTTTTTTATACTCAATTACATATTTTTTTTAAACAATACATACATCATCAGAATAATGTTTTTCCTTCAACTGATTTATATCTTCTCGGCTCATTCAGAAACCTAAATCATCTGCTCGGATTTTTTTTAAAAGATTTGCATCATCATATACATAGTGGAGTAGTTTTAGTCTTTAAAATTCAAATTCTTAGACTTTGACCCTTCATGTGACATTTGTGCCAATGATTTGATCGATCTATTTCAAGATTCCAAGATCAATTTTCATAGGAATAAGTGCGACGTTAATTTTGTGAAGTCTTGGGAGCTTTTGATGACCTGTGGAGTTGTGCTGCATGATTTTGTTAATTGATAAGATTATCCATCTTTTCAGATACTATATAGACGTTCTTCCCGTAAATAGATCAAATTGCTTAGTAACACTTATTTGGAAAAGGTCATTTTTGTCCTTGACAATACAACATCAAGTTGGAGGTCATGGCATCAACAGAGCACTGAGCGGATGCAAGAAAAATATGGATACAGAGCTGGCAGTTATGGTGGGAAGAGATTTTTGAGATTTCGATGACTACTAACGCTGAAATGTGGTGATTTAGTAAGTTTATCCTACTCTTTTTAATTTATATTGAATAAACATGACTGTTTTTCAGTATTATCTAGTTTCATATTAGAAGATAATAACTTGTAGCTTGATAGGCATAATAATAAATGTAAGTCTTGTATGTTTAACATACTTGGAAGATAAGAGACTGTTTTTCGGTATAACCGATTTCATAAAACTGCTATAACGTTAGCCATGGGTTTGTGTAAATATAGTGGCAATTATGATAATATTATTGTAACTTCTTTACTGTTGTGTTCTGGGCAGTTAATGTTCCGATCAGGTAGCAGTTTATTCAACTTTTATATATTTAATTTTAACACAAAAGACATGAAGATGCTACCATCATCAATTGTTCATATTATCTCAATTTTGATGCAATATAATGTCATATAACCATAATTTTTAAAAATCAAATTTGGTTATTTTTTTAGAAAGAATGTATAATATTAATTTTGATGAGATTGTGAAAACTCAGACTGAAGCAATATGCGTTGAATGAAATATTAATTTTACCCTGAGAACCAAGCATATATTGGCATATATAGCATGCATATACATTTTTTTTGACAGCGAAATAATTGCTTTACAGTGTTATATGATGCATACAATAATGCAAATGCATATTGTTGATGCGTCCTCCATCCCTTAACTCCTATTTTTAGCCAACTAATTGTCAATAAAAGGTGGTTTTAATCACTACGACAACTAGGAAAAGAATAGGGTTTTAATGTTAAAATTTTCAATTATTTTGTATGCGGCGGATTATAACATAAACGAGAAACATGTTTCTCACATAAGTATCGTACTTACTACAATCTAATTTTTCAGGTTGTAATAATAGTTTTTAGTTCACGTGTATGCTTATTGTATGTCCGTATGTATATATGTTTTGTACATATATTTTGCTGAATGTAAAACTTATTTTGATTTTTTCGTCAAGTTAGTATATGTTTTCTTCATATTACAATATAATTACTTGCTTCCTCTTCCTTTGATGAGTTTCATGACTGATTACCATATACATATTATTTATGATTTGTTTTGTTTTATTCTATGCTAAATAGGTGACAAAAAAGATATATTGCAATTCCAGGATAAAATTTAGCGACTCTCCTAAATTTGATATTTAATAGTTTGTATGTGTTTAATGTATATAACTGTTATCTATAATACAGTCAACAAAGTTTTTAATTATGAGGAAAGTTGCATTTATTGTCCTTTAGTTGTAGCAACACTGTAGTTAACTTTAGAAGTAGTATGTAGATTAATGAAAGGGAGCTGTGCATTATTTATATAATCTGTTTTGATGGTGATCAACCTTGACATTAGGTTTTTTGAACACAATTTGATGAAGCTTTCATTTTATCAAGCTTTAGAATATTTTTTTATTGACTTTAATAATAGTGATCTACAAATCACGTGTCATCTTCTTTTCCATTTTATTTCAAACATTTACGTGTATTAAGGTTCATATACCATTGTCTATTGACTTTATTTGCAAGTGCAGTGTCATAGTTTTCTGCATTTAATGCATCCGTTTAACGTTCCATTTTTTAGAACCCAAACATTTGCTTTCAGTGCTGTTAATATCATTTTAAATATTTGTTATAATTATTTTATCACTTTTTTGCGTTTGCTTAATTCATGTAATTCCATGTATAAGAATCACCATTCTAAGCTTTTAGACTTCTTCGCATTTATTAACTGTACCATTCATTCCTTGTCCAGCTTTCTGTTGGATGAATGTACTTATGAGCTTGGGCTTTGAAAGTTAACATCGTTATAAAAGGATATATCTGTACTTCCAATGGATAGTAGAATAATTATTGCTACTTTTATATAAAAATAAGCTTTTGTTTCGCTATTCATTTTTGTATCAACAAATTCAACATTTGGTAATTCTATTTTGATTTCAGCCATAATCAGGATGAAACTGGATCTAGATCTCAGTTATGCTTCAAATTTCGAGTTTGGCATTTCAAATACCCAAAAAACAGCACCAGATTTTTTTTATACTGCAAAAAATCAATAATATAATATTAAGTATTAACATATTAGTTATCTATACATCATGCTTTAGGGATAACTGAATTTCTAGAAAAGAGAGAAAAAATAAACAGGATTTTGACCTGCTAAATAAAAAGCTAACTGAATGATCATGCATAAGTTATTTGTACATCACGTACCCCTCTTACTAACCATCCTGAACAATACATCAAATTTGATTATATATGTCGTAACTTGGTGAATAAAGGATATATGATACACCTCAATTTGTAGGTGTAAATACTTCACCGTGCACATATGAGTTTTGTGTTTTGTATTTCATATAGAAGCCATGCATAGTTGTTCCATTCCATTAAAACTATTAATATTCTCTCCTCACCTGCTTGAAAGCAGCTGGACCCGTTCTTCTCATTTGGCTACCATGTTCGGTTTGCTTATTCACCTTCAGCCTCTTTTGCCTTCTCCTATTAGGTATAATGAAGTTATTTGATCAAATGCTATAGAGATGGTTACTTTAAGTTGTAGAGATGGAGTTTAAGTTCGGTCTTCCTGTATTCGTATCCTTGGTTTTAAATCTATACTATCTACTAAATTTTTCAGTTTGATTGAAATGATAATTGTCCATGGCTTGTGATGCAGAGTAAGTATCTAAACACCAAAGGGAAAGATTGTGTAGCGCTATAGAGATGCAAATACAACAACCACTTCCAGGTATGTGCTTTTCAATATTACTTTAAAACTTTCAAATATTTCAAGTATATATATTTATGGCATTTTCCTTAAATTAACTGCTATATACCATAAAGACGTGTATATATATATATATATATATGTATATATATATATGTGTGTGTGTGTGTGTGTGTGTGTGTGTGATAATTACCCATACAAATTTATTTCAATATTAACATGATTTAAAAGTAAAACAAATTCGTTGAACAATCACCTTAAGCATGATTGTATAGTCTACGTATATATATGACATTTGTAATATGAGTACCATTTTTCGATTAATTTTGTGAACAGTATTAAAAAAAGCCTGTAAGTTAGCAGTAGGTTGTTGCTGATGGAGCAGCACCCCAGGGAATTTTTGTGAACAGTATTAAAAGCAAGCAAGTTGAAAGAGCCGTAACTGAGCAAAAAATTATGTTACATTTTTGTTGAAACAGAATGATTTTCCATGAAGGAAAAGAAAGTGCAGTAGCTTTACAATGGATGAACTTCAAAAGAAAATGCAACATTTCATGGGTAATTATGTTATTACTTACATATCAAAGTTGTAACGACCCAGAAAATCTGAACCAATTTAAATTTTTTAAATTAGCTAAAATAATGGATTTTAAATATTTAAAATAAATATTTTAAATAATGGCGATGAAAACTGAGTTTGAATCGACAATTGAAAACGATTATAATTAATTATAATTATAAACAAGGCCTGAAATGGCGTGGCAGTTTCAAAAATTGAATTCAAACTTTGTCAGACTGTACCGGGTGCAAAACAATCCAGATTTAGAGAAACCAAAAATATTTAAATCTGTTAGTGAATACCTTTCTAACGAATCTGAAAAATCGAAATTTGATAGCGGAAATCAAAAGATATGTCCAGTTGAAAATTCTGAATAGTCGCTATGGAATTCAGGCCCTCAAAAATGAACATTTTGCAAACGACCTCGGATTTCGACGAAACCACTTTTGTTGGGTCCGGAATGTGAAGTTATTGCTAGGTTTCAAATTTCATAATTTTTCGAATCAATATGTGAGCGTGGCAAAGGAAAACGCGTTTGACCGATTTTAGTTGATTTTAATCGACTGGAAATTGGCCATTTTTCAAACGGTCTCAGAATTTGATGAAACTAGTTTTGTTAGGACCGTATCGTCAATACGAAGCTAGAAAATATTTTTCGAGAATTTTTCTAGTTAGTATGTGACCCCGGTAAATTGAAATGCGCGTTCAAATTCAATATATAGAGTTATATGTAGATTTTAACGGAAACTGATCGAAATGGTCGAATCAGCTTACGATACATATCCCGTTGTGTTCGGAATGGGGGTGAAACGCTATGGGCGACAGTCATTGGGCTCGATTTGAGGTTCGTATGAAAAAGTCAACATTTAGGAATTAAAATAAAAAAAAAATCATTCTCTCTCCTCTCCCCTTTATCTCCTCTGGCCCCCCCGTTCATTTCGATTTCAAACAAAAAAAAAGAAAAAAAACACGAAGCAACCCTCGACGGAGCCGCCTCCAACCACCTCCGCGCCATCGCCGGAGGACGCCCACCACGTTGTCGACGCCCTGCTTCTCTCCCACCATCTCGCGTCTCGTCCTCCGTCCTCCCTCTTCTTCCCCGAACCGATTTCCCCTAAATCCCCTAGCCCACCTCGGACGCCCTGGCACCACCGCCTCCCCCTCCTGGAACCCTCTCCGACGCCCTCCGCTTCCCCCATCTCCGCCTCCAACCACCTCCGCGCAGAAACCCAGACGCGCCCAAACCCCCACCGACCTCCCCGACGCCGCCAAGCACAGCACCAGTTCCCCCCTTTCCCAATTAAATACTGTAAGTTTTTGTATTTTATTTTTATTCATTTTTATATAATGTAATTGATTTTTTTAGCATAAATTTAAAATCAGTTTTTATAAATATTATAGTATTAAAAAGCAATGATTTTTAAAAATAAAAAGTGTGGATTTTTATATGATAAAATATACGATTTGAAAAACTGAAAATATAGGACTTTTGTTCATGTAAAAATATAAATTTTAGCATAGGAAAAATATGATTTTTATATTTTTAAAATATTAAAAATATAATCTTTACTATATAGTAGTGGTAGAAATATGATTTTTGTTTATGTAGAGAATTAAAAATATCATCTTTATATAGTAGGAAGGATAAAAATATTGTTTCTATCATGGTAACAAGTTAAAAATATTATTTTTATTCGTGTAGCTAAGTAAAAATATAATCTTTGATATATATATAGCGATGTAAAAATATAATTTTCATAACGAAATAAAAATATCACCTTTATATATGTAACAAATTAAAAATGTGATTTTTATAAAGGTGAAGTCTATATTTTTGAAAAGGCGGAATCTATATTTTTGAAATGGAATTTTTATATATTGAATAACGAAGTAAAAATTCGATCTTTACATATGTAGTGAATACGGGCAACGAAAGCGACAAAAGGCAAGATCGGTGAAGATTTATGCAAAGAAGAGTCGTGGGATTGAATTAGCTATTGGTGAGAATTTCTCACTCTTCCATTTCTTTTTCTAGCTATATATATATGTGTTGAAATAAAAGTGAATTGCTATATATATAAATATAAATATATATATATATATATATATATATGCCCCTCGTCCACAAACCATGGACGATATTTATTGATTGTGATTGGTGTGAAAATTGATTGATAGCGAATGATTGTTTGGGATTGTTTGTGGTTGATATTGACTGATTGAGGTTGAAAAATACCCGTTTGTGGTTGAGAAATATTTGGTTGAAACCACATAGGATTAGCTTGTGGAAATGAAATAAATATATACATGCCGCCTGCGTGCGAACTAGATGCATGATCCCCATTGTCAAAAACCGCGAGGTTTTAAGGTAGAGCGAGGAGCCGTACTAGGGACGGTCCCGGTTTTAACTACCCTGCCGTTATGCTGCCGAAATTTTGAATAATATTCGTGTGTTTGAATTATTTTCATCTGCTTAAACTATATTTATTCATTGAATAGAAAACCTTCATGTGTTGAATTGATATTCATTCGTTGATTAAAAATTCATGTGTTGAATGGTATTCGCGTTTTAAATATAAAAACCACATTTTTTTCTATATATAGAAACTATAGAAAACCTTCATGTGTTGAATTGATATTCATTCGTTGATTAAAAATTCATGTGTTGAATGGTATTCGCGTTTTAAATATAAAAACCACATTTCTATCTATATATAGAAACTATAGGAAACCTTCATGTGTTGAATCGATATTCATTCGTTGATTTGAAATTCATGTGTTGAATGGTATTCATATTTTGAAATAAATTGTTTGATAATAAAAAATCACCTTTTATCGACTATATGAACTGTGTAAAATAATCTCGTTTTTAAAAGAAATTGTTTTATGATAAAAATCCTATTTTTGTCACCTATATGAACTATATAGAAAAATAGTGTTTTGAAATGAATTGTTTTACAATAAAAATCACATTTTTATTGTATGCATGAATCGTTGAAATGTGAAGTGTTAAAAATAGCCACTTGTTCAAAATAAACATATATGAGTTGGAATATTCATTAATTAGATAATGAAATGATTTGCACCTATGTATGTAACATTAGAATGAATGGTGTTTTTAAACCAAATGGAAATCAAATATGAAGTTGAATAGAAAATGATAAATGATAAGAACTGTATATATATGTACATGCATATTCATTGAACAGGTTATAGCAAAGGGGCTAGAGAAGAGGAATAAAATTTTGTGCCTGACAAATAGGTACACATTTACTGTTTTGTTTGGGTGATGATTTTATGAGCCTGTTGGCTAGCCGCTTGGCTTTTTCTTTTTCTTTTTGAGATTAGAAGGACCGAGAAAGCTATTTGCGATTTCCCGATGCTCCCGGTGCAGGGGAGGTTATGGCGAAATTTTCCAAAATTTTAAGGCGTTAGTGAAAAATTTGAAGTGAAAACGATATTGAAATCATTGGATGAACTATATTTATATAAATATATAAATATAAATAAAATTAAAACGAAACGAGGCCGTGCAGTTCGTATTTTGAAACCGTGATTTCAAACAACTAGTGCGGGAAATCCGACCATTGGATTTTCCCGAAACCTCAACCGTCGGGTTCGCCTTGGAAATATCTTCCCAACGGCACCAACCTTGTAAAAATCCAACGGTTGGATTGTCTGGAATGTTTAATTCAAATCTGAAGAAAAACAGCGCCAGAAGCGATTATATTTATTTATATATAAATATAATTATATATTTAATCGAATAACGACGCTGCAGTTCGTATTTTGAAATCGAAATTTCAAACGATTGTACCGGGAGATCCGACCGTCGAATTTTCCCGAAACTGGAACCGTTGGATTCGTTTTGAAAAGACCTTTCTAATGATGTAAATTTTGTGAAGATCCAACGGTTAGATTTTCAGATATGTGTAAATCAAATCTAAAGAAAAACAGCGCCACGGCCGCTTTATGGCCCGAAGCGTCGTTTTGAATAAATTAGCTATTTTAAAATAAATAAAAATAGCGATAAATAGTTATAAAATATCATAAGCGATATGGAATGGAAATAAACTGAATTTGCTCGATTTATGTGGCTTTTGATGGTTGAATGTGTTTGGTGTGAAAATTACATTAAAGAACAAGATTGGCGTTGTCGAATAATTTAACCATTGAAGTAAATTGATTTGAAATTCTAAATATACGTGAATTATTTGAGAAGGCCAAGTTAATTCTCATTTCAAATAATTGACCGACGATTGAAAGTCGAAGATGAAGACGATGGTCGAAGACCGGAGATCTTCACCTCGTTTGGATGGTAACCGAGGTCCTGATTGGGAGGCATCCCGAAATATGGATAATGAGTGGTGATCATCCAGACATACGTGGTGATCGAAGGGTTTGCGAGGTATTTAGTGCCTCCGGCTTCGTTCAGACCCAGAACGGACTCGTAGATGGACTGTGTGTCTGACATTGGATTTTATTCTGTGTTGATTGATCTCTATTAAATATACATCTGTTTGGCGGCGAAGAATTTATTCTTTTGCTTAACGCCCTTCTCTGAAACGCACGAGCTCAAAGGTTGTATATCGATGGACATCAGTCGCATGGCATGAATTGCCTGTGTGGCATGCTAAGATGCAGTGATCAGGGCTTCTGTTGAAAAGCAAAGTCTTGTGGTGATGATCAAAGCATCGCCTGTGTGGCGTAGCTTTGTGTATAACGTGAATTCGCGAGACTCACACCCCAGTATGAACCAGAAACGGGAGGAAGGACCTCAGGGAGGACATGCGTTTCTTTCTAGCTAGGGTGGTGTCAGCGACCTACCAGCCCTGACATTTATATACTTTTCACCTAAGTGGTTGTTGCTGTTGCGAGGCGCCTCGGTTTGATCGGACGATCCGGGTCCGATGGAGTCATTCGTTGGCTCGTTTACGCCCCAAAGGGCGGGGAAACGTATTGTTCAGGCATTTTAATCCACATCGGTGGACCGGCCCTGTCGCTCCTAGGGTCACTCGAGCTCTGATCCTGTGGCTCGGGCTAGAGAGTCACGAATTCGGTAAGGACTATCTTTTGCCTTGGTTCATGACGGAAATCCAATTTCCAAATACGACATCGTGCGGTTTTGATTGTATATATATGTGGCGACATGATATATGGTACCCATGCCGTCTATGATTGATAGTTATGATTGAAATTGTTTTGAAACATATAAACACTAGTCATAATATCAAATGCTTTTGTTTTATTCGTATCAATCATAGTTTGGCCATTATAAGGTAAAACTCTATCCTCCGGTTTGCGTTGCATTGTGTGATGGGAACTGAGTCTTATAATGGCTTCATTTTTATAAAATGCATTGCGTTGTTTTAAAAGAAAGATTTGTTTTAAAGCACTGGCAATCCAATGGAGTAAACCCGTTCCACGAAAGTGGCGTGGTCCTGTGATTCGCCATATTATATATGTGTTGAATAGATTTCTCATACCAGTCCCATGACTGACTCGTAGTTTGTTTCACTCTCAAACTTGGGTGCCCCTTTTTTTCTACAGGGGCAGCCTTGTATTCAGGTTTAGCTGGTTCTTTCTGGATAGCTGGAGCTGAAGATGGATTCTATCATTTATCTCTTTTTATGCTGTTCAGCTCCTATTGTACATATTTTGTTTATTTCCGCTGTAGACATTCATGTATAGCTGAACTGTATTTGTACTAAGTAAGATCCTGTATACTATGTAACTCTGATGATTACTTTTATCCAGTATATTCTATTGTTCATTATCTGGTGTATTTATTTAATTATGTTCTGCTATTATATGTTTTTGTGTTATATTCCAAAGATAACCCTTGTTTCCGTCTAAACGGGATTTCGGGTCGTCTCAACGTGGTATCAGAGCTTTGGTTAAGCTTAGTTTTGGAATATAACATTTGAACGAACTCGTCAGAAATAGAACCAGTAGTGTTCTAGGACGGGTAACTCTATACAGATAGGATCAGCAATATCCTAGTATGAGTAAAGCAGAAAGTTCACTTAGTCAAAGTGCAATGGAGTGGAGATCCGCGAGATTGTACTTGGGAAACGGAGGAGAGCGTTCAGAAAGCTTATCCTAGATGTCGAGTAGATATCTCTGATTGACTCTGGTGCAAGGTACATTTACCCTACTTTGCATTACCATTCAATTCTCTACTCTATTGTTATTTTCTTTTCATAGATGTGCACTTTTAATTATATAATCAGAATGATTTTTAAAGGGGTATAGGATTTGATTAGTATATTTTTGAAGGTTAAAAACAATTGGATTGGTTGTTGTGTTGTGTGATTATAGATTTATCAAACCACTTTCGACTTTGTTCCTTTTCGGGGACGAAAAGTTTTAAGTGAGGGAGATTGTAACGACCCAGAAAATCTGAACCAATTTAAAATTTTTAAATTGGCTAAAATAATGGATTTTAAATATTTAAAATAAATATTTTAAATAATGGCGATGAAAACTGAGTTTGAATCGACAATTGAAAACGAATATAATTAATTATAATTATAAACAAGGCCTGAAATGGCGTGGCAGTTTCAAAAATTGAATTCTAACTTTGTCAGACTGTACCGGGTGAAAAACAATCTGGATTTTAGTGAAACCAAAAATATTTAAATTTGTTAGTGAATACCTTTCTAACGAATCTGAAAATTCGAAATTTGATAGCGGGAATCAAAAGATATGTCCAGTTGAAAATTCTGAATAGTCGCTATGGAATTCAGGCCCTTAAAAATGGACATTTTGCAAACGACCTCGGATTTCGACGAAACCACATTTGTTGGGTCCGGGATGTGAAGTTATTGCTAGGTTTCAAATTTCATAATTTTTCGAATCAATATGTGAGCGTGGCAAAGGAAAACGCGTTTGACCGATTTTAGTTGATTTTAATCGACTGGAAATTGGCCATTTTTCAAACGGTCTCAGAATTTGATGAAACTAGTTTTGTTAGGACCGTATCGTCAATACGAAGCTAGAAAATATTTTTCGAGAATTTTTCTAGTTAGTATGTGACCCCGGTAAATTGAAATGCGCGTTCAAATTCAATATATAGAGTTATATGTAGATTTTAACGGAAACTGATCGAAATGGTCGAATCAGCTTACGATACATATCCCATTGTGTTCGGAATGGGGGTGAAACGCTATGGGCGACAGTCGTTGGGCTCGATTTGAGGTTCGTATGTAAAAGTCAACATTTAGGAATTAAAATAAATAAATAAAAAAAATCATTCTCTCTCCTCTCCCCTTTATCTCCTCTGGCCCCCCCGTTCATATCGATTTCAAACAAAAAAAAAAGAAAAAAAACACTAAGCAACCCTCGACGGAGCCGCCTCCAACCACCTCCGCGCCATCGCCGGAGGACCCCCACCACGCTGTCGACGCCCTGCTTCTCTCCCACCATCTCGCGTCTCGTCCTCCGTCCTCCCTCTTCTTCCCCGAACCGATTTCCCCTAAATCCCCTAGCCCACCTCGGACGCCCTGGCACCACCGCCTCCCCCTCCTGGAACCCTCTCCGACGCCCTCCGCTTCCCCCATCTCGGCCTCCAACCACCTCCGCGCAGAAACCCAGACGCGCCCAAACCCCCACCGACCTCCCCGACGCCGCCAAGCACAGCACCAATTCCCCCCTTTCCCAATTAAATACTGTAAGTTTTTGTATTTTATTTTTATTCATTTTTATATAATGTAATTGATTTTTTTAGCATAAATTTAAAATCAGTTTTTATAAATATTATAGTATTAAAAAGCAATGATTTTTAAAAATAAAAAGTGTGGATTTTTATATGATAAAATATACGATTTGAAAAACTGAAAATATAGGACTTTTGTTCATGTAAAAATATAAATTTTAGCATAGGAAAAATATGATTTTTATATTTTTAAAGTATTAAAAATATAATCTTTACTATATTGTAGTAGTAGAAATATGATTTTTGTTTATGTAGAGAATTAAAAATATCATCTTTATATAGTAGGAAGGATAAAAATATTGTTTCTATCATGGTAACAAGTTAAAAATATTATTTTTATTCGTGTAGCTAAGTAAAAATATAATCTTTGATATATATATAGCGATGTAAAAATATAATTTTCGTAACGAAATAAAAATATCACCTTTATATATGTAACAAATTAAAATTGTGATTTTTATAAAGGTGAAGTCTATATTTTTGAAAAGGCGGAATCTATATTTTTGAAATGGAATTTTTATATATTGAATAACGAAGTAAAAATTCGATCTTTACATATGTAGTGAATACGGGCAACGAAAGCGACAAAAGGCAAGATCGGTGAAGATTTATGCAAAGAAGAGTCGTGGGATTGAATTAGCTATTGGTGAGAATTTCTCACTCTTCCATTTCTTTTTCTAGCTATATATATATGTGTTGAAATAAAAGTGAATTGCTATATATATATATATATATATATATATATATATATATATATATATATACGCCCCTCGTCCACAAACCATGGACGATATTTATTGATTGTGATTGGTGTGAAAATTGATTGATAGCGAATGATTGTTTGGGATTGTTTGTGGTTGATATTGATTGATTGAGGTTGAAAAATACCTGTTTGTGGTTGAGAAATATTTGGTTGAAACCACATCGGATTAGCTTGTGGAAATGAAATAAATATATACATGCCGCCTGCGTGCGAACTAGATGCATGATCCCCATTGTCAAAAACCGCGAGGTTTTAAGGTAGAGCGAGGAGCCGTACTAGGGACGGTCCCGGTTTTAACTACCCTGCCGTTATGCTGCCGAAATTTTGAATAATATTCGTGTGTTTGAATTATTTTCATCTGCTTAAACTATATTTGTTCATTGAATAGAAAACCTTCATGTGTTGAATAGATATTCATTCGTTGATTAAAAATTCATGTGTTGAATGGTATTCGCATTTTAAATATAAAAACCACATTTTTATCTATATATAGAAACTATAGAAAACCTTCATGTGTTGAATTGATATTCATTCGTTGATTAAAAATTCATGTGTTGAATGGTATTCGCGTTTTAAATATAAAAACCACATTTCTATCTTTATATAGAAACTATAGGAAACCTTCATGTGTTGAATCGATATTCATTCGTTGATTTGAAATTCATGTGTTGAATGGTATTCATATTTTGAAATAAATTGTTTGATAATAAAAAATCACCTTTTATCGACTATATGAACTGTGTAAAATAATCTCGTTTTTAAAAGAAATTGTTTTATGATAAAAATCCTATTTTTGTCACCTATATGAACTATATAGAAAAATAGTGTTTTGAAATGAATTGTTTTACAATAAAAATCACATTTTTGTTGTATGCATGAATCGTTGAAATGTGAAGTGTTAAAAATAGCCACTTGTTCAAAATAAACATATATGAGTTGGAATATTCATTAATTAGATAATGAAATGATTTGCACCTATGTATGTAACATTAGAATGAATGGTGTTTTTAAACCAAATGGAAATCAAATATGAAGTTGAATAGAAAATGATAAATGATAAGAACTGTATATATATGTACATGCATATTCATTGAACAGGTTATAGCAAAGGGGCTAGAGAAGAGGAATAAAATTTTGTGCCCGACAAATAGGTACACATTTACTGTTTTGTTTGGGTGATGATTTTATGAGCCTGTTGGCTAGCCGCTTGGCTTTTTCTTTTTCTTTTTGAGATTAGAAGGACCGGGAAAGCTATTTGCGATTTCCCGATGCTCCCGGTGCAGAGGAGGTTATGGCGAAATTTTCCAAAATTTTAAGGCATTAGTGAAAAATTTGAAGTGAAAACGATATTGAAATCATTGGATGAACTATATTTATATAAATATATAAATATAAATAAAATTAAAACGAAACGAGGCCGTGCAGTTCGTATTTTGAAACCGTGATTTCAAACAACTAGTGCGGGAAATCCGACCATTGGATTTTCCCGAAACCTCAACTGTCGGGTTTGCCTTGGAAATATCTTTCCAACGGCACCAACCTTGTAAAAATCCAACGGTTGGATTGTCTGGAATGTTTAATTCAAATCAGAAGAAAAACAGCGCCAGAAGCGATTATATTTTTATATATATATATAAATATAATTATATATTTAATCGAATAACGACGCTGCAGTTCGTATTTTGAAATCGAAATTTCAAACGATTGTACCATGAGATCCGACCGTCGAATTTTCCCGAAACTGGAACCGTTGGATTCGTTTTGAAAAGACCTTTTAATGATGTAAATTTTGTGAAGATCCAACGGTTAGATTTTCAGATATGTGTAAATCAAATCTGAAGAAAAACAGCGCCACGGCCGCTTTATGGCCCGAAGCGTCGTTTTGAATAAATTAGCTATTTTAAAATAAATAAAAATAGCGATAAATAGTTATAAAATATCATAAGCGATATGGAATGAAAATAAACTGAATTTGCTCGATTTATGTGGCTTTTGATGGTTGAATGTGTTTGGTGTGAAAATTACATTAAAGAACAAGATTGGCGTTGTCGAATAATTTAACCATTGAAGTAAATTGATTTGAAATTCTAAATATACGTGAATTATTTGAGAAGGCCGAGTTAATTCTCATTTCAAATAATTGACCGACGATTGAAAGTCTAAGATGAAGACGATGGTCGAAGACCGGAGATCTTCACCTCGTTTGGATGGTAACCGAGGTCCTGATTGGGAGGCATCCCGAAATATGGATAATGAGTGGTGATCGTCCAGACGTACGTGGTGATCGAAGGGTTTGCGAGGTATTTAGTGCCTCCGGCTTCGTTCAGACCCAGAACGGACTCGTAGATGGACTGTGTGTCTGACATTGGATTTTATTATGTGTTGATTGATCTCTATTAAATATACATCTGTTTGGCGGCGGAGAATTTATTCTTTTGCTTAACGCCCTTCTCTGAAACGCACGAGCTCAGAGGTTGTATATCGATGGACATCAGTCGCATGGCATGAATTGCCTGTGTGGCATGCTAAGATGCAGTGATCAGGGCTTCTGTTGAAAAGCAAAGTCTTGTGGTGATGATCAAAGCACCGCCTGTGTGGCGTAGCTTTGTGTATAACGTGAATTCGCGAGCCTCACACCCCGGTATGAACCAGAAACGGGAGGAAGGACCTCAGGGAGGAAATGCGTTTCTTTCTAGCTAGGGTGGTGTCAGCGACCTACCAGCCCTGACATTTATATACTTTCACCTAAGTGGTTGTTGCTGTTGCGAGGCGCCTCGGTTTGATCGGACGATCCGGGTCCGATGGAGTCATTCGTTGGCTCGTTTACGCCCCAAAGGGCGGGGAAACGTATTGTTCAGGCATTTTAATCCACATCGCTGGACCGGCCCTGTCGCTCCTAGGGTCACTTGAGCTCTGATCCTGTGGCTCGGGCTAGAGAGTCACGAATTCGGTAAGGACTATCTTTTGCCTTGGTTCATGACGGAAATCCAATTTCCAAATACGACATCGTGCGGTTTTGATTGTATATATATGTGGCGACATGATATATGGTACCCATGCCGTCTATGATTGATAGTTATGATTGAAATTGTTTTGAAACATATAAACACTAGTCATAATATCAAATGCTTTTGTTTTATTCGTATCAATCATATTTTGGCCATTATAAGGTAAAACTCTATCCTCCGGTTTGCGTTGCATTGTGTGATGGGAACTGAGTCTTATAATGGCTTCATTTTTATAAAATGCATTGCGTTGTTTTAAAAGAAAGATTTGTTTTAAAGCACTGGCAATCCAATGGAGTAAACCCGTTCCACGAAAGTGGCGTGGTCCTGTGATTCGCCATATTATATATGTGTTGAATAGATTTCTAATACCAGTCCCATGACTGACTCGTAGTTTGTTTCACTCTCAAACTCGGGTGCCCCTTTTTTTCTACACGGGCAGCCTTGTATTCAGGTTTAGCTGGTTCTTTCTGGATAGCTGGAGCTGAAGATGGATTCTATCATTTATCTCTTTTTATGATGTTCAGCTCCTATTGTACATATTTTGTTTATTTCCGCTGTAGACATTCATGTATAGCTGAACTGTATTTGTACTAAGTAAGATCCTGTATACTATGTAACTCTGATGATTACTTTTATCCAGTATATTCTATTGTTCATTATCTGGTGTATTTATTTAATTCTGTTCTGCTATTATATGTTTTTGTGTTATATTCCAAAGATAACCCTTGTTTCCGTCTGAACGGGATTTCGGGTCGTCTCAAAAGTTCTACAACATTTGAATCAATGTGCCAATCTTTTCTGACTTTTTTTTGAATATTTGTTTGTGTATTTAATTTAGCGTTTGAATGATTGGTTAAAACAATTAATTTTGGCTTTTAATAATATATGTAATTTTTCTTTTATCAGTTGTATAATATTACAAAGTCGGTTTTCCCATCGTTATGCGGTTATACTAGTTAACTATTTTATTTTGATTTTATCTTTTAATTATGATTTTCATTCCCATATCATCTTAAATGAATTGTTCAAATTTCAATATTGCTAATTAGCAGTGGTAAGTGATCTATTTTTAGTAATTTATTAATTAGTAGGAGTAACTTTCCATTTTCATAGATATAACATATCCCCAAAGTAGACAACCATATTTTGTTTTATTTCATTATGAATTTGTATACCTTTAGTGATTTCAGGCGATGTCATCAAACTTGATGGAGGGGGAAGACCAAAGTTGGAGCTTGAGAATAGCAAGCTAAAAAGTTCAGCAGTGTCTTTGATTTTAATCCATCGTATTTTGTTGTATAATATTTGCATCTATTTGATAGTTACATAAAATTCACATCTTTGTTAATTACTATTTATATGTTTGATATTAGGAATACAAGTAGCTTAATTTAAAGACGGATGATATTAAAGAAAAAAAAAATGCCTGCAAGCAAGTCCAGAACATCTGCTTCAGCTGAGAAATGCGGTCAAAGTTCAGGAAGAGATGGCAAAAGGAAGAGGTGAAGAGTATTCTTCACATTTTGTTTATATTATCACGGTTTTGCAAGTAGTTAGCACAAATACCATTTTTCCCTCCTCATAATTTCCATAAAGTAATGAACTCAATGAGTATCATATAAATTGATAAGAAACAAACTAGCTTTATAACACTAAATCAAACCGCCTACATCCATTCAATGAACTAATAATACTTCTGTGTCAACAACTATTCTTTAGGTGATTTGGCTATCAAACATAAAATTTGAAATTCAGTAATGTACTTGTGATACATCAATAAATTATGGACCTCAAATTATACGAATAAATGCAATTTAAATAAGCTTTTCGTATTATCCATAGCTTAAAATTCATTGGTGAAGCTTGCTTTAAATTTTTAAGGATTAAACCAAGCCTTGGTTAGCAAAATATTGGGTTAGTACTGTTATCATAGGAAAAAACAACTTTGCCATCATTTATTGAAATGATGGTAATGGTGCATGTAAACCATCTACAAATAGAATTTTCCCACTAGATAAATTATTTAATATTGTCATTTGAATATTCATTTTATTTGGCATCATTTCAGTCTAGTTTAAGGAAAATTGTTTATGGTGGTTATGAGTTCAAATGCCTCATCCTATGTCTTGAACTTCTTAGATGTTGTGAGATTAAGGATATTGTTTTCTTTTACTAGCTGGCATGTCAATCGTAACTGATGTTTCTAAAACAGAAAAATTATAGATCTAGTGTGCCTAATCTCAGTGTTCTTGTTTTATACAAATTTAATATGACCAACATTATAGAATTAAAAAAATGTAGGATTCAAACTATGTGAAGATAGATTAAAGTGTATAACTACGTTGACGCAAACAAAACATGTTTCCATTCTTCGACTAGTAATAAGAGTGAGAGTATCAAAAGTCTATAAGAAGTAATCAAGTTTTATATCAATATAACTAAGTGGTTTTTTTTCCGAGTTAACAAAATTAACTTTTTTTAACAATATAACTAAGCCAAGAAAGATTTATAGAAGCTAAACATGTTTATGAATATCATCTAAGTTTTACAAATTTTAATGAAGTTAACAAAGATTTATAAATAGATAGCTAAGTTTATAAAAAATATATATTAAATATCACTATTAAACAATTCATCAATTATCATTTCCGAACTATGTTTAATAGAATGTAGGAAATTAAATTTGCAATATGTTTAATAAAATGTAGTGTTTGGGTTATTTGTTTTTGGTGTTGAAAGGAGGAATGACAATTGACTAATGGAGTGTTAAACAAGGATTAGTTTGATGTTCTTGGTGCTGGGTGAGAGGATTGCAAATTCCGAGAATTTTTCACTATTTACATGAATATTTGATTATGCACGAGTTTATGTATATTTAAATCACTTATGTAAGAACCTTGCGCCTGGCGACTCATCATGTATTATATAGTTCCATAGCTTACAGAACTCAGTATCATCAAAATGTGGGCGTTCTTGAATTCATGCATATGCATTTTCAAAAAAAATGCATATCCTTTATAATAAAAATGGTTTTATGTTTATAATATAAAAATTAGTTGTTCAAGTGGAGGGATCAATAGCATTAGCACTTCATGGAAATTACTTTACCTGAGCATAAACATCAACTGAGGTATCTTCAATATTTTTACTTTTTGGAGGCATATTACTCTTTGTGTTTCAAGGGAACAGGGTTGTGTGCTACAGGTTTAGTAGGTTAATGTGAAATAGGTGCCCATGAACCACAAGATTAGAACAATACTTGCTAGCAAAAACATATGAATTAGAAATATGACTACTGGTTGTTTTAATCTATCCCGACTACTGTGGGTTATTTGGCTCTGTTCAAAATTAAAATAAAATAAAATTTCAATGTCTTTCCATTTCATCTTATGAATTTTTTTATTTCTGCAGACATGCTTATTTTGAAGCAAGGTCCTTTGTAGGCAAGTAGATCAGATCTTTTTTGGAACCAGGTGATTGCATAAAAGAAAGGCTTTGTGCAGTTGAAGTTCTTAATAATGCGTTTTGGTACTTGTAGAATTTGAATATGAACAATGTTTTGTCTTTTGTGTATTCAAATTGACATCAGTATGGAATTGAAAACATATGTATTGAATTTGGTAACTCATGGATTGAAATTATTTTTTATTAATTGATAATTTATTTTGTTATCATGAATATGCGTTATATTTGCTGATTATTCTATTTTTTGATTTGTACATTGTTCTTTAAATCGTTATGAAGATTCATTTTGATTGTTATTATTAAAATGTATGAGCTGTATATATGAGCTGTAAAGGAATATAGCAATGTTATAACATATAGATTTCATAGCGCCATATAGCCGCTATCGATTAAATAGGTTATAGCGGCTATACTGTGTTATAAAAAATTTCACTTTTATTGAGATTTAGATGTATTATAGCGGTTAGGATGAGCTATTGTATTTAAGTAACATAGCGGCAAATATGTGCTATAAAACAATGCCCTTTTATAACAGTTGTTTTTCCGTTATAAATATTCGGTAGTTTTTTATAACATGTCGATATACAGCGTTTATCGAACCGCTATCGTATTTATTAATAGCGGCTATATGCCGCTATAAATGACAATTTTTTGTAGTGTACAACACAGCGGAAATAAATATAGCTATATGATCCTGAAGCCTCCTGCTCCAGCTCTTCAAGTATCTGTAAATTCCTGACTACTTGACTGCCCGTACAAAATTGGGCACCCAAGAGTTTAGGGAAAACAAAACAAAATAAACTTCGGGTCAGTCATGGGACTGGTATGAGTAAAACAGTTTAAAACAGTTCGAACAAGTAAACGATATCTCATAAGACCACGCCGTATAATGGAACGGGTTTTTCCCTTATGAGAATCCAAAATATCTTTATATCAAAAACCTTTTGATATTATAATAATGTCTATCAACAACAATATAATAATCATCTAGCAGAAACGCTTTCATCTCACGTTCCACATATATAGTATACAATCAAAACCGCAAGCACGTATTGGGTAATGGATTTCCAACTATGACAAGATATGGAACCACCTTTCGCTAGTGTACCTCTAGAAAGGAATACACTGGGTTCAACAAGAACATCTTGCAACCCGGCCACACATGACCGACCACTCTTTTCGCTTGAGTGTATCGAATGTATATCACCAACGGTTGTGATCAACAACCGTTTCCCGGATGGGACAGTATCGACAATAGATTTTTAGAAGTAACTGAAACTCTAGATCAGGTGATTATACACCCTAATAGGTGCGACCTACATAGCCATGCTACCTGCCCGATTTCTGTCATTTACCGGTTGAGGAGGCTTGAGGTTACGCCTTATCATCATATCAGATTCACTTCGAATGCCACATTGTCAGTCCATCGAAAATCACTAATTGACGTCTACTATAGTACATTACGTGTTAGCTAAAGAAGTTTCCTTCTCCACTTCCACTCTTGGTACGGTTGAAGAAATCAATGTACGTGACCTTTCTGGAAATACTCTGTCAGACATTCATCTATACAAGTCATCCAGAAACAGGATGAACCGATGGCACTATTCAGTACATCCATCTTAGGCACTGTTATCTAAGACTTATACAATAGCCCTTGCACTTTACTCCGTCTTCAATTATCTTTGGCATATATGATTCGCAACGCTTATGCCAATACAGAGTGGTTCTTTGGATAATAATCCAACCGGTCTCTCCATATTAACAACGTTAAAATGGTCAAAACTTTGATAGTCGGTGAGTTAACTATCAAATGAAAACACGTGTGCAAACAACGATATTATTTCCAAATGGAAATACTATCAATCAATCATCAATCTCTACCATTCCACAACTATCAGACTCTAACTATAAACTAATAAGAGAACAACTTCCCAAGTATAAACCCCGAAGGCCGAAACCAACATCAGACTGATACTCAGAAAACTATTCAACTTACTAATCTTTAGTCAGTTTCTAATTTTACTTAACTCTATTTCTTTAACTCTATTTGATTAACCTAACTGGTTCACTCTAAATGATTAACTCTAACTGGTTTACTCTAACTAATTAACTCTAACTGTTTAACTCTGTTCGATTAACTCGATTCGATTAACTCCTCTATTTATTTTCCAAATAAATAATCCTTTATTCTATTTATTTTGCTTAACATCACTTTTATAACTTATTCAATTTCTAAGTCAATATCCCTTTATCACAACTTATTCATTTCCTAAATTAATAATCCGTTTAATATCCTATTTATTTATTTTGATTGTTTCCTTTAATAACCCTATTTATTTTGCAAATAAATATGTCCTTTTCTTATTCTATTTATTTAACAAATAAATAATCCATTATCTTATCCTATTTATTTAACAAATGAATATCTCACTTATTATCTCCTATTTATTTTCTAAGTAAGTAGTCCCTTTTATAACATCTTATTTATTTATCCTAAATAAATAATTCACTTTATAAATATTCCATTTATAAAGATTACCCTTCAGTTAAAATTCCCCTTAACAACATTCCCTATTTATAAATATCCCATTTATAAAATCTTTGTTAATTTTATAAATATTTTCTCTTCTATAAAATCCTTTGATTTTATAATTATTCCCTTTTCTGAAAATCTCCTATTTATAAATATTCCAATTTATAAATAGTTCTTATTTATAAATATTCCAATTTATAAATATTCTGTTTTCAACATCACTTTGAAAAACTCCTTTTCCCATTCCGATATTTTATGGTAGTTAACACATCAAATCACGATGAACAATATCATCCAAACACATATAATCAACCACAGATTATAAACCACATCAATATGACAATATATGAAAAACAATAAAATAACTGTTGAGGAATCCAGTCGGATTCCTCTAACCTGTTTCCCTGCATCCATAGATGTTACACAATAAAATCAACATCACTTTCAGTTCCATATGATATATTCTATAAAATAGAACCAATATATAAATATTTAACGGTTTATATATATATATATATATATATATATATATATATATATATATATATAATTTCCACTAACTGACTAGCAGTTCAATCAAACAGTCAACACACAGCAATCAACAGATAATTATCAGTTCTAAGAATACGTTGTAAAAATAGAACCGTTCAGAGTTAGTGAGTTTTACTCACATTTGCAGTTCATCGTTAAAGAACGATAAACTGTTATTTGATTTGAATCAAACCATTTATTTTGCCATAAATTCAAACGAGCTTCAATCCACTCCCCGTCAATTCCATTGTGTTGTCGTCGTCCATACGATCCCAACGGATCAAGTTTCGCTGAGTTTCGATCACGCATGAACAAGATACGATAAAATGAAGTTAATACACGATTTAAATTAAATAAAACTTAGGACTTTTAATTCAAATAGGCCTCACCCTTTCCAAATTTTGGCCCACTATCCTTAATTAAAACCCGCACCTCGTCATACCCATCTTGCCGATCAAAACACCCGAATTTCTCCAGTTTGCTCCTCCACAAATTCAAGTCCTTGACGCCTCCTATTGACCGCCATCCTCCATCACTCCGGTCACAAACCCCGGCGCAACCACCACCATTCGGTTCCCCATTAGAAGTCTCATATCCTGAACCCCCCTGAGCCAAACTCGATGTACCTTTTCCTCGCAACCCCTTCAGGTCCTGTACGACGTCGGACCACCAACTGGCCGCCGTACTCCACCAAAATCATACCGCAACTTCTACTCTCCATCCTAAACCCACATCCGCACTTAATTCCTCACATCAAGACCTCAATCCTTCAATTGTTTTAACCCTAGTCTACCCGAACTCGTTCGCTGGAAAATACCCAGTGAGAAACAAAAGTGCCGAGACCTCTAAAACCCACACCGAAGTGTAGATCACCCTCTCAGCAACTCAACCATATATATTATGATTTCTAGAATTTGTTTGCTTTGTTTTTTATTTTTCTTTCTTGCCTTCATCATGTTTTTACCTTACTGAGTGGCGGCCAAATAGGTGGACGAGATCTGTTGTGTGGTTGAAAAGGTGAGTGGGTGGCACCTTAAATGTTCACACATACTTAGATATTTCATTTTTATTTATATTTTTGCTTTCTAAAAATTCATGCGATCACACACGAAACTCAAAAATCATGAAAATTAACATGCAGCTAGAGTTTGACGTTACGGTCCCAACGAGACTAGTTTCGTCGAATTCCGACTCCGTTTGCTCACACAGCGTATTTTAAATCGTCAAAATACTGACTGTTTCTCACTCTAAAAATCCGTACGACCACACATTGACTCTAAAAATCACGAAACCGGAAATCTAACAACTATTTGACATTGCGGATCCAACAAAATAAGTTTCGTAAATTCCGACTTCGTTTGCAAAAGTGGCTATTTTTAAAGTACTAAATAACCCATTTAAATATATAAATATATTTAAATAAAATTACATTAAATATTTATAAAATTAAATATTATCGTATATATTCACAACAGAATATCATACAGCTCTAGAATATTCCTCTATGAATTTCTAACTTGATATTTCAAATCTAGGTCAACCCGATATTCGATTTATATTGAAATTTCTTTTTAAAATATAAATAATTCCTTTATAAATTATAAAGGAATTCCACAGCGACTTTTCTGAAATTTGATTTGGACTTAAATCAAAATCTACACGATGAAATCCCGATTTTTCTCTTCCACTAGAAAGATATACTCCACCAGCTCCACACATTTCTTGTTTCACAGAAATCCGGCTTAAAACGAATCCTGTATATTCAGTTGAAGTTCATATCGCCAATTAACGAACTACCGCGCCATTTCAAGCTCGATTTTAATTATAATATAATTATACGTTCAAACTGTCGTTCAAATAATATATTCGTTATTATAATTCAACTTTAAACTGAATTAAATATCACAGATGATTCGGTTCACACCATATCGTCATTTCAGCCAATTCCGATTATTTCAAAATTAAATATATTATTTAATTTATTATTTTAATTAAATATTCACCATTATTTGATTCCACGACCATTATATTCTCTAAACCACCATTTCAATAGTTAAATAAATTAATTATTATACCGCTGAAGATGCGGGTAATTACATTCTTCCCTACTTAAAATAATTTCGTCCTCGAAATTGCTAAGGTAGGAAACAAACCCTATCGACTGGTCAGAACTTATTTATTCACTTCTTACTTGTTGTTTCAACTGAACCAATTTAATTTCAATTAAATTATTAATTTATTCTGATTAACGAAAATTTTCAAAAATCCTGAAAATTTTCTAACGCCTCAACTTTTCGAATTTTTTTGCCATACCCTCCTTTGTACTGGTCAATAGGTCAAACTCCAACTCGCCTCTCTGGGCCATCTCCAACCCAAAAGAAAATCAAACAGCCAAGCGTCTTGCCAATTCGGCTCATAAATCTTATATCCAATAGAAATATAAACTTGTACCTTTTGTCGGCATATCATTTTATCCTTTCCACCTGTTATCAATTCAGCGAATACAAGGGTCATCCCAATCAAAATCCAATCTGCTTTTATCCACACCACAACCATTCACTTATATCTGAGCCAAATATCATTTCAACTCGAGTTTCTTCTCGATTCCCAACTCCTAACTTGATAATCACATTACACTTCAAATTTGAATCTCACAATCCAATTTGTCTTGATATCATTCTAATTCAATCTCAGTTACCACTTTACTGTCTTTACTTTAATTCAAATTTCCTTTCACAAATTTCTGTTAAATTTGTTTTTTAATTCAAACAGTCTTCCCCTGGGGAGTTTTTAAATAGTTTACTCTTTTCAAAAATTAAATTTTCCTTTTTGAAATTCAACACAACTTGTTTTTCCCAAAACACATTCAAAACAGTATCTCTGGTAGTAATTCGTCACTTACAACCCGAAAATGAATACTGATGATGCAGGTGTCAACACCAGAATCTATTTTCCAGCGATCGAAGTGAGTTCAATACTATAAAACCATTTCCAAACATTTCCACTTTGAAATTCATTTCAAAATATAATTCACACTGCTTGTAAAATGATTTAAAATCTCCCAGGATCTTAAATTTTCCTTATTTTTAATCCAAATCCATTTACAAACACTTATCCAATTTTTTTCCAGAATTTTAATTCAATTCCTGGTTTAAATTTTAGATTCAATTTAATTCATTCAACTTATCTGAATTCTGATTGGTTATTTACATAACCATTTCACATTTTTATAATCTTATTCGATTATAATAACAACCAATATATCCACTATATTATAATTTTGATATATATATCTTCTCTATATCAAGATATACCTTAGGTAAACATATTTTAATTTACCCTCTTTTCAAAACATACCGTGTCAAGCCATCGTATTCGAGTGTTTAGTAACTCCTACCGATACCGTGGATCAAACTGATCGACCAGAACTCATAAACTACTCAACCAATAAATCTTCACAATATAAAATTATTTTTATATCGTATATATACACTCAAACTCAATCTAGGTTATTACTAACCCTATCTCTACCGAGTCACGCCACAGAGCCAAGGTAATTACTTAACTTAAGCTCTGATACCAACTGTAATGACCCAAAAATACGGTCCGATTTGAGCTAACTAAATAACACAAGTCCAACCCCAAATTGCACTAGAAACCAAGAAATTAATAGAAAGAAGACGGAGGGTAAGGAAAGATAAGATAGAAATTTGGAATAGAAGAAGAAGAAGAACACAACATCAGAGTAACACGAACCTCACAGCGGGACAAATAACATACAATAGATAACATATCTTTGAAATAAAAGATTGTACTTGCATATACATATCATCATCAATTACAGCACTTACAACACAACGGAAATAACTATAGCTATATGATCCTGAAGCCTCCTGCTCTAGCTCTTCAAGTATCTGTAAATTCCTGACTACTTGACTGCCCATACAAAATTGGGCACCCAAGGGTTTAGGGAAAACAAAACAAAATAAACTCCGGGTCAGTCATGGGACTGGTATGAGTAAAACAGTTAAAAACAATTCGAACAAGTAAACGATATCTCATAAGACCACGCCGTATAACGCAACCGGTTTTTCCCTTATGAGAATCCAAAATATCTTTATACCAAAAACCTTTTGATATTATAATAATGTCTATCAACCACAATATAATAATCATCTAGCAGAAACGCTTTCATCTCACGTTCCACATATATAGTATACAATCAAAACCGCAAGCACGTATTGGGTAATGGATTTCCAACTATGACAAGGTATGGAACCACCTTTCTCTAGTGTACCTCTAGAAAGGAATACATTGGGTTCAACAAGAACATCTTGCAACCCGGCCACACATGACCGACCACTCATTTCGCTTGAGTGTATCGAATGTATATCACCAACGGTTGGGATCAGCAACCATTTCCCGAATGGGACAGTATCGACAATAGATTTTTAGAAGTAACTGAAACTCTAGATCAGGTGATTATACACCCTAATAGGTGCGACCTACATAGCCATTCTACCTGCCCGATTTCTGTCATTTACCGGTTGATGAGGCTTGAGGTTACGCCTTATCATCACATCAGATTCACTTCGAATGCCACATTGTCAGATCCATCGAAAATCACTTATTGACGTCTACAAAAGTACGTTACTTGTTAGCTAAAGAAGTTTCCTTCTCCGCTTCCACTCTTGGTATGGTTGATGAAATCAATGTACGTGACCTTTCTGGAAATACTCTGTCAGACATTCATCCATACAAGTCATCCAGGAACAGGATGAACCGAAGGCACTATTTAGTACATCCATCTTAGGCACTGTTATCTAAGACTTATACAATAGCCCTTGCACTTTACTCCGTCTTCAATTATCTTTGGCATATATGATTCGCAACGCTTATGCCAATACAGAGTGGTTCGTTGGATAATAATCCAACCGGTCTCTCCATATTAACAATGTTAAAATGGTCAAAACTTTGATAGTCGGTGAGTTAACTATTAAATGAAAACACATGTGCAAACAACGATATTATTTCCAAATGGAAATACTATCAATCAATCACTACCATTCCACAACTATCAGACTCTAACTGTAAACTAATAAGAGAGCAACTTCCCAAGTATAGACCCCGAAGGCCGAAACCAACATCAGACCTATAATCAGAAAACTATTCAACTTACTAATCTTTAGTCAGTTTCTAATTTTGCTTAACTCTATTTCTTTAACTCTATTTGATTAACCTAACTGGTTTACTCTAACCGATTAACTCTAACTGGTTTACTCTAACTGATTAACTCTAACTGTTTAACTCTGTTCGATTAACTCCTCTATTTATTTTCCAAATAAATAATCCTTTATTCTATTTATTTTGCTTAACATCTCTTTTATAACTTATTCAATTTCTAAGTCAATATCCCTTTATCACAACTTATTCATTTCCTAAATAAATAATTCGTTTAATATCCTATTTATTTATTTTGAATGTTTCCTTTAATAACCCTATTTATTTTGCAAATAAATATGTGCTTTTCTTATTCTATTTATTTAGCAAATAAACAATCCATTATCTTATCCTATTTATTTAACAAATGAATATCTCACTTATTATCTCCTATTTATTTTCTAAGTAAATAGTCCTTTTTATAACATCTTATTTATTTATCCTAAATAAATAATTCACTTTTTAAATATTCCATTTACAAAGATTACCCTTCAGTTAAAACTCCCCTTAACAATATTCCCTATTTATAAATATCCCATTGACAAAATCTTTGTTGATTTTATAAATATTTTCTCTTCTATAAAATCCTTTGATTTTATAATTATTCCCTTTTCTAAAAATCTCCTATTTATAAATATTCCAATTTATAAATAGTTCTTATTTATAAATATTCCAATTTATAAATATTCTGTTTTCAATATCACTTTGAAAAACTACTTTTCCCATTCCGATATTTTATGGTATTTGACACATCAAATCACGTTGAACAATATCATCCAAACACATATAATAAACCACAGATTATAAACCACATCATATATCACAATATATGAAAAACAATAAAATAACTGTTGAGGAATCCAGTCGGATTCCTCTAACCTGTTTCCCTGCATCCATAGATGTTACACAATAAAATCAACATCACTTTCATTTCCATATGATATATTCTGTAAAAATAGAACCAATATATAAATATTTAAAGGTTTATATATATATATATATATATAATTTCCACTAACTGACTAGCAGTTCAATAAAACAGTCAACACACAGCAATCAACAGATAATTATCAGTTCTAAGAATACGTTGTAAAAATAGAACTATTCAGAGTTAGTGAGTTTTACTCACATTTGCAGTTCATCGTTAAAGAACGATAAACTGTTATTTGATTTGAATCAAACAATTTATTTCGCCATAAATTCAAACGAGCTTCAATCCACTCCCCGTCAATTCCATTGTGTTGTCGTCGTCCATACGATCCCAACGGATCATGTTTCGCTGAGTTTCGATCACGCATGAACAAGATATGATAAAATGAAGTTAATACACGATTTAAATTAAATAAAACTTTGGACTTTTAATTCAAATAGGCCTCACCCTTTCCAAATTTTGGCCCACTATCCTTAATTAAAACCCGCACCTCGTCATACCCATCTTGCCGATCAAAACACCCGAATTTCTCCAGTTTGCTCCTCCACAAATTCAAGTCCTTGACGCCTCCTTTTGACCGCCATCCTCCATCACTCCAGTCACAAACCCCGGCGCAACCACCACCATTCGGTTCCCCATTAGAAGTCGCATCTCCTGAACCCCCCTGAGCCAAACTCGATGTCCCTTTTCCTCGCATCCCCTTCAGATCCTGTACGACGTCGGACCACCAACTGGCCGCCGTACTCCACCAAAATCATACCACAACTTCTACTCTCCATCCTAAACCCACATCCGCACTTAATTCCTCACATCAAGGCCTCAATCCTTCAATTGTTTTAACCCTAGTCTACCCGAACTCGTTCGCTGGAAAATACCCAGCGAGAAACAAAAGTGCCGAGACCTCTCAAACCCACACTGAAGTGTAGATCAACCTCTCAACAACTCAACCATATATATTATGATTTCTAGAACTTTGTTTGGTTTGTTTTTTATTTTTCTTTCTTGCCTTCATCATGTTTTTACCTTACTGAGTGGCGGCCAAATGAAATTGATTTTATAGGAGGACGAGATCTATTGTGTGGTTGAAAAGATGAGTGGGTGGCACCTTAAATGTTCACACATACTTAGATATTTTATTTTTATTTATATACTTGCTTTCTAAAAATTCGTCCGATCAAACACAATACCCAAAAATCATGAAAATTGACATGCAGCTAGAGTTTGACATTACGGTCGCAACGAGACCGGTTTCGTCGAATTCCGACTCCGTTTGCTCACACAGCTTATTTTAAATCGTCAAAATACTGATTGTTTCTCACTCTAAAAATCCGTATGACTACACAGTGACTCTTAAAATCACTAAACTAGAAATCTAACAACTATTTGACAATGCGGATCCAACAAAATTAGTTTCGTCGAATTCCGACTTCGTTTGCAAAAGTGGCTATTTTTAAAGTCCTAAATAACCCATTTAAATATATAAATATATTTAAATAAAATTACATTAAATATTTATAAAAATAAATATTACCGTATATATGCACAACAGAATATCACACAGCTCTAGAATATTCCTCTATGAATTTTTTACTAGATATTTCAAATTTGGGTCAACCCAATATTCGATTTATGTTGAAATTTCTTTTTAAAATATAAATGATTCCTTTATAAATTATAAAGGAATTCCACAGCGACTTTTCTGAAATTTGATTTGGACTTAAATCAAAATCTACACGATGAAATCTCAATTTTTCTCTTCCACTAGAAAGATATACTCCACCAGCTCCACACGCTTCTTGTTTCACAGAAATCCGGCTTAAAACGAATCCTGTATATTCAGTTGAAGTTCGAATCGCCAATTAACGAACTACCGCGCCATTTCAAGCTCGATTTTTATTATAATATAATTATACGTTTAAACTGTCGTTCAAACAATATATTCGTTATTATAATTCAACTTTAAACTGAATTAAATATCACAGATGATCCGGTTCACACCATATCGTCATTTCAGCCAATTCTGATTATTTCAAAATTAAATATATTATTTAGTTTATTATTTTAATTAAATATTCACCATTATTTAATTCCACGACCATTAAATTTCCTAAACCACCATTTCAATAATTAAATAAATTAATTATTATACCGCTGAAGATGCGGGTCATTACATTCTTCCCTACTTGAAATAATTTCGTCCTTGAAATTGCTAAGGTAGGAAACAAACCCTATCGACTGGTCAGAACTTATTTGTTCACTTCTTACTTTCAGTTTCAACTTAACCAATTTAATTTCAATTAAATTATTAATTTATTCTGATTAACGAAAATTTTCAAAAATCCTGAAAATTTTCTAATCCTGAAAATTTTCTAACGCCTTAACTTTTCGAATTTTTTGCCATAACCTCCTTTGTACTAGTCAGCAGGTCAAACTGCAACTCGCCTCTCTGGGCCATCTCCAACCCAAAAGAAAATCAAACAGCCAAGCGGCTTGCCAATTCGGCTCATAGATCTTGTATCCAATAGAAATATAAACTTGTACCTTTTGTCGGCATATCATTTTATCCTTTCCACCTGTTATTCAGCGGATACAAGGGTCATCCCAATCAAATTCCAATCTGCTTTTATCCACACCACAACCATTCGCTTATATCTGAGCCAAATATCATTTCAACTCGAGTTTCTTCTCGATTCCCAACTCTTGACTTGATTATCACATTACACTTCAAATTTGAATCTCACAATCCATTTTGTCTTGATATCATTCTAATTCAATCTCAGTTGCCACTTTACTGTCTTTACTTTAATTCAAATTTCCTTTCACAAATTTCTGTTAATTTTTTTTAATTCAAACAGTCTTCCCCTGGGAGTTTTTAAACAGTTTACTCTTTTCAAAAATCAAATTTTCCTTTTTGAAATTCAACACAACTTGTTTTTCCCAAAACACATTCAAAACAGTATCTCTGGTAGTAATTCATCACTTACAACACGAAAATGAATACTGTTGATGCAGGTGTCATCACCAGAATCTATTTTCCAGCGATCGAAGTGAGTTCAATAATATAAAACCATTTCCAAACATTTCCACTTTGAAATTCATTTCAAAATATAATTCACACTGCTTGTAAAACAATTTAAAATCTCCCAGGATCTTAAATTTTCCTTATTTTTAATCCAAATCCATTTACAAACACTTATCCAATTTTTTTCCAGAATTTTAATTCAATTCCTGGTTTAAATTTTAGATTTAATTTAATTCTTTCTACTTATTTGAATTCTGATTGGTTATTTACATAACCATTTCACATTTTTATAATCTTATTCGATTATAATAACAACCAATATATCCACTATATTATAATTTTGATATATATATCTTCTCTATATCAAGATATACCTTGGGTAAACTTATTTTAATTTACCCTCTTTTCAAAACATACCGTGTCGACCCATCGTATTCGAGTGTTTAGTAACTCCTACTGATACAGTGGATCAAACTGATCGATCAGAACTCATAAACTACTCAACCAATAAATCTCCACAATATAAAATTATTTTTATATCATCTACAAATACATTCACTTGTATATATACACTCAAACTCAATCTAGGGTATTACTAACCCTATCTCTATCGAGTCACGCCACAGAGCCAAGGTAATTACTTAACTTAAGCTCTGATACCAACTGTAATGACCCGAAAATCCGGTCCAATTTGAGCTGACTAAATAACACAAGTCCAACCCCAAATTGCACTGGAAACCAGGAAATTAATAGAAAGAAGACAGAGGGTGAGGAAAGATAAGATATAAACTTAGAATAGAAGAAGAAGAAGAAGAACACAACATCAGAGTAACACGAACCTCACAGCGGGACGAATAACATACAATAGATAACATATCTTTGAAATAAAAGATTGTACTTGCATATACATATCATCATCAAGTACAACACTTACAACACAGCGGAAATAACTATAGCTATATGATCCTGAAGCCTCCTCCTCCAGCTCTTCAAGTATCTGTAAATTCCTGACTACTTGACTGCCCGTACAAAATTGGGCACCCAAGATTTTAGGGAAAACAAAACAAAATAAACGCCGGGTCAGTCATGGGACCGGTATGAGTAAAACTGTTTAAAACAGTTCAAACAAGTAAACGATATCTCATAAGACCACGCCGTATAACGCAACGGGTTTTTCCCTTATGAGAATCCAAAATATCTTTATATCAAAAACCTTTTGATATTATAATAATGTCTATCAACCACAATATAATAATCATCTAGCAGAAACGCTTTCATCTCACGTTCTACATATATAGTATACAATCAAAACCGCAAGCACGTATTGGGTAATGGATTTCCAACTATGACAAGGTATGGAACCACCTTTCGCTAGTGTACCTCTAGAAAGGAATACACTGGGTTCAACAAGAACATCTTGCAACCCGGCCACACATGACCGACCACTCATTTCGCTTGAGTGTATCGAATGTATATCACCAACGGTTGGGATCAGCAACCGTTTCCCCAATGGGACAGTATCGACAATAGATTTTTAGAAGTAACTGAAACTCTAGATCAGGTGATTATACACCCTAATAGGTGCGACCTACATAGCCATGCTACCTGCCTGATTTCTGTCATTTACCGGTTGATGAGGCTTGAGGTTACGCCTTATCATCACATCAGATTCACTTCGAATGCCGCATTGTCAGATCCATCGAAAATCACTAATTGACGTCTACAACAGTACATTACGTGTTAGCTAAAGAAGTTTCCTTCTTCGCTTCCACTCTTGGTACGGTTGAAGAAATCAATGTACGTGACCTTTCTGGAAATACTCTGTTAGACATTCATCCATACAAGTCATCCAGGAACAGGATGAACCGAAGGCACTATTCAGTACATCCATCTTAGGCACTGTTATCTAAGACTTATACAATAGCCCTTGCACTTTACTCCGTCTTCAATTATCTTTGGCATATATGATTCGCAACGCTTATGCCAATACAGAGTGGTTCCTTGGATAATAATTCAACTGGTCTCTCCATATTGACAACGTTAAAATGGTCAAAACTTTGATAGTCGATGAGTTAACTATCAAATGAAAACACGTGTGCAAACAACGATATTATTTCCAAATGGAAATACTATCAATCAATCATCAATCACTACCATTCCACAACTATTAGACTCTAACTGTAAACTAATAAGAGAATAACATCCCAAATATAAACCCCGAAGGTCGAAACCAACATCAGACCGATACTCAGAAAACTATTCAACTTACTAATCTTTAGTCAGTTTCTAATTTTGCTTAACTCTATTTCTTTAACTCTGTTTGATTAACCTAACTGGTTTACTCTAGCCGATTAACTCTAACTGGTTTACTCTAACTAATTAACTCTAACTGTTTAACTCTGTTCGATTAACTCGATTCGATTAACTCCTCTATTTGTTTTCCAAATAAATATTCCTTTATTCTATTTATTTTGCTTAACATCTCTTTTATAACTTATTCAATTTCTAAGTCAATATCCCTTTATCACAACTTATTCATTTCCTAAATAAATAATCCGTTTAATATCCTATTATTTATTTTGAATGTTTCCTTTAATAACCCTATTTATTTTGCAAATTAATGTGTCCTTTTCTTATTCTATTTATTTAACAAATAAATAATCCATTATCTTATCCTATTTATTTAACAAATGAATATCTCACTTATTATCTCCTATTTATTTTCTAAGTAAATAGTCCCTTTTATAACATCTTATTTATTTATCCTAAATAAATAATTCACTTTATAAATATTCCATTTATAAAGATTACCCTTCAGTTAAAATTCCCCTTAACAATATTCCCTCTTTATAAATATCCCATTGATAAAATCTTTGTTGATTTTATAAATATTTTCTCTTATATAAAATCCTTTGTTCCCTTTTTTAAAAATCTCCTATATACAAATATTCCAATTTATAAATAGTTCTTATTTATAAATATTCCAATTTATAAATATTCTGTTTTCAATATCACTTTGAAAATCTCCTTTTCCCATTCCGATATTTTATGGTACTTAACACATCAAAACACGATGACCAATATCATCCAAACACATATAATCAACCACAGATTATAAACCACATCATATATCACAATATATGAAAACAATAAAATAACTATTGTGGAATCTAGTCGGATTCCTCTAACCTGTTTCCCTGCATCCACAGATGTTACACAATAAAATAAACATCACTTTCAGTTCCATATGATATATTCTGTAAAAACAGAATCAAAAAATTTAACGGTTTATATATACATACATACATACATATATATATATATATATATATGTATATATATATATAATTCCCACTAACTGACTAGCAGTTCAATCAAACAGTCAACACACAACAATCAACAGATAATTACCAGTTCTAAGAATACGTTGTAAAAATAGAACTGTTCAGAGTTGGTGAGTTTTACTCACATTTGCAGTTCATCGTTAAAGAACGATAAACTGTTATTTGATTTGAGTCAAACAATTTATTTCTCCATAAATTCAAACGAGCTTCAATCCACTCCCCGTCAATTCCATTGTGTTGTCGTCGTCCATACGATCCCAACGGATCCAGTTTCGCTGAGTTTCGATCACGCATGAACAAGATACGATAAAATAAAGATAATACACGATTAAAATTAAATAAAACTTTGGACTTTTAATTCAAATAGGCCTCACCCTTTCCAAATTTCGGCCCACTATCCTTAATTAAAACCCGCACCTCGTCATACCCATCTTCCCGATCAAAACACCCAAATTTCTCCAGTTTGCTCCTCTACAAATTCAAGTCCTTGACGCCTCCTTTTGACCTCCATCCTCCATCACTCCGGTCACCAAACCCCGACGCAACCACCATTCGGTTCCCCATCAAAAGCCGCATCTCCTGAACCCCCATGAGCCAAACTCGATGTCCTTTTTCCTCGCACCCCTTCAGGTCCTGTATGACGTCGGACCACTAATTGGCCACCATACTCAACCAAAATAATACCGCAACTTCTACTCTCCAACCTAAACCCACATCAGCACTTAATTCCTTACATCAAGGCCTCAATCCTTCGATTGTTTTAACCCTAGTCTACCCGAACTCGTTTGCTGTAAAATACCCAGCGAGTAACAAAAGTGCCGAGACCTCTCAAACCCACATCGAAGCGTAGATCAACCACTCACCAACTCAACCATATATATTATGATTTCTAGAACTTTATTTGCTTTGTTTTTTATTTTTCTTTCTTTCCTTCATCATGTTTTTACCTTACTGAGTGGCAGCCAAATGAAATTGATTTTATAGGAGGACGAGATCTGTTGTGTGGTTGAAAAGATGAGTGGGTGGCACCTTAAATGTTCACACATACATAGATATTTTTATTTTTGCTTTCTACAAATTCGTGCGATCACACACGATACCCAAAAATCATGGAAATTGACATGCAGCTAGAATTTGACATTACGGTCCCAACGAGACTGGTTTCGTCGAATTCCGACTCTGTTTGCTCACACAGCGTATTTTAAATCATCAAAATACTAACTGTTTCTCACTCTTAAAATCCGCACGACCACACAGTGACTCTAAAAATCACGAAACCAGAAATCTAACAACTATTAGACATTGCGGATCCAACAAAATTAGTTTCGTCAAATTCCGACTTCGTTTGCAAAAGTGGCTATTTTTAAAGTCCTAAATAACCCATTTAAATATATAAATATATTTAAATAAAATTACATTAAATATTTATAAAATTAAATATTATTGTATAAATTCACAACAGAATATCATACAGCTCTAGAATATTCCTCTATGAATTTCTAACTTGATATTTTAAATCTGGGTCAACCCGATATTCAATTTATATTGAAATTTCTTTTTAAAATATAAATAATTCCTTTATAAATTATAAAGGAATTCCACAGCGACTTTTCTGAAATTTGATTTGGACTTAAATCAAAATCTACACGATGAAATCCCGATTTTTCTCTTCCACTAGAAAGATATACTCCACCATCTCCACACGTTTCTTGTTTCACAGAAATCTGGCTTAAAACGAATCCTGTATATTCAATTGAAGTTCGAATCGCCAATTAACGAGCCGCCGCGCCATTTCAAGCTCGATTTTAATTATAATATAATTATACGTTCAAACTGTCGTTCAAATAATATATTCGTTATTATAATTCAACTTTAAACAGAGTTTAATTTATTATTTTAATTAAATATTCACCATTATTTAGTTCCACGACCATTAAATTCTCTAAACACCATTTCAATAATTAAATAAATTAATTATTATACCACTGAAGATGGGGGTCATTACACCCAGTCTTTCCGAATAAATGGCGTACTTTACAAGCAAGTGCTATAAAGACACATCCTACACCTCATTCCAATTTAGAATATTCTTTTGATAAAATATTCATATTTTTAGGGAAAAGTTCCCATTAATTTTATCAAAGATAATTTCTTTTAAATTTATCCTTTATAATCTCAAAAATCATTATTTAAGGATTATTCGAATTTAAGAAATTAATCTTATCTTTAATTGGGTTAAAGAACTAATGTCTTTTAAAAACATTGTTCATGATAAACCTAAATCTTCTTCCATTAACTATGGAATCTTCACGGAAATCATAACGGTGTATAATCGATATAAATTCCCATATCAAACTAATAATATAAATGGAATTGCGGCAATGCCTTTTAAATTCCGTATATAGTATCGGTCTTCATTCACAGGAGCTCATCTCGATTATTACCAAATCGAATTCCATCCGATTCCAATTTAATATATTAAATTGGAAAACTTTATTTTGGGAAATTTCCATTAAATCTTAATAAAAGATTTATAAATTCCAAATTATTTCTTCACGGTTAATTGGGTTAAAGAACATGTGTTATTTAAAACACCATTCACAACAAACCTAAAATCCCATTTGACATTAAATATAATGTTCTGAATAGAAATTATATCGGCTTATATTCAATATCAAATTCTGAAACCAACAAATATCGTATTGGGAATAACGATATGTACATATATCTTCCAAATTCCTCACAATATTCGTATAATAAAGAAATCCAATATCAAAATATTCTGAATTTAATTTCCAATCAAATCCATTCCAGTTTATTCTTTAGAAAATTCTGGTTATTTTAAAAATCATTTTCAAATCCAATTTATTTATTTCTAAAAATAATTAAATTATTATTCTAGTTAATAACTAGTTCATTTTGATAAAAATATATTTTTATCTTTTTAAAATTGGAATTTTTCATCATAAATATTTCCAAACCATTTATTATGATTTTACATAATTTTTCCATATTTTTAATAATTTTTTTATCGCCCGTATTGTCGGTTTCCAACAATGGCCACCGAACTGCATCCAAAGCGACCTTTTCTTAAATTGATTTGGACATATCTTCAAATCTAACCGTTAGATTTCAAATCTCTTATATTCATTGGAATGCTCTTTTAGATACGAACCCAACGGTTTCGGTTTTGGGAAATACGACGGTCGGATCTCCTGTTATGCTAATTTGAAGTTAATGGTTGAAATTCGAGAATGGTCGCTGCGCGGCGTATTCTATTCAGGCTATTAAATATATATAATATATATATTACATATATTTCGTCGATTTCCATTTAAAACGTATTTATAAATTATTTATAAATTCATTTAAAAACGATTTCAACTTCTTCTTTTTTTATTCTTAAATAAAAATTGAATATACTATATTTTCATCATATTAAAATGATAATATTTTCAAAATATTATATTTTGAAATCACTTCTTTTCGATATTCATTTTAAATTGAATAAAATCGATCGATAAACCCGTTCGGTTAAAATGGCGTTTGCTACTTACTCGACATCATATTTTTATATTTTTGTGTCCACCTTAAATCGGACATCAAAATCATAGTTTTATTTCTCACTGAATATTATTTCAAAATATTCGTTATTTTAAAATATTATTTATTTCAAAATATTTTTATTTTAAAATATTCTTTAATTCTGAATCGGAATGTGACTCAATCAATTACCATATAAGTTCAGTTATATGAATTTCATACATTGCATGTGTACAACGATAATGATAAACAATCATCAAAAATTCATACAACATCCAAAGTGCACTTTACAACTGTATAAGCATTAAAATAAATAAATAACGCTTACAACAGTCTGTCAACCCATCGATTGACATACAACTAATTATTGGGATCAGTGTATGTCAAATATTATCCCAATACCCGTGTGGGATTTTCAAAGAACAAATACTGTTTATTATTTGTGCAGTTGGGCGATGTGTAAAATTTATCGTCCCAATCAATAATCAGATAAATAGGTGTACATAAACAAACCGTCCAGTTTGTAAATGAATATTTTATTTTATTTCTTTTCATGATAATTTTATATACAGCTTATATATAAATAATCTTATGACAATTATATATATCACCTATATAAGCTATAAACAATATTTATAGCGAATAATTATTTATTTCAACTCTTTCCTATACATGTTAAAAATAATGTTTTTTAAAGAACAAATATAATTTCCAAAACATGTGACATTTTTACCTCTTTCATATACATGTTAAAAATAACGTTTTTATTAAACAAAATCATATTTTAACATGTGATTCTTTTATTCTAAACTAACATGATAAATGTGACATTTTTGTCAGATAAACATATGATTAACAAATAATGATTTTATTTCTAAACTAATATGATAAATGGACATTTTTATATGAACAAAACATGTGATTAAAATATAATGTTTTTATTCTAAACTAATATAATAGGGGGGCATTTCATACAAAATGATAATTCTATAATGCTTACATTTCATACAAAATGGTAATTCCATAGTGTTTACATTTCATACAATGAAAATGGTCTTTTTATTTTGATAACATTTTAGATAACAACAATGATAATTTTATTATACTAACATTTATACAACAAAAATGATAATTTTGTTATGCTAACATTTTATATGATGAAAATGAAGTTTTGTTTTGCCAATCATTTTATATGACAAAAATGAAGTTTTGTTTTGCTAATCATTTTATATGACAAAAATGAAGTTTTGTTTTGCTAATCATTTTATATGACAAATATGAAGTTTTGTTTTGCTAATCATTTTATGTGTTAACATTTTATACCATAAAAATTAATCTTTTTCTATGTTGCTAACATGAAAATATACAAAACCAAATTTTCTACACCGCTAACATGATAATGGTTAAATTAACAAAATCGTATTTTCTACATCTCTAACATGACAATGTTTTAATTAACAAAATCATATTTCCTACATCGCTAACATGAAAATGCTTATACATGTTATTTTCATTTCATGATAATTTATATATAATATTTTATATAAATAATTTTTTTATGTACAACGATATCAAGCAATAACAATCCAAATCATAATCCAAACAGACAATCATGGTTTGTATAATCAGTGGTGTCAGGTGCTGCTAAGCACCGTCTACAACCTAATATAAATTTAACTGTAAAAAATTAGAGTGAAAGGAGTTCTCACCTTCGTTTCCACTCCGTCATTCTTTAACTGATGATTTTGATTCCGTTCTGCTTTCAGTCAGTTCCATCGCAGTCTGTTTCACACAGTTTGTATTAAAAATCATATTTTTAATGCTTATATATATGGTAAAAATCATATTTTTATAACGTTATACATATATATATATAATCATATCTTTATAATGTTATATAAAAATAACACATTCTTATTACAATGGCTTATATATAAAATATCACATTTTTATTACAATGTTTTATATATAAAAAGAACACATTTTTATAATAATGAGATAAATGTTTTCAAAACAATGCGACAAATGTTTTCAAAGCAATGCGATTTTATTTTGCAAACACTGCTAATTTCTTTTTATAAAAATAATGATATTTTCTTTTTACCAAACAATGTCTTTTTATTTACAAAACCATGTTCTTCTTTTATTTACAAAGCAAAGTTCTTATTTTATTTCAAAACGATGTTCTTCTTTTATATTAAAACAATGTACTCTTTACTTATAAAACAATATGATTTTTATTTTACAAAACCAATATGATTTTCGTTTACAAAACAATATGGTTTTCGTTTACAAAACAACATGATTTTCGTTCACCAAACATTATTCTTTTTATTTTCAAAAACTTGTTCTTTTTATTTTCAAACACTTGTTCTTTTTAATTTGAAAAAAATGTTCTTTTTAATTTGAAAACAATGTTCTTTTTCATTACAAAACAATGTTAATGTTTATTACAAAACAATGTCAATTTTTATTACAAAACAATATTAATGTTCATGACAAAACAATGTTAATTTTTATTTAAAAACAATGTTAATTTTTCTATTTTAATGACAATGATAATTCTAAAAAAATGATTTTATATTTAAAAACAACATGATGTTATATTTAAAAACAATATGATGTTATATACTTTCAAAACAATAAAGTTTATATTTTTCAAAACTATGAATTTTATATTTTTCAAAACAATAAAGTTTATATTTTTAAAACAATTGCTAAATTTCAAATTTAAAACAATGATTTTTTATTAATGTTATTTTATATGTTTTTCTTAGATAATGATTAACTTAAACAGTCACTTTCATACAAAATTAATTAAATAATTGATTCCTCATTACATTGATTAAGAGAGAAATTAAAGGCCTCATCTTCTTCCTTCTGCGCATCATCTACAGACCCAAAAACCGACCATGCTCCATACTAGGGTTCCATCTTGCGCCTTCTATCGATGATGAGACCAGGATCTGATGGTGCCACGACGTCGCTGGCATCACTCCCCACTGCCGCCCAGGACCTGGCGGAATTCGATCACCACCAGCGCCATGGGGATGGCCTCGAGTGCAGCGCCTTTGGGTGCGCGATTTTCCCTCCTCAATCACCTAAACATGATCACCACCGTTGAGGTGGTGGATCTCAGTGAGCGGATCATCGTTCGCTTTCGGAATTTTTGATTTAGGTGAGGGGATTGGAAGTAATTAGCGATTTTATTTAGGAGCTTTCTAGCCATTCATTTTGAGTTATGGCGGCTGGGTTCTTTGAACAATAGACTAGGGTTTGGGTACCGTATTTCGACCGTATTTATATAGTATAATATATATTATTTGATTTTATTAATTATTTAATTCAAAAATGGCTTGTTAAACCATCCGAACTCCAAACGAGGCCTAACGACTGTCGGCCCTAGCTAATAATCCCCGTCCCGGACACAATGGGATATGTCCCGTAAGCCGATTCGCCTGTTTCGATCAATTTTTCTTTAAATTAAAATATAAATCAATTTATATTTAATTTGAACGTACATTTTAATTTACCGAGCCTACATACTGACTCTAAAAACTACATAAAAATATATCTAGCTTTGTTTTGACAATACGGTCCTAACGAAACTAATTTCGTCGAATTTGGTGACCGTTTGAAAAATGGCCATTTTCTGGTCGATCCAAATTGACTGAAACTGACAAAACACGTTTTCTTTTGCCACGCTCACATATTAGTTCTAAAAATTATGAAAATTGGAATCAAGCAATAATTTGACATTCTGAATCCAACAAAAGTGGTCTCGTCAAAAATGGAGGTCGTTTGTAAAATGGCTATTTTTAATATTAAAAAAAAATATTCTATAGCGACTATTCTTAATATTTAACTGGTCATAACTTTTGATTCCCGCTACGAAATTTCAATCTTTCGGATTCGTTGGAAAGATATTATCAAACAGATTTAAATATTCCTTATTTCACTAAAATCCGATTTATTTTGAATCATGTACATTCATTTGAAATTTGAAATCGAATTTTCAAACTACCGCGCCATTTCTAACTCCTTTTATAATTAAATTAGAAATTTTCGTTTTAACTTCGATTTAAATAAATTTTTAATCGTTATTATTTAAAATAAAATATTTTAAACATTCAAAATCTGTTAAAATTGCTAAAATATTTTTTTTAAATTGGTTTAGAAATTGCGGGTTGTTACAATTAAACTATCCTTATGTTCTTGTCATTTAACTTCAAATTCAAACACATAATAACAAACAAACATTTATTTAATATAATAATGTGACGGCCCGCCCCGCACCAGCCTGCATTTCCTCCGAAAGTGCGCTGTACACATGCCCGACTAGCACGGGACGGTCGTCAGAAGAAAGAAAAGAAGAAAATTAACTAACGAGAAACCTGTAGAATGTCTCACAACGCATGGGATAAAATATAATAATAATAACATACTTGACATAAAACAGGTGAGACAGTGCATAAGCTGATAACTAGAATCAACATCAACATCAAAGCAACGGAATACAGCTTATTACAACTTTTCAAAATCTACTGTCTCTAAACAAAAGAAAGCCAAAGTAGAAGGTACACCACCAATGCCCAATCAATGATCTTCATCAACACAGGGAGAATACTATATATATATATATATATATTACGTGGAAGCCTCCTGCTCGTCTCCGGATCATCTACCCGTGCATCACCAGCTAACCTGTCTCTAGTCTGCTCGTGTGAGCACCCAGAGTAATAAGAGGAGACATAAAACTCTGGGTCAGACATAAAGCCTGGTATGAGCGATAAGCATATAAACAGAATAATAACAGGTATACTAAACCATACCTGAACTTGGACCTGCAACCAAAGAGTTAGTACCACATACCGTACAGTACTCTAAGGTGCCATAATGAATAGTGTAAAGAATACGGGGGTGGGGTGTGTATGTCATAATAATAGCAAACAAACCATCAATAGCAACCATCCTCACGTCTCTCACTCAGTGCGTAAAACGTACGATATCTACCACTTTGGAACACTAGACAAATTGAGGTAACGACGGATCCCGACTTGTAGAAACCCTGCTGTGACCAAGCTAAACGTATGGAGTCATAACCAAACATTTCAATGACCCATTTCATTGATCGTAGCCCTTGGTTCTACCAATGCCATAATGGCCCTATTGTAATAACCCGGAAAATGTGAACCAATTTAAAATTTTTTTATTAGGTTATTACCAGGAAATTTGAATGATTGAAATAGCATATTTCAATAAAATATAGGATTTGGTATGATGGGGCAGTTTGAAATTTTGAATACCAACTTTGTCTGACTGTACCGGGTGGAAAATATAACGGATTTTAACGAAACTGAAAATATTTAAATCTGTTTATCAATACCTTTCTAACGAATCTGAAAAATCGAAATTTCATAACGGAAATCAAAAGTTATGGCCAAATGAATTTTCAGAAAGGTCGCTATATAGTATATATAGCCCTTGAAAATTGAGATTTTGCATACGACCTCGGAATTCGACGAAACCACTTTTGTTGGGTCCGGGATGTCAAATTATTGCTAAATTTCAAATTTCGTAATTTTTGAAGCTAGTATGTGAGCGGGGCAAAAGATAACGTGTTTGGTCAAATTCTGTTAAAAAGGGTCGACCTAAAAATGGCCGTTTTTCAAACGAGCTCAGAATTCGACGAAACTGGTTTTGTTAGGACCGTATCGTCAAAACAAAGCTAGATTTATTTTTCTGGAATTTTTCGATTCAGTTTGTGGCCCTGGCAAATTGAAATGTACGTTTAAATTAAATATCGAATGTTTTATATTTTAAATTGAAAAATAACTGACTGTAACAGTCGAACTGGCCAACGAAACATATCCCATTGTGTCCGGAATGGGGGTATTTAGCTGGGGGCGACAGTCATTGGGTTTAAAAAGGAGTCCGTTTGCAAAAACACTATTTAAAAATTTTTCTATAAATATCGGCCAATAGGAAATTTTCTTTAAAAAAAAAAAAAAAAACCTAAAAACCCTAAGCCGCCAGACGAAACGAACGACGCACGTCGTTCAAAACTTTCCGACGAGAATCCCGCCGCCACAGGCGACGCCAGCCAACGCCACCACCCTCAATTGACGCCGCCCACCTCCCTCTTCAAATCCGACCAACCCCCGCCCTTCCTCCCTTCGCCAGCGTCGAGAAAGACGCCCAGAAAGCCGCCGACTTCACGTCGACGCCACGACCGCCAGAGGCGATCGCACCTGCTCCTCCGACCACCGATAGGACCGCCTCGCTCCCCTCTTTCAAGTCCCACTCTCTGATCGGAGCATAGATTCACGGATTGTCTGAAAATCCGAACCCTAGTTTCGAAATCAAAAAGGGGTATACGGCTAAATTGATTTTTACACTTTAAAGCGTTGCAAATTTGTAAAAATCATATCTTTTTGCTATGTTAACGAAATTCGATGAAACAGGAGACACCGTGACCGCAAGGAGGCTCTCTACATTCTAGAAGAAGCCGCGGATTTTTCTGACCTTCCTACGATTTTTAGCACCGCAAGAACCAATGTGAGGAATCTAAACTATTTGTGTGAATGTAATCGCGTTGTATAAATTATATAAGCGAAGTGTAAATTATATACGCATTGTATACCTCATGTACATGTGTTGTATAAGTTATATTAGCAATGTATAAATTATACAAGCGTTGTTTGAAACATATATGCTTTAAATTGTGATGAAATGCAAGTGAATTATTATATTATATATATATATACACTCCCCTTGTCCACAGACCATGGACGATATTTATTGCTTGTGATTGACGTGATATCATATGGTTATACGAATGGTTGGAAATAATTGTTTGTGGTTGATATTATGGTTGAGAAATACCTTTATGGTTGAAAAATACCTTTGTAGTAGAAAAATACCCTCTTGTGGTTGAAACAAAATAGAATAGGATTGTGGAATTGAAAATAAAACATGCCGCCTGCGTGCGAACTAGATGCATGATCCCCATTGTCAAAAACCGCGAGGTTTTAAGGTAGAGCGAGGAGCCGTACTAGGGACGGTCCCGGTTTTAACTACCCTGCCGTTATGCTGCCGAAATTTTCTGAAATATTTATGTGTTAGAATAATTTTCATTCATTGAAACTATTTACATATGCTATATCGAATATTCATGTGTTGAGTTGCAATTCATTCGTTGAGTTGAAATTCATGTGTTGAATATTATTTGAATTTAAACAAATGGCTTTAGCGATAAAAATCACATTTTTATATATATACATGCTATATCGAATATTCATGTGTTGAGTTGCAATTCATTCGTTGAGTTGAAATTCATGTGTTGAATATTATTCGAATTTAAACAAATGGCTTTAGCGATAAAAATCACATTTTTTTATATATATACAAACTATATCGAATATTCATGTGTTGAGTTGCAATTCATTCGTTGAGTTGAAATTCATGTGTTGAATATTATTTGAATTTAAACAAATGGCTTTAGCGATAAAAATCATATTTTTATATATATACGAACGATATAGAATATTCATGTGTTGAGTTGCAATTCATTCGTTGAGTTGAAATTCATGTGTTGAATATTATTTGAATTTAAACAAATGGCTTTAGCGATAAAAATCACATTTTTATATATATACATACTATATCGAATATTCATGTGTTGAGTTGCAATTCATTCGTTGAGTTGAAATTCATGTGTTGAATATTATTCGAATTTAAACAAATGGCTTTAGCGATAAAAATCACATTTTTTATATATATACAAACTATATCGAATATTCATGTGTTGAGTTGCAATTCATTCGTTGAGTTGAAATTCATGTGTTGAATATTATTTGAATTTAAACAAATGGCTTTAGCAATAAAAATCACATTTTTATATATATACGAACGATATAGAATATTCATGTGTTGAATTGCAATTCATTCGTTGAATTGAAGTTCATGTGTTGAATGTTATCATCTTTTAAAAATAAAATGAATCGACAGTGAAAACTATATTTTTATAGTAAATATGAAGTGTTAAAAATAAACACGTGTCGAATAAATATTTTTGATGATAAAAATATTCCTTTTATCATGAATATGAAGTGTTAAAAATACACACGTGTCGAATAAATATTTTTGATGATAAAAATATTCCTTTTATCATGAATATGAAGTGTTAAAAATACACACGTGTCGAATAAATATTTTTGATGATAAAAATATTCCTTTTATCATGAATATGAAGTGTTAAAAATACACACGTGTCGAATAAATATTTTTGATGATAAAAATATTCCTTTTATCATGTATACGCTTAGTTAAAAATACACACGTGTTGAAATAAATAATAGTTTGCTAGAAATATTATTATTAGCTTTGTTCTGCATATATATACATGTGTTGAACAGGAAAAATGGATTAGCCGTAGAGTAAAGAAATTATTTGCGTGCCCGACAAATAGGTAAACCTTGATGAGTTGGCTGCGCAATTTTATTTATATATCAACTCCTGTGAATGCCATTGGATGCGGAGTGCTGGTTTTTCTGTGTGAAATAATAAACAACGCCATAGGATAGTAACAATTAATTTTGAACTACACTACATGGCATACTTCTTGACGATAGGCATACTTCATCATATTCCACATAAGCAATTGGAGCTTGTGTGACGAGGTGGAAGATTTACCATACCAGCAAGAGGCTTGTATGGTGATGACTAAATACTACAGGTTGAACTGATGACTGATATGGACTATATAAATTATAACGATAAATTGCCAGATTAATAAAAACCCCACACGGGTCTAGAGTTGACAATAATCACGTCGCTCTAGTTATTAGATACGGCACATGGACTATTTATTTCCACACGGAAACAGGGAGACGGGAATTTATTCTCTGGAGTGATTATCAGTACATACTCCCCCGTAAACACCAAAATATATCACTAAAAATATGTGAATGCTTTTTAGGATTTATTGGGTACCTAATACGGCCCAATAAATTTCCAAACCCCTCCCCGTACAAAGGAGGTTATGGCGAAATTTTTCGAAATATTAAGGCGTTAGTGAAATATTTGAAGTGAAAACGAAGTTGAAAATATAAAACGAACTATAGTTGAAACTATGGAATAAACTATATTTATATATATATAAATAAATATAATTAAAAGGAATAGAGGCCGTGCAGTTCACGTTTCGGAATCGTAATTTGAAACGATTAGTACGAGAAATCCGACCATCGGATTTTCCCGAAACCGCAACCGCTGGGTTCGCCTTGGAAATATCTTTCCAACGGCACCAACCTTGTAAAAATCCAACGGTTGGATTGTCCGGAATGTTTAATTCAAATCCGAAGAAAAACAGCGCCAGAATCGTTTATATTTATATATAAATATAAATATAATTAAATTTAATCGAAAAACGACGCTGCAGTTCGAATTTTGAAACCGTAACTTCAAACGACTAGTGTGGAAGATCCGACCTTCGGATTCTCACGAAACTGGAACCGTTGGGTTCGCTTTGGGAATACCTTCCCACTGATATAGACTTTGTAGAAATCCAACGGTTATATTTTCCGATATGTGTAAAACAAATTAGGAGAAAAACAGCGCCAGTGCCGCAGCACGACCTGAAACGTCATTTAATTAAATATGGCCATTTTTAAATAAATAAAAATGGCGAAAAATCGTTATAAAATATTATAAGCAACATAGGTTGCAAATAAACCAATTGGGCTTGAATTGTTTGATATTTGATGGTTGTATGTTAATGACATGAAAATAACACCAAAGAACCCAAAGGATGGATGTCGAATAACATAACCATAAAATGAATCGATTTAAATTCTAATGACGTGAATTATTTGAAAAGGCCGAGCTAACCCTCATTTCAAATAATTTATCGAGCGATTCGAATTGGAAGATGCAAAAATGATTCAAGACCGACGATCTTCGTATCGGTTGGATGGGCGCTACTGAGGTTCCTAACCGGAGTAGCTACCGGAAGGGGACGGAAGTAGTAGCCGTCTGAACGTATGTGTTGATTGGACGGATTTGCGAGGAATTGACGCCTCCGGTTTCGTTCAGACCCAGGACGGACTTGTAAATGGACTGTGTGTCCGACATTGGATTTTGTTCTATACAGATTGATCTCTGTTAAATATATCTGTTTGGCGGCGGAGAATTTATTCTTTTGCTTAACGCCCTTCTCTGAGACGTACGAGCTTAGAGGTTATATATCGATGGAAATCAATCGTATGGAGTGGACTGCCTATGTGGCATGCCAAGATGCTGAGATCAAGGCTTCTGTTGCAAAGCAAAGTCTTGTGGATGATGATCAAAGCAAGGACTACGTGGCCTAGCTTTGTATATTTCGTAGATTCGCGAGCCTCACACCCCGGTATGAGTTAAAAACGGGATACGGACTGCAGGGAGAGCACGACGTTTCTTTCTAGCTATGGTGGTGTCAGTGACTTACCAGCCCTGACATATATATCTATTTTTCACCTTTGTGGTTGTTGGAATGCGAGGCGCCTCGATTATAGGTCTGTAAGGACCGGGAAACGTGTGTTCAGGAATTGCCAATCCTCTAACGTAAGTGAGGACCGGCCCTGAAGCATCCAGGGGTTACCCAGAGTGTGTAGTCCCGAGGCATTTGCTAGAGTGTCTCGAAGCGGAGAGGAGCTTGTCCCTTGCCTCGACTCATGACGGAAATCCAATTTCCAATACGAGATAACGGATTTGATTGTAGAACTAGTATGGAGACATAGTAGATGGTAGCTATGCCGCCTATGATTGATATTTATGATGTTATTCGTTGTTTGAAACATATATGCACTAGTAATAATATCAAATGATTTTGCTTTATACGTATCAAGCATATTTGGCTATTATAAGGTAAAACTCTATCCCCCGGCTTGCGTTGCATTGTATGATGGGACCTGAGTCTTATAATGGCTTCATTTTTTCTAAAAGCATTGCGTTGTTTTAAAAGAATTTACTTTGTTTTGAATGCACTAGCAATCACTGGAGTAAACCCGTTCCGCGAAAGTGGCGTGGTCCTATGATTAGCTATTTACTGTTGTTTAACTGTTAAATAGATTCCTCATACCAGTCCCCATGACTGACTCGTTGTTTGTTTCACTTTGCAAACGCGGGTGCCCCTATTTCCACACGGGCAGCCTAGTACACAGGTGACAGGTGGTTTTTTTTGGTTCTGCACAGCTGCATAGCGTGCACTTTTGGCTCATGGCGAGGCTGACTTCATAGAGATGACTTAGATATTTTCCGCCATTACTGTATTTATATTATGATTCCGCCACTGGCGATGCAGACTGATTTACTTTCCGTATTTCTCACTATATGTATATGTATTCCGCCTTCGGCGATGTAGACTGATACTCTTATTATGTCACTGCATGTATGTATTCCGCCTCTGGCGATGATGACTGATCACTTCCCTTTCTTTTTACTAAGTATATCCCACGTTATGCTATTCTGATATTCCTACATGTTGTGATTCCGCTGTCATATCCATGTAAAATTTATTTTATTTATTGTTTCTGCTATTATCTGTATTCTGCTATGATGATTAATGTGTTATTTCCTAATGATTATCCTTAATACCGCCCCATCGGATTTTGGGATCGTCACACCTGAATCCTCCTCCATACCTCCTACCATAGTGGTCCAAAGCTATAGACATCGTAAACCCCTTAGCACGCGTCCCGCAGCAAAGTCCAACCATGAAGCGAACTCATTGGTTCCCAACTAGATCCTGAGCTCTAACTTCCCATACTGGACTACCTTTGCATCTCGGGTTTTGGTCATCATCTTGTTTGGGTCGGTGGGTCAAGCATCTTTCATCCTGGTCGGTTTTCATCATCCCTGGTCGGTCGGTTTTGTTCCCCCCGGTCGGTCGCATTTCACCAAACCTGGTCGGTCGGTTTTGTCCCCCTGGTCGGTCTAACTTTCACCATCCCTGGTCGGTCGTTCTCCTTCATTCCTGGTCGGTCAAAACCTCCCCTGGTCGGTCTAACTTTCACCATCCATGGTCGGTCGTTCTGGAGCTCGGGTCGGTCGGTCTCCTTCACCATTTCTGGTTGGTCGTCCTCCTTCATTCCTGGTCGGTCAAAACCTCCCCTGGTCGGTTATCTCGACCCCAAACCTGCACCATTTCAGCAAGCTATTCTCGCCTCTCGACGGCTTTTTCGACCAATCTAACACTTCTAATCAACCACAAAGCATACCATACAGTCATAGAAACATAGAGAATCAACCACAAACACCAAAACAACAATATGACATATCAAAATGGATCAAACATGGCCAAAACCCCATATTTTCCCTTAATCCCTCTTAATCATGTTTAAGCATATAATTAGCAAAACTTATCCAAATTAGCCAAATCTCATATCATAGGTCTAAAACAATATTTATGAATTTCTGAATATTTTTCCAGATTTTATTTGTGTATAAATTCGCTAATTAACACTAATTACCCCTTAATCAACCGTAATTAGTGAGAAATCATGCAAATCACTCACCTTGCCCACAAACGAAATTCTCAGAACTGAAACTCCTCTGATTTGGGGCGAATACTGATGTCCAACAGCAGCTCTAACCTTGCTTTGGTGCTTTTTTCTTCTTAATTTGATGTTGCTAAGCCTAATCTCCAATTAAAAAGTGATTTGGGGTGTTTTAGATGTAGGAGGTCATTGTTAGAGTGTCTAAGGATGAAAGTGGCGGCTGGAAAATGTCTAAAGAAATGTTTTCTAACCCTAAGCAGCCCCTATATACCCCTAAACCCGAAATTCCCCTCTGGGCCTAGCTGCTAATTACCCGGTTAAGCCCAACTAAGCTGTTTTTCACCATCTGAAACTTGTTTCAGCCATATGTCCCAAACTGTGAGTCCGTTTGGCTAATGTGACCACTCTACGGAATTGTAAACCATCATTCGGAGCCAATGGAAGTGGTTTCAGGTCAAAATTCGTTTCCAGTCAAAAGTTATGGCCAAAACAGTGATAACTAGGGGTAAAATGGTCATTTAAAAATCGGGAAAAATCATGGACATGGGAAATGACCTTAATAGTCGTCTCCCAAAGTTACATGACCATACGACTTCGTATGTGACAGAAATAAATATTCTACGATCCTATGATGCGTAGAATGCGGGTCGTTACACTCTCCCCCCCTTAAGAAATTTCGTCCCCGAAATTTCTTAACCCAAAACATACAAAAGACCCCGCATGTCTACATCCATATACAACAATCAAACATGCAACCAAGCAAAACAAGTTTATCCTAGCATGCGGAAAACTAAATTACGAAGTAAGTCTTACCAGGCAAAGAGTTCTGGATATGCCTTCCTAATGTTCTCCTCTGTCTCCCAAGTACAATCATTCTCGTTCTCGCCCCACTGAACCTTGACTAGCTTCACCGCCTTTATTCGAAGTTGCTTCGTATCGTGCCCCACAATACGAATCGGCTTGCGGTTCCCAACCGCCTCGGGTTCTACTTCGAAGTCTTCTAACTGATCAGGTGAAATAGTCATATCTGAGTCGTGAACGAACTTCCTTAGTTGGGAAACATGAAATATATTGTGAACTCCCGCCATCTTCTCTGGTAAGCCAACTCTATATGCCAAATTCCCGACAAGTTCAAGAACAGGGAATGGGCCAACAAATCTCGGTGCGAACTTGCCTCTCCTGCCAAATCGTATCACGCTCTTCAACGGAGAGATCTTGACGAACACCAAGTCACCAACGGAGAATTTCAAGTCTCTTCTCCTCTTATCAGCATAACTCTTCTGCCTAACTTGAGCAGCTTTCATTCGTTGTTGAATGACCTTAATCTTATCCGACGTTTCTCTCACCACATCTGGTCCAAGCACAAACTTCTCGCCAGTCTCTATCCAACATGATGGTGAGTTGCACGGTCTTCCGTACAAAGCTTCATATGGTGCCATACCGATACTGGATTGGTAGCTATTATTATATGCAAACTCTACTAGATGCAAATGGTCATCCCATGATCCACCAAAATCCAATATACAAGCTCTCAAGAGATCTTCCAATATACGATTCACCCTCTCCGTCTGACCGTCGGTCTGAGGATGATATGCGGTACTGAGATGTAATCTTGACCCTAGAGCCTCTTGTAAGCTCTTCCAAAACCCACTAGTGAACAACGGGTCTCGGTCACTCACAATGCTTTTGGGTACTCCATGAAATCTCACTACCCACTTCATATACAATTCTGCCAACTTGGCTGCTGTCCTGGTCGATTTGACTGGTATAAATCTTGCACTCTTAGTCAATCGATCCACAATTACCCAAATGCTATCATATCCCGATCTAGTCCTTGGTAGGCCATCGATGAAATCCATCGAGACTTGCTCCCATTTCCATTCGGGAATTTCTAATGGTTGTAACAACCCACTAGGCTTCTTTTGATCGGCTTTAACTAGCTGGAAATTCATGCATTTGGATATAAACTTCCCAACATCTCTCTTCATCCCTTCCCAGTAGTAGGTCTGTCTCATGTCTCGATACATCTTATTACCACCGGGATGTATAGTCAGTTTTGAGTGATGACATTCTCGAAGCACTTCATCTCTCAAACCATTCACGTTGGGTACAACTAATCTTCCATTCTTTCTAAGCCACCCATCTCGATCAAGCCCATACACATTCACCTCCTCATCGATACCCGTCTCTAACTTGGAGATGATTTCTAATAGATTAGGATCGTCCCTCTGGCTAGAACCAATCCGCTCTATCAAAGTGGGTCTGCTCGTCAAACTTGCTAACATTTCTGGATCCAGTTCGCACTTTGGTCTGAAATCAAACCCCGCGATATACTCCAGTTGCTTCCATTCTAGAAACATAGCCCCTAGGCTGGCATGTCTCCTACTCAATGCATCAGCTACCGCATTGCCCTTTCCCGGTGTATATGCAATGTCAAAATCATAGGAAGCTAAGAACTCTAACCATCTCTGCTGACGGAGATTCAATTCTTTCTGAGAGAAGAGATACTTTAACGACTTATGATCTGTAAACAGCTCAAATGTTTCTCCCAAGAGATAGTGTCTCCATATCTTTAACGCGAACACGATTGCTGCCAATTCTAAATCATGGGTAGGGTATCTTTTCTCGTGCGGTTTCAATTGCCGACTTGCATAAGCAACAACCCTACCGCCTTGCATCAATACAACACCCAGTCCGGTACCACAGGCATCCGTGTATACCGTCATCTCTTCATTCCCCTTAGGAATGACTAACACTGGTGCGCTTGTCAACTTGTCCTTTAGACTCTTGAATGCATTCTCACACCTTCCATCCCAGACAAAAGCTTGATTCTTCTTAGTTAACTGGGTCAATGGTGCTGCTATCTTGGAGAAACTTTGGATAAACTTACGATAGTATCCAGCTAATCCCAAGAAACTTCTTACATCTGTTGCATTCTTGGGCGTAGGCCAATCCTGTACCGTAGCCACCTTCGCCGGGTCCACGGCAATACCATTTTCTGATACAACATGGCCCAAGAACCTCACTTCCCTCTTCCAGAAGTGGCACTTAGAAAACTTTGCTTTCAATTGGTGTTTTCTCAACACCTCCATCACTATTCTTAAATGTCCCTTGTGTTCTTCCTCTGTCCTCGAGTAGACCAAAATATCATCAACGAACACAAGGACAAACTTATTCAACTGATCTCTGAATACCCTATTCATAAGATCCAGAAAATATGCTGGGGCATTGGTCAGCCCGAATGGCATGACCAACCACTCATAAAACCCAGACGGCGTCCGAAATGCCGTTTTAGCTATACTCTCAGCTTCCACTCTAAGCTGATGAAAACCTGTCGCGAGATCTAACTGAGAAAATACTCTCGCGCCACTCAACTAATCGAACAAATCATCTATCCGCGGTAGAGGATACTTGTTCTTCCTCGTCACTTTATTCAACTCGCGGTAGTCTACACACAAACGAAGGGAACCATCCGCCTTGGTAGCAAACACAACTGGTGCTCCCCATTCAGAAACACTCCTTCTGATAAATCCCTTCTTCAAAAGATCGCTGACTTGCACCTCGAGCTCTCGCTGCTCCCTTGGTGCCATACGACGAAGTGGCATCACTAAAGACCTGGAATCCTGTACCAAATCAATACGAAACTCAATCTCTCGATGTGGTGGAAGTCCGGTCACTTCTTCGAAAACATCCGGATACTGGCCAACCACGGGCAAACCTGACAACTCACTATGCGGAACATCGAGGGAGTTTAGAAAACTAGCCAATACCCCCTCACTGGGTAGACCACCAAACACTATCCTCTGCCCATCATCCGCTCTAGCTGTCACCAAAAAGCCCTCACAGTCTACCACCACCCCGTACCTTCGGAGCCAATCTACTCCCAAAATAATGCCAAACCCAGTAAAGCCCAAAACAAAGCAATCACAAACAAACATGCTTCCATGACTCGATAAGACCAAATTCCTGCAAATCATACTAAGGCCAGTCGAACCACCAATCGGGTTCGTCACTATCAATGGTCTATCGACTATCTCGGGTTCCAGTCCCAACCTATCTACCAGGTCACTAGATATGAAGGAACGGGAAGCTCCGGTATCAAACAAAACTCCAACAGGAACATCGTAAACAGAAAGCATACCTTGAATGACGACATTCTTTCCTTTCTCCGCCGCAGTTGGGGCATTCGACGAAGAAGGAATAACATTAAGGGCATATGCTTTCAACATTTGTTTTTCTTTGGGGGGTTGCGGACACTTGTCCTTGTGATGTCCCATTTGTCCACAGTTGAAGCACTTCCTATCCGCTGGCTTGGCCCGACAATTACTAGCATAATGGCCCTTTTTACCACAGCTGAAGCACTCAACATCTTGCTTATTCTTTTTCTTCTGGCCATCCTTAGTCTGATTCTGCTTTCTCTTATTCTGGGAACCAACTTTGCCTCCACCACTTGCTTGTGGTTTTGGCTCTTCTGCAGATGCAACCTCAGTCTTCGGCTTAGGGTAGAGACTCTCCGACCTCAATGCTTTTCCCACAATCGACTCAAACGTCTCATCGATGTGGTTAATAAGCTTTTCCCCCAAATACTGATCCAAACCAGTTATGAATTTCTCATTCTTCTTCTTGGCAGTATCGATAAGAGATAACCCATACTTTGACAAAGTGTCAAATGCAGCAATATACTCCGAGACAGCCCTGCCATTCTGTTTGAGCTCCAAGAATTTCTTAAACAGCACCGACTTCTGAGCAGCTGGAATGAACTTCTCGCTAAAGCGAGCTTTAAACTGCTCCCAAGTAATCTGATCTTCAGGAGTAGCTGCTTTTATAGCATTCCACCAATTCATTGCCCGCCCTTGCAGCTGACGGGACGCTAACTTTCTCTTCATTGCATCCTCGATACCCAAATCCTTGAAGATACGTTCGCAACTATCCAACCAATCCTGAACATCCGTGGCCGACTCCGTTCCGTGGAACGGCTTCCCACCAAGGCTAGTATAGTCCTTGTTTAGCTTGGCGAAGTCGACCCTCGGCGCCTGCAATATTGGACCACCAACATTTCCACCATTGGGAGCTGCCCTCTGTACTTCTCTAAGCATCTCTCTCATGAGGTCAGTAAACATCGTCCTCATGTCAGCAGCATTCCCATTATTGGCTCCCCTACCAGCACCTCTAGTATCTCGGCTCATCGTCAATCTGGAAAAGGAAACGATTAACGACTCCATAGTGGTGCTAGTGCAGTATGACTTCATCCTTATACTAGTAATAGTATATATATATATCTTTTAAAAACCAAAGTAATCACAAATACGCTCTCTCGTATACGTATATTATCTCTCCCTGATAACTTTCCTAGGTTAACTACGCAACTTAGAGCTCTGATACCAAGTGTGACGGCCCGCCCCGCACCAGCCTGCATTTCCTCCGAAAGTGCGCTGTACACATGCCCGACTAGCACAGGACGGTCGTCAGAAGAAAGAAAAGAAGGAAATTAACTAACGAGAAACCTGTAGAATGTCTCACAGCGCATGGGATAAAATATAATAATAATAACATACTTGACATAAAACAGGTGAGACAGTGCATAAGCTGGTAACTAGAATCAACATCAACATCAAAGCAGCGGAATACAGCTTATTACAACTTTTCAAAATCTACTGTCTCTAAACAAAAGAAAGCCAAAGTAGAAGGTACACCACCAATGCCCAATCAGTGATCTTCATCAACACAGGGAGAATACTATATATATATATATTACGTGGAAGCCTCCTGCTCGTCTCCGGATCATCTACCCGTGCATCACCAGCTAACTTGTCTCTAGTCTGCTCGTGTGAGCACCCAGAGTAATAAGAGGAGACATAAAACTCTGGGTCAGACATAAAGCCTGGTATGAGCGATAAGCATATGAACAGAATAATAACAGGTATACTAAACCATACCTGAACCTGGACCTGCAACCAAAGAGTTAGTACCACATACCGTACAGTACTCTAAGGTGCCATAATGAATAGTGTAAAGAATACGGGGGTGGGGTGTGTATGTCATAATGATAGCAAACAAACCATCCATAGCAACCATCCTCACGTCTCTCACTCAGTGCGTAAAGCGTACGATATCTACCACTTTGGAACACTAGACAAATTGAGGTAACGACGGATCCCGACTTGTAGAAACACTGCTGCGACCAAGCTAAACGTATGGAGTCATGACCAAACATTTCAATGACCCATTTCATTGATCGTAGCCCTTGGTTCTACCAATGCCATAATGGCCCTGAATCCGCCTCCGTACCTCCTAGCATAGTGGTCCAAAGCTATAGACATCGTAAACCCCTTAGCACGCGTCCCGCAGCAAAGTCCAACCATGAAGCGAACTCATTGGTTCCCAACTAGATCCTGAGCTCTAACTTCCCATACTGGACTACCTTTGCATCTCGGGTTTTGGTCATCATCTTGTTTGGGTCGGTTGGTCAAGCATATTTCATCCTGGTCGGTTTTCATCATCCCTGGTTGGTCGGTTTTGTTCCCCCCTGGTCGGTCGCATTTCACCAAACCTGGTTGGTCGGTTTTGTCCCCCTGGTCGGTCTAACTTTCACCATCCCTGGTCGGTCGTTCTCCTTCATTCCTGGTCGGTCAAAACCTCCCCTGGTCGGTCTAACTTTCACCATCCCTGGTCGGTCGTTCTGGAGCTCGGGTCTGTCGGTCTCCTTCACCATTTCTGGTTGGTCGTCCTCCTTCATTCCTGGTCGGTCAAAACCTCCCCTGGTCGGTTATCTCGACCCCAAACCTGCACCATTTCAGCAAGCTATTCTCGCCTCTCGATGGCGTTTTCGACCAATCTAACACTTCTAATCAACCACAAAGCATACCATAGAGTCATAGAAACATAGAGAATCAACCACAAACACCAAAACAACAATATGACATATCAAAATGGATCAAACATGGCCAAAACCCCATATTTTCCCTTAATCCCTCTTAATCATGTTTAAGCATATAATTAGCAAAACTTATCCAAATTAGCCAAATCTCATATCATAGGTCTAAAAAAATATTTATGAATTTCTGAATATTTTTCCAGATTTTATTTGTGTATAAATTCGCTAATTAACACTAATTACCCCTTAATCAACCGTAATTAGTGAGAAATCATGCAAATCACTCACCTTGCCCACAAACAAAATTCTCAGAACTGAAACTCCTCTGATTTGGGGCGAATACTGATGCCCAACAGCAGCTCTAACCTTGCTTTGGTGCTTTTTTCTTCTTAATTTGATGTTGCTAAGCCTAATCTCCAATTAAAAAGTGATTTGGGGTGTTTTAGATGTAGGAGGCCATTGTTAGAGTGTCTAAGGATGAAAGTGGCGGCTGGAAAATGTCTAAAGAAATGTTTTCTAACTCTAACCAGCCCTATATACCCCTAAACCCGAAATTCCCCTCTGGGCCTAGCTGCTAATTACCCGGTTAAGCCCAATTAAGCTGTTTTTCACCATCTGAAACTTGTTTCAGCCATATCTCCCAAACGGTGAGTCCGTTTGGCTAATGTGACCACTCTACGGAATTGTAAACCATCATTCGGAGCCAATGGAAGTGGTTTCAGGTCAAAATTCGTTTCCAGTCAAAAGTTATGGTCAAAGCAGTGATAACTAGGGGTAAAATGGTCATTTAAAAATCGGGAAAAATCATGAACGTGGGAAATGACCTTAATAGTCGTCTCCCAAAGTTACATGACCATACGACTTCGTATGTGACAGAAATAAATATTCTACGATCCTATGATGCGTAGAATGCGGGTCGTTACAAATAACATCATTTACGTAGATTTGGACAGATAAGATTAATATATTTTTAGTTTTATAACGTAAACGTGGATTTAACGTAGTTTCCAATTTATACTTTATTATTATTTATTAATTATGTTATGGTCTAAACAAGCAACTAAAACAATCCTTTTTGTGTTTAATCTTATTTAAGATTGAAAATCCTTTAAAAGGTTGTTTACTGTTACTATTGTTAATTTTGCCAAAAATATTCAAAAGAGAATATTTACTTTATTTAAAATACCAAGAAAACAAGTTAATATTTTATTTAGAATAGATGTTGCAAACTACATAAAAAATTATGTCAATTTGAAAATCTTTTCTTATCTGATTTATTTATGTTTCTTGTAGATTTCAAATGATGCCTTTTAATGCAAAAAGAAAAAAAGGACAAAATTACAATAATTGAGTAAAACAACAAACAATACCAAACACAACAGGATTATTATTATTATTTTAAACAAAACTACACAAACTACAAATCAACACCCAACTCTATGAATTTGAAATAAAACTATAAATCTAATAAACATTTTGGGACTGATTTCCAGGTCCAAAGTGTTTACAATAACCACAACAAATCTAAGAACAATTGTAGGCAATATGATGACATATTACTAGAAGGGCCTACAGTTCACATTTAATAGATATTCATATTACTTTAGATTTGACAAAAAAATATGATAATTTTAGGCATATAATTCATATTCAACACAAACGAATTATATAAGTTTATTGTAAACAATGTATATAATTTCTCACTTACCTGAAAGTTATCCAAATCTGAATCTGACACAGCTTTAAGGTTGTAAAATTACCAAATCATACAGATATACAATTTATTTCCAAGAGGGATTCACAAACATGGATTTAAATTTGTAGACGTAAAAGAAGAATATGAAAAGAAGAAAGAAATTCAGTAATGAATATTACTTAAGCGAAGAACCACCTCTTTTTTAATAATTCCGAATCCGATCTCTCTAATCTTGTAAACCTGATTTGTATATGTCCATGATATATGTTTTAAAATAAATGGAGTATTTGGAAATAATAGAGCTTCGCTGCTTCCTTTAGAAAATATGAATAAGAGAATGTGTGTCTAGCCCTTTATTTATAGGTGTAGAAATGACCCTCGACTGTTTGGTTAGATTTTATAATGATCTATTCGTTAAAATAAAACTTATTATATGAAAACCTTCGAAAACCTAGCAGTCACTTGTAGTTTTTGAGAAGAGGGGTTGACTGTCCTAGTTGACTATAGGGTCGGCCACTCTGGGTCCAAACTGCCCACTGATGACAGATGATAAATGGTATTTATTAATTATAGAATCTTACATTTTTTCCGCCCACTTTTGTATTTCATTAGTAAATTTTTTCATACGGACTCCGTTTGCGAAGTTCAAAACTTGAAGGTTGACTAGAATTCCATCACGAAAGCAATGACACATGTTTCGTGGTCAAATTCCATTATTTGCGAAAATCCTATTTTTAGAAATCTGATTAAATAACTAAAGTAATTATCACCAAAATTCTGGATTGTTACATTCTCCCTTCCTTAAAAGAAATTTCATCCTGAAATTTTACCATTGACAAAGTCATGATGATGGCATTTAATTATCCTATATTACACAACCAATTAGTGTACATCCAATTTTTCACCCAACATCCGCTTGTGCATAGTGTACATAATGAGTTGCACCAACAAAATGCATGCATAGTGATTCTAAGTCAGATCCTCTTATATGTATGCATTTCATTTTTTAACACTTTTGGAAACATAATGAAAATATCCTAAAATATACTAGCAATTCTATAAATTCAAGTTTTGAAAATAATTTTCATCCATAACCTTCACATGACCACGAATATAAGCGTAAAGCACAAATTTTGCATCCAAACTCCACAATCCAACACGTTATTGTATCTAAATCATTTCCAATTAATTCCTCCCAAGTCGGAAAAAGGAACTCAAAGCGGAGAAACTCAATGTTCTTTCTGCTTATAAACATCCAAATTTTCGTCCTATAGTAAAATCTTAATGCAATAGCCCCAAAATACACAAAATTTTTCCATATGTGGACTACAAAGGAGGCTCAAGACAAGCTCTAAAACGTAAAACGAGTTAATTAATAACTCGTGTTCATCTTCGACAAGGTATGCAAACAACGTTCCTATGGCTAAAACAACCTTTTCTCTTTAAAATCCTTACGTATATTTTGAAACTACCTTTTGGTATAGTTTTACTTTCTTTATCAGACTTGCATAAAACAAAATTTAGGTAATGAGCACTTTACTATATTTAAACCATCCATTTTTGTACCAAATAGAAGTTTAAACATATGTAAACTACCGTACCCAAATCTATGTTTTCACATAAATCGGATCAAAAGAAAGTAAATTAGCAAAATATAAAATTTTAAAAAGGATTTTTTTCTGACAACATTTGCAAAAAGTTTCAAAAATATATTTTACGGAAATTAAAATGATTCAAAGACATCAAGTCACATGTTGGCATGAAAGAAAGTCGGTCGCGCCGAAAAGTGCGAAAACCAAAACCACGAACAAAACCTAAAAATAAATTTATCTCAAAAAGGGAACATGCGACAAATAGTAAATATACCCATGGCGAAATAATACAAAATATGTCATTGGGCAAATATATCCACTACAAAATTCTGTACTTTCCAGCTCTAGAACAACTTTTAGTCGGTTAAGAAAATGAGATTTCCTTTTAATTTTAAATACGACAAAGCGTGAAAGACAAACACACATGAAATCCCATTACATCATCGGGTGATTTCCGGAACAACAACACTAAATGGTACAAATACCACTACTAAAACCACAAAGATAAAATGCTGAAAAGGGAAAAGGTACACACAATCCAAAATACAAAAGATATCGCCTATAAGCTATGATAAGGTCGAGCACCATGGCTGGAACTCGATCCGTTTCTACCTCCATGCCAGGAATATACCAATGAAGAAAAACACAAAATTTCGTATGCATGTCAACGCTGCTCCCTGTGAACCTCGCGAAGCTCTGCCTGGATCTAACAAAGGGAGGAAAGCTCAAGGCTCTCCTAGCCTGCTACAGCTGGCTGCTACTGCTGCTTGATTTGAGAGGGAGGTGTTGGAACTGGAGCAGGAGCTAGGGCAGGAGAAGGGGGCATCTGGATATCCATCCACTAGAGGGAGGCACAATCAATGGTGGCTGGGGTCTTCTAGCTTGTCGATTCCCAGCGAAGATTCACCTGAAACTGTCGGATGACACGGCCGAGAGGATGACTATAAAGAAAATGGGTTCTTGGGGTATCCGCTGCAGTGTAAGAGAGGTGGATCATTAGTTCGTACGCCTAATTGATGGATATGCCGCCAATAATATCATAAGTGGCTCGACGCACTGAAGGGTAGATCTGCTAGAGGTTTCCCGTCTTGGGAACAATGTTGTACTGAATGATGCACACAACCAAACGGGCGATGGTTTGCAAATTATCAGTATTCCAAGCGTCGAAAGCTCTAACAAAGATGCGAGAGAGGATCTGAGGGTCTGTCATCTTAATGTCGTCCAAATCCTCTCCAACAACGGAAATACCCAGAATCTCATCCAAATCCATGTTGGTGAACTCAAAATCTATCCCTTTCACGTCAGATCGAATCAAACTAGAACCCTCATTAAAGTTCACGACCATCTGGGATTCGAACAGACAGATACAACGCAGATAACACTCATGCTCGAAGGTGTTGTACCGTAGGATCGGTGTGAGGCCTATAGTGATGAACGACTCTTCTAAATGAAAAGATGCAAAATTAGCGACTTTGATCGGGCATCCTTGGTGAAACTCGAAATTTGCCATTTCCAAATAAGTCTCTATTTTCCTCTGGTTGCGGTCTAACCATGCGACCTCCTGAGGCGTGAAACCGGGGTGTTGCGCGAGGACATTATAAGCTCGAGGAGGTGCCATTGAGAAATCGGTGAAAACAACGAAATCGACGAAGGAAATCATAGATATGGTGTATAGAAGGGGCTAGATCTGAGGCGCAATAATTTTGGTGGTGACTTGAGGAGAAATGGAGCTCGAAAATTCAGTTTTTGGCCTTGGAGGTAGTGGGAGGTTTGGGTTCAGTGGTTGCTGGAAGGAGGAAACGAAGGATATAACGATTCGGTTGTTAGGAGCGATACATATATCGGTCTTTATGCTTGGGTCGTCCCCGATCGGTGGACCGATCGATCCCTATAGAGGGGGGAGGTCGACCGCCCGATCGACCGTTCGGCCTATTTGGGGCGCGGCCTGAACCTTGGCCCAACGGTTCGGTTTGACTTTGGAAAAAATAAAATAAAATCGTATCTCCTTCCCCACTCCATTGGAATTCTTGTGCTGACGTCCACCATTCGTCAAGTCAAGAAATAATTACGCTAATACCTCTAATCCGCGGCAACCATCAAACGAACGAACGAATTCTCAAAAAGAAAACTCGGCTTGAAATCTGAATTAAGTAAAATGAATTTTCCCCATACCTAGCCGACAAATAATACAAATGATTTACGAAATCAAATACCCCAAGCTAATTAGAAATTTCCTTACTCGTTTTCGAGAGGAAATTTTGAGAACTTTTCAGTACTAAATTTTTATTTTTAATTTATGGCTTCATAAAATAAATTTATATTTTAAAAAATTTATTTTCTGGTTTATCCCACTGGCTGAACAACATTTCCATGTTTTAGGAGGTCGAGATTTTTAAATCTCTAAAAAGGTTATTTATGATAACTTATATAAATCATCCAAAATATCTTGAAAGATAAATATTAAAAATCACAACAAATGGGTAAATATAATTTCTTAAATTTTTACGCATACTCCTTGTCACCTTCAAATTCCTTCTTTTCACAAAAATGGATTATTTATTAAAATTGCACAAAGCCCAACGATCCAAAACAAGGTTTGATTTAAATTTATAAGATTTATTTTGTTTACTTAAATCTTTATTTATAAAACATTTTCACGAAAACCAAAGTCTAAAATTTTTGAAACTCCTTTTTAATTCAAAAACATATTTAGAACTAAAATATCTCCAAAATTAAGATCAATGATTTAGTTGAATAATTTTACCAAAGAATATCTGAATTTATGAATGAATACGTTTTGTAATTTTGTTTTTGGACAATAACAACTCATTAATGTGAACTATCGTTTAAGACCAAGAAGTGGTCATCGATTGAAACTCCAAAATGAAACCAAAACAAGAAAACGCGAATATCTCAGTTGTAGCTAACTTTTCCTCTAGTGATTAAGCTCAAATTCAAGGGACTCACCATATGTCATTCCCATGTTCTTCAAAACAAAAATCTCCAAACGCACCATAGGGTAACTCGGCGTTGATCGAATACTCAAACTCTATATACTCCTAACTCATAGTCATTTTAAAACCTATCCTAAATGAATACACCCCCGATTACCTCATCATGGGAATAATTTAGAGCCAAGCAAGAAAGACGAAAGAAAATCGAAAAGAAATCCGAATATGTTCTCTTGGTAATCCTATTTTATAATTCCTATGATCATCTAAACTTAAGCTCTAATACCAAATGTAACACTCCATACTTTTCCCAGCTCGAATTTCGACAAAAATTGATACTTAAACCCATCCAAGCACGAAGAGTATAAATCTGGTACCTGCAGATAATGAGCATAAGCATAATTAGAGTAAAAGAGAACAAACACACAATGAAAACAAAATAAGATAACTAATACCAACTAAGAAGATTACCTTAAAGCATATCGTCATGTGGATATCGAGTATGTGAGAATGACAACTAAAAACCAGACCAAAAACCTAGTTTGCCCATCTTTTCCCAAGCAAAACCTGAGAGATGTTATGAGGAGGGGGATCAATAAAACAAATCCTGGTGCATAGAAAATGTATAACATTTTCTACAATACACGAATGTATCGCGTCAGTTCATAACCAAACATATATCTGACAAGGCTGGTAATTCTATCCTAACCTTATAAAGATTTACGCACGACGACAAAATACCATAACCAAGTAAGCATCCCTAAAGACAACAATATCGCAATACTAAGATAGAACGTTTACGCATAAGTATGAAGCCTTTAAATAAGTCTTCTACCAACCTATCAAAACTATGAGGCAGGCTTCTAATTACTTAATATGCCATAAGGAAGTAAATTATTCCTATATAGCCACTTAAGACCTCAATGCTAATATAAGGTAAGGAAGGATATATTGATCACTTAATGTCTTACTAGGTGGTTTACCCTATACTACTACTAAATTAGAGGATACTAGCTATTAAGTCCTACTAATTTAAGGCTTTCGTCATTCATGCATGTTCCCATACCCCGCATAAGGCAAGAATTAAGAACTTGCCACTTAATATTAGGTTTAGGTAGGAGCTTGACACCATGCAAGGCCCTCCTAGTGGACCACAATGTTACTATCTAGCTGACCTTATTGGATAATCCCCTAGTCACTAAATACTACCAAGAGGAGGCAGACCTATGTGGGGATTACCGAACTCGTTCCCAATTAGTCATTTAATAATTCTTATTCATGGGGATGAGAGCTACAAGATCACCTAATACACTTTTAAGGGTGGACCTAACTGCTTAATACCTCTGATCCTGAAGTAGGCCATGCATAAAGATTATTTTTCTTTTTAAGTTTCTTCTTTCGGATAGTTGGTGGGTCCGGTACCACTTAGTACCTCAGCACTTGAAGTAAACCTTATTTTAGGAAATAATTCTGCTATGCATAATAACTATCATTACAGGTTCTTACGATTAATGTTATCTCATTTTAGTTGTACATATATCTCACTACTGGAAAGTGCGGACTTCTATTAAATAAGACAACTAACCTCGAATCATTGACTACTAAGTCCAACTCCAATTTCTAATTATAATAATTCTATATTACTAAAACAAATAAGGGAAACCTATAATTTCCTATCTTAGGATGTATAACTATTTATTTCTGATTGGAATTAGCATATACTATGATAAATAGATAACCTTTAATCCTCATTTATTATTCATATTAATATTTCCAACCATTTATGTCACCAACGATCATATTTTCTAAGGAACTCATTACTCTATTAAATTCCATTTATATCAATCCTATTTAAATTCCAATCTAATTATTGTACCTCCTAAATATTACTATAATTTTATTTCGTTTAATTCTTATTCGGATACATATATAAGTTTATTATTTATTTATTTCCCTATCTGGAGTACAATTTCTATTCCTAATCACCAATTTAATTATAACCATTTAGTCATGTTTGTCCTATTAAATCCATTTCCCTGACAAACATGGTTACAATATTTATTGCCTAACTTATGACCTTTTATTACAACAATAAGTTCCATGTTTATTGCCACCACGGTCACAAGCATTTAATTTCCATTTATTATGGGAGTCATTACCATACATTTATCCTCATAAAATAGAATAACTTCAAATCATACATAGAATAACAAATATTTATTTAATATAATAACATCATTTACGTAGATTTGTACAAATAAGATTGATATTTTTTATAATTTAAGCGTGGAGTTAACGTAGTTAATAATTTATACTTTATTATTATTTATTAGTCATGTTCTGGTTTAAACTAGTGACCAAAACATTCCTTTTTGTGTTTAATCTTGTTTTAAGATTCAAAATCCTATAAAAGGTTATTTACTATAATTATTGTGAATTTTTCCCAAACTACTTAAAAGAGAAAAATTGACATTATTTCAAATTCCAAGGAAACAGTAAATATTTTATTCAGAATAGACGTTGGAAACTATACACAAAAATATGTCAATTTGCATATCTCTTCTTATTTGATTTATCTATGCTTCTTATAGATTTCAAATAATGTCTTTTAGTGCATAAAGAGCAAAAAGGACAAACTACAATAATCAAGTAAAACAAAAAACAATACCAAACACAATAAGATTATTATTATTGTTTTTAATCAAAACTACACAAACTAAAAATAAATACCCAATTCTATGAAACTGGAATAAAATTATAAATCTAATAATGGTTTTGGGACTAATTTCCAGATCCAAGGTGCTTACGATAACCGCAAACAAATCAAAGGACAATTGTAGGCTATATGATGACATATTATTAAAAGGGCCTATAATTCACATTTAAGCAATATTCATAATATTTCAGATTTGAAAAAATAAACAAATCTGATAACTTTAGGCATATAATTCGGATTCAATACATATACATTATATAAGTTTATTGTAAATGTGTATAATTTCCTAGTAGTCTGAAATTTATCCAATCTGATGTAGCTTTAAGGTTTTAAAATTCTCAAATCCTACAAATCTACAATTTATTTGCTAAGGAGATTCCTAAACATGGATTTAGATTTGTAGATTAAAAAGAAGAATAAGAAAAGATGAAATAAGTTCAATAGTAAATATTACCTAAGTGAAGAACAACCTATTTTTTCCTAAATCTGAATCTAATCTCTCCAATCTTGTAAATCTGAATTAAAATGTTCATAATTTATGTTTTAGAAGAAACAGAGGAATGGAAATGGCAGAACTTCGCTGCTGCCTTCAAAAAAATATGAATAAGAGAATGGGAATCTAACCCTTTATTTATAGAGGTAGAAATGATCCTAGACCGTTAGATTTAATTTCATTAAGATCCGTAAAGTACCCTTGAAAACCTAGCCGTCACTGGTAGTTTTCGACTAAAGGGATCGACCCTGAGGTCGAACACCCTGGGTCGAAACTACCCAGTAATGGTAGGTAATAAATGGTTTTTATCAATTATAGATTCTTATATATTTATTTTCTGTCCTTTTTCGTATTTCATCCGTGACTTTTTCATACAGACTCCATTCGAGGAGTTCCAAACATGAAAGTTGACCAGAATTCCGTCACTAATGCAATGGGGCAAGTTTCAAGGTCAAATTCCCTCATTTGCGAAAATTCCATTTTTCGAATCTAATTAGATATTTAAATTAATTATTTCCAAAATTCTAGGTTGTTACATAAATAATAGAGAGAAACAATTTAAACAAACTTAAAAATTCCAAACATTTAGTATTTTATAACAAATACATTTAGTGCAGTATTATAAGGTAATCTAATTCAATACTATGACAACCATATTTAATAGGTTTAAAATAAAAATAAATGCAATTAACCATTATGTGGTCTACAAAACCTTCACAAAAATGATTTCGTTGTAGATACATGAATCAATTGAATAGATGCTACTCGAAGCAATAAATTACATCCAACATCTGGCTATAATATTACTCAATAATAAAAACCAAAACGAACATCTCAGAGATACACTAGATTTCTCATCAATTTAAGCTGAATTATATTATTTACATTTTAAAACATAGTCAGTCATTTGAACAATGAGGTTGAATGTTTGAACGTATTCTAAAAAGAATTTGCATGTTTCTGAACTGATCTAGATGCTTGGCTTTTTAGATCAGATGTTCGATTTATGTATATAAAAAATAGTTTAGCAGACGTTAGGCATCCAGCTTACTCGATAGCTTAGACATCTGGCCAAATTCTAAAAAGAATAAGTTGAAATGACACTTTATTTGGATTTTTAGTTGTATATCAAAAGTAAGACAAATTTAATTATATAATTAATTTCAAGGCTCAAATGTATATTCAGTTTCTAGAAAGGTGAAGGTTATTTTCGACCTTGAATAAGCCTTTTGCAAAAAAAAAAATATGAAAATTTTAAGTTAAAATTCTATTTTATTTTATTTTTTGCATGTACTCTTAGACAATCGATGGACTGTAATACTCAATTTAAAATCTTTTTATATGTGGATCATCAAAGGATATTTTGCAAATTTCCTGGACTAACAAAACATGGACTCATTTAAGAAATGGTCGTTAGTGCTTAAAAATAAAAGATTGTCATTTCTCCTTAGTCCACACATTGTAATATCCTATAAATGTCAACTTTTGCAATTGGATTGAAATATGTAGTCCATCGAAACTCATAAAGGTAGGTGTAACATTGGCCATGTTAAAAGAAAATGCAATTTCAAGTAATGAGTGTAGAACTGTATTGTAACATTTAACAAAGTTGCTTACAGAAAAGCATATGTCTTTTTTCATAGAACTAATGACGGATTCCATTGTTAAATAAATATAATGTGTTCTCATATAATACTGTTTGAATATTCCCCATTAATTCTAACTTTTATTAAACATGCAAAAAGAAATGGTGTAATATGCCTTTGATCAGAATGTCTAAGATGATTTCCTTTTGTTAAACATGCAAAAAGAAGCAGTACTTAAGCTAAAACATTTCTATTCCAAATAAAAAACTATCAGGCATGATGTTATCAAGAAAGAATAGGATCAATAAATGGATTTTTGGAGAAAAGAATTAAAGTCAAACTTGATGATGTATTTATGACAATTGGATAATAATGTGTCTATGAATTGCAAAGCTAAGATTCAAAACAAATGAGACTTCAATATACTTTTGAAAGGTTAGAAGAAGGTGGTTATACAGTTTAGAAGGTGAATTTTGGGTACATTGTAATGATTTTACAAAAGTTTGGATTGATCATACTATTAATAAATTTATTTAACCCCAACATTATGCATGAGTGATGAGTCTTGGCTAGTGATGGTTTTTAATAGCCTTGTGATATTTATGCGAAGTATGCGAGTCCTAAGTGATGTACATAAGTCCACATAATCCTTGAAAAGAAATGTTATATGCATATTAAAAATTGTAAGTTCACAAAGATATTATGCAAGTAATAGTCAACAAATTATTTTTGATTCTAAGAGCATCTCCAGCTGATTCTTGGATTTCACAATGTAAGAAATCTACAGCCGAAAAGTGGAACAATAAAGTTCCGGAATACCCCATAGTGTGGATTTGGGGGGATTTCATTTTAGAGTTTGCAAGCAATTTAGGCGCTTGTTGAATAAACGCCTAAAATCAAGCGGTTATTTGACAAATGCCTAATATAAAGTGTTTCTTGAACAAGCTCTTGTTTCCAGGCGTTTTATCAACAAACGTCAGGATTCCAACGACTTTTTTATCCTAAGCGTTTGTCCAACAAAAGCTTGGACACCGAAAGATATTTTTCCAATGGCTCTTTTTTCCTTTCCTCCTATAAATATACCACTCCTCTTCTATCTTCAATAACCAATCTTCTTCCACGAATCAAAATTTCTAAACTAAAATGAATACTAAATTTGATGTTAATGCATCAAGAAGTAGCTTTGACGATTTTGATTTGCAAGATGGTACACATCTGATTGGTGGAATGGTTACTGCCGCAAATTGGAGTCCTACAGAAGACCTATGATCTATGATACATTTACTGTTCACTTTCCCTTGATCCTATTCAAGGTGTCGATCTGAGTGGTGAAACTTTATGGGGGTAGAATCACTAATTCGTACAATAGGAAGAACATGGATCGAATTAGGAGCTAAACGTCGATCAAAGGCCCAACTATCCATCCTGCGGCCCTCATACTCTGAATATATGTCGATCCTACCCATATGTCTCCAAACATATCATCCCATAGTAGCGAATCATCAGAAGGAATACAAACTGTACTGTATAAATGTAATCAACAATGCTCTACAAGTACATATGAATGGGAAAGTAGGTACCTAAAAGCAAACCCTACGTCTAGAAATATTATACTAAAGGGTAAGGGGAAGCTTAGGACCAAACCCTAAAATCCTTATGAACTGCTCTCATGGACGTACAATAATTCTACCTTTCCAGGGGGTTGAGTCGAACCTTGGAGTGGAGGCAAAGTGCTCGACTGATCCGGAATTTGGCCACGACCGACCTGAGAATCTACTGCTACCAGAGCTCAGTGTAATACCGACAGTGATGATCCTAGCACTGGCCGATCAGGAAGTGAATTTGAGCTAAGAGGAAGCAAATGTGTGGACCGATCTAGGGCTTGGATTTCTACAGACCGAAGATCAGTTGCTTCCCCAGTCTAGCTCAGTGCAGGAAATGATACTGGAATGTTTATTCCCTTATCCATTCAAGCGAGGAGGTCGTTCATTGAGGAGTTCACCCTGAGATGTCGTCTGATTTCTAAACTCAGACAAGATTTTATCTATGTCGTCCCTGGTGAGGTATTGGGACGTGTTGTCATGAGAGGAGGCTTCCTGGCTTGCCTCTACAACGTGTATGTCAGCCACATCGGCAGATGTATGTTGGGAGGATGAGGTATTCCTTTTCCGTTTGTTTGTCGTCGTTTGGTTTAGAAGTTGCTGAAGGCGGTCGAAGGTTGTAGGTTATGTCTGGAGTGTTCCCCTTTCTAGCGCGTCAAAGTGCTGATATTATAAGTTAATTACTAAGGACAGTCAACCCCCAATCGTGTATAGAACACACGAACAACAATCACAAAGTACGGTAAAGTAAGTAAAATGGGGAATACACACATAATTTTTATAACGGTTCGTCAAAATCGGTGCCTACGTCCACTTTATATTTATTGATCTTTTGAGGATTACAAAGTACAATCGGTTTTTCTCAATGGAAGAGAGAGAGAATATAAGATCTTCGTAACGTTTGAGGTGCACAGTTGGAGACTTTCCAGTATATCGAGCATGAGTTGGAAGTGGAGAATTCAACCTGTCTTTCCATTTTCAATAATGGGGTATTTATAGTTGTAGAAGTGGGATGATTTTATGCTACGTGGCTTACCTCTTTTGCGGAGCTTGGACATGTGGAGCTCGATTAGGGTGAATAGTTGCGGCGGCGTGACCTAGTCTACTGATGAGTAATAGTTCTCCAGAGAAGTGTGACTGGCGTGGTACTTGAACTATGGTGTATCAAAAGCAACGTTTTGGCTAAAAGTGTTTGACACCTTTGTTTCCTTGAAAATCAGACTTCCTTGCTAGATATCGGATGACTCATTTGGATATTTCTAAATGAATTGATCGATCCCAACCTTAAGGAGTGGTGACTCGATCGGCTGGGAGAGCGATTACGCAGGGAAAAGAGATGCCGCTACTGGAAGGAAATTAAGTCGGGCTAAGCCTTGTTTTGTCTCCCTGGAGTGAAAAGTCGTTCGATGGGATCGGTCGATGTTTCATGGTGATCCTTTTGACATTGGGCTCTGATCCATCGAGCCTTGACAGCTTTTGCCAAAAAGTTAGTCAACACACTGTTGACATGCAAGAACCTTATGAATATTGTTGAGATGCATTATTGATGAAATTCGATGAGATGCAGTAGTTCATCTATATTTCAGCTTTTAAAATCCTATAACTGTAGGAAATCGATATCCTAGATAACATTGTGAAAATTCGACGCACTTTATTAATGAAGAGGAATTTGATATTCTTCGTATTTATTGATATTTGTATCCTTCTTGATACTGATCACATGTGACAACCTAAATAACTTTATATATTCGATATCCCTTATGTACTTTTAACTCTGAATTCCTCCACTATTTGAAAATTCTTGAAACCTCTTGTTTCTTATAAATGCTTTACAATTGTTATCATTGTAAAGGCTTGATATCTTGTTATGATTACGTGTTTGACATTTGTTTTGAATTTGTTCAGGAGGGAAACAGGTCGGAGTCATAAAACCATCCCTAGTGCACCTATTCTGATCCGTGAGCACCACATAAGTGGCTAATCTTAGCGTATGTACTTAGTAAGCTCTTAGCATGCTATTCTGGGTTTCGAAACCACACCACTATTATCATGGTGCAAGTCCTTGTCCGCTGGGCTACTGCTGCGGACATGTGTTTCACTTGTTATACGTTGGATATTCTTAGAAACTATATCTCTTCTTCTTTACATGTATAACGACCATTGAGATTGCTAAATTTCAACATCTTCTTTTCTTCTATTCAAGTTTGTCGACTCCTGTAGTTTGTTAACTATATAGACTGAGAACAGCAGTGAGATACATTTCTTTTTCTTGAAGTACGATTACCTCCTTGTTAAGTTCATACACGATATCATCTTGAAATGCTAATTGCTTAAAATTTGACACTCTTGTTGACTTGTCATATAGTTCCTTAGGATTTCAACGCCTTCTTGTTGTTGAAGCTCGATTTGTACTTTAAACTTCCTGAAGTTCATTACCCCTTACTTAGTGCTTTGTTGTCGTCCCTCGACATCTTAAAATTCAACTTCTCCCTTTTAAACATTCAACATCGTTATTTGTGGTAAAAAAATTCTTCCGACTGTAGAGGAAATGTTGACTTTTGAAGTAATATCTCGCTATCAACACTTTCTGCCTTTATAACAACATTGATGTCTTTATAAGTTCCTTCTAGACCTTTGTTATTTAAATGATCTGAGATTAACGGTTCACATTTTTATACTTCCCCTCTTCTTCTATAATAAATACACGTCTTCTTGCTCCTCGTCGTTTTACCAGCATACTAAAATCAAAATAAAGTTTTAAATTTCTAGTTTTTACCAAAAGAAACTCAACTTATTTTGGCATTCAAGCCCAATCTAAAGTATTGATTCTTGTCCTCAACTAATTTAGACACATGGTTAAGAGATAAGGATTTCGTATTTTGAAATTTAGGTTTAACTAATTAGGACTTTTAATAAACTATCTGATTTAGTTTAAGTTAATGCTTATTATAATCCCGAGAATCTCAGTATTTGGATTCACATATAATTTCGGGTATCATTCTTCGTTGATTTATTGAAGATTAATCCCTATTATTATTAATTTGAATTTTTTTGTACAAATGACCCTTTAGAACCATAATTTTAATAAAACTAATATCCTTTAAGATTTCAATATTTAGTTGGTTAGATTGTTAAAAATTTGAAACCTCTCTTAAAGCCCGATAACTATATGGTTCTCGAATTTATGAACCTGTCAAAATTTGACATTTGACATTTGTTAAACAAGGTTATTTTGTTAATCAGTTGTTTACAATGACACGTTGATTATTTGTTATTTTGATAAACAAGCTTATTCACTTTTCAAGGCGGTGTTTTTCTATTTTTGCATTTGTGCATGTTGATATTTACAGCATTAGACACTCGAACTAGCGTTGTTGGGGTCGCTATATTTCGTCGGATTTTAAAGGAACAAGCGCTCGACAGATGGCCTGCAATATGATATCATCTTTTAAGCAAGTTTTGATTTGACATATAATTGTACAAGCAAGGAAATCATTCAAATAGATATGCCCTTAGTCACATAGCTAATGTTCGACGCAGTATTTGTAAAAAATTACAGACTTTTGTACATGAAGTTCTAAATATGGCGGAAAGTAAAACATGTAGTAAAGCATGAAGATAAAGTGAAAAGTCGGTGTGAATACGACTTAAGGATCTTTCTATATGGATATTGCGGAATATAAATGTGATACTAGCTAGTTGATTCTACAATAGTTATGCAAATAAGTAGAGATTAATATGATATATCATAAATAATAAAATGCAGTAAAGTAAGTTAAAAAGACACCAGGAATTTTATACTGGTTTGGACTTCCCGCCCTACGTCCAGTCCCCAAGCTCCTCTTCGGAATTCACTGACAACACCCTCTCTTAACCCGGATGAATAGGTCAGTACACCCGATCCCCAACAAGGATGCCTCTTGCCTGAGAAACTACATAGGTCTTCAATAATTATAAGAGTTTGACTTCTGATTTGTGTTCTCGAATCAACACGGATAGCCAATATTTTAAGTACAACCTTCCTATAATCTGATCCTCGAGTATATGCTTTGAATGCAAAGATTTAAGGAAGTAAAATTTACTTGTTGAATCAAATGATATTAATATGATTCACGGATTCAACAAGTATTGAAATTGGAGAGCTTTTAATTGCAAAGAATGTAAATGGAGAGATTAGAATGATGATCAGAAAAAATCAGTAAAATTTGGAAAAAAAATATTGTTATAAAACATGATTGAAGTTGTTTATATAATAGTCTAAGAGTAGCAAACATTCATGAATAGTTTCCATAAAAAGATATGTCCATTTCCTTTGATTAATGAAGAGGAATCTCTTCATGTATGGAAGCAACTCTTCATAATATAAAATGTGGGTCGAATCAGTCGACTGGTTAAAAATCATCAATTGACTGGTAGAATTAAAACGTAGACATAAAAATTTAAAACTAGCCGTTATATGCCAAAATAGGTCGATCAGTCGACTGGTCCACTTCCTACCAGTCGACTAGTAGGCCAATTTTGTTATATTTCTGGATTTTTGATGGCTTTATAAATATATATTTATATATAACTTTGATTAGCACATTCGTGTAAACTTGAGGATAGATTTTAACATAATTCTAACACGACTCAATGTGTATATATATAGATAACCTTATCTTTATGATTCGATTCCCATAGTAACTTTATTCGTTGACATCGATCAAAATCTCATTATTAAACATTCTCCCCCTTTTGATTGATGAGAACACTTTGGATTTTCTCCCCCTGAATGTATAGCTCCCCTGAATTTCTGCATAAATTTGTTAGTTCATATATATTTTATATCCTTACCATTTGATTTTTGCATTCACAAAAGTTAGCACAATTTCCAATAGTATGGAAAATATAATAGCATGGAAACATAAATGGTATAATCATGAATAGCATGAGAGAGATATTCATTCTCCCCCTTTGTCATCGATTAAAAAGAAATTAAGACATTATAAGCACATGATAATCGAAGAACGTTTTTAGAGATCTTTAAATGATACAATCCCTAACTCACGTTGGAGTTTAATGAAAGAATTCTCTAGAAGGGGTTTAGTGAAGATATCAGTAATTTGATTTTCTAAGTAAACAAATTCTAAATTAATTGTTTGTTTTTCAATGTTATCTCTCAAGAAGTGATGTTTGATATCAATGTGTTAGTTCTGGAATGGTTTACCGGATTCTTACATAAATTTATTGCACTTGTATTGTCATATTATATTTTAGAATTTGACAAATTTACATTAAAATCTTTTAGTATTTGCTGCATATATAATACCTGAGCACAAGCTAGTGCAACAGATATGTATTCTACTTCGCATATTGACAATGAAACACAGTTTTGTTTCTTGCTAAACCAAGATATAAGTGATTTACCAATAAAGTGACATGTTCCGCTTGTAATCTTACGATCTGTTCGTGATCCTCCAAAATCAGCATCGCTATATGACACCAATTCAAAGGAACATTCTTTCGGATAGAAGTGTCCAAAATCTTTTGTACTGCTTAGATATCGTAATATTCGTTTAACTGCTCTTAAATGTGTCTCTTTTGGATTAGCTTCAAATCGGGCGCATAAGCAAACACTCATCATAATATCCGGTCTACTCGCAGTTAAATACAAAAGTGAACCTATCAGGCTTCTATATAACTTTTGATCGACATTTTTGCCATTTTCATCTTTATCTAAATGTGTCGATGTACTCATTGGTGTAGGTTTACTTGAAGTGTTTTCCATTCTAAAGTGTTTTATTAAATTGGTACAATATTTTTCTTGATTGATAAAAATTCCATCTGGTAATTGCTTGATTTGTAAACCCAAAAGGTAAGAAAGTTCTCCTATACGTGACATTTCAAATTCATTGGTCATTATTTTTGAGAATTCTTGACATAATAGATCATTTGTTGAACCAAAAATAATATCATCTGCATATATTTGAACTATTAGAAAATCTTTATGATCTTTCTTAATAAAAAGTGTCTGATCAACCTTTCCAATATGAAATCCTGAGTCTATCAAATATGTTTTAAGACGTTCATACCAAGCACGAGGTGCTTATTTCAATCCATATAATGCCTTTTTCAGTTTATAAACATGCTCAGGATATTTTTCATAAGCAAATAGTGGAGGTTGTTCAACATATACTCATTCTTTAATGTAGCCATTTAAGAAAGAGCTTTTAACATCCATCTGATACAATTTAAAGTTATCATGACAAGAGTATGTTAATAGTATTCGAAATGCTTCTAGTCGTGCAACTGGTGCAAAGGTTTCTTCATAATCTATGCCTTCTTCTTGATTGTAACCTTGTGCAACAAGTTTCGCTTTATTTCTAGTGATATTACCCAATTCATCTGCTTTGTTTTTGTAAACCCATTTTGTTCCAATAATAGTTTTATCATTTGGTCTTGGAACTAGTTCGCAGACTTCATTACGTTCAAACTGGTTTAGTTCTTCTTACATGGCAATTATCCAATTTTCATCTTTTGATGCTTCTTTAGGATTTTTGGTTCGATATTTGATAAAAAGGCTACATTATTTACTAAATTAAGTTGACTTCTTGTCCTTACGTTTGAAGTTATCTGTCCAATGATATTTTGAGTTGGATGATCTCTTGATATTCTTGGTGGAGATCGAACTTCATTAGTAGGAGTATTTTGATTATTGATATAATCATGTAATTTTGTATCATTATTCTATATATTTTTATGAATAATGTTTTCATCTTCTCTGTATATTTCAATATCATCATCATGTGAAGGATTATTTTCCAGAGTATCTGAATTAAAAGAAATTTGAATAATATTTTCATCAAATAATACATGAAGTGATTCTTCGATTTTACCGGTTCTTTTATTAAATATACGATAAGTTTTGCTATGCTCAGAATATCCTAAGAATATTCCTTCGTCAGATTTTGAATCGAAATTTCCAAGCTGATCTTTTGTATTTAAAACAAAACATTTCAAACCAAATTTTTTGAAATAATATATATTTGGTTTTCTACCAGTAAAAAGCTCATATGGAGTGTTTTTAGTAAGTGGTCGAATGGAAACACGATTCAAAACATAGCAAGCTGTTGCGACTGCTTCAACCCAAAAATGTTTTGGTAATGTACTTCCATTTAATAATGTTCTAGCACATTCTTGTAAAGTTTTATTCTTACATTCTATAATTCCATTTTGTTGTGGAGTTCTAGGAAATGAAAAGTTATAAAAAATCCTTTCTTTTGACAAAATAAATCAAATTTCTCATTTTTGAATTCTCCTCCATGATCAGTTCATATATTCTTTATTTTAAATTAGTTAAGTTCTGAATTTTCTTGATGAAATTCATAGAAATATCAAAAGTATCGCTATTATTCCTTAAAAACATAATCCAAGTATATCTTGAAAAATCATCAACAATTACAAACACATATCTACTATGATTTATGGACTGAACTTGAGTTGGTCCAAATAAATCCATACGTAATAATTCAAGTGGTTGTAAGGTTGATATAACCTTTTTAGATTTAAAAGAGGATTTTGTTAATTTTCCGAGTTGACAAGCATCGCATAAATTTTCACTTTTGAATTTTATTTTGGATAATCCTCTTACAAGATCATTTTTAGATAATTTGTTAATGGATTTAAAGTTAATGTGACAAAATCGTTTATGCCATATCCAAGGATCATTACCTTTGGTTAATAAACACATGTTTGGATTATTATTAATTTTCATATTTAAAATATAAATAATTTTGTCTCGATTTCCTTCGAAAATAAGATTTTGGTTTGAATCAAACATACTGCAATTATTTTCGGAAAATGTTATTTTAAAACCTTTATCACACAATTGACTTATACTTAATAAATTATGTTTTAAATTCTTAACTAATAAAACATCTGAAATAAGAGGTGAATTAGATATACCGTAATTGCTTACATCGCCTTTGCCGATGATGTATCCTTTGGAATTATCTCCAAATGTGACAGTTCCTCCTTTTTAGTAAGTAATATTTGTTAGCATTTCCTTGTCTCATGTCATGTGTTTTGAGCAATCACTGTCTAGTTGTAATGACCCGTATCCTACGTATCGGGGGATCGTAGAATATTTATTTCTTTCCCGTATGAAGTCATATGGTCATGTAACTTTGGGAAACATCTATTAGAGTCCTTTCCCATGTTCAAGATTTTTGTCGATTTTTAAATGACCATTTTGCCCCTAGTTGGTACTGTTTTGGCCATAACTTTTGATTGGAAAGGAATTTTGACCTGAAACCACTTCCATTAGATTCGTTTGATGGTTTACCTTTCCGAAGAGTGGTCATAATAGCCAAACGGACTTACCGTTTGGGAGATATGGCTGAAACAAGGTTTGGAGGGTGAAAAACTGCTTAACCGGGCCAAATCGGGTGATTAGTGAGTAGGCCCATAACCCATTTCGTGATTAGGGTTATGGGAGGGCTGAAATGAGATGGAGAATCGTTCCATTTCAATTTTCTAGCCTCCACTTATCACCAAGGAACCCTAAAAATGGCCTCCAACCTCTAAATCACCTCCAAATCTTCTTTTGGTCAAGGATTTGGCTTAGCAACCCCTAATCAAGGAAGGTCTACACCAAATCAACATTGGAGCTGCTGTTTGGCATTGAGATTCACATCAAATCAGAGAATTATTTCATATCTTAGTTTATTTGTGGCTAAGGTGAGTGATTTGCATAGTTTTACACTAATTATGGCTAATTAGGGGTGATTAGTGTTAGTTAGCGAATTTAAACACGATAAAATCCTGGAAAAATGCTTATAAAATTCGGAATGATGTTTTGGACCTCTGATATGAATTTGGGTTAATTTGGTTAAGTATTGCTAATCCTATTCTTAGTTTCACCTAAACATGCTTAAGGGAAAATAGGGGGTTTTGGCTATGTTTGATCCATTTTAACCTATCATATTGTTGTTTTGGTGTGTGAGGTCACTTCTACTTGTTGCTATGACTGTATGGTATGCTTTGTGATTGATTAGAATAGTTAGAATGGTCGAAAACGCCGTCGAATGGCGTAAACTGCTCGCTGGAAGAACTGCAGGAAATCAGCCCGAACCGGACCGGATCGGTGGAATTAAAGGCAATCTGAACCGATGGCGCGACCCGATCCGCCGATGCTTGAAGACCACGATCCGACGATGTGATTCGATTCGAGCCCTCCATCACGACTCACCTTCACGATCCGCTAGCAGCTCCGATCGCTAGAAGGAAGCATGACCCGATCCGACAGGGGCCCCACGAACTGATGAAGCACGACCCGATCCGAAGGAGCTTGTCACGAAACCGATCCGTGGCGATGGACTTGGAGACCCCGACCCGATCCGCTGAGGGGTACTCGAACCGATCCGATGGAGCTGGAGGACCACGAGTTGATGGCGCGACCCGATCCGAATGAAGGAACTCAACCCGAACCAGTATGGTGACTGCGAACCGAACCAGGAGGCTATGAACTGAATGAAGACCGATCCGGAGGATGATGACCAAAACCCGAGATGCAAAGGTAGTCCAATATGGGAAGTTAGAGCTCAGGATCCAGTTGGGAACCAATGAGTTCACTTCATGGTTGGACTTTGCTGCGGGACGTGTGCTAAGGAGTTGTCGACGTTCATAACTTCGATTCACCACTAAAAAGGAATGATGGGCTACTTATCAGTGCAGTAGGGTCATTATGACCTAAGGGGCAAAGTGATGGTAGCAAGACTACGTTATCAGTGCAGTAGGGTCATTATGGCCTGAGGGGCAAGGTGATGCGTAGTAAGACTATGAGCCAGCGCAGATGGGGTGAATAACTTCATGGGGCAAGTGGACATAGTAAGGATTGGTAAGGCTATGAGCCAGCGCAGATGGGGTGAATAACTCCATGGGGCAAGTGGACATAGCGAGGAATTAGTGGCTACGTTATCAGTGCAGTGAAGCCATTTATGACTTCATAGGGCAAAGTGATCGTAGCAAGGTATGTTGGGTGATCGAAGTGGTGAATATCGTATGCTTTATGTACTGAGTGAGAGATGTGAGGATGGATGCTATGTTTGATTGTTTGCCATCATTATGACATGCACACCTCCCCCACCTCCGTATCTTTACACCGTTTGATATGGTACCTTAGAGTGTTGTACAGTATGTAGTGCTAACTCTTTGGTTGCAGGTCCAGGTTCAGGTATGTTTTTAGTTTACCTGTTATTGTTCACTTTAGATGCTTATCGCTCATACCAGGCTTTATGTCTGACCAGAGTTTTATGTCTCCTCTTATTACTCTAGGTGCTCACACGAGCAGACTAGAGACAGGTTAGCTGGTGATGCACGAGTAGTTGATTCGGAGGCAGGCAGGAGGCTTCCACGTATGATATATACACACACACATTCTCCCTGTGTCATTGGTGGTCGCTACTTGGGCATTAGTAGTGTACCTCCTTTATCTTACTTTTGCTTTGAGACAGTTTGAAAAGTTGTAATAAGCTGTATTTTGGATTTCCGCTGCTATGATGTTTAGTTCTGGTTTTCAGCTTATGCACTGTCTCACCTGTTTTATGTCAAGTATGTTATTATTATATTTTATTCTATGCGATGTGAGACATTCTACAAGTTCCTTGTATGCTCATTTCCTTCTTCCCTTTTTCCTTCTGACGACCCGTTCCGTGCTAACTGGACATGTGTACAGCGCACATTTGGAGTAAATGTCGGTTGGTGCGGGGCGGGCCGTCACACTTGGTATCAGAGCTCTAGGTTGCGTAGTTAACCTAGGGAAAGACACTAGGGAGAGTTAGTACGTATTTGAGAGCGCGTATTTGTGATTACTTTGATTTTCAAAAGCTATGTATATATACTATTAGTAGTATAAAGATGAAGTCGCACTGCACTAGCACCACTATGGGGTCGTTAATCGTTTCCCTTTTTCAGATTGACGACGAGCCGAGACACGAGGGGTGCTGGTAGAGGGACCAACCAAGGGAATGCCGCTGACATGAGGGCGATGTTTACTAACCTCATGAGAGACATGCTTAGAGAAGTGCAAGGGGCAGTTCCCAATCCCGGAGTTGGTGTTGGCCCAGTAGTGCAGGCGCCTAGGGTCGATTTCACCAAGTTGTGCAAGGATTACACTAATCTTGGTGGAAAGCCATTCCATGGAACGGAGTCGGCCACGGATGTTCAGGACTGGATGGATAGATGTGACCGTATCTTCGATGACTTAGGTCATGAGGATGCGATGAAGAGAAGGCTAGCGTCTCGTCAGCTGCAAGGGCGAGCGATGAATTGGTGGAATGCCATTAGAACAGCTACTCCAGAGGATCAGGTTACTTGGGATCAGTTCAAGGCTCGCTTTAGCGAGAAGTTTATTCCTGCTTCCCAGAAGTCAGTGTTGTTTAAGAGGTTCTTGGAACTCAAGCAGAACGGAAGGGCAGTTTCTGACTATATTGCTGAGTTCGACACTATGTCGAAGTATGGACTGTCTCTTATTGATACTCCTGAGAAGAAAAATGAGAAGTTCATTACTGGTTTGGATGGATACTTGGGGGAATGGCTTATCAACCACATCGATGAGACTTTTGAATCAATCGTGGGAAAAGCTTTGAGATCAGAGAGTCTTTACCCTAAGTCAAAGACTGAGGCTGCATCTGCAGAAGGGCCAAAGCCGCAAGCAGGCGGTGGAGGCAAGAATAACTCTCAGAATAAGAGGAAGCAGGACCAATCTAAGGGTGGCCAGAAAAAGAGCAAGAAGGATGTTGAGTGCTTCAGCTGTGGAAAGAAGGGCCATTATGCTAAAGATTGTCGGGCCAAGCCAGCGGATAAGAAGTGCTTCAACTGTGGTCAAGTGGGACATTTCAAGGACAAGTGTTCGTAACCTCTTAAGGAGAAGCAGATTGTGAAAGCATATGCTATTGATGTTGTTCCTTCTTCGTCGAATGCCCCAACCGCAGCGGAGAAAGGAAAGAATGTTGTTATTCAAGGTATGCTTTCTATTTATGATGTACCAATTCGAGTTTTTTTTATACTGGGGCTTCCCGTTCCTTCATATCTAGTGACCTGGTAGATAGGTTGGGACTGGAACCCAAGATAGTCGATAGACCATTGGTTGTGACGAAACCGATTGGTGGTTCGACTAGCCTTAGTATGATTCGCAGGAATTTGGTCTTATCGAGTCATGGATGTATGTTTGTTTGTGATTGCTTTGTTTTGGGCTTTACTGGGTATGGCATTATATTGGGAGTCGATTGGCTCCAAAGATACGGGGTGGTGGTAGACTGTGAGGGCTTTTTGGTGACAGTGAGGGCGGATGATGGGCGGAGGGTAGTGTTTGGTAGTCTACCTAGTGATGGGGTTATGGCTAGTTTTGTAAATTCCCTCGACATCCCGCAGGATGAGTTGTCAGATGTGCTCGTGGTTGGCCAGTATCCGGATGTCTTCGAGGAGGTGACCGGTCTTCCACCACACCGAGAGATTGAGTTCTGTATTGATTTAGTGAAAGATGCCAGACCTATAGTGATGTCACTTCGTCGTATGGCACCAAGGGAGCAACGAGAGCTCGGGGTGCAAGTCAGCAATCTTTTGAAGAAGGGATTTATTAGAAGGAGTGTCTACGAGTGGGGAGCACCAGTTGTGTTTGCCACTAAGGCAGATGGTTCCCTTCGTTTGTGTGTGGACTATCGCGAGTTGAATAAGGTAACGAGGAAGAATAAGTATCCTCTACCATGGATAGATGATTTGTTTGATCAACTGGAAGGAGCTAGAGTGTTCTCCCAGTTGGACCTCGCGACAGGATTTCATCAGCTACGAGTAGCGGATGAGAGTGTTCTGAAAACAGCATTTAGGACGCCGTCTGGATTTTATGAGTGGTTGGTCATGCCGTTTGGGTTGACCAATGCACCAGCCTACTTTGTGGATCTTATGAATCGAGTATTCAGAGATCAGTTGAATAAGTTTGTTCTTGTGTTCGTGGATGACATCCTTGTTTACTCAAGGACAGAGGAGGAACACAAGGGACACTTGAGGATAGTGATGGAGGTGTTGAGGAAACACCAATTGAAAGCGAAATTCTCTAAGTGTCACTTTTGGAGAAGCGAAGTAAGATTCTTGGGTCATGTTGTTTCAGAGAATGGTATTTCCATGGACCCTGCGAAGGTGGCTACGGTACAGGATTGGCCTACATCCAATAATGCAACGGATGTAAGAAGTTTCTTGGGATTAGCTGGATATTATCGTAAGTTTATCCAGGACTACTCCAAGATAGCAGCACCGTTGACTCAGTTGACTAAGAAGGATCAGTCCTTCGTCTGGGACGGAATGTGTGAGGATGCCTTCAAGAGTCTAAAAGAGAGGTTGACGCGTGCGCCAGTGTTAGTCATTCCTAAAGGGAATGAAGAGATGACGGTATGCACGGATGCTTGTGGTACCGGACTGGGTGCTGTATTGATGCAGGGAGGTAGGGTTGTAGCTTATGCTAGCCGACAGCTAAAGCTGCATGAGAAGAAGTATCCTACCCATGATTTGGAATTGGCAGCGATTGTATTTGCGCTTAAGATGTGGAGACACTATCTCTTGGGAGAAAGATTCGAGTTGTTTACGGATCATAAATCGTTAAAGTATCTCTTTTCCCAGAAAGATCTATATCTTCATCAGCAGAGATGGCTATAGTTCTTGGCTTCGTATGATTTTGATATCGCATATACACCTGGGAAGGGTAATGCGGTAGCCGATGCCTTGAGTAGGAGACATGCTAGCTTAGGGACAATGTTTCTTGAATGGAAGCAACTGGAGTATATCGCGGGGTTTGATTTCAGACCAAAGTGCGAATTGGATCCAGTTATGCTAGCTAGTTTAGCGATCAGACCCACTTTGACAGAGCGGATTGGTTCCAGTCAGAGGGACGATCCTAATCTATTGGAAATCATCTCCAAGTTAGAGATGGGTATCGATGAGGAGATGAGTGTGTATGGGCTTGACCGAGATGGATGGCTTCGGAAGGACGGAAGACTAGTTGTGCCCAGCGTGAATGGTTTGAGAGATGAAGTGCTTAGAGAATGTCATCACTCAAAACTGACTATACATCCCGGTGGTAATAAGATGTATCGAGACATGAAGCGAACCTACTACTGGGAAGGAATGAAAAGAGACGTTGGGAAGTTTGTATCCAAATGCATGAATTGCCAACTAGTTAAAGCCGAGCAAAAGAAGCCTAGTGGGTTGTTGCAACCATTAGAAATTCCCGAATAGAAATGGGAGCAAGTCTCGATGGATTTCATCGATGGTTTACCAAGGACTAAATCGGAATATGATAGCATTTGGGTAATTGTGGATCGATTGACTAAAAGTGCAAGATTTATACCAGTCAAATCGACCAGAACAGCAGCCAAGTTGGCAGAATTGTATATGAAGTGGGTAGTGAGATTTCATGGAGTACCCAAAAGCATTGTGAGTGACCGAGACCCGTTGTTCACTAGTGGGTTTTGGAAGAGCTTACAAGAGACTCTAGGGTCAAGATTACATCTCAGTACCGCATATCATCCTCAGACCGACGGTCAGACGGAGAGGGTGAATCGTATATTGGAAGATCTCTTGAGAGCTTGTATATTGGATTTTGGTGGATCATGGGATGACCATTTGCGTCTTGTAGAGTTTGCATATAATAATAGCTACCAATCCAGTATCGGTATGGCTCCATATGAAGCTTTGTACGGAAGACCGTGCAACTCACCATCATGTTGGATAGAGACTGGCGAGAAGTTTGTGCTTGGACCAGATGTGGTGAGGGAAACTTCAGACACGATTAAGGTCATTCAGCAAAGAATGAAGGCTTCCCAAGATAGGCAGAAGAGTTATGCCGATAAGAGGAGAAGAGACTTGAAATTCGCCGTTGGTGACGTGGTGTTTGTCAAGATCTCTCCGTTAAAGAGCGTGATACGATTTGGCAGGAGAGGCAAGTTGGCACCAAGATTTGTTGGCCCATTCCCTGTTCTTGAACTAGTCGGGAATTTGGCATATAAAGTTGGCTTACCAGAGAAGATGGCGGGAGTTCACAATGTATTTCATGCTTCCAAACTAAGGAAGTTCGTTCACAACTCAGATGTGACTATTTCACCTGATCAGTTAGAGGACTTCGAAGTAGAACCCGAGGCGGTTGGGAACCGCAAGCCGATCCGTATTGTGGGGCACGATACGAAGCCACTTCAAAGGAAGGCGGTGAAGCTAGTCAAGGTTCAGTGGGGCGAGAACGAGAATGATTGTACTTGGGAGACAGAGGAGAGCATTAGGAAGATGCATCCAGAACTCTTTATCTAGTAAGATTTACTTTACGATTTAGTTATTCCACATGCTAGGATAGACTTATTTTGCTTGGTTGCATGTATGATGGTTGTTTTATGGATGATAGGCATTCGGGAACCTTTGTGTGTGTGTTTTGATTAGGGAATTTCGGGGGCGAAATTTCTTAAGGGGGGAGAGTGTAATGACCCGTATCCTACGTATTGGGGGATCGTAGAATATTTATTTCTTACCCGTATGAAGTCGTATGGTCATGTAACTTTGGGAAACATCTATTAGAGTCATTTCCCATGTTCATGATTTTTGTCGATTTTTAAATGACCATTTTGCCCCTAGTTGGTACTGTTTTGGCCATAACTTTTTATTGGAAAGGAATTTTGACCTGAAACTACTTCCATTAGATTCGTTTGATGGTTTACCTTTCCGTAGAGTGGTCATAATAGCCAAACGGACTTACCGTTTGGGAGATATGGCTGAAACAAGGTTTGGAGGGTGAAAAACTGCTTAACCGGGCCAAATCGGGTGATTAGTGAGTAGGCCCATAACTCATTTCGTGATTAGGGTTATGGGAGGGCTGAAATGAGATGGAGAATCGTTCCATTTCAGTTTTCTAGCCTCCACTTAACACCAAGGAACCCTAAAAATGGCCTCCAACCTCTAAATCACCTCCAAATCTTCTTTTGGTCAAGGATTTGGCTTAGCAACCCCTAATCAAGGAAGGTCTACACCAAATCAACATTGGAGCTGCTGTTTGGCATTGAGATTCACATCAAATCAGAGAATTATTTCATATCTTAGTTTATTTGTGGCTAAGGTGAGTGATTTGCATAGTTTTACACTAATTATGGCTAATTAGGGGTGATTAGTGTTAGTTAGCGAATTTAAACATGATAAAATCCTGGAAAAATGCTTATAAAATTCGGAATGATGTTTTGGACCTCTGATATGAATTTGGGTTAATTTGGTTAAGTATTGCTAATCCTATTCTTAGTTTCACCTAAACATGCTTAAGGGAAAATAAGGGGTTTTGGCTATGTTTGATCCATTTTAACCTATCATATTGTTGTTTTGGTGTGTGAGGTCACTTCTACTTGTTGCTATGACTGTATGGTATGCTTTGTGATTGATTAGAATAGTTAGAATGGTCGAAAACGTCGTCGAATGGCGTAAACTGCTCACTGGAAGAACTGCAGGAAATCAGCCCGAACCGGACCGGATCGGTGGAAGCAAAGGCGATCCGAACCGATGGCGCGACCCGATCCGCCGATGCTTGAAGACCACGATCCGACGATATGATTCGATTCGAGCCCTCCATCACGACTCACCTTCACGATCCGCTAGCAGCTCCGATCGCTAGAAGGAAGCATGACCCGATCCGACAGGGGCCCCACGAACTGATGAAGCACGACCCGATCCGAAGGAGCTTGTCACGAACCGATCCGTGGCGATGGACTTGGAGACCCCGACCCGATCCGCTGAGGGGTACTCGAACCGATCCGATGGAGCTGGAGGACCACGAGTTGATGGCGCGACCCGATCCGAATGAAGGAACTCGACTCGAACCAGTATGGTGACTGCGAACCGAACCAGGAGGCTATGAACTGAATGAAGACCGATCCGGAGGATGATGACTAAAACCCGAGATGCAAAGGTAGTCCAATATGGGAAGCTAGAGCTCAGGATCCAGTTGGGAACCAATGAGTTCACTTCATGGTTGAACTTTGCTGTGGGACGTGTGCTAAGGAGTTGTCGACGTTCATAACTTCGATTCACCACTAAAAAGGAATGATGGGCTACTTATCAGTGCAGTAGGGTCATTATGACCTGAGGGGCAAAGTGATGGTAGCAAGACTACGTTATCAGTGCAGTAGGGTCATTATGGCCTGAGGGGCAAGGTGATGCGTAGTAAGACTATGAGCCAGCGCAGATGGGGTGAATAACTCCATGGGGCAAGTGGACATAGTAAGGATTGGTATGGCTATGAGCCAGCGCAGATGGGGTGAATAATTCCATGGGGCAAGTGGACATAGCGAGGAATTAGTGGCTATGTTATCAGTGCAGTGAAGCCATTTATGAGTTCATGGGGCAAAGTGATCGTAGCAAGGTATGTTGGGTGATCGAAGTGGTGAATATCATATGCTTTATGCACTGAGTGAGAGATGTGAGGATGGATGCTATGTTTGATTGTTTGCCATCATTATGACATGCACACCTCCCACACCTCCGTATCTTTACACCGTTTGATATGGTACCTTAGAGTGTTGTACAGTATGTAGTGCTAACTCTTTGGTTGTAGGTCCAGGTTCAGGTATGTTTTTAGTCTACCTATTATTGTTCACTTTAGATGCTTATCGCTCATACCAGGCTTTATGTCTGACCCAGAGTTTTATGTCTCCTCTTATTACTCTGGGTGCTCACACGAGCAGACTAGAGACAGGTTAGCTGGTGATGCGCGAGTAGCTGATTCGGAGGCGGGCAGGAGGCTTCCACGTATGATATATATATACACACATTCTCCCTGTGTCATTGGTGGTCGCTACTTGGGCATTAGTAGTGTACCTCCTTTATCTTACTTTTGCTTTGAGACAGTTTGAAAAGTTGTAATAAGTTGTATTTTGGATTTCCGCTGCTATGATGTTTAGTTCTGGTTTTCAGCTTATGCACTGTCTCACCTGTTTTATGTCAAGTATGTTATTATTATATTTTATTCTATGCGCCGTGAGACATTCTACAGGTTCTTTGTATGTTCATTTCCTTCTTCCCTTTTTCCTTCTGACGACCCGTTCCGTGCTAACTGGACATGTGTACAGCGCACTTTTGGAGTAAATGTCGGTTGGTGCGGGGCGGCCCGTCACACTAGTATCCATTTTCCTTTGTTTTTGTGAAGTGGAAGTTGCAAAAATTAGTAAAAAAAAATTCATTGGTATCCACTTCCTCTGTTAGGGTCCTAAGAGTTAAATCTTAGGAAGCCAAACCCAAGAGGGCTTAGGTTCCTTTTTGAAAAATTTATCACTATTATAATGAACTGTGTCTAAAATGTTTTTAATATATTTATTCCTAATAAGAATATTATTTGTTTTAGGAATCCATATACTAATATTTTCTAAATATTTTGTCTTAGTAGGAGTATTTAATTTTCTACTAGAAATTCTAGGTATATTGTTAGAACTTTAAAAACTGGATTTCCTTTTTGAATCATATCCAAGTCCTTTTTTATTAAAAACCGATTGATAATTTTCTAAAATTTTAGATAAATTCTCTCTACCCTTGTTAAAATTATTTACATTTTTAGAAATACTTTCTAATTTATTTTTTAAACTAGAATTTTCTAACTCAATAATTTTAACTTTATTATTCAAATCATGATTTTCAGAAAGCAATAAATCATTCTTATTCTTTTGAATTTCTATTTCTTGACTTAACAAAAAAATTTGAGAAATTGCATTTGAATGAGAATCTTGTAATCTTCTAATTTCATCTTCTAAGATTTCTTTTTCATCTTTCAAAAGGTCTCTCTCAAATTCGGCTTTGTTTTTGCCTTCGTCAGCTTGTTTAAATTTTCTTTTAAACATTTTTCTAGATTCTAAAATTTCCGTATTTACTTCTACTAATTCATCAAAAGTAAAATCACTTACATCGTTGTCTTTAGTCATAAAGCACACATTTGCTTGCTCACTATCTCTGTCGCTATCAGTTTCAGAAGATGAGTCCGAATTATCTCAAGTGACTGAAAAAGCTCATTTCTTTGATTTTTCACTTTTGCGATTTCTTTTTAGCTCTCGACAGTTCTTTTGATAGTGTCCAGTCTTGTGACAGTTGAAACATTCTACTAAAGCTAGATCAGGTTCTTTTGATGAATTCTTCTTTATATTTTTGCTTTGACTCTTTCGGTATTTTAGAAATTTTCTAAAATTTTTAGCAACAAATGCTATATCTTCTTCATCTAAATCGGAATCAACTTTTTCTGCATGGAAAGCTAAATCTTCTTATCTTGTACCTGTGCTTTCTTTTCTTGTAAGTTTACTTTATATGACATTAGATTACCGATCAATTCTTCCGGTTTCATGGTAGAGAGTCATTTGCTTCTTTGATCGCTAATACTTTTCTCTCCTATTCATTGGTTAAAGAATTAAATTTTTTGAAACTATGTCAAAGTCAAAATATTTTTCTCCTAGTCCAAATAATGAATGATAAATATTTTGAAAACGTGAATACATATCATTTATGGATTCGTTCTCATTCATTTTAAAATTTTGAAACTAATTTCTGAGCATAGAAATTTTACTTTCTTTAACTTTGTTAGTGCCTTCATAAGTAATCTTAAGTGTTCTCCAGATTTCATATGCAGTGTTGCACATACAAATCCGATTGAACTCATTTCTATCAAGTGAACAATGTAGCATATTCATGGCCTTAGCATTTGCAGCAGCTTCATTTCTCTTAGTGTTTGATCATTCAGTGTATGTAGTAGTAGGTGATGTATATTCTTTTTGAGTAATATTCCATGCATCATAGCTATTTGCTTGCATGTATATTCTCATTCTAGTAGCCCAGTAACTATAATTCATGCCATTAAATAAGGGTGGTCTAGCCGTTGATTGGCCTTCAGAATATCCGGTGTTATTGCTAATTCTAGTGTTACTATCCATATTATCTAATTATCAGATAATGGTTTTACGGTTATATGATAACCTTGCTCTGATACCAATTGAAAAGTCGGTGTGAATATGACTTAAGGATCTTTCTATATGGATATTGCGGAATATAAATGTGATACTAGCTAGTTGATTCTACAATAGATATGATAAATAGAGATTAATATGATATATCACAAATAATAAAATGCAGTAAAGTAAGTTAAAAATACACCAGGAATTTCATACTGGTTCGGACTTCCCGCCCTATGTCTAGTCCCGAAGCTCCTCTTCGGAATTCACTAACAACGCCCTCTCTTAACCTGGAGGAATAGGTCAGTACACCCGAGCCTCAACAAGGATGCCTTTCGCCTGAGCAACTACCCAGGTCTTCAATAATTACAAGAGTTTGACTTCTGATTTATGCTCTCGAATCAACACGGATAGCCAATATTTTAAGTACAACCTTCCTATAATCTGATCCTCGAGTGTATGCTTTGAATGCAAAGATTTAAGGAAGTAAAATTTACTTGTTGAATCAAATGATATTAATATGATTCACGGATTCAACAAGTATTGAAGTTGGAGAGCTTTTAATTGCAAAGAATGTAAATGGAGAGATTAGAATGATGATCAGAAAAGTCAGTAAAATTCGGAAAAAAATTATTGTTATAAAACATGATTGAAGTTGTTTATATAATAGTCTAAGAGTAGAAAACAATCATGAATAGTTTCCATAAAAAGATATGTCCATTTCCTTTGATTAATGAAGAGGAATCTCTTCATGAATGGAAGTAACTCTTCAGATAATAAAATCTGGGTCGAATCAGTCGACTGGTTAAAAATCATCAGTTGACTAGTAGAATTAAAACATATATATAAAAAATTTAAAACTAGCCGTTATATACCAAAATAGGCCGACCAGTCGACTGGTCCATTTCCTACCAGTCGACTGGTAGGCCAGTTTTGGTATATTTCTGGCTTTTTGATGGCTTTATAATTATATATTTATATATAACTTTGATTAGCACATTCGTGTATACTTGAGGATAGATTTTAACATAATTCTAACACGACTCAATGTATATATATAACCTTATCTTTATAATTCGATTCCCATAGTAACTTTATTCGTGGACATCAATCAAAATCTCGTTATTCAACATAATGAAGTGGCGATGCTGATCGATTATTCTGAGCCATCTAAATTGGAGCACCATCAAAGGTTATCAGTTGATGATCAGCCTCAGATTGGTTTGAGCAGGAGCTCCGTTTCTTTGATCAGACTGATCATTTGATGCCTCCTGCCTCTGGGGAGTTGCAGAAGGATTCATGGTCTGCGAATTCTTTACATACCGCTACAGCCTATTTTTCCTGATCAATTCCTCGATGAGGTTCTTCAGGTGACGGCACTCATTAGTGTTATGACCAGGCTATTTGTGAAATCTACAGAACTTCCCAAAGTTTGCTGCTTTGTCGCTTATCTTTATCGGATTTGGCTCCGCATACTCTTCAGAATTCTTTGTTGCAACATAGATATTTTCAGGAGTATCATTCAAAGGAGTCAGCTCTGATGAGTTGAAAAGGCGAGACTTCCTATTAGCCTTGTCATCGTTCCCGTCATTGGCTCACTTCTATCCCTGAGTATTCTTCTGATTATACCGAGTAGCAACATTTTTGGGATCTTCAAGAAGTTGGTCACCCTTAATGATCTGAAGAGGCACAAGATCGTTGTCCACTCTCATATACTCCTCTGCTTTTTTATAGAAATTTTCAAGCGTGTTTGGTTCTTTCATTTTAATCCATTTATTAATTTCGCTCTTCTCATCTATGGTGCTAATTAGAGACATTAAGATCATGCGAGACTCAGGATTTCCTACTTCAGACAAAGCAATATGGAATCGCTTGAGGAAGGCTTTAACAGATTCTCCCAAATTCTGCTCCATTGATTCCAGGGAATTAATGTCCTTAGCCTTGGTTGCTTGTAGCCTGAATTGCTCATTGAATTTCAGAATTAAATCGTCAAATCGGTCGATGGGTTTGGGCGGCAGCCTTGTGAACCATAACGACGCGACACTTTCTAGATAGAGAGGGAAGCACATGCATTTGATCTCATCTGCTGCTTTGGCTGCATTCATATACCATTCATATCTATATAGGTAGTGATTTAGATCAGAAGTTCAGTTGTACGGAGGCAAAGTTGGATGAGTGAATTTTTTAGGGAACTCAGCTTTACGGATCCTCTTTGTGAATAGATTTTTGCTCGAGGGGGGAGGGGAGGGAAAGTCCCATTCTCTTTCACTGTCATTGCACGGCATGCTATCTTTCATGATTTTTTTTACCATATCCACGATATATCCCTTCGAGTTGTGTCGTTTCGGAGAGAGAACTTCGATAGCTTTTCCGGATGCTAGTCTCGGCGAGTGATCGAGATTAGAGGATCTGGTTCTTTTACTTCTACTATGGAGAGGTTCCCCGTTGGCGGGACTTGTAATTCGTTGGGTATTTCGATTGGATTGGCTTTTGTATGTTGGCTTTGAGTCTTCATCATTAGCATCGCCTTTGTCATCAAATCCTTCCATGTTGTCATTATGCGATGATGATCAGAGGCTGATGAATTTGCATTCTCTTCAAGGTTGACATGGATTTTCGGAGGAGGAGCGGGATTTGCTCGAGCATTTAGAAAAGCATTCATTTTCTCCATTAAAGCATCATTATCATCTATCAAGGCCTTATTTGAAGTTTCCATGTGTTGATTTAAATTTGCGACGACGACATCTAGTTCAGCTCTAGTCACTCCGGCTCCACTTATTGAGTTTTCTCCAACTTCGAAATAGTTGGTGAGTGGAGTAGCTTCGTTGTTAGTTCCTTCAACGGCTTTACTTGCGGCTTTCTTAGATTTAGCCATTATCCCAAACAAAGACTTGAATTTGGAAGAGAAACTGTCGATTGGTCTAGATTGTAGACTTGGAGAATCTATGGTAGAGGTAGGCTTAGAACTTCAATGAAAGGCTCTTAAATTTGAGAGAAGTGCGAACATGGCCTCACAGTGGGCGCCAAATGTTAAAATCGAAATTAGATCTCAACACCAATGGTGCACTTAATTCACTTCACCAAACGGTTAGAATTAGAAAATGGAGCCACGAAAAATAAAAAGTAAGTAAAAACACAAGAATTTTATAGTGGTTCGATCTAAAATAGATCTACGTCCACTTTGGAGGCAATTTCATTATCATGGAGAAATTTACAAAGTGCATTGTTCCATATATTTCATTTATATCACTATTCTCTTTCTAAAAAGGATCTTCTGCTTTTTGCTCTCTTTTAGCTTTAGATCTCACTTGAATTCGTGGAGGAATGGATTAGATCTCGAGAATTGTGATAGTTATCTTGTAGATCTTCAATCACATAGGCATTTAGATGATCTCCCTTGATTCCATAGTGAAATTTGTGTTAGATCTGAGCTTTAGAGAGGACTAATGGAGGTTGGAGATCACTTGAATGGAATTAGAGCAATTTCTAATAGCGTATGAAGGAGATTTGACCTATTCGTCGTTGAAGAAGAATGGATTGAGTTGGAGAAGCAATTAATGGAGCTTGGAAAGCTTGAGAATGCTGGAAAACTGAAAATGCAGCCCTATGGGGTTGCAAAAATCGGTCTCTTGAATGGTGGTAGAATAAGGCATTTATAGGAGAAGTTTAGAGGCAGTGTCAATGCTGTAATTATGGTGTACATAGAAGGGGTCGAGCGTACACATATTTACGAAACTGCCACTGGACAGTTGGAGCCAGTTGTATACAGCTATCATGATTTGAATGACCGAACCTAAAGTGTACGAGCGAATGACCCTTTATGTTGTGAGCAAGCGCCCCTTTCAAACCATTGGAGAGTGACCCGTATACTTGGAAGATGTGCTACCCAATTTGTTGTTCTGCTAACCGACCACGTGTTTGCATGCGCGACCCCTATATCATAGAATAGTCGCCTTCTTTTAATGTGTCTAATTAATGTTATCACGTGATCGATCAGAGATGTTTTGTAAACTGCTTCCAAGTGCCTCTAAGCCGCCTTTTCACATGGAAAATATGTAATGCACGACTCATTTTTCTACGTGGAAAATATGTGATGTATGACCCATTCTTCTCGTGTACGACCGTATTATTACTACTTTACCATTGAACGAGCGAACTATTTAAATAAAGATTAATGAACCATCTTATAATATGCCCATTCTATAAATTCATAGAATTGGCACTACTTGTTTACGTTCCCCAAACCCATGTTAGAGATTCATGTTGGCTTTGTATTCCTATCATTTTCTACACACACATTCTGATGCCATGCTTATATGATCCTCATCACCATGTGAAGCTTGGACATGTTGTTCATTTCGTTCTCCACACACACACACAAGCTGTTTTCTCGACTCCACAATGTCGCGACACTGCTCGATCACCACTGACAAAGATGCTTGACCCTTCTTCCAAGCAGTGCTCAACCCACGTGGCACCGGAGCGGGCGATCCGTATGATGAATATGTGACCGACTACGCTTCAGCTGTTAAGCAGTGAAGCTGCTGACACGACACCATTACTTTGAATCCATATTTTCTTGCATCCACATGGCATTAATATGCTTAATTCTCTTGAGGAGCTGCCATCCGAATGTCTGCTTTGTATCTTCAATATATGATATATGTGTGTGTGAGAGTAATTCTTGCATGCTAGCATATAATGCTCACATCTTTATGGTTATTTTAATGTAGCTTATTGATATATACTCGATGGTATGAAGCCACGTAACATTATAGTGTGTTCATCTGCTCACCAAGAAGCATGTATATCTAAATACTATCACCGATCCATGCATCACTGTCTGGCATGTATGAAGATGATATAACATTTTTCGTGTTTATATTATCATGTACACTTTACTTTCTTGTGTATATATTTGTGCGGCTTTTGTCTTATTCAAGAAATGGGAACAGCAATTACAAGATTGTCATCTACTTCTTTTGTATGAATCTGCTCGTCCAAGGTTACATGTGCTCAACCTGAGCAGCAGCTAAGGCCCGACCAACCACTTAAGCTCGACTACGCCTCGGATGATGGCGCTCGATCCGACACCAACGTGGTGCTCAACCAGCCCATTATATGGTGCACGATCGACCACAATGGTGGTGTATGCGAGCAGAGTTCATGCACGACCGGGTTCGTGGGCTTGAACGCTTTAAGATGTGTCCGAACAATTGTTTTCTGAATTGCATTTTACAACGAGGTTAACATTAATTATGGTCGTAAACTTGTAGTTGTAAACGATAATTTAAAATTAAATTTACTATAAATAATAATAATAAAGTGATATAGGATTGTATTTTTGGATTTTCTATAGTGTCATTGAATGTAAAAATATCAAAAACCTATATTACAATATATGAAAGACATATATTAGTTTTGCGATGAGAATGGTCTTTAAGGCTACCGCGACTGCTTTGGCCCAACAACCTAATTTTTACCCATATATTATCTTTGTGAAATCGTAATAGCCACTATCACAACCCTAACGTCAGTTTATAAATCTAAATCCCGTAAACACTTATTAATGGTGATTATCATATCAATCTAATCTGAGATAAAAGTTTAACCTCTTCAAAATATATTGAATTTTATATCATCGAAAATCTTTCAATGAACGGAATCAAGGGTTGGTTCTCATTTTTTTATTTGCAGCTTGGTCCAATCAAAATTCACAGCCAAAGTTGTTAATCATGAAAACCTAACCTTCAAACCATGCAATTTCGATTAGGGCTGGAAGTAATGAAATTGATTTATTGGTTTTGTAGAGATCATCGAGGGGAGTTGATTGATGGTGGTCGCTGGACTTAGAAATGATCATGGCGAGTAGAATTTGTGAATCAGGGATTGAAAACCCTAACTTTAAGATGATGTCACATGTCCTTTAAGGCGATCAAAAGGCACGAGGTAGGCATGGCCAAGTACGTCTTGGCATGCTCGTTCTAACGGTAGTGGTGGAAGGCCTAACGTGCGGCATGGAAGTAGTAAAATCCAATCAAAGCTGGTGGTTTGCATGCGTTATGGGTTCGGTTTGTTATGGTTCGATATTGTACCATAAACGTGTTGAGTGAGCAGAACGGTGGACGCAAATGTATAAGGTTTTGCATGGTTTACATTTTATCATTTAATTTACATAAATTTAAATTTTAGATGTTAGAATGCTAATTACTTTAGCATACGAGGTCCAATTGGTACGCAGTTTCTTCCTTTAGGTTCATATCAAAATTCCAAACAAATGGAATAAATTTGATTAGAATTGGTTTCTAAAAATTTCACGCTCGTCAGATATTCAACTGGATGTAAGATCAAAGTTGAGTGTTTAAACACACTCACGATGTACTAAAATTTCCATTGATTATTATATGATCTATTTAACTGCTAGTAATAAGTTAAATTGACATCTAGTATGAGTAAAATTGTTAATTGGTATTCGATATATGATCATGATATGGATGTGACATTTTTTGATTGACTGTTTGTAAATTTAAACAAATGTTTAATTTCAATTTAAATGGATTAAATATGAATTGACACTGATTTGAATCAACATTTTAATCATCATTGAAATTGAATTACTAGTCAAAAAGTTGACATTTGATAACTTGTGATAGTTATGATATATTGATGTTTTGGATGATAATTTCATTTATAATTTTATTGGTCGACATGTTGATTGTACGGGTGTTATTTCTGATATTTATTGGCTATAAATTTTCCTACTATCACCTTGTATATCATGGGAATTGTATAAGTTGTTATATGCTTTCCTTAGACATCAAGTACATGAATTACGAAATTGGTTTAAATGATATATTACAATGATCTTTGATGTGAGTTAAAATGATATATATAATCACGTAATTAAAATTTTACTTAGATGATCACATTTTCATAGGCTAGAAATGTTAAATTATGAACATCGATTTCAGTCAAATGAAATATTTTCAAATTCATAAATTTGAGTTTGTCAAATGAAATTAATTAATGAACATCGACTAAAATATATTGGCTTTAAATCTCAAAGGTTGAAATTGGAATTAGAATTGAATATACCAATTGAATTATTTCAAGTTTTAATCTAAAATTTGAAACCTAGGTTTGAAACCAATTCGAGGTAAATAGGCACAAAAATTGATATTTTATCTTCGAAACTAATTTAGTGAAATATTTTTAAATTGGTAATTAAGATTTGATTGATTGAATTGATGCTGATTTTTGAATTTGTAAAATTAAATTTATATCAACTAAATTAAAGCTTGTAATGAATGGACATTTATTTAAAATGGAAATACGAGCTTGAAACAATTTAAAATAAATTTTGAAGCTGGGAATTAGATTCAAATGCATTCAAAGAAAATAAACTATTTTATTCTAGAATATTATAATAAAATTACTTTTTATTAATATTATTTTTTATTTCTATTTAAACTATTTTTTCTTGTATTATTTATTTTCATACTATTTTATAAATAGATATTTTCAATCACGGTAATATATTTTAAATTTAACTATTTATGTAATGTAAACTATTTTGAATAAAAGTATATTTCCAAGCTTAGTTCTTACGATCCCAAGACTAGTTTGAATGTAATATTGCATTTGAAAATGGAAATTGTTATATGGAACTCATAAATTGGAATTTAATTCCAATAACGAACCGTTTTGTCATATGAGATTATGAAATTGGAAACTTGAATCTAATATTGAACCACTTTAAAATATGATAGTATGCAATCGAAATTTGAACAAAATTGGTTTTTGGCATGAAATTTGATGTCTTATTTAAACATAAAATGACCATGATGTAAAATGATGATTAGTGGTTAAAGGAGTCAAAGCTAGATATTGACATACTCTCTGTCAATATTAGAACCACTTAAACAACAATGTATGTGGATGATGTTCCAAAATGAAGAAGTTGAATTAGTGAATGTTTATTGGAATGAAGTAAGAAAACAATGACGGATAGCCTTGACAGTTGTGTCGTAATCAAATGACTAAAACATGAGCCTATATCTAGCTACTGAGGCTAGCTACCTCTAGCGGGCATACCTCTTTCAATCACTCACTTGACTGGTGATTCGATTGGTACACCTTGATTTGATTAGGGGTGTTGCAAATGGTCTACCGGTGTAGTTACAATAATTCAAAAAGAATAAATGAGTAGAATCCTATTGTAACACCCCATATTTCAACAACACTAAAAATGATGAACTAAAGTATAATTAATTTAATATTCAGAATTAAGTGAAACGGATTGCGCCATTGCGTTCTTCTCGGAATTCTGGTCAAAATAGACACCTGGTTTGCGTAAAACGGACACCGTATGAAGAGTTAATAAGGTTTGAAGTTTGTATACGCATAAGAGGAATATATATATATATATATATGAATAAAATATATCAAGAAAATTCAAAATAGTTCAAAATATCAGAAATTGGGGGAGCGGGAAATTCTTGCCCAAGGGTGTCGACCCCATCAAGGGGGTGTCGACCCATGGGTCGACCCCATAAGGTGAAGGGTGTCGATCCATGGGTCGACCCCATAGGGGGGGGTCGACCCCTCTACGGCAGATCTGGGAAGATTAGGGTTTGGTGACAACTATATTTATGGCCTCATTTTTCTTGTTTGTCCACATAAAAAATAATGGAGAACTAGATGCTGCCTCTGCCTAGATTAAATCAAGTCTTTTCTTCTTCAACAATCAACTAGAGTTATTCAAGTTTAGGGATCTACGATTCAATATCTGCAACCTTTCTTCTATTTTTCAAGATCCAATCACAGCAAGTCTATGTTAATTTTAGATCTAAATGTTTAAAAGTAAATCTTGATATGACTATAACTTGGATCTATGCTTGTGACTATTTGAATCATATCAGATCTGCAATAACCTGTTTATCTAAGTTATTCCGACATGACTATGAACTAGATTTAAGCCTATACCTATTTATCATGTCAGATCTGCCTTTGTTTATAGATCTAATTCACTGCTTAGATCAAATCATGCTCGTTCTTATTATGTTTGTGGCTAAAACAGTTCTGTTATTAATTGGTTATCTAATTCATTGTTTAGATCTTATCATGCCTGTTTATGATGTCCCTATTATGTTAGAATCAGTTCTATTGTCACATGTTCATCAGATCTGTTCCTATATGCCTATGTTGTCATCATGACACCATATGTTTATGCCTATTTCTGCCATTATATGTCGATCTTATTAGTATAATCATTTCTATCCTCTTCCCTTCATTTTTTCACTTTTATTTTTATAGTCAGGCTACCTTCGAGCTAAGGCATACCGCTGAAATATGCGAACGCATTAAATTGGGAACAAGGGGAAAACGTTGAAATTGGGGCATAACTTGTAATTGGAAATTGAGCATAACTTGAATGAAATATATGAACATGAATTTGGGGCATAACTTGTGATTAAAGACCTTAATTTGGGGTATATGGTTCATTATGAACATAACTTGGGAAAGGGGCATGAAAACCAATAACGGCATAGGAACAGTTGGTTAATAATGGAAATGCCAAGAATTACGGTAATTAGAAATTGTAACCACACTTAGACACGAGCTTAGATTACACTTGTGGCGGAAGTCTGCTCAGAACCGACCGACATATCTAGTGACCACAAGTGGAGAATCTAGTGTGATGGGTCTAAGTGTATAAACATGAGACGTGCTAAGACACGAGGTTAAGTCCGACTTGTGGAAGAAGTCTGTCCGGAACCGACCAACATATCCAGCATCCACAAGTGGTAGGATTAATGTGGGAGGTCTAGCACATTATAACCATAAATGAATATGGTAATGAATTGGAATACTAAACCTAGTTGAATCCATAGGGATTGTATGAACATATAACTTGAGTAGGGATTAAGTAAACTTGTTTGAAACAGTAGGTTAAGTAAATCTTAGGTGGGTGGGTAATATTTATATATATAGGCCCATAAACTTAACCTGTAGAGTTATGCAATCTTTTACTTTGGTATGGCATAACCTATGGAAAACCTAATGGGGATGCAATCGTAGGGGGAAACTTGTATCATCCTGTGTGTGGGACCCGTTTAAGTCAGTAACCCATATATAGGCATCAAACGAGTACTTCAAACTAGGTCGGAGTCGGGGCACGCTTACTAGGCTGACTGTAAGAGATTCAAACGTGGGGGACAATGTGGGCGGCGCATTCCGTTGGGGTCATGTGCGTGCTTGGATCCAACAGAGGAGGTTTAGACGCCGTGACACCTGTAGATATGGTTGTTCACATCCTAAAAATGAAGGGTTGCCACTTTAGGGAGTGATACACCCTATTGTAGGGCCGGCACAGGGTATCTATGGAGTAGGGAGTAGATTAATTATGGTAGTAATTAGGGTACATCTAGACTCCGGTATGTTGGGGAGCCCGTTTATACCCTTAGGGGTAACTCCGATATGTTGGGCTGCCTGTCGATTGTATGGGGGTGAAAACCTCTCACTGGAAGTACAACTAAGTCTACCATCTTATACTTGTTGGGGATCATCTTCTTAATAAGACACTAGTATTGGTGTATAGTAATCATTAGCGAAGCGCAATATACTGTATCGTGTTGATCCTGTTTACCTTGTCATACTTGCTTTTTATGATGTTATCTCCCTTATCCACTTTATATGCCTGTCATGATACTTTTACTTATTTATATGCTAAAAGTAACTGGACTCGCCATACTTTATGTCTGACCCATTTTGTTTCCTTTTCTTTCTCTTCTGTTTCCCCCCTAGGTACTCAGGGTGGGAGCACTCAAGCTTGAACAAGATTCTGCTTTCATCTTGCTTGGAGCTGCATAGATGTACTGCTCGATTTCATGTTTGTCTACTATGGCTATGTTTTAAGGATTATGCTTCTTTTATTACCGTACTCTGATGTTTTAAGTACAGAAATTTTAAGATGATGTACTGGGTTTATGTATTTTCAGACTTATAATGTTTTGAACCACGATGCTATGTTTTCTGCATTAATAAAATTTTAAATTCCGCTGCTATTTTATATTTTTCTTGTAATGTTTCTGTTTACCTATAATGCTTCATGAAACTTAATGCATTCTCGTAATGAGTGACATTGACGGGCATGGGGATTCACACTTGGTATCAGAGCTGAAGGTTACCAGATCAAATAAAAGATTTTGAAAATTATTTTCAATAAGGTTTTAAAAGAAAGCATTTTCAAAAGAAAAGTCTGTTTTGAAATACATATTCCCCAAAGCCGTATGTAATATCTTTCGGTCCTTTGTCTGAATCCCTTTCCTTCTCTTTTCAGCATGTCCGGCGAATCTAATATTCTTGAGGGCGTTGCGATACCAGGCTGGTTCCATAGGTATCTAGAGGCCACGGCGCATCCCAGTGGTCAAGCAGACATTCCTCCCTCAGCTGCACTCGTCGTTCCTCCTCCTCCTCCTCCGCGTGCAGATAATTTCTCTAAGATCTACAAAGATTTCTATGCTATGGGAGGAAAGCCATTCCGTGGAATCGAGACATTCGTACAGGAAGGGAATTGGCCCAAAAAGATTGAGGATCTGTTTGGAATCTTCGAAGTGGACGATCGTAGGAAGATTCAATTAGCCGCCTGGCTACTAAAAGATGAAGCTTCGTTCTTGTGGGAAGTGATACAAGCAGAGCATCCAATGGAGACTTGTGATGATTTTCGGCAAAGGTTTGAAAAGAAGTTTCTTTCTCAAGATGAGAAAAGCATGCAAATGGAAAGATTTCTAGCACTCAAGCAAGGAGGCATGACTATCAAAGAATATGTTAAAAAATTCAACCAACTAGCGAGATTTTGATTGGAGCTGGTAGATACTCTGCATAAGCAAGCTTTGAGATTTGATAGAGGACTGAATAAACCCCTCCATGGGTTGGCTATGTCCCATATTCCAATTGGAGCAACTTTTGAAAGGCTCGTTGATGTGGCCTTGATGCATGAGGAAGATAAAGCTGAAAAGAAAGAAGTTAAGGTTGAGGAAACAAAAAATAAGAAAGTATGTCCCAAGAAGGGACAACAACAAAAGAATGGCGGAAAAAATGACAAGGCTAAGGATAAGAGGAAGTGCCATAATTGCAGACGCGAGAGTCATTTGATCAAGGAATGCAAAAGAAGGAAGAATGCTTGCTTTAGTTGTGGAGAGGTCAGGCATTTTTCTAAGGAGTTCCCGAAGAAGCAAGGACAAGGTCAAAGCGAAGGAGCTTCTGGAGGGCAAGTGCATTCTCTCGCGATCAATGCTCCAGATCGAGGTAGGAAAGTTTCTGTGGAAGGTTTGGTTTCTCTTTCCAATCATCCTATTAGAACTCTTTTTGATTTTGGTGCTTCACATTCATTTATATTTGATTCTGTGGTTGAGTCTCTACACCTTAATACTAGTATTGTAATGGATCCCATTGTTGTCTTAAACCCCATTGGTGGTACAACTCATTTGTCCATGATTTGTCGGGGTTTGAGAATATCTATGTTAGACATCGAGTTTGAGTGCAACGCATATGTGCTCAATTTTATAGGCTATGGTTTGATTCTAGGGATGGATTGGCTAGCCATGTATGGTGCCATTCTAGATTGTGAGAGGAGGGTCGTTAGACTTTTGACTTACCATGGAAGGACCCTCATGATTTCTTGTGACCCTAAGGGGTCTGTCATGCTTAGTTTCCTAGAGTCTCTTGACACATCTATCGATGATCTGTGATCTATACTAGTAGTCCATGAGTATTCTGATATTTTTGAGGAGGTTCGGGGTTTATCTCTAAGGCACGAGATCGATTTTTGTATATACTTGGCAGACAATGCAAAGCCAGTTGCATTACATGTGCGTCATATGGCTCCAAGGGAAAGGAGGGAGCTTAGTAAGCAAGTAGGGGAGCTACTTGAGAAAGGGTTTATTATGTGAAGCGTATATAAATGGGGTGCTCCGATGGTATTCACAACTAAGGCGGATGGTTCGCTTATGTGAAGACTATAGAAAGTTGAACAAATTCACCAAGAAGAACAGGAATCTGCTCCTAAGGACAGATGATCTGTTTAACCAGCTTGTTGGTGCATTAGTTTTCTCTCAGTTAGACTTGGCCACGGGGTTTCATCAGTTGAGGGTGGCCGAGGACAGTATAGATAAGATTTCTTTTAGGACTCCAGATGGTTTCTTTGAATGGCTCGTTATGCCTTTTGAGTTGACGAATGCATCCGCATATTTTGTTGATCTGATGAGTAGGGTATTTCGGGAGTTTCTAAATAATTTCGTCGTGGCCTTTGTTGATGATATCCTGATCTTCTCAAAGAGTGAGGAAGAGCATTCCCAGCATCTAAGAGAGGTTTTGAAAATTCTGCTTGCGCATCAGCTTAAGGCGAAATTCTCCAAATGTCATTTTTGGAGAAAAGAGGGGAGATTTCTAGGGCATGTGGTCTCTAAAGATGGGATGGCAGTAGATCCCGCAAAGGTAGTTGCAGTTCAAGTTTGGAAAATTCCTATGAATGTAATGGAAGTGAGAAGCTTTCTTGGATTGGCCGGCTATTATAGGAAGTTAATTAAGGACTTCGCAAAGATATCAGCCCCACTCACCAGGCTGACGAAGAAGAATTTGACGTTTTCAAGGGATACGGGTTGTGATATTACTTTTCAACGATTGAAGAGGGCTCTGAAAACAAATCCAGTCTTGACCTTACCTGATAGAAACAAAGTGTTCACAGTATACACTGATGCATGTGGTACAGGGCTTGGTGCGATTCTGATGCAAGAGGGAAGGAAAGTATGTTATGGGAGTAGACAGCTAAGGGTTCATGAGAAGAATTACCCTACCCATGACTTAGAGCTAGCTGCCGTAGTATTCGCGCTTAAGACATGGCGTCATTATTTGCTTGGAGAGAAGTTCGAGTTATACACCGATCATAAATCTCTCAAGTACTTGTTCTTGTAGATGGATCTTAATTTAAGTCAACAAAGGTGGATGGTGTCCCTAACATCTTATAACTTCGAGATTGCTTATACCCCTGGCAAGGGTAATGTAGTGGCAGACACACTGAGTAGGAAAAGGATGGCCTTAAGTCCTCTGTTTGTGGAAAGGAAAGCTTGGGGTTTATATCGACTTTTAACTTTAGACCCTCCACCAAGTTTTTCCCTGGCTTATTTGCATCACTGGAGGTACAACCTACTCTTATGGATCAGACAGGGGCTTCGCAGTGAGAGGATCCATAGATTTCAGACATTTTGGATAGGCTCAGTAAAGGGGAGACTTTTAGTCACCTCGATAGATATTCCACAGATGATAGAGGGTGGGTGCGACGAGATGGAAGGCTTTGTGTTCCCCCAATTGGGAGTTTGTTGAAGACAGTCCTAGAGGTATCCCATCATTCTAAGATGACAATTCATATCAGTGGCAATAACATGTATAAGGATATGAAATGGGTTTTCTTTTGGGCTAGGATGAAGAAAGATGTGGCAGAATTTGTTTCCCAGTGTTTGGTTTGTCAGCAAGTCAAAGCCGAACAAAAAAAGCCCAGTGGTTTACTTCATCCTCTAGAGGTCTTGCAGTGGAAGTGGGAGAGCGTCTCTATGGATTTCATAGATGGTTTGCCTAGATTGAAGAAAGGCAACACCAGTATTTGGGTTGTAATAGAAAGACTTACTAAGAGTGCTAATTTCATCCCAGTTAAGAGTAAAAGGACGACATCATTGTTGGCAACAATTTACGTTCGTTAGATAGTCCGCCTTCATAGAGTACCGTCCAACATCGTAAGTGATCGTGACCCCATTTTCACCAGTGAATTTTGGAAGAGCGTGCAAGGAGCATTAGGTACACAGATGTGTTTGTGCACCGCTTATCACCGTCAAACCGATGGACAAACGGAAAGGGTGAATAGTGTTCTTGAGGATCTTTTAAGGATGTGTATCCGAGACTTCGGAGGGACTTGGGAAGAGCATCTTCTTTGGAGTTCGCCTACAACAACAGTAATCAAGCTAGTATTGGCATGGCACTCTTCGAGGCATTGTACGGATGACCCTGTAGATCACCAACTTGTTAGTGGGAATCTACAAAAAGACTTCTACTTGGATCAGATATGGTTAGAGAGACGTCCGAAAAGATTGATCTTATCTGCAGGCGAATGAAGACAACCCAGGATAGGCAGAAGTCCTATGCGGATAAGTGAAGGATTGACATTGAGTTTGAGGTGGGAGACATGGTTTTCATTAAGGTGTCACCTTTGAGGAATGTGGTTCGCTTTGAATCTGTAGGGAAATTGGCACCAAGAATCGTAGGATATTTCCCATAACATAAAGGATTCGCCAAATGGCCTATAGAGTAAAGCTACCAGAGAGACTACCCGGTGTTCATGACGTTTTCCACGTTTCTCATTTGCGGAAGTTCTTACATGATACTGTAGAAGTAGTTGAGCCAGGTATATTGGAAGAAGTAGAGGTGGAACGGGAGGCGACAGTTAGGCGAGTTGCTATCTGTATTCTTGTTTAACGACCCGCATTCTACGCATCGGAGGATCATAAATTATTTATTTCATTCTCATACGAAGTCGTATGGTTGTGTAACTTTGGGAAACGACTATTGGGGTCATTTCCCATGTTCACGATTTTTGTCGAATTTTAAATGACCGTTTTGCCCCTAGCGAACCTTGTTTCGCCTTTAACTTTCGATTATAAGGAGTTTTGACCTGAAACCACTTTCATTTTATTCAAATGATGGTTTACTTTTCCGTAGAGTGGTCATATTAATCAAACGGATGTACTGTTTGGGAGATATGGCTGAAATAAGGCATGGAAGATGAAAAGCAGCATAATTGGGCTTAATCGGGTGGTTAACAGCTGGACCCATAACCCATTTTGGGATTAGGGTTATGGGAGGCCTAATAGGGTTTGGGAAGACATTTCATTTCATTTTTCTAGCCGCAAATAATCTTCTTTGAACCCTAGCAATGACCTCCATCTTCCAAATCTCATTCTAATCGCTTTTTAACCACCGATCAATCAAATTAACACCCAATCAAGTCAAAATAGTATCAAATCAGAGATAGAGCTGCTGCTATACATTGGAATACATGCCATAACAGTGAAGATTCAGACCTAAGATTTCATTTGTGGCTAAGGTGAGTGATTTGCACTTTTATTCACTAATTACGGCTAATTAAGGGTGATTAGTTATAATTAGCGAAATTATGCATCATAAAAATCCGGAAAAATATGTAGAAATTCTAAAATATTATTTTATGTCACTGGTGAAATTTTGGGTTAATTTGGATTAAGTTTGTTAATCTTATAGTTAAAACATGATTAAGGGAATTTAGGGGGAAATCATGCTTTTTGGGTATGTTTGATCTAAAATATTTCATGTGATTGATATTTTGGTGTTTTTTGTTGATTCTACATGTTACTGCTGTTGTTTGGTATGTTTTGTGACTTCGTAGTAAGGTTAGAATGGTTGAAAACGCCATCATTTGGCGAAATTAGCTTGCTAGAAAAACTGCAAAAAACTGGTTCCTAAAGGGGGTATGCCTCACGAACCGCCCAGGAGAACTTCGATTCCTGAAGGGGGTATGTCTCACGAACTGCTCCAGGACAATGGTCACGAACCGCTCCAAGATGATGGTCACGAACCGCTCCAATATGATGGTCATGAACCGATCCAATATGAGGACTCACGAAGTGTTCACGAACCGGGGGAGTGGTTGTCACGAACCAGGGGAGGGGGAGTGGGTTGGTCAGGAACCGATCCTTACGAGGACCCCAAATACGACCTGAAGCAAGATGATGACCCCAAACCGAAGCAGATTCAAACTTCTGCCATGCGACAACAATTGTGAACTCTTTTGAAGATTAACTACAATTCAACCAAAACCCGAGATGCAAAGGAAGTCCATATGAGAAGTTATTACTTAGGATCCAAATGGGAAACAACGAGTTAACCTCTAGAGTTGGGCTTTTCTATGGGACGTGTGCAAAAGGGATATCGATATCTATAACTTTGGTTCACCATTGAAGAGATGGGGAATGTAGACGAACCAGAGCCAGGGATGTGTGGACTGGTTGGCCCTTAAACTGAAGTCAGGGATGTGTGGACTGGGTAAGGTTATTGACTATAGTCCAGGGAAGTATGGTCATAGCAATAGTTGTACGGAGTTTCCGTCATGGCCCCAATAGATTTGGTGATAAAAGAAGTGGATATCGTATGTTTTACGCACTAAGTGAGAGACATGAGGATGATCACTATGTTTGATGTTTGATGTTTGTTGTCACCATGACATGCACACTCCTATTTTTACACTATATGTTAGTGTTACCTTAGAGTACTGTACATCTTGTTGTGATAACCTTTCGGTTGTAGGTCCAGGTTTAGGTTTGATTATTTATACATGTTATTGTTTTATTTTGCTGCTACCGCTCATACCAGACTTTTATCTGACTCAGAGTTTTATGTGTCTTCTTATTACTCTGAGTGATCCTAAAAGAGCAGACTAGAGACAGGTTAGGTAGTTTGTAACACCTTACGTCCATTAATGTCACTCACTAAGGGAATGCACTAACTTTCATGGAGTATTATAAGATTATAGAACAGAATATCACAAGACAGATATATAAAATGGTACTTTAGAAAATTCAAAATTTATTCATTGTAGCGGAAAAGCAAAACATGTTTGGTTACAACATCAAAACCACATATTAGAGTCAAGTACATAAAAATCCATCTTGAACGAACTTATTATCAGAGTACATAAAAGTAAAACCATAATCCTACTCCAAATAGCCATAATGGAAAAGAGATAAAGCTGAGTAGTACTCTCAACACTTCAAAGTACTTCAAGAAGAAAGAAATCCAAGTTAAGCTCCACTAGTCTCACCCTGAGCACCTGGGGGGAGAAAAGGAAAGAGGCCAAACAAAACAGGTCAGACACAAAGTCTGGCGAGTCCAGTGACTTTAACTATATAATTAGTAAAGTAACATGATAAGGACATAAACTAGACATAAACTGGACATAAGAAATGACTGTAACATAAGCAAGTATGACAAGGTGAACAAGATGAACATGATATAGCGTTGATTGCGCTTCTAATCACTATAAGATAATTCCTACACCGCACCAATGCTAATTACACTGCACCATTACTAGTCCCATACTGAAAGTTGATCCCTCTTACTAATCATAATAATAATAATGGTAGTTTCGTGTACTCCTAGCTGTTGGCATAGGTGCCGCCTGCTACTATCTCCACTAGTTGAAACACTACCCTTCCCATTTGATTGGCTCCCTAACTCGTAGATACCTATGTTGGTCCCACAGTAGGGTGTATCACTCCCTAAAGTGGCAACCCGATACTACTAGAAGGCACGGCTTATATCTACACGATGCAACAACATCTTACCAACCAGCCCGGACCTACACACGCACATGATTCCGTTGGACTTACATTGCCACCGCTAACTCTTTATTGACCTCTTACGATCAAACCCAGTAAGCGTGTCCCGTCATCGACCTAGCTCGAGCTCACATAGATACAGAATGGGTTACTGGTTGAAAAGGGTCCACACACTTGACACAAGCTTCCCTCCTAAGCTTGGTCCCCACTAGGAATTCCCACTTAACCCCTTCTTATTCCCATGTCTTCTTACATGTTTCATCATGGTTAAATGCTTCAAATTATATTTCACATGTCACCCATGTAACCCCATGTCTTACTACATGTCTTATCTTGGTTATTTGTTTATTAATTCATTATAACCGTAATCTTGCAAGACCTCCAACATTAGATTGTCGTCTTGCGGTTGCTGGATATGCCGGGCGGTTCCGGGCAGTCTATACCGCAATCCGAATCTAACCTCGTGCCTTTGCATTATTACGCATTTAATTTCTTCCTTTGACCTCTCACATTTGACTACCGTTTGCAATTGCTAGATGTGTCGGGCGGTTCCGGGCAGACTTCTACCATAGACCAAGTCTAACCTCGTGTCTTAGGCGTTCATTATCACTTTATTGATTCAAGTCCCAACTTTAAATCTTGGATTAAATTATATTCCAATTACCCATAATTTCCAATCTAAATTATGTTCATAATTTTAATCCAAATTAGGCCTATAATCTTATGTATACATATTATGCCAATTTACGCCCAAATCAAATTGCATTAATTGTTATTAACAATTTATACCAAACCACATGTATACAAACTATATCCAATTATGCCCACACCCAACTTATGCCAAATCTCATGTATACAAGTTACACGTAATTATGCCCCAAATCGGCTACGTGATTATAAATCAATTTATGCCCAATTACATATTAATCAATATTTTCCCAAACTTTTTCCCAGCATTCTCGCGTCATTCGTACGTATAATTCAACGTAATATGTTAGGCTCGAAGTTAGCCTAATCTCATAAAATATAAAGGAAGAGAGGTGGGGAAGAGAATCAACATCAAATTGGCATAAAAATAGGCATATGAATTATGAACTGGCATAGAACAATAAAATAGATCCAATAGGCATACAGAATATGAACTGACATAGAACAAATAGATCTAATAGGCATATGATAGCAGTACTTTGGAATCTGAAAGATAAGAATTCACCAAACATGATATGATTCATCTTACAGGCATGTTCATATGGTCCAATGCACAAACTTATCACAATTACTTTTAATTAATTATAAGTGAAGTAACGTGGACTCACAGTGGTAAAAGAGAAAATAGATCTGAATTCTTTATTCTGAATTTGATTAGCTAAACCGTTGTTGTAGAATTTGATTCTTAACTTCCAATATGAATACTTTAATTCTGATTTTCTTTAGTGTAAAAGAAAGACTAGCTTAGGTTGTGGCAGCATAGAGGCGTATGAATTAGTGTAATGAAATTAGGATTAGGTCTAATTGAGTTTATATAGGTGTATTAGGTGAATTAGGGCCTTTAGATAAGTTTAGGTTCCATCTAAACCATCCAAACCATCCAAACTAGAAAACACATCACCCAGCCAATCAGAGAATGCCATATAAGCCCTAATTCTCCAAAATTTGTCACTGCCAAGATCTGGCCGATGGGGTTGACGCCTATAGGGGGTCGACACCTATGTCGACACCCCTATGGGAGGGGGGGGTCGACACCTATGTCGACTCCCCTAGGCAGGGTCGACACCCTAGAGCGGGATAATTCCCGCCCATCCCGCTTCTTGCTGATTTGAATTTCGATTTTGACTTCAATTATTATTTTAATCCTGGTTTAAACTGAAATCTTCTAAGCTCCATAACTTGTTCATATTATATTCGTTTTATGCAAACTCTGACTCTATCTCAAGCAGAATTCTAAGACGAACGGAATAGCGTAACCCGTTTCCCTTAATTCTTCTTATAAAAATTAAGTGTTCTTTAATTTTTCAATTTTATTATTATAAAATTATGGGGTGTTACATAGTTATGTGCGAGTAGCTGTCCGGAGACGAGCAGGAGGCTTCCACATACAATTTACATATATTCTCCCTGTTTTGTTGCTGGACACTACTTTGGGCATTAGTAGTGTACCTTTTCTTTTTTTCTTTAGAGATAGTATTTTGATGTTTTAATAATGACGGTTTGGATCATAAGCTGTATTTTGGATTCCGCTGCTATGATGGTTTAGTTTTCATCTTATGCACTGTCTCACCTGTTTTATGTCAAGCATGTTATTATTATATTTTATTCCATGCTCCGAGAGATATACTACAGGTTCTTTTATGATTCATAGTTTCAAAACCCTTTTCCTTTGACGACCACCCCATGCTAGTCGAGTATTGGCACAACGCATTTCGGGAAAATCTCGGCAGGTTCGGGGCGGGTCGTCACACTTGATATCAAAGCCTAGGTTGCGTAATTAAACTTAGGGGAAGACATCAGGGAGAGGTATTATACGCATATGAGAGCGCGTATTTGTGATATTTTGGTTTTCAAAAACTATATATATACTATTAGTATGTCTAAGAATGAGTCCCACTATACTAGCACCACTAAGAAGATGGTTAATCGTTTTCTCTTTACAAACTGAACGATGAGCCGGTATACGAGGAGTACGGGTTCAGGGGCCAATGACAGGAATGTCCCTGATATGAGAATGATGTTTACTACCTTCATGAGGGAGATGCTTAGGAATGTCCAGGGAGCAGTTCCTAATGCTTCTAGCTATGATGGTGAAGTAGTGCAGGCACCTAGGGCTGATTTCGCCAAGCTTAGCAAGGATTATACTAATCTTGGTGGAAAGCCGTTCCACGGAACGGAATCGGCTATGGAGGTTCAAGATTGGCTTGATAGTTGTGAACATATCTTCAAGGCTTTGGAGATCGATGATGCAATGAAGAGAAAGTTAGCATCGCGTCAGCTTCAAGGATGGGCTGAATTGGTGGAATGCCATTAAAGCGGCTACTCCCGAGGATCAAGTTACTTGGAATCAGTTTAAGACTCGCTTCAGTGACAAGTTTATTCCAGCTGCTCAGAAATCAGAATTGTTTAGGAAATTTTTGGAACTTAAGCACAATGGTAGGGCAGTCTCGGAATATATTGCTGAATTGGATACTTTATCGAAATATGGATTATCTCTTATCGATACTGCCTAGAAGAAGAACGAAAGGTTCATAACTGGCCTAGATGAGTACTTGGGGGAAAGACTCATAAACAATGTCGATGAGACTTTAGAATCTATTGTGGGAAAGGCATTGAGATCTGAGAGTCTTTACCTTAAATTGAGGACCAAGGTTGCTATTACATCTGCAGAGGACCCAAAGCCGCAGGCAAGCGGTAGAGGCAAGTATAATTCCCAGAATAAGAGCAAATAGAAGCAGACCAAGGTTGGTCAGAAAAAGAAGAATAAGAAAGATGTCGAGTGCTATAGCTGTGGCAAGAAGGGTCACTATGCCAAAGAATGTCTAGCAAAGCCAAGGGAAAAGAAGTGCTTCAACTGTGGCTAAGTGGGGAATTTTAAGAATGAATGTCCACAACCCCCTAAGGAGAAGAAAATGGTGAAAGCATATGCTATCAATGCTATTCCTTCTTCGTCGAATGGCTCAACTGCGGCGCAGATGGGAAAGGGTATTGCTATTCAAGGTATGCTTTCTATTTATGATGTTCTTATTCGAGTATTGTTTGATACCAGTGCTTCTCATTCCTTCGTATCTAGTGACCTGGTAGATAGGTAGGAATTGGACCGCGAGATAGTCAATAGACCCTTAGTTGTGATGAACCCGATCGGTGGTTCGAATAGCCTTAGTAAGATTTGTCGTAATTTGGTCTTATTGAGTCATGGATGTATGTTTGCTTGCGATTGCTTTGTTTTGTGCTTTACTAGGTTTGGCATTATTTTAGGAGTCGATTGGCTCCAAAGATATAGGGTGGTGGTAGACTATGAGGGTTCTTCGGTGACCATTAGAGCGGATGATGGGCAGAGTGTGGTATTGGGTTGCCTACCTAGTGATGAGGTGATGTCTAGTTTTCTACATTCCCTCGACATCCCGCAGGATGAGTTATCAGATGTGTCGATTGCTGGTGAGTATCCGGATATCTTCGAGGAAGTGACCAGACTTCCACCATACCGAGAGATCGAGCTTCGGATTGATTTAGTGAAAGACGCCTGACCTATAGTGATGCCGCTTCGCCGTATGGCGCCAAAGGAGCAGTGAGAGTTTGAGGTGCAAGTAAGCGATCTTTTGAAGAAGGTATTTATCCGAAGAAGTGTTTCCGAGTGGGGAGCACCAGTTCTATTTGCTACTAAGGCAGATGGTTCCCTTTGCTTATGTGTAGACTACCGCGAGTTGAACAAGGTGACGAGGAAGAATAAGTATCCTCTTCCACGGATAGATGATTTGTTTGATCAGTTGACGGAGCGAGAGTGTTCTCCTAGTTAGATCTCGCGATAGGTTTTCATCAGCTCCGAGCAGCAGCTGAGAGTATACCTAAAATGGCATTTCGGACGCCGTCTGCATTCTAGGAGTGGTTGGTCATGCCATTCAGGTTGACCAATGTGCCCACATATTTTGTGGATCCTATGAATAGGGTTTTTAGAGAACAATTAAATAAGTTTGTTCTTGTGTTCGTGGATGATATCTTGGTATACTCGAGGATGGAGGAAGAATACAAGGAACATTTGAGGACAGTGATTGAGGTGTTGAGGAAACACCAATTGAAAGAGAAATTTTCAAAGTGTCACATCTGGAGGAGGGAAGTGAGATTCCAAGGCCATATTGTTTCAAAGAATGGTATTTACGTGGACCCTGCGAAGGTGGTTACGGTGCAAGATTGGTCTACGCCTAAGAATGCAACGGACGTAAGAAGTTTCTTGGGGTTAGGTGGGTATTATCGTAAGTTTATTCAAGACTTCTCCAAGATAGCGACGTCGTTAACTCAGTTGACCAAGAAGAATCAAGCTTTTGCTTGGGGCGAAACGTGTGCGAATGCATTTAAGAGCCTAAAGGAGAAGTTAACGTGCGCACCAGTGTTAGTTATTCCTAAAGGAGAAAGATTCGAGTTGTTTACCGATCATAAGTCATTAAAGTATCTTTTCTCTCAGAGGGATTTAAATCTTCATCAACAAAGGTGGTTAGAGTTCTTAGCTTCATATGATTTCAATATCGCATACACACCCGGGAAGAGCAATGCGGTAGCTGATGCATAGAGTAGAAGACATGCCAGTTTGGGGGCTATGTTTCTAGAATGGAAGTAACTGGAGTATATCACAGGTTATGATTTTGGGCCTAAGTGCGAATTGGATCCAAAGATGTTAGCAAGTTTGACGGTCAGACCCACCTAGGTTGAGAAGATCGGTTCCAGCCAGAGGGACGATCCTAACCTATTGGAAATCATCTCCAAGGTAGAGATGAGTAATGATGGTGAGGAGATGAACAAGTATGGACTTGATAGAGAAGGATGGCTTCGAAAGAATGGGAAACTGGTCGTACCCAATGTTAATGGTTTGAGAGATGAAGTACTTAGAGAGTGTCGTCACTTTAGACTGACTATACATCCCAATGGTGACAAAATGTATCGAGACATGAAGAAGTCCTACTACTGGGAAGGCATGAAGAGAGATGTTGGGAAGTTTATATCCAATGGCATGAAGAGAGATGTTGGGAAGTTTATATCGAGACATGAAGAAGACCTACTACAGTAAAGTTTCATATCTAAGATTTCATTTATGGCTAAGGTGAGTGATTTGCACTTTTATTCACTAATTACGGCTAATTAGGCGTGATTAGTGATAATTAGCGAAATTATGCATCACAAAAATCTGGAAAAATATGTACAAATTTTAAAATATTATTTTATGTCACTGGTGAAATTTTGGGTTAAGTTTGCTAATCTTATAGTTAAAACATGCTTAAGGGGATTAAGGGGAAAATTTTGCTTTTTGGGTATGTTTGATCTAAAATATTTCATGTGATTGATATTTTGGTGTTTTGGTTGATTCTACATGTTACTACTGTTGTTTGGTATGTTTTGTGACTTTATAGTAAGGTTAGAATGGTTGAAAGCGTCATCATTTGGAGAAATTAGCTTGCTGGAAAAACTGCAGAAAACCGGTTCCTGAAGGGGGTATGCCTCACGAACGGCCCAGGAGAACTTCGATTCCTGAAGGAGGTATGTCTCACGAACCGCTCCAAGATGATGGTCACGAACTGCTCTAAGATGATGGCCATGTACCGCTCTAAGATGAGTACTCATGAACCGGGGGGGGTGGTCACGAACCGGGGAGGGGGGTTCACGAGCCAAGAACCGACCCTGACGAGGCCCCCGACCATGACCTGAACCAAGATCATGGCTCCGAACCGAACCAGATTCAAACTTCTGCCACGCGACAACAATTGTGAACTCTTATGAAGATTAACTACAATTCAACCAAAACCCGAGATGCAAAGGAAGTCCAAATGAGAAGTTATTACTCATAATCCAGATGGGAACCAACGAGTTAACCTCTAGAGTTGGGCATTGCTGCGGGACGTGTGCAAAGGGGTTATCGATATTTATAACTTTGGTTCACCATTGAAGACAGGGGGCATGTAGATGAACCAGAGCCAAGGAAGTGTGGACTGGTTGGCCCTTAACCTAGAGCCAGGGATGTGTGGACTGTGTAGGGTTATTGACTATAGACCAGGGAAATATTATCATAGCAATAGTTGTACGGAGTTTCCGTCATGGCCCCAATAGATTTGGTGATCGAAGCGGTTGATATCATATGCTTTACGCACCCAGTGAGAGACGTGACGATGATTACTATGTTTCATGTTTGCTATCACCATGACACGCACACTCCCATTTTTACACTTTATGCTAGTGTTACCTTAGAGCACTGTACATCTTGTTGTGCTAACTCTTTGGTTGCAGGTCCTGGTTCAGGTATGATTATTTATACATGTCATTTTTTTATTTTGCTGCTATCGCTCATACCAGACTTTTGTCTAACCCAGAGTTTTATATCTCTTCTTATTACTCTGGGTGCTCCTAAACGAGTAGACTAGAGACAGGTTAGGTGGTTATGCGCGATTAGCTGTCCGGAGACGAGCAGAAGGCTTCCAGGTACTATTTATATATATTCTCCCTTTGTTGATGCTGGACACTACTTTGGGTATTAGTAGTGTACCTTTTCTATTTTCTTTAGAGGGTGTATTTTGAAGTTGTAATAATGATGGTTTGGATCATAAGCTGTATTTTGGATTCCGCTGCTATGATAGTTTAGTTTTCAGCTTATGCATTGTCTCGCCTGTCTAATGTCAAGTATGTTATTATTATATTTTATTCCATGCGCTGTGAGATATACTATAGGTTCTTTGGTGACTCATAGTTTCAAAACCCTTTTCCTTTGACGACTACCCCGTGCTAGTCGGAAATTGGTACAACACATTTCGGGGGAATGTCGGCTGGTTCGGGGCGGGCCGTCACACTTGGTATCAGAGCCTAGGTTGCGTAGTTTAACCTACGAGAATACATCAAGGAGAGATATTAACATATATTTGAGTGCGTATTTGTGATATTTTGGTTTCCAAAAACTATATATATACACACACACTATTAGTATGTCTAAGGATGAAGTCGCACTGCACTAGCACCATTAAGAAGATGGTTCATCATTTTCTCTTTACAGACTGAACGATGAGCCGATATACGAGGAGTATGGGATGTGGTACCATTGATAGGAATGTCCCTGATATGAGGACGATGTTTACTACCTTCATGAGGGATATGCTTAAGGATGTTCAAGGAGCAGTTCCTAATGCTGCTAAAGGTGGTGGTGCAGCAGTGCAGGCGCCTAGGGCCGATTTCGCTAGGCTCAGCAAGGATTATACTAATCTTGGTGGAAAGCCGTTCCACGGAACAGAATCTGCTACAAAGGTTCAAAATTGGCTTGATAGTTGTGAACGCATCTTCGAGGATTTGGGGATCGATGATGCAATAAAGAGAAAGTTAGCATCGCGTCAGCTTCAAGGTCTGGTTGTGAATTGGTGGAATGTCATTAAAGCTGCTACTCCCGAGGATCAAGTTACTTGGAATCAATTTAAGAATCGCTTTAGTGATAAGTTTGTTCCAGCTGCTCAGAAATCAGAATTGTTTATGAAATTTTTGGAGGTTAAGCCTAATGGTAGTGCAGTCTCGGAATATATTGCTGAATTGGACACTTTATCGAAATATAGGTTATCTCTTATCGATACTGTCGAGAAGAAGAACGAAAGGTTCATAACTTGCCTAGATGAGTACTTGGGGGAAAGACTTATAAACCATATCGATTAGACTTTCGAATATATTATGGGAAAGACATTGAGATCTGAGAGCCTTTAACCTAAGTCGAAGACCTAGGTTGCTATTTCATCTGTAGAGGAGACAAAGCCGCAGGCAAGCGGTAGAGGCAAGAATAATTCCCAGAATAAGAGGAAATAGAATCAGACCAACAATGGTCAGAAAAAGAAGAATAAGAAAGGTGTCGAATGATATAGATGTGGCCAGAAGGGCCACTATGCTATCAACGCTATTCCTTCTTCGTCGAATGCCCCAACTACGGCACAGAAGGGAAAGGGTGTTGCTATTTAAGGTATGCTTTCTATTTATGATGTTTCTATTCGAGTATTGTTTAATACTGGGTCTTCTCATTCCTTCGTATCTAGTGACATGGTAGGTAGGTTGGAATTGGAACCTGAGATAGTCGATAGACCTTTAGTTGTGACGAACCCAATCAATGATTCGATTAGCCTTAGTATGATTTGTCGTAATTTGGTCTTATCGAGTCATGGATGTATGTTTGCTTGTGATTGCTTTGTTTTGGGATTTACTGGGTTTGGCATTATTTTGGGAGTCGATTGGCTCCAAAGATATGGGGTTGGTGATAGGCTGTGAAGGGTCTTCAGTGACCATTAGAGCGGATGATGGGCGGAGGGTGGTATTGGGTTGCCTACTTAGTGATAAGGTGATGGCTAGTTGTCTACATTCCCTTAACATCCCGCAGGATGAGTTATCAGATGTGCCTATTGTTGGCGAGTATCCGAACATCTTCGAGGAAGTGACTGGGCTTCCACTACCCCAAGATATCGAGTTTCAGATTGATTTAGTGAAAGATGTCAGACCTATAGTTATGGCTCTTCATCGTATGGCGCCAAGGGAGCAGCGAGAGCTCGAGGTGCAAGTAAGCGATCTTTTGATGGAGGTATTTATCCGAAGAAGTGTTTCTGAGTGGGGAGCATCAGTTGTATTTGCTAATAAGGCAGATGGTTCCCTTCGCTTATATGTAGGCTACCGCGAGTTGAACAAGGTGACGAGAAAGAATAAGTATCCTCTTCCGTGGATAGATGATTTGTTTGATCAACTGAATGGAGAGAGAGTGTTCTCCCTGTTAGATCTCGCGTCAGGTTTTCATCAGCTCCGAGTATACCTAAAATGGCATTTCGGACGCCGTCTAAATTCTATGAGTGGTTGGTCATGCCATTCGGGTTGACCAATGCGCCCGCATATTTTGTGGATCTTATGAATAGGGTTTTTAGTGATCAATTAAATAAGTTTGTTCTTGTGTTCGTGGATTATATCTTGGTATACTCGAGGATAGAGGAAGAACACAAGGAACATTTGAGGATAGTGATGGAGGTGTTGAGGGAACACCAATTGAAAGCGAAATTTTCAAAGTGTCACATCTGGAGGAGGGAAGTGAGATTCTTGGGCCAGTTTGTTTCAAAGAATGGTATTGTCGTGGACCCTGCGAAGGTGGTTACGGTGCAAGATTCTATGCCTAGAATGCAACGGATGTAAGAAGTTTCTTGGGGTTAGCTGGGTACTTTCGTAAGTTTATTCAAGATTCTTCAAGATAGCGACGCTGATAACTCAGTTGACCAAGAAGAATCAAGATTTTGCTTGGGACGAAAGGTGTGAGAATGCACTTAAGAGCCTAAAGGAGAAGTTAACGTGTGCACCAGTGTTAGTTATTCCTAAATGGAACGAAGAGATGATGGTATACACGGATGCCTATGGTACCAGACTAGGTGTTGTACTGATGCAAGGAGGTAGGGTTATAGATTATGATAGTCGGTAGTTAAAACCACATAAATAAAGATATCCTACCCTTGATTTGGAATTGGCAGCGATCGTGTTCATATTAAAGATGTGGAGACACTTTCTCTTGGGAGAAAGATTCGAGTTGTTTACCGATCATAAGTCATTAAAATATCTTTTCTCTCAGAGAGATTTAAATCTTCGTCAACAGAGATGGTTAGAGTTCTTGGCTTTATATCATTTCAATATCGCATACACACCCGGGAAGGGCAATGCGGTAGCTGATACATTGAGTAGGAGACATGCCAGTTTGGGGGCTATGTTTCTGGAATGGAAGCAACCGGAGTATGTCGTAGGTTATGATTTTAGGCCTAATTGCGAATTGGATCCAGAGATGTTAACAAGTTTGTCTATCATACCCACCTTGATTGTGTGGATCGTTGCCAGCCAAACGGATGATCCTAACCTATTGGAAATCATCTCCAAGGTAAAGATGAGAATTGACGGTGAGGAGATGAACAAGTATGGACTTGATAGAGAAGGATGGCTTCGAAAGAATGGGAAACTGGTCGTACCCAACATTAATGGATTGAGAGAAGATATACTTAGACAGTGTCATCACTCGAGACTGAATATATATCCTAGAGGTAGCAAAATATATCGAGAAATGAAGCAAACCTACTACTGGAAGGGATGAAGAGAGACGTTGGGAAGTTTATATCCAAGTGCATGAATTGCCAGTTAGTTAAAGCCGAGAAAAAGAAGCCAAGTTGTTTGTTACAACCACTGGAAATTCCCGAATGGAAATGGGAACAAGTCTCAATGGATTTCATTGATGGTTTACCAAGGACTAGATCGGGCCATGATAGTATTTGGGTGATTGTGGATCTATTGACCAAAAGTGCAAGGTTTATACTGGTCAAGTCGAATATAACGACAACCATGTTAGCAGAACTGTATATGAAGTGGGTAGTGATATTTCATGGAGTACATAGAGGTATTGTGAGTGACCGAGATTCATTATTTACTAGTGGGTTTTGGAAGAGCTTAAAATAGGCTTTAGGATCAGAATTACATCTTAGTACCGCGTACTATCCTCAAACCGATAGTTAAACAGAGAGAGTGAATCGTGTATTAGAGGATCTCTTAAGGGCTTGTATATTGGACTATGGAGGATCATGGGATGACCATCTACATCCGGTTGAATTCGTATATAATAGTAGTTATAAATCCAGTATTGGTATGGCTCCATTTGAAGCTTCGTACGGAAGACCGTGCGACTCATCATTATGTTGGTTGGAGAACGATGAGAAATTTGTGCTTGGGCCAGATGTAATAAGAGAAACTTTAGATAAGATCAAGGTTATTCAACAGAGAATGAAGGCTGCCTAAGATAGGAAAAAAAGTTATGCTGATAAAAGAACAAGAGATTTGAAATTCTCTATTCTTGACTTAGTAACTGTCAAGATTTCTCCGTTGAAGAATGTGATTTGGTTTGGTAGAAGAGCTAAATTGGCACCAAGGTTTGTTGGTCCATTCCCAGTTCTCGAACAAGTTGGGAGTTTAGCGTATAAAGTTGGATTGCCTGACAAGATGGCGGGAGTGCGCGACGTATTTCATGTTTCTCATTTAAGGAAGTTTGTGCATGATTCTGATATGACTATCTCACCCGATCAGATGGATGATATCAAGGTAGAACCCGAGGCAGTTGAAAGCCGCAGAACAATTTGTATTTTCGGACACAATACGAAGCAACTTCGAAGGAAGACGATGAAACTGGTTAAGGTCCAATGGGGTGATAACGAGAGTGACTGCACTTGGAAAACCGAGGAGAACATAAGGAAGTCATATCCAGAGTTCTTTATCTAGTCAAGTTTTAATTGGGACGTAATTATTCCGCATGCTAGGATAGCCTTGTTGTGTTTATTATGTATGTTTGATTGTTGCAAATGGTTGATAGGAATGCGGGACCTTTTGTTTGTTTTCTTTGCTAAGGAATTTCAGGGGCGAAATTTCTTGGGGGGAGAGTGTAACGACCCGCAATTGGAGAATCGTAGAATATTTATTTCATTCTCATACAAAGTCGTATGGTCGTTTAATGTTGGGAAACGACTATTGTGGTTGTTTCCCATGTTCATAATTTTTGCCGAATTTTAAATGACTGTTTTTCCCCTAGCGAATCTTGTTTTGCCTATAACTTTTGATTTGTAAGGAGTTTTGACCTAAAACCACTTCTGTTGGGTTCGGGTGATAGTTTACCTTTCCGTAGATTGGTCACATTAATCAAACGGACTTACCATTTGGGAGATATGGCTGAAATAAGGTTTTGAAGATGAAAAACAACATAATTGGACTTGACCGGGTGATTAGCAGCTAGACCCATAACCCATTTTTGGATTAGGGTTACGGGAGGACTAACAGGGTTTAGAAAGACATTTCATTTCATTTTTCTAGCCGCCAATAACCTTCCTTGAACCCTAGCAATGATCTCCATCTTCCAAATCTCATTCTAATCCCTTCCTAATCACTTTTTAACCACTAATTGATCAAATTAACACCAAATCAAGTCAAATTTGTATCAAAATCAGAGATAAAGCTACTGCTATACATTGGAATTCATGCCATAACAGTAAAATTTCATATCTAAGATTTCATTTGTGGCTAAAGTGAGTGATTTGCACTTTTATTCACTAGTTACGGGTAATTAGGGGTGAATAGTGATAAATAGCGAAATTATGCATCATAAAAATCTAGAAAAATATGTAGAAATTCTAAAATATTATTTTATTTCACTGGTGAAATTTTAGGTTAATTTGGATTAAGTTTGCTAATCTTATAGTTAAAACATGCTCAAGGAGATTAAGAGGAAAATCATGCTTTTTGGGTATGTTTGATCTAAAATATTTCATGTGATTGATATTTTGGTGTTTTTGGTTGATTCTGCATGTCAATACTATTGTTTGGTATGTCTTGTGACTTCATAGTAAGGTTAGAATGGTTGAAAACGCCATCGTTTGGCGAAATTACCTTGCTGGAAAAGCTGCAGAATATCAGTTCTTGAAGGGTTTATGCCTCAGGAACCGCCCAGGAGAACTTCGATTCCTTAAGGGGGTATGTCTCACAAACCGCTCCAAGATGATGGTCACGAACCTGGGGTGGGTCTCAAACTGGGGAGGGGGGTCACGAGCCACGAACTGTACTTGATAAGGACCCCAACCACGAGTTGAACCAAGATGATGACTCCAAACCAAACCAGATTCAAACTTCTGCCACGCGACAAAAATTGTGAACTCTTTTGAAGATTAACTACAAGTCAACCAAAACCCGAGATGCAAAGGAAGTCCAAATGAGAAGTTATTACTCAAGATCCAGATAGGAACCAACGAGTTAACCTCTAGAGTTGGGCTTTAATGCGGAACGTGTGCAAAGGAGTTATCGATATTTATAACTTTGGTTCACCATTGAAGAGAGGGGGCATGTAGACGAGCCAAAGCCAAGGAAGTGTGGACCGGTTGGCCTTTAACCTAGAGCCAGGGATGTGTGGATTGGGTAGGGTTATTGACTATAGACCAGGGAAGTATGATTACTATATTTGATGTTTGCTATCACTATGACACGCACACTCCCATTTTTACACTATATGCTAGTGTTACCTAAGAGTACTGTACATCTTGTTGTGCTAACTTTTTGGTGGCAGGTCCAGGTTCAAGTATGATTATTTATATATGTTATTGTTTTATTTTGCTACTATTGCTCATACCAGACTTTTGTCTGGCCCGGAGTTTTATGTATCTTTTTATTACTCTGGGCGCTCCTAAATGAGCAGACTAGAGGCAGGTTAGGTGGTTATGCGCGAGTAGCTGTCCGGAGACGAGAAGGAGGCGTCCACGTACTATTTACATATATTCTCCCTGTGTTGCTGTTGGACACTACATTGGGCATTAGTAGTGTACCTTTTCTATTTTGCTTAAGAGATAGTATTTTGAAGTTGTAATAATGATGGTTTGGATCATAAGCTATATTTTAGATTTCGCTGCTATGATGGTTTAGTTTTCATCTTATGCACTGTCTCGCCTGTTTTATGTCAAGTGTGTTATTATTATATTTTATTCCATGCGCTGTGAGATATACTACAAGTTCTTTGGTGATTCATAGTTTCAAAACCCTTTTCCTTTGACGACCGCCTCGTGCTAGTCGGGCATTGGCACAACGCATTTCGGGGAAATACCGGTTGGTTCGGGTGGGGGGGGGGGGAGGGGGGCGTCATATCTTGGATCGAAGATTAAGAAACTACGCAACCGAGAGGTCAAGTTGATGAAATTTCAGTGGGAAGATAACCCAGAGGATGCAACTTGGGAGACCGAAAACAAGATTCATGCTTCGTACCCTTTTCTTTTCGAGGGTATGTTCTTAACTCCCTTTCCAAAGCCTTTATTTATGCTTGTTTCTATCATTTAAGTATATCCTACTGATCGAATTCTTCGACGTTTAGGTAGGAAACCCATGGATGTAAACATGTGCTTGAAACATGTTATGTTTTGTAGATGCAAGTGGATGCAAATGTTTGCTAGTGATTGCTCGTGGATGCATACACACACATTAGGCACTAGATCGGCTCAATCACTCTCATACTGCATATGGATGCGTGTGCACTTTTTTCCTTTTTATGGATGGAAATGGATATATCATCATATGGATGTTGCATTTAGATGGATGACTATGCAATTATGTAGAACTTACAATTTATAATAGGATCATTTGTATACATATTGGAATCATGGCACTAACATACATCACATTAAGGAGGTCAACTGAATAAGTAAACTGCCTAATCTTCGCATTAGTATTAGGAAATATACACACACCTTTGCATATGTTCATATAAGCATTCGAAATCTTTTAAGGACAATGTATGCCTGTGATTGGTGGATGAGTAGATGGATGTGGATGGTAGGATATACATTCTTCTTAACTTGGAGATTTCGGGGACGAAATTAAGTAGGGGAGAATGTAACACCCCGTATTTTAACAACACTAAGAATGATAAATTAAAGATTAATTAATTTAATATTTAGAATTAAGTGAAATGGACTGCCCCATTGCGTTTGTCTCGGAATTCTGGTTAAAATAGACACCTGGTTTATGTAAAATGGACACCGTATAAAGAAGTTATTAAGGTTTGAAGTTTGTATACGCATAAGAAGAATATATATGAATAATACATATCCAGAAATTTCAAAACAGTTCAAAATCTCAAAAATTGGGGGAGTGGGAAAATTCCCGCCCAGGGGTGTCCACCCCATCACAGGGGTGTTGACATATGGGTCGACCCCCCTACGGCAAATCTGGGCAAATTAGGGTTTGGTGACAGCTATATATATGGCCTCATTTTTCTTGTTTCTCCACACAAAAAATAATGGAGAACTAGATGCTGCCTCTGCCCAGATTAAACCAAGTCTTTTCTTCCTCAACAATCAACTAGAGTTATTCAAGTTTAGAGATCCGTGATTCAATATCTGCAACCTTTCTTCTATTTTTCTAGATCCAATTATAGTGTGTCTATGTTAATTTTAGATCTAAATGTTTAAAAGTAAATCTTGACATGACTATAATTTGGATCTATGCCTATGACCATTTGAATCATATCAGATCTGCTATAACCTATTTATCTAACTTATTCTGACATGACGATGAACTAGATCTAAGCCAATATCTATTTACCATGTCAGATCTGCCTTTGTTTATAGATTAATTCACTGTTTAGATCACATCATGCATGTTCCTATTATGTTTGTGGCTAAAACAGATATGTTATTAGTTGGTTATCTAATTCACTGTTTAGAACTTATCATGCCTGTTTATGACATCCTTATTATGTTAGAATCAGTTCTATTGTCATATGTTCATCAGATCTGTTCCTATATGCCTAGCTCGCCATTATGCCATTATATGTTTATGGCTATTTCTGCCATTATATGTCAATCTTATTAGTATAATCATTTCTGTCCTCATCCCTTCATCTTTTCCCTTTTACTTTTATAGCCAGGCTACCTTCGAGCCTAGGCATGCCGCTGAAATATGCGAACGCGTTAAATTAGGAACGAGGGGAAAACGTTAAAATTGGGGCATAACTTGTAATTGGAAATTGGGCATAACTTGAATGAAATATATAAACATGAATTTGAGGCATAAATCAACTTGTGATTAAAGACCTTAATTTGGAGTATATGGTTCATTATGAACATAACTTGGTAAAGGGGCATGAATACCAATAACGACATAAGAAAAGTTGGTTAATAATGGAAATGCCTAGAATTACGGTAATTAGAAGTTGTAACCGTGCTTAGACATGAGGTTAGATTACACTTGTGGTGGAAGTCTTCCGGGAACCGACCGACATATCCAGTGACCACAAGTGGTGAATCTACTGTGAAGGGTCTAAGTGTATAAACATGAGACATGCTAAGACATGAGGTTAATTCCAACTTGTGGAAGAAGTCTGCCCGGGACCGACCGACATATCCAGCACCCACAAGTGATAGGCTTAATGTGGGAGGCCTTACGCATTATAACCATAAATGAATATGGTATTGAATTGAAATACTTAACCTAGTTGAATCCATAGGGATTGTAAGAACATATAACTTGAGTAGGGGTTAAGTAAACTTGTTTGAAATAGTGGGTTAAGTAAATCTTGGGTGGGTAATATTTATATATAGGCCTACAAACTTAACCTGTGGGGTAATGCAATCTTTTACTCTGGTATGGTATAACCTGTGGAAAAACTAGTAGGGTTGCATGCGTAGGGGGAAGCTTGTACCACAACTACAAAAGTGGGCATATTCGACACTAATTTGTGTGCATTGCATGAAAAGTGTGGCGAAAGCTATGCTTTCTTTGATCTTCTGCAATAGTAGTCATATGTTGTTGCATTAGACGTGTATGCACTGTTGCGTTGGGAATTCTATTGTTATGACGTGCAACACCAATTCAAAGCGTAGCTTTACCTAAATACAATCCAGGTCAGTGATCCATGTTGTCATAATAAACAAATAAATGACCATAGATGCATGATTAATCCAGCGGTTCAAACCAATCTTTGCTTTCTATTTAAAACATTACCCCATCATCCAATCAGTGACAACCACCTCATTGCATTCTTCTTCTATCTGAAATTTTGGCGCGTTGTTCCCCCCTTGGCGAAATACTAATCGTTCTTCTTCTCTGACATCTTCTCTTCACTTTACACTTTATTAAACAAAATTTAAACCTAAACTCACCAAAATTTAAACCTAATTCTGCTGCTTTTTCACTTTCCCAATTCGATTTCATCTCCTGTTCTTCTCTGACATCGTTCCCCTCCTCTGTGTTCCCATCAGTTTTTCTCCCCTTTCTTTCCAGCTTTCGCCACGCCTGAGTGAACAAAGTTTGAGCTTCGCAAATGCCACGGTTATCTCAGATCTGACCATCGATCTGTCCCTTTGCCCTATCTCACTGCTCTTATGATCCTACAGGGGTTCTTCCATGGGCAGTTCAAGGACCTTATCTGTTTTTGATCGGAGTCGATCTTAGCCTCATACGAGATCGATTTCTAGCTTATGAGATAATGTCTATTCATGCTTGGATCTAATTTACTGATGAAGTATTTTGTTTTACTGTGAGTTACGAAACCTACTGTTTCGCGTCACTTTGAGATTAGGTATTTTGTGTTTAATTATTTGGCTGGATTTCTGCTTTCATTCGTTTGTGCAGAATTTTGGCGGTTATGGTCATGCTATATCGTGATTGCAGTACCTACTTTCCTTACTTAAATACTGATAGCTTTGCTATGGGTTCTTGCAGGCAGTGTTAGATATATGATGTCATCATCACCACGATCACCTTCGTCGATGTTTGGCAATCTTTCTTTGAGCAAGGGTGGTTCCGGTAAGCCTATGGCGGCTAGGCATGTGCGGCGCACACATTCAAGAAAGCTTGTGAAAGTTAAAAAGGGCCAGTTTACTGATTTTCGTTGAATTACTAAACTGCTTGATAAGATATTAGAGCGAAGTATAAACTGTAGTAAAAACGAAATGGTTCTGGATATTTCGTTTAGATTTAAGTGGCGCCACAATTTCAGTTTAACTTTATATCTTTGCTGACCTTGCAGAAATTTTGAACTTAGTCACATAGTTGGTAATTGGAAGATGAGTGGTAAATGTAACTTCATGAACAATTACATAGCCTGGAGGTTGAAAAGTGAGTTTAGTATTGGAGTAGGAGATCAAAGATACATTACATACTTACTGTGGTTGTGATTGTCGATGTTTAATTTTTTATAAATGTAAATAGCTAGTTTTTCGCTCCATGGTTGCTGATTTTTTTCTCCTCTCTCTAAGAAAATTCTAACAGATGTTGTTCGTTTGAATCCTCTGATTATTATTAGTTTTTTTTAATGAATTCAAGCCGAACAAAAATCATGTAAATATGGAACAAGCTATAGGTGCAGGGTACTTCAATTTGTTTATATAGAAAAAGGGACTAATTTTAGAAAAAGGGAACTAATTTCAGAAAATATGATATATATCCTTAAACACGTATAGAGTGAATGCTGTAGAGATAGTCCAAGCTGCCATCAAAGAGCATGGGATCTGGAGATTGGTTTAAAACAATCATTGGTAATAGAGCAATTGAAGCAACTAAATGCAAAATTATACTAAATGATTACATATTGCAATAAATGATTACATAATACATATGCTGAAGGTAATATCTAATCCTTGATCAGTTTCATACGCCTTTTTTAAACATTTTTTTTGCAGGGCAGCACGCGTAAAACAACCAAAAACCTCTAACACGAAACTCAGTCCAAAAGTGAAGTTCTAGTGCATTTAAAGGCAACCAAATTAACTTATGCTATAAATTGAAGGTAACTGCAACAGGACGTATTTAAACTGCTTTTTGATGTTTTTATGGTATCTAAGAGGAAATATTAAGATCTCGAACCATCATTCTGTGTATAATTAATAATCTTTATTATTGTAGGTTTATTAACTAATATATCATTTATTTGTGTTATTGTTAGAGTTAAATTAAACAGGTTGGTCCTCAGTCATTTTTTAAAATTAGTTTATACCACCAAAAAGTTGACTGATCATATGTCATTGACAAATCTCATGTTGTTGCAACTTTTTAATTACAATCATTAGCCTACAAATTCAAAACTCATTTCTCTATACCCTTGAAATTCAAAAAGTTCAACATTAATGATTAATGCATGAAAACCTCCTTAGCTTGCACTATGTTGTACACTTGTACGATTAATGCATCAAATCTCATCCGGGAAGTTTTTTTTCAATTAAATGATGTTTTTCCTAGGGCAACCAAATTGCAAGGGCCGCCCCTGCTTGTTGTACTAAGAATGCCTGAATATGCTCTACTAGCTCTAGTTCATGAAGAAGTATGATTGATGTCATATTTTAATAGTCATATGCTTCTGTTATCACCAACTTTCTTATCATCTGCATATGAGCATTCTTTGTTATTTTCTGATATTCAATTCATTTATATAACATGTTTGAGCAACTGAATTTTCCCTTCCTTAGAATTAATAGTTGGGCATTCTTGTTTTGTAGAAGTATTTTATTAAGATTTCTCCGCTTATCAAGCTAATACACTGCTTACTCGGTTTTGGTTGTAACAAACAAAATATAGATTTCAATTTTGGTTTCAACTAACAACATTAGCAGTGAAATTTGTCATTTTATGTAATGTTCCGTAAATGTAGAGAAAATGCAGCTTTTTATTAATTGCTTATTTATACAGGTATGGGCAAGTGATTCAGCAGCATATCATAGTTGTGATGATCATTATGTTGTGGTTGATATGGTTGTTGATTTGGGTACGCATGGATCAATGCCTGCTCGAGAGAAGTATATCAGAAGCATCAGTTGCTGCATGCCATATCAGGTGTCGCATTCCACAATCATTAAGCAAATGGAAATTATTGACTTTTTAGAAGGCATAGAGGACTCTAATCTTCAAGTAAGTGACAAATTCATACCTATGTTGTTTGTCGCAAACGACGCCATTGTTTTCATAGTTGTTATCGAGGACAAGCTCGGCCTACAAGTCACTCTAAGTATGCATATGTATTGAAGGTGGTATGTAGTATATTTGAATTATACTTTTAAATTATGTATTTTGATCATATGTGTTGGCAATTGTGATATATTTGAAGAATTAATATGATATGTAAAATATTTTGGATGGTTTGAATGTGGTGATGAATGTATTGGATGGGTTTCTTCTATGCACAAATCTGGTATTGGAATTTTTTTAAAATAAAGCTTTGTATTTTCTTTCTTCTAATGTAGCATTTGGATTCCTCTGCTGTTGCATTTGCTTTTTCTTGATGTTGCATTACATAATGCAGTGGTGTTGCATTAAATAAAGTACTATTAATTTCACATGGCACGTGGGCCCTACAGATGACGTGGAGTATGACACGCGTGTAGCTGACGTGGAGTGTGACACGTGGGCATCTTACGTGGAAGCTGACATAGCCCTCACATCATGACCTGGAAGCCAGGCTTTGGCTTCTGCTTAAGGCAACGATGTATATTGTTGCATTACGTGCAAATAGTGTTTCATTACAGCTATAATGCAACACTTTCTTCCCGTGGCAGTAGATGGGCAAAAGCGTTGCCTTAGACGGCTATGCAATGGTTGAGGATGCCATGCCTCTCTGGTGTTGCCTATTTGAAAAAAGGACTACGGCAACACTTTTTTGATCTATGGCCACATAAAACTAGTTTCGAATATGCCCACTTCTGTAGTAGTGTATCATCTTGTGTGTGAGACCCGTTTCAGTTAGTAACCCATATATAGGTATCAAATTCCGAACTAGGTCAGAGTTGGGGCACAGTTACTGGGCTGAGTGTAAGATATCCAAACGTGGGGGACGGTGTGGGAGGTGCATCCCGACGGGGTCATGTGCGTGCATGGGTCCAGCAAAGGAGGTTTAGACGTCGTGACACCTGTAGATATGGTTGTGCATACCCTGAAAACGAAGGGTTACCACTTTAGGGAGTGATACACCTTACTGTAGGTCCAGCATAGGGTATCTACGGAGTAGGGAGCCGATCGATTAGGGTAGTAGTTAGGGTACATCTAGACTCCGGTATGTTGGGAAGCCCGTTAATACCCTTAGGGGTAACTCCGGTATGTTAGGCTGTCTGTTGATTGTATGGGGTGAAAACCTCTCACTGGAAGTACACCTAAGTCTACCATCTTATACTTGTTGGGGATCATCTTATTAATAAGACACTAGTATTGGTGCGCAATAATCATTAGAGAAGCGCAATATACCTTGTCTTGTTGATCCTGTTTACCTTGTCATACTTGCCTTTTATGATGTTATCTCTCTTATCTACTTTATATGCCTATCATGATACTTTTACTTATTTATATGCTAAAAGTAACTGGACTCTCCAGACTTTATGTCTGACCCATTTTGTTTCCTTTTCTTTCTATTTCATTTCCCCCTAGGTTCTCAGGGTGGGAATACTCAAGCTTGATCAGGATTCTTCTTTCATCTTGCTTGGAGCTGCAAAGATGTATTGCTCGATTTCATGTTCTCTACAATGGCTATGTTTTGGGGATTATACTTCTTTTATTACCGTACTCTTCTGTTTTAAGTACAGGACAGAAATTTAAGATGATGTATTGGGTTTATGTATTTCTAGACTTATGATGTTTTGAACCACGATGTTATGCTTTCTGCATTAATAAAATTTTAAATTCCGCCGCTAATTTATATTTGTCTTGTAATATTTCTGTTTCTGTTTACCTATAACGCTTCACGATACTTAATGCATTCCCTTAATGAGTGACATTAACAGGCGCGGGGTGTCACACCTACATTGGGGCATGCCTTATCATATTTTACCCTTATAGGAGTCCACTATGAGTTTGGTCTACCATTGTAAAATGTGTTATGGTAGATCAATATAAAGCCTCAATGCTAATCTAATATATTTTTACTAATAGACATTGCATATATAATGCATCCTACTAACTGATCTTTAGGGGATGGAAAATACAGTAACATTTCTCAAGTTATTGCACTTACATCAAGTAGTGATAAGCAATGGAAAATCCTGTAAATATCTCTCATGCTATTACACTAATATTTAATTTGTGCTTGTTTGACTTACATCATTTTTTTTTGTCCTAACTCGGGAATATGGTTTTTTATTTTTCTTGGGTCATTCCGACTTATTTCAGCTTAGCCAAAGACGTTGTAGTGGAGACGAAGATAGAGACTGATAGTTCGCATTAATCGTATTGTTCCACTGTATTACTTTGTATGTCGGTTGATTATTTAACACTGACATAATAATACAATGTATACTATAAAAAAATATGATTTACTTATGTGATTATTGTATTTTTTCCATCTACAGTGAGATTTTGCATTTTGCTTATTTTCATCCCTTTATTTCTTATATTTGAATTCCATTAACAATTCGCCTTTTTGAATGGTTTGGGTTGGATATGTGTGGTTTATCATCGATCTGGAACATTTAAAATGTGGGTCATTACATTTAGTATAAGAGCTTTGGTTAAGAGAATACGGATGCCTATTGGGGTTAAGTCATTAAGATATAGGGTAACTAAATGCCCAATGATTAGTTTAAGTGTGTATATTTGAGATAACGTATTTGTTAGCATTACAAAAATGTTTTGTATCATGTTAATTTGTTTTGTTGAGCATTTATGAATTCTGATCGGTGAATGAGAATCCATGAAATTGATAAGAATTTCTAAATGGTTGATTAGACAAAACCAAGACAATATTATTTCTGAAATAGGTAAACAAAATAAATTTACCTCGTATTATATCTTATATATAAAAGATTGATCTTTGTAATTAATATAGCATATAAAATACAGTTTCTTGTTAGGTAATAGTAAGTTCAGTATCATTATTTATTGTTGTGTAGTTATGCATGTCTTGTTTATGAGCATTAACTACTGTAAGTTATTACAAAATGTTGACAAACCATATTATAAGTGATTTACCTTAATAAAAATTATGTAATCCTTAAAGCTTAAGTTGAATAAACTATGATTAATAATTTATGCATGTATTGTTAAAAGTATTTGGAAGAAGGAATATTAGTATGAAATGTACATGAGAATTAGTAAAGAAGATTCTCCAAATTTAGAAATATGAATGTTTAATAACAACGATTAAGATAAATTAGTTTTATTAATCATTTATTCTAAATAAAATATTGAGTAAGACATTATGAAATAGGTCATAGCGTTTAATAAGAATGCCCATAAAGTGTTTATAAGGTATTATTTATCTATAAATTTGAAAGTTTTATGAAAATCTGTCTAACTATAATTATATAAATCAAAACTGGTTATTAAAAGAATTTTCTACGAAGGGTGAATTAGTTAAACAAGACTAACCATATTTTTTCTTTATAAGTAATTTAATGATGATTAGATATCAAGAAGTTTATTAAAGTATTCAACTAAGAAAATTTGATGGTATTATATAAGAAAAAACATATAAATAGGCCTTAAAAATAAAAGAAATTCAATTTAAAGGAATTTTTTTTTGAACAGAACACTTTGTTGTATAAGAATTTATAATAGAGATTGTATATGTAAGGAAGATTATTGATGTTTTAAGAAAGAGATTCATAAGATAAAAAGTGTTACGCGTCGCTATAAAAATCCGTAGGCTTTGTCAACAAAAAACATATCCATTTGGAACAAAAAATTTATGATTTTAATTTATGGTTTTCTTTCATTTCTCAAAGTTCAGGAATATGGAATGTTCGTGGAAATTATAAAAATAATTTCCTTTAATGAGTCTAATATGAATCACATCTCGTAATTGTTATATCTATGAAATTACCAAGTTAATTCTAAGTACATATATATATATATATATATATATATATGGAAATACCAATTAGATCCTAAATATAATATTTATGGAAACATATACTCCAATTTTAAGAGATATGAAGTTATTGTTGTACAAGATAATGACTATAAAGAAAATATATAGAAATTTCAATTTGTAAAGTTAAATAATTTTAAAATATAGTCAATATAAGTACGGATTTTGAAATGTGACTTATACAAAGAAATTAGATCGGTGGTTGCTTAATTCAAATTAAGTTTGGAAATTTTGAAATCAACTTTGAATGGTTCTTGTACAAACTGTAGTAAATGGAAAATTTAACGATAACGACCTAGATCATGATAAGATTGATTATGTATGAGAGTAATATTGGTTTAGCTTCGAATTATATTTATTATAATTGGGTATACTAATAATTTAGACAATGATGATTGTTATAAGATTGAAGCATAGTGATAATTAAGTATAATATTTAAATGCTAATCGACCGTGTTGAATGTAATATATACTAAATAAATATGTCTATTTAGTTGAAAATTTATAGGCATAGCTTAAAAAAGATGTAACACGCCGTATTTTCTATTTACATTGTAATAACGAATCCTAGAATACTTAATTTAAAATGTAAGAATTAAGGGAAACGGGTTACGCCATTGTATTCGTCTCGGAATTCTGGTTGAGAAGGAGTCCGAGTTTGCGTCAATTGGACTTCGTATGAAGAAGTTATGGCTGTCGGAAGTTTCCAGAAAATTCAAATAAATTCAAATAGCTCGAAAAACGAATTCAAATTCAAATAAAAGACAGAAGCCGGCTGGGCGGGAAAATTCCCGCTAAGGCAGGTCGACCAGGGGGTCGACCCTAGTGTCGACCTCCCCCCCATAGGTCGACCTGGGGGTCGACCTGGCCCTCGGCCAGATCTGAATTTTGAACGACTACTGACTTGATGCTGAGTTACTAGGGTTTCTGGTTGGCCCTAATCTGGTCTGCATGGCTATGATTAAACCTAGGTTCATCTGACGGCTATAATTAATCTGGAATTCTATATAAATAACTCAATTCTCAACCTAAAAGCATACAGAAAAATAAACCTAGAACTGAAATGCCGTCAGTAAAGGACTTGGAGTTGCCGTCACCATTTTCAATTCAAAGACGAGTTAAAGAACTTGAATCAAGAATCAAATTAAAACTAGTCTAATTCAACGATCTTCATCAAAGGCGCGCATCTCCAGTTTCAGAATTCAGATTTCAGAATGCAAGAATTCCTTTTTAGTTTGTAAGTTAGTTGTTACGCAGATTTAAACATTCTTTCGATTAAATCATGACATGTTGTAATTGGGATATAGTATGATGCATATGTATAAGATTTGATTCTCGTCTATCTTAAAGTATCGTTGTAATTAATCATGTCTATGTGCTTGTGGCTATGAACATGTTGTATATATTTCATGTCCATATGCTTGTGGTGATAAACAACATTTTATGTTATTGAAATCTATTATAATTTGGTATTGGATTTATTTTGCCAATTAAATGGTAAAACATGTCATGTTTATAAATTGGTGGTTATTTGCAATTATGATCTAAATCACTTGCTTACATGTTAGATTAACATTCATGAATATTTAGGACTATGTCAAGTTGAATCTATTTATGTTGCAAGATTGGATTTGTAGTCGTCTTATGTCTTAACACAAGTTATCATGCTAAGTGTGATTTAAACATGTTTATGGTAATCCTCTTATGTTTTAACACATAAGTAATCATGCCAAGTTGTGATTTATTGTTTTTACATACATAAGTTAGTACGTTAAATTGTGGTTTAAAATCCTGTTCGTATGTTAAACCTCCATGTTAGACCCATATCAAGTTTACATGACAATTAGATCCAACTTAGTCACAAGTTCACCTTTACCTGTTTAGTTAAGATAACGATACATCTTTGCCAAGTTACATGTGATAAGTTAAATTTATGCTATTTTATGTTTATGTCATGTTCCTTGTTTATTACCCTTTTTTTTTTATGGGTTTGGGCTAATTTGTTACCCCAACATTTTATGTGATTCATACGTACGTTCCACGAGGATAACGATGGGAAAACATGAAAATTCATGGCATAAGTTTGTTCATAAAATGGTATATTTCATATACCATTTATTTTGAGCAATATTTGAAAGGATAATTATGGCATGATTAAATTAAAATTAATTTACATAAAGAAATTTGACATATATAGTAAAATATGAACTTAGAAAAGATGAATATGCCTAACCCGAGGTTAGACTGAGTTGTGGTGTAAATCTGCCCGGAACCGACCGGCATATCTAGTGACCACAACAAGACCTGTCTAATGTGGGTGGTTAGTGCATCAAGCCCAAAAAGAACCCGAGGTTAGGCTGAGTTGTGTTGTTAACCTGCTCGAAACCGACCGGCACATCCAGTGACCACAACAAGACCTGTCTAATGTGAGTGGTTGGTGCTTTAATAATTAAGGCTAAGTCAGGATGGATAGGGTTAAGTAAATTAGGAAAACACTTAACCGATTCAACATGTTAACTAAAACGAATTGGCTGGGTTAGGTAAACTTGGACACTTAACCAAATAAACATGTTGATTAGAAAACCCTAGCAACGGGGACCCATTTCAGCAGTAACCCACATAGATGTATCATGGTACCCTGAAACTAGGCAGGGTGGGGCACGATTACTGGGCTGAATTATAAGCGGTCAAAATGTCGGCGGTTGGTGGGCTAGTGTAGGTTCCGACGGATTATGGGCGTGCACGTATTCCAGAGTGGAAAAATCAGGCACTGGGCATCAGTAGTGTACACTGTGCATCTTGAATCATGTCGGGTTGCCACTAGAGGGACTGATACACCCCATGGTGGGACCAGCACAGGTAGCTACAGTCAAGCGGGGCTGAATGACACAGAATATGAATGCATGCGAGTAGGAGCCGATCATTAAGGGGATCGTTTGGGAATGGTTGAACCAGTGGTTAAGTAGGTGCAGAGACTATAGTAATGGGTGCGATCACATATTCCTCTTATCTTATCTTAGGGTATTGTCCTATGGTCTGTTATCACTGTCATGATCCCTTTCCTTGTTTAAATACTAGTAACCACTGAACTTACTAGACTTGTTGTCTGACCCGTTTTTTTCGTCTTCTTTTCTTCCGTTCCCCCCCTCAGGTCCACAGGGAGAAAATACTCCAGCTTAATCAGACTCTTCGCAAGCTTCAAGAAAGTAGATGTATGATTTGGACTCTCTTGCATTGGCTATGGCTTTTGGATATGACCCTTGGGGATTTATGCAGTTTTTTCTATGTTTTATGCTTCTTTATAAAATAATCAAGACATAAATTATGGTGTAATGTTTTGGAAGTTATTTTTGAGACAATTTGCTGTAATACTTTTGTATTGAACCACGTATGCAATAAATATTTGAATTCCGCTGCATAAATTTATCTGTCTTGTAAATTTTTCCGTGTCTTGTACCTATAACCCTCCACCAAAGTTAAGGCATTCCTTTTGTGTGTGACCTTAATGGAGTTGGGGTGTTTCACTTGGTATTAGAGCAAAGGTTTACCAGATCAGATAAGAGTTTTTGAAAACTATTTTCAAAATAAATATAAAGAAGCATTTTTCAAGAAAAAGTGTTGTTTTAAATTTAAAAAGGCATAATCCCCAAAGCCATATGCATTATCTTTCTATCCTTCGTTTTGAATCTTTTCATTTTCGTTTCAGCATGTATTGGAATCTTAACCTTGCAGAGGGTGTACCGATACCCGGCTGGTTCAGGAGGTACTTAGAGGCTAGGGCCAATGACGCAGGCTCAGCAAATATTCCTCCTCCAGCTGCAGCAGTTCCTCCTCCTCCTCCTCGTGCAAATGGTTTCTCAAAAATTTATAGAGACTTTAGAGCCATGTTTGGAAAGGATTTAAAGGGAACTGAATCATTCGTTGAAGCAAGGAACTGGCTCAAAGAAACTGAGGATCTGTTCGTTATCTTCGAGGTGGACGATAGGCAGAAGATACAGTTGGCTGTATGGTTGCTCAAAGACGAAGCTTCCTATTGGTGGGAAGTCACTAACGCTGAAAGACCTGTTGACACACGGATGGATTTCAGGATAAGGTTTGAGATGAAATTCCTCTCATAGGCTGAACGAAGTTTACAACTGGAAAAGTTCTTATCTCTTAAGCAAGGAAGTATGACGGTCAAGGAGTACGTCAATCAATTCAATTAGCTGACCCGATTTGGACTGGACATAGTGAATACTCCTCATAAGAAGGCTCTCCGTTTTGTCAAGGGATTGAATGAGCCACTTCATAGCTTGGCTATGACCCATATACCTATGGGGTCTACTTACGAGAGGTTAGTGGACATGGCACTCTTACATGAGGAAGACAAGGGAAAGAATGAGGCAAAAGAAAAAGTGCCCAAGATAAGAAGGGGGAAGGGTTGTAGAACAAGAAGGCTGATTCAAATAAAGGCGGGAAGAACAATAAACCCCGTGAAAAGAGAAAGTGTAATTTCTGTGGCATTCCTGTACATATGGTCAAAGACTGCAGGAAGAAGAAAAGGAAGATGGGTGGCTGTTTCCACTGTGGTGAGACATGACACATGGCTAGGGCCTGCCCAAAGAAGCAAGGGTAGGGAGCTAGACCTTCTTCTGGAGGACAAGTTCACGCTTTCACGGCACCTCTGCAAGAACGAGGTAGAAATATTTCTGGCGAAAATTTAGTCTATCTTTTTTATCATCCTGTTCATACATTGTTTGATTCTGGCGCATCGCACTCATTTGTATCTGCTGATTTAGTTGAATCTCTACACGTAGACACTAGTTTAGAGGATCCCTTGGTTGTTTCAAATCCAATCGGGGGCTCAGCTTATTTGTCAATGGTTTGTTTGGATTTGAAAATATCTATTCTAAGCATTGTGTTTAGGTGCAATGCCTATGTTTTGGGCTTCACGGGCTATGGATTGATTCTAGGCATGGACTGGCTATCCAGTAATGGGGTCGTCCTCGATTGTGAAAAGAGAGAGGTTAGACTCATGACTTGCCTCGGTAACACTCTCGAAATTTCTTGTAATCCCATGAACTCCGTCATGCTCAGTTATCTAGAATCTCTTGATGCGTCTGTTGAGAACTTGCAGTCTATAAGGATAGTCCGTGAATACTCGAATGTGTTTGAAGAGGTAAAGGGATTACCTCCAAAGCGGGAGATAGACTTCTGCATATACCTTGTTGATAAGGCAAAGCCCGTTGCTTTACCCGTTAGGCACATGGCCCCAAGGGAGAGAAAGGAGCTCAGCAAGCAAATCAAAGAACTGCTTGAAAAGGGGTTCATAAGACGGAGTATTTCTGAATAGGGTGCTCCGGTAAAGTTCGCAATGAAAGCTGATGGTTCGCTTCGCCTGTGCATTGATTATAGGGAGCTAAACAAGCTAACTAAGAAGAATAGACACCCACTCCCAAGAATAGATGATTTGTTCGACCAGTTTGTAGGTGCATCGGTTTTCTCCCAATTAGATTTAGCTACCGGGTTTCATCAGCTAAGAGTGGCTGAAGACAGCATTGATAAGACCGCATTCAGAACCGCCGATGGTTTCTTCGAGTGGCTTGTCATGCCTTTTGGCTTGACAAACGCACCCGCTTACTTCGTGATTTAATGAGCAAGGTGTTCCGAGAGTTCCTCAACAAGTTTGTGGTGGTCTTCGTAGACGATATTTTGATCTTCTCAAAGAATGAGGAAGAGCATGCTCAACATCTAAAGGAAGTCATGGATACTCTCCGTGCATATCAGTTGAAGGCAAAATTCTCTAGATGCCATTTCTGGAAAGAAGAAGTTAGGTTCCTTGGACATGTGGTGTCCAAAGAGGGGATAGCTGTGGACCCCGCGAAAGTGGTTGTTGTGCAAGATTGGAAGGTTCCTCGAAACGTAACTGAAGTCCGAAGCTTTCTCGGGCTAGCAGGCTTTTATCGGAAGTTCATCAAAGATTTTGCAAAAATCTTAGCTCCACTAACAAGATTGACAATGAAGAACCTAGCTTTTAATTGGGATTTGGATTGCAATATTGCTTTCCAACGTTTGAAAAGGGCTCTAACAACAGCCCCAGTTTTGACATTGCCTGATGGAAGCAAGATGTTTACAGTAAACACAGATGCATGCGGAACGGGACTAGGCGCTGTTCTGATGCAAGAAGGGAAGGTAGTGGCTTATGCCGGAAGACAGTTGAAAGTATATGAGAAAAACTACCCAACCCACGACCTAGAGTTGGCAGCCATCGTTTTTGCGCTTAAGTCTTGGCGCCATTATCTCCTAGGTGAGAAATTTGAACTGTATACTGACAATAAATCGTTGAAATACATGTTCTCGCAGAAATATCTCAACTTGAGGCAGCAAAGATGGATGGAGTTTCTTGGCTCGTACGACTTTGAGATTTCCTACACTCCTGGCAAGGGCAATGCAGTAGCTGACGCCTTGAGTAGAAAGAAGCTGGCCTTAAGCCCTCTCTTTGTGGAAAGGAAAAGCTAGGAGTTCATAGCAAGCTTTAACTTTAGACCCACCACTGACTTTGTACCTGGCTTGCTAGCAACGTTAGAAGTGCGACCAACTCTATTAGACTCAATCGGAGCCAAGCAAAGAGAAGACCCTCAGCTAGCCGATGTGATGGACAAGTTAATTAGGGGTGAGACTTCTAGTCACCTCAATAGATACTCCATTGATGCCAAGAGACGAGATGGAAGACTATGTGTCCCACAAGCAAGGGGCTTGGTAAAGGCGGTTCTAGAAGAGGCACACCATTCCAAGTTGACCATACACCCCGGTGGGGACAAAATGTACAAAGACATAAAAAGGATTTTCTTTTGGAGTGGCATGAAAAGAGATGTAGCAGAATTCGTCTCCAAGTGCATGATATGCCAACAAGTCAAGGCGGAGCAGAAGAAGCCTGGTGGTCTGCTTCATCCTCTAGAGGTCCCACAGTGGAAATGGGATAGCATCACGATGGACTTTATAGATGGGTTGCCTAGGTCAAGAAGGGGCAATACTAGCATTTGGGTAATAGTGGACAGGCTCACAAAAAGTGCCCACTTTATACCCGTCAAGAGTAGGAGGACTGCCTCATCTATAACATCCGTATATCTTAAGGAGATAGTTCGAATCCATGTGATACCCTCCAGCATAGTGAGTGATCGAGACCCTATCTTCACGAGCGAGTTTTGGAAGAGTTTACAAGAGGCTGTAGGCATGCAGTTATGCTTAAGCATGGGCTATCACCCTCAAACAGATGGCCAAACAGAAAGAGTCAACAGAGTATTAGAAGACCTTTTGAGATTATGCATTATTGACTTCGGAGGTACATGGGAGGATCATCTACCTTTGGTGGAATTCGCTTACTACAATAGCTACCAAGCCACCATAGGCATGCCACCTTTCGAAGCTTTATATGGAAGACCTTGCAGGTCACCAACTTGTTGGTGGGAGTCCACAGACAAGCTCATAGTTGGACCAGACATGATTATGGATACTTCATAGAAAGTAGACTTGATACGGAGAAGAATGAAGACTGCCCAAGATAGACAGAAGTTCTATGCAGACAAAAGAAGAACAGACCTTGATTTCGAAGTTGGAGGCAAGGTGTTCCTTAAAGTATCTCCTTCGAGGAACATCGTTCGCTTTGGATCCATAGGAAAGTTAGCACCAAGATTTGTAAGGTCGTTCCCTATCATCGAGAAAATTGGGAAGATGGCTTATAGGGTACAGCTCCCCGAAAGGTTGGCCGGGGTTCATAATGTCTTTCATGTCTCTCACCTGCGGAAGTGCTTACACGAGTCTGCGAAAGTGGTAGAACCAAGTATGCTAGAAGAAGTTGAAGTTGAACGAGAAGCAATTGTGAGGAGAGTTCCAACTCGTATCTTGGGAACAGAGGTCAAAAAGCTACGCAACCGTGAAGTTAAGCTCGTCAAAGTTCAATGGAGCGACACCGAGGAAGACGCGACTTGGGAAACTGAGGACAGAATACGCGCAACCTACCCTTTTCTTTTTAAGGGTACGTTCTTAATCTCTTTTTCCTTAAGTTCATGCTCGTATCTATCTTTTAGGTATATCTCCTCGATCCTATCCTTTATCCTTAGGTAGGAACCCATTTGGATGTAAACATGTAATTGAAACATGTTATGATTGATGGTTGCAAGTGGTTGCAAGTGGTTGCTAATGGATGCATATACACACATTAGGTATCAGATCGGCTCAGTCACTTCCATATTGCATATGCATATATGTATTGGTTTATGGATTAAAACTTGATGTGTTGTCATTTGGACGTTGCATTTGTATGAATGGCTGTGCACTCATTTAAGGAATCTTGAGTAGGAAAAATTGCATTCATAATGGACTCATGGCACTAACATAATTTGCATTAAGGAGGTCAACTGAATCAGTAGACTGCCTGATTTTGCATTAGATAAGGACATATACACACACAATGCATATGATCATGAAGCATTAGAAATCTTTTAAGGACATTGGACGCCTGTGGTTGATGGTTGAGTAGATAGGTGATTGGATGGTAGGATATAATTTCTTCTCGACTTGGAGATTTCGGGGACGAAATCCTAAAAGGAGGGGAGAATGTAACACCCCGTATTTTCTATTTACGTTATAATAACGAGTCCTAGAATACTAAATTAAAAATGTAAGAATTAAGGGAAACGGGTTACGCGATTGTGTTCCTCTCGGAATTCTGGTTGAGAAAGAGTATGAGTTTGCGTAAATTGGACTTCGTATGAAGAAGTTATGGCTGTCGGAAGTTTCCAGAAAATTCAAATAAATTCAAACAGCTCGAAAAACGAATTCAAATTCAAACAGAAGACAGAAGCGGGCTGGGCGGGAAAATTCCCGCCCAGGAAGGTCGACTAGGGGGTCGACCCTAGTGTCGATCTCCCCCCCAGAGGTCGACCTAGGGGTCGACCTGGCCCCCGGCCAGACCTGAATTTTGAACGATTGCTAACTTGATGCTGAGTCACTAGGGTTTCTGGATGGCCCTGATCTGGTCTGAGTGGCTGTGATTAACCCTAGGTTCATCTGAAGGATATAATTAATCTGGAATTCTATATAAATAACTCAATTCTCAACCTAAAAACACACAGAAAAATAAACTTAGAACTGAAATGCTGTCAGTAAAGGACTTGGAGTAGCCGTCACCATTTTCAATTCAAAGACGAGTTAAAGAACTTGAATCAAGAATCAAATTAAAACTAGTCTAATTCAACGATCTTTATCAAAGGCGCGCATCTCCAATTCAAGAATTCATATTTCAGAACGAAAGAATTCCTTTTTAGTTTGTAAGTTAGTTGTTACGCAGATTTAAACATTCTTTCGATTAAATCATGACATGTTGTAATTGGGATATAGTATGATGCCTATGTATAAGATTTGATTCTCATCTATCTTAAAGTATCGTTGTAATTAATCATGTCTATGTGCTTGTGGCGATGAACATGTTGTATATATTTCATGTCTATATGCTTGTGGTGATGAAGAACATTTTATGTTATTGAAATCTATTATAATTGGGTATTGGATTTATTTTGCCAGTTAAATGGTAAAACATGTCATGTTATAAATTGGTGGTAATTTGCAATTATGATCTAAATCATATGCTTACATGTTAGATTAACATTCATGAATATTAAGGACTATGTCAAGTTGAATCTATTTATGTTGCAAGATTGGATTTGTAGTCGTCTTATGTCTTAACACAAGTTATCATGCTAAGTGTGATTTAAACATGTTTATGGTAATCCTCTTATGTTTTAACACATAAGTAATCATGCCAAGTTGTGATTTATTGTTTTTACATACATAAGTTAGTACGTTAAATTGTGGTTTAAAATCCTGTTCGTATGTTAAACCTCCATGTTAGACCCATATCAAGTTTACATGACAATTAGATCCAACTTAGTCACAAGTTCACCTTTACCTGTTTAGTTAAGATAACGATACATCTTTGCCAAGTTACATGTGATAAGTTAAATTTATGCTATTTTATGTTTATGTCATGTTCCTTGTTTATTACCCTTTTTTTTATGGGTTTGGGCTAATTTGTTACCCCAACATTTTATGTGATTCATACGTACGTTCCACGAGGATAACGATGGGAAAACATGAAAATTCATGGCATAAGTTTGTTCATAAAATGGTATATTTCATATACCATTTATTTTGAGCAATATTTGAAAGGATAATTATGGCATGATTAAATTAAAATTAATTTACATAAAGAAATTTGACATATATAGAAAAATATGAATTTAGAAAAGATGAATATGCCTAACCCGAGGTTAGACTGAGTTGTGGTGTAAATCTGCCCGGAACCGACCGGCATATCCAGTGACCACAACAAGACCTGTCTAATGTGGGTGGTTAGTGCATCAAGCCCAAAAAGAACCCGAGGTTAGACTGAGTTGTGGTGTAAACCTGCCCGGAACCGACCGGCACATCCAGTGACCACAACAAGACCTGTCTAATGTGAGTGATTGGTGCTATAATAAATTAAGGCTAAGTTAGGATGGATAGGGTTAAGTAAATTAGGAAAACACTTAACCGATTCTACATGTTAACTAAAACGAATGGGCTGGGTTAGATAAACTTGGAACTTAACCAAATAGACATGTTGATTAGAAAACCTAGTAACGGGGACCCATTTCAGCAGTAACCCACATAGATGTATCATGGTACCTTGAAACTAGGTAGGGTGGGGCACAATTACTGGGCTGAATTATAAGCGGTCAAAATGTCGGCGGTTGGTGGGCCAGTGTAGGTTCCGACGGAGTATGGGCGTGCACGTATTCCGGAGTGGAAAAATCATGCATTGGGCATCAGTAGTGTATACTGTGCATCTTGAATCGTGTCGGGTTGCCACCAAAGGGACTGATACACCCCATGGTGGGACCGGCACAGGTAGCTACAGTCAAGCGGGGCCGAATGACAGAGAATTTGAATGCATGCGAGTAGGAGCCGATCGTTAAGGGGATCGTTTGGGGCTGGTTGAACCAATGGTTAAGTAGGTGCAGAGATTATAGTAATGGGAGCAATCACATGTTCCTCTTATCTTATATTAGGGTATTGTCCTATGTTCTGTTATCACTGTCATGATCTCTTTCCTTGTTTAAATACTAGTAGCCACTGAACTTATCAGACTTATTGTCTGACCCGTTTTCTTTCGTCTTCTTTTCTTCCGTTTCGCCCCCCCACCCCCCAGGTCCACAGGGTGGAAATACTCCAGCTTAATCAGACTCTTCGCAAGTTTCAAGAAAGTAGATGTATGATTTGGACTCTTTTGCATTGGCTATGGCTTTTGGATATGACCCTTGGGGATTTATGCAGTTTTATCTATGTTTTATGCTTCTTTATAAAATAATCAAGACAGAAATTATGTTTAATGTTTTGGAAGTTATTTTTGAGACAATTTGCTGTAATACTTTTGTATTGAACCACATATGCAATAAATATTTGAATTCCGTTGCTTAAATTTTTCTGTCTTGTAAATTTTTCTGTGTCTTGTACCTATAACCCTCCACCAAAGTTAAGGCATTCCCTTTGTGAGTGATCTTAATGGAGGTGGGGTGTTTCAAAAGATATGCACTATAATTGCAAGATTTAAATGGTAACTAAAGACAAATTTAAAGTATAAGCTTTCAAATTACGCGAAGATGTGAATTTCAAGAAAAATGAAATCAAACTGTAACATGAGTAAAATTAGATTGTATGTGAAGAAAACTCTAAAAAAAACCAATATTTAATGGAAATTACTTTGTATGTTTCCTCATTGTATTATAAGTTAATTCTGTTTTTAATTGATAATAGAATAAATTTGGTTCGATAGTTATAATAGAAAATATTTGATGTAGAAAGTGATTTTTATATAAAGTTGTTTATTTCCTCCTCTCTCAATAGGATTTTTGCTTAAATTTTCTAGTAGCTAGTTCGATAATTTGAATATTCGTCTTTCTTAATACAATGCTTGAAAATAATTATTAGATTTATTTTGTTTGTTCTTATAAAGACCTTTATTGTCAATTATAAAAATATTGCTATAACTAAAACGACCATTTATGAAGTAAGAAAATTTATAAATGAAACTTTTGCAGACTATTAAGATTTTAAATTATTAATTTGTATATAAGTGAGATTTAGATAAATTATCTAAAAATGGATTTTTTTTAATAACGTACACAAACAATTATATTTATTATAACAACCTAAAAATTCCGATATTTTGCAAAATATTACTTTTATGATTTTAGTATAACTATGCACGGTTCTGGATATATAAACTTATTCTTAATTATGTTTCCAGAACTATAATAATTAGAAATAATATTTATATCGGTTTTATTAACTAATCATATTAAAAAAAACAAGTAGTGTCAAAAAATGAAGTTTACCAAAATGCTGAAAATGAAACTTTAATTACGATTTATAATCATAAATAGATATTTTTAACTAACATAAAGATATAAGGAATTTATTATTTTATTTTGTTTACATTATCGGGTTCATTAAATAAATTGTCAAAATATGACTATTAAGCGTTTTGTAAAAAATCAATGTTTTGTTCCAAATAAGTTGTATAAACATTTTGAAATGTTGATAGTAGTATATTTAGACGCTAACATATGTTAAACCATCACTTATGTTAATAAAGAAAGATTTATTGAACTAATGAAGGAATTTATCCTAAGAATACATGATTTGGCGTTATGTATACCTAAGAAAAAAAAATCCATCATTACTACTTTTACTCTTATCCATGTGACATGGCACTTTTACATGGAAATTAAGCAACCAAATGTATCATTATTACTAATGTTTTTTACAATATTCAATGTCGTACCCAAACTATCAAAAAATACTTGGAAAAGGAGCATTTTCCATGCCATCATTACCATAATTCCCATCCTCAAAAATGCTACATCCTTTCCTAAAAGCAAGTGTTATTCTAAGCACAAGTTAGTACAAGGTTAGAAATGTAATTGTCCTTCCAATTTGCAGTTATAAATAGCCACCACTTTCACCACTTCACAAATAAAAACACCTTCTTTCTCTACCATTTTCTTAAGCTTCGCCCCATCTCCCCTTTGATTATCATGGCCAATATTCCCCTCTTCCAAATGGCCCATGGCCTCACCAAAGCACCTCCACCACCTCCCCACTTTATTTTCTAACGACCTCACTTCCTACTCCCCCCTAAACCCACAACAACACACCCTCCTCGACATACCTGAACCCACCTACTCGACCACCTACTCGAAGCCTAAACCTCGCACACATGCACCCTCACCCTTAGCTGACGCACCGCTTCATAAACCCACACATCGAGCCCATTTAGCCCACACACCTCCACCCAAGCTCCTATCCACCCCACATAGTCGTACTCCCTCCTAACTAAGCCTAAACCCCATATAAAAAAGTTAGAAAAACAATAAGAAGAGACGGAAGAAGGAAAAGAAAGAAAAAGCAAGGTCGTGACGATTCAAAGAGAGCGCACAAAACTGTAAAGCTAGAAGGAGCGGAAAAATGAAGATGAGAACAAATCCCAATGCTTTATAAACCATATTTAAAATAATCACCTCTATGACATATTATTTTATCACTCATTAATTGTTATATATTAATGTTGATTTTTGGATATGTTTGAATTTTATTGATGAGTAGTAACATGGATGAATAGCGGTTTAAAAGATTAAAAGTGAATATAATGAAGATCGGTATGACTATATGCTTTGAAAGTATATAACCCCCCACCCGATTAATTATATATGTTCACATTAGTAAAAGTTGTAATATTTGAATTTTTAGGCATGGGTAATATATGATTTGTTATGAATATTGTGAATATTGATATTTTCATGATCATATACGATTCTGAGTAATTACCCAAGTTATGTTATGAAATATACGCTCAGATTTTGTTTAACCTGCTTATTCCAAAAGTTAGTTAAACCCAAGTGAGAATGAAAACAAAATTTTATTTTGGAATTTGTAAGTGAAAGTTAGCGGATTTGAAATTAAAGAAATATGGAGTAAAACAGTGAAAAAGTATCTGAAGTCAAAGTATAAATAGATAGTAAACCAAAGATCAAAATTTGTGATGAATAGTGAAATCGATTAGAAATTGTAAAATATAAAGTAAATTCGAGTTAACTATATAAACGAAGTATAAAATGTGATTTGAAAACACTAATAGGCTTACTTTATTTTTAATTTGACTATAGAAGAAATTGCAATTCAAAAGATAATATTTGAAAATATTAATATAATATTATTATAATATGGAAATAGTGAAAAATTCATTTTTAATTTTTGAAAAGTGAAACTATTGTTTTAAAGTGATTTATAATGTTATTATAAATATTTATAATAAATTAGAAAGATTATTTCAAAAATTGAAAACTGGTTTAAAATAAGGCATGTCGTGTAGCGATAGTTCTACGGGTGTCTCTGAAAGTTCAAATGAATGAACATGATGAACTGCATGTCAGATTTCCTTGAAGAAGAAATGTCCAAACTACTATAACTATGTCTTTAAATGGCATAAAAAAATAAGATTTTATCTTATGAATTTAAGATACGTACAAATCAATTTTTCTAAAAAAAAATCGCGCTTGTGAAGTTAAACGACCATAAAGGAATACCCTTATAAATGAATATAATTAAATATGAAAAAATATTAAATAAATGTAAAAATCATTTAAAATAAGAATAAAAGAGATTTGAATTAGATATTATGATTATTCGATTATTAAAAGACGTTTAATTTGAATAAGTCATATTAGCACTTTTCGAAACACTTTTATACCGTTGCCAATGCTATGGTTTTGAAATAAGAGTTTAAACTTAACGATACTTTCCAGAATCAACCAAGAATATTTTTAACAATTAAACTAAGTATTATAAAGATAATTTAGAAGTTTTATCACTTATTTCAACATCGAACTTATAAAATCATTAACCGAGTATAAGGAAATAACTAGTATATCAGGTACCATTTGCGAGTGTTATTTATTGATCGAGGAATGAACCAATCGATGGGAAATCCCATAAGTTCTTAAATATAATTAAAATAATTTAGAGTTGATTAATAGGTAGATCTTTTAGGGAGATAAAAAGATAGTGCCTAGGCTTGGGTTTGGAAGACCAGCTTTCTGCTCTCTTTGACTATCTGAACTAGACCACCGGATGGAATTGTGAATTTGGTCTACTCATCAAGAAATTCTATGGTTTTTAAAGTCAGAATAATTACCAAATAAAGGAATTAATTTCTTAAATGGAAATTTTATCAATGTGAGTTAAATTAAGATTTATACAAAGAGAAATTTCTTTTAATTAAGAATAGAAAGGTTATTCAAAACCCGATTATAATCTATATTCTTTTATGTAATAGATAATTGGATTTGAAGGAATCAAAGTCGGATTTGGTTAATTCTTATTCTAAAACCACTTCGAATCAATTCGCGTATGAAGTAATCATATTGCATATTTAAATAGATTTGGGATGATAATAGTAAGGAACAACTTATTGATTGTTTTGGGTTAAAGTCTTGATATGCTTCGAGTAGTAGTAATTCCATGTTATTAATTAGCCAATGAAAGGACGTTTCTAATCCTTATTGAATGCTTTAAAAAAGCGTCGACAATTTCATTTAGTCCCAAAACTAACTTGTTTGGATGATTGTCTGATAATTGCATTTCTGCAACCTCGTGCTTTGGCTGCTAACATATATACATCAAGTGGCCGAGAAGACACCTTCTATTAGCTTAACACTTTTCCCTGAGACGTATAATCTTAAGGGTTATATACTTTGAAAGTCAATTAGGATTCAACATAATATTGCAATGTGAACAATCAAAGAAAATGAAGATGATGTGATATGTGAAAGGTAAATTGTTACCTTTATTGAGCCTTACAGATCAGAAATAGCCAAAATAGGAAGAATGCAGTAATGATTTCTGTGATACCCCCCATCCGTTAATGTCACTCATAAGAGAATGCACTAAGTTCCATGAAGCTCAATAGGTAATCATTACAGTGAATATATAAGACAGATAAAATAAGCACTGGAAATTTTTAAACTTTATTATAAAAGAAATAAAGCATAGTTTCATAAGTACGTCAAAACCAGTTACAACAACTCAATGTCTCAAATCTGTCTTGCAAAACACCTCATGAAATAAAATATCAGAGTATATAAAATCATATCCCTCGCCATAAGCCATACTAAAGCAGAGAGCAAGTCAAAACGATACATCTCAAGAAATATAAGTCCAAGCTATATGAGAATTCCTAGTCATTGTTGAGTGCTGCCACTCTGAGGACCTGGGGGGGGGGGGGGAAGAAGAAAAAGGCGGAAGAAAAAGGGTCAGACATAAATTTTGGTAAGTTCCAATGATTTACAAATATGCATGAAATAGAAATGCCAAGACAGGTAAATAAGACTTGATGAGATAGGTGCAGTGTCATGGAAGGTAAACTAAACTAAATAGAATAACATGATCGACAAGAATTGTAACACCCCACACCCGCTAAGGTCACTCACTAAGGGAATGCCTTAGCTTCGGTGGAGTATTTTAAGTGAATATAGAACAGAAAAATTACACAAGACAGATATAAATACTTGAAAATCTAAAACATCATTTCATAGCAGCAGAAGGTGAACATGTTTAGTTACAACACCATAAAGATTCAAGTACTAAATATTCATCCTGATAAAAACATAAGTACATAACCCCACTACATAAACAATAGCCATAAGAGAAAAGATAAGCTGGGCTTTACATCACGGTCCAAGCTCCAAGAGATAGATAAAGAAGTCTGATCAAAGCCCACTAGTGCTAGGCCCAACCTGAGGACCTGAGGGGGAAAAGATAAAAACAACGGGGTCAGACATAAGTCTGAGTGAGCCCTATAACTTTAACAACACAATTATTAAAGTAATTAGGGTATGATATAAACTTGGTGCGGGATGGCTGGGGATAAATGACTACACTAAATAGCCAACTAGACATAGGATGAACTAAGATAACGGCAAAGATGCATCTACCCACCCAAGGATAATTACTAACTGCACCACACCAGTCATTCCTACTTAAAGGTTGATCCCTCCCAAGGACTTAGAAAATTTACCCAGTAGTTTCGTGTACCCCTAGCTGACTACATAAGTGCCGTCTGCCCCTATCTCCACTAGGTGTACCCACTACTCCCAAGCGATCGGCTCCCTACCGTATGCACCCGTGCTGGCCCCGCAATGGGGTGTATCACTCCCTAAAGTGGCAACCCGATACAACAAATGGTGCACGGCTTATACCTACACAATGCAACAACGTCTTACCTACCAGCCTGGGTCCACACACGCATATGAAACCCGTTGGACTCGCGTTGCCACCGCTACCCCGTTTTGGCCTCTTATAATCAAGCCCAGTACGCGTGTCCCGTCCTCGACATGGGTCGAGCCCACTAAGATACATATGGGTTACTGGTTGAAATGGGCCCCCACAAGCTACCACCTAAGCTTGTCAATTTATCTAGTGCGTCCCACTTAACCCTTTAATCATGTTTAATTACATGTTTCCACTTGGTTAAGTCATCTAATCGTATTTTCTATTGCCACCCAAGGCAACCCACTAGATTTCCTCATGCCACCCAAGGCACTACTTGATTTCCATATGCCACCCAAGGCACCCACTTAACCCCTCATGCCCACTCCATGCTTATCTGGTTAAGTGTTTCTTAATTGATTAAGAACGTGACCGTTGTAAAGACCTCTCACATTAGACTATCTTTTATGGCAGCTGGATTTGCCGGTTGGGTCCGGGCAGCCTTACGCCATAACCGAGTCTAACCTCGTGTCTTTACACTTGTCACGTATGTAGTTTGTGCCTAAGGCCTCTCACATTGGGCCAATCATTTGTAGTCGCTGGATTTTCCGGTCGGTTCCGGGCAGTCTTACGCTACAAAAGGGTCCAACCTCGTGTCTTAGTCGATTAATTACACCTAATTAATCACCCCGAATTAATTTTCCCTAATTAATTCCAATTTTAACGATGTACATAATTGACTCAATTATGTCCATCCATTTTATGGTATGCATAATCATACCAACTTCACACAATTTCATTAACATGTTTATTAACCCCATCGTTCCCCACGTAATTCGCTAACATGACATAAAAGGGAAGACTCATCACAAATACAATGGGTTCAACTTGCATAACACATTATCATCAACATGGGTTTAAAGGTGTCAACATGCATATAGCATCAAACCCAACTAGCATAAATAATCAACCCAAACTTGCATGAATCACATATGTCATAAGGAGGTTAACTTGCATAAGTTATTTATGTCATACAAAGGGGTAAACTTGCATATGTATGTATGACATATAAAGGGGTTAACTTGCATATGTATGCATATAATCAAACACCATACTTGCATAACATGTCATATATGAACTTGCATATAATCATACACCAAACTTGCATACACATCATAGATGAACTTGCATACACCAAACTTGCATATCATGGTGTCATAATGGATCAATGTTTCTCATATGACTTCCATAACTTCACAAACACATAGCATATGACTTGCATAACTTGCATAACATCATGAACACGTAGCATATAACTTGCATAACTTGCATAACATCATGAACATGTAGCATATGACTTGCATAACTTGCATAACATCATGAACATGTAGCATATGACTTGCATAACTTGCATAACATCATGAACATGTAGCATATGACTTGCATAACTTGCATAACATCATGAACACATAGCATTTAACTTGCATAACATGCATAACATCATTAACACATAGCATATAACTTGCATAACATGCATAACATCATTAACACATAGCATATAACTTGCATAACATGCATTGATCCACATTCATAGCCATAACCTCATTATATCCTATCATAATCATTTCAATAATTGGTCATTAAGGCTATAGAAAACTCACAACTTGTTGATAAGCACTCCTAAGAAGAAGATTAAGTTGCTAGAGTTGATTAGTAGTTGATTGGAGAGACTATCTTCTTCTACAATTTGATGGAGGCTCCTTCAAGTTGCATTTTGACGGCATGACGGCATTGTTTCTATTTTTAGTATGAATTAGGGTAGTCTTAGGGTGTATTTATAGAGTAGTTAGGTGTTTTAGGCCATTAGATTAACCCTAAATTAGATTAGAGCCGTCAGATCACGTCCTAGCCACCAAAACATAGCCAAAAAGCCAAACTGGTGCACCCAGGTCACCTGGGCTCGACCAGGGAGGTCGACCCCCAGGTCGACCCTAGGGTCGACTCCCCAATCGACCTGAGGGGGAGGTCGACTCCCCAGTCGACCCCCTGGGTCTGGCGGGATTTTTCCCGCCACTTCTGAAAATTGAAATTTTTGTTTCAAAATCTGTTTTTAAATTTCTGCAAACTTCCTTGGGCCTTATCGGGGTCATACGGACTCCGATTTTCGAAAACTCGGACTCTATTTCGCGTATTTTTCTGAGACGAACACAATGGAATAGCCCATTTCCCCTGATTCAGACTTTTAAATTTAATTCTCCCCTACTTATAGGATTTCGTCCCCGAAATCTCTAAGTTAAGAAGAACATATCCTACCAACCAAACAACTATCCACTAAACCATCAAACACTGGCATCCATTGTCCTTAGAGTTTCTAATGCTGTATGAACATATGCAAAAAGTGTGTGTATATGTTCCCTGTCTAATGCAAAATCAGGCGGTCTACTGATTCAGTTGACCTCCTTAATGCAAACCATGATAGTGCCATGCATCCAATATGTATGCGAAAGAACCCTATCGACACATACTATTACTACATGAGTGCACAACCATACACCAAAATGCATCATCCATATGATAACGCAACCATTATACATCCATTAATATAGCTACCTACACACATTATATGCAATATGCAATATGAAGTGATTGAGCCGATCTAGTGCGTAGAGTGTGTCTATATGCATCCACGAGCAACCACTAGCAAACACTTGCATCCACACACATCCATCAAACATAACATGTCTCAAACACATGTTTCAACCATAGGTTTTACCCTATCTAAAGGTAAAAGGTACTAATGAGAGGACATACTAAAGATAAGATAAGTACTAGACAAACGATAAAGGAGCAGTTAAAAGACATACCCTCAAAAAGGAATGGGTATAGGGAACGCATCTTCGCTTCTGTCTCCCATGTAGCATTGCTCTCATCTTCTCCCCATTGCACTTTGACTAGTCGCACCTCTCTGTTCCTCAACTTCCTAATCTCTGACCCAAGGATGCGAGTAGGAGCTCGTCGAATAGTTGCATCACGCTCTACCTCCACCTCTTTTAGCAAGCTCGGCTCTACCACCTCTGCGGTCTCATGTAGGCACTTTCTTAAATGTGACACATGGAATACGTCATGTACCACACTAAGTCTCTCGGGTAAATCCACTCTATATGCCATCCGTCCAATCCTTTCCTTAATAGGAAACGACCCAACAAATCTTGGAGCTAACTTCCCAACGGACCCAAAGCGAACTACATTCCGTAATGGAGATACTTTAACAAAGACCATGTCCCCAAGATCAAACTCCAGATCCGTCCTCCTCTTGTCCGCATAAGATTTTTGCCTATCCTGCGCTGCTTTCATCCTTCTTTGAATTAAATCAATCTTCTCCGAAGTCTCTCTAACCATATCCGGCCCAAGCAAGATCTTATCCGTAGATTCCCACCAACATGTAGGTGATCGACAAGGCCTTCCATAAAGAGCTTCGAAAGGAGCCATACCAATACTGGACTGAAAGCTGTTGTTATATGCGAACTCCACCAATGGAAGATGCTCTTCCCAAGTACCTCCAAAATCCAAGATACAAAGCCTCAAAAGGTCTTCCAGAACACGATTCACCCTCTCGGTCTGGCCGTCCGTCTGAGGATGATACGCGGTGCTCAAACACAACTAAGTCCCCACCGCCTCTTGCAAACTCCTCCAAAACTCGCTAGTGAAGATAGGATCTCGATCACTCACTATGCTAGAGGGTACCCCATGCAATCGAACTATCTCTCGAAGATAAACTGAAGCTAGCCATGGAGCAGTCCTCTTGCTCTTCACGGGTATGAAATGGGCACTCTTAGTAAGTCTGTCTACCACAACCCAAATTCCCGTATTACCCTTCCTCGATCTTGGTAATCCATCAATAAAATCCATCGAGACGCTATCCCACTTCCATTGCGGAACCTCCAATGGGTGAAGCAACCCACCGGGTTTCTTTTGCTCCACCTTCACTTTTTGGCACACCAAGCATCTAGCAACATACTCGGACACATCTTTCTTCATACCGGCCCAAAAGAAAACTCGCCTCATGTCTTGGTACATCTTGTCCCCACCAGGATGAATGGTCATCCTGGAACGGTGTGCATCATCAAGAATAGCCTTCCTCAAACCCTCGTCTTGCGGTACACAAAGTCTACCGTCTCTACGCAAGCACCCCCTATCGTCTAGGGTGTACCTACTCAAATGGCTGGACAACTCCCCCCTTATGAGCCTCTCTACTAACTCAACCAACTGTGGGTCGTCCCTCTGTGCCACGCCAATCCGCCCCAAAAGAGTAGGTCTAACCTCCAAGGATGCTAGCAAACCGGGTATATAGTCAACGGAAGGTCTGAAATCAAACATCGAGATAAATTCCAAGCTTCGTCGTTCCACAAACAATGGACTCAAGGATAACCATTTTCTACTCAAGGCGTCTGCCACCACGTTACCCTTGCCAGGGGTATACGCTATCTCGAAATCATAGGATGCTAAGAACTCCATCCACCTTTGTTGTCTCAAGTTCAAATCCTTCTGAGAAAACAAGTACTTCAATGACTTGTGGTCAGTGAACAATTCGAATTTTTCTCCCAGAAGATAATGGCGCCAAATCTTAAGCGCAAAAACAATAGCGGCCAACTCTAAATCATAGGTAGGGTAATTTTTCTCATGCTTTCTCAACTGCCTTCCACCATAGGCTATTACCCTTCCCTCTTGCATTAAGACTGCGCCCAGTCCAGTCCCACAAGCATCGGTATAAACAACAAATGGCTTACTCCCATCTGGCAACACTAAGACTGGAGCTGTGGTTAAAGCTCTCTTTAACCGTCGGAACGCATCATCACAATCTACGTCCCATGCGAGGACTAGATTCTTCTTCGTCAAGCGAGTTAATGGGGCTGATATCTTCGCGAAGTCCTAATTAATCACCCCCGAATTAATTTTCCCTAATTAATTCCAATTTTAACGATGTACATAATTGACTCAATTATGTCCATCCATATTATTGTATGCATAATCATACCAACTTCACACAATTTCATTAACATGTTTATTAACCCCATCGTTCCCCACGTAATTCGCTAACATGACATAAAAGGGAAGATTCATCACAAATACAATGGGTTCAACTTGCATAACACATTAGCATCAACATGGGTTTAAAGGTGTCAACAAGCATATAGCATCAAACCCAACTAGCATAAATAATCAACCCAAACTTGCATGAATCACATATGTCATAAGGAGGTTAACTTGCATAAGTTATTTATGTCATACAAAGGGGTAAACTTGCATATGTATGTATGACATATAAAGGGGTTAACTTGCATATGTATGCATATAATCAAACACCATACTTGCATAACATGTCATATATGAACTTGCATATAATCATACACCAAACTTGCATACACATCATAGATGAACTTGCATACACCAAACTTGCATATCATGGTGTCATAATGGATCAATGTTTCTCATATGACTTGCACAACTTGCATAACTTCACAAACACATAGCATATGACTTGCATAACATCATGAACATGTAGCATATAACTTGCATAACATCATGAACATGTAGCATATGACTTGCATAACTTGCATAACATCATGAACATGTAGCATATGACTTGCATAACTTGCATAACATCATGAACATGTAGCATATGACTTGCATAACATCATGAACACATAACATTTAACTTGCATAACATGCATAACATCATTAACACATAGCATATAACTTGCATAACATCATTAACACATAGAATATAACTTGCATAACATGCATGGATCCACATTCATAGCCATAACCTCATTATATCCTATCATAATCATTTCAATAATTGGCCATTAAGGCTATAGAAAACTCACAACTTGTTGATTAGCACTCCTAAGAAGAAGATTAAGTTGCTAGAGTTGATTAGTAGTTGATTGGAGAGACTATCTTCTTCTACAATTTGATGGAGGTTCCTTCAAGTTGCATTTTGACGGCATGACGGCATTGTTTCTATTTTTAGTATGAATTAAGGTAGTCTTAGGGTGTATTTATAGAGTAGTTAGGTGTTTTAGGCCATTAGATTAACCCTAAATTAGATTAGAGCCGTCAGATCACGTCCTAGCCACCAAAACACAGCCAAAAAGCCAGACTGGTGCACCCAGGTCACCTGGGCTCGACCAGGGAGGTCGACCACTAGGTCGACCCTAGGGTCGACTCCCCAGTCGACCTGGGGGGGGGGGGGGAGGTCGACTCCCCAGTCGACCCCCAGGTCGACCCCTTGGGTCTGGTGGAATTTTTCCCGCCACTTCTGAAAATTGAAATTTTTGTTTTAAAATCTGTTTTTAAATTTCTGCAAACTTCCTTGGGCCTTATCGGGGTCATACGGACTCCGATTTTCGAAAACTCGGACTCTATTTCGTGTATTTTTCCGAGACGAACGCAATGGCCTAGCCCGTTTCCCCTGATTCAGATTTTTAAATTTAATTCTGCCCTGTTTTATATTATAGCAAGTTGTTCAACATACGGGGTGTTACAAGAATAACATGAATAAACTTATGATCAGTTCATGCTTTACATTTATATCATAAACAGATAATGCCTGCACGAATACTAGTATAACCAGTTCAACATAATTGCATAACAACAGGATTAACAATAAAATATACGGTAGAAATAAACATTGGGATTAAACAACAGGACTAGGCGTACCCTGATTACATAACATGATTAGGTGTCTACCTAATTAAATAACAGCAGGATTAGGTGTACCCTAATTACCACCTCATTGATCGGCTCCTTACTACGTAAATACTCTGTGTCAGCTCCGGAAGTAGTGTATATCACTCCCTAACCCAAAAACGGTAGAAGACATACCTACTTACTGGTGTTACAACATCTTAACTTCCCTAGTTGAACCCATGCACGCTCATGACTCCGGCGGAACGCACCCGAACCCCCATGTGAACCTCTTACTATCCAGTTAAGTAAAGCATTCCCTGGACCCTATCTAGTGCGGGACCCCCATTAACAAGATACTTACAGGGATACCGACTGATATGGGTTCCAAAAAACAGATTGACACAAGCCAAACTCCCTAAGCTTGTGTCCCCAAATAACAAAGATTTTAGAGTCCCCAAAACCCGATACAACAGTAGATGAGGGACCACACTTGTTGTTAATACTTAGATTTCACCTAGTAGGTTTAGGTTTTCTAATAAGCGTGGTTGTAATACTACATGTCATTATGTGTGTACAACCCTTCGTCAAAACCCCAACCCAAATGTATACAATATCACAACATTTCAGTTTATTATTCTACATCTGGTACTTACCCTATTCTTAAAATGTCATTTACTTATTGCCCGCTTTAAGTCAAATTTAAGATGTCCAATTCACATGCATATTATTCATCAACTATATTCTTAAGTTACATGTTTATGCTTAATGTCCATTTACAGCAAGTATCAGAAAGTCTAAACAAGAGTATTTTTTATACTTTTTCCCAAATTATAATCAATCAGTCCAAGTAAATAACGTGCTTATGTTCTTCTTTATATCATTCATTATTGCCTCAAACATACACATACTCAAATTGAGTATAGCCTCGGCAACTCGAGGCCTATGCCTGGCATAAAATAAAAAACAAAAATAGACAAAGAAGAATAGAATCAAATTAGATAGTCACATAGGCAAGACTAGAAATAAACATAGAAAATAGGGAAAGGAAAATATATATATATATAACTTGTTAATTATCCAACATCAGAGGCATGTATATAAACTGTTAAATTATCCAATATCATAGGCATGTGTATAACTGATCATAATGGCATAGGTTATCAAAAGTGAAAATAGATATAATATTTATTTTACTAACACACTGTAGATCCTAACAAGTTTTATTTAAATGTCATGTTCAAGGCCTAAGAAATCAGATTTGAAAGTAACAGAAACTCACAGTGAGTCTTGGTGAAGTTAATTATATAACACTATGCCGTAGGAAGTCCAAGTCCAATCCAAGTCGTATGTATGCAAGTCCTGATGTTGTCTCAGTTTGATCCAATCTTTATCAGCATTCCACCATTATATGTTTATATTTTTCAAAATAGTTTCATAGAGGAAGAAGAAGATTAGAAGAATTTATGTGAAATGGGAATAGGAGAAGCCATATCTTTATAGAGTTATAAGATTAACATCAGCCTTTGGATCTTAGGTTTTAAATCCAAACCATACAAGTCATGCTGAGTCAGCAACAAACGTAGTGCTCAAAATAGTCCAGGTTAACATTCAGAATCTGCCCGGATCAGGGATGGGTCGACCCACCTACCCTTGGGTTGACCTATGGGTCGACCCAACCCCCTTGGGTCGACCTATGGATTGACCCAGGTCAGAGTGGGTCATCTAATAATGGGTCTTGTTACCGCCTTTTCCCATTCGCCTCTTTTTTGGACTTTTCTAAAATTTTACTTTTTGATTTATGTTCGTACATAAGCTTCTTCGGCGTATACAAACTTCTAGAGCTTATAACTTCTTCATACATTGTTCGTTTTACGCAAACTTGGGGCCTATCTGAACCTGAATTCCGAGACGTATGCAATGTTGGATTCATTTAGTTTTGAGCATATAATTAAGTTACTCCAAATTTAGTATCTTCAAGTATGGTATAGTGTATTATATTTTGGAGTGTTACATTCTCCCTATCTAAAGGATTTCGTCCTCGAAATCTCCATGTTTAGAAGAATGTTACAATCCTAACATCCATCTACAACCATCTACTCATCCATCATCCACAGGCGTCCATTGTCCTTAAGAGATTTCTAATGCTTGTATGAACTTATGTAAATGTTGTCTGTATATGTCCTTACAGTAAATGAAAAAAATCAGGTAGTTAACTAATTCAGTTGACCTCCATAATGCAATATATGTTTGCGCTATGAATCCAAAATGTATGCAAATAGTCCTAGTATGACATGTAAACTCTATATGTGTGCACAATCATTCATCCAAATGCAGCATCCATATGATGATATATCCATTTCCACCCATATGAAATATAAAATGCATACACATCCATAGTATAAAATGTAAACTTTATATGTGTGCACAATCATTCATCCAAATGCAGCATCCATATGATGATATATCCATTTCCACCCATATGAAATATAAAATGCACACACATCCATATGCAATGTGTAAGTGATTGAGTTGATCTAGTGCCTAGTGTGCGTATATGCATCCACGAGCAACCACTAGAAAATACTTTCCTCCACTTGCAACCATCAATCATAATATGTTTCAAACACATGTTTCCAACCATTGGATTCTTCCTAAGATCGAAAGTTTCGAACGATAGGATAAATAAACTCGAATGGTAGAAGCAAATGCAAAGTAAAAGCATGGAAAAGAAATAAAGAATGTACTCTCAAAAAGAAAAGGATAAGAAGGGTGAATCATATCTTCGGGTTCCCGCATCGCACATTCGCGGTCTTCCCCCCATTGCACTTTAACCAATCTGATTTCCTTGTTTCGCAACTTCTTGAATTTTAGTCCAAGGATTTGAGTAGGAGCTTGTCTCGCTGATGCTTTCTTCTCAACTTCTACATCCTCAAGAGTGCTCGGTTCTATTATCTCCGCTATATCATGGAGACATTTCCTCAATTGGGAAATGTGAAATACGTCGTGTACGCTTGCTAGTCTATCTGGTAGCTTAATCCTATAAGCCATATGACCTACCCTCTCTACTATAGGGAATGACCCTATAAATCTCAGTGCAAACTTCCCTACTAAGCCAAAGCGAACTACATTCCTTAGCGATGACATTCTAATGAAGTCCATATCACCCACTTCAAATTCAAAGTTGGTTCCCCTTTTATAGGCATAAGATTTCTGTCCATCTTGAAAAGCTTTCATTCTTTGGCTGATAAGATCAATCTTCTCGGAAATGTCTTGAATCGTCTCAGGTCCAAGCAGAAGTTTGTCCGTAGACTCCCACTAACAAGTTGGCGATCTATATGATCGTTCATATAATGCTTCGAAGGGTGCCATGCCTACGTTTGATTGGAAATTGTTGTTGTAGGCGAATTCCACCAAAGGAAGATGCTCTTCCCAAGTCCCTCCAAAGTCTAGGATACACAGTCTTAGAAGATCCCCAAGAACTTTATTCACCATCTCAGTCTTTCCATCTGTCTAAGGGTGGTACGATATGCTCAAACGTAGTAGTGTACCTTATGCCTCTTGCAAGATTTTCTAAAACTCGCTATTAAATATAGGTGGCGATCACTAACTATCCTGAAAACCCCATACAATCTAACTATATCTCGAAGATAAACTGATGCCAACTAAGATGCCGTCCTCTTTCTCTTCACAGGAATAAAGTCAGTGCTCTTTGTAAGTCTATGCACTATAACCTAAATGCTAGTATTTCCCTTCCTCGATCGAGGTAATCCATCAATGAAATCCATAAAGATGCTCTCCCACTCCATTGTGGCTTATCCAAGGGCGGAAGCAACCCGCTTGTTTTCTTTTGTTCAGCCTTTACTCTTTGGCAAGTCATGCATCGAGCTACAAATTCCGCCACATCTTTCTTTATGCCAGTCCAAAAGAAAACCCACTACATGTTCTGATACATTTTGTCGCTACCCAGATGGATAGTCATCCGAGAATGATGAGCTTCCTCAAGCACTACCTTAAGAAATTCCCCATTCTTAGAGACACATAGCCTTCCATCTCATCTGAGCCACCTCTTATCATCCGAGATATATCTAGCAAGGTGACTAGAAGTCTCTCCTCTATTGAGCTTGTCCAAGATGTCTGAAATCTACGGGTCCTTTCGTTGCTTAAATCGAACTCGCTATAATAAAGTAGGTCGCACCTCCATTGATGCTAACAATCCAACTATGAAATTGGTAGAAGGCTTAAAATCAAAAGTCATGATGTACTCCAAGCTTCGCCTTTCTAAGAATAGAGGAGTCAAATTCATCCCTTGCTTACTCAGTGCGTCCGCCACTGCATTACTCTTTCCATGGCTATAAGTTATCTCGATGTCATAGGACGTTAGGATCTCCATCCACCATTGCTGCCTTAGGTAGATATCCTTCTGTGAGAACAAGAACTTTAGCGGGTTATGATCCGTATATAGCTCAAATTTTACTCCAACTAGATAGTGTCGCCAAGAGTTCAATGCAAACACTATAGTAGCCAGCTCTAGATCATGGGATGGGTAGTTCTTTTCGTGAACCCTCAATTGTCTGCTTCCATAGCACACTACCCTTCCCTCTTGCATCAGAAGGACACCAAGTCATGTGCCACAAGAATCAGTGTAAACCTTAAACATCTTGCTTCCATCTGGGAGAGTCAGAACTGGGGATGTTGTCAGATCCCTCGTTAACCTTTGAAAAGCATCCTCACAATGAAAGCTCCATGAAAAAGCCAAGTTCTTTTTTGTCAATCGGGTAAGCGGGGCTGATACCCTTCCAATTTTTTTGATAAACTATCTATATTAGCCTGCCAACCCTAGAAAACTTCTTACCTCCATTGCATTCTTTGGTGCCCTCCAATCTTGAACTGTAATGACTTTCGCGGGGTCGACTACTATCCTGTCCTTGGAGATTACGTACCCTAGGAACCTCACTTCCTTTCTCCAAAAAGTGACACTTAAAAAACTTCGCCTTGAGTTGATGTCACCATCGAGTTAGTAGAACCTCTCCTTAGTGTTGGGCATGTTCCTCATCATTCTTTGAGAGGATCAGAATGTTATCCACAAAAACCACCACGAACTTGTTCAGAAGCTTCCTAAAAACCCTACTCGTCTTGTCCACAAAATAGGCGGGTGCATTGGTTAGCTTAAAAGGCATAACCAGCCACACGCAAAAACCGTCTAGAGTTCTAAATGTAATCTTATCAATGTTGTGCTCTTCCACTCTCAACCGATGAAACCCCATGGCTAGATCCATCGATGAGAAAATTGATGCACCAACTAGCTGATCAAACAGGTCATCAATTCTCGTTAGCGGGTGCCTATTCTTCTTAGCGAGCTTATTCAGCTCCCTATAATCCACACATAAACGAAGTGAGCCGTCTGCCTTAGTTGAAAAGATGACTGGAGCTCCCCACTCTGAAATGCTTGCCTAATAAAACATTTCTCGAGTATCTCCCCTACTTGCTTAGCTTCTTTCTTTCGCTAGGAGCCATGTGACGCACTAGTAGGGAAACTGGCTTCGCGTTCTCTACCAAATAAATCTGTAATTCTATCTCGTGCTTTAGAGGTAGTCCTTGACCTCCTCAACCACATCCGGGTAGTCTCTAACTATGGGCAAAGATCGCAAGTCATCAACAAAAGTAGCAAGTGATTCTAGAAAACTGAGCATCACCGACCCCCGCGGGTCACAGGAAATTTCTAGAATCCTACCATGACAAGAACGAAGTCTAACCACTCTCTTTTTGCAACCAAGGATGGCACTATACATGACTAGCCAATCCATGAATAGAATCAAACCATGGCCCATAAAGCCTAGTACGTATGCGTCACGTTCGAACTGAACACCCAAGATAGAAATTCTCAAACCCCTAAACATCATGGATAAATGAGACGATCCTCCTATGGGATTTGAGATTGTTAAAGGATTAGAGAATATACTAGAATTAAGGTTCAGACTATCTACTAAAGAACTGGATATGAACAAATGTGTAGAGCCAAAATAAAATTGGGTTCGAACGGGATAGTCAAAAAGGGAAATCAAACCTTCAACCGTGACTTTCCTACCTCGATCAGGTCCACTTGCTTCCAAAGCATGTACTTGTCCAGAAGTTCCTGCCCCTTGTCCTTGCTTACTAGGGCATTTCCTTTCTTGGGCCACCATTTCTATTTTTCGCCCTTAGCTTAAGTCTCCTCAGTCTTAGTCTCTTTCTTTTCTTCCTTGCCATCCTCGTGTTTAAGCGCCAAGTCAACTAGACTTTCAAAAGCTGCAACCATTGGTATATGAGACAAAGCAAGCCCTTGGAGAGGTTGATTTAACCCTCTTGCAATTCTGAGTGCCTTCTTGTGGGTTGTATTCACTAACTCTAGCTGGAACCTTGCCAATTGATTAAACTTGTTCACATAGACTTTAACAGTCATATCTCCTTGCTTTAGAGCAAAGAATCTCTCCATTTGCAATCCTTTTTTCGCCTAAGACAAGAATTTCATTTCGAATCTTTAACCAAAGTCATCCCAAGTGACCACTGGTTGTCTAGCTTGCGTTACTTCCCACCAGTAAGAAACCTCATCCTTAAGTTGTCATGCAGGTATCTTTCTTCGTTCGCCGACCTCAAAAAGTCAAATAAGTTTTCTGTCTCCCGTAGCCAATTCCTTGCTTCAACAAAGCTTTCGTCACAACAGAATGGTCTTCCTCCCATAACGTATAAGTAATTACATAACTTGAAGAAGTTATCAACTCGGGGAGGGGGAGGAATAATGACTACAGCTGGGGGAGGGGCATCCCCTTGACCTCCGACAGGTTCCGTAGCCTCAAGATATATATAGAACCATGTCGATAAGGGAATGCCCTCGGGATGATTAGGTTCCCCATACATGCTGACAAGAATAGAAAAAGGATTCAATAAGAGATTGAGAGAATATGGACTATGGCTTGAGGGGATATATTTTTAAAAAACTGAATTTTGCTTGAAAATACTTTGCTTTTTGAAAACAATTTTAAAAACCTTTTCTCTGCTATCAACCTTTAGCTCTAATACCAAATCTGACACCACGCATCCATTAATGTTACTCATAAGAGAATGCATTAAGTTCCGTGAAGCGCAATAGGTAATCATTATAAAAAATATACAAGACAGATAAAATATGCAGTTGAAAATTTTAAACTTTACTATAAAAGAAATAAAGCATAGTTTCACAAGTACATCAAAACCAGTTACAACTACTTTAATGTCTCAAATCTGTCTCGGAAAAAAATCTCATGAAATAAAATATCAGGGTATATAAAATCACATCCCTCGCCATAAGCCATACAAAAGTAGAGAGCAAGTCAAAATGATACATCTCAGGAAATCCAAGTCCAAGCTGTAAGAGAAATCCTAGTCATTGTTTAGTGTTGCAACTCTGAGAACCTAGGGTGAAAGGAAGAAAGAGGAAAAAAAAGGGTCAGACATAATGTCGGGAGAGTTCCAGTGATATACAAATATGCATGAAATAGAAATGCCAAGACAGGTAAATAAGACTGGATGAGAAAGGTATGGTGTCATGGAAGGTAAACAAAACTAAATAGAATAGCATGATGGAAAGGATAACATGAATAAACTTATGATCGTGTAATGCTTCACATTTATATCCTAAAACATGTAAACCTACACAAATACTAGTATAGCAAGTTCACATGATTGCATAAAAGCAGGATTAACAACAAAATTTACGGTAGAAATAAACAGTAGGATTAAACTGCTGAATTAGGTGTACCCAAAATTACATAACAGGATTAGGTGTTAACCTAATTACATAACAGCAGGAATAGGTGTACCCTAATTACTACCCAAGCGATCGACTCCCTACTACGTAAATAAACTGTATCAACCCCGGCAGTAGGGTGTATCACACCCTAACCCAACAACTATATAACACAGACCTATTTACTGGTGTTACAGTGTCTTATCTTCTTTAGTCGGACTCATGAACGCTCATGACTTTGGAGGAACGCTCCCGTGCCACCCCCTTGTGAACCTCTTACTATCTAGTTCGATAAAGCATGCACTGTCCTCTACTTAGTGTGGGACCCTCATTAACAAGATACCTATAGGGATACTAACAGATATGGGTTCCAAACAGTAGATTGACAAAAGCCAAACCCCCAAACTTGTGTTCCCAAATAACTAGGATTTAAGTTTCCCCAAAACCCAATACAACAACAAATGAGGGACCTCTTAGCTTATTAATAGTTTGATTTAACCTACCAGGTCTAGGTTTACTAATAAGCATGGTTGTACTATTACATATCATTATGTGCGTACAACCCTTCCCGAATACCCCTGCCTAGATGTATACCATGTCACAACATTTCTGTTTATTAATCTACTTCTGGTACTTACCCTATCCTTAACATGTCATTTACTTAACGCCCGTTTTAAGTCAAATTTAATGTGTCCAATTCACATGCATATTTTTCATCAACTATATTCCTAAGTTATAGGTTTATGCATAATGTCCATTTACAGCAAGTATCAGCAAGTCTAAACATGTGTATTTTTTTATTTTTCCCAAATTATAATCAATCAGTCTAATTAAAAAACATGCCTAAATTCTACTTTTATACCATTTATTATTGCCCCCAAGCATACGCATACTCTAATCGGGTATAACCTAGGCTTCCCAAGGTCAAGGCCTGTCATAAAATAAAAAAGGAAAACAGAGGAAGAAGCATAGAATCAAATCACATATGCATATATGCAAGACTGGAAATAAATATAGAAAATGGGAAAAGGAAGATAGATACATATAACTTGTTAATTTTCCAACATCATAGCATATATATATATATATATATATTGTTTAATTATCCAATATCACAGGCATGTGTATAACTAATCATAATGACATAAGTGATCAATTGTGAAAACATGTATAACATTTATTTTACTAACACTGTAAATCCTAGCCAGTTATTTTAATTGTCATGTTCAAGGCCTAAAAAATCAGATCTGTAAATAACGGAAACTCACAGTGAGTCTTGGTGAAGATCATTATAAAACACTATGCCGTAGGAAGTCCAATCCAATCCAAGTTGTATGTATGCAAGTCCTAATGTTGTCTCAGTTTTATCCAATCTTTATCGGCATTCCTCCATTATATGTTTATATTTTTCAGAATAATTTCATAGAGGTAGAAGAAGATATGTAGAATTTGTGTGAAATCGGAATGGGAGAGGCCATTTATTTATAGAGTTATAAAGTCAACATCAGCCTTTATATATTAGGTTTTAAATCCAATCTGTACAATTCATGCTGAGTCAGCAACAAATATAGTGCTAAAAACAGTCCAGGTTCACATTCAAAATCTGCCCGAATCAGGGATGGGTCAGCCTACCTACCCTTGGATCGCCTATGGATCGACCCAAGCCAGTGTGCGTTGTCCCATAATGGGTCTTATTACCACTTGTTCCCGCTCACCTCTTTTTTTGAATTTTCTAGAATTTTTCTTTTTGATTTATGTTCATACATAAGTTTTTCTTTATATACAAAGTTCTAGAGCTTATAATTTCTTCATAGGTTGTCAGTTTTTCGCAAACATGGGGCTTATCTGAACCAGAATTCCGAGACGAACGCAAAAGTAATGACGTATTCACTTACTTTTGAATATATAATTAAGTTATTCCAAATTTATTATCTTCAAATATGGTTATAGTGTATTATATTTTTGGGTGTTACATTCTCCCCTACTTAAAGGATATCGTCCTCTAAATATCTAAGTCGAGAAAAATGTTATTATCCTAATATCCATTTGAAACCATCTACTCATCCATCATCCACAGGCGTCCATTGTTCTTAAGAGATTTCTAATGTTTGTATGAACTTATGCAAAGTGTTATGTGTATATATCCTTACAATAAATGTGAAAATCAGGTGGTCAACTGATTCAGTTGACCTCCTTAATGTAATAAATATTTGTGCCATGAATCCAAAATGTATGCAAATAGTCCCAGTATAACATGTAAATTCTATATGTGTGCATAATCATTCATCCAAATGCAACATCCATATGACGATACTTCCATTTCCACCCATAGAAAATCTAAAATGCACACACATACATACATAATATGTAAGTGATTGAGCCGATCTAGTGCCTTGTATGTGTATATGCATCCACGACCAACCACTAGAAAACACTTGCATCCACTTGCAACCATCAATCATAACATGTTTCAAGCACATGTTTCCAACCATTGGATTCTACGTGAGGATCAAAAGGTTCGAGCGGTAGGATAAATAAAATCGAACGGTATAAGCAAAATGCAAAGTAAAAGCTTGGAAAAGAAGTCAAGAGCATACTCTCAATAAGAAAAGGATAAGAAGCATGAATCCTATCTTTGGGTTCCTACGTCGCATCTTCGCGGTCTTCTCCTCATTGCAATTTAACCAGTCTAATTTCCTTATTTCGCAATTTCTTGATTTCTGATACAAGGATATGAGTAGGAACTCGTCTCACCGAAGCTTTCTTCTTAACTTAATACAACCTCAAGAGTGCTTGGTTCTATTATCTGTGCTGTATCATGGAGACATTTCCTCAAATGGGAAACGTGAAATACATCGTGTACGCCCACTATTTTGTTCGATAGCTTAATCATATAAGTCATCTGTCCTATCCTCTCTACTATAAGGAATGACCCTATAAATATCGGTGCCAACTTCCCTACTAAGACAAAGCGAACTACAATCCTTAGCAGTGACATTTTAATGAAGAGCGTATCTCCCACTTAAAATTTCAAGTCGATCCTCCTTTTATCGGCATAAGATTTCTACCTGTATTAAGCGGCTTTCATTCTTCGGTGGATAAGATCAATCTTCTCGAAAGAGTCTCGAAAGAGTCTCGAATCATCTCAGGTCCAAGAAAAAGTTGTCCGTAAACACCCATCAACAAGTCAGCGATCTACAAGGTCGTCCATATAATGCTTCGAAGGGTGCCATGCCTATGCTTGATTGCAAATTATAGTTGTAGTAGAATTCCACCATAGAAAGATGCTCTTCCCAAGTTCCTCCAAAGTCTCCGACACACAGTCTTATAAGATCCTCAAGAACACTATTCACCCTCTCAACCTGTTCTTCTGTCTGAGGGTGGTATGCTATGCTCAAACCTAGCTGTGTACCTTATGCCTCTTGCAAGATTTTCCAAAACTCGCTAGTAAAGATGGGTTCCCAATTAATAAATATACTGAAAGGTACCACATGCAATTAAGCTATCTCTTGAAGATAAACTGATACCAGCCAAGATGTCGTCCTCTTGCTCTTCACAGAAATAAAGTGAGCGCTCTTTGTAAGTCTATCCACTATCACCCAAATTCTCGTATTACCTTTCCTCGATCGAGGCAATCCATCAATGAAATCCATAGATACGCTCTCCCAAGGATATCCAACGGCTGAAGCAACCCGCCTGGTTTCTTTTGTTCAGCCTTTACTCTTTGGCAAGTCATGCATCAAGCTATAAATTCCGCCAAATCTATCTTTATGCCAGTCCAAAAGAAAACCCTCTTCATTTTTGATACATTTTGTCGCCGACCGGATGGATAGTCATTCGGGAATGATGAGCTTCCTCAAGCACTGCCTTAAGAAATTCCCCAATCTTAGGGACACATAGCCTTCCATCTCGTCTGAGCCACCCCTTATCATCCATGGTATACCTAGCAAGATGACTAGAAGTCTCTACTCCATTGAGCTTGTCCAAGATGTTTGAAATCTATGGGTCGACTTATTGCATACATCCAACTCACTCCAATAGTGTAGGTCGCACCTCCAATGATGCTAACAATCCAACTATGAAATCCGTAGAAGGTTTAAAATCAAAAGTTGAGATGTACTCCAAGCTTCGCCTTTCTACGAATTGAGGACTGAAGTTCATCCTCTGCCTACTCAGTGCGCCCGCCACGGCATTACTCTTGCCATAGCTATAAGTTATCTCGAAGTCGCAGGATGTAAGGATCTCCATCCACCTTCGCTACCTTAGGTAGAGATCCTTCTATGAGAACAAGAACTTGAGCGGGTTATGATCCGTATATAGCTCAAATTTTACTCCAACTAGATAGTGTCTCCAAGACTTTAATGCAAACACTATAGTAGCCAACTCTAGATTATGGGTTCGGTAGTTCTTTTCGTGAAACCTAACCTGTTTGCTTCCATAGCACACTACCCTTACCTCTTGCATCAGAATTGCACTAAGTCATGTGCCACAAGAATCAGTGTAAACCGTAAACATCTTGCTTCCATTTGGGAAAGTCAGAATAGGGGTTGTTGTCAGAGCCCTCATCAACCTCTTAAAAGCAACCTCACAATCAATGCCCTATGAAAAAGCCATGTTCTTTTTTGCCAATTGGGTAGGCGGGGCTGATACCCTTGCAAAATGTTTGATAAACTTTCTATAGTAGCCCGCCAACCCTAGGAAACTTCTCACCTCCATTGCATTCTTTGGAGCCCTCCAATCTAACCTGCAATGACTTTCGCAGGGCCCACTGCTATCCTGTCCTTGGAGACTGCATGCCCTAGGAACCTCACTTCCTTTCTCCAAAAAGTGACACTTTAAAAATTCACCTTGAGTTGATGTGACCTGAGAACCTCTCCTAAGTATTGGGATTGTTCCTCCTCATTCTTTGAGAGCATCGGAATGTCATCCACCAGGACCACCATGAACTTGTTCAGAAACTTCCTAAACACCCTACTCATCAAGTCCACAAAATAGGCGGGTGCATTGGTGAGTCCAAAAGGCATAACCATCCAGTCAAAGAAACTGTCTAGAGTTCTGAATGAAGTCTTATAGATGTTGTCCTCTTCCGCTCTCAACTGATGAAACCCCGTGGCCAGATCCATTTGCAAAAAAAACCGGTGCGCCAACTAGCTGATCAAACAGGTAGTCAATTATTGGTAGCAGTTGCCTATTCTTCTTAGTGTGCTTATTCAGCTCCCTATAATCCACACATAGACGAAGTGAGTCGTCTGCCTTAGTTACAAAGATGACTGAAGCTCGCCTCTCTAAAATTCTTCGCCTAATAAAACCTTTCTCGAATATCTCCCCTACTTGCTTGCTTAGCTCCTTTCTTTCCCTAGGAGCCATGTGGCACACTTGTAGAGCAAGTGGCTTCGCATTCTCTACCAAGTAAATTCGGAAGTCTATCTCATGCATTGGAGGTAGTCCGTTAACCTCCTCAAACACATCCGGGTAGTCTCTAACTATGGACACAGATCGCAAGTCGTTAACAAAAGTATTAAGTGATTCTAGAAAACTGAGCATCGCCGACCCTCGTGTGTCACAGGAAATTTCGAGGGTCCTACCATGATAAGAAAGAAGTCAACCTCTCTCTTTTCACAATCAAGGATGGCACCATACATGGCTAGCCAATTCATGCCTAGAATCAAACCATAGCCCATAAAACCTAGAACGTATGTTTCGCATTCAAACTCGACACCCAAGATAGAAATTCTCAAACCCCTACACATCACGGATAAATGAGTTGATCCTTCTATGGGGTTTGAGACTATTATAGGATTAAAGACTATACTAGTATTAAGATGTAGACTATCTACTAAAGAACTGGATATAAATACATGAAAACCTTCAACCGTGACTTTCCTACCTCGATTAGGTCCACTTGCTTCCAAAGCATGCACTTGTCCATAAGTTCATACCCCTTGTCCTTGCTTGCTTGGGAATTTACTTTCTTAGGACACCATTTCTATTATTTGCCCTTAGCTAGATCTCCACAGTTTTAGTCTCTTTCTTTTCTTCCTTTCCATCCCCGTGCATCTGCGCCATCTTAACTATCCTTTCAAAAGTTGCACCCATTGTTATGTGAGACAAAGAAAGACCTTGGAGAGATTGATTCAACCCGCCCACAAATCTGATTGCCTTCTTGTGGATCGTATTCACCAACTCCAGCCCGAACCTTGCCAGTTGATTAAACTTGTTCACATAGTCATTAATAGTCATATCTCCTTGCTTTACAGCCAAGAATCTCTCCATTTGCAATTGTTCTTCCACCTGAGATAAGAATTTCATTTCGAATATTTGCCCGAAGTCATCCTAAGTCACAATTGGTTGTCTAGCTTGCGTTACTTCACCCTAGTAGGAAGCCTCACCCTTAAGTTTCCATGCAGCCAATTGTATCTTCCTTTGATCATCGACCTAAAAATGTTCAAATAAGTTTTACGTCTCTCGTAGCCAATTCCTTGCTGCAGCAAAGCTTTCGGCACCACTGAATGGTTTTCCACCCATAGCGCAAAAGCTTTACATAACTTAGAGTAGCTATCTACTCATGGAGGAACAATGGCTGTAGCTAGGCAGGAGCATTCCTCTTACCTCAGGTAGATGTCATAGCCTCAAGATATCTATGGAACCATGTCAGTAACAGAATGCCCTCGGGAAGATTGGGTGCCTCAGACATGATGAAAAGAAAAATGATTTAACAAGAGATCGAGATAATATTGACTATGGCTTAAGGGGATATGTTTTTCAAAAGCTAACATTTGCTAGAAAATACTTTGCTTTTTTAAAATGGTTTAAAAAACTTTTTCTCTGATTTTGTATCCTTCAGGTCTGATGTCGAATGTGACACCCCACGTCAGTTAATGTCAATCATAAGAGAGTGCTTTAAGTTCTGTGAAGCGCATTAGGTAATCATTCCAAGGAATATACAAGACATCTCATGAAATAAAATATCAGAGTATATAAAATCATATCCCTTTCCATAAGCCATAATAAAGTAGAGAGCAAGTCAAAATGATACATCGCAAGAAATCCAAGTCTAAGCTGTATGAGAAATCCTAATCACTGTTGATTGTTGGCACTCTGAGGACTTATGGGGAAAGGAAGAAAGAGGCAAAAGAAAAAGGGTCAGACATAAAATCTGTCAAGTTCCAGTGATTTACAAATATGCATGAAATAGAAATGCCAAGATAGGTAAATAAGACTAGATGAGAAAGGTACAATGTTATGGAAGGTAAACTAAACTAAATAGAATAGCATAATGGACAAGAATAATAGGAATAAACTTATGATCGGGTAATGCTTCACATTTATATCCTAAAACAAGTAATGTCTGCACCAATACTAGTATAACAAGTTCAACATGATTACATAACATCAGGATTAACAACATATTTTACAGCAAAAATAAACAGCATGATTAAATAGCTAGATTAGGTGTAACCTAATTACATAACATGATTAGGTCTTAACCTAATTAAATAACAGCAGGATTAGTTGTACCCTAATTACTACCCAAGTGGTCGGCTACCTACTACGTAAATACTCCATGTCAGCCCTAGCAGTAGGGTGTATCACTCACTAACCCAACAGCTATATAACACAGACCTATCTACTTGTGTTACAACGTCTTATCTTCCCTAGTCGGACCCACGCACGCTAATGACTCCGCCAGAATGCGCTTGTACCCACCCTATGTGAACCTCTTACTATCCAGTTCAGTAAAGTGTGCCCTAGCCCCCGCCTACTTCGGGAACCTCATTAACAAGATACCTATAGGGATACTGACTGATATGGGTTCCAAACAACAGATTGACACAACCAAAATCCATTAAGCTTGTGTTCCCAAATAACAAGGATTTAAGAGTCCCGAAAACCTTATACAATAGCAGATGAGGGACCTCTTAGCTTATTAATACTTAGATTTAACCTAGCAGGTTTAGGTATACTAATAAGTATGGTTGAAATATTACATGTCATTATGTGTGTACAACCCATCCCCAAACCCCCGCCAGAATGTATACAATTTCACAGCACTTCAGTTTATTAATCTACATCTGGAACTTACCCTATTCTAAACGTTTCAATTACCTAGTGCCCATTTTAAATCAAATTTAACATGTCCAATTCACAAGCATATTATTCATCAACTATATTCCCAAGTTACAGGTTTATGCATAGTCTATTTACAACAAGTATCAGCAAATCTAAACATGTGTATTTTTATCCTTTTTCCCAAATTATAATCAATCAATCCATGTAAATAACATGCCTAAATTATTCTTTTGTATCATTCATTATTGCCCCAAATATACGCATATTCAAATCGGGTATAGCCTAGGCTTCCCAAGGCCTGGGCCTGGTGTGAAATTAAAAGGAATAACAGAGGAAGAAGAATAGAATTAAATCACATAGGCATATAAGCAAGACTAGAAATAAATACAGAAAATATGGAAAGGAAGATAGATACATATAACTTGTTAATTTTCCAACATCACAGACATATATATAAATTATTTAATTATCCAATATCACAGGCATGTGCATAACTGACCATAACGACATAGGTGATCAACAGTGAAAACAGGTATAACATTTATTTTACTAACACTGTAGATCCAAACTAGTTTTATTTAACTGCCATGTTCAAGGCCAAAGAATTCTGATCTGTAAATAACGGAAACTCATTGTGAGTCTTATTGAAGATAATTATATAACATTATGTCATAGGAAGTCCAAGTCCAATCCAAGTTGTATGTAAGAAGGTCCTGATGTTGTCTCTGTTTGATCCAATCTTTAACAGCATTCCCCCATTATATGTTTATATTTTTCAGAATAATTTCAGAGAGGCAGAAGAAGATATGAAGAATTTATGTGAAACAAGATTGTGAGAAGCCATCTATTTATAGAGCTACGGAGTCAACATCAGCCTTTAGATCTTAGATTTTAAATCCAAACCGTACAAGTCATGCAAAGTCAACAAGGAATGCAGTGCTCAAAATAGCCCAGTTTCACGTTTATAATCTGCACGGATCAGGGATGGTTGACCCACCTACCCCATGGGTTGACCTATGGGTCTACCAAGCCCCCTTGCGTTGATCCAGGCCAGTATGGGTCATCCCATAACGGGTTTTATTCCTGCTTGTTCCCGCTTGCCTCTTTTTTTTGACTTTTCTTGAATTTTACTTTTTAATTTTTGTTCATACATAAGCTTCTTGTGTGTATACAAACTTCTGGGCCTTATAACTTCTTCATACGTTGTTCGTTTTACGTAAATTTAGGGCTTATCTAGACCAGAATTCCGAGACGAACGCAATGGTAATGCCGGATTCACTTGATTCTGAATATTTAATTAAGTTATTCCAAATTTATCATATTTAAGTATGGTTATAGAGTATTATATTTTGGGGTGTTACACTTTCTGGGTCGTGCTTGGTAGAAGGATATTAAAGTGACCCCCAAAATTTTCACTTATAAAATGTATTTAATCATGTAAATATTACTAACAATGATTCTTGGGTCACTCACTTCATAGGAGTTTCCAAAACTAACACCCAAGATTCTATTACCACTAATATAAATATATCATTATTTTCAAGGATTTTATAATCAATGTGTATGATATATATGTATATATCTACACGATTTTTGGTACTATGAATTATTTTAGCAAAATAGAGTATATAACATTTTTATTGTCATTTTACCTTATACACAAAACATAGCTTTTGATTTTTTTTAATTAATCATCATGCTTTAAGTGTTGAGTTAAATAAAATATGGGTATATTCATGAATTTTGATCCCTAGGATTTTGATATTTTTTCTTGTATTAAGGGAGTTATATTTGCATTTTTTTTCCTTTTTTTTTTCTAGGTTATTTTCAGTGAATTCAAATAAGTAAAGTATGAAATGTACTGTTGTTTTGATTTGCCAAATAAACATGCGCAGGGACTCACGTTGTGCCCACGTACACTCATTTGTCTACAACTCCTAGCTTATCACCTTACTTTAAGCATAAGGTTTGCAGTTATAATAATGCTAATAAATAAATCTAGGCTTCATTTTCTATCTTACTACATCAATTCTATGTTCAATTGCATCTATATAAGCACGTGTGTAAGTTACTTGCTGCATTTTTCAAAACTTACGCACTCATAAGCCGAACCATGATATACATTGTTGTGTAAGGAAGACTGTATATGCATATATCAATTATATGCCATTCCCTCTCTCTTAGGCAAATCAGAACGTAAATAAACAATTGTTAACTGGCATTCTAGTCCGGTTACCAGAAGAAGTCCATGCCCACATGACTCAGCCCATCGCGTGGTTCATCAGACCAGAAGTGTTGCCAACATCTTTAGGAATCAAGCTAAGACGGGATTGCGTGAGAATCCATCCTTGACTCCACCCATGCCCCTCATCCACACCTCGAAACCATGCCTCGCATCCGCGTTTCGCATCACCATATTCCGCACGCCGAGCCGAGCACCAAGACGATGGGGATAAACACTAAATGGCCTCGATTCGACACCCCTAGGACGGGAGCCAGCAATGCTACTCGAATCTTGTGCCCGCGATGCGACCGAGTATAAGCACCCTAACTCGAATCTCGACCCAACACCGAGACCGAGTATAAATTGTCCTGCTACCAAGTCCCCGAGCTTGGGGGAAGCCCATAGGCCAAGCTAATGTGACTCACACAGCTCCATCTGACCCATCGCCCGGATTTAGGTACCTCTCGAAACATGGCCCAGCACTTAGGCTGAGCATATACCATTTCCCCTCCTAAGCCCCAGGGCAGCCCCTCGGCCATAATTCGACCCTTCGTGCTCGGATCCGGGCATCCTTAGGCGAATAAACGACGCCCTCGAGCTCTATACTCGAATGGACGACGGAAGTGCCAAAAGTCAAATGAATTGCAATGTCCATACCTTCACTCTACTTGGGACTAACAAACTCTGGGCTACCCAAGGCATAAGGTGCCTGGCCTAGATTCAATGCCCCTCGGTAATCCTGAACTCGGGAAAACCTATGAACGGAACCAGCGAGCGGTCTCTGGTCGACTTGGGACACCCCCAAAGAAGAGACCCCAATCACATTTCTGTTAATGTAACAATAAGTACGCTTATGCAAGTACAGGACGCTGGAAAATAGAAGACGAACATTCGAACCCTTAACGTGAAATGCGATTTAGATAACTAATATTTCCTTTTTCACACACCCAAAATAGATTACATATTTAATATATTTTCTTTCTAATGATTGGGTGCACATGAAAACCACATCATGCCTTTAAGGACCAAAAGCAAGGGTCATACTTGTATATACTTTCGCTTTACATAACCAAAATATCCATAATTTCTGTAACAATTACTGATACTTCTCATCCTTCTTCTTTCTTTTCTTTTTCTATACAGGTTCGACACTAAGAGGGTCACCACTAGAGATGGACCCATTCCTTCTAGAGCTGCTTCTGCCTTCTCCTACGCTCTTTATAGGAGTAACCGAGTTGTGAGACACCGATGTGTGCCTCTCGCTGTCATCCTCGCCGCTTGTAATCACCTTTACCTTCCCAAGGGAAATACATGGCAACAACTTAGGGGCAATGTCAGAAGAAAGAACTAGCACAACCTTAGTTTCTCCTTGAGCCTTCTTGGCCTTCAACTCTACCTTTTTCTTGGCATTATTGGCGGCTTTTTGGTCAACTATCTTCCTAGCCTGGGGTTGCGTAGCCACATCACCTTTAGGTTTACTAAAGATCTCCTCGGCACCTTTTTCTTGGCACCATGGGTGGCTTCCCTTTTTCTGGCCTCTTCAACGGCCCTCTCCTTCTTTGCCTCGACGTCGACCCTCTTCTTCGCCACTACATTGGCAGCCTTCTCTTTAACACCCCGCCTAGCCTTGGCCAATGCCTCCTGCATGGCAGCCTCATCCTGTTTCCTCTTCACCTCCTTCTCCTTGGACTTTGCCACCATCCGGACTTTCCGGGCTTCCACCATATTATGCATTGTGTTCACACTCGCATCAGCTACACTCGTCACTTGAGCACTTTTGCCATCTACAGCTTCTCCCTCTTCAAGAAGACTCTTACAAACGTTGGATCCCAAGTCCACGTCCGGGAATGTATCCACAGGTTCTCTTACCTCTCCAAATTATTTTCAATGTAACTATGATCCAGACTCAGACATTTGAGGAAGCGCGGGGGCAAAGCCTGGTGTCATCTCCGCTCCGATGGGGGCTACAAAGCAAAAGGACACAACTACTTGGTTTCTGAGGTTTATCTTTCGCACCCTCTTCAGTTGGGAAGTACACGGTCTTGGAGCAGCCCTCCACCAATTCTTGCACTGGCTTGGCCATCGCAGGACATAAGGCAGATCCCTACCAGTTTCTGCATTGCCATAACCATCGGCGCATCCTTTAGGGCAACCATTTTTAAGATGAACGTCCACCTCGCGATGAGGGTGACCCAGACTCTAAAGCTCGGGTCATGGAAGCTTTTTGACCTTCCGCCAGTACTGGGCATGCCGGGCATAGAGACCCAAACTCAAGGACAAGGGGAATAATACAATCGCTAGTCCCCCGAGGAACATGAGAATTTAGATGAGTCATCGGTACACGAAATACAAAATTCATATCTCAATACACCTTTTCTAAGTTCTCGTGTTCCCTTGACCTATTCATTGGGTTCCCAAAGTCACAATGCCCTGCTAGCAAACTCATGCTTACATGCAATGCGAAGTTGTCTTACATCTCTCGACGGAAAGGCTTCCCACTTACGAGCGCGTTGGCACGTGGTGACGATATCTAGTTTTAGAAGCTAAAACCATGATCACTACTAACCATCAGCACCAGTCTCGGATCGGACTGTGGTTACATTGTGATTGGGTTGAATACTGACGACTCGGCCATATGTCCATATATTATGTTCATATCCGAACGGTCAGTCAAAATAAGTTCATTTCTCGAATGTTACGCTGATAGGTTGTGTTACGTTCGACTTCAATCACAATCCAACCATGCGATGTCACACAACGATCCGAACTTGCTAATTCGTTCTTGTTGTCGAACATAATCCAGCCTGGCCATTACTGGACCCGAGGAAGATCCCCTTCGAGTTCCCGCACTGGCATTATCTTCACCACATCCTATGGAACAAATGTCTTGTAAGCACCTCCACCTCGCAAAGAAGGAAATCCAGAGTCGGAGTCTAGGCCCCGGAACATCCCGACTTTCCATCAATGCCCAAATTTCACAAAAGAAGATACTTCGGAACTCGATGGACAACCTTTAGCCTCAACAGCTAACGCTACGACCATCACTAGCCACCGATGCGACGTTTGAGTCAAATTGCGACTGAATCGTGATTGGGTTATGGGTCGGATCCTAAAACTAACAGCTCAACTCTGTGTCCACATCCTACATGCACACTCGAACTGCTAGTCTAAGCAAGTCCATTCCTCGAGTGCCACGCCGCAAGGCCACAACTCACCAATCCTGATCTGATCACGCATTGCCATGCAAAGGTTCAAGTTTACTAGCTCAAGCTCAAGCCAAAGTTCAGCGAAGTCATTAGAGTACGAAATTTTATTTCGTGCTCCCATACATCGGCTAAGTTATCATGTCCTCAAACAAGCTTCAAGCCCTTGAAGAACCCAGAAGATTTATGAAGTGTCTGGGATACGAATTCCGATCCCGTATCCACAAATACTTGGTTACTTTCCCCAAACTCCTACTTCCGCTTTCCAAAATACACCACTCCACACTCTTAAGTGCTAATGACGAAATCTCTCTCACATTCCATATCTCTCTTACTTCTCCCAGGAACCGAAAAAACAACCCTAACATTCAAGGTACAAAAGCATCATTTTGTATCATCAATGCCTTAAGCTAATTTCCTGTCTGAAGAAGAGAAGAATGGAAGCAAGTACAGTTATCGGATCCGCATGTTCCAAACAAACCTTTCAGGATTGGAATTCAGGATAGTAAACCAAGCTATGGCTACATTCACTTGTCTCTGAATCCCCAACTACTAAACCAATCATGGCTCAACGACCACTCATATACTCATCAAATTCCCAGTCGTCAAAGTGCATGCACTTGGCATTTGGGCTCGACTATGCTTCGAAGGCCAATCGATGTGATCATGTGCCATGACATATGCCGAGCATTGCCCTTACAATGACGTTCACATATGCGAGTTCCCGAAACTCTGATCGTTGAGATCGGCTTGGATAGCTGAACAATTTTCTGCTTACAAATCCAAGGGATTCTGGGGCACATGCGAAATGATTAAGTTCCAGTACAACGATGTTTTGATAACCACCTTGTGCGATCGTGTGCCCAAGCCATGGCAACAACCATGCATACACGCTTTCGAAGTCTCAGCCGAGCAGACCAACTCGATTCATTAACCAAATACGTGCTCACAGGCTTTAGTGATTCAAGCATACACAACAAATGGTCATCTCTTGACCCGAAAACATTTCGAAAAATAAATTGCATGATCACTATCCCATGGCATACAATTTAATTTCATGTTACATAAACCAAATTAGATTGCATGGTGCTAAACCACATGCAAAAGTGTGAGTGGATGCGTGATTCTGACCTGACAACGAATCGTTTGCACTTTGGTGCAATCAGGAATCAGCGACTAACGTTTAATCTCTTTATTCTATAGAAATTAGATGCCTTAAACAGTTTCCAACCCAAGAGGCAAGAGTCAAGCAATTCGAAGCTCTTAACAATGTTAAGTCTCAAACACATACCAACAGTCTTCAACAGTGCGGCTCAACTGCTCCGAAGCAGCGCATTCCCGACATACAACTCAATGGAAAGGTCTTGACCAATCGCTAAGCACGACATGGGGATGTTTCCGCCCATGCCAGACTTGTCTCACTTCAAAGCACGTCCCGTTTACATAAGACATACTTTGAGGGGGCAACTGTTAACTGGCATTCTGGTATGGTTACCAGAAGTAGTCCAGGCCCACACGACTCGGCCCATCGCGTGGTTCATCGGCCCAGAAGTGTTGCCAACATATTCAGGAATCAACCTAAGACGGGATCGCGCGAGAATCCATACTTGGCTCCACCCATTCCCCTTATCCGCGCTTCGCATCCATACCTCGCATCCGCGCTTCGCATCACCGTGCTCCGCATGCCGAGCCGAAGACGAGCCGTCAGCTGGTCTAGGCGCAGCGCCAGTAGGGGTCCGAGGTCCCACAACCCCGGTCGCGATCGACCTAACAAGTGGGCACTGTCTGATTCATCTAATTTCCGCCAACAAGTGTATCACCCAGAATCACCAGATCGACTCAAAGTCAAGATTCAACCAACAACTTTCATGATTTTCATATCCCTCAAAACCAGGCCACATCCATGTTGTCATACCCCTCTCTTCCGGAATCCCCCGCACCCAACGCTCACGACTTCAATATAAAACTCGTACCCCATGGGGTACGAATTTCCCGGGCATGAGGGAAGGGATCCAAGTTCCTGGAGGACTGTGCTTTGGGGTTTGAAAGGTACTATTGTGGTCCCCTACTCCTACCTAACCACACCACTTTAAATACCTCCACACTTCCCACATAAAAGGGGTTGGTCCAAGCTCTCTCCCAAGCTTTAATGGCTTCCTAGGAAGAAGATATTCTTCCCCAAAGCCTCCTAGGCATCGTCCTTGTTCATAAAAGAAAGAAGACAAATATGCTCGGACCAAAGAACATACTCATGAAGGTTTAGCCACACTTTCGGACATTACAAGGACCTTTACATTACCTTTGGATATTCCAGGACGCCTCGGACATTGCTGGCCAAGTCATCATCTCTTCCACTCAACAAAGAAGAAGAAGAAGGACTCGGCCCCCTCGCCATGGGCCCCTCACCTCGGACCCCTCACCTCGGATCCCTCGACTCTGCTCCCTTGGACCCCTCACCTCGAAACTCTCACCTCGCACCCCTCACCTCGCACCCATCACCTCAGATCCCTCACCTCAGGCCCCTCCCCTCGGACCCCGCACCTCAGATATCTCGACTCCACTCCTTTGGAACCCTTGCCCTTGGCTCCGCTACAACATTGACAACTCCTCGAATACTCCCGCTCAGTAAGGAAGCTCGACAGTAAGGAAGATGGACAATAAGGACTAATACGATAATGTTAATCATTATAGCTTCTTGTAATATTGCCTCATTGTACTTTGTTGTAAGGGAATAAAATCTAAAAAGCCTTCAAATTGGTGGTAGTCCCTGATGGGCCGAACCACTATATATAACTGTGTTCTTTACTTTCCTGCACATTATTACTGCATCTCCCATACTTTTTCTCTCTAGACATTTAAGTTTCAAAATTTTGGAACTCTCGGATGTTGTCGACAATTATAGACGTCAACAACACTCTTATTAGCAATAATTTCCACAAAATACCGAGTTCTCGTACTTTCATTTGCTTTAGCCCTATAAAGCCCTTTAAATAAGTTTCAGAGATAAAAGTTTACATTCACTAAAAAATATTAAAACTTAAAACAAAGTTTTCTAATTCATTTAGCCATCTACTTTTAGATACTCTTAAACAACCAATTTTAACAATCTCTTTAGCTCAATTAACTTTATAATTAATGCGTCTTTTCTTATAGCCAATCCCATAGCTGCCTCATAAAAAATGATACACCCACATGATTACAAGGTAATCAAAAAGTGTCAGGCTACATGTCTCGTATAGGCATAAATCATTAAACATATAACATATGAGACTTGACTACACGCTTACAGTGTTTTCATATTTAATTGGCATTTCTTTCATTGATATATATTTATTAATAAGGTTCTAATTTTTCAAACAATGCTTCAGGGTCAAATAAATATAATTAATAGTCCATATCCATACAAATCTGCATGCACATCATTTAAACAAATCTAAACAGCAGCATACATTCAATCATGATATACATATACCCATTTTACATATCTAACTATTTATTTCGAGAGCAAATCCTCTATACCCAATTTTCTGTTATACCTCTGTACCCAACCAATCAACATCCACTAATTTTCATTTTTTGCAATTAAATCCAAAAAAGAAAGAGGACTTAATTGCAAAAGATGAAAATCAGTGGTGCTGATTGATTGGATACAGGGGATTTGAACTGATTTATTTCATGACTTAAACCATTACTAGGCTACATAATCATCTAAGACTTAAATCTTTCTATTTATATTGGCCCATAATACTCCACATTGAACACTATGGATTATTGGGCATAAACATGCCATGTACATACTTGATATCCTACCTGATGCCAAGTAGATCAATGCAGTTCCTACTGAAATGCACTATCTAGTGACCTTTATTCTTGGTTTATGTTTGGTTTTCAAGACACATTACCACTAACACTTATGCCATGCACCAAAAATAATATGCATTATCCCTTGTATCCCTGGGTCTTTTCCTATTTGTAAATTCAGGTACTACATGTTTCAAATCATTTTACATATATCTATACATGATAAAATCAAACATATATACGTAATGAAAGCATTAGGCAATTCAAACATATTCATCCATTTAAATCCAAAATAGACATATATGTATTTAAATCTAGCTTACAACAATATTACGATCATTATTCATAAAAAACCTGAGTACATTTATATCAAGTTTTTACTTACTAACTAAATCATATTGTATACATATATAAATTAATTAATTTATCTAATACTGTGAAAATATGATTAGAGGTGTTTAGGTTACTTCTTAAACCTTAATTCTCCTTACATTAAGTCATCACAGGAATCTACGGATCATAGTTTTAGCCTATAGAATTAGGTAGTTATAAGTGGATCAGCACATGTTTCTCACATCGCCCCACTTACACTTTTTACAAAGAAATTAGACATAAGCATAAACCTCTTTGTTCATGCTGCCTATTTCCATTCATTAAAACCCTACCTTACAGTATTGTTAACTTAAATCCACGGGCTTGGATTTTCATATCCATTTATTCATTCGCTCACAAAGTCATCGATATCTATCAACCACAAACATAAGCATATATTGAATTAGGTTATCACACAGTCATATTTTATAAAAATATTCACAACCTATTCATCAATATATGTATATTTAAGAAGGCTGCCTCATAAAAATGATAAATACTCACTAATATTCTTTCTCTTCTTGATCCTACGATCTCATATTTTCCAGCCTTATTTTAGTTCATTTCCTACAACTTCCTTAACATTTTGTACTTAATAAAAATGAGAATATTGTTTTCTCCTTATGGCCTAACCCTACTGGATTTATAATGATATATTAGGGTTTCATTCTACATAAGGAAAGTCCATTTTATCCCTAACTTAGTTGTTACTCAATCCTTTTAGCATTTAGCAATTTTTGTGGTCCTAACTGATTTCGATTCTCTATCATTCTTCTTTATTTCCAACGAGCGTTCTCTCATTCCATTTTCAGTAATTTATTTATCACCTCAATGCTCATGCTATTTGCATACTAAATTACCTCACGTGGCCTTTATTTCATTTGAGAAGTATATACACACAACCATTTTTTATGCATTATCTACATTTGGATATAAAAAGGTTTCTAAATATCTCCTAATTATAAATAGGTCCTGTATTGTGCATATTTCATAAATGTTTCCCTATTAAATTATCACAACAATTTATTTTAGCCTATGCCATATCAATCTATGTTTGATCATATTTATACTTATTTATATCACATTATTTACTCAATAATTTGGCTCATGATATACTATCCTCCTAAAAGGAATTTTGTCTCACAATTATTTCAATCATACATTTCACAATGTATGAATCAAAACTAGTTCACTCGACCTAAACTGATCATCAAATGCACACATTCAAGCAAAAAAAATAGTGCATTAAATGATAAAAACATTACCAAGAATCATTTCAAATTTTTGCAAATAAAGCTTTAAACTTAAAGTCACTTAGTATATTTTGATATTACTTTATCCTCTACCTCTCGTGTGCAATCATTTGTGTATAAACTCCATTGCACCTTAACTAGTTTTATACTTTTATATCCTAATTTATTTTGCTCTCTTGCAACAATCCCTACTGGTCCTTTTCATACACCGGATCAGGCTTAATCTTAACTTGGGTTGGAGATTCCAAAAAAGATTTCTTATCATGCACCCGTCTTCTTAGTTGTGACACATGGAATACTCTATGTATCTCGCTCAACTCTTCAAGTAACTTCAACCTATATGCTAAAGTGCCTATTCAGTCAATAATTCATAGGGTCCAACATATCTTGGAGAGAGCTTAACCTATTTTACAAATATTAGAACCTTTTTCATTATAGATACTTTGATAAACACAAAGTCCCACATATTATACTCCACTGATTTTCTTCCTCTATCAGCATAGGCTTTCTGCCTTTCTTGTGCAATTCTTATTCTTTGTCTCTCTAATTCAACTCTTGCTGAAGTCTCCTTAACTTGTTTAAATCCAATCAACACTCTATAACAACCCGCCCTGAATGGGTCTAAATTTCGACTCAGAAAAGACCCATCAAAACTTAGAGCCAATCTAAACAGGTCGTTGGTTCATGTAAGGATTACTTTTGCACAGATAATAATATCATATACTTCGAACGGAATTCTCATATAGCGGAAAGAGAAAATATAATACTCAAATAAGATGTACCATTTATTTACAAATCTCAAAAATACAATAGTCACAATTACATATGTTCAACAGTTACATCAAATAGTTCATTCTCATAAGATTCCAAAAGAAGTAAAGTAATAACTTCTAATAATAGCATAACAACTTTGTCTTCTTCATCAGCTACATTCATGGCTTTACCCCATCTAATGATTTGTTGGATATGTTAAGGAAAGGGGTCAGAACAAAAAGTTCTGTGCGACTGGAATATGGTGTTACATAATGTCCATACCCTATATTTTTAGCAGGTTACATATGTCAAGGTATGTCTACGTAGTACTCAACAAACACCAAGTATCTAACCAATAGGGTGGATATCCAAGTCAATTGCCCATTAGTGTTTTTAGGGTAAAGACCCAACAAGGTGGCATTCTCGGTTACTTATAACATGAGAAGGACCCCTATCCCTTTTAGACCCCGTCCTAATGCGATAACAATCTTAAGTCTATACTCTCAATTGTGACATGAGAAGTAGTATTGCGAACGTTACCACTTAACTAATATTATCCGGTAAGACACGTACGTCGCTTAAGACTTTCGTAGACAGTTCGTGAGAATGCAGTGGCAACATATCTTTCAATTACCCATCTATCCCTAGTTGAGTCCTTACAAGCTTCTAGAGGAAGTGGACATCCCCGTGAACTACCCAACTCCGTTACCGTTTATGCCTAACCACTTTTATGGAAGGAGGACCCAAAGACTTACGTCAAATCTAATGAGGGTGGGTCCCACCACTTGGATTCCTCTCCAAGGAATAAACCTTTGGAGGGATCCTACTCCTAACCACTTAAGATCCAGTTAGATAAAAAGATAGTCATCCACTTAAGACCTTCTCATGGCGTAGTAAACCTGCCTATTTTCACACAAAGTAGACTTATATATATACACACATAGACATGCACATCCACTAGACCCCTCACATTAAACCTTACACCCGTAAATGTTGGAAATGTTAGTCGGTTCCAGGCAGACTTCTACTACAAGTTGGTTTAACCTCGTGTCTAGTGTACTAAGTTTTTGAATGGTCCATGGAACCTAGACATCTCACGTTAGTTGTGCCTACTTGTGCCTGCTGGATTTGTCGGTCGGTTCCAGCAGACTTCCACCATAAATGGCAACTAACCTCGTGTCTATTTGTCACATTATATATATATATATATATATTAAGCCATTATATATACGCACACACAATTAATCAAATGTACATTTACATATATAGGGACAAATTTGAATTCAAATCTTATCCTAAATAGCACTTATTACATTACAATTATATTAACTACGTTAATTATGCCATATTAATAATATAATAATAACGCATAACAACGTTAAATATTCGTATAACGAGGAAACATTCTAACTAGGTGGCAATTGTCAGTTTATCCAAATCAAGGCATACAAGTTAAATTTTCCACACTTTTACCGCTATAACTTAGGAATGATGACATAATACAAGATAACATATAGCAGTGGATGGAAAAAATACATTCATACAAACTTGAAACTTACATCCTAGGCTAGTTGGAATGATCTCAATACTAGATTAAAAATAGTTATTACTTACATTTACATATGTATGTTAAAAATTTCCACTTTGTCTAATTCACTCAATTTTGGGTAGTTTACACATGAAAATGTTTATATTTGTCATATTTCATGTATGAATACGTTTGGATTCAAAATAGAACCCAAACCTAATAAATTCATGTAATACCCAAATCTAAACCCTTTTAGGTCAATCAGATATTTGATAAAAGTGAATCATACAAAATAGAAACAATAGTAGAAACACTCATTTCCATCTTTAACCCAACATTAAAACCAAAAATCCTCAAAATACAGTTTATCATGGCAATTCGTACGCAAATACAAGATAGAGGATTTGGGTTTTTTAATGTTTATATTGTCGGATTTTCAAATCCTTATAGGCATATCTTTCAACATGATAATCTAAAAAAAAGATGAATATGCCTTAAGTAAACGATATTCCACTCATAGATCTTGGCGGAATAGAGAGGAATCTGTAGTAGATCTGGATTTGCACTAATTCTTTGCGTTCAAACTTGCTCCAACAATCCTCCTAATACACACACACACACAAGAGACATATATAAGAATCTTATATACACATATTTATACCAAATTCCAAAGTTTATTCTAAAACCTATATGGATTAAATAGAAAGGAGATAAGAATTTAGATTGGAGAATTAGAATAAGTCTTAATCTTTATTTTACTTGTAATTCAGCAATGGCAGAGAGGCAACATGGAGGTAGAGATAGAAAATTATTAGGGTTTTCATAGTGTGATATGAGGGGCTATATATAGTTGCCCGTGTGAGCATAGACCATTGGATTACTTAGAATTTTAATTTATATATATACTTTGAGAAAAATCCCTAAGTAACTATATTTATTGGGATGTCCAGCAGCCGAACGGTTGACACTAGCGGTCGACCGGCGGTCAACACCCCTTAAAGGGGGTGGTCGACCCCTTTGGGGCTGGAACGCCCAATAAGGTTGCGTTGCTGAGTTATTTATTTTAGTTAATACGTTCCTTAATCTCTTAATCATATTCCATATATGCAATATACTTTGTCCCCCTAATCTTATCTCCAATTCAAAATTTGAATTTTCCCTCTTTATTTTGAATTCATTTGGTTATATATATTATCCATTTAATTATATATATATATATATATTCTGCATTTACGGTCCAAATTCATTCGTTCATTATTTCTTCATATATTGACCGTTCAACATATTATACATAAAAACGATTGAGAATTTCACCACGAATCTGTGACACCCCACATCCGTTAATGTCACTCACTAAGGGAATGCATTAAGTTTCATGAAGTCTATAGGTAAACAGACATAGAATAATTACAAGACAGATATAAATAAGGCTGTAGCGGAAAATTTAAACTTTTATTTCAAACATAAGTCACAATACCCATTACAATAAAATAACTTCTGTCTTGCACCATCAGAGTACATATGTAAAAAAAAGCATCATTCCCCAAATAAAAAGGGTTAAGCCATAGTAGAGAAAAGAACCTGAGCCATACTTCAGAAGTAGCTCCTAACAAGATGATATCTGATTCCTAATTAAGTATGAGTGTTTCCTCCCTGAGAACCTTCGGGGGGAGGGGGAACAGAAGAAAGAAGGAGAAACAACAGGGTCAGACATAAAGTCTGGCGAGTCTAGTTACTTTTAGCCAATAGATAAATAAAAGCAACATGACAGGCATATAAAGTGGATAAGAGAGATCACTACATAAATGGCAGGTGTGACAAGGTAAGCAAGTTAAGTTGTATGTGCCTCACTAATGACTACTCTGCACTACTACTAGTATAACTGAAATGAGATGATCCCTTCCACTATAAGTTGGTAGGCTTAGGTCATACGTTCAAGTATATCCTAACCCCTACCCTAATCGATCGACTCCCTATCATGTAGATATCCTGTGCTGGCCCCACAGTAGGAGGTATCACTTCCTAAAGTGGCAACCCATGGTGTGCACAACCATATCTACTGGTGTCACGGTCGCCCTAGCCTCTCTGCCTGGCCCATGCACATGCATGTCCCCGGTCGGTTTGCGCCGCCCACACCATCCGCCTCATTTGGATCTCTTTTAATCAACCAGTAAGCGTGCCCCTTCTCCGCCTAGTACGGAGGACTTTACTTGATACCAACTCTGGGTTACTGACTGAAATGGGTCCCACACAATATGATACAAGCTCTCCCCCTTTTCTTGTATCCCCTACTAGGTTTTCCACTAACTATGTATACCCTTAGGTGTCTTTAATTATATAGCCCTATACTAGTTATGCTTACCGTAAAGGGTGTCTTTGATTACATAACTTCATTACATTATCTATCGATTATGTATACCACTAGGTATCTTTAATTACATAACCCTATTACATTATCTACATGTAATGTATACCACTAGGTGTCTTTAATTACATAACCTTATTGGGTTAAGTTTGTGGGCCTATATATACATATTACCCACCCCCTCTAATTTACTTAACCCACCACTACCCATCCAATTTTACTTTACCCTAACTTAAGTCCATAGTCATATTAAATTAGGTTAAGTAATCTATTTCATTACCATGTCCAATTATGGTTAAAATGGGCTAGACCTCCCACATTAGGTCTACAACGTGTGGATGTTGGATATGTAGGTCGGGTCCGGGCAGTCTTATTCCATAGTTGGGCCTAACCTCGTGTCTTAGCCCGATTCATATTTGTGTACTAAGACCTCCCACATTAGGTTCAACATTAGTGGCTGTTGGATATGCTGGTCGGTTCTGGGCAGACTTCCAGCACTAATGTAACCTAACCTCGTGTCATAAGTACAATTTACAATTCCTAATTGTATATTACTAAACATTCAAATTTAGCCCAAATCTACCTATGTCATTATAGGTAACTATTTCTATGTTTTCCTCATTTGAATTGCATGTCCCATTTCATATAACTTTACATAATTCAGGCCAATTATAATTCCTTTTCCCCCGTTTCCTCTCTAACGTATTCATACATATTTTAACGACATCTAGGCCATAAAGTAGCCTAGCTATAACAATAAAAAGGGAGTATGACATGGGCGATAGTTTCAATATGGCTTGGCATAAACTAGCATAACAAAGTAAATAGACATGTGATTAACATCATAATAAAGTGGACATCAAACTGGTAACTTGTGGCAATCACTATGATGTTCAAGTAAGCATAATGAGATCTAGATTAAACATTAGGTGTTCAATTACTTAGATCTAACATACTTAGGGTGACATAATAAAATGTTTAGATCTAAAGGTGGGTTCACATGTCAAGTTCACAACATATCTCAATGGATCACAATATAACAGGTAAAAGGTGATTAACATAAAGATCTGGATCCAAATGATGTCACAATTGTCCAAATTAATAGATTTACATCCACCATAACATGGTTACAAGTCAAGATCCACATAAGCATCATAATCGAATCAACACAATTTTATTCGATCTAGGAAAATAGATCTGTCATGACATAGTATGGAATTTCACATTAACACAGAATCATATATTACAACATATCCAATTCATAGTCTTTCAAAGGATACTTTTATTTATCTAAACCTAAAAGTAATCTAGAAACTCACAGCATTAGTTTTAGACAATTTAGGAAGAATGGATCTAGAATTTCTGAACTGGATTTGTATAATATGTTGTTGTAGAAACGGTTTAGTTCGCACTCCAGCAGCATATGGACTCCACAGCTCCCAATGAAAAGAATATGAGAAATATGACACATATATATAGCTGCCTGACCCCCGGAAACCAAGTGCCACCTCAGCCCTAGGGGTGTCAACACCCCTGTGGGTGGGTCGACCCCTAGGTCGACACCCCTTCAGGGGGATCGATCCCCTAAAGTGCGAATTTTGCTGCTCAGAGAAATTTTTTGAATTTGAGTCCTATATATAGGATTTTGGCTCATCTTTGACTCACCTCTGACTCATGCGTATATACAAAATATTTCTATGCAAATAAAAACTTAAAACCATCATAACTTCTTCATACGGTGTCCGTTTTATGCAAACCAAATGTCTATCTTGACCAGAATTTCGAGAAGAACGCAATGGTGCAGTCCATTTCCTCTAATTTTGAACATTAAATTAATTATTGTTTAATCTATTCTCTTTAGTGTCGTTAAAAATTCGGGGTGTTACATTCTCCTCTATTCAAAGGATTTCGTCCCCGAAATCTCTAAGTTCAAAAGAATGCATATCCTACCATCCATCATCCATCTACTCATCCACCAATCACTGGCATCCATTGTCCTTAAAGATTTCTAATGCTTATATGAATATATGCATAGGTGTGTGTATATGTCCCAACACTAATGCGAGGATCAGGTGGTCTACTAATTCAATTGACCTCCTTAATGCAATGTATGTTAGTGCCATGAATCCAATATATATGCAAATAAACCTATTGGATCATATAAGTTCTATATGTGTGCACACCCATTCATCGAAATGCGACATCAATATGCCAGTTCTTCCATTTCCATCCATAAAAGAAAAGAAAATGTACACACATCCATATGCAATATGAAAGTGATTGAGCCGATCTTGGTGCCTAATGTGTTTGTATATGCATCCATAGGCAACCACTAGCAAACACTTGCATCTACTTGCATCCATCAAACATAACATATTTCAAACACATGTTTACATCCATAAGATTCCTATCTAAAGGTCGAAAATATGATGGATAAGATATATTCTATTGACAAAAACAAGTACTGATTAAACTTAGGAAAGGAGTTAAGAACATACCCTCGAAAAGAAAAGGGTACGAAGCACGAATCTTGTCTTTTGTCTCCCAAGTTGCATCTTCTGGGTTATCTCCCCATTGAAACTTTAGCAACTTGATTTCCTTATTGCGTAGCTTCTTAACCTCTAACCCAAGAATACAGGTAGGGACTCATCTAGCTGTCACCTCCCGTTCAACTTCGACTTCTTCCAACATGCTCGACTCAACAACTTCCGTGGTGTCATGTAGGCACTTCCGCAGATGAGAGACGTGGAAAACGTCATGAACACCGGATAGATTTTCTGGGAGCTTTACTCTGTAGGCCATTTGACCAATCTTCTCAATTATGGGGAATGGTCCCAAAAACCTAGGTGCCAACTTACCTACTGATCCGAAGCGAACCACATTCCTCAAAGGTGATACTTTGATAAAATCTAAGTCTCCCACTTCGAATTCGATGTCAGTCCTTCTCTTGTCTACATAGGATTTCTGCCTATCTTGAGCTGTCGTCATTCACCGTCGAATAAGCTCAATCTTTACGGATGTTTCCCTAACCATATCTGGTCCAAGTAATAACCTTTTTGTAGATTCCCACCAACAAGTTGGCGATCTACAGGGTCGTCCGTACAATGCTTCGAAGGGGGCCATGCCGATGCTAGCCTGAAAATTGTTATTATAGGAAAACTCTACTAAAGGAAGATGCTCTTCCCAAGTCCCTCCAAAGTCTAGGATACATAGCCTTAAAAGATCTTCTAGACTTCTATTTACCCTCTCCGTCTGCCCATCAGTCTGAGAATGATAAGTAGTGCTAAAAAACAACTGTGTACCTAATGCTTCTTGCAAGCTCCTCCAAAATTTGCTAGTAAAGATGGGGTCGTGATTGCTCATGATGCTGGAAGGAACTTCGTGGAGACGAACTATCTCACGAACATAAATTGCTGCCAACCATGATGCCGTTCTCTTACCTTTAACAGAAATAAAGTAAGCACTCTTAGTGATTTTGTCAACTATCACCCGAATACTGGTATTACCTTTCTTCTACCAAGGCAAACCATCTATGAAATCCGTAGAGACACTCTCCCGTTTCCACTACGGAACCTCCACCGGGCTTCTTTTGCTCAGCTTTGACTTGCTGGCAAAGCAAATATTGAGAAACAAATTCGGCCATGTCCTTCTTTATCCCATCCCAAAAGAAAACCCTCTTCATATCCCTGTATATCTTGTCACCGCTTAGATGAATGGTCATCTTAGAATGGTGGGCTTCTTCTCGGATTGCCTTTATCAAGCTTCCAGTTTGAGGAACATAAAGCCTTCCATCTCTTCACAACTACCCCTTTTTATCTATGGCATATCTACTAAGGTGACTAGAAGTCTCCCCTCTTCTGAGCTTATCCATGATGTCTAGAATCTATGGGTCACCTTGTTGTGAAACTCCTATCTGATCCACAAGAGTCGGTCATATCTCTAAGGATGCAAATAAATCAGGAAAAACCTTGATGGAAGGTTTAAAATCAAAAGCTAATATGAACTCCAAGTTCTTTCTTTCCAGAAACAGAGGACTCAGAGCCATCCTCTTCCTACTTAGTGCATCTGCCACAACAGTACCCTTGCTGGGGGTATAAGCAATCTAAAAATCATATAAAGCAAAGAACTCCATCCACCGTTGTTGGCTTAAGTTTAGATCCTTCTGTGAGAATAGATACTTGAGAGATTTACGATCGGTGTATAACTCGAACTTTTCTCCAAGTAAATAATGACACCGCGTCTTTAATGCGAATACTATGGAAGCTAGCTCTAGATCTTGGGTGGGGTAATTCTTCTCATGAACTCTCAATTGTCTACCCCCATAACATATTACTTTCCCATTTTGCATCAAAACCGCACCAAGCCCTGTACAACACGCATTAGTGTAAACAACAAACACTTTACTTCCATCGGGAAAGGTCAAGACTGGGGCTGTTGTAAGAGCCCCCTTCAGTCGTTGGAATGCAACGTCATAGTCTATGTCCCATGAAAATGTCAAATTCTTCTTTTTCAGCCTGGTGAGAGGGGATGATATCTTTCTGAAGTCCTTATGAACTTCCTATAATAACTTGCCAACCCAAGAAAGCTTCTCACCTCGGTTGCATTTTTAGGAATCTGTCAATCTTGTGCTGCAACCATCTTCGCGGGATCTACAGCTATCCCTTCTTTGGAGACTACATGCCCCAAGAATCTCACCTCCTTTCTCCAGAAATGGCAATTGGAGAACTCTGCTTTTAGCTGATGGTCACGGAGAGTTTTCAAAACTTCTCCCAAATGCTGGGCGTGCTCTTCTTCACTCTTGGAGAAGATCAAAATATTATCAACGAAGACTACGACGAATTTGTTTAGGAACTCCCGTAACAACCTACTCATCAAATCAACAAAATAGGAGGGTGCATTTGTCAACCCAAAAGGCATAACTAGCCATTCAATGAAACTGTCTGGAGTTCTGAAAGCAGTCATATATATGTTGTCCTCGGCCACCCTCAACTGATGGAACCCTATAGCCAAGTCCAACTGAGAAAATACCGAGGCACCAACAAGCTGATCAAATAAATCATCAATCCTCAGAAGCGGGTGCCTATTCTTCTTGGTGAGCTTATTTAACTCTCTATAGTCAGAACACAAACGAAGCAAACCGTCCGCTTTAGTTGCGAATACTACTGGAGAACCCCACTTAGATATGCTTCGTCTGATAAACCCTTTTTCAAGTAGCTCCCCTACTAGCTTACTCAGCTCCCTCCTTTCCTTTGGAGCCATGTTGCGTACTGGTAATGCAACTGGCTTTGCATTGTCCACCAGATATATGCGGAAGTCAATTTCGCGCCTTGGAGATAAATCATGTACCTCTTCAAAAACATCTAAATAATCTCGAACCACTAGAACAGATTGCAAATCATATATGGATGCATCTAGAGACTCTAGGAAGCTAAGCATAACAGACCCTTGGGGGTCACAAGAAACTTCAAGGGTCTTCCCATGACAAGTCGGGAGTCTAACAACCCTCCTCTCACGATCCAGAATGGCCCAATACGTGGTAAGTCAATCATTCCTAGAATCACCCCATAGCCCACAAACCCGAGCATATACGCGTCGCGTTCAAATTCGACGCCTAACTCAGATATTTTCAAATCCTGACAAATTATCGATAAATGAGCCGAACCTCCAATGGGGTTTGAAACAACTACGGGATCTACTACCATACTAGTAATTAAGTGCAGGGATTCAACCATAGAACTAGATATAAACGAGTGTGAAGCACTAGAATCAAAAAGTGTTCTAAATGGATGGTTTGAAAGAGAAACTAAACTTTGTACGTAAATTTTTCAACTTCTTTCAGGTGCACTACTCGCGAAAGCATGCACCTGCCCTCCAAAAGTCCCTACTCTTTGCCCTTGTCCCTGCGATCCATGTTTCTTTGGGCACTCTTTAGAGAAGTGTCCGATCTCTCTGCAATTAAAGCAACTGGCCTTCCTTCTCTTAAAATCTTTGATCAGGTAGCCCTCCTTTCCACAATTGTGACATTTTCTCTTATACTTGCCTTTATCATCTTTCCCCCTTTCTTCTGCCATTGCTGCCCTTTCTTGGGCCATACCTTCTTATTATGCGATGTCCCCTCAACTTTTGTTTCCTTCTTTTCTCCATTGTCCTCCTCATGCATTAGGGCCATATCAACAAGCTATTTAAAGGTGGCCCCCATTGGAAGATGGGACATTGCTAAACCATGCAGAAGCTTATTTAGCCCCTTAGCAAACCGTAAATCCCTTTTGTGCAGCATGTCTACCAACTCTAGTCCGAATCTTGCCAGCTGGTTGTACTTGTTTACATACTCCTTCACCATCAAATTTCCTTGTTTGAGTGCTAAGAACCTCTTCATCTATATGCTTTTCTCTTCTTGGGAAAGAAATTTCATTTTGAACCTCTGTCTAAAGTCTTCCCAAGTTTCTACTCGACGTCCAGCTTTGGTGACTTCCCACAAAAATGAGGCTTCTTCCTTTAACAGCCAAGCAGCTAATTGAATTTTCCTTCGGTCCTCCACTTCAAGGATTACGAACAAGTCCTCGGTCTCCTTAAGCCAATTTCGAGCTTCTACGAATGTCTCATTCCCATGGAATGACCTTCCTCCCATAACCCGGAAGTCTTTGCAGATTTTGGCAAAGTTGTCAGCTTTTGGAGAGGGGGAGGAGGAATGACTGGTGCAACTGGGGGAGGAACGTCTCTTTGGCCTTCGGCCGACATCGCGACCTCCAAATACCTCCGGAACCATTGGGGTATTGTGACGCCCTGTGGGAGATCAGGGATGTTTTGTTCCCCAGACATGCTGAAGGAAGAAATTTAGATAAAGGACCGAAGGATACTACATATGGCTTTTTGGGGAATGTTTTTCAAAAATATACTTTTCTTTTTTAAAATGCTCTCCTTTTAATACCTTTTCGAAAATAATTTTCAAAAACTTTCATCTAATCTGTTAACCTTCGGCTCTGATACCAAGTATGGCACCCCACGTCGGTTAATGTCACTCACTAAGGGAATGAATTAAGTTTCGTGTAGTGCTATAGGTAAGCAGAAAAAGAATAATTACAAGACAGATATAAATAACACAGCAGCGGAAAATTTTGACTTTTATTTCAAACATAAGGCACAAAAACCATTACAATAAAATAACTTCTGTCTTGCACCATCAGAGTACATAAGTAAATAAAAAGCACCATTCCCCAAATAAAAAGAGATAAGCCATAGTAGAGACAAGAACTTGAGCCATACTTCAGAAGTAGCTCCTAGCAAGATGATATCTGATTCTTGATTAAGTCTGAGTGTTTCCTCCCTGAGAACCTGGAGGGGAGGGGGAGGGGAGGGGCGGAAGAAAGAAGGAGAAACAACAGGGTCAGACATAAATTCTGGCGAGTCTAGTTACTTTTCGCCAGTAGATAAATAAAAGCAACATGACAGGCATATAAAGTGGATAAGAGAAATCACTACATAAAGTTAAGGTGTGACAAGGTAAGCAAGTTAAGGTGTATGTGCATCACTAATGATTACTATGAACTACTACCATCATAACTGAAATGATATGATCCCTTCCACTATAAGTTGGTAGGCTTAGGACATACGTCCAAGTATATCCTAACCCTTACCCTTACCCTAATCGATCGGCTCCCTATCCTGTAGATATCTTATGCTGGCCCCACAGTAGGAGGTATCACTTCCTAAAGTGGCAACCCATGGTGTGCACAACCATATCTACTGGTGTCATGGTCGTCTTAACCCCATCTGCTCGGCCCATGCACGCACATGTCCCTGGTCTGTTTGCGCCGCCCATACCATCCGCCTCGTTTGGATCTCTTACAACAAACCAGTAAGCGTGCCCTCATCTCCTCCTAGCACGGAGGTCTTTACTTGATACCAACTCCAGGTTACTGATTGAAATGGGTCCAACATAATATGATACAAGCTCTCCCCCTTGTGTTGTATCCCCCACTAGGTTTTCCACTGACTATGTATATACCCTTAGGTGTCTTTAATTACATAGCCCTATACTGGTTATGCTTACCCTAAAGGGTGTCTTTGATTTCATAACTTCAATACATTATCTATCGGTTATGTATACCACTAGGTGTCTTTAATTACATAACCCTATTATATTATCTATTGGTTATGTATACAACTAGGTATCTTTAATTACATAACATTATTGGGTTAAGTTCATGGGCCTATATATACATATTACCCACCCCCTCTAATTTACTTAACCCACCACTACCCATCCAATTTTACTTAACCCTAACATAAGTCCATAGTCATATTAAATTAGGTTAAGTAGTGTATATCAATACCATGCCCAATTATGGTTACAATAGGCTAGACCTCCCACATTAGGCCTACAATGTGTGGATGCTGGATATGCCGGTCGGGTCTGGGCAGTCTTATTCCATAGTTGGGCCTAACTTCGTGTCTTAACCCCATTCATATTTGCGTACTTAGACCTCCCACATTAGGTTCAATATTAGTGGCTGCTGGATATGCCGGTCAGGTCCAGGCAGACTTCCACCGCTAATGTAACCTAACCTCGTGTCGTAAGTACAATTTACAATTCCTAATTGTAAATTACTAAACATTCCAATTTAACCCAAATCTACCTATTTCGTTATAGGTAACTATTTCTACGTTTTCCCCATTTGAATTACATGTCCCATTACATTTAACATTACATAATTCATGCCAATTATAATCCTTTTTTCCCTATTTCCTCTCTAACGTATTCGTACATATTTTAACGGCATCTAGGCCATAAAGTAGCCAAGCTATAACAATAAAAAGGGAGTATGACAAGGGTGATAGTTTCAACATGTCTTGGCATAAACATGAACATAAACTGGCATAACAAAGTGAACGGACATGTGATTAACATCGTAATAAAGTGGATATCAAACTAGTAACTTGTGGCAATCTCTATGATGTTCAAGTAAGCATAATGAGATCTAGATTAAAAATTAGATGTCCAATTACTTAGATCTAACATACATAGGTTGACATAATAAAATGTTTAGATCTAAAGGTGGGTTCACATGTCAAGTTTACAACATATCTCAATGGATCACAATATGACAGGTGAAAGGTGATTAACATAAAGATCTAGATCCAAGTGATGCCACAATTGTCCAAATTAATAGATAACATGGTTACAAGTCAAGATCCACATAAGCATCATAATCGAATCAACACAATTTTATTAGATCTAGGAAAATAGATCTGTCATGACATAGTATGGAATTTCACATTAACACAGAATCATGTATTACAACATATCCAATTCATAGTCTTTCAAAGTATACTTTTATTTATCTAAACCTGAAAGTAATCTAGAAACTCACAGCGTTAGGTTTAGAGAATTTAGGAAGAATGGATCTAGAATTTTTGAATTGGATTTGTAGAATATGTTGTTGTAGAAACAGTTCAGTTCGCACTCCACCACATATGGCCTCCATGGCTCCCAATGAAGAGAATATGAGAAATATGACACATATATATAGCGCCAGACCCCCTTGAAACAGAGTGCCACCTTAGCCCTTGGGGTGTCGACACCCCTGTGGGTGGGTCGAACCCTGGGTCGACACCCCTCTAAGGGGATCGACCCCCTAGAGCATGAATTTTGCCGCTCAGAGTAATTTTTCGAATTTGAATCCTCTGGATAGGATTCTGACTCATCTCCGACTCACCTCTGACTCAAGCGTATATATAAAATATTTCTGTGCGTATACAAATTTAAAACCTTCTTAACTTCTTCATACGGTGTCCGTTTTACGCAAACCAAGCGTCTATCTTGACCATAATTTCTAGACGGGCGCAATGGTGCAGTCTGTTTCCTCTAATTATGAAAATTAAATTAATTATTGTTTAATTTATTCTCTTTAATGTCGTTAAAAATTCAGGGTGTTACAGAATCCAAATAAAATAATTTCGTTACCAAATTCCTAAAGCCGCAAAATCTCATTTTCCAGCCATATTATTTAATTGTTATTTTAAATTATTTATTTATTATTAATACTTATGAATTTTATAGGGTGTTACATTCTCCCTTCTTCCCTTAAAATAGATTTAGTCCCGAAATCTTTTTAAGGGGAAAAAATAAACTCGCTCGAAACATCCATTTTGTACACCCATGTTATTTATAATTCATCATAACTTGAAGTGATTATGAACTGCATATCCACTCAAGTGAGCTCTAACCAAGCATGTAGGTGTAATAAGCGATGCAATATGCATGAAAACAACCTAAATATGCATATATTTCTATATGAGTGTTCGGTGCAATGGTGTTGCAACCATTTCCTAACATCTAATCTAGAAATCACTATGCATCTGTAATCAATATTTTGAGGAAATGTTTCTTGTGAAAAGCTCTGGTTGAGCAAGTCTCTTCTTATCCACGGTCTCCCATGTGCTTTCTGCTAGATCATTTCCCCATTGCAATCGGACAAGGTGAATGGTTTTGTTGTGGAGTCTCTTGATTCCGTGCTTCACAATCCTTGCAGTTGCACGGGGTACCCTGGACTCCAACTCAAGTTTTTCTATGTCCCTAATTTTATCAAACTCGGGTCTGATAGCAAAATCATGAAGGCATTTCCTTAGATGATATACATGAATAATATATTGGATTCCCGATAGACGCTATGGGAGATCCACTCGATAGACCAAAGATCTTATCTTTTTGATGATATTAAAAGGCCCAATAAATCTAGGAGACAACTTCGTAGTCTTCTCAAACCGAACAGTCTCATTAAGAAAGGAACTTTTATGAATACTAAATCTCCAACATTAAACTCAAGTACCTTCCTTCCTTATCGACATACAATTTCTGACGGTCTTGGGCTGCCTTCATCTTCTGGCTAATCAAAGTAATCTTCTCCATGGAATCACGGATGAAGTCTGGTCCGAACATAACCTTGTCGGTGGTTTCCCACCAAAAAGTTGGCTATTTGCATGGCCTCCCGTAAAACGCTTCGAAAGGTCCCATATCAACCGTCGTTTGAAAACTATTACCATGTGTAAACTCCACAAGCGGTAGGTGCTGCTACCAAACTCCTCCAAAGTCAATGATGCATGCTCTGAGCAAGTCTTCTAAGATTTTGTTTACTCTTTCTACCTATCCATATGTTTGCGGATGATAAGCTGTGCTTAGATTGAGGGTCGTTCCCTATGCTGCCTGTAGGCTTCTCCAAAATTCACTCGTGAATAAGGGGTCTCTATCACTTACGATACTTGATGGAATACCATGTAGTCTGACTACCTCTTTGACATATAATTGGGCTAACGAGGCAGCAGTCCTTACTTCTTGATTGATATAAAATAGGCACTTTTGGTCAAACGATCTTCCACAACCCAAATAGCCTCATTAATTTTTGGCTTCTCTAAAGTCTATGGAAATATGTTCCCACTTCCACGTGGGGATCTCAAACGGTAACAATAATCCTTCTGACTTCCCTTGCTCCTCTTTAACTTTTTGGCATGTTAAACATTTGGCCACATTCCTTCCCAATGAAGATTCCTTTTCATATCCTTGTACATTTTATCCCCACCAGGGTGTTTGGTCAATTTTGACCTATGGCACTCCTTTAGAATTTCTTTCCTCAACCTTCATCTTTACGGACGTAAAGTCTTCCACCCTAAAGTAAACTTCCATCACCACCGATCGAATATCTAACTGAATGGGAAATGGTTTCTTTCTTCCCCACTTTTTCCTTTATGCTTCTTAATTCCTTGTCAAAGTCTTGTGCGCTTTGGATCCTTTCTCTTAGGGTAGGTCTAATTATCATAGCCCCAAGAAAACCATTAGAAGTCATTGGTGAGGGCTGCAAATTTAAATTAGCGAGGAACTCCAATTGTTTCCATTCTGTTATCACATTCAAAGTCGCATGTTTCCTACTTAAAGCATCTTCCACGACATTCCCCTTTTCTAGGGTATAATGGATCATAAAATCAAATGAGGAAATATATTCCATTCATCTTTGTTGTCTCAAATTTAGGTCATGTTGAGAAAATAAATACTTTAGGCATTTATGGTCAGTAAAGAGTTCAAATCTCTCCCCTAAAAGATAATGCCTCCACATCTTAAGGGCAAACACTACTGCGACTAACTCATGGTCATGAATTGGGTATCTTTTCTCTGGATCCTTCAGTTGTCTATAACATAGAAAACTACTCTTCCTTCTGGCATAAGGACTACTACTAAACCGGTCCCATATGCGTCGTTGTAAACGGTGAGCAATTTTGAATCGTTGGGTATAATTAGGACTGGTGCGTTATTTAATAGTTACCTTTATTTCTTAAAGGCTATATCAAATTTATTAATCCAAGAGAACACCAAATTCTTTTTCGTAAATTGGGTTAATGGAGTAGAATCTTTGCAAAGTCTTTAATGAATTTCCTATAATATCCGGCTAAACCAAGGAAGCTTCTTACTTCTGTAGCATTCTGAGTTATTCTCCGTTCCTTGATTGCCTCGATCTTGTGGGGTCTATAGAAAGCCTTCACTTGACACAATATGTCCTGAAAATCTCACTTTTTCCATCCAGAAATGGCACTCTGAGAATTTTTCTTTCAATTGGTTCTTTCTTAATATCCCTAACACTTGTCTCAAGTGTATTTCATGCTCTGCACGATCTTTTGAAAATATAAGGATATCATCTACGAAGACTATCACAATTTTATTTAGAATGTCCCCAAAAAATCTATTCATGAGGTCAACAAAGAAAGCGAGTGCATTCGTTAGTCCGAAGGGAATAACTTCCCAATGGAACAATCCGTCTGGCATACTAAATATAGTTTTGTCCTTGCTTTCCTCAGCAATTCTTAACTTTTGAAATCTAGTAGCAAGGTCTAGTTGGGGAAATACTCGGTCTCCTCATGAGTGTCAAGTTGATCGATTCTAGGTAAAGGGTACCTATCCTTCTTGGTCAATTTATTAAGTTCCCTATAGTCCACATAAAGTCTCAAAGATCTGTCTACTTTGGTGGCAAATACGAGAGGTGCACCCCATTCTGAGGTACTACGACGAATGAAACCTTTTCGCAACAACTCTGAAATCTGCTTATCTAGTTCTCTTCTTTCCTTAGGCGCTACATGCCTCAAGGGTAGTGCTACAGGTCTAGCATCCTTCTCCAGATCTATACGCACTCTGTGGCGCGGAAGTCTCGTGACTTCCTCGAAGACATCAAAGAATTCACATACTATAGGGACCAAAGATGGTCCTTCAGAACTAGAAGATAAGGAATATAATAACGCTTTATCCTTGTTCCTAACATTACAAGGAATATTCAAGCTACGTCCTCCTCGGCTCCTAAGATGAACAATCCTCTTATCACAATCTAGGACGACCCCATAAAACGATATCCAATCCATACTTGGATAAGGTCATACCACATAAAATCAAATGCATATGCTTTGCAATGGAACTCGACATTGTCGACCTCCAATACTAGGTCTTACACAAGAATTCAAGATACTTAGATCCTCCGATAAGGTTGGCCACCTCTATCGTAATATTGGAGATAGATATGGTAAGGTTCAACATATTTACTAATCGCTTGGAGATAAAAGAATGGACTATTCCGGAATCGAACCAAACCGAACTTCCTAAAATAGAGGGTATATCTTCAAGTGCGGCCTGCCTTTGGTCTCTTGGGGGTCGGTTTTGAATTGGTGCTGCCTTTATTACGTAGTTCTGGCCACTCTTGACAACTTTGGGCTTTGGGAAATCTTTGGACATGTGTCCTTCTTTATGGTAGTTGTAACATTTTCCCTTAAACTACTTTTTCACTAATGAGGTCCTACAATCCTTGGCCTCATGGCCCTTACGGTTGCACCTTGTACAAGTCTTTGTGTCCATTTTAAATTTGTTCTTCTTCTAGTTTTTACGCCATTCCTTTTTCTTATTTTTATTGGAGATTTCTCCTTTTTCCATTTTTTGTCCTCCCTGGCACTTTCTGCCGTGTATAGGGTAGCTGTCTCAACTAGAGTTTCAAAAGTACCCTAAATGTTACTTGGGCTATAGGGTTACGCTCAAATTGGAGTTCAGTTCTTTAACAAATCTAAGGGCTTTGTTCATGGGGTGTCCATCAATCCTCTTCCAAACTTGCATAGTTTGGTAAATTTGGATACATACTCTTGCAAGCTCAAGCTTCCTTGCTTCAGGTGGATGAATTTCTCTAGCTTGATAGTCATTTCTACCCTAGGAAAAATTAAAGCTTCAAAACGGGTTTTGAATTCAGCCCGTGTTAATATCCGGCCCTTGTTTTCCATCAATACTAAGTTCCACCATTCAAGGGCCTTGTCCTTCAAATTCCAGGCCGCAATTCTCCTCTTCACCTCATCAGGCTAGTCAGTTGCTTCAAAAATTATTTCATAGTCCATTAGCCAAGACTGGGCACTAGCAAAGCCTTCCTTTCTAGAAAATGTTTTCCCTACAAGATGCGTAAATATCTTACAAAGGCTGGAAAAGTCAAAGGCTACCTCAGCGGTAGGAGCTGCAGGGCCCGGTGGGACAGGATTAGCAATAGCGACCTGTTCAATGGTACATATACTATTGAAACCATTTTGGCAAATAGCGGGGTCTTGCCAGGTTATCCTCTCCGATGGGTTTTCAGCCATTCTACTACCTAAAAAGAAAAGGAAGAATCCTTTAATGGATAAACCTGAGATACTATATGAGTTGAAAAAGGAAGAAAACAATAATGATGCCTATTATAAATGCGTATGCTTATTGGGGGTAAATATATATATATATATAGTTTGAAAAATTAAAATTAAAATTTTAAATGAATGATTCAAGGGATTCTAACTTTTACTGAGGTTGAGTAATGTTTGGTGTAGGCAGTTCTAATGGTAAACTGCACCACGTCTACGGCAATATAAGGGTGTGCACGGGGGGGGGGGGGGGGGATAGATGGAGGAGGTCAACGCCGACCTCTGACCGAGGTTTAGAAGTGTCCGGTGGTGTATGGTGGTATAGCGTAGCAGCTTCTTGGATCAACATATATAAAAGCTGCTGAGTTGCTTTCGGGTTGAACACCCATAATTTAGATCATTTGATGGGGAAAGAAATGGAGAGCGTGGATGGGTTTAGGAAGTAACGACACACATATAGAGGAGATCACGGTGGACGGACAATTGCTTTAGGGTATGTGCATGTGCACATATGCACTTGTGCGCACTTCAGAGCTTCACTGGAGCTTGTAAAAAGAGGAAGAAATAAGGGTGGACTGTTTTGATAAGCTGTTGCATGGACTGTTAGGTGTAATTGGGCTTTGGGATCAGTGCATTTTCTATAAATTCACTAGTTTGGAGATACTTGTTGTTTTTGCTTTGTTGATCAATATTTGTTTTGCACAGTCGCTAGTTTTAATATATACATTGGATGTGTAAGTTTAGGTAGTCGTGCAGTTTCTAGTTCCAGAATTTGGAATTTTTTTTTTTGGAAATGGTAAATGATTTCATAAGCGATGACTTCATACTATGATTTGGCTTGTGAATTGTTTGCACGGTTTCACAGATGGGAGTACTTCGAGTTTTCATGACCAGCTTGTAGCTTTGATCAATAGGTGCATGGATGCATTTGGGGTTCAGTACCTTGTGACACATTGGTTGTATTGAAGTATGGAAATTATTCTGCCCAATTTTTTATTTTATGTATGGCAATAGAAGTAGCTAAAGCTTCAGCCTTGGTTCATACATATTGGAGAAAATGTATGACACTTGATCTATATGGTTTTTGCAAAGTATTGGGTTAGTTTACATAAGTACTGAGGTAGCCTATACGTTTTACTACAAGTACTGGTTGTATTTTTGATTTCCTTTTATTGTTAGTTGGTTAGGTGGAAAGTAGATGTGTTAATAGGGAATGTTGTTGAAGCGGTGTAGTGTACAGTGTTGTATATAAGTGTGTACAATATTCATATGTGTTTATTGAATAAAGAACCAATTCTCAAAAAACATCTGGTTTTAAAATCCTAGAGTTTAACACAAAATATTTTTATATATAAAAGTACAAAGTAGAAGGGAAGAAGGGGATTTGTGTAAGGAAGTAGAAATGAGATGTGGTGGTTATGCAGGCTTATAAATATTAAGCAATTATTATTTTAATAAAATTTAATTATTTTGATTTAAATAGGAGAAATAAAGATAATAATAATACAGAGAATCGAGAAGCTATTTTGTAATTGTAGAAATGGGTGTCGTCATATAAACTCAAATTCAAATCCTCAGTATTTATATATACGTACGTTTATATATAGTCTATTGGAAAAGAAAAAAAGAATTAATTTATTACCCAATAATTGTGAATGTTGTTATGTCGAATAAGTTGCTATCCAAAAATTTAATAATTTCAAACTGTTACTAGTTTGAAATTATAACTTCGAATCATTATTAATTGTTGATGTTGTGATGAATAATTGTTGTTAATTATCTGTTATACTCTGAAATGATCAGTCAGATCAAAATTAGTTAAAATAAAACGTTGAAACTTTTTATTTTATCTAAATCGTCTTGTGCCGATTACTGTTTTGAAATCAGAATTTAGATATGTATAAGTTAATTAAATATAATGGACATGTCATGAAAATTACTTATGTTCTGAAATAATTTAAATAAATTGATTTACTTATACACATTGCTTAAATTTGATAGTTAAAGAACCGACTATCAAACAAAAATTCCTTATGTGTTAGTTTGAATAGACGGGGATTGGAACTAGATCCAAAACCAGTTCGAACCAATTTTATGATTCGTTAGCAACTTGCTGGAATACGATGAGAGTAAAGACCGTAGATCTTCATATGCGGAGGAAATACTTAATGAATTTCTGTTGGTAGCTCTTGGAGATATTTTGACAGTGATTCTGTCGTGATTGAAATTTATAAATTGGCAAGGATTACTCGCTACTGATCCATGGTGTGAAACCTATATTTGATGCAGTAGTAGAGTACCTTTGACTCATCTAGTTCTTGGATGACTTGTATGGTCGAATGTCTGACAGATATTTTCTAAAAACCACATACGTTGATTTTTACAAATATACCGTGTTGGTGGAAAAAAAAGATATTTCTCTTACATCCATAGTATATTTGTGGATGTCACTTAGTGATTTGATGGATCTGACAATGTGGCATTCAAAGTAATTGGTGGTTAGATGTTCTAAAGGTAAATTCTAAGCTCAAGCCTCATCACCTGGGAATTGACGAAAATCGGGCAGGTAGCATGGCTAAGTGGGTCGCTCCAAATTAGGGTGTATAATCACCTATCTAGAGTAAATTCATTTCCTTCTTTACTCTTTTCGATGCTGTCCCTTTTCAAGAAACGGTGGTTTGAGCCCAACCGTTGGTGATATACATTCGATACATTGAAGCAAAATGAGTGGTCGGTCATGTATGGCCGAGTTGCAAGATGTTCTTGTTGACCGCAGTGTATTCCCCACTAGAGATACACTATCAGAAGGTAGTTCCATACCTTATCATAGTCGGAATCCATTACCCAATAAGCGCAATAGTTTGGATTGTATATTTGAAGTGTGAGATGCCAGCGTTCTGCTAGATTGCTATTTACTTGATTTAGACACTATGATAATATTAGAATAGTTTTATTATCAAGAATGTTTTGGGTTAACTTAAGATAAAAACCATCCATATTTATGTGTGGATCGGTCTTACGGTTATCCCTTCTTTCAAAGGATTTTAAATGTTAAATAAATCTGTTTTAAAATCGTTTACTCACACCAGTCCAATGACTGACCTAGAGTTTATTTTTCTGTGTTTTCCCTAAACTCTTAGGTGCCAAAATTTGTACAAGTAGTTCAGGATTTTTTAGATACACTTGGAGGAGCTTGGAGATGTAGGCTTCAGCGTTAGATATATATAAGAGTTTATTTTCGTTGTGATGTATATATGTTGTACTCTGATGATGTATGTAAGTATAAATACCAGTTTTGAATTTCAAGTATTATAATATATTTTATTCGATTCTGCTGTGAGATTCATGGTATACTGATTTGTTGTGTTATGTTCTTCTTTTCCATTTATTCTAACTTTCTTTCTTTCTATTTCTTATCCTCTAAATTCTTTCTATTAACGATTTTTTAATTTCTGATGTTTTATTTATCAGTATGTGATGCGGGATATGTATTGGTATCGATCATTAGGTCTGGAAATTTTCGTGTGTTTACAATTGGTATCAGAGCGAGGTTTAGAAATAACCTTGCCTTTGTGGCGTAAACTGATGGAGATGGGGTTAGAAATAGCTTAGATTGAGTTAGAGTGTATATATATGAGCATGTACTTGTTAATTAATATAAAAACAACTTTATATTGTGCTGATTGGTTTGGCAAGTGGATTATGAATTCTGGTCGATACAGGATTTCAAATTGTATCAATAGGTGCTTCTAAACACTCGAGCAAAGTAATTCGACAAATTATTGTTTTAAATGATGGGTAAATAGAATAATTTTACCTAAATTTTATTTAATAAAATAATAATTTTGTGAAATTATTATAAATGGCTATGTTGGTTGTTATTATATCTTTAGGATCGTTGTAGAAAAAATTATATAAGAATAAAATATACAAATGAGATGAACCAAAACTAAATTCAAACTAGAACTTGAATTTTAAATCTCGGGAAGGAAGAAGAATATTTTTAGGAATATTATAAAGTAATATAATATTATTTTGGAAAGACTTGGATTATAATCATTTTAAATGGGTTTTGAAAGTAATATAGCACTGAACTTACTTCAGTTGCTTAGAAATAATATTGATAATGATTGCAACATCCTTAATATTTATATTTGAATTTCTAGGTGACAAATTGCTGCTTTAGAAAGATGGTTTGAAAGAAACAAGTTGTTTGGGGAAATTCAGGGATTTTGAAATAAAGATATGTGATTTCAGACTGATTTGAAATAAAGGTTGGAAATTTGGAATAAGGAACTTGACAATTTAAATAGAACAAGTCAAGTGGATTGTATTGAATGGACTAGAGTTGACTGAGGTTAAGTTGGATAGAATTAAATTGGATTGGAGTTTAAAAAGAGAATTTGAAACAGATAAATATATTTGAACAGATTTGATTCAGACCAATGAGTTTTGGAATTAATTTCCAAGTATAATCAGATATAGTTAGGGTTGTTAAGAATTAAGAATGGAGTTAAGGAACAGGAACATAACTGATGATTGGTTAAGTTTAATAATTTTCTCAGTATTGACCTAATGTTGATTTCGGTCTTCAGGTTTGATACTTAGAGGATTATTCTCTTCCAAAGGTATGGTTAGGGACTGATGAAGGTTAAAGGATATAAATGCATATGTATTAATGGAAATATTTTGCAACTATAATAACAGATATTCGTAAGTTATGAATATGGCTGTGATTTATAGCTAATTGCTGATGTATTAAATTTGATTGCAGTGAAATATTTGGTAGACAAACTGTGCATTATGGATGCCTTGGTTGATATGATTGTTAGGGGAAGACCTATATATGTCTATAATTTTGAATATAACTGGAATCTCCTCATTACTCTTTAATCTTGGGGATGAAATTATTTGGGGGGGAGGGGAGTAGATTGTAACGACAAAGTTTTTGGACTAATTCTCAAATCTATAATTTATAGATTATACTAGTAATTGGATTCAAATGGATAAATTTGATTTAAATATTATAGAAATTCATGATAAACAATTATTATATAATTGTCTATGTGTATATTTAAATTAATTATCTTCATCAATGTATGAGTATATAAGCAAGTAAAACTTGGGATTTGTTTTATACGAAAGGTAAACTAGATAAAATCCAACTATTTGTTACTAATAATGTTTATTGTCGAATTTTAGTAACAAATCAAAATATGATTTCTTAAATAATTTCTTGTAGAAATGTTATTATGAATTCATTATTGTACAAGAAAGAAAATCAAACAAGGAAACAAATCAGAAGAAAATTCAAAATACAAAAGACACAATCGAACTCTAATATTTTGATTTAAATATATAAATGGAAATATATGTGTCTACATGTTAACATAAGCAAGAAATTTAGAATTCAAAAAATATTTTGTATTTCATATTAAATCAAAGAGGATAGTATTGAATGTATAAAATTTAAGTCTGCTTTATTTATCCAATATATATATATATGTATATGTATATGTATGTATATGTATATGTATGTATATATAAATATATTTACAAGATACATGAAAAAGTATGTAATGGTTGGTCAAACAAAGATGAGTAATGTCTGCACAAAAAATATAATTGTTGGTATATCGTTAACAAGAAGAATGCACATGGAAATAGCACCTAAAAGAACTGTGTTTCTACTGCAAACCTTTTTGCACATAAATTCATTGATGACCCATGTTAAGCATACATTGAGCAAAGAAGTTTTAACATGAATTTTTGTTTTATGTATGACATGTCAAACTAAAATTTTAACATTTTTTAAGAGTAATATTCGACAACTGCTGTTTATATGTTAAATACATGCTTTATCAGACAACATTTGTAATTCCAATATCAGTTTCACATTCACATCACGTGTAGTTGATGGCACAATGTACTAAGCTTGTTTAATAAGTCTACTTCTCCAACAAAATGAAATCTCCATAAAAAGAGCAATTTATGTGTAGCATTATCCCGATATAAGAAAATCTAGTGACTTGCCATGTATAATGCTTAGTGCATTACACTGGCATGTGTTTTCAAAGCTAGTTCCATGTATTTAAAAGTATGCATCTAGACTATAATAGGAATGACATGAAATTTAACCAAAAATATTAAAAGAGACAATAGCCTGCTAGTGAACTCATATAATTACAATGAGAAGGAAAGATTTAACAACCTAGACCAGTAACATTAAAAGGAAAGAAAATAGCTAGCATAAAGGAAAATAGAGCTGAAATGTGATATTGGATAGGTTGAACTAAGGATGGTTTTTTCTAATATGAATAGGACCTATGCATGTACTTATGGCGTAGAAATAACAGGGCATGGCTATGTTTTTATGAGAAAATTTGGAAGCCTTAGATTTGATTTATGCATCAGTAAACATTACAACTCTTCATACTGCATATACCTTCCTGTCTAACACCTTGTATAGCTTACCTTTATTCACCTATAAATACACATCGAAACCCCATAGGCAACACACATTGAGCTGTTCCTAAAAACAAATATACACAAAGCAAAATCGTGGAACTAAAATGGTAGAGAAACAGTGTGAGATAGAGAAAACCTGGAGCTATAACTATGTGCAAGCTTAAGGAAAACAGTAGCAAGAGAATGAAGTTTTAAACCAAAATCAAAGATTGGAAGAGAATAAAAACATAGAGCAAAAGATTGGAATTGAAGAAAGATAGAGAATAAAATAGGATAGACCTGGAATGAAAATGGAAAGACAATGGGTAAATAAGTGAGTAAACATCTGAATTGTCTTTACTGTTTATGTTAAATTCTAAGTTAGATTCAAACTTCATACATGCTGATAGGTACCCAGTATACTAAACCTAAAATATTGAAGTGTTTAATTATGCTCTGAAAGGTGAACATACCTAAGACGGAAAAAACAGAACACGGTAGTTTATATTTGTGAGTAAATACTCATGATCTCGATTGTTTTATATTTTATTTAGATTAGACATGAATATATGTATCCATGGGTGCTAGTGATTGTATAATGTTATATATGTAAGTTGCTTCATATTGGACTTAATCATAGTCAGCAATCTAAAACCCTATATGTATGAATTATACACAAAAACACATATTCAGTTAGTTTAAGAATGCACATCTTAGATTATAGTATGTATTAAGAGTTAAATTTAAAATGGATTTTGTTCTTTTATGCCTAAAGAATATTTTAAATATCATTTTTCTTCGAATAGTAACATATAGATGAAATACAGAAAGGAACTCATCGATGTCAATATTTTTTCAAACATCATTAAATTAAGAATAAGGCATACGAGTGAAATAGCAATTCAAAATCATAAATTTCAATATCAAAATCATGATTTTTAGTAATATAGGTTGAGTGAATTTCTGAGATGACCAGAATTTGTATTTCAACCAAAATTAGGTGACAACGGTGATAGATGACCATGACATTGGCACTGTAGAGGCGTGGTGGTATAAGGACCATAGGAAAAATATAAATTTAATTTTTAAATGAATGGTTCAAGAGATTCTAATTTCTAGTGGGGTTGGCTACTGTTTGGGGTAGGCATTTTAATGGTAAACTGCACCACGTCTATGGCAATACAAGCGTGCGCACAAAGGGGAGTAGATGTAGGAGGACGACGTTGACCTCTGACTAGGGTTTAGTGGTGTCCGGTGGTGTATGGTGGTATAGCGAAGTTGCTTCTTGGATCAACATATAAAAACACTACAATAAAAAGACCCTATTACAACTGTAGTTTTACAACAGTCACAAACTGATACTTGTAATAAAGAATTTTTACAACCTTTTTTATTACAAATAGTTGTTATAAACCTACTTTCAACAACTGTTCTATTTTGCCACTTGTAATAGAAATCTATTACAACATTTCTTTTTTTCGAGTTGTAATAAATAAGTATAGTAACAAATGATAATAATATTAATTATTAATTTATAAATAGTGATTCTTCTTAAATAATAGTATTGATAATTCATAAGTATTATTATTTTTGAAATATTATAAAATTAATAATTAGTATAGAGATTTTAAATTCTAAATATTTAATAATCATTTATTAACAAATAATAATTTGGAATTAATAATCAAATATGCAAAGCATTAATAAATAAATATGCAATAAATAAATAAATCATTAATAAAATTATTAATTAGTAAATAATTGGTAATTAATAATTACCAATAATAACTAATTACTGTAATTATTAATAATTACCACTAAAAATATTTTATAATTAAGAATTATGAAGTATTAACTAATAATTAACATTTAAAAAGTAATATTTAATCATTATGAATTAATATTTAATATTTGATTAATTTTTCAATAATTCATGTTCAATAATTAAGAAATTGTAACAACCCGTATTTTCAATAACCTGTTATAACGTAAATCGAGGCAGAATTTAATTTATAAATCTGAATCAAGGGAAACGGGCTATGCCATTGCGTTCGTCTCGGAAAAATACGCGAAATAGAGTTCGAGTTTTCGAAAATCGGAGTCCGTATGACCCGATTAAGGCCCAATGAAGTTTTCAGAAAATTTCAAGTTCAAAACAGATTTGAATTTCATGTTCAAATTTCGAATTTCGGGCCTGGAAGGCTAGGCGGGAAACACACCCCACCTCCGCCAGGGTGGCTCTTGCAAGCACTCTGACTTTGGAGGGGCGTTTGTACCGGGTAAACATGCATAATGATATATCAAGGCAGAACAAGAACATATGTATATATGTAAACATAGTAAATAAGATAAGTAAAACAACGGAAGATTTCAAACTATTTCAAAACAAGTCTGGTACAACATAATGTCAACTTTCCAAATACACAAGTCTAGATAAAAACAACATCACTGAAAAACTGAAATACATAAGTACTATCCCCAAAATAAGTGATAACCATAGCTAGCTTCATGTCAAGACTGTACATGAGCTAAAATCCCACAAGCAAGCGATCAGAAATCCAAGCTAAGCTCCAATATTCCCACCCTGAGAACCTGGGGGGGGGGGGGGGGGAACGGAAGAAAAGAGGCGAAAGAAAAACAGGTCAGTTAAAAAGACTAAGTAAGCCCTACTACAATCAATGTAAACTGATAAAGTTAACTGGCATGAGAAGCAGGGATGAACATAAGGATGACTACATACTGGCATGATAGATAAAGGTGTCATCACATAATCAGGTTTAAGGTTCTGCACCACAGGTGTACTAGCAAACTAACATGACTTGAATAAACACGTATTGATCCCTTGGCCCAAGCTTTGACCCAATAACATGAAATGACCCTAATACGAGGTCCAATAACATGAAGTGACCCTAATACGAGGTCCAATAACATGAAATGACCCTAATACGAGGTCCAACCAAACGGTCTAGTCGATCGGCTCCCTATAAGCCTAACTCGTCACGTGTTGGTGTCAATACGGCCCAAACATAATTGTAGTCAGACTGTGCCGGGTCTCCCGTCGGGTGTATCAAGCCCTAGGGTGTCAACCCCTGGACACCATAAACGTAAGTGCACATTCTAGATCTACTGGTACCCATGCTTGACTTCTCCAAATACGGACTACGTGCACGACCATAGTCCATCCGGAACTACATCGGCGTACCACTCTGCCGTCGTTTTTGGTCACTTACCTCAAGTCCAGTAATCGTGCCCCCCACCCTAGCCTAGTCCCTAGGGTCTTAATGATACAAACTTGGGATTACTCCTGGAGTGGACCCCCATTGCTAGGATTTTCTAGTGGGTTAAGTACGGTTTAACCCTCTTGCTAATCATGGATTAACTTGGTTAAGTGTAACGATGAGTTCACGACTTAACCCTGATTAATCTACCAAGCCCAAATTGGTTAAGTATTAAGTGGACCATGACTTAACCCTAATCATGAGGCATTAATAAATTAATGTGCCTTAACCTCTCACATTAGACTTTGTTGCGATTACTAGTTAAGACGGGCGGGTCCGGGTAGCTTTACACCACAACTTGGTCTAACCTCGGGTTCAGGTACAACATGACCAACTTCTTACATTGGGTCCTATTGTTTTTAGCAACTAGTTAAGCCGGTCGGTTCCGGGTAGTTTTATGCTACGAACTCAACCCAACATCGAGTTGGTCACACTTATATTTTCTAAGTGTCATGTCCATCATGTTTCCAAAACATATTACAAGTTTTCAAGCATTTGGGTAGACCTAACTTAATAGGTAAATTCCCAATGGGTAGACCTAACTTAATAGGTAAATTCCCAATCTTATGTTTTCATGTCTTTTAAGTTTACCCAACCCCAAACGCAATCCCATCGCTTACATAATCGCAATAGCGCATAAAGGATAGAAAGAGGGAACTTGGCATAAAGATGACAAATGGTGTTGAAGCCATAAGTTTAACATGGTGGCATATGAAATGTACATATGTTCATATACTTCCATATTGCATCATTAGGCCTCAAAAGTATGCATAAAACCAAACTTAGCATATAAGTGATACATGGTGATAAATGACATGTAGAAGTTGACATAAGATCGCATTTAGCCTCACATGCAAGTTATCATAAGGGATATGATAACTTACATGTTGCCAAAATGCAACCTTTAGCATAAAGCTTGAAGCTTTAAGCTCATAAACCCAAGATAAGCTTGCATAACATGATAACATGAGCAAAATGATCAACCCAAACTTGCATAACATAACTTGCCTATCATATGGCAAACTTGCATATCATAACATAGCAAACTTGCATAACATAACATGATAAACTTGCATATCATAACATGGCAAACTTGCATAACATAACATGATAAACTTGCATATCATAACATGGCAAACTTGCATAGCATAACATGATAAACTTGCATATCATAACATGGCAAACTTACATAGCATAACATGGTAAACTTGCATATCATAACATGGCATACTTGCATAACATAACATGATAAACTTGCATATCATAACATATCAAACTTGCATAACATGACATGGTAAACTTGCATATCATGGCAAACTTGCATATCATAATGATCAACCAAACTTGCATCATTCATTTAACTTTAGAGTTTAAATATGAAAGTAGAAAAGGGCTTACAATGCTTATGAAGACACAAAAATATATATAGATTGAGACAAAGCCCTTATGCAATCAAATAAACCCAAAATGCAAGCTCCAATAGAAAAACCCTTGAGCCAAAATGATCAAAACCCTTGCTTTATGATGTAAATATGGAAACTTGACTTGAATGCAAGCTAATGACACTCATACAAGCTTGAAAACACTTGTATGCATGGAAAATCTCTCATAGAAATAACTTAGGAATTTTATGAAGAGAGTGGAGGCCATGAGAGGAATGATTTTGCCATAGTTTAGTTACTTGAATGAATAATGATGATTTAGGGTTAGGTTAGGGGCTTATTTATAGAGATTAGGATTAGTTTTAGCCTTAGGATTAAACCCTAGTTCTAATCTCAGCCCTCAAAACCGAATCTGGCCCCCAAACTCAACACAACTCCCAAAATGGTGCACCAGGCAAAACTGCCCGGCTGAACCAAGTCGACAGCCAAGTCGACAGGGCTGTCGACTTGGGTCCAACCAAGTCGACTGCCAAGTCGACAGGCCTGTCGACTTGGTTGGCTTGGCGGGAAATTTCCCGCCTAGCCTTCCAGGCCCGAAATTCGAAATTTGAACTTGAAATTCAAATCTGTTTTGAACTTGAAATTTTCTGAAAACTTCATTGGGCCTTAATCGGGTCATACGGACTCCGATTTTCGAAAACTCGGACTCTATTTCGCGTATTTTTCCGAGACGAACGCAATGGCATAGCCCGTTTCCCTTGATTCAGATTTATAAATTAAATTCTGCCTCGATTTATGTTATAACAGGTTATTGAAAATAGGGGTTGTTACATTCTCCCCTCCTTAAAGGATTTCGTCCCCGAAATCTTCAAGTTAGGAAGAACGTATCCTACCATCCAACATCCATCTACTCAAAACATCATCCACGCGCAATCATTGTCCTTACAAGATTCTAAATGTTGTATGAACATATGCAAAGGTGTGTGTATATGTACTTATCTAATGCAAATATCATCAATGCAAATTATGTTAGTGAAATGAATCCATATGTATGAAATCCCTAACATAATGTAAAACATCTATATGTGTGCACATAACATACATCCATATGCAAAGTCCATGTGATAGCACAACATATTCATCCATGAATAAGCATAAACACTCATGCGTATGCAATATGAGGAGTGTGTGAGCCGATCTAGTGCCTAATGTGTATAATGCATCCACGAGTAACCACTTGCAAACACTTGGAACCACTTGCAAACATCAAGCATAACATGTTTCAAACACATGTTTCATCCAAAGGGTTTCTACCTAAGGTTCTCATGACAAGATTAACGGAATAACAAGACAAACATGGATAGCAAAAGAAAGATATGCTCCAAAGAGATCGGGAAGATAAGCAAGATATACTCTTTTCGGATTACAAGAAATCCCTTCCTAACCCAACCCATATCCTATAAAAGCCCAAAAGGTTTAGTCAACCTAACGGACCCCTTCAAACCCTGACATGCATTACTAACCGATGAGTCATACCCCCTTATGGAGTTTACAACAGAAATGGGATCGAGAACGGGACCGAGAGGATATATGTAAAAAGATAACATGCGAGTAAGTTCCACCGGAAAACAAGGATCAAGGATATGCTCTTAAAAAGAGATATGATACGCGTATCTAGCCTTCAGTCTTCTAAGTCAAGTTTCCTTGAGCTTAACTCCACTGTGCTTTGACCGTCTTTTACCTCATGATTTCTTAGCTTCTTAGCTCTTATTTCCAAATATGAGTTGGAACCCATTTCATTGTCGCCTCTCGTCTTCCTCTTTCACTTACTCTTCTATCATTCTTGGCTTAAACATAACTATCACCTCATGGTTTCATGCAAGCTCTCCAAAATTCACCAGTGAATCCTGGATCTCGTTTACTTACTATAAAGTATTCCACGCAGCAGAACTTTTCTTGGAAATACCAATCCACGTTGCCAATTGCTCTTACTAACGTGATTTTCTATAACTCATGCTTGAACGAAATGATCCATCCGCCTGCGAATGATAGGCCGTACTTAGATTCAGCCGTTTGCCCATGACTTCCCGTAGACTATCTCCAAACTGGCTAGTGAAGATTGAGTCACGGTTACTAACTATACTTGAGGGAACCCCGTGCAACCGCTTTATTTCTTGAAAGTAAACTGTCGCTAGCTATGATGCAGTCCTTTCGCTCTTTACCGGAGTGAAATGAGCACTCTTCGTGAGTCTACCTACTATGACCCACATGCTCTTATTCCCTTTCTTGATCTAGGCAGTCCATCCACGAAATCCTTCGTGACGTTTTTCCCTCTTCCATTGCAGGGACCTCCAATGGATATAATAGCCCACCGGGCTTCTATGACTCGGCCTTTAACCTGTTGGCACAACATGCACCCTGGGACAAACTCGGCCACCTCCTCGAGTGATGTGCATCTTCAAGAACCTTCTTTCTCTCATCGCGTCTTAGCCATCCCTTGTCATCTATAGCGAGGTGACTTACCATCTCGCCTCGAATCAACTTGTCCATGATCTCGACTAACTGCGGGCCTTCCTTCTGTGAAGTCCCTACTTGATCCAGAAGGGTAGGTCTAATCTCAAGGGACGCTAACTGACTAATTAAACTGAGAGAACTTCTTACTTCAATTGTCCTCGTCGGAGCTTTTCGGTTTTGAACTGCGACCACTTTAGCAGGATCCACCACTAAGCCTTGCTTAGAAACTATGTGCCCAAGAAATCTAACTTCTTTTCTCCAAAATGACATTCGGAGGACTTGGCTTTCAACTGATGCGCTCTAAGCGTATCCACCACCTCCTTGAGATGTCTAGCATGTTCTTCCTCGTTCTTTAAGAAAGTCAGGATATCGTCTACAAAGACTACCACAAACTCGTTCAGGAACTCCCTAGACACCCCACTCATCAAGTCCACGAAGTAGGCGGGTGCATTAGTCAAACCGAATGGCATGACCAGCCATTCTAAGAATCCATCTGGAGTTCTGAACGCAGTTTTGCCTATACTATCCTCAGCTACTCTGAGCTGATGGAATCCAGTAGCAAGATCAAGAGAAAACAGATGTTCCTACAAGCTGATCAAACAAATCATCGATCCTTGGCAATGGTTGCCTATTCTCTTTGTTTAACTCACGATAATCAACACAAAGTCGAAGAGAACCATCTGCCTTGGTAGTAAATACTACAGGCGCTCCCCATTCAGATATACTTCGTCTAATGAAGTTCTTCTCAAGCAACTCCTTGACTTGCTTTCTTAACTCTCATCTTGCGGGGCCATGTGCCTAACCGGCCACGAAACTATCTTGGCATTATTAACCAGATAAATGCGGAAATCTATCTCTCGTTTAGGGGTAACCCCCTTCACTTCACCCAAGATATCAGGATATTCTCGGACCACCCTCACCGATTGCAAACTATCGATAGACGAGTTGAGGGATTCAAGATAACACAACGTGACGGGACCCATAGGGTTACTAGAAATTTTTAGGGTATTACCGAGGCGAGTCATGAGCCTCACAACCCTATGCTCAAAAATCAAGGATGGCTCCAAAATTGGACAATCGATCCATGCCCAAAATCAACCCATACCCCATGAAACCGAGAATATAAGCATCACACGAGAACTCTACACTAAAGATAGAGATTTTCAAATCCACGTAGATAATAGACAAATGGGCGGAAACCCCAATTGGATTTGGAACACACACGGGATCATTAACTAGACTAGTACTTAGGTGCAAACTTTCAACTAGATCAGATGAAATAAACTATGCGATGTGCCAGAATCAAACAAAGTACAAACAGGAAAATCAGAAATGTAAACAAGACTTTCAACAGAAACACTACCTCGATCATGAGCTGAAAGAACGATGTTGAGGGGATAAACTCGCCCTCCAGATGGTCTTGCACACTGAGTCTGACCTTGCCCTTGCTTCTTCGGGCAATCTTTGCTGAAATGTCCAAACTCACCACAATGAAAGAATTCACCACTCTTCCTTTTTCTCTTCCTACAATCCTTATTAAGATGCCCAACTGAACCGCAATAATGGCACTTCCTCTTGTCGTTATTGCCCTTGCTATTGTTCCCCTTGTTTAGATGAGTCAAGCTTCCACAAGTAAAGCACTTCTTTTCCTCCTTATCTTCAGACTTCTCCTCCCTCTTGTCACTCCTATTCTCTTCATTGAGTATGGCCATATTCACCAAACTCTCAAAAGTTGCCCCCAAGGGTATATGAGTCATGGCTAAACCATGTAATGGCTCGTTTAATCCTAGAGCAAAGTATAGGGCCTTCTTCTGAGCTGTGTTAACCAAGTCTAAACCGACCCGAGCCAGTTGATTAAACCTATCTATGTATTCCCTAATAGTCATGTCCCCTTGCTTCAGTGATAGGAACCTTAGTCCAAACTTTCCCCGAAAGTCATCCCAAGTCTTAATTGGCCTAGTAGCGGTGGTGACCACCCACCAACGTGCAGCTTCCTCCTTTAGCAACCACACTGCCAATAAAACCTTCCTACGGTCATCTATATCAAAGAAGGCAAAAAGATCTTCGGTTTCTTTCAACTAATTCCTTGCCTCTACATAAGTCTCGGTTCCAATGAAATTCTTGCAACCCATCGCCTTAAAGTCTTTGCAAATCTTTGCGAAGTCAGCTTGAGGATGCTGAGGGGGAGGAGGGGGAGGAGGAAGAGGAACCTCAGCGACAGGAGGAGGAGGAACATTAACTACCGGAGGAGGAGGAGGAGGAACATCTGCGGGGCCGGCTTCGGTCGCCCTAGCCTCCAAAAGTCTCCTATACCAAACAGGTACGTGCACTCCCTCCGGAATAGTAAAGTTATCGGCCATACTGAAAACGAAGAAAAAGACAGATTCAGAATGGAGAAAAACGAAGGAATTTTGCTAATGGCTTTTTGGGGAATAGCCTTTAAAATAAACTAGACTTTTCTTTGGAAAATACTTTATACTTGGTTTTGAAAATAGTTTTCCAAAAGTTTTCTAAAAACCTTTTTGTTCCTTCTCGTAAACCATATGCTCTGATACCAAATGTAACACCCCACCTCCGCCAGGGTGGCTCTTGCAAGCACTCTGACTTTGGAGGGGCGTTTGTACCGGGTAAACATGCATAATGATATATCAAGGCAGAACAAGAACATATGTATATATGTAAACAGAGTAAATAAGATAAGTAAAATAGCGGAAGATTTCAAACTATTTCAAAACAAGTCTGGTACAACATAATGTCAACTTTCCAAATACACAAGTCTAGATAAAAACAACATCACTGAAAAACTGAAATACATAAGTACTATCCCCAAAATAAGTGATAACCATAGCTAGCTTCATGTCAAGACCGTACATGAGCTAAAATCCCACAAGCAAGCGATCAGAAATCCAAGCTAAGCTCCAATATTTCCACCCTGAGAACTTGGGGGGGGGGGGGGGGGAGGGAAACGGAAGAAAAGAGGCGAAAGAAAAACAGGTCAGTCAAAAAGACTGAGTAAGCCCTACTACAATCAATGTAAACTGATAAAGTTAACTGGCATGAGAAGCAGGGATGAACATAAGGATGACTACATACTGGCGTGATAGATAAAGGTGTCATCGCATAATCAGGTTTAAGGTTTTGCACCACAGGTGTACTAGCAAACTAACATGACTTGAATAAACACGTATTGATCCCTTGGCCCAAGCTTTGACCCAATAACATGAAATGACCCTAATACGAGGTCCAATAACATGAAATGACCCTAATACGAGGTCCAACCAAACGGTCTAGTCGATCGGCTCCCTATAAGCCTAACTCCTCACGTGTTGGTGTCAATACGGCCCAAACATAATTGTAGTCAAACTGTGCCGGGTCTCCCGTCGGGTGTATCAAGCCCTAGGGTGTCAACCCCTGGACACCATAAACGTAAGTGCACAGTCTAGATCTACTGGTACCCATGCTTGACTTCTCCAAATACGGACTACGTGCACGACCATAGTCTGTCCGGAACTACATCGGCGTACCACTCTGCCGTCGTTTTTGGTCACTTACCTCAAGTCCAGTAATCGTGCCCCCCACCCTAGCCTAGTCCCTAGGGTCTTAATGATACAAACTTGGGATTACTCCTGGAGTGGACCCCCATTGCTAGGATTTTCTAGTGGGTTAAGTACGGTTTAACCCTCTTGCTAATCATGGATTAACTTGGTTAAGTGTAACGATGAGTTCACGACTTAACCCTGATTAATCTACCAAGCCCAAATTGGTCAAGTATTAAGTGGACCATGACTTAACCCTAATCATGAGGCATTAATAAGTTAATGTGCCTCAACCTCTCACATTAGACTTTGTTGCGGTTACTAGTTAAGCCGGGCGGGTCCGGGTAGCTTTACACCACAACTTGGTCTAACCTCGGGTTCAAGGTACAACATGACCAACTTCTCACATTGGGTCCTATTGTTTGTAGCAACTAGTTAAGCCGGTCGGTTTTGGGTAGTTTTATGCTACAAACTCAACCCAACCTCGAGTTGGTCACACTTATATTTTCTAAGTGTCATGTCCATCATGTTTCCAAAACAAATTACAAGTTTTCAAGCATTTGGGTAGACCTAACTTAATAGGTAAATTCCCAATGGGTAGACCTAACTTAATAGGTAAATTCCCAATCTTATGTTTTCATGTCTTTTAAGTTTACCCAACCCCAAACGCAATCCCATCGCTTACATAATCGCAATAGCGCATAAAGGATAGAAAGAGGGAACTTGGCATAAAGATGACAAATGGTGTTGAAGCCACAAGTTTAACATGGTGGCATATGAAATGTACATATGTTCATATACTTGCATATTGCATCATTAGGCCTCAAAAGTATGCATAAAACCAAACTTAGCATATAAGTGATACATGGTGATAAATGACATGTAGAAGTTGCCATAAGTTCGCATTTAGCCTCACATGCAAGTTATCATAAATGATATGATAACTTACATGTTGCCAAAATGAAACCTTTAGCATAAAGCTTGAAACTTTAAGCTCATAAACCCAAGATAAGCTTGCATAACATGATAACATGAGCAAAATGATCAACCCAAACTTGCATAACATAACTTGCATATCATATGGCAAACTTGCATATCATAACATAGCAAACTTGCATAACATAACACGATAAACTTGCATATCATAACATGGCAAACTTGCATATCATAACATGGCAAACTTGCATAACATAACATGATAAACTTGCATATCATAACATGGCAAACTTGCATAGCATAACATGATAAACTTGCATATCATAACATGGCAAACTTGCATAGCATAACATGGTAAACTTGCATATCATAACATGGCATACTTGCATAACATAACATGATAAACTTGCATATCATAACATATCAAACTTGCATAACATGACATGGTAAACTTGCATATCATGGCAAACTTGCATATCATAATGATCAACCAAACTTACATCATTCATTTAACTTTAGAGTTTAAATATGAAAGTAGAAAAGGGCTTACAATGCTTATGAAGACACAAAAATATATATAGATTGAGACAAAGCCCTTATGCAATCAAATAAACCCAAAATGCAAGCTCCAATAGAAAAACCCTTGAGCCAAAATGATCAAAACCCTTGCTTTATGATGTAAATATGGAAACTTGACTTGAATGCAAGCTAATGACACTCATACAAGCTTGAAAACACTTGTATGCATGGAAAATCTCTCATAGAAATAACTTACGAATTTTATGAAGAGAGTGGAGGCCATGAGAGGAATGATTTTGCCATAGTTTAGTTACTTGAATGAATAATGATGATTTAGGGTTAGGTTAGGGGCTTATTTATAGAGATTAGGATTAGTTTTAGCCTTAGGATTAAACCCTAGTTCTAATCTCAGCCCTCAAAACCGAATCTGGCTCCCAAACTCAACACAACTCCCAAAATGGTGCACCAGGCAAAACTGCCCGGCTGAACCAAGTCGACAGCCAAGTCGACAGGGCTGTCGATTTGGGTCCAACTAAGTCGACTGCCAAGTCGACAGGCCTGTCGACTTGGTTGGCTTGGCGGGAAATTTCCCGCCTAGCCTTCCAGGCCCGAAATTCGAAATTTGAACTTGAAATTCAAATCTGTTTTGAACTTGAAATTTTCTGAAAACTTCATTGGGCCTTAATCGGGTCATACGGACTCCGATTTTCGAAAACTCGGACTCTATTTCGCGTATTTTTCCGAGATGAACGTAATGGCATAGCCCGTTTCCCTTGATTCAGATTTATAAATTAAATTCTGCCTCGATTTACGTTATAACAGGTTATTGAAAATACGGGTTGTTACAGAAATACATTTAATAATTCATAATTAATAAAAAAATATCAACAACCGAGAAAATTACCATTTAGCAATAACGTGCTCCAGTTTTTTAATTCGCAACGAAGAACATCTGTTTGTTACAATTAGCATTTTATTATTGTACCACAATGCTACATACGCCTCCTTGGATCCAGCTCATCGATCCACGTCTCTATCTTATAATATACTTAACAGATCACAACCATACACCCGTAAATTAATCCAACGCTTCTAATTCATCCATCTTCTAATCTACATTACCACTTCCCCTCTAATCAACAACATTGTTATCCTGATTCCTTTCATTCCATTACAACTGTTCCCCCAATTACTTGTTTAAACCCTAGTTTCTGAATCCCTTATTTCTGCTACGGCACCCAAAGCCGCAAAGAAGCCCGCTGAGAAGAAGCCAAACGAAGAAAAAAAGATAGAAGCCAAGAAAACACCTGTCGTTTAGAAGCCCCATGCTGAGAAGAAGTGCCCTACCAAAGACTCTTCCACAACTGCTGACAAAAAGAAAGAGAGGAAGATGAAGTCTATTGAGAAGCTTGCTCGGGAATTCTTTTATCAATGATAATATTGAGAAGCTTGCTTAGAAATCTTCAAAGATAGCAAGTACAACAAAAAGCCGACCATAATTTCTTGCGAGATTCTGACTTCTGAAGGCACGACTTGCTTGAGATTGTAAAGTTTCGGTGTTGGTTTGTTGCTCTTTGTACGTCTGTACTAGGATCCTTTGATCGAAACTGATGCTCTTTTACATGATATGATTTGTGTAACACCCCGCATTTTTAACTCAAAATAATAAATAAGAATAACTTAATTAAATATTCATAATTAAGTAAAACGGACTGCGCCATTGCGTCCGTTGTGAAATTCTTGTCAAGATAGACACCTGGTTTGCGTAAAACAGACATCGTATGAAGAAGTTATTAAGGTTTGGATTTGTATATGCGTAGGAAGAATATATATATATATATATATTAGGATCAGAAATTCAAAAATAGTTCCGAAGTTCAGAAATTGGTTCAAAATTAGAATTTTAGAAGGCGACAGATTTCCCGCCCAAGGGTGTCGACCCCCTAAGGGGGGTGCCGACCCCTGGGTCGACCCCCTAAGGGGTGGGTCGAACCATGGGTCAACCCCGTAAGGAGGGTCGACCCCCCTATCAGATCCGAGGCAGAATTCATTTTTCTGAACGTGGACGCCTTTCTTGACCAAATTCGTTGATTCTAGGCTATAAATAGGTCCCAAGACCCGTTGTTTTATTCACCTAATTCAACGGCGACGACAAGGTGTTTCTCCAACGTAGTTTGATCTAGCCTTTTTCTTCTTTAACAATCAAGAGTTAGACTGATTCAGAGATCTGTGATTTGACCTCCGTGATTACTCTTCGGTTTTTTAGATCCAATGAAAGTAAGGTAAACTTCCAGATCCAATATATTCAAATTCTTCATCTTTCTTTCCCTTCTCTTTTAATGAAAATAATAAATCCATGGTCGTTGGGTTGTGAATCTGATTAAGCGGAAAAACCATGGATGCTAAAACTGGATCAGATCCAGAATTGGGAAAGCTTATGAGATGAGTGGGTTTAAGCTATAGCCTTTAGATAATAATATGTTGTCATTTAGCATTCCCCTTTTTATTAATTACGAAATTGCCAAATTAATTATAAATTATTGTTATAACAAGTTGAGATGTTAATATGAATAATTCATACGTGGAATCAGTTAAAGTGTTGGAATGATTACATGTTTAATTAACTTGTTAGAATATGGGCAATGACCGTTGTTGTTATAAATATATGATTCACTTGTGGCATATTATTGAGTAAACGACATGTTAAACTTGTTGGATTTGAATAATTACTCGACTGAATGTTTACATGTCAAAATAGAATTAAATATATGTTAAAAAGGACATGCGACAAAATATTGGCATAATTGGAAGACATGTAAATTGGATTACGGTAAACTAGATTATAGTAAAAAGGGAAATATGCCTAAAAAGTTTACATGAAATAGGAATAATTGTTAAAGAACGAACATGCCTAGATTCTTAGTAATTTGACATTATAACGCTGTTAGACATGAGGTTAGATTGCACTTGTGATAGAAGTCTGCCTGGAACCGCCCGACATATCCAGCACTCACATGTAGTAAATCTAATGTGAGAGGTCTAAGTACATAATTAAAACATGCAATGGTACTAAGACACGAGGTTAAGTCAACTTGTGGTAGAAGTCTGCCCGGACGCACCCAGCAAATCCAGCATCCACAAGTGTAGTCTTAATGTGAGAGGTCTATTGCATATATATATATATATGTATATGTATAAAACAAGATATAAATAAATGGCAATGACGGTAATTAGAAGTCTAACTCAGAAAATAAGAAAGGAAGGGATGTAATGGACTGAGTCAATGTGATGTAAAGGAAAAGTGATGTATTTCCCTAAATGACCTATTTCTGAGAATGTTGTTGCAAGTAAACCACTGTAAAGAAATTATTTTCTACCACGGATTTAGATGAGAATACGTTATGAAAATAAATCATTGATTCCTTCTATCAAACTGAAAAGGTGCATGAAGTATTTTCCTTAATAAGGAATATATATTACAATGAATGAAGAATAATGGTTTACAATAGTAAATGGCTTAAACAGGGAATGATAATAACCTGTTATAAATAAATAACGTTAACAAGAATGTTGTATAATAGGTAGACTTGTCCTAGGGACAAGTTAATATTATAACTTTGGTTATAATATACTTGTAAGGAAATGTATAACTGGTGAAATGAGATAAGGGACACTTAGTTGTAAATTAAGTAATCAGTAAATAGGGAAAGCCTGAAATCATTGAGAAAAGGGGGAAATTTATGAAATATAAGAAGTTGTACTTAATTATAAGTTAAGTAATCTTGAAACTTGGAAGTCTGAAACCCACCGACAAGAATAACATATTTAGACTTGTCCTAGGGACAAGAGGAAGTTATAACATAGGTTATAATAAATGGGTAGAGAAACTTATTAATGGACCTTATTTAAGAAAACTAGGTTAATAAGTAAACAATGATAAGTTGTAGTGACGGTGTAAATTGAATTTACGATTAAATGTGAAAGGATGAGTAAACTTATATAACAGAATAAGTTATATTTTATCATAAATGGTAAGTGACATGTTAATTAGAAAACATGTCAATTGAGATATACTTAATTACATATTATGTAGAACATGTTATTGTAATGATGAGATCATGCAAGAATATAAAAGAGATTGTGGATTACAGACCTTGAGCCACGATCTACAGAATAACATGTTATGGGCTTATTAATAAACATAATGGGTTAAGTTATATAACTGGAATTAATAAGCCAGAAGAACTTGGTAACTTGATTAAGAATTCACTGTGAGTGGGAATAACCAAGTTAAATGGAAACATGATGAGGTAAGGCAAGCGCATAAAAGAATGTTTAGACATAGGGTCTAACAACATATTAAAGGGAGGCGCTTGGACCAGTCCGTAAGTTTGAGATTAAATAACCCAATGGGGTAGATCATCATGGTGTTATAAGGCACAGGGAAGCGCACATTCATCTGATAGTTCTGACATCTCCGAAGGAATGTAAGGGGAAGCACGAGGCTTCCTAAGATACATAAGGTGCTCCTAGTAGTCCTCTGTCCGGTGGCAGATGCTTAGGCTATGCTCGTAGGGGTTGGGTCTGCGCGTAACTAGTAGGTAGGTGGGCCTTGACTGCAAAAGTAGCTATGCTGTCAAAATGTTATGACGTGGGAACACTAGGGTGATTCGACGGTTGCCTCAATGGGGAGGCGAAGGGTCACGACCAACAAGGATAGTAGATCGTCGGATACCCGTCATCAGCAGCCAAAGGAATGCGGAAAGACTAGAGCTAAAACCAATAGACCATTCACCCTTCACTATCGGGTATGGTGGTTGAGGGAAGATGCCAAATGGATGTTTAGATTGTTTTCTTTTCGGGCAGTCATTTAGCTCTTTTAGTCTTTACTTGTTAAGGGAGGGGCCGGCGTGGGGCTATAGCCACCGTGAAAACAGACCCTAGGTATATCTGCGTATAGAGGCTCTTAAAGACGGACCTGTACAGATATAGAAAAGCTCTCGATCGAGTTACAATTGATGATAGGTATATTGTAGATGGACTCGGTACAATTAGAGGACGTGTGGTTAAGGCATCGAGATACAATTGATGATAGGTATATGGGATAGTTTAGATACATGCATGTCAGCTCTGGGTGGTGTATTGTAGACTTGTGGGCATTATTCTGGTGTGGAATCTAATTCGAACGACGGTGGCAGTCCGTATGCTTACGTAGCGTAGTAATGACAGATATATGTGGAACATAACATTGTTATGCAGAGATCTGTATGTCACTCCAGCGTAGAATGAGGGACTGCGTTCCTTTCTGTGGTATTACGGTGGAGACCGTGGAAGTGGGGTACCACGGGATGTACCTCAGTATTGAGGGGTACCTACATATATACTATATTAGGTTAATCCACTGGGAAGTAAATGGGTACGACGTATGTGTAAGCCTTGAGTGATGTTAACCCAAGTAACCTAATAAATAAGAAAATATGATTAAATGGTGTATGTAGGGTTATCCAAAGTGTATAATTTAAATCCAGTCACCAGAACTTGTGTTTTGACATACTCCTCATAACATACTCGCAGGTTAGATTTATGGCAGAGACATGATAGCCTTGGGTACTGGTTAGGAAGTATTATTAACATAGTAAGGCTATATTTTGTCCATTCCGCTATGAGAATTTTCTGAGCTCTGATATGTTTTATGTCTCTGTCTTTTCTGCAAGATACCAGACCACAACAACTTGAGTTTCGATAGATTGGAATTTTGAAAAAATTCGATCTGTCGAAATTCGGGTTGTTACATCGGGTATCGGAGCTTAGGTTTAGGATTCCTGTATAAATAGTGAGTGAACGTATTTGTATTTTTAAAAATATAAATATATATTATATATATACCTATATCCAAAGAGAAACCCACTAAATAGAAAGAATATAATATGGTAAGAAATGGGATGTTTGTTTTGTGCACTAAAGGAATGAATATGGAAATTTGAGACCCTTAGGAAGTTTGGGTCGGAAGTGTACAATATACATTGTATGGAAGGAAGATAAATCCCATATGTTGGTATTTCTAATTAGTTGTTTTGGTGGTAAAACCTTATACATTAAAGGTTGAAGAGAGAAAAATGGATTAGAAATATATATAGTTGAGAGAATTGACCTTGGGGAGTGTCTAAGAAAGCCTAGAAAATTGGAAACCCGCTTTGAGTCTAACCCCTTTGTTAACTTTTAAGAACTTGAAATTATAAAAGTTTTGGTATGGTGTTTTCAAGTTATAATCTTAAAAGTTATAGTTTTAAATATGTAAAGTATACATATTGGGTTTTGAAGTAAAATGGGGTATATTTTGTAAATAGTGACTTCTTTCAAAAACTTTATTTAAAGTCAAATTCTCTCAGTAAAACATGCGTATTATAGAGCATGTATAGCTCGCTAGTTTTCTTGTTATATTTCATACAAGAATCTTTAATAAAGGAAGTTTTGAAGTCCTTATTCTTATGATAATCCTTTTTGATAAATTACTTTGGGTGGACAAAATAAGTCATAGGAATTAAGAATAGAGTTGATGTTTATGCCTTGTAGTAAGAGACTAAACCAACCTTATAGGTAAAGTCATAAACCCGATTGAGAAAATAGTTGTCCTTATCTACTACATTTTTTGTGATTTGAAAAAAAAATGATTTACATTTTTTTAGATGACATGTTATTTTTTATGGTTTGGAAAAGGCAAGTTCTGATGAGGAAAATAAAGTTTCGACATTTTTAAATTTTTGGAAGAAAGTTTAAACGAAAAGGCCAAACCATGTTTTAAAAGTATGGAGTAGGTGGAGATTAGTGCCTAGGAAAAACGAGAAAACTTTTGAGGCTATAAAGAAATTGCAGAATTATCTTGGAATAATATTAAGTTCCCGTAGAATGCGTAAGCATTGAAAAGCTAGGAAGTTGCTTGAAATAATTGTCGGTACACAGCTAGGACTAGTGGCGACCACTGCATAATAAGAAGGGAAAGTAAGTGTTTAGATACCATTGCTAATTCTCATGTTAGGGGTAAAATCCGTTATTACATTTCTGTTGGGATCATTCAATTATTTTGATCTTATTGGGTAGTTAGGGTAACACCTAGACCTGTTGTGGATCTCATAGTTTGTACTTTTCTGTCTGAGTAGGACATAGTCCCGAGATTCTTGGCCCTTAGTAGTAGCTGTGTAGGGTGTTTGTTCTCCTGTTTTAGTTAAAAGACTAGAATGCTTATTTAAATTTAAACTTAGATCAGATAAATTATATAAGCTAAGAAAAGAGAAATCGTACAACCAAAAAGGAAAAAAAATTCAGTAAAGCAACAAAAGTGGAAATTATGAGAAAAGATGGATAAGAAAAAAATTCCGAGATAAGATGAAAAGAAAATTAGTAACAAAGAAAATTTTCTTATGTGGGTTAAGCTTGGATAGGATAAATAAGGGAATCTTTATAAATAGTTACATAAAATCCAAGTACATTTAGAAAAAGGTTGAAAAGGAAAAACAGAAGATGCGAAGTTTTCTGTTTTCCACCTTTTTGTAACATAAGAAGCCAAATTTAGAAAATTAGATTTTTCTGAAATTCGAAAAATAAAGTTGGTTGGTAGGATTGTGGATGCAACAATTGGATGAACAATGCTCTTACTCAATAAGAGTGTAGGAAAACTTGGATGAAAATATATTTTGATTTTCAAAATATTGCATTCATGTAGAACTGCCAGTATGTCTAGGATGTGAGCATCATGTTTTAAAAGGATTTTTTAAAATTTTGCCTACATATAGGAGGTACCGCTTAGGCACACATGCATTATTATGTTGTATTTCACTTTGTACAAGTGCACAATGTTTGGAAAACTGGATGCACACATGATGGATGTATGTTATGCGAGGGGTTAATTGATTTTACCCTTATCAAATTTCGGGGACAAAATTTCCTAAGGGTGAGAGAATGTAACACTCTGCATTTTTAACTCAAAATAATAAAATAAGAATAACTTGATTAAATATTCAAAACTAAGTAAAACAGACTGCGCCATTGCATCCGTCTCGAAATTCTGGTCAAGATAGACACCTGCTTTGCGTAAAATGGACATCATATGAAGAAGTATTAAGGTTTGTAGTTTGTATACATGCAGAAAGAATATATATTAGGATCAAAAATTCAAAAATAGGTTCAGAAATCGGTTCAAAATTCGAATTTTGGGAAGGCGGCAGATTTCCCGCCCAGCCCTATCAGATCCGAGGCATAATACATTTTTCTAAACGTGGACACCTTTCTTGACCAAATTCGTTGATTCTAGGCTATATATACGACCCTAGACCCATTGTTTTATTCATCTAATTTAATGGTGATGACAAGGTGCTATTCCAACGTAGTTTGATCTAGCATTTTTCTTCTTCAACAATCAAGAGTTAGACTGATTCAGAGATCTATGATTCGACCTCTGCAATTACTCTTCTATTTCTTAGATCCAATCAAAGTAAGGTAAACTTCTAGATCCAATCTATTCAAATTCTTCCTCTTTCTTTCCCTTCTCTTTTAATGAAAATAATAAATCCATGGTCGTTAGGTTGTGAATCCGATTAAGAGGAAAAACCATGGATGTTAAAACTGGATCAGATCCATAATTGGGAAAGTGTACGAGGTGAGTGGTTTTAAGCTATAGCATTTAGATAATAATTTGTTATCGTTTAGCATTCCCCTTTTTATTAATCATGACACTGCCAGATTAATTACAAATTATTGTCATAAAAAGTTGAGATGTTAATATGAATAATTCATACGTTGAATCAGTTAAAGTGTTGGAATGATTACATGTTGATTAAACTTGTTAGAATATGAGCAATGACTACAGTTGTTATAATTATATGATTCCTTGTGGCATATTATTGAGTAAACGACATGTTTAACTTGTTGGATTTGAATAATTGCCCGATTGAATGTTTACATGTCAAAATATAATTAAACATGTGTTAAAAAGGACATGCGACAAAATATAGGCACAATTGGACGACATGTAAATTAAATTACTGTAAACTAGATTACATTAAAAAGGACAATATGCCTAAAAATTTACATGAAATAGGAATAATTGTTAAAGAACGAACATGCCTAGATTCACAGTAACTTGACACTGTTAACGCTCTTAGACACGAGGTTAGATTACACTTGTGATAGAAGTCTACCCGGAACCCCCCGGCACATCTAACATTCACAAGTGGTAAATCTAAAGTGAGGGGTCTAAGTGCATAATTAAAACATGCGATGGTACGAAGACACGAGCTTAAGTCAACTTGTGGTAGAAGTCTGCCCAGACCCACGCGGCAAATACAGCGTCCACATGTGTAGGCTTAATGTGAGAGGTCTAACATATATATATATATATATATATATATATATATATATATATATATATATATATATATATATATATATATGAATAAATGGCAATGATGGTAATTAGATGTCTAACTCAGAAAATAAGAAAGAAAGGGATGTAATGGACTGAGTTAGTGTGATGTGAAGGAACAGTGATGTATTTCCCTAAATGAACCATTTCTGAGAACGTTGTTGCAAGTAAGCCACAATAAATAAAGTAAAGAAATTACTTTCTACCATGGATTTATATGGGAATATGTTATGAAAATAAATCACTGATTCCTTCTATCAAACTGATAAGGTGCATGAAGTATTTACCTTAATAAGGAATATATATATTACTGTGAATAAAGAGTAAGGGTTTACAACAGTAAAAGTTTAAATGGGGAATGATAATAACCTATTATAAATAAATAACATTAACAAGAATGTTGTATAATAGGTAGACTTGTCCTAGGGACAAATGAATATATAACTTAGGTTATAATAAACTAGTAAGGAAATGGGATAACTGGTGAAATAAGATAAGGGACACTTAATTGTAAATTAAGTAATCAGTAAAATGGGCAGATCCTGAAAACATGGAGAAAAGGGGGAAAATTTATGAAATATAAGAATTTGTACTTAATTATAAGTTAAGTAATCTTTAGACTTAGAAGTTTGAAATCCGCCAATAAGAATAACATGTTTAGACTTGTCCTTGGGACCAGAGAAAATTATAACATGGGTTATAATAAATGGGTAGAGAAACTTATTAATGGACCTTAGTTAAGAGAACTGAGTTAATAAGTAAACAACAATAATGTGTAGTGACGATGTAAATTGAATTTATGATTAAATGTTAAAGTATGAGGAAACTTATAAAATGAAATAAGTTATATTTAATCATAAATGGTAAGCGACATGTTAATTAGAAAACATGTGAATTGAGATATACTTAATTACATATTAAGTAGAACATGTTATTGTAATGATGAAATCAAGCAAGAATATAAAAGAGATTGTGGATTACAGACCTTGGGCCACAATCTAGAGAATAACATGTTGTTGGCTTATTAATAAATTTATGGGTTAAGTTTTATAACTGAAATTAATAAGTAAGAGAAACTTGATAACTTGATTAAGAATTCAATGTGAATGGGAATAACCAAGTTAAATGGAAACATGATGAGGTAAGGCAAGTGCGTAAAAAAATGTTTAGATATAGGGCCTAACAACATATTAAAGGGAGGCGCTTGGACCAGTCAATACGTCTGAGGGTGAGTAACCCAACGGGGTAGATCATCGTGGTGTAATAAGGCACGAGGGGAGTGCACGTTCATCTGATTGTTCTGAAGGCTCCGAAGTACGGGAAAGGGAAGCTCACGGCTTCTTGAGATACATAAGGTGCTCCTAGTAGTCCTCTGTGAGGTGGCCGATGCTTAGGCTGTGATCGTAGTGGCTAGGTCTGCGCGTAACTATTAGGTGGGTGGGCTCTGACTGCAAAAGTAGCTATGCAGTCAAAATGCTATGATGCGGTGACACTTGGGTGATTCGGCGGTTGCCTCAACGGGGAGGCAAAGGTTCACGACCAATAAGGATAGTAGATCGTTGGATACCTGTCATTGGTAGCTAGTGGGATGCGGAAAGACTAGAGATAAAACCAATAGACCATTCACCCTTCACTATCGGGGTACAGTGGTTGAGGGAAGATGCCAAATGGATGTTTAGATTGTTTTCTTTAGGAGCAGTCGTTTAGCTCTTGTAGTCTTTACTAGTCGAGGGAGAGGTCGTGGTGGGGCCATATCCACCGTGAAAACAAACCCTAGGTATATCTGTATATAGAGGCTCTTAAAGACAGGCCTGTACAGATATGGAAAAGCTCCCGATCGAGTTCTGTGTTTCTTGTATCGCCCTACCACGGGACTCGGTGCACATTAGAGGACGTGCGGTTAAGGCATCGAGATACAATTGATGATGCGTATATGGGACAGTCTAGATACATGCATGTCGGCTCTGGGTGGTGTATTATAGACTTAAGGGCATTATTCCGGTAAGGAATCTGATTCGATCGACGATGGCAGTTCGTACGCTTATGTAGCGTAGTAATGACAGATATATGTAGAATATAACATTGTTATGCAGGGATTTGTACGTCAATCCGGCGTAGGATGAAGGACTGCATTCCTTTCTATAGTATTACGGTGGAGACCGTGCAAGTGGGGTACCACTTGCTGTACCTCAGTATTGAGGGGTAGCAACATATATACTATATTAAGTTAATCCGCTGGGAAGTAAATGGGTATGACGTGTGTGCAAGCCTTGAGTGTTGTTAACCCAAATAACCTAATAAATAAGAAAATATGATTGAACGGTATATGTAGTGTTATCCAAAGTGTATATTTAAATCCAGTCACCAGAACGTGTGTTCTGACCCCATTGTCATAACATACTCGTAGGTTAGATTTGTGGCAGAAATATGACAGCCTTGTGTACTAGTTAGGCAATATTATTAATGTGGTAAGGCTATATTTTGATTATATTATATTTTATCCATTCCGCTGTGAGATATTTTTTGAGCTTTGACATGTTTTATGTCTCTGTCTTTTCTGCAGGATACCACACCACAATAACTTGAGTTTCAATAGATTAGAATTTTGAAAAAATTCAGTCTGTCGAAATTCGAGTTGTTACAATTTGTTTTTTTAAATTTCAATTTAGCATTCCCTTATTGTCAGTAATAAGTTTTGCAGGTTTTTGGCATTTAGTTTAACAATGTTTCCCACTTGATCAGGTAAAAATAACATTGAATCCAATGATGTTACAATATGATTAAGAAGCAGAAGAAACTATGATTAGTAGTTATGGAAAACTGTGATTAGGGAAATTCAAAATAATTGAACCGCATGAAGCCGATTCAATCTGTAGTTATATCGTTTGCGCTGTGCTGGTAGGATATAAATGAGTCTCGTTCGCTATTGGCTCAGGTAGTTGGTCTGGAAAGTAGAGCTTGCTGTCTAACTTCTATTTTGTTGATATCCAGTCGCGATTACTTCAATGGCGATTGCTTCCATTTATTATTGATTCGCTTGGCAATTCGAGGTAATCAGCCCTCTCATTTTGTCGCACTCTTTTAATTACTGTCCAGTACTACTATTACTATGATTTCATTACATCGAGAAATCATAGTTCTTTTGTTCCTTTCCGGAAATGTTAAAAGTAAAAAAGTAGAAAATTAAGTGAAAATTAATGGATTGCGCTTGAATTTTGGAAGGCTCCTTATTAGCAGTCCCTTTCTCTTGTATCTCAGAGGCATAACAGTCCTTTTTCTTATGTCAATGAGTACATTTGATAATCATATAATTGTAACATGTACCATCAATATTTTTGACAGGGATGAGAGATTCCATTTGCACTGTGCTTGCAGGATATAAATGAATCTCGTTCGCTAGTGGCTCAGAGAGTTAACTTAAATTCCCTCATCAAGACTTGTTTATTACCATTTCATCTTAGTTCCTGATTGAAACAACGCTGACAAGATAAAAAGGTATGAATGTTTTGACTTTGCAGTTTTTTTTTCTTGATTTTTGCCTCACTTGAGTTTATGATGTTGACATCCAACATGGGAAGGGATAGTGCGATAGTTTGCAATGCATCTGCATGTATCTGCAAGTAAAGTTTTGTGGTAATATTTTGTGGGAACAATAATGTCTCATGGTTGAATTTTTTGATTATGTGGTAATATTTGCAATGCATCATCATGTAAAGTTTAGATTTTATTTACATAATAATAGATTTGGTTTGATGACGGCTAGAATTGCCTGAGTTGCTAATTTTAATATCATTTCATACGTGACTAACTAATGTTGTAAATGTGTTAAGTAATTGGCTCTTTGTTGGCCATGGATTATAGTTATCACTCTTGATTTCTCTGTTTGTATTTTATCTAAAAAAGAAAATTTTGTGTAAAACAGAGGCTGATGTGAAAGAGGCATGGGCTCTTGGTGACTTGTCTTATGTGACTAGGGTCCCTAATGACATATTTATGGTTACTTCTTCTGTTTTGCTGTTGTTGGATGGATAGTTGATGAAACGTGCGGTGCTTGTTTGTGTCTGAGATGGCGGATTTTGTAGTGGTGAAGATGGAGTAGCAAAGCAGCCGAGTGGGATTATAGTTGTAAAAGGGGTATGATTTGAATTGTGTGGTGTGGTACATGAACAATCATTAAATGAACGCAGGGGATGAGGCATTGAAATTCTTGAATGTGGTTCAGTATGGATTATGTATGACTCCTTAGTTTTGTATTTGGAATATAAAGTTGTAACCTTTTTTATATAAATGGAATCGATGCTTTGAATTTATATTAATTTTTTATCTGTTTACCTAGCTCTTTCCGCATTTGCAAAATGTATTCAACTATAGTTGTTAAAACGTATTATAACTGACATAAATATTTGTAAAAATTATACTGCCTTGACGACGCATAACAATTGTAGTACGAATTGTACAACAGTGAAAAAAAGTTGTAATATGTATTACTACAACAGTGCAAAAATGTTGTAATATGTATTACTACAACGGTGGAAAACAATTGTAAAATATACATTTCACAACGGTGATAAAAAGTTGTAAAAGATTTTAGTCTATTACAACTTCTTAATAGACGACGGTGGCCCCACCATTGTAAAAGTCTATTACAACTGTTTTCCACCGTTGTAATACGGTCAATTTGTTGTAGTGAAAGCTGCTGAGTTGTTTTCTGGTTGAACACCCATAATTTGATTCACTTAATGGGGGAAGAAATGGAGACTGTGGATGGGTTTAGGAACTAATGGCGCACATATGGAGGAGATCTTGACTGACGGACAATTGCTTGAGGGTATGTGCATGTGCATATATGCACTTGCGTGCACTTCAAAGCTTTACTAGAGCTTGTAAAAAGAGGAAGAAATAGGGGTGGGCTTTTTTGATTAGCTGTTGCATGGAATGTTAGGTGTAATTGGGCTTTGGGCTTTGTGCATTTTCCACAAATTTACTGGTTTGAACATACTTGCTGCTTTTGGTTTGTTGATTAATATTTGTTTTGCACAGTCACTAGTTTTAATATATATATTGATGGGTAAGTTTACGTTTCTAGTTCCAGAATTTGGATTTTTTTGAAATTGTAAATGATTTAATATGCGATGGCTTCATACTATGACGTGGCTTATGAATTGCTATGCACGGTTTCAGAGATGCGCGTACATTAAGTTTTCATGAACGACTTCTAGCTTTAATCAATACAGTGCATGGATGCTTTTGGGTTCAGTACCTTGTGACACAGTGGTTGTATCGAAGTATGGAAATTATTCTACCCAGTTTGCTGTTTTATATGTGGCAATAGGAGTAGCTAAAGCTTCAGTCTTGGTTCATACATATTGGAGAAAATGCATGGCACTTGATCTCTATGGTTTTTGCAAAGTATTGGGTTAGTTTGCATGCGTGTTGAGGTAGCCTATACGGGTTACTGCAAGTACTAGTTGTATTTTTGTTTTTCCGTTTATTGTTAGTTGCTGGTTAGGTGGAAAGTAAATGTGTCAATAGGGAATGTTGTTGGAGCTGCGCTGAGTACAGTGTTGTATATAAGTGTATTGTATTCATACGTGTTAATTGAATAAAGAACCCATTTTCAAAAGAAAAAAATGTGGCTATACAATCCTAGAGTTTAATATAAAACATTATATATAAAAAAAGTACAAAGAGGAAGGGAAGAAGGGGAATTGTGTGAGGAAGTAGAAATGAGATATGGTGGTTATGCGGGCTTAGAAATATTAAGCTATTTTTATTTTAATCAAATTTAATTAATTTGATTTAAATAGCAGAAATAAAGATAATAATAACAATAATACAAAGAATCGAGAAGCCAATTTATAATTGCAGAAATGGGCGCCATCATATAAACTCAAATTCAAACCCTCAACATTTATATATACGTACATATATATGTATAATCTATTGGAAAACAAAACAAAAGTTTAAATAAAAGAATTAATTTATTTCCCAAAAACTGTGAATACTGTTATGTGGAATAAGTTGCTATCCAAAAATTTAATAATTTTGAACTGTTATTAGTTTGAAATTAAAAGGTTGAATCATTTTTGATGTTGTGATGAATAAGTTGTTGTTAATTATCTCTTATGCTATTAAATGATCAGTCGGATCTAAATTAGTTAAAATAAAACGTTGACACGTTTTATTGTATCTAAATCGTCTTGTGCCGATTACTGTCCTGAAATCAAAATTTAGATTTGTATAAGTTAATTAAATATAATGGACATGTCATGAAGATTACTTAAGTTATGAAATAAAGTAAATAAATTGTTTCACTTATCCACACTGTTTCAATTTGATAGTTAAAGAACAGAATATCAAATAAAAATTGCTTACGTTTCAGTTTGGAGAGACCGGGATGGGAGCTGGACCAAAAACCACTTCGAACCAACTTTATGATCCGTTAACTAATTTGCAGGAATACAATGGGAGTGAAGACCTTAGATCTTCATAAGCGGAGGAACTACTTAATGAATTTCTCTAGTTAACTCCTTGAGATATTTTGACAGTGATTCTGTCGTGATTGAAATTTACGTACTGGCAATGACTACTCGCTACTGATCCATGGGGTGATAACTATATTTGATGCAGTATGAGAGTACCTTTGGTTCATCCTATTCCTGGATGAATCGTATGGACAAACTATGACAGAGTATTTCCTAAAAACCACGTAAGTTGATTTTTGCAAATATACCGAGTTTGTTGCGGAAAAGGATTCTTCTTTTACACCCACAGTATATTTGTGGACGTCAATTAGTGATTTGATGGATCTGACAATGTGGCATTCAAAGTAAATGGTGGTCAGATGTTCTAAAGGTAAATTCTAACCTCAAGCTTCAATACCCGAGAAATGACCAAAATCGAGCAGGCAGCATAGCTAAGTGGGTCGCTCCAAATTAGTGTGTATAATCACCAATCTAGAGAAAATTCATTTCCTTCTTTACTCTTTTCGATGCTGTCCCTTTTTGGTAAATGGTGGTTTAGGCCCAATCATTAGTGATATACATTTGATACACTCAAGAGAAATGAGCGGTCGGTCATGTGTGGCCGAGTTGAAAGATGTTTTTGTTGAACCCAGTGTATTCCCCTCTAGAGATACACTATCGGAAGGACTTCCATACCATGTCATAGTCGGAATCCATTACCCAATAAACGCCATGGTTTTTATTGTATACTATATATGTGGAGTGTGAGATGCAAGCGTTCTGCTAGGTTGCTATTTACTTGATTTAGACACTATGATAATATCAGAATAGTTTTATTATCAAGAATGTTTTGGTTTATTGAAAAATAAAATTTATCTGTATTTATGTGTTGATCGGTCTTACGATTATCCTTTCTTTCAAAGAATTTTTAAATGTTAAATAAATCTTTTTTAAAATCATTTACTCACACTAGTCCGATGACTGACCTAGATTTGATTTTTCTATATTTTCACTAAACTCTTGGGTGCCCAAATTTGTACGAGCAGTCAAGTAGTTCTGGATTTCTTAGATACATTTGGAGGAGCTTGGAGCAGGAGGTTTCAGCATTAGATATGTAAGAGTTTATTTCCGTTGTAATGTATATACATTGTACTCTGATGATATGTTAAATATAAATATCAGTTTTGTATTTCAAATATTATAATATATTTTAATTTGTTCCGCTGTGAGATTCGTGATATTTTAATAATGTTGTGTTCTTCTTTATCTTTTGTTCCAACTTTCTTTCTTTCTATTTCTCAACCTCTAACTTCTTTCTATTGACAATCTGATAATTTCTGATGTTTGATTGATCGATATGTGATACATGATATGTATTAGTATTGATAACCAGGATCGAAATTTTTGGGTCTTTACATTATCAGATCAATCTGAACTGAAATAAAAAAAATTCAACCCTTATGAAGTACATCGAACTTTATATCGTCAGAAAGCTCTAATTAATTGAAATCAGTGCTTAGTGTTCATTTTTTTATTCCAGTCTTGGTTCAACCAACGATCACGGTCAGATTTCAAATAAAGGAACCTTAACAATCAAATCATGCATTTTGATTTGGGCATTAATTAACGAAATTGATTTTTGAGTTTGTGTACATCATCGAGGGGAGTTGATAAGTGGTGGCCTTTGGACTTGGAACTGAACCCAGAATTTCTGAGTTAGGTTTCGAAAACCCTAATTTTTGGATTGTTTTCCGCATCTCCAAAGGGGATTAAACGTGAGTGGCGTACTTGGCCAGGTGCACGCTGGTGTGCTCAGTCCTATGGTTTGAATGCGTTATAGGTTCGGCTAGCTACGGTTCGATATTGTAGCACATCTTGAGCAGGAAGACAAGTAGATGCTAGCGTGTCAGGTTTTGAGTCGTTTGCCTTGTTGTGTTAAATTAATATAAGTTTCGATTTTAAATGTTAATAAATTTTGCATACATGGTCTAATTGACATTTGATTTCCCCCTTTGGACTCTTTTAGAAATTTTAGACCATGGAACAGATTTTGTAGGAATTATGGACAGCTGAAGACTCCACGTTTATTAGATTTTTAATTAGACGTAAAATAAAATGTGAGTGCTTAAACTCACTCACGATGTACTAAAATATCTGTTGTAAGGTAAATTAAATTTACGATAATATATTATTGATTTAACTACTATTTAGAAGTCAAACTGACATCGAATATGAGTATATTATCAATTGTCATTCGATATATGATAATGAATTTTAAATTAACATTGATTTGGTCGACATTTAATAATCATTGAAATTGAATGGCTAATTAAAACGTCAATGTTTGATACCTAGTTATCATCATGATATATTGATTGTTTTTCATGATGATTTCATATGTATGTTTACTGGTTGACATGGTGACTGTCAGGGTGTTATTTTTGATATTTATTGACTTTGGATTTCCCTAGTGTCACCCAGTATATCATGGAAATTGTATGATTTATTATATGCATCACTTTGACATCGAATACCTGAACTTTGAAATGGGTTGAAATGATATATATACATATAACCTTTAATATAAGATAAATGACATATACTCATGTAACTGAAATTTTAATTAAATACTCACTTAGCCATATGGTAGAAAATTAAATTATAAACAAAATTATTTTCTCTTGCACTATTTTTTTCATATTATTCTATAAATTCTATTTTCAAGCAAGTTATCATATTTTAAATTTAAGTATTTTGAATAAAAAGTTTATTTCCAAACTTTGTTGTGTTAATCCTATACCGTGTGAAATGATTACATTTAGAAATGGAATTAGACATGGAACTCGTAAATTTGAATTTAAATCTAATAATGAATCGTTTTATGATATGAAATTATTAAATTGGAAACTTAAATATGATATTGAACTACTCTGAAATACGATAATATGGAATTCCAAATTTGAACTGAATTGGTTTTTAACATGAAATTTGATGTTTTATTTAAACATAGGATCATCACAGTGTAAAATGGCAACTGGTTGTTTAAGAAACAAGAGTTGGATATTGGCCTACTCTCTGTCTATATTGGAAACACTTTAAAAATTATGTAAAAGGAGGATATTCTAGAATGAAGTTGTTGAATTTACGAATGTTCACTGGAATGAAGTAAGAGAACAATGATGTATAGCCTTGACACTTGTGTCATAATTAAAATGACTAAAACAAGAGCCTATGTCTGGCCACTAAGGCTACTTTCCATTACCAGACACTCCTCTTCGGATTACTCACTTGACTTGTGATTTGATTGGTGCACCTTAGTTTGACTGCACGTGTTGTAGGTATGGGTTACGACCGACAGCAAAGGGTAAACTGGTAGAACCATAACTTAGGCATTGCCTCATGTGCCTTGTCATATTTTTATCCTTATACGACCCCACTACATGTTTGGTTTAGCATTATAAAATGTGTGAAGGTGGAATAATGTAAAGCCTTAACGCTATTTCAATATTTATTCTACATATAAATATTACATATATAATCTATCATATTATGTATAAATAATTTAAGGGGTCCTTAGGAGATGGAAAATCTCGTAATATCTCTTAGATTATTTCACTCATGTTATACACTGATATAAGATGGAAAATCCATTAAACATCTTTTATGCTACTACACCCGTATTTCATTTGGCTTGATTTGACTTACATTAGAGGTAGACTTGAATCAAGTATATTTTTTTTTGTTATGCACAGATCAGCCTGAGTTGTTTAATAGAACTGAAGACATCATACTAAAGATGAAGATGTAGATTGACAGTTTGTATTACCACTATAATTTCGCTGCATTACTTGGCATGTCAGTTGACTATTTATCTATGATATTGCAATAAAATGTACATTGTAAATAATTTTATGATTTACTTATGTGATCATTATATTTGTTCCTTTCGATGTGAGATTCTTTGTTCTGCTTCATATCATTTATTTATTTCTTATATTTAAACCCTATTAACAATTCGTATTTTTGAATGATTTGGTTAGATATGCATAACTTATTATCAAGAGTTGATATATGGATATAATAGAAGTAGTACATCACCAAGATGCATGCTGAAATTGGACATTAGGAAGGCCTTTGATTCAGTGTCCTGGAATTCTATTATAGCTGTAATGCCTAGAATGAATTTTCCTAAACCCTATCTTGCTTGGATATACACATGTATTTCTTCACCTAGTTATTCCAATTTGAGAAATGGTTGTCTTCATGGATTTTTTAAGGGTATACAAGGGGTAAGGCAGGGGGATCCAAATTCTGCATATTTTTAATCATTGTAATGGAACTGCTAAACTCCTTATTATCGGAACAAGTGCGAAAAGGAAATCTTGAGTTACATCCAAAATGTAAAGTTCCTTTGATCATTCATCTCCTCTTTGCCGATGATTTAATTATATTACCCAAGCCTACACGTAAGAACATTCAATGTATATTATCTACCCTTAATCACTTTCATAGTCACTAGCCTTCAAATTAATGTGTGTAAATCTCATATACTGATTGCTAGGTTACCTTTGGACAAGAAATTGGAGATTATAGTTTGTTCCGGACTAGCTGAACTACAACAGAATGCTTATTTTTTTGGTACGCCATTAATCAGTTCAAGGGTGACTAACGAAAATTGGTTGCCTATGTTTGAGAAGATTATTAATAAACTGCAACAATGACCTAGTTGCAAGTTTTCTTAAGCTGGAAGATTAACTATTGTTCAATCTATTGCAATTGCAATGACCACTTACTGGACTAGGCACTATATTTTACCTATCAAACTTGTCGATATGGTCACCAGTGCTCCCAACAAGTTTCTTTGGCATGGTGATCCATATTTGAAGAAGATGATTCCTTTTGCTTTTCATAAGCTTTATGATGAAAAGAGGTTTGGTGAGCTTGGTATCAATAATATTTTCTTGTAGAATAATGCATTGATTTTTGAATATTATGAGAAGCTCTTTGCTGTTGAAAGAGGTTTATGGTCTGCATTGGTTCATCATAATTTGATAGGAAAAAAGAATTTCTGGACTATGCCAATATCTCAAAATTCTAGCTAGAGCTGGAGACGCATATTTAAGCTAAGAGGTATTTTTATTCCATTTATTCAGTGCAACTGCAGAAGTTTTTCAAATCTATCATTTTGGTACAGTCCTTGGGCAAAGCCTAGTCCAATTTTGAGCGAAGTGGTGGATTATAACTTGATGTTAAATTCTAGAATCCCTCAATTTTCTTCAGTTGGTGATTATTTTCATAAAGATAAGCTCTTGTTGCCTTATACAGGTTCCACTATTTTGCGTGAACTTTGGAAGGATATCTCTTTATATTATGGTTATGGTGGTGCTGGTTCAATTCTTTGGAAGGGTAGGAACCACTCAATTAAGTACGTGTATAATCTTCTCCATTCTTAGAGGAAAATATTTCCTTGGCATGCTAGAATATGGAGTTGTTGAAGTTCGAAAAAAGAAAATTTATTATTTTGGAAGATCATGGCAAATGTTATTAATACAAAAGATAAGCTGCTGCCAAAGGGTATTATTCAAGATGATCTTTGTGTCTTGTGCGGATCAGAATCTAAAACAAATACACATCTCTTTTTGAGTGCACTTATATACATTCTATCTGGTCAAGGCTGCTAGCTATTGTAGGATTTTATAGGCCATCAAAGTCAAGTTTTATTGAGTGGTATCATATTTTTAAGGCCATGAGATGGAAGAATACTAGAACTTGCTTATTCTTGAAGATTTTAAAGAAGCTTGTTTATGCTGTGTTGATGGAACGAAACAATCGGATTTTTGGTGCAGGTTTGTTGAATGCTGATTAGTTGTTTTCTCATATACACAGGAAGATCATCAATGCAGTTCGTATGTCTTCTCGGCATTTTTGATGCATTTTGTACTTGGTATTTGGTGGTGTTAATATTTTTTTGTGCCAATGTACGTACTGTAAGTGTAGATGAGGTGTAAATATTTGTTGATTTGTTTCTTTTTGTAGGCCATTGTATGTAAATATTGTAATTGTTGAGTGTGAATAGTATAGTTTTCTTGCCTTTAAAAAAAATGAACCGTTTAAAATGATTATTCATGATATGTTGGGAGAACACCTATTGGAGGAAATAATTTCAATGTGCCACCACTAGAGGAGAGAAGTAGGGTTCTTGGGTCATGCTATTTCTGAGCAAAGTATTGTCATAGGCCCGGCAAAGGTTACGTTGATACATGATTGGATTATGCCTAAGAATGCTAGATATGAGAAGTTTCTTAGGGTTATAAATATATTATAGGAGGTTTATCCAGTATTTCTCCAAGATAATTACCCCCATTGAATCAATTACCCAAGAAGAACCGGACTTCTACTTGGATTGTAAAATATGAGCATGCCATTATGAGTTTGAAGGAATGAATGAAGATTGCCCTAATGTTAGTTATTCTAAGTGGAAATCGGGAGATATTGGTGTCTAAGTGCAGTACTAATGCAGAAAGTTAAGGTTGTCACTTGTGTTATTCGAAATTTGATATTGTATGAGATAAAGTACCCTACCCATGATTTGGAATTGACAACAATTTTATATGCACTGATGATATCGAGACATCTTTTAGAAAAGAGGTTCGAATTGTTCACTGACCTCAAACCGACAAAGTACCAATTTTCATACAAAGATCTTAAACTTTGCTAACCGCAATGATTAAAATTATAGCTTCCTATGATTTTGATTTTATATATACAGTGGGGAAGGATTATGAAGTCGTTGGTTCTTTGAGAAGGAGACATGTTAGTTTAAGATCCATGTTCTTATAGTGGAAGTAGTTGGAGTATATTATTGGCCAAGGTTTATAACCCAAATGTTAGTTAGAGTAAGAGTTGTTGACCAGTTTGAATATCGAACCTATTTTAATTGAAAGAACTAGAGATGTCAAAAGCTCGATCCTAAGTTTGTTTTTATCATTGTTAAGATTGAGATTGAAGTGGAGACTGAGGATGTAAAGCAATACGGGCTCGATCGAAATGGTTGGATCTGCAAGAAGGGAAGATTGTTGTTTCTGATGTCAATGGATTGAAGGAAGAGGTCCATAAAGCATGTCTTTACTCAAGAGTGACTGCATCCTTGTTGTAATAATATGAATCTCGATATGAAGCAGACAAATAATTGGGAAGGTATAAAGAAGGAGGCTGGAGTATTCATCTTGAAGTGCATTAAATTTTGGTTGGTTAAGTTAAAGAAGAAGAATAGTGATTTAATGCCACAGTTAGAGGTTCCAAGTGGAAGTGGGAACAACTATCAGCGAATTTCACTAATGGGCTACACTCGAGTAAAATATGTTAATATTTGGGTCATATCGTTTGATTGACCAAATATGATGCACTTATATATGTTAAGTCAAGTAGGCTGATTTGTATGTGAAATGGAGTAGTACGATTCCATGTATACCTTAAAACAATGTGATCGATTGAGCCCTATTGTTTACTAGTAGGTCCTAGAAAAGCTTATTAGAGATGTTGGATGTAGAGCTACATCTCAAAGTAACTCATCACCCTCAAACTGATGGTCAAATGGAGAAATCGAATCATATATTACAGGATATTCTACGTGATTGCATATAAGACTTTAGAGGTGTATGGGATGACCATTTACATCTTGTGGAGTTTACGTACAATAATAGCTATTAGTCTAAGGTTTGTATGACACCATTCGTGGTATTGTATGACTGATCATATGTCGTACCTTTATGTTAGTGGGATTAGCAAAGCGCTCGACCAAATATATAGATCGAAAAATAAAGGTGCAGCGTGTGACACACTAATGCAAAGATAACTAAGTTACATAACAAAAACCGCGATACGTTAAGGTCCAAAGCAGGCCATAAAAAGTCACAAACATAAGCATACGATAATAAGCGAGGCTGGCTCCCGCATACACAATCCAGGCTAAATGTATCATCCTAAATTGAAACCAAAAATAACAAAAGGGTAAAACATCAACAAGCCGCAACATTCAGATGAGGTAAGCAATGATCTTCTCCCTGGATTCAAGAGCCTTGACAAGTTCGAGCCTGTCCTTTCTAAAGCATGAAGTTAATCACCATTTTCTTTATTTGCCTTCTGAAGATCTTCAACAAGGGGATGTCAGGCACCTAATTGCTTTACAACATAATCTCTGACATTTATTATAAGGTCTTCGACCAGAATCGGACGTGCCTCTAACTGATTGAACTCAGCCAATATGCAATCCTTCATGGCATCCATTTATCCTGCAATAATCCATCTATCAAATGGGTCTATGTACACATCAGAACGTGTGGCAGCTAGGCACCAACCCTCAAATTACTCAGCATGTTCAGGATGGCAAGGGTTGGGAACAAAAAGAGTTATCTGAATGGTTGCAGGGTCAAGAGTGATAGACGAAGAAGCCACAGGTGGACGACCAAGAGCAATCTGAACATTTGGGACAGGAAGTTCATTCAATCAACGATGGCTTTGAGTATCAGTTGCACCATGGATCTTTTTACCTTGAAGCATCTTTTTGCTACCAGCCCTCCCCATCGACTTCTTCTTAAGCCTCGTGGACATGAAGAATTCCATCCTCGGACGACCTATTTCAAAGAAAGATCAATATGGGCTCAAACAACAACCATAAAAAACAAGCACGGCCCAGCCAGACTCAGATACAAATGGAAGCATTTGAACCAGAGAATCCTGGGGCATTTCAATGAACAAATTGTGAGCAATATCGGTATCAAGATTTCAAAAAACCATCAGATGGTTCGAGTTCCTCAAGATAATTACAGAAACTGTATCCTTGCTAAAATCCCAAATTTACATCTAACTCAGTCAGGCCACACTTAGAGCATCCTAGCTTGGAAATGTATGAATACTCATACAAAAAAACCAAAATAAAGGGAAAACTCACCCAAAAAGATCATGGCGTCTCGGAGCCAAAAGGAAGTTGCTCAAGATAAACAGGTGTTATTGCAAACACTAGGCAAATAATGAGATAAGGAAACCAAAATCTTCTGAAGAAAAGTCAAGGCAGAAACAACAAACAAGGATTACCTGGTAAAACCTTCGAGGAAGCACGACTATGATCGAAAAATTTATCGAAGAAAATAAAAGTAGAATAAAGAAGGTTAAAAGTAAATAAGAAGGAAGATTAAAAGGTGTATATCCAGAGCATTCTCACCACATCAGCTTAGTGCTTGATCGCACAAAATAGGTGTCCCATAAAGTTCCGGCTGGCATCCTGTAATTCAACTATGCATACAATAAAGAAATGATACATCAAACTTCTCGCTCACAGTAAGGGACAATACCAGTCCACCACAACAGAACAATCCAAAGTGCCGCACAAACGACCCTTCGACGAACTAATGGAAACTACCAAGCCACATTGCAATCAGCCATGTCGAAGCCAGTAATTCCTTGATAAAAGGAAATTACTGACTTCGAGGGGCAAGTGTTAATCCACCAAAAATCCATATGCACATTGAGTTACAAAGACCGGGCAAAGGATACGAAATAGACATCATCAGGGTCGGTCGTGCACAATGTTATCCGAGGCATTTAAACGACTCACAATGGATAGGACGCAACCGTGCAGAGCGAGATCCAAACATCAAACCCAGGACAAGTCAGTCGTCCAGTACGACCGAGAATAATGGCACGACATATTATGAGTAGTGCGGCTCAATAAAGATAAAGGCCGTATATCATATAAAGGCCTCCCACAACACGGAAGATACTTGGCTTGATGTCAAAGTTTGGCCATACGTATCAAATCAGGAAGTCAAGATCGCACGTATATTTGACAAACCATGCATGGGTGGCAACTCCTATCACTCGTGTGTCCTTACTAACCAAACATCAACGCTTTGGTCAGATACCACCTACCGCTCGGTCATACGTCAGTTATTGGAAAGAGCACGCTTACATCTAAAAATGCAAGCCTTAGTCAGTCACCTCCAGGCTAAAAGGATCGTCGCCCGCTCACTCCGTGTTTATCCATCAAAAGACCGAGCCTGTGATAGAACTACAAAACAAGCACCTGCGACATCTTAAACGACCATGTCTTCAACCAAAGTTGGATGCAAATCGTGAATCAGGTGCAGAAGCAAAGGTCGGTCATTCATACTGTAACAAAGCCGCTCAAATACCAAAATAAAGCAAGTCGCTTATTCAACATAGGCGGGAGCGACCTCATAACATACCCATAAGGGTGAACGGCGCCATACAAAGGTAGCAAAGGGACGAACACTCTCGAGCCAAGAAGGTCGGTCGCGCAGGGTACAAAGGATAATTATTCCAGTCCCGCATTCCGCTCTTATAAAGCTACCCAAAGCGTTCGCTCCTATAAAGTTGCCTGCTCAGCTATCCGAAGCACTCGCTCCTATGGAACCGCTCGCACATGACAACTAGATACAACCACGGACAGCTGGCTACATATAGGCAGGGGTATGATTGTAATTAATGGGATGAGCAACCCGCAACCTGCATATACAGATTTCAGATCATTTCCTGAGGGGATCTCACCTATAAATACGTCATAGCTACCAACATAGAGGGGATCCAATCTTTGAAATCACAAAGTGCTGCTAAATTTTGTCCTCAATGACTCCTTAAATATTTTGAAAGAATTCATCATTTCCATGCCTCGAAGCTCCATCACTCATCTGGCCATGGAGTCAAACACAATCTTATAAATAGGGGAAACGAAAACATCTACATTCTTAATCACTTACCCATTCTTCCCCTTTGCAGATTCTATCATTCTCTTGCAAAACTCTAAGGTTGAAATATGTGATTAAGAGTATGTTGGTTGGACATAAAGATGTATGAAAAGAGAGTATTGATGTATTTTGTAATCCTCATTATAAGAATGCAAACTATCTTCATAGTGGACGTAGTCCTAGTTTACGGCTGAACCACTGTAAATCTTTTCTCTGTTTTAACTTCCTCGCATTTTCATTTTCAATTGTTGATAAACACGGCTCCATTTATTTCCTTACCACATTGATGAAGTATAGCTTTAGTACCTTAGGTGTTTAGACCAATTTTTGTGTAAACAAAAACTGAAGCAAAGGCATAGAGATTTCGTAGGCCTAACCATATTGTCGTTCATAATACGAAGCAGATTAGGAGGACGGGAGTGAAAATGAAGTTTCGTGGAATGACAGTGAAGGCTATTACACTTGGGAGACCGGGGAGAGCAAGGGGACGTGGTATTTAGAGCTCTTTACTACGTCAGATTATTTTTTAATCCCATTTACTTTTATATATAATATCATTAATGTTTTGTAGTGCAACATTCTACATGTTAGGATGAGACTATATTATTTATTTTCATACTGATTGTTATGTATGCATGTTTTATGGATGGTTGTATAAGATGGTTAGGCATATGGGTTGACTTAGTGAAATTTCGAGAGCGAAATCCTTAAGATAGGGAAAATGTATTGATTTGTACTGCCGTGCATTATTAGGGTGTATAATAAGAAATATTAATTTCATACGAAGTCGTATGATTCTATAAATTTGAAAAATGGATGTTGGGGTTATTTCTTATCTCTAAAAATTTTGTTGAATTTTTCTATGATCGTTTTGGCATTGAAGAATTTTACATTGTCCACAACTTTTATAAGAGTGGAATTTGGACCAGAAACTACTTCCGTTTAATCAAGATGATTGTTACCTTTTTGACAATTAGTCACATAAAGAAAACAAATTTATCATTTGAGAGTTATCGTTGTTCTAAGCTTTTTATAAAGATTTTTGTAAATTTGTAGATGCTGTACATTTTTGACAATTAGTCACAATTTTCTAAACCCGAATTTTGATAAAAAATATCAAAATTCAAACCCATCCATGTATGAAGGATATAAATCTTGTACCTACAAACAAATGAGCGTGAGCATAATCAGAGTACAATATAACTAACTCACATCGGAAATAGATAGGATAACTAATATCGACTATGGAAACTGCCTTAAAGCAAATTGCCACATCGATATTGAGCATGAGAAAATGAGACCCACAAACCAAACTTTTATACTTGCTAAGACCTGTCATCTCGGAGATAAACTTGGTAGTTGTTATGAACAGGGGGCCATAATAACAAGTCCCGGTGAGTAGAAAATGTACAGCATCTACAATACACAAATGTATTCCGTTTTGTCTCCACCAAAACATATGTCTAACAAAGCTAGAAATCCTAACCTGCCCATGTAAAGGTCTATGCACAACGATCAACTACCCAAAATAGCATCAATTCAAGATTGGGGTAGAATTTTTATGCACAATTATAAAGCCTTTAAACCACCCTACCAACAAACTGACAAAGAGGTAGGCTCTCAAATACTCAATAGTTTATAAGGAGGTGGGGTATAACCCATATCTATATTTCTAGCCACATAAACCTCATTGAAAAAGTAAAGGCCAATCTGTTGATCACTTAATACCATACTAGGTGGTTTACAACACACAACTATAAATTAAAGTACACTAGCTACTAAATCCTACTAATTTCTGACTTCAGTTATTAACACATATTAACAAACCCAGCATAAGGTGAGAGAAAGCAACCAACCACTTAATAACATGTTTAGGTAGAGCTCGACACCATTTAAGACCCTTTTGGCACACCCTCACATTACTATTTAGCTAATTTTATTAGATAATCCTCTAACCACTTATTACTTCCAGAAGGATAGGCAGACCCATGATACCTCCATAACTGTGATTTAATACCTAATCCTATGGCGGACTCTCACCCTAGCCACTTATTGCCTGGAGGAAGTGAACCTATACAGGGATTACCGAACTGTAACAACCCGAATTCCGATAGACCGGTTATTTTTCAAAATTATAATCCATCGAAACTCATGTTGGTTTGTCTGGTATCCTGCAAAAAAGACAGAGATATAAAATACATCAGAGATCAGAAAACATCCCATAGTTGAATGGATAAAATATAATATAATCAAAATAGCCTTACCCAGACAATAATACTGCCTAACCAGTATCCAAAGCTATCATATCACTGCCACAAATCTAACATGCGAATATGTTATGAGGAGGGGGTTAGAACACAAGTTCTGGTGAATGGAATTAAACTATGCATTTCGGATAACCCTACATAGACTGTTCAGTTACATTTTCTTGTTTATTAGGTTATTTGGGTTAACAGCACTCAAGGCACACACACATGTTGTACCCATCTACTTCCCAGTGGATTAACCTAATACAGTATATATGTAGCTATCCCCTATATTAAGGTACACACCATGGTACCCCACTCGCACGGTCTCCGCCTTAATGCCACAGAAATATACACAGTCCCTCATCCAACGCCGGAGTGACGTAGGGATCTCTATATAACAATGCTACATTCTGCATAGATCTGCCGTCTCCATGCTATGTAAGCGTACGGACTTCCATCTTCGATCGAATCAGAATCCATCACAGAGTACTGCCCTAGAGTATTTGATACACCACACGGAGTGGACATGCATGTATCTAGACTTTCTCATGTACATATCGTCAATCGTATTCGATGCCCTAACCTTTATGATACACCATCCAGAAGTGGTATGCATGTATCTGCACCTATCTATTGTGCACTGAGTCCCGTAATAGGGTTATATCAGGAATACGAAACTCGGTCGGGAGCTTTTCAGATATCTGTATATGTAGATGCTAAGGTCTGCATTTTCAGTGGCTATGGTCCCACCTGACCCCTTGCTCAACTAGTGAAAGACAAACAGAATTGAGAGCTAGTGACCTGGACCTAGAGAATACAACAAACAATAAATCCTAATTGGCTTGCCCCTTACCCATAGCCATGATAGCAAAAGTCTATGGTCTTTTGGTCAAGCTCTCCGTTTTTCTGCATTATGTATCACGTATCACGCTGACTGTCGATGGTTGGTATCCGATGTCTTGCTATCAATAGATGGTTAGACCCGCCGGTAACTAGATAAAACGGTCGTAACCCAACCTAGTCACAAGGCAACTGGATCGTCGAATTACCTATGCTACCTTATAGCCTTCTAATTGCCCACTATCATGGCAATCAAGATATACTCACCGGTAGAAACGCATAGACCTAACCGCTACGAGCACAGTCGAATGTTATCACAACACAAAGGACTGCCAGGAGTACACTCCACGTGCCAGGAAGCCACGTGCTTCCCCTTCCAGTCCTTCGGAGCCAATAGAATATCAGTAAAACAACAGGCAGAATAGGCAGAATAATTAGATGGACGTGTGCTCCCCTCGTGTCCTATGACACCGCGATGATCTACCCCGTTTGGTTATTCACCTTCAGACGTATGGACTGGCCCATGCGCTTCAGGTTGATGTGTTATTATACCCGATGTCTAAGCATTTAATAACACGCTTGCTCTACCTCGTCAAATTTCCAGTTAACTTAGTTATTCCCATTCACAATAACTTCTTATTCAAGTTACCAAATTCCACTTGCTTATTAATTTCAGTTATAATTTAATCCATTTATGTTTATTAATAAGCCCATAACATGTTATTCTCTATATTATAATCCAAGATTAGTAATATACAATCTCTTTATAATATTTATTGTCCGATTCCATAGTTACAATGATATGTTCTACTTAATATGAAATTAAGTATACTTCATCTCAATTCACATGTTTTCTGTGTAACATATCACTTAATATTTTTGATTAAATATAACTTATTTCATTCCATATATTCACCTCGTTCTTTCTTATTTAATCATAACTCCATCTTACACTCTCCCTACAACTTGTCGTTGTTTACTTATTAACTTAGTTCTCTTAACTAGGGTTTTCTAATAAGTTTCCTTTTCGTTTAATATAACTTATGTTATAACTTCCCCTTGTCCCTAGGACAAGACTACCTATTATATAACATTCTCGTTAATGTAATTAATTATAATAGGTTATTATCATTCCCTATTCATCCCAATTCTTTTACTGTTGTAACTTTCCTTCATTTCCTATTCATTTCCATTAATCACAATTAGTGCCATTTATTTCTATCCTTTTATATCCATTCTTTCCAAATTTTTCTGTAATCTAGTTTCACATGTCATACTTAATATCATATTAAGTCCATATCTGATTATCATGTCGCGTATCCTTCCTATCATGTAATTAAATTTATTTTGAAATAACATGTAATCATCGAATCATGTAATTATTCCATTCTAACAAACTAACAATTAATTATCACAATTCTTACAGTTAAGGGTTACAATACATAATATGCCATAGGTTAACATGTAATTAGAACATGTATGTATACAACAGTAATCGTTTCCATGTATTTAAACTGGTTTTTACATTCTAGCAGGTTTACGTTTCAATATATTAACATTTCAACGTATTAACATTTCAACATATTAACATTTCAACATATTAACGATTCAACATATTAACGTTCCAACATATTAACATTCTAGCAGATTTACATTGCATATTAACGGGGAATGTCAAACGATAAATATACCATTATCAAAAGGTATAACTTAAATCCACTCACCTAATTACTTTCCAATTCATGAATCTGGTCCAGATCTAGCATTCCATGGTTCTCCTAACTGAATTTAGGACCTAAATAACCACGGATCCACGATTCTCAAATAAAATAAAAATGGAAGAAATAGGAGAAATTTAAATTGACCAGATCCAAGTATTTACCTTACGTCGAATGGAATTCTGAACACCTTCTTTATTAATATACATTCTTTTCCTCTAGATCCTGAATCATAATTTTCCTAAACTAATTCTTCTATTTTTCTAAAGAGATTTGAGGAGGAAGAAGAATGGCAGAGCTTAGGCAGCCTCTTAGAAACTGTGAGATTTAGGCTAGGCTCTGCTAGCATATTTATAGGTGTTTAGGATCTTATCGTACACGCAACCCGGATATGGGGTGGGTCGACCCCGAGGTCGACCCCCTATGGTTGTGCCGACCCTAGGGTCGACCCCGCCCGGTCCCGCGAGCAATTTTGGGCAGAAGTTGGCCCTTTTAATGTTTTTATTTTTAAATGTTTTATTAGTATCTCGTTATACTTTCTTTGATTTATTTAAATATTATATTTACATATAATCTTCTTATATGTATACAAAACTTCAAATGCCCATTTCACACGTATATTAATACACATAACTTTTATTTCGTTTTCAAAATTCAAACAGTGTTATGTCATTATTTAATTCTTACCATATTCTTTGATTGCAGCCTTAAGTTGAATTTCTCCTTTATATATATATATATATATATATATATATATATATATATACACACACACACACACACACACATACATACATACATACATACATACATACATACATACATACATATATATATATATATGTGCACATATATACGCATATATTTTCATATACATGTATACATATTTTTTTGTTCTTCCTTATATGTACGATTTTCCTTATATGTGCATTGATACATATTTATTCTTTAAGAACATGTGTTATTTTAGCCATCCCTAAAATAAAAATATAGCGCCTGTGGGGAACAAACGTGCGCCACTCTCATGAAAGCTACATGCTATAACTGTAACAACCTGGAATTTTGTAACCAATTTAAAAATTTTATTTTAGCAATTTTAATGAATTTTGAATATTTAAAATAATTTATTTAAAATAATAACGACTAAAAATTTATTTTAATTGAAGTTAGAATGAAATTTTTTATTTTAATTATAAAAGGAGTTTAAAATGGCGCGGTAGTTTGAAAATTCGAATTTGAACTTTGATTGAATGTACAGGATTCAAAATAAATTGGATTTTGGTGAAACCAGAAATATTTAAATCTGTTTAATAATATCTTTCCAACGAATCTGAAAAATTGAAATTTCATAGCGGGAATAAAAAGTTATGTCCGGTTTAAAATTTGAAATAGTCGCTATGGAATTTATATATATATTTTAATAATTTTTGGAATGTCAAATTATTGGTAGATTCCAATTCTGATAATTTTTGGAATCAATATGTGAGCGTGGCAAAAGAAAACGTGTTTTGTCAATTTTAGTCAAATTGGATCGACCAAAAAATGGAAATTTCTCAAACGATCTCCAAATTTAACGTAATTAATTTTGTTAGGACCAGATCGTCAAAACATAGCTAGAAATAATTTTTCTGTAATTTTAAGAGTTAGTATGTGGCCCCGGTAAATTAAAATGTACGATCAAATTAAATAATTAAATGATTTATATTTTAAAATAAAGAAAAGTGAGCTGAAACAATTGAATGGGCTGATGAGACCTAGCCCATTGTGTCCTTAACGGGGGTATTTGGCTAAGGGCAATATTAGTTGGGCTGAATTTGGAGCTATTAGAAATAAATGGGTGTTTTTGTGAATTAGAATGTTTAATAATATTTTATTATAAATTTACATTAACCCTAACCTTAATTCTATTGTACAAAGTCGTCGCCCCTTCTATTTTCGATGGCTAAAATGCAATGATCTTCCTCCCCCTTTCTCTTCTAATCGACTCGGTAAATTTCAGAATTTCAAAAGAGAAAATTAAAGAACGATGTAAGATCTAGGTTGTGTACGGTTAGGATCGGATTTCATTTCCTGGCTTGGTCAAAATTGAGGCTTAAAGCCATCGAAGTTGAACTGGTTTTGGGGCCGACCTGGGCCACCGAGTTGGGCGAGCTTGAGGGTGGTGGAAGATCTTGGTGGCGGCAATGGAGTGGTGCAGTCAGATGAACGGCCGGAGGTCTGGGGGAGGGCGCGCAAGGAGAGAGAACGATGAAGCTTTTGGGTTCTATTTCCTTATAGATAACGATGGGAAGAAGAAAGAAACTGATTAAGGCTAAGTTAATTAATTTATTTATTAAATTAATGATGTAATTAGTATATTTAAAATTCAAATGGTCATATCTCTTTCAAATTGAATCAGAATTTGACAAAACGAAGTGCGTTGGAATCAAAAAAATTTACTCTACAACAAGGAACAAACCAGAACTGAAACGGAGCTAGAAGGAATTTTTGATAAAATTAAACGCTTGTTTAATTTCATTGAAACAGTCATTATTAATCGATTTCTAAAACCGATCAAGATGAGAATTCAATTATATTTTCTTTATTTATTTTTCTTTAATAATTAAAATAAATTATGATTGTGTTATCACAAATCTGCTATTAACTTCTATCTGTTATGGTATGTAACACCCCGTGATTTTAAATATTAGAATTAACAAATTAAAGAATACTTAATTTCAAATGTGAGAATTAAGGGAAACGGGTTAGGCCATTGCGTTCGTCTCGGAATTCTACTTGAGATAGAGTCCGAGTTTGTGTGAATTGGACTACGTATGAAGAAGTTATGGCCTTCCGAAGTTTCAGCAATTTTATATAAGACAATTCAGAAAATTAAATACCAAGGCAGGTTGACCTAGGGGTCGACCTACGCCAGGCCAGGTCGGCCAAGGGGTCGACCAGGGTGCCGACCTCCCTATATACTGGTCGACCTAGGGGTCGACCTAACCCCCCCCCCCCCCCCAGGGTTGATCTGAAAGATGATGATATTTTGACTCACTGCTGAGTCATTAGGGCTGAGGTGTTATTCTATCTTGTCTGGATGGTCTTGATTGCTTCTAGGTTAATCTGGCGGCTCTTTATTAATTAAAATTCTATATAAGCAACCTAACTCTCAACCTAAAATCACACTAATTCATACCAAGAGCCTCCATGCCGTCAATGGTGAACCTTGAGTAGCCACCGTTCTCTTTCAATTCAAAAGAAAGAATCAAAATCAAATCTAAATCTAAATTAGAATGACAATTAGTCTACATCAAAGGCGAGCAATTCAGTTTCAGAATACAGATCCCAGAAAAACAAGACTGTTCTTTTATTTGAAAGTACTATTTCTTTCACAGTATAATTGATAAATTAATTATGATGGGTTGTAATTGGATTATGAGAACATGTCTGTTGAATCATGTGATGTTATTATCTGTTTGTGAACATATGACAGTTTTGTTATAGTATGTTGGTAGATCTATTTATATGTACAATTATACATATTGAACTTGATTCATTTTATGCAAGTCTACATATGCTAATTTGTATATGAATCTTATGCAAGTTTGGGATGTTAAAACATATGTATGCAAGTTTGGGATGTTAAAACATATGTGAATCAAATATATACATATGCTAGTTTATATGCAAAACATGTGACATAAATTTACATGTTTAGATCCATATGCAAGTTTGTAGGAATCTATATGCAGGTTCACATTTTTATATTAGATCTATATTTAAGATCCATGGGTTTAGGTGAAAAACCATATTTATGCACAAGTTCATATTTTTATTAGATCTATATTTAGATCCATGGCAATAACATACTTATGTAAATTTATGACCATTTCCTATGCTAGTTTTGTATGTGAATCATATGCTAGTTTGAATGTAAGTTTATATGAAATTCATATGCAGATTATAGGAAAACCATATCCATATATGCAAGTTCATGATTACATATTTAGATCTATATTTAGACCCATGATAGTTTATGCAAATTTATGTTGCCCATGCAAGTTATTTGCTATGCAAACTTATGTTATGATTCTTAGATCTATTTTATGTGTTATGCAAGTTGTGATGTTGCTTCTCTTTTTATAAGTTAGACTATTTTCGATTCTAACATATATCGTATTAAAACGAATGAATAGCGTGGGGAAAATGGGAAAATATTAATTTTGCAAAATTGTGAATTGGCATAAAATGGCTCTAAAGGCATATAATTAAAGTGAGACATTAATTGGTATAATTTATATACCTAAAAAGTATGGACATAATTTAGGTGACAATTATGGACATAGATTAATTTGGAAGTTATTGACAATTTGAAATAGGGATATTAATTCAAATTGGGGTTGAATAATAATGTGTAATAATAAATGCCTAAGACACGAGGTTAGACTCAGTTGTGTTGTAAGACTGCTCGGACCCGCCCGACAAATCCAGCAACCACAAATGGTAGTCTAATGTGAGAGGTCAAAGGCATAAATTAAATGAGTAATAAATGCCTAAGACATGATGTTAGACTTGTTTGTGGTGTAAGATTGCCTGGAACCGCCTGGCAAATCCAGCAACCACAAACGGTAGTCTAATGTGAGATGTTAAAGGTATAAACTAAATGATGCTTAGACACGAGGTTAAGTCTGGCTTGTGGTGGAAGTCTGCCCGGAATCGCCCGGCATATCCAGTGGCCACAAGCAATCGACTTAATGTGAGAGGTCTATGCATTAATTATTAATTAATGCTGATCAAAGATGAATATGAATGACAAACATAAGATTTGGTTGAGTGAGTGATTCCCTGAGTACCAGTCTGATGTTGATTTTAGTCTTCAGGTTTGATACTTAGGGAGTTATTCTCTTAACCAATGTATCTGTGAACTAAGATGTACTTAATCATAAATTAAGTAAAACATGATAAGTGGATAGGGTTAAGACCAGCTTAACCAATAATTTGATAAGTGGGTAGGGTTAAGGCAAACTTAACCAATAATATATATATATATATATATATATACACACACACACACTAATCTAATAAGTGGATAGGGTTAAGACAAACTTAACTAATAATATATATTGATCTGATAAGTGGATATGGTTAAGACCAACTTAACCAATAAGATATAAGTGGATGGGATTAAGACCAGCTTAACCAATAATATATTGATCTGGTAAGCAGATAGGGTTAAGACAAGCTTAACCAATAACACATGTTGATTTGTTAAGTGGGTAACATGGGTGACATGTGAAATACGATTAGAAGCACTTAACCAAATTGTAAACATGTAAGAAGACATGAATAAGAAGGGGTTAAGTGGGAAATTCTAGTGGGGACCAAGCATAGGTAGAAATCTTGTGTAAAGCATGGGGGACCCTTTTCAAACCAGTAACCCATTTAGTATCTTTGTGAGCTCGAGTTAGATCGAAGACGGGACACGCTTACTGGGTTTGATTGTAAGAGGTCAAAACGGGTTAACGGTGGCAACGCAAGTCCAACGGGATCATGTACGTGCATGGGCCCGGCTGGTAGGTAAGACGTTGTTGCATCGTGTAGATATAAGCCATGCATCTTTAGTGGTATCGGGTTGCCATTTGGGGAGTGATACACCCCACTGTGGGACCAGCACGGGTATCTACGAGTTAGGGAGCCGATCGAATAGGGAAGGTAGTGGGTACAACTAGCGAAGATAGGAGTACGAGGCACCTATGAAGACAGCTAGGAGTATAACTACCATATTATGAATAAATATTGTAATTAGAATGGAGAGGGTAGTGGGTACAACTAGTAGAGATAGGGGCAGGCGGCACCTATGAAGACAACTAGGGGTACACGAAACTACCATTATTATTTTGTTCAGTGGGCGGGATCAACTTTTAGGGTGACTAGTAATGGTGCGGTGTAATTAACATTGGTGCAGTATAGTAATTATCCTATAGTGATTAGGAACGAGATTAACGCCATAATATTCCTCTTGTTTGTTTGCCCACTTGTTTCATAGCCATTCCTTGTTTTACCGGTTTATGCCTTATCCTACTTACTTTAATAATTGTATCGTTAAAGTTATGGTACTCGCCAGACTTCGTGTCTGACCCCCTTTGTTTTCGCCTCTTTTCTTCCTTCCCCCCTCCAGGTTCTCAGGGTGGGACTAGTACTAGCGGAGCTTGATTTGGATCTCTTTCTCTCTTTTGGAAGTTCTTGGATTGCTGAAAGTAAAGTTCAGCTCATCTCTTTTATGGCTACTTATGATTGGGGTTATGCTTTTTACTTTATGTACTCAGAAAACAATTTGTCAAGATTTTTACTAAGTGTACTTGGTTTTACTGTTGGTTTATGAAGTTGTTGTAATCAAACTATTTCTCTGCTGCAATAAAAGTTGTTTTGAATTTTTCAAGTACCAATATATGTATCTATCTTGTTATATTCTATTCAATATGCTAATAATACTCCATGGAAGTTAATGCATTCCTTTTGAGAGTGACATTAATGGGCGTGGGATGTTACACGTGATATCAGAGCTGAAGGTTACCAGAACAGATATGAGATTTTGAAAAACTGTTTTTCAAAAGCATTTTATAAAGAAATACATTCAAAAGTATGTTTTAAGGAGAGTATTTTCAAGGGAAAAAGTTTGTTTTAAAAACATAACCCCCAAGAGCCATATATCTTTCCTTCGATTCTCCGTTTTGAATCTCTTCCTCTTTCCTTTTTGAATTTCTTCCTCCACATATGGACACTTTTTCTAAGATATGTAAGAACTTCTGAACGATGGGCGGAAAACCGCTTCATGGGACTGGGACGTTTGTCAAAGCTAATAGGAAGTGGAGGACTTGTTGGAACCTTTAAGATAGACAATGGGAGGAAGGTTCAGTTAGCTGCTTGGTTAATGAAGGACGAAGCCTCATTTTTGTAGGAGGTCACGAACAGAGAATGTGCAGGAGAGACATGGAGAGGACACGCGATAAAGTTGATCCAAAGAAAGGCGATAAGGATAACAAGGGGCCAAGAGAAAAGGAAGGGCCACACTTGTGAAATGCCTGACTACTTAAATAAAGACATTAGAAAGAAGAAGAAGACTAGTTGTTATCGTTACGGAGAAACAGGACATCTTACTAGGATCGTCCAAAGAAGCAAAGGGCAAAAGTAAGGACAAGGTACAAGATCTTCTAAAGGGAAGACGCGTTCCCTCGCGACTGGCATACCTGATAGAGGTAGAAATATCTTGGTTGGAAGTTTGGTTTTTCTTCTTGATCATCCTATTCGAACCTTGTTCGAATTCTGGCGCTTCGCACTAGTTTGTATCTGCTTCGTTAGTTAAAACACTGCACCTAAATACTAGTCTAGTTAAGGATCACATAGTAGTCTCAAATCCCATTGGTGGTTCGGCTCATCTTTCGACGATTTGTTGGGATTTGAGAATGTCTATCTTGGGCATTGGGATTGAATGCAACGCCTTCGTTCTTGGCTTCATGGGCTACGACTTGATTTTAGGCATGGATTGGCTAGCCAGATACGTGCCATCCTAGACTGTGAAAGAAGGATAGTTAGATTGTTGATTCGTTGCGGAAAGACCCTTGATATTTCTTGTGACCCTAGAGGTCCGGTAATCCTTAGCTACCTAGAATCCCTTGACGCATCCAACGATGATTTGGAATATGTTCGTGTGGTCCGTGAATATAGTGACGTCTTCCATGAAGTTCGGGTTTTACTCTGAGGCGCGAGATAGACTTTCGAATATACCTAGTAGATAATGCAAAGCCAGTTGCATTTCCAGTGCGCCACATGGCCCCGAGAGAGAGAGAGAGAAGAGAACTCAATAAGAAAGTGAAAGAGTTGCTTGAAAAGGGGTTCATAAGAAGAAGTATTTCGGAATAGGGTGCTCCAGTTGTTTTTGTTACGAAAGCCAATGGTTCACTTAGTCTGTGCGTGGATTATGGAGAGATGAATAAGCTCACCTAGAAGAACAGACACCCATTGCCAAGGTTAGATGATTTGTTTGATCAATTGGTGGGTGTTTCGGTTTTCTCGCAACTGGATTTGGCTACAGGATTTCATCAGCTAAGGGTGTATGAAGACAACATAGATAAGACTACATTTAGAACTCCTGACGGTTTCTTCGAGTGGCTCATCATGCCTTTTGGTTTGATGAATGCACCTGCATACTTCATTGACTTAATGAGTAGGGTGTTTAGGGAGTTTCTAAACGAGTTTGTGGAAGTCTTTGTGGACGATATCTTGATTTTCTCTAGAAGCGAAGAGGAATACGCCCTACATCTTAGGGAAGTCTTAGAGACCCTACGAGTGCATCAACTCAAAGCTAAGTTCTCCAAGTGCTATTTTTGGAGAAAAGAAGTGAGGTTCTTAGGACACGTGGTCTCTAAGGAAGGGATAGCTGTGGATCCCGCAAAGGTGCTAGCAATCCAAGATTGGAAAATTCCTAAGAACGCAACAGAAGTAAGAAGCTTTTTAAGGCTAGCTGGTTATTATAGGAAGTTCATTGAGGACTTCATGAAAATATCATCCCCACTTACTCGGTTAACGAAGAAGAACTTGACTTTTGCTTGAGGACATTGATGGCAACTCCAGTTTTAGTTTTGCCAGATGGAAGTAAGCTATTCGCAGTGTATACCGGTGCTTGCGAGACAGGGCTTGGAGTAGTTTTCGATGCAAGGGGAAAAGGTGATATGCAAAAAGCGGCAAGTATGAGCATCGCTTATCATCCACAGACGGATGGATGGACAGAAAGGGGTGAATAGAATCCTTGAAGATATTTTGAGGTTATTTATCCTAGATTTTGGAGGGACATGAGAAGAGGCAACAAGCTTAGTAGTGTTCACGACGTGTTTCACGTATCGCATTTGCAGAAGTGTTACAAGATACCGCGGAAGTAGTGGAGCCGAACATGCTCAGAAGAAGTGGAAGTAAAGTGAAATGCCACGATTAGACGAGCTCCTACATGCATCCTTGGGTCGGAGGTATAAAATCTACGCAACAAAGAGGCCAAGTTGGTCAAAGTACAATGGGGAGATGATCAAGGAGACACGACTTGGGAGGCGGAAGACAAGATGCATACGTTGTATCCTTTCCTTTTCGAGAGTTAACTTCTCCTTTCTCTATCGCTTTGTTGATACTTGTCCTATCATTTAATATGTCCTTGCGATGATATCTTCGATCTTTAGTTAGGAAAAACCCTATGGTTGTAAACATGTGTTTGAGAGATGTTATGGTTGGTGGATGCAAATGGATGCAAGTGGTTGCTAGTGGTTGCTCGTGGATGCATGTACACACACATTAGGCACTAGATCGGCTCAATCACTTTCATATTGCATATAAATGTGTGTGCATATTTAATTTAATGGATGCATAATGGTTGCGTTATCATATGGATGCTGCATTTAGATGAATGGTTGTGCACACATATAGAAGTAATATGTATCGTTAGGATTCTTTCGTATATATAAAGGACGCATGGCACTATCATGATTTGCATTAAGGAGGTCAACTGAATCGGTCGACCGCCTGATTTTGCATTAGATAAGGAACATATACACACACTTTTTGCATATGTTCATACGGCATTAGAAATCTTGTAAGGACAATGGATGCCTATGTTTGATGGTTGAGTTGATGGATAGTTGGATGTTAGGATTTACATTCTCCTTAACTTGGAGATTTCGGGGGCGAAATCCCTTTAAGGAGGGGAGAATGTAACACCCCATGATTTTAAATATTAGAATTAACAAATTAAAGAATACTTGATTTCATATGTGAGAATTAAGGAAAACGGGTTACGCAATTGCGTTCATCTCGGAATTCTTCTTTAGATAGAGTCCGAGTTTGCGTGAATTGGACTTTGTATGAAGAAGTTATGGCCTTCCGAAATTTCAGCAATTTTACATAAAATAATTCAGAAAATTCAATACCAAGGCAGGTCGACCTGGGGGTCGACCTACCCCAGGCCAGGTCGACCAGGGGGTCACCTACCCCCCCCCCCCCCCAGGCAGATCTGAAAGATGACGATATTTTGACTCACTGCTGAGTCATTAGGGCTGAGGTGTTATTCTATCTTGTCTGGATGGTATTGATTGCTTCTAGGTTAATCTGACGGCTCTTTATTAATTAAAATTCTATATAAGCAACCTAACTCTCAACCTAAAATCACACTAATTCATACTAAGAGCCGCCATGCCGTCAATGGCGAACCTAGAGTAGCCACCGTTCTCTTTCAATTCAAAAGCAAGAATCAAAATCAAATCTAAATCTAAATTAGAATGACAATTAGTCTACATCAAAGGCGAGCAATTCAGTTTTAGAATACAGATCCCAGAAAAACAAGACTGTTCTTTTGTTTGTGAGTATTACTTCTTTCACAGTATAATTAATAAATTAATTATGATGGGTTGTAACTGGATTATGAGAACATGTCTGTTGAATCATGTGATGTTATTGTCTGTTTGTGAACATATGACAGTTTTGTTATTGTATGTTGGTAGATCTATTTATATGTACAATTATACATATTTAGCTTGATTCATTTTATGCAACTACATATGCTAATTTGTATATGAATCTTATGCAAGTTTGGGATGATAAAACATATGTATGCAAGTTTGGGATGTTAAAACAAATGTGAATCAAGTATATACATATGCTAGTTTATATGCAAAACATGTGACATTAATTTACATGTTTAGATCCATATACAAGTTTGTAGGAATCTATATGCAAGTTCACATTTTTATATTAGATCTATATTTAAGATCCATGTGTTTAGGTGAAAAACCATTTTTATGCACAAGTTCACATTTTTATTAGATCTATATTTAGATCCATGGCGGTAAATACTTATGTAAATTTATGACCATTTCCTATGCTAGTTTTGTATGTGAATCATATGCTAGTTTGAATGTAAGTTTGTATGAAATTCATATGCAGATTATAGGAAAACCATATCCATATATGCAAGTTCATGATTACATGTTTAGATCTACATTTAGATCCATGATAGTTTATGAAAATTTATGTTGCCTATGCAAGTTATTTGCTATGCAAACTTATGTTATGATTCTTAGATCTATTTTATGTGTTATGCAAGTTGTGATGTTGCTTTTCTTTATATAAGTTAGACTATTTTCGAGTCTAACATATATCGTATTAAAACGAACGAATAGCGTGGGGACAATGGAAAATATTAATTTTGCAAAATTGTGAATTGGCATAAAATGGCTCTAAAGGCATATAATTAAAGTGAGACATTAATTGGTATAATTTATATATCTAAAAAGTATGGACATAATTAAGGTGACAATTATGGACATAGATTAATTTGGAAGTTATTGACAATTTGAAATAGGGATATTAATTCAAATTGGGGTTGAATAATACTGTGTAATAATAAATGCCTAAGACACGAGGTTAGACTCGTTTGTGGTGTAAGACTGCCCGGACCCGCCCGACAAATCCAGAAACCACAAACGGTAGTCTAATGTGAGAGGTCAAAGGCATAAATTAAATGAGTAATAAAGGCCTAAGACACGAGGTTAGACTCGTTTGTGGTGTAATACTTCCCGGAACCGCCCGACAAATCCAGAAACCACAAACGGTAGTCTAATGTAAGACGTCAAAGGCATAAACTAAATGATGCTTAGACACGAGGTTAAATCTGGCTTGTGGTGGAAGTCTGCACGGAACCGCCCGGCATATCCAGCGGCCACATGCAATCGACTTAATGTGAGAGGTCTATGAATTAATAATTAATTAATGCTGATCAAAGACAAATATGAATGACAAACAGAAGATTTGGTTGAGTGAGTGATTCCCTGAGTGCTAATCTGATGTTGATTTCGGTCTTCGGGGTCGATACTTAGGGATTTATTCTCTTAACCAATGTATTTGTGAACTAAGATGTACTTAATCTTAAATTAAGTAAAACATGGTAAGTGGATAGGGTTAAGACCAACTTAACCAATAATTTGATAAGTGGGTAGGGTTAAGGCAAACTTAACCAATAATATATATACTAATATGATAAGTGGATAGGGTTAAGACAAACTTAACCAATAATATATATTGATCTGATAAGTGGATAGGGTTAACACCAACTTAACCAATAAGATATAAGTGGATGGGGTTAAGACCAGCTTAACCAATAATATATTGATCTGATAAGCGGATAGGGTTAAGACAAGCTTAACCAATAACACATGTTGATTTGTTAAGTGGGTAACATGGGTGACATGTGAAATACGATTAGAAACACTTAACCAAATTGAAAACATGTAAGAAGACATGAATAAGAAGGGTTAAGTGGGAAATTCAAGTGGGGACCAAGCATAGGTGGAAAGCTTGTGTCAAGCATGGGGGATCCTTTTCAAACCAGTAACCCAATTAGTATCTTTGTGAGCTCGAGTTAGATCGAGGACGGGACACGCTTACTAGGTTTGACTGTAATAGGTCAAAACGGGATAACGGTGGCAATGCAAGTCCAACGTGGTCATGTGCGTGCGTGGGCCCGGGCTGGTAGGTAAGACGTTGTTGCATCGTGTAGATATAAGCCGTGCATTTTTAGTGGTATTGGGTTGCCACTTTGGGGAGTTATACACCCCACTGTGGGACCAGCACGGGTATCTACGAGTTAGGGAGCCGATCGAATGGGAAAGGTTGTGGGTACGACTAGCGGAGATAGGAGCAGGAGGCACCTATGAAGACAGCTAGGAGTATAACTACCATATTATGAATAAACATTGTAATTAGAATGGGGAGGGTAGTGGGTACAACTAGTGGAGATAGGGGAAGACGACACCTATGAAGACAGCTAGCGGTACATGAAACTACCATTATTATTATTTTGTTCCGTGCGCGGGATCAACTTTCAGGGTGACTAGTAATGGTGCGGTGTAATTAACATTGGTGCAGTATAGTAATTATCCTATAGTGATATAACCGCACCCGATGCTTGATATGTATGGCTGCTGGTAGTTTATGTCTTTTGCTTTAAGTAACATGTTATGTACTGTATTGCTATGATGTATTGCTCTCTTTTTGTGTCGTCAGGCTATATGTATATGATGTAATAGCCGGTTTTGGTTGTATATATGATGTAAATACACGACTTGCTATTCTCTTAATATATCAAGGCGTGAATCATGCTAATTCACTACCTTTTGCTTCAAAAAAAATTATCCTATAGTGATTAGGAACAACATTAACGCCAGAATATTCCTCTTGTTTGTTTGCCCACTTGTTTCACGATCATTCCTTGTTTTACCAGTTTATGCCTTATCCTTATTACTTCAATAATTGTATCGTTAAAGTTATGGTACTTGCCAGACTTCATGTCTGACACCCCTTTGTTTTCACCTCTTTTCTTCCTTCTCCCCCCCCCCAGGTTCTCAGGGTGGGACTAGTACTAGCGGAGCTTGATTTGGATCTCTTTCTCTCTCTTTTGGAAGTGCTTGGATTGCTGAAAGTAAGGTTCAGCTCATCTCTTTTATGGCTACTGATGATTGGGGTTATGCTTTTTTACTTTATGTACTCAGAAAACAATTTGTCAAGATGGTTACTAAGTATACTTGGTTTTACTGTTGGTTTATGAAGTTGTTGTAATCAAACTATTCCTCCGCTGCAATAAAAGTTGTTTTGAATTTTTCAATTACCAATATATGTATCTGTCTTGTTATATTCTGTTCAATACACTAATAATACTTCATGGAAGTTAATGCATTCCCTTTGAGAGTGACATTAATGGACGTGGGGTGTTACATGGTATGTGATTTGATCTGTGATTGATGTGTTATGTAGATCTGTTGACTTGATCATTTTTGCTAATTAGAATCGAGTGAATAAAAAATAATCGTTTTTGTTAATTATAATAGTTGAATTAAAATAGTCATTTTGACAAATTAGAATAATTGGATTAAAATTGTCATTTTTTGTCAAATCAAAATAGTTGAAATAAAAAGTGCATTTTTGTTGTAACAAAATAGTTGAAATAAAAAGGACATTTTTCTTGTAACAAAATAGTTGGAATAAAGGACATTTTTGTTGTAACAAAATAGTTGAAATCAAACGGACATTTTTGTTGTAACAAAATAGTTGAAATAAAGTACAATTTTGTTGTAACAAAATAGTTGAAATAAAAAGAACATTTTTGTTGTAACAAAATAGTTGAAATGAAAAGGACATTTTGAAGTAAGAAAATAGTGAAACAAGAACTATCATTTTTTATAGTTGAATCAATATATACATTTTGGTCAAAAAGATTAGTTGAAACAAAATATACATTTTTGTCAAAAAGATTAGTTGAAACAAAAATATACATTTTTGTCAAAAAGATTAGTTGAAACAAAAATGAACATCTTTATCAAGTAGATTAGTTGAAACAAAAATGAATATTTTTGTCAAGTAGATTAATTGAAACAAAAGCATTCATTTTTGTCAATGTAGTTTAGTTGAAACAAAACATTCATTTTTGTCAAAATAGTTTAGTTGAAACAAAATATTTATTTTTGTCAAAATAGTTTTGTTGAAACAAAAATGTACATTTTGTCAAAATATGATGGTTGAGAACAAAAAATTACATTTTGGTTAAATAGATTTGTGTTAAACAAAAATTACATTTTTGTTGAATAGATTTGAATTAAACATAAATTACATTTTTGTTAAATAGGTTTAAGATTAAAAAAAAGAAAAATTGACATTTTTGTTAAACAGATTTGTGTTTGAGCAAAAATATAAATTTTGCTGAAATAGAATTGTCAACAAAATGAAAAGACCATTCTTATATTCATTTTGTTAAAATAGAATTGTTAACAAAATGAAATTATCACTTTTTATTCGTTTTGTTAAATTAGAATTGTTAACAAAATGAAATTATCACTTTTAATCATTTTGTTGAAATTGAATTATCAACAAAAATGAAATCATCACTTATATTCTTTTTGTTAAACTAGAAAAGTTAACAAAATGAAATTATCACTTTTTAATCATTTCGTTATACTAGAATTGTTAACGAAATGAAATTGTCACTTTTAATCATTTTGTTGAAATAGATTTGTCAACAAAAATAAAAATATCTTTTTAATCATTTTGTTGAAATAGAATTGTCAACAAAATGAATGAATCACTTTTAATCACTTTGTTAAAATAGAATTGTCAACAAAAATGAATGTATCACTTTTTATGCATTTTGTTGAGATAGAATTTGTATACAAGTTAAAGAATCATTTTTATTGTCAATGCATACATTAGAATTTGTATGCAAGTTAAAGAATCATTTTTATTGTCAATGCATACATTAGCATTTGTATGCAAGTCAAAGAATCATTTTTATTGTCAATGCATATATTAGAATTTGTATGCAAGTCAAAGAATCATTTTTATAGTCAATGCATACATTAGAATTTGTATGCAAGTTAAAGAATCATTTTCACTATCAAAAAACACATTAAAATTTTTGTACGAATTGAAGGGGCATTTTAATCGTCAATTTACACATTAGAATTAGTATACAAATTAAAGATACATTTTTATCGTTAAGTTATACATTAGAATTTGTAAGCAAATTAAAGGAAACATTTTATTGTGTCATGTCATACATTGAAACTATATACAAATAAAATATTTCTTTTTATTTGTTAAGGTTAAAAATAGAAATTGCATACAAATAATGAAAATAAAAATTATCTTTATATTTGTCATTAGCGAAAATGTCATGTAAATAAAACACATTTTATTTGACATTATAAACATGTAGATTTGTTATGCAAACAAAGCATGCTTTTATTGGGCATGTTAAACCGCGTTAGTGAAATCGTCGGGTGATTTATATATATATATATATATATATATATATATATATACATACATATATATATATAAATTAAACGAATCGCGCGCGGTAGTTCGCGTTTTAGAATCGTAATTTTAAACGATTATACCAAAAGATCTGACTGTCGGATTTTCCCAAAACCGGAACCGTTAAGACCACTTTGGGAAAATCTTTTCAATGCTATAAAATTTATTAAAATTCAATGGTTAGATTTCGAGAAAAGTGCAAATCAAATTTGGGTAAAAACGGCGTCAGGGCCGCCTATTGACCCGTAGCGTCGATAAATTAAATTTAGCTATTTTTATATAAATAAAAATAGCGATAAATCGTTATAAAATAATATTAACAATATGTAATGACTTGAATTATATATATGCGAGAACTATTTGAAAGACCGGGTTCAATCTCATTTCAAATAATTATACGACGATATAAATCGAATATATTGAAGACGGTGATTGAAGACCGGCGACCTTCACATCGAATGGATGACTACTGATGCCCGACATTGGGTAGCTCCCAGTAAAGGGTTAAAGTGGTAGTTTTCTGAACGTACTTGTTGATTGTCTGGATAAGCGAGCACCTTTCTTCCGTATTGGACATACGGGACGAGGAATAAGGTGTCCCTGGTTTTGTTCAGACCCAGAACAGACTTGTAAATGGATGTGTGTCTGACATTGGATTTCATTCCATGTAAATTGATTTCTATCTAGTATATATCTTTTTGGTGGCAGAGAATTTATACTCTTGCTTAACACCCTTCTCTGAGACGCACGAGCTCAGAGGTTATATATTGGTAGTTATCGATCGTATGGCGTAGATTGTCAATGTGGCATGCTAAGATGCAAATGATCGAGGCTTTTGTTGAAATGTAGAGCCTTATGCTTGATGATCAAAGCATGGCCTGTTTAGGCGTAGCTTTGTGTATAGCTTAACTTCGCGAGCCTCACACCTCGGTATGAGTCAAAAACGGGATCGTGACTGCAGGGAGTGCACACATTTCTTTCTAGCTAGAAGAGGTATCATGTTGTGGAGCCCAGACATTTTTACTTATGTGGATGATGGATTACGAGGCCTCGGTTATATTGGTCGATAGTGACCAATTGATAGGTCCAATAGGACCGGGAGACGTGTGTTCAGGCATAATTAATCCACTAAAGTATTTGTGGACTGGCCCTGAAGATCCTAGGGTTTCCCGTAGGTGTGATCCTGAGACATTTGTTAGAGTGTCTCGAATCGGTGAGGAGCCATCCCTAGCCTCGACTCATGATGGAAACCCAATTTTCAATACGACATTACGGTTTTGATTGTAAACCTATATGGCGATATAGTAGGTTGGGGTACTATGTTGTCTAGGTTTGATACATTTACTTTGAAGTATTTTAAAACTGATTAGACACTAATAATAATATTAAATATTATTTTATATGTATCAAGCATGTTTGATCATTGTAATGTAAAACTCTATCCTCCGGTTTACGTTGCATTGTGTGATGGGACTTGAGTCTTATAATGATTTCATTTTTCTAAAAAGCATTGCGTTGCTTTGAATAAAAATTTATTTAATTTATGCACTGGCAATCCAATGGAGTTAACCCGTTCCGCATTAGCGGCGTGGTCCTGTAGTTGGCCATATTATTGGATAAGTTAGGAAAGATTTCTCATACCAGTCCCATGACTGACTCGTAGTTTGTTTCACTTTGCAAACTCAGGTGCCCTCTTTTCCACACCGGCAGTCGAGTAGCTTATTTTGCAGATATTTTGAGCAAGATTCTGGATCAAAGCTTAAAGCTGTGTCCAGAGCATTGATAGTCTTCCGCTGCATCGTATTAAATTTGTTGTCAATTTACCTTCCGCTGTATTATATTCGATGTACTCTGATATATTATGTACTCTGATGTAACATTATTATGATGTTTATAAAAATCTTCTGTTATTTGTTCTGATGTGTTGTATGCCCAGAGTTAGCGTATGCGGGGTTCGAGCGGTCTTAGTCGATTTAGCGATCGATTAGGTCCGGGTGAAATCCATATCGTTACAGCTGGTATCAAAGCTTTGGTTAATTCAAATCTTTGGGGTACAACTCATTAGAACTGAACAAAAGACTCATCATAGGTAGGATTAGTAATATCCTATAAAAGAATACTCATTAGAGATAGGATCAGTAGTATCCTAGAATGAGAAAACTCGTTAGAGGTGGGGTTAGTAGTGCCCTAGAATGAGTTGAGAGTAACAAGTTTATAATTAATGTATTTGGGAATATATATATCATCCGATCTTAGAAAATATGATTTTTGACAATATATAAAAGTTATATATATTTGAAAAGTTAATCAACTAATAAAGTTATTGAAGAAATAAAGAAGAAGAATGAAAGTGGAGTTGATTAATTAAACAACTTTCAGCTCCGTTCCTTTTCGAGGACGAAAAGATTTTAAGTGGGGGAGATTGTAATAACCCAGAATTTTGCAACCAATTTAAAATTTTTATTTTAGCAATTTTAGTGAATTTTGAATATTTAAAAAAATTTATTTTAAATAATAATGACTAAAAATTTATTTTAATCGAAGTTAGAATGAAATTTTTTAATTTAATTATAAAAGAAGTTTAAAATGGCGCGGTAGTTTGAAAATTTCAATTTGAACTTTGACTGAATGTACAGGATTCAAAATAAATCAATTTTGGTGAAACTAGAAATATTTAAATCAGTTTAATAATATATTTCCAACGATTCTGAAAAAAATGAAATTTCATAGCGGGAATAAAAAGTTATGTCCAGTTTAAAATTTGAAATAATCGCTATGAAATTTATATATATATTTTAATATAATAAATAGTCATTTTGCAAAGGACCTCCGTTTTCAACGAAACTACTTTGGTTGGATCCAAAATGACAAATTATTGCTAGATTCCAATTTTCATAATGTTTGGAATCAATATGCTAGCATGGCAAAAGAAAACGTGTTTTGTCAGTTTTAGTCAAATTGGATCGACCAGAAAATGACCATTTTTCAAATGGTCCCCAAATTTGATAAAATTACTTTTTTAAGGACCGTATCGTCAAAACATAGCTAGAAATAATTTTTCTGTAATTTTTAGAGTTAGTATGTGGCCCCGGTAAATTAAAATGTACGATCAAATTAAATAATTAAATGATTTATATTTTAAAATAAAGAAAAGTGGGCTGAAACGATTGAATGGGCTGATGAGACCTAGCCCATTGTGTCCGGAATGGGTGTATTTGGCTAGGGGCAACATTAATTGGGCTGAATATGGAGCTATTACAAATAAATGGGTTTTTTTGCGAGTTAGAAAGTTTAATAATATTTTATTATAAATTTACATTAACCCTAACCCTAATTCTATTGTATAAAGTCGCCGCCCCTTCTATTTTCAATGGCTGAAACACAATGATCTTCCTCCTCCTTTCTCTTCTAATCCACTCAGCAAATTTCAGAATTTCAAAAGAGAAAACTAAAGGACGATGTAAAATCTAGGTTGTGTACGGTTGGGATTGGATTTCATTTCCTGGATTGGTCAAAACTGAGGCTCAATGCCGTCGAAGTTGAACTGTTTTTAGGGCCGACCTCGGCCACCGAGTTGGGCGAGCTTGGGGTGGTGGAAGGTCTTGGTGGCGTCGACGGAGTGGTGTAGTCAGATGAACGGCCGGAGGTCGGGGGGTGGGCGCGCAAGCAGAGAGTACGACGAAGCTTTTGGGTTCGATTACCTTATAGATAACAACGGGAAGAAGAAAGAAATTGATTAAGGTTAAGTTAATTAATTTATTTATTAAATTAATGATGTAATTAGTATATTTAAAATTCAAATGGTCATATCTCTTTCAAATTGAATCTGAATTTGACAAAACGAAGTACGTTGGAATCAGAAAATTGAACTCTACAACTAGGAACAAAGTAGAACTGAAACGGAGCTAGAAAGAATTTTTGATAAAATTAAACGCTTGTTTAATTTTATTGATACAGTCATTATTAATCGATTTCTGAAACCAATCAAGGTGAGAATTCTATTTTATTTTCTTTATTTATTTTTCTTAAATAATTAAAACAAATTATGATTATGTTACCACAAATTCGCTATTAAATTCTATCTGTTATGGTACGTGATTTGATCTGTGATTGATGTTTTATGTAGATCTGTTGACTTGATCATTTTTGTTAATTAGAATCGAGCGAATCAAAAATTATCATTTTTGTTAATTAGAATAGTTGAATTAAAATTGTCATTTTGACAAATTAGAATAATTGGATTAAAATTGTCATTTTTGTCAAATCAAAGTAGTTGAAATAAATAAGGACATTTTTGTTGTAACAAAATAGTTGAAATAAAAAGGACATTTTTGTTGTAACAAAATAGTTGAAATAAAGGACATTTTTGTTGTAACAAAATAGTTGAAATAAAAAGGACATTTTTGTTGTAACAAAATAGTTGAAATAAAGGACATTTTTGTTGTAACAAAATAGTTGAAATAAAAAGGATATTTTTGTCGTAATAAAATAGTAGAAATAAAAAGGACAATTTGTTGTATGAAAATGGTGAAACAAAAATTATCATTTTTTATAGTTGAATCAAAATATACATTTTTTTCAAAAAGATTAGTTGAAACAAAAATATACATTTTTGTCAAAACGATTAGTTGAAACAGAAGTATACATTTTTGTCAAAAAGATTAGTTGAAACAAAATTGAATATTTTTGTCAAAAAGATTAGATGAAACAAAAATGAACATTTTTGGCAAGTAGATTAGTTGAAACAAAAATGAACATTTTTGTCAAGTAGATTAGTTGAAACAAAAGCATTCATTTTTGTCAAAATAGTTTAGTTGAAACAAAACATTCATTTTTGTCAAAATAGTTTAGTTGAAACAAAACATTCATTTTTGTCAAAATAGTTTAGTTGAAACAAAATATTCGTTTTTGTCAAAATAGTTTAGTTGAAACAAAAATGTACATTTTGTCAAAATATGATGGTTGGAAACAAAAAATTACATTTTGGTTAAATAGATTTGTGTTAAAACAAAAATTTCATTTTTGTTGAATAGATTTGAATTAAACAAAAATTACATTTTTGTTAAATAAATTTGAGATAAAATAAAAATTGACATTTTTGTTAAATAAATTTGTGTTTGAGCAAAAATATAAATTTTGTTGAAATATAATTGTCAACAAAATGAAAAGACCATTCTTATATTCATTTTGTTAAACTAGAATTGTTAACAAAATGAAATTATCACTTTTTATTCGTTTTGTTAAATTAGATTTGTTGACAAAATGAAATTATCACTTTTAATCATTTTGTTGAAATAGAATTGTCAACAAAAATGAAATCATCACTTATATTCTTTTTGTTAAACTAGAATTGTTAGAAAAATGAAATTATCACTTTTTATTCATTTTGTTAAATTAGAATTATTAACAAAATGAAATTGTTACTTTTAATCATTTTGTTGAAATAGAATTGTCAACAAAATAAAAATATCATTTTAACCATTTTGTTGAAATAGAATTGTCAACAAAATGAATGAATCACTTTTTAATCATTTTGTTGAAATAGAATTGTCAACAAAAATGAATGTATTACCTTTTATGCATTTTGTTGAGATAGAATTTGTATGCAAGTTAAAGAATCATTTTTATTGTCAATGCATACATTAGAATTTGTATGCAAGTCAAAGAATCATTTTTTTTTGTCAATGCATACATTAGAATTTGTATGCAAGTCAAAGAATCATTTTTATTGTCAATGCATACATTATAATTTGTATACAAGTTAAAGAATAATTTTATTGTCAAAAAAACACATTAGAATTTGTGTACGAATTAAAGAGACATTTTTATTGTCAATTTACACATTAGAATTTGTATACAAATTAATGATACATTTTTATCGTTAAGTTATACATTAGAATTTGTATGCAAATTAGAGTAAACATTTTATTGTCTCATGTCATACATTGAAACTATATACAAATAAAATATTTCTTTTTATTTGTTAAGGTTAAATATAGAAATTGCATACAAATAATGAAAATAAAAATTATCTTTTTATTTGTCATTAGCGAAAATGTCATGTAAATAAGATACCTTTTATTTGACATTATAAACATGTAGATTTGTTATAAATACAAAACATGCTTTTATTGGGCACGTTAAACCGCGTTAGTGAAATCGTCGGGTGATTTATATATATAATTTTTACATATAAATATAAATTAAAAGAATAGCGCGCGGTAGTTCGCGTTTCGGAATCGTAACTTTAAACGATTATAGCGAAAGATCTGACCATCGGATTTTCCCAAAACTGGAACCGTTAGGACCGCTTTGGGAAGATCTTTCCAGTGGTATAAAATTTATTAAAATCCAACAGTTATATTTCGATAAAAGTGTAAATCAAATTTGTGTAAAAATAGCACTAGGGCGCCTATTGACCCGTAGCGTCGTTAAATTAAATTTAGCTATTTTTATATAAATAAAAATAGCGATAAATCATTATAAAATAATATCCACGATATGTAATGATTTAAATTATATATATGTGAGAATTATTTGAAAAACCAAGTTCAATCTCATTTCAAATAATTATACGACGATTTAAATCGAAGATATTGAAGATGGTTATTGAAGACCGGTGATCTTCACATCGAATGGATGACTACTGATGTCCGGCATTGGGTAGCTCCCAGTAAAGGGTTAAAGTGGTAATTGTCCGGACGTACTTGTTGATTGTCTGGATAAGCGAGCACCTCTCTTCCATATTGGACATACGGGACGAGGAATAAGGTGTCTCCGGTTTCGTTCAGACGTAGAACGGACTTGTAAATAGATGTGTGTCCGACATCGGATTTCGTTCCATGTAAATTGATTTCTATCTAATATATATTTGTTTGGTGGCGGAGAATTTATTCTCTTGCTTAACACCCTTCTCTGAGGCGCACGAGCTCAGAGGTTATATATTCATAGTTATCGATCGCATGGCGTGGATTGTCAATGTGGCATGCCAAGATGCAAATGATCGAGACTTTTGTTGAAAAGCAGAGCCCTGTGGTTGATGATCAAAGCACGACCTATTTAGGTGTAGCTTTGTGTATAGCGTAAATTCGCGAGGCTCACACCCCGGTATTAGTCAAAAATGGGATCATGACTGCAGGGAGTGCACACGTTTCTTTCTAGCTAGAAGTACTGTCATGGAATGGAGCCCAGACATTTTTACTTATGTGGATTATGGATTATGAGGCCTCGGTTATATTGGTCGATATTGACCAATTGATAGGTCCAATAGTACCGGGAGACGTATGTTCAGGCATAATTAATCCACTAAAGTATTTGTGGACCGGCCCTGAAGATCCAAGGGATGCCCGTAGGTGTGATCCTGAGACATTTGTGAGGAGCCATCCCTAGCCTCGACTCATGATGGAAACCCAATTTCCAATACGACATTACGGTTTTGATTGTAAACCTATATGGAGATATAGTAGGATGAGGTACTATGCCGTCTAGGATTGATACAATTACTTTGAAGTATTTTATAGTTGATTAGACACTAATAATAATAATAAATATTATTTTATACGTATCGAGCATGTTTGATCATTATAATGTAAAACTCTATCCTTTGGTTTGCGTTGTATTGTGTAATGGGACTTGAGTCTTATAATGATTTCATTTTTCTAAAAAGCATTGCGTTGCTTTGAGTAAAAATTTATTTAATTTATGCACTGACAATCCAATGGAGTAAACCCGTTCTGCGTTAGCAGCGTGGTCCTGTGATTAGCCATATTATTGGATAAGTTTGGAAAGATTTCTCATACCAGTCGCATGACTGACTCGTAGTTCATTTCACTTTGCAAACTCGGGTGCCCTCTTTTCCACTTGGGCAGTCGAGTAGCTTTTTTTGCTGATATTTTGAGCTGGATTCTGGATCGAAGCTTAAAGTTGTGTCCAGAGCATTGATAGTCTTCCGCTAGATCATATTAAATTTGTTGTCAATTTATCTTTCGCTACATTATTTTCGATGTACTCTGATATATTTTGTACTCTGATGTAACATTATTATGATGTTTATAAAAGTCTTCTGTTATTTGTTCTGATGTGTTGTATGCCCAAAGTTAGCATATGCGGGATTCGAACGGTCTTGGTCGATTAGGTTCGGGCGAAATCCGTATCATTACACTAATGAACTGGACTACGTAGGCTTTTGTTAATAAGGCTTAGAACACTGGTGGTCATTGTTCTTTTCTTATTCCTCGTATTGTTGTAATCTTTCATTTAAACCATTGCATTTAACCTTATCAATTTGCATGCATCTTTTCTGTATCATTGCATGCAACATAATTACACTGCATGCAACTGATTTCTTCTTTCTTTTAACACATGCATTGCATTGTTATTTACATTAATATTTTCTTCTTTTTCAATGCATGTATTTATTACATGCAATCATATATTACTCTTATTTTGTTTCTTTTTTTATATATATTTATGTCTATGCATATATATACACATATGTTATAACAACCCGGATTTTCAGAACCAATTTAAAAAATTTATTTTAGCTATTTTAATGTATTTTGAATATTTAATATGATTTATATTAAATTATAACGACCAAAAATTTATTTTAATCGAAGTTAGAAAGTATAAATTTATTTTAATTATAAAACGAGCCTGAAATGGTGCGGAAGATTGAAAATTCGATTTCAAATTTCAAATGAATGTCAGGGTTCAAAATAAATCGCATTTCAGTAAAACAAGAAATATTTGAATCTGTTTAGCTATATCTTTCTAAAGAATGCAAGAAACTGAGATTTCATAATATAAATTGAAAGTTACGCCCAGTTTAAAATTTGAAATAGTCGCTATGGAATTTATATATTTTTTATATAATATATAGGCCTTAAAAATAGTCATTTTGCAACTGACCCCCATTTCCGATGAAACCACTTTTTTTGGATCCGAAATGTGAAATTATTGCTAGATTCTAATTTTCATAATTTTTGGAATTAATATAAGAGCGTGGTGAATATAAATGTGTTTGGTCAATTCAATTTGAATTTAAGCGACTGGAAAATGATCATTTTATAAACGACCTCCAAATTCAATGAAATTAGTTTTGTTAGGACCGTATCGTCAAAACATAGCTAGATTTATTTTTTCGGGATATTTGGAGTCAGTATGTGCCCCAATAAATTAAAATGTACGTTGAAATCAATTTTGAACGTTATATTAATTTATATTTTAATTTTGATGAAAACTGATCGAAACAGTCAAATCGGCTTACGGGATATATCCCATTATGTCCGGAATGGGGGTATTTAGTTAGGAATGTCAGTCGTTGGACTTGATTTAGAGTTCGTATCGATAAATAAGTATTTTTGAATTAAATAATATTAAAAACATATATAAATTAATTTCTCTAAACCCTAATTCACTCTGAAAATAAAACCGCCATCATCTCTTCAAATGAACGAATGATTTGCTCCAATCTTCTTGCTCGAAAAATTCCGACTCCTCTCAATAAAATTCGAACCTCCTAAAGAGAAAATTTAACAGCTGTCTACCCTCTCCAAATCCATACCACTTTGAACAATTATCATGGAAGATTCTGGGCCGATTTTGGACGAGAAGCGATGGGCTTTGGACCTGAATTCTAGACTCCTGGGTGGTGCGAGTTCGACGTGGGGGTGGCTAGAGGTGCACCGCACGGAGGTGCTCCACATGAGCACCGACGATGGGGGTCCGGCGGTCTGGATTGGCCGTGCTAGGCGATTGTAGGTGGCGAGCTTTTGGGTTAAAGGGTTTCTGAGTAACGAAAGGTGATTGTTTTTATTTAAATAAAACATAATTTTTAAAATCAGCTTTTGTTTGAATTAACATTGTTTTAAAATCAGTTTTTTTTATAAAGCATAGATTAAAAATGTAATCTTTATATAAAATACAATTGTAATAAAAAAGTGATTTTTATATAGAAAACATTTTTTTAAAAATGTAATTTTTATTATGAAATAGTTTAAATAAAAACTTGGATTTTTAAAATATAAATAGCGCTCTTAAAAATGGATTTTTAAAATAAAAATAGCATGGTTTTAGGAATATAAAATATGATTTTTATATATATATCAATAAATTAAAAATGTGATTTTTATATATACGGAACAATTTAAAAATATGATTTTTAAATATATACAGCTTTATAAAAAAAAATCTGATTTTTAATATGAAATAGAATTTATAAAAAATAATTTTTATTATGAAATAGTTGTATAAAAATATGATTTTTAGTTGTATAAAAATATAATTTTTAGTGATATATATGATTTGTGTGATGTAAAAATATGATTTTTATCGTATAAAGGAAATATTTTTAGTAAGTTATAAATATGATTTTTTTTAGCTACTGTATGACATGAAAATATTTCTTTGAAGGTAAAAATGTGATTTTTAACTTATGCATGTTATTTATAAAATAGACATGTTGGATTTCTGGAAAGATTTAAGATTGATAATCAAAGAATGGCGGAGTGGAAACCAAAGGTGAGAACTTCTTCTCACTCTAATTATTTTATAGTTAAATATATACTAGGATGCAGACGGGGCTTAGAAGCCCCCAACACTATTTATTGTACAAACCATGATTGTTTGTTTGAGTTGTATTGTGGAAATTTGGTTGAGTTGAAAATTGATTGTATTGTGGTTTGGTTGATTGGATTGAGTATTGTGCATGGCGCGAGCCAGTATCAGGAGAGGGTTAATGCTAGACATTACCCCGGTTCTAATATCGCACCGTTATAATGCCGAAATTTTCTGAATAAAATGTATACAATAAAAATATCAGTTTTATTGAATGTATGAACTAGTAAAAATAGTCATGTGTTGAAATAAATATTTTATCATTAAAAATATAATTTTTAACATATATGTGAATGGCATAAAATTCTCCTGAAATGAAACTAAATATTCATTTACAAATCGGACGATTTGTTTATGTACACCCATTTAATTGACAGTGATTGGAACAGTAAATTTTACACATCGCCCAACTGCACAAATAATAAACAATATTTGTTAGTTGAAACCCCACACGAGTATTGAGATGATATTTGACGTACACTAACCCCGATTGTTTAGCTGTATGTCAATCGATGGGTTGACAGACTGTATAAGCATTATTTATTTATTTTAATTCTTGTACAGTTGTAAAATGCACTCTGGATGTTGTATGAATTTTTTTATGATTGTTTATCATTATCGTTGTATACATGTGATGTATGAAATCCATATAACTGAAAGTATATGGTAATTGATTGAGTCTGATTCCAATTCAGAATAAATGAATATTTTTAAATAATATTCAGCGTATAATCAAAATCAGGTATTTTGAAAATATTATCATTTTGATATTATAATGATAAGAAATATTCAGTTTTGATTTGAAAATTGAAATAAAGGAGAAATCGTTTTAAAACGAGCTTAAAACGAATTTATTAAGAAATAATTAAATTTGATTTGAAAATTGAAATACAGGAGAAATCGTTTTAAAACGAGTTAAAACCGAATTTATTAAGAAATAATCAATTTTGATTTGAAAATTGAAATGAAGTTGAAATCGTTTTGAAATGAATTTATAAACGTATCTATAAAATACATTTTAAATGGAAATCAACGAAATATATATAATATTTATTGTATATATTAAATGGCCTGAATAGAACGTGCCGTGCAGCGACCGTTCACGAATTTCGACCATTGACTTTGAATTGACATTACGGGAGATCCGACCGTCTGATTCTACTAAAACCAAAACCATTGGGTTCGTATCGTAAAGAGCTTTCCAAGAGTATAAGAGATTTAAATTTGAATCGTTGGAGGTGGAGACACGTCCATATCAAATTTGGAAAAGGTCGTTATGGATGCAGTTCGGTGACCGTTATTGGAAACCGACTGTACACGCCTTGATAAAATTATTAAAATTATTAATAATTTGTGTAAAATCATAATAAATGATTTGGAAAGATTTTGGATGAAAATTCCATGTTTGTAAAGATAAAAATATATTTTTATCACAATGAACTAGTTATTAACTAGATTTTAAATCCAATAATTTTTAAATAAATAAATTGGATTTATAAAGGGTTTTAATAAAACCGGAAATTTCCAATATATAAATTGGAATGGATTTAAATAGAAATCATTTTCGGAATATTTCGATATTGGATTCGTGACTAAATGGATATTGTGGAGGAATTTGGAAGATAGATATATATCGTTATTCCCCATACGATATGTGTTGGTTTCAGAATTTGATATTCAATATAAGTCGATATAATTTCTATTCCGAACCTTATATTTAATATTAAATTGGATTTTGGGTTTGTCATGAATGGTGTCTTCAGTAACACTGTTCTTAAACCCCGTGTGGAAAGAATAAATCTTTTAATTAGGATTATTAGAGTTTCTAGTTATATTTAGTAATTGGAAAAAAATGGAATGTGAATTAGGTTTATTATGAACTGTGTTTTTAATGACATTCGTTCTTTAACCCGATTAATAGTGAAATGTGATTTGGAATACATAAATCTTTTAGTAAGATTTGATGGAAATTTTCCAAATTAAAGTTTTCCAATTTAATATATTAAGTTATAATTAAATGGAATTCGATTTGGTAATAATCGAAGTGAGCTTCTGTGGAGGAAGACTAATACTATATATGGAATTTAAAAGGCTTTGCCGTTATTCCATTTATATTATTAGTCAGATACGAAAATTTATATCGATTATATATATATATATATATATATATTGATCTGTTTCCGTGAAGCTTCCATATTTAATGGAATATGATTTTGGGTTTATCGTGAACTGTGTTTTAAATAAAATTAGTTCTTTAACCTAGTTAAACTCATGATTACATGTCTTACATTGTATTTCGAACTGTATTGTTGATCTCTGCTAAATATATATATATATCTGTTTGGTGGTGGAGAATTTATTCTCTTGCTTAACACCCTTCTCTGATACGTACGATCTTAGAGGTTATATATCGGCAGAAATCAGTGATACGATGTAGATTGTCGATGTGGCATGTTTGATTTCCCAATGTTAAATAATCATTAATAATGATTGTAGGAAGATTAAAACTAAGTGGAGTTTTAATGAATCTTTAATTAGATTAAAATGTGAATGTGATAATTTAAATTATCATATTTGGGAAATGATCGAGAATGGAGTACTACCAGTTTACTCTAAACGATAGTTAAATCTTTAATTAGATTTGAACGGAAAATGGTAATTAATTTTACCAATAACACCGTGGTGTTAGATATGGAGTATTACCAGTTTTGGTATATGGGATGAATAGGTTGGGATAGGGAAATTAAACAAATGATTACTTCGGTTAGGCTCAATAATCCCGACTGGTTGATAAACCTTAATTTGGTTTAGAATTGATATCCAAAGGAAGATTAAAGTATAAATTTAAAAGAATTTATATTTGATAAAATTTATAGGAACCTTTCCCAAAGGATATGAATATTTGAATAAAAGAATATTCATAATGGGAACGGGGCGTATGTTGTGTTTTTATAGCACTTGATTATTAGATACGTGAATTATTCGGAAAGGCCGGGTTTATACCCATTCTGAATAATTGATTCGACGATAAGTCGACGATGAAGACAGTGGTTGAAGACCGGAATTCCTCCCATCGTTTGGGTGATTACTGATGTCTTGATTGGGCTGTACACCCAAGACAAGGTAATAAGTGGTGATTGTCCACATGTACCTGGAGATCGACCGGATATGCGAGGACCTCTCTCCTGTATTGGACATATAGGACGAGGAATAAGGTGCCTCCAGTTTCTTTCAGACCCAGAACGAACTAGTAAATGGATGTGTATCTGACATTGGATTTTATTCTGTGTTGACTGATTTCTATTAAATATATATCTTTTTGGTGGCGGAGAATTTATTCTCTTGCTCAACACCCTTCTTTGAGACGTATGAGCTTAGAGGTTATATATCGATAGACGTCAGTTGCATGGCGTGAATTGTCAGTGTAGCATGCCGAAATGCAAATGATCAAGGCTTCTGTTGAAAATCAGAATCTTGTGGTTGATGATCAAAGCACGGTTTTAAATAGCATAGCTTTATGTATAGCGTTGATTCATGAGCCTCACACCTCGGTATGAGTCAAAAACGGGATAAGGAAATGCAGTGAGTGCACGACATTTCTTTCTAGTTATGGGTGGTGTCATGGTATGGAGCGCAGACATTTATTTATTTTTACCTATGTGGACGATGGATAGCAAGGCGCCTAGGATATATCGGTCACTACAGGGACGATGGATAGGTCTGATAGGACCGAGAAAAGTATGTTCAGAAATAACCAATCCTCAAACATAAGGAAGGACCGGAACTGCAGGATCTATGGTTGCCCGTAGGTGTGATCCCGAGGCATTCGCTAGAATGTCTCGAATCGGTAGGGAGTACATCCCTTTCCTTGACTCATGACGGAATCCAATTTCCAATATGTGACTTTTCGGTTTTATTGCAGAACTAGTATGGCGACATGATGTATGGTACCCATGCTGTCTATGATTGATACATTTATATGTGAAGTTGTTTTATACACTATACACTTATAGTAATATCAAAGTGATTTGTTTTAAAAGTACCAAGCATGTTTGGCTATTATAAGGTAAAACTCTATCCTCCGGCTTGCGTTGCATTGTGTGAAGGGACTTGAGTCTTGTAATAGCTTTATTTTTCCAAAAATCATTGCGCTGTTTGTTTTATGCACTGGTATTCATGGGAGAAAATCCGTTCCATGTTATACGGTTTGGTCCCTGATTTACTTAGTTTTTAAAGTAAAGTTTTAAATAATTGTTTTAGTTCTCACACCAGTCCCATGACTGACCTAGAGTTTATTGTTTTAACCTAAACTCTGGGTGCCCATATTTTCCACACGGGGAACTAGTAGTTTCGGTTTTGAAGATATTATATTCACAGGATCCTAATTTACAGCTGGAGCTATATCCAGAAAGCTTTGTATCGTGTATCTCTTTCAGTTGTGTTATGTATCATTTTTCCACTGCTATGTAATGTATTTTAATCTCTGATATTTTGCTGATGTATATTATCTATTCATACTCTGTTATAATCTTGTACTCTAATGTAAATTGTTGTAACAACAATGAATGTTCTGTCGTTTACATTCTGATTAGTCTTGTTCTGAAAGCAGTCCGCCTTCTTGTTACGTTTAGGCTAGCCGAGAAGTTCGGGTCGCTACATATGCACTATTAAATATTCGATTGTCATAAAATGCAGGGTATTACAGAATTCATACCCAATAACCATTTAATACTTCTTATTAATGGGAGGCGAGCTATGCGATCACTTAATACCCTTTAAAGGGTGGACCTAACTACTTAATACCTCTAATCCCGAAGTAGGCTATGCTTACGAATTATTCCCTTGATGGTTTCTTCTTTTGGAAGGAAGCAGGCCCTACAACAACTAAGTACTTCAATGATTGAACTAAACCTATTTTATGAAATAATTCTCGCTACATAACTAAATATCGCCATTGGTTCCTACGGCTAATGATATCTCACACTAGTTTACATATATCCACACATCAGTTGTACAAATATACGACTGTTGGAAAGTGCAGACTTATATCAAATAAGGCAACTGACCTCGCATCATTAACCCACTAAGTCCAATCCTTTATTTCTATTAATATTATTCCTAGGTTAACTAAGACAAAATATGGAAAGCCTATAACTTCCTATCCTAGGATGTTTAATTATTCATTTCCTTAGTAGATTAGCATTTACTATGACAATCAATTCACATTAGATACCCCTTAATTCTATTTATTATTGTAACAGTAACACGCCGTTAATGGACCTGATGATCATATTTCCTAAGGTATTGGACACTAAATTAATTTATTTCCTAATTGTCTCGTGCTAATAATGAACTTAATAGTCATGCTTCCTAAGGCAATGGACATCCCTTTTAAATGCCATTTATATCAATCCCGTTATAACTATAATCTAACTGCTCTAACCCCCACACAATACTATATTGATGTAATTACATTTAATTCTTAGTTGAATGTTTGCATACATATATATATATATATATATATATTATTTATTATTTATTTATTGCTCCAATTGGAGTTACAACTCCTATTCCTAGCCATAATTTAATTGTAACGAATTTGGCATTAATTCTCTATTCAATTCATTCTAAAAAAAACGTACATGGTTACAATGTTTATTATTCTGTTAGTTACCCTTTTAAATATAACAATCAATACCACATTTATTGATATAATGGTCGCACATATTTATTTCCATTTATCATGGTATTATTACCATTTATTTATTCCTATGAAATGGAAATATTACAAATTCAAATACACAACAACAAACATTTATTTAATATAATAGCATATATTAGCATAGGTTTGGACGAATGTGATTATAATAATTATATATTTATATTTCAAGTGCGGAATTTCATAGTTACTAATTTTATTTTATTATTATTTACTACTTATGTTTTGTTCTAAACTAACGACTAAAACAACTCTTTTTGTGTTTAATCTGGTATAAAATTCAAAATCTCATAAAAGATTTAACAGCTGTAATTATTGTAAATTCTGCCCAAAATATTTAAAAGAGGAATATAGGCATATTTTAAACCACAAAAAATAGGAAATATTTATTTTTAGAATGGTTCATGTAAACTACGTACAAACATACACAAATTTACACATCCATTTCTACTTGGTTTATTTATATTCCTTGCTGATTTCAAATAATGCCTTTTTATTTAAAAAAACAAAAATGGCATATTAATAATAACCAAGTAAAACCCCAAACAATATCGAACATAAACATGATCATTATTCTAACCAAAACTACACAAAAAACAAATCAATACCTAAAGCCTATGAATTTGGAATAAAATACTAAACTTCTAATGTAACACCCCGTAAAATTCGTAAGTATTAATAATAAATAAATAATTAAAAATAAGCAATTAAATAGTGAGGTTGGAAAATGAGATTTTGCAGCTTTAGGAATTTGTCTATGAAATTCTTTTATTTGGATTCATGGCGAAATTCTTCATCGTTTTCATATATAATATGTTGAAAACTGTTAGTGTATGAAAAAGTTTGGAACAAATGAATTTGGACCGTAAAACGCAGAAAATATATATAATTAAATGTATAATATATATATATATATATGTATATGTGTCTAAGATGAATTCAAAATAAAGAGGGAAAATTGAAATTTGAATTAAAGATAAGATCATGGAGACAAAGGATATTGTATATATTGAATAAGATTAAGAGATTAAGGAACATATAACTTAAAATATACAACTTAGCAAATTCATGTTTATTGGGCGTTCCGGCCCCCAAGGGGTCGACTGCCCCCAAGAGGGGTGTCGACCGCCGGTCGACCGCCTAGCGGCTGGACTAGCCCAATAAATATATATGGTTAGGTTTTTATAGGGATATATATGAATAAGTGGCCTGGATTAATTCTAAGTAATCCAATGGTCTATACACACACGGGCAATAATATATAGCCCCTCATATCACACATTAGAACCCCAGCTATTTTCTTATCCCTGCCTTCATGCTGCCTCTCTGCTATTACTAATTTTCCAAAAATGAAAGGTTAGGAATTTTTTCTATTCCTCCAACATTTATCTTATCTCTTTCTATTCTAATTCATATAGGTTTAGTATTTTGCAGTTTGGTATATATATATATATATATATATATATATATATGAGATTCAAATACTTGTCTCTTATATATATAATTAGGAGGATTATTGGAGCATGTTTAACGCAAAGAATTAGAGCAGATCTAGGTTTACTACAGATTTCTCTCTATTCTTCCTAGATCTGTGAGTGGAATATCATTTACTTAGGCATATTCATATTTTTATTAGATTATCATGTTGATAGATATGCCTAGGAGGATTTGAAAATTGATAACAAAAATACCAAAACCACCCAAATCCTCTATTTGCATATGAATTGTCATGATTATTTGGGTTTTGTGAACTTTTGATATTAATATTGGGTTAAAGATGAAAATGGGTGTTGCTGCTATTGTTTCTATCTTATATAATTCACCTTTGTCAAATATTTGATTGTAACCTAAAAAGGTTTAAATTTTGGTATTTCATGATTTGATTAGGTTTGGGTTCTAATTTGAATCCAAACGTATTCATACTTGAAATAGGTCAATGTAAACGTTTTTTTGTGTATAACACCAAAAAGGGGTGAATTAGGCAAAGTGGAAATTATAAGCATACATGTATAAGTGTATGTAATGCTCTATTTTTAATCTAGTATTGGGATTATTCCAATAGTCTTATAATGCAAGTTGAAATTTGTATGTATGTATATTTTCCATCCACTGCTACTTGTTATATTGTTATTATGCCATCATGCCTAAGTTGTGGCGGTAAAAGTATGGAAAAATTAACTTTTATACCTTGATTTAGACAAAATTGACAATTATCATCTCGTTAGAATGTTTCCTCGCTCATACGAATATTTACTTTATTTAGGCGTTATAATTATTTACTTACATAAATGTAATCAACATAATTAACGTTTTATTAGCATAATAATTGTGATTAGGATAAGATTCGAATTTGAAATGTCCCCAAATATATAAATATATATATATATATATATATATATATATATATATATTAATTTCTTGTGTGAGCGTATATAGAATGGCTTTATATATACTAATAGTGACACATAGACACAAGGTTAGTTGACATTTGTGGTAGAAGTCTGCCCGGAACCTACTGGCAAATCTAGCAACAACAAATAGGCCCAACTAAATGGGATGTCCAGGTGCTATGGGTCGTTCACAAACTTAGTACACTAGACACGAGGTTAATCCAACTGCAGTAGAAGACTGCACGGAACTGACCAACATATCCAACACTATAGGTACACAGTTAAATGTGAGAGGTTTAGTGTGTGTATATATAACTATATATATAAGTCTATTGCGTGTGATCATAGGCAGTTTTACTACACCTTGAGAAGGTCTTAAGTGGCTGACTCTCTTTTTACCTAGTTTGGATCTTAAGTGGTTAGGACTAGGATCCCTCCAAAGGGTTATTCCTTGGAGAGGAACCAAAGTCATGAGACCCAGCCTTATTAGATTTAAAGTAAGTCTTTGGGTCCTCCTTCTCTAAAAGTGGTTAGGCATAAACGGTAACGGATTAGGGTAGCTCATGGGGATGTCTGCTTCCTCTAAGGGCTTGTAAGGGCATAACTAGGGACAAGATTGGTATATGAAAGATATGTGGCCACTGCATGCTCACCAACTGTCTAAGGGAAGTCTTAAGCGACATAGGCGTCCTACCGTAATATCAGTTAAGTAGTAACGTTCGCAATACTACTTCTCATATTATAATTGAGAGTATAGACTAAAGAACATTAATGTATTCGGACAAGGTCTTAAGGGGCTAAGGTCCGCCTCATGGTTATAAGAGATCATAAGAATCCACATTTAATAGAGCTATAAGTGACCGATAATGTCCACTTCGTTGGGTCTTTACCCTAAAAACACTAATGAGCAATTTACTTGAATATCTGCCTTATTGGTTAGATACTTGGTGTTTGTATAAATGTTGTGTGCTGCGTAGACATACCTTGGCATACATAACCTGCTAAAAATATAGGGTATGGACATTAAGTAACATCATTCCAAAATGCTAAAAACGTCATTCTGGAACGGTCAATACCCACTTTTATATAGAGTGTGGCTGATATTTTGGAATGGTCTAAAACTATTTTAGAAAATAGTTGTAACGGTCCTGCAAACGTCCAAGACAAACCATTCAGGAACAGTTATTAACCATTTCATATTTGTAATTAAGAACAGTTATACCCGTTGCTAAATCATGATCAAGAATGACTTAAAGCTGTTTCACAATCACAACTACCATTTTAATGCTCTTTTTGGCACTGTTTTAAATCGTTCCTAATTTCCTTTATGAGCATTCATTTTGCAATTACCAAAATAACTACTAGAATGACTGATCATTATGTTATATAAGCTCCAAATAAGAACAAATTATAATACTTTTAAACTTAAATAAACATAAAAATTATGATCCATAAAATTATCAAGATGAACTTTCAAAGAATCTTAGCTATTTCTTTACAGAAAGAAGATACACAATCCCAACGTACAAAGAAGTCACTTAGCAACTGAATTTAACCAAGAAACGAAAAATAAACTATAACCGAATACTTAAACAAACCGAAGCTCGTAGATATAACTTAGTCAACTATTATTTCCTCTATTATGTGTTGTCGGATCTCAATTCAATCTTCACTTCTAATTCCTGTGATATAAACATAAAAATATTTGTAAATAAATATGCATATGATCACGAAGGCAATAGTGTAACGACCCGACTTTTTGACCGATTCTCGCCGGTAATTAAACCAACTTAAGCCATTTATAAGGACGGATATTTATGGGTACACACATACTTGAACACAAAGAACGGAACTTTTTCATTTCATTACAAATTTTTTACATCATAATTACAACAAATTAAAGTACATAATATGCTTAGCGAAAACAAAATGCTCACAGCGGAAGAGGTAAGACCAAACCAAACTCTAGCTCCAAACTGAACCCAGCTCTGAAACTAAGCCTGCAAACTAAACTACTACCTGCCCATGCAAAATATGGGCACCCAGAGTTTAGGTGGGGAAACAATAAACGCCAGGTCAGTCGTGGGACTGGTGTGGGAGCTCAAAACAATTATTATTCGGGTTTATTTTAAAGTGGGGGAAAATTCACCGGACCACACCGCTAACGCGGAACGGATTTACTCCACGTGAATTCCCGTACACAGAAAACCGCAATGACCTTAAAAAATGAAGTTATCATAAGCCCGTCCCACATCACACAATGCAAGTGCACACCAAATGGGCGGGTTTTGCCTTATGATTAATACGTGAAAATCCTCTTTTAATATTATAACTAGTGCATAGTGTTGAAAACCATTTTGCAAATAAATATATAAATCTTAGCAAGCATGGTAACTATGCCCACGTACATAGTTTACAAACAAAGCAGAAAGTTCGTATTGGTTGTTAAATTTACCAATATGATGGTTTCTGGCACGAAAGATTAATCGAGGACACGAAGCTAAGTATCTCCCGGTTAACATCCAGACAATGGACACCGAATACATAGCGCAAAAGTATATATCCCGGATAACATCCAGACATCAGACACCGTATATACTTTATTCCCTCAGGTTTCGAAGTAGATCGACTGCCGAAGCTTTCGATTTTCACTAGAGATTATGTATACAACCTAACCGCTAGTTTACCATCATTCCGAAGTGTGAGGTTCATCGATGTCATGATATACACAAAGCTACGCTTCAATAAGCCGTACTCTGATCATCACTAGCTCGTTTCATAACTCGAGTATGCCACAATGACAATTCATGACATATCACTGATCTCAGTCAATGCATACCCTCTAAGTTCATATGACCTAGAGACGAGGATAATATATTGCCACAAATCCGATATATATTAACGGAAATCAGTGTTATGCAGTCCATTTCAATGTTAGACACACAATCCATACAAGTCCGTTCTGGTCCGAACGGAAAAACAACCCGAAAATATTTAAATATATTCAGATCTCATGCAACTTATAACCTTGTATCAGGTGTACGGCCCGATCCAAACATCAGCAATCAACCCAAACAATTCGAATATACTCGATCTTCACTTATCGATTTCCAAGTTTCCAGTTTTATACGTCGTATTATTACTTGGACTGGTTTTCGAACTTATATTTGATCCCGGACTTTCCAAAAAATAAGCGTATTTTAAAATAATAGCTATGGACTTTACGAGTTTCTCAATTCAACTGCCCTTTCCACATATCAGCGCCACCACCACCCATACTCTCACCTCTACCCACAACGCAAGACTGGCCTCACCCATCACCAACGTTCCATCGCCTGCATGCACCACTACCTCCCCCGCAACCTCATCAGCATCCACCGCCATCACCACCCCATCCCGTCAGACCACCGTTCACCCATATGTGTTTCCTTTGCGAACCCCAAAGCTCGAACCACTATCTAGCGGATCCAGGAATGGTCGGCAACCATCAACCACTTCAGCTCGTCCAAGCGCTGTCGGGCTCTGACCGTCGACGACCGCTGTTGTAACCATCTCTTGAACGGGTACCTGCCTGCGTTTTTTCCTCTACCATTTAAGGTAAGTTTCGACTTATGATTAGTAAAAAAAAGTAGTTAGTTTGGGGTTTGTTGCGATATTGTGTCGAGCTACCGTTCACTTGTTGTATTGCACCTCTGTTGCAATGTGTTTTTGCTTACCTTATCACCTTTTATTTTTCCTGTCCGTGCTCCCATTGCTATATTGCGGTCTCTTCTTTATTTGGAAACCTTTCCATGCCTTTAAATCTTGTTGATAGAAATAGTAGCCTTATTTGTATATCTTCAAACATAACCTGTGGTTGACATAAGTTCATATTGGTTGTATAGTGTTTTCCTTGTTCAAGTTGATAAATTTGGAACCCAGTTGTGTACTTGTAGACAGCCACTTTTGGAATGGTTGTTTGGACACCAAACTTTTGACTTCTACCTGTGCATGCTAGTTTGCTGCATCAGATTAGTTAAGCCACTATTTGGTTGTCATACCCAAGTTAGGATTTAATTTTGTATACTGGAAAGTATCTCTGCCAAGACTTGATTTCTTCCCTTTATATTTATGACTACATGCTGCATATATTACTATAGGAATTGTGCTTATGCATCTTAAACTTCTCAGGTCCAGTTCATATACAAATTTTGAATTTAGGTTGTCGTGATAACTTTGTAACATATGTTCCACCATATTCCTTTGTTTTGGCGTGGAATGCTTTGAGATAGTCACAACACGTTGGCTGCTATTTGATATCTACCTGCATGAATTAGCACATACACATGTGTGAGTAAACCAGCTGCTTCTTGGCATTTTGTTTAAGTATGGTGTCACATGTGGTTGCTATAGTATCCTATCACCTTGTCCTTACCTATGTAGTCCTTACCTGTGTAGTGGCATGTAACTCACACGTTGCTAACATGTTTTGTCCGTGTGGAAAATTTGCTAATCTCTATTCTCGACAGTGTTTTCCTGGGTATTTTACACGAATTATTTCATATTTTGTTAGGATTAAACTAATTATATTTAGTTTTTATCGAAGTTAATTTACTTGAACTATTATTAACCCTGACTCGACTGTTTTGTGTTTTGCATGGAACGCTCGGGACAGATCCTAAGTGTTCCAGATTGTAGAGATTCCAGCTTGCAACGAAGTAGAGAGACACAAGTAACAAACGCGCATGCTCGAAAAAATTGAAAAGTTGTATTCTTTTTAAAATGCATGTATATATTATTTCTTCCGCTGTATGATAAATTTTGCTAACTTTGATAATTTAAAAAAAAAAAATCATTTTGAGATATACCATTGTATATTTTTCTGTGTCTGTGATTCTATGTGATATTCTGTATAGACCCGTAAGATAAAATAACGAGATGTCGTTTTGAACATTCTGAGATGGTTTAAAAACTGACTTGGAGCGGTCAAAAAGGCAGGTCGTTACAGATAGCATATGCATTTGCGGATTAAGGAACATGCATTAGAATAGGCAAATAAGGCTACAGGCAGAAGTGTTAATAAATGTGCATATGAAAAGAGAATTTGGATATTTGATATCTAAAGCAAAAAAGAATTTTATGTTCGGACAAGAAGCAAGAATACAAATACAGTGTGCAGTCAATGAGGCTTTCTTCTCAAGGAACATCTGCTATGCATACATTCATAAATGACTCATATAAAAAGAGAATCAAATATTACAATAAACTAAAGAACCTTAATGTCTATGGCTTATGCAGTGGGAGAGGCTATTGCACTAAGAGATTATTCAGAAGCGGGGTTCATAGTCTTCCTACTTACAATTGTTGAGTGGCTAGAAACAGGAGTTTGCCATGAGAAACACATCACCACACATGTACTGAGTTATCGAATATGACTACTACATTTGACCTTCAGAACAGCAAAATATGCATCTTTAATAATATTAGAATGTAACCAATCTTAAGAGCTCTTAATAAAAGAATAAGAATAAGTTACTAGAGTTAATTTCAATTAATAAAATTACCTTTTCCAGGGCTATTCAAAGTATAAAGTATTTATTATCCTAGTTTCAGTCACATGCACATTTCAATCGGCCAGGTGTGTGGTGAGATTCGAGTTTTACATTATTATTAGCCAGAGTGTGAAAAGTTTTTTTGATAAACTGATAAAGCAAATGACTGCCAACAAACTGATATGCTTGCCAATGTCTTCAAACTAGCAAAGTATATTTAACCATGATCTCAAACTGCTTCCTATACTAAACGAACTATAGGACCTTTAGTTCTAACACCTTGTATATTCACCTTAATAGTACAAAACCCACAAACACACATTCATCTTTAACTTACTTTATCTTCTACTGGGTCACACCACAGATGGAATGGCAGCCCTGATGAACATGATACCTCAGAAGGCTACATTGGTAGAAACAGGTCAACCTATTGATGCCCAAGAATATAAGTACATTGTTATAGGATGGCAGTAGATAGTAGCCAAGTAATATTTACAAACTATACACATTTTTTTATTATTAGAAGGCTTAATGAAGAACGTACCTTCCCTAGTCAAATTTAAATTTTATACCCCCAATTTGACGATGATGTCTTCATAAACAAACAAACTTTACATTTCACCACTCTTAAACATTTAGGTGACACAAGTTAAAAACATCGAACATTGCTAAACAAATAAAAAGACGATAGTGATTACTAACAATATTGAGCTATATTTCTATATTACTAATACACTAGCATAAAAAGACAACGGTACTTACTACATTACTTACTAACAGTTTTTAGCTTCCTCCAAAATTCATGGTCATACTTAGATTACATACCACAATATCATGAAATTTCATTGTATACTGTTCCTTTTTTACTTCATATTTTGTGCATTCAGAATATGCTGTGTGAACAGAAAGGCCCAGATGAATGTTGAAAGTTGAAAATATCATAGAACCGTTGAGAATAGCATAGAACTTACTTGGCAATGGTCTTTATTTAGAATTTTTCCCAATCATGCTCTAAAGATATCGAATGGAACTTTTTGGGTGACACACATAACTACCAATTCCAACATATGTAATGGTTGTTGCAAAAGGATTTTGTCTTACCGTTTTCTCATCGAGTAGAAGTATATTGTCCACCAACAACTTCTCATGCATTGATGGCACAGATTTCCCATGAATAATGGAAGACGTTGAATCTCTACACATGGTAGTTATTGCAATGACATCTAGATCAAGATTTAAGATTTCACATTTTTGTTGATTGGTGGCACCGACGGAATTCAATTGAGCCGCAACGTCATTGATCCGGTTTCTTCCAGCACTTTCATGATATATGCTACTTCCTCATTCATTCAAAGTCACATTTGATATGTGATTTCCTTGACCCATTTCCGTGACCAAGCTAACCGATCTCTTCAATGTGTCGTTCATATTTTCCAATTTATCCTCCATATTTTCCATCTGATTTTTCAATTCCTCCGTGTCCCCTTTAGATTTTTTTGAGTTGTTCATAGGCAATAGCACAAGCTTTAACTTGAGTTCTTGATATCTTGGTCCCAATGCTTCGAGTTCGATCCTTTCTATCCTTGCCAAACGCTTGTGATAGAACGTCTACATCCAGTGGCAACTCTTCTTCATCGCCATCATTTATAGTTTCCTTTGTTTTTGCAGTTTTATCCCAAAATATAGTAAAGACCTCAGATGATATATCTAAAATATCTAAGTTATTATTTGTATAACTTACGAAGTACATAGAAGTATTATCCGATATGGTCCCATCTTTTCTTGTATGGGCTTTTTCCCATACTTGACGACGTGTGATTACTTTTGATGGGTTTGCACTAGCATATAACAAAAATATCATTATATATGAAGTTAAGTTTAATAAAGATATTAACAAAAATAAAGTTATGATGTATGAATATATAGATAGCACAAGCATATAAAAACTAAAACATGAAATACATAGCCCTATAAGTGTGCATGATGTCAGTGTTTCAGAGGTTTATAAGCTATTGACGAGAATTAAGGAACTATTTCATTTAGTGGAGTAAAATAACCCGTTTTAATAATTCATCTTTCTAGTACAATATATTTTAAATTCATCGTTTCATTTACTAGAGTAATCACCTTCATTGATCCAAAATAAGTTGGATGAGTTTGACTGCTGTGTTCCGCTTTTAACTTGAATATTTTACAGGACTGGGACAGGAAAAATCTAACATAGATTGTAATAGAAATGAAAGTTATCTCATTATACATGCAAGCAAACATAGTACTGAATAGTAACACAAGCTTAATATCAATGACCGCCTCATGAATGAGCAGATAAGACATTGGCGGTAGGAAAAGAAAGTGCAACCGAATTTGTTTCCATTAACTATTATGTTAAAGTTATAATATTATTGTGCTTTAATACTTAAAAGAGGATTAGCAAGATGAATCAGATGAATGAATCTTCCAAAACTACTATCATATTGCAATATTAGGAAATTGTAACTGCACAGACAATATAACCACTAATAATATAATATGGCATGCAACTATATATGTATGTATATATATATATATATATATATATATATATATATATATATATATATATATATTAATATGAACAATACATAAAATAAAATAACAGTGCATATGTTGATCATTGGGATTTATGACCATATGGTATATATTTTTCTATGACATCTCATGTGTAACATGTATGCTTTCATAGCATGACGTACTATGTACACTATGTACATCTATATAAATAGAATTCCACATGTCAATGTGATATATAGATACACTTTTGTTGGATTGGCTCATAGTTATATGTTGAAAACTAAGTCACATTTATTTTATATAAGGTCCAGGACTGAAAATATAAACATTTTACATAAATATATTTAATATAACATATAACATATATTAAACTATAAGTATCTACATATAGATAAAAATATTTTATATAAGGTTTCTAAACCATGTTTCTCCATTTTATTTCCACTTCTACAACAGATGGTCCTTTGTTTTTTGAATTTTTCACATATAACAGTAAAGTGTAAAGTAGCAGTTGGATTGAATTTTTAGCTACTATAACATATACAGATTGTTTTAGCAATGGTGTAACATGCACAAGTGGATTGCTGGATCAGCACTCAAATGAGGTATGTTACTACAATTTTTAATAATTCACATTGCAAATAAGGTGCAAATAGCTAGAAAGTGTGCATCAATCTGTACTGTTGTGTTCTGCTTTAGACCTGAAGAATCGAAAATTCTTTTGCAATGGAGATATATAGGAAAATGCAATGGGGTTACGTGACTATTGTTATATTGAAAACCATGTTCGACCCTTATACATGAACATTCCTGTAACCGTATCTTATGAAAGCTTACATTAGCAATATAGCCTATATATTTCTGGTTAGCTCAGCAAGAAAGTCAATATTTTTCGTTTGATTCACAGCTTAATGTTATTATTTCTTATGCAAGGCAAATAGCCTGTTAGCCGTTTATTGATGCTTGAATTGTTGAAATGAATTTTTCATATTTAAAATTTCAATATGAATAAAATACAAAAACAATGAAAAATAGCAATGTTAAAAAAAAATCAAAAATCAAAATCTGTCAAATTAGATCAAAGCTTGTCAAATCAAATAATTACTTGTAAAAGAATCAAGAATCAGAAATTTCAAAACATATATAAAACTTCTTTTAAAAAAATAACACAAATACCTTTTTCTTTCTTCAAAAAAATGCAACTTCTAACAAACTTAAACATGTAAAAAGTTAAGGATTTCAGTAAATCCATATTTCCAAAAAAATGCAAATCTTTATGCTAAAATAAGAACAAGTACAAAGAGTTAGACAAATCAAGCTCAAGTATAGCCAAACTTAAAGAATAAACAAAAATTATTCAAGGCAGCTGATGCACCGACAGAAAAATAGCATAAAAGATTTAGCTTTAAAATGAAAGCAAAAGCAATGTTTAAAAAAAAAACATAATGGTCGAAGCAATAATTTCATATGAACTGTACATGATACAAGTTAAAGAAACAGAAAGGGTACCAAATTGATCGAAGGATTCCAAAAAGTTTCCAACCAACCCTCAACAAAACAAGAAGCTTTCCTATATGAAACATAGTTGAAAAAAAATTGATCTTAAAGTAAATCTAAACGTATATAACTACAACAACAATTATTTTCTACACAAGACATATAGTTAAATACATCATGTCTGATACATTTCTCAAGTTGGTGTGATATTCGACTCATTCATAAAATATCACTTCTACTAACAACCGAATGGTGATTCCCTTAATTTATCGATCCAAAGTAAAGTTGTCTTACCACGAAACAAAAACAATAGTGTCCTTAACCCATCTTGTTTCATTAAGCACCTTCATACATCTATCACCAGATTTCTTTCTTAACTTACTGTCATCACAAATAAAGTTCTTATAACATATTTTCTTTAACAACCAAATAGCATAAATATTCAAACATTCCATTTTCTAAATAAAAATACGTTATGTATTATTTCAAGGAGAGAACTTCAATTATAGATAAACCAAATATTTCAATAAAATAAAAAACAGTGAAAAATGGCAATGTTAAAAAAAAAAAATCAAACTTTGTCAAATTAGATCGAAGCTTGTCAAAACAAATAGTTACTTTCAAAAGAATCAAGGATCAAGAACCAAAAACTTCAAAAATATTAATAAAACTTCAATAAATCCATAATTCCAAACAAAAATGCCAATCTTTATGCTTAAACAAGAACAAGTACAAAGGGTTAGACAAATCAAGCTCAGTATAGCCAGACTTAAAGAATAAACAAAAACTATTCAAAGTTAATGCACAGACATAAAAATAGCACAAAAAAATAGCTTTAAAATGAAAGCAAAAGCATAACCATTGTAAAGCATTATTAGTTTGGTTAAGATGTATAAGCCAGTAAAAACAGTTCAAGAAAAGTTCAAATGAGTAAACGAAGGTAGGCAGTTGTTACCCAAGTGAAAATCACAACCAACAAAGGAATAAAGGTATGATTCAACACTCAATTTAAAAGGTGTGTTGTGTACTTTTAGGTCTGCTATTTCACGATTTTTTGAATCAAATGCAAATATTAAGCTCATATATATATTCATATACTAAAATCTACATTCATATGTATTAAAAGATAAGAGAATATTATGAGGCAGACCAAGCTAGACAATGAAATGCAAGTTGTTTAATTATATATTATGTGCAAATTATATACACACAGAGTAGCGTGAACATGCAGCCTAAACACAAGTATACTATGGCTTATAATCAAGTGAATTACACAGGCAGCAACCCAAGACAAAAGTCTGGTTCAAATTCGTGTAATACCACATAAACTCGAGTATGTAACATTATCAATTTAAGTTAACCGTTTTCAAACTTGAATACTGAATAAATGAATGGTCCTAGTATGCTTATCTTAGTGATTGTGGAAGGATGGAACATACCAAAATGATTCAAATATGATTATCATGTTTATGGTCGAATCTGCCTCAGAAAAATGGGAAGGAGGAGTCCAGTGAGGGTGGAGGAGAGCTATGTAAGCTTCCACTTAACAAGTATCGTTACACGAAAATAATAGAGGATTAATGTATCTTTGAACAAGGTCTCGGCATATATAATAAACTAATAAAAAATAATAAAATCTTGCCATTTAATGTTCTAATACTGTGTGACTTGTATGTCTAGTATGATGCCCATAGGTATACAGAGATCTATTCCTCTTACCAAGCTCCTTTTTTTCTCATGAACCTTGTTTTGCTTCAATTTTTAAGAACATATCCCAATCTTCTTTCCTAATTTTTCATGGACAATTTTTTGACATATCATCATCATTATCAAATTTGTCATAATGATTTTTTCTTAGCTTGCACTTATGTTTCATGAATGACTCGACCATTTTTTTTCATAAAATAGTCCTTGGCATTCGATCTATTTGAAAAAATGTCTGCGGAAGTTAAGAATTAAAAAAGAATCAATGTGATTTGAAAAATATGTTTAAAAAACTAAAAATGGTGTAAACTGATTCAACTTACTAGCAACTCATTCCAAACATCATCTTTATAGTTTTTGGGCACTTTATCTCAACGTTCATATGATATCGGCACATGAACTCATTAATTTACCAACTTGACTTCCTATTCTTTCAACATTTTCTGAAATAGGAACACCATACGAATTTACCACGACCGGCTCGGGTTGCGTAGAGGATGATCGCGCAATTGAACTGGGTAAAGCTTCTTCTCGTGCTGAAATTGTTCTCTACAAATGAGAAACAAGTAAAAAAAAGTGCGTAACATATGATTTTATTTATTTACTACCGGCATTGTTGAAAGTGTATACTTAATAAGAAGCACAAAATGAATATGTTGTTGTTCAAAAGCACTGAATAACAATTTGGTCCACATAAATAAATGTTTCCATATAAATAAAGGCATTTGCATTTCTTATAACTATCCTTATAAATCAATAATTTAAACCACCTATGCTACAATATAAATAAACTTTTAGTGCCATTTGTTAAAGGAGTAAATAATCACCTTATATTATTCCATCAAAATATGCCAAGGTAGACGTACATCTAAGTTGTGATCAAATTGAAATAACAAGGAAAATTATTGGATTAAAGCATGCACCTCAAGAATATATAACCACAATATACATTCATGGGTATTCATTTTTTTTAACATGGCAACTTAATATACACTTCCTTTCTCTTAGATTAGCCTTTTATTTCATAACCTAAAAGGATAAACAAGTAAAATTATATAATCAGAACACATATGGAAATATGTAGTAATTAATGACAATGGAAGCTCTAACTAACATTTCACAGATAAAACTTAATGTTTATTATCAAGATCGAATTTTTCGGCATACCCCAAGCATATCAATATATTAGTTTAGGTAAAATGAACGCTTAATACTCGATCAACTCAAGCATCAAGTTAACATAGTCTATAGCATATGGTTTATTTATTAGCTAGTTATAGACAAGTGCAACGGAAATCGTTACAAGTACCATCAATCCTGATGGTGGAACCCATTGAACCATAGTACCATCAGTCCTTATATCTAATTTTAATTATGTTTATATTTATTAAGCCATAGTAAACAATATGTTATGTCATTATCGAAGTATTTACCTTCTACCGTTATGAAGATGGTCTTTACCCCTAGTGCTTGCTTGGATCTAAACTTAGATTTTGTGGAGTCGCAAATTGATTAAAGCAGCAGCGGAGACGGCTTGGAAACACTATTCATCGGTCGAAGCGGTTGCAGATAGGTGGAAGAAACTGCAGAATGTTCCGAGTTGAGGAGGTATTTCTTGCGAAGCGGAGGTGAAGATAAGTGGTGGAATTTTTCCTGATACGAAGAAAAAAGAATTTGGGGAAAACAAAATTTTGGAGGCAAAATAATTAAGCTACCATGCTAAATTGTGAGGGACGGGCCACGTGTACCAGGGAGAGTGGAAATAGTTGTGACACCCCACGTCCGTTAATGTCACTCATTAGGAGAATGCATTAAGTTTCGTGAAGCATTATAGGTAAATAAAAAAATAAACATTACAAGACAAATATAAAAGCAACAGTGGAATTCAAATTTTTATTTCAACATAAATCAAAACATCATGGTCCAAAATATCACAAGTCTGAAACTACATAAGAGCAATTACAAAAATATAAAACTTTATGTCTTGTTCCATCAAAGTACATAAAAACATAATTCCCCAAAAGAAGACAAAGCCATAGTAGAGATAAGAACTTGAGCAACACTTCAAGAGCAGCTTAGCAAGATAAAGCAGAATCACGGTCAAACCTGAGTGTTCTCGCCCTGAGAACCTTGGAAGGGGGGAACGGAAGAAAGAAAAGGGAACAAAAAGGGTCAGACATAAAGTCTGGGTAGTCCAGTTACTTTTAACAAGTAAATAAAAAATGTAACATGACAGACATATAAAGTGGATAAGAAAGGTGACATCACAAAAGGTAAGTATGACAAGATAAGCATGATATAGTGTATACGCTTCCCTATTGATTACTCTGCACTATTACTAGTATAACCAGAATGAGATGATCCCTTCCACTACAAGGTGATAGACTTAGGCATATGTCCAAATGTACCCTAACTACTACCCTAACCGATCGGCTCCCTAATCTGCGTAGATACTCTGTGCCGGCCCCATCATAGGATGTATCACGTCCTAAAGTGGAAACCCTTCGCTGATATGCACAGCCCCATATCTACAGGTGTCACGGTTGTCTTATCCACTTCTACCCAGCCCATGCACGCACATGACTTGGTTGGTTTGCGCCGCCCACACAGTCCTCCAGGTTTGGATCTCTTACAATCAGTTCAGTAAGAGTGCCCCTTCTCCGACCTAGTTCGGAGTACTTTGTTAGATACCTACTCCGGGTAACTGACTGAAATGGGTCCCACACAATATGATACAAGCTCTCGCCTTTGTCTTGTATACCCCACTAGGTTTTCCAGAGGTTATATTTACCCTAAAAGGTGCCTTTAATTATATAACCGCAATCTTTATACCGCTTATGCTTACCCATAGGTGTCTTTAATACATAACCCCCAATTGGTTAAGTTTCTTGGGCCTATATTAAATATCACCCAGCCATCTCAGATATACTTAACTTAACCCTCCCATTGTTTAACCAAGTTTACTTAACCTCTGTTCATGTTTATGTTCACCCAATCCTTATGGATTCAACTAGGTTAAGTATTTCAATTCTTTACCATGTCCATTTATGCGTTATAATGGGCTAGACCTCCCACATTATACTTCTTCCTCAAGTTAGGCCTAACCTCGTGTCTTAGCCCCTCTCATATTTGTGCACTTAGACCCCTCACATTAGATTCAACATTTGCGGTTGTTGGATATGCCGGTCGGTTCCGGGCAGACTTCCACCACAAATGCAATCTAACCTCGTGTCGTAAGTGCAGTTACAGTTTCTAATTATTGTAATCCTAGGCATTTTAATTATTAACCAATTAATTATGTTCATGCCCATTTACCTAATTATATTCATAATGGATTATATGCCCAAATTCATGTTCATAAACATTATTCAAGTTATGCCAATTTCAATGTTTCCCCCGTTCCATAACTAACGCATTCGCATATATTTGGCAGAATGCCTAGGCTAGAAAGTAGCCTGATCATAAATAATAAAAGGGAAAGGTGATGGGAAGATGACAATAGTGATTATTCTAACAAAACTAGCATGAATATATACTGACATAGATATGTAATTGGCATAGTCATAAGGTGGACATATAAAAATAGATCTAGTGAACATGCGATAATAATATAACTAGACCTAACATACTAAGGATGTCATAGTAGGCATGAATAGATCTAAATAAGGATTCATATATCCAATTAATGATAGATCTAAGTTAACCACAACATGAGAGGTACAAGATGATCTAGATAGAGAATTAGACTTAAACAATGATTTAACATTCCAAATAATGACATATCCAAATTAACCACAGACATAGATAAAGATCAAGACCCGCAAATATGACATGACAAATTAACCACAAGTGAATTAGATCTATAAAGGTCGATCTAGTATGATAAAGTTTAAGATCCAAGATTATCATAGATTCACAATTTATAACAGATCCAAATCACAGTCATGTCACGTTTTACTTTTAATCATTTAAATCTAAAAGTAACTAAACTCACACTGTTCAGATTTTTAGAAGATAGAAGTGGAATTGTTGGTGTTGAATCTCAGATCTATACTTTGAATCTCTAAATGATTAGCTATAGTTGATTGTTGTTGAAGAAAAAGATTTAGTTCAGGCACCGGCAGCATTTAACTTCCACTAATTTTCAGTGAAGAAAACAAGAGAATTGGACCTTTATTTATAGCCACCATCCCTCCAGAAATCGACTGCCACCTCAGCCCTAAGGGGGTCGACCCCCCTTATAGGGTTGATACCCCCGGGGCGGGAATTTTACCACCTATGGGATTTTCAAAATTTGAAATGAAATTTTGAATTCCTGGTCCATATATATATATATATATATATATATATATATATATATATATATATATATATATATATATATATATATATAATTATCTTGCGCATATACAAACTTCAAACCTTCATAACTTCTTCATACGATGTCCGTTTTACGCAAACCAAATGTATATCTTGACCAGAATTTCGAGATGAACGCAATGGCACAGTCTATTTCCCTTAATTCGAATATTAAATTTAATTGTTATTTAATTTATCCTCTTTATTGTTGTTGAAATTGTGGGGTGTTGCATTCTCCCTTACTCAAAGGATTTCATCCCCGAAATCTTCAAATTAAGAAGAGTATATATCCTACCATCCATCACCCATCTACTCATCCAACAATCATAGACATCCATTGTCCTTAAAGACTTCTAATTCTTATACGAACATATGCAAAAGTGTGTGTATATTTCCGAATACTAATGCAAAGATTAGGCGGTCTACTTATTCAGTCGACCTCCTTAATGCAATGTATGTTGGTGCCATGAATCCAATATGTATGCAAATAATCCTATTATAACATGTAAGTTCTATATTTGTGCACACTCCTTCATCCAAATGCAACATCCATATACTAATACATCCATTTTCACCTACTAAAAGAAAAGAAAAAATGCACATACATCCATATGCAGTATGAGAGTGATTGAGCCGATCTAATGCGTAATGTGTGTGTATATGCATCCACGGGCAACCACTAGCTAACACTTGCATCCACTTGCATCCATCAAACATAACATGTATCAAACACATGTTTACATCCATAGGATTCCTATCTAAAGGTCAAAAATACTATTGATAGGACATAATCAAATGATAGAAACAAGCATAGATAAAACTTCGGAAAAGGACTTAAGGACGTACCCTCGAAAAAGAAAGGGTATGGAGCATGAATCTTGTCTTCGGTCTCCCAAGTCGCATCCTCTGGGTTTTCTCCCCATTGAACCTTTATTAGCTTGATTTCTTTATTGCGTAGATTCTTAACTTCTGATCCAAGAATACGGGTAGGGACTTGTCTGACCGTCGCCTCCGACTCCACTTCTACTTCCTCCTATATACTTGGCTCAAAAACTTCCACGGTGTCATGCAAGCACTTCCGCAAATGAGAAACGTATAAAACATCATGAACGTTAGATAGATTTTCTGTTAGCTTTACTTATGGGCCATTTGGCTGATCCTTTCGGTTATAGGAAATGGTCCCACAAATCTGGGTGCTAACTTCCCTGTAGATCCGAAGCGAACCACATTCCTCATAGGTGATACTTTAATAAAAACTAAGTCTCCCACTTCAAATTTGATGTCAGTCCTTCTCTTGTCCGCATAAAATTTCTGTCTATCTTGAGCTGTCTTCATTCGTCGTCGAATAAGGTCAATCTTCTCGGACGTTTCTCTAACCATATTTGGTTCAAGTAATAATCTTTCTGTAGAATCCCACCAACAAATTGGTGATCTACAGGGTCATCCGTACAATTCTTTGAAGGATGACATACCAATGATAGTTGTAGGCAAATTCTACTAAAAGAAAATGCTCTTCCAAGTCCCTCCGATGTCTAGGATACACAGCCTTAAAAGATCCTCAAGAATTATGTTCACCCTCTCCGTCTGCCCATCGATCTGAGGATGATAAGCGGTGCTCAAACACAACTGTGTACCAATGCTTCTTGCAAGCACCTCCAAAATTCGCTGGTCAAGATGGGGTCCCGATCGCTTACGATGCTGGAAGGTACCCCGTGAAGATAGACCATCACACGAACATAAATTGCAGCCAACCATGATGTCGTCCTCTTACTCTTAACTGGAATGAAATGAGCGCTCTTAGTAAGTCTATCCACCACAACCCAGATACTTGTGTTTTAGGCAAACCATCTGTAAAATCCATGGAGACGCTCTCCACTCTGGAACCTCCAAATGATGAAGTAGACCACTGGGATTCTTTTCCTCAGCTTTGACTGGCTGACAAACCAAACATTGGGAAACAAACTCCGCCACATTTTTCTTTAACCCAGCCCAAAAGAAAATCCTCTTCATGTATCTGTACATCTTATCACCACCTGGATGAATGGTCATTTTAGAATGGTTGGCTTTCTCTAGGAATTTCATTATCAAGCTTCCAGTTTGAGGAACACAAAGCCTTCCATCTCTTCGCAACCACCCTTTTTCATCTATGGAATATCTACTGAGTTGTCTAGAAGTCTCCCCTTTTTTGAGCTTATCCATGATGTCTAAAATCTATGGATCATTTCTCTGTGAAGCTCCTATCTGATCCATAAGAGTTGGTCGTATTTCTAGCGATGCAAATAAATCAGGAAAAATCTTGATAGATGGTCTAAAGTCAGAAGTTGATATGAACTCCAAGCTCTTCCTTTCCTCAAGCAGAGGACTTAAGGCCATCCTCTTCCTACTTACTGCGTCGGCCACCACATTACCCTTCCTTGGGGTATAAGCGATTTTGAAATCATAAGAAGCTAGGAATTGCATCCATCTTTGTTGCCTTAAATTAAGATCCTTCTACGAGAACAGGTACTTGAGAGATTTATGATCGGTGTATAATTCGAACTTTTCTCTAAGTAAATAATGATGCCACGTCTTAAGCACGAATACTATGGCAGCTAACTCTAAATCATTAGTAGGATAGTTCTTCTCATGAACTCTCAACTGTTTACCCTCATAACACACTACCTTTCCTTCTTGCATCAGAACTGTACCAAGCCCTGTACCACACGCTTCAGTATAAACCGTAAATACTTTGCTCCCATCAGGCAAGGTCAAGACTGGGGTTGTTTTCAGAGCCCTCTTCAAATGTTGGAAAGCAACATCACAATCTATATCCCATGAAAATGCCAAGTTCTTCTTTGTTAGCATGGTGAGAGGGGCTAATATCTTTGCGAAGTCCTTAATGAACTTCCTATAATACCTGCCAATCCAAGAAAGCTTCTCACCTCTGCTGCATTTTTTGGAATTTTCCAATCTTGCACTACAACTACCTTTGCGAGATCTACAACTATCCCTTCTTTGGAGACTACATGCCTAAGAATCTCACCTCTTTTCTCCAAAAAGGGGATTTGGAGAACTTTGCCTTAAGCTGATGCGCACAGAGAGTTTTCAAAGCTTCTCTCAAATGTTGGGCATGCTCTTCTTAGCTCTTAGAGATGATCAATATATCATCAACAAAGACCATGACAAATTTACATAGAAATTCCCGAAACACCCTAATCATTAGATCAACATAATAGGCGGGTGCATTTGTCAACCCAAAAGGCATAATTAGCCATTCACAGAAACCATGTGGAGTCCTAAAAGCGGTCTTATCTATACTGTCTTCAGCCACCCTCAACTAATGAAATCCCGTGGCCAAGTCTAACTAAGAAAATACTAAGGCACCAAAAAGTTGGTCAAACAAATCATCTATCATCGGTAGTGGGTGCCTATTCTTCTTTGTGAGTTTGTTCAACTCTCTATAGTCCACACACAAACGAAGCGAACCATCCGCCTTAGTTGCGAATACAACTGGAGCACCGCATTCAGATAAGCTTTGTATGATAAATCCTTTCTCAAGTAGCCCCCCTACTTGCTTACTCAGCACCCTCATCTCCCTCGGAGCCATATGGCGCACAAGTAGTATAACTAGCTTTGCATTTCCTACCAATTATATATGAAAATCGACCTTGCGCCTCAGAGGTAAACCTCGTACCTCATCAAAAACATCAGAATAATCTCGGACTACTAGAATAGATTGCAGATCATCGATAGATGCATAAAGAGACTCTAGGAAACTAAGCATAACCGACCCTTGGGGGTCACAAGAAATCTCGAGGGTCCTCCTATGGCAAGTCAAAATTCTAACGACCCTCCTCACACAATCTAGAATGGCACCATACATGGTTAGCCGATCCATCCCTAAAATCAACCCATAGCCCATATACCAGAGCACATATGCGTCGCATTCAAACTCGACGCTTAACACTGATATTCTCAAACCCCGACGAATTATAGATAAATGAGCCGAACAACCAATGGGGTTTGAGACAACTACGGGATCCACTACCATACTAGTAATTAAGTGCAGAGATTCAACCACAGAACTAGAAATAAATAAATGTGAAGTGCCAGAATCAAAAAGTGTTCTAATAGGATGATTGGAAAGAGAAATTAAACCTTCCACGGAATTTTTTCTACCTCTATCAGAGCACTGATCACGAGAGCATGCACCTGCCCTCCAGAAGTTTTTGCCCTTTGACCTTGTCCTTGTTTCTTTGGGCACTCCCTAACAAATTGTCCGACATCTCCGCAATTAAAGCAAGAATTCTTCTTTTGTAGTCCTTCACCAACTGACCCTCACGTCCACAACTATGACACTTTCTCTTATCTTTAGCCTTGTCATTCTTTCCACCCTTCTTCTATTGCTATTGTTGTTGTCCTTTCTTGGGCCATATCTTATTGTTTTGCGTTGTTTCCTCAGCTTTAACCTCCTTCTTTTCTCTCTTATCCCCCTCATGCATCAAGGCCATATCAACAAGCATTTCAAAAATTTCCCCCATTGGAATATGGGACATAGCTAACCCATGAAGGGGTTCATTTATCCCTTTAACAAACCACAAAGCCTTCTTATGCGGAGTATCCACCAATTCCAGGCCAAATCTTGCTAGATGGTTAAATTTGTTCACATACTCTTTGACAGTCAAGTATCCTTGTTTGAGTGCTAAGAACTTCTCATTTGCATGCTTTTCTCATCTTGGGAAAGAAACTTCATTTCAAACCTCTGTCTAAAATCATCCCAAGTTTCCACTGGATGGCCTGCCTGGGTTACTTCCCACAATAATAAAGCTTCATCTTTCAGCAGCTAGGCAGCCAACTGAATCTTCCTTCGTGTTAGCCCGCTTTTATGATTGGGCCACACTAAGCTAAGAGATTGCTCAATGAATAAGTTCGAAGAAAAAGTTCACAGCAGAGACCCAGATCGGTTCTGAGGGCCTTAACATGAAAGCTTTGGTTGTGTAGTGAACAAACCAGAAAATGGCATATAGGAAGTGCAACCAAATCGGTTCGGACGTCACCGACCCGAACCCCCTATGTGAATGCCGATCCGATCCGAGAACAGGAAGCTGCAACAGCTGCACCCATGATTCCTTCATATGCGGAGCGGTTGTGAATCCACTCTCCCACGTTCACCCACGAACATAGTGTGCTTGCACCATCTCAAAGCTTCCGAACCCGAATTTAAAGGGATGATTGCCATGTGTACCTGAATCGGAGGCCCTCTAGAGGAATTTTCTGCCTATAAATACACCACCAAGCGTTATTTGAGAGGATCTTTGGGCAAAATATTGACTATCTCCTCCATAAAAACCAAATTCCACTGTTTTGTTCAGATCATCATCAACCTTTAGAGCATATTTCATAAAAGATTGAGTGAAATTATTCATTGTAAAGTAAGATTGAGTGAAGACAAGTATTGTATTTGTACTCTAATCATCAATTAACGAGGTATAAAGTGGACGTAGGCTCTTTAACGCCGAACAATTATAAATCGTGTGTTCTTTTTGTTTTTCTCTTTTAATTAACATTGAATTGGGTGTTAGAACCATTTTTGGATCTAACATTTTGGTGCTTTCCACTGTGAAGTTTTGAATCTCGGTGTTTTGGATTATCGTCTACTATTTGGACCCTTAAGTTCAAAGAAGTTAATCCACTTTCTTCGGCATTCTCCGACACTTTCTGACTAATCTCTAAAGAATTAGATATTATGCCTAAAGAAAAAGGAAAAGAAATGCGAATTGCTAGGGAAAATGAGGAGGTAAGCGAAGATCAGCAAGCCATGGTTGTGACTAGGTCGCGGGGACCAAGTTCAGGAGCCAACAGGTCCGATTCTGAAGCTCCGAACCAAATGGAAAATGTAAACCTGATCCGGATGGACGATGTGAACTCTAGTAGAACCGGCTCCCCTAATGTTGCTCGCACACCCCTGAACCGATCCGGTTCTGCAACCATGATCTGATCCGATCTAAACATGGCAGATGTTGGTACCTCTACTCGAGCCCCTACAAATCCTCCGATACCAGCCATGACCACTAGTGATCAGCCTACTCCTTCTGTGCTCGTCACACATGGAGAATTTTCGTGCTTACTTGATATGCTTGAAAGCACTAGGGTTGCTTTAGGGGATCATAAACGTGATAGTGTTCTTATGAGGGAGAACATGAAAGTTATGAGCAAGGAGATAAGTGAGCTTCGCAGACAAAAGTTTCCTCTCCTGCTCATCATCCAAACACGGGTCATTCATCATCTTTAGACGAAGAACGCCCACGTGAAAGAAGGCCATATGAAAGGCCCGAGACTTTGGACTAGTTGACATTTGGATCTTTGGGATCCCGTGAGGACGCGACCCACGTTCTAGGGCCCGACGATCTAAGTTTAAAAGAACCAATGTTGTTACCGATGCAAGGATCACGCGTCCTTACCAGGGATCCGAACATTACTAATCCCACTCAGGGACAACTTCTTCAGCCCGTTCTTCCTCTGAATGACCGGGACCGCAGGAGGTTAGGAGGTTACGCTACCAATCGAAACTAAAGGGCGTCGCCTGAAGCATGCGCTAGGCGTGTTAGAAGAAACAGAAGCATGGATCCTAAACCGACTTTAACCAACGCGGAAGTAGAAGCGATGGTGCGCCAAATCATGGATGATAGTTACCGCTATACCAATGAAGATTGAGTACTGAGCGTAGTCACACCCCACTCACCGATGACATTTTAGACCTCCAATTCCCTCGACGATTCAACTTACCACAGATGGACCGATATGCCGGGAGAACAGATCCAGGACAACACCTAATGAGGTATGCATGGTATATGAACGCCACAGCCACACCTAACACTATAAAATGTAAAGCCTTCCCGATATATCTCGAAGATGTTGCATTAATGTGGTTTACTCGACTTCCTCCACGATCGGTGTCGGGCTTTAAAGAACTAAGCGAGCGTTTTATGAATCAGTTTCGGCTCCATACCTATAAAGGTAAAAGTGTTATCCAACTGTCTAGAATCAAACAAGCCCCTGGAGAGTCTCTGAAGTCATATCTTGACCGTTTCAACTCAGCGGTTACTGAAATAAGCGATCCCCACAAACCAACCATTTTAATGGCCATAATAGATGGGGTCGATCCAGATACTGAATTCGGAGGGTATCTGGCGGGAAAACCACCATTGACAAGGGAGGCATTCCATGAAAAGGAGAACATTCGCTTATGACGGGAGGCTTCAAAAGAAGAAATTCAAAGTAATGTGTCTGTGAAACAGTCCGGCGACAGTTCGGGGAAGGTTGAGGAAAACGTTGGCAACAAAAATAGAGGAAATGGCAACAAGAATGGAAATGGCAATAAAAGAAATAGGAACCGAGGAAATAATTCTAGAAAAGTCCTCTATTCCAAACTTTTGAAAACTACACACCGTTGAACGATACGATAGAAAACATCTAACTGGATACTTACAATGTCTTGCAATATAAGAAACCTTCTCCCAGAGACTCCACTACGAAGGAGCTAGCAACCGGAAAATGCTGTCTGTTTCATGGAACCTATGGTCACTCTACTAATGAGTGTCGGCATTTAAGAGACGTTATTGAAAAACCGCTGCGGGAAGGAAAATTAGATGAATATAAGGTTGCCCTAGGAGATAGGGGCAAGGAGGGCAAGCCCCGAGTCAAAATTAGCCCGCTCCTAAACCCACAACTCAGCAAAAGGGTAGAGGAATCGTCATCAACACTATAGTAGGAGGGCCCCATCCAGCTGGCCATAGCTATAGGGCAATGGACGAATATGTTAATACGGCCAAGCACATTGATGTAGGGGAATGCAGTAACTTCGAAGATACCGCTCTGGTGAAGCAACAGAAAACGATGTCAGATGATGTCATATTTCATGACAGAGATGATAATGGAGTTCAATCACTACCGATGACCCATTGGTGATCACTACCACCATCGGTCCAACTCTAGTTCATAAGGTATTAGTGGATAATGGGAGTTCGGTTAATACTCTCTTTAAGAAAGCATTCGATTAGATGAATTCGAAACGAAATATATGAAGCGTTAGAGGGATGGATACGCGACTTCAATAGGGCCTCGACACCTCCAATGGGATATGTAGAACTTTCAGTGACATTGGGACAAGTAGATCACCAGAGAGTGAGAATCCTTCCATTTGTAGTTCTAGACATCGACTCACCCTATAATGCATTTTTGAGCCAGCTGACCATCGCAAAATTTAGGGCTTGCATCGCGCCTTGGTGCCTATTGTTGATTTCCCCACCGAAGCGGGGGTGAGAGCAATGAGAGGTGATCAAACCACCGGGCGAGCTTGCTACATGGCAGAATTGAAGATGTTGTTGAAAGGGTTAAACATAGAACCTAAAGACACTTCCTTTCCTATTAAGGAGAATTTAGTGTAGCAGCTAATGACTATACCGCCTAGGGAATCGCCTAACAAAATTCCCGAAGATATCGATCCTACGGAAGACAAAGAACAAGGAAATAGAAAGGAGACACCCAATGAGGCGACTATTGATATCCCAATCGATAACGACGACCTGACAAAGGTCTTGAAGATTGGGTCTCATTTAGATTCTTTCCAGACGAAATAAATGATTGATTTCTTGAGAGCAAACCTCGATGTGTTTGCTTGAACTCATGCAGACTGTATGGGATTTCTACCGCGGTTATGAGCCACTCACTAATTTTAAACCCAAACCATCCCCCGGTCAAGCTGAAAAGACGTATGTTGGGCCTGGAAAGGTTAGCAGCCTTAAAGGAAGAAGTAGAGAAGTTAAAGAACAGTGGGTTTACTAGAGATTCGACATATCCCGATTGGATATCGAATCCCGTCTTGGTTAAAAAATCAAATGGAAAATTGCGAATGTGCATTGATTTTTCCGATTTGAATAAAGCTTGACCAGAAGATAGCTTCCCACTTCCCAGGATTAATCAACTGGTGGATTCAACAACAAGATAAAAAGTTCTCTCCTTCATGTATGCATATTCGGGATATAACCAGATCCCCATGCATGTGCCAGATCAAGAGCATACAAGTTTTATCACGAATTTGGGACTATACTGCTATGTGGTAATGCCGTTCGGAATAAAGAATGCTGGAGCCACATATCATTGCTTGGTAAAACGAATGTTCTATAATTAGATCAGGAAAACAATGGAAGTCTACGTAGACAACATGCTTGTAAAGTCCAGGCAGTCTTCTGATCATACAAAAGATCTGGCGGAAATGTTTGACATTTTGCGGAGGTACGGGATGAAACTGAACCCCTTAAAATGCTCATTTTGGGTTGCATCAAGGAAATTTCTTGGTTTCATTGTGAATTCTCAAGGAATTGAAATTAATCCTGATCAAATTGCAGCAATCAAGAACATAGAAGAAACACAAAATATTAAATATGTTCAAAGCTTAGCTGGGAAAGTTGCAGCATTGAGCAGGTTCATTTCCATAGCTACGGACGAATGTGTTACGTTCTTTGATTAAATTAAACGAGGGCAACGTAATTTTGAATGGACCCCGGATTGTGTAGAGGCCTTTCAAGATTTATTGAACTTGTTAGAGAAGCCCCCAATACTGTCAAAACCGGTGGATCAGGAGGACCTGCTCGTATATTTGGCAGCATCATCTCATGCTTTTAGCATAGCTTTGGTGCATAAAGAAGACAAGATCCAGAGGTCGGTTTACTACGTAAGCAAGAAGTTAGCAGCTGCAGAACGCAATTACCCGAAAATAGAAAAATTCGGTTATAGTCTCTTGATTGCACCCCGAAAGCTCCCCCATTATTTTCAAGCCCACCCGATAGTCATATACACCAATTAACCACTGAGACAAGTGTTACAGTGACCCGAAGCATCAGAACGATTACTTAGGTGGAATATCGAGTTGAGCCAATTTGATTTAAACTTTCAGCCAAGGAGATCAATAAGAGGACAGGCCCTAGCTGAATTCATAGCAGAATTCACAATTCCCGAGGAAGAAGCAGTGGATGACAAGACTGTCACTTCACAGCATAAGTTAGAACTTAGCCCATGGAAATTATATACGGATGGGACTAAGAATGATCGAAGGTCCTGCGGTGGAGTTGTCTTAACTACTCCTGAAGGACAATCCATTTACTACGCCTTGCAGTTGGAATTCTCAGCCACCAACAATGACTCTGAATACGAGGCCCTGATTGTCGGGCTAAAGCTCACTAAGGAAATAGGGATAAAGACACCGGGCATGTTCAGTGACTCCAATACAGTTGCCTGCCAAGTTCGAAAGGAATTCAAAACCAGGGGACTCCGGCTTGTCACTTACCTTTAAAAAGTAGAGGTGTTACTAGGAAACCTAGAACATTACAACATAACTCACATCCCGAGAGCAGAAAACCAAAAGGCAAACCATCTGGCTAAGTTAGCAAATTCTGACAACCCATAAGAAACCGAGATGGTTCCAATAGAGATATTGGAATCACCAAGATTTGACCAAATGGAAGTCGAGTAAGCCCCGGAAGCTGAACCAGAAAGGGAGTTATGGATGACACCGATTAAGAATTACCTTAGAAGTGGAAGTTTCCCATCGAAAAAGAGCGAGAGACAAGCTGTAATACGCAAAGCTGCAAGGTACATTTTACAGGACGACGTCGTTTACCGCCAAGGATTTTCCATGCCCTTATTAAGGTGTATAGCACATGATGACATCAAGCGTGTACTAAAAGAAGTACATGAAGGTGAATGTGGAGATCAAACCGGAGGCCAAACTTTGGCGAAGAAAGTATTACAATATGGATATTTTTGGTCTACCATAAATAGAGATGTAGCTGATCACTCATGACGCTGCGATAAGTGCCAAATATTTGCTAAAGTTCCAAGGGCACCCCCAGGACAGCTTAAATCAATGGTCAGTCCATGGCCGTTCCCAATTTGGGAATTAGACATCATCGGGACCCTGCCAATCGCTAAAGGAGGAGCTAAATGTGTGATCGTGGCCATAGATTATTTCACAAAATGGGTGGAGGTTGAACACTTGACCACGATCACGACAAATAAAGTGATAAGCTTTGTTGTCAGAAATATCATTTGTCGATTTAGGATACCAAAATCCATTATATCCGATAATGGAACCCAATTCGATAGCGTGGAATTTTGGAACTTATGCCAGAAAAATAAGATTGACAAGAGGTATATTGTTGTAGCTTGCCCACAGTCAAACGGACAAGTTGAAGCGATAAATAAAGTTATTAAATCCATTCTTAAGAAGCGGTTAAAACAAGCAAAGGACAGGTGGGTTGACGAATTACCACTAGCTTTGTGGGCCTATCGGACGGCCTTCAAGATGGCTACTGGTCACACCCCTTTTTCACTCTCCTTTGGATCCGAAGCGGTTATCCCGGTGGAGGTTAAAGTCCCCTATCATAGGGTGACATATTATGACCCAATGTTAAATAACGCGCTCCTCCTCGAGTCCCTGGACATGGTTAAAGAGAAAAGGGACAAAGCGGACTTGCGTGCATCAAGGCACCGACGCTAAGTGGCACGCTATTATGACAGAAAGGTTCATCCTCGGACCTTTTAACCTGGCGATCTAGTACTAAAGCGAGTCTTCCCGCCTCAAGTTCATTTAGGTCCAAAGTAGGAAGGGACATATACCATCCAGCGTAAACTTGATACAGGAGCTTTCAAGTTAACGGCCGTTGATGGTGAAGAAATTCCTAGAGCCTGGAACACCCAATATTTGCAGCGATACCTGACTTGAATTTGTACTATTTTCTTTTGTTTTATAAGCCATGAAAAAGGAAAGACTTGCCTAGAAAAATATGGTTAGTATAAACAAAAGATTATAAAGTGGACGTAGGTCACAACTTGACCGAACCACTATAAAATGTTGTGTGCGATTTACTTTTACCATTCGAATTTTGTTTCATGCATATCTTGTGATTGTCATAATGTAAGTTGTAAACATTAGAAATTCGAATCGATATTAGAGAAAATGGGATAACCGTGCGTAACGACATATAAAGGACTAGAAGCTAACATCCCAAACTCTAACTCTCACGAGTTGAGAGAGGGTATAAAGACGGGAAGACGACGTCCCTGTGGCGTGAAGGTTCACCATGACAAAAGACCGCCTCCAATCCACTCTAACCTAACTGTATGACAGGAGAGTATAAAGGTACTAGGAATAAGTACCAAGGGAAAAAGAATCTTAATCCTACTAAAGGGTTAGGGTCATTTTGATGTCGAACCTAATCAACCCCGAACAAGCCCTGGCCAGGCATTATATTCAAGATTGATTGGGGACACACACACCACACTCCCATCGTCAATTATTTATTTTATTTAAGAAGCAATCTCTGTGAGTGATGTTTTTATGTCTATACACTTGCAAGGAGACATAACTGTGCCTTAAAATTGATGTTTATCACTTATGCTTGTTCATCTTTCGACACTGATAGAAATTAGTAACAAACTTGCCAGTATTTGACATAGTGGGAAACAAACTACTTTATATACATGATCGCAGGTTCATACAAAAAATACTAAGCAAAGAATTGCGAGGGCCGCACTCGCTACAACCACAACGGGCCAAAGGGAAATCAATGCAAAAGATAAAAACTGTTTTTCACTGGGCTTTGGAGTAGATTGTGCTTTTTTAGCAGCTTTGAGCTTGTCCTTCTCCTCCTTCTCGGCTCAGTCAAAACACACTTCAATTTTTTCTTCCCTGGATCTAGAACACTGGGATCAATAGAAGATTTTTTAGCAACTCCTCGGTGATTGACCTAGTTGAAAGTTTGACAACTAACCTTGACCCAAGAGGGACTACAGAAAGAGGTTTAAAACTCTCGGGATCTTCCTGCTCAACTTTGGCTTTCAGAAGTTTATCTCGCTTCTCCTTCCAATCGGCCAAAGTCATGTTGTTAGCATTCCCTGAATCACCAGTTATTACAACCACGTCATCCTCATCATGCCCGTCATTACCACCATCATCTTTCAAGGCATTTATTATGTCCCCGTCTTTGGGAACTTCATAATCAGAAGACAGAATAGTTTTGCCAGCAACCTCATCCTCCTTTTCTATGACATTTTCTGCAGGTTCGGATCCAGTGGTTTCATCCTTTCTCTCCAGCTCCTCTTAAGCGGGTTATGATCCGGTGGTTCCTCCCGATTGCTCATCCATCTTCTCAGTGATCTTTGCACCTATGGAGGGAGATGAAACAATTATTAACTCAGTAGAAAACTCGTATTCTTTAATGGTTTGTCCAGCTATTTGACGAAAAGTTGAGATGGCTCTAACAAACTTAGGTGAAAAGATGGAGATACCTTCGGATGATTTTTCAACAGGAGTAATAAGAGTCGCCAAATTCATTTTGGTAATAAGAGTTAATAAAGATGCCATGGGAATCCCAGGTTCTCTGGATCATATCCTTCCATTTCGGTTGCTCCGGGGGCAAAAGAAGAACCGGTTTTGATCGTTTCTTTCCCCTTGGCTTGACGTTTTCCATCCTCAATGGTAGTAGCAATAATTTCGCGCCCTTCAGCCAAGCATGATGTTTCCTCTCCACTCAAATATTTCTCCATTAACTTGTCCTCGTCGATCGAATCCACATGAAGTTCTTGCTTTTCCCGTTCGACTGTTTGATCCCATGCATATACCAGGAGGATAGGATAATCTTTCAGCCATGCAATGTCTCCGTGACGGATCACCTGAGCAAAAAAATCTAATCAAAGTTTCAGCACTATCATCCAGCTCTTTTTGAGCATCTGCAAGATGATCATTCGTTTTCTCGACCTGTTGTAAAGCTACACTCGCATCCCCCTCAGCAAGAGTTTCCCTTGTTTCAACCTCCAGTAATTTGGCCTTGAGCTCGGCATTACTTTTAGCTAATTCTGCTTTCTCCTGCTCGAGACAAGTGCAAACCAGCCTTGCAGTTGTGCTTTCAGACTTAGCACCCTCAGCTTGTATCTTTAAATCTATGCACTCTTGACTATGAGACTCGAGCTCAGAATGATAGCGCTTTTGTAGCTCTTCAAACTGCTGTCTATAATTGTTTGCATTGCGTTGCGCAAGGGCAAGTTTGGCTTGGGCATCCTCAAGATCTTTCTCAGAGTTTTCGATAGCCTTTGCGTCGTATTCGGCAACATCACTCGTTGCCTTTACGTCAGCAATTAGTTCGCTAATGATTTTGGAAAGAGTCTTCGAGTACTTCTTCATCTCCTTATACTGAGAATCCACAAAATCTGTTTTCGCTTTGACTTCAGCGGCCCAGTCAGGATCTACTGGTTTGTTCTTTTGGACGAAGTGCACGTGCCCAAAATGGTGTTCGAGAAATTGTTCTTTTAGGAGCTTTAGTCTGGCTTGGTTCTCATCGTCAAGTATAACTGGCCTCGTAGTGGTGACGTCGACAGTGCGATGCTTTAGCTTCGCAATGGGCCCATTTTCTCTGCTCCTTTCCCCAATTCTTTTTGTTTCTCTTTTGAATTGGATCCTTTCTTCGAAGATCTTTCTAGAGGAGTTTTGTCTTTAGATGAAGCAGGGAGTTCGGAGGCATGCTTGTCCACCTCATGATGTGAGGGTTGACCCTTATGATTGTCTGAGTCTTTACGATGCGTGGATCAAGAGCAGGAGGACCGATAAGGCAGTGGAAGTCGATTCCATCGATCATCTTTGTCTCTACTCTCATGATGATCATGCCTTGCACCAAAATCCATTGGGGGCATGCTCGAGCGAACATCTCTTGCGTAGTAACGGGGACGCCCCATTTGTCCTATAAAATGAAATGAGAAAGAGTTAGAATAAGTGGGAAATTAAAGCACAAGTGTTGTGATGTGCAGTGCTAGAGTGAAGTATATATCCTAAGTGATATCCCCCTAACAGACAAGAGCCTGGGTTGAGGCCGATATGTGAAGTCACCCTGGCCTTCACAGGAGTAACTTCTTCGGAAGTGAAGGTGAGAGGATTTGTCATGAAATCTTCTGAAGTGTAAAGGGTCTCGGGCAAGGGAAGATTTCCCAAACCCCGATATATAGAATCATCTATGGTGGGATTATCCCCTTGAGGAACAACTGATGACAACTCTTTTGGGTAAACTGGTCTTTCAAGAGTGGCTACATCCTCAGGAGTGATGTATTTATCTCTACCATTTTTTGCTACATTCGCTAGTTCATCATCTTGAGTCGAAGACAGAGAAAGACTCTTTTGAGGTATCATCGGATCCTTCGAACTTTCCCCATGCTCGGGTAAAATTTCAATTGGCCCCTCAACCGGAGGTATATACACGTAAGGGCCCTCCCCATGACCTATGCTACAGGTTATAGCGAATAAGCGATTGCGATGAAGATATTCATCCACTAAACAATCTTTAATGGCCAAGAACTTTTGATCACCAATTAGTAACCGATTCAAGCGATCGAATTACACCTGATGCTTCTTTTGCGGCGGATTAGGAACTGCAAGTGAAAATAAAGAAATACTTAATATATTTATAATAGAGATCGGAACTAGAACTCAAAGGCTTGATGTCCATATTTGATTTAAGCCATCTTCTGGCACACCTTGGTTGTTGTTTAATATAGAACCATTCAAGCCTAGGATCACCAACCTTGCTGCTAAACGGGACGGTTATGATCTTTCTTTTGGGCATAGATTCGAAGTTTACAAAAGATGGAGTATCTTGAGTTCTATGCTTGAAATTATAGAAGAAATGAACGTCCTCAAAACTAAGTTCTACGCCTAGAATTTCTTTATATGTTATATACAAAGTATACAGATAAGCATAGGAGTTGAGCTGAAGTTACATGGGGGAAATCCACATTTGTCTTAGAAAATCGACGACGAATGGCGAAAATGGAGGTATCGCCCCAACAACGCACATTAATCTAGTGACGTCCATGCACACTTCCAACGGATTATGAGTTCGATCAATGTTTGAAGGCAACTCTGTATCTTTCCGAAGAATCCGATGCTTTAAACATATCCGTGCAAGTTTGTCATTGTTGATTGTTGATGTGACGGAGTCTTTTGGTTTATCCAAAACAACAACATTCCCAAATTCGTCTAGAGCACGATTATCCCCGACTCCTCCTTCCTCCTCTTTATCCATGGAGACATCACCCCTGGATGACACCTCACTATCATGAGTTCCCATCTCGTAATCTGGACCTTTACTGCCCCATTCTGGATCTGAGGTGGAGGGTATATCTTCAATATGACTTTCAGATGTCCCTATAGCTTCTCTTTTCTCTGCTAATCTAGATGAACGTCTCTCAATCATATATGTTGTACTATCGAAGAAATAATGGCAGAAATTACAATGAAGTTGCCTGTGTCCCCATATGCATGAGTGTAAGCTAAAGTGTACGAATGTGCGTGCAGCGACAGAATTGAAGGAATACGATGTAAATATGCAATGCGGAGATAAGAAAAACAGTTATGTATCCATAAGCAGTCCAAAAGTTCATTTGAGAAGGGCTCTATCCTAACTGTCCATAAAGTCACGAGCCATAAATAATTTTGGGTAATTTAGTTGAGGCACTCTTGCATTTCACGTTGGATGACACAGATCGGATCGAGTATTTCTTTCATTAGCGGATCGGTTCGGGTGTCCTTATTAAAAGCGGATCGGTTCGGGTAATGGTGTTGCAAGCGGATCGCTTCAGATGTTTGCCTCTAACGAATCGGATTGTGCTTTATGAATAGAAGTGACTTTGTTCGGATCGGTCATTGCCGAATCGAACCGTATTAATGTCTGGAGACATCAACTCCATCACATGTGACTCCTGGAATCTCATCCAAGTCGAATCCCCCCGATCCGAACCGAGATACATCCTTATTCCTCATCACTTTGAGTTCATCCGCTCCACTCTAAATCAATCCTATTATTCTACGTATATGCTCTCCTTCCTCTCCTCCATTATTCAAATCAACGAAACCCATTAAGCATCCATAAGCGATCGCTCATGACATAAAGCTTATACCACCAATGTCGCTACCCGGAGGAGGTCAGAACCCCACCAATGACGGCGATGGCGAGCTGGAAATCCCCAAAGGAAACACGGAAGACGTTGGGGAGTTGGTAACATGAATTGATGCTAATTTCTAATCCGATTTATGTAAGCTCTACGATAAAATCAAGGAAAATAAAGTTTAAACCTATCTTTGTGTTTGTTTTTGGAGATCTGGAAAGAGTTGTATAAATTGGGAATCAAGGTTTTCAGCTAGTAAAAAGTGGGTGGCAGCGAGAGAATGAAAAATGAGAGGGAAAATGGAATTTATATATGTTGGAGACAAGACTGTTCGTATCCCCCCGGATTTGACAGCCCAGCTCGACCCAAACAGAGGAGAAATTGAATAGCTTAAAGGCTTTCTTTGTCCAAAAACGCAATAGCGGGTCAGATGCTAAATGAAGAGGCCCATCCAATTCGAATCAAGAAGGCACCTTTTGATCCAATGGCATAGCTTACCTCATGGATGAGAAAACAATAGACTTGGAAGGAAAATGTCAACACATATGTGCATCTTTAAGCATTGGAGAAGTTACCTAGAAAAACTGCTCAGATATCAACTGAAACCTCAAAGTTGTTGGAAAACTACAGGAATGGTTCATACATCCATTGTCGTATTTATAAACGCAAAAGGATGCGACTTTATGAAATTTCATCGCTTTACAAACGAATGGAAAAAACTATTCAAGGATTACAATTCAGAAGCAAACAGGCGAATTATTTCGAAGCACACTTTATGTCTAATAAACACGTACTTCGAGGGAGTAAAATGTTAGCCTGCTTTGTGATCGGGCTACACAAAGCTAAAAGATTGCTCAATGAATAGGTTTGAAGAAAGAGTTCGCAACAGAGACCCGGATCGGTTCGGAGGACCTTAACCTGAGCCCTTTTGTTGTGCAGTGAATAAACAGAAAATGGCATATAGGAAGTGCAACCGGATCGGTTTGGAGGTCACCGACCTGAAACCCCTATGTGAATGCCAATCCGGTCCGAGAACAAGAAGCTGCGACGACTGCACCAACGATTACTTCAGATGCGGAGCGGTTGTGAATCCACTCTCCCACATTCACCCACGAACATAGTGTGCTGACACCATCTCAAAGCTTCCGAACTTGAATCTAAAGGGATGATTACCATGTGTACCCGAATCAAAGGCCCTCGAGAGGAATTTTCTGCCTACAAATACACCACCAAGTGTTATTTGAGAGGATTTTTGGGCAAAATATTGACTATCTCCTCCATAAAAATCGAATTCCACTATTTTATTCAGATCATCATCAACCTTTAGAGCATATTTCATAAAAGATTGAGTGAAATTATTCATTGTAAAAGTGAGATTGAGTGAAGACAAGTATTGTATTTGTACTGTAATCATCAATCAACAAGGTATAAAGTGGACGTAGGCTCTTTAACGCCGAAATACTATAAATCGTGTGTTCCTTCTGTTTTTCTCTTTTAATTATCATTGAATTGGGTGTTAGAACCATCTTTGGATCTAACACTTCGATCTTCCACTTCAAAGATTTCGAACAAGTCCTCGGTCTCCTTAAGCCAATTCCTTGCCTCTATGAAAGTCTCGGTTCCATCAAATGGCTTCACTCCCATAGCAAGGAAATCTTTGCAGATCTTGGAAAAGCTATCTGCATGCGGAGGAGGAGGAGGAACAACGGGTGCAACTGGGGAAGGAACGTTTCATTGGCCTTCGGCAGACGTCGTGGCCTCCAGATACTTGTGGAACCAGCCTGGTGTCGTAGCGCCCTCTGGAATATTAGGTTCCCCAGACATGCTGAAAAAGAAAAGGAAAGAGATTCAGACGAGTTATTGAAAGATATTACTTATGGCTTTTTGGGGAATGTTTTTCCAAAACAGACTTTTCTTTTTGAAAATGCTTTCTTTTAAAACCTTTTTGAAAATAATTTTCAAATACTTTTATCTAATCTGGTAACCTTCAGTTCTGATACCAATTGTGACAACCCACGTCCGTTAGTGTCACTCATTAAGAGAATGCATCAAGTTTCGTGAAGCATTATAGGTAAACAGATACAAAAACATTAAAAGTCAGATATAAAAGCAACAACGGAATTCAAATTTTTATTTCAACATAAATCGTAACATCGTGGTCCAAAATATCACAAGTCTGAAACTACGTAAAAGCCATTACAAAAATATAAAACTTTTTGTCTTGTTCCATCAAAGTACATAAAAAGCATAATTCCCCAAAAGAAGCCAAAGTAGAGATAAGAACTTGAGCAATACTTCAAGAGGAGCTCCTAGCAATATCAAGCAGAATCACGGTCAAGTCTGTGTGTTCCTGCCGTAAGAACCTGGGGGGAAACGGAAGAAAGAAGAGGGAACAAAAGGGTCAGACATAAAGCTTGGCGAGTCCAGTTATTTTTAGCAAGTAAATAAATAAAAGTAACACGATAGGTATATAAAGTAGATAAGAAAGGTGACATCACAAAAGTTAAGTATGAAAAGATAAACATGATAGAGTGCATACGCTTCCCTAATGATTACTCTGCATTATTACTAGTATAACCAGAATGAGATGATCCCTTCCAATATAAGGTGGTAGACTTAGGCATACGTCCAAATGTACCCAACTACTACCCTAATCGATCGGCTCCCTAATCCGCGCAGATGCTCTGTGCCGGCCCTACCGTCGGATATATCATGTCCTAAAGTGGAAACCCTTCGCTGATATTCACAACCACATATCTACAGGCTTATGGTCGTCTTAACCCCTCTGCCCGACCCATGCATGCACATGACTCAGTCGGTTTGCGCCGCCCACACCGTCCTCCACGTTTGGATCTCTTACAATCAGTTTAGTAAGCGTGTCCCTTCTCCAGCCTAGTTTGGAGTACTTTGTTTGATACCTACTCCAGGTTAAAAACTGAAACGGGTCCCACACAATATGATACAAGCTCTCCCCTTTGTCTTATATCCCCTACTAGGTTTTCCATAGGTTATATTTACCCTAAAAGGTGTCTTTAATTATATAACCCCAATCTTTCTACCGGTTATGCTTACCCATAAGTGTCTTTAATACATAAACCCCAATTGGTTAAGTTTCGTAGGCCTATGTTAAATATTACCCTGCCATCTCAATATATTTAACTTAACCCTCCCATTGTCCAACCAAATTTACTTAACCCCTATTCATGTTTATGTTCACCCAATCCTTATGGATTCAACCAGGTTAAGTATTTCAATGCATTACTATGTCCATTTATGGTTTATAATGGGCTAGACCATCCACATTAGGCCTACAGCTTGTGGAAGCTGGATATGCCGGTCGGGTCCGGGCAGACTTCTTCCACAAGTTCGGCCTAACCTAGTTTCTTAGCCTGTCTCGTATTTGTGCACTTAGACCCCTCACATTAGATTCAACATTTACAGTTGTTGGATATGCCACTCTGTTCCTAGCAGATTTCGACCACAAATGCAATCTAACCTCGTGTCATAAGTGCAGTTACAGTTTCTAATTACTGTAATCCTAGGCATTTTAATTATTAGCCAATTAATTATACCTATGTCTTTGTAGATGTTCATGCCCATTTACCCAATTATATTCATTATGGATTATATGCCCAAATTCATGTTCATAAACATTATTCAAGTTATGCCAATTTCAATGTTTTCCCTCGTTCCTTAACTAAGGCATTCACATATATTTGGCGGCATGCCTAGGCAAGAAAGTAGCGTGGTCAAAAACAATAAAAGGGAAAGGTGATGGGAAGATGACAATAGTGATTATTCTAACAAAACTGGCATGAATATATACTGACATAGACCTGTAATTGGCATAATGATAAGGTCGACATATAAAAATAGATCTAGTGAACATGTGATAATAATAAAACTAGATCTAACATACTAAGGATGTCATAGTAGGCATGAATAGATCTAAATAAGGATACATATGTCCAATTAATGATAGATCTAAGTTAACCACAAAAATGATGGGTACAAGATGATCTAGATAAAGAATCAGATCTAAACGAGGATTTAACTATCCAAATAATGACAGACACAAATTAACCACAGACTTAGATAAAGGTCAAGACCCACAAATGTGACATGAAAAATTAACCACAAGTGAATTAGATCTATAATGTTAGATCTAGTATGATAAAGTTTAAGATCCAAGAATACCATAGATTCACAATTTATAACAGATCCAAATCATAGTCACGTCACGTTTTACTTTTAATCATTTAAATCTAAAAGTAACTAAACTCACAGTGTTTGGATTTTTAGAAGATAGAAGAGGAATTGTTGGTGTTGAATCTCAGATCTATACTTTGAATCTCTAACCGATTAGCTCAGGTTGATTGTTGTAGAAGAAAAGAATTCAGTTCAGGCATCGGCAGCATTAGGCTTCCATTGATTTTCAGTGAAGAAAACAAGAGAAATGGACCTTTATTTATAGTTGCCAGCCCCCTAGAAATCGACTGCCACCTCGGCCCTAGAGGGGTCGACTCCCCTTATGGGGTCGACACCTGTAATGACCCGAATCCTACGTATCGGGGGATCGTAGAATATTTATTTCTTTCCCATATGAAGTCGTATGGTCATGTAACTTTGGGAAACATCTATTAGAGTCATTTCCCATGTTCATGGTTTTTGTCGATTTTTAAATGACCATTTTGCCCCTAGTTGGTACTGTTTCGGCCATAACTTTTGATTGGAAAGGAATTTTGACCTGAAACCACATCCATTTGATTAGTTTGATGGTTTACCTTTCCGTAGAGTGGTCATAATAGCCAAACGGACTTACCGTTTGGGAGATATGGCTGAAATAAGGTTTGGAGGGTGAAAAACTGCTTAACCGGGCCAAATCGGGTGATTAGTGAGTAGGCCCATAACCTATTTCGGGATTAGGGTTATGGGAGGGCTGAAATGAGATGGAGAATCATTCCATTTCAGTTTTCTAGCCACCACTTATCACCAAGGATCCCCAAAAATGGCCTCCAACCTCTAAATCACGTCCAAATCACCTTTAGCTTAAGGATTTGGCTTAGCAACCCCTTATCAAGGAAGATCTCCACCAAATCAATATTGGAGCTGCTGTTTGGCATTGAGATTCACATCAAATCAGAGAATTATTTCAGATCTTAGTTTATTTTGTGGCTAAGGTGAGTGATTTGCATAGTTTTACACTAATTATGGCTAATTAGGGGTGATTAGTGTTAATTAGCGAATTTAAACATGATAAAATTCTGGAAAAATGTTTATAAAATTCGGAATGATGTTTTAGACCTCTGGTACGAATTTGGATTAATTTGGTTAAGTTTTGCTAATTATATCATAAGTTTCACCTAAACATGCTTAGGGGAAAATAGGGGGTTTTTGGCTATGTTTGATCCATTTTAACCTATCATATTGTTGTTTTGATGTTTGTGGTTGATTCTACATGTTTCTATGACTGTATGGTATGCTTTGTGATTGATTCTACATGTTTCTATGACTGTATGGTATGCTTTGTGATTGATTAGAATAGTTGGAATGGTCGAAAACGTCGTCGAGGGGCGTAAACATCTCGCTGGACAAGGTGCAGGGATTCGGATCGCATAGGGGATTAAGGGTCGATCGGATCGCCCTATGGGATCGTGGGACATCACCACGAGTCGATTCATCCCCTCCGAACTGAACCATCTACGCAAGGCCCACGAGCAACAACCGTGAACTGCTACCCGGTCTGATCCACTCGTGCTTCATATCACGATCCAAACAAGAGGAAAGCAGCATCCACGATCTGATGCACAATGAGACGACGATCCAAACCAGGAGAGAGCCATGAGCTGGAGGAGCGCGATCCAATCCGTATGGGGTATTCCGATCCGAACCGAGGAGAGGAGCACGATCTGAAACAAAGAGAAAGAGGACCGCAATGACGATCCGAGCTGTGGCAAGCAGGAGACCCCGACCCGATCCGCCAGGGGTGATGGCGACCCGACCCGAATGATGAAGGCCGATCCGATCCGATTCTATTGTGATGACCAATAACCCGAGATGCAAAGGTAGTCCAAATGGGAGTTAGAGCTCAGGATCCCGGAACCAGTTGGGAACCAATGAGTTCACTTCATGGTTGGGCTTTGCTGCGGGACGTGTGCTAAGGAGTTGTCGACGTTCATAACTTCGATTCACCACTAAAAAGGAATGATGGGCTACTTATCAGTGCAGTAGGGTCATTATGACCTGAGGGGCAAAGTGATGGTAGCAAGACTACGTTATCAGTGCAGTAGGGTCATTACGACCCGAGGGGCAAGGTGATGCGTAGTAAGACTATGAGCCAGTGCAGTGGGGTTCTTGTGACTCCATCGGGCAAAGTGGACATAGTAAGGATTGGTAAGGCTATGAGCCAGTGCAGTGGGGTCCTTGTGACTCCATGGGGAAAAGTGGACATAGCGAAGGATACGTTATCAGTGCAGTGAAGCCATTTATGACTTCATGGGGCAAAGTGATCGCAGCAAGGAATGTTGGGTGATCGAAGTGGTGAATATCGTATGCTTTACGCACTGAGTGAGAGATGTGAGGATGGATGGGATGCTTGATTGTTTTCCATCATTATGACATGCACACCTCCCCTACCTTCGTATCTTTACACTGTTTGATATGATACCATAGAGTGTTTTACAGTATGTAGTGCTAACTCTTTGGTTGCAGGTCCAGGTTCAGGTATGTTTTAGTCTACCTGTTATTGTTCACTTTAGATGCTTATCGCTCATACCAGGCTTTATGTCTGACCCAGAGTTTTATGTCTCCTCTTATTACTCTGGGTGCTCACACGAGCAGACTAGAGACAGGTTAGCTGGTGATGCGCGAGTAGCCGATTCGAAGGCGGGCAGGAGGCTTCCACGTATGATATATATATACACATTCTCCCTGTGTCGTTGGTGGTCGCTACTTGGGCATTAGTAGTGTACCTCATTTATCTTACTTTGCTTAGAGACAGTTTGAAAAGTTGTAATAAGCTGTCTTTTGGATTTCCGCTGCTATGATGTTTAGTTCTGATTTTCAGCTTATGCACTGTCTCTCCTGTTTTATGTCAAGTATGTTGTTATTATATTTTATTCTATGCGCTGTGAGACATTCTACAGGTTCTTTGTATGTTCATTTCCCTCTTCCTTTTCCTTCTGGCGACCCGTTCCGTGCTAACTGGACATGTGTACAGCGCACTTTTGGAGTAAATGTCGGTTGGTGCGGAGCGGGCCGTCACAACACCCCTGGGGCAGGAATTTTATCACCTATGGGATTATCGAAATTTGAGCTAAAATTTTGAATTCCTAGTCACTATATATAAGTGTATATATATACACACAATTATATTACGCATACACAAACTTCAACCCTGCATAACTTCTTCATACGGTGTCCATTTTACGCAAACCAAACGTCTATCTTGACTAGAATTTCAAGACAGACGCAGTGGCACAGTCCGTTTCCCTTAATTCTGATTATCAAATTTAATTATTATTTACTTTAACCTCTTCAATGTTGCTGAAACTATGGGTGTTACAATTGTGAACAGTTTGATGCAATTTGGAAAGGCCACAGATCTCATTGATATTATAATGGTCAATGACCGTTCCTACGTTGGTGAAATATTATCTTAACAGTTTGGGATGGTTAAGAGTCATGATAAAATTAGAACAATCCATAAACATTCCAAATTTTCCGCATAGACCTATTCTGAAATGGCTGTTATGGTTTAGTGATAGAACTTTATGTTCTAACCCCTCTTCTTAACATATCTAATATGTCAACCAATGAGGTAAAGTTATGTACGATGTTATGGTGGGAGCTGAAGATGAAGACAAAGTCATTATGCTATTATTAGTAGTTATTGCATTACTTCTTTTGGAAACTTGTGAGAATGAACTATTTGATGTACCAATTGAACAGATGTAACTTTGATTGTTGTATTTCTGGTGTTTTTAAATAAGTCGTACTTCTTATTTCAGCATTATATTTTCTCTTTCCGCTGTGTGAGATTTCCATTCCAAGTATCTGTTTGCATATATTCTATGCAAATGTAATCCTTACAGGAAACAACGACCCGTTTAGAGTGGCTCTAAGTTTCGATGGCCCTTTTCTAGGTTGAAATTTAGGCTCATTCCGGGCAGGTTGTTACATTTTGTATGAAAGCATAGGTTACTTGATTATGAGGGAATTATACGTATTAGAGGGGTATTTTAATTTCAAATATGATTTTTCAAACTATGTATATAATATATATTTACCCCAATAAGCATACGTATTCAAACTTTTCTCGCTACTGTAAGACCTTTACGAATCTTGGAGGAAAATTGTTTTCTAGAAAGGAAGGTGAAACACCCCAACTCCATTAAGGTCACCCACAAAGGGAATGCCTTAACTTCGGTGGAGCATTTTAGGTAAAAGATACAGATAATTTACAAGACAGACATATAAACAGAGGAAAAACTAAATTTATTTCATAAGTACGTGGTTCAGTTAAATCATTACAATAACTGTCTCAAACCAACTTCCAAATTATTAAAACAAAATCTCTGTCTTGAATTAAAACATAAAGAAGCATTAAAACAACAGTAAGGCAGCATAAATCCCCAATAAGAAGCCATATCCCAAGGAAAGAGATTCCAAGCAATACATCTACTTGCTTCAAGATGGAAATGATCCGAACTAAGCTGAAGTATTCCCTCCCTATGGACCGTGGGGGGGGGGGGAGGAAACGGAAGAAAAGAAGACGAAAGAAAATGGATCAGACATGAGTCTTGTAAGTCCAGTGATTATTCAGTATGTAAACAAGAAAAAGGATTATGACATGAATAAACTGAATCTAGGACAACACCCTAGAAATAAGATAATAAGACTGAATATGCTATCGCACTCATTTCAACTTCTCTGCACCCCCTTACAAGTGTTTCAACTAGCACCATGTGTTCAAGATAAATGATCCCCTTTTTATCGATCTGCTCCTACTTGTATACGTTTACCACTTGTGTCATTTGGCCCCGCATGATTGTAGATACCTGTGCTGGTCCCACCATAGGGTGTATCAAATCCTATAGTGGCAACCCAGCACAATTCAAGATGCACAGAGTATAATTACTGATGCCCAGTGCCTGCTTTTTCCACTTCGGAGTACGTGCACGACCGCTTTTCGTCAGAACCTACATTGACGCACCACACGCCGTTGTTTTGACCGCTTATAATCAGCCCAGTAATCGTGCCCCACCCTGCCTAGTTCAGGGTACCGTGATACATCTATGTGGGTTACTGCTGAAATGGGTCCCCGTTACTAGGGTTTCCTAATCAACATGTTAAAATGGTTAAGTGTTCTCAAATTAACCTAACCCCACCCATAAGTTTAGTTAACATGTTGAATTGATTAAGTGTTGCCTTAATTGACTTAACCCTACCATTCCTGTCTTAGCTTTAATTCATTCAATAAAGCACCAACCACTCACATTAGATATGTATTGTTGTGGTCGCTGGATGTGCTGGTCGGTTCCGTGCAGTCTTACACCGCAAATCAATCTAACCTTAGGTTCTTTTGGGCTTGATGCTCTATCCTCTCACATTAGATATATATTGTTACGGTTGTTGGATGTGTCGGGCGGTTCCGGGCAGTCTTACACCGTAACTCAATCTAACCTCGGGTTAGGCATATTCGTCTTTTACTTAATTTACATATTTACCTTTCATATTTATATGTAAATTATCCACAATTATTGCCATTCAATTCATGCCCCATTTACCCTCTAAATCGTATTCAAAATATTTGGTGTATAAATTATACCATTTTTATGCCACTAATCATTCATATATTTATGGGCCAAATTATGCCAATAATATAAATTTAAGGTTTTTACCAACGTTACCCCCGTCATACATTCTCAAAATTCACATAGAATGTTAGGCTCGTAATTAGCCTAACTTATATACAAAAGGGGAAAGAAGGGAGCATGTACCATTCATACAACATAATAAGGATCTAACTAAACATGTGTCATATAAATTTGGCATAAAACAATGAACTTGCATTTCGCGATCCAACCAACATGAGTCTTAAGCATATAAAATTACCCAAATCCAACTAGGCAGGTAAATGTAAACTTGAAATTTGGATTCAATAAATATGAATCTTAAGCATATAGAATTTCACAAGTTCAACTAGACATGTGAAGGTGAACTTTTATTTTGGATCCAATAAACATGAATCTTAAGCATATGGAATTACACAAGTTCAACTAGGTATGTGAATGTGAACTTTTATTTTGGATCCAATAAACATAAATCTTAAGCATACGGAAGTACACAAGTTCAACTAGGCATGTGAATGTGAACTTTTATTTTGGATCCAATAAAAATGATTCTTAAGCGTATGAAATTACACAAATCCAACTAGGTGTGTAAATGTAAACTTTTATTTTGGATCCAATTTTCATAGATCTAAATGTAGATCTAAACATAATACATGTCTTAACCTAACAACTTGCATATAACATGAAAAAGTCACCAAATTTACATAATACATGATTGGTTTAACATCAACATAATACCCACAAAAGGCTCGTAGGCACATACGATAGAATGGTTACAAGAATAGACATGAATCAACATCATCATTATCTTACAACTAGGAATAACTCTAGTTTTCACTTTATTACAAATCATAACTATTAATTGTTCACATCTAAATAATAACATGGGATCTATTTTCTGAAACTGAAAAGCAATCCCTTGACGTAGATTATCTAAATTTGATTTGATTCGTAGCTTCTAACTTGTTTTCTAATTGATGAAGAAATGGTGGCTAGGCTAGGACGATCATAGACAGCATGGTGGCTCCTTGGAATGAATTTGTGTGATTTATAGTTGAGGAATAGGGTTGCTTTTATAGAGTTTTAAACTTATATGGGTCGTTAGATCATCTTAGAAACAATCACAACCGTCCAAACTAGATAGAGTTATCCAGAATTTCCTCATATGCCCTAGTGACTCGGCAACAGGTCAGAAATGACTAAACAACAAGTCAGAATCTTCATTGTTTTGGATCTAGACGAGGGGGTAGGTCGACCCCCGGGTCGACTTGTATAGGGGAGGTTGACCCCCTGGTCGACCTGGCCTGGGGCGGGAAAAATCCCGCCCAGCCCGCTTCTTTGTTTTCGTTTGAATTTTTGAATTTAAATCTGACCTATTTTAATTTATTTAAATTTATGAAACTTCTGAGAGCCATAACTTCCTCATACGAAGTCCGATTTACGAAAGCTTGGACTCTATTCCAAGCAGAATTTCAAGATGAACGTAATGGCGTAAACCATTTCCCTTATTTCTCACTTTAAAAATTAAGTATTCTTTAATTCGTTCTTTTAATAGACACAGAAAATTCAGGGTGTTACAGAAGGCTTTGTTAATGCTCAATCTTGTATTATGGACTGCGAAAGAATCTTTGAGGCTACTGGCTGGCCCGATGAAGCGAAAAGGAGGATAGCGGCCTGACACACAAAGGATGAAGCCCCTAAATGGTGGAATTCAATATTTGGAGAGAAAATGGGACATATTTTTACATGTGCTGAATTCAAGACCCATTTCGAAGTAAAGTTTTTGCTAATGGAAGAAATGACTATCCAACTAGAGAAATTTATCCACCTCAAGTAAGGAAGCTTGAGCCGACAAGAGTATGTATCCAAATTTACCGAATTATGTAAGTTTGGAAGAGGATTGGTAGATACTCCCATGAACATAGCCTTGAGATTTGTTAAAGGACTAAACTCTACGTTGGAAGAAACCTTATTAGCCTAAGAAACGTTTAGAGCAACTTTTGAGACTCTAGTTGAGATAACTATTTTATGCACAGCGGAAGGCTCCAAGGAGGATAAAGAAGGAGAGAAAGGAGAAGGAAGCTCCAACAAAAATAAGAAGAAGGAATGGAGGAAAAACAAGAAGAAGGGAAACAAATTCAAAAGGAAGCAAAGACTTATACGAGGTGCAACCGCAAGGGACATGAGGCCAAAGATTGTAGGACCTCATTGGCAAAGAGGGAGTTCAAAGGAAAATGTTTCAATTGCCAGAAAGAAGGGCATATGTCTAAGGATTGCTCAAAGACCAAAGTTGTCAAGAGTGGCCAGAACTATGCAGTAGAGGCTGCCCCGATTCAAAGCCGATCCCCAAGAGACCAGGGGAAAACCGCACTTGAAGGTATAACCTCTGTTTTAGGAAATTCTATGTACACCTCATTTGATTCCGTAACAACCCATTCTTTTATATCCAAGTGATTAGTATATCTATTGAAGCTTCCCATATATATCTCGGATAGCCTGATAGAGGTGGCCAACCCTATTGGAGGATCTAAGTATCTTGAGATGTTATGTAAAGAACTAGTAATAGAGGTAGACAATGTCGAGTTCCTTTGCGAAGCATATGCATTGGATTTTATGGGGTATGATCTTATGTTAGGTATGGACTGGCTATCGTTTTATGGGGCCGTCCTAGATTGCGATAAGAGAATTGTTCATCTTAGGAGCCAAGGTGGATGTAGTTTGAATATTCCTTGTAATGCTAGGAATAAGGATAAAGCCTTTTTATATTCCTTATCTCCTAATTCTGAAGGACCAACTTCGGTCCCTATAGTTTGCGAGTTCTTGGATGTTTTTGAGGAAGTCACGGGACTTCCATCCCACAAAGAAAACTCTTTTCGTATTGACCTAGAGAAGGACGCTAAACTTAAGGCATACGGTGCCTAAGAAAAGAAGGGAGTTAGATAAGCAGATTTCAGAGTTATTACAGAAAGGATTCATTCGTCGAAGTACCTTAGAATGGGGTGCACCTGTTATGTTTGCCACTAAAGTTCTTTAACACTTTGTGTGGACTATAGTGAACTTAATAAATTGGAAGACGAACAGGTACCCTTTACCTAGAAACGATCACCTTTTTGACCACTTGGGAGGAGCCCGAGTATTTTCCCAACTAGACCTTGCTACTGGATTTCACCATTTAAGAATTGTGGAGGACAGCAAGGATAAAACTGCATTTTGGACACCAAACGGATTGTTCCAATAGGAAGTTCTGCCCTTCGGACTAACAACTGCACCCACCTTCTTTGTTAACCTCATGAGTAGAGTGTTTAGGGGAATCCTAAATAAAATTGTGGTAGTCTTCGTAGATGATATCATTATATTTTAAAAAGATCATAAAGAGCATGAAAATCACTTAGGACAAGTGTTAAGGATATTAAGAAAGAACCAATTGAAAGAAAAATTCTCAAAGTGCCATTTCTAGAGGGAAGAAGTAAGATCTTTAGGATATTATGTTAAGTGAAGGCTAGGCCATTGACCCCGCAAAGATTGAAGCAATCAAAGAATAGAGGATACCTCAAAATACAAAGGATGTGAGAAGCTTCCATGGATTGGTCGGATATTATAGGAAATTCATAAAAGACTTCGCAAAGTTTGCTACTCCATTAACCAAATTGACGAGGAAGAATTTGGTGTTTCCTTGGAGTGACAAATGTGATATAGCCTTTATGAAATTAAAGGGAGCATTAACTAGTGCACTAGTCCTAATCACACCCGACGGTTCAAAATTGTTTACTATTTACACCGATTCATGTCGGATCGGTTTAGGGGTATTCCTTATGCAAGAAGGAAGAGTAGTAGCTTGTGCTAGTAGGCAACTCAAGGATCCAGAGAAGAGATACCTAGTCCATGACCTTAAGTTAGCTGCGGTAGTGTTCGCCCTTAAAATGTTGAGGCTTTATCTTTTATGGGAGAAATTTTAACTTTTTACAGACCATAAATCCCTTAAATATGTATTTTATCAACGTGACCTAAACTTGAGACAAAAAAGGTGGATGGAATATATTGCCCCATTTGATTTCATGATTCAGTATACCCGGGCAAGGGGAATGTAGTGGTGGATGCTTTAAGTAGGAAACTTGCGACTTTGAATGCGATGACAAAACAGATGCAACTTGAGTTTCTCTCTAATTTTAATTTGCAACCCTTACCAACCACTTCTAATGGTTTTCTTGTGGCTATGATAATTAGACCTACCCTATGAGAGAGGATCCAAATCCCGCAATACCTTGATGAGGAATTAAGAAACATAAAGGAGAGAGTGGGAAAGGAGGAAACTTTCCCCATTCAGTAAGATATTCAATCGGCGATTATGGAAGTTTACTTTGGGATGGACGATTTCATGTCCCTAAGGATGAAAGGTTGAGGAAAGAAATTCTAGAAGAGTGCCATAGGTCAAAATTGACCAAACATTCCGGTGTCAACCGTCTGGCGGGGTGTCGACTGCCTGGCGGTTGGACAGCCCAATAAATCTAGGTGGTTAGGGTATTTTTAGAGGGATATACATATATAAATAAAAGGCATAGATTAATTCTATGTAATCCAACAGTCTACGCTCACACGGGAAACTATATATAGCACCTCACATTACACATTAGAACCCTAGCTATTTTCTTATCCTTTCCTCCATGCTGCCTCTCTACCATTACTGATTTACAGAAAATAAAAGGTTTTGAATTTCTTCTATTCCTCCAACCTTAATCTTTTCTCTTTCTTTTCTAATTCATATAGGTTTAGTATTCTAAAAATTGGTATATATATATATGAGATTCTAATACATGTCTCTTATATATATATAATTAGAAGGATTATTGGGGCACGTTTGACATAAAGAATTAGCGCAGATAGATTTCTCTCTATTCTTCCTAGATCTGTGAGTAGAATATCTTTTACTTAGGCATATTCATATTTTCATTAGAATATCATTTTGATAAATATGCCTAAGAGGATTTGGAAATCAAAAACAAAAAGTCCAAAACCCCATCATCCTCTATTTTATATTTGCATATGAATTATCATGACCATTTGGGTTTTGTGGACTTTTGATTTTAATATCGGGTTAAAGATGAAAATGGGTGTTGCTACTATTGTTTCTATCTTGTATAATTCACCTTTATCAAACATTTGATTGTAAAAAATGATTTAAATTTGGGTATTTCATGATTTGATTAGTTTTGGGTTCTAATTTGAATACAAACATATTCATACTTGATATAGGTCAAATGTAAATGTTTTTATGTACATAACACTAAGAAGGGGTGAATTAGACAAAGTGAAATTATAAATATACATGTATAAATGTATGTAATACTATATTTTTAATCCATTATTGAGATCATTCCAACAAGCCTAGGATGCAAGTCGAAATTTGTATGTATATTTTGCATCTACTGCTATTTGTTATATTGTTGTTATGCCATCATATCTAAGTTTTAGCGGTAAAATTTGGAAAAATTAATATGTTTACCTTAATTTAGATAAAATTTACAATTACCATCTCGTTAGAACGTTTCCTCATTCATACGAATATTTACGCAATTTAGGCGTTATAATTATTTACTTATATAAATGTAATCAACGTAATTAACGTTTTATTAGCGTAATAAGTGCGATTAGGATAGGATTCGAATTTAAAATGTCCCCATATATATAAATATATTTATTGCTAGTGTATGCGTATATAGAATGGCTTTATATATATTAACAGTGACACATAGACACGAGGGTAACTGCCATTTGTGGCAGAAGTCTGCCCGAAACCGACTGGTAGATCCAGCAAGAACAAGTAAGCCCAACTAATGTGAGATGTCTAGGTGTCATGGGCCATTCACAAACTTAGTACACTAGACACGAGGTTAAACCAACTGTAGTAGAAGCCTTCCTGGAACCGACCAGCATATCCAACATCTATAGGTATACAGTTTAATGTGAGAGGTCTAGCATGTGTGTATATATATATATATATATATATATATATATATAACTGTATATATATAGTCTGATGCGTGTGAACATAAGTAGGTTTACTACACCTTGAGAAGGTCTTTAAGTGGCTGACTGTCTTTTTATCTAGTTTGGGTCTTAAATGGTTAGGACTAAGATCCCTCCAAAGGTTTATTCCTTGGAGAGGAACCGAAGTCATGGGACCTACCCTTATTAGTTGTAAAGTAAGTCTTCGGGTCCTCCTTCTCTAAAAGTGATTAGGCACAAACGGTAACAGGGTAAGGTAGTTCACGGGGATGCCCACTTCCTCTAAGGGCTTGTAAGGTCGTAATTAGGCATAAGATTGGTATATGAAAGATATGTGGCCATTGCTTACTCACTAACTATCCAAGGGAAGTATTAAGCAACATAGGTGTCCTACCATAATATCAGTTAAGTAGTAACATTCACAATACTACTTCTCATGTTATAATTGAGAGTATAGAGTTAGGAATGTTAACGTATTAGGACAAGGTCTTAAGGGGATAGGGTCTGCCTTAGGGTTGTAAGAGATCATAAGAATCCACCATTAATGGGTCCATAAGTGACCGAGAATGTCCACCTCGTTGGGTCTTTACCCTAAAAACACTAATGAGCGATTGACATGGATATCCACCTCATTGGTTGGACACTTGGTGTTTGTGTAAATCAGTCATAAAGAATCTTATGTTCTAACCCCTCTCCTTAACATATCCAATAGGTCAGTAGATAGGGTAAAGTTATGGTGGGAGCTGAAGACACAGACACTGTCATTATGCTATCATTAGTAGTTATTGCCTTATTTCTTTCGGAAACTTGTGAGAATGAACTATTTGATGTACCTATTGAACAGATGTAACTTTGACTGTTGTATTTCTATGGTTTTAGATAAGTGGTATTTATTATTTTAATATTATATTTTCTCTTCCCGCTGTGTGAGATTTCCATTTGAAGTATCTATGTATATATATTCTATGAAAATGTAATCCTTATAGGAACCAGCGACCCATTTAGAGTGGCTCTAATTTTGATGGGCCTTTTCTAGGTCGAAATTTAGGCCCATTCCAGGCAGATTGTTACATCTAATAATAAATTGGGGTTTGATATTTGGATCCCAAGTGTTTACATTAACCATAACCAATCTTATAATAGTTGTAGGCAAGATGATAGTATTAAATTAAAAGGCCTATAAATCCATACCTAACTTGCATTTGTAATATTCCAGATTTGACAAAAATAAACAAATCTGATAACTTTTAGGTATATAATTCAGATTCAACACAAACAAGTAATATAAGTTATTATAAACAATGAATATATTTCTCCTTCACCTAAATGCTATCCAAGTATGAACACAACTTTAAGGCCTACAATTTCCAAACCTTAAAGATCTATAGTTTATTTGCAAAAGGGATTTACAAACATAGAATTAGACTTGTAGATCTGGAAGAAGAATAGGAAGAGAAGAAGGAAATTAAATAATATTGATTACCTAATCGAAGAACTAACCCTTTTTCATGGATACGAATTTAGTCTCTCTATTTTTTGTTTCTTTGATTGGTGTATATTGATAATTTAGAATTTTAGAAAAGATCAGAGAACTGGGAATGACAATGCTTTTCTGCTACCTCCAGTAATATGAACAAAAGATTAGAGTCTAGCCCTATATTTATAGGTGTATAAATGACCCTAAACCATTAGAATTATTTTTATGAAGAATCGTTCATTGATTTATAATAAAATATACTGAAAAAACACAGCCTCCACTGCTGGTTCGACCTAGAGGTCGCATTAGTGGTTGATCGCCTGGGTCGACCTGGTAGTGGTGGAGGACATGAGGATTAATTGAAATAAATTGTTATCATTTATGTTATCCTATTTTGTTTATTTTTCATCTGTTTTCATATTTCATGTGTAACCATTTCATACAGACTCTATTCGCGAAGTTCCAAATATGAAAGTTGACTAGAATTTCGTCATTAATGCAACAGTGCACATTTCATGGTCAAATTCCATCATTAGCGAAAATTCCATTTTTGGAACATAATTAAATAACTAAATTAGCTATTGCTTAAATTATGGGTTGTTACAAGATCATTAATTGTGGTATCCACAATTCATTTTGCGAGTAAAAGAGGATGAAGCTGAGATAGATCGTCGTTACCTCATCTCTTTCAGTTACCTTCTTCTAAATATCTTCCCAACCTCCATTAAAATATTCTTCTTCACTTTTCTTGAAATGTGCATCGAGAAACCACAAAATCTTATTTAAACTAACAAGAAAAAAAGATTATTGAGATATATGCCTAAAGAGTTTTTGTAATAAAAGAGAAGGAATCTTTATTATTTACTATCCATTCTCGAATTTATACAGATATGGAGCTTATAGGAAAAGATGAGTTATTGAACTACATATTTATTAATTAAGAGAATTTAGACCTTAATCTCCCCAAAAAATTATTTAAAGTCATTCTAAATTAGTTCACATTGTTTTACATGTTTTTGGTGAAATTTACATGATTTAAACTTCACATGAAAAATATTTTATTTAAGGCTTTAATTTTGTTATTTTGAATCTTTAAATTTCTGCCCTAGATCTAAATCCTTTAGAACTTGTTGATTTGACGATTTTGCTTTACTTATAATGATCTTGCAAGCAAGATTCCTTTTTGGTGGGATGTGTGAAAAATCCAAATGAATGTTGATTTAGATTTGGAATTGTTTTAGGGTTTTTTCAATAACCCTAAAATCGAAAAATATTTAACAAGGAAGGTCTCCCAATGCTACATGTCAAGTTTCAAGTAGTTTGGAGATCATATGCTTGAATTATAGCTTAGAGGTGTTCGAATTGGCACGACGTTGGACTTTGGAATGGTATAAGCATTGGACCTTTGATTGGTAGATTTGTGTTTCGGCTTTCTCTGATCTTGAAATTTTGGCTTAGTGTTCCCTTTAGCATAGATATCACATTGAATCTTTACATTTGAAGTTTGCTTTAGATCGGTGGGTCCAATGTAGTTTGGCTTGGAGTTTGGAATTGTGCTTCGATTTGGTTCGATGTTCGAAACAAGGCAGCGGTATGACATGGAGCATGGATGTACGATTTGATTCGGTTTAGTTTCGAAACAAGATAGCAATTTCAAGTGGTATGACTTTGAGTGGAGAGGTTTGCTTTGAATGGGTCTAGTTTTCGAAGCATGGCAACAGTTCAGAGTAGTACGACTTAGAGTGAGGAAATGAGCTTCGACTCGGTTCAGTGTTCCAAGCAAGGAAGTGGTATGAATGGTATGACTTATAGAAGGAAGGTGTGTTTCTATTTGTAGCAAGGGACTCAGATAGATATTTGAAGCGAGGCGACTTCATGTTGTTGGTGATGCGGCGACTTCAGATGGCAGCAAAGCAAATTTGGGAGGATGCATGTGGATTTGCTAAGGATTTTACCTTTTGAAGAATGACTCCAATAATGTCTAACTATACTCTAAGAGGTAGAAGGAAGACTATAAATCAAGATGGTGAGATAACTAGTTAAGTTAATAGGACTGTAGGAGGAGGGTTATGGGACAAATGATATTGTATGACATACGTAGGACTAGAGAGGTTCCAAACCAAAATATCTTATGATAGAATCTATGAAAAAACAATACAAGGAAGGCTCTGCTACAGAGAATTGTGCAAAGGGATCACTGGCAATAGGTTCAAAGGGTACTCATGAATTATGGGTATTTTATGGTGATGACTATTGCGGATACGATGGCCAAGAATACTTCACTTCAGGGAAAGATAGCCCTAAGATCTTACAATGGAGATACATTATACCATGGATTACATATGATAGATGTTATACTGTCTTGGCTAATGAGTGACACAGATTTGAGTATTAAGAACCAAATGTTATCATATATCCAACACAATAAGTGATTGAATGTAAAGATGGGTGATGAGTATTATGTTTGTTATATTGTTATCAATTCAGGGATGTCATACAATGTAGATATCACTGATGCAGATATCTAGACATCGATATTACTCTGATATACGGTGCAACCATGATGATGATTTCATAGAGTAGTATATAATTCTATATGCTAACTCTATGGATGCAGGAACAAGTCAGGTATGATTTTCCATACTATGTGATCCAGTAGTTTATAGTATTTGAGATTTATATTGTTCACATCAAACTTTCTTCTGGCCTAGAGCTACATTGTTTGCTTATTAGTAATCTAGGTGGCCTTAAATGATTAAATTAAAGATATGGCACATCGGAAAATGGAGTTGGTCAGGTAAAGAGCAATAGGCTTCTCACGTATTACTATATTTAAACTTTTGTTGTTCCATTGTTCAGAACTATGATGTTTATTAGTGATTTTGTTTTGAGGGATAAGATTTATAAGTTAATTTGGAGATATATGACTCTATTTGCACTACTGTATATTGTTTTGCATTTTTTCCTCTAGTGTTAAAAAACATTTCAGTGTTTATTGTGTAGATTGTTTTAAATATACTTGGTACATGAGTTGTAAGATGTACGACAGGTTCTGTATTGTTTAGTTCTTTTTATTCCAGCTTGCCTACATTGTTCGAGCAATATAACGTTGCCCCTTTTAGGTATCTTCAGTTGTATTAGGCTCCTTCATCCACTTTGTAGGTAGGCAGCAACACTGACAACTTGCTTAAACTTGTTTGCTTCGAGCCATTGGAAAATTAGAAAAACCATGATGATGTAAGGAGACATGCTCTCAAAGACGCGGTTCATATTAGCGTCCTAAAATTTCATTGCTTTGGTTGTGAATATTTAATTAATATTCTAATATTAGCTTAAGTAATTAAAATAAACACACTTTTCAATATATTGGTGACATTATTTTAAATTTGGTTTACAAAAATACGTAGTTGATGAAAAATAGAAAATGCGATTTCAAATCATTTTCTAAATTTTCAAATTTTTGTCAGCTAAAAGTTTTCGAGAATATTATAAACTCTTTTGAATAAACGTACATACATAAATATAAATATATACATTGCTATATGTGTATGAATATATATATATATAAGAGATGTGACGTTTTATGAAAATATTAAATAAAAGAAATCAAAAACTTAAACATCGCAGCCCTGGAAACATTTTGACAACTCGTAGTACAAGGCGTTAAATTGTTGTTGGCTCATATTTGGTTATGGGTGATATGAAATTTCGAAATTAGGAAAGGGGGACAAATCAGTTGTTGTAGCAAAACATGACAGGAGGGTATGTACCATATAGGTTTCTAAGTAATTTTGTTTATCAATGTGTACATATACGCATTTACTTACTTTTTTAAAATCATTCTTCTATTTTTATTTCCATTTTCAAAACCTCTCTATCCTCTTTAGAACCTTTTCCATAGCTTCTTTAGTTTTCTAAATAAATAAAAATCGTTTCTTTCTTACTAATAATGCCTGAAATTATGCTCAAACACTTCTTCTTCTACCTATAGTCCACCTCCTTGATGAAACTAGCTCCCAAATCCCCAAATCACCCCTCAGCTAAGCAAACCACCCCATAGCCAAGCCTATCTTGATCTTTAAAGCCTCTAAAATTTGAGTTATGCAATAGTCCAGTGTGGTATGCTAGAATTAGTGTGGTTTGAATAACTTTTGAGGAGAAAACATTCACCTTAGCTTAGCTTTATGAACTTATAATATATTCTTGATTTCTATATTATATTCCGTTTATTTAATGGAAAATTGTGTTGGATTAAATGCATACAGAAGTGTTTGGATTTTGATGATGTTTGGATATGATTTACATGTGTTGGTATGCCATGTTCTGTAAACAAATTTGAAATGAAGTCAGACATTTAAGTTAGTAAGAAAATTGATACCTTTGTTTATCGTTGTGTTTTTAATGTGATTTAGTATGTTCTAAGAAAAATAGCATCTTTCAGCAACTTGAGATGCCTTGGAATAAATATTTTTTTACTAGTTTTAAAAACTAAAAGATTTTAGGTTCTAGACATTGGCTTTTAGTTTTAATATCATTCGTTGGTGGTTTGTAAAATTTAGAAAGCATTATTGTGTTAAGTTATAAAAAAAGTTATGCCAAAGTTAAATTTGGAGTAATAGTCTGTATAACATGATTTTACTACTAAAAACATGATTTTTATAAATCTAAATTTTATTCTTTGAAATATTGTGTAAATGATTAATAAACTTAATAATAAGTATAAAAGAAGTTAATTAAATGTCTACTAATTGTTTATCAGGTTATTGAGTGAAGGATTAATTTTAAATAAGTAGGACTTGTTATTAGTTAATTGTCTTTTAAAATGAAATCATGTTGACCAGCCTTTTGGCAAGTCCATCAAGATCACACACATTCCAGAAAACCAAGATGTATCACCATAAAGAAGTTAGTTTGATCAACACTTGAATCAACTAGGTTCCAGTTCGACCCAGAATATTATACGATCAAAAATGGAATCATCCACAAGCTCTGGCATGAAAACCTTCGAGTGGACTAAGCCACTTGTCGACCCGGGCCACCATCATTTGAGACAAGTACCGAGTATCCGTGAAGATCAGTTTTGAAATATCTTCAGATCGACCTGAATTGAAAGTTATACATACGACTGAAGACAGTCAAATAATGAGGACTCAGGTCGAACATCTCCCAGTTCGACCACACCAAGACAGGCCTGGTACTATGCCAAAATATCTCCATTTTGACCTTCCCCGATTTGACCGCTTCTTCTACCCTTTGAATTCTAGATCGGCTGCCACCGCTCCATATCTGGTCGGCATGGGCCTTCTCACATCTGGCTTATTCAGCTATTCCTATAGTCGCAATATGGATTCCATGTGTCCTAGTCAAACCGAGAAGTGTAGCATCTATAAATAGCACTCCAAAGCTTCAAAGAAAGGACTTTTTGGCCAATCTTTTGCTGTTTTAGAATTATTACGACATCATACTCGAGGATTAGCCGTTAAAATCATCATTTGTACTCAAAGTTCTCATTTAATCAAGAGATTATAAAGTGGACGTAGACTCGTTAAAACCGAACCACTATAAATTCGCATGTGACTGCATTTATTCTCATTTTCATTTATTTTTCTTCATTTTATTCTCTAAATTATCTCTTTTTGTGTATTGTGCCACTTTTTGGTGTCAACACTTTGGTGCTTTCACTGAGAAGACTCAATTCCTAGTGTTTAAAGGGTTTTGACCAACTTTTGGATCACCATGTTCGAGACAAAATCCTATTTTCCATCATCTTCAGCAACAACAGTTTAATTCTTATGCACGTGTTTCCGGAAAACAACATCAACAGACCAATTCCGCCTTGCCATTAGCTACAGCAGTTGCTTTAGTACTTTTCTCGACACAGGCCGGGTCAACCTTTCCTGGATTGACATTGACCTGACTAGATGCCAAGCAAACTACCAACCCGCCTTTGCTTCCTTCTCCCAATGACCAGGCTCCTTCCTCGGTGCTAGCTACTCATAATGACTTAGCAGTATTGCTCAACCAACTCCCGAAGACTACGACAACGTTAATTAGCCAGGTGCGGGAGAATGCTGTAATGAAGTAGGACATGAATCAAATAACGAGACAATGGAAGAAGTTTAGGAACTAGCAAGCTACTTCTACATTGCGAAATCAGGATGTAGAAGGATGGCGTCATTCGGGAGGAGCAGGGATCAGCAATGACAACATCACCACTTCAAAGGCCAAAGAATGTGCGTGACTTGCGCTTTGGATGGTGTGACGGCCTGCACCAAACCAGCCGACATTTCCTCGAAATGCGATGTGCCAATGCCCGACCAGTACGGGACGATCGTCAAAGGAAAAGGATTTGAAACTATTAATCATCAAAGAACCCATAGTATATCTCACAACGCATGGAATAAAATATAATAATAACATAACTTGATATATAATAGGCGAGACAGTGCATAAGTTGAAAACTAAACCATCATAGCAGCGGAATCCAATGTACAACTTATGATCCAAACCATCATTATTACAACTTCAAAATACTGTCTCTAAAACAAAAGGGAAAGGTACACTACTAATGCCCAAAGCAGTGACAAGCAACAACCCAGGGGGAATATATGTAAATAGTACGTGGAAGTCTTATGCTCGTCTCCGGACAGCTACTCGTGCATACCACCTAACCCGTCTCTGGTCTGCTCATTTAGGAGCACCCAGAGTAATAAGAAGAGACATAAAACTCTAGGTCAGACAAAAGTCTGGTATGTACGATAGCAGTAAAACAGAACAATAACAGGTATAAATAATCATACCTGAACCTGCAGCCAAAGAGTTAGCACAACAAGATGTGCAATACTCTAAGGTAACACTAACATAAAGTGTAAAATAGGGGTGTGCATGTCATGGTGATAGAAAACATCAAACATAGCAATCAACCTCACATCTCTCACTCAGTGAGTAAAGCATACGATACTCATTACTCTGATCACCCAGCCCTCTGCTACGATCACTTTGCCCTTGGGCGTCATAGTGACCCCATTGCACAGACCCGTAGCCACTAATCCTTTGCTATGTCCACTTTGCCCAATGGAGTCATGACGACTCCACTTCACTGGCTCATAGCCATGCTACGATCACTTTGCCCTTTAGAGTAATGAGTACTCCACTACACTGATCCATAGCCTAACATCCATCTCTTAGCGGTGAATCAAAGTTATGAACCTCGATAAACCCTTTGCACACGTCCCGCAGCAAAGCCCAACTCTAGGAGTTAACTCATTGGTACCCATCTGGATCCTGAGCTACAACTACTCATTTAGACTACCTTTGCATCTCGGGTTTTTGGTCTCCTCCTGGTTCGTGACTCCTCTGCTCGGCTCGTGGTCCTCCATGTCGGCTCATGGTCAACTTCCTTGGTTCATGGTTCAATTCTTGAATGTCAGCTCGTGGGGACTTGGTCGGTTCGTGACCACATATGGATATTGGTCTCCTAGTTTGTAGCTGACCACCCTTCTCGGTTCGTGTTGTACCTGTGGAGTCCACTCGTGGTGCTTGACCGGTTCGTGGGAAGGTGGTTCGTGATCGTGCTTCACGGTTCGGCTCGTGATGGTGGTTCGTGGGATGTGTGTAGGTCTATCTGGTTCATGACTTGCTTTAGGAGAGCGGGTCGTGGTGTCTACGCCACGAGTAGGTTTCTCATGGGTGGTGTCACGGTCGGGTCATGATGCCTTGGTGCGAGCGGTCAGGTCGCTGGGGTGTCTCACGAACGGGGTACGACCAATTTCCTGCAACCTTTCCAATGGGCTATTTAAATCATACGACGGCATTTTCGACCATTATAACTTTTCTATGCAAATCAAAAAGCATTCCAAAAATTAATAGAAACATGTATAATCAACCATACACACCAAAACAATAGTTTAGCATGTTAATATGGATCAAACATACCCAAAACCCATGTTTCCCCTTAGTCCTCTTAATCATGATTTAACCATACGATTAGCAAAACATGTCCAAATTAACCCAAATTTCTAACAAAGGCATAAAATGACATTTAAGAATTTCTACATATTTTTCCAGATTTTAATAATGCAAAATTTCGTTAATTAACATTAATCACCCCTAATTAGACATAACTAGTGAAAATAATGCTAATCACTTACCTTGTCCACAAATAAAACCTTAGATTTGAAACTCTACTGTTATGGCACGAATCCCAATGCGTAGCAGCAGATCCAACTCTGATTTGGTGCTAATTTCCCTTGATTTGATGTAGATTTTCTTAATACACGATTAGGAAGTGATTAAGGGTGTATTTAGAAGGTGGAGGCCATGGCTAGGTTTTGAGAAATGTTTTAGGTGGCTGAGTAAATGAAATGAGATCGTTTCCAAACTGATCTCAGCCTCCCCATAACCCTAATTCCGAAACGGGTTATGGGCCCATCCACTAATTACCCTACTAAGCCCGCTTAAGCAGTTTTTCACCTTCCAAATCTTTTTTCAGCCGTATCTCCGAAACGGTAAGCCTGTTTGGTCAATGTGACCACTCTGCGGAAAGGTAAACATCATTTGAATCAAATGGAAGTGGTTTCAGGTCAAAACTCCTTACCAATCAAAAGTTATAGGCAAAACAAGATTCACCAGGGGCAAAACGATCACTTAAAATCCGACAAAAATCATGAACATGGGAAATGACCCCAATAGTCGATTCCCAAACCTACACGACCATACGACTTCATATGAAAAATAAACAAATATTCTATGATTCTCCAATACATAGATTGCGGGTCGTTACATCCCCCCTCCCAAGAAATTCCGCCCCCGAAATTCCTTAACCAAAACAAACAAAGGTGCCCTACATGCCTATCAGCCATTTACAAACAATCAAAATACATAATAGCACAACAATTCTATCCTAGCATGCGGGATAACTAAATCGCAATTAAAATCTTACCAGGAAAAGAGTTCTGGATACGTCTTCCTTATATTCTCCTCTGTTTCCCAAGTACAATCATTCTTGTTATCTCCCCCACTGAACTTTAACTAGTTTCACCGTCTTTCTCCGAAGCTGCTTCGTATCATACTAGATAATACGAATTGGTATGCGGTTCCCAACTGCTATGGGTTCTACTTCGATATCATCCAACTGATCTGGTGAAGTAGACACATTAGAATTGTGCACGAATTTCCTCAACTGGGAAACATGAAACACATTGTGAACTCTCGCCATCTTGTTAGGCAATCCAACTTTATATGCAAAATTCCCAACTTGTTCAAGAACTCGAATGGACCAACAAATCTTGGTGCTAACTTGCCTCTCCTACCAAATCGAATCACAATCTTTAATGGAGAAATATTGACAAACACCAAGTCGCCAACGCAGAATTTCAAGTCTCTTCCTCTTTTATCAGCATAACTCTTTTGCCTATCTTGGGAATTTTTCATTCGCTGCGTTGATCCTATCTGAAGTTTCTCTTATCACATCTGGCCCAAGAACAAGCTTCTCACCGGTCTCTAACTAACATGACGGTGAGTTGCATGGTCTTCCGTACAAAGCTTCAAATGGAGCCATATCAATACTGGACTGATAACTATTATTACATGCGAATTCAACCAGATATAAATGGTCATCCCATGATCCTCCAAAATCCAATATACAAGCTCTCAAGAGATCCTCTAATACACGATTCACCCTCTCTGTTTGACTATCGGTTTGAGGTTTGTATGCGGTACTGAGATGTAATTCTGACCCTAAAGCCTCTTGTAAGCTCTTCCAAAACCCACTAGTAAACAACAGATCTCGGTCACTCACAATGCTTATGGGTACTCCATTAAATCTCACAAAACACTTCATATACAATTCTGCTAACTTAGTTGTCGTTCTGGTCGACTTAACCGTTATAAACCTTGCACTTTTGGTTAATCGATCCACAATCACCCAAAAGCTATCATGACCTGATCTAGTCCTGGGTAAACCATCAATGAAATCCACTGATACTTGTTCCCATTTCCATTCGGGAATTTCTAATGGTTGCAACAAACCACTAGGCTTCTTTTGCTTAGCTTTAACTAGCTGGCAATTCATGCACTTGGATATAAACTTCCCAACGTCTCTTTTCATTCCTCCCCAATAGTAGGTTTTCTTCATGTCTCGATACATTTTGTTACGACCGGGATTTATAGTCAGTTTTGAGTGGTGACATTCTCTAAGCACTTCATCTTTCAATCCACTAATGTTGGGTATAACTAGTCTTCAATTCTTTCTAAGCCATCCATCTTGATCAAGCCCAAACTTGTTCATCTCCTCGTCGATACCTATCTCTAACTTGGAGATGGTTTCCAAAAGATTAGGATCGCCCCTCTGACTGGAACCAATCCGCTCAATCAAGGTGGATCTGATCATCAAACTTGCTAACATTTCCGGATCTAATTCGCACTTTAGTCTGAAATCATACCCAGCGATATACTCCAGTTGCTTCCATTCCAGAAACATAGCACCTAAACTGGCATGTCCCCTACTTAATGCATCAGCTACCGCATTGCCCCTTCCTGGTGTATATCCGATATCGAAATCATAGGAAGCCAAGAATTCCAACCATCTCTGCTGACGGAGATTTAAATCCTTCTGAGAGAGAAGATACTTTAACGACTTATGATCGGTAAACAACTCGAATCTTTGTCCCAAGAGATAGTGTCTCGACATCTTTAATGTGAAAACGATCGCTGCCAATTCTAAATCATGGGTAGGATATCTTTTCTCATGCGGTTTCAGTTGCTGACTAGCTTAAGCTACAACCCTACCTCCTTGCATCAATACAGCACCTAGTCCAGTACCACAGGCATCCGTGTATATTGTCATCTCCTCGTTCCCTTTAGGAATAACCAACGCTAGCGCACACGTTAACTTCTCCTATAGACTCTTAAATGCATACTCACACTTTTCATCCCAAACGAAAACTTGGTTCTTCTTGGTCAACTGAGTTAATGATGCCGCTATTTTGGAGAAGTCTTGGATAAACTTACGATAATATCCAGCTAATCCTAAGAAACTTCTCACGTCCTTTGCATTCTTGGGCGTAGACCAATCTTGTGCCGTAGCCACCTTTGCAGGATCCATGGCAATACCATTCTTTGAAACGACATGGCCCAAGAATCTCACTTCCCCCCTCCAGAAGTGAGACTTAGAAAACTTTGCTTTCGGTTGGTGTTTTCTCAACACCTCCATCGTTGTCCTTGAATGTTCCTTGTGTTCTTCCTCCGTCCTCAAGTAAACCACGATAGCATCCATGAACACAAGAATAAACTTATTCAACTGATCTCTGAATACCCTATTCATAAGATCCACAAAATATGCTGGTGCATTGGTCAACCCGATTGGCATGACCAACCACTTATAAAATCCAAATGGCATTCGAAATGTCGTTTTAGGAATACTCTCAGCTGCCACTCAGAGCAAATGAAAACCTATCGCTAGATCAAACTGGGAGAACGCTCTTGCTCCTCTTAAATGATCAAAAAAATAAACCATCTGCAGAAGAGGATACTTATTCTTCCTCGTCACCATGTTCAACACGTGGTAGTCAACACACAATTATAGGGAACCATCAACCTTGGTAGCAAATACAACTGGTGCTCCCCACTCGAAAACACTTCTTCCGATAAATCCCTTCTTCAAAAGATCGCTTACTTGCACCCCAAGCTCTCGTTTCTCCCTTGGCACCATACGACGAAGAGGCGTCACTATAGGTCTGGCATCTTTCACTAAATCAATACGAAAATCAATCTCTCAATGTGGTGGAAGTCCGGTCACTTTCCTGAAGATGCCCAGATACTCGCCAGCAATAGGCACATCTGACAACTTATCATGCGGGATTTCGAGGCATTTTAGAAAACTAGCCATTACCCTCATCACTAGGTAGGCTACCAAGCAGTACTCTTCACCCGTCAACCGCTCTAGTGGTCACCGAAGACCCCTCACAGTTAACCACTACCCCATACCTTTGGAGCCAATCGACTCCCAAAATAATGCCAAACCCAGTAAAGCCCAAAAAAAAAGCAATCACAAACATACATCCATGACTCGATAAGATCAAATTACAACAAATCATACCAAGGTTAGTCAAACCACCGATCGGGTTCGTCCTAACTAAAGGTCTATCGATAACCTCGGGTTCCAATCCCAATCTATCTACCAGGTCATTAGATACGAATGAATGGGAAGCCCCGGTATCTAACAACACTCGAACAGGAACATCATAAACAGAAAGCATGCCAGGAATCACGATATTCTTTCCCTTCTACGCCGCAGTTGGGGCATTCGACGAAGAAAGGACAACATTGATAGCATATGCTTTCACAATCTACTTCTCTTTAGGAGGTTGTGGACATTTATCCTTCAGATGTCCCACTTGGCCATAGTTGAATCACTTCCTGTCCGCTGGCTTGGCTCTACGATCTTTGGCATAGTGGCCCTTCTTGCTACAGCTATAGCACTCGACATCTTTCTTGTTCTTCTTTTTCTGACCATCCTTGGTCTGGTTCTGTTTTCTCTTATTCTGCGAACTATTCTTGCCTTCACCGCTTGCCTGCAGTTTTAGCTCCCTTGTAGATATAATAGCAACAATAGTCTTTGACTTAGGGTAAAGACTCTCTGATCTCAATGCTTTCCCAACAATCGATTTGAAAGTCTCATCAATATGATTTATAAGCCTCTCCCCTAAGTGCTGATCTAATCCAGTTATGAACTTCTCATTCTTCTTCCCGGCAGTATCGATAAGGGATAATCCATATTTCGATAAGGTATCGAACTCTGCAATATACTCAGAGACTGCCCTACCATTCTGCTTAAGCCCTAGAAATTTCCTAAACAATTCTGACTTCTGAGCAGCTGGAATAAACTTGTCACTGAAGCGAGTCTTAAACTGATTCCAAGTAACTTGATCCTCAAGAGTAGCTGCTTTAATAGCATTCCACCAATTCACAGCTCATCCTCGAAGCTGACGGGATATGTGACAACCCACGTCCATTAATGTCATTCACTAAGGGAATGCATTAAATTTCTTGAAGCGTTAGGTAAACAGACACAGAATACTTACAAGACAGAAATAAATAAGATAGCATCGGAAATTTAATTTTTTATTTCAACATAAATCATGCCATTGTCCACAATACCATAAGTCACAAAAACCATTACAATAAAATAACTTTTGTCTTACGTCATCAGAGCACATAAGATTATAAAGACATAATTCCCCAGTTGAAAGAGTTAAGCCATTGTAGAGACAAGAACTCGAGCCATACTTCAGAAGTAGCTCCTAGCAAGATGATATCTTACTACAGACTAAGGCTGAGTGTTTCCTCCTTGAGAACCTATGGGGAAACAGAAGAAAGAAGGAGAAACAAAAAGGGTCAGACATATAGTCTGGCGAGTCTGCTTACTTTTAGCCAGTAAATTAATAAAAGTAACAAGATAGGCATATAAAGTGGATAAGAGAGATCACTACTTTAACACCCCGTGAATTCTATAACATTAAGCTTCACAAATTAAAGTGTAATTAATTCTAAATGAAAGAATTAAGGGAAATGGGTTACGCCGTTGCATTTGTCTTGGAATTCTGCTTGACATAGAGTCCGCGTTTGCGTGAATCGGACTCCGTATGAAGGAGTTATGACCTTCGGAAGTTTCGGAATAAAATTTAAATTCAAACAGCTCAGTTTTAAATTCGAAATTCAAAAACAGGTTCAAACTGGGCTGGGCGGGAAAATTCCCGCCCAGAGACCAGGTCGACCATAGGGTCGACCATGGTGTCGACCTGGCCACCCCAGGTCGACCATAGTGTCGACCTGGGTGTCGACCTGCCTGGTCGACCTGGCTGGCTAGGTCTGGCTCTGGCTCGAATTTCTGTGGCCCTGTGTGTCACTAGGGCTGACGTGTCACCTCTTGATTGGCTCTTTGAACTTTGTATGGTCTAGATTCCTCCTGTCTTCATCTGACGGCTCAAAACAATTTAAAAATCAATAAAAGCACTCTAAGTCTCAATTGAAAATTCACATAAAAAAATAAGAAAGGAGTCGTCATGCTGCTAGGGAGGGATTGAACATAGCCGTCAAGAGAGAAGAGCTTAGAGACGAATCAAATTAAAAAGAAGATTAAAATCTAATCAAATTAATCAACACAACATTAGTCTACCCAAAGGATCACATCTCAATTTCAGAATTCAGAATCCAGAATTCAAGATTCTGCATTCGTTGTAAGTATAGTGACCTTTCAGAATATGAATAAAAACTATGATGTGATTCGATGTAAATGAAAATAGAATTGTGTTATTGTATAAATTCTGTGTATTGTAATGGTCCTATCATGACTTGTGTATTGATGTTTGTGGCATAAATTTAATTGATGCAAGCCTATTGAACAATTGTATATGAAAATAATGGCACCTGCAAGTTTGTGGCAAAAACTAGAATTTGATCCCTTTTTGTTTATACCTATGGCATGGGCTATATACATTCACTAAGTCTAAATTAAGGCTTATGTAAACATGTTCCAGATTTAAAACCTTTTATGCCTACTTGACCCAAAAACTATGATATCATTCTCATGTTTATTTGCAAGTATAATTGGATCTTTGTTAAGTATCGTTTGGGTTTCATAAACTATGCAAGTTCATGTTTATTTGCAAGTATAATTGGATCTATGTTAAGTATCGTTTGGGTTTCATAACCTATGCAAGTTCATGTTGGAATAGGCTATGTGATTAGATGTTATAATTGAACATTTTGGTGAATATACAACATGCTAGTTTTGTGGTTGACATTATGCCGAGTTAAACATGTGTAAACACAAGTTTGTATTAGCCTAAACTATGCCATTTCATATGTTACCTACTTAGTTATACTTTGATTTGAATGCAAGTTCACATGGCCCATCATTTATGTTAGTATCGCCAAATTGCAAGTTCATGCGCCACACACCTTTATGTATTACATGTTCTTGATTTCCCCTTTTTCTCACGTTTATAAAGTTAGGCCGAATTGTGAGAAGCCCAACACATGTTGCGAACAAACGGGGGTAATGATGTTGGGTGTAAAACATGAAAATATACGTTGGCATGGTTGGCACATGCCAACGACAATGACATTTAAGCGGTATGAATGGACATACCCAAGAATGAAAGATATGACATTTACATATATAATTGTGAAATAATAAAATATGTAAATTTAGAAAACACGATATGCTTAACCCGAGGTTGGATTGAGTTGTGATGTAAACCTGCCCGGACCCGCCCGGCTGTCCAGTAGTCACAACAATACCTATCCAATGTAGGTGGTTAAGCATTGAGCCCAATAATGACCCGAGGTTAGACTGAGTTACGGTGTAAACCTGCCCGGAACCGACCGGCACATCCAGTAACCGTAGAAATATCTGTCTAATGTGAGTGGTCAGGCGCTCTAAGAGCTGAGGACAGATGGTAGGGTTAAGTCAACTATAAACACTTAACCAAATTAAACATGTCATCAAGAATTGATGGGTGGGGGATAGGTAAATACAGACACTTAACCACTGAACATGTTTGACTAGAAAATCCTGGTAACGAGGGACCCGTTTCAGCAGTAACCCAAGTTAGGTACCATGGTACCCTGAAACTAGGCAGAGTGAGGCACAATTACTGGGCTAATTGTAAGCGGTCAAACGACGGCGGTGGGTGCACAGTGTAGGTCTAACGGGGTGCGGGCGTGCACACACTCCGAAGCAAACAACCAGGGCACTGGGGACACTAGTAGTATAACCTATGCCTTCTAGAATTTGTGTCGCGGCCGCCACCATGGGTCTTGATACACCCCATGGTGGGACCAACATATGTATCTACAATTCTTGGGGGTCGTATGACACACATTAACGCGAGTAGGAGCCGATCTTTAAATAAAAATGGGGATCACTTCACCCTCAGCATGGGGTGCCAGTTAGAATAAACTCAAGTAGGTGCAGAGATATAGTATAGGTGCGATAGTACATTCGACACTTCTTTAGCTTGTGACACTTTCCTATTTTCAGTTTATATCTATCATGTCCTTTTCTTATTCACATACTGAAGAGTTACTAGATTTACTCAGGCTTTATGTCTGACCCTATTTTCGTCTTCTTTTCTTTCGTTTCCCCCCCAGGTCCACAGGGAGGAAACAACACAGCTCAGTCAGACTCTTTACAAGCTCCAAGAACGTAGAGGTATGATTTGGATCTCTTTTGCTCGGATTATGGCTTTGGATATCACTATGGGGATTTTTCTCACTTTATTTATGTTTTATGCTTCTTTAATAATCAAGACAGTAATGAGGTTGTAATGTTGGAAGTATTTTGAGACAATTATGGAATGTTTGTTTTGAACACGTGTTGATGAAATAAATGTCTGTTTGGTTTCCGCTGTTTAAAATATGTGTATTTGTACCTGTCTTGAGTTTATCTGTGGCTTTTACTTATAAACCTCCACCAAAGTTAAGGCATTCCCTTTGTGAGTGACCATAACGGAGGTAGGGTGTTTCACTTGGTATCAGAGCATAGGTTTACCAGACAAGATAAAAGTTTTTGAAATTGTTTTCAAAAAGAAAGTTTAAAGAAGCATTTTTCAAGAAAAAGTGTTATATTTTAAAAAGGCATAATCCCCCAAAGCCATGTGCACTATCTCTCTATATCCTTCGTTTTGAATCTTTCCTTTCTGTTTCAGCAAGTCTGGGGACCTTACTCCCCCGCTACAGATGCTTTTACTCCTCCTCCTCCTCCTCTACGTGAACCAGCAAATGGAAGAATCGCCGAACAAGAAGACGGATAATAGTCAAGGAGGAAAGGACCACAACAATAATAACAAGACACATGAGAAAAGGAAGTGTTATTTCTGTGGCATTGTTGGACATGTGGTGAACGACTGCAGAAAGAAGAAGAGGAAGATGAGTGCTACTTGCTTCCATTGCGGTGAGGCTGGACACATGGCTAAGGACTGCCCTAAGAAGCAAGGGCAAGGCCCGCAAGCAGGACCTTCTGGGGGTACCTCTTTAACTTCTTCTCCTAGATGCTTTGTTTTATCCTGCTTATCATCTCAATCCTATATTGAGAACTTTAGGTAGTAATATTTCTATAGAAAGTGTAGTCTATCTTTATGATCATCCAGTTCGCACACTTTTTGACTCTGGCGCATCACACTCTTTTATTTCATCTGCCCTAGTAGAATCTCTGCATCTAGACACTAGTATGGTAGAAGATCCCTTAGTAGTTTCAAATCCAATTGGGGGCTCTGCTTACTTGTCAATGGTTTGTTTGGGTTTGAAAATCTCTATTCTCGGCGTTGAGTTTAGTTGTAATGCCTTTGTTTTGGGCTTCTCGGGATATGGTTTGATCTTAGGCATGGACTGGTTATCCAGTAATAGTGCCATTCTTGATTGTGAAAAAAGAGTAGTTAGACTCTTGACTCGGCTTGGTAACACTCTAGAAATTTCTTGTAATCCCTTTAATGCTGTTATGCTTAGTTGTCTAGAGTCACTTGATGCTTCTGATGAGAATTTGCAATCAGTTAGAGTAGTCCGGTAATATCCAGATGTCTTTGAGGAGGTGAAAGGCTTACCTCCGAGGCGGGAAATAGACTTCGGCATATATCTTGTGGATAATGCAAAGCCTGTAGCTTTACCTGTCAGACACATGGCTCCAAAGGAGAGAAGGGAGCTCAGTAAGCAGGTTAAAGAACTTCTTGAAAAGGGGTTCATTAGACGGAGCATGTCAGAGTGGAGTGCTCCAGTGGTGTTCGCAACAAAGGCGGACGGTTCGCTTCGCCTTTGCGTTAACTATAGGGAGTTAAACAAATTGACCAAGAAAAATAGGCACCCTCTTCCCCGAATTGACGATTTTTTGATTAGCTTGTAGGAGTGTCGGTCTTCTCCCAACTTGATCTGGCAACTAGGTTCCACCAGCCAAGAGTAGCCGAAGATAGCATTGATAAGACGACGTTCAGAACCCCAGACGGTTTCTTCGAGTGGCTTGTCATGCCTTTCGGCTTGACAAATGCACTCGCTTATTTTGTAGACATAATGAGTAGGGTGTTCATAGAATTCCTCAACAAATTCGTGGTTGTCTTCGTAGATGATATCTTAATCTTTTCAAAGAATGAGGAAGAGCATGCTCAGCATCTGAAAGAAATCATGGAAACTCTCCGTTCACATCAGCTAAAAGCCAAATTCTCCAAGTGCCATTTTTAGAGAAAGGAGGTAAGATTTCTGGGGCATATAGTGTCCAAAGAGGGGTTGGCTGTGGACACCGCGAAAGTGGTGGCAGTACAAGATTGGAAGACACCAAGAAATGCAACCGAAGTTCGAAGCTTTCTTGGGCTAGCCGGTTTTTACCGAAAGTTTATTAGGGATTTCGCGAAAATCTCAGCCCCACTCACAAGGCTAACAAAGAAGAATCTGGCGTTCACTTGGGTTTTGGACTGCGAGTTTGCTTTCCAACGATTAAAAAGGGCTCTCACAACAGCCCCAGTTCTGACCTTGCCAGATAGAAGCAAAATGTTCACAGTATACATGGATGCATGTGGAAGTGGGATAGCATTTCAATGGACTTCATTGATGGACTGCCTAGGTCGAGAAGAGGCAATACTAGCATTTGGGTAATAGTGGATAGGCTTACTAAAAGCGCCCACTTTATACCTACCAAGAGTAGAAGGACTGCCTCATCTCTAGCATCTCTTTATCTCAAGGAAATAGTTCGACTCCATGGGATACCCTCCAGCATTGTTAGTGACCGAGACCCTATCTTCACAAGTGAGTTTTGGCGGAGTCTACAAGAAGCTGTAGGCACACAGTTATGTTTGAGCATGGCCTATCACCCCCAAACCAATGGCCAGACGGAAAGGGCGAATAGAGTTTTGGAGGATCTTTTAAGACTTTGCGTTCTTGACTTTGGAGGGACGTGGGAGGATCACCTTCCTTTAGTAGAATTTGCCTACAACAACAGCTACCAAGCTACCATAGGCATGGCACCCTTCGAAGCCTTGTATGGAAGACCGTGCAAATCACCAACTTGTTGGTGGGAGTCTACAGATAAGCTTATACTTGGGCCAGACATGATTCGAGAGACTTCGGAGAAAGTGGACTTGATACGTAGGAGAATGAAGACAACCCAAGACAGACAAAAATCCTACGCCGACAAAAGATGGACCGACCTTGAGTTTGAGGTTGGGGACAGGGTTTTCCTTAAGGTATCTCCTTTAAGGTACGTCGTTCGCTTTGGATCCACAGGAAAGCTAGCACCAAGATTTGTAGGACCGTTCCCTATCATCGAGAAGGTTGGGAAAATGGCCTATAGATTAGAGCTACCCGAGAGACTGGCCGGAGTTCACAACGTCTTTCATGTTTCTCACCTCCGAAAGTGTTTGCATGAGTCTGTGGAAGTGGTAGAACCTAGCACTCTAGAAGAAGCCAAAGTGGAACATGAAGCAACTGTGAGGAAATTTCCAACCCGCATCTTAGGAACTGAAGTGAAAAAGCTACGCAACCGCGAAGTCAAACTCGTTAAAGTTTGATATACACGTAAATGTGTATATTTTATCCGCTTATTTATCTTATTTTATCTTTAAAATAACTGATACTATGTATTTATAGTTGTGTTTTTCAGATTATCTGAGATAAATGGATTAATGCATTTAATTGTTGAAAAGCTTGAAGAATTTGTGCAAGAAGAGTGTTGATTTTTAAAGCTGGATTAAAGCTTGAAGAACTGAAGAGATGTTGCTGTTTAACTACTTTCTGCTGCATATTTCAGAGTTAAGATTCAATGCTTTTCTGATCACTTGGAGTTCTTATTCATACTCAAGGCAATTGGAGTTGAAACCCGCAGCCTATTTTCTCTGCATGCGTTCACACTAGCTCATTTGAAAGGCCTTCCATTCAAATGCGTTCACAATAGCTCAATTGCAAGGCTTCTCATTCAAATGCATTCACACTTGGCTACTTGATTTACTTGTTATTTTGGAAAAGGGATTTTGTCCCACATTGTGGAATGAGCCTCTTAGCCTTGGCCAATACAACTATAAATACCTTGTACCTTATTCATGTAAAGACACACTTAGTTTTATTTTGTAATCTTTCTCTTGGAATAAAACTCTTCTTCCTCTGTTCTATTTAGTTTTAGTTTTATTTATGTTCATGTTATTTAATTTCTGTTTTTCTTCTTCTTTAGCTATGTCTAGCTATTCCCCTTTGATTAGGGGGTGATGACGCTAATAGATATGATTCAACATGAATCACATAGCCAATAGATGAGGACTTTATATATGTAGATCTAGATCTGTTCAAGGGTTAGATCTGAACCTTCATATTCTGTGTCGTTTAAGAGCTATGCTCCTTCACAGGGTAAATTCGTGTTCGATCTAACAATTATCAGATTTAGATCTCGTTTTAGGTTTTTAGAAATTAATTTGTGAATCTGTCCTGATAGTCTATGGTTGTTTAAGAGCTCAGCTCCTGCATAGGCTATGCTTATCGTTATTTACTTATTTGTTTCTAAGAATCTATTTATCGTTGATTCGTGTTTGTGACAAAAACATGAATTAGATCTATATTTATTTGTTGGCTATTGATGAGTGTGAATCTAATCTATGTCATTATCCCCTAATTGCTTTCTCTTATTAGATAAATCTCTCTTATTTATTTAATTGCTGTTATTTTCTGTGTTTTCAATCAATCAAAATCTTGGAATAACTTGATTGGGTTTATTAATTAAAATATTTTTGGTCCCAAAGTTCGACACCCTCTACAACAACCCTTGTTGTTTAGGAAAGCCGAACGGATTTTACAGTTGTTTACAATTGTATAATTCTTTTGTGTCTAATTCTTTTTCTCTAAAAAAAAATTAAAATAATTCTCGTTTTGTAAAAAAAAAAATTCGCTCAAATTTGTTTTTTCTCGTCTTCCCTTATTCTTCTCGCTAGTGCATGCGTCAATGAACTCGTGATCCTTCAGACAATCGTTTAGTCCGAACAAACATTTCTTTAACCATGGCCAAAGAAAATCCCCCTCGATCTCTTATGGATAGATACTTCCCCAATCGGGTTTCTATTCCTTCTTGCATCATATTGCCCGCCCCAACGGGTAACCACTTTGAAATTCATTCGAATCACATAAATACTCTTCCAAAGTTCGGCAATTTAGAATGTGATGATCCGTATATTTTCTTGACCAAATTTGAACAAGTTTGTGCAACCATGAAATTTCAACAATTAAGTGACAATGGAATCAAACTGAGGTTAATTCCATTTGCACTTACCGATTATGCTGAGAAATGGTTGTATAGCTTGCCTTCAAATACGATTGGAACTTGGGGTGAATTTGTAAACATTTTTCTAAAGAAATTTTACCCTCTGGAAAAAAACATCCAAAATTCAAAACGAAATCGTCAATTTTCATCAATTTGGGGGTGAATCCTTTGCAAAATATTTTGAAAGATTTAAAGAGCTTCTAGTCAAATGTCCACATCATAATTTCGAAAAATGGACTCTTTGTCAAATTTTATACGATGCACTTGAAAATAACTCTCGAACCATGCTCGAATCGATGTGCCAAGGAAATTTTTTAGCCCAAGATCACAATTCCGCTTGGCAATTTCTCGAAAATTTGGCCGAAAAATCAGCTCAATGGGAAAGATCTAACGAGAAATCGATTTATTCCCGATCTAACGCTCATTCGGTAAGATCATCAGTAGCCTTAGAAGCAAAAATAGACGCGATGATATCCACATTCGATAATGTCCTTTCATCAACGCAAATAAATCAAGCTCAAGCGTCTCAGACATCATGTTACAAATGTAACGATCCTAAACACATAGCTGATCAATTCCCACATTCATTGGAACAACTCAACGCATTTAACAAAGCTAGGAATGACCCATTCTCCCCAATGTACAATCCAGGTTGGAGAAACCATCCTAACTTCTCTTGGGCCCAAAACAATGCAAATTCGAATGCGGTTCGACCTCCTTTTCAATCATTTTCGAATAATCCTTCGAAACCTCCCTTTCAACAAACTCAATTCCAACATCCTGCGCCACCTTCTCAAAACCAAGCGCAACAATCTTTTGTTCCCCAAGACGATAAACGATTGACATCACTGGAGAAAACTCTCGAAGAATTGACTAAAGCGACGACTCAAAATCTCCAATCAAATACCAATCTTCAAAATTTATTGACTTCGCACATGCAAAACACGAGTCAATCGATTGCTAAACTTGAAATGCAAATGAGTCAATTAGCCTCTTCCGTAAGCGAACGGGAAAGAGGCACTTTCCCGAGTCAACCCATTCCAAACCCCAACCGTCAAAATCCTAACTCCAACCAAATTCACATCATTCAAGATTCAAACGTTAGTCACTTGAATGCGGTCACGACTCTTAGATCTGGCAAAATGATTGACAACCATGTGGTCAACCCAAATGCTTTACCGGACGATCTTCCAACTCCGACAGAAAATTCGACCAACTCAAATCAAAACATCGAGGCAATTTCTGACAAGGACCATCCTCAAACTCAAGTAGCCCAACCTACTGAGTTGTCTGCTCCATTTCCTCATAGACTCTGACCTAGGAAAAAGACGGATCAGCTAGAAAAAATCCTTGAAATATTTAAGCAAGTTAAAGTGAACATTCCTCTTTTAGATATTATACAGCAAGTTCCACAATACGCAAAATTTCTAAAAGATATGTGCACTCAAAAACGTCATACACATGTACCTAAGAAAGTGTTTCTAGCGGCAACTCTAAGCGAAGTCTTGTCCCAATCGATGCCAGTGAAATACAAAGATCCTGGCTGCCCCACAATATCATGTACTATTGGGGACAAGAAAATCGATAGATGCCTGCTAGACTTAGGTGCTAGTGTTAACTTGCTTCCATATTCCGTCTATCGCCAATTAGGGCTAGGAGAACCGAAACCCACCAAGGTTACCCTTCAGCTGGCTGACCGCTCAATTAAGAAACCTGTGGGCGAAATCGAGGATGTGTTGATCAAAATTGGCGAATTCATCTTTCCAGTTGATTTCATTGTCTTAGAAACTCAACAGGTTAGCAATCCTACAAACCAGATCCCTTTGATTCTAGGACGACCCTTCTTAGCAACCTCTAATGCTCTCATCAACTGTAAAAATGGGTCTATGAAACTTTCTTTCGGTAACATGACTGTCGAGCTAAACATCTTCAGAACTGAAAACTCTCATAACTCTTATATGGACCAGTTTTCTGAAATCCATGCTGTCCACGATAATGAATCTGAGCTCGACCATCTGAATAACGAAATTGAATCAAATTACGAAACTTTGTTTCAAGATACTCCCGAAAATGTCTCTGATTCGATTCCTATCGAGCCTCTCATAAATGAGTCTATCCCTCAACCAATTTCTTCGGTTGAGTCGCCCCCAAAATCTGACCTCAAAGTGCTGCCCAGACATCTTAAGTACGCTTACTTAGGAGACAATGAAACTTTTCCTGTCATTATCGCTTCTGACCTTACTTTAGAGCAGGAACAATTGCTCCTTCCCATCCTTAAGAAAAATAAGGAAGCAATTGGTTGGTCCATGGCTGATATTAAGGGGATTAGTCCTTCGATTGTCCAACATCGAATCCACCTTATAAATGATGCCAAACCCACTCGTGATCCCCAATGTCGACTAAACCCCATCATGAAAGAAGCAGTTCGGGCTGAAATCCTTAAATGCCTTGACAATGGAATCATCTACCCGATTTCCGATAGTCAATGGGTTAGTCCGATTCATGTTGTACCTAAGAAATAAGGGATTACCGTGGTTCAAAATGAAGCTAACGAGCTTATCCCAACCCACACCCAGACTGGTTGGCGTGTTTGCATTGACTATAGGAAACTTAACGCTGTAACACGAAAGGATCATTTCCCTCTGCCATTTATCGATCAAATGTTAGAACAACTAGCCGGTCACGAGTACTATTGTTTCCTTGACGGGTACTCGGGATATAATCAAATCCCTATCGCTCCTGAGGACAAAGAGAAAACCACTTTCGCGTGTCCATTTGGTACATTTGCGTACCGACGTATGCCTTTTGGTCTCTGTAATGCACCTGCAACCTATCAGAGGTGCATGATTAGCATTTTTTCTGATATGATCGAGCGATTTTTGGAAGTGTTCATGGACGATTTTTCCATCTTTGGGGATTCCTACACTGAGTGTTTACATCACCTGGATCTTGTTCTTAACCATTGCAAAGATAAACACTTAACTCTTAATTGGGAAAAGTGTCACTTCATGGTCAAACATGGCATTGTTTTAGGACATGTCATCTCTAATAAAGGAATTTAAGTAGACAAAGCCAAAATCGAAGTTATCTCGAATCTTCCCATTCCCAAATCCGTTAAGCACATCCGATCCTTTTTAGGTCATGCTGGTTTTTACCGTCGCTTTATAAAAGATTTTGGCAAAATAACTCGACCTTTGACCAATCTTCTTGGTAAGGATGTTCCATTCGACTTCAATTCTGATTGCATTTCATCTTTTGAGCGTCTTAAAAATGAACTTGTCTCTGCCCCGATCATTTGCTCTCCTAATTGGAAGATGCCTTTTGAAATCATGTGTGATGCCTCGAATTTCGCTGTTGGCGCTGTCCTAGGACAACGTATCGATAAGATTCTTCACGTCATTTACTATGCGAGTAAGACTTTGAACGATGCCCAAATCAATTATACGACCACTGAAAAAGAACTTTTGGCAGTTGTTTTTACTCTAGAAAAATTCAGGCCTTATCTAGTTGGCTCACACATCACGGTTTATACCGATCATTCTGCACTTAGGTATCTTTTCTCTAAAAAGGATGCTAAGGCTCGTCTCATTCGTTGGATCCTTCTACTTCAAGAATTTGACCTTACCATTAAGGAATAAAAGGATCTGACAACGTTATTGCGGACCACTTGTCTCGTCTTCCAAATGCCCCGTCTTCTTCTCTTCCGATCAACGAGAATTTCCTTGATGAACATCTGTTTTCTCTATCCACTGATCCTTGGTTTGCTGACATTGTCAACTACTTAGTCACTAAGCAGACCCCTTCTTTTTGGTCTAAGCAGGATAAACACAAATTCTTTTCCCAAGTGAAACATTTTTATTGGGACGACCCCTATCTTTTCAAGTATTTTCCCGATCAAATCATTTGAAGGTGTGTTCCCGACACTGAAACTCACAGTGTCCTCTCTTTCTGTCATGACCAAGCCTGTGGTGGTCACTTCGGTCCCAAAAAGACAGCCGAAAAGGTTCTCCAATCGGGTTTCTACTGGCCCAACCTTTTCAAAGACGCGTACGAATTTTGCAAAACTTGTGATCGATGTCAATTCTGGGGGAAATTTTCTAAACGGAATATGATGCCCCTAAACCCCATTCTAGAGGTCGAAATTTTTGATGTGTGGGGTATAGACTTCATGGGACCCTTCCCTAATTCTTTTGGGAACCTTTACATTCTCTTAGCTGTTGATTATGTTTCCAAATGGGTCGAAGCTGTACCATGCAAAACAAACAATAACAAGGTTGTTGTGCGCTTCTTGAAAGAAAACATCTTTTCTAGGTTTGGCACACCTCGCACAATAATCAGTGATAATGGTACACACTTCTGTAATCGTTCTTTTGAAGCTCTCATGAGAAAGTATTCGATAACCCACAAGTTATCTACTCCTTACCATCCTCAAACTTGTGGGCAAGTTGAAGCATCGAATAGGCAGATTAAACAAATTCTTGAGAAAACTGTGAATCAAAATCGTAAAGATTGGTCCCAAAAGTTAACCGACGCTCTTTGGGCTTACCGCACCGCTTTCAAAACCAACTTGGGTATGTCCCCTTATCGGTTGATTTTTGGTAAGCCATATCACTTGCCAGTTGAACTAGAACATAGGGCGTTATGGGCAGTAAAAACTTTGAATCTTGATTTAGAGCGAGCAGGAGAACATAGGAAGCTTCAACTTAATGAACTTGACGAAATTCGAAATGATGCCTATGAAAATGAACGAATTTACAAGGACAGAACAAAAGTTTTTCATGATAAATCAATTTTACGTAAAACTTTCATGCCAGGTCAAAAAGTTCTGTTGTATGACTCAAAACTGCATATATTTTCGGGTAAGCTAAAATCTAGATGGACCGGACCTTACACTGTACAGACTGTTTTTCCGTATGGTGCAGTAGAAATTGAGAATCCAACTGATGGATCATCCTTTAAGGTAAATGGTCAACGCCTTAATCCTTACTTGGAACCAATACCCAACCAAGAGGAAGAGCTCATGGTCCTCCATGAGCCACATTACATTCGGTAAGATGCACTAACCCTCTTTTGTACATATGTAAATAGTCTCTTATTTTATTTTTCCTTTCACTAAGATATGTCTGATTAACGACTGTGAGGACACAGTCACACTCAAGTGTGGGGGGGATTTACATTACATCAGCAATCAAATTTTATGAAGTAGGTCATTCATTGAACAAGGATTAACTTAAAATTCGTAAATAACACCTTGGTTCTTGTTTGATAAGTTGAATTGTTGGGTGATGAGAATGAACATTATTTATTCATTGAATCGTAATGTGTCTTTTTAAGATGCTAGCTTGAGACTGTGCAGACGTTAGTCGTGTTCTGGAGTAAGCGTGTCAACCTTTGTTATACATGTTAGAACGTGCAAGTAAAAATAATCAAAAAAAAAAGAAGTCAAATAATAATGATTTTGCACTTACATTGGATTTTCTGAGTTCGTTTTCATGCATAATATTTTCTTTTCACTCAAATTTTCAAAATCGTAAGTTCTAAAATCCACTTGGCCCATTTAAGGGGAAATGACTCATTGTAGCGTTCTTCTTCGATACCCTACATTATTCAAACCCAAGTTTTAGTCGATTTACATCCATGTTTTGACAAGTTTATCTTATATTGGTATACTCAAGAACCTTTGTTTAAAGGTCAAAAACGTCACTTTTTATACCAATATTACACCACCCACTCCGTACTTGTTTTAAGGTAGGATAACCATATACCACATCTTATATTATATGGGTTATCTATCTTACGAAAATTTGCTTATCATTCCTTTCAGCTTTTTGTATAACATCAATCCAGACTTATGTGTTGAATTAAGGTTGTAGAAGTAGAGTAACTAGGGCACAAAACTTTCCTTTCATGAAGTGTTGGTAGTAGAGGAGGAATCAAATGAAATCATGTACGTCATCATTCCATCTCCATTCATCATTCATCATGCAAAAGAAAAAAAAAGAAAAAAAAGAAGAAAAAAAAAAGAATAGAAAAAAAAAATGAAATAAAGAGAGAGTCTCTCTGAATAAATTAGTCTTCATCATTCCTGACTATGAAGCATCCATTTCCATTCCATCCGCATCCATCATACCATACATAGAAGCAAGGATTGTAGTTGAGGAGATGAAAGGAAACAGAATGTCCATATGTGCCTTAGTGTAACACCCCGCGAATTCTATAACTGTGAAATTTACAAATTAAAGTATAATTAATTTCAAATCAAAGAACTAAGGGAAACGGGATACGCCATTGCGTTCGTCTCGGAAAAATACGCGAAATAGAGTCCGAGTTTTCGAAAAACGGAGTCCGTATGAAGAAGATATGGCCTTCGGAAGTTTTTGAATTAAATTTAAAATTCAAACAGAATAAAATAAGCTCAGAAAACAAAAATGGGGCCCAATGGGCCAGGGTGAAAAAGTCCCGCCTGGCGCACACAGGTCGACTGGGCTGTCGACCTGGTCTAACCAGGTCGACAGGCCTGTCAACAGGGCTGTCGACAGGGGTGTCGACCTGGTCCAGAGCCAGGTCGAGCCCAGTCTAACCCAGCTAGCCTATTCTCTGTTGGTCGATTTTCTGTGGTTTGCTTTGTCATTAGGGCTAGGTGGCAGGCTCTAATTGGTCTCTCCTTAGGATGAATTGCTACAATCAATCCAAGCAACATCAATGGTCCTAATCAGTTCATAACCTCAATATAAACAACCCTAGACTAAACCCTAATCTATTCATTCAAAAATAAGAACAAAGCCGCCATGTTGCTGAGGAACGACTAGGGGTACCCACCAAATTGGAGAGAGGATTAGGAGGCAAATTCTAAGGCATAAAGCAACTCAATCAAATCAAACCGCGTCTTCAATCCCTAAATTAGAGAATTCATCACACCATTGTAAGTAGAGTATTACTTTGGTATGAACAAATAACTGTGTTGGTTTGTATACTTGATTGTGGTAATAAATAATTCATAATTTGTGCGTTACTATGATTCTTATCGATTTGGGAATTATGTTATTCATTATAAAGAACTACATGCGGTAGTTCTATGCAAGTATGCGTTTGGAATATTCGCAAATTATGTAATCCATGTTGAAGCTACATGTATGTAGTTGATTGAAATTCATGCAAGTTTGGGGCTTTGCTATTATGCCATCATAATGTTTATTTTTATACAAACATCATTTTTGTGAAGTAAACTGGGATAAGTTTGGGTTATCATAGTTCATATGAAATTATCATTAAGTCATGCTTTTGTACTAGAAAACCTATTTGCAAACTTAGGAATATGACTAGGCTATGATTGATATTTGGCATAATAGAAATCCATGTTAATTCTATATTGTTTACAAGAATTATATGATGACATATGTGGTACATAGCTAGGTTAGGTCCAAAAATCCCTTTTTGCAAGTTTGCATGACTAAAGTAAAAATCATGATTTCATGTTAGAAATATTTATGTCATAGTTATGTGAACAAATTTAACTATACTTATGCCATGCTTATGTTTGACATTATGCCATGCTTATGTTTGACATTATGCCATGCTTATGTTAGAAATATTTATGCCATGCTTATGTTTGACATTATGCCTAAATAAAAGTATAGGTTCATGTTGTAGTTATGACTATGTGTCAATAATGATACCCAATTTAGATTCTTATCTCAACTACAAGTTCACATGCTTTGATTCATGTCACCTATGCTTTATGACCAAAGTATATGTCACTACTATGCAAGTACACCAGTTTCTATTTTGTATTTCCAACGTCATATTGCAAGTTCATGCGCTCACCTTCCCCTTTTTGTGTATGTAATCACGCTTTAAGCCTCCCCTTTTCGCATGGCTAAGTTGGGCTTTAAAAGGCTAAGCCCAATATATATATAATAAACGGACGTGTTAAACGGGGGAAAATAACGTTGGGTTAAAATTACTAATGAATGAAAATATAAAATAGAAGGGCCCAAGTTCAAGTATGGGTTGGGCCCATGATTGGTGTAACCTTTACACCATTAACTTAATAATGGGCCGCAAATATTTACATATAAGAAAATAAAGAAGAAAGACAAAATATGTAAATGTAGAACATACGATGTGTTTAACCCGAGGTTGGATTGAGTTGCGATGTAAACCTGCCCGGAACCGCCCGGCTGTCCAGTAGTCACAACAATACCTATCCAATGTGAGAGGTTAAACATGGAGCCCAATAAGGACCCGAGGTTAGACTGAGTTGTGGCGTAAGACTGCCCGGAACCAACCGGCAACAGGCAGCCACAACAATACCTGTCTAATGTGAGAGGTCAGGGCCTTAATAAGACAATTAAGGCTGAGTCAGGATTGTTAGGATTAAGTGAACTAAAGACTTAATCAAAATGGAACATGCTAAACTAAACGGACTGGTGGGGGTTAGGTTAGAAAACACTTAACCAACTTAGCATGTTGGCTAGAGATAGAAAACCTAGTAACGGGGGACCCTTTTCAGCAGTAACCCTAGAAGGTGTATCAGGATACCCTGAAACTAGGCAGGGTGGGGCACGATTACTGTGCTGATTGTAAGAGGTCAAATCGACGGCGGTGGTGTAGCAGTGTAGGTTCTAACGGGGTGCGGGCGTGCACACACTCCGGCGCAGAAAAATAAAGCACTGGACACCAGTAGCATACCTGTGCACTCTAAGGTTGTGTCGGGCCGCCACTATGGGACTTGATACACCCCATGGTGGGACCAGCATAGGTAACTACAACATCGGGGGCCGTAAGACACATGTAACTATGCGAGTAGGAGCCGATCATTATAAAATGGATCACATCACCCTGATTATGGGGTGCCAGTTGGAAACTAGTTTATATGGGTTCAGAGATTAACATGGGGTACGATAGCATATTCGACCCTAGACAACTTAACCAAGTTTATAGTGCTTGCCCACTTCTTGTTTATACTTATCACACCCAGTTCTTTATTCATAGACAAAATAGTACTAGACTTACTCAGGCCTTATGTCTGACTCTACTTTTCTTTCGTCTTCTTTTCTTCCGTTCCCCCCCCCTTCCCCCAGGTCCACAGGGAGGGAACACAGCAGCTTGACCAACCTTAACATCCAGCTTGAAGAGGAGAAATGTATTGCTTGGACTTTCCTGTTTTGAACTATGGCTTTGGACAATCCACTATGGGGACTTTTGCAGTTTATCTTTGTTTTATTTATGCTTCTTTAAATAATGTACTCAAGACAGATTATGAAGGAGTTATGTTATGTTTTTGGGAAAAGATGTAAGACAATCATGGTGATGTTTTGTAACACGTATTTGCTTTTATGAAATAAAAGTTTGTTGTTTTTCCGCTGTTTACAAATATGTGTTCTTATATCTGTTTTGTATATCTGTGAACTTATACTTATAAACCTCCACCAAAATTAGGGCATTCCCTTTGAGAGTGAACCTAACGGAGGTGGGGTGTTTCACTTAGTATTACTTTATCTTTTGTAGCTTGAAATTCAACTAATACACTTACCCTCTTATCTAGAATATTTTTAGAACTTACAAAAATTTTCCTTCATCTATGCATAACTCATATCCAATACATTACAGTTACATTAGTGCAAAATTATTCAAAAAAAAAAAGAAGAAGAGAAGAATAAAGAAATGATTGGGTGCACATTGTCGATGTGTAGAACTTTGGTTGACACCACGCTCTTAACCTTTAAGACAATTACAGTGTTATCAAGGAATTACGATTCAGCTTGAAAAATTTTGTTCATTTTTGCACTAATTATGGGATGGACAATTTGGGGCTAAACCGTTACAATTGAAGTTAGGTGAAATCCTTGGAATGTGAAAGACCTTAAATATATCATTTGATTAATTCGCGTACTTAAGACGCTCTGGATTTTGCTGGTATTATCCGCTGAAAACCCTCACGAGACAACACTCGTCCTACTGGGGACACCCAGAGGTTTAACGGCTTGTTGCATACGCCAAATGCAATCGTGTTTCCTACGAAAGTGTGACATATCTTAGTTGAGTTTATTCGAGGACGAATAAAAAGATAAGTGTGGGGGTATTTGATATACACGTAAATGTGTATATTTTATCCGCTTATTTATCTTATTTTATCTTTAAAATAACTGATACTGTGTATTTATAGTTGTGTTTTTCAGATTATCTGAGATAAATGGATTAATGCATTTAATTGTTGAAAAGCTTGAAGAATTTGCGTAAGAAGAGTGTTGATTTTTAAAGCTGGATTAAAGCTTGAAGAACTGAAGAGATGTTGCTGTTCAACTACTTTCTGCTGCATATTTCAGATTTAAGATTCAATGCTTTTCTGATCACTTGGAGTTCTTATTCATACTTAAGGCAATTGGAGTTGAAACCCGCAGCCTATTTTCTCTGCATGCGTTCACACTAGCTCATTTGAAAGGCCTTCCATTCAAATGCATTCACACTAGCTCAATTGCAAGGCTTCTCATTCAAACGCGTTCACACTTGGCTATTTGATTTACTTGTTATTTTGGAAAAGGGATTTTGTCCCACATTGTGGAATGAGCCTCTTAGCCTTGGCCAATACAACTATAAATACCTTGTACCTTATTCATGTAAAGACACACTTAGTTTTATTTTGTAATCTTTCTCTTGGAATAAAACTCTTCTTCCTCTGTTCTATTTAGTTTTAGTTTTATTTATGTTCATGTTATTTAATTTCTGTTTTTCTTCGTCTTTAGCTATGTCTAGCTAATCCCCTTTGATTAACGGGTGATGACGCTAATAGATATGATTCAACATGAATCACATAGCCAATAGATGAGAACTTTATATATGTAGATCTAGATCTGTTCAAGGGTTAGATCTGAACCTTCATATTCTGTGTCGTTTAAGAGCTATGCTCCTTCACAGGGTAAATTCGTGTTCGATCTAACAATTATCAGATTTAGATCTCGTTTTAGGTTTTTAGAAATTAATTTGTGAATCTGTCCTGATAGTCTATGGTTGTTTAAGAGCTCATCTCCTGCATAGGCTATGCTTGTCGTTATTTACTTATTTGTTTCTAAGAATCTATTTATCGTTGATTCGTGTTTGTGACAAAAACATGAATTAGATCTATATTTATTTGTTGGCTATTGATGAGTGTGAATCTAATCTATGTTATTATCCCCTAATTGCTTTCTCTTATTAGATAAATCTCTCTTCTTTATTTAATTGCTGTTATTTTCTGTGTTTTCAATCAATCAAAATCTTGGAATAACTTGATTGGATTTATTGATTAAAATATTTTTGGTTCCAGAGTTCGACACCCTCTACAACAACCCTTGTTGTTTAGGAAAGCCGAACGGATTTTACAGTTGTTTACAATTGTATAATTTGTTCGCAAACAAAGTTCAGTGGAGCGATGCCGAGGAAGACGCGACTTGGGAAACTGAGGACAGAATAAGCGCTGCCTACCCTCTTCTTTTTGAGGGTACATCTTTGATCTCTCTTTTTCCTTAAGTAATGCTTTATCTATCTTTTTAGGTATATCTCCTCGGTCCTTTTCCTAACTCCTTAGATAGAAAACAAACGGATGCAAACATGTATTTGAAAACATGTTATGGATGATGGCTGCAAATGGTTGCTAGTGGTTGCTCGTGGATGCATATACACACACCCTAGGTTATAGATCGGCTCGGTCACTTCATATTGCATATGCATATATATGTATTCTCATTTGTATATGGTTGAAACTTGATATGCTGTCATATGGTCGTCGCATTTGTATGAATGGTTGTTCACTCATGTAGAATTATGAGTAGGAAAAATTTGCATACATAATGGATTCATGACACTTACATGATTCGCATTAAGGAGGTCAACTGAATCAGTAGACTGTCTGATTTCTGCATTTGATAAGGACATGTACACACACTATGCATATGATCACGAAGCATTAGAAGTCTTTTAAAGACAGTGGATGCCTGTGTTTGTTGGTTGAGTAGATGGACTGCTGGATGGTAGGATATATATTCTTCCTAACTTGAAGTTTTCAGGGACGAAATCCTTTTAAGGGGGGAGAATGTAACACCCCGTGAATTCTATAACAATAAGCTTCACAAATTAAAGTGTAATTAATTCTAAATGAAAGAATTAAGGGAAATGGGTTACGCCATTGCGTTCATCTCGGAATTCTGCTTGAGATAGAGTCCGAGTTTGCGTGAATCGGACTCCGTATGAAGGAGTTATGACCTTCGGAAGTTTCAAAATAAAATTTAAATTCAAACAGCTCAGTTTTAAATTCGAAATTCAAAAACAGGTTCAAACTGGGCTGGGCGGGAAAATTCCTGCCCAGAGACCAGGTCGACCATAGGGTCGACCATGGTGTCGACCTGGCCACCCCAGGTCGACCATAGTGTCGACCCAGGTGTCGACCTGCCAGTCGACCTGCCTTGTCGACCTGGCTGGCTAGGTCTGGCACTGGCTCGAATTTCTGTGGCCCTGTGTGTCACTAGGGCTGACGTGTCACCTCTTGATTGGCTCTTTGAACTCTGTATGGTCCAGATTCCTCATGTCTTCATCTGATGGCTCAAAACAATATAAAAATCTATATAAGAACTCTAAGTCTCAACTGAAAATTCACATAAAAAAATAAGAAAGGAGCCGTCATGCTGCCAGGGAGTGATTGAACGTAGCCATCAAGAGAGAAGAGCTTAGAGACGAACCAAATTAAGAAGAAGATTAAAGTCTAATCAAATTAATCAACGCAACGTTAGTCTACCCAAAGGAGCGCATCTCAATTTCAGAATTCAGAATTCAAGATTCTGCATTCGTTGTAAGTATAGTGACCTTTCAGAATATGAATAAAAACAGTGATGTGATTCGATGTAAATGAAAATAGAATTGTGTTATTGTATAAATTCCGTGTATTGTAATGGTCCTATCATGACTTGTGTATTGATGTTTGTGGCATAAATTTGATTGATGCAAGCCTATTGAACAATTGTATATGAAAACAATGGCACTTGCAAGTTTGTGGAAAAAACTAGAATTTGATCCCTTTATGTTTATACCTATGGCATGGGCTATATACATTAACTAAGTCTAAATTAAGGCTTATGTAAACATGTTATAGATTAAAAACCTTTTATGCCTACTTGGCCCAAAAACTATGATATCATTCTCATGTTTATTTGTAAGTATAATTGGATCTATGTTAAGTATCGTTTGGGTTTCATAAACTATGCAAGTTCATGTTTATTTGCAATTATAATTGGATCTATGTTAAGTATCGTTTGGATTTAATAATCCATGCAAGTTCATTTTGGAATAGGCTATGTGATTAGATGTTATAATTGAACATTTTGGTGAATATACAACATGCTAGTTTTGTGGTTGACATTATGCCAAGTTAAACATGTCTAAAAACAAGTTTGTATTATCCTAAACTACGCCATTTCAAATGTTACATACTTAGTTATACTTTGATTTGAATGCAAGTTCACATGGCCCATCATTTATGTTAGTATCGCTAAATTGCTAGTTCATGCACCACACACCTTTATGTATTACATGTTCTTGATTTCCCCTTTTTCTCACGTTTATAAAGTTGGGCTGAATTGTGACAAGCCCAACACATGTTGCGAACAAACGGGGGTAATGACGTTGGGTGTAAAACATGAAAATATATGTTGGCATGGTTGGCACATGCCAACGGCAATGACATTTAAGCGATATGAATAGACATACCCAAGAATGAAAGATATGACATTTACATATATAATTGTGAAATAATAAAATATGTAAATTTAGAAAACACGATATGCTTAACCCGAGGTTGGGTTGAGTTGTGATGTAAACTTGCCCGGACCCGCCAGGCTGTCTAGTAGTCACAACAATACCTATCCAATGTGGGTGGTTAAGCATTGAGCCCAATAATGACCCGAGGTTAAACTGAGCTACGGTATAAACCTGCCCGGAACCGACCGGCACATCCAGAAACCATAGCAATATCTGTTTAATGTGAGTGGTCAGGAGCTCTAAGAGGCTAAGGACAGATGGTAGGGTTAAGTCAACTATAAACACTTAACCAAATTAAACATGTTAACAAGAATTGATGGGTGGGGGTTAGGTAAATACAAACACTTAACCACTTAACATGTTTGACTAGAAAATCCTGGTAACGAGGGACCCATTTCAGCAGTAACCCAAGTTAGGTATCATGGTACCCTGAAACTAGGCAGGGTGGGGCACGATTACTGGACTGATTGTAAGCGGTCAAATGACGGCGGTGGGTGCACAGTGTAGGTCTAACGGGGTGCGGGCGTGCACACACTTCGGAGTAGACAACCAGGGCACTAGGGACACCAGTAGTATAACCTATGCCTTCTAGAATTTGTGTCGGGGCCACCACCATGGGTCCTGATACACCCCATGGAGGGACCAGCATAGGTATCTACAATTCTTGGGGGCTGTATAACACATGTTAATGCGAGTAGGAGCCGATCTTTAAATAAAAATGGGGATCACTTCACCCTCAGCATGGGGTGCCAGTTAGAATAAACTCAAGTAGGTGCAGAGATATAGTATGGGTGCGATAGTACGTTCGACACTTCTTTAGCTTGTGACACTTTCCTATTTTCTGTTTATATCCATCATGTCCTTTTCTTTTTCACATACTGAAGAGTTACTAGATTTATTTAGGCTTTATGTCTAACCCTATTTATTTTCGTCTTCTTTTCTTTCGTTCCCCCCCTAGGTCCACAGGGAGGAAACAACTCAGCTCAGTCAGACTCTTTACAAGCTCCAAGAACGTAGATGTATGATTTGGATCTCTTTTGCTCGGATTATGGCTTTGGATATCACTTTGGGGATTTTTGTCACTTTATTTATGTTTTATGCTTCTTTAATAATCAAGACAGTAATGAGGTTGTAATGTTGGAAGTATTTCGAGACAATTATGGAATGTTTGTTTTGAACACGTGTTGATGAAATAAAAGTTGTTTGGTTTCTGCTGTTTAAAATATGTGTATTTATACCTGTCTTGAGTTTATCTGTGGCTTTTACTTATAAATCTCCACCAATGTTAAGGCATTCCCTTTGTAAGTGACCTTAACGGAGGTGGGGTGTTTCAACTACATAAATGGGAGGTGTGACAAGATAGACAAGATAAGGTGTATACACTTCTTTAATGGTTACTCTACACTATTACTAGCATAACCAGAATGAGATTTTCCCTTCCACTTTAATGTGGTAGACTCAGGGCATATGCCCAAAACATACCCTAACCACTACCCTAATCGATCGGCTCCCTACTCCATAGACACTTTGTGCCGGCCCCACGGTAGGATGTATCACATCATACAGTGGCAACCCTTCACTGATATGCACAGGCCCATATTTACTGGTGTCACGGTCATCTTATCCCACTTAGCCCGGCTCATGCACGCAAAGGGCCCGGTCGGTTTGCCCTGCCCACACCGTCCTCCACGTTTAGGTCTCTTACAATCAGTCAACAAGAGTGTCCCCTCTCCGCCAAGTATGGATTATTTTATTTGATAATAACTCCGGGTTACTGACTGAAATGGGTCCCACACAATATGATACAAGCTCTCCTCTTTGTCTTGTATCCCCCATTAGGTTTTACACTGACTATGTATACCACTAGGTGTCTTTAATTATATAGCCTAATTAAGTTATGCTTACCCTAAAAGGTGTCTTTAATTACATAACTTTATTATTTTTTCTGGTTATGTATAGCACTAGGTGTCTTTAATTACATAAACTTATCGGGTTAAGTTTGTGGGCCTATATGTAAATATTACCCACCCCCTCCAGATTTACTTAACCCATCCACTACTCCAATCAATTTTGTAACACCGCACTTCCGTTAATGTCACTCACAAAGGGAATGCCTTAACTTCGGTTTACAAGATAGATATGTAAAGTAGTACTTGAAAAATTTATAACTTTATTACAGCAGAAATAGAAATATGTTTGGTTACATCATAATACCAAAACCCAAGTACACAAATATCAGCCTTATACAAAATCCTTCAGAATGCACAATTTTAAAGCCATAATCCCCAACAAAGAATGCCATAAATAGGTAGAACCAAAGCCAAGCTATATTTCAAGCACTTCTAGCACTTCAAGCAGATGGAACCAGAATCAAGCTCCTATGTTTCCACCCTGAGAACCTAGGGTGGGGGGGAGGGGGGAGAAATGGAAGAAAAGAGGCAAAACAAACTAGGTCAGGCATACATCTGGTGAGTACAGTGACTTTCAGCATATAAACAGATAATAATATCATGACATGCAAATAAAACTGGATGAGAGATAACCATGACTGGAGTAGCAGGTTAATAGAAGAGACAGAATGATATAGGCTAAACTAAGTTTCTTACTGGGTTTTCACTTCTCTGCACTAATACTTGTATAACAGAATTAGGTGTTGTCCTAATATCTAAACAGAAGACAGAACGATCTCTTCATAAACACGATGCTAGTAATGGGCCTTTACCACCCTAACAGAGACAGATGTACAGAAACAGAATGCTAGTAATGGGCCTTTACCATTCGAACAGAAACAGATGGTACAGAAACAGAATCATGAACGAAATTAGAGACATAAATAGAATAATCCCTACGAAAACAGAATATTAGAATTAGGTGTACAGTAGTAATGGGCCTTTATCACCACAACAGACAGTACCACATAGAAACAGACAGGTCTTACCACCCCAACAGAAACAGACGGTACCCCAACAGAAACAGACAGTACTAAGTGTACCCTAAATTCTACCCCAAGCGATCGGCTCCCTAATACATAAATACCCTGTGTCGGCCCCACAGAAGGGTGTATCACTCCCTAAAGTGGCAACCTATCGACACAGACCTATTTACAGTTGTCACGGTATCTTACATCCTGAGAGTAGACCGGATCCATGCACGCACATGACCCGGTTGGAATGCGCTATCAACACCCCTCGCCATTATCAGAGTGAACCTCTTACAATTAGTTCAGTAAGCGTGCCCTAGACCCCTACCTAGTTTTGGGTCATGGTTTTGATACCAGAAAGGGTTATTGACTAATATGGGTCCCAAACAACAGATGACACAAGTAATTGCCCTTCCTAACCTTTTGTCCCCAGACTAACAGATTTCAGGTTAACTTACATACAGATTTCTGATGTATAAAGTTCAGATTAACTAGTTCTCGGATCAGACTTGTAAGTTAACAAGTTTTCAGACTAGCATATACAAATTAATAAGTTTTCAGATTTAACGGATCAAATTACAGATTAACGGAATTACAGATTGTTTCACCTAACCTTGTATTGGGCCTACAGACTTTCAAATGGGTTTATTAGATTCATCAGTCCAGTTGTTTTAACCCTATCCACCCAACACGTTTTAGGTATCACATTTATCTTAGATTTGCGATAATTAAATATTAATGCGCAGACCTCTCACATTAGGTCGGTAGCTTGTGGCCGCTGGATGTGCCGGGCGGTTCCGGGAAGACTTCTTCCACAAGCCAGAACTAACCTCATGTCTAAGTATCTTTATGCCTACGACCTCTCACATTGGACTGACAATTTGTGGTTGCTGGTTAAGCCGGTTGGGTCCGGGCAGGCTTCTACCGCAAACAGAGTCTAACCTCGTGTCTCGGCTTTCTTATTTTAGCTAAAGTATTCATTCGCAAATTATGCCAATATTAGACTAATTATGCTAATTTGACAAATTAACTTCTTTACAAGTTACAGTAGATTATCCAAAGTTCTATTAACATGTTTTGCTCAATTTTAGATCGAGCCTACAGATTTTCATACCCCAAATTACCGCGTTTAGTTTCAACAGTTTTAGCAAATTAGGCAATTTAATCATCCTTAAAATTCCATTGACATACCTCTCTTAATCATAAAATTAAGCCTAATTTCACATGCTCAAATTATGTTCATAATTTATAGTATAACATATGCCCCAATTTTTTAGTTAAACTTACATAATACAGAATATTCTCCAAAAACCCCAAATCATGATATACAATATGAATTATGCCAAATTATAGCCTTTGATTTCAACGTATGTAAATATCCAAAATCCCCATTTAGGCGTATTCACAATTAATAGTTATCCTATTTTAATATAGACCTTTTACGCCTAAATTATATATCCTTTTTCTTTCAAGTCATAGATCATCATATAAAATATGCCCTCAAATCTAGATCTTAAATTACAACATATATTATGTCCTCAAAATCAGATCATGCATTATTTTCCCAAATTACAAGTCATATGTTTTCATACAATAATTCTCCTTCTTCCAAGTCATAAACTATCATATATAGTATGCCTAGATCTAGATCTTAAATTACAACATATGCCCTTTTCTTAAATCAGTCACAAACCAGTCATGTCCAATTATGCATCATTCATTATTTTCCCCAAATTTAGCGTTCGTGCATCAATCTCTTAAGAGAATTGGCTTAGGCTCGTGGTAGCCTGGCTATAGAATAAAAGGAAGGAAGAGATACAGAATAGTTACAAAAATAAGATAGATCTACACAGAAAAACAGATCTGATGCATAATCTCCATTTCAGATTTATAACCATGTCAAGATCATAATTAAATTTCATATCTGAAAATAACCGTACTCACAATTCGTGGTTTAAGAAAGAGGAGGACAATTCTGGGATCTGATTTTGTGGAGTTGATTTAGCTTTCCGTTGATGTAGGCGTTGATTTGTTATCTTTTAATCCTATTCAGATTGGAAGAAGAAGCACTTGTTCTAGCTTAGGTTTCAGCAGAGTAGCGATGCCACTGATTTATTTTAATATGAATTAGAGCAGAGTATAGGCATAATGAAATTGTGTAGAGAGAAAGTGAGGTTTGGGGGTGTTTAAATAGCTTAGGAGCAATGAATCAGGTCAGAACGGGCATCTAAATACAGAAAAATGGATCTGTCCTCGGATCTGGAAAAGGGGGAAGGTCGACCCCCAGGTCGACCCCATGGTCGACCTGTTTACCCAGGTCTACCCCCAGGTCAACCTCCTGGTCGACCTGGGTCCTGGGCGGGAATTTTCCCGCCCAGCCCGGGTGTGTGTTTTGAATTTGAATTTCGAGCTGAGCTATTTTAATTCTTCTAGAACTTCTGAAGGTCATAACTGCTTCATACGGGGACAGATTTACGCAAACTCGGACTATCTCAAGAAGAATTCCGAGACGAAGGCAACGACGTAACTTGTTTCCCTTAATTCTTCTTTTAAAAATTGATTATACTTTGTTTTGTTACTTTATGTTCACAGAAAATACGGGGTGTTACATTCTCCCCTCCTTAAGCGATTTCGTCCCCGAAATCTTCAAGTTAAGAAGAATGTGTCCTACCATCCAATCACCCATCTACTCAACCATCATCCACAAGCATCCATTGTCCTTAGAAAACTTTTAATGTTGTACGAACATATGCAAAAGTGTATGTATATGTCTATTATCTAATGCAAAGATCAGGTGGTCTGCTGATTTAGTTGACCTCCTCAATGTGAATTATGTCAGTGCCATGAGTCCACTTATGTATGCAAGAAATCCTATTTGATACACATCATTTCTATATGAGTGCATAACCATTCATCTAAATGAAACATCCATGTGATGAGCCAAAGATTTTGCATCCACAAAAACCGAAAAAAATGTACACACATCCATATGCAGTATGAGAGTGTTTTTTGAGCCGATCTAGTGCCTAGTGTGTTTATATGCATCCACCAGCAACCACTTGCAATCACTTGCATCCACTTGCAACCATCAAACATAACATGTCTCAAACACATGTTTACACCCATTAGTTTCTACCTAAAGGTCGAAGAATCGATCGATAGGATACAGCCGAGTGATAGAAGCAAGTACAAAAGTTCTATTCCCATTAGACATCGGTTAAGAGAATAAATCCCTAAGTATCAACCCCGAAGACTGAAATAAACATCAGATTGACACTCAGAGAATTACTCCCATTAAACAATTTCAAAACTGGAAATCTATTTCACGCTTCGAGTAAAAAACCCCTATCCTTTTCAGAAATATTCAGATACTTACAGACTACTAGTACAGATCAGATTATCAAATGATTCTTAGGAAACTAAGCATGATAAAACTCCATATCCCACAAAAACCAGAATTTATGCGTCACAGTCAACTTAATGCTTAACACAGATACCTTCAAACCCTAATTTATCACAAACAGATGAGTCGTAACCCTCATGAGGTTTGAGACTGTAGCGGGATCAGAAACAAGACTAGTATTAAAGTGCAGATTCTCAATTATAGAATAAAAATGCCAGAATGAAAAAGAGTTTTAACTCAATAATCAGATAAGGAAATTAATCCTTCTATAGAAATTTTCCTATCTCTACCCTATCTACCAGTCACGTGAGCATTCGCCTGCCCTACAGAAGTAGGTTCTGCCCTCTGCCCTTGCACACGTTTCTTCGGGCAGTCCCTAGTGAAGTGTCCCATTTCTCTACAGTTGAAGCAAGCGCCCTTCCTCTTTCTGCAATCCTTGTTCAGATGAGTCAAGCTTCCACAAGTAAAGCACTTTTTCTCCTTCTTTTCTTCAGACTTTTCATCCTTCTTTTGTGTTTCCTTATTGTGCCACACTTTCTTGTTCTGTGGTCCTTCGAGCTTTTCCTCTTTCTTCTCACTTTTGGCTTCCTTTTCATGCATTAATGCCATGCCAACCAATTTCTCGAAGGTAGCCCACATAGGAATGTGGGTCATAGACAACCCATGTAGCGGCTCATTCAAACCTTTAACGAATCTCAGGGCCTTCTTCTCAGGTGTGTTCACCAAGTCTAAGCCGAATCTCGCCAACTGATTGAACTGTTGACGTACTCCTTCATTGATGAATTCCCTTGCTTCAATGCTAAAAACCTCTCCATGTATAATTTCTCTTCCGCTCACGAGAGGAATTTCATCTCAAACCCGTGCCTGAAATCCATCCATGTCTCTACCGGACGCTCTCTATTCGTGACCTCCCACCAAAACCAGGCTTCGTCTTTCATTAGCCAAGCAGCTAATTGGACCTTCCTTCCATCTTCTATCTCGAAGATACCAAATAAATCTTCCACCTCCTTAAGCCAATTTTGAGCTTCAACAAACATCTCTGCTCCATGAAAAGGTTTCCCGCCCATTGCCCGAAATCTTTGCATATCTTCGAAAAAGTATCAATGCAGGGAGGAGGAGGAGGAGGAGCGTCTGTTGGGCCTGCGGCGGTGGCCCTAGCCTCCAGATACCTTCTGAACCAAGTTGGTATCGGTATGCCCTCGGGTAACCCAGACATGCAGAAAAGAAAATGAAGAGATTCAAAACAGAAAATTTGAAAGACAGATATATGGCTTTTGGGGATTATGTTTTTCCAAATAAACTTTACTTTTGAAAATACTTCCTTTTTAAAACCTTTAAAAAAAAACTCAATCTAATATGGTAACCTTCAGCTCTGATACCAAGTGTAACACCCCACTTCCGTTAATGTCACTCACAAAGGGAATGCCTTAATTTCAGTGGAACGTTATAAGTAAACAGAACAAAAATTTACAAGATAGATATGTAAAGTAGTACTTGAAAGATTTATAACTTTATTACAAAAGAAATAGAAATAAGTTTGGTTACATTATAATACCAAAACCCAAGTACACAAATATCAGTTGTAACACCTCACCTCCGCTAGGGTCACTCACAAAGGGAATGCACTAGTTTTGGTGGAGTATTATCTACATAAACATACATAGAGATATCACAAGGCAGAACATAAATAAAGCAGCGGTAGAAATTAAAAACCCAATTTTTATTACTTTCAAGAAAATAGTCAAAACCTCATATATCCAAGGTACAAATTATTCCATTACATCAAGTTCTAGATAAAGAAGAATAAACTTAAGATAACAAAAGTAAATTATTCTCCATAAATAGCAGAAGTGCAGCCATAGCATAACTCAAGACCAAACCGTACATGAGCTGACAGATAAACATAGGGATGATAATAAGACTGGCAAGATAACTAAGATATCAAGATAAATCAAGTCTAGCATCGCATATTCAAGATTCGCTGCACCAACTGTACTAGTATTGTAACCCATGTCAAGTATTAATCATGAAATGATCTCTTGGCCCAATATCATGAAGTGACCCATTACGGGGTCCTACGATATGATCTACTAATCGATCGGCTCCCTACAAGTTCTAGCTCGTCATGTGTCTGTGTCATACGGCCCAATCATGAAATGTAGTCACCTGTGCTAGGTCCACCATAGGGTGTATTAAGCCCTAGGGTGCCAACCACCGACATGAATCAAGCACGCACAATGTAAACCTACTGGTGCCCAATGCCTGCTTTTTCAACTCCAGACTACGTGCACGACCATAGTCCGCCTGAACCTACAATGGCGCACCTACTCAGCCGTCGTTCTGGTCGCTTACAATCAGCCCAGTAATCGTGCCCCACCCTGCCTAGTCCCAGGGTATCGTGATACATCTAAGTGGGTTACTGCTGAAAAGGACCGCATAACTAGGGTTTCTAATGGGTTAAGTGTTGTCATTCAAATCTGTGACTTAACCCTATTCAAATCATGTATCAAGTTGGTTAAGTGTGTTCAAGAGGTTCATGACTTAACCCTACCAAATCATCGTGTCAAATTGGTTAAGTATATCCAAGTGGTTCATGACTTAACCCTATTATGTGGCATTAATTTATTAATGCACCCCAACCTCTCACATTAGACTAATTGTTGTGGTCACTGGATTTGCCGGGCGGTTCCGGGCAGATTTACACCACAACATAGTCTAACCTCGGGTTTTACGTGCGATTATGACCAACTACCCACATTGGATCCTATTGTTTGCAGTCACTGTATTCGCCGGGCGGTTCCGGGCAGATTTACATTGCAAACTCAACCCAACCTCGAGTTAGCCATTTTCAAATTCATTCTAAGTGTCATGTCCAGATTCAAGTTTCGAATCTAAATTCATGTCATGTTTCATGTCAAATCGTGTCAATTTCATGTCCATATCCAGGTTCAAGTTATAACAATGTTCATGTTTCAAGTTTATAGTAAATTCTGGTTTGCCTAAACTACCCAAATCGTATTCCCATCGCACGTGAATTCGAGTGGATACAAACAAATCCAATTAGGGAATAACATAGAAAGAACGGGTATAAGGTGGCAAAAGTGATTATAAGTCAAGCATGGTATAACTTGAGGTAAATTACTACAACAATACTGGCATATGGAATAGTGGTCTCAAATAACTAACTTAGCAAAATAGGGTGATAGTCATGGTATCTGTTGACATAAGATAATAACCCCAAACTTGTGAATAACAAATAATTCAACATCATAGGCATGTTAACATCATGGACCTGAGGGGTTTAGGTTTACAACATGTTTTAGGCCCCAAATCAGTTTCATATAAATATTACCACAAGTCAAGATTCAAGATGAATAGATCTAAGATGAACAAATAGTGGATCCAAAATACTAGATTCAAAATGAACAATGATAGGTCCAAGATATACAATGATAGGTCCAAGATGATTGTCATACTTATGTTCAATTTTAATTTACAACATGTCCATATTAAGTTTAAAGTTTAGATCTAAAAGTAACTGGGGCTTACAGATTGTGGTTTGAGAATTAGAAAACAAAGAGGCGATGTTGAATCTCGAGTCTAACAGAAATCCCCCAAACAGCAATACTCTACACGTAGCCTTGTTGGAGAAGAAGCAATTCCTTTTCTTTAATTTTTCAACCAAAGTTTTAGCAGCATAAGAACAGAGAGAATTTGTGTAGAGAGACTAGAGTTAGGGGCTGTTTATATAGGGTCAGGCCAATGAATCTAGACAGAAATCGGACTAGAAACATCAGAGTGAATTCTGACTCAAAAATGGGCTCGGCAACCAGGTCGACACCCAGGTCGACACTATGGTCGACCTGGTCCTGGACAAGTCGACTCTATGGTCGACCCCCAAGTAGACCTGGTTCTGGGCGGGTAATTTTCCGGCCAGTCCGTTCTGGGGTTTGAATTCGAATTCTGAGCTGTTTTGAACTTGAAAATTTCTGAAAACTTCGAAGGGTCATAACTTGGTCATACGGACTCCGATTTTTGAAAACTCGGACTCGTTTCAAAGCAGAATTTCAAGACGAACGTAATGGCTTAACCCGTTGCCCTTGATTCTTATTTTAAAATTTAATTCTGCCTTGATTTATAGTTATAACACGTTATAAAAATACAGGTTGTTACATTAGTCTTATACAAAATCCTTCAGAATGCATAATTTTAAAGCCATAATCCCCAACAGAGAATGCCATAAATAGGTAGAACCAAAGCCAAGCAATATTTCAAGCACTTCTAGCACTTCAAGAAGATGGAACCTGAATCAAGCTCCTATGTTTCCACCCTGAGAACCTGGGGGGGAGGGAAACGTAAGAAAAGAGGCGAAACAAACTGGGTCAGACATACGTCTGGTGAGTCCAGTGACTATCAGCACATAAACAGATAATAATACCATGACATGCAAATAAAACTGGATGAGAAATAACCATGACTGGAGTAGCAGGTTAACAGAAGAGACAAAATGATATAGGCTAAACTAAGCTTCTTACTTGGTTTTCACTTCTCTGCACTAATACTAGTATAACAGAATTAGGTGTTGTCCTATTATCTAAACAGAAGACAGAACGATCGCTTCAGAAACATGATGCTAGTAATGGGCCTTTACCAACCTAACAGAAATAGATGTACAGAAACAGAATGCTAGTAATGGGCCTTTACCACCCGAACAGAGATAGATGGTACAGAAACAGAATCAGGAACGAAATCAGAGACAGAAACAGAATAATCCCTACGGAAACAGAATATTAGAATTAAGTGTACACTAGTAATGGGCCTTTACCACCCCAAGCGACGGTACCACACAGAAATAGACAGGTGTTACCACCCCAACAGAAACAGACGGTGCCCCAACAGAAACAGACAGGATTAAGTGTACACTAAATTCTACCCCAAGCGATCGACTCCCTAATACATAAATACCCTATGCCGGCTTCACAGAAGTGTGTATCACTCCCTAAAGTAGCAACCTATAGACATAAACCTATTTATAGATGTCATGGTGTCTTACATCCTCAGAGCAGACCGGATCCACGCACGCACATGACCCGGTTGAAATGCGCCATCAACACCCCTCGCCATTATCAGAGTGAACCTCTTACAATTGGTTCAGTAAGTGTGCCCTGGACCCCTACCTAGTTTGGGTCATGGTTTTGATACCAGAAAGGGCTACGGACAAATATGGGTCCCAAACAACAGATGACACAAGTAATTGCCCCTCCTAACCTTGTGTCCTTAAACGAAGAGATTTCAGATTAACTTACTTACATATTTCAGATGTACAAAGTTCAGATTAACTAGTTCTCAGATCAGACATGTAAGTTAACAAGTTTTTAGACTAACAGATACAGATTAACAAGTTTTCAGACGTAATGGATCAGATTACAAAATAACGGACTTACAGATTGTTTCACCTAACCTTGTACTGGGCCTACAGACTTTCAAACGGGTTTATTAGATTCATCAGTCCAGTTGTTTTAACCCTATCCACCCAACACGTTTTAGGTATCACATTTATCTTAGATTTTCATTAATTAAATATTAATGTGCAGACCTCTCACATTAGGTCGGTAGCTTGTGGCCGCTGGATGTGCCGACGGTTCTGGGCAGACTTCTGCCATAAGACAGACCTAACCTCGTGTCTAATCATCTTTATGCCTACAACCTCTCACATTAGACTGACAGTTTGCGGTTGCTGGTTAAGCCGGTTGGGTCCGGGTAGGCTTCTACCGCAAACAGAGTCTAACCTCGTGTCTCAGCATTCTTATTTTAGCTAAAGTATTCATTCGCAAATTATGTCAATATCATACTAATTATACTAATTCGACAAATTAACTTCTTTACAAGTTACAGCAGATTATCCAAAGTTCTATTAAGATGTTTTGCTCAATTTTAGATCGAGCCTACAGATTTTCATACCCCAAATTACCGCGTTTAGCTTCAGTAGATTTAGCAGATTAGGCAATTTAATCATCCTTAAATTCCATTGACATACCTCGCTTAATCATAAAATTAAGCCTAATTTCACATGCTCAAATTATGGTCCTAATTCATAATATAACATATGCCCCAAATTTCTAGTTAAACTTACATAGTACAGAATATTCTCCAAAAACCCCAAATCATGATATACAATATGAATTATGCCAAATTATAGCCTTTGATTTTAGCGTATGTAAATATCCAAAATCCCCATTTAGGCATATTCATAATTAATAGTTATCCTATTTTAATATAGACCTTTTACGCCTAAATCGTATATCCTTTTACTTTCAAGTTATAGATCGTCATATAAAATATGCCCCCAAATCTAGATATTAAATTACAACGTATATAATGTCCTCAAAATCAGATCATGCATTATGTTCCCAAATTACAAGTCTTATGTTGTCATACAATAATTCTCCTTCTTCCAAGTCATAAACCGTCATATATAGCATGCCTAGATCTAGATCTTAAATTACAACATATGCCCTTTTCTTAAATCAGTCACAAACCAGTCATGTCCAATTATGCATCATTCATTGTTTCCCCCAAATTTAGTGTTCGTGCGTCAATCTCTTAAGAGAATTGGCTCAGGCTCGTGGTAGCCTAGCTATAGAACAGAAGGAAGGAAGAGATACAGAATAGTTACAACAATAACATAGATCTACACAGAAAAACAGATCTGATTCATAATCTCCAATTCAGATTTATAACCATGTCAAGATCATAATTAAATTTCATATATGAAAATAACTGTACTCACAATTTTTGGTTCAAGAAAGAAAAGGACAATTCTGGGATCTGATTTTCTGGAGTTGATTTAGATTTCCGTTGATGTAGGCGTTGATTTGTTATCTCTTAATCCTATTTAGATTGGAAGAAGAAGAAGCACTTGTTATAGCTTAGGTTTCAACAGAGTAGCGATGCCATTGATTTATTTTAATATGAATTAGAGTAGAGTACATGCATAATGAAATGGTGTGGAGAGAAAGTGAGGTTTGGGGGTGTTTAAATAGCTTAGGAGCAACGAATCTGGTCAGAACGGGCGTCTAAATACAGAAAAATGGATTTGTCCTCAGATCTGGAATAGGGGGAGGTCGACCCCCAGGTCGACCCCATGGTCGACCTGTTTACCCAGGTCAACCCCCAGGTCCTAGTTGACCTGGGTCCTGGGCGGGAATTTTCCTGCCCAGCATGGGTGTGTATTTTGAATTCGAATTTGAATTTCGAGCTGAGCTGTTTTAATTTTTCTGAAACTTCTGAAGGTCATAATTTCTTCATACGGGGTCCGATTTACGCAAACTCGGACTCTATCTCAAGCAGAATTCCAAGAAGAACGCAATGGCATAACCCATTTCCCTTAATTCTTCTTTTAAAAATTAATCATACTTTGTTTTGTTACTTTATGTTCACAGAAAATACGGGGTGTTAAAAATTTACTTAACCCTATCCATAGTTCAATATCATACAATCCCTATGAATTAGATTTGGTTAAGTAATCTAATTCATTACCATGTCCATTTATGGTTTATAATGGGCTAGACCTCCCACATTACGCCTACAACGTGTGGATGTTGGATATGCCGGTCGGGTCCGGGCGGTCTTATTCCACAGTTGGGCCTAACCACTAATGCAACCTAACCTTGTGTCATAAGTGCAATTACAATTCCTAATTGGAATTACTAGACATTCCATTAATTAACTAATTAATTAATCCTTTCCTTTTATAGGTGGTAATACCCATTTTACCCAATAATTTGAATTATATATCCAAAAATGTTCATATTCAAATTATGCAAATATTAACCCTTTTCCCCCGTTCCTTAACTAGCGTCCTCACAAAATTGGCAGCATGCCTAGGCTAGACAATAGCCTAGTCATAAATAATAATAGGGAAAATAATGGGAATATAACCAAAGTGATCATCTTGGCATAAACATAAACTAGCATGATAATAAGGTGAACATACATACTGGCATGGACATGAAATTGTCATCATCACAGGGTGGACATAAAACTAATGAACGGTTGAAATTCAATTGATTCTAACATAACTATGATGTCACGATAAGCATAGCTGGATCTAAATTTGCAATTTAGATGTCTAATCGATTTTAGATCTAACATGATAACACAAGATGACAAATTAGATCACATAGTTCAGATCTAGAGGTTAAAATAGATATAACATGATAACACAAGGTGATAAATTAGATCACATAATTCAAATCTAGAGGTTAAAATTGATCTAATATGATAACACAAGGTGATAAATTAAATCACATAATTCAGATCTAGAGGTTAAAATAGATCTAACATGATAACACAAGGTGATAATTTAGATCTGATTTACAGTTTCAATGTCCACATGAATTAGATCTACTAGTTTAGAAATAGATCTACACAATCCACATCATAGCATGTCATATAATTTACAATTAATATTAATATTTAGATCCAATCCAAACCAATTCAAGGTGACATATGTTCATGATTTACGTAATGATTAGATCTATCCGATGATATAACTGTCCAAATTAACAGATTTATATTAACCACAATATAGTTACAAACCATGATCCACAATAATAACATAGTAGAATAATCAAAATTGAATTGAATCTAGAGAAGTAGATCTATCATTACATAGCATAAGATATGATAATAGCATAGATTCAAGGTTTACAACGTATCCAAATCACAGTCTTTCATAGTTTACTTCTATTCATTTAAACCTAAAAATAATTAGAAACTCACAGCGTTAGGTTTACAGAATAGAGAAGAATGGATCTTGGATTTCTGGATTTGATTTGACTTAGTTGACAGAAGAAGATAAGGGATCCAGTTTAATTCACACATCGGCAGAGTTTAGCTACCATTGATTTTTTGGTTAGAAAACAAGAGAATTGAGGTATATTTATAGCTGCAGAACCCTTTGGAATAGACTGCCACATAAGCCCTAGGGTGAATCAGGTTGCGGGTCGCCTCCACTTCGAAAAAGGCCCAAATACCCAAAAACTATTCTCAGCACACTTTACAAGTGCGCCAATGTAAAATTGCTTTGGCGCAATTGTGAAGTGCGCCTGTTATACCTGGTTTGATTTTTCAAACTTTTATCGTCCGTAACTTCTTCATATGTTATCCGTTTTACTCAAACTAGGTGTCTATCCTGACCAGAATTTCGAGATGGACGTAATGACGTAGTCTGTTTCCCTTAATTCTTAATATTAAATTAATTGTTATTTAATTTATCCTCTTTAATTTTAACAAAATTATGGGGTGTTACATTCCCCCATTCTTAAAGGATTTCGTCCCCAAAATCTCCAAGTTGAGAAGAATGCATATCCTACCATCCATCATCCATATACTCATCCATCAATGACTGACATCCATTGTCCTTAAGCATTTCTAATGATTACATGAACATGTTTTCAAAGGTGTGTGTATATGTACCAATGCTAATGCGAAGATCAGGCGGTCTACTGATTCAGTTGATCTCCTTAATGCAATGTATGTTAGTGCCATGAATCCAATATGTATGCAAATAAGCCTATTATAACATGTAAGCTCTATATGTGTGCACACTCATTCGTCCAAATGCAACATCCATATGCTAGTTCATCCATTTCCATCTATAAAAGAAAAGAAAATGCACACACATCCATATGTAGTATGAGAGTGATTGAGCCGATCTAGTGCTTAATGTGTGTATGTATGCATCCACAGGCAACCACTAACAAACACTTGCATCCGTTAATCGTAACATGTCTCAAACACAAGTTTACATCCATATAATTCATATCTAAAGGTCGAAATATACTATGGATAAGATATACACAAATGATAGAAACAAGTACTGATAAAGCTTTGAAAAAGGAGTTAAGAACATACCCTTGAAAAGAAAAGGGTATGAAGCATGAATCTTGTCTTCGGTCTCCCAAGTCATATTCTCTGGGTTATCTCTTCATTGAATCTTTAGCAACTTGATCTCTTTACTGCGTAGCATCTTAACTTCTGATCCCAGAATACGGGTAGGGAATCGCCTGACTGTCACCTCCCGTTCCACTACGACTTCTTCCAACACACTCGGCTCAATGTTTACTATGGTGTCATGCAGGCACTTCCACAGATGGGAAACGTGGAAAACATCATGAACACCGGATAGATTGTCTGGGAGTTTTACTCTATAGGCCATTTGGCCAATCCTCTCGGTTATGGTAAATGGTCCCATAAACATAGGTGTCAACTTCCCTACTGATCCGAAGCGAACCACATTCTTCAGAGGTGAAACTTTGATAAAAACAAAGTCTCCTACTTCAAATTAGAGGTCAGTCCTTCTCTTGTATGCATAGCATTTCTGCCTATCTTGAGCTGTCTTCATCCGCCGTCGAATAAGTTCAATCCTTTTAGACGTTTCCCTAACCATATCTTGTCCAAGTAATAATCTTTCTATAGACTCCCATCAACAAGTTGGTGATCTACAGGATCGTCTGTACAATGCTTCGAAGGGTGTCATGCCGATGCTAGCTTGATAACTGTTCTTATAGGCAAACTCTACTAAAGGAAGATGCTCTTTCTAAGTCCCTCCTAAGTCTAGGACACACAGCCTCAAAAGATCTTCAAGAATCCTTTTCACCCTCTCTGTCTGTTCATCGGTCTGAGGATGATAAGCGGTGCTCAAACACAACTGTGTACCTAATGCTTCTTGCAAGCTCCTCCAAAATTCACTAGTGAAGATGGGTTCATGATCGCTCACGATGCTGGAAGGTACTCTATGAAGACAAACTATCTCACGGACATAAATTGCTGCCAACCATGGTGTCGTCCTTTTACTCTTAACTGGAATAAAGTGAGCACTCTTAGTTGGTTTATCCACCACAACCCAGATACTGGTGTTGCCTTTCTTCAATCTAGGCAAACCATCTATGAAATCGATAGAGACGCTCTCCCATTTCCACTGAGGAATCTCCAACGGATAAAGTAATCCATCAGGCTTCTTTTGCTCAGCATTGACTTGCTGGCAAACTAAACATTGAGAAACAAATTCGGCCACATCTTTCTTTATCCCAGCCCAAAAGAAAACCCTCTTCATGACCCTGTACATCTTATCACCGCCTAGATGAATAGTCATCTTAGAATGGTGGGCTTCTTCTAGGACTGCCTTTATCAAACTTCCAGTTTGAGGAACACAAAGCCTTCCATCTCGTCGTAACCACCCCTTTTCATCTATGGCATATCTTCTGAGGTGACTAGAAGTCTCCCCTCTTCTGAGCTTATCCATGATGTCTAGAATCTGTGGGTCACCTTGTTGTGAAGCTCCTATCTGGTCCATAAGAGTCGATCGTATCTCCAAGGATGTAAACAAATCAGGCAAAATCTCGATGGAGGGTCTAAAATCAAAAGATGATATGAACTCCAAGTTCTTTCTTTCTACAAACAGAGGACTTAAGGCCACCCTCTGCCTACTTAGTGCATCTGCCACCACATTACACTTACCATGGGTATAAGAAATCTCAAAATCATAATAAGCTAGAAACTCCATCCACCGTTGTTGCCTTAAATTGAGATCCTTCTGCGGGAACAGATACTTGAGGGATTTATGATCGGTGTATAACTCGAACTTCTCTCCAAGTAAATAATGACGCCATCTCTTTAACGCAAACACTATGGCAGCTAGCTCTAGATCATGGGTGGGGTAGTTCTTTTCATGACCCCTCAACTGTCTACCCCCATAACGCACTAATTCCCTTCTTGCATTATAACCGCACCAAGCCTTGTACCACACGCATCAGTGTAAACAGTAAACACCTTATTCCCGTCAGGCAAGGTTAAGACTGGGGTTGTTGTCAAAGCCCTCTTCAGTCGTTGGAAAGCAACGTCACAATCTATATCCCATGAGAATGCCAAGTTCTTCTTCGTCGGGCTGGTGAGTGGGGTTGATATCTTTGCGAAGTCCTTAATGAACTTCCTATAGTAACCTGCTAACCCAAGAAAGCTTCTCAACTTGGTTGCATTTTTAGGAACTTACCAATCTTGCACTGCAACCACCTTCGTGGGATCTACAGCTATCCCTTCTTTGGAAACCACATGCCCTAAGAATCTCACCTCTTTTCTCTAAAGATGGCATTTGGAGAATTTTGCTTTAAGCTGAGGGTCACGGAGAGTTTTCAAAACATCTCTCAAATGCTAGGCATACTGTAACACCCCAAATTTTTAATGACATTAAAGAGAATAATTAAATAATAATTAATTACATATTTAGAATTAGAGCAAACTGACTGCACCATTTCGTCTTAGTTTGCATAAAACGAACACTATGAAAAAGTTATGAGGGTTTTAAGTTTGTATATGCACAAAAATATTTTATATATACGCATGAGTCAGAGTTGAGTCAGAGATGAGTCAGAATCCTATCCAGAGGATTCAAATTCGAAAAGTTCCTCTGAGCGGTAAAATTCCCGCTCTAGGGGGTCAACCTCCTAGAGGGGTATCGACCTAAGGGTCGACCCACCCACAGGGGTGTCGACACCCCTAAGGATGACGTGGCACTTGAATTCAGGGGGTCTGGCAACTATATATATGTGTCATATTTCTCATATTCTCTTCATTAGGAGTCATGGAGGCCATATGCTGCTGGAGTGCGAACTGAACCGTTTTCTACAACAACATATTCTACAAATCCGATTCATAAATTCTAGATCCATTCTTCCTAAATTCTATAAACCTAACGTCGTGAGTTTCTAGATTACTTTTAGGTTTAGATAAATAAAAGTATACTTTGAAAGACTATGAAATGGATATGTTTTAAAGTATGATTCTGTGTTAATATGAAATTCTATACTATGTCATGACAGATATATTTTCCTGGATCTAATAAAATTGTGGGGGTTCGATTATGATGCTTATGTGGATCTTGAATTGTAACCATGTTATATTGGATGTACATCTATTAATTTGGACAATTGCAAAATTACTTGGATCTAGATCTCCATGTTAATCACCTTTCACCTGTCATATTGTGATACATTGAGATATGTTGTAAACTTGACATGTGAATCCACCTTTGGATCTAAACATATTATTATGTCACCCTAACTATGCTAGATCTCAGTAATTGGACACCTGATCTTTAATTTAGATCTCATTATGCTTGCTTGAACAACATAGTGATTGCCACATGTTACCAGTTTGATGTCCACTTTATTATGATGTTAATCACATGTCCATTCACTTTGTTATTGTGCCAGTTCATGTTTATGCCAAGACATGTTGAAACCATCACCCTTGTCATACTCCCTTTTTATTGTTATAGCTTGGCTACTTTATAGCCTAGATGCCGCTAAAATACATACAAATACATTAGAGAGGAAACAGGGAAAAAGGGATTATAACTGGCATGAATTATGTAATGTTTATGTGAAATGGGACATGTAATACAAAATGAGGAAAACATAGAAATAGTAACTTATAATGACATAGGTAGAGTTGAACTAATTTGGAATGTTTAGTAATTTACAATTAGGAATTGTAAATTGTACTTATGACATGAGGTTAGGTTACATTAGTGGTGAAGTATGCCCTGACCCGACCGGCATATCCAGCAACCACGAATGTTGAACCTAATGTGGGAGGTCTAAGTATGCAAATACGAATCGGGCTAAGACACGAGGTTAGGACCAACTGTGGAATAAGACTACCGGACCCGACCGGCATATCCAACATCCACACGTTGTAAGTCTAATGTGGGAGATCTAGCCCATTTATAACCATAATTGGATATGGTAATGAAATGGACTACTTAACCTAATTTAATATGACTATGGACTTAAGTTAGGGTTAAGTAAAATTGGATGGATATTGGTGGGTTAAGTAAATTAGAGGGAGTGGGTAATATGTATATATAGGCCCATGAACTTAACCCAGTAAGGTTATGTTATTAAAGACACCTAGTGGTATACATAAATGATAGATAATGTGATGAAGTTATGTAATTAAAGACACCCTTTAGGGTAAGCATAACCAGTATAGAGCTATGTAATTAAAGACACCAAAGGGTATACATGGTCAATGGAAAACCTATTGGGGGATACAAGACAAGGTGGAGAGCTTGTATCATATTGTGGGACCCATTTCAGTCAGTAACGTGGAGTTGGTATAAAGTAAAGAACTCCGTTATAGGAGGAAAAGGGGCACAATCACTGATTGATTGTAAGAGATCCAGACGAGATGGAGGTGTGGGCGGCGCAAACTGACTAGGGACATGTGTGAGCATGGGCCGGGCAGATGGGGCTAAGAAGACCGTGACACCAGTAGATATGGTTGTGCACACCATGGGTTGCCACTTTAGGAAGTGATATATCCTACTGTGGGGCCAGCACAGGATATCTACTGAGTAGGGAGCTGTTTGATAAGGGTAGGGGTTAGGCTATACTTGGACGTATGACCTAAGCCTACCAACTTATAGTGGAAGGGATCATCTCATTTCAGTTATACTAGTAGTAGTGCAGAGTAATCATTAGTGAGGCACATACACCTTAACTTGCTTACCTTGTCACACCTGCCATTTATGTAGTGATCTCCCTTATCCCCTTTATATGCCTGTCACGTTGCTTTTATTTATATACCGGCTAAAAGTAACTAGACTCGCCAGACTTTTTGTCCGATCCTGTTGTTTCTCCTTCTTTCTTCCGTTCCCCCTCCCGGTCCTTAAGGAGGAAACACTCAGACTTAATCAGGAATCAGATATCATCTTGCTAGGAGCTACTTCTGAAGTATGGCTCAAGTCCTTGTCTCTACTATGGCTTAACTCTTTTTATTTGGGGAATGATGCTTTTTATTTACTTATGTACTCTGATGGTGCAAGACATAAGTTATTATAATGTAATTTTTTTGTGTCTTATGAAATTTTGGATCATGGTAGTATTACTTATGTTTGAAATAAAAGTTTAAATTTTCCGCTTTTCCCTTATTTATATCTGTCTCGTTATTATTCTGTGTCTGTTTACCTATAGCGCTTCACGAAACTTAATGCATTCCCTTATTGAGTGACATTAACGGACGTGGGGTGTCACACTTGGTATCAGAGATGAAGGTTACCGGATTAGATGAAAGTTTTTGGAAATTATTTTCAAAAAGGTTTTAAAAGAAAAGCATTTCCAAAAGAAAAGTCTATTTTGAAAAACATTCCCCAAAAAGCCATATGTAGTATCCTTCGGTCCTTTATCTAAATTTCTTCCTTTTCCCTTTTTCAGCATGTCTGGGGACCAAAACATCCCTAACCTCCCAGAGGGAGTGACAATACTCGGATGGTTCCGGAGGTATTTGGAGGCCACAGCGCCAACCGAAGGCTAAAGAGATGTTCCTCCCCCAATTGCACCGGTCATTCCTCCTCCTCCCTCCAAATCTTACAACTTTGCCAAGATCTGCAAAGACTTCCGGGCTATGGGAGGAAGGCCATTCCATGGGAACGAGACATTCGTAGAAGCTGGGAATTGGCTTAAGGAGATAGAGGACTTATTCATAATCTTTGAAGTGGAGGACCAAAGGAAAATTCAATTAGCTGCTTAGCTATTAAAGGACGAAGCCTCATTTTGGTGGGAAATCACCCAAGCTAGACGTCCGGTAGAAACTTAGGAAGACTTTAGACAGAGGTTTGAAATGAAATTTCTTTCCCAAGCAGAGAGAAGCATACAGATGGAGAGGTTCTTAACACTCATACAAGGAAATTGGATGGTGATGGAGTATGTGGACAAGTTCAACCAGCTAGCAAGGTTTGGACTAGAGCTGGTAGACAAACCGCACAAAAGGGCTTTACGGTTTGCTAAGGGGCTGAATGAGCCTCTACATGGTTTAGCCAAGTCCTATCTTCCAATGGGGGCCACCTTTGAAAAGCATGTTGATGTGGCCCTGATGCATGAGGAGGACAAGGGAGAAAAGAAGGAAACAAAAGCTGAGGGAACATCGCAGAATAAGAAGGTATGGCCCAAGAATGGGCAACAACAATAGAAGAAAAGAGGGAAAGATGATAAAGGCAAGGATAAGAGAAAATGTCACAATTGTGGAAAGGAGGGCCACCTGATCCAAGATTGTAAGAGAAGGAAGGCCAACTGCTTTAATTGCGGAGAGGTCAGACACTTCTCTAAAGAGTGCCCAAAGAAACAGGGATCGCAGGGACAAGGTCAAAGAGCAGGGACTTCTGGAAGGCAGGTACATGCTCTCGCGATCAGTGCCCCTGAAAGAGGTAGAAATATTTATGTATAAAGTTTGGTTTCTCTTTCAAACCATCCAGTTAGAACACTTTTTGATTCGGGTGCTTCACACTCTTTTATATCTAGTTCTGTGGTTGAATCTCTGCACTTAATTACTAGCATGGTACTAGATCCCGTAGTTGTTTCAAACCCTATTGGTGGTTCGGCTCATTTATCAATGGTTTGTCGGGTTTTGAAAATATCTGTGTTAGGCACCGAATTTGAATGCAACGCGTATGTACTCAGGTTTATGGGCTATGGGTTGAATCTAGGAATGTATTGGCTTACCACATATGGGGCCATTCTGGATTGTGAGAGGTGGGTTGTTAGACTCTCGACTTGTCATGGGAAGACCCTCGAAGTTTCTTGTAACCCTCAAGAGTCTATTATGCTTAGCTTCCTAGTTTCTAGATGCATCCATAGATGATTTGCAATATGTTCCAGTGGTTCGAGATTATTCAGATGTTTTTGATGAGGTACGGGGTTTACCTTCAAGGTGCGAAATTCCGCATATATCTGGTGGACAATGCAAAGCCAATTGCATTACCAGAACGCTACATGGCTCCAAGGGAAAGGAGGGAGCTAAGTAAGCAAGTAGGGGAGCTACTTGAAAAGGTTTTATTAGATGAAGCATATCTGAGTGGGGTGCTCCAGTAGTATTCGCAACTAAAGCGGATGGTTCGCTTCGTTTATGTGTTGACTATAGAGAGTTAAATAAGCTCACCAAGAAGAATAGGCACCCGCTTCCGAGGATTGATGATTTATTTGATTAGCTTGTTAGTGCCTCGATATTTTCCCAGTTGGACTTAGCTACGGGGTTCCATCAGTTGAGGGTGGCTGAGGATAACATAGATAAGACTGCTTTCGGAACTCCAAGACGGTTTCTTTGAATGGCTAGTTATGCCTTTTGGGTTGACAAATGCACCCGCCTATTTTGTCGATTTGATGAGTAGGGTGTTTCGGGAGTTCCTAAACAAATTTGTCTTAGTCTTCGTTGATGATATTTTGATCTTCTCCAAGAGTGAAGAAGAGGATGCCCAACATTTAGGAGAAGTTTTGAAAACTCTCCATGACCATAGGCTAAAATCAAAGTTCTCCAAATGTCATTTCTGGAGAAAGGAGGTGAGATTCTTGGGGCATGTAGTCCCCAAAGAAGGGATAGCTGTAGATCCCGCGAAGGTGGTTGCAGTACAAGATTGGCAGATTCCTAAAAATGCAACTGAGGTGAGAAGCTTTATTGGGTTGGCAGGTTATTATAGGAAGTTCATTAAGGACTTCGCGAAGATAACAGCCCCTCTCACCAGGCTGATAAAGAAGAATTTGGCACTTTCATGGGACATAGACTGTGACGTTGCTTTCCAACGACTGATGAAGACTCTGACAACAGCGCTAGTCTTGACCTTGCCCGATGGGAGTAAAGTGTTTTCTATTTACACTGATGTGTGCGGTATAGGGCTTGGTGCTAACGCAAGAAGGGAAAGTAATATGTTATGGGGGAAGACAGTTAAGAGTTTATGAGAATAACGACCCCACCCATGATTTAGAGCTGATGCCATATTATTCGCGTTTAAGACGTGGCGTAATTATTTACTTGGAGAAAAGTTCGAGTTATACACCGATCATAAATCTCTCAAGTATCTATTCTCACAGAAGGATCTTAACTTAAGGCAACAATGGTGGATGGAGTTCTTAGCTTCATATGATTTTGAGATTTCTTGTACCCATGGTAAGGATAATGTGGTGGCAGACGCACAAAGTAGGCAAAGGGTGTTCATATCAGCTTTTGATTTTAGACCCATCATTGAGGTTTTTCCTGATTTGTTTGCATCCTTGGAGATACGACCGACTATTGTGGATCAGATAGGATCTTCGCAACAAGGTGACCCACGGATTCTAGACATCTTGGATAAGCTCAGAAGAGGGGAGACTTCTAGTCACCTCAGTAGGTATGCCATGAATGAAAAGGGGTGGTTGCGACGAGATGGAAGACTTTGTGCTCCTCAAACTGGAAGCTTGATAAAGGCAGTCCTAATAGAAGCCCACCATTCTAAGATGACCATTCATCCAGGCGGTGACAAGATGTATAGGGATGTGAAAAGGGTTTTCTTTTGGGCTGGGATGAAGAAGGATGTGGTCGAATTTGTTTCTCAATGTTTAGTTTGCCAACAAGTCAAAGCTGAGTAAAAGAAGCCTGGTGGATTACTTCATCCGTTGGAGGTTCCACAGTGGAAATAGGAGAGCGTCTTTATGGATTTCATAAATGGATTGCCTAGATCAAAGAACGGTAATACCAACATTTGGGTGATAGTGGATAAATTCACTAAAAGCGCTCACTTTATTACAGTTAAGAGTAAGAGGACGGCATCATGGTTGACAACAATTTATGTCCGAGAGATAGTTCATCTTCACAGAGTGCCATCTAACATCACAAGTGATCGTGACCCCATCTTTACTAGCGAATTTTGGAAGAGCTTGCAAGAAGCATTAGGTAGACAGTTGTGTTTGAGCACTTCTTATCATCCTCATACCGATGGGCAGACGGATAGGGTGAACAGGATTCTAAAAGATATTTTAAAGCTATGTATCCTAGACTTCGGAGGGACTTGGGAGAGCATCTTCCTTTAGTAAAGTTTGCCTATAATAACAGCTATCAGGCTAGCATCGGTATGGCACCCTTCGAAGCATTGTACGGACGACTCTATAGATCGCCAACTTGTTGGTGGGAATCTACAGAAATATTATTACTTGGACCAGATATGGTAAGGGAAACGTCTGAAAAGATTGACCTTATTCGACGGCGAATGAAGACAGCTCAAGATAGGTAGAAGTCCTATGCAGAAAAGAGAAGGACTGACATCGAATTCGAAGTGGGAGACTTAGTTTTTATCAAAGTATCACCTCTGGGGAATGTGGTTCGCTTCGGATCAGTAGGGAAGTTAGCACCTAGGTATGTGGGACCATTCCCCATAACCGAGTGGATTGGCCAAATGGCCTACAGAGTAAAGCTCCCAGAACATCTATCCGGTGTTCATGACTTTTTCCATGTCTCTCATATGCGGAAGTGCCTGCATGACACTACGGAAGTTGTTGAGCCGAGCATATTGGAAAAAGTCGTAGTGGAACAGGTGGCGACAATCAGATGAGTCCCTACCCGTATTCTTGGGTCAGAGGTTAAGAAGCTATGAAATAAGGAAATCAAGTTGCTAAAGGTCCAATGGGGAGGTAACCCAGAAGATGCGACTTGGGAGACCGAAGACAAGATTCGTGCTTCGTACCCTTTTCTTTTCGAGGGTATGTTCTTAACTCCTTTCCTAAGCTTTACCAGTACTTGTTTCTATCAATAGAATATGTCTTATCCATTGTATTATCGACCTTTAGATAGGAATTCTATGGATGTAAACATGTGTTTGAAACATGTTATGTTTGATGGATGCAAGTGGATGCAAGTGCTTGCTAGTGGTTGCTTGTGGACGCATATACACACACATTAGGCACTAAGATCAGCTCAATCTCTTTCATATGGCATAAGGATGTGTGTGCATTTTCTTTTCTTTTATGGATGGAAATGGATGAACTGGCATATGATGTCGCATTTGGACGAATGGGTGTGCACACATATAGAACTTATATGATACAAAAGGTTTATTTGCATACATATTGGATTCATGGCACTAACATATATTGCATTAAGGATGTCAACTGAATCAGTAGACTGCCTAATCTTCGCATTACTGTTGGGACATATGCACACACCTTTGCATATATTCATATAAGCATTAGAAATCTTTAAGGATAATAGATACCAGTGATTGGTGGATGAGTAGATGGATGATGGATGGTAGGATAAGCAATCTTCTCAACTTAGAGATTTCGGGGACGAAATCCTTTGAGTAGGGGAGAATGTAACACCTCGAATTTTTAACAACATTGAAGAGAATAAATTAAATAATAATTAATCTAATATTAATAATTAGATGAAACAGACCGCATCATTGCGTCCGTCTCAAAATTCTGGTTAAGATAGACATTTGGGTTGCGTAAAACGGACACCGTATGAAAATGTTATGAGGGTTTTAAGTTGATATACACATAGAAAATTTTATATACGCATGAGTCAGAGGTGAGTCAGTGATGAGTCAGAATCCTATCTAGAGGATTCAAATTTGAAAAATTCCTCTAAGCAGCAAAATTTCTGCTTAAGTGGTCGACCCCTTAGAGGGGTGTCGACCTAGGGGTCGACCCACCTACAGGGGTGTCGACACCCTTAGGGCTGACATGGCACTCGATTTCAGGGGGTCTGACAGCTATATATATGTGTCCTATTTCTCATATTCTCTTCATTGGGAGTCATGGAGGCCATATGTTGCTGGAGTGCAAACTGAACCGTTTTCCACAACAACATATTCTACAATTCCAATTCAGAAATTCTAGATCCGTTCTTCCTAAATTCTCTAAACCTAACGATGTGAGTTTCTAGATTAATTTTAGGTTTATATAAATAAAAGTATACTTTGAAAGACTATGAATTGGATATCTTGTAAAGTATGATTCTGTGTTACCATGAAATTCTATACTATGTCATGATAGATCTATTTTCCTAGATCTAATAAAATTGTGGTGATTCAATTATGATGCTTATGTGGATCTTGAATTGTAACCATGTTATGGTGGATATACATCTATTAATTTGGACAATTGTGACATTACTTGGATCTAGATCTTTATGTTAATCACCTTTCACCTGTCATATTGTGATACATTGAGATATGTTGTAAACTTGACATGTGAATCCACCTTTAGATCTAAACATATTGTTATGTCACCCTAACTATGCTAGATCCAAGTAATTGGGCACCTAACGTTTAATAAAGATATCATTATGCTTGCTTGAACATCATAATGATTGCCACAAGTTACAAGTTTAACGTCCACTTTATTATGATGTTAATCACATGTCCATTCACTTTGTTATTATGCCAGTTTATGTTCATGTTTATACCAAGACATGATGAAACTATCACCCTTGTCATATTCCCTTTTTATTGTTATAGTTAGGCTACTTTATAGCCTAGATGCAGCCAAAATACATACGAATACGTTAGAGAGGAAACGAGGAAAAAGGGATTATAATTGGCATGAATTATGTAATGTTTATGTGAAATGGGACATGTAATCCAAAATGGGGAAAGCATAGAAATAGTAACTTATAATGACATAGGTAGATTTGGATTAATTTGGAATGTTTAGTAATTTACAGTTAGGAATTGTAAATTTTACTTATGACACGAGGTTAGGTTACATTAGTGGTGGAAGTCTTCCCGGACCCGACTGGCATATCCAATAGCCACTAATGTTGAATCTAATGTGGGAGGTCTAAGTATGCAAATACGAATCGGGTTAAGACATGAGGTTAGGCCCAACTGTGGAATAAGACTGCCCGGAGCCGACTGGCATATCCAGCATCCACATGTTGTAGGCCTAATGTGGGAGGTCAAGCCCATTTATAACCATAATTGGATATGGTAATGAAATGGACTACTTAACCTAATTTAATATGGCTATGAACTTAAGTTAGGGTTAAGTAAAATTGGATGGGTAGTGGCGGGTTAAATAAATTAGAGGGGGTTAGGTAATATGTATATATAGGCCCACGAACTTAACCCAATAAGGTTATGTAATTAAAGACACCTAGTGGTATACATAACCTATAGATAATGTAATGAAGTTATGTAATTAAAGACACCCTTTAGGGTAAGCATAACTAGTGTAGGGCTATGTAATTAAAGGCACATAAGGGTATACATAGTTAGTGGAAAACCTAGTGGGGGATACAAGACAAGGGGGAGAGCTTGTATCATATTGTGGGACCCATTTCAGTCAGTAACCCGGAGTTGGTATCAAGTAAAGAACTCCGTACTAGGCGGAGAAGGGGCATGCTTACAAATTGATTGTAAGAGATCCAAACGAGACGGATGGCGTGGGCGGCATAAACCAACCGGGGACATGTGCGTGCATGGATCGGTCAGAGGGGGCTAAGACGACCGTGACACCACTAGATATGGTTGTGCACACCATGGGTTGCCACTTTAGGAAGTGATACCTCCTACTATGAGGCCAGCACAGGATATCTATAGGGTAGGGGTTAGGGTATACTTGGACGTATGACCTAAGCCTACCAACTTATAGTGGAAGGGATCATCTCGTTTCAGTTATACTAATAGTAGTGCAGAGTAATCATTAGTGAGGCACATACACATTAACTTGCTTACCTTGTCACACCTGCCATTTATGTAGTGATCTCTCTTATCCACTTTATATGCCTATCATGTTGCTTTTATTTATCTATTGGCTAAAAGTAACCAGACTCGCAAGACTTTATGTCTGACCCTGTTGTTTCTCCTTCTTTCTTCCGTTCCCCCCCACCCCCCGGTCCTCAGGGAGGAAACACTCAGACTTAATCAGGAATCAGATATCATCTTGCTAGGAGCTACTTCTGAAGTATGGCTCAAGTTCTTGTCTCTACTATGGCTTAAGTCTTTTTTACTTGGGGAATGATGCTTTTTATTTACTTATGTACTCTGATGGTGCAAGACAAAAGTTATTTTATTGTAATGTTTTTTTTAACTTATGAAATTGTGGACCATGGTATTATGACTTATGTTTGAAATAAAAGTTTAAATTTTCTTCTACTGCCTTATTTATATCTGTCTTGTAATTATTATGTGTCTATTTATCTATAGCGCTTCACGAAACTTAATGCATTTCCTTAGTGAGTGACAATAACGGACATGGGGTGTCACACATGCTCTTCTTCGCTCTTGGAGAAGATCAAAATATCATCAACAAAGACTACGACAAATTTATTTAGGAACTCCTGAAACACCCTACTCATCAAATCAACAAAATAGGCAGGTGCATTCGTCAGCCTTCAAGGCATAACTAGCCATTCAAAGAAACTGCCTGGAGTCTTAAAGGCAGTCTTATCTATGCTGTCCTCATCCACCCTCAACTGATGAAACCCCATGGCTAAGTCTAACTGGGAAAATACTAAGGCACCAACTGGCTGATCAAATAAATCATCAACCCTCGGAAGCGGGTGCCTATTCTTCTTAGTGAGTTTATTTAGCTCTCTATAATCAACACACAAACGAAGCTAACCATCCGCCTTAGGTGCGAATACTACTAGAGCACCCCATTCAGTTATGCTTCGTCTGATAAACCCTTTCTCAAGTAGCTTCCCTACTTATTTACTCAGCTCCCTTCTTTCCCTTGGAGCCATATGGTGCACTAGCAATGCAACTGGATTTGCATTGTCCATCAGATATATAGAAAGTCGATCTCGCGCCTCGATGGTAAACCGCGAGCCTCATCAAAAACATTGGAAAATCCCTTACTACTGGAATAGATTGCAGATCATTGATAGATGCATAAAGAGACTCTAGGAAAATAAGCCTAACCGACCTTTGTGGGTCACACGAGATCTCGAGGGTTCTCCCATGCCAAGTCAAAAGCCTAACAACCCTCTTCTCACAATCCAAAATGGCACCAAACATGGTAAGCCAATCCATTACTAGAATCAACCCATACCCCATAAACCCGAGCACATACGCGTCGCATTCAAACTTGACACCCAACACAAATATTTTCAAACCATGACAAATCATAGATAAATGAGCCGAACCACAATGGGGTTTGAAACAACTACGGGATCCACTACCATACTAGTAACTAAGTGCAGAGATTCAACTACAGAACTTGATATAAACGAATGTGAGGCACCAGAATCAAAAAGTGTTCTAATAGGATGGTTTGAAAGAGAAATTAAACCTTCCACAAAACTTTTTCTAACTCTATCAGGAGCATTGGTCGCGAGAGCATGCACCTGCCCTCCAGAATTTCTTGCCCTTTGACCTTGTACTTGTGATCCCCGTTTCTTCGGGCACTCTTTAGCAAAGTGTCCGGCCTCTCCATAGTGGTAGCAAGAGTTCTTACTTCGCTTACAGTCTTTAACCAGATGACCTTCCTTTCCATAATGGTGAAATTTCCTCTTATCCTTTCCTTTATCATTTTTCCCTCCTTTCTTCTGCAGTTGCTGTTGCTGCCCCTTCTTGGGCCACACCTTCCTATTTTGCGATGTCTCCTCAGCCTTCTTTTCTCCCTTGTCTTCCTCATGCATCAGGGCCATATCGACGTGATTTTCGAAAGTAGCGCCCATTGGAATATGAGACATGGCTAAACCATGCAGAGGCTCATTCAGCCCTTTAGCAAACCACAAAGCCCTTTTGTGTTGTGTATCCACCAACTTTAAACCGAACCTTGCTAGTTGGTTGAATTTATTCACATACTCTTTTACCATCAAGTCTCCTTGTTTGAGTGCTAAGAATCTCTCCATCTGCGTGCTACTTTCAGCTTGGGAAAGAAATTTCATTTCGAACCTTTATCTAAAAATCTTCCCAAGTTTCTACTGGACGTCCAGCTTGAGTGACTTCCCACCAAAATGAGGCTTTGTCCTTCAGTAGCCGGGCGGCTAATTGAACCTTCCTTCTATCCTCTACTTCGAAGATTACGAATAAATCCTCGGTTCCCTTGTGCCAATTCCGAGCTTTTACGAATGTCTCGTTCCCATGGAATGGCTTCTCTCCCATAACACGGAAGTCCTTGCAGATCCTGGCAAAGTTATCTGCTCTTGGAGGAGGAGGATGGGGAGGAGGAGGAATGAGTGGTACAATTGGGGGAGGATCATTTCGTTGGCCTTCGGCAAGTGCCGTGGCCTCCAAATATCTACGGAATCATCCGCGTATTATGACACCCTCTAGGATATTAGGAATGGTTTGTTCCCCAAACATGCTGAAAAAGGAAAGAGGAAGAAATTTAGATAAAGGACCGAAGGATACTACATATGGCTTTTTTGGGGAATGCTTTTCAAAACAGATTTTTCTTTATGAAAATGCTTTCTTTTAATACCTTTTTGAAAATAATTTTTAAAAACTTTTATCTAATATGGTAACCTTCAGCTCTTACCAATTGTGACACCCCACATCCGTTAAAGTCACCTACTAAGGGAATGCATTAAGTTTCGTGAAGCGTTAGGTAAAAAGACAAGGAATAATTACAAGACAAATATAAATAAGATAGCAGCAGAAATTTAAATTTTTATTTCAACATAAATCATAATACCATGGTCCACAATACCATAAGTCACAAAAACCATTACAATGAAATAACTTCTGTCTTGCATCATTAGAGTACACAAGATTATAAAGACATAATTCCCCAATTGAAAGAGACATCGTAGAGATAAGAACTTGAGCCATACTTCATAAGTAGCTCCTAGAAAGATGATATCGGAGTCCAGACTAAGTCTAGTATTTCCTCCATGAGAACCTGAGGGGGGAAATGGAAGAAAGAAGGGGAAACAAAAAGGGTCAAACATAAAGTCTGGCGAGTCTAGTTACTCTTAGCCAGTAAATAAATAAAAGTAACATAACTGGCATATAAAGTGGATAAGAGATATCACTACATAAATTGCAGGTGTGAAAAGGTATACAAGGTAAGGTGTATACATTTCTCTAATGGTTACTCTGCATTATTACTAGTATAACCAGAATGAGATGATCCCTTCCACCATAAGGTGGTAGACTCAGGGCATATGTCCAAAACATACCCTAACCACTACCCTAACCGATCGGTTCCCTACTCCGTGGATACTCTGTGCCAGCCCCACAGTAGGATGTATCACGTCCAACAGTGGAAACCCTCCACTGATATGCATAGCCCCATATCTACTGGTGTCACGGATGTCTTATCCCCCTCTGCCTGGCTCATGCACGCACATGGCCCGGTCGGTTTGCGCCGCCCACATCGACCTCCACGTTTGGATCTCTTACAATCAGTCAGTAAGCGTATCCCCTCTCCACCTAGTACGGAGTATTTTATTTGATACTAACTTCGGGTTACAAACTGAAACGGGTCACACACAATATGATACAAGCTCTCCCCTTTGTCTTGTATCCCCTACTAGGTTTTTCACTGACTATGTATACCACTAGGTGTCTTTAATTACATAGCCCTATTCAGTTATGCTTACCATAATGGTGTCTTTAATTACATAACATTATTATTTTCTCCGGTTATGTATACCACTAGGTGTTTTTAATTACATAACCTTATCGAGTCAAGTTTGTGGGCCTATATGTAAATATTACCCACCCACTCTAGATTTACTTAACACATCCACTATTCCAATCAATTTACTTAACCCTATCCTTAGTTGAATATCATACAATCCCTATGGATTAGATTTTGTTATGTAGTCCAATTCATTACCATGTCCATTTATGGTTTATAATGGGCTAGACCTCTCACATTAGGCCTACAATGTGTGGATGCTGGATATGCCAGTCTGGTCCGGGCAGTCTTATTCCACAGTTGGGCATAACCTCGTATCTTAGCCTGATTCTTATTTGCATACTTAGACCTCCCATATTAGGTTCAACATGAGTGGCTGCTGGATATGCCGATCGGGTCCGGGCAGACTTCCACCACTAATGCTACCTAACCTTGTGTCATAAGTACAATTACAATTCCTAATTGTAATTTCTAGACATTCCATTAATTAACTAATTAATCCTTTCCTTGTATAGGTGTTAATACCCATTTTACCCAATAATTTATATGTCCAAAAATGTTCATATTCAAATTATGCCAATATTAACCCTTTTTCCCCAGTTCCTTAACTAGCGTCCTCACAAAATTGGCAGCATGCCTAGGCTAGACAATAGCCTAGTCATAGACAATAATAGGGAAAATAATGGGAATATAACAAAGTGATCATCTTGGCATAAACATAAACTAGCATGATAATAAGGTGAACATACATACTGGCATGGACATGAAATTGTCATTATCACAAGGTGGACATAAAACTGATGAACTGTTGACAGTCAATTGATTCTAACATAACTATGATGTCACGATAAGCATAGCAAGATCTAAATTTGCAATTTAGATGTCCAATCGATTTAGATCTAACATGATAATACAAGTTGATAAATTAGATCACATAATTCAGATCTAGAGGTTAAAATAGATCTAACGTGATAACGCAAGGTGATAAATTTGATCACATAATTCAGATCTAGAGGTTAAAATAGATCTAACATGATAACACAAGGTGATAATCTAGATCTGATTAACAGTTTCGATGTCCACATATATTAGATCTACTAGTTTAGAAATAGATATACACAAATCCACATCATAGCATTTCATAGAAGTTACAATTAAGATAAAGATTTAGATCCAATCCTAACCAATTCAAGGTGACATATGTTCATGATTTACGTAAATGATTAGATATATCCAATGATATAACTGTCTAAATTAACAGATTTATATTAACCACAATATAGTTACAAACCAAGATCCACAATAAAACATAGTAGAATAATCACAATTGAATTAGATCTAGAGAAATAGATCTATTATGACATAGCATAAGATATGATAATAACATAGATTCGAGGTTTACAATGTATCCAAATCATAGTCTTTCATAATTTACTTCTATTTATTTAAACCTAAAAATAACTAGAAACTCACAGCGTTAGGTTTAGAGAATAGAGAAAGAATGGATCTTGGATTTCTGAATTTGATTTGACTTAGTTGATAGAAGAAGATAACGGATCCAGTTCAATTCACACACTAGCAGAGTTTAGCCGCCATTGATTCTTTGTGAAGAAAATAAGAGAATTGAGTTATATTTATAGCTACAGAACCCTCTGGAACCGACTGCCACATATGCCCTAGGGTGAATCAGGTCGCGGGTCGCCTCTACTTGGAAAAAGGCCCGAATACCCAAAAACTATTATGGACGCACTTTATAGGTGCGCCAGTGTAAAATTTCCTTGGTTCACTTGTGAAGTGCGCCAGTCATACCTGGTTTGATTTTTCAAACTTTTATCATCCGTAACTTCTTCATATGTTATCCAATTTACGCAAACTAGATGTCTATCCTGACTAGAGTTTCGTGACGTTCGTAATGACGTAGTTTGTTTCCCTTAATTCTTAATATTAAATTAACTATTATTTAATTTATCCTCTTTAATATTAACAAAATTATGGGGTGTTACAGGATGCTAGCTTTCTCTTCATCGCATCCTCAATCCCCAAGTCCTCAAAGATGCGCTTACAGCTATCAAGCAAATCTTGAACATCTGTAGCTGATTCTGTTTGTGGAACGACTTCCCACAAAGGCTAGTATAATCCTTGTTAAGCTTGGCAAAATCGGCTCTAGGCACCTACACCGCTGCAGCACCACAGTTTGCAGCATTAGGAACCGCTCCCTGAACATCCCTAAGTATCTCTCTCGTGAATGTATTAAACATCGCCCTCATATCACGATCATTCCTATTATTGTCCATTGAACCCGTACTCCTCGTATATCGGCTCATCGTTCAATCTGTAAAGAGAAAACGATTAACAATCTCCTTAGTGGTGCCAGTGTAGTGCGACTTCTTCCTTTGATATACTAATAGTGTGTGTGTGTGTATATATAGATTTTGAAAACTAAAATATCAAAAATACGCGCTCTCATATACGTATACTACCTCTCCCTGGTGTCTTCCTCTAGATTAACAATGCAACCTAGATTTCTGATACCAAATATGATAGCTCGCCCTGAACCAGCTGACATTTCCTCGAAATGCGATGTACCAATGCCCGACCAGCACGGGACGGTCGTCAAAGGATTTGAAACTATGAATCATCAAAGAACCTGTAGTTTATCTCACAATGCATGAAATAAAATGTAATAATAAAATAACTTGATATAAAACAGGCGAGACAGTGCATAAGCTGAAAACTAAACCATCATAGCAGCGGAATCCAATGTACAGCTTATGATTCAAACCATCATTATTGCAACTTCAAAATACTGTCTCTAAAACAAAAAGGAAAGTTACACTACTGATGCCCAAAGCATTGACCTGCAACAACACAGGGAGAATATATGTAAATAGTATATGGAAGCCTCCTACTCATCTCTGGACAGCTACTCGTGCATACCACCTAACATGTATCTGGTCTGCTTGTTTAGGAGCACTTAAAGTAATAAGAAGAGACATAAAACTCTGGGTCAGCCAAAAGTCTAGTATGAGCGATAGCAGCAAAACAGAACAGTAACAGGTATAAATAATCATACCTGAACCTGGACCTGCAACCAAAGATTTAGCATAACAAGATGTATAGTACTCTAAGGTAACACTAACATAAAGTGTAAAATGGAGGTTTGCATGTCATGGTCATAGCAAACATTAAACATAGCAATCAACCTCAGATCTCTCGCGCAGTGCCTAAAGCATACGATATCCATTACTCTGATCACCCAGCCCTTTGCTACGATCACTTTGCCCTTGGGCGTCATAGTGACCCCATTACATTGATCCATAGCCACTAATCTGTTGTTATGTCCACTTTTCCCTATTGAGTCATGAAGACTCCACTGCACTGGCTCGTAGCCATGCAACAATCACTTTCCCCTTTGGAGTAATGACTACTCCATCGTACTGATCCATAGCCTAACATCCATCTCTCAGCGGTAAATCAAAGTTATGGACCTCAATAACCCCTTTACACACGTCCTACATCAAAGACCAACTCTAGTAGTTAACTTGTTGGTTCCATCTAGATCTTGAGCTACAACTACTCATTTGGACTATATTTGCATCTCTCGTTTTTGGTTTCTTCCCGGTTCGTGACTCCTCGGCTCGGCTCGTGGTCCTCCATGTCGGCTCATGGCCAACTTCCTTGGTTCGTGGTTCCATTCGTAGATGCCGGCTCGTGGGGACATGGTCAGTTCGTGGACCACATATGGATCGTGATCTCTTGGTTCGTGGCCAACCACCCTGCTCGGTTCGTGATTTACCGGTGGGGTCCACTCGTGGTGCTTGACTGGTTCGCGGGAAGGCGGTTCGTGATGGTGCTTCACGGTTTGGCTTGTGATGGTGGTTCATGGGATATGTGTAGGTCTATCCGGTTCGTGACTTGCTTTACGCAAGCGGGTCGTGGTGTCTACGCCACGAGTAGGTGGCTTTTGGATGGTGTCACGGTCGGGTTGTGATGCCCTGGTGCGAGCGGGTCGGGTCGCTGGGGTGTCTCACGAACGGGGTACGACCAATTTCCTGCAACTTTTCCAGTGAGCTATTTATGCCATTCGACGGCGTTTTCAACCCTTCTAAATTTTCTATGCAATCACAAATCATTCCAAACAGCAATAGTAACATGTATAATCAACCATACACACCAAAACAATAGTTTCACATGTCAATATGGATCAAACATACCCAAAACCCATGTTTTCCCCTTAGTACTCTTAATCATGATTTAACCATATGATTAGAAAAACGTGTCCAAATTAACCTAAATTTCCAACAGAGGCATAAAATGACATTTAAGAATTCCTGCATTTTTTCCGGATTCTATAATGCAGAATTTTGTTAATTAACACTAATCACCCCTAATTAGCCATAATTAGTGAAAACTATGCTAATCACTCACCTTAGCCACAAATAAAACCTTAGATCTGAAACTATACTGTTATGGAATGAATCCCAATGCGTAGCAGCAGCTCCAACTCTGATTTGGTGCTAATTTCCCTTGATTTGACGTAGATTTGCTTAAATATGATTAGGAAGTGATTAAGGGTGGATTTAGAAGGTGGAGACCATGGCTAGGGTTTGAGAAATGTTTTAGGCTGTTGAGTAAATGAAATGAGATCGTTTCCAAATTAATCTCATCCTCCTCATAACCCTAATCCCGAAATGGGTTATAGGCCCATCCGCTAATTACCCTATTAAGCCCGCTTAAGCAGTTTTCACATTCCAAACCTTATTTCAGCCATATCTCCCAAACGGTAAGTCCGTTTGGTCAATGTGACCACTCTACGGAAAGGTAAACCATCATCTGAAGCCAATGGAAGTGGCTTCATGTCAAAAATCCTTACAAATAAAAAGTTATAGGCGAAACAAGATTCGCCTGTGGCAAAATGGTCACCTGAAATTCGGCAAAATCATGAACATGGGAAATGACCCCAATAGTCGTTTACCAAAGCTACACGACCATACGATTTCATGCGAAAAAGAAATAAATATTCTAAGATTCTCCAATACGTAGAATGCAGGTCATTACAAATGGCTTCCAGTCCAACTTAATCATGCCGAACAGACTCGGCTTGACAATGTCGAGCCCGAGCCTAGGCTCATTGAGCCCAATGTTATGCCTACCCAGAATCCTCCTCCAACTAACCATTATACTTCTAGAGCCAATCGTGCTTCTGTGCTTCCTCCCATGTGTCCTGTGATTGACGGGGACAAGCGGGTCTAAGGAAGTTCCACCCGGACGTGGCCCAGGCGACATTGCCTGGAACGGGGACAGAAGGGGCACAACGAGACGAAAGCCAAGATCAGTATATCTTCGGTACTTCTTATTTGACCGCCAAGGTGCAACAGATCATGAATGACGGTAGGGGCCACAAGAATGAAGACTGCGGAATTGATCATAGCCACACCCATTTACGGATGACATTATGCAAGTGGAGTTCCCAAGAAAATTCAATGTCGTAGATAAGCCATTATTCCAGCACGACGATCCCCAGCTGCATCTGATGTGGTACTTTTGGCATATGGAGGGGATACCCCGGACGCGATTAAATGCAAAGCCTCCCCAATATATCTTAACGGGGTGGCATCTATGTGGTTCACACGACTTACTTTCTCGAAGATCTTTCCCGAACTTCAAAAACTTGAGTGAGAAGTTCTTAAACCAATTAGGTTTACGTGCCAATAAGTCTATGTATGTCGTGGACCTTATTGCGATAAAGTAAACTTAGATAGAATCTCTAAGGGATTACCTTAATTGACACAATACATCCATGTGAGCAGTCCCAATCCTTAAATAGTTTTGATGGCAATTGTCGAAGAAATTGACAAGAAGAAAAAAATTGGGAAGTATTTGAATGGAAAGCCTCCCAGACTATCGAGTTGTTTTTTGAAAAGGCCAATATTCGCCTGTGACATGAAAACGCACGCATGAATCTGGAAGAAGAGCCGAACTTTGTGTCGATTAAAAACATTTAAAGCAATGTAGCCTTGAAGCAGTCTGGAGTCAATTCCGGAAATGTTAAGTGTACGTTTGAATCAAGGAAAACGAAATAACAACCAACAAAAGATTGACAATGGAGGCCATAATCAGAAAGGGATTCTAGAAAGCAACCCTGGTTTCAGACATTTGGTAACTACACAAGGTTGAGTGACACGTAGGAAAACATCTATCTTGATTCGTGCAACAGGATGTAGTACAAGAAACCACCTCCGTGGGAATCCACAGAGAAGAGCGTGAAATTGGGAAATTCTGTTTATTTCACGAAATTTACGGCCATGCGACTAATGAGTGTCATCATCTTAGAGACATCACCGGGAAATTGAATCGAGAGGGAAAACTCAATGAATTCAATGTTTCCCCACAGGACAAGGGTAGGGGTCCTCGAACCCCAGAAAAGTTCAGGTAGCTCCCGGAGCCACCGCACAACAAAAGAACCAAGAATCATTATATATACACTTGTCGGAAGTCCACATCAGGTCATAGTGCTCGGACTAGGGAGTTATATGTTAATGCCGCAAAGCATTTGATGTTGGGGAGTGAAGCAACCCCGAAGCAACGAGTCCTGTGAAGCAAAGGAATACAATGATAGATGATATTGTCTTCCGATATAGAGAGTCGTAGGAGGTGGAAATCCCAAACATCAGTCTCGTGGTGATTACGGCCAACATCGGCCCAACCACTGTACATAAAGTCCTTGTAGACAGCTGGAGTTCCGTAAACATTCTATTCAAGCGAGCCTATCACCAAATGAGGTTAAAGGCAAGAGACATAAAGCCATGCAAATGCAGGGTACGCAACTTAAATGGCTCAACTAACAAACTAGTAGGATTGATTGAGTTACCGCTTGAGTTGGGTGAGGGGGACCGTATTAGAATGCGGATCCTCCTATTTATTGTGATGGAAAAAACTCCCCATACAACGCCTTTTTGGGTTGACCGAGCCTAGTAAGATTTCAGAGCATGCATAGCTCCCTGGTGCCTACTCTTAAAGTTTTCGGCTGAAGCTGGTGGGGCGCAGGGAGATCAGTAGCAGGAAGAGCGTGCTACTCAGTGGAATGGAAGGAAGTCCATAATAAGGAAAACAAGGAGACCGAAGACAATCTTCCTATGACAAAGGAGGGGGCATCATAGCAAATACAGAAAATACCCTAGCCAGGACCGTCCAGTATCCATCTCGAGGATATTGATTCGAGAGAGAACGAAGAGGCAGAATATAGAAAGGCGACTCCTAATGAAAATAGGGTGGAAATTCTGACCGATAATGACGATCCGACCAAGGTTTTGGAGATCGGATCCCACCTAGATCCCCCCTGTACGAGGGAGTTCACTGACTTTATCTATGCAAGCTTGTAGTGTTTGCGTGGACCCATGTTGATATGTGTGGGATATCAACATCTATCATGACCCATTCACTGAACATAAACCAAAAGTATGTTCCAATGAAGCAAAAAGGCGCATTCTTGGACCAAAAAGGTCGGCAGCTTTGAAGGAAGAGGTGAAAGATTAAAGAATAATGGGTTCGTCCAAGATGAGACATGCCCCCAAGTGGATATCAAATCCAGTGCTTCTAAAGAGGGCGAACAGGAAGTGGCGAACGAGCATCGACTTTTCTGAATTAAACAAGGCTTTCTCTAAGGACAGTTTTTCACTTCCTAGAATTTATCTGCTTGTCGACTTAACGGCTGGACATGAGCCTCTTTTGTTCACGGATGCTTATTCAGGGTACAAGCAGATTGCGATGCATGTCCCAGACCAGGAAAATACGAGTTTCATAACATATCTCGGGTTGTATTATTATGTGGTCTTGCCTTTTGGACTGAAAAATGTAGGAGCAACTTATCAGTGCCTGGTCAACCGCATACTCGATGAAAAGGCTGGGAAGACGATGGAGGTGCATGTAGACGATAGGCTGGTGAAGTGAAAGTAATTATCGGGTAATGTCAGGACTTGGCAGAGATGTTCGGTATACTCCGCAGCTATGGAATGAAGTTCAACCTTTGAAATGCTCTTTTGGCGTTGCAACAGGGAAGTTCTTTGGCTTCCTCATCAGCTCTTGAGGAATTGAAATTAACCCTAAACAGATCGAAGTAATTAAGGAAATTTAAGTGCCTCGGAAGATCAAAGACGTACAGAGCTTGGCAGGAAAAGTTGCAACTTTGGGTAGATTCATTTCTAGAGAAACTGACAAATGCATTCCCTTCTTTGAATCGAGGGAATCGCAACTTCGCTTGGATACTTGATTATGTCGAAGCTTTTCAGAACCTTCTCAATGATTTAGAGAGGCCACCAGAAAGATGAATCGAAACTTAGTTCCATTCTAAACGGATCGTTGGTTCCTATAAGGAAATGGTATGATAGATACAATAGAGCATACTAAAATGAAATCAGAATCTCACACAGCGGAGGGGATAATATATAATAACTCAAAATAGATGTACCTTTAGTTTAAAACTATCATAAACAATGAGTCTCATGCAATAATTGGTACATCAGAATTAATTATCCAAACATGATAATACCACGATAATGCCTAATAGCTATGGATCCTGCATCATTAGGCTCCATCATTGTTTCATCCATCGAGTCGCTACCCCTCCTATTAACCGATTGGATATTTTAAGGAGAGGGGTCAGAACATAAAGTCGTGTGTGATTGAAAATAATATTTGGTTAAAGACCATACCCTAGAATTGGAAGGTTATATATGTTAAGGTATGTCTATGAAACACACAAGCACACACATATACAAAAACCGTTTAACGAATGAGGTGGATATTTAAATCAATCACTTAAAATCTTCATTATCGCATTTAGGGTGGAGATGCGACGAGGTGGACATTCTCAGTCACTTAAAGCATGTTCTAACTCATTTATTTAGGGTGGATTCTCATGATTTCTTATGACCCTAAGGTGGGCCCTAGCCACTCAAGACCACATCCTAATACGTCAACGTTCTTAATTATATATTCTCAAAAGTAATATGAGAAATAGTAACGGGCCACTTAGTACTAGTTTAAGGTGGGTCGCATAGACATTTGAGACCCATCTGATGGATGCCTCGTGTTACTAATTAACTGATATTATAGTAGGAAACCTCTGCCGCTTGAGACTTTGTAACGACCCAGAAAATCTGAACCAATTTAAATTTTTTAAATTGGCTAAAATAATGGATTTTAAATATTTAAAATAAATATTTTAAATAATGGCGATGAAAACTGAGTTCGAATCGACATTTGAAAACGAATATAATTAATTATAATTATATATAGAATTGAAAATGGCGCGGTAGTTCGATAATTCGATTTCAAACTTCAATTGAATATACCGGGTGCAAAACAATCCGTATTTTAGTGAAACCAAAAACATTAGGATCTTATTGGTAATATCTTTCTAACGAATCTGACCAATCGAAATTTGATAGCGGGAATCAAAAGATATGTCCAGTTGAAAATTCTGAATAGTCGCTATGGAATTCAGGCCCTTAAAAATGGACATTTTGCAAATGACCTCGGATTTGGACGAAACCACTTTTGTTAGATCCGCAGTGTCAAGTTATTGCTAGTTTTCAAATTTCATAAATTTTCGAATCAATATGTGAGCGTGGCAAAAGAAAACGCGTTTGACCAGTTTCTGTTGAATTTAATCGACTGGAAATTGGCCATTTTACAAACGGTCTCAGAATTCGACGAAACTAGTTTTGTTAGGACCGTATCGTCAATACGAAGCTAGAAAATATTTTTCTGGAATTTTTCTAGTTAGTATGTGACCCCGGTAATTTGAAATGTGCGTTTAAAATTCAATATAGAGATTTAAATGAAAATTCAAAAGGAAACTGATTGTAACGATCAAATCATCTTGCGATACATACCCCATTGTGTTCGGAATGGGGGTGAAACGCTATGGGCGACAGGCGGTGGGCCTCGTTTCGAGGTCATATGTAAAAGTCAACCTTTTTGCAAAATATAATAATTAAATAATAAAAAAAATACTTTTCCCTCCTATACCTCTGCCCCCCCCCCGAATTCATTTATACAGAAATAAAAAAAAACCCTAAAGCTATCGCGACGTTCACCAGCCCCCCCCCCCCCCCCCGACCTCGACGCCGACGAAGACCACCACGACGAAGACCTCGCCTCCCCCTGCATCGATCGAAGACCCCGTCCTCCAACAGCCATCGCGAGTGATTCGAGCAGCCCCCTCCCCGTCTGACGACCGCCTGCCACCACCGTTCGAAACTCCGAGCGTCGCCGCCCCACCTCCAGCTCCGTCGATCTGCGAAACCCCCCCCCCCCCTGTAAGTTTTTTTTTCGTTTTGCTATTTTATTTTTAATGATTAAAAACTGATTTTAAAATGATTTTTAAAACTGATTTTTGTTAGGGTTTAAAACTGATTTTGTATAAAAAGAATAAAAACTGATTTTGTTTAAAAAGAATAAAAACTGTTTTTGTTTAAAAAGAATAAAAACTGATTTTGTTTAAAAAGAATAAAAACTGTTTTTGTTTAAAAAGAATAAAAACTGTTTTTGTTTAAAAAAATAGAATAAAAAACTGATTTTTAAAAGAAAAAAAACTGATTTGTTTAAAATAGTAAAAACTGTTTTTTTAGAAAAGTAAAAACTGTTTTTTTTAGAAATAGTAAAAACTGTTTTTTTAGAAAAGTAAAAACTGAATTATGTAAAAGTAAAAAAACTGTTTTTTTAGAAATAGTAAAAACTGAACTTTAAAAAGTAAAAATCAGATTTTTAGATATTGAAAGTCGAAGTAAAAATCATATTTTTATGTATTGAATAACATAGTAAAAATTCAATTTTTACATGTGTAGAGAATACGGGCGAAAGCGACAAAAGGCGAAGATTTCTCTAAGGAAGAGTCGTAGTATTGGATAGATATTGGTGAGATTTCTGATTTAAAAATTATATATATATGTGTTGAAAATGAAAGTGAATTGATATATATAAATATCTATATATATATATATATATATATATATATATATATATATATATATATATATATATATATATATATATACGCCCCTCGTCCACAAACCATGGACGATATTTATTGATTGAAATTGTTGTGATAATTGGTTGATAACGAATGGTTGTTTGGGATTGTCTGTGATTGATATTGGTTGATTGAGGTTGAAAAATACCCGTTTGTGGTTGAGAAATATTTGGTTGAAACCACATAGGATTAGTTGTGGGAATGAAATAAATATATACATGCCGCCTGCGTGCGAACTAGATGCATGAACCCCATTGTCAAAAACCGCGAGGTTTTAAGGTAGAGCGAGGAGCCGTACTAGGGACGGTGCCGGTGTAACTACCCTGCCGTTATGCTGCCGAAATTTTGAATAATATTCGTGTGTTTGAATTATTTTCATTTGCTTAAACTATATTTATTCATTGAATAGAAAACATTCATGTGTTGAATTGATATTCATTCGTTGATTAGAAATTCATGTGTTGAATGGTATTCATATTTTGAAATAAATTGTTCGATAATAAAAATCACATTTTTATCTATATATAAGAACTATTGAAAACATTCATGTGTTGAATTGATATTCATTCGTTGATTAGAAATTCATGTGTTGAATGGTATTCATATTTTGAAATAAATTGTTCGATAATAAAAATCACGTTTTTATCTATATATAACAACTATTGAAAACATTCATGTGTTGAATTGATATTCATTCGTTGTTTAGAAATTCATGTGTTGAATGGTATTCATATTTTGAAATAAATTGTTCGATAATAAAAATCACGTTTTTATCTATATATAAAAACTATTGAAAACATTCATGTGTTGAATTGATATTCATTCGTTGTTTAGAAATTCATGTGTTGAATGGTATTCATATTTTGAAATAAATTGTTCGATAATAAAAATCACATTTTTATCTATATATAAGAACTATTGAAAACATTCATGTGTTGAATTGATATTCATTCGTTGTTTAGAAATTCATGTGTTGAATGGTATTCATATTTTGAAATAAATTGTTCGATAACAAAAATCACATTTTTATCTATATATAAGAACTATTGAAAACATTCATGTGTTGAATTGATATTCATTCGTTGTTTAGAAATTCATGTGTTGAATGGTATTCATATTTTGAAATAAATTGTTCGATAATAAAAATCACATTTTTATCTATATATAGAAACCATAGAAAACATTCATGTGTTGAATTGATATTCATTCGTTGTTTAGAAATTCATGTGTTGAATGGTATTCATATTTTGAAATAAATTGTTTTATGATAAAAATCCTATTTTGTCACCTATATGAACTATATAGAAAAACAGTGTTTTGAAATGAATTGTTTTACAATAAAAATCACAATTTATTGTATGCATAAATCGTTGAAATGTGAAGTGTTAAAAATAGCCACTTGTTCAAAATAAACGTATAGGAGTTGAAATATTCATTAATTAGCTAATGAAATGATTTACACCTATTTATGTAACATTAGAACGAATGGAGTTTTTAAACCAAATAGAAATCAAATATGAAGTCGAATAAAAATTGATAAATGATAAGAACTGTATATATATGTACATGCATATTCATTGAACAGGTTATAGCAAAGGGGCTAGAGAAGAGGAATAAAATTTTGTGCCCGACAAATAGGTACACATTTACTGATTTGTTTGGGTGATGATTTTGAGCCTGTTGGCTAGCCGCTTGGCTTTTTCTTTTTCTTTTTGAGATTAGAAGGACCGGGAACGCTATTTGCGATTTCCCGATGCTCCCGGTGCAGGGGAGGTTATGGCGAAATTTTTCCAAAATTTAAGGCGTTAGAAAAATATTTGAAGTTAAAACGATATGGAAATCATTGAATGAACTATATTTATATAAATATATAAATATAAATAAAATTAAAACGAAACGAAGCCGTGCAGTTCGTGTTTTGAAACCGTGTTTTCAAACAACTAGTACGGGAAATCCGACCATTGGATTTTCCCGAAACCTCAACCGTCGGGTTCGCCTTGGAATAATCTTTCCAACGGCACCAACCTTGTAAAAATCCAACGGTTGGATTGTCTGGAATGTTTAATCCAAATCTGAAGAAAAACAGCGCCAGAAACGATTATATTTATATATATATATATATATATATATATATAATTATATTTAATCGAATAACGACGCTGCAGTTCGTATTTTGAAATCGAAAATTCAAACGATTGTACCGGGAGATCCGACCGTCGGATTTTCCCGAAACTGGAACCGTTGGATTCGTTTTGAAAAGACCTTTCTAATGATGTAAATTTTGTAAAGATCCAATGGTTAGATTTTCAGATATGTGTAAATCAAATCTGAAGAAAAACAGCGTCACGGCCGCCTTATGGCCCGAAGCGTCGTTTTGAATAAAATGGCTATTTTAAAATAAATAAAAATAGCGATAAATAGTTATAAAATATCATAAGCGATATGGAATGGAAATAAACTGAATTTGCTTGATTTATGTGATGTTTGATGGTTGAATGTGTTTGGTGTGAAAATTACATTAAAGGACAAAATTGGTGTTGTCGAATAATTTAACCATTGAAATAAATTGATTTGAAATTCTAAATATACGTGAATTATTTGAAAAAGCCGAGTTAATTCTCATTTCAAATAATTGATCGACGATTGAAAGTCGAAGATGAAGACGATGGTCGAAGACCGGAGATCTTCACCTCGTTTGGATGGTAACCGAGGTCCTGATTGGGAGGCATCCCAAAATATGGATAATGAGTGGTGATCGTCCAGACGTACGTGGTGATCGAAGGGTTTGCGAGGTATTTAGTGCCTCCGGTTTCGTTCAGACCCAGAACGGACTTGTAAATGGACTGTGTGTCCGACATTGGAATTTGTTCTGTGTGATTGATAGCCATCAGTTGCACGGTGTGAATTGGCTGTGTGGCATGCTAAGATGCAGTGATCAGGGCTTCTGTTGAAAAGCAAAGTCTTGTGGTGATGATCAAAGCACCGCCTGTATGGCGTAGCTTTGTGTATAACGTGAATTCGCGAGCCTCACACCCCAGTATGAACCTAAAACGGGAGGAAGGACCTCAGGGAGGACATGCGTTTCTTTCTAGCTAGGGTGGTGTCAGTGACCTACCAGCCCTGACATTTATATACTTTTCACCTATGTGGTTGTTGCTGTTGCGAGGCGCCTCGGTTTGATCGGACGATCCGGGTCCGATGGAGTCATTCGTTGGCTCGTTTACGCCCCAAAGGGCGGGGAAACGTATTGTTCAGGCATTTTAATCCACATCGGTGGACCGGCCCTGACGATCCAAGGGTCGATGCGCTCTGACCCTGTGGCTCGGGCTAGAGAGTCACGAAGTCGGTAAGGACTATCTTTTGCCTTGGTTCATGACGGAAATCCAATTTCCAAATACGTGACTGTGCGGTTTTGATTGTATACCTACATATATGGCGACATAGTGGTATGGGGCATTAATGCCGTCTATGATTGATAGTTATGATTTGAAATTGTTTTCAAAACATATAAACACTAGCAATAATATCAAATGCCTTTGTTTTATTCGTATCAAGCATATTTTGGCCGTTATAAGGTAAAACTCTATCCTCCGGTTTGCGTTGCATTGTGTGATGGGAACTGAGTCTTATAACGGTTTCATTTTTTTTTATGAAAAGCATAGCGATGTTTAAAAGAAAGATTTGTTTTAAAGCACTGGCAATCCAATGGAGTAAACCCGTTCCACGAAAGTGGCGTGGTCCTGTGATTAGCCAATTATATATGTGTTGAGTGGATTTCTCATACCAGTCCCATGACTGACTCGTAGTTTGTTTCACTCTCAAACTCGGGTGCCCCTTTTTCTACACGGGCAGCCTTGTATTCAGGTTTAGCTGGTTCTTTCTGGATAGCTGGAGCTGAAGATGGATTCTATCATTTATTTCTTTTTATGCTGTTCAGCTCCTATTGTACATATTTTGTTTATTTCCGTTGTAGACATTTATGTATAGCTGAACTGTATTTGTACTAAGTAAGATCCTGTATACTGTGTAACTCTGATGATTAATTTTATCCAGTATATTTTGTTGTTCATTATCTGGTGTATTTATTTAATTCTGTTCTGCTATTATATGTTTCTGTGTTATATTCCAAAGATAACCTTGTTTCCGTGAGAACGGGAAATCGGGTCGTCTCAGACTTCCCTTAAATAGCTGGTGAATTAAATAGCATGCTACGTCCAACGTATACCAACTCTGTCCTAGGTTGGCCCTCCCAAAGCTCTTAAAGGAAGTGAACATTCTGGTAAACTACCCTACTCCGTTATTATCATGTCTAAACCACTTTAAGAAAAGAGGGCCATTGACCTGCTTCAAATCTAATAAGGTAGGGTCCCATGACATTGGTCCATATCCAAGGAATAAACCTTCGGGATGGTCCTAGTCCAAACCACTTAAGACCCAAACTAGATAAGAAGAGAGTCAGCCACTTAAGGCCTTCTCAAGGCATAGTAAACCTACCTATTTACACACAATAGGTTTTTGCCTCTCACATTAAACTGTCTACCTATAGATGTTGGATATGTCAGTTGTTTTGAGCAGACTTTTACTACAAGTGGGCTTAACCTTTAGTCATAGTGTACTAATTTAAATGGCCCAAGACACCTAGACCTCTCACAATAGCCGACTCACTTGTGATTGCTGGATTTGCCGATTCCGGGCAGACTACTACCACAAGTTATGAATAACCTCATGTTTGTGTTTCATTATTTAATATATATAGATAAGCCTTTTTATACACACATAAACAACAATTTATATGGGGACATTTCAAATTATGATCTTATCATAATCGCATTTACTACTTCATTATTATGCTAATTACATTAATTACGCTATATAAGTAGAATATTTAATACATATAATTAACCTAATTTGTGTATGAAGAAAGAAACATTTAAAGGTGTAAATTGTCAATTTGGTCTACATTAATGGCATACAAGTTAATTGCATAATGACATAATTAATTACAATAGTAATGGGAAAAATACAACATAACAATCAAAACTTGCATGTTGGGTTTGTTAGAATAATACAAGTAATGACTCAAAATGAAGGTGTAAATTTCCTATATCATATATACATACATATATATATATATATATGTAGACGTATATACGTATATATAAATATATACATATATATACATAGAACTTTTTTTTATCTAATTTACCCTTTCTTATTTTGTACATGAAAATGTGATATTTGATTTGTTTTAAATCTGAATACGTTCAAATTTTCCATTTAAAATGGAAATCCAAATTTATTCAAATAATAAAACTAAATCTAATCCGAACCTTTTTACATAACAAACACTTTCAAATAAAAAGGATAAATCAAATCAAATAAAAGTAAATCACCCAAAATGTTCTTCATCCATAAGCCAAACAAATTCACAAGACATTTATTGACAATTCTTGTGAAATATATATAAAAATAGGAGATTCAAGGGTTTTACAATTTGATATTATCGTTAATGAAAATCTCCTTAGGCATACTAATCCATATATGAATCTACAAAAATATAGAACATGCCTAAACAATTATTATTTCCCCTCACAGATCTAAAAGGAAGAACAATAGAATTTTCGTTGTGGATTCAGATATGGATTCATCCTTCGTGATAAACGCGCTCCAATCCTTAATATATATATATATATATATATATATATATATATATATATATATAAGAATCAACCTTTCGAATATTATGCAAATATAAAACTAAATTCCAGAATCTATGTGGGTCTAGAATAGAGAAAAGATAGAACTGAGGTTAGAGGAATAGAAGAAAAATTCCTAAAATTTCTGGAATTCGGCCATGGCAGAAGGATAATTTAGAGGCAAAGTGAGGGAAAGACTAGGTTTAGGTTTGAGGTTTAGGAAGTTATTTATAGCTATATGTGTGAATAATAGTTGTAGGATCATTTGGATAAAATCTTGGCTTTTAATCTATAAACGAGCCCTAAAGAAACCAACCCGAACCAACCCAAATTGGGCACTGGAAGCATCAAGCAGTCGACACCCCTTATGAAGGGCGGTCGACCGCTCATAGGAAAAAATGCCCAATGAGCCTGGCGGCTCATGTTGTTAATTAATTAATTACTTGCCTTCTATTATCAGTCCTTTTCCTTACGTAGCATATCATTTGTCCCCTTGTCTTTATCTGTTTATTTGAAATTCAAATCCACCTAAGGGAATGTTATTATTGTCCAAATTATATCCTTTATCCCTTATATATATATTATTAATTCAAACACATATATAGATATATACATATTTACCGTACGATTTCATTTAATTGTAATTTCTTCATATGGAAATCGTTTTCAACCAATTATATATGAAAACGTATCAGAGTTTCGTCACAAACAAAAATAAAATATTTTCATGGTCAAATTCTTATTGCTGCAAAATTACATTTTTTAGCCCGTTAATGTATTATTATTTTATCATAAATTTTTACTATTTATTATTATTAATATCTTTAGGTATACTTTTAAGGGGTGTTACACTCTCCCCCTTTAAAAATAGATTTCATCCCAAAATCTGTCTGAAGGTCAAAAAACCTAACCCACTCTAAACAACCATGTTATATACACAATGTTATTTTAAATACATCCATGGCTCACAATGATTATGCACTGCAGACTTAATGAAGTGAGCTTAATTCTAACGTGTTTGTGTAATAAGTGATGCAGCATGTATGCAAAACACCTTAACATGCTTATAATTTCTATATCAGTGCTTGGTGCATTTGTGTTGCATCCATCTCCTACCATCTAATCTAGAAACCCAATGCAACCGAAAATCCTAAATTTTCGAGGGAGACTACAAAATTTAATATTTTCATGCCTTTCCTCAAATTTTTCTTTCTTATGTACTCGAACCATTCTAAATATTGCGAAATCTTTGAGTTCTGTGCTCCAGAATTTCTACGGTGGCACAAAACTCCCAAGGTTCCGTCTTCTCCCCATTTCTTGATCAGGCCATACCAAAATTCATTGTACCGTGAAGGTATCTTATCAAATATAAAACTTTTATAACCTTCTATAATATCATATATCTCCCTAACTTAGGGAAAACCCAAAATATGATATCGACTCATTAGCCTCCACGGTTGGCCTAATCAAATTAGACTTATTCTAAAGTTTAATTACAAAATTGGTTGGAGTAGAAATTTGTCAGTGGTCATCCCATCAATACTTTTGTACTTTAAGTGGCCTCCTTGTAGTTCTTTAAGAATGCCCACTAATTACCAAAAAGATAATTATGCTACTCCTATAAATATTACTATTATTCCTGTTATCTAAGAGATCAATGTTGTGGATTATTCCTTTTATCCCTAAATGTGACGACTGCCCATAACCCCCGCACTAAACAAGAGGAATAATGCGCTGAAAGGCATGCCAGGCTGCTATGGACGATCATCATAGTAAGTGAACACATCGAAATCTGTCGTAGAACTCACAGCGCAAGGATAAAGTATAATAGAACATATACAACAGGTAATAGTAATGAGGTATCATATAGCAAACTTTTGAAACTCTTTCAACATCCAGAAAGATTATCCAACCAATATCCAAGTTTGTACATAAGGCCTCACTACAACTCTCAAGCAACTCAAACAGCGGAAACAGAAATACTAGATAGAATAAAACTGGTACGCCAGCCTCCTGCTCGTCATCGCTTAGCTTCCTCATATCACTAAGCTCCATTACCTGTAACCTGCTACTTAGTCTGCCCATCCACAACCGGATGAACAGCCCAAGGTAATAAGAGGAGACATAAAACCTTGAGTCAGACAATAGTCTTAGTGAGCGATAATACAGCTAACAAACCTCAACAAGAAAGCATATGAGAATGGGTAAATGAACAACTTATCTACCCACATCACCAGAGAAGAACTCAACCTTATCTTCCCCACATCGGACAGTGATAACCTTTACACCAAGCATTTCAACCATTAATCCTTAGGAACCAGAACAACCATTCATCCATGGAAAACAGAAACAACCAACAATAGCAATTATGGCATCGAGATTATATATATATCTCACGTAGATCATCCTAGTCGAATTCAACATCCCTTGAATACAAGCCCCAGAGGTCGAAACCAATATCAGACAAGCACTCAAGGAACATCTATTTCGATGTTGGATAACCCACGTGGGATGGCACATGCAAAACATCCAGCATACATGACAGACTCTGGTTATCACCGCCAATCCTGCTTCGAAACCATCATTATCGTATGACGGCCAACCTTGCCATATGTCAAGGGCTAATGGTAACCCCAGTTCTAGCATGAACTCCATATGCCCAACCTTGGCAATGTCCAACCTTGACACTAGGCCTTTCCCCAACCGGAAAGACCCAGGGTACTCGACCAACAACCGGTCTTTTGGGCCTTTCAACGATACCCATCGTACCCCTGCTTTGAGCCTGCTAGAACTTACGACAACGATGACTTCTCGGCCTTCGCATCTCAAATCGTCCAACCTTGACGATGTTTCATAGCTCAAGCAACCTTCTCGAGTAGCCATTATCCACCAACTCACGACCTTTGAGTTGTCACCGCATTCGTTGTTCCACCTTGATCAATGAACACATTCACCACTTCGAGCCTCCCTGCTTGAACCACCTCGAAGTTACGTCATCACTAGAAGTGTCCGATCAGAAATTTCCACTAGAAACGTCGACCAGACCCATTCTGAACCGACCAGACCCCCTCTGGTACTTCTGGACCGATCAGACCCCTGGACCGACCAGACCTCCCTTTGCTCCTCCTGGACCGACCAGGACCCCCCCTGAGCCGACCAGACTCCCTCCTCAGCTTTCTGGACCGATCAAACCATCCAGCTCCAAAACCCAGTCAAAACCGACCAGCATTGCTCCAGAACGACCAACTTAAAACCGACTAGCCTGCTCCAGAACGACCAGCTTAAAATCGACTAGCCTGCTCCAGAACGACCAGCTCCTCCTGAGAAACTAGCTCCTCCATAGCAACCAGCTTTGGACCGACCCCGTCAAGACCGACTAGATCCATCGGACCGACCAGGACCAACTCCATCCGACAGGCCAACTCCCTGACTTGCTCCCCAAGCCATAATATGACCGACCATCTCATTCCAGACCCTTCTGGACCGACCAGAGACATCAAACCGACCACCTCTTCATGACCGACCCGGCCAGAAACCTGCACATCTCCAATTCGATTCTGATTTCGACCAAAACTTCGCCAAACGACGAATCCGACGAAACCAACTTATCCGATTCATCCAAACGCAATCACAAACATGTTATGCAACCAACAATATCATCAATCTAACAATTTCCATCAAAACACATAAATTTCCCAAAACATGATAAGTGAATCATATGAACATAAAAACGGATCTAACTTGCATAATCTTGAGAAAAATCATAAAATTAACCACTTAAATTATCTAGATCAGATCCTAAGGTGATTCATATATAAAATGGACTTAGCATGGTGTGGATCTAAGGAAAATAACATGGAAATGATGAAATTAACATCCTAAAACACATATACTTGCATGAATCTGAATGAGAGATGTAGATCACTCACCAATTCTCCAAATCAATGTAAAAACAATGAAAAAGCAATCTGGACAGCGAACACCTCGAATCAAACTCCTCAATCCGATGAATTCGCCCTTAAAACTATGTAGATCTAGCCTCTTGTGGTGTAGATCTTCGATTTCCCTTCTTGGATTTTGGAATTTTAATGGTGGAAAGATGTTAGAGGAAGAAGGAGATCAAAGCCTCCCCATAAGAGAATGGAAAATGCCAAAAGTGAGGAGGAAGAGACTCTCGGCTGACTGTATATCACGATGGTGCATTATTTGGAATAACGCATGAAGCGTTATTCTTAATGATGCACAATATAAACTATATTAACCTTCCGTTATTACCACTATTCATGTGCGTTATTAAAGATAACGCTCGCGAGCGTTATTTATGATAACGCTCTTGTGTTAAACAAAGAAACACAGGGTTTAAACTTAAAAACATGCTTGCGTTATCTAGAATAACGCTACATGCGTTATTTAAAATAACGCTGTGTTAAATAACTATTTTCAGCTGATGTGACATAAACCTGGCTACGGCCGTAATAAGTTTTCAAATAAGGCTAAATGTGTTATAAGTTTATAAAAGGGGGCCAAATTGAAAAAAAAATCCTTATACAAAATAACATTATTGATATAGATTCCCTCAAGTGGTTGAACTGTGACACCCCTTAACTTTTCAATTTTATTAGGAAATTTGTTTTGTTATTATTTTTGAATGTTATTTTATATCTTAGTCTATACACTAGTCTGATCATTTTAAGTATACAATTATATGAAATTTTGTAGCATACACAATTTTAATTGAAATGTCAATTTGAAAGAAAATCAACTAAAAGTTATATATTATCTACATTTTGTATTAATTTTTTGATTTTGTATTTTATAGTGCATGTATAAGTTGGGACCATTTACAAATTTACTCCCAAGTATAAAATTGATGGCTTTGATAATTATCAACCTTGCAGCTTATGCTTTAGTAGTTGCGACTAGTGTTTGTTTGATTTCAAGGACAATATATGTTCAAGATTCAGATATTGATTGCATGTCTTCTTTTTTTCTTCATAATATTATTTTATGGAAAATAGGCTTGTTGAAATAGGTTGCATTTCCCGAGTTGTTCATTTTAAAAAAATACATGTAGCACACTATAAAAATGTTGTTCACTAATTTATAATGGAATGAAATGTCGTTTTACGTTGTAGACTGTTTCGTTACTTCAAAAATACTCGCGATCACCCAACTTTTACTACATGTAGTCAAGTATTTTACAAGCATAATATTATGTTTCTCTTTCACTGAATGATAACAGTAACAATATTAGCACTATTGGTAGTAAATTTAGCATGTAATTTCTATTTATACTTGAGATTTTTGGATGTTTTATAGGAACTACATTATGGAACGGTGTAATGAGAAGTCTGAATGCCCCTCTTGTCGTACTCCTACCACCCACTCCGGTTTAGAATGTTTGTACTATGTTGACTTCTAGTGCATTGAGAATGAATACATATTCTGCACTACAAGAAACATTGCAAATTTCGATAGGAAGGGGCGACAGTTTCCAACGGCTTTCGATGAGCCGTCGGAAACTGTCGATTATAAACGATTTATCCAGCAACCCGTAAGCATTTCTTCCCCATAATCACTTTCCCTCAAAGCATTCCAGCACAAAAATTAAACCCTACCCAGCCGCAGAATCTATTATTTCACCCCCAATCATCGATTTCTTCGCGTATAATCATCCTTGGCTTCATGTCTAGCCTCTTGAGCAAGGAATTTGAGGTATAATCTCTTTATTTAAAATCAATTTTTTTTCTAAACCTATTTATGTCCTATATCAAAAAATAGGGTTAATTATTGATTGTAATTGTTTCCAATAGCATAGTAATAGGTAAAAGCCTCCTATTACGTGCATATTTCATGTGATATAGTGAAATTGAAAATTTTATGTGCAATGTTTGGTTATTTGTAAATATGTTCCCAATTTGGCTTGGTTTTTGACGTAGTATAATTGAGGATACTTATGTCATGTGCACCGTTGTGCACTTGTGAATCTTGTAGGTGTTAGTTGATGTAGGAAAAACTGAATGCATGAGCTAGGAATAGTACATTGTGCACATTTTGACTTGTACACAAAAAAAAAAAATGAGTCGAAATTCTAGTTGAGTCTATTGAAACGACAATAATAGTAAATTAACTTTAATTTGATTGATACATCAAGCAAATGTGATAAAATAAAATATTTTTGTGTTGTTGTAAAACTGTATTTTCATAGTAAAATGCGCATATCTAGTTGACTAATACCCCTAGATTATTTTCGGCACCGTCCGACGAGTGTTGTACACGATCGTTATATAAATAGTCGTTTTTGTCAAATTAAAAAGCGATTATTTATATTCATCTGGTACAATATTTTTGGATTTGTCCTTGTATTGGAGAAGTTATAAACGCAGTAAGCATCTACATTTTGTATACTACTTCGTTTCAAACGATTCACAAAATTTCGGTTTAATTTTTCTTTTTGTTTCCTACGTACATGTATACAATGCAGGAAACAAAGGGAAATGCTACGAATTTTTGTTGAATCATTTGAGATGAAGTAGTATACAAAATGTAAATGTTTACTGTGTTTATAATGGGAAGTAGGATGCCTGAACATGTAAAAGAGTTGCATTAAAAAAATGTGCTAGATTTGAAATTATTTTTAATTTAATGAAATTGCTATTTACTTTCAGCCAATATATATACATGTGTTGTACGACCATAAAAATAAGTTTTTTCAAATTTGTATTCTTCAAATAAATATTAAATTTTAAACTTGTGACTAAATTTCTCAAATAGGAAAAATGATTGATTATTTTTTTGATCGGAGGAGTTGGATGTATGTAACAACCCGTATTTTCAATAACCTATTATAACGTAAATCGAGGCAGAATTTAATTTATAAATCTGAATCAAGGGAAACGGGCTATGCCATTGCGTTCGTCTCGGAAAAATACGCGAAATAGAGTCCGAGTTTTCGAAAATCGGAGTCCGTATGACCCGATTAAGGCCCAACGAAGTTTTCAGAAAATTTCAAAGTAAAAACAGATTTCAAATTCAAGTTTGAATTTGGAAAATTAGGGCAGTTGGGCGCAGCGGGAAAATTCCCGCCAGACCACCCATGTCGACTGGGCAGTCGACATGGTTAGGCCCAAGTCGACAGCCCTGTCGACTTGGGTGTCGACAGGGGGTGCTCGGCCAGTTTGGCCTGGTGCACCATTTTAGGGTTTGGCTGTGTTTTGGATCTGTTTTCTGGAAGCTTCCGAGATCTGATGGTCCTAATCTAACCTAGGGTTAATCTAAGGGTCTAAAACACATCCTAATCCTATAAATAAGCCCCTAACCTAACCCTAAATCATCATTATTCATTCAAGTAACTAAACTATGGCAAAATCATTCCTCTCATGGCCTCCACTCTCTTCATAAAAATTCCTAAGTTATTTCTATGAGAGATTTTCTATGCATACAAGTGTTTTCAAGCTTCATTAGCTTGCATTCAAGTCAAGTTTCGATATTTACATCATAAAGCAAGGGTTTTGATCATTTTTGCTCAAGGGTTTTCCTATTGGAGCTTGCATTTTGGGTTTATTTGATTGCATAAGGGCTTTGTCATATTTTTGTGTCTTCATAAGCATTGTAAGCCCTTTTCTACTTTCATACTTAAACTCTAAAGTTAAATGAATGATGCAAGTTTGGTTGATCATATGATATGCAAGTTATGTTATGCAAGTATGCCATGTTATGATATGCAAGTTTATCATGTTATGTTATGCAAGTATGCCATGTTATGATATGCAAGTTTACCATGTTATGCAAGTTTGCCATGTTGTGATATGCAAGTTTATCATGTTATGTTATGCAAGTTTGATATGCAAGCTTGTCATATGATATGCAAGTTATGTTATGCAAGTTTGGGTTGATCATTTTGTTCATGTTATCATGTTATGCAAGCTTATCTTGGGTTTATGAGCTTAAAGCTTCAAGCTTTATGCTAAAGGTTTCATTTTGGCAACATGTAAGTTATCATATCCCTTATGATAACTTGCATGTGAGGCTAAATGCGAACTTATGGCCATTTCTACATGTCATTTATCACCATGTATCACCAATATGCTAAGTTTGGTTTTATGCATGCTTTTGAGGCCTAAAAATGTAATATGCAAGTATATGAACATATGTACATTTCATATGCCACCATGTTAAACTTGTGGCTCCAACACCTTTATGTCATGATTATGCCAAGTTCCCTCTTTCTATCCTTTATGCGCTATTGCAATATGTAAGCGATGGGATTGCGTTTGGGGTTGGGTAAACTTAAAAGACATAAAAACATAAGATTGGGAATTTAGCTATTAAGTTAGGTCTACCCATTGGGAATTTACCTATTAAGTTAGGTCTACCCAAATTCTTGAAAACTTGTAACATGTTTTGGAAACATGATGGACATGACACTTAGAAAATATAAGTGTGACCAACTCGAGGTTGGGTTGAGTTTGTAGCGTAAAACTACCCGGAACCGACCGGCTTAACTAGTTGCTACAAACAATAGGACCCAATGTGAGAAGTTGGTCATGTTGTACCTTGAACCCGAGGTTAGACCAAGTTGGGGTGTAAAGCTACCCGGACCCGCCCGGCTTAACTAGCAACCACAACAAGGTCTAATGTGAGAGGTTAAGGCACATTAAATTAATTAATGCCTCGTGATTAGGGTTAAGTCATGGTCCACTTAATACTTAACCAATTTGGGCTTGGTAGATTAATCAGGGTTAAGTCGTGAACTCATCGTTACACTTAGCCAAGTTAATCCATGATTAGCAAGAGGGTTAAACCGTACTTAACCCACTAGAAAATCCTAGCAATGGGGGTCCACTCCAGCAGTAATCCCAAGTCCGTATCATTAAGACCCTAGGGACTAGGCTAGGGTGGGGGCACAATTACTGGACTTGAGGTAAGTGACCAAAAACGACGGCAGAATGGTACGCCGGTGTAGTTCCGGGCGGACTATGGTTGTGCACATAGTCCGAAGCCGGGGAAAACATGCACGGGTACCAGTAGATCGAGACTGTGCACTTATATTTATGGTGTCCAGGGGTTGACACCCTAGGGCTTGATACACCCGACGGGAGACCCTGCACAGTCTGACTACAATTATGTTTGGGCCGCATTGACACCAACACGTGACGAGTTAGGCTTATAGGGAGCCGATCGACCAGACCGTTTGGTTGGACCGCGTATTAGGGTCACTTCATGTTATTGGGCCAAAGCTTGGGCCAAGGGATCAATACTTGTTTATTCAAGTCATGTTAGTTTGCTAGTACACCTGTGGTGCAAAAACCTTAAACCTGATTATGCGATGACACCTTTATCTACCTTGTTAGTTAATCATCATGCTAGTATGTTGTTATCCTTGTGATCATCCCTGCTTCTCATGTTAGTTAACTTTATCAGTTTACATTGATTGTAGTAGGGCTTACTCAGTCTTTTTGACTGACCTGTTTTCTTTCGCCTCTTTTCTTCCGTTTCCCCCCCCCCCCCCCAGGTTCTCAGGGTGGGAATATTGGAGCTTAGCTTGGATTTCTGATCGCTTGCTTGTGGGATTTTAGCTCATGTACGGTCTTGACATGAAGCTAGCTATGGTTATCACTTATTTTGGGGATAGTACTTATGTATTTCAGTTTTTCAGTGATGTTGTTTTTATCTAGACTTGTGTATTTGGAAAGTTGACATTATGTTGTATCAGACTTGTTTTGAAATAGTTTGAAATCTTCCGCTGTCATACTTATCTTATTTACTATGTTTATATATATACATATATTCTTGTTCTGCCTTGATATATCATTATGCATGTTTACCTGAATCAAACGCCCCTCCAAAGTCAGAGTGCTTGCAAGAGACACCCTGGCGGAGGTGGGGTGTTACAATGTACCAAAGAAGAAGATAGAGAGGTTCAATAAAAGAAGATTTTTATAATGGTATAAATGTCTTTGTTAGATTCGCTTTAAGTAATAACGGAAGCGATCCAAAAATTCATTGTTCGTGTAGCACATGTAGACATTTGAAGTATTTGTTACCTGATATTGTGAAAGTCCATTTGTGAAAAAACGGATTTGTACCCGAGTATTATTTTTGGGATCGTCATGGGGAAGTTGTAGCAAATACTCCTATAGAGACTAAGGTAGAAAGTGTTGTTAGTGAAAATGTTAGTATGACCCATACTGAAAATATGGTCGATGATGCAGCGAGATCAATGTTCCCTATGGTTGCAGTTGACGACGATGATGGAAATGCTGAAGAACCAAACATTGAAGCTAAGAAAATTTATGATTTATTGGATAATGTCAAGAAACCTATTTGGAATGGTTATAAAAGCAACACTCAACTGTTACTATCGTAGAATACATTGCGATGAAGTCAAAATACAACATCACTAAAGAGGAGTTTACAGCTATTGTACAAGCTACAAAAAGGCACATGCCGTCCAATAATTTAATGTGTGAAAATCACTACGAACTTAAAAAACTTATGTCGGCATTTGGTTTATCTTATCAGAAAGTAGATACATGTTTAAAAGGACGCATGTTGTTTTGGAAAGATGACGTAAACCTTAGAAATTGTAAAATATATAATCAAGAAAGATATAAACCAAGAAAGAAGAAGGGAACGGAAGTTCCATACAAATGTATGCATTACTTACCCATTACTCTAAGGCTTCAAAGATTATATGCGTCTTCTGTAACTGCATCTCATACGGGATGACATAAGGTGAGATCGGAGGAAGAAGGTACGTTGACCCATCCGACCGATGGGGAAGCATGGAAGCATTTCGATAAAATTTATCCCAATTTTGCAGTGGAGAGTCGTAATGTCAGACTAGCATTATGTACAGATGGTTTTTCACCATTTTTTCAATTTGGTTCTAAATATTCACCATGACCCATTATCATCACCCCTTATAATTTACCTCCATTGATGTGTATGAAAACGCAATATATGTTTCTTACTTTTGTTGTTCCTGGCCCCGATGATCTAGCACAAGGAATTGATGTTTATTTACAACCGTTAATTGAAGAATTAATAACATTGTGGAATGAAGGAGTAGAAACATACGATTTTTCAAAGAAGATTTTTTTCCGTATATTTGCTTCTTTGTTGTGGACTATAAGTGATTTTCCTGCCTATGCAATGCTTTCGGGATGGAGTACTGCTATTCTTCTAGCATGTCCATACTGCATGGAAGAAACACGAGTGTTTTCCTTACCGCATGGTAAGAAAATTTCATAGTTTGACTATCATCGTTATTTTCTCCATGTAAATCATCCTTCTTGAGTATACAAGAAAAACTTTTTGGCTAATAGAGTAAAAATCAGATTACCTCAAACGATATGGTCTAGCGAAGACATATATGAACTGGTTAAAGATTATCCAAAGATACATGAAGTTGGAGTTCAAACAGAAATTGAAGGCAAATCAATTTTTCACAATTGGTGCAAATAGTCTTTTTTTGGGAGTTGCCATATTGGAAACATCTTCTACTTCGTTGTAATATTGATGCTATGCACAATGAGAAAATTGTATTTGATAATGTCTTTAACACAATTTGAATGTTAAAGGGAAGACTAAAGATGATTTGAAATCAAGGCACGAACGTCCCGAGCTTCATATGAAACCTAATGACAGTAAAAAAAACCCAAAGCATGTTATGAATTAGATAATAATCAAGTTAAGTTGTGTTAAAATGGGTTGAAGGGTTAAGATTTCCTGATGGGATTTCATCAAACCTTCGTAGATGTGTTGACTTCAAAAATGGTAAATTGGGCGAAATGGAAAGTCGTGATTGTCACATTATGATGGAGAATTTATTTCCTATTATGTTTAAAAAACTACTACCGTTAAAAGTTTGGAAGGTAGTAATGGAGCTTAGTTTGTTTTACAAAGAGCTTTGTTACTTTAAAAGTTGATCGCTTACGTAAATTTGAAGTAGATATTCCTATAATGCTCTGCAAATTGGAGAAAATACTTCCGCCAGGTTTTTTTAATGTAATGGAGCATTTACTTGTTCTCCTTCTAACTGAAGCACAACTTCGAGGTCCCGTCCAATATGGATGGATGTATCCATTTGAGAGGTAAATATAAATATGTTACCTATTAATTTAATTGCACTTAAAATATGAAATAATGTAAATTAATTTTGCAACATATCTCACTACTAGGAAAGTGGACGTATTCGACACTAATGTGTGTGCGTTGCATGAAAAGTATGGCAAAACCTATGCTTTGTTTGATCTTCTGCAACAATATTCATATGTTGTTGCATTAGACATGAATGCACTGTTGAGGTTGGATTTCTAGTATTATGACGTGCAATACCAGTTAAAAGTGTTACGTTACACTAGTTAAAAGTACAGCTCATCAATCCACGCCATCATAAATGAAAAATCGCAACCGTCGAACCATGTTGATCAATCCATGCTGCCCTTCCTCTATTTCCCGCTAAGATTTTCGTTCCCATGGTACTTCTTTTCATTTCTCCAATCCAGATCCCTAACATGCTTTTTCATTTTGCAACTGATCAAACTTTGCTCCACTAAAATCAATTTCTAATTTCCCCCAATTTGGACTGTATTCTTTTTCTTTTTCAGTGAAATCAACCTTCCTCTAATTTCCCTGGATTCACATCTCATCTTCTTCAGCGAGGTAAATATACTTTTTTTTTGCGGTACACTTTTTCGCCAGCTGGTGGTCTCTACTTTCTCTTTGATATCCACCGGTTGTTTCAGTATTGTTTCAACTTCCACTTGGATCGCGTGTCAATGTTGGTCCTTTTTTGGAGTTTTGATCTTGCCACAAACTAGGGCTTTGATCGTTTGTCGATTTGATTTTATGTCCCCGACATACTTGTGTTAAATTTCATAAATTGGATCGATTTTGATTAGATTTTTTTTATTTGGTACTAATTTTAGCGTTAGGAAAAATAAAGGAGATGGTGCTATGGTATGCAGGAAAATGATAACATTTATTTTGCTAAGTTCCAGCAAGGTAACAAAATTACTTTTAGTATTCTCCTATTTATATTAGTCTTGACATTTTGTTGCCATATCTGAATTTTGACACTTTGTACTATCTGTGGCATATAGTATAATAATGTTATGCGAGTGGAATACAATACAAAAACAATCAACTTCGTATGGTGATTCAACAACTCTAATATAGGAATGTTGTGCTTAAAAATGATTGAAGGTGGATAGATGAGTTAAATTAAAAGCATAGAATGCAACCTTTGCATAACAAACATGGTATGAGGCATAATAAGGAGATTCGAAATGAAACATAGAAAATTTTCAAAAATCTTGAATGCTAATTACATATGGAAGCTTAGCGGAGATACTTAGTCAACATGTGTTATACTTCCAAGTTTTTGTTGCAAAAGATAGTTTGGCAAAATAAAAACTAAATCTTCTTTTATGTAAGCAGTTATCCTCTACTCTACAAATGAAGGCATAACTGGATGTGTGACATGGAAATCTTACTAAGAAACATTTGTTCATTTAAGTTTAGTTTCATTGATTTATCCTTAACTATTAATTATTGTCTTCTTATTTGCTTTTTTGGTCCCAACGTACAAGAGACACTGAAGATCCCTTATAAACTAGTCTGTAATTTTTTATATTTTAACTTATGTTATTTTCTTAGTAAGACGACAAAAATATTCAAACTAAATTTTGATTATTGATCTGTAAAATTTCTGCGTAATTAATTAAATCAAAATTTGATAGTTATGTGTAGACGGATGCAATCTTATGCATCTTTCTGGTGTCTAATCATATTATGATTGTCTTTTTTGAGTAAGACAATCTTCTAACACACCTAGGTAGATGATAAACTAATAAGTCAAACCATCGTATTATGTATATGGTGGCTCAGTTCAGTTAGTTTCATTTTATTTTTTTACTTTCAAATATAATATCAAAGTCAGTAATGCAAATCTAACGAGTATACAGCTTATTTGGTAAACTATTCCAGAACAAACTCTAAGTCCATTAATTTACCTAATTTTTTTTCCTTTTATGTCCATGTACAGTAATTTTACTGAATTATATTATACGTTGGATCTAAAATTATGTTATATATGTATCTTCTTATTGTGCCTCTATAGTATTAACTATCGCCACTTCCATAGGTTCTTGGAATATAAGTACAAAGAAGTTCTAACATTATTCCAGATGTAAATTATTTTACAATGAACAGAAATATGTTTGTAACTTTGTTTACAAACTCTTCTATTTGAATATTATGGCTTGAAGTTGTGTGCAATAAACATAAGTATTATATTGACATATAACAACAAGTTTGATAGTATCGTTAGTAATGATGTTGTTTAAATTGATGCTAGCTCATAGTGGGTTGTACACAGAGAAACATCTTCATAAGGAATTAAACTATTCCATATACATCTGTTTCAGTCCATGCTAAGCTCATAAGGCCTAACCCGGACTTGGTATTGAAGATGTTTATGTCTTTTTCATATTCCTTTCAATTAATCTGTTTGAGATTTTTTGAACAAGTGTGAATAATAATGAATGGGCAAATAATAGGAAAAATTACCTACTGTCTAGGCATCTAACTTTTCCTACTATACTGTGATATGAATATGGATGTCAGAAAGCATACTTGGTTAGTTTTTAACTTTTACTTGGGATTGGTGATTGATAGTCAAAAGTGAAATCAGTAGACTCATACCCTATTGTAAGCCTTCGCGTAATGTTATCGATCTCCTCTTTTAGTCTCTCATACCTCTTTGAAAGCCTTGAATACATCCCCAAGAAACATTATTTCTCTCAGGTTATTTATTTCCTTTCAACTAAACCTAAGACTATCATCCAAAAAATCTTTGTTCTTCCATTACAGCGTAATAAATTTCAGTTCTACGTCATTTGCAACTTACTTAAGGGATGAGTACTTTTGACATTTTGTTGATTCTCGGACTTCATGAATTATCAGGTATGGTAATTTTACCCATTTTGTATGTAATTTTAAGCTTATATATTTTGATTTACGATTCAGATTTACCTTTCTACTTAATTTGATATTACCATGCAGATGATAGATGGTGACAGATTAAAATATCTGCTAATTATTTTATTCAATGGATTTGCTGAACGTATGCTCTGGACTCAATTTGTTAAATTTAGTTATGTTTATTTTGGCTTTTACTGAAGCTTCATAAGTATTATTTCTTTTCCAGTTAAGCACCTATGGAATGGTTTATATATAGAGACTCCCTAAGATTTTACATCGTCGGCCAATAGTGCAAGAAAACATATACTCCATATTCATGCAATATTATGTAACATTTTAAAACTATTTGCTAACCACTATTGCATAATCCATCTTCATAACACAAGGTAAAGAATTGGTCCCTGGATATTGCATTAAATATCACATTGAATTGTCTACAATGGGCTCCTTTCCTTTTATATGTCCCTGACCAATTTCATTTCACATCGATTCCGTCTTTTGTAGGGACATACATATATATTTCCTATTGCAATTATATTGCTGCATATATATGACTCATATATATATATATATATATATATATATAAATGATTAATACATTTTACGGATGTGGACATATGTGTACATGTTCAAAATGTGCTAATGAATTGGTCAGGAATGGAGGAAAATATCCATTACGTCGTGCACCTATTCTTGAAGTAGTTCGAGCCTACTCTACACAATGAAGAAAACGGAGTGTAACATAGCTGATTTTTGAGTTTTGATATTTGGATAATACATGAATCATTGCTTTTTCTCTTTGTATGCTGTGGTGGTTCTTTTTATGTCTACTTGGAACATATGTTTTGGATGGGTTTATTCTATGTACAAAACTTGTATTGCAATATTTTTAATTAAAGCGTTGTATTTGATTTCTTATAATGAAGCATTTGTCTTCTTCTACTATTGCGTTTTTTTAATGTTGCATTTCAAGATAATATTGTTGCATTACATAATATGATGTTGTTGCATTAAATAAAATATTATTAATTCCATACGGAATGTGGGTCCCACAGCTGCATGGCATGTGAAACGTGAGCAGCTGACGTGGCATGTGACACATGGGCAACTGACGTGGAGATCTGACGTAGCATGTCACACATTGCCAGCTGACGTGAAAAGTTCATGTGGGCCCCACTATCATGACCTGGAAGCCATACTCTGACTTTTGCTTAAGGCAATGCTGATATTGTTGCATTACTTGCAAGTGCTGTTGCAATAGGGTTATAACGCAACACTTTCTTCTGTGGCAGTAGATGGGCAAAAGTGTTGCCTTAGAGAGCTAAGGCAACGACCGCAGATGCCACGCCCCTTTGGTGTTGCCTATTCGAAAAAACGGCCTAATGCAACGACTTTTCAATCTATAACCACATAAAACTAGTGTCGAATATATCCACTTTTGTAGTACTGTCTGAATCACCTGGAAAAAAAGTGAGACAAAAGCATGAGTTGAAGATTCGATATGTAAATCTTACAATAGAAACTTCATTCTTTCTCTCATTATTTCAGTGATCATGTGAATATATCATTTGAAAGTGTTCCTAGAAATAACGAAGGAGACGAACAAGAACCATATCCAGTAGTGTTGTCTATTTTTAGACAACATGGTTGACCTTCTGGGAAATGTGTAAACGTATGGCTAGACGATAAAGATCTCCATGTAGCACACACTTATATTCTTCTAAACTGTGTTGAAGTTGCAACATTTGTTAGGTAATCTAAAATATTAATTAGTGCTTTATTCATTTCTACTTGTTTGCATGTGTATAATCTAATGTAATATTTTATTTATATTTACAGCGTTTATGAATGTGAACATCCAAACGGAGATATCAGTAAAGAATTTTCTGCTTGGTTTACAAATTACGTTTACGAACCCAGAAATTGTGTTGTTGATGAATGGTTGAAACATCTAGCAATGGAACCAAAAAGAGTGGCAAGACATATCCAATATACTTTGTTAATGGATATAAATTTAACACCGAAGAATACGATGCTGAAAAATTAACGAACAATACGAGTGTATTCGTTAAAGGCAATGATGATCCAGAAATCACATTAATGAATTTTATGGAATTTTAACATAAATTTTGCACTGACATATTTCTCACGGCCCACGGAGGAGGTGTTTCTAATTAAATGCAATTGGTTTAGCAATGTTCTAGGTTCTGGGATTAATGTACATAAGGATTATAATCTGATTGAAATAAAGCATACATCACACTATTACAAGTATGATCCTTTTGTACTGGCCAAACAAGCATTTCAAGTTTATTATGCTCCTTACCTATCTCTAAAAAAAGATAAAGCAAATTGGTCGGATTTATTTAAAACAAAGGTCACATTTACTTTTGACGAGAAGAATATTCCAGACGAAGGAGCCTATCAGGCGGAACTCAAGCAGAACAATGAAATAGTAATTGAAGACGATCATGCAGATTTTAGACCTCTGAACGATGAGACAAATGTTTTGGTAGAAGCGTTCGAGAGTGCGGAGGAAGATATCATAGATTCTGAGGCCGATTCTGAACCAGAAGACGATGATTACTGATGTAGATGATGAGTATTATCTTTCTAGTTGTAATGTAATTATGGAGTATACGACGTATATTTTGCAATTCATGTAACACTTTTAAATTTTTGAATATTATGATCATTATTTACAAATTTTATGTCATATGCAGTTTTTCTTATTTATTTATCTTAAATCTGCAATGTAATATGTTACTCCTTGGAATATGAGACCCAATCAAATACAGGTATAAACAATTTCATTTTGTTTTATGTCATTCATTTAGCAACTTAATTATATCATTTGTGTAAGTTAACTGTAAAATAAATTTGAATATGATGTTATTGTTATCTTTTAAAATGATTCGTATGTGACAGATATGTCATCTAGAGGGAATTCTTCGGGCGAAGGATCTGGGTCGCAACCCTCTCAGCGTCCAGCCGTCTCCTTGGTCCCTACGAGTACAGGGTATAAAATAAACTTTATTTAGCATGTTATTTATTTTTTACTATACACTTATGTATATCATATTTAAGCAAGGTTTTCGATCTTCAACCTTCGAACGTTATTTTGGACATATTGAGAGCAACATATTAGGCTCGGATGTCGGCATGTTGGCCGAAGTGGGATCTGATCCCACCTCATATACAGGAGGTCATTTGGTAGGATGTCCTAGTAAGTATTTTCTTATATATTTTTCCATTTTAATTTCTTTAATCACTGATACACTGTACATATTTTACTGGTAATGTTTGTTTAACATGAAATACAGGCCTAAGTGAATATACAAACACATGATTTACAGCTGGCTTGGATGTACTGGATGCAGAAAATGGGAAAAAAATTATAAGGATGGCATATCAACAATGAAGAAAAGCATGAAAAATTCGAGTTGGATGGGAGCAGTCGTGTGGGATGGATTTCTGAGGTATTGGGAGAGTGATGAGGAGAAGGTAAGTGTACTAATTTTTCTTAAATATCAAAAACATTTACTCGATGAGTAATGTATCAAATTCTGAATGTACAGGCGGAGTCAGAAAGAAACTCTACAAATCGGAATAAAAATCCAGTCACGCATCGAGGAGGATCAAAGTCATTTCAGCAGTATCGGTAGGAGTTGGTATATTTTATAAATGTGACTTATAAAAAAATTAATATGTTATACAATTTTGAACGTCTAAAATTGTATGTAATGATCAAATTCAGGAGGCAGAGGGGATGGGTCCAGTTTCATATATGGACGTATTCACTCCTATGCATGCCATTGAGCATGTCGATGCAGACGGGAACATCACATATACAAGGCATGATGACAAATTTAGGAAGAGTCATGTAAGATTTCATTTTATGTAGAAGTATTAGTAGTAATTGTTAAATTATAATAAAATAAGATAACATGATATTAATTTTATCTACATTCTTATTTGGTCTTACAGAAGAAGTTTATGGAGCAGTGCCAAAACCATCTAGCTCAGACTGGACATGAGCAGCTCTCGACTGGCGAGGAGGACATTATATTCCAAGTAGGCAATGGATCCAGCGACGCGGAACAGATGTTATGGGTTCAGAAATCAAGTGGTAAACGATTTTTCCCTTCATTTAATTTTTGTTTCAGAAATAAAATAATTTTTACGAGTTACAGGTTATTAATATAATCTCATATGATTAAAAAAATTTAAATAATTATTACAGCCTACTAGTCAGTAGGGATGGAGCAGACAGACTAGAGCTGCTATAGATGCCGTAGAGGTTGAAGAGTTGAGAGCTAGGGTGGCACGGCTTGAGGACCATAATCGTCGTCAAGCCATCGAGTCGACTTAGCTTTTAGATCGGCGTTTGGCGGATTTTGCATAGCAGTACGGGAGCTTCTCCTCTTCAGCCAGTTATGTAGATGATGGTGATCAGTGATGGATTGATAGGTATGTTTTTTATTGGAGCCATGTACATATGAATGTGGGTTGCTATGACTATGGGGTGTATGACTTTGGTTATTTTGTATGTATTATGACGGTAGACTTTTTGTGGCAGTGTTGATGTGGTAGACTTGTTGTGGTAGGGTTGATGTGGTGGACTTGATGTATTGTATATTGTTGTGATGGTTGACTTGATGTATTTTGTAGGTATTTATGTTATTTTTTTGTATTCGATGATTTTTTGTTTGATATGTTGTGTTTTTGATGATTTTTTGTGTGCTGGGATTATTAACTGTTGATTTGAGATGAATGCAAGCTGGAAGGCTAAATAGCAGCAGAAAAACAAAACAAAAAATGTGAAGGTTTTCTGACGGCATATCGGTATGCGACTTTGTAATGGTTTCTGATAGCTTGGAACGGTTTATTGGTATAGTATACGTAACGGTTTCTGACGGCTATCGACGGTCGTCGGAAGCGAATCGTTTCAAGCCATTGGAAATGAGAACGATGGGCTTTGTCGATAGCCGCCGGAAACTCTGATTCTCGACGCCTCAAAATGCTATGATTTTTTCCGACGGCTGTCAACCGTTTCCAACGGCTGTTGACGGTCTACAACGGGTGGAAATCGAGATTTTCTTGTAGTTCTAGTTCCATCCATAAAATATTCAGTTCTATTCAGTTGCATACAAGATTGATGCCCCATTAGTAACAATTTACATGTATTTAGCTATCTTTCTAGTGTTTATACTATATCTTATACCTTGATATAAATTGTACGTTTATCATTCAAATGATACAGATTTGTCATACGGGATTGCCGTAATTTGTATGATACAATTTGTATATTGGCCTGAAGCCCCATTAATGACAGTTTGCATGTACTTAGCTATGTTGCTAAAGTTTATAATATATCTATGACCTTGATATATAATTTACAATTATCATTTATATGATACAGATTTGTTATACATGATTATAATATAAAAGTTAATTGTACAGATACATTTAATATGTGTTGTTTCATATGTATGTATACTACAAGCATAACGACTTATGGCATTTTCTATTCATGTTTTACTTGATTATATTGTTTTTGGAAATTCGCTGGTTATGGACATAGCAGTATGCAAATAGAAAGTCAAAATTTATTCAGGTAGTGCAAAAATAAATACTTTTCCACACATCGTTTCTAATTTTCTACTGTATTGTTTTGAAATTTGTAGCTTTTATAGTTAATCATATTTATGGGAGGATAATGGATTAGAAAAAAAACTGTGTAGCAATTTATTTTACCTTTTTTTTTGTGATACCTTATTCACATTACATGGACTGTTAGATCAAATGGTTTGTTTATGTAAAATTTGTGATTATTACATTTATGTGCTTATAACTTAATCAGATGCTAATATTTTTAAATCAATAAATAACTATAGTAATTTCACTTAGGAATGCCTGCTTTATCCATGTTGCATACGCTGGGGAATAGTAACAGTAATGCCCGTTCATCTTCCCACTACTAAAGGGATAAATTGTTGTTTAGCAATTTTTTTTACTGATGATAAAGTTTGTTTGATGGTTTATGGATTCAATAAACAATATAGAAGCTCAGATATCGTAAAAGCTGTAATCTCCGCTAAATTGTACGCCTTCCCACTCCGATAGGTGCTTCACCTCACGGTAAGGGAGGGACTTGCTAAATGGTTTTCTATCTAATGCAAACAAGCAGCCAATAGGGTTAGTTTTCATATAGTTATTACCATATTATATATTTTTCGGTTATATATTATAGCTCTACTTTTATAACCGTAAGTGAGCATGTTAATTACAAGAATTCAAAGTTTATTATGTATCTCCATGATGACTTTCTACCATGAACAATAGGACTTTCTTACTTTTTTTTACTGTGTTAATTGTAATTTGATTCGGGTGTGAAGCATTCTCTACATGCCCAAGGACCTATGATCTCATCCATGCTAATGGTGTTTTTAGCATGTACAAGAATAAGTAAGTTGCTAATGTTTTAGTCATGTCATGCTTTTTAGTAGACAAATTTTATACACATAATCATGCATGCATTTGTGTATAGATATGCAATAGAGGACATTATTTTAGAAATGGACAGAATTTTAAGGCCAGGAAGAGCATTTATATTCAGAGACAAAGTGACGATCTGGTGAAAGTGAAGAAGTTGTCTGGTGGAATGAGGTGGAACACGAAGCTGGCTGATTATGAAGATGGGACAAACGAGGATCAAAAGATACTGTATGTAGTTAAGCACTACTATGTTGGCGGTTCCAATAATACCAGCGATGGGCAAAAGGAAAAGGATTTACTCGATGAGTGTTCAGTTTTACCTATTAGTTATGAGGATATACCTTTTTTTTGCCAATTTTGTATAATATTTATTTGATTGTTGTGTTTACGATATGATTTCATTGTTTGTTTGGTAAGATTTGTACTAATAAGCATTTATGGAAATTTAAATTTAATATGATACCTTTCAGGTTTTAAAAGAACCTGAAAATGTATCAATTTTTTTTGCTTAAGGCGGAATTTGCGTTGGTTGTTTTTAACAATCAACAACCGTTTCTACATTTCCGTCTCTTGCACCAATTCTAGAAAGCAACTAATGCAAAAAATAACTTTTTTAATGCAACAGAGCATTTTCGCGCCAGTTTTTGTTAAAAAATGGTGCAAAAAACTCATCTTTTGCACCAATATTACTGACAACCAGTGCAAAAAACTCATATTTTGCACCAGTTGTTACTGACAGCCAGTGCAAAAAACATTTTTTGCACTGGTGCCAAGAAAAAAGGCTTTTGGCATCATCTACATTTGCGCTGATTGTAGAACTGGAGTAATATGAGGTAAACAACTGGTGCAAATGACCTATTTTGTAGTAATGAATAACATAGCTGTAATAAAAATATGCACATGTTTTCGTATAACATGGAAGATTCTTACCGTTTTTATTGCATAAAGTCGGTATTTCATTACCAACTGAACATGTTCAACAAAAATATTTCCATCCCGAGACTTTTTGACATTAAATGGCCAATTACATTATATCTAAACGATAGAACACCATCGAAAACAAAAGTGGGTACAACCCATACATATAAAACGACAATATCGCACTGTTTTAAATAATAAAAATCAGTGGTAACATACCGCTTGCTCAAGTTTAAAAACAATTAGTCAATCCCGAGACTTTACGGAATATGTCCGCCGTTTAATTTATATCTAAACGCCAGAATACCACCGAAAATAAAACTGGGTACAACCAATATGTATAGCATGGCAATATCTTACTGTTTTAATTAATAATGATCGACCGTAACCTACCGTCTTCTCAATTTTAAAAACAATAAGTCCATCCCGAGAATTTTCGAAATAAGTCCACCATTGACTTTATATCCAAATGCCAAAACACCATCGAAAATGAAACTGGGTACAACCCATATGTATAAAATGGAGATATCTCGCCATTTTAAGTTAAAAAAATGATAGTATCCTACCATTTGCTCAGGTTGAAAAAATAAGTCCATCCCGAGATTTTCCGAAATAAAACTACCGTTTACTTTTAAGATAAACGGAAGAACACTACCGGAAATGAAACTGGGTAAAACACAGTTATAAAACGAAAACATTTCACCATTTTAATTGGTATAAATTGGAAATAACCTACCACCTGAACACAGAAAACCATTTCAAACCTTAAACAAACATGACATTCAAAGTGCAAACTGAAATAGGAAATTCATTCAAAGGGTAAGAAAACCATTCTATCAAAGTGTAGTTGATCATAAACAACTCATTCAAAGTGTAAGACAAATAAAGTGTAAAGCAAAACAAGCATTCATTCAAAGTGTAAGACAATGTCCACAAACCACAGTAGTAAGCAAAATATTACATCCACCGCATCCACCAAGCACATTGTTTAAACCAAAATAGGACATATCCGAAATGTACATTGAACCAAACAAAATAGGACAACCAATACCATGTCAAACTAATTTTTTTGCAACAACTTTCTTCTTTTTTGCTGCAGCTTTCTTCCCAAGCCTCCCTTTTCCTTTACCTTTTAATGGCTCAGCGTCAGCATTACCTTCATCAATACCTTGCATACAAATCAAAAGGCTCAGGTTTTTCTATTCGCTCGACCATTTGTATCGCTTGAGAGACTTAGTCGCTAAGTCTGAAAGCCCGAATAATATCAGCAACTTATCGAAGACGATGTTTCTGCAAGTGAAAATTAAGTAAGCATAACACACGTTCAGTCAAACAATATTGAAAGTAAGTGTACACCAAACTTACAATACGACTAAGAAGAGACTTCTTATCAATTTCGTGGTGCGGTTATGTTATTCTTTTTGTTGGATTCGATACGACAGGATGAGAAGCTTTATGATACCACTTCATGTAGCTATCTTCACGGTTCCAAGGATGAACAACTACTTTTGATGTTAACGTTTCATTTAGGAGATGATTTTTGCATTCGCTCCAGCCAAACTCCCTAACATTATGTTACCTGGCTTTAAACCAATTTGTCGAAGATTTAAACTTCTTCTTATTAAGCGTGAATGGATTGGTGGGGATGGGCTAAACATATCCAAATTGGCATAGAAATCTTTGGAGATGATATAATTCTTCAGATCCAAAACATACCACCGATCCATTATATAAAGAACACTGCTAAAACAGGTATAAATCTCTTCTTCCTTTAAAACAATCCCAAATAATGTCATTGCTTTTCAAATCATCAATTCTTTCTCTAAGCATCACTAAGTCAGTGGCTAAATTCGTACCCTTATCGTCCACAAAATAGAATGCAGCTTGGATATCATCGTCAGCTAGACCAATACAACGGCTATGCCGTCTTAGACTAGGAAAATGTTCAAATATCCAAATCTTTAAAGAAGTAAAATATATACAAGTGAACATTTCACCCATAGCAATTTTCATCATATTGAATTAAAAAAGGTTTGCAACATGTACCTGCAGTAATGTCATGCATCCAGTCATCTGATGAACATCACTTCGAGTAGTTAGGCCTTAGGCCTACATTATGCAATAATCAACTCAAACAAGCCATGTCCCAAGAATATGTAATAACTTCTTTTAAATCCTTCAAACATTGTAGAAAATGAACCGACACCTTATTACCAAACTTGTCACATCATACTAAAGATGCAATCGTATATAGAAGGTATGCTTTGGTGCACTTTATCTTTTGTTCCTTATATCCTCCTCCTTTGAACCCTCAAACTTTCTTAACCATTTGAACTTAACTTTTTTTAATCATCATCCAAGCCTAAAACATTCCTTCATTAGTTGGTACACATCAATATAACTTTTTCCCTTAGAGCGACCAAGCGAACCTATGACTGCTCTTCCTTCGGTGGGAAGGTCAGTAATGTGCACAATTTCATTGATAGTTATTCCAAACTCACCAAAAGGTAGACGAAATGTGTTTGTCTCTAGATAAAATCTTTTAACTAATTCGTTGAGCAGAACTCTGTCTAATTTCTCATGAGCATGTAGCACAAAACAATATTGTCCTGACTGAACTACAATATTTTGAACAAAAGAACATTCCTCTTCGAAATGCCATAGTCGCTATGTGCCGACATACTATGAACTCTTACAAGCCTTGCTTCTCCTTGTGGTTCCTACATTTTACACACATATACAAATACGGTTATCATTATATCTAAAGTAAGAAGTCTACTAACAAAATAACCAAAAAAAAAAAACTTACATGACTGTTCCATATTTTACGAGCGATATGGTGTTTGTATGCAAATAGTAACTCAGGCTAATCATTGGTATTTGTTGATTTGGGGGAAGATTCTTTCCATGTTTGCTTGCCTTTCTTAATACTCCTCTTTTCAAGTTCCTGCAGCTCTTCTTCTGCCATATATTCTTAAACAACTATGTTCTTTACTTCCAATATCTTCCCCTTCGTGACCTTCAGAATCATAGTCGGTATGGTTGACTTGCTTCATTCATCTTTTTTTTCCTTTTTCCACACTTGTCAATAAACTACTATAACCACTAGGTTCCTCTACATCGAAACCATCACTACCACCACTTTCACTTGAAATTTCTCTCAATCCAAATTATGCATCTTCAAATACTACTGTTTTCCTTTCTTTTTGCTCTTGTAATTCCCTTTTTCGTTCGGTTGAAATTTCCTTCTATTTGACGCGGTAGGCCGTAGACGAGAGGACTAAGTTTCACCATGTTTCCTGCAAATGTACAAACATATATAACACATTTTAGATACTTCAATTATGAACATGGCAGTAGCTTAAATCTAAGTGTATTATTTTGATTTACACTAATATGTGTGCATGTATATATGATACCAGCCAAAAAGGTAGCAGAAGTTCAAAATTACAAACCAAAAAGGGTCCAGTATTGTCGTTTCGACAGGTGACACACACACATATATATATATATATCTATAACACATGTTTTTCGTTATATGGAAGCCATATTACAAAACCAAAATCAACAAATAATTACCATGTAATTCAACTGTACACGACACCATTTTACCATTTAAAAATATCATAAAGATTTAATACCGTATATGTAAAACGGCTACAGATTGCTGAAAATAATTAAGTAATACGAAACCTACTGGCCAATTTCAAGTGAATATGTTTTTTTACCATAATTTACTAAAAACGGAAAGTATATATCTTTTAAATAAATTGAATATGGCCCAGGCATTTCATTTTTCAGTTACCAATTTTAATCCAACCTATACTGAATTTCCCTACTTCTCCAACAACCCCAAAACCCAAATTCAAACACATGAAATACCCTTCTTTTCCAACAAGCTCGCTAACAAGACTGTACTTAACCTACCTAACCATTACCTTGAACAAGAATAGCAAATTAAACATTCCAAAACTCACCTATCGTCAGCGCGCTCTCCTTTCGCACTGCTTTCCACGGCCTTCCTCGTCGTATGCTTGAACTGTACCATCTCTCAGTTGGTATTGGAGAAAAGTTGCGATTTTAAGCTTTTGGTAATGAAAAAGGCCTTCGTATGTTTTGGGAGGGAATGCAAATGGGTGTTCATATGAAAAGGTTTTTTATGATTTTAACGCACGCGTGTTTTCAATGTAAGGGTGAAATGGTCAAGTGAAAATATTATTGGTCGGGCCTCTTAAAAAATTTAAAAATGTATCGAGTGCCCTAATGTCACCCCTTAACCAAAACGGGAGTGCGAATAACAATGCCCATAAAATATAAGAACGCATCACTAAGCAACCTTTCCAATATCAAAAGAACTACAAGAGCATAACTTACCAAATTTGGCTTCCCTGCTATTTTAGGATTTCCGTATTGTGAAAATATAGAAACATGTAAATAACAATTAAAAAATAATAGAAACTTGATCGTTAGAAAGTCCTGATAATTTCATAAACCATGCCTCGTATTCTACATTTCAAAGTGGAAAAATACTATAGATTAGATGACTATACAATGAAAGGTGATAATTTCATATATATATATATATGGTAGTTGTAAAACATAATGCAACCTCCTTCAATTTCGTACAAGGCAGTATACTTAATGTAACCAAATTCCTAGATTTAGGAAAAGAAGTGTTTTGTAAGATATAAGACATAAGCGATCAATCACATTTCTAGATTTGGAACGACCTGAAATTTTAGAACCAATTTGTTTTTGAAAATACGAGTTTTTAAGAAATTAAAATAATCTCATACCATTTTTGATACATACATTCATTTTTAAATACGATTTCAAAAGTATAACGGCTCGATAAGTTATTTAAATTAGTTTTAGCAATTTGTCAGTTCAAACAATTTTCAGCAGAAATGAAAATTTGACACTATTCATCGATTTTGGAAAATATGAGATTTTGAGTAATATACCACTAGTATAACAGTAAGTAAGAAAAATATTTTGAAAATCGATAATTCAATACTATTTTAGAAAAGTTAGAAAATAGAATTTTTGCATATAATTTCGGAATTCGAAGAAACCAATTTTATCGAATCAGTAATAATAAATATGGTAAGGTTCCAAATTTCAAGATAATTGGAGTTAGTATGTAATCACGCGTAATATAAACACAAGTTAGAAAAAGCAGTTAAAATTAAATAATAAGATTAACAAAGGTCATTTTGCAGAAGGTCTCCAAATCTGATCAGACCAAGACCATTAGAACCATATATGAAAAATAAAGAAGGGTTTCATATTTCATAATTTTTGGGATTAGTATGTGGTTGTGCGAGTAATAAACACATAGGTAAATTTTAAAGAAAATTGAATTAAACGATTTAATTTATTGGTTTTGAGCCAATAAATAATATTTAGAAATATTATAAAAATATTTTATAGTTGTCAATTGTTGTGAAAATGTTTTTAGAAAATAAATTAATTTCTGTAAGTGTCAATACGTTGTTAAACAACATTTGGTAATGTAATCACTATATAAGGAGCAATAATCAATTAAAACCCATTTAAATTAATAAAAATAAAAAAAATTAATTTTTTTTATTATTGAAGAGCACAAGAAACTAGTGAATGTGATAGGAAAATATATTTGATATTGTATGCGTAGATGCGTCAACAAGTTGTATGAAATGTTGTATGCATATAAGTTAATTAGCTTATATATCTTCATATTCCGATAACGATTTATTTAGGACCAGAGTGTTCCTGTTTGAGTGTCACCTTCCTAAGCTCCCTAAGTGTGCTTTCTCTCCATGTTTAGATGATTGACACCTCCATGATCCATGTACTCAAATTTCCTATAAAAGGAGGCATACACTCCTCTCGTTTCACCCATTTCTTCCATTCTTCCTTCCTCCTTCTCCTTTCACTTCCTCCATGGCCATGGAGCCCCCCTCACCACTTGCTGCACCAGCACCTCCACTCCCCTCTCCAGCCCCCACGTCAGACTCCCCCTCCTCCAAGTGGCCCCCCTTTCACCTAAAACACTCCTATACCCCTTTAACCCCTTAAAACACCATCTTCTCCCCTTTTAACCTCAAAACCACCCCTCCTCCACCCAAACCAGCCACCACCTAGGCCCAACAACCCCACCAACATCCCCACATAGCCCATTAAATCCCTCGGGAGCCACCTCCTCAAACTCGAACTTTGGTTAGACCAAACCCCTTCCCGTTCGCTCCCAAAAACCAAAAATAACGTCCCCCATTTTCGCCCAAAAAACCGAAATCCAAAATGCATTAAACCCCTATCCAATTTTCTTCTAAAATATTTCAATGACGATGGAAGGCTGTGAAAGTATCTAGAATAGTTGAGACGTCCTTCGATTGAAGTTAGGTGGAGTGAGAACCAAAGGTGAGAGCTTTTTAACCACAATAAGGGCTAGTTTACATTGATTGTTGTTTGTGAACTTGGTTGAGTTGTTTAATGATCTATGATTGTTACATAACTTTATAATATGGTTAATGATGGTTAATATGAAAAAGATTTGATCTTTATGTAGAATTTGGGTATTCACTTAAGTTTGTGACACTTATAAGTGATGGGGTAGACAATGGAAATGGTTTGAACCTTGGATGGTTATGGAATGGCAAATTTACTTTACATTGGTTTTTAAATATGGGTGTGAATCCCATTTGGTATTGAATACCTTGTTTGTTGATGATTGTGTATTGTGGTTAATTTATTGATTGACAAAAATCAGTTTTAATGAATATTTTAATAATATAATAATGGATGAAAAATAAAAGTAAAAATTTGATGTCCGATTTTTGATGGAAAAAAAGTTTAATTCATTACGATGAACTTTTGCAAAAGAGATAAATTGTTTTGAAATAATTTTCAAGTAGTTATGGCAAGTTCAAGATTTGACTTTAAAATGAATAGTAACCTGAAAAAGTGAAGTTCTATTAGGGTGTTTAGGAAATGTTTTGAAAAGATATCCTTTTCAAAACCTTCTTATTTATTTTTATAATGGATGTTAGGAAAAACTGGGTTTAAAATATTGAAATTTGAAAAATAATACTATTTTAATAATAAAATAATATTATAATAGTGATTTCTTGCAAATATTTGAAATTTAAGTTGAAATGGGAAATATAATTTCCAGAGGTTATTATCTAGTTAATAAACTATCTAAAAAGTGATTCACAAATATATATTAATCGAAGTTGGTTTGAATAGAACTCATCGTGCAGCGGTAGTTCGCAAACTTCTAATTGACATATCGAGAGATCCGACCTTCGAACTCTCCCGAAATAAAAACCATTAGATCCAAAATTGAAATAACTTTCAAATGATATATAGAGCTTTAAAATCCAACGGTTAGATCTTGAGATAAGTCCAAATCAAAATTGAGCTCAATGGCCTAAAACGTCGTTCGACTGAAACGACCTATTTTTAAATAAATAAAAATAAGAGAAAATCATAATAAATTATGATAAATTATTTGAAAGAGATATTATCCAAATATACTTAGTTTATGATACTTATTGTAATTAACTGATTGTTTGGATTGTGCTCGACCAGTTTATGAGAAAATAAGCTTTTATATTTAGCATCGAGTTGGGTAGAAAATACTTGTATGCTAACATCTAGTGGTTTATTTCATGATTTTACTATGAGATGTTTAGCGATGTTGTTTGGTCGTTTCAATTTAATGAATGGTTTTTGAAATAGGATTGTGATAAGAGAAAAAAATGTTTTATAAAACAGAAAGGATTTCGAGGACTAAACCCGATGATTTGGAAATGGAAATTATCGTATATTTGATTTATTTATGATTATTGGTGCTAGTGATTTTTTCCACTTCGGGATATAAAATGATCTAGTATGTGGCTAAAGATTCGGGTAACCCATAACTAAAAGTATGGGTAGCAGAATGACCTTATTAAGTCATTGATTGGTGTAGTCCTACCCCGATAGTGGGAGCTGCACATATATGTCGAGCGAATGAAGGTGTGTTCCCTTTCCCTTATTGATGGGAGAAACCTCCCGATATTTAGTTGCGTACGTTTTGTTATGCATTAGTTGCGATATTTCGGAATTAAATTTCCGAATGATTTGGTTTGAGATCCTGAAGTGAAAACTAATTTGATATAAAAGCTATATATGTATTTCAAATGATTTGAAATAAGAATTCGGGAATAAAGTCCAAAATGATAACTTTAGCATTAATTAGATTTTGAAAATCTAGGTTTCGGGGATTAAGCCTAAATGTGTAGTTTTTGGAATTGCATATTGTTTGTTGCATCGTAGGCTCCAAGATTCTATTTGTGATAGTTGTTTATGATTTGCTCATGTGGAGAAAACCTGTTCCGTGTTATACGGCGTGGTCCTGTAATATACCTTACTTTTAAATAAGTTAAGTATAACTGTTAGTTCTCATACCAGTCCCATGACTGACTCGTATCTTGTTTTTCCCTTGTAAACTCAAGTGCCCTTATTTCCACAGGGGCAGTCGAGTAGTTTTTTTATAGATTTATTGAGCAAGATTATGGATTGAAGCTAAAGATGTGTCCATAGCATTAGTTAGTCTTCCGCTGTATAATGTAATACTGTATTTCCGTTATGCATTGTATTAAAGTTTATCATACTCTGATATGTAATCTTGTACTCTGATGTAACATTTTATGATGTTAACGAAAAGTCTTTTGTTTCAGTCTGATGTTGTTGTACGCCCAAAGTTTATGTCTCGAGGGTTTCTGTCGTTTTGGATTGGACTTTTGTGGATTACATTCGATTCGAAAGGCGGGAATTTGGGCCATTACAGATGGTATCAGAACTTTGGTTAATTCAAAAGCTTTAGGGTACGACTTGTTAGAACAGAATGAAAGTACTCATCAGAGCTTAGATTAATAATATCCTAGAAGAAGACTCATTAGAGGTAGGATCAGTAGTATCCTAAAAGGAGTAACTCATTAGAGATGGGGTTAGTAATGCCCTAGAATGATTTAAGAGTATTACGTCTTCCTTCCTTTTCAAGGATGAAAAGTTCTTAAGTAGGCGAGAATGTAATGATCCAAAAATTTGGAACCAATAAATTTTCTTTTTTTTGGAAAATACGAATTTTTAAGAAACTAAAATAACTGCGCATGGTTCTGGATACATACACTCATTTTTAAACAAGATTTCAAAAAGTATAATGGTTTGATAAGTTATTTAAATCAGTTTTAGCAACTTATCTGTTCAAACAATTTTCATCTGAAATGAAAATTTGACACTATTCATCGATTTTGGAAATTTTGAGATTTCGGATAATATACGACAAGTATAACAATTAGAATAAGGTTGTTTGATTTTTAAAAATGATAAGTAAGAAGAATATTTTGAAAATCGATCATTCAATACTATTTTAGAAAAGTTAGATAATAGAAATTTTGCATATAACCTCGGAATTCGATGAAACCAATTTTATCGAATTTGTAATAATAAATAATGGTAAGGTTTCAAGTTTCAAGATAATTGGAATTAGTATGTAAGCATGCGTAATATAAATGCAAGTTAGAAAAAGCAGTTAAAATTGAATAATAAGACTAACAAAGGCCATTTTGCATACGGTCTCCGAATCTGACGAAATCAGGACCATTAGCGTCGTATCTGAAAAATATAGAAGGGTTTCAAATTACATAATTTTTGGGATTAGTATGTGGTTGTGCGAATAATAAACACATAGGTAAATTTCAAAGAAAATTGAATTAAACGATTTAGTTTATTGGTTTCAAGCCAATAAATAATATTTATAAATATAATAAAAATATTTTATAGTTGTCAAATGTTGTTGAAATGTTTTTAGAACATAAATTAATTTCCGTAAGCGTCAGTACGTTGTTATACAACGTTTAGTAGTGTAATTGTTATATAAGGAGCAATAATCAATTAGAGCTTGTTTTAATTAATAAATATAGTATAATTATTTTTACACATTATCGAAAAGCACAAAAAACTGGTGAATGTGACCGGAAAATATATTTGATATTGTATGCGTAGATGTGTCAATAAGTTGTTCGAAACGTTGTATAGTTAATTAGCTTAAATACCTTCATATTCCTTCAACTATTCATTTAGACCAAAGTGTTTTTGTTTGAGGTGTCACCTTCCTAATCTCCCTAAATTTCCTTTCTATCCTTGTTTAGATGACTGAAACATCTGTTTCCATGTACTCAAATTTTCTATAAAAGGAGGCATACACTCCTTCCATTTCACTCATTTCTTCCATTCTTTCTTCCTCCTTCTCCTTTCTCTTCCTCCATGGCCACAGTACCTCCCTCTTTGTTGCACCAACGCCTCTCCTCCCCTTTTTCAGCCCCCACGTCTATGTCGCCCTCCTTTAAGTGGGCCCTCTTTCACCCAAAACACTCATACACCCCTTAAACCCCTCAAAAACACCATTTTCACCCCTTTTAACTCCAAAACCACCCATCCTCCACCCAAGCCAGCTATACCCGGGCCCAATAGCCCTACCAACGTCTCCACATAGCCCACTAAATCCCCTAGGCCTCACCACCTCAAACTCAAACTCCATTTAGCCTAAAACCCCTTCCCGTTCGCTCCAAAAACCAAAAACAACGCCCTATTTTTCGTCCGTAAATCTAAAATCCAAACCGTATCAAACCCATGTCCAGTTTTCTTCAGAAATATTTTGTTGACACTGAAAGGCTGCCAAAATCATTCTAAAGAATTAAGACATCCTTCGATTGAAGTTAGGTGGAGTGGAAACCAAAGGTGAGAGCTTTTTAACCACAATAAGGGCTAGTTTACATTGATTGTTGTTTGTGAACTTGTTTGAGTTGTTTAAAGATCTATGATGGTTAGTATAAGTTTATAATATGATTAATGATGGTTAGTATGAAAAAGATTCGATCTTTAAGTAGAATTTGTATATTCACTTAAGTTTATGACACTTATAAGTGATGGGGTAGACATTGGAAATGGTTCGAACCTTAGATGGTTATGGAATGTGAAATTATATTTATATTGGTTGTTAAATATGGGTATGAATCCCATTTGGTAATGAATACCATGTTTGTTGATGATTGTGCTTTGTGGTTAATCTATTAATTGACAAAAATCAGTTTTAATGAATATTTTAATAATATAATAATGGATGAAAAATAAAATTCAAAATTTGATATTCAATTTTCGATGAACGTAAAGTTTAATTCATTATGATGAACTCTTGCAAAAGAAAGAAATTGATTTGAAATAATTTTTAATTTGTTACGACATGTTCAAGATTTTATTTTAACATGAATAGTAACTAGAAAAAGTGCAGTTTGGTCAGGGTATTAGGAAGTGTTTTGAAAATATTTTCCTTTTCAAAACCTTCTTATTTATTTTAATAATGGATGTTAAGAAAAATATTGAAGTTTGAAAATTAATATTATTTTAATAATAAAACAATATTGTTTTAGCGATTTATTAGAAATATTTGAAATTGAAGTTGAATTGAGAAATATAATTTCTAGAGGCTATTATATAGTTAATGAACTATTTTAGAAGCGATTCGATTAAATATGTAATAATCTAAGTTGGTTTCACTAGAACTCATCGCGCAGCGACAATTCGCGAATTTCGACTTGTAACTTCAAACTAACATACCAGGAGAACCATCATCGAATTCTCCCGAATCAAAACCAATAGATCCAAAATGGAAATAACTTTCCAAGGATATATAGAGCTTTAAAATCGAACGGTTAGAACTTGAGATATGTCCAAATATATTTGAATAAAAACATCGCCAGAGTAGATGTATGACCTGAAACATCATTCGACTGAAATGACCTATTTTTAAATAAGTAAAAATAGGGAAAAAGTCATTATAAATTATAATAAATGTTTTAAAAGAGTTTTGAACTAAATTGTAACGACCCGTATTCTACGCATCATAGGATCGTAGGATATTTATTTCTTTCACATACATAGTAGTATGGTCATGTAACTTTGGGAGACGACAATTGTGGTCATTTCCCATGTTCATGATTTTCCCCAATTTTTTAATGACCATTTTACCCCTAGTTGGCACTGTTTTGGCCATAACTTTTGACTGGAAAGGAATTTTGGCCTGAAACCACTTCCATTGGCTCCGGATGATGGTTTACAATTCCGTAGAGTGGTCACATTAGCCAAACGGACTCACCGTTTGTGAGATATGGCTGAAACAAGTTTCAGATGGTGAAAAACAGCTTAATTGGGCTTAACCGGGTGATTAGCAGCTAGGCCCAGAGGGGAATTTCGGGTTTAGAGGTATATGAGGACTGAAAAGGGTTAGGAAATCACTTTCATTTCAGTTTTGAGCCGCCATAAACCTTCTTGAGACCTTAGTAATGGCTTCCATCCTCTAAAACCACTCCAAAACACATTTTTAGTGAAGATTAAGCCTAAACTACATCAAAACAAGGCCAAATAGCAACAGAGCAAGGTTGGAGCTGCTGCTATACATAGGAATTCGACCCAAACAGAGAGTATTTCAGATTTGGTGTTTCGTTTGTGGCCAAGGTGAGTGATTTGCATAGTTTTTGCACTAATTACGGTAATTAAGGGTAATTAGTGAGGATTAGCGGATTTATACACTAATAAATTCTGGAAAAATGTTTAGAAATTCTTAAATAATATTTTATACCTCTGGTAGAAATTTGGTTTAATTTGATTGAGTTTTGTTAACCCTATGATTAGATTTACTTAAACATGCTTAAGGGAAAGTAAGGGGTTTTGGGCACATTTGATCCATTTTGACATGTAAATCCATTGTTTTGGTGTTCGTGGTTAGTTTGCTATGTTGTTATGACTATTTGACATGATTTGTGATTGATTAGAATAGTTAGATTTGTCAAAAACGTCGTCGAACGGCGTAAACAAGTTGCTGGAAAAAGTTGCAGAAAGTTGTGCAGGGCTTCGGATCGGATCGGATGAGGGCTCGGATCGGATATGTGAACTGGGCAAGAAAACCCGACCCGAACTGTATTTTGGCACATAAGAGACTTGGCAAAAAAGGAAAGCCGTTTACTTAGAGTTGGAGTGGACAAGGGGATCGGATCGGAAGAATAATGGAGGCCAGATCGGATCGACTCAAGAATGGAAGGCTACGACTGGAGTAAGGCGAAGGGATCGGATCGGAGTAGATGGAAAACGAGGGAGCTTATCGGAGAAGGAGCATGAACTGGAAGGAAGACAGCAACCCGACCCGACCCGGAGGAGGACACCGACCCGACCCGAAGTGAAGTACCCGATCCGAACTGAATGGAAAGATGACAAAGAAGGAGGACCGAACCGAACCGACGAGGGTAATGACTACCGAACCGAATCGAATTCTAGGGCTGCTACTGCACGACAACTCTTCTGAAGACCCACTCCAATTCGACCAAACTCGAGATGCAAAGGAAATCCAAATGAGAAGCTAGTGCTCAAGATCCAGATGGGAATCAACGAGTTCGCTTCATGATTGGGCTTTGCTGCGGGACGCGTGTTAAGGGGTTATCGATGTCTATAGCTTTGGACCACTATGGTAGGAGGTACGAAGGCGGATTCAGGGCCATTATGGCATTGGTAGGACCAAGGGCTACGACCAATGTGGTGGGTCATTGAAATGTTTGGTCATGACTCCATGTGTTTAGCTTGGTCACAGTAGGGTTTCTACAAGTCGGGATTCGTCGTTACCTCAATTTGTCTAATGTTCCAAAGTGGTAGATACCGTATGCTTTACGCACGGAGTGAGAGATGTGAGGATGGTTGCTATGGATGATTTGTTTGCTATCATTATGACATGCACACCCCACCCCCGTATTCTTACACTATTTATTATGGCACCTTAGAGTATTGTACGGTATATGGTACTAACTCTTTGGTTGTAGGTCCAGGTTCAGGTATGGTTTAGTATACCTGTTATTATTCCGTTTAGATGCTTATCGCTCATACCAGGCTTTATGTCTGACCCAGAGTTTTATGTCTCCTCTTATTGCTCTGGGTGCTCACACGAGCAGACTAGAGACATGTTAGCTGGTGATGCACGGGTAGGTGATCCGGAGACGAGCAGGAGGCTTCCACGTAATATATATATATAGTATTCTCCCTGTGTTGTTGAAGATCACTGCTTGGGCATTTGTGGTGCATCTTCTACTTTAGCTTTCTTTTGTTAGAGACAGTAAATTTGAAAAGTTGTAATAAGCTGTATTTGGATTTCCGCTGCTCTGACGTTGATGTTGGTTTTAGTTATCAGCTTATACACTGTCTCACCTGTTTTATGTCAAGTATTTTGTTATTATATTTTATTCCATGCGCTGTGAGACATTCTACAGGTTCTTTGTATGTTCATTTCCTTGTTCCCTTTTCTTCTCACGACCCGTTCCATGCTAACTGGACATGTGTACAGGGCACTTTTGGAGTAAATGTCGGTTGGTGCGGAGCGGGCCGTCACATAAATATACTTGGTTTCTAAAATTTATTGTAATCAGTTAATTGTTTGGATTATGCTCAACCAGTTTATGAGCAAATATGCTTTTATATTTAGCATCGAGTTAGGTAGAAAACACTTGTATGCTAACACCTAGTGATTTATTTCATGATTTGACTATGAGGTGTTTAGTGATGTTGTTTGGTTCATTTCAATATAATGAATGGTTTTTGAATTGGGATTGTGATAAGAGAAAAAAATGTTTTATAAAACAAAAAGGATTTTGAGGACTAAACCAAATGATTAGGAAATGGAAATTATCAAATATTTGATTTATTTGTGATTATTAGTGTTAATGATTTTTTCCACTTCGGGATATAAAATAATTTAGTATGTGGCTAATGATTCAGATAACCCATAACTAAAAGTGTGGGTAGCAGAATGACCTTATAAAGTCATTGGTTGGTGTAATCCTTCCCCGTTAGTGGAAGGAGCACATATATATATTAAGAGAATGAAGGAGAATGCCCTTTGCTTTTTTGATGGGTAAACCTCCCGATATTTGGTTGCATACATTTTGTTATGCATTAGTTGTGATATTTTTCAGGATTAAATTTCACAATGATTTGGTTTGAGATCTCGAAGTGAAAACTAAATTGAAATAAAAGAAAGATATGTATTTCAAATGATTTAAAATAAGAATTCGGGAATAAAGTCCAACGAGATAATTTATGTTAAGTTAATTAGATTTTGAAAATCTAAGTTTTGGAGATTAAGCCTAAATGGGTAGTTTTAGGAATTGCATATTGTTTGTTGCATCATAGGCTCCAAGAGTCTATTTGTGATAGTTGTTTTCGATTTGGTATTCATGTGGAGAAAACCCATTCTGTATTATATGGCGTGGTCCCATGATATACCTTACTTTTAGATAAGTTAAGTATAACGATTAGTTCTCACACTAGTCCCTTGACTGACTCGTAGTTTGATTTTCCCTGGCAAACTGGGGTGCCCTTATTTCCACATGGGCAGTCGAGTTGTTTTGAGCATTAGTTAATCTTCCGCTTTGTAATGTAATACTGTATTTCCGATGTGCATTGTATTTAAGTTTATCATACACTGATATGTAATCATGTACACTAATGTAACATTTTATGATGTTAATGGAAAGTCTTTTGTTTAAGTCTGATGTTGTTGTACTCCCAAAGTTAATGTCTTGAGGGTTTCTACCGTTTTGGGTCGGATTTGTGCATTACAGTCGATACAAAAATGGGAATTTCGGGCCAATACAGATGGTATCAGAGCTTTGGTTAATTCAAAAGCTTTAGGGTACGACTCGTTAGAACAAAATGAAAGAACTCATCAGGCTAGGATTAGTAATATCCTAGAAGAAGATTCATTAGAGATAGGATCAATAGTATCCTAGAATGAGTAACTCATTAGAGATGGGGTTAGTATTGCCCTATAATGAGTTAAGAGTGTTACGTCTTCCTTCCTTTTCTAGGACGGAAAGTTCTTAAATAGGGGAGAATGTAATGACCCAAAATTTTGGAACCAATTTAAATTTTTCGAAAATACGATCTTTTAAGAAATTAAAATAATCGCGCACGGTTCTGGAAACATATAATCATTTTTAAATATGATTTCAAAAGGTATAATGGTTCAGTAAGTTATTTAAATCAGTTTTTGCAACTTATCAGTTCAAACAATTTTCAGCAGAAATGAAAATTTGACACTATTCATCAATTTTGGAAATTTTGAGATTTCAGATAATATAGACTAGTATAACAGTTAGAATATTAAATTTTTAAAGATGATAAGTAAGAATAATATTTTGAAATCGATAATTCAATGTTATTTTAGAAAAGTTGGAAAATAGAAATATTGCATAAAATCACGTAATTTGGCGAAATCAATTTTATCGAATCCGTAATAATAAATGATGGTAAGGTTTCAAATTTCAGGATAATTGGAGTTAGTATTAAGAATGCGTAATATAAACACGATTTAGAAAAAGCAGTTACAATTAAATAATAAGATTAACAAAGGACATTAGAACCGTATTTGAAAAATATAGGAGGGTTTTAAATTTCATAATTTTTGGGATTAGTATGTGGTTGTGTGAGTAATAAATGCATAGGTAAATTTCAAAGAAAATTGAATTAAACGATTTAATTTATTGGTTTTAAGCCAATAGATAATTTTTAGAAATATAATAAAAATATTTTATAGTTGTCAAATGTTGTGAAAATGTTTCTAGAACATAAATTAATTTGCAAAAGCGTCAATACGTTGTTATACAACATTTAGTAGTGTAATTGTTATATCAGGAGCAATAATCAACTAGAGCTCATTTTAATTAACAAATATAGTATTTTTTTAATATATTATCGAAAGCACGAAAAACTGGTGAATGTGACCGAAAAATATGTTTGATATTGTATGCGTAGATGAGTCAATAAGTTGTCCAAAACGTTGTGTGCATATAAGTTAATTAGCTTATATGTCTTCATATTCCTACAACTATTCATTTAGGACCAAAGTGTTTTTGTTTGAGGTGTCACCTTCTGTAACGACCCAGAGATTTTCGACCCCGAAAATCGACATCAAATCACCATGTCGACTATTCAAGCATCGAAAAACACTGGATTGTCAATAGAAAGAAATTAGAGGGTGAGAAAAGAAAGAAAGAATGTTAGAATAGAAGAAAGAAGAAGAACACATCAGAATCTCACAGCGGAACGAATAAAATATAATATCGAATCTCTTTATACAAAATAACTGCATATACATACCAATCATCAGAGTACAACATATATCAGTCACAGCGCAAAATAACTTTATATAACTAGCGGTGAAGCCTCCTGCTTCCAGCTCCTGAAATTCCAAGCAAAACCTAACCTGGAACATACTCGGTCTGACCCGAGCACATTTGATTTAAAACAAAATACACCGGGTCAGTCTGGAATACTATCAGTGATAAATTCACAGAACACACACTTGTATAACTTAGGAAAATCCTTTATGAAATCAAAGGATAATAGTAAGACCAGCCCACACATAAACACGGACGGTTTTTACCTTACTATAACCCAAACGTTTTTGAAATCATAATTTCTTCTGATATTATCATAATGTCTAAATACAATTAAATAACAATCTAGAGGAACGCTTGCATCTCACGCTCCCCATATATAGTATACAATCGAAAATCGCGGGCGCTTATTGGATATTGGATTCAAACCTTGACAAGGTATGGGACCACATGCCGATAGTGTATCTCTAGAGGCGAATACACTGGGTTCAACAAGAACGTCTTGCAACCCGGCCCTCACATGACCGACCACTTATTTCGCTTGAGTGTATCGAATGTATATCACCGACGGTTGGGATCAGCAACCGCCTCCCGATAAAGGGACAGCATCGAATATATATTTAAGAAGCAAATGGAATTTCTCTAGATAGGTGATCATACACCCTAATGGGAGCGACCCACATAGCCATGCTGCCTGCCCGATTTTTGTCATTTCCCGGTTGATGAGGCTTGAGGCTAGAATTTAACTTTAAAACATCTGGTCATCATTCACTTTGAATGCCACATCGTCAGATCCGCCAGATCACACTTGATTGACATCCACAAAAATACTCTAGTTTATTTGGCTAGAGAATAACCATTTCTCCGCCATCAACTATGATACGTTTGGAGAAATCAACTCATGTAATTCCTTTGGAAATACTCTGTCAGAACATCCGTCCATACAAGTCATCCAGGAACAGGATGAACCAAAGGCACTCTCCTACTGCATCTCATATAGGAATCACCCCATGGATCAATAGCGAGTAGTCCTTGCAAACCGAAAAATCTCAACCACGACCGAATCACGTCAGAATATCTCTGCGTTGCAACACAGAGAATATTCATCAAGTAATCCTTCCGCTTATGAAGATCCACGGCCTTCACTTGCTTCGTCTTTAATCGACGTCTTCATGTATTTGCTGGTCGGAATGGTTTTCGAATATAAATTCGATCCCGGTCTTTCCGTACCAACAAGCGTATTGGTCAGGTTTGATAGTCGGTGTTTTAACTATCAAATAACCAATGTGTGTAAAACAAGTTTGTTGATTCGGTACTTGGCATGACTTGGCCTTCTTAAACTATATTTGACAAAATGATTAATTAACCTTAAATTCTTTCAATACAATTAAACTTTATATTTATTCTCAATTATAACAAAAACTATTTTTCAATACTTCCGAGCATATATATATATATATATATATATATATATATATATATATATATATATATATATGTATGTATGTATATATATATATGTATGTATGTATGTATGTATGTATATACCCAGCTTCCCTTCCTTTTGGGAATATCAATATATTTCTTTAAGACCTTTTCCCTTTTCCTTCCTTATTTAACATCTCGATATATATATGCATATAATTTTACTTAATGGTATCACCAAATTACCAATTCTAATTTGGTTAAAGCAAAGGTCGACTTATATAATTTAAAACCAAACTTCCATATTTATTAAAACCACTATCGTAGTAGTATTTATAATTCCAAATCTCGGACTTTCGTTCATTACATCCCGTATGGCTTACCTCACTAAATTCACCACCTTTTACTCGTTTCAAACCAATACCATTCCTCGACAATAATGAAGCCATTCAAGTTGGGGTATTCTATTTACCTCTCAGACCTTGATCGACAACGTTCTTATCTCAGAACGAATACCAGTTTGTAACTTACTCTCTCACAACAACTTGTTTACCATCTCGATTTCAACCCTGGTTAAATAAACCATTTCTTATATTTGAAACCTTTGTTTCAATCTTTTTACTTAATTTCTTTAATTAAGTAAACGTCACTTTTAACTTAGAACAACATCCCGCTTAATTCAACTCTTTACTTTTAAGTCATTATTTGGTTTAAAAACCCTTTTTGAAACCTTGTTTTGGACTTCTTCCAAATCGTTCATTTATTTGTTTAACCTCAAACTATTTGTAATAACCCGGAAATTATGAACCAGTTTAAAATTTTTATTTTGGCAATTTTAGCGAATTTCGAACATTTAAAATGAATTATTTTAAATAATATCGACGAGAAATTTATTTTGAATATAATTAGAACGTATATATTATATACGTCGTCGTTAGAATATAAATATTTATATATAATTATAAATAGAATTGAAAATGGCGCGGTAGTTCGATAATTCGATTTCAAACTTCAATTGAATGTACCGGGTGCAAAACAAACCGGATTTTAGTGAAATGAAAAACATTAGGATCTAATTGATGATATCTTTCCAACGAATCCGAAAAATCGAGATTTCATAGCGGGAATCAAAAGATATGTCCAGTTGAAAATTCTGAATAGTCGCTATGGAATTCAGGCCCTTAAAAAAGGGAATTTTGCAAACGACCTCGGATTTCGACGAAACCACTTTTGTTGGATCTGTGATGTCAAATTATAGCTAGATTCCATATTTCATAATTTTCGATTCAATATGTGAGCGTGGCAAAGGGAAACGCGTTTGACCAGTTTCAGTTGATTTTATCGACTGGAAATTGGCCATTTTTCAAATGGTCTCAGAATTCGACGAAACTGGTTTTGTTAGGACCGTATCGTCAATACGAAGCTAGAAAATATTTTTCTGGAATTCTTCAAGTTAATATGTGACCCCGGTAAATTGAAATGCGCGTTCAAATTCAATATATAGAGTTATATGTTGATATTAACGGAAACTGATTATAACGACCGAATCAGCCTACGATACATATCCCATTGTGTTCGGAATATGGGTAAAACGCTATGGACGACAGGCAGTGGGCCTCGTTTAGAGGTCGAAAATAAAAGTTGCTTTTTAGTGAAAAATAAAATAATTAAATAATAAAATTTAAACTCTTTCCTCTCCCCTTTACTTCGCTCTGCCCCCCCCCCCCGTTCATATTCATTTCAACAGAACCCGAAATAAAAAAAAAGGAAAGGAGAAGGCGGGGAGGAGCTCGTCGCTCCTCCGATCGATTTCCCCCACCGCCGAGCCCCTCCCCAGGCGGCGCGCCGACCCAAGCCCCGTCCCCTTTTTCTCCCTCCAGCCGACAATCAAAACCTCCCCTCGATCGATACATCGCAGACCCCCCCCCCCCCCCCCAGGAAAATCCGAACCCTAGCCCTCCCTCCCAGCCGCCGACGAGGCCTCCAGCCTCTGACCCACCGCCTCGACGCCACCTTCCCGCCACCTAGATCCGAGCGCCGCCCTACTGGCGACACAGCGCCCCCCCCTTCTTCCCCTTCCTATCGACAACAATATTTCCCTCCTTCAATTGAATACTGTAAGTTTTATTTTCAGTTTATTTTATTTATTTTATTTTAATTTACTTTTTAATAATAGGTTTTATTATATATAATAACATTTATTAATTCAGTTTTTTTTTTATGAAAAATCATTGTTTTATAAAACATTAAATTTTAGTTTCAGAATTTAATAAAAGTAACATAGGTTAAAAAGCATGGTTTTCAAAAATAGATTTGATTTTTATTTATGTAGCAAGTTAAAAATGTAAATTTATCGAAGAAAGACATGATTTTTACCTATAGTGTTAGTGTTTTTATTTAAAGAAAAAGAATTGATCTTTAGAAAGAAAAAGAATTGATCTTTAGAAAGAAAAAGAATTGATTTTTAGAAACAAAAAGATATGATTTTTATATTTTTAAAGTAATAAAAATATGATTTTTATATTTTTAAAGTATTAAAATATAGTCTTTACTATATAGAAGATGTAAAAATATGATTTTTACATATGTAGAGAATTAAAAAATATAATTTTTACATGACAGGAATATTAAAAATACCATCTTTATATGTGTAGAAAGATAAAAATGTGATTTTTATAATGATATATTTATAAAGGCGAAATCTTTATTTTTATAAAGGCGAAACCTTTATTTTTATAAAGGCGAAATCTATATTTTTGAAATGGAATTTTTATCTATATAGTAGCATAATAAAAATTCGATTTTTATATATTGAATAGCATAATAAAAATTCTATTTTTATATATTGAATAGCATAGTAAAAATTCGATTTTTATATATTGAATAACATAATAAAAATTCGATTTTTATATATTGAACAACGAAGTAAAAATTCGATTTTTATACATTGAATAGAAAAGTAAAAATTCGATTTTTATATATTGAATAGCGAAGTGAAAATTCGATTTTTACATATGTAGTGAATACGGGCAACGAAAGCGACAAAGGGCGAGAATGGCGAAGATTTCTATAAATGAAGAGTCGTGGTATTGGATGGCTATTGGTGAGAATTTCTCACCTTTCAATTTCTTTTTCTAGTTATATATATATACTAGGATGCAGACGGTGCTTAGTAGCACCCGACACAATCGTCCACAGACCATGGACTTGTTTGTTTGGTTGCATAAATTAGTTAGATGATTTGATTTGAATTTGGTTGTTTGTTGAATTTGATTGATGTGTGAATGGTGTGGGCCTTCACTAGACCGGGGATAAGGCTAGGCCTTGTCCCGTTTCTAGTATCGTGCCGTTATGCCGCCGAAATTTTCTAAAATAAGTTAGAAAAATAAAAATATCATTTTATTTAAAGAATGAACTGAATAGAAATTCATATGTTAATATAAAAAATTTTATCGTTAAAAATATAATTTTTAACGTGAATATGAATATAGTGAATGTGAATAAATAAATATTCATTTACAAACCGGACCATTTGTTTATGTACACTGATTTGACTGACATTGATTGGGACGATAAATTTTACACATCGCCCAACTGCACAAATAAAATCTGTGTTTGATTGTTTGAAACCCCACACAGGTATTGGGATAAAACACGGCATACACTAATCCCAATAATTAGTTATATGTCGATCGATTGATTGACAGGCTGTTGTAAGCGTTAGATATCTATATTTGATGCTTATACAGTGTAGTGCACTTTGGATGATGGTTGATTATTTATCGTTGCTATTATATACATGTGTTGTGTGGAATCCATATAATTAACTTTATATGGTGATTGATTGGGCCTCATTCCAATTTAGAAGATAAAGAAAAATATAAAATAAAGGTTCATGTGTTGACTGTACTCATCCGTTGAGATTAGTCATGTGTTGAATGAAATATTTTAATAATAAAATTTACATCTTCATCAATATAAAATAAAGGTTCATGTGTTGACTATACTCATCCGTTGAGATTAGTCATGTGTTGAACGAAATATTTTAATAATAAAATTTACATCTTCATCAATATAAAATAAAGGTTCATGTGTTGACAGTACTCATCCGTTGAGATTAGTCATGTGTTGAACGAAATATTTTAATAATAAAATTTACATCTTCATCAATATAAAATAAAGGTTCATGTGTTGACTGTACTCATCCGTTGAGATTAGTCATGTGTTGAACGAAATATTTTAATAATAAAATTTACATCTTCATCAATATAAAATAAAGGTTCATGTGTTGACTGTACTCATCCGTTGAGATTAGTCATGTGTTGAACGAAATATTTTAATAATAAAATTTACATCTTCATCAATATAAAATAAAGGTTCATGTGTTGACAGTACTCATCCGTTGAGATTAGTCATGTGTTGAACGAAATATTTTAATAATAAAATTTACATCTTCATCAATATAAAATAAAGGTTCATGTGTTGACAATACTCATTCGTTGAGATTAGTCATGTGTTGAACGAAATATCTTAAAAATAGAAATATTTGAGATAGAAATATTTGAATAGGAAATATTTGAAAAAGAAATATTTGAAATAGAATATTTAAAAATAGAAATATACGAAGCCATGTTGGTTAGATTGACGCCATTTTGACGTAATCGATATTTATATCGATTTTATTCATTTTAAAATGAATATTGAAAAGTGATTTCAAAATCGTATATTTTAAAATGAAATTTGAATTGAAACGAATAGAAAACCAATTTGAATTGAAACGAATAGAAAACCAATTTGAATTGAAACGAATAGAAAACCAATTTGAATTGAAACGAATAGAAAACCAATTTGAATTGGAACGAATAGAAAACCAATTTGAATTGAAACGAATAGAATTCGAATTTAATTGAATAGATAATGAATTCAAAATGAATTGAATATAAAGCGATTTCAAAATGAATTGAATATAAAGCGATTTCGAAATGAATTGAATATAAAGCGATTTCGAAATGAATTGAATATAAAGCGATTTCGAAATGAATTGAATAGAAAACGAATTTGATTTCGATGGAATATATAACAAATTTGATTTCAATTGAATATATAACGAATTTGATTTCAATTGCATATGTAACGAATTTCAATTGAATAGAAAACGAATTCGATTTCAATTGAATATAAACGAATTCGAATTGAATTTAAAACGAAGTGAAATGAATTCAAATTGAATTGAAACTTGAATTGAATAGAAATGAATTTTAAAAACGAATTTATAAGGAAAGATTCAATTTTGATTTGAATTGAGATGGAAGTTGAAATTGTTTTTGAAACGAATTCAAAACTATTTATAAAATTCGTTTTGAATGGTAATCGACGAAACATATAATATATATATATATATATATATATTATATATAATGGCCTGAATAGAACGCGCCGCGCCGCGGTAGTTCGTAAATTTCGACCATTGATTTCAAACGGACATTACGGGAGATCCGACCGTCGGATTCTCCTAAAACCGGAACCGTTGGGTTCGTATCGAAAAGAGCTTTTTAACGAATTTTAGAAATTTGAAATCTAACGGTTGGATTTGGAGATACGTCCAAATCAAATTCAGAAAAGGTCGCTATAAATGCAGTTCGATGGCCATTGTTGGAAATCGACTGTACGGGCCTTGATAAAATTATTAAAAATATCAATAATTTGTGTAAAATCATAAGAAATGATTTGGGAAAAATTGGGATGAAAAACTCCATTTTTGAAAAGATAAAAATAGATTCTTATCAAAATGAACTAGCTTGAACTCAATTTAAAACCCGATTTTTTTTTAAATAAATAAATTAGATTTAAAAAGGGGTTTTAAATAATTTGAATTCCTAATATATTTGATTTGAATTGAACTAGAATTAATATGTGGGTTTATCGTGAACCGTGTTTTAAACAACACTAGCTCTTTAACCCGATGATAAATAGAATGTGATTTGGGTTTATCGTGAACTGTGTTTTAAGCGACATTAGTTCTTTAACCCAGTAAAAGGAGTTTTAATGAATCTGCAATTAGATTGAAATGTGAATTGATAATTTAAATTATCAAATTTGGAAAATGAGCGAGAATGGAGTATCGCCAGTTTTGCTCCAAAGCGATAGTTAAATCTTTAATTAGATTTGAACGTGAAATGGTAATTAATTTTACCGATAACACCGTGGTATTAGATATGGAGTATTACCAGTTTTGCTTCATGGGATGAATAGGTTGGGATTGGGAAATAAAATAAATAATTACTTCGGTGTGGTTCGCTAATCTCGACTAGTTTAGAAAACCATAATCTGGTTTGAAATGACATCCAAAGGAAGATTAAAGGATAAATTTTAAAGAATTTATCTTGGATAAAATTAATGGGAACCTTTCCCTAAAAATGCGATTTTGTGAATAAAAGAATATTCTGAATTGGAATGAGGCGTATGTTGTGTTTGTGTGACATTTGTTTTAATATACGCGGGTTGTTCGGAAAGGCCGGGTTTATACCCATTCTGAATAACCGATTCGACGATATGTCGAAGATGAAGACGGTGGTCGAAGACCGGAAGTCTTCACATCGTTTGGGTAATTACTGACGATCCTGATTGGGCTGTACACCCAAGAGGATGGAAATAGTTGGTGGTCGTCCAGACGTACTTGGAGATGGATGGATATGCGACGAAAGTGCCTCCGGTTTCGTTCAGACCCAGAACGGACTTGTAAATGGATTGTGTGTCTGACATTGGATTTTATTATGTGTTGATTGATTTCTATTAAATATACATCTGTTTGGCGGTGGAGAATTTATTCTTTTGCTTAACGCCCTTCTCTGAGACGTACGAGCTCAGAGGTTGTATATCGGTGGACATCAGTCGCATGGCATGAATTGCCCGTGTGGCACGCTAAGATGCAATGATCAAGGCTTTTGTTGAAAAGCAGAGTCTTGTGGTTGATGATCAAAGCACGGCCTTTGTGGCGTAGCTTTGTGTATAACGTGAATTTGCGAGCCTCACACCTCGGTATGAGTTAAAAACGGGATACGGACCGCTGGGAGAGCACGACGTTTCTTTCTAGCTTTGGTGGTGTCAGTGACTTACCAGCCCTGACATTTATATACTTTTCACCTTTGTGGTTGTTGGAATGAGGCGCCTCGATTGTAGGTCTGTAAGGACCGGGAAACGTGTGTTCAGGAATTGCCAATCCTCAAACGTAAGAGAGGACCGGCCCAGCCGCATCCGGGGTTGCCCAGAGTGTGTAGTCCCGAGGCATTTGCTAGAGTGTCTCGAAGCGGAGAGGAGCTTGCCCCTTGCCTCGACTCATGACCGAAATCCAATTTCCAATACGAGATATTTCGGCTTTATTTGTAGAGCCTAGTATGGCGACATAGTAGCATGGGATGCTATGCCGTCTATGATTTATATTTATGATTGAAATTGTTTTGACACTATACACTTATTATAGTATCAAATGATTTGTTTTAAACGTACCAATCATGTTTGGCTATTATAAGGGAAAACCCTATCCTCCGGCTTGCGTTGCATTGTGTGATGGGACCTGGGTCTTATAATAGCTTCATTTTTCGAAAAAGCATTGCGTTGTTTATTCTATGCACTGGTATTCTTGGGAGGAAACCCGTTCCGTGTTATACGGCGTGGTCCCTTGAATTACTCTCTTTTAAAATAAATTTTAGAAATTGCATATTGTTTGTTGCATTGTAGGCTCCAAGAGTCTACTTGTGATAGTTATTTATGATTTGGTATTCATGTGGAGAAAACCCGTTTCGTGTTATATGGCGTGGTCCTGTGATATGCCTTACTTTTAAATAAGATAAGTATGACTGTTAGTTCTCACAACAGTCCCATGACTGACTCATAGTTTGTTTTTCCCTTGCAAACTCGGGTTCCACACGGGCTGTCGAGTAATTTTGTTTTACAGATTTATTGGGTAGGATTCTGGATTGAAGCTAAAGCTGTGTCCCGAGCATTAGTTGGTCTTCCGCTGTGTAATGTAATATTGTATTTCCCCTGTGCATTATATTTAAGTTTATCATACTCTGATATGTAATCTTGTACTCTAATGTAACATTTTATGGTATTAATGAAAAGTCTTTTGTTTCTGCCTGATGTTGTTGTACACCCAAAGTTAATATCTCGAAGTTTTCTACAATTTTGGTCGGACTTGTGTGGATAACAGTCAATTCAAAAGTCGGGAATTTTTGGGCCATTACAAGATCCAATTTTTTGATAAGCAACATCAATTCAATATAAGTGGATCTAGATTCAGTCTTGAGTGTATCTTCAGGTCGCGAAGTTTTAGATCTCAAGCATCCATTGTGAAGCCGAACTTTTTGACGGTGGCCGATTTAAAATAATGATGAGCTTCAGCATGATGGTGGTGTTGATGATAAAAGCCAAGCACTGATGGAGGTAAAGGAACGAGAGGAAGCGCGGGTGGACAAACCGCTCTGGTTCTTCTTCGTGTGGTGCATTTTTGTGTTAAGTGATTAATGAAAATTAGTGAAAGGCCAAAAGCAAAACATACCCGAATGTGTGCAGGATGAATCTCAGTCGCTACATCATGGTATTAAAATTCGCACGGTCTGAACATCGTTTTCTCAGGCTTTGTTGTATTGTCGGTGATTAATTGGGGAGACAAAGTGATGTGGTTTATAAAACCTTTTTAATTTAAAAAGATCGGTCAGATTTCGATATTTGTCAACATCCTTCAATCGCCAATTATTCGTCCGATCAATACAATATTGACATTGGATTGACGTCGAGAATTATCGATTTTAATTCGACATCTTTACATAAGACCTAAGAATGAAATCGAAAAGTAGCAATGTCATCATGATGCTATTATTATATGTTATTATAATCGTCAGATTAATGCTTGTCATTGACATTTTTTAATGTCATTTTGACGTCCTTTTGCTTTTCTACGACTTTCCGGCATCCCCTTTTTGGCGATGGAAATTTTTATAACTGTTTCATATGTTTTCTGGTATTGGAAGATCTAGTCAAGCATTATTTGAAACAAATATTAAAACCAATTGTAAAATCTATGATTAAGTACATTTGTAATATTTTTCTTTGTGTTTCGGTTATCTATTATGCTAAGTTGTTGTTGATATGTTTATGCTTAGTAATAATATCAACGAGAATGACAATAACAAAAACATTCATTTTAGCAATAAACACCAATCGTACTAAAATAATAACAAGAACCAATAATAAGGACCCAATTCCTTATAAATCACCAAATATTATATTGTAATTATAAATTTGCTTCTCCATGCGTTTCCTTTACATCGAATTGGGTTCATTTAAGTTGCATCTTAATGGAAACAAATCATTGATTCTTCGTTATCGAGCTAGTTCTTGTTTTCTTGACTCTAACTCTTCAACTCTTAACTATTGTATGTCATCATGTCGTCGTTGTCTATTCTTAACCTTCTCAAGTCTCTTGATTTCTTTTACTTCCATGTATAATTGTGTTGTGAGTTCAGAGTTCGCTAAACTCAATTTGTTCGTAGTGTCTATTGTAATCAGTGGAAGTTTTTTCCTCTATACTTTTCTGGATGCTTACCACTTATACTAATTGCGAATGTGGTATCTTCATGTGCATTTAAACTATCATGACTTCATTTGTAATCCATCTTTATCGGTAGAAATCGCAATATCGACTGTTCTTGTTGCATTCACCCTCATTTTTCCTTCTTTGATAGTATGTCGTAGAAGTGTTGCATATTTAAAGATTGATAATTATGCTCAGTCAAGTGTAATGCATTTCCCTGATTAAGCTATAAATGATGATAGTTATAAATGCAACAAGAAAGCATGACAGTTGAACCTACAAATTTAAATTCATTACCATCCATATCATTTGCCTTGCTTTGCTCTCCTGCACGTAACTTGGCCATTATTTATTTTCAATGTTGGCAGACAAAATTTAATATTTTCCATAATGGTTTCAAAGAATCAACTACTCTGGATGGATTATTAGAACATTGTTCTTTGAAAAATTACAAACATATATTCAAAAAGAACTTTCACTTTGGCTCGTATATTTCCTCTTGTCTTTGGATCATTTAACCCAACAGAAAGAAAGTTCGATGACTATTCTTGAAATATTGATGAATTTGGAGCCTGATTTCCAAAACCTTCGTTAGGAAATCCATTCATGTTTATACCAAATGTTTACTTTCTCTTTGCTTGAGCGAAAAACAAGTTTGCATTCTTGCTTATTTGTTCTTCTTCAAATGCTCTAGCATAATCAAATTGTGGTCCTTCGTTTTCCCAAACGATTTCTCCAAATTGGTTATTGGCTAGATTTTGAGCACGATAAGGCGTCGCTCTTCGTTGATGGCTATTTCTGCAGGCATACTTTTGTTAGTAGTTACATTTTTGTTGAAATGAAATATTTTGAGAGAAATTCGAATTTTAAGAGTTTCGGTAATAGTTTGAATTTTATTTTGAATTATAGAAATTTTAACTCTGTGCAGGTTGATATGAATTAGGAGCTTTTTGTTGGGAATGATATTGATTTTGTTGGCAAGAATTTTAAGAATGATATTTCTTTTGACTTTGTTTATAATGAACAAAACTGATTGAACTGAGTCGAATTTTGATTATCGGATCTAGTTTATGATATTGATGTTCCTTTTTTATGTTTAGACATGGTTGATAGATATGTAGTATTTTATTGAAGAGAGTATGAAATATATAGGAATTTAGTGGAAGTTAAATAAAAGAGTTGAGGTTTATATAGAGATGAAGGAAAGATTATAGCTGATTAAGTGACAATGATCAATTTTTTTATCGTTGTGGCACGGAGGGTCACAATGTGATAAATACTTTAAATCACGGCTTACCCTACTGATGGCTGGCATTGGATTAAAGAAGCGATCGATCGACACTAGCCGTCGCTAAATCAGGAATAACTCGTGGAACCTTGCAAACAAGAATTTCATTCCACGAGTTCACCCCCTCACGCCAAAAACCCAAAACCCTGCCTCGATTATCGTCTAGTGCATCGCCTACCCCTAAGGTCGACCGCCGCTACCGTCACTGGTCTCCGGCTGCTTCCTACCTCTTTCTCCTACAATTTGCCATTTAATTTATCAGGTATAAATTTTAATTTTAATTTTGTTCAATTTTGATATTTGTGTGTATGTGTATATTGATTTACTGTTATTAGATGATAATACTAGATTATTAGATGATTTAGTAATATGATTAAAATATTATATTATGAAATTAGTTGATCATCAATTAGAAATTGATCCATATTATGGTAGTTGACAACTATGATGACGTTATTGAACCCCAAAAACAAACGCTGATAGAGCTTTTTACACTCCACTGGTAATATGAACAAAAAAAATTCAACATGCCATCAGTTCTACGTTCATTCAAAAGCTGCAAATCTCAACCCCAATAACATGTGTTTTTCCATATGTATCTTATTGTATGAAGCCAATATTCAGATATATATATATGTTGCATATTACAAGCTTACTCACCTCTTGGCGCACCCGGTACAAAATGGGTTAGCGACAATGTGTTAACACACCGTATCATCGATGGAGCCTTAAAAGAATTAGGCAAAACCGCAGCTCAAGTCTGTCTACATTGGGGTATTCAAGTGGGACACAACGTGCTTCCAAAAATCAAAAACGATGAAAGGATCAAGGCTAATCTTTATCTTTCATTGGTCCATTCCTAACCAATTTCTTGCTAAATTCAATTTGAGCGGGCAAGAATTGCTATTTTTGCTACCATTTAGTATTCATTAATAATGGTTTAATTTCATTTTCTTCTCACCTACATGACAACATAACGTTGTCATGCTATGTATATACAGGCTTATAAGAGGGCACTTTTTCATTAAGCCCGATGGATTGTATATGAGTGAAGAGGGGCTTTGGGATGGAGATATATAATTTGATCTCCTTGATCATTTCTTTTATGCTCTAAATATAGCTCCGTTGCTTAATTTTATTAGGGTGGAGATTTGCAGCTTTTGAATGAACGTAGAACTGATGACATATTGATTTTTTTTTGTTCATATACCAGTGTAGTTAGGGGTGTGTGCTCGGTCGGTTCGGTTGGTTTTGAGGTAAAAAAGTTCAAACCAAACTAGAACCGAAAAAATTCAAAACCGAACCAAAATAACTTCAGTTAATTCGATCAGTAACCGATTTAACCGAACTTGGAGAATGTCTTATTTTTCAAATGATTAGTTCAACCGAAGAAAAACACAAATTTATGTTTGGAGAAATTTTATTGTTTAAATTTTATGTTCACAATAAAATTTGATTAATCTTTAACAAATGTTTTCGTATTTTATCACTAAACCAATTATTTAAATTACGACAATAACATAAAATTAGATAATATGGTAGAAGTTCGGTTAAACCGATAACCAAAAAAATTGTTTTACAAATCGAATTCTAACCGATTTAGTTTCAAAATCGGACCAAACCGACAGAAATAAATTAGTTCAGTAAATTAATTTGGTTCTAGTCGAATACTGCTCACTCCTAAGTGCAAAGCAAAAAGCTCTGTCAGCGTGTGTTTTGTTTTGTTTTGGTATTCATCGATTAATACAAAGCTTTGTCAGCGTCTGTGTTAATTATCAACCGAAAATCGTCGAATTCGAATTGACATGTTTCGTTTACCATCATCTATGTAAAAACATCATCTGAAGTCAATGGAACTAGTTTCGAAACTCAGATTGATCATATGTGAAAGATAGATTTTAAAACTCGAATTACAATGTTAGTTTCTTACAGAAATTGACACAAGTTTGATTAAACCCCATCGAATGGTACATCCGTTCGCAAGGAAACTTGACGCCGTGTAATAATTCACTACGATGATCTCAGAAATATAAATTTCATCGCAATCTGACACTGTGCCTCCAAAACAATACTTTATGCGTATATCTAGATCGTTATGACTGCCAACTGACTGAAACTCAAAATATAGCGATTCATATACGTATTCCTCACATAACAACCAATACAGAGTCAATGGAGCTAGTCTCAAATCTTGATTCGATCGTTTGTAAAAAAAATTCCATTTTGGAACTGTCAATTGAATAAATTGGCAATTAATATTTATGTTAACCGGCCTATTGTTTCGATTCCCAAAGGTACACTAGACACGCCCTACTCAATGCATCGCGTGACGATACATCTCGAAGTGTAGCCAAGAAGCAAATGAAACAAGCTTGGCAAACGTCACGCGAGTACTAGCCTCTCGACTCCTCAAAACTACGCTCTACCCACCATTTTGTACCGCCCAAATAAGGTGCTCTGATCCCTACATTCATACCGAAACATTCGAACCCCTACGGTTCGAATCCCTACAACTCGAGTTCCCTCATCTCGACTCACCCTTCTCTGAGTTTTCGAAGCCCTCAACACATATGAGCCTTGTACCCCTTGCCTTCTCTAAGTTTTGAACCCCATGTACAATGTTTCGAACCCCTTACCAAGCCTGCTTCGGACCACGTGACACGGCACAAATAGCATATCCATGGGATGTGAAATTCGTATCCCTGACAAGGGGTACGAGTTCTTTTGAGTGTTGTGAGGGAGATCCGAAATTCTGGAGGCATGCACTCAGGGATACGAAATGTACTATTGTGGTCCCCAAATCCTACCAACTCTCATTTAACTACTCTTTAAATACTCCCAAACTAGCAATTCAAAGTTGTTGGAAATTGGTTGATTTGACACATCTTGAGAGCTCCAAGTGACCTCTTTAATGACATCCTTGCTTTGAGGAAGAAGAAGCATAAAAGTTACTTTTTCCAACATTTATATATGATAATTGTGACATCAAAATACTTGGAAATGTTTGTAAAAGGATGTAATGAGATAGTCTAAAGCTTGTAACTTATTATTGTCAATAAAATATTACCAACTCTTCGAAAGTGGACATAGGACCCTAGCGGGACCGAACCACTATAAATCTACTGTGTTATTTACTGCTTTCTGCACTTATTTTTCCATGCGAAATGTAATTCTCTAAGTAACGGAGAATCTTTGGGTTTTACGACATTTTTTTACCATCAACATTCTGGTGCTTTCACGGAGAAAAGTCGGATTTGTTTCTTTGTCGTGCATTCCCATCTCGACTTCGAGCGCTTTAGATTCCTTCTATAACCTACCACCAAGTCCGCATACGATGGCTAAGCGGCCAAAGAATCAAACGTTCGGCTGGTCTTCCGTAGCTGACACTCGTACTTCTCAGCAACCTCAATCGGTAGACAATCTGGCTGAATCAAAACTTTTTCCTAACATGGACCCCAAAGCCCCTGCGACTCAAGTGCAGATCCATGCACTTAATAAGAAGTATGAAAACACAGATCTTGAACTCAACCAAGCGTTGAGGAACAACATCGACCTTATGCATCAACTTTAAGACAGTCAGCGCATCGTCACTCGACTTCAGCTTGCTCAGAACAATGCCCTAATGCTGCGTACTATATCGAAAACCTCTTCTTCTGAATCGAGAGGCTTGCATCAAAGAAGTAGGTTCAACCTCATCAATAACGTCGTCGTCCGCTCTAACGCTCATACTAACGGGAACGACAACGGCAACGAAAACGGTGATCGAACCACCATCACTTACAGTGGGGTAACGCAGTTCCGTGATTGTTCTCGTTTGATCATCAATGATGAATAAAAGGAAAACACTACAAGTTGCAAGTGAAACTATCAAAATTTGGAAGAGCACTCAGGCTCAATCAATATAACCCAAGAGTATGTATGCGTGCGTATGTGTGTGTACACACACACACACAAACACATATATTATTAAGGAACATAACAGGTATGGCAAGATTATACAAGTAGAACGATGTAAGCTAGCACAAACTGTACAGGCCATGCAAGTGAGCAAGATAGGAACAACTTAGGGTCTAGCTATTCGCACTCCATGATTTACTCTTCACCCCCCGATTAAAATTTCAGAATTTTATTTCCGGATTTACCCTTTAACAACTGATTATATAACTTGCCTAATGTTGACATGTTGTACAATGATTAAAAAAATTATCAGTCATATACATATAGGATGTTCGAGACTAAATTGCAATAAAATCAACATTGTATATGAGCATTAAAAAAAGAAAAATTAAATACAGAAGTTATAAATAATGATTTAAAAATTAAAAAAATGATTAAAAATTTAAAAACAGTACAATTAGCGATGCGTATCATTATGTGTTTTGAGACCGAGATGTTAACAGTTTACAATTTTTAATTAATTCAAACAAAATTTCAAAGGGGAGAGTAGTAGAAAAAACTGCAAGTTCGAACTAGAAAAATAGTATTGAGAATGAAAATGCAATAAGGGCATTTTTGGATTAAATGGGGTGGGAAGAGGAAATCATGGGGTGCATATTTTATTTTCTAATCAGCGGGGGGTGAAGAGCAATTACCGGGGTGTTAATAGACGCACCCAACAACTTATGCATTTTATACCAAAGAAAAGAAAATGATATCAAACAAAAGAAGGGGGAACAAAACCTCACCAACTTACGCCACTAACTCAGACAGTTAAGATGGGTCACGTCCAGCTTACGTCAGCGACACATTGGAGAAGGTTTTGTCTAGCGGTGGCTAATGATTGGCAATTACGATGGCTTCCCTTTTCTCCGTAACAGAGCTAGCAACAGCAATTAGGGAGGAAAAGAAAGGCTAGACAAGATGGAATAGGGCGGAGGACAGGATGGAGAAAGTAGGTCGGAGCGGCGGCGCTTGGACATCAACTTGGGAATTTGCAACTGATTTTGGTGCCAATAGGCAACGTTGTGTAGATTAGGAGGTTAGGGTTGTTTGGATCTCGAAGTAGCATGGGTCACGGTTTGAAGGAGGCGGAGGTGATGATTGATGGTGAAGACGAGATCTGAGGGCGAGGCATGTCGTGGCCATGGTCGATTTAACGATTCGGCGGAGGCCGTTAAAATTTTCGATGATTTTGTTTCTGAGAAAGAAAAGGCAAGAGAAAGAAAAATGAAAAGGGAAAGAAGAAAGAAGTGAGGGCTTGGACGCGCGTAACCATCGTTCTGACATTTGCACAAGTGTTGATTCCTCTTTTTCATTTTAGATTACCTGTTGATTTCCTTTTCCTTATTTGATATTTCCCTTCATTTTAATTTTTAAATTTTTTGTATTACAGGGTAATCAGTCGTATTTATTTTAGCACATGCATAAGAAAATACAATTGAGATGCATAAACAAACACTGTTTGTTTTCGCGCGTTTTTGTCCCAAAATTATAGATTTAGAACAAATGTTCGAACTTCTAAAACTAAAAATAAAGATTTTGTTTGTATCATCTAGTGTTTAGTTCATATTTGCCTTAATTATGACACTTTTTGATTATTGGCGATTTATTTAATGTTTAACTAGTTTATAGCGATCGGAACAAATTTGTGTATTATATTATTTTTTCCTTCGCTATGCCTAATTTAATGTATCTCAAATATTAACTTCCATAATTTAATTTAACTTTTAAATTCTAATGTTAAATACGATATTGTTTGTCACTATCGCAAATCGATCGTGCAAATCTATTTAAATGAAGTTAGACATTTCGTTGTATAATTATTTTGATTGCTACAAGTAACAAGTTCAATTTTAATAGTCAATGTTTTACAAATTATCAATTTCATATTCGGTTTCAACTAATAAGTTCTAGATTAACTCATCGTTTAAATTCTATTTTCAAATAACACACACGTTTATATTTGGAAATTCCAATTAAACTTCAAGTTTCTAATTCGAATTCAAATCATAATATCAATTTAGACGTAATTTTTTCATTAATTGCGCATATTTAAACGTCGAGATTATCAGTTCATTACAAAATTGCAAGCATAAAATGAAAATATGATATCAAATATTACAAATATCAAATATAATTAAAATGAAATAGTAAATAGATATAACATCAAATATAAATTGCAATAGTAAATATATTTGAAATCTAGAACATTAAATATCAAAATAATTTAAAATATTAAATCTTAAAAATAGTTATAATATATGCTTTGAAAACTTTAGTTTGAATTTCATGTGAAATTTATTTGAAAAGCGAACAGATGAGTGCAATCGAATTTTAACATATATAACTAAAACTCTAATACATATCTTAATTATTCTTGAAATATTGAACTCTTTATTACTCATGAATCTTGATTTGCATTACCATTCTTAGTCAGCATTTCTATAGCATCACGAACATTCTTGTTACTGTATTGTTTTGATTATCAACACTTGTTATAAAGCCTGTACTATACACTATATTTACTCATTAGTAACAATGGTAAATATAATTTATACCAACACCAGTTATACCTATTGTTTTTATCATCAAAACATCCTTGCACTAACAAGTTTTAAGCCATTAATGTGGTCTAAGAGGCGGAAGAACAATACTTTTTGATGTGAATAAACAAGAGAAAGAGGTGAGGTATTTTTAGGAAAAATTAGAGAATAAAATATGCACAGAAAATAGTTCAAAACCCTCTTCCCCTTAATTTTGGCCGAACCGCCTTCATGCTTGCACCTGTGTCTAAGAGTGATTTGATATGTGCATGATGTGTAAGGTTATGGTGTGTGGAAGATGTAAGGCAGTATTTTATTAAATTAAGCTTCTTTTGTTTTCATACCACATTATTAGATCATCATCAATGGATTCATTATTGAATGTAAACCCTTTATTGATGTCATAATACACCTATTAAATTTCTCAATCATTGTTACTTAGTGCTCTTAAATTGATTCTAATTTTAATTTCATTCATATTTGGACAACTAAACAATTCAAATACCCTCACTTAAGATGATGAAAACATGTGTCGTTACACTCAAATCAAATATCACAGTTATAATCTCATCTCCTTACATATATTACAATTAGAAAATTTTATAATGGGAAACGATTTCATGAAAGATATGTAGTCCTAAGTTCGCAACTGGAAATTCTAATCTTGTGAATAAGCATGTAGGCAATAAAACTGATGTCGATGCAGTCAGGACAAATAATCCTTTTACAGTACTTGGAGATAGTGCTACTTGCATGCAGGATAATATGGAAGAAGTGGATATTCAAAATATACATGCTCATCACAATTCTTTGGATCAAACTTCTAGTGGTGATCTAGCTATTATCAGTAAGAATTGTCGGCCTTTAGTATCTACAAATAGTACGAAGGAAGATAAGAAGCAGCTTATTAAAGCTTATATTACTGGAATTCTGTTAATAATATGTTAGATCCTGTAACTCAAAGTACATCACAGGTTAATGATGATCAAAGGGATGAGAATATTTCTATAGGAGAATCTGATGGCTCTTCTTGCAGTTACAGAAGTAAGAGACCAAAAATGAAGAACAATAAGTTCAAGAAAGGAAGTAAAATTTTAAGTGGAGAAGCATCAGTTGAAACCAATCCGGAGTGGGTTAAGCTTGTTTCACAATTTCAAAATCAATCAAAGACTAAAAAGACAATAGAGGATGGTAGTTCTCCTGGAGGAGTTCTAAATGGAGGGATTGGTAAAAAAAGTAAGTCTCTTCTTTTGGATTTAAGTTCGGCTACCTTTTCTTTCTGCTAGTGTTATCTTATTTGGACTGCTTCTCTATTCATGATTTTTGCCCATGGTTTTCCTGTTTTGGATCCGTATCATATGCGAGCCTCATTTTTGTTTGAGTTTGACCCAGTGTGACGGTTGGTTTTGAGTTGATGGGATTGAAAGTTTGAATTGGTTTATCTAGAGTTTAGATTATGTTAGTTTCTAGTGATGTATAGTGTCTTTTGGGCTTTCTTTTGTTCTTATTGTCTGTGTGTGTATTGTGTTGCCTTTCTGGTTCGAGCTGGAGTAGTATTTTATGTGCAGTATTTGTTTTGTGTGTGTTGTAATTATTTCCATCTTGAACCTTTCCTTATATCTTTTTTATTGTGATATAAGTGCCTTTCTTCTAAAAAACAAACAAAACATATAATCCTAAGTAGAGTAACAAACATAATAGTATATGTGCGTATAACATATAGTAATACTATACAGAGGTATATCAATCATATGTTCATATACTACTCTATCAATATTGATATAAAGACTAACAACGCGAAAGTGAGCTTTATAGGCCTTAAGTCACTATAATCTTAGTTACCTCTACAATAATCGTGACAATCATCCCCTGGTGTGCTCGTTAACGCAAAAATTAAAAAGTCACTCCACCCAAATGCCCGTGTAACACCCCGTAATTTTAAAGACATTATAAGGATAAACTAAAGAAAACTTAATTTAATTTTGTAAATTAAGTAAAACGTACTATACCACTGCGTTCATCTCGGAATTCTGCTTAAGATGGACTTCAAGTTTGCGTAAAACAAACATCGTGTAAAGAAGATATTAAGGTTTGAAGTTTGTATACATATAATAGAAATATATAAACAAAATCAAACCAGAAATTCCAAAATGGTTTAAAATAAAAGCAGGAAAGGGACGCGGGATTAAGACCCATTGGGGGTTGACCCACGCCCCAAGGGTGTTGACCCATGAGTGACACCCCATGTCCGTTAATGTCACTCTTTATCAGAATGCATTGGGTTTTGCGAAGCGTTATAGGTAAACATAAATAGAAACATTACAAGATAGATATAAAAAAATAGCGGAATTTAAAACTTTATTAAATAGAAAACATCGTGGTTCAAAACTTGGTTACATCATAAGTCTGAAATGCTAGAAACATAAAACTTATGCCATGTACAAAAATCATCATTAGAGTACAATGATACATAAAAATCATAATCCCCAAGATATAACCATAGTAGAGAAGATATGAAATCAAGCAGTACATCTAAGTAGCTCCAAGCAAAATGAAAGAAGAATCCTGATCAAGCTTGAGTATTCCCACCCTGAGAACTGGGAGGGGGAATGGAAGAGAAAGAAGAGGAAACAAAATGGGCCAGACATAAAGTATGGCGAGTCCAATTACTTTTAGCATATAAATAAGTAAAAGCATCATGAAAGACATATAAGTTAGAGAGAGATAACAGCATATAAGGCATGTATGACAAGGTAAACAGGATAAACTGAACAGAATAGGCATTGCGTTTCTCTAATACTTTTCTCTACACCATCACTAGTATAACAAGAACAAGATGATCCCCAACAAGTACAAGATGGTAGACTTAGGCATACTTATAGTGAGAGGTTTTACCCCCATACAATAACAGGCAACCCAACTGAACTTACTGGTGTTACCCCTAAGGATAATAACGGGCTCCTAAACAAGCGAGACTAGATGTACCCTAATCAATACCACAAGTGACGGCTACCTCACTCCATAGATACACTGTGTTGGCCCCACGGTAGAATGTATCACTTCCTAAAGTGGTAACCCTTCGTTTATAAGATGTGCACAACCATATCTACTGATGTTACAGCGTCATATTTTCCCGAGCAGGCGACTCATGCACGCACATTGTAACCACTCACATTCTACGTATCGGAGGATCGTAGGATATTTATTTTATTTTCAAATGAGGTCATTTCCCACATTCACGATTTTTTCCGAATTTTAAATGACTGTTTTGCCCCTAGCGAATCTTGTTTCGCCTATAACTTTTGATTGGTAAGGAATTTTGACTTGAAACCACTTCCATTGGATTTAGATGATGATTTCCCGTTCCGTGGAGTGGTCACATTAATCAAATGGACTTATCATTTGGGAGATATGGCTGAAATAAGATTTGAAGATGGAAAACAGCCTAATCGGGCTTAATAGGATGATTAGCAGCTAGACCCATAACTTATTTCGGGATTATGGTTATGGGAGAGCTGAAAGGAGTTGGAGAATCATCTCCTTTCATTTTTCTAGCCACCACAAGCATTCCTCTAACCCTAATCATGGCCTCCATCTTCTAAATCTCTCTCTAGCCACTTTCTTATCACTAATTGATCAAATCTACATCAAATCAAGTCGGATTAACACCAAATTAGTGTTAGAGTTGTTGCACCACACTGGAATCCGAGCCAAATCAGAAAAAGTTTCAGATCTAACATTTATTTTTGGCTAAGGTGAGTGATTTGCATGTTTATACACTAATTATAGCTAATTATGGGTGATTAGTGATAAATAACGAAATTATACATCTAAAAATTCTGGAAAATATGTAAAAATTCTAAAATCATATTTTATGTCACTGGTTTATTTGGATTAAGTTTGCTAATCTTATTGTTAGATATGGTTAAGGGGAAAATCACATGGTTAAGGGGAAAATTCATGGATTTGGGTATGTTTGATCTAAATTAACATATAAAATCATTGTTTTGATGTTTTCAGTTGATTCTACATGTTACTACTGTTGTTTGGTATATTTTATGATTGCGTAGGAAAGTTAAAATGGTTGAAAACATCGTTGTTTAGCAAAATTCGCTTGCTGGAAAACTGCAAAGTATCGGGTTCTGATGATGACCCACGACCCGACCGTAGAAGCAACCATGATCCCATGGTGACCACGACCCCAGGTTGACTACGACCCCAAGTTGACTACGACCTAGGTTGACCATGATCCCATGATTACCACGACCCCAGGGTGACCACGACCCTATGGTGACCATGACCCCAGGGTGACCATGACCCCATGGTGACAACGACCCCTATGGTGACCACGAGCGATGGTGATCACGAGTCGATGATGACCATGAACCGAGCCGTGATGGTGACCCCGAACCAAACTGGATTTGAGCTTATACCACGTGACATCGATCGTGAACTCTTCTGAAGACCACCTCCAATCCGACCAAAACCCGAGATGCAAACAAAGTCCAATTGGGGGGTTATTGCTTAGGATCTAGATGGGAATTAATGAGTTAACATCTAGAGTTGGGCTTTGCTGTAGGACGTGTGCAAAGGAGTTATCAATATCTATAACTTTGGTTTACCATTGAGAGAGGGGGACATGTAGACGAACCAGAGCCAGGGCTGTGTGGACTGGTTGGCCCATAACCTAGAGCCAGGGTTGTGTGGACTGGGTAGGTTTATTGACTATAGGCCAGGAAAGTGTGGTCATAGCAATAGTTTTACGGAGTTGGATTCCGTTATGACCCCAATGGATTCGGTGATCAAAGCGGTGGATATCGTATGCTTTACGCACTGAGTGAGAGATGTGAGGATTACTGCTATGTTTGATATTTGCTATCACCATGACATACACACTTCCATTTTACACTCTGTGTTGTTTACCTTAGACTATTGTACGTCTTATTGGGCTAACTCTTTGGTTGTAGGTCCAGGTCTGGTATGATTATTTATACCTGTTATTGCTTTATTTGGTGGTATAGATTTGTTATCGCTCACACCAGACTTTTGTCTGACCCAGAGTTTTATGTCTCTTCTTATTACTCTTGGTGCTCCTAAACGAGCAAACTAAAGGCAGGTTAGGTGGTTATGCACGAGTAGCTATCCGGATAAGAGTAAGAGGCTTCCATGTACTCTATATATATTCTCCCTGTGTTGTTGTTAGTCGCTGCTTTGGGCATTAGTAGTGTACCTCTTTTTTTCCTTTTTAGAGACAGTATTTTAAAGTTGTAATTATTGGATATGAAGCTGTGTTTTGGATTCCGCTACTCTGATGGATATGGTCTAGTTTTTTAGCTTCTTTATTGTCTCGCCTGTTTTATATCAAGTTATGTTATTATTATACTTTATTCCATGTGCTGTGAGATATATTACAGGTTCTTGGTGATTCATCGTTTCAACCTTTTGACGATTGTCCCGCGCTAGTTGGGCAATGGAACAGTACATTTCGAGGAAATGTCTGATGGTATGGGAAGGTCGTCTCACTTGGTATCTGAGCCTAGGTTGCGTAGTTTAACCTAGGGGAAGACACCAAGAAGAGATAGTATATGTATATGAGAGTGCATATTTGTGATATTTTGGTTTTCAAAAAACTATATACACACACACACACTCTATTAGTATATCTAAGGATGAAGTCGCACTACACTGACACCACTAAGAAGATGGTTAATCGTTTTCTCTTTGCAGATTGAACGATGAGCCAAAATACGAGGAGAAGATGAGGAACTATCCATCGGGAGTTGAAGAGGGGGCGGGTTCAGGGACCAACAATTGGAATGTCCCTGATATAAGGATGATGTTTACTGCCTTCATGCGTGAGATGCTTAGGGATGCTCAGAGAGCGGTTCCTCATGCTGCTAACGGTGGTGGTGCAGTAGTACAGGTGCCTAGAGCTGATTTCACTAAGCTTAGCAAGGATTATACTAGTCTTGGTGGGAAGCCGTTCCTTAGAACGAAATCGGCTACGGAGGTTCAAGGTTGGCTGGATAGTTGTGAGCGCATCTTCGAGGATTTGGGGATCGATGATGCAACGAAGAGAAAGTTAGCATTGTGTCAGCTTCAAGGACAGGCTATGAATTGGTGGAATGCCATTAAAGCAGCTACTTCCGAGTATCAAATTACTTGGAATCAGTTTAAGACTCGCTTCAGTGACAAGTTTATTCTAGCTGCTTAGAAATCAGAATTGTTTAAGCAGAATGGTAGGGAAGTCTCAGAATATATTGCTAAATTCGATACCTTATCAAAATATGGATTATCTCTTATCCATACTGCCGAGAAGAAGAACAAGAAGTTCATAACTGGCCTAGATGGGTACTTGGGGGAAAGACTTATAAACCATCTCGATGAGACATTCGAATCTATTGTGGGAAAGGCATTGAGATCAGGTAGCCTTTACCCTAAGACAAAGACCGAGGTCACTTTTACATCTGCAGAGGAGTCGAAACCGCGGGCAAGCGGTGAAGGCAATAAGAATTCCTAGAATAAGAGAATACAGAACCAAACCAAGGATGGTCAGAATAAGAAAAATAAGAAAGATATCGAGTGCTTTAGTTTTGGCAAGAAGGGCCACTATGCCAGAGATTGTCGAGCAAAGCCAGGCGAAAGGAAGTGCTTCAACTGTGGCCAAGTGGGACATCTCAATAATGAATGCCCGCAACCCCCTAAGGAGAAGCAGATCATGAAAGCATATGCTATCAATGTTGTTCCTTCCTCGTCGAATGCTCCAACTATGGCGAAGAAGGGAAAGGGTGTCGTTATTCAACGTATGATTTTCATTTATGATGTTCATGTTCGAGTATTATTTGGAACTGGGTCTTCCCATTCCTTTGTATCTAGTGACCTAGCAGATAGGTTAGAATTAGAACCCGAGATTGTCGATAGACCTTTAGTTGTGACGAACCCGATCGGTGGTTCGACTAGCCTTTGTATGATTTGTCATAATTTGGTCTTATCAAGTCATGGATGCATGTTTGCTTGTGATTGCTTAGTTTTGGGCTTTACTGGGTTTGGCATTATTTTGGGATTCGATTGGCTCTAAAGGTATGGGTGGTGGTAGACTGTGAGGGGTCTTCAGTGACCATTAGAGCAGATGATGGGTGAAGGGTGGTATTGGGTTGCCTACCTAGTGATGAGGTGATGGCTAGTTTTCTAAATTCCCTCAACATCTCGCCTGATGAATTATCAGATGTGCCTATTGTTAGCAAGTATCCGGACATCTTTAAGGAAGTGTTCAGACTTTCACCACACTGAGAGATCGAGTTCCGGATTGATTTAGTAAAAGATGCCAGACCTATAGTTCGTCGTATGGTGCCAAGGGAGCAGCGAGAGCCCGAAGTGCAAGTTGGTGATCTTTTGAAGAATGGATTCATCCGAAGAAGTATTTCTAAGTGGGGAGCACCAATTGTATTTGCTACTAAGGCCGATGGTTCCCTTCGCTTATGTGTGGACTACCGCGAGTTGAACAAGGTGACTAGGAATAATAAGTATCATCTTTCATGGATAGATGATTTGTTTGATCAACTAGATGGAGCAAGAGTGTTCTCCCAGTTGGATCTCGCTATAGGATTTCATCAGCTCCGAGTAGCAGCTGAGAATATATGTAAAATGGCATTTTGGACGCTGTCTGGATTTTGTGAATCTTATGAATAGGGTTTTCAGGGATCAATTAAATAAGTTTGTTCTTGTGTTCATGGACGATATCTTGGTTTACTCAAGGACAGTGGAAGAACACAAGGAACATTTGAGGACAGTGATGGAGGTGTTAAGGAAACACCAATTGAAAGCGAAATTTTCTAAGTGTCACTTCTGGAGGAGGGAAGTGAGATTCTCGGGCCATGTTGTTTCATAGAATGGTACTGCCATGGATCCTGCGAAGGTGGCTATGGTGCAAGATTGGTCTACGCTCAAAAATGCAATGGACATGAGAAGTTTCTTCGGGTTAGCTAGATATTATCATAAGTTTATCCAAGACTTCTCCAAGATAGCGACGTCGTTAACTCAGTTGACCAAGAAGAATCAAGCTTTTGCTTGGGACGAAAGGTGTGAGAATTCATTTAAGAGCCTAAAGGAGAAGTTAAAGTGCGTGTCGGTGTCAATTATTCTTTAAGGGATCGAAGAGATGATAGTATACATGGATGCATGTGGTACTGGACTAGGTGTTGTATTGATGCAAGGAAGTAGGGTTGTAGCTTATGCTAGTGGGCAACTGAAACCGCATGAGAAAATATATCCTACCCATGATTTGGAATTGGCAGTGATCGTGTTCGCGTTAAAGATGTGGAGACACTATCTCTTGAGAGAAAGATTCGAGTTGTTTACCGATCATAAGTCATTAAAGTATCTTTTCTCTCAAAAGGATTTAAATCTTCGTCAGCAAAGATGGTTAGAGTTCTTGGCTTCATATGATTTCAATATCGCATACACACCCAGGAAGGGAAATGCGGTAGTTGATGCATTGAGTAGGAGAAATGCCAATTTGGGGGCTATGTTTCTTGAATGGAAGCAACTGGAGTACATCGCGGTATATGATTTCGGACCTAAATGTAAACTAGATCCAGAGATGCTAGGAAGTTTGACGATCAGACCGACTTTGATTGAGCGGATCGGTTCCAGTTAGAGGGACGATCCTAACCTACTGGAAATCATCTCCAAAGTAAAGATGGGCATCGACAGTGAGGAGATGAACAGTATGGGCTTGATCGAGAAGGATGGCTTCGAAAGAATGGGAGACTTGTTGTACCCAATGTTAATGGATTGAGGGATGAAGTGCTTAGAGAGTGTCATCACTCAAAACTGACCATACATTCCGGTGGTAATAAAATGTATCGAGACATGAAGTAGACCTACAACTGGGAATGGATGAAAAGAGACGTTGGGAAGTTTATATCCAAGTGCATGAATTGCCAGTTAGTTAAAGCTGAGCAAAAGAAGCCCAGTGGTCGTTTACAACCGTTGGAAATTCCCAAATGGAAATGGGAACAAGTCTCAATGGATTTCATCGATGGTTTACCAAGGATTAGATCGGGTCATGATAGTATTTGGGTGATTGTGGATCGACTGACCAAAAGTGCAAGGTTTATACCGATCAGGTCGAATAGAACGGCAGCTAAGTTGACGGAACTGTATATAAAGTGGGTAGTGAGATTTCATGGAGTACCTAAAGGTATTGTGAGCAACCGAGATCCATTATTTACCAGTGGGTTTTGGAAGAGCTTACAAGAGGCTTTAGGGTCAGAATTACATCTCAGTACCGCGTACCATCCCCAAACCGACAGTCAAACAGAGAGGGTGAATCGTGTATTAGAGGATCTCTTGAAAGCTTGTATATTGGATTTTGGAGAGTCATGGGATGACCATTTGCATCTGGTTGAGTTCGCATATAATATAGTTATCAGTCTAGTATTGGTATGGCTCCATTTGAAGCTTTGTACGGAAGACTGTGCAACTCACCATGTTGGTTGGAAACCGGCGAGAAATTTGTGCTTGGGCTAGATGTAATAAGATAAACTTCAGATAAGATCAAAGTTATTCAACAACGAATGAAGGTTGCTCAAGATAGGCAGAAAAGTTATGCTGATAAACGGCGAAGAGGTTTGAAATTCTCCGTTGGCGACTTGGTATTTGTTAAGATTTCTCTGTTGAAGAGTGTGATTCGGTTTGGTAGGAGAGGTAAATTAGCACCAAGATATGTTGGTCCATTTCCAGTTTCGAACAAGTTGGGAATTGAGCATATAAAGTTGGATTACCTGACAAGATGGCGGGAGTGCACAACGTATTTCATGATTCTCAGTTAAGGAAGTTCGTGCACGATTCTGTTATGACTATTTCAACAGATCGATTGGATGATATCGAGAAAGAACCAAAGGTAGTTGGAAACCGTAGACCAGTTCGTATTGTCGGACACGATACGAAGCAACTTCGGAGGAAGGAAATGAAACTGGTTAAGGTCCAGTGGGGTGCCAATGAGAATGATTGTACTTGGGAAACCGAAGAGAGCATAAGGAAGTCATATCCAGAGCTCTTTACCTGGTAAGATTTTAATCGCGATATAGTTATTCTCTTGTTAGTAAACCGCATGCTAGGACAGACTTGTTGTGTTTATGTATGTTTAGTTGTTTGTAAATGGTTGATGGGCATGCGGGTCACCATTGTTTGTTTTCTTGTTTAAGGAATTTCGAGGGCGAAATTTCTTAAAGGGGGAGAGCGTAATGACCCACATTCTATGTATCAGAGGATCGTCGGATATTTGCTTTATTTTCATACGAGGTCATATGGTCGTGTAACTTTGGGAAACGACTATTGGGGTCATTTACCACATTGACGATTTTTGCCGAATTTTAAATGACCGTTTTGCCCCTAGCGAATCTTGTTTCACCTATAACTTTTGATTGGTAAGGAATTTTAACCTGAAACCACTTCCATTGGATTCGGATGATGATTTCCCATTCCGTGGAGTGGTCACATTAATCAAACAGACTTACCGACTGAAATAAGATTTGAAGATGGAAAAACAGCCTAATTGGACTTAATAGGGTTATTAGGGGTTAGAGTCATGGGAGAGCTGAAAGGAGTTGGAGAAACATCTCCTTTCATTTTTCGAGCCGCCACAAACATTCCTCTAACCCTAATCATGGCCTGCATCTTCTAAATCTCTCTCTTACCACTTTCTAATCACTAGTTGATCAAATCTACATCAAATCAAGTCAGATTAACACCAAATTAGAGTTAGAGTTGCTGCACCACACTGGAATCCAAGCCAAATCAGTAAAAGTTTAAGATCTAACATTTATTTTTGGCTAAGGTGAGTGATTTGCATGTTTATACATTAATTATGGCTAATTAGGGGTGATTAGTGATAATTAGCGAAATTATACATCTAAAAATTCTAGAAAATTATGTAAAATTCTAAAATCGTATTTTATGTCGATGGTATAAATTTGGGTTAATATTGGTTAATTTGGATAAAGTTTGCTAATCTTATTGTTAGATGTGGTTAAGGGGAAATCACATGGCTAAGGGGAAATGTCACGGATTTGGGTATGTTTGATCTAAATTAACATATAAAATCATTGTTTTGATATTTTTGGTTGATTCTACATGTTACTATTGTTGTTTCGTATGTTTTATGATTGTGTAGGAAAGTTAGAATGGTTGAAAACGCCGTCGTTTGGCGAAATTCGCTTGCTGAAAAACTGCAGAGTTTCGGGTCCTGATGATGACCCACGACTCGACCCTAAAAGGGATCACGACCCCTGGGTGACCATGATTCCATGGTGACCACGACCCCATGATGACTACGACCCTGGGGTGATCATGACCCCATGGTGACCACGACCCAGGGTGACCATGACCCCAGGGTGACCACGACCCCTATGGTGACCACGAGCCGATGATGATCACGAGCCGATGATGACAACGAACAAAGCCCTGATGGTGACCTTGAACCAAACTTGATTTGAGCTTCTACCACGTGACGACGATCGTGAACTCTTCTAAAGACCAGCTCCAATCCGACCAATGCCCGAGTTGCAAAGGAAGTCCAAATGGGAAGTTATTACTCAGGATCCAGATGGAAACCAATGAGTTAACTTCTAGAGTTGGGCTTTACTGCGGGACATGTGCAAATGAGTTATCGATATCTATAACTTTGGTTTACCATTGAGAGAGGGGGGGACATGTAGACGAAACAGAGCCAGGGTTGTGTGGACTGGTTGGCCCATAACCTAGAGGCAGGGCTATGTGGACTGGGTAGGGTTATTGACTATACACCAAAGAAGTGTGGTCATAACAATATTTATACGAAGTTGGACTCCGTCATGGCCCTAAATGGATTCGGTGATCAAAGCGGTGGATATCGTATGCTTTACGCACTGAGTGATAGATATGAGGACGACTACTATGTTTGATGTTCGCTATCACCATGACACGCACACTTCCATTTTACACTCTATGTTTGTGTTTACCTAAGAGTATTGTACATCTTGTTGGGCTAACTCTTTGGTTGCAGGTCCAAGTCAAGTACGATTATTTACACCTGTTATTGCTTTATTTACTGGTATAGATTTGTTATCGCTCACACCAGACTTTCGTCTGACCCAGAGCTTTATGTCTCTTCTTATTACTCTGGGTGCTCCTAAACGAGCAGACTAGAGGAAGGTTAGGTGATTATGCACGAGGAGCTGTCCGGAGGTGAGCATGAGGCTTCCACGTACTATATATATATATATATTCTCCATGTTTTGTTGCTGGTCACTACTTTGGGCATTAGTAATGTAACTCTTTTATTCCCTTTTAGAGACAGTATTTTAAAGTTGTAATAACTGGATATGAAGCTATGTTTTGGATTTCGCTACTCTGATGGATATGGTTTAGTTTTTCAGCTTCTATACGGTCTCGCCTGTTTTATATCAAGTTATGTAATTATTATACTTTATTCCATGTGCTGTGAGATATACTATAGGTTCTTGGTGATTCATCGTTTCAACCTTTTAACGATCGTCTCGTGCCAGTCAGGTGGCCGTCTCACACATGACCCCGATGGAACGCGCCGTCAGACACCTTTTCCCAAGTGACCTCTTATAATCAGCTTAATAAGCGTACCCCGACTACGACCTAGTTCGGAGTACTCAGTTGATACCTATATAGGTTACTGATTGAAACGAATCCCACACACCAGATGATACAAGCTTCCCTCTATGCTTGCATCCCCACTACTAGGATTTCAACAGGTTATGCATACCAGTGTAACAAGATTGCATAACTCCACAGGTCAAATTTGTGGGCCTATATATAAATATTACCTACCGCCTCTAGATTTACTTAACCCTCTCTCTGATTTAGCAAGTTTACTTAACCCCTACTCAAGTTAACATGTTCATGTAATTCCTATGGATTCAAACAGGTTAAGTATTACAAGTTCATTACCATTTATTCATTTATGGTTATAATGCGCTAGACCTCCCACATTAAGCCTACCACTTTTGGATGCTGGATATGTCGGTCAGGTCTAGGCAGACTTCTTCCATAAGTCCGACTTAACCTCATGTCTTGGCACGTTACGTGTTTATGCACTTAAACCGCTTATATTCGATTTACCACTTGTGAACGCTGGATATGCCGGGCGGTTCCGAGCAGACTTCTACCACAAGTGTAATCTAAACTCGTGTCTAAGCGTCGTTATTGTTTCTATTTACTGTAAATCTAGGCATTTTCGTTATTAAGCAATTATCATGTTCATTATTCCCCAATTCCCCATCGGTTCTACAATACAAGGTATGCCCTAAATTTAGATCAAGATCTAGATTATGCCCCCAAATTCTAAGTTTTGGCTCAAGGTACAAATTATGCCCAAATTCCCAATCATGTGTTACAATAAGAATTATGACCCAAATTATCATTCCTAATCGTTCTCAATTTCGTACGTTTGTGTATTTCAGCGATATGCCTAGGCTTGAAGGTAGCCTGGCTATAAAAACAAAAAGGGAAAAAAGGGAAGAAGAGAACAAGAATAGGCATATCAAATAAAATTTGGCATAAGATGATGGAACTGATCGTACTAACAGAGTATAAATAGTGACATGATTAGGCAATCTAACATAATAGGTATACGGTGACATAATTAGGCAAATAATCATAATAGGGGCATTATAAATAGGTGATGAGATCTAAACAGTGAATTAGTTATACAAATAATGGTAGATCTGATATGATTCAAATAGTCACAGGCTCAGATCCTATTCATAGACATGTCAAGATAACTTTTAAGTGTTTACATCTAAAAATAGCATAGACTCACTGTGATTGGATCTAAGAAACAGAAGAATGATTGCAGATGTTGAATCATAGATCCTTGAATACGTATAACTTGTTTGATGAAGAAGAAGCAGGCTAGATCAAACTATGTTGGAGCAGTACCTCATTATCGCCATTGAATTATATGGATAAACTAATGGATATAGGATCCTACTTATAGCCTAGAGTCAACGAATCTGGTCAGAAAACGAGTACACATACGCAGAACTGAATTTGCCTCGGATCTACGGGGTGTCAACACCCCTGTTGTGGTGTTGACCCATGAGTCGACACTCCTAGGGTGGGATCGACTCCTAACGGTCCGAACTCCCACCTTAGCCCGCGTCTTCTGATTCGGAATTATTTTGAAAGTTCTGAGTTTTTTTGTATATATATATATAACTCTCTTGTGTGTATACAAACTTCTATCCTCAATATCTTCTTCATACAATGTTGTTTTACGCAAACTTGGGGTCTATCTTAAGCAAAATTCCGAGACGAACGCATTGGTGCGGTTGTTTCCCAATATTTAATTCAGTATTCTTTAATTTGTCATTTTAATGTGTTATAGAATTACGGGGTGTTACATTCTCCACTACTTAAAGGATTTCATCCCCGAAATCTCCAAGTTAAGAAGAATGTATATCCTAACACCCATCATCCATCTACTCATCCACCAATTACAGGCATTCATTATCCTTAAAGATTTCTAATGCTTTTATGCACATATGCCAAGGTGTGTGTATATGTCCTTATACTAATGCGAGAAATCAAGCGGTCTACTGATTTAGTCGACCTCCTTAATGCAATGTATGTTAGTGCCATGAATCCAACATGTATGCATATAATCCTATTATATCATGTAAGTTCTATATGTGTACACAATCATTCATCCAAATGAAACGTCCATATGATGATACATCCCTTTCATCCATAAAAAGAAGAAAAATGCACCTGCATCCATATGCAGTATGAGAGTGGTTGAGCTGACCTAATGCCTAGTGTGTGTGTATATGCATCCACGAGCAGCTACTAGCAACCACTTGCATCCACTTATATCCATCAAACATAACATGTCTGAAACACATTTTTACACCCGTGGGATTCCTACCTAAAGGTCGAAGATTCGATTGATAGTATAAACTTCAAACGATAGAAACAAGCATGAAGAAAAGCTTTGGAAAGGAAGTTAAGAACATACCCTTAAAAGGAAAATGGTATGAAGCGTGAATCTTGTCTTCAGTCCCCCAAGTTGCAACCTCTTGGTTATCTCCCCATTGTACTTTCATCAACTTGACTTCTCAGTTGTGTAGCTTCTTAACTTCTGATCCAAGAATACGGGTAGGAACTCGTCTAATTGTCGCCTCATGTTCTACCTCTACTTCCTCAAGCATACTCGGCTCAACTAGTTCTGCAGTATCATGCAAGCACTTCCGTAAATGAGAAAGGTTGAAAGCATCATGAACACGGGACAATATTTTTGGTAGCTTTACTCTGTAGGCCATTTGGCCAATCCTTTCTGTTATGGGAAATGGCCCTACAAATCTTGGTGCTAATTTCCCTACAGATCCAAAGCGAACTACATTCCTCAAAGGTGATACTTTGATGAAAAGCATGTCTCCTACCTCAAACTCAATGTCAGTCCTTCTTCTGTCTGCATAGGACTTCTGCCTGTCCTAGGCTGTCTTCATGCGCCTTCTAATAAGACCAGTCTTTTTTGAAGCTTCTCTAACCATATCCAATCCAAGTAGAAGTCTTTCTATAGACTTGCATTAGCAAGTCAGTGATCTACAGGGTCGTCCGTATAATGCTTTGAAGGGTGCCATGCCAATACTAGCCTGGTAAATGTTGTTGTAGGCGAACTCTACCAATGGAAGATGCTCCTCCCAAGTCACTCCAAAGTTAGGGGTACACAGCCTCAAAAGATCCTCAAGAACTCTATTTACCCTTTCCGTCTATTCATCGACCTGAGGACTATATGCGGTGCTCAAACATAACGATGTACCAAGTGCCTCTTGTAGACTGTTGCATAACTCACTAGTGAATATAGGATCTCGATCACTCACTATGCTGGAAGGTACTACATGCAGACGAACTACCTCACAAAGATAAACCGCTGCCAACCATGCTGCCATTCCTTTGCTCTTTACAAGAATAAAATGAGCGTTGTTAGTAAGTCTGTCCACTATAACCCAAATATTGGTGTTGCCCTTTCTCGATCTAGGCAAACCATCAATGAAATCCATCGAGACGCTCTCCCACTTCCACTGTAGGACCTCCAAAGGATGAAGTAAACGACCGGGTTTTTTTTGCTCAGCTTTGACTTGCTGGCAAATCAAACATCGAGAAACAACTTCTGCCACATCATTCTACATCCCAGCCCAAAAGAAAACCCTCTTCATATCGCTATACATCTTATCACCGCCTGGATGAATAGCCATCTTAAAATGATGGGCTTCCTCTAGGATTGTCTTCAACAGACTCCCAACTCGGGGAACACAAAGCCTTCCATCTTGTCGCAACCACCCTCTATCGTCCGTGGAATATCTACTAAGGTGACTAAAAGTCTCCCCTCTACTAAGCCTATCCAAGATGTCTGAAATTCGTGGATCCTCTCACTGTGGATTTCCTATCTGATCCAAAAGAGTAGATTGCACCTCTAGTGATGCCAATAAATCAGGTGTAAACTCGGTGGAGGGTCTAAAATCAAAAGTCGATATGAACTCTAAGCTTTTCCTCTCCACAAACAGAGGACTCAAAGTCATCCTCTGCCTACTTAATGCGTCTGCCACCACATTATTCTTGCCAGGGTATAAGCAATTTCAAAGTCATAGGACGCTAGGAACTCCATCCATCTTTGTTGCCTTAAATTAAGATCCTTCTGCGAGAACAAGTACTTGAGAAATTTGTTATCGATGTACAACTAGAATTTCTCTCCAAGTAGATAATGGTGCCAAGTCTTAAGCGCGAATAATATAGCAGCTAACTCTAAATCATGGGTAGGGTAGTTCTTCTCATGAACTCTTAGTTGTCTACCTCCATAACATACTACCCTTCTTTCTTGCATCAGAACCGCACCAAGTCCTGTACTACACACATCGATGTACATTGTGAACACCTTGTTCCCGTCAGGCAAGGTCAAGACTAGGGTTGTTGTCAGAGCCCTCTTCAATCGCTGGAAAGCATCGTCACAATCTATATCCCACAAAAATGTCAGATTCTTCTTCATTAGTCTGGTTAGTGGGGCTAATACTTTGTGAAGTCCTTAATGAACTTCCTATAATAGCCCGCTAAACCAAGAAAACTCCTCACCTCTGTTGCATTCTTTGGGATCTTCCAATCTTGAACTGCAACTACCTTCGCGGGATCCACTGCCATCCAACCTTTAGAGACCACATGCCATAAAAATGTCACTTCTTTTCTCCAAAAATGGCATTTGGAGAACTTCGCCTTAAGCTAGTGCATACATAGAGTTTTCAAAACCTCCCTTAAATGTTGGGCATGCTCTTCCTCGCTCTTCGAGAAAATCAAGATGTCATCAACAAATATCACAACGAACTTATTTAGAAACTCCTAAAACACCCTACTTATCAGATCAACAAAATAAGCGGGTGCATTGGTCAACCCAAAAGGCATAACAAGCCACTCAAAGAAATCACGTGGAATTCTAAAAGCGGTCTTGTCTATACTGCCCTCAGCCACCCTCAACTGATGAAACCCTGTCGCCAAGTCTAACTGAGAGAAAACAGATGCACCAACAAGCTGGTAAAACAGATCATCTATCCTCGGAAGTGGGTTTCTATTCTTCTTGGTGAGTTTATTTAACTCTCTATAGTCCACACATAAGTGAAGCGAACCACCCGCCTTAGTTGCGAATACTACTAGAGCACCCCATTCATATATGCTTTGCCTAATAAACTCTTTCTCAAGTAGCTTCCCTACTTGCTTGCTAAGTTCCCTCCTTTCTCTTGGAGCCATATGGCGCACATGCAATGCAACTGGCTTTGCATTGTCCACCAAGTATATACGGAAACCAATCTCGAGCTGGGAGGTAATACCTGAACCTCCTCAAAAACATCAGGATACTCACAGACTACTGAAATAAATAACAAATCATCAATAGATGCTTCAAATGACTCAAGGAAACAAAGCACGACAGACCCTTTAGGGTTCCCATGGCAAGTCAAAAGTCTAGCGACCTTCCTCTCACAATCCAGAATGGCACCATACATGTCTAGCCAATCCATCCCTAGAATCAAACCATAGCCCATGAAACCAAACACATATGTGTCGCATTCAAACTCGACGCCTAACACAGATATTCTCAAACCCCGACAAATCATAGACAGATGAGTCGTACCCCCAATTACGGGATCCAAAACCATAATAGTACTAAGGTGTAGAGACTCAACTACAGAATCAGATATAAAAGAATGCAAAGCGCCCAAATCAAAAAGAGTTCTAACAGGATGATAGGAAAGAGAAATCAAACCTTCAACGAAAACTTTCCTACTTCTATCTGGCGCACCGGCCACGAGAGCATGCACCTGCCCTCCCGAAGATCATGCCCTTTGACCTTGTCCTTGCTTCTCCGGCCACTCCTTAGAAAGTGTCCAACCTCTCCATAATTGAAACTAGCATTCTTCTTTCTTTTGCAATCCTTGATCAAGTGACCCTCACGTCCATAATTATGACACTTCCTCTTATCTCTAGCCTTGTTGTCCTTTCCATCCTTCTTTTGTTGTTGTTGCTATCCTTTCTTGGGCCACACTTCCTTATTTTGTGTTTCCTCGACCTTAGCTTCTTTCTTTTCAACTTTATCTTCTTCATGCATCAATCTCATATCAACGAATTTCTAAAAAGTTGCTCCCATCGGAATATGAGACATATCCAACCCATGGAGGAGTTAATTCAATCCTCTAGCATACCTCAAAGCCTTCTTGTGCGTTGTATTCACTAGCTCGAAACCAAACCTCGCCAATTGATTGAATTTATTAACATATTCCTTCACAGACATGCTTCCTTTCTTAAGCACCAAAAAGCTTTCCATTTGCATGCTTTGCTCGGCTTGTGAAAGAAACATCATTTCAAAACTTTATCGGAAATCATCCCAAGTTTCCATTGGGCACCCTGCTTGCATCACTTCCCACTAGAATGAAGCCTCATCTTTCAACTGCCAAACGGCCAACTGAATCTTACTACGATCGTCAACTTCAAAAATTCCAAACAAATCCTCCGTCTCTTTAAGCCAATTCCTTGCTTCTATAAAAGTCTAAGTTCCTCGGAATGGCTTTCCACCCATAGCACAGAAATCTTTACATATCTTAGAGAAATTATCAGCACGCGGCAGAGGAGGAGGAGGAGGAACAACGGGTGCAGCTGGGGGAGGAACGTCTGCTTGACCTCCGGAAGGCGTCGTGGCCTCAAAATACCTACGAAACCATCCCGGTATCGTAACGCCCTTAGGAATATTAGGTTCCCCAGACATGCTGAAAAGAAAAGGAAAAAGGGATTCAAATAGAGAATCGAAAGGTATTACATATGGCTTTGGGGATTTTTTTTTTCAAAATAGACTTTTCTTTTGAAAAAGGCCTTCTTTTAAAACCTTTTTGCAAACAATTTTCAAAATCTTTTATCCGTTCTGGTAATCTTTAGCTCTGATACCAAATGTGACACCCCACATCCGTTAATGTCACTCTTTATCAGAATGCATTAAGTTTCGTGAAGCGTTATTGGCAAATAGAAACAGAAACATTACATGACAGATATAAAATAATAGCGGAATTTAAAACTTTGTTGAATAGAAAGCATCGTGGTTCAAAACATGGTTACATCATAAGTCCGAAATACTAAAAATATAAAACTTCTGCCTTATACAAAAATCATCATTAGAATACAATGGTACATAAGAGAGCATAGTCCCCAAGATATAGCTGTTAGCCTACTTTGTGAACTAGGCAACACAAAGCCGAGATGTCAAGCGTTGAAAAACACTTCTTCTTAAAAAGCATCGGATCGGATCGGAGGGCTACTACCAAATCGGATCGGAGGGCTACTACCAGATCGGGACGGAACAGAGCAAAATGGACAAGAGCTCAAGTTCAGCACAGGTCGGACCGGATCGAATGCCCCGATCCGAACCCCTTCTACTCGCCCCTCCGAACCGAACCCATATACCATTTTGCTTCACCCCACGATCTCCTGGATATTCGGGGTAGTTACAACCATTTCCTACCCATGTTGACCACTAACCTGGTGCGCTGTCAACACTGAAATCCATCTGAGCCCGAAAGTGATGGGATAAGAGCCATGTGGCTCCGATCCGAACCGGATTCTGAGTGAATTTCCACCTATAAATACCCCATCAAGAGGCATTTGAAAGGATCATTTGGAGCACTCGTACAGTTCAAACATCAAAGAGAACCGAATTCTAGCATTCCAAACAATCCAAAATCATCATTCAAAGTATATGTTGAGATAGTTAAGTGAATGTATATGAAAAGTGAGTGAAATTGAGTGAATATCTCATTGTATTTACATCTACATCATCGAGGAAAGTGATTATAAAGTGGATGTAGGCTTTTCAACACCGAACCACTATAAATCCTGTGTCTCCATTTTATTTTTGATCTTATTTTATTTCGATTTTAGTCAATTTGGGTGTTAGAACCACTTTTTGGTCTAACATTTTGGTGCTTTCACTGAGAAAAATTTGAATTCTCTGTTTTTCTGGATTATCGTTCTACTTTTTGGACCGCTGAGTTCAAAGAAGTTAATCCTCAAGTTTTGACGCTTTAGAATACTTGTTGGTTGATTGTTGAAGAACAATGGCCAAAGGAAAAGGCAAGGAAGTTCAAACCAGTCGAGGGAACAGAGTTGGTGAAGATCAACAAAACCCGGTTGTGACAAGGTCTCGTGGGCAGAGTTCGGGAGCAGATCGGACAGGTTCAGGAAATCCGAACCGACCTCAAGGAGAGAGCTCCGATCCGATCCGAGTAGGAGAATTTGAAGAAGTGCACTCCCCTAACCCGAACCGAACCGATTAGGTTGCTTAGCTCCGATCCGAACAGGTTTCCCAGCTCCGATCCGATCAGGTTGCTCAGCTCCGATCCGATCCGTCACTAGGTGATGCTAGGACCTCTACTCGAGCTCCTCCAAATGCTCCGATTCCAGCCACCAGGATCAACGACCAGATCAATCCATCTGCGCCTGTTACCCAAGGAGATTTTTCGCGCCTTCTTGACATGCTTGAGAGCACTAGGGAGGCTATGAAAATCCACGAGCGCACCAATCTTATGATGCAAGAGAATATGAGAATCATGAGCAGGGAAATTGGCGAACTCCGCAGACAAAGAACTCCATCCCCGGTTCATCACACTGCAATGGATCAGTCTTCTTCTTCTGAGGAAGAACGGCCCTGTGAAAGAAGGCCACTCGAACGACCTCGGAATTTGGAGCAAATGACTTTCGGATCTTTGGGGTCCCGCGAGGACGCTGCTCGGGTACTAGGACCAAATGATCCGAGCTTGAGAGAGCCTATGCTATTACCAATGCGGGGATCCCATATGTTGCCTAGAGACCCTAAACTTACCAATCCCACTCAGGGAGCAAAGCAGAAGCGGCTAGAAGAAGGAGGGCGTCCCCTGATCAGGAGCCCAGAGGAAACCCGAACATCAGGGCCAGGGAGCCTGAACGGCCCTTGACCAATGCTGACGTATGGGCTATGGTACGCCAGATCATGTCTGAGAGTCGAAACTACACCAATGAAGATTATGGCATTGAGCGAAGCCATACTCCCTTTACTGATGACATCCTTGACTTTCAGTTCCCCCGACGTTTTAACCTGCCGCAGATGGACAGGTACAACGGGAGAACCGACCCGGGACAACATTTGATGCGATACACATGGCTTATGAATGCTGCCGCTTCCCCTGACGCGGTGAAGTGTAAGGCTTTCCCGATTTACTTAGAAGGCATGGCATAACTATGGTTTACCCGACTTCCTCCTCGATCGATATCGAATTTCAAGGAATTAAGTGAATATTTTATGAATCAATTCCGACTTCACGCCCGAAAGTCTAAGAATGTTATTGAATTATCGAGAATTAAGCAAGCGCCGGGTGAGTCTCTGAAGTCATATCTTGACCGTTTCAACTTAGCTATAACAGAAGTCAGTGACCCGCACGAGCCCACCATCTTGATGGCTTTAATGGAAAAAGTTGATCCTGATTCCGAGTTTGGAGATTATCTTTCTGGGAAGCCACCTCCCATAAGAGAGTTGTTTTATGAAAAGGCCAATATTCAGTTAAGACGAGAGGAAGCAAGGGCAAACAGAAAGAGGAAGTCCGGAGCGGCTTCAAAAGAAACTGTTCAGAGTAATGTTGTCGTGAAGCAGTCTGGAGAAAGTTCTGGGAAAGTCGAAGTGAATGTGGGAAACAAGAATGGAAACAAAAATAATGGAAACGGGGGCAACAGCAACCGTAATGCGAATGGTAACAGGAGAAATAGGAACCGAGGAAGTAATTCTGACAAAAGACCCCGGTTCCAGACCTTTGAGAATTATTTACCGCTGAATGACACTCTAGAGAACATTTATTTGGATACATATAATGTTTTGCAATACAAAAGACCGCCGCCTCGAGATTCAATAGAGAAAGAAATCGCAATTGGAAAATTTTGTTTATTTCATGGAACTCATGGGCATTCAACGAATGAATGTCGACACTTGAGAGATGTGGTTGAGAAGCTGCTGCGCGAAGGAAAATTGGATGAGTATAAGGCCGCCCCAAGAGACAGGGGGCAAGGAGAACAGACCCCAAACCAGAATCAGTCTGCTCCCAAGCCTATAGCGCAGCAGAAAGGCAAGGGAATTGTTATTAACACCATAGTAGGTGGACTCCACCCAGCTATCCATAGTTTTAGAGCAATGGACCAATACGTTAATGCAGTTAAGCACGTAGATGTGGATGAGTGCGACGATTTGGTAGATATCGCCCCTGTGAAACAGTAGAAGACAATGTTTGATGACGTGGTGTTCCGTAGCAGAGACGATACCGGAATCCAGTCACCTACCGAAGATCCGTTGGTCATTACCACTACCATTGGACCGGAACTGGTTCATAAGGTGCTAGTGGACAATGGAAGCTCTGTTAATATTTTGTTTAAGAAGTCATTTGATCAGATGAAACTTGAGTCTGGAGATTTGAAGCCATGTGAAGGTTGGATCCGAGGCTTAACCGGGCATCGACAACTCCAATGGGGTATATAGAATTTCCCGTAACATTGGGACAAGGGGAACGTCGAAGAGTACGAATGCTTCAGTTCGTAGTGCTGGACGTAGATTCACCCTACAACGCATTTTTGGGCAGGCCTGCCCTTGCAGAGTTCAGGGCTTGTATCGCCCCGTGGTGTTTATTGCTTAAGTTCCCAACTGAAGCCGGAACAGGAGTAACGAGAGGAGATCAAGTCTCCGGACGGGCTTGTTATACTGTCGAGTTAAAGATGCTGATGAAGGGACTCAACATCGAGATTAAAGGTACCTCACCTCCTCCGAAGGAGGGTTCGGCGTAGCAATTAGACGGATCAGCCCCGAAGGAGTTGCCCAAGGGAATGCCTGAAGACTTGGATCCCAGAGAAGATGAGGAACCAAAGGCTAGAAATGCAACTCCTAACGAAGCGACAGTGGATATACCCATTGACGAAGCTGATCCAGCAAAAGTTTTGAAAATTGGATCCCAGTTGGATCCACACCAATCTAAAGAACTGACTGACTTCCTAAAGGCAAACCTGGATGTGTTTGCCTGGACCCACGCCGACATGTGTGGGATATCGCCATCCATCATGAGTCATTCACTGAGTATAAACCCAAAACACCCGCCTGTAAAGCAAAAGAGACGTGTGCTGGGCCCAAAGAGGTCGGCAGCTCTGAAAGAGGAAGTGGAGAAGCTGAAAGAGAACGGATTTATTAGAGATTCGACATATCCTGACTGGATACCGAATCCTGTTTTGGTAAAGAAGTCAAACGGAAAGTGGCGAACATGCATTGATTTTTCAGAATTGAACAAAGCTTGCCCGAAAGATAGCTTCCCACTCCCCAGAATTGACCAACTTGTAGATTCGACAACGGGACATGAACTTCTTTCTTTCATGGACGCATATTCCGGGTACAACCAGATTCCCATGCATGTGCCAGATCAAGAGCACACAAGCTTCATTACAAATTTGGGGGTTGTATTTCTATGTGGTCATGCCGTTCGGATTGAAAAACGCTGGAGCTACCTACCAACGTTTGGTGAACAGGATGTTTTATAACCAAATAGGGAAGACTATGGAAGTTTATATGGATGATATGCTTGTCAAATCGAAACAGTCCTCCATCCATACACGAGACTTGGCAGAGATGTTTGGTATCCTGCGAAAGTATCGGATGAAGTTAAATCCTTTGAAATGCTCATTTGGAGTGGCATCTGGAAAGTTTCTAAGTTTCATTGTGAGCTCTCGAGGGATTGAAATCAATCCCAGCCAAATAGCAACGATAAGAGACATTGAAGAACCGAGGAGAATCAAAGATGTCCAAAGTCTCGCAGGGAAAGTAGCTGCGTTGAGTAGATTTATCTCCAAAGCAACGGACAAATGCGTCCCATTTTTTGACTTGATAAAAAGGGGAAAGAAAAATTTCGAATGGACTCCGGACTGTGTTGAGGCCTTTCGAAATTTATTGGAATTACTAGAGAAACCACCAATTTGGTCAAAGCCAGTGGATCATGAAGAGTTATTTGTTTACCTAGCGGTTTCGGCTCACGCTGTTAGCACCGCCTTGGTCCGAGAAGAAGACAAAGTGCAAAGGCCAGTATATTATGTAAGCAAGAAATTGGCAGCTGCAGAACGCAACTACCCAAGGATTGAGAAGCTTGCTTACAGCCTCCTGATCGCCTCCCGAAAACTTAGCCACTATTTCCAAGCTCACCCAATAACCATATACACTGACCAGCCTCTGAGGCAGGTGTTGCAAAGACCCGAAGCATCGGGACGTTTGATCAAATGGAATATTGAACTAAGTCGGTTTGATTTAAATTTTTAGCCACGGAGATCGATCAAGGGGCAAGCTCTGGCTGACTTTATAGCGGAGTTCACAATTCCAGAGGAGGAAATGATCAATGACAAGGTGGTCAAATCAGAGGAGGAGTTAAAATTAGATCCATGGAAGCTGTACATAGACGGAGCCAAGAACGACCGAAGGTCCGGAGCTGGAGTCGTCTTAGTTACTCCCGAGGGACGATCGTTATATTATGCTCTACGATTAGAATTTTCAGCGACTAATAATGACTCTGAATATGAAGCCCTGATTGCCGGGCTGAAACTTGCTAAGGAACTCGGAATAAAGGCATTGGATATATTCTACGACTCCAAAATAGTCGTCTGCCAAGTGCGGAAGGAGTTTGTGGCTCGGGGACCTCGACTTATCGCCTATCTCGGGAAAGTGGAGGAGCTGTTGAGAAACTTGGAACGGTATAACATAACGCATATCCCAAGAGCCGAAAACAAGAAGGCAGGCAGGCTAGCAAAGCTAGCTAGTTCCGACAATCCGGAGGAAACCGAAATGATTCCAATTGAAACGTTGGAATCGCCAAGCTTTGAGTCGATGGAAATTGAATTAGCTTTCGAAGAAGAACCGGAGAAGGAGTCGTGGATGACCCCAATTAAGAGTTTCCTTAGAAATGGGACACTCCCGTCAAAGAAGAGTGAGAGGCGGGCCATAGTTCGCAAGGCCACCAGATACATCCTTCAAGATGATACTCTTTATAGACAAGGATTTTCCATGCCCCTGTTACGATGCATAGCACTGATCGACGCTTTCCTATGAATTAGACAAGCGCGACATTTAAATTAAATTCTGCAAGCATACAGGTGTGTAGCATACAGGTCGAACACAGGGAGGTGAATTAAATCAATTATTTATCCAATCTCTTGGGCGAGTTAGACAAAGCTTAGAGGTTGATTTTTTTTCGCAAAGCAAAATAAAAACTGAAACTACGAATAAAAGATGCAATTAAATTCACTACATATTCGAATCTAATCGGATCTGTAATAAATTCAATGATTAAAATAAAATAGAACACTGGAAATAAAATTGCAGAAAAGAAATCAACAACTTAAAATGAAAACTAGGATTACCGCTGAATCTAATCAGACGGTCAATCACTAGTAAGAAAAATAGAAGCAATAGCAAATTGTGTTCTAGCAAATCTAATTGACTAGACAACACAATTTTCCATGAAAATAAAATGCAGGAACTAAAGAAAAGAAAGCATTATTAAAACTAAAAGAGAGTACCGAAGAATGAATGATTTTTACAATGGTTACAACACATATTTATAGATGAGAAAGGGGAAAACCATAATTAGGTCTATGAATACATGGGCCTCCTCATTCATGAATATCTCTTGCCTTCCTTGACTCAGCTTGATTGGAGAAAAATCTGGCATATCATGGTAAATATTTTCCATATCTCTCAATTCTCTCATGTGGCTAATTGATTGGTGCATGTAATTGATTCTTCCAAACAAGGATGCTTATTAGAATCCCAAGGCACAAAGGATAAAATCTTGACAATGGATCTTTTCTTGACAGCAATTCAATCAGAAATTCTTCTAATTGAAATTGAATGATTTGAATTTAATTCCATGATAAGAATATGGCTATTGCTGAAATGTTAATTGGTGCACATCATAAATACATACACATGAATATGTGTATGTATATATATAACATAACACTAGTCCAAATATTTCTCAAAGCAAAGGGCCAGTGTGAACGCGCTCCGTTTCTTTGGCAAAAAGTGAGCTTGACGGGGTTCGAAATCGGGTCTCTCAGCACCAATTCATATGCCTTTACCAATGAGCTACTACTTCTTTTGCAATTGAAATGAATTTTATGTGAGGAAGTAGCTCTTTCTTGTAGTTGGCCTTTGATTTGAATTGAAGGAGGCAACGCTTGAAATCTGTAAAAACACATAAAAAATACCCAAAGTATCATTTATTTATTTACAAAAGATAAAGCATAAGAGTCATAAAATAAACACTTTTCAATGTCAATCAAGCACACAACGACATCAAGCGCGTACTAAGAGAAGTACACGAAGGTGAGTGTGGAGATCATACGGGAGGTCAGACCTTAGCAAAGAAGGTATTGCGGTATGGATACTTCTGGCCTACAATTAATAAAGATGCAGCTGACTATTCATGATGTTGCGACAAATGCCAGAGATTCTCCAAGATCCCCAAAGCACCACCGACCCAACTCAAATCGATGGTGAGTCCTTGGCCGTTTTCCATGTGGGGAATTGACATCATCGGAGTTCTGCCAATTGCTAAAGGAGGAGCAAAATATGCAATAGTCGCCGTGGACTATTTTACGAAGTGGGTGGAAGCTGAGCCCTTAACCAAAATCACAGCGAGAAAGGTGATAAGTTTCGTAGTTAGAAATATCATATGCCGATTTGGGATCCCAAGGACCATTATAACTGATAACGGAACCCAGATCGATGGTGCCGAATTCAAAAATTTCTGCTAGAAATATAAGATCGACAAACGGTACACTGCAGTCGCCCATCCACAGTCATACGGGCAAGTAGAACCAATAAACAAAGTCATAAAGTCCATCCTCAAGAAGCGATTAGAACGTGCAAAGGAAAAATGGGTAGATGAATTGCCCTTAGCTTTGTGGGCATATCGGACGACGTTTAAGACAGCTACCGGTCATACTTCTTTCTCTCTCTCATTTGGTTCAGAAGCGGTAATTCCAGTAGAGCTTGAAGTTCCCTCTCACAGGGTGACATATTATGATCCGATGACGAATCGGGCACTCCTCCTCGAGTCTCTTGATGAAATCGAAGAGAAAAGGGACGAGGCAGACTTGCGTGCGGTAAGACATCGACGTCAGATGGCACGCTTTTATGACAAAAAAGTTCGTTTTAGGACTTTCGAACGAGGAGATTTGGTGCTAAAGCGAGTTTTTCCATCCCTTCCTCACCTCAACCAAAGTGGGAAGGACCCTTTGTCATCCAACGGAAACTTGAAATAGGAGCCTTCAAGTTAACGACCGTAGATGGCGAAGAGGTACCTAGGGCTTGGAGTGCCCAACACTTGATGCGATATTTGAATTAGGGATGTTGTACTCTTTGCTGTTTTCCTTATGAACTCTGTAAAAAGGCACGACTTGCCTTAGAAAAGTCTGTTGATATGAACAAAAAACTATAAAGTGGATATAGGCTATGACTTAGCCGAACCACTATAAAAATATCGTGTGTCATTTACTTTCCTGCATTATTTATACCTTCAACTACTATTCCGTTATGATTGTGGAATATAAGATGTTAATTTAAAACCTGAAAAGTTGAAAACAGCTTATATGCAGGAACAAACACAATGATTGTTTGTGCAATAAGACATGAAAGAATGGGAAAACGACATTCTTAACTCTAACTCTCAAGAATTGAGAGAGAGTGTAAAGGACGGGAAGACGACGTCCTCTGAGGCGTGAAGGTGCACCTAGACAAGAGACCGCCTCAGCAAGAACTCTAACCTGAATATAAGATAGGAGAGTATAAAAAATGCCAGAAAAAGGATAGGCATCAATGACACAAGGAATGTGACCCCGTCGGAGAATCGGGGACATTCACTCTTTTTGACTAAATCTTGAATAGTTTTTCAAGACCGACTGGGGGCATATATGTACACACATATTTCCCCCCACTATGACTCCATTACACAACTATAGTAGGACATGCATTTGCATCTTTACATAAGTACAGAACTGACAACTAACAGACACTGCAGGAAATGGATTATTTTTATTCACAAATGAATGAATTTGTACAGGAAAACAGGCAAAAAGAAGGTGCGAGGGCCACACTTGCAGCAACAATTATGGGCCAATCAAATGCTAAAATAAAGCAAGACACTCCATAATTTAGACTTCGAAGTGGGCTTGGACTTCTTAGCAGCCTTTTCCGCATCTCTCGCCTCTTTTTCAGCCTTAGTCAAGATGCGCTTTGACTTTTTCTTCCTTGAGGCTGAAGTGCTGGAATCAGTCGACATTTTTCCGGAGGGCGGAACGCTGGAATCAAGAGAAGACTTTTTAGCAAGTTCTTCTGTAATAGATCTAGTCGAAAGCTTAACAACTAACCTTGATCCAGCATCCACTACTGCGAGGGGCTTAAGGCTCTCGGGGTCTAAGTCTTCAACTTTAAGCTGCATGCGTTTATCTTGTTCAGCTTTCAGTGCAGCTAAAGTAACATCATCGGCGCTTTTCGACTCCCCAACTATAGCCACCTCAGGGTCTTCCTCGTTTCCCCCGTTGCCGCCATCATCTTTTAAGGCATCTATCATTTCGTCATCATGAGGAGTATCAGCCTTAGACGGTTCAGTTCCTTCTCCCGAATCTATGGTGGTAGCCTTGTCCCTTCCCTCTTTAGCCTTCTCCGTAGGTTCTGCTCCAGAGGCGGTTCTCTTGGACACGTCTGTCTTTTCGGACGGTTCAATACCTACAGAGCGAGAAGCAACAGTTATCAACTCAGGAGAAAATAATGGGTTCTTCATCGATTGCCCAATTACATGATGAAAGGTAGAGATGGCTTTGACGAATTGAGGTGAAAAGGTAGAGATACCTTCCGATGACTTCTCAGCTGGAGTGGTCGCTGTCTCCGAAGCCGTTTCGGGTATGGGGGATAAAAGAGATGTCCGAGGGATCCCCGGGTTTTCAGGATCATATCCCTCTACTTCAGAAGTTTCAGAGGCAGAAGAGGAAGAACCAGCCTCAGGAATGCTCTTTTGCTTAGCCTTCCGCTTCTCTTCGTCCATAATAGCAGCAATAAGGCGGCGTCCCTCGGCTAGGCGTTCTGGTTCATCATCTCGTAGATATCTCTCCATAAGCTTGTCCTCATCAATGGAATCAACCTTGAGCTCCTCTTTCTCCCATTCAACGATTTGACTCCATACTTGGACTAAGGTAGATGTATAATCTTCAATCCAAGAGATGTTCCGGCGGCGAATTATATGCGCAAAGAATTCAATCATTAATTCGTCGAAACCATGCACCTCTTCCTCAGCCTTTGACAGTTGCTTGCGGGCCTCTTCAGCGGACTTGATAGCACATTCGACGTTACCCTCCGCTAGGGCAGCCCTGTTCTCCGCCTCCACCAACCTGGAAGCCAAGTCAGCGTTTTTCTTCTCCAATTCAGCATTATTCTTCGCTAACTCGGCCATCTCCCGCTCAAGGTCATTGTAAGCAAGTCGCATTTTGGCAGCATCTGACTTGGCATCTTCGGCTTGCTTTTTCAATTCCGAACGCTCTTGGGTATGGGACTCAAGCAAATCATGGTAGCATTTTAGTAGATCCTCAAATTGTTGCTTGAAGCTGGCAGCGTCCCGTTGAGCAACAGCAAGTTGAACCTGTGTATCCTCGAGGTCTTTTCCTAAATTTTTTAAGGCCCTTGTATCCTCTTCTGCGGTCTTTTGCATCGAGTCAGTATTCGTGATTAAAGTTCGGATGATTCTGGAGAGGCTGCACGAATACTTGAACATTTCTGAATACTGTTTCTCGACCGCGTCTATTTTTGCTTTGGCCTCATCTGCCCACCTCGAAGAAATAGGCTCAAGAGCAGGTAAAAAAGTCAAGTTTTCGAAGTAATGTTCAGGAAATTCCTCCTCCAGATACGCCCGTTTAACTGCAGTTTTAGCATCTAGCGGTGGAGGTGCGGGAAATGCCATCTCGGTATTCCTGTGCGTGGAAGGCTCAATGGCCTCTACATCCTTTCTAGGCCGTTTAACAGGAACCTTACGCTTGCTTCGTGATTCGGTATCTCTTGGCGGGCTCCTCTCCCTACTGCGTTTTTCTTCAAAAGAGGTTGAGTCTTTTGATTGCGGCCTGTCCTCTTCTCGACGACCTTGGTAACCCTTATATAGCTCTGGATCTGTCCGGATGGGAGAGCGAGAGCGCGAGCGCGAGGACCGCGAACGATAAGAATCATAGGGCCTTCTATCCTCCCTACCGCGATCTTCGCGACGATCATACTCAGTATCATGGGGAGGATTAGACATGCTGCGACAGAGTTTCCTGATATCATAATAGGAACGGGACATTGTACCTGCACAACAAGGCAAATGAAATTCAGAGTCAGTGTTTTCACAAAAGAAAAGTGCTGTGAAATGTGGTGCTATTGTGTTAAGTGCGTCCTAAGTGGTGTTTTCCCCCCGACAAACCCGAGTCCGAAGCCAGACTAGTACGAGTGGGCTCTTTGGCCTTAGCAGGAGTGGTCTCTTCGGAAGAAGTGAAAACTAAAGGATTCTTCCCAAAATCCTCTGAAGTGTAAATAGTTTCAAGTAAGGGGAGATCCTCCAAACCCTGAAATATTGGGTCATCGGTACTAGGGACATCTCCCTGAGAACCATCAATCGGCAGCTCTTTGGAAGGCGTTGACCTTTCCGGAGAAATGGCATCCTCGGGAACAATATACCCCTCGCGGTGCTTTTCGACCATGTTAGCCAATTCATCATCTTGAGTCGAAGACGGAGAAGGTGAAGTCTGAAGAGGCACTGTAGGAGCTTTCAAACCTTCGTCCATTTCTGGGATTACGTCCACTGGGGGAATATATACATATGGACCCGTCCCGTGACCAATGCTATGGGTAATGGACAACAACCCATGAAGATGAAGATATTCGTCCTTAAGGACTTCATCAATAGTTAAAAAATTTTGATCACCATTAAGGAGCCGGTGCATCCGATCAAAGAATGCTTGATCCGATATTTGTTTTGGGTTATCAACTGCAAACAAAAAGAAAACGGATTAATGCGGTGGTTTGGATGTACAAAGTCGAGATTTAGAAAACCAGTGCTTTACTTGATTTCTTCCATCTCCTAGCACACCCTGGCTGTTGCTTTACATAAAACCATTCCAGCCTGGAATCACCCGCTTTACTACTGAACGGTGTTGGAATTATTTTCCTCTTAGGGACAGACTCGAAGTAACAGAAAGAAGGAGTTTCTCGAGTCCGGTGCTTGAAGTTATAAAAGAAATGAACGTCATCAAAAGTGAGCTCTATGCCTAAGATCTCACGGTACGCTACATATAGGGTGTACAGGTAAGCATAGGAATTGGGGTGCAGCTGCATGGGGGCAATCCGCATTTGTCTTAGAAAATCGACGACGAAAGGAGAAAATGGAGGGATAGCCCCGACCATGCACATCAATCGAGTGATTGCCATAAATCCCTCCGTAGGGTTGTGAGAACGATCAGCTTTTGATGGCAACAAGGTATCCCCTTTGGGTATCCCATACTTCAGGCGTATTCGAATAAGTCTGTCATTGTCGATTCAACAGAATCTTGAGGTGATTCCAGTATGATGGTAGACTCAAATTCGTCAGGAGCTCGATTATCTCCAATCCCTCCTTCCTCTTCACAACCCAGGGAAACTCCACCCTTAGAAGACACATTATCGCTTTCGTGAGTTTCTACCTCGTAGTCTGAGCCCTCATCATCCCATTTTGGATCTGAGGAAGAAGATATGTCTTCAAGAGTAATTTTGTTGGATGTCTCTGGGATCTATTTCTTTTCTGCTAATCTAGATGAACGTCTGGATGCCATGGTCACTAAACTATTGAAGAAGCAATAACACAAGTTAGAGTAAATTAGTCCGTATCCCCTCGTCCATGTGTATAAACTAAAGTGTGAACAGTGTATGCAGAAAATGTAAAGTTAGCGCTCGAAAGTGCAGCGCAAAATCTTGGCAAAGTAATAATGTTCAGGGCAGTTCTTGATGTTCATGTATGTTCACAAGGCACTATCCTAACTGTCCATTAAGTTGAAGATTATATCGAGAATTGAACGGGCTACTTAAGCAAGTTCTTATGTGTTGAGAAAGATTGTTGTTCTTCGGTTCGGTTCAAATGTATGCATTGGGATCGGATCAGAGAATATAGCCTTATCTCGGCTTGGGGATAAACATTGTTGCTCAGGGATCAATCGGATCGGATCGGAGGCGGACTTCTGAAACGGTTCGGATCAGATCAGGCAACCACACCATTTCCTTCCTTTGTTCCGATTTCAAGTCCGACCCAACCCGATCAAGGGAGCCCTGCGTCTGTGATTTTTTGCTCCGACCCGATCCGTTTTTTCGAATTCCTCTTCCTTTTCTTCTTCTCCATTTTCTACATCCCATCATCCGAACCGATCCCTTGGCCCTTCTCTTCCTTTGTTCACGTTTCTTCTTCCTCCTTTTCTAACTTAGAACCCAATTCTATGCTAATATCCCCAACCAAGACCAAGTTTTTATTTTTTGGTCAAATCGCCTACAATAGGTCTTTATCCCCTCCTCCCAACACCTCGAGGCGGCGACTGGGCCACCAACGACGATGGTAGCGGAGGAGGAGGCTGTGATGACGAACTCGAACCAAAACCGTGTCTAAATCAGTCAAGTCATTCATAAATCCTAGTTGATATCGATTATTATCATGAGAATCGAGTTTAAAACCCACTTACGAGAGCGGCTTGATGATTAATAAAGGGGACTTTGGAGTTTCAAAGGGTTAGGGATTCTGTGTTCAGTCGGCTGAGAAAAAGCAAATGAAAAGAACGAGAGGAAGAAAGAAAGGGGTGATAAGCTTATATAGGTCGATAGTGGCTACTCGTATTCCCTTCCCCTTTTTCTCTGCTCGGACCGGGACATAAGCCCATGATGCATTCCAGCCCACTGACCCAGTGCTAACCATGAGAGGAAGAAATGCTATTCGGGTCGGAGCCCGAACCGAACATAATATCGTGCATCAGGTTGGCATCAAAATTGAGTTAAAATTCGAAGAGGAAATAAAAGCACAAGAAAAATCAAAAGGAAAATTACCTGGAAGGATAATCGAATGTTAACAAGAGTTCTCCAAACTGTTTGAAAATAAAGAAAGGGATTTACATACTATGCGAAGTATATATAAACACCAAAAGATGCAACTCTCTGAAGCGACGTGTCTCTATATGTCAATAGAAACGACTTTTCAACGATTCGATTTCAGAAAGGCACTGTGCAAATGACAATCAAAGCATGCTCCGTATCCAACAGAAGCATCCTTTGAGGGGGCAAAATGTTAGCCTACTTTGTGAACTAGGCAACACAAAGCCGAGATGTCAAGCGTTGAAGAACACTTCTTCTTAAAAAGCATCGGATCGGAGGGCTACTACCAGATCGGGACGGAACAGAGCAAAATGGACAAGAGCTCAAGTTCAGCACAGGTCGGACCGGATCGGATGCCCCGATCCGAACCCCTTCTACTCGCCCCTCCGAATCGAACCCAGTATACCATGTTGCTTCACCCCACGATCTCCTGGATATTCGGGGTAGTTACAACCATTTCCTACCCATGTTGACCACTAACCTGGTGCGCTGTCAACACTGAAATCCATCTGAGCCCGAGAGTGATGGGATAAGAGCCACGTGGCTCCGATCCGAACCGGATTCCGAGTGAATTTCCACCTACAAATACCCCATCAAGAGGCATTTGAAAGGATCTTTTGGAGCACTCGTACAGTTCAAACATCAAAGAGAACCGAATTCTAGCATTCCAAACAATCCAAAATCATCATTCAAAGTATATGTTGAGATAGTTAAGTGAATGTATATGAAAAGTGAGTGAAATTGAGTGAATATCTCATTGTATTTACATCTACATCATCGAGGAAAGTGATTATAAAGTGGACGTAGGCTTTTCAACGCCGAACCACTATAAATCCTGTGTCTCCATTTTATTTTTGATCTTATTTTATTTCGATTTTAGTCAATTTGGGTGTTAGAACCACTTTTTGGTCTAACAATAGCCATACTAGAGAAGATATTAAATCAATCAGTACATCTAAGCAGCTCCAAGTAGAATGAAAGAAGAATCCTGATCAAGCTTGAGTATTCCCACCCTGAGAACCTGGGGGGAGGATTAGAAAGAAGAGGAAACAAAATAGGTTAAACATAAAGTCTGGCGAGTCCAGTTACTTCTAGCATATAAATAAGTAAAAGCATCATGACAGACATATAAGTTGGAGAGAGATAATAGTATATAAGGCAGGTATGACAAAATGAACAGGATAAACTGAACAGGCATTGCGCTTCTCTAATACTTTCTCTGCACCATCATTAGTATCACAAGGACAAGATGATCCCCAACAAGTACGAGATGGTAGACTTATGCGTACTTCTAGTGAGAGGTTTTCCCCCTATAAAATAACCGGTAGCCCAACTGAACTTACGTGTTACCCCTAAGGATAATAACGGGCTCTTAAACAAGCGAGACTAGATGTACCCTAATCACTACCCCAATCGATCGGCTCCCTAACTCCGTAGATACCTTGTACTGGCCCCACAGTAGAATGTATCACTTCCTAATTCGTTTACAGGATGTGCAAAACCATATCTAATAATGTCACAGCGTCTTATTTTCCCGAGCAGGCAGACTCATGCACGCACATGACCCCGGTGGAACGCGCCGTCAGACACCTTTTCCCAAGTGACCTCTTATAATCAGCTCAGTAAGGGTTCCCCAACTCCAACCTAGTTCGGAGTACTCGTTTGATACCTATATGGGTTACTGACTGAAACAGATCCCACACACCAGATGGTACAGGCTTCCCCTTGGCTTGCATACCCACTACTAAGATCTCAACAGGTTATGCCTACCAGTGTAACAAGATTGCATAACCCTACAAGTTAAGTTTGTGGGTCTATATATAAATATTACCTATCGCCCCAAGATTTACTTAACCCTCCCTCTGATCTAGCAAGTTTACTTAACCCCTACTCAAGTTAACATGTTCATGTAATCCATATGGATTCAAACAGATCAAGTTTAATAAGTTCATTACCATTTATTCATTGATGGTTATAATGCGCTAGACCTCCCACATTAAGCCTACCACTTGTGGATGTTAGATATGCAGGTCGGGTCCGGGAAGACTTCTTCCATAAGTCGAACTTAACTTCGTGTCTTGGCAAGTTACGTGTTTATGCACTTAGATACCTGACATTATATTACCACTTATGGACGCTGGATATGCCTAGCGGTTCCAGGCAGACTTCTACCACAAGTGTAATCTAACCTCGTGTCTAAGCGCCGTTACAGTTTCTGATTACTATAAATCTAGGCATTTTCATTATTAACCAATTATCATGTTCATTATACCCCAATTCCCCATCCGTTCTACAAAACAAGTTATGCCCAAAATTTAGATCAAGATCTAGATTATGCCCCAGTTCAAAGTTTTGGCTTTAGGTACAAATTATGCCCAAAATTCCCAATCATGTGTTACAATAAGAATTTTGCCCCAAATTATCGTTCCCAATATCGCGCGTTCGCGTATTTCAACGATATGCCTAGGCTCGAAGGTAGCCTGGTTATAAAAACAAAAAGGGAAAAAAGGGAAGAAGAGAACAAGAATAGGCATGACAAATAAAAACTGGCATACGATGATGGAATTGATCATACTAACAGAATATGCATAATGACATGATTAGGCAATCTAACATAATAGGGCTACGGTGACATAACTAGGCAAAATATCATAATAGGGGTATTATAAACAGGCATGATGAGATCTAAACAGTGAATTAGATATACAAATAATGGTAGATCTGATATGATTCAAATAGTCACATGCTTAAATCCAATTCATAGGCATGTCAAGATAACTTTTAAGTGACATCTAAAAATAACATAGACTCACTGTGATTGGATCTAAGAAACAGAAGAATGATTGCAGATGTTGAATCATAGATCCTTGAATACGTATAACTTGGTTGATGAAGAAGAAGTAGGTCAGATCAAACTATATTGGAGTAGCACCTCGTTGTTGCCATTGAATTATATGAATAAAACAATGGATATAGGGTCCTATTTATAGTCTGGGGTCAACGAATCTGGTAAGAAAACAAGTCAAAATAAGCATAACTGAATCTGCCTCGGATCAGACAACCCATAATTCTATAACACATTAAAATGACAAATTAAAGAATACTAAATTAAATATTAGGAATTAAGGAAAACGGGATGCTCTAATGCATTCATCTCGGAATTCTGCTTAAGATAGACCCCAAGTTTTCTTAAAACGGACATCGTATGAAGAAGATATTAAGGATAGAAGTTTGTATACGCATAAAAGAGTTATATATATATATATACAAAACAACTCAGAACTTTCAAAATAGTTCGAAATAATAAGTCACGGGCTAGGGTGGGAGTTGGGACCATTGGGTTCAAACCCACCTTAGGGTGTTGACCCATGGGTCAACACCACAACAGGGATGTCGACACCCATGTCGACACCCTCCCCCCCCCCCCCAACAACATGGGACGACACACTCAAGGGGGTGTCGACACTAAGGTCGACCCACCCCAGATCCATCCAGGTTCATTCCCTGAACCTGGACTTGTTTCTGAACGAGGTTCATTGGCAGTGGGTTATATATTGGACAACATTTCTATTGTTTTATTCACCTAAAACAATGGAGACAACGAGATGTTGCATCAGCTTGGATTAAATTAGCCTACTTTTCTTCAATAATGGCATATTACGCATGCTAGAATTTCTTCTACATCTTCAACCTAATTATTCTCTGTTCTTTAGATCCAATCTCTGTGAGTTCATGTTATTTTTAGATATAGATATTTAACAAGTAATCCTGACATGTTTATAAATCTGGATCTAAAACATATGCCTGTTAGGAATCTGATTTGTACCTAATCAGTCCTACTATTACATGTACACCTGACTTATTGGTCAGTTCTTATATGCCTATTTCTGATATGCCTACTGCTGCTATCATATGCCCATCTTAATTATTATATTCTTATTTTGTTTTATGCTTACTCAGTTCTTCTCCCTTTTTCCCTTTTTATTTTTATAGCCTAGGCTACCTGCCTAGGCCAATACCGCTGAAATATGCGTATGAACGGAATTGGGATTAATTGGGAATGACTGGGAATGGTAATTTAGGGGCATAACCTGTACTATGAATATGACTAAAATTAGGGGATAACTTATACTATGGAATATAACTGAAATATAGGGTGTATAAACATGTAAACACATAGGAACAAGTTAATAGGACTGCATGTCACTTATGTAATCTGTTTGATATGTTGGGGGTTAAGTAAACTTGTTAGTCGATTGGGGCTGTAGGGACACTATTAACCGGTGTAAAACATAACATGTGGAAATCCTAGTTGATTGGGGACACGAGTTTACGGGTTTGACTTGTGTCATCTGTTGTGTGGGACCCATATTAGTCTGTAACCCATTCTGGTATCAAAAGGGGGCCTACACTAGGTAGGGGTCAGGGCACACTTACTAAGATAATTATAAGTGATTCATTTGGGATGGGGTGATATGATGGCGCGTTCCAACAGGGTGATGTGCGTGCATGGGTCCGGTCTGTCTGGGAAAATAAGATGCCATAACATCTGTAAATAGGTATGTGTCCTTTTGTTGGTTGCCACTTTAGGAAGTAATACACCCTACTGTCGGGCTAGCACAGGGTATTTACGTGGTAGGGAGCCGATCATTGGGGGTAGTAATTAGGGTACATCTAGTTCTGTTTAGGTACCTATTATTTCTGTTTAGGGTAATACCCGTTATTTCTGTTTAGGTACCTATTATTTCTGTTTTGGGTAAAACCTGTTGTTAGAAGTACACTTCCGTCTACCGTTTATGTTCTGTGGGATCATTCTGTTTCTGTTAAGTAACTGGAAAACACTTAATTCGGTATACTATAATTGGTGCAGAGAAAATTATTTGAAAAGCATAGTCTATTCTGTTCATTCTATTTATCCTGTCCATTTTTTCATGCCTATTATACGATACTGTTATCTCTCATCTAGCTTATATGCTTGTCATGATACTTTCACTTATTTATATGCTAAATGTAACTGGACTTGCCAAACTTTATGTCTGACCCGTTTTGTTTCCTTTTCTCTCTCTTCCTCCCCCTCCCTCCAGGTTCTCAGGGTAGGAACGCTCATGCTTGATTTGGACTCTCTCTTCTGTTTCTTCTTGGATTTGGATTTGCTTAGATGTATCGCTTTGACTTATTATCCACTTGTTTATGGCTACTTATGGGGACTATGGCTTTTTACTTCTGTACTCTGATGGTTTTTAGCGCAAGACAAATGTTTTTATTTGATGTATTTTATTCCAGTATTTCGGTTTGATGTTGTAACTGGATTTTGAGACCACAATGTTTTCTGCTGAAAAATAAAGTTTTAAATTTCTGCTGCTATTACATATTTATATCTGTCTTGTGAAATTATGTTTCTTTTTACCTATAATGCTTCACTGAACTTAATGAATTCTAACGTGGGGTGTCATATTTGGTATCAGAGCTGAACGTTACAAGATCGGATAAAAGATTTTGAACATTGTTTTCAAAAGGTTTCAAAAAGAAAGTATTTTCAAAGGAAAGTTTATTTTTGAAAATCATAATCCCCAAAGACATATAAAATATCTCTCGATTCTCTGCTTGAATCCCTTTTCCTTTTCCTTTTAGCATGTCAGGGGAACCGAATATTCCCGAGGGCGTTCAGATACCAGCTTGGTTCCATAGATATCTTGAGGTTACGGCGTCTGCCGGAGGCTAAGCAAACGCCCCTCCCCCAGTTGCAGCCATTGTTCCTCTTCCTTTGAGAACAGATAACTTCTCTAAGATATGCAAGGACGTCTGTGCTATGGGAGGAAAACCATTCCATGAAACTGAAAGCTTTGTGGAAGCACAGAATTGGCTTTAAGACACGGAGGATTTGTTTGGAATTTTTGAGGTTGCCGAACGTAGGAAGAATCAGTTAGTCGCATGGCAGCTGAAAGATGAGGCTTCATTCTGGTGGGAAGTGATGCAAGCAGTGCATCCAGTTGAGACTTGGGATGATTTCTGATAGAGATTCGAGGTAAAGTTTCTTTCTCAGGAAGAAGAGAGTATGCAGATGGAAATATTTCTGGCACTTAAGCAAAGAAGCATGACTGTCAAAGAGTATGTTAACAAGTTCTATCAGTTGGCAAGGTTTGGTTTGGAGCTGGTGAATACCCTGCACAAGGAAGCTTTGAGTTTTGCAAGAGGATTGAATAAACCTCTTCAAGCATTGGCATTATCTCACATACCTATGGGAGCAACTTTTGAGAGACTGTTTGATATGGCGTTGATACAAGAAGATGGTAAAGATGAGAAAAGGAGGCTAAGACCGAGGAGACACAAAACAAGAAAGTGTAGCCCAATAAAGAACAACAAAAGAAAGATGGAAAGAAAAACAAGGGTAAAAAGAAATGTAATGGTTGTGGAGGCTTGGGTCATGTGATCAAGGATTGCAGAAAAAGGAAGAATTCTTGTATCAACTGCAGTGAAAATGTACATTATAGTAGGGAATGCCCGAAGAAGCAAGGACAGGGGAAAAAGGCAGGACCTTCTGGAGGGCAGGTGTATGCTCTTGAGGCTAGCAGATCGGATAGAGATAGGAAAATTTCTGTTGAAGGTTTGATTTTTTTTCCGATCATCTAGTTAGGACTCTTTCTTATTCTAGCGCTTCTCATTCTTCTATATCTGATTCTGTGGTTGAGTCTCTGCCCCTTAGTACTAGTATTATTTTTTATCCCGTTATTGTCTCAAACCACGTTGGGGGCACGGCTCATCTGTCTATGATTTGTCAGGTTTTGAGGATATCTGTGTTGGGCGTCGAGTTTGAGTGTAATGCATATGTGCTTGGTTTTATGGGTTACGGTTTGATTCTAGGGACAGACTGGATAGCCATGTATGGTGCCATTCTAGACAGCGAGAGGAGGGTCGTTAGACTTTTGACTTGCCATGGGAGGACTCTTGAGATTTCCTGTGACCCAACGGGATCTGTCAAGCTTAGTTTCCTAGAGTCACTTGATGCTTCTGTAAATGATTTGCGATCTATACCTGTAGTCTATGAGTATCCAGATGTTTTTGATGAGGTTAGGGTCTTACCTCCGAGGCTCGAGATCGATTTCCGTATATATTTGGTGGATAATGCAAAGCCAGTCGCATTGCCTGTGCGCCACATGGATCCTAGGGAAAGGAGGGAGCTCAGCAAGCAAGTAGGGGAGCTACTTGAGAAGGGGTTTATTAGGTGGAGCATATTAGAATGGGGTGCTCCAATCGTATTTACAACTAAGGCGGATGGCTCGCCACGCTTATGTGTGGATTATAGGGAGTTGAATAAGATCACTAAGAAAAATAGGCACCCACTTCCAAGGATAGATGATCCGTTTGACCAGCTTGTTAGTGCATCTATTTTCTCTCAGTTGTATTTGGCTATGGGATTTCTCAGTTGCGGGTGACCAAAGACAATATAGATAAGACCGCTTTCAGAACTCCAGATAGTTTCTTTGAGTGGCTAGTCATGCCTTTTGGTTTGACAAACGCACTCGTGTATTTTGTGGATTTGGTGAGTAGGGCGTTCAGGGAGTTTCTGAATAAGTTCGTTCTAGTCTTTGTGGATGACATTCTGATTTTCTTGAAGAATGAAGAAGAGCATGCCCAACATTTAGGAGAAGTCTTTAGGACTCTCAGAGCACATGACCTTAAGGAAAAATTCTTCAACTGCCACTTTTGGAGAAAGGAGGTGAGAACTTTAGGGCATGTGGTCTCCAAGGAAGGGATAGCGGTGGATCCCACAAAAGTAGTTGCAGTTCAAGATTGGAAAGTTCCAAAGAATGCAACAAAGGTGAGAAGTTTTCTCGATTTAGTGGGCTACTACAGGAAGTTTATTAAGGACTTTGCAAGGATATCAACCCACTCATCAGACTGACGAAGAAGAATCTGACCTTTGCTTGGAGTATTGATTGTGAAGTTGCCATTCAGCGATTTAAAAGGGCTCTGACAACAACCCCAGTTTTGACATTGCCTGATGGAAACAAGGAGTTCACAGTGTATACTGATGCATGTGGTACAGGGCTCAATGTCGTTTTGATGCAAGAAGGGAGGGTAGTATGGTACGGAAGTAGACAGTTGGAGGTTCATGAGAAAAACTACCTCACTCACGATTTGGAATTGGCTGCTATAGTGTTTGCACTTAAGTCTTGGCGACATTATCTACTTGGAGAGAGGTTCGAGTTATACATGGACCATAAATCTCTCAAGTATTTGTTCTCGTAGAAGGATCTCAATTTAAGACAGCAGTGATGGATGGAGTTCCTAACGTCCTATGACTTTGAGATTGCTTATTCCCCTAGCAAGGGTAATGTGGTGGCGGACACGTTGATAGGAAGAGGATGACTTTCAGTCCTCTATTCATAGAAAGGCGGAGCTTGGAGTACATATCAACCTTCGATTTTAGGCCTTCTACGGATCTTACACCTGGTTTGTTGGCATCTTTTGATGTGCGGCCTGCTCTTATGGGTCAGATAGGATCTTCGCTGCGGGAGGACCCGCACATTGCAGACATTTTGGATAGGATCGGTAAAGGGAAGACTTCTAGTCACCTTAGCAGATATTCTGTGGATGATAGAGGATGATTACGGCGGGATGGGAGGCTTTGTGCTCCCCAAGTCGGGAGTCTGTTGAAGAGAGTCTTTGAGGAAGCCCAACGTTCTAGGATGACAATCCATCCGGGCGGTAATAAAATGTATAGGGATATGAAGAGGGTTTTCTTTTAGGCTGGGATGAAGAAAGAAGCAGCGGAGGTTGTCCCTCGATATTTAGTTTGCCAGCAAGTTAAATTTGAACAGAGGAAGCCTGGCGGTTTGCTTCATCCTTTGGAGGTCCCACAGTGGAAGTGGGAGAGCGTCTTTATGGATTTCATTGATGGTTTGCCTAGATCGAGGAAAGGCAATACCAGCATCTTGGTTATAGTGGACCGACTTACTAAGAGCGCCCATTTTTTTCCTGTTAAGAGTAAGAGGACGGAAGCATGGTTGGCCTCAGTTTATCTTCGTGAGATAGTCCGTCTACATGGAGGACCTTCTATCATAGTGGGTGATCGTGATTCCATCTTTACTAGTGAGTTCTGGAAGAGCCTACAAGAGACATTAGGTACACAGTTACGTTTGAGCACCACATATCACCCTCAGATCGATGGACAGACTGAGAGGGTGAATAGAGTTCTTGAGAATCTTTTAAGGTCGTGTATCCTAGACTTTGGGGGGGACTTGGGAGGAGTATCTTCTGTTAGTTGATTTCGCCTACAACAATAGTTATCAGGCTAGTATAGGCATGGCACCCTTCGAAGCATTGTATGGATGACCGTGTAAATCACCGACTGTTGGTGGGAGTCCACTTACAGGCTCCTTCTTGGACCTGAGATGATTAGAGATACTTCAGAGAAGATTGACCTTATCCGCAGACGGATAAAGACAGCTTAGGACAGGCAGAAGTCCTATGCTGATAAGAGAAGGATTGATATTGAATTTGAAGTAGGAGACATGATTTTCATCAAAGTATCACCTTTGAGGAATGTGGTTCGCTTTGGATCTGTAGGGAAGTTGGGCCAAGGTTTGTAGGACCATTTTCCATAGTGAAAAGAATAGGTCAAATGGCCTATAGAGTAAAGCAACCAGAGAGATTGGCGGGTATTCATGATGTTTTTCACTTTCTCGTTTGTGGAAGTGTATGCACGAAACAGCAGAGGTAGTTGAGTCGAGCATGCTTGAGGAAGTAGAGGTAAAGCGGGAGGCATAGCTAGACGGGTTCCTACCTGTATACTTGGACAAGAGGTTAAGAAGCTTCGCAACCAAGAAGTCAAACTGATGAAAGTTCAGTTGGGAGAAGACAGCGAGGATGTTTGGGAGACAGAAGACGAGATTCGCGCTTCATACCCTTTTCTTTTCAAGGATATGTTTTTAACTTATTTTTCCAAGCTTTTATTTATACTTGCTTCTATCATTTGAATATATCCTATCGATCGAATCTTCGAACTTTAGTTAGAAAACCAATGGGTGTAAACATGTCTTTGAGACATGTTATGTTTGATGGATGCAAGTGGATGCAAATGTTTGGGAGTGTTTGCTCGCGGATGCATATACACACACTAGGCACTAGATCAACTCAATCACTTACATATTGCATATGGATGTGTGTGCATTTTTTATTTTTTATGGATGAAAATGGTTGTATAATCATATGGATGTTGCATTTGGATGGATGATTATGCACACATATAGCGTTTACATGATGTACTAGGAATATTTGCATACATATTGGATTCATGGCACTAACATATATTACATTATGGAGGTCAACTGAATCGGTAGACCACCTGATTTTTCACATTAGCATAGAAACATATACATACACCTTTGCATATATTCATATAAGCATTAGAATTCTCTTAAGGACAATGGATGCCTATGATTGATGGATAGTAGATGGTTGATGTTGTTAGGATAAACATTCTTCTTAACTTAGAGATTTCGGGACGAAATCCTTTAAGTAGGGGAGAATGTAACACCCCATAATTTTAAAGACATTATAAGGATAAACTAAATAAAAATTAATTTAGTTTTAGGAATTAGGTAAAACGGATTGTACCATTGCGTTCATCTCAGAATTCTTCTTAAGATAGACTCCGAGTTTGCGTAAAACGGACATCATATGAAGAAGATATTAAGGTTTGAAGTTTGTATACATATAAGAGAAATATATATAAACAAAATCAAACCAGAAATTTCAAAACAGTTCAAAATCAAAGTGGGAAAGGGGTGCGGGATTGAGACCCGTTTGGAGTCGACCCATGCCCCAGGGGTGTCGACACACTCAAGGGGGTGTTGACCTTAGGGTCGACACCAGGGTTGACCCACCCCAGATCCATCTAGGTTCATTTCCTGAACCTAGACTTATTTCTGAAGGAGGTTCATTGGCTGTAGGCTATATATAGGACAACATTTCTGTTGTTTTATTCACCTAAAACAATGGATACAACGAGATGCTTCCTCAGCTTGGATTGAATTAGCCTATTTTTCTTCAATAACGGCATATACGCATACAAGAATTTTTTCTACTACTTCAGCCTAATTATTCTCTGTTCTTTAGATCCAATATCTGTGAGTTCATGTTATTTTTAGATACAAACATTTAACAAGGAATCCTGACATGTTTATAAATCTAGATCTAAAACCTATGCCAGTTAAGAATCTAATATGTACCTAATGAATCCTGTTATTAAATGTACACCTGACCCAATGTTCAGTTCTTATAAGCCTATTTCTGATATTCCTATTTCAGCTATCATATGCCCATCTCAGTTATTATATGCTTATTTTGTTTTATGCTTACTCTGTTCTTATCTCTCTTTTCGTTTTTATCTTTATAGCCTAGGCTACCTTCGAGTTTAGGCCAATACCGCTGAAATATGCGTTACGAACGGAATTAGCACTAATTGGGAATGATAATTTGGGGGCATAACCTGTACTATGAATATGACTAAAATTAGGGGCATAACTTATATTTTGGAATATAACAGAAATATAGGGTGTATGAACATGTAAACACGTAGGAACAAGTTAATAAGACTGCATGTCACTCATGTAATCTATTTGATATGTTGGGGGTTAAGTAAACTTGTTAATCGATTGGGGTTGTAGGGACACTATTAACCCGTGTAAAACTTAACATGTGGAAATCCTAGTTGATTGGGGACACATGTTTAAGGGTTTGACTTGTGTCATCTGTTGTGTGGGATCCATATTAGTCTGTAACCCATTCTGGTATTAAAAGGGGGCCCTACACTAGGTAGGTGTCAGGGCACACTTACTAAGATAATTATAAGTGGTTCATTTGGGATGGGGTAATATGATGGCGCGTTCCAACAGGGTGATGCACGTGCATGGGTCCAGTCTGTCTGGGAAAATAAGATGCCATAACATCTTTAAATAGGTATGTGTCCTTCTGGTGGTTTCCACTTAGGAAGTAATACGCCCTACTGTGGGGCCAACACATGGTATTTACATGGTAGAGAGCCGATCATTGGGGGTAGTAATTAGGGTACATCTAGTTCTGTTTAGGTACCTATTATTTCTGTTTGGGGTAATACTCGTTATTTTTGTTTAGGTACCTGTTATTTCTGTTTTGGGTTAAACCTGTTGCTAGAAGTACACCTAAGTCTACCGTTTATGTTATGTGGGATCATTCTGTTTCTGTTAAGTAATTGAAAAACACTTAATTCAGTATACTAGTATTGGTGCATAGAAAAGTATTTGAGAAGTGTAGTCTATTATGTTCATTCTATTTATCATGTCCATCCTGTTCATACCTGTTATATGATACTGTTATCTCTCATCTAGTTTATATGTTTGTCATGATACTTTTACTTATTTATATGCTAAAAGTAACTGGACTCGCCAGACTTTATGTCTGACCCATTTTTTTTCCTTTTCTCTCTTTTCCTTCTCCCCAGGTTCTCAAGGTGGGAATGCTCAGGCTTGATTAGGACTCTCTCTTCTGTTTTTGCTTGGATTTGGATTTGCTTAGATGTACCGCTTTGACTTCTTATCCATTTATTTATGGCTACTTATGGGGACTATGGCTTTTTACTTCTGTACTCTGATGGTTTTTAGCGCAAGACAGATGTTTTTATTTGATGTATTTTATTCCAGTATTTTGGTTTGATCTTGTAACTGGATTTTGAGACCACGATGTTTTCTACTGAAAAATAAAGTTTTAAATTTCCGCTACTATTATATATATATGTATGTATATATATATATATATATATATATATATATATATATATACGTATATATATACGTATATATATACGTATATCTGTCTTGTGAGATTTTGTTTCTATTTACCTATAATGCTTCACTGAACTTAATGCATTCTATTAAAGAGTGACATTAATGGACGTAGGATGTCATAGCCCATATAGATAACAAAATGCACGCTTAGGTGACATAGGGGTAAATGCACTTATGTGGTAGCATGAAGCTATATAATATAGTATCACTGATAGGGATGACATTGGGAGGGGTTTGAGGCAGGTTTTTTGTTCCCTGGACTCGCCTCGAGGTTTATGAACCTCACCCAAACCCGCCTCGTAGGTCAGGTGCAAGTATGGAAATTTTCCTCGTACCGAGAGCTTGTACAGGTCACGGTAATCCCGACCCGCCCCAAGACACGTTGAATTGTGTACCAATATTTAAAATTTTATTTATTTATATTTTATCACTAAATGAAAAATTAAATACAAAAAATTATGTGTTTGCAATCATAAGAGAATATAACAAAATGAATTATACGGTAATAGTTCAGACTGTATGCATTTGTTATTGTATAACTATCATTGTTGCAACTAAATATTATGAAATTTTTATAGTTTATTTATTGAAATTATATAATATTCATGTTATAACCACGTGTGTGTATATATATAAATATTACAAGTAATCATTATAGTTAAAAAGCGGTTTAACAAAGTTTCACTAATGTTGGTCAAGTTGGAGCAGGTTAGCCGTACCCTAGACCCGACCCTAGACCTCTCAAAGCAGGTCGTACGTTTACACTCCCAGAAGACCCAATGGGACAGGTCTAAACGAGCCAAAAAAGGGGTGGGTCAATCTGGTTTGGACCCTAGACTCACCCCATTGTCACCCCGGTCACTAATCTGGAATATAATCCATGATCAAGCCACTAAAGTGGATTCTATCCTTCTGGTCCTCTCAAACAAATATAACATGAGTACTCCATAATAGTAGCATATAGAACTGATACATATAAACATGGAGTAATGGCCATTATTAGGATTGAGCCAGACTCGCTATTTGTATTGGTACGAAGCCATATATTACTACGTATCACACTACACTATCCACCCTATTCGCATCATGTGAGTGTCATGTATTTACAATGAATAATCAAATAAATATCACAACGTTCCATACACTGTGTGGTACTTGAAAATTTTTCCATTGCTTATAAGTTTTTGCTCAAACACTAATATTATACATTAGGAGTATGAAGAGTAACTAGAGAAATATTATGAAAGTATCATTCGAAATGATATTATAACTTTATTTATTCAAACTTCTCATTACAGTAATTAAATATCACAAAATAAGACAAGAGAATGTCATCCCAAAATTTCTAATGAAATCAATACCTGTAGTGAATCATTCGTATCATAGAAATCAATAGGAGATGTGAAATCAAAAGTATGGTGCAAATCACATCAATCAAGTGTGTATATATACCCACAAAGAATACTTTATTCCAAGTTTATTGTATATAAATGATACTTTAAAATGCTTGAAACTGTGACTAATAAGAATTACTTGTTTTAAATTACATTTGTGTATAATAACTTATATTTATTTCTAATCACACGATTTAATTCAAAATCTTTACTTAATATTCAAACTATTTAAAATAAAACATTTTTCTTTAAGTTAAATTGTATTTTAAGTTCCTATATTATAAAAATAGATTTCAATTTATTCAAATATGTACAAAATCATTAAATTTCTTTATAAAATAATTCTATATTTTCCTAGGGCTTTATTGCCCTCCCAACAATATTTTTAGTAATTTTTCAATAAAATCGCCTAAAACAATAGGTCGGAAATAGGAAATGATTAGATCGTGCTCTATATTGGATGTCCCTAAATGGAGGACGTAGAGATATTTTATTATATATTACATAGTTTATTCGAATTTTACTATATATCAGTGATATTTCGGACTACGGGGTCATATTGGTCCATATTCCAAATATAGCTATGGTGAAGGTACTAGTGGCCACTAATGGGTCGAATGTGGGAACTGATCGAGTAAGGGTACCACATTCATGTGTCGTAATCTATACAAAACGTTCCTGCCAAGGGTTATGATTTTTTTTCGTAACCACAGAAAGTAGTACGCTTGAATTTTTCTACAAAGTGGAGACACCTTGGGCTACGGGTGTTGTATTGGTCCAAATATTATTACTTCAAACATATTTTATATAAGTGCAACGGATTACACATTTCCGTCAATACAACTTCCAACTTATAATTATTTTAATGATAATTTTAAAAGGAATTATGTAACGAAACGAAAAGTATATTTATATTTATAATTTAAAATATATTTGTAAACCTAAACTTGGTAAATTAAAGAAATTTTAGTAAAATACTAACAAAATACATTTAATAAGACTTAAAAACCAATTGCGGTCAAACTGCCTGTGTGAATGCCGAACTCAACCCAGTGCCAAGTAAGTCCACTATCAATCCTACCAAACCAAAATACTTCTCTTTCTTCTTCTCGTTGCCTAGATAAGCAAGCTCATACTCCCCACGTGACTTTTCTTCCACTCAAGACAATCTTATCCCTCCTATGGAGGTTGTACAAGTAGGTATAAGCTATTGGCAAAACTACCTAGTAGGATTTTTTCTAGACTCAAATGTTCCATTTGATGTTGTTCGTGAACAAGTTCAAAATGCATGGAAGTTGAGGGGAGGTCTTCGTGTAAACTATGTAAACGGTTTGTTTTACTTTAAATTTTCTAGTATGGAAGAGAGGAGAAGTGTGCTTGAATCGGACCCGACCATTATTGGAGGCAAACCCTTTTTAATTACTACTTGGAGTGCATCTATTGAAAGTGTTAGGGAGTGAGTTCCTTCCATTCCAGTTTGGGCTATTTTCACATGGATTCCGTCTGTTCTGCAGACACTTCCAGGCTTGAACTGGATAGCTAGTCGGATTGGTAAATTTAAGTGCTTTGATGAAAATACAGAAGCTAGGAAAAATTTGGTATTTGCTAAAGCTATGATTGAGATTTCACCAAGCAAACCACTTCCAAAAAAGCTTACATTATCGATAGATGGCTTTGTCTCTTTTGTGGATGTCAAGTATTCTTGGCAGCCGAGCAACTGCAAAAAATGTCAATTGTTTGGTCATACGACAGATACATACAGAACCCTTACATCAGGTGTTTCTAAACAAGTTAAAATTCCTCCCTAGAAACCAATTTTTTGAATCTGGGCTATCAAACAAAAAAAATGCTACTGAAGAAACCACGTCGCCTTCCCAATGCTTTGACTTGGATGTTGTAGAGAATGCAATAGTTTGGAATGAACAGGAGAAAGCTTGCCATGATCTTCGTTCTGATATGAGATATGACCCCAGAAAGAAGATATATTACCTGTTTATTGGAGAAGATATCAGAGAGAATAGATGCTTGCATTATATTGTGGAAGATGATGACATAACACTCATAACTGATGGACATTTGGTATTAGCAATAAAGCTATATTAGAAGCTAACGATTGGGACAGGAAGTACCAATACGACTTGGAGTATTCAAATTATGTTCCTAATTTCCCTGCTCTCTTTGCGTTGGCGCTACATGAGTTGCTGACAGCCTGCAACATCACCTCATCTTCATCCTCCTCTGTATCAGAGGATTAGACATCTATATTAGTAGTAGAAACGTTCAGTTTGTCTCCTGTTCTGTAAAGTGTTCTAGCACTTCAAACCAGATTGGGATACGGTGCCTGTGCAGTATCCCTTTTCTTCTACCATTTCTAATAAAGTGGTAAGACCACTATAAAATCGGCTTGCCTTACAAAAAATAAGACTTAAAAACTCTTAAAATGTTTTTTCTAAGCTTTTCAGACATTCACCAAAATACAAGTAAATAAATCTCTAATAAGATTATGGAGTAAATTTACACCATAAAATATCATTCATCATCATGGTAAATATTGCATGACCCCAATCAAATTACATCATACTCCACTCAAGTACTTATTTATAAGATATATGGATCAATATTCTACTGTATATTGTATACATAAATATTGTTTAACTCCCATCTAGACAGAATTCCATCTACAAATCGACATTTGACATCAATAAAATAAATTAATTCATCACATAACACTCATTCCATAACCAAATCACACTATGGACAAGATAAAACATCGTATCCAATCACATTTCAAACCAAATATTCATTCGTAACCAATAATGAACTACCAAAGAAATCAATAGAAATGGAAGAAATGTACATTAGGATAATAGTTGTGAGTTAGATACAAGTTATACGAACCTCAAGGTTCATGAATGAGCCAACAAAACAATCGCCATACTCAAGCTAACGAAGATACATAGGTTGATTTATATCCATCACTTTCCAATGAATATTTTATAGGGCATAACACTCTATATTCTAAGTGAAGACTTATATATGAACTGCTGCACCATTTTGTGCCCAAATGAAACAAGGTGATGTTTTAGCGTGTCTAAGGCCTAACTAATTAACATATCACCACTGAAAACAAACATCAATGCATCATCATGCCACCTCGAATCAAAGATTAAATCAAGAAATTCAACATTTCTGGAATTTCAACTTTCAGCTTTTGGTTTATTAACATCATGTTGAAACATAGATCCAACATGCAAGCATTATCTCATCAATTCAAGCTTAGGCAAACCAACGATATTTAAAGACATTGTGAGAACTCTCCTTGAATCCAAAGCAATTAGCCCCAAACAAACCTTGAAATCAAGCTTCTCTCTATTACTAACAAATCCTAAATATTAGAAAATCGATTGGACAAAAGGAGAAAAAACCCAACCAAAATTTTGAACTGAAGCTTCAAGAAGGTAGAGAACGATGAAAGACACGTACCTGAATTAGTCATGATATTTAAGATTTCATTTGAATTTGTTTTTCAAGATTTAGGTTCTGTGGTTTTAAAGGGAAATAAAGTCCCATGTTTTCGTTTGCCTTGGAGTTTGAGCGTATGGTAACGAGAAGTGGGGAAGAGAGCTTCCCTTTTCTTTGTTTAAGCCAAGTGACAAATAGGCTTTGCCCAAAAAGCTAAGGTACTCTTCGAGGGCCCGATTTGAACCTTTGGCCCAACGATCCAGATTGTGGTCATCCCTACCTGAGGGTGGACCTGAGAATTAACCCAGAGATGAGCTTACTTTAACATTGATTTTTTCCAAGTTACTATGTAATTTAAACTGCTACTAAAAGCAATAATCAAAAGGAAAAAAAATCTTAATAATAACAACTATATTCATATTTCACTTTCAATAAAAAAAATATTTAACTTACTCACTACAAGAAAAATACCCTATTGCAACTAGCTATTTGCAACAGGCGACATATGACAGTTGCAGTAAATGAAATTTAACAACAGACCTATTATAGCAGTTGCAATAGATAAGATTTAGCAACTGCGCTTCCCTTCCTGTTGCGAAAACATACTTTTAGCAACTGTGCTTCTATAGAAGTTGCAAAAAACATATTATTTGCAACTGTGCTTCCAAGCCAGTTGCGAATAAATATCTGTAGCAACTGTTTTTGCCGCTTGCAATAACTGTATTTATTTACTAGTAAAGCCAGTTGCGAAAAACGTACTATTAAAATTAAGTTTCAGCTTTTAATGATTAACTTTTAATAATTAATTTTAAATAGCTACTATTAAATGATTAAGTACTAGTAATTATATAATAATCAAGATTAATATATAATAATTATTAATTAATAATAAAATTTAAGTATTATAAAGTGATATTTATAACCAATAATTAAATAATAATAATTAACAAGTAATAATAATTAACATTTAAAAAATAATAAATTACGAAATAATTAATGTTAAATAAACTATAAATAATAATGCATAAATATAAATAAATAAATAAATAATAATATGTACTCAATATTTAATAATGTATAACTAGTAATATATAAAAATAATTTATACAAATAATTATTTTTATAATTAATTATTAGTAATCTACAAATTATACTATTATTGTAACTTTGTACTGACAATAATAGTATAATTATTAGTAATCTACAAATTATAATTATATTATTAGTAATCTACAAATTATAGTAGTATTATATAATAATCAAGATTATTCTATAGCACATGACAATTGAAGTTTGAGAAACCGCCACTTTTGCCCCCAAAATTTCGTAACCCGCCCAAAATTTGGTAACCCGCCTTGGAAAATTTCGTAACCCTTCACAAATTATCTCTCATGCGTTTTCTTTTTCTCATTTCCCAATACGCCTTTCGCTCTTCCCTATCAAATTAATCTCGCTTTTAATTCGATTCTTCTTCCTCTTGTTTGAAACAAAGCAATTTCATATCTCATCTACCATCCGAAGCAACGATTGGTTGAAGCAACGATGGGTTGCCTTTTTACTTCCACGTCAACCCTAGATTCTTATTGCTACTTGAATTCGTATCGACTGCTTCTATGATATCTCTGGTTGGTATTGACAGAGGCATCACCTCTTGTTTGAAAGGGTTATCATCACCGGTTTGTGAAGGGCCATCTCTTCTAGTTTGTAATTGTGTAAAGCCTCGTTTTGAAAGGATGCCTCATGTCTGATTAAAGGAAATCGATGTCACCAAGATTCCAGAATTTAATTTTAAAGTAAGTCTTCTATCTTTTTTAGTACTTGATGCATTGCAACATAATCTCATTGGTTAAAGTAACATATGTTTTTGGTTTTTGACCGAGCCTGATAGTGTAGGAGGTCTTATTTCTTTGTGTTGTACGTGGTCAATCCCCACCCAGTCGCCTTCGTCAAATTCCCTGGCAAGCTGTTAATTCTTACACGCTCGCCAGATGCTTGGTAGAAAGCAAAGCTGAATCTCTCCTAGTATGTTCACGTCGTGTAGTCCTTATGCCTGTATTTTCTTTTTCTTTTTTTTTCAAAATTTTCCTTTTAAATTAAACCCCTTATAATTAATAAGTGTGTTCGAATTTCTTTTGTTTTACTATTATGTAATAGACTATTAAAGTAGTTCGAAAGATTTCTGCTTCATAATAAAACTTTAATTTGAAAAGAAGCAGAAAATGGAAATATTGTAGTAATATTAGCTGACATTGTCTTGAATAGGCGTGTCAGTGGTATGGGTTTCCACATGAGGCTGATCTGAACCTGTCCTATTAATGGGGTTAAAGTTTTGTCAGTGGTATGAGTTTTCCTGAACTATGAAAGCATGAGCAAGATACATAATGGCATTCCTTTGGTGTTTTTTTTTTTGCTACCTGTGTCGCTTATTGGAAATTCTATGCTTTCTACACTTCATTTTGCTGATTGTGACGATTTCTTCCTAGATAATGTAGTTGTTAAGCACATGTTGCTTCGTTTTGTAGTATACAGAAGCTATAAAGCCTTTGTAAATTTATAACTCAACTCAAACTACACTACTAAAATAATCAAATCGAAGAGGATGTATTAAAAAAAATTCTGATTGTTTGTGACAAGTATTATATCAGGCTTATAAACTACCGAACCATCGTCCACATCTTGACGGCGTTTGATTCAGTGGTGCTCATAATGAGGATTCAAGTAGCCGTTAGGATGTTGAAGCATTACAAGTGAAGCTGTAGTTGGACCAATTCTGGCGATGGCAGGTAAGGGTTAGTGTTTTTTTCTGGTGATATTAGATGTAAAATGAATGAACAGACTTTGAATAAACGAACGATAAAGTAAAAATAATGAATCTTGAGACTAGCATTTCAAACGAATGACGCTACTTATGCTTCACATGTTGCAGGGAAAAAATGTCAGGAGATTACTCAAAGAGCAGCCTAAACACTAGTATGGACCTAGCCAGTACGGTGAAGCAAGCTGCGAGCCTAAACAATTCTCTTGTTATAGTATATGTATGATAGAGCAGAAATATGATTAGAAATTATTCTATTCGAAAAAAATGTGTTGTGTGAAAGAAGAAATTGTTATACATGAGTGGTGTATGAAAATTGTAGAAATTTTTGTTGTAATTGTTTGTACTATTAAAACTTTACTAAAATAAAAATTTTATTTGTTTATTTTATTTTGTGATATACACTATTGCTAAAACAAATACATTTAATATGTAGTATCTATAAGCTGTAATATATTTTTTTATAGATTTATGGATCTATTGCAACAGGCATATACTGTTGCAAAATGATCTGTTGCAACAGCAAAAGCCTGTTGCAAAAAAGTATACCGCAACATCTTATTGCAACAGGCATAAAATGTTGCGGACTTTTTGCAACTTCGGCTATACCAACAGGCGCAGGCCTGTTGCAATAGGTCTACTGCAACAGAAATCGCCTATTGCGAAAAGTGTTTTTTGTTCTAGTGAATATTGCTCGACGATCCTTTTAAATTTTACAAAACCTGCTTTAACAAAAACATAATTTATCAGCAACTTTAAAAGTATGTTACCATTTCAATTTTCACCCACAAATTATTCAGTTTAATCATCATTCAGAAAAAACAATCAAATACTATTTTTTTCATATTGTAGTACAGGAAAAGAATAATGAGTTAAACTAATAGGCAGAAATAGAGTAGAAATCAATTAGCCTACAGCCTAAAAAACATGTATGTAATAATGGAAATTGCAATAAATTTGAGGTTTAAGACATGAGAATTTCAGCAATTAGGGTTTTCCATTAAGATTACTAAGCTACTATTAAGTGATTTGCAAATAAATGAAAAATTACATGAATAGTTGACCGAATCAATCTTTGATATTGGACTATAGTCCGCAGGCGACATAAAAAGGAATCGCTTCTTTCTTCCATGCGTGAATGAGTGATTCACGATATGTGAAACTAAGAGAAAGAGCAAGAAGCGCACAAGCTTGAGCTACCTTCATTTTTGAACTGGGGTAGGTTATACTTTGCAAAAAAATTACTTCTTTTTTTTTTTTTTTTTTTTTTTTTTTTTTTTGATTACCCTGGGTTATAGCCCAGGGCTAGGTTCGTCGTTGCCCCTACCCAACAAGCTAAGGTACAGTTCGACGGACTATTTTGAACCGTTGGCCCTATGATCCACAGTGTGGCCACCCCTTTACCCTTTTTTACATGACGCTCAAGCAGACATGCACTCCACCTAATGCCCTCATGCGCAACTTGCATTCAAGAGTTGATGGTTCATGGGATTCTGCAATTCACACCAAGTATCGCATTTTGCTATATTCTTCATCGGCACGGGAGCCAAGATATCCATTGCCAGCAGTCATTCATCGCCTTCCCCTTCATTTATTCATCCAATTCATTCTCAACTCTCTTCATTCTCAAATTTTTTTTGGTCAATTCAAGCTTATTTTCAAGTAATTTTCTCTGTCAATATATTTTAAACATTATTATGTACAAAATGTTTGTTGTAATTTTTAGATTGTTTTTTCCAGTTAAATGACACACTATTCTGCATCTAGTACAGTTGGATCTTCATCCAAGCCCATCGCTACATGGACTATGGAAAGAACGGACACTTACATAGAAATCTTCCTTAATCATTTAGATCTCAAAGGCATGGGGAGATTTTGACATCGGTTCAGACGGATTTTAATGAGCAGTTCGATGATGATCTAACGCAGACTCAGATGAAGAACAAATGGGATGATCTAAAGAGGATCTGGACATGTTGGAACAAACTGCTTCAAATTTCAAACAGTGTATGAGATGTTGTTCACGACCGCCTCGACGTTCAAACGAATGGTGGAGCGGTGTTGCCCATCGTATAAGGTTAAGGAGAAATTTACGTTCGAAGTTTTGAGAGCAGGATGAACTTTTCGAGAGCTGCATAGGGTAAGACGCCTGTAGGCACGAAATTCCCACACCACCACAATCCTTTACTGTGGCCGATATAGCTATATATTTTGATATTCTTAATGGAGGGAGCCCACCATAAGTTAGGTCTAGATAAGGACAGATGTCGTGCGCTACGTCTAGCTCACGTACTACCAAACACCCGTTCGTTCAAACGGATCGTTTCGCAGTCGCAGTGAACCACTTCTTTTCTCTTTTGTTTGTTGTTACTAACCCTGAGAAGTGCGAGATTATTAAGATTTTTTTCATCGATCCGTAAGTCTTGATGTGGTGGAGGTACTATCTGTTAAAGACTTGCTTGCTTATATAAGTTATCAACTGAATAATTTCTGCCATCGTTGGTACTATGCTGTATTTCCGCATTTTATCTGTTTCTGTAATATTATTATGTAGTGGACTATCCTGTTTGGTTTACAATGTTATTATGCTTTAATGATATTATTTTGTTTTAAACATAAATTATTTAAATTAAAAAACAAAAATAAAATGGTATGTTTAAATTATCTGTTAAAACCTGCAAACGAATTCTCCGCTTAACTACATTCATCGCTTAAATACTTCGCTTTTGCTTCACTCAACTGCACCCTAAGTGTTTAAGTTAAGAACCAATTAATCACTTTATTTAATAGATAATACCTTCTTACCATTTCAATTTGCCCGGAAATCTCAAATTAAATACGAACTTAAGAAATAAAATATTTTCTACATATTTTCATAAATATATCACTATCTTAAATATATTTATTAATTGATTTTTTAATTAAATTCCCAATTACCAATATCTGATAAAATCCATAAAAAGGGAATTTTTCACTTTTAGATATTTGTTATAAAATTACATCTCATTTATTATACTAATTGTAGTTTAAATAAAAAAAATATAATTTATTTAAGAAAATATCATTTTAAAAATTCTCCATATATTTAAATAAAATATTCTAAATAATTCATTTTCCCAAAATTACATAAACTCCTATATTTTCATATTCCTTTTGATTTAAAATTTCTAAATCCTCTAAATGAATCCCAAATCTTATTTAAAAAATAATAATCAAGTTTCCATATAATTATTAAATAGGACTATTAACCGGTTTTCACAAAAACTAACAATGGGAACACCACCCACCAATGCTTGAAGCAAATCATCATTTCCTACTCATTAGCCAATAGCCAACACTTTGCTAAATCCAAACTCCTATAGCCGCCGACCTGCTCTATGTTCCCTCTAAAAATGCGATTCCATTAACGACATTCCACTCACCTCAATTTTAGAATATATCACTCAATTCCATTGCCGCCTGCCTTTAGCGACCTCCGCTTTTGCTTGCTCAAATGATGTCCCATGCATACCTCCACATACGAGCTTCCTTTTTTTTTTGTGATTTCTATAATTTAATTAGGGGTTAGAGCACGGTCTAGAGCAGAGGATCGGGTTGGAGTATGTAGAGAAGAGGGGGATTAGGGTCAGATGCACTTGGACCACTTGATTTTAGGCTTTCTTTTTTAATTTAATTTTTCTTGCTTTCCTTAAAATCATACTTGTATTTAAATTAATTCCAAATCTAATTTAACTTGATTAGCTTTTAATTTTACGTGATATTTACTAGTTCTTTTGATTTAATACTTTCATATTTCAATATAATTATTCGTTGTATTATTACATAACCAATTTATTTCCTATTTATTCAAATTAATAAAAATATCAGCCATTGAAGTGCTCATAGCTAATTAACTTTTTATTCATTCCAATGTATTATTTGAGAAGGAAATATTAATTTAATTCAACTGACTAATTCAAAAGCTTAAGTTAAATAAATTTAATTAATTGGAAGTATTTTTTTTTCAAAGTATTAACTAATTGAAATCAAGTTTCAAGTATACTGGAAATATTTATTCATTATAATTGGTTGTTACATAAATTCATTTAAGAAGAAAATTGTATCATCTCATAATCTTATAGAGTTAAATAATTAAGTTAAAATGGGTAATATCATAATTTCATATAAAAGGAAAATAATAAATTTTTACAAGAGCAGGAATTAGGGTTCAAGATATATTATGTTATGTCCATAATACCATTTATAACATGAAAACATGCAAAAACTTACCGAATTTTTTTGAACGAGTGAGAAATTAAAAGAAGTAAATTCTGATAGCATTTTCAAAATATATTGATTTTGATAATATGGCCTATACGTTATTATTTTTATCCTATAAATAAATCCTTAACTATAATTCTTTTACTTTAATTAGCAACCTTGGCTGCATTTGTGAGACCCTGATAACAAAATCCATTTCAAATTCATCAAATCAAATCTAAAGCGAGCGAATTAATTTATGAAGCCAATCAATGCAAAGAGAGATGTACTAATAATTTATGTTATCAGGAGGTTCTGAATTTTTAAGGTGAAGAATTCATGGGTAGCGAAGAAGTAAGAGAATCCTGCATTAATCGAACAAGAAGCATAGTTAGTTGGTGGATGATATTCATCATATTCATGCATATATTAGTAATTTGTAGTGGTCTATCCCTTATGGTCAGGTTATAAATGATGTAATTGAAATCTAAAAATGAATTTTTATACACTACACCAGATTTACCTTTTAATAGTGCAGGAAAAACGCTATAATATCTTTTCATAGCATTAATGACGACGCTGTATAACGATATGTTATAATAGCCCTGATACATCTCATAGCATTAAGTTGAACGTCATTGCATCAAATATTTTATAGCACATAACCACCACTATGAAAACTTTGTCGTAGCGTTTTATCCATGCTGTTTTTATCTAACATAGTAGAATTTCAATTTTTACTCATAGCACTCTCAATGTTTTCACAACATGTTCTTAGTGCTATAAAAAAGTTTCATAGCTGTTTAATTTTATCTGTAGCCCATTTTTCATGCTATTATTTGCTAAAGCGGTTTTTCTTTGATATAACAGGTTTTTATAGCGCTTATCTTCTGCTTTCATAGCAGTGTTTTTCCGCCAATAATACATTTAGTATGTGCTTATTTTTTGCTATATATGCTATTCTATTTATAGTGCATGACAAATGTTAATTTCTCTCTCACCTGAACGATGCACATATTACAAGCATTCTAATAGTAAATATTCAAAGCACAAAATACATGTCTGATGGCAAAAATCTAAAAGCAAAAAAACTAATATCAAAAGAATATTGGACTGCAAAGGACAAAATAAATATGCTGTACAGAGTTGATATTCTTATGTTGCTAAGTACATAAAATTAGACAGTTTCAAAACAAAAACTAATCATGAAAGACTATGCTTCCTTAGCCTTCGATCCTTCAGCTCATGCACATTATATGTTTTGAAACCTACAATTTACGAAAGTACAAGTTAGAGAATCTTATGAATATATTATATATACAAGAAATTATGAGGCAGTTTTTTACCGGCAATTCTTTGACTAAGTAAAAGACTACTTTGGAAATTATATAAAGTTAAAAATTGAAAATGACAAAGAAATGGATGGATATCAGGTTTAATTTTCCTGCACAAAGCAAGTGCGATGGTGTGACAGTTAAAAATTATGACTATATACCCCTTGAACTTGACAAAATAATTTGAATTATTAATTTTCAAATATGATCTAGGACTGACTACATATTTCAGGCCGTAAACCCTTGTTTTTGAGTCGCATCGAGTCACAATTTCTTTCCTAAAAGAAATTTGTTATCAGATTTAAAGCCATAAATTGTCTTTACAAGACTCAAGCATTTGTTACCCGTAGAGTCAGCATTCAAAACAGGCAAAGTGTAGTTTTAGAATGATAACCAGAATACAGCTTATGCAGGATCCACAAAAGTAGAAGCGATTATGCGAACATAGTTTAATGCAGTGCATACATGAGCTGCTAGGTAAGCAAGAAAACATACAACGTTAGCAGGAGTTTGAACATCTGCATTAGCAATTTAGCATGTCTTGGAGAATGACAGGTCAGGAAATCATCAAACTGAAAATATGTATATGTAAATTACACTTCAAATCAAGCAAATCCATTTACAATACAAATAAATACAAGGATTGACCAAAGAACCTAAATAGCTATATGACCCAAGTTTTACACGCAAGTCAACCTAGGTGGTTGCCAAAAAATCATACATTTTTGTAGATGGTAGTTCTATGATCTATGTTTCCTAAATGTCAATTACCAATCTATAAATATCTAAACTGAAATCTTTGATGCCAAATTCGACTTGTTTGTAGTTTCTAATTAACTAGAAAATAAGCCTGTATTGTTATATTCTTTCATTTGTTCTTTAACAACTTAAATAATGTAATAAAATGCATAAGTGGATGATAGTCAAGAAGATACCAAACTGCAAACAGAACCAAATCCATCTTGTCCTTCTCCAAACCCATATTCTTTTCCAGTATCCCTGTTAGCTAATGTATCACATCCTTCTACTACACAAACTGATTCCCCCATATCTGAAACATTAGCCACTGCTCCCTCACCAATTTCTATACAAATTGTATCTTCTCCACATAAATCATTAAGTTGGTCAACTTATGTCTCCTCAGCACTTTCACATTTGCAATCCATTCACCTTCATTACAGGCATTACAAAATGATATATGTTCAATTTACATCAGCCATTTCAAACTATTCTACACAGTAGTTTCCTGACCCATAATAGTAGCTATTTCCAGTCAAGTCAAATTTTAAATTGATTGAACCTAAACTCGTTATACACAAAACCCTTATATATTAATTTTAAGTTATCCAATATAGCCAAATGAGTCTCATGATCATTATAAGGTTACTGCAAACACCTAAAATAAAGCCAATGCTAGCCTAAGAGCTAAAATCTTCAAATCATATGAATTGGCTCTAATAGGAAGATTGTATATTTCCTTAACATAGCCTACAACATGTTTGTTAAGCATGGTCATTGAGTGGACTACTAAATATCTGGGTTGAATATTTTAAAAAGCCGGGAGGAAAGTAACAATAAAGCAAAAAAAATTCTTTAAAAACTCTCCTATATCGAATGATTAAATCAAATCCATCAATATTTTACCTCTTTTACAAGGGTAAGTGTCCCCCGCTCAGTAGACCACATAAAGGTGGATCTTATAGATGTAGAACAATCCCTTAATGAGTTCTGAGCACCACAGTTATCAGGGAAGCATTTGAATACCATCTGCATACCGAAGATAACTTTGTCAAGTTGATATCTTAAGAGAAGAAGGGATTTTTGAGAAGATTATTTTAATGGGGAGGAAATTTTCATTGATTTTCTTTTGATTACAAATTTGATTGCCTACATACATCAACTTTATTGCCTTGCTTTTATAATGCATTGCATTCTCTAGAGTATTCTAGGAATGCCTTATCTAGAATATCTAAAATAGGATATTCTAGATTTTGCCTTTTATTCAATTCATTAATACAATTGCTAATTTAGCAATACAATTATTTGTTTCCTAAAAAGCCAAGATTATTTCCAACATTCCCCCGTAAGCTTGGTTTTTGAACTCCAAGAAGATCTCGCAATCTTTTAAAATTATCAAGCTTTAATGCTTTTGTGAAAATATCAGCAACTTGATTATTTATTTTGCAAAAATTCAACTGCACCTCTTCATTTTCAATTGCTTCTCGAATGAAATGATGTTTGATGGCTATATGCTTCGTTCTTCCATGATGGACTGGATTCTTAGCTATAGCAATGGCTGATTTGTTGTCACAATGGATAGTCACAGCTTCTTGATTCTCACCAAAATCATTTAGTATTTTCTTCAACCATATTGCTTGTTGGGTGGCTAGGCCAGCTGAAATATATTCAGCTTCTGCAGAAGATTGAGCAACTGTTTGTTGCTTCTTCGAACACCAAGAAAATGCTCCTGATCCAAGAGAAAACACATATCCAGAAGTGCTTTTCATGTCATCTATACTTCCTGCCCAGTCACTATCGCAAAACCCAATTAAATTAGTTTCAACATTATTTTCATATTTGATCCCATAGTCCAAAGTGCCTTGAATATATCTCAGCACCCTTTTTGTTGCACCTAGATGGATATGACTAGGATCATTCATGAAACGAGAAAGTAGGCTGGCTGCAAACATGATGTCAGGTCTTGTATTAGTAAGGTAAAATAAATTACCAACTAGGCTTCTGTAGTAACTAGCATCAACCTTCCTTCCCCCATCTTCTTTTTTTAGCTTTTCATTCACAACTAGCGGTGTATCCACCAGATTACACCCAAGCATTCCAAACTTTCTCAATATTTTCTCAGCATATTTCTTTTGACAAATAAAAACTCCATTATCACCTTGAGAGATTTCTATTCCAAGGAAAAAATGCAGCAAGCCCAAATCATTCATTTCATATTTTTTCATCATTTCTTTTCTAAAATCTTCAATCAACTTTAAATTGTTTCCGGTATAAATTAAATCATCTACATAAAGTGCAATAATTAGAATACCGTCCATACCTTGTCGTTTGACATACAAAGTAGCCTCATTTTTGCTCTTCTCAAAGCCTTTCTCCAAGAAATAGTTGTCAATATTGCTATACCATGCTCGTGGTGCTTGTTTTAGCCCATAAAGCGCTTTCTTTAGTTTGTAAACTTTTCCTTCTTGTCCTTTAATCTCAAATCCTTGAGGCTGCTCCACGTACACATCTTCTTTCAATTCTCCATTCAAGAATGCCGATTTTACATCTAGCTGATATAGCTTCCATCCTTTTTGGGCTGCAAGTGATATTAAAGCTCTAATGGTGTCAAGACGTGCCACTGGAGCGAATGTCTCTTCGTAGTCAATACCGGGCTGTTGAGAATAGCCCTTTGCAACAAGTCTCGCTTTGTTCTTTTGAACTGAACCATCTGGATTATGCTTCACTTTGTAGATCCATTTTACTCCAATGGTTTCTTTGTATTTTGGCTTATCAACCAACATCCATGTTTTGTTCCTTTCGAGTGCATCCATCTCTTCTTGCATTGCCTTCCTCCAAGCATCTTCTTTAATCGCTTCTTCAAAATTTTCTGGTTCCATTGCGCAATAGTTGCACCTAGCAAAAATATCATCCAAACTCCTCATTTTTATTGGGGTTGAGCTTGGAGATGATGAATTATGGCTTGTTGTGGATGAAGTGCTAGATGGAGAACTTGGTGTAGATGAATCACATTGGTTATTTGCAAGTGTAGTTGGATTTTGTTCTAAAATTATTGCTGGAATGGTTTTATCCTCCACTTTCTCCTTTTGCCAATTCCAAGATGTCTTCTCATCAAATACAACATCTCTACTGATGATTACTTTCTTTGTCTTCAAGTTGTAAAGTCTATAGCCCTTTGACACAGAACTATAGCCAATAAAAATGCATCTTTCACTTGCTTCTTGAAGCTTTGTCCTTTTTTCTTTAGGAATTTGAGCATAGCAAATACTCCCAAAGACTCTAAGATGATTCACTGAAGGCTTTCTTCCACTCCACGCTTCAAACGGCGTCATGTTCCATACAGCTTTTGTTGGACATCTATTCAGCAAATACACAGCTGTATTTACAGCCTCGGGCCAAAATTCTTTAGGCATGCCTTTCTCAAACAACATTGATTTAGCCATCTCCATCACTGTTTGATTCTTCCTTTCGGATACACCGTTTTGCTGAGGTGTATACCTAACGGTTAGTTGCCTCTCCACACCTTCTTTTTCACAAAATTTATCAAAATCATTGGAGTTATACTCCTTTCCCCTGTCACTTCTCAAAACTTTTATGGACTTGCCACTTTGTTTCTCAAGAAAAGCTTTAAACTTCTTAAATATAACAAACACTTCAGATTTTTGTCTCATAAAATAAACCCATGTCATGCGGGTCAAATCATCAATGAATAAAATAAAGTGCCTGTTTTGAGCATGAGATAATGTGCTCATAGGACCGCATACATCCGTGTGTACTAATTCCAACACTTCTTTGGCTCTCCTTGATCCTTCTTTTAGAAACGGTTGCCGATGATGTTTGCCAAGTACGCAGCCTTCACATACTCCATGTTCTTTTTTTTTTATTGTTGGCAACCCGTACACCATCTTCTTTTGTGAAAGCAATGCGAGACTATTGTAGTTTAAGTGCCCAAGTCTCTTATGCCATAAACAAGTGTCGTCTTCCTTTTTTGCCATGAAGCTATGATTTTTCTCATAATTGAGATGAAGGGGAAAGCTTCTGTTTTGTGTCATTTTTATTACAGCAACAACTTTTCCTTTTGAATCAAAAATTTTACATTCTCGATTCTCAAATTGAAGAGAATAATCATGCTCTAAAAGTTGTCCAATGCTCAACAAATTCTCATCTAATTTAGGAACATAAAAGGTATCATGAATAACTTTACCTCCTTGCTTTGTTGCAACTCCAATGCTGTCTTTGCCTTCAACTTCAACATACTCTCCATTGCCAAGTTTAACTTTCGAACCAAATGAAGAATCTATGTCAATGAATGCACTTTTGTCTCCTGTCATATGATTGCTACATCCGCTGTCCAGGTACCATATATTCTTATATTCTTCAGTTCCCTTTTGACAAGCAAAGAACAAGCTCCCTTCCATATCTTCCGCTCCGGCAAATGCTGTGTTATGTGGCCTACCAAGGCGACAGTCCTTTTGAATGTGCCCAAACCTTTTGCAATTATGACATTGTGGCTTTCCTTTGTTCCAGCAGTCCTTTTCTTCTTGAGAGCTTTTTTGGCAAATTCCACACCATTTATTTGTTCCTTCATCTCTTCCTCTTCCGCCATAGGTGCCTCGACCTCTTCCGCGTGAATTTCTTCCTCTTCCTTTGCCAAATCTGCCACCTCTAGAAGACTCGCCATTATTTTGTTTTATTGTTTTGTCATTGTTGCATTGAGTGGTGAGTTTGGACTGAAATGCGTTCTCAACCGTCTTTTCCATACGGCGTAACAACCTTTGCTCGTAGGATCTAAGTGAATCCATCAAGCCTTGAACGGTCATGTTTGACAAATCTTTGGTTTCTTCTATAACAGCCACCATAGGATCAAATTTTTCAGTTAAGCTTATCAAAATTTTATCAACGATTCTACGATCGTCAATTATATCTCCATGAGACTTCATTTGATTCACTAATTCGGACAGCCTATTAAAATACTCATTCAAACTTCCATTTTCTTTCATTTTTTCATTTTCAAAATCTCTCTTTAGAGACTGAAGTTTGACAGTTCTCACCTTTGAATCCCCTTCAAACTCTTGTTGCAAGATTTCCCATGCTTCCTTGGCTGTTTTTGCTCTCATAATTCTTGGGAATATGGTGTTTGACACTCCTCTTTGAATCATTCCAAGAACTCCAGCATCTGTGATTCTTTTCTTTTTTAATACTTCAGTTTGAGCTGCTGTACGTTCTGCCGCAGCTGTTGAGTCTTCATATCCTTGTTTGATGAACTCCAAGACATCCAAGAAAATGAACAAAGTCTCCATTTTTACTGCCCAAAAATCATAATTTTCTCCTTCAAATAAAGGAACTTGGACATTGCTATAGGTGGAGTTGATGCTTGTTAAAGCATTGCTTGGAGAAGCCATTACTTCGCACTTTTTTTTTTTAATTGCAAGGATCTAGGGCTCCGATACCACTGTTAGGAATATTTTTTAAGAGAAGAAGAAGGGATTTTTGAGAAGATTATTTTAATGGGGAGGAAATTTTCATTGATTTTCTTTTGATTACAAATTTGATTGCCTACATACATCAACTTTATTGCCTTGCTTTTATAATGCATTGCATTCTCTAGAGTATTCTAGGAATGCCTTATCTAGAATATCTAAAATAGGATATTCTAGATTTTGCCTTTTATTCAATTTATTAATACAATTGCTAATTTAGCAATACAATTATTTGTTTCCTGAAAAGCCAAGATTATTTCCAACACAAGGGTAAGTGTCCCCCGCTCAGTAGACCACATAAAGGTGGATCTTATAGATGTAGAACAATCCCTTAATGAGTTCTGAGCACCACAGTTATCAGGGAAGCATTTGAATACCATCTCCATACCGAAGATAACTTTGTCAAGTTGATATCTTATGATCAGAGAGTGCACTAATCAAATGCACGAACATTTTATAAGAGATTGGTATGATCAAACTTACCAATTTAAATATCTGATATGCCAAAATGAATACATCGATATACCTTTTGTAATTAGTTTTTGAGTTCTTTAATCTTCCAGATATAAATCATTTTTTATGTAGATTTTTTTTATAGTAAATATGCAGATATGCATACATTTAAGGACCATATGTTTACCTAAGTTTGGAGAATAAGGTCTACTTGCTCAAATATACAAGCGAAAATCTGTAGTTTTATTTGAAAATGGTCACGAAATAAATTTCAAAAAATATTATGGGTTTTTATTTGATTTTTCCCATGAATACATTGCATGTCTGAATGATGTCTTCGTGTATTTGCAATACTTCCGTAAAACATGTTTATATAATTGAATAACCATATTGAAGAACAATTGCAGTATTAAAATATCAATATAAGTTTAAATATTCAAACTTTACACTACATAAACCAAACTGTTATGTTGGTAAACATTATTTATATTCGAACTTTATATTGCATGAATCAACCTATAATGTTGGTGCATGCTAACTTCATTCTACTCCTTGATGTAATATAGTAAGTATATTGAAAGATACAAATTTGTTGCTATATCATTAGAACTAAATTTATTGACTCACGAAAGAGCAGCCAATGCAAGTAATTATAGGAATATCTGCCAATGCTGCCAGTATTTGATAATGGTAAGAAGGTTCAAATTACGGTAACTAAGAGGGAGAGAATTTGTCATAACCCTATAATGTTGCTAATAATAATTGTCTATTACAGTTCATCTATAGTAGGATGCTATTATAAAAACGTTGTTACCAGTTGTAAGCACATAATAAAAGGTATAAAAGAAATATTATGGTATAATATTGTTATTTATTAAATATTACCATATGAAACAGGAAGTCTCAATCTTTTTTTTTTTTTTTTGAAGTATATGCTAGAAGATCTAATATATGATGAGACATCAAAGTTTTTAAGGGCTGACATAATTTACCTTAGAGCACACATATTAAACAAGGAATGTTTATAAACAAAAAGAGCATTAATAAATAAAGATAAATTAAAAATGGGTCCATGATAGGCATCAAAAATTACTAAAGGACATGTACGTACAGAAACAAATATATGAATAAATTGGAGACCAAATCTATTTGTATCCTGGATGAAAATTGACCTTTAAAGATAAAATTATATTAATAGATCTTTACATTATTAATTTTGAATATGAAGTACAACATCAGAATATAATATACTAAAGGTTTGTATGTCCTGCTCATAACCTCTCAGCGGACTTCAACAAAATCAAAGGCTGAGCAACATTGTAGATGATAGTGAGCATTGACTATCTTTCTCAACATAATATTCGCATCAAGGCTTGACCCAACTAGAGGCTAAAACCAGTATGGAAATAAATAGAAGTAAAATAGGAAAATTAAATATCAATCTAGCTCCAACTGCTATTACTGTTGTACCTCCTGAAGCTGATATTCTTTCCAGTTCAACCACAAACTTGTAAAAATATATTCAATTGATCATTTCCTATATATTATTAGTACGTGCTTTTACATATTATGCAAGCACTGATTGGTTTAAAACTCCTAAAAGCATTATAAAATATAAACTTAATATCTTTGCATATACATGTTTATTAAATACATTAATTAAATGTCAGTGTGTGTGTATATGTATATGTATGTATGTATGTATGTATGTATGTATGTGTGTGTGTGTGTGTGTGTGTGTGTATATATATATATATATATATATATATATATATATATATATGTGTGTGTGTGCGCGCGCGTGTGTATATATATATATATATATATATATATATATATGTGCGTGCGCGTGTGTGTGGTTTGTGCGCGTGTGTGTGCGCGCGCGTGCGTGCGCGTGTGTGAATTCATTCAAACCATTTAATGCAAAAAGAAGTTATGTTGGTACAGGTAATACCATTTTAGCTATTTGTGTAATCTAATAAGTTAGTTGGAATATAAATATAAGCAGACGTACATTTAATATATCACTAAAATTAAAATGATTATGTAATAAATAATATAATTTTAATGATGTTTCAGGAAGATAAATTAATGCAATTACCAGGATAAAAGTTGGCAACAATTTTAAAGTATCAATGCATATTATTCTGGTTGATTATATGGGAGAAGGGTTAAATCAATTAACTGAGGTGGAGAGAATGGGAAGGTTAGCTAGCATTTTGGAGCTAATAAAAAAAATAGAAAGGGCCACTAGTACTGCGACACGCATGGTACTTGGTTGATCTTCTCATAGCCAATTTAGAAGTTTCCTAGTATGGTACAATATAATATTGCTATAAATAAGTCTTACCATTTATGCACAACTCATCCATGATGACCAAAGAATTATAGTCTCACCAATTTATGATACTATTATACAAAAGTTGTTACTAAGTATAAGCACTAAAGAGAAGGCAGGAAAAAATATGACTATTCTTCTGTCTGAAAACATAATTAAATGTTTTACAATATATTTACATCTAAGGTTAATTATGAGGTCACGCAGTTATACCTATGATTTCATATTAACTAAAACATATTATTTTTAAATACAGCACATGGGTTTATAAAATACCGTTATTGTATGCTTACAGAAAAATTAAAATGAACAAATTAACTATTTCATTGAGAAGAGAATTAACTGTCAAACAAAAGTAACAAAAAAAAGAAGAAGGAAAGATACGATTATATATATGTTTAAAACATAAACCTTTTATATTATATTTAGTTATTTACATCAAAGGTTAATTACGAGGCTACTTAGCTACATCTAAGAATTCTATCTATGTGAACGTTTTATAATTAATGAATCATCTTGATAAATTAAGACAATCAATTCCATCTTATTTATATCTCAAGGCATATAAATACATGTTACTTATAAACAGAGCACATGGGATTGATATAAAGTAACATTATTGCGTGCTTACAGAAAAATCAAAATAAACAAATGAACTATTTTACAATGAAGTAGTTAATTTTCAAACAAAAGTAACCAAAAAAATGAAAGCATGAAAAAAAATTGTGTTACTTAAAACTTTATTGTTAATTAGTCTACAACTCACGATTTGGTGTGTAGTAATTTTAAAATTAATGATCAGTTTGCTGAGGTACCTTTCCAATAGAGAGTCAAACAACCCAAAATTTTAAGCCAGTCGATTTACTCCCTGTACTCTATTGATTTACTACTGCTCTAGTTCAAACTCTAATTGCTTCTATTATTTCCAGGTTTCCGTCTATGCTCTTGCAAACGCTTCATGTAGTTTCTGTTGCAAAAGATATGCAATTTAGTAAGCTCGTTTTGTTTCAAACTTATATAATTGTAGATATAATATTGGAACTAGATGGTAAAATGTATGTAGGATTAGTGGATTAATTTTCATTATTATTTATGATAGCTTCCCCTCGATTGTCAAACTAACATAGATAAACATTATTTTATAGTATTTTGATGCATTTTGCTCTCGTTATTTCATTGAACTAGCTGTTTAGATTGAAAGTTTATCCATTTTAGCTACCAAATTAAAAGTAGAATTTCCAAGGTCTATCTTTTGCAATCATGCAAGAGCATGGCATTAAAGTTCAATTTAGTTAAATGAGAACGCGGTGACTACTAGAAAACATACAATAAATTTATACCCAAAGCATCATGACCAATATAGCACAAGGTATATAAAAATCATATACACCGCAACCAATGTTATTTCTTTTCAAAGTTCAAATTAAACTTGATTTATACTTACACATTATATAGTTTGTGGACTTTTCAAATAACAAACTTGATAAAGATTATACTCAAAGGCTTGCCGTAAAACTTCTAAATGTGAAAATAAATAAGCAACAATTATTTTTGCTACCATGATTATTAGAAGCTTAACTATAGCAAGCATAAAGGTTTCTAAGATAATTATTTTTTGGATCTGAAGTGAAATATTTTTAAGTATTTGAATCTGATTAAAGCTAGCACACGTTGAAGATTAACTGCTCATATAAAATTATTGAACTTTATAGTAGGGGTGGGCATAAACCGCACCGCAATGCGGAAACCGCCCAGACCGAACCGCAAAAGCGGTGCGGAAAACCGCACCGGATTCTCTCTCTAAAGAAAACATCCCAAACCAAACCTACTCACAATGATACGGTTCAGTTGCGGTTTGAACTTTTACCAAACCATATTAAACTGAACCGAACCGCATAACTACGCCGGCAATGTTATGATAAAAAAATTAACAAATTCCTATCTAACTTTTAATTTAACGATATATATTCTATTTTCAACATATGTTGTAGTTATACCAATTCAAGAAAACACTATGTGTTTTAACCTTCAGGTGACACAACGTCATACAATCGTAAATTGATTGTTGATGGAAGTAATTTTATTGTTTCATATTTAATACGGGTTCAAACTGGACTGAACCAAAATCGGACTGTATTACATCAAAACCGAACCATTTGAACAGTTAGTATAATGGTTTGTATTTTTGCTCAACCGTTTGATGCGGTGCGGAAGCAGTTTGAGCTTCAAACCGCACCCACCCCTAGTTTATAGTTATGATAAGTTAGCACATTTTATTAAGGTAAGAAGGTCTACCAACTCTTGCTATATTATATCAAATATCAATTATGAATTACTAGTTATAATTATAATATAAAAACAAACAAAACCCAACTCTAAGTTGCATATATCTTCATCAGTATTATCCACTATTATACATTACCCATGCATGCAAATTTGATAACTTAAGTTACGTAGCATATTCCATTCATATGCTTGTTTTAACTACAATATCCTAATTTAATGATATCCACAATAAATAAACACGTAAATTCACATTAAGAGGGAATGAATGAAAAAGTTTGATTTACTTGATATTCAATCAGTTAAGTTTATTTGTCTCCTTAAGAAACTTTGTCATTGTTTATATAGAAAATCATGTGAAGTATGCGGCTACTTACATGACCATGAGGTGAAGCTTGGTTTAATACATCATTAGTACATACATCCAAATCTAAATGTGTAAATTTAAATACATCACTAAACACCAAAATCTACACACATCCAAATCCGAGAATTTGTAGTCATTAAGGAATCTTACCCAAAATTGATAGAAATTGCAGAATTGAGGTTTTGTCGAATAGGATTTGACTTGTTCTGGTAAAATGCAAACCAAAGAAATACGTTTCTATTTCATTTGAAACCTTGAAATTCATATAACAAAGGAACAATGAAAAATCATAGGCATTACAGATATGAGGACGCACTCGCCTAAAGCATAAATAGTGAAATTTTATGGGCTAAAAATAAATTAGCCAACTTAAACTCAAAATTAGATCTTAGAAATAGGTGTTTAAACAAATTTAAATAGCACAGCAAACTCACTAGTACATAACGCATTGACTTGCCTATTATCAACCATATATCAGCTACAAATTAATGTACATGTAAATTTAAGCAGTACTGCAAACTTATCGGTGCAGAATAAAGATAGTAGCAGATCATACAAACTAAAATGATAATTATAAAACTAGTAAAAATAGAAAGAAATCTGTTGTTGCAATTGAGAGCCTATACACTGCTATATCTGAACTTGAGGGAGAAGATGCAAATTTGTATGGAGTATGAAAAGGGCAGTGGAAGGAATAAAAGATCATTCAGATCCAAAACTAGTAAAAAGCGATATTTTGATGCTGATTCATTTTACAGAGTTGACTTGGTGAATCGCTTAATCAGTCTTCCGTCCAAACGATGATTCAACTTCTTAACACTGAATTTTTTTTCATTTAGCGCTTCTTCCCTCAAACAAACGCAAATATCCTTTTCATTTGCTGAAGGTATTAACAAGTAAGGGTAAAATTAAAAATATTACCTATTTTATACAACTCCATTGCTGATTTGAACGAATCTGGAATGAATCGAGGAGATAACATAGATTTATGGTTGATCGAATCGGCAGTGGTTGACTTACAGGATGTTGGAGTGAATCGAAGATGGTCGACTTGTTGGAGTTTGTTGAGTGAATCAAAATATTTAGGGATTTGGGAGAAGTTCGGTTCCAGTGGAAGTGATGGAGAGTTCGTGGAGGGAATAAAAAATTGTAGGGATTTCGGGAAAAGTTTGGTCCCAATGAAAGCGATGAGGGAATTTTAACTTTTGCGGCCTTTTTTTTCACTTCGTTCCGCGCTGCTTTTCGCTCCGGCCTTCTTGGTGGACAACCTATCATAGCGGAATACATTTATAAATAGCTAAATTTATTCACTATTTCATTTACTTTATTTATATAGCATAATTTATTTGTTATTTTCTTTTCATTTAACATTTTGCTATAGCACTTTTTTATACCGCTATAATACGCTGCTATGTATATCATATTTTCGTGTAGTGATATAATGTGATCACAATCTTGGACGCCATGGCTAAATATCTAATTTTTGTCCAGTTTAATTAGCAAAAGACGATCTTTTAATTAAAAATGTGTAATACAGAAGAGTTTCTAATTAGAAATATTATTGGTAAATCATAGTTTTGACGGTGTGAACCCATTGATGATATTCATTAATTGATTAGTATGCCTTAGTTGGTTGGTAAATATGTTGATAGATTCATTAAATATGGAAAGTCGGGTTCAAACCAATGTAGAAACTATGTTGATATCGTAATCGTGAAAAATAGATGTGTAGAGGAGGTCGAGCAAGTCCTTCAGTAGACATCAATTGACTTAGACCTACGAAATATGGATAGTAAATACAAAGAGATGGATACAGAGTCAACTGAATACGAGGCATCAAAAATTGAGTTTGTAGCGGCTTAAGGCTCAGGTGGGTATGGGGAAGTATGTGGTGCAAATGGATTTGGCAGCGATGGGTGGAGCTAGAGACGGAGGTGATGTGAGTCAACGGTTTGGTCCTGAGCACGGTAAAATCGTAATTTACCAACAACATAGAGAAAATTAATAAATAATCATAGCTAAAGTATAGTAAAATTATTAGTCAAATAATTATTTTAAAAGATAATAACTCTCATAATATTTCGTATGCAATTCGCTTTAGCAGGATCATGGAGAAACAACAAATGGTCAAGTGTGTTGTTTACTGCATTTTGAACTAATTCAGAAAGGTTTCTTATTATAATGGATTAGTTATATGATGGTTCTACTAGGATGTTTTGGTACACTGTGATGAAATTGGTCATCAGTCGCACTTCCGACATTTGGAAAAAATGAGCTAGAGCCTAATCAACTAGCTTCGAAAACAACAAAGCAGTGATAAGTTCTGGGCTTGATCCTAATATTATCGCAAACCATTAGGTGAATATTTAGCATGTACTTAACCTCATTAGTACAGTACTTTATCGAAATACTTAGAACTTTAGGCTCAACAATATGCATACATTTGCAGCCTAAATCTTGAACTTTGGACTCAGATGTGTACATACGTTTGTGGCATATAAGTTAAGACTTTATGCTTAGTCATTTGTGCACATCTTTGGCATATGTATCGATCAATATTTCATGTATTGAATTATTTTCATTCGTCTGAGGTCATATGAATTTTATGCACTTGTAGTTTTTTTGAATTTCTACGTGACCTATTTCATTGCTTCGAGATGTTGATTTTTTTATTAAATGGAATAGTTATATAGAAAATTCAGACTTGTAGTTTGGAAGCGGTTTTAAGTTTCAAAAGTTCACTGATAGAATTAGTGTGTGGTTAGTAGGCTACATTAGACGGCACATTAGTCTAATTGTTGTAGCCTATAAATAGGATATAAGAAGAGACTTTGAAAGTTTCCCTATCATTTAAACTAGCCCAAACCCTAGATTTGCTCTGAATCTCAATTGAATTCACTAGAATCTATCTTAAATCATCTGTAACTAGAAATTTGAGATTAGAACTTTGATTAGAATATTATGCATATAAGTTTGGATGCTCTAAAATTCGATTTATTGTTGTATGGATCGAATCCAAACTTGATCTACTCAATTTTTACGACATGGTGAGCAGTTATGATCTTTCACTTGTCTATGATGGATCATATATTAGGATTTGATATTTATATGCTGAAATTGCAAACTTAGGCATGGAATTGATTAAATCTAGTTAGAATTTTGTAATTAAACCATAATTACATGTTTGTATGATTATAATATATAATTATCCTAGGTCTCATTATGTATGTGCATATAAGCTCCTTTTTGTAGGTAGACCTATAATTAGATGGTTATTGCTTCTTGAATCGAGTGATTTGAATATTAAATTAAATGAAATTGTATGATTTGAACTGACTGACTCAATGCTATATTTTTCTGGATGTTATTCTTTGAGTTATATTCTAGTGTTGTGATTGTTTAGGTTAGTAGATTGGAAAATCGAACACTGAAAGCTTAGTTTGTTGGAGCTGCACAAATCTTGGAAGGTAGGATCTGGAACAAGGCAGAAAGATGCTTAGAAACTTGCAGGAGATTTATTGCAAGTGTATAACTCGGTATTGAATCATATCTATTAGTCGGTACTGAGTTATATATAAGTAACATGGATCCATAGTCTTCATGGATGGCTAGAGCATGAATCCAAGAGTGGTTTTATGGCTTGGGGTTAGGAATATGTTAATTATGGAAGGATATGAAAAGTCATCTTTTATGACTTGAACCATGATACATAGAAGAGAAAACTGGGATGATATAGATGATAGGTCAAGGTCTATGGCATCAGAGATAAAGGCACTAATATATGGAAGATACTAAAGGGGATTTAGCAAAGTTTATGACTCATCAACATGCCATACCTATCACTCGATATCAATTCATAGAGGAAGGTCTGGGTGGCTATAACTCATGGGCAAGGATAGATAGTGGAAGTGGATCACGCTTGCGGTAGTGGCTCATTCACATCAAGTAGGATAGTGATCTTATAACATGATGAAGTTATATGTTAAATTTGGTGATACAAAATCACAAATTGATTGGAGCAAATTTGCAAAGAATAGAAAGTAAATATTTTTATAATGGGAATGCATTGATTGCATTTAATGAGGTGGTAGAGAAATAAATGAAGGGATTAATTTCTTCCATCTATGCTAAAGAAACAGATTGATTTACTTCCTATGTTTGCACATTTGTTGTTATGGTAATTTGCCTCCATTATATTATTACCATATGTTGGTAATTTAATTGATGACTCACATAGATTTGCATTGGCTATATATTGAGGGGTAGACTTTAGTGTAAACCCATCCTGGCTTTGAGCCAGTGATCCCCAATGGTGTCTCTTCTTGTTAAACCTGATTGAGGTTTGGATATGTAAACTCTTATTTTGTAATCTCGTGTAATTCTCTCATGTGGAATAAAATCTCTCTCCGTTAGACTGGACGTACACTATGATGATAGTGGAACCAGTATAAATATTGTGTCTCTTTGTTTCTTTGCTATAGTTATTTACTATTTTGTTGATGTAATAGAATAATTGCTATCAATTATTGCACAACAGATTGGTATCAGAGCGAGGTGATTTGTCTTAAATTGTGCATCAATTATTTCTACAAAGGTTGGTAGATTCAGTGGTGATTATGCTATTACTATTTTGGAGAAAAGGAGACTTCGGTGGAGGAGATTATGTCGAGAGTGAAGAGCGTTCCAATCTGGGAACTTTGACGTGATATGGAGTTTACTGCGTTGAAGGGACTATTGGATTTGGGAAGTTTTGATCATGTTTCTGACAGGGGTCTTCATGTTGATGATGCTCGAAGGATCCAAGATGATCAGGAAAGGAGCTCAGGTCAAGTGATAGACGGGTGCCAAGACAGAGATCATTGTGGTTTAGACAGGGGTCTTCACGTTGATGATGCTCGAGGGATCCGGGGTGATCGAGGAAGGAGCTCAGGTCAAGTGTTAGACGGGTGTTGATGTGTATTGCAAGCACTTTTAGACCGTTGGTTTATGCGTGGTGCAGCTCATGGTGATAGATGCATCTTTTGCAGGCGGTGGGTGAAGCTTGTAATGGTTTTGATTAAGTGGCAGGAGAAAGATTTTTTGTGAGTACAGAGATTTGTATTTTGACTCTATATTTGAATTGGTGATTGAGAGAATTATTTTTTGGTCTTGGTGGTATTGAGATTACTTTGGTGTCTGCCTTCTTTGTTATTTTGGATATTTGCAATAGTTTGTTGGCGGACGGGGACGTTGTCTGAACTCGTTAACAATTGTGTGATGGGGGGTAGCTTTGCTGGAACCCATTAGGCAAATATTCATTTTTGGTTTCTATCTCATTGTGAGACTTTGATTGAAGGTGGAGTTTTGTTGAAGAGTTTTATGATGTGAAGAGAATTTGATTGGAGATGGGGGTGCTGCAGATATGTGATTTTGCATCAAGGTGGAGTGTTAAATTTGGTGATACAAAATCACAAATTGATTGGAGCAAATTTGCAAAGAATAGAAAGTAAATATTTTTATAATGGGAATGCATTGACTGCATTTAATGAGGTGGTAGAGAAATAAATGAAGGGATTAATTTCTTCCATCTATGCTAAAGAAACAGATTGATTTACTTCCTATGTTTGCACATTTGTTGTTATGGTAATTTGCCTCCATTATATTATTACCATATGTTGGTAATTTAATTGATGACTCACATAGATTTGCACTAGCTATATATTGAGGGGTAAACTTTAGTGTAAACCCATCTTGGCTTGGAGCCAGTGATCCCCAATGGTGTCTCTTCTTGTTAAACCTGATTGAGGTTTGGATATGTAAACTCTTATTTTGTAATCTCGTGTAATTCTCTCATGTGGAATAAAATCTCTCTCTGTTAGACTGGACGTACACTATGATGATAGTGGAACTAGTATAAATATTGCGTCTCTTTGTTTCTCTGCTATAGTTATTTACTATTTTATTGATGTAATAGAATAATTGCTATCAGATTAGATTGGTGTTCAATTGGCAAATCTAGATCCTGCTTATTGTTCTTCCGCAAAGGCACATAAAAGTCATAACAGTTTGGTATCAAAGCAAATTTTGCGTAACATTATATTCCTTCAGTTGGAGACTCGTACTTGAGTCGCAATCCAATATGGAAACTTGGGATTTACGGGGATGCAAATGATAGGCTGGATTAAGTGGGCATGGCTCATTATCCAGGATGGAGTTGGGAAGACTCAAATGCTATGAGAGTGCGAAGGAATCGTTTATAACTCATAAGGTTCTTTGTATACTAAATGTAGTTTTATGGTATAGTATGGACACCCGTCGAGTAGTTGCGAGGGTTTGAATATGTAACGTTTAACGGTGAACCACTTAATAGCTATTTAACTATTAACTGTTAATTAATTATCGGTTCCAAAGTATGACTTTACACATACAGTCTTTGTCAGGACTCGATACTATTTCCATTGAGTTTGGATGGTTCTTTACATGAAGAAAATATATAAAAAATGTCAACTTTTATGATTAGATATTTGATGGCCAAAACAATCTTAAAAATGCACGAAAATCATCATATTGGTGTGTAATCTCGAATTGCGATGAAACATATACAGTTAGGGCTATAATAATAAGGCGACGAACGTAGTGAACTATCATGGAGATTTATATGCACCAAATGTTCGTGCCAACTCAAAATGCATGACCGTTTTATATAAGAATTCAAACAAGTAAATTAATTAAATTTGAAACCTAATCCACTTCTCCTTCTTATAAACCCAACCCGTATCGTTCTCTTTCTCCTCCCTTTCTCTATTCCATGAGAACATAGCTGTCATCTTCTATCACTGTTCAAAGATTATTTTCGTAATATTTAGGTAATTAAAAATCCTAAACTAGCTTTGTTAAACTCGTATTGATTTGCGTTTTGTCTTATACCCTCAGTTTGAGGTGTGAAGATGTTTGGCCAAGGCCTAATATTCGGGTGGTGATCTAAGATCAAATTTTCTAGTAATTTTATTAAGTCAATGAGAGGAGGAGTGTAGGTCCCCATCGTCTTCGGCTTAGGGAGATGCACCGACATCGAAAAATTTCAGGCATCCGATCACTGTAGGAAAAATATGACTCTCCCTTCTACTCACGATATCATGATATTGCTTTTACATTCAGGAATCCATGCTTGTTTTAGTTAGGTATAATAGCAGAAAGGTTGCAAAGATTGGTGCACTGATGAAAACAATACAAGGATTCATCGAACATTGGATGATGAATCAACGGATATAGACGTAGTAATGGACAAGAAAATGTACAGACATGCACGTGTATTTTATGCAGTTGGGAAGATAATTAAGGAGCGTATTAAGAGATAATTAAGTAAACTAATTTTATTTAGGCTAATTTAATTGTTAAATTATCACATTATATCTTTTGCATAAAAGACCATGTTGGATGGGTTATTTGTTCGGACCCATAGTGGCGATTTCTATGCTTTGGAGCAGGTTCGGGCTGATTTGGCTGACTTTTTTTCTCACTTACTATGATTGTTAATATAGTATAAAATTAATTTTTTTTAATGATTTCTAACTTTATAATAGGTTTCCTAAAATATTCAAATCTACATATCATTTATAGAAAGATTAAAATCATGTTTTAAATAACTATAAACTAATTACCACATTTTTTCATTTGTGCGTTATTTGATGGTACTTCTAATTTAGAACATTTTGAAACAAATCTGAGCATTGATCACATTAGATAGGTTCTACGCGTTTTATTTTTGCTATTATGGAGATTTGTGTGCTAATCTACGTACATGTATGACCATTAGTTGAATGATTGCTTATTTTTGTGTAGTTTGGTTAAAAACATTATTCAAAGGCGACATAGGACTAGGAAAATTTGATTTCCTAGAGTCGGGTGCTTATCAATCAAACATACATGTTGGTGTATATTGACTGAGCGCATAAGGATGACAGACTCAAATGGTTAAGGTAAACTCATGAAGGAGCATCAGAGCACGCAATGATGGGCTGACTCTTTATCCAATGATTTTGGGGAGCCGATTATGATGATTCATTCGATAGTGTTTCCAACGTGATGGCTCATTAACCAATGGTTTTGGTGCTTAGAAAACGATATGGTGCTTCGACGCGATGATTTCTCATCCGATGATTGTGATTCCATGATAGAAAGTGATGGATTCAACGATAGATGACTATATTTCGAGAAGAAGAGTAATGACAATGATTAAATGAAGAAGCAAATAGATAGAGTTGAGGACAGTTGTTTGAGCTTAATGATAAGTTGGTTGTCTACACCTCATTCAATTGAACTTGCTGATAAGTTTATCGCCTATGTTTGAACCAACAAAGGTGATTCCAAGTTGGGGGTCATAATAGTAGCTATAAGGATAGAATCTACTACAGATGATATGTGCAAAGGTATAATTGAAAAGCACAATTTAGTAGGTACTCGAGAAGAAGTGGTAGTGGGTGTGATGTTCCTCTAGGCTAAGTTGGGTCCTCTTTGTTTCCAAGTTGGGAGACTAATGGAATTTACCTGGGCTAAGTTGATTCCTTACCTTGGTCTATACAAGTTAGTACAACTTACGTCCTCGCTAACTTAGCGGCTTGGATTTGAGTATCACGGGGATCGAAAATTATTGTATATCATATGAATTGAGTGAGTGATCATAACGATGGATGTTAGATGCCATGTTTGCTTCATTCTTTATTACTCTTAACACTTAGACATGTATAGTAGACCCATGATGATCATTACAGAGTAGCATACGTCTTTATATGTGCTAATTCTGGGATGTAGTGGCATGACATATATGATTCTCCATACCCTATGTGTCATTTACTATTACAATTTTTTAGTATTTTGAGTTTTGTTTATTGCTCATACTAGACTGTTGTCTAACATTAGATTTTATGTTTCCTCATATTACTTGGGTACTCATCGACAATGCTGATGAGAGGGCTAGGTAACAAGTGTGAGCACTATTTGGAGCAACACAGGTTTATTTCGTTGTGTGACACTGTGAAGCTTTGACAGTATTATTTGCTATTACTGAAGATAGTTTATCAGTGAGTTTATTTATCTCTTTTATAGACTTCATTGTTGTTTTATATAACTACATGAACCTCCATACTCTAATTCTGTGATTTATATAGTTATTATTGCATCGTTTGTTTATTATTTATGATTATTATTATATGTTATCTGATGCACTACGAGACATATGATAGGTTCTATGATTATATTTTGTTTCTTTACTTCCTCTTTACTCATATTTTCTTCTCTTCTTTTCTATTTTTCATCTTTACTTCTATTTCTTTCCCTTGATAACCATTCTGGATCGATCTAATGCTTGTACAATAAATTATTAGGTAAAATAAGCATCTACGGTGTAGAGCAGACGTTGCTTTTCATACTAGAGCTTAGGTTGCATTAATTAACCTAAGCAGTATCGAAATTGAGAGTTAATATATAAGGGAGAGTACATATTTTATATGTTTTTGTCTTCTAAACTATATAGTAGTATATATAGCATAGGTTAGATTTGCATATGAGTACCATTAATGCAGTTTTTCTGGTGAGCAACTAATGTTCCTTATCATTGATCTAATAACAAAAGATATTGCTACTAACTTTATTTTCAACGTTTTGAAGATTAGGCAGGGTCGAGGACCACTAGTCTCACTTCATAGAACATGTTCTTAGTGATGATGCAAATCAATATTTGGACGCCTCGATTTCCCTATTTTGTTCTGGTAGTCAAGTGCAGATAGTCAACTACGTCAAGCTATTTATAGACTTAAGTGTCAATGAGGAAAATCTTTCTTTGGAACAGAGTTGACTATTGCTGCGTAAGAATTGTTTGATTTCTTGCTATGAGTTCTTCAATTACTTGGAGCAAGATGGTGCAGTGAGATAGAAGTTTACCTCTTGGAAATTCCATGGATGAGCTCGAATTGATTAAATGTCCTTATGTGCTGGTTCGCTAAATATCGATTCACTCGAGATCAGCTCACGGTTCAACTCGAAGAAATTTGTCTTGACCTCCTAAAAATCGACGTTGATTAAGGAGTATTAATTCCCGAGATAATGGTTTTGATGGAAAAAACTTTAGGTGTTATTATAAAATATAAATACTAGCATTCTTGCCAATATATATGTGTATATGCAGGTAGTAAAGAATGAAGACTGTACGATATAAAGATTCAAAACTGATGAATCGAAGATTGAAGAAATCAAGACTAAAGACTCATGAGTTTCAAGATTTCAAAAGATAAAGAATTCAAGACATCAAGATAAATAATAGAGTTTAGATTTATGTTAAAACTTCGTAATAGAACAAAAATATTTATTCTTACACTACACCAAACATGCCATTTTGTCACATTTTTTCGGGTCCTATTTGTAACGGTTATATGTGTTACGAATTTATAACGTTTATTACCATTATATTGGGTTATAATAGTAATTACCGTTACAATATATAATAGTTTTGAACACAAGGGTTAACATGGTAATTTTACCTTCAGCCAAGCGTCTAACCCTACCTTTTGTTTTTCGTTATTACGCTTACACCTCTAATCCCCAAATTTCATCATGCCTAGGTTTACTCCACCTTCGCTTCTGACTAGTTTCGATTGCCTCTGCCACGCCGATCGGCTCTGCCACGCCCACGCCGATCGCTTCTTCCACGATTGCCTCTGCCACGCCAATAGCTTCTGGTATTATTACTTCTTCAATTTTGTTTTAGGTTCTTGCTGTGGTAAATTAGTTTTTGTGAAGAAACATCTTGTCTTGAAATCCTTCCATGTTTTGGTTGTCTTGTTTTAGAAGTTACTATTAGAATAAATAATCTGAATTCAAAAGTGTGATGTTGTTTGTCGGTCTGTAGATCGCAGCAGCAATCTTGAATACTCCACTGAATCGATTCCTGAAGGTAATCTCAGATATCGAGCATCCCTCAACTGTAAAAAAATCACTCTGCTGAGGCCTTGAGGTATTAACAACAAATTTCTTTGTATAAATCCTTTGATTCAATGTTAACTAGTTTGTACATATTATGTTACAACTTACTTACTTATCATTGCTTATGATTTATTACCCAGAGAAAGTTGTCTGTGTCACAGTGAATGATTAAATGTTGGTTTTGCAGTATTCTCTTAGATCACCGTTGTTCAAAAGTTTAATAAATATAACGTTTTTTCCACCTTTGTATCATTGTTTTTGTTGTCTTTCATGAATTTATGAGTAATGATGCATTGGAATCCCAATGTTTGATTAACATTAATGTTCTAAATCGGTCAAAGTTAATGAGAGAGCATGGCAACTAAATTGATATCTCCTTCACCACATCGCGCAAAGAACATCAATTATATGTTTTAAATTATAAAGTTGTTTAAATATCCAATTTTTTAAAGTTTTACATTATAATAATTTTTTAAATATGCAGCTTTATAAAAGTGTGAAATTGATTTTAAAGCTATGTTATATGCAGTTTTTAATATGTGGTTTTTTAATACGTAGTTTTTAAAATTTGCAGTTGTTAAAATATTTTAAAAATGTAAAATTTCAATATGCAGTTCGCAAATTTTAGCTTACTTTAATTGTGTAAGTTAAAAATTGAATAAGAATTATAGAATTTGAATGTAAAATTTAATATGCAGTTTTTTCCCCTAAAATGCAGTGTATGAAAATGAAATGCAGTTTTTGTGGGTATGAATTATGAAATGCAGTTTATAAAATTGAATGTAACATTTAATATGCAGTGTATGAAATGCAGTTTTTTTAAATCCGTTTTGAAAAGATGCAATTTTTTTAAAAAACAGTTTTGTTGGTGCAGTTTTTTTTAAAACAAAAACAGTGCATAATATGCAGTTTTTTAAAAACATATTTTATATGGTTTATAGAATGCAATTTTTGTAAAATGCACTTTTTAAAACTGCAGTTTGGTCATCAATATTGCATTTATATGTACATAATTTATGTCAAAATTTGAATTTTCATGGTTTTTAAAGGTGCAGTGTCATACTGTCATGCGTAATATTTATATAGTTGGAAAACTCTAGAACTAAAAAGGCGAATCTGTTATATTTTGCAGCTTAAAAATTATCTCATATTGATATTTAAACAATGTTGTTTACAATCATTGTTATTTGGATTAATATGAAAGCCTGAAAGTCTGTCCAGTGCCCACAATATTTGGTCGGTCCTCTTCCTTTAGCTGCAAACATTGGCAAACCACGGTTCATTGCCTCTGTACTGTTAGCCCACATTCCTCAAAGTGCAAGTTGTGGTGCAAACAGTAAATAAATAATCAATTAATCAGTTGATTGATACCATTTATATTTTATTATTGTATAGGGTTCTTCAAAATTTAGAAATTGAACCCTTGTAAAAATTAGCACTTTAGCAATGTAATATTTTTTATGTTTGCAAATAGTATGGATGTTTAGCCAATGAGTAGTATAATTATATAGATAGTAATAATTATGCATAACAACCTGCACACATGCTACTTTGGTGTCTCTGATGTATAGATAGTTACAAGTGTTGCTTGTACAATTGAAAATGCATTAGCTACATAAGATCATCTGCAAAGCGAAAAGCTGTGTAGCCAATGTTTGTATTGCGATTCAAATATATGTACTCTTAGTGAAGCTTACCCTCTACATAAATCATATCACCTATCATCTCAAGTCGCCTTGAATACAAAGTCACAGTCAATTTGTTTGTTACCACTAAAAAAGGCATTTTACAGTTGATGATGCATACAATGCAACCATAATATTTGTAATGTATCGTTTGAACTCGAGATAATAGATACATTCATGCTCGACGCCTTCTATCTAATGTTGTAAAAATCGCTAAGCAAATATTAGATGGTAAGCATGTTCTAGGTACCAAGTGCTCAAACTAAAATTAATCGAAAATTATCTAAAGCTACGCATTTATGATAAGCTCAAGCATTTTAAATGAAATTTTATTATTATATTTAGTATTAGCAGATCTACAATAGGATATTATGAATGTGGTTGGACTTAGAAAAGGCCCTGAAGAAAAAATCACTGGAAAAAAATATTTTGATTCTAATAAGAGGCATCAAACATAAATTGATGCATAAATTATGCGTATAAACTCGTTTTTATGTTGGGATAAAGCGGAAAGTCGCATTTATGCGAAGTACACAAAAACTGTACCATAAACCTAGCCTAACATTTGAGTGGGATCTAAGCAGGAGTCTAAAAGGATTTTTGCTACAGAGTTTCTATCGTTTCCTCCAATGGTCACAACTTTTTCTACAGAGTCGCATTTATGCCAGTTTTTCCTTTTTCAACGTTAATAAATCGTCAACCATTTGTATTTCCCGATTCACTTGGCCCCCTCTTTTGGTTAAGTCTAGCATCTTGTCGTATCGCAGCCTTCCTCAATAGTGAGACTAACCGCTTTGCTTAGCTGCTTGTCAGTTAAAGGCCTTTGGGTTGGCTTTGATCGATTTATCGACAGGTCTGGACGGTTATTTTTCTTGGTTCTTCGCTGTGCTCACTTCAGTTCCTAGCTTGGGACTTGGATTTGGAGCCCAGTTTTTTGTGTTGAAGTCGGGTTTTGTTTGTTCGTGTTGCTGCCTTTTTGGTTTCTTTTTTGCTTCTGGCTATTTGTTATTTCTGTGGGATTTACTGTTGTAGAAACCTGCATTTTCATGTTAATGGCTTCTGTTTTGGTGGCTTGCAGTAGTGGTGCTACCACTTCTTGCTGTTGCATCTTGGCATTGTTTTTTTACTTGCATCTGTGTGTGAGATATGCACTCTTCTTAATGCTAGGTGATATAGTGGGTTTCTATTTCATATGTAGTAGTTTGCAAGTGATGTAGTGCCTCTATACGATTGGGTCGGTCTTTCTATTCCTTTATAAGTATGCGTAGAATCATTTCCGTATGCATGGGTAGTAATATGGACCAAACGTTTGAAGGAAAAAGGAAATGAATAATAAATTGTATATAGCATGCATGCAGTAGGTTCCGATACCCACTCAATGCACCTAATATGGTACAATGCATATGTAGAGCGAAACTGGTGGCCTGAGATTAAAAGGATCAAGCATTTTTTTGAACCTCTTATCCTCAGTTTTAGAATCTGGTACAGCTGAACCGCGCTTATCATATTCGTCGTCCTACGGTTATAAATAATTCCTTCGCTGAACTTGTCCTCCTTTCAAATAATTCCTATGGTTTATAGCGCATTCTGTATTTTAAACATCAGTACTGGGTTATATAAATTTTACTCAGAAATAGAAATACTAAATTGGATTAGCTTGTTAAAAAATGTGCAGTGATGTCTGTCTTTCTCCTGCACATAATATTTAAATAACATAATACTAACATGCTATAGGAAAGAGAGGATTCAAGTTAGAATATCAACAGAACAATTTCCACTTGGTATGGTGCAAACTTTGAAATGGCCTTAAATGCCAAATATATTTGATAATTATAACAATGTTGTTACTAGATTACAACAAGTATATGACTTAGCCTATGGGTACATCTCAAATTTTAATGGCACCAGTATGGTTTACATGAAGATGAACAGATCAATAAATATTATTCATGTAATATACTCTTTACATGTGCCAGGTGAGTTATGCTAACAATTTCTTTTCAAGAATGAAGGTAAACAATGAACTGAACTTGCAGAATATATTTATATCATAGGCCTTACAGTTAACATTTTTTTTATTTTTCTTGAGTATTTCCCAGTTGGCGTACAACATTTATCGATATGGCAGATGGCAGAAAATTCTACAACAAGTTTCTTTTCTTGGTCATTTTCAGTTATGGTCTAAGTGTATCGTCAATGTATTTCCGAATGGCATGTATTAAAAATCATACTTATCTAGAAAAAACAAAATAAATTTATTGTAGATACCAGTTTTATCTTTGCATCATCACAAATAGTTTGAATTCAAGGAGGCACTCAAAGTAGTTTCACAACCTTAAGGTGTGAGCTGAGAGTACATTTAAATATATATTTTTATGTCATGTGTGGATTCCTAACGTTGTCCTCTCTACACATTATAAATTACTAAATAGTGCCTGTCACATTTGTTTTACAGCCCAACTTCCTCCTGCACATTATCTGCAAATATAAATTACTTTTTAAATACATGTCTGTCTTTCTTCCACGGTTAAGGAAACTGGTTAAAAAAATTATCTATTGTGTATCATAATTATGATGCCAAAGTTATAGACTTCGAAAGGAGGAAATTCAATTATTTTAACATGATGTTGTTTGGATAATAAAGAACATTATATTAAAACAGTAATCACGCCTAGAATATAAAGTAGTTCAAAACGTTGAACTGTGAATCAAGCTATGGTTATATACTTTTTCCATACATTATTTCACGCAAATATTATATTTTGATAAGCAAAATAGCAATGAAAAAAGCACGGGTATTTTCAATTGCAGTAAGTGCTTAATTGTGCAGTTCAAACTGCATCATCATATAAGCCATAATTGTAAGTAGCAGCTAGTAAGCCTGTTAATTAGCGATTGGAAGTTATAATTTAATTGTGCATCTAAATATTTGTTACACATCCTTTTGCGGTTAATGGGATTCTCTTATGATCTATGAAAAGAATGGTTTATACTACTAAGTTCTAGGCTCATGCATTCCCTAGTTATTCATTCAGTTGAATGTAGAGATGTGAAGACTGCACTGGCTTTTTATAAATTGTTGTGAAAAACGATAAACGCAAATTGTTGTGAATTATGTTATCTAACTAATTGCATTGTTTTTTTTTTTTACAAAATATAACAGGCACAAGTGAAGTTCTTGCTAATGTCGAAACCTACTTCAAGAGAGTGGATTAGAATTCGACATAGGAATACCAATGAATACATACAAGGAGTTCGATATTTTTTGGACTTGGTGAAGTGTCATTCACCACCCGACTTTGAAATGTGTAGCTGCCCTTGTATGAAGTGTAGAAATTCGAAGAAGTTGCATTTTGAAATAGTTGAGAAGCACTTAATCATTCATGGCATGGATCCAACATACGATGAGTGGTTTCTTCATGGGGAGAGAAGCAATATTGACGTTAGGGTCACTAATACGCCAAATGTTACATATGATGCTTACAACCCCAATCAATCTCGAGAGGAAAACCCTATAGAAGATACTCTTGGAAACTTTATTGATGATGCATATGGAGTATATGATAGCTTAGAAGGAATGCATGATGGTAGTCAGTGGAAAAAATATCATGATTACAAGGAAAAAGCAAGCGAAAAATTATACCCCTTTTGCGAAGATGGTATTACAACATTAAGTGTCATCATAAAGCTTCATAATTTGAAAAAAGACTTTAGTTGGTCAGGAAATAGTATGACCGAGTTGTTGAAGCGATTGAAACGGTGGCGTCCAAAGGAGAATACAATACCTGAGAAGTACTCCACAATGAAACAAACGTTAAAAGATTTAGGAATGAAAGTAGAATGTATACACGCTTGTGAAAATGATTGCATATTATTTTGGAAGGATTATAAAGATGCAGTGGAATGTCCTCGATGCCATACTTCGAGATTTAAAACGAAAAAACAAGGAGAAGTGGAAAAAAATCACAAAACAACCACAAAAAGTATTGAAACACTTTCCACTAATTCCGAGATTAACAAGGCTGTACACCGTGCCATGGATAGCTCGAAAAATGTTGTGGCATAGTGAAGCAAAACCTTGTTGGAATTCGATGCGTCATCCCATTGACTCGGCTGAATGGAGATCACTTAAAAACAAATGGACCGAGTTTGCTAGAAATGGACGAAATGTTTGGCTTGGCATTGCTACTGACGGGTTTAATCCTAGTACCCTATCAAGTAGCTATAGTTGTTGGCACATGTATACGGTTCCTTATAACTTACCCCCTTCGTTGTGCATGAAACCAGAATTTCAAATGTTGTGTTTGTTAATTCCTGGACCAAGAGCACCAAGTCAAGATATCAATGTCTATTTGGAACCTCTTGTGGATGAGTTAAAACAACTTTGGGTAGGAGTGCTTGCACATGACATGGACAAGAGAGAACATTTCACTTTGAGAGCAATGCTACTATGGGGAATTCATGATCTACCTGCATTTGGAAATTTATCTAGTTGTGTAACACATGGTTACAAAGCATGTCCTGTTTGTGCAACAGAAACAGAATCAGAACACATCGGCAATAAGATTGTTTATATGAAGTATAGAAGATTTTTGAAGAGTGATCATCCATATAGAGCACTCAAATATGGATGGTATAAAGATACAGAGGATAAGGAACCTCCAACACGATTGATAGGATCGACACTGTTGCAAAATCTTGATCATATTACATAAGTACCAGGTAAATTACCGAAAACCAAAAAACGCGTGATAAATGATATCAATCGTGATGATGAATATTTTGAAAATGAGAACGAAGACAGTGAAATACCAGCATGGTACAAGAAGTCTACTCTTTTTTCCTTAGAGTATTGGAGTGGTCATAAGGTGCGACATACTATTGATGTGATGCACACCGAAAAGAATATAGCGGAGCATTTTATTAACATATTGTTTGATAAGAACAAACAATCTTCTAAATTTGCATTCGACAAAAATCACAAGACGCAGTGCTGTCAAGTTCTTAAGGATGCAAAACTTCCATCAGGCTTCCGGACTAAATTTAGCAACTTGGTAATTACACAGCCACCTAGTTTGAATATTAGAAAGTCATATGACTACCATGTTATAATTCAATATTTTCTACCTGTGATGGTTCAATATGCATATCCAAAGAACCGTGATTTAAGACGTGCATTATTACAAGTATGCTTATACTTCAATGTTATTTGTTCGAAGGTTTTAAATCGAGAGCATGTCCAAGCTTCCAAAGATATGATTGCCGAGGCATTATATGTGCTGGCTCATTATTTCCCTCCTTATTTCTTTGACATCAGCATACATCTCATGGTGCATTTAGCTGATCAAGCATTATTATGTGGACAGGTTAATTATACATGGATGTATCCATTTGAAAGGTAGGCATTTCATTTGCATGATTGTTAACTGATTTATGTTTTATTAGTTACATTAAATGTTTTTTTTAGAGCTATGAAGGAGTGTAAGAACATACCAAGCAATAAAAGATTTGTCGAGGGATCAATTTCTGAAGCGTATCTTGTTTCAGAGTCCGTTACATATGCAATGGAATATATGCCAAATCCGCGTGATGGCAATCATAGCTCTAAACAAGCACCGTTTTTAGATGAGAACTATGGCGATACTTATGAGCGTTCCATTATTGAGGGTAAAACAATAAAATTATCTATGCGATCTCTTGTTTGGAAAATATCACATACAAGCAAAAGAACCGGGGAAGTACTTCCATGTGCCGCTGAAAAATATGTAAGTAATCCGAACCTTTTTTTTATCAAGCTCTAGTTTGTTAACAATTACTGGTGAATCACATATATTTTCCACTTTTCTATGTATTATAATGTTTCCACCATAATTTCATTCACTTTGTTTCTATTTTACAGTCTGTTTTTAGTTTTCTTATAAGTCAGAACATTTTTTTGGGTTTATAAAATTCGAAAGAGGTCTGTGCAATCTAGCAATGAATGAACGATGTTTTACCGATTGGAAATAAACTACTATAAATAAATTTTGATGCTTAACGAACTACATAACGTCTGAATGTGGCATTTAATTAGAAATATTTTACACTTCAATTAATTATTGATGTATTATATTGTTATAAGAATTTTATTATTAGGCATTTCAGTCTTTTTTTCTATTAAACTTTTTCCTAACATTTTCCCATGTTACAAATATTAAAACATTTTAAAATTAAGATATTATGAGTTGATTTTTAAATGAGATCAGTTGTCTTGACAATGCTAATCACTCTGTCTTTTCATAATTACAATTCAACATGTTCTCAAACATTGTTTTCAAAATATGTATAAACTATATCAAGTACTTTTTTAATATTCTTTTACAATATACCTTACATTAAGTTGAAGCAAATGCTATCAAATTGGTTTAACTTTGGTCCTTCGGTGACAAATAATTTCCTACCATGTTCTATTTTATCGACTTATATGCCTTACTTTCTTAAATATTAGAACGGGAACCCGACCATGCTTAGTTGTATCCTATCTGATACTTTATTTCTAATTTGTTAAATGCAAATATGGACATTGGTTTAATTATGTTTAACTGTCTCTGAGTAACTATTGCCTTTCACAAACATCATGCAGAAAACAAGCTTATTGTTGTGTGCCATACCTTTCATCCTGCTAATATTTTCTCATATGTTACTAAACATGTTGCCTTATACCATTCCATGTTTGTTGGATTTTAACCACACATACGTAGCACTCCAGTATATTTGCAATGACTTACAGCATTGTTTTGTAATTAGTTAGTAAGGAAATCATTAGAAAGTTATTGCATCCCAAAAATGCTTCTTGGACATCAGCAAGTGAATTAGTATACATAAATAAAAAATTTCAAGTGACTGTCGTATTGTTCATGTTTACGTATTGTACTTGACTCATGTTTGTGAATTGCTGGTAACACACTTAGATGTATGATATCGAGAATTTGGTAGTGGCCCTAATGTCTAAAGCATCAGCACGATAGCTCGGTGTAACTAAGCCGAGTGGCTCAGTAAACCTGAGCCTAGTGGCTGAGTAAACTGAGCCACTCGGCTCAAGTTGCACTGAGCCTTGTAGGCTCAGGAAATTGAGCCACTCGGCTCAGGTTTACTGAGCCATAGGCTCAGGAAACTGAGCTTATGGCTCGGAAAACCTGAGCCTTGTAAGCTCAGTAAACTGAGCCGCTCGGCTCAGGTTTACCGAGCCCAGTGGCTCAGTTGCACTAAGCCTTGTAGGCTCAGGAAACTGAGCCACTCAGCTCAGGTTTACTGAGCCATAGGCTCAGGAAACTGAGCGTATGGCGCGGTAAACCTGAGCCGAGTGGTTCAGTTACACTGAGCCTTCTAAGCTCAGTAAACTGAGCCGCTCGGCTCAGGTTTACTGAGCCCAGTGGCTCAGTTGCACTGAGCCTTGTAGGCTCAGGAAACTGAGTTTATGGCTCGGTAAACCTGAGCCGAGTGGCTCAGTTACACTGAGCCTTGTAAGCTCAGTAAACTGAGCCGCTCGGCTCAGGTTTACTGAGCCTTGTAGGCTCGGTAACTTGAGCCACTCAGCTCAGGTTTACTGAGCTATAGGCTCAGTAAACTTGAGCCGAGTGGCTCAGTTTGCTGAGCCTTTTGTAGGCTCAGAAACTGCTCAGTTTACTGAGCCTATAATAGGCTCTGTAACCTGAGCCACTCGGCTCAAGTTTACAGAGCCTATGGCTCAATAAACCTGAGCCGAGTGGCTCAGTTTACTAAGCCACTCGGCTCAGTGCAACTGAGCCATAAGATCAGTTTACACTGAGCCAGGCTCAGTAAACTTGAGCCAGGCTCAGTAAACTTGAGCCGAGTAAAATGAATGTCAAACTTTCTTTGTTTGTTTTTAATCAAGCATCTTCAATTAATTTTTTTTTTAATTAGGCATAGACTCATATCATTGTATTTGTTGAACATCATAGGCTTTGGTTGAAGCAGCGGAAGCAAGACAAAGATTAGAAGGTGGCGATGATGCTCTAAGTCTAGATAATTTTGATAAAGATCCCATTGCTAAAGTTTTTGGAGATGATAAAGGAAGAAGTTATTGTCTTGCTATCAGTTCTACATGCAATGCAAAGCAAGTAAAAATAACACAAGCTTCAAAAGCAATTACCGCGGCAAAAGAGAATGCAACTAAGCAACAGTTAGCTAAATTGGTGAACAACCAAAATCAAATGCATGAAGACATCAAATCAATGAACTCAACATTAGCGTACTTGCAACAATCTATGAAGCTTCTTATCAATCAACAAGGAGGGAATACGACACCACGAGAAGAAGTTGCTTCTGAATATACTACTTCTAATGATGCCATTGGATCATCCACGAGAGATAAACAGTCGGTAGTGTTATTGTCGTCAGCATTAAAGGAGGTAGCGAAGGGATATGTAGGAGTGCAAAAAGTTTGTCATCACAGAACTGTACTAGAAGTAGAGAAAGCCGTTTGGGTGGAGGAAGTTCTAGATTCGGATGCGTCAATTTTTGACGCACCCCAAAATGGTATGTATACACTATCTGATCTTGTCGATGGTGGATTTGTAATTTGGTCCGTTAATCGTTTGCGTTTTGTGTAATGGTTGCATGTTAAATTATGATACTTAGATGTTATTTTGGTATTTATTATGGATGATGAATGATATTATGATTGTATGTTAAATTGTGATGTTGTTCGAAAAAGAAATTTTCTTTATGATATAAATTGTGATATGTTGTATTTGTTTTGAGATATTGTTATATTATATGTTGTATATTATTATTGGTGTATGTTGTATGAAATTACCTATTGCAGTCTTGATATAATATTCACATTAGTAATAGTTATAACTGTTAGTAAATTATTGTATGAAATAGTAAGTTTTATATTTGTAACAATTATTACTGTTATAAAAATATTGTTTATAACGGTAATAAATGTTATAAAATTTTCAGTACTAAAGGTAATAAGTGTTACAGATCACATATCTTATCACGGTATTAACCGTTACAATATAAACACATTATAACGATTTTAACCGTTACATTATTCGTGACAACAGTTTGTCACGTATGTTGTTGTAACGGTAATAACTATTACAAAATTCATTAGTAACAATAATAACTGTTATAAAAAGCCTTTTCTGGAGTTGTGTTATTTCAATTGTCGGTGGAACCACCTTCTCTCTTTAATAAAGGGATGGTACCCATGATCTTCTCTAATGGAATGTAATCCACAAACTTTTATAGTAATCTTTTTTATATTTTAAACAATATTTTCAAAACTATCTTTTAAAAAGAGTAAATTAGTATAAAGGAAAAGCATTATAATAATTTTTAAATCGCGGACGCAATTTTTATAGTTTAACCAGAAAGCCAACAACGTGATTTCTTCTTCAAACAATTCTGACATCATCGGTTTCTTCCTCTAACCATCTTCCGAAGTCATCCTAATTTGAAGCCACCACCGTCGTCTGAAAGAAATCGAACCCACTCATCGTCGTTTTCGAAGCAGTCACCTGAAGTAATCAAATTGCCTGAGAAATCGTCCTCTAAAGCCACCGCCATTCATGCCTCTATTTTTTCAGTGTTTAGATCTAAGTGATTCTTTAATTGTCGATATAGACATTATTGCAATTAAACTGAATACGTAAAATGATAATTGAATATAGCATCGATATATTTCAGTTAAACAAAGATGAAAAAAATATGCATTACAATACTTGAATTTTGCATCAGTATATTTAAAGTGAATTAGCATAAAATATGATGTATATAATAATATAAGTACTACTACAGAGAACTACCATGAATAAAATATCCAAAATGATAATTATATATAGCATTTTTTATAATGTAACATTCTGAATGCAAAGTCCATTAGCATACTTGAATTTTGCACAAGTATATCTAAAGTGAACTTGCACAAATAAAATATTCAAAATGATATAAATATTCGTAAAAAGAACTATCATGAATAGAATATGTAAAATGATAACTACATATAGATTTTTTTTATGTAACATTTTAAATACAATATTGACTTGCGTATTTAAGGTATGCAAAATGATAGTTTAATATATCATTTGGGTTAGTCCACATCATGCTTTAAATATGAAAAATGGTAGATTAATGTTGCATTTTAGTTATAAAGTTCAATAACATGATTACAGTATGCAAAATAAGACTTAATGTAGCATTTTAATAACAAGGTCCACTTGCGTATTTAAAGCATGCAACAGGCTAATTTAGCATAGCATATGAGTTACCAAATCCACTATCATGTTTTAAAAATGCAAAATGATAGTTTAATATAGCATTTTAGTTATGAATCCCACTATCGTGATTGAGTTATGTTTAATATATCATAGTTTTTGTATGCAAATTGATAGTTTGACATAACATTTAAATTAGAAATCCCACCATTGTGTTTAAAATATTCAAAGTGAAAGTTTAATATATCATTTTAGTTTTGAAGTTCGATAACAAGATGAGAATGTACAAAATAAAAATTAATCACCTTAGATAGGCTGTAAGCATTCCCAAATACAACCAATTGCAAGTTAAGACAACACTACAAGCATTCATATAGAACACACAAGAGCTTGAATGACACAAACAACGGTCAGCACAAAAGACTCAACCATTGCAACTATCACCACAAACTCATTCAATGTCTTATTTAGTGCAGACGAAAACAAGTTTGAATGGCCAAGATTAAGGGGCGAATCTCAAGATTTTTCCTTAGTCATGGATGTTGTTGAGTAATGAGAAGTTAGCCTATAATGCTGCCAATTGGTTAACCCATATGGGACAAGGTTGGCAAGCCAAACTCAAGCATGCTTTTGTTAGGGAAGACCAGGCCCAGCCTAAGTAGTAGGCGGGCGAGCCCATCACCTAGGGCTGCACTTCCAACGCAGTGGAGGGGGCAACAAAGTAACCTGTATGCCTTTAAAAACATTGCTCTATAATTAACATAGGGCATTAACTTTTCAAAGTTATCGATGGCAAGGTGGTAAGTCATTTGGCTGAGGTTCCAATGACTAGTGTTCAGTTCCTATTGATCGCATGTCTGTTCATTACAAATTTTTTCTTCTACATTGTTTTACTTCTAAATTTTTCTATTCAACACTCCTGTCCTCCAACTTCATCTTGGGCATCACATGGTGCTGGGATGGCTTTGGGGAAGACAACAGGATGACACATGGCTGTTGAATATCATGGACAGAGAAGGACATATAGTTATTGTATAGTGCCTCTTGTGTCACACAAATAGTGTTGTATAAGCCAACCATTTTGGTGGAAGTGCATAAATGTGATTTTTTTTGTGCATGGGTGTACATGCCTTTTGGGCAAAGGCTTGCCACGCTAAGAGAAATGGAAACTATGGAGCAGGCAGTTTGCCAACAAGATGTTAGTGTGAAGCAGATGATGGTCGAGGCATCCAAAATTGGTAGAGGGTGTGTGACAACCAGAGTTTTAATAATTGCCTACTATGAGTATTAATAATCCCTAAATAAATACTAGTGTGGTAATTAAGTTGAAATTATCAAATGAACTAGTAATTCTAGATTTAATGATTAAATTAGCGGTTTATAAGGATATTTTTTTGGTTTATTGCATTAGAAATAAGTAGTTAATCATCTTTTATGTTTACTTCAATGGCTAGAGGTTATAAATTGAAAATAAAATGTGGTTTCGTGAATCTTGATGCTAAATGGTGGTTTCAGAGAAAACTAGAATATTGAGCTTATTTATAATCCATTTTAGTGAAATTCAAGATTTATTTCTAATACGATGTGTTAGGAATAAATATTGATTCTATAATTGGTTTAATAAATAAATTAATGTTTGCAAATTTAAAATAAGGCTTAAATAATAATCTTGTGGAAAAACTTGTAAAATTAGGTGTTTCGGAATTTTTGTATTTATAACACATATAGTTTGTAAATTAATGTAAGTTTGTGTGTTAAGTTTAATTTTGAGAATTTTATTAGTACAAAATAATTAAATGTAAAAATTAATTGCAAAATATTATTAAAATTTGAAAAATATAATTTTTGTGTCATTTGGTGATTAATTTAGTATTAAAAGCTATTGAAATGTTTAATTTCAAAAATTGAACAAAATTTAGACAAGAGTGTTAAAATGTGGCATTTTTGTATAAAATTTAGGAATTTGTATATACATTTTTTAAGTGGTAAAAATGGATAAAAATAGTTTAAAAATTGTTGTGTAGTTAAAATCAAAGTGTTAGGGGTATATAAGGGCTAAAAAATGGTTAAGCGTGTCATTATGGCCCAAAATGGTGTTGTGTAGCTTAATTGACTAGTTTGAGAGCTTAGTTAGGTTACTTAGTCCCTAGTGACTAAGTTTAGACATAGACTTCTCTAGACATCTCTTGAGTATACATAATTTATAGAGGAAAAGATTTCCGCTTCATCTTCCTTAGTAAGAAAAAGGGAAGCCTAGCTAGAAAGAAGAAGAAAAATCTTCACTGTAAACTTCAATTTTCGGCCTCCAACTCATCTTAATTGCTAATTTGAGGTTGCCAATCTTATCTTAGCAGGTAATCATCTTAAAGCTTTGACTTAATTAATCAATTTCTATTTTTATTTGAGAATTCACTGTAAAATCTTATGCATGTAGCTGTAGTTGAGAAATCGGGGAAGAAAGCTCCAATCTCTTAGTTCTTTGGCCTCCAAAAGCTTCAAACCTCTTCCAATTTGTTGCAAATAATAGGTGAGGTTTCCCTCACACCTTTCTAGCTTGATACAGTAGTTTTCTATGTGAATTTAGTTGCAACAACCTATAAGTTATGTAAGTTTAATTCTTTATTTTTCTGAAGTGCAATCTAGCTCAAACCATTTTGAGTGTAACTTTCATGTTTCTAGTCAGATCCGGAAAATTTTGAAGTCTTGGAAATCTCATTGTTTAATCTATAACTTTATTGTTTTGAGTTTTGTGTGATTTCGATGTTTACATGGAGAAAAATCGATTCTTTTCCCGTAGTTCTGTCGTAGGCAGAAGTTACATATTCTAGCTGAAAATGATTTCAGACGTAGCTTCCACATTTCTAATCGGAATCTAGAAATTTTTGAAGTTCTGGAAAGCTCATCATTGAAGATATAACTCTGTTGTTTTGAATTTTGTGTGATTTCAATGTTAATGGTGTAAAATGTGTTTTTCCTCGCTTCTCTGTCGACAGTAGACACATATTCAAGCTGAAACCACTTCGGTCGTAACTTTCACATTATTGATCTAAATCCAGAAATTTTTTATGTTCTGGAATCCTTGTAATTTAATCTACAATTCTATTGTTTTGAGTTTTGTGTGATTTCGAAGTTAGCTTGGTGTGAAATCTGTTTTTCCTTGCTGCCCAGTCGTTGATAGACATGAGCTGCATATTCAAGCTAAAACTATTTCGGTAATAACTTTCACGTTATTGATCCAAATCAAAAAAATTTGAGGTACTTTAGTTAAAGCTACAACTTTTATGTTTTGAGTTTTGTGTGATTTCGAAGTGTACCTGGTGAAAAATGTGTTTTTTCCTCACTGCTCTGTCGTAGACAGCAGGCATATATTCAAGTTGAAACCATTTCGGTCATTACTTTCACGTTATTGATCAGAATTCAAAAACTAGAAAGCTCATAATATATGCCATAAGTTTCATGTTTAGATTCTCTATAATTTTGAATCTAATTTGTTTAAAACTGTGCTTTTGTACCGCTGTCCCAAGCACAATATATAGCCATTCTTTTATGATTATGTGACACATGCACCGATTTTTATAATTTGTTATCGTAACGTTTTAAGTATGAAATTATAGTTTTGTAACAAAGTATTGTTTTAATAAGGATTTATAGATATATTAGAAATCTTATTTTAATAAGAATTTCAACTTTACGGTTTCGAATATATTTCCATGAAACTATATTATTTTTCAAACCATTTTTTTAAGTACGATTTAATATAAGAACCACATGTATTTGCACACTTCAAGAAGATGTGTTGGTGATTGAATATTGTCTCATACCTCGCGGTATGGGACGTGGCAGTATACAATTTTATCTAATCCCAGATATGTCCAATTGAAGTAATAATCTCATTATTTTCCAGTGACCTCTGTGGTCCTATGTGCTATTCAATGTTATTTGTGATTTTTTTGTGATTTTTGTATTTCATAGTGTGAAACTGACTTACAATGTGTGAACCTTAAAGTGAAAATGTGTGGTATGGGACACACGATTATCGCTTTTTGGATTACTATCTGACGATTTGTGACACATTCCTGTGTGACAACCAGTACTAGACTGTAACAACCCGGAAATGCGAGCCAGTTGAAATTTTTTATTTTGGCTATTTTAGCAAATTTTTAATATTCAAAATGAATTATTTTAAACCAAAACGACGAGAAATTTATTTTGAAAAGAATTAGAACGTATAGTTTTATATAGATCGTCGTTAGAATATAAATATTTTATTTTAATTATAAAAGGAATTGAAAATGGCGCGGTAGTTCGATAATTCGATTTCAAACTTCAATTGAATGTACCAAGTGCAAAATAAACCGGAATTTAGCGAAACCAAAAATATTAGAATCTAATTGAGAATATCTTTCCAACGAATCCGAAAAATCAAAATTTCATAGCGGGAATCAAAAGATATGTCCAAATGAAAATTCAGAATAGTCGCTATGGAATTCAGGCCCTTAAAAATGGAAATTTTGCAAACGACCTCGGATTTCGACGAAACCACTTTTGTTGGATCCGCGATGTCAAGTTATTGCTAAATTTCAAATTTCATAATTTTCTGAATTAATATGTGAGAGTGGCAAAGGAAAACGCGTTTGACCAGTTTCAGTTGATTTTAATCGACTGGAAAATGGCCATTTTTCAAACGGTCTCAGAATTTGACGAAACTAGTTTTGTTAGGACCGTATCGTCAATACGAAGCTAGAAAATATTTTTCTGGAATTTTTCGAGTTAGTATGTGACCCCAGTAAATTGAAATGTGCGTTCAAATTCAATATATAGAGTTATATATTGATTTTGATGAAAACTGATCGAAACGATCGAATCAGCTTAAGATACATATCCCATTGTGTTCGGAATGGAGGTAATTAGCTATGGACGACAGGCGGTGGGCCTCGTTTAGATGTCAAATGAAAAAGTCAACTTTTTGAAATTAAATAATAAAATAATAAAAAAAACTCTCTTCCCTCTCTCCCCTTATTTCCTCTCAGCCTCCCCCCCCCCCCCCCAGCCCCGTGATCATTTCGAAAACAAATCAGAAGATAAAAAATAAAATAAAAATATAGCAGGGGGGATCGCGATCCGCCGCCCCCCGATTGGGTCCACCGCCGCGGCATCAGGGAGGCGCACGCCCCTCCTCTCCTCACCGCGAAGAATCCCTCCCCTTCCATTTCCTCTTCCCTCCTCCATCTCCCCCTTCCTCTTTCGTGCTCCCTCCTCTTTCCGACTGAAAACCGCCGCCCCCTCTGTCGACCAAACCCGCAACCCGTTAGCACCCCGAGCCCCACACCACCTGGCCGCGACCACCTACCCCCTCCCAGACCCCGCTCCAGTGCCTTCTCCACCCCCTTCGATTCCAACAGTGAGTTTGCTCATATTTTTTGTTTTCTTCTAATTTATTTTCAGTCTCCTTTCTTTTTATATAACATTAGCATGATAAAACAGAATTTTCACATATATATAGTTTAGTATTTTAAAGGTACGATGTTTATAATTTAAAAAGCAAAGAGCTATGATTTTTGTATAGGAAGAGGCGGTGATTTTGAATAGGAAAGTTCAATTTTTAATGATAGAAAGACGAGATTTTTATATTATAGAAAGGTTAAAAATATAATTTTTATAAAGTAGAAATATTAAAAATATGATTTTTTATATTTTTAGAAGAATAAAAATATGATTTTATATAATGTAGGGTAATAAAGATGTGATCTTTATAGAAGTAGCAATGTAAAGATATGATTTTTATGAAGTAGAAAGAATAAAAATACGATTTTTATATTATAGATAGTAAAAAATTTGATCTTTATATGTGTAGCGAAATAAAAATCTGATTTTTATTATATATATGTTGAAATAAAAATGTGATTTTTATGGTGATGAAACGAAAAGGCGAAATCTTTATATTTGAAAAGGCGAAATGTTTATATTTGAAATGGCGAAATCTTCATATTTGAAAAGGCGAAATCTTTATATTTGAAAAGGCGAAATCTTTATGTAGAGAATAGCGCGATAAAAATATAATCTTTATTATATGAACACTGTTGTAAAAATAGAATTTTTATCTATATAGTAGCGGTGTAAAAATAGAATTTTTATCTATATAGTAGCGGTGTAAAAATAGAATATTTATCCATATAGAGTGATAATAAAAATGTGATTTTTATATACATAGCAACAATATAAAAACGTGATTTTTATATATGTAGTGGCTACGGGCAACGAAAGTGACAAAAGGCGAGAACAGCGATGACTTCTACATAAGAAGAGTCGTGGCGTTTGGATTAGCTATTGGTGAGAACTTCTCACTTTAAATTTTCTTTTCTAGTTAAAAATATATACTAGGATGCAGACGGTGCTTAGCAGCACCCGACACCCATCGTCCACAGACCATGGATGGCTTGTATGTTTGATTGTTTGTTGTGGTGAAAATTTTATTGTGTGTTGTGAGATGAAATAAAATATTTATATAGCTAAAAATATTTTATCGTTAAAAATATAATTTTTAACGGATATGTGAATAAATAAAAATCTGTGTTTGTATATTTGAAACCCCACACGGGTATTGGGATAAAATACGGCATACACTAATCCCAATTATTTAATTGTATGTCGATCGATTGGTCGACAGACTATATGAGCGTTAATTATCTATATTTAATGCTTGTGCAGTTGTGTAGTGCACTTTGGATGATGGTTGATTATTTATCGTTGTGATTATATACATGTGTTGTGTGGAAACCATATAATTAACATTATATGGTAATTGATTGGGCCTCATTCTAATTGGGAAAATAAAGAATATTATAAAATATATATTCATGTGTTGAATAGAATATATAATCAGGTGTTGACGATAATCATGTGTTGAAAGAAATATTTTAACAATAAAATTTACATCTTTATCATATTTAAAGTTAGAAACTGACTGGGAAATAGATAAGATGAGTGGTTTCGTGGGTATTGATTTGATATTGGTTTCGGCCTTCGGCGTTAATACTTAGGGAATCATTCTCTTACTACTTTACAATTGGAGTCTGATTTAAAAATCAAATGATAGATACCATAGTTTTATAAAATATATTAAATAATATAAATAGTCATGTGTTGACAGTGCTCATGCGTTGAGAATATTAATGTGTTGAAAGAAATATATTCATGTGTTGAATAGAATAAATATTCATTTGTTGAATAGAATAACGAATTTATTGAAATATATAAAGCCGTGTTGATTAGAGTTGCGCCATTTTGATGTGAGCGATATTTATATCGATTATATTCGTTTTTATAATGAATATAGAAAAGGAAGTGATTTCAAAATATAACGTTTTTAAAATATTATCATTTGTATATCGATGATGTGGAATATTCAATTTTGATTCAAAATTGAATATGAAGTTGAAATCGTTTCAAAAACGAATTTGAAACGATTTATAAAATACCTTTTGAAAGGAAATCGATGAAATATACATAATATATATATTATATATATATATAATGGCTTGAATAGAACGCGCCGCGGCAGTTCGTGAATTTCGACCATTGATTTCGAATGGACATTATGGGAGATCCGACCGTCGGATTTTCCTAAAACCGGAACCATTGGGTTCGTATCGAAAAGAGCTTTCCAATGAAAATTATAAATTTGAAATCTAACAGTTGGATTTGGAATTATGTCCAAATCAAATTTGGAAAAGGTCGCTGTAAGTGCAGTTCGATGGCCGTTGTTGGAAATCGACTGTACGGGCCTTGATAAAATTATTAAAAATATCAATAATTTGTGTAAAATCATAAGAAATGATTTGGAAGAACTGGGATGAAAAACTCTATATTTGAGAGGATAAAAATAGATTTTTATCGAAATGAACTAGTTTTGAACTAGAATTAAAATCTTTTTATTTTTGAAATAAATAAATTGAATTTGAAATGGTTTTTAAAATAACCAGAAATTTCCAATACGTGAAGTGGAAATGGATTTGAATCGAAATTATCTTCGAAATATTTCGATGTTGGATTTCGTGATTATACAGATATTGTTATGGGAATTTGAAAGATATATTTATATCGTTATTTCCAATATGATATTTGTTGGTTTCAGAATTTGATATTGAATATAAGCCGGTATATTTTCTATTCAGAGCCTTGTGTTTAATATCAAATGTGATTTTGGGTTTATCGTGAACCGTGTTTTAGAAGACATTGGTTCTTTAACCCAGTTAAAGACAAGATATTGATTTTTGAAAAGATTAAAACTAAGTGGAGTTTTAATGAATCTTTAATTAGATTGAAATGTGAATTGATAATTTAAATTATCAAATCTGAAAGGTGATCGAGAATGAAGTACCACCAGTTTTTCTCCAAAGCGATAGTTAAATCTTTAATTAGATTTGAACATGAAATGGTAATTAATTTTACCGATAACACCGTGGTGTTAGATATGGAGTATTACCAGTTTTGCTCTAGGGGATGAATAGGTTGGGATTGGGAAATAAAATAAATAATTACTTCGGTATGGTTCGCTAATCCCGACTGGTTTGAAATGATATCCAAAGGAAGATTAAAGAATAAATTTGGAAGAATTTATCTTTGATAAAATTAATGGGAACCTTTCCCTAAGAATGTGGAAATTTGAATAAAAGAATATTCTGAATTGGAATGAGGCGTAGGTTGTGTTTGTGTAACACGTGTTTATTATATATGCGGGTTATTCGGAAAGGCCGGGTTTATACCCATTCTGAATAACCGATTCGACGATATGTCGAAGATGAAGACGGTGGTTGAAGACCGGAAGTCTTCACATCGTTTGGGGGATTACTGATGATCTTGATTGGGATGTACAACCAAGATGAGGGAATCAGTTGGTGATTGTCCAGAAGTAATTGGAGATGGATGGATATGCGAGGAAAGTGCCTCCGGTTTCGTTCAGACCCAGAACGAACTTGTAAATGGACTGTGTGTCTGACATTGGATTTTATTCTGTGTTGATTGATCTCTATTAAATCTACATCTGTTTGGCGGCAGAGCATTTATTCTCTTGCTTAACGCCCTTCTTTGAGACGTACGAGCTCTGAGGTTGTATATCGATGGACATCAGTCGCATGAACTGAATTGCCAGTGTGGCACGCGTAAGTGGCAATTGATCAAGGCTTCTGTTGAAAAGCAAAGTCTTATAGTTGATGATCAAAGCACGGCCTGTGTGGCGCAACTTTGTGTATAGCGTGAATTCACGAGCCTCACACCTCGGTATGAGTCAAAAACGGGATAGTGACTGCAGGGAGAGCACGACGTTTCTTTCTAGCTATGGGTGGTGTCAGTGCTTAAACTGGCTGACATTTATATACTTTTCACCTGTGTGGTTGTTGGATACGAGGCGCCTCGGATATAGGTCTGTTAGGACCGGGAAACGTGTGCTCAGGAATAACTAATCCTCAAAAGTAAGAGAGGATCGGCCCTGAAGATCCAAGGATCATAGTGGGGTCCTGAGACATTTTCTAGAGTATCTCGAATCGGTGAGGAGCTTGCCCCTTGCCTCGACTCATGACGGAAATCCAATTTCCAATACGTGACTTGCGGTTTTATTTGTAGAGCCTAGTATGGCGACATGATAGATGGTACCCATGCCGCCTATGATTGATATTTATGATTTGAATTGTTTTGACACTATACACTTATAATAGTATCAAATGATTTGTTTTAAACGTACCAAGCATGTTTGGCTATATAAGGGAAAACCCTACCTCCGGCTTGCGTTGCATTGTGTGATGGGACCTGGGTCTTATAATAGCTTCGTTTTTCTAAAAAGCATTGCGCTGTTTTATTATATGCATTGATATTCTTGGGAGGAAACCCGTTCCGTGTTATACAGCATGGTCCCTTGAATTACTCTCTTTTAAAGTAAAAATTAATAACTGTTTTAGTTCTCACACCAGTCACATGACTGACCTGGAGTTTATTGTTTTAACCTAAACTCTGGGTGCCCCTATTTTCCATACGGGCAGCTAGTAGTTTTGGTTTTGCAGATTTATATTCATAGGATCCTGATTTACAGCTGGAACAATACTCGGAAATCTCTGTATCTGTGTATTACTTCTAGTTGTGTCTTGTATTATTTTCCACTGCTATGTATTGTAATTTAAATCTCTGATATTTTCTATGTAATATTTATTCATACTCTGTATATTCTTGTATTCTGATGGAATTGTTGTAATTAACAATGAAATGTTCTTCTGTCTGCGTTCCGGTGTGTGTTGTTCTCAACGCAATCCGGGCTTTCCTTCACGGGGAAGTTCGGGTCGTGACAGTTTGGTATCAGAGCTTTGGTTTATAGAGCTTGAGAACAAGACACATTAGAACCGAATGAAAGAATTCATCAGATATTGGATTAGAAATATCCAATTAGAACGACTCGTTAGAGATAGGATCAGTAGTATCCTAGAACGAGTGTGAAGAGTATATTTTTCAAATGAAAACAATATTATTTGGAAAATTTAAATTGTTTTATACGTATTTGATTATTAATTTATATTGAATTTGGACTATCCAGTATATAAAGGTTTTGCATATACGCGTCATGAACGTATATTCGAAGTTTTAATATACTGGATAGATATAGAACCACACTCTAGTAGCTCGGAGATGTTCTGATGGTGGTTCGAAACATCATCAGCATTTATGTTCGAGCTTCGAAGGTGTGATATCTATATATTTCCATTAGACTAGTGTGAGAACCAAAATTTACTTAGGATTATCTGTTGTGATTTGGCATCAAAAACATGATTATCTGTATATATATCAAATTATGAATTTGAAACGATAATCCACCAATTGATTGATGGTTGTGTTGTTTGATTATTGTTTGATTAATTCAATTTTGAACCGTTTAGCCTAATTGAACCAAATAGTGAATTGTATTGAAAATTAGTCGCATTTGCTTGCATATACATGTACTTACATTGAACTGGTCATAGCAAGGAGGTTAGAGGAGAAGAATAAAATTTGTTTGCCCGACAAATAGGTACATGTTTACCATAATTTACTGTTTTGTTTGGGTGATGATGATTTTATGAGCCGATTGGCTAGCCGCTTGACTTTTTCTCTTTCTTTTGGATTGAAGAAGGCCATGGGAGGCTATATGAAATATCCCGAAGTCCCCGGTGCAAGGGAGGTTATGGCGAAATTTTTCGAAAATTTAGGGTGTTAACTAAATTTTTGAAAATTTTGAAAAGTTCTTAGAAACTGAAAAGTTGAAGAACTTAAGCCGTAACGAAAACAATGGAAGTTGAGTTGATTAGTTAAACAACTTTCGGCTTCGTTCCTTTTCAGGGACGAAAAGTTTTAAGTGGGGTAGATTGTAACAACCCGGAAATGCGAGCCAGTTTAAAATTTTTATTTTGGCAATTTTAGCGAATTTTGAATATTTAAAATGAATTATTTTAAACAAAAACGACGAGAAATTTATTTTGAAAAGAATTAGAACGTATAGTTTTATATAGATCGTCGTTAGAATATAAATATTTTATTTTAATTATAAAAGGAATTGAAAATGGCGCGGTAGTTCGATAATTCGATTTCAAACTTCAATTGAATGTACCGGGTGCAAAATAAACCAGAATTTAGCGAAAACAAAAATATTAGAATCTAATTGAGAATATCTTTCCAACGAATCCGAAAAATCAAATTTCATAGCAGGAATCAAAAGATATGTCCAAATGAAAATTCAGAATAGTCGCTATGGAATTCAGGCCCTTAAAAATGGAAATTTTGTAAACGACCTCGGATTTCGATGAAACCACTTTTGTTGTATCCGCGATGTCAAGTTATTGCTAGATTTCAAATTTCATAATTTTCTGAATCAATATGTGAGCGTGGCAAAGGAAAACGCGTTTGACCAGTTTCAGTTGATTTTAATCGACTGGAAAATGGCCATTTTTTCAAACGGTCTCAGAATTCGACGAAACTAGTTTTGTTAGGACCGTATCGTCAATACGAAGCTAGAAAATATTTTTCTGGAATTTTTCGAGTTAGTATGTGACCCCAGTAAATTGAAATGCGCGTTCAAATTCAATATATATAGTTATATGTTGATTTTTACGAAAAATGATCGAAACGATCGAATCAGCTTATGATACATATCCCATTGTGTTCGAAATGGGGGTAATTAGCTATGGACGACAGGCGGTGGGCCTCGTTTAGAGGTCAAATGAAAAAGTCAAAATTTTGAAATTAAATAAATTAAAAATAATAATAATAAAACTCTCTTCCCTCTCTCCCCTTATTTCCTCTCAGCACCCCCCCCCCCCCCCCCGTGTTCATTTCGAAATCAAATCAGAAGATAAAAAAATAAAATAAATATATAGCAGGGGGATCTCGATCCGCCGCCGCCGCGTCAGGGAGGCGCGCGCCCCTCCTCCCCTCACCGCGAAGAACCCCTCCCCTTCCATTCCCTCCTCCCGCATCCATCTCCCCCTTCCTCTTTCGTGCTCCCTCCTCTTTCCGACTGAAAACCGCCGCCCCCTCTATCGACCAAACTCGCAACCCGTTAGCACCCCGAGCCCCACACCACCTGGCCGCGACCACCTACCCCCTCCCAGACCCCGCTCCAGTGCCTTCTCCACCCCCTTCGATTCCAACAGTGAGTTTGCTCATATTTTTTGTTTTCTTCTAATTTATTTCCAGTCTTCTTTCTTTTTATATAACATTAGCATGATAAAACAGAATTTTCACATATATATAGTTTAGTATTTTAAAGGTATGATGTTTATAATTTAAAAAGCAAAGAGCTATGATTTTTGTATAGGAAGAGGCAGTGATTTTGAATAGGAAAGTTCAATTTTTAATGATAGAAAGACGAGATTTTTATATTATAGAAATGTTAGAAATATAATTTTTATAAAGTAGAAATATTAAAAATATGATTTTTTATATTTTTAGAAGAATAAAAATATGATTTTATATAATGTAGGGTAATAAAGATGTGATCTTTATAGAAGTAGCAATGTAAAGATATGATTTTTATGAAGTAGAAAGAATAAAAATACGATTTTTATATTATATAGGTAGTAAAAATTTGACCTTTATATGTGTAGCGAAATAAAAATCTGATTTTTATTATATATATGTCGAAATAAAAATGTTACTTTTATAGTGATGAAATGAAAAGGCGAAATCTTTATATTTGAAAAGGCGAAATCTTTATAATTGAAAAGACGAAATCTTTATATTTGAAAAGGCGAAATCTTTATGTAGAGAATAGCGTGATAAGAATATAATCTTTATTATATGAACACCGTTGTAAAAATATAATTTTTATCTATATAGTAGCGGTGTAAAAATTGAATTTTTATCTATATAGTAGCGGGGCAAAAATAGAATTTTTATCCATATAGAGTGATAATAAAAATGTGATTTTTATATACATAGCAACAATATAAAAACGTGATTTTTATATATGTAGTGGCTACGGGCAACGAAAGTGACAAAAGGCGAGAATAACGATGACATATACATAAGAAGAGTCATGGCATTTGGATTAGCTATTGGTGAGAACTTCTAACTTTAAATTTTCTTTTCTAGTTAAAAATATATACTAGGATGCAGACGGTGCTTAGCCGCACCTGACACCCGTCGTCCACAGACCATGGATGGCTTGTATGTTTGATTGTTTGTTGTGGTGAAAATTTTATTGTGTGTTGTGAGATAAAATAAAATATTTATATAGTTAAAAATATTTCATTGTTAAAAATATAATTTTTAACGGGTATGTGAATAAATAAAAATATGTGTTTGTTGATTTGAAACCCCACACGGGTATTGGGATAAAATACGGCATACACTAATCCCAATTATTTAATTGTATGTCGATCGATTGGTCGACAGACTGTATGAGCGTTAATTATCTATATTTAATGCTTATGCAGTTGTGTAGTGCACTTTGGATGATGGTTGATTATTTATCATTGTGATTATATACATGTGTTTTGCGGAAACCATATAATTAACATTATATGGTAATTGATTGGGCCTCATTCCAATTGGGAAAATAAAGAATATTATAAAATATATATTCATGTGTTGAATAGAATATATAGTCAGGTGTTGACGATAATCATGTGTTGAAAGAAATATTTTAACAATAAAATTTACATCTTTATCATATTTAAAGTTAGAAACTGACTGGAAAATAGATAAGATGAGTGGTTTCCTGGGTATTGATCTGATATTGGTTTCGGCATTCGGCGTTAATACTTAGGGAATCATTCTCTTACTACTTTACAGTTGGAGTCTGATTTAAAAATCAAACGATAGATACCACAGTTTTATAAAATATATTAAATAATATAAATAGTCATGTGTTGACAGTGCTCATGTGTTGAGAATATTAATGTGTTGAAAGAAATATATTCATGTGTTGAATAGAATAAATATTCATTTGTTGAATAGAATAACGAATTTATTGAAATATATAAAGCCGTGTTGATTAGAGTCGCGCCATTTTGATTTGAGCGATATTTATATCGATTATATTCGTTTTTATAATGAATATAGAAAAGGAAGTGATTTCAAAATATAACGTTTTGAAAATATTATCATTTGTATATCGATGATGTGGAATATTCAATTTTGATTCAAAATTGAATATGAAGTTGAAATCGTTTCGAAAACGAATTTAAAACTATTTATAAAATACATTTTGAAAGGAAATCGACGATATATATATAATATATATATATATAATGGCCTGAATAGAATGCGCCGCGCCGCGGCAGTTCGTGAATTTGGACCATTGATTTTGAATGGACAATATGGAAGATCCGACCGTTGGATTCTCTTAAAACCGGAACCGTTGGGTTCGTATCGAAAGGAGCTTTCCAATGAATATTAGAAATTTGAAATCTAACGGTTGGATTTGGAGTTATTTCCAAATCAAATTTGGAAAAGGTCGCTGTAAGTGCAGTTCGATGGCCGTTGATGGAAATCGACTGTACGGGCCTTGATAAAATTATTAAAAATATCAATAATTTGTGTAAAATCATAAGAAATGATTTGGGAAGAACTGGGATGAAAAACTCTATATTTAAGAGGATAAAAATAGATTTTTATCGAAATGAACTAGTTTTGAACTAGAGTTAAAATCAATTTATTTTTGAAAAAAATAGATTGAATTTGAAATGGTTTTTAAAATAACCAGAAATTTCCAATACGTGAAGTGGAAATGGATTTGAATCGAAATTATCTTCGGAATATTTCGATGTTGGATTTCGTGATTATACAGATATTGTTATGGGAATTTGAAAGATATATTTATATCATTATTTCCAAAACGATATTAGTTGGTTTCAGAATTTGATATTGAATATAAGCCGGTATATTTTCTATTCAGAGCCTTGTGTTTAATATCAAATGTGATTTTGGGTTGATCGTGAACCGTGTTTTAGAAGACATTGGTTCTTTAACCCAGTTAAAGGCAACATATTGATTTTTGAAAAGATTAAACTAGGTGGAGTTTTAATGAATCTTTAATTAGATTGAAATGTGAATTGATAATTTAAATTATCAAATCTGAAAGTTGATCGAGAATGGAGTACCCCCAGTTTTGCTCCAAAGCGATAGTTAAATCTTTAATTAGATTTGAACGTGAAATGGTAATTAATTTTACCGATAACACCGTGGTGTTAGATATGGAGTATTACCAGTTTTGCTCTAGGGGATGAATAGGTTGGGATTGGGAAATAAAATAAATAATTGCTTTGGTGTGGTTCGCTAATCCCGACTAGTTTGAAATGATATCCAAAGGAAGATTAAAGAATAAATTTGGAAGAATTTATCTTTGATAAAATTAATGGGAACCTTTCCCTAAGAATGTGGAAATTTGAATAAAAGAATATTCTGAATTGGAATGAGGCGTAGGTTGTGCTTGTGTAACACGTGTTTATTATATATGCGGGTTATTCGGAAAGGCCGGGTTTATACCCATTCTGAATAACCGATTCGACGATATGTCGAAGATGAAGACGGTGGTTGAAGACCGGAAGTCTTCACATCGTTTGGGGGATTACTGATGATCTTGATTGGGATGTACAACCAAGATGAGGGAATCAGTTGGTGATTGTCCAGAAGTAATTGGAGATGGATGGATATGCGAGGAAAGTGCCTCCGGTTTCGTTCAGACCCAGAACGAACTTGTAAATGGACCGTGTGTCTGACATTGGATTTTATTCTGTGTTGATTGATCTCTATTAAATCTACATCTGTTTGGCGGCAGAGAATTTATTCTCTTGCTTAACGCCCTTCTCTGAGACGTACGAGCTCAGAGGTTGTATATCGATGGACATCAGTCGCATGAAGTGAATTGCTAGTGTGGCACGCGTAAGTGGCAATTGATCAAGGCTTCTATTGAAAAGCAAAGTGTTGTGGTTGATGATCAAAGCACGGCCTGTGTGGCGCATCTTTGTGTATAGCGTGAATTCGCGAGCCTCACACTTCGGTATGAGTCAAAAACGGGATAGTGACTGCAGGGAGAGCACGACGTTTCTTTCTGGCTATGGGTGGTGTCAGTTCTTAAACTGGCTGACATTTATATACTTTTCACCTATGTGGTTGTTTGATATGAGGCGCCTCGGATATAAGTCTGTTAGGACCGGGAAACGTGTGCTCAGGAATAACTAATCCTCAAAAGTAAGAGAGTACCGGCCCTGAAGATCCAAGGATCATAGTGGGGTCCTGAGACATTTGCTAGAGTGTCTCAAATCGGAGTGGAGCTTGCCCCTTGCCTTGACTCATGATGGAAATCCAATTTCCAATACGTGACTTGCGGTTTTATTTGTAGAGCCTAGTATAGCGACATGATAGATGGTACCCATGCCGCCTATGATTGATATATATGATTTGAATTGTTTTGACACTATACTCTTATAATAGTATCAAATGATTTGTTTTAAACGTACCAAGCATATTTGGCTATTATAAGGGAAAACCCTATCCTCCGGCTTGCGTTGCATTGTGTGATGAGATCTGGGTCTTATAATAGCTTCATTTTTCTAAAAAGCATTGCGCTGTTTTATTATATGCACTGATATTCTTGGGAGGAAACCCGTTCCGTGTTATATGGCTGGTCCCTTGAATTACTCTCTTTTAAAGTAAAGATTAATAACTGTTTTAGTTCTCACACCAGTCACATGACTGACCTGGAGTTTATTGTTTTAACCTAACCTCTGGGTGCCCCTATTTTCCCCACGGAAAGCTAGTAATTTTGGTTTTGCAGATTTATATTCACAGTATCCTGATTTACAGCTGGAACAATACTCGGAAAGCTCTATATCCGTGTATTACTTCTAGTTGTGTTTTGTATTATTTTCCGCTGCTATGTATTGTAATTTAAATCTCTGATATTTTCTATGTAATATTTATTCATACTCTGTATATTCTTGTATTCTGATGGAATTGTTGTAATTAACAATGAAATGTTCTTCTGTCTGCGTTCCGGTTTGTGTTGTTCTCAACGCAATCCGGGCTTTCCTTCACAGGGAATTTCGGGTCGTGTCATAGACCTTCGGGTCAATCCTATATGAACTATGTGTGGACCTTCGAGTCGATCCTGTGTGGCTCTATGGACCTTCAGGTCATTCGGGTAACCTTTCTGTGTGATACAAATACTGGCTATGGCTTCACGCCATCTTGTGTGATAACACGTGCAGGCATAGCTTTGGCTTGCCGCTCTGTGGTGGATCCAAAATCTGTGTTTCGTATTTCTTGGAGATTTAATTTGTGATTTTAAACTCTTATCAGATTTCTGTGAATATGTGAATCTATGGTTTAGTGATTTTAGTGAATTTGTGTTTCTGTGGTTTTTTGACTCTATCTTTTGAACATCCAAATTATTCTTATAAACATTTTATCGGAATTTAACCCTGTAGTGTATTGTACCACTTCGTTCCTTAGTGGTCTAGAGGAATATCCTCCTTAGTGATTTATTTACTTATTGTACTCATATAACTTATACTGTTTTAATTTAGACTGACCCATGTGCGCACCTCGGGTCAGACCGAGTTGGAGCTTTGTTTTTTCATCCATATTTTGTTGTTCGTTTCGATATCCTACTTTACCTTTTGGGGATCGCATAGTTTTTGGCTTCCATCTTATGCAGTCTTATGGACATGATGATGTATATTTTATAGGGCTTTGATGTACACGTATGTATATTTTGAGTAGTGACTATCAGACTTCTAGGTGCACAACTTATTGTACATAATGCATATCTATATATGTGGATCAGTGACTACTGTTCTTTATTCTGCATTTGATATTATACTGTGTTATTCTGTAGAGTTCCTGAAGCTACTGTAGTAGTGTATTGGATAAGGATTAGATCTGTCCGAAAAATCAACTTGTTTAATACTCATTTAATAAAATATTATGGATGGTCGCTCCTATTATGCCTTATTCTCTGTATTAGCAGAAAATATTACTAGCTATTACTCTTTGCTAATATGTGTTACGGGGCGGGGCGTCACAATTTGATATCAGAGCTGTGTTCATAACAAAATGTGAAATAAATACATAACAGTATGTGCTTCGTTGTATTATACTCATACAAACATCATAACCCAACAAGAGTGGTCATTGTTATACCCTTAACTCCTCTTGCTTTCAATGGAATTGTTTTACGGAAGTGAAACATTGAACCTTTGTGTTTAACTTTGAGCCTAGTCATTTCGTATCTTGCCTTTCTCTTTGTTGTAATATGGGTAAGGGAAGGGGGGTACGTCTAGGAATGGAGAATACATTTGACATTCTATAGTGTTCCTCCAAGTTATACCCATATTATTGGTTTGTTTGTGACACCATCTTTTCCTTACCATTGTTTTGTATTCCATCCCGAGCGATTGACATTTATTCTTGTTTTTTTTTCAGATTCCTATGGCTGGTAGTAGTCAGAGTAGTTATACTAGCAGGGGACAAGCTTATCCATCATATCTAGCGGATGTTCGTATGTCCATCGATCATTGGATTGAGTTAGTTTCCAGCCTTGGTCCTCTTATTGATATCCTTTCTGGTCGTCGTTGTAGATCTAAGTATGCTTAGATGTGTAATGACTTTTTCCACTTTGGGGTCACTTTCTTCTACAGATCAGAAAGTATCCTAGGAGTCATAGCTTGGCTCGGTTCTTATGAGTGCATCTTCGATGAGTTGGACTTATATAATCGACAACGAGTTCTTATAGCAATGAGTATGCTACTAGGTAAAGCCCTCGATTGGTATGAGTCCGTAACGTTGGAGGTGGAAGATGCTCACTTAGGTTGGGCCACATTCAAAGATCTTTTTTGTAAGAAATTCCTTCCCGATATTGTGAGGAGGTTCATGGCCGATAAGGCTAAGAAGAGGCGTTCAATTGTTGAGAATCCACCATCTTTTCCTTACAAGAAGATTAGGAAGCAAGTTTGTGGTTTTGGTGCCATCTTTGAGACTGGGATATCCCGACCATTGCTATGCTAATGTTATAATCATAGGTCTTCTAATCACTTGGTTAGAGGTTGTCCATTTCCTCGACTATGCCGGTATTGTAAGAAAGAAGGCATGAGATCTCTTCTTGTCCAAGGAAGAAGAAGGAGGTTGGTTCGAGTAATCTTGGGAAGGAAGATTCTTCCAGAGTCCATCTTAGTCTGCAGATATCCCTCTCCTTTAAGTATATCACCTTATTTTATGATGCTTTCGTTTAGAATCTTCGTTGCCAAATATAAGTTCCCATGCTTTATAATTGATGTGGTGTTATTGTTGAGTTGTGAGATGCTAATTATGGAAATCAAGCATTTTCATTTTTCCTGGGTGATTGAGAGTCGTAAATAGATTCCATATCATATGTAATCAATACAGCCTCACTCTTTTCTTATTAGCGTGTAGTGTTCTGTTGGGCCTTCAAGAGTGAGTAAGAGTTTGCTTACTCGAAATTGAAGATTTGTGCCTTAATTTAAGCTCTCCATGATTAGGTCTGTTAGGCTTATTGCCTACACAGATAGTTGAACTTTTATGGTAGACTTATCCTTTGAACCTAGTTTATGATCATTTTATGCAATTATGATCAACTAGGAAAATTTTATATTTCTATGAATTCGATCTTTAAGGCTAATCCTTCATTGATCTCGTCTACTTTGAGTTTATTGATGAGTGGTATTGACAGGTAGCAAGTGTGTTATCCCTTAGGGAATTAACTCTAGTCCTATCACTAGTACAAAACAGGGTTGTTGCTTTGCTTTACTTGCATCAGTTGTACTAACAACTGATGCAAATATATTCAGTTGCGTCAGTTCCCATTTATTTGTAGAAGCAATTGGTATAGATAAAGCAAAAGTGGGGGGTAAAATGTAATTAGCGTCGGTTTTAACCAGTCTTTGAAGCAAATAAATAGAAGCAACTAGTGTTCCATGCGTCACTCACTTTTGTAACTGATGCAAATCTTTTTATTGCGTCAGATTCATATTGATTGAAGCAACTAATTCGAAGCAAATGAGTCCATTATTAACCGGGTCTTAGTTTCGGCCCAAGCCCCGTTTAATTTTAGAGGATCCAAGTTCTATTTTCCCTAACTTTTCACTGTTGCGCTCATTTTGTTTCGTTCGCGCCATTCACCAGAGACGAAGAAAGGGGAAAACAAACAAGCAAATCCAAACTGCTGATTCGTTTCGCTCCCGCCTTCGATTTCCAGATTACGATTGCCGGATTATAGGTATTTATTTTGATTGCTTATTTCCTTAACCAATTTCGTTTGCCTATTTCGATTTCGATTTCGATTTTGACTTTGATTTCATGGCAGATAAATTTTTGGTATTAAGTCAATTCGGTAACTAATATCATCATTCATGTTAACTCAGTTATTAACTCAATTTTTATGATGTGAGGCGTTTATTTTCCAATGATAAAATTGTATGCTTTCCACTGTTACCTGTACTGAACCAGATAAATTTGTATGAATTATGAGTCCATTTAGGCAATATTACTCACTGCTGCATGTATGATGGCTTTATCATGCAAACTCAACATTTTATTACCAAGGATTCAAGCTTGCAAACAAGTTTGTACTTGTTTTGTTTTCTTCTGAACTAAAATTACATGCACTGGATTTTTCCCATGCAAGTAATGGAAGTATAGATTAAATACATCTACTAATCCATTAAATACAATGGCTAACATAACAATTAAGCAATCACATACATGTTACTCTGTAAGAGGCACCAATTAATATTCTGATGTCTGACAGTTTGCTCATTTAATTTAGATTTCTAAACCCATAAATAGTAGTCCAACCCTCGTAGGGGACATGGAATATAAATTTATCAACCGCTGTGAAGTGGCTAAGGGAGGATGAATACAATGATATATTTTATTCAGGATATAAACAAGTTTATAATAATATAACTATCTGGGTGGCAAAATAATTACCAATTTAAGTAATTGAATAATAATGTTCATGTTGAGTCGTTGTACGTGAAGTTAATAATATTCAAAATTCAAGTAAGTTCGTAATGTGACAAATTATTAGCAAAATAATAATTAATGATGAGTTGCTGTACATTAAGTTTAAATCACACCATGGTCGCTACTATTAAAATTTTGTACAATGGCCAAAGCGTTAAAGAATGAAAATTATTATTAATTCGTTAGTGTGCCAACTTACTCGACAATAATGGAGATGCTGAGTGCTCAATGACTAAGCATCTTATTTGATTTTGGCTGTTGGTATATTAATCCTTAATTAATTGCTCTGCGATTTTGCATAAACCAGAATTTACCTGTCCCTCGGAATGAATTATTAAATTATTATTTTTAAAATGGGCATAGACGGGGTGCATATCACATGGTAATCAGGCCGAGGATAAGGGTAGACCAACATATTTGAAAATATATGAATGAATTATTTTTTTGAAAGGAGAAATCCATCATTTTATTTTGCTGCACCATTCTCATACTCCCAATACATCAAACGCACAAATGCACTTACGTAGTAAAGTCATAAACCTAAATAACTTCCAAATAAAATTCAAAGATAGCATTAGATTCTTACCGATGAAGGCAGAAGAACAGTCCACACTGAATTATTCATCATTTATAAACTGCCAAAAGAGAAAGTTGCTCATTAACAGCACAATCAACATGGAAATAAGTTCAACAATGTGAAGGGATGAGAATCATGCTAAGGCATCTCTGTTCCATTGGAGAAGAAGAAGAGCTACCCTGCTTCTATACTCTATATTTGGCTGCAAAGTGACTAAACATATAGGGATGAGAGACCTCTCCAAGTGGATGTGTGTGTTTGCGTTATTGCGTGTACAAGGGATAAGTAATTGTCTTACAGCTTCTCATTAAAGACAGATAAGTGAATCTAAAGCGTTATTATTCATTATTCAGCCGTGGCTTCATGAACATGGCTCCTCGATGCAACAAAATCATTCAGTACTAAACTGAATTGGCATTTAGTATTAAAAAATAATGTCTATGTGTTGTGCTAACAGTTAATCATATCAACCGGCATTGAATTGATTTCGACATAAACACATTTGCATTTATATTAAAATAGTATACATATATTTAAATATCTACAAAAATAGATTACAGATATCTCTGGACACTCATATCATATAATTTATTACCACATGTACTGTCTTTACATGTTGATTGATAAAGGATGGAGCATAAATAGTGTTAATATTGATTTCAATTTACATTTATTTGGGGGTTCATGTCATCGAGTTTAGTACAATATGTTTATGTCCTTGTGTACTGTATTAAGTCCAAATGGTGAACAACAAATGTAAAGCCCCGCTGCAGCGACCAAATAGAGAGAGTTTACCGTCTGATAGCTCAGATCAAAGGACACAGAAAAGGCAATCTCTCACATATATTACTTTGGGTCAACAAAAACATGTGTCAATACCTGATCACATGTCAATAATAAGTGAATATAAATACCTAATCACATTTAGAATCATCCCGTGTTTTCCTTCAACCACGCCCATGATCACATGTCAAATAATAAGTGAACTGAAATTAATTGCATGGATGAGCAGATGTATTTATATTTTTGTATCAAAATTCCGCTTATCTTAAAAATCAACTATTGAATAAGAACACTACAAAAAAAATTGTATATCCCGACGCTCTTAAAAATCGGTATTTCGTCGGAAAAAACAACTCTTCATGGATTTACTAGTGAAATAAAAGCATCGCTATATTTAACGTGATTAAATTTCCCGACGTTTCATGAAAAAGGTCGACTCTTACCGATAATTTGCGATGTTTTTTCTTTACTTTTTTAATGGAAAACGAAAATTCTACGACGAATTTAGCGATGCCACAAGGGAAAGTGATCACTATATGAACGTCAGTAAATTCATCGGAAAATAAACACCAATGGATTACCGACCAATACAACAATTTTTTATTTTTATTTTTTTCCGATGAATTTAGTGCCGATTTCCTGTGAAACTATTTCCAGTTATCACATTGGCACTATTTCCAATTATCACATTGGCACTTCTATTTGTACTCTAGATCATATCACACATTAGAAACCACACAATAAATTACTACTATAAATTAATGAATTTAGTGTTGATAAACATTTTATTTACAATGATATAAAGTTACTAAACTATTTTATTTACTGTAATTCTGATTTTAAGTTTTATTCTTTTAACTGTTTCTAGTTCGTTCTACTATTTAAATAAGATATTAAACCACTTTATTAACGACAAATTAAGTTTGATCATATTTTAATTAATTATTTAAATATTTTTATTTATTAACTAATCCCATTTATGTCCAATCCGGTTTCAGTTCGGACCACCATACAGTTTATGTCAAATCCCATAATTTGGGATTGACCGTTTATTTGTCAATTGACTATATAGAATTCACAACTTTTATATATATGATCTATCTTGATTGCATTATCATTTTTGTGAAGAGTCCATGATCGTGAACAAACTAAACTAATCAAAAAAATTATATCGACACGAGGAAAAGTATTACTTGATGATTGAACATGAATAACAAAACCTTTCCGCCGTCTATACTCAATATAATAATTTTTTTCCTCCTATAAGCTATGGAAGCTCATCCCAATATACGCTTGCATCAGAATTTCCATACTTTTGTTTGCTACTGAAGTGGAACTAGTGTGTTAGTATCACTTATTCTTTTGCACCGTCCGTAGATTTCATCATGAGATGATTCCTCAAAGTCATCATGGCATATCAACTCATCCGTTGTTGCCAGCAAAAGACACATAAAAGTATATGTATTGGGTACATGGAAATGTGCATATGGTTAACATTTTTCCAGAAAATTAAGATACATCAATTTCTTGATTAAAATGAACCGAATACAAATTCAAATACATTATATTGTGCTCAGCATTGGATTCAATTATGACAGTCATGATTTATATGTATCATATATTATATCAAATACAGTATTATTTTTGAGACGGCGATGTGTAATAAATACAGGAAAATGAGTCTATCAAATAGATTAACTGATACTTTTTTATAATGCTATTAATTATTACCACTCTCTCATTTGAGTAAGGTTTACATTTTGCAGTATATTGTAGTCAAAGTAGAATTTGATGAATATCCAGTACTAATTTAACACATGAAGTAGTAAGAATAAGACACAAAAACTTGATTTGGAAACTGAGTGAACAAAATTGTTGTGTGCCGATACTGCGGATCAACAATCGTGCAAAATTATATCATCTGGCACTTGAAACGATCACGTAGAGTTAAATTATCCTGCAGTTGAAACAGTCGGCTGAGTTTTTTTCTAGTACGAGATTTTCTATTTTGTCATTGGAGAGGATGGAAGAAAACGTACGCTGATAACATTGAGATCCTTGGAATGGATTTGCTACTAAGTTCATGATATATTTAACATTTTAGGAGTCTACAATATGAAAATAAAACAAAACATTGGATTTGAATGCTGATAGTATATGTGTATATATACATTTATATTGTGTTGTGTGTTTGAAAATGATGATAGTTACATGTGCTTATAGTTTTTCTAGTTTCCACTGCCGCGATAAAAGGTAAGCAAATAAATATGTAATCTGAATAAGATGATTTGCCTGTGTTCTTTATTTTTTCATTGCTGGTCATATTATGATCTGAACTAAATGATCTAACCGTGTCATTCCAGTTAATATGATTTGTGAAGATTGTAAAGCTAAATGTGTCGCAAAGGTGAACATTGAGATCCATGTGTTACATTTTTATTTTTTATGAGATTTCAATTTCACATCCTGCTTCTTTATTTAAACACTGGTTTTGAGTCACTGCTTTGCAAGAGTTATTTTTTCATCTTCCATATTTTTCAATTTACTTATTTTATATTTTTAATGTCATGTGAGTTTTCTAAAATATATATTTTTCCCATTGAAATTCAAATATTTTGTTTGTCATTCTTTTATATTTATTATTTCCATGTGCTGATTTTAGTAACTTTGTTAAACAATTCACTACATATATATTAATGATGAGGATAATTTGGTTTATTACTTAAATTTTTGGAAACAAATTGACGCAAAATTATATTATTTCCATGTGCTGATTTTAGTAACTTTGTTAAACAATTCACTACATCAATATTAATGATGAGCATAATTTGGTTTTTTTACTTATATTTTTGGAAACAAATTATTGTAAAATTATATGCAGAAATATTCTTATGCCTACTTTTTATATGCAGAAATACACATATATATATACATACATATGCATATACATAGATACATAGATACATACATATATAAATGTGTGTGTGTGTGTACTTACTTATCAACACATTTATATCTACTGGTTTATAAAGTGTTTATATGCTAATATAGGCAAATTTATATTTGATTAATTTTGCAATTATCAAGATCATTTTGAATTGAACACTTATGATATATTACTTGCTTATGTAGCGTGTCTAGCATTTGCATATGGATCGGAGTTGGATGTACAACGTGTAACGCAACGATGGTGAGTTCCTAAACAAAATGGAAGAATTCATCAAGTGTGCACTAGATGATCAATTAACAAGAAGGGAAGAGACTGTTTTTTGTCCTTGTAGACGATGCAAAAATAGGAGAAGATTCTGTAACATAGATCATGTTAGAGACCACATAATTCGTAATGGGTTTAAGCTAAATTATACTCGGTGGATATGGCATGGTGAAAGCATAGCTAGCAGAACCAACTCTAGTAATAATCATCATCATTGCAATAATGTAAATGACCAGGAAGATAACGTGAGTAATGAGGTGAATGATGAGAATGACCGTATTAATGAGATGTTTGGTGATGTTGAAGAACATTTGATGGAAGAGCCAAGATTGTACGAAAAAATATTAATTGATGCCGAGAAGCCTTTGTTCCCTGATTGTGATAAGTTCACAATATTGTCTGCTGTGCTCAAGCTTTTCAACCTAAAAGCAAAACATGGATGGAGTGATAAAAGTTTTACGTCATTGTTGGAACTTTTAAAAGATATGCTTCCGGAAGGTAACGGGCTTCCTATTTCTAACTACGAAGCAAAGAAAATTATGTGTCCAATTGGTATAGGGTATAAAAAGATACATGCATGTCCAAATGATTGTATTTTGTATCGAAGTGAATATGAGAGCTTACATGAGTGCCCCAAGTGTGGATTATCTCGTTATAAGTCGCAAGGGATTACTCATAAGGACTCGGATAATAAAAGGCCACCGGCAAAGGTCTTATGGTATTTGCCCATTATACCAAGATTTAAACGCTTATTTGCAAATAAAGAGAACGCAAAAAACTTAAGATGGCATGCAGATGTGAGGAAGAATGATGGATTACATAATGCGTAGGTGTTTGAATAATATGTGCAACGATCTCAAAGTGGAGACCATCGGGTTTTTGTGTCCTCAACAACTTTCCCAAGTGCGGAAATTTCCAGACGCAACAAATACATATTTTTCGAACACATGGAGGGCATCAAAATCTAAGACCTTACTTTTAGCTCCGCTATACCAAGGGTTTGAACATTACAGTTTTAGTACCTAGTTTACAAATTTTCTGTCGATTAAATTTTTATAAATCTTATAATGCAGGGAACATTGTCTGCTGCTTGTTTTTCGTGTAGAAATGAAAGAGATTTATGTTTTTGATCCCCAGGCTATATGCAAACGTAAATTGGACATTAGGCCACAAGTGAACACGTAAGTTTGTATTTATTTGCTCTTTTATATAATAACAATGAATTAATATTTACATTTTCTTGCATGTGTAGGGCCTTTAAAATTTACAAGGCATTGGGTGGTAAGTCACGAGGACCTTCCACTCTATGGAAGCACGTTAAGGTGATTTGATTTTCACAATAAATTTATATACAATATATATAAAATATATAATCACATTGGTTGATTTTCTACCTTTTTTTTAACCAAAACTGCTGTCATACATCCCCTGGAGTTTTGGTTATAGGGATTTTACTTTGGTAGTATTTATAATAGTGAAGTGTGTGATGACGAAGTAGGTTGTGGATTTTGTATAGGTAGTTTCAGGTTTTGAGTTGTCTTGTTTAATTTTCTGTCGCTTTCAACAATGCTAAAAATTCCAACAGTAAAGTGCATCCAAGTATTGGGCTTAATAGTAACATAAATGAATATACTATCATAAATGAGTACTCTGTCATTTTTTATCCAAGTAGTTCTAAACAAAGGGCTAGAGTTAGTCCCGTCCTGTTTGAAAGGGACTGGCCGACACATTTGAAATTGTGTGCAAATCTCATTTGAGTTTGGATCGTAACATGTCTTGTTTTCCTGACTATCTTTGAAAAGACAATAGCGAGCTGCTGCAAAATTCAGCAGCACAAAATAAAGAAATAAAAATGCTTGTTGGCATTTTTATTTGCATGGTTTGTGCTGCTTGTTGCCTGCAAAGCGATAGCAGGCTAGTAACACATAGCAGTGTATTCTTTTTTTTTTTTAAGATTTTCTTTTTCAAAAGTGCTTTTCAATATTTTGCAAGATTTGTATAAAATGGTTTTGAAATAAACCAGGATTATTTAACTAAGAGAAATGCTACTGAGAGTCGCTCAAACACGACTGTCAAGTGCACTCGCTGTTTCATAGGTTAGAGCAGCAGCGGGGGACCCAGAAAACATGATTAAAAATAAATTAGAGTGCATCTATTGAATGTTTTGACAACAACCAGACTTTCATGTCGACCTCCTTGCCTTCGCTGCCGTGTCGCAACAACAACTAGACTTTCATTTCGAGCCTAGAGTCCATGCTCACTTGTGCAGCAGCCTCATTCTTAGATCGTTGTGTGTTAATGTTAATGTCCATGCTCATTCTTAGATCGTTGTGTGTTAGTGTAGCTTCGGGCGAATACGAAGCATGAAACATTAACATTTGATTCACTTGACAAAAGTTGTCAGTTTTAATTTACTTTTGGTTAACCATTTTCATGTTAATGTCAATTTAAACAAGATGATACACTTTTAAGCCAACTGACAGCATCATCTGAGCATTGTTTTAAAAACTATAAGACATACAGTTTTTAGCCAGTTGACAGTCATAGGATAAACACAGCTACATTGTGAACTAAGTTGCTTAAATTTCTAAAATGAAGTCTCAAACTGTCCACTTAAAGATATTTTATAAACAATGATCTTGTTAATGGTTGGTATCTCTTCTCATTGTCTATTCCCTGTCATGGTTTAAAGCCCAACGATTTACATAATTTTGTTACACTCCAATAATTCGAGTTACATAATTTTGATACTGAAATAAGCAAAAGATATTACAATATCTAAATAACATGAAAAAAAAGAATAATGGCCCACGATTTGCAGACTTGTGTTATTAAATTTGGAAAGAGCATGTTCCAAGAAATGAGGTAGTTACGTCCAACGAGTTCTATTGAGTTACATAAAGTATTCCCTTAGTCGGACACTTGAGTTCTTTTGAGGGATAGAATGGTATAACGTCCGCATTACCTTTGTTTAAGTTCTATTTATGAATTTTGAGGAGTAATGACATATCTTTGGGAGAAAAAAAATTATATGATGCGGTTCTAGAAGATTCTTGGACTGGTGGCCAAGGCTGCATGGCAATATCAACATGTTGTATTCTGTTATTTTCTTTTTTAGCTTGAATTTCTTTATGCTAGCACTTTACTGCAATTTGTTATAAAGCAGTGGTCCTCCAATGCCATGTAGGCGAGTTTGTTAAACTTCCAAACCTTACCACACCGTCCTTAAACTTCCAAACTCCATACATGTAAAAGAGATTATGTAATTTATGATGAACTAAATAATTGGAACTATTTGAGAATGAAGAATGGAATGATTATGGGGCTTAAATACGATGCAATTGGGCTGTGTTGTGGGAAGTGGGTTCCAATGCTGGTCAAATGTGTGGATGGAGTTTGCAGGCAAGGAACTAATGTGAAACCGACCGTGTCCCAACAATAATCAAATGCTTGTACTTCATTTATACTAGGAATTTCGTTCCTTTTTGACTGATGAATTCTTTTATAATAGGAATTGTTACGTGCTAAAATAGCGTGGGCCATTATCTTTATTTAAGTCACCAACTCATAAATTTTAACATGCTAAAAAACCGTTTCTGAATTCTGAAAGTATAATCCAGTCCAATCCAATTCAGTAGTTTAGTTCGGTAGCTAAAACTGTCCATATAAGAGCAAAATCCCTTTTTTTCAAATTTAATAACACAAGTCTGCAAATCGTGTTTTTAAATGCCATTTTTCTCATGCTCTTTCTACCTTCTCTGTTCTTCTCAATTTACTTGCTCTTGGATATTTTTCAACAATTCAATTTCGGATCTACTCCCTTTAAAGTCGAGGTAAATTTTTAATTCTCTATCCACCTCTTTTTTTTTGCAGCACATAATTATTTTTGAGTTTTAATGGTTGATTTAGTATCGTACTGTTAATGATCTTCGACCATGATAAGTGATGCTAAAATCTACTAACTCAATAGAACTTGTCACACGTAATACAGAGATATTGCAATAACTAAATAACTATTTTTTTTTTTGTCATCCTAAAATGCATCACTTTTTAACATGAAACATAACAACAAATTACGCCTATCGTAACATTATCGCTTAAACTTTCAAGTGTCTGACTAATGGAATACTTTAGCAATAAATCACAAATTAACAAACAAAACGAAGGATAATCAGTCGAGCAACTCGGATATTTCAGTCTTCTTGAAAGCATCCATGGCAGCCAGCTGAGCAGCAACTGCCTTATTAGGGAACAAATTATCAGCCTTCAGCCTCTCTCTAAACCCATATATCGGAGCCTTTGCTGATTGATAAGCCTTCAGCAATGTCTGATACATCCCAATTCTTCCAGTATAGCCACTCTGTCGTGCAAATTGAAATATTTTCTCTGCATTATGAACATCCCCTCTCCTAGCATAATGCTCCAACACAACCATATAAGAGCAATGCAGCGACTTTATCCGATTCTACTGTGGTGCCTTTCTTAGTATAGAATCAGCCTTCTCTACTTCTCCAGCTTCAACGTGTAATTTAACCAGAGCATCAATGGTCAATGGTCCGATCCTCATTCCACTTTCAGCCATCTTCTTTGCCAGTTCCTTACCCTTCGACAAAAGCTTATGGCTAGCATATACGTTAATCAAGCAATTATAGAATCTGGGATGCAACCTAGTTTTCATTTTTTTTCCATAAGTTCAAACACATTCTCGGCTGCCGTAATGTTGTATACACTTGCTGCCTTGTTCATCACTTGCATAAGTACTCCTGAACACCCTATTCCCTAAGATGTATGTGTACACGACTGGCAAATGTATACATATATATCTACCCTATATGTATATTCATTAGCACCAATATATGTACACGAAGCTATGAGTGTTAATGCTGACCTGAAACTATATACATAATTATGTTTTACCCTATTGATCCATGTATGTTAATGATGATCTAAACCCATTCTTTGCTGATATGAATCTGAAACCATTTGTTGCTTGTTATGCATTTCCGGTTTTAACATAAAGCTAAACATACAAATTCAGAAAATATATATATGCTTATATCTTAACAAGCCATTGAATAAATGGGACATTCACTCGCACGATTAGACACCATTATGTACACGGGCTTGAATTTGTTGTGCCATGGAGTACTGAAGCATATGATTTTCCATAGCCATTTGAAGTTGTTCATTCACTTTCTTACAACATAGCGTGTATCATTGATTTGAGCTTGTTGCCATGTTCATTTATATTGACATATATCTTTGAGTGCACCCTCATGTACCTTACATTTGCTCACTGAATGGGAATTGCGGCATGAACCATGGTTTTACTGGAACGAGGCTTTCTGAAAAACTAGCCCAGAAACTTGAGTCATACTATATGCTGAAGGGTGTTATTTTGAAACATATGTGCTGCACCTGCACTACCACCCCTTTTTAAATGATATATGGACACTATACACAGTAAGCTACCTATATTGTTGCATACCTACTCAGTAAAGACTATAGATCAATACCTATATACACGAATGGTTTAAAGAAATTTGGGAAACTATATTTATAGTTTGCATAATTAATGGATTTCTGGGCAAATATGTTTCTATGAAATTGAACAGTGGACTACCATGTTAACCCCTTTGTGGTTTTAACTATATTAAACTGTTGTTACCATTATATATTGAACCACTATGTTGACTGAATTGAAAACTACTGTTGCCATTATATGATATGTTCACGGTGAACCAAAGTTTGTGAAGTCTGTGAACGTATTGGCACTGGAACTGGGTCATGTTAGTACGGTGTTTGATATCTCACTTATTTTGCAGTTACGTTACGTTAGTGATTTACAGTTTTCAGTTAGTGATTTACAGTTTTCACTTTTGTACTTCTGTTTCACTTTTTAGCTTCTGAACTTCACTTTGTAAAGAATTGTCAGTATGCTTGTTCATATTTTTTTCAAAGTTCAAACCGTGTTTTTTTTTGTATTCGTTTTAAACTAACTATTATATTATCTTGTAATACTACCAGTGTCCACAGCTATCTGAAGAAAAGGATTGTGTATATTATGTGATGAGGTATATGCATGACATAGTAAAATACCACAATCAAAGCATCGATTTACAAAAGGTACTACTTTAATTTGTTTCATTCCTAGCTGTTATATGTTAATTATGTATGTTTTTAAAACAATATCCTCTTATAAATTGCAGGATTTCGCACAACATGGTTCTTATAACCAACAAGAGATAGACGAGGTTCGGGACAGTTTAGCGAGTTATATCATGCACAATTGGATGTAGTTTGTCTTCTTGTTATATACGTTGACTTTTGTTATGTGACGGTGTTTTTTTTTGTACACATGAACTACATTGTTTGATAATACAATTATATTATTTTCTTAATCAGATTCGTGGTGATAATTTATTTATAGAATTTCAGATTTCATTTGATATTGTATATTTGATTAGATTCATGGTTATAATATGCAATAAACATCGTAAATGCTTTTTTTTTTTTTTTTTTTTTTTTTTTTGCATCTCTTCATTAGCATCGGTTGTTGAAAAAGCCGATGCAATACATTCAGCTTGGAAAGCAAATGCAACCATTTGCATCTGCTGTATGGCATCAGTTGTGTAGAAGAACTGATGCAACTTATTTACATTTGTATATGATCATTAGCATCAGTTGTTAAAAATATTGACGCAATAGTCCCCGCCTACAATGGCAAATGCTACCATTTGCATCTGTTGTATGGCGTCGGTTGTATATAAGAACTGATGCAACTGAGGATCATTTGCATCAGTTGTTTAACTAACGCAACAGAAATTGGTCTGTTGCATCATCTTCATTTGCATCAGTTGAACAACTGATGCAACAGGGGTTTAACAACTGATGCAAATGACCAGTTTTGTAGTAGTGTATCCTTGAGTTCATTCTTGTGGTTGAAAGCCCATAGAGTATTTTAAGGATTCTGATCGGTGCGTCTGATGAACGCTATCAATAGGAACCTCTTAAGTACCGATACAAGATGTTCGAACACAAATCTTAGGAATAATAATAAAATAATCAAGTTGTCACTCCAATTAAACACTAAATTGTAATTTTAATTGGAATATTTAAATCTTGTTGTTTTTTAATTAATAGAATGGTGTAATCAGGGTTTTGGATTACTAAATTGTCCATAAAGAAGAATTATTACGGGATTCTATATGATAATTATAAGCGGAAGGTAACTAGAGATTGTAATGGAGTTAATGTGTCTAGATGTAGTTCAAGAATTCCGGTTGAGATAAGGGACGTCTTGGGTTGACAGAGGTTTCCAAAGCTACGTATAAGACAATTGTTGGCTTATAAAAATTAACTAATTTAAGCTTTAATCATTTTATTAATGGTTTTAAAAATTTCTAGCCTCAAATTGTTATGATATAAAAAAATCTCCAAATTTTTAGAAATTAATCCTTGAATGTGAATTCTGGGAACACCTAAGTTTTTCTTTTCTTTTTTTTTTGCGAAATACTAAAAAGACATAAAACTTAGTTGTTTGATAATAGAGAATTGTGAAAAAAATAAAGAGTAGTGTTTTGTATAACGCATAATAGGAAATAATAATTATATATTGGCATTTCAAATTAAGTATGTACTTGAGCAATGGGAAATCATTGGAGTTTAACTAAAGGATAATTATCAAATTAAGAAAATGTTGTATGATAATAAAGGAGCATCAATAGTAATAGAGCTTGGGAATTACTTCTGATCTTTTGTCATGATGTTGGGCTTGGGACTATGCCCTAAATATGAGCAGTTATTCACTCACGAAAGGCTAGAAACGTTACCCTTAGCTGCGAAGTTTCTATGTTGATTTTTTTTTTTCAATTTCCTTCATAGAACGATATAATATCTAACCTTGGATTTTGCTATCCTTTCTGATCTTATCCAACCAAATTCCAGTCACTGTGACTATTCGGAATTGGGGAAATTGTAGCCTCTCTGCAGAATCGATTTGGTGTTGAGGATATTGAAAATGGGTTAACCATCCGAGAATATGAGCTTAGTCTCTAAGAGCTTTGAGTATGAAGTACAATTTCTTTCTTTTGCCCTCCTTCGGCAACATTTGTGTAGGCCTTTGGGTCACAGTTATAGTAGACAGTTATTGCACTTTGTTGGCCTTAAGGGTATTGAGAAGACCATCATCCCTAGGATGTTATCCATACGTCTTAAGTAATCCCCTACATGCATTAGTTTCGTTCTTGCCTAGAGCGAAACATAAAATTTTCATGCTAGCGACTATCTGTTTAATTGTTGGGTTTGGAGTAGTAGTGTAGAAAACTTATACTCACTTGGGGAATTTATTGTGTTATTGTATCCTTGATCGTGTAGGGGAGGTTATTATTTACTTTAAACTTATGCAAAATTTGAAGTAATATTTTGAGTAGTGTTTGTCATTTATTTCTATTTTCTTCCAATGCCTTCTATCGTGAGTGAAGTGTTGTGCAGGAAAAGGGAGATTTGACATCATTGTTGAAGCCACTTCTTATCTTTGGCCCGTCTACCTAGTTTTTCAATTCAACCCGTTCGTATTAATCCTTGAGTGCATAAGCATGCACTATGTCCATAGAAGGGGGAATTTATAGTATTTTACTCAATATTTACCTTGTTATTGTTGACTGCCAATTTCTTGTAACAAAACAAGTTGAACCTTTGGAACTGCTCTAAGAATGGACACCCTTGAGGAATATTTTGGTGTCCATGCTTTGTTGCACCTTGTACTTGTTTATTCCTATTTCGCGAGTCCACCTAGTGTTATGGATCCCCACTTTTATTTTCTGAATTTGCAAGAGTTAGGAGTTTCTTATCGGGTGCTTATCCTAGCTTGTGCATGAGCATTACGCGCAGACACTTATCCTTTTGTTGGTTAGATAGGTTGTACAGACTTATCCTTAAGGAAATTGTGGGGACACAATTTTTGTAACGAAAAGTCTTTAACAACCCGAGTTTTAATGATTGCCTCCTATGAGTGTTAATAGCCCCTAAATCAATACTAGTGTGGTAATTAAGATGAAATTATCAAATTAATTGGTAATTCCAGATTAAATTATTAAGTTGGTGGTAAATATGGGTATCTTGTGGTATATTGTGTTAAAAATTAGTAGTTAATCGTCTTTGATGTTTAATTCAACGGTTGGAGATTATAAATTGAAAATAAAATGTGGTTTTTTGAATCTTGATGCTATTTGGTGATTTTGGAGAAAACTTGAATGTTGAGCTTGTTTATATACCATTTTAGTGAAATTCAAGATTTATTTCTAATACGTTGTGATAGGAATAAATATCGATTCTATAAACTGGTTTAAGAAACAAATTAATGTTTGTAAATTTAAAATAAGGGTTAAGTAATAATCTTGTGGAAAATATTGTAAAATTAGGTTTTTGGGAATTTTTCTATTTAAAACACATATAATTTGTAAATTAATGTAAAGTTTGTGTATTAAGTTTAATTTTTGAGAATTTTATAAGTACAAAATAATTAAATGTAAAAATTAATTGCAAAATACAACTAAAATATGCAAAATATAATTTTTGTGCCATTTTATGATTTATGTAGTATTAAAAGCTATTAAAATGTTTAGTTTCAAAATTTGTACAAAAGTTACACAAGAGTGCCAAAATGTTGCATTTTTTTATAAAATTGAGGAATTTGTGCATACATATATATTTGAGCGCTAAAATGGTTAAAAATATTTTAAAAAGTGTTGTTACAAATTTTAACAGTGTTATGTAGTTAAAAACAAAGTGTTTAGGTGTATATAAGTGCTAAAACATGGTTAAGGGTGTCATTATAGCCCAAATTGGTGTTTTATAGCTTAGTTGCCTAGTTTAAGGGCCTAGTTAGGTTACTTGGTCCTAGTGACTAAGTTTAGACATGGACTTCGCCAAACATCTCTTGAGTATACGTACTTACAGAGGAAAAGATTTTCTCTTCTTCTTCCTTAGTAAGAAAAAGGGAAACCTAGAAAGCAAAACAAAAAAGTCTTCACTGTAAACTTCAATTTTTGGCCTCAACTCATCCTAGTTGATAATTTGAGGTTGCTAATCCTATCTATACCAGGTAATCATCCTAAAACTTTGATTTAATTAATCAATTTCTATTTTCGTTTGAGAATTCACTGTATAAACTTATGCGTGTAGCTGTAGTTGAGAAATCGGGGAACAAAGCTCCAATCTCTTAACGCTTATGCCTTTAAAAGCTTCAAAAATTCCTCCAATTTCTTGCAAATAATAGGTGAGGGATCCCTCACACCTTTCTAACTTGATTCAGTAGTTTTCTATGTGAATTTGGTTGCAACAATCTATAAGTTATGTAAGTTTAATTCTTTGTGTTTCTGAAGTGCAATCTAAGTGAAACCATTTTAGGCATAACTTTCAAATTTATAGTCGGAATCCAAAACATTTTGAAGTTCTGGAAAGCTCATCATTTAACCTATAACTTTGTTGTTTTGAGTTTTATGTGATTTCGATATTTACATAGAGAAAAATCGATTTTTTTCCCATAATTCTGAAATAGACAGAAGTTACATATTCTAGCTGAAAATGATTTCGGATGTAGCTTCCATGTTTCATGTCGAAATCTAAAAAGTTTTGAAGTTCTGGAAAGCTCATCTTTTAAGCTATAACTTTTTTGTTTTGAGTTTTGTGTGATTTCGATGTTAAAGTGGTGAAAAATGTGTTTTTCTTCGCTGCACTGTCCTAGGTAGCAGGTACATATTCAAGATGAAACTATTTCAATCGTAATTTTCACGTTATTGATCTAAATCCAGAAATTTTTAATGTTCTGGAATCCTTATAATTTAATCTACAATTTTGTTGATTTGAGTTTTGTGTAATTTCGAAGTTAGCTAGGTGTAAAATGTGTTTCTCCTTGCTGCCCTCTCGTTGATAGACATGAGGTACATATTCAAGCTAAAATCATTTCGGTAATAAGTTTCACGTTATTGATCTGAATCTAGAAATTTTGAAGTTCTTGAATCCTTGTAATTAAAGCTACAACTTTTGTGTTTTGAGTTTTGTGAAATTTCGAAGTTTACCTGGTTAAAAATATGGTATTTCCTTGTTGCCCTATCGTAGGCAACAGGCATACGCTCAAGCTGAAACCATTTTAGTCGTAAATGTAACGACGCGACTTTCAATGACCTCGGAAGTCGTGTCACTATTTAAGAAATAGAATAGATAGAGAATAGAACTAACAAAAACATCAGAATCTCACAACGGAATTTTTAACAAAATATCATATTACATGACATAGTACATAATGGAGTCTATTACATCATAGTACATCATCAGAACACAACATCATACATGATACTGGCCCAATACACCATACAAACTGGATAGTTAGATAGATATAGTTACTGAGCTGGTTCTTGAATCCCAAGTCCAAAATACTTCAAAGGGTTCCATGTAATACCTGGATCACTTGTCTACTCATAACAATGGTTATGAGTACCCAAGAGTTTATGAAAAACACAGAAAAATAAACTCCGGGTCAATCAGGGGACTGGTATGGGTAAACAATTTAAAAATAGTTTGGAAACAAGGAAATAATGGAATAGTGTTTTTCTGTTATAAGACTGATTTATTTAACTTTAGAAAACATTTCAGGAAAGAAAAGTAATCGTAACACTTATCCACGATTAAACATGGATGGTTTTTACCTTACGATAACCAAAACATTTTGATATCAAAATCATCTGATATTACAATATTTTTTATCAAATAAATAATCATCTAGCGGAACGCTTGCATCTCACACTCCATATACATAATATAAAATCAAAAACCGCAGGGCTGTTATTGGAGATTGGATTCCAACTATGGCAAGGTATGGGACCACCTGCCAATCGGTGCACTCTAGAGGGGATACATTGGGGTTCAACAAGAACATCTTGCAACCTAGTCGCACATGACTTCCCACTCATTTAGCTTGAGTGTAGCGAATGTATTATCACCCCACGGTTGGGATCAGCAACCGCTATCGAATTTTGCAGCAGTGAAAAAGATTGGGAAGACAAAAAATAATTTCTCTAGATGGTGATAATACACTCTGCTTGGGAATGACCCACCTAGCCATCCTGCCTGCCCTATTTTTGTCATTTCCTGGTTGTGAGGCTTGAGGCTACCTTATCTTCTAGAACACCTGTCCACCATTCCCTTTGAATGCCACATCGTCAAATCCGTAAATTACATATTGATTATACAAATACACACCAGGTGTAAAATAAAGAGAAGTTACCTTCTCCCCGCCAATTTGGTATATTCGTAAAAATCAACGGGCGTGATCGTTGGAAATGCTCTGTTAGACATTTATCCTTACAAATTGTCCTGGGACTGGACAAACCGAAGGCACTATTTTATAAACAAAATAGCCCTTGCATATCTCAATCTTCTATTATCTTCAATAATCTCGTGACGTATAAATCAGATCAAAGTGGAATATAAATTCCGGACTCTTCGAAGCGATCAGCGTATGTCTTTTAAAGTCATATGATATCTAAGGAAACTGATTTATATAAAATCTTTACTTCAAAATCAGTTCTTGTTCCAAAGGAACAGTTATCAACTCAAAATGGTTGAATCAAATACGATTCAAGGCTCAACACATATGAATTACTCAGGTAGTTGATAATAATGTCAACTACAGTTTGATATCTTTGAATTATTAATTCCTTTCATATATTCTTTAAATTATAAGCTTCGACCAAGCAGAATCTCACATTTCTTGTATTGTTTAAAATCAAGATATTTGACAGTCTTCTGTAAATAAACAACCCCACAAAACATTTAAGTTTATAACTAGAAGGCACGTGCTTCGCACACGATAATTGATATAATAATGTTAGTTCGTTAATTTGAGTTGGCAATTCATTTCCAGTTAAATGATTATCGACTTAAGTCGATACGATTCAAACATTTGTTTTAATACTTATTTCAATAACTGGACTTATCACAATACAACCACACTAATTAAACACTGTCTCATAGTCACAACATGTCGTTGATCACAATTCAACAAATCAGATTTTAAATTAAATATCTCGATCTTCTTCCTTTATTCTCTAATTTATCCACACTGAATAATTAAATTATTTAAGTTACAACCTTGGTTAATCTTACATTTAGTCTAACGACTTCTATTCTACGATTTCAGTTCATTTTCCGAAGTCAATAAAAATATCATCTCATTCATATTTATATTCCTATTATATTTTAAACAACTACTAAGTTATATTTAGTAGAATTAAAACTAAATATTTAATTTACCATAACAAATTATTTGTTTCACTTTTAATTTTTTTTCTTTTTAAATTTTCGAAGCCCAACAAGGCCCAAAGGTTCGGCCCACTCCCTTACTTCTCCTTCTAACCGGTTTACACCTTCTCTTTTCTGCTGTGTATCCACTTCCTTCTCCCCTTCTATTTCAATGCCGCGCCACTTTTTCTTGTTAGTTTACCTGCTACGTCCCCCCTCCTTTATCTTAATTTAGCCCTTGCATTTTTGTTTCATCTATCTACTTATTTGCCCAAAATCTTCTAACCCCATACGCCCACGCCTTCTTGCTGCCTTCCTTTCTTCTGGTTTCCTGCTACTTCTCCTCTTCTTGCCTTTATATAACCATGTTGTCTTCCTTCCTTATATATATATATATATATATATATATATATATATATATATATATATATATATATATATATATATCTTTGTTTAAATTCTTATACTTGGCTACGATGGTCACATGTTTTGATTCTTTTGAACCCTTGCCTCACGCATTAGCAAACATCACACACAGAGGCTTCTCCTTCATTCCTTCTTCTTCTCCGATAACCTGCTGTGTATTCATGATGCACACACACATATCATGAACATGCACACACACTCCACTGCAAATCAGGCCCTTTGGATCATCCTCGCGAACCAAAATACACATGCTCCTTCCATTTCTTTTCTACATTCAGATTTAGTCGCCATTATCCTTATAGTGATTCCACCCTTCAGCCCAAGTTCAACAATATAAACTCGATCCAGGAAAGATCCTCCCGCTCCCTCCTCTTGACATCGGAAACCATCCAACTCGAGCTGCGCCACGCTCATGACCCATGCCACTGATCCCCCCCGGTGCGCATCTTCCATTGTCCCCCTAGTCAGCACAGTTCAATGGTGATCGTGATTTTTCGAGACTAACCCAAAAACCCTATTTTCATATCGTTTCCACTAACCACTCACTAGAAAAATTCCTGCACATTTTTCCCATGATTATGCGCCTCTCACGCAACCCCAGGTTGTTTTCCGATGAACTCGGTTGCCTAGATCATTGGAAATTGCCCTTCGAACGTTTCTCGTTCATCCCAAAGTACCTTATCCACTACACACTTAAAAATCACGAAACTTACACAAGAACTTATGGTTTCATCATATGATTCCATCCGTAAAATCAAAACTCGAATTTGTGCAACTTGAAAACACTGTATTTTTGGTGTTGATAAGGGAAAATGGGTTTATCTCTGGCTGCACTAATATATAAATCCTAAATTCATTTTTGTTGTATTCTAGGAACTTAGATGAACAACTTTTGCGAATAAATTAGATCCTGAACTTGTTTGGATTCAAGTTATAGATTTTACAGTGTCATAGTGGTGACTGGTTTTCATTTTGAAGATATACAGAGCAGTATTGGGTTTGGGTACAGTTTTTTGAGCATTGTAAATTATCAAATCAATGTTTATATAACCAGTATAATATTTATACTAACACACAATAATTTTCCTACTTATGAACCTTCAATACATCTTAGAAAGAGATTTTAAAACCAAGTAGAAGTGAGTAAACTCACCTTTTAACCTTGTCCTGCTTTTAGAAGTCTTCTACCTTTTGTTTCTCAGTTTTCTAGTGAAATTTGCGTGGAAAATATATTGAAGTTCATGATGATATTTATAGCGAAGATTGGGTATTAAATAAATAGGTTCATTAAATGATTGTAGGTCCTTTTACCCTACATGTTTAATATGTTTTGATATTACAGCACATGCTACAGATTTTCCAATTCCTATTTCGATTTGGTTTCCTCCAGAAAGCACATGCTTTATAAAACATTTTGTACTATTGTTTAGTTTATGGAAACACAACATCTTTTCTAAGTCCAAATCTAATTAATGAATGCAGCCGAATTGCACAAATGTGACATGATTTATCTTTCCATTGTTTTAATAACTTGCTTATATTTTAAGCTGCAACATTTTACCCTTCATTGGGTTAGGCTAGGTTAGGTGATGTCTATCCATCTGTATTTCTGTAGCACGACTATTAAGGGATGAGGAGGAGAGTTATTGGAGAGGAACAATTGCAATTTTTATTGATGTAAAACATGATACAAAGAGCACATATATATAGTGCTATGAGCCCAACGGCTAGTACAAAATATACCAAATATGTATGAGCCTAACGGCTAGTATTAAATATATCAAGTATGCATGAGCCTAACGGCTAGTAGATAATGACAAAGCATGCTAAATATGATAAAAACGTGTTCACACTCTAACGGCTCTATTGTCTTCGTTATGCCCACTCAGTTCGAACTAGGGTTTCCTTACTCATTCTGGCTTCCGCCTGCACTGATAACGCGAAGTTCCTCTCTCATTCTGATGAAATTTTTGGTCGAAAGGGCCTTTGTGAGAGCATCTGCTCTCTGATAGTATGCGGGCACATGACATATTGCAAGTCTTCCTGATTGCGTTCTTTCTCTCACAAAGTGGAGATCAATTTCAAGATGTTTCGTCCTTGAATGTTGAATAGGGTTTAGAGATAAAGATACTGTGCTCTTATTATCGCACCAAATGACCGGCTTTCGTCTTGGAGTGAAACCAAGCTCCTCCATCAGTGACTCTATCCACATGATTTCGGCTGTAGCGCTTGCCAGTGCACGGTACTCAACCTCTGTACTAGATCTTGATGTGGTCTGTTGTTTCTTCGTACACCAGGAAATGATATTGGAACCGAGGTAAACGCAGTATCCTGAGACAGACTTTCGATCGTCAATATCGTTGGCCCAATCGGCATCGCTAAAGCACTGCAAGTTAAGTTCCTTTTCTAAATTTAGGCGTATGCCGTAATGTTTTGTGCCTTGTAAGTATCGTAACACTCTCTTTAATGCCATCCAATGTTCTGATAAAGGGTTCTGTATGTATTGACTGAGTTTATTGACGCTGTAGCATATGTCTGGTCGAGTAATAGTTGCGTATTGTAACGCTCCTATTATGCTTCTATATTGTTTGGCATTGTCGATAGCTTCTCCTTTATGCTTAGATAGTCTTAGGTTACTAATCATAGGCGTCGGTAATGGGTTTGCCTTGTGCATATTTGCCCTTTGCAGTATTTCAGTGATATAATTTTGTTGGGATAATATTAATTCACCATTGTTTTTCCTAATCACTTGTATTCCAAGAAAAAAATTTAGTTCCCCCAAGTCTTTAATAGCGAAATTTTGATCCAGCTTATGTACGATTCTGTTTATTTCTTCGTTGTTGTCTCCTGTTATTAGCATGTCGTCCACGTATACTAGAATGAACACAGTTCCATGTATGCCCTTCTTCATATATAGAGAATTGTCCGATTTAACTTGTGAGAAACTCATGTTAGACAAAGTTGACTTTAGCTTTTCATATCAAGCTCTCGAAGCTTGTTTTAAGCCATATATTGCTTTGTGTAGTTTGCATACTTTATCACCAGTGCCATATCGTTCAGGCTGTTGCATGTATACCTCTTCAGTCAATTCCCCATTCAAAAAAGCATTGTTGACGTCCAGTTGCCTCACATTCCATCCTTTGTTTAGAGCAATGGTCAGTATAATTCTGATGGTTGTGGGTTTTATGACTGGGGAAAAAGTTTCATTGAAATCAAAACCAAATTGTTGCGCGTAACCTTTTGCAACCAATCTGGCCTTGTATTTGTCAATAGATCCATCTTCTTTTCTTTTTATTTTGTATGTCCACCTACAACCAATCACATTTTTGTGTTTTGGTTGAGTCACTAAGCTCCAAGTGTTGTTTTTTATGAGAGCTTTATATTCAGTGTCCATTGCCTCCTTCCATTTATTTGATCTTATAGCCTGAGTGAAATTCAATGGTTCGATCTCACTGGCAGAAATATTATATATTTTGGGTTTGAAGATGCCTCTCTTTGACCTGGTGATCATGTGATGTCCAGTTGATTGTGGTGGTGTTTGCTGCTGTGTATCATTGTTGCTGGTAGTGTCAACATGGTTGTTGTTTTCTGTATCTTCACTATACTGCATGTTTTGATGTATGTTTGTATCTTCTGAGTCATTGTGTGTCTCATTGGTTTGCTCATTTGTTCGATCCATAGTTTCTTCCTGGGTGTTTAAATTGCTTGTGCGTTGTTGCTCTTCATTTCTATCAATTGAAGGTGGTTCAGTAATGAATGGCTCGAACCGTATGTTATTGTTTATGCTTTGTTCCCCATCCTTTTTGCCGATTTGCTTTTCTGCATAAGGAAACTTGTTTTCATCAAATATCACATGTCTAGAAACGTATATTTTTCCATTTTTGTCCATGCGCTTATAACCTTTTTGGTTTTGTGCATACCCAATGAATGTGCATGGGCTTGATCTCATACTTAGTTTATGATTGTTATAGTCTCTCAAACATGGAAAACATACACCCATAGGCTTTCAGAAAACCATATTCTAGTCTAACACTGTATATCATTTCATGAGGGCTTTTATTGTTTAATACTTTGGTTGGCAACTTGCTAATGAGGAATACAGATGTGTAGAAAGCTTCATTCCAATATTTCATGGGTAATGAGCTTTATGATAACAAAGTTAGACCAGTCTCTACTATGTGTCGATGTTTTCTTTCGACTAAACCATTTTTTTCGGACGTATGCGGGCAAGTTAATCTATGTTTGATCCCTCTTTTGAGAAAGTAATTAGTTAGAGGTTTAAACTCAGCTCCCCCATTTGTCTGAACAACCTTAACAGTACTGTTCATTTGTTTTTCGACATGAGTTATAAATTGCATAACTGTATTGCAAACTTCTGATTTAGTTTTCAGCATGTATATCCAAGTATATCTAGAATAAGCATCCACAAAAGAAAGATAATACCTGTGTCCCTGATATGAATTTAGAGGCGTGGGTCCTCACAAGTCAGCGGCTATAAGTTCCAGTGGCTCATTATAGCTGGTTTCAGAATCACTAAAAGGGAGATTGTGGCTCTTGCCGAGTTGGCAGTGCGTGCATGTGTGTTTGATAGGTACATTTTTATAATGAATGTAATTACTACGCAGAACAGTCTTAACAGTTTCTAGATTAGGATGTCTTAATTTTACATGCCAAGAATTAATCACGTTACATTCACTGCTATTATTGTCATAATCAACGTTATTGCAACTATTCCTAATACAATCATTGTCACTACTAGCATCTACATTATTGTACCAGAATTCTCCACTTGAGTTTGCATTCTTGAATTTGTATAAACCATTGTATAAGTTACCTCGAAGTAATATTTCATGATTTAGGGAATCTTTAACTAAACAAAACTTAGGATGAAATTCAAAGTAAACATTATTGTCGTTGGCAAATTTTGATACACTTATCAAATTTTTATTAATTGTAGGTACCTTAAGAAGATTGTTTAATTTGAGTTGTCTTTTCCCAAAGATAGTCCCTTTGCCTATGTGTGTGATACTAGCAGTACTACCATTACCCATATGCAAATTTCTCATACCTGAGTAATTTCTGCTCCCAATGTTTAAATTTTGAAGATTGCTAGTTATGTGGTGAGTCGCTCCTGAGTCAGGGTACCATTCTTCGAAGCCATTGTCTTCATTTTTTACTTCATCATTATCTGCAGCATTGTGTCTTCGGTTTGCGTTATTATTATTTTGAGTTGAATTCCCTGTTGTTGCCATATTTGCTTGTGCTCTTCTTTGTGAAGAGTAATTTTGGCTTGCCTGTTGTCTACCTGTGTCTGAATTATACCTGAAGTAACATTTGTTCGCCATGTGACCAAACTTTTGGCATATTTGACATTTCACACGATAGTTGTTGTTATCTCCTTGTATCTGCTTATTTCTGACGTGGTATAATTGGCAGAGAACTTATTTTGTGCTGCTTTTCTTTGGTCGATTCTGCCTTTATGAGCAAGGAGTGCTGATCGAACGAACTATAAATCAGGTAAGGTTTGTTGTGTGGCTAGCACAGTTACTAGAGATTCATATTCTTCATCTAATCCACCAATAATAAATAGGATTTGCTCATTGTCGCTGATCTTATGGCCAACAACATTTAGTTTGTCACACAGATTTATAATTTTTCCTAAGTATTCTTTCATGCTTGCCTCCTTTTTTCTAGAATTTTGTAATTCCCTTCTATATTGCATGATTCTAGCAGCTGATTGTGAACTGAAAATTTGTTCAACTGTTTTCCATATTTCATAAGATGTGCTACATCCAACTATTTGTGATAATAAATTCGAACTTACTGACGATAGGAGCCAAGAGGAGAGGAGGTTGTCTTGTTTTTGAAACTTTGTGTTGTCTGTGTTAGGTACAATTTCTCCTTCCGAATTGGTTATCGTCACTGGTGGGACTGTTATTGTCCTATTAATGTACTGCAGTAAATCATACCCTCTTAAAGCGATCTCTACTTGATATTTCCATAGAATGTAATTGTCTTCGTCTAGAGATGTAGTGATAATTTGGCTTTTTGGTTTAATCAGGTCATGATGGTTAGGTGGAGCGCTGTACCCCATACTTTCTGAAACAACGGAGGTTACTTCATTGTTCCTGGCCATAAAACAAAAACAACTTTCTGCTTGATGATTAAGCCTTTCGGCAATTTGGCTCTGATACCATATTAAGGGATGAGGAGGAGAGTTATTGGAGAGGAACAATTGCAATTTTTATTGATGCAAAACATGATACAAAGAGCACATATATATAGTGCTATGAGCCCAACAGCTAGTACAAAATATACCAAATATGTATGAGCCTAACGGCTAGTATTAAATATATCAAGTATGCATGAGCCTAACGGCTAGTAGATAATGACAAAGCATGCTAAATATGATAAAAACGTGTTCACACTCTAATGGCTCTATTATAACGGCTCTATTGTCTTCGTTAACGACATTGATTTTTTTTTTAAATTTTTTTACATACACATCAAACTTAAAACTGTGTACTACCTCGTTTAGGTAATGGCATGCTTAGGCACAGCCATACGCTTCGGCTAATTCAAATGTTTAGTCAAGTTAGGGTTGACACTCTTTATGTTTAGGGAGTGGTTTACATATATGCGGCCATATCTTCTTTGATATGCAGCCATTTCCCAAGTTACATCACATTAGTGTTTTAATTTTTTTTTTTTTTAATATGTAGTAAGAACTTACCTTATGGTGATATTGGATTAGAAGAGAAATCATTTTCTACACTAAACAAGGCTTAGCTGCGGACTATATCTATGTACAAGTTGTATATGTCCATATATATCCACTTAGTAACATGCATAAGATTTAATATAAAGATTATATTTTGAATCAATGCAAAACATATAACTCAGAGTATACATATATTCATATATCCTACATATGTATACCATTACGCACATACATGTGCATAGGCTCTTAGTTTTAAGTTTGTTTATTAATCTTGATTTAATTCCACTTTATTTTAATTATAATTAACTCATAAATAAATCGATGTTTATTACTAAACAAAGTCGGTTAAAAATCGGGACATTGCAATCCACCCCCTAAAGGAATTTCGTCCCCGAAATTAAAGAGTGACGAATAGATTTCAGCTCTAATTAAAGTCAAACACCTCTAACACACATCCGTAACTACTTATCTCACCTTCTTGATGGACTTCTTATTTAATTAGAAATTATTTACCTTTATTTCAAAAATCTGATTTTATTATAAAATCAGTTTACTTAACTCACACGAGTTCATTATCCAGTCTGAGCCTTTTCTACCGGCTTTTTAGTCTCCAAATCTTCATATCTGAGTGTTAGTCTACTAATTCAACAAACGGGTCCTTCAAGTGTCCCATCAGTTTGGATTGCAAACTATCCTTCAGACCGGCTACAAAAATTTCGTTTTTCTTTAGCGAAGTATTGATCAAGTCCGTTCCAAAGCATGAGAGTGCATTAAACTTGTTCTCATATTCGGTTATCGTCATGTTTCCTTGCTTTAGGTCGATGAAATCCCGGTACATCCTGATCTTTCAAGTGGCGGGCAGATAATGTGCTTCAAATGCTTCTTTGAACTTTGCCCAGGTAAATTCTTCTTCAAGAGTATTAGCAGTTTGGGCATCCCACCAGATTGTTGCGGCTTCCTCATGTTTCCATGAAGCCAAAAGACGCTTCTGCTCATCATCCAGCTTCAATCCCTTAAATATTTTTTCACATGTCCTTATCTAGGCTTGAACTTCAATCAGTGATTTAGTATCCTTTAAAAATTTCCCTCCTAGATTGGTGTAATTCTTACAGATCCTTTCAAAGTTTGACTGAGTTTGGGTTGGGACTACTTCTGAAGTATCAGCCGGATTTGGAGTCACGGTATGCCCATTAGTTGTTATGGTCATCCCACTCGCTCCTCGGCCTCTTCTTCCACGAGAACTCATTTCAACTTTCTGAGTATAATAGTTTGATAATCAAAACTTAATCGGAAATTATTTTAAGGATGACTGAAGTCGATATATATATTGGGTTGATCTATACTAAGTGTGTGTGTGTATATATATATATATATTATTGTTTAGATTTTCAAATACGCTCTCTCAATACTCACCCAGAGCCTAGGTATTCAGTAAACCTATGCTCTGATACCAACTGTAATGACGCGACTTTCGATGACCTCGGAAGTCGTGTCATTATTTAAGAAATAGAATAGATAGAGAATAAAACTAACAAAAACATCAGAATTTCACAACGGAATTTTTAACAAAATATCATATTACATGACATAGTACATAAAATAGTCTATTACATCATAGTACATCATCAGAATACAGCATCATACATGAAACTGGCCCAATACACCATACAAACTGGATAGTTAGATAGATATAGTTATTGAGCTGGTTCTTGAATCCCAAGTCCAAAATACTTCAAAGGGTTCCATGTAATACCTGGATCACTTGTCTACTCATAACAATGGTTATGAGTACCCAAGAGTTTATGAAAAACACAGAAAAATAAACTCTGGGTCAATCAGGGGACTGGTATGGGTAAACAATTTAAAAACAGTTTGGAAACAAGGAAATAATGGAATAGAGTTTTTCTGTTATAAGACTGATTTATTTAACTTTAGAAAACATTTCAGGAAAGAAAAGTAATCGTAACACTTATCCACGATTAAACATGGATGATTTTTACCTTACGATAACCAAAACATTTTGATATCAAAATCATCTGATATTACAATAATTTTTATCAAATAAATAATCATCTAGCGGAACGCTTGCATCTCACACTCCATATACATAATATAAAATCAAAAACCGCAGGGCTGTTATTGGAGATTGGATTCCAACTATGACAAGGTATGGGACCACCTGCCGATAAGTTTACTCTAGAGGGGATACACTGGGGTTCAACAAGAACGTCTTGCAACCCAGCCATACATGACCGCCCACTCATTTTGCTCAAGTGTAGCGAATGTATTATAACACACGGTTGGGATCAGCAACCGCTATCAAATGCTGCAGTAGCGAAAAAGATTGGGAAGACAAAAAGGAATTTCTCTAGATGGTGATAATACATCCAGCTTGGGAATGACCCACCTAGCCATGCTACCTGCCCGATTTTTGTCATTTCGTGGTTGTGAGTCTTGAGGCTACGTTATCTTCTAGAACACCTGTCCACCATTCCCTTTGAATGCCACATCGTCAAATTCGTAAATCACATATTGATTATGCAAATACACACTGGGTGTAAAATAAAGAGAAGTTACCTTCTCCCCACCAACTTGGTATATTCGTAAAAATCAACGGGTGTGATCGTTGGAAATGCTCTGTTAGGCATTTATCCATACAAGTTGTTCTAGGACTGGACAAACCAAAGGCACTATTTTATAAACAAAATAGCCCTTGCATATCTCTATCTACAATAATCTCCGACACGCAGCTTATAAATCAGATCGAAGTGGAATATATATTCCGGACTCTTCGAAACAATCGGTGTATGTCTTTTAAAGTCATATGATATCTAAGGAAACTGATTTATATAAAATGTTTACTTCAAAATCAGTTCTTCTTCCAAAGGAATGGTTATCAACTCAAAATGGTTGAATTAAATACGATAGCTCAACACACGTGAATTACTCAGGTTGTTGATAGTAATGTCAACTATAGTTTGATATCTTTGAATCATTAATTCCTTTCATATATTCTTTAAATTATAAGCTTCGACCAAACAGAATCGCATATTTCTTGTATTGTTTAAAATCCAGATATTTGATTGTCTTCAGTAAATAAACAACTCCACACAGCATTTAACTATATAACTAGACGGCATGTGCTTCACATATGACAGTTAATATAATAATGTTAGCTCGTTAATTTGAGTTGGTAATTCATTTCCAGTTAAATAATTATCGAATTAAGTCGATACGATTCAAACATTTGTTTACAATACTTATTTCTATAACTGGACTTACCACGATACAACCACACTAATTAAACATTGTCTCATAGTCACAGCATGTCATTGATCACAATTCAACAAATCAGATTTTAAATTAAATATCTCGATCTTCTTCCTTTATTCTCTAAATTATCCACACTGAATAATTAAATTATTTAAGTTACAACCTTGATTAATTTTACACTTAGTCTAACGACTTCTATTTTACGATTTCAGATCATTTTCCGAAGTCAATAAAAATATCATCTCATTCACATTTATATTCCTATTATATTTTAAACAAATACTAAGTTATATTTAGTAGAATTAAAACTAAATATTTAATTTACCACAACAAATTATTTGTTTCACTTTTAATTTTTTTTCTTTTTAAATTTTCGAAGCTCAACAAGGCCCAAAGGTTTGGCCCACTCCCTTACTTCTCCTTCTAACTGGTTTACACCTTCTCTTTTCTGCTGTATATCCACTTCCTTCTCCACTTCTATTTCCATGTTGCGCCACTTCTTCTTGTTTTAGTTTACCTGGTGCGTTCCCCCTCCTTTCTCTTAATTTAGTCCTTGCATTTTTGTTTCATCTATTTACTTATTTGCCTAAAATCTTCTAACCCATATGCCCACGCATTCTTACTGCCTTCCTTTCTTCTAGTTTCTTACTACTTCTCCTCTTCTTGCATTTATATAACCATGTTGTCTTCCTTCATTTAAATATATATATTTATATATATTTATATATATATATATCTTTCTTTGTTTAAATTCTTATACTTGGCTACAGTAGTTGTTAACCCACTTTTTGGTAAAAGACGCAGCGAGCCAAATCGAAGCCCAAACGCGCAACCAACCGAGTTAGACAGATCGCATTCCAGGAAGCCCCGCAGAAGCTCGGCCTGAAGAAGCCACATATCAGGCCAATCAAGTCGATATCTCACCCCGAAAGACTCGCTATCCTAGTCAACCGAGAGAACCGCTCTCGTACAGGGCGTATCGGCCGAGTATTTCGGATCTACATGAAATATCAAGCTCAGTTGTTCAAATACTTGCCCCGACTCTCAAGGAAGAAAAAGCGGTCAACCATATCCGGACAAAGCTCTACTTTTGATATACCTCACCGTGGATGCCACGTCGGCCACAACTTTCGAGGATACTATTTATGAATAGTGGAATCAATCTTCAGCTGCTATTCTAACCAAGTGATGGACTCCACGTGTCCGAGCTTGCCCGGAAAGGCCGGGCCACGTCACAACAGCCCAAGCTGGTACCCCCTCTATAAACACCTCAATGCTTAAAGAGGAAAGGAGGACGAGGAGAGACTTCTCTGACCTTTCTTTTTTTCGGCTCATACTTCTTCTTCCCAGACAAACATTATCTGGAAGAGAAAATAGCCGCCTTCTCTCTTTTCTCCAAATAGAAAAAGCATTGTACTTGTAATCAAAAGCAAAAGTAATATATATAAAGTGGACATAGGCACCGCCTTTGCCAGACCACTATAAAAATTCTGTGTATTTTCCCCTTTTCCTTTACTTTTTCTGCATTTTATAATTAGTATTCATGTGTTCTACACACAATTGGGGGTTGATCGTCACTAGTGACCAACTTTTGATGTCAACAGTTGTCACACATTTTGATTATTTTGAACCCTTACCTCACGCGTTAGCAAACATCACACACAGTGGCTTCTCCTTCATTCCTTCTTCTTCTCCGATAACCTGTTATGTATTCATGGTGCACACACACACACATACCGTGCACATGCACACACACTCCTCCACGAATCAGGCCCTTCCGATCATCTTCGCAAACCAAAATGCACATGCTCCTTCCATTTCTATATTCAGATTTGTTCGCCATCATCCTTATAGTGATTCCACCCTTCAGCCCAAGCTCATCAATATAAACTCGATCAAGGAAAGATCCTCCCGCTCCCTTCTCTTGACACCGGAAACCATCCAACTCGAGCTGCACTACGCTGATGACCCATGCCCCCCCCCCGGTGCGCATCTTTCATTGTTCCCTTAGTCAGCGTAGTTCAATGGTGATCGTGAGTTTTCGGGACTAACCCAAAAACCCTATTTTCATCTCGTTTCCTCCAACCACTCACTAGAAAATTTCCTGCACATTTTTCCCATGATTATGCGTCTCCCACGCAGCTCCACGTTGTTTTCCGATGAACTCTGTTGCCTAGATCATTGGAAATTGCCCTTCGAACGTTCCCCGTTCATGCCAAAGTACCTCATCCACCACACGCTTAAAAATCATGAAACTTACACTAAAATTCATAGTTTGGTCATATAATTCCATCCGTAAAATAAAAACTCGAATTTGGGCAACTTGAAAACTCTGTATTTTTGGTGTTGATATGGGAAAATGGGTTTATATCTGGCTGCACTAATCTATAAATCCTAAATTCATTTTTGCTGCATTCTAGGAACTTAGATGAACAACTTTTGCGAATAAATTAGATCCTGAACTTGTTTGGATTCAAGTTATAGATTTTACAGTGTCATAGTGGTGATTGGTTTTCATTTTGAAGATATACAGAGCAGTATTGGGTTTGGCTACAGATGTTCAAGCATTGTAAATCATCAAATCAATGTTTATATAACTAGTACAATATTTATACTAACACACAATCAATTTCCTACTTATGAACCTTCAATACATCTTAGAAAGAGATTTTAAAACCAAGTAGAAGTGAGTTTACTCATCTTTTAACCTTGTCCTGCTTTTAGAAGTCTTGTAACATCCCGGGATTTTGCGATAATTTATATTATTAAATTTAATATGATTTTTGGGTATTTTATGGTTATAAATAAAATTTAATGATTTAATGGTAAAATTCCATGATAAAACATAACTGAATTGTTTAAGTAATGAAATTAGATTTATTTGAAAATGGTAATTTGTATAGATTGCAAAATAAAATTTTGATTTAGTTTATATTTATAAACACTGGAAGTTGAAATTTAATATTAAAATTTGAATTTGAAATTAATATTGAATTTACAATATATATGATGAATTAACAATTTATTTCATTTTATATATTTATTGAAAATTTTAATTTAGTGAATATGAAAATAATATACATCAGCTTGATTCATAATTTATTTTAAATTCTTATTTGATTTAAAATAAAGTTGATAAATTTTTGAGTGGAATTAAAAGAAGGCATATTTGGTTGATTTTCCTATAAATTCATATAGGAGACTGTAAATTAGAAACTATATCCATATATAACTTTTGTTATCTTTTGTAAGCTTACTATTCGTATCCATTTATTTAATTATGTTCAATATATGCAAAATGCTAACGGTGTTTTAGAATTGAAAGGGTCCTTAACGTAACCTATTATCACGCCTGAAGCAACTTGTTATATATGACATTGTATATGCATTTTCGGTAATAAACTTTCCAAAAAAAAAAAATTCTAAAATACCGTATACCTATAAATAATCCTTAACTCGTTAACCTAATTGTTTAAATCTCATTCTTCACTGAAATTTCAATGGCCGTCATCTCTACTTTCTTTAAAAAAAAACTAAAACTCCCTCAATACTCAATGGAATTGGATACGGTTTGATTAGTTGAACTCGTGTAAAGGAGAGCTTCACATCTATATGAAAATTCCTTGGTGCGATGAGATTTGGCGACTACACGGTTTTTCCCAGTGAATGAAAACAAACTAGGTTTTGGGTTTTTAGAAATCGTGGGGATTTTTAGATGTTTCCGAGATTGGTTTCATGTTCAGGAGAGGAATGAGCATTGTTTGGAAAAAAAATTGAGGGGATCTGGAGGGTTTTGTTTCGCATCTTTTATTGTACATGCGTGTACATATGGGAATGACGCAAGTTAGAAGGGAGGACCGAGTCCCTTGTGATGGTGATCTGTAGATGGAGCCTTCGATGAGAAGTTCATGCTTGAAGTCGGATCCGATTTTCGGGTAGAATGGAAGAGCTATGGATATGGGTGGGTGCGGCAATGGTTCTTCACGATGGGAGGAGCTGGCGTTAAGAAATCTGAAATGGAAGAGAAGATGATGTGGCAAGTTTTTCATTTTTTTGTCCATTTTCGTTTTTATTTTTTTAATTAAATTATCAGTCACTAAAACTTGCATAACTTTTTCATACGACCTCAGTTTGATGCGCGGTTTGTTGCGTTGGAATCGTATCGACGAGATCTTCGCGATGTCGCTGGTTTGAACTGATTCTGAGACTGTCAAATTTTGGGCTAAAATTGAGATTTCAAGCGCATATAGAACCAAGGTGAGTGATTTAATCCACTCACACTTAACTAAAGTATTCTAATATTAGTTTGAATAATATTATGTCATGATATGATTGTTGGATTGATGTTTGACAGTTTAAATTGCATATTTATATTGATTTGCATCGATAGTGTAGTTTAATTTGACCGTTAGGTTAAATTTTACTGTTAAGTTAGATTTGACATTTAATTACTGTTTTAAACCTGACACCTGATAATTGGTAAATTTATATGATATTTGACGGTTTGTATGTATTGATGTGATGAATGACTTGAATTTGATATGTTTGACATATTGATGTTAATTGTGTGAATTTACCTGTTATTCACATTTATTTATATATGACCATTGTTGTGTTGATTAATCCCAATCATTACCCAAGATGTTACGGGCATCGAATAAACCCGGGATTAATCATTAAAATGAATTAAGAATGTAGGTTGAAATGATAAATACTTATAACTCTGATTTGGATTGAAACGATATATCCTTTCCCAAAATACTAAAATTAAAATTTTAGGTATCACTTGGCCATAGGATAGAAAATTTGATACGGACACCGGTTGGTTAAATAAAAATTTGTTTTAACCATGAATTTAGAAATGTTGTTTAAAGACGATAAGGATGATGATTTATAAATTGATTTCTTTTGAACTTGAACTTTGAGCCTTGAAATATAAGCAAAAGATAAATAATTTAGTGTTGTAACTGAAGCTAAATGAATAGTGAAATATAATGTAAATCGAATTTGTTGAAATTGAATGGTTTCACCCAACTTTGAATTTTATTATGAATCAACATTGATTTGAATTATATATGAATTGTGAACTCGACAATTGTTATAAATTGAAATCATTGAAAATGGGAATCTGAATTGGAATTTAACTATTTGAATTAAACTGATTAAGTTGTAATGAGTGTAAATTGGAAATTTAATCAGGTGGAATATTGAAATTGAGTTGATTAACTTGAAATTGAAATACGACTGCAAGTGAAATTGAAACTTTTAAAGGAACGATTCTAATTCCAACTATAGTATTTTAAAACCATTTTATAAACTATTTTAATAATAATAATTTTATTTTCTTTATAAACTATTTTATTTTATAAATCATTTTAAATAAATCATTTTATAATTAACTATTTATTTTCAAACTATTTCAATTCTATATCCAAAACTATTTTAAATATACTTTTAATTATTTTAATATTCAAATTATTTAAAGTTGGAATTGTTTCAAGATTTTAAATTGGGTTAAATGGAGATTTTATTATGAATAATATTCTATCTTGAATATTAAAATAACTTTTGAAACATGATATTTTGATATGAAGTACGAACCTCTTTGAAATGTAAAAGAACTGACCGGTGTGAAAAATGTAAACGATTGGTTGTTAAAGAGACCGGGATCGGATATTGTCATACTCTCTGCCAATACCGAAACCACTTTAACAACTGTGTACGCAGTGGAGTTCCAGAAATGGTGTTGGATGGATTTGGAGGCGGTTACTGGATTTGAAGAAAGAGAACGATGATGGATATCCTTGACCTTCGGGTCATAATTAAAATGACTAAAACAGGGCTATACCGTGACCAAGTGGGGTTAGCTACCCCCATCGGCAACACTTCTTCCTTTATTACTATAGTCCCTCGGTTTGATTTGATTTGATGCGCATCCGTGATTTGGGAGTGTTGTCCGAGGTGGGCGGTAGTTGCGGCTATGCGTTACCACCAGTCCAGGCGTGCAACTAGTATATTCATACTCTGGGCATTCCTCGTGTGCCTTGTCATATTATCCTGATCGAGCCCCCTACGATTTTGATTTGATATTGTCGTATAGCGGCGCATCCCTATCCACCGACCGTTACTGGTGTTTTATATGCAATGTTTACGACGATGTTTATAAACGGTGTAAGGGTAAAAATGTAATCCCGCTTACGCTATTTTAATATGTTATATTTAACCATAGACATTATTATAATAGCGTATTATATTATATGATATTAGTTTGACGGATCCTTAAGAGATGGAAATTCCCGTAACATCTCTTAAGTTATTGCACTCATATTATTACATGAAATTTGATTTAACTAATATGAGAATGATTTAGTTCAGATCCGAGTGTTTGTTGTGTTTCTTTTTTTTGCAATACGCTCGGGTCAGACCGAGTTACAGTTAGCGAAGATTCCACTATGAAGATGAAGATGGAGCTCAACAGGCGTATTAAAATTATTATTCCGCTGCATATATTGGTATGTTGTATGTTAATTTACTCTGATAAATTGTGTAAATATAATCAAGTGTAGGTTTTTAACTGCTTCATGAACTGTTATTTATTTATTATATTTTGTCCTTCCACTGCGAGATTCTGTATTTGTTTTCTTCTTTCTTTTTTTCTCTTATTTTAATCCCAATAACTATTCGTATTTTTGATCTGTTTATGTCGACATTAAGGATCATTGTCGAATTGAACGGTCAAAAATCTCGGATGTTACAAGTCTTCTACCTTTTGTTTCTCAGTTTCACTACAACAGAATCACCATATTACAACGGTGGAAAACAGTTGTAAAAGACTTTTTACAACGGTGGATGCACCGTCGTATATTAAGAAGTTGTAATAGACCAAAATCTTTTACAACTGTTATACACCGTTGCAGACACCGTTGTAGTACAAGCTTTTACAACTTTTCTGCACTGTTGCAATATAAGCTATTACAACTGTTATGCACCGTTGCAGTAAAAGTTATTACAACTGTTTTGCACAGTTGTGACTGTTGAGTATAACAATATGATTTTTATTTAATGATACATTACATCTCATATATAAATAAATATTTATATTGAAAATGATATTGCACAGAATTTGATACTGAAACAATTATTTTATTCAATTAAATATTTTATTTCATTATTTGAAATAGTACAACTTTCTAAACCCACTATTGTACAACTATCTATTATATAATATAGTTGATTACATACATACATTCCTCACTACAGACTGCTCATTCAGTACACTCAGTTACATATACACTTTCACATAAATATACACACACTAACACACACCGAATCTTTATATGCTCCAACATCCAGTTCAATCACCTGTATACCAATCACATAAAGATTGTGAATCATGGAATCAAAGCGGATCCTAAAAGAATAAAAAGATTCACAGAAAGATCCACTTGCGTCTATGTCATGTTGTAACAAATATCATTGAAATATAGATGTTTAGACTTTGTAGACAAAATACATATATATGTAGTTTATAATCTCTAAAGGCAAGTGATGCAAATTATGTAACTGATATATTAAACTGAATTGTTCTACACATTGCATTATGATTATCAAACAAGTATTACTTATCAGTGATGTAGATAATGATTTCAATAGATACATTACTATTTGATTTGTTTTAAGACAGTTTTTATGCTTCTATAAACCCATAGATTCACAACATATAAATAAACATAAGTTATAATTCTAATGTAATTGCTACTTTTAACCAATATAAGTTATTGCCCCTTAACACTGATAAATTATTCATCAAAATCTTAAACTAAATAAAAGGTTTTGCAAAAATTGATTCCAGGCACAATATCATCCATTTTTGGGCAAAAATTGAAAAGCCTTGTACAAGATCACATTCAAAAGTTACCTGTACGGCATCACATTTTTTGGCAGATCAATGTTTCACAAACTGAAGTGATTTTCATCACTAACCTCTGCTTCTCGTCTCATTTTTGCCTTGAGCAGTTTGGCAAATCTCCTACTACTATGCTAGTTTAACAATCAAATTGCAATTACTATACTTGTGGAAAATCAACAACAAACTTATCAGTGCATCTCCAGCAATGAGCTATTACTCCTTAATATTCCAGGTAAATGTGGAATGTCCTTGAGAATATTTTCTTGCAAGAAATATATGAAAAGGAATTTTGTTAAAGATTAAAATGTGATTTCACAATAACTAGTCCGAAGATAGCATAAGTGGCTACTACTAAAGAATTTATCAGTGTAGTGCGGATCACTGCAGTGTCGTACACATTTATATCGCAGATTATTCCATTAATAAGATAAATATTTAATCTTCCTACAACAAGAACAATAATAAAAATAATTGATAAAATTATGATTTGCTCATGGAAGCCAAGCACCCTCCATATTCTGCATTTCACAATATATAATTGCCTTAAAAATACAACTATTATACATGTATAATAATGCAATCAACAGCTGAAATTGAAGACGAGAAGAATATTAAGGTTAGTAACAGTAGTTAATAAAGAAACCAATGTATATAAATATTATATTCTCAGGAAGAACCGATAGGTAATAATTATCTGTAATTCATGATAGCATCGCTAACAATGCATCTTCCTTTATGCCAAACTTAGGCCTCTTATGTCACAGTTTTGAATCTTATGTTGCTTAAACCCTTCTCAATGTTTGAACACCCAATTTCTACTTGATGTCTTATTTTTTGCCTAACGCATATTTTTTTTGCCGGACTTAAAGCATGTCACTGATCAGAAAATGATATTGACTGTGTCTACAAACAGGGTAAAAGTTATATATTTCTCATATGTTAATTTCATGAACTTTTCCACGCTTAATTTTGTTTGCTACACTACCAATATAGAGGCATTTCATGACTTCGCCATTCTGAACTAGTAAATAGTAACCAAGACAAGGGAATATATATTACCTTCCAAATGAACAAAACCACCAAAAATCTTTAAGCTTTTTCAACAGTTGATCCGTGTTTTCCACTCATCCTGGAGAAGTGCCTCGCGAGATCTAGTCAATTCACAAATCCATGCAAGTCCAACTTCGAATTCACCACCACCAAACCCACGAGCAGAACAGATCTAGATTGCTTTCTATCCATCTGCCAGATCTATGAGTAGATCTATCTCGCAACCCACGACCAGTAATACCCGATCCAAACCCATTATCTCTAAACTCGCCTTCGATTGTACTGCCAAATTACTGATTTATTTTGTGTTACCAAATTACTGTTTTATTTTGTGAAGAGAAAAAGAACGCGACAGTGGGAGAGAAGACAATAGGTGGCGTAGATCTGTGAACGTGAATAAAGGAGTCGGTGGAAAAATAAAGGACGTATAAGCTAAAAAATTAACTTTGGAGCCAAATTTTTGCTGTGGAGCCAAACTGAAGTTTCTAGATGAATAACAAATATAAAATGAATACTATGGCTGGGCTGGGAGCCCATTTTCCTCTTTCACGTTTCAGTCCTATTCAAACAGCTAGTGGTGGAGTCCACCTTTTTACCATATTTAAAAGAACACGCCGAAATGGTAATTTAGCATCAAACTGTCAAACGCCAATATTATTTTGATGATCAATCGATTTATTGTTCGTAGCTAATGACATTTGAAAATAGTTATACGATAATAGTCACAAATAAATGGTTGCAACGGAAAAAATTAATTAGCTGTTAGATTCTTATTACAACAGCATAGAACAAACAGTAGACAAAAATATGTTTATTGCAAACGACAGAAAAACACAGTTGTTAAGAATACATTCCTTTATTAAGTATGTAATCATAATTATTTGATATTAATAATTAAATAGATTTATTTGTAACTATGTGTAAACTGAATATTAGCTTTGGTTTAATAATTATAAACGACTAAAAAATTTCTTCTTAATTATTACATATTATTAGTAATTAAAAATTAAAAAATTCTTCTTAACTACCATTTACTATTTATCAATTAAAAACTATTAATTATTAATCTTTGACAGGTTATTAATTAATTAATAGTTATTAGAATTAATTAATATATATCAAATATCACATCATATTTATTAAACTTTATTGTTAATTATTAAATACTAGTCTTCATGATACAATTAGTAATATTAAATTGTTAGTTGGTAATTATAAATTATTAATAATTATAAATTAATTTGTTATAGATACTACTACTTAATTATTGTAAATAATTTACCAATTATCACTTATTAAATATTATTCATAATTATTGATATTAATCCTAATTATTAATTATGTATAAATAATTTAAAATTACAAATCATTATTAATGAATTATCGAACATAAAAAATTATTAAATAATAAAGTATGTGTACATTATTATTAGAAATTATTAATTAATTATGCTATGATTAAAATTATTAAAAATAATCATAAACTATTAATTAAAATTTTTAATTGTTATTGTTAACTATTACTTATTTATTATTTACTAGTAATTACTATTTATTAAAATATTAATTTTGAATTTTATGAATATTTCAAAATTTCGTATAGAAAATAATTTTTTAAAAAAGCAATGTAATTGGCAGCTATTACAATAAGAAAAAAAGGTTGTTGAGAACATACATCTTTTACAACAAACAAAAAGGGTTGTATTAGATAACAACTAGCAAAAATAAGTATTTATTATTACAACTGACCAAAAAGAACAGTTGTAATAGGCATATATTACAACTGACAAAATAAAAGAGTTGTTGAAAACTAATCTATTACAACTTTTAGAGTAAAACAGTTGTAAAAAAAGGTCTATTACAACTTTCGAAAAAAAGACGTTGTAAAAAGCTTTTTTTACAATTGTGATTTTTCCACCGTTGTAAAACTACAGTTGTAATATGGTCAATTTGTTGTAGTGTTTTCAAGTGAAATTTGCGTGGAGAATATATTGAAGTTCATGGTGATATTTATAGCCAAGATTAGTTATTAAATAAATAGGTTCATTAAATGATTATAGGTCCTTTTACCCTACATGTTTAATATGTTTTGATATTACAGCAAATGCTACAAATTTTCCAATTCCTATTTCGATTTGGTTTCCTCCAGAAAGCACATGCTTTATAAAACATTTTGTACTATTGTTTAGTTTATGGAAACACGACATCTTTTCTAAGTCCAAATCTAATTATTGAATGCAGCCGAATTGTATAAATGTGACATGATTTATCTTTCTATTATTTTAATAACTTGCTTGTATTTTAAGCTGCAACGTTTTACCCTTCTTTGGGTTAGGCTAGGTTAGATGATGTCTATCCATCTGTATTTCTGTAGCATGACATTGGTTTTTTTTAATTTCTTTTTTTTTTACATACACATCAAACTTAAAACTTTGTACTATCTCGTTTAGGTAATGGCCTGCTTAGGTGGAGCCATACCCTTTAGCTAATTCAAATGTTTAGTCAAGTTAGGGCTGACTCTCTTTGTGTTTAAGGAGTAGTTTACATATATGTGGCCATATCTTCTTTGATATGCAACCATTTCCAAAGTTACATCACATTTATGTGTCAATTCTTTTTTGTTTGTTTTAATATGCAGTAAGAACTTACCTTATGTTGATATTGGATTAGAAGAGAAATCATTTTCTACACTAAACAAGGCTTAGCTGCAAACTATATGTATGTACATGTTGTATATGTCCATATATATCCACTTAACAACATGCATAAGATTTAATATAAAGATTATATTTTGAATTAATGCAAAACATATAACTCAGAGTATACATATATTCACGTATCCTACATATGTATACCGTTACACACATACATGTACTAGGTTCTTAGTTTTAGGTTTGTTTATTAATCTTGATTTAATTCCACTTTATTTTAGTTATAATTAACTCATAAATAAATCGATGTTTATTACTAAACAAAGTCGGTTAAAAAGCGGGACATTACAATAACTTTCACATTTTTTATTAGAATTCGGAAATTTTGAAGATCTGGAAAGCTCAGAATATATGCCATAACTTTCATGTTTTGAGTTCTCTATGATTTTGAAGCTAATTTGTTCAAAACTGTGCTTTTGTACTTTTGTCCCAAGCACAATAAACAGCCAATCTTTTGTAATTTCGTGACACATGCACCGATTTTTTTAATTCGTTATGAAACGTTTTAAATATGAAGATATGGTTTTGTAACAAAGTATTGTTTTGATAAGGATTTATAAATATATTAGAAATCTTATTTTAACAAGAATGTTCAACTTTACGGTTTCAAAGATATTTCCATGAAACTATATTATTTTTGAAACTATTTTATTAAGTACGATTTAATATAAGAACCACATGTATTTACACACTTCGAGAGGGCATGTTGGTGATCAAATATTGTCGCATAGGTATATGGCTTTATTTAATCCCAGATCCGTCCAATCAAAGTAATAATAATCTCATTGTTTTCCAGTGACCTCTGTGATCCTTTGTGTTATTCAGTGTTTCTTGTGATTTTCTATGATTTATGTATTTCGTAGTGTGAAACTGACTTACAGTGTGTGAACCGTTAAGTGAAGATGTATGCTGTGGGACACACGATTATCACTTTTTGGGTTACTATTTGAGAGTCTATAACATATTCCTGTGTGACCGCTAGTACTAGACCTTATGGTCAATCCTGTGTGAACTCTGTGGACCTTCGGGTCAATCCTGTGCGGCTGTATGGATCTTCGGATCATTTTGGTACCCCTTCTGTGTAATATAGTATTGCCTATGGCTTCACGCCATCCTATGTGATAGCACGTGATGCATAGCTTCGGCTTGCCACTCTGTGATGGATCCGTAATCTGTTTTTCATATTTCATGGAGATTTAATTTGTTATTTTAAACTCTTATCATGGTTCTGTGAATCTGTGGCTTAGTGATTTTATTAAATTCGTGTTTCTGTGGTTTTGTGACTCTATCTTGTGAACATCCAAATTATTCTTAGAAACATTTTATAGGAATTTCAACCCTATAGTGTATTGTACCACTTCATTCCTTTGTGACCTAAAGGAATACCCTCCATAGTGATTTATTTACTTATTGTACTTATATAACTTATATTGTTTCAAGTTAGACTGACCCATTTGTGTCCCTCGGGTCAGACCGAGTTGTAGGTTAGGTTTATCTGCTTCATGTTTTGCTGTTCACTTGGGTATCCTGCTTCACCTTTTGGGGATCACATAGTTTTTTGCTTCCATCTTATATAGTCTTATGGACATGATGATGTATATGTTGTGGGGCTTTGATGTACACATATGCACATTTTAAGTAGTGACTATCAGACTTCTAGTTGTGTGACGTATTGTACATGATGCATATGTATATATGTGGATTTATGGCTACTATTTTGTATTCTGTACTTGATATTATACTGTGTTGTTCTGAATGGTTCCTGAAGCCACTGTAGTAGTGTATTGGATAAGGATTTGACGTATCGGAAAAAATCGACATGTTTAATACTCATTTAATACAATATTACAGATGGTAGCTCCTATCATGCCCTATTCTCTTTATTAGCAGACAATATTACTAGCTAATACTCTTTTCTAGTATGGGCCTCGGGGCGGGACGTCACAGAGTGAGTCATCCATTGTGCAAGCAAGGCATAGGGAAGATGGATGATCACTTATCTGTTAAGTTGCTTGCCTGTCGGATGACATCCAACATTTGTCGCTTGCTTATCGTAATGTAGGCACCATGTAGGTCACACTGGTTTTTTTTTAAAAGATATTAGGATGGATTAGACATGAGTTCATGGTCGAAATTGGTGCTAAGAAGTTAGTGAGCCATTATGCTTGACTTAATACGAGAAAATCGAGCAACAGAGTCAAAAAGAAAATATATTGGTATTAAATATTATCAAACTACCATTAAGGAGGTTTGCTTACTGTCAATTGTCAATCCGACCGGTAAGGAGGTTTGCTTATAGTCACTTGGCCAAAATAAACTTTTATGAAAAGAAAAAAAACATGGTACGTGTCTCCTTAAATCTCTTCAATTCCATTTACTCAATTCTTACTGGTCTAATTTCCTTATTCTCCACTTTTATCTCCTTAGATCTCTCTAATTTCAAATATTCTCTATCATATTATTTTTTGATTTTCAACTTAAATTAATAAAAAAATAGTTTATGTCTAAACTAGTATTACCGTAAAACGGAGGGAAAAATCGGCCGTTTAAATGTATAATCTTAGACAACATATATGTTTATAGCAATTATTTACGTTTAAAAAATATAAACCGAACTTTTATTTGCATTATCAGAGCAAAATTAACAACTAAACATTGTAAAATTATATATACATGTGAAAGCATTCAGATAGACGTATACTGATACATAGAAACACAAACATGTAGATACACAATACATACATGTATACAGTAATATACAAGCTATAATTCAGTGGACTTACAGAACCTCGACAAGATCCCCTTATATGACATATTCTATTTTCCTTATCATATCGCCATAAAGCAATGCTTCTAAAAGTAAGCTTTATCATAGGTGGCAGAGCAAACCAACAACTAAGAGAAACTGTCTTAAGCTTCATAAAACGAAGCAGCTTTCAGAGCAGTGGCATATCAGCAAAGGATGGCTACAAGTTATAACTCAAGGCTCAATGGAAGAAAAATCCATAAAGGGAACATGGTCTTAAGGAAAGAAATGGCTAATACAAAAGACCCACCCGATGGTGCATTATGACCAGACAAGGACAAACCTAGGTCATTACAGATACACTCTAATGGTGCATGTCGCTTATCTACACTAGATGGAAACCCAAATATGTTATAAACCAATAACTGATGTTGAATGATTATTATAGCTAACCTTGTGCTAATTAAAGGTGCATCCAAGTTTCGTAGTATTGCTTGACATATAGCATTATCTGGAATTCTAACTCCAACTTGTTTTCTATGTGCTAATTTAGTTGCAGCACCATACCTTGTGCACTGTTTAGGAAGCTCTTTGCTTGCAAGGAGAATAAAAGTATACTGTCAAACAGAAAACCGTTTAGGATGCTTTTTGCCTACAGAGAGAATTGTAGTATACTGTTAAACAGAAACTTCAAATCAAAATGTTAAACAGAGAGGATTGAAGTATACTACATAACATACTTAGAGGACCCGGAAAACTATGTTTGACTACTTGCTACTCACTTTTACTTACAAAAAAAATCTTAGTGATATAATATATGTATGTAATCACTTGCCACTCACTTTTACTTCTTTTAAAAAGAATGTATGTTTTATCATATGTGTACTTCCATAAAAAAAAAAATAGTGTATGAAGTTGTACTTTAAAATGTTGTGATTATAAGAATACTACATAACCAATTTTTTAGAGTTAGGCCAAGTTGTTCAGATTTCCTATTATCACAGTACTTCATGTACCATTCAATCATGACTGTGGAGCATGTACATTTGCTTTTATATTTCCGTTAACTTCAAGTTATTTTCTCAATATTTTTGTGTACTGCTTGAGTACTACAAACAGATGTTCTGTTTAAATTTCTGCTACTCATTGTTAACAAATACATCTAACAAATGAATCTTTTCTAACAAAATTTCAGTAAGTGATAACCAAGAGTAAATTCAGATACAAATAAACAAAACCATTAACCAAAACTTTGATTTTAGATCAGAACGAATCCAAAAAAGAAGGATGCTTTTGTACTGGACTTCCCTAAATGTATGTAATGAAATTACTAACATGCAGTGAAAAAATATTTTGTTGTTTTACAGGAAATAATAATAATAATAATATTGAACCAAAAAATGGATGATGGGAAATCAATTTATCTGTTAATTCCAGTAATTATATTATTGACTCAGTCTAATTTATGGGACATAATGAATTTATTAAGAAACTAGCAATCAAATGGTGGTAGCTTTCAAAGTTAAGAGCAAAACAAATGATCTGATCAGGTGTACAATTTGAAACATCAAAAATGAAATCAACCGATTTAAATATGGTAGATGACGTTAGGATGTATAAAATGGAATTACTCATCCTAATTTTGACGCCGAAAATAAAGTTAAGTTACATTTTTTGAGTTTATACCTGCGAATGGGAAATCCGACACAAAAATGGATTTCGAAAAACGAGACAATCTTCTCACGATGAAGCATGAAGGTGTCGCGGGTTAGCTTGAAGTAGAGCAGTGATCAACCTGGAAAAGTTCAATACTTGTTTGGAGAGGCAATTAGGGTAGGATTTGGATTTAGAGAATCAAAATAAAACTTGATTTGGATTTAGAGAATCAAAGTAGAGCTGTGATTTAGGGCTCAATCCGTTTGTTTTTTCAATTAATCAGAAACTTGATTTAAATTAGAAGGAGCTTTGTTCGATCAGTAAAATCGGAGAAGAAATGGTATACGGAAGAAGATTTGCGGGCTATAAAGAGAAAAAAGGGGGAAATAGTTAGCAGCCAAAGAATAGCTGGAAAAAATTTGACGGAAATGTTTGCGATAGAAAGATTAGCGGCGAAATTTATTGGCACAGACAAATTGATTTTGGCTCTCTTACAGTAGGGAAATCTCCCTAATAGTCGGTTTGACTATGCAATTTAACGGTCGGTTACCCACCGTTGTACGGTTATACTAGTTATTCCTGTTACTAATACTACTATTTTAGTTTGATTATAAAATTTGTTTTTGATACTATAGTGGCAAATAACATTGCAGTGGCTTTAAGTTTTATAATAGGATTTACAACATTAGAAACTTCCGCACATAATTTTCCTAGGAACAAGCTAGAAGGTTCTGATGTCATAAGCAGTGGCGGATCTAGATTTTTTTTTTTTTCAATGGGGTCCAGTACTTAAAAAAAAAAATCAATGCAAAGTTCAAAATTTCAGTGGAGTCCTGTCCCCCCACTAATTCTGAACTGGATCCGCCCATGGTCATGAGGATCTGAAATCGAAGGAAGCATAATTCGAAGACAGATCATTGAATCTCCAAATTCCATGTTTCCACATGGTAAGTACATCTCCTCCATCCATTTATCAAATAAAAATTATTAAATTAAATAATAAATAAAAGTTGGTTTGACATGATGTTCAACATTAATTTTTTACATTAGCAAAATGGCTTTTGCCCTACTGTCCAAATTTTATTCATATTTCACCATCCATTTACAAGAAAATCAAACACAGAACAGTCAAGAGGAAAAAAGAAAGAGAAAATTCATAGCGGACAATTTACAACTTATGTGCTTTTTTCCTGGCCAGGAACATAGCTATTCTTGGAAAAAACGGCTTCTTCTTCTTCGGTTTCGATTGGATCTCCAACTCCTCCACTAATATATCCGGACACGACTTTGAACTGACATGCTTTGTTGCCTTTTTCACCTCAGTATTAGAGAGAAACGCTACATCACTAGCTCTTCTTCTATGCCTGGTGCCCTCATCTTGACAAGCTCTCAATTCCTCCTCCCGAGCAATCCTCTCTTCATTCGCCTTCTCTGCCTTACTTCTCACCAAATCTAGCTCTTCCTTCTTCTCTTTCAGCTCATTTTCCGCCTCTTTCAATGTCCTCCACATGGCGTTCTCATTTTCAACAGCAACAAGTCTCAACTCCATTTCCTGCAACTTCGCTTTTGCATTCTCTGCCTCTTCTTTTGCATTCTTCAACTCTTCGTGCGCTAGCTTTACTATGGACAAAGCTTCATTTGCATCATGAGTTGCTTGTGCTACTTGTTTCTGAAACACCTCTGGGTTTCTCATTGCTTCCATTCCTTCCTTTTCCATCTCTATTTGTGATTTGAGCAATGAACATGATTCTTTTAATATCTCATTCTCCTCTTTTGCCTTCTCTATATTGGTCTTTGCCTCTTTAAGCTCGTTGTTTGCCGAATGAAGAAGAGTTACATGATCATTGATTTCTTTAAGCGCTTCCATGACTTCTTGCAATTTGGTTTCTTGCATTGATTTTAATTTTTCTTTCAATGATGTCAGTTCAAGAGTTAGCCCTTCAACCTTTTGTGCAGCATCCTTGGACTGTAACATGGCTTCATCGGCTTTGTTGATTACTTCCTCCTTGTCGGCTGCTAAAAGGTTATATTCGCCCTGGAGAGTTTGGATTTCCTCTTTAATAGATTTTAACTCTTGGGTCGCTTCTTCGTCTCTTTCTTTCACAGCCTTTTCAAGGCGAACTTTTAACTCTTCTATTAACATTTTAGTGTTTTCAAGTTCTTCTTCTGTCTGTGTTCTGGCAATCTCAACATCTTCGGATTTTTTCCTGTAAATTGGAATTTCCTCTTTGATTTTCTCGTATTCCTTCTGTTCTGTTTCTACATTCTACAGAAATAAAAAAGATATTATAAAAGAATGATCTTCGGAAATAAGCCGTATGAAAACAGAAAAGGTTGATACATGTGTGCTTGTATCAGCCTGTGCATATCACTATCTATATATTGCATGTACATATTTGTGAATACAATTCTTGCGTGTATTTGTTCACATCACATTATGCAAATATGTGTGTTATCGCTGTTATGTGTATATCCCGTCGTCGTCGTACATAACCTATAGGACTTGTGTCAAAAACTTAACATACATTCACTGATCTGATATCAAAATATGATGATATGATCATATGCATCAAAGATATAAAAAAAGAATTTTAAAGGATAATAGTTTGAATTAATTGTGAACTAGCAACCTTTCGAGATCTCCATCCAGCAACTCCCCCAAATTTATTGACCATGGACTTTACAGAATCAAATGGCCTTGAAGTATCAATGGATGAAGAATTTGAGCCTTCTGTTCCCCCCATTTCTGGAGTAGAAAATTTCTAGGCTTTACTTGAATCTGCATGTATACAGGAGAGTAACATACGATAATGAAGATTAATTACTTGTTCGAAATAAATGTGATTACATAATATATACCATGAATACACAAACGAAACTGAAGTTTCCTGGATGGAAACTAAGCAATAATCATCAAACGCATATACATTTCCATCGATCCTAATGCATTTTTGCTATTTGGTTTTTTATCAGTAAATCTACAAATATATGGCATGATTAAGTTGTATATTTGTATACAGGCCAAGAAAAAATTCATAGGATTAAATGGAATGATCTATTAAAGCAAATTAGTTAGGACACGTGATATATCTTAATCATGTTAATCGTATATTAAACTTCCCTGAAATCATGAATTTTAGGAAATAATTAATCATAAACAATTTTAAAGAAATTGCATAAATAATTAAATGCACAATTCTGATTCCAAAAAGAATTTTTTTAATCAAGAAAAAATAATTTCTGACAAAATGCATACAAACATAATATCAGTTTTGACAAAGATGCAACTAATTGCAAATAAACAGATATCATATGCAAAGTTTACAAACAAAGGCTTACTAGGAAACAATTCCTCCCAATTCCAAGAAAAACCGAAATTTCTCCCCAGCACCAAAGAAAACCTGAAATTTTCTTTGATGAAAAGAGGAGAAAACAAAGAAAAATATATATTTGTGTTTTTCATTATTTTTGCTTTTATTTCTCGTACGTTTTCTATTCTTAGTGAAATGCATCTCTTTATTTCTCTGTTTATAGTTTTGTGAACCATACAATTTTTTTGCTGCATAGAAACTAGCTGGCTGTGCCTGTAACAACCGAGGATCATTATCTTACCTGCTAGTATTCTTCTTTTATATAAACACTTCATGGCTTTAATTAAGCATCTTCACATCATCAATTAACAACATAATATAAAACTATTTTCAATTGAAATATAAACTGAAACGTCTGGTTACTCATTAAAACGAAAACTATGCATGGAGTGATCAATAAATCAATCTATCCATTACAATACCCTCCAATTTTTTTTATGTCTTCTTAATTGTGAAGATAACGAGAAGACGACTGATAACCTTGTAAGAATTTGCATTCATTTCCAAAGATTGACTGAGGTGAAGGAAGCTGGCTGAGATGCTGAGAGGAAAATCGTTACAGCTGACGATGCTTTTTAGACCCAAGCAAAAGCAAAGGGCGTGTACAGTTTCCGATGGTTTTGAGATGTCACACTCCATGTGGCGCTGGAGCATGATGAATTTTCCGTAGGAGGTGACCAAGGAAAAGGCATATATACTCTGAATGAATGTCCGACATTCATAATAATAGTTTGGAACACAGAGGCTAACATGCCACTATCAAGAAGTGGAAAATGTTTTATAGATTGTAAATTTTATTCTGATTTCATTAAGCTAATCCACTCTGATTTACAAGATTGTTTGATTTTTTTAAATTGAAAATTAGTTTTCGGTTATCATTTTGGCATAAGTTCTAAGTACAACACTTTTGAAAAATTAAAAATAAATTAGTTTTAATGACAATTTACAATAAAAAAAGATAAATCAATTTATCTTATACAAAAATAATAAAATGATAAATTAAATTATTTATTTTTTGTAAATCTTCAAAACTAATTTTTCAAAAGTGTTATCATTAGAGGAAGACCCAACTTGTTGCAATCCTTGTGTTGTAATTTTCATCGTATACTTGATTGCAATGTTGCAATCTTTGACTTGTCTCGTTGTGTACCCGATAGATAAGAGGTGATGTCATTGACTTCGATGAACGAATTTGTTGATCAGTGACAAACATTCTTGTCTCATATGGTTAAGCCATTGGGACATCATGCAAGTAGTCAGATTCGATCCGATCGAACTCCCTACCACGGCAACACTACAAGAACATATGACTATTCCAACGGCAATTTGTCATTGGCGGCCGTTGGAATAGAGTTCACGTCTTCCAACGGCTCCATCGGAGGCCATGGATATTTTCCAACGGCTGTTCCAACGGAACAAACCGTTAGAAACCATTTGAAAAGAATTATCATATTGTCGTTGATAACCGTTTAAAATACTGGATGCCTTTTTATATAACAGCAAGCAAGCTACCTTCCAGCCTTCCCAATTCAATTCATTTCCAATCCATTTCCAACCAATTTCACATATGTTTAATACATATATACCACCAGCATAAACAGCAAAAATAAAACGCATAAACATCAATATATACAACAAAAACTATCTACACATCCAAAAAACAATCCAAACATGTCTACAAAGCGTATCAATATATACAAACATCCAAAAAACCATCCAAACACGTCTACAAAGCGTACCAATATATACAAACCATCAAATACCATCCAAACTTGTCTCATAAAATTACATTAAAACAAAACACATCCCCCCAACAAAGCATCAAAATGCATACCTCAAGATGCATCGTCACTATGTCCTCCAGAAGCAGACGATGGAACATCACCATGATTACGCACGTACTCCTCAACCTTTTGATTCAACTGCTCAATCTACATGCCCTGCACGCGATTTTGGTCCTACAGCTGCTCAATCAATGCTCGCAACTCCTTAATTTCCTCTTTGTCTTGTGCCTTCTTATCTTGTCGAACCTGCAAATACAAATATAGAAGAAAACAATCAAAAATTTAAAGTATTAAGGCGATCACATAATGATTACTAACAAATTTGAACAAATACAAGTCTTGTGTCTTGTACCTTAATTTGAACACGCAAGGTACTAAGACGATCATAGAATGATTACTAACAAATTCATGACCTAAAATTTAAAGTTTAAATTTCCTAATTTGAAACAATACATACAATTATAAACAGTAAAAGAATATTACCTCGATTATCCAATTCAAAGTGAAGAGATAAAGAAGCTTCTAAATGATTTAAATTCATAATAAAACAAAATTTCTTATCCTGAGCGTTTAACTTGGAGTTGTTATTTTAGCAATAGCGTACATTACCAAATCCATGTTGACATTTTTCTTGCTTATAACATACAATTTTTATACAAGTAATTTGTTATACATGTAATTTTAATATGTAATTTTTATTTACAATTAATTGTTATAACATACAATTTCAAAGTCATTTTAACGATGCAGGATGTATGTCTACTATTCTTTATAACAAAATGAAATCATAACAAAATTATAGCAAATACAAGTATTATTTTAGATGATTAAGGTTTTTCTACTGTACAATTTTTTAGACGATTAACATTTTTCTAGTGTACAATTTTTGTACAAGTAATTTGTCATACATATATCATTATTAGTGAACGAAGGCATTTCTAGTGTACGTACTTAAGGCGATTATGGTTTTTAAGTAGAAGTAAGTCTTAACAGAGAGAAAAAAACACTTAATAATGTATATGCAAATAATTTATGCTATACGAATATTACCGCCATGTTGTTGAATCCGTAACACCTGCTCCGCTGTGATTTTTCCATAACAGCATCAAATAGGCGGTCTTCCTCCTCCTGCTCAACTCATCGTAGCCCGACTCCTCAAGCACATGAGCCCGTGCCTCCTGGAACTTTTCCTATAATGCAAAAAACAATTTCATTTGAAAAATAATAAAACGATGATTTTATTTTACATTAACTAGTAATTAATTAATCGATTCATGCTTGTAATATTTAAAATACACATTCGTATGCAGTTGTCGCCTTGTCCTGATCATCCCACTGATACGTGACGTTGCCAGCGTCGTCCACCTGCCTAGATGCATGGGTGTGAGTAAATACGTCCATATATGACACAACATGTCCACAAGCTCGTTCCTGCAGTTGATAATTTGAATAATTAAATTCAACATAGTCAATCACTGAATTAAACAATATACAGATGTAATAATTACCAAATTTACCAAGTCATCGCGGTGATGCTGGAAAGACTTGGATCCTCCGTGACGAGTTATTGGATTCTTGTTCCTGTTTGCGGAGTTCCTTTCTGACTCAGCCTAGAAATGTACGTTGATAAATTATTTAAAATCGGCAAAAAAATAAATTAGATTCGTTATAAATTTACCTTGAACTCAGACGTGTCCCACCACGCGACCATCTTCTTAAACACTTCATCGTCCATCCACTTTGGTTGATTTCCCTTTTCTTAAGCTCATTCATCTTCTCACTATAATTCCTTGCGACCTTCGAGTTCCAATGTCGTTGAACTAGCCTCTAGTCAGCCTCCTGCACATCCACTACTCCCTGTATAATGAGAAAATATTACTAATCTCATTTATTTGTGTTTAATTAGTCTCTTTGAAATACCAAGTGGTATAAACGTACCAGAAAATCTTGCCAGATAGTCTTTTTGACGTCTCATGGGACCCTCTGCTCCACTTAGGCTAGAAATTGCTCATTCTGGCCATATACGCCTCTTAGAAATATCTACAACTGTCTAAGACGGCTCCAACTCAAATCCCTGCATTAAATATAAATTAGAATTTTATAAAATATAGTTATATTATGTTAAAAAAATGTTAAATTGTTATTCTACTAATTTTGATACTTACGCCTTGTCAGCCTTAGGCTTCAAGTACACAACCGGACGAGCTCGTTGTTCGTCACTACCCTTACCAGCATGCAAGGTAATTCTACGTCGTTTAGAGCCAGAGCCTGAGCTAGAGCCCGAGCCAGAGTTAGAAGAGGGGTCAAACATAATATACCTGCAACATAGATATGAGCATTGACTTTGAGAATATGTAATTAAAATGCGCAAATAATATGAATATGAGCAACACAACATGAATGAATAAAGATGCATTTTGAGAATATTTAAGTAGAAAAAGATAGATAATATGCTATATGAAGTAAAATACAACTTCCTGGAGAAAGAAGTTGACAAATTTCAGATCCTATAGGGTACATGACAACCGTATGCGGAAGAAAATTTGATACCCCATCTAAGTTTTGATACAGTTTACTTAAAACTATTTAAATTTATGCCAGATACATTGTATACCAATAATTTATACATTTCCTGTTTTTACGTACAAGCAATTTTGTATCAAAAATTCATACAAACATATTATATCAAAACTTCAAAGTTATTTAAAAAATAATTTTCATGACATATTTGACTTGCTATAATTTTCATGACATACTATATCAAAACTTCAAAGTTATTTAAAAAATAAATTCGTACAAACATACCATATCTAAACTTCAAAGTTATTTAAAAAATAAATTCGTATAAACATACTATATCAAAACTTTAAAGTTATTTGACTTCCTACAAACATACTATACAAGCTCATTCATTTTCATGACATATTTGACTAAAGAAAATTTATTTGTTTCAAAAGAACTATGTATGCATAAATAAAGATATTTTTGTTTACTTATGTTTATAGTCAAACTTTAATAATTTAAATGATTGTTTATGTCCTTAATAAGGAAAAATTAAAAATTAAAAATTTGAAATTTAAAAATTTAATAATTCAATATATTTATATTATATACATATGACATATGTTTTCACCAGTATATGACACATGACATATATTTAAACCATTCGATCCAACGAATTTAATAATTACGGTGATAATAATAGCAATTCGAGAATAATATGATGTAATATACGTATGCAAAAGCTTGGAATCAAATAAAAGACATATTAAACAGAAATTAGTGGAAAACCTAAAAATTAGGTTTAATCATTTCACATAAATCCAAGAGCAACAAGCGAAGAGGAGCGCCGGAGGAGCTTTCGGTTGACGTCGGAGGTGGTGGCGGTGGTTGTTGTGGTGGAGGAATCAAAATTGAAGGAAGTGAAGTGGCGGAAAGGGGAGGAAATCGGATTGGGGATGAAGAGGAAGCAAATGAGGAGCAGGTCGGGCTCTCTAGAACATCTGTAGGAAAAATTCCAACGGCTTCCAACAACCGCCAACGGTCTTTATTACATCGGCTTCCAATGGCTATCAAGGATTCTAATTAGCCGTTGGTGGCCGTTGGAAATCCGGCGTTGGAATACACTATTTCTCTGGTAGTGTAATATGGTGTATACTACCCAATTTTTATATGTAAGTACCCAATTTCTAAAAAAATAGTTTGTTGACCAGTAGTGCTTTCCACTACTATAGTGTGATAAACGTCATGTTGACGGGGTGACGATTTGAATCTCTTTACTATCGATGATATGGGTTGGTGGCAAAGGAACACATGAATATAAACTTAGCACGTGGGGTGCTATTATGGTGAGTTACGACTGTAAAGATGCATAAAAATATGCATCTCCTAGGGCATTGTATCATCCATATGAAAGCATGTTCATTTCATATAGTATGTAATAGGGTCGTCGACGGGTCATATTGGGTCTGGTTAAGTCAGGTTCGGGTTGATTTATAAACGGGTCATTTTTTCCCCAACTTGAATCCCGATCCGTTTATAAATGGGTTGACCCGACCCGACCCATGTAACTCATTTAACTAAATGGTTCGTGCCGGGTCGGGTTTACTCGTTTGACCCATGACAAATATTACCCAATAATATAAACAGCAAAAGAACCAAATCACCAACAGGAAGCACTATTATATAATCACCAATAAGTTGCAAGTTAAAAAATCGCCAACAGACAACAAGTTAAAAAATCACCAACATGTAGCACATATATAAAGCATGAAATCACCATATCCAAAAATCATTCTCCATACATAAGAATATATGAGCATACTACATTCATAAAAGACTAATAGTATGGAAGAGATATAGTTGTTATAAGTAAAATATAACTAACAGCATACAATAATAAATTAGTAAAATATAACAGCTTACACAAGATTATGTGAGCATATTGATTACGACATATATAAAAGAATAACACTAACAACATACATAAAAGACTAACAGTATGGAAGAGATATATCATATAATTGGGTTAGGCGGTTTAAAATTGGATTATCGGGTTAAATGGTTCAAATTCGGGTTGATCCGAAAATGATTCGCCAACTAAACGGGTCGGGTTAACTTGGTAATTTCCATGCGGGTTTCGGATCGTGTAGAAAATTGACATCCCTAGTATGTATTAACAATAAGTTTCCAATTGGCGTTACGATATCTACGACAATGCACTAGTAATAAATTCTCAGAAAAGATGGTAATGCACTTAAGAAAAATAAATAATTGTATACATGTTAACATAAAGGAAAAACTAACGAGGAAGAAGAAGAAACAAATCTTAAACAAGAATGACAATTTTTCTATAAAACAAAAGAAATTGGTTAATCCACCATGGATTAACTCACACGAAATAAAAGGATTAACTTAGCAAAGTTTTAAATGTAGATTAACTAATTAAACTAGTGGATATAAATAAAAGTTACCTTTATAAATCTGGTTATCAGTCATTGAGCATGTGTTGTTCAAAAACATCGCAAAAGGAAAATAAATTCAGAACTGAAATCGGTCTGATCCAAGTTTTGAATATGATTTGATGTTATCGACATTATTCTTGATAACACATACAAGATCTTTGGCATAATGAGCATAAACAGACGATTCTTATTTTCCTTTTTTGGGAGATTTGCCATTTCTACCTTATAGTCCAGTGTGCACAACCCAATGGTTGTAAATTTCAATTTTAAGACAATGGCCTCATTCATAGCATAAAATCTCCAACCAGCTTCGTTGTTCATGCTCATCAATTCCATTAATTTTAAATAGAAGTTAACTCACCTTTCATGAGGACAGATATCTGAGGTTGAAATGATGAACTATTAAGAAAAAGAAACATTTTGTCAAACGTGAATTGGATCCATTTTGGACAAATATCTAAATAATTTTCTGAAAAGGCAACAACCGCTCACACAAGCATGCATCTTTCAAAATCCGCGTTGAATGCTTTAAGAAATTTCTTTACCTCATATAAAGTTTTGGGAATGCAAAATTCTTTGTCAAAAATAAAAGTTGCACATTAACCAGCATATTAAACCCAATATCGAATAGGCCAGTCTCAAATTACAGACTATATAAGACGGTGATGACACATAACTTTGCGTGACATGTAACAGGAAACAATGAAGTTTCTGCATCTTCTCTAAAACTCTACGTTGTTTTATCATTGTAAGAAATTCAAGGTTTGAAATATAGTGACTCATCTTGAATAGGTCAAATGCATCAAACGAGTTTTTTTTTCTTTTGTCTACACTAATGCATATGTCATGGTCATACCGTACGCTGCTCTTACATTTATGATCCATTCCTTTCTTAACTAGCCGTTCGGTGATGACATTGTCATAACGACTACTAAGATTCCAACAATCTATGCATGAGTGAATTTTTTTCCTATATTTCTTGTATTTATCTTTGTAGCATGCAAAAAGTTCAAAGCTCCTGCTTCGTAACCCAAACTAGTTCAAATACTAAAATGTTAAGCCTTAAATTATTTTAAATATCTAAATATGAATTAACCCTAAGAAACAATGAAGTTTAAGGTAAGAAACAATGATACTGAAGTCAAACGGTAAAATTAGTTTGAAGATCGAACTCGTTTTATCAATAAAACTGATTTATATCCAAAAGAATCGTGAATGGTTCTTGATATGTACACTTATTTTTATAATTGAAGTAGAATATAAAATAAAATGGCATATTTTATTTTTGGAAAAATAAATGTATTTAATGACATCGTCAACAAGAATATTTATGTTCAATAACTGGATTATGGATTTAAATGGAGATTTTAGCAATTTAATAATTATTGTAACAATTCAAATTGGGGTATGAATGAATCTTTTTTTTAAATGTTATATAGTGATGACATATCAATGGTGAACCAGTTATACTTTAGAGTATACTTAACTTGAAAAATATACGAAAAGCCAGCATCACTGTACCGGTAAAATCCCGAATTCCACAAATAGTGGATAAATATTATTTAATAGAGTTTTATTGAATAAATATTCTTGTTCTGAATATTTAAAAATATTAAGAAGATTATTGGTGAATTTGTTTATCTAGATAATTAATTTAAGAGAAAACAAAAAATGTGACCGATAAATGAGTTCTCCATTTTCATTGATTTGGCAAACGAAAGTTGTATGGAAGTATAACATGAATGTACACACACATATATATGTTTATGATAACATAACCATAAGATGTTAATGAAGGGATTAATTAAGCTAAGAAGGGATTAGAAAAAAAGCATAAGAAAACAAAATTAGTTTACTTTAATATAATTATACCACACCCTATACTCATTACTCTTACACACCATCATTACACATACACACTACCCCATACACGTTGACATGTCACATCAAGGGAAGTGTTCAGCCATGGGTTGGATAGAAGGAGGAGTTTTTGATAATTTTCCGTTCCATTATTTTATTCCTAATGATTTCCTATAAATACCCATTTATTTCACCTTATTTCTTCACACTAATTTTCTCTTCTATCTCTTCCTAAACCGTTTTTATGCTTCTAAACTCTACCGCAAAAATTAAAAAATAAGAAGAAAATAAACTCACTACTCAAACAAGTACCAAAAGGTGTCGAAACTATCATCGAATCTCTTCCAATCCACCTTCGAAAGTCACCACCAAACGACAAAGATTCGAAGAGCAGAACGCCACTCTCCACTGTCTTAGCCATGAGCAAGGAGGAAGATATGAGGGAGTCCAAGCTTTGGACAAGAAGAGGAGCTAGTTCTAGAGGTATGATCTTAGCAGAGTAGCCGTTTTTTGGAACATATATAACCCATGAAGTTGAGAACTAAACTTAAATAACCTAACTATGCACAAGTTAACGGTGTTGAATATATTAATATGATATTTGTTTGATGATACCAAACATGTATATTTTTCTATACTATTTTTATATACATACTAATCTACTTGTACAGACTATAAATAAATATTTGCAAACTCAAAATTTCTAATTTTTAATAGATATTTTATTTAAACAAATATTTTATTACACTTTTGAATAATACACAGTTCTATTTCTCTATGTTACACCATCAGTATACAAAACACTCGTTTGTACAAATATTTCTTCACTACATACACAGTTATAATTTTGTCACTCGGTCACTCACACATTCAGTGTCTTCATCTTCACCGATTGATATTGTATTTGTCCAATTGTCCGTCAAATCCGTCAAAATAGAATATTCAAATAAGTTGGAAAAGAGATAATTAATTTGCAAATATAAATTTAATTTAAAATTTTATCTATCTGGGTGGGTTTTTTATCATCATTTTTCTAAACAGAGTCACAAATTTGTATATACGTACTCGTATGACGTATAATATTTACAATGATATACTGTAAATACTATATAATGTTCAAGCACGTATTTTATTTTTTTTGTGGGCAATTGCAATGGTCAAATCTATCAATTCAACTCGGTGTTTTTTAACAGATTATGATTAATTTCTAGTCTCGACAAAAGCTTATATTTAAGTTTCATGTCTGCCATAAAAGGAGCACACAAATACATTCCAAAAATCAAATATGAAATGCACAAGCACAAATACATGTATACGTATATACAAGTATATATGCTCAAAATCGACAAATGCATATACAACTAAAAATTTCAGATGGAAAAACTCTGATTTAGGTCAGCAACATTAAGTTTAAATAGGGTGCACTAACAAGTGCAACGGTACCAGAGCATGATCAAGTACTGAACCTTTCAGGTGCATGGCAAAAATTCAAATGCACAAAGGAAATCAGCAATCGTGGTTGAGTGTATTGCTTATATCATAAGTAGTTGATAGAGAGTTAATAGAAAGCAAAGAAGTTGAAAATAAGATTGAAGATACAACACCTTCCATCATCATCTAAATTCAGGAGCTGAAATAGGGTTTATTTTACGGAAATCTCAACACGAATTCAAGGGTAAATGAGAATCACTAGTTTTCCAACAATAACGCTACTCTAATTGAACTTCAAGTTGTATAAAAGTGCGAACGAAGACTTACAAAGGAGGATACATGATCCAAAATTACATCATCGGGTATGATATATGATTTCTTGGGAAAGTAAATTCATAGTCAGAAATATATTTCCAAGTTTAATGGCAATCTACTTAAACCACTATAAAAATACATACCATCTGTACATTAAACACAAATTGCACACTAACTAGATGATACTCCAAATTAGTTACGGACATCATTAGAAAAACAAGAGATAAAAAGGAAAACATATACAGATAAGACCAACACGAATAACCGTGCCAATATTCAGACTTCTTCTTAGTAGTAAAATAAGAACAAATACTAATCCAATTACTGAAGAAAACCCTAATGTCTAAAAAAACAAAACTTGTTGGGGAATTTGCAGTTTGAGACGACTTAGAGGAACATAATTCCATACTTCATATTTCAAGGATCTATGGAATAGATTCTTTCAGATAGTAGTTCAATGCACTAAGTTCAAACGGGTTATCGAACTATCAACTTCAAGATTCAATGAAGGCTTGGAACAACACAATCGAATTCAAAGTTTATACGATTTTGATTCGACCAAGAACACTCTTGAATTTTTATTTTTGATGATGCAAGCAGAGAATAGAATGAAGAGGAAGAAGAATTACTATTTTGCAACGGTTTACAAGTGTTGCAAATTAGAAATTCGCAACATTTTCTGGATGTTGGCAATGACAACGTTGTTGAATTTAAGGAAGAAGATGAATAATATAGAAAAAGTAATTTGAAATAGATTTGGCGTTGCAATTTATAAGGGCGGAGGAGGCGTCTTTTCACTAAGTGTTACGACCATTTGTAACAGTTTGTAACAACTGTTATATCTGTTTCAATTTAAACTAAGCGTCCCTTCATTTCCAATGACCTAAAAGCATCACAAATGTCCCACCTATATTTGAATTTAATTTTCGGATCTAGATTCATAACGGGCTGAAATCTGGCTCATTACCATTTATTCTTGATCCAAAAATATGCTTATTGGATCCAGACTTGAAACTCGGAACCCGTACCCATCCCAGTTCGGTCAGACGGACTGCGGCGGTGCTCCCACTTATGGTGCACGTCTTCACTCCTCACAATAAAGCACACATTTGGGATCCCCAAGGCTCCAACCTCCTCATGAGAAATTTATACATATAACAGTATAATTTCCAAGACATCCAGGATGTGGGACTAATCAATTCATCTTCCTTCTTTCTTCCCTCTTCGAAAACAAACCCTAATACCCTAAATATGTTGAAAATATTTAGCAATCTCCATTTATTTTCAAAATAAGAAAAATAAATAAAGTGGATGGCTGAATCACTTAGAGTAACTTCCTACATACCCAAGTGGGGTCAAGCCAATGTACTTCTAAGATCAAGTTTTGCATCATCATGGAAACAAGACATAAATAAAAGATATCTTTTAGATTTGAACATTTACTTAGTGTAAACTATTCAAAGCCTTATCGAGATTCTATGGTGAATGAATCTTGAAGCAAGTATCCCTTATGATAAAACCAGAATAATCATACACGTTGATTTCCTTTGGTAAAATGTTTTGTATTGCTCAATATGCTACTGACTTTGGGCTTTTAATCCTGGTTCATGAGTCTACTTTAGAAAGTGGTCTTACTTTCCTAGGAAATAACCTTATTTTCATACTCATATAGGTAAGTCTCCTAAGGTGTTTCTGCGGTATACCATTTAAGATTCTAGACTTATTAAGGACATTTATCCATCCTTTATTCTTGCAAAATTCAACACTAAATATTATAGGATTATTGACTTAGTGTTCCATAATTATTCTCTTAACTTGTTGGTACCCATTGAACTTTGTCTATCCTTTTCAAGACATAAGTTGGGTTTCTGTTAAGGTGGTCAATCTTCATTGACATACCTTAGTCCCACTTCTTTTGACTTTAAAGAAACCATTGCCTTTGGAAGACCTTTTGTGAGTGGATCAACCAAGTTTGTCTTTCTTTCTATGTAATCAGCAGTTATTGCTCCACTTTTGAGTAACTATCTCTACTATTTAATGTCTTAGACTTGCATGTCTAAACTTCCCATTATATGTCTTATTAGAGATAATGTATATTATCGCTTGATTGTCATAGTTAATCAAGACTGCTGGATATAGCTTTTCCATAATGGGACTTCCATTAACAAATTCCTAAGCCATTCTGCTTCCTTACATGTATATGTCAATGCAATCAATTATGATAATGTTGTTGAGCCAGATGTACATGTCTGCTTCTTAGAATCCCAAGACACAACAGTGCCTTCTAATGTAAATATCCATCTAGTCGTAGACCTGGATTCAACACTGTTCCAGGCTGCATCACTATATCCTTCTATTACAACAAGATATCTTTTATACGATAAACCATAGGTGACGGTTCCTTTAGAATAAGCTAAAACTCTGGAAATAGCTTTCCAATGTACGAAACCTAGATTACTCGTAAATCGACACAATATGCTCATAGCGTGTGTGATGTCTGGTCTAGTACAATGCATAACATACATAAGACTCTCAATAACATCGGAATACTCTAATTAGGAAATGGTATTTCTAGTGTTCTTTTCTAATTTAATACTAGGATCTAAAGGAGTTGGTACAGGTTAGTCATTGAAATGTCCATACTTATGTAGGAACTTCTCAATGTAATGAGATTGAGTTAATAATAACACCTACTCTTTCTTAATGAATTTAATTCTCAGAATCACATCATCCTCTCCTAGATCTTTCATTTCAAATTTAGAAGGTAGAAACTTCTTAGTTTCATTCATACAAGAGATACTAGAACCAAATATCAACATGTCATCAATGTATGAACATATTATAACATAACTGCTGTTATCCAATTTGTGATAAATACATTTATCAGCATCGTTAATAATGAATTTATATGACACTGCAACTTCATCAAATTTCTCATGCCATTTCATGAGAGGTTGCTTCACGCCATAAAGAGATTTTATTAATTTGCAAACTTTCTTTTCTTGGCTTGGGGTTTTAAAACTGTGTTCTCTCTCTCTCTCTCTCTCTCTATATATATATATATATATATATATATATATATATATATATTTCTTCTTCTAAGTCTCCATTTAGAAACGTTGTCTTTACACTCATTTGACGTATGACAAAATTATAAATTGTTCCAAGTGCTATTGAACAGCGTATAAAAGATATGTGAGCAACTGCAGCATATATATCAAAATTATCTATTCCTTGTCTTTTCTTATATCCCTTAGCAATCAATCTGGCTTTAAACTTATCAATGGATCCAATTGTATTCAACTTTTTCTTGAATATCCATTTACATCCTATAGGTTTAACACTTGGAGGTAAATCGGTTTAAACTCAAGTTTGGTTTAACATTATGGAATTCATTTAATCATTGATAACTTCTTTTCAGAAAATAGAATCTCTAGAACTCATATCCTCAGAATAAGTTTTGAGTTCGTCATCGATGTTCGTTACATATCTTGTTACATAAAGGATTTCGTCCTTATTGTCTTCTACAAGATATGTTATGAAATCAGGACCATAGTTTTTCTCTATTCTTGCTCTTTTATTTCTCTTATGTTCGGTACTATTTTTTGAGCAGAAGCATATTCATCATCATTGATATCAGTAATCATATTAGGTTCTGGACTAAACGATCTCAATGGATTCTCGATAGTTTGATTTTCGAAGAATTCTACATCTAAGAATTCTATACATTCTAAAGTGTCAAAAATAAGGAACCTATAAGTTATACTATTAAGTGAACATTCTATGAAAACATATTTAAATGCTCTATTTCCTAAGTTTGATCATTCAGGGTCTGGTTTTCTAACATATGTTAAGTAACCCCAAACTATAAATCTAGTAAGGTTAGGTTTTATGTTGAGTGTAACGTCCCAGATTTTACGGCCATTTTAATTCGAATATTTAATCTGTTTATATATTAGTCAGAAATACAAAGGGGTTTTTAATCGAATTTATTTATTTAAATTTAAGTTAGAATATATGTATTATTTAAAAACTAGAAATTTAATGTTAAATTTGAATTCAATACCATTTGGAGTTGAAGATGTTGTGACATTTATTTTTCGTTGAATTTAGTTGCTTAAATTTAATATATGTATGTATTTGTTAACGTTTCCGCTTGGCAAAAACTCTATTGAATAAATTATTTTGAATATATAATTCACCCACTAGAATCTCGATCAATATGTTTTATTATCTTTAAAGATGCTTCAAATTTTCTCTTTTATTCTTCGTACATGTCTCGCTCCAACTATCATTAAGTCATTAGTTGAGTCCATGACTACAAATGATAATTATGACTTTTATACATATATTAGTTCAAGTTCCATATATGAGTTCATTGACGAACACATCAATGTGATTGCACACTCTATTAAAGTTGCGTCTGCAAATTACAGTGTTCTGTTGGTACTTTTATACATCTAACCTTTGCATTTAATTTGCAAACAATTAGAATACTCCAATATTAAAACGACTGTCGTTGGTAGTGATAAGACCTGGGTTGCTTATATCGTTTTATTATTGCTAGATAGATATATCCGATCAACTAAATGCTGTAACCAAAGCCATACTATTTAAAAACTGTAAAGGTTCAATACCAGTTAATATATATATAAACATTCCAACAGTAATGTTGACTACAAGAGATTGGGAAAATGAACTATAACAAGCTTAAGACAATAGGAAATAAAATCAAGATTGATACAAATATATATATACTTATTTCAATAGATTTACAGGACAGGACTACATCTATTAATTCATATACAGTAATGACAAGCACAAACAATGCAAATAACCAGAAGGATATCATTTTTTTTAACAATCAGCAGCCTTGGTCTTCTCAAGAATTAGTGAATCCACCTCGGCCAACTTTGTTCTGCGAGAAAGAAGAAAGAAAAACCCATTAAAAGGGAATATCTCATAACAGCTATAAACATCAATTTTGAAAAGTGAGATGAGCAGCTAAGGAAGCAGTACAATGTGTAGATGATAGAAATAGGTATGTACGTACATACATCAATAAAGACAATGAACAGCTAGAAAAGAAGACCCTTCAAGGGCAATAAATCAAAATAGTATACATACACAGCTAGATCGAACAGCTATATACTTATACATCTCAACAGCTAGAAAAAAATTGAAAGATAACATCACAGAAATTGATCGAACAGCACAGAAAATGTGCAATGCAAGCTAAAGCAGACAGAGGTATACATATCTTTAGGCATCAGAAATTCATACGGCTGATTAAGACAACACAATGAACAGCTAGGAAATTTAATATGTACATATGTATATATATATTTCAAAAGGGTATAGTCAAATCAAATAGCTAATATACAGTATGATCCATTTCGAAATTCACCATTTTCATACACTGGAAAACCGAACACAAATCTAAGGACAGATCCTAACGTCTATAATCGAATGAACAATACATAACAGCTACCTAAAACCTATCCAAGTTCAATCAAAACCCCTATACCAAAAATCCGAACTAAAAATTTGAATTACACATTCATATTTGATTGAAGTAACAATTCTAACCACTACCATAGAAACCGCAACTATAAATACGATATCACACAGTGTGATTTATCACCCATTCGAACCACAGTAATCCAAAGAAGAAAACCATATTCAAAACCAGAGAAATCAAACGAAATAAAACCATAATACCAAAAATCGAGTAGAGAAACTTAGCTTTTGGTTTGGGCTAATCTCTGTTGAAATCGTTCACGATGGAGTCTCGGCCGATTGAGGTCTGGACTGAGGGTTTCGGTCTGGCGCTCGTCATGGGTCTGGATGGAGTGGTTGTCGACGTTGAGGCAGATGGGATGGGGTGCGACGCCGTGGAGCTCGAAGTGGCAGGAGGAAATGAAACTTAGGGTTTTTAATTTGGAGATTCTTTTTTTTTTTTTTTTTGAGGCTGCTGAACAATGAAGAGAATGATCGGTGGTTAAGGGTTTTTAAGAGGAGACGGGTCGGGTTTGGTTAGTGGGCCGATGATCAAAGTAAAGCCCAACTTTAATTTAAAGGAAATCCATGTTTAAATTTGTTTATAAAACTTGTTTGAATGATTTCTCACTCATACGGTATCAGATTCAAGCGTGGTCGGTTGCGTTGGGACCGTGGAGACGAGTACTTCGAGATGGAGCAAGTCTAGTCCGAATCTGAAGTGACTGGAATTTTTATTCGAATTGAATGTCAATCTAATAAAAACCAGACTGTTCATCAACAGATTTAAATCGAGGTGAGTTAAACTCACTCAGCCCTTCCCATTTATATTTTATATAAATCGGGGTTTTTATTTTGCATGTTCTGGTTGTTAGTTTTTGACTGTTTGCTAGTATATATATTTATTGTTGATTAAATTTATGAAATTAAACGGTTGTTTAATTTTAGTAGAACACCAATCGTGTTGATTTGACCCAATAAAGTAATTTCCCTTGATTGGTCACGTTTATAAACGTGTTTGAAATTGGGTGAATTGTTTGAGTTGGCTGTTGATTGATTGATTATCGTTATAGAATTTATCAGTCAAATAAAAAGGAATGGTTGATTGTTATTGATTGTTGAACCTTATTTCAACATTTTTTCAGATGTTAACCAATGGGTAGTGTGGTTGGGTAATTGGCATCACCTGGCTTATAAATCAATCAATTTATAAAATATGGTTTTATCGACAATGAATCGATGATATTTGAGTTATAAATATATTTTATAACGGAAATAGATTTTGAAAGTTTGTGCCTGAAAAGGGTATTTAAAAAGGGAAATAAATATTTATTTATTTATTTAAGGTTTATATAGAAATTATGAAATGGGATTTATAAAACAGATTTCTTACGTTGATAAGAATTATAAACAAATACCTAGCGGTTAAGAATTTAATTAATCGTGAGAGATTAAATAAAGTTATTTAAATTAATTATATTTTAAATTGATTTAAAGAAGGAAATAAATAAAAATTGGTTAAAGGAGGAACCATGTTTTTGTGTGTCGACCATTTAAACTAAGTTAGATTTTAAATTAGTGAAATAACTTAATTGGTTAAGCTTAGTAAGGTTTTAAAAAGAAGATTTATTATTTTTATAAAGGAGTTAATTAATTTGAAATGATTTATGTTGAAGTAAATAATCACTTCTTAAATGGAATACATTTAAGTAACCAAGTCGAAATGAAAATGGTCAAGTGTTGGTAAGAAGGTATGGATGAGTTTTATATTTTGAACTCGAGTTCTAATCAGGTAATAAAGAGTTCTAAATGAATACGATAGCCTAAATGAAAGGTTTTGACTTAAGATTTGAATTAAGTAAAGGAAGGTGAAGATGTAAAGGGCTTGTATTAAACCTGGAATTTATAAACAAGGTTTATAAATGGGATATGAGTTTTAAGTGTCGTTTTTGAATTTGAAATACTTAATAATGGAATTAAGTTAAACCAAAAGGATTGAAGGGAGATTTTTCGAGGAAGGGATTTAAATGTGAGCTTGGTAAATGAGATTGGAAACAGGAATTGAAATAATAATATAGGGTTTTTGAGTTACAACTCGTATTCACCTGAAGATAAGAACGTGTTGATCAAGGTCTGAGAGGTAATTAAAATACCCCGACTTGAACGGCTTCGGGACTATCCAAGGGTGATACTAGTTGGTAATATCAAGTATGTGTGATCAGATTTCCGAAGTAACGGAAATAAGATGGGATAATATTTTTCCTAGTAACAGAAATTTAAAAGGAGATTGGGCGATAAATTTTAAAAGCCAAGTGATACTAAGTACCATACCAGTGTATCTATCTTTGTGATTTTATGGATGTTTACTTGATAGTTAAATAACCGACTATCAAGTCTGACCTTTACGATTGTTGGTATGGAAATACCGGTATCAAATATATACTCGAAAACCATTTCGACCAACAAATACGACATATATAGAAGAGATCAAGCGATGATCGAGATGGAGCATGTGAAGACCATAGATCTTCATAAAGCGGAAGAACCACTTACAATCTCTGATTCGGCCCGGAGATATACTGGGGTTCTGTCGTGGTTGAAACTGTGGATTGCAAGGACTATCGCTGCTGATCCATAGGGTGATTCCTATATTGGATGCAGTAGGAGAGTACCTTCGGTTCATCCTGTTCCTGGATGACTTGTATGGACGAATGTCAGACAGAGTATTTCCAATGGGCCACGTACGTTGATTTCTTCAAACGTGTCATATTTGGGTAGCTCCCAACTAGGGTATTTTTGTGGACATCAATTAGTGATATTCAGAGGATCTGACGATGTGGCATTCAAAGTAAAGGATGACCAAATGTTCTGGAAAAGATAATTCTGACCTCAAGCCTCACAACCGGGAGATGACAAAAATCGGGCAGGCAGCATGGCTATGTGGGTCGCTCCCATTAGGGTGTATAATCACCTATCTAGAGAAGTTCCTTTTGTTTCTTACTTTATCGATTCTGCCCATTCAGGAAACGTTGGTTTGAGTCCAACCTTTGGTGATATACACTCGATACACTCAAGCGAAATGAGTGGTCGGTCATGTGAGGGCCGGGTTACAAGACGTTCTTGTTGAGCCCAGTGTATTCGCCTCTAGATATACATGAGCGGCAGGTGGTCCCATACCTTGTCATGTTCGGAATCCAATCTCCAATAAGTGCCTACGGTTTTGTTTGTATATATATATACGTGGAGCGTGAGATGCAAGCATTCCACTAGATTGAGATTTACTTGTATTTAGACACTGATAATATCAGATAAGATATTGATTTCAGAACTGTTTTGGGTTATCGTAAGGTAAAAACCATCCGTTTTTATGTGTGGATTGGTCTTACGATTATCCTTTTCTTTCGAAAGGGTTTTAACTTTAAAATCAAGTTGTGCGATACCCTAAATGTTGTGCGAGTTTTTCTCACGCTTGTCCACCAGACTGACCTGGTGTTTTGTAAATGCTCGGGTTAGACCGAGGTGTACAGGTTCAGGTTATCAGGTGCTGCGAAGTCCAAAGATGAGCTGAAGATGTTCAGACGAATGATATTCCGCTGTGTGATTATATATATATAAGGACAGATTATCAAAAATTGTCCAAATGTGTGTTGTACTCTGATATTGTAAGTATTTTCAAAATCTCTCAATAAAGTTTTGTTTTTGTATTATATTTTGTTCCACTGCGATGTGAGACTCCGTGTTGTGTTGATACTTCTTCTTCTTCTATTCTAACTTTCTTTCTTATCTCACCCTCTAACTTCTTTCTAGACGCTCCAGTGTTTTCGGTGTTTGGAGGATCGACATAAGTCATGGTAAGGGTATTTATGTCGATTTTCGAGACCGAAAATCCCTGGGTCGTTACATTGAGCTATAATTCATAAGGGGAAATATTGTTCTTTTTAAGTGGTGCTCTATTTAAAATGTAACCTGCAGATAACATAGCATCACCCCATAGGTTATAAGATAAATATGAACATATGAGCATGACATTAACCATTTCTACTAAAGCTCTATTTTTCTTTACAACAACACCACTTGAAGTGGTGTATATGGAGTAGTACGCTGGTGAATTATGCTATGTTGTGTTTCAACCACCATGATCTGCCATGATATGAATGTAACACTTTAATTTTAACTCCTAATTGTGTTTCAACCTATGCCTTGTAAATTTTGAATTAATCATAAGCCTCATCCTAAGTTATAATTAGATATACATATGCATATCTAGTAATCATCAATAAATGTTATATAGTACTGGTTACCACATAGGTGATATGACTTTTTAAGTCACCCACATCACTATATACTAAATCAAGCAAGTCAATTTTCCTTCTACATATTTAAAGGATTTACGGTGTATTTTTGCTTGAACACATTTCTCACTTAGAGATAGTATCGAAATTACAATCAGAAATTAATCCAAACTGCGTATTTTTAAGAGATTTATAATTAGTATGTAATAATCTACGATTCCATAAAATAACAGAATAAACAATATAAAATGAAGATTTCTTTATTGGATTCAACTTAACCATGTCGTTAGCAAAATATCCATGTCTAATGAATTTACCGTTCTTGGACAACACTAACTTATCAAACTCATACACCATTTTAAATCCTCCTTTGTTAAGAAGGTATCTAGAAACCAAATTGTTACACATATCAGTACATAAAATACATTAACTAATGTGAGAACTTTTCCAGAGGTGAGTGTAAGTTCTATGGTGCCTTTTCATAGAACTTTGCTTGCAACTTTGTTTACTTCAGTACCTTTGATGGTTTCTCCACTATTTCTCTTCGTAAGTCTTGAATTGATTACGGTCTTTGCAAATTCAAATGGTTGCTCCAGTATCAAGCCACCAATCTTCACATTCACTTTTTATTGTTTCTTCCGTAGAAGGCAGTCTCGAGCATAATGGGCGGGATTGTTATAGTAGCCTTTCCTTTTGTTGTTCTTGAAATTATTTTTCTTCTTAAACTGTGTCCCATTCTTAAGCTTCAAGTTTTCAGTTATTTCAACATTATATGCCTTTGAATGGGACTCAGCTTGCAGATTATCATGTAGTTCACGTTTACGATATTCCTCTTCAATACGAAGATGACGTAACAAACCGTCTAAATCATAATCCGTTTACACATGCTTTAATTTTTTTTCTTATAATTATTCCAAGAATGTGGAAGTCTGAAAATAATAACTCTAACAAAAAAATTCAGGGAGATCTATTCTAGCATTTTATAGTTGATTCACCAACAGTAAGATTTCACTTACTTGTCCAACTATGGACTTTTTAGCGATCATTTTGAAATCCAAAAAATTGCAAATAAGAAATTTCTTGTTACTTTCCTCGAATATGCGATGCTTGCTTTCTAATGCAGTCCAGAGTGACTTTGCAGTTTCAAAGGTCTTATAAGCGTTGTAGACTGGAGTAGATAATGCATTCAAAATGTACCCTCTACATAAAAAGTTGTCCTCCTTACGCTTTGCACGTTTCGTCTTTAGAGAGGCATCATCCTTACTAGTTTTCTCTAGTATAACTTCCGATTCATCTTCCAAAATTTAGAATAATTTAACGGTGATTAGAAAGAATTTTATCATCTCTTGCCAACGAATAAAATTATCTATATCAAACCGCTCCAATCGATTTAAATGTTGATTCATACATGTAGTGCGCTTGAACCTCCCGTGGTTGAAGAATATTGTATGAAAATTTACGGTTCGAGACGACTTGAAGGAAGATAATGTCATACTTCAGACTTCAAAGATCTACGAAATAGTTTCTTTTAGACAATAGTTTAACCCACGAGGAACAAACAGGTTATTGAATTATCGACTTTCATGATTCAATGAAGCCTTAAAACAACATAATCAAATTCAAAGTCAGTATGATTTTGATTTTACCAAAACACTCTAAAATTTTGATTTCTGATGATGCAAGTAGAAAATAGAATGAAGGGAAAAAAGAAATGTCATTCTAGAATGGCTTACAAGTGTTAAAATTAGAAATTCAAAACACTTTCTTGATGTTTGTAATGAGACGTTGCAGAATCTGAGGAAGAAGATGAATAATATGGAAAAAATAATATAAAATAGATTCTAATGTTGCAATTTATAGAGGCAAAGGAGACAACTTTTCACCAAATGTTGCTACCTTTGTAATTGTTTGCAACTTTTGCTATTTGAATTTAAACGACGCATCCCTTCATTTCTAACGGCCTACACCTGTATTTAAATTTAATTTTCAGGTCTAGATTTATAACGGACTAAAATATGACTCATTACCATTTAATCTTAATCCAAAAATATGCTTATTGGATCTCTTAACCCATACCTGGTTCGGTCGGATGACGACGCGCATGTGGTGCATGACTTCCCTCCTCACAAAAATATACACATTTGAAAAAGGCCAAAACCCCAATCTCCTCATGAGAAATCTATACATATACTAGTATAATTTTCAAGACATCCACAATGTGAAACTAATCAGTTCATCTTTCTTCCTTCTTTCCTTTTCTCTTTCTATCTTTTTTTCTTCATTCTTCCAAAACAAACCCAATACTCAAAATATTTCAAAAACATTTAACAAACCTACATCTTAGAACATCTATAGAAAAAAATTGACATAATATTAAAAACTTCAAACGAAGAATTGCTTATTCTGATGGCATATAAAAAAGTGATCAGGACCTTAAAGATGTGCTGACCATCGAGAAACTCTGCTCTTCGAACCAACAAAACAAGATAAACCAAGATAACGTTAGAGTGAAACAACATTATAATTTGTGTGGTGCTAAGGGCACTCCAATATGTGCTGCCTAATACCGCAACTAAAAAATACCACAAATTAGGGGCTACCACCGTCCTTTATCGTTCTCATCTCAAATTCATATCGCTACTCTTTTATTCCAAAACCCTAACCAAGCAACTTCGATATTGTAAATTCAGTTCCTCTTCCTCCCGTCGTTGATAATCCGAAGCCGTTGCCAATGCCGAGGGAAAAACCTGTAGATGCATCATGCTCTCAATCCCAATCAAGTAAGTATTAAACCCTAATGTTAGTTTGAATTAAGTTCTTTGCATGTTAATTTAGGGTTACTGGCATTGATCGGATGGCTTTTTGTTGCCGCGAGTTGATTTGCTAGAACTGAAGTTAAATGCCGACCAGTTGTGTTTGCGGCGGTGGTTGATTGCAGTTTCGCAATGAACTCATGCTAATGAGTACACTTTTTTGATGCATCTTATTGAAAGCTTTGCTGATGTACAAATTACTACATATTAAAATAGCATGAATCCAAATTACGCTATCTTAAAATGTAACATTGCTTAAGTTTACTATACCTTAGTTTGTGACATTGGTTTGACCAAATAAAAAACTGTTAGGTTAAATTGGATCGCATGTAAAAAGTTATTGTGCATAATTACTCTTTTTTTGTGATAACAAGTAAAAATGTTGATTAGTAAGATTAAGTAAAGTTGGCTAAATGGTGAATCAACTATTGCCTGTTAATTATTAGGTCCCAAAAGCTTCATAATCTACATGTATTGAATATGACATTGAATTTAGATGAGTTAATGGAAAAACTGTTTGGATAATCTATGTTACTACACTACTTATTTAACATGTTGGTAAGAAAGCATGGTTGGATAGATGTCCAATGAAAATAATTAGTTCTAGATAGAATCACTGATATCATAATCTAAGAAGCAAATAATATAGCATTGCATAATCATAGTTGTTTATGAATTTATTCATTCATTAATGGTTGTGCTACTAAGTAATATACACTTAAGTCAAACAATTTAGTTTAATTATTTATTTATTCACTCATTCATATCATAGTGTAAATATATATCCATTAATGGTTGTGCTAACAATTAGTCATATTTCATATAGTAACCAATTGTAAACCTAATTAAATAATCATAAAACCACTAAATATTTTCAACCATTAGATCTGTAGTTCCAACCAACTTCCTACCGCTCTTCTGTACTAAACCCTAGATATAATCGCTATCCACTCACTCCAACAGCCGCCTTTTTTATTTTCATTCATGGATGATCGCTTAGAAAAAAAACTACCATGTCAATCCGCCGATAATCATCGATTCACCCTAACTTTCTGACGTTCGGATCTGGGAGGTTGCTTCATCAATTTGATTTTAAAAGGTTGACTCACCCAATGTTTCGCTGTTTATCAAATTCGCTTCATCTACAAATTGGATTGGGAGCGCTGTTTGTTGGACAAGATAAGCCATCAGTGAATCGGGTTTTTGGTGAATATCGACCTCACGTTTTCACATCGTATGTTGAATTCTTGGGTTCTTACAACCAATCTTTGTACTATTGGATTTAGAGACAACTTCTGTTCGAATTCAATGAAGGGTAGAATTTGATTCAAGGTATGTGTTTGGGTGTTACTTATTCTATTATAAAGGCTGAAAAGTACACGTTATCTGGGTTGTTTTGATTTTTATGGTATAAAATACGTTTCAACTATCGAAGTTCTTGCCGAAAAAATGTACAAGAACTAGTAGTTCTACAAAATCACAAAGCTTTGTTAAGATGGGGTTACTGCTTTAAGTTTGACCCCTAAACCACGGCTTAGTTGGGAAGTTTAATGGTGATATTTTCTAAATTAGGTCCCAAGTTTTAAATTTCATACTGCTGGCCTACTGCAATTCATCGCTCATCATGGTTTGGATCTATCAATTGACATATACATGTAAAGTAGAGGCTCGGCTTATTTTTTGATCTCCACTCTGAATTTCAAATGCTGACGTTGTTTAAAAAAAATGAAGCAAAATCGAAATTTTCTCAAGATTTCTTCAACTCTTGCTCACTCAAAATCATGTGTACCAAATTTTCCCCTGGTGAATTAATTATTCACTAACGTTTTTGAACTAGTTAAATGGTCCATGTTATCATGAAAGTGATGAATGAATCTTATTAACTAATTTATTTAATTGTTAAACGTAATATCAAATAAAAGACTACGTAAAAGTGATTACACACGTAGCATCAAAGTATTACATATAACTTGTTGTACTATTTAACCATTGCTTCCATGTTTTGTATATTATGTAGTCCCCTTTTGCAATTTACAGTAAGTGTATTTTTTTCAAATAAATATTTGTATTAACAAATCTATTTTCTATTCAGCATATAATCAAACATTATATCTTTTATTCTGCTTTCAGCATTCAGTTTCAGCCGTCAGTGTTCAGCTTTTAGTTATCAGTTTCCAGCTTTTCAGACAAACAAAGCGTTAGTGATCTTGATCTTCAAGAGAAAGAAAGGCTCCCTAAAATTAAAAAAATGTATCAAAATAACACATCATATTAATTTGATTGCTATTTTTCTTGAAAATTATTTCTTTTATGATTTGTAGCTAACAGGCAGTCTGCTTCGGCTTGCCTACATAAATGCCTTGCATTTCAAAGGTTACTATAACTTGGAAATGTTCAAATAAAACAAGGGATCAAGTAGAAAAGTTGATGGCAATGGATGAACTCAAAGATAATGCTACTGGAGTGGATATTCTTGAACGTTTTTGTGCTCTTCCATAGAGAAATAGACAAGGTTCATTATCTTTATAAATTTCTCTAAGTATTAAAGATTGTCGATTTGTTTAAGCATTCCTTTCATCATTAGCACAACTGAACTTAAATTCGTAAGTCAAAACCTTATTCAAACATGTCAATGTTGCTCTTTCTAATGCTTACATTCGTGCCCAAGTAATGTGACGAATTATGTATTACAGTATTTTAGTTACTGCCCAAGTAATGTGATGAACTATGTATAACAGTATTTTAGTTATTGCCCAAGTAATGTGATGAATTATATATAATAGTATTTTAGTTACTGGACCTGCAGTGACAAATTTTGTATTGTTGGCTTAAAAAAACACTTTCTGTTCTTTTTTCTAACAACAGACGTATTCTTATGCAACATGTTTCAGATCACTGTAGTGAACTTGTAGGACAAAGATAAATGGCGTAAAGATTTTGTTGTCTTCGACTTGCGTACACCCGTAGGATATGCAATTTTTGTGGATAACTTGTTCTTGTACTAAGTTGCTTTGTAATGGTCAAGTATGTAAAATGCGCGAAATGTTTTCTAAAACTTATTATTTGTAATACTGAAAATTTGAGTATTTTAATAAATTAGTTTGCATTTAATTATAATATCTGATTTGCTTATGGAGTATTGCTACATTTAGTGTATTGTTCATTTCAGTAGCAAGTGGTCTATTATTTTAAAATGCAACTATTAATCACAACGGTGCATAACAGTTGTAGTAGATATTATCACAACGGTGCATAACTGTTGTAATAAAGTTTATTACAACGGTGGAAAAAGTTGTAAAATATACATATTACAATAGTGTTGCAACGGTGGAAAAAAGTTGTAAAAGATTTTAGTCCATTACAACTTCTTAATACACGATGGTTAGTCCACCGTTGTAGAATGTATATTACAACGGTTTTTCACCGTTGTAATAGGGTTATTTTGTTGTAGTGAACGGTAATATATTTATGAACCATTATTATAATTGAGTCATTACACTTACACAATGGTAATATATGTATGAATCATTACTATAATTGAGCGGTTACGCGTGCACAACATAGCATATTTATGAATCATTATTATAATCGAGTTGTTACACTTGCACAATGGTAATATTTTTATGTGACATTATTATTATGTTGTTACAAAAGTTAATGGTATTGCAATATTGTTTTAAATAAGAATAAATTGAAATTCATTAGCATTTCATCAATTTAGCAATGTACACAATTTTCATTCTGCTTATTTAAATAATAGATAGACAGAAGAGAGAGTACAAGAAATTGCATAGCACTTTTCTTTTTTTTCTTCCTTCAACAAAACTATAAATTCCTTAAGTAGTATTTTAGAGTGCAAATCGGAAGTGACTTTGTTAGTGCAAACACGATCAATACTTTTTTAGATTGGAGAGGTTATTTATCCCAAAGGCTGTGGTGGAATTTCGAGAACTGGTTTACACCTCCGAGCAAATCGCCAAAAAGTCTTCAAGAAAGTGATCTAGTACATGACTTAACCATTGTTTTTCTAATATAGGGTCTTCATCCTTCTTTGCTTTTGTTCATCTTTTTTTTTGGCTTCGTGGTTCCATAGTTGTTTTGCATAGTTATCAACATGATTCTGGGTCAAAGCGATGGTTATATGGAGGGTTGAATTACTATTTCAGACTGCCTGTCAATATTGTAAGAACCATGCACATGAGTTGTGAAATAATATCTAAACCGAACTCTATACAACTAGAGAATAAATACTAAGTGAAGGAACATTCACGCACACACATAGGATGTTACAACCCGTGCAGAATGAGCCAAAATTCCAACCAAGAAAAGACCCATCGGAACTTCAAGCCTTTTTAAACGGATTGTTGGTTCCTTAAAGGAAATAGTAAAAACAAATATAACAGAGAAATCTAAAATGAAATCAAAGTCTCACACAATGAAGGGATAAAATATAATATCTCAAAATCGATGCACCATAAATAAACCTATTAGTAATGTTAATTACAACGAGTCTCAAGCAATAAAAGGTACATCGATAATTATTCTAATAACACAACAATAATAATAATCCCATAAATGACTAAAAAGCCTCCATCGTCGGGCTTCACCTCTAAAGCGTCGCCAAGAGTTCCCACATAATATTCTATTTATGTGAAGAGGAGGGAGGTCACAGCATAAAGTTCTAGTGAATGAAAATCACATAAGTTAAAGAATGACTATTTCCTATCTTTGGTAGTATAAACTCTTCATATTATGTCTACGCAATTTAACACACAATAAATCACACAAATTTATGAGTCGGACAATCCTACAGTCACCTAAGGCCTACTACTTATTTCAGGGCGGGTTCTTTATCATCACTTAAAACCTACGAGGCAGACAGCCATTTGGTCACATAAGGCCATTACTTTATATTTATACTAAGGCGGATTCCCATTATCACTTAATACCTTATGATAGACCCTGGTCACTTAATACCTTATCTTATAATCATCAACGCTATATATATATATATATTCTCTCTCCTTTGTAGGTCGAGAGATAGTTAGCAGTCACTTAATACCAGGTTTAGGTAGGAACATGACATTAATTAAAACCCTCCTGGCGAACCCCTTTGTTACTATCTAGTTGTCCCTACAGGTTAACTCCTAGCCAGTTAATGCTTCCCTTAGATGGTGGTTCCTCTAGGCCTCTTATATAAATTGTTCCTAGGTCAGCCCTCACTAATCCCCTAAATAAGAAGCGGACACTTCTGGGAACTGCCCCACTCATATGCCATTGTCTGCTAGGACCATTTAATACCTTATTAAAGAAAGGCGGACCCGACGACAATTTAAGACCTAATAAGGCGGGTCCCATGAATCTTCTTTAGAATCAAGGAGCAAAACTTAGGTGCACACCTAGTCCTAACCACTTAGTACCCAACTAGGTAGGTCAGCGACTTAATACCTTCTCAAGGAAGGCCTGCTTCACACACACTACAAGAAAACTTCACATAGACATCGGCTAAAAAATGATGTCTCCATTTTTTGGGAGATGTTGATGCCGGTGATGTCTAAAGTGCCATTTTTTTACATTAACTAAAAAACGATGTCACGAAGTAGCAGTAAGACATCATAAAATAATTAATAATTATTGTAATAAGTATTTTACCATATCAGCTTTTGAGTGATGTCTATGATGGCTTTATACTGATGGCTTGTTTATGTTGTTTTCTCATCTCATATACAGAAATAAATATTTATTAAATGAAATACTATTGCACAGAATTTAATATTCAAACAATATTTTAATTTAATTAAATATTTTATTTCAACATATGAAATACCTCGCTACAAAACTCATCACCTTGCTACAACACTCATCACCTCGCTACAACACTCAACATAATCAGTTATACCAGAATCTAAATCATACACACACCTTACCAACTATACTAGAATCGAACAACCAATCAACTGGAATTCCATATTCCTTATATCTTGACATTGCCATATCTCTAGTATGTAGGAGCGCATAGACACTTTCTTCCATCCTAAATATAATTACAGAAACTAGAGTTAGATTACCAAATAGTAACATATCTGTGTGTGTAGGAAAACAGAAAGCATAATGTTATTCGGGCTTATTTCTCTAGCAAAGAATACATTTTCTTTAGTATAGCTTCACAAGGAACTTGTGGATCTTGAACAAACGAGCTCAATCAACTTCTCCAAATCCTGATACTCGAATGTTGTCTTCCTTAAAGCGTCTTCCTTCCCTTCGGGTCAGTCAATGTGCTTTAGTACTGCTCTTTCATCCACCTTCATATATCAATACAAATACCTTGCAGTTCATTAAGTACACTTATTAACAGTTGCATATCAGAAAATTACCAGAAAGGCAATTTAATTTCATTCAGTACTACTTCAGTACCTGCTGGTTTCCCATACAATTTAGCAATTGTGACAAGTTCTAGAAGCGCAAAAGGCAATACATACATGGTATGTGGTAATGAAAAAAGAGTCTTACCAACATGTAGTGTTTTTTATGCTTCTGTCCAACCAATGCAACAACCAGATGCAGTGATATCGATTGTGAGGTGCATGTATGTTGTCTTTAATCTTCCATGCAAGTCACTATTTGATGGAAATTGTAATGGATATGTCAGCACACTAAACTTATTCTCCAAAGAAACCGCATCAAAGCAGTATATCTGCCAGTATTAAGGCAGTATCTCATAATGTTTGATCAAAAGAATCCAAATAGTAGATATCTTAACGCATTGTCCATGTTAAATAGGACAACGGAAGAATGAAAACAACTCATTTTAATTTTAGAAAAGTCTTATTAAAACCATCGAGTAAAAGTTTTATAATACTGATATTCCATAGAAGAGTTACTAGAGAATTAAGTATAAAACTTATATGAATAACAAACACACAAAGTCGCAGATATGATCTCAATGATCAATATGAACATCTTGCAATTACGGGTATGTACAATAATTAATTTCAGATTAAAGCAGAAAGTTGTTGCTTACTTGTGCTTAATAAGAAATATAAAGGCACAATTGCACACTTTTCAGTATTCTAAATCCAGTAACAAAATCTCCTCAGTAATTCAAGTCAAATAGCATCCTTTAACACCACAGTAAACTCTTTCCAAACTTGGCCTAAATTAATTTGTGAACCTATTATTCTTTCGTCTGCAACAACCATATAATATGCATACCTTAGTAACGTCAAAACCTACACAATCAAAACTCAAAATCAAACCTACACAATCAGTGACTTCGAGGATTATAAGTTATTCTTCTAGCCTAAAATATAGAATAATTAGTAAAAAATGCGAAGATGAATTGACATAGGTACCAATAAGTGATCGACTCTTTCTAAGTAATTAGAAAAATGCAAATTTTGTAATAATACTGCAAGCGCACAGATCGTGTAATATGGAATTTTAAATTTTATTATTTATATATTTCTTGGGCGAGTTAAACAAAACTTGGAGTTAGGTTGAAAAACAATAAAAATTGAAACTGTAAGTTGATTCAGAACAAATCTAATTGAACCAACGATCAAATCAAAAATTTCAATTAAAAAGAAAATAAAACTATGAATGGATCTGAATCTAATCAAATTTAAACTAGGAAGGCAATTAAAAAAACAGAAATTAAAATTACAGAAATTAAATAACAAACAGAAAATAAAATTAGGATTACCACTGAATCTAATCAAACGGTTAATCACTAATGAAAAATAAATGAAAAAGACAAATAGTGCTCTACCAAATCTAATTGTGTAGACAACACTAATTGCTAAGAAAATAAAAATGCAGAAAAGAGAAAAGAATACTTTCAATTTATGGATGATGTTTACAATGAGATTACAAGGGTATTTATAAGATAGAAAACCAACCTAAACCCTAATACAATCACCACTGGGCCTTATTTAATTCTATTAAAATTGGGCCTTTCTTCTTTTATTCTTGCTTCCTTGGTAATATTGCATTGATTTGTGATATGCATAAACTTTTTGCCAACTATTGTTCTTGTCCAAAAAGCAACTGGATGTGAGATCTTCATCAACAAGTCTTCATATCTAAATATACAGCAATTTGATCTCTATTTTTATATTTTCTGACTGCATGTGGCTAAGTTGGCATATCTATAAAAGTGAAAAAATAATATCCAAGTAATATTTATTTATATACCAAAGATAAGATATAAGATCATGAAAAAATAATATCCAAGTAATATTTATTTATATACAAAAGATAAGATATAAGAGCATAAAATAAACACATTTCTATGTTAATCAAGTACCCCCACACTTATCTTTTACTCGTCCTCGAGTAAAACAAAAATGAAAAACTAAACTAGATAGGTTACAGTTTCGTAGGAAACATGATTGCATTGAGCGTATGCAATAAGCCATTAAACCTCTATATATCCCTAGTGGGACAAGTGGTGTCCCGTGAGGGTTTCCAGCAGATACTACCCACAAAATCCAAATGCAGTATGCTATGGCTCTAATGTAACTACATGAATGCAGAGGACTTATGCAATTGAGAACAAAAAAATGATAACATGACTTGTTTCGGGAAGATGGTACAACAAATTAAGTAAACAATTTCTAGTCAGTTGATTTTATTTCAGATATCTTAACTTGTCATTTTCAATATAATTCAAGTTTTTAAATGTTATGTTCTAGTTTGGCCAGTTGGTTCGGTTGATAACATAGTGTAGCCATGAAATAAATTCTTAATTTTCTTGCCACAGTTCGCAAAGTGGTATTCTAATTTCCCTGTGTATGACTAATCAAATCAATAAGGTCCAGAAGTGTCTGGGCATCATCGCTTATTCTCTATCTCTATAAAAATTAAAATTTATGATTAATTACATACATCTAACTTTAAAGACCAAGGCATACCACTCATGCACTGCCTTGCGGACTGACGGAGAGTTGGGACAGAGCTTGGCGGATTATGCAGACCGACGCTGACTTTGTCAACAACATGTCAGATAGAGCTTGGCGGGTTTGCACACCAACGCAAGATTTATAAGAAATGTTGGATACCCTTGGATTACTATTATTATTATTGAAAATATAATAACAAGGGAGAGTTACGTGAACTCAGCTTAACACAGCTTAGTTTTAAAGATTCAAAAAGCCAATATAAGTATTTTAAGTCGTCCACTCATTAAACAAAGACTAGAATTTAGAATAGACTTGATGGACATCAACTGAGAATCTTTCTATGTACAAGTTACACTATTATCCCTCAAAATTCAACTTTTTATTATATTTCTTTTTCGATCTTAGTTAAAAGAAAATAAAACTATCAACGGACTAACAATTGTTAACTTATTTTGTTTTATCAATCTAAAATGAGTCGTATTTCCAAAAAAATGGCATGTTACTAGGATCTTAAATGCATGATGGTCCTATATGAATATAAAGAAGAAAAAATTTATAGAAAAATAAAAGGATGTAATGCAGACTCCCCCTCCCCACACACTTGGACAAAGCAGTGTCCACACCGTAAACGTTTCCTAAATTTGAAAGAATGTACCCAAAGGTGGATTAAATGCAAAATGATTTGTAAAATAAAATGCAATTTAGAAACTATATGCGTATGAAAATCATATGCAAGATGAAATTTATGAAGATAATGATTGGTTTGTGAAGAATGAAATTTCCTTTTCCCCTACACTTTCCTCTATCAAAAGTGGTGCACAATTATTTTTTATTTGGTTTGTGAGGTGCAACAAGCATGTTAGTGAATCCAGAAATGAAAATCCTTCTTATGAAAATTTTGTCATGCCAATTATTTATGTCATTCAACTGAATATTATCATAATTCCATAAACTTCAGTTTTTGACAATAATTTCATTCGATCATATGGAACTAAGATTATTTTCAAGACATACTCCGAACTTGCCATTTAAAAGTTCAAGTTCATCTTCAAATAATTCTTCAAAAGACATAGTGGACATGTCTATTAAGGAAATTAAAGTTTTCGGAGGAAATAAATCAGTTGTGCCATCTAAACTAGTTCTGTTACATCGACTTCTCCTATTTCGATCTCTTTGGGTTGATGAAAAATATTCAATTCAATGGTTAAGTGCCCAAACGATAGTCGAAGCTGGATGCTCCTACAATTTATGATAGCATTCGAGGTGGCTAAGAAGGGACGACCCAAAATCAATGGAATTTGACTTTCAGGATTCGAAACAGGCTTGGTCTCTAGGATTATGAAATCCACGGGGAAATAGAGTTGTTCAATTTGAATTAAAACATCTTCAATTATGCCCAAAGGTTTCTTCATAGATCAATCGGCCATTTGAATTGTGATGCTTGTAGGTTTCAATTCCCTAGTCTAAGTTGTCGATAAACAGTGTATGGAAGAAGATTGACACTTGCACCAAGATCAACTAGGGCACGACTAATGTGAGTATTTCCTATTTTGCAACCGATTGTGGGGAAACCAGGGTCCTTATACTTGATGGATGACGGATTCGAGAAAACAGAGCTAGTGTTCGTAGTCAAGAAGGCAGTTTTAGGAATGTTAGTGGCTCGCTTTCGGGTGCATAGCTCTTTCAGACACTTAGCATATCGAGGAATTTGTTCGATGATGTCTAAGAGTGGAATATTGACACGAACTTGTTTGAAGATTTCAAGAGTTTTTCAAACTTCACATCCTTCTTCTTATTGTTAAGTCTATAAGGATAAGGTGCTATTGGTTTATAGACTCTTTCAAAATTTTGACCGTTCGAAGAAGAAGGTATCGATGTGGAAAGTAAAGGAGGTACATGAATAGAAGGTGAGGCACTGGGATTGCCAACATTAGAGGAGGATATATTATCGGGGTTGCCGAAATTAGAAGAGATGTTGGGATTGCCAACATTTGAAGAAGATGGAGGTTCAGAAGGTTCCAAGGAGTAGGCATTGGTTGCCATCGGGTGAGACTCAAGATGTTGATTTGGAGTTGGGATCGAAGGATTATCGGGATAGCTGACATTATTGTCAAATGTTTTTCTAAACCTAAGGATGTTGACTGACTTAACCGAATTATGGTTTTCGTCCTCACAAGAGTTCACAGTACAAAAATTATATTTTGGATTTACTTCTGATAGACTAGGCAATTTCTCATTACTTTTCATTAACTCCTTCATCGTATCCATCATTTGTTCGATTTTCATATTTTGATTGTTTATTTGTTTCTCAAGTCGAATAATTTCTTGGGAAGATTGAGGAGACCGAGCTGATGATTGAAAGTTAGAATGCTTATATGGTTGACTTGAAGGCTCAGATTGAGGTGGAATTTGAGAATTTTGAGGAGTAGAAGAAAACGGGGCTTGGTAATTCGAATTCAGTATCATGTGAGATGGATTCGCGGCATTATTGGGATTAGACCACGAGAAATTTGGATGATTTCTCCAACTAGGGTTATATGAGGATAAGTACATACTATTTTGAGCTCTGACATTGGCTTGGTCTTGAGGGTTATGCTGGGGTTGTCCTTCGAATTGAGGAGTTTGAGTTTTTAAGGGAATATGAATTGGATCCATGACATGCACTCCTCTAGTAGAAGCACGGATGGGCACACGAATTGACTCCCATTGCATGTCCTTTTTAGAATAATTTTTTAAGAATTCCCAAGCTTTATCGGTCTTTATAGAAATAAATCCTCCTCCGCACATTGATTCTAGTTGTGTTCGAGTTTGATAGTTTCGCCCTTTATATGCGATTTGACATAAATGATATTTTGGAATTGCATGATGAGGGCAACTATACAAAAGTTGGTTGAATCTCTCAAAATATTCTGAAAAGGTTTCCCCCTTATTTTGGGAAAATTGATTTATTTCAGTTCAGATTTTTAGAGTTTTATGGAAAGGGAAAAACTTCTTCAAGAATACAGTGACAAATTCATCCCAACTTCTTATGGATTGTCTTGGAAGAGAACTTAGCCATCTTTTAGTGCTTTCAAGTAATGCAAATAGAATTAACTTTAGCTTGATTGATTCATTAGACAAATTTTGCATTTTAGTTGTGGATGCATACAATTCAAATTCACTTAGAAATTCATAAGCATTTTCAGAACCAGTAAATTTTGGAACCCCTTGAATAAATGAATGTTTAAGCTCAAAATTTCCTTCAACTAGTGGAAATACTGTGACAGAAGGTTGAACGGTCCTAGTTAGGTAACATTGATCTCAAAGAGATAAGGGTCTATCCAGTTCTAGGTTGAGAATTTGAAAATTTTGATCCATCTTGTTTGGAAAATTTTGGTTTATTCGAGAACTCCTTGGAGAATTATGGTGGTTGACACTTTTTTCACTCATCGTTGTTGAATATAGAAAATCCAAAACTTATCATTGACACAAGCAGCTGTTATTACAAAATAAATAACGTACTAAAGTATATATTATTAGTTGATAATCTCGATTTGAAGAGAGAAGAAGGTCTTATGGTCGTTTACGTATAGTATCGATACTAAGGGATACTACCAATGTTTTACGGGTAGTATGCAACCTCTTTTGCTAAAAGTTCAATAAATTGAACTAATATATATCCGTGATCAAACCCTTAAGACAATCAATATCATAAAATACACTCTTGTACTTAATTATTTTGCAATTCAAATCAAGTCTTATAATTGGAAATCGATGAGAGTGATGATTTTAGTTATGGAAATTTCAGACAACCACATCAATTAGACAATAATAGATGCAGAAATTTAAAAAATTTGTACAAGCAAGCCCTTGTAGAATTTTTTTACAAGCAATGTCTATATATTTTTCTTTGCAGCAGAGCATCTGTAGAGTTAAAGAAATTTACAGTGGGTTATTGTTGTCTGTCTAGAAAATTTGATTAGTGCTTATGTTTCAAACTCCACTATTTGCAAATCGGTTGACCTCTGAATTTTTGATTTGTTGCTTGACTTCCTTTTGTTTTGGTCCTTTTTCTCCTTCCTTTGTGATACATACTCTCTCTTTTTGTTTTTTTGAAAAAAGAAGAAGAAAGCAAACGAAAAGAAAATGGTAGCTGATTCGGAAGTAAAACCTAAAAAGCTAAAGAAAACAAAAGCTGATTGGACTAAAAAAAACTAGACTAAGTTTAAAGGAAAAGAAAAGAAAAAGTAAAATAAAAATATTAACTAAGCTTTAGGAAAGAAAAACTACGTTCGAGAAAATCAAGACTCAACAAAACAAAATGAGAAACGAAGAAAATTGGACACAACAAAATCAAAACTAAAAAAGAAACTAAACTAGACTTACGACTCTCGAACTCACACAAGTTAACAATCCACGAACCACCCAGACCTAAACAAAACCAAGCACCTGATGAAACAAGATGTCAACCACTTGTATAAGAAAACGCAAAGCAGTAATTAGTTAAATCATTCTCCACAAAATCTAGTACCAAATGAAATCACCACTCTTTTTCAGGAAAAAAATCACGAGATTTTCAGTAAACAAAACTCACGCCCCTTCCCGTTTTCTTTTTTGTTTATAAAATACCCACCAACCCAAACTATCTCTCTAGAAAACCAAAATAATCAAGTCATCAAACTCGTGCTCTTCAACCAAATCTACCACGCCCCTTTCTTTTTCCTTTTGTTCTTTTGTTCGGATCAGATTCTGATTTGGGGCTTTCGAAGTTGGGTTAAGGTTGATGAGGTGATCGAATCTGGGGGTATTTGATTTCAGTGAAGAGGATGGGCGCTGGTGCGATTTGGTGGTAGTCGTATCGGATTTTTGAAAGGCTGGGTTCCGATGGTGGAGGACTGTGCGATGGATGGAGGTAGGTTATGGAGGACGTGGTTGTAAACTTTGGGGGTATTGTCTGACAGGAGAGAAGTGGTTTTGATTGGGGCGGAGTTTCGATTTGAAGAAGGTTTGTTCGAATTTTTACAGTGTTGTTGCTTGCATCTGAATTTTTTTTTTGTCCAAAGTTGTTTGATCTGGTTTGGGATGAGAAAGTTGTTCATGGTGTGATGAAAGTGGGATTGTTAAAGGTGAGGAAGATGTGTGGATGATGACTGATGGTTTTTCTTTGCGGGATTTCGAATTAGATTGTGGTTATGATGGACAGAGATGTTTGATGAGGTTGTTTGTGGCCTTGTGGTGGATGTTTGCGAATTTCACCGGAATTGGGTTTGTTGATGATGCGGTGAGGTTGTGGTGCAGGTATAGGTTGTACCGTGGGTTTCGAATTGGTGATGTATTGTATTGGCTTGCGAATTTCTTTGCGGTGGTGCAATGCAAATGCAAATAGTGGACTGAATACGGTGTTTTGGCAGTGGGAAGGTTTCCGTAGGGAATTTCTTTTTTTTTAGAATTGAAAAGAAGAAGAATTTGTAAAAGAAAAGAAAGAGATTGAGAAATAAAAACTAGGAAGGATTTTTTTTTTCTTTTTTTATATGAATACGCAAAAACAAGGAAAACTAACCCGAATCAGAAATTAAATAAATAATAAAATTTAATCGTTACCTCCCAGCAACAGCGCCAAAAAATTGATCGATGCTTTCTAAGTAATTAAAAAAGCGCAAATTTTGTAATAATACTACAAGCGCACAGATCGTGTAATATGCAAGTCGAACACAAGGAGGAATTTTAAATTTTATTATTTATATATTTCTTCGGCGAATTAGACAAAACTTGAAGTTGGGTTGAAAAACAATAAAAACTGAAACTGTAATTTGTTTCAGAACAAATCTAATTGAACCAACGATCAAATCACAATTTTCAATTAAAAAGAAAATAAAACTATGAATCGGATCTGAATCAAATCCAATTTAATCTAGGAAGGCAAATAAAAAAACAGAAATTAAATAACAATCAGAAAATAAAAATAGGACTACCGCTAAATCTAATCAGACGGTTAATCACTAATGAAAAATAACTGAAAAAGAAAAATAGTGCTCTAACAAATCTAATTGTGTAGACAGCACTAATTGCTAAGAAAATAAAAATGCAGAAAAGAGAAAAGAGGACTTTCAATTTATGGATGTTGTTTACAATGAGATTACAAGGGTAATTATAGGATAGAAAACCAACCTAAACCCTGATACAATCACCACTGGGCCTTATGTCATTCTATTAAAATTGGGCCTTTCTTCTTTTATTCTTTCTTCCTTGGTAATTTTTCATTGATTTGTGATATGCATAGTCTTTCTTCCAATTATTTTCCTGTCCAAAAAGCAGCTGGATGTGAGATCTTCGTCAATAAGTCTTTATATGTAAATATACAACAATTTGATCTCTATTTTTATATTTTCTGACTGAATGTGGCTAAGTTGGCATATCTGTAAAAGTGAAAAAATAATACCCAAGTAATATTTATTTATATACAAAAGATAAGATATAAGAGCATAAAATAAGCACATTTATATGTTAATCAACAAGCATGCTCGCAGCCTTTGATAAGGGCGGCATCCTTAATCGAAATCTTCTCGAAGCAAATCGCGAAAATCCCATTACAAAACTCGTCTTTCTGTTCCTCGTTTTCAACCTGATTTAAATTGTAAATTTAATAAAATGAAGATGGAATCCCTAAAGGAAGAAATTTTCATAAAGTAAGAATAAAATGGATCTGAGATAATTGATACCTTAGGCTCAACTTAAGGAAGAAGGACTATAGCCGAGGATGCCATGAAGGAAGGAGATAGAGAGAGAAATTTGAAGTTTGATTTTTGTAGTCAGTCGTATTAGTGAAAGATAAAAGAGGAATGGAAACTGAAAACAAAAAAGGGGGACGAACAAGATGCGAATATTTTTGAGGAGTAGAAGCGGGAGTGTTGAAACATGAAGAGGGAAATAATTATGACGTGGAAAAGGAGGGTTGGCTGGTTGCTAGGCACATAGATCGTGAGAATGGATGGTTGGAGATGCTTGGAAGCGTGTGGATGGGATGAAAGTGACTTGTAGGATGCAGATCATGAGCCTTTAACATCACGCATGAAGCTGATGTAAATGATGCATAGAAATTGATGTCAAAGCACATTTTACTATAAAATATAATTAATAAACATTAACTATAATTTACTAATTAATAATCGTTAACAATAATATTAATAATAAAATATAATTAACTATAAAATATAAATAATAAATATTAACTATAAGATATAATTAACTATAAAATATAATTAATAAATATTAACTATAAAATATAATTAATACATAATTTTACTATAAAATATAATTAATAAATATTAACTATAATTTACTAATTATAATCATTAACAATGATACATTTAACAAGTGATGTAATAGACAACGACTATTTTAATAAGTGATGTAATAGCCAACATTTTTAGTATGGCCTATAGGTTTAATTTTTTAAAAGTGTATCTAAAACATCAGTCGTTCAATAAATCGATGTCTGGGAAGCAAACAACATCACTTTTAAAATGAGCGACGTTAAAAATATGTTTTGACATCGGTTGATTTTATGACGATGCTAAAACTGTGATGTCTATTTTACTTTTTCTTGTAGTGACATACAATTTTATATATATACACACTAGATATCTCACATCAAACCGACTACTTATAGATGCTGGATTTATCGGCGGTTCCAGACAAGTTTCTACTGCAAGTTGGGCTTAACCTCGCATCTTAGTGTAATAATTATAATGCCCCGTGGCACCTAAATATCTCATATTAACCGGTCTCACTTGCAGTCGCTGGATATGCTGGTCGCTTTCGGGTAGACTTCTACTAGGAAGTAATAGCTAAACTAGTGTTTGTGTGTCATTAATAATAATAAAAGCTACTAACTCACACATACAAATAACTTATGGGGACATTTAATTTCTTATTACCTAATTTAAACACATTCAGTATGAAATTAATATATATTAGTATTACATTTGTTACGCTATAAATATATAAATAAATAAGCTTGAATTTAGTGCACATGAATAACGACACAATGTGTCGAGATGTCAATCCTAATAACCACAACTAAGGTATACAAGTTAATTTCCCTATCAATTACCATGGTCCAAACATGTATATTTCAATGATAAAAAGGGAAATAACAACATATACAAATAAAACTTGCAACCAAGATTTGAATAGTTATTTAAATAATAAAAGTATAGAAAAGGTATAATTATCCAATTATATATGCAACACCTTGCTTTTGGCACTGCTTCACTTTTTATTTTATATTACAAACAAAAACTTAAGATTCTGGTAGGTTGCATATAATACGTTCAAACAAATCTATTTAAAATAGATGCTTAAACATATTAATTTACAACACCCAAATCTTATGTTATGAATATTCAAAGTAAGAATCAAGTGAATCAGACCCAAAAAATAATAATTTCATAACACCCAAAGCCTAGCTTTTATTATTCCAATAACACAAACCTAACATATCACTTTTGATTGAATATTTCCGCAATAAACAAAATATAGGATTTGGAGGGTTTATAATGTTTTATTTTTGTTTTAATCCAAATCACCTGTCGGCATAAAAATCCAAATCCATACTACAAAGGATAGAAAAGAGAAACTCATAAGATTTCTACACAAAGTGATTTTAGAAGGAAGAACGACGATATATGTGTAAAATCAGATCTAGATCCAGCCTTCAAAATAATTGTATTCCAATCCTCCTAATTTATATATATATACACACACACATACATACATATATAAAAGAATCAACACTTAGAGTATCACATATATATATATATATATATATATATATGTACACATGACTAAAATCCAGAACCTAAATCTATATGAATCTAGATTAGAAAGAACATAATGGAGGTTAGAGGAATAGAACAGTATCCTAACAATTTTGGAATTCAGCAATGTCAGAAGGATAATGTAGAGGCGTAGAATGAAATGAGAGTATGGTTTAGAAATGTGGTTAAGGAGCTATATCTATAGTTGCAAGTGTGCGTGTATACCGTTGGATTAGTTAGATTTAGTTTGGAAGGTCTATTGATGCTAAACTATAAAAAATCTCCCTATAAAAATACAACCTCACCAACCTTCCTTCAAGAGAGCTGTCGACCCCCTCTATAGGAGGGCAGTTGACCCCCAGGTCGACCCCTCTTGTAGGGGCGGTCAACTCCCATTCTGGGATCGAGCTAGAAGATTTTGAGTCTCCTGTAACTTGTTTCTGTTAATTTCTTAATAAATGGTTTTGATTTCTTTCCTTGTTTATTATTCTTGTACCCTTTGCATATAAATATATACACAAAATTCAAATCCTCTTAAAAATTTCTTTTATGAAAATCAATAATTAATTATATTTTGGATTTATATTTAATCAATTTAAATTTAAAACTTTGTGCGTAAACAATTTGTCTAACTTGTTTTATTAATATCTTCTTCATACAGACTCCGTTTTCAGTAAATAAAATATGCAAACGGATCGGAATCTCGTCACCGAACGCAATAGTAAAACTTTTATGGCCCAATTACCAATTATTTAAAATTCTTATTTTCAACCCATTGAATTTATTAATAATTATTGTTATTATTATTTTATTTAATTATCTAATTCTAGTTATGGTTTATTTTACGGGGTGTCACATGTCACATCCTTCCCCCCCTTAAAAGAGATTTCATCCCGAAATCTTTTCGATAGGCCGAGAAACACAACTCGCTATAATAACCATGTTATGCACCCATGTTATTTTATAAACATCCATAACTCATAGTGGTTATGTATTACAGGCTTGCTAAAGTGAGCTCAGACCTAGCATGTATGTGTAGTATGTGATACTGTATGTATGCAAAAGATCCTAATATGCATATGATTCTATATAAGTGCATGATGCATTCCTGTTGCAACCATCTCCTACCAGCAAATCTAGCAACCACAATGCGACCATAGAATCCAAATCTTTTCGAGAATGGCTACAAAATTTAATGTTTTCATGCCTTTCATCGAATTTTCTTCCTTATGTACTTGAACCAACCTAACATGATATGGTGAAGTCTTGAAATCCCATGCCCCACAATATCAATGGTGGCACGAGACCCCAAGGTTCCGTCTTTGTTCCCATTTCTGGATTAGACCCTATCAAACTTAGCCATAGTGTAAAGGTATCTTACCAAATACAAGAGTATAAAACCGTCATGGGCTCCTATTAACAAAAATACCCTTTATTTTCCTTTTATTGCGGAAGCCCAAAATATAATATTGGGTTCCTAACCTTCACAAGCTGCCTAATCAAATTAGACTTTTTTCCCAAAAATCTAATCATAAATTTGGTTCGAGTAAAGTTTGTTGATGGCTATCCCATCAACACTCTGGTATTTTTAGATGTACTTTTGAAATACGTCAAGAGTGCCTACTAATTAACAAAAAGATAATTACGCTACTCCTATAAAGATACATATTATTCCTATCTTCTAAGAGATCCAGGATGTAGCTTTTCCTCTTATCTCCAAATCTTTGGCTATCTTCAGTTTTCCCTTTAGTCTTCAAATGAAGTGTGACCCAAAAATAAAAAAAATTCCTAAATCAAAATTTCTAACTCTAACTAATCCACGTTCTAGTATACTAATAGCTAGAATATTTTCCTATGCTCCAATTTGCTTGAATTTGAATTCCAATCAAAAAAGTCTTTTGTTATAATTTCCATAAATTTACCCAAATAATAATATTCACATATTTAAAATTGCAAGGAATGGGTATTGTTTCAATTACACATCATACCCTTTACATTTAATGTATATTTCTTATAATTTCAAATATAGTCTTTTTATGAAAGTGACAAAAGGGGCAATCTATGAAAATCAAACAAATATCCTTAAGTAAAGTAAAATACACTCATATTCAAACTAAAAAGGATAATTTAAGCAAGTCTAATATTTAAGCCTATTCCCTAATCTCATGCTTTAAATTCTAATTCTCAAGGATGGCACTCTAAAAACTAAACTTCCTCTATTCCCAATATTCCAAAATTTTGAGACCAATATGCTTCCTGCTTATAGGTTGCAAATCTAATTCTATCATTAACCTCCAGATTCCATATATGGTAAATCACATAGTTAAGCGTCCCCACGAAATTTTTTCTTATTCGATTAAGTTAAAATTCAATAACGGTTTTAAATCACCAAACAACATAGACATAAACAAGGATTCCTTACTTATACCACTTTACACCATATCCAATCAATACAGGAGACCACTGGTGACCATAATCTTCAAAAAAAACTTTTAGAAGTTTTCTCTTATAGTTAAATGTTCAAATAGCGTTGAGGTCTTAATATTTTTATTCCAATCCCTTATGGTGCCAAGCCATTCCTAATTTTTTTTCCATCTTTATCTTTCTCATAAACGTGGTCAGTTTATCATCGAAACTGGACCACTCCATGAATGCTTACCTAATTCCTTCAAGCTCAAAGTATATCTATTCCTTTTCAAATAAATTTCTCTTTTAAATCGGTACCCTAAAATTAATTGCCTTCTAGTTTTTTTAATTACAAATTTATTGCCCACTAAATTATCAATTAATATCCATGAATCACAATTTCGAATATCGGGAATTACGTAAGTTATGCTATATTATTTATATAGATATATATTGCTAATCGTTAGATACAATTATAAATGTGCTAATTCCTTAACTATCTTGGGCAACCTAGTTTACAACCCTTGATTCTGGAAATAATTATACTTCACTATCCTTTCAAAACTTCTGGGATTAGCATTAAAATTTCCAGATTAGGTTGTGTGACTTATCATTTCTTAGTCCTAAAACCTAATTCTAACTTACCTAGTTAGCCAACCCTATTTACTCCAGAGCTATATCTTTTTATAAAGTGAAATTAAGTGGTTACAAAAATATAATTTTCAGGATATTTTTATATCCTTATTTTTTCTCAAACTTGAACGAATTCAAAAATAGGTATTTATTACCTTATTAAAACCTAAGATGTTAAATTTTTGTGAGAATTTAATGCTTATTGAGCTGAATGCCAATACATGTCTTGTTAAATAAAACATCCTTTATTAAGAATTTATTCCAAAATGTTACAATAAGGATTTAGATGCCTCTTTTTAAATGTTAACTAGATGTTTTAAAATAAGAGCAGTAATACTTTTCTTTTCAAACACTCATCTTTATTAACTATTTGAATTTCAGCCATTAAGCCATTTCAAAACGGTCAGTAAAACTTTTTAATGGTTAATAAAAACAAATGTTCATTCTATTTTAGAAAATAGAATATTAATTAGTATCCAAGATTGAATTAGATGGTAATTAAATCTCTTAAAATTTCTAATGACATTTATTGCTAAATTTTTAAAATGTAATATTAATTCACACAATAACACTTTTGAAGCATTACTCAAGGTTTGTGTACCTTTTAATGATAAAGCTTAATAACTTCCTTATTTATTATAAAATGTTCCAAACAAATGCCCCGTTTTAAAACTTATACCATTTATTAAATGCTCATAAATTCTTAAATTAAGAGTAAAATAACCTCTCTTATTCTAATGCTTATCCTTAATTTGTATTCAGAATATTAGTTTTCTAATGCTCTTCAAAAGGACAAAATGTTTTGAGATAAATGCTTGTTTTTATTTGAAAACAAGACTTTAATAATTCAACATTAAATTAAGCAGCAATTAAGTCTTTTAACACATTCATTTTGGTATTCTCAATTCATGTTGTTATTGCCAAAAATATGTTTTAAATCATTAGTTTGAGACTTTGTTCATTTTGGCAATAAAATTTAAAACTCTTACTGTAGCGCATGTATACTCTTATCAAATTTCACATTAATGTATGTTTGAATTTTTGAAATTATTTAATTATTCATTTATTTGCATAATGAGTGTGCTTTTCAAAATTTCAATCCAATAGTCATAAATAAATTATAAATTTCTAAATTAATTTATTAGAGTAGTCGTTTACCATTTATTCTACTCCTGGTACTATTACTTCCTCATATACTCTTTATTATATGAGAATTTTACTGTTTTAGATTCTACCCATATTATGACAAATAAATTCTTTATCCATTCTCTTTCAGTGAGTATATTTATTTCGTTTGTCCCACCAAACTTTTATATGTCATCTTTTCTACCTCCTTTTTATCGCCAATTAAATATCAAATTTATTGTCATAATTTGTATAGGATTTGAAGAAATTAATCTTCCTAAATTCATTTGAATTTTTAAATGCTTTTTACCTTAAGCCATGCCAATTGTGAATTTACCATTTTAATCATTCATTGCTCCTTTTTTAAAAAACTTACATTTCTTTTCCATTAAGACTCATAAATGCAAGCATTTACTATTAACCTTTTTTATCCTAAAGATTTCATTTTCTGTTTTCTCGAAAGTTGGTCTAACAGAAGAAATAGTAAACCTTCCAAAATTTCACCTAAAGCATTTATATTTCCAAAAATCGAATTTCCAATTTCTCTCCGAATGAAATTATTATGCAATGTAAGCCTATAAATGATATGTCAAACAGTCACCTCAAATTTTCATTTTTCAAGATAATTTAGTGGTTCGTCAAAAATCATCTATATAGATTTCTTAACATCTTTGATCTTTTTGTTCAATATTACTATGCCTCTTATCTTTCCGACACACTTTTTACGGAAGTCTATCTCCTTTATTAGTTCCTTTCTTCCATGTCTTTCCCTTTTCATGGCATTCCTAATAGTTGACTCTTTAAATGTCCTTTATGTCTATCTTATCCGATAAATAATGCTCATTCTTACAGACATATAATTCCTTATTCAAAATCGAATATTCATACCTTCACATAAATGGTCTTAATCGTCTAATTAATATTTTATGTTTTTAATATCTTTTGACTTGTTGGCCATTTAGCTCTCCTAACTCTGTATGTACTAATATGGAAGTTTATTCCATTTAACAAATGATATTCTTCCGTTTTTCCTGAAACCTTAACATATCCTTATGTTATGGATATTAATTTGTCCCTATAAACGGTTATCCCAGAAGACACCAACTTCAAATCCTTTCTATTAAATTTTCCCTTATCTTCCCATAATGATAAATAAGTCGCTAAATTAATATCCACTTATTACCTATTAAATAAAGAGTTGCAATCCTTTCCAAATTTCTAAATTTTTGACCCCTTCAGTCCTTCTATGCTTGTAGGCTTCTAAATCGATAAGAAGGCTACCAAATCATTATTGAGTTTCCAGGTTTTTTTTTAGAAATTAAGCTAATTCTTTCCTAGAAAGACCTACAAAAACTATTTTCTAGAGATATGCATACCTTAAATATATATATATATATATACACACACACGCTTATTATTTAGTAAAACTTTTGAAAATTCGTTTTTTTTTTACGAAGCATACTATTATTCCAATGGCGACTAGGGTCGTCTTCTCCCCCTTTCCCTCTCAATCTCCTTTCTTTATCAAATTTCTTTTTTGCATTTTCCCTGCTCGTTTCTCGAAATCATCCTCCGCCCTCCCTCTTTCCTCCTTACCATAGCTTTCACCTTTTGGAATAGTTGCATGTCCGTCAAATCTAGGTTGTATCCTTTTTCTTCATCTGACAACCATACCTTTGTTGATACCTTTTCCTCTTTCTCCCCATATTTATTTTTTCTGACAGCATAATCGCAACTCACCTTTCTTTCCCTTTCCTAACCCTAGATCTGAGTACCTCAATTCCTCTTATTATCATTTTCGGCTCCTGTCCCTTACGCCTACTTGTTTACAAATAGCTTCACCTTAGGTTGTTCCTATCTGTAAGCTTTTGGTTGACTCTAGTGTCGTTTCTAGTTGTAGACTGTGCCTTCACTTTCTACTCCTAATGTTGTCTCCCACCCCTCAAACCATCTTGTTTGCTAGTGACAAGTTGGTTGAATGCTTGTGTTGTAATCAATAAGGTTTTGGGTAATTTGCTTTGTTTTGGTATGTGGTTTTGAGTTTGTTGGTATTTATGTTCTTTTGTTTCCTGTGAGTGGTCGATACTATTACGTGTTTGTCTTATTAGTGCTAATATGGGTGATATAGAGTGGTTTCTTGGGTCGTTAGCTACTTTTGGTTATTGTTTTTTGTGGCTCATTCCTGGATCTGGCATTAAAGATATGAATTGAGGAATGCCTAGAAGCAGTTTTATATTACTAGTCTAATTTTCTGTTTTACTAAGCCTTTCAATTCTCTACATCCTACTACATCTCGTTGCACCAGTGTTTTCAACAATCTACTTCTACACTTCAATCCTCTGCGTTTTGTTCCTTTTGCTTTGCAGTATTAGCTCCTTATCTATGTTATGGTTCACTTTGGTCTAGAAGCAGTGTTGTAAATAGAGTATCTGAGTTCCTTCAATATTCTAATTGGTTCTACAGCCCATTGTTTACAAAGAGATTGGTGGTCTTTTGTTTCATTATTGCGTACACAGCTTCTTGCTTGGAGTACAAAACTTGATTTGTTCCATTTCCCTTTTCTACATGCTGGATTTGGCAAGTTTATGAAGACTTAAAAGATAACTTCTCGGAGAGGAATGTATTGGTCATTGTGATCAAACTGTGTTGTAATGCATCACTTTCTTCTAGTAACTATATTGCAATTGAGCTATGCCAAAAAAAAACTATATTGTAATCACTGTTTCAAATCTCGTAAATATCTTCCGATATCTCCTCTAAGATCTCATTTTGGGCTCCCTCCGAAATGAAACAGCAAATATCACTCTAAATCTCCTTTTTAATATATCGCCCGAGATTTTGCATTATCGAATGATATATCGACCGGGATAAAATACTATAATATCGTTTGAGATCTTAGTATTTTTGGTTAAATTTTAAATCTGTGCCTGAACTAGAACAATAATTAAATAACTCAAATCTAGCCATGATAATCTTTTGTTATTTTTCATTTTTCATGTTAAATGACCAAATTGTATGTTCATATATGTTCCACAATGCTTATAATTTTCATATTCGTCTTTTTAACATAGATGTAACTTATGAAATTATGTATTTTATGGTCCATTTATGCTGATATTTTTTAATGTTTTGGACCCTTTTAATGTTTTATGTCTAACAATATTTTTGTTTTAAGCATATTATGATTTAGAGTATGAATGATCTTTTGCAAAATAAAGAATAATAAAGTTATTTTGCAATTTAAGTTTATGTTACTATGTTTTTAATAGCATTCATAAAAATCATTTTGTAAAAATATCATTTTTTAACATATTATGTATCCCGAGATTGTTCCGATATGAACTTTCAAACCCGAGATGGAAATCCGAGACGAGCTCCCGAGTTAGACTCATCTCGTCCGAGATCTCCCCCAATACGAGATCTAGTCTATAAAATCACCGAGACAAAACGTGACTGATATTCGAGATTTAAAACCTTGATTGTAATAGATCACACCCTGCATGGTGTATGATTATAGTTTTTATTGTAGTTAGCGTCGGAATGTCTGTAGCATATAAGCGTTTAGCTTATCTCCTATTATATTTTGTACTCATTCTTTGCTATAATGAAAAGTGGTACGGTCCACTCTAGAAATCAGTTGGCTTTGTCAAAAAAAAAAAACTTTTGAAAATTCTCTTTCAAAATAACAAGTACTCTTCTCATACGTGTAATTTCATCGTAATCTGGTAGCTTATACTCTGATACCATATGTAACAACACACCTGGAATGGGCCTAAATTCCAATTCAGAAAAGGCACATTGGAACTTAAATCCATTCTAAATGGAACATTGGTTCCTGGAAGGAAATACTAAAATAGATATAATAGAGCAATCTAAAATGAAATCAGAGTCTCACACAGCGAAATGATAAAATATAATATTTCAAAATAGATGTACTATAAATAAAACCATCAATAATGTTAGTTACAATGAGTCTCAAGCAACAAAAAGTACATCAATAATTATCTCAATAAAACAATAATAATAATACCGCCATAAATAACTTAAAAGCTTCCATCGTCAGGCTCCATCTCCAAAGTATCGCTAAGTGTTCCACTTACTATCATGTTTAATTTAAGAGGAGTGAAGTCAGAACATAAAGTTATGGCGAATGAAAATCACATATGTTAAGTAATGACTATTTCCTATATTTGGCAGTATAAACTCTTCATATCGTGTCTACATAATTTGACACATAATCAATCACACAAACTTATGAGGCGGACTATCCATTGCAAGATGCCAGAAACGATAGCCATAAGTACCATGGATGGTTCTGGTCGATCCACTGATGCCATCGCCGCATTAAACCTCTCCAAATATGAGTGTAGGGTCTCACCGGACCTTTGTTTGATAGAAGTAAGGGTGATGACATTTTTTGGTCGTGATATGTGAATCCTGGACTACTTAATAAAGTGAGCGACCAACGCGTTCCAGCTAGCGATCAATTTAGATTCAAGCTCTTGAAACCACAAAACAGCTATATCAGTTAAGAACAGAGGGAAGCACTTTGCCATGATATTTTAAGATGCCGATAACACTTCCATGTGGAGAACATAGCGCATCAAATGCACAGTAAGATCGGTCATGCCATTGCATGCCTCCAAAGATGGTAGTTTGAATTCAAGTAGGTTGCGGGAATTTCTGATGTCCCATGAGAATCGGCAGCGGTTGACGTTATCCACGTCATCTTGATACGTGTTGCCTCTAGAAAAGCATTGAATCAAATTGGCAATCTGGTTTTCATCTCTAAGAAGTTGCTACCACTTACACAATCAGGTGCTGGTAACCCCAGCATGAGGTCCAGAAGAAGATGGGAGCCAGCCTTGAGCATTAAGGTTCGGCTCGATGTTACCCACAGGTCTCCAGTCGATGTGACCAAGCTGAGCCGGTCCCGGGTTGGTATCGCCGAGCCGGTGACTGAGGATATCATTTGCAGTTCCAAATTCCGTGTTAACCCCATCCGGAGCTGCATTAGCGTAGGCTTGTCCGGCATTCCTATCCAGAGTGTCAAGAGTTGTTGTGTCGCGATGAAGTTCAATAAGTGGAGGTAGATTTCCTCGGCTACGTTTGAGTAAGGATTAGATGTTGGTCGAGCCAAGATCTATACCGGCCCGAGCTGGAGCATGTCCTATGGCCAATCTAGAGCTGTTGCTTCCATCCTTGCAGCGTTGCTTATGCTAGCTCCTACTAGCGAGCCTTGACCTTTTGGTCTCTGAGTTTCCTGGAATCGTGTAAAGAAGGAATTCATCATCTCTTCTTATTCGCGGAGAAGCTCGTCTTGCTTCGCCATCCGTGTTCTAAATTCCGTGAACACGTTGTCCATCTCTTCCTTTTCAGGTAGAAAGAGGGATCTACATGAGAAGAATCCTCCTGGCTGGCTTCGTTGCCATCTGCCTGAGCCTAGGAAGATGCATCATCCTTCTTTCGCTTCACCATCCTTAATCCAAAGATGATCTATCCAAATCCTTTCAAGCTAGAAATTGGCGTGGGTTCGTGCTTGCTCCCCACCTAGCGCCCCAAAGTGTTCACCTCAAAAGTAGGATTTTTGACTAGCAACCCCCAAAGTGCGTAATCCACACACAAATCACAAAATATACTCACAAGCAATAATCACATAATGCAAGAATTAGAGTAGAATAGGGAACATGCAAGAGTTTTTATAGTGGTTCGGCTTAATCCAAGCCTACGTCTACTTATAATCTTTGTTTATACTGTCAAGTACATGTTACAGTTGTTTTTTATGAAAGTAGAGAAAGAAGTGGTTTACATACAAAATCCTTGTGTTAAAGTGATGTATTCTGCCTCCCTTTCCTGCAATATCCTTGCATGGAGAGACAACAAGAGAGAACCCGAAACCGTACTTTTCCTAGGCTTCGAAATGAGTATTTAAAGGGGTGACCCTTTCAAGTCGGCGTGCTACGTGGCAACCATCCCGGGTAAGGTTGGCCACATGTCATGCATCCAACAGATGGTGGAACCAGTCTTTCACATAGGAGACAGCCTTTCTCAAATTGTGCAGCACACGCATCAATTGATCTGTGTTTTAAGGAGATAGAATAGGTGCCTTGACCAAGGAAATAGTTATGATAATAGGCCATTATCGTTGTAGATCTAAGGTTTGGATCGGTGTGGTTTTGGTCGACATGGCCAATCCAACCCGAAAGTGTTAAACTTGTATGGAGTTTATGGTGCTTTATCGAACCGAAGTGCATCGATCTGAGTTGCCAAAATGAGATGGTGCGGCCCATGCCAACCCGGGGTCTTTCAACTCGAATTGCGCTTTGACCTAAAGCTTGGCAGTGTGAATTTAGGTCGACTCGACTTGTTCGACCAGAAATGATGGTCGAACGGAGAATTCAAGCACGTGATATCCAAGTTTCTGAGAGCTTCAGCACTTCATACAAATGAATTAATTTCATCAGAGCCGACATACCAATCCTGAGCACTTCGCTTGATAGAAATCCGAGTTGTGACAACCTTGTCAAAAGGCACGTAAACAGTACCCAACAAGGTAGGTCAACCACTTAATACCTTCTCAAGGCAGGCCTACTTCACACACAAAGTTGTGTATATATATATATATACACATAAACACTAGATATCTCACATTAATCCGACCACTTGTAGATGCTGGATTTGCCAGACGGTTCCGGGCAGGCTTCTAATACAAGTTGGGGTTAACCTCGGGTCTTAGTGTAATAATTATAATGGCCCATGAAACCTAGACTCTCACATTAAGCAGTCTCACTTTCAGTAACTGGATATGCCAGTCGGTTCCGAGCAAACTTTTACTACAAGTAATGGTTAACCTCATGTCTATGTGTCATTAATAATAGTATAAGCCATTAACTTACACACATACAAATAACCTATGGGGACATTTAAATTCTTATTACTTAATTTTAAAACATTTAGTAGGCAATTAATATGCACTTATATTATGTTTATTATGCCATAAATATATAGATAAATAAGCGTGAATTTAGCGCAGGTGAATAACAACCTAATATGTTGAAATGTTAATCCTAATAACTGCAGTTAAGGGATACAAGTTAATTTCCTTATCGATTAACATGATCCAAACATGTATATTTCAATAATAAAAAGGGAATAACAACACATACAACTAAAACTTGCAACTTAGGTTTGAATAGTTATATAAGTAATAAAGTATAGATAAGGTGCAATAATCCAATTACATACGCAAAATCTTACTTTTGGTACTGCTTCGCTTTTTATTTTATATTGCAAAGAAAAATGTAAGATTCTAGTATGCTGCATATAATATGTTCAAACAAATCTATCTAAAATAGATGCTTAACCCTATTAATTTACAACACCCAAATCTTAAGTTTTAGTACAAAATCATATATGAATATTCAAACAAAGAATCAAGTGAATAAGACCTAAAAAATAAGAATTTCACAACACCAAAAGCCTAACTTTTATTATTCCAATAACACAAACCCAACATATCACTTTTGATTGAACATTTTCGCGATAAACAAAATATAGGATTTGGAGGGTTTATAGTGTTTTATTTTCCTTTTACTCCAAATCCCATGCACGCATAAAAATCCAAACCCATACTACAAAGGATAGAAATAACAACTTATAAGATTTCCACCCATAGTGATTTGAGAAGGAAGAACAATAGGTTTGTGTAGAATTAGATCTGGATTCATCCTTCAAAATAATCGTATTCCAATCCTCCTTATATATTATATTTGTGTGTGCGTGTGTGTGTATATATATATATATATAAGAGTCAAATATTAGAATCCCCCCCCATATTTATATAACTAAACTCGAAAACCTATATCTATATGAATCTTGATTAGAAAGGATAGAATGAGAGTTAGAGGAATAAAAGAGAATCCTAACTTTTTCTGAAATTCAGCAATAGTAGAAGGATAGTATGGAGGCACATAATGAAATGTGAATAGGGTTTAGAGTGAGGCTAGGGAGCTATGTTTATAGTTGCAAGCGTATGTATAAACCATTGGATTGATTAGATTTAATCTGGATAGTCAAGTGATGCAAAACTATAAAAATCTCTCTATAAAAATACAAGCTCACCACCCTTCCCTCAGAAGGGCAGACGACCCACTCTATAGGAGGGCAGTCAACCCTGCCTTCTATAGGGGTGGTCCACCCCCTTCTGGGGTCGAGCCACGAGATTTTGAATCTCCTGTAACATTGTTATTATTAATTTCTGAATTAGTGGCTTTAATTTCTTTTCTTATGTTTATTATTATTGTCCCCTTTACATATAAATATATACATATAAATTCAAATTCTCTTGGAAGTTTCTTTTATGCTAATCTATAATTAATTATATTCCGAATTTATATTTAATTAATTTTAATTTCAAACTTTTTATGTAAACAATTTATGTCTAACTTGTTTTATTAGTATCTTCTTCATACGTACTCCGTTTTCAGTAAATAAAATATGTAAATAGATTAAAATCTCACCGCAAACGTAACAGTAATACTTTTGTCGCCTAAATCCCAATTGTAAAAAATTCTTATTTTCATCCCATTGAATTTATTAATAATTATTGTTGTTATTATTTTATTTAATTATCTAATTCTATTTATGGTTTATTCTATGGGGTGTTACATAAGAATCGATATTGACCCCTAGAGGTTGGCGTCAATCTAGCACATAGCGAATTTCAAGGTGCTACCCTCTTTCGTTTATTCAACCTTCATCTTGTGATCTTGCTTGCATTTGGTTTTTGGACTTTAGATGATCTCTTTGTGATGGTCATCTCGATAACCTTTACATCTATCGTGTGTAGTTAATCTAAATGCAGTTAGGTCAAAATATCGGATATCACCTAGTAAAGCATCAATTGGTCGACTAAGTAAATGTATTTTCACAGAATATGTACCAACATAAAGGTTCCGCAATGATCGTGCAACACTGATGTATACTAATTGACTAGTCCTAGTACTAATATAAGATTCTACATAAACATAATCATTCCTAGCTTTATACGATAAGTGGCAATATAGGACGAAGCAATGCAATACTAAAGGGAGTCCATGTATGCATGGATTTGATGTGATGCGATAAGTGTTGTATTATAAGAGATAATACACTACAATCAAGAAGGGCACATAGGCGAATACGATGAGATGCACCGATGATTTTTCATTTCAAGTTCTCCCACTCCAAGCATAGTTGAATTATGGATATTTGTGGAAAAGTAGTCTCACAGTAGCATTATGCAATGGTATTAATGGAAATGAGTTTCCAAAGTACCTTATAGGTAGTGCTTCCTTATTTGTTATCTCTACGATAGATAACTGATCATTAGTGTGAGTATCCTACCACTTCGAGATTGTCAATATGTTTATATGTCAACTGATAACTCTTAGTTCCTTGCAGATATCTCATAACCTTTTTTGCTGCTTTCCAATGGGAAATTCCTAGATTTTCTTGATATCTACCAAGCATTCCAACCGCAAATGATATGTCAGGTCTTGTACAAACCTGTGCATGCATTAAACTGCTAATTGCAGATGCACAGGGAATATTTTCCATCTCTCTCTTTTCTAAACAATTCTTCAGACATTGACTTAAATTGAGTTTGTCACCTTCAAGGGGTGCTGCATTGGCTTTACTTTCGTCCATTTTGATTCTTTCGAGAACTTTTTCAATGTAGGCTTTATGAGATCGACCTAATGTCCTTTGAGATCTATCTTTATGAATCTCCATGTCAGATACATAAGAGGCTTCACCGATATCCTTTATTTCAAAGTTCTTCAAATGAAACGGCTTCACATTGTATAACAAAGCCATATCATTGGTTGCAAGAAAGATATCATCCATATATAATACTAGGATGATAAATTTACTCCCACTGACCTTACGGTATATAAAATCATCCTTGATGTTCTCTATAAATCTATAATAGGTTATAACATCATAGAATTTGAGATACCACTGATGGGAGGATTGTTTCAATCCATATATAGATTTCTTTCATTTTCAAACCAACTGTTCACCCTTACTTGAGAAAAATCCTCAAGGTTGTCTCATGTATACCTCTTCTTCGGGATCGCCATTTAAAAAGGTCGTTTTCACATCCATTTGATGCAGCTCCAAGTCATAATGTGCTACTAATGCTATTATGATTCTAAAAGAATCCTTTTTAGAAAAGGGAGAATATATGTCATGGAAATCAATGCCTTGTTTTTATGTGGTCAATCTTTATGCCTCTCTATGTTACCATTAGTGTTCCTTTTGGCCTTATAGACCCATTTATAGACTATGACATGTGCTCCTTTTGGTAACTCGACAATTTCCCATACTTGATTTTTAGCTATGGATTCCATTTCATCCTTTATGGAATTGTACCAAACATCCTAATTTTCTCCATTTATGGCTTGTGAAAAGAAGATGGGATCTTCCATATGTCCAACATCAAAATCGGTGTCAATTGGGTACACTATATAGTCACTAGAAATAGCAGGGTTCCTTATTCTTGAAGATCTCCTAAGACCTTCAGCTCCACCCATATTTACTGGATGTTGAGCTGTTGGTTGATCTTCAGGTTCGATGATGACGTGTTCCTCTAGTGGTGGTGGATTATGAAGTGGTTGTTCATTAGGGTGTCAGCTTGATGGTTCGGAAAACAACCAAATCACCCTTATATGCGGGTGTTTCACCTTGATCCCGCATTTCCTCCAACTCGATTTTTTGAGTATCCGTACTTCCATTAGTGTCATTATTTTCTATGAACTTTGCATTTCTAGACTCAACAATTCTAGGAGTATGTGAGGGACAATAAAATTTATCACCTTTAGATTTTTCCTCCATAGCCAATGAAATATCCACTGACTGTTCTAGGATCCAGTTTCTTGATTTGTGGATTGTAAACTCTAACTTCTACTTTACAGACCCATATATGTAAATGTTTCAAACTAGGCTTCCATCCTTTCCATAACTCAAATGGAGTTTTAGGAACAACCTTCGATGGAACCCTATTCAACAAATAAACTATTGTTTTCAATGCCTCGCCCCACAAAATAAGGAAAATCATTGTCACTCTTCATACTTCTTGCCATATCCATAAGGGTAAGGTTTCTCCTTTCTGCACCACCATTTTGTTGCGGTGTACTCGACATAGTATATTGTGCAACAATCCCCTCTTCCTTAATAAATTTCGCAAATGGACCCTCATTTTGTCCTGACTTGTGCATCTACCATAATATTCACCACGCCTATCAGACCTTACAATCTTTATTGTCTTCTCTAATTGTTTCTCAACCTCCTTCATATATGTTTTGAAAGCGTCAAGTGCTTCCCCTTTATCATTAAGAAGGTATGAGTACATATACCGTATATGGTCCTTAATGAATGAGATAAAATACCTCTGACCATTAAGACAAGGGGTAATGGACCACATATATTTGTGTGTATGATTTCAAGCATTTCACTACTTCTTTTGGCACCCTTTTTATTCCTGTTGGTTTGCTTTCTTTTTATGCAATCCAAACAAGTGCCAAAATCGGAAAAGTCTAGAGTGTTGAAAACCCCAACATTAACCAATCTTTTAATTCTTTCAATGGAGATGTGACCTAATCTCCTATGCCAAAGTACATATCAAGACTCATCCAGAATGACATGTTTAGTACCAACATTGTCATGTAGAGTTATAAGACTATGCTCATATTTTGGATCCAAATTCAGTTTATATAAACCATTCACTAAAGTTCCAAAATGTAACAAGCCAGAATTTCGGAACCAATTTAAATTTATTTTTAAGTGATTTTAATGGAAATTAAATATTTGAATGATTTATTTTAAGAATAAACAATTTATAATTCATTTAAAACGAAGTTGATCGTATAAATTTATAATTTAATTAAAACAAGCTCGTAATGGCGAAGTAGTTTGTTAATTTATTTTTAAACTTTAAATAAATGTACAGGATTCAATATAAATCAGAACTTGATGAAACAAGAAATGTTAGGATCTGTTTAATCATATCTTTCTAACTAATTTAAGAAGTTGAGATGTCAAGTTGTAAATAGTAAGTTATGGCCAAATTAAATTTTCAAGTGGTTGTTATAGAATTTATTAATATTACATAGCCCTTAAAAAGTGAAATTTTGCTGGCAAGCTCAGAATTTGACGAGCCCAATTTTGTTGGATTCGGAATAATAAGTCATGGCTAGATTTCAAATTTCACGCAAAATGGAGTTAGTGTGTGGCTGTGAGAGGCAAACCCATTTGAGGCAAAACTGGCAATCAGTTTACAAAGGAACGTTACTGAGACAATCTCAGAATTTGATGACACTTTTTTTTCAGATTCGTATCGTCAACTAATAGTAGAATCCAAAATTTCATTATTTTTGGAGTTAGCATGCGGGCGTGCAAGAAGAAAATGTACGCTAAAATCTCTTTTTTGAATCTAATTTGAGCTTAATTAAGAAGTTAAATGGAAGGTCAAACGAACTCGAAATCCGAAGAAACTTGATTTTGGATTCGTAATTACATGTATTAACTTGTACAGAAATTTCATAGCAAATGGAGATAGTTTGCAGTCGGGAAATTGGAGAGAAAAGGAGACGAAATCTCTTACATAAATCTTTTTTCTCCATTCCCTCTTCATTATTTTCCTCCTTCTCTCTTCCTCCTTTCAAAATAATGGCATGCTCTGTAACGACCCGGGTATTTCGACGCCCGAACCCCGACAATAATACACCAATCCTGTATTACTGGTCGGAACTCAAGTATCGAAAACACCAGATAGTTATGAGAAAGAAGTTAGAGGGTGAGATAAGAAAGAAAGAAATATAAGAATAGAAGAAGAAGAAGGACCAATACCACAACACAGAATCAGAGTCTCACATCGCAGCGTAACAAAATATAATATGGAAATAAATCTTTATTGAGAGCTTTCAAAATTACTTACAGTATCAGAGTACATCAACATATTTGGACAGTTATATAACCTGTCCTCATATACAATCACACAGCGGAACAGTAGCTATATATATAACCATACGTTTGAACTCTTCCAGCTTGTCTCTGGACTTCGCAGCATCCGATAACCTGGACCTGTACACGCCGGCCTAACCCGAGCATTTACAAAACACTGGGTCAGTCTGGTGAACCAGAGTGAGATAAACTCGCACAGTATTAAGGTATCACACAACTTGATTTTAAAGTAAAAATCTTTTCGAAAGAAAAGGATAATCGTAAGACCGAATCCACACATAAATACGGACGGTTTTTACCTTACGATAACCCAAAACAGTTTGAAATCAATAACTTGTCTGATATTATAATAGTGTCTAAACACAAGTAAATATAAATCTAGTGGAACGCTTGCATCTCACGCTCCACATATATAGTATACAATCAAAACCGCAGGCGCTTATTGGAGATTGGATTCCGACCTTGACAAGGTATAGGACCACCTGCCGATAGTGTATCTCTAGAGGCGAATACACTGGGTTCAACAAGAACGTCTTGCAACCCGGCCCTCACATGACCGACCACTCATTTCGCTTGAGTGTATCGAATGTATATCACCAACGGTTGGGCTCAAACCACCGTTCCCGAATGGGCAGAATCGATAGAATAAGAACAAAAGGAATTTCTCTAGATAGGTGATTTTACACCCTAATGGGAGCGACCCACATAGCCATGCTGCCTGCCCGATTTCTGTCATTTCCCGGTTGATGAGGCTTGAGGCTACGCTTTATCAGCACATCACATTCACTTCGAATGCCACATCGTCAGATCCATCAGAATCACTAATTGACGTCCACAACAATACATTACGTGTTGGCTAAAGAAGTTTCCTTCTCCGCTTCCACTCTTGGTATGGTTGAAGAAATCAATGTACGTGACCTTTTCTGGAAATACTCTGTCAGACATTCATCCATACAAGTCACCCAGGAACAGGATGAACCGAAGGTACCCTCCTACTGCATTCTAGGAATCACCCTGAGAATCAGTAGCGAGAAGTCCTTGCAATCCGTAGATTCCAACCACGACCGAATCACAGTTTATCTCTGGTTTCAAGTCAGAGATTTTAAGTAATCCTTCCGCTTATGAAGATCCACGGTCTTCAATATCTCCATCTCGAATCAGCATCTTCATCGTATTCGTATTTGCTGGACGGAATGGTTTTCGAATATAAATTCAAGCCCGGTCTTTCCGTACCAACAATCGCATGGGCCAATTTTTGATAGTCGGTTATTTAACTATCAAATAAAACAACCATTCATCCATAAAAGAAAAATGGATTCTCTGATTGAATACTCAGTACCATTTAGCCTCTTTAACAAACCGTTCGTTAATTATATTCTTTAAATCTCCAATCTTTGAAAACACCCCTTTCACTTCTTATTTTGAAATAAGACTATTCTCCAAATTCATTTTTTTCCAACCTATAAACTTTTTCCGAAAACAGTTTATAATATCATTTATGGAAATCATAACTTATGTTTTCCTCAACTGTTCTCGTTCATAAACTAATACCATCCTTGGATAATCATGGAGTCGTTCAAGTTGGGGTATTTTATTTACCTCTCAGACCTTGACCAACAACATTCATATCTTCGGAATAAATAGAAGTTTATTAACAGCATATTTCCCTTTGAAATCCTCATTAAATTTTGACCATGTTTACTTAACTAATTGTTAAGTAAACTCTTATTAAATCTTTTTGATTTATATTAATAACCATTTACAATATTTTATACGAACTTTGATTCTATTATAAATAAATTCTTTATGAAACTTCCTTGATATCTCTTTATTACAATATTACCATTTATTTCGGCAATTCAAATTCATTTGTTCAAAATCCGCATAAACAAAGTTTTAATAAATCTCATATTAATACCTTATACAATTTTTATATTGATATACTTTCAAATCCTTATATTGGTATTTATCAAGACGATTCAACTTGTTATTTGTGCCAAACATTACAAACTTCATTTCAAAACTATTTCACTTATCACATTCTCTTTAACTCGTACTCAACCACTTATTCGTTGTCTGCAACATATGATAATCCCTTTAAGAAAAATCTCATATCTTATTTCTTTTGTAACCCATGTTATAAACACATTCACAAACCCTTAATTTTATTTACTCACTCGACTTCATTTTCAAAACTTTAAATTTCCATTTACAAAATCTTTGTAAATTAACTACGATACTTACCATTCGTTTTCATTTGCGCATCTTTAATTTTGTTTATAAATCTCATTTGTAATCCATCATCGACAACTAATATTCGTTGCCGTTATTCACATTCTTAACCTCATTTAAAATCCTGCCTTTAGTTAACATTCCGAACTTCGGAATATCACATTCCGAACCTCGGAATAGAACTCACTTCGATTAATCATTCCGAGCTTCGGAATACCACATTCCGACCCTCAGAATAAACTTGCTTCCATTTATTTAACCAAATTTCATTTATAAATTCATATTTATACTTTCAACTTCGATTTCATTCAAAATATGAAACCCCATTTTCAAATCACCACTCATTTCCAACTCATTGATTTGTTAATCTCATACACGAAATGTTATCACATTTCGTATTTGTTTGAAACGACGATTGTCAAAAATGATCATTTATTACAAAGCATTTCTCTTTGAACTCTTTTACCCGTTCCCGTATACCCATGATTTAACCATTCCATTTTCTATTATGAAATCAATTTAAAACTTCTTTTACGACCGTAAGGCCTTCACAAAACCATTTCAATATTTAAATAATCAACACGATAAATTAGATCGTTTAACCGTTCATTTAATACATCTTGCATCTCTACTAGTTATATTTATATAAAATTGATAAATTTAACTTCGACTATTATTTTTACAATAAAAATCGTATTTCAAAACCATATAAAAATATATTTATATCTTTGAAAACATTCGAAATCCATTTAGTATCGATTTCGAAAAATCATTCCTTTTAGTCGACGGTATTAAAGAGGCAAATGGTTACTACAGTACCAAACGTGAAATATAAACCAATTTCACATTACATAACAAACAATATAATCATATTGATAACGTTATTCAGTTCAAAATGGCCAATCAATATTTGGTTTCCATCTAAATAGATGACATGAACAGTTTAATAATAACGGTCAATACTAACTGTAACAGTTAATACTGGGATAATAACAGCAGTTCAAGCATTCAACTATTTGATCATAACGTTTATAGTGTTATAAACGTAACCACTGAGGTAAGTTACCTCACTTGGATTCAATCGCTAGAAATAACGATTAATTAAATTAAACGAACGTTTAATTTAACTGTTTCAGTCAATATATGAATATAAAATCAACAACGAACAAACAAACAACCATTAACAACCATAACATATAATTATAAAACCCGACTTATAAAATATAAGAGGGGAGAACTGAGTGAGTTTAACTCACCTTGAGTTTTCCATCTACAACCAAACCGGTTCCAAAATGCGACGCTTGTCGGCTCGATTCCAACGTCCACAGTTTTATCCAAATCTGGTCATGCGCTAAACATTGTTCATCCGTCCCCTTGTCACCTGCTGTCGTATATCTTCCCACTTCCTTGATTGGTTCCCAACGCCCGGACTTTTTTTTTTCTTTTTTTTTTTACCCGTTATGAGTCCATGCAAAACAGAAAACATCAACCCCTTTTTCCATCTGTAGCATGCGCATACATGTCTCCACTCATTTCCTCCTATTCTTTGCTCCTCTCATTATGTCCACCCACTACCCTTATTTCCATCATCCTCTATTCTTCTACACAGCGCAAGTCTTTTTTTTCCACCTTCTCTCTCTCTCTTTTTTTTTTTTTTTTTTTTAAAAAAAAACCCACCGTACTAGGTTAGGTAACCGCATAGTTAAACGAGGTTAGACAAGTTCAAGAACTGATTTGGTTTAATAAAATGTGAATGGGCATACAGTAAACACCCTTTGACATTTTTAAAAATAAAATTAGACAATTTATAGTTACTGTAAAAACTTGGCTTAACGTACACTTATGCATATAAAAAGTATTGGATGATTACTATATGTTTTAAATATTACCAGGCTTTCTACTCTGCTTCTTCTCCTTTCATTCTCAAACTTCCTACTTCTAAATAACCTGCTACAGATTATTTCCTCCATCCCATTGCCGCATGGATCAAAGGTCCTTCTACCATTTTTGAAACCAACATCATGGTCAAACGCCACTCCTCCTCCTTGTCACGTTTGCCAACACCCTGCTGGACTTCTCTTGATCATCGGAGCAGCACCACCCGCGTGCTACACTCCATCTGCACCCATTCGAACCCGTCATCCCATGCATAGCGCACCTGCCTTCTTCCTCCACTACATACATGCTACCACTCCTTTCCTTCAACCCCAGTAATTCACGCCTCCATTCGGATATAAAACAATAGCCTCTTTTGTTTTCTCCAGTTCCGCATTTTCCGTCCTGTTCTTTTTTTTTTATAGTTGGAGAAATTTTCGATTTTCATTTCAGGGAGGAATGGAGAAAACCGAATGGAGTAGCAGTATTTTATATGGGTTAGTGTCTTGGGTAGCAAGGAAAAATTAAGGTACAGATTTGCAGATTAGCTGTAAAGTGGACGCGAACTTCGAAAACGTGGTTGGCACGGTAAAGGTAATTTGGTGATCAAGGCATTAAAACGTGGGGCGCAAGGGAGACAATTCTGAACGCAAGAAAAAAAATGGAAAGAAGGGTAGTGCGCAAGGAAGCTAAGAATGGTTTGGACGCAAGGAACCACTACGTAACCGAAGAGAAAGCAAAAAGAAAGGTTAGTTTGGGATTGATTTAATAATAAAATAATGTGCGAAAACTTCATCGTGGAGAAATCGTGTTAAAAACTACCATATAAAATTTCTGTTTACTGATAAAAATGCTATTCTTGTTGTAAAATGATATTCCGGATCCGCTGGAACAAGTTTTGTCGAAATCCGACATCGTTTGAAAAAAATTCCTCTATAAAACCGGAAATTAACACGCGTTTAATTTTTTCACGATCACCAGATAAATCACATCAACTTGAAACTTCGAAATCTTATAATAATTTTTCAATATGAACCCAACGGCACTAGTTTCGTCGCATTCTGAGATCGTTTCCCCGGTAGGCCATTTTTACCGTGCACCGCAATACCCTTTTTAACACCAAATTTCTTGGTCTCTAAAAATAACAAACTATATACCTATCCTGACTCTAATCGACGATACGAATTCAACGGGACTGGTTTCGTGGCCTAATTCGATCGTCTGTTCAAGTTATACCCACATATCCCTTTATTTATTTAATTACGCGTTATAGAAAATGAACGGGCGTTTATGGCTACCGTGATCACATACGACATCGGTTTTCCACGCCATTCATCACTGTACAATAATTTAATGTTACGGTCCCAATGAAACTGGTTTTATCGAAATCTGAGTCCATTTACAAAACGACCATTTTAAAAGTCGATATTTTAAATAACGATCCACAGCGTTTTTTTCCCAAAATTTGATTTAGCCGTAACTCGCAATCTATAACACGAAATCTGGATTTTTCTCTTTCATATGAAAACTATCGTCAACATGATCCCAACGTTTCTTGTTTCACAGAAATCCGACTTACATCGGATTCTGTATTCTTAGTTGAAGTTCAAAACTCAAATTTACGAACTGCATGCCATTTTCAAGCTTGATTTTTAATTATATAAATGTATAACGTTCGAACTTCGTTTAAATAACGAATTAAATATTAAATTCCATTGATTTTCCAAATAAAATATTTAAATTAAATAAATTAATTTAAATATTTGACGGTCAAAACACGGGTCATTACATTTTTCCCCCCTTAGAAAAATTTCGTCCTCGAAATTGCTGTAGGAAGAACATTATAAAGCCATTGAGTTTCAAATCCGATTTATCTTAAATCAAACCCAATTCAATACCATCTTCAGATTCCTGTCTCACATTCAAAATCTGATTCTACTCGATATATTATATCTCGATTAAATTTCTAGTTAATTGGTTATAATTCAATTCATATTTACTTTTCCAATTTTGTTTTTTTCTTCTTTTCTCAAAGCAATTCAAACCAAGATTTTTGGTAGTAATCCGTCACTTAGAACTCGGAAATGAACACTAATGATGTGGCCAGCATCCTCAGAGTTATTTCCCAGCAATCGAAGTGAGTTCAATACTATATCAATTTATCAAAACCGTTTTTAAACAATTTCATTTTGAAATCCTTTCAAAATACCCAACTAAATGTTTGTAAAACCAAATTTGAAATTTCCTAGGATCTTAAATTTCTCTTATAGTTAACCCAATTTCATTTGCAATCACCTTTCCCATTTTTTTTGGGAATTTTTAATTTCAACTCTAATTTTAATTTCAGATTTAATAAACCTGCTTTGATATTATATGAATTCTAATTGGTTATTTATATAACCATTTCAATTATAATCAACCAACACATCCAATATACTATAATACTTCAAATATATATTTTTTCTTTATATCAAAATATAATTTGGGTAAAAATTTTCATTTACCCTCTTCAAAACATACTGCGTCAGCTTATCGTACTTGAGTGTTTAGAAACCCCTATCGATATAACGGATCAAACTGATCGACCAGAACTCATAAATAACTCAACCAATAAATCTTCACAATATAAAACAATTTTTTATAAAATCTACAAATACGTTCACTCGTATATATACACTCAAACTCAATCTAGGGTATTACTAACACCATCTCTACTAAGTCACGCCACAGAGCCAAGGTAATCACTTAACCTTCAGCTCTGATACCAACTGTAACGACCCGGGTATTTCGACGCCCGAACCCCGACAATAATACACCAATCCTGTATTACTGGTCGGAACTCAAGTATCGAAAACACCAGATAGTTATGAGAAAGAAGTTAGAGGGTGAGATAAGAAAGAAAGAAATATAAGAATAGGAGAAGAAGAAGAACCAATACCACAACACAGAATCAGAGTCTCACATCGCAGCGGAACAAAATATAATATGGAAATAAATCTTTATTGAGAGCTTTCAAAATTACTTACAGTATCAGAGTACATCAACATATCTGGACAGTTGTATAACCTGTCCTCATATACAATCACACAGCGGAACAGTAGCTATATATATAACCATACGTTTGAACTCTTCCAGCTTGTCTCTGGACTTCGCAGCATCCGATAACCTGGACCTGTACACGCCGGCCTAACCCGAGCATTTACAAAACACCGGGTCAGTCTGGTGAACCAGAGTGAGATAAACTCGCACAGTATTAAGGTATCACACAACTTGATTTTAAAGTAAAAATCTTTTCGAAAGAAAAGGATAATCGTAAGACCGAATCCACACATAAATACGGACGGTTTTTACCTTACGATAACCCAAAACAGTTTGAAATCAATAACTTGTCTGATATTATAATAGTGTCTAAACACAAGTAAATATAAATCTAGTGGAACGCTTGCATCTCACGCTCCACATATATAGTATACAATCAAAACCGCAGGCGCTTATTGGAGATTGGATTCCGACCTTGACAAGGTATAGGACCACCTGCCGATAGTGTATCTCTAGAGGCGAATACACTAGGTTCAACAAGAACGTCTTGCAACCCGGCCCTCACATGACCGACCACTCATTTCGCTTGAGTGTATCGAATGTATATCACCAACGTTTGGGCTCAAACCACCGTTCCCGAATGGGCAGAATCGATAGAATAAGAACAAAAGGAATTTCTCTAGATAGGTGATTTTACACCCTAATGGGAGCGACCCACATAGCCATGCTGCCTGCCCGATTTCTGTCATTTCCCAGTTGATGAGGCTTGAGGCTACGCTTTATCAGCACATCACATTCACTTCGAATGCCACATCGTCAGATCCATCAGAATCACTAATTGACGTCCACAACAATACATTACGTGTTGGCTAAAGAAGTTTCCTTCTCCGCTTCCACTCTTGGTATGGTTGAAGAAATCAATGTACGTGACCTTTTCTGGAAATACTCTGTCAGACATTCATCCATACAAGTCACCCAGGAACAGGATGAACCGAAGGTACCCTCCTACTGCATTCTAGGAATCACCCTGAGAATCAGTAGCGAGAAGTCCTTGCAATCCGTAGATTCCAACCACGACCGAATCACAGTTTATCTCTGGTTGCAAGTCAGAGATTTTAAGTAATCCTTCCGCTTATGAAGATCCACGGTCTTCAATATCTCCATCTCGAATCAGCATCTTCATCGTATTCGTATTTGCTGGACGGAATGGTTTTCGAATATAAATTCGAGCCCGGTCTTTCCGTACCAACAATCGCATGGGCCAATTTTTGATAGTCGGTTATTTAACTATCAAATAAAACAACCATTCATCCATAAAAGAAAAATGGATTCTCTGATTGAATACTCAGTACCATTTAGCCTCTTTAACGAACCGTTCGTTAATTATATTCTTTAAATCTCCAATCTTTGAAAACATCCCTTTCACTTCTTATTTTGAAATAAGACTATTCTCCAAATTCATTTTTTTCCAACCTATAAACTTTTTCCGAAAACAGCTTATAATATCATTTATGGAAATCATAACTTATGTTTTCCTCAACTGTTCTCGTTCATAAACTAATACCATCCTTGGATAATCATGGAGTCGTTCAAGTTGGGGTATTTTATTTACCTCTCAGACCTTGACCAACAACATTCATATCTTCGGAATAAATAGAAGTTTATTAACAGCATATTTCCCTTTGAAATCCTCATTAAATTTTGACCATGTTTACTTAACTAATTGTTAAGTAAACTCTTATTAAATCTTTTTGATTTATATTAATAACCATTTACAATATTTTATACGAACTTTGATTCTATTATAAATAAATTCTTTATGAAACTTCCTTGATATCTCTTTATTACAATATTACCATTTATTTCGGCAATTCAAATTCATTTGTTCAAAATCCGCATAAACAAAGTTTTAATAAATCTCATATTAATACCTTATACAATTTTTATATTGATATACTTTCAAATCCTTATATTGGTATTTATCAAGACGATTCAACTTGTTATTTGTGCCAAACATTACAAACTTCATTTCAAAACTATTTCACTTATCACATTCTCTTTAACTCGTACTCGACCACTTATTCGTTGTCTGCAACATATGATAATCCCTTTAAGAAAAATCTCATATCTTATTTCTTTTGTAACCCATGTTATAAACACATTCACAAACCCTTAATTTTATTTACTCACTCGACTTCATTTTCAAAACTTTAAATTTCCATTTACAAAATCTTTGTAAATTAACTACGATACTTACCATTCGTTTTCATTTGCGCATCTTTAATTTTGTTTATAAATCTCATTTGTAATCCATCATCGACAACTAATATTCGTTGTCATTATTCACATTCTTAACCTCATTTAAAATCCTGCCTTTAGTTAACATTCCGAACTTCGGAATATCACATTCCGAACCTCGGAATAGAACTCACTTCGATTAATCATTCCGAGCTTCGGAATACCACATTCCGACCCTCGGAATAAACTTGCTTCCATTTATTTAACCAAATTTCATTTATAAATTCATATTTATACTTTCAACTTCGATTTCATTCAAAATATGAAACCCCATTTTCAAATCACCACTCATTTCCAACTCATTGATTTGTTAATCTCATACACGAAATGTTATCACATTTCGTATTTGTTTGAAACGACGTTTGTCAAAAATGATCATTTATTACAAAGCATTTCTCTTTGAACTCTTTTACCCGTTCCCGTATACCCATGATTTAACCATTCAATTTTCTATTATGAAATCAATTTAAAACTTCTTTTACGACCGTAAGGCCTTCATAAAACCATTTCAATATTTAAATAATCAACACGATAAATTAGATCGTTTAACCGTTCATTTAATACATCTTGCATCTCTACTAGTTATATTTATATAAAATTGATAAATTTAACTTCGACTATTATTTTTACAATAAAAATCGTATTTCAAAACCATATAAAAATATATTTATATCTTTGAAAACATTCGAAATCCATTTAGTATCGATTTCGAAAAATCATTCCTTTTAGTCGACGGTATTAAAGAGGCAAATGGTTACTACAGTACCAAACGTGAAATATAAACCAATTTCACATTACATAACAAACAATATAATCATATTGATAACGTTATTCAGTTCAAAATGGCCAATCAATATTTGGTTTCCATCTAAATAGATGACATGAACAGTTTAATAATAACGGTCAGTACTAACTGTAACAGTTAATACTGGGATAATAACAGCAGTTCAAGCATTCAACTATTTGATCATAACGTTTATAGTGTTATAAACGTAACCACTGAGGTAAGTTACCTCACTTGGATTCAATCGCTAGAAATAACGATTAATTAAATTAAACGAACGTTTAATTTAACTGTTTCAGTCAATATATGAATATAAAATCAACAACGAACAAACAAACAACCATTAACAACCATAGCATATAATTATAAAACCCAACTTATAAAATATAAGAGGGGAGAACTGAGTGAGTTTAACTCACCTTGAGTTTTCCATCTACAACCAAACCGGTTCCAAAATGCGACGCTTGTCGGCTCGATTCCAACGTCCACAGTTTTATCCAAATCTGGTCATGCGCTAAACATTGTTCATCCGTCCCCTTGTCACCTGCTGTCGTATATCTTCCCACTTCCTTGATTGGTTCCCAACGCCCGGACTTTTTTTTTTCTTTTTTTTTTTACCCGTTATGAGTCCATGCAAAACAGAAAACATCAACCCCTTTTTCCATCTGTAGCATGCGCATACATGTCTCCACTCATTTCCTCCTGTTCTTTGCTCCTCTCATTATGTCCACCCACTACCCTTATTTCCATCATCCTCTATTCTTCTACACAGCGCAAGTCTTTTTTTTCCACCTTCTCTCTCTTTTTTTTTTTTTTTTTTTTTTTAAAAAAACCCACCGTACTAGGTTAGGTAACCGCATAGTTAAACGAGGTTAGACAAGTTCAAGAACTGATTTGGTTTAATAAAATGTGAATGGGCATACAGTAAACACCCTTTGACATTTTTAAAAATAAAATTAGACAATTTATAGTTACTGTAAAAACTTGGCTTAACGTACACTTATGCATATAAAAAGTATTGGATGATTACTGTATGTTTTAAATATTACCAGGCTTTCTACTGTGCTTCTTCTCCTTTCATTCTCAAACTTCCTACTTCTAAATAATCTGCTACAGATTATTTCCTCCATCCCATTGCCGCATGGATCAAAGGTCCTTCTACCATTTTTGAAACCAACATCATGGTCAAACGCCACTCCTCCTCCTTGTCACGTTTGCCAACACCTTGCTGGACTTCTCTTGATCATCGGAGCAGCACCACCCGCGTGTTACACTCCATCTGCACCCATTCGAACCCGTCATCCCATGCATAGCGCACCTGCCTTCTTCCTCCACTACATACATGCTACCACTCCTTTCCTTCAACCCCAGTAATTCACGCCTCCATTCGGATATAAAACAATAGCCTCTTTTGTTTTCTCCAGTTCCGCATTTTCCGTCCTGTTCTTTTTTTTTTATAGTTCGAGAAATTTTCGATTTTCATTTCAGGGAGGAATGGAGAAAACCGAATGGAGTAGCAGTATTTTATATGGGTTAGTGTCTTGGGTAGCAAGGAAAAATTAAGGTACAGATTTGCAGATTAGCTGTAAAGTGGACGCGAACTTCGAAAACGTGGTTGGCACGGTAAAGGTAATTTGGTGATCAAGGCATTAAAACGTGGGGCGCAAAGGAGACAATTCTGAACGCAAGAAAAAAATGGAAAGAAGGGTAGTGCGCAAGGAAGCTAAGAATGGTTTGGACGCAAGGAACCACTACGTAACCGAAGAGAAAGCAAAAAGAAAGGTTAGTTTGGGATTGATTTAATAATAAAATAATGTGCAAAAACTTCATCGTGGAGAAATCGTGTTAAAAACTACCATGTAAAATTTCTGTTTACTGATAAAAATGCTATTCTTGTTGTAAAATGATATTCCGGATCCACTGGAACAAGTTTTGTCGAAATCCGACATCGTTTGAAAAAAATTCCTCTATAAAACCGGAAATTAACACGCGTTTAATTTTTTCACGATCACCAGATAAATCACATCAACTTGAAACTTCGAAATCTTATAATAATTTTTCAATATGAACCCAACGGCACTAGTTTCGTCGCATTCTGAGATCGTTTCCCCGGTAGGCCATTTTTACCGTGCACCGCAATACCCTTTTTAACACCAAATTTCTTGGTCTCTAAAAATAACAAACTATATACCTATCCTGACTCTAATCGACGATACGAATTCAACGGGACTGGTTTCGTGGCCTAATTCGATCGTCTGTTCAAGTTATACCCACATATCCCTTTATTTATTTAATTACGCGTTATAGAAAATGAACGGGCGTTTATGGCTACCGTGATCACATACGACATCGGTTTTCCACGCCATTCATCACTGTACAATAATTTAATGTTACGGTCCCAATGAAACTGGTTTTATCGAAATCTGAGTCCATTTGCAAAACGACCATTTTAAAAGTCGATATTTTAAATAACGATCTACAGCGTTTTTTTCCCAAAATTTGATTTAGCCGTAACTCACAATCTATAACACGAAATCTGGATTTTTCTCTTTCATATGAAAACTATCGTCAACATGATCCCAACGTTTCTTGTTTCACAGAAATCCGACTTATATCGGATTCTGTATTCTTAGTTGAAGTTCAAAACTCAAATTTACGAACTGCATGCCATTTTCAAGCTTGATTTTTAATTATATAAATGTATAACGTTCGAACTTCGTTTAAATAACGAATTAAATATTAAATTCCATTGATTTTCCAAATAAAATATTTAAATTAAATTAATTAATTTAAATATTTGACGGTCAAAACACGGGTCATTACATGCTCCCTCAAACCCAAGTCGTCGCTCCTCCTCCCCGCTGTCGCCGACCACCCGCATCACCTCTTCCCTCAAGCGCCGCATGCGTGGGCCCCTCTCCTCCTCCTTAAAACCCTTCTATTTGCAAGAAACCCACTTTTTGCTACCTTATCCACCTCCAAGTTCCCCACCACTACGGCCAACACTTTCCCTTCCACCTGCCTGCACCGCCTGCAGCCCCTCCTCCTCCGACCGTGTGCCCCCACTTCATCTAAAAAAAACCCTCCTTTGCCAAAAATGCATTTTACAAAAGCACCACTTTTCCTTCTTTGCTCAATAACTTTCGGTCTGAGCATTTCTATCCAAGGCCCTATAACGAAAGTTGTAGATCTAGTTCTACGAAATGCATATAAAAATCGAATTTTGGAGTTTGGATCTACACTAAAAACGAGCGAAGTTCATTGGCCTGTAGCGATTTTTGGCGATATCCTCTGAATCCGAGTGTTTTTGAAAGAAAGTGACCAAACGAAAAGTTATCTGAATGGCGTTTCCATGCTGATGACCAAGTTTGTTGAAGACTGAAGGACATATGTGTACTATAGAGCCAGAAAGGTGAATTCAGGTTGCGGAGAGCTAGCACGGTGAGTGCGCGGCGAAAAACCTACATGAGAAGTGTTGTGGAGATTGGATTAGCTATTGGGTGAGAACTCTCTCACTCCCTATTTTATTAAGTTATTTTAATCACACTTAGAACATATATTGATTCCCTACATTGATTTTTACCATTTTAAATATTATAAAATGTTATACGTTGCATGGTAGCTCACATCACTGTTGTTTGCAAACCCATGGATGAATTGTTGTGTTATGATCGTGATTGTGAATTTGACGTATAAAACATGTTAGAAATAATGTTAATATTATTATGGTAGTTGAAATTGGATATAAATATCCATTTATAATTTGAACAGTGAAAATTAGTTAGTTTGAAAAATTATTCGAATCGAATTAGAAATGATTAAATTCATGAATCAGTAATGAGTTAAAGTTGCTTGTTGCTGGTTGAAAACCCCATACGGGTCTTGGAATGATATTTGATTTACACATCTCCCTTGCATGAAATTTGTGGTAAATCGGTTGGTTGACAAACGAAATAAGCGCCAATAAATCATTTGAAGGTTATATGAAAATAAAATGCACATTAGATGTCATTTTGGATGTTGGTAGTTGCTTGCAACTATTGTTGGATGTATATGATGAATGAAATCCATATAAATTTATTTATATGGATATTAGTTGAAATTTTATTCTAATCTAGAATAAATGTGAATATATTAATAATATAAGATTCAACAAAAATTGGAAGTTGATTTCAATGTCTGATTTTGCATGGACACAAAAACATTAAAATGCTAATGAATATTTATAATTGAAATGAACTGTTTTGAGTTAATTTTCATTCAATTATGATTTATTCAGTTTATTTTGAAATGAATGGTATTTTAAAAATATGAAGCCAAGTTAAGTATATAAATGCTATTTTAACTCAAATGGATTTTTCTATCGACTTTATTCAGTTTATAACGAATACCGAGAAGACTGAATTTCAAATACTGATATTTTGAAAATATTATCATTTTGAGATTATAATAATATAAGAGTTTCAATTTTAATTTAAATTGGACATGGAAGTGAAATAATTTAAAACGAATTTATAAATGTTCTATAAGATACGTTTTAAAATAGAAACCGACAAAATATATTATATATATTTAAATGGTTTGGATAGAACGTGTCGTGCAATGACCATTCGCGAATTTCGACAGTGAACTTCAAATTGACGTAACGGGAAATCCAACCATCGAATTCTCCTAAAACCGAAACCGCTAGGTTTGTATCAAAAAGGTCTTTCCAAAAATATAAGGGGTTTAAATGTGAACGAATAGATTTTAAAATATATCCAAATCAATTTTGAAAATGATCGCTATGAATGCAGTTAGGTGGCCGATATTGGAAGTCGGCTATAAGAGCCTTAATAAAATTATTAAAAATATAAATAAATCATGTAAAACCATAATAAATGGTTTGGAATGATTTTGGATGAAATACTCCAAGTTTGACAAGATAAACATATTTTTATCCGAATGAACTAGTTATTAACTAGAATAATAATCCAATGGTTTTTAGAAATAATAAATTGGATTTTTGAAGAGTTTTGTCATAACCAGAAGTTTCCAACATATAAATTGGAAATAAATACAAATTGAAATTAATACAAATTGGGATTTTGGGTTTGTCATGAATGGTATCTTCAATAATATTGTTCTTGAACCCATTGGTGAATGGAATAATTCTTTTAAGTAAGATTTAATGAAGTTTTTTCTGTGTATTTAATTAAGTTGGAATTGAATGGAATTCGAGTTAATAATAATCGAAATGAGTTTTGGTAAAGTAAGGCCTTTACTATTTGTAGAAATTAAAAGGCTTCGCCGCTATTCTACTTATAGTATTAGTCTGATACGTAAATTTATATCGATTATACATTTGTTAGATTTCCGTAAAGATTCCATATTAATGGAAGATGATTTTGGGTTTATTGTGAACCTTGTTTTTACATGACATTTGTTCTTTAACCCAAGTAAAGAAAGGATAAATTTCCTAAAGTTGAATAATCATTAAATAATGTTCTTTGGAAGAATAAAACTAAGTTCGACTTTTAACGAATCTTTAATTAGATTGAAAGTTAAATGGTTACTAAAAGTGCCGAACATGAGAAGTATTAGAGATGAAATACTACCAGTTTTACTCCATGCAATAGTTAAATCTTTAATTAGATTTGAACGTGAAATGGTAATTAAATTTACCAATAAAAGGATAGGTGTTAAATAAGGAGTACCACCAGTTTTTCTCCATGAGATGAATTGGTTGGGATTGGGATAATAAAATGAATAATTACTTTGGTAGGGCTCGATATTCCCGACTAGTTGACAAACCTTAGTTTGGTTTAAGTTATGAAAAGATATCATAAAATCTTTTAAAATGATTTCCAAGAATATGTGAATAAAAGAATGTTCTGGATTGGAGTGAGATGTGTGCTATCTTTGTGTACTTATCATATGATTATAAAGTTGTGTCTGTTATTCAGAAAGACCGGATTTAACCCATTCTGAATAATTGTTACGACGATTAAAAGTCGATGATGAAGACGATGGTTAAAGATCGGAGATCTTCACATCGAATGGATGATTACTGATGTCTTGATTGGGCTGATCCCCTGAGACAAGGTAATAAGTGGTGGTCGTCCAAGCTTACTAGGAGATCGACCAGATATGCGAGGGCCACTCTCCTGTATTGGACATATGGGATAAGGAATAAGGTGCCTTCGGTTTCGTTCAGACTCAGAACCGACTTGCAAATGGATTGTATGTCTGACATTGTATTGTGCGTTGTATTCGTTGATCTCTGCTAAATATATTTCTGTTTGGTGGTGGAAAATGTATTCTCTTGCTGAACACCCTTCTCTGAAATGTACGAGCTTAGAGGTAATATATCAGTAGACATCAGTTGTATGGCATGGATTGTCAATATGGCATGCTGAGATGCAATGATCAAGGCTTTTGTTGAAAAGTAGAGTCTTGTGGATGATGATCAAAGCATGACTTCAATATAGATCAGCTTTGTGTATATCGTTAATTCGCGAGCCTCACACCCCGGTATGAGTCAAAAAGTGGATTAGGGACAACAGGGAGTCCATGCGTTTCTTTCTAGCTAGAAGTGGTGCCATTGAATGGAGCCTAGACATTTTTACTTATGTGGATGATGGATAGTAAGGCGCCTCGGATATGATTGGTCGACATACCTAACCATTTTGGAGGTCTGATAGGATCGGGAAATGTATTGTTTAAGAATAACTAATCCACAATGTTAGGTGTGGACCGGCCCTGCAAGATCCAGGGTTTCCCATGGTTGTGATCATGGGTCATCTAGCTAGTGGTGACCTGAATTGGTAAGGAGACATTCCTTGCCTTTACTCATGATGGAAATCCAATTTCCAATTCGTGACTTTTCGGTTTTAGTTGTAAACCTATATGGCGACATAGTAGGATAGGGTACTTATGATTGATGCATTTATATTCGATGCTGTTTTCTACGCTATGCACTTATAGTAATATCAAAAACATTTGTCTTAAGATGTACCAAGCATGTTTGGCTATTATAAGGTAAAACTCTATCCTCCGGCTTACGTTGCATTGTGTGATGGGACCTGAGTCTTATAACAGCTTCATTTTTCAGAAAGCACTGCATTTTTTTGTTTTAAACTGATATTCATGTGGAGTAAACCCGTTCCGTGTCATACGGCGTGGTTCCATGATTTACCCACTTTTAAAGTAAAGATTTAATAAATGTTTTAAGTTCTCACACCAGTCCCATGACTGACCTGGAGTTTATTGTTTTTGCCTAAACTCTAAGTGCCCATATTTTCCATACAGGCAGTCAGTAGTTTTGATTTTTGAAGATTTCTATTTGACATGATCCTGGTTTATAAATGGAGCTATATTCGGAAAGTTATGTATCCGTGTATATCTTTCAGTTGTGTTTGTTGATGTATTCCTATTGTGCATTGTATTTATACATTCTTATTTCCGTTGTTGTGTAATTTATTTATTCTTTGATATTATTTTTCTGTTGTGTAATATTCATTCGTACTCTGATATTCTTGTACTCTGATGTAAATTGTTGTAATAGCAATGAAAAGTTCTATTGTTCTACGTTCTGATGCGTTGTGTTCTCATACAATCCGCATTCCAGTTCGATCTAGGCCGGGCGGGGATTTTAATGCGTGACACAAAACCCACTTGAACATAGTCCTTTAAAATGATATGTTCACAACCAGCAAAATTAAATTGATAACCAAATTGTACCAAATGAGAAATAGAAACAGATTTCTAGAAAAAGAAGGAACATAAAAGGTGTTTTCCAATCTGATACATGACTATTATCTAAAATAAGCCTAAAAGTCCCTACATCCTCCACATGAGAAAGCATTCCATTTCCTGAATAAATGCCTTGTTCACATATCATCAATTTCCTTAAGTTGAGAAATGTCTGCATAATATTCACAACATGAATTGTAGTTCCAGAATCAATCCACAGTTGGTTTTTGCTGTGAGTCTACAAAATTAGATTCGTAACACGTAAGGACATTGAGATTACCATGCTTTATAAGCCACTACTTTCGTTTCTGGCAATCTTTCTTATGATGTCCTTTTTTCTTGCAGAAGAAGCATTCATCCTTATTCACATGTTTCTTGAATGATATAGTGCCATCATTCTTTTTCTATAAAGCTTTCTCAGTACCTTTATCCTTTTTCCATTGTCCCTTTTTATAAGTGACTAATTTTGCACTCTCCAAATTTTCGTGCTTCAAATTTTCCTCCTCTTGCACACACATGGTCAAAAGTTCATTAATTGACCATTTTTCTTTATGTGTGTTATAAGAGATTTTGAAAGGTCCAAACTCTGAAGGGAGAGAGTTAAGCACAAAATGAACAAGGAATAATTCTGGAATTTCAACTTCTAGTGCCTTAAGTTGAGAAGCTATGTCCCACACTTCCATGATGTGCTTACGCATATTCTTTGATTTGTGATGTTTCATCACAGTAACTTTTCTCATGAGGGTGCTAGCCAATGTCTTGTCATAGCTAATGAACTGCTCTTCGATGGCCTTCATGTACTCCTTGATCTTGTCACATTGTGGAATTTAAACTCTAATGCTCTTTCTCACATGATACTTAATGAACATTAGACTTAATCGATTGGATCGCTCCCATCGTTCATGGTTCAATCTTTCCTCAAGTGTACATTGATCTGAGGGCACAAGCGGTTCATCAATGCGAAGTGCAGGTTCAATGTCCATACACCCTAATACCAAAAGGATATTGTCCTTCCATTCCGAATATTTTTCACCACTAAGAGTAGGAATTTGAGCTGTGCAGCAAAAGAATTAGCTACAACAGAAGAGTTTGCTGCAACACTAACAATCAATTGATGTATTAAAGCAAATAACTTTATTTCGAATCAACCCAATGTCAAATTCAAACTAAACCATAATCTAAACCTTGATGTGGGTATAGGTGGCATTAGATTTGCTTAACAACAATAATAAAACTAATGGTCCCTCAATTATTACGAGATAAAATTCAATACCTGAGGGTATTTAGAATTCCTTTACTTAGTAATTTAACCGTTATTTCGTTCTAATCAAATCAGTCAAACAATTGCATTCGTATAGGTAAACAATTATCTTAGTGACTTAATCAAAACTTAAAGAATAAAAATCATATAGTCATACAGTTCCTAAGTGAAATATATACTTGGCATAATATGTCGTGGCAAATCTTAATCCATAGTGATATTTCCTGTAAGTACGAAAATATTAGATTTGCATTTCTGGAATAATTCTACATGTATTAAAAACTGTATAAGATAATTCAGTAATGACAATATAACCCCCACTGTAACATGCAATGGCCACAGTATACTTCCCAGGCATGGACATATCATACTTTTCCAGTATGTGCTATGAAATATGAACAATCTTGAATTTACTTTCTAAGGTACAAGCAATGTTACAATTAACGGTTTAAGAACCCATATGTATATATAAATACGTAGCATGCATGGTTTTTAAATGAATTACAGCCCAAGACACTGCTTTATTTATAAAGGAAATAACTTGTATGTTAAAGTCATATTAATAATGACAGGTCATAACAAAGTATAAACATATAGCAGCTTTTCCCTAGATTCAAGAAGCATTGAATTAACCATGTGATATCCCAGTGGGAAAAGTGCGTGCAAACACACTATATATATATATATATATATATATATATATATATATATATATATATATATATATATATATATATATATATATGGGAAATTCTGTTGGGACATAAAATATTGACACAAAATTAAACACACAAGATCTGAACCACTAGATATCCCCATGATTTGCACCTCTTATGTAAAGACAAAAGAATCCAACGGTCAGGATTTTGTGTTTAAAGTTGTGTGTTTTATTTTGTGTTTCAATAGACGCTCCCTATATATATATATATATGTGTATATATATATATATATATATATATATATATTACAGGGGATGTATGTTAAGGTATATGATACAAAGGGAATAAAGGAGGAGTTTATGGTCATCCATTTTTTTTTACGTGTTTTTTACTAGATCGTACAAGATGAAAAGATCTTGTATCATGTTAATAAATAATCCAAAAACATATCCTGCTATGTTAAAGATTATTATACTTATTATGGATATCAAGAAAAAGGCCAAATCATATATGTCAAAATCTTGCTTTATTTACTTTGTAAATGAATCGGACGAATTGAATGTTTTCATTTTAACTACCTTACTGGCAACTTGTAAGTATGGTAACCCAAGGGTGCAGTAAGTAAATTGTTAAATTAGGAATTAGGAATCTGTCTTTGTATATTTTTTCAGAGTCTTCTAATTTTGTATTTAACATTTTGTAGTTTTCCCTGTTAATAAAACTCATTATACATGTTACATTCGTCACTGTATATTTCAAATGATGAGAAAATATAATATTTGTCGTTTTTATATTCTTCTTCTATTTCTTTGATTATTATTTTGTAATATTCATTACATACCAAATCTATCATTCTGTATGTTACTATTGTTTTTGTATTGTCCTCTATTAAACAGAAATTACAATTAATATTTTTAACTATCCTGTTAATATTTATTTTTGGATCGTCTGTTAGATCTATCATATTTTTTGTGTAATTTTCATTGAATTTTTTTGCTATATTATATTGTTGGTTGATGTTTAATTCTGTATGTTTTAGAACAACAAGAATTTTTGTCATAAAGTTTATTTCTAGATGGTTTTGTAAAGATTCTATGTTTACAATTTTTTGAGTTTTGTTCATTTTAATTTTGCCAATTATTTGTTTGTGTTGCCTTATAATCTACCTCATTTTTTGTTTTTATATAATCATTCCATTCTCTGTGGAATTCTTTAACAAATCTTGGTGTCAATACAACATTACCAGGTTCTCTCCATATGTTAAAGTTATTGTATATTTTTGTCAAATTTGTTTTACAATCAAAGATATTTATGAACTCTGTTGTATATTTTTGTTTAAAAACATTTATAATTTCATATTTTTGGTTTTTTGTAATGTTTTTATCATTGTCTATGATTCTTATAATATTTGTCATGAATTTGTTTTCTAAATATTGTTGTAGTTTTTCCATAGAAAATTTCTTTTTAGATAAAGTTGGTTAATTTGTTTGAGAGTATAGTCAGAGCTTTTGGAAATACAAAAATACAATTTTTGCTTGCACAATAATCCTCTATTATTATTCTTAAAACATGTTTAGAATAACCTTGTTTTTTAATAATTTTACGAGAAGACTAATTCTTAAATCGTTATTCCTCACCTTGTCATCCTAATTGTCTACTTTTTCCCTTACATGGTACTTTCTTTCGACTTAGCGGATTTACGTATGTTGGATTTACTTATTAAGCATGTAGTTACTGGTAATCAAGATAAATATGGTTATCTAAACATAAATTAAGCATAATATTAAAGAAATAAGAGAACTTACATAGTTTTAAGCAATTCTTATATTCTTTCCTTCCTTATCTCTGACTTAATGTTTAGCTACTCATAATGTTTGAAGAAGAAGCAAATATGGAGAAGGTGGACATTAAAATAGCAAAGCTTATATATTTTTATATTGGTTTTACAATATTGACCATTAGATAATTTTTACAATGCACACTTGCTCATTATATAGGCTGAGCATTTACAATAGGTGGACAAACAAGTGTCCTTCTCTACCTACATTTGTCACATCTTTATGAAAGTTTCCACTAAGTGGAATAAAGCTTTCTTACAAAGTTTCCACTAAGTTGAAAAAAGTTCGTTCTGTCAAATTATCATATTTCTTTATTCTTACAAGTCTTCATTAGGTGGAATAATCTTTCCTTTGTCCATTCTTTACGTCTACTTTTGTTTATGTGTCTTCCACTCAAGTAGTGTAGTCTTGTCATATCTTTAATTATGAGATTCTTATCCAATAGGATAAGCTTTTGTCAAATCTTTATTGTTTTTGTCTTCATTCATCTGCAGACATTATGGTAGACTCTACTTCATCTTTGTTGGCATTGTTTTTTTGTAGTTCTTCCTTGTTTGTAACTTTTTATCATGGAAGGTTTTGGATGATAAATATCAAAACCCTTATGTCCCAAATCATGTTCTTCCAATGAACTTGTGATATATAACTAGGTAACTGGAGTTTCTGCATATAAATGTAATTTGTTATCCCATTCTTCGTTGTCTGCAATCCTGGCTGCTCTGTATCTTTCGTATGTTTGTTCGGTTATTCTGACACTTTCTGTTTTATTTGGGACAAACTCTTCGTTCCAATCTTCAAAATCATGATCTATGAATTTTGTTTTTATTTGAACCATATGTTTTGTGGGTTCAAATACCGTTTTTCCAAAATGAGGGGGAACTGATATGAAATCCATATATATATCTGTAGCTAAGATATTTATCAGATGTTCTGTAATACTTCCAATGGGCTCTGGTAAATCATCTTGGGCCCATTCATCAAAATAAATTCTTTTTATTAGGCCATAATTTAGGAGAATATTTGGGTCATATGTGATGCCTTCATGAATTAGATATTTGTAATTTGAAAGGTCGATTTTAATATGTGGTACTACACAGATTATTGTGCAAGGGAAATTTGTGGAGATGTTGGGGCATCCTTCATATTGTTTTGTGTAAAGAATATTTGTATTTCTTAAAATTTCCCATTCAATTTGTAATCCTTCAATCTTCATTCTTGAAATATCAGAAAATAATTTGCAAGTTTTGTTGAAGATACCAGGGGAGAGTTCTGCTGGATGTTGTAGAAAATATAATTCTCTTGTTAGTTGTTCTGGAAAATTGGGCTAGTTTATGGGCTTGTGGTTTGAATCTGGGCTATTTTGGTTATTATGGATTTGTTTGGGTTTTCCAAGGCTTGTGAATTTGTTGGGCTCTGTGGTTTTTATTATATTTTCAAATGATAGATTTTGTGGTCTGAGATTTATGGATGAAGAGGATTCAGGAAGTTCGTCTTTAATATGTTTGCCTAAGGATATTTGTGAGATACTTTGTATGTCTTCAGAAACAATATAGTTTTTTCCCGAATCTTTCATGTATTTCTTTTGTAGCTTCTTCAAATATATGATATCCTTTGTAAAATGGTCTCCCATATCTGGGGTTTTGTTCCAAGAATTGTATTTTTGTAACTATTTGTTTCCATGTGGTGTATATACCAGCATCAGGACCTGTAAGTAGTCCATAATAAAGAAACTTTGTTTTTGTTTTTGTTTTTGTGAATATGTCTATCAGAGTGTATATTACACTCAACTTTTGTTTGTTTTGCACACTAGGGGTCTTCATGTTCCATATATTGTCGAGGACTATATGTTGTTGTTCTGTAATTTTTGCCTTTGTGCTGAAACGGTTTGTCTTGTAAGTCAGTAGATGCATTGTAGGATCTAATTCTTCCATTGTCTGCAAAACAATCATTAGTATTGGAGAATTATCTCAATAATCTTGACAATTGGTCTGGTAAGAAATTGTCCCTTCCTTTGATGTGTTCCCAACAAATATTAGTTCCACAATTTGATATAGCATGTTTAAATTTTAGCCGTCTATTATTGATAGTTCCTTTTTCTTTTTTGTTTTCTGTATATTTGATAATAGATTCACAATATGTTCTCAATGTTATTTCTTTTTGTGATATTATAAAAAGTTTAAAAGATTCTAAAATATATATTATTGCTAAAATTTCATAATCTAGGGATGTCATGTATCCCTTTTCTTTATATGTACCTGAGGTATATCTACATATTTTTTTTCAGTAGATTTATTATCATATTTGTTATTTTTACTTAATAAAATTCCTCCCCATCCTAAAGAAGATCCATCTGTTTCAATTATTAAGTAATCAGTATGTAATGGTAAGCTTAGAGGTTTTAATTCTTGGGCTAACCTTTTTATTTCTTGGATTTGTTTTATATCTTCTATGTTAAAATCTCTATTTCCTTTCGGACTGGCTTTATTGTATAGAGGACCAGTATATTTTGAAAGATCTTTTATATATGGTCTAGCATAGTTTATTAATCCTAAAAAGGCTTGTAATTGTTTTAGATTATCCAATTTATCAGGAAATTCTAATATTTTTCTTGTTATATGTGGTTGTAGTTCTATAGTTCCTTTGCCAATTTTGGCTCCTAGGAATTCTATATTATTTTTTAGTAATTTTATCTTCTTTTTTGATACTATTAAACCATGTGCTTCTATTAATTTTAACACAGTATATAGATGTGCAATGTGTTCTTGTTTTGTTTTGGAAAAAATAAGTATATCGTCTATGTATACACAAGTATATTTATTGCAATTTTGGAAAACATTATCCATTTTTCATTGGAATATTTGTGGTGCATTTTTTAATTCAAATGGCATGAATAACCATTCGTAATGTCCTTCGCTACATGTAAATGCAGTCCACGGTATAGAGTCAGGATGCATTTTAACTTGCCAAAATCCTGATTTTAAATCAAATTTTGAGAACCAGTTTGCTCCTTGTATTTTATTTATTAAAACTTCTTTGTTTGGTATGCAATATCCATCTTCATGGGTATTGTCATTTAATCTAGTGTAATTCATTACCATTCTGGATTGGCCACGTTTTCTTTTAGATTTTTTTTGTACAACAAAAGCTGTTGTTCTGTGTCTAGAATCTGTTTTTCTTACGATATTTAGATTTATCAGTATTTTTATGTGCATTTTAAATTCTTCCATGATCCATGTGTCATATTTAGGGGATCCAGTTTTTATAGTTAAATCTGGATTGATTACATTTAGTTTGCATTGTATAGGATCTTTACTCCAGTATTTTAATGGTTTTTCTCCTATTATTTCTAATTTTTTGAGTTTAGAAATAATGTGGTCTATATCATCGTTTGTTAATAATAGTTTACTTATTTCTTTTGGATTTATAAGTTGTATATCTTTGGTAAATCCCTTTCTTTTGTATTCACAATTTTTTACTAGTTGTCTCTTCATTTTCTGTATTAGTATTTGTTAGTTCATTTTCTTTTCTTAAAATTTTGCATTGCCCTGGTATTGGGCAATTACAATTTTCTTGCTTGCAATTTTTTTGTTCTCCACCATGCTTCTCAAGCGCATACTCTGATAGTATTGGGGTTAATGTAATTTTATTCCGTCTAAGTTAAGTTCTAGAACCCATAATTGTTTTCGATTATATTGTGGTGACCATTCATCACAAGTGTTTGTAAAACTTATATTTATGTTTTTTACTACATCTGTACATACCTTTGTAGTTCCATCAAATTGCATACTCTGTTTTGGTCTTTCTGCTTTTGTAACATTTTTTAGGGGTACTATACTAGAACAAATGGTTGAACTTGTGGCTTCTGTATCTATAAATGCTAAAACTTGTATTTCAATTCCTTTTATATTTACTTTTGTTGGGACCCTCAATTTTTTCAGTTTTCCAGTATTGCATATCAAGGGAATACTGATTGGTTTATCAATATTATTTAGATTATTGTCTATATATGTCACTGATTCTTCTACATTAGTTATTATACTTTTTCCTTTATCAATATTTTGTATTTTTATTTTTATTTCTTCAATTTCTAAATCAAAATTATTTATCCTTTCTTCTAGAATTTTTATTCTTTCTTCATTTATCTTATTTCTGTCTGTATAGATTATCTTATTTTCTTTTGGTGGTTCTATGTTAAATTTATTTTTTGCACAAATTTGGCATATTTCCATGGGGCATTTTGTACATTTGTATCTTTTATCAAAGGTAGGATACCAAGGACAAAATTCACATTTTGTTGTGTCTGTTCCCATTTTAAATTTGAAATTATGGGTACATAAATTTTTATTAACCATAATAAACATGTATTCCTTTGGTGTTTCTTCGAAATTTGTTAATTCATTGATTAGTGTATAATTTGATGAATTTATTTGTTCTTCTTCTTCTAATCCTTCTAAGGATATTATTGAATATATTGTTGATGGTTTTAAGACATCAGAGGCAATTTCAAGTAAGTCTTCTTTAACTGAATCAACAAGGTTTGATTCTCGTGTAAAAAGATTATGTTTATTGGGACATGAAGAGGATAAATGTCCTTTTTGATTACAGGTAAAACATGTAATGGTATTTGCATATGTATTTCTTGGATTGAATTTTCTGAAATGTTTTTCTTTATTAAGATAAGGTCTTTTAGCATTTGATTTTCTTAAATAATATTTTTTAGCATATCTTTTCTTAAATTTTGGTTTGTCGTTTATCTTATAATTTCTTGTTCCATATTGTTGTGGCATATATATTTGTCCATAAAATCCGTAATTTTTATGTTTTAATTCTCTTTGGATTTGTATATATGTGCATTTCTTTTTTAGTTCTGAAATTATATATGTTATTCTTATTCCTATATTATCATATCCTTTAGGGAGGTCTTCTAGTTTGTCTTGGTAACATTCTATCCAAGATCTATGTATTTCCTTTCCTAAATCACCTGGTAGTTTGGAAAATAGTCTGTTTCCTATTTCATACTGTAATAATTTCCTGAAATAGTTGCATAATGTAAGAATTCTTTTAAGAAATTTATTATGTGTTTCCAATCTAGTAGTTGGATTTGTTCGAGATCACGCATGGCTTCTTGTTGTCTAATTGTGGTTCCTGTATTTACATCTCTTCCTGTTATTATTCTATGTATTAAGTAGGAAAAATTGTATATGTTGCTCCCTTGTGCTATAGTGTATTTATTTCTTCTAGAAAGTTTTTCTTATATGCTTCCCATATGGCTTTAGCTATGTCTCCTAGGTAGTTTTCAGACATTCTGATCATTTCTTCACCAGAGTTAATGTTTGTATGCATTGTTGTATGGTCTCTTGCTATAGCAGCAGTCCATTGTTCTAGATAAGTATCTAACAGTTGTGGATGACACTCTGTTACATTTAAAATGACTGTTTTTTTTAAAAGATGTTTCATTAGGTATTCTTTTTCCAGCTGTTCTTATATTTTTATTTTCATTTATATATGGATCAACTTGCTGTCTTGGAGGTTGTCCTACGTCATAAGACATTGGCTAATCTTGATTTCTATTTGGATAAGTTATTCTTGAACTAGCAGTTTGTTCATGGTCAGCTAGTTCCATATGTTCAGTAAATTCTGATATTATATCTTCAAGAATACCATATTCATTGTTCTCTTTGTCTTTTGAATCTTTTAAGAATTCATCAATATTATTTATTTCTCTTATCCTTATATTATTTTCATCATCAATGTACACAAATGTATCTTCATTTATTTGGTTTGTTGATCTTAAAGTTTGTTCTAATTGATGTATTTCAGATGGTTCAAGGACCATCCTTAATTCTTTTGGGTATATTATTTTATCCATTTATTCTTTCATTTAATTCCTCTGCTTCTTCATCAGTTTCAATTTCTTGTTGATTTGAAGGTCCATAATCTTTAAATCTTATGGACATGGATTTGTCTAGATTATTTTATGTTACAACATCATTTGGTTTTAATGTTGCTGTTGTGTTATTAGGATTTTCTATTTTCCATTCATGACCCGCAAGGTTAGAAGAATCTATTTCCATTGGTTTTATGAAACTTATTCCTGTGGAGTTTAAGGTTTCTATTACTTTTTCCAATTTTATTTTTATTTTTGGAGTGTATTTAGACATACATTTTCCCAAAAATGTTATATCTATAAGATATTTTTTCCTATATAATTTTCAAATCCTTTAGATTGTATTATTATTTTTATATGTTTGTAAAAATCATTTATTGTCATAGTAAAATTTGGAGCTATATAAACAATGCCTATATTATTGTTCATATCAACTTCCATCATTCCAAATATGGCTTTGTCCATATCTTGGTGCCTATCATCAATTAATATTATTAGTAGTTTTGTTCCAATTTTTTGTCTAGTCTAGTTCTATATATTTCTCTAGGATTTAGTAAATTTAGTTGGTTATTGGAAACTATATCTCTGTCTAAGTCAATTATTTCTTCTAATTGAGCTTGTGTATTATTGGTTCTTGTTAACATGTTATCAATCCAACTTGTGGATGATAAACTATTTGATTCTGTTGGTCTATCTGTTATAGTCTTAGATGGACCTGTAAAAGATAACCTTCTATTGTTCATATTTGGTCAAGTTTTATATACATAAGAAAATTGATTTCAGTTTTTCTACTTGTAATATGTGTTGTAGGATCATTTGGTCCTAAATTCATTTTCTGTAAGTTTTCTGTAAGTTTATTTATTTCATATTCTTGTCCTTTACCATTTTTGTCTAGATCAAACATTTGTTTTTGAACGTTATCTATTTTGTTTTGAAGTTGTGTTAGCATAGCTATTATTATGTTGTTCTGCATTATTTGTATTCTATCGCTATTTCCTGGAATATCATCTTTATTGTACCCTACAGTTATAGTTGGGTCATTGAATCTATAATTTGTTTCTATGTATTTAGCTGCTTCTTAGTAATATTTGTTTTCGTAACTCATTAACTTAATATTAGAGTTTTTATTTCTTCTAACATTCTTTCAATTTGTTGTATTTGTGAATCAAACTGTCTTTTGTCTTTTTCAGATTGTTGTTTTAAGCTTATTAATAATTCTTTAGAATGTATTTCAATATCTTTAGGCTTATTTTCTTCTATTAAATTTTTAAGTTTTATAATGTCATTTTTATTTGGGAATTCTTTTAGTTTTATGGCTTTAAATTTTTATGTTAATTTGTTAAGAGTTATTTCGAAGTTGTCTATTTTGTATAAGTTTGTTTTCAAATAATCATGGTTATTTGCTATTTGTTTCAATAATTTATTTTTCTCAATTATTCCCTCAAGGACTAATTGCATCAGGTTATAGTGTTTTTCATTATAATGGTTTAAGTTTTCACTTAATTCTATAATTAAATCTGTAATTGTGTTCATATGTTCTGATTCTGAGTGTACTTTATGTGTATACATAGTATCCTTTATATAACATATGTGTTTTTGTTTGTCTAGAGTAATGATTTTCTTATTTGGATTACTTCTAAATTCAAGTAGTTGAATTTTTTGTAATTCATATATATTGGGCCAAGTATTCTTTTAGGCTCTGACACCATTTACAGGGGATGTATGTTAAGGTATATGATGCAAAGGGAATAAAGGAGGTGTTTATGGTCATCCTTTTTTTTATGTGTTTTTTACTAGATCGTACAAGATGAAAAGATCTTGTATCATGTTAATAAATAATCCAAAAACATATTCTGCTATGTTAAAGATTATTATTCTTATTATGGATATAAAAAAAAGACCAAATCATATATGTCAAAATCTTGATTTATTTCCTTTGTATATGAATCAGACAAATTGAATGTTTTCATTTTAACTACCTTACTGGCAACTTGTAAGTATGGTAACCCAAGGGTGCAGTAAGTAAATTGTTAAATTAGGAATTACGAACCTGTCCTTTTTAAAAAATTTCTAGGACTATAACAGATACCTTACTCTCAAACAAATTAACCAACTTTATCTAAAAAGAAATTTTCTATGGAAAAACTACAACAATATTTAGAAAATAAATTCATGACAAATATTGTAAGAATCTTAGACAATGATAAAAACATTACAAAAAACCAAAAATATGAAATTATAAATGTTTTTAAACAAAAATATACAACAGAGTTGATAAATATCTTTGATTGTGAAACAAATTTGACAGAATTATACAATAACTTTAACATATGGAAACATTCAATTCGTCTTTTGTTTGTTTTGCACACTAGGGGTCTTCATGTTCCATATATTGTCGAGGACTATATGTTGATCTGTAATTTTTGCCTTTATGCTGAAACGGTTTGTCTTGTAAGTCAGTAGATGCATTGTAGGATCTAATTCTTCCATTGTCTGCAAAACAATCATTAGTATTGGAGAATTATCTCAATAATCTTGACAATTGGTCCAAGCTAAAAATTTTATTCCTAGCCTCCTTGCTATGACCTGTTCAATGGAAGTACATGTATATGTATGCAAATGTGACAAATTTTCAATACAATTCACTATTTTGTAATAACCCGGAAATCTGGGCCAGTTTAAAATTTTTATTTTGGCAATTTTAGTGAATTTTGATTATTTAAAATGAATTATTTTAAATAATATCGACAAGAAATTTATTTTGAATAGAATTCGAACGTATATATTTATTCGAATCGTCGTTAGAATATAAATATTTATATATAATTATAAATAGAATTGAAAATGGCGCGGTAGTTCGATAATTCGATTTCAAAATTCAATTGAATGTACCGGGTGCAAAACAATCCGGATTTTAGTGAAACCAAAAACATTAGGATCTAATTGATAATATCTTTCCAACGAATCCGAAAAATCAAAATTTCATAGCGGGGATAAAAAGATATGCCCAGTTGAAAATTCTGAATAGTCGCTATGGAATTCAAGCCCTTAAAAATGGAAATTTTGCAAACGACCTCGGATTTCGACGAAACCACTTTTGTTGGGTCCGTGAGGTTAAGTTATTGCTAGATTCCAAATTTCATAATTTTTCGAATCAATATGTGAGCGTGGCAAAGAAAAACGCGTTTGACCAGTTTCAGTTGATTTTAATCGACTGGAAATTGGCCATTTTTCAAACGGTCTCAGAATTCGACGAAATTAGTTTTGTTAGGACCGTATCATCAATACGAAGCTAGAAAATATTTTTCTGGAATTTTTAAAGTTCGTATGTGACCCCGGTAAATTGAAATACGCGTTCAAATTCAATATATAGAGTTATATGTTGATTTCAACGGAAACTGATCGAAACAGTCAAATCAGCTTACGATACATATCCCATTGTGTTCGGAATGGGGGTAATACGCTATGGACGACAGGCGGTGGGTTTCGTTTCGAGGTAGAAAGTAAAAGTTGCTTTTTAGAATTAATTTAATAAATAAAATAATATATATATTTTCCTTTTCAAACCCTTACCCCCCCCCCCCCTTCTCTCCTTATTTTCGTTCAGACAAAAAAAAGGGATCGATGCTGCAGCCCCTTTATCGACCTCGACGCCGCCGCCTAGGGCAGGCGCCCTCTCCCCCGTGCCAACCCCCCCACCCCCCCCCCCCCCGCTCTTCCTCACTCTCGCTCCCCTTCTAACGGCGACCGCGGACCCCCAAAACCCCCCTCCCCTCCTGCGAACGAAGAACACCGCGCTTCAAGCGCAGCGACCCCCACCTCCTCCGACCCGACCTTCCTCGACGTGGGTCCTGATCAGCCTCACGGTGAACAACGAAATGGAAAATTCTAAACCTAGGGATTGAGCGGGTTCCAGGCACTTGGAGATGACGTTGGCTGTAATGATAAGGTAATTGATAAATTTAAATTATAGTTAATTATCTTATGTTAATGACGATAAAAAAAATATGGTTTTTAAAAAAATGATAGCATTGTTTTAAATATACATACATTGTTAAAATATGATTTTTAAAAATGAAATTGTTTTAAAAAGAGAATTTTTACATATATATACTTTGTTTTTTTAAGTTTCAAAAATATACCTTGTTAGTGAATAGAAAAATATACCTTGTTAGTGAATAGAAAAATATACCTTGTTTTTGAATAGAAAAATGTATATCACATTGTTTTTGAAAGAAAATATACATTGTTTTGAAAAATTGCATTGTTTCTTTTCAGTTTCAAAAGAGAAAATGAGATAGCAAAGTAAAAATTCGATTTTTATATATTGGATAGCAAAGTAAAAATTCAATTTTTATATATTGAATAGCAAAGTAAAAATTCGATTTTTATATATTGAATAGCAAAGTAAAAAATTCGATTTTTATATATTGAATAGCAAAGTAAAAATTCGATTTTTATATATTGAATAGCAAAGTAAAAATTCGATTTTTATATATTGAATAGCAAAGTAAAAATTCGATTTTTATATATTGGATAGCAAAGTAAAAATTCGATTTTTATATATTGGATAGCAAAGTAAAAATTCGATTTTTATATATTGGATAGCAAAGTAAAAATTCGATTTTTATAAATTGGATAGCAAAGTAAAAATTCGATTTTTATATATTGAATAGCAAAGTAAAAATTCGATTTTTATATATTGAATAACGAAGTAAAAATTCGATTTTTATATATTGAATAGCAAAGTAAAAATTCAATTTTTATATATTGAATAGCAAAGTAAAAATTCGATTTTTATATATTGAATAGCGAAGTAAAAATTCGATTTTTATATATTGAATAGCGAAGTAAAAATTCGATTTTTATATATTGAATAGCGAAGTAAAAATTTGATTTTTATATATTGAATAACGAAGTAAAAATTCGGTTTTTACATATGTAGAGAATCCGGGCAACGAAGATGACAAAAGGCAAGAACGATGAAGATTTCTATAAATGAAGTGCCGTGGAGCTAGGATAGCTATTGGTGAGAATTTCTCACTCTTCAATTTCTTTACTAGTTCTATATATACTAGGATGCAGACGGTGCTTAGTAGCACCCGACACAATCGTCCACAGACCATGGACTTGTTTGTTTGGTTGCATAGATTAGTTAGATGATTTGATTTGAATTTGGTTGTGTGACGGCCTGGAATTTCGCTCGATCCGAATCAGTCGTTAAACCGATCTAGACCGTTCGAAACCCCTGAACGTTGAGAACAGGACAAATCAGAACACAAACGGAAGAACATTTCATTGTATATTACAACAATGCATCAGATTACAAGAATATACAGAGTATAAATGAATAGATATTACACAGAATTATCAGAGATTTAAATTACATTTAAATACATAGCAGCGGAAAAATAATATAAAGCACAACCGAAGGTGATATACGGATACAGAGCTTTCCGGATATCATTCCAGCTGTAAACCAGGATCCTGTGAATATAAATCTGCAAAACCAAAACTACTAGCTGCCCGTGCGGAAAATAGGGGCACCCAGAGTTTAGGTTAAAACAATAAACTCCAGGTCAGTCATGTGACTGGTGTGAGAACTAAAATAGTTATTTAAAGCTTTACTTTAAAAGATAGTAATTCAAGGGACCACGCCGTATAACACGGAACGGGTTTCCTCCCAAGAATACCAGTGCATAGAATAAACAGCGCAATGCTTTTTCGAAAAATGAAGCTATTATAAGACCCAGGTCCCATCACGCAATGCAACGCAATCCGGAGGATAGGGTTTTCCCTTATAATAGCCAAACATGCTTGGTACGTTTAAAACAAATCATTTGATACTATAATAAGTGTATAGTGTCAAAACAATTTCAATCATAAATATAAATCATAGACGGCATAGTATCCCATGCTACTATGTCGCCATACTAGGCTCTACAAATAAAGCCGAATTACACGTATTGGAAATTGGATTCCGTCATGAGTCGAGGCAAGGGGCAAGCTCCTCTCCGCGTTCGAGACACTCTAGCAATGCCTCAGGATTACGCACACTGGGTAACCCCTGGATCTTCAGGGCCGGTCCTCACTTACGTTAGAGGATTAGTTATTCCTGAACACACGTTTCCCGGTCCTTACAGACCTATAATCGAGGCGCCTCATCCAACAACCACAAAGGTGAAATATATATATATGTCAGGGCTGGTAAGTCACTGACACCACCAAAGCTAGAAAGAAACGTGCGCTCTCCCTGCAGTCCGTATCCCGTTTTTAACTCATACCGAGGTGTGAGGCTCGCGAATACACGTTATACACAAAGCTGCCACGTAGGCGTGCTTTGATCATCAACCACAAGACTTTGCTTTTCAACAGAAGCCTTGATCTATGCAACTCAGCATGCCACACAGGCAATTCATGCCATGCGATTGATATCTATCGATATATAACCTCTAAGCTCGTACGTCTCAGAGAAGGGCGTTAAGCAAGAGAATAAATTCTCCGCCGCCAAGCAGATATATATTTAATAGAAATCAATCAACACAGAATAAAATCCAATGTCAGACACACAATCCATTTACAAGTCCGTTCTGGGTCTGAACGAAACCGGAGGCACTTTCCTCGCATATCCATCCATCTCCAAGTACGTCTGGACGACCACCAACTATTTCCATCCTCTTGGGTGTACTGCCCAATCAGGATCGTCAGTAATTATCCAAACGATGTGAAAACTTCCGGTCTTCGACCACCGTCTTCATCTTCGACTTATCGTCGAATCGGTTATTCAGAATGGGTATAAACCCGGACTTTCCGAACAACCCGCGTATATTAAAACAAATGTTACACAAGTACAACATACGCCTCATTCCAATTCATTAGTCACTAACCGCAAATTAGCAAGAGAACAATTTCCCGAACATTAACCCCGAAGGCCGAAACCAACATCAGATCAATACCCAGGAAACCATTCTTCTTAGCCAACCTACAGCTAGTTTCTAAATTTCACATTCTTAGGGAAATGTTCCCATTAATTTTATCCAAGATAAATTCTTTAAAATTTATCCTGGATCTTCCTTTGGATGTCATTTAAAACCAAATTATGGTTTTTCCAACTAGTCGAGATTAGCGAACCGTAACGAAGTAATTATTTATTTTATTTCCCAATCCCAACCTATTCATCCCATGAAGCAAAACTGGTAATACTCCATATCTAACACCGTGGTGTTATCGGTAAAATTAATTACCATTTCACGTTCAAATCTAATTAAAGATTTAACTATCGCTTTGGAGCAAAACTGGTGATACTCCATTCTCGCTCATCTTCTAAATTTGGTAATTTAGATTATCAATTCGAATTTCAATCTAATTGCAGATTCAATAAAACTCCTTTTACTGGGTTAAAGAACTAGGTGTTATTTAAAACACAGTTCACGACAAACCCAAATCACATTCTATTTGTTATCGGGTTAAAGAACTAGTGTTATTTAAACACTGTTCACGATAAACCCACTTCAAATTTAATCAAATATATTAGAAATTCGATTATTTAAAACCCCTTTTTAAATCTAATTCATTTATCTAAAAATGATTGGGTTTTAAATTTAGTTGAAAACTAGTTCATTTCGATAAAAATCTATTTTTATCTTTTCAAATATGGAGTTTTTCACCCCAATTTTTCTCAAATCATTTCTTATGATTTTACATAAATTATTACTATTTTTAATAATTTTATCAAGGTCCGTACAGTCGATTTCCAACAACGGCCATCGAACTGCACCTATAGCGACCTTTTTTGAATTTGATTTGGACGTATCTCCAAATCCAACCGTTAGATTTCAAATTTCTGATATTCGTTAGAAAGCTCTTTTCGATACGATTCAATTAGATTTCAAATTTCTGATATTCGTTAGATTTCTGAAATTTCTGATATTCGTTAGATTTCAAATTTCTGATATTCGTTTCTCAATTCAATTCAATTCAATTCAAATTGGTTTTCTATTCGATTCAAATTCATTTTCTATTCAAATTAAATTCGTTTCGTTTTCTATTTGAATCAAGTTCATTATATATTCAATTTGAAATCAAATTGGTTTTCTATTCGATTTAATTCGAAATCGTTTTATATTCAACTCAAATCGAAATCGTTATATATTCAATTCATTTCGAAATCGTTATATATTCAATTCATTTCGAAATCGTTATATATTCAATTCATTTCGAAATCGTTATATATTCAATTCATTTCGAAATCGTTATATATTCAATTCATTTCGAAATCGTTATATATTCAATTCATTTCGAAATCGTTATATATTCAATTCATTTCGAAATCGTTATATATTCAATTCATTTCGAAATCGTTATATATTCAATTCATTTCGAAATCGTTATATATTCAATTCATTTGTAATCGATATAAATATCGTTCGCGTCAAAATGGCGCATCACTAATCAACACGGCTTTATATATTCTATTTCAAATATTTCTTTTTGTCAACACACGACTAATCTCAACGAATGAGTACCGTCCATGTGTGACTATTTTTGTTAAATTATTTCGTTCAACACATGACTAATCCCAACGGATGAGTATAGTCAACACATGAACCTTTATTTTATATTGATAAAGATGTAAATTTTATTATAAAAATAATTCGTTCAACACATGACTAATCCCAACGGATGAGTATAGTCAACACATGAACCTTTATTTTATAATATTCTTTATTTTTCAAATTGGAATGAGGCCCAATCAATTACCATATAATGTTAATTATATGGATTTTCATACATCACATGTATATAATAGCATTGAAAAATAATCAACCATCAACCAAAGTGCACTACACTGTATAAGCATCAAATATAGATATCCAACGCTTATAACAGCCTGTAAATCAATCGATCGACATATTTAATCAGTTAGGATGAGTGAACTTTAAATTTCATCCCAACACCCGTGTAGGGTTTCAAACAATCAAACACAGATTTTATTCGTGCAGCTGGGCGACGTGTAAAATTTATCGTCCCAATCAATGTCAGTCAAATCAGTGTACATAAACAAACCGTCTGGTTTGTAAATGAATATTTTATTTTATTCACTTCACATTAAAAATTATATTTTTAACGATAAAACATTTTATTTCAACATATGAATTTCTATTCAGTTCATTCTTTAAATAAAATGATATTTTTATTTTTCTAAGATATTTTAGAAAATTTCGGCGGCATAACGGCACGATACTAGAAACGGGACAAGGTCCAGCCTTATCCCCGGTCTAGTGAAGGCCCACGCCATTCACACATCAATCAAATTCACTTTCGTTATGCAAACCACAAATTTTTGGAGTAAGGGTCTAACCTAGCCTTACTCCTTCGCCTTATAACGGCGCACGTCTAATCCTAATCAATTTATCGATTCGATTTTTCACACCACAAACCACATTCAAACCAATATCGCAATCAATCACCAAACAGTCAAACAAACAAGTCCATGGTCTGTGGACGATTGTGTCGGGTGCTACTAAGCACCGTCTGCATCCTAGTATATATATAACTAGAAAAATTAAATTGAAAGGTGAGAAGTTCTCACCAATAGCTATCCTAGCTCCACGGCTCTTCTTTGATAGAAATCTTCATCGCCATCGCATCTTCGTCGCCCATATACGCTGTATATATAAAAATCCCATTTTTATATTCTCCATTATATAAAAATCATATTTTTATCGCTAACTTCATATTGTGAAAATAGAATTTTCAACGCTATTTCATATTTGTAAAAATAGAATTTTCACTTCGTTATACTTTATATAAAAATTGAATTTTTACTATGTTACTCAATATATAAAAATCCCATTTCAAAAATATAGATTTCGCCTTTATAACAATATAGATTTAGCCTTTTCAAAAATAAGGTTTTCGCCTTTATAAAAATAAAAAGATTTCATCTTTATAAAAATCTCATTTTTATTTTTCTACACATATAAAGATGATATTTTTAATATTCCTATTATGTAAAAATTATATTTTTAATTTTCTACCTAACCAAAAATCATATTTTTACATCACTTATATAGTAAAGACTATATTTTTAATACTTTAAAAATATAAAAATCATATTTTTATAATCGCTATATAGTAAAGGCTATATTTTTAATACTTTAAAAATATAAAAATCATATTTTTTTATAAAACAAATCATGTTCATAGTTTTAAAACAAATCCTGTTCATATTACTAAAACAGATCCAGCCAATTTCCTTTATAAACAGTGCTAATTTATTAAATAAAACTGAATTTTACAATGCTTTTGAGCAAATCAAAAACTGAATTTTTTCAATGCTTTAAAACAAATTAAAACTGACCTTCTTCTCCGATCAGTAAGGAAACCCGTAACTACCTCGTTCAGCACCAAAATCACGCATCCCTCTTTACACAGTAATGCATTCGAATTCCACCAGCCAATTGATCAAACCCTTCTTCCTACTGTCGCGACACCTAAACCCTCTACCACCTTCGAATCTGAACTGACGATCCTCCTTGGAAGACTTAGCAGCTCCAACAGTTCATCGAGTTCCCCTCTGGCATCCCCGCTTACTGGTGCTACCGACCATCTAACTTCATCGCGAGGTCTGATTTGACCCCAACATCCATCGCGATCCCTTATGAAGCCAACCCCCTCAAGAATCGATCCTCGAACCACGGTTTCTCCTATCGAATAACCCAAAATATGCGTGCCTGCTGGTATTGAATGGAGATCGAAGCCCCCAAATTATCGGATTAAGGAAAGGGTTTTTATTTTGTTGAACTCGATTTGATTTTTGAAAAGGGATCGACCATTTTATTTTCGTTTACTGAAGCTTTATTTTCGGATTTTTTTTCTTTCTTTTTTCTTTGAATCTATCGAATGATAGAAGGGGGGGGGGGGGCAGAACGAAATAAAAAGGGGGAGAGTTTTATTTTTATTAATTTAATTATTTAATTATTTTATTTTAATTCAAAAAGTCAACTTTTTCAAACGACCTCTAAACGAGGTCCACCGCCTGTCGTCCATAGCGTTTCACCCCCATTCCGAACACAATGGGATATGTACCGCAAGTTGATTTGATCGTTTCGATCAGTTTCCGTTAAATTTACATTTAAATCACTATATTGAATTTTAAACGTACATTTCAAATTACCGGGGTCACATACTAACTTTAAAAATTCCAGAAAAATATTTTCTAGCTTCGTATCGACGATACGGTCCTAACAAAACTAGTTTCGTCGAATTCTGAGACCGTTAGAAAAATGGCCAATTTCCAGTCGATTAAAATCAACTGAAATGGTCAAAACACGTTTTCCTATGCCACGCTCACATATTGATTCGAAAAATTATGAAATCTGAAACCTAGCAATAATTCGACATCACGGACTGAACAAAACTGGTTTCGTCGAAATCCGAGGTCATTTGCAAAATGTCCATTTTTAAGGGCCTGAATTCCATAGCGACTATTCAGAATTTTCAACTGGACATATCTCTCAATTTTTAAAGTGAAATCTCAGTTTCTTACATCCGTTAGAAAGATATTCTCAATTAGATCCTAATGTTTTTGGTTTCACTACAATCCGGTTTGTTTTGCACCCGGTACATTCAATTGAAGTTTGAAATCGAATTATCGAACTACCGCGCCATTTTCAATTCTATTTATAATTATATATAATTATTTATATTCTAACGACGACGTATATAAATATATACGTCGAATTATATTCAAAATAAATTTTCTCGTCGATATTATTTAAAATAATCTATTTTAAATATCCAGAATTCGCCACAATTGCCAAAATAAAAATTTTAAACTGGCCCAGAATTTCCGGGTTATTACAGGTTGTTTGGTGATTTTGATTGATGTGTGAATGGCGTGGGCCTTCACTAGACCGGGGATAAGGCTAGGCCTCGTCCCGTTTCTAGTATCATGTCGTTATGCCGCCGAAATTTTCTAAAATAAGTTAGAAAAATAAAAATATCATTTTTATTTGTAAATGAACGGAATAAAAATTCATGTGAGAAGATAAAATGTTTTATCGTTAAAAATATAATTTTTAACGTAAATTGGAATAAATAAATATTCATTTACAAACCGGACGGTTTGTTTATGTACACCTATTTGAAGGACATTGATTGGGACGATAAATTTTACACATCGCCCAACTGCACAAATAAAATCTGTGTTTGATTGTTGGAAACCCCACATGGGTGTTGGGACGAAATATGAAGTTCACTCATCCTGATTGATTAAATATGTCGATCGATTGATTGACAGCCTGTTATAAGCGTTAGATATCTATATTTGATGCTTATACAGTGTAGTGCACTTTGGGTGATGGTTGATTATTTTTCAATGCTATTATATACATGTGTTGTATGAAAATCCATATAATTAATTTTATATGGTGATTGATTGGGCCTCATTCCAATTTAGAGAATAAAAAAAATATTATTAAATAAAGGTTCATGTGTTGACTGTACTCATTCGTTGAGATTAGTCATGTGTTGAACGTAATATTTTAACAATAAATTTTATATCTTTATTATTATTAAATAAAGGTTCATGTGTTGACTGTACTCATCCGTTGAGATTAGTCATGTGTTGAACGTAATATTTTAACAATAAATTTTATATCTTTATTATTATTAAATAAAGGTTCATGTGTTGACTGTACTCATCCGTTGAGATTAGTCATGTGTTGAACGTAATATTTTAACAATAAATTTTATATCTTTATTTTTATTAAATAAAGGTTCATGTGTTGACTGTACTCATCCGTTGAGATTAGTCATGTGTTGAACGAAATAATTTAACAAAAATAGTCACACGTGGACAGTACTCATTCGTTGAGATTAGTCGTGTGTTGACAAAAATAAATATTCATTTGTTGAATAGAATAAAGGAATATATGAAGCCGTGTTGATTAGATTGACGTCATTTTGAAGTGGACGATATTTATATCGATTTTATTCATTTTAAAATGAATATTGAAAAGTAATTTTGAAATCAAATATTTTGAAATGAATTGAAAGAAAACGAATTCGAATTGAATTGAATTGAAAAGAAAATGAATTCGAATCGAATTAAAATCGATTTGAATTAAAATCAAATAGAAATGAAAGTAAAAAGGATTTATAATAGAAAAATTCAATTTCGATTTGAATTTGAAATAAAGGTTGAAATTGTTTTTGGAACGAATTCAAAACTATTTATAAAATTCGTTTTAAATAGTAATAGACGAAATATATATTATATATATTATATATATAATATAATGGCCTGAATAGAACGCGCCGCGCCGCGGCAGTTCGTGAATTTCGACCATTTATTTCAAACGGACATTACGGGAGATCCGACCGTCGGATTCTCCTAAAACCAGAACCGTTGGGTTCGTATCGAAAAGAGCTATCTAACGAATATTAAAAATTTGAAATCTAACGGTTGGATTTGGAGATACGTCCAAATTAAATTCGAAAAAGGTCGCTGTAAGTGCAGTTTGATGGCCGTTGATGGAAATCGACTGTACGAGCCCTGATAAAATTATTAAAAATAGTAATAATTTGTGTAAAATCATAAGAAATGATTTAGAAAGAATTGGGATGAAAAACTCCATATTTGAAAAGATAAAAATAGATTTTTATCGAAATGAACTAGTTTTGAACTAGAATTATAATTCTATTTATTTTTAAAATAAATAAACTGGATTAGAGATGGCTTTGAAAAATAACCAGAATTTCCAATAATTTTATTGGAATGGATTTGAATCGAAATTGTCTTTGGATTATTTCGATGTTGGATTTCGTGATGATACAGATATTATTATGGGAATTTGAAAGATATATATTTATATCGTTATTTCCAATACGACATTTGTTAATCGTAGAATTTGATATTGAATATAAGCCGGTATATTTTCTATTCAGAGCCTTGTGTTTAATATCAAATGTGATTTGGGTTTGTCGTGAATGGTGTCTTCATTAACACTGTTCTTGAACCCAGTTGAGAAAAGATTAATTCTTTTTATTTAGATTTAATGAAGAGTACCAATTAAATAATATTTAATTGGAATAGAATTGATATTGATTTTTGGGTTTATCGTGAACAGCGTTTTAAATAACACTCGTTATTTAACCCGATAATTAATGGAATGTGATTTTGGATTTATCGTGAACCGTGTTTTAAATGACACTGATTCTTTAACCCAGTCAAAGATTAAAACTAAGTGGAGTTTTAATGAATCTTTAATTAGATTGAAATGATCGAAAATGGAGTATCACCAGTTTTGCTCTAGGCGATAGTTAAATCTTTAATTAGATTTGAACGTGAAATGGTAATTGAATTTACCGATAACACCGTGGTGTTAGATATGAAGTACTACCAGTTTTACTTCATGGGAAGAATAGGTTGGGATTGGGAAATTAAAACCAATGATTACTTCGGTAAGGTTCGTTAATCCCGACTAGTTGAATAGAAATTCAAAAGAAGATTAAAGAATAAATTCAAGGAATTTATCTTGGATAAAATTAATGGGAACCTTTCCCTATGAATGTGAAATTTAGAAACTAACTGTCGGTTAGCCAAGCAGAATGGTTTTCTGGATATTGATCTGATGTTGGTTTCGACCTTCGGGGTTAGTATTTGGGGAATTATTCTCTTGATTAATTTACAGTTAGTGACTGATGAATTGGAATGAGGCGTATGTTGTATTTGTGTAACACTTATTTAAAATATACGCGAGTTATTCGGAAAGATCGGGTTTATCCCATTCTGAATAACTGATACGACGATAGGTCGAAGATGAAGACGATGGTCGAAGACCGGAAGTCTTCATGTCGTTTGGGTGATTACTGATGATCTTGATTGGGCTGTACACCCAAGAAGATGGAAACAGTTGGTGATCGTCCAGACGTACTTGTAGATCGATGGATATGCGGGGTACTAGGTGCCTCCGGTTTCGTTCAGACCCGGAACGGACTTGTAAATGGACTGTGTGTCTGACATTGGATTTTAGTCTGTGTGATTGATTTCTATTAAATATATATCTGTTTGGCGGCGGAGAATTTATTCTCTTGCTTAACGCCCTTCTCTGAGACGTACGAGCTCAGAGGTTATATACTGATGGATATCAAACGCATAGAGTGAACTGCCGGTGTGGCATGCCTAAGTGGCGAATGATCAAGGCTTCTGTTGAAAAGCAAAGTCTTGTGGTTGATGATCGAAGCACGGCCTTTGTGGCGTAGCTTTGTGTAACGTTTACTTCGTGAGTTTCACACCCGGTATGAACCAAAAACGGGAGACGGACCACAGGGAGGGCATGCGTTTCTTTCTAGTTAGAAGTGGCGTCAGTGGTTTTACACGCCCTGACGAGTTTGACTTATGTGGTTGTTGCTGTTGCGAGGCGCCTCGGTTTGATCGGACGATCCGGGTCTGATGGAGTCATTTAGTTGGCTCACCTACGCCCCATAGGGCGGGGAAACGCATGTTCAGGGTTTAAGTTTAATCCACATCGGTGGACTGGCCCTGACGATCCAAGGGCCCACCTGAGTCTGGGTCCTGTGGCTCGGGCTAGAGAGTCACGAATCGATTGAGGACTATCTTTTGCCTCGGTTCATAGATGGAAATCCAATTTCCAAATATGTGACTTTGCGATTTTGATTGTATAACCTATATATGGCGACATAGTGGTATGGGGCATTCATGCCGCCTATGATTGATATTTATGATTTGAAGTTGTTTTATACACTATGCACTTATTATAGTATCAAAATGATTTCTTTTAAATGTATCAAGCATTCTTGGCTATTATAAGGTAAAATCCCTATCCCCCGGCTTGCGTTGCATTGTGTGATAGGACCTGGGTCTTATAATAGCTTCGTTTTTCTTTATTTAGCATTGCGCTGTTGTTTTATGCACTGGTATTCTTGGGAGGAAACCCGTTCCGTGTTATACGGCGTGGTCCCTTGATTTACCGAACTTTAAAATAAAGATCAATAACTGTTTTCGTTCTCACACCAGTCACATGACTGCCCTGGAGTTTATTGTTTTAACCTAAACTCTGGGTGCCCTTATTTTGACACGGGCAGCTAGTAGTTTTGGTTTTGCAGATTTATATTCACAGGATCCTGGTTTACAGCTGGAACGATATCCGGAAAGCTTTGTATCCGTATATCTCTTTCTAGTTATGTATTGTATTATTTTCCGCTGCTATGTATTTAAATGTAATTTGAATCTCTAATGTTTCTGTGTAATTTTCATTTATACTCTGTATATTCTTGTATCTGATGGAATTTTTGTAATATACAATGAAATGTTCTTCCGTCTGCGTTCTGTTGTGGTTTGTTCTCGTACTATCCGCGCTTTCTAGACTGGGGAAGTTACGGGTCTTTACAGTTGGTATCAGAGCTTTGGTTTACAAAGCTCAGAGAACAAGACACATTAGAACCATACGGAAGAATTCATCAGAATTGGATTAGTAATATCCAACGAGAATGACTCGTTAGAGATGGGATCAGTAGCATCCTAGAACGAGTGTGAAGAGTATATTTTTGAAAATTAAAACAAATTTTTGTTTTGAAAATTTAAATCAATTATTCGTATTTGATTATCTATTTATATTGAGTTGGACAGTCCAGTATATAAAGATTTTGTGTATACCTCTGATCCACGTATATTTGAAATTTTAATATACTGGATAGATATAGAATTACACTCTAATCGTCCGGAGATGATTTTGATGATGGAGCTCCATCATTAGAATTAATGTTCGAGTGACGAAAGTGAGATTTCTATATATTTCCTATTGACTGGTGTGAGAACCAAAATTAGATAGGGCCTATTGTTGTGATTTGGCATCAAAAATGTGATTTTTGACTATATAGCAAAATTATGTGTTTGAAATGCTAGTCAACTAATTGATTGATGGTTGTTTTGTTTGATTACTGTTTTGATTAGTTGAAATTTTAACCATATAACCAATTTGATCAAATAGTGAATTGTATTGAAATTTGGTCGCATTTTCTTGCATATACTTGTACTTACATTGAACAGGTCATAGCAAGGAGGCTAGAGCAGAGAATAAAATTTGTTTGCCCGACAAATAGGTACATGTTTACTATAAATTACTGTTTTGTTTGGGTGATGATGATTTTATGAGCCTATTGGCTAGCCGCTTGGCTTTTTCTTTTTCTTTTTGAGATCAGAAGGCCTATATGGCAATTTCGGGATTTTCCCGTGGCTCCCGGTGCAGGGGAGGTTATGGCGAAATTTTTCGAAAATTCCGGGTGTTAGCCAAATTTTTGAAATTTTTGAAAATTCTCAGAAACTGAAAAGTTGGAGAATGGAAGCCAGATCGAATGTAGAGTTGATTGATCAAACCACTTTCGACTTTGTTCCTTTTCGAGGACGAAAAGTTTTAAGTGGGGGAGATTGTAATAACCCGGAAATCTGGGCCAGTTTAAAATTTTTATTTTGGCAATTTTAGTGAATTTTGATTATTTAAAATGAATTATTTTAAATAATATCGACAAGAAATTTATTTTGAATAGAATTCGAACGTATATATTTATTCGAATCGTCGTTAGAATATAAATATTTATATATAATTATAAATAGAATTGAAAATGGCGCGGTAGTTCGATAATTCGATTTCAAACTTCAATTGAATGTACCGGGTGCAAAACAATCCGGATTTTAGTGAAACCAAAAACATTAGGATCTAATTGATAATATCTTTCCAACGAATCCGAAAAATCAAAATTTCATAGCGGGGATAAAAAGATATGCCCAGTTGAAAATTCTGAATAGTCGCAATGGAATTCAAGCCCTTAAAAATGGAAATTTTGCAAACGACCTCGGATTTCGACGAAACCACTTTTGTTGGGTCCGTGAGGTTAAGTTATTGCTAGATTCCAAATTTCATAATTTTTCGAATCAATATGTGAGCGTGGCAAAGGAAAACGCGTTTGACCAGTTTCAGTTGATTTTAATCGACTGGAAATTGGCCATTTTTCAAACGATCTCAGAATTCGACGAAACTAGTTTCGTTAGGACCATATCGTCAATACGAAGCTAGAAAATATTTTTCTGGAATTTTTAAAGTTCGTATGTGACCCCGGTAAATTGAAATACGCGTTCAAATTCAATATATAGAGTTATATGTTGATTTCAACGGAAACTGATCGAAATAGTCAAATCAGCTTACGATACATATCCCATTGTGTTCGGAATGGGGGTAATACGCTATGGACGACAGGCGGTGGGTTTCGTTTCGAGGTCGAAAGTAAAAGTTGCTTTTTAGAATTAATTTAATAAATAAAATAATATATATATTTTCCTTTTTAAACCCTCACCCCCCCTTCTCTCCTTATTTTCGTTCAGACAAAAAAAAAAGGGATCGACGCTGCAGCCCCTTTATCGACCTCGACGCCGCCGCCTAGGGCAGGCGCCCTCTCCCCCGTGCCAACCGCCCCCCCTTTTCCTCGCTCTCGCTCCCCTTCTAACGGCGACCGCGGACCCCCAAAACCCCCTTCCCCTCCTGCGAACGAAGAACGCCGCCCTCCCCTTCCAACCGCGATTCAAGCGCAGCGACCCCCACCTCCTCCGACCCGACCTTCCTCGACGTGGGTCCTGATCAGCCTCACGGTGAACAACGAAGTGGAAAATTCTAAACCTAGGGATTGAGCAGGTTCCAGGCACTTGGAGATGACGTTGGCTGTAATGATAAGGTAATTGATAAATTTAAATTGTAGTTAATTATCTTATGTTAATGACGATAAAAAAATATGGTTTTTAAAAAAATGATAGCATTGTTTTAAATATACATACATTGTTAAAATATGATTTTTAAAAATGTTGTTTTAAAAAGAGAATTTTTACATATATATACTTTGTTTTTTTAAGTTTCAAAAATATACCTTTAATAGAAAAATATACCTTGTTAGTGAATAGAAAAATATACCTTGTTTTTGAATAGAAAAATGTATATCACATTGTTTTTGAAAGAAAATATACATTGTTTTGAAAAATTGCATTGTTTCTTTTCAGTTTCAAAAGAGAAAATGAGATAGCAAAGTAAAAATTCGATTTTTATATATTGGATAGCAAAGTAAAAATTCGATTTTTATATATTGAATAGCAAAGTAAAAATTCGATTTTTATATATTGAATAGCAAAGTAAAAATTCGATTTTTATATATTGAATAGCAAAGTAAAAATTCGATTTTTATATATTGAATAGCAAAGTAAAAATTCGATTTTTATATATTGAATAGCAAAGTAAAAATTCGATTTTTATATATTGAATAGCAAAGTAAAAATTCGATTTTTATATATTGGATAGCAAAGTAAAAATTCGATTTTTATATATTGAATAGCAAAGTAAAAATTCGATTTTTATATATTGAATAGCAAAGTAAAAATTCGATTTTTATATATTGAATAGCAAAGTAAAAATTCGATTTTTATATATTGAATAGCAAAGTAAAAATTCGATTTTTATATATTGAATAGCAAAGTAAAAATTCGATTTTTATATATTGAATAGCGAAGTAAAAATTCGATTTTTATATATTGAATAGCGAAGTAAAAATTCGATTTTTATATATTGAATAGCGAAGTAAAAATTCGATTTTTATATATTGAATAGCGAAGTAAAAATTCGATTTTTATATATTGAATAGCGAAGTAAAAATTCGATTTTTATATATTGAATAACGAAGTAAAAATTCGATTTTTATATATTGAATAGTGAAGTAAAAATTCGATTTTTATATATTGAATAACGAAGTAAAAATTCGGTTTTTACATATGTAGAGAATCCGGGCAATGAAGATGACAAAAGGCAAGAACGATGAAGATTTCTATAAATGAAGTGCCGTGGAGTTAGGATAGCTATTGGTGAGAATTTCTCACTCTTCAATTTCTTTACTAGTTCTATATATACTAGGATGTAGACGGTGCTTAGTAGCACCCGACACAATCGTCCACAGACCATGGACTTGGTTGTTTGGTTGCATAGATTAGTTAGATGATTTGATTTGAATTTGGTTGTTTGGTGATTTTGATTGATGTGTGAATGGCGTGGGCCTTCACTAGACCGGGGATAAGTCTAGGCCTCGTCCCGTTTCTAGTATCGTGTCGTTATGCCGCCGAAATTTTCTAAAATAAGTTAGAAAAAAAAATATCATTTTTATTTGTAAATGAACGGAATAAAAATTCATGTGAGAAGATAAAATGTTTTATCGTTAAAAATATAATTTTTAACGTAAATTTGAATAAATAAATATTCATTTACAAACCGGACGGTTTGTTTATGTACACCTATTTGAAGGACATTGATTAGGACGATAAATTTTACACATCGCCCAACTGCACAAATAAAATCTGTGTTTGATTGTTGGAAACCCCACACGGGTGTTGGGATGAAATATGAAGTTCACTCATCCTGATTGATTAAATATGTCGATCGATTGATTGACAGCCTGTTATAAGCGTTAGATATCTATATTTGATGCTTATACAGTGTAGTGCACTTTGGGTGATGGTTGATTATTTTTCAATGCTATTATATACATGTGTTGTATGAAAATCCATATAATTAATTTTATATGGTGATTGATTGGGCCTCATTCCAATTTAGAGAATAAAAAAATATTATTAAATAAAGGTTCATGTGTTGACTGTACTCATTCGTTGAGATTAGTCATGTGTTGAACGTAATATTTTAACAATAAATTTTATATTTTTATTATTATTAAATAAAGGTTCATGTGTTGACTGTACTCATCCGTTGAGATTAGTCATGTGTTGAACGTAATATTTTAACAATAAATTTTATATCTTTATTATTATTAAATAAAGGTTCATGTGTTGACTGTACTCATCCGTTGAGATTAGTCATGTGTTGAACGTAATATTTTAACAATAAATTTTATATCTTTATTATTATTAAATAAAGGTTCATGTGTTGACTGTACTCATCCGTTGAGATTAGTCATGTGTTGAACGTAATATTTTAACAATAAATTTTATATCTTTATTATTATTAAATAAAGGTTCATGTGTTGACTGTACTCATCCGTTGAGATTAGTCATGTGTTGAACGAAATAATTTAACAAAAATAGTCACACGTGGACAGTACTCATTCGTTGAGATTAGTCGTGTGTTGACAAAAATAAATATTCATTTGTTGAATAGAATAAAGGAATATATGAAGACGTGTTGATTAGATTGACGCCATTTTGACGTGGACGATATTTATATCGATTTTATTCATTTTAAAATGAATATTGAAAAGTAATTTTGAAATCAAATATTTTGAAATGAATTGAAAGAAAACGAATTCGAAATGAATTGAATTGAAAAGAAAATGAATTCGAATCGAATTAAAATCGATTTGAATTAAAATCAAATAGAAATGAAAGTAAAAAGGATTTATAATAGAAAAATTCAATTTCGATTTGAATTTGAAATAAAGGTTGAAATTGTTTTTGACACGAATTCAAAACTATATACAAATTTCGTTTTAAATAGTAATAGACGAAATATATATTATATATATAATATAATGGCCTGAATAGAACGCGTCGCGCCGCGGTAGTTCGTGAATTTCGACCATTTATTTCAAACGGACATTACGGGAGATCCGACCGTCGGATTCTCCTAAGACCGGAACCGTTGGGTTCGTATCGAAAAGAGCTTTCTAACGAATATTAAAAATTTGAAATCTAACGGTTGGATTTGGAGATACGTCCAAATCAAATTCGAAAAAGGTCGCTGTAAGTGCAGTTCGATGGCCGTTGATGGAAATCGACTGTACGGGCCCTGATAAAATTATTAAAAATAGTAATAATTTGTGTAAAATCATAAGAAATGATTTAGAAAGAATTGGGATGAAAAACTCCATATTTGAAAAGATAAAAATAGATTTTTATCGAAATGAACTAGTTTTGAACTAGAATTATAATTCTATTTATTTTTAAAATAAATAAACTGGATTAGAGATGGCTTTGAAAAATAACCAGAATTTCCAATAATTATATTGGAATGGATTTGAATCGAAATTGTCTTTGGATTATTTCGATGTTGGATTTCGTAATGATACAGATATTGTTATGGGAATTTGAAAGATATATATTTATATCGTTATTTCCAATACGACATTTGTTAATCGTAGAATTTGATATTGAATATAAGCCGGTATATTTTCTATTCAGAGCCTTATGTTTAATATCAAATGTGATTTGGGTTTGTCGTGAATGGTGTCTTCATTAACACTGTTCTTGAACCCAGTTGAGAAAAGATTAATTCTTTTTATTTAGATTTAATGAAGAGTACCAATTAAATAATATTTAATTGGAATGGAATTGATATTGATTTTTGGGTTTATCGTGAACAACGTTTTAAATAACACTCGTTCTTTAACCCGATAATTAATGGAATGTGATTTTGGGTTTATCGTGAACCGTGTTTTAAATGACACTGATTCTTTAACCCAGTCAAAGATTAAAACTAAGTGGAGTTTTAATGAATCTTTAATTAGATTGAAATGATCGAAAATGGAGTATCACCAGTTTTGCTCCAGGCGATAGTTAAATCTTTAATTAGATTTGAACGTGAAATGGTAATTGAATTTACCGATAACACCGTGGTGTTAGATATGAAGTACTGCCGGTTTTACTTCATGGGAAGAATAGGTTGGGATTGGGAAATTAAAACCAATGATTACTTCGGTAAGGTTCGTTAATCCCGACTAGTTGAATAGAAATTCAAAAGAAGATTAAAGAATAAATTCAAGGAATTTATCTTGGATAAAATTAATGGGAACATTTCCCTATGAATGTGAAATTTAGAAACTAACTGTCGGTTAGACAAGCAGAATGGTTTTCTGGATATTGATCTGATGTTGGTTTCGGCCTTCGGGGTTAGTATTTGGGGAATTATTCTCTTGATTAATTTACAGTTAGTGACTGATGAATTGGAATGAGGCGTATGTTGTGTTTGTGTAACACTTATTTAAAATATACGCGAGTTATTCGGAAAGACCGGGTTTATCCCATTCTGAATAACTGATACGACGATTGGTCGAAGATGAAGACGATGGTCGAAGACCGGAAGTCTTCACGTCGTTTGGGTGATTACTGATGATCTTGATTGGGCTGTACACCCAAGAAGATGGAAACAGTTGGTGATCGTCCAGACGTACTTGTAGATCGATGGATATGCGGGGTACTAGGTGCCTCCGGTTTCGTTCAGACCCGGAACGGACTTGTAAATGGACTGTGTGTCTGACATTGGATTTTAGTCTGTGTGATTGATTTCTATTAAATATATATCTGTTTGGCGGCGGAGAATTTATTCTCTTGCTTAACGCCCTTCTCTGAGACGTACGAGCTCAGAGGTTATATACTGATGGATATCAAACGCATAGAGTGAACTGCCGGTGTGGCATGCCTAAGTGGCGAATGATCAAGGCTTCTGTTGAAAAGCAAAGTCTTGTGGTTGATGATCGAAGCACGGCCTTTGTGGCGTAGCTTTGTGTAACGTTTACTTCGTGAGTTTCACACCCGATATGAACCAAAAACGGGAGACGGACCTCAGGGAGGGCATGCGTTTTTCTAGTTAGAAGTGGCGTTAGTGGTTTTACACGCCCTGACGAGTTTGACTTATGTGGTTGTTGCTGTTGCGAGGCGCCTCGGTTTGATCGGACGATCCGGGTCTGATGGAGTCATTTAGTTGGCTCACCTACGCCCCATAGGGCGGGGAAATGCATGTTCAGGGTTTAAGTTTAATCCACATCGGTGGACTGGCCCTGACGATCCAAGGGCCCACCTGAGTCTGGGTCCTGTGGCTCGGGCTAGAGAGTCACGAATCGGTTGAGGACTATCTTTTGCCTCGGTTCATAGAATGAAATCCAATTTCCAAATACGTGACTTTGCGATTTTGATTGTATAACCTATATATGGCGACATAGTGGTATGGGGCATTCATGCCGCCTATGATTGATATTTATGATTTGAAGTTGTTTTATACATTATGCACTTATTATAGTATCAAAATGATTTCTTTTAAACGTATCAAGCATTCTTGGCTATTATAAGGTAAAAACCCTATCCCCCGGCTTGCGTTGCATTGTGTGATAGGACCTTGGTCTTATAATAGCTTCATTTTTCTTTATTTAGCATTGCGCTGTTGTTTTATGCACTGGTATTCTTGGGAGGAAACCCGTTCCGTGTTATACGGCGTGGTCCCTTGATTTACCGAACTTTAAAATAAAGATCAATAACTGTTTTCGTTCTCACACCAGTCACATGACAGACCTAGAGTTTATTGTTTTAACCTAAACTCTGGGTGCCCTTATTTTGACATGGGCAGCTAGTAGTTTTGGTTTTGCAGATTTATATTCACAGGATCCTGGTTTACAGCTGGAACGATATCCGGAAAGCTTTGTATCCGTATATCTCTTTCTAGTTGTGTATTGTATTATTTTCCGCTGCTATGTATTTAAATGTAATTTAAATCTCTGATTTTTCTGTGTAATATTCATTTATACTCTGTATATTCTTGTATCTGATGGAATTGTTGTAATATACAATGAAATGTTCTTCCGTCTGCATTCTGTTGTGGTTTGTTCTCGAACTATCCGCGCTTTCTAGACCGGGGAAGTTACGGGTCTTTACATATTTGGTACAATTTGGCTAAATGGTTCAAATTTTAAATTAATCAACCAATAATCAAACAACACAATCAGCAATCAATTAGCTGTTTAGCTTTTCAAATTCATATATTTGATATATAGTCAAAAATCACGTTTTTGATGTCAAGTCACAACAATATATTCTAACTATATTTTGGTTCTCACACCAGTCTAATGGAAATATATAGAGATCCCACTTTCGAAACTCGAACATTCTCATAATTAAAGATATGACAAGACTACACTACTTGAGTGGAAGACACATAAACAAAAGAAGACGTAAATAATGGACAAAGGAAAGATTATTCCACCTAATGAAGACTTTTAAGAATAAAGAAATATGATAATTTGACAGAAGGAACTTTATTCCACTTAGTGGAAACTTTGTAAGAAAGCTTTATAAATAATAATCAAAGAAATAGAAGAAGAATATAAAAATGACAAATATTATATTTTCTCATCATTTGAAATATATGGTGACGAATGTAACATGTATAATGAGTTTTATTAACAGGTAAAACTACAAAATGTTAAATACAAAATTAGAAGACTCTGAAAAAATATACAAGGACAGGTTCCTAATTCCTAATTTAACATTTTACTTACCCTTGGGTTACCATAACACAGTATATAGATGTGCAATGTGTTCTTGTTTTGTTTTGGAAAAAACAAGTATATCGTCTATGTATACACAAGTATATTTATTGCAATTTTGGAAAACATTATCCATTTTTCGTTGGAATATTAATATCCTTAGGCAAACACATTAAAGACGAACTTCCTGAATCCTCTTCAGCCATAAATCTTAGACCACAAAATCTATCATTTGAAAATATAATAAAAACCACAAAGCCCAACAAATTCACAAGCCTTGGAAAACCCAAACAAATCCATAATAACCAAAATAGCCCAGATTCAAACCACAAGCCCATAAACTTGCCCAATTTTCCAGAACAACTAACAAGAGAATTATATTTTCTAATTTGGTCTTTTTCTTGATATCCATAATAAGAATAATAATCTTTAACATAGCAGGATATGTTTTTGGATTATTTATTAACATGATACAAGTTCTTTTCATCTTGTACGATCTAGTAAAAAAAACATAAAAAAAAGGATGACCATAAACTCCTCCTTTATTCCCTTTGTATCATATACCTTAACATACATCCCCTGTAAATGGTATCACAACCTAAAAGAATACTTGGCCCAATAAATATATGATCCTACAACACATATTACAAGTAGAAAAACTAAAATCAATTTTCTTATGTATAAAAAACTTGATCAAATATGAACAATAAAAGGTTATCTTTTACAGGTCCATCTAGGACTATAACAGATAGACCAACAGAATAGTTTATCATCCACAAGTTGGATTGATAACATGTTAAGAAGAACCTATAATACACAAGCTCAATTAGAAGAAATAATTGACTTAGACAGAGATACAGAAATATCTTCCAATAACCAACTAAATTTACTAAATCCTGGAGTAATATATAGAACTGGACTATTTAGCAGTAACAGGACTGTATAGACACCATAGGGAAGAAATACTTTCTATCCCAGATGGAACACAACAAATAATAAGTTTAATGTCACAGGAAGCCATAAAACAACTAAAAATTCATAAATATAAATTAATCCACTTAGGATTAATAGTTATAGGCATAAGAGGATTAGTTAGGCAAAAAATTGGAACAAAACTACTAATAATATTAATTGATGATAGGCACCAAGATATGGACAAAGCCATATTTGGAATGATGGAAGTTGATATGAACAATAATATAGGCATTGTTTTTATAGCTCCAAATTTTACTATGACAATAAATGATTTCTACAAACATATAAAAATAATAATACAATCTAAAGGATTTGAAAATTTATAGGAAAAAATATCTTATTGGATATAACATTTTTGGGAAAATGTATGTCTAAATATACTCCAAAAATAAAAATAAAATTGGATAAAGTAATAGAAACCTTAAACTCCACAGGAATAAGTTTCATAAAACCAATGGAAATAGATTCTTCTATCCTTGCGGGTCATGAATGGAAAATAGAAAATCCTAATAACACAACAGCAACATTAAAACCAAATGATGTTGTAACATACAATAATCTAGACAAATCCATGTCCATAAGATTTAAAGATTATGGACCTTCAAATCAACAAGAAATTGAAACTGATGAAGAAGCAGAGGAATTAAATAAAAGAATAAATGGATAAAATAATATACCTAAAAGAATTAGGGATGGTCCTTGAACCATCTGAAATACATCAATTAGAACAAACTTTAAGATCAACAAACCTAATAAATGAAGATACATTGTGTACATTGATGATGAAAATAATATAAGGATAAGAGAAATAAATAACCTTGATGAATTCTTAAAAGATTCAAAAGACAAAGAGAACAATGGATATGGTATTCTTGAAGATATAATATCAGAATTTACTGAACATATGGAACTAGCTGACCATGAACAAACTACTAGTTCAGGAATAACTTATTCAAATAGAAATCAAGATCAGCCAATGTCTTATGATGTAGGACAACCTCCTAGACAGCAAGTTGATCTATATACAAATGAAAATAAAAATATAAGAACAGCTGGAAAAAGAATACCTAATGAAACATCTTTTTTCAAAAATAATTCAGTCATTTTAAATGTAGCAGAGTGTCATCCACAACTGTTAGACACTTATCTAGAACAATGGACTACTGCTATAGCAAGAGACTATACAGCAAGACATACAAATATTAACTCTGGTGAAGAATTGATCAGAATAGTTGAAAACTACCTAGGAGACATAGTTAAAACAATATGGGAAGCATATAAGAAAAACTTTCCAGAAGAAATAAATACACTAGTAACACAAGGGAGCAACATATACAATTTTGCCTATTCAATACATATAATAATAACAGGAAGAGATGTAAATACAGGAACCACAATTAGACAACAAGAAGCCATGCATGATCTCGAAAAAATCCAACTACTAGATTGGAAACACATAATAAATTTCTTAAAAGAATTCTTACATTATGCAACTATTTCAGAAAATTGTTATAGTATGAAATAGGAAACAGACTATTTTCCAAACTACCAGGTGATTTAGGAAAGGAAATACATAGATCTTGGATAGAATGTTACCAAGACAAACCAGAAAACCTCCCTAAAGGATATGATAATATAGGAATAAGAATAACACATATAATTTCAGAACTAAAAAAGAAATGCACATATATACAAATCCAAAGAGAATTAAAAAAGAAAAATTACGGATTTTGTGGACAAATATATACGCCACAACAATATGGAACAAGAAATTATAAGATAAGCGACAAACCAAAATTTAAGAAAAGATATGCTAAAAAATATTATTTAAGAAAATCAAATGCTAAAAGACCTTATCTTAATAAAGAAAAACATGTCAGAAAATTCAATCCAAGAAAAACATATACAAATACCATTACATGTTTTGCCTATAATCAAAAAGGACATTTATCCTCTTCATGTCCCAATAAACATAATCTTTTTACACGAGAATCAAACCTTGTTGATTCAGTTAAAGAAGACTTACTTGAAATTGCCTCTGATGTCTCAGAAACATCAACAATATATTCAATAATATCCTTAGAAGGATTAGAAGAAGAAGAACAAATAAATTCATCAAATTATACACTAATCAATGAATTAACAAATTTCGAAGAAATACCAAAGTAATACATGTTTAATATGGTTAATAAAGATTTATGTACCCACAATTTCAAATTTAAAATGGGAACAGACACAACAAAATGTGAATTTTGTCCTTGGTATCCTGCCTTTGATAAAAGATACGAATGTACAGAATGCACCATGGAAATATGCCAAATTTGTGCCAAAAATAAACTTAACATAGAACCACCAAAAGAAAATAAGATAATCTATACAGACAGAAATAAGATAAATGAAGAAAGAATAAAAACTTTAGAAGAAAGGATAAATAATTTTGATTTAGAAATTGAAGAAATAAAAATAAAAAAATAAAATATTGATAAAGGAAAAAGTATAATAACTAATGTAGAAGAATCAATGACATATATAGACAATAATCTAAATAATACTGATAAACCAATCAGTATTCCCTTGATATGCAATACTGGAAAACTGAAAGAATGAGGGTCCCAACAAGAGTAAATATAAAAGGAATTGAAATACAAGTTTTAGCATTTATAGATACAGGAGCCACAAGTTCAACCATTTGTTCTAGTATAGTACCCCTAAAAAATGTTACAAAAGCAGAAAGACCAAAACAGAGTATGCAATTTGATGGAACTACAAAGAAGTACAGATATAGTAAAAAACGAAAATATAAGTTTTACAAACACTTGTGTTGAATGGTCACCACAATATAATCTAAAACAATTATGGGTTCTAGAACTTAACTTAGATGGAATAAAACTAATCTTAGGGTTAGATTTCTTATTAAGTGATATTGGATCCTTTTCATTTAACAAAGAATACCTAAAAATTTCGAAAAAAAACTACATTAACCCCAATACTATCATAGTACGCGCTTGAGAAGCATAGTGGAGAACAAAAAAATTGCAAACAAGAAAATTGTAATTGCCCAATATCAGGGCAATGCAAAATTTTAAGAAAAGAAAATGAACTAACAAATACTAATACAGAAAATGAAGAGACAGAACAAGTAAAAAATTGTGAATACAAAAGAAAGGGATTTACCAAAGATATACAACTTATAAATCCAAAAGAAATAAGTAAACTATTATTAACAACCGATGATATAGACCACATTATTTCTAAACTCAAAAAATTAGAAATAATAGGAGAAAAACCATTAAAATACTAGAATAAAGATCCTATACAATGCAAATTAAATGCAATCAATCCAGACTTAACTATAAAAACAGGATCCCCTAAATATGACACATGGATCATGGAAGAATTAAAAATGCACATAAAAATACTGATAAATCTAAATATCATAAGAAAAACAGATTCTAGACACAGAACAGTAGCTTTTATTGTACAAAAAGAATCTGAAAGAAAACGTGGCCAATCCAGAATGGTAATGAATTGCACTAGATTAAACGACAATACCCATGAAGATGGATATTGCATACCAAACAAAGAAGTTTTAATAAATAAAATACAAGGAGCAAACTAGTTCTCAAAATTTGATTTAAAATCAGGATTTTGGCAAGTTAAAATGCATCCTTACTCTATACCGTGGACTGCATTTACATGTAGCGAAGGAAATTACAAATGGTTAGTCATGCCATTTGGATTAAAAAATGCACCAAAAATATTCCAACGAAAAATGGATAATGTTTTCCAAAATTGCAATAAATATACTTGTGTATACATAGACGATATACTTGTTTTTTCCAAAACAAAACAAGAACACATTGCACATCTATATACTGTGTTAAAATTAATAGAAGCACATGGTTTAATAATATCAAAAAAGAAGACAGAATTACTAAAAAAATAGAATTCCTAGGAGCCAAAATTGGCAAAGGAACTATAGAACTACAACCACATATAACAAGAAAAATATTAGAATTTCCTGATAAATTGGATAATCTAAAACAATTACAAGCCTTTTTAGGATTAATAAACTATGCTAGACCATATATAAAAGATCTTTCAAAATATACTGGTCCTCTATACAATAAACCAGTCTGAAAGGAAATAGAGATTTTAACATAGAAGATAATTCTATTCATACACCTATAATTTCTTAACATACACCGTAAAATGAAATAAAATAGCATACACCAAAAATTTCTTTTCATACACCATGTCTTTTACAAAATTACCCTTTTATATATTTTCATCATCTTTCCTCTCTTTAATCTTAAAACTAAATTGCATAAAACTGGAAATTCATTGCAATGTATTTACTTAAAATAAAAAAAAACTTTAATTTTTAACACTAGTATTTTAAATTATTTGACTGTTTTATTTTTAAATCACTTTTAATTTTAGATGATGGATATTTGAACTTATTTTTTAAAATATTAGAAAGTTAAACTAGTTAAATTTTGGTGTTAAATTTAAGCATGATTGGATTTGAATGAAAGAATGAAGAATTTAGCACTTTGTATAACATTAATATTAGTAGTTAGTTTTAAATTTTTATATTTAACTAAAGTGGAAACTATTAAAATTGACTTTATATAAATGTTGCTTGTAACGACATGAATATATTTTAATCCTCAAAAGAAATATAAATTTAATTTAACCAGTGATATACATTAATTATAATTTACTAAATTTACAAGAGAAATTATATTGAATATACATAATGCAAACAAAGGAGAATTGTATATATTTTCATTCTTTAATATTGATTCTTTTTTAATAAGGTCATTTTAGTCTGAAATTTTATTTAAAATCTTATGGTGTAAGTAAAGCAATTTACGGTGTTTGAATAGAATTTGCCATAAAACAAATCCAAGAAATAAAAAGGTGTGCCCAAGAATTAAAACCTCTAAGCTTACCATTACATACTGATTACTTAATAATTGAAACAGATGGATCTTCTTTAGGATGGGGAGGAATTTTATTAAGTAAAAATAACAAATATGATAATAAATCTACTGAAAAAATATATGTAGATATACCTCAGGTACATATAAAGAAAAGGGATACATGACATCCCTAGATTATGAAATTCTAGCAATAATATATATTTTAGAATCTTTTAAACTTTTTATAATATCACAAAAAGAAATAACAGTGAGAACAGATTGTGAATCTATTGTCAAATATACAGAAAACAAAAAAGAAAAAGGAACTATCAATAACAGATGGCTAAAATTTAAACATGCTATATCAAATTGTGGAACTAATATTTGTTGGGAACACATGAAAGGAAAGGACAATTTCTTACCAGACCAATTGTCAAGATTATTGAGATGATTCTCCAATACTAATGATTGTTTTGCAGACAATGGAAGAATTAGATCCTACAATGCATCTACTGACTTACAAGACAAACTGTTTCAGCACAAAGGCAAAAATTACATAACAACAACATATAGTCCTCGACAATATATGGAACATGAAGACCCCTAGTGTGCAAAACAAATAAAAGTTGAGTGTAATATACACTCTAATAGACATATTCACAAAAACAAAAACAAAGTTTCTTTATTATGGACTACTTACAGGTCCTGATGCTGGTATATACACCACATGGGAACAAATAGTTACAAAAATACAATTCTTGGAACAAAACCCCAGATATGGGAGACCATTTTACAAAGGATATCATACATTTGAAGAAGCTGCAAAAGAACTACAAGAAAGATTCGGAAAAAACTATATTGTTTCTGAAGACATACAAAGTATCTCACAAACATCCTTAGGCAAACACATTAAAGACGAACTTCCTGAATCCTCTTCAGCCATAAATCTCAGACCACAAAATCTATCATTTGCAAATATAATAAAAACAACATAGCCCAACAAATTCACAAGCCTTGGAAAACCCAAACAAATCCATAATAACCAAAATAGCCCAGATTCAAACCACAAGCCCATAAACTTGCCCAACATCTAGCAGAACTCTCCCCTGGTATCTTCAACAAAACTTGCAAATTCTTTTCTGATATTTCAGGATGAAGATTGAAGGATTACAAATTGAATGGGAAATTTTAAGAAATACAAATATTCCTTGCACAAAACAATATGAAGGATGCCTCAACATCTCCACAAATTGCCCTTGCACAATAATCTGTGCAGTACCACAGATTAAAATCAACCTTTCAAATTACAAATATCTAATTCATGAAGGCATCACATATGACCCAAATATTCTCCTAAATTATGGCCTAATAAAAAGAATTTATTTTGATGAATGGGCCCAAGATGATTTACCAAAGCCCATTGGAAGTATTACATAACATCTGACAAATATCTTAGCTACAAATATATGTATGGATTTCATATCAGTTCCCCCTCATTTTGGAAAAACGGTATTTGAACCTACAAAACATATGGTTCAAATAAAAACAAAATTCATAGATACTGATTTTGAAGATTGGAACGAAGAGTTTGTCCCAAATAAAACAGAAAGTGTCAGAATAATCGAACAAACATGCGAAAGATACAGAGCAGTCAGGATTGCAGACAGCGAAGAATGGGATAACAAATTACATTTATATGCAGAAACTCCAGTTACCAAGTTATATATCACAAGTTCATTGGAAGAACATGATTTGGGACATAAGGGTTTTGATATTTATCATCCAAAACCGTCCATGATAAAAAGTTACAAAAAAGGAAGAACTACAAAAAACAATGCCAACAAAAATGAAGTAGAGTCTACCACAATGTCTACAAATGAATGAAGACAAAAACAATGAAGATTTGACAAAAGCTTATCCTATTGGATAAGAATCTCATAATTAAAGATATGACAAGACTACACTACTTGAGTGGAAGACACATAAACAAAAGAAGACGTAAAGAATGGACAAAGGAAAGATTATTCCACCTAGTGATGACTTTTAAGAATAAAGAAATATGATAATTTGATAGAAGGAACTTTATTCCAGTTAGTGGAAACTTTGTAAGAAAGCTTTATTCCACTTAGTGGAAACTTTCATAAAGATGTGACAAATGTAGGTAGAGAAGGACACTTGTTTGTCCACGTATTGTAAATGCTCAACCTATATAATGAGCAAGTGTGCATTGTAAAAATTATCTAACGGTCAGTATTGTAAAACCAATATAAAAATATATAAGCTTTGCTATTTTAATGTCCACCTTCTCCATATTTGCTTCTTCTTCAAACATTATGAGTAGCTAAACATTAAGTCAGAGCTAAGGAAGGAAAGATTATAAGAATTGCTTAAAACTATGTAAGTTCTCTTACTTCTTTAATATTATGCTTATTTTATGTTTAGATAACCATATTTATCTTGATTACCAGTAACTACATGCTTAATAAGTAAATCCAACAGACGTAAATCCGCTAAGTCGAAAGAAAGTACCATGTAAAGGAAAAAGTAGACAATTAGGATGACAAGGTGAGGAATTATGATTTAAGAATTAGTCTTCTGGTAAAATTATTAAAAAACAAGGTTATTCTAAACATGTTTTAAGAATAATAATAAAGGATTATTGTGTAAGAAAAAATTGTATTTTAGTATTTCCAAAAGCTCTGACTATACTCTCAAACAAATTAACCAACTTTATCTAAAAAGAAATTTTCTATTGAAAAACTACAACAATATTTAGAAAATAAATTCATGACAAATATTATAAGAATCTTAGACAATGATAAAAACATTACAAAAAACCAAAAATATGAAATTATATATGTTTTTAAACAAAAATATACAACAGAGTTGATAAATATCTTTGATTGTGAAACAAATTTGACAAAAATATACAATAACTTTAACATATGGAGAGAACCTGGTAATGTTGTATTGACACCAAGATTTGTTAAAGAATTCCACAGAGAATGGAATGATTATATAAAAACAAAAAATGAGGTAGATTATAAGGCAACACAAACAAATAATTGGCAAAATTAAAATGAACAATACTCAGAAAATTGTAAATATAGAATCTTTACCAAACCATCTAGAAATAAACTTTATGACAAAAATTCTTGTTGTTCTAAAACATACAGAATTAAACATTAACCAACAATATAATATAGCAAAAAATTTCAAAGAAAATTACACAAAAAATATGATAGATCTAACAGACGATCCCAAAATAAATATTAACAAGATAGTTAAAAATATTAATTGTAATTTCTGTTTAATAGAGGACAATACAAAAACAATAGTAACATACAAAATGATAGATTTGGTATGTAATGAATATTACAAAATAATAACCAAAGAAATAGAAGAAGAATATAAAAATGACAAATATTATATTTTCTCATCATTTGAAATATATGGTGACGAATGTAACATGTATAATGAGTTTTATTAACAGGGAAAACTACAAAATGTTAAATACAAAATTAGAAGACTCTGAAAAAATATACAAGGACAGGTTCCTAATTCCTAATTTAACAATTTACTTACTGCACCCTTGGGTTACCATACTTACAAGTTGCCGGTAAGGTAGTTAAAATAAAAACATTCAATTCGTCTGATTCATATACAAAGGAAATAAATCAAGATTTTGACATATATGATTTGGCCTTTTTCTTGATATCCATAATAAGAATAATAATCTTTAACATAGCAGGATATGTTTTTGGATTATTTATTAACATGATACAAGATCTTTTCATCTTGTACGATCTAGTAAAAAACACTTAAAAAAAAGGATGACCATAAACTCCTCCTTTATTCCCTTTGTATCATATTCCTTAACATACATCCCCTGTAAATTGGTCTTTCTGCTTTTGTAACATTTTTTAGGGGTACTATACTAGAACAAATGGTTGAACTTGTGGCTCCTGTATCTATAAATGCTAAAACTTGTATTTCAATTCTTTTTATTTTACCCTTGTTGGGACCCTCAATTCTTTCAGTTTTCCAGTATTGCATATCAAAGGAATACTGATTGGTTTATCAATATTATTTAGATTATTGTCTATATATGTCACTGATTCTTCTACATTAGTTATTATACTTTTTCCTTTATCAATATTTTGTATTTTTATTTTTATTTCTTCAATTTCTAAATCAAAATTATTTATCCTTTCTTCTAGAATTTTTATTCTTTCTTCATTTATCTTATTTCTGTCTGTATAGATTATCTTACTTTCTTTTGGTTGTTCTATGTTAAATTTATTTTTTGCACAAATTTCGCATATTTCCATGGTGCATTCTGTACATTTGTATCTTTTATCAAAGGCAGGATACCCAAGGACAAAATTCACATTTTGTTATGTCTGTTCCCATTTTAAATTTGAAATTATGGGTACATAAATCTTTATTAACCATATTAAACATGTATTCCTTTGGTATTTCTTCAATATATATATATATATATATATATATATATATATATATCCAATTGCATGAAAGTGGAAACTGTACACAAGGCACACTATTTGATAAATACAAACATGCTTGGGCCATCTTATATTAATATGTAAAAGGATCTTTAATGTACTATCGCATTACGGAAAAGTAAAATAAAATTTATGATTGAATTCCATGCACACAGGCTTTTCTTACAATGTACATTAATTATATGTTTTGATTTCACATGCTAGTTTGATACAGTGAAACAGTTGTTGTATCAAACCAATATAGCATGAAGGTGGCTCTGTAACCAATAATATTAACAGTTATATATAATATCTGAAATGCGGAAAATTTGAAATTTACCTCCATCCATTGATTGCCTAGATACAGTGCAAGAAAAGAGAACTTAGGTTTTGCTGAAACTAAAAATGCCTGCTTTTTGTGCTATAACCGCCGAAAGATGAAGTAGGGTTTTCACACAACCTTTATGGAGAAGAGAAAAATTAATTTTCAGTCAGTTTATGTTACTGAATTTTGGTGTAGTCGATGAATAACCACATGCCACATATACATAGACCGATGAGATCTAAATCCCGTTATTTAGCGACACATTCTTTATCCATCAAGAGAAGTGGAGACAAGCACAAGTGGGCAAAGAATATTTTTAGAACCACTTTTTTAGTAAATACATACATTAATACGTATGCAAATAAATGTGGCACGTAGTGCATAATCTAAGAACCGTTCTTACATACCTCGGTTTGTTGGTTGCCATTTTGAGGTCCTATCCCCATTCACCAAATTATTGTTTGACCGACCCACTTTTTCCATATATATTTTTCCACTATGGAATGACATAGTAGCTGTTGATTGGGCGTATTACAAAGAGAAATAAGCACAATTTTGGAGTTCTCAAATAAATTATTGTTCTTTGTGTAATTACTTGTTTCATTGAATGTTTGCAAACTTATATTATACTTTGGAAATAGTATATGTAAATCAAGTATTTTAAATGAAGTGCTACTATTCACACTCCGGTTTACACTTCCGGCCGCCTTACTAGATTTAATACAAATATTATGTTTTATATTCTTCTGACCACCATATATTATTATTTCACTCGGTTATTCACCATCGTACTTTTTTATGAAAAACACGTACTTCTTTACAATTTCAAATGTTAAACCCCAACAAAAACAAATATTATTTTGTATCTAATAGAGATGGAAGATGAAGATAAAAAAGAGGTTAGAATTGCTTGATTTTTATTATTTTCTATTATGTTATAGAACATGTTGTTAGGTTAATTTTATTTTTTTTAATGTTTAGGGTTTTTCATTGCGTTTTAAGATATTTTTCTGCTACGTTGGAAATTTCAAGTTTGGAGGACATTAAATTGGACGACGTTGTAATAGAGAATGACAATGTAAGTTTTGACTTGTATGGCTTTTATCTGTATAACTTACGTATCTTCTTTTATAAATTGATATAGTAACTCTTTTTTGTCGTTTGATAGATGGAGTATTTGAATGATGATAAATTAGATGATAAACATGATGGTTGTGATAATATAATGCAAGATGTTCGATCAAATGCCTCAAAAGACACAAATGCATGATGCAAGTGAGGAAAAAAGTGTTCGTGTAGAGGAAGGTGCTGGTGGCTTCTCCATTTTTAGAAAATTAACTTAAACGGTGGCCGACAGAGAAAATCTAAAATATTTGAGGTGCATTTAGTTTTGGTGGGCAGAAGTGTAAATCGGAGCGTGAATAGTATCGCCTTTTAAATATTATTTTTCTTAAATGTCCATCTTATGCATTCATATTTGGAAAATTTGAAATTTAGGCAAATTTTATGAAATTATTACGTTTTTATGCTAGTTTTGAAAATATTTACAAAAATAGTCGACTACGTGTGACTTTTTCAAAAGTCGCCAACTGACAACTTTTGAAAAAATGTCAAAACTAAAAAAAGAAAATGGCACACGTGGCCAAAAATGGTCTATTTCTGTAAATATTTTCAAAACTGGTTTAAACATGCAATAATTTATTAAAATTGGCCTAAATTTGAATTTTTTTTCTGTATATGTTGATCCATTTCGGTCAGTTCAGAAAGTGTATAGTGCTAATAAAAGTTGCCCTTATTATTGGGTCCATCTATTTCCACCCCAGTATTTGCTCTTCACACCCCGATTTAAATTTTGAAATTTCAATACCAATTATACCTTTTAATAACTTTTTAGATAATTTGTTCAGTTTATTCATAGTCAAATATTTACGTAGGCAAATATTTGACATTCGATTCTGGTTCGTAAAAATTATACGCGTGGAATGATGTCAAAAAATGTTAGAACAAAGCCTGGAATAATTGTAAACAACGTTACCCTTAAACATTCAAGTTGGAATAAAAACGCTACTCCCCAGCGTTTTAACCCACGTATTTTACAGGAATGGTAAAAAACAGGAAGGCAAATAGCATAGAAATTAACAGCCTGCGTGGGAAATTGCATAACCACGTCAACTATCAACATGGATAAAGTAATATATATCCACGCTCCTGTCTTGCATGAAAAATATTCAGTCCACGTTACATTCGAACATCGCTTCTGGACAAGTCATGCTACTATCTAGCTTTGGTTTTTGTAAAACAACGTCAAAGTCAGGGATGTGTAACCTTAATTCATATTGAAACATAAAAGGTAAACAGAACTGGAAACAACATATTGAAGAAAAAGGCATAGGGGTAATCTGGGTATAAATGGGGTGGAAAGAGTCAAATATGGAGTGAGATGCTTTTTTATTGAATTACCGGGGTGGGAAGAGCACATGTTGGGGTGTGAATAGACGAACCCCTTATTATTATGCTCTTTAATGTTTTAGAAATTCAACAAATTGTATTGCTCGACATGACGAGAGTTCGAAAGTCACTCTATGTCTTGGATCGGTATATAAAGGAATGCAAGTTGTTGCCTGTTACGACTGAACTTATGCAAGTCTGTGTCTCGTACTTTAAGTGCACTTATTTTTTGTTAAATCTATCATTGATAATTTGATTTTGGAGGTGTTGGTCCCATGGTTCAAGATATCGCCCGACACACCGGAATTCCGGCTGTACCGAATCGGTACCGGCGATCATCGGTTCGAAACCGTGCTTAAAATTCGGTTTTGGAACGGTGAAGAGAGAAAAAAAAATCAAGAAGGGGAAAAAAAGGAAGAATCGAAGGAAAAAAATAATCCTCAAATCATATAGTACATAGTTACTCACAGGGCCGGTCCTATGTCAGTTTAGGCCCTGGACAAAATTCAAGATTGAGCCCTTTATAACGGCCAATAAAAAGTTAAATTTAAAAATTTAAGAAACATAATAACCATTAATAAATTGCTTTGTTTGTTTCTACCACTTCTTCGTAAGTCCCAAATGCCTTAAACATAATGTATTTAAAAATATGTGCTGATTTGAGATTAAAATAATTTGGAATAATTTTGTGTTTTCTAACTTACTTAAACATTGGTTTGACAATAGATTTTTTTTTTTTTTAGTGGACAAAAGAAGTAGAAAGTCTTATGTTTGAAGGCAGTTGCAGTAACTAAAAAAGTGAACAAATCCAAAATCCATTACATATCTTCTTATCAACCTTACAATCCTTGATTTCCTAATTTTAACATAATTTTAAGGATTTAACCCCTTCTTGTCACTACTATTAAAATGCAAAATGGATGTATTAAAATCACAATCCTGCATATTATATATGATATGTTGAGGCAGAAAGATAATATTACATACCTTCTTCTTGCATACTGAACTGACGTTTGAGTCTTTACCCAACATTAAAGTAGGTTTTTTTCCAATATCAAACTTCAGATTTCATAGAAACGTAAATGAAGAAACCATTACAGCAAGCTAAATGAAATGCTTGGAATCCGAAAAGTACATACATCAAAAGGTGGCATGCAGTAATTGAAAATTTGAAATGATGCTTTGGAATTGCAGCGTAAAAGCTGCATGCAGTATTAAAACTGTGCCTGGGAATGGTTCTTTATTATTATTATTATTATGAACTGATGATATTTTTGATTGTAAATACCAATTTACATTATCGTATAACGAGGGCCCTTGGACAAAATGGGCCCTGGGCTGTCGCCCAGGCTGCCCAGGCCAAGGGCCGGCTTTGGTTACTCACCTTTGCCCTAATATTCAATTCGAGGTATTTTTTTTTTTCCGTTCAACTGTGAGTTGAAAAGAAGTCGATTAAAGCAAGAAGCACCATTTTTTCCTTCGATTGTTGCGAATTGAAAGAAGTTGAGAAGCCAAGCTACATCGTTCTTTTATAATTATAGAGCGCCTTGTGTTTTTTCCAGAACCGGTAAACCCTAGCTTTGGAAGATGTCGTGGATGTGAGGAACATAACATATATGGGCTGTTTTGGGCTGTTGTGTGGGCTATTTTACTTCATTTTCTCTTTTAATTGAAAAATTCGAGCTGGCCTGAGTATCCTTCTAATTAATATATTCCAGCTAGTTAGGGTTTTTTTATAATTCAGATAGAAGTTTGACCATTTTTATTAGTTAATTACAAAATCACATATTTAATCAAGTTTATTTTAGTTTAATCAAATTTAATTCGGTTCATTTCATTAAAAAAAAATTATGAACAATCCAAATCAGGATTGAAACCGAAACCAAATCTGAAATCTTCCGAAATTGACTGAAACTAAGAAAATTTCATAACACCGAAACCGAGTTCTCGAACCTTGGTTTATCCTTTTTTTTACAAACAGTAGACATTGATTGTGTAGATTACACTGTTATCTTTAGGTGGAGCAGTCATTTAATTCTTGAAGAACAACATACAGATATTTAGTAAACATGCAATAGAACAAAATGATACGATTCATTACCAAATAAGAATCTAAGATCACAGGTAAAGTTTCAGTTTTTTTAGGAAGAAGAGTTGGACAGAGTTTGAATTATTGTTCGATTCCATGGGTTTGAGAGATGTGTAAGAAGGTTATCAATAGGACCAGTATGTGTCACATTTGCTTGCACCATAAATCCAAGCATAGCTACCATTGCTAGCCTCCCTGCAATTCAAGTTCAAATTCCTGCTTCCAATAACACTGCAAATCAAATAATCATAGAAACAAGAAATCTCACCATTTTTAATCTCCTTTAGTTTCAACTCATCTGCGCTGCGTATATCTTTGGCTAAGCCTAAAGGATTCAGTAACGGTCCGCCCGGGTATCTGTAAGCAACGGTAGCATTATTGTTAGATGCTGACATGTATATTGATGAATGCCCTATCATTTGTAGTTTGTTCTATATATAGCTGTTACCCAGGTTCTAAGCCTTCTAAAGAAGCTTCAATCCCTAGAAAAGTGCCTTCTGCAGCCTGTGATCCTGGACTCACAAAATCCATATACCTTTTGGTTTCTACAAATCTGAAATCATCACGAGTCGTAAAAAAATCAGATAGAATGCTACAGCATATATGATTGTACACACAATCAAATAGAAATGTAGAAAATCACCCCATAAGGAGGAGTTGAACAACAAAGAGAGACTCAGTGCTAGCGAATCCGAACTTTGTCGCACCTGCCTCGTACCAAACTGGTAATTTACTGATTCCTGTTACGCGTAGCAGCTGCAAATTACAGGAAAATTTTAGAATAATTCCCCAAAATAAAAAATGAAATGTTTCAATTTAACCAAAAGAAGAATTTTAAGTACACTTTAACCAAGGACATGCTGTGTAGTTAGAGTATATATCAACTTACATCAGTGAAAAGAATACCGGCTACCCCAGCCATGGCGAAACGACAATGGACCAACTCGGCCTGTACAAACCATTTTAGACTCTTGGAATCTTCTCCAAGCCCCAAAGGATCGAATCCGAAGTCACCCACAAGACTATACTTGCAACAAAAAGGCATCATTAGTTACATTTAGATAAAGTAATGGAGATGGAAATGAATACCAAGGTTTGTATGTTTGATCACCTTCCATCGAGATGAGGAGGAGGATCGAGACCAGGTAGCCAAGTGGATCTCTGAGCCCGTAAGACAACATGTGCAGGTCCATGTACACGAGGTAGATATGATATGCTCTTGCCTGAGAACGTGGAAGAGTGAAGGAAGAATGGCGAAGTGCCTGACATTGCTATGGTATTATATTGCATTGCCGACTGAATTGCTCTGGAAGAGAGAAGCAGCTATAGCTTTTACCGACTTCTGTGAATGTGTGGCTGGAATTCTCACTTGTTTTGGATGTGGATTTTAAAGATGAGGTATCTTTGCGTATGGTATGATATATTTAACAACAATGACGCAGCGAAACCCAGTTCCAAGTAAGCCATTACTCCAACATTTCACACTACAATTACAAATGTTACATGTTAATCCACTAGAAAAAAAGGGAAAAAAAGAAAGAAAGAAAGAAAGAGTAAGTACTTTCATTTCATTCGGGGGCTTACAATTGTTAAACAGGGGGCATAAAACAGAAAAAACTAACCACTCTTATATACATGGGCAAACAGTTTTTATCTTTTGTCAGCCTGCCTCTCCGTTCTGGAATTTGGATAAGGTGCACATCACGAGGATTAAGCCGCGGTTGTAAAACATGCCAAAAGCGGAAAAGAATACTTAATGAGTGCTGTGTTTAAATTAAGGGCCACTCTTCTTCCCAAAGCAAAAGGGCAACCCAGTAGAGAAACAAGTAAAAAATAACACAATGTTGAAAGGAATGAATAACAGAAATTGTATGCATCTGATGCCAAAATTGTGAGATAAATGAGTCAGAGGATCTGTTGCTTCGCCAACATATGGAGAGACTAAAATAGTGTTATATTTCCTCATTAACATTTGTTGGAGTTTCTTAATTGCTTTTCAGCTGTTTTTTTCCTTTTTGGCTGTATTTTGTTCCTTAACCTATCCTTTTCTTTTGTTTGTTACTCTATTTCTATATTCAAATCAATGTTTTCTTTTTCAATATCTTCTCTGGTGTTTACAACAGGAATATCTTCCACTGTTGCTTTAGATTCCACCTTTTGTGATAAAGAGTTGAAGAGAATGATACAAGGCAAATTCTATTTGAACACGCAAATTTACTTAGTAGCCCCATTTTTTTTTTAATTTTTTTTAACATACCCATCTATTTACTTATTAGCCCCCCATTCCTACCCTATATACCCCTACACACATTCTCTAACCTTAATCATATATCGCTCCCCTGAAACGTCCGCTTCGGCCTTCATTCAAGCATCGGTGTAACACCCCACCTCCGTTAAGGTAACTCACAAAGGGAATGCCTTAATTTTGATGGAGCGTTTTAGTAGACAGAACAGAAATTTACAAAACAGATAAAGTAGTACTTAAAAAATTTATAACTTTATTACAACAGAAACAGAATTAAGTTTGATTACATCTTTCCAAATCACAATATCAGAATTCAAGTACAAAATATCGGTCTTGTACAAAAGCCTTCAGAATGCATAGTTTTTAAAATCATAATCCCCAATATAAACTGCCATGGAAAGATAGAGCTAAAGCTAAGCAATACTTCAAATACATCAAGCAGAGAGAATCTGAATCAAGCTCCTATGTCTCCACCCTAAAAACTTGTTGGGAGGGGGGGGGGGGGAGGGACGGAAAGAAAAGAGGCGAAACAAACTAGGTCGGACATAAGTCTGGTGAGTCCAGTGACTTTCAGCATATAAACAGATAATAGTATCATGACATGCAAATAAAACTGGATGAGAGATAACCGTAACAGGAATAGCAGGTTAACGGAATGATATAGACTAAGCTAAGCTTCTTACTTAGTTTTCACTTCTCTGCACTAATACTAGTATAACAGGATTAGGTGTTACCCTAATGTCTAAAACGAAACAGAAACGGAAACAGAATAATCTCTATAGAAACAGAATGCTAGTAATGGGCCTTTACCACCCAAACAGACAGAAGGTATAGGAGCACAATACTAATAATGGGCATTTACCACCCAACTAATGGGCCTTTACCACCCCAACAGACAGAAGGTACGGAAACAGAATCGGAAACGTAATCAGAGACGGAAACAGAATAATCCTTACGGAAACAAAATGTTAGAATTAGGTGTACACTAGTGGTACCACGCAGAAACAGACAGGTGTTACCACCCAACAGAAATAGATGGTACCAACAGAAACAGATAGAACTAAGTGTACCCTAAGTCCTACCCCCAAGCGATCAGCTCCCTAATACATAAATACCCTATGTCGGACCCACAGTAGGGTGTATCACTCCCTAAAGTGGCAACCTATTGGCACAGACCTATTTATAGATGTCACGGTGTCTTACATCCTCAGAGCAGACTGGATCCATGCACGCACATGACCTGGTTGGAATGCGCCATCAACACCCCTCGCCATTATTAGAATGAACCGCTTATAATTAGTTCAGTAAGCGTGCCCAGACCCCTACATAGTGTGGGGTCAAAGTTTTGATACCAGAAAGGGTTACTGACTAATATGGGTCCCAAACAACAGATGACACAAGTATTTCCCTCCTAACCTTGTGTCCCCAGACTAACATATTTCGGATTAACTTGTTTATAGGTTTCAGACAGAGTTCAAGTTACTAGTTCACATATCAGACAATCAAGTTAACAAGTTTTCAGACTAACGGATCAGATTTACAGATTAACAAGTTCTCAGACTAACGGATCAGATATACAGATTAACAGGCTTACAGATTGTTTTACCTAACTTTGTATTGGACTTACAGATTTACGAAACGGGTTTATTAGATTCATCAGACTAATTGTTTTAACCCTATCCACCCAACACGTTTTAGGTATCATATTTGTCTTAAACTTGCATTAATTAATTATTAATGCACAGACCTCTCACATTAGGTCGGTAGCTTGTGGCCGCTGGATATGCCGGGCGGTTCCGGGCAGACTTCTGCCACAAGCCAGACCTAACCTCGTGTCTAAGCATATTTTAGTTACGCCTACGACCTCTCACATTAGACTGACAGTTTGCAGTCATTAGTTAAGCCGGTTGGTTCCAGGCATGCTTCTACCGCAAACGGAGTCTAACCTCGTGTCATAGCCACTTTACAGAAAATATCAAACTAATTATGTCTATTTAGCAGATTTAACTTCTTTACAAGTTACGGCAGATTATCCAAAGTTCTATTAACATGTTTTGCTCAATTTTAGATCAAGCCTCCAATTTATAATTATTCAGCTTTCAACAGATTAAGCAATTCCATAGATTTAGCAGATAACAATTTTAGCAGATTAGGTGATTCAGCAGATTAGGCAATTCAACAGATTAAGCAGATAACAGCAGATTAGGCAATTCAACAGATTAAGCAGATAACAGATTTAGCAGATTAGGAAATTCAACAGATTTAGCAGATAACAGATTAGCAGATTAGGCAATTCAACAGATTAGGAGATTAGGCAATTCAACAGATTTAGTAGATAACAGATTAGCAGATTTGGAAATTCAGCAGATAACAGATTAGCAAATTAGGCAATTCAGCAGATTTAACGAATTGAATATTTCTTAAAGTTATATTTACATATCTTGCCTAAATTTATATGCCTAAATCATGGTCATAATTCATAATACGACATATGCCCCAAATTTTAATTAAACTTTGCATAGTACATAATATTCTCTAAAAAGTCCCAAACAATATGAATTACGCCAAATTATAGCTTATGATGCCAAATATCCTAAAATCCATATTTAGGCGCATTCACATTAATAGTTAACCTATTTAATATAGATCTTTACGCCTAAGTCACATATATCTTTTTTTTCTCCTTTTCAAGTCATAGATCGTGATATAAAATATGCCCCAAAATCTAGATCTTAAATTTTAATCACGTATTAAGTCCTCAAAATGAGATATTGCATTATAATATGCATTATGTTCCAAATCCCAAGTCATATGCTATCATATAATAATTCTTCTTCCAAATCACAGTCTATTATACATAGTATGCACTGATTCTAGATCTTAATTTACAACCTATGTTCTTTTCTCAAATCAGTCACATATTAGTCATGCCCAATTATGCAATATTCATTATTTGTCCCAAAATTAGCGTTCATGCGTTAATCTCTTATGAGACTTGGTGCAGGCTCGTAGTAGCCTGGCTATAAAACAGAAAGAAAAAGGAGATACAAAATAGTCACAGAAAAACAGATCTGACAGATAAGAATATGCATAACCTCAGATTCAGATTTATAACCATGCCAAGATAATAATAAAAGTTTATAATAACTGTACTAAAAAAAGGGAATGATTCTTATATTCTGGAATCTGTGTTCTGACACTGAATAGCGCTCCTTTGATGTAGACAAGTTGTTCTTTTAATCCTATTCAGTGTGGAGAGAAAGCTGGGTTTGGGGGTGTTTAAATAGGTTAGAGCTCATGAATCCGGTCAGAAAGGCGTCCAGGTGCAGAAAAATGGATCTGTCCATAGATCTGGAAAAGAGGGGGAGTGGGAGGTCGACCTGTTTACCTAGGTCGACCCCCGGGTCGACCCTAGCGTCGACTCCCAGGTCGACCCTAGTGTCGACCTGAGCCCTGGGCGGGAATTTTCCCGTCCAGCCTGGGTGTCTATTTTTGAATTTCGAATCTGAATTTTTGAATTCCGGGTTGATTTTTACTGAAACTTCTGAAGGCCATATCTTCTTCATACGGAGTCCGATTTACACAAACTTGGACTCTATTCCAAGCAGAATTTCGAGACGAACGCAATGGCGCAACCCGTTTCCCTTAATTATTTTGTTACAATTTAATTATTCTCTGATTTGTTACTCTTATGTTCACAGAAAATACGGGGTGTTACATTCTCCCCTCCTTAAAGTATTTCGTCCCTGAAATCTTCAAATTAGGAAGAATGTGTCCTACCATCCAATCACCCATCTACTCAACCATCATCCACAAGCATCCATTGTACTTAGAAAACTTCTAATGTTGTATGAACATATGCAAAAGTGTGTGTATATGTTCCTTATCTAATGCAAAGATCAGGCGGTCCACTGATTCAGTTGACCTCCTTAATGCGAATTATGTCAGTGCCATGAGTCCAACATGTATGCAATTTTCCTATTTGATACATATCATTTCTGTATGAGTGCACAACCGTTCATTCATATGCAACATCCATGTGCTAAGTCGACCATTTTTCATCCACAAAATTGAAAAATGCACACACATCCATATGCAGTATGAGAGTGTTTTTGAGCCAATCTAGTGCCTAGTGTGTGTATATGCATCCACTTGCAACCATCAAACATAACATATCTCAAACACATGTTTACACCCACTAGTTTCTACCTAAAGGTCGAAGATTCGGTCGATAGGATAAAGTCGAGCGATAGAAGCAAGTATAATTAAAACTAAAGCTAGGTTCCCATTAGACATCGATTTAAGAGAATAACCCCCTAAGTATCAACCCCGAAGACCGAAATCAACATCAGATTGACACTCAGAGAATCACTCCCATTAAACAAATGTCCAAATGGAAATCTACTTCATGCTTTGGGTCAAAACCCCTATCCTTTTCAGAAATATTCAGATACTTACAGACTACGGGTACAGATCAAATTATCAAATGATTGTTAGGAAACTAAGAATGATAAAAACCCATCATATCCCCCAAAACCCAGAATGTATGCATCATAGTCAACTTAACGCCCAAGACAGATACCCTCAAACCCCAACCTATCATAAACAGATGAGTCGTAACCCTTATGGGGTTTGAGACCATAGCGGGATCATAAATAAGACTAGTATTTAAGTGCAGAGACTAAATTTCAGAATCAAAATATCAGAATCAAAGAGAGTTTTAACTCAACAATCAGATAAGGAAATTAATCCTACTAAAGAAATTTTCCTATCTCTATCATATCCATCAGTTACGAGAGCTTTCGCCCGTCCTCCAGAAGATTTTTCCCTTTGCCCTTGCCTTCTGGGGTAATCCTTGATCAGATGTCCTGTCTCACTGTACTGAAAACAACCAGTCTTCTTACAAGTTAACAAGTCTTTCTCCAAAGTTTCCCTCATCGCACGGAAAACCTTACGAAGCTCGGAAGAGGATTAGTCTTAAGTGAAATTACGGCGGCTATAGATGGAAGTTGGGCACTTCTTTGCCCTTCGACAGACGCCGTAGTCTCATCTTGCCTATGGAACCATGTCACGATGAGGTTACCTCCCAGAAAGCCTGGAGCCCCGGAGACTCAGAAAAGAAGGAAACAAGGACTAAACAGAAAATCAAAAGATAGATATATGGCTTTGGGGACTATGTTTTTCAAAATAATCTTTACTTTTGAAAATACTTCCTTTTCAAAGCCTTTTTGAAAATAGTTTTTCAAAGACTTTTTATCAAATCTGGTAACCTTCAGCTCTGATACCAAGTGTAACAACCCACCTCCGATAAGGTCACTCACAAAGGGAATGCCTTAACTTTGATGGAGCGTTTTAGTAGACAGAACAGAAATTTACAAGACATATAAAGTAGTACTTGAAAATTTTATAACTTTATTACAATAGAAACAGAAGTAAGTTTGGTTACATCTTTTCAAATCACAATATCAGAATTCAAGTACAAAATATCAGTCTTGTACAAAAGCCTTCAGAATGCATAGTTTTTAAAATCATAATCCCCAATATAAACTGCCAGGGAAAGATAGAGCCAAAGCCAAGCAATACTTCAAATACTTCAAGCAGAGAGAATCTGAATCAAGCTCCTATGTCTCCAACCTAAATACCTAAGGGGGAAACGGAAAGAAAAGAGGCGAAAAAAACTAGGTAAGATATAAGTCTGGTGAGTCCAGTGACTTTCAGCATATAAACAGATAATAGTATCATGACGTGCAAATAAAACTGGATGAGAGATAACCTTAACTGGAATAGTAGGTTAACAGGATGATATAGACTAAGACAAGCTTCTTACTTAGTCTTCACTTCTCTACACTAATACTAGTATAACAGGATTAGGTGTTACCCTAATGTCTGAACTGAAACAGAAACGGAAACAGAATAATCCCTACAGAAATAGAATGCTAGTAATGGGCCTTTACCACCCGAAGAGATAGAAGGTACAGAAGCAAAATACTAATAATGGGCCTTTACCACCCAACTAATGGGCCTTTACCACCCCAACAGACAGAAGGTACAGAAACAGAATCGGAAACGGAATCAGAGACAGAAACAGAATAATCCTTACGGAAACAAAATGTTAGAATTAGGTGTACACTAGTAATGGGCCTTTACCACCCCAACAGACGGTACCACGCAGAAACAGACAGGTGTTACCACCCAACAGAAATAGATGGTACCAACAGAAACAGACAGAACTAAGTGTACCCTAAGTCCTACCCCTAAGCGATCGACTCCCTAATACATAAATACCCTGTGTCGGCCTCACGGTAGGGTGTACCACTCCCTAAAGTGGCAACCTATTGGCACAGACTTGTTTACAGATGTCACAGTGTCATACGTCCTCGGAGCAGACCGGATCCATGCACGCACATGACCCGGTTGGAACGCGCCATCAACACCCCTCGCCATTATCAGAATGAACCGCTTATAATTAGTTCAGTAAGCGTGCCTGGACTCCTACATAGTGTGGGTTCAAAGTTTTGATACCAGAAAGGGTTACTGACTAATATGGGTCCCAAACAACAGATGACACAAGTATTTCCCCTCCTAACCTTGTGTCCTCAGACTAACAGATTTCAGATTAACTTGTTTACAGGTTTCAAACAGAGTTTAAGTTACTAGTTCACAGATCAGACAATCAAGTTAACAAGTTTTCCGACTAACGGATTAAATATACAGATTAACAAGTTCTCAGACTAACGGATCAGATATACAGATTAACAGGTTTACAAAATGTTTTACCTAACTTTGTATTGGGCCTACAGATTTACGAAACGGGTTTATTAGATTCATCAGACCAATTGTTTTAACCCTATCCACCCAACACGTTTTAGGTATCATATTTGTCTTAAACTTGCATTAATTAATTATTAATGCACAGACCTCTCACATTAGGTCGGTAGCTTGTGGCCGCTGGATATGTCGGGCAGTTCCGGGCAAACTTCTGCCACAAACCAGACCTAACCTCGTGTCTAAGCATATTTTAGTTATGCCTACGACCTCTCACATTAGACTGACAGTTTGCGGTCGCTGGTTAAGTCGGTTGGTTCCGGGCAGGCTTCTACCGCAAACGGAGTCTAACATCGTGTCATCGCCAGTTTACAGAAAATATCAGACTAATTATGTCTATTTAGCATATTTAACTTCTTTACAAGTTACAGCAGATTATCCAAAGGTCTATTAACATGTTTTGCTCAATTTTAGATTGAGCCTCCAATTTATAATTATCCAGCTTTCAGCAGATTAAGAAATTCAACAGATTTAGCAGATAACAATTTTAGCAGATTAGGCGATTCAGCAGATTTAGCAAATTAGGCAATTCAACAGATTAAGCAGATAACAGCAGATTAGGCAATTCAACAGATTAAGCAGATAATAGATTTAGCAGATTAGGAAATTCAACAGATTTAGCAGAAACTGATTAGCAGATTAGGCAATTCAACAGATTTAGCAGATAACATAATAGCAGATTAGGCAATTCAACAGATTTAGCAAATAACAAATTAGCAGATTAGGCAATTCAGCAGATTTAGCAGATAACAGATTAACAGATTAGGCAATTTAGCAGATTTGACAGATTAAATATTTCTTAAAGTTTTATTTACATATCTTGCCTAAATTTACATGCCTAAATCATGGTCATAATTCATAATACGACATATGCCCCAAATTTTAATTAAACTTTGCACAGTACAGAATATTCTCTAAAAAGTCCCAAACAATATGAATTATGCCAAATTATAGCCTATGATGCCAAATATCCTAAAATCCATATTTAGGCGCATTCACATTGATAGTTAACCTATTTAATATAGATCTTTACGCCTAAGTCACATGTATCTTTTTTTTTCTCCTTTTCAAGTCATAGATCGTGATATAAAATATGCCCCCAAAATCTAGATCTTAAATTTTAATCACGTATTAAGTCCTCAAAATGAGATCTTGCATTATAATATGCATTATGTTCCAAATCCCAAGTCATATGCTATCATATAATAATTCTTCTTCCAAATCACAGTCTATTATACATAGTATGCACTGATTCTAGATCTTAATTTACAACCTATGTTCTTTTCTCAAATCAGTCACAGATTAGTCATGTCCAATTATGCAATATTCATTATTTGTCCCAAAATTAGCGTTCATGCGTTAATCTCTTATAAGACTTGGCGCAGGCTCGTAGTAGCCTGGCTATAGAACAGAAAGAAAAAGAAGATACAGAATAGTCACAGAAAAACAGATCTGACAGATAAGAATATGCATAACCTCAGATTCAGATTTATAACCATGCTAAGATCATAATAAAATTTTATATCTGAAAATAACTGTACTCTTAAAAAGGGAACGATTCTTGTATTCTGGAATCGGTGTTCTGACACTGAATAGCGCTCCTTTGATGTAGACTAGTTGTTCTTTTAATCTTATTCAGTTTGGAAGAAGATGCACTAGATTTATCCTAGGTTTCAGCAGAGTAGCGATGACATTATTTTATTTTTAATTAGAATAGAGGCAGAGTATAGGCAGAATGAAATTGTGTGGAGAGAAAGCTGGGTTTGGGGGTGTTTATATAGGTTAGAGCTCATGAATCCGGTCAGAAAGGCGTCCAGGTGCAGAAAAATGGATCTGTCTACAGATCTGGAAAAGGGGGGAGGTCGACCCTAGTGTCGACCTGTTTACCCAGGTCGACCCCTAGGTCGACCCTAGTGTCGACCTGGGCCCTAGGCGGGAATTTTCTCGCCCAGCCTGGGTGTCTGTTTTTGAATTTCGAATCTGAATTTTTGAATTCCGGGCTGATTTTTACTGAAACTTCTGAAGGCCATATCTTCTTCATACGGAATCCGATTTACACAAACTTGGACTCTATTCCAAGCAGAATTTCGAGACGAACGCAATGGAGCAACCTATTTCTTTTAATTATTTTGTTATAATTTAATTATTCTCCGATTTGTTACTTTTATGTTCACAGAAAAAACGGGGGGTTACAATCGGCTCCCCTAAAAATAAATCGTGTTTTTGATACTTTCCATTACGCCGTCATTAATTCTTCGATCTCTCCTCCATCAGCAATGATCAAACGCGATGACATTAAGCAATTTCATCCCCTATTTAATTCGTGAGTATACGTTGGGTGATGTTCTATGTATTTAAAAGTTTGAGATGGTTACCGAGTAAAACTATGAACGATGAAGATAGAAAACCATGGCAGAAAATTGTTGATTTTGTTTTGTAATTTTTCTGGAAGAAAAAGGCAACCACGGGTTGCGAATATGTGGTAAAATTGTGAACCACGATGAGGGTCTACGAGGTAACCAAATTTACCTCGATTTAGATCTGCGTGGTCATGATACGTACCACGTATCTTCTTTACAAGGTTGGCATGTTTTCCACGTTTATCTTCTGCGTGGTACTGCGAGGTTGGTATGCTTTACGAGGCTGGTCTAGATAATACGTTAACTTCTAAGGGTATTTTAGTCAATAAAATCATTAATTTTAGGGGGGGAGCTACTAAGTAATTATCTGTGTTTAAATAGAAATTTTCCATGATACAATCACAAATTTATAATTACAAGATACATGCATTCATATAATTATTGAATAATATCATTAATGATATTTATTCCTCATATTATAACATACCATTTATAAGTACTGTTGCAGTTATGGAATTAATATAATTAGTGATATTTATATTATTCTCTCTTAATACGACATGATATTTATTCCTCAAATTATGGCGTATCATATGCAAGGATTAACATAGAATGTGTCAATCCTTATCACGTCCCCTCAAAACGGACGGCCTAGATGAGAGACCAATTTTGCTAACTAATGTTGTGAAGGAGGTGCGTAGTAGTGGCTTGGTGAGGGCATCCTCAAGCTGTTCGTTAGTGGATATGTAAGACATCCTCAAGTTTCCATTTTGCACGTTCTCTCTGAAAAAATGGTAATCTAATCCCAGATGCTTCATTTTATACTGAAAAACCAGATTAACACTCACATATGTAGCTCCAGCATTATCACAATAGATGACTGGCGCGAGAGTGAGGTTATTACCAAGCTCCTTGAATAAATTTCCTACCCAAAGAATTTCAGTGGTAGCATTTTCCACTGCCCTATACTCGGCCTCGGCGGATGATTAGCTCTTGTACATTGCTTCTTTGGCATCCAAGAGATAGGATTCTTGCTCAAATAAACTATATATGTTGTTGTATAAATGTAGTCATCTTTGTCATGAGCCAAATCCACATCAGAGTAAGCATGGAGAGTGAGAGGTGAATCCTTGTGTATAATTAAAACCATATTAGATGTTCCACTTAGATATCGAAGAAGATGATGCAGAGATTGCATGTATTCCTCAGTTGGAAGTTGCATGTATTGAGCTAATTAGTTCACTGCGATTGCCACATCAGGCCTTGTGAGACTTAAATAGTGTAAGCTACCTATCAGAGTACGATACTCAGTAAGATCCTTGAGAAGATTTCCATGTATAGTTAACAGAGAATGAGTTTCTAATGGTGTTGCAACTGGTTTTGCATCGTCCATAGTAGCTTTGCGCAAAATATCAGCAGTATACCTCTTTTGACTCAAGAAAATGCCTTTTGGATGAGGCACTACTTCCACTCTCAGAAAGTAAGACAGTTCTCCGAGTTCTTTGAGTGAGAAATGTACAGCCAAATTTTTTGTAAAAGCTTTCAAAGCATGAGTTGCATTACTTGTAATAATAATATCATCCACATAAACCAGCAGATAAATGATGTCACCATTTTTGTGCAATGTGAACAAGGATGAATCAGAGACCATATTCTTGAAGCCCAACTCAATTAAATATTGTTGTAATTCTTTATATCAAGCTCTTGGAGCTTGTTTTAACCCATACAGTGTCTTGTTTAAATTACATACATGTGTTGGATGTATATGATCTGTGCAGCCAGGAGGTTGTATGGTATATACATCATCAGTGAGTGTGCCCTGTGAAAAAAACATTGTTTATGTCAAGTCAGCGCAATGACCAATCTTGACTAACTGCAAGTGAGAGCACAAGTCGAACCGTAGCGGGTTTAACTACGGGGCCAAAAGTTTCACCGTATTCGATGCCGGCTCTTTGATTAAAACCTCTTTCCACATAGCGAGCCTTGTACTGAATAATGCTACCATTCTTATTTCTTTTAATTCGGAAAATCCATTTGCATCCCACTACATTTTGTGACATAGATGAAGGTACAAGATCCCAAGTTCTATTTTTCACCAATGCATTGATCTCTTCATCCATAGCTTTACGCCAAACGGGGTTTTTTAGTGCTTGGGTGATATTTATTGGGATCTCCATTTCGTGGACCTGCGCATTTAAATTTAGTTTACTGATTGGTTTTCTAGTGCCATGTTCTAGTCTTGTGGTCATTTGAGGAGAATGTACATGATTGTTGGGTGTTGAATTTGTAGATGTGGATATATCAAGGTTTGACTGAGATGGAGTAGAGGAAAGCTAAATAGTGATATTAGGAGGTTGAGATTAGTTTGTTGTGGATATAGGAGATGAAATGGGTGAAGTGGGGAATAAGATAGGAGATGTGCTGGAAGGTGGGTTAGTTTGCAATGAACAAGAAGAGGAAGATTGAGTATTTGATAATATATATAATGTGAGAGGTGCCCATTGTTCCACTAGGTCAGATAAGGAGGTAGTTGAATTATTAAGTTCAGAAAAAGGAAAAAAAAATTCTTTGAAATGAACACGACGAGAAATATAAACAAGATTAGTGTTTAATTCGAGACAATAATATGCACTTTGAGCAGATGAATAACCAACAAAAATACATGGTTGAGATTTGAGTTCAAGTTTGTGAGAATTGTAGTGTTTAAGCCATGGGTAGCAAAGACACGCAAAACTTCAAAGCTTGAAATAATTAGGATGTTGGTTGAATAATTTAAAGTAGGGTGACACATTGTTTAGAGTTGGCGCGGGAAGTCGATTAATCAAGCAAACAACTATTGAGCATGCATTTGTCCAATATTCAAGGGGCATTTTAGCAATAGTTAAGAGTGATAGAAATGTCTCAACAATGGTCGATGTCATCGCTCCGAATAGCCATTGTGTTAAAGGGTGTGGGGTGGAGTTGTGAGATGCGAAATTCCATCGATGGACAGGTAGTTACGTAGGCTTTCATATTAACCACCGTTGTCCGAGTAGAGAGTTTTGAGAGGCAATTGAAAGTATTTTTTAGTTAAAGCTTTATAGAGAATGAATACATGCTTTGCATCTGATTTTCGTTTCAAATTATAGAACCAAATGTATTTAGAAAATTGATCAACAAAAATAAGATTATATTTAAAGCCACCATGAGAGTAAATTGGTGATGCCCAAAGATCAGAATAGACATACTGTAATGTCTTGTATTTTACGGTATAATAATTAATTTAATTATTTAAATAATGATTTAGGGATTTAAATGGTTACTTAATTAAATAATAATTAATATTTAATTAATATAAATAATAGAATAACATATTTGATTTCGAAATAGTCGGAAATACTGAATTGACAATATAATGTGAATTGGACAATTTAAAATATATAATTAAGTTTAGAGTTGAATTATATTAACGAATATATTATATAAAGGACAGTTGAACGTATAATTATATTATAAATGTAATCGAGCTCGAAGTGGCACGACAGTTCGCTATTTGTCGATTTCAACTTCAACTGAATATACAGGGTCCGTTTTAAGTTGGATTTCTGTGAAACAAGAAACGTTCCGTGCTGGTGAAGTATATTTTTCTAATGGAAGAGAAAATTTTGGATTTCATTGTGTAGATTTTTATTTATGTCCAAATCAAATTTTTAAATAGTCGCTATGGAATTCCATTATAATTTATAACGATTTATAAAAGGATTTCTAATTTTAATTGAATATCGATTTGACCCGGATTTGAAATATCGAGTTATAACTCCATATATATTTATTTTGGAGTTGTATGATATTCTATGTGAATATATATGATAATATTTATTTATAAATATTTAATTTAATAATTTTTAAATATATTATATTTAAAATGGGTTTATTTAGAGCATTAAAAATAGACAGTTTTGCAAACAAACTCCGTTTTTCAACGAAACTAATTTTGTTGGATCCGGAATATTAAATTATTGTTAGATTCCAGTTTTCATGATTTTTGGAGTCAGTGTGTGGTCGTACGAATTTTTAATGTGAAAAACAGTCATTGTTTTGACGGTTAAAAATATGCTATGTGAGCAAACGAAGTCGGAATTCGACGAAACCAGTTTCGTTGGGTCCGTAATGTCAAACTGTAGCTACATGTCAATTTCCGAGATTTTTGAATATTGTATGTGATCATAAGGATTTTTAGATGACAAATACGAACAATGATTGATTAAAAACGGATAAAATAATCAATAGAAAAATATCTAAATTCCCTATAAATACCCTAACATAACCTAAGCCCTAGAAAATTTCCATTCTACAGTCAACGATTTTTCCGCCGTTGGTTCCTTATTCCAAAAAGAAAAATCGTAGTTTTAAAAGATCAAATTAAAATTAAACAGAAATCGAAAAATCGAGAGACCAGCTTGTCTAGATTCGTGAAGTGTTTCTCTTCAATCTGGTGTAACTTATGTGAAGTTTGGCGAACTGTATTCCTCGCTGCAAAATTCGAACGAGTGACTGTGAGAGCTTAGGGTTGGAGATTGGCGAATACTGGAGCATTGATTCGAGTTTTAGAGGTCGGTTTTGATCTCGTAGTGGGAAATGGCACGGTTTTGCAAAGTTTCGAGGTGTGCGATGCTTGTTGAGTTCGGTGTTTGTCACCGTAATGCGTGAACTGGCAGTTCGACGCAGGGGTAAAATTGAGTTCGAACACTTCGTTTTGGGGACGAGTTTGTAGAGATTGTACAGGAGATTTCAATGGTGTATTTTATTTCGATTTCCATGAAGTGGAAAAGGGGTTAGGATCGAAGAAGAGCCATGTTTGTAAATAATGCGGAGTGGTGGTTCGTTGGTTTTTGTAACGACCCGGCTTTTTGCTCGGTTTTCTCCGGTAATTAAACCAACTTAAACCGTTCAAAAAGACGGATTGTTAGAGGCACTTACACATTTGCACAAGATGAAAACAACTTTTATGTTATCATTAAAATAATATTACATCAGAGTTACAATGGGTACATTAGAGTACATCGGTTACACAGCGGAAAAGATACTAAACTTAGCGGAAGAATGCGAATGCTCCAAACATAATAGCTCCAGTTAAACCAGAATCCTGCTCCAACTAACTCCAAGGCTAAATCTGCGAACCAAACTACTAGGCTGCCCCTGTAAAAATTATGGGCACCTAGAGTTTAGGTGTGGGAACAATAAACTTCAGGTAAGTCGTGGGACTGGTGTGAGAACTCAAAACAGTTGTCTTTATGGTTTATTTTAAAGTTAGTTAATTCACCAGACCACGCCTGTGACGGCCCGTATTTTTCGACGTTTCGGTTAACGATTAAAACATTTAAATATTTGTTTTGAATTTAAATTGGGGATTTACATGGAGTTTATTTATTTAATCTATTAAATAAGAATATTTTTATTCAATAAATATAAGTGTTTATAATCAATTAAAACTTTCTATCGATATTATTTAGTGAAAATAGAGATATTTCAAACGATTTCAGTATTCGTCGATTTAATTTGATATCTTCTCCATACGATTGAATGGGGATTCGCAATCTATTCGAATGAGTTCAGAATAGTAATATAACCCTAGAAATAGCATTTGTAGCGCTCAAATCGGAGTCTGAAATTTCATGATATTTTACGTTAAATAGAATTACATCGTTACAAATAAATTGGGTAGTAGACGGATATTTTTACCAACGTAGTCTATTTTTAAATTCCCTACCTATTCCTTCCCAACAAAGGAATTCTACAACCCTACCTAACATAGCTGTATGGTTCTTTCCAATCCCGTAGGTCTTCTTCTACTAAGCTACGAAACGTCTTCGTCTACCTCCAGTCTATTCCTGAAGCCTAATGCGTCTACGAAAGACGTTATTCTTATCGTTCATCTCTGCCTATATAAGGAACTATCGTTTTCGTTTATTTTTCATCCTCGCAAACTAATTGGAGGCATTTCAAAGCCTTTATGTTTGTTTCCAATTCCCTCTTTCCAATTAGATTCCAAAATCGAATGCCAAGATAAAACCATGACTTCACTCCTTTTCCCAACTCTAAAACAGGCAGAACCAATTTTAAAGCCGTTCATTTGTTTCCTCCTCTATTTATTCGAAATACCAAATCCTTCGAAGAGAAAAGAAAAAAAGGATGAAAACCCAAATCGAAATCCAGATTTAAGTCCCCTGACTTTCCTGAGGCTCGAATCACGTTAAAGACACTCATGATTTAGGAATCACAATTGAAGAACCACTGAAGCTCAACTCAATACTAATAGTGCTCGCGAATTTGTGGAATCACGATCAAACACTATGTCGTTCCCAGAAGCTCGACACGCGATCACCATCGCAAGATTTTCAAAGCTCGATTCAGTACAGAAACGCTCGTGATTGAGAAAAAGGGTATTGCGATGAGTTTTGGGATGTGCGATAACCTGAGTACGATGCTAGAAAGGGGAAGAAGTGGAAGTCTGATTCTTTGATAAGAGAACTGAGAAGTCGATGACGAACTTGGAGGAAAAGAGTGCGACAATATGAATATGGGTCCGACATTTTTATTGGGATAGCAAGAAAACCGACGATGAACGTGGTGAACATGATTTCTAGAGTGGTGAGATTTTCCGATTTTGGTATTGAACAGTAGGTAATTTTGATTGTCCGATCTTTTATTTTTGTGTTAATGAAATGGTCAGGGAATAAACTGTTTGGATGATGAATTGGAGACAACTAGGGGGAGAGTTCGATTTGTTGTTTCTATGAAGTACAGGAGTTCGAAATGGTGATTGTTTTTTTCAGTGGAGTTTAATTCTTTGATGACAGACTGGGAGGATTGAGGGGGTTCTACAGTGGTTTTTGGTGAAATTTGAACTTTGTTGATGACAGGAAGTTAACAATAAGTGGTATGTCGTGGATGGTGAAGGGGTATAAACATTGTGAAGGGGTTTAGCATGAGTACGGCGGTGGTTTTGTGGTGGTAAAAAGGGATGATAATTTACTACCACATGTTTGGCAAACTGTAGGAGTGGGATAATGCAATATTTGGAGCTAATGGCAGTCGATGATCGTGGAGTTTGCATTGTTATTGGTCGAAGCTGTAAGGTACTTTTGAAAATTTAAAAATATAGAATAATTTATTTATTAGTTTAAATTTAATACGATAATTAATCGGTAAATAAAAGTAATAATCGTAGGAATGAATTTATTCAAAATAGTTCAAGACAATTTGTAGACACGACAATCCAGAAATTAACAGGATATCCAGCTAAGGAAAAACCAAGGTGAGTTAAACTCACTCAGTTAAATTATTGGGAACTATTTTTAATAGTTCAAATTTTATTGCTTGCTCATTGGATGATAATTGCTTGATATATAGTGATAATATTATATAATAATAATAATATTGGTGATTGGATAATGCCCGCAGTACCAATAGCGGATGCCGCAGTACTGTTAGCGGATGATTTCCCTATACGCCCCAAAATATATATAGTGGATGACCTTTTATACCGCGATATCCTGCCTCGAAGCAGGATGGGTATTTTTATTGTTGACTAACATCTGTGGATGCAGGAAAAACAGGTTGGAGGGATCCAACTGGATTCCTCAACATTTATTTTATTTGTTTTCATGTATATGCTGATACATGATATGATTTATCACCAGTGACATTTGATAATTTGTTTGGATGTGTATTAACATTGGACCCTTATTTTAGATATTCTTGAATGTCAAAATAATAGATGGATTTTAAAACAGAATTTTAAATATAATATGTTTAAAGGGAATTTAAGATATTTATTTAGAAACCACATTTATAAATAGAAATGAAAGTAGAGACGACTATTGAATTTTTAAGGAAGAGGATTATTATTTTAAAGAAAGGTTAATTATCATATTAATAGTAAATAATAAAGTGAAGTATTTCTATTTTAGATAAAAATGTGGAAATGAATTATCATTTAGTTAATAATAATCAGAGCAATAATCGAGTAATTAGAATTCATTTAGTGAAATTATAAAGTACAAGAACTCGTTATAGTTAAAGGAAATATTATATAGAATATTTATTTGGAAATTTAAAGGTAAAAACTATTTTTAATAAATGAAACAAAAAGTAGATTTTATAAACGATGTTTATAAAGAAGTAGAACATTCGAGGATTTAAAAACATATTTCGAATGTAAATTTGGAAGGAGAAAGAAATGCGAGTTGAACTAATTGAAAAGAAAACTACAAATTGGATTATATGAATAACTCTATATTAAGAGTTATAATGGAATTGTAACTTGAAACTTGATTTATGGAATCGAGTCTAGATTGATTTGTATTGGAATTATTATTCACGATTAAAGTGAATAAGGAGAATAAAATAAGTAGTGTGGGAAAATAGGAATTTATAAAGGTAAGTTAAAAAGTTTTTTTTTGAAATTATAAATTCTTATTGAATAATATAATATAGATTATATTAAAGAATTTTACATACGGTTTATAAATAAAAAATTATTAAAATTTGCAAATGATGGAAGTGATAGTAGAATTGCAACTTGTGATTGCAAATGTAGAATCAAATCGACAAATTTAGTCCAGAATGGATTTGTATTAAGGGTTATCATTCACGGGTGAGGTGAAACTGGGTTGAAGTGAATATATTGCGAATGAGAAATTTTGGGAGGAAGTTAGAAAAGGGTTTTGAAATTATAAATCCAAATTGAATTTTAGTAGAACTAATTTGAAGAATATAATATAGATTATAGTAAAGAACTTTACATATGATTTATTAATAATAAATATTATTATTTGCAAATGATAGTTATATATAATATTTTAAATCAGAAGTTATAAATAAAGTTGAATGAAGCTTATTGAAACGAAACTAGAATGAGTGGAACAAACATATACAAATGTTTGTAAAACTTATTTATGGGTTAAAGACTTGTTAAAACCTGGTTTACTAATGTAAACGGAATTGATTTGGGTAATGAAAATATTTCGTTATAAGAAAAGTCTTGATTCAATTTAGGAATTAATATTTAGCAAATATTTTGCAAATCAAACCCTTAAGGGAATATTTTATAAAGGCTGTAGCAATGTTTTGTAAATGTTATTTATAAGTAAAATATTTGAATAGTTATAATTTGAGATAAACATTTCATTTAAAATGGTAATTTATATTGGAAATTTTATTCGTTTAGGAATTTAGAAATGAAGTTGATGGAATTAGAAACTGATTGGAGATTAGTTAAGATGAATGGTTTACTGAGTATCGATCTGATGTTGGTTTCGGCCTTTGGGGTTGATACTTAGGGAATTATTCTCTTACTAGTGTACGGTTAGGGACTAATGACCAAGATGAGAAAAACGTGATTAAAGTGTTTTAAAGTTGAACCGGTTTTGAATATTCTTATACTAATATAAGAACAAAACTGAGAATTTCAAGGTGTTGTGATAATTACGAAGTTTGATCAATGAATGATTAATTAAAGGGGCGAGTATTAAATCAATAAATTTAATTTCCTTTTTATGGATGAATGGTTGTTTTTATTTGATAGTTAAATAACTGACTATCAAATCTAGCCTAAAGTGATTGTTGGTACGGATTGATCGAGATTGAATTTATATTCGAAAACCATTCCAACCAGTAAATACGTAAACGTTGGAGATATTTGATGCGAATCGAGATGGAGTAAGTGAAGACCGTAGATCTTCATAAAATGGAAGAACTACTTAAATTCTCAGGTTTAGCGGCCAGAGATATACTGCGGTTCTGTCGTGGTTGGAATTTACAGATTACAAGGACTTCTTGCCACTAATCTATAGGGTGATTCCTAGGATGTGGTAGGAGGGTGCCTTCGGTTTGTCCAGACCCAGGATAACTTATATGGACGAATGTCCGACAAAGTATTTCCAAAAGAATTACGTACGTTGGTTTTTACAAATGTATTTCTGTTAGTAGTGGAGAAGGGCACTTCTCTTAGCTTAACGACCAGAATATTTTTGTGGACATCAAGTGATTTGGGGGATCAGACGATGTGGCATTCAAAGTGAATGGTGGTCAGATGTTCCATAAGAATATAAATAAATAAACAAATAAATAAATTATGACCTCAAGCCTCATCAACCGGGAAATGACAAAAATCGGGCAGGCAGCATGGCTATGTGGGTTGCACCCATTAGGGTGTATTGTCACCATCAAGAGAATATTCATATTTGTTCCTTCTTTTCACTGCTGTATCTCCCGGGAACGGTTATGTTGCTAGCAACCGTAAGGTGACAATATATTCGATACACTCAAGAGAAATGAGTGATCGGTCATGTATGGGCCGGGTTGCAAGACATTCTTATTGAACCCAGTTTATTCCTCTCTAGAGATACACTATCGGAAGGTGGTTCTATACCTTGTCTTAGTTGGAAATCCAATCTCCAATAAGCGCCCGCTGTTTTGATTGTATACTGTATGTCGAGCATGAGATGCAAGTGTTCTGCTAGATTCTAATTATTTGTATTTAGACACTATTGTAATATCACAACAAGATATTGATTTCAAAAATATTTTGGGTTATCGTAAGGTAAAAACCGTTCGTGTTTATGTGTGGATTGGTCTTACGATTATCCTTTTCTTTCGAAATGATTTTTAATGTTAAAATCAAGTTGGATGCTACCAATAATTTAGTGAGTTTTTATCATGCTGGCTCACCAGACTGACCTATGCGTTTGTAATGCTCGGGTCAGACCGAGTTGTGCAGGTTCAGGATAAGGTATATATTTTAGGAGACCAGACGAAGGAGTATATGTATATATATTATTCCGCTGTGTTTTGTGAATGAGGACAGACTGTTATAACTGTCCAGATGAATGAAATGGCCGCTGTACTCTGATGGAGTGTAAGTATATTTCAAGTTTTTTTCTCAAAAAAGATTATTTCTGTATTATATTTTATTCCGCTGCGATGTCAGATTATGTATTATTGTTCTTTTCTTTCTTCTATTCTTAACTTTCTTTCTTTCTATTTCTCATCCTCTTATTTCTTTCTATTAGCTTTCTGGGATTTCGATACTTGAATTTGGACATGGAGTGTATAAATGTATGGATTCGAGAGTCGAAATTTCCGGGACGCTACAGTTGGTATCAGAGCAATGGTTTAGGAATAACCTTGGCTCTGTGGTATAACTCAATAGAGATGGGGTTTGTAATACCCTAGATTAAGTTTGAGCGTATATATGAGCGCGTATTTGTAGATTTTTAAAAATGTTTTGTATTGTGTTATTTGATCGGTTCAATTTTGAACTAATGACTGACGCAATATTGTTTTGCAAGAAGGGTAAATAAAGTAATTTTGCCCAAATTATATTTTGTATAGAAAAGAAATATTTTCTTATATTTCATTGGTATTTAATTGTTTAATCGTTTGAATAAATTCAAATGAAATGGGAACAGAATAGGATATAGTAAATGATTTTTGGAAATAAAAATCAAAACTTGAAAATATAATTGGAAGCTAATGAAATAAGAATTAATGTTGGATTAGAAATCAGTCTGGTATTAACAGATTGATAAAATGATATGTTGGGCCAAAGTAAATGCAAGGAAATATTAAAATTAAATATGAATTCAATTTGTTGTCGTTGTTTGCTGATTGATTGTTAGATTGGTTGGATAGGAATCCACCAACAATTAATGAATTTAGATGAATAAATTGGAAGCTAAGGAAGAAAATTCCAATGAAATGAGTTGAATGAATCAGAACTTGTCTTAAAAACAAGTTGAAAAGGATTTGGATTAGAATTGAAATTATATTAAATTAAAATGATATATTTATCTAAATGAAGAAGATAAAAATTAGATTCCCATTAAAATTTGGAATTGAATAACATGAATTCAGATGAATTGAGTAAATGGATTTTTGTAAAAAATAATATGAATTATGAAGTAAAGATAACTAATGTGAGAAATCAATTAGTTATAATAAAAATTAATGTAACACCCCGCCTCCGCTAGGGTCACACGCAAAGGAATGCACTAGCTTTAGAGGGGCATTATTGGTAAACATGCACAGAAATATCACAAGACAGAACATATAAAATAGCGGAAGTAAAATCAAACTTCATAACATGAATAAATAAGGTCTAAAGCCTTTTACATCAGAGTACATCAAAACCTGTCTTGCAATAGTAAAGAAGCATAAAGACATTTTCATAAATTATTCCCCAAGTAAAAACAGTAAAGTAGCCATTAGCCAAGAAAAGTCCAAGCCATCCATGATGACCTTCAAGCAGAAGAAGTCTGAACTAAACAACAGTATTTCCTCCCTGTAACCTGGGGGGGAACAGAAGAAAAGAGGCGAAACAAAACGGGTCAGTCAAAAAGACTGAGTAAGCCCTATCTACTATTAGCATAAAAACTAGTAAAGTTAACTGACATGAGAAACTAAGATGAACATAAGCATGATAACAAGATAGATAAGCTAAATCAAAATAACAGGATGAACTACTGAACTCAGATAAACTAAGGTGTCATGATAAATTACGATGTCAAGATAAAACAAGGTATCACATCGTCAGGTTTCTATCAAGTATAATATCCCCAAGATATCTGTCACGTATAACGCCCCGTGATATCTATCCTGTATTTTAGCTCTGCACCTACCGTACTAGTATCCCCACCGTGTCATGTGTTAACCAAGAATGACCCTCACTCAAAAGTCGTGTAATGGTCCATGTCAACCTAATATATCGCATATATAGGTTACTCAACTTGTATGTTTTATTCCATGTAAATGTTCAGTCCCTTGCCGTAGACCATACGGGCTTTCCCATGAGATTCTATATTACTTTAACATAGTTCCATGATCCTTAAGATCGGTTTGGACTGTTACCCTAAACCTAGCTAGGGTCTTCGAACATGAATTATTGTTTGTACAACTAGGACTTATGCTACCTAGGGCTGCTAGGGATTATGCTTACCTATTGCACGTTTTCGTATCTCGGTTTGGGTTCAACCCCCTAGGGCCACTAGGGATTACGCTAACCGCCAACAGCGCCCTTTTTCCCACGCATTCATCGTGAATCGCTTTTCCATGACTGTATGCACATGTATCACATCGTGCCATCCGAGTCCTATCACAGGGCAAATCAAGAAATACAGGACTCGGTCGGGAGCTTTCGATTTATCTGCCGATGCAGATGCTAAGGTCTGTTTTTCTTATACGTGGCTATGGTCCCACGAGACCACTCCCTCAACTAGTGAAAGACAAGACAGGATAAATCATGTATGAGAACACAACACTGGCCAACCCACATCCAAGCCTTACCGCAACCATAATTAGATAGCAATTATGGTCTTTTGGGTGTTCTCTGTCTTTCCGTACGTACACGCTTGACCAAAGATGGTAGGTAGCCTGACGAAATGCTATCTAGGGTACGACCGTGTATCGTCGACTATCCCCTATCCATCCCCGTCTTTAGGTCGCTCGTATAGCAACCAAGGCATACTCTTGGTTCTTCTAACGCAGACCTTAACCTCTCATGAGCCTAGTATAATCACCTGGCAGCTCATAGAGGGATACCAAGAATATCCTCACGTTCCCCGAAGCCGCTGCTTCGTTACCCAGTTCGCTGGAGCCTTTATCTAAATGAGATACTTGCTCCTACTCGTATACTTAAACGATGACCTACCATATCAGGTTACTCATCTATCTATGAACTGGTCTAAATTTCCTTGACTAAGAATCATTACTTAGTTATTCTTCAACTAAGGTTTACCACTTAGCATTGTTCCCGTTATCCTTGTTAACTACGGTTATCCACCTAATCCTCAGAACTAGGGTTTACATAATGGATTAAGTGTCACTTAAGTTCATGACTTAACCCGTCTACAAATCCTGTCAAAATTGGCTAAGTATCCAAGTTCAAGGCTTAACCCTACAAACCATGCTCAAGTTGGTTAAGTATATTAAGCAATTCACGACTTAACCTCGTCCAATTATCATTCTAGATTGGTTAAGTATATATTAACTTGACCCTATCAATTTACTTAGTCAAATCGGTCAAGTGTATTCAAGCGATTCGTGACTTAGCCTTATCATGTTTTCACGCTATATTGGTTAAGTATTGGTTAACTTAACCACAATAAATTAACGAGTTAGATTGGATATGTATAGGTCACTTAACCACATCAATTCATCATGTTTAGATTAGTTAAGTGTTTAACTTAACCCCATTAAACTACCAAGTGGGATTAATTAAGTCTAGGCTAACTTAACCCCATCCGAATTCCATGTTTAGACTAGTTGAGTCTAATCTTAACCCCATTCGTTAACCGTATTTTTCGGTTAAGCGTCATTAAGAAAACTTACTTAACCTTACCAAGTTATCGCGTTGGATTGATTAAGTGTTGGTTAACTTAACCCCATCCACTAGTCATATAAAAATGGTTAAGTGTCATTAGGCAAATCAAGTTACTTAACCTACCCAACCTTGTCATGTTTTGTTAAGTATCATTAGCCTAATCAAATTACTTAACCCATTTGTCCATGTCATATTTGGTTAAGAGTCATTAATCAAATTAACTTAACCCTATCATGTGGCATTAATTACTTAATGCACCTTCACCTCTCACATTAGACTTTGTTGTGGTTACTAGTTAAGCCAGTCGGTTCCGGGTAGCTTTACACCACAACTTGGTCTAACCTCGGGTTCAAGCACAACATGACCAACTTCTCACATTGGGTCCTATTGTTTGCAACTACTAGTTAGGCCGGTCGGTTCCGGGTAGTTTTACGTTGCAAAACTCAACCCAACCTCGAGTTGGCCACACTTATATTATCTAAGTGTCATGTCCATCATATTTCCCAAAAAATGTTACAAGTTTTCAAGCATTTGGGTAGACCTAACTTTATAGGTAAATTCCCAAAGGGTATACCTAACTTAATAGGTAAATTTCCAAGCTTATGTTTTTATGCATACTTACATGTCAACTTCCTTGTTATATTTCAAGTCATGTTTTCAAGTTGTATTTTCATGTCATTAGAAATTACCCATAACATAACCCAACGCTTTTAAACTCGCATATACGTTCGCGACAATGTAATGGATTAAAAGAAGAGACTTGGCAAAGGCATGACAAAAATGGATATTAAGCCACAAGTTAATCATGGTGGCAAATGAGGCACAAATGTGTTCATTAACTTGCATGTTACATTCTTAAGCCTCAAAACATGCATAAACCCAAACTTGGCACATAAGCGAATCATGGTGACAAAAGATATGGAATGATGACTAGTAACTCGCATATATCATCATATAAGGGTTATGACTTCATATGCAAGTTGACATAAAGGTTATGAGGGTTCTCATGTTGCCTAATGCAACATTTCAACATAAAGGTTGTAGCTTTTAGCTCACAAGATCAAGATAATGACTTCATAAACTTGCATGACATGATAGCATGTATCATACTCAATGATCAAACCCAAACTTGCAACATGAACATTTAACTTCATAGTTAATATCTAAGAGTAGGGAAAGGGCTTACATTGCTATGAAGGCACAAAAGATACGACAAATCCCTTATGCAATCAAATAGACCCAAAATGCAAGCTCTAACATAAAAACCCTTGAGCCAAAATGATCAAAACCCTTGCTTTATGATGCAAAGATAGAAACTTGACTTGAATGCAAGCTAATGACACTCATACAAGCTTGAAAACACTTGTATGCATGGAAAATCTCTCATAGAAACCATTTAGAAATTTATGAAGAGAGTGGAGGCCATGAGAGGTAAAATTTTACCATAGTTTAGTTGCATGAATGAATAATGAGGATTTAGGATAGGTTAGGGTCTTATTTATAGATTAGGCAAGTGTTTTAGGCCATAGCATTAAACCTAGATTCAATCCAAGCCATCAAAGCATGTCTTGGGGAAGAAGTCAAGTGTAGGAACCATCTAGGGCCTTTAGATTAAAGATGAACCATGAGAACCATCCAAATGCAAAATCTGCATTTGAGCGAATCGGCCCACGGGTTGACAGCCAAACACCCTGGATTAACCCCTAGTCGACCCAGCGGGCTCGGGTCGACCTCAAAAATCGGCCGGTTCGGTTATTCCCCTCTCCCAATTCGCTGTTTTGAACATTTTTGCATATTTATTTATTTAATTTTCAATTATATATATATATATATATATATATCAATATGTATATATTTCTCTGCGCAACCCATTTCACTTAATTAAGTATACTTTAATTTGGGAATTTTTCGTGAAACTTCGCGAGGCCATATCTTGGTCATACAGACTCCGATTTTCGAAAACTCGGACTCTATTTCGCGTATTTTTCCGAGATGAACGCAATGGCATAGCTCGTTTCCCTTGATTCAGATTTTACAGTTTAATTCTGCCTCCATTTATGTTATAACAGGTTATTGAAAATACAGGTTGTTACATTCTCCCCACCTTTTAGGATTTCGTCCCCGAAATCTCCAAGTTAGGAAGAACATATCCTACCATCCATCATCCATCTACTCAAAACATCATCCACAAGCAACCATTGTCCTTAGATGATTTCTAATGCTGTATGAATATATGCAAAACGTGTGTGTACATGTTCCTTAGCTAATGCTAATGATCAGGCCTGAATAATCTTTCTAATGCAAAATATGTATAGTGCCATGAATCCAACATGTATGCAAATAGTCCTAGTCATATAGATACTATATGCGTGCACAATCATTCATTCATATGCAACAACCGCACGATAATACATTCGATTTCATCCATAAACAAGTATAAATACTCGTGCATATGTGTAACGACCCGTGTTTTTCGACCATTTGAATATGAATATTTAAATTAGTTTTAAATATTATGTTGGGAATATTGATGGAATTTAATATTTAATTCGTTATTAAAACGAAGTTGAACGTTATAATTTATATATATATTATAAATCGAGCTTTAAAATGGCGTGCAGTTCGTAATATTTGGTTTTGAACTTCAACTGAGGATACAGGATTCGATATAAGTCGGATTTCTATGAAACCAGACACGTTGGGACAGTATTGACGATAATTTTCATATGAAAGAGAAAAATCCAGATTTCGTGTTATAGTTTGATAGTTATGGCCAAATCAAATTTTGAAATAGTCGCTATGGAAAATCGTTATTAAATTATAGGCCTTTAAAAGGGCCGTTTTGCAAACGGACTCAGATTTCGACAAAATCAGTTTCATTAGAACCGTATCGCTAAGTTATTATCAGAAAGTCAAACGGCGTGGCAAACCGATGTCGTATGTGACCACGGTAGCCGTAAACGCCCGTTCAATTTCTATAGCGCGCATTTAAATAAATAAAAGGGATATTAGAGTGTAACTTGAGCAGACAATCGAATTAGGTCGCGAAACCAGTTCCGTTGAGTTCGTATCGTCGATTAGAGTCAGGATAGGTATATAGTTTGTTATTTTTAGAGATCGAGAAATTTGGCGTTAAAAAGGGTAGGGCGGTTCAGGGTAAAAACAGCCTACCGGGGCAACAGTCTCAGAATGCGACGAAATTAGTGCCGTTGGGTTCGTATCGAAAAGTTGTTATCGATGTTCGCAGTTTCAAGTGGATTTTATTTATCTGGTGACCGTGGAAAAATTAAATGCGGGTTCATTTCTGGTTTCATAAAGGAAAATTTTCCATACGACCTCGGATTGCAATGAAACTTGTCCCATTGGATCCGGAATGTCTTTTTACACCAAGATTAGCCTTTTTATCAGTAAACAGGAATCGATTATTTTTAGTTTTCGTGATACTTTACGGTGAAGTTTTGTAATAAAATAAAATAAACTTAACCCACGTTTCACCTACCCTATATTCCACCATTCCCAGTTATTACCGCGGCTTGTCCTTCTTTTCATACCCTGTAGCCTTGAAATGAAGCAAACACAACAGTTAAAAACATCTTTTTCCTTTGCTCCAATCAAATTTGTTCCTTGCCTGGCAAACAACTAACCCGTGCCGACAAAGCTTCTCATGGGAATTTTCACCTACTGAGCAGACCTAAATATATTACAATATCCTTTCCGTGGCCGCCACGTTCTAATTCCCCTATATAAAGCCTGCCTTATTCTTTTCGGCGAACATAGCAAACTTGGAAAAGGAAAACAAACACAAAGCTTCATATCAATCATATTTATTATAATAAAGTATATATATAATATGGAGATGAAAGCGGGTTCGTTAGTCCTTGTTCAAAGTAGTGAAGGGTGCGGGTTTTGTATATAGCCGGTATGAGTTTCCGTATGTATATACAAATGAAGTAGGGAGTAGCGTGTAGAGATGATGATGGAGTGAAGTAGGAATGGCTGTTGTATTTTCGCCGTGAAGGAGGTCAGTGGGTGTCCAAAAGTTGAGAGGAAATAGAAGAAGAGGAGGAGCTTGCGTTGGGTTACAAGCAAGAGAATGGGGAACGGTTCATGAGGATGCGTATGGAAGAAAGGTAGTGAAAATGGAAGGGTGCATGGTAGTTTAGTGGTGTACCGAGTGGATGGCGGTGGAGTTCTGTTCGGGCGGTGGCGTGAGAGGCGGTTGCGTGGGGGCGTATAGCTGGAGTGCGGGTTCTTTTAAATCAACGGTGGAAGAAAGTGAATAGTAGAATAATGAGTAAGTGGTAATTTAATGTTTGGTTATTATTATATAATATACTAGTTTATATAGTACCCGTGACCACCTGGATGGATTTCAATTGTGGCAAGTGGAATTTAGATCTTTCCTAATTGTGATTTTATAAATATAAGTTATTTGCCTAATTATATTACTAATGTAATCATCATTAATCTAGAGTTAATATAACATGGCCTTTGTAATTATGTGTAGAACCTGACCTGAAGTTAGAGTATTGTGCTCCATTCATAACTAGATAATGCGTGGCCTTAAACCATGATTTGGGACCTTAAAATCAACGATAATTGGTTTATTGATGATAAATAGTATTAGTTTAGTTTAAGGTTTTAACATATACATTTTGGAAAATTCTAGAAGAGTTAGGAAACGCCTAATATTGGTTATGTGACGTAAGTATAATAGTAAAGATTCGGTGAACCAGTTTATAGAATTATAAAGAGATAAATGAATAAACATATTGGTTAAATTAGATTGTGTATGTGAAATTCGTTTATACATATGCAGCATTGGATCAAATAAGGAGTATTAGAACAGACAAGACTGAACGCAGCCGGAAGCCTGTAAAGCAGACCGTTTTGACGACGACAAAGTGAGTTAAACTCACTCAGTTACCCTTTTTATATTTTATATAAATTGGGTATTTTTATTCTTGTGTGCTCTGCTTGCCAATGGTTGACTGTTTGCTAGTGATATATTTATTTGTTGATTTAACTGATGAAATTAAACTGTGTTTAATTTCAGTGAAATACCAAATCGTTATTTTTAACGATTGATTCCAATAAAGGTAACTCACCTTGGTTGGTCACGTTTATAAAATAAACGTGTTTTCGTTTGAACTGGAGGAACTGATGAAAATGTTTTGTTGGTTAGTTGATATAAGATGGTTGCTAATTGCTATGATATATCAGTTAAATGGAATTGTTTGACCTGGTTTGTGATAACCGTTTTGAATACAGGGGAGAACAGGTTGGAGGGATCCAACCGGATTCCTCAAATGTATTATTTATTTTCATATGATCATATATGAATTGATTTGTTTGTGTGATTGATTTGATGGTTGATTATTGACTGGATATTCAACATCTGTTTGGTTTAAACCAATGAGCGATATTGGTTAAGTGTTTGGCAGAGTATGGCCTTTAAAACCAATCGAGTTATAGATATTGATTCACCGTCAGGTGAATCGATAGAGTTGAGGTTATAAAGTTTATTTTATAACCAGAGTTAGATTTGAATTATTTGAATAAAAATTATTTAAGAAAATAAATAAATATTTTATTTGCTTAAGACTTTGATTTGTTATGAATTTATTTTGCAAAGCAAATGCTGATGTTAATCAGATTTACCAGTTGAAGAATAAGAAAGGAATTAAATGGTTAAATCTTGAAATTTGTTTTGTAAACAGAATCTATTTTAAATTAATTATATTTTTAATTGATTTAAAGCAAGGATTGTTGAAATCGGTTAAGAAGATAATCAAGTTTTTGAGTTTATTAAATCGACCGTTTGGAATTAGAATGGTTTACCAAGTTAATGTGTTTTGACTAAAATAGTTAAACGAATATTGTTTGAATTTAAATAAGGATTTAAAAGGGATTTAATCTTTAATTTAGTTAATAAAGGGATTAACTACTAAAGTAGTAAATGTTTGAAATAAGTTATTAATGATGAATTTAGGAAAAATATATTTTTAAATGGGAATTCATTTAAAAAGTTACCGAATGTGAGATGCAAGCCAATTGAATGGTGAAAGGAAATAAACGTACTAAATTATATGAATTAAGTGAAAGGAGATTACGATAAAAAGGGTTTATTATAAACCAGAGGTTTTAAGTGAGATTCAAAGTGTTAAGACGTTAATTTTACATTAACGTTATTTGAAAACGAGATCTAGTAAAAAGGAGAATTTTAAATGAAATTTCAAAATGGGAAATTGAATATATTTATTCGAGATAGAATTAGCCAAACATAATTATTGGGCTAAGTTGCCATTTCGTACGACTGCTAGCGTAATTCGCAGGGCTGCAGATAGCCTACGGCGGTCGGATGTTTCCTGAGGGAATCAGGCGTAACCATTGTGATCGCTGTGATCTAGAGTCAAGCGAATGGATTTAAGTCGAGTATTAGTTAATCAATTAGAGTTAAATCGAATTAGAGTTATTCAAATATCGTATTTTTGAATATTAAAGAATTGGAAGTTTCAAATTTAACAAAAAGGAAGTTAGTTTGTCAAAGGCCAACTGATGCTAAATACTGAACCAGTGAACTCATTGGAGTGTCATGTTTGAAACACTGTATATTTTGATAGTTAAAACACCGACTATCAAATCTGACCAATACGATTGTTGGTATGGAAAGACCGGGATCGAATGTATATTCGAAAACCATTCCGACCAACAAATACGTGAAGATCTCAGGAGATGATCGAGATGGAGCATTGAAGACCGTGGGTTTTCATAAACGGAAGGACCACTAATATTCTCTGCCTGGCAAGCAGAGATAAGTTGTGATTCTGTCGTAGTTGGAATCTACGGGATTGCAAGGACTTCTCGCTATTGATCCATGGGGTGATTCCTATATGGATGCAGTAGGAGAGTGCCTTCGGTTCATCCTGTTCCTGGATGACGTATATGGACGAATGTCTGACAGAGTATTTCCAAAGGATCACGTACGTTGATTTCTTCAAACGTACGATAGTTGTTGGCAGGGAATTGCCATTCTCTAGCTTCCGGCTAGAGTATTTTTGTGGACGTCAATTAGTGATATCTGATGGATTTGACGATGTGGCATTCAAAGTAAATGGCGACCAGATGTCAAGAGTTAATTCTGGCCTCAAGCCTCATCAACCGGGAAATGACAAAAATCGGGCAGGCAGCATGGCTATGTGGGTCGCTCCCATTAGGGTGTATGATCACCTATCTAGAGGAAATCCTATTGTTTCTTAAATCTATGTTTCGATGCTGTCCCTTGTCGGGAGACGGTTGCTGATCCCAACCGTCGGTGATATACATTCGATACACTCAAGCGAAATGAGTGGTCGGTCATGTGAGGGCCGGGTTGCAAGAAGTTCTTGTTGAACCCAGTGTATTCGTCTCTAGAGATACACGATCGGAAGGTGGACCCATACCTTGTCAAGTCGGAATCCAATTCCCAATAAGTGCCTGCGGGTTTTGATTGTATACTATATATGTGAAGCGTGAGATGCAAGCGTTCCACTAGATTGTTATTTACTTGTATCTAGACATTATTATAATATCAGACAAGATATTGGTTTCAAACTGTTTTGGGTTATCGTAAGGTAAAAACCGTCCGTGTTTATGTGTGGATTTGGTCTTACGATTATCCTTTCTTTTGAAAAGATTTTTGAACTTTAAAATCATGATTGGATGATTTACCCTTATTACTGTGCGAGTTTATCTCACTCTGGTTCACCAGACTGACCCGGTGTTTTGTAAATGCTCGGGTTAGGCCGGGTTGTACAGGTTCAGGTTATCGACTGCTATGAAGAGACGAGCTGGAAGAGTCCAGACGTATGATATTATTATTCCGCTGTGTGTTATATGAGGACAGATTAGTATCACTGTCCAGATGTGTACTCTGATATTGTATGTATTTCAAGAGCTTTCAATAAAGGTTATTTCTGTATTATATTTTGTTCCGCTGTGATGTGAGAACCTGTGTTGTGTTGCTTTCTTCTTCTTCTTCTATTCTAATATTTCTATCTTATCTATTCTCACCCTCTAACTTCTTTCTATTAATGATCTGGAATGTTCGATGTCTGAATAGTCAACATGGTAGTTTGATGTTGATTTTCGGAGTCGAAAATCCCGGTTCGTTACAGTGGTATCAGAGCTATTGGTTAAGTAATTACCTTGGCTCTGTGGCGTGACTCAGTAGAGATGGGGTTAGTAATACCCTAGATTGAGTTTGAGTGTATATATATGAGCGCGTATTTGTAAATTGATATAAAAACTGTTTATATTGTGTTGATTGGTTTGACGAGTAGTTTATGAATTCTGGTCGATACAGTAATGCAAACTGTGTCGATAAGTGTTTCTAAACTCTTGAACAGAATAATTCGACACAGTATGTTTTTGAAAGAGGGTAAATGAAATAATTTTACCCAAATGGTATTTGAATATAAAAGAATGATTAACATTTGAAATATTATAGTATATTGGATGTGTCGCTTGGTTATAATTGGAATGGTTATATAAATAACCAATTAGAATTCGTGTAATATGAAAACAGATGAATTAAATCTGAAATCTAAATAAAAAAAAATTGGAATTAAAATTCCCAAAAGTGGGAAAAGTGTTGTAAATAAACTTGGATTGAATATATGAGATTTTAAAATCCTGGGAGATTTTAAATTTGTTACAAGCATTGAAAGGGATATTTTGAAATAGATTTCCAAATGAAAAGTGTTTAAATACAGTTTTGAAAGTGATATAGTATTGAACTCACTTTGATAGCTGGGAAATAACTCTGAGGATGCTGGCCACATCATCAGTGTGCATTTCCGAGTTCTAAGTGACGGATTACTACCAAAATTTTGTTTTGAATTGCTTTGGGAAAGACAAGTTGTTTTGAACCCTGAAAGGGAATATTTGATTTTTGAAAAAGGTTGAACTGTTTGAAAACTCCCAGGGAAATTGTTTGAACAAAGAAAATTTAATTAGAAATTGGGAAAGCAAATATGATTTGAATTGAATTGAAACCAATTAACTGGAAATCGAATCGGGATATAATATATCAAGTAGGATCAGATTTTGAATTGTGGAGGCAGGAATCTGAAATGGTGCTGGCCTGGTAAGTTAAGAGTTGAGATTAATATGGATTGAGATGGAGTTCAGAATGTGATTTGGCTTGGACGCGTGAAGGATTTGGTTATGAGGATAGAATTTGGAATTTCGTTTGGGAATGCATTTGAATATGCTGACAGGGTGGCAGATGGAGAGGATATAATGATATGCTCGACAAAAAGGTACACGTTTATTTTTATATGGGTTTGGTGATTTATGGGCCTGTTTGGCAAGCTGCTTGGCTGTTTTATTTTCTTTTAGTTTGAAGAAGGCCTAGAAAGGCGAGTTGTGGTTGTATTGATTGAGCCGTACAGAGGAGGTGCTGGCGAAATTTTTCGGAAATTTAAAGTGTTAGAAAATTTTCAATACTTTAGAAAATATTTATTTATGAAATTGAATTGGTTTCTGATTAAAAATAAAATTAGATTTGAAATTAATGAGTTTATAATGTTCTTTCTTACCTTAGCAATTTCGAGGACGAAATTATTTTAAGGGGGGAAGAATGTAACGACCCGTGTTTTTCGACCATTTGAATATGAATATTTAAATTAGTTTTAAATATTATGTTGGGAATATTGATGGAATTTAATATTTAATTCGTTATTAAAACGAAGTTGAACGTTATAATTTATATATATATTATAAATCGAGCTTTAAAATGGCGTGCAGTTCGTAATATTTGGTTTTGAACTTCAACTGAGGATACAGGATTCGATATAAGTCGGATTTCTATGAAACCAGACACGTTGGGACAGTATTGACGATAGTTTTCATATGAAAGAGAAAAATCCAGATTTCGTGTTATAGTTTGATAGTTATGGCCAAATCAAATTTTGAAATAGTCGCTATGGAAAATCGTTATTAAATTATAGGCCTTTAAAAGGGCCGTTTTGCAAACGGACTCAGATTTCGACAAAATCAGTTTCATTAGAACCGTATCGCTAAGTTATTATCAGAAAGTCAAACGGCGTGGCAAACCGATGTCGTATGTGACCACGGTAGCCGTAAACGCCCGTTCAATTTCTATAGCGCGCATTTAAATAAATAAAAGGGATATTAGAGTGTAACTTGAGCAGGCAATCGAATTAGGTCGCGAAACCAGTTCCGTTGAGTTCGTATCGTCGATTAGAGTCAGGATAGGTATATAGTTTGTTATTTTTAGAGATCGAGAAATTTGGCGTTAAAAAGGGTAGGGCGGTTCAGGGTAAAAACAGCCTACCGGGGCAACAGTCTCAGAATGCGACGAAATTAGTGCCGTTGGGTTCGTATCGAAAAGTTGTTATCGATGTTCGCAGTTTCAAGTGGATTTTATTTATCTGGTGACCGTGGAAAAATTAAATGCGGGTTCATTTCTGGTTTCATAAAGGAAAATTTTCCATACGACCTCGGATTGCAATGAAACTTGTCCCATTGGATCCGGAATGTCTTTTTACACCAAGATTAGCCTTTTTATCAGTAAACAGGAATCGATTATTTTTAGTTTTCGTGATACTTTACGGTGAAGTTTTGTAATAAAATAAAATAAACTTAACCCACGTTTCACCTACCCTATATTCCACCATTCCCAGTTATTACCGCGGCTTGTCCTTCTTTTCATACCCTGTAGCCTTGAAATGAAGCAAACACAACAGTTAAAAACATCTTTTTCCTTTGCTCCAATCAAATTTGTTCCTTGCCTGGCAAACAACTAACCCGTGCCGACAAAGCTTCTCATGGGAATTTTCACCTACTGAGCAGACCTAAATATATTACAATATCCTTTCCGTGGCCGCCACGTTCTAATTCCCCTATATAAAGCCTGCCTTATTCTTTTCGGCGAACATAGCAAACTTGGAAAAGGAAAACAAACACAAAGCTTCATATCAATCATATTTATTATAATAAAGTATATATATAATATGGAGATGAAAGCGGGTTCGTTAGTCCTTGTTCAAAGTAGTGAAGGGTGCGGGTTTTGTATATAGCCGGTATGAGTTTCCGTATGTATATACAAATGAAGTAGGGAGTTGCGTGTAGAGATGATGATGGAGTGAAGTAGGAATGACTGTTGTATTTTCGCCGTGAAGGAGGTCAGTGGGTGTCCAAAAGTTGAGAGGAAATAGAAGAAGAGGAGGAGCTTGCGTTGGGTTACAAGCAGGAGAATGGGGAACGGTTCATGAGGATGCGTATGGAAGAAAGGTAGTGAAAATGGAAGGGTGCATGGTAGTTTAGTGGTGTACCGAGTGGATGGCGGTGGAGTTCTGTTCGGGCGGTGGCGTGAGAGGCGGTTGCGTGGGGGCGTATAGCTGGAGTGCGGGTTCTTTTAAATCAACGGTGGAAGAAAGTGAATAGTAGAATAATGAGTAAGTGGTAATTTAATGTTTGGTTATTATTATATAATATACTAGTTTATATAGTACCCGTGACCACCTGGATGGATTTCAATTGTGGCAAGTGGAATTTAGATCTTTCCTAATTGTGATTTTATAAATATAAGTTATTTGCCTAATTATATTACTAATGTAATCATCATTAATCTAGAGTTAATATAACATGGCCTTTGTAATTATGTGTAGAACCTGACCTGAAGTTAGAGTATTGTGCTCCATTCATAACTAGATAATGCGTGGCCTTAAACCATGATTTGGGACCTTAAAATCAACGATAATTGGTTTATTGATGATAAATAGTATTAGTTTAGTTTAAGGTTTTAACATATACATTTTGGAAAATTCTAGAAGAGTTAGGAAACGCCTAATATTGGTTATGTGACGTAAGTATAATAGTAAAGATTCGGTGAACCAGTTTATAGAATTATAAAGAGATAAATGAATAAACATATTGGTTAAATTAGATTGTGTATGTGAAATTCGTTTATACATATGCAGCATTGGATCAAATAAGGAGTATTAGAACAGACAAGACTGAACGCAGCCGGAAGCCTGTAAAGCAGACCGTTTTGACGACGACAAAGTGAGTTAAACTCACTCAGTTACCCTTTTTATATTTTATATAAATTGGGTATTTTTATTCTTGTGTGCTCTGCTTGCCAATGGTTGACTGTTTGCTAGTGATATATTTATTTGTTGATTTAACTGATGAAATTAAACTGTGTTTAATTTCAGTGAAATACCAAATCGTTATTTTTAACGATTGATTCCAATAAAGGTAACTCACCTTGGTTGGTCACGTTTATAAAATAAACGTGTTTTCGTTTGAACTGGAGGAACTGATGAAAATGTTTTGTTGGTTAGTTGATATAAGATGGTTGCTAATTGCTATGATATATCAGTTAAATGGAATTGTTTGACCTGGTTTGTGATAACCGTTTTGAATACAGGGGAGAACAGGTTGGAGGGATCCAACCGGATTCCTCAAATGTATTATTTATTTTCATATGATCATATATGAACTGATTTGTTTGTGTGATTGATTTGATGGTTGATTATTGACTGGATATTCAACATCTGTTTGGTTTAAACCAATGAGCGATATTGGTTAAGTGTTTGGCAGAGTATGGCCTTTAAAACCAATCGAGTTATAGATATTGATTCACCGTCAGGTGAATCGATAGAGTTGAGGTTATAAAGTTTATTTTATAACCAGAGTTAGATTTGAATTATTTGAATAAAAATTATTTAAGAAAATAAATAAATATTTTATTTGCTTAAGACTTTGATTTGTTATGAATTTATTTTGCAAAGCAAATGCTGATGTTAATCAGATTTACCAGTTGAAGAATAAGAAAGGAATTAAATGGTTAAATCTTGAAATTTGTTTTGTAAACAGAATCTATTTTAAATTAATTATATTTTTAATTGATTTAAAGCAAGGATTGTTGAAATCGGTTAAGAAGATAATCAAGTTTTTGAGTTTATTAAATCGACCGTTTGGAATTAGAATGGTTTACCAAGTTAATGTGTTTTGACTAAAATAGTTAAACGAATATTGTTTGAATTTAAATAAGGATTTAAAAGGGATTTAATCTTTAATTTAGTTAATAAAGGGATTAACTACTAAAGTAGTAAATGTTTGAAATAAGTTATTAATGATGAATTTAGGAAAAATATATTTTTAAATGGGAATTCATTTAAAAAGTTACCGAATGTGAGATGCAAGCCAATTGAATTGTGAAAGGAAATAAACGTACTAAATTATATGAATTAAGTGAAAGGAGATTACGATAAAAAGGGTTTATTATAAACCAGAGGTTTTAAGTGAGATTCAAAGTGTTAAGACGTTAATTTTACATTAACGTTATTTGAAAACGAGATCTAGTAAAAAGGAGAATTTTAAATGAAATTTCAAAATGGGAAATTGAATATATTTATTCGAGATAGAATTAGCCAAACATAATTATTGGGCTAAGTTGCCATTTCGTACGACTGCTAGCGTAATTCGCAGGGCTGCAGATAGCCTACGGCGGTCGGATGTTTCCTGAGGGAATCAGGCGTAACCATTGTGATCGCTGTGATCTAGAGTCAAGCGAATGGATTTAAGTCGAGTATTAGTTAATCAATTAGAGTTAAATCGAATTAGAGTTATTCAAATATCGTATTTTTGAATATTAAAGAATTGGAAGTTTCAAATTTAACAAAAAGGAAGTTAGTTTGTCAAAGGCCAACTGATGCTAAATACTGAACCAGTGAACTCATTGGAGTGTCATGTTTGAAACACTGTATATTTTGATAGTTAAAACACCGACTATCAAATCTGACCAATACGATTGTTGGTATGGAAAGACCGGGATCGAATGTATATTCGAAAACCATTCCGACCAACAAATACGTGAAGATCTCAGGAGATGATCGAGATGGAGCATTGAAGACCGTGGGTTTTCATAAACGGAAGGACCACTAATATTCTCTGCCTGGCAAGCAGAGATAAGTTGTGATTCTGTCGTAGTTGGAATCTACGGGATTGCAAGGACTTCTCGCTATTGATCCATGGGGTGATTCCTATATGGATGCAGTAGGAGAGTGCCTTCGGTTCATCCTGTTCCTGGATGACGTATATGGACGAATGTCTGACAGAGTATTTCCAAAGGATCACGTACGTTGATTTCTTCAAACGTACGATAGTTGTTGGCAGGGAATTGCCATTCTCTAGCTTCCGGCTAGAGTATTTTTGTGGACGTCAATTAGTGATATCTGATGGATTTGACGATGTGGCATTCAAAGTAAATGGCGACCAGATGTCAAGAGTTAATTCTGGCCTCAAGCCTCATCAACCGGGAAATGACAAAAATCGGGCAGGCAGCATGGCTATGTGGGTCGCTCCCATTAGGGTGTATGATCACCTATCTAGAGGAAATCCTATTGTTTCTTAAATCTATGTTTCGATGCTGTCCCTTGTCGGGAGACGGTTGCTGATCCCAACCGTCGGTGATATACATTCGATACACTCAAGCGAAATGAGTGGTCGGTCATGTGAGGGCCGGGTTGCAAGAAGTTCTTGTTGAACCCAGTGTATTCGTCTCTAGAGATACACGATCGGAAGGTGGACCCATACCTTGTCAAGTCGGAATCCAATTCCCAATAAGTGCCTGCGGGTTTTGATTGTATACTATATATGTGAAGCGTGAGATGCAAGCGTTCCACTAGATTGTTATTTACTTGTATCTAGACATTATTATAATATCAGACAAGATATTGGTTTCAAACTGTTTTGGGTTATCGTAAGGTAAAAACCGTCCGTGTTTATGTGTGGATTTGGTCTTACGATTATCCTTTCTTTTGAAAAGATTTTTGAACTTTAAAATCATGATTGGATGATTTACCCTTATTACTGTGCGAGTTTATCTCACTCTGGTTCACCAGACTGACCCGGTGTTTTGTAAATGCTCGGGTTAGGCCGGGTTGTACAGGTTCAGGTTATCGACTGCTATGAAGAGACGAGCTGGAAGAGTCCAGACGTATGATATTATTATTCCGCTGTGTGTTATATGAGGACAGATTAGTATCACTGTCCAGATGTGTACTCTGATATTGTATGTATTTCAAGAGCTTTCAATAAAGGTTATTTCTGTATTATATTTTGTTCCGCTGTGATGTGAGAACCTGTGTTGTGTTGCTTTCTTCTTCTTCTTCTATTCTAATATTTCTATCTTATCTATTCTCACCCTCTAACTTCTTTCTATTAATGATCTGGAATGTTCGATGTCTGAATAGTCAACATGGTAGTTTGATGTTGATTTTCGGAGTCGAAAATCCCGGTTCGTTACAATATGCAATATGAAATGTGACCGAGTCGAGCTAGTATCTAATGTGTATTCGCGCATCCACGAGCAACCACTTGCAACCACTTGCAACCATATCAATCATAACATGTTTGAAATACATGTTTACATCCATAGGGTTCTACCTAGAATTCCCTGAAACAGGGTCGAGAAGATAAACAGGACAAACTCCTTACAGGGTTTGTAACGGAGAATAGGACCGAGAGGATGTCCACAAAAGATAGCCTACAAGTAAGCTCTACAGAAAACAGGGATCAAGGATATACTCCCAAAAAGAGATATCATGCGCGTATCTAGTCTTTGACCATCAAAGTCGTCTTTTAACTTTGCGATTTTGTAGCTTCTTATTCCTGTTTCCATTACATGAGCTGGAACTCATTTCTTCGTCCCCTATCGTTCCACTTGCACTTATCATTTTCCTAGAATACTTGACGCAAACATGACTGCGTACTCATGATCTCATGCAAGCTTTCCAAAATTCACTAGTGAATCTTGGATCTCGTTTATATACTATAAGGCATTCCATGTAGAAGAACTTTCTCTTGAAAGTAAACAGATGTCAATCAGGTTATCATGCGCACTTACTAGGGTGATCTCTATAACCCATGCATAAATGAAGTAAACCATCCGTCTTATTGGCGAACACCACTCGATCGGGCTTCAAATTTCCAATAAAGGCATCAAGGGATTCTAAGTAACTAGTCATGACAGAACCTCAAAAAGATTACCCGATACTTCGAGGGCATTACCAAGGCTAGTCAAAAGGTCTAACTACCCTCCTATCAAAACCGAGAGTGGCACCCCCTACTGGATAACCACTTCATCCCTAGAATCCATCCATAGCTTATAAACATAAGCATTATTTCCAAACTCAACACTTGGCATAGACATTCCCAAATCCAAACAAGTCATGTATAAATGGACAGATTCTCCAATAGGACTTTGAGACAAAAATGGGATTCTCTATTACGCTAGTACTTAAGGTGCAGAGACTCAACTATCGAAGCAGACTTAAATGATACGAACAATGAAGTCCTAACGGGATGATAGAGAAGAAAAGCTAAACCTTTAACAAGATCGTTACCCTCCTTCCGAGGTACTCTAGAAATGAGAGCATACTACTGCCCTCCCAATGATCTTGTCCTTGTCCCATAATACTTAACTATCCGCCCCGTTTTACCATGCCAAAGGTACTCTCTCGTCATGGGTTTCATTGTTCATCTTTCTCCCTCCTTTGAGGACTAAGCCATACCAACAAGTTGCTCATCCTTAAGCTCGTATCCTTTATCCTTCTTTCTCACGATCCTTTCTTATAACGCGGCCACTGGTCTCTCGAGAACCACCTCCATCGTATGGAAAGCACTTTCGTAGGTAGAAAAGACTAGTCGCAGTTAAAACTACTGTGACTACAGATGGAGGAAAGAAAGGAAAAGAGATTCAATTAAGGAAACAAGGATAGTGCTAATGGCCTTTGGGGAATAGCCTTTTTCTTTTAAAAGAAAATTTTCTTGAAAAATGCTTCTTTGTAAACGGTTTTTTTTTCAAATAGTTTTCAGAAGGTCTTTAAAAACTTTTGCCCAGTCTGGTAACCTTCTGCTCTGATACCACGTGTAACACCCCGCCTCCGCTAGGGTCACTCGCAAAGGAATGCACTAGCTTTAGAGGGGCATTATTGGTAAACATGCACAGAAATATCACAAGACAGAACATATAAAATAGCGGAAGTAAAATCAAACTTCATAACATGAATAAATAAGGTCTAAAGCCTTTTACATCAGAGTACATCAAAACCTGTCTTGCAATAGTAAAGAAGCATAAAGACATTTTCATAAATTATTCCCCAAGTAAAAACAGTAAAGTAGCCATTAGCCAAGAAAAGTCCAAGCCATCCATGATGACCTTCAAGCAGAAGAAGTCCGAACTAAACAACAGTATTTCCTCCCTGTAACCTGGGGGGGAACAGAAGAAAAGAGGCGAAACAAAACGGGTCAGTCAAAAAGACTGAGTAAGCCCTATCTACTATTAGCATAAAAACTAGTAAAGTTAACTGACATGAGAAACTGAGATGAACATAAGCATGATAACAAGATAGATAAGTTAAATCATAATAACAGGATGAACTACTGAACTCAGATAAACTAAGGTGTCATGATAAATTACGATGTCAAGATAAAACAAGGTATCACATCGTCAGGTTTCTATCAAGTATAATATCCCCAAGATATCTGTCACGTATAACGCCCCATGATATCTATCCTGTATTTTAGCTCTGCACCTACCGTACTAGTATCCCCACCGTGTCATTTGTTAACCAAGAATGGCCCTCACTCAAAAGTCGTGTAATGGTCCATGTCAACCTAATATATCGCATATATAGGTTACTCAACTTGTATGTTTTATTCCATGTAAATGTTCAGTCCCTTGCCGTAGACCATACGGGCTTTCCCATGAGATTCTATATTACTTTAACATAGTTCCATGATCCTTAAGATCGGTTTGGACTGTTACCCTAAACCTAGCTAGGGTCTTCCAACATGAATTATTGTTTGTACAACTAGGACTTATGCTACCTAAGGCTGCTAGGGATTATGCTTACCTATTGCACGTTTTCGTATCTCGGTTTGGGTTCAACCCCCTAGGGCCACTAGGGATTACGCTAACCGCCAACCGCGCCCTTTTTCCCACGCATTCATCGTGAATCGCTTTTCCATGACTGTATGCACATGTATCACATCGTGCCATCCGAGTCCTGTCACAGGGCAAATCAAGAAATACAGGACTCGGTCGGGAGCTTTCGATTTATCTGCCGATGCAGATGCTAAGGTCTGTTTTTCTTATACGTGGCTATGGTCCCACGAGACCACTCCCTCAACTAGTGAAAGACAAGACAGGATAAATCCTGTATGAGAACACAACACTGGCCAACCCACATCCAAGCCTTACCGCAACCATAATTAGATAGCAATTATGGTCTTTTGGGTGTTCTCTGCCTTTCCGTACGTACACGCTTGACCAAAGATGGTAGGTAGCCTGACGAAATGCTATCTAGGGTACGACCGTGTATCGTCGACTATCCCCTATCCATCCCCGTCTTTAGGTCGCTCGTATAGCAACCAAGGCATACTCTTGGTTCTTCTAACGCAGACCTTAACCTCTCATGAGCCTAGTATAATCACCTGGCAGCTCATAGAGGGATACCAAGAATATCCTCACGTTCCCCGAAGCCGCTGCTTCGTTACCCAGTTCGCTGGAGCCTTTATCTAAATGAGATACTTGCTCCTACTCGTATACTTAAAGATGACCTACCGTATCAGGTTACTCATCTATCTATGAACTGGTCTAAATTTCCTTGACTAAGAATCATTACTTAGTTATTCTTCAACTAAGGTTTACCACTTAGCATTGTTCCCGTTATCCTTGTTAACTACGGTTATCCACCTAATCCTCAGAACTAGGGTTTACATAATGGATTAAGTGTCACTTAAGTTCATGACTTAACCCGTCTACAAATCCTGTCAAAATTGGCTAAGTATCCAAGTTCAAGGCTTAACCCTACAAACCATGCTCAAGTTGGTTAAGTATATTAAGTAATTCACGACTTAACCTCGTCCAATTATCATTCTAGATTGGTTAAGTATATATTAACTTGACCCTATCAATTTACTTAGTCAAATCGGTCAAGTGTATTCAAGCGATTCGTGACTTAGCCTTATCATGTTTTCACGTTATATTGGTTAAGTATTGGTTAACTTAACCACAATAAATTAACGAGTTAGATTGGATATGTATAGGTCACTTAACCACATCAATTCATCATGTTTAGATTAGTTAAGTGTTTAACTTAACCCCATTAAACTACCAAGTGGGATTAATTAAGTCTAGGCTAACTTAACCCCATCCGATTTCCATGTTTAGACTAGTTGAGTCTAATCTTAACCCCATTCGTTAACCGCATTTTTCGGTTAAGCGTCATTAAGAAAACTTACTTAACCTTACCAAGTTATCGCGTTGGATTGATTAAGTGTTGGTTAACTTAACCCCATCCACTAGTCATATAAAAATGGTTAAGTGTCATTAGGTAAATCAAGTTACTTAACCTACCCAACCTTGTCATGTTTTGTTAAGTATCATTAGCCTAATCAAATTACTTAACCCATTTGTCCATGTCATATTTGGTTAAGAGTCATTAATCAAATTAACTTAACCCTATCATGTGGCATTAATTACTTAATGCACCTTCACCTCTCACATTAGACTTTGTTGTGGTTACTAGTTAAGCCAGTCGGTTCCGGGTAGCTTTACACCACAACTTGGTCTAACCTCGGGTTCAAGCACAACATGACCAACTTCTCACATTGGGTCCTATTGTTTGCAACTACTAGTTAGGCCGGTCGGTTCCGGGTAGTTTTACGTTGCAAACTCAACCCAACCTCGAGTTGGCCACACTTATATTATCTAAGTGTCATGTCCATCATGTTTCCCAAAACATGTTACAAGTTTTCAAGCATTTGGGTAGACCTAACTTAATAGGTAAATTCCCAAAGGGTAGACCTAACTTAATAGGTAAATTCCCAAGCTTATGTTTTTATGCATACTTACATGTCAACTTCCATGTTATATTTCAAGTCATGTTTTCAAGTTGTATTTTCATGTCATTAGAAATTACCCATAACATAACCCAACGCTTTTAAACTCGCATATACGTTCGCGACAACGTAATGGATTAAAAGAAGAGACTTGGAAAAGGCATGACAAAAATGGATATTAAGCCACAAGTTAATCATGGTGGCAAATGAGGCACAAATGTGTTCATTAACTTGCATGTTACATTCTTAAGCCTCAAAACATGCATAAACCCAAACTTGGCACATAAGCGAATCATGGTGACAAAAGATATGGAATGATGACTAGTAACTCGCATATATCATCATATAAGGGTTATGACTTCATATGCAAGTTGACATAAAGGTTATGAGGGTTCTCATGTTGCCTAATGCAACATTTCAACATAAAGGTTGTAGCTTTTAGCTCACAAGATTAAGATAATGACTTCATAAACTTGCATGACATGATAGCATGTATCATACTCAATGATCAAACCCAAACTTGCAACATGAACATTTAACTTCATAGTTAATATCTAAGAGTAGGGAAAGGGCTTACATTGCTATGAAGACACAAAAGATATGAAAAATCCCTTATGCAATCAAATAGACCCAAAATGCAAGCTCTAACATAAAAACCCTTGAGCCAAAATGATCAAAACCCTTGCTTTATGATGCAAAGATAGAAACTTGACTTGAATGCAAGCTAATGACACTCATACAAGCTTGAAAACACTTGTATGCATGGAAAATCTCTCATAGAAACCATTTAGAAATTTTATGAAGAGAGTGGAGGCCATGAGAGGTAAAATTTTGCCATAATTTAGTTGCATGAATGAATAATGAGGATTTAGGATAGGTTAGGGTCTTATTTATAGATTAGGCAAGTGTTTTAGGCCATAGGATTAAACCTAGATTCAATCCAAGCCATCAAAGCATGTCTTGGGGAAGAAGTCAAGTGTAGGAACCATCTAGGGCCTTTAGATTAAAGATGAACCATGAGAACCATCCAAATGCAAAATCTGCATTTGAGCGAATCGGCCCACGGGTTGACAGCCAAACACCCTGGATTAACCCCTAGTCGACCCAGCGAGCTCGGGTCGACCTCAAAAATCGGCCGGTTCGGTTATTCCCCTCTCCCAATTCGCTGTTTTGAACATTTTTGCATATTTATTTATTTAATTTTCAATTATATATATATATATCAATATATATATATATTTCTCTGCGCAACCCATTTCACTTAATTAAGTATACTTTAATTTGGGAATTTTTCGTGAAACTTCGCGAGGCCATATCTTGGTCATACGGACTCCGATTTTCGAAAACTCGGACTCTATTTCGCGTATTTTTCCGAGACGAACGCAATGGCATAGCCCGTTTCCCTTGATTCAGATTTTACAGTTTAATTCTGCCTTCATTTATGTTATAACAGGTTATTGAAAATACGGGTTGTTACAATTAACTTGGTTAAGAAAGTGGATCGATGAATTAAAACTTGAAAATTAATATGGAATGAAAGTTGTTGAATTCAAGTTGAAATGCGAATAAATTGAATATTGATAAATGGAACTCGATACATATAACTTGAATATGTCGAGTGTAATAAAAAGTGGATTGAAATGAATCCAATTCAAATGAATATAACTTGAAAGAATAAATCAAATTGAGTTTAATTGAAATTAAAATCTGGACTCAAATGTAAATGGACTCGTATATTAAAAATTTAACCTAGAACTTGAACTAAGTAAAACTTGACTTGTTTATAAGCAAGAGTATATATATACAACCATGGATGCTTTAACTATCATTAGTTAAGAAAGAGAACAAATTGATGGATGAATCGGTGAATTTGAAGTAAGAAGTTAGATTGTTTATAGTCAGTTAGAAATACAGGTGCATATGATTAAGCAGGGTGATGAGATGGAAGCAGATATGTGAGAACAATTTGGGATGCCCGACAAAAAGGTACATGTTTAATTCAATATGGGATTTTATGAGCCTATTGGGCAAGCCGCTTGGGTTTTTGATTTTCTTTTTGGCTGCAGAGGGCCCAGAGAGGCATTTTGTAGTTGTACCGATCAGCCCGTACAAAGAAGGTGCTGGCGAATTTTTTTGAAAATTTAGGGAGTTAGAAACATTTTCAATAGTTTTGAAAATTTTGTTAACAAAAAGTTAGTGTTCAATTGGAAATTGAAGTTAAGGATTTTTGGGTGAACTGATGAGTTGGTTGTTAGAGATTAAGGAGGTTGAGATCAATGTCGAGTTGCATGAGTGAATTGTGGGAAGTGAATAAGATGTAGCACCTTTTCTGCTTAGTAATTTCGGGGATGAAATTCTTTTAAGGGGAAAGGAAGGTAACGGCCCATATTTTTCGACGATTCGGTTAACGATTAAAACATTTAAATATTTGTTTTGAATTTAAATTGGGGATTTACATGGAGTTTATTTATTTAATTTATTAAATAAGAATTTTTTTTATTCGATAAATATAAGTGTTTATAATCAATTAAAATTTTCTATCGATATTATTTAGTGAAAATAGCGATATTTCAAACGATTTCAGCATTCGTCGATTTAATTTGATATCTTCTCCATACGATTGAATAGGGCTTCGCAATCTATTCGAATGAGTTCAGAATAGTAATATAACCCTAGAAATAACATTTGTAGCGCTCAAATAGTAGTCTGAAATTTCATGATATTTTACGTTAAATAGAATTACATCGGTTCAAATAAATTGGGTAGTTGACCGATATTTTTACCAACGTAATCTATTTATAAATTCCCTACCTATTCCTTTCCAACAAAGGAATTCTGCAACCCTACCTAACATAGCTGTATGGTTCTTTCCAATCGCGTAGGTCTTCTTCTACTAAGCTATGAAACGTCTTCGTCTACCTCCAGTCTATTCCTGAAGACTATTACATCTATGAAAGACGTTATTCTTATCGCTTCATCTCTGCCTATATAAGAAACTATCATCTTCGTTTATTTTTCATCCTTTCAAACTAATTGGAGGCATTTCAAAGCCTTTATGTTTGTTTCCAATTCCCTCTTTCCAGTTAGATACCAAAATCGAATGCCAAGATAAAACCATGACTTCACTCCTTTTCCCAATTCTAAAACAGGCATAACCAATTTTAAAGTCGTTCATTTGTTTCCTCCTCTATCTATTCGAAATACCAAATCCTTCGAAGAGAAAAGAAAAGAAAAAGGATGAAAACCCAAATCGAAATCCCGATTTAAGTCCCCTGACTTTCCTGAGGCTCGAATCACGTTAAAGACACTCATGATTTAGGAATCACAATTGAAGAACCATTGAAGCTCGACTCAATACTAATAGTGCTCACGAATTTGTGGAATCACGGTCAAACACTATGCCGTTCCCAGAAGCTCGACACACTATCACCATCGCAAGATTTTCAAAGCTCGATTCAGTGCAGAAACGCTCATGATTGAGAAAAAGGGTATTGCGATGAGTTTTGGGATGTGCGATAACCTGAGTGCGATGCTGGAAAGGGGGAAAAGAGGAAGTCCGATTCTTTGATAAGGGAAATGAGAAGTCGATGATGAACTGGGAGGAATAGAGTGCGACAATATGAATACGGGTCCGATAGTTTTATTGGGACAGCTAGAAAACCGACGACGAACGTGGTGAACATGATTTCTGGAGTGGTAAGATTTTCCGATTTTGGTATTGGACAGTAGGTAATTTTGATTGTCCGATCTTCTATTTTTGGGTTAATGAAATGGTCAGGGAATAAACTGTTTGGATGATGAATTGGAGATAACTGGTGGGAGAGTTCGATCTGTTGTTTCTATGAAGTACTAGAGTTCGAAATGGTGATTGTTTTTTTTTCAGTGGAGTTTAATTCTTTGATGACAAACTAGGAGGATTGAGGGGGTTCTGCAGTGATTTTTGGTGAAATTTGAACTTTGTTGATGACAGGAAGTTAACAGTAAGTGGTATGTCGTGGATGGTGAAGGGGTATAGACATTGTGAAGGGGTTTAGCATGAGTACGGTGGTGGTTTTGTGGTGGTAAAAAGGGATGATAATTTACTACCACATGTTTGGCAAACTGTCAGAGTGGGATAATGCAATATTTGGAGCTAATGGCAGTTGATGATCGTGGAGCTTGCGTTGTTATTGGTCGAAGCAGTTAGATACTTTTGAAAATTTAAAAATATAGAATAATTTATTTATTAGTTTAAATTTAATACGATAATTAATCGATAAATGAAATTAATAATCGTAGGAATAAATTTATTCAAAATAGTTCAAGACGATTTGTAGACGTGACAATTGAGAAATTAACAGGATATTCAGCTAAGGAAAAACCAAGGTGAGTTAAACTCACTCAGTTAAATTATTGGGAACTATTTTTAATAGTTCAAATTTTATTGCTTGCTTATGGATCATAATTGCTTGATATAAAGTGATAATATTGTATAATAATATTATATAATAATAATATTGGTGATTGGTGATTGGATAATGCCCGCAGTACAATTAGCGGATGCCGCAGTACCGTTAGCGGATGATTTCCCTATACGCCCCACAATATATATAGTGGATGACCTTCTATACCGCGATATCCTGCCTCGGAGCAGGATGGGTATTATTATTGTTGAATAACATCTGCGGATGCAGGAAAAACAGGTTGGAGGGATCCAACTAGATTCCTCAACATTAATTTTATTTGTTTTCATATATATGCTGATACATGATATGATTTATCACCAGTGACATTTGATGATTTGTTTGGATGTGTATTAACATTGGACCCTTATTTTAAATATTCTTGAATGTCAAAATAATAGATGGATTTTTAAAATTGAATTTTAAATATAATATGTTTAAAGGGAATTTAAGATATTTATTTAGAAACCACATTTATAAATAGAAATGAAAGTAAAGACAACTATTGAATTTTTAAGGAAGAGGGTTATTATTTTAAGGAAAGGTTAATTATCATATTAATAGTAAATAATAAAGTGAAGTATTTTTATTTTAGATAAAAATGTGGAAATGAATTATCATTTAGTTAATAATAATCAGAGCAATAATCGAGTAATTAGAATTCATTTAGCGAAATTATGAAGTACGAGAACTCATTGTAGTTAAAGGAAATATTATATAGAATATTTATCTGGAAACTGATCTAAATGGAAATTTAAAGGTAAAAACTTTTTTTTAATAAATGAAACATAAAGTAGATTTTATAAACGATGTTTATAAAGAAGCAGAACATTCGAGGATTTAAAAAGATATTTCGAATGTAAATTTGGAAGGAGATAGAAATGCGAGTTGAACTTATTGAGAAGAAAACTACAAATTTGATTATATGAATAACTCTATATTAAGAGTTATAATGGAATTGTAACTTGAAACTTGATTTATGGAATCAGTCTAGTATTGATTTGTATTGGAATTATTATTCACGATTAAAGTGAATAAGGAGAATAAAATAAGTAGTGTGGGAAAATAGGAATTTATAAAGGTAAGTTATAAAGGTTTTTTTTTTGAAATTATAAATTCTAATTGAATAATATAATATAGATTATATTAAAGAATTTTACATATGGTTTATAAATAAAAAAATCTTAGAATTTGCAAATGATGGAAGTGATAGTAGAATTGGAACTTGTGATTGCAAGTGCAGAATCAAATCGACAAATTTAGTCCAGAATGGATTTGTATTAAGGGTTATCATTCACGGGTGAGGTGAAACTAGGTTGAAGTGAATATTTTGCAAATGTGAAATTTTGGGAGGAAGTTAGAAAAGGGTTTTGAAATTATAAATCCAAATTGAATTTTAGTAGAACTAATTTGAAGAATATAATATAGATTATACTAAAGAACTTTACATATGATTTATTAATAATAAATATTATTATTTGCAAATGATAGTTATATATAAATATTTTAAATCAGAAGTTATAAATAAAGTTGAATGAAGCTTATTGAAGCAAAACTAGAATGAGTGGAACAAACATATACAAATGTTTGTAAAACTTGTTTATGGGTTAAAGACTTGTTAAAACCTGGTTTACTAATGTAAACGGAATTGATTTGGGTAATGAAAATGTTTCGTTATAAGAAAAGCCTCGATTCAATTTAGAAATAAAATATTTAGCAAATGTTTTGCAAATCAAACCCTTAAGGGAATATTTAATAAAGGTTGTAGCGTTATTTTGTAAATGTTATTTATAAGTAAAATATTTGAATAGCTATAATTTGAGATAAACATTTCATTTAAAATGATAATTGATATTGGAAATTTTATTCGTTTAGGAATTTAGAAATGAAGTAGATGGAATTACAAACTGATTGGAGATTAGTTAAGATGAATGGTTTACTGAGTATCGATCTAATGTTGGTTTCGGCCTTTGGGGTTGATACTTAGGGAATTATTCTCTTACTAGTGTACGGTTAGGGACTAATGACCAAGATGAGAAGAACGTGATTAAAGTGTTTTAAAGATGAACCGGTTTTGAATATTCTTATACTAATATAAGAACAAAACTTAGTATTTCAAGGTGTTGTGATAATTGCGAAGTTTGATTAATGAATGATTAATTAAAGAGGCGAGTATTAAATCAATAAATTCAATTTTCCTTTTATTGGATGAATGGTTGTTTTTATTTGATAGTTAAATAACCGACTATCAAATCTGGCCTTAAGCGATTGTTGGTACGGAAAGTCCGGGATCTAATTTATATTCGAAAACCATTCCAACCAGCAAATACGTAAACGTTGGAGATATTTGATGCGAATCGAGATGGAGTAAGTGAAGACCGTAGATCTTCATAAAACGGAAGAACTACTTAAAATCTCTGGTTTAGCAGTTAGAGATATACTGTGGTTCTGTTGTGGTTGGAATTTATGGATGACAAGGACCTCTCACTACTAATCTATAGGGTGATTCCTAGGATGTGGTAGGAGGGCGCCTTCGGTTTGTCCAGACCCAGGACAACTTGTATGGATGAATGTCTGACAAAGTATTTCCAAAAGAATTACGTACGTCGGTTTTTACAAACGTATTTCTGTTAGTGGCGGAGAAGGCCACTTCTCCTAGCTTAATGACCAAAACATTTTTGTGGACATCAATTAGTGATTTGGCGGATCTGACGATGTGGCATTGAAAGTGAATGGTGGTCAGATGTTCCATAAGAATATAAATAAATAAACAAATAAATAAATTATGACCTCAAGCCTCATCAACCGGTTATTGACAAAAATCGGGCAAGCAGCATGGCTATGTGGGTCGCACCCATTAGGGTGTGTTGTCACCATCTAGATAATATTCATATTTGTTACTTCTTTTCACTGTTGTATCTCCCGGGAACGGTTATGTTGCTAATAATCGTAAGGTGACAATATATTCGATACACTCAAGAGAAATGAGTGATCGGTCATTTGTGGGTCGGGTTGCAAGACGTTCTGATTGAACCCAGTGTATTCCTCTCTAGAGATACACTATCGGAAGGTGGTTCCATACCTTGTCATAGTTAGAAATCCAATCTCCAATAATCGTCCACGGTTTTTATTGTATACTATATATATAGAGCGTGAGATGCAAGCGTTCTACTAGATTCTAATTATTTGTATTTAGACACTATTGTAATACCATAACAAGATATTGATTTCAAAAATATTTTGGGTTATCGTAAGGTAAAAACCACCTGTGTTTATGTGTGGATTGGTCTTACGATTATCCTTTTCTTTCGAAATGATTTTTACGTTAAAATCAAGTTGGATGCTACCAATAATTTAGTGAGTTTTTCTCACGCTGGTTCACCAGACTGACCTGTGCGTTTGTAATGCTAAGGTCAGACCGAGTTGTGCAGGTTCAGGATAAGGTACAGATTTCAGGAGACCAGACGAAGGAGTATATGTATATATATTATTCCGCTGTGTGTTGTGAATGAGGACAGACTGTTATAACTGTCCAGATGAATGAAACGGCTGCTGTACTCTGATGGAGTGTAAGTATATTTCAAGTTTTTTTTCAATAAAGATTATTTCTGTATTATATTTTATTCCGCTGCGATCTGAGATTGTGTATTATTGTTATTTTCTTTCTTCTATTCTTAACTTTCTTTCTTTCTATTTCTCATCCTCTTATTTCTTTCTATTGGCTTTCTGGGATTTCGATACTTGAATTTGGACATGGAGTGTATAAATGTTTGGATTCGAGAGTCGAAATTTCCGGGATGCTACAATGCCGCCAATGCGGAACGGGTTTACTCCATGTGAATACCAGTGTATAGAAATCCGCAATGACTTTTTGAAAAAAAACATGAAGCTATATAAGCTCGTCCCACATCACACAATGCAAGCGCACACCAAATGTGCGAGTTTTGCCTTATGATAACCAAAAATGCCTTCGTACATGAAAATTCCTATTTTACCACAATATATAGTGTGAAAAACTTTTTCGCAAATAAATGAATTAATCCTAGCCAGCATAATGCCCCATCCCATTATACTGACAATCCTGCCGGTAACCAGCAGGCTATATAATCGAAACCGTATGGGCTCGTAGTGGAGATTGGGTTTCGAACATGATGGTTCTTGGTACGAAAAATCATTCGTGGGCTTACAAACTTTCTTGTGCGCATCATCCCAGTACTCACGGATAACGTCCAGACTCGGACTCCGTTATACTAACCCACCATACATGAATCAAGTACCCAACAAATAGCATCCCAGACTGGGGACTTCGTAGTACCCTTTCATCATCACATCCCGGTGCACCGAACATACGAAACGAACATAAAAATCTGACCACCAGTTTACCATCAATTCAGGGTGTGAGGTTCGTCGAGGTCATGATATACACAAACTATGCTTAAATAAGCCATGCTTTAATCATCCATAGATCATCACATAACTTAAGTATGTCACATTGTCCATTCACTACGCATCACTGATTTCTATCAATATATAACCTCTAAGCTCATATGTCTTAGAGAAGGGTGTTAAGCAAGAGAATAAATTCTCTGCCACCAAGCAGATATATATTAATAAAGATCAGTGCTATGCAGTCAATTACAATGTCAGACATACAATCCATACATGTCCGTTCTAGGTCTGAACGAAACAACAATCCGAAATTCCTTCACATACGTTCGGGCTTCTTGCCACTTAGCCGATATATAAAATCCATCTGCGAATGGGAGCCATCCATTCGAGACATTCAGCAAGTCGCCCTTACGACACGAAGGGTCCCAGTCTTCAATGCCGCCTCCAATGTCTTCAATTGCTCCATAACGTCGTATTATTACTTGGAATGGTTTTCAGACATAATTCCGATCCCGGTCTTTCCAAATAACAAGCGCAATTAAAAACACAATTACAGAACACACAGGCTTTCTACCAAACTCCTTCCATTTTGGATTTCGTTAAATTAAACTTCTTTAAATCTATTCTCAAATTATCTTTAACAAAATCCATATTTAACCCTTCTTCTTTAAAACACATCCCTTAAATCCAAGATAATCTAGCTCCAAAGCCTTAATTAATTTTCCGTTTGATAACTCGTTATCAAAAATCCAGTTTCCTTTGAAAACCCTTACCCCACATTTCAACCCTAGTTTCCAGTTAAATTGATTTTCCAACATTCCATTCTTTAATCTTAACTAAAAGATTATACTTTCTTTCCAATTCCTCACTTTTAATTTCCTCAAATCAAAGATCTAATTAAATCCTCAAATTATGATATGAATTTCCATAACTCAATCTCACTGGGTTTCAAGAATGATATTATTGAAGATATGATTCACGACAAAACCCAACTCAATTGATATTGAGCATAAGTTACACAGAAATTGTATCTACTTATATTCGATATCAATTATCATAATCAACGAATACTATAAGTGGAATAACGATATAATAATATCTTCCAAATTCCTCAAATAGTATACATTTACACCACAGAATTTCATATCAAATATCTAAAGATTTTTTCTATCCAACTTATCCCAGTCAACTTAGGAAACTCGTATCTTAATTAAAAGACTTATTCAACTCTTCGACATTAGATATGGATAGAAATACCATCAAATTATACTTAATATTAATCTCGATATCCAACTCACACTATAAGTGGAATAATGGTAAACTACCTTTTAAATTCCTCCAATAGTAAGAGTCATCATCTACCGGATTAATATCAAACATCCGAAGATTTATCTCCAACCATATCCAATTATTTAAAATTGAAAACCCATATTAATATCAATTTAAATTCCATATAAAATATTTCCAATACTTTTGAAGCTTTGAAAAAATTCCACAAACCATTTAAAAATGATTACTTGTAGTTCGAAAATAGTTTGCGGGTTAAAAACTTCAAAATAGATTGTTTTCGAAGAAAGCGTTATAATAGTGTTTTCAAAAGCGTTACAAAATAGTTATCTTAATTACTTCGATCAAAACATCGCTTTTCTTAGTCAAAACTTAAACTTTATAATTCAAAACATTTTTTACATAATTTATAATGATTTTACCATTTTTTCCATATTTTTAGAAACATTAAAAAATGGTTGTTTGTGGTTATGGTCGATAACTTCTCTTATAGCGACCTTTTCCAAAATGGTTTTAAGCATAACTTGAAAATTATAACTCAAATTTAAAATCTACTTTCACTCTTTAAAATCTCTTGTTAATATAAATCAAATTTTTTTCATTTCATGGAAATCCGATTTAGATTGCAAAATTTATAAGTGTTTAAAGTTCGCATCTAAAATACGTAAATTGTCGTTATGCGACAAGCTCTATTTTGACCATAATAACCATTATTCTATAATACTTCAAAATATCTTAGAAAACCATTATATCCTTATATAAACCTTTTAAAATCATTTAAAATTACTTTCCAAATTATTTTGGATCTAAAATTCAACTTTCATAAATTCCAATTCATTTTTAAATTCAAATAACTTCAAATTAACCTTCCCATTCGTCGGATCAGTTGAGGATAGCCAGGGAGAGTAGGAAATTTTATTTCCAAACCCAAGCCTAGATACTATCCTCTCTATCATCCTAGAATGTTCCGGTGTTCATTTATTCATTTAAAGGACTTTAACAATATATATGAATTCATACATATGGTCTTTTCCAATTATTAACCTTCAATTTCAATAATGATATTGCTTTTAATTATGAAGGAGATTTGTCGATCACCAATGTGATACCATAATTGTTGTGTCATAGTGTGTGCAAAACAACATCAACAACCATTTAAACATCCATAACAACCATTATCAACATGATTTAACAAATCATAATTGTGCACAAGCGTTATAACACTAACGCTTAATAGTGTGTGTTCTAAACTTCGCATCCATCATCCATCACAACAACTATCAATCATCATTAACCAAAAATAATTCATCACTATATTTAAATTAGTCTAGCTACTAATTAAATATATAAACTGTGGTTAAAGAGTTCTCACCTAACAGCTTTCCAAATCTTCACGGTAGGCGAGCCTAGCTAAGCGAACCGTCGGACAGTATTTCAGCGCAACGTCTTCTTCACCAAAATATATATAATATAATATACACTAATCTTTCTTTATATTATAAGAGGAGGAGAAGAATGACGAACTTTGGCAAGGAGGTGGTGGAAAAGAGGAAGACTTATGCCATGGAAACCATGGCCATAAGCTTTAAGAAGAAGGTGGAAAGGAGGAAATGGAAATGGAATGGTAAAAAATGGTGAAAGAGACTCCTTATATACGAAAGGAGGAGTAAGGAGGTAAAGACACATAAGGGGGCAAGTGGCAATCATGCATGAAAGGGAGCATGCATAAAGACATGTGTCTTAACACTTGTCTTAAGAAGAAAAGGAACTTTTGGTAGCACTTTCTTTTAAATGTTATGAAAACTAAAGGCAACACTTAATTCTAACGCTACTAATTCGTGTTATGGTTTGACAAATCCGATCGAACGACAAATAGTATCAATAAATCCAAACTCATTAATAATCATTATCATTTATAATTCAAGTAAAATCTATCATATAACTTATCAAAATTATTAAATACTCTTAACCATATATATTTATATCAAATTCAAATTAGATTCAAATTAAGTAATAAAAATTCCAATTTTAAATTGGTTAAAATTTCTGGATCGTTACATTTTTAATCGGGGAAGAAAGGGAATGGTGCGGATCGGGTTCAATAGGAGGGTGTGGGCCAAGTTTATAAGGTTAAGCCCAATTTCAATTAAAAGGAAATTCAATTTATTTTAATTTATAATGTACAAACTTGTATAAGGTATAACTTCATCATACGTTATCATAATTGGGCAAAACAAGATCCGTTGGGATTGTATGGACGAGGGCTACACACTGGAACTGACTGGGAGTGAATTAGAGCTCGTTACAATTTATAGTGAAATAAATTGTCTGATCTGAATCAAAGACAGTTTATCGTTATTTAACGATGATCATCCAATGTGAGTAAAACTCACTAACTCTATCAGTTTATATTTTTATAAATATAATCTAGTAATGATAAATGCTGATTGATTGTTGTGTGTTGATTGTCTGGTTGAATTGCTGATGTATTGGTTGAAATTATAGATAATGATATATATAAATCGTTAATCAAATATTGATTCCATTTAGTAAAATATTTCATATTGAAATGAAATCGATGTTAATTATATTGTTTAACATCTGTGATGCAGGGAAACAGGTTGGAGGGATCCAACAGGATTCGTCAATATTTAAAATATTGTTTTGTTTCATATATTGTGATATATAATCTATTAGTGATTATGTGTGTTTGGATGATATTAATCATGGTTATTTGGTATTTTGAATACCACAAGAAATACCAGAATGTGAAAAGGGAATTTGCAAAGTGTATATTGAAAAGGAATATTTATTTGTTAAATAAATAGATTATAAAAGGAATATTTATTTGTTAAATAAATAGAATTGAAAAGGAAATATTTATTTGTTAAATAAATAGAATTGAAAAAGAAATATTTATTCGTTAAATAAATAGAATAAGATAAAAGGAATATTTATTTGGGAAATAAATAGAAAGATAAAAGGAACATATATTAGGAAAATAAATAGAAAGATAAAAAGAATATTTATTTAAAAAATAAATAAGATATCATAAAAGGAAATATTTGGAAAGTTAGTAGGATTGTAAAAGGAATTAGAGTTATTCGAATAAGAGTTAATTGATTAGAGTTAATCGAATAGAATTTTTCGAGTAGAGTTAATCAAGTAGAGTTAATCGAATAGAGTTAATCAAATAGAGTTAATCGAATATAGTTTATTCGAAAGGAGTTAATCGAATATAGTTTATTCGAGAGGAGTTAATCGAATATAGTTATCGAATAGAAATTTTTCGAAAGAGAGTTATACGTTGAAATTCGATTATATCGATTTCGAGAAAGTACTATTTACTTTCTGATCTTAAATCAAGATTTATTTATTCAGTTATAAATCGTCTATTTAGTTATTTTGTTAAATTAAGAATAAAAGTTATATTTTGAAGTTAGATATTTCAGAAGTAGGGATTATTACGCTATAGTTATAATCAATGTTTTCAATAAAGAAGTGGATTCGTAAATTGAATCCGAGAGTTACGTAAGGAGGTTTGTTAAAGATTTTAAAAAGGGTACTTTGTCTATTTCGAGGTTAGAAATGTTGTTCAGTTAAGGTCTGAGAGGTATTTATACCCCAACTTGATTGACTCCATTTTTAACTAAGGAATGGTTAAGGTTCGATAGTGAAGGTTGGTTATGTGTATTTAGTTAACGAGTGAAAATGTTTCTAGTTGGCATAGCGATGATTTATTTAAACATCTGTTTAAATCCAAATGTAGGAGTTTTGGAAATGTTTTCCGAATAAGAATCAGAAATGTTTTCTAAAATAGAAAATAGGAAATGGAAATGTTATTCCAATGTTGATAACGTATATTTTCTAAATTTAGAAAATAAGAAATGTTGAATATATGGAAACAGGAGATGAAAAATGATCTAAAGAGATAAATGTTAAATGATGATTGATCGATAAGATTTCCATTTGGAAATACGACCGTTGTTTGCACATGTGTTTTTCTTTGATAGTTAACTCATCGACTATCGAAGTTTTTGACCATTTTTCCGTTGTCAATACGGAGAGACCGGGATCGGATTCATTATCTAAAAACCACTCTGTATAGGCATTAGCGTTGCGAATCAAATATGACGAAGACGGAGTTATGCAAGGGTTATTCAGTAAATCCTAGGTAGAAATTGCCTAAGATGGATTTACATAATAGTGCCTTCGGGTTGTCCAGTCCCAGGACAACTTGAATGGACGAATGTTTGACAGAGTATATCTAGTAGATCGCGTAAGTTGATCGTTTCAAACGTATTTACATTGGTAGCGGAGGAATTCGTTTCTCTTAGCTTATACCCGTGTTATTTTTGGGGAAATCAATTTATGATTTGACGGGTATGACGATGTGGCATTCAAAGTAAATATAGATGTGATATGTATAATAGTACGTATGACATCAAGCCTCATCAACTGGGAAATGACAGAAATCAGACAGGCAGCATGGCTAAGTGGGCCGCACCCAATTAGGGTATATTGTCACCATCTAGAGAATATTCATATTTGTTACTTCTTTCGCTTCTGTATCTCCCGAGAACGGTTTTGTTGGTATACCAACCATAAGGTGATAATATATTCAGAACATTCAAGCGAAATGAATGGCCGGTCATGTGTGGCCAAGTTACAAGATGTTCTTGTTGAACTCCAGTGTATCGCTTCTAGAGTACACTGATCGGAAGGTAGTTCCATACCTTGTTATAGTTGGAAATCCATTACCCAATAAGAGTCCGCGGTTTTTGATTGTATATTATATATGTAGAACGTGAGATGAAAGCGTTCTACTAGATTGTTATTTACTTGATTTAGGCATTATTATAATATCAGAAGAGTTGTGATATAAAGAATAATTTGAGTAGTCATAAGGTAAAAACCATCCGTGTTTATGTGTGGGTCGGTCATACGATTTTCCTTTCTTTTAAAAGGATTTTAAAAGTTAAATAAATATTTGGAGTTTACTCACACCAGTCATATGACTGACCTAGAGTTTATTTTGTTTTCCCTAAACTCTTGGGTGCTCAATTTTGTACGGGCAAACAAGTAGTCGGGATTTACGAATACTTGAAAAGATGGAGCAGGAGGCTTCAGAATTATATAGCTATTGTTATTCCGCTGTGTTGTAAGTGTTATACTATAATAATGGTATTGTATACAGATACTGTTTTATTTCAAAGTTATGTTATGAAATATATTTATTCGTTCCGCTGTGAGATTCGTGTTTACTCTGATGTTGTATGTTCTTCTTCTTATTCTATTCTAAGTTTCTATCTTATCTATTCTCACCCTCTATTTTATTTCAATAACTATCCGGTATTTCCAATGCTTGAATAGTTGACATTGAGTTTATGTCGGTTACTCAGGATCGCAAAAACACGGGTTGTTACACATACTCAAGTGGGGCAGTAGACACAATAGAGGAAGTAGAAAAAAGAAGTTTATGACTTTATTGCAAGCACATAAATTGCAATCTAAAGTGAAGATACTAGAACATGAAGTTTATTTTTTTGGAAACAATTTTCCTAAAGACATTTTGGGATGGATGCCCCAAACGATGATGCAAATCAAATGAGCTAGTTGTGCTTACATAGATTGTAGGGGTTGTGGATTTGAGCTGATAAATGTCTGTTGTAACCAGCCTTTGGAATAGAGATTCCCCCATTTTGAGATCCTTCATTTGAAAAGAGGTGGAAGAAAATACAATTGGGATATTATTATCATGACAAAGTTGAGAAATGGAAATTATAATTTTTGATATGGCAGGAACAACCAAGACATTATTTTGTTTGAGTGATGATAAAGAGCAAGAATCGACATGAGTGATTTCTAGGCCTTTGCCATCACCGACGATCAATTCTTCGGTTCCATCATAAGGAGAATGGTGGGATAGATTGTTCAGATCTGTCGTGACATGGTGGGAAGCACCACTGTCGAGAAGTCATGCTGAAGATGATGAAGAGGCAGAGGGATTTGCGATGTTTGCTTGAGGTTTTGGTGTGAATTGGTTTGGCGAAAGGTTGGGAATTTGAAGGAATGACAATAGGAAACTTTTTCTTAAATAAAGGACAATGGGTATCACATGTCCTTGTTCTTGGCACCATTGGCATTTTACTAGAAAGACGTAGGGCTTCGTGGGGTCACTGCTATTAAGAATTTGATATGATGAAGTTTGGTTAATGATAGACATTTTAGAAGAGGAAATTGAACTAATTTGGATCAGAGCTCTGTTACCATGGTAAAGAGTTGAAGAGAAGGATACTTTTCCATTCAACAATCACAAATTTATAATTACAAGATACATGCATTCATATAATTATGGAATAATATCATTAATGATATTTATTCCTCATGTTATAGCATACTATTTATAAGTACTGCTGCTATGGAATTAATATCATTAATGATATTTATATTATTCTCTCTTATTATGACATATAATTAATGATATTTATTCGTCAAATTATGGCGTATCATATGCAGGGATTGACATAGAATATGTCAGTCCTTATCCCTTTGCTCAACATGCTCGTCTTTAGAATCTGAATTTTTTGATTTCAACTGCTTTATTAGGTTGAATATTTCTTTTCTCAATCTTCTTTCTTTTCTCAGTTCCTCATTTAACTTTTTATTTTTCTCTTCAACTTCTTGAATATGCAGTTGCAATATTTTTATGAATACATCTTGCTCTAACAATCCAGTTGGTTCCTAATGTACCCCATGTTTTCTTTTTTGGTTTCCGCTGTTTTCACTTTTTTTGGTTCTTGTTGATAATGCTTCCACTTTGTCAAAAAGTTTAGATTCGTGCGGTTGGATGTTTATTATTTTTTGGATCTGCATATGTTGAAAAATTAGTAGAGTATTATCACATATATTTACATGTAATTGATATTGGGTACCGAATAAAATGATTATGTATAATAATGTGGCATCATTTTGGCAATAAATTTATATTGGTTTTGAATAAGAGTGCTACACATTATTAAGATATCAATTTGGTAGTAACTTAAATATTGGTTTTGGAAAAAATATGTTGTCCAGCATTAAGGTATCAGTTTTGAATAAGAATGCGCTGCCCAATATTAAGATATCAGTTTTATAGTAATTTAAAGATCAGTTTTGTATAAGAATATGGTGCCTAATATTAAGGAATCAGTTTTATAGTAATTTAGGTATCGGTTTTGTATAAGAATATGCTGCCCAGTATTAAGGTATCAGTTTGGTAGTAATTCAGATATCAATTTTGAAAATTATGAATATCACACAATAATTAGGTATCAGTTTTGTATTAACTTACGTATTATTTTTAAGAAACAAGGTATCAGTTTTACAAAAAATCATATATCAATTTTCTATATATAATATTTTCCATTTATAAAGTGTTAGTTTAGAATATTTTAGGTATCATTATTTTCATATGTACACTGCAATGTAAAAATAAAGTATTAGTTTTGATATTAATGAGTTATCAGTTTTTTATACATTAGCTATATGGTATCGGTTTACTGACTACCGAGATATCATTATTTATAAACACTACCGTTTCATACTGATTAGGTATCGGTTTTGAATTGACTAATATACAAGTTTTGAAAAACATTGTGTTCTATATAAAACTAGAGATGAAATAACAAGTTAAATTTAGACTTTATACTGTCCTTGTTTGATTTTATCCAAAAAATCTTTAATGATAATTAATTTCAAAGTTTGAGATCTCACCTTGCAAATCCTAGGAGTGTTTCATTAAAGCTCCTTCTTTGTTTAATTAATTTCATCTTCTCACACATGCAGTACTGCGTATGAAAAATAAAAACCAAACATGAATATCTTTTTATCTTTGCATTATATATAAGAATTTTTTAAATACCTTATCTAATTACCAGAGGAAACATTGAACATCCTGACATTTTCCTATGCTTACGAATAAATTTTTGGTAAACTTATTAAAAAAAATGAACTGTTGCGGCCATGAGACAGTCTTCATTTTCTTTAATTTCAGTAAGAATGACAAGATTTCCCATCTTAGTTTTGCAGATTGTTAGGAAGAAAAATGTTAGTAATACCTCCATAATGATAAGAATTGGTAGGTCTTTCTCATATTGCTTCTTCCTTTTCCCAACTTCTTGCTTGATTCTTTTTTCTGTTAAGTTTCTTGTAATAAATAAGCCTGCTCCAAAATTTCTTCTTGCAAAACCTTTGCATTTCAAAGATATTGTTCTATTTATCATTTCTTGTGTCAATTCGATGTTTTTTCCTTCCAGCGGCATATAAAATAAGAAACTAATGTCTCGTGCCGTAATTTTTAGTTCTTCTACTCCAAAAAAAAAAGCTTCTCGAGTTGGTAAGTATCAACTATATACGATATCCAGATTTTCTTGATGCTTCTTGCATTCTTTCAAAACAATTTTTTCCTGATAGAGAACATTGAAAAATGCTAGAAAGGAGTGCTTTTCAACAAGTCCATTTGATTTTCATTCAAACCTTTTTTCTTTAACAATTTTTGTTATTTTGTACATAGCTTGAAGGCCGCATCTATAGGTGGTATCCAATTTTGCTTCTTCAACTGCAGAGACGCCTTTGTTGTGATCCGTACTTGTTATTGTTGTTCGGTCTCTTGGTCTAGGATTTAGGAAATCATCATCCTACTAATGTACTGGAAAAAGTCAGTAACATTTTTACACAAGGCAAGGAAGTATATATTATATAAATGTACACAATAATACATTATAATATTTGTGGGTATCAGTTCTAAAAATGCATTTACATGCATATTTTTAAAGGCCGCAATCCGGACCCTTTGAGTCGACATTTAATCACCCATGACCAACTCAAATGGCACAAGAAAGCCGATAGTTAGGAGAACGAAAATAGAGGATGAGAAAGGAAAATAAAGAAATGTTTGAATAGAAGAAGGAAAACACCAACATTACAGAATCGGAGTAGAATAGAATCTCACAGCGGAATGATTAAAATATAATGTCTCAAACTCTTTATACAAAAAAGTAAACTATATATATATGATACAACATCAGGATGGAAAAACAAATCAAATTATAAAATCTGGTTAATGCTATTCACACAGCAGAAATAAATTTGTACTAGAAATAACATTAATACGTCTCGACTCTGGCTCCTTTCCTGAAGATCAAAGCAAAACCAATCCAGGAAAATATACTCGGTATGACTCCGATTACATTTTAAAGCCAAACAAATCGACCTGGATTGGTCTGGAATACTTTTAGTAACAAAATTTACAACACAAACAACTTGCTTAACTTTAGAAAAACCTTTGAAAGAATGGAACTCTCGTAAGACACGACCACACATAAACATGGCATATGCTTTTAGCTTACGATAACCAAATTACTTTTCATATCAAAATTCATTGATCTTATAATAGTGTCTATCTATTCACAAATAAATAGGAATATACCCGGAAAGCTTGCATCTCACTTTCCAACATAGTTGGTATACAACTAAAAACATATGGCTCACATTGGGTTTTGGATTTACAACATTACAAGGTAAGGTACCACCTCTCAATCAATGTTCTCAAGAGAGGAAAAATTAGGGTTCAACAAGAACATCTTGCAACCGGCCAAACATGACTTACCATTCATTCAACTTGAGTGTACCAAATATATTGTCACCCACAGTTATGATCAGCAACCGTTTCACGCAAGCATACAGAATCTAGAGAAGAAGGAATAAATGAATTTTCTCTAGATGGCGACAATAACTGTAATGGGAATGACCCAAATAGCCATGTTGCCTGCTCGATTTATGTCATTTCCCGGTTGATGAGGCTTGAGGTCACAATTACCTTTTTTAGAATATCGCATTCAAACCTTTGAATACCATATTGTCAAATCCATCCAATCACTAATTGATTTGCACAAATATACTATGGGTGTAAAGCTAAAAGAAGTTTCCTTCTCTGTCACCGAACTAGGTATATTTGTAAAAATCAACGTACTGATCTTAGGAAATACATCTCAAACATTCCTCCATACCAGTTAGTTCTAGGACTGAACGAAACCGAAGATATCTCAAAGCAAGAGATCTACTGCCATGAGTTTAACCTTGGTAATTAACTAGAGACATCATCAAGCAACATCTCGCTTCGAAGATCTATGTCTTCAAATTATTTCGTAAGGACCCTGCAATTTAGTTGTTGAACTTAAGGTTGGTTCGAAACTGATTTTGACCCAGTTCCCATCGCGATCTCTTCAAACCAGCACATCAATAGTCCAAAAGAAACATTTCGTCAATAGTCGGGTTTTCAACTATCAAACTAAAACTGTACGGATCAGTACTTCAAGAGCTCAGACCCTTTCATTAAAACCATTCATTAAAAATCCTTTTATCAATTAAAATCGATTTCATATACATATCTCAGCAAAATTTTCTTGTTTTTGTTACTCTGAAAGCATATCCAATTCTTATATATTTAGAATAAACGTATTCACCAAACTCATTTCTTTATTTTCTTACTTCTAAAATATCGATATATATTCCCAAAACCTTTTCTATTTCCTTTACTTTGGAAATCTCGTTATACATATTTAACTCGATGCTAAAAATTTAGTTACCAGTTTTATATATGGCCCAAAACAATGTCAAACGACACATTCTTGTTATATAATCCCAAACCATTATGTTTATGGAAATAATTTCCATTCAAAACCATTTAACTTCTTGTTTTCATTATTTCAAAAATTTCAAGTCATTTACTTATTTTCTTAGAATAAGTGTATTATTCCAAAAACCATACTATTTTCAATTCTTAGAAAATAGTGTTATATATTTAATCCAAAGAGTATAAATATAATCACACTTCATATCAGGGTTAACAATGTTAGGTAATATATTATTTACTATTAACCCAATGGTTTCATTAAATTTCTATAACTTTGCAAAATAAAGTTGTTATCTCTTCCTTATGGAAATAATAAATTATTTCCAACATCGCTTATGTTCCAAACTAGTATTATCTCTTGATAATAGTGAAGTCGTTCACGTTGGGACATTCTGTTTACCTCTCAGACCTGTTTGACACTTTCATGTGGAATAGAAAAGCAAATTTATTATAAATTACTACAAGTGCATAGGTGTGTAGTATGCAGGTCGAACACTAGACGGAAAATTAAATTTATTATTTATATATTTCATGGGCGAGTTATATAAATTTTGGAGGATTTGACTGGAAACAATAAAAATTGAAACTGCAATTTGATTCAGAACAAATCTAATTGAATCGATGATTGAATCACAATTAATAATTGAAAAGAAATGAAAACTGCAATTGAATTCGCTATAGATTTGAATCTAATCAACATAATACTGAAATAAAAACTGCAGGAAATAAATAAACAAAAAGAAATAAAAAAATAGGATTACCATTGAATCTAATCAGACGGCCAATCTCTAATGAGAAAAGTAAACTGCAATAGTAAACTGTACTCTACCAAATCTAATTAAATGGACAACACAAATTTACTAGACCCAAGAGGAGTTTAGAAAAGTAAAGAATGAACTCGCAATTCCTGGATAAACTTTAGAATGAGAATACATAGGTATTTATAGGATATATTAGGCAACCTAAACCATAATACAATTACAAATGAGCCTTAGTTAAATCACGTAAATTTTATCCTCTTTATTTTCTTCCTTGACAATTCTTCCTTGATTTGTGATATGCCACTACACCAGAAAAGCAATTTTGCCACGGCTTTGGGCCGTGGCTAATTAGTTTTGCCACGGCTTTGGACCGTGGCAAAACTGGGTGTGGCAGTTGTTTTGCCACGGCTCTGCCACGGCTTAAAGCCGTGGCAAATTGGAATTTTGCCACGGTCAAAAGCCGTGGCAGATTTCAGTTTTGCCACGGCTTTAGGCCGTGGCAATATATGATATTGCCACGGCTCAAAACCATGGCAAATTTTGATTGTAATTTTTTTTAAAAACAATTTAGCCATGACTTTCGACCGTGGCTAAATTCAAGAGGAAAAAATATTACATTTGGATCCCTTTACCTGAAACATGAAGCCCCAATTTGAACAAAATATGAACATATCCACCAATACAAACAATAATCTTCAAAGTTTAAATAAATAGCTCATACTTAACACGAATACAACATATCCAAACTAAAAACTACATAGTTCAACTTCAATTCACAATGTCGGAAAGCATCAACAATTCAAATTATAGACTCTTACTTTAAAGTTCTATCATGTCTATTTTCAAATTACAAACCCTTACTTCAAAGTTCAAACTACAAACTCTTACTTCAAAGCTCAAATTATGGACTCTTACTTCACGTGATAAAACCACCAAAAGCTCCACTAAAAGCATCAACTTCGAATAGCTGAAACCTCCACCGTTGCATTGCATGTTCATCCTACAACACATTCAATAGTTAGCATGTCTATTTTCAAATTACAAACCCTTACTTTAAAGTTCTATCATGTCTATTTTCAAATTACAAACCCTTACTTCAAAGTTCAAACTACAGACTCTTACTTCAAAGCTCAAATTATGGACTCTTACTTCACGTGATAAAGCCACCAAAAGCGCCACTAAAAGCATCAACTTTGAATAGCTGAAACCTCCACCGTTGCATTGCATGTTCATCCTACAACACATTCAACAGTTACCACACTTCTCATTTTATTTCACTCTAACATATGCAGTTAACTACAAAGACATTCATTCATTCATTCATTCATACGGAACAAGCATTTATTCATCGTCCTTTTCACATCAGAAAAGTAAATAACTAACAATCAACACATTCTAAGAAGCTGGAACTTGTGATATAAAACTTCTTAAGCAACTTACAAGGAAATTGTTTTATCAAACGGGATAATATGATAAACACCAAGCTTTGAATGGTAAGACGGATTATTTGAGCTCATTGTTCACTGCATTTCAATTTTTCTAATAATGTTACAGGTCACATGCAAGAAAAATAATCCAGAAGAATGAACTTTACTGGTCTCTGATAACAGACCAGTCAAGAGTTAAAAAAAAATGCTACAAAACACAAAATATACGCATAAGTTACAGACAACATATCCAAAATGGAGGAGAAAATAAATGAATAAACAGCAACTATGTAATATAATTACTTTCTGCAGCTAATAAAAGAAGCAAATGCCATCTGATAAACTATTTCCTATTTCCTTAAATTCCAACAAAGTCCTATCATCATTTACGACCTGAGAGAACCCAACTCTACTCTGAATACCTCGAATTTCATTACTTTGTAATCATTATTTTTAATATCAAACCTAAATCCAATTAACATAGGTCTGTTATCAACGAAAGGGGACTTTTCTCTTTTCATTTACAATTCCTCAAATTCTCTGAAATAATTCAAACTTATTTTACAGTTGGATAAAAGTTACAGAATTCAACTAAATATCCTTCAAACACAATACTAGAATGTTAATAATACAAGTACTGGAACCAAATTTAAATTAAGTACATTGACAAAAATCAATATGAGACTAAGAAAGAAAGGAAAAAAATCAAATTTCAAAAAAAAATGATCTCCACTTGTTTTAGAATATTCCACGGCGAATAAATGAAGTTACTAGGTATGTTTTGACAGATAAACATGAAAAAGAAAGTAACCAAGGGCAATTTCATGCAAAACAGGATAAAGAAAGAGCAACAGGGGAAGGCGAGCTTAAAAAAAATGAGGTGGTGGAAAATTAAAACAAAAATGTGAGGTTCTTCTAGTCAGTATCTTGTGAATAACATGTGTGCAATCAAAAAAGCCCCCCAACCAAATCATTTGTTAGCACAAGTACTTACCTAGTATTTGTTGATGCATCCAAAGATCAAAATTGAAATAAGCAAAACTCCAAACAGCTAGAGATGATTTTGAATTGCTGCGAGCTGACTTTAACCCATCCCTTGATTTTGGTTTGGCAGGGCTATTTGAACTGTGAAGGCAGTCAATTTTATGTGTTACAGAATTTTATGTGAAGGCAATCATGTGCTTATATTGGAAATATTCACAGGGAAATATTGACAGGCAACTACACTAGGAGCGCACGAGGGGGATCAGATTTATCAAACTGAGTGCACTGAACATGATAAAGTCAGTATTAGCATGTATGACATAATAATCGACAAAAAAGAGCACTGATATGGAAGCAAACCATGCATCGTAATTGTATCTATGAGATCCATTATCACTAATTGGGCACTACAGTGAAGCCTAGCTATTTTGCAGTGTATATTTATGTGAATCAAAATGATACTACTATTAAAAAAAAAGTTGAATGCTCAAATCTCTACTAATAGCAGAGACGTATAGAGTTACTACATTTGGAGTGAATTAATATTGAGAAAAAACTAATTTGACACAAAAATCATTCTCAAGCCAAAAGAGATTAAGAAGCAAACAAATCATATTAGAAGAAAATTAATTATTTTGACTAACCTCTATGTTGTCACTTACTAACTATGAGAGCTGGCAATATTGCAACTGTTGGAAATGTTTTACAAACATTATGTGAATTATTAAAAATGATTGAATAAGTGTATGAATGGCTCCTATGTTTGAGTAGTCTCACATCATGGGATTATAGGGAAGAGGCAAGGATTTATACTTGTTTCTAAAAAGTCATGTTGGGGCCTTGGGCTCCCAATACATGCATTGTTGTGAGGAGGGAGACCATGCATCATGACCACCACACACGCGCGCGCGACCGACCGACTCGACTCGACCCGACCCGGCCCGGTTCGGTTCGGTTCGGGCTCGAGCTTGGGCTTGGGCTTTGTGGTGTAGGCACTTATATTTTTGGGCCATAAAACTTAGTTGTTTTCGAACCGTTTTTTTATGGAAAAATTATTTTGCGCACCGATATTTATTCTGCAACGGAAAAGTTTTGCAACGGTAAAATAATTAATCCCCCCCGAAATTTTAGCAGATCCGATATTTTCTCCCAAAACCTAATTCTCCTTCTATATATACTATTTTATCTGAGACGAGAAAAACACCGAATTTTATATTCTCTTCTTCTCAGCCGCCATTAAAACTTCTAAGAAATTTCGAGCAGTATTTTTCCCGAAAGTGCAAATCTGCACTGATTTGTTTGTGTAAGCAAATCAGTTACTATTTTAGAGGCTGTTTTATCCTAGAGGCGGCGGCGAAGGAACGAATTGGTTTGCAACTCTGGCCAAATCGCCGAATCGTCTTCAAGAAAGCGACCTAGTCCGCGACTCAGCCATTGTTTTCCAACAATTTGAAGACGAACTGAAACAATGGCCTCGAACTCAACCATGGACGATTCTGCTCCTCCCTCTGCTTTTCACGGCCCTCTGGTGACTGCTGCTCCTTTCAAGTTCGAAGGTTTGCATTTCAAGCGCTAGCGTCAGAAGATGGAGTTCTTCCTCACGATCAGGAAGGTGGTGGCTGCTCTGACTGCTGAAAAACCGCAGCTACCAGACAAGCCTGACGAGACTGATGCAGCAAAGATGGCATCATGGACTGAACAGTCAAAGCAACTGCAGACCTGGACTGAACAGGATTACTTATGCAAGAATTTTATACTGAATGGACTGAGCGATGATCTGTATGATTATTATAATTCAGATGAAAAGACGGCAAAGGAGATCTGGGAAGCACTAAAGAAGAAATATGACACAGAGGAGGCAGGGGCAAAGAAATACGCTGTAAGTCGCTACCTAAAGTATCAGATGACTGATGATAGATCGGTAGAGATGCAGTCTCATGAGCTTCAGAAAATAGCTCATGAGATCATCTCCGAAGGTATGGTCTTGGACGAACAATTTCAAATTGCTGTTATCATTGACAAATTACCCCCTAGCTGGAAAGATTTTAAGAACACTTTGCGACATAAGACTAAGGAATTTTCCTTAGAGAGCTTGATTACACGCCTCCGTATTGAGGAGGAAGCACGCAAGCAAGACCAGAAAGAAGAGGTGCTGATTGTCAATAACAACAGCACTAAGAAGACCACTCCCGCTGTTCTGAAACCAAATCAGAAATCATTTAAGAATCAGAACAGGCGCAACAAACAGAATGGGAATCCGCAAGGAAACCTAAAAGGACAGCAGAAACCAGCCCAAAAGAATGACTCTGGACAGTTGTTTCTATGTTACAACTGTGGAAAACCAGGTCATATGGCACGAAAGTGTCGGAACAGGCCAAGCTCTGCACCGCAGGCTAACCTGACTGAGGAGCCTCTTACGGCTATGGTTACTGAGATTCACCTTGTTGGTGGATCAGAGGGCTGGTGGGTAGATACTGGTGCTTCACGCCATGTCTGCTATGATCGTGCCTTGTTCTCTACATACACGGCTGCTGAAAATCAGAAAGTGCTGTTGGGAGACTCTCACACCACTACAGTTGCGGGGATTGGAAACGTGGAACTCAAGTTCACCTCTGGAAAAACTGTAATTCTGAAAGATGTTATGCACACTCCAGAGATAAGAAAGAATCTGGTCTCTGGCTTCCTCCTTAATAAGGCTGGTTTCACTCAAGTTATTGGGGCTGATTTGTACACTCTTACTTATAAGGGAACTTTTGTGGGAAAGGGTTATGCTTGTGAGGGTATGTTTAAACTGAATGTTGAATCTAATAAAGTGACTACTTCTGCTTACATGTTGTGTGATTTTAATATCTGGCATTCTAGATTATGTCATGTTAATAATCGAATTATTCGTAATATGAGCACCCTAGATATGATACCTAAAATGACAGAATCTGAATCTGATAAATGTGAATTCTGTACACAAGCTAAAATCACAAAGAAACCTCACAAATCTGTTGATAGAGTTTCTGAACCATTAGACTTGATTCATTCTGACATATGTGAACTTGATGGCACTTTAACTAGACAGGGACATCGTTATTTTATCACTTTTATTGATGACTGCTCTGATTTCACATATGTATATCTTATGAAAAATAAAAGTGATGCTTTTGACATGTTTAAAACATTCAAAACTGAGATTGAGAATCAAGCAAATAGAAAAATTAAGAGACTTCGTAGTGATAGAGGAACAGCATATGAATCTAATTCTATTCTGGATTTCTATAAACAACATGGTATAGTACATGAGAGAACTGCACCCTACTCACCTGAAATGAACGGTAAAGCAGAAAGGAAAAATAGGACCTTTACCGAGCTAGTAGTTGCCATATTATTAAATTCTGGTGCAGCAAAACATTGGTGGGGGGATATTTTATTGACTGTATGCTACGTTCTGAATAGAATCCCTAAATCTAAGAATAAAATTTCACCTTATGAAATTTTAAAGAATCATAAACCCAATGTCTCATACTTTAGAACTTGGGGTTGTTTAGCATATGTTCGCATTCCAGACCCTAAGAGAATAAAATTGGCAAGTAGAGCATATGAATGTGCATTTATAGGCTATGCTATTAATAGCAAAGCATATAGATTTTATGACCTTAATGCACATAATATAATTGAATTAAATGATGCCGACTTTTATGAAACTAAATTTCCTTTCAAATTAAGGAATAGTGGGGGCACTTCAAATATGCCTATTAGAACAGAACTTAATGAAAATTCTGAAGCTGAACCTAGAAGAAGTAAAAGAGCAAGAACCATAAAAGACTTTGGTTCAGATTTTTGTGCTTTTACTATTGAGGAGGATCCTATAAACCTCCAAGAAGCCTTATCTTCTTTAGATGCCGATTTCTGGCAAGAGGCTATAAACGATGAGATGGATTCTTTAGAATCCAATAAGACTTGGCACTTGGTAGATTTACCCCCTGGTTGTAAGTCTATAGGCTGTAAATGGGTACTTAAAAAGAAATTAAAACCTGATGGCACTATAGATAAATATAAAGCACGACTAGTAGCTAAAGGTTTTAAACAAAAGGAAAATATAGACTTCTTTGACACTTTTTCACCTGTAACTAGAATAACATCCATTCGGGTATTAATCTCACTTGCTTCCATTCATAATTTACTTATACACCAAATGGATGTTAAAACTGCTTTTTTGAACGGTGAATTAGACGAAGAAATTTATATGGACCAGCCTGAAGGATTTGTAGTACATGGTCAAGAACATAAAGTATGTAAATTGGATAAATCATTATATGGTTTAAAACAAGCACCTAAACAATGGCATGAAAAATTTGATAACTTAATCATTTCAAATGGTTTTAAAGTTAATGAAAGTGACAAATGCATTTATTACAAATCTGAGAATGACATTTGCACTATTATATGCCTTTATGTAGATGACCTACTCATTTTTGGGTCAAATATTCATGCCATAAACTCAGTCAAATCCTTATTAAGTGTCAATTTTGATATGAAAGATCTAGGTGAAGCGAGTGTAATCCTTGGTATTAAGATTACTAGGTCAGAAAAGGGAATTTCTTTGGACCAATCTCATTACATTGAGAAGATACTAAAGAAATATAATTACTTTGACTGTAAACCTGCAAGTACGCCATATGATCACAGTGTAAAGTTATTTAAGAACACTGGTGAAGGTGTAAGACAGTCTGATTATGCGAGCATCATTGGCAGCCTTCGGTATGCCACTGATTGTACTAGACCCGACATTGCCTATGTCGTGGGATTATTGTGCAGGTTTACCAGTAGACCTAGTATAGAGCACTGGCAAGCTATTGAAAGGGTAATGAGATACCTTAAACGAACCATGAACCTTGGATTACATTATGAAAGGTTTCCAGTTGTACTTGAAGGATATTCTGATGCAGACTGGAATACCTTATCTGATGATTCTAAAGCGACCAGTGGCTACATATTTAGCATCGCTGGAGGAGCTGTTTCTTGGAAATCCAAGAAACAGACTATTTTGGCTCAGTCTACTATGGAGTCTGAGATGATAGCACTAGCTACAGCTAGTGAAGAGGCAGAATATTTGAGAAATCTGCTAGCTGAGATTCCCTTATGGGAAAAACCGATACCAGCAGTGTTGATACACTGCGATAGTACCGCGGCTATTGCAAAAGTTCAGAACCGTTACTATAACGGTAAGAGACGACAAATACGTCGTAAGCACAGCACTGTTAGAGAACTACTTTCCACAGGTACCGTTAGAGTGGACTACGTACGTAGTGAGGAAAATTTGGCAGATCCTTTGACGAAAGGACTGTCCAGAGAGAAAGTCCATAACTCTTCTAAAAGAATGGGACTATTGCCCTTAGATTGTTGAGTCACGCACAATGGTAACCCGACCTAAATGACTGGAGATCCCAAGAACTAGGTTCAATGGGTAATAACAAGTTGTGTAGTGATATGAGTTGAACATGCTATTTAATAAACCAAGAAGCATGTATTCCTGAAGTGACTAGAGGATGAGTTAATAGAAACTCTTAATGAGATCTATACTCTATTTGGAGTGGAGTACCTACCTTCAGGAGTGCTCTTGATAGACTCACCTTTGTGAATGTGGAAATGTGGCCGTTTCCTATGGAGTTTGGGCAAAACTTCTAGGGCATTCACTAAACTGGGATAGACGTGCAGGGCCATAAATGCACGGGCTTATCTGATTGCACTATAGAAAAGGTTGTGTGTGGTTTGATGTCAGGAATAGAGTTCAAGACTACGTGTCACTCTAGTAAAAACTGAATCTTACTCACTATGCAAAGGTTCAAGTCCTTGGACACCTTTGTTTATGCACAATCTTATGTTTTTAAGAAACTGCTCGAAAATATTTTTAAAAATTCAAGTGGGGGATTGTTGGAAATGTTTTACAAACATTATGTGAATTATTAAAAATGATTGAATAAGTGTATGAATGGCTTCTATGTTTGAGTAGTCCCACATCATGGGATTATAGGGAAGAGGCAAGGATTTATACTTGTTTCTAAAAAGTCATGTTGGGGCCTTGGGCTCCCAATACATGCATTGTTGTGAGGAGGGAGACCATGCATCATGACCACCACACACGCGCGCGCGACCGACCAACTCGACTCGACCCGACCCGGCCCGGTTCGGATCGGGCTCGGGCTTGGGCTTGGGCTTTGTGGTGTAGGCACTTATATTTTTGGGCCATAAAACTTAGTTGTTTTCGAACCGTTTTTTTATGGAAAAATTATTTTGCGCACCGATATTTATTCTGCAACGGAAAAGTTTTGCAACGATAAAATAATTAATCCCCCCCGAAATTTTAGCAGATCCGATATTTTCTCCCAAAACCTAATTCTCGTTCTATATATACTATTTTATCTGAGACGAGAAAAACACCGAATTTTATATTCTCTTCTTCTCGGCCGCCATTAAAACTTCTAAGAAATTTCGAGTAGTATTTTTCCCGAAAGTGCAAATCTGCACTGATTTGTTTGTGCAAGCAAATCAGTTACTATTTTAGAGGCTGTTTTATCCTAGAGGCGGCGGCGAAGGAACGAATTGGTTTGCACCTCTGGCCAAATCGCCGAATCGTCTTCAAGAAAGCGACCTAGTCCGCGACTCAGCCATTGTTTTCCAACAGTAACATCTCCTCTTGAACCTTTTCCTGTCCATTCCTCCTGTGTTTGCTTCAAAACAGGATTATCAGCCTCAGCATTTGGATGTCCCATGCACACTTCAATCATTTTGGCATCAAGACCATAAAACAAGCTGCTGCTTCAACCAGTTGCAACTAACAAGGCCAAATCTGAATGGGAAGATAACCAATATCAATATAAACATTTTTTTTTCATGTAAGAACAAGAACTGACTGTAATAACATGATAAAAATGCTAATGATAATCAAGAACCATAAAAACAGAATTATCAAAATATAGTGAATTCACGCATGTTCGATGCATAGCTGTTATAAAAGTCGCACATTTCTCTACTGCTTTGCAGAAATCGCAAAAAACGTTAGCCATACAGAACATTAAACCATGTGTTTTGTACGTACACCTTGTGTGTATCGTGAGGTTTTAACATGTCGTTTAGTACAGATATTCAAAGCGTTTACCATTTTCAGCATCATAAGCAACTAGCTGGAAGGAAAAAAAAAAACGAAAAGATACATGGACTAATGGATAGTAATTATCATAATATTTAAAATGGGATCAGAAGACAAATATCAGTTAATTAAGTCTAAGGGAATCGTGAATTACAAAGGCGTTTTAGTTGTCGCAATCCAATTATTTTGCGGACTATATATATGTATATATATATATATATGTATGTATGTATGTATATATGTGTGTGTGTATATATATATATATATATGTGTATATATATATGTATATATATGTATATATAGAGGAGCGTTCAATGGCACCCCAAATAGTGAGCACCCCATTTGCCCCCCTATATAAACCAAGCATTTATATTAGAATAAGTGAGTGGGAGGTGAGAGAATGAGTGGAGGGAGAGAGAAACGGGATATGTGGTGGAAATCAGGGGGCATTTAGGGGTGCTGCACTGTTTCGGGTGCCATTGAACGCTCGCCTATATATATATATATATATATATATATATATATATATATATATATATATATATATATATATATGGGAAGCTCTATTTAGACACAAAATTGCACACAAAAAATTAACTATAAAGACAATTGTTTGATGTCTTTGGCTTTGTTCGATGTTGATGATAAAACTGGCACTTTGTTCAAATAGAATATTTATTTGAAGTTTCAATGGTTTATAACTACGCCCACCGCGACCTTTTATTAAATCAAAGATTTCTTTCAGTCATACAAACAAAGACTCAAACGGGTTCACTTCTAAGAAATCTAAAAAAAAGAACATACTTTAGTGTCTCGTTGATATATTTTTACATCTCTAAAATGTTATTCATCCATCCAATGTAGCAGTACTGTAAACAATGTTATAGTGATGGTGCGCTTGTGCGTGTACGCTCTAATGTTAGGGAAATACATTTCGAGAATTAAATGAACAAAAATAGCATAGAATGGTGAGAATCATTTTGTGAAACACCTAACACATGATTCATATGATAATATCATTAGATTAACTAAGCTTTGATTTATAATCACAAAACCCAATGAATAAAATGTATACATGATTTAGAGTCAGTGTAGATATAAAGTTTTTCATAGTTGGAGGGCTAAATACTTGTCTGCAAATGATGAGAATAAACAGAATATTTGTTACACAACAAAATATAAAATTAATGTCCTAAAAATGTTTAACAAAGTCGTTAAATTATTATCAAATCTCATAACTCTTCTACAGTTGCATGAAGATTCAGTCTACTGTGGTCCAAAATTTGCTAGATTATGAGTCATATACATAGAATTACATGAATAAAAGAAGTATAAAAGTGCTTATCAATTAAAAATATTTGATGGTTACCTTATGTTGGCAAAATACATTGCAAAGGGGTCAGGAAATGGAACCCATTCCAAATAATAGAAGAGGACTGTTAAAAGGAATTTTTTTCCAATGCTAACATCACGTTGATGCAGCTTACTATTTTGTAAATGAAGTTATCAAACATGTCATTCAAGCCTTTTCCCTTTTACTGATGTAGCTCAACAACACATTAGAAGATGGTCAAATAATTTCAAAACGATTAAATAAAGAGGGAAAAGTTTTTCAAGCATTAAAAAACAATACTTATCATCTATGTTTCATGATAAGATGTCACATATTCAAACATGCGCTTTTTTCTAATTATAAAATCAATTTTCATCAATTGAAATGGATAAATGATGAATATATAAATGAATCTGATAATATTTAGTATTGAAATGTTAAAACAAAGTCTTCTACTCCATCAAAGTCCAGATTTAGCTGGTTGATGGTTAAAATTTGAGCATATTACATTTATTTTTGTGCACATTCACTAAAGCAAAAAGTAAAATTAAAAGGTAAAAAAAATTCTGTTTCACTCGTGCATGTCTCGGAATGAGGAGTTGAAAGCGATGAGTTCAATCAGTTTCAATTTCCAAACTCTAGCTGGTAAGGCACATGAATTTTGCTGCGAACAATGATGATACCATTTCATATTCAGATCTTTATTTTGATAATTGTATAAGATGAAATACCAGAACTTGTTTAAACGCCAATAATAAACTGTGGTAGCTTAATAAATGCAGGTGCATATAGGTAAATAAATAAAAGCACATATTTGGTAGCTAACCTATGTCAAAGAATGGAATACTTTTACATATCTCTTTCCTATTTTATTTCTCCCCAAGCCAATTGGATGGATGAAAAATCAAACATAATTGGCAATAAATGGATGCAGTAACGAAAAATCCTCTATCTGCTGCATATTTATTTCCATTCTTTTGTTGCTGCATGTTCGTTTTCCTATCCTTATCTCTTTAGTGTTTTTCATTGATAACTTCTAAATTCAATACATAATCAAATAAAAAATCTAATATTAATATTTTTTTTTAATTTTATGACAAATACTTCTATTTTCCTTGATGCGTGATGTAACACCCCACCTCCACCAGTGCCACTCTTGCAAGGACATTAGCTTTGGAGGGACGTTAAACGAGGTAAACATGCATGCAGATATCACAAGACAGAACATATAAGTAAAACAGTAAATAAAGCAGCGGATAAAACTAACATTTCAAAACCATAGTCAAGTTACATTAAAGTACTTGGTCATTATTTTCCACAAAACATAGTCTAGAAACATAAACTAAAAACTGGAAGTAACATAAAGTAACTATCCCCAAGGTAAAGTGATAAACCATAGCTAGCTCAATGTCCAAAACCGTACATGAGCAAATCCAGTAAGCAAGCTATAAAGATCCAAGCTAAGCTCCAATGTTCCCACCCTGAGGACCTGAGGGGTGGGAAACGGAAGAAAAGAGGCGAAAGAAAACGGGTCAGTCAAAAGACTGGTAAGCCCTAACTACTATCAGTCCATGAACTAGTAAAGTTAACTGACATGAGAAGCTGAGATGAACATAAGGATAACAACATACTGGCATGATGATTAACTAACAAGATAGATAAAGGTGTCATCGCATAATCAAGGTTAAGTTTTGCACCACAGGTGTACTAGCATTCTAACATGTCAAGTAAAAACAAGAGTTGATCCCTTGGCCCAAGCATGGCCCAATATCATGAGGTGACCTAAATCAAGGTCCAACTACACGGTCTAGTTGATCGGCTCTATATAAGCCTAACTCATCAAGTGTCGGTGTCATACGGCCCAAACATGAAATGTAGTTAAACTGCGTTAGGTCCACCCTAGGGTGTATCAAGTCCTAGGGTGTCAACCTCGGACACAAATCAAGTATGCACAGTCTAAATCTACAGGTACCCGTGCCTGATTTTCCAACTCCGGACTATGTGCACGACCATAGTCCGCCTGGACCTACACCAGCGTACCTACTCAGCCGTCGTTTTGGTCGCTTACATGTCAGCCCAGTAATCGTGCCCCACCCTAGCCTAGTCCCTAGGGTCTTATGATACTATCAAAAGGGTTACTGCTGAAAAGGACCACGCAACTAAGGTTTCTTAACGGGTTAAATGTGGTTAACCCGATCCGAACGTGGATTAAATTGGTTAAGTGTACCCAAGGTTCATGACTTAACCCTGATTAACCCATCAAGCCCAAATTGGTTAAGTATTAAGTGGACCATGACTTAACCCTAATCAGGTGGCATTAATTAACTTAATGTGCTTTAACCTCTCACATTAGACCTTGTTGTGGTTACTAGTTAAGCCGGGCGGGTCCGGGTAGATTTATACCACAACTTAGTCTAACCTCGGGTTCGAGTACAACATGACCAACTTCTCACATTGGGTCCTATTGTTTGTAGCCGCTAGTTAGGCCGGGCGGGTCCGGGTAGATTTATGCTACAAACTCAACCCAACCTCGAGTTGGTCACACTTATATTTTCTAAGTGTCATGTCCATTATCAAAACATAATTACAAGCTAACATATCACGTCATGTTATAAAAACCATGTTTATGTCATAATGTTACCCAACCGCAACGTAATCCCATCGTTTACACAATCGCAACAACGCATAAAGGATAAAATAGGGAATTTGGCATAATCATGACAAAAAGGTGTTGAAGCCACAAGTTTAACATGGTGGCATATGAAATGTACATATGTTCATATACTTGCATATTGCATTATTAGGCTTCAAAAGTATGCATAAAACCAAACTTAGCATATAAGTGATACATGGTGATAAATGACATGTAGAAGTTGCTAGAAGTTCGCATTTAGCCTCACATGCAAGTTATCATAAGGGATATGATAACTTCCATGTTGCCAAAATGCAACCTTTAACATAAGCTTGATGCTTTAAGCTCACAAACTCAAGGTTAACTTGCATATCATGATAACATGTGTATAATGATCAATCCAAACTTGCATAACATAGCAACATGTGTCATACATAATGATTAAACCAACTTCCATAACATAATGATCAACCAAACTTGCATATCATAATGATCAACCCAAACTTGCATCATTCATTTAACTTTATAGTTCAAAAAGAAAGTAGAAAAGGGCTTACAATGCTATGAAGACACAAATGAATATTTATTATAAAGATTGAGACGAAGCCCTTATGCAATCACCAAAAAAAACCAAATATGAAAGCTCCAAATGAAAAACCCTTGAGCCAAATCAATAAAAACCCTTGCTTTGTAATAGAAATGTTGCAGCTTGACTTGAATGCAAACTAAGAACACTCATACAAGCTTGAAAACACTTGTATGAACTCAAAATCTCTCATATAAATAAACTTAGAAATTTTAGCATGAGAGTGGAGGCCATGAGAGGAACAAATTTGGCATAGTTTAGTTGTAGAGTTGAATAATGATGATTTAGGCTAGGCTTAGGGGTTTTTTTTATAGAAGATTAGGATAGTGTTAGCCATAGGATTAACCCTAGATCCAATCCGAGCCATCAAATCCCGTCACTAACCAACAAAACAGGTCAAAATAGCCCAATTAAGTGCACCAGGCCGACCTGGCCGACCTGGGAGGTCGACCCCCAGGTCGACTCTAGTGTCGACCTGGTTGGGGGGGAGGTCGACCCTAGTGTCGACCCCCCTGTCGAACGGTCTGGGCGGGAATTTTCCCGCCCAGTCTGTTTTGGCTGAATTTGAATTCTAAATTCAAATTTGAACTGTTTTTGAACTTGAAATTTTTTGAAAACTTTGACGGGCCATAACTTGGTCATACGGACTCCGATTTTCGAAAAATCGGACTTTATTTCGCGTATTTTTCCGAGACGAACGCAATGGCATAGCCCGTTTCCCTTGATTCAGATTTTAACATTTAATTCTGCCTTGATTTATGTTATAACATGTTATTCAAAAATACGGGTTGTTACATCCTCCCCACCTTAAAGGATTTCGTCCCCGAAATCTTCAAGTTAGGAAGAACGTATCCTACCATCCATCATCCATCTACTCAAAACATCATCCACGAGTAATCATTGTCCTTAAAGGATTCTAAATGCTGTATGAACATATGCAAAGGTGTGTGTATATGTACTTATCTAATGCGAAAATCAGGCGGTTACCGATTCAGTAAACCTCCTTAATGCAAAATATGTTAGTGTAATGAGTCCATATGTATGCGAATTCCTAATATAATCCACAGTCTCTATATGAGTGCACATAACATCCATCCATATGCAACATCCATGTGATAACATACAAGTTTCATCCATGAATAAGCATAAACACTCATGCATATGCGGTATGAAAGTGTGTGAGCCGATCTTAGTGCCTAACGTGTATCATGCATCCACGAGTATCCACTTGCAAACACTTGCAACCACTGGCAAACATCAAGCATAACATGTTTCAAATACATGTTTCAACCAAGGGTTTCTACCTAAGGTTCTTATGACAAGATTTACGAAACAAGATAAACTAGATAAACATGGATAGCAAAAGAAAGATATGCCAACTAGGAAAAGATATCGAAAATGTATCCTCAAAAAGAAATGGATAAAGCCCACGCATTTTCTCCTCGGTTTCCCAAGTTGTGTCTTCCTCTGTTTCACTCCATTACGCCTTAACAAGCTTAACTTCTTTGCTTCTTAGCTTCTTTGTCTCCGTTTTCATGATACGAATCGGAGCTCGTCTCAGGGTCGCCTCTTTCTCTACCTCCATGTCTTCAAGAATACTTGGTTCAACCACTTCGGCGGATCTGTGCAAACACTTCCGGAGATGCGAGACATGAAAGACATTATGCACTCCGGCCAGCTTCTCGGGCAATTCCACCTTATAAGTCATCTTCCCAACACTTTCTATAGTAGGGAAGGGTCCTACGATCCTTGGTGTTAGCTGCCCAAAATGAACCACATTTCGCAGAGGAGAAATCTTCACAAAGACCATATCTCCAACTTTAAATTCTAAGTCTGTCCTTCGCTTGCCTGCATAGGATTTCTGTCTGTCTTAGGTCGTTTTCATCCGCCTTTGAATCAATTCAACCCTCTCGGATGTGTCCCTTATCATGTCGGGCTCAATTATAAGCTTATCCGTCGTCTTCCCACCAACATGTTGGTGGCTTGCACGGCGTCCCATACGAAGCTTCGAATGGTGTCATTCCTATGCTTGCTTGGTAGCTGTTATTATGAGCAAACTCTACAAGAGGAAGGCGGTCTTCCCTAGTACCACCAAAGTCAAGAACACAAAGTCTCAAAAGATCTTCTAGCACTCTATTCACCCTTTCGGTTTGGCCATCCGTCTGGGGGTGATAGGCTGTACTCAGATTCAGTCGTGTACCCATCGCTTCTTGCAAACTATTCCAGAACTGGCTAGTGAAAATTGGGTCACGATCGCTAACTATGCTAGAAGGAACTCCATGCAACCGCACTATCTCTCGAAGATAAACAGATGCTAGCCATGATACGGTCCTCTTGCCTTTCACCGGAATAAAATGGGTTCTCTTCGTAAGTCTATCAATTATTACCAATATCCCATAAAGCCCAAATAGTTTGGTGACGAACTTCTTCACCTCAACTATATATCACAAACAGGCGAGTCATACTCTTTATGGGGTTTGCAACAGAACTAAGATTGAGGATAGGGCCGAGAGGATATACTTAAAAGATAGCATGCGAGTAAGCTCTACGGAACAATAGGGATCAAGGATATACTCTTAGAAAGAGATTTAATGCGCGTATCTAGTCTTCAATCTTCTAAGCCGCATTTTCTTGTGCTTAATCCCATCGTGCCTTGACCGTCTTTTAACTCCACAATTCCGTAGTTCTTAATTCTTATTTCCAAAATATGAGTTAGAACTCATTTCACCGTTGCCTCTCATTCCCCTTCCACTTATTCTTTGCCCAAAATACTTGGCTTCCACCCAACTGCGTACTCATGGTTTCATGCAAGCTTTCCAAAATTCGTTAGTGAATCTTGGATCTCGTTTACAAATTATACGGTATCCCACGCAGAAAGCTATCTCTTGAAAACAAGTGCCAATCCACGTTGCCAAATTTACTTACTAGGGTGATTTCTCTAACCCATGCTTAAGTGAAATGGACTATCCGCCTTAGTAGCGAATACCACCGGAGCACCCCATTCTGAAATGCTTCGCCTAATGAAATTTTTCTCAAGCTACTCCTTGATTTGCTTACCAAGCTCTCTTCTTTCTCGCGGGGCCATGTGCCTAACGGGCAATGATACTGGCTTGGCATTATCGACAAGATAAATGCGGAAATCTATTTCTCGTTTAGGGGGTAACCCCTTAACTTCTTCAAAGACATCAGGATAGTCTCGGACCACCCTTACAGATTGCAGATCATCAATGGACGAGTCAAGAGATTCAAGATAACATAACTTGACGGGACCTCTAGGGTTACAAGAAATTTCTAGGGTATTACCGAGGCGATTCATGAGCCTCACCACCCTAGGTTCACAATCGAGAATGGCTCCATAACTGGACAACCAATCCATGCCCAAGATCAACCCGTATCTCGTGAACCCGAGAACATAAGCATTGCACATGAATTCTATGCTCAAGATAGAGATTTTCAAATCCATACAAATCACAGGTAGATGGGCGGAACCCCCAATTGGATTTGAAACACTAACGGGACCTCAACTAGACTAGTACTTAGGTGCAAACTTTCAACAAGATCAGAAATAAAACTATGCGATGCGCCAGAATCAAATAAGGTACGAATAGGGAAATCAGAAATGTAAACATGACTTTTTACAGAAACACTACCTCGATCAAAAGCTGGAAGAGTGAGGAGAGCCTGCAACTGCCCTCCAGAGGGTCCTACTTGCTGAGTTTGTCCTTGCCCTTGTCCTTGCTTCTTGGGGCAATCCTTGCTAAAATGTCCAGATTCTCCGCAATGAAAACACTCGCCTAACTTCCTCTTCTTCTTTCTACAGTCTTTAGCTATGTGCCCAACAATCCCACAGTAGTTGCATTTTCTTGGGTCCTTTGCCTTGGCCTTGTTGCCTTTGTTGTTCTTGTTGTTCTGATTGCTCTGATTTCCTCCCCACTTGGAGTCTGTCTTCTTGGCTTGAGTCTCATTAGGCTTGACTTCTTTCTTGCCTTTCTTATCGTCTCTTTGAAGCAATGTCATGTCCACTAGGCCTTCAAAAGTGGCCCCCATGGGTATATGAGATAGGGCTAAACCTTGTAATGGCTCGTTCAACCCTCGTGCAAAGCGCAAAGCCTTCTTCTGGGGAGTATTAATCATGTCCAAACCGAATCGGGCGAGCTGGTTAAACTCATTCACATACTCCCTCACTATCATGTCCCCTTGCTTCAAAGATATAAATTTTTCCAATTGCAGATTCGCCTCAGCTGATGATAGAAACTTAAGCCCAAATCTTGTCCTAAAGTCGGCCCAAGTCTCTATAGGCCTCGTAGCATTGGTGACCTCCCACCAATAAGCAGCTTCTTCTTTTAACAACCATGCCGCCAATAAAACCTTTCTATGATCTTGCACATCAAAGATAGCAAAGAGGTCTTCAGTTTCCTTTAACCAGTTTCTTGCCTCCACAGAAGTCTCCGTTCCGACAAAATTCTTGCAACCCATCGCCTTAAAGTCTTTGCAAAGCTTTGCGAAATCCTCTTGCGGATGCTGAGGGGGAGGAGGAACCTCAGCTACGGGAGGAGGAGAGATGTTAGCGACCGGGGAAGGAGGAGGAATGTTCGCGGGGCCGGCTTCATTCGCCCTTGCCTCCATAAATCTCCGGAACCAGACAGGTACTTGTACGCCTTTCGGGATGTTAAAGCGATCGGCCATACTAAAACGAAGAAAAAGATAGATTCAGAACGAAGAAACGAAGGATAGTGCTAATGGCTTTTGGGGAATAGCCTTTTAAAATAAACTAGACTTTTCTTGGAAAATACTTAATTGGTTTTGAAAATAGTTTTCCAAAAGGTGAGTTTTAAAAACCTTTTGCTCGAATCTTGTTAACCATATGCTCTGATACCAAATGTAACACCCCACCTCCACCAGTGCCACTCTTGCAAGGACATTAGCTTTGGAGGGGCGTTAAACGAGGTAAACATGCATGCAGATATCACAAGACAGAACATATAAGTAAAACAGAGTAAATAAAGCAGCGGATAAAACTAACATTTCAAAACCATAGTAAAGTTACATTAAAGTACTTGGTCATTATTTTCCACAAAACATAGTCTAGAAACATAAACTAAAAACTGGAAGTAACATAAAGTAACTATCCCCAAGGTAAAGTGATAAACCATAGCTAGCTCAATGTCCAAAACCGTACATGAGCAAATCCAGTAAGCAAGCTATAAAGATCCAAGCTAAGCTCCAATGTTCCCACCCTGAGGACCTGAGGGGGGGGAAACGGAAGAAAAGAGGCGAAAGAAAACGGGTCAGTCAAAAAGACTGGTAAGCCCTAACTACTATCAGTCCATGAACTAGTAAAGTTAACTGGCATGAGAAGCTGAGATGAACATAAGGATAACAACATACTGGCATGATGATTAACTAACAAGATAGATAAAGGTGTCATCGCATAATCAAGGTTAAGTTTTGCACCACAGGTGTACTAGCATTCTAACATGTCAAGTAAAAAACAAGAGTTGATCCCTTGGCCCAAGCTTGGCCCAATATCATGAGGTGACCTAAATCAAGGTCCAACTACATGGTCTAGTTGATCGGCTCCCTATAAGCCTAACTCGTCAAGTGTCGGTGTCATACGGCCCAAACATGAAATGTAGTTAAACTGCGCTAGGTCCACCCTAGGGTGTATCAAGTCCTAGGGTGTCAACCTCGGACACAAATCAAGTATGCACAGTCTAGATCTACTGGTACCCGTGCCTGATTTTCCAACTCCGGACTATGTGCACGACCATAGTCCGCCTGGACCTACACCGGCGTACCTACTCAGCCGTCGTTTTGGTCGCTTACATGTCAGCCCAGTAATCGTGCCCCACCCTAGCCTAGTTCCTAGGGTCTTATGATACTATCAAAAGGGTTACTGCTGAAAAGGACCACGCAACTAGGGTTTCTTAACGGGTTAAATGTGGATAACCCGATCCGAACGTGGATTAAATTGGTTAAGTGTACCCAAGGTTCATGACTTAACCCCGATTAACCCATCAAGCCCAAATTGGTTAAGTATTAAGTGGACCATGACTTAACCCTAATCAGGTGGCATTAATTAACTTAATGTGCTTTAACCTCTCACATTAGACCTTGTTGTGGTTACTAGTTAAGTCGGGCGGGTCCGGGTAGATTTATACCACAACTTGGTCTAACCTCGGGTTCGAGCACAACATGACCAACTTCTCACATTGGGTCCTATTGTTTGTAGCCGCTAGTTAGGACGGGCGGGTCCGGGTAGATTTATGCTACAAACTCAACCCAACCTCGAGTTGGTCACACTTATATTTTCTAAGTGTCATGTCCATTATGTTTCCAAACCATAATTACAAGCTAACATATCACGTCATGTTATAAAAACCATGTTTATGTCATAATGTTACCCAACCCCAACGTAATCCCATCGTTTACACAATCGCAACAATGCATAAAGGATAAAATAGGGAATTTGGCATAATCATGACAAAAAGGTGTTGAAGCCACAAGTTTAACATGGTGGCATATGAAATGTACATATGTTCATATACTTGCATATTGCATTATTAGGCTTCAAAAGTATGCATAAAACCAAACTTAGCGTATAAGTGATACATGGTGATAAATGACATGTAGAAGTTGCTAGAAGTTCGCATTTAGCCTCACATGCAAGTTATCATAAGGGATATGATAACTTCCATGTTGCCAAAATGCAACCTTTAACATAATCTTGAAGCTTTAAGCTCACAAACTCAAGTTTAACTTGCATATCATGATAACATGTGTATAATGATCAATCCAAACTTGCATAACATAGCAACATGTGTCATACATAATGATTAAACCAACTTGCATAACATAATGATCAACCAAACTTGCATATCATAATGATCAACCCAAACTTGCATCATTCATTTAACTTTATAGTTCAAAAAGAAAGTAGAAAAGGGCTTACAATGCTATGAAGACACAAATGAATATTTATTATAAAGATTGAGACGAAGCCCTTATGCAATCACCAAAAAAACCCAAATATGAAAGCTCCAAATGAAAAACCCTTGAGCCAAATCAATAAAAACCCTTGCTTTATAATAGAAATGTTGCAACTTGACTTGAATGCAAACTAAGAACACTCATACAAGCTTGAAAACACTTGTATGAACTCAAAATCTCTCATATAAATAAACTTAGAAATTTTAGCATGAGAGTGGAGGCCATGAGAGGAACAAATTTGGCATAGTTTAGTTGTAGAGTTGAATAATGATGATTTAGGCTAGGCTTAGGGGTCTTTTTATAGAAGATTAGGATAGTGTTAGCCATAGGATTAACCCTAGATCCAATCCGAGCCATCAAATCCCGTCACTAACCAACAAAACAGGTCAAAACAGCCCAATTAAGTGCACCAGGCCGACCTGGCTGACCAGGGAGGTCGACCCCCAGGCCGACTCTAGTGTCGACCTGGTTGGGGGGGAGGTCGAACCTAGTGTCGACCCCCCCCTGTCGACTTGTCTGGGCGGGAATTTTCCCGCCCAGTCTGTTTTGGCTGAATTTGAATTCTAAATTCAAATTTGAACTGTTTTTGAACTTGAAATTTTCTGAAAACTTTGACGGACCATAACTTGGTCCTACGGACTCCGATTTTCGAAAACTCGGACTCTATTTCGCGTATTTTTCCGAGACGAACGCAATGTCACAGCCCGTTTCCCTTGATTCAGATTTTAACATTTAATTCTGCCTTGATTTATGTTATAACATGTTATTCAAAAATACGGGTTGTTACACGTGAAAAGCATGCAAGCTAGGGGAACAAATAATATTCCTTCTATATGAATATTTGCATCAAGCGATCAAGGACAATACCACGCCATTTATCCTGATTGAAACGTCCACTGCAAAAATCCACTATTAATGAATTTAGGCTTCTATTTGGATAAATGTATAATATGAAATGGTGACCTACAACAAGATAGAATTAAACATGAATTTGATTAACTCAGTTGTTGTGTAAACGTTTAGGTATAAATTAAAAGGCATAGCCAATCTTTTCACATACGCACACAAACAGATGAAAGACCATGATCCTCATCCTTTATGTGTCTCGACTGCCTCTTCTTAACTTTATTGTATGACATATTTTAGCTGTATATAAGATAATTTATTTTGTAGTTTTGACTCACATACGATAGCATTACAATTTTTTTCAATTGTTTGACTTCTAGTTTGTTCATTAACACATCATAATGTGAATTGTTGGAAATATTCATCCAATGACGTAAATTTTAGTTTCTAGCCATTTAAACCTTTAAAATAAAGTAAAAATTGTAAATATTATACTTATGATGATAAATGTCAAAGAATGGAAGCACTTATTAGGCGACTAAGCTATGCCAAAGAATGGAGTATTTTTACATATTTCTTTCCCATTTTATTCCATCTTAAATTAATGGATGGATGAAAAGGCAAACATAATTGGCAATCAATGGAAGCAGTAGGAGAAATTATTTATCTTCTGCATATTTATTTCCATTTTTTCCTGCTGCACATTCATTTTCCTATCATTATCTCTATACTGTTTTTCACTGATAACTTCTGAATTCAAAACATAACCAAATCCACAATCTAATATTAATATTTTTGTATTTGGTTTTACGACAAATACTTTTACTTCTCCATGATGCGTGAAAAGTATGGAAGCTAGGGGAACAAATAATATAACTTCTATATGAATATTTGCATCAAACGAACTATGACAGCACCATTTATCCTAATGGAAACATCCACTACAAAAATTCAGCACTAATGATTTCAGACTTCTAATCGGACAAAGGTATAATATGAAAAGGTTAACCTACAGCGATTAGAATTAAACTTGAATCTGGTTAATTAAATCGGTGTATAGACAATTAGGTAAAAATTAAAAAGCATAGCCAATCTTTTCACATACGCACATATGCAGAAGAAAGACCATGATCCCCATCCTTTATTTGTCTCAATCACCTCCTCTTAATTGTATTATACGACATATTTTAGCTTTGAATAAAATAATTTATTTTTTAGTTTAGACTTACAGACCATATCTTTACAATTTTTTCAATTGTTCTAGTTTTTCATTAACATAGCATAATGCGAATTGTTGAAAAATATTCATTCAATTATTGACTTATATTTTAGTTTCAAGCCAGTGGAACCTTTGAAAAAAAGTAAAATTTGTATGATAAGAGAATATATTTGAAGTAAATTAATATATTAAACCAGTTACTAGATATAAACTAATGACATTTTTTGGAACCAAGGGAAATTAGAAAAATAAGCATACCATAACATTCGATTAATTTTCCGATATTGCTGAAATAGTGTTCGGTATCTTCCATTTTACCGTTAATTGGAACAAGGTAAACCAAATTGTAATTTTACCGTATAGATGGAGCAGAGTCAACTTGGAGCTTCTTTAGTCCACACTGCTATCATGCCTTGGACAACCCCAAGGTTGGAAGATTATGATTCCTACCGAACTAGAGCAATTAACCCCTTAACTGAAGCTCGCCCTTTGATCTTTCCAATATCTATGCATGGGGAAACAACATAATTGATATGTGCTAATGTAAAAAGAAATAAATTATACATATGCCTCTAATAGGATGAATCAAACCATTAAATAAATATGCTTTAAAATTAAACGATACTATTACTCACACACTAACTTTATGTCTAAAGTTTAAAATACTTAGTTTAAAATCTACAACCGCTAACTTTACATGTTATTATCTCCACAAAAGTCAAAATGGGTTCCACATTTGTTAGCACCTAAATCCAACAAAGCAGCATGTAAGAAAGCAAATCTAAATCTGAATCCAAATAGAGATTGGCAAAAACATGTGCCTTGAAACCAGCATCACCAAAAAATCCCGATTGCAAGTGCAGCAGAGAAAACAGTAAGAACGCAAGAAAATCAAGAAGAAAGATAAACATCGAACTTCCCACTGCCACAGCTCTATACATTATTTTGTTATGGCAGATTCAGGCACAGGCGTTAAATCTGCCTTCTAGCTTGTTATAGTAATGAATAAGTATAAGTATTTAGCCTACAAAACCCTTCCGCACACTACTATGCCTTGGCTTGTAGTATAAGATTCTAGCTTGTTAGATCTTTCTTTCTTCCTATTGAAAAGAAGAAGATACCATTTAAAAGGACTGATAGCGAAGTAACTACAAGACAAAAGAAGTAGAAATATGTCAAAATCAATAGAATTATCTTTTGCATGCCCAAAGCCAATAAACCCTTTTCTTCTTTCAGATCACCTTCTGCATAAAAGATAGAACCGGGCATAATATTTTGATTCAGACGTCAGGAATGTGTACTATCAAGACAAAGTTGCTAAACAGTTGTCATAGATATCGCAAAACCATCCATCAATTAATCAAAACATACATGTCACCCCTAAGGGAAAAAAGACTTGCAATTCATAATCTAAAGCACTTCATTTGTTAGAAGGATAAAAAGAAGGATAAATGGTGTATCATTACCTTCCTATAATGTAGATCTGTCACATTGTCACAGAAACTGCAATTCTGCTGAAAAAAATGAGCCTTTTAAATGATGAATGGAGTTGCTTATTTCTCAAATCAATTATAATAATCGATGCTTCATATCAAATAGCAGTCTAAATTAACTAATCAAAGTTTACCCATCACTTCATCTTGAATAGAAATTTCATGTACTCCGTACGCCTCCATTGCTTGCCTTTTGTTCTCCATTTTCCAAAGCTTGAATTGGCTGAGGTGGCTGCTGATGATGCGTGTGACTTGGTTCCTTTGGTTTGCTTTCATACTACCTAAACTTTGGTGCTCCTAATATCATAAACTGAAGGTTGGATATTATTTGCAGGGCATGGATCGCTTATATGCCCCAATCCTACTGAAATAATTAGTGAAAAAAAGAGTGCAGTAAAAGAACTGGCTAGATAGGCAAAACAAAATAAATGGCTTGGCATAAACTACGTGAACAAAAAGTAAGAGAGGGAGCGGATTGGAGAATTTGAAGACCTTAGACTCAATACTGCTTTAAAATATGGCAATGTCAAATATAGACAAGATGGATGAGAAAAAAAAAACTGCCATAGAACACACTTCTAGACAAAATTAGTTTATATTAAAACATGTACAATAAAGTTCATGCATACATGCAGAAGCACTAGTCTCAAGGGCATCACAAGAACTACAACAAGTGGAAAAAAATAGTTTCTAATGGATAGATCAATGGTAAAATAACAAGACTCTTGATGATATTTTGGGATGGTGTAAATTTCACTTATATGGTAATGGAGATTTAAAAGTCAGCTCTACAGTAAGTGATTACAAATTAAAGCCAAACATGTTCATTGACACTGGGAAGCTAGTAAAATGAATTGCAGAAACTTATCTCACTTTATAATGATATCAATGTAATATTGTCTCACAGAATTCATTTATTATTCGGAAGAGATTATCAACAATTTCGAACAAATGGCTAATGCAGTTAGGTGGGATTCTTGGAGTTGTTTGAAAATCTAACAATGACAAAAAATTCTTATTGCAACCAATAAATTATTTTAAGTTATAAATCATCCACTGACGATAATTAAATGATATTGAAATGATAAAGGATAATTTAGTGGAATTAATGTAAACCTTATAATAAGTTGCTAATTCAAAACAGTAATTATCGTGTCATAGCAAGACATGAGACGAATAAAAATCTGATTATACCCTGTAATATTGTGTAGATGGGTATAAAACCCAACCTCAAGGTTCACATCATTCATCTATTTTCCTTAATGCTTGAAAATAAAACAAAATGGTATTTTAAATTAAACCTGAGTTTAGCAATCAATTAAAATAAAAAATTTAGAACCCTTGAACGATTGATCAAAATAGATTAAAAAAACTGAAATAGAAAGATAGAAAGGAACGATTAAGTGTGGTTTTGGTATCTTTCTCGATCTACAGTAATTTCGAGAATTACGGCTCATTTTATGGATCAAAAAAAATAAAACTGAAACCTTATCACATCACAGATTCGAACTAATCTAATAAAATTTTCAAGACATAAACGATTAAACGTAGAAGTAGGGTTTCGATTTCATACCTAAAAAATCACCATAATCAGAATCTTGGAATGAGAGGAAAACCCAAAATAGCTCGATCGGCAAAATGATTACGATTTAAAACATAAACAACGGTAAAAAATTGGATCGTGGAAGAAGCTGAAGCTGTTAATTTTGGGGATTGATAGCTTCTAAAGGTTTTTGTACCGTGAAATAAGTAGGACATGGGGTACGAAATTTTCACATTAATTCTAGAATGGGCCTAGCCCATTCCAAAGCTGCCATGGTCCAAAGCCGTGCTAACCCTCTTTGCCATGGCCTTGAGCCGTTCCAAAATAGCCACGGCTATAGTCCGTGGCAATTCTACCGCATTTGGGTGTGGCAAAACTGGCAATATGGTGTTGTGTGCATATCCTTCCTATCAATTATTTTGTTGTCCGAAAAGCAAATTAATGTGAGATCTTCAACTACAAGTCTTCATATATAAATACACAAAATCTTGACTATATTTTCTAATTTTCTAACTGCATGTGGCTAAGTCGACATACATGTAGAAGTGACAAAAATAATACCTAAGTAATATTTATTTATACACAAGAGATAAAATATAAGATTATAAAATAAAGATACTTCTATGTTAATCAAATCCCCACATTTATATTTTACTCGTCTTCAAGTAAAGCAAAAATGAAAAACTAAACTAGATAGGTTACACTTTTGTAGGAAACACGATTGCATTGAGCATATGCAACAAGCCGTTAAACCTTTAGGTGTCCCTAGTTGGATGAATAGTGTCTCATGAGGGTTTTCAGTAGATACTACCCACAAAATCCAAATCCAATGTGTTATGATTCTAGTGCAACTACATGAATGCAACAAACATATGCAATTGAAAACAAAAATGAAAACACGACTTGTTTCAGAAAAGTTGCAATATAGCAGTATACAATTAAAAATCAGTCTATAGAAATTTTTGGTTCCTCAACTCATCACAAATTTTCAAGATAATTCAAGTTTTCATACGTTAAATTCTAGTTTAGTCAGTTGGTTCGGTTGATAACGTAGTGCAGCCATAAAATAAATTCTTAGTTTTCTTGTCACAGTTAGCAAAGTGGTATTTTTATTTCCTAGTGTATGGCTAGTCAAATCAATAAGGTCAATAAGTTTTTGTGAATCATTCATTATTCTATATCTTTGTAAAATTTCAAAATTTATGACTGATTACACACACCTAACTTCAATACCAAGGTATACCACTCATGCATTGCCTCGCGGACTGATCTGAAAGTTTTAAACAGAGCATGACGGATTGTGCAGACTGACGCTGAATTTTTCAACAAGATGTCAACAATTCTTAGGTGTCCAACTCATAAAATGAGACGAATGTATACCACTCATGCACTGCCTCACGGATTGACGTGAGAGTTGGGAAAGAGCTTGGCGGGTTTGGACACCAACGCTAAATTTACAAGTAATGTTGGATACCCTTGGATTACTATTATTTTTGAATAAAAGAAGAAAAAAGTTAGGGGATTTCAACTTAGCACAACTTAGTTTTAAATATTCAAAAAGACAATATAAGTATTTTAAGTCCTCCACTCATTAAACAAAGACTACATTTTAGAATAAACTTCATGACCATCACCTAAGAATTTTCCTATGTACCAGTTACCCTATTATCGCTCGTAATTCAACTTTTCATTACATTTCTTATTCGATCTTAGTTGAGAGAAAAAAATTACTATAAACTGGTCAAAAATATTATTAACTTGCTTCGTTATACCAATCTAAAATAAGTCGTATTTCCAACAACAAAAATTTATGGTATGTTACTACGATCTAAAATGCATGATGGTCCTATCTAAATGCATGCAAATAAAAAGAAAAGAAATTTAAAAAAAATATAAAGAATGCAATGCAGACTTCCCCTACACTAGATCTAAAAGTGTCCACACTGTAAACACGTTTTCTAAATTTGAAAGATAGTACCCAAAGGTGAATGAGATGCAAAATTATTTGTAAAATGAAATGAAGTTTAACCACTATATGTATGTGCTAATTATATGAAAAATGAAATCTGTGATGATGGTGAATGTTTTGCGAAAAATGAAGTTTCCTATTCCTCGATACTTTTCTCTATCGAAAATGATGTATGATTATTTCGTATCTGATTTTTGAGGTGAAAGAGGCATGCCAATAAATTTTGAAATCAAAATCCTTCAAATGAAAATCTCATCATGCCAAGGGTTTATAACATTCAATTGAAGATTATCAAAATCCTAAAAACTTAAGTTTTTAACAACAACTTCATTCGATGGTATGAAATTAAGATTATCTTCGAGACATACTCCCAGTTCATCGTTTAAAAATTTAAGCTTATCTTCAAATAATTCTTCAAAAGACATAGTAGACATATCTGTTGAAGTAAAGAAAGCTTTCTGAAGAGCTAAATCTGACGTGTCATCCACTTATGTTCCTATCATGTCAACTTATCCTACTTCAGAATCAAAACCAGAAGAACTGAAAAATTCAATCAAAATCAGGAAAACGCACAATTCAAAAACAAATTGACAAATAAACTAAGAAAACCTAGTTTTTATTTTTAGAAAAGCAAATCAATTAAAACGAAAACGAAAAAAAAGCCCACAACTAAGTAGGACTAATAAAATTAAAAAAAAAAAGGCTAGACAAAATTAATGAGCTCAACTCAACCATAAAATAAAGACATGAAAAAAAACTAAACTAGCTAAAAAGACAAAAAGAAGAAATGGGAATGAAGAAACTAGATACAAACTACTTCTCACTCCCTCACCAATTTAATAAGCTCAAGACCACTTAAATACCCAAATATTACGCCCAAGGCTAGAAGGCATGTTTGCACTGATGTAATCCTAAACCAAGCACCAAAATCAAGTTCCCAAAAGAAGAAAACGAAACTCACACCAACAAAATGGCATGAGTCAAAAAGGATGAATCAAGTAGCAAATTTCTAAAAAAAACTCACGCCAAACCTTATTTTTCAGTTCCCCACACATGGTTAAAAGCCAACAGTTTGCCGTTTTCTTTTCTTCTTCAGAAAACACAGCAAATGCTCTATCAATTCCTTGGAAAAAATTTGCAATGAATCGAACAAAATCTTGCATCCCCTTATTTTTTTTTTGAAAATCAGAGTTTAATCTTCGAATCGGGTTTGGGAATCTCGTATTGGGTTGTTGAAGGTTGCGATTTGGAGGTTAAGGGTCTCGAACAGTTTCCTGGTGTAGTTGGGTATGTGGAATGAGGCAATATGATCGGTGATTAGAAGTGTGTTGAAAGAGGGAGTACGTTTGAGTTTTGGCAGAAGTTGACGTTGTTAAGGAGCCGGTGGAGATCTGATGTTCAGAATTTGATCTGACCTTTGTGATGGTGATTAAGGTGGTAGAGGTCGGTGAAGATAGCTTATGAGGTTTTGGTGAAGTATGCGGAAGATGGACATTGCGGGTTCGTTTGCGTTTATCAGGGATTGTAGAAAATTGGGGTTCTGGATATGATTGCGCAGGTGAGGTTGGGTAGTATTCGACGTTGTGAGTTGAAATGGATTTGTGGTCTGGACTGAAAGTTTGTCGATGGACGGGGTTAGTTTGGGGAGGTGATGACTTGGTATTGCGTTAGAGGTTGGATGTGAGATCAGGAAGAGGATGGAATTGATGATGACGTTGCTGTAAGAAGCTTGGACGTGGTTTCGGGTAGGGCAGAAGAAGGCGATCGGCAGTGAAGTTAATCTGCAGATAAATAGAAAATTAGAAAAAAGGAAGAAAATAAAAATAGAAGAGAAATGGCTTTGAATTTTGGTGTATAAAGTGATTAGTTAGAATTGTGTATTCAGGTTTGTTGATGGTGAACTATGGTTGATGATGAATGAAAATTTGGTCTAGTCAATGGCAGAGGTATTTGATGGTCGAGAAGACTTGGTGTGAGGTTGTTTTGTGATTCACTGGAGTTGGTCTGAAGGTGTGTGATGGAGTTTGTGTGGCTTAGGGTGATGAATGAGATGGGCTGATGATTTTCGGCGAACTGGTTTATTTGGTGGATGCTTGTAGTTCGGTGGGAGGGTCTTATGATTTGCTGTTTCTGGCGTTTGGTGATGGTCTAGAACGTGAGGAGGGAAGTTTGACGATGATAAAGTGTGTGGTTGAACTTTGGAGGTGAAAGTAAATACGACAGAAGAAATATACAACAAGGAGAAGAGATTTTAGAAATATTTTTTTGTGTAAAAAAAAAGAATGTGTTGACAAAAGGAAGGTAAAAGGCTGGAAGGGATCTGAAGAGAAGAAAGAAAGAAATCGAGAAAGAAATATTTAAGTCTTTTTTTTTTTTTCGTAAAAAGGAAGGGATTCGAAAAGAAGAAAAAACATGAGAATGGGAAATAAAATCAAGGAAATTTGGCTAGTATTTTTTTCTCTTGTTAGGAATATTACAGTATCATTGAATAATACCATATCAAACCAATCAAGAAATTTCTTCTATATATACAAGAAAATAAAGAAAAAAACTAACATGAATCGGAAATTAAATAAATAATAAAATTTAATCATTACGTCCCGGACGACGACGCCAAAAATTTATTTGACACTTTCCTATGGAATAGAAAAGCGCAAATTTATTATAAATTACTGCAAGTGCACAGGTGTGTAGTATGCAGGTCGAACACAGGGAGGAAAACTAAATTTTATTATTTATATATTTCATGGGTGAGTTAGACGAATTTTGGAGGATTTGATTGAAAATAATAAAAATTGAAACTGCAATTTGATTCAGAACAAATCTAATTGAACCGACGATCAAATCATAGTTATCAATTTAAAACAAATTAAAACTGCAATTGAATTCGGTACAGATTTGAATCTAATCGGATCTGTAATAAATTCATTGATAGAAAAATAAAATAGAATACTGAAATAAAAACTGCAGTAAAGAAATAGACAAACAGAAATAAAAAAAGTTAGGATTACCATTAAATCTAATCAGACAATCAATCTCAAATGAGAAAAGTAAATTGTAATAGTAAATTATGCTATCAAATCTAATTGAATGGGCAACACGAATTTACTAGACCTAAGAGGAGTATAGAAATGAATGAACTCTCAATTCCTGGATTAAGTTTACAATGAGAATACGTAGGTATTTATATGATATATTAGCCAAACTAAACCCTAATACAATCACAAATGGACCTTAGTTAAATCATCTAAATTTTGGCTTTTTTCTTTTCTTCTTGTTTCCTTGACAATTCTTCCTTGATTTGTGATATGCATATCCTTCCTACAAATTTTTTTTGGTCCAAAAAGCAATTTGATGTGAGATCTTTAACTGCAAGTCTTCATATATAAATACACAACATCTTTATCTCTATTTTCTATTTTTCTGACTGTATGTGGCTAAGTCGACATATTTGTAAAAGTGACAAAAATTATACCCAAGTAATATTTATTTATACGCAAAAGATAAAATATAAGAGCATAAACTAAACACATTACTATGTTAATCAAGACCTGGATCGACAACGTTCTTATCTTAAGATAGATTAAAGTTTATAACTCAAATATGGTATTACTATTCTATATAAATTTAGTTTAATAAACCCTTTCTTATATTTGAATATCTCCTTCCAAAAATAACCATTTCTACTTAAATTTTTAATTGAGTAAACTCTTATTAAAATACCAAAGATAGCTTTAAACCAATTTAATCTAATCCATTATCATCTTGAATTTACTTCCTAAAATCCATGAATCACATCCTTTACACGAACCCATTACTATTCTCCCTTTTTCATTTTTGAATTTTTTTTTCCAATTACACACTTTTTAGTTAATTAAATCCTTAAGTAATCAACTATTTCAATATCATCGACTTGGTTTTAAACCCTTTTTGTAACATTTTTTTATATGACTTGGGTTAATTTCAAAAAAAAAAAAAGTCAATCCCTTTTACAAACTTTTGTTCATAAGATTTGGATTCCCTATCAAATTCCTTTACAATATAACATTCGAATAAAATTCCATTACAAATTCGATTACTTCTTAAATGAATTCGCATTTCAAAAGTAACCACTTTAATATTAATTAAGATAATTATTAACTTTGTTGTAGTTAACTAAAAATAGAACAGTTAGTCCTTTTAAACCTTATTAGAATAATAACTAATTTCATTAATAATAAACAACTTGGTAATTATTTTTAAATACAGTTAATTAATGGACCAATTAACTTTTGAGAACATTCATTAAGTTTGAAAACTATTTGTCAAACCATTTTAATTAGATTAACTGAGAACAAATTGATCTAATACTAATTTTCAATTTAAACAGTTGACTTAGTCAACTCGAAAACATCAGTTAACAAGTTAACTGATTTTCACTAATCCTTTTTGTTAAATTAATTAATAAAATATAATCACTTAATTGTTTCATAAAACTTAGGTTAACTGATTTTCAGTGATTTCTTTTTTCGATTAAATGTCAATGGCACACCTGTTGGTTTTTTCAAAAGCAGGCAAGGCATTAAGCAAGGAGATCCCATTTCGGCTTACCTATTTATTAGAGGAATGGAGCTTCTTACCAGAATGCTAAATGATCTTGCTGAAAAGAAACAATTTAAATTACACCCAAAATGCAAAATTCCTTGTATTACTTCTCTGATGTTTGCGGATGATCTCATCATTTTCTGCAAACCAGAAAGTAATACTCTTGCTAATATCATGTGCGCACTTGATAAATTTTACCACATGACTGGGTTGAGGGTTAATCTGGATAAGTCTGAATTTATGGCTGATGGTGTTTGTAGTGTTCAAATTGAACGTATTCAGTTTAACACTGGTCTCATGCATAATGATTCAATTATCACTTACCTTGGATTGCCTCTGGCAACTTCAAGGATCACAAATCAGCAATGTACCCCACTATTCGAAAAAATAACTTCAAGACTTGAGTGTTGGTCCATATATATGCTTAGCCAAGCTAGCAGAATAACTTTAGTCAAATTTGTTATCATTGTGATGCAAGTATATTGGGCTCGCACCTTTATACTTCCAAATAAATTACTTACAATGATTTTACTGCATTCATGAGATTTATACAGAAAGGTAATATCCACATGAGGTACTTGGCTCATACATCGTTTGCTATGCTTGAGAAATCTGTAAGTAAAGGGTGGCTAGGGGTTATCAATATGTACCTGTGGAATAAGCCTGCATTTGGTAGGCATTCGACTGACATTTTGACAAAAAAGGAAAGTCTTTTGGTCATATAGTCATGTGATTAAAGATCAGTGCTATTGGACTATGAATCTAGAAATTCATACAGCTGGACGTGGAAGTGCCAATTGAAACTTAGGCCTGTTTTCCTACCATACTTCAAGTATGAGAAATTGGCTTATGATACAATTAAATTCTGGGTTGAACCTTGGTTGATCATGGGTGTATTATTGGTGATCAAATAAGCTATTTTAATATGCAACAAAATGGGGTTAATCTTGTTAGTAATGTTGCTAGTCTTGTTACTGGAAACAGTTTGAACCTTCCTACCTCATCAAATTAGCATGTGATGAATCTTTGGAACATTATTAAGAGTACGTGGAATGCAACTGCTAGCAATACATATGTTTCCTGGAATTGGAAAGGTGACAATTTTCTAATTAAAAGTATGTATTCTAAATTACTAGGTACTCCTAATTTCCCTACTTGCAGATGGCACAAGATAATTTGGAGAAAGGACAACAACGCAAGGGAGAATTTATGTCTTTGGAAGATCAGGAGCAAAGCCATATTGACCCAGGATAAACTTCTAATTCATGGAATGGATGTTCAAAGTGCTTGTGTTTTTTGTTGCTCGCATGAGGAGATAACTGAACATATGTTCTTTGAGTGCAATGATATTCGGCTTCTTTGGATGGATACTTTGAACCGTATTGCATGTGTCAACAATCAGCAGTCCGATACCTTACAACGGGAGGAGATCGGAAGTAAAACTAAAGGCAGAAGCAATAAAGCACAAATTTACAACTATGTTCTGAAGAAGTTTGTGTATAAAGTTTGGAAAGAGAGAAATGTTAGAGTGTTTGAACCTACACGAGCAACGAACTTTGCCCAGCTTAAGAAGCTTGTTTGGTGAGACATACGTGATGACTTGAATTTTTTGAATTTCACTTACGATCCAGGCATTTTTGGGAGCTGAAATTTTGCTGCAATCTCATGCAGTTTTTGGATTTTTTGTGTATTGTTGTAGTTTCTTTAATAGCTGATATACCTTGTGTATCTCTGTTTTCTTTTGTTTTTTTCTCTAGACTTGTTTCTATGTATTCGTCTATGGTATATTAATAAAAGTGGAAGGGCCCACTCAACCCCGTCAGCTCTGCCAAAAAAAAAACAATTATTCCCAATTATTAACCTGAAGGTTAATTTTTGCCTTCTTTGCTTGTAAAACTTATCAAAATACAGAAATCTTACTACATAAATCATTTAATAACTTTTTTGTAAAAAATTATTATAAATGTTCATTCATTTACAAACATTGCTATTTATATATCGTATATATAATTTAAAACTATGCTCCAGTTATAAAAATAAATTTTATAACTTCAGATTACATCAATTTGCCTGACGACGAATCAACATCTTAAAACGATGGATTTTAGGCCATCTGCTGCTAATCACTTAATCAATACTGTTTATTGATTAATAGCATATCAACGTGTAATTTCAATTCAACAACCACATCCAAATCAACAGTTAACATCCAAACAGGATTTAATGTCACTCGCGCTAAACAATTCATATGTAAGTAATATGAAAAACAAGTAACATACAATTATTTGAGGAATCCAGTTGGATCCCTCCAACCCGTTTTTACATAAATCACAGTTCATCATATCATTTAATAAATGCATATGAGATAAGAATTTTAATCCAGTGCATTTAAAATGATGGAAAAATAAATAACGTCAATCAACGAACTAACAAACAAACAATAATCATCTATACCATCCAATCAACCAATTTATATTAACAACGATAAATATAACTTCACATCATAGTATTTTAGAAAGTGTAAGAGTTAACTCACATTTTGTTTCGATTGACAATTCAGGTCAATTTATCTAATTTTAAACAACCATTTAAAATTAGATAAAATTATGATAGCTCTAATTCATTCTAAACCAGCTCGTAATTATAGATATCATTGCCATGATTCCAATGCTTCTTGTTTCGTGCAATTCTAATAACATATGAACTAGTTATGATTTTTTTCTAGGTTCAAACATATTTTATAGAAACATAAGCTAATTAATAATTTAATTAATCTGACAATATGGCTAAAGTCCCTATTAAGTTTTAAAATAGTCAAAACATCCAAGCCAAAAAAGGTATGTAAATTAGGTCCCTACAACTAAGTTAACTAATAATTGTATAAATTTATGCAATTATTTAGTGAATAGTTGCAAACACAAGTACATCAAAAAATTGTGGAAATCTCTACAACTATTCAATTGAAAATTGTGGAAATTTCCTAATCTTTCACCAATAAGTTGCAGAAATGTCCATAATTAATCATTAAAAAATTTGGGGAAATTTCCACAATTATTCAACAACAAAATTACGGAAGATTATGTAATCTTATGATGTAGCTGCATAAATATCTACAATTATTCACTGAATAATTACATAATTTTGTGTAATTTTTAGTAACTACATCTTAGGACCTAGTTTAGAAGGAGATTTTGTGCATTAAGTTTGGTTTTAAGAACCTAAACCTAATATTCACTTAATTAAGTTCCTTAGTCACCTTTTAACGTTAATGACCCCCCTTAATATCCCTTCTTCCACTAACCTACTGCTCCGGAAAGCTTCAACAAGACCTTTCCGCCACTTTGACACCCTCGTTCTCCTCCTATGGTCAATGAAAACCCACGAGATCAACACCATTGTTCACCTCTTCGCTTGCTCTCTTCGACCAACACCTAACCCCATAGCTCACTGCCGTCCCTAAATTTCGTTCCTCATCGAAACTCGTGCATAGCCTAAAAACGTGCGTTATTTTTAACCTTAAAATCCACAAAAAAGCGCCAAACCCTGCGCCTTGCTTCCATATACACCACGCCACCCTTGAAACGCCTCAATATCCCATCCATCACCGTAAAAACTTTGCCCTATGTGGCTTGAATTTCGCTAACCACGAAGGATGAGAATGTCGGTTTAACCATAAGCGATAATATATAAGATAAGGATATTAATAATTTATTTGATTATAGTGAATATAAAATGCTATCACCGTTTTTGATTGATGTTTCTTTATCCGTACGCTTATATACGAAATCCGATCGCGATGAAAACTGATAAGCTATTATAGTTTGACATTCTGGAATGGATGAAACTTGGTTTCGTCGAAAACTGAATCTATTTGCAATAAATACACTATTTTAAATATTTAAATCATTAATTTATTCACATTTTGATTTCGCATGCTCACAAAATAACTCCCATTGGCTCGAAACTTGAAATCATATAATAACTTAATGTTTCAGACATAATGAAACTGGTTTCATCAAATTCTGAGGTCGTTTGAAGGAACTTCCTTTTTATTTTAGAACATAGATCGATACTCGTTTATATCGCGCACGATCATCAAAATAACTATAATTGACCTGAAACTGTAAATCCTACAATAATTAACCATTTCGAATTTTATAAATTTGGTTTCATTGAAATCGAAGGTCATTTGAAATTGACTATTCTTAAGTTCTATATTAAACTGACAAACTATAATCAATTCCAAATAAGCAAATCTATTGATAATAAATTATTACTATCACATACGTTCAAACAGAATTTTAATTAGCTTCAAAATAAACTATTTCGAGTTCTAAACTCGATATTTTCATTTTCAAGTTAAACCTATATTCAATTGCTTCAAAACCCTTTTCGTTTTATTAAATAAATCATTATGGTTTATAAACGATTCCATAGCGACTTTATGAAAATTTAATTTTAACATAATTCAAAATCTACAAAATAAAATCTTGATTTTTCTCTTTTATTAGAAAACTATAATCCAATGGACCCGAAAGATTTCTGTTTCAAAGAATTCTGACTTATATTGGATCACGTACATCCATTTTAAGTTCACAACATAAAATTACGAACTACCACGACATTACGAGCTCGTTTTAAATAAGTTATAAATTTACATTCTAACATCGTTTATTTTAATAAATTCCTTATAAAAATCCTTTTATATTTCCACTACGACGTTTCAAAAAAAATTAAAATATTCGAATAATTTAATAATTCCCTTATAAAAATCCTTTTATATTTCCAATACAACATTTAAAAAAAATGTTCGAAATTAAATGACCGAAAATTCAGGTCGTTACATTCCTCCCCCCTTATAAGGATTTCGTCCCCAAAGTTACTAAAGTAGGAAAAATGCTACAAACCCATTAACTTTTCACAAATCTACTTAGTTAAAATCTTCTATTCCATCTTCTAAACTTTTAGTTCCGAAAATCTAATTAGTTTTAATCAAAACTTCATTTCATTTTTGTTAACAAAAATTTTCTAACACCTTAAATTTCTGAAAAAATTCGACTGTCTTCCCTGTACGGAGGGACTACCGCAATATCACAAAAGAGATAAATATATATATATATATATATATATATATATATATTCATCAACCCATTGGAAAACCCAATTCATAATCAAATATTGTATTTTTACATAGACGTACCTTATTTAAACATTATGCTTCATATATATGCAGTCAAACTCAACCAAACCCAAGCCAAAAGATCTAGATACCTATACTTACTCAAATAAACCCCATAAGTCTCAGTACATAAAGTTTAACAATCATTCAATCCTTTTAACATGAATAAATCACATAATTCCCAAATAATATATTGCACTCAACCCATATTCTTTTCAATTTGATTTTAAAACCAATTTATTTACTTCTCATGGGTTCACACAATTTTGTTTGCTTCGGTTTATGTTAAATGACAACCCAATTCATATCAAACACACAAGCATTCGTATTTATCCAAATTGATTCTAAATCAATTTATAAGCTACACAATTCAATTTCCAATCCAATACAATTCTATTTAACTTAATTTAAATTTCATTCCATTTAACTTGCACAAATTAGATTTAGAATTCAAATTCGCAGCTTGCATTTCAAACCCTTCTAAAATAATGTAAAACATATATACATTAATTACCGTGTGCAAATTCAAAGGATTTGAGTTTCTTTAAAACAGCTTTTTTTTTTCTTAAACAATATTTCCATAAATAATTTACTATGCCAGCGGTTCATCACTTAGAAACTTGAAAATGAATACCGATGATGCGGCCATCATCATTCAGAAATACTTTTTAGCTACTGAAGTGATTTCAATGCTTTATCACTTTCAAAATCCATTAAAACGATTCTTATTTAGAAATTCTTTCAAAGTAATGCTATATTACTTTATAATACTTCAAAAACTATTTTCTAAACATCCGGGATTTAAATTCTAAATTCTAATCTGAATTCAATTTTAACATCTCATTCGTAAATTCTATTCTCATATAAATTCTATTTGGTTATATATAACCATTTCAAAATTATAATCTCATTTGATTATAATAATAACAACCAATCGCAACAATAATTTTAGAAAATTATTCCTTTACATCAAAATATAGTTTTGGGTACAATTATTTCATTTACCTACTTAAAAAAATATTATGTCGATTTGCCTCGTTCAGGTGTTTATAAATCCCTATCGACCACGTCAGCTAAATTCTTCGATGTGGAATTTATATATCACTCAACATATAAATCAACACAATATAAAAACATTTTAATAACATTAACAAGTATGCTCACTCATATATATACATAGTCAAATTCAACTTAGGATACTACTAACTCCGTCTCTATTGAGTTACTCCATGGAGCCAAGGTAACTACTCAACCTTCAGCTCTGATGCCAACTGTAAAGGCCTGCAAATCCGTACCCTATGAGTCGACATTTAATCACCTATGACCAACTCAAATAGCACAGGAAAGCGGATAGTTAGGAGAAATAAAATAAAGGATGAGAAAAGGAAAGAAAGAAATGTTAGAATAAAATAATAAGAAAAACACCAACACTACAGAATCAGAGTAGAATAGAATCTCACATCGGAATGATTAAAATAAAATATCTCAAATTCTTTATACAAAAAGAAAACTGCATATATATGATGCAATATCAGGGTACACAAACAAATCAGATAATAAAATCTGATTAATACAATACATACAATGGAAATACATTTGTACTAGAAAATATAGAAATACGTCTCGACTCCAGCTCCTTTCCTGAAGCTCCAAGCAAAAGCTATACTGGAAAATATACTCGGTCTGACTTCGAGCACATTTGGAGAAAAAAAAATCTCTGGATCGGCCTAGAATATTTTCAGTGACAAAATTCACAACACAAATAGCTTGCTTAACTTTAGAAAATCCTTTGAAAGAATAGAACTCTTGTACAACACGACCACACATAACATGGCACATGCTTTTACCTTATGATAACCAAATTACTTTTCATATCAAATCCATTAATATTATAATAGTGTATATCAATTCACAAATAATTAGGAATATAGCCAGAAAGCTTGCATCTCACACTCCAACATAGTTGCTATACAACTAAAAACGTACAGCTCGTATTAGAGTTTGAATTTCTAACATGATAAGGTATGGAACCACCTCCCAATCAGTGTTTTGTAGAGAGGAAACACAAGGGTTCAATAAGAACATCTTGCAACCCGGCCACACATTACCGGCCATGCATTCAACTTGAGTGTACCGAATATATTGTCATCTACGGTTGTGATCAACAAGTATTTACCATAAGCATACATGATCGATAGAAGAAGGAACAAATGAATTTTTTTCTAGATGGTGACTATACACCCTAATGGGAATGGCCTACATAGTCATACTTCTTGCCTGATTTCTATCATTCCCAACTGATTAGGTTGGAGGTAACGATTACCATTTTCAGAACATCACATTCAAACCTTTGAATACCACATCAACAGATCCATCCAGTCACTAATTAATTTACATAACTATACATTACCTGTTAAGCTAAAAGAAGTTTCCTTCTCCGCTACCAAGCTTGGTATATTTGTAAAAATCAACATATCTGATCTTAGGAAATATTTGTAATACATTTACCCGTACCTTTTCGTTCTAGGGACTGAACGAAATTGAAGATACCTCAAAACAAGATGTTTACTGCCACAAGTTTAACCTCGGTAATTAACCAAGGATACCAGCGAGCAACCCTCTCGCTCCGAAGATCTATCTTCAAATTATTTCATAAGGACCATGCAATTTAGATATCAAACGCAAAGTTGGTTCCAAGTGTTTTTGGTCCAATTTCTATCTCGGTCTCTTCGAACTAACACGTCAATAGTCCAAAAGCAACATTTCATTGATAGTAGGGTTTTCAACTATCAAACTAAAACAGTACAGATCGGTAATTCAGCAGCTCAGACCCTTCCATTAAAACCATTCATTAAAAATCCTTTTATCAATTAAAACCGATTTCATTTGCATATATCAACAAAATTCTCTTATTTCCGTTACTTTGAAAATGTACCCAATTCTTATACCTTTAAAATAAACATATTCACCAAACTCATTTCTTTATTTTCTTGCATCGAAAATATCGATATATATTCCCAAATCCCTTTCTGTTTCCTTTACTTTGGAAATCTCGTTATACATATCTAACCCAATGGTATAAATTTAGTTACCATTCTTATATGTAGCCCAAAACAATGTCAAGTGACACACTCTTTTTATATAACTCTAAACCATTTCATTTAACTTCAAAACGGGGTTTTTAGGCACAAGGATAAAGAGGACAAAAAATTATCCATAAGGACAAGAGGCTAAAAATTTAACCACAAGGACACTTTTTAGTATAAAAAGGAGGAATTCAGGGGCCCACAACCATTTTATACTTTACACCAAACTTTGTCCTTGTGGTTAAAATTTTTTCCCTTTGTCCTTATGGAAATTTTTTTTGTTAATTTTGTCCTTCACACTATTTTCCTTTTTTTTCATTATCTAAAAAATTCCCAGTTATTTACTTATTTCCTTAGAATAAGTGTATTGTTCCTAAAATCATACTATTTTCAATTCTTAGAAAATAGTGTTATATATTTAATTCAAATGTATAAATATAATCATGCTTCATATCTAGGTTAACAATGTTAAGTAATACATTGTTTACTATAAACCCAATGGTTTCATTAAATTTCTATAACTTTGCAAAATAAAGTGGCAATCTCTTATGGAAATTATAAATTATTTCCAGTTTCGCTTCTGTTCTAAACCAGTACAATCTCTTGATAATAGTAAAGTCATTCAAGTTGGGGTATTTTGTTTACCTCTCAGACCTTAATCAACAACATTCTTATCTTAAAATAGATAAAAGTTTGTAACTCAAATCTAATATTAATTAGAATATTATATTAATTTCATTTACTATTCTATTTAAATATGGTTTAATAAACCCTTTCTTACATTTAAATATTCCCTTCCCAAAAATATAATTTTTTTTACTTAATTCATTAATTAAGAAAACTCTTATTAAAACACTAACTATCACTTTAAACTGATTTAATCCAATTCATTTCCATCTTGAATTTATTTCCAAAAATCCATTAACTCACATCCATACACAATCACATTAAAATTCTCCCTTTTTTCATTTTTGAAATCTTTTTCCCAATTACACACTTTTTATACTTAATTAAATCCTTAAGTAATCGCCTATTTCAAATCATCGACTTGGTTTTAAACCCTTTTTACAACTTTGTGTATACAACTTAGATTAATTTCAAAAATCTTTTAATCAATCCCTTTTACAAACTTTTGTTTATAAGATTTAGATTCGCTATTAAATTCCTTTACATAGGGTTTTTAGGCGCAAGGACAATCTTAACAAAAAAAAATTACCCATAAGGACAAGAGGCTAAAATTTTAACCATAAGGACATTTTTTAGTGCAAAGAGAGGAATTCAGGGGACCACTATCATTTCATACTTTACACTAAAGTTTGTCCTTATGATTAATATTTTTTCCTTGTCCTTATGGATAAACTTTTTGTTAATTTTGTCCTTCACACTATTTTCCTGCCTTCCTTTACAAACCCTTTGTAACATTCCATTTAAATTCCATTACAAATTTGATTACTTCTTAAATGAATTTCTAGTTATAAAGTAATCACTTTAAAAATTATTAATTAAGATAATTATTAACTTCGTCATTAACAACAGTAGAAGTGGTTAACTAAAAATAGAATAAGTAGTCCTTTTTAAATCTTATTAGATAATAACTAATTTCATTAATAATTAACAACTTGATAATTATTTTTAAGTATAGTTAATTAAAGGATTAATTAACTTTTAAGGACAATCATTAAGTTTGAACAACTATTTGTCTAACCATTTTAATTAGACTAACCAAGAACAAATTAATCTAATAATTAATTTTTCATCCGCGGGGCTTAGCCCAGTTGGTAAGGGCTCCTAGCAATCATGGAACAAAGTTCTTGGAGGTTGCGAGTTCGATCCTTGGCTATTGCACTATACTCTCCCTTAAGGCTTGGAGCGGTTATCCCAATTATAACTTATTTCAAAACAGGTGGGGTTGATGCTCCTTGTTGGGCTGGCATTAAATGGGGATCCCACGGGGTAGACAGTGGGTGACCTAGCTGCCTTTGATTTCATCAGGCGGATTTTTATTTTGAAAACAACAACAACAACAATAATAATTAATTTTCAATTTAAACAGTTGACTTAGTCAACTTGAAAACATTAGTTAATAGGTTAACGAATTTTCACTAATCCTTTCTCTTAAATTAATTAATAATTTATTTAATATAATCAATTAATTGTTTCATAAAACATATTCCCAATTATAAACCCATAGGTTAATTTCTGCCTTCTTTGCTTATAAAACTGATCAAAATACATGAATCTTACTATATAAATCATTTAATAATTATTTTATAAAAAATAATTAAAAATGTACATTCATTTATAAACATTGTTATTTATATATCTTATATAATTTAAAACTATGCTCCAGTTATAAAAATAAATTTTACAACTTCAAATTATGGCAATTCGCGTGACGGTAGATCAAAGTCCCAAAACGATGGATTTTAAGCCACTTGCTGCCAATCACTTAATCAATACCGTCTGTTGATTAATCACATATCAACGTGGAATTTCAATTCAACAATCACATCCAAATTAACAATCAACATCCAAATAAGATTTAACATTACTTGGGTTAAACAATTCATATATAAATAATACGAAAAGCAAGTAACATACAATTATTTGAGGAATCCAGTTGGATCCCTCCAACCTGTTTTTCCCTGCATCACAAATCATCATACCATTTAATAAATGCATATGAGATAAGAATTTTAATCCAATGCATTTAAAACGATGGAAACATAAATAACATCAATCAACGAACAAACAAACAAATGATAACCATATATAGCATCCAAATACCCAATTTATACTAACAATAATAAATATAACTCATATGAATTTTATCACATCATAGTATTTTAGTAAGTGTGAAAGTTAACTCACATTTTATTTCAATTGACGATTCAGGTCAATTTATCTAACTTTAATAAAGCGTTGAAAATTAAATAAAATTTTGATTATCTCCAATTTATTCTGAACCAGCTCACACTCGTAGAAATAGTTTCCACGATTCCAACATTTCTTGTTTCATCCAATTCTGATAACATGTGAACTAGTTATGATTTTTTTCCTATGTTCGAACACATTTTATATTAACATAAGTTAATTAATAATTTAATTAATTTTCCTAATCGCCTTTTAACGTTAATGACCCCCTTATTATCCCTTCTACCATAAACCCGCTGCTCTAGAAAACTTCAACAAGATATCGCCACCACTTTAACACTCTTGTTATCCTCCTATGATTATTGAAAACCCACGAGATCAACACCATTGTTCACCTCATCGCTTGCTCTCTCCGACCAACACCCAACCCTGTAGCTCGTCGCTATCCCTAAATTATGTTCTTCATCGAAATCCTAGCATAGCCTAAAAACATGCATCACTTTTTAACCTCAAAACCCACAAAAAAGTGCCAAAGCCTACGCCTTGCTCCTATATGCACCACGCCACCCTCGTAAAGCCTCAATATCCCCTCCATCACCGTAAAAATGCCGCCCTAGGTTGCGTTGCTTAAGTTCGAACAGCAGATAATAGCACCACTCCCTTTGATTTTCATATCCAGATAAAGCTTTAAATTTCCTAAGGCCAATGATCTAACGATATTTGAATTTTTTTTATATAAATTTCCAAAGAAAATTTGTGTAGGTGGATTGAAATTCGTTAACCACTAAGGATGAGAAAGTGGGTTTAACCGTAAGAGATAATATATAGAATAAAGATATTAACGATTTATTCGATTGTATTGAATATAAAATGCTATTGCCATTTTTGATTTACATTTCTTTATCTGTACGATTATATATGAGATCCGATCGTGACGAAAACAGACATGCTACTATAGTTTGACATTTCAGACTCAATAAAATTTGTCTCATCGAAATTTGTGTCCATTTGCAAAAGTAACACTATTTTGAATATTCAAATCGTTAATTCAATTACACTTCTATTTTCGCATGCTCACAAAATAACTCTGATTGGATCGAGACTTGAAACCCTATAGTAACTTAATATTTAGACATAATGGAACTAGTTTGGTCAAATTCCGAAATCGTTTGGAGAAACTCCCTTTTTATTTTATACGTAAATAGATACGCGTTTATATTGCACACAATCATCAAAATAATCCAATTGACTTGAAACTGGAAATCTTACAATAATTAACCATTTTCATTTTATAAAATTGGTCTCATTGAAATCGGAGGTCGTTTGAAAATTGACTATTCTTAAGTTCCATATTAAATCGATAAACTATAATCCATTCCAAATAAACAAATCTATTGAAAATAAATTATTATTATCATATATTTCAAATAGAATTATACTTAGCTTCAAAATAAACTAGTTTAAGTTTTAAAGTTAATATTTTCATTTTCGAGTTAAACTGAAATTCAATTTCTTTAAAATCCTTTTTATTTTATTAAATAAATCGTTATGGTTTATAAACGATTCCATAACGTCTTTCTGAAAATTTGATTTTGACATGCTTCAAAATCTGCAAGATGAAATCTTGATTTCTCTTTCATTAGAAAACTATAATCGTCCAATAGATCCAAAAGATTCTTATTTCAAATAATTCCAACTATATTGGATCATGTACATCCATTTGAAGTTCAAAACATAAAACTACGAACTACTGTGACATTTTTTTTTGAACTAGATGATTGTGTAGAGCGATTCTACACACCCGATTAATAGCATAATATTAATAAGGTAGTAATAAGCGATCAACAGGCCTGATCGCTGGCCATAAGACAACAAAATATGCATGCAAACTGCATGTAGAAGGAAAGTTTTGCACCTAGCGCAAACACAGACAGATCGACTACAAGTTCAAAAAAAATATGCATACAAACACTGCCACAACCTGAAAGTACGGCATGGCAAACCAAAACAAGCTTACACAATAATTGATCAACATAACTAACCACAAAAAGACTGATAAAACGAAGGGGCTTACACTGCGTCTGGTGGGTGGAGCTGTTATCATGGACTCGGGTACTATGACTGCTGTTGAACACCATCAAGTTGAACGCTACCAACCGATTCTTTCCAAAGTTGAGCGACGTCCAGGATCACTGGCGTGAAAGGCTGCATTTAGGTACCTATCCATAGATGATAAAAGTAAGTGACCTTGTTGGTTAACCCTAAAAGAGTGATGGAAAGCCCATTGAAGCATCTGTTGTTTCTTTCGTGCCAAATAGACCAAGCGAACGCCGCGTAAAGGACGTCCATAGTTGGAGAGGCTGGGGAATATTTCCAATAATCGGAGTGATGTAGGGATGGTGAGAAGTTGCCTAACGTGTGATTGGAAGAAGAAACCCAAACGTAGAAGCTAATGTCGCATTCACAGAAGAGATGGTTTAAGTCTTCGATGTCAAGATGACATGAAGTGCAAGTCGAATAGATGGGGACTCCTTTCTGGTTCAGAGGACCTTAGTATTCACTTTACCGTGCGCAAGACTCCAGAGGAAGAAACAGACTCTTGGAGGAACTTTGACCTTCCAAAGTCTGGTAAATGAGAACAACCTGCTTGGGATTTGCTAAGAAGAGATAACAAGATTTTACCGAGAATGAGCGAGATCCGTTTAAAGGCCAGAAGACACTATCTGGGGTTGAAGATAGAGTCATGGTTTGGAAAATCAAAAGGAGCTTATGGAGATCATATAGGGCGTTGGTCAGGAAATAAGTGTTGGGGATGAGGGCAGAAGCTCCTTGCTGCATGACATCATGCACTGAAATGTTCGGATTAGGGCAGATGGAAAAAAGTTTAGGAAAGAAGTGAGTTAGAGGGAAGCTATAGATCCAGGAGTCTAACCAAAGGCTACAGTTTTGACCGTTGCCCACAGAGATAGCGAAGAGATGCTTTATATGGGAAGTGATCTTAGGACACCCGACCAGAACGAAGACAGTTGGTTGAGGGGGTGAGCATGGAGAATGGCTAAGGGTTGGTGATTGTAGTAGGAGGAGAGGACGAGGGATTTCCAGGGAGCATCACATGGAGAAAGGGCCTTCCAGATGTCTTTGATTTCCAGGGAGCATCACATGGAGAAGGGCATGGTTCAGGATGCAGATGTCTTTGATGCCAAGGCCACCCACGTTGATATCTAAGCAGACTACTATGACATTACGAGCTTATTTTAAATAAATTATTAATTTATGTTCTAACGTCGTTTAATTTAATAAATTCCTTATAAAAATCCTTTTATATTTCCAGTGCAACATTTAAAACAAATTTAAATATTCGAAATTAAATGACCGAAAATCCGGGTCGTTGCAAATTAATGTATATACAGGTGTGCATTGCTTGGTATCATTTCTAGATGTAACATGGTATCGGTTTTACAATTTTTTTGCTTCCACGTGTTTGCTTTACATGTGTTGGGTATCACTGCCCGTAAAATAATAAAGTGCCACTAAAATAACAAAATAATTCTAAAATGTAAAGGTGTATGGAAACGGTTATGCATGTTATATAAAATGCAAATACGTATGGTATGAGTTTTGCATATGATATGATATCAGTTTTGCATATGATATGATATCATTGAATAATAAATCATTCTAATATGTTCATGTTTTTGTTACCAGTTTTGCATGTTTTATGGTATAATTTCTACTAAAATAATTAAAAACATATTTCTATAGTCAGGTGCATAGTATCAATCTTTATATTTTAAAAGTATCAGTTTTCCTTTTGTAACATTCCAAACATTATTTTTCTTTAAATTTAATATGAACTTTGTGTATATTTAAATTTATAAGAGTATCAGTTTTGTTCTAAACGATATTAAAACAACGTTTTTAAAGACTTAAAGCTTCTAATTTATCCAAACAAATAATATTTATTACTTTTGCAATGTAAAAGATGATACTACTTATGATATTACTGAATCTGCTTGTTTATCTAAATCTCCAGTTTGAAGTTGTTTGCCCTTTTTTTTATTTCTTATTGAACATTTTAGTACTGTTTGACAATAATAACAATAGTATCAGTTTTTTTGTTCTAAAATATCATTTATCTTAAAAAAAATTCCCTTGTCTTTCTATTTACATTTCCATTAGCATTTTTTAGATTATTTTTTCCGATTTTCTTTCCCTAGTTTCCACTCTTAGCTCTTCGTTCACTGGCACTTCATTGTCATTTGTTCATCATATACGATTTCTATAGGTTATACTCGCATTTGAACTTTCTCTTGAAGTTGCATTTTCACTCGCGGTTCTTCAACTAGGATTTCCACCGTTTGTTGAATATTTTCATTACATTCAACCAGGTTTTCCACTCGCGGTTGCATTTGCGGTTCCTGTTGTGTTTGATTTTGATTATGTTTTTTTCTGTTTGGCTGAGTATTGAGGTGCGATTGTAGGTGATGATGCAGATTTTGTTCCTAATGCCACTAAAGTTGATTTTGTGTTTTTGTAATAAAGTTAGAAAATGGTTTTTGTTGAAGTAATGTGATGGGAGTTCGATAGAGAAGGGATGAATGAGAGAAACAATTATGTTATTTTAGACTGGTTATTTGTTCATCTGAGTAAAATTTTGTACATATGTCCTTAGGACTAAAATTTTAAAATTAATTATCCTGTTAAATATTTTTTTCCTTTACCCAATGTAACACCCCACCTTCGTTAAGTTCACTCACAAAGGGAATGAATTAACTTCAGTGGAGCGTCATAAATGTATAGAACAGATAAACTACAAAACAGACAAAATTTTAAACAGCGGAAAATATATAAAACTTTACTTCATTGATAAAACAGCAGCTTGGTAAAATAGCTTGTACAAAGATTTGTTTTCCAACACCAAAACACCCTTACCCATTACAACAAAGCATATATCTTGTTAAACAAAATAAAGAAGCAGAAAATAACAGTGATAATCCCCAATAAGGCATGAGCCGGCCATAGCAGTGGAAAAGAGAGTCCAAAGCAATACATCGACTATCCTCGAGCTTGGAAAGAAAACTGAGCTAAGTGGTAATATTTCCTCCCTGTGAACCTAGGGGCGGAAAGGAAGAAAAGAAGGCGAAAGAAAACGGGTCAGACATAAGTCTGGTAAGTCCAGTGATTATTTAGCATGTAAACAGGCAAAAGGATCATGACATGAATAATCTGAATACCAGATATAACCATGATGATAAGCATAGCAAGACAACAAATGATGATTGTTAGACATGACAAAGTAAGGTACACTGAATGCGCTTCGGTTCTTTCTCTGATTTCTTTACTCTGCACCACCCAACTAGCATTCTAACTAGTGTCTTGTATGGAACGATCTGTATCCCCTACTAGTGTCCCAACTATTATCCTGTGAAAAGGATCCATATCCCCTTCTAGTGTCCCAACTAGTATCCTGTGTTATATAATAAGGTGATCCCTACCCCGCAATTGTGGTAGCCTTCAGGTGTACATCTAGTATGAGGATCTTACCTCAATCAGCCCAATTACCATGAAGATGTTAGATGTACCCTTACTAGCCTATCGATTCGGCTCCCTACTTGTATTAATTTTTCTTGTGTTTGTGTCAGTCGGCCCTCTCTTGTGTGTAGATACCCTCACCATAAGGTGTATATCCCTATGATAGCGACCCGACACGATTCAAGATGCACAGTGTATACTACTGATGCCCAGTGCCTGCTTTTCCACTCCGAAGCACCTGCACGCCCATACTCCATTGGAACTACACTGCTGCACCCGCCGCCCCTATTTTGACCGTTTATAATCAGTCCAGTAATCGTGCCCCGTCCTGCCTAGCTCAGGGTACCGTGATACATCTATGTGGGTTACTGCTGAAATGGGTCCCCGTTACTAGGGTTTTCTAGGGTCTATTCGTATACCCCCCCAAATTGGTTATGTGTTATCCATCCATTCAAGTTAACTTGACCCATCCACACGCCATGTCATGTTGGTTAAGTATTTCTTATTAACTTAACCCTTCTCAATCAATCATGTTGTAATTGGTTAAGTGTTCCCCCTTAACTTAACCCCATTCGTTCATCATGTTATATTGGTTAAGTGTTTCCCATTAACTTAACCCTGTTCATTCATCATACTATATTGGTTAAGTGTTTCCCATTAACTTAACCCCACTTGTTCATTGGTTAAGTGTTAACTTAACTCTACCACTGGTCTTGTTACAATGGTTAAGTGTTGCCACTTAACCCTACCACTTGTCATGTTACATTGTTTAAGTGTTTCCCCCTTGTGTTACTTAACCCTACCACTTGTCATGTTACATTGGTTAAGTGTTGCCCTCTTGTGTTACTTAACCCTACCACTTGTCATGTTACATTGGTTAAGTGTTTCCCTCTTGTGTTACTTAACCCTATCACACATCATGTTATATTGGTTAAGTGTTGCTTTGATTAACTTAACCCTACCATTCTTAGCCTGTCTGTTTCTTAGCTTTAATTTATTCATTAAAGCACCAACCTCTCACATTAGATCCATATTGTTGCGGTCGCTGGATGTGCCGGGCGGTTCCGGGCAGCCTTACACTGCAACTCAATCTAACCTCGGGTTTTTGGGCTTAGATGTGCTAACCTCTCACATTAGATCTATATTTTTGCAGTCGCTGGATGTGCCGGGCGGTTCCGGGCAGTCTTACACCGCAACTCAATCTAACCTCGGGTTAGGCATGTTCATCTTTTAATTATTTTACATATTTACCATTCATGTTTATATGTAAATTATCCATAAGTGTTGTCAAAATCAAGTCATGTCCCATTTACCCTCTAAATTATGCCCAAATTATGCCATTTCATGCTACTAATCAGTTACATGATTATGAGCCAATCTATGCCAATAGCATGTAATTTAATATTTTTTCTCCAACGTCTCCCCCGTTATTCGTTCGCATAATTCACATAGAACGTTAGGCTCGGAAATTAGCCTAGCTTATAAACAAAAGGGAAAAGAAAGGGACATGAAAATTCCAACAGGCGTAAACAATATAGATCAAAGTGCGTAGTATAAATTTGGGATAGAACGACATAAACTTAATTAAGCACATGAACATGATCTTACATTTAAATTAGATCCAATTAACATGCGAACTAGCATATATCTAATTGTATGAGCATGAACTTATATAGATCTTAAACATGGGTACTAGCTTGGATCTAAACATGTAAGCATGTATGAACATAACTTATCATGTAATTTTAATATACAGCATGGTAGGTTCAATTGTGTCAGTCCAATAGTCTCATAGGCATAGGATGTACAACATGATAAATCAATCACAATAGTTCCATAGGCATGATAGTTTCCATTTTGTCAATCCAACAATCTCATAGGCATGTTAGGGTTCATTATGTCAATCACAATAGTTTCAAAGGCACAATAGGTGTCATTACATCAATCACAATAGTCTCATAGGCATAGGCAATTCAGAATTGACAAAAAGGATAAGCGCGAATAGAATTAGGCGTAGTTCTAGATCCTGTTATTACTGTCGTAATTTCTTATTAGGTGTTCACATCTAAACAATAACTATACTTACAGATTCTATGGAAAGCTGTATTCGATGAAAGTCGTATGTATGGCTTGGAGGGAGATCTTTCGTATCTTTCCGGATCCACCCAAGGATGGATCTTGTATTCTGGGATCTGATTTTTGAATTTCAAAAGCTATCCTTTGATGTAGACACTTGATTTGAAGTTCTTCTAATCGATTACTAGTTTGGATTTATTTTTCTGGTTAGGAGAAGATGAAGGAGGCTGAGCTAGCTTGTAGACGAACAACATGACGACACCATAGTCTTAGGGTTATGAGGTTAGGGTCTAGGTTTGGCTACGTATATATAGATGTCTAGGAGTAATTCTAGCCTTTAGATTTGTCAAAGAGAAATCAAAGCCATCAAACCAAAGAGATGTGTCATCCAGCCAATCATAGCACGACACATAAGCCCTAACACCTCAGAAATTAGTCATTGGCCAATCAGGAAAGGCCACATTAGCTCAGAGCTACTAAAATTCGTCACAGGAAGCAGATCTGAAAAGGGATCGACTCCCTACAGGAATGGTCGACACCTCTGTCGACACCCTTATAGGGGGATCGACACCTATGTCGACTCCCCCTGGGGGGTCGACACCTATGTCGACTCCCCCTAGGGGGTCGACACCCCTGAGCGGGAAATTTCCCGCTCAGACCGCTCTTGCCAGATTTTGAAATTTGAACTGTTTTCTAATTTGATTTATTATTATATTTAATTACTGTTTAAACTTGAAAACTTCTAAACTTCATAACTTCTTCATACGGAGTTTGATTCATACAAACTCGGACTCTAACTCAAGCAGAATTCTGAGAAGAACGCAATGGCGTAACCCGTTTTACCAAATTCCTCTTTTAAAAACTAAGTGCTCTTAGATTCGTAAATTTTAATATTCACAGAAAATACGGGGTGTTACATTCTCCCCTCCTTAAAGGATTCTGTCCCTGAAATCTCTAAGTTAAGAAGTATGTATCTTAACATCCATCATCCATCTACTCAACCATCAATCACAGGCATCCATTTTCCTTTAAAGACTTCTAATGCTTTCATGATCATATGCATAGTGTGTGTATATGTCCTTATCTAATGCAAAATCAGGCGGTTTACTGATTCAGTTGACCTCCTTAATGCAAATATGTTAGTGCCATGAGTCCAATATGTATGCAGTTATTCCTATGGTACTTTATAACTTCTATATGAGTGCACGATCATCCATTCAAATGCATCATCCATATGATATCACATAAAATTTCATTCATATATATAAAAATCCACTCATGCATATGCAATATGGAAGTGACGGAGCCTATATAATGCCTAATGTGCGTGTATATGCATCCACGAGATCAAACACTTACATCCACTTGCATCCACCAAACATAACATGTCTCAAACACATGTTTACATCCACTGGCTTCTACCTAAGGATCGAGGATAGGACCGGGAGGATATACTTACAAGATAAAGACTAACATGCAAATAAACTTTATAGGAAAAGAGAGATCAAGGATATACCCTCAAAAGGGTATGATGCGCGTATCTAGTCTTTAGCCTTGTAAGTCACATCTTCTTGAGCTTCACCCCATTGTGCTCTGACTGTCTTAACTTCACGATTGCGTAGCTTCTTAATTTCTATTTCCAAAATATGAGTTGGAACCCATTACACTGTCGTCTCTCGTTCCACCTCTTCTCCTTCTAGTATACTCGGGACTACAACTTCTGCTGTGTCATGCTAACATTTCCTCACAAGGTCTTCAAAATTCACTAGAGGGTATTCCATGTGGAAGAACTATCTCTTGAAAATAAACAGATGCTAACCATGTTTCCAAGTGTAGTTATTGAGGTGATTAGAGGTCTCTTCTCTACTTAACTTATCCATTGCGTCAATTATCCAAGAGTCTTTTCTTTGTGAAGTCCCTATTTGATCCAAAAGCATAGGTCTTACTCCTAGCGATGCCAACTACTAACTTAACCGAAGGTTTTAAAATCAAAGGTGGATATGTATTCTGAACTTTTCCTTTTCACATAAAGAGGACTTGAAGTCAACCTTTTTCTTCTTAAGGCTTCCTCTACGACCTACCCTTCCTTTTCACACCAAAATGGCGCCTAGTCCCGTGCCGCATGCATCCGCGTATACCGTAAACCTTTTACTACCATAAGGTAAAAGTCAAAACTGGGGCCGTTGTAAGAGCCCTCTTCGATCGTTGGAAAGCTACATCACAATCAATATCCCGAGCAAAGGTTAGATTCTCCTTCGTTAATCCAGTAAGTAGGGTTAATACCTTCACAAAGTTCTTAATGAACTTCCTATATTAACCCGCTAGCCCAAGAAAGATTCTTACTTTTGTAGCATTCCTTGGGACCTTCCGGTCTTGCATCGCAATACTTTTGCGGGATCTACTGCTATCCCTTCTTTGGACACTACATATCCTAGGAATGTTACTTCTTCTCTCCAAAAGTGACATTTTTGGAGAACTTCGCCTTAAGTTGATGTGCTCGAAGTATATCCATGACTTCTCTTAAATGCAAAGCATGCTCTTACTCGTTCATTGAGAAAATCAAGATATCGTCCACGAAGACTACTACAATCTTATTAAGGAACTCCATAAACACCTACTCATCAAGTCAACAAAATAAGTGGGTGCATTCGTCAATACTGAAAGGCATGATGAGCTACTCAAAGAAACCGTCAGGGGTCCTAAAAGCAGTCTTGTCTATACTGTCCTCAGCTACTCTTAGCTGATGAAACCCTATAGTCAAATCTAGTTGGGAGAAAACATACGCACCTACAAGCTGGTCAAACAAATCATCAATTCTTGGAAGTGGGTGCCTATTTTTCGTAGTCAGCTTGTTTAATTCTCTATAATCCACGCATAGGTGAAGTGAACCACCCGCTTTGGTTGCGAACACTACAGAAGCACCCCATTCAGAAATTCTCTGCCTTATGAACCCTTTTTCAAGCAACCCTTTAACTTGCTTGCTAAGCTCTTTCCTTTCCCTTCGAGCCATGTGTCGTACGGGTAATGCAACTGGGTTGGCGTTATCAACCAAGTATATGCGGAAATCTATTTCATGTTTTGGGGGTAAACCCTTCACTTCATCAAAGACATCGGGATACTCATGGACTACTTGGACAGATTGCAAATTATCCACAGATGTATTAAGAGATTCTAGGTAACTAAGCATGACAGAACCCTTAGGGTTACATGAGATTTTCGAGGGTATTACTGAGGCGAGTCAAAAGTCTAACTACCCTCCTTTCCCTATCGAGAATGGCACCATTACTAGATAACCAATCCATCCCTAGAATCAACCCATAGCCTATGAAACCAAAAACGTAAACATTATATCTAAACTCAATGCTTAGTATAGATATTCCCAAATCCAAACAAATCACATATAAATGAGCCGAACCATCAACTGGATTTGAGACAATAATGGGATCTTCTACTATACTAGTACTGAGGTGTAGAGACTCAACTATGGAAGCAAATAGAAAAGAATGTGAAGCGCCAGAATCAAATAAGGTTCTAACAGGATGATTGAAAAGAAAAACTAAACTTTCAACAGAAACATTCCTACCTTTCTTAATGAGAGGATGCAATTGCCCTCTAGAAGATTATGTCCTTTGCCCTTGTCCTTGTCCTTCAGGCAATCCTTGATAAGATGCCCTGCTCCACCATACTGAAAACAACACCCTGCCTTCTTTTTCCTACAATTAAATGACCCACTATACCATAGAAAAGACACTCCCTCTTGTCGCGGGATCTATTATTTCTTCCATTCTTCTTGTATTCCAATCCCTTGTTTGTGATTCTTCCACTTTGGCCTCTTTCTTTTCACCTTTCTCCTTCTGCATGGATTAAGCCATATCAACAAGCTTCTTATCCTTGGGCTTGTGTTTCTTAGCCCAAACTCCTTATTCTCATCCTTACTATCCTTGTATAGCTCGTTGAAAAGTTTCTCGAAACGACCTCCATCGCACAGCAACCTACAAATCTTGAATGAAGATTAGCCATAGGTGAAACTACTACGGCTACAGATGGAGGTTGGGCACTACTTCACCCCCGACATGTGCTGTTTGCCTACGAAACTATGGCGAAAAGAAAGGAAGAAGAGATTCAAATAGAGAATCAAAAGATAGTGCATATGGCTTTTGGGGAATATGCCTTTTAAAAACAATACTTTTCTCTTGAAAGCGCTTCTTTAAAACATGTTTTACAAAACACCCCCTTTAAAATATGCTTTTGAAAAATCTTTTACCTATTCTGGTAACCTTCAGCTCTGATACCACGTGTAACACCCCTCCGTTAAGGTCACTCACAAAGGGAATGCATTAACTTCAGTGGAGCGTCATAAGTGTATAGAACAGATAAACTACAAAACAGACAAAATTTTAAACAGTGGAAAATATATAAAACTTTACTTCAGTGATAAAACAACAGCTTGGTAAAACAACTTGTACGAAGATTTGTTTTCCAACACCAAAACACCCTTACCCATTACAACAAAGCATCTGTCTTGTTTAATAAAATAAAGAAGCAGAAAATAACAATGATATTCCCCAATAAAGCATGAGTCAGCCATAGCAGTGGAAAAGATAGTCCAAAGTAATACATCAACTATCCTCGAGCTTGGAAAGAAAACTGAGCTGCTAAGTGGTAATATTTCCTCCTTGTGAACCTAGGGGGGAACGGAAGAAAAAAGGTGAAAGAAAACGGGTTAGACATAAGTTTGGTAAGTCCAGTGATTATTTGGCATGTAAATAGGCAAAAGGATCATGACATGAAAAAACTGAATACCAGACATAACCATGATGATAAGCATAGAAAGACAACAAATGATGATCGTTAGATATGACAAGGTAAGGTACACTGAATGCGCTTTGGTTCTTTCTCCAATTTCTTTTCTCTACACCACCCAACTAGCATTCTAACTAGTGTCTTGTATGGAACGATCTGTATCCCCAACTAGTGTCTCAACTAGTATCCTGTGAAAAGGATCTGTATCCCCTACTAGTGTCCCAACTTGTATCCTACGTTATATAATAAGGTGATCCCAACCCCGCAATTGTGGTAGCCTTCAGGTGTACATCTAGTATGAGGTCTTACCTCAATCAGCCCAATTTCCATGAAGATGTTAGATGTGGCCTTACTACCCTATCGATTCGGCCCCTTACTTGTATTAGTTTTTCTTGTGTCTGTGTCAATTGGCCCTCTCTTGTTGTAGATACCCTGTGCGGGTCCACCATACGGTGTATCAATCCCTATGATAGAGACCCAACATGATTCAAGATGCACAGTGTATACTACTGATGCCCAGTGCTTGCTTATCAATTTCGGAGCACGTGCATGCCCATACTCCGTCGGAACTACACTACTGCACCCCCTACCGCTATTTTGACCGTTTATAATCAGCCCAATAATCGTTCCCCACACTGCTTAGTTCAGGGTACCATGATACATCTATGTGGGTTACTGCTGAAATCGGTCCCCGTTACTAGGGTTTTCTAGGGTCTATTCGTATACTCCCCAAATTGGTTAAGTGTTACCCATCCATTCAAGTTAACTTAACCCATCCACACGCTATGTCATGTTGGTTAAGTGTTTCTTATTAACTTAACCCTTCTCATTCAATCATGTTGTAATTGGTTAAGTGTTTCCCCTTAGCTTAACCCCATTCGTTCATCATGTTATATTGGTTAAGTGTTTCCCATTAACTTAACCCAGTTCATTCATCATATTATATTGGTTAAGTGTTTCCCATTAACTTAACCCCACTTGTTAATTGGTTAAGTGTTAACTTAACCCTACCACTGGTCATGTTACAATGGTTAAGTGTTACCCTCTTGTGTTACTTAACCCTACCACTTGTCATGTTACATTGGTTAAGTGTTGCCCTCTTGTGTTACTTAACCCTACCACTTGTTATGTTACATTGGTTAAGTGTTGCCCTCTTGTGTTACGTACTTAACCCTATCACACATCATGTTATATTGGTTAAGTGTTGCTTTGATTAACTTAACCCTACCATTCTTAGCCTGTCTGTTTCTTAGCTTCAATTTATTCATTAAAGCACCAACCTCTCACATTAGATCCATATTGTTGCAGTTGCTGGATGTGTCGGGCGGTTCTGGGCAGCCTTACACCGCAACTCAATCTAACCTCGGGTTTTTGGGCTTAGATGTGCTAACCTCTCACATTAGATCTATATTGTTGTGGTCGCTGGATGTGCCGGGCGGTTCTGGGCAGTCTTACACCGCAACTCAATCTAACCTCGGGTGAGGCATGTTCATCTTTTAATTAATTTACATACTTACCATTCATGTTTATATGCAAATTATCCACAAGTGTTGTCAAAATCAAGTCACGTCCCATTTACCCTCTAAATTATGCCCAAATTATGCCATTTCATGCTACTTATCATTTACATGATTATGAGCCAATCTATGCCAATAGCATGTAATTTAATATTTTTTCCCAACGTCTCCCCCGTTATTCGTTCGCAAAATTCACATAGAACGTTAGGCTCGCAAAATAAGATTAACTTTTAAACAAAAGGGAAAAGAAAGGGACATGAACATTCCAACAGGCATAAACAATATAGATCAAAGTGCGTAGTATAAATTTGGGATAGAACGACATAAACTTAATTAAGCACATGAACGTGATCTTACATTTAAATTAGATCCAATTAACATGCGAACTAGCATAGATCTAATTGTATAAGCATGAACTTATATAAATCTTAAACATGGGTACTAGCTTGGATCTAAACATGTAAGCATGTATGAACATAACTTATCATGTAATTTGCATATACAACATGGTAGGTTCAATTGTGTCAGTCCAACAATCTCATAGGCATAGGATGTACAACATGATAAATCAATCACAACAGTTCCATAGGCATGATAGGCTCCATTTTGTCAATCCAACAGTCTCATAGGCATGTTAGGTTTCATTATGTCAATCACAATAGTCTCATAGGCACGATAGGTGTCATTACATCAATCACAATAGTCTCATAGGCACAGGCAATTCAGAATTGACAAAAAGGATAGGCACGAATATAATTAGGCATAGTTCTAGATTCAGTTATTATTGTCATGATTTCTTATTAGGTGTTCACATCTAAACAATAACCGTACTTACAGAAAAAGGATGGATCTTGTATTCTGGGATTTGATTTCTGAATTTGAAAAGCTATCCTTTGATGTAGACGCTTGATTTGAAGTTCTTCTAATCGATTACTAGTTTGGATTTATTTTTCTAGTTAGGAGAAGATCAAGGAGGATAGGCTAGCTTGTAGACGAACAGCATGACAACACCATAGTCTTAGGGTTATGAGATTAGGGTCTAGGTGTGGCTACGTATATATAGATGTCTAGGATTAATTCTAGCCTTTAGATTAGTCTAGGAGAAATCAGAGTCATCAAACCAAAGAGATGTGTCATCCAGCCAATCATAGCACGACACATAAGCCCTAACACCTCAGAAATTAGTCATTGGCCAATTAGGGAAGGCCACATCAGCTCAGAGCTACTAAAATTCGCCATAGGAAGTAGATCTGAAAAGGGGTCGAATCCCTACAGGGGGCTCGACACCTATGTCAACACCCCTATAGGGGGGTCGACACCTATGTTGACTCCCCCTGGGGGTGGGGTTCGACACCCCAGAGTGGGAAATTTCCCGCTCATGTCACTCTTTCCATATTTTGAAATTTGAACTGTTTTCTAATTTGATTTATTATTATATTTAATTACTGTTTAAATTTGAAAACTTCTGAACTCCATAACTTCTTCGTACGGAGTCCGATTCATGCAAACTCGGACTCTATCTCAAGCAGAATATTGAGACGAACGCAATGGCGTAACCCATTTTACCCAATTCCTCTTTTAAAAATTAATTGTTCTTAGATTCGTTAATTTTAATATTCACAGAAAATACGGGGTGTTACACCCAACTCCGCCACATACACATTCTGGTATTTTAATAAAAAAATGTTTTTGTTCCAATAGCAAAATTCAATATTTTTAAGAGAAAATTAGTTTGAAGGAAAAACATTATAATAATTTTAAAATTGCAGATGCAAAATTTATAATTTATCCCGAAAGCCAACACCATCATGCCATCATCCATCTTCAGTCGTTTCTTCCTCTTCCCGAAGTCATCCAAATCTAAAGCCGCCGCCGTCGTCTAAAAGAAATTGAACCCAAACGTCGTCGTTTTTGAAGAGGCCCCCTGAAGAAATCAAATCATCTGATAACAAAAAATCAAATCGTTGTGGTGCAATATAAATCTTGTAATCGACGTCGTTTTTGAGGCGATCTCTTGAAGAAATCTAATTCGCATAAGTACATATATCAAATCGTTATGAAATCAAACAATATAAGTATTCCTAAATAATAATTGCTTATATCATTTGATTTCTTTAATATCGTGATCTGAAAAAAATGATAAACAACGTAACATTGAAAAATGATGAACAAACATAGCATAGAGTTTTTAGAAAAATGATAAACAAAAATTAGATGAATAACTATGGAATGATAAGTAAATATAGCATTGAAAAAATTGATAAACAAATATAACATGACACAGTTATAGTTGAATATGTCAGTTTGTTTTTGTTGTGTGTATTATGGTGAATGATATATGATATAACAACATAGCATTCAATGTTTGAAAGATGATAAACAAAAGTTATATGAATAGTTATAGAATGATAAATAAATGAAGCATTGAAAAAAATGATAAACAAACATAGCATGAAATAACTATAGTTAAATATGTCACTTTGTTGATATTTGTGCAATAATAGAGGAAGAATACATTCAATATTTTGAATATTATTGACGAAAGCAAGTTGTATATATAGAATGATAGACATACAAATCATTGAAAAAAATGATAAAATAGCATGATATAGTTACAATTGGATATGTTACTTTGTTTGCTTAATCTGTTATGCTACAATAATAAATGATAGAGAGAAATAACATTCAGTATTTGATAGATGAAAGAAAAAAGGTAAGATGAATAACTATAGAATGATAGAAAATATAGAATTGAGAAAAAATGATAGACAAACATAACATGTGGAATGGATCTGCACCCAAAAAATATTGTTTCACCGAACAAACAAAAAAATACAAAGGACGTCCAGACTCAAATCTAAGTGGGTACTCATGGGATGCAAAGGACGTCCGAACTCAAACCTAAGTAGTACTTTTGAAATCTAAACCAAAAACATATTGTTTAACCGAACAAACAAAAAAAATGCAAAGGACGTCTAAAATCAAACCTAAATAGGTGCTTATGGGATGCAAAGGATGTCCGAACTCAAACTTAAGCAGGTACTCATGGGATGCAAAGGACGTCCAAACTCAAACCTATGTGGGTGCTTTTGAAAACAAATCTATACCCAAAACATATTGTTTAACCGAACTAGCTAAAAAAATGTAAAGGACGTCGGGACTCAAACCTAAGCGGGTACTTATGGGATGCAAAGGACGTCTGAACTCAAACCTAAGCGAGTACTCATGGGAAGTAAAGGACGCCCGAACTCAAACCTAAGTGCGTACTTTTGAAAACCAATTTATATCCAAAACATACTATTTAACCGAACAAACTAAAAATGAAAATGACGTCCAGACTCAAACCTAAACGAGTAATTATGGGATGAAAAAGACGTCTAGACCAAAATCTAAGTGAGTACTTATAGGATGCAAATGACGTTCGGACTCAAACCTAAGCGGGTACTCATGGACTGGAATGCAAAAGACGTCCGGACTCAAACCCAAGCGAGTACTTTTGAAAACCAATCTATACCCAAAACATATTGTTTAACCGAATAAACTAAAAAAAATGCAAAAGGACATCCAGACTCGAACCTAAGCGGGTACTTATGGTATGCAATAAATGTCCGGACTCAAACCTAAGCGGGTACTTATGTGATGTAAAGGATGTTTAGACTCAAACCTAAGCAGGTGCTTATGGGATGTAAAACATGACCAGATTAAAACCTAAGCTGGTACCTTCGGAAACCTAAGCAATTTAACTTTGAAATCCACTAGTATGATTAAAAAAATGTTAAATGATAATATAATCTAGCACTTTTGTACAAGATATAGTACAGTGTTTGTGATATATAAAAATTGAGTTTTATATGATATTTTAATTATGAAATGCACTTCAATATTTATAATAGGGTCGTTATGGTAATGGTTACCGTTTCCATTTGGCAAATAACGTTAGTATACCGTTTTTACTGGTAAGTCATAATATTGCTTACTGTTACCGATACCGATCGATTGATATACCGATAATCTGATAACTGTTACACTGGTATGGTAAATTATCGTTGTCCTTCGAAGTTTGTATCTTGATAAGTTTTTCGTATACAGTGCATCTTTACCATATTATATGAGTATATAAGCACACCTAGGTGGGCTTGCATCTAATCATAATATGCATGCATTAATTCATTCATGTATGGACTATCTATAGTAAACCTACATGACGTGACATGAAAAATTTCAAATCAAACTCCAATTTATTTCCGAGCAAACATCTTTTTTGTACTATATGTAGGTTTCTAACCATTTTATATGTAGTTTTTTAGTGTAATAAATGCTGACTATTTCCAAGCATAAACTTACTGCTTATGCAAGTTTCAAAAACTTAGAGGATATGTTATTTTATACATTGTATAAATTACAAAAAAAACATTTTTTGATGAAAAAGCAAGATATTAATAGCCAAAACATCACTAAAAGTACTATATATACAATAGACTAATGAATACAAAATTGAAAATGAGTGCAACACCTAATGAGATGCTAATAAAATAATATAGTCAATTCACATATAAGAAATAAAACACAATGAATCATACTTAGTTAAATTACAAAGACACCTGAGATATAGCTAAACACTTTGCTTGGGATTCTATACTAAGAAAGTAAAATAGTTTTTGATTTAAAATCTAACTGGATTTCGGATTTGATTTGATATAAATGGGGATTTAAATGGAGTTAGGAAGATAGTTAGCAAACAATATGTAATAAATCACTATTTTCTGAGTTTATAGCTACCATTAGAGAAGAATGATTAGTGTTAAGAATTGATAATGAATTATATGATCATATTAACCTTATTACATGGATGAATGTGATGAATAAGATATTTATGTTCATGCATTACCTTGCTTAAATCAATCTTTATGATTCCTCTATAGATTTACATTTCTGGTAAATAATGCAAAAATTTCAAAGCCCATGAAATATATTTTTTCAACTCTTTGTTCATACTTTAACAATGGAGTTGCTTGTAAGCCAATTCAGAATATTTTATCATAGAATATTTAATAAGTGAATGAATGTGGAGTTGTCTGACGTTAAATTGTTTCATTATTGCCTATTATAGTCAATATTTATTCGACCATTGAAATTCTCCTTTATTCAATCATTCATATTCAAGGTGAACATTTTTTTCACATTCATTTATTTCATTTATACTCATTTTATTTCAACATAGATTGTTTCAATTTCATTTAGTGTCCATTACTATATTAGTTACAACTGATCTTCATTTCCCACTTCAACTCAAGTGTAAGTTCAAAAAAGTGTACATTGCTCTTAGCTGAAGATAGTAGTGTTTTAATACTTTTCGTGAACTTAAATAGTCAAAATTATGATTTAATTGCACTAAGACATAGGACATGTGAGTCTGAAATAACGTTAGAGAATGATGTGTGGACAGAATCACAAAATCACTGTAAGCTATAAATAAATAAGGAAAAAAAGTAATAATAATGATATTACTCTATGGCCGTTAAAATCTGATGTTATCTCTTTTGCATTTCTATTATGAGTGAAGGGAGATAATTCCCAAGCTTTTTAAGGAAACAGAAAGTTATTTAACACAAATGATGAAGTGTTAAATTTAAGATCAACAAAACAAAGTCAATTTCCATAAAGATGTATCATTTCTTCCTACATTGCAATAACATTAACAAAATTACAGTTTTAGAAAAGATGATGAAAAAACAGAACATACGTTCTTGAAGATGATTCACCAAAAAAGAAGCAACCATGTAAGTTGTCGTATATCAATAAAAATGCATCTTCGTATGAATCCTAAATGAGAGATTCAGACTTGTTCACAAAGAATAATACAGGAACCCATCTCCTTCATTTAGCCACCTTTCAAATCAACCATTCCTACTAGATAAGTTAAAAATCACAAAGAAAACATCTTTTTATCAATACCCATACAGAGGCGCAGTTACCGAAAACTATATTTTAAAATTTAAACATGCACTTAAGAAGCGAATAAGAGCAGCTAATCCCAGATTTCTTTATACTCTTGGATTAATTGCAAGAAAAGACCATATTGGTAGCTTCGTAAGTGTGCAAAGCAAACTAATTAACATAATGTAAACTAACTTAAGCCATCAATATATCTCATAATATAACCATTAATCAAACATCTGTAATATTCATATATTTGTTTTCTTGATTAGTGGTACAGATGTCTCATGATAACCCTATAAATATAAACTTAAATCTTCAATATGTCTCATAATACAGCCAATAATCATGCTCCATAATTGTTCATATATTTATGGACTGAATTCTTAAATTATTAAGTAGAATAGCCTATTAAAAATAAGTTTCTTTCTAAATTCAGAAGTGCTATAATATATATACTATGATTATTTTGAATTATTCAAGCTGCATATGACATAAAAATTATCAAACCATTAAAACGTGTAATTCATTAAACCATAGCAGTGAAACCAAATAATATTGTCTGCTAATACTAAAGTTAAATAAGTATGAGCATCTCAATGCAATTCCAGTTGTAGTATAATGTTTGTATCACAACAGTAACAACTGTAACACTGATGACTTTCAAAATAGCATATTGTTTTTCCAACTTTATATTCAGTGTCTACTGTGTAGTAGAAAGAATGAAACTTATGAACATCTGTTTTTCCGTTGTAACTACAAAAATACATCATCTCTTTTTATCCATCGAAAATGAGAATTGTTCATTCAGTTACTGTAGAACTTTTAGAGGACAGTCAAAAGCTTAAACAACTTTTAGAATGAAAACGCCATGCAAGATATTGCTTATGTCACACTGAGAACTTCGATTTATCATATTTGTGTAGAGAGAAACATGAGAATCTTTGATAACGAAGAAAGCATGAGACTATAGTGTTACAATTACCAATTATAAGAATTAGTTTGTTATTTTTCTAAGTATCAACGTTAATCACCTTAGAGAGCTATAGTTTTCGTTCATAGGACGAGATACGCAAGTATTCCATACTGTCTGTAATTTAGTTGAGGGCTATTGGTCGAAGTCTCATTCGGTTTCAAGGTAATATAAAAAATTACTGCAGTTTTCACAAAAAAAAAATAGCGACTTTGTATGCAAGCAGAGTTCAAATATGCGAATACAGCCTGTTATTTTCCAAGTACAACTATTAATCACCTTGGAGACTTACAGTGTTCGTTCACATGACAAAACATTCAAGTATTGCATATTGTCCATAGTTTAGGTGAGAGTCTACCAGTTGAAGTCCCGTCCGGTTTTTAGGCAGTATGAAGAAATTACTGCAGTTTTTACCAAAAAAACAAAGACTTTGTATGTGGACAGAGTTCAAATATGGGAATATAGCCTGTTATTTTTAAGTACAATTGGCAGTCACCTTGGAGAACTATAGTGTTCGATCACAGGGTAAAACATTCGAGTATTTCACATTGTCCGTAATTTAGGTGGAAATCTATCGATCGAGGTCTCATCCAGTTCTTAGGTAGTATGAAGAAATTACCGCTATTTTTACCAAAATTATAGCGACTTGTATGTAGGCAGATTTCAAATATGGGAATATGGAGAAGGCAGAAGCGGGATGGTCTTTTGGGAAAATGGAGACAGCAGAAGGTACATCGAATTTTTTGGGTGATTTGTGAATTAGTTTGTTATTTTCTAAGTATAAACGTTGATCACCTTGGAGAGTTATAGTGTTCGTTCATAGGATGAAATACCCGAGTGTTTCATATTGTCCGTAATTTAGTTGAGAGACTATCGGCCGAAGTCCCATTCGATTCCGATGTAATATAAAGAAATTACTCCAGTTTTCACAAAAAAATAGTGACTTTGTATGTAGGTAGAATTCAAATATGCGAATATAGCCTGTTATTTTTTAAGTACAACTATTAGTCACCTTGGAGACCTATAGTATTCGTTCAAAGTAGGAAACATTCGAGTATTTCATACTTTCCGTAATTCAGTTGAGAGTCTATCAGTTGAACTCTCGTCCAGCTCTGAGACAGTATGAAGAAATTACTTGTAACAACCCAGAATTTCTGAACCAAATTAATTTTTTTATTTTAGCTACTTTAACGAGTTTTGAATATTTAAAATGATTTATTTTAAATAATAACGATTTAAATTTATTTAAATCGAAGTAGAACGTACAAATTTAATTTTATTATATAACGAGCTTGAAATGGCGCGGTAGTTTGAAAATTCGATTTTAAATTTCAAATGAATGTACTAGATTCAATATAAATCGGATTTCAGTAAAACAAGAAACGTTGGAATCTATTTAATTATATCTTTCTAACAAATGTAAGAAATTGAGATTTAACTTTATAACTTGAAAGTTATGTCCAGTTTAAAAATTTGTAATAATCGCTATGGAATTTATATATATTTTAAATACAATATATAGCCCTTAAAAATGACCATTTTGCAAACAACCTCCATTTTCGACGAAACTACTTTTGTTGGATCCGGAATGTCAAATTATTGCTAAGTTTAAAATTTCATAATTTTTGGAATTAATATGTGAGCATAGTAAATTTAAACATGTTTTGTCAATTCAGTTTAAATTAAATCGACCAGAAAAAGACCATTTTTCAAACGACCACCAAATTCAATGAAATTAATTTTTTTAGGACCGTATCGTCAAAACATAGATAGATTTATCTTTTGTAATTTTTGGAGTCAGTATGTGGACCCGGTAAATTAAAATGTACATTTAAATTCAATATATATTGATTTATATTTTAATTTTGATGAAAACTGGTCAAAACAGTTGAATTGGCTTACAAAACATGTACCATTGTGTCCGAAATGGGGTTTTTTGGCTAGAAACGACAGTCGCTGGGTTTAATTTGGAGTTCGGACGCGAAATTGAAATAATAGAATTAAAATATTATTAAATATAATATATATATAAATATAAGTAAATACAGTCAAGACCCTTCATTTGTCTCCACCCGTGGTCAAACCGTTTGAGCCGTTGCTTCTCTGCTAAAACAAAAAATGTCGTGACCTCTTTCAAATTCAAAAGGGAAGAGAGCTTCAAGATTTGAAATAAAATCAAATAAAACTCCTAAAAATATAAAACTTGCTTCTTTTAGTTGTTTGGGGCTTTATCTGCATTCCAACGTGCGAGTTAATTGGTGTGGCAATACTTTTAGTTCTATGACAGTAATATCTTGAAAGTTAGGTCACTAGGGTTCGAGATTATGGAATTTTGATGCATCGGTATTCGATTTGGAGATCGTATTTGAGTCCCTGGATTTGAGGAGAGTTTGTGCTAATTTTCAGGGCAAAAAAAAGTCGCAGCTATCCATGGAGCAACAACTCCAGGTCGATGTCGCCTCCCCCCTCCCCCCAGTTGTGTGCGAGTTCATCAATTTTGGTGTGGAGAGACAGAGATGGAGATGAGATGATTAATGGTGAGGAGTTTGCAAAATTTCGTGAAGTGTTTAAGGGGGAAGAGGCGTGTGAAGAATCGCTGGGACATGGGTATGCAATAGGCATCAAATAGAAGAAGGGATGAGGAGTAGGATCAGGAATATTCAAATGTAATTAGTGGTAATCATAATTCAATTAATAATTATATATTTAATTTATGAATTTAAGTGGTTAAATCTTTAAACTATCGTAACTTTTCCATACGACAACAGATTGGGATGAAAATGAATGCTTGGAATCGTGATCAGAAATACTACAACATGGAATTGACTAGAACAGAAACGGAGCACATTAGAATTTTAGGTGAATTTAAATTCAAACTGTACTGAAATCAGAAATAAAGACTGGTGGAGTGGAACCCAAAGTGAGAACTCTTTCTCACTCAACTATTTTTGTTATGTAATTATATCATAGGTTGCAGACAGGGCTTAGCAGCTCCTGACGCTACTTTTTGCAAACCGTGGTTGATTGTTTGTTTGTATTGTGATTGGATGAATTGATTGGGATTGATATGGTGTATGCCGAATTTTTCTGAAAACTGAAATGTATAAATTATTTATATAAAATGTATATAAAATTATCATGAAAAGAAATTGGAATAAATTTTCATTTACAAGTCGGACGACTTGTTTATGTACACCTATTTAACTGATATTGATTGGGACGATAATTTTTACACATCGCCTAAATACACTATTAATAATTAGTGTTTGTTGTTTGAAAACCCTACACAGGTATTGGGATGATATTTGACATACACTAATCCCAATATTTAGTTGTATGTCAATCGATGGGTTGACAGGCTGTGATGAGCGTTATATATTTATTGTAATGCTTATACAGTTGTAGAATGCACTCTGGATGATGTTGGAATGTTGAATGATTATTTATCATTATTGTTGAATACATGTGATGTATGAAATCCATATAACTGAAATTATATGGTAATTGATTGAGTCGCATTCTGATTTAGAAATAAAGAATATTTTAAAAATAAAGAATATTTTAAAAATAACGAGTATTTTAAAATAATATTCAGTGAATAATCAAAAATATGGTTTTGATGTCCAATTTTGGATGGACACGAAAATATTGGAATATATGAAGCCGAGTTAAGTAGCTAAACACCATTTTAACTCGAATGGATTTTTATATCGATTCTATTCATTTTATAAAGAATACGAAAGGGAAATAGATTTCAAAATCTGATATTTTGAAAATATTATATCATTTTAATATTATAATGATATAGAATATTCAATTTTGATTTAAAATTGAAAATGAAGTTAAAATCTTTCAAAACGAATTTATAAATATTTTATAAAATACGTTTTAAATAGAAATCGACGATATATAAATATATTATATAATGGCCTGAATAGAACACGCCGCGCAGCGATCGTTCGCGAATTTCGACTATTAATACGTAACGGGAGATCTGACCATCAGATTCTCCTAAAACTGGAACCGTTGGGTTTGTATCGAAAAAAGATTTCCAATGAATATAAGAGATTTGAAATCTAACGGTTAGATTTTGAGATATGTTCAAATCAATTTCAGAAAAGGTCGCTATAGATGAAGTTTTGTGGCCGCTATTGGAAACAGACTGTAAGGGTCTTGATAAAATTATTAAAAATATGGAAAAAATTATGTATAATCATAGTAAATGATTTGGATGAAAAATTCCAAGTTTTGAAAAGATAAATGATATTTTTATCGAAATGAGCTAGCTATTAACCAGTATAAAAAAAATACAATGTTTTTTAATAAATAATTTGGATCTGTAAATGGTTTTGAAACAACCAGGAATTCCAACGTATGGGTGGGAATGGATTTAAAGGGAAATAATTCTTCGGAATATTTCAATGTTGGATTCCGTGATTATACGGATATTGTTGTGGGAATTTGGAAGATACAGATATCGTTATTCCCAATATGATATCCGTTAGTTTCGGAATTTGATATTGAATATAAGCCGATTTAATTTCTATTTAGAGCCTTTGTATTTAATATCAAATTGGATTTTGGGTTTGTTGCGAATGGTGTCTTTAATAACACCGTTCTTAAACCCTGATGAGAAAAGAATAAATCTTTTAAATAAGATTTAGAGAAGTTTACCAATTAATTAATATTTAATTGGAATTGAAATGAAATTGGATTTTTGGGTTTATCGTGAGCGGTGCTTTGAATAACATTTGTTCTTTAACCCGATTAATAGTGAAGAGATGATTTGGAATTTATAAATATTTTTATTAAGATTTAATGGAAATTTTCCAAAGTAAAGTTTTCTAATTTAATATATTAAATTGGAATTGAATGGAATTCGATTTGGTAATAATCGAGATGAGCTTTTGTGAAGGAAGACCGTTGCTATATATGGAATTTAAAAGGCTTTGCCATTATTCCATTCATAGTATTGATTGGATACGGAAATTTATATGGATTATATAATGATCTGTTTTTCCGTGAATATTCCATAGTTGATGGAAGCTGATTTGGGTTTATTGTGAACTGTGTTTTAAATGACATTAGTTATTTAAGCTAGTTAAAGATAAGATTAATTTCTTAAATTTGAATAATCATTAAGTAATGATTTTTGAGATTAAAACTGAATTAGAGTTTTAATGAATCTTTAATTAGATTGGAATGAGATTGGGGTAATTAAACTTATCGAATTCATGAAATGATCGAGAATGGAGTACCGTCAGTTTTACTCTAGGCAATAGTTAAATCTGTAATTAGAGTTGAACGTGAAATGGTAATTACATTTACCGATAACACCGTGGGTGTTTGATATGGGGTACTACCAGTTTTACTCCATGGGATGAATAGGTAGGGATTGGGATTAATTAATAAATGTTTACTTTGGTATGGCTCGATAATCCCGACTAGTTTTATAAACCTTAATTTGGTTTAGAATTGTGGAAAGATAAAATAAAATCTTTTGAAATTGATATCCAAAGGAAGATTAAAGAACAAATTTAAAAGAACTTATCTTTGATAAAATTAATGGGAACCTTTCCTTGAAGATGTGAAGATTAGAATAAAAGAACATTTTGAATTGGAATGAGGCGTATGATGTGTTTTTATAGCACTTGATTATAAGATATGCGAGTTTTTCGGAAAGACCGGATTTAACCCATTCTGAATAACTGATACGGCGACTAAATGTCGATGATATGAAGACAGTGGTTGAAGACTGGAGATCTTCATATTGTTTGGATGATTACTGATGTCTTGATTGGGATGTACACCCAAGACAAGGTAACAAGGGGTGCTCGTCCAGACATACTTGGAGATCGACCGGATATACGAGGGCCTCTCTCCTATATTGGACATATGGGACGAGGAATAAGGTACCTCTGGTTTCGTTCAGACCCAGAATGGCCTTACAAATAGATAGTGTGTCTGACATTGTATTTCTTTATACTGTATTCATTGATCTCTGCTAAATATATATTTGTTTGATGGCGGAGAATTTATTCTCTTGCTTAACACCCTTCTCTAAGACATATGAGCTTAGAGGTTATATATTGATGTAAATCAGTGGTACAGTATGGAATGACAGTGTGGCATGCTGAGATGCAAATGATCAAGGCTTTTGTTGAAAAGCAGAGTCTTATGGTTGATGATCAAAGCACAGCTTTAATTAGCATAGCTTTGTGTAGCATTAATTCGCGAGCTTCGCACCCAGGTATGAACCAAAAACGGGATGGTGACTGCATGGAAATGGACATATGTTAGTTCTAGCTACGAGTAACGTCATGGTATAGAGCCCAGACTGTTTACTTATGTGGATGTTGAATATTATTTGATGGAAAGTGAGGTACCTTGGAATTTGGGCCAATTGAAAGGCACAGATATGATTTGAGTCTCTAGTGGATCTAGAATGGTCGACATACTGACCCATTTTGGAGGTTCGAAAGAACCGGCTAACATATAGTTTATGGTATTGCCAATCATCGATGGATGACCGGCCATAAAGATCCAAGGGGTTCACTACAGGCGATCCTGAGGCATTTGCTAGAATGTCTCGAAATTGGTGAGGAAGATCCCTTGTCTTGGTTCATAGATGGAAACCCAATTTTCAATACATGATTTTACGGTTTTAGTTGTAAACCTATATGGTGACGTAATATAATGGTACCTACGCCGCCTATGATTGATACATTTATATTTGAAGTTGATTTCTTCACCTATAGTCATAATAAAAGATGAAATTTCGCGTATCAAGCATATTTGGCTATTATAAGTGAAAACTCTATCCTCGACTGCGTTCATTGTGCGATGGGATCCGAGTCTTATAATAACTTTATTTTTGTCTTTGGCATTGCGCTATTTGTTTTATGCACTGGTATTCATGGGAGATAAACACGTTCCGTGTTATACGGCGTGGTCTCATGATTTACCCAACTTTAAAATAAAAGCTAATAACTGTTTTTGTTCTCACACCAGTCCCATGACTAACTCGGAGTTTATTGTTTCTACCTAAACTTTGGGTGCTAATATTTTCCACATGGACAGCTAGTAGTTTTGGTTTTGCAAATACTTCTTTTCACAGGGTCCTGTATTACAGCTGGAGCTATATTCGGAAAGCTTTGTATCTGTGTATTTATTTCAGTTGTGGTTGTAGATGATTTCCACTGTACATTATATTTATGTATATATTTTTTCGCTGTTATTTAATTAAATCTCTGATATTTTTCTGCTGTAAATTATATAAACTCTGGAATATTCTTGTACACTGATGTAAATTGCTGTAATAGCAATGAAATGTTCTATTGTTTATATTTTGATGCGTCATGTTCTCAAAGCAATCCGGGTTTTCCCATACGGGAAAGTTTGGGTCGTTTCATTACTGCAGTTTTTACCCAAAAAAATAGCGACTTCGTATGTAGGTAGAGTTTAAATATGGGAAATACAACCTGTACAACTGATAGTGATCACCTTGGAGAACTATAGTGTACGATCACAGGGAAAATCATCCGAGTATTTCACACTGTTCGTAAATTAGATGTGAATCTATCGGTCAAAGTCTTATCCGGTTTCGAGGTAGTGTACTGTAATTTTTACAAAAAAATAGCGACTTCGTATGTAGGAAAATTTCAAATACGAGAATATGGAGAAGCGGAAGCGGGATGGTTAGTTGTGGAAAATGGAGATAACATAAAGTAGATCAAGATTTTTGGGCGACTGGTGAATTACTTGAAGGGCTAAGGGCATTTTGGAAAGTTCAACAAGACGCGTAGTAATTTAGTGGAAAGAGTTTATTAGTAGTAAAAGTGTAACATTATTTAATAAAAAAGCATGAATGAGAAAGAAAATAAGTGTACATGGTATTATTTCACCTTATTATTAAACTAAATTTAATATTTTATTTGGTTCTAAATGCATATAATATAGCGTATCAAATGAATACTCATATGTCCTAAACTGTTGTGGAAAATGCATATAGCTACTGGGCAGGAAGTTAGTGGTTTGCTTGGACCTGGCAGGATATAGTACATTGTTCTAAACTGTGTATATAAATTGTTGTTCAAATATTATAATAAATCTTTGTATATAAACTGTTGCTTAAATATAATCTGACTATTGAGTATTTTGGGAAGAGGAGGATGACATTGTGTTATCATGATGGTATAAATAATTCTAAGTTTTATAAAAATAAACTAATTTAATAATATATTAGCTAATGTTACAGAATTTAACTTCATTTATATAAATTAATAAAATATTAACGAGGGTTGCTTAGTTTTGAAATTTTACTAAGTTTATATGAATTTAAGTCGGTTTGATAACATCTAACAAAATTTGAAAAATAATAATAAAATTTTAAACTAATAACCAATTTGACTAAGTTACGTATATGTATATATAAACTAACTAAATTCGTATAACAACAACAACAATAACAAGTTAACTAAACTGTAAAAAATAACTTTGTTTATTAAGTTTTATAAAAATCGAATAAGCATATACAAAATTAATTTCTTAATGGTCATTGGCGATATGGCTTAAGCTCCATTATGTGAATGAGATCTTAAATTGATTATGGCAACAAATAGGATTATGTCTTTTAATGTGTTTTAAATCCATAGTTTTACTAATTTAGTCATGCTTCAAAACTCACAACTGAAAATATTTCTGATGCCAGTGGAGCTCACATGTATATTTAGGATATGGCTAATTTTATTTGTACACCAAAAATTGCTTAACATATACCAACATTTATAATAAATTACTATACACCATATATTACTTTACATACACCGCTTCTTTTACTAAATTATCCATGCTCTCTTCTTTTTCTTTCCACTTTCAAATTTAAAACATAATTACCCAAAATCAGAATTGTTTGCATCATATTGAGTAAATTTGACAAAATGAACTTTAGTACTTGTGCTAATATTATAGCTTTTGTAAACTTTTTGAAAAAAAATTCAAATTCAACCAAATTACTCTAATTTTACAAAATAAATCAACACTTTTAAATTAGACCATTATTTATGAAAGTTTTCTTAACTGAAATTTTAGATTTTATGATTAAATTATTTATAACATCTTCATTAATATAGCTAGTTTGCATTAAGTTTCAATAATTTTAAGAATAATTCGACTATTCATATGTAAGTTTTAAAAAAGCAACTATGAGAATTTTTGGGTAACATGATGTGTCACATTCAGGTTTGCCAATGGTACAAATTTTAGTTGATTCCAATTTGAGAACATTTGGTAATACATGCATGTGTTCAAACTGCTAAATTCTGGATTTGGTTCTAATTTGATTGTTTATTATGCTAGGATGTGGTTTGACCATTACTTAAAATTGATTTGAGTTTGACCCTATTATTATCTATCCATTATACCAAACTTCTATGTTACAATAAAATGTAGGTATACTTAGAATCTTCATTTTCCGTTGGAATAAGTTTATATCCAGCTCAGTGGGCATTCAGGTAAAACTACACGGGTTTTTATGTAGTTTGTACTAATTTAGTGAACTATCCATCAACTATTTTTCAAAATCCGTAATTTTATGATTTTTAAACAATATTGTCAATTTTATAACGTCAGTCGAAAAATCGTCAATGATGTTACAAATATTAAAATAGACTGTAAATGTACTTTTTCACAAAATCGAGAGCTTCACGATGAATTCGACTATTTTAATAGTTTTGATGTAAGTGCCTATGTTCTTTTCAGTTGGATTTACATTCTAATCAACCTTTTGGAGGCAACCTGTGTGGAGCATATTGTTCTAAGGCAACCGTGTGCGGATCATGGGTTCAGTATGTGCGGAGACAAACAGTAAATAAAGAATCAAACTACCATTATGGTGTTATCCAGGTGCCTATTATCAGATTCATGTTTAGATGATTGTTATCCTTTGTAGATTTATAACAAGCTTATAATATCAGAAGTTCCAACTCTTTCTTAAAGGGGCAATTTGATCAATATTACATATTTCCTACCTGTAATTATGATTCTAACTGCAAGTGGAGATGTCCCTTGTTGTAGCAAGAACACTTTCGTACAATGTGAATTGACAATTACACATATTTTTAAAGGAGATTGGTTTAAATACCAACGATCATACAACAATTAAAGTGAAATAAATTTGGAAAAACAAATTTATCGCACTAAATATAAGACTTTCAAGAAACAAAGGTTTCCTCGGCGAATTATTCTCTTTGTATCTGAGTATGAAAACCCATATCTTCTTTGTTCGTATAATTGGTTTTGGCTTCTTTTCTTTATTTGCTGAAATTGATATAAGTTTTTTATTTCTTAATAGCGACTCCATATGAATTGTACTTCTTGATGAAGAATAACTAAGTGCAGAATTCACCTAAATAATAAACAGCTTCCAACACAATTCGAAGAATTGGCCTCCATATTTACTATGACGATAAATGCATGCGAATGAATGTTATTTAATATAATACTATTTAGAAATATTGACTTTTTTTATTTAATAGGATAATTTAATGGCAAATTCTATTTCAACCCGATTTTTTAGTTAGTAACCCCCCTCCCCCCCAAAAACAATAAAATTAAAAACTTAATGACAAAAGTACCCTTAAGGAGTTATCTTCTCATCTATTCTCATTACATCATCAAAATATACAGTTTGTGAAAAGACACACTTGAAAACCCTAGATTTTAAAATCACTGAAGGAAAAATTCGTTTGCAAACAAAAATACAACAAATTTTGGAGAAGAATATGATTCCTCATCGCAATCACATCAGGTAATCGAAGAAAATTAAAAAAGTTGAGTTTTTTTTTTACTTTTCAAGTACAGCCGATGCACAACGATTTGAGGGGATTTTCATAAAACCACGCTATATTCCTACTAGGAAGACATGGGAACCACGGAATCATTGTATGTGGTATATGAGTTAACCACGTGGAACCAATACGTGGATTTCTTATATTCCACGCAGGTTTTCAAAACTTGGTTAGTTACTATTTTTTTCTGATTTGTGCTTACCTGTCTTCCCTTGATTGATGCGTGCAATCGATTTTGCGTGAAAGAGAAATGAATTGCGGTAGAAATCTTCAGACCTAAACTTGCGTGATGTTGAAATGAATCACGTTGTGAGAAAGGAAGTTAAGGAGCAACAAGAAGTGAAGTGAAGGGCAAAATTGGAAAAAATGGGAGGCTACTAAGTAATTATATGGGTACGTAGTTTTTTTTTTTACTTTTGGGGGGCTACTACCTAAAAATCGGGGTTGAAATAGAATTTGCCTAATTTAATTTCATTTCATGAATGTTCAATAAACTATTGATCTCTTTCAAATGAATTTAATTGATTGATCACCATCACTTTCATATGTCAGTTATTTCTATCTTTATAAATGTTAATCATTTCATACATTTGTTAAACTATGCGTGGTAGGTTAACAGTAGAGTTGTTTACAAACAAGAGTAACATCTCGGTAAATGGTTACTAAAAAAGAAAATATTCCAGCGTGTTTATTTGTATGTATTTTAATCTTGATAAGTATCGTGTGCTATAGAATCCAGTGAATTAGGAGTGCTTTGTAATTAGTGTGTCCCCAACCATATGAGCAAGTTAAGTATAATGTTTGTTGTGTATGCACTTTTATACACAATAATTCTTGGGAACTTGCATGCTATGTGCCTTTGGTGTTTTGAAAATATTTGACTTTTTTCTAAGGTTTACCCATTTATACATTTGAAGACAGCAGTGAGCAGTTAATCTTAACTTTTACTACCATACTGATATTATTTTAGATTCTAGCATGCTACAGTGACTAATTGAAAAAAGACCATGAAAACGAAAATGAACAAGAAACTGTTAACGATGAAGCACTGACTGAAGAGCATAGGCAAGAAAAAGCTGTGGAATTGGTGGTAGTTAGGGAGGTTCGTAAACATATAAAACCAGATACTCGGCCAGAGACTAAAGAACATGTGCAGAGCAGGAGACACCTGCTACTTTTACTGCTAAAAGTGCAGTTTCATCTAAGGAGGCGAAACTCAGCATTGGTGTTAGCAAATAAATGATCAAAGAAGCAAGCAAAATAGTATCACACACAAGATTTAACGTGGAAAACCCTTTGCGGGAAAAAACCACCGGAGAAAGGCAAACTTTATTAATTAATTGTTGGATTTTTTTTACAAGCTTCTTGCATACAAACGATAGTAATGAAACTATCTTCTACTTTCATACAGCCAAAAAAAGAGAGAAAGAGTAAAATAAGGATCTACATCATCCTTTAGATGAGGTGGTTGAAAATATCTCAACGTGAGAGTAAAATAAGGATCTACATGATCCTTTAGATGAGGTGGCTAAAAATATCTCAACATGAGAGTAAAATAAGGATATACATGATCCTTTAGATGAGCATCAGCTGGACAAGTTCAAATGAGAACTTCGAATCACAAATTTACAATCTTCACCTTGAGACGAATTCTCATCTTGAAGTAGAAAGATAAATCTACAAAAAAACAAACTTCTTCAACAAATAATTATCTGCCTTGCTCCAATAGTTCCTAAAGACTATACCGTAACACCAACGAAGCTTGAGCAAAGCTCAAACTTAGTAATTGAAACTGACTTTGTCATCATATCAGCGGGATTGTCATGAGCACTTATCTTGCAAACTTTAACACCACCTTTAGCAATAACATCTCGGATGTAGTGATATCTAACATCTATATGTTTAGTTCTCTCATGAAACATTTGATCATTTGTATGACAAATAGCACTATGGCTATCAGAAAATATAGTAATGCAAGGCGTATCTCCACAAAGCTCAAAGTATATACCTCTCTGCCAAGTAGCTTCTTTACATGCTTCAGAAATAGCCATATACTCGGCCTCAGTAGTAGATAACGTACGGTTGTCTGCAAGGTTGCTTTCCAACTCACACCATAACCTATTAATGATCTCCTTTTATCCAAAACACCGGCAAAGTCAGAATCCACATAACCAACAAGTTCATCTTTAGATTTATCAAATTGCAAACAAGCATTTGCAGTCCCATGAAGATATCTGAAAATCCATTGAACTGCTTTCCAATGCTCTCTTCCAGGATTGGCCATGAATCTACTGACAACACTCAAAGCATGTGATAAATCAGGACGCAAACAAACCATGGCATACATAAGTGAACCGACTGCACTAGAATAGGGAACTCTAGACATGTACTAAATATCCTCATTAGATTATGGACACATGGCTGATGACAATTTGAAATGTGCAGCAAGAGGAGTATTTACTGGCTTGACATCAAGCATATTAAAACAACGAATCACTTTTCTAACATACCCACTCTGACTTAGGTATAATTTTCTAGAAGTTCTATCTCTTGATATCTCCATGCCAAGAATTTTCTTAGCATTCCCCAAATCTTTCATTTCAAACTCTCTACTCAACAGCTCTTTCAAATTTTCAATTTCTTCTTTGTCTTTTGAAGCAATCAACATATCATCGACATAAAGTAGCAAACTAATGGCTAAACGAGTAGCAATTTTCAAATAGATACAATTATCATAATTGGACCTTTTAAAACCTTGAGATAGCATAAAAGTGTCAAATCTTTTATACCACTGCCTAGGTGGCTGTTTCAATCCGTAAAGAGATTTCTTTAATTTACAGACAAGATTTTCTTTTCCATGCATGATAAAACCCTCAGGTTGATGCATATAAATATCCTCTTCTGATTCTCCATGTAAAAATGCGGTTTTTACATCTAACTGTTGAAGCTCATAATCATGCCTAGCAACAATACTGAGTAAAATGTGAATTGAGCTATGTTTCACAACAGGGGAAAAACTTCATTATAGTCAATACCTGGAATCTGGCTATAGCCTTTTGCAACTAATCTTGCTTTGTACCTTATCTCATCGTTTGGCGAAACACCTTCTTTTCTCTTGAAAACCCATTTGCAATGAATAGGTTTCTTCTCTTTAGGCAACTTGATTAAGTCCCAAGTGTCATTTCTTTCAAGTGACTTCATCTTATCATACATGGCAGCCATCTACTTATCATAATCGCTAGAGATAATAGCTTCAGAATATGAAGAAGCTCGACAATACATTCTATTTCTTCTGCTATAGCACACGCATAAGCAACAACATTTGCTTCCTCAATAAACCTCCTTACTGGTTTTGGATTCCTTCTAGGTCTGCTTATTGCAATAGATTGCTGCGGTGGTTGCATAACTTCTGGAGAATCCTCAACAATGGGTGCTTCATCATGTCCCTCAATTTCTGCGTTTGATGTAACATCTGAATTGATAATATGCTCCACCTGGACATTTGATTCCTGCTCACTCTCAACAAGATCATTAGTAGATGGAATGTCATGTAGCATAACAGATTCATTAAACACGATATTTCTGCTAATTACAACCTTACTTGTTTTAGGATTCCATAATTTATAGCCTTTAACACCAGACTTATAACCAAGAAAAATGCACTTAACAGCTCTTGGCTCTAGTTTTCCATTATCAATATGAGCATAAGCAATGCATCCAAAAACCTTCAATTCAGAATAATTTGCTGAAGAACTAGACCATACCTCAATCGGAGTTTTCTTGCCAATAGAAACAGAATGAGAGCAATTTATGAGATAATAAGCTGTGCAAGCAGCTTCAGCCTAAAAATGCATGTCCAAACTTGCATTCGACAACATGCAACGAGCCTTAGAAATGGTAGTCCTGTTCATACGCTCAGCAACCCCGTTTTGCTGAGGAGTGTGAGGTACGGTAAAGTGCCTAACAATGCCTTCAGCCTTGCAAAATGAATTAAATTCATTTGAACAAAAATCCATCCCATTATCATTCCGAAGCTTCTTTACCTTCCTTTCAGTTTGTTTCTCAACCATAGTCTTCCACTCTTTAAAGCTGAAAAAACTTCAAATTTATGCTTCAAAAAATAAGGCCAAACCCTCCTCGAATAATCATCAATAATTGTCATCATGTAACAAGCACCGCCAATGGATGCTTTCCTAGACGGTCCCCATAAATCCGAATGCACATAATCCAGAATGCCTTCTGTTGTATGAACTGAAGTGTTGAACTTCACCCTCTTATGCTTACGAAAAATGCAATGCTCACAGAACTTCAGCTTGCCTGCATTGTACCCGTCAAGAAGTCCTCTCTTTTTCAACTCTAACAGACTTAATTCACTTATATGCCCAAGACGCATACGCCAAAGGTTAGCAGTAATACATCAGAAATATTATTTGAGATAACAAGGGCAGTATTACCTGAAAAAGTAGTGCCTTGAAGATAATAAAGGCCATTTGTTTGCCTAAGATTACCCTTCATTACAATAAGAGAACCATTTATGACTTTCAGGATACTACCTCCACCAGAATATTTGTACCCTTTGCCATCAAGAGCACTTAAAGAAATCAGATTTCTCTTCATGTTGGGAATGAACTGAACATCTGTTAAAGTTCTGATTACGCCATCAAACATCTTGATCTGAATAGAACCAATTCCTGCTACTTTACATGCTGAATCATCACCCATCAAAACTGAGCCAACATCATTTGTGGGTTCTAAGGTTGTAAACCAATCTCTATTAGGACACATATGGAAAGTGCAAGCAGTGTCAAGTATCCATTCATCCTAAATCTCAGCACATTCAGTAAACACGATAACAACAAGCACCTCATTATCAGAACTATCATTACGAGCACAATTGGCGTTAACTTCATCTTCTTTGTTATCCTTTGGTTTGTATGTTTCATTTCTCTTTTCCTTGTTTTGCAGCTTATAACATTCGAATATTTCATGTCCATCTCTCTTACAATATTTGCAAGACTTGTATTTGCCTTTAGATTTAGATCGACCTTTATAGGCATTTGAACCTTTACCTCGAGATCCATTATTTGAATTTTTCTCCTTTGTCCTGCCACGAACGGACAAGCATTGGACTTGAGAGCTTGATCCATTTGAAGACACCAGTCGTTTTTTTTTTCTCCTTGGCATGCAAGGCTTCATAAACGTCATTTAGAGTGAGAGTATCATGACTATAAAATATGGTATCCTTGAAATTTGAGTAAGAGTTGGGCAGAGAACACAACAAGATTAAACCCAAATCTTCATCATCATATTTGACTTCCATTGCAGCCAAGTCAGAAACAATCTCTTTAAAATCAGAAATATGGTCCAGCAAATTACCTTCCTCTTGCAATTTGTGCAGGAATAATTTTTGTTTGAGATGCATCTTACTTGTGAGATCCTTGGTCATACAAATTGACTCCATTTTCAGCCAAAGAGCAAAACTTCTTGCAAAATATTATTGTGTAGATGGAGCTGAATTTGGGACAGCGCCTTCCGATCCTTTCTCTTCTCATCATCGGTCCATGTTTCAAATCTTTTGTTCCCGAATCCATCCAATGCATCATCATAATCAGCTTGTGAGAGCAACGTCCGCATCTTTACTTGCCATAATGAGAATCGAGTGTTCCGATCCAATAAAGGAAGATCATACTTTAACAACGCCATACTGAACGAACTCGGGATGACAAAACGAACTAGCATTCTGATACCACTTGTTAGCAAATAAATGATCAAAGAAGCAAGCAAAATAGTAGCACACACAAGATTTAACGTGGAAAACCCTTTGCGGAAAAAAATCACGGGAGAAAAGCAAACTTTATTAATTAATTGTTGGAGTTTTTTTGTACAAGCTTCTTGCATACAAACAATAGCAAAGAAACTATCTTCTACTTTCATGCAACCAAAGAAGGAGAGAAAGAGTAAAATAAGGATCTATATAATCCTTTAGATGAGCATCAGCTGGACAAGTTCAAATGAGAACTTCGGGTAACAAATTAACAATTGATGTGATTGAGGAAGCAAGTAGCAAATTCCTGGGGAAGAAAGAATAAAGTGCCGGCATTAGTGGGAGCATTTGAAACTGTAAGGAACTATAGGAAATGGATTACCAACAACATATTAAAGAGGATAAGGAATTTGATGAAGGAAATAACAATGTAAAGTACTGAGTCGACTTGGATTTTTTCGCATCGAAATGTGAGCTGGTTATTTTTCTTTGTTGATTTTGTTGCCTTTATTTTTTAGTAAGTATTTGTCTATTGTGTAACGGACTGTGTAAATTAGTTGGTGAACTGTGTATCTTGTTTTCATGTATTCGCAGAGTCTCGCATACACTAGAACCATTTGCTGATTTAACCTTTGTAATTATTCTTGCTATTAATGATGTTATATCTGAGTCTTTTTTTTATTTTTCGATAATAAATTATATCTCTTTGTTTTTTGTGTTGTGTTAGCTCTAGCTCCAAAAATAGTACGCAATCTTTATTCTTTCGAATATATGTTATTGATCCACCTTTCAATTATACATGTAAATACCAATGGAGCAACATAATTTTACTTACGACTTAAAAAGACAAAATTTAAGCGAGTATGTTGGCTCTTGATATTAAGCAGCATTATTTTTAGCTTCGTTTAGCAAATCATGCATGTGCCCGCACTAACAATGTTGCATATATATATAACTATGTTTAGAGCAGATTTTTATGATTGACTGCTCAACCCGACATAGTTGCAGCAGTTTTGATCAATTCATAGACTTGACTATTGTAAAGCACTTATGGATCAATAAAATTTAGATCGTTCTTGTAATAACCCGAAAATCTGAGCCAGTTTAAAAAATTTATTTTGACAATTTTAGTGATTTTTTATTATTTAAAATGGATTATTTTAAAAAATAACGACGAGAAATTTATTTTGAATAGAATTAGAACATATATATTTATACAGATCGTCATTAGAAAATAAATAATTATTTATAGTTATAAAAGGAATTGAAAATGGTGCAGTAGTTCGATAATTCGATTTCAAAGTTCAAATGAATGTACAGGATTCAAAATAAATCGGATTTTAGCGAAACCAAAAATAATAGAATCTATTTGAAAATATCTTTCCAACGAATCCAAAAAACTGAAATTTCATAGCGGGAATGAAAAGATATGCTCAGTTGAAAATTCAGAATAGTCGCTATGGAATTCTGGCCCTTAAAAATAGAAATTTTGCAAACGACCTCGGTTTTTCGACGAAACCACTTTTGTTGGATCCGTGATGTCAAGTTATTGCTAGTTTTCAAAATTCGTAATTTTCTGATTCAATATGTGAGCGTGGCAAAGGAAAACGTGTTTGACCAGTTTAAGTTGATTCTAATTGACTGGAAAATGACCATTTTCAAACGGTCTCAGAATTTGACGAAACTAGTTTTGTTAGGACCGTATCGTCAATACGAAGCTAGAAAATATTTTTTGGGAATTTTTAGAAGCCGTATGTGACCCCGGTAAATTTAAATGTGCGTTCAAATTCAATATATAGATTTATATTTTGATTTTGACGAAAACTGATCGAAACGATCGAATCAGCTTATGATACATATCCAATTGTGTTTGGAATGGGGGTAATTAGCTATGGACGACAGTCGTTGGGTTTGATTCGGCGTTCGAATGAAAAAGTAACTTTTGGTTTTAAAAATAAAAATAATATAAAATTTTCATTAAACCACCCACCCCAATCTTTCTCTTCCCCGTAGACTTCATTCAAAAAAAAACCACTGATGGAGCCACCACCCACCACCGCTGCATCGCCGCGACCCCCTCCCCAGCTACCCCCACCACCGGCGTCCTCTCTCCTCTTCCTTTTCCTCTCCTTCCCCTTCTAGTCCGCTACCCCGATGCCCCCAAGCCCCTAAACCCGACACCCATACCATAGGCGTCCCCCTCTGGTTAACCCCGACCAACAGACCTCCGCCGCAACCGCCCAGCTACCCCCTCGTGCCTCCACGCAGCCCTACCGCCACGTTCAACGCCCTAAACCCCTCAAACCCGAACAAAACCAAGCCACTGCCTGAAGCCGCTCTCATACCACCACCTCCAAACCCTTCAAAGCCTCCGCAACAGCCACCTCAGCCCACACTCCGATGTCGCAGCCGCTGGTGACCTCCACGAGCCTCCTCTGCCTCCAGACGATCGGCTGTGAGTTTTATTTATTTATTTATATTTATGCTTGTAAAAATTCAATTTTTATATGTTATAGTAGCGATTAAAATACGATTTATATGTATACAAATTTGGTATTTAAAAATATAATTTTTACATGATGTAGAGAGTGAAAATATAATTTTTATATAATGTAGAGATTAAATATATAATTTTTATATAATATAGAGATTAAAAATATAATTTTTATATAATATGAGGGTTCAGTTTTATAAAATAAAAAGATTAGATTATTAGAAATGAAAAGATTTGATCTTTAAGATTATAAAAATATGATTTTTATACGATGGGGAATATAAAATTTTGATTTTTATATTCATAGCAATATGAAAATGTGATTTTTAAAATAAACATCATATTAAAAATGCAATTTTTGTTATGAACAGCGTGAAATGGTTGAGTTGGGATGTCAAACGAATCTGAACCGTTCAGGATTAAAGAATGGAGGAGTGGATTCCAAAGGTGAGAACTCCTCACTTTTATTTTTATTTCTGGTTTGAAATATATACTAGGATGCAGACGGTGCTTAGTAGCATCCGACACCCATCGTCCACAGACCATGGATGATTTGTTTGTTTGATTAATATGTTGTGAAATTTGATTGTGTGATGTGGAATGAAATAAAATATTTTATAATGGAAAATATTATATAGTTAAAAATATGATTTTTAACGTGTATATAAAATAAATAGTAATAAACAAATCAGACGATTTGTTTATATACATTGATTTGACTGATATTGATTGGGACGATAAATTTTACACACCGCCCAACTGCACAAATAAAAATTTGTGTTTGTTGATTTGAAACCCCACACGGGTATTGGGATGATATTTGACGTACACTAATCCCGATTGTTTAGTGTATGTCAATCGATGGGTTGACAGACTGTGTAAGCGTTAATTATTTATATTTAATGCTTATGCAGTTGTGTGGTGCACTCTGGATGATGGTTGATGAATTTCGTTGCTGTTATATACATGTGTTGTAGGGAATTCATATAATTAGCGTTATATGGTAATTGATTGGGCCTCATTCCAATTTGGAAAATAGAAAATAAATCCATGTGTTGAATAGAATAAACATTCATGTGTTGAATAAAAGCCATGTTGATTAGATTGATGCCATTTAGACGTGAACGATATCTATATCGATTTTATTCATTTTTATAATGAATATAGAAAAGAAAGTGATTTCAAAATATAACGTTTTGAAAATATTATCATTTGTATACCGATGATGTGGAATATTCAATTTTGATTTGAAATTGAATATGAAGTTGAAATTGTTTCGGAAACGAATTTAAAAGGATTTATAAAATACGTTTTGAAAGGAAATCGACGAAATATATATAATATATATATTTAATGGCCTGAATAGAACGCGCTGCGCCGCGGCAGTTCGCGAATTTCGACCATTGACTTCGAATGGATATTACGGGAGATCCGACCGTCGGATTCTCCTAAAACCGGAACCGTTGGGTTCGTATCGAAAAGTGCTTTCTAATGAATATTAGAGATTTGAAATCTAACGGTTGGATTTGGAATTATGTCCAAATCAAATTTGGAAAAGGTCGCAGCAAGTGCAGTTCAATTGCCGTTGATGGAAATCGACTGTACGAGCCTTGATAAAATTATTAAAAATAGTAATAATTTGTGTAAAATCATAAGAAATGATTTGTGAAGAATTGGGATGAAAAACTCCATATTTGAAAGGATAAAAATAAATTTTTATCGAAATGAACTAGTTTTGAACTAGAATTAAAATCCATTTATTTTTGAAATAAATAAATTGGATTTGAAATGGTCTTGAAAATAATATAAAGTGGAAATGGATTTGAATCGAAATTGTCTTTGGAATATTTCGATGTTGGATTTCGTGATTATACAGATATTATTATGGAAATTTGAAAGATATATTTATATAGTTATTTCCAATACGATGTTTGTGAGTCGTAGAATTTGATATTGAATATAGGCCAATATATTTTCTATTCAGAGCCTTGTATTTAATATCAAATGGGATTTGGGTTTGTCGTGAATGGTGTCTTCATTAACACTGTTCTTAAACCCAGTTGAGAAAAAGATTAAATCTTTTTATTTAGATTTAATGAAGTGTACCAATTAAATGGTATTTAATTGGAATTGAATTTGAATTGATTTTTGGGTTTATCGTGCACGGTGTTTTAAATAACACTAGTTTTTTAAACCGATAACTAATGGAATGTGATTTTGGGTTTATAGTGAACCGTGTTTTAAATGACATTGGATCTTTAACCCAGTTAAAGACATGATATTGATTTTTGGAAAGATTAAAACCAAGTGGAGTTTTAATGAATCTTTAATTAGATTGAAATGATCGAGAATGGAGTATCACCAGTTTTGCTCCAGGCGATAGTTAAACCTTTAATTAGATTTGAACGTGAAATGGTAATTTAATTTACTGATAACACTGTGGTGTTAGATATGAAGTATTACCAGTTTTACTTCATGGGATGAATAGGCTGGGATTGGGAAATTAAAATAAATAATTACTTCGGTATGATTCGCTAATCCCGACTAATTTGGATTGATATTCAAAAGAAGATTGAAGAATAAATTTAAAGAATTTATCTTTGATAAAATTAATGGGAACCTTTCCCAAAGTATAAGAATATTTGAATAAAAGAATATTCTGAATTAGAATGAGGCGTAGGTTGTGTTTGTGTAACACATGTTGATTATATACGCGAGTTATTCAGAAAGTCCGGGTTTATCTCATTCTGAATAACTGATTCGACGTGGTGTCGAGGATGAAGACGGTGATCGAAGACCGGAGGTCTTCACATCATTTGGGTGATTGCTGATGATCTTGATTGGGTTGTACACCCAAGAGGAGGGAATCAGTTGGTGATCGTCCAAACGTACTTGGAGATCGATGGATATGCGAGGTACAAGGTGCCTCCGGTTTCGTTCAGACCCAGAACGAACTTGTAAATGGACTATGTGTCTGACATTGGATTTTATTCTGTGTGATTGATTTCTATTAAATATATATCTGTTTGGCGGCAGAGAATTTATTCTCTTACTTAACGCCCTTCTCTGAGACGTACGAGCTCAGGGGTTATATATTGATGGATATCAATCGTATGGAGTGAATTGCCTGTGTGGCATGCCTAAGTGGCAAATGAGCAAGGCTTTTGTTGAAAAGCAGAGTCTTGTGGTTGATAATCAAAGCATGGCCTGTGTGGCATAGCTTTGTGTAGTGTTGATTCGCGAGCCTCACACCTCGGTTGTGAACCAGAAACGGGAGAGGACCTCAGGAAGGACACGCGTTTCTTTCTAGCTAGGGTGGTGTCAGTGACCTACTAGCCCTGACCTTTATATTATTTTCACCTGTGTGGTTGTTGCTGTTGCGAGGCGCCTCGGATATATCGGTGACTGTGTGGAGCCGATGGAGCCATTTGGCTCATTTACGCCCCAAAGGCTGGGGGAACGCAGTGTTCAGGCATTTTAATCCACATCGGTGGACCGGCCCTGTCGCTCCAAGGGCCCACCTGAGTCTGGGTCCTGAGGCTCGGGCTAGAGAGTCTCGGATTGGTGAGGACTATCTTTTGCCTCGGTTCACAGATGGAAATCCAATTTCCAAATACGTGCCTTTGCGGTTTTGATTGTACAGTCTAGTATTGGCGACATGATATATGGTACCCATGTCGTCTATGATTGATACTTATGATTGAAATTGTTTTGACACTATACACTTATAGTAATAATAAAACATGAAATTTCACATACCAAGCATTATTGGCTATTATAAGGAAAAAACCCTATCCTCTGGCTTGCGTTGCATTGTGTGATGGGACCTGGGTCTTATAATAGCTTCATTTTTCTTTATTTAGCATTGCGCTGTTGTTTTATGCACTGGTATTCTTGGGAGGAAACCCGTTCCGTGTTATACGGCGTGGTCCCTTGATTTACCTAACTTTAAAATAAAGATTAATAACTATTTTAGTTCTCACACCAATCACATGACTGACCTGGAGTTTATTGTTTTAACCTAAACTCTGGGTGCCCTTATTTTTCGCACGGGCAGCTAGTAGTTTTGGTTTTGCAGATTTATATTCACAGGATCCTGATTTACAGCTGGAACGATACTCGGAAAGCTCTGTATCCGTGTATTACTTCTAGTTGTGTTTTGTATTATTTTCCGCTGTGATGTATTTAAATGTAATTTAAATCTCTGATATTTTCTATGTAATTTTTATTCATACTCTGTATATTCTTGTATTCTGATGGAATTGTTGTAATATACAATGAAACGTTCTTCTGTTTGCGTTCCGATGTGTCTTGTCCTCAAAGTATCTGCTCTTTCCTTCCCGGGGAAGTTACGGTTCCTTACAGTGGTATCAGAGCTTTGGTTTACAGAGCTCGGAGAACAAGACATATTAGAACCATACGAAAGAATTCATCAGAGATTGGATTAGTAATATCCAATGAGAATGACTCGTTAGAGGTGGGATCAGTAGTTTCCTGGAACGAGTGTGAAGAGTGATGTTTTTAAAATAAAAATCGAAAACAAGTTTTGTTTTGAAAATTTAATTCAACAATTTGTATTTGAATATTTATTTATATTGATTTGGACTATCAGGTATATAGAGATTTTAATATACGTCTGATCCACGTGTATTGGAAGCCTCCAATATACTGGATGGATATAGAGTCACACTCTAGTTGCCTGTGGATGTTCTGATGGTGGTTCGAAACATCATCAGAATTTGTGTTCGAGTGACGAAAGTGGGATTTCTATATGTTTCCGTTAGACTGGTGTGAGAACCAAAACTAGATAAGGCTTATTGTTGTGATTTGGCATCAAAAATCTGATTTTTTAGATATGTATCAAAGTTATGTGATTGAAAAGATAATCAACTAATTGATTGCTGGTTTTGTTGTTTGATTATTGTTTGAATTAATTAAATGTTTAACCTTTAGCCAAATCATATCAAATGTTGGACTGAATTGAAAATTGTTAGAAATTGCATGTTTATACATGTACTTACATTGAACGGGTCATAGCAAGGAGGCTAGAGCAGAAGAATAAAATTGTTTGCCCGACAAATAGGTACATGTTAACAAATTTATTGGGTTTGGATGATTTTATGAGCCGCTTGGATGTTTCTTTTTCTTTTTGGATTGGTGAGGGACATGGGAGGCTATTTGAAATATCCCGAAGCTCCCGGTGCAGGGGAGGTTATGGCGAAATTTTTCGAAAATTTAGGGTGTTAGCCAAATTTTTGAAGAATTTGAAAAGTTCTTAGAAACTGAGAAGTTGAAGAACTTAAGCCATAATTAAAACAATGAAGGTTGAGTTGGTTTGTAAAACAACTTTCGGCTTCGCTCCTTTTCGGGGACGAAAAGTTTTAAGCGGGGAAGATTGTAATAACCCGAAAATCTGAGCCAGTTTAAAATTTTTATTTTGGCAATTTTAGTAAATTTTTAATATTTAAAATGAATTATTTTAAATAATAACGACGAGAAAATTATTTTGAATAGAATTAGAACGTATATATTTATATAGATCGTCGTTAGAAAATAAATAATTATTTATAATTATAAAAGGAATTGAAAATGGCGCGGTAGTTCGATAATTCGATTTCAAAGTTCAAATGAATGTACAGGATTCAAAATAAACCGGATTTTAGCGAAACCAAAAATAATAGAATCTATTTGAAAATATAATTCCAACGAATCCGAAAAATTGAAATTTCATAGCGGGAATGAAAAGTTATGCCCAGTTGAAAATTCAAAATAGTCGCCATGGAATTCTGGCCCTTAAAAATAGAAATTTTGCAAATGACCTCGGTTTTCGACGAAACCACTTTTGTTGGATCCGTGATGTCAAGTTATTGCTAGATTTCAAAATTCGTAATTTTCTGATTCAATATGTGAGCGTGGCAAAGGAAAACGCGTTTGACCAGTTTAAGTTGATTTTAATCGACTGGAAAATGGTCATTTTTCAAACGGTCTCAGAATTTGACGAAATTAGTTTTGTTAGGACCGTATCGTCAATACGAAGCTAGAAAATATTTTTCGGGAATTTTTAGAAGTCGTATGTGACCCCGGTAAATTGAAATGTTCGTTCAAATTCAATATATAGATTTATATTTTGATTTTGACGAAAACTGATTGAAACGATCGAATCAGCTTACGATACATATCCCATTGTATTCGGAATGGGGGTAATTAGCTATGGATGACAGTCGTTGGGTTTGATTCGGCGTTCGAATGAAAAGTAACTTTTGGTTTTAAAAATAAAAATAATATAAAATTTTCATTAACCACCCCCCCCCCCAATCTTTCTCTTCCCCGTAGACTTCATTCAAAAAAAAAACCGTCGATGGAGCCGCCACCCACCACCGATGCATCGCCGCGACCCCCTCTCCGGCTCCCCCTTCCACCAGCGTCCTCTCTCCTCTTCCTTCTCCTCTCCTTCCCCTTCTAGTACGCTACCCCGATGCCCCGAAGCCCCTAAACCCGACACCCATACCATAGGCGTCCCCCCTCTGGTCAACCACAACCACCAGACCTCCGCTGCAACCACCCAGCTACCCCCTCGCGCCTCCACGCAGCCCCACCGCCACGTTCAACGCCCTAAACCCCTCAAACCCGAACATAACCAAGCCACTGCCTGAAGCCGCCTTCATACCACCACCTCCAAACCCTTCAAAGCCGCCGCAACAGCCACCTCAGCCCACACTCCGATGTCGCAGCCGCTGGTGACCTCCACGAGCCTCCTTTGCCTCCAGACGATCGGCTGTGAGTTTTATTTATTTATATTTATTTATGCTTATAAAAATTCGATTTTTATATGTTATAGTAGCGATTAAAATACGATTTATATGTATACAAATTTGGTATTTAAAAATATAATTTTTATATAATATAGAGATTGAAAATATAATTTTTATATAATGTAGAGATTAAAAATATAATTTTTATATAATGTAGAGATTAAAAATATAATTTTTATATAATATAGAGATTAAAAATATAAATTTTATATAATATGAAAGTTCGGTTTTATAAAATAAAACGATTAGATTATTAGAAATGAAAAGATTTGATCTTTAAGATTATAAAAATATGATTTTTATACGATGGAGAATATAAAAATTTGATTTTTATATTTGTAGCGATATGAAAATGTGATTTTTAAAATAAATATCATATTAAAAATGCAATTTTTGTTATGAACAGCGTGAAATGGTTGAGTTACGATGCCGAGTGAATCTGAACCATTCAGGATTAAAGAATGGAGGAGTGGATTCCAAAGGTGAGAACTCCTCACTTTTATTTTTATTTCTAGTTTGAAATATATACTAGGATGCAGACGGTGCTTAGCAGCACCCGACATCCGTCGTCCACATACCATGGATGACTTGTTTGTTTGATTACTATGTTGTGAAATTTGTTTGTGTGATGTGGAATGAAATAAAATATTTTATAATGGAAAATATTATATAGTTAAAAATATGATTTTTAACGTGTATATAAAATAAATAGTAATAAACAAATCAGACGATTTGTTTTATATACACTGATTTGACTGATACTGATTGGGACGATAAGTTTTACACATCGCCCAACTGCACAAATAAAAATCTGTGTTTGTTGATTTGAAACCCTACATGGGTATTGGGATGATATTTGACGTACATTAATCTCGATTGTTTAGTGTATGTCAATCGATGGGTTGACAGACTATGTAAGCGTTAATTATTTGTATTTAGTGCTTATGTAGTTGTGTGGTGCACTCTGGATGATGGTTGATGATTTATCGTTGCTGTTATATACATGTGTTGTAGGGAATCCATATAATTAGCGTTATATGGTAATTGATTGGGCATCATTCCAATTTGGAAAATAGAAAATAAATTCATGTGTTGAATAGAATAAACATTCATGTGTTGAATAAAAGATTAGACTGACGCCATTTAGACGTGAACGATATCTATATCGATTATATTTTTATTTTTAATGAATATAGAAAACAAAGTGATTTCAAAATATAACGTTTTGAAAATATTATCATTTGTATACCGATGATGTGGAATATTCAATCTTGATTCGAAATTGAATATGAAGTTGAAATCGTTTCGGAAACGAATTTAAAAGGATTTATAAAATACGTTTTGAAAGGAAATCGACGAAATATATATATTATATATATTTAATGATCTGAATAGAACGCGCCGCGCCGTGGTAGTTCGCGAATTTCGACCATTGACTTCGAATGGATATTACGGGAGATCTGACCGTCGGATTCTCCTAAAACCGGAACCGTTGGGTTCGTATCGAAAAGAGCTTTCTAACGAATATTAGAGATTTGAAATCTAACGGTTGGATTTGGAATTATGTCCAAATCAAATTTGGAAAAGGTCGCTGTAAGTGCAGTTCGATGGCCGTTGATGGAAATCGACTGTACGGGCCTTGATAAAATTATTAAAAGTAGTAATAATTTGTGTAAAATCATAAGAAATGATTTGTGAAGAATTGAGATGAAAAACTCTATATTTGAAAAGATAAAAATAGATTTTTATCGAAATGAACTAGTTTTGAACTAGAATTAAAATCCATTTATTTTTGAAATAAATAAATTGGATTTGAAATGGTTTTGAAAATAACTAGAATTTCCAATATATAAAGTGGAAATGGATTTGAATCGAAATTGTCTTTGGAATATTTCGATGTTGGATTTCGTGATTATACTGATATTGTTATGGAAATTTGAAAGATATATTTATATCGTTATTTCCAATACGATGTTTGTGGGTCGTAGAATTTGATATTGAATATAGGCCGATATATTTTCTATTCAGAGCCTTGTATTTAATATCAAATAGGATTTGGGTTTGTCGTGAATGGTGTCTTCGTTAACACTGTTCTTAAACCCAATTGAGAAAAAGATTAAATCTTTTTATTTAGATTTAATGAAGTGTACAAATTAAATGGTATTTAATTGGAATTGAATTTGAATTGATTTTTGGATTTATCGTGAATGGTGTTTTAAATAACACTTATTCTTTAACCCGATAATTAATGGAATGTGATTTTGGGTTTATAGTGAACCGTGTTTTAAATGACATTGGTTCTTTAACCCAGTTAAAGACAAGATATTGATTTTTAGGAAGATTAAAACCAAATGGAGTTTTTATGAATCTTTAATTATATTGAAATGATCGAGAATGGAATATCACCAGTTTTGCTCCAGGCGATAGTTAAATCTTTAATTAGATTTGAACGTGAAATTGTAATTTAATTTACCGATAACACCGTGGTGTTAGATATGAAGTATTACCAGTTTTACTTCATGGGATGAATAGGCTGGGATTGGGAAATTAAAATAAATGATTACTTCGGTGTGGTTCGCTAATCTCAACTAATTTGAATTGATATTCCAAAGAAGATTAAAGAATAAATTTAAAGAATTTATCTTTGATAAAATTAATGGGAACCTTTCCCAAAGTATAAGAATATTTGAATAAAAGAATATTCTGAATTAGAATGAGGCGTACGTTGTGTTTGTGTAACACTTGTTGATTATATACACGAGTTATTCAGAACGTCCGGGTTTATCCCATTCTGAATAACTGATTCGACGTGGTATCGAGGATGAAGACGGTGGTCGAAGACCGGAGGTCTTCACATCGTTTGGGTGATTGCTGATGATCTTGACTGGGCTGTACACCCAAGAGGAGGGAATCAGTTGGTGATCGTCCAGACGTACTTGGAGATCGATGGATATGCGAGGTACAAGGTGCCTCCGGTTTCGTTCAGACCCAGAACGAACTTGTAAATGGACTGTGTGTCTGACATTGGATTTTATTCTGTGTGATTAATTTCTATTAAATATATATCTGTTTGGCGACGGAGAATTTATTCCCTTGCTTAACACCCTTCTCTGAGACATACGAGCTAAGGGGTTATATATTGATGGATATCAATCGCATGGAGTGAATTGCCTGTGTGGCATGCCTAAGTGGCAAATGATCAAGGCTTTTGTTGAAAAGCAGAGTCTTGTGGTTGATGATCAAAGCACGGCCTGTGTGGCATAGCTTTGTGTGGCGTTGATTCGCGAGCCTCACACCCCGGTTGTGAACCAGAAACGGGAGAGGACCTCAGGAAGGACATGTGTTTTTTTCTAGCTAGGGTGGTGTCAGTGACCTACCAGCCCCGACATTTATATTATTTTCACCTGTATGGTTGTTGCTGTTGCGAGGCGCCTCGGATATATCGGTGACTGTGTGGAGCCGATGGAGTCATTTGGCTCATTTACGCCCCAAAGGGTGGGGGAACGCAGTGTTCAGGCATTTTAATCAACATCGGTGGACCGACCATGTCGCTCCAAGGGCCCACCTGAGTCTGGGTCCTGTGGCTCAGGCTAGAGAGTCTCGAATCGGTGAGGACTATCTTTTGCCTCGGTTCACAGATGGAAATCCAATTTCCAAATACGTGCCTTTGCGATTTTGATTGTAGAGCCTAGTATTGGCGACATGATATATGGTACTCATGTCGTCTATGATTGATACTTATGATTGAAATTGTTTTGACACTATACACTTATAGTAATAATAAAACATGAAATTTCACGTACCAAGCATTCTTGGCTATTATAAGGAAAAAACCCTTTCCTCCGGCTTGCGTTGCATTGTGTGATGGGACCTGGGTCTTATAATAGCTTCATTTTTCTTTATTTAGCATTGCACTGTTGTTTTATGCACTGGTATTCTTGGGAGGAAACCCGTTCCGTGTTATACGGCGTGGTCCCTTGATTTACCTAACTTTAAAATAAAGATTAATAAATGTTTTAGTTCTCACACCAGTCACATGACTGACCTGGAGTTTATTGTTTTAACCTAAACTCTGGGTGCCCTTATTTTCCGCACGGGCAGCTAGTAGTTTTGGTTTTGCAGATTTATATTCACAGGATCCTGATTTACAGTTGGAACGATACTCGGAAAGCTCTGTATCCGTGTATTACTTCTAGTTGTGTTTTGTATTATTTTTAGCTGCGATGTATTTAAATGTAATTTAAATCTTTGATATTTTCTGTGTAATATTTATTCATACTCTGTATATTCTTGTATTCTGATGGAATTGTTGTAATATACAATGAAATGTTCTTCTGTTTGCGTTCCGATATGTCCTGTCCTTATAGTATCCGCTCTTTCCTTCCCGGGGAAGTTACGAGTCCTTACAGTTCTAGTTTAGTGCAGTAGACATTTTCTTACCATTGATTTATTTTCCACTCCTCGTATGTTTCCAAACACTTATGATAGACTAGACCATTTAGTCAATTTATTTTATCACTATTTCCTTTTGAGTAAAATCATGTTGTGTATTTGTTACATTTTTTTTCTTTTATAAACCCAACTAAAATGTTTTTCCTTCTACGATTTCTTATGACTTAATACAGGGTTTCCAAGAGAATCGTTGCCAGATTTTGTACCTATGGGTGCACTTGTGAACTTGCAAGCCACACATTTATATAGGTTCAATTGGACGAAAATGGATATTTAATGCACCATGCATTTTATAAAAATTTAGGTGATCATAATAGATGATATTAATGTTTTCTTGAGGAGTCTACTTGGAGAATTCATTGATAAATACTCAGTTTGATATGTGTTACTGCTTGGTCTGTGGAAGATATGTGGAATGCTGCTAATTATTTGTGTACATAAACTTTCATGATACAAGTAACACAATGCTTATGAGTTTCAAAGAAATTTTATTTGCATTATTACTGCTCAGGTATAAAAAGAATATTGTTTAATTGGTTTTAAAATATTTAAAGGGTATTGTGTAACTTAAATTTTATGATATTGAAGTTGTGCTGAACACGCACAACTCAATAGCTAGAAGGTGGTCCTGCTACAGATGATAATGGGATTGATAAAATAATGAAATGAAATTAGTAATGTTTCCATTGTTCACTCTATTTTAGATGTACGATATCTAATTCATTATACTGCTATATAACATTCATTCAACTTGTTTTTATAGGCATGAATGGTTTCTTTATTTCGCGTTCTATTAGATAATATTTAGTTCTCAACAATATCCAAGTTTTTGGCTTTTTTGTATTTTATTGATATTTCGGTTGACAATCCCACATGTATTTGGTTTTTGATATTCTTATATATATTTTGGTCTAAACTCTTCAATTTTGGTAGAAATAAATAATTTAGTTATTAAATCTTTCCCACATTAGCTTTGGATCAAACTATGTCGGCCTCTATATCTATATATGTTTTTTTTAACAATCAGTTTGTGAATTCAAAGATTAAGATGAAAAGTTTTCGCTTTTGCTTGCTACGTTGCTTAACTGAATCATGGTCAACTATTGAATTGCATGAATGAATAGTATGGATGAGTAGTATTAATTTTAGATTAGAATTAAAAGATATGAATTTCAAACGTTAAACCTTATGCCACAAGGTCATTTAGGGTGAAATTTTGTTTTGTCCTAGCATTTAACATGGCTTCTTTGGTTCTACCTTGTGATGTTTCATTTTTGCATTTTTTTTTTAGATTTTTATTATTTACCCATACATCTTACTTTATGTTGTCTTCCATATATTTTACTCATGTCTAATGAATATGCCATATTCTATTTTTAGATGGAGATGATAAAGTCTTTTTTCCAAGACTATTCAAAAAGCAAGTGATGCACAGTGATTATTTTTTGTTTGAGGTTGCAACTTCTTATTTGTTTTATTTCATTTGTTTTATACCATACATACCAAGGGTTTTGAAATCATAGGTAATGAAAACTTACAACAGTTTCTCATACATTTTTTTTTTTTTTTACTTTGATGATATTTGTCGTCTTATAGTAATCCATAGTCGTTGCTACATTGAATTGAACATATACATTGTAATCATACATGGTTAACAAGCTTGATTTGTCATTTAAATATTGTAATTAAATATGTTACCAAGTTCAATATCTTTCATAAATTATAATTTTCGACTAATCTCTTCTTTGTTTTTTTTCTTAATATCCATATTTGAGTCAACTAAGTAAACCAATAACATAAGTAAAAATTTAACATATTTTGGAAAAATCACTTGATTAAGTAAGTAAAAATAGCAAAGATACTTTCTTTCTCAAGCCCAACGTGTAAGATATACAACGTAAAATTATACATCATAATTCTAAAATTTTGTTTTAAAAATCAATTATTTTACTTAAATCATTTGACAAAGCATTATAAGTTCTTATTTTTTATCATTAATAGTGCAAGTATTACATTTTAAAAAATAACGTGTGCAGCACATGAGTTACACACTAGTTATACACTGAACTAAAATGGATCTTCCTCTCGATCAATTGTGGAGTAACTTTCAAAATCCCCAAAAAATAAGAAGCGTGTCCTTGTATCTAAAAAAACCACATGTGCTTCTTTGAACCCATTTTCCTGTAATTTTAAAAGTAACCTAAATGTGATTTTATTCTTTTTCCTTTTATTTTTCTGAAATGCTCTAGAGAATTTCCTGCAAGGATGAAAAGTTTTCGCTTTTGCTTGCTATGGTGCTTAACTGAATCATGGTCAACTATTGAATTGCATGAATGAATAATATGGATGAGTGGTATGAATTTTAGATTAGAATTAAAAAATATGAATTTCAAACGTTAAACCTTATGCCACAAGGTCACTTAGGGTGAAATTTTGTTTTGTCCTAGCATTTAACATGGTTTCCTTGGTTCTATCTTCTGATGTTTTTTTTTTTTTTAAGATTTTCATTATTTACCCATACATCTTACTTTATGTTGTCTTCCATATATTTTACTCATGTCTAATGAATATGCCATATTCTATTTTTAGATGGAGATGATAAAGTCTTATTTCCAAGACTATTCGAAAAGCAAGTGATGCACAGTGATTATTTTTTGTTTTGAGGTTGCAACTTTTTATTTGTTTTATTTCATTTGTTTTATACCATACATACCAAGGGTTTTGAAATCATAGGTAATGAAAATTTACAACAGTTTCTCATACATTTTTTTTTTTTACTTTGATGATATTTGTCGTCTTATAGTAATCCATAGTCGTTGCTACATTGAATTGAACATATACATTGTAATCATACATGGTTAACAAGCTTGATTTGTCATTTAAATATTGTAATTAAATATGTTACCAAGTTCAATATCTTTCATAAATTATAATTTTCGACTAATCTCTTCTTTGTTTTTTTTCCTTAATATCCATATTTGAGTCAACTAAGTAAACCAATAACATAAGTAAAAATTTAACATATTTTGGAAAAATCACTCGATTAAATAAGTAAAAATAGCAAATATACTTTCTTTCTCAAGCCCAACGTGTAAGATATACAACGTAAAATTATACATCATAATTCTAAAATTTTGTTTTAAAAATCAATTATTTTACTTAAATCATTGGACAAAGCATTATAAGTTCTTATTTTTTTTATCATTAATAGTGCAAGTGTTACATTTTAAAAAATAACGTGTGCAACACATGAGTTACACACTAGTTATACACTGAACTAAAATTGATCTTCCTCTAGATCAATTGTGGAGTAACTTTCAAAATCCCAAAAAAATAAGAAGCGTGTCCTTGTATCTAAAAAAACCACATGTGCTTCTTTGAACCCATTTTCCTGTGATTTTTAAAGTAACCTAAATGTGATTTTATTCTTTTTCCTTTTATTTTTCTGAAATGCTCTAGAGAATTTCCTGCAAGGATGAAAAGTTTTCGCTTTTGCTTGCTATGGTGCTTAACTGAATCATGGTCAACTATTGAATTGCATGAATGAATAGTATGGATGAGTGGTATGAATTTTAAATTAGAATTAAAAGATATGAATTTCAAACGTTAAACCTTACGCCACAAGGTCACTTAGGGTGAAATTTTGTTTTGTCCTAGCATTTAACATGGTTTCTTTGGTTCGATCTTCTGATGTTTTATTTTTGCTTTTTTTTTTTTTTTTTTTTTTTTTTTTTTTTTTTTTATGATTTTCATTATTTACCCATACATCTTACTTTATGTTGTCTTCCATATATTTTACTCATGTCTAATGAATATGCCATATTCTATTTTTAGATGGAGATGATAAAGTCTTATTTCCAAGGCTATTCGAAAAGCAAGTGATGCACAGTGATTATTTTTTGTTTTGAGGTTGCAACTTTTCATTTGTTTTATTTCATTTGTTTTATACCATACATACCAAGGGTTTTGAAATCATAGGTAATGAAAACTTACAACAGTTGCTCACATTTTTTTTTTAAACTTTGATGATATTTGTCGTCTTATAGTAGTCCATAGTCGTTGCTACATTGAATTGAACTTATACATTTTAATCATACATAGTTAACAAGCTTGATTTGTCATTTAAATATTGTAATTAAATATGTTACCAAGTTCAGTATCTTTTATAAATTATAATTTTTGACTAATCTCTTCTTTGTTTTTCTTAATATCCACATTTGAGTCAACTAAGTAAACCAATAACATAAGTAAAAATTTAACATATTTTGAAAAAATCACTTGATTAAATAAGTAAAAATAGCAAAGATACTTTCTTTCTCAAGCCCAACGCGTAAGATATATAACATAACATTATACATCATAATTCTAAAATTTTGTTTCAAAAATCAATTATTTTACTTAAATAATTGGACAAAGCATTATAAGTTTTTATTTTTTATCATTAATAGTGCAAGTGTTACATTTTAAAAAATAACGTGTTCAGCGCATGAGTTACGCACTAGTTATATACTGAACTAAAATTGATCTTCCTCTTGATCAATCGTGGAGTAAGTTTCAAAATCCCAAAAAAATAAGAAGCGTGTCCTTATCTTAAAAAAACCTCTTGCTTTCTTGAACCCGTTTTCCTGTAATTTTTAAAGTAACCTAAATGTGATTTTATTATTTTTCCTTTTATTTTTCCGAAATGCTCTAGAGAATTTCCTGCAAGGATGGTACTCAGCAAAATTACTCTCAGCCGCAGCCTTACCTCTCGGTTACGGTCATCGCCGGTGATCCAACCACCATTGATTCCCCTATTAGCTTCAAAATCAAACAGCACATCCACAGACCGAAAAATCAAAAGCACAGAAAATGGTAATCCAGATTATGTTGATCCCACTTTTGGTTCATCTCGGGCCAACACGTATTCTTCATCTGTACCCACTCTTCTTCAGCCTAGAATAGTTATCTATGACGGAGTTTGTCATTTATGTCACAGAGGTATTCTCCGCCCATTTCTATGAATTATAATTTACATTTTTCTAGGTGGCTTTTATTTGATCGTGATGGTTTAGTCGTGTTTGATATAATGCCAGTTAATATTACACAAGTACAGTGACCGATATGATTCTTTTGTAACAGATATCTGCCAGTATTGAAATAGTCACCGATTCCTGCGCCGGTGGTTTCAGATAACTTTAAACCGCCTATGGTTAGGGACATAGAACATGGCTTTCACCTTTTGTAGAGAATGCAGACAAATATGAAAATGCTGGTTATTCCGATTTCGAATATATGTATTAAAGAGGGACTGTTTACAATAGTCATCTGTTTTTTAAGCATGTTTGGCAACTACATGCTAAGAAGTACCTAAAACAAGCATAACGGTTTGTGTATTTTGCAACTTATAATGAGATGAATAGGTTGTGAACACAAATACATATTTATTTCAAATTTTACACATATTTACAATTTGAACTCCATGCCCAAACACTTTTACTTTTTACTGCTCAAAGCTACTTAAAAACTATTATTCAATACTCCTTTTAACCATTATAAAATAAGTTGTTCTTAAACAGATTCTTAATAGTGACCGTTGTTTTCATTCATAATCACAAATGTTAACACTGAAGTAGGGTCTTAACTGTACCATCATTGTATTTTACCTTTCCTTAAATTTTTGCACTTGCCACTGGTCTTATGTATTGGAGAGTGGGTTGCGTATGAGTAGACGTGGAATGTTATCATATACCCAAATGCCAATCATAATGACGGTTTGCAACAGACTTTACACATCGCTGCAAACTAAGTCATATGCATACTGACATACACGGGAATTATAGAAGAGAAGAAATGATGCCTACATTGGTATATTAAAGACTTACTCCACTTTGCACTAAGTAACTTGAAACAGGCTCATCTTAAATTATATGTCTATAGACAACTAAACCGACAATCTTTCTAGTCATGTCATTCTATTATTTAAAGGGGAACATGTGGTTAAAATTGGGGTTTTGAGGTGTAGCAAAAATGCGGAGTAACCAATCCTAGCCACACACACCCCACTTCCATATAAGGTTGATAAAATATACCAAAGTTGCTCTATGAGGTTTGAGTCAAGGTAATTAACGCAGTTGAAACTGCCACCTTTTTTTCTTCCATATTTCTTTAGTGTTATGGACACAGAGAGTAAGAACTCACTAACATTAGGTTTTTGTCCTCACTTACTTGCTATCAGTGAATGTTACCCTGTCAAGTATGAACTAATTGAAGAAGATAATTTTGTTAGATTACGAGTTAAAAAACAAATATACACTTGTTACAGGAGTCAAGTGGATAATAAAAGCCGACAAGTATGCTAAAATAAAATTTTGTTGCCTCCAGTCCAAGGCTGCTGAACCGTACTTAAGATTATGTGGCGTTGATCGGGAGGATGTGCTCAGGCGGTTTCTCTTCATAGAAGGGCCTGAAGCATACTATGAAGGATCCACAGGTTAGATCATGTCCTTTCATTGCGTTATTTTGATGGAAATATGGGTAAACACTCTATAGAATCATTCTTACCTTTACAAGCACTGCTCAGAACACTGCTTGAATTATTCTTTATTATTTCAGTTTGATAAGTCATTGTTTGCAATCAATAAAGGAAATTGTGTTTCTAAGTCTAACAAGGATGTACCAAACGCGACAACTTTCTTGTTGTTCTTACTAAAAGTCTTTAGGTTCAGATTTGTGCTTGCGTACTTGCATTTTTGCCTGTTCATGCAGATGATATAATCAGGAACAATAAACCCCAGAAAATAATCTCACAATTTGGAGTATATGCATCATGTTTTCAGCTACGGACAAATAAGAGAAGGTTAAAATTTCCAACCCATAATTGTTTGATATGTTTACAACGATGGCAAATCAAAGGTTACTACTATTGATAATTTGACCGGGAAATAATAGATGTAATACTGTGATATTATGCCCAATATTGTATGATAAATCATGTGATGTATCATTTAGTGCAATCCCAGTTATACGTAGTATATTGCATTCTGTAATTTTCAGCTTAGATGAGTTGCTGAATAATTTTGAACTAAAATATGCAAGCCTGACTATTCTGTAAGGAATGCAAGTGAGAAAACTGATGGAAATACGTACTAATTAGGCTTCACATTTGTATGCAGATTGTAGTTGCAAGATCATTTAGTCCAAGGGTTTAAATTTTTTAGACCGCTTGTTATCTTATTTCAACAGGTTCGTGAGAAGAACAAAGAATCTCAGGGGAAAAAAATTACTCATTTATCATTAATCTTGAATTCTTATTGGTGATATTTTATTTTAGATCATGTTTTCTGTATCTCTTTCTAGATCACAATTGAAAATAAGATTAAAAAAAATTCTTCAGCCACTTTACATTTCATTATTTACAATTTTAATTGGGAAAGTCTATTTAGACACAAAATATAGGCATAACTGGTGACACAATGAATCTCCACCATTAGAGTACCCCATGATTTTCACGTTTCATATCAGAGCAAAATGATCCAGCGCCCAAGAATTTGTCTGTCCCAATTTGTTACTAAATAGACGCTCCCATTTTAATGTTACATATTTTTTTTAAATTATAATTTTAAGAATTTTTTTTTTTGATAATTTCTAATGTCAGATTTTTTTTTTTTAAATTCAACTTTTTTATTTTTGAAAATTAATATTCAGCGTTCATCGTATCAACCCGAGACCTCTAAATGGCGATTGAAATTTAGCAAGACTATTTGATGATTTTTTTTATTAATGTTATTTCTGTCTTACTAATATATGCCCTCCAAGATCGGCCTAAGATGGAACTTGGAATCTCCAATTTCCGTATGAGTTGTCACTCGAACCAGTCTCGTTTGATATAACTTTTGATAAATATTTCAATTTTCTGGCGTTATCTTGGCTGTGGAATTTCATTTTAAATTGAGGTTGCAATATAACATTATTGAAGATTTAAATAAAAAAAATATACAAGTATTTCCTTGAACCTATTTCATTATTCTGTTTTCATATATAAGGTTTACAAACTTGGATTAAACTATCTTGTCAAGTCAAATGCCTGTAATTTTGATATATTCAAATGTCAACAATAACTAATTTGATAAGTTTTTAAAATATTTGTATCATAAATATTAACTAAAATTCTACAAGAATAATTTGTTGACATTTTTATTAATATTCTTTCCATACATACATACATACATACATATATATATATATATACATACATATACATATATATATATATATATATATATATATATATACACATACATACATATACATATAAGTGTGTGTGCGCGCGTGCGTGTGTGTGTGTTCCCAAGATATGTCAAAGATTAAACTTAAAATCCAAATTTCAATCTGAAAATGTATGATTGAGTGCATCTTGGAAGGTCCTATTTCGGAGCAGGATCAATTTGGATGACCTAATAACTAGTTTATGCCAGCTTTCACTAGGAAACTGTAGCATACATGATACACCATTTAACGCCATGTTACCTAATGTCCCAGTCCCATATTTCCAAGTCAAAATTTTCTTCAGGATTTTTGTGGATTAGTGGTGTTTGTAATTTCAATCCATATTCTATATGGTATCATGAATTGTTTGTTGAATCTCTTTACCTGTAGTATGAGATGAGCGTTTGGTTATGTTAATCAAACCATTTGGGGAATAAAAAAGGGGGGAAAGCGTGAACGAAACCTAATATAACCAAAGTACTTTGGAATGAGATATTTTTGTACTAATTCAAATAATTGCAAATAACACGTATAGTAAACATTTTTATTTTTCCCGATTGGTAAAAAGATTGGTTTTTGTTTTATGATAAAAATTCGTTCATATCGGCTATTTGTTTCGTTGGCTCAGTACCTACTATTTTTATTATACCCACAAAAAATAAAAGTCACGATAGAAATGTTCCGGTGAGTGCTGTTGCGATTCCTGTGAATAATATCTGAGATATAGTGTTTATTTTGAATAGTGAACTAATCTAGGAAACTATTTCAGCTTTCCTATTTTTTTACTATGTAACTAATATTGGGTTTTAGTGCTCTTCTCTAATCGAGCATCACTTTTTACTAAAAAACAAAAACAAATGTTAGAGTAGTTCAGATAAATCGTCAATCGAATGAAAATATTATTTTGGAACGGTTATAAAAATCATGACTAAATTAAATCACATGCGCAAAGACAACATATTCCACCCAACCACACTCTTTATTGATTCACAAAAAACAAATTTCGTTTACACTGAATGGATCAACAACCAAAAGTAAACAAATTACAAGAATCAATAACCTTATTGAAAAAGGGAAAAAAAATATCTAGATGACTACAACTCTTGTTGGAAAAGGAGAACAATGAAGAGCGACGACAAACCCTAGGATTAATTATCTCGGTCTCAATTCCATGCTTTCAATCCAACCCTATATGTTGTTTTTATAGGAGAATATAAGGGCTAGGTAAATATCCAATTTGCCCCTTCATTACTTGTAGAATAAATCATAGAAAGACCAAGTCAAATTAGCGGAAAAACCCGCTCAGACGTTTGACCAATTTATGTCAGACGTCTGTCTAAGCTCTCGAGTTCCAAACTCTAACAATTCAGACGTCCCCAGATGCTTCATACATCTAAGCTGAAACTCAGTACAAAACTGCTACATCTTGCCTTCTTTCTGCTACTACATCATCTCCTCTATCGCCAAGCACATCCACACCTCATCTTCATTAACATATGTGATTTTATGTTACAAATCACAATACTATGGACCGTCACGTTTACCACCACCATCGGGATAAGCTGTGATTGTAAAATGCATATTAAAAATATGTTGACGGTCGTTGGATGTGAAATGCCAATTTATATGAAGGTTGATTCATTGTTTCAGATCTCGAAAATACCACCCAAGATCTCCTCTGAGATCTCGTTTTGGGCTCCTTCCGAAATGAAACAGCAAATATCACTGTAAATCTTCTTTCGAATATATCGCCCGAGATATTCCGATATCGAACGATGTATCAATTGAGACGAGATACTGGAATATCGTCCGAGATCTTTGTTTTTCTGTTTAAAATTTAAATCCATGCCTGAACCAAAACAATAATTAAAAAACTCAAATCTAGCTACGATAATCTCCTATAATTTTACATTTTGCATGTTAAATGACTATATTGTATGTTCATATATGTTCTACAATGCTTATGGTTTTCATATTTGTCTTTTTTCCACATACATGTTACCAATGAAATTATGTATCTTATGTTCTATTTTTGATGAACTTTTAAATGTTTTGGATATCTTTTTATGTTTTATATATAACAATAATTCATGTTCGTGGATCATATGTTGTAAGCACTGATCTATTTACATTGTGTTATATTTCTGTTTTAAGTAGGGCTGTCAATGGATACCCGAAAAATCCGAAATCCGTCCGCATCCGTATCCGAAAAGCGGATAAATATCCGATATCCGGAAAAGCGGATGCGGATGCGGATATAGGCATATCCGCATCCGAAATTATCCGTCCGCTTTTTCTTCCGATTATAGCTTAAATTATGTGTATTTTAACACAATTAAATATACTAATTTATTAATTTGCAAAATTAAAAGTCTAATTAAATGCTTGTTAATTGCTCAAAATTATATATTATCATCATATTTATTTATTTTTAGCGCTTCAGTAATCAATTTGGTTGAAAAAACATAATATTAAGCTAAAAAAATTCATTTATGTTCATTGATTTATCGATCGTTGGCGGAGCGGATAATTATCCGATATCCGTCCGTATCCGCGGATGCGGATATCCGAAAATCGTTTCGGATGCGGATACGGATATGGCACTATCCGTATCCGAAAGTATCCGTTGACAGCCCTAGTTTTAAGCATATTACGATTAGTGTATGATGATCTTTTGTGAATTAAGAACAATAAACTGCTTTTGCAATTCAAGTTTAAGTTACTGTGTTTTAAATAGCATTCATAAAAATCATTTTGTAAGAATATCAGTTTTTAACATATCATGTACCCCGAGATTTTTTCGATATGAACTTTCAAACCCGAGATGGAAATCCGAGGCGAACCCCCCGAGTTAGACTCATCTCACCCGAGATCTCTCCCGATACGATATTAAGTCTCTGAAATCCTCGAGACGAAATGCGGCCGATATCCAAGATCTGAAACCTTGGGCTGATTATCATCATGTGCGGTAGACTTGTCGCACTATGATCCAACTCATTTCCCATCTTTGTAAACGAGTTTGGTCAACCTATTAATGATCATTTATTAAATGATCATACCGTAGAAGGTTCACAAATTTGTAACACATTGTCATTTATTAAATATCCAATATTCGAAAAATATGGAAACATAAACTTAAATTTTAGAAAATTTGTGCTAGAGCAATTATGTAAAAGATGTTTTTCCCTTCAAATTGATGAAATTTTCATATTGACTCAAACAAATGAGATTTTGACGAATGAACTCGCTTCTATGTTGCGAATAACATGGAACATCCGGATACCTCATATTATGAATGTATGCTATCGTTCTCCATTGTGGCTAGCAATTTAATAAATATTACGCTACATCTTCAATAATTATACTCTAATTTTAACTGTACTATAATGGTTCATTCATATGTAGGTCATTGGAAAATTGTATGGAAATTTACTTATCACAGTTTGAATTTTGAAAATTTATACTTGAATGACTAGGCATAAGTCGTTTTCTTTTTGTTCAAATTGCAATGACTTTGATCAGTGAAATTGTATTAACATTATACACAACTGTGCAGTCGAAGCACTTAGCTGATTCAATGCGGTAGAGGTTCAAAAAGTCGTAGCAAGGATAAAACAAGGAAATAACATGGTATAGTGGTTGACTCTAAAATAACACATATAACTTGTTCTTAATGTTTTATGAATATATAAACGATAACTAAACTAAAAACTAACACTCAGTTTAACAATTATTAGCACATTCTGAATTTTAAATAAAAACATGTGCAAATATCTATAAATAAATGTAAACTACTATTTAACTTAATTAAATTTAATAAAATATTAGAGTGGTTTTGTTTTAAAAAATCAATTAAAAAACCTAATTTTATAATTTTTAAAATGTATAAATGTCATTTTTCAGTTTATTTCTTTTATCAAACATATAGCTGAAATAACATGATATATCGGGAATAGCGAAATATATCGAGATTTAAAGCGGAAAGACTATACTAGAGGCTATTTGAGAAAAGTGTAGCGGTAGCAGTCCGCTATGAGATATAGCGGGGTTACAGTGGGGGTAATAGAGAGTATTAACTGCACAGGTATGCAATATGGGGTACTCGAGAATTTCATGTTTTAAATTTACGTTGTAGTTCTCCATGGTAACTAATCGTTGTACTCAGCGAATGGCGGACAATGCTCCATATATAAACTTTAATTTGAACAATAGTTCAGCGACACATTCATCTATACTTTACTGGATGGTCATGCAAAAATTTACCATAACCATTCAGATTTTGAAGGCTTGGATTTTGATTTTTCAATTTATATTCAAAAATTAAGTTTTAAAGTTTTGCACATTTACTTTGAATTTATAATTTGAAACTGAATCCAACACAGTGTGGCACAGTGGAAAGGTGTGTTCGTGTTTGGTTCCGAGGTCTACCATGTTGGCATATTAACCCAGGTGGATACCCAGTGCCAAAGGCTCCCATACTCAAGCGCGAGAGGAGTTTCCAGGTAGTCTCACGTCCTAGTACTATTCTCACGGCTTTCCGGACTCTGGGGTGGTCGATTAGTACTAGTACTATTCTCACGACTTTCCGGGCTCTGGGGGTGGTTATGCAAAAATTTACCGTAACCATTCAGATTTTGAAGGCTTGGATTTTGATTTTTCAATTTATATTCAAAATTAAGTTTTAAAGTTTTGCATATTTACATTGAATTTATAATTTGAAACTGAATCCAACACAATGTGGCACAGTGGAAAGGTGTGTTCGTGTTTGGTTCCGAGGTCTACCATGTTGACATATTAACCCAGGTGGATACCCAGTGCCAACGGCTCACATACTCAAGCGCGAGAGGACTTCCAAAGTAGTCTCACGTCCTAAGATTATTCTCACGGCTTTCCGGGCTCTGGGGGCGGCCGATTAGTGCGCACAGTCTTTCCGTCACGTATGTGAAGAGGCCGGGACTCGAATCTGCGCGTTCCAGATTACCAGCCGGGTAACCTTACCGTTGCGCTAGGCACCACCTTGCATATTAACCAATTTACAAAAACAAACAAATATGGAAATTTGAATTCTAATGAAAATTAGGGTTTGGATTTTAAAATTTTGACTTTGCAATTTGATTTACCTTGGATACTTTTTTTTGGGTGAAAATTATATTAGAAACTCAAAATGTAAAAAGAATTTGAATTTGTTATGTAATTTCTAAACTAGTTATATGTTAGATCTAACTTAAATTATTTACTGAACTAAATGAGATAAATGAATAATGAACATATTGAATCGGATGGGTAGGGTTGATGCTTATACTAAATGGGTCAAATGGGGTGAATCATGGGTTGTATCAAATTCTATGCAGTTAAAACCCCGCTATAGCTCGTAGCGTTTTTCAACCGCTACGCTATTTCAATTTAGCGCCGATGAACAATGGATCCACTTTTAGCTCCGCTGTTTTCCTCTCCATCCGCTAAATCAATGCTTTTTAGCACCTGCTTTAGCAGTATAATATACATAGCTTAATTTGACTGGTTCTCTGTATAAAAAGATCTATAAAGCTAGTGTAAATAGCTGATTATAATGCATAAGTGTCTAATATATTATACAAATCTATAATAGTCAACATATCTAGTGCGTGTAATCATGATATTCTTTGGTTTAGTTATATAAGATTAATTAATATTGATTCTTTCTACATACATAATGTGGAAATGATAATTAATTTGTTTAAAATATTTGCTTTCAACATCTAATGAACATTTTCATGGTTCCGCTATTTGTCCGCTTTATCCCCGCTATACCTTTTTGCACCTCCACCACTATAGGTATGGTAAGTGCTTTAACTGCACAGATCAAATTAACCAAATTTCCCAAAAAAAAAGTTTGAAATGGAAATTTGAATTCTAATGAAAAATAAGATTTGGATTTTAAAATTTTGACTTTGCAATTTGATTATTTTAGAAACTTTTTTTTGGGTGGAAATTATTTTAGAAACTCAAAAGGTAAAAAGAATCTGAATTCGTTATGTAATTTCTAAACTAGTCATCGGTTAAATCTAACTTAAATTATTTAATGAATTAAATGAGATAAATGAATAATGCACATATTGAATCGGATGGGTTGGATTGATGCTTATACTAAATGGGTCAAATGGGGTGAATCATAAATGAGTTGTATCAAATTTTACTCAACCCTGTTGTTATCTGATCCAGTCCGTTTGATGGGTCTAGGCGTGGGTCATCAATTTTAAAGGTGTTATTTTTGGGGTTAATTGAATTGTTAATGTGAGGTGATTAGCATAGTAAGCATAATCAAAGCAGGCAACTACAAATCGGTAATTAAATATTAAATTGCAAGCATAAAACAGAAATTACATCAGACAAAAATAAAACAAGTTTAATGTTGTTCAGTCTTAAAATTTACCTCCGTGTTAGGGGAGGAACTTTACTGTTTTCAATGGGGGATGAAGAAGATACAGAAATGATTTAATCCTCTTTTAGGTAACAAAGGGTTGCCTTCTGTGAACGAGAGATAGTAATCATTTTAGATTTTTGAATTAGGTAGGAAATGCTTAGATCCACTATTTGAGAGCATCTTCAATGCTAGAAACAGTTAGGTTTGAACTGGTCTTGCAGTCTGGTTATCATTGAACTTCATCTCTAGAGCAAGTTAGGACCAAGGTCGAAGCATCGCTGATTGTTCGGTTTCCGTTTTTCCGAAACCGCATTTCAGTAAGTGAAACTGCCAAACTTAAAATTTTATAGAAGAAACTACTAAATAAATTAGTCGGAGACTCGGAATTCCAAATAAATAGATATTCAATTCAAAATCTAAGATTTTTAACTTCGAAAGTGTACAATCACAAAATATATTAATAGCGTAACTAATTTTTTTTTGAAAATGAAGCAGCAAAATTTTTATATTGGCGTTATGAATATTTGTAATTATTAAGTTATGTTGGTTTACGTCTCATCTCTTGTCTTTCAAAATAAATAAATAAATACATTCTATTTCAGTAAATAAAAAATATGCGTAACTATAACAAACATACATAACAATATCCAAAACTAGGGGTGAGCGTTTGGTTGGTTCGGTTTATCCGATGATGGAAATTGGCAAATCAAACTAAAACCGATAAAAATGAAAACCAAACCAAACCAACCAAATTAAGTTTGGTTGTTTCGGTTGGTTATCCGATTTAACCGAACTAAAAATATTTTAGACCTTACGTTTGTAGTATTAACTATAATTTGAAATATTTCATAAATATATGATTAGAGTATTACCGTTTATGATTCTTATGCTTTTTAGAAGTAATTTTGACACATATGTGATGATTAAAATTTACTTGGATAACTAATCTAACCTAAAATATTTATTAAAATATTGATAATTTTGAAAATATAATAAAAATTCAGTTAATTTGGTTAAAGCGATAACCAAATTTAATAATTTTTCAAACCGATTACAAACCGATCTTGTTTCAAAACCAAACCAAACCAACCAAAATTAATTGGTTCGGTCGGTTTATTTGGTTTAACCAATTAATGCTCACCCCTATCCAAAACCGAAGTTCTTATAATTCACAAATTAGATCGAAATTCCTAAAATTATCAAAAATTAAAATTGGTACTAAAACTAAAATCCCAGATCTTGGTCAGGATGAATTTAGTATGCTCGTTTAGTAGGGCTGATGTACCAAGCTTCCTGCCATATTGCTTGCTTGCTTGCTAGCTTGCTAATTGAAAGGGTAGTTGTTCAAACAGTTAGTAACTTTCATACGCACCTGTTAAATGTTAGTCGGGTGCTATGCACTATTGCTCTAATGCCGAATGTTAGTGTGTACTATGCGATATTGCTTTGGTACCAGTGGTTATGGGGTTGCTTGAGTTCATTCTTCGTCTTTTGGTTGTCATGGTTCTAGGATGTTTTTACTAATTGTACAACACCAGATGCTGATACCAAATGCTATTCAGGTGCTACATGCTATTGAGAAGGTATAGAGAGAGAAATTGAACGTACGTAACTTGTAAAACCAGGTTAAATTTTGATGAGGATGGTAGGGGGTTTATGTAGGTTTGTAGGTACGCATACAAAGAGTTAAACTACTGTTAGAAATATCCTTGGAATAGAGAAGAAGATGAAAGGTTTGACGCAACTGTGGATGAAATTGGTGAAGCAACACGGAAGAAAATGCTTCACTGAGGGTAACTGATCGATTGGATATCCTTTTTTTTTTCTTGGTGTGGAGTTGGAGGACCTGTAGCTTGTTTCGTGCTCTGTTTAGGCGTATTTCGTCTGTTTTCGCTAGTTTTGAAAAATTCTGTGAGATATTAATACATATTTCGGATTATATGACCAAGTTAAGCTGTGCGGTTATAACTATTTAAACTCTAATAGACCAGATAACGACTCGATATAGTACAACTCAGTTCTGCGATCCGTTGTCGAGTATTTCTTCAGCATACATGTTCTCTAATGAATTTGTTAATAGATCTATTTACTTTGTTTTGAAAGCTCATCATACAGTCCATTTAATTTTGTGTTCTTAGTTTTTATTAATTTCTTGTCGCCTCATTTCTTTGTGCATTGCTATACGTATAATGTTATAAATCATGTGATATACTGATGAACCCATTACTAGTGAGATCATATGGTTACTATCATCGAAAACAGGGTGGATGTAGTAACCGATGAACTAGGGCTTTAGCCCTACTTAGATTAAGCACCAACTAGAAAACAGTAAACAATCTACTACATGCCGTACCTGAAATTCAGTAAATGCTCTACCTCAATACAAAAATATGTCAAGATCACAAACTACCATATAAAAAAAGTATATTTTTCATCATACTTGAAAATTTTAAATTGATATCATTTGATTTTGGGAAAAAGAATAGTTGTTCTATTGATGCCCTAGCTGACTATTTCTTCTAGCTTCTCCGCTGATCAAAACAGTAAAGTCATACTTCTAACATAAGATTGTGATATTTACTTCGGTTTGGACCTTGATTTTCTGAAATCTCTCAACATTCTTATGCAACCAAGTTGACTACTGCTAGCGCACACAGTGTGCTGAGGTTGTACACACCACCATACTTTTTTAAAAGCTTTCTGAATGTTATCATCTAAAAATAATGATACATCATATTACGATGGTAGATTTTGAAATCTACTTTCGTTTAAGTGATGATACTTGTTTTGTTTGTTCTAATGCATTTTGGAATATTTAATAAGCATGTGTCGTTTTATGTTTGTGTACTATTAGTTTGTATCTAGTACCTGCTGTTACGAGATAGTGACTGTTAAAATCTTGCTGTTGCTATATTATGCACTTGTTCCCAACTTTAGAAAGCATTTGTGCCCCTTCGTATCATCAACAACTTATGCTTAGTTAATATCTAGAAGAAGTATGACAGCACTGCTAGTTTTGGTAAGATACGTTATATATATGTTTTAAAGAAATTTGTGAACAAGGGAAACATTTGGGGAAAAAAAGTGCTAGTGCAGAAAGTTTCTGATATCAATTTTGTATACGTTAGCTTCCTATTTTTAAAACAGTATTACTCAATTTGATATGTTTTTTTCTTTCTTTCTATTTACAGCTGCACTAAAAGTTGCATCTTACTTGCCGTTGCCTTACTCAATTCTCAGCCTTCTTATCATTATCCCTGCTCCACTGCGGGATGCTGTATATGACTATATAGCAAAACGACGTTATGGTTGGTTTGGAAAGGAGGACGAGTGTATTATCAAGAAGCAGGATCAAGAATTGCTCGAAAGGTTTATTGATAGAGATGAGATGTTTGGTGAACCAGAGGACCATTTCGATTGATTATTCTCGGCCCGTCTCCTTGATTAAATTTTCCTGGTTGAGCAAAATTGTTTTTTTTTTTTTTTTTTTTTCCAACCAGGATGTTTGATCTTTTTCGTGGTGTATATAATAAAGCATGTATTAATGAGTGGCATGTTATATTTAATATATTTCAGCCATTATTTGCTTATTTTTCAGATCTAGTATCATCCTGGCTAATCGGTCTTATTATTATTCTTGTTAAACTGCATTTTCTAGATTTTCCTAAATGTTTAATGTTCACATGTAAGCCTGTGTATGGTAGAATTGAAATAAAGTTGGATAATTGGTGGAATTGAATTCTCTATTTGTAACGCACTGATGATGTTCAGAAGATTGTCTATAGAGCTAAACACTTTCTAAAAACCGCTTAAGCAATAAATGGATTTCTAACTGCCATTTATGTCTTCTGAAATCTAAAAGAAATGGGGAAAAAAAGGTACAGAGAGAATAAAATTCAAAAATGAGAGATGCTTTCCACACTCGCTTTAAGGCGACTGACATATCCAATCGCTTTACTGATTGGTCACACACATAGCAGCTCAGCATTTACCATAATTTTTTAATTATGTGTGGGTCCCTTGTATACTTTAGGAGCCAATAAAAACGCGAGTAAGGAGGTACAGTTGCCTTAAGCGATGCTCCTTAGCATTTCTGTTCAAAAATACAAATTTTTCTTGGTTTCTACACCATTTTGTGTCATACGGATTTTTGTTTTACTTATTTGTGTGTTTGAACTTTGTTGTTTGTTTGAATGCCACATTTGTTGTTATGCTAGTCTAGGACTTATGATTGTGATGTGTAGGCTAGTATAAGAACCTTGAGTATCACATCGACTCGGCCTCGTATACGCTAGTTATCATGTTAATTATCGTAGTTATAAGCAGGGCCGACCTAGTGCTGAATGTTACTTTAGACAAGATGAAACGAAATGGTGTAGGAAGGAAAAATGTGAAGGAAGGAAAAAATTATCATGCATAGTATTGAACTTTGGTTGCTAGATTACTGCATGCGTCAAACCACTAATGATTTTAACAAACTTGTGCCCTTTAGTAATTATAACTCAATTTTCTTAAAAGCAAACAGCCGATTTTGCTGCCCCACCACCGTCTCCGGCGGTGCTGCCCTAGGCCGTGGCCTCGCCCGTCTACCCCTTGGGCTGGGCCTGGTTATAAGTAACCTTTGGTTATAGTCTTTCTAATTGTCAATTTCTTCTCTTGCCTTCGCTAAACTTTCTTGGTCTTAATTAACCAAAATCAAGAGATTCCGATCTTTAAGAATTACAAGATACATTTGAAAATGGTATAATAATCTTTTAATTTTATAAATCAAATCAATAAAGGGTAAAGGAAAAAAACTGTTGATTGGATGAGTTGTTTTATAAATCAAATCAATAAAGTTAAAGTGAAAACCTAATTTTAAAACATAAAGGATTGACATGAGTTATAGATCTATCGTAGTCGTCAAATCTAAACTGCATGAGTAATGATATCCTTTAGTTTTGTTATATAAGATTAAACACACACACTCTCTCTCTCTTTCTCTCTCTATATATACATGTGTGTGTGTGTGTGTGTGTGTGTGTGTGTGTGTGTGTGAGAGAGAGAGAGAGAAGGAGATGAGCGATCGGGTGTAACCCTGTTTGCAGCACCCATGTTGCACTCCCTATCCGTTCGTGAGCTATGGCGATCCAAATCCAACGAGAATTTGTAAATGTTCAATCCACACGTATATAATGATCTATCCAAAGTTTGAGCTCGTTCCGACATTCGTAACATTTTCAAAATCATAGCTCAATTATTCACCGTTCAGACATTTATTTAAACCGTTAAATTTAAATATCAAATATATTATTATGCGAATGTCGGAATGAGCTCAAACTGGATAGATGCTAATATATATGTGGGTTGAACATCTACAAATTCTCGTTGGGTTTGGATCGTCGTGGCTTATGGCAGGGTAGAGGCTGCAACAGGAGTGCCCCCGATCGCTCCTCATATATATATATATATATATATATATATATATATATATATATATATATATATATATATATATATATGTATATATATATGTATGTATGTATGTATGTATGTATGAGAAGGGTTCAGCGGCACCCCAGACGGTGAGCACCTCATTTGCCCCCAGATATCCACCACCCATTTATATTATAGTAAGTTAGTGGAATATTATAACATAGTTTATATTTGATCAATGTTTCCTTGATAATTTTGATAAACCCTTGGGATTATATCGGATTATTCATTTGTATATATTTTTTATTAGTATTTCATACAAATTTCAATCGGTCTTCCGATATAATTTTGATCATGGTTATCGTATATAATTTTGATCCTAATTCTAGTGTCGGTTTTTTTCATTCAGCGGATACTTTGATGGTATACATACTGGTATTGCAAGTAGTAGATATTTTACAACATTATTACGTGTAACAACCTGAAACTTCGGGAATAAATATTTAAATATTGAGATTATTTAAATATTTAAATCTTGGATTTAATGTTATAAAAATGGTTTTATAACATTGATTAAATCCCTTTATAAATAATAATTAATGAGGAGAAAACATGCTGTTGAATTTTTGTTTACAAAGATAAGTAGTTCAAAGAAATATCGGTAATATGACCGAAAACAGTTTTGTCGATAAATGAAGTTTTACTTGTTAAAAGTTTTTAGGACATCATATGCATGTAATAACAATTAAAGAGCACATATATGTATGCACATAGCATATAAATAAAATACAAATGGTGTATATATATTATATATATATATATATTTATATATATATTCAAGAATATGAAAAATGGCTTAAAATGGTAGGGGCACATGTCATCAAATAAATGATACACATGTCTTAAGATTAAATAAGATAAAGACACATAAACACATTAGGTGTCCATGTGTAGAAATATCTAAAGACACCTAAGGAGACATGTGTCTACATCCTAAAGCTTGCATGAAGATAAGGTAGACAAGTGTCCAAAACCAAATTAACAAACTAGCCTTAAGAAATGCTATAAAAAGAGTGGAAATGTTCACTTCTTTTCATGCATCCACAAAACAAAAACAAGATAAGATAAAGAGGAGAAGTTTATGAGAAGGTAAGAGAATAAATACAAGTTCAATCTACAATTCTAAGATGAGAAAAACTATTTAAGTACATGTGGGCATTTCATATTTTGAAGAAAAATTGTGAAATTTAAGGATGAATGATTGGTTTCGAATCTATGAAAATGACATTCGGTATTTTGACCATAACTTTCTCAATTCTTAATGAAATTTTGATTTCTTTATCAATCTGGAAGGCAAACTCAAAGGCTCACAACTTTCATTTTGGCCATTTTTTCTAATTCGATCGTTTGTGTCCCTTAAAACTGGATGCAAAGCCAGGTAAAAATTTACCTAAAATGGACATGTTAAAATTGTCTTCTATTGTTGAATTAAATGATTTTGAGGTTTTCTTTTCGTGATAATTAATTAGACAAAGAAGTATTCTTACTGTAGAAAATTTGGATTCAAAAACTATATTTATCATAGAGAAATGGAATCAAACATTTAGCCGAAAAACCAGTCAAAAATATGAATTCCAGAACTATTCGTAGCTTTCTGAAACGCTATCTTTTCTCTGAAAGATTATGAAGCATTGTACCAAGGCCAGAACTTTTAATAACATATCAGAAACGTTGTCTTGTCTTTGAATTATTTATAAAGCACTTTAACTGTGACGGCCCGCCCCACACTAGCCGACATTTCCAATGAAAGTGCGTTGTGCCAATGCCCGACTAGCACGGGACGGTCGCCAAAGAAAAGAATTTGAACTTACAAGGAACCTGTAGAATGTCTCACAGCGCATGGGATAAAATATAATAATAACATATTTGACATAAAACAGGCAAGACAGTGCATAAGCTGAAAACCAAACCATAATAGCAGCGGAAAATTCAAATACAACTTATGTTCCACATCATCATTATTACAACTTTTCAAACTGTCTCTAAAACAAAGTAAAGGAAGAGTACACTACTAATGCCCAATGTAGTGACCATCAGCGACACAGGGAAAATACACACACACACACACACACATATATATATATATATATATATATGTGTGTGTCATACGTGGGAGTCTCATGCTCGTCTCCGGATCAGCTACTCGTGCATAACCAGCTAACCTGTCTCTAGTCTGCCCGTTTAAGAGCACCCAGAGTAATAAGAAGAGACAAAAAACTTTGGGTCAGACAAAAGTCTGGTATGAGCGATAAACAGCAAAACATAACAATAACAGGTATACTAAACCATACATGAACCTGGACCTGCAACCAAAGAGTTAGCACAACAAGATGTACGATACTCTAAGGTGACACTAACATATGGTGTAAAGATACGGCGGAGGGGGTGTGCATGCCATAATGATGGCAAACAATCAAACATAGCAACCATCCTCACATCTCTCACTCAGTGCGTAAAGCATACGATATCCGCCGCTTTGATCACCCAAATCCTTGCTATGATCACTCTGCCCCATGGAGTCATGATGGCTCCACTGCACTGATCCATACCCACTAATCCCTTGCTATGTCCACTCTGCCCCATGGAGTCATAACAACCCCACTGCACTGGCTCATAGCCTTGCTACGACACTCTGCCCCATGGAGTAATAACTACCCCACTACACTGATCTGTAGTCAAACATTCGTTTTGGTGGTGAATCAAAGTTATGGATGTCGATAACCCCTTAGCACACGTCCCGCAGCAAAGCCCAACTCATGAAGCTGACTCGTTGGTTCCCAACTGGATCTTGAGTTCTACTTCCTATTTGGACTACCTTTGCATCTCGGGGTTTGGTCATCGTCGGATCGGTTTGGAAACAAGCTTCCATTTGGATCGGTCCTCTCCTCCTCGTTCAGTCCATGATCATCAACCCCGTTCGAGTCGGGTCGTGAGTTCCTCCCCAGGTCAGGTCGGTTCGTGATTCCAGCTCCAGAACATCGGGTCGGTTCAAGTGTGCAAGCATGGTTCGTGGTCCACCAAACGGTTCGGGTTGTGCTCTTTGGGTCGGGTCGGAGTAGCTCCATGGCTCGGTTCGGGTGTGCTTCAACTCATGGTCACCATGCAGAAGTGGCTCGGTTCGGGGATGGCAAGCTTCACGGTCCGGGGTTCTCTAACGCCAGCAGGTCGTGGTCGTGGGGTGCTCCACGAGCGGGTTGGGTTCGGGGAACCCGATCCGATCCGGTCTCTGTATATTTCCTACAACTTTTCCAGCGACTATTTTACGCCATACGACGGCTTTTTCGACCATTCTAACTTTGTTAATCAATCATAAATCATACCAAACCGTTACAGTAACATATAACATCAACCATAAACACCAAAAAAACAATATGATATGTTAAAATGGATCAAACATACCCAAAACCCATATTTTACCCTTAATCATGCTTAAGCATAGCTAATGATTTGATTAGCAGAACGTATCCAAATTAACCAAATTTTTTAACAAAGGCCTAAAATAATATTTCAGAATTTCTAAACATTTTTCCAGATTTCTAACATGTGTTATTTCGTTATTTAACACTAATCACCCTTTAATTAACCGTAATTAGTGTAAAACAAAGCAAATCACTCACCTAAGCCACAAATAAAACTTAGATCTGAAACTATCTTTGATTTGGGTCGAATCTCTATGCAACACAGCAGCTTTAACTCTGATTTGGTGTTGATTTGACGTAGATTAGCTTAATCCTTGATTAGAGAGTGATTTGGGATGATTTTAGAAGGTGGAGGCCATGGCTAGGGTTAGAGAAATGTTCTAGGCGGCTGAGAAAATGAAAATAGATCGTTTCCTAACTGATTTCAGCCTCCCCATAACCCTAATTTCGAAATGGGTTATGGGCCTACCTGCTAATCACCCTAATTAGACCCGGTTAAGCTGTTTTTCACCTTCTAAACACTGTTTCAGCCATATCTCCCAAATGGTGAGCCCGTTTGGCTAATGTGACCACTCTACGGAAAGAAAACCATCACTCGGATCTAATGGAAGTGGTTTCAGGTCAAAATCCCTTACCAATCAAAAGCTATGGCCGAAACAAGATCAGCTAGGGGCAAAATGGTTATTTAAAAATCGGCAAAAATCGTGAACATGGGAAATTACCCCAATAGTTGTTCCCCAAAGTTACACGACTATACGACCTCGTACGAAAAGAATTAAATATTCTACGATCCTCCGATGCGTAGAATGCAGGTCGTTACACTCTTCCCCCTTAAGATATTTCGTCCTCGAAATTCCTCAACCAAAATATATACAAAGGTGTTCCTCATGCCTGTCAGTCATTCAAAAACAATCAAACACACAAAACAAACAAAACAAACATATCCTAGCATACAGAAAGACTAAATCGAAATTTAAAATCTTACCAGGCAAAGAGTTCTGGATACGTCTTCCTAATGCTCTCCTCTGTCTCCCAAGTACCGTCATTCTCATCCTCGCCCCACTGAACCTTTACTAGATTCACCGCTTACCTTAGAAGTTTCTTCGTACCGTTCTCGACAATACAAATCGGATTGCGGTTCCCAACCGCCTCGGGTTCTACTTCGATATCATCCAACTGATCAGGTGAAATAGCCACATCGGGGTCGTGCACGAATTTCCATAACTGGGAAACATGAAATACGTTATGAACTCCCGCCATCTTGTCCGGCAACTTAACTTTATATGCCAAATTCCCAACTTGCTCGAGATCTGGGAGTGGACCAACAAATCTTGGTGTTAACTTGACTTTCCTACCAAATCGTATTGCGCTCTTTAACAGAGAAATCTTGACAAACACCAAGTTACCAATGGAGAACTTTAAATCTTTTCTCCTCTTATCAGCATAACTCTTCTGCCTATCTTAGGCAGCATTCGTTCGTTATCGGATAACTTTGATCTTATCTGAGGTTTCTCTTATCACATCTGGCCCAAACACAAATTTCTCACCGGTTTCTAACCAACATGACAGTGAGTTGCGCAGTCTTCCGTACAAAGCTTCAAATGGAGCCATACCAATACTGGATTGATAACTATTATTATACGCGAACTCTACTAGATGCAAATGGTCATCCCATGATCCACCAAAATCTAATATACAAGCTCTCAAGAGATCTTCTAATATTCGATTCACTCTCTCTGTCTGACCGTCGGTTTGAGGATGGTACGCGGTACTGAGATGTAATTCTGATCCTAACGCCTCTTGTAAGCTCTTCCAAAATCCACTAGTGAACAACGGATCTCGGTCACTTACAATGCCTTTGGGTACTCCATGAAATTTCACTACCTACTTTATATATAGTTTTGCTAATTTAGCAGCTGTTCTATTCGACTTGACGGGTATAAACCTTGCACTCTTGGTCAATTGGTCCACAATCACCCAAATGGTATCATGGCCTGATCTAGTCCTTGGTAACCCATCAATGAAATCCACTGAGACTTGTTCCCATTTCCACTCTGGAATTTCTAATTGTTGCAACAAACATTAGGTTTCTTTAGCTCAGCTTTAACTAACTGGCAGTTCATGCATTTGGATATAAACTTCCCAACGTCTCTTTTCATTCCTTCCCAGTAGTAGGTCTGCTTCATGTCTCGATACATTTTGTTACCACTGGGATGTATAGTTAGTTTTGAGTGATGACATTCTCCAAGCACTTCATCTCTCAATCCATTGACATTGGGTACAACCAGTCTACCATTCTTTCTAAGCCATCCATCTCGATCAAGCCCGTACTTGTTCATTTCTTCGTTGATTCCCATCTCTAACTTGGAGATGATTTCCAATAGGTTAGGATCGTCCCTCTGACTGGAACCAATCCTCTCAATCAAAGTGGGTCTGATCGTCAAACTTGCTAACATTGCTGGATCTAATTCGCACTTAGGTCTGAAATCATACCCAACAATGTACTCCAGTTGCTTCCATTCAAGAAACATAGCCCCTTAACTGGCATGTCTTCTACTCAATGCATCAGCTACCGCATTGCCTTTTCCTGGTGTATATGCGATATCGAAATCATAGGAATCTAAAAATTATAACCATCTTTGCTGTCGGAGATTTAGATCCTTCTGAGAGAAAATATATTTTAATGATTTATGATCGGTAAAAAACTCTAATCTTTCTCCCAAGAGATAATGTCTCCACATCTTCAATGCGAACACGATTGCTAATTCAAAATCGTGGGTAGGGTATCTTTTCTCATGTGGTTTCAGTTGCCGACTTGCATAAGCTACAACCCTACCTCCTTGCATCAATACAGCACTCAGTCTGGTACCACATGCATCTGTATATACTGTCATCTCTTCATTCCCCTTAGGAATGACTAACACTAGTGCACATGTCAACTTTTCCTTAGACTCTTGAATGCATTCTCGCACTTTTCGTCCTAAATGAAAGCTTGATTCTTCTTGGTCAACTGAGTTAACGGTGCTGCTATCTTGGAGAAGTCTTGGATAAACTTACGATAATATCCAGCCAATCCCAAGAAACTCCTTATGTCTGTCGCATTCTTGGGCATAGACCAATCTTGTACCGTAGAAACTTTCGCACGATCCACGACAATATCATTCTCTGAAACAACATGGCCCAAGAACCTCACTTTCCTCCTCCAGAAGTGGCACTTAGAAAACTTTTCTTTCAATTGGTGTTTTCTCAACACCTCCATCACTATCCTCAGATGTTCCTTGTGTTCTTCCTCTGTTCTCGAATAAGCCAAGATATCGTCTACGAACACAAGAACAAACTTATTCAATTGATCTCTGAATACCCTATTCATAAGATCCACAAAATATGTTGGTGCATTGGTCAACCCGAATGGCATGACCAACCACACATAAAATCCAGACGGCGTCCGAAAGTTCGTTTTAGCTGTACTCTCAGCTTCCACCCTAAGCTGATGAAAACCTGTCGCGAGATCCAACTGGGAGAACACTCTCGTGCCACTCAACTGATCAAACAAATCATTTATCCGCGAAAGAGGACACTTATTCTTCCTAGTCACTTTATTCAACCCGCGATAGTCCACACATAAATGAAGGGAACTATCGGCCTTGGTAGCAAATACAACTGGTGCTCCCCACTCGGTAACACTCTTTCGGATAAATTCCTTCTTCAAAAGATCGTTTACTTGCACCCTAAGCTCTTGCTGCTCCCTTAGCTCCATACGATGAAGAGGCATCTCTATAGGTCTGGCATCTTTCACTAAATCAATCTGAAACTCAATCTCTCGGTGTGGTGGAAGTCTGGTTATTTCCTCGAAGACGTTCGGATAATGGCCAGCCACGGGCACATCTGACAACTCATCATGCGGGATGTCGAGGGAATTTAGAAAACTAGCCATTACCCCATCACTAGGTAGACCACAAAACACTACCCTCCTCCTATCATCCGCTCTAACTGTCACCAAAAATCCCTCACAGTCTACCACCACCCCGTATCTTTGGAGCCAATCGACTCCCAAAATAATGCCAAACCCAGTAAAGCCCAAAACAAAGCAATCACAAACAAACATACATCCATGACTCGATAAGACCATATTACGACAAATCATACTAAGGCTAGTCGAACCACCAATCGGGTTCGTCACCGCTAAAGGTCTATCAACAAACTCGGGTTCCAATCCCAACCTATCTACCAGGTCACTAGATATGAAAGAACGGGAAGCTCCGGTATCAAATAGTACTCGAACAGGAATATCATAAACAGAAAGGATGATGACATTCTTTCCTTTTTCCGCCGCAGTTGGGGCATTCGACGAAGAAGGAACAACATTAATAGCATATGCTTTCACAATCTGCTTCTCTTTAGGGGGTTGCAGACATTTATCCTTGTGATGTCCCACTTGGCCACAGTTGAAGCACTTCCTGTCCGCAGGCTTTGCTCGACATTCTTTAGCATAATGGCCCTTCTTGCCACAGCTAAAGCACTCAACATCTTTCTTGCTCTTTTTCTGACCATCCTTAGCTTGGTTTTGCTTCCTTTTGTTCGAAGAATTATTCTTGCCTCTACCGCTTGCTTGCAGCTTTGGCCCTTCTGCAGATGCAATAGCAACTTCCCTCTTGGCCTTTTAATAAAGGCTCTCTGATCTCAGCGCTTTCCCGACAATCGATTCAAAAGTCTCATCAATATGATATATAAGTCTTTCTCCCAAGTACTGATCTAAACCAGTTATGAACTTCTCATTCTTCTTCTCGGGAGTGTCAATAAGGGATAATCCATACTTGGATAAAGTATCGAACTCAGCAATATATTCCGAGACTGCCCTACCATTCTGCTTAAGCTCCAAGAACTTCTTGAACAATTCTGATTTCTGAGCAGCTGGGATAAACATATCACTGAATTGGGCCTTAAACTGATACCAAGCAACTTGATCCTCAGGGGTAGTTGCCTTAATAGCATTCCACCAATTCATAGCCCGTCCTTGCAGTTGACGAGATGCTAGCCTTCTCTTTATCGCATCCTCGATACCCAAGTCTTCGAAGATACGCTTACAGCTATCCAACCAATCCTGAACTTCTGTAGCCGATTCCGTTCCGTGGAACAGCTTTACACCAAGACTAGTGTAATCCTTGCATAGCTTGGCGAAATCGACCCTATGCGCCTGCACCGCTGCACCACCACCATTTGCAACATTAGGAAGTGCCCTCTGAACATCCCTAAGCATCCCTCTCATGAAGTCAGTGAACATAGTCCTTATATCAGGAGCATTCCCATTATTAGCTCCCCTACCAGTACCCCTTGTGCATCGGCTCATCGTTCGATCTGTAAGGAGAAAACGATTAACCATCTCTTCAGTGGTGTCAGTGCAGTGCGACTTCATCCTTAGATATACTAATAGTATACATATATATATATATATAACTTTTAAAAACCAAAATATAAAAAATACGCGCTCTCATATACTACTATCTCTCCTTGGTGTCTTTCCCTAGGTTAGTTATGCAACCTAGAGCTCTGATACCAAGTGTGACGGCCCGCCCCGCACCAGTCGACATTTCCAATGAAAGTGCGCTGTGCCAATGCCCGACTAGCACGGGACGGTCACCAAAGAAAGGAATTTGAACTAACAAGGAACCTGTAGAATGTCTCACAGCGCATGAGATAAAATATAGTAATAACATACTTGACATAAAACAGGCGAGACAGTGCATAAGCTGAAAACTAAACCATAATAGCAGCGGAAAATTCAAATACAGCTTATGTTCCACATCATCATTATTACAACTTTTCAAACTGTCTCTAAAGCAAAGTAAAGGAAGAGTACACTACTAATGCCCAAAGTAGTGACCATCAGCGACACAGGGAAAATACATATATATATCATACGTGGGAGTCTCCTGCTCGTCTCCGGATCAGCGACTCGTGCATAACCAGCTAACCTGTCTCTAGTCTGCCCGTTTAAGAGCAACCAAAGTAATAAGAAGAGACATAAAACTCTGGGTCAGACAAAAGTCTGGTATGAGTGATAAGCAGCAAAACAGAACAATAACAGGTATACTAAACCATACCTGAACCTGGACTTGCAACCAAAGAGTTAGCACAACAAGATGTACAATACTCTAAGGTGACACTAAAATATGGTGTGAAGATACGGGGGAGGGGGTGTGCATGTCATAATGATGGAAAACACTCAAGCATAGGTACCATCCTCATATCTCTCACTCAGTGCGTAAAGCGTATGATATTCACCGCTTTAATCACCCAAATCCTTGTTATGATCACTCTGCCCCCATGGAGTCATGATGGCTCTACTGCACTGATCCATAGCCACTAATCCCTTGCTATGTCCACTCTGCCCCATGGAGTCATAACAACCCCACTGCACTGGCTCATAGCCTTGCTACGATCACTCTGCCCCATGGAGTAATAACTACCCCACTGCACTGATCCGTGGTCTAACATTCGTTTTGGTGGTGAATCAAAGTTATGGACGTCGATAACCCCTTAGCACACATCCCATAGCAAAGCCCAACTCATGAAGCTAACTCGTTGGTTCCCAACTGGATTCTGAGTTCTACTTCCTATTTGGATTACCTTTGCATCTCGAGGTTTGGTCATCGTCGGATCGGTTTGGAAACAAGCTTCCATTTGGATCGGTCCTCTCCTCCTCGTTCAGTCCATGGTCATCAACCCCGTTCGGGTCGGGTTGTGAGTTCCTCCCCAGGTCAGGTCGGTTCGTGATTCCAGCTCCAGAACATCGTGTCGGTTCAAGTGTGCAAGCATGGTTCGTGGTCCACCAAAACGGTTTGGGTTGTGCTCTTTGGGTCGGGTCGGAGTAGCTCCACGGCTCAGTTCGGGTGTGCTTCAACTCGTGGTCGCCATGCACAAGCGGCTCGGTTCGGGAATGGTAAGCTTCACGGTCCGGGGTTCTATGACGCCAGCGATTCATGGTCGTGGGGTGCTCCACGAGCGGGTTTGGTTATGGGGACCCGATCAGATCCGGTCTTTGTGTATTTCCTGCAATTTTTCCAGCGAATGTTTTACGCCATACGACGGCGTTTTCGACCATTCTAACTTTGCTAATCAATCATAAATCATACCAAACCGTCATAGTAACATATAACATCAACCATAAACACCAAAAAAACAATATGATATGCTAAAATGGATCAAATATACCCGAAACCCATATTTTACCCTCAATCATGCTCAAGCATAACTAATGATATGATTAGCAGAACATATCCAAATTAACCAAATTTTCTAACAGAGGCCTAAAATAATATTTCAGAATTTCTAAACATTTTTCCAGATTTTTAACATGTATAATTTCGTTAATTAACACTAATCACCTCCTAATTAGCCGTAATTAGTGTAAAACAAAGCAAATCACTCACCTTAGCCACAAATAAAATTTAGATCTGAAACTATCTCTGATTTGGGTCGAATCTCTATGCAACACAGCAGCTCCAACTCTGATTTGGTGTTGATTTGCCTTGATTTGACGTAGATTAGCTTAATCCTTGATTAGAGAGTGATTTTTAGAAGGTGGAGGCCATGGCTAAGGTTAGAGAAATGTTCTAGACGGCTGAGAAAATGAAAATAGATCATTCCCTAACTGATTTCAGCCTCCCCATAACCCTATTTCCGAAATGGGTTATGGGTCTAGCTGCTAATCACCCTAATTAGGTCCGGTTAAGCTGTTTTTCACCTTCTAAATCTTGTTTCAGCCATATCTCCCAAACGGTGAGCCCTGTTTGGCTAATGTGACCACTCTACGGAAAGGTAAACCATCATCTGAATCTAATGGAAGTGGTTTCAGGTCAAAATCCCTTACCAATCAAAAGTTATGGCCGAAACAAGATCAGCTAGGGGCAAAACGGTCATTTAAAAATCGGCAAAAATCGTGAACATGGGAAGTGACCCCAATAGTTGTTCCCCAAAGTAACACGACTATACGACCTCGTACGAAAAAGAATTAAATATTCTACGATCCTCTGATGCGTAGAATGCGGGTCGTTACACTCTTCCCCCCTTAAGAAATTTCGCCCCCGAAATTCCTCAACCAAAAACATACAAAGGTGTTCCTCATGCCTATCAGTCATTCACAAACAACTAAACACACAAAACACACAAAACAAACCTATCCTAGCATGCGGAAAGACTAAATCGAAATTTAAAATCTTACCAGGCAAAGAGTTCTAGATACGTCTTCCTAATGCTCTCCTCTGTCTCCCAAGTACAGTCATTCTCATCCTCGCCCCACTGAACCTTGACTAGATTCACCGCTTTCCTTCGAAGTTTCTTCGCACCATGCTCGACAATACAAATCGGCTTGCGATTCCTAACCGCCTCGAGTTCTACTTCGACATCATCAAACTGATCAGGTGAAATAGCCACATCGGGGTCGTGCACGAAGTTCCTTAACTGGGAAACATGAAATACATATGAACTGCCGCCATCTTGTTCGGCAACTTAACTTTATATGCCAAATTCCCAACTTGCTCGAGAACTGGGAATGGACCAACAAATCTTGGTGTACTGTGAGTATACTCATCATCTAAACAATTACTTATTTCTTAAGTTTGTGTTTTAATTTAATGTTGCACATGACTTCAACATACTATATTGACTGCAATCTTTGCTTTGGTAAGCTAGCAACTTATACAACTGATGATTGAGGACATTGATGACGTAGTATGACTTGCATAAAGTCCTGAAATCAAGAACATAAGGATTGGTAGGGAACTGGGACAGACATAGAATACCTACAGCTTGATAGCCAAAATTACATTATCTAAATGCATTATTGGACAAATGTTTTATGTAAAACAATATTTTCCAAGTATTCCTTTTCTTGATGATTAGTTTGGAGTTATAATCTATTTTATCACAAAGGAGTTTCTTTGTATTTAAAATAGAAGATGTTTATCTTTTGAAAGGAAGTTCTATAAGAGATATATAAATATCTTTCAAAACGAGTATTTGCATAGTGTTTTACGCTTACTTGATATAAAGAGTATTTTTGGGAAGTAAATATTGATTTAAATCTTTTATGTAAAGAAGAACTGCGCTGGCTTGATCCAGTATCTAATTGCTCACCCAATTATATAAAGGTACGTAGACAGTCATAAGTGGTAGTGATGCAGCTGCTATATTAACAAAAATATTTTTTGTTTATCATTCGTTATTACATCTCGTGTTAGTGCATTTTTCATGTTAAAGATTTTTAGCTATACCGACACATTTACCGAGTATGCATGAATGAGTACCTATGCCCATCTCGTCAGAGTTGCATGACGGTTGGTTATGGGATTTGTGTTTTATTTGTACTTAAGCACACCTTTTGAATTAAATGAATATTCTTGTGATAACCCCAAACTTCCACGGAATGAAAGAAGGAGTAATCATTTTTGGAATACAACATAATTACAATAAAACAGAACACAGATACAATATAGCAAAGGAAATTCATAGAGTAATAACATTATAGCAGCGGAAAAATATAATGTCATCAATCACAGAAAATCCACAGTCATAGAATCTAAGCTATTACAACAAGTTGCAGAAAAGAAATAAATTTGATGTCTAAAAAGAAAAGAAAAGATGCCATAGAAACAAAAGATAAATGTCTTCAAGCTCCAAGTCATCACCTCTCCACAAAAGCAAATCCAAGAGAGAGAATAAGCAGCTCCAAAGAAAAGACTCCAAGTAAAGAATGAACCTGTCTACTTGGCTGCCCGTGTGGAAAAGAGGGCACCCAAGTTTGCAAAAAGGTGAAACAAACTATGGGTCGGTCGTGGGACTGGTATGAGAATTCTTAAGTAAAATAACTATTAGATATAAGGCAAATCCAAAGACCACGCCGCTAACGCGGAACGGGTTTACTCTAATGGATTGCCGTGCATAATTTAAAGTGTCATAACAAATAATTAAGTACATCGTAAACAACGCAATGCTTTTTGGAAAAAAAATGGAATCGCCATAAGACCCAAGTCCCATCACACAATGCAACGCACACCAGAGGATAGGGTTTTACCTTATGGTGATTAAACATGCTAAATACGGCAAATACGCATCTAATATTATTATTAGTGTATATGAAAGCATTTCAAAGTAAATGTATTAATCCTAGGAAGCATAGGTACCATATACTATGCCTCCGTACTAGTAATACAATCAAATTCGTCGGTTCGTATTTGGATTTTGGTTTCCATCATGAGTCAAGGCTAGAGCGGAGCTCCTTACCGATTCGAGACACTCTAGCTAGTGCCTCAGGATTCCCCATGGAGAACCCTTGGAAATGGCAGGGCCGGTCCGCAAATACAGCTTAGCGGATTGGCAATTCCTAAGCACACGTTTCCCGGTCCTATAGGACCTATCCGAGGCGCGCCACATTCCATCATCCACATAAGTAAAGTATCAGCGCTGGGAGGTCCCTGACACTACTTCTAGCTAGAAAGAAACGTGCTGCTTTCCCTGCGTTCCCTTCGCCCGTTTTAGACTCTACCGGTTTGTGAGGCTCGTGAGGTTACGTAATACACAAAGCTCTGCTTATTCAAGCAGTTCTTTGATCGTCACCACAAGGTTCTGCTTTTCAACAAGAAACCTTGATCATTGCATCTTAGTATGCCACACTGTCACTCCATGCCATACCATTGCTTCTCCATTAATACATAAATGGTTGTTAAGTAGAGAATAAATTCTCCACCACCAATATTTATATATTAACAGAAAATCAACAATATGATATATAACGAAGTACGATGTCAGACACACCATCCATTTAAACTTATGCTCTGGGTCTGAACGAAAGTCAAATCCGTGAAACCAACACGTACGTCTGGGCAATGACCTTGACCCATGAATTGGTAGCAAGTCAATTCAGGGTCTCGATCGCTGTCCATTCGAGGGAAGATTTACGGTCTTCATGCGTCGTCTTCTTACTTCGATCTTTAACGCCGCTGGATTAATTTGGGATGAGAACATCTCGGACTTCCCAAACAATCCTCGTATGTATATACATATATATATTTTGAAAATCCTTCTTATTTGTTAATAATTATTTTTATTAACAATTCATTCTATTTTAATTATTTAAAATAGTCAAACTTCTTATTTAACGACGCATTCTCAAAATCATATTTTTATTTACATTGAATTAAAATGTAAACTTTCATTACATATCACATTCTTGTTTTCTTTACATTTAATAAAATGCAAACTTGAAATTACATGTCACATTCTTACTTATTTACATTGAATAAAATGTAAACTTGCATTTACATGTCGCATTCTTACCTATTTACATTGAATAAAATGTAAACTCATCCTACGGTGGAATTCCTTTATTTTAACATTAAAAATAATGTTGACTTATCCTATGGTTAAATTACCCTTTATTAACATTAAAAATAATGTTAACTCACCCTATGGTGTTATTCCTTCTTAATTTCATAAAAAAAAATGTAACATTCCGACGGTCAATTCTCTTTTATGTTAACATTATAAAATAATGTTAATTTTATCCTACGAAGTAATTATCTTAATATTAACATTAAAAATAAATGTATATTAACCCTATGGTTAAATTATCCTTTATTAACATTAAAAATAATGTAATCTCATCCTATGTTAAATTACTTTATTACTTTACATTAAAAATAATGTAGCTCAATCCTACGGTTAAGTTGCTCTTTAATTTAACATTAAAATTATGTTAATTCAACCTACGGTTGAATTTCCTTTATTTTAACATAAGCAAAATATGATGTTAATTCATACTACGGTGGAGTTCACTATATATTAACATTAAAAACAATGTTAATTCATCTTACGGTCAAATTCCTTATATACTAACATTATAAATAATGTTAATTACCCTATGGTGAAATCCTTTTATTTAAACATTAAAAATAATGTTAAATCCTTCTACGGTGAAATTCTTTGACTTTAACATTAAAAATAATGTTAATCCTTCTACAGTGAAATTCTTTTACTTTAACATTAAAAATAATGTTAATCATTCTACGATGTAAATTCTTTTTATTTAACATTAAAAATAGTGTTAATCATCCTACGATGTAAATTCTTTTTATTAACATTAAAAATAGTGTTAATCATCCTACGATGTAAATTCTTTTTATTAACATTAAAAATAGTGTTAATCATCCTACGATGTAAATTCTTTTTATTAAACATTAAATATAATGTTAATCTTATCATACGTTTAAATTACGCATCATTAACATTAAAAATAAAGTTAATTTTATCATATGGTTAAATTTTCTTTATATTAACATTATAAATAATGTTAACTAAATCCTACGGTTGAAATTTCTAGTTAATTTACATTAAAAATGTCCATTTCATCCTACGGTAAAATTACTATTTAATTGACATTAAAAATGTCCATTTTTCATGCATTGTAAATTACTTATTTTTTTAACATCAAAAATAATATTAATTCCTCATACAACGTAAATTCTTATTTGTATCATTAACAAAATTGTTAATTTTCATTCGATGTGAATACTTATTTTTAACATTAACACAAAAATGTTAATTTATCATACGTTGTAAATACTTTTATATTAACATTAAAAATATTAATGACATCCTACGGTTAAAATTTTATTATATTAACATTAAAATGTTAATTACATCATACAGTGTTATCTTTAACATTAAAAATGTTAATTTACACATGCGGTGAAATTACTATTTAATTAACAATAAAAATAATGTTAATTACTCATGCGGTGTAGTTTCTTATTATTAACATTTAAAAATAATGTTACTTTCTCATACCATGTAAATTCCTTATATTTAACATTAAACAAAATGTTAATTTCTCATCACTTTAATTTTACATAATTCAATGTAAATTTCATGTTAACACAAATTCCTACTTTGGTTTTACATAATTAAATGTAAATTTATGTCATTCCAAATTTCATACCTTAATTTTACATAATTAAATGTAAATTTAATGTTAACACCAATTCCTACTTTAATTACATTGATAAAAATGTAATCTTTTTCCTACGGTGAAGTCCTTGAATATATTACATTAATAAAAATGTAAACTTTATTTACATATCACATTCTTAATAAAATAAAACGTAAACTTTAGTTACATTTCACATTCTCAATTTGTTTACATAAAATAAAAGGTAAACTTTAGTTACATTTCTAAAAATTTAAAATTTCACCTGCGGAGTAGATTCTTATATATATTACATTAATAAGAATGTATATTGTGCATACAGTTAAAATTACCATTTTATTCACATTACAACTTATTCACATTAATAAAAATGTGTTACATGTCTAATAATTTATTTTATTCACATAAGTAAAAATGTGAAATTTTACATGTCCAATATTTAATTTATAATATTAACATTAAAAATGTTAATGTCATCATACGGTTGAATTTTTATAATATTAACATTAAAAAATGTTACTTTCATCCTACGTTTTATTTCTTTCTATATTAACATAAAAAAAAATGTTAATGTACACTTGCGGTAAAATTACTATTTAATTAACATTAAAAATGTTAATTTTTCATGCATTGAAAATTACTTATTATTAACACCAAAATAAATGTTAATTTTTCAAACAACGTAAACATCAAAATAAATGTCAATTTTTCCCTATTTCAATTTTACAAAAAAAAAGAATATGTAAATTTCATCACAAGTCGCGTTCTTATTTACATCAAATAAACTGTAAATTCTCATCACATCGCATAACAACATCCAAATACAACAATAGGATCAGATTCGATACTAACATCGAAGTAAATTGCAAGATGGGGTTTCACACAGCATATGTAAAATCAACATGGCATGGTTAAATAAATAACACATAATTAATTTTAATTAATTATGAATTCAGATTTAAGCCTAAAATTTCAGATCTAATCACATAGCACTATAGGCAATTTAGATTCCACATCATATGTTATGAACGGTTTAGATCTATGTTTAAACATCGTGTCATATTAATTCTACTGTTAATAATCATGCAAATAATAATTAAATAAATTAAATTAAATTTAAAAATAAAATTCTCACCCTAATCAGTCTCAGCAAAGCCTACTCGTCGCCACGGTCCTGTCGGATCTGAAATTTTCAGATTCGGGGTTCATACGCATTAGTTATCAATGTTTGAATAATTCTGACTTTTAACAACTGCTGCAGCAACGCTTAAAAGCGTCGCAAAATCTGAAGCATACCTTATTTTCAGAATTTGTTCAAAACTTCAAATTCGATTTTCTGGAGTTGTAGTTGACGAAACGACGAGCCGTTTGTTGGAGAAGGACCGGCTACGAGAGAGCTACGCACGGCCAGAAGGTGGCGAGGTGCGGCGGCGGCATGTGGGGCCTAGGGGGGCACGACCGGCGGACCTTTGGAGGGACGGGGCGGGCGGATCGAGGCACGAGGATGGCTGAGGTTGGTACCAAATCGAAGAGCTCGGCGAGAGCTTCGAAACGAGTACTCACACGCCAAATTCCGTTAAGAAATGAGAGAGAAAACTGAGTTTGAATTTTCGAAGGCCATGGGTTAATGTGGCGGCTGAAGTGACGAAGAGGAAGACGAATGAACAGTAATTCCGAATATTATAATAATATATTAGGGTTAACTAATTATGTAATTAGCCCGTTAAAGCCCGTTTTGGTCTGAACCCCGGTTTAAGCCTGCTTACCGTCGTTCTTAAGGTTTTGAGGCATTCTGAACGCAATGGAACATGTTACAGGACACAATTCCGAAATTTATTATGAGTTTTGGAATAATTATATTATTTTATTAATATTTTAATGTATAACGTACATGAAAATTCACCGAGGTCACAAATTAACTTCAAAAATTCTCAAAAAATATATTTAGCTATGTTTTGATGCTGTGGACCTATGAAAATTAATTTCGTTCAATTCTGAGCCCGTATGAATTTTTAATGAATTTTTAAAATCAAAAATTTGCCCGTTTACATTGAAAAATCAATTATAATTATATTTTAATTCTAAAAATTACCGAAAAATCATTTTTAGCTTTGTTTTGATGATACGAATCCAACAAAATTTATTTCGTTGAATTTTGAGACTTTTTGAAAAATGACTATTTTTAAGGCCGGTATATTTAATATTAAAAATACATTTTTAAACAAATATTTTCTGAAACTCGAAATATATAAGTGTTTACTGTTTTTCAATGCAGAAACATCATTCTGAAACCAATGGAAGTGGTTTCGAGTCGAAATTCCTTTATATGCAAAAAGTAGCATTTTTGTCCTATGCGAATTACCCACCGACCTTTCTAAAAATTGAATTGGCCATAACTTTTGATTTCCGCTATGAAATTTCAATTTTTCGGATTCGTTGGAAAGATATTTTTAAATGGATTCTAATATTTTTGGTTTTACTAAAATCCGTTAAATTTTGCATCCTGTATGGTTAGTCAAAGTTCAAGTTTGACTTTTCAAACTACCGCGCTATTTCTAGCTCTTTTTATAATTAAAATTAATTTATTCATTCTAACTTCGATTTGAACCAAATTTGTGATCCTTATTATTTAAAATAGATTATTTTAAATATCAAAACTCATTTAAAATTACTTAAAATAAATTTTAAATTGGCCCCAAAATTCAGGGTTGTTACAATTCTGATAAGTGTTATTATTAAAATTCTATCCAGTGCATTTGCTAATGTTGCATGTTTACTCAAATAAAATGGTAGCTGTCAAAGTTTGCTTTGGATGGACCAGTTTTCAATAATTTTGACTGGTTGGAATTTCTGGGGAGTTACATTACGTGTCAATATAAATCCAACAATTTGGATCATGCTATGCAATTTCGAATTTGTGACACCTCGTACTAAAGTTGGAGTCCTAACTAGTGTGACCTTTAGTGTAATTGTTTGATCCTAGTTCTAATATTTTGATGTTTATTTTGCAATTATGAAGTTAATTTCAATCATGAAACCTTGCATAGTAACAGCATCCCCAACCGTAGGTTAGATATTACACCGGTAGTATATGCATCCAAAATCATCTCCAATAAAGTACACAAACATGATTGGTTACATTTAGGTGCAAAATGGTTACAAGAGCATAATAATATTAGGCATTTAGTTAACAGGCCTATGGAAACCAGGGCATTTGTTCAATAAACGCTTAATTACCCTCTTAAATTTAGGTTATACATCATCTTTATTCTTTCTTCTACAAATACTAACCACCATCACTCCTCTCACACAACACTCTACAATAACTTCAACTTTTCTTTCCCGTATCACCTTAAAATGCTTTAGATTCCCTATGGTGCAACATTGAAAAATTCAATTTGTACGGCTATATACATAACAACAACAAAATTTTCTTATTAGATTGCCTATGCAGCCTGTCCCCAGTCAGGGTAAAGGAGGAGGGTTGTGATAGGCTTGGCGAGCCAACGAAAAAACTTAGCTTCTCTTATGGATATGGAACCTTATGATTTTTCGTTGGGGCGTAACCCTCTTAGAAACGCGCCATATCATGGCTTGGGTATGGTGTTAAATAGGCAAGGGCTGGGCCGCCATTCTCTTAGTGGCACGCTACATCGACGCCCGGTGTAGTGATAAGTGAGCAAGGGTCTTCGCATCTTAATTTCTCGGCGGGTGCGAGGGGTAAAGTAGCTAGTCGATGATAGTAGGATTAGGTTTGGTAGCTGTAATGTAGGGTCCTTAACAGGTAAGCTAAGAGAGATAGTTGATACTATGATTAGGAGACGTGTAAGCATCTTGTGCATTCAAGAGACTAAATGGATAGGACAGAAGGCGAAGGAGGTGTAGAACACTGGCTTTAAATTGTGGTACACGGGAGAAGTACGTAACAAGAATAGGGTAGGCATATTGATTGACAAGAACCTTAAGAACGAAGTGGTCGACGTCAGAAGACGAGGGGATAGAATCATTCTAGTTAAGCTAGTAGTTGGTAATGCGATCCTGAATGTCATTAGTGCATATGCCCCAAAGGTAGGCCTAAGTGAAGAGGTCAAGAGGAAGTTCTGGGAAGACTTGGATGTCATGGTTAGAGGTGTGCCCAATAGCGAGAAACTTTTTATAGGAGGAGACTTCAATGGTCATGTTGGCTCATCTAGCGGAGGATTTGAGAGAGTGCATGGTGGCTTTGGTTTTGGCAGTAGGAACCAAGAGCGTGAAGAAATATTGAATTTCGCTTTGTCTTTTGATCTCATGATTGCTAATACCTTCCTTAGAAAAAGACAATCACATTTGATCACCTTCAGTAGTAGCCAACATTCTAGCCAGATCGACTTTGTTCTAACTAGAAGGAACATTAAACAAGATTGTATTGATTGCAAGGTCATACCTAGAGAATGTGTCGTCTCACAACATCAGCTCTTAGTTTGCATGTGCCGTCTTCGGGCGGTGAAGGATAAGAGAGCGAGGATTAGTAGGACGAGATGGTGGAAACTCAAAGGAGACACCTTACGGGTGTTTAAAGATAAAGTGAGGGGAGAAGAGGCATGAAATGTGGAAGGTGAAGCAAATGTCATATGGAATGAGATGACAACTTGCATTAGAAGAGTGGCTACTGAGGTGTTTGGGAAAACAGGTGGAAATATGCGTGAACCCAAGGATTCGTGGTGGTGGAACGATGAGGTGCAAAAGGCTATCAAAGAGAAGAAGGAATGCTACAAATGCATTCACCATCATAGTAGCGAGGCCAACATACAGAAGTACAAAGTGTCAAAGAAAACTGCAAAGAAAGCAGTGAGAGAAGCAAGGGGTCGAGCATATGAAGATTTGTATCAAAGGTTGAGTACGAAGGAGGGTGAAAGAGACGTCTACAAAATAGTCAAGCTACGCAAGAGGAGGACAAGAGACTTCAACCAGGTTAAATGCATTAAGGACGAGAACGATAGACTTTTGGTGAAGGACGACGAGATGAAAAATAGGTGGAGAGCATACTTCGATAGGCTTTTCAACGAAGAAAGTGATAGATCCTCGATTGAGTTGGAAGATTCTGTTGACATTACCGATAGATATTTCGTTTGGAGAATTCAAAAGGTGGAGGTAAAGGGGGCGTTGAAACGGATGAAGACAGGCAAGTCGGTTGGGCCTGATGACATTTCCATTGAGGTGTGGAGATGCTTTGGAGATGCAGGGATAAACCTAGCTAAATAAGTTGTTTAATAATATTTTCAAATCTAACAAGGTGCCAGATGAGTGGAGGAGAAGCACCTTAGTTCCAATCTTCAAGAATAAAGGAGATATTCAAAGTTGCACAAACTACAGAGGAATTAAGCTTATGAGTCATACAATGAAGCTTTGGGAGAGAGTCTGCGAACAACGTTTAAGGAGGTTGACAAGTGTATCTGGGAATCAATTTGGTTTCATGCCTGGAAGATCAACCACTGAGGTGATTTTCTTGATTAGGCAACTTATGGAGAGATATAGGGAGAAGAAGAAAGATCTTCACATGGTTTTTATCGATTTGGAGAAAGCTTATGACAGAGTACCGAGGAAGGTTATGTGGTGGGCGCTAGAAAGGAAGAGGGTGCCATCAAAGTACATTACCCTTATTAAGGATATGTACGAGGGGGTTATGACTAGTATCACGGCATGCGACGGTGAGACCAGTGACTTTCCCATTAACATAGGGTTACATCAAGGTTCGGCTTTGAGCCCCTATATTTTTGATTTATGATGGATGAAATCACAAAAGGTATACAAGGAGAGATTTCTTAGTGTATGCTCTTTGCTGATGATGTTGTGTTGATAGATGAAAGTAGAATAGGAGTTAATAGACAATTGGAGTTGTGGAGGGAGACCTTAGAATCAAAGGGTTTCAGGATTAGTAGAACTAAAACGGATTATATGAAGTGTGAGTTCAGCGGTGTCAGGTCAGATGACAGAGATGTCACCCTGGTCGGTCAAGTAGTACTCAAGAAAGAATCATTTCGATATTTAGGATCTATATTGCAGTTTGATGGAGAGATTGATAGGTATGTTAGTTTTAGAGTTCAAGCAGGATGGGTGAAATGGTGACTTGCATCTGGCATTCTCTGTGATAGGAAGATCCCTCAGAAGCTTAAAGGAAAGTTTTATAAAACAGCAATCAGGCCGGCGATGTTATATGGTGCAGAATGTTGGCTTACTAAAAGGCAACACGTCCAAAAGATAAGTGTAGCAGAGATGCGTATGCTGCGTTGGAGCTGGGGGCAAACCAAACGAGATCAGATTAGGAATGATGATATTCGGGAAAAACTTGGAGTTGCACCCGTTGAAGAGAAGTTAATCCAACACCGCTTAAGATGGTTCGGACATCTCCAACGAAGACAGCACGATGCACCAGTGCGTGTTGGAATTATAGGCCACGTCGAAGGCCCAAGGAGAGGTAGGAGCCGACCTAAAATGACATGGAAGGAGATAGTATAAAGAGACTTAAGGAATTGGAATATAGCTGAAGAGTTGGTCTCGGATAGGAGTCCATGGAAGGTAGCAATCCATGTACCAGAACCTTAGGTTTTTTTTCGAAACTCTTTAGTATTCGTTTTTGACTTTTTCAAACCTTTATTTTACTTTTACAAAAGATTTTTACGTTATTTTTTTTGTGGGTTCCATGTCTAACAACCCCAACTTGTTTGGGATTTATGGCTCAGTTCTTGTTGTTGTAATTAATTTTACTTAACTAAATAGTCGAACTTTTGGAATTCAATACCTCAAATTTCAATTTAATATTTTATTTGAATATGTCAATTAAATATTAATTAAATAGATTTAATAAACTCATTTGACCCTTTTAAATTAATTAATATCGATTATAAATCTATTTTGTGGATTTATCTACAATAATAAATAATCTGGATTTAAATTGATATTTGAATCAAAATATAAAATAATAATGAAATAAGATGTTAATAACACGATCTGATTTTGATGATGTTACATTAATTTGATTTATTAGATTTTCCATAATTTTTAATTTGAAAAATATTCAAATTTGTCATTCGATGTCCTTTCAGCAAAAAAGATTTTTTTTTGATTTCGCGAAACATGATAATCAATGTATGTTATAATGATTAGTGTGAGCATTTTTTTTGTTTTGTTGTTTGGACCTCATACGTGATAGTAAATTATGTGCGATGACACATCAGAAATTGCTAATTAAAATAGGTCCAATCCAACATTCCTTGATCATTTTCTTTCCTTTTTCTCCCTCTTCGTACTACTTCACTTATGTACATCCCAATCAAAGAAAACTTGTAGTTCCTTTTAAAATCAAAATAGAAAATTATGTTTTATGGAAAAGTTCCAAAAGTCTAAATTATATAACCAACAATTGGTACAAGTCAATAGATTTTTTCATTTGTCTGTACCTCTCTTTCTTCCTTTCTCGTATAATTGGAAAATGGGAAAAAGTAAATGAAACCTTCCTTTCCTTAAAAAAAATCGAATCAAATTCAAATAAAAATTGGAGATTCGTAAATCGAGTGGACTTGAACTCGATTGGGCTTACTCTTCGAATCCTTATCATTTTATCTATGTGCAGCTCAATTTGACATTGGTCAATTGTGGTAAGAAAAGTTATGGCTTTGGGAAAGGAAAAGTTTGGTTTTATAGTCGTGGTTGATGTAACGACCTGCAGTTTTGCGCATTTCTAAGCGTAATAAGAAATATTATTTTTGTATGAGGTCGTAGTATTCTATAATATTGAGGAATGACTACTAGGGGTGTTTCTCACATTCAAAAAATTTGTCGAAATTTTTTCCCTGATGAAATCTTATTTCATTCATAACTTTTGCCAACAGTGGAATTTAAACCTAAAACCACTATCATTGGACCAGGGTGATGGTTTCTTTCTCTATAGAGCGGTTATATTAAGAAAACAGGATTACCATTTGAGAGTTATGACTTTTCTATGTATTTTTGAATTTCAAACAATCTAACTATGCAATTAAGCATCATTAATGGTAGGGACCACCATTGATTCCGGGATTAAGAGAGAATGAGGTTTAAATAGGTTAATGTAGCTTTATTTCTCTCATTTCTCTTCTTTTCAAAACCTTGCCAACCTCTATTAAAATATTTTTCTTTAGATATACATCCAGAAATCATAAAATCTTAACCTAACTATCAAATTAAATGGAGAATGTTCAGAAATATACCTAGAGAGGAAGATCTGCTGATTTAGGAGAGAAGGAATTCATTTTTTATTTTTTATCTCAAATTTGTAAGGGTTTCTCAAATTTGGAACTTATAGGCAATTATGAATGATTTAATTTCTCATATACCTATTACGATGTTTTTGAATTTAAATTCTCCTTTAAATTTTAATCAAAACTTATTATGTCATGAATACATGTTTCACGTAAATCTTAGATTCTTAATTTGGATTTAAACATCCTAAACTTATGGAAATTGATTGGTTGGATGTTTTATTCTTTTTGTATGATTGTATGCATCGTTTCTCTTTGATTACATGTGTGAAATTTCCAAATGGAATGTGAATTTGATTAATGATTAAATAGGGGTTTCGGAAAAATTCTGAATTTCATAAGTGCCCAAAAATATGTGCAGAGTTGTGGAGGCAACAAAGGTCTCCTGATGTTGCATACCAAGTTCCAGGTCGTTTGGAGTTCGTATGCTCGAGTTATGGCGGCTGGAAGTTCAAATCGACGTGAGAATCTGCCCCGAATAGTTGTTCATCCCAGATCAACATAGGTTCGAATCGACCTTGTTTAGGATTGGCACAAGAGATGAGTGGCTTCTGGTCGGATTATACATTCAACATGGATCGACATGTAATCCAGATTGGATCGGTAGGAGAGGGGGTGACTTCAATCCGTTGAGGCGGCAACTTGCTAATCGGTAGGGAGGGTGTGCCTCAATCGACTTAGGATTCATGTCGGCCTACTTAGGGGCTGCTTCAAATCAGTTGATTCATTGATTACGATGTGATGGTTCTTCAATAACATGATTTAACAAAAATTCTACTTCATGAAGAATGACTCCAATAACGGTTAACTCGCCTTGAGAGGTAGGGTGGGAGACTATAAGTCGGAATTGTGGGACTATGGTCAAGATGATAGGACTTTAGGAGAAGGGTTATTAGGTGGATGATATTCTACGATGTATGATGGGTCTAGAGTAGTTCCAAACCAAAACGACTTTGATGGGAGCTATGAAAAGCAGTCCAAGGGAGACTTTACTACTGGAAAATGTATGCAAGTGGATCATTGATAATATACAATTCAGAGGGCAGTCATAAAGTGAGGGCATTTGGTGATGATGTCCATTAGGGATACGAATAATTCTGGATACTTCACTTAGAGATATGATGGCCCCTAGATCTTACGATGGACATCTGTTATTCTATGGGTAACATTTAATGGGCGTTCTACTTTCCTGGCCTACAGGGCGATACAGATTTAAGTACAGAGGATTTAAATGTTACCATATATATCCAACACATTGAGTTAGTGAATATAAGGATGAATGATGGATGCTATGATTTCTACCACCTGAGGGACGTCACACGATGTAGATATCACCAATCCGGATATTTTTGCATTCTAATACTCTGATGTAGGGTACAACCACGATGATGATGTCATACAGTAATGTATATGGATGCAAGGACAAATCAGGCATAATTTATCATACCACATGTTCTAGTATTTTGCAGTATTTGAGATTTCTATAGCTCACACCAATCGTCTGACCTAAAGTATTATGCTTTGCTTCCTATTACTCTGGGTTCTCTTAAATAAGTAGACTAAAGAAAGATTTGGTGAGCAAGTAGAGCTGCTCAAATGATGAGGATGATGCTATTTACATGTTACTATACTTTACTTTTGCTATTCCACTATTCAGCACTATGAGTCTTATTAGTGCTTTTGCTTGAGAGGCATGATCTATTGGTTATTTCGGAGTTGCATAACTCTATTACACCATCGTATACTGTTTTGGATCTGTTGCTCTGATGTTGGGATTCATTTCAGTATTTACTATCTCGTGTGTTTTATATATGTTATATTTACTATTATATTTTATTCTATGTGCTGCAAGATATACGACAGGTTCTGTATTGATTAGTTCTTTCATTTCAACCTTGATGGTTGTCCCACATTGTCCAAGCACTGTAATAGTGCACTTTTTGGGTGTCTTGGGCATCAAAGGTGTAGGGTGGTCTTTGCAATTGGTTTCTGAGCTTAAGTTGCATTGTCTTATCTAAGGTTTGAGTCAAATGTGTGTGTGTGTATGAGAGAGTGTGCTTGTTATATACTTTGGTTTTCAAAAGTATATGATAGTGTATAATTGTATAAATCGCACCATGTACGAACACTAGTTAAGCAAAGTTTCTCATTAGGAGACTGATCTTCCTTACCTTTCATTGAAGGATGAATTGCCAAATGAGGAATACTACAAGGAATTTCAATTCTAGCGTGGAAGAGGGAGCTCGTTCGGGAGCTACATCCTGATCTGCAGACCATATTTAATGCCTCTATGAGGAACATGAGCAGAATGCTCAAGTGAGCGCTCCCAATGATGTTGCTGAAAGGAATGCTTCGTCGCAGCCGAATAGGGGCAGACTTCCTAAGCGAGGCAAGGACTTTACTATTTTGGGCGGTAAAATCACTCCAAGGGCAGAGTCAAAAATGGAGATCCAACATTGGGTCAACAGCTGTTAGCCAATCTTTGATGATCTTGGTTTAGAGGATGCAATGAAAAGGAGGTTGGCCTTGCATCAACCTTAAGCGAGAGCAATAAATTGGTGGAATGCGGTGAAGATGGCTACACCTGAGGACCAATTCACTTGGAATTAGTTTAAGGCTCGATTCAAAGAAAAGTTCATTTTGGATGCTCAGAAGTCGACTTTGTTTCACAAGTTTGCAGATTTAAAGCAGGGTGATAAGAATGTCCCTGAGTATGCAGCCGAGTTCAATGTTTTGTTGGAATATGGGATATCCTTCATTGACACTCAACAAAAGATGAATGAGATCTATTCTTTAGATTAGAAGATCACTTGGGTGAGAAGCTCTTAAACTACATTGATGGGACCTTTGAGTCGATTGTTGGTAAAGCACCGAGACATGAGAGCATCTATCCGAAGCCAAAATATGTCGTTGTCCTCAAGGATATGCTGAAGCTGCAGGAAATCAGTGAAGACAAGAAGAAATGTGATAATAAGAGGATATTGTCTCAAGGCAAGGATAGTAAGAACAAGAAGTCAAGACCAGAGGTGACTTATTTAAATTATGGAGAGAAAGGCCACTATAGAAAGGACCGTAAGACCAAGGAGAAGAAGTGCTACAACTGTAACAAGTTTGGGCATAGCAAAATGGATTTTGATGGATCAGTAAAGAAGCAAGTGATGAAGGTATATGTTATCGATGTCATTCCATGTTCGTCGAGTTCCCCGTCTGTGAAGGAGAAGAGAAAAGGATTGTTATTCAAGGTATGCTTTCCTTTTTTGATGTTCCTGTTCGGGTTTTATTTGATACTAGAGCTTCTTATTCCTTTATATATATCTATAGACCAGGTAAATAGATTAGGATTGGAACAAAAAATTAATAGCCAACCTTTGACTGTGACAAACCCTATCGATGGCTCTACTAGTTTATGAATGATTTCTCGCAATCTATTTTATTGAGCCATGGGTGCTCTTTTGTTTGTGATTGCTTTGTTATGGGTCCGTTAGGTTCATAATTTTACTAGGGCTGAACTGGATGCATGGATACAGAGTGGTGGTGGATTGCAGGAGGTCGTCGGTGAATGGATAATGGATGGAAGGTGGTGTTGAACTATCTACCTGAAGATAGGGTGATGATTACGTTTTTATGATTTCTCAATATCCCACATGATGAGTAATCGATAATACTTATCGCTAGAAAGTATCCAGACATATTCAAGGAGGCGATTGGACTTCCACCATGTAGGAAGATCGAGTTTTGTATTGATTTGATGAATGATGTCAGACCTACATCCATGCCTTCAAGGAGGATACCATCTAGAGGGAAACGAGAGCAAGAGGTACAAGTGAATGATATTTTATGAAAGGGGTTTATTCACATAAGTATATTTGAGTAGGGAGCACCTTTAATATTCACAATGAAGGCAAAGGGTTCCCTTAGGTTGAGTGTTGATTGTCAGGAGCTAAACAAGGTGACGAGGAAAAATAAGTATCCACTCCCATGTATTGATGACTTTTGGATTGAGTACAATGTCCCGAACACCATTTGGATTCTAGGAGTTGTTGGTAATGATATTTGAGCTAACCAGTATGTCAATATACCTTGTGGATCTTATGAACCATGTTTTTAGGGGTCAGCTGGAAAAATTTGTACTTGTACCCATTGATGTTATTTTCGTTTATTTACGGATGAAAGAGGAGCACAAGTCACATTTGAGGATCGTTCTTAAGGTGTTGAGAAAACACCAACTGAAAATGAAGTTTTCAAAGTGTCACTTCTAGAGGAAAGAAGTTAGATTTTTGGGTCATGTTGTTTCGAAGAAAGGTATTACCATGGATCCTACATCGATTGTGATGGTACATGATTGAACTACGCCTAAAAATGTTGTGGGTGTGAGAATTTTCTTAGGATTGGCTGGATATTATAGGAGATTTATCTAAGATAGTTGCACCGTTAACTCAATTGACGAAGAATAACCAAAGTTTACTTAAAATGCAAGATGTGAGCATGAATTTGTGAATTTGAAAGAGAAATCGACGATTGCTTGGTGTTAGTTATTCCAAGTGGGAATGAGGAGATGGCGATATACTTTGATGCTTGTAATACAAGTTTAGGTTTGACATTCATGCAGAAGAATAAAATTATTACGTATGCTAGTTGACAGCTGAAAGTCCCATGAGAAGAAATACCCCGCCCATGTTTTGGAATTGTATGTGATTTTATTTGCACTAAAGATGGTTAGAGTTTCTAGCTTCTTACGAATTTAGCATTGCATATACACCGGCTAAAGGTAATGTTGTTGCCGATGCATTAAGTATAAGACATTCCATTTTAGAATCTGTATTCCTAGAGTGGAAGCAGTTGAAGTATATTGTTGGTTATTATTTCCGACCTAGACGTGAGTTAGAGTCAGAGATGTTGGAAAAACTTGACTATCAAACCTACTTTGATTTAAGAGGAATAGAGATAATCAAAAGCGAGATCCAAAGTTGGTTGAGATCATCGTTAAAGTCTAGAGTGGAGTGGAGTCTGATGCTGTAAATCAATACAGACTCAACCGAGATGGTTGGCTCCATAAAGAGGGAAGGTTGTTGTTTCCTGATGAGACACTCCACGTCCGTTAATGTCACTCACTAAGGGAATGCATTAAGTTTCGTGAAGCGCTATAGGTAACCAGACACAGAATAATTACAAGAAATATATAAATAAGGCAGCAACGGAAAATTTAAATTTTTATTTCAACCATAAAACATAATACTGTGGTCCACAATTTCATAAGTCACAAAAACCATTACAATAAAATAACTTCTTTCTTGCTTCATCAGAATACATAAGTAAATAAAAAGCATCATTCCCCAATTAAAAGAGCTAAGCCATAGTAGAGACAAGAACTTGAGCCATACTTCAGAAGTAGCTCCTAGCAAGATGATATCTGATTCCTGATTAAGTCTGGGTGTTTCCTTCCTGAGAACCTTGGGAGGGAAACGGAAGAAAGAAGGAGAAACAACATGGTCATACATAAAGTCTGACGAGTCTAGTTACTTTTAGCTAGTAGATAAATAAAAGCAACATGATAGGCATATAAAGTGGATAAGAGAGATCACTACATAAATGACAGGTGTGACAAGGTAAGCAAGATAAGGTGTGAATGCTTCACTAATGATTACTCTGCATTATTACTAATATAACTAAAATGAGATGATCCCTTCCGCTATAAGTTGGTAGACTTGGGGCATATATCCGAGTGTACCCTAACCACTACCCTAATCGATTGGCTCCCTACTCTGTAGATACCTTGTGTTGGCCCCACAGTAGGAGGTATCACTTCCTAAAGTGGCAACTCAAAGTGTGCACAACCATATCTACTGGTGTCACGGTCGTCTTAGCCCCCTCTGCCCGGCCCATGCACGCACATGTCCCGGTCGGTTTGCACTGCCCACACCATCCATCTCGTTTGGACCTCTTACAATTAATCAGTAAGCATGTCCCTTTCTCCGCCTAGTACGGAGTTCTTTATTTGATACCTACTCCTCGTTACTGACTGAAATGGGTCCCACACAATATGACACAAGCTCTCCCATTCGTCTTGTATCCCCCACTAGGTTTTCCACTGCCTATGTATACCCTTAGGTGTCTTTAATTACATAGCCCTATGTCAGTTATGCTTACCCTAAAGGGTGTCTTTAATTACATAACTTTACCATATTTTCCACCGGTTATGTATACCATTAGATGTCTTTAATTGCATAACCCTATTGGGTTAAGTTCGTGGGCCTATATGTAAATATTACCCACTCCCTCTAATTTACTTAACCCACCCACTACCCATCCAATTTTACTTAACCCTAACTTAAGTTCATAGTTATAAAATCTTTATGGATTAAATTAGGTTAAGTAGTCCAATTCTTTACCATGTCCATTTATGGTTTTATAATGGGCTAGACCACCCACATTAGGCCTGTAACATGTGGATGTTGGATATTCCGTCCAGGTCCGGGCAGTCTTATTCCACAGTTGGTCCTAACCTTGTGTCTTACCCGATTCGTATTTTCGTACTTAGACCTCTCACATTAGGTTCAACATTAGTGGCTGCTGGATATGCCAGTCGGGTTCGGGCAGACTTCCACCACTAATGTAACCTAACCTCGTGTCATAAGTACAATTTACAATTCCTAATTGTAAATTACTAACCATTCCAAATTAATCCAAATCTACCTATGTCATTATAGGCAATTATTTCAATGTTTCCCCATTTGAACTATATGTCCAATTCATATAAATATTTCATAAAGTATGCCAATTATAAACTCCTTTTTCCCCCCGTTTCCTCTCTAACGTATTCGTACGTATTTTGGCGGCATCTAGGCTATAAGGTAGCCTAGCTATAACAATAAAAAGGGAATATGACAAGGGTGATAGTTTCAACATGTCTTGGCATAAACATGAACATAAACTGGCATGATAACAAAGTGAATGGACATGTAATTAACATCATAATAAGGTGGACATTAAACTGGTAACTTGTGGCAATTAAATGATGTTCAAGCAAGCATAATGAGATCTAGATTAAACATTAGGTGTCCAATTATTTAGATCTAGCATAATTAGGATAACATAGCAACATGTTTTAGATCTAAAAACAGCTTCACATGTCAAGTTTATAACATATTTAGATCAATCACAATATGAGAGGTGAAAGGTGATTTACATAAGAAACTAGATCTAGCCAATGTTACAACTGTCCTATTTAATAAATATATTCACCATAACATGGTTACAAGTCAAGATCCACATAGGCAACATAATAGGATAATCACAATTGTATTAGATTTAGGGAAATAGATCTGTCATGACATAGTATAGAATTTCACATTAACACGGAATCATACTTTACAACATTTCCAATTCATAGTCTTTCAAAATATACTTTTATTTATCTAAACCTAAAAACAACTAGAACTCACAACGTTAGGTTTAGAGATCGAGAAAGAATGGATCCAGAATTTCTGAATTGGATTTGCAAAGTATGTTGTTGTAGAAGACGGTTCAGTTCGCACTCCAACAGCATATGGCCTCTATGATTTCCAATGAAAAAATAGGAGAATAGGACACATATATATAGTCGTCAGACCCCCTGAAACCGAGTTCCACATCAGCCCTAGGGGTGTCGACACCCCTGTGGGTGGGTCGACCCCTAGGTCGATACCCCTCTAGGGGGGTCGACCCCCTAGAGCGGGAATTTTGCCGCTCAGAGGAATTTTTCGAATTTGAATCCTCTAGATAGAATTCTGACTCACCTCTAACTCGTGCATCTATACATAATTTTCTATGCATATACAAACTTAAAACCCTCATAACTTCTTCATATGGTGTCTGTTTTATGCAAACCAGATGTCTATCTTGACCAGAATTTCGAGACGGACGCAATGGTGCAGTCCGTTTCCTCTCAAAATATTAAATTAGTTATTATTTAATTTATTCTTTTTAATATCGTTAAAAATTCGGGGTGTTACACCTGATGTCCACTAATCAAGGGATGAGGTGCTTCGAGAGTGCCATCAATAAAGATTGACCATATATCCTGATGGTTACAAGATGTACCATGACATAAAGCATACATACTATCACGAAGGAATGAAGGACATTGAGGTATTCACCTCGAACTGCCAGTGGGTTAAGGCAAAATAAAAGAAGCTAGGGTTTGGTCCAACCATTAGAGGTTTTTGAGTGGAAGTGGGAACAAGTGTCGATGGATTTCATTGATGAATTTCCAATGGCTCAAGCAGCGTACGATAACATTTAGCTGATAATTGATCGGTTGATTAAGAGACATAGACTTATATCGGTCATGTCAAATAAAAGGGCAGTCAAACTAGCTGATTTTTATGTGAAGTGGAGAGTATGATTCCGTAGTATATCGAAGAGTTTGCCAGCGATCGAGACCTGTTGTCTGCTGGTGGATTCTTGTAACAACCTGCCTTTGCAGGAAAGTTCTAGTTGACAATAACCACATATACCTAACTCTAACCATTCCAAAATGATGGATTATCAATATGGTTTAGATAAGAAAAGGGAACAAGAAGAGGAGGAACTTAACAATACACAAAATCTCATAGTGGAATGATAAAATACAATAATAATATAAATAGTTCATAAAGCTGTTTAAAAATATATATTTGATTTTAGTTTACAGTATAATTAGAGTTACGCATTGTTTGCACCAAAAATGGTTCAAACACCTAAAAATTCTAATGAAGATAATAAAATGAAGAAAACAGTAAATGAAAAAGAGGAACACAACAATTTATAATGGTTCGACATGAATTACCTGCGTCCACTTTATAACTTCCCTTAATTCTTACTTACAATGGAGGTTACAAGAGTTGGGGATGAAGAAATCTCGAATACAACACAATTACAGTAAATAAATAGCATAAGAGAAGTCAGAAATCCATTTTCAGATGTCTTATGGGGCTATTTATAGTTGAGGTACAAATCCAATTCGGTATGGAACATGCACGGGAAAGTAGGAGTAAATGAAGCAAGAGGAATTAGTGGGTCACGTCATATGTAACTGCTAATCTAGTTCGACATGAGTCCGTTTCGGCATGGTTGAACCAGAACTTCCGTCAATTAGCTTTGTCGAACCGGGATTTAGTTAACCCGGAACTTCTCTCTTTTGCTTGGCCGAATCGAACATTTATTCGACTCGGATATTTTTTCAGTTAGCATAGTCGATCTAGGGCTTGGTCGAACTAGATTTTATGGTGAGCTAAAGTTGCTTCAGTGGAGATGGCTCTCATGCATGAGGATGCGAAGGAAGAGGTTGAAGATGGCAAAGAGGAAGTTTCAAGTCTGTGAGATCGAAGAATAAGCAGTGGAAAGATAAGAAATGTAACAAGAAGAAATTGGCGGGACCCAGAAAAGGGAAACCAAGAAGGAAATCAAGTGTCTTGGATGTGGATTGACAGGTAATTACATCAAAGACTATAGAAAGATTGTGATGAAAGGAAATTGCTATAATTGTGGATATCCCGGGCATATTAGTAGAGCATGCCCCCAGAAGACAAGGTGGGGGTCTGTGCATCAGTGACTTAATTGCAGGTCTTAAAGGCAATTCCGTCTAGCGGTGGACCTGACAGAGGTAGGAAAATCGCAGTGGAAGGTTTGATTTCTATTTTCGACTTACAATTCATACTCTCTTTGACTCAGGAGCATCTCATTCTTTTATCTCTAGCACTTTACTCAATTGTTTGCACTTGGAATTTACTTTAGTCATTGATCCCATAGCTGTTTCAAACCCCATAGGTGGTTCTGCACATTTGTCTATATTTTTTAAGATTTGAAAGTTTTGATATTAGGCATTGAGTTTGACTGTGATGCCTATGTATTGATATTCTCGGGGTATGGGATGACCTTCGGGATGACATGATTAGCCATGTATGGGCCTATCTTGAACTACAAGAGGAGGGTCGTTTGATTAGTGATACGTAGTGGTTGGATCCTTGAGATTTCTTGTGATCCACTGGTGTTAGTCATGCTGAGTTGTCTTTATTTCCCAGAGTCATCTATCAACGATATTGATTCTGTACCCATAGTGCATGAGTTTTTTTATATATTTGGGGAGGTGAGCGGGCTATCTCCTAGGCGAGATATCGATTTTTGTATTTGTATTAGCAAGAACGTGAATCCCGTAATATTGCCCATACGACACACATACTCGAGGGAATGGAGAGAGAGCTGAGCAAGCAAATGGACGAGCAGTTGGAGAAGGCATTATAGACAGAATATTTCTTAATTGGGAGTACCTATCTTCTTTGCTCCAAAGGCGGATAGTTCTCTCTTACCTTGTATGGACTATAGGGAGTTAAACAAGCTCAAAGGAAGAATCATTACCCACTCCATCAGATTGATGATTTATTTAACTAGTTGGTTGGCATGTCAGTGTTCCCTCAGTTGGATTTACCCACTGGTATCCATCAGCTCAAGGTGGCAGAGGATAGCATAGACCAGACTGCTTTTAGGAATCCCGATTGATTCTTTGAGTGGATGGTTATGCCATTTAGGCTAACCAATGCGTCTGCCTATTTATGAGCAAAATCTTCAGAGATGTTATTAATATGCTTATGGTTGTTTTTATGGATGATATCTTGGTGTTATCGAAGACCAAGGATGAGCATGTCTTACATTTTGGAAAGGTTCTATGTACTCTCTAAGCGCATCAGCTTAAGGCAAAACTTTCTAAGTGTCATTTCCGGCGAAAGGAAATGCCTTTTTTAGGGCACATGGTCTCTAGAGACGTGTTAGCCGTGGATCCTACTAAGGTAGTGCAGGTACAGGATTGGAAGGTCTCTAAGAACGCGACTGTGCTGAGAAGCTTTCTAGATCTAGCAGGTTATTACAGAAAGTTTATTAAAGACTCTGCATGAATTTCGGCACTAGTTACCCACCTTACCAAGAAGAAATTGACATTCATGTGGGACATAGATCGTGTGAATTCCTTCATGAGACTCAAGAAGGCCCTTACCAATGCACTAATGTTGACACTTCTGGATGGTTCTAAGATATTCACAATATACACAGATGCATGTGGGACTGGCTTGGATGCGGTTTAAAGGAAGAAGGATAGTGTTGTACGCTAGGGGAGCAGGAATCTAAGGGTTCATAAAAAATATTACCCTACCCACAATTTGGAATTGGTCGCAGAAGTTTTCGTACTCAATTCATGGAGGCATTATCTGCTTGGAAAGAGATTTGAGCTCTATATGGATCATAAGTCTCTAAAGTATATTTTCTCGTAGAAGGATCATAATCTGAGACAACAACAAAGGATGGAGTTCTTGGCATCGTATGATTTTGAGACAACTTATACTCTCGGCAAAAGGAATGTGGTTGCAGGTGCCTTGAGTGGGAAGAGGGCATCTTTGAGTCCTCTGTTCATAGTGTAGGAAGGGGTGGTTGGGTCGACCCAAGGCACCTGAGATGCATGCCTTGCCTAGCACAAAAAGGCAATGACATTTTATTTTAATCGAACGTTATTTTGATGATGTGGCATTTTTTTATTGGTTTATTTTAAACCAAGGATGATGTGGTGCTTTCTTATTGGTCCGATGACATGGCTGGATCAAATCTAATTTTAGATTTGAATGGTTGAGGGCATCCAGTAAACCCTATAAATAGACTATAGAGCCTCTCTCATATCTTCACATCCATTTTCTGTTATCTCTTCTTCTTCCCTAGGCCTATCCTCAAAATTAGGAAAGTCCACATAATTAAATTTTTAAGGGGTGAAGAAGTTCTTAAGTTTTTAATGTTTATTTTTATAAACAATTTCGGAGGCGGAAATTCTGCTAGATTTAAGAAGGCCATAGGGGAAGCTTTATTCATCAGATCTGTGAGTTTTTACGTAATTTTTAGACTGGCTATTTGCATAGGAATGTTTAGACAGCTAGATAGTTTTAATTTGCAAGTTTTATGTTTATAGTATTTACAATATTTATATGTTTAGCTTTCTGTAAGTTAATGTAGTTTAATTACTTCCTATCCTATTTCTTTCCAATTGTTTACTACTTATAAGTAATCCTCTTTCTTCCTATCCCCTTCTTTGTTATAGTTTATTTACAGTTATGTTTATGCTTATTTTATTTGCTTTTGCTTATTTTGAGTCTCGGCCTTCTGAATAGCCTAGGCCATTTCCCTTTTTCTTTTAGCGTTGAGCTTAGGCCTAAAAAGAGCCTAAGCCTTTGTCGTTGGATTTGCGTTAAATTGGAGTAATGCTTAAATTGAATTAAAAAAGGATTTTGGGCATATTGAAAATGACTAAGTATTGTGATCAGATTTGATTGTAGATTGGGGATGAAACCTTAATATGTAATTGGAGAACATGTAAACTTGTAATGTGGAATAGAATGAACTTAATTGAATATTAAGTGACATCGAAACGAGTTGTACAAAAAGATAACATTAATTAGAAGTGTTAATACATCCTAGTATATAACATTTGGTTATATTGGGCTTATTAATAAACTTAAACATATTAAGTTAAATTATTGAAATTAATAAGCTAAGATAGAGTGATTCCATTTCGGCAGCATGGGGCTGATTAAGGAAGATAAGGGGCTCGTAAAAATCCTAGTTATGAATGGAGACTAAGTCTGGGGGTGACTTGTGTCAATTGCATTTGGTCGGAAACTCGTATCAGTCAGTATCCTTTGTTATCATGGAGTCTCACACTAGGTAGAGGATAGGGCACGCTTTATTGAAATGGATAGTTAGAGGTTCAAACGAGGTGGGTAAGGGTGCATTCCAACGGAACAGTGAGCATGCATCATTTAGTTTGGGGAAGAAAAGCCGCTGTAACGTCTGTGATTAACGGTGGTGTCCTTTTAGTTGATGGTTTCGGAATTGACAACCCTGAATTCCATAGTTGGCACAGGTTGTCACATTTGAGTAAAGTCGCCGATAGAAGGGTAAAAATAAGGTAAAGCCTAATTGTGATATTCTGGTAGTTGGTGCAGCAATTTTCAAATATGAATGAGAAGCCTATATTATTTCGTGTTTATCTTTCCTGCTATTTCATTTATGCTTATATGTCTATTTCTCTTAGAACTATTCATTTGTCTAAACACTTCCTTATTTTATGCTCATGTTAGAAATTTCTAGAACTTGCCACACATATGTCTGACCTAGTTCGTTTTCTCCTTCTCTCTTCCTCTCCCGGGGTTCGCAAGGTGGAGGGTCCCAACAATGATTCTTGATCATTTGGTTCAGCTTGGGTTCAAATTCTTTCTGGATTCATATATTGGTTCAGTTCTTGTTTTTTGATCATTGTATTGGCTTATGAGAGGGATAGTTTTTATGTGCTAAGATATTTTCCTTGAGACAATATGTTTTTCTTATGATGATGGCTATCTGATATTTTGAAATGCAATAAGTATTGTGGTTTGACTACTCATTAAATAAATATTTTTAAAGTTTGCGCTATGTTTTATATTTTTGTCTTGTGAATTTTAGTATCTATATTGTTACTTTATACCTAAGCTCTTTATAAACCTTAGCACATCCTTATATGGGTGACGTTAAGGGGTGTGGGGTGTCATAGATCCCTAACCAAAAATATGCAATTCGACATAAGTCACCCCTAGAATTAGTCCCAATTTAATTTACTTATGCCAAGTCCCCCATAGAATTATTGTTGACTGCCTTGCTACTCTAGACCCTCATAGTATTGCCAACAAACGCCCAGTCACTAAAAATTAATTATTTTAATTAGTCTCTTATTTTCTCTATTAGTCTACTCACTTTCAGAACGGACCAATACTACGAACCTCTTATTTTCCCTAATCAGTCGTTGCTATCGGAACAGACTCCAGCTACGCCTGCTTATTAATTTATTTAATTTAAACTTAACGCCAATCTTAAGTTTATTAATAAGCGTACTTTCCTTTATGTAACTTTTCTGTCATTTCATATGTTGCATGTAAATTTTAAGGTTGTCTTTAAACATCTCTTTTGTTTGATTTATTTGCACAACCCAACCCTCGTCATTCACATATATCCAAAAAAAATTCAAAGTTACAATTCATCTTGTCCTTTCTTTTTCAATTAAGCCCAATCTATCATTTTTACACATATTTCTTATTTTTTCCAATTGCGCTACTATTGCCAATTTCATTCTTTAAACCCAGATTTGCACATAAACAAGAAAGAATAAAAGGTTAGGCTCAAGAAGACGAAAACTCACATTAAAATAAAAAAGGAAATGGCTAAGGCTCTTGCATGAACTAGGCTCTAGTAAAATAGAACAAATATGAAATAGAATAGGGTTGATACTGAACTGTGATAAAATTACATACTAGGAACAAGATATATATGAACTGAATAAAACTACAGTAACAGATCTACTAAGATAAACTAAAGAAAAGGGATGGAGGTAGAATTAGATTTATGTAGATTATTGGCAGAAAAGAGAATAGAAATCGGAAGGAATATATGAATATCCCTAAAAGATATATGCAAAATAAAGCCTCGATACTCCATTAGAATTATATCTGAAAGAGGGTTATTTGAAAGGAGACAGGGAAATGGAGTAGTGAGATTTAGGTTAGGTTTTGGAGGCTATTTATAATATTGCTAGGGTGTCTAGGTTCGTTGGATTTTAGGATAAGATTTTAGACCATTAAATCTAGGAATACTCCAGAAGAACGCACCCCAAAACGAACCAGAAAGATCAACAACGTGCACACCAAAGTTGTTTACAACACCCAAGTGGGTTGACCCCTTGGTCGACCCACTTGGTGTCTGGGTCGACCTCCAGGTTGACCCGGTTGATGGCTAAGTCGCCCACCTATGCGTGATTTACGACTTAATTTATTTGAACATTTATTCTATTTTAAATTCGAATTTAAACTTGTTTATTTTATATTTTCCTCATTTTAAGTCAGATTTTAACAAACCAAGGGTTTATCTTAGCCAGGTTTTCGTAACGACCTAATGGCGCAACCCCCATTGCCCATTTTCTAACATTTTTCAAATTAATATTTTTTTTCTTATCTTTTAATTAATTTGTTGTATTAAACTTTGGATTGTTACACATATAACACAGTGAACACAAATGATTTATAGCACCTACCATTTCGATGATGCATAAGATTACGAAAACATGATTATGTAGAAAAACTCTAAAACAAGCTAGAATTTTAAAATAATAGAAGCAAAACATGTGTAATTAAGTACAAAAATGCTGGAACATGCTAGCATCATAAAATAATAAAAGTGATAAAATCAATATGCTTGTTTTACATTTAACAATGTGATCACGAACAATGTATGTTTCTATGATGCATTATGTTATGAAGGCATAATTGAGTAAACCAAAAAAGCTAAATGATGCTAGCCTTTTAATAATGCAATAGGTTTTTAACATCCCCTTTATCACTAAAAAATTTAATGTTATTGAAAACATAGTTATTTATATGAAATGATAAATGATTTTAGCATAGGATGACAAAGAAATTCAAATTCAGAATTATCAAGTCAAGCAATTGGAGAATGAACTAAAAGAAGTGAAAAGAGAAACATGGGAGGAAAAGCAGTTAAGAAAAAAGAAAAAGGAAAAAGTGAGGAAAAATTAGTACAAAAGGAGAAAAAAAAATAACAATGCTTAAATCAAAGCTTCAACAAAATGGAAGGAAGAATAAAAAGCAAACGTTGAGAAAGTTTTGAAAATATTACCCTTTCTTCGTTCGAACTATTCAGCATAGAAAAATTTAGAGCTCGTGAAGAACAACACAAAGAAAAGGAGAAACAACATAAGAAGGGTGAAGGAAAAAGAAATGAGCCTCAATAAAATTTCACCAAACTCAATGATTCAGAAGTTGAAATCAAAAAAGAGAAGGCCAAAAGTTAATCCTCATTTTCAATTTGCGGTACTTTACCACAAAAGAAATAAGAAAGGATGAAAAAGTCAGTGAAAAACCAAAGAAAACAAATGACGAAAAATAGGAAATTACAATGAAGAATGATGTGAAAAGGAGGATAAAAGAGGAAAAAAAATCAAAGATGAAGGAGAGGACAAAAAAATTCACCATCGAAAGAAGAGGAAGAAAGCAAAGAAGATGAAGAATAAAGCAGTGAAAAGAATTCACCGATCGAAGAAGATGGTAGTGCAAAGAATTCGCCGACCGAAAATGACAGCACGTAAGAAGAACATTTTCAAGAAGAAAATACGAATGAGGGCAAACAAAACAAAGAAGAATCAGGTACAAGTGATGAAGATGAATAAAAAGAAAATATGGGTGTCGAAAATTATTCCTCAAAAAGAAAACTCTATCGACAAAGAAACATTTTAAAAAGCCTAATATTGCAGCTTCTAGAAACACACAAAAAGGACACTATAAGGGCATTATTTGCATGAGAGGACAAGTCAAAGTAAGTATTTTGTACTACTTAAAAGCTTAAATCATTTAGAAGAATCTATATTATTTTAATGATTTGAAATTATAACATTATATAGCATGATTGCGTAGCATAATGATGATGACAAAAGAGGGGGGATGACCATTGTACAATTCACAAAAGAACAATTGCAATTTAAAGAATTTACGGACAAATAGGTAAATATGAAATAACACTTCTATAAATCTAACTTCAATTTATAGAATTTGTCATTGTAATGCCTTAGCCTTAGTATGTAGAGAGTGCTTAAAGATTTCATGATGTTTGACCCTACCCATGTTTGTAATTATGTCTTCTTAAACTACATTGTCTGTTATTCATCTGCTAGTTGTAGCAACATTTTTTGATGATAGTAACTGTTATATTTGGTGAAAATTGATGATGTTATTTGTCAGTAATGATAGTCTTACCTATAACTATTTAGAAATGCATTATTTTTCTTCTTTTTATCGTTTGTCTGTATTTTGATTTATCATATAAAATCAGAAGATTTCACTATTGTTAATCATTAAAATTTTGATTTTAAGTAACTGAACTTATTTGGTGTATAGTAGTCAAACTACTAAGATAAATTAATATGGTTATGTTTTCATAGTTATTAATAAACAAACCATAAATTGTTATCAAGATTTGCATTGAGCTGTAAATTGCCCAAAAGCTATATAAATCACTAAATAAAACTTTCGACATTAAACACTATAATGAATGTCTTTGATGGAGGTTATTGTATTTACTTATGCTAAAGTGGGGTGTGTGTGTGTGTGTGTGTTTAAAATACTAAATTATACTAGCATTATAATATTTATTTGATTAAGCAATGTATCGTCTGTAAAATGATAACTTCCTCTAGCATTTTTAAAATTATTAAATTATGTTAGAATATATACATATACCATAGTTTATAATGATTGTAAATGGCATTTAAAAATTCGGCTGTTATAAAATAATAAAATATTCATACTATCATATATCTCCCATAATATAAAAAATACAAATATTGAAATAGGCAATGTAATATTAATATAAAAAAATTATGTACAAGCATTTTCCATAGTTAAGTTATACGCTAAATCAACATTTTTCTTCTAATGCAGCTTATTGATTGGTTTAAAACAAATATAACAACATACGAACACAACTACATGTTCAGTACAATTATGATAGTAAACAATATTATTTTGCTTTGAAATCGTATATATTGAAGAAGAAAATTAATATTCAATCTTTATTTGGAACCTACTATACAAAATGTTATCCAAGCAACGACTTATCTAATGGTCCAAAATATAGTCATCGATGAATTTATAGAGTTCATATTCTTCCTATTACATTACATCAACCCCTGGACTTTGCTAGCCTTGGACTATGTTCAAATGCAATGGTGTCATTATGATTTTTAAGGCTAAGAAAATCAGCCGCAACATCATAAACAAGCTCTTCTATTGGTAAGATTATTATTATTATTATTATTATTATTATTATTATATATACGTGTGTGTGTGTGTACACACGCTCGTGTGTGTATTGGAAAAAAAGCTAAGTATTTTCCTGTTAGAGGAAAAAAAAAAAGGTAGAATACATATTACGGTAAAAATGGGAGAAAACATAATCTTGAATAAAGATATTGGAAAAAAGTAGATTAAGAAACCACAATCCCACAACAAGAAGTAGCCTCGTAAGCATTATCACATTGTTAATATATTTTTTCAAATAAATGCTAAATTATCAAACCATTATATCTCTATACCATTGTGTTTTACCTTACTGTTGTGGAAGCTCCATCATAATTTCCTTTATAAACCCAATTTAACTTTTACTAGAAATGGTAAACTATAATAACATTAGGTTCACTACAACAAAATGACCATATTACAACGGTGAAAATCTGTTGTAATAAATATTTTACAACGGTGGGCTAACCGTTGTGTATTAAGAAGTTGTAATAGAGTAAAATCTTTTACAACTTTTTTACACCGTTGCAATATATATATTTTACAATATTTTTCCACCGTTGTAACAAATTTTATTACAACAGTTATGCACCATTGCAATAATATCTACTACAACTGTTATGCACTGTTGTGATTGACATTTGGGTTTTTAAAAAAATAGACATTTTTGCAACTGAAAAGAACAATACACTAAATATAGCAATACTCCATAAGCAAATCAGACATTACAGTTATTTGCAAACTAATTTATCAAAATACTCAAATATTCAGTATTACAAACAATAAGTTTTAGACAACGTTTCGTGCATTATTACATACTTGACTGTTACAAAGCAACTTAGTACAAGCACAAGTTATCTACAAAAAATTGCATATTCTACGGGAGTACACTAGTCAAAGAAAACGAAATCTTTACGCCATTTATCTTTTTGGTGCAAGTTCACTGCAATGATCAAACCTGTTGTATAAAAATATGTTTATTGTTAGAAAAATGAACAAAAGTGTTTTTTTAAGCCAACAATACCAAATCTTAATAGCATTAAACATAACTAGCATTCTATATACAAGTTACAAAACACACACTCACAGACACACACACACACACACACACACACACATATATATATATATACACATACATACATGCATACATACATATACATATATACACTACAACAAATTGACCATATTCAGCTTTCCTTTGTCTCCATGCATGATCCATCAGTAGATTCTGTATAGAGCTGCACAACATATGTAAAAGATTGACAAAGGTATTGAGTTTTTCCCACCTACTATATACAGTTATAACTTGAAATGCGCTCAGGTGGATAATCAGCTAGTTCAGACGGCAAGACAAAGGTAGAAGAATGAGGAAATGTTAATTCAACAAAGTAGGAGAGACTAGTTAGTGATAATGTGTAGTCCAGAAAGTTACGTATGGTTACAAAATCATCAAATAGATGGCCTACAACCAAGTTGATAGCTTAACCAGTCAACAAATAAATACAGCAAACGAAACAATTAATTCAACTGAGCCAGTCGGGACCAAAAGTACGGATGTTTCTTCTCAGACTCACTTGCTATCACATGATTAGGTTGTGTAACTAGAACTTACTACTTAGTTCCATGAAGAAAAAAAATGCCATATCAAGTGAATTGGTTGCTTAGAACATTCATGAGTCCTGTCAATCTTTTACATTGCTAGCATAACAATATAATTCTACTTCTATTCTACGTTTAAAAACACAAAACACTTCCAAAAAAATTATCTACCTTGACCAGTAGTTATTGTTAAACTTTTTTTTTTCAATTAGGGCATGTTATGTACTTGATAACACAGCAATTTGCAACAAAGAACACTATATGGCGTACTAAATCCTAACTCCTAAACTAGACTAACAATCAAGTAACAAAGATTCTATAACTGGACTCCATATGAATGTAACAATATAGTTAAAGCATAATTAAATCCAACGCACCAAACATAAACCTAAACATACATATATTCATGCATACTTATAGTTATAGGTCATATAAATTTAACTAAAGAAATTAGGCATAACGGCCAAACCAAGAGCAGCAGATGACAAATCATCATCCTTACCTCTTTCACTCTTCATCCTCTTTGTAATCATCTTGATCGTGTCAACAACCATCCGGATTCAGAGAGGACCCACCAGCATCCGTGATCTTATTCTTCTCGATCTTATATTTCTTCTTCAACGTATCAACCCGACGGGAATTCATGGCATCGGCGACCTTCTGCCACTGCTTCTAAGGAATATTGCCACGATTGAGCTCCATGTACCGATCCCCCCACGCGTCGATAGCACCGACGTCTCTCCGTCGCTCCAGCAATCTTCCTTGTACGGCTATGAGGAGTTCGTCCCTCCTTGTGACGGCGACGTTCTCTTCCGATCCATTGGCAAACCCTAACCCTAGTTCCGATCCATCGGCAAACCTTAACCCTAGATTAACCTTGCGAGGTGAAATCAATTGGGGGAGAATGACTTGATTAGGGAGTTTGGGGAACTAGAAGGTGGTGAGGAAAAATTTTAATTGAAGATTAACCTAGCGACTAGAGAGGTGAAATAAATTGGGGGAGAACGACTTCGGATTTTCGGGAACTGGAAAGCGCGGCCCGTTGAAAATTTTACTTGCTGCCTTTTTCCCTTCTAAATTTTGAACCTGGTTAATTTTGTTTTAATTAACGCTATGGGTTCATGACTGTTAATGTTTCAATGGTTTGCAAATAACATTAACTGTTTGATTGATTAACCACTCTTAACAATTAAATCAATTCTACAGTTAAGCCATTCAAATATTTCACTTCGACTTTGAAGTTCATTCATTCTAAAAAAAATAGAGAGAGTTTAACGTTAAAATTTTGCAAAAAAGAGAGTTAACAAGTTTTCGTAAATTTTAATTATTTTATAAACTTCTAAATTTACTTTAAAAAAATATTTTTTTTTCTTTTATGAATTTATGAAAATTTCAAAATTTTATAAATATTTTAAAATAAAATTAAGGAATTTCCAAGAATTTAAACTTTATGGTAGCATCATTTGAATGCTAATGATAAATATTAGCTTTGTATAGTAAGGATCACTTAAGTGCTAAATATTAAATGTTGTTTTGTTAATTTTACTTCTTAATTATTAATAGTAATTTTTAATTATTAATAATCGGTTATAATTATTAAATAATATTATTATATTTATTTTTTCAATATATACCATAATAATGATTTAATAAATTATTTAGTATTATTTATTTTTTCAATATATAATAATAATAATGAAAATAATTAATATTAAAATATAGTCATATATTACAACAGTCAAAAAATAAAAGTTGTGATAGGCTTTTATTACAACTGTCAAAATAGCACAGTTGTTAAGAATAAATTTATTACAACTTTTTTGGAAAAAAGTTGTAAAAAAAATTTATTACAACGATGTTTTTACCACCATTGTAAAATTAAAGTTATAATATGGTGTTTTTGTTGTAGTGTAAGAAAAAATCCAAATGATTATAACATTGTATTTTGGTACCACTAACCTTCTAACTAATGTGGCGAATCACATACATAGAATATACCATTATTATTTTATCATATGTTTTTTGTAAATCAGTTGAAATGCACATATTATTTGATGGTCTTCCAAAAAAAGTATTTTTTTTTTCAATTATTTCTTTTTGGACTGAATGCATTTTGATTCATCAATATTCAATTATTCATAAGATGCTTGTCTTATTGCAAACTAAATTTTAGTATGCTAAGAAAATGCTAAATCAATTTTATTCCTATTGCACATTAAATTTTAATATGTTAAGAAGTACTAAATCATTTCATTCCTATTGCACACTAAATTATTAGACGCCAGTAATAGTCTCACGCTTTTTTATGGACTTTAATTGCCAAAGAAATATCAAAAAATCAAGTTCATTTCTGTAGCGTAAACAATCTTCCAACCTGATTTATATGTAAGGCACTAAAGAATGAAACAGTGTTGTACCTACACAAATCATACTCACCCTATATATGAATCTCTTAAGGAAACTAAAATTAGTAATTGGAACGAAACACCATCCCATATGTTCTAGTTTAACAATGAAATTCAAATGCCAAATCCAAAATACAAACATATAGGCACTATAAACTGGAAAATAATGTGCTAAATCCAAATCTGAAAAAGGCCCAAAATAATGAACTTTGAAAATTGTTGACAATTGAGTGGCAGTTCAACCAAAGTCCCTAATTTTCTGAATCTAAGCACAAATTTTAGTTAACTGACATGGGATGTGATAACATAATGTCATTTTAATTTGTTAAGAAAATGCTAAATGATCATAACATTGCATTTCTTATACTAATGCTTACTTATTTTTAAATTTACAGTAATGACTGTGCATTATTTGTGATAAAATTCATCTTGGGATTGGATAGGGACTCGAATCTCCCAAAAGAATACAAACAAGGTGATATCAACATTTTTAGATATGAGATTCTGTCTGATATTGTGAATGATCCAGGAAGAAGTTAGAATATAAAGACTTTACAAACTCATCATTGGACGAAATTAAGAAGTCTCTAAAGAGAAATGAACTTAAATAGATAGTTGAATTAGGGTAGACTAAATTGACGATGAAGTGCCATTTCTAGTTCAATTTGAAATTGTTGTATTAACATTGAGTTGCTAATAGATGGTTATTCTTAGATGATTCTTAGAGTTACTTTATTTAATGTTTTTGTTAATCATATTAGTTCTAGATATGTTGATGTTTAGCTCAGTGTTTAACATCTGATTGTTCTGGTCTCACATCTACTTTGGTCTATCAAAGGTGTTGTTATGCTCAGCTACTAGAGACCTCGTTTAGGCATGCACGTGAACTAGCTTGTCTCCTCTACAACTCGTGTTAGTTGGCACAACAGATAATACTCTCTTGTTTGGTTGCAAATGCTCGATCATAAAGTCGTGTTTTCGTCCGCTTGGATTGAGAGGGTGGAGAGCATTGACTCTATCTGTAGATTGCAAGATTATTAGGGGATAAACAACTTTTACATTTCATTTGGGCATGTTGTTCTAATAGGTGGAGTTTTTCAAGTGTGTTAGAGAAGATTTATTTGTTCATAACATGAATTATTAGAGAATGCTATACCTAATTAGCATGCTACTTTACATACTTAAATTCCCCCACACCCACAAAAAAACATCACAGTCGGTTCTTTCAAATGTACAAGTAATAATCATTATTATATTACTGATAATCTTTGCTTTTGAAAAGTAGCATCAGACAATTTATGACTATACAACCCTAACCTCTTTACTGTATACTAAATTAAAAATCCTAGACACAAATAGCATTACTATAATGAATTGTTTATACATAATGATCAATACCCAAAATGTATTGTTTAACCAAAAAAACATGAAATGCGAAAGGCAACTGGATACCAAAAATAATTGGGTATCTATGAACGTAAAATGCGACCGAATTTCAAAATAAATTGGATACTTGTAGAATTCAATCTACACCCTAGGTATTTGTTTAACAAGCAAACTCAAAAACGCAACAGACAACCGAGTTTCAAACCTAATCGGGTACCTCTAGATGTAAAAGACAACCGAATTTCAAACCTAATCAGGTACCTATGGAAATCGATCTATATCTAAGATATATTGTTTAGCTAAACGAACCCAGAAGCGCAAAAGAAAGCCAGATTCCAAACACAATCGGGTACCCATGTATGTAAAAGACAATCGGATTTCAAATATAATCGGGTACCTATAGAAACCGATCTGCACCCAAGATATATTCTTTAACCAACCAAACCCAGAAGTGCAAAAGACGAACGAATTTCAAACCAAATCAAACAATTATAGATGTAAAAGACAATCGGATTCAAAACATAATCAAGAACCAATGGAAGATGGTCTATATTCAAGATATTTTTTTAACCAAGCAAACCATAGAATATGAAAGACATACTTATGTCAAATCTAATTAGCTGCTTATGGAAATATAAGACAATCGATTTACAAACCTAGTTTTATACTTGTAGATAGCGAAACCGATTGGTAAATTAAATACTATAAGTAGTTATAAAAATTAGTTTCAGATTTAATAGAATAAAATTATTCGAAGAAGGGATATATTCAAAAAATGAGTTATCAGAAAATGCTATACTGAAATACCATTCTGCTTTACCTAAATACCCACCACGTTTGCAAAAAAATAACACAACTAAATCTTTCAAACATGTAAGCAATAACCATCAATATATTGTTGATTATCTTTGCTCACATAAAGTAGCACCACATAGTTTATGATTATACAACTAATAATCAAGTTTGCCAATCCCTTTTACTTTGCAATAAATAAAAAATATTAAATAGAAATAGTGTTAATTTGCTGAATTGATATATAAAAAATCTACTAATAAATATACCAGTAATGACAAACAAAGTACTGCATATTTAAAAACAAAAAATATACAAAAGAAAATAACATACCCAATAAACAAAAACAATCACATAAATTTCACAAATACAAGTCAAGTTTATATTGAAGCAACAATCATCATGTTACATGTCCCAATAAAGTAAAATTACAAAAATAAAACTAAAAAATAAAATTTAGATTTAAATCTTCATTGAAGCTTAGCAATTCCTCTTGTTATGTCCATTTTGACCACACATACTACATTTATTTTCTAATTCTAAGAATAAGAAACACCACCAAGTCTTTTAGTAGAAGGTCTTTTGGTACCTTGAATTTCTTTAAGCAGTTTAATTATGACTTCATCTTCACTGACAATAGGCTTACCAACATTTGGAATTGGATTAACAGCATGCACATACCTAGATCTAAAAGCATCAGCTATAAAATAATATTCCATAAAATCATATGTTGATTGCCTTGATTTATTTATACACTTAAAAGTATGTGCACATGGAAAATCGTTAACTTTCCACTGATTACAACTACATAATCTTTTTGCAAGATCAACATGGTGTGATATGGGGGATTTAATTTAAAAAACATTTTCGAAAGACCAGTATGCATCCTATCAAAAACCATCATTAACTAACTATGACAACAGCTGCTCAATAACTGGGTATAAAATAGTAGTCCACTTATGTCATTCTTTTCTCCTCTTAATCATTTGTTCCATTACCTTAACCCGAATTCCATTTAGATAAGATGCAATAGGCATAAATCTATCATCCACAATCCATGAGTTAAAGCTCACAGTCACATTAGAAGAATATTCTCCATATCTCCTATCTTGAAAAAACAAATCCGTCCAATGTTCTAGAAGTTTATCATTTAAAAAGTTAATTGCAGCAACACCTCTAATTTCTTTGAACTTTAACATATAACGATCAAAATCATATAAATTTAAAGCTCGAATCAAAAGTTTGAACAAATCAACAATGGAAGTATCACCCTTGCAAGCTTTAACCACTGAACCAATACTTTACTCCATGTGAAATGTGCAATAGCTGTGAAAAGAAAATGGGAACACTTTTGGAACACCTAAGATCAAACCCCACTGATGATCAGACATAAAAACTGATGCATGATCTTCATGGAGCATCTCTTTTAGATGCTATAAAAACCAAGTCTTATTCGACTCATTTTCATATAAGACAACTTCCATAGCAAGTGGAAAAAAACTCAGAAAAAAGACGTTACATATTTCAAATACTAACACAAAAAAATGATATACTGATATAGCACAAGCATGTGAAAATATAAATCAATATAATACCTTACAAATGCTATGGTAACAAAAAAAAATGCTAAAACAAACTAGCGTTATTTATTTTATAACTACAACAGTGAAATAAATAGGAAAAAATTAAGTATTATGATATATGGGGGATAAAATGCTAAAATGAAGTAGCATTATGTAATTTATGACTATAGCAGTGAAATAAGTAGGAAAATTGTAGTATTATGACATGTAGGAAAAAATGCTAAAGCAAACTAGCATTATGCATTCCATGACTATAGCAGTGAAACATATAGGAAAAAATGCGGTATTGTGAAACACAGGGAAAAAATGTTATAGTAAACTAGCACAATATTTTGTATTTCATAGCATTCATCATGGGAAAAATTACCATAGTGAAATACACAAGGAAAAAATGCAGTATTTGATAACATTCTATATCAAATTCTATTAGTAGTGCAATACAAAGAAAAAAAATGTTAAAATAAAATATCATTATCACATATAACACAATATTCAATGTTGAATTTATGCATTATTATAATTTCATGTACAATAGGAATATAGTAAACATATAGCACTGGAAATAATAAAAGAGTACTAAAATATAGGGGTGGGTGTGGTTCGGTCTGGTGCGATTCGGAGTTCAAACCGCTTCCGCACTGCATCAAATGGTTGACCAATAATAAAAACCATTATATTAACCGTCTGGTTTCGGTTTGACTTAGGTGTAATATGATTTGATTTTGGTTCAGTCTGGTTTGAACCCGTATTGAATATGAAATAAGAAAATTACTTCTATCAATAATCACTTTACAGCTGTGTGATGTTTGGTCACCTATAGTTTAAAACACATTGTTATCCAAAATAATGATATGAGAACTAATATACTGAAACAATGTTTTTTCCTTTCAGATAACGATTATTATTAATATAGTAAAAACATACGCTGAAAATAGAATATATATCGTTAAAATGAATAGGAACAAGTTATATTTTCATCATAACACTATTAGTGTAGGTATGCGGTTCGGTTCAGTTTAATATGGTTGAGTCAACAGTTCAAACCGCAACCGAACCGTATCAATGCGAGTTGGTTCAGTTTAGAGTATTTCCTTTACAAAGAGAATTCGGTTCGGTTTTTCGCACCGTTTTCGCGGTCCGGTCTGGAAGGTTTCCATATTGCGGTGCGGTTTATGCCACCCCTACTAAAATATATAAAAAATCACCAAATTTCTCAATACTAACAAAGTAAAAAAAACACCATTAAAAAATTGCAAAGAAAAAACTCATACCTCAGTTGCATTTTTTTTTCCAATGGCTGCTAATAAAACACCTAGTCGGCCCTTCAAAAATGTTGCATCTAATAATATCAGAGGACGTCAATGCTAAAAACCATGTAAGCAAGCATTAAGCCCATACTAAACCTTTCAAATTGATTACTTGATGTATTCACATCAAAAGCAACATAACTTCCCGGACTAGTTTTTTTTTTTTTTTTTTTTTTTTTAAAGCATATAAATACCAATTCAAATCTTTATATGACGTAGTATCATCTCCATAATTTCCTTCAAGGACAATTGCTTTCTAGAGTATGCATAATAAAAAGACTGATATTAAATTCTCTTTTAAACTCATTCATAATATCTTTTGGTTTCTTCCTTGGAACATCTCTAATTTGATCAATAATCAAAGATTTAACAAATGCACTAGAAATATGAATTTTCTTAACATCTCTTAACACAGTACCACTAGCATTCATATTAAACTTACTACATTCCTTATACCATGAGCAAATAACAGATACTCTTTTAGGACAATTTTTAACAAAAATCAATTCATGTCCATCTTTCATTTAATAAGTCATTAGAAATTCCCTAATATCCTCGGTGTTATTAAAACAATAACTAATAAAGTACATAAGGTTCATTTGATATCCATTTTCATAATATCTTTCAAATAAGAACTTCGCTCCCCAAGAGACCTAATACTAAAAACCCATTATAAACTAAAGTACTCTAATGATCAGAATTAATTGAAAAACTATTATCAACAATGAACTCCAAAGCACGTAAACAGGACTTAACAATGAGAACAAAAAAGGAACTCTTTTATACATTTGAAAGCACACTAGTATGCAAATTTGAGATAGTATCAACTATGATAACCTTATTTTCCAAAGTACATGATATATCATATATCAATAGAACAAGAAGTAAGGTGCACTCAGTGTTGCCATACAGTATTTTTAATAGCAATTAAGAACAAGTCATATCCAGTCGAAGTGAACAGCCGCTCTCATCAAGTAAAAACAAAAAAAGAACACCATCGCCAACACTCCTACCAATAAATAATGATAAACAGTTTGAGATATAAATTGGAAAGGGTACCATAATATGTAATAAAACATATGCGTTCACACGTAAACACTTCCGGTTCTAAATCGGAAAGGATAAGCACTAATAAATATTAACAAAAGAAAATGGTAACTAAGTACTTGTGTGACATTAAATAAAAAGAAAATGCTAAATGAACATAGCATTTAAATCTGAACTACGAATTCACGACATAAGAAAATCAAATTTGTAATCCTCCTTAATGGCTGAACGCAAATCAGATATATTCGACACAAATATCCTAAAAATCTAGATCGATGGTAATGTAGTAAGCAAAGAAAAGAAAACGAACCAATCCGACCGAAAGTTCATATAGAAATCCACAAATTAGGTTAAATTTACTTTTTGATAGCTGTACGTTGAGTTCGAATCAGCATAAGAAATTTTCATCTAGGAATGATAAATGGACGTAGTCAAAGTGATTTAAATTTCCATTAGAATTTGAAAGAGAAGAATCGTGGAAAAGAGAAAATAAAATAATAAGAAGTTGTGTTTGTTCGATAAGAAAAAAGGCTTCAAGCAAAAATCTAAGAGCAGCGCTTTTTGGTCAAGAAAACGTAAATGTTCATTCGTCAGTCCATTTTCACTTTTTATATGATATATAAAATTTTATAAATAGAGCTTTTTTCCTTGTTTGTGATTTTTCTTATTAAGTTTTCCTAACATAGGTTTTAATAAAACAAATTTTATATCGACTAAATAGATATAATGAAACAAGATAACTACGAGGAAGTGTAATCATTATACGTATTAAAAAAAAAGATAATTTCAATTTAACGTACGAACGTTCAGGATTTTGAACATGCATATTCAAAAATAAAACTTACATGTAAATTATAAAGATAAATATTATATGAACAATGTTGTAATCTTAATTTTACATTATAGACATATAAACAGAGCTTCATTGTATATTCGGGTAATATTTGAAATAAGATGTTTCTTTTTCTATCTAATGGCTCCACATCCGTCTATAGTTTATAACGGAAAATTCAGTTCTATACATCAAGAGTTTTAGAGAATAAAATACAAGTCTCAACAGTACCATTGAAATCACGTACAGCATTAAATGGATGTGCGAAAATTTACGAAAATACCACCCAAGACAAATCTTCCCAGGAAGGGAACCATTCATTCTTCTCAAGTGCTTTCTTGCCGCATTAGCACTTCAGTTCTAACGAGTAACGAGCATGTAAAACCAATAGCACGCAACAACGTGTACGGTAATAATTTTTTCAATCCCTTGTACCAGAAAATAATTGCATGTAGCAAACACACACATATTACCACCTCAGCGAAAAGAATCTTGAAAACAGGAGCTTCAACTTTACAATGAGAATCATATGCTGATCACGCATTTACAATGAGAATCGTCCACTACAACAGACTAATCAGAAGAAAAGAAAAGAAAACCATCCAATAGAAGCAATTAAAAGAACAAATTATGAGCATTGCCCCAAAGCAAAAAGGTAATATGTAAAGCCTATAGTCATGAATGATCATCTTCAGTACCTCTATGTGCTTCCATTTCACTTGCTTTCGTTAGCTTTGCCACAAGCTGCCACATGTTGGATAACTCATTTTCAAGAATAGCTTCTTTTTTCTCGGACTCTTCGACTTTCTTCAAAAGCTCGCATTCTCGTTGTTCTTTTTCCTTTAATGCATTTTCAAGAAGCGATTCCCGGTCTTTTTTCTTGTTTACAGTTTGGCTCTCTCGTCTGATACTTGTCCTTGGTCCACTGTTAACTGGTCTCCTTTGTGAATTACTATTTCTCAAAGAAGACAACTCGGCTAATAATTTTTCCTTGTCTTTCATTAGCTTTGTAACTTCTTCAGAAAGTGCTCTTAGTTCTACACCTGCTGCTGCAGCTAAACCTTTCGCATATGCACTCTCCTCAGTTAGTTTTTGGTTTCGGATTTCAAGTTGGGATTTTGATTCTGTGACTTGTGTTAATTTTAGTTTCAGCTCTTCTATCTCAGATTCCTGCACATGTAACAGATGTCCGTAGATGAGACTAAAGGTTAAAAGGAAAGCAACTCAGGCACAGAACACGATCAAAACCAAGTTACAAAAGAACTTGTCCAGATCTGTACGAAAACATGGATTAGTGACCACCACCTGATACGCAGCATTTCAAAGTCTACACTGACAAGTTCATTGTATAATAATCAAACAGAACATTAAATGGGTTTTTTTTCCTCACAGAAATGCCCAAGAATCAAATTTGAGATTTATTATTTCTTAAATAGAAACAACAATTTGTCCTTCAGCATATAGAAAAAAAATTCAAATTTACGAAGACAATTAAAAAATAGCAAAAATGATAGCAAATGCCAAAGAAGATTCAGTTTGAAGAAAATACGATAAATCTACCAAAAACCAATAAATTATAAAACTGATGACAAAAGTACAACATATCAAAATAGTCAAACTTCAAACAAACCTATTAGTTAAACATACAAGTTGTATCAAAACAGATGACATGGCCTTTTCTGAAGTTTTCACATCCCCAAGTCAGAGAATAGGACAAGCAAAAAACCAACTTGAATCTATGGTCACTTAGTCAAAAATGACATCGGTTTATTTTGATTTTCATCGGCATTGATTTTAAGAATTCTCAAAACCCAGAGCATGTAAATTCTCAAACATAATACGTTTAACCTTTGGTGGTCATTTCTTTAGTTCCAGTTGAAGGGTTATTTTTTGCATCTACTGCAACCAAAGTTCAAAAACAACGTTTCAATCTCAGTTTCAATCAACTGAAAATTTTCTAATTTCAGTTAACTTTGAAAATATGAAAAGTTTCTGTTTTGATTTCGGTTCCAATCCCTTTCAAAATTTGTGATGAAAATGTAATGATAAGTATTGTAGACAAGTTTCAAAACGTTAAAGAAATTGTCTGCTCAGAAAACAGACAAACAATCTACTAAAGATATCAAAAAACGAAAATTAAAATATTAAGAATCAAAATCAAAGACAAGAACACTCGAGGATTCTTAGAGTGGCCCGGCAAAATCTTAAGCCTATGTCAACTATGAATATTATCTTGGAAACCTTTCACGATTATAACCAAATTTACAATGATTTCATATCTAAAAATAAATTTATCTTAAAAATGATACCTATTCATTACAGAAACTGAAGTAAGATCTCCCCTCTTTTTTTCAAGTGCAAAAGATCGCTTTTTATCATATTCGAAAAACCAGCGTGAGGCACGCCTCAAGGTAAGGCGCAAATCAAAATGTGTTTTCCTCAGATGTGCATGCCTCAAACAATTGAGGCGCAAAAAACGCATGCCTCGGGTTCTTTCTGCTAAATCTGACATTTTCATTCAGAAACACTATTTTTCTCTATCTTTCGTTGCTCGTTTTGCCCTCCAGCATTGAGGACCAAAACCCCTCATGCAAATGCAACTGGAGTCTGGAATTACTTTGATTTCGGTTATCGGAATCGATTTTGATTCCACTTAATGGAATCAAGTCGATTCTAGCATCCAGAATGGACTTTGATTCCAGATCAAAGTCGATTCAATCATCGGAATCAAAATCGATCCAATTCCAGGTGCTGGAATCGACTCGATTCTGTTTAAGTGGAATTGAGCTTAATTCCACTTACCGGAATCAATTAAGCAATTATTTTTCTTTTTTATTATAACAAACTACTTACCTAAATGAATTTTTTTTCCTCGTGCTTAGTGTAGACTGATATGAGTATTTTGTTTGAACTGTTTGGAATGCTTCAAGTTTCTTAATATTTGACAGTTCATGTTATTTTATATCTAAATCTCATTATATGTTTTATGTTTTTCTTTTATCTGCACCTTAACATTTCAATGCTAATGCCTCGCCTCATGGATCCGGAAATGCCTCGCATACATTTTTGCCTTTTAAAATTATCAATTTTATATGTGAATCCCTTTACAAAGTCAGCAAAATGAGTTGAATTCCTTTACCACAGTCAGTAAAATAAATTTTAAAAAATAATCGTCCAAATCCCAACTATGCAGCCACGCGGAAGTTGTCAAAATGAAAGGTATGTCAACAATCAAATCTTTCGGTATCACTTTGATCGATGTCAAACGATTTTATTTGTTCACTCTTAGCATTTTCTTCAGACATGCTAAAGCCATTAAACTTTGTATCTTCGTGACAAAATTACCCATATAAGATCGCTATACTGTTTAGTTCTACTCCAAAAAAATTATCTTGAACTTGCAAGTGGTATCATCCATAGACTAGAGTGCATCCCCCCTTGACTAAAATCGTTTGGGACCGATTTCGCAAAACCAGTCAGTACCAGACCAACCAGTTTCCAAAACCAGCTGTTGATTGGTTCTGTTTGCTCAATCCTTAGCCCAGCTTAAGTTCTCTTTGTTCTTCAATCTCGACATCTCCTAAGCTTCTTGAATCATTTTTCCATCACTTTGAAATCCAATTCCAATGAGATACCACTTAGCTCATATACCGAATAACGCTTGCCCCTCCACAAAGTATGCTTTTGTGAAAACAAATCATGCTTTGGATTGAGATGAGTATCTGAATTCAATCTGCAATGATGTTCGTATCATCTGTACTGTTGCGTTCACTCTGAGAATGTTGACACATCACTTCATACAGTTATCGAATCACATGATTTCTACAGATATAAAACTTGAAGTCACATATCCAAAGTGGTCGACCATTGCTGAGAATGTTCTGAAACCTACTCCTCGTCGCGCAGTTTTCTTTTCATTTTCTCATATAATTTTTAAACAAATAATCATCCCATACGGTGCCGACCGATTGACTTTGATCGGCACTGAACGGTTTCCTAAGTGTTGTATATATAAAAAAAACACTTAAAAAGATTCTAACTCCTCACATTTTCTTCCTTTGCTTCCTTGCTTTATGCCTTTTCGTTTTACAACTCATAGCACCGTCGTCTTTATAGTCTTCACCAGCGCAGCCAATCACGTCTTGAGCCTCTGATCGTCGCCGATCCCTCAACAAATCTTAATCATTTTCCCTTCTTGGGTTATCGCCTCCAAGTCACAAGATTTCGACCGAAACACGGAAATTTCGGTCATTCCGTTCTGCTTTTTGCAGGGACCAAAGCAAAATCAAATTGAAACATCGGTTCCACATAATTATTGAAATTCAAATTTTACAAAGAAAATTAAAAAGTAATTAATTTGAGTTTGAAACATATTAATATTCAGAATCTAAAATCTTAACTTCAAAAACATGCAAAATCACAAAATAAATTTAGTGTAACGAACAGAGTTAAATCCAAAGTTATAAAATAATTATTTTTGTAAATATTTATAATTAATCAATACCGTTCGTCTATGTGTTATTTTCTAATTAAGTATAAATTACACATCTTATTTTAATTATATATAATATATACACAAGTAATTATATGAAATAAATAATGGATCCAAAACTGAAATCCCAAAATTTACGAATTAGATCGAAATTTCCAAAATTACAAAAGAGCCAAACCGAGATCTTGAACCTCAAGTCCAATATAAATATTATCTCGAACTGATTTCACAATTACAACTAAATACACAACGATTTCATATCTAGAAATAAATTGATTAAAAGACGACAACAATTCGTTCTAAAACTCAAGTTAAAACTTCCCCTCCCTTTTTCAAGCCCAAAAAGATTGCCTTTTAGAGGCATATTCCTCCATCATATTTGGGAAAACAAATATGAACAAGTAGTCATCATAATACCAGTATATAGCCACGTAGAAGTCGTCAAAACAAAAATATCTCAACAATCAAACTGTTCGGTACCGATTTTGATCGATGCCGAGCGGTTCACTTGCTCGCTTCTTAGTATTTTCTTCATATATGTTAAAGTCTTCAAGCTTTGGATAATCGTGACAAAACGGTCCATCTAGAACCATTTGGCACCGAACAGTTCTGCTCCCTCCAAAACTTGTTTTTTCCTCCACCTTACATGTAGTATCATCCAAGGACAAGACTGGATCTCAACTTGACTATAAAAATTCGATATTGACCCTTCAAAACCGATCGGCATTGATTGTTTTTGTTGATCCAATACCATTGTTTTAAAAAAAAAGCCTCGATACTCGTCTTAAGGAGCGCCTCGAGGAAATAAAAGACAGAACGCCTTGAGGTTTATTCCAAAAAGTTTTTTACCTTTAAAGCTTACGCCTCAACAACTTGAGGCATACAAAGCGCATAAAGCGAACGCCTCGCATGCCTCAAGCAGCTGAGGCGTATGACTTAAAAAAAAATTCATCTTTAGTTGCAGATATTGACACTGATAAAAGTTATTAAACTTTAATTATTTAATGGAAATAAAAAAGGATAAAATTTAAGAAAATAAAAATTAACATTTTTTTACTTTTCAATTTCAATATCGACATGATCAATTAAGATTGTTTATGAAATAATGATCATGCGCAATGTAATAAATTTTCTCATTGTTATTTAAAGAATGTTTTTCAATAAACTTTGTTAATTCTTGGAATAAATTTTGCAGATCGATTTGAATTGATGGAATGTACCAAAATTGGAGTTTGATGGAATCTTCAAAAGTTCTAAGAAATCAAAATTTGAATCATAAGATTTTTGATTATTTATTTTTAATCTATAATAAAAATATATACTTAGTAAAAATCAAATCTTAAATTGCTTGTTTTTCAACTTTTGCATCAGTTATTTTAAAACGTTAGAATACTTTATTTGTTTTGCGTTTTATTTTTACCCGAAAAGCTTACGCCTCAACATTTCGAGACTTACGCCTCACCTCGTAGACCTGAAAACGCCTCAAGTACGCCTTGCGTTTTAAAACTTTGTTCAATACTTAGCCCAAATTCTTGAATTTCCTTCATTCTTCAATCTTGACATCTCCCAAACTTCCAAGTCCATTTCTTTGTTGGTTCGAAGTCCAGATCCACTGAGATGTCACTTGGCTCAAATACCGGATAACAAAAATAAAATAACATCACACCACGCTATTATACCAAAAACAATTACGTTGAAAGGTTGCTACATGTATTTGACTCCTTGAACACAAATAAAGCAGCCCAAGAACATAATATATGAAACCCAACTCATATTCCTCCTTTTCCATGTATTAGTCACCCGCTTTCTATAGGATTGGGCATATACTAGTTAAACCAACTAAACCAATTAAATTTGACCGAATTTGTTTTGTTTTGGTAGCTAATTGATTTTGGTTTTTGTTTTTGTATTTATTTGGTTCATTAGTTGGAAATGGTTTTGAATAATTGAAAACCAAACCAACCAATTAAACCAAATATAAAAACCAAATTATTTTAAAATAATTAAATTACTACCGAAAATACTATTATTTACAATTGTTTTTGTAATCTCATGTTTATATTTTTTAAATATAGATTTGTTTTTCAAAATGTTTGTTTGATGACCAAATTATTTGTTTCAATCTCATATTGTATCAACAACCAGAAAATCAAATTATCTTTTAGATAAGCCGAATAAACCAACCAAACCAAATCAATAATTGTCGGTTTGGTTAGTTCTGATTTTGGAAAATACCGGCTTGGCTCGGTTCAGTTTATGTTTATTGAATAGTTATTTTGGTTTCATATTTTTGAATGGTTTCAAAATTCAAACCAAATCAATCATTTGTTCATCCTTAACCCAATTAGGGTAAAAAAAACACAAATAGAGTTGACTTACCCCTAGCCCAACTAGGGCAAGAAAACACAAAAATAGAGTTGACTGTTTCCAATGAAGCTTGAATGAATCTCGTCGCTACTGGACAAAGCTCGAATTAAGTCGTTTAATGCTTAATAAAGCTTGATGCTACTCGAAGCTCGAATTTGGAAAGAATGCGAATACACTTGATTTTGATAAGCAAGGTAGTATTTGGTTCCTACTTAGACTCGAATTAGGTTTTACTTAAATTATCCAAAAACGGAATTTCTCTTTGGTTTTGGATCATCACTAGCAGATATTGATCAAGCAACATCAAAATTTTAGGGTACTGACAGTATCTCAAACTTGATTATAACCTTTGAAATTCCTTTTATGGATAAGTACTGGAAATAAATAGAATTGATGTATGTGCCTAAGCGAAGCGTAGTTCATTTTCAATCTTTTTTTTTTTTTTTTTTGTTATCCATTTATAATTTATCAATTCTTTAGTTGACAAAAGCATAATGCATTGAGTCAACTAATGCACGTAACCAAGCGGATTTACAACGAGGTCACTTTTGATATTGTTACACTGTACAAAATATTAATGGTTAATGACATCGGATAATGCATTGCATAAAACAGTTTATACATACATTGACCAAAACTTTATCTTTGCTTTTAGATTAATCATTTAATTTGAATGTTAAATTAGAAGATAGGAAAGTCATTGAAGAAAAGAATACACATATAATATAACATTTACTTGTTGAAAAAGCTAAAGAAGATGAAGGAGTATATAAAATTGTTATTGGTTCAATAATGAATGACAAATTTCCTTCAATTGAACTTCAAATTTTGTGACAAATAAAAAATATTTTTTCTTTGTGAACTTAGTAAACTAACAAATAAGTATATACCACAATATTATATGTTTAGAGCAAGGAAGCTCCAAATGTATTTCTCACGTTTGAATCAGGTAATGTTTGATATCCGATAAGGATACAATTAGAGGTTCAAATAAGAAAGTCAAATCGTCCAAACATTAGCCTTTTAACGAGAAAAATGGGGGGAACACTGTATATAATATGCAATAGTTGAATTTAATTTTAATTGTTTTCACTGATACATCAACAATCACAAAGGTTTGAATCATTAGCAAGTAATATTAGTTTTAAATGTTACTCAACTCTTTTATCCTCCATTACATGTATAAACTTTAAAGAACAGTTATCACTCACCAATACTAAATTAGAAAGACTGGAAAAGCTAAAGAAGAAGAAGAAGAAGAATGCACATAAATTATGTGTTGTTATTTGATCTAGGAGTTGAAGATGACGACGAAAACTGATAAAATTGTTGTTATTGGCTCAATAATGAATGATGACTATCCTTTGACCGGAACTCAAATTTTGCGGAAAATACATGAAATTATATTATTGTCAATTTGCCATTCGACTTAGTAAATTAATAAATAAGTGTATACCACAATAATTATATGTATAGAGCAGGGAAGCTCCAAAGGTAATCTCTCACGCTCAAATCATGTGACATTTGATATCAGAGAAGGATACAAAGGTTCTAGGAAGAAAGTCAAAACATTCTAAAGTTATTTTTTTAAAAAGAGGAAAATGGAACGTGATTAATGTATATAAAATACAATTATTAAATTTTTTATTTAATTGTTTCCACTGATATGCCACCAATAAAAAAGGTTTGAGTCATTGGTAGGTAATGTTTCGATTAATTTATCTTCCATTTACATGTGGCACGCTACATTTGGTTGAAACTTGAAAGTAAATTAATATTTATTTGCTAATCTAGATTTCCTGCATTTGAAGAAGGAAAATCGAATGTTATAACTAGTTGTAATGAATTTAAAAAGGCAGAGGGATGTTAAGAGTTTACATCAAGGTTTGTCTCTCTACCCTATTTGGTCTATACAAAGTTTGCAGCAGCAACATAAAAATTAAGATGGTAACAATGTTCAATTAATTTGATAATATATTTCAGTGTACTTACTTATTTTTATTCTAACATTTCCTTTGCGAGTTTAGGTATGAGAACAGTAAGAAAAAAATTCTCTAAAACGAATTTTGTTTCACCAATCTTTGTTAATTTGCTATTTACTACTGTCGTGTTCTGAGCTTGATGCATCATTGATGTTATTGGTTGATTGTCTTTTTGTGTGTGTGTGTGTGTGTGTGTGTGTGTGTGTGTGCACGCGCGCGCGCATCCCTCTCTCTCCCTCCCTCTATGATTCGATTTACATTTCGATTCAAACTTAGTCAAAACAGCAATTGAATAAAAAATATCTCAGTCATACTAACATATTTTATATACTTATTTGGATTCACAATTCCAATTATAATGTTTCAAACTTTGTTAATTTGCTATTCACTGCTGTCGTGTTTTGAGTTTGATGCATCATTGATACTATTGGTTGATTGTCTTTGTTTTTGTGTATATATATATAATATATATCCCTCCCTCTCTCCCTCTCTCCCTCTCTCCCTCCCTTTACGATTCGATTTACATTCCGATTCAAATTTAGTCAAAACTGCAATTGAATAAAAAATGTCCCAGTCATACTAACATATTTTATATACTTATTTGGATTCACAATTCCAATTATAATGTTTCAAATTTCCACTTATAATGTTTCAAAATAAATAGAAAGGGAATAAGTGAGGAAATTGAGTTTTAAGTTGAATGGTAGAAGTTTAAGTATAAAAATCAACTCTAAAGTGTGTAAAAACCTTAAAATATGAATCTGTTGAATCTACGGTTTACAATACTAAATCCCATTTCGATTTAAAGCTTGAATTTTACGATATGCAATTTATATTTCATTTTTGAAAATCTTGCATTGATAGTACAAAACAGTAGAATTCACAAGATTGAAATACCTTATGACTGGTCATGTTAAATATTTGAAAGGGGCAAACAATGATTCAGTCATAGTTAGAGACATAATTAGTTGAATCATATCACATAAACAAGTGTTTATTCAATTTTCGCAGTATTTTTCTTCTAACATATTAAGACAGAACTGACCATGTGTGCCTGTTGAGGCAACTCGTTTAGTGATGGTGGCCGTTCTCTACTTAAAGATGTATGCAGTGGCGTCGAAAGCTGTTGTTTCAAAGAAGCTACCAACTCGTGCAACTTTTCACATTCGAGATTCTGCATTTTAGGGATAATATTAATATCCTATTGACTTAATTAGTACTCTAAAATTCAATTCACCTTCTGTTGAAGTTGATCTTGTAGTACTCTATTATCTGCAGTTTTCACCTGTGCAACATGCAGAAAGTTAGAAAAATGTTGAATAAAATTTTACCTGGATGATCCTCCAAGAATCGAAATGCTAAATCAGAAGGTATAAAGCATTACTTGTTGAAAATCAATATGGGGATCTTGGAGGATCCACACAAACAAAAATATTAAAAAATGTCAGAATAATTTATGAATACCTCAAGTTCAAATGATTTCTCGTTCAATTGGTCTAATAGCTCATCATATGACTGCAAATTGTATAGCATGGTGGATATTTTAAAGGCATTAGACAAAAAGAAAATCAACCATGCACAAAGGGATAACAATCTTACTGGTGTAATCCCTAAATTATCATTTTGAGAAACTGGATAATTTTGAGCAACTGAAATTGAATCGGCCATTTGTTTCTTCAAAGAAGCAATCTGCAAGTTCTTCATCTTTATCTCATCTTTAACTTTTTCCATCTCCAACTGCAAGTTTTGATGATTATAAACAAGGTGAGTTGACGAAAAAGTTTCAATTTCAATGGTGAAAACTCTGTTACTTTTCTTATAGCCTTGGTCCCTCGTATACATTTCATGAAAATCAATTAGTTATAATAAAGTAAAATGAAGTATGTTTGGAAGGCAAAGTGATGAGAATAATAATGGTAAGTTCCGATGAAAATATTACAAGGCAATACAGAAACATTTACTTGAATATGTTCCTTGTTAGGGCTCTTGGCTGCTTCATCCATCAGACGTTTTAGAATACTGTAATGTAGAGCCACCTCCCCAGACAAAATTTTTACTTGCTCTCTTAATAGATCGACATGGTCAATAGTTTTCATGCTAGTCTGGCAACAAAAAACATGTAATTGCATATTAAATGTTTTACATTATCTTGTTCTACCAATTGCATCTGTCACAGTCCAACTTCTTATGAATCAAAGGTTATCTTAATGGGTTTTAGAAAAGAAGGTTCAAACTTCAGAGTTCAAAATTTATGCTTTGATTTAAAAATATAGAGTACATGTAACGGCAGCATGGAATTACAGAGCCGATTCTCTAATGCCAGTTGCTCTGGGCTTAATGGAAAGAAAAAAAAAATTTACTTCATACTGTCACCAACCAAATTTGAACCTATCATCTATTTATAAGAGATTTGTTGCACAACCAACCAGTCTAAAGAACCTTATGTTGATAGGATATATAACACAATTTTATTTTAAAAATATTGTTATTCAATTGTTCTTATTTTTTATCGTGATAGTTGGGGGTTGGGCGTGAGGATTCCTACGCAATTGTCTAGCTAGCTTAGCCTCTAAATGGGTATGCATACAAATCGTAATACAGTACATGCAGCGGGAGAATACAAATCGATGTACATACCAGTGATGTATTTGGGAGAGAGATATTGCCAGGTGCTTCTCCATCATGGCAAGGACCAGATGGGGAGTCAATACAAACATTTTCTGCATTGTTGAAATTCGAAAATTTGGCCTCGGCAAGAAGGTTAATGCTCTCAGCTTGAGGAGTTGAGGGCGCAGTTAGCGATTTAGTTGCACTTGACTTATCACAGTCAGAGGTTGTCAAAGATGCGATGCTACCATCTCGCTTCTGAAGAAAAAGAATTAAGTTAACATTTTTTACAAGTAGACCTGATTGATCTATAATCATATACAGCGAGTTCTGGAATATAATCATATGCCATGCATTTCTTGCACCAAATATACGATAAAGTTTATCCTGATAATATTTGAACACCAACAAGAATGAACCATCCAAAGAACAAAATATCTATTAAATTAATAACATAAAACAAACATCTCTAAAAAAAAAAAATTATATCTTTACGCTCAGACCCAAATACTGAGTGAGGGCATTTTAGAGTAATGTTGGAAGCATTTACCCTTAGCTTAAACCAATTTAATAATCCTGATTTTCGATTCTTTTTCTCCTCTTTCAAACCATCATCTGCAGTTTCGCTGTAACCTTCAACAGATCCAGAGAAGTCACTACTTTCATTATCCAAAGTCATATCACGTCTTCTATGTGGGAGATAAGCTAGCTGTAAATTTGCAGTCATATTTGTTAATTACATTAAGGATGTCCGATGTAATGCATATACAAATCAGAGCCATTTGCAACACAGCTTGCTTTATTTTTAACTTGTTGCCAGGTCCGGAATGCTGCCCAATCATCCCGAAATTGGGGGACAAATTCAGGTAATTTACCCACTAACAGTAGCTAAAGAATCATTTTCGAGGTGGAAAAATATATCAATTACAAGTGTAAATAACTTGCATCCAACGGTGGCCAAGTACAAGTAGCAAACAAAACACATTATGTGATTCGCAGCAGCAAATATGTTAATAAACCCACAAAAAAGGTTAAATGGATGATATTACAAACCTCCTCTTCACCAAAAGAATGCCATCTTCTAGGACCAGGACGCTGAGAAAATCTTGGTGATTGTGTAGTTTTCGTTGACACTAAAATTAGTTTTGTTAACCGTTGTATCCTTCCAAGCAAAGCAGCCTTGGCCTCTTCTTCTTGCTCTAGTCTTGACTGAAGCTTCACATGACCATCCTCAAGCTATTCATGTTAATTATGTTTCATCATCAGAACCCAGGAGTTATGAAAGTACGACCAAAATATATAAGTGATATGTAACAAGGGTAACATAGTTGAGAACAATGAATATAAGACACACTATACATGTGTAGCAGAAGTGAAATACAATCGATGCAAATATTTGGTTGAACAAAATGTGACTGTCTTGACAGTTTTGCGCTATAAAAAAATTTTGTCTTATGGGAAAAGGAAATATAGGGTGCAGTTAGGTGGCAGATATTGGAAACCGACCGCGAGGGCCTTAATAAAATTGTTAAAAATATAAATTATGATAAATCATAATAAGTGATTTGAAAGGAGTTGGGTGAAATATTCCACGATTCGAAAGATACATGTTATTTTTTTTCTAAAATTTCCATTTTAGCAATTACGGTGAGATTTAATATATAAACGTAATGAATTAATTTGGGGTTCGTCCTGAATGGTATCTTTAGGAATATTGTTCTTGAACCCAACCACAAAAAGGAAGGATCTTTTAAAGTAAAATTAGGGAATTCTCTCCAATTTATTAAATCAAACCGGATTTTTGTAAAAAGTCCAAAATGAATGGAAAATAGCATTTTTGGGTTTATAGTGAACAAGGCTTTTAAATAGCAGTTGTTCTTTAATCCAGGAAAGATAAGATTAATTTCTAGCATTTGGTTAATCATTGAAATCTGATTTTTGAGATTTAAGAATTTATCTCCGATAAAATTAATGAGAACAAATTCCAAAGAGCACGAATATTTAATTAAAAAAATATTCTGGATTAAAATGAAATGAGGTTTATTTTTGTGCATTGGACACATGATTACAAAGATATGCAAGTTATTTGGAAATACCGGGTTTTACTCATTCTAAATAATTATTAAGACGAGTAAAGTCAACGATAAAGACGACGGCTGAAGACCGGGGATCTTCACATCATTTTGAGCTACTGCTGATGTCTTGATTGGGTCGTACACCCAATACAAGGTAATAAGTGGTGGTAGTTTAAAACATACTTGGAAATCGGCCGGACATACGAGGACCTCTCTCCTGTATTTGGGCACATGGTACGAGGAATAAGGTGCTTCCGGTTCCGTTCAGACCCAGAACGGACATGACAATGGATGTGTGTCTGACGTTGTATTTCGCGTTGTATTCGTTGATCTCTGCTAAATATATATTTGTTTGATAGCGGAGAATTTATTTTCTTGCTTAACACCCTTCTCTGAGACGTACGAGCTTAGAGGTTATATATTGGTAGATGATCAATGATGCGGTATGGATTAACAATGTGGCATGTTAAGATGCAATGATCAAGGTTTTTGCTGAAAAGCAGGGCCTTGTGGATGATGATCAAAGCACAACTTTAAGTAGCATACTTTGTGTATAGCGTTAATTTGCGAGCCTCACACCCCGGTATGAGTCAAAAACGAGATAAGAAACGCAGGAAGTGCATACGTTTCTTTCTAGCTAGAAGTTGTGTCATGGTATGAAGTTTAGACATTTTTACTTATGTGGATGATGAATTGCGAGGCGCATCGGATATAGAGCCGACTAAAAGGTTCAAGTGATAGGTCTGATAGGACCGAAAAATGTATTGTTCAGGAATAACCAATCCACAAACGTTAGGTGTGGACCGGCCCTGCAGGATCCAAGAGTTTCCCATAGATGTGATCCTGGATCATCTTGCTAGAGGTGATCCGAATTCGGTAAGGAGACAGACCATCCATTACCTTGACTCATTATGAAAATCTAATTTCCAATACACGACTTTTCGGTTTTAGTTGTAAACCTATATGACGACATAGTAAGATCGTCTATGATTGATACATTTATATCTGAAGTTGTTTGCCACACTATGCACTTATAGTGATATTCAAAAGATTTGTTTTAAATGTATCAAGCATGTTTGGCTATTATAAGGTAAAACTCTATCCTCCGGCTTGCGTTGCATTATGTGATGAGACCTGAGTCTTATAATAGCTTCATTTTTCCTAAAAACATTGCGTTGCTTATAAATTGTTTTATTTCAGAGTATTCATGGGAGTAAACCCGTTCGGTGTTATACGGCGAGGTCCCGTGAATTACCTTATTTTTAAAGTCAAGATTAATAACTGTTTTAGCTTTCACACCAGTCTCATGACTGACTCGGAGTTTATTGTTTTCTACCTAAAATCTGGGTGCCCATATTTTGCAAATTCTTTATATTTCTCAGAATCCTGGATTACGGCTGGAGCTATATTCGGAAAGCTCTGTATCTGTGTATCGCTTTCAGCTGTGTTAGATGATGTAATTACGTTGTGCATTGTATTTATACATTTTATTTTCGCTGCTATGTAAATTATTAATCTTTGATAATATTTTTCTGCTATGTAATATTTATTCGCACTCTGGTATTCTTGTACTCTGATGTAAATTATTGTGAAAACGATAAAGAATTCTAAAGTAGTGTGTTCTAATGCGTCGTGTTCTCGCACAATCCGTATTTTTCCATCTCTTCGGAGTTCGGGGAATTTCGGGCTGCGGCAGTAGGGTGTGAATTGGTCACGGTCGTGATCATAAATATTTCAAATGCAAAACATATTTTCCACAACTAAAGGCCAATTGGTACTGATCTAACTCATGCTCTACATCTATGGCTGAAAAATAAATTCAAATCCCACTGCACAAACTCTTACAAACCAAGGATCTAAGGGACGTATCATTTTTTTGAGTAGAACGGATGTGTAGCGCTAAGGGACGTATCATTGAAAAAACAAGGTTGTAAAAATCACTAGGTGGATGCTAGGCGGCAAACTGGGGACTAGAGAATAATCAAAACTGTGTTTATAAGTTCATTTATATTAGACAACGCTTTAGTATCGGTTTTGTATTGATTGATCCAAGTTGAAATTTCAGGGGTTTGGATAGGCTTAGAAGCAGCCAAAAAGGAAAAAATTTCCTAAAGCATGTAAGCTTATTCAATGCATCAAACCTCAACTAGTGCCTAAGTGGTGCCTAAATACATGTTTAGGTGCTTTATGAGATTGTGAGCCTCAACCAGGTAAGCTTAGGAGGATGGCTATGAGGTAAGCCTCGCATATGCCTAGGCAAGGCCTAGGCGAACACTTAGAATGATTTTTACAACAAAGTTGAAAGCTAATATTTTCTTTGGTGAAAGGTTCGCGTTTTGGGGTCAAACATGCAAGCAGCATGTTAGTTTGTCTTTGTGTGATGTCATATTTGTCCCCATGTTATGACTGGATAAGACTATGCCATCAAATTCTCTGTCTAAGCTCTATTTATTAATTTTGTCACCTAGTACTTAATAGTGTTAAAGCTTTCCATCTTTTCTTTAATAATGTCATTTATTGGCGCTTGGAAGATTCATAAACTTCAACGTGTAGCGCTGGGTTCCTCCCCCAAATAATACATAGGTCAGATCAACGATGGATGGAAATATGGATCTAATGAAGTATTTATCAAAAGTCCAATAAGAATATATTATTGCTTTTACATTTAACAGTAGATACCTTTTGCTTTAAAAGAATAATATCCTCTTCTCCAATATCCTTCAATGGGCTAACAGTCACAATACCCTGTTTTAATTGCTCCAATTCTTCTTTCAAGCTGCGGATCTCATGTTGGTACTTTTTAATCAAGGATTTTTCATCTATAATCTGCATCATTCAGTTCAGATATAAAATATTTAAACTTTTAAATATATTATAGGCACAGCCAAATAGTAGGTTGGGATGCCAACGTGTGTGAAGAACATGTTAAAATTGTATGCAATTTGCCCACACAAATAACATAAATAACATAAAGCACCTTATTTTGTGAAGCTTGGATCTCAATCTGTTTTGCACGGTGTGCAAACTTTAGCGTATTATGTGTTTCTTCTGAATTGCTTGAGGATGGCGTAACAGTGCAAATGAGCTGCATAATCAAAGTAAACAAGTTATCAAACACTTTTCAAATATGCAACATTTAGGGGAGAACCGCCGTTCTATATCAATTTTAAAGAGACAAACATACCGACACCCGTCCTTGACCGCTCAACGAGGACTGAAGAATACGTGTTAACTTTGAATCCCGATAAGGAATATGTGTAGCCTTTCCATCAGTTAGTTTTCCAATGACCTAACAATGGTAAAAGAAAATAAAATCTTTTAAAAAACAGATGTAGGAAGTCAACAACTCCGTAGAGATATGAAGATAGTTATTACAGTTGACAGAAAAAGAAAGCAGGTGTAAGAGAGAGTTAGATTGACTCTTTCAACTGCAACTAGTGTATGACAGAAGAAATGTTCATTAGCATGCATGTAACGTAGAGATGTGGTAAAATATGATATATTAATAAGATATTTATGTAACTTGACGGTGATTAAAACAAATACCAATGAATCGTATACAATCAATTTGCTTTACTAATACAGGTATGTAACCATTTTATCATGCTCGAGTAAAGTTCAGTAAAAAAATTGACATCTTTAATGTTGCAAAGGAAATACTGATTATTGAACCACTCATGAAACAGTTCAGAGGTCTTAAGTACCATCAAGTAACGAACAATGGGTGCGTATGCATTTAATCGTTAGAGGAATTGGAAGTGATTAATGCATTTGAAGTAGAGGATTTCTAAAAGATATTATAAGAGTGCGCTTGATACTCTTCATTCAATGTGATACAAAGATTACAATCCAACTGAAAATGAGCCGGATAAGAAAGGTGGAGATTGTACAGTAGTTGAGAACCAAGCTATATGAGCTTGGAGAATTCAGCGTTAGGGTCAAGAGAAAACTTTGAAAATCAGATCTGAAGCTAACACTAGGTTTATTTGCAGAATCAGTGTTCTGCGAAACTTAAGACTACATGCACATTGAGATAAGCCAGGCATTCTATTGGAAGAGTTCAATTTCTCTCCATCTTGAAAAGCATACTCATTGTCGTGCCTTTTAAATGTGCATCCTCAGTGTATTTTAACTTTTAAGGTATACCGTATACGTATGGCTATCCAGACTACATCAGCTTATGTTTGAGCAACCCAGTTTACACAAGGTTTATTTGCAGAATCAGTGTTCAGTGAAACTGAAGACTACATGCACATTCATAGGAATGAGATAAGCTAGGCATTTTGTTGGAAGAGTTCAATTTGTCTCCATCTTGAAAAGCATATTCATTGTCGTGCCTTCCAAATGTGCATCTTCAGTATATTTTAACTTTAAGGTATACCGTATACATATGGCTATCCAGACTACATCAGCATATGTTTGAGTAACCCATTTTACACAAGGTCTATTTGCAGAATCAGTGTTCCGTGAAACTGAAGACTACACGCACATTCATAGGAATGAGATGAGCCAGACGTTCTATTGGAAGAGTTCGATTTCTCTCCATCTTGAAAAGCATACTCATTGCATGCCTTGCAAATTTGCATTCTCAGTGTATTTTAACTTTTAAGGTATATGTATGGCTATCCAGACTACATCAGCTTATGTTTGAGCAACCCATTTTTGCTGTTTACTCGTGCTAATCTCAATGTTAACCATTATATTAAGGGTTCAAAAACTGCAGGATGAGTGGATGAGAGCTACTGAGAAAAATTAAATAAGTGCAACTTTGTTGCAACTAAATCAAATGAGGAGATGTTTCAACATACAACATAAGGACTCTGAGGGTATCTTACTATTGTTTGCTTGTAAAAAGTTGATGATGTAGATAAAGAGTAAACGTAGTTTAGAACGTTGTTTTCCACCAAGTGGGAGTTTGAATCAATGCTACTCCTAATATCTTAACTTTTTTATGTACAGTAATCTAGAAAACTATAACTACAGAATGCACGTAGTATGTGATAGTTACCGTTCCAAGAGTTAACAAGCTTTTATTTATGTAAGCTCCCTCCTTTCTTCTTACACCAGTTGTTTCAGCTCTCGAACTCTCAGAACCTGCCAGGTCAATGAGGTGCTGCATGCATAAGTGATACAAATAGTGTAAGACATAGTTTTCACATACACAGCAAGAAGAATAGAAAGAGGTGGAAAAGCATTAAGTTGTAATTCACTTACAAGCTGTGACAAGTTAACTGCTTCACCTTCACTGCACTCATCACAAGGGCTACTTTCTATTGTCTATTTGATTAAGCAAAAAAGGAAATAAGCAAGCCACAAAGAAAAGAAAAAACAGCGTTTAAAACACCTATAACGATGCAAAGACATTTACTCAATCAAACCAGAATATGATATATAATATGTGTTCACTTTTAGTAATATCCAATTGAGCATTAGAAGCTCAATATCGGATATGTGTATATCTCTTTGTTCTAGTGTATAAAAGTAAGTATGGTTTGTTCTCGCTTTACCGCAACATCAACATCATCTCAGTATTTGTCCTAATGAGTTTCGGTTACCATTTCATCACCATGCAGCAGATCACAGCAATTATATATATATATATATATATATGTATATATATATATATATCTGACAAAAAATATGCCCCATCTAAAACTTTTTCTAAGTAATGTTTCGTATTAACAGTCATTCTGCATTATGGCCTTTTTCTCTCTATAATATCCTATATCAGAACTGTAAGTCATAAAATTTTTTGCAGAGAAGTTGTCCATCTTTGATTTTTCGAAGCATGTCCTAACTCATAAATAATTGACAAGCCATAAGCCTGCAATCTTTTCTGATAAAAGTTTCAAACCAGCAAGGTAGGAAGAAATAGCGGCATGTGTTATGTTACCAGTAACCAGTAAATCATTCGAGTTTCACTAAACTATCAACTAAAAGCTGAAGTTGGTCGAAATATCCTGAAAGTTCATACTAGGTATCAATATATCAACCGAATTTCATATTGAAACAATTGTACAATTCACAACACAAGATACATATATTAAACATACAAACATTGAAATCATGGTAACAGTTACCAGTGTAAATATTGTGTGGCTTCTACTGCTTAATGAATTGATGTTATTTGAGCCGACATGTCTATGTTCTGCACAAGGTTAAAAAAATGATAAGCATGACAGATCAGTAACAGATAATAAAATGGTACATAATAAATTTCTCTGCGAGATCATCAACTAAGGCGATCATCACTTGTTGGAAATTTTGTTTTTAAAACCAAATGGTGAATTATTAAAAAAATGAATAAGTGTTAGATGGCTCCTATATGTGAATAGTCTCACATGATGTGACTATATGAAAGAAGCAAAGTATTTATATTTGTTTCTTAGAAGACATGTTGGGGCCTTGGGGCTCCCAATACACGCTTTGTTGTGAGGAGGGAGACCATGCTCGTGACCACACGCGCGCGACCGACTGACTTGACCCGACCCGGCTCGGTTTGGTTTGGGATCGGGTTTGGGCTCGGGCATTGGCTTCATGGTGTAGACACTTATATTTTTGGACGGAAAAACATTGCAATTTTTGAACCGTTTTTATTTTAGATGGTAAAAATTTCTGAGCCGTTTTTATTTGGCACAGTAAACTCTTTGATCTGTTTTTTACTTCCGACTTTCTCCCACTACCCAGTAAATAGTTCGACACACGTATTTTCGTCTATATTACCTTCATTTTATAGACGAGAAAAAATAACCGAACAACAGTTTTTCCTCTGCTTACCACCGCCATTAATTTTCTTCACGAAAACTAAAATCCGAGCAGTACTTCTGCACTGATTTGTTGTGCAAGCAAATCAGTTACTCTTGTTCGAGACTGTTTTATCCTAGAAGCGGCGGCGATAGTACAAACTGGTTTGCACCACCGACCAGATCGTCGAATCGTCTTCAAGAAAGCAACAAAATACGCGACTCAACCATTGTTTTCCAACATCATTGCAACTCTTACAAGTAAAGAGATGCATTCAATATGGTTTGACTATGGTTCAACCATCACCAAGAAGACTATGTCTCCATTTTTAAGGAAATAGTTCAATGAACTGTGAATGGAAAATAAAATGGAGAGGAAATGATCGATAGAAAGAAAGGGACATAGTAAGATAGGAAAAAGATGCCAGAGTTGGTTGTATTTTATAGAGAATTGATGTATGCATATAGCGTGTAGTTATGCAATTCATGACATAAATTAAGGTCATGAGACAGTTACAAGTTAACAAAACAAGAAAGAACTGCTAGACTATAATGGAAAGGAAAAGGTGGGATAGATAGGAAACAATTTCCACTTGAAAAATATTCAGCTCTGTTGACACGTTTTTTAGTTGAAGTTGTCACACGTCAAATATTTGGTTAGCAACGCGCTCAAGCATGAAGAACAGCGTCGGAAAACACAAAGCGATTTGATCGAAGTCGCATCGCAAACATAAGAAGACCCGAAACTTATCAGATGACCTCTCATGGGCCCGAGAACACCCGTTTCAAGGTCTCGCACTATGACTCTTAGATGAACCATCAGCCGAGCCGAAGGAGAGCCATCAAGCAGGTCCGAGCGCGGCGCCGGTGGGGGTCCAGGACCCCACAGTCCCGGTGGCGATCGATCTAGCTGGTTAGGTCGAACAAGTGGGCACCGCCCGATTCATTCGATTTCCTCGAAACTGAAAGCTCGGATCCCTTCACTTCGAACCAACAAAACCTCTGGTTCCCTCACTTTAGACCAACAAAACCTCAGATTCCCTCACTTCGCATTCAGGAACTTCGACTCCCTCAACAACATGATTTCGTCCCCCTCCTACATCAATTTCGTACCCCCTGAAAGGGTACGAAATTCGTATCCCCTGGGGGATACGAATTTCGTACTCCTCACCCCCCGGGGGGTATGAAATTCCTATGACGGAACTGTTTCTGGGGTTCAAAATTTAAGGCTTGTGGGTCCCGTTTCCTGCCTACTCCCACCTAACCTCATTCCAATAAATACCTCAAGCCTTGGCTTGCATTTAGAGGCTTCTCCCTTGGAATTCTTGGACTTCTCGAGCTCCAAACACTCATTAATGGCAGCCACCTTCTTCATCTTGGCCATTGGACATGGCAAGGATAATTAAAACGTGGCATACACGTTTTCCATCAATACTTAGACATTCTCAAGAATAATTATGTTACATTTGGGCTCTTGGACTTCTTGGACATTAAGGAAAAACTTGGACATAGTTGATCAAGTCAACTCATCTAAAGGAGGAAGAAGAACATTGTTATTCTATTATAGTACTTTGTACTTGAATATCATCTAAACTTGTAAAGCATTGTAACCGGATATCATACGATGAATGATCATTATAAAGTGGACGTAGGCGTTAGTGCCGAACCACTATAAAAGTTGTGTCTCCTGCATTTAACTTATTTACTGTGTTTACATCACACACACATTGGATGTTGGCGTACGGACAATTTTGCTCGTCAACAAGGTCGTTACAGGATTTACTACTGTGAAGTAATGTGCACATGTGACTATTACAGATGTGCAGTAAAACTAATACAATCTGAACCATATACATTTCAAAATGATTGAGCAGTGCTGCAAACACAACATGGCACTCAGCCTGTGAACTCTCAGCTTACCACGGTCAAAACCAAGTTTAAGCGTATCCAAAATACAATCAATACCAGTAAGATCCAGCAAATGAATATGACCCAAAAAAAAGCCATTTCCGTGTTATTTACAGTGTTTGGACGGGACTAAAATAATCTGCTTTCTTGCTTTTTTGAAAACAAAAACCAATTCACTCAGGCTTTCAAAAAAGTCAAAAATTAACTTATTTAAATACACATCCAAACAGGCGCTTAGTTTTAATCAACAATTTGTTAACACAGTATTGTTGAATAAATTTTTCACAGCTTTTATTTTCTTGGTTTGCGCTACACTGCAAAATGATTCAAAGTCAATAGTTAATAGGACAAAAGGCGCAGTTTGGCACTGCCAATATAGTTGTTGCTTGTAAGGATGTTTCATCTTTCAATATGACTGTTTGATTGCATTTTGTCCACAGAATAAAGATACAAACAGCTACTCTTGGATAGTTGGGTATATTCAAATGTGTGTTTATGGTCTTTTGCTTTTGTCGAGCATGTACAATCACAATGTTTGATATGCTATTTATTTATATTGAACATGTTAACATTTTATTGGAAATGTTAAGTAATTGATTGATGTCGTATATACTACATAACAAGTACATTCTACCCTCAAACTTTGGTAGGCCCCTAATACCAAAATAAATAAAGGCGGCATCCCCCATTCTAACTGTATATTTGCCCCCACTTTCCAAAATGATGATGATGATGTGGTCAAGAGCCTAATTTATAATTGTGACCTAAATTTTTTATCTTCTCTCTTTATTTATACATATTGAACAAATTCTCTTCTTTCCCTTTCTACCCATTAAATTGCTTAATTTCTCATTCTTATTCTATCATTTTTAGATTTTCAGATTTGGATTACAATTCTGAACTTTCCTTCTTACGGTGAAATAGAATCCTAGAATGTATATTCACATTTAACTCTCTTTTTGCATTTACTGCATGAATACATTCTAAATGTGTGTATGTGCGTGCGCGTGTGTGTTCGAAGGTGGCTTCTAAAGTACAAACTAATAGGATTGAAGTTGGAGATATGATTACCAAATTTTTAAGTTTGAGATATGTAATTGTTGCAATTAAATTAACAAGATTGTTGTATATATCAGTCAAATTTAAGATTAGTTAAAGCGAAAATACGGCACTTTGCTATAAAAAAAGTGCACGTATTTGCTAAAATACATATATCATTCATGATCACAGTTGTTCGTTGATTTGCTTTTTACATGTTGGAATTTGCATGATATACAACCAAACAAATTTACACTGCTTGCAGCAACATGAAATGTGAACAAATGGAAAATTGATACATGACATGATCGTATATATAATTATAAGATGGTATAAGCAGTCGATGTTGGGCAAGGTTTTAAATACCCAATTTCAATCATGTTTCATTTCGGACATTCTAGATATTAAATCTCGTATCGATGGAGATCTCAGACGAGATGAGTGTATCTTGGATGTTCATCTCAGGATTATCACGAAATATATGTTATGTCAAAATTAATTTGTATATTGCCAATAATATTTTCAAATCTACATAAAAAAATAACTTGCTTCGATTGCTATTTTAATTGCAACTTCAAATCATCTAATTCCATATCCAACTGCACCTAGTTGATTTTGATCATCTCATGACCCAAAATCTGAATAAATACAAATATGATTGAGGAATTTCATAACCTGAATATTTCTAACAAAATTCAATCAAATTGTATACAATCAAATCCGTCTACTTCTCTAACAAATCTAATCAATTTTGAAATCACAATCAAATCTCCTAATCAATTCAAGTCATCTCCTAACCAAATTAAATCGGATCATCTTCTAGCTTTTAAATCAATTTTTTTTTTAAAAAAAAAAAAAAAAAAATCTCATAATAATACTAGACAATACCATTCAATCATGGTTAAAAGGTTAAGGAAGAGATTTCCTCATTGGTTTTCCTCAAAGATGAGAAGTTCAACAACAAAAATTCTTTTTCTTTCTTACTGTATAATTTTCCTCATGCTATATTATTCTTTTTTAAATGATGAAATGAGAAATGAAGGAGTATTTACAGCCATATGAAGTTCTCACATCAAATTTGAATTTATAAATTGCACCCAAAAAAAAAAAAAAAAATCCTCTAAACTTTTTTAGTGATTCGTTTATACTTTGATTCCTCTAGATAAATTTGTACTCAATTTTCAGAAATAATTGCCTCATCTTTCATGCAACCAATCATATTTCAAGCTACGTGCATTTGATGGCAAATTCGCTTGTGTCATCGCTTCTATTGCGTCAAAAACCTTAACTTTTGTCAAATCTCACATGATTTCAACTTCAATCCAAATTCAAATCCAAATCGCACAAAAAAGAATATCTTCATATTCGCCAGGATATGGGAATTTGATCTTGATAATGCTACTGCCCCCTGGCCAGGATATCAATATCTCGATCCGTCGATCGACATATGAAATACGAGGTGTCCATCGAATTTGTGTTTTAATATGTTAGGGTACGGACTCCAAATCCCAACCAAGACATGGATGAAAATGGTCGCGATTTCGTAGGGGCTTTGAAGGAGCCCAAGAAGATTGCCACGGTCAGTTGAGCTAATTATGGTAATAGCGCAAACCAATCAACATAACTAATATACAAGAAGCTGATTTCAGTAAGAGGACAGATCTGGTAAAGGTAGTTTTGGAGCGTACTGAAAGTGATTTTGGAAGAAAAAAAATTACTTGGTAAGCAAGCTTGAGAGAGCTATAGATACTCAACCTAATATATTTTTTTCAGAATTTATTCAAACTCAAATTCAAACTGTTGCTGACTTAAGAAAAAGAGAAAATAGAAAGAACGAAAATCATGACTAAGCAAGGCGAAAGAAGAGATATAGGTTGGGTGGTAGATTAGAGTAGTGGTCTTCATGAGAAGTTCTCATTTGGAACCTCTAGATCGCCTACAATCGAGTAGTTTTCATTATACTTGAAAATATATATATATATATATATATATATATATATATATATATATACATGAATTTTGCTAGGACTTAGATGATTTTGGAGTCCTATAAAGAGTTCTATAAATTGATGATACACATTCTAGCTCGGTGTAAAGTTGTTTATAATTTATGTTGATCCGAGCATTGATTTGTGTTCCGCAGGATTTTAATCACATGTTATATAATACTGGATCGGAGATAGGATTTGGCAAATTAGGTAGATAAATGAGAGAATTTCCTGACTTTTAATATATTATAGGTTAGAAATAGAAAATGGTGATATGGACAATATCAATATGTTAGTAGTGGAAAACTACAATAGATGGACAGATTATGGTGAAGTAAATTATATGCACTGGACATATATGAAGATTGGTTTAAGTGCTGTCACATGTTATTATTTTTTTGTTTGATTATGCGAGCATATACGAGCTGACAGAGTACTCGTCATACAAGCTTCGGCAAAATGACGAAAGGCAAATGGTTTAAGCAGGTGACTTAAGTTGCTTGCATGTGTTTTATACTTTGTGAGATTTTTGTTATTTAGCGAATTCACTATTAACAGACAGTTTCATGTTGACAAGGCATCTCGGTGTGAAAACAGTCAATTTTGATTTGGAGTGCGAGAAAATTTGTTCACATACAAGAAATTTTACTTGGTTTTCAGACAACAGCTCTTTATTCAATAGGTGATCTAGTATTAAAAATGTAAACCAATGTTCCATAACTTGGTTTAGACCCCGTTTCAGACATTTGGAATTTCATAATTTCAAACGATTTTGAAAATTTTGACACTTTCTTTTTGGTATTTGTTTTATGAATGAAAATGTAATGATGTTCTATATAAATAAAATATAAAATATATTCCTATAACGAAATAGAATATAACATACGACATATAATCAAAACCAAATTAAAATTACATTCAACTAAATTACACTAAATTAAATTGAATTGAATGCAACCCAGCCCACCATTTGTTTTATTGTAGCCAAACCCAACAATTATATCAAATTGACAGCCCCCTTCCACTCATAAAGCCAGCCCATCCAAAACAACTTTTGTTTAAACCATAATCAGAATATACAGGCTCTCACTCTTCCAACCGAAGTCAAAAGAACAAAATATCATTAGGGTCAGGGTTCTGCCACGCAAGACATACGTTCTTTCGCTCAGAAATCAATGTGGACGGATGCTAACAAAGAGTGAAAATGAAAGAAAAATTGCAGCTGAAGAAAAAAGCCTTCGATTCTTTCAAGTAGAGGTCGAACATAAAGAGTGCTGAAGATGAAGTTTGATTCATGGGTAATATGCTTAATTTAGTTATCCCACTGATTTGGGTTTTGATTTGGTTAAAAAAAATCTTTTGAAAGCATAGCAGAAGCCTGATTCTTTCTTCGATTTTGGCTTGGAGACCAACGGTACCAGTACGGTACAACAAAAATCTCAGGGTGTCATCTGATACCTCACACCTTGATGTAAATGTACTAAATGATAAACATGTTGTTGGTTGCATTACGATTTTGACTCATATTTCATATAACTCTTTATGGAAGAAGAAGGCTAGTTGATAGGCAATAGTCTGCAATTCAGAAATAAACAGTTAAATACTTGAGGATAGTGAGACGCGAGCAAAAGAGTGGCCGTTGGAATGCTTTTGGGAGCATGCGATATGGAACTTGCATAGCTTAAGTGTAAAAACGAACGGTTGAGCATGAGTAGGGGTCTAAATCGAACGGATCGGAATGAACCGAATGGAGATGTGTTCAGTTTCTATCCTAAATAAAATCGGACTAGACACAGATCGAATGACATTTATGTTCAATAATTTTACTATCCTAGTACGAGTCCTAAATAAAACATTGAAGGACGTTCTTCAATCACGAACTCGAGCGAACACAAATAGATATTGTTATTTAAATTAGACTGTTTGTTGTTTACTGATGTTTCTATCAATTACATTTTTTATCATTAATGTGAAGTATAAGCATTTTGCAAATCTTTACTCAACCAACTAAGCAGTTGTTATAAATGTTTTGTAGAACACAGTAGATATACAGAGTTGTAAGAAATTCGGACGAATTGGAACAAGCACGGACTGAACTAGATTTTTTACTTGTACAAATTATGGTGTCCTAATTTTTGTCCTAGATAAAAATTGAACACTCAAAAGGCGGTAACTGGCGCAGCGGTAAGGTTACCCAGCTGGTAATCTGGAGCGCGCAGGTTCGAGTCTCGGCCTCTTCACATGTGTGAGGGAAAGACTGTGCACACAAATGGACCACCCCCAGAGCTCGGAAAGTCGTGAGAATAGTATAGGACGGGAGACTGTCTGGGAAGTCCTCTCGCGCTTGAATACGGGAGCCTTTGGCACTGAGTATCCACCTTTATAAAAATTGAACACTCAAAATGATGTTTTTCGACCACGAACACAGACGAACAACGAACGCTTGAAGAAAATTAACCACCGTATGACTGTATGAGTGCTAATTGCTTAATACTATTTGGTTATATGATGTTTAACTATCAGAAGGTGTGAGTGTGATTGCAAAGGTGAGCGATGTAAGTTGAGTGTACAAGTGTAGGTATAAGTTGTCTTTAGTGTTACATTTTAGGCCTCCGTTGTGTAACTTTATTTAGACTAGAATATGTGGTGTACAAGAAAAGAGTGTAAGCATGTTAATGGTTACCAAAAAAATCAAAATTTACTTGTGTATGTATTTGAAAATTTGATAAATATCTTATATTTGAAAGAAAAAATATATATACATGCATCTGCATCCACAAATTATTTGTCCAATTGTCAAGGTTAAGGTTCAAATTATGTATATTTTAGTGCAACGAAAGATATTTATTATTTTATTAAGTTAATAATTTAAATTATATACACATTAACTGATAGATTATTTATTATCATCATATTTCTTTATTTTTGATACTTGTATAACCAATGCGATTGAAAAAAAAACTAAAAAAATTATTTATGTTTACTGATCTATGAATGTGGATATAACACTATTTGCATCCAAAAATATATGTTTGATGACCCAAAGGAAGGGTTCCTCAAGTGGCAATGTTGAAGTGAATATAAAGTGTGTTCACTAGGAATGGTCGGAGTGATGAGATAGACCACTCTAAGACCAAGTGTGCATTTAGGAGTTACTTTATTTTATGATGTGAGCAATATGTGTGCACAAACAATAAGGTGACAGGTGTTTAGTGAGGCTTAGTTCCTTAGACTTAGGCGAACATTTGGGTACAAATAGAACCCTTATGTACGAGAGAATGTTGTACGGTTAAGTAAACCATAGGCGAACAATGAATATGTAAATCAACATGCGAGAAGAGTAAACGATCAAGAATTGATGTATATGCTTATATATGTTATTTTGCTTAAAATAAGAGTGTTTCATCATGTTACAAGTATTGTGCCAATTTGATGAGCCTAGGTGAAAAGGTGCATATATGAATTTATGAAGTATTTGTGTTAAAATTTTACTAAAGCTTGAGGGTAGCTTACAAAAAACATAAACATTTTTAAGAAACAACGAAACATGTAAATATACCAATATTATAAAACAATCAAAAAAAAAGCATGCATCCAAAATTATCCCAAAACAACATCCATTGGAAGCCAATAGCACCTGGATGGCACATTGAACGACTAAGCAAAGTTAACTAAGCACAGTAAAAGACAAGCATCACTATAAAGTGCATTGAAGATTGCCTCATAACTAACGCACGTTTAGAACGTAGCGCCTATAACATAAGAGAACAACACAAGTGGTGCATAAAAAAGGTTAGTGGTATTTTATCAACTAAATATTCTGTCAGCTTTGGGAAGCTGAGTACTCTGAAAAATTATGTAAAATTTAGGGGGACATAAAAACCGGATAAAGGTATTTTGGGGTATCCTACGCATTCCAGGATAAAAACCGAGACTATGATAGGTTGTCTGACATCAAATGTACAAAAAAAAAACATTGAATTATAAATACGAACGTCGAATGAAATGCAAGAACTTAGCACCAAAAAGATTCATGAAAAATATACATAGAACTAGGAAATTAATGGCATAATAAAAAAAGACACCTTCACCAGCCGCAATAAGGGACAAAGCATGAGCTGGCGATAACACAACTTCTTCCTTGAGACCTTCTACAAAAGTACCCTGCAGAGCACATTACAATATAGCAAATATAAAATGAAACGCTCAAGGTGAATCAAATTTTCTAACAACATGCATGTCAAAGGAAAATTAGTTGTGTTTGACAGACATAATGATTTCATATACAAGATATAAAAATGTATGGATCACGAGAAATCATTTTTTAAATAACATTCATGTCCAAAGTAAATTACAATATACAATGCATGAAACATATCAATCATAAGAGATCAAACATTTAATAACAATTGGTACATGCACCAGTATATGATTGTTTTTGTTCGTGCACTTAATAGAAATTTCGAGTTCAGATATATTACCATATAACTAAAATTGCCTGGCTGACATAAATTTATCGTTATTATTATTCATTTACAATAAAAGTACATGCAACCAAAGAATATGAGCTAATATGTTAAGCTTAGACCACAGATGTCAGAATATACTCAATGAACCAAGAAGTGTGGGATTGCAATAATTGTCCCAAAAAATTCTTATATGCAAGAAAGGATGTAAATTAATTTTTGGAATAAAGGCTTAAATATAGAACTTGCAGCTAGCTTTGATTAGAAACAACGTGAGAGAAACACATATACAACAAAAATTGGAACTTATTTCATATTAGTGAGTGAAAACGATGAGCAAAGACGAAGGAAATAGTGTGTGGTTTATGATTGGTACGATCCAAATAATTCAGTATTTGTGGACACTATTATAACACGAAATAAAAATTGATTGGAGAATGTGTCAAATAATTAAAAGAAAATTTTAACAAGTCTCTTAAATAGAACAAAGCAATTCATTGGAGTGACGTAGGGTACCAAATAACTACGAGCATAGTTAATCATGCAATCTACTCCTCTTACAAAACTTATATGTCATTCCATATACAACAATGTGATAGTTAAAAGATAAGACTCCAATCTAATGCACTAGAAATTGTGGAGCTATATGAACAGTTGCTAGGGGAATCTTATATAGCTAAAATGTAATATTATGAATAACTCTACTGAAAAAGAAGCTAGATATTAATGTGCAAAAGGACATAGAATTATTCCATAAGCTTTTAAACACCGAAATGCTTTCAAATAAACATGACACGTGTAAGTGCCAAAATGCACTTGAAATATGCTAAAAGACTGAAGGTTGAACCTGAAAATCTTCCCTAACTCTCAGATTTTGGCCTGCTGGATTCAGCAAGTCATTCACAACCTAAATGAAATTAGAAAATAACACATTAAACAGGAAAATTGTTGTATATTCGGGGAAAGCATACATAAATGTGACACAAAGGTATCAGTAATGATAATAAACTGATTAGTAAAGTAAGCACAAACCTCATTATATATTTCCAAATACGATACACGAAGGAGAAACTCACGGCGAGGGGTCTATTGACAAAAACAAAAAAGTAGGTAAATATTTAAGAATCCAGGAGACCAGAAACACGCATATTACTCGAGCTTTCATCTTGGTGTTTCAGAGAAGTTAGTTCAGACTTCAGAAGCTTCATCTATGGAATACATTTATTAGTTACTATTACTCTAATCCACTAAGTCAATGGGTATCCGTTAAATAGCCGAGCATAGATTGTAAATAATTGGCTTGAACTTCTGATATTATAGATAAAATTGTAGTTGAGAACTATAAAATTGTAGAATGGTGTCAGTCTATTCCATTACCTCCTGTATAATACTAAAAGCATCTTTTACAGCCAAGGGTATAATTCCAGGTGATCTTTGATCTCCCTGCAACCAATAAATAAGATTCATTCAGTTGTTTGCACCGTTAAAATGATAGAACCTGGCTGTTGCTCAACTGCATGCAAAACTTCAAGTTCAAATGTAAACTTGATAACACAGCATATTAGTATTTTGAAAATAAGTCGTGGAGCCATATTTTTGGTGTTGTTGTAATAGAAGTCTATGTTTCAATAAATTGGCAAATCAGATCCCTATTTCATAATTTAGAAAGTGCAAGCTAACTTGCGTTTTCCGAAAGTTAAATTGCGTCTGCTGGGAAGTTTTTAGCAAAACAATGCTAGATAACTGTAAAAAATGGAAGTGTTTAATAATAAAAAATACTTAAATAACAACTATACATATGGAAAGCACTTTTTTCCCTTTGTGAAAACTTTATACCACAAGCTAGCTAGCACTTTTTGCTTTTGCAAAATCTAGACATAACCTATTAAGTTATCAGCATAGATATTTTTATTACAGTAACATTAAAAAAAAAACATTGACTTCATAATCAAAGCTCTTTTTAGTGGTTGATTTATACAGTACAAATTTAAGCAGACCCCAAAAACAATGTTGTTTCAATTTTATGTATAAGAAATGGATTAAGAGAACTAAAAGATAAAAAGTCAATAGCACTCACATGCATCGTATGGGTCTTACCGCTGCTTGTTACTCCATAAGCAAAAATTGTTCCTTCAAAATGAAATTAGTGTTCATTGTCATGTCATTCAATATAAAATATACCTTCACAAAAAAAAGTCCATCAGTTTAAACATATACAGTTAGACATGAATACAAACAATGTGAAAAGTCTGATTAGAAAACAAATAAAACCACCTTGTGATTTTTATAACCATAAAATGAATGCAAAATTTTTCATATTAATATATACTTAACTTAAGCAGGTAACTAAGACAGGTTTCAAGCTTTATAAATGTGCCATTAATGATGTGTCCCACTTTACCTAGGTAGTTCATTTACTATTTTGATGTATGCACATATAATCACATTGTGTACAAAATTGTGAGGTAAGTATTATTTTGTTTTTATTGGGAGGGAAGTGACATCAACTTTATCATAAATATGGTCAGGAAATCAAAAATCCTACTTTGAAAATGCGACAACAACATAAGGACACAAATCAAATACTTAATAAATGACGACCAAAATGGATGGTGAAACAAAATGAGGCGACAAGACAAATCCTCTTAATCAAAAAAGGAAGCCAAGCCAAAATATTCAACACTAACCAAAATAGGAAGCCAGGCAAACTTTCCAATAATGATAAGTGGGTTTAGTTGTATGCATATTTGCAAATAACCAACAGCAGTTCATATTGCATGTACATTGAATAAATAAAATATGAACAGCAGAACAGCTTCTAAAAAAATCAAGGATTTCCAATGCAGTTCATTGGCAATTCACCCATAAAATTTGGCTGATAATATATCCATATCTTTTTCTTTTCTGTTTTTTCTTTAACTGGTCACTCGTACTTTTATGTCTTGAATTAGAAACAGCTGTGACACCTATAGATGACAACATTTTTTGTATTTTCATCCACCGGAAACAAATATATCAACGTCGAATTTATCATGAAATGGAAGGTGGAACCAAACGATATGGTTGTCTGAAATGCAAGAATAAGAGTGGTCACTTTGGGAGGTGACATTCCTAGAGATCAAGCCACTGCTTGTGTTTGCTCGACAGGGGGACAACATATGTACAGTCCTAAGGAAAACACTACCGTACCGACGAGAAGTATAGTGAACAGAATTATTTAAGACTGGCTTCAAACGTGAATATTCCTATTTGCACAGACAATTTGTTACTTAGCCAAATTCAGAACACATAATAACAAATAGAAACAGGACATACCGTTTACACCTTCCATGGCACCGCTAACAACATGCTGAGCAGCAACATCATAAACATGACGAGTAGTTGTAGTAGGTCCAAAAACTCTATCTGAATGACATTGCGCAATATAAATAATTATCTCACGTCTGTAATGCAAGCACTGGTTGATCATACGTAATGAACCATGTTCGCCAAACAGGCAAGCAACTTCATGAGTTACCATTTACGAAAGAATACCAGCGCCTTATTATATAAGAAAGTATCTATAAATGCATCATGCTAGCCTTTTTCACAAAAGTTAATGCATTTACCAGCCTAAAATATGAAAGGCGGTTAGATCTTACAAATTTATGCTGCTCCTATGGATAATACGGCGGTAATGGCACAAAGACAAGGGCCATGGGCCACATAAATGAAGTTTCCCACACCCATTGCCTGAGTATGTTCCTACTGCCGATTATGTGTCACGAGTAGAATAGTGTAGCATGTCATACAGATAGTCATTTCTATTCCATGTAATTAATTTTATTCAGATAGCAAACCTAGAATGCAACATAATTTTGTAGCAATGAACAATTAGAAAAGAGGTAAACTCTAGGAAGGGTCATTTTAGATCATTGAAATAAATATGATAAGAGACTACCAGTACCAATACCATGAAGAAACCTCGATCAGATTAACCAGTTGTATCAAGCAGGTATAGATAAAATTTAGCATTATTTCACAATCTAAGCAACTCGACGCAAAAAGCCAATCTCCTTGGAAATACCACTCAGTATATTAGTTCCCCCTTTGGTGTTCGAAGGATCATGTCATGTACAGTAGAAGTTATCAGATGTTTTGTTCTAATAGTAATCACATGTTTGGTAAACGCTTTACTTTGTTCATTCTCTTGTTCTTGTCTTGCATAGGAAGGATATTTAACTCTTGTTGAAGCAGTAGATAAAATTGTTACATCACCAAACAATTAATAATCATATACATCCGACCCAATTTTCTGAAATGCAGAGGTAAAAGCAAATAACAAGTAATTTGATGCACCGAAATTACATACCGTATGCATATGCCAACAATGGATTGTACTCGCTCCTAACAATTGTCTCTCCATCTGCATACCATGCAATCTCCTCTCCAGCTTTGATCTCTCTCTGGCTACCAATGAAAATCAGAATAGTCAGTAAAATTCCAATCTCTAGAAATACTCAAATTGCATTAATCCAAAAATTCAATTTCAAGTTCAACAAAAAGTGAAACATTAACTGACGACCCAACTATAATTACTTTTTAAATAATAATAAATAGATAGATAAATACTTTTAAATCCAACTAAATCAAAAAAAAAAAAAAAAAAAAATCCCAAGAAAAAAAAGGGGAACCTAAGAGGCCTAAATCTGACAGTAACGGTAACATTCTCCTTTGCCCCCTCCATACTGTAATTCGAGCTAAGCAGAGACTTCGGGCTTTCCGCAGAAGCTTCCACAGCGAGCTTCGATGAAGCAGTGGTCGAACACGATGGCGGTGATTTTTTCAACGCTGACGATCGATTCGACTTCGGCTGCGTAGTCGACCTCGACGCCATTGAATGTGACCTGTTAAATTGATTACAGCTGCATTCGGTTATGTTCTAGGGTTTGAGGTTACAAACCATCTGATTTCATTCACAAATTTCCCCCTTGGTTAGTTCCGAACTCTTTCTGGTTTCTATCTGTCGCGAGCAACAACCAGAGGTTGAAGACGGGGAGTTTTGTGTAAATATGTTTATGCGGCCTAGTCTTGGAGGGCAGCTAATCTATTTAGACAAATCCAACCGTACTCATTTATGAACAGAATAAGCATGATTAACTGGATTCGGTTTAGTTAGCTGGATTCCCTTTTTCTGGTTGATTTGTTGCGTCTGATTTTTATTCGAATATATTTTGGGTTTAGTGACTTGCTTTTTTTGGAACTCAAACAATTGGTTGATGCATTGATAATGAAAATTGAATATTGTTTTGAAAGGATAAATATAGCGCATTGCAAAAGATATCTAGATTTATCTTCTTTTTAATATCATAGATAAAAGCGATAAACACAACAAATTTTTAAGAATTTTGGTTAACATCTATATTATAATTCAAAATAGATCAAAACTCCTTTCGATAACAAACATAAGAATTACATCCATATTTTCAAACATGGTATTTTATTTAATTTCCAAACTACTCTTTCGTCTATCAAAACAAAATTCTGAACCCTTGAAATTACTCTTTCTACATTTTCTCCAAACCAAACACAAAATTTCCTCGAACACAGTTCGAGAAAGTAAGAAAATGAAGTCGAAGTCATAGTAAATCAAGCTGAAATCTTATATATTCAGGATCAAACCAGTTGAGATGGGAAAATTGAAGGTAAACAATTACAATTTCTAATAGAACCGATTTATCTTCTACCATTGTTAATCGATTCATTTTTTGGATTTGTCGAAAGTTATTTCAAAACATTTAGAGTGAGAATGGTACTTATAATCGCACATTTTAACGATAGTATACACGAAGTTAAGCATGCAAACGATTATCTGCACAATGCACGATACATTTTCAAATAACATAAATAACTACATACTTTTCAGCAAATATTGGAATAAATTGTTGTGATGACTGCAATCATTATTAAAAATCGATCAGAAGACTAATTGCTCCATGCATATTTTAAAGCAAATGATATTAGTGCAACGTCTGCAGACTTGTAAGCACTATACTTATTTGATTTCAGTTTTTGTGTGTAATTTTTCATAAAAACAACATATATATATATATATATATATATATATATATATATATCAGTAATTATCCCACTAATGTCAATTATTCATAGTTATTGCAGAAAAATACGCAACTATGTCGAATATTTATGAGTATCTCTGCAATAGTTATGTATAAATGAGAATAAGTAAGCATATATCTACAGAGTCTAATAATAGTTTCACATATGTCTACGATAATTTAGTTTAATTACTTACTTCTTAGTAATTGACCTGCCTTTTGATAAGGTTGTCAAGTTCATGAAGATTCGTAGCCAGGGTACTCATGACTTAGAAGTAAGCAATCAAGTCAAGCAATATTAATCCAATCAACTTGGGTCGGCCAGATTTCGGGTCGGTTCAACCAGTGTGTTATGGAAATCTGCTTCGACCAACAAATCTGGATCGGCTAAGTAGTTGGATCAACTAGACAAGCTAACATGTAAATCTGGGTCGGTTAACATCCATTGATAATGATTAAAAACCTTCAGGCATCCTAGCAATCCCCTTTGGGTTTAGTGACTTGTTTTGTTTTCAAACTCAAACAATTGGTTGATGCATTGATAATGAAAATTGAACATAGTTGAAAGGATAAAGATAGCATGTTGCAAAAGATATCTAGATTTATCTTCTTTTTAATATCATAGATAAAAACGATAAACACAATAAATTTTTAAGAATTTTTGGTTAACATCTATATTATAATTCAAAATAGATCAAAACTCCTTTCGATAACAAACATAAGAATTACATCCATATTTTCAAACGTGGCATTTTATTTTATTTCCAAACTACTCTTTCGTCTATCAAAACAAAATCCTGAACCCTTGAAATTACTCTTTCTACGTTTTCTCCAAACCAAACACAAAATTTCCTCAAACACAGTTCGAGAAAGTAAGAAAATGAAGTCGAAATCATAGTAAATCAAGCTGAAAGCTTATATATTCAAGATCAAACCGGTTGTGAAGGTAAACAATCACAATTTCGAAACATTTAGAGCGAGAATGGTACTTATAATCGCACATTTTAATGATAGTATACATGAAGTTAAGCATGCGAACGATTATCTGCAGAATGCACGATACATTTTCAAATAATATAAATAACTACATACTTTTCAGCAAATATTGGAATAAGTTGTTGTGATGATTGCAATCATTATTAAAAATCGATCAGAAGACTGATTGCTCCATGCATATTTTAAAGGAAATGATATTAGTGCAACGTTTGCAGACTTGTAAGCACTATACTCATTTGATTTCAATTTTGTATGTAATTTTTCATAGAAACTATATATATATATATATATATATATGTTTGTATATGTGTGTGTATGTATATATATATATATATATGTATGTATGTATGTATGTATGTATATATATGTATCAGTAATTATCCCACTAATGTCAATTATTCATAGTTATTGCAGAAAAATACGCAACTATGTTGAATATTTATGAGTATCTCTGCAATAATTATGTATAAACGAGAACAAGTAAGCATATATCTACAAAGTCTAATAATAGTTTCACATATGTCTACGATAATTTAGTTTAATTACTTACTTCTCAATTATTGACCTGCCTTTCGATAAGGCTGTCAAGTTCATAAAGATTCGTAGCCAGGGTACTCATGACTTAGAAGTAAGCAATTAAGTCAAGCAATATCAATCCAATCAACCTGAGTCGGCCAGATTTCGGGTCGGTTCAACCAGTGTGCTATGGAAATCTGCTTCGACCAACAAATCTGGATCGGTTAAGTAGTTGGATCAACTAGACAAGCTAACTTGTAAATCTGGGTTGGTTAACATCCATCTCAGCATGACGTATGTCGAACCGGATTCATGCCGAACAGTATTGGGAGTTACTGCCCGCGTGATCCCCTCACCCCACTTACTCCAGTGCTCCTATCTTTCCGTGCATGATCTTGGTCGAGCCAGATATGAACTTTAGCTATAAATACGGCTCTGTGAGATCATTAAAGCTTATGTTGGTCTTTTGATGCAAGTTCTTTACTGTTATATCATTGTACTCGGGAATTCATCATTTTCCCGCTCTTTAATCTTCATTCTTGGTAAAGAATCAGAGAGACTATAAAGTGGATGTTGGCAATCAATAGTCGAATCACTATAAATTTTATGTGTTGATTTTCCTTCTTTTAATTTACTATTTCTTCATATTTTACTTTCATCAAATAGTTTTCTGGATGTTTGAACCAATTTGGTGTAAATATTTTGGTGCTTTCACTAAGAATTTTGAATTATCATGCTTTATGGATCTTTTAATCTACTAACGGATTTCAAGTTTGTTGAGAAGATCCCCTTCATCATTGATTTATGTTAAAATGGTTTCTAAAAGGCCAAGTTCCTCTTACGTAAGACCTTCAAACGCACAAGCCCATGATGATGCTAGCCGCTAGTCGCCAGCCTTCCAATGCTGGAACTGCCATCACTATCGCTACAACTATTGCAACTCCTACACCAACTCCTGCGTCAGTGACACATGATGATCTAGTAGAGATTATCATAATATTGGCTAAGACAACCAATGCCCGAAACAGCCAAGTGCATGAGAACAGGAAGTTGAGACAAGACATATATCGGATGGTTGTGCAATTAGATGATTTTAGGAGTCAGAGAGCTCCTAACTCGCCATTTCATCAATCTGAAGGGTTGTCATCATTAGGTAGGAGGGCTAGACAGTAGCAACAACAAATTAGGCATTCAGGAACTCTGATTCGGTATGTTGAATCAGTCCCCATGCCGAATCGGTAATGCCGACCCAAAAAATGTCTCACCAACTCAGGCTGTTATCCCACGTGACCGCAATGCTCCAAAATCCTTTCACGCTCTCATGTTTCCTCCTTCGCATCATGTGATTGACAAGAACAATAGGGATCAAATAAGTTGCACTCAGACGGTGGGTCAAGCGACGTTGCCTACAGTGGAGACAAGAAGGGTCTGATGGGACGATAGTTCCAAACCTGAGTTTATAAAGTGCAAAGCATTTTTATCTATTTGGACGGTGTGGCACTTATGTGGCTCACCAGATTGCCTTCGAGGTCGGTACCTACGTTCGAGAACCTGAGTAAGAAGTTCATGAATCAACACTGCTTTAACGCTTCCAAGTCGAAGCATGCCATGACCCTCTCTCGCGTGAATCGGGCTCATGGGGGTTGCTTAAGGATTACCTAGAATGTTTCGACACTGCTGTAATCAAAGTCAGTAACCCTAATGATGAAACCTTATTGATGACATTAGTTAATTGCATCGACCTCGATATAGAGTCTAGAAATTGACTAGATAGAAAGTCTCCTTGGATCACTTTTATGAAAAGGCCAACCAGTTTGTATGCATAGAGGAAGCGGAAAGAACTCAAAAGAGAAGGATTCCCGATACTATAAATAAAGGCATTGTGATGGCCCGCCCCGCACCAACCGACATTTCCTCCAAAAGTGCGATGTACACATGTCCAGTTGGCACGGGACGGTCATCGGAAGAAAAGAAAGAAGACGAAGAATCAACAAAGAACACGTAGAATGTCTCACAGCGCATGGAACAAAATATAATAACAACATACTTGACATAAAACAGGTGAGACAGTGCATAAGCTGAAACAAACTATCATAGCAGTGGAAAATCCAAATACAGCTTATAATCCAAAGCCAACATTATTACAACTTTAAAACTGTCTCAAAAAGCTAAACAAGAAAGGTACACTACTAATGCCCAAAGTAGTGACCACCAACGACACAGGGAGAATATCTATATGTATCATACGTGGAAGCCTCCTGCTCGTCTTCAGATCAGCTACTCGTGCATCACCAGCTAACCTGTCTCGAGTCTGCTCGTTTAGGAGCACCCAGAGTAATAAGAAGAGACATAAAACTCTAGGTCAAACAAAAGTCTGGTATGAGCGATAAGCGGCTAAACAGAACAATAACAGGTATACTAAACCATACCTGAACCTGGACCTGCAACCAAAGAGTTAGCACTACATACTGTACAACACTCTAAGGTGCCACTAACATATGGTGTACAAGCATACGGGGGTGGGGGTGTGCATGTCATAGTGATGGCAAACAATCAAACATAACAACTATCCTCACATCTCTCACTCAGTGCGTAAAGCATACGATATCCACCACTTCGATCACCCAATACTTTGCTATGATCACTCTGCCCCCATGAAGTCACAACGACTTCACTGCACTGATCCATAGCCACTAATTTTTCGCTATGTCCACTTTGCCCCCATGGAGTCGTACACATCCCACTGCACTGGCTCATAGCCTTACTAATCATTTACTATGTCCACTCTGCCCCATGGAGTCACAATGGCTCCACTGCACTGGCTCATAGTCTTACTACAATCACTTTGCCCCTCGAGTCACGGTGACTCTACTGCACTGTTACGTAGCACATCATTCCTTCTCAGTGGTGAATCAAAGTTATGAACATCGACAACTCCTTAGCACACGTCCCGCAGCAAAGCCCAATCATGAAGTGAACTCATTGGTTCCCAACTGGATCCTGAGCTCTAACTTCCATTTGGACTACCTTTGCATCTCGGGTTTTTGGTCATCGCCGGATCGGTTCGAATCCCTCTCTTAAGCATCGGTTCGGTTCGGCCTTCAGGTCTCCATCGTCAACACGGTTTGGCTCGTGGCATCCACCTAGTGGCGGTTCGGATCATCAACACCCCCAGCGGGTCGGGTCGGGGTCTCCAAGTCCATCTCTATCTATGGGTTCGGGTCGGGGTCCTTCTGGCGGTTCGGGTCGGAGAAAGCGCTCCTCCAGGCCAAGTACAAACGGCTCGTGCTCACCATCCATGATCGGGTCGGAGCTCCCTCTCTCGAGTGGTTCGGATCGGGTATAAGAGGCAGATCACATTTGATGCTCGTGGACCTCACACAGACGGTTCAGATCGGAGGAGATAGCTTGGTTCGTGATGTGGTTCCACGACCCCATAGGGCGATCCGGTCCAGCCCTCAATCCCCCATCCGATCTGAATTCCTGCACTTTGTCCAACGAGCTGTTTTACGCCGTTCGACGACGTTTTCGACCATTCTATCTACTCTAATCAATCATAAAGCATACCATACAGTCATAACAACATGTATAATCAACCATAAACATCAAAACAACAATATGATAGGTTGAAATGGATCAAACATAGCCAAAAACCCATATTTTCCCTTAAGCGTGCTTAAGCAAAACTAATGATATGATTAGCTGAACTTAACCAAATCAAACCCAATTTATAACAGAGGTCTTAAACATTATTTAAGAATTTATAAATATTTTTCCAGAATTTTATCATGTTTAAATTCGCTAATTAACATTAATTACTCTTAATTAACCACAATTAGCGAGGAACTATGCAAATATCTCACTTTAGCCACAAATAAACCTTAGATCTGAAATAAATCTCTGATATGGCGCGAATACCAATGCTAAACAACAGCTCTAATTTTGATTTGGTGAAGATCTCCCTTGATTTGTTGTTGCTAAGCTTAATCCTTGATTAGAAAGTGATTTGGAGGTGATTTAGAGGTTGGAGGCCATTTTTAGGGTTTCTAATAGGTAAGTGGAGGCTAGAAAACTGAAATGGAATGAAACCCTAAGTCTTTTCAGCCTCCCCCTAACCCTAATCCCGAAATGGGTTATGAGCTCATTCACTAATCATCTTATTTGGCCCGGTTAAGCAGTTTTTCACCTTCCAAACCTTATTTCAGTCATTTCTTCCAAGCGGTAAGTCCGTTTTCCACATGTGACCACTCTACGGAAAGGTAAACCATCATCCGAAGCCAATGGAAGTGGTTTCAGGTCAAAACTCCTTTCCAATCAAAAGTTATGGCCGAAACAAGATTAGCTAGGGGCAAAACGGTCATTTAAAAATCGGTAAAAATCATGAACATGGGAAATGGCCCCAATGGTCGTTTCCCAAAGCCACATGACCATACGACTTCATATAAGAAAGAAAGAAATATTCTATGATCCTCCGATGCGTAGAATACGGGTTGTTACATTCTCCCCTCCTTAAGAAATTTCGCCCCCGAAATTCCCTAACCAAAACACATAAAGGGTCCCGCATTCCTATCAGTCATAAAACAACAATCAAACATGTAAAACAAGTCTATCCTAGCATGCGGAATAACTAAATTGCAAAGTAAATCTTACCAGGCAAAGAGTTCTGGATACGTCTTCCTAATGCCCTCCTCTGTCTCCCAAGTACAGTCATTCTCGTTCTCGCCCCACGGAACCTTGACTAGCTTCATCGCCTTCCTTCGAAGTTGCTTCGTATCATGCTCGACAATACGAATCGGCTTGCGGTTCCCAACCGCCTCGGGTTCCACTTCGAAGTCCTCTAACTGATCAGGTGAAATAGTCATATCTGGGTCGTGCACAAACTTCCTTAGCTGGGAAACATGAAATACGTTATGAACTCCCGCCATCTTCTCGGGTAAGTTAACTCTATACGCCAAATTCCCAACTTGTTCGAGAACTGGGAATGGGCCAACAAATCTTGGTGCCAACTTGCCTCTCCTGCCAAATCGTATCACGCTCTTCAACGGAGAAATCTTAACAAACACCAAGTCACCAACGGAGAATTTTAAGTCTCTTCTCCTCTTATCAGCATAACTCTTCTGCCTATCCTGGGCAGCCTTCATCCGTTGTTGAATGATCTTAATCTTATCTGAAGTTTCCCTTACCACATCTGGTCCAAGCACAAACTTCTCACCGGTCTCTACCCAACATGATGGTGAGTTGCACGGTCTTCCGTACAAAGCTTCATATGGAGCCATACCGATACTGGATTGGTAGCTATTGTTATATGCAAACTCTACTAGATGAAAATGGTCATCCCATGATCAACCAAAATCCAATATACAAGCTCTCAAGAGATCTTCCAATATACGATTCACCTTCTCTGTCTGACCGTCGGTTTGAGGATGATACGCGGTACTGAGATATAATTCCGACCCTAGAGCCTCTTGTAAGCTCTTCCAAAACCCACTAGTAAACAACGGGTCTCGGTCACTCACAATGCTTTTAGGTACTCCATGAAATCTCACTACCCACTTCATATATAGTTCTGCTAACTTAGTTGTCGTTCTGGTCGATTTGACTGGTATAAACCTTGCACTCTTGGTCAATCGATCCACAATTACCCAAATGTTATCATGTCCCGATTTAGTCCTTGGTAAACCATCAATGAAATCCATTGAGACTTGCTCACATTTCCATTCGGGAATTTTTAATGGTTGCAACAAACCACTAGGCTTCTTTTGCTCAGCTTTAACTAGCTGGCAATTCATGCACTTGGATATAAACTTCCCAACGTCTCTATTCATCCCTTCCCAGTAGTAAGTCTGCTTCATGTCTTAATACATCTTATCACCACCGGGGTGTATAGTCAGTTTTGAGTGATGACATTCCCTAAGCACTTCATCTCTCAAACCATTCACGTTGCGTACAACTAGTCTTCCATTCTTTCGAAGCCATCTTTCTCGATTAAGCCCATACAAATTCATCTCCTCACCGTCGATATTCATCTCTAACTTGGAGATGATTTCCAATAGATTAGGATCGTCCCTCTGACTGGAACCAATCTGCTCAATCAAAGTGGGTCTGATCGTCAAACTAGCTAACATCTCTGGATCCAATTCGCACTTTGGTCTGAAATCATACCCTGCGATATACTCCAGCTGCTTCCATTCAAGAAACATAGCCCCTAAACTGGCATGTCTCCTACTCAAGGCATCGGCTACCGCATTGCCTTTCCCAGGTGTATAAGCAATATCAAAATCATACGAAGCCAAAAACTCTAACCATCTCTGCTGACGGAGATTCAGATCCTTCTGAGAGAAGAGATACTTTAACGATTTATGTTCGGTAAACAACTCAAATCTCTCTCCCAAGAGATAATGTCTCCGCATCTTCAACGCGAACACGATCGCTTCTAGTTCCAAATCATGGGTAGGATACTTTTTCTCATGCGACTTTAGTTGCCGACTAGCATAAGCTACAACCCTACCTCCCTGCATCAATACAACACCTAGTCCGGTACCACAAGCATCCGTGTATACCGTCATCTTTTCATTCCCTTTAGGAATGACTAACACTGGCGCACGCGTCAACTTTTCTTTTAGACTCTTGAATGCATTCTCACACACTCCGTCCCAGATGAAGGCTTGATTCTTCTTAGTTAACTGAGTCAACGGTGCTGCTATCTTGGAGAAGTCCTTGATAAACTTACGATAATATCCAACAAACCCCAAGAAGCTTCTTACGTCTGTTGCATTCTTGGGCGTAGACCAATCCTGTACCGTAGCCACCTTCGCAGGGTCCACGGCAATACCATTCTCTGAAACGACATGGCCCAAGAATCTCATTTACCTCCTCCAGAAGTGGCACTTAGAAAATTTCGCTTTCAATTGGTGTTTTCTCAACACCTCCATCACTATCCTCAAATGTCCCTTGTGTTCTTCCTCTGTCCTTGAGTAAACAAGGATGTCGTCTACGAACACAAGAACAAACTTATTCAGCTGATCTCTGAATACCTGATTCATATGATCCACAAAGTATGCTGGTGCATTGGTCAAGCCAAATGGCATGACCAACCACTCATAGAATCCAGACGGCGTCCTAAATGCCGTTTTCGGAACACTCTCAGCCGCTACTCGGAGCTGATGAAATCCTGTCGCGAGGTCCAACTGGGAGAACACTCTTGCTCCTTCCAGTTGGTCAAACAAATCATCTATCCGTGGTAGAGGATACTTATTCTTCCTCGTCACCTTGTTCAACTCGCGATAGTCCACACACAAACGAAGGGAACCATCTGCCTTAGTGGCAAACACAACTGGTGCTCCCCACTCGGAGACACTTCTTCTAATAAACCCCTTCTTCAAAAGATCGCTTACTTGCACCCCGAGCTCTCGCTGCTCCCTTGGTGCCATACAACGAAGTGGCATCACTATAGGCCTGGCATCTTTCACTAAATCAATACGGAACTCAATCTCTCGGTGTGGTGGAAGCCCGGTCACTTCCTCGAAGACGTCCGGATACTGGCCAACCACGGGCACATCTGACAACTCATCATGCGGGATGTCGAGGGAATTTATAAAACTAGACATTACCCCATCACTAGGTAGACTACCAAACACTACCCTCCGCCCATCATCTGCCCTAACTGTCACCAAAAAGCCCTCACAGTCTACCACCACCCCGTATCTTTGGAGCCAATCGACCCCCAATATAATGCCATACCCGTAAAGCCCAAAACAAAGCAATCACAAACATACATCCATGACTCGATAAGACCAAATTTCGGCAAATCATACTAAGGTTAGTCGAACCACCAATCGAGTTCGTCACAACCAACGGTCTATCGACTATCTCGGGTTCCTATCCCAACCTATCTACCAAGTCACTAGATATGAAGGAACGGGAAGCCCCAGTATCAAACAAAACTCGAACAGGTACATCAAGAATAGAAAGCATACCTTGAATGACGACATTCTTTCCTTTCTCTGCCGCAGTTGGGGCATTCGACGAAGAAGGAATAGCACTGATAGCATATGCTTTCACAATCTGCTTCACCTTAAGAGGTTGTGGATATTTATCCTTATGATGTCCCACTTGGCCACAGTTGTAGCACTTCCTATCCGCTGGCTTGGCCCGACATTCTTTGGCATAATGGCCCTTCTTACCACAGCTGAAGCACTCAACATCTTTCTTGCTCTTTTTCTGGCCATCCTTAGTTTGGTTCTGCTTCCTCTTGTTCTGAGTGTTATTCTTGCCTCCACCGCCTACTTGCGGCTTTAGCCCTTCTGCAGATGCAACCTCAGTCTTTGACTTAGGGTAAAGACTCTCTGATCTCAAAGCTTTCCCCACAATCGATTCAAAAGTCTCATTGATGTGGTTGATAAGCCTTTCCCCCAAGTATCCATCCAAACCAGTAATGAACTTCTCATTCTTCTTCTCAGGAGTATCGATAAGGGATAATCCATACTTCGACAAAGTGTCGAACTCAGCAATATAGTCCGAGACTGCCCTACTATTCTGCTTAAGCTCCAAGAACTTCCTAAACAATTCCGACTTCTGAGCAGCTGGGATAAACTTGTCGCTAAAACGAGCCTTAAACTGATCCCAAGTAACCTGATCCTCTGGAGTGGCTGTCTTAATAGCATTCCACCAATTCATCGCTCGCCCTTGCAGCTGACGAGACGCTAGACTTCTCTTCATCGCATCCTCGATACCCAAGTCGTCGAAAATATGATCACAGCTATCCAACCAATCCTGAACATCCGTGGCCGACTCCGTTCCGTGGAACGGCTTCCCACCAAGGTTAGTGTAATCCTTGCACAGCTTGGCGAAATCGGCCCTAGGCGCCTACACTACTGAACCACCACCATTACCGGCATTGGGAACTACTCCCTGAACATCCCTAAGCATCTCTCTCATGAAGTCAGTGAATATCGTCCTCATGTCAGGAGCATTCCCATTATTGGCCCCTCTACCAGCACCCCTCGTGTCTTGACTCATCGTTCAATCTGTAAAGAGAAAACGATTAACTATCTCCATAGTGGTGCTGGTGCAGTACGACTTCATCCTTATACTACTAATAGTATACATATATATATATATATATAGCTTTTGAAAACCAAAGTAATCACAAATACACACTCTCATATACGTACTACCTCTCCCTAGTGTCTTTTCCTAGGTTAACTACGCAACCTAGAGCTCTGATACCAAATGTGACGGCCCGGCCCGCACCAACCGACATTTCCTCCAAAAGCGCGCTGTACACATGTCCAGTTGGCACGGGACGGTCGTCGGAAGAAAAGAAAGAAGACGAAGAATCAACAAAGAACCCATAGAATGTCTCACAGTGCATGGAACAAAATATAATAACAACATACTTGACACAAAACAGGTGAGACAGTGCATAAGCTGAAACAAACTATCATAGTAGCGGAAAATCCAAATACAGCTTATAGTCCAAAGCCAACAATATTACAACTTTAAAACTGTCTCAAAAGGCTAAACAAGAAAGGTACACTACTAATGCCCAAAGTAGTGACAACCAACGACACAGGGAGAATATCTACATATATCATACGTGGAAGCCTCCTGCTCGTCTTCAGATCAGCTACTCGTGCATCACCAGCTAACATGTCTCTAGTCTGCTCGTTTAGGAGCACCTAGAGTAATAAGAAGAGACATAAAACTCTGGGCCAGACAAAAGTCTGGTATGAGCGATAAGCGGCTAAACAGAACAATAACAGGTATACTAAACTATACCTGAAACTGGACCTGCAACCAAAGAGTTAGCACTACATACTGTACAACACTCTAAGGTGACACTAACATATGGTGTACAAGCATACGGGGGTGGGGGTGTGCATGTCATAGTGATGGCAAACAATCAAACATAGCAACTATCCTCACATCTCTCACTCAGTGCGTAAAGCATACGATATCCACCACTTTGATCACCCAATACTTTGCTATGATCATTCTGCCCCATGAAGTCACAATGACTTTACTGCACTGATCCATAGCCACTAATCCTTCGCTATGTCCACTTTGCCCCATGGAGTCGTACACACCCCACTGCACTGGCTCATAGCCTTACTAATCCTTTACTACGTCCACTCTGCCCCATGGAGTCACAATGGCTCCACTGCACTGGCTCATAGTCTTACTACGATCACTTTGCCCCTCGAGTCACGGTGACTCTACTGCAATGATACGTAGCCCATCATTCCTTCTCAGTGGTGAATCGAAGTTATGAACATCGACAACTTCTTAGCACACGTCCCGCAGCAAAGCCCAATCATGAAGTGAACTCATTGGTTCCCAACTGGATCCTGAGCTCTAACTTCCATTTGGACTACCTTTGCATCTCGGGTTTTTGGTCATCGCCGGATCGGTTCGAATCCCTCTCTTAAGCATCGGTTCGGTTCGGCCTTCAGGTCTCCATCGTCAACACGGTTTGGCTCGTGGCATCCACCTGGTGGCGGTTCGGATCGTCAACACCCCCAGCGGGTCGGGTCGGGGTCTCCAAGTCCATCTCCATCTATGGGTTCGCGTCGGGGTCCTTCTGGCGGTTCGGGTCGGAGAAAGCGCTCCTCCAGGCCAAGTACAAACGGCTCGTGCTCACCATCCATGAGCGGATCGGGTCGGAGCTCCCTCTCTCGAGTGGTTCGGATCGGGTATAAGAGGCAGTTCACATTTGATGCTCGTGGACCTCACACAGACGGTTCGGTTCAGAGGAGATATCTTGGCTCGTGATGTGGTTCCACGACCCAATAGGGCGATCCGGTTCGGCCCTCAATCCCCCATCCGATCTGAATTCCTGCACTTTGTCCAACGAGCTGTTTTACGCCATTCGACGACGTTTTCGACCATTCTATCTACTCTAATCAATCACAAAGCATACCATACAGTCATAGCAACATGTATAATCAACCATAAACATCAAAACAACAATATGATAGGTTGAAATGGATCAAACATAGCCAAAAACCCATATTTTCCCTTAAGCGTGCTTAAGCAAAACTAATGATATGATTAGCAAAACTTAACCAAATCAAACCCAATTTCTAACAGAGGTCTTAAACATTATTTAAGAATTTATAAATATTTTTCCAGAATTTTATCATGTTTAAATTCGCTAATTAACATTAATTACCCTTAATTAACCACAATTAGCGAGGAACTATGCAAATCACTCACTTTAGCCACAAATAAACCTTAGATCTGAAATAAATCTCTGATATGGTGCGAATACCAATGCTAAACAGCAGCTCTAATCTTGATTTGGTGAATATCTCCCTTGATTTGTTGTTGCTAAGCTTAATCCTTGATTAGAAAGTGATTTGGAGGTGATTTAGAGGTTGGAGGCCATTTTTAGGGTTTCTAAGAGGTAAGTGGAGGCTAGAAAACTGAAATGGAATGAAACCCTAAGTCTTTTCAGCCTCCCCATAACCCTAATCCCGAAATGGGTTATGGGTCCATTCACTAATCATCCTATTTGGCCCGGTTAAGCAGTTTTTCACCTTCCAAACCTTATTTCAGCCATTTCTTCCAAGCGGTAAGTCCGTTTTCCACATGTGACCACTCTACGGAAAGGTAAACCATCATCCAAAGGCAATGGAAGTGGTTTCAGGTCAAAACTCCTTTCCAATCAAAAGTTATGGCCGAAACAAGATTAGCTATGGGAAAAACGGTCATTTAAAAATCGGTAAAAATCATGAACATGGGAAATGACCCCGATGGTCGTTTCCCAAAGCCACATGACCATACGACTTCATATAAGAAAGAAATAAATATTCTACGATCCTCCGATGTGTAGAATACGGGTTGTTACAGGCATTTAGAGCAATGTGGTGGTAAGACAATCTAAGGAGAATTCAGGTTAATGTTCAAAACCAGAACAAGAGAAGTAGTAACCACCGTAAAGGCGATAATGGAGGACGTCGTAATCAGGAAAGAAAAGCTAAGAAGCGACACCAATTTCATACTTTTGATAACTATATGCCACTAAATAATACATTGGAAAATGTGTACTTGGATACATGCAATACGATGCAATACAGAAAACTTGCATTGAGAGAGTCCACGGAGAAATAAAACAGATGGGAAAGTTTTTTCTGTTTGACGAAATTTACGGCCACACGACTAATGATTGTCGTCATCTCCGGGACATTATGGAGAAGTCGGTGGGAGAAGGAAAGTTAGATGAGTATAGAATGGCCCTGCGAGAGAGGGGTCAAAGTACTTCGAACACCAATCATTAAGATCATGCCGCTCCTAGAGCTGCCGCCCAACCAAAGCAAAAAGGTATTGCATTAACTCCATTGTCAGAGGACCACACCCGTTTTTTTTTAGTTTACGGACTATGGAGCAGTATGTCAATGTAGTGAAGCATGTTAAGGCGAAGGAATGTAACATTGTAGAGGAAGCTGCTCCCGTGAAGCAAAGGATGATGATGATGGATGGTGCCGTTTTTCGGAAATAGAGATGTAGATGGGGTGGAGGCCCCAAGCATCGATCCATTGGTGATTTTGGCCATGAATGGCCCTGCTTTAGTACGGAAAATCCTTGTTGAATGTGGGAGTTTCGTAAATATCTTATTTAACAAAGCCTACGAGCAGATGATGTTGGAGGAAAAATACTTGAAGCCGTGAAAGCCAGAATATATGGTTTCAATGACTTTGTGAATGAACTGATAGGTATGGTTGAATTACCGGTGGAATTAAGTGAAGAAGACCATATAAGAGTGTGGATCCTTCTGTTTCTTTTATTGGACATCAACTCTTCATACAACGTTTTTTTAGGCCGACTGGCCCTAGTTGGATTTAGTGCATGCATAACTCCTTGGTGCTTTCTCTTGAAGTTTCTGATTGAGAGTGGTGTCGGAGTTGTGTGAGAAGACGAGGTAGCAGGAAGGGAATTCTACATGGCTGAGTGGAAAGAATCCCGTAGCAAGAAGAAGGGAGGGGTTGTAGATAATTCCTTTTGCATTAAGGGTGCCACTGCATAGCAAATTAAGGGAAATTCCTGGCTTGGATAAAACAGTCATCAATTCAAATATATTGATCCAAGAAAGGATGAGGAACTAGGATACCAAAGGGTGGTCCCCAACAAAATAATGGTGGTGATCTCGATTGATAATGACGATCCTTCTAAGGTCTTGAAAATCGGATCCCATCTTGGACCTCTTCGGACAAGGGAGTTGACTAACTTTCCCTGCGCAAACCTTGATGTGTTTGCTTGGACCAATGTTGACATGTTTGGGATATCAGTGACCATCATGAGCGATTCGCTCAACGTTAATTTGAAATACGTCCCGATGAAATAGAAAAGGCATATGATAGATCTAGAAAGGTCGGCGACATTGAAGGAAGAAGTAGAGAAGCTTAAGAAACGGGTTTATCCGAGATTCATTATACACTATTGGGTATCGAATCTGGTCCTTGTATAGAAATTCAATGGAAAGTGGCGGACATAAATTGATTTCTCATACTTAAACAAGGCATGTACCAAAAATAGTCTCCACTTCTCAGAATTGACCAGCTTGTAAGCTCGACAGCTGGATATGAACTTCACTTCTTCATGGACGCTTGCTCTAGTTATAATAAAGTTATGATGCACGTTCCAGACTAGGAGCATACCAGTTTTATTATATATCTCGGACTGTATTGTTACATGGTCATGCCATTTAGATTGAAGAACGCCGATGCAACATACCAGCGGTTGGTCAACCACATGTTGCAGAACCAAATTGGGAGGTCGATGGAAGTTTATGTAGATTACATGTTAATAAAGTCGCAACAATCATCCAACCATATTGATGACTTAGCAGAAATGTTCAGTATTCTCCGCCAGTATAGAATGAAACTCAACCCTTTGAAATAACGTTCCGTCAGGGATTTTTCGGGGTTTCATTTTCAACTCTCGTGGGATTGAAGTCAACCCTGAACAGATAGAAGCCATAAAAAACATTCAGGAACCTCAGAAGATTAGAGATGTGCAGAGCCTGAATGGGAAGGTAGAAGCCTTGAATAGATTTATATCCATAGTCACCTACAAGTGCATTCCTTTCTTTGACTTGATAAAGCAAGGGAAGCGCAACTTTGCTTGGACTACAGACTATGTCGAAGCATTCCAGGACTTGTTGGATCACCTGGAGAGACCTCTTATATCACCGAAACTGATTGATCAGGGGGACTTATTCATGTATCTGATGGTATTTTTGCATGCCATTAACTTAGCACTTGTTCGTGAAGGAAACAGATTGAATGACCAATGTACTATGTAAGCAAGAGATTGACAGGGGCTAAGTACAATTATTTGAAGATTGGAAAGCCAGCTTTTAGCCTCCTAATAGCCTCAAGGAAGTCACATCTTTTAGGCTCATCCCATCAAGGTGTACACTGATCGGCTGCTACGACAGGTCCTTCAACGACCTGAAATGTCTTAAAGATTGCTTAAGTGGAATGTTGAGCTAAATTAGTTTGATATTTCATATATCGCTCGGAGGGCAATCCAGGGACTGGCACTGACAAATTTTACAGCTTTAGAAGACAACGCTGAAGAATTTGAGTCATCAACTGCCATGTGGAAGCTATTCACTGATGGAGCTCGTAATGATCGATGTTTTAGCATTGGAGTTATTTTATTAACTTTTGTGAACAATCAATCTGTTATGCATTGAAGTTGAACTTTCTAGCGACCAACAATGAAGCCGAGAATAAAGCTCTTATTGTTGAGCTTAAACTCACTTAGGAATTAGGAGTGAGAGCAATTGAGGTTTTTATGACTCCCAGGTTGTCGTATCTTAGGTCAGGAAGGAGTCCTAGGCCAGGGGGCACGACTTACCTCATATCTGTTGGATCTAGATTAACCCTAGAGGGGGGTGAATAGGGTAAATGACAAATTATCGCAGAGTTTAAATATTATGGGATATTAAAATATTCACAGATCACAGAATGCAGCAGAAATAAAAATACAGAAAGTAAATAACACACGATATACCCAGCTTCGGCAAAATCCTGCCTACTTCTGCATTCCTAAGGTTTCTACTAGGAGTTAGTAATAGATCCCACTTACATACACTGTAAACTTGCACTCCCTACTCCTGTACTAACCCTACGCTCAAAACCCTAGACTGATCGATATTCCCTCAACCAGATTTTACCCTAGTTTTTACAAACTCTAGTAAACTGCTAGTTAACTCCTAACTGGATTCCCTAATTTTTTACAGAGACTAGAAAACTGTTCGGATTGGTTTTCAACTCAAAATAAAAACAATACAAAATAAAGAAATAATTAAAACCCTAGGTCCTTAAAATAGAAATTTAGTTTCCCTTTTAATTCATTGACTAGGCCGGCCCATTTACTTTGGTTCATCCGTTCTCTTTTTCTTTTAAAACAATGGCGGCTGGAAATAAATATAGGGTTTTCGGATTCTCCCCAAATCTCGATCGTTTACTTCTGGAATCAGATCACTGATGCTTCAAAAAATATGAATGGCTTTCGTACTTTGATTTGGGAGTTGTTGTGATCGAAAAGCACTCGAAAAAATTATGAGTTCTCTGAATTTTTCTTGAATTGTTTTATGATTTTTGGGCCGAATTGTTTGTGGTTTCGATCTTTATATATCTTCTTTTTGCCGATGATGAATATGGTAGTATATTTATAGGGTAATCGAAACCCTAAATTAGTTGTCTGATTTCGTGAATATTGGCTTGAACTGACTGATTGTGTGTTCCCCCTTTTTTGGTTTAATCACCTCAGCTTGATTGGTGTTGATAAATTCTGGAGAAAAATTTGTTGCCTTGAATTAATTTGAAATTCATCCCATAATTTGATTACAGAACTGCTTTCCCAAAACAATTCATAACTGGGAATTATTGAATTATCTTGCCAAATATCCCACTGTGTTTAAAACACTGAAATCCCATGATTTATGTTTTCCCTGAATATGTTTTTATCTGAAAAATATTTGTGAGTCCACTAGTGTGCTGAATTGATAGTTTTCCAAAAACTTGCTCGACTTGTTGCCATTTAAAAACAAATTCACATGAATTGATTTCGGATTTGTTTCTTGTTTTGTTGCTTGATTTTTGAAATGTTCTGAAAGAATTTCCTGATTGATTGCCATACATCAATCGATTTAAAGCTTGCCAAAAAATGCTTTGTTGAAATGTTTGCACATGCTCAATCACTTATCCATTTCTAGAAAATAATTTCTTCTTGCCAAAAACAGGAAACGTGAATTTTGTAATTGCTTATGAAGATTACACTTGATTTCTGAACTGTTGTGAGTCATAATCTTGCTAGAAATGACACTTGTTCCTGAACCATAGCACTTTCCAAAAAAAAATTGCATTTAAGCAGACATTTACCATTTGTTTTGTAAAGTAAACCGACTCCAAAAATGTTGAATACATCATTAAGTTGTTTCTCCTTCGTCCGTGCTCTGGGCTGATGCCATCTATATTCAAAACTGGCTTGCATTTGTCATGTTGCACCACTCCCTTGTACATGTGAAAGCTTTGTATCTATGCATACATATTGCTGAGAAAACTTAAACACACACTTCAAAACATTCATGTAGTTTTGGCTGTAACATTTGAAAATACTTTGACACATTGAGGTTTGTATGCTTGAACCCATGCTTCATTGATATTTCACATATGTGATAATTCCTTCACTTGATCACTTGAAACATGAAAAATCTGGCATGAAATTACCGCCATCTACTAAAGTTCTTGCTGCTGCTTCAAATATATTTGCACACTTATTTACCCACTCATGTCAACTTGTAAAAAATGTGAAACGGTCTTAAAATTTGCTGCCATTCATGTGTACATGCACATGACTTGAGCTTGTGCATCTGCCTTGACATTTCTTACTTATGTAGCTCTACTACTATGCTGTGTTCATGCTGACTTTGATTTTGTTGTACCACTTGGTTTGACTATTGCACAATGCTGAACTATTTCAAATTTATGTTTGACCAAACTTTGATAACTTCACCACTGTGTTTGTTATTTTGGCATTTGACCTCGGCACCTTTAAATGAATTGACCATGTTATGTTGAGCCTGTGCACTTGATTTGAATTTGGCTTGTTGTACTTGATTGCTTCATACCAAACATGTGATGTTTGTATGTCCATTGTAATTTACTACTTGTGTTATGTTTCTCCATTGTCTTGACATATGATGTACATCCTCCATTGACCATGCATGTTGCTTACTATTTCTTGACCATTTTGGTTTGAGTTGAACCAAATTTGAGTATTCGCTCTTTTGAACTTTTGCACACATGTGCTTGTATGTCAAGATGTTCTTTGATCATGCACTGAGTCAAGTTGGTCCATGTAGCTGCTCCTCAGTTGCACACTGATCGGCGAGGCAGAGCACACATGTATATTTATACACGTTTGTATATGCAGCCATCAGACAAGATTTCCTGTCCCTGTGCTATACATACACAAACTGACTAGACACAGATCAGATCAAGTCATGAAAAATGATGAGAAACACACCAGAAATCTGAGGCAAATAAAATTTTAAAAATAAAATTTATATTCACATGTATTTTGAAAATTATTTATGTTCCATATACTATGTGTGTGTGTGTGTGTTTCTGTATATGACTGGTATGAAGATGACTGGACTGACAGTGAAGTCAGAAGATTGAAGATGAAGACAATATGAAGACGTGTCTATGTATCAGTGTCAATGTGTCTGTAAATTGAAATGTAAACTGAGTGATTGTATATATATGAGATGTATAGACAGAGTGTTATAGTGAGGAGCTGTGTATCAACAGAATTGTACTGATGTTTGTATTAAACAAATTTGTTTGAAATAAAATATTATTTTATTGTGCTCAAATTTGTGTTCAAGCAAATTTGTTTATCGTATTCAGTTTATATACAAGTACAATGTCATGTGAAGAATATATAAATAGTGGGGTTATAAATCTGTACTGTTTTAAAAATTGAAATACAATATTATATTTAAATACTGTGTGAATATTTGAATTTCTGTACAGTCGTATTTTATTTGAATATAAATATTATATTCTTGTCTGTGATGTATATATGAAACAGTACAATAACAAACACATTTAAAATAATAAATATTTGGTTGCCATCATCAAAAAAAAATCATATAATTGTGTATACAACAATGTTATATACAACAATCTCCCGCTTTTGATGATGACAAACAAATATTAAGATTTTGAATATAATAAATGTGTTTGGCAGTGAAAAACTGAACTCCTTCTATTTGAATGCTCCTCCTACAACAGAAAACTCCCCCTATAACTGTGCATGAGTGAACTGAACTGAATAATAATGAATTTTCAAAATTAAAAATATTTATAAAATATTCACTCATAAATCAAAGTCTTAACCCATTCTCCCCCTTTTGTTATCATCAAAAGGATACAAAAATTAATGACTAAAAAATACAATTTCATCTTAAGAGGAAGAACGGTCATCATAAATCTCAATCAACCAAACAAAAATCATAATATTCTAAGAACTAGTGGCATATTTCACATTTTAGAATGACGGATTTACAATGAAATTATAAAAATGGAGTGAGTTTAAAACTAAGAATATATTCCAATTATTTCCAAAAGAATTTTATAAAACTGAGCACAAAAATAGTGATGGATTTGGACTATAATTAATAATTCAGTTTAAGTGACAAAATCGAATAATCTTAAATCCCAATAGCTATCAATCAACGAATCATAATACGTCATAAAATATTAACACATTTCACAGATTAAAAAATGGATTGATAGGCTGATTTTCAAATACCAAGGAGATTTTCATATAAAATTTATTTATTGCAAATACTTTTCTTTTCTTTTTCTTTTGATTTAAGAGCACACTAACCACCCATAACCAGATCTTGGATTTTTAAATGAGATCAGTTGCAGCTTAAATATAAGTAATCTCATAACCATGCATAACCAAAGCTTGGATTTTTAAATGAGATTAGAGAAACATTTATGAATATTATATTTTTATTATTTTCTGTTTCAAAAACGAAAAACTCCTCAGTATATAAAACCAATATAGATGACAGAAATGTGGTAAGTACAGAAATGGACTGTGAAATAAATTTCTAAATTAATTATATTATGAAATATGCTCGATTGTACTGGGATTATTGAAAATTTTCAGTTATCACTAATTCTGAATAATAACATAGTCCAATTTCTATCATAAATATTTCCACTGTTTATTCAAGATAATTTTTTTTAAAGAAAAATAAACGCTCCACATTATTATAAAATCACGATGGATGGCAGAAAGATGAAAGATAATGAAGATGGTCGTGAAATAATTGACAATTCAAAGATATTATAATAATTATTCAACCATCATGAAAATCTAAATAAAATCTCCTCTTGTTGTGAAATATACTGCAGTCAAAATTCATCACAATTTCAAAATCTGATAATAATTTTGATGAATTATAAATACAGTTCAGTTTGGTTATTGATTTCAATTTCTAAATGAATAATCAATAAATAATCTTAAAATTGAAAATCAATTACAAGAGGAATATGAAGATTTATACAAAGCATGAGGGAATTTAGAGACATATATACAAGACAAAAAATATACAAAAAAAAAATCAGTACATCTGATACCACTTGGTGTCCTTATTAACAAATTTTAATCATAAACCCCAACCAGACAAACTTAACAAATTTGGTACATTTATCAGAGCTGCAGACAAAAACAAGCAGTTATTTGAAAGAATAGTATCAGAGCAGCAAACAGATCATAAACAAGCAATTTCCAAAAATATTTTCAAAAAAATATCAGAGCAGTACAAATATCATTTTCAAAGCAGACTTGTCAAGGAGATGCTTCAAAGATATTTCAGACAGTCAAAGAATGGTTCATGATCCAATGATTAAATATATGGTTTATTTTAAATCATTTGAAGGGATATGAAAAGATCGAGATTCAATGAATCAGTCACACCAGATTATAATTTTAAATTCACGATGTGTGTGAGATTCAAGAAATCAATAAATTCAAATGATTCTAAACAATCAAATATTTAAATCAAACAAATCATGACATAATAGTGAGTTTCAAGACCAGATTTTCAAAGAATTTTTCCAAATTATTTCCGACAAGCCCAAAGAATTTTTCAGAATATTTACATCAAGTATGTAGACATATTCATGATCCAAAAATAATTTATTTGAAATCACTTGAATGGATGAAAATCATGAGATACAATGAATCAATCACACAACATTAATAATTTCAGATTTGAGTGGTGTGTGGGATTCAAAATATCAGAAATTTTCAAGTGATCTCAAACAAACAAAAAAATCCAAGACAAATGATCATGAATTACAGTGAATTTCAAGATGTAAGCAATGATTCAAGACCAAACAAAATATCCAAGCCAATCTGAAATCAATGGAATTATCACAACTGATAAATAGTAGAGTGCTGTAATGAGTATATTATTTCAAGCTTTTCTAAAATGAATTAGAAGGAACTCAAACAGCAGAGGTGTGTGACATTTCATTAAGTATTCAAATTTTCAAAAATTTAGAATTCAGAACAACAGTGTTCAAGATATGACAAGAATACATCAACACTGTTATGAATTCAGGAATCAAAAAAATAAACTTCAAAACAATTGCAGATATTTACAAGATTAAATTCAAGATCTGGAAATAATTAAAACATCAAAGTTCTATTCAACTAAAGCGAATTTCCAAAAAATATGAGTTATACAATTGGAAGTTAATGAAGCTCAGTAGAAGTTACAATGATATGACAGTGACAAACCAAACAGACAAAGAAAATAAACAGAAGAGATAGAAGGAGGGGAAATATAAAAAATATTTACAAAGATGAGTTTAGAGGTTATACCTGAAATTGAGGTGAGTAAATAAATCTCTAACTCAAACAGTCTTGGCTAAGGAACTGTGAATGATTACAGTAGTATTGAGCAACTTTAATCCAAATCTCCTTGGCCTATCAGTTCCTCAGCCACCTCTGGTACCTAACAGTTTAGAGAATCGAGTGGTCTAACAAAAATTGTAAAACCACTCACAGTTTTGTTCACAGCTTTAGGTACCCAAATTGTTTATATAACAATCCATCAGAATTTACCAAAGTACCTTTAGGAATCCAGATCTGTTTAAAATTAAATGAATTCACTGTATCTCTTTTTGGGGTCCAGAATGGTTTAAATGGATTGTTATCAAACAAATTCACATCACGTTTATGATTCAAAAATCCTTTATGATTATCAGAGTTTGAATTTTCATATCGATTCTTTCCAAAGAAGTTTAAAGGATTTTTAAAATCATTTGAGCTCTGATTTTCAAAAACATTATTTTTCTCAAATCCGAGTCCACATTTATTTCCAGCAGAAAATTGATTTTTCAACAACATATTTAAAGATTTTTCTCCATCAGAAAATTTAACCAAAGTTAACTCTAGTTGTTGAAATTTGAATTTAAGATCACCGTTCTCTTTTATTAAATCTGAACAGCAGTTATTAGCGATCTTCCTTTCAGCATCATATTGTTTCAAAACCAGGTTTTCAGATTCAAGTAATTTAATTCTAACTTGGGACTCAGAAATTTCAGATTCAAATCGTTTTTGTTTTTCAAACTCAAATTTCTAGGATTTTTCAATCTCGTTTTCAAGTTCTTTCAAAATCAAATCAGATTTCAACACATTCTCCTTTTCAGCAATTTCAAATTTGGAATATATATCAGTCTTAAAAATTTCAAATTCCTTTTGTAGGAAATTGTTCAAACTTGACAACTCAATCTTGTTTTCTTTTAAGATCAGAATTTCCTTTTCAAACATTTGAATATTTTTATTGAGATGAACAAGATTGGTTTTCAATTTCAAACAATTATTGCAATCTGAATTTGAAGGATTTTTAAAATATTCAAGTTGTGATTCCAAATCAACAATTTTGCTGGTCAACTCAGAATTCTTAGATTTCAGAGATTTATATTTCAGTTGCATTTTATCAACAGATTTGGTTAAATCAACACAAAAATAAACCAGTTCTTCATATGAAAATTTTCTTATTTCATCATCTGTAGAATCTCCAACACTATCATCATCTGATTCTTCTTTAGTAAATCATGTTAGACATACTTCTGAATCTGAGTTGATCTTTGTAGGTTTTGAGCACTTGTTGTCATTTTGTCCAAACTTTGCATTAAGAGTTCTCCAGATTTCCTGCGTAGATAAACAATGATAGATAAGATTAAACTATTCAATGCTAAGATAATCAAATATAATTTTCATAGCACATGCATTGAAAGTAAAATCTACACTACCAAACCCATTGATAACAACATCCCAACATTTAATATTAACAGATTTTAAAAAAAATTCCATTTTGGATTTCCAGTTTAAAAAATCTGTTCCATCGAAAATAGTTGGAGATGAACTAGACTGACTCTCTATCGGTTGACAACTAGGATGACACATGACTCTAGAGTTAATGAAATAACCTGCTCTGATACCACTTGTTGGATCTAGATTAACCCTAGAGGGGGGTGAATAGGGTTAATGACAAATTATCACAGAGTTTAAAAATTAGGGGATATTAAAATATTCGCAGATCACAAAATGCAACAGAAATAAAAATACAGAAAGTAAATAACACACGATATACCCAGCTTCGGCAAAATCCTGCCTACTGCTGCATTCCTAAGGTTTCTACTAGGAGTTAATAACAGATCCCGCTTACAGACACTGTAAACTTGCACTCCCTGCTCCTGTACTAACCCTACACTCAAAACCCTAGACTGATCGATATTCCCTTAACCAGATTTTACCCTAGTTTTTATAGACTCTAGTAAACTGTCAGTTAACTCCTAACTGGATTCCCCAGTTTTTTACAGAGACTAGAAAAACTGTTCGGATTGGTTTTCAACTCAAAATAAAATCAATACAAAACAAAGAAACAATTAAAACCCTAGGTCCTTAAAATAGAAATTTAGTCTCCCCTTTAATTCATTGACTAGGTCGACCCATTTACTTTGGTTCACCCGTTCTCTTTTTCTTTTAAAACAATGGCGGTTGGAAATAAAATTAGGGTTTTTGGATTCTCCCCAAATCTTGATCGTTTGCTTATGGAATCAGATCACTAATGCTTCGAAAAATATGAATGGCTTTGGTACTTTGATTTGGGAGTTGTTGTGATCGAAAAGCACTCGGAAAAATTGTGAGTTCTCTGTATTTATATCTCTGATTTTTTTCTCGAATTGTTTTATGATTTTTGGCCGAATTGTTTGTGGTTTCGCTCTCTATATATCTTCTTTTTGCCGATGATGAATATGGTAGTATATGTATAGGGTAATCGAAACCCTAAATTGGTTCTCTGATTTCGTGAATATTGGCATGACCTGACTGATTGTGTGTTCCCCCCTTTTGGTTTAATCACCTCGGCTTGATTCGTGTTGATAAATTCTGGAGAAAAATTTGTTGCCTTGAATTAATTTGAAATTCATCCCATAATTTGATTACATAACTGCTTTCCCAAAACAATTCATAACTGGGAATTATTGAATTATCTTGCCAAATTTCCCGCTGTGTTCAAAACACTGAAATCCCATGATTTATGTTTCCCCTGAATATGTTCTTATCTAAAAAAATATTTGTGAGTCCACTTGTGTGCTGAATTGATAGTTTTCCAAAAACTTGCTCAACTTGTTGCCATTTAAAAAGAAATTCACATGAATTGATTTCGGATTTTTTTCTTGTTTTGTTGCTTGATTTTTGAAATGCTTTGAAAGAATTTCCTGATTGATTTCCATACATCAATCAATTTAAAACTTGCCGAAAAATGCTTTGTTGAAATGTTTGCACATTTCTTCTTGCTAAAAACAGGAAACGTGAATTTTGTAATTGCTTATGAAGATTACACTTGATTTTTGAACTGTTGTGAGTCATAATCTTGCTAGAAATGACACTTGTTCCTGAACCATAGCACTTTCAAAAAAAATTTGCATTTAAGCAGACATTTACCATTTGTTTTGTAAAGAAAACTGATTCCAAAAATGTTGAATACATCATTAAGTTGTTGCTCCTTCGTCCATGCTCTGGGCTGATGCCATCTATACTCAAAACTGGCTTGCATTTGTCATGTTGCACCACTCACTTGTATATGTGAAAGCTTTGTATCCATGCATACATATTGCTGAGCAAACTTAAACACACACTTCAAAACATTCATGTAGTTTTGGCTGTAACATTTGAAAATGCTTTGAAACATTGAGGTTTGTATGCTTGAACCCATGCTTCATTGATATTTCACATATGTGATAATTCCCTCACTTGATCACTTGAAATATGAAAAATCTGGCATGAAATTGTGGCCATCTACTAAAGTACTTGCTACTGCTTCAAATATATTTGCACACTGATTTACCCACTCATGTCAACTTGTAAAAAATGTGAAACTGTTTTAAACTTTGCTGCCATTCATGTGTACATGAACATGACTTGAGCTTGTGCATCTTCCTTGACATTTCTTGCTTGTGTTGCTCTACTACTATGCTGTGTTCATGCCGACTTTGATTTTGTTGTGCCACTTGGTTTGACTATTGCACAATGCTGAACTATTTCAAATTTATGCTTGACCAAACTTTGATAACTTCACCACTGTGTTTGTTATTTTGGCATTTGACCTCGGCACCTTTAAATGAATTGACCATGTTATGTTGAGCCTGTGCACTTGAGCTGAATTTGGCTTGTTGTACTTGATTGCTTCATGCCAAACATGTGCTGTTTGTATGTCCATTGTAATTTACTACTTGTGTTATGTTTCTCCATTGTCTTTACATATGATGTACATCCTCCATTGACCATGCATGCTGCTTGCTATTTCTTGACCATTTCGGTTTGAGTTGAACCAAATTTGAGTATTCGCTGTTTTGAACTTTTGCACGCATGTGCTTGTATGTCGAGATGTTCTTTGATCATGCACTGAGTCGAGTTGGTCCATGTGGCTGCTTCTCAATTGCACACTGATCGGCGTGGCAGAGCACTCGTGTATATTTACACACATGTGTATATGCAGCCATCAGACAAGATTTCATGTCCCTGTACTATACATACACTAACTTACTAGACACAGATCAGATCAAGTCATGAAAAATGATTAGAAACACACCAGAAATCTGAGGCAAATAAAATTTTAAAAATAAAATTTATATTCACATGTATTTTGAAAATTATTTATGTTCCATATACTATGTGTGTGTGTGTTTCTGTATATGACTGGTATGAAGATGACTGGATTGACAGTGAAGTCAGAAGATTGAAGATGAAGACAACATGAAAACGTGTCAATGTATCAGTGTCAATGTGTATGTAAATTGAAATGTAAACTGAGTGATTGTATATATATGAGATGTATAGACAGCGTGTTATAGTGAGGAGTTGTGTATCAACAGAATTGTTCTGATGTTTATATTAAACAAATTTGTTTGAAATAAAATATTATTTTATTGTGCTCAAATTTGTGTTCAAGCAAATTTGTTTATCGTATTCAGTTTATATACAAGTACAATGTCAAGTGAAGAATATATAAATAGTGGGGTTATAAATCTGTACTGTTTTAAAAATTGAAATAAAATATTATATTTAAATAAAATGCCGTGTGAATATTTGAATTTCTGTACAGTCGTATTTTATTTAAATATAAATATTATATTCCTGTCTGTGATGTATATATGAAATAGTACAATAACAAACACATTTAAAATAATAAATATTTGGTTGTTATCTGATCGTCGCTAATCTATGAATCAGAAAAGCGAGACATTTAAATTAAATTCTGCAAGCATACAGGTGTGTAGCATACAGGTCGAACACAGGGAGGTAGGTTAAAATCAAATTATTTATTTAATCTCTTGGGCGAGTTAGACGATTTTCGAGGTTGGTTTTTGAAAACAATAAAAATTGAAACTGCGATCCGATTCAGAACAAATCTAATTGAACCGACGATCAAATCACAATTATCAATTGGAAATTAAAATGCAAAACAGAAATAAAATGCAGAAAGTAAAATTGCAGGAAAAGAAGAACAACAAAAAGTAAATTAGGATTGTCGTTGAAACTAATCAAACGACTAATCACTAACAAAAAAATGTAAAATACAATTGGTGTTCTTCCAAAACTAATTGTGAAGACAACACCGATTGCTAAGAAACAGAAAAATGCAGAAATAATAAAAAGAAGAAGAACTTTTATTAATGGAGAAGAGAATATAGAATATGATAGGATAGGATATTTGTTACAATGGGTATACATGTGCTTTTATAGGTGAATTTGGCCAAACGCTAATCAGATTTGTATGAATATATGGGCCTCTTTTCCAAGAATTATTATCATATCACATGCCTTTCTTGACTAAGCTTGTTTGGAAATAGTCTCTAAGAATATCTGCGCATATCATGGTGAATACCTTCCATATCTTCCAAATCTTCCATGTGGCTGATTGATTGACAAAAGATTTGCATGTGATTAATTCTTCCAAACATGGACTCATGTTAGACTCCAAAAGCATATAAGAAAAATCTTCCATATCTTCCATGTGGCTAATGTGAACACAAACATCTTCCAATGACATCTTTTGAGATCTTTTTTACCATTCTTCTTCTAATGTGACCAATGTGAACACATCTAGTCTCCAATGAAAGCTCTTATGCAATTATTCAAGTAACTGGCATTTATTCTTCACTTTTAAGGATGATGAGGTCTGGTCAACATATCTATAAAAACAACAAGAAAATACCCAGCGTAACATTTATTTATATACAAAAAAGATAAAATATAGGTGCATAAATTAACATATTTCTATGCTGATCAAATACCCCCACACTTATCTTTTACTCGTCCTCGAGTAAAACAAAAAAAATGAAAAACTAACTAGATAGGTCACACTTTCGTAGGAAACACGATTGCATTGAGCGTATGCAACAAGCTGTTAAACCTCTAGGTGTCCCTAGTAGGACGAGTGGTGTCTCGTAAGGGTTTTCAGCGGATACTACCCACAAAATCCAATGCAGTATGCTATGATTCTAATGAAACAACATGAATGCAATGGACATATGCAAAATAAAAACAAACATGAAAACAAGACTTGTTTCTGAAGTGGTACAACAAATTAAGTTAACAGCTTCTAATCAGTTGATTGTACTTTAAATACCTCAACTTGTCACAAAATTTCAATATAAATCAAGTTTTCAAATGTTAAATTCCAGTTTGGCCAGTTAGTTCGGTCGATAACATTGTGCAATCATGAAATAAATTCTTAGTTTGCTTGGCACAGTTTGTAAAGTGGTATTATTATTTTCTCATGTATGGCTAATCAAATCAGTAAGGTCAAGAAGTGTTTGGGCATCATCGCTTATTCTTTATTCTATACAATTTTAAAATTTATGATTAAGTACATACACCTAACTTAGAAGACCAAGGTTTACCACCCATGCACTGCCTCGCGGACTGACGGAGTGTGGGTAAAGAGCTTGGCGGATTGTGCAGACCGACTTTGACTTTGTCAACAACGTGTCGGTAATCCTTAGGTGTCCAATCTCATAAAATGAGACCAAGATATTCCAACGCTGACTTTGTCAACAACATGACGGATAGAGCTTGGCGGGTTTGCACACCAACGCTTGATATACAAGCAATGTTGGATACCCTTGGATTACTATTATTAATATTGAAAATATAAGGACAAAAGAGAGTTACGCGAATTCAACTTAACACAACTTAGTTTTAAAGATTCGAAGAGCCAATATAAGTATTTTAAGTTCTCCACTTATTTAAACAAAGTCTACAATATAGAATAGATTTCATGGCCATCACCTAAGAATCTCCCTATGTACTGGTTACACTATTATCCCTCAAAATTAAAATTTTCATTATATTTCTTATTCGATCTAAGTTGAGAGAAAAAAATACTATCAACTGGCTAAAAATTGTAAACTTATTTTGTTGTATCAATTGAAAATGAGTCGTATTTTCCAAAAAAAAAATGGTATGTTACTACGATCTAAAATGTATGATGGTCCTACTTAAATGTATGAAAATGAAAATGAAAAAGAAAAATAAATAAATAAATAAATAAGAAAGATGCAATGCAGACTCCCCCCCACACTAGAACGAAACAGTGTCCACACTGTAAACGTTTCCTAAATTTGAAAGATCGTAACCAAAGGTGAATGAGATGCAAAATCATTTGAAGAATGAAATGAAGTTTAGCCACTATATGTGAATGAAAATTATATGTACGATGATATATGTGTTTGCGGTGCACACGATGCAAAGAACTCCACCAACTTTTTCCCCCACACTTGGTTCTAGCCCTATGAGTCCCATTCCCACTGTGTCTAGACATGTTTTCTAACAAGCAAGAGTTTTTGAAAACCATCTCATCTTTATACCTCGATTTGTAGTCTAGTAAATGAATGTCCAGGGTCGTCCTAACATGAAGTTTTTCAACAAAGCTAACATTCCAAAAATAATTCATGTGTTCAACAAATTTATCAGTGTAATTTTTCAAAAATTTGTGATCGTACATAAATTCAGTGAAAATTGAAATTTGAGTGTTGTTCAAGACTATGTGATCACATTTCTCAATTTCATTCATTGGCAACGTATTTTTGACACTGACAACTTCAAATTCGTTGGAAGTTTCTTCAAAGTTAAAATTTTCAAACTTGGATTCGTGGTTTGGTTCTATTTCACCCTCATTTGGCAATTCATCCTCATACAATCCAAAAGATTCATGTTCATTAAAATTCTTCTCCAACTCTGAGTTTTTGAAAAATTCAACATTTTCATTTTGTTCAATTTCAAAAATTTCAAGTTCCTCACAGCCTGAAAGAGGAAGGTCAAAATCTAAGCTTAAATCTTTTTTCTGAAAAGAGTTGATGTCCAAATCATTTGTTGAATTTTGAAAAACTTCAGCAAGATGATCATTCTCAATTTCCAAAATCGTTATTTGAAAATTTTCAATGTTAGTAGAAATTGGATTATTTTCTGATTCAAGGCTTGTTTGAATTTGATTTTCTTGGTCTCGTTGTTCTTTATAAGATGCCATTAAACAAAGAAGTTCATCCATCTTTTTATTTAGCCTTTCTGCCCTCTCATCAAAATGACATTCTTCAGAATCGTTGATTTGAGAGCTCTCATTTTGGATTTCTTGATTCTCAAAATTATAGTCCACATCAATTTCACAATCAATATTATTTCCAATGTGGTGGTTGTTAGAATTTTCAGAAAAATGATATTGGAAATCATTTTGATTTTGAAAATTAGGTTCGAAACCAAAATGTTGAAATTCGAGGGAAAATTGCAATTTTGGTCATTCTCAAAATGTGGATATGGGTCGTAATTTTCAAAATTTTGATCGATTTGAAATTCATTTTCATTTTCAAAATTATTTTCGAAGTGATTTACGACCCAATATTGATGTGGATCAACTCTATATTGAGATTCAAAGCTATTTTGATGTGGATGTGGCCCATAATCGAAATTATTGAAATTTGAATTGAAATCAAAATTTCGATCATATTCATGATTTTGAAAATGTTGGTCATTTGGAAAATTTTGAAAATTGTTGACATCAGGCTTACGAAATTTTGGAAAATCTTGCCTCATGAGTTGTAATTCATACTCATACTGTTCAAGAGGACGTCTACTCCGGTTATTATCCCACAATTCTCTCAAAGATTTTTGTGAATCAGACATTTGAATGAAATCAAAGAAAGACAGAATTTATACTCACTTCAAAATAACATAAAATGTCGAGTTGTGTTCTATTAATTAACTGACTCAATTAGAAGGGGGAAGAGGGTCTTATGGTCGTTCACGTATAGTATAAAACTAAGGGATACGACCAACGTTTTACGGGTAGTAAGCAACCTCTTTTGCTAATGGTTCAATAAATTGAACCACTATATATCCGCGATCCAATTATACGAGACAGTCAACTTCACAAAACACCACTTTTCAATTATATTATTTTACAAATCAAATCAAGTTTCATAATTGAAAAACGACGAGAGTGATTAGTTATGGAAATTCATTTATCACAAACAGATTCAGAAATATCAGTCATAGAACAGTCACAAAATAATAACAGAAAATTAAAATATTGTACAAGCAAGCCGCTGCCCCTGCAGAAGATTTTTACAAGCAATTTCTATAATTTTTTTAAGCAGCTGCAGAACCTGTAGAGATAAGAAATTTTTACAGTGGGGGTATAGCTGTCCATCCAGAGAAATTGAATAGCGTTGACGATTGAAATCCCTGTGTTTGCAAATTTCTTGACTGTTGAATTCCTTCTTTGATGGCTTGACTATATTCTTATCACTTTGGTCTTCGAATTTTTGATTTTTGATTTTTTTTGAAGCGAACAAGGAAAAAAAAAACTAAACTAAAATGAATTAAAATTAACAGAAACTAAAACTAAGCGGAATAAAATAAAAATAGAAAAGAAAAACAAGAAAAGGGAAAAACTAATCCTAATAAAATAAAAAGACACAAACTAAATAGGCTTCTACCCTGAAAGGTAAGTCACGCACTCACCTAAATTATATGCCAAAACCACTTGGATACCAAAATTCACAGCTGAGTACAGACCCACGTTCACACTCAATAAAACATAAAAACCAAATCTCAAATTCCCGGACCCAGGTCAAACACAGAAGTAAAAAAAAATAATCGGATATGCTTTCTTTCCTCAGATCGATTTGGAGCGTTTTTTTTTCTTTTTTCGATCCCAATTAAATTTCCCAAATCGAGTTCTAGGGATTTAAATTGAATTGAGGATTGTTCGACTATTGTTTGCGAGTGTTGTGGTTTAGGAGTTGCGATGATGAAGAGGGGATGTTGTGGATGTTCGGTGCGAGGCTGGCTTGGAGTTCGTGAAGGGGGTTGTAGGTTCGGCGGTGAATGGTTGGCTTGGACGCTGGACGGGGGGTAGCTTTGTTAATAGTGAACAGCAAGTGAGTTTTACAGATTTCATGTTTCTGAGGGAGATGACAGAATTGTGTGATGTTTGAATCGGGTAGCGCTGTAGGGGTTTCGAACTGTTGAGACAAGTTTTTGAGGGTGGAGGGGGGGCGTGATGATGATTTGCTGTATGAGGAAAAGGCAGAAGGGAGTTGCGTTGTGTTCAATTTTTTTAAATCAGGTTTGGGATTTGTTTTGTGGGTTTCAAATCGAAGTGGAGTATGGGATCGGTGTGAATTAATGTTGTGGGCAACAGGGGGTTTTCGTGTCTGTTTTTTTTGGGTTTGTTGGAGGAGTTGTTGATTGGTGAATTTGGAAGATGGCGAGGGGTATGGACGAAGGGAAAGTGCTGGCTTTTTAGGATTAGGAGATTTTGTGTTGTGCGGAATTGAAAGTAGGAAGATGGGGTGGTTTCGGATGTCACGGTGATTGTCGGGTGATGGGGTGGTTTTGAAGTTGGGTGAGATGATGTAGTAATTGGTAGATGGTGGTCTGAGGCTAGCGGTGGGGGAAGATCTGCAGTTGAACGGTGTATTATTGGGAAGGTGTTGTACGGGTTGTGAGGAATTTGAGATGATGATGGTCAGAGATGAAGATTGGTAATTTGCGGCAGAAGGAAATTATGAGTTTTTTTTTGTAGATGGTGAAAAGGTGAAAATGGCAGGTGCTTTATTGGCGACAGAGAAGAAAGCAGGAATGATTTCAATTTTTTTTTTAAGATATCAAATATATTGAAAACAAGAAAGGGAGTAAAGAAAGGAAGAAAATAGATGAGAAGAAAGGAAAGAAATTGAAAGCAAAAAAAATGGTAAGAAATTTTTTCTCTTATTTGGGAGATTATGGTATCATTAAACAATACCAAATCTACCCAATCAAGATTTTTTTATATATATACAAGAAAAAAAAAGATCAAATAAAATAAAATAAAAACTAACACGAATCAGAAATTAAACAAATAATAAAATTTAATCGTTACCTCCCCGGCAACGGCGCCAAAAACTTGATCGTCGCTAATCTATGAATCAGAAAAGCGCGACATTTAAATTAAATTCTGCAAGCATACAGGTGTGTAGCATACAGGTCGAACACAGAGAGGTAGATTAAAATCAAATTATTTATTTAATCTCTTGGGCGAGTTAGACGATTTTCGAGGTTGGTTTTTGAAAACAATAAAAATTGAAACTGCGATCCGATTCAGAACAAATCTAATTGAACCGACGATCAAATCACAATTATCAATTGGAAATTAAAATGCAAAACAGAAATAAAATGCAGAAAGTAAAATTGCAGGAAAAGAAGAACAACAAAAAGTAAATTAGGATTGTCGTTGAAACTAATCAAATGACTAATCACTAACAAAAAAATTGTAAAATACAATTGGTGTTCTTCCAAAACTAATTGTGAAGACAACACCGATTGCTAAGAAAAAGAAAAATGCAGAAATAATAAAAAGAAGAAGAACTTTTATTAATGGAGAAGAGAATATAGAATATGATAGGATATGATATTTGTTACAATGGGTATACATGTGCTTTTATAGGTGAATTTGGCCAAACGCTAATCAGATTTGTATGAATATATGGGCCTCTTTTCCAAGAATTATTATCATATCACATGCCTTTCTTGACTAAGCTTGTTTGGAAATAGTCTCTAAGAATATCTGCGCATATCATGGTGAATACCTTCCATATCTTCCAAATCTTCCATATGGCTAATTGATTGACAAAAGATTTGCATGTGATTAATTCTTCCAAACATGGACTCATGTTAGACTCCAAAAGCATATAAGAAAAATCTTCCATATCTTCCATGTGGCTAATGTGAACACAAACATCTTCCAATGACATCTTTTGAGATCTTTTCTACCATTCTTCTTCTAATGTGACCAATGTGAACACATCTAGTCTCCAATGAAAGCTCTTATGCAATTATTCAAGTAAATGGCATTTATTCTTCACTTTTAAGGATGATGAGGTCTGGTCAACATATCTATAAAAACAACAAGAAAATACCCAGCATAACATTTATTTATATACAAAAAAGATAAAATATAGGTGCATAAATTAACATATTTCTATGTTGATCATTATCATCAAACAAAAATCATATAATTGTGTATACAACAACGTTATATACAGCACTATCTTGATCAGGTTCAAGATTAATTAGCTAGGTTTGAATATTACCACATCTCTTATATCCAAGATTTTAAATCTCGGATATCTGTCGCATTTCATCTCGGCAATTTTAGACACTTCATCTCGTATCGGGGGAGATCTCGGATGAGATGAGTCTAACTCGGGGGCTTGTCTCGGATTTTCATCTCGGGCCTGAGAGCACATATCGGAAAAATCTCGGGGAATATAATATGTTAAAAAAAAGATATTGTTACACGATAATTTTCATGAATGTCATTATAAAAATAGTAACTTTAACTTGAATTGCAAAATCATTTCATCGTTCTTAATTTATGAAAGCATTCATATTCATAAATAATAATATGAATAAAATTAAAAAAGTAACACAATACAAGTAGATTAATGCTTACAACTTATGATCCATGAACATGAATTACTATCAGACAAATACATAAAAATGATCCAAATCATAAAATGCGACGATATTATCATGGCTGGATTTGAGTTTTCTTAATTATTATTTTTGTTTAGGCATATGTATAAATTTTATCTAGAAAAACCAAGATCTCGAGCGATATCTCAGTATCTCATCTCGGTCGATATATCGTTCGATATTGCAATATCTCGGACGATGTATTCAAAATGGGATTTACAGTGAGAATTGCTATTTCGTTTCGGGAGGAGCCTAAAATAAGATCTCGGAGGAGATCTCGGGTGATATTTTCGAGATTTGAAATAGTGCTTATATCCCATGGGACCAGAATGAAAGAGACGATTCATTGGCCAAGCTAGCCATCTTGAAGAATCCGGAATGAACGAGGTTGTTCTCAATAGATAATTGACTACCCCAAGCATAGATCAAATGGATGTCAACTGGGAATTAGATATTGAACTCGAAAGGGAATCATGGATGACTCCCATCAAGAACTTCCTCCTACATGGAACCCGATCTGAATGTAAAAATAAGAATCGTGATTTCCTGTGTTATGCTTCGAGATACACTATCTAGAGAGACACGTTGTATAGAAAAGAGTTCCTCATCTCCTTGCTCTAGTGTGTAGATCATGACGACACCAAGTGACTACTGTAGGAAGTGCACGAAGGAGAGTGTGGCGATCATATCGTGGGGAAACATTGGCAAAGAAGACACTCCAATATGGCTATTTCTCCCCCACCATAAACCAAGATGCGGTTGAATACTCATGACGCTTTGACAAGTGCTAGAGGTTTGCCAAAATTTCAAAAGCTCTGCCAACTCAACTGCCCAAATGGTCAGTCTTTGTGTGAGGAGTAGATACCATCGGTATGTAATAACCCGGAAAATCTGAGCCAATTTAAAATTTTTATTTTGGCAATTTTAATGAATTTTGAATATTTAAAATGATTTATTTTAAATAATAATGACGAGAAATTTATTTTGAATAGAATTAGAACGTATATATTTATATAAATCGACGTTAGAATATAATTATTTATTTTTAATCATAAAAGGAATTGAAAATGGCGCTGTAGTTAGAAAATTCGATTTCAAATTTCAAATGGATGTACAGGATTCAAAATAAACCGGGTTTTTGCGAAACCAAAAAAATTAGAATCTATTTGAGAATATCTTTCCAACGAATCCGAAAAATTAAAATTTCATAGCGGGGATAAAAAGTTACGCCCAGCTGAAAATTCAGAATAGTTGCTATGGAATTTTGGCCCTTAAAAATGGAAATTTTGCAAACGATCTCTGTTTTCGATGAAACCACTTTTGTTGGATCCGGGATGTCAAGTTATTGCTAGATTCCAAAATTCATAATTTTTGAAAGCAATATGTGAGCGTGGCGAAGGAAAACGTGTTTGAACAGTTTCAATCAATTTCGATCAACCAGAAAATGACCATTTTTCAAACAGTCTCAGAATTTGACGAAAATAGTTTTGTTAGTACCGTATCGTCAATACGAAGCTAGAAAATATTTTTTGGGAACTTTTAGAGTCCATTTGTGGCCCTGGTAAATTGAAATGTGCGTTCAAATTCAATGTATAGATTTACATTTTGATTTTGGCGAAAACTGATCGAAACAGCCGAATCATCCTACGATACATATCCCATTGTGTTCGGAATGGGGGTAATTAGTTATGGGCTACAGTCGTTGGGTCTCGATCGGAGGTCGAACTAAAAGTCAACTTAAATGGAGAAAATAATATTAATTTATTATAAATATTTTATAAAACTCCCTCACCCCTTTATTCTCTCCACTCAGATCGATTAAAATAAAATAAAAAACGAAAAGAAGAGGCGATGGAATCTTCCCCCCTCGTCGCATCCACACCGCCGCTTCCCCCCAGGGTGGAGCGCCGCCGCCACACACCACCATCCCCCTCTACTCCGACGCTCCTCCTCCTCCATCTCCAGACCATGTCGCCCAAGCCCTAGCACCCAAAATTGAACCGGCGCCATCGCCTGAACCTCCGCGCGAGCCGCCACCCTGCTGGACCGCCGCGCCGTACCCCGCGCCACCCCCTCGCCTGCGACGCCACCAGCAACCCGACCATCCCTCGTCCGATCAAGAAAATAAACTGTGAGCTTTTATTTGAACTTTCTTTGCTGTTTTTAACATAGATAAGAACCTGATTTTTATGAGCTTTTATTTGAATTTTGTTTTCAGTTTTTAACATAGATAAAAATCTGATTTTTATAATGTGGATATGAATAAAAAGATTTGATTTTTTACTTCAAACAAAGATTAGATATTTTAAAATAAACAAAGATTAGATATTTTACATGAACAAAGATTAGATTTATATGAACAAAAAGATTCGATAGATATTATATGAAAAGCGTGATAAAAAAATATGATTTTTATATTATAGGGAATAATAAAAATATGATTTTTATATTATATAGATAATAAAAATTGGATTTTTATATATGTAGTGATAGGATAAAAATGTGATTTTTATATATGTATAGTAACGATAAAAATTCGATTTTTACATGTATGGTTAAAGTATAAAGATTTGATTTTTAATAGTAGAAAATTAGATTTTCATTTTGAAGTAGCGAAAATAAAAATTCGATCTTTATATAAGAAGTAGAATATAAAAATATAATTTTTATATAGAAAGAAGGGTCGAAAAAAATATGAAGTGGAAATAAGAATGTGATTTTTTTTATTTATTTGAATGAAGCGATAAAAATGTGATTTTTATATATGAACAGCGGGAAAAGGTCGCATCGGAATTCGGGGCATATCCAAACCGTTCAGAATTAGATAACGGCGGAGTGGATCCCAAAGGTGAGAACTTCTCACTTTTAATTTGTTTTCCAATTGAAATATATACTAGGATGCAGACGGTGCTTAGCAGCACCTGACACCCGTCGTCCACAGACCATGGATGACTTTTTTGTTTGATTGATGTGTTGTGAAAATGGATTGTGTGATGTGGAATAAATATTTTATAGTTAAAAATATAATCTTTAACGTGTATATAAAATAAATATTTGTAAATAAATCGGACGATTTGTTTATATACACACATTTGACTGATATTGATTGGGACGATAAATTTTATACATCGCCCAACCGCACAAATAAAATTCATTATTTGTTGATTGAAACCTCACACGGGTATTGGGATGATATATAGACATACACTAATCCCAATAATTAGCTATATGTCAATCGATTGATTGACAGGCTGTTATAAGCGTTAAATATTTATATTTAATGCTTATACAGTGTAGAATGCACTCTGGATGATGGATTGCTGTTTTCATTGTTGTTATACACATTTGTTGGGTGAATTACATAATCGAATTATGGTATTGACTGTGTCTGATTCCAGTTCAGAAAGAAAGAATGTTTTAAAATAACGATTATTTTAAAATAACGAATATTTTCAAACAATATTCAGAAAAGAATCAAAATCTGATTTTGATGTCCGATTTGGGATGGGCACGAATATATTAAAATATATATATCCGTGTTGATTAGATTAACGCCATTTTGACGTGAACGATATTTATATCGATTATATTCATTTTTATAATGAATATCGAAAAGGAATTGATTTCAAAATCTAATGTTTTGAAAATATTATCATTTATATATCGATGATATGGAATATTCAATTTTGATTAGAAATTGAATAGGAAGTTGAAATCGTTTTGAAAACGAATTTAAAACGATTTATAAATTACGTTTTAAAAGGAAATCGACGAAATATATATAATATATATATTATATATATAATGGCCTGAATAGAACGCGCCGCGTTGCGGCAGTTCGCGAATTTCGACCATTGACTTCGATTGGACATTACGGGAGATCCGACCGTCGGATTCTCCTAAAACCGGTACTGTTGGGTTCGTATCGTAAAGAGCTTTCTAACGAATGTCAGAAATTAGAATTCTAACGGTTGGATTTGGAATTATGTCCAAATCAAATTTGGAAAAGGTCGCTGTAAGTGCAGTTCGATGGCCGTTGATGGAAATCGACTGTACGGGCCTTGATAAAATTATTAAAAATATCAATAATTAGTGGAAAATCATAAGAAATGATTTGGGAAGAATTGGGATGAAAACTCCATATTTGAAAAGATAAAAATAGATTTTTATCGAAATGAACTAGTTTTGAACTAGAATTATAATCCATTTATTTTTAAAATAAATAAATTGGATTTGAAATGGCTTTAAAAATAACCAGAATTTCCAATATATAAATTGGAATGGATTTGAATCGAAATTGTCTTCGGAATATTTCGATGTTGGATTTCGTGATTATACTGATGTTGTTATGGAAATTTGAAAGATATATTTATATCGTTATTTCCAATACAATATCTGTTGTTTATAGTACTTGATATTAAATATAAGCCGATATATTTTCTATTCAGAGCCTTGTATTTAATATCAAATGGGATTTGGATTTATCGTGAATGGTGTCTTCATTAACACTGTTCTTAAACCCAGTTGAGAAAAAGGATTAAATCGTTTTATTTTAGATTTAATGAAATGTACCAATTAAATGATATTTAATTGGAATTGAATTGGAATTAATTTTTGGGTTTATCGTGAACGATGTTTTAAATAACTCTTGTTCTTTAACCCGATAATTTATGGAATGTGAATTGGGTTTGTTGTGAATTGTGTTTTAACGACATTCGTTCTTTAACCCGATTCACAGTGAAATGTGATTTGGAATTTATAAATCTTTTGTTAAGATTTAAAGGAGATTTTCCAAAGTATAGTTTTCCAATTTAAATAAAATAAATTGGAATGGAATGGAATTCGATTAGGTAATAATCGAAGTGAATTTTCGTGGATGAGGACTGCTAATATATGTGGAATTTAAAAGGCCTTGCCATTATTCCATTTATATTGTTAGTCGGATATGGAAGTTTATATCGATTATATATATCGATTTGTTTTCCATGAAGATTCCATGGTCAATGGAATGTGATTTTGGGTTGTCGTGAATGGTATCTTTAATGATATTGTTCTTAGACCCAACGGAGTTAAGAAAATTAGAAACTAACTAGAGATATTAGTTGAATGGTTTCCTGGGTATTGATTTGAGGTTGGTTTCGGCCTTCGGGGTTATTACTTAGGGAATTGTTCACTTGCTAATTTACAGTTAAAGGCTGATGGAATATAATGTGAATTTGGGTTTATCGTGAACCGTGTTTTAAATGATATTGGTTCTTCAACCCAGTTAAAGATAGGATATGATTTTCCAAGTTAAACAATCATTAATATTGATTTTTGGGAAGATTCAAACCAAGTGGAGTTTTAATGAATCTTTAATTAGATTGAAAGGATCGAGAATGGAGTATCACCTGTTTTGCTCCAAGCGATAGTTAAATCTTTAATTAGATTTGAACGTGAAATGGTAATTGAATTTACCGATAACACCGTGGTGTTAGATATGAAGTATTACCGGTTTTACTTCATGGGATGAATAGGTTGGGATTGGGAAATTTAAAACAAATGATTATTTCGGTAAGGTTCATTAATCCCGACTAGTTTGGATAAACCATAATATGGTTTGAATTGATATTCAAAGAAAGATTAAAGAATAAATTTAAAGAATTTATCTTTGATAAAATTAATGGGAACCTTTCCCAAAGTAAAAGAATATTTGAATAAAGGAATATTCTGGACTGGAATAAGGCATATGTTGTGTTTTTATAACACTTGTTTATTATATACGCAAGTTATTCGGAAAGGCCGGGTTTATCCCATTCTGAATAACTGATTCGACGAGGTGTCGAGGATGAAGACGGTGGTCGAAGAGCAGAGGTCTTCACATCGTTTGGATAATTACTGATGATCTTGATTGGGCTGTATACCCAAAAGGAGGGAATCAGTTGGTGATCGTCCAGACGTACTTGGAGATCGATGGATATACGAGGAATAAGGTTCCTCTGGTTTCGTTCAGACCCAGAACGGACTTGTAAATGGATTGTGTGTCTGACATTGTATTTTATTCTATGCGGATTGATTTCTATTAAATATATATCTGTTTGGCGGTGGAGAATTTATTCTCTTGCTTAACGCTCTTCTCTGAGACGTATGAGCTCAGAGGTTATATATCGATAGATATCAGTCGCATGGCATGAATGGCCTGTGTGGCATGATGAGATGCAAATGATCAAGGCTTATGTTGAAAAGCAGAGTCTTGTGGTAGATGATCAAAGCACGTCCTTTGTGGCGTAGCTTTGTGTAGCGTTAATTCGCGAGCCTCACACCTCGATGCGAACTAGAAATGGGAGAGGACTGCAGGGAGGGAATGCGTTTCCTTCTAGCTAGGAGTGGTGTTTTGGGTTTTACACGCCCGTACATTTTACTTATGTGGATGATGGATTGCGAGGCGCATCGGTTAGATCGGACGATCCGGGTCCGATGGAGTCATTTGGCTCATTTACGCCCCATAGGGCGGGGAAACGCATTGTTCAGGCATTATAATCCACATCGAGTGGACCAGCCCTGAAGATCCAAGGTGCAATTGCGGCTGTTCCACAGACATGGGCTAGTTTGTCTCGAAGCGGTAAGGATGATCCCTTGCCTTGGTTCACAGATGGAAATCCAACTTGCAATACATGACAATTGCGGTTTTGATTATAGAACCTAGTATTGGCGACATGATATATGGTACCCATGCCGCTTAGGATTGATACATTTATATTTGAAGTTGTTTATACACTATGCACTTATAATAGTATCAAATGATTTATTTTAAACGTACCAAGCATGTTTGGCTATTATAAGAAAAACCCTATCCCCCGGCTTGCGTTGCATTGTGTGATAGGACCTGGGTCTTATAATAGCTTCATTTTTTCCAAAAAGCATTGCACTGTTTTGTTATATGCACTGGTATTCTTGGGAGGAAACCTGTTCCGTGTTATACGGCGTGGTCCCTTGGTATATCTGATTTAAAGTAAAGTTTTAAATAACTATTTTGGTTCTCACACTAGTCACATGACTGACCTGGAGTTTATTGTTTTAACCTAAACTCTGGGTGCCCTTATTTTGACACGGGCAACTAGTAGTTTTGGTTTTGCAGATTTATATTCACAGGATCCTGATTTACAGCTGGAACGATATCCGAAAAGCTCTGTATCCGTATATCTCCTTCAGTTGTGTTTTGTATTGTTTTTCCGCTGCTATGTAATGTAATTTAAATCTCTGATATTTTATGATGTATAATATTTATTCATACTCTGTATATTCTTGTATTCTGCTGGAATTGTTGTAATAAGCAATGAAATGTTCTTCTATTTGTGTTCTGATTGGTCTTGTCCTCAATTCAATTCGTCCTTTCCATCGCGGGGAAGTTCGGGTCGTTTCAATGTGGTATCAGAGCTTTGGTTTACAAAGCTCGGAGAACAAGACACGTTAGAACCGAACGGAAAAATTCATTAGAGATTGGATTAGTAATATCCAATAAGAATGACTCGTTAGAGATGGGATTAGGAGTATCCTAGAACGAGTGTAAAGAGTGTTGTTTTGAAAAATAAAATTGAAAACAAATTTTGTTTTGAAAATTTAAACTTTATTATTCGTATTTGAATATATATTTTAAATTGGTTTGGACAATCAAGTATATAAAGATTTTGCATATACGTCTGATCCATGGGTATTCGAAGTTTTAATATATTTTATGGATATAGGATCACACTCTAGTCGCCCGGGTCTGATTCTGATGCTGGCGTGCCATCATCAGTGTTTATATTCGAGTGCCGAAAGTGGGATATCTATATATTTTCAATTGATTGGTGTGAGAACCGAAATATAGTTAGAATATATAGTTGTGACTTGGCATCAAAAACATGATTTTCTGTATATATATCAAAATTATGAATTTGAAACATTAATCAATTAATTGATTGATGGTTGTGTTGTTTGATTATTTGTTATATAATAAAACCATTATGTGAAAGAACGATACATATAACCAAATTGTACCAAATATTGAACTGTATAGAAAATTGTTTGGAAATGCATGCATGTACATATATATGTGTGAACAGGTCATTGCAAAGAGGCTAGAGAAGAGGAATAAAAATGTTTACCCGACAAATAGGTTCATGTTTATTGTATTTCTTGGGGTTTTTGATGATTTTATGGGCCAATTGGCTAGCCGCTTGGCTGTTTCTTTTTCTTTTTGGATTGGAGAGGCTTGTATGGCAATTTCGGTATTTTCCCGGTGCTCCCGTGCAGGGGAGGTTATGGCGAATTTTTTCGAAAATTTAGGGTGTTAGCCAAATTTTTGAAAAATTTGAAAAGTTCTTAGAAACTGAAAAGTTGAAGAACTTAAGCCGTAATGAAAATAATGAAAGTTGAGTTGATTAGTAAACAACTTTCAGATTCGTTCCTTTTCGGGGGCGAAAAGTTTTAAGTGGGGGAGATTGTAGTAACCCGGAAAATCTGAGCCAATTTAAAAAAATTTATTTTGGCAATTTTAATGAATTTTGAATATTTAGAATGATTTATTTTAAATAATAACGACGAAAAATTTATTTTGAATAGAATTAGAACGTATATATTTATATAAATCGACGTTAGAATATAATTATTTATTTTTAATTATAAAAGGAATTGAAAATGGCGCGGTAGTTTGAAAATTCGATTTCAAATTTCAAATGGATGTACAGGATTCAAAATAAACCGTATTTTAGCGAAACCAAAAATATTAGAATCTATTTGAGAATATCTTTCCAACGAATCCGAAAAATTGTAATTTCATATCAGGGATAAAAAGTTACGCCTAGTTGAAAATTCAGAATAGTCACTATGGATTTTAGCCCTTAAAAATGAAAATTTTGCAAACGATCTCTGTTTTTAACGAAACCACTTTTGTGGGATCTGGGATGTCAAGTTATTGCTAGATTCAAAAATTCGAAATTTTTGAAAGCAATATGTGAGCGTGGCGAAGGAAAACGTGTTTGAACAGTTTCAGTCAATTTCGATCAACCAGAAAATGACCATTTTTCAAACGATCTCAGAATTTGACGAAATTAGTTTTGTTGCGACCGTATCGTCAATACGAAGCTAGAAAATATTTTTCGGGAATTTTTAGAGTCCGTATGTGGCCCCGGTAAATTGAAATGTGCGTTCAAATTCAATGTATAGATTTATATTTTGATTTTGGTGAAAACTGATCGAAACAGCCGAATCAGCCTACGATACATATCCTATTGTGTTCGAAATGGGGGAAATTAGTTATGGGCGACAGTCGTTGGGTCTCGATCAGAGGTCGAACGAAAAGTCAACTTAAATGGAGAAAATAATATTAATTTATTATAAATATTTTATAAAAATCCCTCACCCATTTATTCTCTCCACTCAGATCGATTAAAATAAAATAAAAAACGAAAAGAAGAGGCGACGGAATCTTCCCCCTTCGTCGCATCTGCACTGCCGCTTCCCCCCAGGGTGGAGCACCGCCGCCACACACCCCCATCCCCCTCTACTCCGACGCTCCTCCTCCTCCATCTCCAGACCACGTTGCCCAAGCCCTAGCCCCCAAAATAGAACCGACGCCATCGCGTGAACCTCCGCGCGAGCCGCCACCCTGCTGGACCGCCGCGCCCTACCCCGCGCCACCCCCTCGCTTGCGACGCCGCCAGCAGCCCGACCAACCCTCCTCCGATCAAGAAAATAAACAGTGAGCTTTTATTTGAACTTTCTTTGTTGTTTTTAACATAGATAAGAACCTGATTTTTATGAGCTTTTATTTGAATTTTGTTTTCAGTTTTTAACATAGATAAAAATCTGATTTTTATAATGTGGATATGAATAAAAAGATTTAATTTTTACTTCAAACAAAGATTAGATATTTTAAAATAAACAGAGATTAGATATTTTACATGAACAAAGATTAGATTTATATAAACAAAAAGATTCGATAGATATCATATGAAAAGCGTGATAAAAAAATATGATTTTTATATTATAGGGAATAATAAAAATATGATTTTTATACTATATAGATAATAAAAATTGGATTTTTATATATGTAGCGATAGGATAAAAGTATGTTTTTTATATATGTATAGTAACGATAAAAATTCAATTTTTACATGTATGGTTAAAGTATAAAGATTTGATTTTTAATAGTAGAAAATTACATTTTCATTTTGAAGTAGCGAAAATAAAAATTCGATCTTTATATAAGAAGTAGAATATAAAAATATAATTTTTATATAGAAAGAAGGGTCGAAAAAAAAATATGAAGCAGAAATAAAAATGTGATTTTTATTTTTTTATTTATTTGAATGAAGCGATAAAAATGTGATTTTTATATATGAACAACGGGAAAAAGTCGCATTGGAATTCGGGGCATATCCGAACCGTTCAGAATTAGATAACGGCGGAGTGGATCCCAAAGGTGAGAACTTCTCACTTTTAATTTGTTTTCCAGTTGAAATATATACTAGGATGCAGACGGTGCTTAGCAGCACCCGACACCCGTCGTCCATAGACCATGGATTACTTGTTTGATTGATGTGTTGTGAAAATGGATTGTGTGATGTGGAATAAATATTTTATAGTTAAAAATATAATCTTTAACGTGTATATAAAATAAATATTTATAAACAAATTGGACGATTTGTTTATATACACACATTTGACTGATATTGATTGGGACGATAAATTTTACACATCGCCCAACTACACAAATAAAATTCATTATTTGTTGATTGAAACCCACACGGGTATTGGGATGATATATGGACATACACTAATCCCAATAATTAGCTGTATGTCGATCGATTGACAAGTTGTTACAAGCGTTAAATATTTATATTTAATGCTTATACAGTGTAGAATGCACTCTGGATGATGGATTGCTGTTTTTATTGTTGTTATACACATTTGTTGGGTAATATCCATATAATCAAATTATATGGTAATTGACTGTGTCTGATTCCAGTTCAGAAAGAATATTTTAAAATAACGATTATTTTAAAATAACGATTATTTTAAAATAATGAATATTTTCAAACAATATTTAGAAAAGAATCAAAATCTGATTTTGATGTCCGATTTGGGATGGGCCCGAATATATTTAAATATATATAGCCGTGTTGATTAGATTAACACCATTTTGACGTGAACGATATTTATATCAATTTTATTCATTTTTATAATGAATATCGAAAAGGAATTGGTTTCAAAATCTAATGTTTTGAAAATATTATCATTTATATATCGATGATATGGAATATTCAATTTTGATTAGAAATTGAATAGGAAGTTGAAATCGTTTTGAAAACGAATGTAAAACGATTTATAAAATACGTTTTAAAAGGAAATCGACGAAATATAATATATATATATATATATATATATATATATATATAATGGCCTGAATAGAACGTGCCGCGCTGCGGCAGTTCGCGAATTTCGACCATTGACTTCGAATGGACATTACAGGAGATCCGACTGTCAGATTCTCCTAAAACTGGAACCGTTGGGTTCATATCGAAAAGAGATTTCTAAAGAATGTCAGAAATTAGAAATCTAAAGGTTGGATATGGAATTATGTCTAAATCAAATTTGGAAAAGGTCGTTGTAAGTGCAGTTCGATGGCCGTTGATGGAAATTGTCTGTACGGGCCATGATAAAATTATTAAAAATAACAATAATTAGTGGAAAATCATAAGAAATGATTTGGGAAGAATTGGGATGAAAAACTCCATATTCGAAAAGATAAAAATAGATTTTTATCGAAATGAACTAGTTTTGAACTAGAATTATAATCCATTTATTTTTAAAATAAATAAATTGGATTTGAAATGGCTTTAAAAATAACCAGAATTTCCAATATATAAATTGGAATGGATTTGAATTGAAATTGTCTTCGAAATATTTCGATGTTGGATTTCGTGATTATACTGATGTTGTTATGGAAATTAGAAAGATATATTTATATCGTTATTTCCAATACAACATTTGTTGGTTATAGTATTTGATATTGAATATAAGCCGATATATTTTCTATTCAGAGCCTTGTATTTAATATCAAATGGGATTTGGGTTTGTCGTGAATGGTCTCTTCATTAACACTGTTCTTAAACACAGTTGAGAAAAAGGATTAAATCTTTTTATTTTAGATTTAATGAAATGTACCAATTAAATGATATTTAACTGGAATTGAATTGGAATTGATTTTTGGGTTTATCGTGAACGGTGTTTTAAATAACACTTGTTCTTTAACCCGATAATTTATGGAATGTGAATTGGGTTTGTTTTGAACTGTGTTTTAACGACATTCGTTCTTTAACCCGATTCACAATGAAATGTGATTTGGAATTTATAAATCTTTTGTCAAGATTTAAAGGAGATTTTCCAAAGTAAAGGTTTCCAATTTAAATAAAATAAATTGAAATGGAATGGAATTCGATTTGGTAATAATCGAAGTGAATTTCCGTGGATGAGGACTGCTAATATATATGGAATTTAAAAGGCCTTGCCGTTATTCCATTTATATTGTTAGTCGGATATGGAAGTTTATATCGATTATATATATCGATTTGTTTTCCATGAAGATTCCATGGTTAATGGAATGTGATTTTGGGTTGTCGTGAATGGTATCTTTAATGATACTGTTCTTAGACCCAACGGAGTTAAGAAAATAAGAAACTAACTGGAGATTATTAAGTTGAATGGTTTCCTGGGTATTGATCTGAGGTTGGTTTCGGCCTTCGGGGTTATTACTTAGGGAATTGTTCACTTGCTAATTTACGGTTAAAGGCTGATGGAATAGAATGTGATTTTGGGTTTATCGTGAACCGTGTTTTAAATGACATTGGTTCTTTAACCCAGTTAAAGACAGGATATGATTTCCCAAGTTAAACAATCATTAATATTAATTTTTGGGAAGATTAAAACGAAGTGGAGTTTTAATGAATCTTTAATTAGATTGAAAGGATCGAGAATGGAGTATCACCAGTTGTGCTCCAGGCGATAGTTAAATCTTTAATTAGATTTGAACGTGAAGTGGTAATTGAATTTACCGATAACACCGTGGTGTTAGATGTGAAGTATTACCAGTTTTACTTCATGGGATGAATAGGTTGGGATTGGAAAATTTAAAACAATTGATTACTTCGGTAAGGTTCGTTAATCCCGACTAGTTTGGATAAACCATAATATGGTTTGAATTGATATTCAAAGAAAGATTAAAGAATAAATTTAAAGAATTTATCTTTGATAAAATTAATGGGAACCTTTCCCAAAGTAAAAGAATATTTGAATAAAGGAATATTCTGGACTGGAATAAGGCGTATGTTGTGTTTTTATAACACTTGTTTATTATATAAGCGAGTTATTCAGAAAGGCCGGGTTTATCCCATTCTGAATAACTGATTCGACGAGGTGTCGAGGATGAAGACGGTGGTCGAAGACCAGAGGTCTTCACATCGTTTGGATAATTACTAATGATCTTGATTAGGCTGTACACCCAAGAGGAGGGAACATCGTCCAGACATACTTGGAGATCGATGGATATGCGAGGAATAGGGTTCCTCCCGTTTCGTTCAGACCCAGAACGGACTTGTAAATGGATTGTGTGTCTGACATTGGATTTTATTCTGTGTGGATTGATTTCTATTAAATATATATCTGTTTGGCGGCGGAGAATTTATTCTCTTGCTTAACGCCCTTCTCTGAGACGTATGAGCTCAGAGGTTATATATCGATAGATATAAGTCGCATGGCATGAATGGCTTGTGTGGCATGTTGGGATGCAAATGATCAAGGCTTCTGTTGAAAAGCAGAGTCTTGTGGTTAATGATCAAAGCACGACCTTTGTGGCGTAGCTTTGTGTAGCTTTAATTTGCGAGCCTCACACCCTGGTGTGAACCAGAAACGGGAGAGGTCTGCAGGGAGGGCATGTTTTTCCTTCTAGCTAGGAGTGGTGTTTTGGGTTTTACACGCCCGTACATTTTACTTATGTGGATGATGGATTGCGAGGCGTCTCGGTTAGATCGGACGATCCGGGTCCGATGGAATCATTTGGCTCATTTACGCCCCATAGGGCGGGGAAACGCATTGTTCAGGCATTATAATCTACATCGAGTGGACCGGCCCTGAAGATCCAAGGTGCAGTTGCGGCTGTTCCAGAGACATGGGCTAGATTGTCTCGAAGCGGTAAGGACGATCCCTTGCCTTAGTTCACAGATGGAAATCCAACTTCCAATACGTGACAATTGCGGTTTTGATTGTAGAACCTAGTATTGGCGACATGATATATGGTACCCATGCCGCCTAGGATTGATACATTTATATTTGAAGTTGTTTATACACCATGCACTTATAATAGTTTCAAATGATTTTTTTTAAACGTACCAAGCATGTTTGGATATTATAAGGGAAAACCCTATCCCCCGGCTTGCGTTACATTGTGTGATAGGACCTATGTCTTATAATAGCTTCATTTTTCCAAAAAGCATTGCTCTGTTTTGTTATATGCACTGGTATTCTTGGGAGGAAACCCGTTCCGTGTTATACGGCGTGGTCCCTTGATATATTTGATTTAAAGTAAAGTTTTAAATAACTGTTTTGGTTCTTATACCAGTCACATGACTGACCTGGAGTTTATTGTTTTAATCTAAACTCTGGGTGCCCTTATTTTGACATGGGCAGCTAGTAGTTTTAGTTTTGCAGATTTATATTCACAGGATCCTGATTTACAGCTGGAACCATGTTCGGAAAGCTCTGTATCCGTATATCTCCTTCAGTTGTGTTTTGTATTGTTTTTCCGCTACTATGTAATGTAATTTAAATCTCTGATATTTTATGATGTATAATATTTATTCATACTCTGTATATTCTTGTATTCTGATGGAATTGTTGTAATAAGCAAAGAAATGTTCTTCTGTTTGTGTTCTGATTGGTCTTGTCCTCAATTCAATCCGTCCTTTCCTTCGCGGGGAAGTTCGGGTCGTTTCACGGTAGCCTTCCGATATCCAAGGGTGGAGTAGATATAAAACAAACGAGACAATAATAACTATATAACCCATATAATCAGAGTATACAGGCTTATACAGATATACAGAACACTGATAGAGTTTATACAAGAGGTAAATAAACTCAACTGATACACTGTCTTAAATAAGAATGCATAACATTGTCAAGGCTCCATTGTGCTATACAGCGGAAAAAACAATAAAAATACAAGTATAAATATGTAAATGTAGCCTCTTACGAATCCACCTGCATAGCTCTGAATAATATATGTACTTGTCACTTGGTTTACTCATCACCATCGTCGATGAGCACCTAAGGTAATAAGAGAGGTAAAAACCTTGGGTTAGACAATGGTCTGGTGTGAGCGATAAACAAATCTCAAAGCACTGTAAAAGTCATAATAGTATATATGGCAGTATGGAAAATCATACCTTCCATGATGCTCGAATATTTGAATCGATGATATCCACATCACACGACGCCCCTAAAGTGATAAATGATTAAGAAAACATAGCATATATCATCACATTCACTCACTCAGTGCGTTGGATATACGATAACGCCTCTATTCCTAGGTACTCGAATCTATGCCACTCAATTAGCCAGGAACTAAGTTGTACCATCGTACTACCCAAAGTAAGGACCCGAACTTGATCTAGGTGAATGAAATAAGTTTACCGAACCTGGAAACAATCTCCCATACTTGGAGATAAGGACCTGAACTTGGTCCAATGGACATCACACCCACTACCCTTTCTTCTTGAGTACTTGTCGAACCTACGTATCAATAATACCTTTGCACGTGCAATCCGTAGCAGAGTCAATCTTGGAATCACTACCATGACTCTTCTTTTGTAGTTCCCTCTCTATCCATCGTCCTTATTCTATATCCTGGAATATCATTATCCTTTATCGAAGTTGCTGCTTCGCTTCCCATCCTAGAACCACCATCATTGGATAATGAATCACTGAATCGTAGAGCGATCATGTTGAAATCACTATTGAACGAACCATCATGTCTTTCTCCTCAAAATTGCACTATCGTCCATGTCAAATTGACCAAAATGACCAGTAGAAATAGTAATCAATCTTTACCACTCCATCGTAATCGATAGCGACCATTCAGATCACATATTTAACCAAAAGTGGTTAAATGCACATCAAAAGAAAACGTTCGACGTTCGTCGCGAAGTTCAGCCCGTCGCCAAGTCTGTCCTTCATCTTCTGATCGGCCATCAAGCTCCAGTGTTGCTCCGTCTTCAAACCTATCGTCGAGCTCTAGTGTTGCTCCATCGTCAAGTTCATCCATGCTCTCTGAAGCTCCTTCTAGAATTTATCTCGCCCACTTGAGTTTATGTACTCAATCAATATACATCAACTTGTACATTTGATCGATAAGCACCCAAACTTTAATGAATGAGAATCATCTTGGTACTAGATTTCCTACGAACGACTTTTAAGCTAAACTAAGCAAAAAATACAACCATGCAACTAATAAGCATACAAATTCCTAAACTAACATACAAATCCTTAAACTAACATATAAGCGTCCATAGTAGCAATAATAAATCAAATAGAACCTATCTACAACAATCAACGTGAAATAAGTGTCCAAATAACCTAAATCTAGTATTATTGTCTAAACAGTACGCAATAGCACGCAAATAAGTAAATAGTGCGCAACTAGGTAAAATGTCATAATCATGGTTAAAACTACTTAAATCACTTCCTAACGTTTTTTTAATTACTCACTAGGTCCAGCTATCCTGAATATTATGTTTTATAATTAGAAATCAGTTTAAATCATCCAACATATACAATACAAACAAATACAGTTCAATGAGAGACAATATCACTCATTTTAGCCAAATCAACCCAAACAAACTCTAAAGCGTAGACCTTGTCAATACGAATCCACAGGAAGAAACTACGTATGAATCCGACATCGTACGCAAAAGTTGCATATGCTATGAATTCCAATGATTAATCAAACAATTAAATAGTTAACAATGTAATTAGAATAGACTAATTACCTTTATAATTCATCTTCTTCCCACCATCTATAGGCCATGACATTCACAACTCCAAATCCACTAATTCCAAAGCCCCTCTCCTCCCAAGCTTCCTCATTTCTCAACAAAAATCCGAAACCCACGATCTCCCAACCTCTATTGAAAAATGTATTCCCTGATGTAGCATAAATGTATGTGTGGCTCCATAGTATCGGACCCTACCATGGTGCACGAAATGCGATGTAAATTTCGTTGAAGCATTTATTGAATGCCACGATTCCATTGCAATGAACCCCACGAGCTCTCTTTGCACATGCCCATGACAATCCATGGCCCTATGTAATGCTGCCAAAATTGCTTTCCAGATAATGATGAACGCACATGATTTTGTGCATATAGGCTTGTATATCTCATTGATTCATGAATTCAGGAGGTGATTTCGTGATTTTAGGATTAATAAATCATTTTTCAAAGACAAAGAGGAAGAAAGATATTTTTTTTAGATCTACGGCAGCTTGACTTTGAGGAAGAAAAATGTGGTTTAGGTCATTATAGTATTGGGTTTGGGCGTTTAATTATTTCATTAATTTAATTCTTAAACGGATCCAAAAACTCACGAACTCCAATCGACATGTGTCGCTTAGCGTCATTTATGTAAAAGTGTCTCCTAAAAACAATGGGACTTCTCTTGAGACTCAAATCGATCATATGTGGAAGTTAGCCTCTAAAAGTTAAATTACAATGTCAGTTTCTTACAGAAATTGACATACGTTTAATTTACGCCCATTGAATGGTACGTACGTTCGCCGTGAACCTTGACAGTGTGAAACAATTCACTACTACGATTCCAGTAATATAAGTTTTGTCACAATCTAACACTATGCTCTTAGAACGACTATTTACGCATATTTCGAGGCCGATATGACCGCTGACTGATCCGAACTCGAAATATAGTGATCCAAGTACATATCCAATTCTCCTATTAACATATTCACAAAATTCCCATTTGTATTCATTTTAGACAAATAAACTATAATTCTATTTATAATAATCTATTTATAAAACTCTTACCATTTCATTTTAAAATACTTAGTCTCTTTGTTTTTCAAACCATAAATAACATCTTTCAGAAATAATTCACTTTAAATGACAAATTCGATGTAGTCAAATCCCGATTGTAAATTCTTGTGGATCTATTTCTATTCAATTTACATTCCCATTAATATAAAACTCATCGTTTCTGTCGAGACGACTTCCAATTTTACTCCCTAGATTCACGCTTGAATTCATATTTTTACAATATTCAATGATAGTTATGCTACTTTATCTATAAACATCATTTATGAATCTAACTACTTTACACACACACACACACACACACACACACATATATATATATATATATATATTAAACACGATTCTATTTCAAATCCCTTTGAAACCCAAGTTCTATTTGAGAAATAAAATTTTCTTTGAAATCTCAACACTTATTTTTATGATATTTAAAATATCATATTTTGGACCAGTGATATTCAACCATTTCACAACAATCAACTATAGATTATTGAACACATCGTATAACACAATATACGAAATAAACAATATATATTTGAGGAACCCAGTTGGATCCCTCCAACCTGTTTCCCTGCATCCACAGATGTTAATCAACATCAATGATATTAATTTCATATCATTGTGAAATATCATGGTGAATAGAATTAATAATCGATCAACGATATAACTATATCAATCATTCAACCAATTTTATCAACCATTTATTCAAACAATCATCACACAATATAAAATTACTATAAATGAATTTAAATCTTGTTTATAAAAATATAAATGAGGCAGAGTTAGTGAGTTTACTCACATTGTTTCGCAGTTGATGACTCTGCTTTTGTTCCATTTAAATCTAACAGACGTTTGATTTTTCTCTGAAATTTCAATAGCTCGGCTCTCAGCTACATTAGCTCCGCGATGTAGATTTTATCGTTACGATTTCAACATGATTTGTTTCATCAGATTCTGATAACGAATGAGTAATTTATATACATTACTAGATTTACAAAAATTATAAACAAAATTAATTAATTAAGTTAATTAGTAATTTACCCAAATATTGACATTAAATTAATTTAAACATTCCATACTCCGATTACTCACCCAGGCAACATGGCGGCTGGAGGAACAGGAACAAGAACAGGAACTTGGCATTTCGATCTTTAATCCTTTGATTAATCCAAATCCATGTTTTCTAATTCTTCTTCTGTATACCATGCCTCCCATTTCCATGAAACAAACAAATCTCCACAATCACTCATTAACTTTAAACCAGCCTTCATTAATCTCCTTTTTAAATCTTTATCACCGTAACTGTATACTGCAAATGGTACGAACTTTGGAATTTTGAATCTTCCAAACTAAGAATCACATCATTATCTAAGTAGCAACCAATTCCAGTGGCTGCAATATCACCAACATGAGCTTCAATATATAATAATTGACTAATAACACCACAATACTCACCTGCTACTTCGCTTTATTTCTTCACCCGCAACCTCATCGTTCACAAAGAAATACCACTTCACATCCCTCTTGAAACTGCACCAACTCAACCATTTCTACACCCATACAAACAATTCCCCCATACAAAACATATTTAACAACTGACCTGCTTCATGAAAACATAACTGACTCCTCCCTATTAATCACCGAACACAGCTCCCCATGTCCTGACAGCAACCCTCCTTTCTTCCTTATTTCATCACGGAACGGCACACTCTCGTCACCAAACTCCATATGGTCGCGAGCTACACCTCCTCCGCCCTCTGTCCTTCAGCTCGCACCATGTAGGAATATCCCAATAAATTGTAATACGCAACATTTTAGGAACCAGTGTATGTAATATCATGCCAATGAGGCACCATACCTTTGTACAGTAGAATAACAGCACTTGCAGCATTACTTCATCTTTCTCTCAACTTGTAAACGCAACAATCAACTGTGCATGTCCAAACTGATCCCCTTTTCATCATCCAACTCAAAGCCTTGAATTCCTTTTCAACAGTCCAACCATGATGTAGTATAACCCAGTTTTTGCCAAAGAAACAACCTACATACAGTACTTGTCTCCGATAAACCCACGAGTACAGAACTTCACGGCACCTATACACAGTAGTTGCGATAGAAATTAGCACCAAATCCACTCAAGTTCCCTATCTTGAATCCCCTTGCTAACCTGATCAGCACGCCACCATCATAGAGGCCGAACCCACTTCATGCTACCCATGCTCGCGAGCCCTAACTACTGGCAAAACGCGAGCATCAGAAAGATGATCGCACCCATACAGAAGCACAAAGGATGGAAGTTTTATAGCTTCGATGAGATACATCGTTTGATTTCAAGTGGAGTTTAAACTGATTAAATCTTATGGCTCGCGATTTTGATCCATTGGTTGCGAAATTGAATGGAGAAGGGATTTTTAGTTAGATTTTTTTTCGAATTTTTAATCGATTTTGAAAGGAACGATTTTTCCTTTTGTTGCTGAAAGAAATCAATTTGGTACGAAGAAAGAAACAAGAAAGAGATGTGGAGCCAGGGATTCAGAACATGAGAGGATGGTATCTGTATTTAAATGAAAAGCAAGTTTGGTAGGCTGTCTGTAGCTTGACAGTGGAGATCATGTTGTTTGTAGCTTGATAGTCACGCTGTTCTTTAAGCGTACGGGGTAAGGTAATTGCTGAAAAGACAGAAAGGCCTTATGTTACTTGTAAAGCATATTTGGACCCATGTTTGTATATAATTTATGCTCGTTCTTTTGAGTAATTTCTAACTTACTGTTTCGCCTTTTGTTACTATAATTCCTGTTGGTTATTTTCTGTACAGATCTATGTGTAAACCGATGACAATAATTTATTTGGATGAGAACTGTTAATGTGAACTATTTCCCAAATACATGTTAAAGTATCCGCCCTTAATAGTGGTCCAACAAATTTTCTACTAAGGCCAGAGTTGAGTCTTTTGAAGCCATTGTTTGCTTGATTGATTGTTAATTTGTGGCTTGTTTGATTTTTTTTAATATATATAAAGTGTAGCATACATAATTATATAAAATTTTGTTTTTCTACGATCCGCTACGGACAAAAATAAAGATACCGCTACGTTGAGCAATGCAGTATGATTCTACAAATATAATAAAATAGTCGAGTCAACTTATTTTATGGAATTCCAAAAGCTGATATAGGGCGTAAAATACGTTAAATAAAAAGTTGCTTATTTTTCAAAATAAAAATTACAAAAAAATTCTATAAATTAAATTACGAACTACCGTGACTATTTCGAGCTCGTATTAAATTATATTAAAAAATATATGTTAAAACTTTGTTTTATAAATAAATTCATTATAAAAACCTTTTTAAATTATCAATAAAACATTTAAAACCAATTTAAATGTTCAAAATTAAATGGCTAAAAATCTGGGTCGCTACAGTTGTGATCTTCTTCTTCTTCCATTCTAACTTTCTTTCTTTCTATTTCTAACCCTCTAACTTCTTTTTATTAATGATCCGGTATTTCCGATGCTTGAATAGTCGACATGGTGTTTGTGTCGATTTTTGGGGTTGGAATTCCTTGGGTTGTTACAACAACCATTTGACTAAGTGATTTGTTTCAAATAAGATGGTGGTGCATTGTCATCAACCTACGTGCGTGTTTGAATGCTAATTGTGTAATTTTAAATTACATGCTAAAAAGGAGATATTATGTGATAAATAAATGTATATTGTAAATCTTTACGCCCAAATTTGGTTGAGTGTTCAAAATTTTAAAACCTTACATTTAAGAATTTAGGTTACAATCCTTAGAAAGAGGAAAATTCGCAAAGAGTCATTTTGTAACTAAAAATATAAATGTTTAAATATAAAAAAATTGTGAGAATTCACGGTATTCCTAGTTTGATCTTTTCTGATTGAGATCTGCTTTGCACTGTAATTTCTGGTAGAGTCTTCAGAAAGCCTTAGGTACACAGCTTAACTTTAGCACAACGTATGTTCTCTAGTCTGATGGGAAGACTGAGCGGGTGAATTGTATTCTTGAGGAACTTTTCCATGCATGCATTCTTGCTTTTGGTGGTAATAGGGAAGACCACCTACCTCTTGTTGAGTTGGCATATAATAACATCCTTTAATCCAGTACTGGTATGGCTCCTTTCGAAGCCTTATAAGAAAGGCTATGTTGATCACCTTCTTGTTGGTTGGGGTCCTGGAATAGCTGATATTAGGCTCTAACTCTACTCGCGGAGCCTCTGAAAAGATCGATCTTATCCGTGAGATGATGAAAGATGTACAAAGAAGAACAAAACCATACACAGACAACTGTAGGAAGCCTCAATAATTCTCCATAATTGATCTTGTGTATATCCGTGTATCTCCACTGAAGGTGGTGGTATGTTTTAGTCAGATTGGAAAACTGACTCCCAGATACATAAGCCATTTCCTACTAATGAACGTATCGGTCCTGTTGCATATCGAGTAGCACTTCCATCTCTTTTTGAAGAATTCATGACGTATTTCACGTATCTCAGCTATGGAAGTATTTTCGTGATTTAGATTCGATTGTTGATTCTCGTACTTTAGAGGAACTTGAGATCTTACCCAACTTATGCATTATGCAACTTCCTGTTCGTGTACTTGTTTCGGAGGGTGAACGCCTTCGAAACAAGGATGTTCTGCTCGTGAAGATTCATTGGTCTTCTAATCCTAATGATTGTACATGCAAAACCAAAGAATTCATCAAGAGACCTTATCTTAGTTTTCTATCTCATAGTGTCGAGGGTGAGAAATTTTAATTTAATCTTATCCTTTTCGTCTTTATAGATGAAATATATCGAGTTTAATACATATCTTCTCAAGGAATTGCGATGACATAATTTTTATAAGGAGGGAAGTCTGTAACAACCCTAGTTTTGTAATTACTTATGAAAGCTAATTAAAAAGGCGTTTATAATGGGTTGTTTGGAATTAAACTTAACTTGGAGAGGATAACATGTAAAATCCTTTGAGTTGTACGAATCGAGATTTTTAGAGTTAGAATGGGCGTATGTTAGTTTGAGTTGAGTTCAATCAAAGAAAGAAATTCAATTCAATATTAATTTGCTAATCGAATAAAATAAATCTGGATTAGGAGAAAATTAGTTATTTAATCATCAAGTTGATCAAATGATGTATTTTGAGTTATAAGAAAGAAGTACATGGGATTTGACGTTGAATTGAAGAAAATAATATAATTAAATGGATTCAATTCAATAATAATTGTTGAACAAATTTAAAAATGAGGAAACTAAAGTCTTGGAAACGTTACAATATGAATCTTAGATAGGAACAAGTAATAAAGGTTTATATAATCGGAGCCAAAAAAATGGAAGCATCTTTATTTCCATGGAGACTAGGATTATCTCCCTCTTCTACACCGCCCTCTTTTTTTCCCTCTTCCTTCGATCTCCTTTCATTCTTCTTTTCCCATCGCTTTCTCCTTAGTTTTTCCCATGGTAGTTAAGAGTGTTTCTGTTTCACTCTGTTCTCTGTCTCACTTTTCAGATCTTGTCGTTCATCACTCACGTCTTGCTCGATCGTTCGATCTCCACCCTACACTACTTTTCCATTATCATGGAGTTCCCTGATGTCTCCAGCGCTCCTCTCGTCGCTCGCAAATTAGATATGTTTCACGACTTCCCTTAATCTTTCCAACTATGGTCTTTATGCTTACAATTAACGTTCAAGGCATACCAAGTTTGTTGTTCCCCGTTTGGCCAGTGGTGAGTAGCGCTGCTTTGTAATCCCTCTTCTTGATGATTTTTTTGTCCTGAGTTTTTGCTTGGTTTTCGTACTGGAGTTGATGTGATTTCGGGTTTTGGTTGGTACATTATTATTATTATTATTTTTGCAAGGCTTACCGGTTTTTATAGTGGTCCGTAACACTTTTTATTAAAAAAGAAAAGAAAAATACAAGCTTGTCAGATGCCAAACATATATAACATTCGAAAAACTAAAGTACCCGAAAGTGGAGACCACTTTCACATAACAAGTTTCAACCAGATAATTAACAAACCAGTCTCACGCAAGTGCAGAACTGCGCTTCCTTGTGCAAACAGCAGGTGCACACATTGCCACAAAGGCAGCTAGCCTTTGTCTTGTTGCATTCTCATGATCTCTCTCAACCTGCTGCGGGTAAGATGGGTGTTAACCGGCTCTTCACAAATTTTATCAGCAACCTGAGTAACCAACACTGCAGGAGGTACATGGGGAGCTTTAAAAGCATTAGGAGGAGCAATGTGAGCGTAGAAGTTACTCTTCTCATAATAGCGCTATCACTTTTTGGGCTTTGAGAGTTCAAAAAACCAGATTTGAACGGTAACGGTGATAGTGGCTTCGAAGGTTTCGGCAAAGTTGACCCTGGGTTAGATGAAGCCTTTTGCTTGCCTTTGTCTTTGTCTGAAACAGTCTTTATATTCATATCGATGCTATAATTCTTCTGCATAAGATCCATTATGTATTTCTTTTGGTCATAAAGATCTCCACTTACTTTTCCACTTGCCAATTCAATTTTGAGTTTCTCGATTTGATCAGGTACTATTTCGTTGCTAAAGAAGCTTTCTTTTATTTTAGTTGCCGGTTGTTTCTCTTTGTTTCTACCTGCAGTCGTGCTTCCAACGTTGAAGTTGTGAAGCAGAAATTTGTCAAGTGTCTCAGTCACGGAGGGTTCATTTGGTGTTTCTTTGTCTGAGCCTACCGCTACGGAATAAACATGCTGATAGTTGTCATTGGAAGCGTCACAAGTCGCACGATCAACAGAAGTAGCAGGTTCGTCAGTGCATACTTCACGTCGCTCAGAAGTACTAGCTTTGGCATAGTTAATAACCTCTTTTAGCAGATCCGTCATAGTGCTGTGGTGTTGAGCACTGTTCTGGTTTGCGTTTAAATTCATGTCACAATCAGGGTCCTTCCCTCTAGGACTGTTCTGGTTTTCATGTTGAGCAACATTTACATTGGAATCACAGTTCTCTACTCCGCAATCTTCGTTTTCTCCACTACTTCCTCGTAATTTGTCATACATTTGGTCGAGAACCCCAAACATGTTATTCGTATTCAAGGTGGCACTGCCTCCTTCATTCCTCTTGCGCACAGCTTGCCCATTAACATTCTGTTCAGCGCCAGAAACAATAGTTGCAAATGGATGTTGTGAGCCTTTACTGTTCACTACTGTCCAAGAGGATTTCATGCTTTTATCAATCATCCTAGCAACATTAGAAAAGCCCGCAGGATTCTTAAGTAAGTTGCTAGGGTGACCATTTTTTATGTTTTCATTACGCTTTTTCACAACTGTTGGTTGAACATCAGTAATACTTGCAATGTTGTACTGGCAATTCGTAAGTTTATGACCAAAGACTTTACACTTAGAGCATACCTGTGGTGTCCAAAAATACTTGATCTTGACACAATATTCTGAACCATCTGGGTGTTGAACAAGAAAGTCATAAGGCATCTCACTTTCTGGCGTTAATTCAACCAAACACTTTGCATAATCAAATCTTTCAAGCCTCTCTGTGGAGTAGTCTGAACACAAACATTTACCAATTCTCATCGCGAGCCAACATATGCCCGGGAGCGACCAAGCAAAGAGTGGAACGTCAGTGATTTTAATCCAAACCGGTACCTTACTGATAGTGTTAGCAGAGGGGTTACACGTAGCACTCCAAGGCTGAATTATGAAAATCTTGCTACGTATAAACACCGGATCTGCCTCAGCAATCTGATTCCTGTCATCCTCATCGGAGAAAAGGAAGAAAAAGACCTTACTGTTCGATTTGACTTTAATTGAGCCTTTCGGCTTCCAGATCTGTTTCAGGCGATTTATCACTACGGTGTAGCAAAGTGGTTTGTCTAAGAAGAATCCGACCAGATAGTTGCTCCAGACTTCCTCCCCCGCTATGACGATCTCTTCAGAAGGGACCATGAGTTTCCCGTTGAACTTCAGCTGGAAAGGAGGAGGCGAGAACTTACCAGCATTCCATGGCTTAGCGGTGAACAGGGTTGTCCATCTGATGGGAGGAGGAGTTGATGCCGAGGTCAAAGCCCTAGGTGGGGGTTCCGGCAGTGGTGGATTAGGGATTGGTGGAGGAAAAGGGAAAATTGAAGAAGAGGGTTTTGAGGGGGTAACGGCGGAAGGAGGGTCCGTCATTTTTTGGAAAAGATTTACCTATTTGAGACCTTCTTCAATTTTCGGTACATTATTTCTTCTGCTTGTTTCAGTTGAGTTGCTGACATTTTCAGTGGTTCCCCTTGATTTTGATGAGGTAGCATTGCCTTTTTCGTGGTGTGCCCGTCTGTTTTTCAGGTCATCATTGCCCTTTTTTGCTTCGCGACTTCGCCACTTTCCTGCTTTTCTGGTGAAGCCATTCACATGTTACACTGTCTAAACTAAGTGTGCCTTCCTCTGTACTCACGACAACGTATGTTGTTTATTTTATGTTGATTTTGGTACTGTTTCATCCTGGTTGGTGAGTATTAATGCTGCGTTTTCTTGTCTGGTTGTCGTTGGAGCTGTAGTGATGTTTGGTTGTTGTTGGTGCTTTACTGGTTTTCGATTATCTGTCTCCGGTGGGGGTTTTGACTTCTTAATGATAAGTAGTGGTCTGGGCTAAATCTTGTTGTGTTTGATGGATGTTTTCTATGGGAGAAGAATTGAGTAAATGACATGCTATTGGTTTTCATCTTGCAACAATTCTACTGCAGACTGTTCTCTCTAATAGTACGCGTGGTGCAAGAGTGTATTCATGTCTTTCCTAGTGTGGTGCTCTGGTTTGAGTGGCTTCTTGGAATGCTTTCTGCTAATTTTGGCTTGCGTGATTTACTTTGGGAATTTACTATGTTGTATGTAAGTTGTAGTAATTTTTTTTGCTGCATATGTTCTGATGAGAGTGTAGTGTTTACGTGAATGTGATTATCTCCCTGCATGGAGTTGCTATTTTTACTATGTACTTCATTGAAAACCTGTTATGTATATATTCACCCTGCATGATGGTTAGTGGTTGGTCCACTCTAAAAACCGTTTTGGTGGTCGGTCCACCTTAAAAACCGTATGTAGTAGGTAGATATTATGTATATCTCCTATAATATTTGTATTTGTCATTTGTTATAATAAAAGCGTTATGGGTCACTTTAAAAACCAGCCGGTCTTTCCCTAAAAAATAAAGGTTTATATATCTTAAAAATGCAATAATTTGATAAATTCTTGTAAACGGTAAATTTTGATTATAAAAAGCTACTTTTGAATTTAGCTAGGTTACAAATAAAAATGTAATAAGTAAAATATTGATTGAAAATTAATATTTTAGTTTTAAAACGATTTTAACATGATTTGGGCATTTATTGTGTCAATTAATTGAAAATCAATATTTGAGTGATAAAAATATTTTTAGTGTGATTTTACATTCATTTTTGTTAAAACAAAGTATTTGTGTTATTTTAATGTTAAATTTGTAAATTTTAATAAATAAGAAGTGCAAAATGAACAACATGTTAAAAATGTAAATTTATATATGTTTTTGTTAAAATTAATGTTTAAATTGGTTAAAAAGATTTATATACAATTTTGTAAAGTCAAAGCAATGCTAAATGTGAACAAATGGTGTTAAAGTAGATTTAAAGTGTATAAATATGTGTCTTAGGTTAAACAAGTATTCAATAATAAATACATAGCCTCATTAATAACACTATGTCGAATGGGTTGATTTTGGCCCAAACCGGATGAAGAGAAGATCGGAACTCTAATGGAGACTGATACAGGGGATGCAGAGCAATTGGAGTAAGAGGACATCACTTATGTGGGCAAAAGTGGAAAGACTATAAAGCCTATCATAAAAGAGAAGTTTGAAAGGTAAGTGGCGCTGCTAGCTGCCAAAAAAGAAAAAGCCCAGCTTACTCCTAAGCCATTTGCAATATTCGTTCCAGGCGATCCCGAATATGGAGAAGTGTAGCATGAAACTGCCAAGGAATTTGAGGTTGGGCTCACCTCATCTGAGTCTACACTAAGAAAGGCGGTAAGGAATGGAGTGGGAGGAGCTCCAAAAAGAGGAAAAGAAAAATCTACAAGGGCAAGTCGACCAAGAAGTACAAGAAGGACGAGTGAGGCTCTAATGGGCAATTTTTTTTTCTTTTATTGGCTGGGGTTGCGAAATTACAACCCTCACTTTATGCTAGTTAGACATAAAACTTGTACATATTTTCCAAGTTTTAATTGTAAATAGAAGTTTATTTTATCATTCTCTTCCGTGTTAAATTGATTAAGCATTCGAGCTTTGTCCTTTCCATTCAATGTACTTGCATTTAATCACTAGTCGCTACAGTTATGCTTTATTTAGTCATTTTTGAGTTTGAGCAATGGTTGGATTGACTACTCCTAAAACCTCTTTTTGATCATGGCTTCAGTTCGTGTTGTACTTAGGATTGAGGGTCGTGATCAACCATAAAAGTGTTTGTACACATGACACTGCCCTAGTGCGTTGGAGTTAATGGTGTCTAGTCTCACCTTTTGGAGTTATACTCACCCATAGTGCGACAGAGTTAATGGAGGTGTTAGGTCTCACCCTTTGGTTGAGTTTTGGACGTCGTTGGTTCGTCCATTATACTCCTCCATCGTTGTTTTGGGTTAGAGTTGGCCAAATGAACGGTTGGTATCACATTTGCTTAGTCTTGGATTAATTGCCTCATGTCCTGAGATAAAGGTTGGTTATTGGACACTCACGTAATGAGAATTTAGATTTTTTGTACTCGATCTTTTCATTTTTTCAAGGTTCCAATCCATGAGTACGTGGTTGATTCAGACCCACTCTTTGGTTTATACTCTACTCACTGGGCGATTGTTAGTTGGTGGACAGTTGATTCACATTTATTGGGAAGTTTGACTATGGACTTCAGTAAATTGGTCGGTGCCATGCTCCAAGCTATTGTAATTTTAACACTTTGTACTCGTGTATGTAAGTCGATTGTATCATAAGTATCATGCTACACATAATAAAAGACATCATTGACATGAGAAACTAAGAGCCTTTATTGAAGTTAAATGAAAGTGGGAAACATATGCCTTATTACATAGCTTGAAAAAAATTGCTAACTGAGTCAAAATGTATGAAGTAAATGCTAAGTGAAGTAGCACCATAAATGCTTGATATTCAATGTTGTTGGTAGCTTGATGCCATGAACTCTTGTTAGCTTTAATGTTTCATCTCTCAGTATTTGACTGACTACGTAAGGTCTTTTAAACTATGATCCAGATTAGTCAAAGTGTGGAAATTCTATTCAAGAATAGGTTTAAGATTTCAAAGTTTCTTGGTCGGACTATAAAGTTGTGATATTGGATGACTCGATGCCGATAGGCCGCTCTCTAAGATCAGTCTCTTTATGTTTCTCGTCCATTGTGTCTAGAGGTAACAAAAGGATTTCTTTGTTGATTTTTTGATCATAGTAGCTAATTTGATAAGAATGGACTTCTGGTACAACTAGGATGATGACTTCAGAGTTCTCGGCAAGGGTGAATGATGTGTGGTTGGTGACAAACTCGTGGGTAGTTCTGTATGCCTATAAGGCTAATGGAAGTTCATCAACCCACACTTGCCTTCATCTTTTTTAAAATGTTTCTTCAAGGTGGACTTTATAATTTTGTTCACTGGTTCGACTTAACCACTGGTTTGAGGATAAGCAACAAACTCTAATCGTTTTTCAATGCAATGACATCAATAGAAGTTTCTGATTTCGAAATAGTCAAATTGGGTCCAATTGTTAGTTATGATGGTTTTAGAATGCCAAAACAACATGTGATGTATCAAAGTCTTTCTTGGTTAAGATTACATTCCGGAGCACAGCTTCAACCCATTTGGTGAAGTAATCGACTGCGACTATGGCATATCTTGCACTGCCTTTGGACATCATTATCTACAATATTAACACCCCATATTACAAATGACCATGGACTAACCATATAAGTGAGTTCCGTTAGTGAATCTCTTGGAATTTTAGCAAACCTCTGGCATTTGTCGCAGTATCGTTTGTAACAAACTGCTTTAGTGAAGTATCTTCTTCGCTAGAGTTTGCTCACTGATATGGTCGTTGCATTTGCCTTCGTGTACTTCTCGTAACACTTGTTTGGCGTCGTTGTGGGCTATACATGAAAGCAAAGGAACGAAGAAGCCTCTTTTGTACAACAGTCCTTCTTAGATAATGTAGCGTCATGCCTTTCGGAGGAGTGATCCTTTTCCTTTTCGCCTTTCTGGGAGGATTCCCCATTGCATATGGTATTTGATTGAAGACATCCACATCTCTTATTTGGGATCCATTGTTAATACCCAATCAACTTCCATCTGATCAATACTCAGATCTTCTAGTAGTTTGTCTGGAACTAATTCTATGAATTATGCATCCCCTAAATTGGCTAGCCTAATTGGGGAGTCTACATTTTTGTTGATCCCGTCGAATGTGGATGATAGAGTAATGCTCAAAGTCATTGAGTAGTTCATGCACCCGAGGAAGGGATGCGCCAGTGGTTCTCTTTTAGCCTGAAACTCCCTTCATACTTAACAAACGATGAGTTAGGAATTTTAAAATATTTGAATGTCTTTTATTCCTAATTCTTTGGCAATTCTAATCCGAAAATCAAGGTCTTTTATTCGACATCATTATTTGTGGTAGGAAAGGCTAGTTTCAGGGCATAACAAATTGTGCACTCCTCGAAGTTATAATTACAACTCTAGTGTCGAAACACTAATCATTAACTAATTCATCAACATACAATTCCCATCGAATATTCGGTTGCTCAACGTTCTCTAATGGATCGTCGGGAGCAGTGAATTCAATGATGATGCCCACCAGTGCTTGTTGATGAATATCTCGCCAAGGAATTTATTTTAGGTTGAATTGGCTTGGTTTGATGTTTTATTTCAAAAGTCTTCCAAACACCTCGGGTCTTTGAAATATCCGCTGTGGCGACTAGTCATGTATAGACTTTGATGGGTTGAGCTTGGAAGTATGGGTGTAGGTTCACGGAGGAGATTAACAGGAAATATGCAAGCTTTTCAAGTTTGGTATAATTTTTTCAATACTTATTAATATCTTGCTAATGTAATCAACGAGCTTATGGATATGATTCTCCTTGTGCACCAGCTCATAACTGATAATATGTATAGATAAATATAGACAAATGAATACATCCTCATGATCCACATGCTTTGAAAGTATGAGCGGTCATTCCAAGTACTTTAACAAGTCTTGAAATGCATCAACGCAATCTTGCGTCCAAGCGAAGTATCATTTTCCCTTTTTAATAAGGTCAAAGAAGGGAAGGCATATATCAGTAGCTCGAGTTACGAATTGACTTAGGGCAGCGAGCTTCCCATTATGACTCTAAATGTTTTTAATATTCTTTGAAACTCTGACCTTTAAGATGGCTTCAATCTTCTCAGTATCGACTTTAATCCCATTACAATTGACGAAGAACCCAAGGATTTTTCTGATGCAGTTCTAAAAGAGTATTTAAGGGATTGAGTTCCATTCCATACTTATGGAGAACATTGAAATTCGCTAAGTCGCCAATGTGTTTGTTTGAATGCTGTGATTTCACACGTATGTCATCCGCATATACTTCCATGAATCCCCAATTTGATCTTTGATCATCTTGTTAACAGGTCGTTGATAGGCCAGCCTAACATTTTTCAACCCAAAAGGAATGACCACGTAACAATACATCCCTATATCAGTAATGAAGCTGGCGTGTTCTTGGTCAAGGACTACATTGGTATTTGGTTGTTGCTAGAATAAGCGTCCATAAATGATATAAGTTCATGTTCATCTTTTAAATCCATAACCTCATATGTCTTCGAAAGTGGGAAGCTTCCTTTTGGGCATGTTTTATTAAAGTCATAATAATCGATGCATGTCTTCCACTTCTTGTTTGATTTCTTCACATGTACTAGATTGGATATCCACTTTGGGTAGAGGGCACCGCGGATGAAGCTATTGCTCAATAGCTTATCCACCTCCTCTTTGAACATGGATGGTCTTTCTGATCCTTAGATTAAGCGCTTTTGTTTAACATGAAAGAAAATCAGGTCGATGTTCAGGGTGCGACTCATGATTCCTAGCACGATGCTATATATATCTGCATGAGTCTAAGCAAACATGTTAGGATTTACCCATGGGAAGCAAGAAAGTCCTTTTATTGAATTAGTGCTAAGATGAAATTCGATTTTCAAGACTCGAGATAGCTCGTCGTGGCTAACCGAAATTTCGATGGTTTGTTCAATGGGTTTAGCTCTTTACTATCTATGTTCCTTGTCTTTTTTGGGTTAACCTCTTGAAATAGATTCCCATGTTTACTGAACCAAGTCTCGGACATTGATTGCTATTCATCGGCATTTTTTAAGCAGAGAGAAGTCTCTACACCTTTTCTTTTTTTCTTGGTCGTAAACATCTTTTCATTCCTTCATGTAACAGGATCTCCCTGTGACTTGGTTGCCTCTGATGATTCTGTCACTGTTGTTAGCATGGAACTTCATAAATATGAGCCAAGATGCTAAGCAAGCTCGGAATGCGGCTAGGGTCTGTCAGACTAAGAAGGCATTATAGAGAGAGTAGATATCAACGACGATGAAGGGATGAGCCACACTTTCGATTAGTCACCTACGTTAAGATCAACTAGTAGGTCAATAATTCATACTGATTCATTTATAGTTCCATTGAAGCATCATATTTTAGCAGCGTATGACTTCAAGTCTTTGGCCTGTAGTCTCATATGATCACAAGTCTTCTTAAAGAGTATATTGGCATAACTCCAATAATCAATCAGACTTTCCACACAACATATGGATTGATTACAATCAAGATAATGAAAGGATAAATGGTAGATGACTCAAACGTATTAGCCTCCCCTTGTCCGAAGACGATGTCGTCAGTCATCGTCCATTGTTGTTCGGTCGGGATGCCTTTGTCTACTGCAAAGTGCTATTCATATTCTACTTGCTTTATTGAACTGATGTACTCCTCTGTCCTTCTCCTGCTTTTGTTGGCTGGACGGGGGCTGTAATAAATGGTATTGGTAACCGTTCCTCATTGAGGATTTCTCTGATTGGTAGCTTTAGGTGCTAAGCTTAGGTAGGGCTCAGAAGGACCCGGTGCCCCATCCCGTGGGGACTGTACGTAATGGTACAATCTCTTTTATCAAATTAGCTTATCTACGACATCAATAAGATGTGACGACAATCATTGGCATTATAGCCGAACATCGCGTGGAATCTGCAATACTTTCCAATTTGTTTCTTCCTTTCCATTGACTCTCTTGGATTGGGCTTTCGGTAATGGATTATACTATAAGTTTCCTGATAATTAGACTCCAGCTTGGTGTTAAGTGGACTATGTTTGTTGAATATCCATCGCTTCTTCGATTCCTTCTTTTTATCACGGCCATCATCATCGCTACCACTTTGCTTTGGCTTATACTGAACATTAACACTGACTTTACTGGAACTCTCTCCGGTCTGCTTGGCTGCAATGTTGCTTTGCACAACATCATACTGCTGTTGATGAGGGTATCCTTCTTCTCCCTATTTCTGTGTGTCTCCTCCTTGCATATGTATTGTTTTGCCTTATTGCGAAAGTATTCCAGTGTAGTTGGAGGTTTTCTTTTAAGACAATCACCAAAGTCTGCATCAGGATGAAAGCTTCGAATGAGTACTATGAGGACTATGTCTTTTGGTGATTATTAACATTTTGTTATGGCATTATGAAACCGCTTAAGGAAATATTTCAGGTCTCTTCACCTAGTGAAAGATGTTTGAAATGGACATGATATCCTTGGTTCTAGTGTTATGCATACGGAAGTGGTCCATCAATTTTTTGGCAAGTTGGTCGAACATCAATATGACCTCAATGGAAGTCAAGAGAACATAAAAGAGCTGCACTTTCAAGGAAAACAGGGAAGCACTTGCACTTCATTGGGTCGGTAGTATTGGTAATTACTATATACCACTTGTCCTTCTTTGCATCAATAGCCTTGATTCACTTTCCTAATCGTCGTGGGCTTGCTTTTGGGATTCCGTCATGATCTGTTGGATCATGACAGTAGTATTGGGAGTTTGGAACTCAGCCAATTGACGATTGTCGTGAACTAGCTCTATACGTATCCTTCACTAAGGCTTCTTTAGTTGAGTGACATGGCTACACTCATTTCTTGGAGGCTGGGTAATAGTACCTTAAATCTGGTCGATTGCGGGAAGTTTAAGAATCAAGTTGTGGGAGGAAGAAAGCGTTGGCATCCCTGTGCAAGGGATCAAGCCCAAACTCTAGATAGCGATCAATGTCGATTCGTAGACGACACAGAAAGATCTCCCACTCTATGCTGGTTAGCCCATGTCGTTCCTCCTCTGTTGATTCATGTTTCTATGGCATGATGAAGATATCAGGCTTTCAAACTTGTAGTTGGCAGGAGTAGGTTCCCTCCTATTCCTCTCAAGCTATTGGGCATTATCATAAACTTCCTTAGTTTTTAAGTGTTTTGGATGTTTTTTGTGATTAATTTTGAAATTCCATGTGGTATTAATTATTTGTTTAACCGATGATTATTAAAGAAAAATATGGTAGAATTACACAGCAGGAATATTCACTTTACTTAGATTTGATTAGATTTATTTCCAACTTAATTTACCTTACCATCTTCCTCTAATTTACTCTTACATTTGTTATCTTTTTTGGGAATTTATCTTAGTACCTTTTTTATGTGTAAATATAAAGTATAGCTAGTGAAAAGATGACACACACACACACACACACACACACACACACACACATATATATATATATACACACACATACATACATACATATGTGTGTGTGTATGAGCGTCTAAACAACATATATATGGTACTATCAGTATGTACATGTATACCATATGCATATATTGCATCATACTCAAGCATATATATGTACCTAATCATGCATATTCCCAATAAGAATATGAAAATGTAATATATATATATATATATATATATGTACATATACACATAACATATATAAGTTCCAATATCTAGATGTATACACACATGTTTATATTGACTCACTTATGCTATTATATAGCTAACTATGTATTGATGCATTCCTTATGAAATGTTAACTGAAATTTTACATGTTTTACTAAGAAGTATAAATAATTCATCAAATGAAATATAGTATTATTTAGAAATATATTAGACCTATTATAACCCTTTTAGATCTCATAGGCCTAATAAATCCAAGATTGATTTTTTAAAATATGCCTATTTTACTCACTTTCGTGTATTCTGGTTCCGATATATTATGTGATCCAAACAGATAAAAACTAGATGATTAGATTTGAATGATATTTTGAAACGAGATAATACGATTATTGGGTTATGTCATTGCCACAGTTCTGCTGGACAAACTTGTAATGGGGTGTTAGGAGAAACTAGCAATTTATAGGTAACACTCTAGTCGATGGTTATGTGTGATGATAACTTAATGATGGCTAATAAGAAGTTATGTGATAGTAAAATCCTAGGTGAACACAAGACGACATTGATAATGATATGTGATGATTTAAATCATAGCTAGCACTAGATGATTTGGCTTATAATTTACAATATGACAATCCTAAGGGAACACGAATTAATATTGATCTACCATATGGTAATTCCAAAATAAAACATATGATTATGATTTACAACCAACACTTAAGCACATGTTGGAGTCCTCAGCTATAACGGTATGGGATGACCTTTGATTTACAAGTGAATTGTAACAACCGGGAATTTCACCCTGAATATTTAATTTGTTTTAAGTATTGAAATAATTGATTATTAAAATATAAATAACCTATAATGAAAATCTAATGATCGGTAAAATATTTGAATAAAAATTTTCAACCAAATATTAATAAATAATAATGGTAAACACATTTTTTAGATTCACTTATAGAAATAAAAAGTTCACATACGTAATAGGGAAATGAATGGTTAATAATACGACTTGACTTTTAATGACATATTATTAATTTAATTTTTAATATGGAAAATAATCAATTTTTGTTTTATGAGTTTGCAACAGTCGGTAAATTTTTTGATTCTATAGGATTAATTAACTGATTATATTACTTTCACTATAAGAAAAATACCCTATTGCAACTAGCTATTTGCAACAGGCGATAAATGACAGTTGCAGTAAATGATATTTAGCAACAGACCTATTATAGCAGTTGCAATAGATAAGATTTAGCAACAGGCCTTCTCTTTCTGTTGCGAAAAGCATATGTTTAGCAACATTTCTTCCCTTCCTGTTGCAAAAACATACTTCTAGCAACTGTGTTACTATAACAATTGCAACAAACATATTATTTGCAACTACGCTGCCTAGTCAGTTGTGAATAAATATCTTTAGCAACTGCTTTCGCCACTTGCAATAATTGTATTTTTTTACAACTGATAAAGTTAGTTGCGAAAAACATACTAAAAATAAGTATGAACTTTTAATGATTAACTTTTAATAACTAATTTTTAATAGTTACTATTAAATGATTAACTACTAGTAATTAATAATTAAGATTTATATTTAATAATTATTAATTAATAATAAAATTTAAGTATTACAAAGTGATATTTACAATTGATAATTAAATAATAATAATTAATAATTAACAAATAATAATAATCAACATTTAAAAATAATAAAATAAATAAATATTAAATAATAACAAATATAATAAGCATAGTTACTAACAAAAGTATGAAGTAATAAGGAATATTTAGTTATAATATAAAGTATTAAGTAATAATAATAATTAATTAACATGAATAAATCTAATTAACAACAAATTTTAATTAATTAATAAAATATTCATAATATTAAATAATTAATAAAATATTCATAATAATTAACCATTAGTAATTACATAATAATCAAGATTACAATTTAATATTACTATTAACTGATAATAAATTTAATTATTATAAATTAATATTTATATTTAATAATATTATCCAGTAATTTGTTTTTTAATAATTAATATTAATAAGTATTTATTATTTAATAATTATAATTGATAATCATATTTAATATTCAATAATTTAAATAATAAAGCTTAGAACTAAAATAAAACTAAAAATGTTCATAAGATTTCCCTTTTTTCTCTTTAAGTTTAAAAGTCAAAAATTTGAATTTTCTGTAAGAACAATAAAAAAAATTGTGAATTGTAAAACTAAATTTATTGTATTATGCGTTGAAGATTTACAATTTTAACGACCGGTCGACTTTACTAAAAAAGTTTACAACTTTGGATTGTACAAAATAATATCAGTTTTTTATGGTTCAACCCAATTTTGTGGCTCCAAATCTAAGTACTATTTACTTTTAAACAAATTTACGCTTATATACTTGTTAGCTATATGTTCGTGCCCACTTTTCCTCGATAATTTCATTTCCCTCTTTCACCCTCCCAGACCAGTAATCCAAATCCCCCGAAGTTTCCAGATCCCCTTCTCCACCTTCACAATCCACGCTGCCGCCATGACTTTGTCTCCCTGATCCTCACTTTCAGCTTCTTCTGTATCTACATCAGCAGTCGTACTTTGTGAGTCGATGCTTTTATTCCTTCTCAATCTTCAAATTATCAAAACCAAGATGCAAAAATCCGCCCATCTTCTTCACTCTAGATCTGCTTTTCAACTTTTCGCACCTTATCTTCTCATGCCTATTTTCGTCCTCCAGGACCGCATGTGATTTGGCTGAGCCGATTTGGGTGAACATGTGAGGATCAATTTGATTTGCGACTTGTAGATGTTGCGGGAAGAGGAGCTCGATCGGTTCTTCTAAAGTGAAGACAAGGGTAGACGAGCGTCCTAAGATCTGTGGGTATGGTCCCTTGTGGGATGTCGCTGGAAGGAGGTGGTGCAGTCCTGGGGAAGCAGGCGGTTGAAAATACTTGCGGTATGATTTTGTTAACAACTGTTATTTGATTCTTTTCCTCCTTCAGATCTAGAGAATTTTCATTAACATATTATGTTGTGTATATCATCTCTGAATACAAGAAAATACATCTGCAATTTCGTGTTTATATCGGATGTAAACATTACGTTCAAAAACCAATTGATACATAGATACATGCTTTCAGTTCCATTAAATAGATGCATTTGGCAAAGACAGGCTTTATAAGGGTAAGTATTACTGTGAGACTAGAAATATTAATGGTGTGTTGTTTTATTTGGGTTTGGGATAATTTTACTTAATTTTGTTATTTCAAGTTATCCTCTTTATATATTGTTTTCTTCCCTTCTCTAATGGCGACTGAGTCTGCTCGCAATGTCTAGCTTTTATGCAGTTTCAGCGGAAAGATACTCCCTTGGCCAAGCGACAGCAAGCTGCGGTACGCTTGCGGTGAGACTCACATCGTAACTCCTTAACCGAGCCTTTGAGATAGCAGATCTGAATGCCGACACTGCTATCTGCTATGTGATTTACTATGGGTAAGAAACTTATCTAGATCTCAAAGTATGCGATTTGGAGTGCTTAATTAATTCTGGCAGCCGTTAGAATTTCAACTATATTTTTTAGGGCTTGTTTTGATTTGTTCAATATCCGATTGGAAAACTGTTTTACATCTTGTTGGATGTAAACGAAACTCTTGTTTACCAGGCCATTGAGTTTTGCATGTTGATTTTTGGGCTCCTGATTTCAGCAACAATTCTTTGTTAAACTTAAAATTGAATGTCACTGTATGAACTCATGCTTAGAAGGTCAATGGAATTTGTGATTTCTCATCTGACATTAAAAAGGTTAGAAATTGGTGTCAATTAATACAATTTTCTGCTGCTTTTTGGGCATGGTTTCATAGTGATATTTGGTACCAGTTTTACAACTTACATTCTATAAAAAAAGAAGGATGATGTAATGAATTTTCTACCTGGTAAATAATAATTTCTAAACGACATATTAACTGGATTTGGCCAACTGATATTAAAATTATGTTCTTCTGCTTGGCTAAATTCCCAGCAAAACCATTAAATGATGACCTCTAGTTCTGCTTTTTGAATTCATGTACCCTTTTATGGAATTTGTGATCCCGACACCCCATATTTCATCTCAAGCCATGGATCTCGCAGTACCCAGCATGTATATCAAGTGGCTTCTGAGTCTCCAGCTCATTCCATATTTGTTGCCCACGTGATCACGTTCATTTCCACTGCATTCACCTTCTTCGTCTAACTGGTAGTTTGTTCCAAAGTTCAAAGCTCAAATTAAAGATCAGATAAAACAGTGGCTCTTAACTACAAAAATGGTTGATGTTCAAATTTTCTTTTGCTGCAGATCTATAATCAATTTTCACCTTAGATTGTTGCTGAAGCCTCAAATAATTTCTCCTGCTTGAAAATGAAAACAAAGAACGAATTTTGAAGCAACTTGAGCAATTTAATGAGAAGACCAAGAAGGCGTGTTGATTTGAAGAAGTAACATCCAAAATGCCATAATTCAAGTTTGCCGTTTATAATTTTGATTCTAATTTTGATTTTAGTTACGCAATAGATCGTTTTATATTTCAGATACCGATTAATGTCCTTTTCAATGTCTGCCATACCATTGCTCCTCTACATCTTTCTCTTTTCAACAAGATCTGATTGACAATTTCCCCAGAATTTTATCGAATTTGTTTGCAGGCTAGACAACCAACATTAGAAACTTAAAATAGGGTCATATTAACACAATATTTTGAAAGACAAAAGCAAAGGACTCGATAACCAGTTTTCATCTTCTGATCATAAATCGACTGCGTCGGGCGGTCGGAGTTTGCCCAACTGCGCTTTGTCTCGCCCTTCTATCAAAAGTTGGTATCTTTGCACTTTGGTCCTTAGTTCCTATTTTGTTTACATTATTATCAACTGGAAAACTTGAATGTTTACTGTATTGACTTTTGCGGACATTTGAGTGGGCAAAATGTATTCTTTTTTCACTGTAAAATTTATATTTTTACCAGCAAAAATGTATTTTTCTTTAATTTTTTTAAATTAATATGTAAATGTTAATTATATGCACGGTTTACTGCAGTTTAACTTGAAAATCAATTATCCGCGGATGAACTTTTGAGGCCCATTGTATTGTAGAACAGCCAGTGAAGTAGAGCAAGCTGCACAAGAAATATTGAATAAAATAAATGCTAGGAAAAAGTATGAAGGTGTAATTGCTCTTGGGTTTGATATTGAGTGGAAACCAATATGCAGACAAGGTACTTACAAGTATCTCAAAGCTGGGTAAGTCCTTTTATTTCATTATGCATTTATGTATGTTATTATATTTAATGAATCGTATGCTAAAGTTTATATTGAAATTGTTAACTATCAAGCATTTATGATTTGATTGTACCAACTTATAGTAAAAAGGAAATGAACTGGAAATGAGTATGAAATTTAGATTTACTTGCCAAAAAACTTATAGTAAAAAGGAAATGAACTGGAAATGAGTATGAAATTTAGATTTACTTGCCAAAAAAAGGGTCATCTGAAGAACATTTGATGATAACTAACCTCCTGTCACATCATTTTGGATTCGTTTGGATCAAGAGAGAAAATAGCAAACCTCTACACCCAAAATCTTTAGTTTCTTTTTCTTCCTCAATGAAAGAAAATCTGACGTTTGTATTTGCAGGTAGAATATACTTATGGTTTGTTTGTCCTTGCATGATTTATAAAGGGTTAAATTTATACCACACTTACCGTCCCTTGGCTTTGTTTGTCTAATATTACATTGCATAATTTTTCTAGCAGGACCATTTATTATTTAAAAGTGTTGCATTGTTTGTTTGCATTTCAATTCATTTAATATTGCAATAAGTATGTTATTTTTGATGATGTTTTCACGGTATGTTGTGCTAAACTTTCATGGTATGTTTTGGGCTATTTTTGTCCTTGGTCATGATTGGTATGTCATGTTATAACTAATATGCTTACTAACATAAATTATATGTAAAAATATGCATGGTAACGTGGCAGTGGACATGGAAGCTTTTCTGATAATGTGATTCTAAACAGCTTTGTCGGGCAGTTCCTACACACTCTAGTTCTTGTTCCTTATCATGGGTGGTAATTAATTCTTCATTTTACAAGCTTTTATTATTTTTTGTATACATTCTTCTCTTGACAAGCTTAAGTGTATAAAATATACATATACATGCAGGAGAATAAGTCATAGAAAGCATGACAATAATCATGGTCATGTTGAGAATGCTGAGTCATGGCAATCCAGTAAGTGAAGCTTTGAGAAAATTGCATGAATGGTGTATGAAAATGGCATGAACTGCAGATTTGTTCTAGTGAATTGATGATTTTTATTCTCTTGTTATAGTATAAGTATGATAGAGTAGAATTATGATTAGAAAAACTCTATTTGAAAAAAAAAAGGTGTTGTGTGAGAGAAGAAATTATTATACATGAATGGTGTATGAAAATTGTACAAATTTTTGTTGTAATTGTTTGTACTATTAAAACTTTGTTGAAATAAAAAATCTTATTTGTTTATTTTATTCTGTGACATACACTATTATTAAAACGAATACATTTAATATGTAATATCTACAAGCTGTAATTTTACTTTTACAGATTTATAAATCTATTGCAACGGCATATCCTGTTGCAAAAGGACCTGTTGCAAAAAGTCTACCGCAACAGGAAATAATCGTTGCAAAAAGTATCTATTGCAACATCAAAAGTCTGTTGCAAAAAAGTATACCGCAACATCTTATTGCAACAGATGGAAAATGTTGCGAACTTTTTGCAACTTCGGCTATACCAACAGCCGCGGGTCTGTTGCAATTGGTCTACTGCAACAGATATTGCCTGTTGCGAAAAGTGTTTTTTGTTGTAGTAATTTTGTTTTGAGACCGTGCCACAATTCTATGCATGATTGTATTTTTATTTTGTATTCAATGCAGCTCACATGCAAATGGGATTTTGTGTAGCGAAGTGCTAAAAATATAAGGTGGTATTTGGTTTTACCGTTATTGTTTTGAGTTTTCCTCCGTACAAAAATGTGATCGACGCATGTATAAAATGAAAAATAACCATTTTAAAAAACGAAATTAATACAAATAACAAGAAACAACTTTTATTTATTTCCTTGTTTGAGGAAGTAATAAAGAATAAGAGACAACTCATCACTTCATCATTCCTCCATCCCGTCGTCGTCCCCTTCTTCGTCGGTCTATTCCCTCCACCATTCCATCATTTTTTGTAATTAGTATTGAAATCTCAAAACAAAAAGAATAGTATAAACCAAGTTCCACCTGATTATTAACTAACTTCAACCCATAAAAAATTCAACATTCGCTTTTCATTCTTTCTTTTATCTATTTGCCTCCCCCATCTCTATTTTGATTTCTTGTAAATTAACAAAGTGAGTAACCTAGAATTTAAAAATTAAAACCAAACAATCAATTCATCCAAAAATTATAAAGAAAGTTTCTTTGAATTTGTGTGGAGGATATATACCATTCGATACCAATTTTGAAGAGTTCGATGAGCTTTTTGCCATTCACAGTAAAAGCTTAGAAACTTGGTTATGATTTTCATGTGATCGGGGTAGAGTTGGGTCATGGCGTTGGTGCAATTAGTTTTCTCTTTAAATTACACCTTGCACTAAAAGATAATGTAGATCGACCATGGTTTAAGGAGTGCAACTCTGAGGTTTTTCTTATTTGACCTACAAGTTGCGCTCTTCCTTGGGTAGCCGAGGAGGGAGTCGTGGGTCGAGGAGTTGGAGTAGAGAAGTCGGGATCGAAGGTGTTGGATTCCATTGAGAATTGAGCCAAAAAAGGAGTATCCATGCATGCGGCATTGCGCGTGAATTGTTCTGTTCCCAAAACGCCTGTCCGTGCCCACCAATCACAACCCCCGATTTCCACCTTTTCACGGTTAAATCCCTGAATTGTTGGGGGACTTAAATGCAAAAAAGCGAAAAATCAGGGGGATTTGACTATGGGGGAATAGGGGAAATGGAAACAGAAGAATTTTTCTCAAACATTGGGCATCTAGGATCGCTTATGTGCAAATTCGAAATTGGGGATGTGGAAAATGTAGTGTATAATAAAATTATTAATTAAAGTAAGGAATATTTGTTTGACTTATTTAAAATCATATATATTGAATAACTTTTCCATGCAATATGAGATTTGGACGTGTTAGTTACACCGGACTGGTAGGAGTGCTGCATATGCATTGGAGTTCGATTCTTTGAATTTGGAGCTAAAGGAAATACTGGATAAAATCAAATGTCATTTGATTTAGTTTCAAACTAAATGCGAAAGTGTCCATCAGTATTTCGATGAGTTTACACACCTGTAAATAAATTATATGATATCTGTGTTATTATAGATTATTTTTGTATGTAACATAGAGTACTACTATGCACATGAAAGCTTGCTTTATTGTGGTCCTAGGAAGCAAGGATGTGGGTGCGGGGGTGCGGGTGCGTAGTACGGAGATACGTAGATTCGACAAACATGAAAATATGAGGATTCGGGTATGGGGGGATACGACATGTGTAAAAATATTATATATATATATATGATAAAATCTGTTACAAAAATTAAGAGCTTCATTAAAATTGAACTAAATAGTCAGATACACTAAGACCATTCTCATAACACTATAACCGGCTACAGCATAAAAAAGGACAGAGGACAGGACAACAACATGCTTGACCTCTCTTTTTCTTCACTTTGCTGTATGTATTTTTTCTTTCTTTTTTGTCTCTGAAGTCTGAACTGGTGGATACGGAAGTGATCCTTTGAATGAGATTTTATAATAAATCTTGACTGCTTTAAAGTTTAAACTTTCTAGAGTTATCTGTCATATTAATTGTGCTCAGATGGGTGCTTCGTCTCCCTCAATTGATGCTTCGTCTCCCGCAATTTCTAACAGCCATCTAAGATTTCAGTTGAAACTTGAAAATTACCTTTCATGCCACCGACGCACCCCAAATCCGCACCCTTCCCGCACCTCCCAACCCAAATACGGGGACACGCCACATGGCGCACCCCGTATGCACCCCTTGCCGCACCGCTGCACCCCCGCACCCCAGCCGCACCCGACACGCAGTATGCTACCAAGATGCCGCACCCGTGCTTCCTAGTTGTGGTCATACCATGGTTCAAAATTCCGGCCGTCATGCCGGAAATACGTCCAACCTGTTCTGGTTCTGGCACCGACCAGATTGGAACTCATTGAAGATTTCGTTCCATTTACAAAAACTTGAGAAGTAAATAAGAGATTGATTTATACTTGTGTACAACTGTAACAAAAATAGAAGCAAACTGGAGCATCACAAGGAGAGAGACAACCGTAAATAATAAAAAAGAAGAATCCATTATTCAATTATACACCTGCGATTTAGAAGATTGAGCTTACTAAAAGAGAGATCGAGCAGAACTTGCTCTAGGGAAAGATAAACAGAGAAAGAGAAATATCAAGAAGAGGAAAGGTGGCAGTCTTAGGGCAAGATACACACAGCAAGAGAGATGTTAGGAAGGAAAAAATTTGACAGAAGGAAATCGATAAAGCAGGATGAAGATGGCATTTGGGGACTGAAGATAATATTAAATAGGGTAATTCTATTTCAACAGCGCATCCATCTTAAATTCAGCAAAAACAGAAAAATCCATCATTTTGCTAAGTATCCCCCATTTAATTTAAAAAACCTTTAACTCTTCATCGTAGAGATGAAGACGTGGTTTTGTAGAAAACCGTATAGGGCCACTGCGTGTGTAACAACCCGTATTTTCAATAACCTGTTATAACATAAATGGAGGCAGAATTAAACTGTAAAATCTGAATCAAGGGAAACATTGCGTTAGTCTCGGAAAAATACGCGAAATAGAGTCCGAGTTTTCGAAAATCGGAGTCCGTATGACCAAGATATGGCCTCGCGAAGTTTCACGAAAAATTCCCAAATTAAAGTATACTTAATTAAGTGAAATGGGTTGCGCAGAGAAATATATATATATTGATATATATATATATATAATTGAAAATTAAATAAATAAATATGCAAAAATGTTTAAAACAGCGAATTGGGAGAGGGGAATAACCGAACCGGCCGATTTTTGAGGTCGACCCGAGCTCGCTGGGTCGACTAGGGGTTAATCCAGGGTGTTTGGCTGTCAACCCGTGGGCCGATTCGCTCAAATGCAGATTTTGCATTTGGATGGTTCTCATGATTCATCTTTAATCTAAAGGCCCTAGATGGTTCCTACACTTGACTTCTTCCCCAAGACATGCTTTGATGGCTTGGATTGAATCTAGGTTTAATCCTATGGTCTAAAACACTTGCCTAATCTATAAATAAGACCCTAACCTATCCTAAATCCTCATTATTCATTAATGCAACTAAACTATGGCAAAATTTTACCTCTCACGGCCTCCACTCTCTTCATAAAATTTCTAAATGGTTTCTATGAGAGATTTTCCATGCATACAAGTGTTTTCAAGCTTGTATGAGTGTCATTAGCTTGCATTCAAGTCAAGTTTCTATCTTTGCATCATAAAGCAAGGGTTTTGATCATTTTGGCTCAAGGGTTTTTATGTTAGAGCTTGCATTTTGGGTTTATTTGATTGCATAAGGGCTTTGTCATATCTTTTGTGCCTTCATAGCAATGTAAGCCCTTTCCCTACTCTTAGATATTAACTATGAAGTTAAATGTTCATGTTGCAAGTTTGGGTTTGATCATTGAGTATGATACATGCTATCATGTCATGCAAGTTTATGAAGTCATTATCTTGATCTTGTGAGCTAAAAGCTACAACCTTTATGTTGAAATGTTGCATTAGGCAACATGAGAACCCTCATAACCTTTATGTCAACTTGCATATGAAGTCATAACCCTTATATGATGATATATGCGAGTTACCAGTCATCATTCCATATCTTTTGTCACCATGATTCGCTTATGTGCCAAGTTTGGGTTTATGCATGTTTTGAGGCTTAAGAATGTAACATGCAAGTTAATGAACACATTTGTGCCTCATTTGCCACCATGATTAACTTGTGGCTTAATATCCATTTTTGTCATGCCTTTGCCAAGTCTCTTCTTTTAATCCATTACGTTGTCGCGAACGTATATGCGAGTTTAAAAGCGTTGGGTTATGTTATGGGAAATTTCTAATGACATGAAAATACAACTTGAAAACATGACTTGAAATATAACATGGAAGTTGACATGTAAGTATGCATAAAAACATAAGCTTGGGAATTTACCTATTAAGTTAGGTCTACCCTTTGGGAATTTACCTATTAAGTTAGGTCTACCCAAATGCTTGAAAACTTGTAACATGTTTTGGGAAACATGATGGACATGACACTTAGATAATATAAGTGTGGCCAACTCGAGGTTGGGTTGAGTTTGCAACGTAAAACTACCCGGAACCGACCGGCCTAACTAGTAGTTGCAAACAATAGGACCCAATGTGAGAAGTTGGTCATGTTGTGCTTGAACCCGAGGTTAGACCAAGTTGTGGTGTAAAGCTACCCGGAACCGACCGGCTTAACTAGTAACCACAACAAAGTCTAATGTGAGAGGTGAAGGTGCATTAAGTAATTAATGCCACATGATAGGGTTAAGTTAATTTGATTAATGACTCTTAACCAAATATGACATGGACAAATGGATTAAGTAATTTGATTAGGCTAATGATACTTAACAAAACATGACAAGGTTGGGTAGGTTAAGTAACTTGATTTGCCTAATGACACTTAACCATTTTTATATGACTAGTGGATGGGGTTAAGTTAACCAACACTTAATCAATCCAACGCGATAACTTGGTAAGGTTAAGTAAGTTTTCTTAATGACGCTTAACCGAAAAATACGGTTAACGAATGGGGTTAAGATTAGACTCAACTAGTCTAAACATGGAAATCGGATGGGGTTAAGTTAGCCTAGACTTAATTAATCCCACTTGGCAGTTTAATGGGGTTAAGTTAAACACTTAACTAATCTAAACATGATGAATTGATGTGGTTAAGTGACCTATACTTATCCAATCTAACTCGTTAATTTATTGTGGTTAAGTTAACCAATACTTAACCAATATAACGTGAAAACATGATAAGGCTAAGTCACGAATCGCTTGAATACACTTGACCGATTTGAATAAGTAAATTGATAGGGTCAAGTTAATATATACTTAACCAATCTAGAATGATAATTGGACGAGGTTAAGTCGTGAATTGCTTAATATACTTAACCAACTTGAGCATGGTTTGTAGGGTTAAGCCTTGAACTTGGATACTTAGCCAATTTTGACAGGATTTGTAGACGGGTTGAGTCATGAACTTAAGTGACACTTAATCCATTATGTAAACCCTAGTTCTGAGGATTAGGTGGATAACCGTAGTTAACAAGGATAACGGGAACAATGCTAAGTGGTAAACCTTAGTTGAAGAATAACTAAGTAATGATTCTTAGTCAAGGAAATTTAGACCAGTTCATAGATAGATGAGTAACCTGATACGGTAGGTCATCGTTTAAGTATACGAGTAGGAGCAAGTATCTGATTTAGATAAACGCTCCAGCGAACCGGGTAACGAAGCAGCGACTTCGGGGAACGTGAGGATATTCTTGGTATCCCTCTATGAGCTGCCAGGTGATTATACTAGGCTCATGAGAGGTTAAGGTCTGCGTTAGAAGAACCAAGAGTATGCTTTGGTTGCTATACGAACGACCTAAAGACGGGGATGGATAGGGGATAGTCGATGATACACGGTCGTACCCTAGATAGCATTTCTTCAGGCTACCTACCATCTTTGGTCAAGCGTGTACGTACGGAAAGGCAGAGAACACCCAAAAAACCATAATTGCTATCTAATTATGGTTGCGGTAAGGCTAGGATTGTGGGTTGGCCAGTAGTGTGTTCTCATACAGGATTTATCCTGTCTTGTCTTTCACTAGTTGAGGGAGTGGTCTCGTGGGACCATAGCCACGTATAAGAAAAACAGACCTTAGCATCTGCATCGGCAGATAAATCGAAAGCTCCCGACCGAGTCCTGTATTTCTTGATTTGCCTTGTGACAGGACTCGGATGGCACGATGTGATACATGTGCATACAGTCATGGAAAAGCGATTCACGATGAATGCGTGGGAAAAAGGGCGCGGTTGGCGGTTAGCGTAATCCCTAGTGGCCCTAGGTGGTTGAACCCAAACCGAGATACGAAAACGTGCAATAGGTAAGCATAATCCCTAGCAGCCCTAGGTAGCATAAGTCCTAGTTGTACAAACAATAATTCATGTTGGAAGACCCTAGCTAGGTTTAGGGTAACAGTCCAAACCGATCTTAAGGATCATGGAACTATGTTAAAGTAATATAGAATCTCATGGGAAAGCCCGTATGGTCTACGGCAAGGGACTGAACATTTACATGGAATAAAACATACAAGTTGAGTAACCTATATATGCGATATATTAGGTTGACATGGACCATTACACGACTTTTGAGTGAGGGTCATTCTTGGTTAACACATGACACGGTGGGGATACTAGTACGGTAGGTGCAGAGCTAAAATACAGGATAGATATCACGGGGCGTTATACGTGACAAATATCTTGGGGATATTATACTTGATAGAAACCTGACGATGTGATACCTTGTTTTATCTTGACATCGTAATTTATCATGACACCTTAGTTTATCTGAGTTCAGTAGTTCATCCTGTTATTTTGATTTAGCTTATCTATCTTGTTATCATGCTTATGTTCATCTCAGTTTCTCATGTCAGTTAACTTTACTAGTTTTTATGCTAATAGTAGATAGGGCTTACTCAGTCTTTTTGACTGACCCATTTTGTTTCGCCTCTTTTCTTCCGTTTCCCCCCAGGTTACAGGGAGGAAATACTGTTGTTTAGTTCGGACTTCTTCTGCTTGAAGGTCATCATGGATGGCTTGGACTTTACTTGGCTATGGCTACTTTACCGTTTTTACTTGGGGAATAATTTATGAAAAAGTCTTTATGCTTCTTTACTATTGCAAGACAGGTTTTGATGTACTCTGATGTAAAAGGCTTTAGACCTTATTCATTCATGTTATGAAAGTTTGATTTTACTTCCGCTATTTTACATGTTCTGTCTTGTGATATTTCTGTGCATGTTTAACAATAATGCCCCTCTAAAGCTAGTGCATTCCCTTGCGAGTGACCCTAGCGGAGGCGGGGTGTTACACGTGGTATCAGAGCAGAAGGTTACCAGACTGGGCAAAAGTTTTTAAAGACCTTCTGAAAACTATTTGAAAAACCGTTTACAAAGAAGCATTTTTCGAGAAAATTTTCTTTTAAAAGAAAAAGGCTATTCCCCAAAGGCCATTAGCGCTATCCTTGTTTCCTTAATTGAATCTCTTTTCCTTTCTTTCCTCCATCTGTAGTCACAGTGGTTTTAACTGCGACTAGTCTTTTCTATCTACGAAAGTGCTTTCCATACGATGGAGGTGGTTCTCGAGAGACCAGTGGCCGCATTATAAGAAAGGATAGTGAGAAAGAGGATAAAGGATACGAGTTTAAGGATGAGCAACTTGTTGGTATGGCTTAGTCCTCAAAGGAGGGAGAAAGATGAACAATGAAACCCATGACGAGAGAGTACCTTTGGCATGGTAAAACGGGGCGGATAGTTAAGTATTGTGGGACAAGGACAAGATCATCGGGAGGGCAATAGTATGCTCTCATTTCTAGGGTACCTCGGAAGGAGGGTAACGATCTTGTTAAAGGTTTAGCTTTTCTTCTCTATCATCCCGTTAGGACTTCATTTTTCGTATCATTTAAGTCTGCTTCGGTAGTTGAGTCTCTGCACCTTAAGTACTAGTGTAATAGAGAATCCCATTTTTGTCTCAAAGTCCTATTGGAGAATCAGTCCATTTATACATGACTTGTTTGGATTTGAGAATGTCTATGCCAGGTGTTGAGTTTGGAAATAATGCTTATGTTTATAAGCTATGGATGGATTCTAGGGATGAAGTGATTATCCAGTAAGGGGTGCCACTCTCGGTTTTGATAGGAGGGTAGTTAGACTCTTGACTAGCCTTGGTAATACCCTCGAAGTATCGTGTAACCTTTTTTGAGGTTCTGTCGTGACTAGTTACTTAGAATCCCTTGATGCCTTTATTGGAAATTTGAAGCCCGATCGAGTGGTGTTCGCCAATAAGACGGATGGTTTACTTCATTTATGCATGGGTTATAGAGATCACCCTAGTAAGTGCGCATGATAACCTGATTGACATCTGTTTACTTTCAAGAGAAAGTTCTTCTACATGGAATGCCTTATAGTATATAAACGAGATCCAAGATTCACTAGTGAATTTTGGAAAGCTTGCATGAGATCATGAGTACGCAGTCATGTTTGCGTCAAGTATTCTAGGAAAAGGATAAGTGCAAGTGGAACGAGAGGCGACGAAGAAATGAGTTCCAGCTCATGTTATGGAAACAGGAATAAGAAGCTACAAAATCGCGAAGTTAAAAGACGACTTTGATGGTCAAAGACTAGATACGCGCATGATATCTCTTTTTGGGAGTATGTCCTTGATCCCTGTTTTCTGTAGAGCTTACTTGTAGGCTATCTTTTGTGGACATCTTCTTGGTCCTATTTTCTGTTACAAACCCCGTAAGGAGTTTGTCTTGTTTATCTTCTCGACCCTGTTTCAGGGAATTCTAGGTAGAACCCTATGGATGTAAACATGTATTTGAAACATGTTATGATTGATATGGTTGCAAGTGGTTGCAAGTGGTTGCTCGTGGATGCGCGAATACACATTAGATACTAGCTCGACTCGGTCACATTTCATATTGCATATGCACGAGTATTTATACTTGTTTATGGATGAAATCGAATGTATTATCATGCGGTTGTTGCATATGAATGAATGATTGTGCACACATATAGTATCTATATGACTAGGACTATTTGCGTACATGTTGGATTCATGGCACTATACATATTTTGCATTAGAAAGATTATTCATGCCTGATCATTAGCATTAGCTAAGGAACATGTACACACACGTTTTGCATATATTCATACAACATTAGAAATCATCTAAGGACAATGGTTGCTTGTGGATGATGTTTTGAGTAGATGGATGGTAGGATATGTTCTTCCTAACTTGGAGATTTCGGGGACGAAATCCTAAAAGGTGGGGAGAATGTAACAACCCGTATTTTCAATAACCTGTTATAACATAAATGGAGGCAGAATTAAACTGTAAAATCTGAATCAAGGGAAACATTGCGTTCGTCTCGGAAAAATACGCGAAATAGAGTCCGAGTTTTCGAAAATCGGAGTCCGTATGACCAAGATATGGCCTCGCGAAGTTTCACGAAAAATTCCCAAATTAAAGTATACTTAATTAAGTGAAATGGGTTGCGCAGAGAAATATATATATATATATATATTGATATATATATATAATTGAAAATTAAATAAATAAATATGCAAAAAATGTTCAAAACAGCGAATTGGGATAGGGGAATAACCGAACCGGCCGATTTTTGAGGTCGACCCGAGCTCGCTGGGTCGACTAGGGGTTAATCCAAGGTGTTTGGCTGTCAACCCGTGGGCCGATTCGCTCAAATGCAGATTTTGCATTTGGATGGTTCTCATGGTTCATCTTTAATCTAAAGGCCCTAGATGGTTCCTACACTTGACTTCTTCCCCAAGACATGCTTTGATGGCTTGGATTGAATCTAGGTTTAATCCTATGGCCTAAAACACTTGCCTAATCTATAAATAAGACCCTAACCTATCCTAAATCCTCATTATTCATTCATGCAACTAAACTATGGCAAAATTTTACCTCTCATGGCCTCCACTCTCTTCATAAAATTTCTAAATGGTTTCTATGAGAGATTTTCCATGCATACAAGTGTTTTCAAGCTTGTATGAGTGTCATTAGCTTGCATTCAAGTCAAGTTTCTATCTTTGCATCATAAAGCAAGAGTTTTGATCATTTTGGCTCAAGGGTTTTTATGTTAGAGCTTGCATTTTGGGTCTATTTGATTGCATAAGGGCTTTGTCATATCTTTTGTGCCTTCATAGCAATGTAAGCCCTTTCCCTACTCTTAGATATTAACTATGAAGTTAAATGTTCATGTTGCAAGTTTGGATTTGATCATTGAGTATGATACATGCTATCATGTCATGCAAGTTTATGAAGTCATTATCTTGATCTTGTGAGCTAAAAGCTACAACCTTTATGTTGAAATGTTGCATTAGGCAACATGAGAACCCTCATAACCTTTATGTCAACTTGCATATGAAGTCATAACCCTTATATGATGATATATGCGAGTTACTAGTCATCATTCCATATCTTTTGTCACCATGATTCGCTTATGTGCCAAGTTTGGGTTTATGCATGTTTTGAGGCTTAAGAATGTAACATGCAAGTTAATGAACACATTTGTGCCTCATTTGCCACCATGATTAACTTGTGGCTTAATATCCATTTTTGTCATGCCTTTGCCAAGTCTCTTCTTTTAATCCATTACGTTGTCGCGAACGTATATGCGAGTTTAAAAGCGTTGGGTTATGTTATGGGAAATTTCTAATGACATGAAAATACAACTTGAAAACATGACTTGAAATATAACATGGAAGTTGACATGTAAGTATGCATAAAAACATAAGCTTGGGAATTTACCTATTAAGTTAGGTCTACCCTTTGGGAATTTACCTATTAAGTTAGGTCTACCCAAATGCTTGAAAACTTGTAACATGTTTTGGGAAACATGATGGACATGACACTTAGATAATATAAGTGTGGCCAACTCGAGGTTGGGTTGAGTTTGCAACGTAAAACTACCCGGAACCGACCGGCCTAACTAGTAGTTGCAAACAATAGGACCCAATGTGAGAAGTTGGTCATGTTGTGCTTGAACCCGAGGTTAGACCAAGTTGTGGTGTAAAGCTACCCGGAACCGACCGGCTTAACTAGTAACCACAACAAAGTCTAATGTGAGAGGTGAAGGTGCATTAAGTAATTAATGCCACATGATAGGGTTAAGTTAATTTGATTAATGACTCTTAACCAAATATGACATGGACAAATGGGTTAAGTAATTTGATTAGGCTAATGATACTTAACAAAACATGACAAGGTTGGGTAGGTTAAGTAACTTGATTTGCCTAATGACACTTAACCATTTTTATATGACTAGTGGATGGGGTTAAGTTAACCAACACTTAATCAATCCAACGCGATAACTTGGTAAGGTTAAGTAAGTTTTCTTAATGACGCTTAACCGAAAAATACGGTTAACGAATGGGGTTAAGATTAGACTCAACTAGTCTAAACATGGAAATTGGTTGGGGTTAAGTTAGCCTAGACTTAATTAATCCCACTTGGTAGTTTAATGGGGTTAAGTTAAACACTTAACTAATCTAAACATGATGAATTGATGTGGTTAAGTGACCTATACTTATCCAATCTAACTCGTTAATTTATTGTGGTTAAGTTAACCAATACTTAACCAATATAACGTGAAAACATGATAAGGCTAAGTCACGAATCGCTTGAATACACTTGACCAATTTGACTAAGTAAATTGATAGAGTCAAGTTAATATATACTTAACCAATCTAGAATGATAATTGGACGAGGTTAAGTCGTGAATTGCTTAATATACTTAACCAACTTGAGCATGGTTTGTAGGGTTAAGCCTTGAACTTGGATACTTAGCCAATTTTGATAGGATTTGTAGACGGGTTAAGTCATGAACTTAAGTGACACTTAATCCATTATGTAAACCCTAGTTCTGAGGATTAGGTGGATAACCGTAGTTAACAAGGATAACGGGAACAATGCTAAGTGGTAAACCTTAGTTGAAGAATAACTAAGTAATGATTCTTAGTCAAGGAAATTTAGACCAGTTCATAGATATATGAGTAACCTGATACGGTAGGTCATCGTTTAAGTATACGAGTTGGAGCAAGTATCTGATTTAGATAAAGGCTCCAGCGAACTGGGTAACGAAGCAGCGGCTTCGGGGAACGTGAGGATATTCTTGGTATCCCTCTATGAGCTGCCAGGTGATTATACTAGGCTCATGAGAGGTTAAGGTCTGCGTTAGAAGAACCAAGAGTATGCCTTGGTTGCTATACGAGCGACCTAAAGACGGGGATGGATAGGGGATAGTCGACGATACACGGTCGTACCCTAGATAGCATTTCGTCAGGCTACCTACCATCTTTGGTCAAGCGTGTACGTACGGAAAGGCAGAGAACACCCAAAAGACCATAATTGCTATCTAATTATGGTTGCGGTAAGGCTAGGATTGTGGGTTGGCCAGTAGTGTGTTCTCATACAGGATTTATCCTGTCTTGTCTTTCACTAGTTGAGGGAGTGGTCTCGTGGGACCATAGCCACGTATAAGAAAAACAGACCTTAGCATCTGCATCGGCAGATAAATCGAAAGCTCCCGACCGAGTCCTGTATTTCTTGATTTGCCCTGTGACAGGACTCGGATGGCACGATGTGATACATGTGCATACAGTCATGGAAAAGCGATTCATGATGAATGCGTGGGAAAAAGGGCGCGGTTGGCGGTTAGCGTAATCCCTAGTGGCCCTAGGTGGTTGAACCCAAACCGAGATACGAAAACGTGCAATAGGTAAGCATAATCCCTAGCAGCCCTAGGTAGCATAAGTCCTAGTTGTACTGTAACATCCCAAAAATTTCAGTATATCTGAATTCCAATTTAAACTAAATAAATTGTAATATATTAAGAAAAATCAAATTTTGTTGGATTTAAATGTTGGTAATTATGTGAAGTTAGTATAAATAGAGTTTCAGACTTTAGTTCTATTTAATAAGACTATGATTTGAATTTAATATTTGAATAATTAAATTTAATCTGAGTGGTTAATTTAAAGGTAGAATTCAAATTTAAATTAAAAATGGTGAAATTCTAAGTTGTGAATAATAATTGGAATTCAAAGCAGAAATTTTAAATAACCAAACTTGAGAACTTAGAATTTGTGGAATCGATTTATAAACTTTATTTAAGTTGTAATTTGAGTTAAGTGGGATTTTGAAATATTTAAGTTAAAAAGGAATTCAGATTTGAATTGTTAAACAATGGATTTTTATTTGTTTAAATTTAATTTGAAGTTCAAATTTCAAATTTGAAATATAATCAAATATGGAACTTAAAAATTGTGAAATAAGTTTATAGAATTTATTTAAGTTATAATTTGGTTTAAATTTGAATTTATAAATATTTAAATTTGAATCTAAAACAGTTAATCGAATAATTGAATATTTATTTAATTAATTAACTGTAGAATTTAACGGTTTTGACGACTGTCTCGGAATTCGACGAAACTGGCGCCATCGGAACCGGAACGATGAATTATGCTAAGAGTCCAATTTGCGTTGAAATCCGACTTACCGGTTGACCGTACGAGAGAAAATGTGAACGAGATTCTTGTAAGCTGATAACTGGATGTTGTAACCTTTGGGCCTTCTATAAATTATATAAATAAACCTCTTCCTTCACATTTCAGCCCATTTCCACCATATGCTCATCCTCTCCATCAAATTTCTTTTCCATGGCTGAAAATAAATTTTTAAATCAAAATTTCAAAACAAAAATTCACTCAAAATAAAATCTCTCCAAACCCTATCAAGTTATATGTCGATTCGAAGCTCTCGATGAGTAGAGCATGGATCTGTAGTTTATTTCGACATGCAGTGAACGGATTTGGTCAGAAAGCTTGGTCAAACTTGCTGTTTTCGAATTTCTAGGGTTTAAATTGGGGATTTCTGATTCGAAGTTTAATTGAAGAATTTAACTTCTGGGTATGGAAGAGAAGGTCGATACGAGTTGAATGAGGGTAGTAGGAGCTTCTATAGTCAACGGGGTCGCCGGAATTTGGCGATTTAAGGTCAAACGGCGGGTTTTAGGGCTGGAGATAGCTGGCGAGTCAGGCGACCGGAGGTGGTGGGCCCTACACCGTTGGACGCGGCTCGTCTGGAGGGTCAGAACGCAGGTGGTCGGAGATCGCCAAGCGGTCGGAGGGCGTGGCAATTGATGGTCAAAGTAGGCTGAAAATGGGTTTTCACGTTGGGTTCATCAGTTCGCCGGCGGCGAAGTGAGCCATCGGGGATCATGTCAGGGTCATGGTCGGGTGCGCAGGTCCACGAGCTTTGCTATGGCGTTGGTCGGAGCTTCCCAGATGGACGGAGCTGAGCGTGAACGGCGGTCAAAGTTGCGGGTTGGAAGGGTGGTTTCCACGGGCACTGTAGCATACCGAGATGGGCGGGAGGAGAGATGCTGACGTGGCGGGTTATGATTGGTGAGGAGTTTAAATTTATTAATTTATATATATTTTAATGTCAAACAATAAAACACTGATAACTCTCTCGTTTTAACTCGGATTTGGACGCGGTTTGTTGCGTTGGGATCGTGGCGAGATCGCGGACGTTTTGGCACTAACCTGGCTGCGTTTAGAGACTGTCAAATTTTGGGCTTCTTTTGCACATTCGATCCACTAAGGACCCAAAGGTGAGAATTTTCTCACTCACGAAATACTAAATTATTCCCATATTTATTGAATTAAAATTATGAAATAAGTTTGGTTGCATGGTTGCGTTGGATTGTTGATGTGTTGTTTAAATTTGACATGCAAGGGTGTTAACATGCAATCTAAGTAAATGATTAGTTATTTAATTTAATTTAAATCTCTAGTTGAAATTCGAACCCTTGTTATCCTGGAACAGTTAATGCTGATCAGTTGAATGAAATGATATGATGGATGTTGGGTTGAATTTTATTACTGAATTGATATTGTCACTGCTTATGCCCATATTCAGTATATCGTATTGCATGTTGGTTTTGACGATAAATCTCATTTGTACCCTTGATGTTGTGGGCATCTAATGAACCCGGGATTTATCGATAAAATGAATTAAGAACACAGAGTGAAATGATAAATCTCTGTGACCCTGATTTGGATTGAAATGATAGATCCATCCCTGAATATCGAGAAATTAAATTTAAAATCACTTGGCCATTGGATAGATAATTATATACAGACATCGGTTGGTTAAATGATTGTAAATATTTGAAAAAAAAATTATTCGATAGAATTTTCACTTAGAAGAATGTACCGATACTCGATAATTCTTTTCTTTTAAAAATTCTGAACTGGGATATTGATTTACAGGGTTAAAGGAATTTTCCAAAACAAAGTGAGAATATTTAAGTTAGGATTTGAATATGATTAAAAATCTTTCCAAATTGAGAGTTTGGATTAGAGAGAAATGAGTTCTTATGGAAATCAAAATTTGGGAAAATTGGAAATCAAGGGTATCTGAGTTGTTTTTAACTCAGTTTGAATATATATAATTGAACTCTTGAAATCAAATCGTCGTTTTGAATGGGGTTGAAATGAGATAGGGAATTAAATGAACTCCGTTGAGACCGGAGGATAAATTCAAGTATTTGAAATTTGGAAGGAAAGAAAGATTTGATTTGAGAAATTTAATTTAAATATTTATGCATTGGTTCCAAATAATTATTCTTGCTTTAAATCTATTAATTACTTTTACTTAATACTACTGTATTTAAATAATTTTCCTTATAATTCATTTTCAAAAGTTTTAGTAACCTTATTTTTAAAGTATATATATCATATTTAAATTACTAATTTATTTTAATTATTATATTATGTATATATATCTATATATTTAATTATATAAAATTTATTATTATTATTATATAAACATTTAGTTTATAAGTATTTTGAAATTTAAATTTCTTTCAAATGGAAATGCTTGAATTGAACCGTTGGTTCAAATGGAGTTGAGATAAGAATCCGTGATAATTTGAAACCTTTGAGGAAATTTTTTTTTTTTGTTTGAATATAAGTCGTTTTGGAAATATTATATGAGTATAATATAATGATATGGAAATATATTCTAGTTTCAGAATATAATAGATTTGGGTATGATTTTTGATATGTCGATATGAAATTTATTCGTTTGAATATAAATTGGGTTCGAAACAAAATATGATATTTTGATATGAAAGCGAACCTTTCAAATATAAAAGAACCGACCGATGTGAAGAGATGTAAGCGTTGGTTGTTAAAGAGACCGGAGTCGACATAAGGCATACTCTCTGTCAGTGTCGATACCACTTTGACAACTGTGAACGTTATGACGTATCCAGAATGAGTATGATGACTTGGAGGCGATTAGTGAATCGAAGAAGATGTACGATGACGAAATAGCCCTGACCTTCGGGTCAGAATTGAAATGACTAAAACAGGAGCTATACCGTGACTAATTGAGGTTAGCGCCTTTGATCGGACACACTTCTTCGATGCTATTTATATGACTACGATGATGATGATTTGGGCCCATTTAATTTTATGATTATGGGAGTGTGTTCCGAGGTGGGCGGTAGTGGCTGCTATGCGTTACCACCGGTCCGGGAGTGCAATTGGTAGAATCCTACCCTGGGCATTGCCTCGAGTGCCTTGTCATATATATCCATATCTAGCCTATACGATTTTGATTTAGCATTGCCTTGTATGGAGTGCCCTCTGATAACACCAGTACGGTGAATTTACGGTACTGTATAGACTGTTGATGCCTATAAACGGCGTAAGGGTAATATGGTAATCCCGCTTACGCTATTTTCTGTATTTATACTTTACTGGATAAACACTATCATAATAGCGTATTATTACATAGATATTAGTTTAATGGATCCTTGAGAGATGGAAAAATCCCGTAACGTCTCTTGAGTTACTGCACCCATGGCACTACTGTTATTTCGTATTTTGATTTGACTAATATGAGATGATTTAGTGCTGATCCGAGTGTTTGTTGTGTTTTCTTTTTATGCAATACGCTCGGGTCAGCAGATGTTGCAGTTAGCGAAGATTTCCTTGCCTTGGAGGACGAAGACGAAGTTTGGTGTACATATCTATTATGAGTATGGTTTAACCACTGCATTTATTTCCGCTGCTTATTATGTACATCTGTATATGAGTAACTCTGATATTCATTTGAATGTTATAACCAATGTATATATTTCAACTGCTTTAACTGCTATTTATTTATTATATGTTGTCCTTCCGCTGTGAGATTCTGTGATTTTGTTTTTCCTTCTTTCTTTCTTTTTCTTCTTTTTCCCAATAACTACCTGCATTTGCGATTTGGTTAGGTCGACATGTGTGGTTTATTGTCAATTTGAACGGTCAAAAATTTGGGTCGTTACAGTTGGTATCAGAGCGATGGTTAGCGATAACCTTGGCTCTGTTGGGAATAAAACTCATTAGGGATAGGGATTAGTAATGCCCTAGAATGAGTTTGAGTGTATATATGAGAGAGCGTACTTGTATTTTTAATATAAATGGTTTATATTGTGTTGGCTTATTCTGTTGAATATTTATAAATTCTGGTCGATATATGGGACGCCATATAACCGATAGGAATTTCTAAATAGCCGAATAGAAGGAATTGACATAATAAGGTTTCGATTGTATTTTTAGATATATCAAATGTATATTTTTGGTTCAAGTATATATATATATATCCCTTTAGTAGGTGGAAATATTAGGTTATCACCTATCATGGTTAATTTGATAATAAATCTAATAAGGGAAGTTTAATGGATAGGAAATATTGAAATGGAATGTTACCTTTAAATCTAATTTATGCTGGACGATTTGTGATTAAAATGGAAATGAACTGGAACTTGATCCTAGGGTACTTTTGAAAATGATTTGTCGAATTTGAAATAATGTCGTATTATAAGGTATAATCGAAAGGAAATAGTTTAAAGATTTTCAAAAGTGGGTACAATCCCTTCTTGGGCCTTAGAAACGATGCCGGTAATGAGTGCACGCATTATCGACGTTCATTCTGAAGCATCTAAGTGGGGGAGACCACTCCGTACTTTCATAACTGGTTGGTAAAGGTTTTGGATTTAAATTCCATATGGTATAAATTTTTTTTATGTAAAGGTATTAGCATATGTCATTTAAGTTGAATTTAAATTAAACCAGAATTTAAATTTCTATGTTATTAGTTAATTAAGAATTTAGATTTAAATTAATGGTAGGGTTTTTCTATAAGTCTTATGGACACATATGTATTTTAAACTTGGGTTATAAACCAGACATTGATTCACTATCAATTTGTTCAGTTCATTGGAATTTTAAGCTTTGGATCCATGAAATGGACTTAATACTAAGAGGAATCGTCACATAAACTCTAAAATGTGGATGATAATTAAGTTAAATAAATTTCAAGTTCGGTCGATAAAAGTGTTAGTGAAGTTGAAAATTTCTACGAAATAAAACACGACTTAAGTCGACTAAATTAAATTTGAAATTTTAGTTGTGTGGATAAAGGAAATTCATGATTAGTTGATAGAATATAAAATGGTCGATAAGTTAAAATAAGAAATTAGATGGGAATTTGGGAACTAAGTAATGGTTGAGCTATGAACCGACCTTAATTCAATTTGGATCATAAAAGTCTAATTAATGAGTTTAGTTAAGGGAATATACCTTAATATAAAATGAAATGGGAACTTGAGATATAGGAAGGTGATGTAAAAATAAATATAATCTGAGTTAGATGGGTTTAATAAAATGAAGTCAACTTCGAAAAAAAAAAAATTAATAAGATGATTTCGAGGTTATATCGATAGTTGGATTGAGTAAGTATAATTAAATTCATACGAATAACTGAAGGGTAAGCCATTGCATTAATAAGTGATAACCAATCAAGTAGTCGAGGTTTGTTAAGGTTTGAAATTTCGAAGGTGTGAAACTCCAACTCAAATGAATCAACATTTAAAGGAAATTGACTAAACTAAGTAGATGTGAAAGTGGATTTTAAGTTCTCTTTTGGAAAGAAACCATTTGAAATAGGAATGGATGTAAGGGAAACCGACAAAAGAAATATTAAATCAAAGTCTAATTTATTTAGGTAGAACATCGAAGAACTTAGGGCTAAGTGAATTACATTAAGTTGAACGAATTATTATAAATAGAATTAAACTCAAGAAATGAAAATTGGTTAATCTAAACCCAAGTATAAATGAATGAACCGAAGTGACGATGAACTTGAATAACAAGAATAAATAAAAATCGGAATTGATTTAATCAAATGGAAAATTTGATATGGATAAATGGAAGGACATTTGGTGTAATAAGGATGAAGTGAATAGGAAGAAGTAGTGAAGTTTGGTAAATCGATCCATGAAGATGAATTAATGATTTAATACAATCGAGTTGGTTCGGGAAGTAAAATGATTCAAGTTTTAACTAAAAATTAATGCTTGGAATGGAACGAGAAATGGAATAAATAATGTATTGGAATAGAGTAAGAAATTTAACATGAATGCATTTCTCGAGAAATGAAGTGATAACAAATTTAGGTGTTAAAGAATTCACAAAATCATTGGAATCGAAAGGGTTTAAACTCCTAATAAAATAAACCGTTGTTATGAAAATCTGAAATAGTCGATAAGCTGAAACTGAAATAGCCATAACTTTCGACTAGATGATCGGAATCTGACGATTCCGGACTTTTCGAAAACCTCAGAAACTGAGCTAAAACTTCTATTAATAAAGCCTTGCCTAATTTCCAAGATAATTATGTTGAAAACCAAGATTTAGTCATAGTTGTATGCGCAGAAAAAAAAAAATCTCTGAACTGAATAATGATATTGTTTTGACCATAACTCTCAAACGGAGCATCGGATTTTAATGTGCGAGTACAATTCGGAAAGGCCAGAATCTGAACTAAAACTTTTCTCTAATATGCTTATTGAAATTTTCCTGTTTAAGGGTTAAAAACTGGGTTGAACAACTCAGATCTGCATTTTTTTCAGTGTACGGGCTGAGATGTTCGCCTTCACTAAAATAGTCATAACTTTTGAGCGAATTATCCGAATTCGACGAATCCGGACAATTCGGAAAGCCTGAAACAAATGCTACAACTTTTGCCTAGTATATTTTAGTCAAATTCCATCATTTAATAAGGGATAATAGATGATTTGTTTGCTGGCCTGTTTCTAACATGTTTGTTTTGTAGTCGAAATGTTGAAATATGTTGCATACATTATATGTTGTTGCCATGTATTGTTGTATGTTTGATTCTTATGCATGTTTGAGTGTTCTAGTAGGTGCAAGGGATGGTGTTACGCTTGGAGCTCGCTTGCGCTAAACACTAAATGCTAAGGTAAATAAAAATGCAAATAAACGCTAGAGAAAGGTATGTAAATGTGTTACAGAGTTTTGGTGGTGTTACATATGAATTTTCCCCATTTTGGGATGCCTCATCGATGATGAGATGTATGTTGTGGTTTGATATATGTATCGGGATTTTTCCCGGGGCCCTCCGTACAAGGGAGATGCTGCCGAAATTTTCCGTGATTTCGGGAGTTAGAAAATTTCATAGGATTACAACTATGTAACTTATTTTATAAAGTTTATTTTAGGTATGGGTTTAAAATGGATATGTGTTTAATATCGTTTCGTTCTCTTTTCGAGGACGAAAAGATTTTAAGTGGAGGAGAATGTAACATCCCAAAAATTTCAGTATATCTGAATTCCAATTTAAACTAAATAAATTGTAATATATTAAGAAAAATCAAATTTTGTTGGATTTAAATGTTGGTAATTATGTGAAGTTAGTATAAATAGAGTTTCAGACTTTAGTTCTATTTAATAAGACTATGATTTGAATTTAATATTTGAATAATTAAATTTAATCTGAGTGGTTAATTTAAAGGTAGAATTCAAATTTAAATTAAAAATGGTGAAATTCTAAGTTGTGAATAATAATTGGAATTCAAAGCAGAAATTTTAAATAACCAAACTTGAGAACTTAGAATTTGTGGAATCGATTTATAAACTTTATTTAAGTTGTAATTTGAGTTAAGTGGGATTTTGAAATATTTAAGTTAAAAAGGAATTCAGATTTGAATTGTTAAACAATGGATTTTTATTTGTTTAAATTTAATTTGAAGTTCAAATTTCAAATTTGAAATATAATCAAATATGGAACTTAAAAATTGTGAAATAAGTTTATAGAATTTATTTAAGTTATAATTTGGTTTAAATTTGAATTTATAAATATTTAAATTTGAATCTAAAACAGTTAATCGAATAATTGAATATTTATTTAATTAATTAACTGTAGAATTTAACGGTTTTGACGACTGTCTCGGAATTCGACGAAACTGGCGCCATCGGAACCGGAACGATGAATTATGCTAAGAGTCCAATTTGCGTTGAAATCCGACTTACCGGTTGACCGTACGAGAGAAAATGTGAACGAGATTCTTGTAAGCTGATAACTGGATGTTGTAACCTTTGGGCCTTCTATAAATTATATAAATAAACCTCTTCCTTCACATTTCAGCCCATTTCCACCATATGCTCATCCTCTCCATCAAATTTCTTTTCCATGGCTGAAAATAAATTTTTAAATCAAAATTTCAAAACAAAAATTCACTCAAAATAAAATCTCTCCAAACCCTATCAAGTTATATGTCGATTCGAAGCTCTCGATGAGTAGAGCATGGATCTGTAATTTATTTCGACATGCAGTGAACGGATTTGGTCAGAAAGCTTGGTCAAACTTGCTGTTTTCGAATTTCTAGGGTTTAAATTGGGGATTTCTGATTCGAAGTTTAATTGAAGAATTTAACTTCTGGGTATGGAAGAGAAGGTCGATACGAGTTGAATGAGGGTAGTAGGAGCTTCTATAGTCAACGGGGTCGCCGGAATTTGGCGATTTAAGGTCAAACGGCGGGTTTTAGGGCTGGAGATAGCTGGCGAGTCAGGCGACCGGAGGTGGTGGGCCCTACACCGTTGGACGCGGCTCGTCTGGAGGGTCAGAACGCAGGTGGTCGGAGATCGCCAAGCGGTCGGAGGGCGTGGCAATTGATGGTCAAAGTAGGCTGAAAATGGGTTTTCACGTTGGGTTCATCAGTTCGCCGGCGGCGAAGTGAGCCATCGGGGATCATGTCAGGGTCATGGTCGGGTGCGCAGGTCCACGAGCTTTGCTATGGCGTTGGTCGGAGCTTCCCAGATGGACGGAGCTGAGCGTGAACGGCGGTCAAAGTTGCGGGTTGGAAGGGTGGTTTCCACGGGCACTGTAGCATACCGAGATGGGCGGGAGGAGAGATGCTGACGTGGCGGGTTATGATTGGTGAGGAGTTTAAATTTATTAATTTATATATATTTTAATGTCAAACAATAAAACACTGATAACTCTCTCGTTTTAACTCGGATTTGGACGCGGTTTGTTGCGTTGGGATCGTGGCGAGATCGCGGACGTTTTGGCACTAACCTGGCTGCGTTTAGAGACTGTCAAATTTTGGGCTTCTTTTGCACATTCGATCCACTAAGGACCCAAAGGTGAGAATTTTCTCACTCACGAAATACTAAATTATTCCCATATTTATTGAATTAAAATTATGAAATAAGTTTGGTTGCATGGTTGCGTTGGATTGTTGATGTGTTGTTTAAATTTGACATGCAAGGGTGTTAACATGCAATCTAAGTAAATGATTAGTTATTTAATTTAATTTAAATCTCTAGTTGAAATTCGAACCCTTGTTATCCTGGAACAGTTAATGCTGATCAGTTGAATGAAATGATATGATGGATGTTGGGTTGAATTTTATTACTGAATTGATATTGTCACTGCTTATGCCCATATTCAGTATATCGTATTGCATGTTGGTTTTGACGATAAATCTCATTTGTACCCTTGATGTTGCGGGCATCTAATGAACCCGGGATTTATCGATAAAATGAATTAAGAACACAGAGTGAAATGATAAATCTCTGTGACCCTGATTTGGATTGAAATGATAGATCCATCCCTGAATATCGAGAAATTAAATTTAAAATCACTTGGCCATTGGATAGATAATTATATACAGACATCGGTTGGTTAAATGATTGTAAATATTTGAAAAAAAATTTATTCGATAGAATTTTCACTTAGAAGAATGTACCGATACTCGATAATTCTTTTCTTTTAAAAATTCTGAACTGGGATATTGATTTACAGGGTTAAAGGAATTTTCCAAAACAAAGTGGGAATATTTAAGTTAGGATTTGAATATGATTAAAAATCTTTCCAAATTGAGAGTTTGGATTAGAGAGAAATGAGTTCTTATGGAAATCAAAATTTGGGAAAATTGGAAATCAAGGGTATCTGAGTTGTTTTTAACTCAGTTTGAATATATATAATTGAACTCTTGAAATCAAATCGTCGTTTTGAATGGGGTTGAAATGAGATAGGGAATTAAATGAACTCCGTTGAGACCGGAGGATAAATTCAAGTATTTGAAATTTGGAAGGAAAGATAGATTTGATTTGAGAAATTTAATTTAAATATTTATGCATTGGTTCCAAATAATTATTCTTGCTTTAAATCTATTAATTACTTTTACTTAATACTACTGTATTTAAATAATTTTCCTTATAATTCATTTTCAAAAGTTTTAGTAACCTTATTTTTAAAGTATATATATCATATTTAAATTACTGATTTATTTTAATTATTATATTATGTATATATATCTATATATTTAATTATATAAAATTTATTATTATTATTATTATATAAACATTTAGTTTATAAGTATTTTGAAATTTAAATTTCTTTCAAATGGAAATGCTTGAATTGAACCGTTGGTTCAAATGGAGTTGAGATAAGAATCCGTGATAATTTGAAACCTTTGAGGAATTTTTTTTTTTTTTGTTTGAATATAAGTCGTTTTGGAAATATTATATGAGTATAATATAATGATATGGAAATATATTCTAGTTTCAGAATATAATAGATTTGGGTATGATTTTTGATATGTCGATATGAAATTTATTCGTTTGAATATAAATTGGGTTCGAAACAAAATATGATATTTTGATATGAAAGCGAACCTTTCAAATATAAAAGAACCGACCGATGTGAAGAGATGTAAGCGTTGGTTGTTAAAGAGACCGGAGTCGACATAAGGCATACTCTCTGTCAGTGTCGATACCACTTTGACAACTGTGAACGTTATGACGTATCCAGAATGAGTATGATGACTTGGAGGCGATTAGTGAATCGAAGAAGATGTACGATGACGAAATAGCCCTGACCTTCGGGTCAGAATTGAAATGACTAAAACAGGAGCTATACCGTGACTAATTGAGGTTAGCGCCTTTGATCGGACACACTTCTTCGATGCTATTTATATGACTACGATGATGATGATTTGGGCCCATTTAATTTTATGATTATGGGAGTGTGTTCCGAGGTGGGCGGTAGTGGCTGCTATGCGTTACCACCGGTCCGGGAGTGCAATTGGTAGAATCCTACCCTGGGCATTGCCTCGAGTGCCTTGTCATATATATCCATATCTAGCCTATACGATTTTGATTTAGCATTGCCTTGTATGGAGTGCCCTCTGATAACACCAGTACGGTGAATTTACGGTACTGTATAGACTGTTGATGCCTATAAACGGCGTAAGGGTAATATGGTAATCCCGCTTACGCTATTTTCTGTATTTATACTTTACTGGATAAACACTATCATAATAGCGTATTATTACATAGATATTAGTTTAATGGATCCTTGAGAGATGGAAAAATCCCGTAATGTCTCTTGAGTTACTGCACCCATGGCACTACTGTTATTTCGTATTTTGATTTGACTAATATGAGATGATTTAGTGCTGATCCGAGTGTTTGTTGTGTTTTCTTTTTATGCAATACGCTCGGGTCAGCAGATGTTGCAGTTAGCGAAGATTTCCTTGCCTTGGAGGACGAAGACGAAGTTTGGTGTACATATCTATTATGAGTATGGTTTAACCACTGCATTTATTTCCGCTGCTTATTATGTACATCTGTATATGAGTAACTCTGATATTCATTTGAATGTTATAACCAATGTATATATTTCAACTACTTTAACTGCTATTTATTTATTATATGTTGTCCTTCCGCTGTGAGATTCTGTGATTTTGTTTTTCCTTCTTTCTTTCTTTTTCTTCTTTTTCCCAATAACTACCTGCATTTGCGATTTGTTTAGGTCGACATGTGTGGTTTATTGTCAATTTGAACGGTCAAAAATTTGGGTCGTTACATGTACAGACAATAATTCATGTTGGAAGACCCTAGCTAGGTTTAGGGTAACAGTCCAAACCGATCTTAAGGATCATGGAACTATGTTAAAGTAATATAGAATCTCATGGGAAAGCCCGTATGGTCTACGGCAAGGGACTGAACATTTACATGGAATAAAACATACAAGTTGAGTAACCTATATATGCGATATATTAGGTTGACATGGACCATTACACGACTTTTGAGTGAGGGTCATTCTTGGTTAACACATGACACGGTGGGGATACTAGTACGGTAGGTGCAGAGCTAAAATACAGGATAGATATCACGGAGCGTTATACGTGACAGATATCTTGGGGATATTATACTTGATAGAAACCTGACGATGTGATACCTTGTTTTATCTTGACATCGTAATTTATCATGACACCTTAGTTTATCTGAGTTCAGTAGTTCATCATGTTATTTTGATTTAGCTTATCTATCTTGTTATCATGCTTATGTTCATCTCAGTTTCTCATGTCAGTTAACTTTACTAGTTTTTATGCTAATAGTAGATAGGGCTTACTCAGTCTTTTTGACTGACCCGTTTTGTTTCGCCTCTTTTCTTCCGTTTCCCCCCCAGGTTACAGGGAGGAAATACTGTTGTTTAGTTCGGACTTCTTCTGCTTGAAGGTCATCATGGATGGCTTGGACTTTACTTGGCTATGGCTACTTTACTGTTTTTACTTGGGGAATAATTTATGAAAAAGTCTTTATGCTTCTTTACTATTGCAAGACAGGTTTTGATGTACTCTGATGTAAAAGGCTTTAGACCTTATTCATTCATGTTATGAAAGTTTGATTTTACTTCCGCTATTTTACATGTTCTGTCTTGTGATATTTCTGTGCATGTTTACCAATAATGCCCCTCTAAAGCTAGTGCATTCCCTTGCGAGTGACCCTAGCGGAGGCGGGGTGTTACAGCGTGGTACCTAAAGATACCATGTAGAGTGTCCCTACATGGTTCTCTACAAAACCACGTAGAGCAAGTGGACCAAAAACTAAAAAAAAATATTGAAAAGGGATAATTTCGTCCTTGATTTTTTTTTTTAAAAAAAAAGGGGACTACTCAGCAATTCACTGAATTGAAATAGAATTTGTCATGGCCGAGCTATTTGATAATGAAGTGCTTGACTGGGCTCGCCTACCTTTATTTCATGATTGCATCCAATGAATAAACTTCGGGGTTTAGCATGTGACTGGAAATGTTGAACTGAATAAATGATCAAATATCAATTCACAGTAAATTATAGTTACAACAGCAATTTATACACAAATTTATGTATATCCGAACGTGTTTATATGAAAAAAGTTTTGAAAATAACGGAACTGGAACTATAATGGAAATTTCGGGATTTCCGAAACAGAACCGAAATTTTAAAATATTTTAGTGATCGGAATTGAAAGGGAAACCGAAATTTCAAACCTTGGGTCATACCATATACAAATGAGGTACAAGTGTGAGACAAATTAATCGACAACTTACAAAAGATATGTGAAAAGCCTATGCTACATATGCCACACAACGCAGGGTGCTACCTATATAAAAAATCTCTAGAGCATAACACAAAACTCTAACAATAAAGTTAATAAGATGTAAATAGGTCTAAATCAAGACATTGTACACTGACATGGGATTGTAGATTCGAAATTAACAATAGCAAAAAGTAAACGCTGTTAGATTAATATTAGACAATGTCTTTTAGTGCTGTAAATAATTTTCTACTGCTGAGAATGGTGTTTTTCATAAGCATTTTATAAACGCTGTTATTAATTTTCCATAGAATTATAGTTATGTTGTCGTAGTAATGAGCATTATCATTTCATAGATCCGATAGTACAAATTAAACGTTGCTGTTTGTTCCTAATGCTTTCATATACACGTATCATCAATCTAAATTGCATTTTATTGTATTCCAACTAAACAATGCACATAACGTAACAATTCAAACTATAACCTATCATATAAAAGCACAACTATTGGTTATTTCCATAGCTTAAGTTGAATTCCATAAATGAAGTTAAACACAATATCCATAAATGAAGTTTGTACCAATTCATAAACAAATAAATATTTATAAACCAACTTCATACAATATTAGACAAAGGCATAATATATGCATGGGCCGCCAAGACAGCAAATGCACTCGCAAGTTCACACAAAGTTCATAAGCAACGACATCTTCTATAAACAAAGTATACACAATTTCTATAAACAAAAAATAACCGCATAAACCAGGTTCAACAATATCCATTTAAACATTGCAACCGATACCTTAATCGTCTTCAATTGCAACTCATGGCTCTTAACCATTTAGTAACTAGAAATCACCTTTTCGCATCTAGCCAATAGCATCTGATAACTATATATGTCATTTAGTAGTTTTACTAATTTTAATATAGAAAACATAATGGTGGATACAAAAAAAAAAATGCTATTCGCATGCTATACAGTAGGCGGAATATATTTTGTCCTTATTGTTTCAAGTTATCTATCATGTGGATTTCGTTGCACATAAAAAAAGGATGTAACCTGTTGAGAATCCGCTTTCTATAAAATGTTGGCATGCACATTTGTATCTAATGAATATTTTTTTTTTTGGCAAGTTAACTATGCTAATTGCTGAAATATTAGTGCAATGATACATGTATAATTGATAGTAGCTCCTTTTCTAAATGGGAAGATAATATATGGTCTTTGCCATGTAGGTGGATCAGCACATTACGATGGGAAATAATTTCAGGAACCGAGAAATTTGAAGAAACTAAATTTGAAGAGGAATTATCTAGATAAGGAGGAGGAGTTGGATACACAAATAACTTTTCTTTTTTTAAACCAACTTTCAACATTTACAACAATTTCTTTTTCTTATCCTCACTCACTTTTTTTTTCTCTTTTCTCTTTTTCTCTTTTTTTCTCTTACAATATTTTTCCTCTTTTTCTCTTTCACTCTTTTCTTTTTTTCTTACACACAAAATGACCACACCCATATTTATATAGTGGTCTACATGACCTTACAACTCCAACAGACACATTTTCATCAATAGACATAACACTTAACGAACTAACACGTCATTAATTGACTTGACACTTTACCAATACTTATTAAATAGACACACCTAATAGACACAACACTTTACGAACTAACATGACAATTGACTCTAAAGACACATGACTCATCATTTTTATCATTTCCAATATTTTATTTAAAGTTTACCCAACAAAACTCCCCCGTAAACTTTAAATGCTTCAGTCTTTCAAGGCGGTTTGTATACGTCACCAGTTAGCTCTCCATGTTTCTTTTTGAATGTTTCATCAACTTTGTAATCCTTATCAACATGATGAGTCTGTTTAGTCCTCCCACTATGTCCGAAATATTTATCTTGCATAACCTTCGCTAAAATTCTTTTATCCATCTTATTTTCACCCGTTGGTTCAAAAAATTCCCGTCTGTATATGTCATCAGCAGATGCAGCACGTTCATCAGTATCATACTGGAAGAATGCTCCATGAATCATTCCATCTTCACCAAACCAATAATAACCAGCAGTAGGTAAAACTTAGGATTAGAACTAACTCTCACTAATTCTCCATTCAAACAATCAGGAAGCGTCCCATCAACGATCAAATCAGCATATGGAGGCGTCTCCTCCTTAGTAGGTTTCGGATTTACAACCAAGACTCCATTTTTCATATTATCCTGCTTGAGCTTCTCATTTTCAGCTACACTGGGTTCAGCCACATACACCTACTGAAATCTTCTCTCAAAAGCAGCATCCTTCTCCACATTAGTATCGACATCAACTTTCCTATTTTCATTCGCTTTATTTTGGTCATCGACTTCTTCTTTCTCTTCTCTTTCATCATCTTCTTCTTCTACTTCATACTCAACAACCTCTTCTTTCTCTTCTTCGACCTCTTCAAAATTTTCTTCCACTTTTTCTTTTATCATCTCTTTCTCTACTTCTCCCTTCTCTTCTACTTCAGGTTCTTCGACCTCCTCTTCGTCTTCTGTTTTTTCGTCCTTCTCTTCGTCTTCTTTTTCTTTAGCAGCTTTTTCGACCTCTTCTTCATCATCTTCATCAACTTCCTCTTCATCTTCTCCTTTGTAATCCTTTGCATACACCCCTTTCAGCAAATTCCACGAGTCTTTCGCGGTTTTCTCCCCATTAATATGATTCCATGTTTCTCCATCAACGTTCTCACTCATCAAAACACGAGCTTGATGATCTTTCCGTCTCAAGCTTACAAATGCTTTACTCTCTTTCTCCGTCATGTTTTTAACGTCTTTTGGCCACTCATAGCCACACTCAACAATCTCTCATAACCCTTTGGAGATTAACTCTTCTTTCTTTCTACTACTCCACTTTTCGAAGTTTTCTTTTGTGAGAACGAACGTTGAGAAGAATAAAAATACCATTGTTTCAACCTAGCTCTGATACCAATTTGTAGAAACTAATTTTGAAGAGGAATTATTATGGAGGATCTTTTCTTTCTTTTTTCACTTTCTCTCTTACTCTCTCTTACTCTCTTACAATATTTTTCCTCTTTTTCTCTTTCACTTCTTTTTTTCTTACACACAAAATGACCACACTCATATTTATATAGTGGTCTACATGACCTTACAACTCCAACAGACACCTTTTCATCAATAGACATAACACTTAACGAACTAACACGTCATTAATTGACTTGACCCTTTACCAATACTTATTAAATAGACACACCTAATAGACACAACACTTTACAAACTAACATGACAATTGACTCTAAAGACACATGACTCACCATTTTTATCATTTCCAATATTTTATATAAAGTTTACCCAACAAAATTAACACACTCTTATGTTTTGAAATACAATATACATTGGAGTCTAGAACTCACCATATTTATATGAGTAGAAAAGACAAAAACTAGTTTTCCTGTATACTTTTGTTCAGCTCATCGACTCGTCAACGGAAGAGTATGCTTGTTTTTCCTATTTTAACAGTAGAATTCTTCTTATTTGATGGGAAGGATAAAGAAACAAGAATCATATTTACATGGCGGTGAGTTAAAATTTGAAGCCACGTGAGTTTTTTTTTTAAAATACTAAAATATATCATTGTGACAATTATGTAATGCGAAATTTTTATTAACAAAAGCTTCAATCACCACAGTTGCAGAAGTTAAATACTAGCAAAAAGAATGAAAAATAAAATGTAAAATGCATAAATAGATGTTTCATTTAAATACCAAGTAGATATTGGGTTTAATACAAACTGGCTGTTCTGTCAGGAGTACCTGCATTGTCAGTGAAGTTCTGAAGTGTGACGCCTTGACGTCAAGGATCTCCCACCTCCAAGCCTTTACCTTCTTCCCTCAATGCTATAACTGTTTGGAACCAGTTTATATCGCTCTTTTCAATCATTGTTCTTATCTTCGATTCCATCATATCATACTTCAAAATAAACAACTGCAAAATTGATAAACTCCATCAAGTAGTAATCAATAAATATATAATAAACTAATCATATAAAAAAATTTAAGTTTACCATTACATCAAAATTAGTCTTCAAACCTTGGACAAGTCTTTAGGTAATTATCAGATAGTATATGGAAAGTCTACCAATTGAAGAAATGAAAATCATGTCAGAAATGATGATTATTGAAAAGAAAGACTTAGTGCAATAGTCTTGAAAAGTGATGATAATAGAGAGTAACTTTGATAACTTGGTTTATATAGTCTGTTTAATTATGCATGTCTATTGCATCAAACAAACTTGTGTTCAGCAACAAATAACATGTATTCATCACTGACAACCTTTAGTGTGGATATCGTTGATGCTAGCAACAGTTGAGGAACATGAGTGAATCAACTTAATAAATCAACTCTACAATCATCAGTAGTAACATCTCTTTATTTAGATACATGTTTCAAATAACCAACTTTAAAACTAAATGATCTAATAGGGATGACTCCTAACTTAATTATCTTCTATATTTATAATGATTTTTAACTCTTAATTAATTATGGTAAACTTAATTATTTTTATAAATTTATTTAATTTTTATAGAACTTACTTAACATGTTCAATTTATTTTAATAAAGAAAACATGTTATAAAGTTTGTTAATTTTACGAAGTGAGCGAATGAAGAAACCCATGTGCATGGCGATTTCTCCTTCCTCTCCCAAATCTCAACAAAATATCGTCTCTAATCTCAATTCGAATTTCAGATTTGCAATACCTCCGGATATATGCACATCTCAGTTGCATGCAAAGCAAGAGAAATATTGTTTGCTCCAAATTTAGAATCAAACACCAATGATGCAAATGTGCATTTCACCAATTATGGCTAGAAATAAGAGAGCCGCAATCACAAAAATAGATGCATAAAAGGAAGACAGAGAAATTTTTATAGTGGTTCGATTCACAATGAATCTACGTCCACTTATCAATCACTTCTCATTATGATGCTTCTTTTACAACATGAATAATTCACTTTTTACATTCATCATTAATCTCTCAATTTCCTGTCTTTGATCTACTAGAAATGATTGAAGAAAATGGTGAGATCTATCAAGTGTAGCAAGTAGTAGAATGGATCTAGAGCTCCTCCTTCAACGCTTGATTGAATTTCTTCACTTCCACGATGAATTCGGAGTTGGATCTTCTCTTCAAGATGATTAGAGATGATTAAGTCACTAAGTAAGAGTTGAGAATTGAGTTTTTCAGCCCTTCGGGGTCATCCAAATCCTCCCCCATTAAAGTAGGGTTCAACCTCTATTTATAGACGTCCAACAAATGAGAAGAATGACCCAAGTATGTAGTGCAGGGATCGGTCGGTATGGTATTTATTTACAGAAATGCCGTTGGGTATAGCTGGCGACAGCTGGAAAGTGGTACCGGTCGGTCTTGTACCGGTCGGTCGGTCATCAACTAAGGCACCGGTCGGTCGGTCTATAAATGAGGTACCGGTCGGTCATGAAATCAAGACACCGGTCGGTCCATTCTTTAATTACCAGTCGGTCCTTATACTGCAGTACCGTCTGCCTCTTTCTGCATTATTCTCTTCCGCTTTTTACATCCGCATACCAGTCCTTCACATTTTTATATAAAAGCCGCCTTTTTCCGCCACGTGCATTCCAGATGTCCATGCTTAATCATGTGAGCCACCTTTTTACTTTGACTTTATTTACATTTATGCCATCTTATTTTCATACCGTTCGATCCTGTATTTTTGTTTAGGGCAAATCCAACAAAAGCTTGGATATTAGAAATTATGATATCCGCACCCAAAATCGCCTCCAACAAAGTGCAAAAAGATGCAGCAGTTCGGAAATCGGGTGCAATAGTTTCGAAATGCCGAAACTCTTGTAGCGCTCGTTGAACAACCACGTGAATATAAGCGCTTGTTTAACAAGCGCTTGGATATACGCGTTTGTTAAACAAGCGCGTGTACCCATGTAGATGTTTAACAGACACTTGGATTCTATGATGACATTTTGTGATATTTATGTTACTTTAAACAAAAACGATCAACAGTTACAAAAGCTCTAATATACATGATTTCACTAACAATTAACGGATACATAGTTTCAGATATTGATTTAAGGATACAATACACTATTAGAATTACTAAAGCAACGAAAACACAACAATTAAGGGTAGATAGTTTTACTGATTTCCAACAAAGTTCCACAGATGATCTGTTAAATCTTTCTGGAGTCTTCGATGAATCTGAGCATTACGGTAGGATATTTGGCTTTTGACGTGAAACTCAAGCTCTAGTTCGCTTTCAATCATATTTTCATGCCAAATCTCAAGTGGTGGAGCACGGCAGTTGTAATTGAAATCATCCTCCATGTCTCTTTCGTCCTCTATAATCATGTTATGTAAAATAACACAAGTATACATTATCCTAGTCATTTTAATTGGAGACCAAAGTCTGCATGGATTACTGACTATGGCAAATCTGGATTGTAAAACGCCAAATGCTCTTTCTACATCCTTTCTTTGTCCTTTTTGCATTGCTGCAAACCTTGCTTGTTTATTGTTTTGTGGGTTCGGCATTGTCTTGACAATGATACTCCAATGTGGGTATATACCATCGTTTAGATAATATCCATGATCATACACGTGACCCTCTAAAGTAAAATGATATGGAACTAATCTACCGTTTGCCAAATCGTTAAACAACGTTGAGCGTTCAGCTACGTTCAAATCATTGTTCGAACCTAGCATTCTGAAAAAAACATGCTACATCCACAAGTCGTACGACGATACAGCTTCAAGTATAATAGTTGACGTATGAGACTTACCTTGATAAGCTCCAGCATATGCTTTTGGACAATTCTTCCACTCCCAATGAATGCAGTCTAGAGATCCTAACATCCCAGGCCATCTTCAGCTACCGTGCATATCCATTAACATTGCAATGTCGGCTTCGTTTGGTCTACGCAAGTATTGATTACTGTAAATCTACGATTGCTTGGCAGAAATGGTCTAAGCATTCTAGTACTGCGCTTTCTGCCATTTTCAAATTTTCGTCTTGAGCGTTAGCAGGACCTCCATAGGCTATCATACGCAGTGCAGCTGTCATCTTTTGAATTCCGGTGAGCCCCATTGTCATAGACGCATTGCTTTTGTAGATAAAGTAGGAATCGTGTTGTATAATACATTCTAGGATTCGAAGAAACATAGGACGCCTCATTCGGAATCTCCTTCTAAACTCTGTAGCTGTATACCTCGAATTTGAAATAAAATAATCTTCCACTAGTCTCTCATTGTGCCATGCATGATGTCGATTTTTATATCGACGGCCTACAACAGAATCCCCATGTTCTTTGCTAGATTTACCATCTCCTAATGCAACTATTAGCTGTCTTTGTCGATGAAAGTGATCATCCACCATAATATCAAAGTCTTCGTCGGAATCGTCGAACAACAAACACTCTTCGGTGGACATTGTGGACTTCAAGTTTTTGAGTGTTTATACTAAAAATGTTTCGATTTAATTTGGGATAGTGAATGCTGCAAGTTTTCCTCTTTATATAACATAGTTTTTCTACATTGGATACCAAAATAAAGCTTGCATCAGTTACCGCATTTTGTCAGAAGCATCAATTTTTTTAAACCAACATTGGATACCGCATTTTCTCATGCATTTGGTTATCACATTCAAATGTTTGAAATAAAGCTGCAGTGGTTGTATTACTGACATAAAGCATCACTTTTTTTAAAGCAACATTGGATACCGCATTTTTTCATGCATTGGTTACCACATTCAAATGTTTGAAATTAAGCTGCAGTGGCTGTATTACTTCCATAAAGCATCACTTTTTTTAAAGCAACATTGGATACCGCATTTTGTCATGCATTGGTTACCACATTCAAATGTTTGAAATAAAGCTGCAATGGCTTTATTACTGACACAAAAGCATCACTTTTTTTAAAGCAACATTGGATACCGCATTTTGTCATGCATTGGTTATCACATTCAAATGTTTGAAATAAAGTTACAGTGGCTGTATTGACATAAAGCTTCACTTTTTTTAAAGTAACATTGGATACCGCATTTTGTCATGCATTGGTCACCACATTCAAATGTTTGAAATAAAGCTGCAGTGGCTGTATTACTAACATAAAGAAACAGTTGCATTACTATTGACATAAAGCAATAATGACTTTATTGCTGACATAACGCAACACTTGCTGTAATTCTGATATAAAACAGTTCGAGTGGACAAAACTAATTAAATTTGATTTATGACCCACAAAACATTACAACCAGCACATAATTTAGGTTACAACATTCTAGAAATAGCAACATAGAAATTTAAACTAGGATACAATAAGGTAGGAATAACAACATAGAAATTCCTAACCAGAATTAAAAATACGACAGACTTAACTAAAAGCATGAAATTTAGTAAACATATAATATAAACCTACTCATCCCGGAATTGGGTTAGCCAAATATAGCGAAGCTTGTAAGCTTTGTGACCCACAAAATCTGTGGTGTTCAGCCAGGTAACGAGTATCAAAAGTTGTTTGAGATGCTTGAAGTATGTCTTCATCTTCCACTGTCTAGACAATCGTATGGTAGCGATCGTAAGCTTCTACAAAATGACGGTGAGCTAAATGGGTTTCAACTGTTGATCTTCTAACGGGACACCTACGGTGGCTGTTATGTAATCTTGCGATCATTGCCCAAAACTCTTCATGGCTTAATCCTCCACCCCCTTTATTCAATAACCTATCTCGACGTTCAACTTCAATATACGCTTTCACGAGGATGTATAATTCATCTGCAGAATATTCGTTAGTTGAACCTAAGGAAGATGAGGCTCTATGGTTAGCGCGAACTGGTTGAGCTTGTACGCTTCTAGGAGGTCTTGGCATTGTAGCTCGTATTTGAGGTGCATGAACCTCTTCTGGCACCTCGTTTATTTGAGTTTCTGGCACGAATCCTACCTCATTTTGGTGATCTTTTGTTTGTTTCCACTCATCGAACATTTGCTCCATTTGTTCATCACTTATATACCAATCTCCCATTTAACCTACAGAATTATTTACGAAAGAAGAGCAATCCATCATCTAGTATTTAAATGAAATGATCAATCCCATTTAACTTTACACGTGACGACCCCACAAACTAAGGATGTATTGCTCTTTCTTGATAAGACTAGTTAGTGCAAGGTAAAAGCAGTGCACACGGTAAAGGAGAAAATTGAAAGTGAATCTCGAATATTGTGTAAGGTAACAGGTTTAAAGCTGATATGACTACTCAGGATTCTTAGTTCAGAAATTGTCCCCTTATGATACACTGATATGGACAACCGAAAAAGAAAGGTGTACCAATGACCGTTCACATCATTGTTTGTTTTACCCTTTATTCACTAGTACCTTACACAACTATATATCTCTGTCAAATTACTCACAACTTACCTCACTCCAATAATTTTGTTTTCAACTACTCTGTGTGTTACCACAACTATGCCTTATTGGCCATCATCTCTAGACTCTGATGAATTGGCGTATGAGCAGATGCGACTTTAGGAGCTTGCAGATGAACTCGAGTTTCTAAACCAACTGAGACCTCGGGTTGAACCACTGTCCGAACAATGGACCGTCCAAACTCCACATCAAGCCCAAGTACCAAACATTCAACACACGCATGAACAGTCTGTACGATATGAAGTTGATTTTTATCAAGTATCACATGTTCCAATTCCTTATGAATAGGAAGGTGATTCTTATCAAGTTTGTTGCTATTGCAGTTATCCAGTTGTAGTTGTGGTTCGTGCACATGGAAACAATATTGGCCGTCGTATTCGGTAATGTCCATCCTATCCGAATGGATGCAATTACGCAGAATGGATAGACGAACCTCTAGGCCCAAGGGGATTACATATGCAAACGAACTCGAACACGAGATTATACGTCTCCAAAATGTTATTGAACATTTGCGGTTTAACCTAATGATTAGGCGACTTAAATCCCAACAAACATGAACGAAGTTTTATTATCCGTAGTTATATTGTCTATTTTTGTATTAGTATATGTTGCATTAAGTTTTAGTACTTATTTCTATGTTACGATCTCTTGTAAGCAAACTTGTTTCTGGCTTTGCTTAGTGCTTGTTGAATCATTCAGTTATTTGATGCTTAGTTTTCCTTAATGCTTGTTGAATGGTCAAAATAATTACATACAATATATTAAAAATATGAAGAAGTATATAAACATATTTTTAAACATATACATATTCTTTAGTTAAAATAGTTTATTATTGAAATTTTAAAACCATAGGATATACAAAACACTAAAATTGGAAGAAAATAAACCATGCTTTATTTAACAAACGCGTAGATTCGGGCGTTTGTTTAACAAGCGCGTAAACCTACGCATTTGTTAAACAGGCGCGTAACCTACGCATTTGTTAAACAAACGCGTGGTTTTAAAACTGTTGGGATAATTTGTTGTTTCGATTTTTCAGGGTGTAGAAATTTAGATTTCTACACCCGATTTGTTGGAGATGCTCTTAGCACCGATCAGTTATGTGCTTCAACAATGACCAGCTGGCACCAACTTTTTGTGATACATTGTTCAGTGTTTGTGATGCAACTGCTAACCGATCACTTATACTCCTTCTAAACCGACGGCTTTAATGAGAATCGGACCGATCGCTCTGCATTGCTTCGTGCTAAAATATGCTGGCATGGCATTTAATTTGTTTGTGACCAATTTGTGCATCAGCGTTGGAAGCTCCTAGTCCACGAGAAAGTACCATCTTCAGTTCATATGAGCAAGCCCATACATGCAGTTTTCGGTGGTTACATAAACTATCCATTCACTTTGTTATATTTGCCGCATATATAACATGGAAGTGCCGACGACATGTTGATATATTTGGACTTAATATAATCATGTATGTTGATCTTATACTTCTCGAGTCATGTGTTTGTTTTGCATGCCAACATGTTGTTGCAACAGAAACTTCTCATTTGCCTATGCCCAGATGCCGATCGGTTCGTTTCTTGTCACGAACAGACCATCCCATACATACACTGCATGACCGATTGGTTGTTATGTAGAGACAGACCGATATAGTTGAGACCAATCGGTCCATTGACTGAGCCCGACTGGTCCGCGTATATGACGCCGATATGCACTTCTTAATTTTAAACCGCGTTAACAACAGGGTTAACATTTTCCCCTCGAAGTTTGTATTTTTTGCTTGTGAAAAATACGAGTTTCGAAATGAACACTGTTGTTGAAATATTCTACATTGAGATCCAGTTGCAGCTTTTTGTTTGCAATAGCGAATCATACGTTGAATTCATGTGCTTCATATCACATGTTCTGTAATCAAATCAAGCACTTGCATGATTTTGGACTTATACTTCACCATCGACCATCCACATCGATAACGGATTAGTTAATCATTAAAAATGAATAAAGTGTTTGCATGGAATTGTTCTACTCAACGGTTTATAACTCATCAAGTAGTACTCGCACAATTACGATATTCGAATTCGTATTAACGCTTGAAATCAACTAATCAACTATGGTCGACTGTGGATTTCAAACGCTATCATTATAATGACTTATATGATGGTGGACAGTATCTCATATTCGGGAAATGCATGTCTATGATTTATCTTCTACTTCCTCTTTGAGGAGCTTTGAAATCCATGCCCTTATTTTAGGAAGTCGTTATTAGTCTTCTCCGTGGGGCGTACTTTGAATTTCATGCCCCTGGTTGGACCTAAATTTAACACTTGTCATGTCTGAGATTCTTAGACACTCCACAAGTTAATTGGTTAGATCTGAACTCTGTCTGTAATCCGGACTGGCTAATTCAGATATTGGAGACTCTCGTCGCTCAATTATACTGATTAATCCAAGCGTCGGTAATTTTAGATGGAGTGGCTTTAGGAAGGACTTCGGTTAAAACCCAATGTTTTATCGTGATTGAATCAGGTACTTCCTGATTCTGATGATCAATTAGATACCCCTGGAGGGGTCTTTGGCCGAAACCCCAATGTTTGTCGTTATCGCATCAGGTACTTCCTGATTCTGACGATCAATTGGTGCCTTTGGAGAGGTCTTTGGTTGAAACCCCAATGTTTGTGGTTATCGCATCAGATACTTCCTGATTCTGACGATCAATTGGGTGCCACCAGAGAGGTCTTTGGCTGAAACCCCAATGTTTGTCGTTATCGCATCAGGTACTTCCCGATTCTAACGATTAATTGGGTGCCCTAGAGAGGTCTTTGGTTGAAACCCCAATGTTTATCGTTATCACATTAGGTACTTCCTAATTCTGACGATTAATTGGGTGCCCCCGGAGAGGTCTTTGGTTGAAACCCCAATGTTTGTCGTTATCACATCAGGTACTTCCTAATTCTGACAATCAATTAGGTTCCCCCGGAAAGGTCTTTGGTAGAAACCTCAATGTTTGTCGTTATCGCATCAGGTACTTCCTGATTCTGACGATCAATTGGGTGCCCCCGGTGAGGTCTTTGGTTGAAACCCCAATGTTTGTCATGATCACATCAGATACTTCCTAATTTTGACGATCAATTGGGTCTCTGACATTCTTCACATCTGAGATTTCAGATGCTATGCGAATGGCTTTCATTCTTCACATCTGGGTATTCCAGATGCTACGCAAACGAATTGGAGCGGTCATTGTATTGTCCAAGGGGAAGCTACTAGCTCATTGGTCAAATGATCGACTTAGCAGGCTATTTCAGTTTTAGGAACTTGAAGATTTAAACCTCCCACTTGGGGAGGTGCCCCTTGACAAAGGTTATAGCTCCCTTGTTTATTTATCGTGGCGTTTGCTCATTGTTTGAATCTTTGCGATTCCTCCCATTCACTTTTCAAGGTGGTGCTTTTCTATTTTCATATTTTTATGTGTTGATATTTATAGCATTTGGCACTTGCACTAATGTTGTTGGGATCGCTATGTTTCGTCAGATTTCGCAAGAACAAATGCTCGACAGATGGCCTGCAATATGAAATCAACTTTTAAATAAGTTTTAATTTGACACATAATTTGGCAAGCTAGAAATTCATTCAAACAGACATGCTCTTAATCGTAGAGCTAATGTTTAGTGCATCACTTGCAGATTATTACAGACCGTTTACAAGAAGTTTTGAATATAAAAGAAAGTAAAACATGAAATAAAGCGTGAACTAAAGCAGGAAAAAGAGCATGAAGTAAAGCAGTGGCGATGTTGATCGCTTATTCTGAGCCATTGAAATTGAAGCACAATCAGCGGTCATCAGTTGATGATCAGCCTTGCCATGGTTTGAACAAAAGCTTCGTTGCTTGTTGCCCCTGGCCCTGGGAAGTCGGAGCAGCATTTGAGGACTGTGGATTTTTCATGTATTATTGCAGACGATTGTTCCTAATCAGCTCTTCAATCAGTGATTTCAGATGTCTACACTCGTTGGTGTTGTGGCCTGGCTGATTATGGAATCGGCAGAACTTTCCAGAGTTCGCTTGTTTGCCGCTTACTCTCTGAGGCTCTGGAATCGGATAATCCTTGGTATCTTTTGTTGCTGCGAAGATGTTTTCTGGAGTATCATTTAAAGGTGTTAGCTCTGATGGGTTGGAGAAGCGAAGCTTCTTGCTGTCTTGATTGTCTTTCCCGTCGCTTCTCCTTTTCTGACCTCCGGCATTTTTCTGATTGTACTGAGTAGCAGCGTTTTTGGGAGCTTCAGGAGGTTGGTTTGAATTAGCAATCTGAAGAGGCGTAGGCTTATTCTCCAATCTCGTGTACTCCTCGGCTTTTTTATAGAATTTGTCAAGCGTGCTTGGCTCTTTCATTTTGATCCACTTGCCAAATTTGCTATCCTCGTCTATGGCACTGATTAGAGACATTAAGATCATGCGAGGCTCGGGATTTCCTAATTCGGATACAGTAGCGTCGAATCTTTGAGGAAAGCTTCGACAGATTCTCCCGGTTTCTGTTTCATTGATGTAAGAGAAATAACGTCCTTCACCTTCGTAGCTTGCAGCCTGAACTGCTCTTTGAACTTCAGAATCAAATCATCAAATTGGTTGACGGATTTGGGCGGGAGCCTTGTGAACCATAACGATGCGACATCTTCTAGATAGAGAGGGAAGCATAGGCATTTGATCTCTTCTGTTGCTTTAGCTCCATTCATATACCATTCGTATTTGTATAGGAAGTATTTGGATTAGAATTTCTGTTATATGGCGGCGGAGTAGGATGAGTGAACTTTTTGGGGAATTCAGCCTTGCGGATCCTCTTTGTGAATGGATTTTTGCCGAGAGAGAAGTCTCATTCCCTTTCACTATCCTTGCGAGGCATGTTGTCTTTCATGATTTTCTTTACCACATTCATGATATATTCCTTCGAGTTGTGTTGTTACGGAGAGCGGACCTCGATCTCTTTTTCGGATGATCATCGTGGCGAGCGATCGCATTTAGATGATCTAGGTCTTTTACGTCCACTATGGGAAGGTACCCCCTTAACAGGACTTGCAACTCATTGGTTATTTCGATCGGAGTGGTTTTTAGCTTTCATTTTTGAGTCTTCGACATTGGCATCGTCTTCGCTAACAAATCCTTCCAAGTTGTCATTATTAGGATCGGAGGCTGATGAATTTGCATTCTCTTCAAGGTTGACATGGATTTCCGGAGGAGGAGTGGGATTTGCTTGAGCATTTAGGAGAGCGCTCACTTTATCCATCAAAGCTTGATTAGCATCCACGAGAATTTTATTAGCATCGATTAAAGCTTTATTGGAAATTTCCATGCGTTGACTCAAGTTAGCGACAACGACGTCTAATTCGGCTTTAGTTACTCCTGCCCCAGATATTGAATTTTCTCCACCTTCAAATCGGTTGGTGAGTGGAGTAGTTTCGTGATTGGCAACATTGTCGTTTTCCTCAACGACATTGCTGGTGGTCTTCTTTGATTTGGCCATGGTCTCGGACAAGGTCTTGAATTTTGATGAGAATTCGTCGATTGGACTAGATCTTAGATTTGCAGAATCTATGGTAGAAGTAGGCTTAGAACTTCAATGTGAGGGAAGAAGGTGCGAACGCAGCCCCATGGTGGGTGCCAAATGTTTGCTCCAAATTTAGAATCAAACACCAATGGTGCAAATGTGCACTTCACCAATTATGGTTAGAAATAAGAGAGCCGCAATCACAAAAATAGAAGCATAAAAGGAAGACAGAGAAATTTTTATAGTGGTTCGATTCACAATGAATCTACGTCCACTTTTCAATCACTTCTCATTATGATGCTTCTTTTACAACATGAATAATTCACTCCTTACGTTCATAAGTAATCTATCAATTTCCTCTCTTTGATCTACTAGAAATGATTGGAGAAAATGGTGAGATCTATCAAGTGCAACAAGTAGTAGAATGGATCTAGAGCTCCTCCTTCAACGCTTGATTGGATTTCTTCACTTCCATGATGAATTCGGAATTGGATCTTCTCTTTGAGATGATTAGAGATGATTAAATCACTAAGTAAGAGTTGAGAATTGAGTTTTTCAGCCCTTCGGGTCATCCAAATCCTCCCCCATTAAAATGGAGTTCAACCTCTATTTATAGACGTCTAACAAATGAGAAGAATGGCCAAATATGTAGTGCAGGAAAACGGTCGGTATGGTGTTTATTTACAGAAATGCCATTGGGTATAGCTGGCGACAACTGAAAAGTGGTACCGGTCGGTCTTGTACCGGTTGGTCGGTCATCAACTAAGGCACCGGTCGGTCGGTCTATAAATGAGGTACCGATCGGTCATGAGATCAAGACACCGGTCAGTCTATCCTTTAAATACCGGTTGGTCCTTATACTGCAGTACCGTCCGCCTCTTTCTGCATTACTCTCTTCCACCTTTTACATCCGCATACCAGTCCTTCACATTTTTATATAAAAGCCGCCTTCTTCCGCCATGGGCATTCTGTCCACGCTTAATCATGTGAGCCACCTTTTTACTTTTACTTTATTTACATTTGTGCCATCTTATTTTCATATCGTTCGGTCCTGTATTTTTATTTAGCACCGATCGGTTATTTGCTTCAACAATGACCAGCTGTCACCAACTTTTTGTGATACATTGTTCAGTGTTTGTGATGCCACGTGTCTTCTGAAGCCAATTCGCATGCTGCCTTTTATACGTTATGTTGCTACATGTATTCTCACTTAATATTGATGCCATCATATTATTTTGCTGCTTCCGTGCTAGATTCCCTTTTCACGTTGCCAGGTGATGTACCATGCAAGCTACATGCTTCTTGTTTCAAAACATGGATATATTGTTTGTATTCATTCTCCAACGTAAGACCGTTCAGAACATACAACTGCTAACCGATCACTTATTCTCCTTCTAAACCGAATGGCTTTAATGAGAATAGGACCGATCGCTCTGCATTGCTTTGTGCTGAAATATGCTGGCGTGGCATTTAATTTGTTTGTGACCAATTTGTGCATCAGCGTTGGAAGCTCCTGGTCCACGAGAAAGTACCATCTTCAGTTCATATGAGCAAGCACATACATGCAGTTTTCGCTGGTTACATAAACTGTCCATTCACTTTGTTATATTTGCCGAATATATAACATGGAAGTGCCGACGACATGTTGATATATTTGGACTTAATATAATCATGTATGTTGATCTTATACTGCTCGAGCCATGTGTTTGTTTTGCATGCCAACATGTTGTTGCAACAAGAACTTCTCGTTTTCCTATGCCCAGATGCCGATCAGTTTGTTTCTTATCATGAACACACCGTCCCATACATATGCTGCATGACCGGTCGGTTGTTATGCAGAGACCGACGGATATAGTTGAGACCGATCGGTCCATTGACTGAGCCCGGCCGGTCCGCGTATATGATGCCGGTATGCACTTCTTAATTTTAAACCGCGTTAACAACGGGGTTAACAAATTTTAGTACTAAGGAAATTGGTGTTTCCCAGTTCTTAATTCCAAAGCTCAATTTCTGTATCTAGTTTCAGGATTTAAGGCGACTGCTAATAGGGTTAATTTAATTCAATCTAAGGCCTGGATAGATATAGTTACTGAAAATAGATCTTACCTCGAATCTACTTAGTTGAGGTATATTGAACCGATTACCGAGAACAACATTAAGGCAGCAATTTGTAACAACTTATCCATTGCCGAATTATGTATAAATCTGGAAATACAAAGGAATAGGCAAGTTCACCAAACTCCGACGAAAAGTTCATCAGATAATCTCTCCAACATGACCATTGATAGAGAGCTTGAAGATCACATGGTAATGGTTGAAGATGATAAAGCAATAAAGGGTTTAGTGGCACCTGCATAAATGTGTCACTGTGCACGTGCACAGTGATACATGGTTAAATTCTGTTAGTCAATAGAAACCCTTGTAAATTGATCCATTTTATTTCGAAAACTAATGTGTTTATGATAGTTGTAATGCCTATTATATAAAGGCATGCTTATTGTACATCATAATCATTTAATGAAATTTCAGCAAACAACCTCCTTTATGTTCGATCTTATTCCCCTTAAACCCCTTTCAACTAATCTTGTATCCCCTTCTTCCTCTGACATCTTGAAACCCCTTCTGATCATCTGAACCCTAACCTGCGTTCGTCTATATCCTTCTACCTACACTGCTACCTGTATCTTTCTTATCTCCTCCTACAAATTCTTCTATTTCGTCTCAAACATTTTACACTGGCATTATCTTCCACAACTCCATGAAGGATGGCTATTGGCGCAACAGATTCTGAATCTATTTATAACAAAATGGTATCAGAGCACAAATCTGGGCAAGATTCAGACCCCTAGACTCCAAGAAACAATCCTGCTTTCTTCACATTCTTATAAGACCAGGAGGATGCATGGGCAAAACAACATGAGGTCAATAATAAGGTATCACAAACCCTGGATAATCTAAATAGAAAGTTGATCAAAAGGAGGGCAAAATCGAAGGAATTTATACCATGATGCAAACCCTAATTAGGGGCCAATCTTTGAATGAACATGGAATACTTGCCTCAAACACCAAACCCGACCTCCTAAATTGACACATTCTCCACTGATACAACTTTCTAATGCTCCCATACTTCCTCCAATTAACACTAGTTCCAGTAATCCACCACCCCTAAACTCATGTCAAATGCTTCCATCTTCATCAGTGTTGAATCAGCATAGCCAAGAGTAAAGAATAAGAGAAAAACATAAGTATTAAGTATATTAAGTATGGGCTTCCGCTGCGCAAATACAATATAATAAGTATGGGCTTGGCCCACTTAGCCCAATTGTAAAATAGTCTATATATTGTGATCTGTAATGAGTTGCAAGTCTATTATTCATTCTTCTTTCAATAATATCAAAATCACAAGTTCATTTCTGGGTCTAAACATTTTCTTCCTGCAAACATAATCTCAAATTCTCGATTTGGTATCAGAGCGGGTTTTGCTCAGAGCATACTGATCAATCTGTTTCAAGGTGATCAGCTTGTTGTCCATCAGAAAAATTTCATCATCTGGACCCCTTCATCAAAGATTGAAGAATCCTCTCATTTGAAGGGTGTTGCTGCCAGTAATAAGCAGTGCCTTGCCAAGATCATCACACTGGCTGCATCTGTTATCAAAGGCAGTTGTGTGGTAAAGAAAACTCAATTGGTTCAGAAATAACTGATCAAGAAGATCAAGAAAATTACACAATTGAAATCAAGTGCCTCCTGAAAGACTTGGTTCAGAATCAAGAAAATCTCCAGAAATCAATTTTCAATCAAGAATAAAAAAATCATCATAAAAAAGTCTTAAGTCTGCAGCAAAATTTCAGTTGTGTATTTCTAAAACCTTCACAATTCAAAGTTCTTTCCGCTAAGCTTTCTTTACCTGTGTACGTCACTTATTTTTCTTGATACAATGTCGAATGAGGGAGGAATTACCCCTCAAGTATCAAGCACAGGGGGTGGACAGAGTCAACCTCCTTGCAACAATCCTCCAAATGATCCAGTCAATGACCTGATGAAAGCCATTGTGAAACCACAGAGTCAGATAATTTCAGTTCAACTGGATGAATCCAACTTTCTGCTTTGGAAACTACAAATTGAAACAACAATCAGAGGATATGGGTTAGATGACTACATATTTGGTACTAGAATAATTCCACCAAAATATACAAGAGACAGTGAAGATAAACTTGTGCAGAATCCTGAATACATTGCCTATCAAAGGCAAGATAGTCTTGTGTGTGCATGGATGATGTCATCCATAAGTACATCTATCCTACCTCAATTAATTGGGTGTAAGACTGCTCATGAGGTATGGACAGCAGTTGAGAGAAATTTTTCATCTCAATCATCAGCCAGAATTATGCATTATAGAAGGCAATTACAAAATATGAGGAAGAATGATATGTCAATGAACGAGTATCTACTTAAGATCAAGAATCTATGTGACCAACTAGCCTGTGCAGGACACAAGATTTTAGAGTCTGAACATATTCTTTACATAATTAGTGGTTTAGATCAGGATTATGAGGCTGTTGTTGCTATAATTTCAACTATGGAACCTACTCCTACTATTCAGTATGTGTACTCTACACTACTTTCACATGAGGGAAGAATAGAGCACACCAAAGCTATCAATTCTGACCTATCTGTTAATTATACTTACAACAAGAATAGACAGCAAGAAAAGGGTCAAGGACAGGGATCAAGAAATCAGTACAACAATCAGAGAGGAGGATCATCAAATAGAGGTGGTAGAAGAGGTGGTAGGAGTAACAACAATAGTAGAATTCAATGCCAGATTTGTGGAAAATATGGGCACAATGCTAGCAAATGTTATTTCAGATATAATTCTAACTATACTCTTTCACAGCAAAACAGCAGCAATAATGTGAATATGATCCATATGCAGAAAGAAGGTAGTAAAAATCAAGCAGAAGTGTTAAATTCTGAAACAAGTTCCATTGAAGAAACCAATGATGATTGCTGGTACCCAGATTCAGGGGCTACAAATCATGTTACCAACAATCTAAGCAATCTTAACTTGGGAAACAAAGAATATAAAGGTACTCAAAATCTTTTTGTAGGTAATGGTAAGGTTGCACATATTACACACAAAGGAAATGCAAGTTTAAATGGACCCAAAGAACTTATTCTAAAAAATCTTTTAAGGGTTCCTTCAATTAAAAAAAAACTTGTTGAGTGTTTCCCAATTTGCCAAGGATAATGATGTTTATTTTGAATTTTATCCTAATTCATGTATAGTCAGAGATATTCTAACACAGAACATTATTTTGCAGGGTAGTGAATACAATGGATTGTACATATTTGACATGTCAAATCATGAAAACCCTAAATGTAATGAGGAAAATTGTGTGATGACTGTCATGAATGACTCTGAATTCTGTAAAAAATTTGAAATGTGGCATTGCAAGTTAGGTCATCCTAGTTTTAAGATTGTTAAGCAAGTTATGAGAAATAACAATATGGATATTAATGAAAATTCAAAATCTTATGTTTGCTCATCTTGTCAATTGGGAAAGTCTCACAAACTTGCATTTCCTAATTCTAACACAATCTACACTAAACCACTAGAGTTAATTGCAATTGATTTATGGGGTTCTGCTTCTGTCAGTTCTGACTATGGGTATAGGTATTATATATCTTTTATAGATGCATACTCTAGATTTACATGGATTTATATGTTGAAGTCTAAATCTGAAACTTGCAATGTTGTCATGCAATATGTAAAAAAGGTTGAAAATATGACTGTATACAATGTTAATACCATTCAAACTGATGGTGGAAGAGAATTTTTACCCCTAAAATCATTTTTTGAGAAAAAAGGTATTAATCATAGAACAACTTGCCCATATACCTCTGAGCAAAATGGTTTAATTGAAAGAAAGCATCGACACATTGTAGAAACTGGATTAACTTTGCTTGCTCAAGCTTCTATGCCATTAAAATTCTGGCCAGAAGCTTTTAACAATGCTGTTCATCTAATAAATTTGTTACCAACTAAGGTTTTAAATTTAAAAAGTCCACAAGAAATGTTATTCAAAGTTAAACCAGATTATAATCACTTAAGAATTTTCGGATGTCAATGTTTTCCTTGCTTAAGGCCATATAACAAACATAAATTGGACTTTAGATCAACTTCATGTACTTTTCTAGGGTATTGTAATAGTCAGAAAGGGTATAAATGTCTGGACAGTTCAGGCAGAATATATATTTCAAGACATGTTAAGTTTAATGAGTAGGTGTATCCATTCAGTTGTTTGAATATAAAAACAACTGAAAGAGTAATGAATCCTCGAATTGTCATACCTGATATTCCTGATGAAGTTCAAGTAGCAATGCCAACTCAACATGTGAAGAGTGGCACCATTACTAGCTCTCAACACACAGTGCCCCTAAGAGAGCCAGGTCAAGAGCATATTGATGATACTAGTGCTGACAGTCAAATTATTGATAATCAAAGTCAAGCAAGTCAGGGAATGGACAGTAGCAGCAGTGATCAAACACCTGTTAGAGAAGTGCTAGACAATAATATCAATCAAAATACTGCTACAAATGATAATCTCAACAAACATCCTATGCTAACTCGTGCAAAATGTGGAATATTCAAACCGAAGAATATTAATTCTACTGTTTTGCAGGATGAACCAGTTTCTTTCAATGAAGCAATACAATCTGAAAACTGGAAAAGGGCCATGCATGATGAGTATAGTGCTTTAATAAAGAAAGGAACATGGTCACTGGTTGAAAAACCAGAAAATAAAAATATTATTGGCTGTAGATGGATTTATAAATTAAAGAAAAATTCTGATGGTTCAATTTCAAAATTCAAGGCAAGATTAGTGGCTAAAGGATATTCACAACAGTATGGATTTGATTTTTCAGAAACATTTTCACCTGTTGTGAAATCACCATCTATTAGAATAATTTTAACTATTGCCTTGAATAGAAATTGGACAATTAGACAGCTTGATGTTAATAATGCTTTTCTCAATGGTGATTTACAGGAGGAAGTATTTATGGAGCAACCTGAAGGGTTCATTCAAAACAGTAATAAAAAATTGGTGTGCAAGCTGAACAAGGCAATATATGGTTTAAAACAGGCACCCAGAGTCTGGTTTGACAAGCTGAAATCAACACTTGTCAAACATGGATACAATTCTACAAAATCTGATAATTCTATCTTTACAAAGTTTACTAATTCAGATTCTACATATATTTTGATTTATGTGGATGATTTTATTATTACAGGTAGTAACAAGACAGAGATAAAGCATATTACTGAAATTCTGAATGCTGAATTCTCTATCAAAGATTTGGGTGATTTAAGCTACTTTCTGGGTATTGAAGTTAAAAGAACATCTGAATCAGAAATCCATCTCAATCAAAGAAAATACATATCAGAGATTCTATTGAAAGCTAAAATGGATAAAGCCAATTCTCTGCCAACTCCTATGGTTATAAACAGTCAGTTATCTAAGCTTAAAGGTGAAGCTATGCAGGATGCAAGGTTGTATAGAAGTATTGTTGGTGCATTACAGTATGCAACTATTACCAGACCAGACATATCATACAGTGTCAATAAAGCAAGTCAGTTTATGCAGAACCCATTAGATACTCACTGGAAGGCTATCAAGAGAATTTTAAGATATCTAAAGGGTACTATAGATCATGGTCTTATATTAAAAGCTAGCAACACTCTAAATATAAATGCATATGCAGATGCAGATTGGGCAACTGATATAGATGATAGAAAGTCTACATCTGGATACTGTATTTACTTAGGAAAAAATCCAGTGTCATGGAGTGCAAGGAAACAGAGTACTGTGTCAAGATCCAGCACTGAAGCTGAATTTAGGTGTGTCGCAAGTGCTGCAGCAGAAGTAATTTGGATTCAATCTCTCCTAAGTGAACTTAAAATTAATTCAGAAAAGAGGGCTGTAATTTGGTGCGACAATATCAGTGCTATATCCCTCAGATCTAATCCAGTTCTTCATTCAAAGACGAAACATTTAGAATTAGATCTCTATTTTATTCGAGAACAGGTTATGCAGAAGAAATTGAGAGTCGGGTACATACCTACGCAACATCAAAAGGCAGATATACTTACCAAACCATTGTCAAGATTGAACTTTACCAGATTAAAAGAGGAATTGAATGTTGATGCTGCAGATCCAAAAGAACGATCCACCAGAATCATCTACATACCAGATTGACAACACATAGATGACGATGCGGCGGCTCACTTCAGCTGAAGATCTTTGAAGCTTAGATTTTTGAAGCTAAAGAACCCTAAAGCTCAGATTCGTTGATTGACTTAAGTTTTTCTCATGATCGCCTCTCGCGGCGCCATGATTCTCAGCAAACCCTAACCCTAGTTGGGTTTGACGGGGGGAGTAAAGAATAAGAGAAAAACATAAGTATTAAGTATATTAAGTATGGGCTTCCGCTGCGCAAATACAATATAATAAGTATGGGCTTGGCCCACTTAGCCCAATTGTAAAATAGTCTATATATTGTGATCTGTAATGAGTTGTAAGTTTATTATTCATTCTTCTTTCAATAATATCAAAATCACAAGTTCATTTCTGGGTCTAAACATTTTCTTCCTGCAAACATAATCTCAAATTCTCGATTCCAAGAAAGCAATTCTTGGAATAAAATTCCCCATTTCCCAACCTCAAGCTCGACTTTCCCCAATATAAAGGAGATGAAACGGTTCTTGAATGGATCAATCAAGCTGAACAAATTTTTAGATTTCACTAAACTGAAGAGCAATTATGGGTTGAAGTTGCTTCTATGTATCTCAAAAAAGATACACTCAAGTGGTATAGCTGGTATATAAAAAATGTCCAAGATCATCACAAGTGGGATGTATTCAAGAAAGAAATAATGGTTCGGTTTGATGATGAAGACATAGAGCAACCATATGAAGCTCTGGCAAAATTAAAATAGATAACCACTGTTTCTGCCTAACTATCTAAATTTAAGGGGTTATAAGCTACAATTGAAACTCTGCCACCGCAATTCCTTCTTGACAGATTTATTGGAGGGCTCAAAGAAGAGTTAAGGTATGATGTACTAACTTCTCGGCCTCAAACTTTTAAACAGGCAGTCTCTCTTGCAAAAGTGTTTGAGAGGGTTTGGATTCGAACCAGAAAAGGCAAGACAAATAAACCCTACACTTCTACTAAAGGTAACCCACCACAACCTTTTCTAGTTCCAAAAATGTACCAAAAAATTTGGAAAAAAATAATGCAGAAAGAGGGACTAGAAACAGAGGGCTGACCCCACAGCAAATAGTAGAAATGAGAAGACAGGTTATATGTTTTGGATGTAGGGAGCCATAGGATAGAAACCACAAATGCAGGAGTCCTCAAGTGCACATATTGGAAGGAATGATGACTTTTACAGAAATTGAAGGAGACAATGAGGATTCTGTATAAGTAAATGAAGAAAATCAAGACGAGGAAATGGGTGAAGAAACACATGTCATAACATTGCAGGCCATGTGTGGGATTCCAGCACTCTCTACTATAAAAGTTCAAGGAACAGCAAGGGGTAAATTTGTGCAAATACTCATCGATTCTGGATCAACTCATAGTTTCATTGATGAACAACTTGCTCATAAACTCAAATTAAAAATTGATGAATCCAAAACATATGAAGTTATGGTGGCAAATGGTGAAAAGCTCCAAGGATCTGGTATATGCAATGATGTTATACTCAACTGTCAAGGGTGTAAGATGCCGGTAGATCTGCTGCTATTACCGTTAGAAGGATGCCAAATTGTTCTTGGTGCTCAATGGATGAAGAAACTTGGAGAGATTACTCAAAACATGGACAAGTTGTTGGTTAAATTTACCTATGGAAATAAGAGGTGCATTTGGCAAGGTTAACAACAGCAAGAAGTTAGGTTAGTTGATAGAAAAACCCTTGGTAAAGAACAGTCTAAGGCACAAATATCCATGATGTTGTATGCTGTCAGTGAAATCAAGATGGATGCAAATAATGACATAATACACTCCCTTCCAAAAGAAATACAGAAGCTACTGCACCAATATCCCGAAGTGTTAATCCTTCATCCACCTTACCTCCTCAAAGATCACATGATCATAAAATTCCCTTAAAGACAGGAGCAAATCCAGTGTGCCTTAAACCCTACAGACATGGAAAACACATCAAAGATGAATTAGAGAAAATCATTAAAGACTTATTAGCTGAAGGCACCATAAGACATAGTCAAAGTTCTTATTCTTCCCTTGTTGTGATAGTGAGAAAAAAAGATGGCACATGGAGGTTATGCATTGATTACAGAGGTTTGAATTCCTTAACCATTAAAGATAAGTTTCCAATTCCTTTAGTTGATGACTTATTTGATGAGTTACATGGTTCTAGATTTTTTACAAAGCTTGATCTTAAATCTGGTTGCCATCAAATAAGAATGTGTGAAAATGACATACACAAAACTGCATTTAAAACACATGATGGTCATTATGAGTTTGTTGTTATGCCTTTTGGACTAGTTAATGCCCCTTCTACTTTTCAATCTTTAATGAATGATATATTCAGGGCTTATTTGAGGAAGTTTACACTAGTATTCTTTGATGATTTTCTAATCTATAGCCAGACAATGTTTGACCATATGCAACACCTCAGTTTAGCATTTCAGGTCTTAAAGTCAAATCAGTTGGTTGTTAAGCCTTCCAAATGCAGCTTTGCAAAGAAATCATTGGAATACTTAGGGCACATTATTTCTGTTCAAGGCATTTTAGTAGATCCAGAAAAAGTTAAGGTAGTAAATGAATGGCCATTTCCAAAAAAATCTGAAGGCTTTAAGAGGATTTTTGGGATTAACTGGGTATTATAGGAAGTTTATAAGGGGATATGGTCTAATTGCAAAGCCTTTAACTAAGATGTTCAAAAAAGATTCTTTTGAATGGACTGAAGAAGCCAGACAAGCTTTCAACACATTAGAACAGTGTTTGACTAATCCTCCAGTACTATCAATGCCAGACTTCTCAAAAGCATTTGTGCTCGAGTGTGATGCAAGTGGTTACGGCATTGGAGCTGTGTTATTACAAGAGGAGAAACCTATTGCTTATCTTAGTAAAGCTCTACAGGGAAGGAATCTAGCTATGTCCACATATGAAAAGGAGTTGATAGCCATCATTAAAACCACCAAAAAATGGTCACAATACTTAATAGGTAGACAATTTATCATTAGAACCGATCACCAGAGCTTGAAGTATCTTTTATCACAAAAGCTACATACTGGAGTACAGAATAAATGGTTAGCTAAGCTTCACGGGTTAGACTATAAGGTAGAGTACAAAAGTGATAAAGAAAACACAGTGGCAGATGCCTTATCTAGAAAGGAAAATGATGTTCAACAAGAGGTATGCTCTATCAACAGTACATACTCCATGGCTACAGGACCTAAAGAATACTTTATCAGCTTCAACATGGTAACAACAAAGCTTATTAAAATACGGTCAAGGATAGTTGTGTGAAAGAAAATATAAACTAGTAGATGGGTTGTTATTTCACAAAGGAAAGTTGTTACTGGACCATCACTTAACCAGCCTACTACAAACAGTGATTGAAGAGCATCACTCAATGCCTTTAGGAGGACACTGTGGGATTAAAGGAACATTGAAAAAAATCAAACAAACGTTCTACTGGAAAGGAATGAAAAGAAGTGTTGAGTTCTATGTTAAATCATGTGATATTTGTCAGAGAATAAAAGGAGAAAACATACTACTTCTTAGATTATTAAAACCCTTACCCATTCCTAAAAATGTTGGCAAGACATATCAATGGATTTTATCAACTGTTTGCCTAAAAGCCATAAATACACAGTAATTTATGTAGTGGTTGACAGATTGAGCAAATATGCTCATTTCTTTCCCCTTAGTCACCCATATATAGCTAAAGAAGTGGCTAAGGTTTTCTTTAATGGTGTCTTCAAATTGCATGGGATGCCAAAATCAATAGTAAGTGATCGTGATGCTTTGTTTACAAGCAATTTTTGGCAGGAACTCTTTAAATTACAAGGGTGCAAGCTTAAACTAAGTTCTGCTTACCATCCATAGAGTGATGGACAAACTAAAGCCATAAATAAAATATTAGAAGGGTATCTGAGGTGTTTTGTGTGTCATCGACCCCACAAGTGGAATGAATGGCTTACCCTAGCTGAATTCTAGTATAACACAACCTGGAAAACCTCCATTCAAATGACCCCCTATAAGGCAGTTTATGGTGTTGATCCACAAGGGTTATTACGTTACGTTCCTAATACAGCTAAGGTTGAGCAAGTTGAAGAAATTCTTTTCAGCAGAGACATTACATTGGAATTTTTAAAAGACAGTCTAAAACTTACATGGTATCGAATGAAAAAATATGCAGATTTAAAAAGGACAGAAAGAGAATTCCAGATTGGCGATTGGGTGTATTTGAGGCTACAACCATACAGGCAAACCATTGCTCACAATTATAGGACACATAAACTATCTCTTAAATATTATGGGCGTTATAAATTTTTGGAGAAAATAGGTTCAGTAGCTTATAAGTTGCAAATGCCAGAGAATGTGAAAATTTACCCAATTTTTCATGTGTCACAACTAAAAAAAAGATAGGTACTAATCTGATTATACAAGATAACATACCCGGCTTTGAAGAGGAGGTGGTACTTCAACTAGAGAGGATTTCAGATCGTCAAATGATACCCAGAAATGGCCAATCAGTGGTGCAAATCCTAGTCAAATGGAAAAGCAGAACTGAAGAAAAACGACATGGGAGGATTATTGGCCAATGATTAGACAGTTTCCCACCTTGGATCTTGGGGCAAGATCCATTTTAGAAGAGGAAGGGAGGTGTAACAACTTATCCATTTCCGAATTATGTATAAATCTGGAAATACAAAGGAATAGGTAAGTTCACCAAACTCCGGCGAAAAGTTCATCAGAGACTCTCTCCGACATGACCATTGATAGAGAGCTTGAAGACCACATTGTAATGGTTGAAGGTGATAAAGCAATAAAGGGTTTAAAGGCACCTGCATAGATGTGTCACTGTGCACGTGCACAGTGATATATGGTTAAATTCTGTTAGTCAATAGAAACCCTTGTAAATTGATCCATTTTATTTCGAAAACTAATGTGTTTATGACAGTTGTAATGCCTCATATATAAAGGCATGCTTATTGTACATCATAATCAGTTAATGAAATTTCAGCAAACAACCTCCTTTATGTTCGATCTTATTCCCCTTAAACCCCTTTCAACTAATCTTGTATCCCCTTCTTCCTCTGACATCTTGAACCCCCGTCTGATCGTCTGAACCCTAACCTGCGTTCATCTATAATCCTCTTACCTACACTGCTACCTGTATCTTTTTTATCTCCTCTTACAAATTCTTCTATTTCGTCTCAAACATTCTACACCGGCATTATCTTCCACAGCTCCATCAAGGATGGCTATTGGCACAACAAATTCTGAATCTGTTCATAACACAATTATAGATGAAAATATGACTAAGAAGGGAAAAGTGGACGAATTGCATAGCTTTTTATGTTTTCGAAAGCAAAACTTATTATAAATTCTTGAAAGACTATATTGATAGGAAATGGAATATGAAAGGGGTTACCAGCTGTTTACTAGGAAAAAAGGTTTTAATTTGATTAAGTGCGATAATCTGAAGATCGTGATAAGATCTTAGCTTCTGGCCCTTATTTTTATAATAAACATCTGATTTTTATGAAAAAGTGGAAGCCATGAATGAAATTATCCAAGGAATTTCTTCACTCGGTTTCTATTTGGATTAAACTACCCTAATTATATTTAGACTTTTGGACATCTGAGGCTCTGAGCAGAACTTCTTCATTACTGGGTCACCCTATTAAACTTGATAATTTCATTGAAGATCTTATCCATATTTCAAATGCTGGGATCTTGGTTGAAGTAAATGTTGAGTTTAGTTTCCCTAATAGTATTCCTATTAAATGTTGCAATGGAGATATAATTTGGCAAAAGGAGATATACGAATGAGTACCTGATGTTTGTTCTTTTTGCAAAGTGTTTGGGCATTCAAATGTAGTATGTAAATCTTATTAAAAAAAAATGGGCACCTAAAGAAAATATTAATACGAGTAGTGAAATGGATATTGATAATACCCTGAGTAATCAGAGTAAAGAGGTCTTGCTCATACTGTTAAGAATGATGTTCAGATCTGTATTGAGGTTCCAAAGAAGAATTCAGAAAAGAAAGAAGAAGCGATGAGGCCAGTAGGAGTCAGTGAAGAGGATGTTAACGCATGCATACAAGAACTGAATAAGATACAAGATTTTAATGAGGAGACTCATGTGGCTCCTAAAGTGTATGGGAATGTAGGTTGTAAGAAAGATATTGACAGTAAGTCAAATAGGAAATCTGATGAAAAGGTAATTGATATAGAAAAAGAAGTAGGCAGAGGCAACAGTTTACTTCAGGTATCCTCAGATTCTCAGATTAACCTGCCTAGCAATAATCAAATCCAGTTAGCTATTAATGACTTTAATGATAGTATGATGGATGATTCTGACTGGTCATCTATTAGTTTTAGAAAGAGGATAAATATGCATAAAGCAATTAAAGTAAAAGGTGATCCTCTGGTTGAAAATAATCCTGAATGGTTAAAAATAGTGTCTCATGTTAGAAATAGATCAACGTCAAAGAAAACCAAGGAAGAGGGGGTAATCAAGGTGGTGTGATTAATGAGGGTATTTCTAAGAAATGACCTCCTTTTTTTAAGCTTCTGCTGAATTATCTGATACTAATTGTGTTGATATGGTGTTTAGGTTTTTCTCTTGTTGCTTGCTTTTCTTTGTGGTGCTTGATAATTTTGGATTCTTGTGGTCTACTTTCCTGGGAGATCTGTCGTATTAGTTTTCAGTTGGATATCTACTGTGTTTGTTGAATCTGCTTCTATTGTGATCTGCTTGGGTTTCCTTTTTGGTGTTTTGGAGTGGTTGTCCTTGACTTGGTTACTACGTTGCTGCTTAACGCTTAGAGCTTCTTAATGTGTTGTATTGATTGGCAAGCTAGTTTAATGTGTTGTAATTTTTTTGAGCTTACTGTGTACATTTGGATTGAGTTGGACTTCTTGTTTTATGTATAGTATTTGTTTTTTGTTGTAATTTGTGTCCAGCTTGATCCTTTCTTTGTACTTCTTTTGTAATATAAGTACCCTTTCATTTCAAAAAGAAGTTTGTTAATTTTTATAAAGTTAGAAAACTTAGTTGAATTTTAGTAAATCTTAACTGTTTTTTATAAACTTTTATAATTTTAAAAACTTAACCATTATATAATAATTATGTATTCATATCCTACAACCATATTCTGATTTCAGGGCGATGTCGCTTGGTAAGTATATATTCATATATTAAAAACATATTTTAAATTTATTGTATTCATATAACTTTAGATTTATGTAAATAAAGATAGAAAATTAATACAAGGAATGACCAGTTGCTTTAACCGGTATGATGCATATATAATCCCTGAAAAAATTGTAGGACACATTAAAATGTGCTAAACTAAACTTGAAGATGTGTTTTGATAGGACATCATTATGTCAGTTAAAATCATATGTCCAAAGCTCTAAAAGACAAAATCAAACACCTTATTTGTATGCTTAAAAAATGAAATGTGTGCGCAATACGGAAGTTGGAATCAAAATCTATTTCTATAATATTATTTTAAAACTTCATTAAACAAATAAGGTACAACTGAAACAATGTAATTAACTAGAAAATGGTGTAATAGAGTGGTGTTTAAAATAGAGTACTATGTGTACTGCAAATTTATTTCCTTCTTATGTATATTCCTATGATGGCTTTGTTTTTGGTATTCTTTATGTATTGTTGTGTAGCATCTCACTGATGAGGTTCTTGATTCATGAGCCCTTATGTTTATAAGTAGTTTGGTATGTAGTGAAAAGGTAGACCAAAGCAAGCAATTTGTTTTATATAAGAGTATGCACGAACCTATCAATCACTAATGCGAAGAACAAATACCAGTTTCCTAGGAAGCATACTACTGATGGGGTGTGTCACTCAACAGACAGAGAACTTATCTATCCTGGGTCCTATTGGAACAGGAAATGCGTAACACAGACAAAAGCGAAGCGCAGGAGACCTCGCAGCCCAGTATATTAATTGGCCAGCATAAACAGACCTCGAGGGAGGAGTTAATATCTTGAGAGTGATTGAAACCTCCTATTGAGATTGAAATAATCACTTCCAAATTTCGAATCAAGGCCAGTATATTAACTGGGGCGAGGAGACTGAAGCATGAGGCAAGCATAAGTGAGATCCGACTGATCCAAACTATTATAAACATTTGGGAGGCGCCAATATATTAATTCGAAATGTTCCACTAGTTGAAAGAAGAGAGTGAGGCGAGCTCTGTAACCAGTTCACTTCGAGTGAACAAGAGCAGTTACATTTAGGAGCGGAGCGAATAGGCCCTCAGCCAAGGTATATACCACCTACTCTATTGACTTAAATATCTAGTTCACTAGGTAAGATCTTTATTTTCAGTCATGTTCCGCGTGCTTGATGAGGCGCTACGAAGGTTGTTTTGATAAGCCCCTCTCTATTCCATTTTCCATGTTCCTTACTCGTAGTGGTATCTCTCGATATGCATCCCGTTATTTCATAGAAGAATGATAAAACATCGTGATGCCAAGACAGATCAATTAGTAAGGGCTCTCACCATTTTCACTTTTCAAATGAATCGGCAAAAAACGAATTTTTAATTTGAATCGATGGTCAAGCGTTGCTTGTTACAGTCAAATTATTAACTGACTTTAGAGCACGATGTGTTGAGTTGGGGGATGTCTCTTATATGAAATGTGGATGGCCACTATAAAAACTACTTAACTTTCAAAAAAGAATATATTAAACAAATATCTGCAATTTCAAACTGAAAAAAAGTAAAAAATAAAATGTAGTAATCAATTTATAATGCAAACATTCGTAGACAAATGCCTATTCAGGTAAGTAAAAGAATTTGTAATCAGTTTCTGTTTTGATTACTTCGAATTTGATACAGAGAGAGATTGTAATATTGTGAGGAGAAAGACTTTTGTTTTATTTCAGAATTGATAACATAAAGTATTGTACAATGTTTCTATTTACAAGCATAGAAACAGATATATAGGCTAACAGACATGGGCCCGTATATTTTCAACGGTAAAATAATAAATGAAACATTTGGGCTTCGGTAATATATTAGGCTTTGGTATGTTGTCCTCAAATATACGAGTACCCGATGTCTTATTCGTACAGAAACCCTAGCGGCCGACTTTCTCATGTATTTTGTTTTGCCCCCTCAAATCGATATTAGGGTTCGTCTTTAATGGCGACCAATGCATTGATTCTCCCCTTTTCTTCTCTCTAATAAAGAAATCAGTGACTTTATCATCTTCCTTTTTTCGATTTAGCTTGGATCTATCTTTTTGAGCTGAATTTCTTTTACGTTGGCCAATGGTTTGATGAAATATGTGAGTTTTGACTTTGGATTTTGTACTTTCTATTGATCTTTGAGATATTGATGGCTGAGTCCTTTGATTTTGGTCTTTGCTGGAGCTTGTTCTTCACTCAAGTCTGTTACTTTCAGATCTGTTCTGAACTTCGTGAAATTCAGGCATGACAACACTTTTGTCAACGTATCTGCACGTTGGTAAGTAGCATGTACGTGTCTATCTTCAATATTTCCTTTCTGGATTTTTTCCCTTACAGAGTGTTGATCTATTTCAATATGCTTTGTTCTTAAGTGAAGTACTGGGTTAAATGACATATAGACTGCACTTTGATTGTCGCACCATAATACTGATTTGCTAGTTGGAATGTTTAGTTCAATTAGTAATGATCTTAGCTATATTATTTCTGCAGTAGTGTTTGCAATGCTTCTGTATTCGGCTTATGTGCTTGACCTGGATATTGTTGACTACTTCTTAGAACACCATGATACTATGTAATCCCCAATGTATAAATAATAACCAGTAGTTGATTTTCTATCATCTGGGTCTGAAGCCCAGTCTGCATCTTAAAAACCCATGATATTGAAGTTTTTGCTTGCCTTGATTGTAAGACCGTAGTTTTATTGGCTTTTAAGTATCTTAGTACCCTCTTTACTGCCTTCCAGTGAGTATTCATTAGAGCCTGCATGAATTGACAAACTTTGTTAATACCGAACACAATATCAGATCTAGTGATAGTTGCGTACTGTAAAGCACCAACTACACTTCTATATTGTTTTGCATTATATTGGGTTCTCCCGTGTGTTTTGAATACTGTTGATCATACGCATTGGTTACCAATTTCCATTGTCCATCTTTATTCTGGAAATTAGTCATGTTATATATTTTCTTTAAGATAGAACAATCTTTGTTGATGATCTTGTGTTTACCTCTATGCCCAGAAAATAATTTAGTTGTCCCATATCTCTTATAGAGAATTGTTTGTTAAGTTGCATCACAATTGTATTGATCTCCTATGTGTTATTTCCTGTAATGCAAGATCATCAAATATATTAGAATGTATATAGTAGAATGATTGCTAATTTTAAAAATAGAGAGTTATCTGATTTGGCAGATATGAAATTCATTGTATGCAATGTATTTCTTAATCTATCAAACCAGACTCTAGGAGCCCCTTTTAAGCCATATATGGCCTTGTTGAGCCTGCACACATAATCAGATTTCTAATTGTATCCTTGAGGTTGTTCCATATACACTTCCTTTTCCCAATATGCCATTCAAGAAGGCATTGTTGACATAGAACCATCCTTTTCTTACTGCAGTAGTAAGTATAACTCTGATAGTTAATTGCTTAACTACTAGTGAGAAAGTTTCTTTACAGTCGAAATCCTATTGTGGTGTGTACCCCTTTGCCACCAATCTTGCTTTATATCTTTCAATAGATCCATTTGACTTCCTTTTGATTCTGTATGTTCACTTGCATCCTATAATATTTTTATCCTTTGGGGGTTTGACCAGTTTCCACATTTGATTTTGTATAAGAGCCTGATATTTAGCGTCTAGTGTTGTCCTCCAGTTGCTGTCAGGTTTAGCTTGATCATAGCTAGCTGGTTCATCAATTAGAGTGAAAACAATGTATAATTTGGGTTTATAATCCCACTTTTGGCTCTTGTGATCATTGGATCTGTGGATGTCGATTGTGGTTGAGTGCAAGGTTTATCACTTTCACTTGAATTTTGACTTTCACTTTTTGTACTTCTGATTTGTTGACCACTGACACTTTGATCTTGATTTTATGTTTCAGGTGAATCGTTGTGTAGATTAGGTGACTGAACAGTATCATTGAGTGGTTTTGTCCTTTCATGGATTCTCACAGTTTCATCTACACTTAATAAATCTGAATATACAGGTAGTGGAGGTATAGAAATTTTTGTATCATATATTTTACCTGTGGTTTTGATATTCTCAGATTGATATGGGAATATTTCTTAATTGAATACAACATGTCTGCTTATAAAAACTCTTCCTTTATGATCTATGCATATATAAACATTTTTGATTTTGAGCATACCCTATAAAGGTACAGGGTTTTGACCAAAATTCAATTTTGTGTCTGTTGTATTGTCTTAAATATGGGTAATAAAGGCATCCAAAGGTTTCTAAGTAATTATAATCTAGTTTAATATTCATTAGATTTTCAATTGGACTGATTCCTTTCAGTGCTTTTGTTGGTACTCTGTTTATCAAATAAACAGCAGTACTGAAAGATTCAGGCAAAACTTTAATGTTATTTTATCCTAAGCTAATAATTTTAAACCAGTTTCTATTATGTGTCTACGTTTTCTTTCAACAAGTCCATTTTTCTCAGAAGTGTGGGGACATGTTGTTCTATGAATTATTCCTCTTTTTAGAAAATAATCTTTCAGTGATTAATATTATGCACCAGCATCAGAATGAATGATTTTAACCTGTGAGTTGGCTTGTTTTTCTACCTGAGTAATGAAATACACTACCATGTTATGAGTTTCAGACTTGCATTTCATAAAATATATCCATGTATATATACTAAATGCATCCACATGTAATACTTATATCCATAATCTGAATTAATTGGTGCAGGACCCCACAAATAAGTAGCTATCAACATTAGGGGTTCTGTGTATTCAGTGTCAGAGTTACTAAAAGGTAATTTATGACTTTTACCCATTTGGCAATAAGTACATATGTGAGGTAAAGATATATCATCATACTTGATATTAGCAAGAATCTGTTTAACAATACAATATTGGGATGACCCAGTTTATTATGCCACATATTAAAAACATTGTTTTGTTTTTTACAATTTATTTCACTTTGATTACACAGTAAGTTTTCCATTATATTGCTGCACTGTTTTTACTGAATTTGTACAGTCCCTTCGCCTCATTGCCCTGCAATAAAATGTTCTTAGTAAGTATGTCCCTAACTAAGCAATATTTTGAATAAAATTAATAATATACTTGATAGTTATGTGCAAATTGAGACACACTTATAAGATTTTTCTTTATATCAGGGACCCTTAATAACTTGTTTAAAATCAGATGCTCATTTCCAGAAATGTAACCACTACCAGTATGAGTAATGTTAATAGGCTTACCATTTCCCATGCACACAAATTGTTTACCTCGATACTCTTTGCACCCCAAGTTTAAGTTATCTGGATTGTTGGTTAGATGATTTGTAGCCCCTAAATCTGGATACCAACTGTCATCATTGATATGCTATATTCTTACTATCTCAGTTTGATTTGCAGACTTGTTATCATTTTGTGTATTCTGATCTTGTTGCATCTGAGCCACATTTTCATTTGGGTTTCCATTTCTTTGATTGTTTGCTCGTTGAGTTGGTGTAAAACTTTGATTAAATCTGAAGTAACATTTGAATGCTTTATGGCCTACCCTTTCACAAATTTGGCACTTAGGTCGATTACCAACATTGTTATTTCTGCCTCTTCCTCTAGATCTGCCACTAAATCCACCTCTTTGAGTTTGAAAATTAGTTCATGAGTCTCTGTTTTTGTTGCTGCTAGAAAAATCAATGTTCATATCAGTTTCTTGAGACTTCTTTCTTTCCAATTTCGCTTCATGTGTAAGTAGAATAGAATGAACATCCTCCATTGGTGGTGTTATTTTTTGTGATGATATTATTGCTTCTACTGCTTCATACTCACCATTGTGGCCATTAAGAATAGTTAAGACTTGTTCAGATTCAGGAACTTTATGACCTGCAGCCTCAAGTTGATCATAAATTGTCTTGATTTTAGTCAACTCGTATTGCTATTATCTTTTCGTGAATTGTGTAACCAAATTTCATTGGCAGAATTGCATCCAACATCCTGAGGTAGTAAATTGTTGCTTATTGATGGCAGCAACCAAGCACTAACGAGTCTGTCTTGCCTATGATATTTGGTATATTCTTCATTGATGATTAATCTGTTTTCTTGATCTGTATTGAACTTTGGTGGTATTTGCAGGGTGCCATATAGATGTCCCTCGTGGCCATATTCTTCTATGGTAATTTTAATCTGGAATTTCCATAGTAGATAGTTGCTTTCTTCTAGTTTAACAGTGATAAGTTGACTTAGAGGAATTATCACTATTTTAACAAGTTGATCAACATTGAGGTTGGCTGGTTGGTTTTGAGATGAAGATTGATTTTGTGATGCTGTAGAACCAATTTGAGGTGCTGAATCACCCATGATAAAGGATCTTGATTAGGATTATTATGAATATAATTTGAATGAAGAGCTATCTCTTTCAAAATGCCAAAAGCAAGAAATTTGACACAAATGATTTGCAACCTGATGCCTATCAAGTGATGATAAACATTTTGATGACTGGCACTGGTAAGGCAATGATCTTGTAATGATTTCTTTTCCTTTCTAGCGATTTGATTTAGGTTTCTCTAAAACAATCTGTTTAGGCCACAATAAGATTTAGATCAGATGCAGCCTATCTATGATATTCCGCGAGGCACTGATTTGAATCTGGCTAACTCTCAGATGATGAGTTGATAACTCAGATGAGAGGAAGACCCAAATGATGAAATCACTGTGATGGGTTTGAAATAAACTTTCTCCTATGAATTTGATCGAAAAGAATGCTATAAAGCTTACTATGCTCTGATACCATAAAAGAATTTGTAATCAGTTTCTGTTTTGATTACTTTGAATTTGATATAGAAGGGATTATAATATTGCAAGGAGAAAGATTTTTGTTTTATTTTAGCATCGATAACATAAAGTACTGTACAGTGTTTCTATCTATAAGCTTAGAAACATATACATGGGCTAATAGATACGGGCCTATATATATATATATACAATGGTAAAATAATAAATGAAACATTTGGGCTTCGGTGATATATTGGGCTTCGGTATGTTATCTTCAAATATACCAGTATCCGATGTCTTCTTAGTACAGAAACCCTAGCAGCCGACTTTCTCATGTATTCTACTTGTAAAAAGTTGTATAATGTTACTTATTCGGTACACATTATTACATTCAAATCTGATTTGATAAACAAAATGTTCTGTAACTATTGTAATGATTTAAAATGGATACAAACATGATACTTGATGCTATTATAGTGTTCACAGAAATAACCTAACCACAAAAATGAACTATGAATAAGTATTAGTATTCAAATATGGGTTTCTTATATATTTCTCTCGAGAAACTAACAAACTTAGGTTTGGTGGGATAGTTGTCGCTCATTGCATAATACATCTTGATATGTTTTCGCACCTGATATATTCAGTGGACATTGTTGAAGTTTGCGATACTATGTGTTAGATTGAGGAGGATATTTCGGGATATTTTGAATATTTAGGATCTGGAGGATATTTTCAGATCTGGAGAATATTTAGGATCTGGAGGATATTTCGGATATTTCGAATTTAGAGGAAATTTTGGGAATTTCCATATACTTTCCTATGTCTACATAAGCTACATCGGATCCAAAAGGAGTAGGGTACAACAAAATCAAGAGATTAGATCAAGGTTTATTCTAATTAGGGTTTAGGCAATCCTAATCTTCTTCAATTCCTTTCTCCATAAAATCATTTTTTTAGTAAATTTGATCATTGTAATCAATCTCTTGTACTCTTCTATTGATACTAATAAAGGTTTCTCTCTCAAAGTGGACATACACTGACAAGACGTCGGTGGAACCACTATAAATCCCTGTGTGATTTAGTTTCTCGTTACTGCTCTATTATTTCCATTGTTTGGTGATTGTGATTGGCTTGGATAAGATTGAGATTATTCGATTGGTTATTTCTGCACTATTACGACGATCTTGTTTTTTTCGCGGCATTGGGGATTTTTGATTTAAGCGGTCTTGAATCAAATTTCTCCTCAACATTTGGTATCAGAGCATTGGTGTTGGTAGATAGTTGTAGAAATGCCGAAATCATGTTCAAATAATCCACCAATAGTTGGTCCAAGTGGTGTAGCTCCTTATGTACGTGGGTCGTATGCAGCTGCTGGTTCACAATTGGTTATCGACAAGTGGAATGACGATAGTGATTTCGAAAAGTGGCAATGGAAGATGAAAGCGGTTCTAAGGCAGAATCGGGTACATCGGGTGGTGTTTGATACACATTTATTACCAGAGTACATCTCAGATGTGGAGAGAGAAGAAATGGAAGAGTGGGCATTCACTACACTTCAACTTGCCATGGGGGAGAATGTTATTTCCGAAATTAGTGGTGAGACGACTGCTAAAGGTATTTGGAACAAGTTGGAGGAGTTGTATATGAAGAAGTCACTCACAAATCGACTGATCTTGTTGCGGACTTTATTTACCTACAAGATGAAGGAAGGAACTTCGCTAAAGGCGCACTTAAATGTGTTTGATGATTTGCTAATGAAGATGAAGGCAGTAGATTTGAAGATTGAGGAGGAGCAGAAGGCGATGATATTGTTATGTTCATTGCCTGATCGCTATACTGGGTTCTCAAACAGTTTGATCTAAGGTCGGGATACATTGACTCTAAATGATGTCAAGACGGGTCTTCTTAGTGAGGAATTGCGAGATCAGATGAAGGAGCTGAGTGATGGTGGTAGTGGTGCTGGTAATGGTCAAGGTTTATTTGCGGAGGAAGAAAAGTCAGAGAAGAAGGGAAACTGGGGGCGTTCTAAATCTAAGAAGCCCGGTGGAAGAGGAAAATCAGAAGAAAGAAATGGCAAGTGCTTTATATGTAAGAAACCTGGTCACTGGAAGAATGAGTGTCCAGACAAAGGGAAGGAGGAAGTAGCATCTTCATCAGTTGCGGTGGAGAGAAATGTTAGTGAGGGAGTCGTAGATGTTTTGTTGACAGTAGCATCAGATGTTTCGGGCAGCGATTGGGTGTTTGATTTGGGGGGCTTCATATCACATGACGCCTAATAGGAATTGTTTTTCTTCTTATGTTGAATGGGAAGGAAAATCAATTGTTATGGGAAATGGTGCAGTTTGCAAGTCGAAGGGCATTGGATCCGTGAAAATTCGGATGTTTGACGGAGTGGTTCGTACTCTCACTAATGTGTGCTATGTTCCAAGACTACGGAAGTCACTTATCTATTTGGGACAGTTGGATTCTTTAGATTGTAAGATCACCATTGAGAGTGATAGCTTGAGGGTTTCGAAGGGTGCGCTTGTGGTTATGAAGGGTGCTAAAACTCATGGTATCTATTTGCTTCAAGGAATGACCGTGGAAGGCGAAACTTGTGTTAGTCTTGATAGTTCTCGTGGCTTAGATGTTACACGGCTGTGGCATTTGAGATTGGGTCATGTCTCGGAGAAGAGTTTAGATGTTCTTCATCGAAGGGAGATGATTGATGGTGTGAGTTTCAGCAAGTTGGAGTTTTGCGAGGAATGTGTCATGGCGAAGCAAACTAGAGTATCATTCGGTGAAGGAAAACATGATTCAAGAGGGATTCTTGAGTATGTGCACACGAATATTTGGGGACCAGCGCTTGTAGCTTCTTTGGGAGGAGCAAGATATTATATTTCTTTCATTGATGATTTTTCTCAGAAGGTTTGGGTGTATGTAATGAAGGCCAAGTCGGAGGCATTTGCAAGATTCAAAGAATGGAAGGCTCTTGTAGAGAATGAGAGTGGAAAGACTTTGAAGGTTCTTAGGTCCGATAATGGCGACGAATATGTTTCTGGAGAATTTTTGAATTTTTGCAAGCATCATGGTATTCGGAGGCATTTTACTACACTGGGAGATCCGCAATCTAATGGAGTGGCAGAGAGAATAAACCGAACCCTACTAGAGAAAGCTCGATGCTTGAGATTGACATCGGGTTTGTCTAAGGGATTTTGGGCCGAAGCTTTGTCAACAACAGTGCATATTATTAATCGAATTCCGTGCTCGGCTATTGATAACAAAATTCCTGAGGAAGTGTGGAAGTCGAAGAGCATTGACTTGAGTTATTTTTGTGTATTTGGCAGTCCTGTTTATGTGCATGATCTGGGGAATGATAAGCTCTCATCTAGAGCTTTCAAAGGGATTTTTCTCGGTTATATGGATGGTGTCAAAGGTTATCGGATTTGGAATCTGGAAACGAAGAAGGCTCTGGTTTCTCGTCATGTTACTTTTGATGAGTCAGCCATGTTCAAGGAGAACGAAGGCTCATCGGATGTTCCGGATTTGGTTCATGGTGAATCAAAGGAGAAGGAAGTTATTCCCACTTTCAGGCCAAGAGAGAGTAGAGTTTTTGGAGGTGCTTGCGAGATGAATGCGATTGATGTTACATCACATAGTCTAGAGGATTCCTCTGGTAGTGTTGGTGATGTGCCCGAGCCTAGAGAAGATTCAGTTCAAGGTGGAGCTGAAGGAAGACCGGGTGATGGTATTGCTACTCGGGTTGGTCGTCGTGCTATAAAGCCACCCGAAAGATATGGTGATTGGAACTATCTTAGCTTCTGTGAGAATTTAGACTATGCTCTTCATGTAGTCCAAGATGAGACGATGGACCTTGATGACGTCATGGATTCGAGTGATAGCTCGAAGTGGATTTGCGCCATGGAGGAAGAGATGCAGTCGTTGATGAAGAACCATGCTTGGGAGTTGGTTCCACTTCCTCAAGGAAACCGTGCTATTGGGTGCAAATGGATATATAAGGTGAAGGGCGATGGAAGATACAAAGCTAGGCTAGTGGCTAAAGGGTTTGCACAGAGGAAAGGAAAGGAGTATGATGAGATCTTCGCACCGGTTGTGAGGCATACTTCTATCCGGACATTACTTGCATTAGTTGCTATTTACAACTTGGAGTTGGAGCAACTAGATGTGAAAACCCCCTTCTTGCATGGAGACTTGGATGAAATCATCTACATGGAGCAACCGGAAGGGTTTTTTTGTAGAAGGTAAGTCAAAACTAGTTTGCAAGTTGAAGAAATCACTACATGGTTTGAAGCAATAACCTAGGCAATGGTACAAGAGATTTGATCATTTCATGCTTGAAAGTGTCTTCCATCGAAGCATCAAGGATGCTTGCATTTACTTCAAGAGGTTAGGAAATGATTGTTGGGTGTATTTACTCTTGTATGTAGACAATATGCTCATTGCTTCTAAGGACAAGGCAGAAATCAACAAGTTGAAAGAAAAATCAAAGGCGGAGTTCGAAATGAAAGATCTTGGAGAAGCAAGGAAAATCTTGGGCATGGAAATTGAAAGAGATCGAAAGTGTTTTGAGTTGAGATTGACTCAAAAGGAGTACATTAAGAAGGTGCTTTGCCGGTTTAGCATGGAGAATCCAAAGGCGTTAAATACACCTTTATCTTTGCATATAAAGCTTTCTAGTAAGGGATCACCTATCGAGGAGAAAGACAAGGCTTATATGGTAAAGGTGCCATATGCTAGTGCGGTTGGAAGTTTGATGTATTCCATGGTGTGTACAAGACCCGATATTGCAAATGTCGTCGGGGTGGTTAGTCGATATATGGCTAATCCGGGGAAATTGCATTAGGAAGCCGTGAAGGCTATATTGAGATACTTGAAAGGCACAACATCTCATTGTCTTGTTTTTGGTGGTAGTGATGGATTGAGCTGCAAGTTAGTTGGTTATTGTGACTCGGACTACGACGGTGATAGGGATCGGAGGAAATCAACTTCCGGGTATGTCTTCACACTTGGTGGTACGACCATTAGTTGGAGATCGAGATTGCAAACCGTAGTTGCTTTATCCACTACGGAGGCGGAGTTGATAGCCGCTATGGAAGCGGCAAAGGAGGCACTCTATTTGAAGCGACTATTGTGTGACTTGAGTTTCGAACATGAGAGTATCGATGCTTGATGTGATAGCCAAAGTGCTATAAATTTGGTAGAGAATTTGGCATTTAGCTCACGAACGAAGCATATTGAAGTGAAAGAGTCATTTCTAGTATTCATGGATGAAGACAAGCAAGTATGCCTTTGGAAAGTGCACACAAAGGATAACGCGACGGACATTTTCACTAAGGCCTTGCCGATTGGAAAATTCGAGCATTGCTCGAACTTAATTCGCTTGGAGAGATGCTAGGTGCCACGTGGTGGCACAGTTGAGAGAGAAACTTGGATGTAGAAGAGTATCGGTGAGAGGTTGGTGTTCTGTCTTCATGGTAAGTACTCGTTTTCACTCCCGAGTACATTATCTTTTGGTGAGACTGGTTTAGGAGTTGGATGTTTCAACACTTCATTGACGAGTGGGGGCTATGCCTGAACTTGTTAGTGAAGTGCAATGGGCGGTGACTATGCCGGAGTTCACTGGGGAAACATTCAAGCTTTCTTGATTGAAGATAGAAGGGAAATGCTTGGGTACATTGAAGTTTGTGATGTAGATGGATATAGTATCGAAGTGGAGTGTTGAAGTATGCGATACTATGTGTTAGATTGAGGAGGATATTTCGGGATATTTCGAATATTTAGGATTTGGAGGATACTTTCAGATCTGGAGAATATTTAGGATCTGGAGGATATTTCGGATATTTCGAATTTAGAGGAAATTTTGGGAATTTCTATATACTTTCCTATGTCTACATAAGCTACATCGGATCCAAAAGGAGTAGGGTACAACAAAATCAAGAGATTAGATCAAGGTTTATTCTAATTAGGGTTTAGGCAATCCTAATCTTCTTCAATTACTTTCTCCACAAAATCAATTTTTTCTAGTAAATTTGATCATTGTAATCAAGCTCTTGCACTCTTTAATTGATATTAATAAAGGTTTCTCTCTCAAAGTGGACGTACACTGACAAGACGTCGGTGGAACCACTATAAATCCCTGTGTGATTTAGTTTGTCGTTATTGCTCTATTATTTCCATTGTTTGGTGATTGTGATTGGCTTGGATAAGATTGAAATTGTTCGATTGATTGTTTTTGCACTATTACCACGATCTTGTTTTTTCCGCGGCGTTGGGGATTTTTGATTTAAGCGGTCTTGAATCAAATTTTCTCCTCAACATTTGTTGAGTTTTGGCATTCCCTACGTACCGTACACGCTTCACCGTGTCTATCGGAGTCAACGGTCGAAGTCTCTCATGCCGACGTCCCGATTGAACATCCCCATCACCTCCCATCGAGCATATAATTTGGTATTGGCAAGCACTTATTGTAACAAAAAGAATTCCCATTGTTACATGCAACCAATACCATATATATACTATGATTTTCCTTAATATCTTGCGATGTGGAACAATTTGCCCGTTCAATCCACGCACCAACTCCATTCCAATGCGAGCCACACCTAACAATCTCCACCTTGACGAGCATTTGCTCAAGTCACCTTTGGAGTTACACCGTGAGTACTCTTCACAGTTGGTTAGGCTGCTACCCCCAAGTTCTCATAAGCAGTGGGGGAGATAGACTGCTTATAACCGTATCTCCACCTTGACGAGCATCCCATGCTCAAGTCCCTTTGGAGCCATGCTTCGGTCATGCTACACATACCGATCCCATCGAACCATGGAGCTCTGATACCATGTTGAGTTTCAGCATTCCCTGCATACCGTACGCGCTTCACCGTGTCTATCGGAGTCAACGGTCGAAGTCTCTCATGCCGGCGTCCCGATTGAACATCCCCCATCGCCTCCCATCGAGCATATAATTTGGTATTGGCAAGCACTTATTGTAACAAAAGGAATCCCCATTGTTACATGCCACTAATACCATATATATACCACGATTTTCCTTAATATCTTGCGATGTGGGACAATTTGCCCATTCAATCCACGCACCCACTCCATTCCAATGCGAGCCACACCTAACAAACATGATGCTCAATAGATCAAGTTCAATCGTAATTGAGATTATTGAGATTTACATAAGATAACTCTACATGTAATTTTCTTATCTTTATTGAGCTACCTCAGTATCTTAGTTGTTTGCCTGCAATCAACAATTGGAATGTACATGTGTTGCTGACTTTCAAATAAAACATATAAGACTAAGTACTTTATCTCAATATGATTGCACATGCACACAAAAACTATACATATAAATAAACATACATACACATGTATTCATATGACATAACTCATAAGTCCTTATTTTATTTTCTTTACATTCTCCTTACCATAAAACTTGTAAAAAAAAGAAGACCTAGACTAATGTAGTAGTATAGTAGTAACATTATATATCATGCTCCAAGGGGTTTGTAGAATATCCAAGCATAAACTGCCATCAGCATAAACTTCATATACCTCACGAAGTAAACTTGTCAGGTTAATTCTCATGTATGCCTAATTAGAAGCCTTGTTGTATGCTTAATTATTAGCTTGTTAAATGCTTGATTATGGATACTTAATCAGTAATGCTGTAAGAGGCTACAGCCAAATTCTATAAGTAAACAAGGGAAATGTAACAATTGAACACTTAAGCAGCACAAAAGGAAAATGTTTACGACTTGAATATGCCCCTACATTTTTCAGTGCTACACTATTCAAGATCTAACAAATCTACGAGATGATTAATCCACAGTATGAACATCTTATCCATATACCAAAACAATGAGATACTTTGAAACACCTAACAAAGCTTTGGGATGTTAATATCTAACACTCTTAAATCACAGGAAGAAGAAATTTGCTCTTGTTTGGATCTGTCTGAAACCAAAGTAGAATACATTTAAGATCCACTTAAAAAAGGGAATTAATAGTCCGATGAATATAACATATAACAATTCTGTTGCAGGATCCTAATGGGATAGAGATTGTATTTTAGCTACTTTTAACGTTGATGATTTAGCACTTCGCTTTTGGATCCATTAGCGTAACATGACTCCCTTCACAGGCACCTTCTACGATGACAATCCTGACTTGTTCTTTAGTTTCATGTAGCAATACTTATGTACTCTGTTATGATGTCTATGTTTGTTAAATTTAGTAACGATAGTGTCACTTCAAACCAGGATGTTACTCCGTGCATGTGCGGAGTACCAGAACCTTTATCTATAATGAAGGTGTTTGCGGTCACCTAAAAAACCGGTTAGCCTTGAAAAGAACAAACAAACAACAATTCTGAAATATATTAAGCAACTGACCTACTGTAGGTCACCTACCTGCGTAAAGTGGAAAAGAAATATCCCTTTCATTGTCAGCTCAAATAACTTTGTTCCAATATAATTTTGAGTCTCTTGATTTAGCAAAGCAACATTATTGGTAGGTACTTCTGAGCACAGTAAGAAATCATAAAAATGCAGCTCCAAGTACTAAGAGATCTACTCTATATCTATCAAAACATTGATAGTCAATAAAGTAAAATATGTTGTATGATGATTGATGATTCAAGAATCGTTTTATAACCATTTATGTAAGATTATGTTCATCATCTGACTTGTAATTTCTCAAGTCTTTGAAAGTTGATGGGATATCCATAAACCACACAAATATACAAAGCAGATACCACTAGCTACTACTCAAATATAAGACTTAAGTTATTTAACCATATACTTAAATTAGCAATTTTGGCATATTACATACGAAAATAATCCATTGTCAAAACACACTGGTATGCCCCTTACACGCATACAATTCCTCACATCGAATACAATGTGAAGAAACATATAGAATGAGTGTCACATGTTAAAAAGGTCCGCAATCACTTTGCTAAAAACATAAGGATTGTCAAATATGCATACAAATAAAATAAAAGTATCTATGAGTAATTAGTAACATTCACCTGCTACAAGCTTGCTGGTCATAATTTTCGTGCTTGAGAATACAAATCCCATTTGAGCTGAATTTTACAACTAATTAAGTCGAATAGCTTAGCAAATCGATGTTCAGTTAACATTATTACATTGTTTAAAACAATTTGTTGATTGAAACAATAGATGGGAGATAAAAATAGCTTAAACAAGACTAACATGTCATGGTAAATGAATTATGTAAAACTAAATTAAAAAAATTAGAAATTGGGAACTCTTAAATCTAAAATTAGTCGCTTAGTTTAGGACCAAAATTTCCAAAATTTAAAATTAAAGGGAACTCGAATAAAAATCAGGACAATGTTGTAGGTACCAAATGCGATTATAAAGTTAAATTATGGTTTATTTTCCATGAAGTTTCTTCCTTTGAAAAGCTAGATACGTTGTATATGCATATATATATATATATATATATATATATATATATATATATATATATATATATATAGGGAGTGGATAATAAGAAAATACTTCTCCCACCTAACCTCTAATAGAAACAACAAATAAAGCCAAAGTTAACATATCATAACCAATACGAATGGAGAAATAGGTCAAGTCCAAGAGATGGATTGTTGAATTTTTGATTCAAAAATTTATGAAGATGATGTAATCGATTGATCAATTAATTGATTTGATTGATGGATTGGTGTGATTGATTAATTGACTTTATCATAGAAGAAAAGAAATAAATGATTATATTCTGTAGATATTTTGAAGGGGCAATTTGAATATTTACCTAGGTATTCTATTCTCTTATATATGCAGCCTTCTTGGTTGGATCAGACATCAAGGAACCATATGAGTCATAGGTTTGCCGTCATTCTTCATCACTTTTCTTCTCCAAGAATATTTGTAGTCATCTAAATATTCTTTCTTTTTCTCAAAAAGGTTATTGATTCATTTGTATTTTGTTCATTTTTGGTTTTGACCCATTGTGTATAAACAAAATTTGTTTTTGCATTATGCCATAAATGACATTCTGCAACACAAAAAAAATGTCGGCTTGAGCCTAAAAAATGTTGTTATAGGTCTTTGGCAACACTTTGCTATGATGCAATTTTCACCGTTGCTGCTGATCTCAAAGGCAATATTTTGACTATATAAGGCAATATAATAAATATTGTTGCAATAGAACCCTATTTGAGTCTATAGCAACATCCTAGGTATCTGTAGCAACATTTCAAAAACGTTGCTATAGATATTTATATTAATTTTTTTAAAATAAAATATAATATAACAAAAAGGAGAATTAAATGCTACTACATAGAATTAAATATTCAAACACTATTTTTATTCAAATAATTATTTTATTTCAACATTTGAAATAGTACATATTTCTAACTCCACTATTTACAATTCACTATTAATAACATAGTCAATCATATATACAGATGTTTCTCACTACATTCCACTCAACTCACTCAGTTATACATACTCAATTATATATACATTCACTGACATCGACACACTAAGTCTTCTTGTGCTTCAATCCAGTCCAGTCGTATGTTAAATATAAATTTATTATAAATTTTATTTGCCTCCGAATTTTGGTGTGTTTCTCATCATTTTTCTAGACTTGGTCTGATATATATACATTTATACAATTCTAGACTACTTGTAATATTTGCAATGATACACTGTAAATACCACAAGGCAGACTGTATCTCTAGTGCTTATAGAACAACCACGGCACAACTATATTGGTTTGCTGATCAGAACCAACATTTAAAATTAGCTGATTCTGAACTGCCACAACTCATATATAGTGGTCTGCTGATAGAAAATTTATGTCTGACATTCAAATAGCTCACGTATATAAATTACACATGCATGATACATGTATATACATACATGTGTATGCAGATGCATTAGTCGGATATGCCAAATAACAAGGAATAAAAGTCAGATTGGTGTATATAAGAAACATGTGTCATGAACAAGTCGAACCAGTGCACATGTACAAAGAGCTCAGTGGCATCAAATCAATGACATAAGGAAGCACTATATAAATGGTCAATACTAGAGCAACAATGAATAGGCCTGCATGTACTAAATAGTTGATACCTCAGCATTGCATATATTGCACTTTTAATTCAAGACAACAACTTAAACAGGATTTTACAACACAATTGCATAAGTAAAGTACTACCTCATATTACACTAGAGTTTAACTATATATTTCAGTAACCTTTCAATTTTATTCAGACATAATTGTAACGACCCGCATTCTACGTAATTGAGGATCGTAGAATATTTATTTCATTCACATACGAAGTCGTATGGTCATGTAACTTTGGGGAACGACTATTGGGGTCATTTCCCATGTTCATGATTTTTGCCGAATTTTAAATGACCGTTTTGCCCATGACGAATCTTGTTTCGCCTATAACTTTTGAGTGGTAAGGAGTTTTGACCTAAAAACACTTTCATTGGATTCAAATGATGATTTACTTTCCGTAAAGTGGTTACATTAATCAAACGGACTTAACGTTTGAGAGATATGGCTGAAACAAGGTTTCGAAGGTGAAAAATAGCTTAACCGGGCTTAATAGAGTGATTAGCAGCTAGGTCCATAACCCATTTCGGGATTAGGGTTATGAGAGGCCAATAACAAATTAACCTATATGCTTGATGTTTTGATCTGGTTGGTTAAATCTATATGTTGTTACTGTTGTTTGAGATGTTTTGTGATTGTTTAGTAAAGTTAGAATGGTTGAAAACGTCGTTGTATGGCGAGATTGGATGTAACAAGATTGCTGGAAAAGTGCCAGGATTCCGAATCAGATCGGATCGGATCGGAGAAGGGAGATCGGATCGGATCGGATGGACCGAACCGGACTAGACCGTGGCATAGGAGAGAAAACATGGCAATAAGGAAGGCCACTTGTATGGAGTTGGAGTTGGAATGGAGCGCCGAACCGGAACGAGTTAGAGTCACGAACCGGAGCATGCCCACGAACCACGAGCCGAGGTGTCCCACGAACCGAACTGCACGGAGATGATGAATCTGAACCGAATCGAGGAATGGGATTGAGCCGTACCGAATGGGGAGCTTGTGCACCATATGCCTGAACCAAACCAAGTACGCCGAACCGAACCGGGTTTGAACCTCTATTACTACTACGCGACGACTCTTTTGAAGACCAACTCCAATTTGACCAAAAACCCAAGATGCAAAGAAATTCCAAATGAGAAGTTATTACTCAGGATCCAGATGGGAACCAATAAGTTAACTTCATGAGTTGGGTTTTGCTGCGGGGCGTGTGCAAACGGGTTATCGATATCTATAACTTTGATTCACTTTTAATGGGAGGGGCATTGACTATGGACTAGTGCGGTGGGGTCAAAGTTGTATGGAGTCGGACTCCATCAGTACCCCCAAGGGCAAAGTGGTCGTATTAAGGCTTGGATGGAGCTGAACTCCGTCATGGCCCGAAATGGTTCTGGTGATCAAAGCGGTGGATATCGTATACTTTACTCACTAAGTGAGAGATGTGAGGATGATTGCTATGTTTGATGTTTGCTATCACCATGACACACACACTCCCATTTTTACACCATATGTTAGTGTTACCTTAGAGTATTGTACATCCTGTTGTGCTAACTCTTTGGTTGTAGGTTCAGGTTCAGTTATGATTATTTATACCTGTTATTGTTTTGTTTTGCTGCTATCGCTCATACCAGACTTTTGTCTGACCCAGAGTTTTATGTCTCTTCTTATTACTTTGGGTGCTCCTAAACGAGCATACTAGAGACAGGTTAGGTGGTATGCATGAGTAGCTGTCCGGAGACGAGCAGGAGGCTTCCACATGCTATTTACATATATTCTCCATGTGTTGTTACCGGTCACTACTTTAGGCAGTAGTAGTGTACCTTTTCTATTTTTCTTTAGAGACAATATTTTGAAGTTGTAATAATGATGGCTTGGATCATAAGCTGTATTTTGGATTCCGCTGCTATGATGATTTAGTTCCAAGTTTATGCACTGTCTCACTTGTTTTATGTCAAGTTATGTTATTATTATATTTTATTCCATGCGCTGTGAGATATACTACAAGTTCTTTAATGATTCATCGTTCCAACCCTTTTCTTTTGACGACTGTCCCGTGCTAGTCGGGCATTGGCACAACGCATTTCGGGGAAATGTCGGCTGGTCCGGGGCGGGCCGTAACACTTGGCATTAGAGACTAGGTTGCGTAGTTAATCTAGGGGAAGACATCAGGAAGAGATAGTATACATATATGAGAGCGCATATTTGTGATATTTTGGTTTTCAAAAGCTATATATATACTATTAGTATATCTAAGGATGAAGTCGTATTGCACTTGCACCACTAAGGAGAGGGTTAATCGTTTTCTCTTTACTGACTGAACGATGATCCGATATGCGAGGAGTACGGGTTCAAGGGCCAATAATGGGAATGTCCCTGATATGAGGATGATGTTTACTACCTTCATGAGAGAGATGCTTAGGGATGTTCAGGGAGCAGTTCCTAATGCCGCTAATAGTGGTGGTGCAGTAGCGCAGGCGCCTCGAGCCGATTTCGCCAAGCTCTATAAGGATTATACTAGTCTTGGTGGGAAGCCGTTCCATGGAACGGAATCGGCTACAGAGGTTCAAGATTGACTTGATAGTTGTGAGCCCGTCTTCGAGGATTTGGGGATCGAGGATGCGATGAAGAGAAAGCTAGCATCGCGTCAGCTTCAAGGACGGGCTATGAATTAATTGGCGGAATGCTATTAAAGCAGCTACTCCCGAGGATCAGATTACCTGGAATCAGTTTAAGACTCGTTTCAGTGATTAGTTCATTCCAACTGCTCAGAAATCAGAATTGTTTAGGAAATTCTTGGAGCATAAGCAGAATGGTAGGGCAGTCTTGGAATATATTGCTGAATTCAATACCTTGTCTAAATATGGATTATCCCTTATAGATACTGCTGAGAAAAAGAACGAGAAATTCATAATTGGCTTAGATGAGTACTTGGGGGAAAGACTTATAAACCACATCGATGAGACATTCGAGTCTATTATGGGAAAGGCATTGAGATCAGAAAGCCTTTACCCTAAGTCAAAAACCGAGGTTGCTATTGCATCTGCAGGAGATCCAAAACTGCAGGCAAGCGGTGGAGGCAAGAATAATTCCCAGAACAAGAGGAAATAGAACCAAACTAAGGATGGTCAGAAAAAGAGGGATAAGAAAGATACATAGTGTTATAGCTGTGGCAAGAAGGGCCATTATGCCAAAGAATGTCGAGCAAAGCCAGCGGACAGGAAGTGCTTCAATTGCTACCAAGTGGGACATCACAAGGACAAATGTCCACAATCCCCAAAGGAGAAGCAGATCGTGAAAGCTTATGCTACAACACTGTTCCTTCTTCGTCGAATGCCCCAACTGTGGTGGAGAAAGGAAAGGGTGTCGTTATTCAAGGTATGCTTTCTACTGATGATGTTCCTGTTCGAGTATTGATTAATACTGGGGCTTCCCATTCCTTCATATCTAGTGACATGGTAGATAGGTTGGGATTGGAACCCGAGATTGTCGATAGACCTTTAGTTGTGACGGACCCGATTGGTGGTTAGACTAACCTTAGTATGATTTGTCGTAATTTGGTCTTATCGAGTCATGGATGTATGTTTGCTTGTGATTACTTTGTTTTGGGCTTTACTGAGGCTGGCATTATTTTGGGAGTCGATTGGCTCCAAAGGTATGGGGTGGTGGTAGACTGTGAGGGGTCTTTAGTAACCATTAGAGAGGATGATGTGCGGAGGGTACTGTTTGGTCGCCCACTTGGTGATGGGGTGATGGCTAGTTTTCTAAATTCCTTCGACATCCCACATGATGAGTTGTCAGATGTGCCTATTGCTGGTGAGTATTCGGACAACTTCGGGGAAGTGACTGGACTTCCACCACACCGAGAGATCGAGTTTTGGATTGATTTAGTGAAAGATGTCAGACCTATAGTGATGCCAGTTCGTCGTATGGCGCCAAGGGAGCAGCGAGAGCTTGGGATGCAAGTAAGCAATCTTTTGAAGAAGGAATTTATCCGAAGAAGTGTTTCCGAGTGGGGGAGCACCAGTTGTGTTTGCTACCAAGGCCGATGGTTCCCTTCGATTGTGTGTGGACTACCGTGAGTTCAATAAGGTGACGAGGAAGAATAAGTTTCCTCTTCCACAGATAGATGATTTGTTTGATCGGTTGAGTGGAGTAAGAGTGTTCCCCAGTTGGATCTCACGATAGGTTTTCATCAGCTCCGAGTAGCAGCTGAGAGTATACCTAAAACGACATTTCGGACGCCATCTGGATTCTATGAGTGGTTGGTCATGCCATTCGGGCTGACCAATGCACCAGCATATTTTGTGGATCACACGAATAGGGTATTCAGGGATCAATTAAATAAGCTTATTCTTATGTTCATGGACGATATCTTGGTTTATCCGAGGACAGAAGAAGAACACAAGGAACATTTGAGGACAGTGATGGAGGTGTTGAGGAGACATCAGTTGAAAGAAATTTTTTCTAAATGTCACTTCTAGAGGAGGGAAATGAGATTCTTGTGCCATATCGTTTCAAAGAATGGTATTGCCGTGGATCCTACGTAAGTAACTACGGTGCAAGATTGGTCTGCGCCCAAGAATGCAACAGACGTAAGAAGTTTCTTGGGGTTAGCTGGATACTATCGTAAGTTTATCCAAGACTTCTCCAAGGCAGCAACACCGTTAACTTAGTTGACCAAGAAGAATCAAGCCTTCGTCTGGGACGAAAAGTGTTAGTATGCATTTAAAAGTCAAAAGGAAAAGTTAAGGTGTGCACCAGTATTAGTTATTCCTAAAGGGAACGAAGAGATGACGGTATACACAGATGCCTGTGGTACCGGACTAGGTTCTGTACTGATGCAAGGAGGTAGATTTGTAGCTTATGCTAGTCAGCAACTGAAACCGCATGAAAAGAGAAATCCTACCCATGATTTCGAATTGGCAGCGATCGTGTTCACGGTAAAGATGTGGAGACATTATCTCTTGGGAGAAAGATTCGAGTTGTTTATCGACCATAAGTCATTAAAGTATTTTTCTTTCAAAAGGACTTAAATCTTCATCAGCAGAGATGGTTAGAATTCTTGGCTTCATATGATTTCAATATCGCATAAACACTCGGGAAGAGCAATGCGGTAGCTGATGCATTGAGTAGGAGACATACCAATTTGAGGGCTATGTTTCTTGAATGGAAGCAACTGGAGTATATTGCGGGATATGATTTCAGACCTAAGTGTGAACTAGATCCAAAGATGTTAGCAAATTTAACGATCAGATCGACTTTGATAGAGCAGATAGGTTCCAGTCAAAGGGACAATCCTAATCTATTGGAAATCATCTCTAGGTTAGAGATGTGTATCGACCGTGAGGAGATGAACAAGTATGGGCTTGATCAAGAGGGACGGCTTCGAAAGAATGGGAGACTGGTTGTACCCAACATTAATGGATTGAGAAATTAAGTGCTTAGAGTTTTTCATCACTCGAAATTGACTATACATCCCGGTGGTAAAAAAATGTATCGAGACATGAAGCATACCTACTACCGGGAAGGGATGAAGAGAGACGTTGGGAAGTTTATATCCAAGTGCATGAATTGCCAATTAGTTAAAGCCGAGCAAAAGAAGCCAAGTGGTTTGTTACAACCGCTGGAAATTCCCGAATGGAAATGGGAACAAGTCTCAATGGATTTCATTGATGGTCTACCAAGGACTAGATCGGGTCATGATAGTATTTGGGTGATTGTGGATCGACTGACCAAAAGTGCAAGGTTTATACCCGTCAATTCGAATAGAACAGTAGCTAAGTTAGCGGAACTATATATGAAGTGGGTAGTGATATTCCATGCAGTACCCAAAGGTATTGTAAGTGACCGAGATTCGTTATTTACTAGTGGGTTTTGAAAGAGCTTACAAGAGGCGTTAGGGTCAGAATTACATCTCAGTACTGCATACCATCCTCAAACTGACGGTCAAACAGAGAGGATGAATCGTGTATTAGAGGATCTCTTAAGGGCTTGTATATTGGACTTTGGGGGATCATGTGATGGCCACTTGCATCTAGTTGAGTTCACATATAATAATAGTTATCAATCCAATATTGGTATGACTCCATTTGAAGCTTTGTATGGAAGACCATGCAACTCACCATCATGTTGGTTGGAAACCGGTGAATTTTTTTTGCTTGGACCAGATGTAATAAGGGAAACTTCAGATAAGATGAATGTTATTCAACATTGGATGAAGGCTGCCAAGATAAGTAGAAGAGTTATGATAATAAAAGACGAAGAGAATTGAAGTTCTCCATTGGCGACCTAGTATTCATCAAGATCTCTCCATTAAAGAATGTGATTCAATTTGGTAGGAGAGGCAAGTTGGCACCAAGATTTGTTGGTCCATTCCCAGTCCTCGAGCAAGTTGGGAATTTAGCGCATAAAGTTGGATTATCTGACAAGATGGCAGGAGTTCACGATGTATTTCATGATTCCTAGTTACAGAAGTTCATGCATGATTCTGATATGACTATTTCACCAGATAAGTTGGATAATATCGAGGTAGAACCCGAGGCAGTTGGGAGCCGCAGGACGATTCGTATTATTGGACACGATATGAAACGACTTCGAACAAAGACAGTGGAACTAGTCAAGGTCCAGTGGGGAGGTAATGAGAATGACTGTACTTGGGAAACAGATGAGAACATAAGGAAGTCATATCCAGAAGTCTTTGCATGGTAAGATTTTAATCGTGATATAGTTACTCCCTTGTTAGTAAACTGCATGCTAGGATAGGCTTGTTGTGTTGTTATGTATGTTTGATTGTTCGTAAATGGCTGATAGGCATGTGGGGCACCATTGTATGTTTTGGTTAAGGAATTTCGAGGGCGAAGTTTCTTAAGGGGGAAGAGTGCAAGGACCCGCATTCTACGTATCGGAGGATCATAGAATATTTATTTTATTCACATACGAAGTCGTTTGGTCATGTAACTTTGGGGAAAGACTATTAGGGTCATTTCCTATGTTCATAATTTTTGCTGAATTTTAAATGACCGTTTTACCCATGGAGAATCTTGTTTTGCCTATAACTTTTGATTGGTAAGGAGATTTGACCTTAAACCATTTCCATTGGATTCAGATGATGGTTTACCTTTCCGTAAAGTGGTCACATTAATCAAACGGACTTACCGTTTGGGAGATATGGCTAAAACAAGGTTTGGAAGGTGAAAAACAGCTTAACCAGGCTTAATAGAGTGATTAGCAGCTAGGCCTATAACCCATTTCAGGATTAGGTTATGGGAGGGCTGAAAGGATTTGGGAAAACATTTCATTTCAGTTTTCTAGCCGCCACTTACATCTCTTGAACCCTTGCAATGGCCTCCATCTTCTAAATCACTCCCAAATCAACATTTAATCACATATTAAGCAAAACTACGTCAAATCAAGGCGGATTAGCATCAAATCAGAGATAAAGCTAGTAGAACACATAGGAACTTGACCCAAATCAGTGGAATTTTCATTCTATAATTTATTTGTGGCTAAGGTGAGTGATTTGCACTTTTATTCACTAATTATGGCTAATTTGGGGTGATTAGTGATAATTAACAAAATTGTGCATCATAAAAATCTAGAAAAATATATAGAAATTCTTAAATATTATTTTATGCCTCTATTAGAAATTTGGGTTAATTTAGATTAAATTTGCTAATCCTATGGTTAAAACATGCTTAAAGGGATTAAGGGGGAAATCATGCTATTTGGGTATGTTTGACCTAAACTAACCTATATGCTTGATGTTTTGATCTTGTTGGTTAAATATATATGTTGTTACTGTTGTTTGAAATGTTTTGTGATTTTTTAGTAAAGTTAGAATGGTTGAAAAACGCCGTCATATGGCGAGATTAGACGCAACAAGCTTGCTGGAAAAGTATCAGGATTCCGGATCGGATCGGAGAAGGGAGATCGGATCGGATGGACCGAACCGGACTAGAGCGTGGCATAGGAGAAAATATGGCAATAAGGAAGGCCACTTGTTTGGAGTTGGAATGGAGCACCAAACCGAAACGAGTTGGAGTCACGAACCAGAGCATGCCCACAAATCACGAGCCGAGGTGTCCCACGAACCGAACCGCACGGAGATGATGAATCCGAACCTAACCTAGGGAATGGGATTGACCCCAACCGAATGGGGAGCTTGTGCATTATATGCCCGAAACGAACCGAACCGGGTTTGAACCTCTATTACTACTATGCGATGACTCTTCTGAAGACCAACTCCAATTCGACTAAAAACCCAAGATGCAAAGGAAGTCCAAATGAGAAGCTATTACTCAGGATCCAGATGAGAACCAACGAGTTAACTTCATGAGTTGGCTTTTGCTGCAGGATGTGTGCAAAGAGGTTATCGATATCTATAGTTTTGATTCACTATTGATGGGAGGGGCATTGACTATGTTCCAGTGCGGTGGGGTCAAAGTTGTATGGAGTCGGACTCCATCAGGACCCCAAGGGCAAAGTGGTCGTAGTAAGGCTTGGATGGAGCTGAACTCCGTCATGGCCCCAAATGGTTCTGGCGATCAAAGCGGCGGATATCGTATACTTTACGCACCGAGTGAGAGATGTAAGGATGATTGCTATGTTTGATGTTTGCTATCACCAAGACATGCACACTCCCATTTTTACACCATATGTTAGTGTTACCTTAGAGTACAGTACATCCTATTGTGCTAACTCTTTGGTTGTAGGTCCAGGTTCAGGTATGATTATTTATATCTGTTAATGTTCACATTTACTGCTATCGCTCATAGCAGACTTTTGTCTGACCCAGAGTTTTATGTCTCTTCTTATTACTCTTGATGCTCCTAAACGAGAAGACTAGAGACAAGTTAGGTGGTATGCATGAGTAGCTGTCCAAAGACGAGCAGGAGGCTTTCACGTACTATTTACATATATTCTCTCTGTGTTGTTACCGGTCACTGCTTTGGGCATTAATAGTGTACCTTTTCTATTTTGCTTTAGGGACAGTATTTTGAAGTTGTAATAATGATGGTTTTGATCATAAGCTGTATATTGGATTCCACTGCTATGATGATTTAGTTTCCAGCTTATGCATTGTCTCGCCTGTTTTATGTCAAGTTATGTTATTATTATATTTTATTCCATGCGCTGTGAGATATACTATAGGTTCTTTGATGATTCATTGTTCCAACCCTTTTCTTTTGACGACCATCCCGTGCTAGTCGGGCATTGGCACAGTGCATTTCGGTGAAATGTCGGCTGGTCCGGGGCGGACCGTCACAATAATACTATGCAAAACTGGTGAGTATTTATACTCTTGTTTGAACATATCAGGTTGTAAAGAGAAAAGATTTTATACTCAAAGTATTACCCGCTTTATATCAAGCATGACTAGGTTATATTTATCTCGAGTTCATGTGTATTTTATGTATCTTGTACCCAACATATCAGCCTATATACAATAAGTATGCATATAGCTGTCAGATGGATAACTTATATAAAATATAATACCAACAAGCATCTGAACATGGCCCTCTTCCTCTTATAAATCCAAACATATACTTCTTTACACATAGCTTTAACAAGCTTCATTGTAATTGCCCAGTTCCTTTAATTGTTTAACATTATAAGTCTATGGTGAATATTAATTCAAAGCTAGTTCATGTTACAATACACATCTTCATCAAAATCCAAATTTTCCACAAAACTCATTATCCATATTTCAGCATTTTAAATTCTTCATTCTTAGATTAAATAACAAATAAACACAGCCTAATACGTAAGCTCTTCCTGATGATTTACTGAGAATTCTAAATAACAAACCAGTATACTTTGTTAATTTACGCAAATATCCTGATGATGGTACACAAGAAATTTTGAAAACAAACAACATGTTCATGTGAAATTAGGTTATACTTGAAATGCCCAAATACTAATGGAAATACAGGTCCAAGATCTATAATTTATATAGAATTTTCAGTTCAAAAAAAATTATAATATAATGCATACAGGCTGTGCATTCAAAAGATAAACAAAGGCCATCCTAAACTAAAGCAACTTCACAACAACTAAGGTCAAATGCATAAATAAGACTAAATCCAAAGATACAGGAAACACACATGAGGAGGGGTAGTACTCAGACTTCTATGGTATTCTCTTGTTTCCATAGAAGTAAATATACAGGCAAGTTCAAATCGATATTTCAGAAGGGACCAATTCATAGTCAGAGAATTCATACGCAATTTATTCCAGAATAGTTGAAATATTCAACTCTATCTTAATCGAATAATCAAATCCAAAAATATAGCCAAATCGAGACCAATTCTAACACAAGAAATCAGAGATTACATAGGGATTTTTATCTTATAAATACACCATATCATCATCGACATTAATCATCGAAAATTTAGCAGTAAATCGAATATAATAAATTCGGAGAACTCACAAAGATCAGGAGATACTGAAGTCGCGATTTGGGACAGAGAACAAATTGTTCGACTGAGCATCGAGTAATCAAAGCAAAAGAGAACAATTTCCAGAGAATTTGAAGTTGCGATTTGGGATAGAGAGCATAAAACCTGGGTGGCCATCGAATGAAAGTAAAGGTAGAAAAAAGGAATTAGGGGAAGTGAACATACAAGCGTACGAAGGCGGAGAATTAGGGGAAGTGATTGGATCAACAAGTGGAGTTTGGATTGATGAGCTATCAGTTCTCCAACGTACAATTATAAAAATTTAAACGTTGGATTTGCCTTGGTATATTGATGTGAATCGCTACGTAAGATATAGAAAGGTTTGTTATAGAAACACTATATCAAAATGTTGCATCGTGTTACACTTGTTTGGCTAGAGCAACACATTTTTATAGCTAAGGTAACATAAAAAATATAACAATGCAGTAGGACCAAAATATTATAGCTATCGGGACATTTTAGCTGGCAAACACCTTACAAATCTGTTACAATAGGTCGTTTATAGCGTAGTGTTGGTGAATCAATTAAGAGGTTGGTTAGGTGGAATATTAGTGTATTGATATCATTTCCGATATATGTTGTATATAACCGTGTTGTATACACAATTATATGATTTTTGTTTGATGATAACAACCAAATAAATATTATTATTAATGTGTTTGAAATCGTGCTGTTATTCTACATCACATACAGGAATATCATATTTATATTTAATAGAATACGACTGTATAGATATTCATATTTTCTTACAGTATTTTATTTAACATAAATATTGTATTTCAAACACTCGAACAGTACAATTATTTACAACTCCACTATTTAATCACTTCACATAATTTGTACTTGTAAATACACAGTATACGATTAACAAATTTTGTTTGACGACAATAAAATAATATTTTATTTCAATCAAATTTGTTTATTACATGTATCAGTACAATTCTCTCACAGCTCCTCGGTACAGTTCATTCATTGTCACTCAGCTATACATACACAATAGATAAACAGTTACTTTTTTATATATATACATTGACTCATATACAGTTTCAGACTCATATTTGACACTATACACTGTCTTCTTGTCTTCAGTCTTCAATCTTCTGTCTTCACTGCTTACAGTCAGTCCAGTCATCACCTCCTTACCTGTCACAATGAAACACACACACACAGTACACTGCAATAGAATTGAAACAGAATATATGCGAATATAAATTTTATTTTTAAAATTTTATTTGCCTCAGTTTTCTGGTGTGTTTCTCATCATTTTTCATGACTTGATCTGATATATAAATATAGCACGCACACGATACATGTATACACATACATGTGCATGTATATACACATATTACAGTGCAGGGACAGGAAAACTCATCTGATGGCTGCATGTACACACGTGCATGAATATACACGTGTGCACTGCCTCGCCAACCAGCTAGCATCTGAGGAGTAGCCACAAAGACCATCTCGACTCAGTGCATATGAATATGGTCGAAAGCTCAAACAATTTTCAAAGCAAAGCTCAAGTATAAGATTAAATGTACAAGCATTGACATGGCAGCTAATGGTTCAGCAAAATGGTCGAGCTCAAGTATGCAAATGAACAAAACAGCTCAAATCAAACAGCATGGAATGGTCGAGACAGCCCAATTATGGCGCATCATATAATGCAAACCTCAGCATGGTGACATGAAGAACAGGCAAATACATAGCCAACTCAAGTGCAGACAGTTCAAGTGCAAAAGTGGTCGAGACAGTGGCGATACTTGTATCATGTCATCACAGCAAGCAAGTTTATGATTGGAGAAGCATGACTAAAGCAACTACACAAGAGAGATACAATAGTGCAGTAGTGAATATGCTCAAAGCAAGTGGAGCAGTGTGCATAAGTAAATGGACATCCAAGTTAAGTGGAACAAGTGCATGAATATAGCCACACAAATATGAAGCCAGTGTACTTTCAAGAAGCATGAAATTAACACAGTTCAAACAGTGTAGCACAACTGTATGGTGATATAACTGAATGGTGTACAAACAGCATAGTGGTCAAGATACATGAATTTCAGCAACAACAAAATGAATGCTAATGAACAAATCTTAGTGGAGCTCAACATGATATCAATGAGCAACTTAGCGGTTTCATGTGTAATTTAACAAGAAAGTGAACATGGCAAAACCAAGTGCAGCATACTATAAGTGGACATGTAAAGATATATGTGTGAACACAGCTTGGTGAAAGAATTGGCAAGACAAAACTGGCATGGATGAAATCAAGGAGGAAGCCGCATCAATCAGGAAATTTTTTCTAGGCAACAAAATTTAAAACCACTTTCCAGTTTTAAACAAATCAAGTGGAGCAGATTATTTGCCAAATTATTCCAGAAATAAAACGGCATTTATAATACAGTAAATGATTTTAGAACAGTGGTGAAAATGCATGCTCATCAGTGTACATCAGTGTTTGAAAAATAGTCAGTGATCAAAAAGGGAAAATCTTTAATTTGTTTCCAGAAATCAATCAATCAAGAATTGTTCAAGGGCACAACAAAACTGAAATCAATTTCCAGAATTAGCCGAGAGATGATTAGGAAATATATCAATACAGTTTTTGGCAAGTATTTAATGTTGATTCCAGATTGCCAAAAGTTCTTTTTTTGAGATAAATACACATGGAAAATCAGAATAAATCAAGTTTTTTATTTGGCAACAGTTTTAAAGGGAGAAAGTTTTTTTTGGGAAAACTTTAATCACATAATATTACTTGTCATTTTATTTTTGGCCAGAAATAATCTTTTCAAATTCAAGCAAGACAAGCAATTTTGTTTGGGACAATTTATTTCCAGAAAAATCGAACCAAATCTTTCTAGTTTTGGAATCAATCAAGTGTTTTTAAATCAACAAAGGATTTTCCAAGGCAACAATTCATCAATATCGCAAAGAAAATTTCAAAGGTGCCACAAAGCATTTCAGGAAAGCTTTTTAAAGCCAGGGAATCATTTTCATTCGAATTTCCAGTTTTGATTCAATCAGGAATCATTCAAGATTTTTTAATCAAGGCAATACAAAGAGAAATAAACGCAAGGGAAACTACAAAATCGGCCACATATTCAGATCGAACCATTCAACGAAATCAGAGATATTAAAGGATTCTATAATCCTATTTTAACACAAAATCATCAAGGCGATTTACAGAGGGATTTGAAACCGTCATGCCAAAAAGGGGAAACACGCAATCAACCAGAGCGAGTCAATTACAAGAAATCAGAGCAATTACGGTTTTTCTATAACCCTATAATACACCACTTCATCACTGGCAAAGAGATTGAGCATCCAAGAAATAAACGATCGAAAACCCAAGCATCGAAAAACCAGAGATTAATCAAAGAGAAAAAAAAATTCAAAGAATACTCACAATTTAATCCATTGTTTTCGATCATCTCAAACCGAATCGAAGCATCACATATCAACGAAATATTAAGCCATCAGAGCCTCGGTTTTTATCAAGCAATCGACCGATTTGGGGAAGGATTCAAGAAACCCTAAGCCGCCGCCATTCTTTTTTTTTCCACAAAGCAAAGAGATCGGGTGAAAGGAAAATAAATAATGGGCCGGCCATGTTTTAAATGGATAAGGGGATGACCCCTTTTAATTTAACACCTAAGGGGTTCTTTTGTTTTGATTTTCATTTTGTTTTGTTTTTGTTCTTAAATTCCTTTGTAAATAATTCTGAACAGTTTATAGAGTCTGTAAAACTCTAGGGGAGTTTTAGTTAGGAGTTAACTGACAGTTCTAGAATTCTGTAAAATCTAGGATATTGGTTACGGGTTGTAATCAAGGGAAATCTGCTCAAGGGGATATTGGCCAGTCTATGGTTTTGAGCGTAGGGTTAGAATAGGAGCAGGGTTTGCGAGTGTACATGGTCTTGTATGCGGGATCTGTTCTATCACCTAGTAGAAACCTTAGAAATGCAGCAGTAGGCAGGGTTTTGCCGAAGCTGGGTATATCTGTGTGTGATTTATTTTCTGCATTTCTGTTTCTGCTATATTCTGTGATCTGTTTATTATTTTAATATCCTGTCAGTTTTTCAATTCTATTTAAAAACTGTGAAAAACCCTATTCACCCCCCCTCTAGGGTTATTCTAGATCCAACAATATATTGTTTTCAATAAAATTCATCGTCAAGCGATTGGGTGAAAAGATCCTGTTTTTTGTGTGTTTTGTCAAACTTCCGCTTTGCACAAAATCCCAATAGTTGGTATCGGAGCTCAGTTCATCTCATAACTTGGAGTGGTTTTGGATTGAAGACTGCAGATATCGGAGATGATATTGCTTTCGTAGATGACTATTTTTGATGACAGATGTTGTGGGATTTAGAAGCCTACGATAGAGGATGTTGCATGTCTCAACGGTTTGATTGATGGAGATGAGAAGAAATCCTCTAATATGGGTAAGGTAAGATGAAGAAAACAAAGAAGAAGGCAGGTGACGGATGAAGAACCTAGTCCGCAACAAGGTGGAGAGGTTAATATAGTCACTGCTGATGGTCCTAAGGTGGAGGATCATTGTATCGACAGGGGTCTAGATGTTGATGATGCTCGAGGGATCCTGGAGATAAAGAGATCATGTCAAGTGGAAGAAGGGCGTCGTGTGGGAAAATCCACAAGTCAAAGAGCTTATGGTATTGCAAGCACTTTTAGACTGCTAGTTTTGCACGGTGCAACTCACACTACACCATATATGCTAATTAGGCTATGTTTTTAGCCGTATCTAAAGCAGTTAGGCAGGTAAAAAGCCGTACCAAAAACTGGCATGTTAAATTATTAGATACGGCTTTAAACCGTATCTCAGTAAAGTAACATACGGCTCTTAGCCATATCTAAAGTGTAATCAGACACGACCATTGACCGTATCAAATTATATGTGTGTGTACACACACACACAAATATATATATACACACATGTATATATATCATATATATACACACATGTATATATATACATATATATATATATATATATATATATATATATATATATATGTGTGTGTGTGTGTGTGTGTACAAACAGAAACTGTAGCACATATTTTTCATAACACAGCATATAACCACACATTATACACAGGAATAACACTATATATGTAACACCCCATGTCCATTAATGTCACTCACAAAGGGAACGCATTAACTTCTATGGAGCATTTTAAGTGAGTATAGAATAGAAACTTAACAACAAGACAGATATAAACAGTACTTGAAAAATTAAAAACTTTATTTCATTGCAGCGGAAAATACATATGTTTGATTATATCATCAAAACCAGAGCCAAGTACATAATATCCATCTTGACTAAATCAAAGTACATAAATTGAAAGACATAATCCCCAATACAAAATATCCATAAATAAAAGAGAGGCTGAACTTTACTTCAGCGATACAAGCAATCTTCTAAAAGCAAGAAGCACAGTTGTCCAACATTAAGCTCCATTGGTGCTAGTTCCAACCTGAGCACCTGGGGGAGGGGGGGGGGGGAGGAAGAAAAGAGGAGGAAACAAAGGGGGTCAGACATAAAGTCTGGCGAGTGCGATAACTTTAACAATATAATCACCTAAGTAACTAGGCTAAGGCATAAGTTGGAAAATCAGGAAATGACCATGAACCATTGAGTATGGCAGAGTAAACAAGGAAACAGGATGAACAACGATATCGTTAAAGCGCACCTAACCCACTGTAACATAATTACTAAACTACACCAACACTATGAGATAATCGCTATACTGCACCACTACTAGTATACTGCACCACCACTAGTCACCCTAAGGTTGATCCCGCCTACAGAACTTAATAATGATATTGGTAGTTTCGTGCACCCCTAGCTGCCTTCATAGGTGCCGCCTGCCCCTATCTCCACTAGGTGTACCCACTACCCCCAAGCGATCGGCTCCTTAACTCGTAGATACCCGTGCTGGTCCCACAATGGGGTGTATCACTCCCCAAAGTGGCAACCCAATACTACCAGAGATGCAAGGCTTATACCTACACGATGCAACGTCTTACCTACTAGCCCAGGCCCACACACGCACATGAACCCGTTGGACTTGCGTTGCCACCGCTAACCCGTTTTGGCCTCTTACAGTCAAGCCTAGTACGCATGTCCCGTTCTCGACTTGGGTCGAGCCCACAGAGATACTCATGGGTTACTGGTTGAAACGGGCCCCCATTACTTGACACAAGCTATCCACCTAAGCTTGGTCCCCTCTAGTACATCCCACTTAACCCACTTCTTATTCGTGTTTATTTTTAATCGTATTTCAAATGCCACCCAAGGCACCCACTAGATTCTAAATGCCACCCAAGGCACCCACTTAACCACCTCATGTCCCACTACATGTTTATCTGGTTAAGTGTTTCTTAATTCATTAAGCCGTAACCTCATAAAGACCTCTCACATTAGACTGTCATTTGTGGCAGCTGGATTTGCCGGGCGGGTCCGGGCAGTGTTACACCACAAAAGAGCCTAATCTCGTGTCTTTACAATTGTTACGTATTTAATTTATGCCTAAGACCTCCCACATTAGACTGACATTTGTGGCAGCTGGATTTGCCGGGCGGGTCCAGGCAGTCTTACACCACAAAAGAGCCTAACCTCGTGTCTTAAACGATTAATTACTCCTAATTAATCATTCTCCAATTTTAATTACTTTCCCTATTCAAATTATCAATTAATTCCAAATTTAATGATGTCCACAATTGACTCAATTATGTCCATCCATTTATGGTATGTAAAAACATACCAATTTTCATCACAAATTTATTTTATGTCTTTTAAGGCGTTTATGTCAATTAAATCTTTTAATATTATCCCCTTTACCCCACGTTGTACGTTTGTTCGTTTAACGTAAAATATACGTTAGACTCGAATAGTCTAACTCATGGAATAAAGAGAAAACATCACAATATACGTATAATTAAAACTGGATCTAAACATAGGGGTGAACTTGCATGTGTGAATGATGTTCTACATCTAAAACTTGCATAGGCCAAGGTTACAACTTGCATAAAACTACATATGTCATAGACCCAAATCTAAAGGTGTGAACTTGTTGGGATAATGGTCACAAACTTGCATAAATCATGCATGCCATAGATCTACATCTAAAGGTATAATCTTGCATAGGCAGTAACCACAAACTTGCATAACATGATTCATATTCAAACACATGTATTTATATAAACTTGCATATGTGATTTATGCAACATAACAATAGTATAAACTTACATCTAAACATGTAAACCAACATGTAGAATTTGGAATATAACTCACACATGTCATAGCCTAACTTTAGATCTAAAATAGGTGTCATGAAGCATATAAGGTTATACATATAATTTTCCCCAATTTGCATATGATTCATGTCTTAATAAAAATCTAAACTTGCATACATACTTATGATTTATCATATGAATCAACATACCCAAACTAGCATATGAACAACATGGTGATTCGATTATACATAAGCCAATCATAAAATTACAACATAGATGATCACAACTTTACAAGATAGCATCATAGAATTTACAACATAAACATCACAATTTTACTACATGAATAATAATGCGGTCAATAACTCACATCATATCCAAATAATCCACATCATAACTCAATACAATTAATTTGCTAATTATTTTATTAAAATTATCGAACTCACAATTCAGAGAAGGTCTTGAATTCTGAATTCTGAATTCTGAGTTCTGCAGTTGTAATAGCTTTCCCTTGAAGAAGATTCGTTGTTAAAGTTGAAAAGGATTGATTTAGACTAGCTTTCTTCCTCTCTAATTGGTGGCGGCTATGCTGAGTTGCTAGGTGACGGCATGGAGGCCATGAATCTAATTTTGTTTTGATTTTAGGGTTTGAGTCTAAAGGTGTTTTTATAGAGTTTAGGATTAATTTAGGCCATCCGATCAACCTAGAAGCAACCTGAACCATCCAAACAAGATAGGGTGACACCTCAACCCTAATGACTCAGCACAGTGTATTAAATGTTCATTTTTTTCTATAATTTACATATTTCTTATTTATGACAAATTCCATATGTAAATTATTCCCATTTTAATTATGCCATTACTATATTTTTAATTATGCTCACAGTTAATGGTATACTAAATATATCATTTCATGAACCAATCTATGCCATGTAATTTTCATGTTTATCCTTCATATTTATATGTAAATTATAAATCTATTATTGTTAATTACATATTCTCCCTTTTACCGTATACATTAATTACCCATATACAAATATCCATTTATACATGTATAAATCTTTCTTACGTTTAAATTGTCATAAAAGCCAATCAAAGAAGGCCACATAAAAAAACCAATCATTGACAACCAAAAACGCGCCACGTACGCCACACGATGCGTACACGTCATATATATATATATGTGTGTATATATATATTATATATATATATTTTCTTTTTCTTTTTATCTTTCTTCTCAATTACCAATTTTCACACTAAACCACTTTTTGAACTGTGTTCACACTAAGCCATTCCCCTAAAACAAAAATATGGCGCTGGCGGGGATCGAACTCTATACCCCTTGTATGCAAGTCACGTGTTCCAACCAAATGAGCTACTAAGTCTTTTGCTTACAAACCTTAGAAAAATGCTAAACATTTATTCTTTTCTCATTCTTTTATTTTCATGTTTTGCTGCAATATTTAATTTGAATATATCTTTTTCATACGGAGTCCAATTTACGCAAACTCGGACTCTTTCTCAACTAGAATTCCGAGACGAACACAATGGCGCAACCCATTTCCCTTAATTCTCACATCTGAGATTAATTATTCTTTAATTTATTTGATTTGATTATTCAAAAATTCAGGGTCTGACATTCTCCCCTACTTAAAGGATTTCGTCCTCGAAATCTCTAAGTCAAGAAGAACGTATCCTACCATCCAAACAACCATCTACTCAACCATCAAACACAGGCATCCATTGTCCATAAAATTTTCTAATGCTGTATGAACATATGTAAGAAGTGTGTGTATATTTTCCTTATCTAATGCAAAATCAGGCGGTCTACTGATTCAGTTGACCTCCTTAATGCAAACCATGATAGTGCCATGCATCCATTATGTATGCGAAAGAATCCTATCGATACATATTATTTCTAAATGCGTGCACAACCATTCACCAAAATGCCGCATCCATATGATAGCACAACCATTATACATCCATTAGCTTAGATATGCACACACATTTATATGCAATATGCAATATGAAGTGACTGAGCCGATCTAGTGCCTAAAGTTTGTGTATATGCATCCACGAGCAACAACTAACAAACACTTGCATCCACATGCATCCATCATGCATAACATGTCTCAAACACATGTTTCAACCATAGGACAACCCTATCTAAAGGTCAAAGGTACTAACGAGAGGACATACTAAAGATAAGATAAGTATAAGGTAAGCGATAAAGGAGAAACTAAAAGACATACCCTCGAAAAGAAAAGGGTATAATGAATGCATCTTCTCTTCCGTCTCCCAATTAGCATTGCTCTCGTCATCTCCCCATTGCACTTTGACTAGCTTGACCTCTCGATTCCTCAACTTCTTAACCTCCGACCCACAAGAAACTTCGTCCTTCATCAACCAAGTAGCTAGTCGAACCTTCCTCCCCTCATCTATCTCAAAGATATCGACAAATCCTCCACTTTCTTGAGCCAACTTCTAGACCCGAAAAATGTCTAAGTCCCGCGGTTTTCCACCATCGTACGGAAGTCCTCATATATCTTTGGAAAAAGCATCTGTACGTGGAGGAAGAGATTCAAAAAGGGAAAGAGGAATAGATTCAAAACGGAGAATCGAAGGAAAGATATATGGCTCTTGGGGATTTTTTTTTTAAATAAACCTTTCTCTTGAAAATACTCTCCTTAAAACATATTTTTGAAAGTATTTATTTATAAAATGCTTTGAAAAAATAGTTTTTCAAAATCTCATATCTGTTTTGGTAACCTTCAGCTCTGATACCACGTGTAACACCCCATGTCCATTAATGTCACTCGCAAAGGGAAAGCATTAACTTCTATGGAGCTTTTTAAGTGAGTATAGAACAGAAACTTAATAATAAGACAAATATGAACAGTACTTGAAAAATTAAAAACTTTATTTCATTGCAGCGGAAAATACATATGTTTGATTACATCATCAAAACCAGAGCCAAGTACATAATATCCATCTCGACTAAATCAAAGTACATAAATTGAAAGTCATAATCCCAAATACAAAATAGCCATAAATAAAAGAGAGGCTGAACTTTACTTTAGCGATCCAAGCAATCTTCTAAAAGCAAGATGCACAGCTGTCCAAAATCAAGCTCCACTGGTGTTAGTTCCAACCTGAGCACCTTGGGGGGGGGGGGGAAGAAAAGAGGAGGAAACAAAGGGGGCCAGACATAAAATCTGGCGAGTGCGATAACTTTAACAATATAATCATCAAAGTAACTAGGCTAAGGCATAAGTTGGAAAATCGGGAAATGACCATGAACCATTGAGTATGGCAGAGCAAACAAGGAAACAGGATGGACAACGATATCGTTAAAGCGCACCTAACCCACTGTAACATAATTACTAAACTACACCAACACTATGAGATAATCGCTATACAGCACCACCACTAGTCACCCTAAGGTTGATCCCGCCAATAGAACTTAATAATGATATTGGTAGTTTCGTGCACCCCTAGCTGACTTCATAGGTGCCGCCTGCCCCTATCTCCACTAGGTGTACCCACTACCCCCAAGCGATCGGCTCCCTAACTCGTAGATACCCGTGCTGGTCCCACAGTGGGGTGTATCACTCCCCAAAGTGGCAACCCAATACTACCAGAGATGCACGGCTTATACCTACACGATGCAACAACGTTTTACCTACCAGCCCAGGCCCACACACGCACATGAACCCGTTGGACTTGCGTTGCCACCGCTAACCCGTTTTGGCCTCTTACAGTCAAGCCCAGTACACGTGTCCCGTCCTCGACTTGGGTCGAGCCCACAGAGATACTCATGGGTTAATGGTTGAAATGGGCCCCCATTACTTGACACAAGCTATCCACCTAAGCTTAGTCCCCTCTAGTACATCCCACTTAACCCACTTCTTATTCATATTCACTTACATGTTTCAATTTTGGTTAAGTATTTCTAATCATATTTCAAATGCCACCCAAGGCACCCACTAGATTCCACATGCCACCAAAGGCACCCACTTAACCCCCTCATGTCCCACTACATGTTTATCTGGTTAAGTGTTTCTTAATTCATTAAGACTGTAACCTTATAAAGACCTCTCACATTAGACTGGCATTTGTGGCAGCTGGATGTGGCGGGCGGGTCCGGGCAGTCTTACACCACAAAAGAGCCTAACCTCGTGTCTTTACAATTGTTACATATTTAATTTATGCCTAAGACCTCCCACATTTGACTGGCATTTGTGGCAGCTGGATTTGCCGGGCGGGTCCGGGCAGTCTTACACCATAAAAGAGCCTAACCTCGTGTCTTAGACGATTAATTACTCCTAATTAATCATTCCACAATTTGAATTACTTTCCCTATTCAAATTATCAATTAATTCCAAATTTAACGATGTCCATAATTGACTCAATTATGTCCATCCATTTATGGTATGTAAAATCATACCAATTTTCATCACAAAATTATTTTATGTCTTTTAAGGCGTTTATGTCAATTATATCTTTTAATATTATCCCCTTTAACCCACATTGTACGTTCGTTCGTTTAACGTAAAATATACGTTAGACTCGAATGGTCTAACTCATGGAATAAAGAGAAAACATCACAACATACATATAATTAAAACTAGATCTAAACATAGGGGTGAACTTGCATGTGTGAACGATGTTCTACATCTAAAACTTGCATAGGCCAATGTTACAACTTGCATAAAACTACATATGTCATAGACCCAAATCTAAAGGTGTGAACTTGTTGGGATAATGGTCACAAACTTGCATAAATCATGCATGTCATAGATCTACATCTAAAGGTGTAATCTTGCATAGACAGTAATCACAAACTTGCATAACATGATTCATATTCAAACACATGTATTCATATAAACTTGCATATGTGATTTATGCAACATAACAACAGTATAAACTTACATCTAAACATGTAAACCAGCATGTAGAATTTGGCATATAACTCCCACATGTCATAGCCTAACTTAGATCTAAAATAGGTGTCATGAAGCATATAAGGTTATACATATAATTTTCCCCAACTTGCATATGATTCATGTCTTAATAAAAAACTAAACTTGCATACATACTTATGATTTATCATATGAATCAACATACCCAAACTAGCATATGAACAACATCGTGATTCAATTATACATAAGCCAATCATAAAATTACAACATAGATGACCACAACTTTACAAGATAGCATCATAGAATTTAGAACATAAACATCACAATTTTACTACATGAATAATAACATGCGGTCAATAACTCACATCATATCCAAATAATCCACATCATAACTCAATCCAATTAATTTGCTAATTATTTTATTAAAATTATCGAACTCACAATTCAGAGAAGGTCTTGAATTCTGAGTTCTGAGTTCTGAAGTTGTAATAGCTTTCCCTTGAAGAAGATTCGTTGTTAAAGTTGAAAGGGATCGATTTAGACTAGATTTCTTCCTCTCTAATTTGTGGCAGCTGTGCTGAATTTCTAGGTAACGGCATGGAGGCCATGAATCTAATTTTATTTTGATTTTAGGGTTTGATTCTAGAGGTGTTTTTATAGAGTTTAGGATTAATTTAGGCCATCCTATCAACCTAGACGCAACCCGATCCATCCAAACAAGATAGGGTGACACCTTAGCCCTAATGACTCGGCACAGTGTATTAAATGTTCATTTTTTTCTATAATTTACATATTTCTTATTTATGACAAATTCCACATGTAAATTATTCCCATTTTAATTATGCCATAACTATATTCTTAATTATGCTCACAATTAATGGTATACTAAATATACCATTTCATGAACCAATCCATGCCATGTAATTTTCATGTTTATCCTTTATATTTATATGTAAATTATAAATCTATTATTGTTAATTACATATTCTCCCTTTTACCATATACATTAATTACCCATATACAAATATCAATTTATACATGCATAAATCTTTCTTACCTTTAATTTGTCATAAAAGCCAATCAAAGAAGGCCACATAAAAAACACAATCATTGACAACCAAAAATGCGCCACGTACGCCACATGATGCGTACACGTCATATATATATATATATATATATATATATATATATATATAATGTGTGTGTGTGTGTATTTTCTATATATATATATAACCACTTTCTAAACTGTGTTCACACTAAGCCATTTTAAGCCATTCCCCTAAAACAAAAATATGGCGTTGGCAGGGATCGAACTCTGTACCCCTTGTATGCAAGTCACGTGTTCCAACCAAATAAGCTACTAAATCTTTTGCTTATAAACCTTAGAACAATGCTAAACATTTATTATTTTCTCATTCTTTTTTTTTTCTTCATGTTTTTCTACAATATTTAATTTAAAGATATCTTTTTCATATGGAGTCCAATTTACGCAAACTCGGACTCTTTCTCAACCAGAATTCCGAGACGAACACAATGGCGCAACCTTTCCCTTAATTCTCACATCTGAGATTAATTATTCTTTAATTTAGTTGATTCAATTATTCAAAAATTCAGGGTGTTACTATATATATATATATATATATATATACACATACTCAAAGAATTACAAGTTTGGTCATAACACGAACATAATGTACACATAAACATATACAATAAAAGGAAACTGTAAAATATTTTCATCACATTACGAACTAACAAAAAAAGGTAAAAACATATCAGCCTGATAAAACTCCAATCGAGGCGAAGAAGATTGAGCGTGATGGCCAGCTTGAGTTCAAGATTCATTCGGTAGTGAAACTGAATCGTGATATAGCCTACAGCCTGAGTTCCAGCAGCACAAAAGCACCTAAATCTCCAATGAGACTGCCTATAGAATACAAGAAACAAGTTACAAATACTTCACTGGATAGGAGATCGTCATTGTAACTCGCTTTACTGAGATGCAAACTCGAATACCGAGATAAGTGTATGTCGATCAGTGTGTTTGTGTACACCGGTAGTCGATCACTGTAAGGGGTTCGGATTGACCAGTCGATGAGTGTGCTTGTGTAATTTCACTGGACATCAATAACATGAAGGGCATATTGTGTCGATCAGTGCGTTTATGTAATTTCGCGGTAATCAATCAGTGTGTTTGTGTACAAATACTTCACTGGACACCAATAATAACCTAGTCGAATCGACTAGTCGACTAATTTCTACCCATGCGCCCGAAATTCATACAAAAAGCAAGTCAAGGCTTCATGTCGATGGTTTGATCTCGATTAGTAGACTAGTCGACGACTAGCCATGACTAGTCAAGCGCTGTATTGATAACAATGAAGGGCATATAGTGTCTTTGTGTTCATGTGTGCATATTTGTCAATTGTATCTATGATTCTATCTTAACTGTTTATGATGTTAATGACATGATTTCACAAACTTGCATAGACAACCTAGAAAACATACCAGCATCTGACATGCTTGTGGTTTAACATGACCTCCAACATAGTATATAGGAGATCGACATTGTACACATGAATAAAGAGGAACTAAAATAACATTCAGTTCGATCAGTATATGTGTCAAAAATGAAAGAATACACATTGTAAATTGGTTTTGCTTTGACCGTAGGCTTTTAAATGAAATTAATTGTACATAGGAATGGAAAATTGATAGTCATTAAAAATGTAAACCCAAAAGAAGAATCACCTGAACTGTAGTCGATCTGCAACACCTGTAGTTCATACCCTAGTATACAAAACATCCTCTTATATACAAAAAAAGGACAAATAAACCAAATGTCGACTTTGTGATTAAGAATTTACTAGGGTTTCTGATTAAGTGTAAAATAATATATACCTGCTCCAAGGTCTAAAGATATCGAATCATCATCTTCGAATGACATACATAATCGACTTTCTGATTAAGAATTTACCGGGCGATCCACCAGGTGGATGCATATTAGCTCACGCGGAGGGTCAGTTATCCATGCTTATTAGCTTTATCCAAATGTTGAATGCCCTTGCACTTAACCATTGGAAAAATCTGCTTTCACTTGCAACTTTCAGTTTCTTTGAAGCAGACTGTGTAGTGCAACTTACATTATAGTCTCTGCTACAAAGTAGGGGAAAGTTGCTAGTGAAAGCAGTTTTTATTAAGGTTAAGTGCAGCAACATCCGACATTTGGATAAACTTAATAAGCATGGATACCCGACCCTACGCGTGAGCTAAAATGCATCCACCTGGTGGATCGCTTATTAAAACATTAACCAGAAAGTCTAGTAATCAACCATCTACCAAAATTTTCAACAAACCTGTTAAAATATTTTCAATACACTTGTTATATCTCAAAATAGAGTAAACTTGTTATAAGACAACCCAATTTAAATTTCAAGCATAAGGCAAACAAACAATCAAATCACGATGAAATCATGGTTAAAAATTGAAGTATAATTATCCATTTGCTCAGTTTCCGCCACATTTCAGATTCATCGTGGCAAACGATCTAAATAACATATCATCAAATGGCTATTGCAAATAGAATCAAGTTATGGACAATTGACATTAAACATCTTAACAACAGTAAATGTTACTGCATCCTTATGACTAACTCATGGTTATTTCTTTGTTTCATGGATATACCGTAATCTAAAATTATACCATACATGTTTCCAATAGCAATTCAGATGTTTTTTTACATTATCACAAAACATGATTCAAAATTGTTTTCTCTGATTCCACGGTATAACCACCAACCTGTCCCTACATAAAGTAGCAATCAGCTAATACACTTACACAAACAAATTCAACTGAAACAGCTAACACACTAACACAAAGTAGCAATCAACTATCCCATAAAGATTTTAATTTGTTCCTTACTATCTGACACACATGCCAAAATTAAATTGAAACACATACCTGTGTTGTCGAAGGAGGGCTAGGGAGACCAAGGGTTGCTGGGTTTCTGCCGAAGGAGAGGGTTGTTCATCTCCATCGAAGGTGGAGTCACGATTTGATGACTGAAAACCCCAATTTGGGTTTTCGGTCACCATTAAAGTAAAACAAATGGAAAAGGGAGCGGCCAATTTTTTTATTCTGAGTGCCTAATGTGATGCACAATATAATACGCATTCGATTTGGCCCAAATCCATATAAAATTAACTAATCCGGGCCTTCGTTGATGGACAGTCAGATTTATGGCGTTTGGGGTGGTGCGGATCGCAAAATGTAGTTTGATACAGATATAAGAACTATCAAATATAATGCGGCTTTAATCCGTATTATATCTCTGCATCCACCTGTGCCAATTTGGTTGTTATGGTGTAGTGTCAGGTGGTAGATGCATCTTTTGTAAGTGGTGGGTTGTCTTTGTAATTGAGGTGTGGTCGTAGTCCTTTCAAATCAACTAGGTGTGATTGTTACCCGGAAATCGATTGAGTCCCTGTACTCTTGAAACAGGTGGGATGTATCTCGTTGCCTGGAAATCGAGGTTTGTTTTAATTGAGAGTAGGTTTCGTTGAAAGAGCTAGGTTGACTTGTTTGTGGATTGTTGGAGATATGTGATATTTGAATCAAGGTAGAGTGTTGAATTTTTGATTCAAATATTTTATGAAGAGGATGTAATCAATTAATTGATTTGATTGATTGATTTTATCGTAGCAGGAAAGAAATGAATGATTATATTCTGGAGATATTTTGAAGGGGCAATTTGAATATTTGCCTAGTCTTATGTTCTTTTATATATGCAACCTTCTTAGTTATATCAAACATCAAGGAACCATGTGAATCATAGGTTTGCTGTCGTACTTCATCGCTCTTCTTCTCCAACAATATTTGTAGTCATCTAAATATTCTTCCCCTTTCTTAATACGGTTATTGATTCAATTGTAACTTGTTTATTTTGGTTTTGATCCATTGAGTATAAACAAAATTTGTTTTTGGTGAATCAATAAGGAAGGTGGTTGGGTGGAATATTTATGTGTTGCTAGTTTTTCTAATCTATTGTGTTGTTATTTTCAATCAAATTCATCTTCAAGTGATTGGGTGAAAAAGATCTTGTTATTTCGGATGTTTTGACAAACTTTCGCTGCGTACAAAACCCCAACATGGATAACCTAAAAGAGCATAAAAGATAAGGATGCTAAATTAAATATCCTTGCAGCTTGACATCACTACGCCATAGATGGCCTATTGCAATGAAATTACATGGTGTTGCTAACTATAACATAAAGATAGTTATGCTAATTTTTGTCTATTACAACACTCGCTTCAAGGTGTTAGCACATATATTAACACGATGTTGCAGTAGCGGCATGAATAAAATTATCAATCTGCATGAATACGATCCAATAGTCTAGGTTACCAATCCACGTAAATCTGATTTCCCGTCACCGTATCCTTTTCTCCAAATTTTCATTTTCCCACCAAAACATAATTCACGCTATTTTCTCTTGAGAAAAAAAATATTGTCGGCTTCCGTTTTAATAACCGATCGAAAAATATGGGTTTGCCCTCTTTAACAAATTGTGACTTTAGCTTCTTTAATTTGAGATGATCCTCTGATTACTTTGAGTTGCAACTGCTCCTCTCATCGTTGATTTCTCGAATGCGACTGGTGCTGCGATAACCTTCAATCCTGGTCTTGTTGAGATGAAATCGATCTCTGAAATTAGTGCGTGATTTTGCCCCTTTTTACATTTGATTATTTTTTTGTTATTCGATTTCAATCCCACCATTACCTGTGATCAATTAGTGTGAATTTTTAGGGTTTCGAATCGCTAAATAATCCATGATTTCAACATTAGATTTGGCTGTGACTTATTTCTCCGATTTTGTTGGGTTTGAACTGTTCGAACTTTTTGGAATTAAATTTCGTGACGAATGACTTGACTTTGAATTGGTCCCTTCGTGCCAAATATGGAAGCTCTGATTTATCGCTGATTAATGGACGATGAAAGTTTATGTGTTTATTAATGGAAGATGAAATTTGGGCAAATCGATATATTTCCAGATTCAAAGATAAACTCTTGGAGTGTTCCAATATTATTTTTATGGGATTTTGAAACTTTGGTTTCAAGCGTAAGTATTCCTACATGATATAGCCAAGGATGATAAGTTTTTTTTACTGGTTATACTTTGCTTGTGCACTTGAACATGTTTGTGCGCTCTGCCTTATACCTTTCTATTTGCTACCTATCCTTGTGTTTGAATTGCTGCTAACTTGCTTATGAGTTCTTTGAGTTGTTGTTCAATTGTATATGCTGCACTTATTTGTGTGATGCCACTGTCCATGTATGTTCACCATGTCACCTTGATTCCGCACTTGATATTGTTTTATGCCTTGCTATGTCTTGGCCATTAAGTTACCTGGTCTTGAACCCTTGCTGCACCATTCTTGTGCATACTTGTATATATAATATATACATATGTACATACATATATTTAATATATGTATATGCATATTACACAAACATACACACACACACACACACACACACACATATATATATATATATATATATATGAAATGTATATTCCACTTTTTGAACTGTTTTGATGTTTGTACACACATTCAACCTTTTTGCATTCATATATTCAAGTATCTGGCTTTCTTGCTATATTTGATTAAATATAATCTCAGGTAGTATTGTGCCATACTCAGCATAATAAATATCACACCATGTCTAGAAAGATGATGAGAAACTCAACAGAAATTTAAGACAATAAAATTTAAAATAAATTAATATTTGCTCGAATTTAAATATATTTTTGTTCCAGTTTACTCTGTATGTGTTTCTATAATTGACAGATGTGTCGAAAGAAGTTTGAAACAAAACAACATCGTTTCAAAGAAGGCTTGGTCTTTCGAAATAGGATCCCTGGACCCCCGCAGGCGCTGCGTTCGGACCCACTACTCGGCTCACTTTCGGCTCGGCACTCGGCTCGTCATATATTTGTCAGTGTCATTGTCTGTATAAATTGAAACTATATATGTAATGAGTGAACTGAGAGATGTAGTGAGGAATATCTATATATGTGAATAATCAATGTTGTAGTAATTCATTGAGTTGTAAATAGTTGAAGTCAGAAATTTGTATTATTTCAGTTATTGAAATAAAATATTTTATTTAATAAAACAATGTTTGAATTTAAATCCTGTTCAATAGTATCCTATTAAATAAATATTTAAGCCTATTAGAGATGAATTATCTATAGCAACATTTTTGAAATGTAATAGTATTACCATTTAATAGTAAAAATGTTACTACAAATAATGTGGGTCCCACTTTAAGTAAAACCAGTATCTGTGGCAACACCACGAAAATGTTGCCATTAGATTGTAAAGATGTTGTCATTGACTCTAGGGCAACATGGAAAAATCCACATGAGGAAAATGTTGCATTTGATCTTTTTTTGCCTACAACAACATTTTTTGGCACTTACCGCATCATATATTGGATGATGCAGTAGGCCATATATGGCGTAGTGCATAATGAAAACATTCAAAAGCTAGAAGCAACAATAAAAACTATATACAAAATAAGAAAAAGAAAGAGAAGCGGAAGTGCAAAAAAAAGGTGCACTAACCATGAAAAAAGCAGAATGGGACATGCAAACAAAGGTCATAATGGTCATATCCTTACTAACAATAGCATAACTGAAGTTGACTTTCACCTAGAGGTGGAGAAGAAGAATGCAATGTGGCGGACCAGAAATTTCAAGACTAAGCTTTTGAGCAAGACTATTGTCAACTATAATGAAGGTTGAGGAAGAAAACTAGGAAATGCACAAGAAATTAAAGGCAGTAAAGGTAGCATTATATATGCAAGAGACTTACGCCATAGATGGCCTATCACAATGAAAATCCATGGTGTTGCTAGCTACAATGTTGCTATTGCTATGCTGTTTTTTGTCTATTGCAACGCACGCTTCATTGTGCTGGCATAGATATCAATATGTGTTGCAGTAGTTTTGTGAATAAAATTATCAGCCCGGGTCAATACAATCCAACGGTCCACGTTACCAATCCGCGTCAATCTAATATTCCTTCACCGCCTTACGTCTTTGCTCCAAATTTTCATTTTTCCACTAGAACATAATTCACGCTATTTTCCTTTGTTTTTTTCATTCGGATCCTTAATTTTCCTTCTCCTCAAAATTAATTCCCATCCAAAATCAACTCCATTCAATTTCGTTTTTCTTTCGAAGATCTCCAATTCTCGCAGATCCCTAATTTTCGCAGTTGAGGTTAACGTCCAACCAAAACCCTCAATCTACTCCTAATATCTCCGCCTACTACCAAACACGAACGGAGCACCATGCCATTGTCACATGCGACTAAGGAGGAAGAGCACTAGAGGAGGAGATGCTTACGACGATAAGGTAATTATAATACTGTCATACTTAGAAACTTTTTCGTGGATATCCATAAGCTTAAATGACCCTGTTTTGTGGTCATAATCAAATAAAGGGACAAAAATATCTACAAAGTGGACATAAATATGTAATTGGATATATGCAAACGATAGCAGCAGCGTGTTTTAATGTTTCTTTTATATCTGTCCTACTGTATAAATAAATTTGCTAATGATAGGAACACAAGTTTGGAATGGCTAGCTGTAGATTTTGAGCTTGTTTATTTGCATCCAGCGACATCATGCCTCTTTGTGTAATTTCTTTTGTCAGGTTTATCTTATTTTCTATATTCTTTCGATTTCGCGTGTTTAAGTGTTCAATATGAAATTACCTTTATTTTATTTGCTGTGAACTTTCAAAGCTATGAGATTTGAGGGCTTATTTGATTTTTGATGTTTAAGATGTTACCTCGGGTTCTTTATAATTTTAAAACCAAGGGCATTCTGTTTGAAGTAATATCAGTTCTTACTGATTATTAAAGTTGTATGACATTTGGTGTTTTCCAATCAGAAGAGAACGACAATGCTTTTAACCCGACAACAACCTACAAGGATGAAACTAGTGGGGATGAAAATAGCTAGTAAACTATATAGTTTGGAAAGTGAAATGCGACTTTGTTCTTCCTTATTTAGAATGGTGAAGGCAACTCTTTAGGATGTCAATTTAGTCTTCATGTTTATCTTCTTCTACTATTAGTGCATGCATGCATTAAAACTTGCATTGCAAGTAGTTGTGCCATTATATTGCAATTAGTTGCTTCCTAATTGATTGCTTACTATTTAATTTCTGTTTTACAGCCACGAAGGAAGACTGGCCTTAGTTCTTTCTATGGGTTATCAGTTGTTTTGAGAGAGACAAGAAGGAAGAAAGAAGAACAAAAACATTCCATCATAATTATGTTTTATAGTTCCTTGGATTGGTCTCAGTCTCTGAAAGCATAAATAAAGTGAAAACCAAAAATTGCAGCAGTCAAGAAAAAAAGAGAAAGGAATGTCAACAATGCTGAAGAAGACTAGCAAGCCATTTCAGAAAGATCAAATTAGTAGCCAGTTAATGTCTGGTTTAGTTTCAGATAACATTGCCAAAAACGCAATAAGTTCCCTTCTTGTAGGTTTAAGAACAAAAGGATTAGATTCCCCTACTGCGAGTAGCCCGACTTCTCATTTAGCCTTTAAAACTTTTACTAATTTCGGAAGCTCAGTACTTAATTCTCTAAGGTCTCCAAAGTGTTGGGTAATTAACATAGTTGGCCTTAGCTTAGTTGATGCTCTGAATGATGAGAGCGATGATAATGTTTTATTAGGATTGATAATGCGAATTTCAAAGTCCTAAATGAAAATGTTTATAGATGATAATGTGTTACTGACTTCTCCTAAATCTTTACCCTCAAAAACCCAACTTGATCATCCAAATTTTGACTTAAGTTCATTTGTTGATGAATCAAAATTGAATTCTGAAGTTAAAGAGTTGAAAAGTAAGCTATTAGGGTCCTTTCATTTAGTTCAAAATGCATCAAACTCTTTATCGATTCCTACAAGTGGGATAGAGTTATTTGAGGAGTATACTTGCATCATTTCTCACGGTCCTAATCCCAAAACAGTTCATATTTTTGGAGATTGTGTTTTGGATTCAGAGACCATCCGATCTCTAGATTGTAAGAAAAGCATGAATGATGATGCATTTATGTCCACTAACACTTCAAGCTATTGTATGAGTTGCAAGAAGAAATTGGAAGAAGGCAGTGTCAGATTTATTCATAAAGGGGAGAAAGCATTCTGTAGCTTGAAATGCCAAGATCAAGAGATTTCATTTGATGAAAAAGTCGAAAAAGATGAAAGCAATGCTTTCGATGACTGGTTTTGGTTCTTTATTCGACGAGGAGATGCTCATTTAGCTATTAGACGATGATCATCGATCAATGATGAACGAACGAGTATAATGAGGTATACAATATGATTATCTTTTGATAGAAAGAGCTGTATATGTTAATCTTTAGCAGCCTTGGATGATCCATGTATACACTCATTTCTTTTGTTATTTTGTTCCAAAGATTGGTATTTTATAAGTTTTTCTTGGTTATTGATACAATGAATGTCCTTTTCCTATGGCTTACACATAAAGAAGTCTATCATAAATTTTATAAAACGGATGTGATGTTTACCATAAGAAGATATGAACTGAATATGAAAAAAAAGGTTCCTTGGATTGACGCAACTTGTATTACTTGATAAAAAAATTTTGGATAAAATTTTGGCCTTTTTAAACAAGTCAAAAGCTTCAACATTTTGTGATGCCGATTTTTTTTGTAGATGAAAGTTAGTTGCGCTGCATGTAAATGGCCTATGCCCTTTTTGGTTTGATGGAAACATCTTTGCCTGCAAACTGGGTGAGGTCTGCTCGTGATTGCATCCAGGTTTGGTGTTGCTGTTGTACTATTAGTTATAGATCAGAAGTTTATTTTTTCTTTATTGTTTTCTTATCAATCTTTGTTTATCTCCAGATTAACACTGAGAATTCTTATATTTTGTGAACGCTAACATTATAATGGAACTCATCTAAGATTTCTTCCCTGATCTATCAACTACAAAAAGAGCAAATGTAATCTTCTTTTGTTCACCAAATTATCAAACTAGCGCAGCTGCCTTTAGAGAACAAATATTATATTGGCGCAACTGCCTCTAGGTATGGAGTTACTCGCTGCACAATTTAGGTAAATCGTATTTTCCCTTTCTCATGTTACGTGCTAATTTGTTACTTCATATCCAAGAGTTTGCAAATATTATATTGGCACTCATTTAAGATAATCTAGTAGATGTTTATTATTACGCTGCTTGTCTTTATACTTATTTACCAACAATACATTTGTGACTTTTTATTATTAAAATGTCAACTATATGCTATCTCATGCTATGATGCTTGGCGCCTCATAATACACATAATATGAGTTTTAAGTTTTCCCTTCATCTTTATTTACTTCTATCAAGATACGCTACATGTTTTCTTTAATTTTCTCTCCTGTTATACGTGTATCATGAGCTTTTAGTATCGATGTCATGTACAGATTCAAAATTTTACTACCTAAAACTGCAAATATAAAATTGCATATGCACACATAATACAAATATAAAAGTTGCAGATGATGATAATGAGAAGTTTTTGTATAAACTCAAGGATCGGATTGATAGTCAGCCATAATGCGAAACTATAGGAGTATAAATGTCAGATACTCATATCGTTTTCTTTTATTGTATTTATCTATTTTAATTTTTGTAGGGTTGGGATCGAAATGCTTACAATTGAGGTAAGGTTCGAGGATATATAGGTAGAAGCAAAGGTTTATGTATGCGACAGAGGATTACCAACTAATTTGAACTCTTTACTAAATGTGTTTGAGGTAACTTCATTTTTACAATTTTACAACATCCTAAAATCTAGCTAATCTGAATACTTACACATCAAATACTCATGTTACTATAGTTTAATGCTTGTAGGCATTTTCAACTACTACTGCTTTGGCCGAAAGATATAGAGCAGACATAACAGTTATTGGTATCCTCTATTTTTTTTGTATATGAGTGAATAGAGTGACAATGTAGTGAGAAATGTATGTAAATATGAATGATTGTGTAATATACCAGGAATGCACATAGTGGAGTCAAGAAATTTGTACCATTTGAAATGTTGAAATAAAATATTTATTCGAATAAAATATTGTGTTATAATAATATTTATTATAGTGTTATGAAATCTTTGATTAATAGAAATTGAGAAGTAATTACTTTTAGCAGTTGTAAAATAAATTTTAACAACTGCTAGAAACAGTTGTAAAAAAGGTTGACTGTATTACGATTGCCAGTTGTAATAGACATATTACAACTGTTTTTTGCAGTTGTGAAAGGGTATTTTTCTTTTCTAGTGGTACCTATGGCAACACCTGTACTGATGTTAACATAGGATCGCAAAGGTGTTGCCTTTGACTGTAAAGCAACGTGGCAAAAGGCAACCCCGAAAAAGTGTTGCAATAGATCATTTTTGCCTATAGCGACACTTTTTTGCACCTACTGCGTTATTATTCACTATCATTGATTATCATTAACAAGCATCAGCAGTTCAAGATTGATGCATACTGGTCACTATCATTGTGTGAATCAGCCAACCCCTTTGAATGTCATGTTGGAGATATTTATATGTGAGTTTTGGAACCAATTGCCAGGATTTCATGCCCTTGGGGGATGCGAAATTCGCATCCCAAAAATAGAGTAAAAAAATCAAGGCGATGTCAAAAAATGCATCATGAAGTCAAAAAATCTTGTATCCTAAAAACTGGGTGAAAACACATATTGCAGAGCCCAGAACTGCTGATCAACATGGTAAAAATGAGTGGCCAAGTGATCTGCCACTTTGGCACTTTCAATAATCTCGCATCCTAGAAATGGGTTGAAAACCCGATGTGCTCAGCTAAAAAATCGTGATTCGTATGTGCCAACCCATTTTGCCAAAATCCTTGGTATTTGCCAAATTCGTTTTTTTGAATCCCTGGGATGCGATGCAGTGCTATGAAAATCTCACATCCCCCATGCCGATCATCATAATTTCGCATTGTCAGATATTGCAACCCTCTAATCCGCCATTTATTCGCATCCCTCGATCACATGCCGGATACGGGAAAAATTCTGCCGGGGAAGAGGCGTGACATAATCTCAGATGGGATTCAAAAATAAGGATGCTAATTTCCAAGTCATCCAAGACAATTTCTTGAACGGGATCGGGCCGATGCGGAGATGTGGTTTTTGCCCATTTTCCTGTGTTAGTCACAATAATTTTTTTGTGCTAAACCATGTGATCAACCAATTTATTGGACGTGATCAGCCTAGCACGAACACATGAAAATCAATGATTTTCACGTGTCGACCACCTGTTGTTGAACGTACCAAACCAGAATTTTGTCAAGTGTCATTTTTTGATGCTGTGGGTAGTGCAAGCCATTTTTCATGATCGTGTCGTACCGACCAGCTGTTTTTGAGTGTGCGACACCACTTTTACCAAAATCCATTTATTTTTCCACGACGAGTTTTGCCATGTGATTGGACCGAAACACTCAAGCATTTTGAACTGATCGGACCGAGTAGGTTACGTATTTTTACTACGCCAGTTTATCCAAGTCCATTAATGATGATTTTACAAATCAACGTTATTTCCAACTTCTCTTAACACGTCGCGACTTCGACCAAATCGCTTTGTATTTTCTGACGACGTTCTCATAACTTGACCGCGTCGCTAACCAAAATCTTGATGTGTGATAGCTTCACCGAAAAGCGTGTTAGCACTTCCCCTCACAAAACATGTCTTGCTTGATCGAAGGAAGATGTTTTGCGAGAAGACCAAAAATCCAAAAACCAATCCAAGAGAAGTCCAAAGCGAACTTCCATAACCAGAAAACCAAATAAATCACGATCACGTCGAATCGTATTGACCATAAATCTACGACCGGATCATATTAACCAGAGATCTGAAATCGCTTCGGATCGTTTTGAGATAACTAGAATAGTCAGAATACCAGAATAATCAAATTTCCCGACATGAGCGATCTTGTCGTTTCATCGACGAGACCAACAGGGTAGTCGGAGTTTTCTAAGGCGATCCTGCCGAAGCAAGACGACCAAAGGTAGCCTGACTTTTTCCGAGGCGATCCCGCCGAAGCAGGACGGCCGAGGTTAGCCTGAGTTTTCCATGGTGATCCTATTGAAGCAAGAGAATCGAGGGTAGTCTTAGTTTTTCAACGCAATCCTAAGCAAGATGACCGAGGATAACCTGAGTCTTCTAAGGCGATCCTACCAAAGTAAGACGACCAAGGGTTGCCAAATCCTTACTTAAAGTTTGCAATCCGATTTCAAATTTCATACTCCACAAGCTAAGCATCCTTACTGTAACGACCCGCAAATTCCCGCCCTTTGAATCGACCATAAACCACACAAGTCTGACCCAAAAAGTGAAAATCTACGAATACATTAACTTTGGGCATACAACACATTACAACAGATAACAGAAGACTTCTATAACACTATAATAAATGTTACATCAGAGTACAGAATATACATATCAGAGTACATTGGAATATAATTACAGCGGAAGATAAGTACAAAAAATGTAATATACTGCAACGGAAGAACACAGCAGAAGGCTCTCTATCTCTGGACACAACTTTAAGCTTCAACCCAGAATCTTGTTTAATATATCTGCAAAAATAGCTACTCGACTGCCCGTGTGGAAAATATGGGCACCCGAGTTTGCCAGTGGACAAACTACAGGTCAGTCATGGGACTGGTGTGAGAATTCTACTTAACCTATATAATATAATAAGGCTAATCACAGGACCACGCCACTTTCGCGGAACGGATTTTCTCCTATGGATTGCCAGTGCATGACTAAAGTAAATCGTCAAAATAACGCAATGCTTTTTAGAAAAATGAAACCATTATAAGACTCAAGTCCCATCACACAATGCAACGCAAACCGGAGGATAGGGTTTTACCTTATAATGATCAAAAGATGCTTGATACGATAAACACGGTATTATATAATAATAGTGTGCAACCAATTTGAAATACATCAAAGTAAATGTATCAATCCTAGACGACATGAGTGCCCCATCCCACTATGTCGCCATATATAGGTATACAATCAAAACCGCGTGATGTCGTATTGGAAATTTGGGTTTCCATCTGAGTCAAGGCTAGGGAAAAGATCCTTACCGATTCGAGACACTCTAGCAAATGCCCTAGGATTGGTACTCTGTCCAACCCTTGGATCCTGCAGGGCCGGTCCATACGTTAACGCTTAATGGATTGGCAATTCCTGAACACACGCTTCCCGGTCCTTTTGGACCTATAATACGGCCAGTGGCGACCGCATAAAGCGAGGCCTCGAAAAATCCAACAACCACAATGAATAAATGCCAGCGCTGGTAGGTCCCTGGCACCACTCTAGCTAGAGAGAAACGTGTGCACTCCCTGCGTTCCCTTCTCCCGTTTTAGACTCTACCGGGCTGTGAGGCTCGCGAAGTCTCGTTACACAAAGCTATGCCTAAATAGACTATGTTTTGATCATCCCACAAGGCTCTGCTTTGCAACAAAGCCTTGATCATTTGCATCTTGGCGTGCCACGTTGACATTTCACGCCATGCCATTCGTAACTATTAATACACAACCTCTAAGGGTGTTAAGTAAGAGAATAAATTCTCCTCCACCAACGATTGTATATTAATAGAAATCAATTTACATAAAATGAAATTCAACGTCAGACATGCATCCATTTATAAGCTTATGCTCTGGGTCTGAGCGAAAGCCAAACCCGTACAATCAGCAAGAACGTCCGGATGATCAATACCATCAACCCATCAAGGTAGCTACTCCCATCAAGGCCAATAATAGCAATACAACCATCCGCCTTGAAGATCGTCGGTCTTCGACCGTCGTCTTCAACTCTTCTATTTGGATATCGCCTTATAATCATTTGAAATGAGATGGACTCGGTCTTTTCAAATGATTATCGTATATATATAAAGTTTTAAACCATTTCATATCATTAATAGTATTGAATAATGATTTGTCGCTATTCTTATTTATATTTGTGAATATAAATCATTTGGCGATAATATTAACATGGGTAACATGTCCCGTAAAGAATGAATTGTCTACCTAACACACACATTCATGTTTAATGTCTAATAAAATGTGTTTTACCAATCATAGAAATATCATTCTTAATTTCATATTTTATTGCCAAATCTTATTTGTGTTGTGGAACGCAAATAAAAATTGTACTTTTCTTTCATATTTATTTACATCGAGGGATGTAAATAAAAATACGTAACTTTTATTTCTAAGTTTTCATTTACAATAGAGTGTACAAATAGAAGACGCACTTTTATTTCTGTGACCTATTTGTATCGGAGAATACAAAAAAAAAGGATGAATTCTATTGTCATATTTGTATTGGAAATACAAATATAAAGATGAACCTAAATCCTATGTTAATATTTGCGTTAAAGGACAACGTTAAAAGGCATTCATTTTCCTATATGTATTTGTGTTAAGAACACAAATATAGAGGTGATTTATTCCTATGTAATATTTTTATGTTAAGAATACACATGAAGAATGACTTCGTATTCTATGCAAATGTTTGTGGTAAAAACACAAATAAAAAGAGTGCTTTATTTTCTATGCAAATGTTCGCATAGTGAATGGAAATAAAAAGGATGTTTTTATTATCTATGCATACATTTGTGTTGAAACACAAATAAAAAGAACGACTTTATTTTCCTACGCAATACTTGCATTATACATGCGAGTAAAAAGAATGATTTTTATTTTCTTATGCAATACTTGCATTGTAAATGCAAGTGTAAAAGATGATTTCTTTTCTTATGCAGTACTTGCAATGTAAATGCAAGTATGAAAGAAGATTTCTTTTCTTATGTAATACTTGCAATGTAAATGCAAGTATAAAAGATGATTTCTTTTCTTATGCAATACTTGCAATGTAAATGCAAGTATAAAAGATGATTTCTTTTCTTATGCAATACTTGCAATGTAAATGCAAGTATAAAAGATGATTTCTTTTCTTATGCAATACTTGCAATGTAAATGCAAGTATAAAAGATGATTTCTTTTCTTATGCAATACTTGTAATGTAAATGCAAGTATAAAAGATTAACTTCTTTTAAATGTGAATATATGTGTTAAAAACACAAATAAAAAGTATGACTTAATTTGCTATGTAAATGTTTGTATAGTAAATGCAAACAAAAAGATTAACTTCTTAATCAAAAAGTGAAAATGATACTTTTACACCCTTTTCAAATTATATTTGTTTGCAAGAGAAAATGCAAACAAAATGTGTATTCTTTATAAATCGTGATTTATTCGCATTATGAATGCGGATAAAAAGAAGTAAGTTTTATTTCTAACATCTTATTCGCATTGTGAATGCGAACAAAAAGGTAAATTTTTAAATCTTTATCACTTGTTCGCATTTGTGGATGCAAACAAAAAGTGAATTTTTAATCTTTATAATTTGTTCGCAGTTATGGATGCGAAAACAAAGTAATTTTCTTATTTTTTTTAAAAATTTGTTTGCACTTGTGCTTGCAAAACCAAAAAACAAGTTTTATTCTCTCATTGTAAATTATAAATAGAAAGGTAAATTTTATTATCAAGTTTTATTTACATTATAAAACGTAAATAAAAAGGTAAATTTTAGTTTCAAGTCATATTTGTGTTTTAAGAATACAAATGAAAATGTAAGTTTTTATTTCCATTCATGTCCACATTTTAAAGTGAAAATAAAAAGTAAATTTCTGTTTCAAGTTTTATTTGTGTTTTAAGACACAAATGAAAATATAAGTTTTAAGTGTTAATTACATTATACAAATGTGAACAAAATAAAAAGTAAACTTTTTTTACAATGTTATTTATATTATGCAAATGTAAATATAATTAAAAGAGGATTTTTGTTTCAATTCATATTTACATCATATAAGTGTAAATAAAATAAAAAGTAAACTTTATTTCCAATGCTATTTACAATATAAAATGGAAAACAAAAGTAAACTTTGTTTTCAGGTGACATATACATTACAATGAAAAAGGGAAAAATGAGTTTTATTTCAAGTCCTACTTACGATATACAAAGTAAAATAAAAAGTGAGTTTTATTTTCAAGTCTTATTTATAAGGTACAAGGTAAAACAAAAGGTGAATTCCATTTTTCAAGTCCTATTTACAATTTACAATATACATTATAAAGTGAATATAGAAAGGTGAATCTCTGTTTCTAGTTTTATTTACATTCTGAAAATGTAAAAAAAACAAAAGTAAATTTTTGTTTCCAATGTTACTTACATTTTGGAAATGTAAACAAAATAAAAAGTAGATTTTGTTCCAAGTGTTATTTAGATTGTGACAATGTAATAAAAAGTGAGTTTTTCTTAAAGTGTTACTCACATTATGAAGTGGAAAAAAAGAAAAAAAGTAAGTTTTTGTCTCAATTCATATTTATATCATGAAGTGAAAAAAAAAAGTAAATCTTTGTTTCAAGTGCCATTTACATTCTGAAAATGTAAATAAAACAAAAGTAAATTTTGTTTCAAGTGTTATTTATATGATGAAAATGTAAATAAATTAATAAGTAAATTTTGTAAATTTCTATTTTTGACATTTTTTTTTCAAAGTAATTTTTTTTCTTTATTTATTTAATATTTTGTTCGCATTGAAAAATGTAAACAAAATATAATCTTTGGTAAATTTCTATTTTTGTAATCTAATTTCACAATTTACAAATGTCAAGTTTCGCGTCACATACTCAACGTTCAATTACAACGGTTTTTGTTTAACCATTGACCAATATCACAAGTGACAAATTTGGCGTCACGAAACTAATAACAAGAATAGAGATTTTTGTCTTAACCATTTCTAATTACGCAGAATGTCCAATTCGGTGTCATTTGAATAAATACACAAAAATAGAGATTTTTGTTCTAATTAATTTCTAACATCACGAAAGGTAAAATTTGGCGTCATGTAAGCATATAAACAAAAATAGGAATTTTGTTTATAATTAAATCATCACAAGATTGTAAACTTTGGTGTCAACATATTCTTTTATTTTGAATTGAAAAGCAAATCAATTCAGAATCTAAGCAAGGTTTTGACATGCAAATGGTGACAAACATTTTCTATTTTGAATTGAGAATTTGTCAATTCAATTCTAAACTAGATGTATAAATAATATCAAACATTTTCTTTTATTTGAATTGGAAATTTGTCCATTCAATTCTAAATAAGGTGTATAACATAGAATAAGTGACAATCACATGGATCTAGACTATTCATTGCAAACACAGAATCAACCATCACAAATATGATCACACAAAACAGATCTAAAGTATACAAATATAAATAAATAGAAATAAATAAATTTATTAATTATTTTAAAATTAGAGATATCTCACATTCGTTGCGAATTTGTCAAAATCTCAACTGCTTAGAATTGTCCCTTTTGCAGTCTATGATTGTAGAGCTTCGTCGTACGATTCCTTTTCTGTTCAAGTTTGCTCCATCGCCTAGATTTCAATTTTACGATTCCAACAGATCCGGAATCACGCGATCCCGTGCTCGTATGGAAAAAGATACGATGATTAATTACATATTTTAATTAATTAATAAATTTAAAACTCTTTTTATTTGAAAATCTCACCTTGTCTGGATTGATGAAGACAAGAAATAAGCGACCATCTTAAGCAGTGAATTTGAAATTGAAAATCCTTTATTTTTGGGAAGGAGGCTGGACAAAATTTTAAGAAGAAGAGGATACCATGAAGTTTAGGGAAGAGGAGGCTGATAAAAGTAGAAAGACACTTTATGTAGAAAGGAGGAAGAAGATCTAAAATTAACAGAAGACAATAGTAGAGAAGAAGAAAAATAATGAGAAAGAAAATTAAGAAAGATGCGTTATTTATTTCTCATTTGTGTCCCTTCACATGTTGTACGATACAAAAGAAATAAATTAGATGATGTGTCGTATTTATCTCATATTCAAAATTCAAAAGTAATTGATTGAGAAAACGAGATAATTGGAATATAGACTAAAGATAATGGAAGGTTATAAATGGTAAGGGAAAACAACCATATGAGATGGTAGGTAGAAATGAGAAAGTAGTGGTAGGTGGAACTTTTAAAAGGGATGATACATGAAATGGGGACAAAAGATAACTATGATATAAATCAAAGGAGGGACCCACCCTTAATATCTTTAACTACCATGCACAAATTTTAAACTCATTTGTACATATGGTTCTCTTTCTGAACCATTGATTACACATTTTTTTTTATTATTTAGGACTTCCAATTCGTCTAAACATTAAATTCTAAATTTCTATTTCTAGGAAGAAAATAAAGGGTTGTCATCTAATTATACCGACTCATATTATTTTTTTACTACGATATATAAACAATAGGTATGAAATTTCAATTAAATACATATATCATTATTACTGCAACCAACATTGCTAAGATACACATCTATATTACTTTTCAATTTTCGAAATGTATAATATCAACGTTTCAGTATTTAATGAACCTATTCAAAAATTCAAAGAAAAACATAGGGAGAGAGAGAAAACAGGAATGTAATTAATGCTTGATCTTATTGTTTAATGCCAATTGTTAGAAAGTTTATAACTTTGTTTGCATGTAAACGTTAATATTTAATAAATGCACATTTTCTATCTCTCTAACATGTAAATGTTAATATTAAACAAATGTACGTTTTCTACAGTTAAAACATTTTTATTACGTTAAAACGTTTTATCAAACTATGAATCCCTTTTTTAAAGATTCGTCTTTTACATTAAAATATAGTTCCTAATGTGAACACAATTTATTATACAATGAATCTTTTTTCTAGTGTATCAAAAATGTAAATTTGAATGTCAAAACATTCTCAATGTTTCATTTACGTTAAAAGTGTAAATTCCAATGCCAATACATTTTATTTCAAAATGCTTTATTTTTCATATTGTATATACATTAAAAATGTAAAATTTCATATCAATACATTTCTTTTTCGCATAAGTTTATTTTTAATGTTGCATTAAGAAAATAACGATGAGGGGAAGGCATTGAAAATGAATGCAACTATTCGTAAAGAATTTATTAATTGATGAACGTTACACTTTGAATAGGCAAGGACAGTATTAAAGCGGACATCTCAACATATTATTAATAAATCTCATTAATAACGTCTTAATTTTATTTAAATTTTTTTTTATTATTTAATAATGGAATTTTGTTCTAATAATTTTTTTGAAATAAATTTTTTAAATTGGTTCCAAAATTCCGGGTTGTTACAATCTCCCCCACTTAAAATCTTTTCGTCCTCGAAAAGGAAATGAGATGAAAGTTGTTTATTTTACTAATTTAATTTTCATTCTTTTCTTGTTTAATAATTTATTAGTTGAACTATATATATACACGACACAATCATCAATCAATTAGTTGATTAAATTTTCAAAAATATAAAGCTTTTATATATCAAAAATCATATTTTCTAAAATCTAATTATATATAAAATTACAAATACGTTAATTATAAATTTTCACTCTGAACTCATTCTAGGATACTACTGATCCTATCTCTAATGAGTATTCTTATTGGATATTGTTAATCCAACCTCTTATGAGTCTTTTGTTTAGTTCTAATGAGTCGTACCCCAGAGATTTGAGCTAACCTGGCTCTGATACCAACTGTAACGACCCGTAAATTCCCACCCTTTGAGTCGACCATAAACCACACAGGTCTGACCCAAAAAGTGAAAATCTACGTATACATTAACATTGGGCATACAACACATTACAACAGATAACAGAAGACTTTTATAACACTATAATAAATGTTACATCAGAGTACAGAATATACATATCAGAGTACATTGGAATATAATTACAGCGGAAGATAAGTACAAAAAATGTAATATACTGCAACGGAAGAACATAGCGGAAGGCTCTCTATCTCTGGACACAGCTTTAAGCTTCAACCCAAAATCCTGTTTAATATATCTGCAAAAATAGCTACTCGACTGCCCTGTGGAAAATATGGGCACCCGAGTTTGCCAGTGGACAAACTACAGGTCAGTCATGGGACTGGTGTGAGAATTCTACTTAACCTATATAATATAATAAGGCTAATCACAGGACCACGCCACTTTCGCGGAACGGGTTTTCTCCTATGGATTGCCAGTGCATGACTAAAGTAAATCGTCAAAATAACGCAATGTTTTTTTAGAAAAATGAAACCATTATAAGACCCAAGTCCCATCACACAATGCAACGCAAACCGGAGGATAGGGTTTTACCTTATAATGATCAAAAGATGCTTGATACGATAAACACGGTATTATATAATAATAGTGTGCAACCAATTTGAAATACATCAAAGTAAATGTATCAATCTTAGACGACATGAGTGCCCCATCCCACTATGTCGCCATATATAGGTATACAATCAAAACTGCGTGATGTCGTATTGGAAATTTGGGTTTCCATCTGAGTCAAGGCTAGGGAGGAAATCCTTACCGATTCGAGACACTCTAGCAAATGCCCCAGGATTGGTACTCTGTCCAACCCTTGGATCCAGCAGGGCCGATCCATACGTTAACGCTTAATGGATTGGTAATTCCTGAACACACGCTTCCCGATCCTTTTGGACCTATAATACGGCCAGTGGCGACCGCATAAACCGAGGCCTCGAAAAATCCAACAACCACAATGAATAAATGCCAGCGCTGGTAGGTCCCTGGCACCACTCTAGCTAGAGAGAAACGTGTGCACTCCCTGCGTTCCCTTCTCCCGTTTTAGACTCTACCGGGTTGTGAGGCTCGTGAAGTCTCGTTACACAAAGCTATGCCTAAATAGACTATGCTTTGATCATCCCACAAGGCTCTGCTTTGCAACAAAGCCTTGATCATTTGCATCTTGGCGTGCAACATTGACATTTCACGCCATGCCATTCATAACTATTAATACACAACCTCTAAGGGTGTTAAGTAAGAGAATAAATTCTCCTCCACCAACGGTTGTATATTAATAGAAATCAATTTACATAAAATGAAATTCAACGTCAGACATGCATCCATTTATAAGCTTATGCTCTGGGTCTGAGCGAAAGCCAAACCCGTACAATCAACAAGAACGTCCGGATGATCACTACCATCAACCCATCAAGGTAGCTACTCCCATCAAGGCCAATAATAACAATACAACCATCCGCCTTGAAGATCGTCGGTCTTCGACCGTCGTCTTCAACTCTTCTATTTGGATATCGCCTTATAATCATTTGAAATGAGATGAACTCGGTCTTTTCAAATGATTATCGTATATATATAAAGTTTTAAACCATTTCATATCATTAATAGTATTGAATAATGATTTGTCGCTATTCTTATTTATATTTGTGAATATAAATCATTTGTCGATAATATTAACATGGGTAACATGTCCCGTAAAGAATGAACTGTCTACCTAACACACACATTCATGTTTAATGTCTAATAAAATGTGTTTTACCAATCATAGAAATATCATTCTTAATTTCATATTTTATTGCCAAATCTTATTTGTGTTGTGGAACGCAAATAAAAATTGTACTTTTCTTTCATGTTTATTTACATCGAGGGATGTAAATAAAAATACATAACTTTTATTTCTATTTTTTCATTTACAATAGAGTGTACAAATAGAAGACGCACTTTTATTTCTGTGACCTATTTGTATCGGAGAATACAAAAAAAGGATGAATTCTATTGTCATATTTGTATTGGAAATACAAATATAAAGATGAACCTAAATCCTATGTTAATATTTGCGTTAAAGGACAACGTTAAAAGACATTCATTTTCCTATATGTATTTGTGTTAAGAACACAAATATAGAGGTGATTTATTCCTATGTAATATTTTTATGTTAAGAATACACATGAAGAATGACTTCATATTCTATGCAAATGTTTGTGGTAAAAACACAAATAAAAAGAGTGCTTTATTTTCTATGCAAATGTTCGCATAGTGAATGCAAATAAAAAGGATGTTTTTATTATCTATGCATACATTTGTGTTGAAACACAAATAAAAAGAACGACTTTATTTTCCTATGCAATACTTGCATTATACATGTGAGTAAAAAGAATGATTTTTATTTTCTTATGCAATACTTGCATTGTAAATGCAAGTGTAAAAGATGATTTCTTTTCTTAAGCAGTACTTGCAATGTAAATGCAAGTATAAAAGATGATTTCTTTTCTTATGCAATACTTGCAATGTAAATGCAAGAATAAAAGATGATTTCTTTTCTTATGCAATACTTGCAATGTAAATGCAAGTATAAAAGATGATTTCTTTTCTTATGCAATACTTGCAATGTAAATGCAAGTATAAATGATGATTTCTTTTCTTATGCAATACTTGCAATGTAAATGCAAGTATAAAAGATGATTTCTTTTCTTATGCAATACTTGCAATGTAAATGCAAGTATAAAAGATTAACTTCTTTTAAATGTGAATATTTGTGTTAAAAACACAAATAAAAAGTATGACTTAATTTGCTATGTAAATGTTTGTATAGTAAATGCAAACAAAAAGATTAACTTCTTAATCGAAAAGTGAAAATGATACTTTTACACCCTTTTCAAATTATATTTGTTTGCAAGAGAAAATGCAAACAAAATGTGTATTCTTTATAAATCGTGATTTATTCGCATTATGAATGCGGATAAAAAGAAGTAAGTTTTATTTCTAACATCTTATTCGCATTGTGAATGCGAACAAAAAGGTGAATTTTTAAATCTTTATCACTTGTTCGCATTTGTGGATGCAAACAAAAAGTGAATTTTTAATCTTTATAATTTGTTCGCAATTGTGGATGCGAACAAAAAGTAATTTTCTTATTTTTTTTAAAATTTGTTTGCACTTGTGTCTGCAAAACCAAAAAACAAGTTTTATTCTCTCATTGTAAATTATAAATAGAAAGGTAAATTTTATTATCAAGTTTTATTTACATTATAAGACGTAAATAAAAAGTTAAATTTTAGTTTCAAGTCATATTTGTGTTTTAAGAATACAAATGAAAATGTAAGTTTTTATTTCCATTCATGTCCACATTTTAAAGTGAAAATAAAAAGTAAATTTCTGTTTCAAGTTTTATTTGTGTTTTAAGACACAAATGAAAATATAAGTTTTAAGTGTTATTTACATTATACAAATGTGAACAAAATAAAAAGTAAACTTTGTTTACAATGTTATTTATATTATGCAAATGTAAATAAAATAAAAAGAGGATTTTTGTTTCAATTCATATTTACATCATATAAGTGTAAATAAAATAAAAAGTAAACTTTATTTCCAATGCTATTTACAATATAAAATGGAAAACAAAAGTAAACTTTGTTTTCAGGTGACATATACATTATAATGAAAAAGGAAAAAATGAGTTTTATTTCAAGTCCTACTTACGATATACAAAGTAAAATAAAAAGTGAGTTTTATTTTCAAGTCTTATTTATAACGTACAAGGTAAAACAAAAGGTGAATTCCATTTTTCAAGTCCTATTTACAATTTACAATATACATTATAAAGTGAATATAGAAAGGTGAATCTCTGTTTCTAGTTTTATTTACATTCTGAAAATGTAAATAAAACAAAAGTAAATTTTTGTTTGCAATGTTACTTACATTTTGGAAATGTAAACAAAATAAAAAGTAGATTTTGTTCCAAGTGTTATTTAGATTGTGACAATGTAAATAAAAAGTGAGTTTTTCTTAAAGTGTTACTCACATTATGAAGTGGAAAAAAAGAAAAAAAGTAAGTTTTTGTCTCAATTCATATTTATATCATGAAGTGAAAAAAAAAGTAAATCTTTGTTTCAAGTGCCATTTACATTCTGAAAATGTAAATAAAACAAAAGTAAATTTTGTTTCAAGTGTTATTTATATGATGAAAATGTAAATAAATTAAAAAGTAAATTTTGTAAATTTCTATTTTTGACATTTTTTTTTTCAAAGAAAACTTTTTTTTCTTTATTTATTTAATATTTTGTTCGCATTGAAAAATGTAAACAAAATATAATCTTTGGTAAATTTCTATTTTTGTAATCTAATTTCACAATTTACAAATGTCAAGTTTCGCGTCACATACTCAACGTTCAATTACAACGGTTTTTGTTTAACCATTGACCAATATCACAAGTGACAAATTTGGCGTCACGAAACTAATAGCAAGAATAGAGATTTTTGTCTTAACCATTTCTAATTACGCAGAATGTCCAATTCGGTGTCATTTGAATAAATACACAAAAATAGAGATTTTTGTTCTAATTAATTTCTAACATCACGAAAGGTAAAATTTGGCGTCATGTAAGCATATAAACAAAAATATGAATTTTGTTTATAATTAAATCATCACAAGATTGTAAACTTTGGTGTCAACATATTCTTTTATTTTGAATTGAAAAGTAAATCAATTCAGAATCTAAGCAAGGTTTTGACATGCAAATGGTGACAAACATTTTCTATTTTGAATTGAGAATTTGTCAATTCAATTCTAAACTAGATGTATAAATAATATCAAACATTTTCTTTTATTTGAATTGGAAATTTGTCCATTCAATTCTAAATAAGGTGTATAACATAGAATAAGTGACAATCACATGAATCTAGACTATTCATTGCAAACACAGAATCAACCATCACAAATATGATCACACAAAACAGATCTAAAGTATACAAATATAAATAAATAGAAATAAATAAATTTATTAATTATTTTAAAATTAGAGATATCTCACATTCGTTGCGAATTTGTCAAAATCTCAACTGCTTAGAATTGTCCCTTTTGCAGTCTATGATTATAGAGCTTCGTCGTACGATTCCTTTTCTGTTCAAGTTTGCTCCATCGCCTAGATTTCAATTTTACGATTCCAATAGATCCGGAATCACGCGATCCCGTGCTCGTATGGAAAAAGATACGATGATTAATTACATATTTTAATTAATTAATAAATTTAAAACTCTTTTTATTTGAAAATCTCACCTTGTCTGGATTGATGAAGACAAGAAATAAGCGACCATCTTAAGCAGTGAATTTGAATTTGAAAATCCTTTATTTTTGGGAAGGAGGCTGGACAAAATTTTAAGAAGAAGAGGATACCATGAAGTTTAGGGAAGAGGAGGCTGATAAAAGTAGAAAGACATTTTATGTAGAAAGGAGGAAGAAGATCTAAAATTTACAGAAGACAATAGTAGAGAAGAAGAAAAATAATGAGAAAGAAAATTAAGAAAGATGCGTTATTTATTTCTCATTTGTGTCCCTTCACATGTTGTACGATACAAAAGAAATAAATTAGATGAGGTGTCGTATTTATCTCATATTCAAAATTCAAAAGTAATTGATTGAGAAAACGAGATAATTGGAATATAAACTAAAGATAATGGCAGGTTATAAATGGTAAGGGAAAACAACCATATGAGATGGTAGGTAGAAATGAGAAAGTAGTGGTAGGTGGAACTTTTAAAAGGGATGATACATGAAATGGGGACAAAAGATAACTATGATATAAATCAAAGGAGGGACCCACCCTTAATATCTTTAACTACCATGCACAAATTTTAAACTCATTTGTACATATGGTTCTCTTTCTAAACCATTGATTACACATTTTTTATTATTATTTAGGACTTCCAATTCGTCTAAACATTAAATTTTAAATTTCTATTTCTAGGAAGAAAATAAAGGGTTGTCATCTAATTATACCGACTCATATTATTATTTTACTACGATATATAAACAATAGGTATGAAATTTCAATTAAATACATATATCATTATTACTGCAACCAACATTGCTAAGATACACATCTATATTACTTTTCAATTTTCGAAATGTATAATATCAACGTTTCAGTATTTAATGAACCTATTCAAAAATTCAAAGAAAAACATAGGGAGAGAGAGAAAACGGGAATGTAATTAATGCTTGATCTTATTGTTTAATACCAATTGTTAGAAAGTTTATAACTTTGTTTGCATGTAAACGTTAATATTTAATAAATGCACATTTTCTATCTCTCTAACATGTAAATGTTAATATTAAACAAATGTACGTTTTCTACTGTTAAAACATTTTTATTACGTTAAAACGTTTTATCAAACTATGAATCCCTTTTTTAAAGATTCGTCTTTTACATTAAAATATAGTTCCTAATGTGAACACAATTTATTATACAATGAATCTTTTTTCTAATGTATCAAAAATGTAAATTTGAATGTCAAAACATTCTCAATGTTTCATTTACATTAAAAGTGTAAATTCCAATGCCAATACATTTTATTTCAAAATGCTTTATTTTTCATGTTGTATATACATTAAAAATGTAAAATTTCATATCAATACATTTCTTTTTCACATAAGTTTATTTTTAATGTTGCATTAAGAAAATAACGATGAGGGGAAGACATTGAAAATGAATGCAACTATTCGTAAAGAATTTATTAATTGATGAACGTTACACTTTGAATAGGCAAGGACAGTATTAAAGCGGACATCTCAACATATTATTAATAAATCTCATTAATAACGTCTTAATTTTATTTAAAAACTTTTTATTATTTTTATTATTATTTAATAATGGAATTTTTTTCTAATAATTTTTCTGAAATAATTTTTTTAAATTGGTTCCAAAATTCCGGGTTGTTACACTTACTTTGTGAAGTAATCTTATTATAGTTATAAACCTTGGAGTTTTTAGTACAATCAAAAAGAAAGTTCGACAGTTCATCATCTATTAAGAGCATGCCTAGCTAAGGACTTGCTTGTTCTCGTACATGGTTATGCAGACTTAGTCGTCTTTGGTTTTAAATTCATTAGTGAAGGAAACTGAAGGGTGATATACACGTAAATGTGTATATTTTATCTGCTTATTTATCTTATTTTCCCTTTAAAATAATTGATACTTTGTATTTATAGCTGTATTTTCAGATTGTTCACAAGAAGCAGGGTTCAGAGCATTTGATGGATAAAGCATGGAGAATTTGCTTAAAAAGAGTGAAGTTTAAAATTGCTAAAGCTTGAAGAGTCTAAAGCTTGAAGAACGGTTGCAATTATATTTCAGTTAAGAAGATTTGGCTCAATAAAGACTCAAACTGCATTCACATTAGCTCATTTGGAAGGCCTCTTACTCATGTTGCGTTCACACTAGCCTATTTGCTAGACCACTCACTCTAAAGCTGCGTTCACACTGGCTTATGTGTTATTTGGGTTATTTCTTTAGTCCCACATTATGTAATTAGCTTGCTAGCCTTTGTCATATCATCTATAAATACATTGTATCTTAGTCTTGTAAAAACACATTAGGTTTTATTCTGTAATTCTCTTCTTGGAATAAAATCATTCTCTCCCTCTCTTTTTACTTTTTGTTTATTTTATTTATGTTCATGTTATTTATTTTCTTTTTCTCTTCTTCTTTAGCTATGTCTAGCTAATCCCCTTTGATTAGGGGGTGATGACGCTGATAGTATGATTCAATATGAATCACATAGCCAAAGGATGAGGAATTCATGTATATAGATCTAGATCTGAACCTAGGGTTAGATCTGAACCTTAATATCCTGTGTCGTTTAAGAGCTATGCTCCTTCACAGGGTATATTCGTGTTCGGTCTAACAATTATCAGATTTAGATCTAATTTTAGGGTTTTAGAAATTAATTAGTAAATCTGTCCTGATAGTCTATGGTTGTAGAGCTGAGCTCCTGCATAGGCTATGCTTGTCGTTATTTACATATTTGTTTCTAAAAACCTATTATCGTTGATTCATGTTTGTGACAGAAACATGTATTAGATCTGGTTAATCTTTTGGCTATTGATGATTATGAATCTGATCTATGTCATTATCCCCTAATTGCTTTCACTTATTGTTAAAACTCTCTTTTATTTAATTTCTGCTATTTTCTTTGTTTTCAACCAATCAAAAGTTAGGGATAACTTGATTGGATTTATTAATAAAATAATTTGGTCCCAGAGTTCGACACCCTCTACAACAATCCTTGTTGTTTAGGAAAGCCGAACGGATTTTACAGTTGTTTACAATTGTTTAATCTGTTCGCAAACAAAGGGTTTATCGTTTGCAAAGAGCATGCCTGGGATCTTGCTGGTTCCCACATTGGGTAAGCAAACTTAGCCATTTGAGTTCGAAAATCAGGGTTTACCTCAGGGCAATCTTACTGAAGCAGGATGACCAAGAGTTTCCAGAAAGATTCAAGGAGATCTTGCAAAAGCAAGACGACCATGATTAGCCAAAGTGTTTAAAGCAATCTTGCCAAAGCAAGACGACCAAGATAAGGCAAAGTGTTCAAGGAGGCGTTACCGAAGGAAGACGACCAAAAAAGCTAGAACATATCCATTTCATTAACAACCACAGGGTGATGGCGTGTTGTCGAGCAAAGAGCATACATAGGGATTATAACAACTCCCATACATAGGTAGGTCGACTTAACTATCTACAACCCAGAAAGCCAAAAGATAAATTGAAGGGGCCAAAGCCTACAAAGCCAAATTCATGGGCCTAAGCCCGAGTATCCAAATCCCTAGGAAGCCAACAGAGCCAGTACCAACAGCTCAAGAAATCCAAGAGATCCAAGATTTGGAAAACTAGAAATGAGAAAGCTATAAGTGGGAAACCCATTTTCCATGAGCCAGAAAATCAAAAAGACAAGAAAGCCAAATCCAAAGCCTAAATAACAAAGGCTAGAAAACCAAGACACAAGAATTCAAAACCAGGGGACTAAAAAACCAAGACCAATATCAAGAAGACTAAGCGAAGCCAAGACCAAGTAATCCAAAATAACCACAAAGCCAGAAGACCAGAACCACAACCAAAATATATTGATGCCTGGGAGACTTGCATCCGAGACATCAGAGCCAGTAAAGGTTTACTTGATAACAATTCCACCGAGATGAGTGTTGCTCCCATGCCTATCCTAACTTCCATGCCTAGCAGAGCACGACAACCCGAGTCCGAACAAACTGTGCCATCTCTCCACGCCTGACATGCTCTTCAATCACATCTCTGAGATTTAGACACTCATTTGTATTATGACCGTCGAGATATGAAACAAGCAGTGCCAGACTGAATCCCTTTCCTTCTAAGTGGGCTCCTTGACGGGAGGCCTTTTGAAGGAAGCAATGGGATGAATTTCCTGGTAAATTCCTCGAGGGTGTGAGTAAGTTCCTAGTAAGTCGAGAACTTAGATTGCCTCCAAGCCATGTTGTGATCGTTCCCCGAGGAAGGTTTACTAGTAGCAGAATCCTTAGCTTTACCAGAATTAGACGATTTCCCGCACCCTTAACCACATTTCCTTCGAGAACCTTTTTGTCAGTCTTTGCAACCTCTTCCCGAAGGAATATTTCAGCGTTAAAATAGAACTCGCCAAGATCCCTCGACAGATCCCAATGCAAAGAAGTCTTGAAGTCAGGTTTATCCAGAACACCAGATACTGTGGCCATCAAAACCATAAAAGGATCAGGTCTGTCAACGAAGAAATCACAACATTAAACCATTTCATGAATTCATGCAGGGCATCGTCGGACTTCTGCTTAATGCCATTTAGAGTCGTAATGCTTTTCAGACGAGCGAACTTGACTTTGAATTGTTCCACGAACCTGCTAACCAAACATTCCAAGAAGTGATAGAGTCCATCTCTAGCTGCCTTAACTACATGGCAGCTATATCTATCAAGTAAAGCAGAAAATACTTTGCCATGACACTTTCCAAAGCAGAGAGAACTTCCACATGCTGAATATACCACATCAAGTGAGTAGTCAGATCCTTCCGACCATCATAAGATTGCAACACCGGTAGTTTAAATTCTAGTGGGTTACGAGAATTCCTTATATCCATAGAGAACGGACAGCGAGTCACACAATCCAAGTCCAAAGAAGAGGCACTACCTCAAGTGAATCAATGAATAACATACCTGATTTGAGAACCATTACCAAAAGCAAGCAACTAATTCAGATTATCTAATGCAACACTGGTCCCCCCAGCATTTAAGTCCAAATTAGGAATCAGTTGATTAGCGAGAAGAATATCCGGTTGAATTCCAACTTGAGGGGAGACATTAGGCACAATCCTGACTCCCAGAACCATGGGAGCTGCACGCACCAGCGCTTGAACAACATTACCAATAGCGGAGCCCGCAACCTGACAAACCAAAGCGTCATGGGCTGGAGAGATGTTGGGATTAGGGGTTTCCCCCGATTGTAGCGGGTTCGACACTAGTCCAAGGATCGGCGTTGGCTTGCTGATTAGTTTGCAGGTTTGCCCCAAGTCCCGAGTTGCAACTTGAGGAACACTGGTGCTTGTTCTAATAATATTTCCTTCGCTAGTCGGCCTTCTAGAGTTTCCAATTCTAGTCTCAATCCGAGCGAGAAAGTTAGTATAAGCTTCTTCCTGTCGCTCGAGTCGAGCATTCAAATCCTTAGCCAATTTCTTAATCATCCCATCGACGTAGTCATGAGTAAAGTAATTCGAGGGAACTCCAGTCGAATAAAGTTCATGACTTCCTTCACCTCCTACACCTTGAGCTTTAGCAATAACATCGAGCTTCTTGCGCCTAACCATGATGAAAAGGAAGTGGCAAAGTTGGAGTCGAAGACTGAATCAAAAGTCGAAAACCAAAACCAAATTCAAAGACGAAACTGAAGATGCTGGATGTGTCGGTCGGTTCTTGGTAGGTTTCTACTACAAGTAATGGTTAATCTCGTATCTATGTGTCGATAATTATGATTAAAGCATTACCTCACATAATATCAATTTCAATTGGAATATTCTTTTCATGCTAGTCCATAATTAATATATTGCAAATGTATATATATATTCTATTTAAATTTCAAAACTTGTTTATGCATTAATATTTATGCACAACTTGTTTCATTTATATATTTTGCATACGAACTCCGTTTTCATTAAACGAAATATGAAAACAGAAAAAAATCTTGCTAAGAATATAATTACTTTCATGGCTTAGTACCCATTTACTCAAAATTCCATTTTCAGCCCATTAACTTATTACTAATTATTATAAAATTAAGTTAAATTACCTCATGTCTATTTTACAGGGTGTTATAGATTGAGTTGTTCAATTTGGAATGCCTAATAGTTCGTAGTCTATTTTTTGAAGGTCTATTAGTAGACAGTTAGTATTGTAGAAAAAATTATTCTAGTGTCACTATTTTTGAGGCTAAAATTGCAACTCTGTGTAGTTATGGTAGAATAGTATCCTAAATAATTTAAGGTATTCAGAAAACTTAATTACAGCCACTGATTCATATATTTTACATATGCGCACTCTTGGTGGTTACAACTGTATCTAGCTAATACTAGTTTATCCTTCAGTTACTTATTTTCTATCAAATCATAGTAATACTAAAGCATAGGAGAATAATGCTATAATAAGTTCTATATGATTTTGATGTTTTCGTATGTGGTTGTAAACGATGTTTGCACTTGTTTTATCACATTTTAGTGGGGGTGATGTAAACTGATTCCGATTATTTGTTAGTTCAATTTATATACCCTTGTTGTGAAATGCAATAAAAGGAACTTTGTATCTTTTTTACATGTATAACATCCTTAAGAAAATATGTCAAGATCACTGTTTAGTATAAGGTGGACTATTGGCATTTATATTGACTATAATTTTATTATGTCATGGCTAATTGAATATTGCAAGGAGTATTAATAAAGAATATGTTTGAGGATCATATTCTCCCCAAAAGTGGTGGTTGTGGCAAAATAAAATTTAGGCTGCAAGCATTGAAGAAAACCATTGTTGTAAGTAATATTCTCCTTTGCAAATATTTTGATAAACATTAATGTTATAAGTCACTTATTATATAACATAACTTCAGACTTATATTCAACTATTCTACGCCATTTATATTTCCTTATTTAAAATAAGGCACGTGTAAATAACCTAACTTTCATTGTTACATAGATAGAAATTTACAAACATAATTCAGATGATAACTACTTCCATAGCCCACTTTTTATGTATCTCACTTTGGTCTTTTTGTCCAAGTTTTTTTTGGAAAAAAAAACATTCGTTGGTATAATATGTCGGCTATTACGATAAAGTACATAATATGGATCATTTCAAAACTTCTAATTTTTCACATTGTTTATATGTGTGTGTTTATGAATAAAGCTCACTTTTTTTATTTCATAGATTGAACATTGGCTAAGTCGTTTGTGCGAAGAATTAGGTAAACACACCCAGCCTAATTTTGAACTGAACTAGTACGACCTCTAAAAGCGGTATAAAAACTGAATGTTAATTGTGTGATTAAAAAAAACATTTTTGTTATATTTTCTGGATTACAATTGATGGTGTAGCGATAATATATCAGACAAAACTAATTTGCATTATTATAAACAAAAAATAGATATATTAAAAAAATACTATATAAAATAATTAATAATTTTTTTCTTTCAACTATTCGTATATGTATTGGGCCAATGTTAAATAGACATGCAATATGAGATCTCTATATTAATTTAATGTGTTTGTGTCTGTTATGAGGTGCAAAAAATTATGTAGACGCATGAAGGAACAAAATTAACCACTTAAATTATTCAAGCAAGCGCTTTTCATTTGTTTATTGTTTAGGCTTCTTGTATCTATCTCTCTCTCTCTCTCTCTCTTTGTGTTATCTACTAGAAACTTTTTTCTGATTATTATGTTCTTGGTTCTTCTCTCATAAACGATAACCCATCATATTTCTTGTTATGTCTTCATCATAGCTAGGATTGACTTTCATGATATGCTTACATTAATTCCATATACCATTGCATCAATGGTTAACTAACTAAATGAATGTGTGTTATTATTTTCTGAATTCTTTGGTGACCTCAAAAGCAATCCTAAAAGGAAAATTTTATTTCAAGCATCTTAGCATTGTAGCATTTTTGTATCTCCTTTTATGATATTTCTTTTCAAAAATTTCAGTTCGAAATCTTAGAAACTTAGATGTAAATGCCCATGTTCTTTACTGTTTTTGAAAGTTATCAAAAACGATGAATGATTTAGGGGCAAAAACTAATGATTATGATCACAAATTTATTAGTTAGTCTACATGGATTAACATTAACAAAAAGTTAGTGGATTATATTATTAAAATCAAACCACGCATTGACCAATTAACCTTATTGAGTTGGTAAAATGTACCATTATACATTCCTTACTTTTATATCTAAATATTTTTACATCATAGTTATTGGGAGCTAACCTACTTATATGAGGCATTAAATACATAATGATCAAGTTAAAAAATATATACATATAAACTGACCAGTTTACATATACTCTTTTTTATAAACTTAATGCAATGACTCATCTATAAAACTTAGCATTGTTCGATTTCGCTAAGTTTTATAAATCAAGCAATGATTTGTTTTAAAATTTGAGCATGCTCATGCTCTATGTTAAAAGTGAGCAATGGCGCTCAGTTTAATACTAAGCATTGTTCATGCTCAATTTTAAAACTGAGCATGGTGTTCGGTTTTAAAACTGATAAATTCTCGATTTTATAACTATGCATTGCTCATGTTTTCAGTTTAAAACAATGAATTTGCTATGTTTTTAAACTGAGAAATGCTCTATTTATAGAATAGCAGTGCTCATTTTACAGGCCGAGCAAATATTAGTCTTTAATTAAGCAATTAAATTCATGTAGATTCAGATATTGGAAAGCATGTTACTACCACGATCCTATTTTGTAAATTAATGTTATAGAATGTCTATCCAGATTCACAATTGGCTTGAAAATGCAAGATCCTAGGCTATATTAGTTGCAGTAGATTTTGGAGAGCTCCTTTGCATGTGTGGATTAGTGATGACTGTTTAGAAAAAGTTTAATGGGAATTGGAATTTTAACCTAAAAAGAATAATTTTAAACTAAAACCAACATTTTTTATTTTAGTATTTTATGTTCACAAATAATGATTAGAACATTATGTTTATTTAGATTCATTTTATTACTAATGTGAATTGCAGAATCCTGTGAACCATCAAGTCTTTGAATGCAAGTTTCGCACAAGGCCATTAGGTCGAGAGCACGTTTGTTTGGGTGCTATGTCTTCATCCAAAAAAACACTAGTGTGAATTTCATTGTATTTTATGAAAATTTAGGTGGAAGAACATCAGGTTATGAAAACCATGTTTGTTATTAATTTCAATGCATTGCCAGTTGTTATTTTGCAGTGCTTTGACTAATTGATTTTTAACCAATTATTATTTAGAGTTAGCGCAGTTTACATGTTTGAACTGATTCGTCTGATCCTTCATCCAGGCCAATCTACGGGGGAGACTCCAACGGAGGTGATGGAGACAATCGTCTCTCATTTTCTGACCTTTTTGGGCTTCCGTGCACTGACCTTATGTGACCTTACCCTCCTCTCTTTTGTCCTGTCAATGGTGTTGCATGAAGAGGCTTTGGCACTCTGTAGCTCCCCGTCGATGGAAGAGATCCATGTGAGTGTTTTCTCACTTAGCCAGGACAGTGCTAGTGGGCCTGACGGGTTTAGTAGGGACCTTTATCGGTGTGCCTGGTTGGCCATTTCAGTAAACTTCTTCCTTTCTATCTTCTCCTTCTTGGGTGCCACGCTTCCGATGAGCTAGATGTCCACGAACCTTGCTCTTATTCCAAAATGTGAGAATCTCCGCTCTTATTCTGACTTTTGCCCACTTAGTCTTTGTTAATTCTCGAACAAGGTCATTTCCAAGATACTGGCCATTGGGCTCGCTACCATTCTAAACTATTTTATCTCCCCATCATAGGCATGCTTTGTTAAAGGCCGCCTAATCTTTGATTATGTCCTTCTATCCTAAGAGCTTATTTCCTAAACTGACAAGAAGAGTACAGGGTCCAATTTGGTGATAAAGCTGGACATGGCGAAATCTTACGACTGCATGTCTTGGTTCTTCATCATAAGGGTCCTACAGTCTTTCGGTTTTTCTGAACCTTTTACTGATATGGTCTGGAGACTGATCTCGGGTTGCTGGTTCTCTTTTCTTATCAACGGGGCGACCAATGGGTTCTTCCGGTCAGGAAGGGGTCTGCGTCAAGGGGATCCCCTCTCTCCTGATCTCTTCATCTAAGCTATAGAAGCTCTCATCAGAGGGATTCAATCCCTCACTACTGCTAGGTAGATTCATCGGTTTGGAATCCTGAGCGGTTTCCCTGTAATTTCTTCCTTGTCCTTTGTCGATGACTACATTATCTTCACGAATGGGCATCACTGTTTGTTTAGATGGATCCTTTCTTATCTACGTCTCTACAAGTATTGCTCAAGGCAGTTGGTCAATGCCTTCAAAAGCTGCTCCGTTCATGCTAAATCCATGGATCCCATCAGAATCTCATGGATCGAGTCCTTTCCTCTTTCTCATTTGGGTATCATCCTGAATTGTGGTCGCAAACTTAATGCGATTTTTGATCCCCTAACTGATAAAGCTAGATGAAAGGTGGAATTATTCCTTATCTCCCAGGAGGGTGGTCTCCAGTTCTCAAGTCCCAGGGCTCGCACGTCTTCACTGCCATGACTCCTACTTCGTCCTTTTTTCGATTGTACCAATCTTTGGCTTTGTCCTTCTTCTGGGTTAAAAGGGACGAAGCGCAAAGGCATTAGTGGATTTCTTGGGACACAATTTGTCGTCCCAAAATAGAAGGTGGTATACTTTTGTGTAACCTGAGGGATCTATGCAAGGCTTACGCCTGTAAGCATTAGGTTAGGTTAAGAACGAATGATTCGCTTTGGGCTTCTTTCCTTTATGCCAAGTATCGTCGTATGTCCTCTACATCCTACTCTAGTTTCACATCTTATGCCAGCGAGACGTGGAAGCAGATGCAATTGGTCAAGTTTTCTCTGATTCTCATGGTAGGGGCCTCGATTGGAATGGGGATGCTTTCTCCTTTAGGACGGCTTGGAATTCTACTAGAATTCCAATCCCAAGGGTTCCAGAATTCTCTTGTGTATGGGATTCTCCCATCCCTTCGAAGGTCTCAATCCTTATGTGGAAAATTTTCCATGTCGAACTCCCCTTGGATGATAACCTTAAAATAATCTACATCCTCTGGTATCTCGTTGTTGGTACTGCAGTTATGATTCCGAGGAGTCTATCGCTCATTTATTCTCCGACGAAGAGCATGCTCAGTCTGTTTGGTCATCCTTTAAAGGTATGATCGGCCTAAAGAGGTCTATATGTTTCTTAGTTTTCTACTCCGTGCTATGTGGGCTAGAGGATTAGGAAAGAATCTTAGATCGATCCTCTTCAAGCTTATCCCTTATCACATTTGTTTGCATCTCTTGTGTGCTAGGAACCAAACCATCTTTAATGAGACTCCTATGGTGGTTTTGACTACCATTCGCAAGTTTTCAAACGATGTTTTTTTCGCTTTTCATGGTAGACCCTTTATGGGTAACTTGAATTCTCTTTCTACTTCCCTTGCATGTGCTTTCTCTGTCACATGTGGGGCTCGATCTCATGAGCGGGTGTGGTAACTCCATTTTTTAGGTTTCTTGTGGTGCATGTGCTTCCAGAGGCTTAGGTACCTGGCTGTTGGCAGTAGCTCTCGGTGGCAGCTTGTTATGTGCTCGGATTTGTAGGTTGGTGTATGGTTCAAGGCATGATCTTGGTGTTGTTCATTGAGATGCATTCTTCTGGTTGTCAGATGTAGAGCCTCGCGTACTCCAGTCGTTGTGTGGTATGCGGTTCTCCCATCTTTTCTTGGTTTGCTGCTCTGTTTTTTTATTTGCCTTGCTTCTGGACTTGTTGCTAGAGTGATGTTGGCTTTTTGTTTGTATTTAAGTGGTGTTTCTTTGTGTTGTCTTGCATTTTGGTTGCCAGACCCAAAAGCATTCAGCTTTGGTGGTTTGTTTTTGCGAATCATGGGAGAAAGCCATTATTCTCCGTTTTTTGCATATATTTATTTTTCTTAAAAAAACATGTTTGAAGTAATTTTTTGGAGGTCTCTTGTAATGTCCCAAATTTTTAGCGATTTGATAATTATTTTATTTAATTATTCTAATATATTGGTTTGATGATTTAAATGATTTGAATTCAAAAATTTTAAATATTTAAGTAATATTAATAATGGAATAATAATTTCAATTCCAAATGGTCTAAAATAAGTTGAATTTGCAATAGTGTGTGAATTGGATAATATATGAGATTTAATTCAGTTTAGAATTGAATTATATTAACGAATATATTTATATACGATAGTTGAACGTATTAATTATAATATAAATTATAATCGAGCTCAAAACGTCAAGGTAGTTCGTAATTCGACGACTTGAACTTCAACTGCATATACCGAATTTGTTATAAATTGAATTTCTTCGAAACAAGAAACGTTGGAATCTAATTAACTGTATTTTTCAAATGGAAGTGAAAAATCAAGATTTCGTGACGTAAATGGTGAGTTATGTCCAAATCAAATTTTCAACTAGTCGTTATGGAATCATTCATAAACAATAACGATAACAATAACGATATATTTAACTATAATTAAATATTGGTTTCAAATTTGGACAAGACCTTTGAGACATAGTTATAATTTAATTTTTAGAATTTTACTGTAATTTATAATTTGGAAAATAAGTAACTTTTTATTTGGAATATTTTACACCCTATGCCAGCATTTTTGGGATTCCACAGAATATGCTAATTTGTCTATATATTAATATATTTTTCGGATCGTGGCACATTGTTCATCTCAACCTTATTTTTATTTTTGTCCGTAACGGTCCTTAAGTGGAAGGAGTTGTGCATAACAGGATAACCACATTTTCTAAACTTAAAATATATAATCTCACCTGCTGCTTTCGATATGCACACACACCTTTGCACAAACAAAAATCAACAAAAGCAGTCACATACATATCGCGTGGACCACCAGATTTAACTAGTTTCTCCACAAGTATAAAGCTTAGTTTAAACCTTTTTTTTTGGCCAACGTCTTCAGTTCTGCATAGTTTATAGTCCTAAACGTGCATATAGATATAATATAGGAAAATATATAAATACTTAGTATCAAAGGCTCGTACACCATCAATTCATCCTTTCAATATACAGTTGCTTTGCATTGAAGTCTCCAACCTACACATATAAAGATATATATATATATATATATATATATATATATATATAATAGCTTTCCTTAGTCCCTAAGCAATTTAGTTGCACATGCCACGCAATGTCATGGCAAATCAAATGAACAAAGCTGCATGCCTATTTAGAGTTGCACCTCCTATACAAACCTTACGGAACTGATAAGCTAATTCGATGGAAATGAACGCAGGCCAATCTACGTTTATCAATGCTTTCAAAATCAAAACAACTATTAATGAAAAGAAAACTCTGTCATAAGAGAAGCTATTCTATACACTAATACGTGCCTGCCAAGTAATGAACACCTTGCGTGCCAAGGGTCATTATATTATAAATACATGATGCGAAGACGTCTTCCTCCAGTTGTTTCAGCAAGGAATCCATTGCGACCGAGAGCTTTAATGGCGATTAAAACAAAAATAAATTTAGTTGCTTCAAATTAAAATGAACTTGCGAGAGGGGACTGTACATCTGTAGCCACGAGCCACCCAAATTTGTGCTAGAGCTGTTCTTTTTGCACATAATAAGTACAACAGGAGGCTGCATATGTATGTATCACCAGAAATATGGATCTTTTTTTAGATCGGCCATGAAGTTTTGCGTTCTTTGGAACTCGAACATGTTGAGGTCGGTTGCCTTTGCGTACCGACAAGGGAGGGAATGGAGGATGCCGCAGTGTTGTTAGAGCCGGCCCAAATGTAACAAATGCCCTAGATGAACTGTTCATTCTTTCATTTTTGTTGCCCCATTAAAAAAAGCAAACAATCAAACACATATTTCATAATAAAATTTAAATAGATCACAAAACATTATTTAACTAGTCATTTCGATAGCATCTAAACAAAAATATAATATAATATCATAACAAATTAATATGCACTAACGAAAGCAAAAAAAAAACTCCTTATTTGACAGCTTAATTCACAAACAGCGTTTGGATTTGTCTATTTTATACAACCTCTCAATTTGTACCATTTTTCAGAACAGAAGGATTGCATGTACCAAATGACTGAATTACCATTGATATTCAATATAAGCATTAAGAGACTATCAAATTAAATCGCAGCCTATCTAATATTCAATATGGAATTTTCCTCTCAGATGCTCATGATAAGGGAATAGCCACTACAATCTAACATTCACTAAGGTACTGCAAATCAATTTTTGATACAACCAAAGGTTAAATTGATATCCAGTCAAACATGGCGATAATTAAATAACCAGAGCTGGAATCAAAAACTGAAAAATTAAAATATCTGTACATAGTACACTATCTAAAAATTAAAATTAGGGATATACATAATACTGAATCCGTGGATTGCTAGAATGGTAGAATCAGATCGCGAGACGACAGATGGGAAGGGGCTGAAGAGCACTATCGCATTAGCCGCGAGAGGGGACAGGGGAGGGCACTTACGATGGCGACCGCGAGGGGAGGGCTCAGGGCGACCGCGACCGCGCGAGGTGAGAATCTAAGAGGCGAAGAGGCAAATCTTGAGTGAGCGAGACGAGAAAAGCTGAAGAAGCGGTAAATTTTTGATGCCCCTTCCCCATTTGATGCCCTAGACAAATGTCTAGGTTGCTTGGGCTTTGGGTCGACTCTGAGTGTTCTAGAGTGGTGGCGCAGGTTCTAACGAAGTTTGGTGGTGTGAGTTCGTGAGGGAACACGTGCAGATATCTAAGTGAAAAAATGTGGGAGTAGCAGTGATTAAAACGTGGGCATGTTGAAGTGTATTCGGCATGTTGAAGGAAAGGATGGAGCGGATTTTCCAGGAGCAGGTTGCGAATGTAGTATCGATGGAGAAGAATTCGGCATGGAGTTCAGGAATAAAGTGAATACATGCAGCAATGGGTCTATGCGTGGAAGAGGAGGGGTACTCGTAGGAGAAAGAGAATAGAAGTGGAGGTCGAGTGCTGTAGCGTGAGCATTTTTAGAACAAGGAGTTGGTTCGTTAGGTTACGCGGCGAGTAGAAGAGAAGAGGAGGAAGGATCGCATTTTGGTGAGTACTGTTGGTTAAAATGAGGAAACATCGCATGGAAATGGGGTTCATATTTGACTGGAGCGTGCTTTTTAATTTGGAGGAGATGAAAGAAAAAGGTACGTGACGTGGGTTTTCTAGAATTGTATTGGGCCGAACTCAGTTGTGAAGCCCAAAATGTTGTAAAATGATAAAAGAAATGATGAGGAGCAGCTCGGTGAATCATACAGAGGAAGAAAGGGAGGATACCTGTAGCATGTGGGTGGTTTATTTCTGGTGCGCGGGTTCAACATGGTGTAGGATAATATATGATAATGGTGAGGCCATTGTTTTATAAATAAAATAAAGTTTATTTTGAATTCAAAATTTTATATAAATTTTTAATGCGATTTCTTGCCCATACGTAATCAGCTTTACGAAGTGTTCATCACTTTGGAATCGTATGGACGCCCACTGCAGAATGGAGTTGATCGAGAGCGATTTGGAGCTCGTTAAAATTTATAGCAAATTTAAACGTCCGATCCGTACCAACAAACGTTAACCGTTATTTAACGATTAACGAACAAGGTGAGTAAACTCACTAACTCTGATCAGTTCTATAATTTATAAACGTTATTTAATATTGATAAATGATAATGGATTGCTGTGTGATGGTTGTTTGGATGATTTACTAGTTCATTGGTTGAAATTTTATATATATATATATATATATATATATATATATATATATATATATATATATATATATATATATATAAACAGTTGATTGAATACTGATCTATTTATTTTAATATTTCGTGTTGTTATGAAATTAGTGTTGTTATTATTGATTTAACATCTATGGATGCAGGGAAACAGGTTGGAGGGATCCAACTGGATTCCTCAACAATTTTATTATTATTTTTCATATATTGCATTATATGATATGACAAATAATCTGGTGTTGATTATTTTGTATTTTGGGATGTTTAAACAACATTGACCTGAAATAATTGGTATTAAATACCGTAAAACATATTCAGATATATCAGAAAAGAATTTGGCGTTTTAAAAAGGATAATCTATTTTAAAATAGAAATTGAATGTCGGTCGCGCTAGAATATAATAACTTGTTTTAATTATATTAAAACAAGTGATTTCATTTTAAACGATGTTTATAAATAATATGAAATAATTGTGATTAAATAAATAGGGAATTATAAATTCAAGAATGAATATAATGCGAATGAAAAATCGTTTCAAAGGAAAACGATGAGATTTATTTCCTTGTTCGGAATATAAATAGAACTAAATAAAAACCATAAGGATTTGTAATTCGACGATGTCGAATGTCATTAAAATGATTTATTTTTAGAATTTATATATTATATAATATATTATATAAATTAAGATTTGGTTTAGATTAAATAGATTATAATAGAATATGAAGTCGAGATTTAATTATAAACTTTGGTATATAATGAACAAGAAGTTGATTTATAAATGGAGTACATAAAGTAAAATATAAATATGGAACTTATAAAATAACTCGATAAATAGGAATTTAACCTGTAATGGTATTTATAAATATAAATCAAGTTTTGATTTGATAAAATGAGTCCAGTTCCAGTAAAGGAATATTATGTAACATTTTAAAGTGAATAAAGATTTAAAAGCAAACATTTTGCAAATTAAATGGGTTATAAAAGGAAATTGATGAATATTGAAGTGCTAAATTCAAACATGAATTTAGAAATCAAGTTAACCTGAAATGGTGAGTTTATTCCGACGATCGGAAATTTGTTTGAATAAAGAGTATTCAAAGGTGAGTTATATGTTCGAATTCGATTATATCGAATTTAGGAAAGTACAATTTACTTTCCGGTTATAATCAAGACTTATTTATTTATATAATTAATTAATTAATTAATTTTTTATTTATTTAAATAAAATTTATAATTTGAAATTAAATATTTCAAAAGCAGAGATGATAATGTTATCGTTATAATCAAATATTTCCATAAAGAAGTGGATTCGTAAACTGAATAGAGATTTATGTAAACAGTTTTGTAAATAAGAAATTAATAAATAGAGATAAGAACACTTGAAACTGGCTGGAAATTAGTTATTTTAAATAGTTACCTGAGTATCGATCTGATGTTGGTTTCGGCCTTCGGGGTTTATACTAAGGGAATTGTTCTATTACTGGTTTACGGTTAGGGACTGATGAATAGTGATGCGTGAATAAGGTATGGAGATGTTTTTCAATGTTAATAGCATATATTTTCCGAATATAGAAAATAAGAGTTGTGGATATATGGAATAAATTCCCGATGTTAATGAGAAATATTTTCTGAAAACATAGAAAATAAAATGGTTTAAAATAAGTGGAAATGTTTTCCCAATAATCATGAGAAGCTAAACGAGTTGGAGAAATATTTGGGTAAAGATAATGAAAAGAAATTGGGAAATAAATAATAAATTAAATGGGCTCAGTGTTGATTGATGATTGATCGGTAAGATTTCCATTTGGAAATATGACCGTTGTTTGTATGTATATGTTTTCCTTTGATAGTTAACTCACCGCCTATCAAAGTTTTTGACCATTTTTTCGTTGTCAATACAGAGAGATCGGGATCGGATTTATTATCTGAAACCCACTCCATATGGGCATTAGCGTTGCGAATCAAATATGATGAAGATAATTGAAGACGGAGTTTATGCAAGGGTTATTCTAGCGATCTTAGGTAGAAATTTCCTAAAATGGATTTACAGAATAGTGCCTTCGGTTCATCCGGACCCAGGACAACTTGTATGGACGGATGTCTGACAGAGTATACCTAATAGGTCACGTAAGTTGACCTCTTCAAACGTATTCATGTTTGGTGGCGGAGGAATTCATTTCTCTTAGCTCTATACCCGTGGTATTTTTGGGGAAATAGATTTGTGATTTGGCGGGTATGACTGTGTGGCATTCAAAGTGAATGGTGGCCAGGTGTTCCAAAAGATACGTTATGACCTCAAGCCTCATCAACCGAGAAATGACAAAAATCGGGCAGGCAGCATGGCTAAGTGGGTCGCACCCAATTAGGGTATATTGTCACCATCTATAGAATATTCATAATTGTTACTTGTTTTCGCTTTTGTATCTCCCGGGAACGGTTATGTTCGTATACCAACCATAAGGTGACAATATATTCGGAATATTCAAGCGAAATGAATGGACGGTCATGTGTGGCTGAGTTGCAAGATGTTCTTGTTGAACTCCAGTGTATCCCCTCTAGAGTACACTAATCGGAAGGTGGTTTCATACCTTGTCATAATAATAATCCAATCTCTAATAAGCGTCCGCGGTTTTGATTTTATATTATATATGTGGAGCGTGAGATGCAAGCGTTCTGCTAGATTGTTGTTTACTTGTATTTAGACACTATTATAATATCAACATATTATTGATTTCAAAAACGTTTTGGGTTATCATAAGGTAAAAACCATCCGTATTTATGTGTTGATCGATCTTACGATTATCTTTTCTTTTGAAAAGGATTTTGAAAAGTTAAACCGAATGGTTGGGGTTTACTTACACCAGTCCCATGACTGACTTAGAGTTATTTTGTTTTTTTTCCCCTAAATCTTGGTTGCCCAAATTTGTACGGGCAGTCAAGTAGTTAGAATTTTATAGATACTTGAAGGAGCATGGAGCAGGAGGCTTCAACACTAGTTATATATAGAGTTTATTTCCGCTGTGATATACATGTGATGTACGCTGATGATATATGTAAGTACAATATAGTTTGTATTTTAAAGTTATGTTATATATTACATTTTATTCGTTCCGCTGTGAGATTTGTATTACTTTGATTCTGTTCAGTTTTGTTCTTCTTCTTCTTCTTCTATTCTAATATTCTTTTCTTTCTATTTCTCATCCTCTAAATTCTTTCTATTAATGATCCAGTATTTTCGAAACTTGAATAATCGATATGGGTTTTGTGTCGATTTTTGGGGTCGAAAATCCTTGGGTCGTTTCATCTCTCTTGTCTAGTTTTTTTTATTCGTAATATTTATTCAGAGGATGTGTCTAAATATATAAGTGTTATGTTGAATCAATGTTATAAAGATTATTAATATTTGTATTGGTATGTTAATGAAAGAGAAATTTAAGTCAACTCATGAGTTCGAATTGTCTCTAATTTCCCTGTTTAGTGTTGCGGGATCTACTTCGGATAAATCAAATGCTTTTGTAATTGCTTGGAGGGGAAGGAAAGCTAAATCGATGAACGAAAAATTCAAATTCAAATGTAAGACTATAGTATATATGAAAATATAATAATGTGTCCCGTTTACATGGTAAATTAATAATCATTCATTTCAAAATCATTAATTTTTCCAAATATTTCAAGATATACTCAAATTCAGTATTTAAATAATATTTAATTGGAAATATATTTCGCCATATCCATAATTAATTATATACACTTTTACCATCTATAACGCATGCAATTTCTATGAATCAACACTTTGTTTGTGTTTTTAATATTATGGAAATGTTCATGTATTTAATACAGTTGCCATTCAAATAATTGGCTTTTGGGATTCAAAATGAAATTTTGTTTAGGTAATAGTAATGGTATTGAATCGATACCATGTTTCACCTATTATAAAACTCACAGTAAATAAATTTCTTTATTTATAGGTTTGGATATCTTAGAGTTCTTTGACATGAGGAGAATTAGTCCATGAAGTCGAAGTCTTACACCATATTATATTTGTATGTTGGTGATACAAGCGATTTCTCTTAAGATGTCACTGGATGTTTCTTTTTTAGGAGAATTATGCATACTAGCTATTGGCAACTCATATTGGTGTTTTCTTCACCTATTGCTGCATAGTTTAAAAGATGCATATATGTTCTGAGGCTTGAACAGTGAGTATACAAAAACATTCATATTTTTTATTTTCTACCTATTGATTTTCTTAGGTGCTTCGAAGTTTAATTATACACAAAATGTTGAATGAAAACAAGTTTTCAAGTATTGGTTTTTTAGATGTTTCTCTATTGGTTGTTTTAGATTTTCTTCCCTTGAGCTAATAAGATAATATGTTTTATGAATTATGTAACCTAAAAATGCTCATTTTAATTTAACTTTTATCTTGCTTTCTTTTATGTATGGAGCCATTGAATATTAATGTATTTTCTCATTTTCATTATCAATATTGGTTATGTTTTAATATAAATATTGTTTTCTTCCCTTTTATTTTCCAATTTAGTTTCAGTTATGTAGAACGGTATAATAGAATTCTATAATAGTAAAGTTTCATCCTCTGAAGAAAACAAGAATCTAAAGAAAAAAAATGCCTTAAACATTAAGTTTTATCCTTCAACTTCAAGAGGACCTGGTATGACAAAAATACGAATATTACAAAAAGAGAATATCATATTACAGTTGTTGATTTTCCATAATCAAATAATAACTAACAATTGTTGCACCTTCCCAGTATTTTTAGGGCATTGTTATTGACACTCCAAATATTGTTAAGGGGAGGCAAATTTTTTATTTTAAAAAATTTGTTAAGGGGAGTAACAATGAGGAAAGTAGCCCCTTAACAAATAATGTAATTTTACCGTATTATCCATCTAGGCTTAATTTCACTCTGATGTTTATTAATCTATTTTTTAATGGTTAATTAACACCATTAGCTATGGAGAAATCAAACACTAATAAAAAGAACATGAGTATTAAGTATCAACTAATAAGTGAAAGCAAAAACAAATATTCCAGTGCAAACTTTTTGAAGTTACTAATTAATCATGGTTTAATTGAAAACAATAAGAATAATACCTGAAATATGCACAAGAAGTCTAATTTAGTGGCCAACAAAGTTACCTAACCACTTGAGAGTAATATCGCTATCTTTTACGTGACAGTCAAAACCAACTTGATAATGAATGAGAATTGTGAATCACTACTCCATATAACAAATGATAAGACATGCGCCAATCAAAACCAGTCGTACATGGTGTCAGTGATTAATTTGTGGACATTAAATTTCTTGCTCCACTTTTACGTGGATCTTACAAAATAGTTTGATCAAGTATAAAATATTTGTGATCATGCCGTCTGAAATTATAAAGTTCGGCAGAGGTGCATTGTTCCATGGTTTTTTCCTTTTTTCGACATGTATAAGCCAAATAAAATTCTTCAGTCCGATATAGCTCCATCGTATATCCTGGGATATAGCTCCATCAAGTATCCTGGTTCTCTACCCAATATTTACGGATGTCTTCTTCGATGCACCAATGACGAAACTGCCAATCAAAAGTGTGACCTCCCATCAAAATACCGCTTTTCGACTGTAATAAATAAGTTCGATGTAGTTGTATCATTCCTGAAAGTGTAGCCCATTTTCGACATGATAACGTCGAACTAATTGCAAATGCAAACCTAATAATTCGACATGACAGTGTCGAATCTGCTTCTCTATTTAACAAGAATATTGTCATTACATATAATCTAATTTGAAGTACATATCATCTAATTGACAAAGATAATATGTTAACAAAAATATTCTCATTTAATTTTCTATCTTTTTAACAGAAAAGAAATATAATTACAACTTAGCTAATTACTTTTGCCATCTAATTTGTTGCTCATCTCATCTAATTGACATGCAACATTGTCAACATGAAATGCACAGACGTGCCTAGTTTACAATTGAAACGAATTAGGGTTTTTGTCATTTAGAGGACTGATGATTTTACAGTGAGTAATGTTTAGAAGTAATGATAAAAGCGTAAGAAGTAAAGAAAATTAGTCATCTACATTCCCCCTCCCCCCTTAACAATTTAAAAAAAGTGGAGTGTCCTTAAAATTTGACTCCTCCTTAATAGAAAATGGAGTGTCATTAATAATGCCCTATTTTTGCGATATTCATCTAATGGTGTTTTCCAAGGTATTAACTTTTTCTTTATTATTTCAGCCCCTACGTATGTATACTCTTTGTTATTGATTCATTTATCCCTTCAAGTCATAGAAAGCAAAATACAATAATATGTGATGATATTGTAATATGTTACATCAAATGAGGACCACTCTCAGATCAATTCTCTACCAAAGTGTGTGATAACAGATCCGAAGTGTGTCAGTTTAAATAAGCCAATTTACAAACATAATTTATATTTTGTACAATATTTTAATTCATACTATTTTTTTTTTACTTCCTGGAGTAAAAAATGAGTTAAATCTTTGTGCAAGGTATTATACCTAATGTTAATTTCATTGATGATGCATTGTAATTTGACTACGATGGTACTACATAAATTTCAAAGAACATGAATACAAGGTAAATTAATTGAATCGTAACCTTTAAATTGGAATCCATGTGTTATATAATATTTTCAGTTGGATTTTTATGTGTTTTGGTCCAAATTGATATGCCTATGAAGTTTTGTCTTCTAGATCAATATAGAATAGTAAAAATATAATAGTGAAGCAACAGTTATTCAAATATTTGTAATTACGAACTAAAAATAAAATTTTGACACCTCGTTCAACTCTTTATTATCTATTTGGTATCAAAATAATATTTCTGTGTGTAGATTTTATACTTGGACCATGTAATAGAAGATTTCCCAAACACACTAGAGTTTTTTAGCCATATCTCGATATTAATTAATAAAATTGAAAGGATATTAGACCAAAAGGTTTGTTCAATCTATGCTACTTTTGAAAGTTTTGTGCATCCAATTTTAATTTTTATTTTCCAAAAAGAAAATGAATAAAAATAAATAAACTACATTCCTATCTAAATGTAGCATATCCCGAAAAAGCCTACAAGGTTTCAAGGTTGCTTATGATGTGACTTACTATTTTGAAAGAATTCAAGAAGCTAGCAAAAGGTATAATTAATCATGTCCATCATTTGAATTTGGACAGTGTAGAATCTAGTGAAATGAACTAACATATATTGGGTTTTGCTAATGTAGATATCATAGGTAGAGCAATATAATTTGTGGGAGTTGGATAGATGGGGAAGAAGCAGAGGGAGTGGTTAAAGGGGCATAAATTAGCAGTGCTCTACTTGGCTATTACCGAGGTAATAGTGCTCAGTGAGGGTGAAGACGATACATATGCAGAGTAGAAATGGGGTGTTCACGTGTATGCAACATGTAACAACCCGTATTTTGAATAACATGTTATAACATTAATAAAGGCAGAATTAAATTTTAACATATGAATCAAGGGAAACGGGCTGTGCCATTGCGTTCGTCTCGGAAAAATACGCGAAATAGAGTCCGAGTTTTCGAGAATCGGAGTCCGTATGAACCAGTTATGGCCCGTCAACGTTTTCAGAAAATTTCAAGTTCAAAAACAGTTCAAATTTCAAATCTGGAGCCAAACAGACTGGGCGGGAAAATTTCCCGCCCAGCCCCCAAGTCGATTGGGGAGTCGACTTGGGAGTCGACACACCCCAGCTGGTGTCGACTGCCCAGTCGACACCCCTGTCGACCTGGGTGGTCGGGCCAGTTTGGCCTGGTGCACCTGTTTTGGCTCCTGGGTCTTGTTTTGTTGGCTTGTGACGTGATTTGATGGCTCAGATCTGAATTAGGGTTAATCCTATGGCCTAAACTAACCTAAACTTCTATATAAACACCCTAATACCTAGCCTAGACCATCACAAATCAATCTTACAACAAAGTTATGCCAAAATACTTCCTAATCATGGCCTCCACCTTCATATCATGACCTCCATCTTCTTCATGAAAGCTTGAGTGTTCTAAGCTAGTAAAAGAGCCATCTTTCTTCATACAAATCAAAGGAGCTTCTTATTTCTCAAGACAACTTGAAGCTTATATTCATTTGGGGATTTCTAGTGTGGCTTCGTCTCAATCTTGTTTTATTTTGTTCTAGTCTTCATATCCAAGCTTTGTAAGCCCTATTCTACTCTTAGATTTAAACTATGAACTTAAATGTGACATGTTGCAAGTTGAAATTGGGCTTAAGTGTAATGTTTACCTTAGATCTATCATTTTATGCATAGATCTATTCATGACCCTTTTGATCTATGATTATGAGACTATCACATTGATTTTTTGGGTAGAAAGCTATGAGCTTTATTTGGTGGTTATGCATAATGCAACATAGAACTTGGTAGTTATGCATAATGCAACATAGATCCTCTCATGACCTTGATGTTAACTCGCATATGATCTTGAACTATATGCTAATCACAAGTTATCACCCTATGTTAACTATGACCATGTTATCACATATTTGCTAAGTTGATGTCATACATGTTTTGAGGCTAATAATGCCATATGCTAGTATGTTGAACCCCTTTTGCTTCATATATCACCATGTTTAACTTGTGATAGACTTTGCCATCTTATACCCACCTTGTCATATTCTTATGTTCCCCCTTTTGGTCTATTTGTGTTGATGCGAACTTACGTGTGATGGGGTTACGTTATGGGTAAACTTAAATGACATGAAACATGACTTGAAAATATGACATGTGATTATGCTTGAAACATGAACGTGGACATGACATGTAGAAAACATGAAAGTGGTCAACTCGAGGTTGGGTTGAGTTTGTAGCATAAATCTACCCGGAACCGACCGGCTTAACTAGTGGCTACAAACAATAGGACCCAATGTGAGTAGTTGGTCATATCGCACTTAAAACCCGAGGTTAGACTAGGTTGTGGTGTAAAGCTACCCGGACCCGCCCGGCTTAACTAGTAACCACAACAAAGTCTAATGTGAGAGGTTGGGGTGCATTAAGTTAATTAATGCTTCATGGTAGGGTTAAGTCATGGACCACTTGAATATACTTGACCAGTTGAACACGATGTATTGATAGGGTTAAGTCATGAACTGCTTGGATACACTTGACCAACTCAATACATGGTTAGGATAGGGTCAACCACACTTAACCCGCTTGAAATCCTAGTTACGTGGTCATTTTCAGCAGTAACCCACTAGGGAGTATCATGGATACCCTAGGACTAGGCTAGGGTGGGGCACGATTACTGGGCTGATTGTAAGAGACCAAAAGAGACGGCTGAATGATGCACCAGTTAAGTTCAGGCGGACCATGGTCGTGCACATTAAGTCCGGAGTTGAACATGGGCACCGGTAGGTTTAGACTGTGCGTGCTTGTTTTGTGTCTATGGTTTACACCCTAGGACTGGATACACCCTAGGGTGGACCTTGCACAGTTAACTACATTCCATGATTAAGCCGTATGACACCAATACACGACGAGTTAGGCTTAAAGGGAGCCGATCGACTAGACCGAGTAGTTGGACCTTGATTTAGGTCATCTCATGAGTTTGGGCCAATATTGGGCTGAGGGATTATTTCTTGTTTATAGTTGACATGGATTAGAATACTAGTACACTTGGTGCAACTTAACCTTGTATATGCGATGCCACTCTTGTTAACTTTTCACCATGCCAGTTATCATCCTATGTTTCATCTCTGTTTTACATGTCCAGTTAACTTTATTAGTTTTTATACTAATAGTAGGTAGGACTTACCAGTCTTTTTGACCGACCTGTTTTCCTTTCGCCTCTTTTCTTCCGTTCCCCCCCATGTTCTCAGGGTGGGAACACTAGCACCTAGCTTGGATCTTTAGCTTGCTTTCTGGATAGCTCATGTACCGTTTGGACTTGAGCTCGCTATGGCTTTACCACGTCTACTTTGGGGATAGTTTACTTTATGTTATTTCTAGTTTTCTGTTTATGTTTGTAGACTTGTAGTAGTTGGAAAATAATGACTAAGTACTTTGATGTAACTTGACTATGGTTTTTAAATGGTAATTTTATCCGCTGCTTTATTTACTCTGTTTTACTCATATGTTCTGTCTTGTGATATCTTCATGCATGTTTACCTTGTCCAACACCCCTCCAAAGCCAGTGTACTTGCAAGAGTGACCCTGGCGGAGGTGGGGTGTTACATTTGGTATCAGAGCCAGGTTTTACTAGACCGGACAAAAGTTTTAAAAACCCTTTTGAAAAACTATTTTCCAAACCAATAAAGTATTTTCCAAGAAAAGTCTAGTTTATTTTAAAAGGCTATTCCCCAAAAGCCATTAGCACTATCCTTTGTTTCCTCGTTCTAAATCTATCTTTTCCCTTTTTCAGCATGGCCGATCATAACCTTTCCGAGGGAGTACCCATACCCGGATGGTTCCGGAGGTACCTGGAAGCTAGGGCCAATGATGCGGGCCCAGCAAACACTCTCACTCCTCCTCCCTTACCTGAGGTTCCTCCTCCTCCTCCTCAGCGTCCACAAGCGGATTTCGCAAAGATCTGCAAAGACTTTAAGGCGATGGGTGGCAAGAATTTTGTTGGGACAGAGACTTATGTGGAGGCAAAAAACTGGTTAAAAGAAACTGAAGACCTCTTTGCCATCTTTGATGTGGAAGACCGTAGAAAAGTTCTGTTGGCAGTATGGCTATTGAAAGAGGAAGCTGCTTATTGGTTGGAGGTCACCAACGCTACTAGGCCTATAGAGACTTGGGCCGACTTTAGGATGAGGTTTGGGCTTAAGTTTCTATCATCTGCTGAGGAGAATCTGCAAATGGAGAAGTTTATATCTTTGAAGTAAAGGGACATGACAGTGAGGGAGTATGTGAATAAGTTTAACCAGCTTGCTCGATTCGGTTTGGACATGGTTAACACACCCCAGAAGAAGGCTCTACGCTTTGCACGAGGATTGAATGAGACATTACAAGGTTTAGCCATGTCTCATATACCCATGGGGGCCACTTTTGAGAGCTTAGTGGATATGGCCTTGCTTCAGGGAGATGATAAGAATGGCAAGAAAGAAGTCAAGCCTAATGAGACTCAAACTAAGAAGGCGGACTCAAAGTGGGGAGGAAATCAGAGCAATCAGAGCAACCAGAACAACAAGAGCAACAAGAACAACAAGGGTAACAAGGCCAACAACAACAAGGCAAGGGAGACAAGGAAGTGCAACTTCTGTGGGATTGTTGGACACATAGCCAAAGATTGTAGGAAGAAGAAGAGGAAGTTGGGAGAATGCTTTCATTGCGGAGAGGCTGGACACTTCAGTAAGGATTGCCCAAAGAGGCAAGGGCAAGGACAGACTCAGCGAGTAAGACCTTCTGGAGGGCAGATGCATGCTCTCAACACTACTCCAGCTCCGGACCGAGGTAGTATTTATGTAGAAAGCCTTGTTTACATTTCTGGTTTTCCTGTTCGAACTTTATTTGATTCTGACGCATCGCATACCTTTATTTCTTCTGATATTGTTGAAAGTTTGCACCTAAATACTAGTCTAGTTGAGGATCCCGTTAGAGTTTCAAATCCAATTGGGGGTTCCGCCCATCTATCTATGATTTGTATGGATTTGAGGATTTCTATCTTGACCGTAGAATTCACATGTAATACTTATGTTCTCGGGTTTTTGGGATACGGGCTGATTTTGGGCATGGATTGGTTATCCAGTTATGGAGCCATTATTGATTGTGAGCATAGGGTGGTGAGGCTCATGACTCGCCTCGGTAATACCTTAGAAATTTCTTGTAACCCTATGGATCCCGTCATGTTATGTTATCTTGAATCTCTTGACTCGTCCATCGATGATCTGCAATCTGTAAGGGTGGTCCGAGAATATCCCGATGTCTTTGATGAGGTTAAGGGGTTACCCCCTAAGCGAGAGATAGATTTCCGCATTTATCTTGTTGATAATGCCAAGCCAGTTTCATTGCCCGTTAGGCACATGGCCCTGCGAGAAAGAAGAGAGCTTAGCAAGCAAATCAAGGAGTTGCTTGAGAAAAATTTCATTAGGCGAAGCATTTTAGAATGGGGTGCTCCGGTGGTATTCGCTACTAAGGCGGATGGTTTGCTTCGTCTATGTGTTGATTATCGTGAGTTGAACAAGCTGACAAAGAAGAATAGACACCCATTACCGAGGATTGATGATCTCTTTGACCAGCTTGTTGGTGCTTCTGTTTTCTCTCAGCTCGATCTAGCCACCGAATTCCATCAGCTTAGAGTGGCTGAGGATAGTATTGATAAGACTACGTTTAGGACTCCAGATGGATTCTTTGAATGGCTAGTCATGCCGTTCGGTTTGACTAATGCACCTGCATACTTTGTTGATTTGATGAGTAGGGTGTTCAGGGAGTTCCTTAACAAGTTTTTGGTTGTCTTCGTGGATGATATTCTGGTCTTCTCTAAGGACGAGGAAGAGCATGCTACACACCTCAAGGAGGTTATGGATACGCTTAGAGCTCATCAGTTGAAAGCCAAGTTATCTAAATGCCATTTCTGGAGAAAGGAAGTTCGGTTCCTTAGGCATATAGTTTCTAAGCAAGGCATAGCTGTGGATCCCGCTAAAGTGGTGGCGGTACAAGACTGGAAAGTTCCGAAGAATGCAACTGAAGTGAGAAGCTTTCTCGGTCTGGCAGGATTTTATAGGAAGTTCATTAAGGACTTCGCTAGGATTTCAGCCCCTCTCACTAAGTTAACGAAGAAGAACTTAGTCTTTGCATGGGACTTAGAGTGTGAGCTTGCTTTTCAAAGGCTCAAGAAAGCCCTCACCACAGCTCCAGTTCTAGCATTACCCGATGGAGGGAAGTTGTTTACCGTGTACACCGATGCATGTGGCACGGGATTAGGCGCTGTCTTGATGCAAGAAGGGAGAGTGATATGTTTTGGGGGTAGGCAACTCAAAGTTCATGAGAAGAACTATCCCACTCATGATTTGGAATTGGCGGCAATCGTCTTTGCACTCAAATCGTGGTGCCACTATCTTCTAGGCGAAAGGTTTGAATTATATACTGATCACAAGTCACTCAAGTACCTCTTCTCGCAGAAAGATTTGAATCTAAGGCAGCAGAGGTGGATGGAATTCTTGGCATCATATGACTTCGAGATAGCTTATACCCCTAGCAAGGGTAATGTTGTGGCGGATGCGCTAAGCAGAAGAAGGTTGACTTTGAGTCCCTTGTTTGTTGAGATGAAGAGCCTAGAGTTCTTGGCAACCTTTGATTTTGCACCTGCTGTTGGGTCGATGACTGGTTCGTTAGCATACCTCGAGCTTAGACCTACACTTCTTGATCAAGTTGGGGCTTCACAGAGGGAAGACCCGCAGATAGTCGAGATCATGAATAAGTTGATTCGGGGTGAGACGTCAAGTCACCTCGCTAGATATACTATTGATGATAAGGGATGGCTATGGCGTGATGGAAGACTATGTGTCCCACAAGTGGGAGACTTAGTAAATAAAGTTCTTGAGGAGGCGCATCACTCGAGGATGACCCTACATCCCGGAGGGGATAAGATGTACCGGGATATGAAGTGCATTTTCTTTTGGGATGGGATGAAAAAGGATGTGGCAGAGTTTGTTTCTAGATGCATGGTGTGCCAACAAGTGAAAGCCGAGTCGAAGAAACCTGGTGGGCTATTACATCCATTAGAGGTCCCGCAATGGAAGTGGGAAAGTATCTCGATGGATTTCGTGGATGGATTGCCTAGGTCAAGGAAGGGAAATACGAGCATATGGGTCATAGTTGATAGACTCACGAAGAGTGCTCATTTCATTCCAGTGAAGAGCAAGAGGACCGCATCATGGCTAGCATCTATTTATCTTCGAGAGATAGTGCGATTGCATGGAGTTCCTTCTAGCATAGTTAGCGATCGTGACCCAATCTTCACTAGCCAATTTTGGAGTAGTTTGCAAGAAGCGATGGGTACGCGATTGAATCTAAGTACGGCCTATCACCCACAGACGGATGGCCAGACCGAAAGGGTGAATAGGGTACTAGAAGATCTGTTGAGGCTATGCATTCTTGACTTTGGTGGCACTTGGGAAGACCACCTTCCTCTTGTAGAGTTTGCTTATAATAACAGTTACCAAGCAAGCATAGGGATGGCACCATTCGAAGCTTTGTATGGGAGGCCGTGCAAGTCACCAACATGTTGGTGGGAGACGACGGATAAGCTTATACTTGGCCCCGACATGATATGGGATGCATCCGAGAAGGTTGAGTTGATTCGAAGGCGGATGAAAGCGGTCCAAGACAGACAGAAATCCTATGCAGACAAGCGAAGGACAGACTTAGAGTTTGAAGTTGGAGATATGGTCTTTGTGAAGGTTTCTCCTTTGCGAAATGTGGTTCGTTTTGGAGCAGTTGGGAAGCTGACACCAAGATTCGTAGGACCCTTCCCTATCATAGAGAGGATTGGGAAGATGGCTTATAAGGTGGAATTGCCAGAGAAGCTGGCCGGAGTGCACAATGTAATTCATGTCTCGCATCTCCGAAAGTCCCTACATGAGTCAGCCGAGGTAGTTGAGCCTAGCATTCTTGAAGACGTGGAGGTAGAAAAAGAGGCAACTTTGAGACTAGCTCCGATTCGTATCTTGGGAACGGAGATCAAGAAGCTGAGGAATCGAGAAGTCAAGTTAGTAAAGGTTCAGCGGAGTGAAGCCGATGAAGATGCAACTTGGGAAACCGAGGAGAAGATGCGTGGGCTTTATCCATTCCTTTTTTAGGGTACATTCTCAATCTCTTTTCCTAGTTAGCATATCTTTCTTTTGCTATCCATGTTTATCTTGTTATCTCGTTAACCTTGTCACGAGAACCTTAGGTAGAAACCCTTTGGATGAAACATGTTATGCTTGATGTTTGCAAGTGGTTGCAAGTGTTTGCAAGTGGATACTCGTGGATGCATGATACACATTAGGCACTAAGATCAGCTCACACACTTTCATATTGCATATGCATGAGTGCTTATACTTATTCATGGATGAAACTTGTTATGCTATCACGCGGATGTTGCATATGGATGAATGTTATATGCACTCATGTAGAGATTATGAATTATATTAGGAATTTGCATACATAGGGACTCATTTCACTAACATACTTTGCATTAAGGAGGTTTACTAAATCAGTAACCGCCTGATTTTCGCAATAGATAAGCACATATACACACACCTTTCGCATTTGATCATACAGCATTTAGAATCTTTTAAGGACAACGACTGCTCGTGGATGATGTTTTGAGTAGATGGATGATGGATGGTAGGATACATTCTTCCCAACTTGAAGATTTCGGGGACGAAATCCTTTAAGGTGGGGAGAATGTAACAACCCGTATTTTGAATAACATGTTATAACATTAATCAAGGCAGAATTAAATTTTAAAATATGAATCAAGGGAAACGGGCTGTGCCATTGCGTTCGTCTCGGAAAAATACGCGAAATAGAGTCCCAGTTTTCGAGAATCGGAGTCCGTATGACCCAGTTATGGCCCGTCAAAGTTTTCAGAAAATTTCAAGTTCAAAAACAGTTCAAATTTCAAATCTGGAGCCAAACAGACTGGGCGGGAAAATTTCCCGCCCAGCCCCCAAGTCGACTGGGGAGTCGACTTGGGAGTCGTCACACCCCAGCTGGTGTCGACTGCCCAGTCGACACCCCTGTCGACCTGGGTGGTCGGGCCAGTTTGGCCTGGTGCACCTGTTTTGGCTCCTGGGTCTTGTTTTGTTGGCTTATGACGTGATTTGATGGCTCAGATCTGAATTAGGGTTAATCCTATGGCCTAAACTAACCTAAACTTCTATATAAACACCCTAATACCTAGCCTAAACCATCACAAATTAATCCTACAACAAAGTTATGCCAAAATGCTTCCTAATCATGGCCTCCACCTTCATATCATGACCTCCATCTTCTTCATGAAAGCTTGAGTGTTCTAAGCTAGTAAAAGAGCCATCTTTCTTCATACAAATCAAAGGAGCTTCTTATTTCTCAAGACAACTTGGAGGTTATATTCATTTGGGGATTTCTAGTGTGGCTTCGTCTCAATCTTATTTTATTTTGTTCTAGTCTTCATAGCCAAGCTTTGTAAGCCCTATTCTACTCTTAGATTTAAACTATGAACTTAAATGTGACATGTTGCAAGTTGAAATTGGGCTTAAGTGTAATGTTTACCTTAGATCTATCATTTTATGCATAGATCTATTCATGACTCTTTTGATCTATGATTATGAGGCTATCACCTTGATTTTTTGGGTAGAAAGCTATAAGCTTTATTTGGTGGTTATGCATAATGCAACATAGAACTTGGTAGTTATGCATAATGCAACATAGAACTTGGTAGTTATGCATAATGCAACATAGATCCTCTCATGACCTTGATTTTAACTCGCATATGATCTTGAACTATATGCTAATCACAAGTTATCACCCTATGTTAACTATGACCATGTTATCACCTATTTGCTAAGTTGATGTCATACATGTTTTAAGGCTAATAATGGCATATGCTAGTATGATGAACCCCTTTTGCCTCATATATCACCATGTTTAACTTGTGATAGACTTTGCCATCTTATGTCCACCTTGTCATATTCTTATGTTCCCCCTTTTGATCTATTTGTGTTGATGCGAACTTACGTGCGATGGGGTTACGTTATGGGTAAACTTAAATGACATGAAACATGACTTGAAAATATGACATGTGATTATGCTTGAAACATGAACGTAGACATGACATGTAGAAAACATGAAAGTGGCCAACTCGAGGTTGGGTTGAGTTTGTAGCATAAATCTACCCGGAACCGACCGGCTTAACTAGTGGCTACAAACAATAGGACCCAATGTGAGTAGTTGGTCATATTGCACTTAAAACCCGAGGTTAGACTAGGTTGTGGTGTAAAGCTACCCGGACCCGCGCGGCTTAACTAGTAACCACAACAAAGTCTAATGTGAGAGGTTGGGGTGCATTAAGTTAATTAATGCCACATGGTAGGGTTAAGTCATGGACCACTTGAATATACTTGACCAGTTGAACACGATGTATTGATAGGGTTAAGTCATGAACTGCTTGGATACACTTGACCAACTCAATACATGGTTAGGATAGGGTTAACTACACTTAACCCGCTTGAAATCCTAGTTACGTGGTCCTTTTCAGCAGTAACCCACTAGGGAGTATCATGGATACCCTAGGACTAGGCTAGGGTGGTGCACGATTACTAGGCTGATTGTAAGAGACCAAAAGAGACGGCTGAATGGTGCACCAGTTAAGTTCAGGCGGACCATGGTCGTGCACATTAAGTCCGGAGTTGAACATGGGCACCGGTAGGTTTAGACTGTGCGTGCTTGTTTTGTGTCTGTGGTTTACACCCTAGGACTGGATACACCCTAGAGTGGACCATGCACAGTTAACTACATTCCATGATTAAGTCGTATGACACCGATACACGACGAGTTAGGCTTATAGAGAGCCGATCGACTAGACCGAGTAGCTGGACCTTGATTTAGGTCATCTCATGAGTTTGGGTTAATATTGGGCTAAGGGATCATTTCTTGTTTATAGTTGACATGGATTAGAATACTAGTACACTTGGTGAAACTTAACCTTGTATATGCGATGCCACTCTTGTTAACTTTTCACCATGCCAGTTATCATCCTATGTTTCATCTCTGTTTTACATGTCCAGTTAACTTTATTAGTTTTTATACTAATAGTAGGTAGGACTTACCAGTCTTTTTGACTGACATGTTTTCCTTTCGCCTCTTTTCTTCCGTTCCCCCCCCCAGGTTCTCAGGGTGGGAACACTAGCACCTAGATTGGATCTTTAGCTTGCTTTCTGGATAACTCATGTACGGTTTGGACTTGAGCTCGCTATAGCTTTACCACGTCTACTTTGGGGATAGTTTACTTTATGTTATTTCCAGTTTTCAGTTTATGTTTCTAGACTTGTAGTAGTTGGAAAATAATGACTAAGTACTTTGATGTAACTTGACTATGGTTTTGAAATGGTAATTTTATCCGCTGCTTTATTTACTCTGTTTTACTCATATGTTCTGTCTTGTGATATCTTCATGCATGTTTACCTTGTCCAACACCCCTCCAAAGCCAGTGTACTTGCAAGAGTGACCCTGGCGGAGGTGGGGTGTTACACAACATGGTGGGCCGGTAAAGAGTTAGATGGTGGAAGATAAAGAGGAGGGTAAGGACGGGGTGGGTAATTCGACGTGGCTTTGGATATAGTTAAGGTTTGAAGCTTGATGCACTGCAGGGTCCATGGCCATCCCTTTTTTGTGTTATGAGGTAGAACTAGCATGAGTTATGATTAGTAAGTTGTATTTGTTTTTATCATATGTGTATTTTCATGTGTACTATTATTTTCGTTGATTTCTCACCTTTCGAGAAACCTAGAAACATAAAGTTATAGAAATAAATTATGTTGTCCAAAATAGTGGTTGTGAGATATATTTGAAGATTTTATGTATGTTGAACTAGTTACAAATTGATATTTATAATGTTATTTGTTTTGAAAATTGATTACATTCATTTGTTATATTAGTAATGTAATAGGAAGTTCGACCTAATGCAAGAACATGGAAAAAATGGTATCAATTTCTAACGGTTATAACCATTGAAAAAGTATAGTTTTCTAACAGTTAGAAAAATTCCTATTCGCACAGTTTTAACTGTTAGCACTAAGTAATTTACCAACGGGTATAACCGTTAGGAGTTAGAATTGCCGACAGCTATTATCGTTGGGAGAAACATTACAAACATGTTACATAGTTCCTACTAACGTTTATAACCGTTGAAAAATGAAAATGATGGTGTTATGGTAGAAGTACCGTAGAACTATTGTTTGGGCTTAATGCCATTGTCAAATTATATCAAATAACTCCTAGTTATCATTTTTGCATATATGTAGGTATCAATTTAGCTTACATTGTTTTAACATCAATTTTTTCCTATGTACGACAGTGAACTAAATAATAAACTTTATAGAGCATTGTATTACATCAAACAGCCACCAGAATCATTTTTGTATATATGTGGATAATATATTTTGATGAAAGTAAAATTTACAAAATAACAAAGGATGAATTTGAATTAAACAACTATTGGGTATGAATCTGCATTGTTTTTTATCACTTTTTTCGTACATGACGGTGAAATAAATAATTAAATTTATATAACATCATATTATGTCAAACAACTCTCGAGTTTCATTTTTGCATATGTGTGGACATCATTTTTCGCTGAAAATAGCATTTAAACATAATTTATAACATAAGCAAGTAATAATTTGAATCAAACAGCTATTGAATATGAGTTTTCATCATTTTAATACCTTTTTTTCATGCATGACCATGAACTAAATAATTAAATCTATTGTGCACTATTTTATATAACACAGCAATCGGGTATCTTTTTATGTATATATAGGTATCGGTTTTGTGTTTTTTTTTAAATAACGACCGTAAATTAGGTTATATCTATACATGTGTGTGTGTGTGTGTATATATATATATATATATATAGGGGCAGGTTCGAGAGCACCGCAAATAGTGCAGCACCCCAAAAGCCCCTCAACCACAACCAAGTATTCCACACCCTCTCTCCTTCCACTCATTCTCTCACTTCCCACTCAAATTCTTTAATATAAATGAGTGGCTGTGGTTCGGGTGCGAAAGGGGGGCTGAAATTCAGGGGGCTCCCTGATCCTATCCCATATATATATATATATATAATATATAAAGTGCTACATCCCCATAGCTCATTGATTTTTACCACACATTCATGTTTCTCTCTCTTCCCACTAATTTATTTAATTAGGAACAAGAGTACCCCTAAAGAGTGTAGCATCCTTATAGCCTTCTGATTTCCACTAACTCTCTTTTCTCCCTCTAACTTATTAAATTAAAAGTGAGTAACCTAAAATGTGGTGCAAAAGGGATACTACTAAATAGGAGTACCCTACAATGTACTTATATATATATATATATATATATATATATATATATATATATATATAGAGAGAGAGAGAGAGAGAGAGAGAGAGAGAGGGAGAGAGAGAAGGGCTACATGCAACCCCTCTTTGGTGGAACCTTTTTTGCACCCCAACGAGAGACACCCATTTATATTTAAATAATGTGTGAGTGGAAGAGAATGTTAGTGGGAGGAGAGAGAAATGTGATTGTGTGATGACAATTAAAGGGGCTAAAGTGGTGCTGCACTATTTGGGGTGCTTTTGATCCTATCTCTCATACATACATACATACATATATATATATATATATATATATATATATATATATATATAGACAGCGACATGCAATATTTTTCCTACCTTATGGAAGAGACAATTTCCTAAACCTATTTCAGCCAATGTTTATGTTTAAAGCTGTTATATCTCATCTCCTGTATGTCGACAGTTCATGAATTTCGACCATTGACTTCGAATGGATATTGCGAGAGATCCAACCGTTGGATTCTCGTAAAACCGGAACCTTTGGGTTCGTATCGAAAAGAGCTTTCTAACGAATATTAGAAATTTGAAATCTAACGGTTGGATTTGGAATTATGTCCAAATCAAATTTGGAAAAGGTCGTTGTAAGTGCAGTTCGATGGCCGTTGATGGAAATCGACTGTACGAGCCTTGATAAAATTATTAAAAATATCAATAATTTGTGTAAAATTATAAGAAATGATTTGTGAAGAATTAGGGTGAAAAACTCCAGATTTGAAAAGATAAAAATATATTTTTATCGAAATGAACTAGTTTCGAACTATAATTATAATTCTATTTATTTTTAAAATAAATAGGTTGGATTTGAAATGGTTTTAAAAGTAACCAGAAGTCCCAGTAATTGAATTGGAATGGATTTGAATCGAAATTGTCTTCGGAATATTTCGATGTTGGATTTCGTGATTATACCGATACTGTTATGGAAATTTGAAAGATATATAAATATCGTTATTTCCAATGCGATATTTGTTGGTCGTAGAATTTTATATTGAATATAAGCCGATATATTTTCTATTCAGAGCCTTATATTTAATATCAAATGTGATTTAGGTTTGTCATGAATGGTGTCTTCATTAACACTGTTCTTAAACCCAGTTGAGAAAAAGATTAAATCTTTTTATTTAGATTTAATGAAGTGTGCCAATTATATAATATTTAATTGGAATTGAATTGGGATTGAGTTTTGGGTTTATCGTGAACAGTGTTTTAAATAACACTGGTTCTTTAACCCGATAATTAATGGAATGTGATTTTGGGCTTATCGTGAACCGTGTTTTAAAGGACATTGGTTCTTTAACCCAGTTAAAGACAGGATATTGATTTCTGTAAAGATTAAAACTAAGTGGGGTTTTAATGAATCTTTAATTAGATTGAAATGGTCGAGAATGGAGTATCACCAGTTTTGCTCCAGGCAATAGTTGAATCTTTAATTAGATTTGAACGTGAAATGGTAATTGAATTTACCGATAACACCGTGGTGTTAGATATGAAGTATTACCAGTTTTACTTCATGGGATGAATAGGTGGCGATTGGGAATTAAAATAAATGATTACTCCGGTGTGGTTCGCTAATCCCGACTAGTTTGAATTGATATTCAAAGAAGATTAAAGAATAAATTTAAAGAATTTATCTTTAATAAAATTAATGGGAACCTTTCCCAAGGTATAAGAATATTCGAATAAAAGAATATTCTGAAATGGAATGAGGCGTATGTTGAGTTTGTGTAACACTTGTTTATTATATACGCGAGTTATTCAGAAAGACCGGGTTTATCCCATTCTGAATAACTAATTCGACATGGTGTCGAAGATGAAGACGGTGGTTGAAAACCGGAGGTCTTCACGTCGTTTGGATAATTACTGATGATCTTGATTGGGCCATACACCCAAGAGGAGGGAATCAGTTGGTGATCGTCCAGACGTACTTGGAGATCGATGGATATGCGGGGTACTAGGTGCCTCCGGTTTCGTTCAGACCCAGAACGAACGTGAAAATGGATTGTGTGTTTGACATTGGATTTTAGTTTGTGTGGTTGATTTCTATTAAATATATATCTGTTTGGTGGCGGAGAATTTATTCTCTTACTTAACGCCCTTCTCTGAGACGTACGAGCTCAGGGGTTATATGTTGATAGATATCAAACGCATGGAGTGAATTGCCTGTGTGGCATGCCTAAGTGGCAATTGATCAAGGCTTCTATTGAAAAGCAAAGTCTTGTGGTGATGATCAAAGCACGACCTGTGTGACATAGCTTTGTGTAACGTTGATTCGCGAGCCTCACACCCCGGTGTGAACCAAAAACGGGAGAGGACGTCAGGGAGGGCATGCGTTTCTTTCTAGCTAGAAGTGACGTCAATGGTTTTATACGCCCTGACGAGTGTGAGTGGAAGAGAATGTTAGTGGGAGGAGAGAGAAATGTGATTGTGTGATGACAATTAAAGGGGCTAAAGTGGTGCTGCACTATTTGGGGTGCTTTTGATCCTATCTCTCATATATATATATATATATATATATATATATATATATATATATATATATAGACAATGACATGCATTATTTTTCCTACCTTATGGAAGAGACAATTTCCTAAACCTATTTCAGCCAATGTTTATGTTTGAAGCTGTTATATCTCATCTCTTGTATGTCGACAATTCGATGGTCTTTGGTAAATCTACTACTCAAAATGCAAACATTCTTAAGTCTATTTTCCAAAAGCTTAGTATACATGTTGGTCTTAATGTGAATACTATCAAAACAAAAATTTATTTCAGCTCCTCCAGTAATAATATACAACTGATAACGATATTCTTTCCTATGAAGTAGGACAGCTGCCTATCAAATATTTGGGGGTGCCTCTCTCAACAAATTACCTCCATTATTCTGAGTGCAATGCTTTGATTCACAAGATACAATGTAAAGTGGACGCTTGGCAAGCCAAATTTCTTAGTTTAGCAGGGAGAGCAGAATTAATTCATATGGTTATTACTCCTACGATTCTATACTAGCTATTTGTATATCAAATTCCTGAATTTACGTTGGATAAATTACAACCAATATGTGCTGATATTTTCTATGGAAATTCTAAGCACAAGATTGCATAGAATCACCTATGTAAACCAAGAAATGAAGGAGGCGTGGGTCTAAAACTCTTGATGGACCTTAAAAAAGCCGACGGCACTAAACTACTCTGGTATTATTTCACAAAGGAGAATCTATGGAGAAAATGGATGAAGAGGAGATACCGTTATAATAAACAATTTTGGAACATGCATATAGACAATAATGCCTCATATACATGGAAAAGTATGCTTTGATTGAGAACAATAGGTAAACAATTGCTGAATAAACTAATCGTAGATGGTATTCATTCCTCTTTGTGGTTTGAACCATGGCTTAATTGAAAATGCCTAGTTGACCTTCTCGGCATGCATAGATTTCAAGCAATTGGTAATTAGGTAGATATTGTTAACCAGTTGATTCAAGACTTTATGCTGAATCCATCACTTCACCCAGCAACTAGGGAGTTTGCATCAGAATTCCAAAATATTACTGTCCATCCTAACAGGCAGTCCGATCAGTACGAATGGTGTGATGGTGACAAATTTTCACTACATAAAGCATGGAATAAAGTGAGAGATAAGGGTGTTTTCAAGCCTATTTATAGTTTAATTTGGCATTTGAAGAATAGTAAAAAAAAGGGCATTTGTAACTTACCTTGCAGCATTGGATATGCTTAGCACAAAAACAAGACTTCATCGATTTGGCATTTTATCGAGCACAGCTTGCTCATTATGCCAACAACATGATGAAACTTCTCCCAACGCTTATTTTTTGCATGCGACTACTCAACTTTTACTTGGGGCGCACTAAAGCTTAAGCTCAATTTGCAACCCACTGCTCTTCCTTCCATGGATGATGAGGCCAACCTACTTCTTACTACCTTTCGACAGAAAAATCAGATTCAAGACCTTACCTTTGGTGCCTTCACAGCTATTTTTTACTTTGTTTGGCAAGAGAGAAATGCACGCGTTTTTTCTAATCGATATACACCTTGTGATATCAAGCTATCTCAGATTGAAAGGGAAGTTTATTATTTAGTGCGAGGGAATGGTAGTATAACTTCCAGATAAATCTCAAACGACTTGATACTGCAGCGTTAGGGAATCGAACTCCTCGATTCAGGCTAGCAGGGGAATGAAGGAGAAGAGGGTTCGAATGTTTGAATAACTGGGCTATAGGCCGATTGCATTTTTTTAATTTATTTATAAGTTTCATTTCTTTTTTAATTGGCATGTAATTTAATTTGTATAAACAGTGGACTTTGTATCGTCAATATGCGGAACTTATATGTACTCTTTTCCCTTGTAAGGTATCCACTAGGGAATTAAAAGGTTTTGATGAGGCACCACCCATTTCCCCACTCGTTCTCTCTCTTCTCACCAAGAAATAATATTGAAATGGGAAGAGAGAGAATGAGTAGGGAAATGGGTGGCAGAGATTAATGGGGAGAGTTCATGTGCAATATAAGAGGTGTAGCGGAACCCTCCTATATATATATGTATATATATATATATAATTTTTTATAAAAAAAAAATCAAAGCAGTTTATAAAATAAAGTATAAATTCCAATCATATATTACAAGGTTTTGTACTATTTTAGTATATTTTTTTGGCAAGCCCGACCGGTTTTTGAGGTGACCGCAAACACCTTTATTAAGAAAATGGAACTGGTACTCTGCACATGCACAGAGTAACATTTCTGGTTTGAAGTGTCCAGTCACTATCATACATCAAAATAACAAAAAAGAACAACATAACTGCATACAAAAGATAAGTATTAGGTAAGCTACGTAGATACAGAAGAACTTGAGAGGAGCAAGTGTGGCGAGTCATATAATGCTTATAGAACCTTGAGCATAGAGCCAAGTCATCCACATTGAAGGAGGCAATAGACATTTCCTAAGTTCCAACACCGTCAACGCTATCATCATAGAAAACACCGGTGTAAGGAGACATAATACGCTTATAAATCCAAAAGCGAAGAGCCAAATCATTGTTAGGAGCCAAAAGACGATTTTGATCCCATGTAGAATCCATCAAGAGTACCTCATTGTTTTCTCCCACATCATCGTCAGTTCTCATAATCAATTTGCCATCGTCGGGAGTGTAGAAAATTCGACTACGGTCTTCCACTTTGTCATCAATAAAAATGAAGAAAACGTCATTGGTGTCACAATGCATTCCGGAGGGAGAATGTACCCATGCATTTTCATGCTCATTCCAAGAGATGTCAGGATCAACATTAGGCAAGACTGGAGGCATGACCACCTCAAGTTTATCCACTACTTCGGCCTGAGCAAACAACCGACCAGTAGGGACCCAAATACACTTAGGAAGCATAGGCAAGGGAGTTTTAACTGGGAGTGGCATAGTAGCGACGTGTGTACATGCATCAGAGAAATGACCAAAAGATTTGCATCTAGAGCATATGTCAGGTTTCCACCTATACTTGACGTCCACATTATGAATACGATTGTCTAGTTTAACCTTAATTTGGGTAGGCAGAGATTTATCAGGGGTAATCTCAATCAGGGCCCAAGCATATACTAAGTTTATTCTTGCAAAAGTATTAGCATCAAAGCATTTGAGTTTACCTATATGAAAAGCGAGCCAGTTAATTCCAAGAAGTGGTTGAAGCACTGAGGGGATGAGAGTGAACTACGCCCAGACAGGAATAGATAGGACCTGTTCACGAATTCGATCAATTGAAGCACTCCAAGTTGTCACAATGAAAGGTCTACCTTCAATGATAGATGGCGCAGCTTCAAGAACACGTAGCCTCTCAGCAGCAGTGGAGAACTTAAAGTAGTATAAGCCATTAACATACATCATTTTCATTGAGTCTCGGATTTGCCGTGAGTTACGACTTGTCATACACATACCAACAGTTGGTGGCATAGAGTTTAAAAAGAATCCTACAATATGCTCATACCAGAAATTTCCTGCTTCATCATGAATTGCCATTGGAGGGATAGATCCAGAATCGTCTTGTTCTATTTCGAAATCCACCGGCATGTATTCACCCGCAACACGTGGAAGAGAATAAAATAAAGACGCCCAATTCTTGGGTGCGTTTGGGCATGAATTCATCACATCTGGTACACGAACAGGTTCATTAAAGGAGGGAATTTGCCTATTGTTGTTAGAAGTTGGGGAGTTCGGGAAGTATAAATGAGTAGGAAAGTGGTGAGTTTTTTCCAGGTTGGAAGAGGAGTTCTGTCGAACAGGTGGAGAGCGTTAGAAAAATTGGCAAGCTTCAGCACCAGGGGAGCGGAAACCAGTCAGGTCGTCACTTACCTGACCCTCACGATCAACAATTTGCCTCAAATAAGGAGACCTTTTCAAAACAGAACCCAAATCCACAAAAGCGGCGACTTACCAACGTTTACATTCGATGAAGGACCAATAGCATTTAAATCCGAGATTAGTATGTTCAAGGGATGGTTCTCTGGTAAAGTAAAAACTGATCTCGCCGGAGGAGTTGCTGCGGCTTCAAGCTCAACATCGGAGGTAGAGAGAGATTGGAAGGAATTTGCGTGACTACCAGATCTGGTCGTAATTGAAGTAGGGATTGGTTTAGATTTCCTTTTCTTGGCCATGAGGTGGATGGAAGAAGAGCGGAAGAGAGGAAGTGATTAAGAAGTGGCGGCGCAAGAGAAAAGGGAAGACTGCTGATCCGCCATTTCTGATTTTTCTTTGTTGGACAAACTAATCTCGTTAATTTTAGTATTGTTATATTGTTTATAAAATATTTTAGATTTTTCTATCTTATATAATGTCTAAAACTATTTAGATGCACAAATGTTTGCATTTTATTGGGTGTATAGTTTAATTGGTGCTAAGATACAAATATATGTTGATTTACATTTTTATATAGAAAATATTAAACCAAAGTGTCATCCATAGATCCATAGATTTACATTTGTTTCCTAATGTTTTAAGATAATTTGTCTTCTTGAGTAATTTTCCCCTTCTCCTTTCAAGTCATATTCAGGGTTTCTAAATTTGAAATTTTCTTCATATTTAAGTGATAAATTAGAGTAAATTAAAGCTTCTGATACAAATTTGGCCTATGAATATAATAATAATGACAGTGTCCTTCCTTAGTTTAGGTAACAATAGCGTTCTTCATTAATCTTGGTATATCTGTCCACAGTTGCATGATAAGTGTACTGTTTGTTTGCCGATATGGATAAGATTACCTGAGTTAAATCTTAGGTTATGGGATAAAGAAGTTTTCAGTGGAATAGCTAGTCTAGTCGGAAATCCCTTAAAAATGGATGAACAGACAACTAAAGAAACAAGACTCAGTTATGCCAGAATCTTGGTAGAGATTAATGTTGGTTCAGAGCTACCTAATGAAGTCTCTGTCTACACTCATGATGGGGAGATCATATCTCAGCAAATCACCTATGAAACGATTCCTGATAGATGCAAAATATGCAAAATCTTTGGGCATGCACTAAAAGATTGTGCCCAAAATAAAGAAAATTGTGCCAACCCCAATGATTCTACAGATCTTGAATTGAAAGTGGTGGAAAATGGTTCAGTAATCAACTCAGAGATTCCTACTCCGATAATCCCAGATCTTGATTACATTATTTGCAACAACGAAGATTCAATGAATCTAGATGTTCAAGAAATTAATGTAAACGAAGCAAGGAACTCAGAAGTAGATCATCATAAGGAAGCTGTTGTTCTTTCAAAGAATATGCAGTCCAGAAAGTTCAAGAAAGAGATGATGGATCTGTATCACCATCAGTCTCAAACGAACAAACCCTCTCAGGCGGTAATCAAATCAATAATTCTAAAGTGGGAATTACAGAGCAGTTCATTGAAAACTCCACCCACATGGAGGATTCAAGAAATATTACAAACACAATGAATATTAATGCTAACAACGAAGAATTGGAAAGCTGTGCATCGCTCCTGCAGCTGATCCTATATACACAGACAGCTCTCTTGTCTCTGAAAGATTGGCACCGAAAAGAACATCAACATTCTCTGAATCAGACATACAGAAGGCTGTGAACCAAACAATAGCAGCAGCCAAGCCAACAACAACTCCCAAACCTGCAACAGTTAGCAAAAGGAAGAAGTCCAAAACTAAAAGTCTTTCAGACATTACTTCAATAGAGGAAACTGAAGATCTAAAAGACCATGACTTCAGAAAACAATACATTGGCAAAAATGCCAAATAGGGAAACCAGTTAAAAGCCACAGATCAAACCAATTTTAAAAAAAGTGGCAAACAAGTGGATAACAAGGGAAGTGTTGGCAAACACAGTGCTCCACCATAGAGGTCTGTATCCTTTAGTATCTTTATATAAAATTTATTTTATATTTTTATATATGGATATTATAGCTTGGAGCGTTAGGGGTCTAAACTCCCCTGAAAGGCAATTAGACCTTTCTGAGTTTATTATTAAATATAAACCTAGCATTATAGGTTTGATTGAGCATAAACTCCATGATCATAAAATTGAGGAGTTACACAGCAGAAGATTTGCTAGCTGGAATTGCATCAATAACAATAGAATGGGAGGCAATGGAAGGATTATGGTTTTACATAATCCTTCTATTTGGACTCTTATTAAATACTTTATTGATATGCAATACATTCATTGTTATTTTAAAAATAAGGGTGGCCTGTTTATTAAGATTACCTTTATATATGCTTCTAATTATGAGGATGATAGGAATAAGCTTTGGAATAATATTGAGCTCCTGAGCCTTAACAATAAAAGTCCCTGGATTTTGATAGGAGATTTTAACACAATTTTTCACAACACAGAAAAAAGAGGAGGAAACCCTATTCCTTTCAATAAATTGGACAGGGTTAATAATTTTTTAGTAAAATCAGGTTTAATAGAGCCACCTATTCATGGTAATAAATATACATGGAAGTCAGGTGAATATAGAAATATTCATTGCAAATTGGACAGGGTTCTATTAAACAAGATTTTCATCAATCTTTTTTCTTGTGTAAACTGTTATACTCTTCCTCAAAATACAAGTGATTACACACCCATTCAAATATCATTTAAAGAACAAAAGGATGCTACCCCTAAAGCTCCTTTCAGATTTAAAAATGGATGTGTGTATGATGACATTTATAAAGAGATTGTTCAAAAGAGCCTCTCTAACAATTTTTATGGCACTGCTCAGTATAAGTTTAACAAAACTTTGCTTACTGTCAAAACTAACCTCAAAAATTGGAATTGCAATAAGAATAAAGGGGATATTAATTCTATTAGAAATGATTGTGCAGAGCTTCAGAACAAGCTTGATGATAACTGCTCAGATAGGGTGCTAGCTGACTCATTTTTTAATGCTCAGGCTAATCTTGTTAAGGCTTTACATATTAACTCGGTTAATGTTAAGCAGAAGGCAAAAATTGATTGGTTAACTTATGGAGATGAGGCCAGTAAATTTTTCTATACAAAAATGTCGAATAGGAGAAATAGAAATGATATTGGGAGAATTATCAATAATAATGGTAAAATAACTAATGAAGCTTCTGTTATTGAACAGGAGGCTATTAATTATTTTAGTTCATTATATAATTCCTCAAGCTACTGCAAATCTTTTCCTAATATCGAGTTCAAATATACTGCTAATAATAATTGTGCAGATATATTGAATGCTCCTATTAGATAGATGAGATTAAAAGCATTATATTTCATGCTAATAATGATAACAGTCCTGGGCCTGATGGATTTGGAGCAAAGTTTTATAAAACTCACTGGTCTGATATTCAAGGCCCCCTAAGTGATTCTATTACAGAATTTTTTAATTTTGGAAAGATGTTAAAAATACTAACCATACCTTTTTAACTCTTATTCCTAAAATAGAAACTCCTATGGGGCTAGAAGATTACAGACCAATAGCTTGTTGTAACTTCATTTATAAGATTATCTCTTCTATTCTATGTAACAGAATGAAGTATTTTCTCAAATTTATTATCTCTGAGAATCAAAGTGCTTTCATTCCAGGGAGATTAATTTCTAAAAACACTTTGTTAGCTCATGAGCTTATTAGAGATTTTAATAAGAAGAATAAAAATTATATGTGTATTAAGATTGATTTGCACAAAGCATTTGATAAAATAAACAGGGATTTTATCATTTTTTGCATGAAAAGAATGAGATTTAATGATAAATTTTGTGAGCTGATAAAAGAGTGCATTTCAAATGTGACTTATTCTATTATGATTAATGGATCCCCAAAAGGATTTATCCATAGCAATAGAGGAATCAGACAGGGTGATCCATTATCACCCTATCTATTTGCTATTGTTATGGAATATTTCACAATTCAAATGGAGATAGAGATGGCAAGGAGAAACATTAAGACTATTAATAGAAATAAACCACATATTACTCATTTATTATATGCAGATGACATGCTCCTTTTCCTTAAAGCTGATAGGAATAATGCTCAAACTATTTGCAAAATTTTGGATAATATGGAAAGATTTGCTGGCCTCACTGTGAACACTAATAGAAGTAAAATATATTTTAGCAAAGATGCCTCCCATAAAGAGGACATTTTGAAATTGCTGAAATACAGAGAGAGTAAGTTACCAATCAAATATCTAGGCCTTCCCCTTAGTATTAATCAGGTCAAGGACAGGGATTTCTCTAGATTAATTGATATAATTCAGGGTAAGCTAGAAGGCTGGTCTAGTAAATTACTGTCCATAGCTGATAGGGTGGAACTCACCCACACTGTCACCATGGCAGTTATCATCTACTGGACCGAAACCCATAACACCCCCTCTAGTATTATCCAAAAAATTGAAAAATTATGCTCCAACTTTATTTGGAGAGGTAAATATCATAAATTAGCCCGGGACAAAGTTTGCAAACCAAAGAAGTTTGGTGGACTTGGTCTAAGAAATATCAGGGACATTGTTGATGTTTGCAAATATAAATTATTTTGGAAATTTATAGAGGGCAGATCATTATGGGCTAGATGGATGAAAGCCAAATACCTTAAAAATAAGAATTCTTGGATTACTAGAAAAGACAGCCAGCACTCATATGTCTGGAAAAACAATCTTGACTGCAGGGAAGTGGGTATAAAATTAATTTATAGGAATTTAAGAGATGGCACTAAGACCAGTTTGTGGTTTGACTCCTGGATTTATGGCAATTCCCTTATCAACCTCCTAGGTTGGAACAATCTGTATTTTCTAGGTGGTTTAAATGACAATGTTGATAGTATTATTGATAATAATTGTTGGAGCTTTCATACTAGTAATGTTGCCTCTATTTATAAAGAAGCTATTAGTAGTATTAATATAGATCATAGGGGTTATAAAGATGAATGGAACTGGAAGCTTTGCTCTAAAGATAATAAATTTTCTTTTAAAAAAATGTGGGAATTTATCAAGGAGGAAGAAGTTGAGGTAGATTGGCATAAAGTAATTTGGTGTAAATCAAATTGCCCAAAAATGGCACACTGTGCCTTTTTTGTTATTCTTAACAAGCTTCCTACAAAAGATAGATGTTGCAAATGGGGCCAAAATATAGATTATAATTGTTTGTTTTGCAAAAATGAGTTAGAAAGCTCCAGGCATTTATTTTTTGATTGTGAGTACTCCTAGTACATTTGGAATAATGCCAAAAGTACTCTGGGGATCAATCAGTGCATTCCTACTTTGGATATTAGAGGTAGTGATGGTCATATTCTTAATCACTTCAAACCCAAGTCTAAAAATTACAATACGGCTTGTGTTTTCCTTACTGCTATGGTGTTCCACATCTGGAAAGAGAGAAATGAAAGACTGCAATCTAATAAAGCTATGAGTAGATATCAGCTATGGAGAAATATATATGCTGAAGGTCATATCATTTTGAAAAAAAGCAGACAGGCAGAAGAAATATTGCACTACTTATCATGGGGATACTAGTAAGAATAATGACTGTAATAAACAAGTTGAAGATTTCTTACTAAATGGCAAACAAAGCTTGCACAATTTCAACATCCAAAATCAAGCTACACATACTTGAGAGCAGGATTATTCTGTCAATAAGTGCAAATCCATTTATTTTGACTTCCTATCTGGGATAAATCATCTCAACTCTGAATACAGACAACAGATCTGCAAGGGAAGAGTCCAGATTAATATTAATGATCAAAGAAATATATCCAACACTATGAACAATAATTCTGGTTCATTACCTGTTGCAGGATACAGAGACAGAATTGATCCCAGAAGTGATTCAGAAGACAATCATAACAGGATTTGTAACTCTGGCTTCCTTTCTAAAGAGAAGCTCAAAACTGATCACAGAAATCATTTTTGTAAGGGAAGTAAACAGGGCTTTAATCAATGTCATCCTTTTATTTCTCAGAGAATAAACGCTAATCTTAATTATATACCTGAAACAGTTAAAGAACTCATTAGCAGTGATCCGGAGTTTGACAATATCCTGGAGATTAACAAAGATTATTGGTCAGCCCAGAAAGACAACAACAAAAGTAAGGAGATTGATAAAGACAGAAGTTTTCTTCACAAAGTTGGGGACAATCACTATAAAAGCAGGATCAACAACAAAATATACCACTTATCTTGCTGGGATAAAGGAGAGAGCAGCGACAACTTCAGATCTCAAGTAGATCTAAGCTACAAGAGACGCAGAGACGACCAAGACAGGTTATTGAACACAAGCAAGAGCAGATCTGAAGCTATTATCATTGATAGCACTGAAGACAAGGACGTTAGCGACTCTAGCAAGCTCAGTGATCTCAAGAGAAAGTTCAAAGACAGAGAGGAGCACGTCTGGAAACCCCATGATGCTTTCCATGACTAAAATTAGAAGATGATGGATCTTTCTCCAGTCCAGCATTTTCGTGTTTAATTGAGCTCGAGAGTGTTCGAGAGTGTAGTTTTGTTTAAGGCGGCTAGGGTTTCAATGATCCGACGTTATATGTTGGATTCATTTTACACCTATATATGGGCTTAGCCCGAAACCATGGGCTTTGGGCCTGTAACTTTTTTATCTGTTTCAAAAAAAAGTGTACTGTTTGTTTTTGTTGCTCATTTTGTTTCATCAACCGCGCAGGCTTGTGTATATAATTAAGGAAAGAGATTATCTAATAAATATCACGTTTACGCAGGTAAGCAGGTTTTACCGTTTACACACTTTAACTACTGTACATTTCAAATACATTATTGCTTTCAATTAACTAAGCAACACAGCGTAGACAGGGAGAGCAACTTAACTTCCAACTTAATTATAATACCGAAGGAATTACGTTTGTAAGTTTGAACTAGAGCCGAGCGCTCGTTTTACATGCCTTGGCCGCGAATCAGCACTGCCTTACGCCTGTCCATCTAAACCAGAGAGAGCAGTTTCGTATCCGCTATCATACCCGGACTGTAAGAGATGACGCCCTCCATGGACATAGCGGCCTACTGGCCTTTTATACATCTCGCCATCGGCATCGTACCCGGAACCTCCTGACAAATGTCTTCCTTCACCGTCGTGTGAGGCTGAGTACTTCTCGTTGCCTCCATCGTGATCAATGACGTCAGGTAGCAAATTATGCTGAACTTTACTTTCATGGTTTTGCTGTAAATGGCGAGCATCTGCTACGACTAAGGCCAGCAACATCATATTCATGACCAATACTTTGCTCATCGAGAATGCCACTGTTGTTGTATTCTTTTTTATTTTGTTTCTTCTTGTTGGGAATGCATGGTCAGTAGGCACATGCAGCATGGTAAATATATAGAGACGATGCATGCGTGAGATATTTAACTGTGATGGAAATTAGTAGTCTCCGCAATTGATGTATATTACCGAGGTTATGAACTTCGGCTGCCTGTTATTTTGATGCTTCCTTCAATAATATCCAGATTCTGAGTAATTGCCAAAATCTGAGCCGGCCAAGATGTGACTAATAAAGTTTCGATCAAAGCAGCGTTTCTGTTAAATATTGTATAGTGTGAAGCTGTACCTAAATGCCAGTGGGTAGTGGGATATAAATATCCCAATATAGCTTTTGCATGCATGTGTGTATACTGTATCCACTAACCATGTTTTAGTAAATGAAATTTTCAAATAAGACCTGTAAGAAGTTACAAAAGGAATTGTTATTCGCACTTCAAAAATTAGTTAAAGGGCTACGCATTTTAAGAAGACTCAGCATCAAATTTAAATTAATAAGGGGCAACCTACTCTACATTATTTACTTATCAAATTGCCCTCACTCAATTAAAACCATATTCCATTATTCAGGCGGTTAATCCCATTTCGTATTTGTTGGTTGGTTATTCGTTCTTCATCTTCATCCTACCGTAAAGAAACCAAGGTCGTACAAAATGGTGAGATTTATGCATATGACGGCGACATTAACAGAGACCATCGTCAAGAATAGCAGGTATAATTTATGATGTTCGATTTTTTCCCTCTTTATGTTTTTGAGCAAATAAACGATTAGGGTTTGGAATCGAGAAACGATTACCATATATTAATTATTCTAACAGAGACGAATAAACGGTAGTGCGCTACCGTATTTGGGGGTATAGACGGTAGGCACTTGCCGTTTTGAACAACTTCTGTCTGATGCTTAGGATCAGTAGAAAACGGCAAGGGATTGCCGAATTTATGACATTACTCATATTCTAAGGGATTTAATGCTTCATGTTTCCCACTTAATTATTCATTCATGGAAAAATGACTGTAAATATTAGAACATCGACTCAAACAAATTTCAGTTACATAATTTCCTCAATTCACATACATGCCTTCTAAATAAACGAAAACAACTCACACGTTTGGTAGTGATAAATAGATACACAGGGCAAAGTTCTGGTCGGTAGTAATCCTACTCTTAGAAGAATGCAAGTAATATTTACTTACAATGGAGAAATGTTATACGGGATTAGCATATATTAGGGATCCATGTGCATGTTCCTCACTTGTATATAAATACTACTTATAACTTGTAAGAGTAAGATTTTCCATGTATTTGTAATGGTGATAATTTTTTGCCTAGACATGACTCTTGAACTGAATGTTGACAAGTAACAAAGAACTCTCTTGCATGACAATGGAAGAAATACTTAGATTAATTAAATCCCAAAATATCATTTTCAAACTGTTTGACATCAAATGTTTTTGTTGCGGCTTTGAGCAAAAGGGTGTTACCAAAATTGAAAATACTAGAGGCAAATAAAACCGTCATTGTTAATAAAATAGAGGCATTAAATGATGTTAATCTGCCCCTACAAACAGGAGAGGCAAATTAGCAATTGCCCCAACTTGTGAAGTCCCTAATAGCAAATCAGGGCAGATGCAACACTTAATTCGCCCCAACTATTTTGCATGCCACATCAGCAAGTAAATACAAAAAATGATAAGGACAACTATAAATGCCTCAACTATCCATTTAATTTATCAATTAGCATATACATCAGAGGCATACGTCAGCATATAATAAAAAAGTAATTTATTACTGATCATTTTTGCTGATATACGATTATATGCATAAGTAGTCATGCTAAACTTCTGATGCTTATTTAAACATTCCAAAAGAAATGAGAACTCATAATATTAAACATGTACATGAATACAGAGTTTATAGAAATCAAATACATATTACATAAAACATTTTGAACAACTGGACATAAGAATAGATTATGCCAAGTGCAGACAACGAAACCAGAAATTTGAACATCTCTCTCAATGGTATGGCCCTCATATATTATTCAATACATTTCATTTTACTAAAAAAACTTGCCTCATTCTATGTAGATTGTTCTTTCACATGTCCAACTACAAGAAGATCTTGTCAGGAAAATGTAGACTTGTATATGCTTTACTCTCGACCACTCCCAAAATTTTATAACTTCTTTCCACCAACTACATATAACTCCATCACCACATCCGCTAATCTTGTACAAAAAAACCCATGTAGAACCTGCCACAGAAAAATAATACAAGTTCTTAAATGAAGCAAGACCAGTGGGATTACAAAGCTCAAAGTAAAATTACAGGTGAATCTTTAAATAGCGTATGCACAAACATAAATCTAATGCAACTGCTACAACAATAACCACACAGGGCACCATGCCACACAACCATCTCACTAATGATAGTATACAGAATGCATGTAGCATGAAGTACATTTTTAAAGGAGGCAAGAAGCAGATGAGAATGATGTCAGATTTAACATAGTTTGTAATTTTATATGTCCTTTCCTGTGCACTTTCAGTAGCTTTATCAATGAAGGCAATGAAGAACGAAGAAAAATTTAAGTTTAAAAAAATATTATTCTATTTGTGTTTCAAATTAGAAATTGCGTAATTATTAAAATTCTCTTTCTTGTGCGAATTTAAAATTGAACATTCTTGCCACCTAAGATTGCATTTACGTTTCCGATACTAGATGAGTAAACCATATAAACTAAAGACAAATTTTAATTAGTCATATTTTTATTTGAGTTCTCTAGTTTTCATGCAAGTGCAATGCAAAAAAATAAGCATGTGTTTCCATTAGTGTCAACCGGGAAAAAACATACTTTAACATTAATTTCTACTAGCAGCAATGTTTTAAAAAAACGAGCCTGAGGCGCGCCTCGAGGGGAGGCGGAGGCTAAAACGCCTTGAGGCATGCTTCGAAAGACGTTTTGCTCTTGAGGCTTACGCTTCAATGGTTTGAGGCGTAGAAATCGCAAAAAACGCACGCCTTAGAGCCTCAACTATCTGAGGCGTGCGTGTGTATATATATAAAAAAAACTTCTTTCAGAACTTACCTTCACTTTTACGCTGCTTGCTTTCACTTTTACTCCACACCGCAGACTGCGAAAGAGGTTAAAAAAAGTGTAAAAAAAAGTTTGAATTTGCCATTCAAACAAGAGTCGAACTCGATTCCATAACAGGAATCGAGTTCGATTCCATAACAGGAATCGAGTTCGATTCCTGTGAAGGAATCGAACTCAATTCCTCACTGAAATCGAGTTCGATTCCAGTATACTGGAATTGAAAACTGGAATTGAAACCGATTTCAGTGAGAATTGAAAGAGAGGGCTTTTTTTCTATTTTTTTAACTGTTGTGTGTCTAGAGCTATTTTAATTATATGTTAATGTCTTGGGCTGACAATTAGAACCGAGAACCGAAAACCCGAACCGAAAACCCGAACCGAAAAGACCCGAACCCGAACCGAACCCGATGGGTCTTGGGTCGGGTCTAGGTGATGAAAAATACCAACAAGACCCGATCAAACCCGACCCGCACAGACCCGACCCGAAAGACCCGACCAAAAAGTATTGAAATATATGTATTTTTAGTGTTATTATTCAACTGGACCCGACCCGACCCGAACCGAAGCTCGGGACGGGTCGGGTCTAGATTTTCAAAAGGTATAGTTTAGACCCGACAAAACTCGACCCGCCTAGAACCGAGACCCGACGGGTCGGGTCTAATTGCCACCGCTATTAATGTCCAGACTAGTTAAAAATGAGCAAACGGGATATTGCATGAAAGTGAGTTAAAGATATACCAAATTCTACCGATTCAAAATATTTTCTTTGTGCATTTTGTGATCATAGATGCACCGGAGGGATTTCTCGTTTTAAAAAACATTTAGCATGTACTCATGTTGGAATTATTCCGTGTCCAAAAGTCCCACAAAATGTGAAAAATGAATGCATTGAGGTCTAAAGAAAATTAAACACGTTAAACAATCAAAACTGATATGTTTCGTGAAATTGGTAGGAGTGGAAGCGTTGGAGATGATGATACTATTTTTGAACTTGAAAGTGAAAGTGGAAGTTTTAATGTTCCTAAGCCAAGAGGTGTGATGGATAAGTTTGTCAATTTAGAGGCAAAGCAAAGTACATTTAATTATCATTATAAGAAGGATGAAAGAAAGGAAGCTTGCAAAAAAATTGGATTATGATGTTACACTAGTGCAATTCCATTCAATGCGGCAAACACTCCATATTATCAAGTGGCAATGGATCATGTCGCAAAATATGGTCCCGGATTTAAGCCGCCTTCTAGTCATGAGTTAAGGACTTGGATCCTTAAAGAAAGCGTTGGAGAAGTTGACAACATGATTAGAGCTTACAAAAAAGACAAGGAGAAGTATGGATGTACAATTATGTCTGATGGTTGGACGGATGGAAAGAGTAGGGCAAGTATTAATTTTATAATTAATAGCTCGAAAGGTACATGGTTTTTGAAATCCATTGATGCATCAGATACGATAAAGAATGCGGATTTGTTGATCGGATACTTCAACAACGTTATAGATGAAGTTGGAGAGAATAATGTGGATGCAGTATTAGAGAACCAACAATTCAAGACCGAGAACCTACACCTTCTAGAGATCCTACTCCTCCGCTACCACCACCAAGAGAATATAATCCTTCACCTCCTCCTATTATTGTATACACAAAAAAGCGCAATAACAGTGGTGGTGCAAGTAAGTATTAAAAGAATTAGAGCAAATTGTTAGTTTTAAAATATAGAATTAACTTATATTGCTAACTTTATAGGCAATGGTCCAAAAGAAAAGAGTGTGAGAATTGAAAACTATGATGTTGATGATTATGATCCTTTACTTGAATCACGAACACGAGATGCTTTCGATGTTAGTGATGATGATAGCTTGGATGGCAATATGCTTATGGATGAGGAGGAAGATATCATTTGATCTTTTGCATTTTATATTAAATGTGCAAGAATAATTGTATTTTGTTTGAGTTGCTTCAAATGCTTTATGGTTTTTACATAGTACTTGGCGCTTAATATTATTTCATATTAAAATTAAGTATATGTGTTGCGCTTTTTTTTAAACCTGAAAGGCTTACGCCTCAACGCGTCGAGGCATACGCCTTGCCTCACGGACTCGAAAACTCCTCGCGTGCGCCTTTTGCATTTTAAAAAAATGACTAGCAGACATGAGACTATTCGTAGCTGCATTCCTAATCATTTATATCTCGATTAACACTAATAGTGTGTGTGATTAAATTGTGTTCCAATTTTCCAACCACACTGTAACAATAGTGAATGGTACTTGCATACTCAAAAGATAAAGGATAAAATGAAAATCTTATCCTATTTTGGATCCCTTACAGTATTATAGTCTTTTCCCATGTATTTAAGGCTTTGTTCATCCATGAATGAAACAACAATTGACAAAAAGCTCCATTTGGATTATTTTTTAATGATTTTAGGTTTGTATCACCAAAAGGAGCGTGAATAATTAAGCTGACAAAAGTGGAAAATAATGGCAATGAGGGAATTAAAAAGCCATTTACGTCTTTATGGTTGTTTTCTTTAAATACAAAAGGGTGTCTATCGGTGACTGCATTTAGTATTTAGCATCCTGTTTATAAATTAAATTGAACAACTAGATGCGATTCCAGGAAATAACGTAGAAACTATTCTGGGTAAGAAAACCAATGTAAAATCAAGAAAAACAAGAAGAAGAGAAGGGAGAAGAAACATCGGCATATTTAATAGCCTAATCATTTCTTATTAGCATATAATACATTTCTTATTTGTTCACTCTAATTTATTTATTTATTCATAAGGATATTGTTTTGTGGTTTACGTAGATGATTTTGCACCGATCATTCCATGATAGTAAAACATACTTCTTACGAATATGCATCACATTATGACAACATAAAAGTTTTTTCAACTTAATTTTATTGAATATTTTCAAAATGAAGTTGCAGGCACATAGAATCACTTTGTATTTCCAATGATAATATAGAATCAAGTAATCATCTAAAATATTCTATAATCATACAAGCCTGATAAGTATATAGCATAAAAAAATGTTCTATTGGTTCTTGAAATGAACATATCATACCTTAGATGTAGAGTGAATTACAAAATTCAGCTGTCCATAAGAATGATCAAGTTTTGGCTATGAAATATATGATATTTATGATCCTCTTGCATGCTCACAAGAACTCTGTCCTTATCTCCTGCACGATTATATAAGTTGCCATGAGATGCTCCCATGATCTACAAAACATCAGCAACAACAATGATCACATAACTGATAATACTGAAAAATAACCATTATTTTGAAACTTGTAACATCAAAAGGTCGGCAAAAGGCGTTCACCAACTTAGTTGAATAGAAAAAAAGATTTCCCAACAAAGTAATTATGAAGTGGAAATGAAAGTAAAAAAAGAGAGACTATAAACAAAGATTTGAACTATTTATGAAGTTATATCAAGGGGATGTACAATTGCATACATACGTACATAGCAAAAATTTCTTTGATCACAGTTTTTATATATTACTCAAATAAGAAAAATACCAAAACAATTATATCTAATCAATTACGAGCCACAAACATGATATATTGATGCAAGACAACGTACATAATTGTATAATCTTCGAGACTTCTTAAATGGATCATATATGCTCGTGAAAGTTAGCATGCAATCAAATTTATAAATGTTTATGTAATAATCATGCAAACTATTTAAGTATAATGTGTAACCATATAACAATTATTGGATCACAACACATACCTCCGGAAGTTTGTCTTTTATGAGCTGTTCCCACATAACCATTTCAATTCAATAGCAACCAACCGTGCACATATCCATGTTGAACCAAGCAAAATCTTCTGAATATACTGTTATTCTTAACTGTAAATGGAAATCATATAAGCATTGAACATCAGTACTTAATATGTTTTGCAACAGCAGGCAAGCATAAATTTTCTATCTAGAATTATGTAATAATTGACAAGCTTAATATTCATACATGCATATATATGGTGCAAAATTACAATTTTCTTATAATTTAAAACTTACCATTGTGAAAACATTGCGAAAACTAGCCACTGCTACATGACTCGTAGGATTCAGTGTAATACTATTTACCATTGACCATTTCTCACATAAGAAGAAATGGTGATCGATTTAATATTATGTTTCACGAAGAAAGGGAAAGATTAATGTTGGACCAAAAAAATTTGCACAATTTTATGCTTCATGGAGAGTCGTATGTTATCTACATTACCTTCACAAATCAACCATGATAAGGCAACTTCAGCAACAAGACCTTGTCAATAGCATACATGATTCTTAAGAAAATAAAAATAAAATTACAACTATTTACATCATGCTGTAGAAGAAAAGGAACAGTTCTAGTAAAAAAAACATTTAACTAAGACAATAAAAACATTGATGGCTATGAAAAAAACATCTGTATTAATGACGTTACAGTAGCATTCGTTGCATCACAAGGAACAAATGATAAGAAGAGGGCAAACCTGTTGAAACAATATTTTCCCTTCCTTTGACTTCACATATAAAACAAGGTATCCTTTCTGCTTGGTCTAAGATTCTGTGAATGTTTTCACTAGTTCACCCATTTCTTCTTAAAGAAGATCCCATAAATCCTCTATTTTTGCATTTGCATAGGCAACATTTCTTTTACATAGGAGGCTAATGATTTCTCTGGATATATATTGATGATCATTAATTGTTAAAAACAAAACTAGTGGCAACAATAGCTAGCATGAAGGTTCAATATTCAATATGTTTTGTAATAATACATAGTTTTCTAAACGTAAGGGGATGAACCATGAGTTGAAGGGCCATTGAGGTCATGTTGCACCACATGATGTTATACTTCTTTGAGGTAATTACAAGATATCACTAAACTACTCACAGTTGTTGACTTGTTGCGCGGACAATAGAGGGAAGAGGAGAGGGGGTTGCGCTCCTTATTTCCATAATAACTCAATTATTGTCCGTTGTTCAAGAGAAATTCAGCACGATTAAGTTGTCTACCCATTTGAATTATATTTAAGCATTTGTTAAATGCAGTTTGCCTATTTTGTTTGGGAATGACTATTCATGCGGTTCTGATATCGACAAACATGTAGTATTCCATTCTTCATTAATATTATAATAGATTTTACTATTGCTCCTTTCATATAAGGCCTAGTAGAAAAAAAACTTTGACAACAAACACAGAGTATGAGATTTTTTTTTTTTTTAAAAAAAAAACTAAATTTTGCATCCAGTATGAAATAAGGAATTAATTTTCTGCAAACAACTTCGACTGATATTAAATAGTTAACAATATGATCCAAAATAAATACATAAATCGCCATACAGATCTTAGTTTAACCCTAGATCTATGCACAAGAAAGTAGTGAAAGAAATCTAATTAGAATAGATTAAAATGTAAATTAAGACAAGGAGAATCAATTACCTGGACTGAAAAACTAGCGGACATAAGAAGAGAGAAACAAAGTAAGCATGAGTTGTTTTCATTCATTACTCTGGCAATTTGAAACAGGGAATTCAATGTAACAGCTGCAGATCATTTTGAGGGGGAAAGGAAGTTACCGCAAAATCAAAGAAATAAGAATTTATGATTAGGGTTTTTATTTGGAAGAGAAATTTCACTTTGTTGATTAATTTGGGGACGGTGATGAGAAGCGAAAAGAAAATTGAGGGAAACGTAATTTTTTGAAGGATGACACGTTGCTTCTGCATAATTACCAAATAGGTGCATTTACAACTGTCGGTCTTCTTAATATAAGGGGCCAAAAATTAATTTGCCTCTAACGTATGATTTTAGAGGCACGCTTCTTTTATTAGCCTCTAATTTTCTGCCTCCAATACTTACAAACGTGGTAGTGGTAGTATTTTTGTCATGCAATTGCTATACCCTCAAATGATTCATATATCTTCTGTTCAGGGATAAGCTCAAATTTGTTCTTGCTGTTAGTATGAGTAATGTAGTTAGGTTTCTCTTCTGTCTTATTAAGTTAATTGGATTAGAATTACTATTAAGTCTATCCTCATTTGTAGTGTAGAAGTTATGGTCAGTAATTGTTAACGTATGTTATACATTTGCTTGCTTTTACTTAAATAAATGGTTTTTTGTTATTTAATCAATATTTTTTTTGGCAAGGTCGACCGGTTTTTAAGGTGACCACAAACACCTTTATTAAGAAAGGAACTGGTACTCTGCACATGCATAGAGTAACAAATTTGGTTGACGTGGCCAGTCACTATCAAAGCATCAAAATAGCAACAATAACAACATAACTGCATAGAAAGGATAATCACTAGATAAACCACATAACTTCAGAAGAACCTGAGAGGAGCAAGTGTGGAGACGTATAACGCTTAAAGATTCATGAGCATAGAGCCAAGACTTGAAGGAGCCAATAGACGCTACCTAAGGTTCATCACCAACCTCGTCATCATCGTAGAAAAACCCGGTGTAAGGTATCATAATACACTTAAAGATCCAAAGGCGAAGGGCTAAATCATCTACATTGTTGGGAGGCAATAGACGGTTATGATCCCATAGAGGATCCTGCAAGATAACCTCATTGTTTTCACCTACTTCACCACCAGTACACATAGTCAATTTGGCACCATCAGGTTCATAAAATATACGACTTCGATCTTCCACATTATCATCAATAAAGATGAAGAAAACTTCATTGGTGTCACAATGCATACTAGAGGGAGAGTGCACCTAAGCATTCTCTAGCTCATTCCATGAGATGTTAGGATCAAGAGGAACATCAGGCAAAATGGTAGCTGGAGGCTTAACCACCTCAAGTTCTTCCACTACCTCGGTTTGAGCTATCAACCTACCAGTAGGGACTCAAACACGTTTCGGTGGCTTGGGTAATGGATTCTTAGCTGGGAGAGGCATATTCGCTCCATGCGGACAAGAAGCAGAGCAATGACCAAAGGATTTGCAGCTTGTGAAAATGTCAGGTTGCCATCTATACTTGACATCCACATAGTGAATACGATTGTCAAGTTTAACTTTGATCTGAGTAGGCAAAGGTTTATCAGGAATTATCTCAATCAGGGCCCTTGCATATATTAAGTTTCTTCTAGCGACAGTATTAGCATCAAAGCATTTTAGTTTTCCAATATGACATGTAAGTCAGTTAAGGCCAAGAAGTGGCTGTAGCACAGAGGGGATGTGGGTAAACTACGCTCAGACAGAAAAAGGACATGTTCACGAACTCTATCAATCGAAGCACTCCAAGGTTTCACAATAAAAGGTCTGCCTTCAATAATAGATGGCGTAGCTTCAAGTACACGTAGCCTCTCAGCAGCAGAGGAGAAATTAAAATAATATAAGCCATCGACAAACGTCATTTTCATGGATTCACGGATCTGCCATGAGGTACGACATGTTGTACGCATATCGACAGAAGGTGACTTAGAGTCCAAAAAGAACCCAACAGTATTATCATTCCGGAAATTTGCAGCCTCTTGATGTATTTCCTATGGTGGGACAGATCCAGATTCAGAATGAGGAATATCGAAATCCACCGGCATATACTCCCCCGCAACATGAGGAAGAGTATCAAATAAAGTCGTCCATTTCTTGGTAGCTATTGGGTTAGAGTTCATCTCAGGAGCTACATGTATAGGTTCAGTAAAGGAAGGCAGTTGGCTATTATTGTTAAAGGTCATGGAGTTTGGGGAGTAAAGATGTGGAGGCAAGAGAAACTCCAACAGTGTTACGGGTCGTAACATTACGACCCGTAACATGTTGGGAGATATCTTTGATATCTCCCAACGGGCGCGAGCCGATTTTATCGGTTCGCAGTCTGCGAGCCGATAAAATTGGCTCGCGCCTGTCCCGCGCCTATATATGGCGCGGGAGGGGGGGTTGGTATATTAGATTTCATTATATTTTCCTCCTTTTTAATTTTTTTTAATCGTTCCGATGTCGGGATGCCGCCACGCATGACGAAGAGCAGGAGACGCACAGTTGGAGTTATGCCAGACGACGTGTGTGGTCCAGTACACCTTCCTCCACCAGCGGGGACGACGATTGAGGACTTACGTATCCTCCACGAGATGCCACAGGGATTCACTCATCGATCTAGATGCGGTAGATTTACTTCAGTATGTTACAGCGCATCTAGATGCGGTAGATTTCCACGATGTGCTATACAGGGCTACCATTTTATACCTCCTTGGTTCGACGTTCTTTACGAACCAACGGAGTACCATTAGGCTTGGCTACCTAGCAGCACTAGTCGATTTAGAGCAGCTGCATATGTATGATTGGGGCTCTGCCATATTGGGTTATCTATACACCGCTCTTGACTCCTATGTTTTTAGAGAGGTTCAGCAGATGTATGGTTTTTGGTACATGTTGCCGTGCTGGTACTACGAGTACACGGCCAACATGCACCCACACATACAGCCCACCGCCAGTCATGCTGCTGAGGGTGGGGAGACAGCAGCATCAGGTACCATTGTAGGGTCGTGTACTGGTGGTTCAGGAGCAGGTGGTTCAGGAGTAGGAAGATCCCATCTGTTCAATGATCTTGCTCAAGGCCAGGTACCTCCTTTAACATTTACCCTATGCCAAAATACTTACAACCATGGCTATTACATAGGTGACGGCATTTACCCAAAATTGAGCACCATTGTTAAAATATGTCCAAATCCATTAACTCCTAAATAAGTCATGTTCGCGGCGATGCAAGAGGGACAAAGGAAAGACGTGGAACGTGCTTTCGGTGTTTTACAATTGAGATTTGCAATGATAAGTAATCCATGTAAGCTGTGGTCTAGGAGTAAGATGTCTACAATCATGTTTGCTTGCATCGTTCTTCACAACATGATAATAGAAGATGAAAGAGATATGGATAAAGAGCAACGTCACTGTAACACCCCACACCCACTAAGGTCACTCACTAAGGGAATGCCTTAACTTCGGTGGAGTATTTTAAGTGAATATAGAACAGAAAAATTACAACAAGACAGATATAAATAATACTTGAAAATCTAAAACATCATTTCATTGCAGCAGAAGATAAACATGTTTGGTTACAGTACCAAAACCAACTAAAACAAGAGTCAAGTACTAAATATCCATCCTGATAAAAACATAAGTACATAATCCCACTACATAACTAATAGCCATAATAGAAAAGATAAGCTGAGCTTTACATCAACGGTCCAAGCTCCAAAAGATAGATAAAGCAATCTGATCAAAGCCCACTAGTGCTAGGCCCACTCTGAGAACCTGAGGGTTGGGAAAAAGATAAAAACAACGGGGTCAGACATAAGTCTGAGCGAGTCCTATAACTTTAACAATACAATCATTAAAGTAATTAGGGTATGATATAAACTTGGTACGGTAACGACTGGGGATAAATGACTACACTAAGTAGCCAACTAGACATAGGAAGAACGAAGATAACGGTAAAGACGCATCTACCCACCCAAGGATAATTACTACACTGCACCACACCAGTCATTCCTAACTTAAAGGTTGATCCCACCCAAGGACTTAGAAAATTTAACTAGTAGTTTCATGTACCCCTAGCTGACCACATAGGTGCTGTCTGCCCCTATCTCCACTAGGTGTACCCACTACTCCCCAAGCGATCGGCTCCCTAACGTAGATACCCGTGCTGGCCCCACAGTGGGGTGTATCACTCCCCAAAGTGGCAACCCGATACAACCAACGGTGCACGGCTTATACCTACACGATGCAACAACGTCTTACCTACCAGCCCTGATCCGCACACGCATATGAAACCCGTTGGACTTGCGTTGCCACCGCTAACCCGTTTTGGCCTCTTATAGTCAAGCCCAGTACGCGTGTCCCGTCCTCGACATGGGTCGAGCCCACAAAGATACGTTTTGGGTTACTGGTTGAAATGGCCCCCCACAAGCTACCCACCTAAGCTTGTCCCTTTTCTAGTGCATCCCACTTAACCCTTTAATCATGTTTAATTACATGTTTCCACTTGGTTAAGTATTCTAATCGTATTTTCTATTGCCACCCAAGGCAACCCACTAGATTTCCACATGCCACCCAAGGCACTTACTTGATTTCCATATGCCACCCAAGGCACCCACTTAACCCATCATGCTTCACTACGTGCTTATCTAGTTAAGTGTTTCTTAATTGATTAAGAACGTAACCTTTGTAAAGACCTCTCACATTAGACTATCTTTCATGGCAGCTGGATTTGTCGGTCGGGTCCGGGCAGCCTTACGCCATAACCGAGTCTAACCTCGTGTCTTTACACTTGTCATGTATTTAGTTCATGCCCAAGACCTCTCACATTGGGCCAACCATTTGTAGCCGCTGGATTTGCCGGTCGGGTCCGGGCAGTCTTATGCTACAAAAGGGTCCAACCTCGTGTCTTAGTCGATTAATTACACCTAATTAATCACCCCCATATTTTGAATTAATTCTCCCTAATTAATTCCAATTTAATGATGTACATAATTGACTCAATTATGTCCATCCACTTATGGTATGCTACATCATACCAATTTCACCACAATTTTGTTAACATGAATATTAACCCCATCGTTCCCCACGTAATACGCTAACATGACATACTTAAAAGGGAAGATTCATCACAAATACAATGGGTTCAACTTAGCATAACATTAGCATCAACATGGGTTTTAAAGGTGTCAACTTGCATATATGACCATAGCATCAAACCCAACTAGCATAAATAATCAACCAAACTTGCATGAATCACATATGTCATAAAGAGGGTAACTTGCATAGATGTTCATGTCATAGACCTATCATAAAGGGATAAACTTGCATACATGTCATAGGTCTAAAAAGGGATGAACTTGCATATGTTACTCATATCATAAAAAAGGGTAAACATGCATATATATGCATGACATACAAAGGGGTAAACTTGCATATGTATGCATATCATACAAAGGTGTAAACTTGCACATGTTACTTGCATATAATCAAACACCAAACTTGCATAACATGTCATATATGAACTTGCATATAATCAAACACCAAACTTGCATAACATGTCATATATTAACTTGCATATAATCAAACACCAAACTTGCATAACATGTCATATATGAACTTGCATATAATCAAACACCAAACTTGCATAACATGTCATATATGAGCTTGCATATAATCAAACACCACACTTGCATAACATGGTGTCATAATGGATCAATGTTTATCATAGTGATTTGCATAACTAGCATCATGAACATATAGCATAAAACTTGCATAACTAGCATCATGGACATATAGCATAAAACTTGCATAACTAACATCATGAGCACATAGCATATGATAACATAACTTGCATTGCTCCACATTCATAACCATAACCTCATTATATCCTATCATAATTAGTTTAGCAATTGCTTGCTAAAGGCATAGAAACTCACAACTTGTTGATTAACACTCCTATGAAGAAGATTTAGTTGCTAGAGTTGATTAGAAGTTGATTTGAGAAGCTATCTTCTTCTACAATTTGATGGAGGCTCATTCTAAGTTGCATTTTGACGGCATGATGACGTTGTATCCAATTTTAGTATGAATTAGGGTAGTCTTAGGGTGTATTTATAGATTTAGGATGTAATTTAGGCCCTTAGATTAACCCTAGTTTAGTTTATAGCCATCAGATTTCGTCACAAGCCCCCAAACACAGCCCAAAATCTGACCAACTCACTCAAATGGTGCACCAGGCAAAACTTCCCGGCCACCTGTGTCGACTCCCAAGTCGACAGGGCAGTCGACGTGGGTCCAGTCGTGTCGACTCCCTAGTCGACTTGGGGTGTAGCGGAAATTTTCCCGCCTAGCTCCATTTCTGCATTTGAAATCTGTTTTTCGAAATTTGAATTTTCTGAAAACTTCTTCGGGCCTTAACTGGGTCATACGGACTCCGATTTACAAAAACTCGGACTCTATTTCGCGTATTTTTCCGAGATGAATGTAATGGCATAGCCCGTTTCCCCTGATTCAGATCTTAAAATTTAATTCTGCCCTGATTTATAATATAACAAGTTATTCAACATACGGGGTGTTACAGTCACTGCGATTACGAGGGTGCTTCGCAACCACCTCCAGTATTCCGACAAAACCAACCACTAATAGAGGAGGACTTCAACATTCATTTGAGCCGTCAAGTTATCTACAGAGATGCAGAACTCCATAAATGGCTGCAGAAGGATCTTATGAATCATTTATGGAACCACTACGGCGATACCTAGTTATGAAGAACCATTACCTGAATGTGTTTTATTTTATGTTTGTCCGAACTTATCGATCATGTATGCAGTAAAGATGTTGTCATTTTCTATTGTACCAACTCGTTTTCTTGTATTCATATGAGTTATCAATTATCTATTATTATGTTTCTAAGTTTATTTTACGAAATAAATATCGGTTATGTTTTTGTATATGACAAACTAGGACAAACTAGGGTAAAACGTTAAAAAAAATAAAATAATGGTTTTGCTCTTAGTAATCATCTATTATTATTACGTTTCAAAGTTTATTTTATAAAAAAATTAATGGTTTTGTTTTTGTATATGACAAATTATGGTATAATAGTTGGAAACAAATAAATTATTGGCCACGAGCTGATAAAATCGGCTCGCGCGCCCCATTCAGGACTCTGAATTGAGGCCGTAACATTTGCCTTAATCTTACACCCGTAACAACTGTTGGGTGCAAAAATAAGCAATATTACGGTCCTTAACATGAATTGCCTCCTTTGTTGGAGATGCTTTAAGAGGGTAGCTGGTGCTTTATTCTGAATGGTTGGGGAAACCATCACTAACGTACAACTCTCGTTCATTAAGAACAGCAAGCGAACCCATATCAGCATTAAAGTTAGTAGCCAAACTAGACACTTTTCCCAAATCCACGACCAAATTTATTTGCTCTGACGATTTTCCAGCTTACTTAGAACAAGAGGACACATCAGGTAGCGTTTGCGGATTTACAGGGGACTTTCCCTTTTGCAGAGTTATGGGGGACTTACCCATTTGCAGTTGCGAGGTAGTCCGAGTAGCGGCAATTTCATCAATGAGGACATTCAGCGGGTGGGACGAAGGAAGCGAGAAAACAGGACGCAGTGGAGCACCATCTGTGTCTGGAGCAGCTTCAATTTCAGAATCAGAAGAGGATTCAAGGGATTGAGCTCGACTACTAGATCTCATCGTCATAGATGAAGAGGGCCGATTAGAGTTCTTTCTCTTGGCCATAATGGAGGAGCGAAGAGAAGTGGAGGAGAAGATATGAAGAGGTGGCGGTGGCGCAAGAACGACAGATCTAGGTTTGCTGAGCGTGGACACATAGACACACACACACTCATACACACCTAATTTGTATAAGTGATGCTTCTATTTGTTTGATTGTACCTTCTTTAAGCAATCAAAATATTCAATTCTGCTCAAATTTATATTTTATTCTAATATGTTTTTAACTAATTACATACATAGACATGTTAATCTTAATTACTTTATTCATTATGAATATTTAGGCTTGGGGTATTATTTAATTCATGAGGATTAAAGTATTTTAATGCTTGTTTTTACCAGATCAACATAAAATAAATCCATGAAATGGTCTCCTCTTTCTTACAACGTGTATAGTTCATAAAATAGTTGGCTTCAAAACCTTAATCTGCGAATGTCAAATGTTTTTTGGATAATTCTAATATATGTACAAAGATGCGTAAAATCCATAACAGTTTGTTTTCTTGGCAAAGCAGCCTTCTCCATCACTTTCTTTATTAGCTATTTTTTGACAAGTAACAAAGAACTCTTTTCCATAACAGTATATCATTTTCAATATACCACTTTTTGACTAATGTTTGATAAATCATTCACTTGTCTATTTGGTTGCAGGAAGCCGAGTGCCACTACGTCTTCTCGTGTACCTCCAACGACATCAAATAGAAGGACACTAGCAGTTGAACAAGAAAAGAAATTACAAGAGAAAAAACCCAAAGAAAGTTGAAGTTTTTGAAACAACACCGGTGGTGGTAGTTCCGAAGTTGACTAACATAGTGATCATGATAATGAAGGCCAACAAGCACATACAAATGTTCAACAACAAGATGATGCTAGAGATGGAAGTGCCGATGACGAAGAGGGAAATGATGACGACGAAGATAGCGATGATGGGGAAGAGGGAGTTGATGTTGATGATGGCGATAAGCAAGATGAAGGCAATGATTATGAAGTGGGCGATGAAATTGAAGATGTAGTGAATATAGAGGAGGAATAACCATTGGCGAGTATGCACAAAAGCAAGAGACGAAGAATGAAACATATCAGTCATATCGATTTTGACTCTGAAGCGCAAGAAGAGGAAGTTAATGGAGATAAGGAGCATATTAGTGATGAGTATGTGCCTGAGCAAGAACTGCATGAACTTGAAAGGAGAAAAAGTATTAAGAAAGGCAAGAGACCACAGAAAGAACCAACAAACAACGATGACATACTGTTTGCTTTCAAAGACCATATTGCTCGTAGAATATGGAACTCTAGTGTAAGTTATGTTTAAATTTTTTGGCTTTGTTTTTACTTGGCATCCTATTTTATATTTAATGGTAACTGCAAGTATATATATTGAAGGTATAAAGAAAAGTAATGGAGATAAAGAGGAGAGATGCAGTAGAAGTATATATTATTGATCGTAACTTTTCTTATGCAGGAAAGAGATACAAAGCAAGAGAATATATAGGAGATTGCCCAACGTTTAGATGCTTAAATTAAGAAGCAACTTTTATGCTACAATTAAGGGACTTTTCTGTAAAGACCCAACCAACGTTCACATGCTAAATAAAGAGCAACGTTCACATGCTGAAAACAAGGAGTGATGTGCGGTTCAAGTGTGAAACCAACATTAACTCCCCTCAAACAAAACTAGGTTTTTGCTGTCTTCTTCATTCCGACGCCGTCGCTCACTCTTAATTCCTCCTTTAATCTCATAAAATTCTTTGTAGATAGCGGCTTTGTAAGCACATCATCTCTCTGATAATATGCTGGGATGTGACATACCATTAGCTTTCCATCTTGGGTTCGTTCTCGTATGAAATGTAGGTCTATCTCGAGGTGTTTTGATATTGAGTGTTGAGTTGGATTGAGAGACAAGGATACTGTCCCTCTATTGTCGCACCAGATAACTGATTTTCTTTTAGGAGTGCAACCTAATTCGTGTAATAGCGACTCAATCCACGAGATTTCAGCGATGACGCTAACAAGAGCACGGTACTCCGCTTTAGTGCTTGACTTTGATGTGGTTGTCTGCTTCTTGGTGCACCATGAGACAAGATTTGTGCCAAGAAACACACAGTATCCCGATACGGATCTTATGCCATCAATGTCATTAGCCCAGTCCGCGTCACTGAATCCTTATAAGTTCATTTCTTTATCGGCAGTTATAGTTATTCCATGGTGTCTGGTTCCTTGCAGGTATCTCAATAACCTCTTGACGGCTATCCAATGTTCAGATAATGGATTTTGCATGTATTGGCTTAGTTTATTTACGCTATAACATATGTCTAGTCGTGAAATTGTTGCATATTGCAATGCTCCAATTATACTTCTGTATTGAGTAGCATTATTAATGGCTTCACCTTTAAATTTAGATAGGCGTGAACTGCTGGTCATTGGTGTTGGTAGAGATTTTGCTTGATGCATGTTGTTCCTTTGTAAGATTTCAGCAATATAACTCTGTTGAGATAGGAACATTTCATTTTCATTTCTTTTGATTTGAATCCCAAAGAAATAGTTTAATTCGCTAAGATCTTCGATGGCAAAAGCTTTGGTCGAGAACTTTTATGATCCTGTTGATTTCCTATGTGTCATTCCCTGTTATTAGCATGTCATCCACATATACAAGGATGTATACGACATTTTCATTATCCTTTTTCATGTATAGGGAGTTGTCGGATTTTATTTGTGAGAAACCAATTCTAGATAGGGTTAGCTTTAACTTTTCATACCATGCCCTCGACGCTTGTTTGAGGTCGTATATAGCTTTGTGCAGCTTGCATACTAAATGTTTATCGCCATTGTTAACCTCATATCCCTTTGGTTGTTGCATATAGACTTCTTCAGTTAACTCGTCGTTTAGGAAAGCATTATTTACATCTAATTGCTTGATATTCCATTTTACACAAAGCTATAGTCAGAATGATTCTAATTGTTGTGGGTTTTATGACTGGTGAAAAAGTCTCGTTAAAATCGAATCCAAACTGTTGAGCGTATCCTTTAGCGACAAGTCTAGCCTTATACTTGTCTGTGGTCCCATCCGCCTTCCTTTTTATTTTGTATGTCCATCTGCATCCTATGATGTTCTTGTGAGTGGGTGGTGCAACCAAACTCCAAGTTTTATTTTTCATTAGTGCCTCGTAATCGTCATTCATAGCCTGTTTCCACTTTTCAGATTTGGCTGCTTCACTATAATTTCCTTATTCAACCTCATTCAATGATAGATTTCATACCTTGAGTTTGAAAATCCCATGCTTTGATCTAGTCACCATATGATGTCCGGTTTGTGTTTCTTGTGCTTGAGGTTGATGGTCTGGGCTGATTCTGTCACTTTTGTTTTCCTCGCTCTCGTGTTCTTGCTGATTACTGTAAGTTTCTTCGTTGTTACCATCGTCTGCGTTTGTTTGAGTATTGCTTGTATGTGTGTGTATGTTGCATGTGTCATGTCCCTCTTTGTTGTTGTTACTGTTTGTCTCTTGCTCTATCAGTGGTGGCATATTGATAACTTTGATTCCATGATCTTGTCTGCACTCTTCCTTTGTAGCTTGTTTATCTGCATATGGAAAAACATTTTCATCAAATATGACATGCCTTGATATATAGATTTTCCCATTTTTGCCCGAGCATTTATAGCCCTTTTGATTTTGTGGGTAACCAATAAAAGTGCATGGGCATGATCTCATGCTATGTTTGTGCGTGTTGTAGTACTTTAGGCATGAAAAGCATAGGCACCCAAAGTTTTTCAATATTTTATAGTCTGGTTTTTCATTGAATATCATTTCATATGGGGTTCTATTGTTCAAAACTTTTGTGGGTAATTTATTTATGAGATACAAGAAGTGTTGAATGCTTCATTCCAATATTTCATTGGTAATGTCCCTTGTGATAACAATGTTAAACCAGTTTCAACTATGTGTCTGTGCTTTCTTTCGACCAAACCATTTTGTTCATATGTGTGGGGGCAAGTTAGCCTATGTCTTATCCACTTTTGGATGAAGAAATTTGTGAGTGGTTTGTACTCACCCCCACCATCTGTTTGTATAGATTTTACATTGTAGTTGGTCTGCTTTTCAATAAAGTTATAAACTGAATGATTGTATTGCATGTTTCTGATTTGGTTTTTAGCATGTATATCCACATGTATCTTGAATAAGCATCAACGAGGGATAAATAGTACATGTGTCCTTGATATGAGTTTAATGGTGCTAGTCCCCACAGATCAGCTGCGACAAGCTCCAGGGGTTTATTGTACATGGTTTCAGACTTACTAAAAGGAAGTCAGTGGCTTTTGTCAAGTTGGCAGTGTGTACAAGTGTGTTTCATAGGTATGTTTTCAAAATAAATGCCATTATTATTTAAAACATTTCTAACAGTTTCCAAACTGGGATGACCAAGTTTCATATGCCAAGAATCAACTACATTATTATTATCATCATTACATCCATTATTCATATTATTAAGATAATCATAATTACTGTCGCTACTGATGTCTACGTTGTTGCACCATATTTCTTTATTCAAAGCGTTCCCAGTCTTCAAGTTGCCAAATTTGTATAGTCCATCATGAAGGTCACCCTGTAGTAATATTTCTCGACTTAGGAGGTCTTTGACTAGGCAAAACTTGGGGTAAAATTCGAAGAAAACATTATTATCATTAGCAAACTTAGAAACAGTTAATAAATTTTTGTTAATAGTGGGAACTCTAAGTAAATTGTTTAGCATAAGTTGCCTTTTTCCCTGCATGGTACCTTTACCTATGTGTGTGATGTTGCCAATGTTGTCGTTACCCATGTGCAGTGATTTCGTACCTGTACAGCTTTTGCTTCCAATGTTTAAGTTCTGAAGCCTGTTTGTGACATGGTGTGTGGCTCCAGAGTCTGGGTACCACTCATCCAGTTCATCCTCATCAATCCTGTCTTTATTGATGGTCTGACCTTTGCCTTTGTCCACAATAGTGCTTTTGTTCTAATTGTCCATGGCAGCCATGTTTGCTCTTGTTGTTTGGCTGTTTTGGTCTGTTTGCGGTCTACTATGGTCGCTATTATATCTGAAATAGTAGCGGTTCGCCATATGTCCAAATTTTTGATAAATTTGGCACTTCGCCCTGTTGTTGTTGTTCCATCTGCCTCGACCACGACCTCTCTGTGGTTGATATGCCCTCTGGGGTTGGTATCCCCTCTGATACTGGTCTTCTTGTTTATTTGAATTACTATTCCTCTGAATTTGCTTGTTTTTAGCCGCAGCATAATTTGCTGATAAATCGCCTTGTATAGCTTTCCTTTGGTCTATTCTCCCTTCATGGGCGAGGAGTGCATATCTAACGAACTGTAAGTCAGGTAATGTTTGTTGAGTCGCAATAACTGTAACTAATGACTCATACTCTTCGTCTAATCCGCCGACAATGAACAAAATCTGTTCATTGTCACTTATTTTGTGTCCCACTGCATTTAGTTTGTCACATAAATTTTTTATCTTGCTTAAGTATTCTTTCATGCTCAAGTCCTCTTTCCTTGAGTTTTGTAATTCTCTTCTGTATTGCATCACACGTGCGGTTGACTGTGAGCTGAAAATATGCTCTATAGTGGTCCATATTTCATATGATGAATTACACCACACGATTTGTGATAGTAGATTCGGACCAATAGATGATATGAGCCACGACGATAGAAAACTGTCTTGTTTTTGAAAACTGGTATAGTCGGGGTTTGGTTTGGTGTTTCCCTCCTTAATCAGTCATCATAATTGGTGGAATAGATAGCGTACCTTTTATGTAATTCTGTAAACAGTATCCTTTGAGTGCAATTTCAATTTGATATTTCCATAATATGTAATTGTCTTCATCCAAAGATGTGGTAATGACTTGGCTTTTTGGTTTGATTAGGTTGTGCCAGTTTGGTGGAGCATCATGGCCCACGCTACCAGAGACATTTGAGGAGGCTTCGTTGTCATTTATCATGGTTGTTCAGAGGTCTGTGAGGTAGGGAACTGCACCTGAAAACCTGAATAAAAGAGTGGTTCGACAGACAATGGAGAAAAAGGACTTTCAGTTCAGTGTTTAAGCCTTTCGGCGGTGGTGCTCCAATACCATATTGAAGGTATAAAGAAAAGTAATGGAGATAAAGAGGAGAGATGCAGTAGAAATATATATTATTGATTGTAACTTTTCTGATGCAGGAAAGAGATACAAAGCAAGAGAATATATAGGAGATTTCCCAACGTTTAGATGCTTAAATTAAGGAGCAACGTTTATGCTATAATTAAAGGACTTTCCTGTAAAGACGCTACCAACGTTCACATGATGAAAATAAGGAGTGATGTGCGGTTCAAGTGTGAAAACAATGTTGGGAAACAATGGCTGAGTCGCGGACTAGGTCGCTCTCTTGAAGACGATTCGGTGATCTGGTCGGTGGTGCAAAACCAGTTCGTACTTCCGCCGCCGCCTCTAGGATAAAACAGCCTCTCTAAAATTAATAACTGATTTGCTTTGCACAACAAGTCAGTGCAGATTTGCACTTTCGAAATTAATAACTGCTCGAAAAATTCTGTAAGAATATTTTAATGGCGGAAGAGAGAAATAATATATTTTTTCTGTAGTAATCTCGTCTACAACTGAAGATAATATATAGACGGAGATTAGGGTTAATCGAAAATACTGGGCAATGGAAGAAAAATAGGATATGCTGAAAATAGTTGGTCAAGAGTTTACCGCTTCATAAATAAAAAATCGGCTCAGAAATATTTTCTATATTTAAAAAATAGTTCGAAAAACGCAGTGTTTTCTGGACCAAAAATATAAGTGTCTACACCACAAAGCCACGGCCCAAGCCCAAGCCCGAACCGAACCGAACCGAACCGAACCGGGCCGGGCCGGGCCGGGTCGAGTCGAGTCGGTTGGTCGGTCGGTCGGTTGCGCGCGCGTGTGTGGTGGTCATGATGCATGGTCTCTCTCCTCACAACAAAGCATGCTTTGGGAGCCCAAGGCCCCAACAAGATTTCTTAGAAACAAATATAAATACTTGCCTCTTCCATATAATCCCATGATGTGGGACTATTCACATAAGGGAGCCATTCATACACTTATCTCAATATTTTAATAATTCACATAAAATTTCCAACAATCCCCCACTTGAATTTTTAAAATATTATCGGGCAGTTTCTAAAAACATAAGACTGTGCATAAACAAAGGTGTCATCTGACTTGAACCTTTGCGTAGTGAATAAGATTCAATTTTTACTAGAGTGACACGTAGTCTTGAACTCTATTCCTGACATCAAACCACACACAATCTTTTCTATAGTGCAATCAAATAAGCCCGTGCGTTTATGACCATGCATGTCTATCCCAGTTTAGTGAACGCTCTAGAAGTTTTGCCCAAAACTTCATAGGAAACGACCACATTTCCACATTAACAAAGGTGAGTCTATCAAGAGCACTCCTGAAGGTAGGTACTCCACTCCAAATAGAGTATATATCTCATTAAGAGTTTTATTAACTCATCCTCTAATCACTTCAGGAATACATGCTTCTTAATCTAAAATTTAGCATGTTCATCTACTATCACTACACAACTTGTTTTTACCCATTGAACCTAGTTCTTTGGATCTCCAGTCATTTAGGTCGGGTTACCATTGTGCGTGATTCCACAATCACAGGGCAATAGTCCCATTCTTTTAGAATTATTAATGACTTTCTTTCTGGACAGTCCTTTCGTCAAAGGTTCTGCCAAATTATCATCACCTTATATATGATGTTCTCTAACAATACTGTGCATACGACTGTCATTTCTTACCGTTGTAATATCAGTTCTGTTTTTCTTTCAATAGTCGTCAAATTTTTCATCACTATATATGTGATGTTCTTTTACAGTATTGTGCTTACGACGTCGTTTTCTACCGTTGTTATAACGGTTCTATACTTTTTGCAATAGCCGCGGAACTATCACAATCGATTACACCACTAGTGTCTATTTTTCCCATATAGGGATCTCAACTTGCAGATTTCTTTTGTTCTCTGCTTCTTTACTAGCTGTTGCTAGTGCTATTATGTCAGTCTCTATAGTAGACTAAGTCAAAATAGTCTGTTTCTTGGATTTTCAAGAGACAACTTCTCCAGCGATGCTAAATATATAGTCGCTGGTCGCTTTTGAATCAACAGATAAAGTATTCCAGTCTGTATCAGAATATCCTTCAAGTACAGCTGGAAACTTTTCATAATGTAATCCAAGGTTCATGGCACGTTAAAGGTATTTTATGACCCTTTCAATAGCATGTCAATGCTCTATACTAGGTCCACTAGTTAACATGCGTAATAATCCCACGACATAGGCAATGTCGGGTCTAATACAATCAGTGGCATCCGAAGGCAGCCAATGATGCTCGCTTACTTTGACTGTCTTACACCTTCACAAGTGTTCTTAAATATCTTTGCACTGGGATCGTGTGATGTACATGCAGATTTACAGTCAAAGTAATTGTCTTTCTTTAGAGACTTCTCAATATAATGAGATTGATCCAAAGAAAATCCCTTTTTCGGACCTAGTAATTTTAATATCAAGGATTACACTCGTCTCACCTAGATCTTTCATATCAAAACTGACACTTAATAAGGATTTGACTGAGTTTATGGCATGAATGTTTGACCCAAAAATGAGTATGTCATCTACATAAAGGCATATAATAGTGCAAATGTCATTCTCAGATTTGTAATAAATGCATTTGTCACTTTCATTAACTTTAAAACCATGTGAAATGATTAAATTTATCAAAATTTTCATGCCATTGTTTAGATGCTTGTTTTAAACCATATACTGATTTATCTAATTTGCATACTTTATGTTCTTTATCATGTACTACAAATCCTTCAGACTGGTCTATATAAATTTCTTCGTCTAATTCACCATTCAAAATGCGGTTTTCACATCCATTTGGTGTATTAATAAATTATGAATAGAGACAAGTGATATTAATACCCGAATGGATGTAATTCTAGTTACAGGTGAAAAGTGTCGAAGAAATATATATTTTCTTTTTGTTTAAAACCTTTAGCTACTAGTCGTACTTATATTTATCAATAGTGCTATCAGGTTTTTTAATTTCTTTTTAAGTACCCATATACAGCCTATAGATTTACAACCAGGAGGTAAATCTATCAAATGCCAAGTCTTATTGGATTCCAGAGAATTCATCTCATTATTTATAGCCTCTTGCCAAAAAAAGGCATCTAAATAAGATAAGGCCTCTTGGAGGTTTAAGAGATCCTCTTGTATAGTAAAAGCACAAAAAATATGAACCAAAATCTTTTACGGTTCTAGCTCTTTTACTTTTTCTAGGTTCAGTTTCAGAACTTTTATTAAGTTCTGTTCTAATAGGCATACTTGATGTGCCCCCACTATTCCTTAATTTAAAAGGAAATTTCGTTTCATAAAAATTGGCATCATTAAATTCAAAATATATTATGCGTATTTAGGTCATAAATTCCGTATGCTTTGCTATCAACAGCATAACTTATAAATACACATTCGTATGATTTACTTGCCAATTTTATTCTCTTAGGGTCTAGAATGCGAACATATTCTAAGCAACCCCAAGTTCTAAAGTATGACATATTAGATTTATATTTCTCTAAAATTTCATAAGGCGAAATTTTATTCTTAGATTTGGGGATTCTATTCAGAACATAACATACAGTCTATAAAATACCCCCCCACTAATGTTTTGCTGCACCGAAATTTAATAAAATGACAATTACTAATTCGGTAAAGGTCCTATTTTTTCAGCTTTACCGTTCATTTCAGGTGAATAGGGTGCAATTCTCTTATGTACAATATATCACATAAAAAATCCAGAATAGAATTTGATTCGTATTCTGTTTCTCTATCACTATGTAGTCTCTTAATTTTCTTATTTGCTTGATTTCAATTTTGAATGTTTCAAACATATCAGCTGCATCACATCTTTAAGAATCAATGTCTTTCCAATCATATGCTTTATTTTCATTATTACCAGTCTCTACAGCTTAAGTGGTGTGAGGATCTCACAACACACTTTCTGATCGTCAGCAACCGTGTATATTGTGAATATATCACGATCATAGCAAACATGGTGAGAAACACCAATGTCTACCCACCTACCCTCTGATTCACCAACAAGGTGAATCTCAGTAATCATAGCTGTTAGAGGCTACTCAGTCAGGTTTGCCTGCGGTGCAGGGTCTGGCCTGTTCCGACACTTTTGTACCATATGATCTGGTTTTCTACATTTGTATTATAGAATAACTGTCCAGAATCATTCATTTGGGTTGGTTGTTGCTGTCGTTTATGGTTTCCTTGCAAATTTCGTTCTGTTATTTACTAGCCGGTTGTGGATGCTTACTATTTTAAATGTTCATATGTTTGAGAATTTATATTTTCTCATAGGAAAATATTCATAAACTCAGAGACTAACATAATTGAATCACAGAAAAAATTAATTTCTGCATTTTTACTTATCAGTCTTAATAGATACTTAGAACTCAATCTCGATCTAAGTCAGAAAATCAAAATCTGCATAAGCATTCTTTACGCTATGTATCTCACAGAGGAAATCTCACAAAAGATAGTGATATCTAGCATTAGTTGCCTATTGGTAATGAAAACTTTGATTTTAATTCAATATGGAACCATGTTCGGTCAAATTTTTTGATTTGGGATTGTACATGTGCTCCCAGAATGTCCTTAAACGCATTGCTGTTTTCAAATAATAAGTTCACTACCAAAGATAAAATTATCACTTGAAATGTATCTACCGATCCTAAGTGTAATTTGTGCTCAATACCTTCATGAAGACATAAAACTTCTTTATCTTAACTGCTCATATTCTAAGCAAATTTGGAACTATCTTAGGTGTAACTTGAAAATTCCTAGATCTAACAATTATGAGCAGCATCCTGTTTAAAAATTGTCTACCATTCATGGTTCCATATTTGTTTTATTGCACATAATCAACATAGAGAATAAATCCCGTTAATAGAATGTACCTTCATGAAGTCTGATTCTCTAAGTGATTACTCCTTTTTATTATCCAGCTTCTTCTACCACTTGCGGTAGAACTTTGTTGGAAAATAATGCAACTGTCCAGTTGCAATTTGATGAGCAGTCTCTCTAGCAGGTCCATTTTTTTCTGCTCGCCAATTCCAGCTCTTCACTATCCAATCGTTTGTCGCGATGAATCATCATCGACAACTACCATGGGGTCCAGATCTCCGACCCTTACCGCTGGCTCGAGGATCCAGATGCTGATCAAGTTGACTGAATTTGTTCTTAAGCAGTGCGATTTGTGATTAGGTCGCCGAGACTGAATGGGGCAGCAGACAAAGCCATTGTTTCATTTTTCGTCTTCAAATTGTTGGGAAACAATGGCTGAGTCGCGGACTAGGTCGCTCTTTTGAAGACGATTCGACGATCTGGTTGGTGGTGCAAAACCAGTTCATACTTCTGCCACCGCCTCTAGGATAAAACAGCCTCTCTAAAATTAATAACTGATTTGCTTTACACAACAAATCAGTGCAGATTTGCACTTTCGAAATTAATAACTGCTCAAAAAATTCTGTTAGAATATTTTAATGGCGGAAGAGAGAAATAGTATATTATTTCTATAGTTGTAATGGCGGGATTTTCGACCCAGAAAATCAACATAAAAACACACTGTTGACTATTCAAGCATCGAAAACACCAGGACATTAATAGAAGAATTTAGAGGATGAGATAGAAAAGATAGAACTAATAGAATAGAAGAAGAAGAAGATCACAACTGAACAGAATCAGAGTAACACGAAACTCGCAGCGGAACAAAATAAGATGTATTATATAACATAACTTTGAATACAAAACTGTATTGTATATACATACCATTATCAGAGTACAATACATCATATCACAACGGAAATAACTCTACATAACTAATGGTGAAGCTTCCTGCTTTTGAGCTCCTCCAAGTGAATCTGCAAAGCCTGAAACACTTGACTGCCCGTACAAATTTGGGCACCCAAGAGTTTAGGGAAAACAAACAAAATAAACTCTGGGTCAGTCATGGGACTGGTGAGTAAATTCCAACCATACTGTTTAACTTTGAAAATCCTTTTCCAAACAAGAAGGTAATAGTAAGACCAACCCACACATAAACATGGACGGTTTTAACCTTACTATAACCCAACATATTTTTATATCAAACTTCAGTGATATTATAATAATGTCTACTCAATTAAATCATCAAGTAGCAGAACGCTTGCATCTCACGCTCCACATATATATAGTATAAAATCATAAACCGCAGGGCACTTATTGGAGATTGAATTTCAACAAACAAGGTATGGGAGCACCTTCTGAATAGTGTACTCTAGAGGTGATACACTCAGGGTTCAACAAGAACGTCTTGCAACCCGGCCACACATGACCGCTCACTCATTTAGCTTGAGTGTCGCGAATATATTGCCACCACGGTTGCAGGCCATCCAACCGTCATTCGAAGATACAGAATCGAAAAGAAGTATAAATATGAATTTTCTCTAGATCGGTGACAATACACCCTGCTTGGGGATGACCCAACTAGCCATGCTGCCTAGCCCAACTTCTGTCATTCCTGGTTGTGAGGCTAGAGGCTACGTCTATCTTCAGAACATCTGATCACCATTCACTTTGAATGTCACATCGTCAAATCCATAACCACACATTGATTACACAAATGCACACTGGGTGTAGAATAAAGAGAAGTTACCTTCTCCCCACCAACTTGGTATATCCGTACAAATCAACGGCGTGCCCGTTGGAAATACTCTGTCAGACACTCGTCCATACAAGTTGTCCTGGGACTGGACAAACAAAAACATCATTCTGGAACTGGACGATCCTTGCATTTAACTCCGTCTTCAATTATCTTCAGCATATCTAATTCGTAGCGCTTATGCCTATACGGAGTGGTTTCCGGATAATATATCCAACCGGTCTCTCCATATTGACAACGATGGTCAAACACTTCGATAGTCGGTTATTTAACTATCGAAGTAAAAACAACATTCATTCTAATGTATAACTAACATCGCACAATCACGGGTATTCTTAATTTTATCATTCGGCTTTATTATTCGAATTCTCATATCTTACCAGATATTTCTCAAATCCCGTTTTAGCCTTTTTACACTTCTTGGAAACATTTCCAGTTATTATAAACTCTTATTCTTTCATGTTCCAGAAACATACGTTATTAACGTTCGAACTCTTTCCATTAATTTCACATTCTTTATTTCTATACTTGGATAATCTCCCCTCTTTATATTGGAAAATATTTCCAATTTCATTATAAATATTTTAATCGGCCAACCGTTTACCTTTAAAAACATTATTCACTTAAAAATGTGAATACCATTTCTGTTATAGAAATCTGAATACCTTTATCAAATAACTCTTTATTTAGAAAATCAATAACATTATCTCGTTTACCGAAATCTCTTTCATACTTTATATTCACAATCCACTTTATAAACTCTGTTATGTAAGTCAACTTCTTATCAATATCCAGTTGATAACTAAATATTGATTCTTATCCTATTAACATTTATTTGTTTAAAACTAAATGTTAATTATCCTATCAGATTATAATTCCTAAAAATAATTTACTTTTAATACATTCGACATCGTCGAATCCCAGTTCCAAACTCTAATGGTTCAATTCTAATCACATTTCGAACATCGAAATGCTGTCATCAGTTTCTAATACGATTCCCCAATTCTTTTTCTAAACTCTTTCTTATATTTCTTTGAACAAACGTCGTTACTTTTTACTCTAGAATAATTGGATTTCAAACCAAACCGTTACATTTCCTAGGAAGTGCTGCTATATATAAAAGTCACGCTTAAGTCTAATCAACAGCAGTTAATTTGTCGCTATAGTTCTAAACTTGTCATATGCTGTAATATTCTCCTTATAACTAATTACAGTCACACTTACCTTATCAACAGCGTTATTTTATTGCTATAGTTCAACTTATCATACGCTGTAATATTCTTTGTTATAACTAATCTTGACATAACAGTCACACTTATCTTATCAACAACGTTATTTTATTGCTATAGTTCTAAGACTTGCATACGCCGCCATATTCCTTTTATACTAATCTTGACATCTATTTCCGTCACAAAAATCTTGACATCTCTTTCTGTTACAAAAATCTTGACATCTCTTTCCGTTACGAAAATCTTGACATCTCTTTCCGTTACAAAAATCTTGACATCTCTTTCCGTTACAAACTGATATCGTTCCTCGGTAATAGCGAAGCCATTCAAGTTGGGGTATTTTATTTAATTCTCAGACCTTGATCGACAACGTTCTTACCTTAGAACAGATACAAGTCTGTATTCAAATTCCTTATTACTTATAATATCTATCAGACCGTATTTTCTTGTTTAATTTGAACCATGGTTTTATAACACCATATCATTTCTTTTAAATCTCTGTTGTTTATGATTATTATTTATATTTGACATTAACTCTTTGCTTTCTCCATCCCACAGTTTTATTTATACTTCTTAAATAAAAAGGGTAATTAATCTCATTAATCTCTAAACTGTTTTCATCAGATTAATTAAAGACCAATTAATCTAATAACCATTTTCCCAAATAACAATTGATTAAATCAACTCCATTCCATCAGTAAATTCGTTAACTGATTTTAATTACTTCTCAACATTAGATTAATATAATTAATCTAATAATATTTCTAAATTGTTTATCTTAAATCTAATTATCCAAATATTTAATCGTCGGATAATTTCTGCTTTATAAACTCATTTAAATGTCAACAATCGTTTTTATTTATTTTATAAAAGCGAACTCCAAAATACTGGTTTATAATAGAACTTCTATTATAAACTTAAATCTTCTTTTTAATAATAAAAATATATTTTTTATAATTATCTTAGTTGATTGGATTTGCTTGACGGCCAATCAACTCCTTAACAAAACGATGGGTTTACGGTCGACGGTTATCACTTTCTAAATTGATATCGTTTATCGATTTATCGAAACAGATGTTGAATTTCCGTTCAACATCAATATTCGCATGGAGTTTTAAATATGGTTCGGGTTCAAACAGTGCATACACAAAAAATAGTACATATAAATATCGAGGAATCCGGTCGGATTCCTCCAACCGGTTTCCGCATCCATAGATGTCGGTCAACACAATTTACACTAACTCTATACTAGGGGGTATTCTAATCGGTGGAATCAATGTCCAACTGATGATGTGTACATATATATAACGGTATATAATATTCAACCAAATTAATTGTAATCAACCATCATACAGCATTCAAACAACATTAAAATATAATTGCAATATTTTAAAATAGATCAGAGTTAGTGATTTTACTCACATTGGCGCGTTAACCGTTAAATAACGATTTGCGTTAGTCGGTTAAACCAGGCGTTCAATCCTGCCATAAATTCAACCGTGCCTCAAACTGCTTCAAACCGACTTCATAGCGTCTTCTGTACGATTCTATCATGACGGACCGCTCGCCAGAAGTAAAATTGCTTTCTACTCTTTCTCTCTTCCATCGGACTGCCGTCGCCGGTATACTCCTTCGTTAAACCAACTGACAGCTCCAACATGCTCGCCGTGTTCATCATCCCGACACCACGCTCTGTCTAACCCGCACCCAAGATCACGCCTTCAGCTCGTATTCATGCAGTGGTATAGTGAAGCTCACCGACCCACTAAAACACAGTGCCACCTTTAACTTTTGAATCCCTTTCTTTCTGCCGTATGTCTGCAAACGAAGGACACCAGGCTTCATCTCCCCTACTTTGGAAACGCAACACTCCAGTTCAAAATTCCTTCACGTCTGAAGACAGCCCGTGCTCCCATACTCCACTTCTGTTGTCCGTCCATGCGTGCAACCCCCATCTACTCCATGTAAAACATGTCGGTTCCACTCCATTTTCATGCATGCAAAGTTTCATCATGCAGTAGCCAATCTCCTATAGCAAACTTCCTCACCATTTCACTTCTTGCCTTCAAGTTCTCCTTCACTAATCCTTATCACCAGTCACCGCCCACCCTGATGCCAGCAGCCACCAATCCGACAGCGAACAGTCTGACACTCTCTTCTCTTACATGTTCCTTCCTCGTTTTGTCTTGCCGTCCCTTGCTGCTCCATAATAGCCACACAGCTTCAACAAACTCATTTCACAAATCAATGACCCTAACTCACATTTTTCACCCACTTAGGTCTCGCGTCCTCCATAATTAGCATGGAAACAAGGATCAAGCCTCCATGTAAAACCATTTCCAGGAATCGATTTGGGTTTTGGTGTATTTTTGTAAACCGCGTTTTCAGTTTCTTCTGCGTTTTTGTTTTCTACAATGGACGATGGCTTTTATAGTCGAAGGGAAGGGAAAGGGATAAGTACCGCGTCAATTCATGGAGTACACAGTATAGGGTAAAATATTTCAACTAGGATGAGATGGAGTATGGTTGGTTGCTTCGATATAACGCAATAGCCAATAGGGTGTCTAGACTTCATTGTTAAGTCATGGTGTAGTAGCTTCCTTCGTTATGAAGTCTGAATAGATTAGTCTAAGCTGTATTGTTGTAGGGTAGGAGTGCCTATTTCTTTGCCATGAAGTTTGAAGGTTATAGTCTCTGTTCACCTACTCCTTAGATGTGTTCTACAGTTTCAAAGTGATGGGTGACAATACATGAGAGGTAGATATTCCTAAAGGTAGTAGGAAACAGACGACATGTGATTGCTAGTATAGGGTAGGAAATAAGGGTCAGAGACTTAACCATGAAGTCTTAGGTTAAGGCCGCTAGCTGTAGGGTAGAGTTTAAACAATTGCATATGGGTTGAACTGTTCACAGCATGGTTACGTTGCGTCTCCTCCCTGATTTCATGGATGATATGGCGTTGAAAAGATATTCTCCCAAATAATATACACGGTGCATGGCTCAAGAATAGGGTAGACCTTTATATTTATATTTGATTTGTTTTTAAGAAACCGACTAATGGGTTTTTGTTTTAATTATAAATTCTGTTCACGCACGGACAGAAGTAAGAGTACAGTCATGCTCAATGAGGTGTCACGATCTCAAAAATATAATAATACCGGTAGGTTGACTCGTATTTTGAAATCCCGAAATACCGATACAGGGTGCACAATTCTCCAAATAAAAAGTTGCATATTTAATTAATTAAAAATTACAGAAAAATTCTAAAAATTAAATTATCGCTGCGCCTCAAAAGAACCCTGTCCTGATTTGCAACCGATATCTAGTTATTTCAAATAAACCGTTACAGCCCATATACGCTTCTACAGCGACTTTTCGAATATTTGATTTGGACGTATCTTGCAATCTATATAACGAAACCTTGGGTTTTCACTTCTGTTAGAAAAATACAGTTCAATAGATTACAACGTTTCTTGTTTCGAAGAAATCCGTTTCAGAACGAGTCCGGTACACTCAGTTGAAGTTCAGAACGTTAAACTACGAACTGCCGCGATATTACGGGCTCGATTATATTTAATATATATTTTTATACGTTCAACTTCATTTTAATTAAAATATAAATCCACTTATATTCTGAATTCAATATTTAAACTGATTTAAATATTTAAATACGAACCGACAAAAATGCGGGACGTTACAGTCCTTCCCCCTTAAAATAATTTCGTCCTCGAAATTGCTAAGATAGGGAAAATGCTACAATCTCTGTTATAAATAGGTTAAAAATCTTTTTGGTTTACTTCATAATTTCAGTTTCAACTGAACTGATTAATTTTAATTAAAATATTAATTCCTCCTTATTTAAAAATACTTTCAGAAATTCTCCAGGCTTAAATTTTGGAGAATTTCCTCAGCATCTCCTCTGCACGGTTCATTCGGCACTACTACAACTTGCCACTCTGGGCCTTTTCCAATCCAAAAGAAAATCAAACAGCCAAATGGCTTGCCAAATATCTCATATCCAAATTTAACATAAACTGGTACCTTGGGCATTCAACCTTATCTCTGGCCACCCATTCAGCCTATACTTCAGAATTCCAATTATTCTCCACTCGTTTATCTTCAATTTCCATCAATTCACTTTTACCGAACCAAATTTCTATTTCAATTCCAATTCCATTTACTGATTTATTTCTTAAATCAGTTTATCTTTATCACCAAATTCAAAATTCGATTCTTATTCTTCAAGAATCAATTCACTTTAATAACTTGAATCCCCAATATTTCCCTTTTACAATTTCTATTCTGGATCGTTCCAAATTCAGTCCAGTTTTGTTATCTTTGTTTAAATTCCACTTTTACCATTTTAACTCCATAAGTTAAATTTTTATTTCAGAATTCAAATTCCTGGGATTTATTTCAAATCAGTTTGAAATCATATATAATTCAAAACATTTGAATTTCCGACAACTTGTTTCTCAAACAATACAAAACAAAATCTTTGGTAGTAATCCATCACTTACCAGCTCGAAAATGAACACCGATAATGTCGCGATCATCATCGGAATTTATTTTCCAACCATCGAAGTGAGATTAATACTATATTACTTTTCAAAATTCATTTTGAAACACTTCCATTTTGAAAATCACTTCAAAATATCTTTCACATCATTTGGAAAACAATTTTTAAATCTCCCAGGATTTTAAAATTCCCTTATATCTAATTCAAATTCAAATTCAATTCTTTTCCAAGTTTCTAGAGTTTTATTTCAATTCTAGTTTTTAATTCAAATTCAGCTCATCTGATTTTGCATATCATACTTATATAATATTTCGATTGGTAATTTATATAACCAACTCAATTATAATCATGTTCAATCATAATGATGATCACATATCCAATATATTATATTAATATCAAGATACATACTTCTTTTCATATCAAAATATACTTTGGGTAAAATTATTTTATTTACCCTCTTTTAAAACATACTGTGTCGAATTACTCTGTTCAAGAGTTTAGAAACACCTATCGACTCAGTTTGCATTACTGTTTCGACCAGAATTCATAACTACTCGACTGACCAGTCAACACAATATAAAACGGTTTTTATATTGATTACAAATACGCGCTCATATATATACACTCAACTCAATCTAGAGTATTACTAACTCCATCTTTATTGAGTTACGCCACAGAGCCAAGGTAATCACTTAACCTTCAACTCTGATACCATCTGTAACGGCGGGATTTTCGACCCAGAAAATCAACATAAAAACACACTGTTGACTATTCAAGCATCGAAAACACCAGGACATTAATTACTTCTCAACATTAGATTAATATAATTAATCTAATAATATTTCTAAATTTTTTATCTTAAATCTAATTATCCAAATATTTAATCGTCGGATAATTTCTGCTTTATAAACTCATTTAAATGTCAATAATCGTTTTTATTTATTTTATAAAAGCGAACTCCAAAATACTGGTTTATAATAGAACTTCTATTATAAACTTAAATCTTCTTTTTAATAATAAAAATATATTTTTTATAATTATCTTAGTTGATTGGATTTGCTTGACGGCCAATCAACTCCTTAACAAAACGATGGGTTTACGGTCGACGGTTATCACTTTCTAAATTGATATCGTTTATCGATTTATCGAAACAGATGTTGAATTTCCGTTCAACATCAATATTCGCATGGAGTTTTAAATATGGTTCGGGTTCAAACAGTGCATACACAAAAAATAGTACATATAAATATCGAGGAATCCGGTCGGATTCCTCCAACCGGTTTCCGCATCCATAGATGTCGGTCAACACAATTTACACTAACTCTATACTAGGGGGTATTCTAATCGGTGGAATCAATGTCCAACTGATGATGTGTACATATATATAACGGTATATAATATTCAACCAAATTAATTGTAATCAACCATCATACAGCATTCAAACAACATTAAAATATAATTGCAATATTTTAAAATAGATCAGAGTTAGTGATTTTACTCACATTGGCGCATTAACCGTTAAATAACGATTTGCGTTAGTCGGTTAAACCAGGCGTTCAATCCTGCCATAAATTCAACCGTGCCTCAAACTGCTTCAAACCGACTTCATAGCGTCTTCTGTACGATTCTATCATGACGGACCGCTCGCCAGAAGTAAAATTGCTTTCTACTCTTTCTCTCTTCCATCAGACTGCCGTCGCCGGTATACTCCTTCGTTAAACCAACTGACAGCTCCAACATGCTCGCCGTGTTCATCATCCCGACACCACGCTCTGTCTAACCCGCACCCAAGATCACGCCTTCAGCTCGTATTCATGCAGTGGTATAGTGAAGCTCACCGACCCACTAAAACACAGTGCCACCTTTAACTTTTGAATCCCTTTCTTTCTGCCGTATGTCTGCAAACGAAGGACACCAGGCTTCATCTCCCCTACTTTGGAAACGCAACACTCCAGTTCAAAATTCCTTCACGTCTGAAGACAGCCCGTGCTCCCATACTCCACTTCTGTTGTCCGTCCATGCGTGCAACCCCCATCTACTCCATGTAAAACACGTCAGTTCCACTCCATTTTCATGCATGCAAAGTTTCATCATGCAGTAGCCAATCTCCTATAGCAAACTTCCTCACCATTTCACTTCTTGCCTTCAAGTTCTCCTTCACTAATCCTTATCACCAGTCACCGCCCACCCTGATGCCAGCAGCCACCAATCCGACAGCGAACAGTCTGACACTCTCTTCTCTTACATGTTCCTTCCTCGTTTTGTCTTGCCGTCCCTTGCTGCTCCATAATAGCCACACAGCTACAACAAACTCATTTCACAAATCAATGACCCTAACTCACATTTTTCACCCACTTAGGTCTCGCGTCCTCCATAATTAGCATGTAAACAAGGATCAAGCCTCCATGTAAAACCATTTCCAGGAATCGATTTGGGTTTTGGTGTATTTTTGTAAACCGCGTTTTCAGTTTCTTCTGCATTTTTGTTTTCTACAATGGACGATGGCTTTTATAGTCGAAGGGAAGGGAAAGGGATAAGTACCGCGTCAATTCATGGAGTACACAGTATAGGGTAAAATATTTCAACTAGGATGAGATGGAGTATGGTTGGTTGCTTCGATATAACGCAATAGCCAATAGGGTGTCTAGACTTCATTGTTAAGTCATGGTGTAGTAGCTTCCTTCGTTATGAAGTCTGAATAGATTAGTCTAAGCTGTATTGTTGTAGGGTAGGAGTGCCTATTTCTTTGCCATGAAGTTTGAAGGTTATAGTCTCTGTTCACCTACTCCTTAGATGTGTTCTACAGTTTCAAAGTGATGGGTGACAATACATGAGAGGTAGATATTCCTAAAGGTAGTAGGAAACAGACGACATGTGATTGCTAGTATAGGGTAGGAAATAAGGGTCAGAGACTTAACCATGAAGTCTTAGGTTAAGGCCGCTAGCTGTAGGGTAGAGTTTAAACAATTGCATATGGGTTGAACTGTTCACAGCATGGTTACGTTGCGTCTCCTCCCTGATTTCATGGATGATATGGCATTGAAAAGATATTCTCCCAAATAATATACACGGTGCATGGCTCAAGAATAGGGTAGACCTTTATATTTATATTTGATTTGTTTTTAAGAAACCGACTAATGGGTTTTTGTTTTAATTATAAATTCTGTTCACGCACGGACAGAAGTAAGAGTACAGTCATGCTCAATGAGGTGTCACGATCTCAAAAATATAATAATACCGGTAGATTGACTCGTATTTTGAAATCCCGAAATACCGATACAGGGTGCACAATTCTCCAAATAAAAAGTTGCATATTTAATTAATTAAAAATTACAGAAAAAATCTAAAAATTAAATTATCGCTGTGCCTCAAAAGAACCCTGTCCTGATTTGCAACCGATATCTAGTTATTTCAAATAAACCGTTACAGCCCATATACGCTTCTACAGCGACTTTTCGAATATTTGATTTGGACGTATCTTGCAATCTATATAACGAAACCTTGGGTTTTCACTTCTGTTAGAAAAATACAGTTCAATAGATTACAACGTTTCTTGTTTCGAAGAAATCCGTTTCAGAACGAGTCCGGTACACTCAATTGAAGTTCAGAACGTTAAACTACGAACTGCCGCGATATTACGGGCTCGATTATATTTAATATATATTTTTATACGTTCAACTTCATTTTAATTAAAATATAAATCCACTTATATTCTGAATTCAATATTTAAACTGATTTAAATATTCAAATACGAACCGACAAAAATGCGGGACGTTACAGTCCTTCCCCCTTAAAATAATTTCGTCCTCGAAATTGCTAAGATAGGGAAAATGCTACAATCTCTGTTATAAATAGGTTAAAAATCTTTTTGGTTTACTTCATAATTTCAGTTTCAACTGAACTGATTAATTTTAATTAAAATATTAATTCCTCCTTATTTAAAAATACTTTCAGAAATTCTCCAGGCTTAAATTTTGGAGAATTTCCTCAGCATCTCCTCTGCACGGTTCATTCGGCACTACTACAACTTGCCACTCTGGGCCTTTTCCAATCCAAAAGAAAATCAAACAGCCAAATGGCTTGCCAAATATCTCATATCCAAATTTAACATAAACTGGTACCTTGGGCATTCAACCTTATCTCTGGCCACCCATTCAGCCTATACTTCAGAATTCCAATTATTCTCCACTCGTTTATCTTCAATTTCCATCAATTCACTTTTACCGAACCAAATTTCTATTTCAATTCCAATTCCAATTCCATTTACTGATTTATTTCTTAAATCAGTTTATCTTTATCACCAAATTCAAAATTCGATTCTTATTCTTCAAGAATCAATTCACTTTAATAACTTGAATCTCCAATATTTCCCTTTTACAATTTCTATTCTGGATCGTTCCAAATTCAGTCCAGTTTTGTTATCTTTGTTTAAATTCCACTTTTACCATTTTAACTCCATAAGTTAAATTTTTATTTCAGAATTCAAATTCCTGGGATTTATTTCAAATCAGTTTGAAATCATATATAATTCAAAACATTTGAATTTCCGACAACTTGTTTCTCAAACAATACAAAACAAAATCTTTGGTAGTAATCCATCACTTACCAGCTCGAAAATGAACACCGATAATGTCGCGATCATCATCGGAATTTATTTTCCAACCATCGAAGTGAGATTAATACTATATTACTTTTCAAAATTCATTTTGAAACACTTCCATTTTGAAAATCACTTCAAAATATCTTTCACATCATTTAGAAAACAATTTTTAAATCTCCCAGGATTTTAAAATTCCCTTATATCTAATTCAAATTCAAATTCAATTCTTTTCCAAGTTTCTAGAGTTTTATTTCAATTCTAGTTTTTAATTCAAATTCAGCTCATCTGATTTTGCATATCATACTTATATAATATTTCGATTGGTAATTTATATAACCAACTCAATTATAATCATGTTCAATCATAATGATGATCACATATCCAATATATTATATTAATATCAAGATACATACTTCTTTTCATATCAAAATATACTTTGGGTAAAATTATTTTATTTACCCTCTTTTAAAACATACTGTGTCGAATTACTCTGTTCAAGAGTTTAGAAACACCTATCGACTCAGTTTGCATTACTGTTTCGACTAGAATTCATAACTACTCGACTGACCAGTCAACACAATATAAAACGGTTTTTATATTGATTACAAATACGCGCTCATATATATACACTCAACTCAATCTAGAGTATTACTAACTCCATCTTTATTGAGTTACGCCACAGAGCCAAGGTAATCACTTAACCTTCAGCTCTGATACCATCTGTAACGGCGGGATTTTCGACCCAGAAAATCAACATAAAAACACACTGTTGACTATTCAAGCATCGAAAACACCAGGACATTAATTACTTCTCAACATTAGATTAATATAATTAATCTAATAATATTTCTAAATTGTTTATCTTAAATCTAATTATCCAAATATTTAATCGTCGGATAATTTCTGCTTTATAAACTCAGTTAAATGTCAATAATCGTTTTTATTTATTTTATAAAAGCGAACTCCAAAATACTGGTTTATAATAGAACTTCTATTATAAACTTAAATCTTCTTTTTAATAATAAAAATATATTTTTTATAATTATCTTAGTTGATTGGATTTGCCTGACGGCCAATCAACTCCTTAACAAAACGATGGGTTTACGGTCGACGGTTATCACTTTCTAAATTGATATCGTTTATCGATTTATCGAAACAGATGTTGAATTTCCGTTCAACATCAATATTCGCATGGAGTTTTAAATATGGTTCGGGTTCAAACAGTGCATACACAACAAATAGTACATATAAATATCGAGGAATCCGGTCGGATTCCTCCAACCGGTTTCCGCATCCATAGATGTCGGTCAACACAATTTACACTAACTCTATACTAGGGGGTATTCTAATCGGTGGAATCTATGTCCAACTGATGATGTGTACATATATATAACGGTATATAATATTCAACCAAATTAATTATAATCAACCATCATACAGCATTCAAACAACATTAAAATATAATTGAAATATTTTAAAATAGATCAGAGTTAGTGATTTTACTCACATTGGCGCGTTAACCGTTAAATAACGATTTGCGTTAGTCGGTTAAACCAGGCGTTCAATCCTGCCATAAATTCAACCGTGTCTCAAACTGCTTCAAACCGACTTCATAGCGTCTTCTGTACGATTCTATCATGACGGACCGCTCGCCAGAAGTAAAATTGCTTTCTACTCTTTCTCTCTTCCATCGGACTGCCGTCGCCGGTATACTCCTTCGTTAAACCAACTGACAGCTCCAACATGCTCGCCGTGTTCATCATCGACACCACGCTCTGTCTAACCCGCACCCAAGATCACGCCTTCAGCTCGTATTCATGCAGTGGTATAGTGAAGCTCACCGACCCACTAAAACACAGTGCCACCTTTAACTTTTGAATCCCTTTCTTTCTGCCGTATGTCTGCAAACGAAGGACACCAGGCTTCATCTCCCCTACTTTGGAAACGCAACACTCCAGTTCAAAATTCCTTCACGTCTGAAGACAGCCCGTGCTCCCATACTCCACTTCTGTTGTCCGTCCATGCGTGCAACCCCCATCTACTCCATGTAAAACACGTCAGTTCCACTCCATTTTCATGCATGCAAAGTTTCATCATGCAGTAGCCAATCTCCTATAGCAAACTTCCTCACCATTTCACTTCTTGCCTTCAAGTTCTCCTTCACTAATCGTTATCACCAGTCACCGCCCACCCTGATGCCAGCAGCCACCAATCCGACAGCGAACAGTCTGACACTCTCTTCTCTTACATGTTCCTTCCTCGTTTTGTCTTGCCGTCCCTTGCTGCTCCATAATAGCCACACAGCTACAACAAACTCATTTCACAAATCAATGACCCTAACTCACATTTTTCACCCACTTAGGTCTCGCGTCCTCCATAATTAGCATGGAAACAAGGATCAAGCCTCCATGTAAAACCATTTCCAGGAATCGATTTGGGTTTTGGTGTATTTTTGTAAACCGCGTTTTCAGTTTCTTCTGCATTTTTGTTTTCTACAATGGACGATGGCTTTTATAGTCGAAGGGAAGGGAAAGGGATAAGTACCGCGTCAATTCATGGAGTACACAGTATAGGGTAAAATATTTCAACTAGGATGAGATGGAGTATGGTTGGTTGCTTCGATATAACGCAATAGCCAATAGGGTGTCTAGACTTCATTGTTAAGTCATGGTGTAGTAGCTTCCTTCGTTATGAAGTCTGAATAGATTAGTCTAAGCTGTATTGTTGTAGGGTAGGAGTGCCTATTTCTTTGCCATGAAGTTTGAAGGTTATAGTCTCTGTTCACCTACTCCTTAGATGTGTTCTACAGTTTCAAAGTGATGGGTGACAATACATGAGAGGTAGATATTCCTAAAGGTAGTAGGAAACAGACGACATGTGATTGCTAGTATAGGGTAGGAAATAAGGGTCAGAGACTTAACCATGAAGTCTTAGGTTAAGGCCGCTAGCTGTAGGGTAGAGTTTAAACAATTGCATATGGGTTGAACTGTTCACAGCATGGTTACGTTGCGTCTCCTCCCTGATTTCATGGATGATATGGCATTGAAAAGATATTCTCCCAAATAATATACACGGTGCATGGCTCAAGAATAGGGTAGACCTTTATATTTATATTTGATTTGTTTTTAAGAAACCGACTAATGGGTTTTTGTTTTAATTATAAATTCTGTTCACGCACGGACAGAAGTAAGAGTACAGTCATGCTCAATGAGGTGTCACGATCTCAAAAATATAATAATACCGGTAGGTTGACTCGTATTTTGAAATCCCGAAATACCGATACAGGGTGCACAATTCTCCAAATAAAAAGTTGCATATTTAATTAATTAAAAATTACAGAAAAAATCTAAAAATTAAATTATCGCTGCGCCTCAAAAGAACCCTGTCCTGATTTGCAACCGATATCTAGTTATTTCAAATAAACCGTTATAGCCCATATACGCTTCTACAGCGACTTTTCGAATATTTGATTTGGACGTATCTTGCAATCTATATAACGAAACCTTGGGTTTTCACTTCTGTTAGAAAAATACAGTTCAATAGATTACAACGTTTCTTGTTTCGAAGAAATCCGTTTCAGAACGAGTCCGGTACACTCAGTTGAAGTTCAGAACGTTAAACTACGAACTGCCGCGATATTACGGGCTCGATTATATTTAATATATATTTTTATACGTTCAACTTCATTTTAATTAAAATATAAATCCACTTATATTCTGAATTCAATATTTAAACTGATTTAAATATTCAAATACGAACCGACAAAAATGCGGGACGTTACAATAGTAATCTCATCTACAACTGAAGATAATATATAGACGGAGATTAGGGTTAATCGAAAATACTGGGCAGAGGAAGAAAAACAGGATCTGCTGAAAATACTGGGTCATGAGTTTACCGCTTCATAAATAAAAAATCGGCTCAGAAATATTTTCTGTATTTAAAAAATAGTTCGAAAAACGCAGTGTTTTCTGGACAAAAAATATAAGTGTCTATACCACAAAGCCAAGGCCCAAGCCCAAGCCCGAGCCGGGTCGAGTCGGTCGGTGGCGCGCACGTGTGGTGGTCATGATGCATGGTCTCCCTCCTCATAACAAAGCATGCATTCGGAGCCCAAGGCCCCAACAAGATTTCTTAGAAACAAATATAAATACTTGCCTCTTCCATATAATCCCATGATGTGGGACTATTCACATAAGGGAGCCATTCATACACTTATCTCAATATTTTAATAATTCATATAAAATTTCCAACAAACAACATTAATATATCTCGTAGAAACCATGGGGAGAAGCAAGGTTTGTAAGAGTCCATAGTCATGTGGACACATAACGATTGTGGGATTACAGAAAGGAAAGTTCTTTTGTTCCGGATGTTGTAGCTCGGTCTAGACTTCAACAATTAGTTCTACATGCTCATGAGAGATTAGACAAAGTTCTTATTAATGCATTTGTTGAAAGATTCTATTCAGAGACCAACACATTTCATCTACCTTTTGGTGAGTTGGGTATAACAATCGACGAAGTTGTGCACATCACTGGCCTCCACGCCGAAGGAAGAGAAGTTACAGGACCGCTTGGTGGTTCAAGGGGAATATCTTATGAAGATATGTATAAGCTACTAGAGGAGTGTCTTGGGATTGAAAAACCAACTGCTATTATTGTTTTGACCGAAGATAAAAAAAATCGGTTAGAATGGTTAAGTAATTATGAGGGTTCAAAGGAGAGTGATAATGAGGAGCGAAAGTTGCATTGTGCGACGGCTTACCTTCTTTATACGATTGGATGTTTACTTTGCTCTGACAAGTCTGGTAATAAAAAGTCAGTTCATTTTTTGCAATGTTTGAAAGATTTAAAAGATGTGGGTAAATATTCTTGGCCCACGACATGTTTGAGTTGGTTTCTGCGTAATCTAGGTATTACTACTCGAAGTGATGTTCACCAGATGATTGGTTGCATGACCGTACTGCAGGTAAATGTTTCAAACTTTTGCTACTTAACTAAGATTTAGACTTGCTATGGTTGATCTGTTTACCTCTACATTTGTTACTTGTTTCCAGGTTTGGATATTTAACCATTTCCCCGGTCTTTGGCGACATAACCGTTCTATTGGTGTAGGTGAAAGTGATATTAGAGTTGCATGCTATTTTGCGAGGGAAAAGGGTACGAATTTAGCTAGTGATTTGGTCACACTTAGAGGAAAAATTGATGATCTAAAATGCAATGAAATCATCTGGGATTGTTTTAAAGGAAAGCGAGATATATACCCATTTTAGCAATGTTCGTTGTATAACGGACCATCGATTTGCTTCGAAACTGAAGAACTATATCTCCCTCAAAGATTTTTGCGTCAATTTGGTTATGTTCAACCCATTCCAACCAATCCATTTAGAATAAAAAAAAAGTTCAAATCATCTACTCAAGGTATTAAAGCCGCATATAATAACATCGGTGATTTTGGATAGAGTAAACGGAGAAACCATCTGTTGAATGAAACCGTGACGTCAGAACAAGTTGTTCACCCATGGGATTATGAGGACAACTATATGCTTTGGTACCAGAGAGCTTCTCACCCGGTTGTGGCAAATCCAACGAAAAGAATAACAGAACCAATGAACGAAGCTAACGAGAAATCGCTTCTTACTCATATTGTAAGTTTGTTGTGTACGTTTATATTCCATATATTCGTGAATGTGGTTTATAGTTTCATATTTCTTTTTTTTCAGAAACGTCGGCTAGGACAAGTTGCTGATATAACCTAGTCATCTAGTAGCTCAAGCGTTACAAATGATTGAGCGCATTGAGGAACATGAACCTTCAGACTTGTACGCAGAGCAGTTGGTTGTTGATTAAGGTAATGCTGGTATTGGACTGATAAAAGGTAGAGCTGCAGGAAGACGCGGGAAGAAGGGCGTAGCTAAGAAGAAAACATGACCGAGTAAGAAGAAGCACGTTGGTCCTACGAAGAAGAAAGGTCTACTAAGAAAAAATAGTCTCACCCTTTAGTGACTTGTGTGTTCTGGATATGTATTATTTTGGAGGCGTAATATTTTGGTCGAAACATGTTGTTCGTGGCTTGATTGGGTTTTGGTTAACTGTATTGGTTATTGTTGGTTTTTAATGATAGGGGTCTTAATTTCAAGCAAGTAATGCATGTTGTTAACAATTTCGTCTTGGGTTTTATATTATTGGCTTCAAGATGCCACTGTGAATATCTTTGTAATCGTGTGAATATCTGCAATTATAAATATGTACTTTAATATTTATCTTGTAGCCATTTGTTATCTTGTAACCATTTGTGATCGTATAAATATGTACTTTAGTTTTATATTACCGGCTTAGCATTTGTGAAAGCAACAACTCCCAAGTTATGAACTTTACTGAAAGCCGAAAGCTTAGCATCAATGGAACTAAGGGTACCATTACAGTCTACAGTTACTTCCTTCCAGTTTTTAAGTACAGTGGTTAACCAATACATACGTAGACGAACTATTACAGTAATGACTATGTCAAGTATTGTTAATTAGAGACGTCATCTTAAACTGTGTATTGGGCTATTTTCATGTTAAATAATTACCACACGTAGTGTGCCTAGTGCTCACTACAGAAGCATAGTTTTTGAGAATGGAGAAGGACCCAAAGTAGCATACATGCATGAAAGCCCATGCTAAGAAGAACATAAAAATTGATCATCAGATTCTTTGTTTCTTTCTCTTATTTTTTTTGTCATTCAATTAGGGAGACAAATCATAAATCATTATGATTATTTTGATGGGAATGATTCCCAGAATATGCATATGTGCACATGTATGTTTGTTGCTCCATTTGTTATTGTAAACATGTTGCTGCTCCATTTGTCATCGATTATTTTAACTTAGCCGAATCTAATGTAGGAGACAAGTAGATTCACTATGACATTGGCTTATGTTTTTTGATTTATAATTGATTCTTGCTCATTACAAAGATTTTACTGCAGCTTTATGATTGATACATGTGTTATGTAGGTTGAATTATAAAGTATCTTATCTAGTGGTAATGCTGATGGTCAGCTTGTGCATTGTATTCTTATGAACGGTAATGCTATACATTTTATAGCTAAGAAAAATAAATTCTGGAAACGGTAATGCTCTACCGTTTTATATTTTTGTAAATGGTAATGTCATACCGGAAATTTTCGGGAATAACTTACTTGGATATGAACATGTACAAACAGCGTGGTTTCACCGTTTTATGCTTTTATAAACATAATTTGTTGTTGATAATTTACAGTGACCCTCTACCGTTTTATATTTTCGTAAACGGATACATGCTCTTGTGCTATCTAAATTCATGTATCCTGTTATATAATTCTACACATTTTATTCACATAAATCTGTAAATAATGTATTCATTGTTCCTGTGAAGTTTACCCATAAATTACCAGGTTTCATCAGTTCAACAAATCACCAACTTAATTGTATATCTCATTCAAAGTAGATTCTTAACTGCTAAAACTTTGACCTTCCATGTTGTTCATGCTGTAGTAGTACAGATATGAATAAAGTGTGTTTGTTGATACCATGTGGAAGCTACATCTTTACTAATTTGCTGTCGAGATATCTCATAACATTAACGATTGAGAGAACATAAAATATGATAATTTTCGTAGTTTGAACTTTTAGGCATAGCTTTCTTGAAGTAATTACTGCAAATAACGGTTGATTTATGTGTTCAGCATGAGTTCGGTTCTTTTTTCTCTCACATAGCAATATAATTATATCCGTCCTTTACACAATTCTTATTTCAAAGCCTTTCGGAGTTTATTCAAATTGAACTAGTAAAATAAAGCTGAACAAAATATAGCCACATACTATATCTGAATTAGCATTTTCCAATCATTATATTATCACCAACATACGTACAATTTACAGTCAATCTACGAACCTAGAAATTCTCTTTGCATATGTGTTGGTTCAATCTTGAGCATTGATGTTGTATATCCGGTGAAAGTATGCGAACGGAAGAGTAGAAGGTAAAAGGGAGTTATGCTTCAGCTCAACACCAATAAGATGCGAATCGTTTATGTATCCCATGACGACCATTCTGTCTCGGTTTAAAAAGGTTAGACGTGTTGTTTTAGGAACGAATATGCTACTCATTTGCTTACAAAGCAAGATAACCACGGTACTGAATGTTTCAGCAATTATAAAGCCGAACTCAGGCATTTGCATCTAGTGACTAACCCCAACTTCATTATCGCATTGTATCCTTCTCTTCATATATTCGAAGCCAGATTCATCCCACATGCTTTTGTGCATCTCCGAATGAAGCATTAAATTATCAAGCATGGCCTCACGTACGAACTTACAAGGATTCTCCAGTTTTCGGTTCTCGAGATGTAGTTTTTTTGCCATAACACAATAGCCACAATTACCGTCACTTGGCATGTCCACTATACAAGTTACATATGGTCGCATACATTAAGGAAGTTGCGATAAAATTTTTTCATCAATTTGATTGTTTTTAATTTCCTTTGTGTTGACGCCTATCTTCTTTAAATAACTACTAACTGGAGTGAGAGTTTGGCTAGAAGATAACGATGCATTCACGTATGGCTGTAAATGGATGTAGTCGGATACAGATAGTGTTGTATCCTAATCCGTATCCGAATCCGATATCCGCGGATACCCGTTAAAAATATCTGTATCCGTATCCGCGGAATACAGATATTTTCGAATATCTGAAAATATCTGTATCTGCCTTAGTGAATATGGATATCCGAAATTATCCGTATTCAAAACTTAAAAATGTACACTGGACGTGATTATCCGAAAATATTCGAAAATATCCGAAAATAAAACAACAAAAGTTTACAAAAACATCACTCACATGCAAAGTTGGCTCATAAAATATTCTTTTGAAAAGGTGAGTACATCTAATTAAAAATTACAAGCAGGACATCAATCAAATAATTTTGCTACAACAAATACTTTAAGCGATTAAATGTTCAAAATATGAAAAACATAACCCTAAGATTAAAACAAAACAAAACATAAATCGCAGAAGCACATACACAATTATGTATTAATTATAACCATACCACAAAATAAAATGAGTGCATGATTTAAAATGTTACATAATATCAAATGCAACATTCCTTTATAATCCAATAGTTGAGAGTAGTTTAGCGATTTTAAGAAAATTTATATATTAATTTAATCTTAACTGTAAATTAAAAATTATATAATATATGCATACACACATATACACACATACATACATGTATCAGAAAATCGAACGGATATTTTTTCGGATACGGATACCACTATAACCATATCCGTATCCGAAATGGTTTTCGGATATCGGATATCCGCATCTGCATCTCGGATATCAGATATATTTCGTGTTTTCGGAAATGAATGCGGATGGATATCGGATTTTTGGGATACTCATTGACAACCCTACATTCACGTGCTTAAAGTAGGACATATCTCATTTAGTAGATTTGTCTTTTTTGTTTGCTTCCTTTTTTTATAGTCGCTACTGGAGGTTCGTGAATGTTGATTGTTTGAGGAAAAGCTATCAATTTCAGTTCTTGTTGAATATCAAGTCTCACATTATCAGCATCATCATCATATCTATGTTTCACTGTATGTAATTCAGGTAAGTCCATAAAATCAAGAGTAGAACGACACATCATAGGAGGAGTACATGACAATTATTTCCAATAACAATCTATAACACTTAGAGGTATGAAGTCGTGTGAGTGTCTAAAGTCCACCAACATATGGGCACATGGTAGACCATTAACTTTCCATAAAATACAACCACAGTTGTCAATACTCATGCCAATATTGAAAATGGTACTCAGTTCAGTTTGCAATAAATCAAGTGCTTTGTGAGAAACCAATCCCAATAGCTCTTTGAACATTGGTTCTACTCGAAATCTATTAAGCGTCTTAGATGAACTCGTCTCAAATGCATGTTCAACTGCTACAAATTGATTTCGCAGTAAAGATGTGCACTTGTCCAACACTATACAAAACTCTCTGCAGCTGAGTCAAAATACAATTTAAGGCGATGGTGTGTGCTTTCAACTATGCTATTTAATACATTGTCAAAGTGTTTCACCTCATTTGTCCAAGCCAAAACAAACATCCCTTTGTATTTATTAAGCCAATTTTTCATTATATATTTTACAGATTTTTTTTTCTTGACAAGCCATACGTATCGGAAAGAGTTAAGGTTTTGATGGTACTCTTTGTAACGACCTGCCTTTTCGACCGCTTCAAGTCAGTAATTAAACCAACTTAAACCGCTCGAAACGTTAGATTGTTATTTATCTTATGCAGTTTAAACAGAATCAGACACATAAATCATAGAATAAATAATTTACAATATCTCACAACGGAATAATTTTATACATGATATCAGAGTTATACAATATTTTTTTACAAAGCGGAAAGACATAGATTTTAAAATTTAAAACTACATAAATAACTGAATCAAAAGCAAGTGCGTCTTCACAAGTCTCTAACTTCGATAGCTAAAATCTTTAAATTTGCAACACTTGGGTCTGACTCGAGCATTTCATGCAAAACACAAAACACTCGAGTCAGGATTAACCTTGTTCAAGTAAATCAACTTCAATTAACTACTAAAATATAATAGTTAATCCTAACATAATATTTAACGTTACTAAAATAGATTTAAGACGCATATATTACAATCAACTAAGGTGCTGCATGTATACATTTATTTCAAGTGACAATAACCAAGTATGTGGCAGAGCAAGAGCAAAAGTGGACAACCCAGCAACAAAAGTTAATGATACATTCAAGCAGCATGGTCAAGAATACAAGGCACATCAATGTAATGTCCATGTTCATGGAAAAGGGAAGCAAAATAACAAATATTATAAACTACTATCTTGGCACACATAACAAACTAAAAATATAACAAACATGACATGCAACAAACACTATTTCATATATATCCATTTATTTTGTAGTGTCACATGCAACTGCAATTGCTCTGTGTGTGTGTGTGTATAAGGTCAAACATATGTACTAACAAGTATGATTCAAAACAAACACATGTATTCATATGTAAATTTCATGTATGCGGCATGCAATGTAAAACATGGTGGGTATCTAATTCGAGTATATGTGCGGTAAGTGCCTGACATCAGGGTGCCAAAATAGCAGATGACAAGGTACACGAAATGACAATAGAAGATATAGGCATGAGGCAGACACACAAAATGACAAGGCAACATACGTGCATCATCATTTACATGGCAGCAACATAAGTTGTAGAAATTAAGGTGCATAGCAATATATATATATATATATATATATATATATATATATATATATGGACCAGGTTCGAGAGCACCCCAAACAGTGCAGCACCCCAAAAGCCCCTCAACCACAACCAAGTATTCCACACCCTCTCTCCTTCCACTCATTGTCTCACTTCCCACTCATATTCTTTAATATAAATGAGTGGTTGTGGTTCGGGTGCAAATGGGGGGCTGAAATTCAGGAGGGCTCCCTGATCCTATCCCTATATATATATATATATATATATATATATATATATATATATATATATATATATATATATATATATATATATATATTCCACTTCTAAGAACGAGGAAGCAAGTCAACCAATATATTTTGTAGCGTTGATGTTGAAAACTTGTATAAAATAATCGTGAGATAACTAACATAGATAGCGGCAATTTGGATGTTGGAGCGGTGAAAGTAAATCGAATTTGAAGATGAAAGGAGGCGTTGCTTCTCTAGCAGAGTTGGTATTGGAGTTGGCTATTTTTGTCTTCATCAGCTACAGGTTTTCGAAAGGAGGAAAAAACTCGAGGAAGAAGCCAATAGAGAGAAAGTTGAAGTAAATATATAAGGACATCTGCTTTATATAAATAAATGAAAAGAAAACAAGAAGGAGAGGACATGGGGAGATGTATAACTCACACATGCATTAAAATAGGAAGCTGTAAGAGTAGGAGAAAGAGAAAAAGGAGAATGAAGAAGTGAATGCATAAAAAAAGTGCATGCATTATGTGAAAATAAATGAGATGAATGACCTTCCACATTTGTGTCTCATTAATTTCTTTTTGTTTGTATATTTTTTTGTGAATGAAACTTGCCTTTGTTTTTAGAGAGAAATAATGAAGCGAATGGGGGAAAGGAGAAATAAAGGAATGTAAATTTAAAGAATGAAAGTACATAAATGAAATAAAATGTGCGAAAAAAGAAGGAAGGGAAAGAAATTAACAGAACGAAGGGAAGTTTTTTACAGAATGAAGGAAATAAATGAATGATGCTTTAAGGAAATAACGAAAAAGGGAGGGCTTTGAAAACTGCTGCAACTATTCACATTTTAAAATTTATTAATCAATGAATGTAACACCCCGAAAATTCTATAACTGTGAAATTCATGAATTAAAGTATAATCAAATTCAAATCAAAGAACTAAGGGAAACGGGATACGCCATTGCGTTCGTCTCGGAAAAATACGCGAAATAGAGTCCGAGTTTTCGAAAAACGGAGTCCGTATGAAGAAGATATGGCCTTCGGAAGTTTTGAATTAAATTTAAAATTCAAACAGAATTAAATAATTAAATATTCCGAAGTGGGGCCCATTGGGCCAGGGTGGAAGAACACCCGCCTGGGCCACCCAGGTCGACTGGGCTACCCATGTCGACAGGGCTGTCGACAGCCCTGTCGACAGGGGTATCGACCTGGTCGAGCCCAGTCAACCTGGCTGGCCAGGTCGGTGTGTGGTCGGATTTCTGTGGTCTGCTTTGTCATTAGGGCTAGGTGGCGGGTTTTTATTGGTCTCTCTTCCTAATGAATGGCTATGATCTAACCTAGCAACATCAAGGGTCCTAATCAATTCCTAACCTCTATATAAACAACCCTAGACTAAACCCTAATCTATTCATTCAAAATAAGATTATAGCCGCCATGTTGCTGAGGAACGACAAAGAGTAGCCGCCGACTAAAGAGAGAGTTAGGAAGAAAGTTCTAAGCCTAAAGCAATTCAAGCAACCTAAAGCTAATCAATTCAACAAAGGAATCATATCTCTTAATTAGAAAATTCGCCGCAACCATTGTAAGTAGAGTATTACTTTGGTATAATAAACAACTGTGTTGATGTGTATGCTTGAATTGTGGCAATAGAAGTAATTCATATTTGTGCGTTCTTATCAATTTATATACGTTTGGATATTCTTGAATTATATTATTCATTATAAAGAACTACATGCGGTAGTTCTATGCAAATATACGTTTGGAATATTGCGCAAATTATGTAGTCTATGTTGAAGCTACATGTATATAGTTGAGTGAAATTTATGCAAGTTTGGGCTTTGTTATTATGCCATCATGATGTATATTTTATGCATAAATCATTTTGCAAGTAATTGAAACAAGTTTGGTTGTGATAGTTCATATGAAACTATGTTGGAATTTTGACACCATAATCCATGTATTAAGTCATGCTTTTGCAAAACTTATGAATATGGCTAGGCTATGAATGATATTTGGCATAATTGAAATCTATGATTAAGTCTATCTTGTTTAAAAGAATTATATGATGACATATGTGAGACATGGCTAGGTTAGACTCAAAAATCCCTTTTTGCAAGTTTAAAGCAAACACCATGTTTAGGAATATTTATGCATAAGTATGTTTATACCATCGTTATGTGATTAGACTTAAACCATGATTAAGTTGAACTATGCTTTTGTGTTAGTAACAAAGTATCCCCTTTGTAAACATGTAGAAACCTTACGAACATGACTTGTTTATGCTTATGCTAGAAATACTTATGCCATGCTTATGTTTGATATTATGCCATGCTTATGCTAGAAATATTTATGCCATGCTTATGTTTGATATTATGCCTAAATAAAAATATAGGTTCATGTTGTAGTAAAACCTATGCAAGTTCACATGCTTTTATTCATGTCACCTATGTTACCACTATGCAAGTACACCAATTTCTATTTTGTATTTCCAACGTCGTATTGCAAGTTCATGCGCTCACCTTCCCCTCTTTGTGTATGCGCCATAAGCCTCCCCTTTTCGCATGGCTAAATTGGGCTTTAAAAGGCTAAGCCCAATATATATGAACGAACGTGTAAAACGGGGGAAAATAACGTTGGGTTAAAATTAATTAATTAATGAAAATATAAAATAGAAGGGCCCAAATTCAAGTATGGGTTGGGCCCATGATTGGTGTAACCTTTACACCATGAACTTAATAATGGGCCGCAAATATTTACATATAAATAAAGAAGAATGACAAGATATGTAAATGTAGAAAATACGATGTGTTTAACCCGAGGTTGGATTGAGTTGTGATGTAAACCTGCCCGGAACCGCCCGGCTGTCCAGTAGTCACAACAATACCTATCCAATGTGGGAGGTTAAACATGGAGCCCAATAAGGACCCGAGGTTAGACTGAGTTGTGGCGTAAGACTGCCCGGAACCAACCGGCAACAGGCAGCCACAACAATACCTGTCTAATGTGAGAGGTCAGGGCCTTAATAAGACAATTAAGGCTGAGTCAGGATTGTTAGGATTAAGTGAACTAAAGACTTAATCAAAATGGAACATGCTAAACTAAATGGACTGGTGGGGTTAGGTTAGGAAACACTTAACCAACTTAGCATGTTGGCTAGAGATAGAAAACCTAGTAACGGGGGACCCTTTTCAGCAGTAACCCTAAAAGGTGTATCAGGATACCCTGAAACTAGGCAGGGTGGGGCACGATTACTGGGCTGATTGTAAGAGGTCAAAACGACGGCGGTGGTGTAGCAGTGTATGTTCTAACGGAGTGCGGGCGTGCACACACTCCGGCGCAGAAAAATAAGGCACTGGACACCAGTAGCATACCTGTGCACTCTAAGGTTGTGTCGGGTTGCCACTATGGGACTTGATACACCCCGTGGTGGGACCAGCATAGGTAACTACAGACATCGGGGGCCGTAAGACACATGTAACTATGCGAGTAGGAGCCGATCATCATAGAATGGATCACATCACCCTGATTATGGGGTGCAAATTGGAAACTAGTTTATATGGGTTCAGAGATTAACATGGGGTACGATAGCATATTCGACCCTAGATAACTTAACCAAGTTCATAGTGTTTGCCCACTTCCTGTTTTACTTATCATACCCAGTTCTTTATTCATAGACAAAGTAGTACTAGACTTACTCAGGCTTTATGTCTGACTCTATTTTTCTTTCGTCTTCTTTCTTCCGTTCCCCCCCAGGTCCTCAGGGAGGGAACACAGCAGCTTGACCAGCCTCAACATCCAGCTTGAAGAAGAGAAATGTATTGCTTGGACTTTCTTGTGTTGAACTATGGCTTTGGACAATCCACTATGGGTCTTTTGCAGTTTATCTATGTTTTATTTATGCTTCTTTAAAAATAATGTACTCAAGACAGATTATGAAAATGTTATGTTATGTTTTTGGGAAGGATGTAAGACAATTATGGTGATGTTTTGTAACACGTATTTGACTTTATGAAATAAAGTTTGTTGTTCTTCCGCTGTTTACAAATATGTGTTCTTATATCTGTCTTGTATATCTGTGACTTGTACTTATAAACCTCCACCAAAATTAGGGCATTCCCTTTGAGAGTGACCCTAACAGAGGTGGGGTGTTTCACTTGGTATCAGAGCATAGGTTTACCAGATAAGATAAAAAGTTTTGAAAATTTATTTTCAAAAAGGAAATTTAAAGAAGCATTTTTAAAAGGAAAATATTATTTTAAAAAGGCAAAGTCCCCACAAAGCCATAGGAACTATCTCTTATCCTTCGTTTTGAATCTATCCTTTTTGTTTTAGCATGTCCCAAGAACTTAACTTGCCGGAAGGGGTACCAATACCTGGTTGGTTTAGACGATTCTTAGAAGCAAGGGCCACTCAGCCAGGTCCTACCGTTCCTCCTCCCCCAGCGGAAGGAAATCATCCAGATGCAACAACACCTTTTCCTCCACCTCCTCTTCGGGGAAACACGTTTGCTAAGATATGTAAAGATTTTAAAGCTATGGGGGGAAGGGATTTCCATGGAACTGAGTCCTTCGTGGCAGCTAGAAACTGGCTGAAAGAGACGGAGGACCTATTCATCATCTTTGAGGTAGAAGATAGACAAAAAGTACAATTGGCAGTGTGGCTATTGAAGGGCGAGGCTTCCTACTGGTGGGAAGTCACTAATGCTGAAAGACCAGTGGAGACATGGGAGGACTTTAGGGCTAGGTTTGAGACCAAATTTCTCTCAGATGCGGAAAGAAGTTTGCAGTTGGAAAAATTCTTATTTCTTAAACAAGGGGACAAGACTGTCAGAGAGTATGTGAATCAGTTCGATGAGCTGGCTAGGTTTGGGCTTGACCTAGTCAACACCCCGCACAAGAAGGCTCTCCGTTTCGTCAAAGGGTTGAATGAGCCATTACACAGTTTGGCCATGACCCATATACCCATGGGAGCCACGTATGAAAGATTGGTGCAAATGGCATTGCTGAATGAAGAGGATAAGGGCAAGAAGGAGACAAAGGCAGGAAGCTCTCAAGGGAAGAAAGAGGGTTTGCAGCCTAAGAAGACGGACTTTAAGAAAGGCGGGAAAGGCAACAAAGAGAAGAGGAAGTGCAATTTCTGTGGCAAAGTGGGACACTTAGTAAAGGACTGCCAGAAGAAGAAGGCCAAGGAGAATGGTGGGTGCTTTTCATGCGGTCAGACAGGCCACAGGGCTAAGGACTGCCCAAAGAAACGAGGACAGGGGCAGGGCACTGGATCCACCCCAGGGGCACAGGTCCATGTGCTAGAAGCGCCACCTCTGCAATAGCGAGGTATAAATACTTCTGTAGAAAGTGTAGTTTATCTTTATGATCACCCCGTTCGCACTTTATTTGATTCCGGCGCATCACACTCCTTTATCTCGTCTGCTTTAGTAGAATCTCTGCACCTAAAAACTAGTATGGTAGAGGACCCCTTAATTGTTTCAAACCCAATTGGGGGCCCAGCTCATTTGTCTATGATCTGTGTGGGATTGAAAATTTCTATTCTAAGTGTAGAATTTCAATGTAGTGCCTTTGTTTTGGGCTTTTCGGGTTATGGTTTGATTTTGGGTATGGATTGGCTATCCAGTAATGGGGCCATCCTTGATTGTGAAAAAAGGGTTGTTAGGCTCCTAACCCAGCTCGGTAATACTTTGGAAATTTCTTGTAATCCCTCGTATGCGGTTATGTTTAGTTATCTTGAATCGCTAGATGCCTCTGTTGAAAATTTGCAATCAGTTAGAGTGGTCCGGGAATATCCGGATGTCTTCGAAGAGGTGAAGGGCTTGCCTCCAAAGCGGGAAATAGACTTCCGCATATATCTTGTAGATAATGCAAAGCCCGTTGCGTTGCCCGTTAGACATATGGCTCCACGAGAAAGGAAAGAGCTCAGTAAGCAGATTAAAGAGCTTCTAGAGAAGGGGTTCATTAGGAGGAGCATTTCAGAATGGGGCGCTCTAGTGGTGTTCGCTACAAAGGCGGATGGTTCACTCCGTCTATGTGTTGACTATAGGGAGCTCAACAAGCTAACGAAAAAGAATAGGCACCCTCTCCCTAGAATTGACGATTTGTTTGACCAACTTGTAGGAGCGTCTGTTTTCTCCCAACTCGATTTAGCAACCGGTTTTCATCAGCTAAGGGTGGCTGAAGATAGCATCGATAAAACGACGTTCAGAACCCCAGACGGCTTCTTTGAATGGCTTGTCATGCCTTTCGGCTTGACAAATGCACCTGCTTACTTCGTGGACCTGATGAGTAGGGTATTTAGAGATTTCCTCAACAAATTCGTCGTGGTCTTCGTAGATGATATCCTTATCTTCTCAAAGAGTGAAGAGGAACATGCTCAGCACTTAAGGGCAATCATGGAAACTTTGCGAGTCCATCAACTAAAAGCCAAATTCTCCAAATGCCACTTTTGGAGAGAAGAGGTAAGGTTCCTTGGGCACATAGTATCCAAACAAGGGTTAGCAGTGGACCCTGCTAAGGTAGTGGCGGTACAGGATTGGAAGACACCAAGGAATGCAACTGAGGTCCGAAGCTTCCTAGGACTGGCAGGTTTCTACCGAAAATTCATAAGGGACTTTGCGAAAATCTCAGCTCCGCTCACGAAATTGACCAAGAAGAATCCAGTATTCAATTGGGACTTGGATTGCGAGTTTGCTTTCCAACGACTGAAAAGGGCTCTCACAACAGCCCCAGTTTTGACGCTGCCAGATGGGAGCAAGATGTTCACTGTTTATACGGACGCATGTGGGACAGGGCTAGGCGCCGTCTTAATGCAAGAAGGAAGGGTAGTAGCTTATGGCGGAAGGCAGTTGAAAGTGCACGAAAAGAACTACCCAACCCACGATCTTGAGTTAGCCGCCATCGTCTTTGCACTCAAGTCTTGGCGACACTATCTCCTAGGTGAGAAGTTCGAACTTTACACTGACCATAAATCGTTGAAATATCTTTTCTCGCAGAAAGATCTTAACTTGAGGCAACAAAGATGGATGGAGTTCCTTGCCTCGTACGATTTCGAAATCTCCTACACTCCGGGCAAAGGCAACGTAGTGGCAGACGCGTTGAGCCGAAAGAAATTGACCCTAAGCCCGTTGTTTGTTGAAAGACAAAGCCTAGAGTTTATAGCCAGCTTCGACTTTAGGCCTTCCTCCGATTTCGTACCGGGCTTGCTAGCATCTCTAGAAGTGCGGCCAACTTTAGTGGATTCGGTAGGGACAGCACAACGCGAAGACCCTCAACTTGTGGAAATAATCGATAGGCTAATTAGGGGTGAGACTTCAAGTCACCTCAACAGATACTCCATTGACGATAAGGGTGTACTAAGGCGAGACGGAAGACTATGCGTCCCACAAGCAAAAGATTTAGTAAAGAAGGTTCTCGAGGAAGCACATCACTCCAAGATGACGATACACCCAGGCGGAGATAAAATGTACAAAGACATAAAAAGGACTTTCTTCTGGAACGGCATGAAAAAGGACGTGGCAGAATTCGTTTCTAAGTGTATGGTGTGCCAACAGGTTAAAGCGGAACAGAAGAAGCCTGGCGGACTACTACTTCCTCTGGAGGTCCCGCAGTGGAAGTGGGATAGCATCTCAATGGACTTCATCGATGGGCTGCCTAGGTCTAGGAGAGGCAACACTAGCATTTGGGTAATAGTGGATAGGCTTACTAAAAGCGCCCACTTTTTACCTGTCAAAAGTAAAAGAACTGCCTCATCCCTAGCATCACTTTATCTCAAGGAAATCGTTCGACTCCATGGAATACCATCTAGCATTGTTAGTGACCGAGACCCCATTTTCACCAGCGAGTTTTGGCGGAGTCTGCAAGAAGCAGTAGGAACGCAGTTACGCTTGAGCACAGCCTATCATCCCCAAACCGACGGCCAAACAGAGAGAGTGAACAGAGTTTTGGAGGACCTTCTAAGACTATGCGTCCTCGACTTCGGAGGGACATGGGAAAACCACCTTCCTTTGGTGGAGTTTGCCTACAACAACAGCTATCAAGCAACCATCGGAATGGCGCCCTTCGAAGCTTTATATGGAAGACCATGCCGATCGCCCACTTGTTGGTGGGAGTCCACGGATAAGCTCATACTTGGACCAGACATGATCCGAGAGACTTCAGAGAAAGTGGACTTAATACGAAGAAGAATGAAGACGGCCCAAGACAGACAAAAGTCCTACGCCGACAAGAGGAGGACCGACCTTGAATTCGAGGTTGGAGACAGAGTTCTTCTCAAGGTATCACCGCTAAGGAACGTTGTTCGCTTTGGAACCACAGGAAAGCTAGCACCAAGGTTCGTAGGGCCATTCCCTATCATCGAGAAAATTGGGAAAACGGCCTATAGATTAGAGCTACCCGAGAAGTTGGCTGGAGTCCACAACGTTTTTCACGTTTCACATCTCCGAAAATGTCTTCATGAGTCCGCTGAAGTGGTAGAGCCAAATATCCTCGAAGAGGCCGAAGTGGAGCGCGAAGCAACCATAAGAAAAGTTCCAACCCGCATCTTAGGAACGGAAGTAAAGAAGCTACGCAACCGCGAAGTCAAGCTCGTCAAAGTTCAGTGGAGCGACGCCGAGGGAGACGCGACTTGGGAAACTGAAGCTAGAATCCGTACAGCCTACCCTTTTCTGTTCGAGGGTACATCCTTGATCTTTCCTTTTCCTTAAGTTGCGCTTTTATCTATCTTTTTAGGTATATTTCCTCGACCTTATCTTTTAGGTAGAAACCCTTTGGATGGAAACATGTAATTGAAACATGTTATGGATGATGGTTGCAAGTGGTTGCAAGTGATTGCTAGTGGTTGCTCGTGGTTGCATATACACACACAATCTAGGTTTTAGATCGGCTCAGTCACTTCATATTGCATATGCATATATGTTTGTATTCGTATGTGGTTGAACTTTAATGTGTTGACATGTGGATGCTGCATTTGTAATGAATGATTGTGCACTCATGTAGAATCATGAATAGGAAAATTTGCATACATAATGGATTCATGGCACCTACATAATTCGCATTAAGGAGGTCAACTGAATCAGTAGACCGCCTGATTTTGCATTAGATAAGTACATGTACACACACACTTTGCATATGATCATGAAGCATTGGAAGTCTTTTAAGGACAATGGATGCTCGTGTTTGATGGATGAGTAGATGGATGATTGGATGTTAGGATATACATTCCTCCTAACTTGAAGATTTCGGGGACGAAATCCTTTTAAGTGGGGGAGAATGTAACACCCCGAAAATTCTATAACTGTGAAATTCATGAATTAAAGTATAATCAAATTCAAATCAAAGAACTAAGGGAAACGGGATACGCCATTGCGTTCGTCTCGGAAAAATACGCGAAATAGAGTCCGAGTTTTCGAAAAACGGAGTCCGTATGAAGAAGATATGGCCTTCGGAAGTTTTGAATTAAATTTAAAATTCAAACAGAATTAAATAATTAAATATTCCGAAGTGGGGCCCATTGGGCCAGGGTGGAAGAACACCCGCCTGGGCCACCCAGGTCGACTGGGCTACCCATGTCGACAGGGCTGTCGACAGCCCTGTCGACAGGGGTATCGACCTGGTCGAGCCCAGTCAACCTGGCTGGCCAGGTCGGTGTGTGGTCGGATTTCTGTGGTCTGCTTTGTCATTAGGGCTAGGTGGCGGGTTTTTATTGGTCTCTCTTCCTAATGAATGGCTATGATCTAACCTAGCAACATCAAGGGTCCTAATCAATTCCTAACCTCTATATAAACAACCCTAGACTAAACCCTAATCTATTCATTCAAAATAAGATTATAGCCGCCATGTTGCCGAGGAACGACAAAGAGTAGCCGCCGACTAAAGAGAGAGTTAGGAAGAAAGTTCTAAGCCTAAAGCAATTCAAGCAACCTAAAGCTAATCAATTCAACAAAGGAATCATATCTCTTAATTAGAAAATTCGCCGCAACCATTGTAAGTAGAGTATTACTTTGGTATAATAAACAACTGTGTTGATGTGTATGCTTGAATTGTGGCAATAGAAGTAATTCATATTTGTGCGTTCTTATCAATTTATATACGTTTGGATATTCTTGAATTATATTATTCATTATAAAGAACTACATGCGGTAGTTCTATGCAAATATACGTTTGGAATATTGCGCAAATTATGTAGTCTATGTTGAAGCTACATGTATATAGTTGAGTGAAATTTATGCAAGTTTGGGCTTTGTTATTATGCCATCATGATGTATATTTTATGCATAAATCATTTTGCAAGTAATTGAAACAAGTTTGGTTGTGATAGTTCATATGAAACTATGTTGGAATTTTGACACCATAATCCATGTATTAAGTCATGCTTTTGCAAAACTTATGAATATGGCTAGGCTATGAATGATATTTGGCATAATTGAAATCTATGATTAAGTCTATCTTGTTTAAAAGAATTATATGATGACATATGTGAGACATGGCTAGGTTAGACTCAAAAATCCCTTTTTGCAAGTTTAAAGCAAACACCATGTTTAGGAATATTTATGCATAAGTATGTTTATACCATCGTTATGTGATTAGACTTAAACCATGATTAAGTTGAACTATGCTTTTGTGTTAGTAACAAAGTATCCCCTTTGTAAACATGTAGAAACCTTACGAACATGACTTGTTTATGCTTATGCTAGAAATACTTATGCCATGCTTATGTTTGATATTATGCCATGCTTATGCTAGAAATATTTATGTCATGCTTATGTTTGATATTATGCCTAAATAAAAATATAGGTTCATGTTGTAGTAAAACCTATGCAAGTTCACATGCTTTTATTCATGTCACATATGTTACCACTATGCAAGTACACCAATTTCTATTTTGTATTTCCAACGTCGTATTGCAAGTTCATGCGCTCACCTTCCCCTCTTTGTGTATGCGCCATAAGCCTCCCCTTTTCGCATGGCTAAATTGGGCTTTAAAAGGCTAAGCCCAATATATATGAACGAACGTGTAAAACGGGGGAAAATAACGTTGGGTTAAAATTAATTAATGAATGAAAATATAAAATAGAAGGGCCCAAATTCAAGTATGGGTTGGGCCCATGATTGGTGTAACCTTTACACCATGAACTTAATAATGGGCCGCAAATATTTACATATAAATAAAGAAGAATGACAAGATATGTAAATGTAGAAAATACGATGTGTTTAACCCGAGGTTGGATTGAGTTGTGATGTAAACCTGCCCGGAACCGCCCGGCTGTCCAGTAGTCACAACAATACCTATCCAATGTGGGAGGTTAAACATGGAGCCCAATAAGGACCCGAGGTTAGACTGAGTTGTGGCGTAAGACTGCCCGGAACCAACCGGCAACAGGCAGCCACAACAATACCTGTCTAATGTGAGAGGTCAGGGTCTTAATAAGACAATTAAGGCTGAGTCAGGATTGTTAGGATTAAGTGAACTAAAGACTTAATCAAAATGGAACATGCTAAACTAAATGGACTGGTGGGGTTAGGTTAGGAAACACTTAACCAACTTAGCATGTTGGCTAGAGATAGAAAACCTAGTAACGGGGGACCCTTTTCAGCAGTAACCCTAAAAGGTGTATCAGGATACCCTGAAACTAGGCAGGGTGGGGCACGATTACTGGGCTGATTGTAAGAGGTCAAAACGACGGCGGTGGTGTAGCAGTGTAGGTTCTAACGGAGTGCGGGCGTGCACACACTCCGGCGCAGAAAAATAAGGCACTGGACACCAGTAGCATACCTGTGCACTCTAAGGTTGTGTCGGGTTGCCACTATGGGACTTGATACACCCCGTGGTGGGACCAGCATAGGTAACTACAGACATCGGGGGCCGTAAGACACATGTAACTATGCGAGTAGGAGCCGATCATCATAGAATGGATCACATCACCCTGATTATGGGGTGCAAATTGGAAACTAGTTTATATGGGTTCAGAGATTAACATGGGGTACGATAGCATATTCGACCCTAGATAACTTAACCAAGTTCATAGTGTTTGCCCACTTCCTGTTTTACTTATCATACCCAGTTCTTTATTCATAGACAAAGTAGTACTAGACTTACTCAGGCTTTATGTCTGACTCTATTTTTCTTTCGTCTTCTTTCTTCCGTTCCCCCCCCCAGGTCCTCAGGGAGGGAACACAGCAGCTTGACCAGCCTCAACATCCAGCTTGAAGAAGAGAAATGTATTGCTTGGACTTTCTTGTGTTGAACTATGGCTTTGGACAATCCACTATGGGGCTTTTGCAGTTTATCTATGTTTTATTTATGCTTCTTTAAAAATAATGTACTCAAGACAGATTATGAAAATGTTATGTTATGTTTTTGGGAAGGATGTAAGACAATTATGGTGATGTTTTGTAACACGTATTTGACTTTATGAAATAAAGTTTGTTGTTCTTCCGCTGTTTACAAATATGTGTTCTTATATCTGTCTTGTATATCTGTGACTTGTACTTATAAACCTCCACCAAAATTAGGGCATTCCCTTTGAGAGTGACCCTAACAGAGGTGGGGTGTTTCAATGAACGTTACACTTTGAACAGACAGGGATTATTAAAGTGGATGGCCAAAGATATATATAAGTATTTTGTCAAAAAAATTCATCTAGATTATACACATTATTTTCAATCAATCTTTCAGCAGAAATTAATAAATTTCATTAACAACATCATAAATTTTATTCAAAAACCATTTTAAATTTAATAATTAAATTTAATTCAACAACTTAAATGGTCAGAATTTACGGGATGTTACAATCTCCTCCACTCAGAACTTTTCGTCCTTGAAAAGGAGAGATTGTTAAAAATATGCTTATGTATGCAAGAATTTTTTATACTAATACAAAATTTGTATAAACAAAATAAAAATAGGCTTTTAAATTTCAGAATCCCATAAAACTTAATTTATCAAAATTATTTCTTAATAATACTTACAGTTAAAGGATGAAATAATTTCTTCGACTTAAAATCACGGTTTCATTTTAAAATCATTGAAATACTTTATATTTCTTCTATATCAAATCATACTTCACTTTGGGATTTCAAAACAAAATCATTTTCGAAAAGTCTCAAATATTTCACATGCATATATTTGTATGGGCAATCAAGTAGTTGAGATTTTTCGATACATTTGGACGAGCTTGAAGCAGGAGGCTTCATCAGTTAGTTATATACTATCATATTTTCCGCTACATACCATGTTGTATCTGGAAACGATTGTCTATAACTATTCAATAATAGTTGTTATGCTCTGATAATGGTATGTATATACAATTACCAAATTTGTATTTCAAAGTTATGTTATATAATATATCTTATTCATTCTTGTGTGAGATTTGTGTTCTTCGTTATTCTATTTTTTCTTTCTTTCTATTTCTCATCCTATAACTTCTTTCTATGAACCGAGTATATTTCCAGGTTAGATTTATGTAACAACCCGGAATTTCACAACCAATTTAAAAAATATGTTTAATGTAATTTTATCGGAAAATGCTTCAGAATTTAAAATTTCGATTTTTAAATCATCGCATAGCCCTTAAAAAGTGAAATTTTGACAGCGACATCAGAATCCACAGAGAAAATTTTGTTGGATTTGGAATAATCAATCATTTCTAGATTTCAAATTTCACGTTAAACGGAGTTAGCATGTGGCTGTGAGAGGCAGATACATTTGCTTAGAAACCAACGATTATTTTACAAAGGAATATTATTGAGACGATCTCGGAATTCGGAAACACTTTTTTTACCGGATTTGTATCATCACATAATAGAAGAATCCTAAGTTTCATAATTTTTGGAGTTAGTATGTGGGCATGCAAAAAGTAAATGTACGCTAAAATCACATTTTTTTAAAGCTAATTTGAGCTAGAGAGAAAAATAAAATGGAAGGCCAAATGAACTCGGAAGTCGACAAAACTTGATTCGCTGGAATCGTAATGACATGTATTATCTCGTGAAGAAATTTCTAGCAACGGAGATTGTTTGCAATTGGGCAATCGAAGAGGAAAGGAGATAAAACCCCTACTTAAGCTCACTTTCTCTCTTTCTCTCTTCACTTCCTCCCAAAAATCAATGGCTCCCCAAATACCCTAACCCTAGCTCCTCCTCCCCTCCCCCTATCCGCCGCACCCCCTACGGCCGACGACATGCCTCCCCTTGTGTGCGACGCAGTCCCCCTTCTCTCTCTCTTCTTCCTCCAAAACTCCTCCTTTCCTCCTCCTAAAGCTTCATACACCTCCTATAGACCACTCTACCACCTCCAAAGTCTCCTATTTTCCCCGCTACAACTCCGGACAGCGGAGAGGTGATTTTCGAGTGCTCCATTCGTACCCTAATTCGTCACCATTGAGCTTGCCACCTCTAGATCTACCAATACACGAGTGTTGGCAAGCGTAAAGGAGAAGTTGAGTGTTGTGGACCTTTGGGAAGCCGCATTAAAGCTCGGCATCGTCGCATTCTTCCGCATTAACGAATTGACGGAGTGGAACTCGCAGTGAGAAATCTAGACTCAATTTAGAATAGGGTTAGATATGTTAATGAATCGTTAGAAAATTATTTCTAAGTTAATTGTTAAGTAGAACAATTAGTGTATGTTAGTAAATAAAATTTATTAAGTTATGAAATAATTTTTAGTTAATTAGAAATGTGATTTTTAACTAATGTTTGTGATGAAAATTAGATATGTGATAGGTTAATAAAACCATATTGATATCATGGGATTGTAACTAGAATTGATTGAGAAAATTTAACGATGTAAGCATTAATTGTAGTTAAATAAAATAATTATAAAATTAACTGCGCAGTAATACGATAAATATGGAATGATAATAAAAATTTATTATGATTTTAGTAAGTGACTAACGATGTAAAAATATCATTTTTAATCGTTATATAAGTGAATATTTAAACTTGTGCCAAACTAGAATTGGCAAATTAGTGTAGTGAATTTTATTTGATTAGTAGTTGGAGATTAAAATATTTAATCATGTTTTTTGATGTTCATCACACTTATATGCATTCATTTATATTCTTGTTAGTTCAACACATGAACTATTCACAAATCATATTCATTAGAAGCATCATATGAGTATGTGACACTCGCATTTCATACTACATGGACGGACACTTGTGGCGCCTTAAATGGCATTGGATGATTAAGTATTTATTTATGACTATTGTGTGTGCATTGTATGCAAGTGATTGTTTCTTGGATTTATTAAACAATGCCATAGGATAGAAAACATGTGTTGGACTACACCACATAAGCATAACCCAACATACCCATATAAGCATTTAGCGGCTTGATGCTTGTATGATGTGAACCATGTTGCAATCGTTTATTTGATGCAATACGATGAGAACAAATGACTGGAGAGCAGGAATACTGCATATTGATCGGATATGAGTAGAGGACATGATTTGTACTAATTAAACCTATAAATAAATTTACAGGATATAATAATAAACCCTACACAAAAAATGGAGGACACAGATGATTTGGATAGCTCATCTTTGAGTTAAGGATGGTGAAGCGGAAGAAGGATGGAGTATTTTCCCACACTCAGGTTACTGGCAACGCGGGCAACAAGGCAAGCCAGAAGGCTTCCTCTCATAAAGATCCCTCTGTCCATCGAAAAAGGGAAGAGATGGATAACGTGCACTCAAAATTGAGGACATGAATGGAGAAACAAGACGAGCTTCTCCACAAACCAGAAGAAATGATGAATTCCTTCTTCGCATGATTCTAAGAATCTCGGTGACCAGGAGGTCAAAGCTCGCTAGTAGGAGGTGGTACAATCTCGGGTCAGTACAACCTTCGGCTTGGTCAACAACCATTGTCGACTCAAACTCAGCAAGGGGAACCGCCATCCTCTCGATGGACTTCATCACGACTCATCAACTTGTGACACTCTGGATAGGAACACTGGACAAGCCCACGCTAATACTCCTTCGGATGGGTGCGGTGCAGAATATGGAACTAGAAATTCTATCTTGGGTCGGCTCGTTCATACCGACCCGGGAGTTGGGGTCATGTTGGAACCAATTCTGGAGACTTGGGATAGGCTCAGACCTCTACCTGGACTACATGCTGGGGGACCAATACTGGATTCAATAGTTGGCAACAACTTCTCGGAGACGAAAAACAAATTGCAAACTTAATTCGATGTTTCTCTAGAGGCAGCACATCTTAGACGACGTGGATAATGTCAACCGTATCCCTTTCACAGGGGACATCAGGATTTCCTGGAAGCTGCCTGACTTCAATTACCATCTCTGGAGGAATACAATGGTAGGACCTACACTACCGCGCATCTAATGCGCTATATGTGCTACATGGAAGTACTATCCGCGTCGGATAACATCATGTCAAAGTGCTTCCCTCTGTTCCTGATTGATATAGTTGCTATATGGTTTCGGCGGCTTGAACCTGAATTGACCAACAGCTGGACCACGTTGGTCTCCCACTTTATTGAATATTTTAGGGTCCACATAGCCAGACCCAAGAACGTCATGACCCTAACTTCTATTAAGCAATGTTCCGGAAAGACCATGCGCTCATTTATGATGGAAAGGTTTAATGCGGCGGTAGCAATGGTGGATCGACCAGAACCGTCCATGGTACTCATGGTTGTCGCGTCCGACAACTTGGATAAAACAGACATCAAAATCTCTCTACAACGTGACCCACCCAGAGGTCTTGGTGATTTCTACTCTGAGGTAGAGAAGTTTTTGCGGCAAGAGGATGTTAATATCGTGGTGGACTATCTTGATGTTTACAAGGAAAAGGATGGAGGACAATCTAACTCTGGAAAAAGGAAGAGCCTCAGAGAAGAATGACAGGAATGTACGGCTCCGGAGAGAGCCCAAATTCGACAAATATATGAAGCTCAATTCCTCGTTATCGGATATATACCTAGACGTGCAAGGAACTCTTCCTTTTCCAAAGCCTCCTAGGAGGGAGCCAACATAAAAGGAGCGGGATTCTGGAATGCACTCTCTGTTCCATAACATGTTATGAATGGCTACATCCTTCTACGTGACCTTAACAAAGAGAGAACCAAATGAGAAGAGCTGCCTAAATATGTCAAGCAAGCAGCAATGCCTACCACCACTTAGTTTCTAGAATGGGAACGATCCAAGACCAAGCAATCATGGATCATCATCAGCTGATTTGGATGAGATCATCATGGATTTTTGTATTTCTTTAGAATAAGATATGTCTCTATTTGTTTTAGGCTTTCCAGATGGCTACGTCGACTCATGCATGTACGGGGATTAAGATTTATTCCTCAGGCATGCTTTGTTCTCGACAATAAAACCATTCGATGAATAAATGGCTAAGTTAAAGTACCTACATACATGATTAGGTTTTAACCCCTAGACATATTTTGGATTCAATGATAAACTAATCAGGCTTTAGTTTGGTTATGTAATAATTTCATGGTTTAATAAAATGGATTTCCAAGCATGGAATATGGTTGATAATGCTTAATTATCATGTCAGGATATGGCAAGACCTTCTTAATCTGGTTTTGGGTATGGCTTATCTCGATCTAAAATTCCTGGTATGGATTATACTTGTGAGGATGGATTAACTTGCCAGGACTTGGCAAGAAAACTCAATCACAACTCGAGTATTGCTTATGTTTAGTTTGAATTTCTAAGTAAGATTATGCCTGAGGGGTTAAGCTATCTAGTTAGGTCTTAACAGGTGATTCAGTCATGGATCAAGTATGGATTCACTACAATAAAAACACCATATTACAACTTTAATTTTACAACGGTGGTGAAAGCACCATTGTAATAAATGTTTTTTACAACTTTTTTCCAGAAAAGTTGTAATAAACTTATTTTTAACAACTGTTTTATTTTGACAGTTGTAATAAAAGCCTATCACAACTTTTAATTTTTGACTGTTGTAATATATGACTATATTACAACAAAAATACCATATTAATAATTGATAAAAATTCAATAATTAATACTCAATAACTATTGTTTAATAATAATAAATAGTTTATTTGAAAATATGTAATAACTAATATTATTAATTTCTTTTCGCTATATAATAATTAATAAATAATAATTACGTATTATTATTAGAAATTAAAAATAAATAAAAATTAGTTTTTAGTAATGAATAATTAATTTTAGTAATCAATAAATAAGAAGTAAGAATCACTAATTAAGAAGTAATAATTAAATAATTACTTTTAACTATTTTATTAAAAATTTCAAATTCAAATTTTCCATCCAGACTAAAACTTTTGTCGCTAAAATTTTTCCATCCAGACAAAATGTTTTGCCGCTTCTTTTTTGGAAAAGTTGGCTCCATCTACCATATTTCCCTCCACAACCAATTATTTTTTTTAATGCCTATGTATATCCGTCCTTCCTTGTTCCGACTTCCAATTCCCTAGCTCATGCATTAAATAATATAGCGTGGTGCCCATTCCAATTCCCTAGATCTAAAGAAATTATTACTCTACTTTGCAAACATGTTTAGTAAACCCCAAGAAAGCCTCAAATCAGTTTACTACCCCATCGGCCATGGATGAAGATGAAGCATATTCTCTCGCCCAATTTTTAGTTTGCAGCTTCCTAATTTTCATCACTCCCTTTATGTTTAATAGCTGCTTCAATTTTCCTTTGTGCTTCCACATCAAAAGGATCTTTATACATCAAACCTAGGTCTTCTTCTTCTTTCCATTGTAATTGCACTTTCTGTTCATGGTGTTCTCGCAGAAGTTTCTAGAGGTCATCATGGTTGTCGCCAAGGACTGCTTGTGGTAGTGTAGGATCGTTCTGAAACAACTGAGCCGAGATTCATTTCGGACATGCATTATAGTCTTTTTGGTTGTTATTGTCAATTTGGCACTACCTGCAAACATGATTATGGAGAAAGAACGGAGAGAGTTTGCGATGTCAATTTAGAGTTGTCATACATTGTTGTGTAGTAGTAGTTGCTGCGAAAAAACCTGTATGCCAACTAAGTATTGCTTTTCAGCAGAGTCCACAACAAAATTAAGACTCTCGACAATTCTTTTTGGTAGCCGATGATAGTTCAGGATAGGCATCTGTCATGGGGCATTTGAATTTCAATATGGGCATAGTAAGATCTTCATGATATTTCAGCTAGAGTGCTTTCGTAGGGTATGCTTATGTATCTTTTATGGACAAAGCATCTTTCTTATGTATCTTTTGTGTTAGATCGAAGTATGTATTTTGAAACGGTTATGTTTTTTGTGACGGGTTTAGTTGGTGATGTGCTATGTGTATGTTGATCGAATAATATGTTAATTAATATATATGAACGATTCTGTATAGTTATATTTGTTGCATTGAAATATGAATCATATTATTATTAATATATATGAATTCTTTATATTAGTAAGGTGTATATAAGTTACAACAGCAAAAAAAGTTGTAATAAATCATTTTACAATCGTGTGTAAGAGTTGTAATAAAATTTATTACAACGGTGAATAAAAGTTGTTAAATACCCTATTTCACAACGGTGTAGAAACGTTGTAAAAGATATAAGTATATTACAACTTTTTAATACACGACGGTGGCTCCGCCATTGTAAAACTTTTTACAACATTTCTGCACCATTGTGGTATGGTATATTTGTTGTAGTGATTATACTCACTATGATTTATTAAAGCATAGTTTAAGGTTAAATCTGGACTTGGCAAAGCTATTCACTTGGTTTCTATGTAGATTTGGATTATACTCGTAATTAGATAGGCCCGATGAGACCAGGGTTTTATGGATTTGGATTTCTTTTATATTACGCTTAAGAGAGATCGTCAGACTTCTTGGTATTCTAGTTTTGTGGCCTTCTTATAATATGATCTGAAGTGGTCATGGTATTCATATAATTTGGTCCAGCACGACCAAGGATTTCTGGGTTTCTATTAATATGATCCCAGCGGTTGTGGGTTTTCTGGTTTTCTATTATTACTTAACACGATCCGACGTGATTGTGGACTATTGGATTTCAAATATTGGATTTTTATTATGGATTTCTGGCTTATAGATTATCCAGAACACATCTTCCTTACTCAAGAAAGATATGTTCTGGGGGCAAAGTGTTGACCAACCTTTTGTCAAGGACGTCACATCTTGGATTTTTACCAAGTGAACTAATCAGGACTTGATTATAATCTCACATTAACTCGGATTTATTAATCGGAGTACCAAACTAACTCGAAGTACGTTGGATTAACATGTTAACTCTCGGGTCGGCATCACCAAACAAACTCAGGGGGGAACCTCTTGGGTCAGCTACCCGGGGTGGCAACCCTGGGTCAGCCATGCCGACCCGAGCTCGGAATATGTATCTATTGGCATGCGAACTCGATCAACTCTTGACCAGTTCGAACTCCAAGATTTTTGGATCGAATGACATGTATTCTGAGCAATTTGAGGAAGGATATTTCTCACGTGAAGGCCTAGTCTAGTCGCCTCCCCGATAGCATGGATTGCATGACACGTGGCCAGGCTGATCCAAGCTGGCTACCACATGGCATGCCGACCCGGAGAGGTCACCTCCCTATAAATATACCATTCAAAGGCTAAAGGATTGACTTTTTTCTAAACTGTCTCTTTTTGGACTCTCCACGCAAGGACATTACAGCAAAGAGAGGCCAAACTCTATTGCAACACAAGGATTTTGTGTAATCTTATCAACATAAGGATTTTGTGTTGCATAAATCACTTCTTTTATCTACATTTCTTACAAAGAAACAACTATAACCTGCAATCGATGGTATAAACAAAGATTATAAAGTGGACGCAAACTTGGATCAAGCCGAACTACTATGAAAACTCTTGTGTCTTCCCAGTTTTTACTTTATTTCTTGCATTCTGTGACTTTGATTATGAGCATATTTTGTGACTTTTGTGCGAATTATGGATTTTGGGGGTTGATCATTAAGAGTTCCACTTTTTGACGTTAATAGTGTCAGCCATGCAAGACTATACCAACTCATTAGTTATGACATTTATCTCATTCTTGCATGTATATCCACTCCTACTTCCTCTCTGCAAAATCATAGTTGTTGCTTATGTTGTCTGAGACAATACTTGTAACTATCTTCATTCGTTTCATTTTCCCACATTATGACTTTAATTTTGATACCATATTTTTCTATGCTAACTAGATTATCAATAACACCATTATTTGTTGCGGTAAACTCGAAAGAGAATTTTTCCTGATAATCTTCCTACTTTGATTAGATATAGGATTATGTCTATCAAAGTGCATCGCAGAGCTTTCAGATTGTGAACATTTTCCATGGATATTTGGCATATTCTGGTCATCAATCCGGTATGACTCAACTTTTGAGCTATTTTTATTTTCATGTACATTAGAAGTCTATATTGACGTTAAGTTTTGCTACAAGTCCATCTAAATTAGGTCTAGTCATAGTGTCTGATGATTTCAGAGGTATCACTAATAAACTTTGCTCTCATTATTGTGTGAGAAAGAGTATCTGCCAATCTGTCATAGTGTTTGGTGATTGGAGTGACAGTGGTTGGTGAATATTGTAAAAGTCTTAGATAGCGTATGCCTTTTGGTCGAAATTTTTATCAACATGGAATTTATCATGAGTGATATTATCAAATACATTGTTTTCTACCAAAGAAACAAGTTTGCATCGGCGTGAAAAAAGGATAATAAACTAATGGGGTCGGAGGATTTGGAGGTGCAAATGAGACAGTTAAATATGAATTGACAGAGCAAGATAAGTGGAAGAAGAAGAAGAAAAGATGAGAAACAAGTATGGATAATGGACTTTGGGCTTGTCCTTAGAGAAAAAACCTTATTGTCCTTTTTTCTAATATTTTACGATAATTTATGCTTTATGAAAAAAATTCCCCTTCTCCTTTGGTGTCATTTTTGAGTGTTCCTAAACTTGAAATTTTCTTTATATTTAAGTGATAAATTGGAGTAAAAGCCTTTTGACCCTTAAAAGCTTTTGATACAAACTTGGCATATGGATATAATAATAATAATAATAGTGATCTTAATAGCGACCTCATCTTTTTCTTTCACCTCCTTATTGCAAGCCTTCGATTCATCCTTCCCTCCTCTTCCCTCACGCAATTCACAGCCTATTCCTCCTGATCCTCCCCCTCCTGCCGACAATCCTTCTGCTGCCAAACTCTCCAATGAAAATCATGGAACTAATCTTCCAGATCCACTTGCTTCTGTTAGATTTACCATTCCCGATGCAAACCCTCCTGTAGCTAATGGCTCAACTTTCAATTTGTCGAACTCCTCCTCCTTAAATGCAAATCAGTCCTCGTCTAACGCTTCTTTTCCATCGTTCACGAAAAAGGATTATGCATCTCTATTTAATTCTCTACCTCAGAATGCTGGTGTATATCAGCCTCAACATTTCTAAATCCCTAGGGATGGTGTGCCGAAGAAGATCCCAGACACTGTCAGATCTGAAGGTATGAAGTTCTGCAGCAATTTCTTGGTAGGATTCTTTCTTGATGACACCTCATCATATCCTTCAGTGATAAATTTTTTGAACCAGTTTTGGAAATTAGATGGTGATATTAACATAAGATCGGATGGATTGCATCACTATTTCAAGTTTTCATATGATGCTGACAGAGAATTTTTTTTAAAATCTGATCCAATTTTTATAAGAGGACGTATGTTCATTATAACTAGATAGGATCCGTCTACAGGAAATACACAAGCCCAAATTAAAAAAGTTCCTATTTGGGTACATTTTTATCGAATCCCTACTATTCTTTGGACGTTAATGGGTATAAATTGGCTTGCTTGCCATGTGGGGAGACTAATATCTTTTGACAATAGCACCGAAAAGTTGCAACGATTTAGATATGCAAAAGCCGTAATTGAGGTTTCTTCAGACTTTGATCTTTCTGATAAAATAGTGGTAGATGGTCTTGGTAAGGATTGCTCATCAATTAGGTTAGCTTATGATTGGAGACCCAAAATTTGCACCATTTGTAAAGTCTTTGGCCATACATCCGGTGATTGTGAATTTAATGCTAAGGCTGATGGGGAAAATGGGAATCATGTAGAGGATTTGGACACTAACCATCATGTAAGATTTAGAGATCAAGCTGGATATTATTCTAGGAAGTCTAACTCAAATGTCAATCAAAGTAGTTGGACTTCAGTTAATACAAAGGCTAAGAAATTTTGGAGAAAGAAGGGAGGGATTAATAACAAGGCCACTGAAAATGTGGAAAATGATTTACCTAAGATTAATGATAATCCGTTTGATGTTCTAGCAACATAGAATGATGGAAATGGTTATAAATATGAGGATAATGCAGAGAACAATTTAAATTCCAGTGTGCATGTTAATGGAAAAGAGTTAACTAGAAATAATTCGGTTGTTGCTGTTGGTCTAGAATTGCAAGTGCATAATGTTAATGAGGCTGCATTTCAAAACATAGTGGGTAATAGTGATACACAGATTGTAGATGAAGAAACAGTGGTGGGTAATCTCTTTGATGAAAATATTACTACTGCAGATCAATCTATAATGGCAATTACTGGTACAAGCATCCATGTTGCATCACCAGGTTCAACGGGTTTGAATGCTAATGCTTTCCAATCTATTATCAATGTTGTTAATACATCCACTTCTAGTACAACTCCTATTGCCACTAAATCCGGCGCTTCAGCAACTTTATCTTCTGCACCCTCAAAATCTTCCCCTTACCATAACTTGAAACCTCCCTCATACCTTCAACTACCACCACCTAATGTAACAAGATCCGGTCTGACTTTCCATGTTGTTAACACTACTCTCCTATCCACTGTGGAGCCCACAAGCTCGCTTACATCATCTCAATATAAGGCTAAAAAACTGAAAGGAAAGTTTTGGGCAGATGATCATCCTGATGAAGGGAATGACTACGACCCAGAGGATGTGTTGCCTCTTGGTAATAAAATGAAAACTTCTCGACGGCATACGCGGAAAAATCCAATGTATGATCCTTCTCTCACTTGATATGTTGTTGTTGTGCTTTTATTTGTAGTTGCTGTATAATCTTGGCACTACTAGGATTTTGGTGAATTCTTATTATTACACTTTGTCACTGTTCATTGGTCACTTGGTGTAATTAGTCACTTGCATGCAGCCAGTTATGCTTTTGCTGTTCTATTCTGGTCTAGTTTGGTGCTACTGACTTGGTTACCAGTGTAATGCTAACGCATTGTAGCTTGGTGAAGATACACAACACTTAAGATGGTGTTTGCAGTGCAATGGTGGTTGTTGAACTTTATTTTATTGTGTTATTTGGCGATCTGCACTTTAAATCTTTTGTATTTTGTTGTGAACTCTGATGCTAGAAATTGTCAAGAGTATGTTTTAGCTTAGGAGCACTTTGATTGTAACTCTTGAAGTTATGAATAAAAATTTTCCCATGCCTATTATATATATATATATATATATATATATATATATATATATATATAACTGGACATCTGCGAATACTAAAGCTAAAAGGTATTGGAAAAGGAAAGGTGTTACCAATGATAAGGCTAATGTTGTACATGAAGAGCCTAATGTTAATCCTTTTAATGCTTTAGCAACTGAGCATGATGGAAATGGTATTTCTGAGGCAGTTAATGATGATGTTAACCCCAACTCTAATGAGCAAACTAATAGTCAAGAGGTTGAACATAACATAGGAGGAATTGCTGATGCTAACACTAGTATGGAAGCACAAGTCAACACTACACAGGAGACCGCAGATCATAATATGGAGCAAATCAGTCAAGACGTAGAAATGGAGAATATGATAGGCAATCTTTTTGATGAAAATTCTGATAATGGTAACAAATCAGCTAAAGGTAAATCAGGTTTGCCCAACTTTGTTGCATCTGGTGGTTTATTGTGCAATTCTGTTGTCAATACAATCACTTCAAAATCCTCTCCCGTTGTCGCAAAATCTTGCACTTCTGCATCTATAACGTCTACCCCCTCAAAATCTTCTCCTTATGTAAACTTGAAACCTCCCTCAATCACCTCCAAATGTATCAGGTTCAGGTTTGACTTTCCCCGGTATTAACCCGGCTCTGCTATCCACTGCGATGCCTAAAAGCTCACTTCCTTTGTCTAAATCCAAAAACTATAAACTGAAAGGAAAATTCTGGGCAGGACGATCTAGATGAAGGAAATGACTGTGGTCTAGAGCATGTGATGCCTCTTAATGGTAAACTGAAAACTACAAGAAGGCATACAAGAAATAATCCAATGTATGACCCTTCACTTGCTTGAACTGCTGCTTTGTACCTTAGTTGAGTTTAGCTCCTGCATTCAATTGCTTATGATAGTACGTGGATTATTATTGTTAGCATTAGTTTCATGGTACGTTGAATTGAAACAGGCATACTTTCATGAATTGCTCTGTGGACTGGAAGTAGATATAAGGTAAAAACCTGTTCTGGTAACGCAAGACGAGGAGATTACTGGTATTATTTATGTACGCAAAAGGCTTGTAAATCATTAATGTATGGCAAGGGTAAATGATTAGATATGTGTAGCTCAGATATTATTGATTTGTTATTGTAAATTGTAATAATCTTATTAGTAATAAAAAGCTTTACATTGCCTTCCAAAAAAATAATAGTGTTCTTAATTAATTTTGATATATCTATCTGCAGTTGCATGATAAGTGTATTATATTGTTTGTTTTTGTTGCTCGTCTTGTTTCATCAACCGCGTAGGCTGACCCGACCCAAAGAGGAGGCGGGAAAGACAGTTGCCTAGGGCAACACCACAAAAAATGGAGAGGGGAAACACATTTTCTGATTGCTTTTGATAAAAACAAGGTTAGTATAGCATGAGGGCAACGAAAGATTACAAAGTCATGTGTAGCAGACGGATATTCAATTGCTTCAATATTATATCAACGCGGGTTCAAGTCCTACTACCACACCATTTTTAATTAAGAAAAGAGAATATCTAATAGAGGGAATTAGGCTGGAAAAAAAAAACTTGAAAATAATTTTAATCTGAAGGACAGAAATTTTAAAATTTAGCCCAAAGAACAATAAAATGATATATGAATATAGCATTACACATATATAATGCTATATACATGTAACATTACACATGTAATGCTGTGAAATAAATTTTTGATATATAATTTGTAAATTAATGTCTGTTCATAACCAGTTTTATTTTTGTTTTTACATGATTGCATTATTGATTATTGAATTCTCAATATTATAGTTCATGCATATACACACATCAGTTTATAGATACATTATTTTAAGTTGACCTCTAACAAATGATGTCTTCTTACTTGATTGAGATCCCACGGATCATGCAATTAAAAGTTTCTTACTTGTAAAAATCAAGCGGTATGTTTTCATAACATTGTATATGTGAAATGTTATATGAGTATAGTATAATACTAGTGTGTAACCCGTGCGTTGCACACGATAATGTTATAAATTATAGTATTTAGAATTTTATTGTTAAAATTGGAATTTAATTAATAACCTATGATGAATCTGATAGAATAAATAAACTATAAATTATTATTTTGTTGTAAGTTATATAAGGTATGTATTATGTAACTTTTATTTGTTTGAAATAAAAATAATTTTATCGTTCTTATTGTTATGAGAAAGTGCTTATGCCGAAACTAACATATTTTAATTATTCTAGATATATTAAAAAATATTATTTTTTTTTTTTAAAAATATGTCAGCTACGAAAGTATGTAATTGGTTAAAATATATTATCTTAAAAATAAATAATCCAAATAAATTGAGAAGAGTTTTATAACAAAATTACATAGGTCTTATATATTGTAGAGTTATTTGAAGTTAAAAATGGTAAAAAAATTTAACGTAATGTGCAATAATTTATAGTTTATGTACATAAATAATGATAGTATTTACAAATTAACTTTATTATTATTATTTATGTACATAAATGTACGCATGTGATCTATACATTAACGTAGTTAAACACAAATTTTTTATTATGATTTTTATTATTATGTAAGCCTACACATAAGTGACTGATATATAGATTATTAAAATACTTTAAATTTGAGATTTCGTTAGCAATTTAATACACATGGTCTAAATATAAAAAATTAGCAAGCAGTCGATGAAGTGTACATAACTATAGAAATGTCAACATATGAATATTTAGTTAAAAATAGAATTTTACAATGCAGATAATTTATTGAGACAAATGAATAATAAATTATCTTTGTTAATGTTACCCATGTCAACTATTTATGATATTTAAATTATATATTTCAATATTTAATTGAAAATTTCATTTGACTATTTTCTTTAAAAGAGCAACAATTTGAACACAAAATTAGACATAGTTGGTGGCATAAGAGATCTGAACCGTTGGATCTTTTTCTCCTTATATGGAGAGGTATAATACAAAGGGTGATCTAATGGTGGAGATTAACAGTACCCCAAATTATACCAAAATTTTGTATGGTGGGTAGCAACACTAACTATATGGTATCAAACATTCAATCCAAGTTTCAAAATCTGGATGAACTATTTATGCAGAAATACAGTAGGCTAATTCATGAAATACATACAACACATCTCCTAAATCTTGAAAAATCTAATGTACTTACATCGCTAATATTTATTATTATATACACAGTAAAGGACTTGGACACTCCATGCTTGAAAAGTATCCAACTGTATAGAGAACTCGACGTGAGCTTGGTTAATTCTTCACCTGCAGGTCAATTGAACTATGCACAATACAATTGTCAACATTTCTCCGGTCTACAACTCTTACATTTTTCTCATCCTGCTTCAAACAATCGTTCCATTCAGTCTACCTCATCGAACCCAGATTCGATCGGTGCCCCAGTCTTTTGCAACTTGTAATAATTAATAATCTAAAAAGATGCAGAAAAAAATAATTCAGAGAGGGTACGTAAAATAGTAGTTAGTAATATACAAGGGCGGACCCAGGGTGTGCTCAGCTGGGCTGCAGCCCACCCCATATCCAGCCCACCTTTACATAATATCTCGCTTTCCTTACAAATTTTCATTACTCCTTTTACATTTTCTTTTAATTCAGTCCACCCTGATCAAAGTAGTCCAGTCCTATCCAAAATTCTGGGTCCGCCCTTGGTAATATATATGATATTATATAATCAAAACTCAAATACAAACCTGAACTCATACTAATGAAATGTAAGACAAAATAAATGAATCCAACAAAACAAAATATGAAATACACCAAGTAACACTATTACAGCAATCTTTTCAGAAAGACGTTCATAGTAAACTTGCAACTAAATCAGTAAAATAAATGTAAATTTTCTACACTCGTGACCCATCGCTTTGATCTATACACGAACACATATATGGACAAAGGGGCAATCTATGGTGGCATATCCTTAGCTGCCATTAATTAGCAAACTGAACAAAATAGCATTTTCAGCTCATAACAGTACTGAACATGTGGCAGAAGGAAAAAAGTATAGATATACACCAAATAAAGAGTAAAAAAACATAATGAATCAAAGGCGATGATCAGTCCACTTATGCAAAAACCGATCATTATTGTATACTCTAGCTCACATATACTGAAAAATAGAAAGGAAAAATTACACCAATCACATGGCTTTAGCTTTAGAAAAATACATGGTCAACTTGCGTTCATGAAAGTATACACAAAAAAAAAAATCCTAGCGTGTATCAATCTGTAAAAATTAAACATCGTAAATGCCTATACATGACGACTTAGCATAAACTAACCTTGGGCAACATACAATGTTTGAAACAGTAGCCATATTGGGCCCCAAATCTTAAAGCTACTACTTGACAGTGCTTGATTTCATATTAGCTTTCATTCTTTGTCGGTTCCTGCAAAAATATTTCAGTCCACCTACAACTTGAAAACAAAATGATCAACTTATTCAAAGATAAAAGCGACAAATATTGCTAAAACTGTGTTCGACTATGCAAAAGCTTGGCATTCGGTAGCAGTGGAAAAAAGAGAAAAGAATATTTTTAACAGTATGTTACAACCTTCACATACAGTAACAATTATATTGATCTTCTGGGGTTGATAGTGAAAGTTTAAATGAATTGAACTAAAATATAACACTTTGAAAAATCATGTTTGTACATCTTAGGCATTCACCTTATTGTTGGAGAAAAAAAGCCTCAGTAAGGCCAAAAGTGTTTAGCCAAGTTATCTACAGCATAAAGAAGAAGCACGTTAAACAACAGAAGTCAACATAAACCGCGATACTGGCAATTGAACTGCTTCTATTGATATAAGCAGGGGTAAAAGAACAAAATTAGAAGGGTTTTCAGATATAGCTGTGTAGCTAGTTCTTTTAATCTCTTGTAAGTTATGGACACAGTGTCCAATTTCACAAAAATTAATGGCCTCAATCACTTTTGTGTCTATATTTTGATAAAGATTGAAAAAAGAACGGCATACACTACATATCATTTCACAAATATACAGTAGGGTTGAAAAAGAGCATAGTGCAAACTTAGATAACTCAAAAACACAATACAGATGTTATGTGAAAGCTCATAACCCTGCAAAAAATGTCAATACATACGAATCAGTTGATGGTAAAACAAATAAATCATGGTAAGTATCTAAAGCAGAAGAAATATTTCAATGCATCCATGGAGGAAAAGAGATATCTCTCTAGCAAAGCATAAAATAATGAAACTTCATTTACATATTTCATTTGATGAATCAACCATGTTCACATTCATACGTTGCATATATAAATCAAAAATATATGTTTAATCATGACAATAATAACGTTTACATTAATTGAAGAAGCTTTTCAACCCATTTTATGTAAATGAAGAGCGTAAAAGTAATGGATAAACTGATATTAGGTTTTAGATGTACCTGAAAAGTGGTTGCTTGATATAGAGTTTGCAGCTTTAGCCAATGACACTTCTGAGTAGTCATTCGATTCTTCATTTATATGTGTACGAATACGCATCTCTCTGTAATTCGAGGAATAACCATGAAATTTAAAAACCAAAGATCACGCTAACATGCAAGGAGAGAGCAGCATTGCTAACTCATCTTTTATAGTAAAATGTAGGTTAAACCCTTGCAAAAATCATAAATAGTTAAACATAGTGCACATTTATGTGAATCATATATACTCTTAGTATATGTAAAAAAACTTAAAGAGTGGATTAAAAAATCCAAAACGTAAAAAATTAAATAGAAAAGGCAAGGACAAAAAATAGGTCAATAAATGGTATCTATTATGATCTTTGGATAATTGTTAGTAATCATGGAATTAAAGCACATAATTTAAAAAATGAATCTATGAATGATATTGCTTGAGCGTAGAAAATTAATGAGTGCAATACTTCATACTTACCTAACTTTATATTCATTCCTAATGTAACTGCGGGTATATGTTCAAACAGATGCTTTGAATTTTTTGTGCGACATGCTTCGTTGTTAAAATAAGAACAGTGGTTAAATATGCATACTATTGTACCTTTCATGAATCAGCAAAGCTGATGTCAGCCAGGTAATTCTTGACAAACTAATTGGATAATTTCTTTATATAACACCACTGAATCCTAAAACGACCCATAAGATTAATGTCATAACGAATAAAAATGAACATACTTGTGCATCTATCATATATAAATGCAGAAGAAAGTAAATCTTATTCGATTTCATACCTGAACCACAAAATTACAAATAGAGAAATAGAAAAAACAAACGAAAAAATTTATAAATGTACCAGAAAATGTGCATGCATACAATAATACCTATGAAACCAAAACGTTAAGTATAAAAGTTTTCTTGATATACACGATGCCCTTTGAGCATGTAGACAGTAAACTACATTAACTTCAAATTTGTAATTATTCTTTTGCTACTTAGAGAGGAAGTAAAAAAATAAAAAAATAAAAATTTATTCTTACTCTCATACCTTGAAACAGGATTTTGTGGCATTAGTTAATTATGTTGAGATAAAATTAGATATGCATATGAGAATAATAGTCGAACTATCAAAGAGAGAAAAACAGAAAGTATACATAAAAGCAATACAGGTTTATATTATGATCTTTGTGTCAACATTAGGTTTTGTTTAATTATTTAAACTTATTTTCTTTCAATTGGTCAGGAAGTAACACTATCCACAATTTGAATTTTGGCAGATTTTTGAATAATTTTAATTATTAATAATGGCGAGTTGATATAATATTTGTTCTAGGCACACATTCAGTAATAATAGAGTGGCTGTTGTGAGTAAATTTTAAGTATCTAACAAATTTTAATATTTTTGCTGGAAAAATATAAGAGCACGATGTTGTTTACACAATGTTCAATTCAGATCATGCCAAAGATGTTTTGATATAGTAAACATGTTTCAACATAGCATGCAGAATGTTTTTCAATTATAGTCACAGATACACTATGTAAATGTAAAATCAGTAATAGAGCACATGCAGTTATGACAAATAGGGAGCATGTATTAGAAATGGTGTAAAACATATTCAGTCATAAAATCTACAGATGGTGTAATAGAAATTCATCCGTGTCGATTAGGGAAAATATTCAAATGATCCAGCAAAGGAGAAAAAAATTTGAAAGCTAATTTGTTACTAAATAAGATAAATTTAGTACTTCATACTCCAAATAAAACAAAAAATGCAATACATACAATCTATATACTATCTCAACTATTGATTGTTCTTTTTGGTAAATGGCTTATCTGCTCATACATATGCGTAACTTTAAAAAAAAAAAAACTAAATGCTGAAATTTGCATAGAATGGTGTAAGTAAAAAAAATGAACAAAGACAATGGTAAGATATTTAGAATCATTATCTACACAAAATGGCGGTCTTCAAAAAACAATCAAATATGACTGATCCATGAAGATCTTAGATTATGTTCTTTCAATTAGTTGGCATTGCTTGTAACAACACTTGAACTTAAAGCATGTACTGTTTCAGTTATCCAAATCCATATTTTCGATAATATTTATAGGCATAGCATGTTTCAGATCCAACCCGCCTTCGCAAGAAAACACATGTAATGCTGTGAAATAAATTTTTGATATATAATTTGTAAGTTAATGTCTGTTCATAACCAGATTTATTTTTGTTTTTACATGATTGCATTATTGATTATTGAATTCTCAATATTATAGTTCATGCATATACACACATCAGTTTATAGATACATTATTTTAAGTTGACCTCTAACAAATGATGTCTTCTTACTTGATTGAGATCCCACGGATCATGCAATTAAAAGTTTCTTACTTGTAAAAATCAAGCGGTATGTTTTCATAACATTGTATATGTGAAATGTTACATGAGTATAGTATTATATTTCCTTAAGTACACAGGTTTACACACTTTATGTACTATATATTATCAAATACATATTGCTTTCAATTAACTAAGCAACACAACGTAGACAGGGAGAGCAACTTAACTTACAACTTAATTATAATACCGAAGGAATTACGTTTGTAAGTTTGAACTAGAGCGTCGTTCGTACCTATATCGACATTTTATTCTTGGAAATACAAGCAGTAAGAAGCAACAAAGAGAGATGCTATTCTTCAATGTTACACATGCCTTGACTGCGAACTAACACAGCCTTATGCCTGTCCATCTAAAACAGTCAAATCAGTTTCGTATCCGCTGTCATCTTCGGACTGCAAGAGATGACGCCCTCCATGGACATAGCGGCCTACTGGCCTTTTATACATCTCGTCATCGGCGTCGTACCCGGAACCTCCTGACAAATGTCTTCCTTCACCGTCATGTGAGGCCGAGTGCTTCTCGTTGTCTCCATGGTATTGGTAACCAAAATAGGGTTGCAAATTATGCTGAACTTTGCTTTCATGGTTTTGCAGCAAATGGCGAGCATCTACTATGACCAACGCCAGCAACATCATAGCCATGACCAATACTTTGCTCATCGTGAATGCCACTGTTGTTATATTCTTTTTTACTTTGTTTCTTCTTGTTGTGAATGCATTGTAGGCATTTGCATGATAAATATATAGAGAGAATGCATGCATGAGATATCTAACTGTGATGGAAATTAGTGGTCTCCGCAATTGATGTATATTACCGAGGCTATGAGCTTCGGCTGTCTGTTATTTTGATGCTTCCTTCGTGGATATCGAGATCCCCAGTAATTTCCAAAATCTGAGCCGGCCAAGCTGTGCCTAGGCAAAATGATTAAAGATACAAGGTAGCATTTTTATTCAGAAAAAAAAGCCTTCTGGAAAACACACATGGGAAGGTCAAAACTATATTTTAGTTATTTATTATTAATAATTATTTATTTGTTTTTGAGGGGATTAAAAAAAAAAAAAAACTTCATTACACTTCAACTTTTTTTTTACTTCCAAGGAATTAAAATCTAGAAGCAAAGAAAGAAGGAAAATACATAAGAGTAAAAAAGAAGTTACAAGACATAGAAATCATGGACACTGGATCCGTGTGACTATCTGATTTAACATGTGAAAATATGGTATAATTGATGCATGTATATTAAATATTGTATAGTGTGAAGCTGTTCCTGATTGAATGTCAGTGGATAGTGGGATACAAAGGCAACTCCAATGAATCAAGCATTAAAGATTCGTATTCAGCATGCTGAATCTTCAACGTTAAATGGGGGATAAATCCGAATGGTTGGGCGTCCATGGACGTCCGGCGCTAGACGTCCATAAAACGAACGTCTAGATTGAGATGCTCATTTTATAGGTGCATAAAATTCGAAAGCCCATAAAATAGACGTCCAACCCCTCTTTTCATGTTTTACGGCTCGTATTATTGCACACTCGTAGATATTCTCTTTTTGTTTTATTTTAATGTGTTTAATTATTGATGTTCTGATCTATTAGGGCCGACAATTAGGAACGTATGCCAAAAAATCAAACCAATTCAAATAGAATCGAACTCGATGAGTCTCGGGTCGGATTTAAGTGAAAAATAAAATAAAGATTTGATGAACCCGACCCGAAAAATACGACCTAAAAATATTGAAATATATGTATTTTTAATGTTACTATCCAACCAAACCCGAAACGATCCGACCCTACCCGAGCCTAACCGAAGTCTAGATCGGGTCGGGTCAGATCCAGATTTTTGAAATGTATAATTTAGACTCGATAAAAGCCAACCTGCATAGAACCAAAACTCGTCGAGTCGGATTCGTGACGTTGGATCAGGTCTAATTGTCACCTCTATGATCTACGTAGCTACTGTGTGTTCATATTATTCCTTTTTAAATCTAAATACATTGCTTAAAGCATAAATTCTCTTAATAAAATGATTAATCGATTAATATTTTAGAACTACATGCATAGTAAATTGATAAGAACCGTTAAACATACAACATAAATAAACTACACATTATGTTGAATATGTAATTCTTCTAAAGCATTTCTAAGATGTGTTATCTCTTGTTCCAATTCATTTGCATATATGATCTCCCTTGGACATAAACGGTCGTCCACCCATTTTGAATAATTGCAACCGTTGGGACAATATGGACGAAGCTGAATTCTACATTCAATATTTTCTCTATCTGCCCTTACGACTATCTCGACTGCATATCTGCAGTAGCAACAAATATGGCATGAGTCAATCTCTTTATCATATGGAGGTTGAACAACTACAACTTGGTGTACCTCTTGTTCGTACAAAAGTTGAACAACTGAAAATTGTTATATTGTTTGTTGAGATGGAGTTTGAGCAATCAAAACATAATCAACCACTTGTTCGTACAGAGATTCTAAAGGCTCCTAAAATCTTAGTTGCTCAAGATTTGGGAACTCAGGATGGACGTCTTCGTAGTGCTTCTCTTGATACTCGATAAGCGACTATCCATTGGCCACCAGTCAAAATCAGTAGATGAAGGCCATGAAGGCATTGTTGTCGGTACACAAAGGGGTGAAGAAGGAGATTAGTTGAGTAAAGAATTATGAAGAAGAAAGAGTTTACAGTTCATATTAATATATGTAAAGGTTTTTGAATTCAAATTTGTGATTCTCTACCTATTGAGGATATAAGTGTTGAAATGACTACACATTGCACACTGCTAAAGCTGTTGAAATGACCACACATTGCATACTACGGAATAATAGAGATCATGATACTATATAAAGTGAGGACGACCCACGCAATCACATTGTAAACTGTTGAAATGACTACACGATACACACTGTAAAAGTTGTTGAAATGACTACACACTTCATACTGTAGATTAATAAAGATAATGAAATTGTATAAAAGAGAGGACGTCGACCCTCATAGGCACACTGCTAAAGCTGTTGAAATGACTTCACACTATACACTGCAAAAGCAGTTGAAAGAACTCTATCTAACTATATAAAATTATCTTCTTCCTTCGTTAATTTAAAGAAAAAATTTCTAAACTAAAATGTCCACCATCAATTGGTCTTCTTCAGAGTTACCTGTACGCGTGAAAGCATCATCGATGTTGATCGCAGTCATGAAATTATGCTACAAACATATGTGCTTGTAAGTCATGAAATGTTTTGGAATATGGTGAATGAAGCTTACAACATTCTCCCTGATTGCCCTAATAAGCGGTTATATGCAGATACCAAAAAACATATGGAATTTTTATGAGCAAGTGTGATCGTTATCATAAGATTATCGAGGAAGTTGAAGAAGAAAATATTTTTGAATCAAGACGTTTTACTTTTGACTAGCGTTATCTGTTAGAGTATGGATCGAAATTTATCGGTCATGAATCATATGAACTTCGATATAATTAGCTAACACGCTTCGGCTTTGAATAACCAGGAATGCTGATCGGCTATTTGTCTTCTTGTACCTTGATTTTGTGTTTAGCAACTGAATATTCTTAGCATCTCATGTAGTGTGTTTTTGCGTTGTAGAATTTTTGGTATGGGTATTAAATAACGTTTAGCATTGAATATTCAAGAAAATGAAGTGTCCATATTTTTAAAAAAATTAAGTTAATTAATTCTTTAGGTTTGGATAACGAACTAACAAACCGTGATATTTCAGAAATTTTGTTTTTGACATTTTTGAAAATGCTTAAGATAAATTCAAGATCCATCAATTTTGTCGAAAGTCATAGTCCAATAGATCCCCAAAATCTAGTTTTAAAGAATTCTGACTTATTTTGGATCTTAATTATCGATTTGAACTTCAAAATGGAAAATTATGAATTGCTGCTACATGACGACTATGATTTAGTTAAATTTAATTATTCATATAAATCAAACAAAAAAAATTAAATTAAATTAATTTTATTTCTAAATTGACGATACATGAACCACACTGAGCAAAACAACATGGCTACAGTATCGGATGTGACCATACATTGTCACGCCTTGTCCTCACTCGTACTAGTTACGAATTATTGGATGAACGAAAAAACATGGCTACAGTGTCGGATGTCATCAAGCATTGTCATGTGTTGTCTCCACTTGTACATCAGCATATGACTGAATACCCTTAAAGCATCAACATTATAAGATTGTCTAACATAACTTAATTTTATCATATTCAATTCATAAATCAAACAACTTTGCTCAATAACAATGTCTGGCAGTTTACTCAAAGCTATAGTGCTTTGCGATAGTGATTCATAAGAAAAAACCTATGAACTAGCATATCAGCAAGAAGAAGAGGAACTACATGAAATTTACCGCAAAGCATACGGTTCAACTTCTGGAAAACATGGTGGCTCAGTCTTTGGTCTAAAATACATCAATCGTAATCACTAAGAACCAGATACCACCAAGCCATGTGAGCATGTAGCTGACCCCACATCGTCAGTAGCTCATCACTACCAAACAGACGTGCCTTGCATCCTGTAACAATTGGGAATTTTTCTCGATCCGAATCGATCGCTAAACCGACCAAGACCGTTTGAAACCCCTGATTGTTTTGAGAACACGACAAATCGGAACACAAACAGAAGAACATTTCATTGCATATTACGACAATTCCATCAGAATACAAGAATATACAGAGTACGAATAAATATAATACAACAGAAAAATATCAGAGATTAAAATACATTACATAGCAGCGGAAAATAATACAAAACACAACTGAAAGAGATATACGGATACAGAGCCTTCCGGATATCTTTCCAACTGTAAATCAGGATCCTGTGAATATAAATCTGCAAAACCAAAACTACAAGCTGCCCGTGCGGAAAATAGGGGCACCCAGAGTTTAGGTTAAAACAATAAACTCCAGGTCAGTCATGTGACTGGTGTGAGAACTGAAACAGTTATTAATCTTTATTTTAAAGTTAGGTAAATCCAGGGACCACGCCGTATAACACGGAACGGGTTTCCTCCCAAGAATACTAGTGCATAAAACAACAGCGCAATGTTAAAATAAAGAACAATGAAGCTATTATAAGACCCAGGTCCCATCACACAATGCAACACAAGCCGAAGGATAGGGTTTTACCTTATAATAGCCAAAGAATGCTTGATACGCTAAATTTCATCTTTTATTATTACTATAAGTGTATAGTATTAAAACAATTTCAATCATAAGTATCAATCATAGACGGCATAAGTGCCCCATACCACTATGTCGCCATATATAGGTTCTGTAATCAAAACCGCAAAGTCACGTATTGCAAGTTGGATTTCCATCTGTGAACCGAGGCAAGGGATCGTCCTCACTGCTTCAAGACTCTCTAGCCCGAGCCTCAGGAACAGCCGCAACTGCCCCATGGATCGTCAGGGTCGCTCCACCGATGTGGATTATTATGCTTGAACACAGCGTTTCCCCGCCCTTTGGGGCGTAAATGCGCCAAATGACTCCATCAGCTCCACATAGTCACCGATATATCTGAGGCGCCTCGCAATCCAACAACCACACAGGAGAAAATAATGTAAATGTCAGGGCTGGTAGGTCACTGACACCACCCTAGCTAGAAGGAAACGCATGTCCTCCCTGAGGTCCTCTCCCGTTTCTGGTTCACAACCGGGGTGTGAGGCTCGCGAATTAACGCTACACAAAGCTATGCCACACAGGCGGTGCTTTGATCATCAACCACAAGACTTTGCTTTTCAACAGAAGCCTTGATCATTTGCATCTCAGCATGCCACACAGGCAATTCACGCTATGCAACCGATATCAGTCACACAGAATGAAATCCAATGTTAGACACACAGTCCATTTACAAGTCCGTTCTGGGTCTGAACGAAACCAGAGGCACCTTGTACCTCGCATATCCATCGATCTCCAAGTACGTCTGGACGATCACCAATTGATTCCCTCCTCTTGAGTGTACATCCCAATCAAGATCACCAGTAATTATCCAAACGATGTGAAGACCTCGTCTTTGACCACCGTCTTCATCCTCGACACACCGTCGAATCAGTTATTCAGAATGGGATAAACCCGGTCTTTCTGAATAACTCGCGTATATAATAAACAAATGTTACACAAACACAACATACGCCTCATTCCAATTCAGAATATTCTTTTATTCAAATATTCTTATACTTTGGGAAAGGTTCCCATTAATTTTATCAAAGATAAATTCTTTAAATTTATTCTTTAATCTTCTTTTGAATATCAATTCAAACCAAATTATGGTTTATCCAAACTAGTCGGGATTAGCGAACCTTACCGAAGTAATCATTTGTTAAATTTCCCAACTCCAACCTATTCATCCCATGAAGAAAAACTGGCCATACTTCATATCTAACACCACGGTGTTATTGGTAAATTCAATTATCATTTCACCTTCAAATCTAATTAAAGATTTAACTATCGCCTGGAACAAAACTGGTGATACTCCATTCTCGATCATTTCAATCTAATCAAAGATTCATTTAAAACTCCACTTGGTTTTAATCATCTCAAAAATCAATATCCTGTCTTTAACTGGGTTAAAGAACCAATGTCATCTAAAACATGATAAACCCAAAAAACCAATTTAAATTCAATTCCAATTAAATACTAATTAACTGGACAATTTCACTAAATCTTAATTAAAAGATTTATTCTTTTCTAAACTGGGTTCAAGAACAGTGTTATTTAAGACACCATTCACGACGAACCCAAAATCCCATTTGATATTAAATACAAGGCTCTGAATAGAAAATATATCGGCTTATATTCAATATCAAATTCTGAAACCAACAAATATTGTATTGGAAATAACGATATAAATATATCTTTCAAATTTCCACAACCATATCTGTAAAATCACGAAATCCAACATCGAAATATTCCGAAAATAATTTCAATTCAAATCCATTCCAATTCGTATATTGGAAATTCTGATTATTCTTAAAACCACTTATAATCCAATTTATTTATTCAAAAACATTGGATTATAATTCCAGTTTATAACTAGTTCATTTCGATAAAAATATATTTTTATCCTTTTTAAATATGGGATTTTTCACCCTAATTCTTTCTAAATCATTTATTATGATTTTACACAATTATTGATATTTTTAATAATTTTATCAAGGCCCGTACAGTCGATTTCCAATAACGGTCGTCGAACTGCACTTACAACGACCTTTTCTAAATTTGATTTGGACATAATTCCAAATCCAACCATTAGATTTCAAATTTCTAATATTCGTTGGAAAGCTCTTTTCGATACGAACCCAACGGTTCCAGTTTTAGGAGAATCTGACGGTCGGATCTCCCGTAATATCCATTCGAAGTCAATGGTCGAAATTTGCGAACTGCCGCAGCGCGGCGCGTTCTATTCAGGCTACTATATATATAATATATATATATATATATTATATATATTACGTCGATTTCCTTTCAAAACATATTTTATAAATTGTTTTAAATTCATTTTCAAAACGATTTCAACTTCATATTCAATTTCTAATCAAAATTGAATATTCCATATCATCGGTATATAAATGATAATATTTTCAAAACATTAGATTTTGAAATCAATTCCTTTTCGATATTCATTATAAAAATGAATAAAATTGATATAAATATCGTTCCCGTCAAAATGGCGTCAATCTAATCAACACGGCTATATATATTTCAATAACTTTGTTATTCTATTCAACAAATGAATATTTTCTTCAACACATGAATTTTCTCAACACATGAGTATTTTCAACACATGAATGGTTTCAACACATGAATATTCTCAACACATGAGTATTGTCAACACATGACTAGTTTGTTTATTCAACACATGAATATAATTTATTTTCTAAATTGGAATGAGACCCACTCAATTACCATATAATATTATTTATATGGATTCTGTACAACACATGTATATAATAGCAATGATAAATAATCAACCATCATCCAAAGTGCACCACACAACTGCATAAGCATTAAATATAAATAATTAACGCTTACACAGTCTGTCAACCCATCGATTGACATACAACTAAACAATCGGGATTAGTGTATGTCAAATCATCCCAATACCCAGGTGGGGTTTCAGTCAACAAACACAGATTTTATTTGTGCAGCTGGGCGATGTATAAAATTTATTATCCCAATCAATATCCTTCAAATGGGTGTACATAAACAAATCGTCTGATTTGTAAATGAATATTTATTTATTCACATTCACGTTAAATTTATATTTTTAACGATAATAATTTATTTCAACACATGAATATATTTCCATTCATTCCACATCACAATCAATTTTCACCACACAACAAAATCAAACAAGTCGTCCATGGTCTGTGGACAACGGGTGTCGGGTGCTGCTAAGCACCATCTACATCCTAGTATATATTTTAACTAGAAAACAAGAATTAAAGTGAGAAGTTCTCACCGAGGTTTCCACTCCTCCATTTTATTTCTGAAATGTAAAACAGTCTGGATTTGCCCGTACTTCCAACGCAGTCGTCTTCACGCTGTTGATAATAAAAATTATATTTTTAGTGCTTCATTCCAATAAATAAAAATCATATTTTTATTCTTTCTATAATATAAAAATCATATTTTTATTCTTTCTATAATATAAAAATCATATTTTTAATACTAAGTAAATCATATTTTGATCGCTACTATCATATAAAAATTATATTTTTACATGATCTATTATATAAAAATTCTATTTTCAATCTGCTACACATATAAAAATCGAATTTTTATTTCGTTACAACATATATAAAAATCACTAATTTACATTGCTAATAAACAAATAAAAATCATTGCTTTACACAAATCAAATAATAAAAAATATATTTTTACATAGCTGAGAATTATATTTTTACATAGCTATAATATGTAAAAAAATCAAATTTTCATAATGCTTTCACTATAAAAAAAACTGAAATTAAAAACAAATGTTTTATATGGAAAAACTGAAATTAAAAAAATGCTTTATATTATTATTTTTAAAATTACCTTTGCAATTGAAGAGGGGGCTTTTGTTGAGTTCGTCGGAGGGCAGGCATGGGCTTTGGCCACAGGGGGCGGGGGCGTCGAGGTTGCGATGGGCGGAGGAGTTGAGCGCGATCCCCTTTTTCTTTTCTGATAATTGATTTAGAAAATAACGAAGAGGGGGGGGGGGTTGACTTCGGGTAAGAGAGAATAAGGGGGTAATTTGAATTTTATATACTTAATTAATTAATTCCCATAAAGTTACTTTTTTTCGATCTCCAAACGAGGCCTACCGCTTGTCGCCCATAGCACATTACCCCCATTCCGAACACAATGGGATATGTATCGTAAGCTGATTCGACTGTTTCGCTCAGTTTCCGTCAAAATCAAAATATAAATTAATATATTGAATTTGAATGCACATTTCAATTTACTGGGGCCATATACGGACTCTAAAAATTCCCGAAAAATATTTTCTAGCTTCGTATTAATGATATGGTCCTAACAAAACTATTTTCGTCAAATTCTAAGATCGTTTGAAAAATGGTCATTTTCTGGTTGATCGAAATTGACAGAAACTGTCAAAACACGTTTTCTTTCCCCATGCTCACATATTAATTTAGAAAATTATGAATTTTGGAATCTAGCAATAACTTGACATCACAGATCCAACAAAATTGGTTTCGTTGAAAATCAAGATCGTTTGCAAAATTTCCATTTTTAAGGGCTATATTTTCCATAGCGACTATTCTGAATTTTCAACTGGGCGTAACTTTTGATTCCCGCTATGAAATTTCAATTTTTCGGATTCATTGGAAAGATATTTTCAAATAGATTCTAATATTTTTGGTTTTGCTAAAATCCGGTTTATTTTGAATCCTGTACATTCATTTGAAGTTTGAAATCGAATCTTCAAACTACCGCGCCATTTTCAATTCCTTTTATATTTAAAATAAAATATTTATATTCAAACGATGATTCAAATAAATATATACGTTCTATTTCTATTCAAAATAAATTTCTCGTCATTATTATTTAAAATAATTCATTTTAAATATTCAAAATTCATTAAAATTGCCAAAATAAAAATTTTAAATTGGTACAAATTTCCGGGTTATTACACATCTCTCCCTCTACCATTCATCTCCATCATCCACTGAGTTCCATATCCTCGCAAGAGCGTCGTCAACTTGCCTTTTATCAATGTAGTGCCCTTGCCACCGAAGTTAGCAACTGTAGCTATTTATTTGTCGCGTATACTATACTATTTTATCAATGACCAAAACATGACTAGGCTATGCTAATGGCAAGGGGACAATGATTGTGCCAACTTTTCGTGAGTCTCCTATAGCTTTCAAAGGGAAGGAGGTTGTCATTTATCAGGTTTTGCGAGTATAAAGTGTGGGTTCGACTTTTATCACCCATGTTACTGTAGCTGAATTTGAATGGGAGAAGGTGCATATGAATTTGATGTGGGGATATTTGTTTGGTTTTAGTTTTTTATAAGCTTAAGACCTGGTGTTCTGATGTGTATATCTGTTACATACATGGTATGATCAACTGACACAATTGTTTTTCTGTTAGGATCATTTTAGAATTTCAAACAACATGAAACTGGTTTTATGGAAATGAGGTATTGTTGAAAATTTGGCATTTGTTAGGATTTTGGATCGGCTTCAAATCAAAGATGAGTGTTTAATCTCACTCGTGACGTGCTAATTTTTTATTACAAGCTTGATTGAATTTCTGAAAATGATACAGTTTATTTAAAGTGAATAGTAGATATTTATGTAAGTATGGAAATATCTGCAATTTTTTGATGTAAGTGCATGAATGTGTGCAATTATTCACTGAATAATTGCATAAAATTTATGCACATATTTAGTAATTTAATTTTAAGGACTTAATTTACATACTTTTTAGGAAGGAGGATTGGGGTATTTTGAAACTTAATAGAGACTTTAGCTAAACTGTCCCTTATTTAAATGTCATTCTGGAATTTGAATTGACATCGAAATAGAATATGACTTTTAATTGACACCCTATATGCGATAATTGAAATGGATGTGAAATATTAGTTGATTGACTATTTGAAAATTTTGATATATTTTAAACTGAATTTGAATGGATTAAATTTGAATTGCCAATTAATTGACATTTATTTGAATTGATATTTAATTATCACTGAAACTGAATCACCAGTTAAACATTGACATTTAATAATTAGTGACTTATGCAATATGCTGGTGATTTTGGATGGAAATTGCATGTGTATACTTATTGGTTGTTAAGAAGATTGATTGTGTGCTATTTTTGATGGTTACCAACTATAATTTATACCCGTTGTTACGTTGTATATCGTTAAAATTGTGACGGCCCACCCCGCACCAGCCGACATTTCCAATGAAGGTGTGTTGTGTCAATGCCCGACTAGCACGGGAAGGTCGCCAAAGAAAGGAAAAGAAAGGAAAGGATACGATGAACTAACAAAGAACCTGCAGAATGTCTTACAACGCATGGAATAAAATATAATAATAACATACTTGACATAAAACAGGCGAGACAGTGCATAAGCTGAAAACTAAACCATAATCATCATAGCAGCGGAAATTCAAAATACAACTTATTACAACTCCAACATACTATCTCTAAAGCAAAGATAAATGTACACTACTAATGCCCGAAGTAGTGACCAGCAGCGACACAGGGAGAATATCTATATATGTCATACATGGAAGCCTCCTGCTCGTCTCCGGTACAGCTACTCATGCATAATCATCTGATCTGTCTCTAGTCTGCCCGTTTAAGAGCACCCAGAGTAATAAGAAGAGACATAAAACTCTGGGTCAGACAAAAGTCTGGTATGAGCAATAAGCAGCAAAACAGAACAATAACAGTTATACTAAACCATACTTGAACCTGGACCTACAACCAAAGAGTTAGCACAATAGGATGTACAATACTCTAAGGTAACACTAACATATGGTGTAAATATACAGGGGTGGGGTTGTGCATGTCATAGTGATGACAAACAATCAAGCATAGCAACCATCCTCACATCTCTCACTCAATGCATAAAGCATACGTTATCCACCGCTTTGACCACCCAATTCCTTTGCTATGATCACTCTGCCCCATGGAGTCATGGCGACTCCACTGCATGGACCATAACCACTAATCCCTTGCTATGTCCACTCTGCCCCATAAAGTCATGACGACTCCACTGCATTGGCTCATAGCCATGCTACGATCACTTTGCCCCATGGAGTAGTAACTACCCCACTGCACTGATCCGTAGCCTAACATCCGTCTTGGTGGTGAATCAAAGTTATGGACGTCGATAACTCCTTAGCACACGTCCCGCAACAAAGCCCAACTCATGAAGCTAACTCGTTGGTTCCCAGCTGGATCCTGAGTTCTACTTCCAATTTGGACTACGTTTGCATCTTGGGTTTTGGTCTCCTCTGGATCGGTTCGGTCCTTCTTCACTTCTTCAGTTCGGTTCGGTCGTGATTATCCCTCTTTAGCGGTTCGTGGTCCTCGAAGTGGCTCGTGGTGCTCCGGTCCGGCTCGTGGGAACTAGCTCGAGCACTCTGGTTTGTGGTCAACATCAAGTTCGGATCGTGCTCTTCAGTTTGTGGTTGATCCTTCGGGTCGGGTCGTGACCAAGCTTCATGGTTCGGGTGTGCTCCGGTTCGTGATTCGTGTGTGCGAGCGGTTCGGATCGGAGGACTTCAGTGGCGAATGGATCGGAGATAGGTGGATCGTGAGCTCCTGGTAGGATCAGTTCGTGGCACATACGCTAGGTCGGGTCGTGATGCATACTTCACGAGTGGGGAGAGGCGATCCAATCCACATTCCTGCACTGTTTCCTACGACTTTTCCAGCAAGTGTTTACGCCACACGACGGTATTTTAGACCAATCTAACTATTCTGAGTGATCATAAATCATACCATAAAGTCATAGCAAGACGTACGATCATCCAAAATAGCAAAACAACAATTTAACATGTTTATACGGATCAAACATACCTAAAAACCCATGATTTTCCCTTAATCCCCCTGGATCATGTTTAAGCATACAATTAGCAAAACTTATCCAATTTAGCCCAAATTTCTATCAAAGCCCTAAATTAATATTTTAGAATTTTACAAATTTTTCCAGATTTTTCTGAGTTATAATTTCGCTAATTAACACTAATCACCCCTAATTAGCCGTAATTAGTGAGAAACAAAGCAAATCACTCACCTTAGCCACAAATAAATCTTAGATCTGAAAATATCTCTGATTTGGGTTGAATCTCTATGCAACATAGTAGTTCTATTCCAATTTGATGCTAATTTGCCTTGATTTGATGTAGATTAGGCTAAAACTTGATTGAACGGTGATTAGAAGGTGCTTTGGGTGTTCGAGGCCATTATTAGGGTTTCTAAGAGGTAAATGACGGCTAGAAAACTGAAATAGAATGAAAACCTAACTCATTTCAGCCTCCCCATAACCCTAATCCCGAAATGGGTTATGGACCCATTTGCTAATTACCCTAATCAGCCCACTTAAGAAGTTTTTCACCTTCTAAACCTTGTTTCAGCCATATCTGCCAAACGGGTAGTCCGTTTGGTAAATATGACCACTCTACGGAATTATAAACCATCATCTGAATCCAATGGAAGTGGTTTTAGGTCAAAACACCTTACCAATCAAAAGTTATGGCCGAAACAATATCAGCTAAGAGCAAATGGTCATTTAAAAATCGACAAAAATCATGAACATGGGAAATGAATCCGATAGTCGTTTCCCAAAACCACACAACTATACAACTTCGTATGAGAAAGAAATAAATATTCTACGATCCTTCGATGCGTAGAATGCGGGTCGTTACGTTCTCCCCCTTAAGAAATTTCACCCCCAAAATTCCTCAACTAAGAAACAATCATTGGGTCCCGCATGCCTACCGGACATATTTCACAATCAAACATACAAAACAAACAAAACAAATCTATCCTAGCATGCGGAAAGACTAAATCGAAATGAAAACCTTACCAAGCAAAGAGTTATGGGTACGTCTCATTAATGCTCTCCTCTGTCTCCCAAGTACAGTCATTCTCATCCTCGCCCCATTGAGCCTTGACTAGATTCACCGCTTTCCTTCGAAGTTTCTTCGTATCATGCTCGACAATATGAATCGGCTTGCGGTTCCCAACCGCCTCGGGTTCTACTTCAACATCATCCAACTGATCAGGTGAAATAGCTACATCGGGGCCGTGCACAAATTTCCTTAACTGGGAAACATGAAATACGTTATGAACTCCCGCCATCTTGTCTGGTAACTCAACTTTATATGCCAAATTCCCAACTTGCTCAAGAACTGGGAATGGACCGACAAATCTTGGTGTCCACTTGCCTTTCCTACCAAATCGTATTACGCTCTTTAATGAAGAAATCTTGACAAAAACCAAGTCGCCAATGGAGAATTGTAAATCTCTTCTCCTCTTATCAGCATAACTCTTCTACCTATCTTGGGCAATCTTCATCCGTTGTCGGATAACCTTGATCTTATCTGAGGTTTCTTTTATCACATATGGTCCAAGCACAAATTTCTCACCGGTTTCTAACCAACATGACAGTGAGTTGCACAGTCTTCTGTACAAAGCTTCAAATGGAGCCATACCAATACTGGACTGATAACTATTATTATATGAGAATTCAACCAGATGCAAATGGTCATCCCATGATCCAACAAAATCTAATATGCAAGCTCTTAAGAGGTCTTCTAATACTCGATTCACCCTCTCTGTCTGACCGTCGGTTTGAGGATGGTACGCGATACTGAGATGTAATTCTGATCCTAACGCCTCTTGTAAGCTCTTCCAAAATCCACTAGTAAACAACGGATCTCGGTCACTCACAATGCCTTTGGGTACTCCATGAAATCTCACTACCCACTTCATATATAGTTCTGCTAACTTAGCTGCTGTTCTATTCGACTTGACAGGTATAAACCTTGCACTCTTGGTCAATCGGTCCACAATCACCCAAATGCTATCATGGCCCGATCTAGTCCTTGGTAGCCCATCAATGAAATCCATTGAGACTTGTTCCCATTTCCATTCTGGAATTTCTAATGGTTGCAACAAACCATTAGGTTTCTTTTGCTCAGCTTTAACTAACTAGCAATTCATGCACTTGGATATAAACTTCCCAATGTCTTTTTCATCCCTTCCCAGTTGTAGGTCTGCTTCATGTCTCGATACATTTTATTACCACCGAGATGTATAGTCATTTTTGAGCGATGACATCCTCTAAGTACTTCATCTCTTAATCCATTGACATTGGGTACAACTAGTCTCCCATTCTTTCTAAGCCATCCATCTCGATCAAGCCCATACTTGTTCATCTCCTCGTCGATACCCATCTCTAGATTGGAGATGATTTCCAACAAGTTAGGATCGTCCCTCTGACTGGAACCAATCCGCTCAATCAAAGTGGGTCTGATCATCAAACTTGCTAAAATCTTTGGATCCAATTCGTACTTTGGTCTGAAATCATACCCAGCGATATACTCCAGTTGCTTCCACTCAAGAAACATAGCCCCTAAACTGACATGTGTTCTACTCAATGCATCAGCTACTACATTTCTCTTTCCTGGTGTATATGCGATATCGAAATCATAGGAAGTCAAGAATTCTAACCATCTCTGCTGTCGGAGATTTAGATCCTTCTGGGAGAAAAGGTACTTTAATGACTTATGATCGGTTAACAACTCGAATCTTTCTCCCAAGAGATAATGTCTCCACATCTTCAACGCGAACACGATCGCTGCCAATTCCAAATCGTGGATGGGGTATCTTTTCTCATGCGGTTTCAGTTGCCGACTAGCGTAAGCTACAATCCTACCTCCTTGCATCAATACAACACCTAGTCCGGTACCACATGCATCTGTATATACTGTAATCTCTTCACTCCCTTTAGGAATGACTAACATTGGCGCACACGTCAACTGTTCCTTTAGACTCTTGAACGCATTCTCACACTTTTCGTCCCAGACGAAAGCTTGATTCTTCTTGGTCAACTGAGTCAACGGTGCCGCTATCTTGGAGAAGTCTTGGATAAACTTACGATATTATCCAGCCAATCCCAAGAAACTTCTTACGTCTCTTGCATTCTTGGGCGTAGACAAATTTTGTACCGTAGCCACCTTCGCAGGATCCACGGCAATACCATTCTTTGAAACAACATGGCCCAAGAATCTCACTTCCCTCCTCCAGAAGTGACACTTAAAAACTTTGCTTTCAACTGGTGTTTTCTCAACACCTCCATCACTATCCTCAAATGTTCCTTGTGTTCTTCCTCTGTCCTCGAGTAAACCAAGATATCGTCCACGAACACAAGAACAAACTTATTCAATTGATCTTTGAATACTCTATTCATAAGATCCACAAAACATGCTAGTGCATTGGTCAACCCAAATGGCATGACCAACCACTCATAGAATCCAGACGGCGTCCGAAAGGCCGTTTTAGATATACTCTCATCTTCCACCCTAAGCTGATGGAAACCTGTCGCGAGATACAACTGGGAGAACACTCTCGCACCACTCAACTGATCAAACTAATCATCTATCCGTTGTAGAGGATACTTGTTCTTCCTCGTCACCTTATTCAACTGGCGGTAGTCCACACATAAACAAAGGGAACCATCTGCCTTAGTAGCAAACACAACTGGTGCTCCCCACTCAGAAACACTTCTTCTGATAAATCCCTTCTTCAAAAGATCGCTGCTTACTTGCACCCTGAGCTCTCACTGCTCCCTTGGTTCCATACGACGAAGTGGCATCACTATAGGTCTGGCATCTTTCACTAAATCAATACGAAACTCAATCTCTCGGTGTGGTGGAAGTCCGCTCACTTCCTCAAAGACGTCCGGATATTGGCCATCCACGAGCACATCTGACAACTCATCATGCGGGATATCGAGAGAATTTAGAAAACTAGCCATTACTTCATCACTAGGTAGACCACCAAACACTACCCTCCGCCCATCATCCGCTCTAACTGCCACCAAAAACAGTCACAGTCTACCACCATCCCGTACCTTTGGAGCCAATCGACTCCAAAATAATGCCAAACCCAGTAAACCCCAAAACAAAGCAATCACAAACAATCATACATCAATGACTTGATAAGACCACATTACGAAAAATCATACCAAGGTTAGTCGAACCGCCAATCGGGTTCGCCACCGCTAAAGGTCTATCTACTATCTCGGGATCCAATCCCAACCTATCTACCAGGTCACTAGATATGAAGGAACGGGAAGCCCAAGTAGCAAACAGTACTCGAACAGGAACATCATAAACAGAAAGCATACCTTGAATGACGACATTCTTTCCTTTCTCTGCTGCAGTTGGGGCATTCGACGAAGAAGGAACATCATTAATAGCATATGCTTCCACTATCTGCTTCTCTTTGGGGGGTTGCGGACACTTATCCTTGTGATGTCCCACTTGGCCACAGTTGAAGCACTTCCTATCCGCTGGCTTTGCTCGACATTCTTTAGCATAATGGCCCTTCTTGCCATAGCTAAAGCACTCAACATCTTTCTTGCTCTTTTTCTGACTATCCTTTGCTTGGTTCTGCTTCCTTTTGTTCTGAGAATTATTCTTGCCTCCACCGCTTGCTTGCGACTTTGGCCCTTCTGCAAATGCAATAGCGACTTCAGTCGTGGGCTTAGGATAAAGGCTCTCTAATCTCAGTGCTTTTCCAACAATCGATTCAAAAGTCTCATCAATATGGTTTATAAGCCCTTCTCCAAAGTACTGATCTAAACCAGTTATGAACTTCTCATTCTTCTTCTCGAGAGTGTCAATAAGGGATAATCCATACTTCGATAAAGTATCGAACTCAGCAATATATTCCGAGACTGCCCTACCATTCTGCTTAAGCTCCAGAAATTTCCTAAACAATTCTGATTTTTGAGCAGCTGGGATAAACTTATCACTGAATCAGGCCTTAAACTGATCCCAAGTAACTTGATTCTCAGGGGTAGCTGCCTTAATAGCATTCCACCAATTCATAGACCGTCCCTGCAGCTGACGAGATGCTAGCCTTATCTTTATTGCATCCTCGATACCCAAGTCTTCGAAGATACGCTCACAACTATCCAACCAATCATGAACTTCAGTAGCCGATTCCGTTCCATGGAATAGCTTCCCACCAAGACTAGTGTGGTCCTTACAAAGCTTGGCGAAATCGGCCCTAGGCGCCTGCACCGCTGCACCATCAACATTTGCAGCATTAGGAGCTGCCCTTTGAACATATCTAAACATCTCTCTCATGAAGTCGGTGAACATCGTCCTCATATCAGGAGCATTCCCATTATTAGATCCTCTACCAGTACCCCTCGTATGTCGGCTCATAGTTCAATCTGTAAGGAGAAAACGATTAACCATCTCTTCAGTGGTGCCAGTGCAGTGCGACTCCATCCTTAGATATAGTAATAGTATAAATATACATATCTTTTGAAAACCAAAATACCACAAATACGCGCTCTCATATACGTACTATCTCTCCCTGGTGTCTTTCCCTAGGTTAACTACGCAACCTAGAGCTCTGATACCAAGTGTGACGGCCCGCCCCGCACCAGCCAATATTTCCAATGAAGGTGCGCTATGTCAATGCCCGACTAGCACTGGACGGTCACCAAAGAAATGAAAAGAAAGGAAAGGATACAGTGAACTAACAAAGAACCTGTTGAATGTCTCACAGCACATGGAATAAAATCTAATAATAGCATACTAGACATAAAACAGGCGAGATAGTGCATAAGCTGAAAACTAAACAATAATCATCATAGCAGTGGAAATTCAAAATACAGCTTATTACAACTCCAACATACTGACTCTAAAGCAAAGATAAAGGTACACTACTAATGCCCATAGTAGTGACCAGCAACGACAAAGGGAGAATATCTATATATGTCATACGTAGACGCCTCCTGCTCGTCTACGGTACAGCTACTCATGCATAATCACCTAACATGTCTCTAGTCTGCCCGTTTAAGAGCACCCATAGTAATAAGAAGAGAAATAAAACTTTGGGTTAGACAAAAGTCTGGTATGAGCGATAAGCAGCAAAACAGAACATTAACAAGTATACTAAACCATACCTGAACCTGGACCTACAACCAAAGAGTTAGCACAACAGGATGTACAATACTCTAAGGTAACACTAGCATATGGTGTAAAGATATGGGGGTGGGGGTGTGCATGTCATAGTGATGGCAAACAATCAAGCATAGCAACCATCCTCACATCTCTCACTCAGTGCGTAAAGCATACGATATCCACCGCTTTGACCACCCAGTTCCTTTGCTATGATCACTCTTCCCCATGGAGTCATGACGGCTCCACTGCACTGATCCATAGCCACTAATCCCTTGCTATGTACACTCTACCCCATGAAGTCATGACGACTCCATTTCACTAGCTCATAGCCATGCTACGATCACTCTGCCCCATGGAGTAGTAACTACCCCACTGCACTGATCCGTAGCCTAACATCCGTCTTGGTGGTGAATCAAAGTTATGGACGTCGATAACCCCTTAGCACACGTCCTGCAGCAAAGCCCAACTCATGAAGCTAACTCGTTGGTTCCCAACTAGATCCTGAGTTCTACTTCCTATTTGGACTACCTTTGCATCTCAGGTTTTGATCTCCTCCGGATCGGTTCGGTCCTTCTTCACTTCTTCAGTTCGGTTCGGTCGTGATTACCCCTCTCTAGCGGTTCGGTTCGTGGTCCTCGAAGTGGCTCGTGGTGCTCCGATCCAGCTCGTGGGGACTAGCTCGAGCACTCCGGTTTGTGGTCAACATCAGGTTCGGGTCGTGCTCTTCAGTTTGTGGTTGATCCTTAGATTTGGGTCATGACCAAGCTTTGTGGTCTAGGTGTGCTTCAGTTCGTGATTCATGTGTGCGAGTGGTTTGGATCAGAGGACTTCAGAGGCGAACGGATTGGAGATAGCTGGATCGTGAGCTCCTGGTCGGATCGGTTCGTGGCACATACGCTGGGTCGGGTCGTGACGCATACTTCATGAGTGGGGAGGGGCGATCCGGTCCACATTCCTGCATGGTTTCCTGCGAGTTTTCCAGCAAGTGTTTACGCCACACAACGACGTTTTAGATCAATCCAACTATTCTAAGAAATCATAAATCATACCATAAAGTCATAGCAACACGTATAATCGTCCAAAAATAGTAAAACAACAATTTAACATGTTTATACGGATCAAACATACCCCAAAACCCATATTTTTCCCTTAATCCCCCTTGATCATGTTTAAGCATACAATTAGCAAATCTTATCCAAATTAGCCCAAATTTCTATCAGAGCCCTAAAATAATATTTTAGAATTTTACAAATTTTTCCAGATTTTTCTGAGTTATAATTTCGTTGATTAACACTAATCACCCCTAATTAGTCGTAATTAGTGAGAAACAAAGCAAATCACTCACCTTAGCCACAAATAAACCTTAGATCTAAAAATGTCTCTGATTTTGGTTGAATTTCTATGCATCATAGCAGCTCTATTCCCAATTTGATGCTAATTTGCCTTGATTTGATGTAGATTAGGCTAAAACTTGATTAAATGGTGATTAGGAGGTGATTTGGGTGTTGGAGGCCATTGTTAGGGTTTCTAAGAGGTAAATGGCGGCTAGAAAACTGAAATAGAATGAAAACCTAACTCATTTCAGCCTCCCCATAACCCTAATTCCGAAATGGGTTATGGGCTCATTTGCTAATTACCCTAATCAGCCCACTTAAGCAGTTTTTCACCTTCTAAACCTTGTTTCAGCCATATCTCCCCGGTGAGTCCATTTGGCTAATGTGACTGCTCTACGCAATTGTAAACCATCATTCGGATCCAATGGAAGTGGTTTCAAGTCAAAACTCCTTACCAATCAAAAGTTATGGCCGAAACAAGGTCAGCTAGGGGCAAAACAATCATTTAAAAATCGGCAAAAACCATGAACATGGGAAATGACCCCAATAGTCGTTTCCCTAAACCACATGACTATACGACTTCGTATGAGAAAGAAATAAATATTCTACGATCCTTCGATGCGTAGAATGCATGTCGTTACAAAAATTGTATAAGTTGTAATATGCATCCTTTGGACATCGAATACAGAACTGAGACTAATATTGTAATAATATATACCTATGATATTTTTTGTGAGTTGAAATGATATATATATATATATATATATATATATATATATATATATATATATATATTCATGAAATTCAAATTCAAATTAAATATGGACACCAAATTTAGTAAAATGAAATGTTATTTCAAAGTTACAAATTTGATGGCTCAACTTCGGGAAACCATGGTGGTTCAATCTTTGGTCGAAAATACATCAATCGTAATCATAGAGCATTCCACAAAATGTAATGCTTCCTCCGGTTCTTAGTGTATACTTCTCCGTTGGAGGAAGGATTATGCATGCTATTTTCTAAGTTTTATAGTTTTGTCTTCTATTTTATCTAGTCTAGATTTTTGTCCAATGGCGTCATTGGATTTTGTTTATTTTCTTTGTACATTTTCTTTAGCATGAGTAAACTTATAGGTTGAGTGATGTATTATTTATTTTAAAGTTGTACAACTAAGGATGTAAAATATATTCATATATTTAATAAAGTACCGATTTTCTTAAAAAGAGAGGAAAGAAAGCCCAAGAGCAATCAAAACTCGATGCAATTTACTATATATGTGAACAATCATATTAATATATTTTGTGTAAAAATCGTTCTTTACTAGTATTGTCAAATACTACTCAGATTTATAGAAAATATATTATTTTTATTTAATTGTATTAAAAGGTTATATATGCTAACTTTATACTGTGATTGGATAAACTTTGAATTAAGATGATACTTATGATAGTTCATCGTTGTGAACTCATATGCGGTTTACCTCAACTAGAAAACCAAAGGCATATTGAAAGGATAATAAGTTTGCATGGACCAATTCTTGTGGATTAAAGAATGGTATGCCAACATATTTTTAGGAAACATTTTACAAAATTTTATTTGAAGAACAATTTTTGAAACTTCATGGTCCGACTTGTAGTTTGTACTTCCAATCCAACTATAAATAAGGATGTAATTGTTTATTTAAGCACATTTATGCATGTATGATAGAGTCATAGTGATTAAAATCGGCGTCGGCGGTTCAATTAGAAAAATCATGAGCTAATGGTGTGCCTGCTCTGGACTTCAAACAAGCCATCAAATGCAACGAGTAGTGAGAACTACAGTTCAACCTACGCAGTCTTGACTTATTCAAACAAACAAAAACTGGGCTATAATTTTTTTATCACTTTAAATCATTTAAGTTCAGCAATGCGGACATAAATCCTTCGTAACTAAAGTCAAAATTTGAAAGGTGTTTTCTTTTTTAAATAGATATTTCTTATGCTAAAAATAAAAAAGAATATTTATAGCATATAGAGAACAAATGATGGCAGGAGTACTGAACACAAATCTCACTCAAAAACCATCATAAATTCTCTATATGCCCGTGAACATAAAAAACAAGATACATAAGGAAAAATGCATAAAAGCTTCAACCGTGCAAGACTACATCAACTGATATGTCATGGAAGTTATCTCACTTTCGCAAGTAGATTCACTACTACTTCCATTCTATGAAGCTAGAATTGTTGTTTACACAGTCTGAGAGAAAACTTATACCTATCTTTATTCATTTAATTTTCTTACCGTTTAACTTTAACCGTATATTCATATTTTTCAATGTCGGATCATCAATCACACCTAGTTGCTAAAGTAAACTCAAAAGGGATTTTTATTTCTTGATGTTTCTTCCTATTCTGTTTAGTCCTAAAATTGTGGCCATTAAAAAGCCTTGCTGAGATTTCCATGTACATTTGAAGTCTGCAATAAAGTTAAATTGGGCTACATATTCATACTTAAGTTGGGTCTAACTTGGTCATAGTTGGTGTGATCATTTTCATTATTTGTACATTAATGTATATTTACAATGGAATTTGAAAATTATTGTTCATTATCAAAGACCTGAGTTGTAGTGTTATAATTTGTATTATCATTTATAGTTGTTACATGTGTTGTACCATTCACTGTTTGTGTATCACCTGTATCCATTAGATATTATCATTTCTCTGGCAAGCTCATTTTGGGTATCCAGTTTTTTTTTAAAAAAAACACAAAACTTCATCAATTGTCTTTAACAGTTACAATTTTGATACATACTTAGTTTCCATTCATATTCAACCGGTTACTGTAACACCCAGGAATTTTAATGACACTAAAGATAATGAATTAAAGAATAATTAGTGTGAAATACACTATTAACAATTAATTAAGGAAAACTTAATTTAATATTCAGAATTAAGTAAAACGGACCGCGCCATTGCGTCTATCTCGGTATTCTGGTCAAGATAGACACCTGGTTTGCATAAATCGGACAACCTATGAAGAAGTTATTAAGGTTTGAAGTTTGTATGCATATAGGAAAGATATATACACATATAAAAATAAAAAATATTCAAAAATCAGTAAAATCAAAAATACGGCGCGCAAATAGAGGAAGGGTCGACATTTTGAAGTCAACCCGAGACCCTGCTGGGTCGACCTAGGGGTCGACTCAGGGTCATAGGGGTCGACCTATGGGTCGACACCCATGAAGGGGGGTCGACCCACCCATGGCTCTGGAAACTTCTTTTCAGAACCTGGACAACTTTGGAGCTAGATTCATGAACCCTAGGCTATATAAAGGACCCTAGACCTAGGTTTTATTCATCTAAAAACAATGGTGACGGCGAAGCTCCGCTGCAACGAAGATTGAATGGCCTAATCTACTCCGAATCTAATTCAGAAATATTACACAAATTCAACGATTGCTACAACAAATTCAACGATGGCTACAACAACATGTTTTTCACTGTAAATTGGATCCAATTCCTTAGATCTATTCTGTGAGTTCATGTTATGTTTAGATCTAAATATCTAAATAGTAATCTTGATATTTATGTAAAAATTGGATCTTGAATCGGCACCTAATCAATTCTATTATGACATAATTATCAGATCTGCTTTTATATGTCCACACCGCCGCCATGTTAAATCTTGTCATAATATGCTTATTCAGTTTATGCCTATTTCTATCAGTTTATTATTGATTCGTTACTATGCTTATTCTTGATTCTATTCTCTCCCATTTTTATTTTTATATAGCCAGGCTACCTTCAAGCCTAGGCCTAACGCTGAAAAAAAATGCGAACATGCGAAATTGGGAATGATTGGGAAAGACATAATTTAGGGCATAAATGGTATTGGAAAATATGGATGTAAATTTGGGCATAAATTTGGAAATATACGAATATGGATTTGGGGACATATGTCTTGTTGGATAATATGAATTTAGGCACGCATTGGAATATATGTAAATGTGGAATTGGGTATAAAATGGGACATGTCTAAATATTGATTTGGGACATAAATTGGAACATATTTAAATACGAATTTTAGGCGTAAATTGGAAAATATGCGGGTTTGGGTTTGTGCATAATACATTTATATATGCCTTGATTTATGACATAGGAAAAAGAAGTGTATAGTGCATAAATAAAAGATGAATTGAAAAGGGTGATAAAACTCTATAATTTGAATAATGAATTAGGCACATAATTAAATATGGGGAAAAGGAGAAATAATCACCTATAATGACATAGGTGGATTTGGATAAAATTGGAATGTCTAGTAATTACAATTAGGAATTATAATTGCACTTATGATACGAGGTTAGGTTGCATTAGTGGTGGCAGTTTGCCCGGACCCGGTCGGCATATCCAGCAGCCACTAATGTTGAACCTAATGTGAGAGGTCTAAGTATGCAAATACGAATCGGGCTAAGACACGATGTTAGACCCAACAATGGAATAAGACTGCCCGGACCCGGCCAGCATATATTGCATCCACACGTTGTAGGCCTAATGTGGGAGGTCTAGCCCATTATAACCATAATTGGACATGGTAATGAATTGGACTTCTTAACCTAATTTAATCCACAAGGATTGTATGATTATAAACTTAAGTTAGGGTTAAGTAAAATTGGATGGGTAGTGGGTGGGTAAAGTAAAATAAAGAGGGTGGGTAATATTTACATATATGCCCACGAACTTAACCCAGTTTGTTATGTAATTAAAGACACCTAGTGGTATACATAACCGGTGGAAAATATAATAAAGTTATGTAATTAAAGACACCCTCGTAGGGTAAGCAACTTGTAGAAATGATAGAATTAGATATGCGTAATAATCTGCTAAGTAAACAATGATAAGTTGTAGTGACGGTGTAAATTGAATTTATGATTAAATGAGAAAGAATGAGGAAAACTTATAAAATAAATAAGTTATATTTAATCATAAATGGTAAGTGACATGTTAATTAGGAAACATGTGAATAGAAATATACTTAATAATGTATTAAGGAGAACATGTTATCGTAATGATGTAACCAAACAAGAATATAAAATAGATTGTGGATTACAGACCTTGGGCCACAATCTAGAGAATAACATGTTGTAGGCTTATTAATAAACTTAAGTGGATTAAGTCATATGATTAAAATTAATAAGCAAGAGGAACATGGTAAATTGGAATAAGAATTCAATATGAATGGGAATAACCGTGTTAAATGGGAACCAGGTGAGGTAAGGCAAGTGCATAAAAGAATGTTTAGACATAGGGTCTAACAACATATTAAAGAAAGGCGCTTGGACAAGTCCGTACGTTTGAGGGTGAATAACCCATCGGGGTAGATCATCGAGGGGAGCGCACATTCATCTGATTATTATGACGGCTCCAAAGTACTATAAGGGGAAGCACGCGACTTCCTGAAGTATGTAAGGTGCTCCTAGTAGTCTTCTGTACGCTGACAGATGTCTTAGGCTGTACTCGCAGAGGTTGGGTCTACGCGTAACTACTAGGTGGGTGGGCCTTGACTGTAGATGTAGCTATGCAGTCAGAATGCTGTGACGAGGTGACACCAGGGTGATTCGACGGTTGCCTCATGAGGAGGCAGAGAGGGTCACAACCAACAAGGATAGTAGACCGTCGGATATCCGTCATCGACAGCCAGTGGGATACGAAAAGACCATAGCTAAACCCAAGATATCATTTCACCTTTCACTATCGAGGTATGGGTTTGAGGGTAGACACCACATGGATGTTTAGATTGGTTGTATTATGGGTAATTTCTTAGCTCTATAGTCTTTACTAGTTGAGGGAGGGGACGAGGTGGGGCCGTAGCCACCATGGGAAACAGACCCAAGGAATATTTGTATTTGAAGGCACTTAAAGGCGGCCTGTACATGTATGGAAAAGCTCCCAGCTAAGTTCCATATTTCTTGTTGAGCCCTGCCACAGAACTCGATGCACATTAGAGGACGGGCGATTGAGGCATTGAGCTACAATTACAGTACATACGTGGGACAGTCTAGATACATGCATATCTGCTCTGGATGGTGTATCGTAGACTAGAGGGCATTAATCCGATATGAAGTCTAATTCGATCGATGGTGGCAGTCCATACGCTTATGTAGCATAATGATAGATATATGCGGAAAGTAACATTTTATATAGAGATTTGTACGTCACTCCGGCGTAGGATGAGGGACTACGTTCATTACGGTGGAGACCGTGCGAGTAGGGTACCATGGGGTGTATCTCAATATTATGAGATAGCTACATATATTGTATTAGGTGAATCCATGGGAAAGTAAATGGATACGATGCGCGTAAAAGTCTTGAGTGCTATTAACCTAAGTAACCTAATAATCAAGAAAATGTAATGGAACAGTATTAGTACGGATCATTCTACTTCTGATATACTAGTATCTGCGAGGTGCAGAGAAATGTATATAAGAAGCGTAACATATTCTGTTCATCTTATCTTGCTCAGTTCACACTTGTTATTGTTACTGTTATCTTGTCGTTCCAGTTTTATATATACCTGCCATGATACTTTTATGTATTTATATTTAAAAGTAACTGGACTTGCCAGACTTTATGTCTGACCCTTTTTGTCTCCTCTTCTCTCTCTTCCGTTTCCCCCCTAGGTCCTCAGGGTGGAAGTGCTTAGAGTTGATTTGGATTCTTTCAGCTTAGCTTGAATTTAAGATATAGATGCATCACTTTGACTTCTGGTCAACTCTCTTATGGCTTCACAGGGAAATATGGTTTTATGCTTTAGCACTCTGATATTTTTGGCAAGACAGATTATTAATGTAATTAGTTACTTATGATGTAAACTCGGTATTTGGGATCATGATGTTTTGATTTAAATAAAGTTTTTTTTAAGTTTTGAATTCCGCTGCTATTTTACGTGTTTGTCTTGTGATATTATGTTCTTAGTTACCTATAATGCTTCACAGAACATAATGCATTACCTTAGTAAGTGACATTAACGGACGTGGGGTGTCACATTTGGTATCAGAGCATACGGTTATAGGATCGGATAAAGTATTTTGAAAATGGTTTTCAAAAAGGTCTAAAAAACAAAGTATTTTAAAATAAAAAAATCTGTTTTCGAAAAACATATTTCCCAAAGCCATAAATATCTTCTCGATTCTCCGCTTGATTCCTTTCCCTTTTTGTTCGGGGAACTGTTTCTTCCCGGAAGGGTATCCCTATTTCGGCATGGTTCCGTAGGCATGTTAAAACTAGTGTACATGTCGAAGGGCAAAGAATTGCCCAACCTCCGTCTTTAACCGCAGTGGTTTCAACTGCGACTTATTTTCTCTCAAGCCTCGTAAGGATTTCCGTGCGATGGAGGCCGCTTTCAAGAGACTTGTTAGCATGCTGCACAAAGATTGTGACGACCGCCCATAACCCTCGCACTATACAAGAGGAATAATGCGTTGAAGGATGTGCAAGGAAGTCATGGACGATCATCAGAGTAGGTAAACACAAGCGGAAATTGTCGTAAACTCACAGTGCAAGGATAAAATATAATAGAATATATACAACAGGTAGTAATAGTGAAGCAGAAACACAAGACTTTCATACAACCAGAAAGTAATATCCACAACTTGGAAATAGTGTTTGTACAAAGTTGCCTCACTACAACACTCAGAAAAGCAAACAGCGGAAATCCAATTATTATATAGTACTAAAACTGGTACGTGAGCCTCCTGCATGCCATCGATCAACATAGTCGTCCTTACTAAAGCATTACCTGTCACCTGTTACTTAGTCTGCCCATCCACAACCGGATGAACAGCCCAAGGTAATAAGAGGAAAAATAAAACCTTGAGTTAGACAACAGTCTTAGTGAGCGATAAAACAGCTAACAAACTTCAACAGTAAAGTGTATGAGAAAGGATAGATAAACATACTAATCTACCCAAGACACCAGAGAAGAGCTCAACCTTATCTTCCCCACATCGGACAGTGATAGCCTTTAAAATCTATTCAACCAAAGGAATAACAATTCATACATGGGAACCAGAACAAGCATTGATAACATTCATAGCGTCCAGATTACATAGGTCTCATGTAGACAACCCTAATCGAGTTTAACATTCCCCAAGTACTCTCCCCAGAGGCCTAAACCAATATTAGTTAAGCACTCAAAGAACATCTCCCTCGACTTTGGATAATCTATATGAGATAGTATAAACAGAACAACCAATCATCCATGACTGACTCTGGCTATCATCGCCAATCCTGCTTTGAAATCATCGTTAATCGTATGATACCAACCTTGCCATATGTCAAGGGCTAATGGTAACCCCAGTTCTAGCATAAACTCCATATGTCTAACCTTGACAACTAGGCCTTTCCCCAAGACCCAGGGTACTAGAACTTACGACAACGATAATCCCTCGGCCTTCTCATCTCTAGTCATCCATCTTGACGACTTTTCATAGCTCGAGCAACCTTCTCGAGTAACCATTATCCACCAACTCACGACCTTTGAGTTGAAACTACATTCATTGCATCTCCCCGACCAACGAACACCCCTACACTTCGAATGTCCCCTTCTGGACTCTCGTCAAAGCCACCACCATCGTTGAACCAACCGACATTTTTATAAGGTTCAAAGCAATCCATAGCATTATTTTAGCAATTTCTAACTTCCCAATTGAATTTACTTTGAAGTCACATCATCACCGGAAATGTCCGATCAGAAAAACTTGCCTAGAAATGCCAAAAATGGCTGACCAGAAATGGCTGTCCAAAATAAGCCGAGTCAATTCTGGACGAGTCAATTCTGGCCAAGTCAATTCTGGCCGAGTCAATTCTGGCCGATCCAACTTCTGCCCGATCCAACTTTTGGCTAAGCCAACTTCTGCCCGATCCAACTTCTTCCCGAGCCAACTTCTGCCCGATCCAACTTCTGGCTAAGCCAACTTCTGCCCGAGTCAATTATGGCCGAGTCAAAACTTGCATATTGCAATTCAACTCTGATTTCAACCAAAATTCGCCAAACGATGAATTCGACGAAACCAACTCAACCAAAATAATCAAACACAATCATAAACATTTCATAACATTACTAACCACATGAATATGACGATTAGCACAAAAATGATGTAAGTCTCACCAAAAACCATTAAAATGAACATATGATCAAAATGAGAGATCTAACTAACATAAACATGTAAAATGACCTAAAATTAATGAGTAAAACCTATTAGATTAGATCATAGGGTGATGCATATGAAAATGGACATGTAATGGTGTAAATTTATGGTAAAACATTCCAGTTTGATGAGAAACATGCACAAACACTCATATACTTCATTGCATTCATGTAAGAGATGTAAATCACTCACCAATTATCCAAAACAAAGCAAAATGATGAAATAGAATTCCGAACAGCGAAGAGATAGCTCCTAGCCCTTCTATTTGATGAATCCTTACTTGAAATGATGTAGACCGAGCCTCCAATGTTGTAGATCTATGATTTCCCTCCTTAGATTTGGATTTTTAATGGTGGAAATGTGTTAGAGGAAGAAAGAGATCAATGCATCCAAATGAGAGAATGGGAAAGTAAACATTTTCCCTCCACTCTCACCCCCTATTTATAGGATTCCACCAAGGCTCCAAAACCTGAATAGCCAACTGTAAAAACTTAAAACAGCGATTTCTCCCAAACCACTGAGCCAAAATCTTTAATGTAACCACTCTACGGAAAGGCAATCATCAATTCCTTTCCAACGGCACAGGTCTCACCCTCTGATTTGACATGAGTCAAAAGTTATGCCCTGTACAAGTCTGATAAGGGAAAAATGGTCATAAACAAAATAGGTAAAAATTGTAGATATGTCTCACATCCCTATAAGCAACATATTAAAAGATGAGAATGATCCAACCCTCAGAGAATGAAATAGAAATATTTTACGATTTTTCGATATATAAAATGAGGGCTGTTACATTCTCCCCCCTTAAGAATTTCGTCCCCGAAATTACAAACAAACACAAGTAATCATAATGATTCCGCATGCCTATCATCCATGAAAAGCTAATTCTATCATCCAATCTAGCAACCATCAAGCCATGCATCCATAGCCTTATCCTAGCACGTGGAATTCTAACAATCAACAACTAGATACAACGATATAAAGAAGATACGATATCAAAGGGTCCTACCGACGAATAGTTCTAGATGAGTTGCTCTCATACTCTCTTCCGTCACCGACGTACAATCGTCTCCGTCCTCACTCCATTGTACCTTGACTAGCTTAACCGTCTTCCTCCTAAGCTGTTTCGTGTCATTCCCCACAACACGAAGTGGCTTACGAGGTCTCAAAACTATGGTCTCTACTCCTAAGTCTTCGTATTGCTCTAGAGATACCACCACATTAGAATCTTGCACGAACTTCCGTAGAAACGACACATGGAACACATTATGCACACTCGACATCTTCTCGGATAACTCCAATCTATATGCGAGCTTTCCAATTCGCTCGACTATCGGAAATGGTCCAACAAACCTTGGAGCTAACTTTCCTTTCTTACCAAATCTAACCATGTGCTTCAACGCCGAAGCTTTCACGAAAACCATATCGCCCACGTCGAATTCCAAGTCCTTACGACGCTTGTCGGCGTAACTCTTCTGATGATCCTGGGCTGCCTTCATTCGTTGTCGAACTATCTCGACACAATCCGAGGTTTCTCTAATCATCTCAGGCCCAAGTACTAACTTATCTCCAGTTTCTAACCAACATGCTGGAGAAATGCACGGCCTTCCATACAATGCTTCATATGGTACCATCCCAATGCTAGACTGGTAGCTATTATTATATGCAAACTTAACTAAATGTAGATGGTCTTCCCATGATCCTCCGAAGTCTAACACACAAGCCCTTAGGAGATCTTCCAAAACTCGATTGACTCTCTCGGTCTGACCATCAGTTTGGGGATGATATGCTGTACTCAAGCACAACTCGGTTCCCAAAGCTTCTTGTAGACTTTTCCAAAATGCACTCATGAATAATGTATCTCGGTCACTCTCTATACTCTTTGGGACACCATGGAATCGAATTATCCATTTCACATAAAGTTCAGCCAATTTCAATGTCGTCCTAGTCGACTTGACAGGAATAAATCTCACACTTTTGGCCAAATGATCCACGATAACCCAAATCCCTTCATTTCCTGCCCTTGTTCTAGGTAGTTCATTGATAAAATCCATCGATAATTGCTCCCACTTCCACGTAGGAACTTCCAATGGCTGAAGCAAACCGCTCAGCTTCTTTTGTTCAGCTTTCACCAACTGACAGTTCATACACTTGCAAATGAACTTTCCAATATCTTGCTTCATCCCTTCCCAGTAATAGACTCTCTTCATGTCCTGATACATCTTATTTCCACCAGGATGAATTGTTAGCTTCGAGTGATGACATTCTCTCAGAACCTCATCCCTCAATCTGTTGATATCAGGAACAACTAATCGCCCTTGCTTTTGAAGCTAACCTTCTCGATCGACCTCGAACTCTTTATCCTCTGGCTCCAGTTTCTGAATGAACTCGACAAGCTTCGCATCTTTCTTTTGGCTCTCGCCAATTCTTTCGATAAGAGTAGGTCTTATCGACAAGCTTGCCAACATTTCAGGTTCCAACTCACACCTCGGCCTGAAATCAAACCTTGCCAAGTACTCTAGGCTCTTCCATTCCGAAAAACATCGCTCCCAAACTTGCATGTCTTGGGCTTAACGCATCTACAACTGCATTACCCTTGCCCGGAGTATAGGCTATGCCAAAATCATATGACGCCATAAACTCTAACCATCTTTGCTGCCGAAGATTCAAATCCTTTTGGGAGAAAAGATACTTCAATGACTTGTGATCCGTAAATAACTCGAATCGAAGTCTCAAAAGGTAATGTCTCCACATCTTCAGAGCAAATACAATCGCCGCCAACTCCAAATCATGAGTTGGGTAATTCTTCTCATGCGGCTTTAGCTGTCGACTTGCGTAGGCCACTTCTTTATCCTTTTGCATTAGTACTGCTCTAAGTCCAGTACCACATGCATCGGTATATACCACCATCTCTTAATTTCCACTTGGAATGGTCAACACAGGTGCACTCGTCAATCTCTCCTTTATGATTTCAAACGCTTGTTCACACTTTGCATCCCATGTGAACACTTGGTTCTTCTTCGTCACTGTAGCTACTTTGGAGAAATCCTTGATAAACTGTCGGTAATATCCTGCCAACCCAAGGAAACTCCGAACATCCGTTGCATTCTTAGGTCGATCCCAGTCCTGGATTGCTGCAACTTTAGCAGGGTCAACCGCTATCCCTTTTCCAGAAACTACATGACCTAAGAACCTCACTTCATCCTTCCAGAAGTGACACTTTGAGAACTTAGCCCTAAGCTGATGCTTCCGCAAGATCTCTAACACAACTCTCAAGTGTGTCTTATGTTCTCCCTCATTTCTGGAGAAAACCAGAATATCATCCACGAACACAAGCACAAACTTGTTCAACTGGTCTCTGAATACTCTATTCATAAGATCCACAAAATACGCTGGTGCGTTAGTTAGCCCGAATGGCATCCCCAACCATTCAAAGAAAATGGATGGTGTCCTAAAAGCAGTCTTTGACACACTATCCTTAGCCACCCTCAACTAGTGAAATCCTGTTGCCAAATCCATCTAAGAAAACACTTTGGCTTGAAGCTGATCGAACAAGTCATCTATCCTTGGCAACGGATACTTGTTCTTCTTTGTCACCTTGTTCAGCTCACGATAGTCCACACACAATCTTAACGAGCCATCCGCCTTGATTGCAAATACGACTGGTGCACCCCACTCAGAAACACTCTTCCGAATGAATCCTTTTCCCAAAAGGTCACGAACTTACACCTCTAACTCTCGCTGTTCCCTAGGTGCCATCCGCCTAAGAGGCATAACGATTGGTCTAACACCTTCGACCAAATCGATCCTAAACTCGATCTCACGATGCGGCGGCAACCCTTTGACCTCGTCAAAGAAATCTACATACTCATTAGCGATCAGCACTGATGACATGTCTTCTTGTGCAATCCCAAGAGAATATAGATAACTCACAAAGACCCCGTCTTCGCGCTTACATCTAATCAACACCTTTCGCCCTTCCACATCCCTGACCCTCACCTCTACCTTCTCACAATTCACCTTGGCTGCATACCTCTTGAGCCAATCCATGCCCAAGATGATCCCAAACCCAGCGAAGTTAAGAACAAAGCAATCACACACAAAAGAGCAACCATGACTCGACAACTCTAGACCACGACATATCATGCAAAGATTTGACGAACCCCCAATTGGATTAGTCACTACGAAGGGTCTATCACAAATCTCAGGTTCAAAACCCAAGAGACACACAAGCTCATTACAAATGAAAGAATGTGATGCTCCCGTATCGAAAAGCACACGAACTGAAACACCTTTAACAGAAAGAGTACCTTCCACCACGATACCCTTTCCCTTCTCCTCTGCGGTAGGAGCTCTCGAAGAAGATGTCATAGCTTCCAAAGCATATGCCTTCACAATCTGCTTTCCCTTAGCTGATTCTGGACAGTCTTTCTTCTCATGCCCGAGCTTCCCACATTTGAAGCACTTCTTCTCAACTTTGGGATTCTTGCACTCACTAGCAAAATGGCCTTTTTGTTGGTAGTTAAAGAAAACCACCTCACTCTTGGGCTTCTTTTGACCATCTTTTCCTTTTTTTTGTTGCTGCTTCCTCTTCTTAATATTACCACCCTACTATGGTTTCTGAGCCTCTTTGGTCGCAGCGACAATATTTGCTTCCTTAGGAAACAAGCTCTCATAATGAATAGCTTTTTCCTCAATCTTCTCAAATGAGCCATCAAGATGGTCCACTAACGGCTTTCCGATATAAGAATCCAAACCCAAGACAAACTTCTTGTTCTTCTAATAGGGTGTATCAATGTATGAACGAGCATATCTAGACAAAGCCTCAAAATCAGAAATGTAGTCAAGAACTGATCTGCCATTTTGCTTCAACTCTACGAACCTCTTGAAGAGAACAGACTTTTGAGAAGTGGAGATAAACTTTGCTTCAAACTTAGCTTGGAATAGCTCTCATGAAATTTCTTCCTCTGGAGTCTCGAGTGTAACAGAATTACACCATTCCATGGCCCTGCCTTGCAGTTGCCTTGATGCAAGCTTTCTCTTTATTATATCCTCAATGCCTAAGTCTCCAAAGATTAGGACACATGAATCCATCCACCTATGAACCTCTTCAGCTGGTTCAGTTCCCTTGAATGGTTTTCCCCCTAGAGATGTAAAGTCCTTGCACAACTTTGCAAAATCTACAACTCTAGGAACTCGCACACCAACATCTACCATTGTTGCCACTGGAGCGGGTGCCCTTCGCATAATTGCTTCTGCCATGGCTTCAACATGGCCAGGTAATCAGGTTCAACACCATTTTCCCCTCCAGTATTGGCTCCCCTAGCAGTGTGTCTTGTTTCTCGTCTACCCATTCTAAATCTGTAATTTAGAATAATTAGTCACTTTCAAGAAAAACTGCTAAAGGAAAACAACCGTTACTAGTGTATATGCTAATATATATAGTAAGCATCCAGCTGAAATCTTCAAGTACGTCTCTCATACGTGATTACGTCCAAGAACTTTGGCCAAAAATCGTTGACCAAAGCTCTGATACCAAATGTGACGACCGCCCATAACCCCCGCACTATACAATGGGAAAATGCACTAAAGGATGGGTCAGGCAGTCATGGACGATCATTAGAGTAGGTAAACACAAGCGGAAATTGTCGTAAACTCACAGCGCAAGGATAAAATATAATAGAACATATACAACATGTAGTAATAGTGAAGCATAAATACAAGACTTTCATACAACCAGAAAGTAATATCCACAACTTGGAAATAGTGTTTGTACAAAGTTGCCTCACTACATCACCCAGAAAAGCAAACAGCGGAAATCCAATTATTATATAGTAGTAAAACTAGTACGTGAGCCTCCTACATGCCATCGATCAGTATAGTCGTCCTCACTAAAGCATTACCTGTCACCTGTTACTTAGTCTGCCCATCCACAACCGGATGAACAGCCCAAGGTAATAAGAGGAAACATAAAACCTTGAGTCAGACAACAGTCTTAGTGAGCGATAAAACAGCTAACAAACTTCAACAATAAAGTGAATGATAAAGGATAGATAAACATACTAATCTACCCGCGACACCAGAGAAGAACTCAACCTTATCTTCCCCATATCGGACAGTGATAGCCTTTATAATCTATTCAACCAAAGGAACAACAATTCATACATGGGAACCAGAACAAGCATTGATAACATTCATAGCATCCAGATTACATAGGTCTCATGTAGACAACCCTAATCGAGTTTAACATTCCCCAAGTACTCTCCCTAGACCTAAACCAATATCAGTTAAGCACTCAAAGAACATCTCCCTCGACTTTGGATAATCTATATGAGATAGTATAAACAGAACAACCAATCATCCATGACTGACTCTGTCTATCACCGCCAATCCTGCTTTGAAATCATCATTAATCGTACGACGACCAACCTTGCCATATGTCAAGGGCTAATGGTAACCCCAGTTCTAGCATAAACTCCATATGTCCAACCTTGACAATATCCAGCCTTGACAACTAGGCCTTTCCCCAAGACCCAGGGTACTAGAACTTGCGAAACGATAATCCCTCGGCCTTCTCATCTCTAGTCATCCATCTTGACGACTTTTCATAGCTCGAGCAACCTTCTCGAGTAACCATTATCCACCAACTCACGACCTTTGAGTTGAAACTACGTTCATTGCATCTCCCCGACCAACGAACACCCCAACACTTTGAACATCCCCTTCTGGACTCTCGTCGAAGCCGCCACCATCGTTGAACCAACCAACATTTTTATAAGGTTCAAAGCATTCCATTGCATTATTTCAGCACTTCCTAACTTCCCAATTGAATTTACTTTGAAGTCACATCATCACCGGAAATGTCCGATAAGAAAAACTTGCCCAGAAATGTAAAAAATGGCTGACTAGAAATGGCTGTCCAAAATAGGCCGAGTCAATTCTGGCCGAGTCAATTCTGGTCGATCCAACTTCTGCCCGATCCAACTTCTGCCCGAGCCAACTTCTGCCCGATCCAACTTCTACCCAAGCTAACTTCTGGCTGAACCAACTTCTGCCCGAGCCAACTTCTGCCCAGTCCAACTTCTGCCCGAGACAACTTCTGCCCGAGTCAATTATGGCCGAGTCAAAACCCGCATATTGTAATTCAACTCCGATTTCGACCAAAACTTCGCCAAACGACGAATCCGACGAAACCAACTCAACCAAAATCGTCAAACACAATCATAAACATATCATAACATTACTAACCACATGAATATGACGATTACCACAAAAATGATGTAAATCTCACCAAAAACCATTAAAATGAACATATGATCAAAATGAGAGATCTAACTTACATAAACATGTAAAATGACATGAAATTAACGAGTCAAACTTGTTAGATTAGATCATAAGGTGATGCATATGAAAATGGACATGTAATGGTGTAAATCTATGGTAAAACATTCCATTTTTATGAGAAACATGCACAAACACTCATATACTTCATTGCATTCATGTGAGAAATGTAAATCACTCACCAATTATCCAAAACAAAGCAAAATAATGAAATAGAATTCTGGAAAGCAAAGAGAAAGCTCCTAGCCCTTTGATTTGATGAATCCTTACTTGAAATGATGTAGATCTAGCCTTCAATGGTGTAGATCTATGATTTCCCCCTTAGATTTGGATTTTTAATGGTGGAAATGTGTTAGAGGAAGAAGGAGATCAATGCCTCTAAATGAGAGAATGGGAAAGTAAACATTTCCCTCCACTCTCACCCCCTATTTATAGGATTCCACCAAGGCTCCAAAACCTGAATAACCAACTGTAAAACCTTAAAACAACGATTTCTCCCAAACCTCTGAGCCAAATCTTTAATGTAACTACTCTACGGAAAGGCAATCATCAATTCCTTTCCAATGGCATAGGTCTCACCCTCTGATTCAACCTGAGTCAAAAGTTATGCCCTGTACAAGGCTGACAGGGGCAAAATGGTCACAAACAAAATCGATAAAAATTATGGATATGTCTCACATCCCCATAAGCAACATATTAAAAGATGAGAATGATCCAACCCTCAGAGAATGAAATAAAAATATTTTACAATCTTTCGGTACATAAAATATGGGCCGTTACAAAGATGGTAAAAAGGAGAATAAGGGAATTGGGGCTAAGGAGCACAACCCAAAGATGAAAGAAAATGGTGGCTTAAGAAGGGAATATAGATAAAAAGAAGATAAGAGGAAATACTATAACTTCGGAACGGTGGGTCATCTGGAAAAGAATTGCAAATGAGGAAAGGCGTTTGTTACCACTTTGGTAAGGTAGGACACATCATTAAGGAGTGCCCGAAGAGACAAGGACAGGGCCAAAGGGCAAGAACTTCTAAAGGGCAAGCTAATGTTCTCATAGCTGGTGGATAGGATCGGGGTAGAAAAGTTTCCATCGAACGATTAATTTCTATTTCTGATCATCCTGTTAGGATTCTTTTTCTGGCGCTTCGCATTCTTTATATCTAATCCTTTAGTTGAGTCTCTGCACCTAGATACTAGTATGGTTTTGGATCCCGTTATTGCCTCAAACCCCAGTGGAGATATGGCTCATTTATCGATGATTTGTCAGGGTTTGAGAATCTTTGTGTTAGGTGTCGAGTTTGATTGCGACACATATGTTCTTGATTTCATAAGATACGGTTTGATTCTAGGATGGATGGGTTAACCATATATGGAGCCATTCTAGATTGTGATAAGAGGGTCGTTAGACTTCTGACTTGCCATAGGAAGACTCTCGAGATTTTTTATGACCCCGAAGGGGTCTGTCATGCTTAGTCTCCTAGAATCTCTTGATATATCTATCAATGATTTGCGACATGTGACTCCTAAAAGAAAAGAGGGAAGTTTGTAAGCAAGTAAGGGAGCTATTTGAGAAGAGGTTTGATAGGTAAATTTTATCGGAATGGGAAACCTATTAAAGACAGACCTTGAGAAAGCCCGTCATTCTAAGATGACTATTCATCCAAGCATCGATAAAATGAATAGATTTCAAGGTAGTGAAGCCAAACTTGCGAGAGGAAGTGGAAGTATAGAAGGAAGCAATGATAGGACGAGTTCTGACTTGCATACTTGGATCGAAAGGTAAGAAATTGAGCAACAAAGAAGTGAAGCTAGTAAGAGTGCAATGGGGAAAGGGCCGCGAGGACGCTACTTGGGAGACTGAAGACAAGATTCGCGCTTCATATCCTTTCCTTTTCGAAAATATGTTCTTAATTTCTTTTCCAAGCTTCGAATTAATACTTGTATCTATTCTTTGAATATCTCCTACCTATCGAGTCTTTAGGTAGAAAACTAATGAATGTAAACATGTGTTTGAGATATGTTATGTTTGATGGATGCAAGTGGTTGCTAGTGGCCGCTCGTGGATGCATATACACATAATAGGCACTAGATCGGCTCAATCACTTACATATTGCATATTGATGTGTGTACATTTTTAAATTTTTATGTATTATCGTTGCATTGATGTTGCATTTGGATGGATGATTGTGCATACATATAGAGCTTACATGTTATACTAAGATGATTTGCATACATTTTGGTTGCATGGCACAAACATACATTGCATTAAGGAGGTTAACTGAATCAGTAGACTGCCCGATCTTTCGCATTAGTTTACAGACATATACACACACTATTGAGTATGTTCATAAAAGCATTAGAAATTCCTTAAGGACAATCGATGCATGTGATTGCTAGATGGATGTATGATTGTTGGATGTTAGGATATACGTTCTTATTAACTTAAAGATTTCGGGGACGAAATCCTTTGAGCAGGGGAGAATGTAACACCTTGGAATTTTAACGACACTAAAGATGATGAATTAAAGAATAATTAGTGTGAAATACATTATTAACAATTAATTAAGGAAAAGTTAATTTAATATTCAGAATTAAGTAAAATGGACCGCGCCATTGCATCCATCTTAGAATTTTGGTCAAGATAGACACTTTGTTTGCATAAATCAGACACCGTATGAAGAAGTTATTAAGGTTTGAAGTCTGTATGCATATAGGAAAGATATATACACATGTAAAATTCAAAAATATTCAAAAATCAGCAAAACCAGATATCTGATGCACAAATCGAGGAAGGGCCGACATTTTGAAGTCAACCCGAGACCCACCTAAAGGGAGGTCGACCCACCCGTGGCTCTGGAATCTTCTTTTCTGAACCTAGACGATTTTGGAGCTAGATTCATGAACCCTAGGCTATGTAAAGGACCCTAGACCTAGGTTTTATTCATCTAAAAACAATGGTGACGGCGAAGTTCCGCTGCAACGAAGATTGAATTGCCTAATCTACTCCAAATCTAATTCAACAAACATTATAAAAATTCAACGATTGCTACAAGAAATTCAGCGATGGCTATAACAACTTATTCAACATGTTCTTTGCAGTAAATTGGATCCATTTCCTTAGATCTATTCACTGTGAGTTCATGTTATTTTTAGATCTGAATATTTAAATAGTAATCTTGATATGTATGTAAAAATTGGATCTTGAATCGACGCCTAATCAGTTCTATTATGATATAACTATCAGATCTGCTTTTATATGTCCATACCGCCGCCATGTTAAATCTTGTCATAATATGCTTATTCAGTTTATGTCTATTTCTATCAGTTTATTATTGATTCGTCACTATGCCTATTCTTGATTCTCTTCTCTCCCTCTTTTTCCCTTTTTTTATATAGCCAGGCAACCTTCGAGCCTAGGCATAACGCTAAAAAAAATGCGAACATGCGAAATTGGGAACGATTGGGAAAGACATAATTTGGGGCATAATTGGTATTGGAAAATATGGATCTAAATTTGGGCATAAATTTGGAAATAAATGAATATGGATTTGGGGACATATTTCTTGTTGGATAATATGAATTTAGGCACGCATTGGAATATATGTAAATATGGAATTGGGCATAAAATGGGACATGTCTAAATATTGATTTGGGACATAAATTGGAACATTTGTGAATATGAGTTTTAGGCATAAATTGGAAAACATGTGGGTTTGGATTTGTGCATAATACATATATATATGCCTTGATTTATGACATGGGAAAAAGAAGCGTATGGTGCATAATTAAAAGATGAATTGAAAAGGGGCATAAAAGTCTATAATTTGAATAATGAATTGGGCGCATAATTAAATATGGGGAAAAAGAGAAATAATCACCTATAATGACATAGGTAGATTTGGATAAAAATGGAATGTCTAGTAATTACAATTAGGAATTGTAATTGCACTTATGACACGAGGTTAGGTTGCATTAGTGGTGGAAGTCTGCCCGGACCCGATCGGCATATCCAGCAGTCACTAATGTTGAACCTAATGTGAGAGGTATAAGTGTGCAAATACGAATCGGGCTAAGACACGAGGTTAGACCCAACTGCGGAATATGATTGTTCGGACCCGACCGGCGTATGTAGCATCCACACGTTGTAGGCCTAATGTGGGAGGTCTAGCCCATTATAACCATAATTGGACAAGGTAATGAATTGGACTACTTAACATAATTTAATCCATAAGGATTGTATGATTATGAACTTAAGTTAGGGTTAAGTAAAATTGGATGGGTAGTGGGTGGGTTAAGTAAAATAGAGGGGGTGGGTAATATTTATATATAGGCCCACGAACTTAACCTAATAGGTTATGTAATTAAAGACATCTAGTGGTATACATAACTGGTGGAAAATATAAAAAAGTTATGTAATCGAAGACACCCTTGTCGGGTAAGCATAACTTGTAGAAATGATAGAATTAGATACGCGTAATAATCTGCTAAGTAAACAATGATAAGTTGTAGTGACGGTGTAAATTGAATTTATGATTAAATGAGAAACAATGAGGAAAACTTAAAAAAAAGTTATATTTAATCATAAATGGTAAGTGACATGTTAATTAGGAAACATGAGAATTGAGATATACTTAATAACGTATTAAAGAGAACATGTTATTGTAATGATGTAACCAAGCAAGAATATAAAATAGATTGTGGATTACAGACCTTGGGCCACAATCTAGAGAATAACGTGTTGTAGGCTTATTAATAAACTTAAGTGGATTAAGTCATATGATTGAAATTAATAAGCAAGAGAAACATGGTAAATTGGAATAAGAATTCAATATGTACGGGAATAGCCAAGTTAAATGGGAATCTGGTGAGGTAAGGCAAGCGCGTAAAAGAATGTTTAGACATAGGGTCTAACAACATATTAAAGAAAGGCGCTTGGACTAGTCCGTACGTTTGAGGGTGAATAACACAACGGGGTAGATCATCGAGGTGTTATAAGACACGAAGGGAGCGCACATTCATCTGATTGTTATGACGGCTTCAAAGGACTAGAAGGGGAAGCACGTGGCTTCCTAAATTACGTAAGGTGCTCCTAGTGTCCTCTGTGCGGTGGCAGATGTCTTAGGCTGTACTCGCAGAGGTTGGGTCTGCGCGTAACTACTAGGTGGGTGGGCCTTGACTGCAGATGTAGCTATGTAGTCAGAATGCTGTGACGTGGTGACACCGGGGTGATTCCACGGTTGCCTCACGAGGAGGTAGAGAGGGTCACGACCAACAAGGATAGTAGACCGTCGGATATCTGTCATCGACAGCCAGCGGGATGCGAAAAGACTAGAGCGAAACCCAAGATGTCATTTCACCTTTCACTATCGAGGTACGGGGTTAAGGGTAGACGCCACATGGATGTTTAGATTGGTTATATTACGGGTATTCGCTTAGCTCTATAGTCTTTACTAATTGAGAGACGGACATAGGTAGGGCCATAACCACCATGGAAAATAGACCCGAGGAATATCTGTATTTGAAGGCACTTAAAGGTGGCCTGTACAGGTATGGAAAAGCTTCTAGTCGAGTTACGTGTTTCTTGTTGAGCCCTACCATGGAACTCGATGCACATTAGAGGATGTGCGATTGAGGCATCGAGCTACAATTACAGTACATACATGGGGTAGTCTAGATACATGCATATCTGCTCTGGATGGTGTATCGTAGACTAGAGGGCATTAATCCGATATGGAATCTGATTCGATTGATGGTGGCGGTCCATACGCTTACGTAGCATAGTGATGATAGATATATGCGGAAAGTAACATTTTATATAGAGATCCGTACGTCACTCCGGCGTAGGATGAGGGACTGCGTTCATTGCGGTGGAGACCGTGCGAGTGGGGTACCATGGGGTGTATCTCAATATTGAGAGATATCTACATATATTGTATTAGGTGAATCCATGGGAAAGTAAATGGGTACGATGCACGTATAAGTCTTGAGTGCTATTAACCCAAGTAACCTAATAATCAAGAAAATGTAATGGAATGGTATTAGAAGGGATCATTCTACTTCTGATATACTCATATCTGCGCAGTGCAAAGAAATGTATTTAAAAAGCGCAATTTTTTTTTCATCTTATCTTGCTCAGTTCACACTTGTTATTGTTACTGTTATCTTGTTCTTCCAGTTTTATATATACATGCCATGATACTTTTATTTATTTATATTTAAAAGTAACTAGACTTGTCAGACTTTATGTCTGACCCTTTCTTCTTCTCTCTCTTTCGTTTTCTCTCCCCCAGGTTCTCAGGGTGGAAGTTCTTAGAGTTGATTTGGATTCTTTCAGCTTAGCTTGGATTTTGGATATAGATGTATCGCTTTGACTTCTGGCCAACTCTCTTATGGCTTCACAGGGAAATATGGTTTTATGCTTTAGCACTCTGATATTTTTGGCAAGACAGATTGTTAATGTAATTAGTTACTTATGATGTAAACTCAGTATTTGGGACCATGATGTTTTGATTCAAATAAAGTTTTTTTTAGTTTTAAATTTTGCTACTATTTTACATGTCTGTCTTGTGCAATTATGTTCTTATTTACCTATAATGCTTCATGGAACTTAATGCATTCCCTTAGTGAGTGACATTAATGGACTTGGGGTGTCATAGTTACATAAATAGTTCATTATTTTCGGTAATAAAAGAAACTTCAGTTGGTAATTTTAAATCATTTGTAATCTCTACCAGCACACAAGGAAAACAAATTTTAATCATATATTTCCTTTAATGGTCAATCTTAAAGGGATTTCCTAGTATAAAGGTAATTCTACCAATGCCTTCTTCTAATCAAAAATCTAACTTAGACTTGGGAAATGTACCCAAAATAAAATAGTTTGTAGTGGTTTTTTGTTTAACTCAAGATCTGTCATATAATCTTTTCATTAGCATGAGCCTTGTGATGATCCAGAACTTTAAACAACTTAAAAACTAAAATTTTGTATATATAATTTGAATTTTCTAGATATAAAATTCATTTAATATAATTTAAATATGGTTTTGAAATAATTATATTAACTTTAAACATGCTTAAATGATATTTTAAATAATATTTTTTGTCAAAATACTACAGTATAATTTTGATAAGTAATTATCACGCTTTTACAAATTCGTGATTGTTTAACTATTTTTTTAATATGATCTGTTGTCAGATATAAATATTATTTTATGAATATTATAACCATTGGTAGCATTTGTTATAAGTGTTGTCTTTGAGTTTCTATAACATTTTTGAATAAAATGCTACCTAAAGTAGTTTCTCCCTTATGTTAACAAGTGTTTAGGACACTTGTCAACATGCATATACCTAAGAATGCATGGGAGACAAGTGTCCCATTAGGTAACATGGTGCACGTTAAGGAGCGTTGCATTTAGGACATGTGTTAACATACATGTTAAGGAAGCTTTAAGACAAGACTAGTGCCCTACGATGTGTAAGCTTCTTACACACTTAGAATTCCTATATAAACCCATCTGTACTTCCTCTTTCTTTCACTTCACTTCTCACTTTTCCACTCCTTCTTAAGCTCTTCATCCATGGCTTCGTAGCCTCTTCTCGCCCTCCTTCTTCTCCCCTTCTTTCCTCCTTAATTTGGCCATAAGCCACTATCTCCATCCATCGCCACCTTATCAAAGTTTACCCTCCTCCTCCTCTTATAAAGAGAAGATAAATAAATTAATATACACTCTATATATATGCAAATAAGATGGTGCGCCGAAATACCATATGACGGTTTGTTCGCAGTCAGCTAGGCTCGTCTACCAGTAAGAATGAGAAAGCTATATTGGTGAGAACTCTTTAAACTTCTACACTAGTTTATTGTACACTAATTAGGGAAGAATTAGTTATAATTTGGATAATTAAATAGTGTAATCAGTTTGAACCGGCTATGGATGTTAATGGTTGATGTTTGTTGTGATGGATGATGGTTGCGTAATTTAAAACACACAAACTATTAAGCGTAGTGTTATAACGCTTGTGCACGACTATTATTTAACTAATAATGATGATAATGATTGCTATGGATGTTTACTATGGTTGTTGATTTTGTTTCGCACACATTATGACACGAAAAATATGGTATTGCATTGGTGATTGGCATATGTTCTTCATAATTGGAAGCAATATTATTATTGAAATTGGAGTTTGAAAATTATTTTCAAAATTGAGATTTGAAACAATCTGAAATGGATTGAAAGTACAAGGAAATATATACGAACAACTTTAGTAAGGAGGAAGGTTTTGTTAAACAAGTTTTTAACATTAAAACAAGGTTTTGTCATAAATCGATGAAAACGATTTTGTTTTGAAAAGGTGAAGTTTGGTTTTCCTATCTAGAAAATATTCAGGTAATGGTTTATATAAGTATATAATGGTTTTCTTAAGTGTTTTGAAGCAGTTCGGAACAATTTTTATGAAATTACAATATGGTCAAAATAGAGTTTGTCGCACAGTGGCAGTTTGCATGTTTTAATTGCAAACATTAATGCTTATAACTTCTGCAATTTAAATTGGATTTCCACGAAATGAAAAAAATTTGTGTTTTTTAACAAGGGCTTTCAAATGAGTGAAAGCATATTTTAATTTCGACTTATAATTTCCAAGTTATGTTTAAAGCTGTTTTGGAAAAGGACGTTGTAAGTGCAGTTTGCCAACCATAACTGTAAACAACTATTTTAAATATTTTAAAAACATGGATTTTTTTATAAAATCATTATAAATTATGTAAAAGTGTTTTGTATTGGAAAATTTTAAGTTTTGGCTAAGATAAACGATATTTTGATCAAGCTAATTAAGTTAACTGTCTTGTAGCAGCGCTTTTGAAACGCTATTGTAACACTTCTTTGGAAACAATCTGTTTTAAAAGTTTTTAACTCATAAATTGTTTTTTAAATAATAAGTAATCATTTTTAAATGATATTGAAGTGTTTTTAAAGATTTATAAGTATTAGAAATATTTTATATGGAGTTTAAATTGATTATTTAAATTAAAAAGGGTTTTTTAATTTTAAATAATTAGATATGGTTGGAGGTAAATCTTCGCATATTTGATATTAATTCGGTAGATGATGACTCTTGCTATTCAAGAAATTTAGAAGGTAGTTTACCGTTATTCCTCTTACAGTATGAGTTGGATAAATAGATTAATATTAAGGATAAGTTGATGGTATTTCTATCCAGATCCAATATCAAGGGGTTTGATAAATTTTCAAACTAAGCTAAGGATTTCCCGATTTGTTTGAGTTAAGTTGGATAGAAATAATCTTTGGATATTTGATACGAAATTCCATGGTGTGAACCTATACTATTTGACGAATTTGAAAGATACTATTATCGTTATTCCTTTTATAGTATTGGTTGATTATGAGAATTGATATCGAATATAAGTAGATACAATTTTTGTGTAACTTATGTTCAATATCGATTGATTTGGGTTTTACCGTGAATGATATCTTCATTTATATCATTCTTGAAACCCGATGAGATTGAGTTGCGGAAATTCATATCGTAATTTGGGGATTTAATCAAATCTTTGAATTGAGGAAATGAAAAGTAAGGAATTGGGAAAGAAATATAATCTTTTAATTAAGATTAAAGAAATGAATGTTGGGAAACCATTTTAATAGGAACTATCATTGAAATGATTAAAATATGGATTAAGGGTTTTCAAAAGAAACTGGGTTTGGATAACGAGTTATCAAACGAAAAGTAAGTTGAGGTTTTAAGGCTAGATTAACTTTGATTTAAAGGATGCATTTCAAAGGAGAAAGGTTAAAATATGAATTTTGTTAAAGATAATTTGAGAATGGGTAAAATGAAGTTTAATTTAACGAATCCAAAATGGAAGGAGGTTGGTTGAAAGCCTGTGTGATCCATAGTTGTGTTTTTAAAATTGTGCTTATTATTCGGAAAGACTGGGATCAAATATTGGGTCTGAAAACCATTCTGAATAATAAAATGATTTTTGGAGCAAATAAGCATATGAAGACGATATTGAAGACCAGGACCTTTCACATCGGAAGGGCAACTTGCTGAATGTCTCGAATGGATCGCTTCCATTTGCATATGGATTTTATATCAGTTAAGTGGCATGTAGTCCAGACGTATTTTTAGGAATTCCGAATTTTGGTTTCGTTTAGACCCAAGATGAACCTTTATGGATTGTGTGTCTTACATTGTAATTGAATGTGTAGCACTGTTCTTTATTAATATATATTTGTTTGGTGGCGGAGAATTTATTCTCTTAGCTTAACACCCATCTCTAAGACGTATGAGCTTAGAGATTATATATTGATAGAAATCAGTGATGCGTAGTAAATGGACAATGTGGCATACTTAAGTTATGTGATGAGCTATTGATGATCAAAGCACGACTTATTTAAGCGTATCTTTGTGTATATCGTGACCTCGACGAACCTCGCACCCCGGATTGGTGGTCGTATTTTTATGTTCATTTCTTATGTTCGGTGCACCAATATGTGATGATGAAAGGGTACTATGAAGTCCCCAGTCTGGGACGCTATTTGTTGGTACTCTGATTCATGTATATTTGGCTAGTATAATGGTGTCCGAGTCTGGATGTTAACCGCAAGTACTGGGATAATGCACGCAAGAAAATTTGTGAGCACACAAATGATCTTTCGTGCTAGGAACCATCATGTTGGAAACCCAATCTCCACTACGAGCCCGTACGATTTTGATTGTATAGCCTGCTGGTTACTAGAAGGATTTCGTCAGTATATTGGGTGGAGCATTATGCTGGCTAGGTTAATATAATTACTTTCGAAAGGTTTTTCACACTATGCACTAACAATAATATAAAAGAGGATTTTCACGTATCAAATGAATTTTTGGTTATTATGAGACAAAACTCGCCCATCTGGTGTGCGCTTTCATTGTGTGATGTGGGATAAGCTTATGATAGCTTCATTTTTCAAAAAGTCATTGCGGATTTCTATGCATGAGTATTCACATGGAGTAAATCCGTTCCATGTTAGCGCAATGGTCCAATGAATTACCTTACTTTAAAATAAACCCTAAAACGACTTTTTGAAGTTCTCACACCAGTCCCATGACTGACCTGGAGTTTAATGTTCCCATACCTAAACTCTAGGTCTTTATATTTTTTACACAAGCAACCTAGTTTTTTGGTTTGCAGATTTAGCATTAGAGTTGGTTGGAGCAGATGTTATGTCTTGGAGCATTCACATTCATCCGCTGAGTTTAGTATCTTTTCTGTTATATAATCGATGTACTCTAATGTATCTCTTGTAACTCTGATGTAATATTATTGTGATGATAATGGAAAAGTTCTTTTACTTTTGTGCAAATGTGTAAGTACCCCCAACAATCTTTCTTTATGAACATTTTAAGTTGGTTTAATTACCGGCGAAAATCGGGCAAAAAAGCAAGTCATTACATTGTGGTATCAGAGCTTTGATTTATACAAAGCTACATGGTACGACTCGTTTGAGCAAAAGAGAAAGGACTCATCAGAGTTGGGATTAGTAATATCCCATGAGAATGAACTCATTAGGGATCGGGTTAGTAATGCCCTAAAATGAGTTTGTAGAGTACTACATTTGAGAGAGCGCCCTTCTCATATAATGGGTTAAGTCTTTGGGATTAATAGTAGGATTCATGTTAAGGGATAAACTTTGGTCAAATTAGTTAATAATTCTCCTCTAAACAAACTAATAAATATGGTTAAAAATCAAAATAAGTAATAAGAGTTTGAGTATTTTATTTGATGTTGAGGTTGGACTATCAAGTATAAGAAGATTTTGAATATATGCATGTTCAACGTATATACGAAGTCTAAAGTATACTAGATAGATATAGAATCACACTCTAGTCGCTTGAAGTTGATTCTGTTGATGACTACAGCATCATCAATATGTATTTTCGAGTTTTGAAAGTTAGATGACTATATGATTCCAATTAAAACATCAATATACACTTAAACCAATTTTGATAAGTGTTTGAAAGTGTTTGTTAAATGAGAACTTGAATAGAGAAACAAGATCTTGAAAATTTGATTGAGTTGTAGGAATTATACCAGGTAAACCTGTTAGTAAGTTGAGAATATATGAGAAAGCGTGTTTGCAATACGAAATTGTTTTTGAAGAGATACATATATATATGGTAAATTTGAAAACTTAAATCAAAATATTGAGTAAGAATTGGCAATTACTACGAAATTTTTTTTTTGAGCAAAAGATGTGTGATCTTCCAAAAGGAAGAGCGCACACATATATATTAAAAAAATATATAAAGTAATACAACGATCTAAGTACAGATCCAAATCAGAAGACTCACATAGCAATGTACGGGGTAATAGATAGATGAGTTCCGGCAAGGCCACCACCCATCATACTTCATTATCGAATTCCGGCAAGGCCACCACCCGATAAGAAGTATATATCTATACCCATACATATAATAAACTATGTGCAAATACTAGTGGTGTAACAAAACACCAAAAATACAAACAAGTCCACTCCTCAAATATATATATCCAATCCAAATCCAAAATAATCCAATCAAACAGCAACTCCAATATCTTCACAATTACTTCTACAACATGTAATCTGCAAGAACTGAAACAAAATTATCAGTAACTCACACATATATATGAATATATGCCAATATATATATATATGTATATGTACATATATATATATACAGACTTATATTCATATATATATGTTTAGAGATAAAAACATAAAAACAAACAAACAATAGGATAGTGTCAACCCAAGTTAAAGTAATCAACAACCCAGACGATGACTATTACATCTAAAATAGCTATTAATACGAATGAATAAACTCAAGTTTATCCTAACCTTAGATAGTAAACGCCCAAATTGCATTTCTCCAAATAATTTATTGTGTGAATTAGACATCCAAAACAAACAGAAATTTACTATATTAATGATTAATTTATCCTTAGGTAAAGAGGTAGAATGAAAGATTCTGTGGTTCCTCTCTACCCAAATGAACCAACTTATGAATATTACTAAGGAATCCAAAATATATTTCTGTCTTGAATTGAATCGTAACCTATAACAATTCCAATAATCGCTACAACTACTAAAGGTATTAAAACCATCAAAAGTAAACAACCTAATAATCATATTAAAAACCGAAAAAGTGAAATAACAAGAGTAAAATAAATGATCTACATCCACCTCTCCAATGTTACAAAAACAACATTTTACATCAAAAATAACATTTTTTCTTTTTAATAACTCAATAGTATTAAGCTTCTTGTGGATGATCAACCACATTAGGAACTTAGCTTTAGGAGTAGAGTTCGATTTCCATAGATATTTAAAGGGATATAAGGAAATACCAGAAAAATTAATAAAACTATACATAGAATGAACAGTGTAAACTAAACCCTTGTCCATACCCCAGTTAATAGAATCACCATTTTTGTCCAAGTGATATAATGCTAACTTTGCTTTAAGTAAGGCCAACTGTCTTAATAAATCTTCGTCTAAAATATTATCAAAGGAAAACTCCCACGGAGGATCTAATTCTGCTTTGTAAATATCCTTAATTAAAGCATTCTTAAATCTACTAATGTTAAAAAGTTCACTAAACTCAATTTTTAACGACACTATAGATATCCAAGCATCATGCCAAAAATATGCAAGGTTTCCTGAATGAACTAACATTTTGCATCCTACATTAAAAAAGTCAAAACAACCTAATACAAACTTCCAAAAGTGGGATAATCTATTATCCAATCCACCACTATTTTCTATAATAAACTCTCCTCTAGAATAATAAGATTTGAAAACGATAGACTTCCACGAAGTCTTCACTTCCGGACATCTATATTTCGATAACCATTTGGCGAGTAAAGCAGAGTTAAAATTATGTAGATTTATGATCCCTAGACCCCCCTCCAATTTAGATTTACAACACATGTCCCAATTAACTAGGCATTTATAACCACTACAACTAGAATCCCCATTCCAAAGGAAGTTACGTCTAATCCTATCTATCTTCTCAATGACCCATTTAGGGAAACGATGAACAGCCATCCAATAAGAAGGAATAGCTGATAAGACCGAATTGACAAGTACTAACCTACCTGCTCTGGACAGAAATCTATTGTTCCAGCTAGATAATTTGTTATTAATCTTATCAATGATGACTATCCAATCTTCCTTCTTAAGCTTTGAAGGTCTTATCTTAAAACCTAAATAATCAAAAGGAAATTTCATAATCGAACAATTCAAAGTGCTAGCTACTAAAGTCTCAACATTGTTAAAATCATTAATGACCATCACTGCACTCTTATCAAAATTAATTCTTAGACCAGATAACATCTCAAAACAGTCAAGGATAAATTTAAGAGTAATAATATGTTCAGGTAGATGAGAAGAGAATAACAAGGTATCATCTGCAAATTGAAGAATCGATAATTCATTGTTAAATTCCTCATTCCCAACATTACCTAGAACACCTAAACTCCCTGCTCTCTTAATAATTTTTGAGAAGACATCTACTGCTAAATTAAACAGGAAAGGCGATAAGGGGTCTCCTTGTCTAAGTCATCTCTTAGATTGTATCTTCTTACCCATTACCCCATTAACAACAATATTGGAGCAACCAGACCTAAGTAACAACATGATCCAGTTGGTCCATCTAACACTAAAACCCCTAGCAAGACATAATTCGTATATAAAGTCCCAATCAATTGAATCAAATGCCTTCTCAAAGTCTAGCTTCAAGATGGTACATGTTATATTATTCTTACAACATACATTAATATATTCCTGTACCGCTGCCACACCATCTACAATATTCCTACCTTTGATAAAAGCTGTTTGGGAGCCATCAATAAGGTCATTCATCTTACTACTCAACCTATTCGCTAAAACTTTAGAAATGATCTTAACGAAAACATTAATAAGAGAGATTGGTCTAAAATCCTTTAGTGTATTAGCCCCCTCTCTCTTATGAATAAGTATGACATTGGCAAAGTTAAAACTACCTAAGTGCAACTCACCGCTATAAAATTCATTAAATAATTCAATAATGTCAAACTTTAAAACGTCCCAAAATTGTTTGTAAAAATTAACAGAGAAACCATCAGGTCCAGGAGCTTTGTCACTAGGCATATCGCTAATTGCCTTCCAAATCTCCTGCTCTGAGAAAGGTTTATCCAAATCTACAAGCCTAACCCTAGCATCAGAAGGATATAAGTCATTCCATCTGACATTAATTCTTATCTTAAACTTAGAACCGAAAATCTGATTATAATATCTAGTGAAAGCTTCATTTAGATCCTTCTGTATAGACAGTTCTACATTATTTACAATAATCGAGTTAATCATATTATCCCGTCTTCTCTTGTTAGCTATACTATGAAAAAACTTGGTGTTATTATCTCCTTCCTTAATCCATTGTATACGAGACCTTTGCCTCCACATGCTCTCTTCTTTTTCTAAAATTTGTTTAAGATCTTGTTTAAGATTACAGTATCTATCTTTCTCAATGGAATTGAGGAACCTGGTCTCACTAATTTTATCTAACTCCAATAATCCACACATAATCTTATCTTTTTTAAATCTAACATTACCAAAGATATATTTATTCCATCGTTTAAGAAAAAATCTCAACTTACCTAACTTCGCCACAAAAATCTTAGCAGAATTACCTCTATAAATATTGTTAAAATAAAATAAGGCCTTCCATTTCATGGAGACAAGATTAGTGAAACTATGATCCAATAGCCACATCTTTTCGAACTTAAAACTACTACTAATAGAAATGTTTGAATTACATGTAAGAATAATAGGGCAATGATCAGATAGTAAAAACGGTAATCCCTTGACTTTACAAATCGAATATCTATCTTCTAATTCAGAACTAATAAAAAATCTATCTAATAATGCAAAGGAAGGACTATCATGTACATTCGACCAAGTGAACAATCTATTATCAAGAGGAATCCCTATTAAATTATTATGTAATATAAAGTCATTAAATTCCTCCATATCAGAGAAATCACCTTCTCGTGGTGATCTCTCCCCTAAAAATCTGGTGACATTAAAGTCTCCCCCCACTATCCAAGAATTAGGAGAAATATTTCTAAAACTAGAACACTCTTCCCATAGGACTCTTCTGTCCTCTTTATTGTGGGGACCATACACATTTGTGATGCCCAAAAAAGTATTATCAGAAAGGGATTGTAGAATAATATGTAGAGAATGTAACTTAGGAAACTCAAGCACCAATCTGTGTTGATTTTCTTTCCAACCAATCATAATTCCTCCGGCAGTCCCAACTGCCGGAAGATAAGACCAGTTACGGAAAAGAGACCCACCTAACCTAATAAAGAACCTAAAATCTGGACATTCAATTTTTGTCTCTTGAAGTAAAACAATATCAATGTGATTATCTCTAAAAAAAGACCTAATTTTAGAACATTTTTTAGGTACATTTAAACCCCTAACATTCCAACTAACTATCCTCATCTGTTCAAGGATGAAACTCGCTCTAGTTCTCTATTTCTAATATACTCCGCATCAATCTCAATATCCGAGAAAATAAAAGCAGTATCGTTCGCTAACTGAAATAACTGTCTAGTCGAGAGACTACCTAATGCATAAGGAGTGTAATCACTACCCAAAGTCATATAAATACCTGAGCCCCTTACCGTACTGCTACTACTAGCATCCGGATTCGGGGTCTTACCTCGTGATGAAGAAGAACCGTCTCTGATCCTGGCACTGCGACGAATCACACCAGAGCTGGGGATCACTCTCCTACGCCTCCCTCTCCTGGATGGAGGAGTGGATACGTCCCTGCACTGAAAATGTCCTTCGCAACTCTCTAAGCTCAAATCAGTAGAAGAATAAGAACTAGTTCTGAACCCCTCACTTCTAGCTGATAAACAGGAATCTCTCCTACTCTGTCCCGATGATCCACTAAGTACTAGCTTCCCAACACTTCTCGAGAGTCTATAAATATCATCTGTATACGAAACTGAGCACCATTGTATATCCTCACCTCTATAAGGGTTTACACTCGGTCTCAGGTACATGCAAATAAGCTTCAAGCTCTTCTCACACAACACAACAAAACTGAAAATATTGTTCCATAAAAAAGTCAATCCATGTGAATTGCATTTTACTGCAAATTTGAAAACAACAATTTCTTTTACACCTGAATCCGCATCCTCATCAACCAACATCAAAGCATATGGTCCACACACTCCAAATTTTTCCACCAAATAACCACAGTGACCTTCCTGCATACCCACCCATTCATCACTATTTAAATCCTTTCCCAACCGATTACCCTCCATGCAATCTACGTGACCATCAGATTCCTCATCAATGCTTACGTTACCAACCTTCCCTTTAACCCTTCCACAGTCGACCCTACCAACTCCGAAACCCATCTTCAGCATAGTGCATAACGATACAGCCTCTTCCTTAGTGTCAGCCACCCCCACCCCACTAGTAAAACTGTCATCACAACTCTTTAACAGATCGAAACTATTTGAAAGTAAAACATCATTTGCCATAATACAGTTTCTCGGTTCCATCATACTCGAATTATCATCACTATACTTTGGCAATTCAGAACTATTCCGCAGTAACACATCATTCTCCACTACACAGTTTCTCTGCTCAACCTCACATGTCCCAGTATCAGCTTCATTTTCATTGGTACTCGCAATAATATAGACCCCCATATCTTCTACAATAATATCAGACAAGACTTCCTTATCTTTAACGTTAGTATCCAGCTCACCCCCATTAGAACCGTACCAATCAACTTCATCAAATTCCATGCATTGTAGAACATAAGGATCCAATAACATCTGATCAAACGACGACGAGCTATAACGACCTGAGTTTACCATCATCACCACTTCAAAACAATCCCCTCTAGAATCAACCAAAACTGAATTAGTTTCCACCAGTTTTTTCACCCCAACTGTGACGTGTTTACCACTTTCAGCTTTGAACTTAAGATCTGCTTCACTAAACTCACAGTTTATAACAGTGTTTAATGCATCGAAGTGATCCAAGATCTTATCTAAGTATCTCAGTGCCAGCCTCTTGTTCCCTAACATCGAATCAGAGAAAATTCTTCTTAGATTTACTAAACTCAGACAGAACGCAAAAGCATGTTCCTTCCTTGTCTTTGGGTGAGGTAAAGGAGGATGCACCTCCGCAATATCGACACACCTGTCCCATAAAATTCCGTCCACCATACCTTCCAAACTCTACCCCAATAACAGAATCAGGTACGCTCCTTCATTCACATTAAAAGTATAATCCGTAGAATATAAGTCTAATATATCATTGATTCTCCGGCATATCATCAAACAGTTGTGACACATCATCTCCTTCAGAGTTTTGCCTGAGAACCTCTCTGGACAACTGCTTTTGCGATGTCCTACCCCTCCACAATTAAAACAAGGTAGTCCATTTCGACAATCCTTCGCTATATGATATAGATCACCACATTTGAAACAAAAACACTCACCAACTTTATTCTTTGAACGCGGATTTTTTGATGTCGAATTCCATATGGACAAACTAGACGTTGGCTGCCTAACCACATCTGCAAAGGATCGAGGTTGATGTATATTCACCTCATCCCTTACCTTATCACACTGTCTGAATGTCAAATTAAGTCTGCCCTCTTTCAAGCTGGTCATCTTCTTCAGCATCTCCGGAGCCGAATTTTTTCGTATACCTGCAATGCCATGATATATCCCCCTCGATTTACCACCAAATATGAGAACATCACCAGATTCTAGTATAATTTTCCTAACTGATCCATTAGAACCCTCTTCCCTGAATATAAACTCAGCCGCATCTCCTATAGAAAATGAAACCACCGGCAAGCCAAGAGAAAGACTTTCAACACTCTCATCCTTATCTTGATGGATACCCAATTTCCCCACTAAATTATAGTAGTTTACGATGCATACATCCGGGGTCATCAAGGGTAATTCTTCAGATTTTCCCCCACTATCAATAATTGCATTGTGCGCAACCAACATGGAATAACCGACCAACTTCTTGAAATCTAGAGGAATTTCTGGAGGAAAAGCACCATCAACTTTCCTCCCGTTTTCATAACCCCTAGATTGGGGGTTCCAATGTTTGCCCAAACACATCATAAGAAGATTGAGAACAGCGCCATTGTCATAACCTGGTTTATAGAAACCACCCTCCCCCAAACCTAATTCTTGGCATTTATTTGCGATGAGGACCTGATCATCTATGTTTATAAATTTCTTTAATACGATCATTCCCGGGCCCAGAATTTGATGATTCGATTGTCCTTTAATCCGCCAAGAACTTTGTTGAATCGAGCAGTTGTCCATTCGATGCCCTAATTGGCCATAATTAAAACATCTAATTTGGGATCCACATTCCTTCGCTAGATGGTTTCCATCACCACAACGAAAACAGCGCTTCTGAAAACGAATAGAAATCAGGTCTGGACGAGGAGTAAATCTCACCTTCTTCCCTTTCACTTTTGATGAGAAAGATGACAGATTTCGACGAGATCCATTAATCGAAGAAGATGTAGGTTCCGCCATTAATTTCTGATCGCAATTACTACGAAATTGATTTTGAAATAATATATTTTGAATATAAAGGAAAAATATCTTTGAAAATTACTTGGAAATTAAAACTTGAGCATGGACATCTTATGATGGAATTTCACAGTTTGACGACTATGTAAAGCTGTAATTTACATAAGCAGTCAGAGTATAAAAGGTAGTTTGGGAAACAGTTTAAAGGAAAAGTTGGAATTAATCAATTAGGATATTTTATAATTAGTCCTCCCCAAATAATTAAATTTAAATGGCAAATATCTAGAGATTCAGTTTTCACAATATGACTATAAGATATTTGACGATGCTTTGGTTAAGGACTACATTGGTTAAAGCTGTTAATAAAGACATATCTAAGTGATTTCTCTAAAGTGCGGAGGAAATAAGTTTTGTAACCTTCAATTTGGAATAATTAATATTGATAGCCAATTTTAAACAATACAAGGTATTAAAAACTGGAATTATTGACGATTTTGGACAGTTTATAAGTTCTAAAATATATTTTGTTAATAAAGGGAACTGTTTTAGTAAGCATGAATACCCTGCAAATTAAGTTTCACAATTTGATTGAAGGATATTTGGAAAGCAGGAATAGTAAGAAGAAATTACCTAAACTGGAACATTTAGACAAGCTGAGTTATGAGATGATCTAGCTTTTTGTGTAAATAATAATCGTAATTTTGGAGAATTGAAAAGGAATAGGTTTCATAACCTTTATAGTTGCAACATAAGATCTAAGAGAATAATTTATAACTCTGAATTTTCTTGAAGTCGGTAAATCGTTGAGTATAAGTAAGCGGCCAGTAAACAACGAGTCGAATATAACAGGTAATTGGAAGTTATCGTTTGGGAACATGGCAGATATGGTTTTCCGGAACTATGTGTGTTAGAATATTCTACCTGGCATTTCCATTATGAGGACAAGAGTTTTGGTGTAAATAAATTTAATCCTGAGTTTGAAAATCAACAAGATGTCGAATGGCTGGTTACGATTCCCTTTCCTTTTCAAGGACGAAAAGTTTTTTCTGGGGGGAGGAGGGGTGAATGTGATGATCCATAATTTTTACCAATTTAAAAACTAAAATTTTGGATATATAACTTGAATGTTCTTGATATAAAATGGATTAAAAATAATTTAAATATGGTTTCGAAATAATTATAAAAAATATAAATATGCTAAAATGATATTTTAAATAATAATTTTTGTTAAAATACAATGGTATGTTTTGATAAGAAATTATCATGCTTTTACATATTCATGTTTGTTAAACTATTTTGTTAATACGATCTTTTGTCAGATATAAATATGATTTTATGAATATTAGAACCATTGGTAGCGTTTATTATAAGTTTTGTCTTTGAGTTTCTATAGCATTTTTGAGTAAAATGCTACCTAAATTAGCTTCTCCCTTATTATAACAAGTGTCTAGAACACTTGTCAACTTGCATGGACTTAAGCATGCATGGGAGACAAGTGTCACATAAGGTGGCATGGTGCAAGTTAAGGAACGTGCACATGTGTCAACATGCATGTTAAGGAAACTTTAGGACAAGACAAGTGTCCTACGATGTGTAAGCTTCTTATACACTTAGAATTCCTATATAAACCCACCCTTACCTTCTCATTTCATTCACTCCACTTCTCACTTTTCCAACTCCTTCTTAAGCTTTCCATCACTGGCTTCCTAGCCTTTTCTCCTCCTCCTTCTTCTCCCATTCTTTCCTCCTTAATTCGGCCATGAGCCACTACGTCCCTCCACCACCACCTTACCAAAGTTCTCACTCATCCTCCTCCTCTTATAAAGAGAAGAAAAAGAGATTAATATACATTATGTGTGTGTGTATATATATATATTTATTTTGAAAATTGGTTCACTTTATTGCTATGAAACCACAAACCTCCTTTATAAGCCTCGTTAAAACCTTGCAATCCCCCTAACCTAAATGGGTGCCTTACAAGGAAAAAGAGTACTTATAAATTTGGCATACAACATAGTTATCAAAGGAAATACAACATAAAGCAAAAGAAAATAAAAGCAACAAAACAACATTAAAGCCTTATTCAAAAAAATCTCCTTCACAGCCCAACCAGGCCCATCATCACACCCCACAGAAACCGCGTCTTCAGGTTACCATCTTCAAAAGGTTGACACGTTGCAGTTTAACCGGTGTCATTGAGTTCAATCCCCCATCTACTAAGCATTGACTCGCTTCTCCTGTCACGAACAGTCCTGCTTCCATTGTTGAATAGAAGGCATTTAATTTCCCTTTCAATTTTCCAAAGAAACGTTGATGAATCCGATCTTTTGTCATGAAATACTCTTGAGTTCCTTTCCTTCCAGATGAAATAGATAACGCTTGTAAAGGTAGCACATGCTAAATCTCTCAATTGGTCTTTTTTCTTGAAATTTTCATGTATAAGCTTCGCTTCATCTTTCAATTCTAACAAATCAACAGGAAGATCCAATCTTTGCTTTAGGGAGAGCCATATGAAGGCTGTAAAGTCACAAGAGAAAAACAGATGTTGAATTGTCTCGGGATCGTTGTTGCAGAGAGGACATAACAGATCTGAGATGTTACTGTAACGATGAACCCTATCCTTCGTGTTTAATCTGCCAAGACAAGCAATGTAAGCAATAAAAGACATTTTTTTTTACTGTTTTTAGCATGCCAAATTACAGAAAAAATTGCTTCCTGATTTTCATGATGTCTCAGGAAATCCCAAGCTTTGTCAAATGTGAATTGGCCTCCTTCACACCAAACATACTCATCATGATTTTTATCTGGATTGATTGAGATGGAGTTAATTTCATCTAGCAGTTCTCTTGTGGAAGGATGTATTTCAGGTATAAATCTCCCATTTCTGATAATATTGCTAACTTTTTCATCTGCATTGCCAATTATATTCAGTCTATTGTAGCCTAGCAAATCAACTAAACTTTTGCAATTAACCCAAGGTTCAAACCACAGATTGGTTTCCACCCCATTTGCAATGTTTTTATTGAACAACTGTTTTGATCTTGTCCTTAATCTTAAAAGAGATTTCCAAGTTGTAGATGCATTATTATCCTGAGCCATTGACATGTGTGTGTGTGAGTATATATATACAGGCAAAGAAGACGGTGCGCCAAAATACTATCCGCTGTTCGTTCGCAGTCAGCTAGGCTCGCCTACCGTAAGAATGGGAAAGCTATATTGGTGAGAATTCTTTAAACTTCTATAATAGTTTATTGTACACTAATTATTGAAGAATTAGTTATAATTCGGATAGTTAACTAGTGTAATCAGTTTGAACCGACTATGGATGTTAATGGTTGATGTTTGTTGTGATGGATGATGATTGCGTAGTTTAGAACATACATTATTAAGCGTTAGTGTTATAATGCTTGTACACAGCTATTATTTGTTTAATAATGATGATGGTTGCTATGGATATTTATATGGTGGTTGATGTTGTTTTGCACACACTATGACACGATAATTAAGGTATTACATTGGTGATCGGCAAATCTACTTCGTAAATGGAAGCAATATTATTATTGAAATTGTAGTTTGAATTTTATTTTCAAAATTAAGATTTGAAACGATTTGAAATGGTTTGGAAATTAAGAAAATATATACGAATAACTTGCGTAAGGAGGAATGTTTCGTTAAACAAGTTTTTGACGTTAAAACAAGGTTTTGTCATAAATCAATGAAAACGGTTTTGTTTTGAAAAGGTAAAGTTTATTTTTCTTATCTAGAAAATATCTAGATAATGGTTTATATACGTATATAATGGTTTTCTAAAGTGTTTTGAAGCAACTCAGAATAATTCTTATGAAATTATATTATGGTCAAAATAGAGCTTGTTGCACAGCGGTAGTTCGCATGTTTTGGTTGCAAACTTTAAACGCTCATAACTTTTGCTGTTTAAACCGAATTTCCACGAAATGAAAAACGTTTGATTTCTTTTAACAAGGGCATTCAAATGAGTGAAAGCAGATTTTAATTTTGACTTATAATTTTCAAATTATGTTTAAAACTGTTTTGGAAAAGAACGCTTTAAGTGCAGTTTGCCAACCATAACTGTAAATAACTATTTAAATATTTTAAATATATGGATTTTTTTGTAAAATCATTATAAATTATGTAAATGTGTTTTGAATTGGAAAATTTTAAGTTTTGACTAAGATAAATGATATTTCGATAAAGCTAGTTAAGATAACTATTTTGTAACACTTTTGCAGCGATTTTGAAACGATATTGTAAAACTTCTTTGGAAACAATCTGTTTCGAAAGTTTTTAACTCATAAATTGTTTTTTGAATTATAGCTAATCATTTTTAAATGATTGTGAAGTGTTTCCCAAGTTTTAAAAGTATTAAAAATATTTTATGTGGAATTTAAATTGATTATTTAAATTAAAAAGGGTTTTCCAATTTTAAATAATTAGATATGGTTGGAGATAAGTCTTCAAATATTTGATATTAACTAGGTAATTGATGACTCTTGCTGTTCGAGGGATTTAGAAGGTAGTTTACCGTTATTCCTCTTATAGTAAGAGTTGGATACAGAGATTAATAATGAGGACAAGTTGATGGTATTTCTATCCAGATCGAATATCAAGTGGGTTGATAAATTTTCAAACTAAGATAAGGATTTGCCGATTTGTTTAAGATAAGTTTGATAGAAATAATCTCTGGATATTTTATATGAAATTCCGTAGTATAAACGTATACTATTTGACGAATGTGAAAGAATTTGTATAGTTATTCCTTTTATAGTATTTGTTGATTATGAGAATCGATATCAAATATACGTAGATACAATTACCGTGTAAGTTATGTTCAATATCCATTGATTTGGGTTTTGTCATGAATGGTGTCTTCAATAATATCATTCTTGAAACTCGATAAGATTGAGTTGTGGAAATTCCTATCGTAATTTAGGGATTTTGTAACACCCCGGATATTTCTATAAAATATTTGAATGTGCATATATGTAAACATATGCATGGTCATTGATAATTAAAAAAAATGTTATAAAGGTAATGCACGAATATATGTTAAAAGAAAAAGATTCATGCATTTTAAAAAGGTTAATGCATTAAATGTGCAAGTAAAAGGAAGAAATCAATGTGTAAATGCATTAATATAAAAACAGAGATAAGAAAGGATAAATTAATGAGACAATTTCATGCAACAATAAAAATAAGGAAAGATGTAAAGTTTTAATGCATGAAAAAAGAGAGGAAGTTAACAATGTAAGCAATAAAGGTATGCAATAAATAGAAAGGAAAGATAAAGAATCAATGTAATAAAATACATGCATATCATACATTAACGAGAAGATTAGTGCAAAAGAATGATTGTAATGCATGCAATAAAGTGCATGAAAAGAGAAACATTAATGAATTGATGGCATGCATAAAAATGGTTAATAAAGAGGGTATCACAATCAGTGCATATATATATATTAATATTAATATGCAAACGGAAGAAAGAGGTGAATTAATAACATGCAATTAATTATGTGCATGTGAATATATGCATAAGTTAATATATTGAAAGTTATATTGTTAATGCATAGAATAATAAAAAGAATTGAGCGCATAAATGTAGAGTGCATCAATTACAATGAATTAATAAATAAAGGTAAATTGATTGATTGTAAAATAAGGACGTGCAATCAAAATAAAAAGAAAGGTAAATGCATGAAGGTAAATTAATTGATTGGAGAAAGAATGATATATGCAATGCAGTGTGAAAGCGGTTAAAAAGATGGTGTGGAAAGGGGTTATGTAGAGAGGAGATTAAAAAGAGGGAAAAATATATAAAAATATATATAATAAAAATAGCACATGCCCCTGCGCATGGTCTATGGGTGCAACGCACCCTGGCTGGATTGGCTGGGTTCTGGAATGTTCTTTTCTAGGGTGAGGTAGACGATTTAGATGAGTTGTTTTTATTTAATTCTAAAGGCCCAATCCTTCTAACATACCTATAAATAAAACCTTAAACCCACTGATTTATTCATCTAATTCTATGGCGATGTCATGGCCTCCTCCTTCTTCTTCTTCCCCAAGAAATTCTTAAATCTAATCTCTTTTCTTCTCTCCAAATCTCTTAATAAAATAAAAGATTAGATTTAGAATTTCTTCTATTTCAAAATAAAGAGTAAAGAGATTTTGATCTACAATCTACGCCGCAAGAAAGGGAAGAACTTTGGATGCTAATCAAAATCAGACCTAGGAAAGCAAAAATCACCGTGAGTGGATTTCAATTACCCTTGTTGAATAATAGTAGATGTATCGTTTAGCAATTCCCCAAGTTAATTTGTTTAATTCAATTGAAATAATTCAGATTTTATTTTATGCGTATTCTGTTCTTCTTCTTCCCCTTTCCTTTTTATTTTTAAGATTAGGCTAACTTCGAGCCTAATCCAAATCTCGCTGAAATGCATGCGTACGAACAAAGATTGAAATAGTGAAAATGATGTTTGGGAATTTGGGAATAATTTGTAATTGGGGAATTGTGGAATAACATATAACATAACCTGAGATTGGAAAATTAGGGGAAACAGGCACATATATTAACCTAGAACATAAAAGAAAATATATGCAATTAAAATTGAAAATGATTAGATATGCTTGGGTATGTTGAATCAAGAATTTATGCATGAACTATATGTACATAAGAAAAGTTAGAATTGAAGATTTAGATATATGGGATTATAAGTTGAATTGGGATTTATGCAATAAGAATGAGGGTTGGCATGAATTAATTGTTCTAAGCAATAAGAATGAGGGTTGACATGAATTATTGATAACTTTAAAGAACAATTAATTTGGGTATAATTAGGTATAACTTATATACATGAAAAGTTGGGCATAACATATAATAAGGATTATTGGCATAACTACGTACAAGATTATGTAATCATGGTAGAATTTATGTATCCAAATCAAATTGGAACCATAAACATGAAATTGGGTTTAGAAGCGTGAACATGAATTACTGGATTGGGATAAATAGGCATATAAAACCTAATTGAAATTGTTAGTTAAAAGATGAACATGCCTAACCCAAGGTTAGATAGAGTTGTGGTGTAAGTCTGCCCGGAACCGCCCGGCACATCCAGCAACCGCAACAACAGGTCTAATGTGAGAGGTTAGCACATTAACTCCATTACCGAGGTTAGAACGAGTTTGCGGTAGAAGTCTGCCCAGAACCGCCCGGCATATCCAGCAACCGCAAGCAACATGTCTAATGTGAGAGGTTGAGTGCATTAATAAAAAGATTAATGCTATGAAACAAACATGTTAAGTGTGCTAAGTTTAAGTAAACAGAGGCGTATAGACAAACTTAACCAACGTAATAATGGGGAGTGGTAGCAAACCTTAGTTAAGAAAACTAAGTAAATAACGATGGATTATGACAACATCAACAGATACGGGTATAACTGAATGGGAAGATAATAGGTAAGCTTGTTACGAGACAAGTAAGAATTGTAACGTAGGTCATAATGATCGATACAAAGATGAAATAACTTATGAAAGAATGCAAACCGTACTTAATTAAAGATTAAGTAATCCGTGGGAACGGGAAAACATAAGTTATACGAGTAAGGGGAAAACTTATTAGTAAAACTTAGTTAAGATGACTAAGTTCTTGAGTAAACGATAAAGAGATTTTGTTAGTAAACCTTAGTTAAGAGAACTAAGTAAACAATCACAGAAAGTCATATTGGTAAACCTTAGTTAAGAGGACTAAGTAAACAGTTACAGAAAGTCGTGTTTGAGCTTGTTAGTAAACCTTAGTTAAGAGAACTAAGTAAATAATTAAAAGATCACTGCTACATAAGAAATAGGGAAAGACTTATGAAAAAGAAACTTGGTAATTTAAAAACTAGTATGGATGAGATAACCAAGTTAAAAAGAGAACCTAATAAGATAGAGCAAGCACAAAATTAGAAGATTAGACTTAAGGTCTAATAAAACGAAAGGGTAAGGCGCTTGGACCAGTCCATACGATAGGGGATGAATAACCAAACACGGCAGATCATCACGATGTCGTAGGGCACAAGGGGGAGCGAACGTCCATCTGATCATGCAGAAGGCTCCAAGGGACTGGGTTACGAAGCACGCGGCTTCTAGGGACGCGAGGGCACTCTTGGTATCCCTCTGTGAGTGGCAGATGATACACCTGTGCTCACAGAGGTTAGGTCTGCGTGGGAAGAACCAGTGAGTATGCCTGGATTGCAAAACAAGAGGCAATCAAAAGACTAAGATGGACCAGCGTGATTCGGCGAGACCAGTTAGTGCCCTATGATAGCAACTCGTCGTCTACCTACCATCTTCAGTCAGTTGGTGAAGCGGAAAGGAAGAGAACTCCAAAAGACCATATACTTTGCTATCTAGTTATGGGTGAGGTTGGCCAATAGGATTGAAGGGAATAGGGGGTCGGGGTTACAGTTCTCATTCTTGATATTCTTGGGTGCCTTTCATTAGTTGAGGGAGGGGTCTAGTGGGACCATAGCCACTATAAAAGCAGAACTTAGCATCTCCATCAGCAGATATCTGAAAGCTCCCGACCGAGTTCCGTGTTTCTTAATTAGCCTTGCCACGGGACTCGGGCACACATATAGAGAACATGTGCAAATAGACATCGAGTACGATTAACGATACGTACGTGGGAAAAGTCTAGGTACACTCATGTCGCTCTGGGTGGTGTACCATAGACTAGAGGGCATTATTAGATGATAGAATCTAGTAGGATCTAGAATGGTAGTCCAAACGCTTACGCAACACAGTGATGATAGTTTTATGCAAATGTTGCGTTGATATACATACGACATGCGACATTGGATAAGGGACTGCGTACATACGGTGGAGACCATGCGAGTAGAGTATACCTTAATTGGGGGTAGCTACATATACACTATATTAGGTTAATCTACTGGAGAGTAGATGGGTGCGACGTGTGTGTAAGCCTTGAGTGCTAATAACACAAATAACCTAATAAATAAGAAAATATAATTGAATGGTATATGTAGGATTATTCAAGAAGTGCAGTTTAAATTCATTCACATAGAACTTATGTTCTGAACCCCTCCTCATAACATTCCCAGTTTAGGTTCACGACAGAGACTGTATAGCTTTGGATACTGCTTTGGCGGTATTATTATTAAGGTAAAGCTATGTTTCAACTACATTATATTTGTTCGTTCCGCTGTGAGATATTTTCCGAACTTTGACATGTTTTATGTCTCTGTCTTTCCTGCAGGATACCAGAGCAAACCAACTCGGTTTTCGATGGATTGAGTTTTTGAAAAAAATTCGGTCCGTCGGAATCCGGGTTGTGACATCTGGTATCAGAGCTTCGGTTTAGTGTTCCTAGGGAAATAATAAGTGAGCATATTTGTATTTTCAAAAATATAAATAATATATATATATATATAAACCTAAGTCCATAAAAGAGCCCATTAGGTAGAAAGAGTAAAATATGGAATGAGTTGGGATATTGGATTGTACACTAAAGTAATGAATATTGAAATTTTAAGACCCTTAGGTGGTTTGGTTGGAAAGTGTACAATATGTTTTGGTATTGGAGAAAGAAAGTATCCCATAGGATGGAAACTGAAATGTTAGTATTTCAGAATAGTGGGTTTAGAAGTGAAACTTTATAAATTAGAAAAAAAGTTAGAATGTGGAAAATGGATTAGGAATATATATATATAGTTGAGAAGTGTCTAGGAAAGCCTAGTTGAGTTAAAGACCCACTTTGATTCTAACCCAATGATTAACTTTTAAGAACTTGAATTTGTAAAAGTTTTTGCAAAAGAGTTTGTGGTGTTTTCAAGTTTTAATCTTAAAAGTATTTTTGATGTTTGAGGAAATTATGTAAAGAACATATTTAGTGCATGTTGGGTTTTAAAGTAAAGCGGGGTATATATTTTGTAAAACAATGATTACTTGTTTTAAAAAGAATTCTCTCATGAGAAAGTTGCATTTTGAAAAGGAAGTTTTAAAATCTCTATTCTGTTAACAATAAATTTTGATTATTGATCTACAAAGAAATTTTGTTGGGAGGACAAAATAAGTTGTAGAGAGTAAGAGTAGAGTAGATTTTGGCACCTTGCAGAAAGCAGCCAAAATTAACATTGGTAGAAACAATGTGAACCCGATTAAGAAGTAGTTGACCTTGTCTACTCCAGCTTTGTGATTTGAAAAAAAATGTGTTTTGCAATTTTAATTTGTGACATGTTTTTATGGTTTGGCAAAAGCAAGTTTTGGAGAAGAAAATAGAGTTTTAACACTTATAATTTTTGGAAGAAAAATGTAATGAAAAGAAAGAAAGCCAAACCATGTTTCTTTAAAAAAAAAAATGGAGTAGGTAAGGATTAGTGCCTAGAAAGAACGAGATAAATAAAAAAGATCATCTTGGAATGGTATAAATTTCCTGTAGAATGCATAAGCATTAAGAAACTTAGGTTTGTTGCTTGAGAAAAAGAAAAGTATAGGCTAGTAATACGCAGCATGGACTAATAGTAATCACTAGGTAGTGAAGGGAAAGTAAGTGTGTAGATCCCGTTGTTTGGACTTGTGACCTAGTCCTAAGATTCTTGGCCCATAATAGTAGCTATGTAGAAAAATGGGAAGGCTTATTTGAAAAATAATAAACTTAAATAATTGGACTAAGTCAAATAAGCTAAGGAAGAGAATGGCCTAACTAAAAAGAAAACAACAAATTCAGTAAAGCAACAAACGTGATGGGAAAAGAAAATGAAAATCTTAAGAAAAAGATGAATAAAAATGAAGATTTTCCAAGATAAGTTGGAAAAGCAAAAGATTTTTTTTATGTGGTTATACTTGGATAGGAAAATAGGAAATCTTTATAGAATAGTTATGTAAAAATCCAAGAACAATTAGAAAAGGTACATAAAACAAAAATGAAAGATGTGAATTTTTCCATTTTATACCTTTTGGTAACATAAGAAATCGAATTTAGAGAATTAGTTTTTTCTAAATTTCGAAATTTAATGATGGCTGATAGGGTTTTGGATGCAACTATTAGATGAGCTATGCTCTTACTCTGTAAGAGTGTGGGGAAATTTGGGTGAAAAATGTGTTGATTTTTCAAAAATATTGCATACATATAGAACTGCAAGCATATTTAGGATGTGAGCATCATGTTTTAAATATTTAAAAGTTTGCATACATATAGGTGGTACCAATTAGGTATACATTCTTTATTATGATATATTTCACTTTGCACATGCGCACAATGGTTGCAAAAATTGTATGCACACATGATGGTTGAATATTATGCGAGAGATTCTCTATTTTACCCCTATCGAATTTCGGGGACGAAATTCCTTAAGGGTGGGAGAATGTAACACCCCGGATATTTCTATAAATATTTGATCGTGCATATATGTAAATATATGCATGGTCATTGATAATTAAAAAAATGTTATAAAGGTAATGCATGAATATATGTTAAAAGAAAAAGATTCATGTATTTTAAAAAAGTTAATGCATTAAATGTGCAAGTGAAGGGAAGAAATCAATGTATAAATGCATTAATATAAAAACAGAGATAAGAAAGGATAAATTAATGAGACAATTTCATGCAACAATAAAAATAAGGAAAGATGTAAAGTTTTAATGCATGAAAAAAAGAAGAGGAAGTTAACAATGTAAGCAATAGAGGTATGCAATAAATAGAAAGAAAAGATAAAGAATCAATGTAATAAAATACATGCGTATCATACATTAATGAGAAGATTAGTGCAAAGGAATGCATGTAATGCATGCAATAAAGCGTATGAAAAGAGAAACATTAATGAATTGATGGCATGCATAAAAATGGTTAATAAAGAGGGTATCATAATCAGTGCATATATATATATATATATATATATATATATATATATATATATATATATATATATATATATATATATATATTAAAATGCAAACGGAAGAAAGAGATGAATTAATAACATGCAATTAATTATGTGCATGTGAATATATGCATAAGTTAATATATTGAAAGTTATATTGTTAATGCATAGAATAATAAAAAGAATTGAGCGCATAAAAGTAGAGTGCATCAATTACAATGAAATAATAAATAAAGGTAAATTGATTGATTATAAAATAAGGATGTGTAATCAAAATAAAAAGAAAGTTAAATGCATGAAGGTAAATTAATTGATTGGAGAAAGAATGATATATACAATGCAATGTGAAAGCGGTTAAAAAGATGGTTTAATTAAAAAGATGGTATGAAAAGGGGTTATGTGGAGAGGAGGTTAAAAAGAGGAAATAAATATATAAATAAATATAGTAATAATAGCACATGCACCTACGCATGGTCTATGGGTGCAACGCACCCTGGCTGTATTGGCTGGGTTCTGGAATGTTCTTTTCTAGGGTGAGGTGGACGATTTAGATGAGTTTTTTTATTTAATCCTAAGGGCCCAGTTCTTCTAACCCACATATAAATAAAACCTTAAACCCACTGATTTATTCATTTAATTCTATGGCGACGCCATGGCCTCCTCCTTCTTCTTCCCTGAGAAATTCTTAATTCTAATCTCTTTTCTTCTTTCCAAATCTCTTAATAAAATAAAAGATTAGATTTAAAACTTCTTCAATTTCAAAATAAAGAGAAAAGGTATTTTGATCTATAATCTACGCCGCAAGAAAGGGAAGAACTTTGGATGCTATTCTAAATCAAACCTAGAAAAGCAGAAATCACTGTGAATGGATTTAAATTACCGTTGGTGAATAATAGTAGATGTATCGTTTAGCAATTCCCCGAGTTAATTTGTTTAATTCAATTGAAATAATTCAGATTTTATTTTATGCGTATTATGTTCTTCTTCTTTCCCTTTCCTTTTTATTTTTAAAATTAGGCTAACTTCGAGCCTAATCCAAATCTTGCTGAAAAGCATGCGTACGAACAAAGATTGGAATAGTAAAAATGATGTTTGGGAATTTGAGAATAACTTGTAATTGGGGAATTGTGGAATAACATATAACATAACCTGAGATTGGAAAATTAGGGGAATTTGGCACATATATTAACCTAGAACATAAAAGAAAATATGTGCGATTAAAATTTGAAAATGATTAGATATGCTTGGTTATGTTGAATCAAGAGTTTATGCATGAACTATATGTACATAAGAAAAGTTTGAATTGAAGATTTAGACATATGGGATTATAAGTTGAATTGGGATTTATGCAATAAGAATGAAGTTTGACATGAATTAATTGTTCTAAGCAATAAGAATGAGGGTTGACATGAATTATTGATAACTTTAAAGAACAATTAATTTGGGTATAATTAGGTATAACTTATATACATGAAAAGTTGGGCATAACATATAATAAGGATTATTGGCATAACTATGTACGAGATTATGTAATAATGGTAGAATTTATGTATCCAAATCAAATTGGAATCATAAACATGAAATTGGGTTTAGAAGCATGAACATGAATTATTGGATTGGGATAAATAGGCATATAAAATCTAGATTGAAATTGTCAGTTAAAAGATAAACATGCCTAACCCGAGGTTAGATTTAGTTGCGGTGTAAGTCTGCCCAGAACTTCCCGGCACATCCAGCAACCGCAGCAACAGGTCTAATATGAGAGGTTAGCGCATTAAGCCCATAACCCGAGGTTAGAACGAGTTTGCGGTAGAAGTCTGCCCGGAACCGCCCGGCATATCCAGCAACCGCAAGCAACATGTCTAATGTGAGAGGTTGAGTGCATTAATAAAAAGATTAATGCTATGAAACAAACATGTTAAGTGTGCTAAGGTTAAGTAAACGGAGGCGTATAGACAAACTTAACCAACGTAATAATGGGGAATGGTAGAAAACCTTAGATAAGAAAACTAAGTAAATAACGATGGATTATGGCAACATCAACAGATACGAGTATAACTGAATGGGAAGATAATAGGTAAGCTTTTTACAAGACAATTAAGAATTATAACGTAGGTTATAATGATCGATACAAAGATGAAATAACTTATGAAAGAATGCACGCCGTACTTAATTGAAGATTAAGTAATCCGTGGGAACGGGAAAACATAAGTTATATGAGTAAGGGGAAAAATTATTAGTAAAACTTAGTTAAGATGACTAAGTTAATGAGTAAACGATAAAGAGAATTTGTTAGTAAACCTTAGTTAAGAGAACTAAGTAAACAATCATGCAAAGTCATGTTGGTAAACCTTAGTTAAGTGGACTAAGTAAACAGTTACAGAAAGTCATATTTGAGCTTGTTAGTAAACCGTGGTTAAGAGAACTAAGTAAAAAATTAAAAGATAGCAGCTACATAAGAAATAGGGAAAGACTTATGAAAAAGAAACTTGGTAATTTAAAAACTAATATGGATGAGATAACCAAGTTAAAAAGAAAACCTAATGAGATAGAGCAACCGCAAAATTAGAAGATTAGACTTAAGGTCTAATAACACGAATGGTTTAGGCGCTTGGACTAGTCCGTACGATCGGGGATGAATAACCAAACACAGTAGATCATCACGATGCCGTAGGGTGCAAGGGGAGTGAACGTCCATCTGATCATGCAGAAGGCTCCAAGGGACTGGGTTACGAAGCACGCGGCTTCTGGGGACGTGGGTACTCTTGGTATCCCTTTGTTAGTGGTAGATGATATGCCTGTGCTCACAGAGGTTAGGTCTGCGTGGGAAGAACCAATGAGTATGCCTTGATTGCAAAACAAGAGGCAATCAAAAGACTAAGATGGACCAGCGTGATTCAGCGAGACCAGTTAGTGCCCTGCGATAGCAACTCGTCGTCTACCTACCATCTTCAGTCAGTACATGATGCGGAAAGGTGGAGAACTCCAAAAGACCATATACTTTGCTATCTAGTTATGGGTGAGGTTGGCCAATAGGATTGAAGGGAATAGGGGCCTGGGGTTACAGTTCTCATTCTTGATATTCTTGGGTGCCTTTCATTAGTTGAGGAAGGGGTCTAGTGGGACCATAGCCACTATAAAAGCAGACCTTAGCATCTACATCGGCAGATATCTGAAAGCTCCTGACTGAGTTTCGTGTTTCTTGATTAGCCCTGCCACGGGACTCGGGCACACATATAGAGAACATGTTCAAATAGACATTGAGTATGATTGACGATACGTACGTGGGAAAAGTCTAGGTACACTCATGTCGCTCTGGGTGGTGTACCATAGACTAGAGGGCATTATTCGATGACAGAATCTAGTAGGATCTAGAATGGCAGTCCAAACACTTATGTAGCACAGTGATGATAGTTTTATGCAAACGTAGCATTGATATACATACGACATGCGACATTGGATAAGGGACTGCGTACATACGGTTGAGATCATGCGAGTAGAGTATACCTTAATTGGGGGTAGCTACATATACACTATATTAGGTTAATCTACTAGAGAGCAAATGGGTGCGACGTGTGTGCAAGCCTTGAGTGCTAATAACACAAATAACCTAATAAATAAGAAAATATAATTGAACGGTATATGTAGGATTATCCAAGAAGTGTAGTTTAAATTCATTCACACAGAACTTATGTTCTGACCCCTTCCTCGTAACATTCGCAAGTTAGGTTCATGACAGAGACTGTATAGCTTTTGATACTGGTTTAGCAGTATTATTATTAAGGTAAATCTATGTTTCAACTACATTTTATTTATTCGTTCCGCTGTGAGATATTTTCCGAACTCTGACATGTTTTATGTCTCTGTCTTTCCTGCAGGATACCAGAGCAAACCAACTCGGATTTTGATGGATTGTGTTTTTGTAAAAAAAATCGGTCCGTCGGAATCCGGGTTGTTATAGATTTAATCAAATCTTTGATGAGCAAATTAAAAGTAAAGAATTGGGAAAGAATTATTATCTTTTAATTAAGATTAAAGAATTGAATGTTGGCAAATCGTTTTAATTAGAACTATGGTTGAAATGACTGACATATGGATTAAGGTTCTTCAAAGGAAACTGGATTTGGATAACGAGTTATCAAATGAAAAGTTAGTTTGAGGTTTTGAGGCTGGATTATCTTTGATTTAAAGGATGTGTTTTAAAGGAGAAAAGTTAAAATATGGATTTTGTTAAACATAATTTGAGAATTGGTTTAAAGAAGTTTAATTTAACGAATCCAAGATGGAAGGAGATTTAGTTGAAAGCTTGTGTGATCCATAATTGTGTTTCTAAAATTGTGCTTATTATTCGGAAAAACCATGATCAGATATTGGGTCTGAATACCATTTTCGAATAATAAAACGATGTTTGGAGAAAATAAGCATTTGACGACGGTATTGAAGACTGGAACCCTTCACATCGAAAGGGCGACTTGCTGAATGTCCCAAATGGGTCGCTCCTTTTGCAGATGGATTTTATATCAGTTTAGTGGAAAGTAGTCTAGATGTATTTGGAAGAATTCTAGATTTTGGTTTCGTTGAGACCCAGACCGAACCTTTATGGATTGTATGTCTGACATTGTAATTGATTGCCTAACATTGATCTTTATTAATATATATCTGCTTAGTGACGGAAAATTTATTCTCTTAGCTTTACAACCTTCTCTAAGACATATGAGCTTAGAGGTTATATATTGATAGAAATTAGTGATGCGTAGTGAATGGACAATGTGAAATACTTAAGTTATGTGATGAGCTATGGATGATAAAAGCATGGCTTATTTAAGCGTAGCATTGTGTATATCATAACCTTGACGAACCTTACACCCTGAATTGATGGTAATCTGGTGGTTACATTTTTATGTTCGTTTCGTATGTTCGGTGAACGGGATGTGATTATGAAAGGGTACTTTGAAGTCCCCAATTTGGGACGCTATTTGTTGGGTACTCTGATTCATGTATATTGGGCTAGTATAACAGTGTCCGAGTCTGGACGTTAAGCGCGAGTACTGGGATGATGCATGCAAGAATGTTTGTGAGCCCACGAATGACCTTTCCTATGAGGAACCATCATGTTGGAAACAATATCTCCACTATGAGTGTAACACCCCACACTTTTCTGTGCCCAAATTTCGACAAAAATCGAAACTCAAACACATCCTAGCATAGTGCATGTAAATATGGTACCTGCAAATAAATGAGCATGAGCATAATCATAGTACGATAAGATAACTCACAGCGGAAACAAAAATATGATAGACTAGTATTAACTCATGTAACTAACTTCTCAAAGTAAGTCATTTTGCCAATACCGAGCATGAGAAGGATTTTGGTGGTAATTAGGGACAAAACGGAGTGGAGGTTGCATAGATTGGAGCTTTGGAATGGGGACAGGAGCATAGGGCAGTTGAATGCCCATCTTCCGGAGAGTGGCGTGGCTAATGGCAGTCGGTGCCTTCTTCACCGCTGTCTCCCCAAAAAGTCTCACCTAGAAGTGTCGGAAGACACAGGTGAGAAGGTGGACGTATGGAAAGTGGCTCCGTGGGGTGCCGACGAAGGGCTCATGAAGATGAATCATAAGCACGCATGCCCAATTGACAGCTATGCCGCCAAGAATAACATAGGTGGCACGGCGAACAGAAGGATCAATCAGCTCCAAGCTCCAAACTTTGTGTAGACAGTAAAGAAATGTTGTAGCTTAGTACGTGTAGTCACTAATATTCTCTATCTAATCATTATCCAGTAAAATGGGAATTTGGTTATTTTGTTATAAAAACAGTGAAAAATACAATAAGTTAAGTTTTACGATAGAACCTAGTTCGTCCTTCAAGCTCTTAGATCAAGTATCTCCACGATTCAATCCACGATTTGATTTAGAGAAGTTATGGTAGTTTAATAAATAATGTAACTACTTTATTGTAAACAAACACACATAAATAAACTTTTCCTTGGGTGTGTTAAATTAGAAATGCTAGGGACAATCGCTCTGTGCAACTGTCCCGTACTATCGTGGGTCCCACTAGAGAGACAATAGTGGAGCCCATAATACCTTTTAAAATTTACCAGGCCCCCCTTAAATTCCTCTTGAGGGCCTCGAAAGTGGAGAGGATAGTCACACAGAGTGGTTGTCCGTAGCAGAGACATGTTAAATATACAGAAACCTAGTACGGTTAATCTATTTATGCATGTCTAGTATATTTTGCTCAAAATTTTCCAATGCAAAAATCAAGGGAAAGTTTGTATAAATACAAATAATGGCATAAATTTTAACACAAGCAATCTCAATAATTAGGTTTACTCTTGAATTCCAATTTTCATATAAAATCAAACGAATCGCATTGTTTTAAATTTGTATATCTAGTTTTATATTTAATGTTGTGTTGCAACAAAAATAAAATACCAACCTTCAATTGTTTTTAGCCGTTTGTTATTAATTGTGTAAATGTTGAAAAGATAGCTAGAGTAGGATTGGATAATATGGAATCAAATGTATATGCAGAAGCTTAGATAATGTGAAATATTATATTTGATATAGTTATGCAAGTAAATATTTAATGATATAAATATTAAGATATCTTTTTTTTTTGAATTTGTTCAGGAGGGAAACCAACCGGAGTCGCAAAACCCTCCCTAGTGCACCTAGCCTGGTCCGCGAGCACCACATAAGTGGTTGATTTTAGCGTATGCACATGTTAAGCTCTTAGCATGCCATTTCGAGTTTCGAACTCACGCCACTATTACCATGGTGCAAAGTCCGTAACCTCTGGGCTATTGCTACGGAAAAATATTAAGAGATCATAGATAAGCAATATGTAAATGCAGTAAATAAAAATAAACGACACCATGAATTTTTATACTGGTTCGAAGCACCCTCCTGCGTCCAGTCCCAGAATTCTTATGAAATTTCACTAACCAATACCTTCACTTCACCTAGAGGAATAGGTTAACACACGCCAGAGCAGCCGAACAGGATTTCTCTCCTAAACAGCAGAACAAGACTTCACAAATACAATAGTTGCTTTGATATATATATGTTCAAAGTAACAACGATCAGTCACAGCTTGAGTACACCCTTTCTATAATCTTATCCTCAAATATATGAAGTGAAAATGAAGACTTTAAGAAAGTAAATCACTTTTGAATCAAGTAGTAGAATGTAGAATCAACAATTCAAAGAGATGAAAATAGTTTTCAGATCTTTTGAATGCATAGTGTAACGATCTGTATTTTTAGTCTATCTAAAATATGAATTTTTAACTGAGTTTAGTGAATTTTAAATTTCAACTAATATTGAATCTGGTGTTGAGAATAATATTTATTTTTTGTCAAAATATAACAATATAATTTTGATAAGAGTTTGTCAAACTTGTGTTACAACAAAATGTGTCAAATTTGTGTTTATCAAATTTTTTTGTTAACATAACCTTTTGTCAATATATATATATATATATATATATATATGTGTGTGTGTGTGTGTGTGTGTGTGTGTGTGTTAAATATAATTATTAAGTGTAAGAATACAATTTGAATTTTTCTTCCTTAAGTTATCCCTTCTTGAGGAAGCCTTAGAAGACAATTTGGTTTTTTCTTCCTTTAGCTTATCAGTTCTTAAGGAAGACTTAGAAGACAATTTGATTTTTTCCTTAAGCTTATGGCTTCTTAAGGAAGCCTTAACACATGTATACTTGCATGTAATGTGATGGTAGGAACATGACAAGTGTCCTTATGTTAATGACATAAATGCCCTTATGCGTGGTTATATAAAGGCATATACACCCTCTCATTTTCATTCCATCCTTACCTCTTTCCTTCACCTTCTTCTCTCCATTTCTAAGCTATATGGTCATTGTGACACCCCACGTCCGTTATTGTCACTCTTTATCAGAATCCATTAAGTTTCATGAAGCGTTATAGGTAAAAAGAAACATTACAAGACAGATATAAAATAGCAGCGGAATTTAAAACTTTATTTAATAGAAAACATCATGGTCCAAAACATAGTTACATCATAAGTCTAAAATATAGAAAACCCATTACATCAACTTAAAACTTCTGTCTTGTACTAAAATCATCAGAGTACAGTAATAAAAGAAGCATAGTTCCCTATAAATATAGCCATATTATAGAAGACAGGAAATCAAAGCGGTGCATCTAAGAAGCTCCAAGCAGAATGAAAGAGGGAATCCAAATCAAGCCTGAGTATTCCCGCCATGAGAAGCTGAGGGGAAAGGTAAGAGAGAGAAGAGGAAACAAATGGGTTAGACATAAAGTCTGGCAAGTCCACTTACTTTTAGTATATAAATAAGTAAATGCATCATGGCAGGCATATAAACTGGATGAGAGGGATAACAACGTCATAAGACAGGTATAACAGACTAAGCAAGATAAGCAGAATAAACAGAACAAAATAGGTTACGTTTCTCAAATTCTTTTCTCTGCACCAATACTAGTATAACAGAAACAAGATGATCCCACCAAAAATATAATTGTAGTTTTAGGTGTACTCTAGTAGCGGGTTTTACCCCAAACAGAATTAACCGGTACCTAAACAAAAGTAACAGGTGTTAACCCAAAAAAAAATAGGTACCCCACTGAAACAGACAGGACTAGATGTACCCTAATTACTACCACCCAATTGATCGGCTCCCTATCCCGTAATACTCTGTGTCGGCCCCACAGTAGGGTGTATTACCTCCTAAAGTGGCAACGTACAGAAGGACATATACCTATTTACTGGTGCTACAACGGCTTATTTTCTTAGAGAAGGCCTTACTCATGCACGCACATGAGTCCGCTGGAACACGCCAGTACACACCCCTTCTCAGATGAACCTCTTACAATCAGCTCAGTAAGCGTGCCCTGACCCCTACCTAGTGAGGGGTCCCACTTTAATACCAAAATGGGTTACTGACTGTATGGGTCCCACGCAACAGATGACACAAGCCAACCCTTGTAGATCTTGTGTCCCTAGTTAACTAGGATTCTGACATGTTATGCCAAATAGATTTAACAGATTCACATAACCCCTTACAGATTTGCGGGTTAAACTTTACAAGTTAACGGGTCCATATATCTCCAACAGATGTAATAGATTAAGTTTTCTAGATTAACAGGTTCGTATAAGCCCCCCACAAATAAACAGGTATACTTAATCCCATAAATTTAATAGGTTTACCTAACCTGCAGATTTAACAGGTTTACCTAACCCCATAGATTTAACAGGTTTACTTAACCTCACAAGTTTAAAAAGGTTCACTTAACCCCACAGATTTAACAGGTTTACTTAACCCCACAGATTTAACAGGTTTAGTACATCTGGTTAACAGATTCTTGTCATTCTCCATTCATGTCTGTTAATGCACTAGACCTCTCATATTAAGTCGACTACTTGTGGTCGCTGGATATTCCGGGCGGTTCCGGGTAGACTTCTACCACAAGCTAGAGTTAACCTCATGTCTTAGTACCGTTACATGTTCATTTACTCACCCGACCCCTCACATTAGATTAACCACTTGTGGTTGCTGGATTTTCCAGGCGGTTCCGGGCAGACTTCTACCACAAGTGTAATCTAACCTCGTGTCTAACATCAGTTACAGTTTCTATTTACTGTAGTCTTAGGCATATTCGCTCTTAGCCAATTATTCATGCTCTTCATAGGTTTCCCAATTATAGTATTCAATTTCAATGGATTAAACATGCTTCACAGATTCTTTACAGTTCCATTAACAAGTTTCGCTTAATCATAAACTAAGCCTACAGGTTTATATGTCCCAAACCACAAGTCATAATTTACCGTATAAATCATGCCCAAATTTTTAGTCCAATTTCACAATATAGTTTATGCCCCCAAATTCCAATCATGATTCGAAGTACAAGTTATGCCCCTAAATTTCCATTTCCAATCATTTCCAATTTAACCTAATTTCATTCGTACGCATATTTTAGCGATATCGACCTACGCTCGAAGGTAGTCTGGCTATAAAAATAAAAAAGGGAATGGGAGAGAGAAGAACGGAATAGGCATAAAACCAAAAGTAACAGAAATGGGCATATGATAGTAGAAATAGGCATATAAGAACATATCTGATGAACATGTAACAACAAGACTGATTAGGCATAGGTTTAGATCCAGATTTATAAACATGTCAGAATTACTTGTTAAATGTTTATATCTAAAAATAACATGAACTCACAGAGATTGGATCTAAAGAACAATAGGCTAAAGATGTAGAAGAAATTCTTGAATGCGTATAAGCTGTTGTTGAAGGAAATAGGCTAATTCAATCTAAGCCGTGGCAGCATCTCATTGTCTTCATTGCTTTTGGTGTGTAAAAACAATAGAAATGGGGTCCTATTTGTAGCCTAAATCCGACGAACCAAGCCAAGAAACTAGTCCACATTCGGAAACAAGAATCTGTCCAGATCTTTATGGGGGGTCAACCCATTCTTTGGGTGTCGACTCCGGGGTCAACCCCAAATACCCTGGGTTGACCCAGCAGGGCCTCGGGTCGACCCAGAAGGGTCTCGGGTTGACCCCCAGAATGGGTCGGTTCCACTCTTCGGCTTTCCGTTTTTCTGTTTTTGAATTTTTTTATTGTTTTTTTGATTTGTTTGTATACATATATAATTCTCTTATGTGTATACAAACTTCTAGGCTTAATAACTTCTTCATACGATGTCCATTTCACGTAAACTTGGAGTCTATCTTAAGAAAAATTCCGAGACAAATGCAGTGGCGTAGTCCATTTTACCTAATTCCCAATATTTAATTAAGTATTCTTAAGTTTATCATTATAGTGTTTCTTTAAAATTACGGGGTGTTACGTTCTCCCCTACATAAAGGATTTCGTCCCCGAAATCTCCAAGTTAAGAAGAATGTATATCCTAACATCCATCATCCATCTTCTCATCCACCAATCATAGGCATCCATTGCCCTTAAAATATTTCTATTGCTTATATGAATACATGCAAGGTGTGCGTATATGTCCCTATACTAATGCGAGAAATCAGGCGGTCTACTGATTCAGTTGACCTCCTTAATGCAATTTGTGTTCGTGCTATGTATCCAACATGTATGCAAATAATCCTACTATAACATGTAAGTTATATATGTGTGCACAATCATTCATCCAAATGCAACATCCATATGATGATACACCCACTTTCATCCGTTAAAGAGAAGAAAAATATGCACACACATCCATATGCAGTATAAGAGTGATTGAGCCGATCTAGTACTTAATGTGTGTGTATATGCATCCACAGGAAACCACTAGCAAACACTTTCATCCACTTGCATGCATCAAACATAACATGTCTCAAATACATGTTTACATCCATAAGTTCCCTACCTAAAGGTCGAGGATTCGATCGATAGAATATACTTAAACGATAGAAACAAGTACGAATAAAAGCTTTTGGAAAAAGAAGTTAAGAACATACCCTTGAAAAGAAAAGGGTACGAAGCGCGAATCTTGTCTTCTGTCTCCCAAGTTGCATTTTCGCAAATGAACATCCGCTAATCTCTCTGGTAGCTTTACCCTATAAGCCATTTGACCTATTCTTTCCATTATGGGAAATGATCCTACAAAACTCGACGCCAGTTTCCCAACAGATCCAAAGCGAACCACATTCCTCAAAGGCGACACTTTGATGAAAACCATGTCTCCCACCTCAAACTCAATATCGGTCCTTCCCTTATCCGTGTATGACTTCTGCCTACCCTAAGCTGTTTTCATGCGCCTGGGGATAATATTAATCGTTTTATGAAGTTTCTTTAATCGTCTTAGGTTCAAGTAGAAGCCTATCTCTGTTGTCTCAATGTGAGATCCTTCTGCGAGAACAAATACTTGTGCGACTTATGGCCCATGTATAACTCGAACCTTTCTTCAAGCAGATACCGCCATCATATCTTAAGCGCGAATACTATAGCAGCTAATTCCAAAATATGGGCAGGGTAGTTCTTCTCGCGAACTCTCAAATGTTTACCATCGTAACATACTACCCTTCCCTCCTGAACTGTAATTACTTTTGCGGGATCTACTGCTATCCTATCCTTAGAGACCATATGCCCTAAAAATCTCACTTATTTTCTTCAAAACTGACGTTTGGAGAATTTTGCCTTTAACTGATGCGCTCAGAGAGTTTTCAAAACCTCCCTTAAATGTCGGCAATGCTCTTCTACGCTCTTCGAGAAAATCAAGATGTCACCGACAAAGGCCACAACGAACTTATTTAGAAACTCCCGAAACACTCTGCTCATCAGATCCACAAAATAGGCAGGTGCATTCGTCAACCCACAAGGCATGACGAGCCACTCGAAGAAACCACCTTGAGTCCTAAAGGCAGTCTTGTTTATATCATCCTCGGTCACTCTCAACTGATAAAACCCCTTGGCCAAGTCTAATTGAGAGAAAACAGATGCACCAACAAGTCAAACAGATCATCTATCCTTGGAAGTGGGTGCCTATTCTTCTTAGTGAGCTTATTCAACTCCCTATAATCTACACATAAGTGAAGCGAACCATCCACCTTAATTGCGAATATACTGGAGCACCCCATTATGATATGCTTCGCCTAATAAATCCTTCCTCAAGTAGCTCCCCTACTTGATTGCTGAGCTCCCCCCTTCTCTCGGAGCCATGTGGCGCATAGGCAATGCAACTGGTTTGCATTGTCCACCAAGTATATATGGAAATCAATCTCGTGCCTCAGAGGTAAGCCCCAAACCTCCTCAAAAATTTTAGGATACTCACGGACTACTGGTGTAGATCGTAAATCATCGATATATGAATCAACCGACTCTAGGAAACTAAGCATGATAGACCCTTTAGGGTGACAAGAAATCTCGAGGGTCCTCCTATGGCAAGTCAAAAGTTTAACAACCCTCCTCTCATAATCCAGAATGGCACCATACATGGCAAGCCAATCACCCCTAGAATCAAACCATAGCCCATGAAACCAAGCACATATGCATCGCATTCAAACTCGACGCCCAACATAGATATTCTCAAACCCCGACAAATCATAGACAAATGAGTCATATCCCTAATAGGGTTTGAGACAACAACGAGATCCAAAACCATACTAGTACTAAGGTGTAGAGACTCAACCAAGGAATCAGATATAAAAGAATGCGAAGCACCATAATAAAAAAGAGTTCTAACAAGATGATTGGAAAGAGAAATTGAGCCTTCAACAAAAACTTTCCTACCCCTATCTGGCACACCGGCCACGAGAGCATGTATCTGCCCTCCAGAAGATCCTTCCATTTGGCCTTGTCCTTGCTTCTTCAGCATATCCTTAATAAGATGTCTGACCTCTCCACAATGGAAACAAGCATTCTTCCTTATTTTGCAATCTTTGCTCAAATGACCCACGCACCCACAACTATGACATTTCTTTTTATCTCGGGCTTTTTCGTTGTTTCTGCTCTTCTTTTATTGTTGTTGTTCTTTCTTGGACCACCATTTTATCATCCTTGGGCTGTGCTCCTCAGCCCTAACTCCCTTATTCTCTTCTTCACCATCCTGGTGTAACATGTTAACTAGTCTCTCGAAAGCAGCCTCCATCGCACAGAAACCCTTATGAAGCTTAAGAGAAAATTAACCGTAGGTGGGACTACTGCGGCTACAGATGGAGGTTGGGCACTTCCTATCCCTTCGACATGTGTCGTAGTTTTAACATGCCTACGGAACCATGTCATAACGGGGACACCCCTCGGGAAGAATCAGTTCCCCATACATGATGAAAATAAAAAGAAAAGGGATTCACGTGGAGAATCGAGAGATATTTTATATGGCTTTGGGGAATATGTTTTTCAAAAACAGTCTTTTCTTTTGAAAATGCTTTCTTTTAAAACCTTTTTGAAAACAAATTTCAAAATCTTTTATCCGATCTGGTAACCTTCGGCTCTGATACCAAATGTGACACCCCACGTCTGTTAATGTCACTCTCTATTAGAATGCATTAAGTTTCATGAAGCGTTATAGGTAAATAGAAACATTACAAGACAGATATAAAATAGAAACGGAATTTAAAACTTTATTTAACCGAAAACATCATGGTCCAAAACATAATTACATCATAAGTCTGAAATATAGAAAACCCATTACATAAACTTAAAACTTTTGTCTTGTACTCCCCATAAATATAGCCATATCATATAAGATAGAAATCAAAGCGGTGCATCTAAGCAGCTCCAAGTAGAATAAAAGAGAGAATCCAAATCAAGCCTGAGTATTCCCACCATGAGATCCTGGGGGGAAATGCAAGAGAGAGAAGAGGAAACAAAATGGGCCAGACATAAAGTTTAGCGAGTCCACTTACTTTTAGCATATAAATAAGTAAAAGCATCATGATAGACATATAAACTGGATGAGAGAGATAACAACATCATAAGACAGGTATAACAGATTGAGCAAGATAAGCAGAATAAACAGAACAAAATAGGTTACACTTCTCGAATACTTTTCTCTACACCAATACTAGTATAACAGAAACAAGATGATCCCAACAAAAATATAATGGTAGTGTTAGGTGTACTCTAGTCATTGGTTTTACCCCAAACAGAATTAACAGGTAACTAAACAGAAATAACGGGTGTTAATCTAAACAGAAATACAGGTACCCCATAGAAACAGATAGGACTCGATGTACCCTAATTACTACCCCTAAATCGATTGTCTCCGTATACCGTGAATACCCTGTGTCAGCCCTACAGTAGGGTGTATTACTTCCTAAAGTGGCAACCTACAGAAGAACACAAACCTATTTACTAGAGCTGCAGCAGCTTATTTTCCGAGAGCAGGTTGTACTCATGCACGCACATGAGTCCGTTGGGACGTGCCAGTATGCACCTCCTCTCAGATGAACCTCTTACAATCATCTCAGTAAGTGTGCCCTAACCCCTACCAAGTGAGGGGTCCCCCTTTAATACTAGAACGGGTTACTGACTAATATGGGTCCCACACAACAGATGACACAAGCCAATCCTTATAGAACTCGTGTCCCCAATTAACTAGGAATTTGACAGGCTTTGCCTAACAGATTTAACAGATTCGCATAATCCCTTACATATTTACGGGTTAAACTTTACAAGTTAACGGGTCCATATAACTCCAACAGATGTAACAGGTTAAGTTTTCTAGATTAACAGGTTCATATAACCCACACAGATTTAACAGGTTTACTTAACCCCACAGGTTTAACATGTTTACTTAACTCCACACATTTAACAGGTTCACTTAACACCACATATTTAAATAGGTTTATTTAACCCGACGGATTTAACAGGTTTACTTAACCCCACAGATTTAACAGGTTTAGTATTTCTGGTTAACAGATTCTTATCATTCTCCATTAATGTCTGTTAATGCACTAGACCTCTCACATTAAGTCGACTACTTGTGGTCGCTAGATATGTCGGGCGGTTACGTGCAGACTTCTACCACAAGCTAGACTTAACCTCGTGTCTTAGCACCGTTACGTGTTCATTTACTCACCTGACCCCTCAAATTAGATTAACCACTTGTGATTGCTGGATTTTCTGGGCGGTTTCAGGCATACTTCTACCACAAGTGTAATCTAATATCGTGTCTAAGTGCATTTATAGTTTCTATTTACTATAGTCTTAGGCATATTCATTCTTAGCCAATTATTCATTTTCTTCATAGGTTTCCCAATTACGACATTCAATTTCAACGGATTAAACAGGCTTCACAAATTCTTTACAGTTCCCTTAACATGTTTCTCTTAATCATAAACTAAGCTTACAGGTTTATATGTCCCAAACCACAAGTCATAATTTACCGTATAAATCATGCCCTAATTTTTAGTCCAATTTCAGAATATAGTTTATGACCCCAAATTCCAATCGTGATTCAAAGTAAAAGTTATGCCCCTAAATTTCCATTTCCAATCATTCCCAATTTAACCCAATTTCGTTCGTATGCATATTTCAGCGATATCGGCCTAGGCTCGAATGTGGCCTGACTATAAAATAAAAAGGGAATAAGAGATAGAAGAATAGAGTAGGCATAAAACCAAAAGTAACAAAAAATGGGCATACGATAGCAGAATAGGCATATAAGAACATATCTAATTAACATGTAATAACAGGACTGATTAGGCATAGGTTTAGATCCATGTTTATAAACATGTCAAAATTACTTGTTAAATGTTTATATCTAAAAATAACATGAACTGACAGAGATTGGATCTAAAGAACAATAGGCTGAAGCTGTAGAAGAAACTCTTGAATGCGTATAAGCTGTTGTTGAAAGAAATAGGCTAATTCAATCTAAGCTGGGGAAACATCTCGATGTCACTATTGTTTTTGGTGTGTAAAAACAATAGAAATGGGGTTCTATTTACTGCCTAAAGCCAGTGAACCAAGCCAAGAAATCAGTCCACGTTCGGAAACAAGAATCTGCCCAGATCTGTATGGGGGTCAACCCCCCCTTTGGGTGTCGACCCCAAACACCCTAAGTCGACCCCTGGGTCGACCCGAGAATGGGTCGGTTCCACTCTTCGGCTTTTCGCTTTTCTGTTTTTGAATTTTTTTATTGCTTGTATATATATAATTCTCTTTTGTATATACAAACTTCTAGGCTTAATAACTTCTTCATACGATGAATGTTTTACGTAAACTCAGAGTCTATATTAAGCAAAATTATGAGACGAACGCAATGGCGTAGTCCACTTTACCTTATTCTTAATATTTAATTAAGTATTCTTAAGTTTATCATTATAATGTTCTTTAAAATTACGGGGTGTTACCGTTATGGCTTCTTGGCCTCCTTCTTTTCCCTTTCTTCCCATCCTTTCTCTCCCTCTTTTTCCACCTTTATTCCAATCCCCTAACACTAAGAAATCCCTAACTATTTCCTCCTTGAACCAAACTTATACCCATGTATATCCCGGTTAGTTTATAAAACCCCGGAGCATCGAACCCTTCCCATTTCAATTCCAGAAATCTTTGGTGATGCCGAGAGGCTGCCAAAATCATCCAAGAACATTAGGATATCCTTCGATTAAAGATTGGTGGAGTGGAGTATAAGGTGAGAACTCTACACTTAATTAAGGGCAAGTTTATTATTGGCTAATGTTTGTGAATTGATTGAATTACATATTGTTGTTTGGTTGATACTATGGGTTGATGATATGATTTAATGATGTTTGGTATGGGTTAGTGACAAGTAGTATGAAAAAAGATTTGATTGCTAAGTGAAGTTTATCTAGTCAATTAGTATGTGAGAACTTTTGAACCGATTAAGGGCTAGTTTAATTTCAATTTCTATTGTGAACTTGTTTGAGTTATATATTGATTGGTGATTGATGATTTGGTTTGATGATGATTGGAATGAAAAGATTCAATCTTTAAGTAGAATTTGGGTAGTCACTTAAGTAGGTGAGAATATCAAACAGATTAAGGGCTAGTAAGCTATTGAGTAATGTTTATGCACTCATTAATTATCATTATTAACTGATTGTGTTGATTTTTCTTGACCATTTTATGAGCGAAAAATTATTTCTAATTTAGCATTGGGTTGCGTAGATAATACTTGCATGCTAACGCCTAGTAATTTATTTCACGATTTGACTATGAGGTGTTTAGCGATGTTTTTGGGTTCATTAAAGAAATGTTTTTCCCGATTTTGGATAGGGAATATTTTATAAAAATGTTTTATAAGAAAGATTGGATTTCGAGGATTAAACCCGATGATTTTGAAATGATTTGGAAATGGAAATCGATATAAATTTGATGTATTTATGATTATTGGTGTAAGTGGTTTTCCCCCACTTCAGGATATAAAAATGATTTCTATGTGTTACCAATGATCGGGTAATGGCCCTGGTGATGAAAAGTCGGGCATGTATGGACTACGGTCCACAGAAGGTATGGTTCTCTCTTGGTAATGGAAAGTGAACGTCCCTGGATTATTATCGTGATGATAGGGTGTACCTGGAGCCTGGTCGTCTAGGGAACCTCCTAATCAGGTGGCTTATATTTTGATAGGCTTGTATAGTAGATATTTGAGGTTTTCAAATATATTTTGGTTTGAGACCCCGAAGTGAAAGCTAATTTGATTTGAAAGCTAGATATGTATTTCAAATGATTTGACATAAGAAATAGGGAATAAAGTCCAAAGAAATAACTTATGTAAAGTTAATTAGATTTTGAAATCTAAGTTTGGGAATTAAGCCTAAATATGTAGATAAGACTAATTTTGGTAGTTGTTTATGCGCTGACATTCATGTGGAGTAAACCCGTTCCATGTTATATGGCATAGTCCTGTGATATACCGAACTTTAAAATAAAGTTAATAACTGTTTGGGTTCTCATACCAGTCACATGACTGACTCGTAGTTTGTTTTTCTCTTGCAAACTCGGGTGCCCACATTTTCTATACGGGCAGCTGGGTAGTTTGTTTTGCAGATGTGACTTGGAGTCTTCTTAGAGCAGGATTTTGGATTGATGCATAAAAAAAGTGCCCAGAACAATTGAGAGAATTCCGCTAATGTAATTTTGTATTTTCGGTGTGCATTGTAATCCTTACACTCTGATATATATTCTTGTATTCTGATGTAATATTTTGTGATGTTAATGAAAAGTATTTTGTATTTTTTTTGATGTTGTTGTATGCCCAAAGTTAATGGTTTGAGGATTTCCACCATTTTAGATCGGACCTGTATCGCTTACGGTCGGTTCGAAGGGCGGGGATTTTCGAGTTGTTACACATAAAGTATAAAGAGGATAGAATCAGAAATTGGAATAGAAATCTATAAGTTGGAAAGTGATATTAGAGTTTTAAATGGTATATGAAGAGTAGTAATCATTTGTGAAAAGATTCAACCAAAAGAAACATCCATTTCACTTGAATTTTGATTGAACCTTTTCATGAAAAGAAGTGTCTCTTCACTGAAAATGGCAGATGGTAAAAATCAGTCGACTGGTAGAAAATGATCGGTCAACTGGTAAGAATTCGAATATATGTGTATGTATTTTTGTGTGCGTAAGTGCACAAAACTATGCACGAATGCACCTAATAATCGACTGGTAGAAAATAAACGAGTCGACTGGTCTGTGTATTTCTACACAGTTTTGGCACTTGTGCCGATATGTGATATATATTTTAATGTGTTAGTGTGTTTTGATATTTGAGGATTGATTATAACAATATATAATACATCTAAGACATAAACAAATGAATAATCATATACTAGTAAGCTTGCATATCACTTCTTCTCGATCTTCTTTCTTTTCTTGTCATGAATCAAAAACCTGTGATCTAACATTCTCCCCTTTCTTTGATTGATGACAAGCTCTTGTAGATAGTATCAAAGTGCATATTCCTGCACCTAAATATGTGATATATATGAATTATATCCCCCTGAATAAGTGGATATATTTTCCCTACAATAACTTATTAGTATATTACTTACCTTTCCGCCTTTGTCATCGATAAAAAAGAAATTGCAACGAGATAAATAGCATACACACCAGAGTTCATAGGTACATAATAGATGTTCTCAAACCAAAATAAAAGTAAGTTCAGAAGCACAAAAGAATACTTAGTGCAATTCTCATAATAGTCATAAAAAATATAATAAACTTACTACCAACTTACTATCTCAAATGTCTAAGCTTGTACTTTTAGAAGTGGACCATGTGAATGTTGGAGCTGGCCTTTCTCCCGGATCTTGAGTTGAGGCTGATGTGAAGGTAGAACAAGAGATAGCTTCCCATACATTTTCGTGGAATGATTTGATTTTGTCAAACTTTTGTCTGTATTTTCGTCCATTCTTTTGAGACATGCTTCAAGTAGTAGTTGATTCCAGGCAAATATATCAATGGTCTCTCGAGTTTTTTTGGGATGGTGCAGCAAGTCGAACATCTTTGGGACTTGGTCGGATAAGTGTAGAGGAGGATTGGCCTCGAGTTTCGTGAGACCTAACCTTTTGCTTCCATTCTTCAAAGGTCAAAATTCGAAGGCTTGGTGGAGGCAACTTAATCATTTTAATGTTTTTCTTCTTATTTAAAAACTTAACATCCTGTAACATATTGCCTTTCGTCTGCTTCAAGGCAGTACTAAAACCAACTCGAACCATTCGAATCGACAGTTTGTTATTAGCTTCTGAGGTAAATAGAACAAATCATAGAAACATTGATAATACAACGGGAGTCTAATATAATGATTTTTAATATGTGAATAAATAATAACTGTTTGAAATAGAATAACATGGATAGCTGAAAACTGGAACAACTGAATAGGTAGATATAGGTGAGAAAAACCCAATATAAGCTCCAAACGCCAAGCATAAATCTCAAAAGCTGTAATACTCGATCTGACCCGAGCAATAATGCAAAAACAAAAAAAAACTCGGATCAGGACTAACATTCTCATGGAAGTAAATCAACCCAAATGAACTGTTCAATGAAATGCAATCAGTAACTTACAGAATGTTTAGGATCATCATTCTCTAAGGATCCATTAAACAAATACATATAATGTATAATACGCTATTGTAATAGTGTTTGTGTTTATATATACTATTGAAAATAGCGTAAGCGGGATAACCTTTATTACCCTTACACCGTTTATAATATCGTAGTTTATATAGATACCGCAAAGTCCATCGTAACTAGTGGCTATCAGAGGAAACTCCATAGGTACGATACAAATCAAAATCGTAGAGGACTCGATCAGGATAATATGACAAGGCACACGAGGAATGCCCAAAGTTGGAATATACAAGTTGCATGCCCGGAGTGGTGGTAATGCATAGCCGGGACTACCGCCCACCTCAAACAACTCCCATAATCAAGGATGCACATCAAATCAAATCAATCAAACCGAGGGACTATAGTAATAAAAGAAGAAGTGTTGCCGATGGGGGTAGCTAACCCCACTATGCCTGTTATTGCCCTGTTTTAGTCATTTTAATTATGACCCAAAGGTCAAAGATATTCATCATTGTTCTCTTTCTTCAAATCCAATAATCGCCTCCAAATCATCCTACTTCATTCTGGATCTCCACCGCGCACACAGTTGTTAAAGTAGTTTTCGGTATTGGCAGAGAGTATGACAAAAGCCGATCCCGGTCTCTTTAACAACTAATCGTTTACATTTTTCACACCATGGCCATTATTTTACAAATCACTTTATAAAATCAAATATACGTATCCCAGATTAAAATTTGAATTCCAACTTAAATATTTAACTTCGATTCAATTTAATGTATGAAAGATTCACCTAATGATTTCCACTCCAAATTTGACTTATACAAAACATATCTCAAATGTCATTTAAAGCAATACTAAAATACTTGAACTTTGATAATATTTAGCTTGATTTATTCTCAACAAAACTAAAGTTCAAACAATTCCTTCTACATATATAAACGTTCGTTTAAGTCAATTCATAAAGTCCAACATTTTTGTTTGAATTCTACATATAATTCGAATCAAAACTTATATTCAATTTAAGAAAACATACAATAACTTATAAGTCTCAAGTCATACAATTCAAAAATCATTACATATAAATTCGAATCAAAACCTTATATTTCAATTCAAACAATTTATACCATTAAAACCATTCTTTTAAATTCAGTTTAATAAATTTCTTAATTCAAACCAAACGATTTATAAAATCAATTCTATATATAGCCTTTTATATTCAAACTTATATTAAACCAGAATAAAATCGGATTCATTTCATATCAGTTACAAATTCAAATTAAAATCAATCTTCGCAATTTAAGTTAATTTCTTATAAATTCACATCAATTCGAATTCAAATTCATATCTTATAAGAGTTCATTGAATCAAGTATCGTTATATAAATTTAAATCTTTAAACCTCATATTCACATCGAGAAAATCTTAACTTATCTACCTTTAAGTTTATTATTAAAGTATATTAAATATATATATAAATAAGCTTCGAAAATATATATAAGTATATAAATTTATTAAATTTGATAGAAAATAGCTTTATAAACATATAAGTTTAAAATAATATAAAATAATAGGTTTGAAAGAAATATTTATTATAATATGAAAGTTTAAAATACATATATGGTTAAATTATATGGTTTAAAATAAATAAAATTATAAGTGAAATCTTAAATAAATATATAAATCCAAAATTTCTCGAAAAAATCAATTTAAACCATATAATTTAAACATTACAAAATTAAAGTTTAAAATCTTTAAAATACAAATATAAATATAAAATATTAAGTCATTATAAAAATAAATTTTCAAATAACTATACTTCGAAAACATGACCAACGGTGTCCGTATATAGTTTTCTTCCCTATGGTCAAGTGATACGGATATTTATCATTTCAACTGGCAATTTAAAATTTCTGCATGTATATCATTTCAACCCGCAATGCCAAATGTAGTAAAGATCATTTAGCTAAATCATTTCAACCCGTAAAGATTTTTCCCTTGTCTAATTTTCGTTTGGGTATATATCATTTCAACCCTTAGTGATTTTTCCTAAACTAGGGAATCAACAATATAACAAATCATAGCAAAGCATCAATCACATCATAAGTCATATATCACCAGTGCACCTACGTGTCATATAAATATATCGTGTCATATACGAAATGTGAATACATATCAAATAAAAAAATTCTATTAGCAATCCTATAAATTTCATAAGAGTTCATTTATGCTGAATTTAAATCCATGAAACAATGTAGGTCACGTGTGAGATAAACTCACCTTTTATGGCATAGAATTGGAGACAGCAGATGGATTGACACAAAATGAAATGACGCCTTCTAGGCACGATTCAGAATAGATTCAACTCGATATCACTCAATATACATTTTATTTTTATAAGAGGAGGTAAGAGAATGTCTCAATGGATAGGTACGACTATATTGGGTTTTGGACCGGTTTTGAACTTAACCCCAAACCCGAATCAAAAAAAAAACCCAACAATTTTTTTTCAAAATCAATATATATTTTTATATATAAATATACACAGTAACTTCATTTTTTTTTTAAATTGACATAACGCTAAGCACATACCATAATACACCAAAATCAGAATATATATTATAAATTATATAAACACCCCTAAATCATTATATATATTTAAAATTTAATACACACCGAAATCAAAATGTACATTATAAATTATTCATATATAAACACATATTAGAACAAATATATATATAATATATCCATATAATGCAAATTATACAAACATACAAAACAAACAAACATATAAATTAAACTGGCCACACAATATATAAAATATACACACCCAAAACACAACACCCAGAAAAATCAACACGCATAAATATCTTCCTACACACACATCACGCAGAGTATACACTCACGCCACCACAGCTCACATCACAAAATATACTCTCACGCATGCATAAGGGCTGAGTATGGCAATAGCATCGGCAAGTGGATAGAAAGATGATGAAAAGAAAAACAATGGCGACAGAAATAGGGGATGCTGCATGGGTGGTTATGGTCTCGGCTGCAGGGAACGAGCTTCCGCCGTGTGGGTGAGGCAAAGGTGAAAGCAGGGGCGGTGGTTCAGGTAGATGGCTTTCGGGAAGTCCAGGGATGACGCGCTTCATGGTTCGGTTAGGTAGCAGGTATCGATGAGGGCTTTATCGAGATGGAGGGGCGACAGTTGGTTTGGGAGGTCGGAGCAGGCAACGGGGATCATCGGCTCGGTAAGGGAGGAAGAAAAGGTAGAGATCGGTGGTTAAGAGAGAACTGTGATGGGAACAAATATGGCCATGAACAGACAAGGCTGCAGATAGTTGTTTTGGGAAGCCATAGAGTTTTCTTGTGAAATGGAATTAAATAGGAAGAGAGAGTACTATTATAGATAAAAGAAAGGAATCTCACACATTATTTGAACATGTCTACCATGCCTACTTTTCAGCCTTACGTCTCCTTATTATTATTATTTTTCTTTTAAAATTTTTTCTATTTAAATTAGCACAAAAGGTTGCATTGGTACACAAAATACCAGATGTCAAAACGGATAGAAATTGAAAAGTTATTTGGCTTGGCAAACATAAATGGAACGTTGAACGACGGATAACCAAAGGTTGGACAAGAAATGGATACAATAGACTTGAACGTATGGATTAAAATACATGCATGGCTTGGAAAGTTGAAATGAGAAGGAATGTTGTGTGCAAACAAGGTTTGGAAAAATAAAGACACGCATGGTATGAAACAATGAATGCATGTCTTAATAATGGCATATTAAACCAAATGCAGGGCACCAAGATTTCGAAATAATAAGAAAAATAAATGGTTGGTTTAGTAAAATAAAAGAACGGGTTTTGCAGATCCAAAATGGCTAGAAAAATATGTGGGACCTAAATAGGAACACGTCGAACTCAAATGGCTCTATTTCAAAAATGAACTGTGCAAGCCTTCTCACAATTTCAGAGCGAACCGAGCACCGAAACTGACAAATAATTATATTGCGGAAATCAGCATGATGAGACAGACACAATGGTATATAATTTGCAGTGCCACGATGATCCGTTCAAAAATACGTTACGGACCCCTTTAAATGTAAAATTCGGATGGGAAAACGAAGGTAAAAACTTTCGATTTTTAGGAAATGAATTTCTTTGTTGGATTCATGACATCGAATAGAATATTTTTCATGCTTGTCCTAACTGGTTTCAGAAAGGTTTGAAAATCGCTAAAATTTGAACTGTTATGCGCAGCTTTGCACTGAAAAATGCATGACCGACAAACATTCAAATTTCCAACGAAATTTTTACAGCTTCTAAGTCTCAGTGAATGTATTTCAAATTCTGGATTCCTGATACGAAAAACCATAGAATATTGTCAAAATAGATTTTTGATTTGAATTGGAATTTAAATGGTTAAAAATAGCGGTTTGTTACAATCTCCCACACTCATAACTTTTTGTTCTCGAAAAGGAACGAGGAAGAAGAATAATAATTAAATAATTTAATATATTTAAACTAATGGTTCATATCTATTATCATACATATATGTATAATTTGAAATATATATAAATCAAAAGTTAAAATATTTTCAAACATCTAAAAATAATTTTAAGTATTCACTCGACGTCTCGGTTAGCGATATATATCTATCCGACTTTCGAAACCTGAAAACAGATATCGATGATGCTGCAGTCATCACTAAAATCATTTTCAAGCGTCTAGAGTGTGGCTATATATCTATCTAATACACATTGGATTTAACATATACGTTGACCAGATGTATACCCAAATCACTAGGTATTCGATAGGCTAGTTTTAACGTCAGATAAGTACTCAAAACATCGTTCTATATTTAAACAGAATATATACCAAATTTCCAACTCATATATTGCACATAATATATCTCAAATCATAATAATTAAAATTTTAAGTAGGGAAGATTATATCTCCCCCCCCACTCATTTATTTATTAAAATTCAACCTCAATCCTTAATAAATATACAAACAATATTATTATTGAATTAAATACATAACAATATTATTCAATTAAGATAAAATCAATTTCTTACAAAATCTACATCTCTAAATCTTATTAAAAATATGTAGTTTATAAAAATATAAACATCAAACATTTCCAAAATATTGGTATTACCAAAACATAATACTATTTACAAATATATATCTTCCACAAATATATGTATCAAAATTTAAATATTTTAACAAGAAAATCTTATATTATAATACCTTTCAAATTACCAATTTCAAATCAATAAACAATAAGAATGAACTCGCTAGAAGACTTATACTCTCCTTCTACTTCTTTTATTGTTATGAACAAGAATAAGTTATACAATTTGGGTTAAAAGCCGAACGAATGAAAGAACCTAGTCAAAGAGGATCTACGAAGGAAGATGGATTAATAGAAGGAAATTTCAGAAAAGGATTTAAATACTAAACAAATTTTTATATCCGAAAATATTTGTTTAAAACATTTTAAAACCAATTTGAAAACCATTTATACTTTAAAAATACGCTTTCACTCAAGAAGGCTTCTGCGACTGATTCCACTCATTTTAGGGTATTATCCTATCTCTAATGAGCTTTTACCCCATAGGCTAAAACTTTGATAAACCAAAGCTCTGATACCAGATGTAACATACTGCCTTTTGTCCGCTTCAAGCCGGTAATAAAACCAACTCGAACCGTTCGAATCGATAGAATGTTATTAGCTTCCGAGGTAAATAGAATAAATCACAGAATCACAGATCACAAACACAGAGAAATATAATATATTGCAGCGGGAAATACACAATACAATAGTAGTTCATGAGGCTAGCGAATAATATTTACAACATAGTTTACATAGATAATACATCCGAAGTCTAATACAATGATTCTTATACGTGAATAAATAATAATTGTTTGAAACAGAACAACATGGATAGCTGAAAACTAGAACAACTAAATAGGTAGATACAGGTAAGCAAAACCCAATATAAGCTCCAACCTCCAAGGATAAATCTCGAAAGATGTAGTACTCGATCTGACCCAAGCAATAATGCAAAAACAAAACAACTCGTATTAGGACTAACATTCTCATGGAAGTAAATCAACTCAAATGAAATTGTAATAACCCGGAAATCTGAGCCAATTTAAATTTTTTATTTTGGAAATTTTAGCGAATTTTGAATATTTAAAATGAATTATTTTAAATAATATCGACGAGAAATTTATTTTGAATAGAAATAGACGTATATATTTATATAGACCGTCGTTAGAATATAAATATTTTATTTTAATTATAAAAGGAATTGAAAATGGCGCGATAGTTCGAAAATTCGATTTCAAAGTTCAAATGAATGTGTAGGATGCAAAATAAACCGGATTTTAGTGAAACCAAAAATATTAGAATCTAATTGAGGATATCTTTCCAGCGAATCCGAAAAATCGAAATTTCATAGCGGGAATCAAAAGTTACGTCCAGTTGAAATTTCAGAATAGTCGTTATGGAATTCTGTCCCTTAAAAATGGAAATTTTGCAAACGACCTCGGTTTTCGACGAAACCACTTTTGTTGGATCCGTGACGTCCAGTTATTGCTTGGTTTCAAAATTCGTAATTTTTTGAATCAATATGTGAGCGTGGCAAAGGAAAACGCGTTTGACCAGTTTTAGTTGATTTTAATCAACTGGAAAATGGCCATTTTTCAAACGGTCTTCAAATTCGATGAAACTAGTTTCGTTAGGACCCTATCGTCAATACGAAGTTAGAAAATATTTTTTCGGTAATTTTTAGAGTTAGTATGTGGCCCCGGTAAATTGAAATGCGCGTTCAAAGTCAATATATAGAGTTATATTTTGATTTTGACGAAAACTGATCGAAACGATCGAATCAGCTTACGGTACATATCCCATTGTGTTCGGAATGGGGGTAATTAGCTAGGGACGACAGTCGGTGGGTTTGATTTCGAGTTGAAAATAAAAAGTTGCTTTTTGAAATTTATTAATTAAATAAATAAAAAATAATATAATAACTCCTCCTCTCCCTTGTTTCCTCTCAGCCCCCCCCCCCCCCCCCGATTTCATTTTCAAATGCATAAAAAAAAGAAGGAAAAAGGGCTCGAGCCCGTCGCCCTTTCCACCTCGTCGTGGGCCCCCCTAGCCGCGCCACTAGCCTCCGCCCCTCCCCAGATGCGTCGCCACGCTTCCCCCTTCTTCTCCGATGATCCCCGAACCCCAAACCTCCCGACGTGAAAACCCTAACCCCCCAACTGACCGAAGAACGCCGTCGAGACCCCTGAGCCGCCCATAGTCACCGCGCCGCCCTCATTAGCCCACCACCGCGCCGACCATCACCAAGGACCACCGTCGACCGACAGTGAACCCTCCCCTTTCCATTATAAACTGTAAGTGTTTATTTGTTTTAGTTTATTTATTTTTGTTTAATTATTCAATGTAATTGGTTTTGTAAAATAAAAATCAGTTTTGTTTTATGTGATAGAAAAGAATAAAAAGATATAACCTTTGAAAATAAAAAGATATGACCTTTGAAAACAAAAAGATTTGATTTTTGAAAATAAATAACATTGGGTACAAATAAGGATTTTTATACATGAAGCGTTATCCTAAAGGTATGGTTTTTATATGGAATAACAAGAATAAAAATTTTGATTTTTATATCATAGTAAGAATAAAAATATGATTTTTATTTATGTGGAGTAATGAAAAATATAATTTTTATTATATTACTAGCGAGATAAAAATAGAATTTTTATCTATATAGTAGTGGTATAAAAATAGAATTTTTATCTATATAGTAGTGGTATAAAAATGGAATTTTTATCTATATAGTAGTGGTATAAAAATGAAATTTTTATCTATATAATAGTGGTATAAAAATAGAATTTTTATCTATATAGTAGTGGTATAAAAATAAATTTTTTATCTATATAGTAGTGGTATAAAAATAGAATTTTATCTATATAGTAGCGGTGTAAAAATAGAATTTTTATATGCATAGCAACAATATAAAAATGGGATTTTTATATACGTAGTGGCTACGGACAACGAAAGTGACAAAAAGTGAGAACGACGAAGATTTCTACATATGAAGAGTCGTGGAATTGGTTTAGCGAGTCGGTGAGAACTCCTCACTTTTGTTCTAATTTCTAGTTGAAATATATATTAGGATACAGACGGTACTTAGTAGCACCCGAAACCCGTCGTCCACAGACCATGGATGACTTGTTTGTTTGATAGCTGTGTTGTGAAATTTGATTGTGTGATGTGGAATGAAATAAAATATTTTATAGTGGAAAATATTTTATAGTTAAAAATATGATTTTTAACGTGTATATGAAAGAAAATATATATTCATGTGTTGAATAAAAATATATATTCAGGTGTGAAATAAAATATATATTCGTGTGTTGAAGTAAAATAAATAGTAATAAACAAATCGGACGATTTGTTTATATACACTAATTTGACTGATATTGATTGGGACGATAAATTTTACACATCACCCAACTACACAAATAAAATCTGTGTTTGTTGATTTGAAACCCCACACGGGTATTAGGATGATATTTGACGTACACTAATCCCGATTGTTTAGTTGTATGTCAATCGATGGGTTGACAGACTGTGTAAGCGTTAATTATTTATATTTAATGCTTATGCAGTTGTGTAGTGCACTCTGGATGATGGTTGATTATTTAGCGTTGCTATTATATACATGTGTTGTATGGAAACCATATAATTAACATTATATGGTAATTGATTGGGCCTCATTCCAATATAGAATATAAATTCATGTGTTGAATTGAAAATATATATTCATGTGTTGAATAGAAAATAAATTCATGTGTTGAATTGAAAATAAATTCATGTGTTGAATAGAAAATATATTCATGTGTTAAATAGAGATATATATTCATGTGTTGAATAGAATAAAAGCCATGTTGGTAAGATATGCGCCATTTTGACGTGAACGATATTTATATCGATTTTATTCGTTTTTATAATAAATATAGAAAAGAAAGTGATTTCAAAATTTAACGTTTTGAAAATATTATCATTTGTATATTGATGATGTGGATTATTCAATTTTGATTCGAAATTGAATATGAAGTTGAAATCATTTTGAAAACGAATTTAAAATGATTTATAAAATACGTTTTGAAAGGAAATCGACGAAATATATAATATATATATATATTATATATATAATGGCCTGAATAGAACGCGTCGCACCGCGGCAGTTCGCGAATTTCGACCATTGACTTCGAATGGATATTGCGGGAGATTCGACCGTCGGATTCTCCTAAAACTGGAACCGTTGGGTTCGTATCGAAAATAGCTTTCTAACGAATATTAGAGATTTGAAATCTAACGGTTGGATTTGGAATTATGTCCAAATCAAATTTGGAAAAGGTCGCTGTAAGTGCAGTTCGATGGCCGTTGATGGAAATTGACTGTACGAGCCTTGATAAAATTATTAAAAATAGTAATAATTTGTGTAAAATCATAAGGAATGATTTGTGAATAATTGGGATGAATATTTCCATATTTGAAAAGATAAAAATAGATTTTTATCGAAATGAACTAGTTTTGAACTAGAATAATAATTTATTTATTTTTAAATAAATAAATTGGATTTGAAATGGTTTTGAAAATAACCAGAAATTTCCAATAGTTGAATTGGAGTGGATTTGAATCGAAATTGTCTTTGGAATATTTCGATGTTGGATTTCGTGATTATACAGATATTGTTGTGGAAATTTGAAAGATATATTAATATCGTTATTTCCAATATGATATTTGTTGGTCATAGAATTTGATATTGAATATAAGCCGATATATTTTCTATTCAGAGCCTTGTATTTAATATCAAATGTGATATGGGTTTGTCGTGAATGGTGTCTTCATTAACACTATTCTTAAACCCAGTCGAGAAAAAGATTAAATCTTTTTATTTAGATTTAATGAAGTGTACCAAATAAAATGGTATTTAATTGGAATTGAATTTGAATTGATTTTTGGGTTTATCGTGAGCGGTGTTTTGAATAACACCTGTTCTTTAACCCGATTAACAATAGGAAGTGATTTTGGGTTTATCGTGAATCGTGTTTCAGGTGACATTGGTTCTTTAACCCAGTTAAAGACAGGATATTGATTTCTGTGAAGATTAAAACTAAGTGGAGTTTTAATGAATCTTTAATTTGATTGAAATGTGAATTGATAATTTAAATTATCAAATCCGAAAAGTGATCGAGAATGGAGTACCACCAGTTTTGCTCCAGGCGATAGTTAAATCTTTAATTAGATTTGAACGCGAAATGGTAATTGAATTTACCGATAATACCGTGGTGTTAGATATGAAGTATTACTAGTTTTACTTCATGGTATGAATAGGTTGGGATTGGGAAATAAAATAAATGATTACTTCGGTGTGGTTTGCTAATCCCAACTAGCTTGAATTGATATTCAAAGAAGATTAAAAAATAAATTTAAAGAATTTATCTTTGATAAAATTAATGGGAACCTTTCCCAAAGTATAAGAATATTTGAATAAAAGAATATTCTGGATTGGAATGAGGCGTATGGTGTGTTTGTGTAACACTTGCTTATTATATACGCGAGTTATTCAGAAAGACCGAGTTTATCCCATTCTGAATAACTGATTCGACGTGGTGTCAAAGATGAAGACGGTGGTTGAAGACCGGAGGTCTTCACGTCGTTTGGGTGATTACTGATGATCTTGATTGACCCGTACACCCAAGAGGAGGGAATTAGTTAGTGGTCGTCCAGACGTACTTGGAGATCGATGGATATGCGGGGTACTAGGTGCCTTCGGTTTCGTTTAGACCCCGAACGAACTAGTAAATGGACTGTGTGTGTGACGTTGGATTTTATTCTGTGTGATTGATTTCTATTAAATATATATCTATTTGGCGGCGGAGAATTTATTCTCTTGCTTAACGCCCTTCTCTGAGACGTACGAGCTCAGGGGTTATATATTGATGGTATCAATCGCATGGAGTGAATTGCCTGTGTGGCATGCCCAAGTGGCAATTGATCAAGGCTTCTGTTGAAAAGCAAAGTCTTGGGGTTGATGATCAAAGCACGGCCTGTGTGGCATAGCTTTGTGTAACGTTGATTCGCGAGCCTCACACCCCGGTTGTGAACCAGAAACGGGAGAGGACATCAGGAAGGACATGAATTTCCTTCTAGCTAGAAGTGGCGTCAGTGGTTTTACACGCCCTGACGAGTTTGACTTATGTGGTTGTTGCTGTTGCGAGACGCCTCGTATATATCGGTGACTATGTAGAGCCGATGGAGTCAGTGGACTCATTGACACCCCAAAGGGTGGGGAAACACAGTGTTCAAGCATTTTAATCCACATCGGTGGACCGGCCCTGACGATCCAAGGGCCCACCTGAGTCTGGGTCCTGAGGGGCGGGCTAGAGCGTCTCGAATTGGTAGAGGACTATCTTTTGCCTTGGTTCACAGATGGAAATCCAACTTTCAATACGTGACTTTGTGGTTTTGATTATAGAGCCTAGTATGGCGACATAGTGGGATGGGGCACTTATGTCGTCTATGATTGATACTTATGATTGAAATTGTTTTGACACTATACACTTATAGTAATAAAAGATGAAATTTAGCGTATCAAGCATGCTTTGGCTATTATAAGGTAAAACCCTATCCTCCGGCTTGTGTTGCATTGTGTGATGGGACCTGGGTCTTAGAATAGCTTCATTTTTCTTTATTTAGCATTGCGCTGTTGTTTTATGCACTGGTGTTCTTGGGAGGAAACCCGTTCCGTGTTATACGGCGTGGTCCCTTGATTTACCTAACTTTAAAATAAAGACAAATATCTGTTTTAGTTCTCACACCAGTCCCATGACTGACCTGGAGTTTATTGTTTTAACCTAAACTCTAGGTGCCCTTATTTTGACACGGGCAGCTAGTAGTTTTGGTTTTGCAGATTTATATTCACAGGATCCTGATTTATAGCTGGAACGATACTCGGAAAGCTCTGTATCCTGTATTACTTCTAGTTGTGTATTGTATTATTTTCCGCTGCCATGTAATATATTGTAATCTCTGATATTTTTTAATGTATATTATTTGATTCATACTCTGTATATTCTTGCAATCTGATGAAATTGTTGTAATATACAATGAAATGTTCTTCTGTTTGCGTTCAGGTTTGTCGTGTTCTCAAAACAATCAAGGGTTTCGAACGGTCTTGGTCGGTTTAGCGACTGATTCGGATCGAGCGAAATTCCCGATCGTTACAGAAATGTTCATTGAAATGCAATCAGCAACTTAAAAAATGTTTGGGATCACCGTTCTCTAAGGATCTGTTAAACTAATACATATAATATAATACACAATTATAACAGTGTCTATGTTTAAATATACTATTGAAAATAGCATCAGCGGGATTACCATTATTACCCTTACACTGGTTATAATATCATAGTCTATACAGATACCATAAAGTCCACCGTAACTAGTGGCTATTAAAGGGCACTCCATAGGTACGATACAAATCAAAATTGTAGAAGACTCGATCAGGATAATATGACAAGGCACACGAGGAATGCCCAGAGTAGGAATATACTAGTTGCATGCCCGGACTGGTGGTAATGCATAGCCGAGACTACCGCCCACCTCAAACAACACACTCATAATCAAGGATGTGCATCAAATAAAATCAATCAAACCAAGGGACTATAGTAATAAAGGAAGAAGTGTTGCCGACGGAGGTAGCTAACCCCACTTGGCCCGGTATAGCGCTGTTTTAGTCATTTTAATTATGACCCGAAGGTCAAAGATATTCACCATCGTTCTCTTTCTTCAAATCCAGTAATCGCCCCAAATCATCCTACTTCATTATGGATCTCCATTGCGTACACAACTGTTAAAGTGGTTTTCGGTTTTGGTAGAGAGTATTACAATAGCCGATCCCGGTCTCTTTAACAACAAATCGTTTACATTTTTCACACCATGGCCATTATTTTATAAATCACATATAAAATCAAATATACGAATCTCAAATTCAAATTTGAATTCAAAATTAAATATTTAACTTCGATTCTATTTAATGTCCGAAAGATTCACATAACAATTTCCAATCCAAATTTGACTTGTACAAAACATATCTCAAATGTCATTTAAAGCAATACTAAAATACTTGAACTTCGATAATATTTAGCTTGATTTATTCTCATCAAATCTAAAGTTCAAACAATATGTTTTATGAGACGACCCCAACCCCCGTACGGACGGCGGAAAAGGTAATCCTTGGAATATGACACAGAAACAGGTAATAACAGAACAAAATTAAATAAATACACCTGACAATGAACAATAGAATATACTAGATAAAAGTAATCATCAGAGTTACACAGTATACAGGATCATACTTAGTAAAAATACAGTTCAGCTATACATAAATGTCTACAGCGGAAAACAAACATAATATGTACAATAGGAGCTGAACAGCATAAAAAGAGATAAATGATAGAATCCATCTTCAGCTCCAGCTATCCAGGAAGAACCAGCTAAACCTGAATACAAGGCTGCCCGTGTAGAAAAAGGGGCACCCGAGTTTGAAAGTGAAACAAACTACGAGTCAGTCATGGGACTGGTATGAGAAATCTACTCAACACATATATAATATGGCCAATCACAGGACCACGCCACTTTCGTGGAACGGGTTTACTCCATTGGATTGCCAGTGCTTTAAAACAAATCTTTCTTTTAAACATCGCTATGCTTTTTATAAAAATGAAGCCATTTTAAGACTCGGTTCCCATCACACAATGCAACGCAAACCGGAGGATAGAGTTTTACCTTATAATGGCCAAAATATGATTGATACGTATAAAGCAAAACATTTGATATTATTACTAGTGTTTATATGTTTCAAAAACAATTTGAATCATAACTATCAATCATAGGCGACATGAGCGTCCGATGCCACTATGTCGCCATAAATAGGTATACAATCAAAACCGCACGATGTCGTATTTGGAAATTGGATTTCTGAAACACCCCACCTCCGTTAGGGTCACTCTCAAAGGGAATGCCCTAATTTTGGTGGAGGTTTATAAGTACAAGTCACAGATATACAAGACAGATATAAGAACACATATTTGTAAAACAGCGGAAGAACAACAAACTTTATTTCATTAAGTCAAATACGTGTTACAACAACATCCTTTCCAAAAACATAACATAACACTTTCATAATCTGTCTTGAGTACATTATTTAAAGAAGCATAAATAAAACATAGATAAACTGCAAGAGCCCCTTAGTGGATTGTCCAACGCCATAGTTCAAAACAGGAAAGTCCAAGCAATACATTTCTCTTCTTCAAGCTGGATGTTGAGGCTGGTCAAGCTGCTGTGTTCCCTCCCTGAGGACCTGGGGGGGGGGGGAACGGAAGAAAGAAGACGAAAGAAAAATAGAGTCAGACATAAAGCCTGAGTAAGTCTAGTACTACTTTGTCTATGAATAAAGAACTGGGTATGATAAGTAAAACAGGAAGTGGGCAAACACTATGAACTTGGTTAAGTTATCTAGGGTCGAATATACTATCGTACCCCATGTTGATCTCTGAACCCATATAAACTAGTTTCCAACTGGCACCCCATAATCAGGGTGATGTGATCCATTCAATGATGATAGGCTCCTACTCGCATAGTTACATGTGTCTTACGGCCCCCGATGTCTGTAGTTACCTATGCTGGTCCCACCATGGGGTGTATCAAGTCCCATAGTGGCAACCCGACACAACCTTAGAGTGCAAAGGTATGCTACTGGTGTCTAGTGCCTTATTTTTCTGCGCCGGAGTGTGTGCACGCCCGCACCCCGTTAGAATCTACACTGCTACACCACCGCCGTCGCTTTGACCTCTTACAATCAGCCCAGTAATCGTGCCCCACCCTGCCTAGTTTCAGGGTATCCTGATACACCTTTTAGGGTTACTGCTGAAAAGGGTCCCCCGTTACTAGGTTTTCTATCTCTAGCCAACATGCTAAGTTGGTTAAGTGTTCCCTACCTAACCCCACCAGTCTGTTTAGTTTAGCATGTTCCATTTTGATTAAGTCTTTAGTTCACTTAATCCTAACAATCCTGACTCAGCCTTAATTGTCTTATTAAGGCCCTGACCTCTCACATTAGACAGGTATTGTTGTGGCTGCCTGTTGCCGGTTGGTTCCGGGCAGTCTTACGCCACAACTCAGTCTAACCTCGGGTCCTTGCTGGGCTCCATGTTTAACCTCCCACATTGGATAGGTATTGTTGTGACTACTGGACAGCCGGGCGGTTCCGGGCAGGTTTACATCACAACTCAATCCAACCTCGGGTTAAACACATCGTATGTTCTACATTTACATATTTTGTCATTCTTCTTTATTTATATGTAAATATTTGCGGCCCATTATTAAGTTAATGGTGTAAAGATTACACCAATCACGGGCCCAACCCATACTTGAATTTGGGCCCTTCTATTTTATATTTTCATTCATTAATTCATTTTAACCCAACGTTATTTTCCCCCGTTTTACACGTCCGTTCATATATATTGGGCTTAGCCTTTTAAAGCCCAATTTAGCCATGCGAAAGGGGAGGCTTATGGCGTATACACAAAGAGGGAAGGTGAGCGCATGAACTTGCAATACGACGTTGGAAATACAAAATAGATATTGGTGTACTTGCATAGTGGCAACATAGGTGACATAAATCAAAGCATGTGAACTTGCATAGGTTTAACTACAACATGAACCTATATTCTTATTTAGGCATAATGTCAAACATAAGCATGTCATAAATATTCCTAGCATAGGCATAGCATAATGTCAAACATAAGCATGACATAAGTAAAGTTAAATTTGTTCATGGCATAAACATAAACAAGTCATGCCCATAAGGTTCCTACATGTTTACAAAGGGGATACTTTAACACAAAAGCATAGTTTAACTTAATCATGGTTTAAGTCTAATCACATAACGATGGTATAAATATACTTATGCATAAATATTCCTAATCATGGTGTTTGCTTTAAACTTGCAAAAAGGGATTTTTGAGTCTAACCTAGCCATGTCTCACATATGTCATCATATAATTCTTTTAAACAAGATACACTCAATCATAGATTTCAATTATGCCAAATATCATTCATAGCCTAGCCATATTCATGACTTAATACATGGATTATGGTGTCAAAATTCCAACATAGTTTCATATGAACTATAACAACCAACTTGTCTCAATTGCTTGCAAAACGATTTATGCACAAAATATACATCATGACGACATAATAACAAAGCCCCAAACTTGCATAAATTTCACTCAACTACATACATGTAGCTTCAACATAGATTACATAATTTGCGCAATATTCCAAACGTATATTTGCATAGAACTACCGCATGTAGTTCTTTATAATGAATAACATAATTTTGCACAAACATGAATTACTTCCATTGCCACAATTCAAGCATACACATCAACACAGTTGTTTATTTATACCAAAGTAATACTCTACTTACAATGGTTGCGGCGAATTCTCTAATTAAGAGATATGATTCCTTTGTTGAATTGATTGGCTTTAGGTTGCTTGAATTGCTTTAGGCTTAGAACTTTCTTCCTAATTCTCTCTCTAGTCGGCGGCTAATCTTTGTCGTTCCTCAGCAACATGGCGGCTATAATCTTATTTTGAATGAATAGATTAGGGTTTAGTCTAGGGTTGTTTATATAGAGGTTAGGAATTGATTAGGACAATTGATGTTGCTAGGTTAGATCGTAGCCATTCATTAGGAAGAGAGACCAATAAAAACCCGCCACCTAGCCCTAATGACAAAGCAGACCACAAAAATTCGACCACACACCGACCTGGCCAGCCAGGGCTAGACCAGACCTGGCCAGCAGGTCATTTTTGACCTGGGCGCACTTGGCAGGTGCGCCAGGTCAAAAATGTACTGGCGCACTTCACAGGTGCGCCAGTTCATTTTTGTTCTGGCGCACTTCCCAAGTGCGCCAGTGCATTCTGGCCCTTTTTCGGTTTTTCGCCCAACTTCGTTCGTCCATAACTTCTTCATACGATATCCGTTTTTCGAAAACTCGGACTCTATTTCGCGTATTTTTCCGAGACGAACGCAATGGCGTATCCCGTTTCCCTTAGTTCTTTGATTTGAAATTAATTATACTTTAATTTGTGAGTTTCACAGTCATAGAATTCACGGGGTGTTACATTCTCCCCCACTTAAAAGGATTTCGTCCCCGAAATCTTCAAGTTAGGAGGAATGTATATCCTAACATCCAATCATCCATCTACTCATCCATCAAACACGAGCATCCATTGTCCTTAAAAGATTTCTAATGCTTCATGATCATATGCGAAGTGTGTGTGTACATGTACTTATCTAATGCAAAATCAGGCGGTCTACTGATTCAGTTGACCTCCTTAATGCGAATTATGTAAGTGCCATGAATCCATTATGTATGCAAATTTTCCTATTTTTGATTCTACATGAGTGCACAACCATTCAATACAAATGCAGCATCCATATGACAACACATTAAAGTTCAACCACATACGAAAGCAAACATATATGCATATGCAATATGAAGTGACTGAGCCGATCTAAAACCTAGATTGTGTGTGTATATGCAACCACGAGTAACCACTAGTAATCACTTGCAACCACTTGAAACCATCATCCATAACATGTTTCAACTACATGTTTCTATCCAAAAAGATTCTACCTAAAAGATAAGGTCGAGGAAATATACCTAAGAAGATAGATAAAAGCGCAACTTAAGGAAAATGAAAGATCAAGGATGTACCCTCGAACAGAAAAGGGTAGGCTGTACGGATTCTAGCTTCAGTTTCCCAAGTCGCGTCTCCCTCGGCGTCGCTCCACTGAACTTTGACAAGCTTGACTTCACGGTTGCGTAGCTTCTTCACTTCCGTTCCTAAGATGCGGGTTGGAACTTTTCTTATGGTTGCTTCGCGTTCCACTTCGGCCTCTTCGAGTATATTTGGCTCTACACTTCAGCAGACTCATGTAGACATTTTTGGAGATGTGAAACGTGAAAAACGTTGTGGACTCCAGCCAACTTCTCGGGTAGCTCTAATCTATAGGCCATTTTCCAAATTTTCTCAATGATAGGGAATGGTCCTACCTAAAGGTATAGTCGAATGATAGAAGCAAGTAAAAACTTTGTGCCCATTAGGCAATGTCGAAACTGGAAATCTATGCTACATATATATTGATTAGGAGAAGAACTCCCTAAGCATCAGCCCCGAAGACCGAAATCAACATCAGACTGACACCCAAAGAGTTACTCAACCCAACCACCATATATGATTCTAGGTAACTAAGCATGATGGACTCCTTTTAGGTCACAAGGGAGTCCCTTCCTAAGACCAATCTGTATCCTATAAAACCCAAAAACTTTAGTCAAACCAATGAACACCCTCGAGTCCCAACATGTGTTACTAACAGATGAGTCATACTCCCTATGGGGTTTGCACCATAAATTGGATTGAGAATGGGACCGAGAGGATATACACAAAAGATAGCATGCAAGTAAGCTCTACAGGAAGAGAGGGATCAAAGATATACTCTTAAGAAGAGATATTATGCACGAATCTAGTCTTCAATCTTCTAAGTCGCATTTCTTGAGCTTAACTCCATTATGCTTTGTCCGTCTTTAACTTCACAATTTTCGTAGCTTCTTAATTCTTGTTTCCAAAATATGAGTTGGAACCTATTTCTCGTTCCTCTTTCACTTATTCTCCTTCTAGTATACTTGGCTCAAGCCTAACTGCGTACTCATGGTTCCATGCAAGCTCTCCAAAATTCACTAGTGAATCTTGGATCTTGTTCACTTACTAGAAGGTATCCCACATAGATGAATTATCTCTTGAAAATAAACAATTGTCAACTTCGTGAGGGGAGCTGAGATTTTCGCAAAATCCCTTATGAATTTTCGATAGAAACCCGCTAGTCCTAGGAAGCTTCGGACCTCAGTTGCATTCCTTGGTGTCTTCCAATCCTGTACCGCCACTACCTTAGCAGGGTCCACTGCTAACCCTTGTTTGGATACTATGTGCCCAAGGAACCTCACCTCTTCTCTCCAAAAGTGGCATTTGGAGAATTTGGCTTTTAGTTGATGGACTCGCAAAGTTTCCATGATTGCCCTTAAGTGCTGAGCATGTTCCTCTTCACTCTTTGAGAAGATAAGGATATCATCTACGAAGACTACTACAAATTTGTTGAGGAAATCTCTAAATACCCTACTCATCAGGTCCACGAAGTAAGCAGGTGCATTTGTCAAGCCGAAAGGCTTGACAAGCCATTCAAAGAAACCGTCTGGGGTTCTGAACGCCGTTTTATCGATGCTATCTTCAGCCACCCTTAGCTGATGAAAACCGGTTGCCAAATCGAGTTGGGAGAAAACAGACGCTCCTACAAGCTGGTCAAACAAATCGTCAATTCTAGGGAGAGGGTGCCTATTCTTTTTCGTTAGCTTGTTGAGCTCCCTATAGTCAACACATAGACGGAGTGAACCATCCGCCTTTGTAGTGAACACCACCGGAGCGCCCCATTCTGAAATGCTCCTCCTAATGAACCCCTTTTCTAGAAGCTCTTTAATCTGTTTACTGAGCTCTTTCCTTTCTCGTGGAGCCATATGTCTAACGGGCAACGCAACGGGTTTTGCATTATCTACAAGATATATGCGGAAGTCTATTTCCCGCTTCGGAGGCAAGCCCTTCACCTCTTCGAAGACATCCGGATATTCCCGGACCACTTTAACTGATTGCAAATTTTCAACAGAGGCATCTAGCGATTCAAGATAACTAAGCATAACCGCATACGAGGGATTACAAGAAATTTCCAAAGTATTACCGAGTTGGGTTAGGAGCCTAACAACCCTTTTCTCACAATCAAGGATGGCCCCATTACTGGATAGCCAATCCATACCCAAAATCAAACCATAACCCGAAAAGCCCAAAACAAAGGCACTACATTGAAATTCTATACTTAGAATGGAAATTTTCAATCCCACACAGATCATAGACAAATGAGCTGGGCCCCCAATAGGGTTTGAAACAATTAAGGGGTCCTCTACTATACTAGTTTCTAGGTGCAGAGATTCTACTAAAGCAGACGAGATAAAGGAGTGTGATGCGCCAGAATCAAATAAAGTGCGAACGAGGTGATCATAAAGATAAACTACACTTTCTACAGAAGTGTTTGTACCTCGCTGTTGCAATGGTGGCGCTTCTAGCACATGAACCTGTGCCCCTGGGGTGGATCCAGCCCTCTGCCCCTGTCCTCGTTTCTTTGGGCAGTCCTTAGCCCTATGGCCCGTCTCACCGCAAGAAAAGCACCCACCATTCTCCTTGGCCTTCTTTTTCCGGCAGTCCTTTACTAAGTGCCCCACTTTGCCACAGAAATTACACTTCCTCTTCTCTTTGTTGCCTTTCCCGCCTTTCTTAAAGTCTGTCTTCTTAGGCTGCAAACCCTCTTTCTTCTTGGCCTTATCCTCTTCATTTAGCAATGCCATTTGCACCAATCTTTCATACGTGGCTCCCATGGGTATATGGGTCATGGCCAAACTGTGTAATGGCTCATTTAACCCTTTGACGAAACGGAGAGCCTTCTTGTGCGGGGTGTTGACTAGGTCAAGCCCAAACCTAGCCAGCTCATCGAACTGATTCACATATTCTCTGACTGTCTTGTCCCCTTGTTTAAGAAATAGGAATTTTTCTAACTGCAAACTCCTTTCTGCATCTGAGAGAAATTTGGTCTCAAACCTTGCCCTAAAGTCCTCCCATGTCTCCACTGGTCTTTCAGCATTAGTGACTTCCCACCAGTAGGAAGCCTCACCCTTCAATAGCCACACTGCCAACTGTACTTTTTGTCTATCTTCTACCTCAAAGATGATGAATAGGTCCTCCGTTTCTTTCAGCCAATTCCTAGCTGCTACGAAGGACTCAGTTCCATGGAAATCCCTTCCCCCCATAGCTTTAAAATCTTTACATATCTTAGCAAACGTGTTTCCCCAAGGAGGAGGTGGAGGAAAAGGTGCTGCTGCAGCTGGATGATTTCCTTCCGCTGGGGGAGGAGGAATGGTAGGACCTGGCTGAGTGGCCCTTGCTTCTAAGAACCGTCTAAACCAACCAGGTATTGGCACCCCTTCAGGCAAGTTAAGTTCTTGGGACATGCTGAAACAAAAAGGAAAGATTCAAAACGAAGGATAAGAGATAGTTCCTATGGCTTTGGGGAGTGGACTTTTGCCTTTTTAAAAATAAAATAATATTTTTCTTTTAAAAATGCTTCTTTAAATTTCCTTTTTGAAAATAATTTTTCAAAAGTTTTTATCTTATCTGGTAAACCTATGCTCTGATACCAAGTGAAACACCCCACCTCCGTTAGGGTCACTCTCAAAGGGAATGCCCTAATTTTGGTGGAGGTTTATAAGTACAAGTCACAGATATACAAGACAGATATAAGAACACATATTTGTAAAACAGCGGAAGAACAACAAACTTTATTTCATTAAGTCAAATACGTGTTACAACAACATCCTTTCCAAAAACATAACATAACACTTTCATAATCTGTCTTGAGTACATTATTTAAAGAAGCATAAATAAAACATAGATAAACTGCAAGAGCCCCTTAGTGGATTGTCCAACGCCATAGTTCAAAACAGGAAAGTCCAAGCAATACATTTCTCTTCTTCAAGCTGGATGTTGAGGCTGGTCAAGCTGCTGTGTTCCCTCCCTGAGGACCGGGGGGGGGGGGAACGGAAGAAAGAAGACGAAAGAAAAATAGAGTCAGACATAAAGCCTGAGTAAGTCTAGTACTACTTTGTCTATGAATAAAGAACTGGGTATGATAAGTAAAACAGGAAGTGGGCAAACACCATGAACTTGGTTAAGTTATCTAGGGTCGAATATACTATCGTACCCCATGTTGATCTCTGAACCCATATAAACTAGTTTCCAACTGGCACCCCATAATCAGGGTGATGTGATCCATTCAATGATGATAGGCTCCTACTCGCATAGTTACATGTCTCTTACGGCCCCCGATGTCTGTAGTTACCTATGCTGGTCCCACCATGGGGTGTATCAAGTCCCATAGTGGCAACCCGACACAACCTTAGAGTGCAAAGGTATGCTACTGGTGTCCAGTGCCTTATTTTTCTGCGCCGGAGTGTGTGCACGCCCGCACCCCGTTAGAACCTACACTGCTACACCACCGCCGTCGCTTTGACCTCTTACAATCAGCCCAGTAATCGTGCCCCACCCTGCCTAGTTTCAGGGTATCCTGATACACCTTTCAGGGTTACTGCTGAAAAGGGTCCCCCGTTACTAGGTTTTCTATCTCTAGCCAACATGCTAAGTTGGTTAAGTGTTCCCTACCTAACCCCACCAGTCTGTTTAGTTTAGCATGTTCCATTTTGATTAAGTCTTTAGTTCACTTAATCCTAACAATCCTGACTCAGCCTTAATTGCCTTATTAAGGCCCTGACCTCTCACATTAGACAGGTATTGTTGTGGCTGCCTGTTGCCGGTTGGTTCCGGGCAGTCTTACGCCACAACTCAGTCTAACCTCGGGTCCTTGCTGGGCTCCATGTTTAACCTCCCACATTGGATAGGTATTGTTGTGACTACTGGACAGCCGGGCGGTTCCGGGCAGGTTTACATCACAACTCAATCCAACCTCGGGTTAAACACATCGTATGTTCTACATTTACATATTTTGTCATTCTTCTTTATTTATATGTAAATATTTGCGGCCCATTATTAAGTTAATGGTGTAAAGATTACACCAATCACGGGCCCAACCCATACTTGAATTTGGGCCCTTCTATTTTATATTTTCATTCATTAATTCATTTTAACCCAACGTTATTTTCCCCCGTTTTACACGTCCGTTCATATATATTGGGCTTAGCCTTTTAAAGCCCAATTTAGCCATGCGAAAGGGGAGGCTTATGGCGTATACACAAAGAGGGAAGGTGAGCGCATGAACTTGCAATACGACGTTGGAAATACAAAATAGATATTGGTGTACTTGCATAGTGGCAACATAGGTGACATAAATCAAAGCATGTGAACTTGCATAGGTTTAACTACAACATGAACCTATATTCTTATTTAGGCATAATGTCAAACATAAGCATGTCATAAATATTCCTAGCATAGGCATAGCATAATGTCAAACATAAGCATGACATAAGTAAAGTTAAATTTGTTCATGGCATAAACATAAACAAGTCATGTCCATAAGGTTCCTACATGTTTACAAAGGGGATACTTTAACACAAAAGCATAGTTTAACTTAATCATGGTTTAAGTCTAATCACATAACGATGGTATAAATATACTTATGCATAAATATTCCTAATCATGGTGTTTGCTTTAAACTTGCAAAAAGGGATTTTTGAGTCTAACCTAGCCATGTCTCACATATGTCATCATATAATTCTTTTAAACAAGATACACTCAATCATAGATTTCAATTATGCCAAATATCATTCATAGCCTAGCCATATTCATGACTTAATACATGGATTATGGTGTCAAAATTCCAACATAGTTTCATATGAACTATAACAACCAACTTGTCTCAATTGCTTGCAAAACGATTTATGCACAAAATATACATCATGACGACATAATAACAAAGCCCCAAACTTGCATAAATTTCACTCAACTACATACATGTAGCTTCAACATAGATTACATAATTTGCGCAATATTCCAAACGTATATTTGCATAGAACTACCGCATGTAGTTCTTTATAATGAATAACATAATTTTGCACAAACATGAATTACTTCCATTGCCACAATTCAAGCATACACATCAACACAGTTGTTTATTTATACCAAAGTAATACTCTACTTACAATGGTTGCGGCGAATTCTCTAATTAAGAGATATGATTCCTTTGTTGAATTGATTGGCTTTAGGTTGCTTGAATTGCTTTAGGCTTAGAACTTTCTTCCTAATTCTCTCTCTAGTCGGCGGCTAATCTTTGTCGTTCCTCAGCAACATGGCGGCTATAATCTTATTTTGAATGAATAGATTAGGGTTTAGTCTAGGGTTGTTTATATAGAGGTTAGGAATTGATTAGGACCATTGATGTTGCTAGGTTAGATCGTAGCCATTCATTAGGAAGAGAGACCAATAAAAACCCGCCACCTAGCCCTAATGACAAAGCAGACCACAAAAATTCGACCACACACCGACCTGGCCAGCCAGGGCTAGACCAGACCTGGCCAGCAGGTCATTTTTGACCTGGGCGCACTTGGCAGGTGCGCCAGGTCAAAAATGTACTGGCGCACTTCACAGGTGCGCCAGTTCATTTTTGTTCTGGCGCACTTCCCAAGTGCGCCAGTGCATTCTGGCCCTTTTTCGGTTTTTCGCCCAACTTCGTTCGTCCATAACTTCTTCATACGATATCCGTTTTTCGAAAACTCGGACTCTATTTCGCGTATTTTTCCGAGACGAACGCAATGGCGTATCCCGTTTCCCTTAGTTCTTTTATTTGAAATTAATTATACTTTAATTTGTGAGTTTCACAGTCATAGAATTCACGGGGTGTTACAATTTCCGTCCTGAACCAAGGCAAAAGATAGTCCTTACCGAATTCGAGATGCTCTAGCCCGTGTCTCAGGCAAGTACTCAGTCAAGCCTTTGGATCGTCAGGGCCGGTCCATCGATGTGGATTAAAAATGCCTGAACAATATGTTTCCCCACCCTTTGGGGCGTAAACGAGCCAACGAATGACTCCATCGGACCCGGATCGTCCGATCAAACCGAGGCTCCTCGCAACAGCAACAACCACATAGGTGAAAAGTATATAAATGTCAGGGCTGGTAGGTCACTGACACCACCCTAGCTAGAAAGAAACGCATGCCCTCCCTGAGGTCCTTCTCCCGTTTCTGGTTCGTACCGGGGTGTGAGGCTCGCGATTTTACGTTATACACAAAGCTACGCCACACCGGCGGTGCTTTGATCATCACTACAAGACTTTGCTTTTCAACAAAGCCCTGTTCATTTGCCACTTGGGCATGCCACACTAGCAATTCATGCCATGCGACTGATGTCCATCGATATACAACCTCTGAGCTCGTGCGTTTCAGAGAAGGGCGTTAAGCAAAAGAATAAATTCTCCGCCGCCAAACAGATGTATATTTAATAGAGATCAATCAACACAGAATAAAATCCAATGTCAGACACACAGTCCATTTACAAGTCCGTTCTGGGTCTGAACGAAACCGGAGGCACTAAATACCTCGCAAACCCATCGATCACCACGTACGTCTGGACGATCACCACTCATTATCCATATTTCGGGATGCCTCCCAATCAGGACCTCGGTTACCATCCAAACGAGGTGAAGATCTCCGGTCTTCGACCACCGTCTTCATCTTCGACTTTCAATCGTCGGTCAATTATTTGAAATGAGAATTAACTCGGCCTTTTCAAATAACTCACGTATATTTAGAATTTCAAATCAATTTATTTCAATGGTTAAATCATTCGACAACACCAATTTTGTTCTTTAATGTAATTTTCACACCAAACACATTCAACCATCAAATACAACATAAATCGAGAAAACTCAGTTTATTTCCATTCCATATCGTTTATGATATTTTATAACGATTTATCGCTATTTTTATTTATTTTAAAATAGCCAATTTATTCAAAACGACGCTTCGGGCCATGACGCGGCCGTGACGCTGTTTTTCTTCAGATTTGATTTACACATATCTGAAAATCTAACCGTTGGATCTTCACAAAATTTACATCATTAGAAAGGTCTTTTCAAAACGAATCCAACGGTTCCAGTTTCGGGAAAATCCGACGGTCGGATCTCCCGGTACAATCGTTTGAAGTTTCGATTTCAAAATACGAACTACAGCGTCGTTATTCGATTAAATATAATTATATTGATATATATATATATATATAAATATAATCGTTTCTGGCGCTGTTTTTCTTCAGATTTGAATTAAGCATTCCAAACAATCCAACCGTTGGATTTTTACAAGGTTGGTGCCGTTGGAAATATATTTCCAAGGCGAACCCGACGGTTGCAGTTTCGGGAAAATCCAATGGTCGGATTTCCCGCACTAGTTGTTTGAAATCACGGTTTCAAAACACGAACTGCACGGCCACGTTTCGTTTTAATTTTATTTATATTTATATAATTATATAAATATAGTTCATTCAACAATTTCAATATCGTTTTTACTTCAAATATTTCACTAACGCCTTTAAATTTTGGAAAATTTCGCCATAACCTCCTTTGTACGGGAGGGGCTGGGAAAATTCCCAAATAGCCACACGGGCGTCTCATGTCAAAAAGAAAAAGAAAAAGCCAAGCGGCTAGCCAACAGGCTCATAAAATCATCACCCAAAAAAAACAGTAAATGTGTACCTATTTGTCGGGCACAAAATTTTATTCCTCTTCTCTAGCCCCTTTTGCTATAACCTGTTCAATAAATATGCATGTACATATATACAGTTCTTATCACTTATCATTTTCCATTCAACTTCATATTTGATTCCATTTGGTTTTAAAACACCATTCATTCTAATGTTGCATGCATAGGCAAAAATCATATCATTAGCTAATTGATGAATATTTCGACTCACGCATATTTATTTAAACGAGTTGCTATTTTTAACACTTCACATTTCAACGATTCATGTATATAATAAAAAAGTGATTTTTATTGTAAAACAATTCATTTCAAAACACTATTATTTTATATAGTTTATATAGGTGATGAAAATAGGATTTTTATTATAAAACAATTTCTTTTAAAACGAGATTATTTTACATAGTCCATATAGTTGATAAAAGGTGATTTTTATTATGAAACAATTTGTTTCAAAATATGAATACCATTCAACACATGAATTTCTAATCAACGAATGAATATCGATTCAACACATGAAGGTTTTCTATAGTTTCTATATATAGATAAAAATGTGATTTTTATATTTAAAACACGAATACCATTCAACACATGAATTTCTAATCAATGAATGAATATCGATTCAACACATGAAGGTTTTCTATAGTTTCTATATATAGATAAAAAATGTGATTTTTATATTTAAAACACGAATACCATTCAGCACATGAATTTCTAATCAACGAATGAATATCAATTCAACACATGAAGGTTTTCTATTCAATGAATAAATATGGTTTCAGCAAATGAAAATAATTCAAACACATGAATATTATTCAAAATTTCGGCAGCATAACGGCAGGGTAGTTAAAACCGGGACCGTCCCTAGTACGGCTCCTCGCTCTACCTTAAAACCTCGCGGTTTTTGACAATGGGGATCATGCATCTAGTTCGCACGCTGGCGGCATGTATATATTTATTTCATTTCCACAAACTAATCCTATGTGGTTTCAACCAAATATTTCTCAACCACAAACGGGTATTTTTCAACCACAATCAATCAATATCAACCACAAACAATCCCAAACAACCATTCGCTATCAATCAATTTCACACCAATCACAACCAATAAATATCGTCCATGGTTTGTGGACGAGGGACGTATATATATATATATATATATATATATATATATATATATATATATATATATATATATATATATATATATATATAGCAATTCACTTCTATTTCAACACATATATATATAATTTTTACAACGCATATACAACTTATACATCGAACGTACAACTTATACAACGCTTATACATGAGGTGTACAACGCTTATATAACTCATACATCGAATATATAATTTATACATCGTCGTTTTCCATATCGTTTATAAATTAGAAATCTCACATTGGGTTCCACTCCACCAAAAATAGCTGAAGGCTCAGAAAAATATGCGGTCTCTTCTAAAATGTAGAAGACGTCCTCACGGTCACGATGTTTCCTGTTTCATCGAATTTCGTTAACGAACGAAAAAGATATGATTTTTCAAAGTTTGCAACGGTTTAAAGGTGTTAAAACTGTTGAAAATATATATAAGCCGTACCTCAGCTGAAAGGTTCAAAACTAGGTTTGCAATTTTCGATCAAACCGTGAATCGATAGGAGGATCGGCCAATGCAGCGGCGAAGAGGAGGGAGACGCGCGTCTGCGTGCGGTGGTGGGGGCCCACTCGGTGGTGCCAGGCGACGGCGGCGGCGGTTGGAAGTTCGAAACTTCCTGACGTCGATTCTCCCTCCACAGGCCACGAAAAATTCCAAACTTTATATCGATTTGAAGATCTCTCCGAGCTCTACAAAATCTTCAACTGGAGCAAGGGCTAATTTTGCGTGGATTGATCGGAAAATGAGGGGGAAGGTTTTGAACGTTTTCCGCCTTCGATCGGGGAGAGAGAAAAGGAATTTTCCTTTTTTTTTTATAAAAATTCTGATTGGTCCGGGAAGTTTTAAAGGGGTTTTCTGACGCGACCACCAATCTAAACCCAACGACTGTCGTCCCTAGCGTTTTACCCCCATTCCGAACACAATGGGATATGTTTCGAAGGCCCATTCGAATGTTTCAGTCAGTTTTCCTTCAAATTAAAATATAAAACATTCAATATTTAATTTGAACGTACATTTCAATTTGCCAGGGCCACAAACTGATTCGAAAAATTCCAGAAAATTTAATCTATCTATGTTTTGACGATACGGTCCCAACAAAACTAGTTTCGTCGAATTCTGAGACCGTTTGCAAAAAGGCCCATTTCTGGTCGATCCAATTTAATTGTAATTGACCAAAACACATTTTCCTTTGCCACGCTCACATACAAGCTTTAAAAATTATGAAATTTGAAACCTAGCGATAACTTCGCATCCCGGATCCAACGAAAGTGGTTTCGTCGAATTCCGAGGTCGTATGCAAAATGGCCAATTTCCCGGGCTATATAAATTCCATAGCGACCTTTCTGAAATTTCATTTGGCCATAACTTTTGCTTTCCGTTATGAAAATTCGATTTTTCAGATTCGTTAGAAAGGTATTCACTAACAGATTTAAATATTTTTGGTTTCACTAAAATCCGTTTTGTTTTGCACCCGGCACAGTCCGACAAAGTTTGAATTCAATTTTTGAAACTGCAGCGCCCTTTCAAGCCTTGTATATAATTATAATTAATTATATTCGCTTTCAATTGTCGATTCAAACTCACTTTCCATTGTCATTACTTAAAATATTTATTTTAAATATTTAAAATCCATTATTTTAGCCAATTTAAAAATTTTAAATTGGTTCAGATTTTCTGGGTCGTTACATTTTACCTATATAAACAATCGTTTAAGTCGATTTCATAAAGTCCAATATTTTGGTTTGAATTCTACATGTAATTCAAATCAAAGCCTATATTCAATTTAAGCAAACATATCATAACTTATAAGGGTCAAGTCGTATAATTCAAAAATCATTACATATAAATTCGAATCAAAACCTTATATTTCAATTCAAACAATTTAAACCATTAAAACCATTCTTATAAATTCGGATTAACAAATTTCTTAATTCAAACTAAACGATTTATAAAATCAATTCTATATATTACCTTTCATATTCAAACTCATATTAAATCAGTATAAGATCGAATTCATTTCATATCAGTTACAAATTTAAATTAAAATCAATTTTCGCAATTCAAGTTCATTTCTTATAAGTTCACATCAATTCAAATTCAAATTCATATCTTATACAAGTTCATCGAATCTAGTATCGTTATATAAATCTTTAAACCTCGAATTCACATCGCGAAAATCTTAACTTATCTACCTTTGAGTTTAGTATTAAAGTATATAATATATATATAAAAATAAGCTTTGAAAATAGATATATATATAAGTTTACAAATTTATTAAATTTGATAGAAAATAGCTTCATAAACATATAAATTTAAAATAATATAAAATAACAGGTTTGAAAGAAATATTTATTCTAATATAAAAGTTTAAAACACTTATATGATAAATTATATGGTTTAAAATAAGTAAAATTATATGTAAAATCTTAAATAAATATGTAAATCCATAATTTCTCATAAAAATCAATTTAAACCATATAATTTAAATTTAACAAAATTTAAGTTTAAAATCTTTAAAATACAAATATAAATATAAAATCTTATGTCATTATAAAAATAAATTTTCTAATAACTATACTTCGAAAACATGACCAACGGTGTCTGTAAATAGTTTTCAACCCTATGTTCAAGAGACACGGATATTTATCATTTCAACACGCAATTTAAAATTTCTACGGGTATATCATTTCAACCCGCAATCCCAAATGCAGTAAAAATCATTTAGGTCAATCATTTCAACCCATAATGATTTTTCCCTAGTCTAATGTCTGTTCGGGTATATATCATTTCAACCCTTAGTGATTTTTCCTAAACCGGGGAATCAACAACATAACAAATCATAGCATAGCATTAATCACATCATAAGCCATATATCATCAGTGCGCCTGCATGTCATATAAATATATCATGTCATATATGAGATGTGCATACATATCAAATAAAATAATTTCTACCAACAATCCTATACATTTCATAATAGTTCGTTTATGCTGAATTTAAATCCATGAAACAATGTAGGTTAAGTGTGAGATAAACTCACCTTTCGTGGCATAGAATTGGAGACAACAGAGGGATGATACAGAATGAATCAACGCCATCCAAGCACGATTCAGAATAGATTCAACTCGATATCACTCAATATACATTTATTTTTATAAGAGGAGGTAAGAGAATGTTTCAATGGATAAGTACGACTATATTGGGTTTTTGAGTTGTTTTGAACTCAACCCCAAACCCGACTCAAAAAGAATAAACCCAACAAAATTTCTTTTACAAAATAATATATATATATATATATATACACACAGCAACTTCAAATATATTTTTAAAAAAATCGACACAATGATAAGCACACACTGTAGTATACCAAAATTAGAATATAAATTATATAAACACCCATAACGACCCAGATTTTTGGTCAATTAATTATAAATATTTAATATCATTTTAAATATTGAGTTGATAATATAAATGAATTTTTATATTAAGTTATCGATTTAATAATCGATTTCGATTTAATGTCGAATATATTAAATTATTGTAATATGAAATATAATTGGAATCAAAATTAAAAACTAATTCAGATGATTAATATTAATTGTATTTGAATATAAACGATAATAAAAATATTTTATTATCAAAAAATTGATTATTTCTGAGTTTAAATTATATTACATCGATTTAATATGGTTACTCTATATGGTCGAATTGAATTTCGGAATCTGTTCCATTAAATTAGAATAACGAATAACATTGTTTGTTGTGTTTTGTTTGGAGTTCAGGACCCCAAAATATATCATTTTAAAATTAGTGGATAAGCTCGAACTCAAACCTCGGTTAAATCAAAGCAAATTATATTAAATTTAATCTCAAATCACATTAACAATATTGTACCTTAACCTATAACCTATAATGTACCATTTGCAGACCTAGATTTCCTTAATGATGAAGTATCCATCTTTATAAATAGCGAGATATACCCCTTTATTTACTTTCGATTTCATTTGCAAAATATTAGAGTTTATGAATGAAATAAATGGCTGAATTTCATTCCTCTCGTTCCTCTTCCAATTTCTTTTTAATGAGATAAAATTCCTAAAACGCTTTCCCTCAAACTCATATAGGGTTAGTCTTGAAATGTGTTGAGTCATGATGGTCAATAAAACAAAGAGGGTTTCAAGCACAACATTTTTGGGAGTAAGGCGATTTTCGAGCTTGACTTCTTGTCTATTTAAGGTTAAAGGTACTCGCAAATTGAGGTTGTTATGAGTTTGGGAGAATTTTCAATTTCGAATTAATATTGCTACCTGGGTATGTGATGAACTATCGACACGTGATGAAGTGGTTTGGAGGGTTCACATGAGTTGGCTCTGACGATGACGAGGTGGAGTAGTGGTTCTGATAATGTCAGTGTGATGCGGTTTGTAGTTGAACAGGATGGTGCTTTCGTGTATTTTTGGAAACCGGAGTGCGGCTACAGGTAGAGTCATGTTTTTTCCTTCTATGGGATCGAGTTCAGGGAGATGGGATGGAGAAGTTCGCTGCAAATTCTAAGGAGGTTAAGATCAGATTGAAGGGAGAGATGAAGTTCAATTTTCTGGTGAATAAGTGGTATGCGACAGTGGATCTTGGGAAGTGAGGTTAGTAAATTTGGGATGTTTGGTTGAACTGCGACGACTTTTGAGGAGAGTTGTATGTGAGTTGAACAAGGTAGTGGTAAAGAGACTTACGTGATGATTAATAGGGAAAAGAAGGTATTGTTGTTAATCAAATTTAATTATTTTTAATCTATTTAGTTAAGATAATTCAATTCATATCAAAATAGTAATTAAGTAAATTATTAATATGATATATTTATTTATACAAGAGTGAAAAACAAACGTGAAGCAACTCATTTAGAGTTAGTCGGAAAATACCACTAGTTAATTTAAAATTGAAAGGTATTCGATTCGGCAATTAAAATCAGGTGATTAAATCTCACTCAAAATTTACTATTTAAATATTATTTTGAATAGTTAAAAATATTTATTGGTTGTATGGATTCGTTTAAACATTTTTGTGGCTATTATAAATATATTAGTTACATAGGCTTGTTGTTTGTGGTGTATATATATATATATATATATATATATATATATATATATATATATATCAGTGGTTGGATATTTCCCACAGTACCGTTGGCGGATGCCCGCAGTTTCATTAGCGATGACCCTATGTGCCCCACAATATGATAGTGGATGACCTTTTATACCGCGATATCCTGCCTTGAAGCAGGATGGGTATTATTAATGTTGGCTAACATCTATGGATGTAGGAAATCAGGTTGGAGGGATCCAACTAGATTCCTCAAAAATATTATTATTTGTTTGTTTTCATATATACTATCATATATGATGTTTAGAAAACCTATGATTGATAATGGGGGTGTTTTTGAATGTTTAAATATCACTGGGCCTAAATGTTGATTTATAAAAATATTGTGAAAAGATATTTTGAGATTTAAATAGGAAAATCTATTTTTCTAAAATAGAATTTGGATTTCTAATGGCCTTAGAAGTACTTGTTTGAATGTTAAAAACAAGTATTTAATTTATAAACGATATTTATAAATTAAATAGTGCAGGGAATTGAAGTGAATTTATAAACGGTGTGCGACGGCCCGCCACATACCAGCCGACATTTCCCTTGAAATGCGTTGTACCAATGCCCAACTAGCACGGGACGGTCATCAAAGAAAAAGGGTTTTGAAACGATGAATCACCAAGAACCTATAGTATATCTCACAGTGCATGGAGTAAAATATAATAATAACATAACTTGAGATAAACAGGCGAGACAGTGCATAAGCTGAAAATTAAACCATCAAAGCAGCGGAATCCAAAATACACCTTATGATCCAGACCAAAATTATTACAACTTCAAAATATTGTCTCTAAAGCAAAATAGAAAAGGTACACCACTAATGCCCAAAGTAGTGACCAGTAATAACACTTGAAGAATATAGGTAGATAGTAGGTGGAAGCCTCCTACTCGTCCCCGGATAGCTACTCGTGCATACCACCTAACCTGTCTCTAGTCTGCTCGTTTAGGAGCCCCCAAAGTAATAAGAAGAGACATAAAACTCTGGATCAGACAAAATTCGGGTATGAGCGATAGCAACAACATAAGCAATAAGGTTATAAATAAATCATACTTGAACCTGGACCTGCAACCAAAGAGTTAGCACAACAAGATGTACACTACTCTAAGGTAATACTAACAGATAGTGTGAAAATGGGAGTGTGCATGTCACGGTGATAACAAACATCAAACTAAGCAATCATCCTCACATCTCTCACTCAGTGCGTAAAGCATACGATATCCACAACTTTGATCACCTAATACTTTGCTGCAATCACTTTGCCCTTGGGAATCATAATGACCCCATCGCACTTATCCACAACCACTAATCCTTTGCTATGTCCACTTTGCCCCTTTGGAGTCATGATGACTCCACTGCACTGGCTCATAGCCAAGCTACGATAACTTTGCCCTTTGGAGTCCTGGTGACTCCGCTGCACTAATCCATAGCAAAAATCCATCCCTCAATGGTGAAACAAAGTTATTGATACCGATAACCCCTTTGCACACATCCCGCAACAAATCCCAACTCATGAAGTTCACCCATTGGTTCCCATCTGGATCCTGAGTTCCAATTCCTTATTTGGACTATCTTTGCATCTCGGGTTTGGTCTCCTCCCATTCGTAGTTTAGTTTCCATTCAGTTCGTTCGTTGTCCAGACTCGAGGATCAGTTCGGTTTGTGGTGCATGATCGGTTCGGAGGAGCGGCTCATGGTCCTCATATAGAACCTGTTCATGACATACTCGTAGGGTCCATTCGTGGTCGTGGTGCTCCAATATTTGGTGCGGATCGTGAAGGCAACCAGCGACCCATGGTCGGCTCGTGAGGTTCATGCACTCGACTCGTGACATGCTCTCGTGGATCAGTCGTAGTCATCTATTTCGAGCCAAATGGCTCATGAAGCTTGTGCATGATCGGGAGGGAGGGCAACTCGTGAAGGGGGGTCTTATGAACGGGTCGGGTCGGTATTGTATTATTTCCTGCAACTTTTTAAGCAAGCTATTTACGCCATACGACGGCGTTTTAGACCATTCTAACTTTTCTATGCAATCACAAATCATACCAAACAGTAATAGAAACATATAGAATCAACCAAAAACACCAATAATATAACATGTTTATATGGATCAAACATACCCCAAACCCATATTTTCCCCTTAATCATATTTAATTATATCTAGCATTAGGATTAGCAAACTTAATCCAAATTAAACCAAATTTCTAACAGAGGCATAAAATAACATTTTAATTTTTCTACATATTTTTCCAAATTTTTATCATGTATAATTTCGCTAATTATCACTAATCACCCCTAATTAGTCGTAATTAGTGAATAAAGTGTTAATCACTCAACTTAGCCAAAAATAAAATCTTAGGTCTGAAAACCCCACTGATTTGGGTCAAATCCCTATGTGTTCCAACAGCTCTATCTCGATTTTGATGCCAATCCACCTTAATTTGGTGTAGATTTGCTTAATATGTCATTAGGAAGTTATTAAAAGGTGATTTGGGAGTTGGAGGTCATTGCTAGGGTTAGAGGAAGGTAAATGGCGGCTAGAAAAATGAATAAAACTGATTTCCCATACCCTATCATCCCTCCCATAACCCTAATCCTGAAATGGGTTATGGGCTTAGCTGCTTATCACCCTGTTAAGCCCAATTATGCTGTTTGTCACCTTCCAAACTTTATTTTAGCTATATCTCTCAAACGGTAAGTCCGTTTGTTTAATGTGACCACTCTACGGAAAGGTAAACCATCATCTAAATCCAATGGAAGTGGCATCAGGTCAAAACTCCTTACCAATCAAAAGTTATAGGCAAAACAAGATTCTCCAGGGGAAAATCGGTCATTTAAAATTTGACAAAATCGTGAACATGGGAAATGATCCCAATAGTTGTTTCCCAAAGTTACACGACCATACGACTTCATATGAAAATGAAATAAATATTCTAAGATCCTTCGATGCGTAGAATGCGGGTCGTTACACTCTCCCCCCTTAAGAAATTTCGCCCCCGAAATTCCTTAACCAAAACATATAAAGGTGGCCCGCATGCCTATTAACCATTTACAAACAATCAAACATACATAACAAGCCTATCCTAGCATGCGGTTTACCAACAAGGGATAACTATATTTTGATATTAAAACCTTACCAGGCAAAGAGTTCTGGATGTGATTTCCTTATGTTCTCCTCTGTTTTCCAAGTATAGTCATTCTCATTATCGCCCCACTGGACCTTGACTAGTTTCACCGTCTTCCTTCGAAGCTGTTTCGTATCGTGCTCGACAATACAAATTGGTATGTCGTTCCCAACCGCCTTGGATTCTACCTCGATATCGTCCAATTGATCCGGTGAAATAGTCATACCAGAGTCGTGCATAAACTTCCTTAACTGGGAAACATGAAATGAGTTGTGAACTCCCATCATCTTGTCGGGTAATCTAACTTTGTATGCTAAATTCTGAACTTGCTTAAGAACTAGGAATGGACCATCAAACATTGGTTCTAGTTTTCCTCATCTACCGAATCGAATTACACTCTTCAACGGAGAAATCTTGGCGAATACCAAATCACCAACGGAGAATTTCAAATCTTTTCGCCTTTTATCGGCATAACTTTTCTACCTATCTTGGGCAGCCTTCATTTGCTGTTGAATAACTTTAATCTTGTCAGAAGTTTCTTTTATTACATTCGACCAAGCACAAATTTCTCATTGGTTTCCAACCAACATGATGGTGAGTTGCACGGTTTTCCATACAAAGCTTCAAATGGAGTCATACCAATAATGGATTGATAACTATTATTGTATGCGAACTCAACTAGATGCAAATGGTCATCCCATGACCCACCAAAATCCAATATACAAGCTCTTAAGAGAACTTCTAGTACATGATTCACCCTCTCTGTTTGGTCGTCGGTTTGGGGATGGTACGCAGTACTGAGATGTAATTCTGACCCTAAAGCCTCTTGTAAGCTCTTCCAAAACCCACTAGTAAATAACGGATCTCGGTCACTCACAATACCTTTAGGTACTCTATGAAATCTCACTACCCACTTCATATACAGTTCCACTAACTTAGCTCCTGTTCTATTCGACTTGACCAATATAAACCTTGCACTTTTGGTCAATCAATCCACAATCACCTAAATACTATCATGACCTGATCTAGTCCTCGGTAAACCATCGATGAAATCCATCAAGACCTGTTTCCATTTGGGAATTTCCAACGGTTGCAACAAACCATTAGGCCTCTTTTGTTCGGCTTTAACTAACTGGCAATTCATGCACTTGGATATAAACTTCCCAACATCTCTCTTCATCCCTTCCCAGTAGTATGTCTGCTTCATATCTCGGTACATTTTGTTACCACCGGGATGTATAGTTAGCTTCGAGTGATGACACACTCTAAGCACTTCATCTCTCAATCCATTAATGTTAGGTACAACTAGTCTCCCATTCTTTCAAAGCCATCCTTCTCTATCAAATCCATACTTGTTCGTCTCCTCACTGTCGATGCCCATTTCCAACTTGGAGATGATTTCCAATAGATTAGGATCGTCCTTCTGACTGGAACCAATCCGCTCAATCAAAGTCGGTCCGATCGTCAAACTTGCCAACATCTCTGGAGATAATTTGCACTTAGGTCTAAAATCATATCCCGCGATATACTCCAGTTGCTTCCATTCAAGAAACATAGCCCCTAAACTGGCATGTCTCCTACTCAATGCACCAACTACAACATTGCCTTTCCCGGGTGTGTTTGCGATATTAAAATCATATGAAGCTAAGAACTCTAACCATCTTTGCCGACAAAGATTTAAATACTTTTGAAAGAAACGATACTTTAATGACTTATGATCGGTGAACAACTTGAATCTTTCTCCCAAGAGATAATGTCTCCACATATTCAACGTGAACACGATCGCTACCAATTCTAAATCAGGGTAGGATATCTTTTCTCATGAGGTTTCAGTTGCTGACTAGCATAAGCTGCAACCCTACCTCCTTGCATCAATACAACACCTAGTCCAGTACCACAGGCATGTGCGTATACCGTCATCTCTTCATTCCCTTTAGGAATAACTAACACTGGTGCACACGTTAACTTTTCTTTTAGACTCTTAAATGCATCCTCGCACCTTTTTTCCCAGACGAAAGCTTGATTCTTCTTTGTCAACTGATTTAACGGTGCCGCTGTCTTGGAGAAGTCTTGGATAAACTTACGATAATATCCAGCTAATCTCAATAAACTTCTCATGTCCGTTGCATTTTTGGGCGTAGACCAATCTTGTACCATAGCCACTTTCGCAGGGTCCACGGCGATACCATTCTCTGAAACAAAATGGCCCAAGAATCTCACTTCCCTCCTCCAGAAGTGACACTTAGAAAATTTTGCTTCCAATTGGTGTTTTCTCAACAACTACATTATTGTCCTCAAATGTTCCTTGTGTTCTTCCTCTGTCCTCGAGTAAACTAAGATATCATCCATGAACACAAGAACAGACTTATTCAATTGATCCCTGAATACCCCATTCATGAGATCCACAAAATATGCTGGTGCATTGGTCAACCCGAATGGGATGAAAAACCACTCATAAAATCCAGAAGGTGTTCGAAAAGCCGTTTTTGGAATACTCTCAGCTGCTACTCGGAGCTGATGAAATCCTACTGCGAGATCCAGCTAGGAGAACACTCTAGCTCCACTTAACTGATCAAACAAATCATCTATCCGTGGAAGAGGATAATTATTCTTCCTCGTCACGTTATTCAACTCGCGTAATCTACACACAATCGAAGGGAACCATCGTCCTTGGTAGCAAACACAATTGGTGCGCCCTACTCGGAAACACTTCTTCGGATAAATCCCTTCTTCAAAAGATCGCTCACTTGGACCCCAAGCTCTCGCTGCTTCCTTGGCGCCATACGACGAAGAAGAATCACTATAGGTCTAGCTTCTTTCACTAAATCGATCTGAAACTCGATTTCTCGGTGTGGTGGAAGTCCGGTCACTTCCCCGAAGATGTCCGGATACTCTCCAGCAATAGGCACATCTGACAACTCATCATGCGGGATATCGAGGGAATTTAGAAAACTAGCCATCACCCCATCACTAGGTAGGCCACCAAACAATACCTTCCGCCCATCATCTACCCTAACGGTCACTGAAGACCCTTCACAGTCCACCACCACCCCATACCTTTGGAGCCAATCGACTCCCAAAATAATGCCAAACCCAGTAAAGCCCAAAACAAAGCAATCACAAGAAAACATACATCCATGACTTGATAAGGCCAAATTACGACAAATCATACTAAGGCTAGTCGAACCACCAATCGGGTTCGTCACTACTAGAGGTCTATCGACAATCTCGTGTTCCAATCCCAACCTATCTACCAGGTCACTAGATACGAAGGAATGGGAAGCCCCGATATCAAACAATACTCGAATAGGAACATCATAAATAGAAAGCATACCTTTAATGATGACACTTTATCCTTTCTCCACCACAGTTGAGGCATTCGACGAAGGAGCAATATTGATAACATATGCTCTCACAATCAGCTTCTCTTTAGGGGATTGTGGACATTTATCATTTAGATGTCCTACTTGGCCACAGTTGAAGCACTTCCTGTCCGCTGGCTTGGCTCTACAATCTTTGGCATAGTGGCCCTTCTTGCCACAGCTATAACACTCGATATCTTTCCTGTCTTTCTTTTTCTGACCATCCTTAGTCTGATTATGTTTCCTTTTATTTTGAGAATTATTCTTACCTCCACTGCTTGCCTGCGCCTTTGGCCCCTCTATAGATGTAACAGTGACCTTAGTCTTGGGTTTAGGATAAAGGATTTCTGATCTCAATGCTTTCCCAACAATCGATTCTAAAGTCACATCAACATGGTTATAAGCCTTTCCCCCAAGTACTAATCTAATACATTTATGAACTTCTCGTTCTTCTTCTCGGCAGTATCGATTAGGGATAATACATACTTCGATAAGGTATCAAATTCAGCAATATACTCCAAGACTGCCTTACCATTTTGCTTAAGCTCCAGAAATTTCCTGAACAATTTTGACTTTTGAGCAGCTGGGATAAACCTATCACTGAAACAAGTCTTAAACTAATTCTAAGTAACTTGTTCCTCGGGGGTAGCTAGCTTAATAGCATTCCACCAATTCATAGCCTGTCCTTGAAGTCGACGCGATGGTAGCTTGCTCTTCATCGCATCCTCGATCCCCAAATCCTGGAAGATGCATTCATAGCTATCAAGCCAATCCTGAACTTCTGTATCCGATTCCGTTCCGTGGAACGGCTTCCCACCAAGACTAGTGTAATCCTGGATGAGCTTGGCGAAATCGACTCTAGGCGCCTGCGCTACTGCACCACCAACGTTAGCAGCATTAGGAAATACTCCCTGGACATACCTAAGCATCTCTCTCATGAAGGTAGCAAACATCATCCTCATATCAGGATCATTCCTATTATTAGCCCCTGAACCCGTACCCCTCGTATATCGGCTCATCGTTTAGTCTGTAAAGAGAAAACGATTAACCATCTTCTTAATGGTGTTAGTGCAGTGCGACTTCATCCTTAGATAAACTAATAGTGTATATATATAGTTTTTGAAAACCAAAATATCACAAATACGTGCCCTTATATATGTATACTATCTCTCCCTGATGTCGTCCCCTAGGTTAACTACGCAACCTAGGCTCTGATACCAAGTGTGATGGCCTGCCCCGTATCCCTTGAAATGCGTTGTACCAATGCCCAACTAGCACGGGACGGTCATCAAAGAAAAAGGGTTTTGAAACGATGAATCACCAAGAACCTATAGTATATCTCACAGTGCATGGAGTAAAATATAATAATAACATAACTTGAGATAAACAGGCGAGACAGTGCATAAGCTGAAAATTAAACCATCATAGCAGCGGAATCCAAAATACAACTTATGATCCAGACCAAAATTATTACAACTTCAAAATATTGTCTCTAAAGCAAAATAGAAAAGGTACACCACTAATGCCCAAAGTAGTGACCAGTAATAACACTTGAAGAATATAGGTAGATAGTAGGTGGAAGCCTCCTACTCGTCCCCGGATAGCTACTCGTGCATACCACCTAACCTGTCTCTAGTCTGCTCGTTTAGGAGCACCCAAAGTAATAAGAAGAGACATAAAACTCTGGATCAGACAAAATTCGGGTATGAGCGATAGCAACAACATAAGCAATAAGGTTATAAATAAATCATACTTGAACCTGGACCTGCAACCAAAGAGTTAGCACAACAAGATGTACAGTACTCTAAGATAACACTAATAGATAGTGTGAAAATGGGAGTGTGCATGTCATGGTGATAACAAACATCAAACAAAGCAATCATCCTCACATCTCTCATTTAGTGCGTAAAGCATACGATATCCACCACTTTAATCACCCAATACTTTGTTGCGATCACTTTGCCCTTGGGAATGATAATGACCCCATCACACTGATCCACAGCCACTAATCTTTTGCTATGTCCATTTTGCCATTTTGGAGTCATGACGACTCCACTGCATTGTTTATAGCCATGCTACGATCACTTTGCCCTTTGGAGTCCTGGTGACTTCATTGCACTGATCCATAGCCAAAATCCGTTCCGTAGTGGTGAAACAAAGTTATGGATACCAATAACCCCTTTCCACACGTTCCACAGCATAAGCCAACTCATGAAGTTCACTCATTGGTTCCCATTTGTATCCTGAGTTCCGATTCCTTATTTGGACTACCTTCGCATCTCGGGTATGGTCTCCTCCCGTTCGTAGTTTAGTTTCCATTCAGTTCGTTCGTTGTCCAGACTCGAGGATCGGTTCGGATCGTGGTGCATGCTCAGTTCGGAGGAGCGGCTCGTGGTCCTCATATGGATCTAGTTCATGACCTACCCGTGGGGTCCATTCGTGGTCGTGGTGCTCCATTATTTGATGCGGGTCGTGAAGGCAACCCATGACCTATGGTCGGCTCGTGAGACTCATGCACTCGGCTCGTGACATGATCTGGTGGCTCGGTCGTGGTCTTCTAGTTCGAGCCAACTGGCTCGTTAAGCTTGTGCACGATCGGGAGGAAGGGCGACTCATAAGGGGGTCTCACGAATGGCGTCAGGTCGTGAGGGTGCTTCACGAACGGGGCATTGTACTATTTCGTGCAACATTTCCAGCAAGCTATTTATGCCATACGACAACATTTTCGACCATTCTAATTTTCTATGCAATCACAAATCATACCAAATAGTAATAGCAACATATAGAATCAACCATAAACACCAAAACAATAATATAACATGTTAATATGGATCAAACATACCCAAAATCCATATTCCCCCCTTAATCATATTTAACTATATCTAGCATTTGGATTAGCAAACTTAATCCAAATTAACCCAAATTTCTAACAGAGGCATAGAATAACATTTTAGAATTTTTACATATTTTTCCACATTTTTATCATGCATAATTTCGCTAATTATCACTAATCATCCCTAATTAGCCGTAATTAGTGAATAAAAGTGCTAATCACTCACCTTAGCCACAAATAAAATCTTAGATCTGAACACCCCACTGATTTAGGTCAAATCCCTATGTGTTCCAGCAGCTCTATCTCGATTTTGATGCCAATCCACCTTAATTTGGCGTAGATTTATTTAATATGTGATTAGGAAGTGATTGAAAGGTGATTTAGGAGTTGGAGACCATTGCTAGGGTTAGAGGAAGGTAAACGACAACTAAAAAAAATTGAATAAAACTGATTTCCCAAACCCTATCAGCCCTCCCGTAACACTAGTCCTGAAATGGGTTATGGGCTTAGCTGCTAATCCCCTAGTTAAGCCTAATTATGCTATTTTTCACCTTCCAAACCTTATTTCAGCAATATCTCTCAAACGGTAAGTCCGTTTGATAAAACGTGACCACTGTACGGAAAGGTAAATCATCGTCCAAATCCAATGGAAGTGGTTTTAAGTCAAAACTCCTTACCAATAAAAATTAAAGGCAAAACAAGATTCGCCAGGGGCAAAACGGTCATTTAAAATTCAGCAAAAATCGTGAACATGGGAAATGACCCCAATAGTCATTTCCTAAAGTTACACGACCATACGACTTCATATGAAAATGAAATAAATATTCTAAGATTCTCCAATGCGTAGAATGCGGGTCGCTATATGGTGTTTATAAATAAAGGGAAATGAATTATCATTGGATAATATGAATATTAAAATGCAGATGTGAATTTAAAATGAGAATTGGAAATCGTTTCAAATAGTAAACAATGAAATTTATTCCGATATTCGTAATGTAAATAGAATTGAAATAAATCCATATCGATTTATGATCTGAATTCGACTATGTCGATTTTATAAAAATAAATTATTTCCAGAAAGGATATTAAATTTGTATTAGATAGAAACTGAAATTAAATATGAAAATAGATTCTACAATTAAATTTATAAGGTATAATAATAAAATATTCCAAAACAGGAATAGGGTTTCAAATGAATAATTGAACAGGAAGCTTATTTTAATTTATAAAACAAGGAAATTAATTTATAAACGATGTTTATAAATAAAGGGGGAAAATTATCAGGTGAAAATTTGGAATTTAAAAATTTAAGTATGAATTTCACAAGATAATTATAAATCGTTCGAAAAAAGAATGATAGAATTTATTCTAGAATTCAGAATATGAACGGAATTAAGATAAATCAAAAGGGTTTATAATTAGAATTCAATAACATCGAATTTATAATAATTTAATTCCAAAAGAAATTGGCATTTAATATAGCAGATCGAGTTGTAAATAAATTTATAATTGAAATATGAAATAATCAACGATTAGGGATAATCAGAAATACCAAATCAGATTGGGAAAATTGGTTTTAAATATATTATAATATATTAGAATGGAGTTGAAATTTATTTGTAAATGAAGTTTTAACATTTATATTTAAATATAGTTAAAACGAACTTGCGGCGGTGTGGCAGTTTGTAAATTGATGTTTCGAACTTCAATTGAGTATATAGAACTCAATTTAAGTCGGAATTTTTTAAACAAGAATCGACAGGACCAATTTGATAATAATTTTCTAATGGAAGAGAAAATTTTGAATTTCGTCTTATAGATTTTGAGTAATGTCAAAATCAAGTTTTCAAAAAAAAAAAAAAAAAACAGCGCCATTACCATTATAAAACCACAACGATTTATTTAAATAAATAAAAGGATTTTAAGTAAATAAAATCTGAATTTCCATTAAAAAAATCCAGACTTGAGATATAAAAAAAATGAACTCAAGTGGAGTAAGTGAACTGATTTTTGAAACAAAAATCAAATTTTAATGATTAAATAGAATTAACTAATTTGAAGAATGATTAATTAATCGAGTTTTGATACGAAATTGGGTTTTGGTTAAGTAAATTGAACTGGTGAATTCATATTCGAAATCGAATATGAAACTTGAATTAAAAATGGAATTTGATTGGTTTATAAGCAAATTAAATTGTATATGAACGTGGTATGTTCAGTTAAAAAGTAGAATAGGCAAAAGAGCTAATTAGAGAATAAATTAGCTAGTTGAGTAAAAATGATTGGATGGAGTTGGAATAAATTGGGAATGGACGTATATAGATTAAGCAGGTTTGGAGTGAAGTGTATGAAGATTATATTTATGTGCCCGACAACCAGGTACATGTTTAAAATTCAACATGAGTTTTTATGCGCCGAATCGGTAAGTCACTTGGCTTTTTGATTTTCTTTTTGAATGGAAAGGTCCTAGAGAGGCGAATTGAGGTTTGAGCTATTGATCGGTACAAAGGAGGTGCTGGCGAAATTTTCCTAAAATTTGAGGAGTTAGAATATTTTCAAGAAAATCTGATAATTAGAAATTAATATATCTATATATATAGAATTCGATAAGGAAACTAACTTAAATTAGAATATTATAAACAAAAAGGAAATATACAATTAAGTTTGGTAAAATAGAAAGAGAAACGTATACACGTTTTAAAAATGGATAATTGGTTTTTATGGTGTTAATTATTCGAGGTAAGTGGTCTTGTCTGTTTTGAAGTTAATAATGTTTTCAGTTAAGGTCTAAGGGGTAATTATACCCCAACTTGATTGATTTCATTATTAACCGATAAATAGCAAGATTCTGTCTCGAAGATTAATGTTTGAATATGATTTAGCTGAATGCAGTATTTTGGGTTATTGTAACGATGTTTTACACAACATTCGATTTTTACCCAAGTAAGTGGAATTTTGGAAATATAATAATAAATATTTCCTAAGTATATAAATGAATGGCCGTGAAAGAGATAAGTAATTGGAATGTTTTCCAATTATAAACAAGAGATATTTTCTATGTATTAAAAATAAAGGAAGGTGATATTTGGAAATGTTTTCCAAATAGCGTAAGGGAACAAGATGATTGGAAATATTGGGTTAACAAATTTGAATAAGTAAACGGAGAAGTGATTAATTAATGAAATATTAATTAAGGGGCTCAGTAATTGTTTGATGCTTTGGATGGATGTTTGTTTTTCCTTCGATAGTTAAATAACCGACTATCGAAGTTTTTGACCGTCATTGTCAATATGGAGAGACCAATTGGATTATTATCCGAGAATCGCTCTGTAATGGCAGTAGCATTGCGAATCATATTATATGAAAATAATTGAATACGGAGTAAAGTGCAAGGGATTTTTCTGCTAATCCTATGTATAAATTACCTAAGATGGATTAATGGAAATTGTGCCTTCGGTTTCATTTTCAGTCCCAGAACGAACGTGTGTGGAGGAACGTCTGACAGATTATTTTCAATGATCGCATATGCTGGTCTGTACAAATATGCCTCTAGTGGTGTAGAATTTATTCTCTTAGCATAATATCCAAAATATATTTGTGCAAATCAATTAATGATTAATGGAACTGACAATATGGCATTCAAAGAAATTGTGCTATCATCGAAAAGTAATTAATCGTAGCCTCCGGCCTCAACAACCGGCAAAAGACAAAAATCGGGCAGGCAACATGGCTAAGTGGGTAGCTCCTAATTAGAGTGTATTATCACCTAGCTAGAGAAAATTTATTTCCTTCTTTATTCTATTCAATGTTATCCCATTCGGGAAAATGGTTGTTGATCCCAACCGTTGGTGATATACATTTGATATACTCAAGCGAAATGAGTGTTCGGTCATGTTTGGTCAGGTTGCAAGATGTTCTTTTGAACCTAGTGTATTCCTCTCTAGAGATACACTATCGGAGGGTGGTTCCATACCTTATCATAGTTGGAAATCCATTATCCAATAAGTGCTCGCGGTTTTGTTGTATACTATGTATGTGGAGCGTGAGATGCAAGCGTTCTGCTAGATGATTATTTAGTTGTAGTTGACAGACACTATTATAATATCAAAAGAGTTTTGATATAAAGATTATTGTTTCTTTCAAAAGGATTTTGAAAGTTAAGTCAAATGTTTTGGATTCTCATAAGGGAAAAACCCGTTTCGTGTTATACGACTTGGTATCTTATGAGATATCGCTTTTTTTCTCAAACTGTTTTAATTCGTTTACTCATACCAGTCCCATAACTGACCTAAAATTTATTTTGTTGTTTTACCCTAAATTCTTGGATGCCTAAATTTGTATGGGCAGTCAAGTAGTGCAGGTGTTTATAGATATACTTGGAGGAGCTTGGAGCATGAGGCTTCAGCGTTATATAGTATTATTATTTCTGCTATGTTGTAAGTGTTGTACTCTGATATTTGTAGTTATACAATTAAAATTTTGTATTTCAGAAGTTATGATATATTATATTTTGTTTTGTTGCGATGTGAGATTCTATATTGTTATTTCTATTCTCCTTATAACTTTTTCTTCGTTATTTCATAATGACTCGTATTTCTGTGCAATTTGGGTTGGACGTGTGGTGTATTTAGTCAACTCAAATGGTACAGATTTGTGGGCCTTTACAGTTGGTATTAGAGCTTAGGTTAAGTGAACAACTAGGCATTGGTGGGGATGTGCTCATTAGATATAGGATCAGTAGTACCCTAGAATGAGTTGAATGTATATATATATATATATATATATATATATACGAGGGAGCGTATTTGTTATTGATACAAAAATTTGTTTTATATTGTGTTCGCTTACCTAGTGAGTGGGTTATGAATTCTGATCGAACCCTAGGATGCCACGAAGTTGATAGGAATTTCAAAACACTTGAACAAAGAAATGTGACACGATATTTTTTTTAAAGTAAGTAAATGATATAATTTTACCCAAAATTCTACTTTTATATAGAAGGAATAATTTTCTGAAATTATTATAGTATATGGACGAGTTGATTGTTATTATTATAATCAGTTGAGACTATAAAATTGGAATGGTTATATATATAACCAAATAAAATTTGTATAAGAATGAAATATACAAATGAGATGAACTGAAATTGGATTCAGAATCAGAATTAATAATTTAAATTCCTAGGTATTTGGAAAAATATTTTCTGAAGTATATTAAAATAATATAGTTTTGTTTTGGAAGGTTTTTTGAGTAAAAATCATTTTAAATGAATTTTGGAATTGATAAAGCACTGAACTCACTTCAGTAGTTGGAAAATAACTCTGATGATGACCGCAGCATCATCAGTGTTCATTTTTGAGTTTCTAAGTGATAAATTGCTACCTTAGAAAAGTTATTGATGGAAAGTTGTTGGATGAAAACAAGTTGGTTTGAAAATTCAAATATTTTTAATTTGAGATGGTTATAAATGTATGTATATATTTATATGATTTCTCAAGGATTTGAAGTGAAACCCCTGGGATGTGAATGTTGGAATTTTAATTTAACTTTAAGCAAGTTAAATGGATCGAAGTGAATAAATTGACTAGAATCAATTTTAATATATTTGATTGAAATATGGAAAGAATGTGAATGTATTGATTGAAAATCATCCAAATTAATTGAATATAAGCATATATGGTGTGCAATGTAAATGGAAACCAAAAGTTTTGGTAGAACTAAATTTGTTGAAATATGAAGAGCTGAGTTTCAACATAAGTGAATTTTTAAAAAGTAATGGGTTTGAAGCGTTTTTTCGTACCTTAGTAATTTCGAGGATGAAATTCTTTTAAGGGGGAAGAATGTAATGACCCAAATTTTTGGTTGTTTAATTATAAATATTTAATATTGTTTTATATATTGATTTGATAATATAAATGAATTTTTATATTAAGTTATTGATATAATAATCGATTTTGATTTGATATCGAATATATTAAATTATCGTAATACGAAATATAATTGAAATCGAAGTTAAAAACTAATTCAGATGATCAATATCAATTGTATTTGAATATAGAAGATAATAAAAATATTTTATTACCAAAGAATTGATTATTTCTGAGTTTAAATTATATTATATTGATTTAATGTTGTTACTTTATATGGTCGAATTAAATTTTGAAATTTGTTCTGTTAAGTGTAGAATAACGGATAACGTTGAGAACGTTGGTTGTTTTGTTTCGATTGGAGTTTAGGACCATAAAATATATTATTTTAAAATTAATGGATAAGCTCGAACTCAAATCGCGGTTAAATCAAATCAAATCATATTAAATTTTATCTCAAATCACATTAAAAATATTGCACCTTAACCTACAACCTATAATGTACCATTTGCATACCTAGATGTCCTTAATGACGAAGTATCCATCTTTATAAATAATGCGACAAACCCCTTTATTTACTTTTGATTTCTTTTGCAAAAAATCAGAGTTTCTGAGTGAAATAAATGGTCGAATTTCATTCCTCTCGTTCCTCTTCCAATTTCTTCTTATTGAGATAAAATTCCTAAAATCCTTTCCCTTAAACTCATATTGTAACAACCCGTATTTCTACACTATTATAAATAATTAATTTAATTATTTAAATAGTGATATAGAGATTTAAATAGTTTTTTAATTAAATTGTAGTGAATATTTAATTAAATTTAATAATAGAATAATATATTTAAATCTGAAATAATCAGAATTAGCTGAAATGGTAATATTGTGTGAATTGGGAAATTCAAAAAATATATAATTCAGTTTGGAATTGAATTCGAATAACGAATATATAATTTAAATGAAGTTTGAATGAATAATTATAATATAATTAAAATCGAGCTTGAAATGGCGTGGCAGTTCGTTATTTGGCGTTTTGAACTTCAACTGAATATACAGAATCTGTTTTAAATCGGATTTCTGTAAAACAAGAAACGTTCGGAGCTGGTGAAGTATATTTTTCTAGTGGAAGAGAAAATTCGGGATTTCATTGTTTAGATTTTGATTTATTTCCAAATCAAATTTTCGAAAAGTTGATACGAAATTATTTTATAATTTATAATGATTTATATATATTATAAATGGATTTTTCAATATAAATTGAATATCGATTCAACCGGGATTTGAATATCGAGTTATAAATCCCATTTGGAGCTGTATGATATTCTATTGTGAATATATATGATAATATTTATTTATAAATATTAAATTTAATTATTTTTAAATATATTAATATTTAAAAGGGTTTATTTAGAGCTTTAAAAATAGCTAGTTTTGCAAATGACCTCTATTTTCGACGAAACTAATTTTGTTGGATCCGCAATATTAAATTATTGCTAGATTTCAATTTTCGTGATTTTTGAAGTTAGAGTGTGGCCGTACGGATTTTTATTGTAAAAACAGTCAGTATTTTGATGGTTAAAAATACGCTGTGTGAGCAAACGGACTCGGAATTCGACGAAACCAGTTTCATTGGGTTCGTAATGTCGAATTGTAGTTGCATGTCCATTTTTGTCGAAAACGGGATTCATGTGTAGTCATATGGATTTTTAAATGCTGAATAGAAGCAACGGTTCAATATATATTAATATAAAATTCGAATTAAAAATTATTTAAGCTATCCCTATAAATAACCACACACCCTTACCCTAAACATTTCTACTTCTCTAGTCAACGCGTATATGGTCGTCATCTTTTTATTTCCTTCACCGAGATCTAGAAATAAAATTCCATTAAATACAATAAAATTCTACAAATCAAAAGACCTTTATATTAAAGGTCCTGGTGATGAGTTCTTCACATTGATACCAAATTCATTACACTCGAGTGTTCTTCCTGGCACTAGTATTTTCTGCAGTCAATCTAGGGTTGCCAATCGTTTTTTATTCTGGACATTTCATCCTATTTCGAGTTTTTATTCAAGATCCTAGTGAAAATTTAAGTCTCGCATCAAAGTTTGGGAGCATTCCCAGTAAAAATGGTTCGCTTGTTATTTGCGATGGGGGCTGTGTCGGTCCAGGACGCAACAACAGGGAGGTTTGTCGAGCTCTAATAGATGGTGATAGGAGAATGAAGATGGCGATAAGGAGTTGAATGATGTTTTCAATTTTGGAATTTCATGAAGAGATGATGGGATCGTTCATAGCCACGAAAATGGCATACTGCTTGATTTTGGATTTCTGGAGCAGAAGTTCGAATGTTTTGATATTGGGTGGAGGATGTAGGGAACGTGGAGGAGAGTTGAATGGGTTGATTAGTTGTAAAATTCATGAAGAGACGAGGTAGTTTTATGAGTGAAGGATTTGTGGGATTTACCATTGATGCATTCGTTGTGTTTACTTGAGACGGGGGAGGAGAAACCAACGAGCAGAGGTTTAAAAGCTTAAGCGTGGGATTAGGCAGAGTAAAGAATGATTAAGGGTATTAAATTATATTTAATTATTAAATTAATGACCTTTGTTCATAAAAAAACTTTAAAAATGCATATCTTTCTCGTACATGATTAGAATTTCACAAACATGGATCTGTTGGGATCGTATGGACGACGACTACACAATGGAACTGACTAGGAGTGAATTGGAGCTCGTTACAATTTATAGCAAAATAAATTGTCTGGTCGGAATCAACTTGTAACACCCCACACCCGCTAAGGTCACTCACTAAGGGAATGCCTTAACTTCGGTGGAGTATTTTAAGTGAATATAGAACAGAAAAATTACAACAAGACAGATATAAGTAATACTTGAAATTTAAAACATCATTTCATTGCAGCAGAAGGTAAACATGTTTGGTTACATATCAAAAACCAACAAGAGTCAAGTACAAAATATCCACCTCGATAAAAACATAAGTACATAAGTACATAATCCCACTACATACTAATAGCCATAATAGAAAAGATAAGCTGGGCTTTACATCAACGGTCTAAGCTCCAAAAGATAGATAAAGCAATCTGATCAAAGCCCACTAGTGCTAGGCCCACTCTGAGAACCTGAGGGTTGGGAAAAAGATAAAAACAACGGGGTCAGACATAAGTCTGAGCGAGTCCTATAACTTTAACAATACAATCATTAAAGTAATTAGGGTATGATATAAACTTGGTACGGTAACGACTGGGGATAAATGACTACACTAAGCAGCCAACTAGACATAGGAAGAACGAAGATAACGGTAAAGACGCATCTACCCACCCAAGGATAATTACTATACTGCACCACACCAGTCATTCCTAACTTAAAGGTTGATCCCACCCAAGGACTTAGAAAATTTAACTAGTAGTTTCGTGTACCCCTAGCTGACCACATAGGTGCCGTCTGCCCCTATCTCCACTAGGTGTACCCACTACTCCCCAAGTGATCGGCTCCCTAACGTAGATACCCGTGCTGGCCCGACAGTGGGGTGTATCATTCCCCAAGGTGGCAACCCGATACCAACTCTGATGCACGGCTTATACCTACACGATGCAACAACGTCTTACCTACTAGCCCGGGTCCACACACACATATGAAACCCGTTGGACTTGCGTTGCCACCGCTAACCCGTTTTGGCCTCTTATAGTCAAGCCCAGTACGCGTGTCCCGTCCTCGACATGGGTCGAGCCCACAAAGATACATATGGGTTACTGGTTGAAATGGGCCTCCACAAGCTACCCACCTAAGCTTGCTCCCTCTAGTGTATCCCACTTAACCCTTTAATCATGTTTAATTACATGTTTCCACTTTGGTTAAGTATTCTAATCGTATTTTCTATTGCCACCTAAGGCAACCACTAAATTTCCACATGCCACCCAAGGCACCCACTTAACCCCTCATGCCCCACTACATGCTTATCTGGTTAAGTGTTTCTTAATTGATTAAGACCGTAACCTTTGTAAAGACCTCTCACATTAGACTGTCTTTTATGGCAGCTGGATTTGCCGGTTGGGTCCGGGCAGCCTTACGCCATAACAGAGTCTAACCTCGTGTCTTTACACTTGTCATGTATTTAGTTTATGCCTAAGATCTCTCACATTGGGCCAATCATTTGTAGCCGCTGGATTTGCCGGTCGGGTCCGGGCAGTATGCTACAAAAGGGTCCAACCTCGTGTCTTAGTCGATTAATTACACCTAATTAATCACCCCCATATTTTGAATTAATTTTCCCTAATCAATTCCAATTTAATGATATACATAATTGACTCAATTATGTCCATCCACTTATGGTATGCAACATCATACCAATTTCACCACAATTTTGTTAACATGAATATTAACCCCATCGTTCCCCACGTAATACGCTAACATGACATACTTAAAAGGGAAGATTCATCACAAATACAATGGGCTCAACTTAGCATAACATTAGCATCAACATGGGTTTTAAAGGTGTCAACTTGCATATATGACCATAGCATCAAACCCAACTAGCATAAATAATCAACCCAAACTTGCATGAATCACATATGTCATAAAGAGGGTAACTTGCATAGATGTTCATGTCATAGACCTATCATAAAGGGATAAACTTGCATACATGTCATAGGTCTAAAAAGGGATGAACTTGAATATGTTACTCATATCATAAAAAGGGTAAACATGCATATATATGCATGACATACAAAGGGGTAAACTTGCATATGTATGCATATCATACAAAGGTGTAAACTTGCACATGTTACTTGCATATAATCAAACACCAAACTTGCATAACATGTCATATATGAACTTGCATATAATCAAACACCAAACTTGCATAACATGTCATATATGAACTTGCATATAATCAAACACCAAACTTGCATAACATGTCATATATGAACTTGCATATAATCAAACACCAAACTTGCATAACATGTCATATATGAACTTGCATATAATCAAACACCAAACTTGCATAACATGGTGGCATAATGGATCAACGTTTATCATAGTGATTTGCATAACTAGCATCATGATCATATGGCATAAAACTTGCATAAATAACATCATGAGCACATAGCATATGATAACATAACTTGCATCGATCCACATTCATAACCATAACCTCATTACATCCTATCATAATTAGTTTAGTAATTGCTTGCTAAAGGCATAGAAACTCACAACTTGTTGATTAGCACTCCTATGAAGAAGATTTAGTTGCTAGAGTTGATTTGAAGTTGATTTGAGAAGCTATCTTCCTCTCTAATTTGTGGAGGCTCCTTCTAAATTGCATTTTGACGGCATGATGACGTTGTATCTATTTTTAGTATGGATTAGGGTAGTCTTAGGGTGTATTTATAGATTTAGGATGTAGTTTAGGCCCTTAGATTAACCCTAATTTAGGTTAGAGCCATCAGATTTCGTCACAAGCCCCAAAACACAACCCAACAGCCAAAACAGTGCACCTAGGCCAAACCTGCCTGGCCACCTGTGTCGACTCCCAAGTCGACTGGGCAGTCGACTTGGGTCCTGCTGTGTCGACTCCCAAGTCGACTCCCCAGTCGACTTGGGGTGGCTGGCGGGAATTTTCCCGCCCAGCCCGCCTGGCCTGATTTTCGAATTTTGAACCTGAAATTTAAATCTGTTTTGAACTTAGAATTTTCTGAAAACTTACATGGGCCATAACTGGGTCATACGGACTCCGATTTACAAAAACTCGGACTCTATTTCGCGTATTTTTCCGAGATGAATGCAATGGCATAGCCCATTTCCCCTGATTCAGATCTTAAAATTTAATTCTGCCCTGATTTATATTATAACAAGTTATTCAACATACAGGATGTTACATTCTCCCCTACTTAAAGGATTTCGTCCCCGAAATCTCTAAGTCAAGAAGAACGTATCCTACCTACCAAACAACCATCTACTAAACCATTAAACACTGGCATCCATTGTCCTTAAAGTTTCTAATGCTGTATGAACATATGCAAAAAGTGTGTGTATATGTTCCCTGTCTAATGCAAAATCAGGCGGTCTACTGATTCAGTTGACCTCCTTAATGCAAACCATAATAGTGCCATGCATCCAATATGTATGCGAAAGAACCCTATCGACACATACTATCTCTACATGAGTGCACAATCATTCACAATAAAAATGCATCATCCATATGATAACGCAACCATTATACATCCATTAATATAGCTACCTACACACAGTTATATGCAATATGCAACATGAAGTGACTGAGCCGATCTAGTGTCTAAAGTGTGTGTATATGCATCCACGAGCAACCACTAGCAAATACTTGCATCCACATGCATCCATCAATCATAACATGTCTCAAACACATGTTTCAACCATAGGTTTACCCTATCTAAAGGTCAAAGGCACTAATGAGAGGACATACTAAAGATAAGATAAGTACTAGACAACGATAAAGGAGAAGTTAAAAGACATACCCTCAAAAAGATATGGGTACAGTGAACGCATCTTCGCTTCTGTCTCCCAAGTAGCGTTGCTCTCATCATCTCCCCATTGCACTTTGACTAGTTGAACCTCTCTGTTTCTCAACTTCCTAATCTCTGACCCAAGGATGCGAGTAGGAGCTCGTCGAATCGTCGCATCACGCTCTACCTTCACTTCTCTAAGCAAGCTCGGCTCTACCACCTCTGCGGTCTCATGTAGGCACTTCCTCAAATGTGACACATGGAATACGTCATGTACACCACTAAGTCTCTCGGGCAAATCCACTCTATATGCCATCTGTCCAATCTTTTCCTTAATAGGAAACGACCCTACAAACCTTGGTGCTAACTTCCCAACGGACCCGAAGCGAACAACATTCCGTAATGGAGATACTTTAACAAAGACCATGTCCCCAACATCAAACTCAAGATCTGTCCTCCTCTTATCCGCGTAGGATTTCTGTCTGTCTTGTGCCGCTTTCATCCTTCTTCGAATCAAATCAATCTTTTCCAAAGTCTCTCTAACCATATCAGGCCCAAGCAAGATCTTATCCGTAGATTCCCACCAACATGTAGGTGATCGACAAGGCCTTTCATAAAGAGCTTCAAAAGGAGCCATACCAATACTAGACTGAAAGCTGTTATTATACGCGAACTCCACCAATGGAAGATGCTCTTCCCATGTACCTCCAAAATCTAAGATACATAGCCTCAAAAGGTCTTCTAGAATACGATTCACCCTCTCGGTCTGGCCGTCCATCTGAGGATGATATGTGGTGCTCAAACACAACTGAGTCCCTACCGCCTTTTGCAAATTCTTCTAAAACTCGCTAGTGAAGATGGGATCTCGATCACTCACTATGCTAGAAGGTACACCATGCAATCAAACTACCTCTCGAAGGTAAACTGAAGCTAGCCATGGAGCAGTCCTCTTACTCTTCACGGGTATGAAATGGGCGCTCTTAGTAAGTCTGTCTACCACAACCCAAATTCCCGTATTACCCTTCCTCGATCTCGATAACCCATCAATAAAATCCATCGAGACGCTATCCCACTTCCATTGCGGAACTTCCAATGGGTGAAGCAACCCACCGGGTTTCTTTTGCTCCGCTTTCACTTGTTGGCACACCAAGCATCTAGCGACATACTCGGCCACATCTTTCTTCATACCGGCCCAAAAGAAAACTCGCTTCATGTCTTGGTACATCTTGTCCCCACCAGGATTAATGGTCATCTTCGAACGATGTGCATCATCAAGAACAGCCTTCTTCAAACCCTCGTCTTGCGGTACACAAAGTCTACCGTCTCTACGCAACCACCCCTTACCATCTAGGGTGTACCTACTCAAATGGCTGGACGACTCCCCCCTTATGAGCTTCTCCACTAACTCAACCAACTGTGGGTCGTCCCGCTGTGCCTCACCAATCCGTCCCAAAAGAGTAGGTATGACCTCTAAGGATGCTAGCAAGCCGGGTATAAAGTCAACGGAAGGTCTGAAGTCAAACATCGAGATAAATTCCAAGCTTCGTCGTTCAATGAACAATGGACTCAAAGACAACCTTTTTCTGCTTAAGGCGTTCGCCACCACGTTACCCTTGCCAGGGGTATACGCTATCTCGAAATCATAGGATGCTAAGAACTCCATCCACCTTTGCTGTCTTAAGTTCAAATCCTTTTGAGAAAACAAGTACTTCAACGATTTGTGGTCAGTGAACAATTCGAACCTCTCGCCAAGAAGATAATGGCGCCAAGACTTAAGCGCAAAAACAATAGTGGCCAACTCTAGATCATGCGTAGGGTAATTTTTCTCATGCACTCTCAACTGCCTTCCCCCATAGGCTATTACCCTTCCCTCTTGCATTAAGACAACGCCTAGTCATGTCCCACAAGCATCGGTATAAACAACAAATGGCTTACTCCCATCTGGCAACACTAAGACTGGAGCTGTGGTTAAAGCTCTCTTTAACCGTTGGAACGCATCATCACAATCTACGTCCCATGTGAAGACTAGATTCTTCTTCGTCAAGCAAGTTAATGGGGCTGATATCTTCGCGAAGTCCTTGATAAACTTCCTATAGTAGCCAGCCAACCCCAAGAAACTCCTTACCTCGGTAGCATTCTTCGGAACCTTCCAATCTTGGATGGACACTACCTTCGCGGGATCCACAGCTATCCCTTCTTTGGAGACCACGTGCCCTAAGAACCACACTTCCTTCCTCCAAAAGTGACATTTAGAGAATTTAGCCTTAAGGCTACGCGCTCGAAGAGTCTCCAACACTTCCCTAAGATGTAGGGCATGCTCTTCTTCACTCTTAGAAAAGACCAAGATGTCATCCACAAAGACCACCACGAACTTATTAAGGTACTCCCTGAACACCCTACTCATCAAATCAACAAAGTATGCAGGGGCGTTCGTCAAACCAAAGGGCATCACCAGCCATTCATAGAAACCATCCGGAGTCCTAAAGGCAGTCTTCTCTATACTATCCTCAGCCACTCTCAACTGATGAAACCCCGTGGCTAAGTCCAACTGCGAAAACACTGAGGCGCCAACCAACTGATCAAAGAGATCATCAATCCTCGGCAATGGGTGTCTATTCTTCTTTGTAAGCTTGTTGAGTTCTCTATAGTCTACACAAAGTCTGAGAGACCCATCCGCCTTCGTGGAAAAAACCACTGGAGCACCCCACTCCGATATACTTCGTCTTATGAACCCCTTTTCAAGCAACTCCCCTACTTGCTTATGGAGTTCCCTCCTCTCACGAGGAGCCATGTGGCGCACTGGCAAAGATACTGGTTTAGCATTGTCTACCAGATATATTCGGAAGTCGATCTCCCGCTTCGGAGGTAGACCCTTCACCTCCTCAAACACATCCGAATATTCCCGGACCACTCTAACAGATCGCAAACTCTTGACTGAAGCATCAAGCGATTCAAGATAACTTAGCATAACAGAATTCATGGGATTACAAGAGATCTCGAGAGTGTTCCCCAAGCGGGTCATGAGCCTAACAACTCTCCTTTCGTAATCAAGAACGGCACCATTACTGGATAACCAGTCCATGCCCAAAATTAACCCATAGCCCGTGAAGCCCAAAACAAAAGCATCACATCTAAACTCAACGCTAAGTATGGAAATCTTCAAACCCAAACATATCATGGACAAATAAGTGGAGCCCCCAATTGGGTTTGAAACAACCAAGGGATCATCTACTAGACTGGTGTCTAAGTGCATTGACTTAACTAATGATGATGAGATAAAGGAATGCGATGCGCCAGAGTCGAATAAAGTACGGACAGGATGATCAAACAGAAAAACCAGACTTTCAACGGAAATAGTTCTACCTCTTTCCTGAATCGGTGGAACCGCAAGAGCCTGAATGTAACACCCCACTCCCGCTATGATCACTCACTAAGGGAATGCCATAGCATCGGTGGAGTATTTTAGTGAATATAGAACAGAAAAATTACAACAAGACAGATATAAATAGTACTTGAAATTTTAAAACATCATCTCATAACAGCGGAAGTAAAACATGTCTGGTTACATCATAAAACCACAATAAAGGTCAAGTACAATATCCATCAAAATAAAGAAGTACATAATCCCACTCTCATACAATAGCCAAACAAAAGAAAAGATAACTGGATAACTGGAGCTTTACATCTATCCAAGCTCCTAAAGACTGGAACAGCAATCCGATCAAGCTCCACTACTGCTAGGATCCACCGTAGGACCTGAGGGTTGGGAAAAAGATAAAAACAACAGGGTCAGACATAAGTCTGAGCGAGTCCTATAACTTTAACAATACAATCGTTAAAGTAACCAGAGAAGACATAAACTGATATACGGTAACATATAGGGATGAATGGCTACCCTAAGCAGTCAACTAAACGAAGATAAAGGATAAAGACGCATCTACCCTCCCTAAGGTAAATTACTAAACTACACCACACCAGTCGTTCCTAACTTAAAGGTTGATCCCACCCAAGGACTTATAAAATTTACTAATTAGTACCTGCGTACCCCTAGGTGACCAAGTAGGCGCCACGGGGCCCTACAATCCACTAGGTGTACACACTACTTCCCATTCGATCGGCTCCCTAACGTAGATACCCGTGCTGGCCCCACCGTGGGATGTATCATTCCCCAATGTGGCAACCTGATGAAACTAAAGGTGCACGGCTTATATCTACTCGATGCAACAACGGCTTACCTACCAGCCCGGGCCCACTCACGCATATGAAGCCCGTTGGACTTGCGTTGCCACCGCTAACCCGTTTGCCTCTTACAGTCAAGCCCAGTATGCGTGTCCCGTCCTCGACATGGGTCGAGCCCACAAAGATACGTATGGGTTACTGGTTGAAATGGGCCTCCACAAGCTACCCACCTAAGCTTGTCCCTTTTTCTAGTATATCCCACTTAACCCTTTAATCATGTTTTAATTACATGTTCTATTTTGGTTAAGTATTCTAATCGTATTTTCTATTGCCACCCAAGGCAACCACTAGATTTTCTCATGCCACCCGAGGCACCCACTTAACCCCTCATGTCCCTCTACATGCTAATGTGGTTAAGTGTTTCTTAATTAATTAATTAAGAACGTAACCTTTGTAAAGACCTCTCACATTAGACTGTCTTTTATGACCGCTGGTTAAGCCGGTTGGGTCCGGGCAGCCTTATGTCATAACAGAGTCTAACCTCGTGTCTTTACATTAATTACGTATTTAGTTTGTGCCTAAGACCTCTCACATTGGGCTAACATTTGTAGCAACTGGTTAAGCCGGTTGGGTCCGGGCAGTTTTACGCTACAACTGAGTCCAACCTCGTGTCTTAGTCAATTAATTACACCTAATTAATCACCCTCATAATTTTATATTAATTATCCCTAATTAATCAAGTTTTCTTAACATGGGTAGACCTAACTTAATAGGTAAATTCCCATGGGGTAGACCTAACTCAATAGGTAAATTCCCAACACATAGTATGGGTACACCTAACCAAATAGGCAAATTCCCATACTATGTTTATTTATTTTGTGTTATGCATAATTATATTAATTTCACACAATCTTATTAACTTATGCATTTAATTACCCCATCGTTCCCACGTAATTTCGTTCATGATATAACACATATAAAAGGTGTCAACTTGCATATGAATGAACATGTTTCAAAGGTGCCATCTTGCATATTAACAAACACATAACTTGCATATGAACTTGCATAACATGTCACATAACTTGCATATAATATGTCACATAACTTACATATTCATTTTGCATAACAAACTTGCATATTAGCTTATAGACTTGCATAATGTGTCATCATGAACTTGCATATTAATAAACATGTAACTTGCATATTTACATACATGTAACTCGCATATTAACAAACATGTAACTTGCATATAAAGAAACATGTAACTTGCATATTTACATACATGTAACTTGCATATTAACAAACATGTAACTTGCATATTAACAAACATGTAACTTGCATATTAACAAACATGTAACTTGCATATTTACATACATGTAACTTGCATATTAACAAACATGTAACTTGCATATTAACAAACATGTAACTTGCATAGCATATTACCATGAACTTGCATAACATGCATATGATTACATAGCCCACAACTTGCATATTTAGCATCATGCAAACATAACATACATCATATTAAACTTGCATAAGCTTACATACTCAACATGCATAAACATAAGATTAATGCTAACATCATATCATATGATTCAAAGCTCATTAACCCACATACAAAACCATAAATCTCATCACATCTCATCTAATTAGTTTACCAAAAGATCATCAAAGTGATAGAAACTCACAACTAGCAACTTTGAACACCAAATGAAGAAGATTAAGATGCTAAGAAGGGATTAGAAGTTGATTAGAGAGTGATTAGTATGCAACCCTCTTCATAAAATTAGTGGAGGCCATGAGAGCTAGCATTTTGCCATAGTTTAGTCACTAGGTTTAATTATGAATGAATTAGGGTAGGTTAGGGTCTTATTTATAGATTAGGCAAGTGTTTTAGGCCATAGGATTAACCCTAGATTCAATCCAAGCCATCAAAGCATGTCTTGGGGAAGAAGTCAAGTGTAGGAACCATCTAGGGCCTTTAGATTAAAGATGGACCATGAGAACCATTCAAATGCAAAATCTGCACTTGAGCGAATCGGCCCACGGGTTGACAGCCAAACACCCTGGATTAACCCCTAGTCGACCCAGCGGGCTCGGGTCGACTTCAAAAATCGGCCGGTTCGGTTATTCCCCTCTCCCAATTCGCTGTTTTGAGCATTTTTGCATATTTATTTATTAAATTTTCAATTATATATATATATATATATCAATATATATATATATATATCTACACAACCCATTTCACTTAATTAAGTATACTTTAATTTGGGAATTTTCGTGAAACTTCGCGAGGCCATATCTTGGTCATACGGACTCCGATTTTCGAAAACTCGGACTCTATTTCGCGTATTTTTCCGAGACGAACACAATGGCATAGCCCGTTTCCCTTGATTCCCATTTTAGAATTAAATTCTGCCTCGATTTATGTTATTACAGGTTATTGAAAATACGGGTTGTTACATTCTCCCCTCCTTAAAGGATTTCGTCCCCGAAATCTTCAAGTTAGGAAGAACGTATCCTACCATCCAATCATCCATCTACTCAAAGCATCATCCACGAGCAATCATTGTCCTTACAAGATTCTAAATGCTGGATGGATATATGCAAAAGTGTGTGTATATGTACTTACCTAATGCGAAAATCAGGCGGTTACTGATACAGTAAACCTCCTTAATGCAAACCATGATAGTGCCATGCATCCAATATGTATGCGAAACCCTATTGACACATACAAATTTCTACATGCGTGCACAACCATACACAAAAATGCATCATCCATATGATAACACAGCCATGATACATCCATCAATCTAACTACCACATCCATTTATGCAATATGCAACATGAAGTGACTGAGCCGATCTAGTGCCTAATGTGTGTGTATATGCATCCACGAGCAACCACTAGCAAACAATTGCATCCATATGCATCCATCAACCATAACATGTTTCAAACACATGTTTCAACCATAGGTTTTACCCTATCTAAAGGTCATAGGTATTAGCGAGAGGATATACTAAAGATAAGATAAGTACTAGACAAGCAATAAAGGAGAAGTTAAAAGACATACTCTCAAAAAGAAATGGATACAAAGAACGCATCTTTGCTTCCGTCTCCCAAGTAGCATTGCTTTCGTCATCTCCCCATTGCACTTTAACTAGCTGAACTTCTCTGTTCCTCAACTTCCTAGTTTCTGACCCAAGGATGCGAGTAGGAGCTCGTCGAATCGTCGCATCACGCTCTACCTCTACATCTCTAAGCAAGCTCGGCTCTACCACCTCCGCGGTCTCATGTAAGCACTTCCTCAAATGTGATACATGGAATACATCATGAACACCACTAAGTCTGTCGGGCAACTCCACCCTATATGCCATCCGTCCAATCCTTTCCTTAATAGGAAACGGCCCAACAAATCTCGGTGCTAACTTCCCTACGGACCCAAAGCGAACAACATTTCTCAATGGAGATACTTTGACAAAAACCATGTCCCCAACCTCAAACTCAAGATCCGTCCTTCTCCGATCCGCATAAGATTTCTGTCTATCTTGCGCTGCTTTCATCCTTTTTCGAATTAAATCAATCTTCTCTGAAGTCTCTCTAACCATATCCGGCCCAAGCAAGATCTTATCCGTAGATTCCCACCAACATGTAGGAGATCGACAAGGCCTTCCATAAAGAGCTTCGAAAGGAGCCATACCAATACTGGACTGAAAGCTGTTATTATATGCGAACTCCACCAAAGGAAGATGTTCTTCCCATGTACCTCCAAAATCCAAGATACAAAGCCTCAAAAGATCTTCTAAGATACGGTTCACCCTCTCGGTCTGACCGTCCGTCTGAGGATGATATGCGGTGCTCAAACACAACTGAGTCCCTACCGCCTCTTGCAAACTTCTCCAAAACTCACTAGTGAAAATAGGATCTCGATCACTCACAATGCTGGATGGTACGCCATGCAATCTAACAATCTCTCTAACATAGACTGAAGCAAGCCATGGAGCGGTCCTCTTACTCTTTACGGGTATAAAATGGGCACTCTTGGTAAGTCTGTCTACCACAACCCAAATTCCCGTATTGCCCTTCCTCGATCTCGGTAACCCGTCGATGAAATCCATCGAGACACTATCCCACTTCCACTGTGGAACTTCCAATGGGTGTAGCAACCCACCGGGTTTCCTTTGCTCCACTTTAACTTGTTGGCACACTAAGCATCTAGCCACATACTCGGCCACATCTTTCTTCATACCGGCCCAGAAGAAAACTCTCTTCATGTCTTGGTACATTTTGTCTCCACCGGGATGAATAGTCATTCTTGAACGTCCAAAATAGCCTTCTTCAAACCCTCATCTTGCGGTACACAAAGTCTACCGTCTCTATGCAACCATCCCTTATCATCTATGGTGTATCTACCCAAATGGCTGGACGACTCCCCTCTTATAAGCTTCTCTACCAACACAACCAACTGTGGGTCGTCTCGCTGAGCCTCGCCAATCCGTCTCAAAAGAGTAGGTCTAACCTCCAAGGATGCCAACAAACCAGGTACAAAATCAACAGAAGGTCTGAAGTCAAACAAAGAAAGAAACTCCAAGCTTCGTCGTTCCACGAACAATGGACTCAAAGATAGCCTTTTTCTACTTAAGGCGTCTGCCACCACGTTACCCTTACCAGGGGTATACGCTATCTCGAAATCATAGGATGCTAAGAACTCCATCCACCTTTGCTGTCTTAAGTTTAAATCCTTCTGAGAGAATAAGTACTTCAATGATTTATGGTCGGTGAACAACTCGAATCTCTCACCAAGAAGATAATGGCGCCAAGACTTAAGTGCGAAAACAATCGCGGCCAACTCTAGATCATGGGTAGGGTAATTCTTCTCATGCACTCTCAATTGTCTCCCTCCATAGGCTATTACCCTTCCCTCCTGCATCAAGACTGCGCCTAATCCTGTTCCACAAGCATCGGTATAAACAACAAACGGCTTACTCCCATCTGGAAGCACTAAAACTGGAGCGGTGGTCAAAGCTCTCTTTAACCGTCGGAAAGCATCATCACAATCTACATCCCATGAGAAAACCAGATTCTTCTTCGTCAAGCGGGTTAATGGGGCTGATATCTTCGCGAAGTCTTTGATGAACTTCCTATAATATCCTGCCAACCCCAAGAAACTTCTTACCTCGGTAGCATTTCTAGGAACTTTCCAATCCTGGATAGATACTATCTTTGCGGGATCCACAGCTATCCCTTCCTTAGAGACCGCATGCCCTAAGAATCGCACTTCTCTTCTCCAAAAATGGCATTTAGAGAATTTAGCTTTAAGACTATGCGCTCGAAGAGTCTCCAACACTTCCTTGAGATGTAAGGCATGCTCTTCTTCATTCTTGGAAAAGACCAAGATGTCATCCACAAAAACTACTACAAACTTATTCAGATACTCTCTGAACACTCTACTCATGAGATCAACAAAGTATGCGGGGGCGTTTGTCAACCCAAATGGCATCACTAGCCACTCATAAAAACCATCCGGAGTCCGGAAAGCAGTCTTCTCTATACTGTCCTCCGCCACTCTTAACTGATGAAACCCTGTAGCTAAGTCCATCTGCGAAAATACTGACGCGCCAACCAACTGATCAAAGAGATCATCTATCCTCGGTAATGGGTGTCTATTCTTCTTCGTGAGCTTATTAAGTTCCCTATAATCCACACAAAGTCTGAGGGACCCATCCGCCTTCGTGGCAAACACTACTGGAGCTCCCCACTCCGATATACTTCGCCTTATGAACCCCTTCTCAAGCAACTCCCCTACTTGCTTATGAAGTTCTCTTCTCTCACGAGGAGCCATGTGGCGTACTGGCAAAGACACTGGTTTGGCATTATCCACCAAATAAATTCGGAAATCTATCTCCCGCTTCGGAGGCAAACCCTTTACTTCTTCAAACACATCCGGATATTCCCGGACTACTCTGACAGAACACAAACTTTCGACCGAAGCATCGAGCGATTCAAGATAACTTAGCAAAACAGATTCCATGGGATTGCAAGAGATCTCGAGAGTGTTACCCAAGCGGGTCATGAGCCTGACAACTCTCCTTTCGCAATCAAGAACGGCACCATTACTGGATAACCAGTCCATGCCCAAGATCAACCCATAGCCCGTGAAGCCCAATACAAAAGCATCACATCTAAACTCAACGCTAAGTATAGAAATCTTCAAACCCAAACATATCATAGACAGATATATGGAGCCCCCAATTGGGTTTGAGACAACCAAGGGATCATCAACTAGACTGGTGTCTAAGTGCAGTGACTCAACTAACGATGATGAGATAAAAGAATGCGATGCGCCAGAGTCAAACAAAGTACGAACTGGATGATCAAACAGAAAAACCAGACTTTCAACGGAAATAGTTCTACCTCTCTGCTGAATCGGTGGAACTGAGAGAACCTGAACTTGCCCCCCTGACTGAGGTGGTGCTATAAGAGCTTGCACCTGGCCTCCTGAGGTAGACCCCGTCTTCTGCCCCTTCTTTGGGCAGTTTTTCACAAGATGCCCTGCTTCACCACAATGAAAGCAACCGGTCTTCTTCTTTTTGCGACAATCCTTACTGAGGTGTCCTGGTGTTCCACAATTGAAGCACTTCTTCTTCGTCTTCTTTTTGTCACCATTGCTTTTTCCGCCCTTGCCTTGTTGTTGCTGTTGCGGTTTCTTCTGATCCCCCTTTTTCTCTGGTGCCTTAGAATTCTTATCATCCTCATGCATAAGTGCCATGTAGACAAGCTTCTCAAAAGTGGCCCCCATAGGAATGTGAGTCATAGCTATTCCTTGCAATGGTTCGTTCAAGCCTCTAACGAACCTCAAAGCCTTCTTCTCCGGTGTATTCACCAACTCTATGCCAAACCTTGCTAATTGATTGAATTTGTTGACATATTCTTTCACCGTGAGATTCCCTTGCTTCAAATTCAAGAACTTCTCCATAAACAGATTCTCTTCCGCCCTTGAGAGAAACTTAGCCCCAAACCTTTGCTTAAAATCTGCCCAAGAGTCAACAGGGCGTTCTCCATTAGTGACCTCCCACCAGAATGAGGCCTCTCCCTTCATTAACCAAGCCGCCAACTTGACTTTCTTTCCCTCTTCCACTTCAAAGATATCTAGCAACTCTTCCACTTCCTTAAGCCAATCTCTAGCCTCTACGAAAGTCTCTGAACCAAGAAAAGGTTTTCCTCCTATAGCCTTGAACTCCTTGCAAACCTTAGCAAAATTATCCACTCTAGGCTGAGGAGGAGGAGCGGTTGTCTCTGGTGTAGTAGCATTGGCCGGACCCGCAGCCGCGGCCCTAGCCTCTTGCAACCTCCTATACCATAGTGGTATAACTAAACCCTCCGGGATGTTAAGATCTTCAGCCATGCTGAAACGAAAGAGGAAAGATTCAAAAAGGAGATTCCGAAAGATAAAGATATGGCTATTGGGGATTATGCTTTTCTTTTTCAAAAACTTTTTCTCTTAGAAGACATGCTTTTAAAAATACTTTCTTCGAAAATACTCTTAGAAAGTAGTTTTTCTCAAAAATTTTATCTGTTCTGGTAACCTTAAGCTCTGATACCACGTGTAACACCCCACTCCCGCTATGATCACTCACTAAGGGAATGCCATAGCATCGGTGGAGTATTTTAGTGAATATAGAACAGAAAAATTACAACAAGACAGATATAAATAGTACTTGAAATTTTAAAACATCATCTCATAACAGCGGAAGTAAAACATGTCTGGTTACATCATAAAACCACAATAAAGGTCAAGTACAATATCCATCAAAATAAAGAAGTACATAATCCCACTCTCATACAATAGCCAAACAAAAGAAAAGATAACTGGATAACTGGAGCTTTACATCTATCCAAGCTCCTAAAGACTGGAACAGCAATCCGATCAAGCTCCACTACTGCTAGGATCCACCGTAGGACCTGAGGGTTGGGAAAAAGATAAAAACAACAGGGTCAGACATAAGTCTGAGCGAGTCCTATAACTTTAACAATACAATCGTTAAAGTAACCAGAGAAGACATAAACTGATATACGGTAACATATAGGGATGAATGGCTACCCTAAGCAGTCAACTAAACGAAGATAAAGGATAAAGACGCATCTACCCTCCCTAAGGTAAATTACTAAACTACACCACACCAGTCGTTCCTAACTTAAAGGTTGATCCCACCCAAGGACTTATAAAATTTACTAATTAGTACCTGCGTACCCCTAGGTGACCAAGTAGGCGCCACGGGGCCCTACAATCCACTAGGTGTACACACTACTTCCCATTCGATCGGCTCCCTAACGTAGATACCCGTGCCGGCCCCACCGTGGGATGTATCATTCCCCAATGTGGCAACCTGATGAAACTAAAGGTGCACGGCTTATATCTACTCGATGCAACAACGGCTTACCTACCAGCCCGGGCCCACTCACGCATATGAAGCCCGTTGGACTTGCGTTGCCACCGCTAACCCGTTTGCCTCTTACAGTCAAGCCCAGTATGCGTGTCCCGTCCTCGACATGGGTCGAGCCCACAAAGATACGTATGGGTTACTGGTTGAAATGGGCCTCCACAAGCTACCCACCTAAGCTTGTCCCTTTTTCTAGTATATCCCACTTAACCCTTTAATCATGTTTTAATTACATGTTCTATTTTGGTTAAGTATTCTAATCGTATTTTCTATTGCCACCCAAGGCAACCACTAGATTTTCTCATGCCACCCGAGGCACCCACTTAACCCCTCATGTCCCTCTACATGCTAATGTGGTTAAGTGTTTCTTAATTAATTAATTAAGAACGTAACCTTTGTAAAGACCTCTCACATTAGACTGTCTTTTATGACCGCTGGTTAAGCCGGTTGGGTCCGGGCAGCCTTATGTCATAACAGAGTCTAACCTCGTGTCTTTACATTAATTACGTATTTAGTTTGTGCCTAAGACCTCTCACATTGGGCTAACATTTGTAGCAACTGGTTAAGCCGGTTGGGTCCGGGCAGTTTTACGCTACAACTGAGTCCAACCTCGTGTCTTAGTCAATTAATTACACCTAATTAATCACCCTCATAATTTTATATTAATTATCCCTAATTAATCAAGTTTTCTTAACATGGGTAGACCTAACTTAATAGGTAAATTCCCATGGGGTAGACCTAACTCAATAGGTAAATTCCCAACACATAGTATGGGTACACCTAACCAAATAGGCAAATTCCCATACTATGTTTATTTATTTTGTGTTATGCATAATTATATTAATTTCACACAATCTTATTAACTTATGCATTTAATTACCCCATCGTTCCCACGTAATTTCGTTCATGATATAACACATATAAAAGGTGTCAACTTGCATATGAATGAACATGTTTCAAAGGTGCCATCTTGCATATTAACAAACACATAACTTGCATATGAACTTGCATAACATGTCACATAACTTGCATATAATATGTCACATAACTTACATATTCATTTTGCATAACAAACTTGCATATTAGCTTATAGACTTGCATAATGTGTCATCATGAACTTGCATATTAATAAACATGTAACTTGCATATTTACATACATGTAACTCGCATATTAACAAACATGTAACTTGCATATAAAGAAACATGTAACTTGCATATTTACATACATGTAACTTGCATATTAACAAACATGTAACTTGCATATTAACAAACATGTAACTTGCATATTAACAAACATGTAACTTGCATATTTACATACATGTAACTTGCATATTAACAAACATGTAACTTGCATATTAACAAACATGTAACTTGCATAGCATATTACCATGAACTTGCATAACATGCATATGATTACATAGCCCACAACTTGCATATTTAGCATCATGCAAACATAACATACATCATATTAAACTTGCATAAGCTTACATACTCAACATGCATAAACATAAGATTAATGCTAACATCATATCATATGATTCAAAGCTCATTAACCCACATACAAAACCATAAATCTCATCACATCTCATCTAATTAGTTTACCAAAAGATCATCAAAGTGATAGAAACTCACAACTAGCAACTTTGAACACCAAATGAAGAAGATTAAGATGCTAAGAAGGGATTAGAAGTTGATTAGAGAGTGATTAGTATGCAACCCTCTTCATAAAATTAGTGGAGGCCATGAGAGCTAGCATTTTGCCATAGTTTAGTCACTAGGTTTAATTATGAATGAATTAGGGTAGGTTAGGGTCTTATTTATAGATTAGGCAAGTGTTTTAGGCCATAGGATTAACCCTAGATTCAATCCAAGCCATCAAAGCATGTCTTGGGGAAGAAGTCAAGTGTAGGAACCATCTAGGGCCTTTAGATTAAAGATGGACCATGAGATCCATTCAAATGCAAAATCTGCACTTGAGCGAATCGGCCCACGGGTTGACAGCCAAACACCCTGGATTAACCCCTAGTCGACCCAGCGGGCTCGGGTCGACTTCAAAAATCGGCCGGTTCGGTTATTCCCCTCTCCCAATTCGCTGTTTTGAGCATTTTTGCATATTTATTTATTAAATTTTCAATTATATATATATATATATCAATATATATATATATATATATCTACACAACCCATTTCACTTAATTAAGTATACTTTAATTTGGGAATTTTCGTGAAACTTCGCGAGGCCATATCTTGGTCATACGGACTCCGATTTTCGAAAACTCGGACTCTATTTCGCGTATTTTTCCGAGACGAACACAATGGCATAGCCCGTTTCCCTTGATTCCCATTTTAGAATTAAATTCTGCCTCGATTTATGTTATTACAGGTTATTGAAAATACGGGTTGTTACACTGAACTTGCCCCCTTGCCTGACCTGGTGCCATAAGAGCCTGCACCTGACCTCCTGAGGTAGATCCCGTCCTCTGCCCATTCTTAGGGCAGTCCTTCACTAGATGCCCTGCTTCGCCACAGTGGAAGCAGCCAGTCTTCTTATTCTTCCGACAATCTTTGCTTAGGTGGCCTGGTGTCCCGTAATTGAAGCACTTCTTCTTTCCCTTGCCACCGTTGCCTTTCCCACCCTTGTTTTGCTGTTGCTGTTGAGGTCTCTTCTGATCTCCTTTCTTCTCGGGTGCCTTATTAGCATTGGGGCCCTTCTCTTCCTCATGCATGAGTGCCATATCTATTAGCTTCTCAAAGGTGGCCCCCATGGGGATGCGAGTCATAGCCAATCCATGCATCGGTTTATTCAAGCCTTTAACGAACCTCAAAGCCTTCTTTTCCGGTGTATTCACCATGTCTATGCCAAACCTTGCCAACTGATTAAACTTGTTGACATATTCCTTCACTGATAAGTTTCCTTGCTTTAGTGTCAAAACCTTTCCATATACAGATTTTCTTCCGCCCTTGAGAGAAACTTTGCCACAAACCTTTGTCTGAAATCCGCCCAAGAGTCAACAGGGCGCTCTCCATTAGTGACCTCCCACCAGAACGAGGCCTCTACCTTCATTAACCAAGCAGCTAACTTGACTTTCTTTCCTTCTTCCATCTCAAAGATGTCTATGAACTCTTCCGTTTCCTTAAGCCAATCCCTAGCTTCCACAAAAGTTTCTGATCCTTGAAAAGGTTTCCCTCCCATAGCCTTAAATTCCTTGCAAGTCTTAGCAAAAGTATCCGCGCGAGGAGGAGGAGGGGGAGGAAGATCGGGTGCAACTGGTGGTGGAGGAACATTTGCTGGACCCGCAGCGGCAGCCCTAGCCTCCATCAATCTCCTATACCATACTGGTATCGCTACACCCTCCGGAAAGTTAAGATCTTCAGCCATGCTGAAACGAAAAAGGGAAGATTCAAAACGGAGAATTCGAAAGATAAACATATGGCTATTGGGGATTATGCTTTTCTTTCAAAAACTTTTCTCTTAAAAGACATGTTCTTGAAAATACTCCTTCGAAAATGTTTTTAGAAAAATAGTTTTTCTAAAAGTTTTATCTGTTCTGGTAACCTTCAGCTCTGATACCACGTGTAACACCCCACACCCGCTAAGGTCACTCACTAAGGGAATGCCTTAACTTCGGTGGAGTATTTTAAGTGAATATAGAACAGAAAAATTACAACAAGACAGATATAAGTAATACTTGAAATTTAAAACATCATTTCATTGCAGTAGAAGGTAAACATGTTTGGTTACATATCAAAAACCAACAAGAGTCAAGTACAAAATATCCATCTCGATAAAAACATAAGTACATAATCCCACTACATACTAATGGCCATAATAGAAAAGATAAGCTGGGCTTTACATCAACGGTCCAAGCTCTAAAAGATAGATAAAGCAATCTGATCAAAGCCCACTAGTGCTAGGCCCACTCTGAGAACCTGAGGGTTGGGAAAAAGATAAAAACTACGGGGTCAGACATAAGTCTGAGTGAGTCCTATAACTTTAACAATACAATCATTAAAGTAATTAGGGTATGATATAAACTTGGTACGGTAACGACTGGGGATAAATGACTACACTAAGCAGCCAACTAGACATAGGAAGAACAAAGATAACGGTAAAGACGCATCTACCCACCCAAGGATAATTACTACACTGCACCACACCAGTCATTCCTAACTTAAAGGTTGATTCCACCCAAGGACTTAGAAAATTTAACTAGTAGTTTCGTGTCATAGGTGCCGTCTGCCCCTATCTCCACTAGGTGTACCCACTACTCCCCAAGCGATCGGCTCCCTAACGTAGATACCCGTGCTGGCCCCACAGTGGGGTGTATCATTCCCCAAGTTGGCAACCCGATACCAACTCTGATGCACGGCTTATACCTACACGATGCAACAACGTCTTACCTACTAGCCCGGGTCCACACACGCATATGAAACCCGTTGGACTTGCGTTGCCACCTCTAACCCGTTTTGGCCTCTTATAGTCAAGCCCAGTACGCATGTCCTGTCCTCGACATGGGTCGAGCCCACAAAGATACATATGGGTTACTGGTTGAAATGGGCCCCCACAAGCTACCCACCTAAGCTTGCTCCTTCTAGTGTATCCCACTTAACCCTTTAATCATGTTTAATTACATGTTTCCACTTTGGTTAAGTATTCTAATCGTATTTTCTATTGCCACCCAAGGCAACCACTAAATTTCCACATGCCACCCAAGGCACCCAATTAACCCCTCATGCCCCACTACATGCTTATCTGGTTAAGTGTTTCTTAATTGATTAAGACCGTAACCTTTGTAAAGACCTCTCACATTAGACTGTCTTTTATGGCAGTTGGATTTGCCGGTCGGGTCCGAGCAGCCTTACGCCATAACAGAGTCTAACCTCGTGTCTTTACACTTGTCACGTATTTATTTTATGCCTAAGACCTCTCACATTGGGCCAATCATTTGTAGCCGCTGGATTTGCCGGTCGGGTCCGGGCAGTCTTATGCTACAAAAGGGTCCAACCTCGTGTCTTAGTCGATTAATTACACCTAATTAATCACCCCCATATTTTGAATTAATTTTCCCTAATTAATTCCAATTTAATGATGTACATAATTGACTCAATTATGTCCATCCACTTATGGTATGCAACATCATACCAATTTCACCACAATTTTGTTAACATGAATATTAACCCCATCGTTCCCCACGTAATATGCTAACATGACATACTTAAAAGGGAAGATTCATCACAAATACAATGGGCTCAACTTAGCATCAACATGGGTTTTAAAGGTGTCAACTTGCATATATGACCATAGCATCAAACCCAACTAGCATAAATAATCAACCCAAACTTGCACGAATCACATATGTCATAAAGAGGGTAACTTGCATGGATGTTCATGTCATAGACCTATCATAAAGGGATAAACTTGCATACATGTCATAGGTCTAAAAAGGGATGAACTTGCATATGTTACTCATATCATAAAAAGGGTAAACATGCATATATATGCATGACATACAAAGGGGTAAACTTGCATATGTATGCGTATCATACAAAGGTGTAAACTTGCACATGTTACTTGCATATAATCAAACACCAAACTTGCATAACATGTCATATATGAACTTGCATATAATCAAACACCAAACTTGCATAACATGTCATATATGAACTTGCATATAATCAAACACCAAACTTGCATAACATGTCATATATGAACTTGCATATAATCAAACACCAAACTTGCATAACATGGTGTCATAATGGATCAATGTTTATCATAGTGATTTGCATAACTAGCATCATGATCATATAACATAAAACTTGCATAACTAACATCATGAGCACATAGCATATGATAACATAACTTGCATTGATCCACATTCATAACCATAACCTCATTACATCCTATCATAATTAGTTTAGCAATTGCTTGCTAAAGGCATAGAAACTCAGAACTTGTTGATTAGCACTCCTATGAAGAAGATTTAGTTGCTAGAGTTGATTAGAAGTTGATTTGAGAAGCTATCTTCCTCTCTAATTTGTGGAGGCTCCTTCTAAGTTGCATTTTGACGGCATGATGATGTTGTATCTATTTTTAGTATGGATTAGGGTAGTCTTAGGGTGTATTTATAGATTTGGGATGTAGTTTACCTTAGATTAACACTAATTTAGGTTAGAGCCGTCAGATTTCGTCACAAGCCCCAAAACACAGCCCAACAGCCAAAACAGTGCACCTAGGCCAAACCTGCCTGGCCACCTATGTCGACTCCCAAGTCGACTGGGCACTCGACTTGGCTCCTGATGTGTCGACTCCCAAGTCGACTCCCCAGTCGACTTGGGGTGGCTGGTGGGAATTTTCCCGCCCAGCCCGCCTGGCCTGATTTTCGAATTTTGAACCTGAAATTTAAATCTGTTTTGAACTTAGAATTTTCTGAAAACTTACATGGGCCATAACTGGGTCATACGGACTCCGATTTACATAAAACTCGGACTCTATTTCGCGTATTTTTCCGGGACGAACGCAATGGCATAGCCCGATTCCCCTGATTCAGATCTTAAAATTTAATCCTGCCCTGATTTATATTATAACAAGTTATTCAACATATGGGGTGTTACACAACTATAGTTACCGTTATATAACGATAACTGTTCAATGTGAGTAAAACTCACCAACTCTATTAGTTTATATTTTTAAAACATATTTTTAGAACTGATAAATGATGATTGATTGTTGTGTATTGACTGTTTGGTTGAAATGCTACGTAATCGGTTGAAATTATAGATCTGGTTATATATATATATATATAAATTGATTCTGTTTAGCAGAATATTTCACAGTGAAATGAAATTGATGTTAATTTTATTGTTTAACATCTGTGGATGCAGGGAAACAGGTCGGAGGAATCCAACTGGATTCCTCAACATTCATTTTACTGTTTTTCATATATTGTAATATATGATGTGATTTATAATCTGTGTTGATTACTTGTGTTGAATGATATCGATCATTATTATTTGGATATTCTAAATACCGTAAGAAATACTGGAATGTAGAAAAGGGGATTTTCAAAGTGTATTTTGAAAATAAAGTGTTTATATAAAATCAATGGATTATATATATAAGGAAAAGGATTTAATAAAAGAAAATAATTATAAAATCAAAGAAATAGAAAAGGAAATATTTGTTAAAACAAATAGAAAAGGAAATATTTGTGAAAACAAATAGAAAAGGAAATATTTGTAAAACAAATAGAAAAGGAAATATTTGTAATCCAAACATAAAGGAAAATGTTTGTGAAACAAATAGAATAGAAAAGGAAATATTTTATAAAATAAATAGAAAGATAAAAGAAATATTTATTTATGAAAATAATTAGAAAGATAAAAGAAATATTTATTTATGAAAATAAATAGAAAGATAAAGGGAATATTTAATTAGAAAATAAATAAGATATCAAAAAGGAAATATTGGAAAGTAAGTAGGATTATAAAAAGAATTAGAGTTAATCAGTTAGAGTTAATCAGTTAGAATTAATCAGTTAGAGTTAATCAGTTAGAGTCAATCAGTTAGAGTTAACTATGTTGATTTTAGATATAAACAACTGAAATGTAATCTTGACACACACACACACACACATATATATATATATATACATATATATATATGAATTTGGATCTAAAACTATGCCTAATCAGTTGTATTATCACATGTTCATCAGATCTGTTCTTATATGCATATCTTGTCATTATGCCCAATTCTGTCACTATAGCTTATTCAATTGCTATGCCTATTTCTGCCATCATATGTCTATCTTGTTATTATGCTTATTTCTTTTCTCTTCCCTTCTTCTTTTCCCTTTTTATTTTATAGGCGGGCTACCTTCGAGCCTAGGCATACCATTGAAATATGCGAATGCGTGAAATTGGGAATGAGGAGAAAACGTTAAAATTGGGGCATAACTTGTATTGGGAAATCTGGGGCATAACTTCAATTGAAAACATGAATATGGATTTAGGGCATAAACCAGACTGTGATTAAATATCTTAATTTGGGGCATATGGTACACGACGAATATGACTTGGGAAAGGGCCATGGAAACCTATAATGAAATAGGAATAATTGTTAAATAATGAATATGCCAAGATTTACAGTAATTAGAAAATATAACCGTGATTAAACACGAGGTTAGATTACACTTGTGGTAGAAGCCTGCCCGGAACCGCCCGGCATATCCAGCATCCACAAGTGGTAAATCTAATGTGAGGGGTCTAAGTTCATAAACAGGTGACGGTGCTAAGACACGAGGATAAGTCCGACTTGTGGAAGAAGTCTGCCCGGACCCAACCGGCTTATCCAACATCCACAAGTGGTAGACTTAATGTGGGAGGTCTAGCACATTTAACCATAGATGAATGTATGGTAATGAACTTGTAATACTTAACCTGTTTGAATCCATAAGGATTGCATGAACCTATTAACTTGAGTAGAGGTTAAGTAGATTTGCTTGAATCAGTGGGAGGGTTAAGTTAATCTTGTTAAATATGTGGGGATGTGTTATACATATGAACCCGACAAACTTAACCGGTTGGGGTTTTGCGATCATGTTAAACTAATGAGCATAACCTATTGAAATCCTAGTAGTGGGGATGCAAGCCTAGTGGGAAGATTGTATCATCTTGTTTGTGGGACCCATATCAGTTAATAACCTATATCGGTATCAAATGGAGAACCCCGAACTAGGTCATGGTCAGGGCATGCTTACTGAGCTGGTTATAAGAGGTCACTTGGGAGAAAGGTGTTTGACGGCGTGTTCCATCGGGCTTATGTGTATGCATGGGTCTACCTGCTCGGGAAGATAAGACGTTGTGACATTAGTAGATATAGTTGTGCATCTTGGAAATAACGGGGTTGCCACTTTTGGAAGTGATACATCCTCCTGTGGGGCCAGCACGGGTATCTACGGGTTAGGGAGTCGATCGATTGGGGTAGTAATTAGGGTACATCTAGTCTCGCCTGTTTAGGAGCCTGTTATTATCGTTGGGGGTAACACCCATCAGTTCTGTTGGGCTACACGTTATTGTATGGGGATAAAACCTATCACTAGAAGTACACCTAAGTCTACCATCTTGTAATTGTTGGGATCATCTTGGTCTGGTTATACTAGTATTGGTGTAGAGAAAGAAAAATGTTAGGGAAGCGCTATTTATTCTATTTTATTTATCCTGTTTACCTTGTCATACCTGCCTTGTATGTTGTATCTCTCTTATCCAGTTTATATGCCTGTCATGATGCTTTTACTTATTTATATGCTAAAAGAAACTGGACTCGTAAGACTTATGTCTAACCTATTTTGCTTCCTCTTCTGTTTCCCCCTCCCCCTCCCGGGTTCTCAGGGTGGGAATACTCAGGCTTGATCAGGATTCTTCTTTCATTATGCTTGGAGCTTCTTAGATGTACTGTTTGATTTCATATCTTCTCTACTATAGCTTTGTTTGGGGATTATGCTCTTTTTATGTTTATTTTACTCTTATGATTTTAGTACAAGACAGAAGTTTTAAATTGATGTACTAGGTTTTATGCATTTCATACTTATGATGTAAATATGTTTTGAACCACGATGTTTTCTACTTAATAAATTTCTAATTCCGCTGTTTTTTATATATGTCTTGTAATGTTTCTGTTTATGTTTGCCTATAACGCTTCACGAAACTTAATGCATTCTGATGAAGATTGACATTAACGGACATGGGGGGTCACATATGGTATCAGGGCCAAAGGTTACCGGACCGGATAAAAGATTTTGAAAATTGTTTTCAAAAAGGCTTTAAAAGAAAGCATTTTCAAAAGAAAAATCTGTTTTGAAAAACATATTCCCCAAAGCCATAGGAAATATCTTCTGATTCTCTATTTGAATCCCTTTTTCCTTTTCTTTTCAACAAGTTTGGGGAACCTAATACTCCGGAGGGCATTCAGATACCGGCTTGGTTTTATAGGTATCTGGAGGCCACGACACCCACCGAAAGCAAGAATACGCCCCTCCCCCCACTGCAGCCGCTACTCCTCCTCCTCCCCCTTCGCAAGCATATAATTTCTCCAAGATATGTAAGGATTTCTGCACTATGGGAGGAAACCCATTCCGAGGGGCAGAGACCTTTGTAGAAGCAAGGAATTGGCTCAAGGAGAGGAGGATTTGTTTCCGATTTTTGAGGTTGACGATTGTAGGAAGATTCCGTTGGCGGTTTGGCATCTGAAAGATGAGGCCTCATTCTAGTGGGAAGTGATGCAAGTAGGGCGTCCAGTGGAGACTTGGGATGATTTCCGTCAGAGATTCGAAATGAAGTTTCTTTCTCCAGCCGAGTAAAGTATGCAAATGGAAAGGTTTTTGGTGCTTAAGCAAGGAAGCATGTCTGTGAAAGAGTATGTTAATAAATTCAATCAGTTTATGAGATTTGGGTTGGTGCTAGTGAATACCCCACACAAGAAGGCTTTGAGGTTCGCTAAAGTATTGAATGAACCCCTCCATGGGTTGGCTATGTCTCATATTCCGATGGGGGCAACTTTTGAAAAGCTCGTTGATATAGCATTAATGCATGAAGAAGATAAAGGCGAAAAAAGGAGGCTAAGGTCGAGGAAACACAGAATAAGAAAGTATGGCCTAAGTAAGGACAACAACAACAAAAGAAGGGCGGAAATAATGACAAGGCTAAAGATAAGAGGAAATGTCATAATTGCAGACGTAAGGGTCATTTGGTCAAAGATTGCAAAAGGAGGAAAAATGCTTGTTTCAATTGTGGAAAGGTCGGGCACTTTTCTAAAGAGTGCCCGAAGAAGCAAGGACAAGGTCAAAGAGCAGGATCTTCGGAAGGGCAGGTGCATGCTCTCATGACCAGTGCGTCGGTCAGAGGTAAGAAAGTTTTTGTTGAAGGTTTGATTTCTCTATACAACCATCTTGTTGGAACACTTTTTGATTTGGGCGCTTTACGTTCTTTTATATCTGATTTTGTGGTTGTCTCTGCACCTTAGTACTAGTATGGTTTTGGATCCCGTTGTTGTCTCAAACCCCATTGGGGGTATGTCTCCTCTATCTATGATTTGTCGGGATTTGAGAATATCTGTGTTGGGCATCGAGTTTGAATGCGATGCATATGTGCTTAGTTTCATGTGCTATGGTTTGATTTTAGGGATGGATTGGATAGCCATGTATGGTGCCATTCTGGATTGTGAAAGGAGGGTCAATAGGCATTTGACTTGCCATGGGAGGACCCTCGAGATATCTTGTGACCCGAAAGGGTCTGTCATGCTTAGTTTCCTAAAGTCACTTGATGCATTTGTCGATGATCTGCGATCTGTACCAGTAGTTTGTGAGTATCCTGATGTTTTCGATGAGGTTCGGGGCCTTCCTTCGAGGCGCAAGATTAATTTTCGTATATACTTGGTGGGCAATGCAAAGCCAGTTGCATTGCCTATGCGCCATATGGCTCCAAGGGAAAGGAGTGAGCTCAGCAAGCAAGTAGGGGAGCTACTTGAGAAAGGATTTATTAGGTAAAGCATATCTGAATAGGGTGCTCCAGTATTATTCGCCACTAAGTCGGATGGTTCGCTTTGCTTATATGTGGATTACAGGGAGTTAAATCAACTCACTAAGAAAAATAGGCACCCACTTCTGAAGATAGATGATCTGTTTGACCGACTTGTTGGTGCATCTGTTTTCTCCCAGTTAGACTTGGCCACAAGGTTTCATTAGTTGAGGGTGGTCGAGGATAGTATAGACAAGACTACTTTTAGAAGTCCAGATGGTTTCTTTGAGTGGCTCGTCATGCCTTTTGGTTGACGAATGCACTCGCCTATTTTCTTGATCTAATGAGTAGGGTATTTCAGGAGTTTCTAAATAGGTTTGTAGTGGTCTTTGTTGATGATATCTTGATCTTCTCGAAGAACGAGGAAGAGCATGCCCTACATTTGATAGAGATTATGAAGACTCTCCGTGCACATCAACTTAAGGCGAAATTGTTCAAATGCCATTTTTGGAGAAAGGAAGTGAGATTTTTAGGGCATGTGGTCTCTAAAGATGGGATAGTTGTAGACCCCGCGAAGGTAGTTGTAGTTCAAGATTGGCAGACCCCAAAGAATGAAATGGAGGTGAGGAGTTTTCTTGGTTTAGTGGGCTATTATAAGAAGTTCATTAAGGACTTCGCAAAGATATCAGCCCCACTCACCAGGCCGACGAAGAAGAATCTGACATTTTATTAGAATAGAGACTGTGAAGATGTTTTTCAGCGATTAAAGAGGGCTTTGACAACAACCCCAGTTTTGACTTTGCCAAATGGGAACAAGATATTCACAGTATATGCTGATGCATGTGGTACATGGCTTGGTGCGGTTCTTATGCAAGTGGGAAGGGTAGTATGTTATGGATGCAGATAGCTAAGAGTTTATGAGAAGGACTACCCTACCCCTGACTTAGAGTTAGCTGCTATAGTATTCGCGCTTAAGACTTGGCGCCATTATCTACTTGGAGAGAAGTTTGAGTTGTACACCGATCATAAATCTCTCAAGTACTTGTTCTCGCAGAAGGATCTCAATTTGAGGAAACAAAGATGGATGGATTTCCTAACATGCTATGACCTTGAGATTACTTATACCCCTAGTAAGGGTAATGCAGTGGCAGATGCATTGAGTAGACAGAGGATGATGTTTAGGCCTTTGTTTGTGGAGAGGAAAAGCTTGGAGTTCATATCGACTTTTGATTTTAGACCGTCCACCGAGTTTACACCTGGTTTATTGGCATCACTAGAGGTGCGACCTATATTTTGGATCAGATAGGAACTTCACAACGAGAGGAACCACGGATTTCAGACATCTTGGATAGGCTCAGTAGAGGGGAGACTTCTAGTCAACTCAGTAGATATTCCACAGACGATAGAGGGTGGTTGCCTCGAGATGGAAGGCTTTGTGTTCCCCGAGTTAGGAGTCTGCTGAAGACAATCCTTGAGGAAGCCCACCATTCAAAGATGAGTATACATCCAGGCGATGATAAGATGTATAGAGATATGAAGAGGGTTTTCTTTTGGACTAGGATGAAGAAAGATGTTGCAGAGTTCATTTCTCGATGTTTGATTTTCCAGCAAGTAAAAGCTGAGCAAAAGAATCCCGGTGGTTTACTTCATCCTCTAGACATCCTACAGTGGAAGTGGGAGAGCATCTTTATGGATTTCATTGATGGTTTGCCTTGATTAAGAAAAGGCAATACCAGTATGTGGGTTATAGTTGACAGGCTTACTAAGAGCGCTTATTTCATTTCGGTTAAGAGTAAGAGAATGGCGACGTGGTTGGCATCGGTTTATCTTCATGAGGTAGTTCGTCTACTTGGAGTACCTTCCAACATAGTGATTGATCGAGATCATATATTCACAAGTGAGTTCTGGAAGAGTCTGCAAGAGGCACTTTGTACACAATTATGTTTGAGCACTGCATATCATCCCCAGACTGATGGACAGACGGAGAGGATGAACAGAGTTCTAGAGGATCTTTTGAGGCTGTGTATACTTGACTTTGGAGGGACTTGGGAGGAGCATCTTCCATTGGTACAACTCACCTACAACAATAATTACCAGGCTAGTATTGGCATAGCACCCTTCGAGGAATTATACGGACGACCTAGTAGATCGCCGACTTGTTGGTGGGAGTCTACAGATAGACTTCTACTTGGACTTGAGATGATTAGAGAAACTTCAAAAAAGGTTGATCTCATCCGCGGATGCATGAAGATAGCTCAGGACCGACAGAAATCCTATGTAGATAGAAGAAGGACTGATATTGAGTTTGAGGTGGGAGACATGGTTTTCATCAAAATATCACCTTGGAGGAATGTGGTTCGTTTTGGATCGGAAGGGAAATTGGCACCGAGGTTTGTAGGACCATTTCCCATTGTGGAAAGGATAGGTCAGATGGTCTATAGGGTGAGACTACTAGAGAGACTGGCTGGTTTTTATGATGTTTTCCACGTTTCTCATTTGCGGAAGTACTTGCACGATACTGCAGAAGTGGAAGAGCCAAGCTTACTTGAGGAGGTAGAGGTAGAAAGGGAAGCGACGATTAGACAAGTACTTACCCGCATACTTGGATCAGAGGTTAAAATACTGCACAATAAGGAGGTTAAGTTAGTAAAAGTGCAATGGGGAGAGGACTACGAGAATGCAACTTGGGAGACTGAAGACAAGATTTGCGCTTCATATCCTTTCCTTTTTGACAGGACGTTCTTAACTTCTTTTTCCCAGCTTTCATTAATACTTATATCTATCATATGAGTGTATCCTATCGATCGAATCTTCGACCTTTAGGTAGAAAACCAATGGATGCAAACATATGTTTGAGGCATGCAATGATTGATGGATGCAAGTGTTTGCTAGTGGTTGCTTGTGGATGCATATGCACACACATTAGGCACTAGATCGGCTCAATCACTTACATATTGCATATGGATGTGTGTGCATTTTAAATTTTTATGGATGAAAATAGATGTATCATCATATCGATGTTGCATTTGAATGGATGATTATTCACACATATATAGCTTACTTGTTACATTAGGACTATCTGCATACATTTTGGATTCATGGCACTAACATACATTGCACAAAGGAGGTCAACTGAATCAGTAGACCACCTGATCTTTCACATTAGTATAGGGACATATACACACGCTTTTTCATATGTTCATAATCATTACAAATCTTTTAAGGACAATGATTCCACTAATTGGTGGATGAGTAGATGCATGATGGATGTTAGGATATACATTCTTCTTAACTTGGAGATTTCAGGGATGAAATCCTTTAAGTAGAGGAGAATGTAACACCTCGTATTTTAAAATACACTGTTAACAATAAATTAAGGAATAATTAAATAAATACTCGGAATTAACTGAAACAGACTGCACCATTGCATTCGTCTTGGAATTCTGGTCAAAATAGACACTTGGTTTACGTAAAACGGACATCATATGAAGAAGTTATTATGGTTAGAAGTTTGTATACGCATAAGAGAAATATATATATAAACAAATTAATCCAGAAATTCAATTTAATTCAAAAATCAAACGAGGCGGGAGGATACAGGAAATCGGCCCCTGACCCCTCAACAAGGGTGTTGACCCCAGGGTCAACCCCCCTAGGCGCACCTAGATGCTTTTCTGGCTTTGTTCGTCGGCTGATGGCTATATAAAGGACCTTATACCTATTGTTTTATTCATCTAAACCAATGGCGACTATGAGATGATGCTCCAACTCAGATTAAATTGGCCTTTTCTTCAGCAACGACGATTCCCACGTATTCAAAGATCGTTGATTCAACATCAACATGCTTTTCTTAGTTTTCTCAGATCCATTCTCTATGAGTTTATGTTGCTTTTAGATATAAACACCTAAAATGTAATCTTGACATATGTGTATATATATATGAATTTGGATCTAAAACTATGCCTAATCAGTTCTATTATCACATGTTCATCAGATCTGGTCTTATATGCCTATCTTGTCATTATGCCCAATTCTGTCACTATATGCTTATTCAATTGCTATGCCTATTTCTGCCATCATATGTCTATCTTGTTATTATGCTTATTTCTATTCTCTTCCATTCTTCTTTTCCCTTTTTATTTTATAGCCAGGCTACCTCCGAGCCTAGGCATACCACTGAGATATGCGAACATGTGAAATTGGAAATGAAGGGAAACGTTAAAATTAGGGCATAACTTGTATTGGGAAATCTGGGGCACAATTTGAATTGAAAACATGAATATGGATTTGGGGCATAAACCAAATTGTGATTAAAGATATTAATTTGGGGCATATGGTACATAATGAATATGACTTGGGAAAGGGGATGGAAACCTATAATGAAATAGGAATTGTTGTTAAAGAATGAATATGCCAAGACTTACAATAGTTAGAAACTGTAACCGTGCTTAGACACGAGGTTAGATTACACTTGTGGTAAAAGCCTGCCCGGAACCGCCTGACATATCCAGCATCCACAAGTGGTAAATCTAATGTGAAGGGTCTAAGTGCATAAACACGTGATGGTGCTAAGATACGAGGTTAAGTCTGACTTGTGGAAGAAGTCTGCCCAAACCCAACCGGCATATACAACATTCAAAGTGGTAGACTTAATGTGCGAGGTCCAGCGCATTATAACCATAAATGAATGTATGGTAATGAACTTGTAATACTTAACCTGTTTGAATCCATAAGGATTGCATGAATCTGTTAACTTGAGTAGGGGTTAAGTAGATTTGCTTGAATTAGTGGGAGGGTAAGTTAATCTTGTTAAATTTGTGGGGACGAGTTATACATATGAACCCGACAAACTTAACCAGTTAGGGTTATGCGATCTTATTAAACTAGTGGGCATAACCTGTCGAAACCCTAGTAGCCGGGATGCAAGCCTAGGGGAAGATTATATCATCTTGTGGGTGGGACCCGTATCAGTCAGTAACCTATATCGGTATCAAACGGAGAACCCCGAACTAGGTCGGGGTCAGGGCACACTTACTGAGCTAGTTATTAGAGGTCACTTGGGAGAATGGTGTCTGACGGCACGTTCCATCGGGCTCATGTGCCTGCATGGGTCCGCCTGCTCGGTAAGATAAGATGTTGTGACATCAGTAGATATAGCTGTGCATCTTGGAAATAATGGGGTTGCCACTTTAGGAAGTGAAACATCCTACTGTGGGGCTAGCACGGGTATTTATGGGTTAAGGAGCTGATCATTGGGGTAGTAATTAGGGCACATCTAGTCTCACCTGTTTAGGAGCCCGTTATTATCGTTGGAGGTAACACCCGTCAGTTCTGTTGGGATACCTGTTATTGTATGGGGTAAAACCTCTCACTAGATGTACACCTAAGTCTACCATCTTGTAATTGTTGGGATCATCTTGTTTTGTTTATACAAGTATTGGTGCAAAGAAAGAAAAGGTTTAGGGAAGCGCTATTTATTCTATTTTGTTTATCTTGTAATACCTGCCTTGTATGTTGTATCTCTCTTATCCAGTTTACATGCCTATCATGATGCTTTTACTTATTTATATGCTAAAAGTAACTGGACTCGCCAGACTTATGTCTAACCTATTTTGTTTCCTCTTCTTTCTCTTTTGTCCCCCCCCCCCCCCCAAGGTTCTCAGGGTGGGAATACTCAGGCTTGATCAGGATTCTTCTTTCATTCTTCTTGGAGCTGCTTAGATGTACTGCTTGATTTCGTATCTTCTATACTATGTCTATGTTATAGGGATTATGCTCTTTTTATGTTTATTACACTCTGATGATTTTAGTACAAGACAAAAGTTTTAAATTGATGTACTGGGTTGTATTCATTTCAGACCTATGATGTAACTATGTTTTGAACCACAATGTTTTCTGCTTAATAAAGTTTTAAATTTCGCTATTATTTTATATATGTCTTGTAATGTTTCCATTCTTGTTTACCTATAACGCTTCAAGAAACTTAATGCATTCTGATAAAGAGTGACATTAACGGACGTGGGGTGTCACAAGGTTGGCCTTCCTTATATCTAGTATTACTGCTAGTACTAGTGTTACTATCCATATTATCTATGTATCAAATAATTATTTTATGGTTAAATGATGGTCGTGCTCTGATACCAAATTAAAAGTCATGTATGACTTTAAGGATCTTTGTATATGGACTTCAGTGGAAATGACTACAATATACTAACTTAGATTAATACAATAGTTATGCAGGTAAAAATAAGCTAGATAGAATATTTCAAATAAATAAAAGCAGCAAGTAAGGACACCAGGAATTTTATACTGGTTCGGATTTCCCGTCCTACATCCTTCTTCGGAGTTCACTAACAACGCCCTCTCTTTACCTGGAGGAATAGGTCACAATACACCCGAGCACCAACAAGGATGCCCCCGCCTAAGCACCCACACAGGACTTCACAAATTACAAAAGAGTTTTGACTTTTGAATGTGTTCTCATATCAATACTGAATAACCAACAGTTAAATACACCTTTTCTATAATATTATCCTCAAGTATTTGATGTGTATGTGAAGATTGAAGGAAGTATGTTGCTTATTGAATCAAGAGATATGAAGTAATTTCAATGATTCAACAAGTAACTTGAATTTTAGAGAGCTTTTAGAATGCAGAGAGTATGGAGATGTAAATCAGAAATTAGAATAGAATAATTGAGAATCGGTTATTTGGAATTGAAGATTAAGTCGTTTATATAATACTAGAAGAGCAACAACCTTTCATGGATAATTGCAATGAAGAGATATGGCCATTTCTATTCAAAAATGAATAGAAATCTATTCATGAAAGGAGGTGACTCTTCATATAAATAGGTGCTATTTCGAATCAGTCGACTGATCTACATTTCACCAGTCAACTGGTTGATCAAAAGAATCATATATATATATATATATATATATATATATATATATATATATATATATATATGAAGAGAAACTAGTCGTTACTGGGCTTTGGTTCACTGACCAGTTGACCGGTCTGGTTTTCACCAGTCGACTGGTTAGTGAAATTAATCCAGTAAATGGCTACTTTCTAGCCATATGGTCATATATATATATATATATATATATATATATATATATATATGACACTTGGCTCTTCAATATGATCTTCATTCCTTTGTTGTCATGAATCGAAAATCTTGCAAATCAACATTCTCCCCCTTTTTTGATCGATGACAACATCTCGCGTTTTGTTAAAATATTGAATTGCTCCCCGGAATGTATGCTAGTATATATATTTAGCTCCCCTTGAATCTCTACAACATTTTGTAAGTTCATAGTATAATATATACTTATTGTGCGACTTCCTGTAACAAAATGTTAGCATATAGCACACATATTTGATATACTCGATATACTGATACACTATTACTGATACACTATTATCCCCCTTTGTCATCGATAAAAAAGAATTAATGCCATGAGAAAGCAGTAATCAATATATAAGTAATTAAAGCACCTTCAGGTGGTATTGGATCATGTGTATTTCGATAAACTGAATTTTATTTTCACACATATTTAGAAATACCAAAAATAGCCTTCTTTTTGTTGTGGTGTACTTGCAAAAAATATGATATATATACTTTGGTACCCACTTGCTTTGTTTGGGTCCAGGAGTTAGATGGAAGGTAGCCATACCCAAGAGGGTTTAATGGAACCTTTAATTTTTTTTTTAATATTAACTACTAATTCAAAATAATCATTGATATATTTTTCTTTGTTTCTCTAATTTACAAGAACCCAGATACTTAAGTATCACTATTGATATTTCTTTTCATACTTCTAGATTTATTATGAATATCTCTAGTCATAGAAGTATTCGAATTTCTGTAATAATTAGATCTTCATTGTATATTAGTACTAACAGTGATGATCCTATTGTACATAAAAGCACATCTGGTACTATTTCTATGATTGGTTTTATTATATCCTAAACCACTTTTGTCATGTAAAGGTCGAGATCTAGAAAAAATCATATTTAAATCATTTTGATCTTTATTGAATTTCGCGAACTTACTTGTACATGTATCAAATTTCATTCTAAAGTTGTGATTGACATTTTTCAAAAGAAATTTTGTTATTTTTTAAATCATCCATTTCCTTATTTAATTCAAAATTCTTCCCTTTTGAAGAACCATTCTCAGTTTTGAGACTCTGAATTATCTAAAGAAGATTGTAATTTTTCAAAATTTTCTTCTGAGTCAAAAATTTCATTTTGCAAAATATTATGATTAACCTTTAAAAACTCACATTCTTTAGATAATTCTAGATTCTTTTCAATTAAAGATCCATTCTCCTTTTTAAGAGGCAAAAACAAAGAACTAGAATTATTTAAAGAATCTTCTTAAGATGTATTTTTATTTTGTAAAAGTTCTATTTCCTTTAAAAGAACATTATTTTTATCTTCTAGCTGCTCATTTTCTTTTTGAAGGAAATATTTTTGAAAACCAAGCTCTTCTAAGGAATTTTCAAAAGATTTGGCTTGTTTAGCTAAAAATTGTTTTCCTCTTTTAATTTGGAATTTGCTTGCTCACAATCTTTAGACTTAGCAAAATAATTGCATTAAGTCTACCTAACTTTTAACAATTTTTCATGGTCTAACAGAAGATCTTTATATAATGAATTTATACATGCCGATTGTGATCTGACTTTAGCCATGAGACATTTGCTTCCTTGCCCCCTTGATTCTACTTGTTTGCTTTTCCATTTTTTAATCCCTTGACTAGACTTTTTTATTGCCATTTGTTCTAGAATGTTGTTACGATCTCTAGAACGTCAGGCTCTGATACCAAATGAAAAGTCATGTATGACTTTAAGGATCTTTGTATATGGACTTAAGCGGAAATGACTATGATATACTAACTTAGATTAATACAATAGCTATGCAGGTAAAACTAAGCTAGATAGAATATCTCAAATAAAAAAATAAATAAGTAAAGACACAAGGAATTTTATACCGGTTCAGACTTCCCATCCTACGTCTAGTCCCGAAGCTCCTCTTTGGAATTCACCAACAACGCCCTCTCTTTACTTGGAGGAATAGGTCACAATACATCCGAGCACCAACAGGAAGTCCCCGCCTGAGCACCCACACAGGACTTCACAAATTACAAAAGAGTTTTGACTTCTGAATGTGTTCTCATATCAACACTGGATAGCCAGCGGTGTTGTCATGAATTAAAAATATATATATTGGAATCCATGCATTTGTGTTATACTGTGAGGATAGATTTTAACATATTTCTAACACAACTAAGTACTTATATATATAGGAATTTAGCTCTTCACTTTGATCTTCATTTCCATGTTGTCATGAATTGAAAATATCGCGGATCAACAAAAGATTGATGTTCAATAGGTTTAGTTATAGTCCTTCCGCATCACATTAACTACCGATGACAGGTACCCGACGATACTGTCCTTCATTTAGTCTTGACTAGCCTATCTATAGGCTAATCGTTGAATTGCCCAAATGCCATACTGCTACAGCCTTTTGATTGCCAAACTACAATTACAGTCATGGTATACTCATCAGGTAGTAACGTGCAGACCCAACCTCTACGAGTATAGCCTGAGCATGCATAGCAACAGAGGACCACCATGAAGTACCTTATCACGTCTCTCGGAAGTCGCGTGCTTCCTTCCAATCCTGCAGAGCCAACAAGTGGAATATCAAGTAGAAGAATCAAATGGACGTGCTCCTTTCATGCCTCCAGACACCTCAATGATCTACCCCATTGGGTTCTTTACCTTCAGACATGCAGAGTGGTTCAAGCGCCTCATACTAATGTGTTACTATACCTTATGTCTAATCGTTTAATCATGCACTTGCTTTATCTTATCAGCTTACCAATTAACTTGATTATCCACGTTTTACCTTTTATTCAAGTTATCAGGTTTTCTCCGAGCCTCTTATATCTCTAAGGAATGGACCCCTTTTGCTTATTAATTTAGTGGTATAAATTAACACATTTACGTTCATTAATAAGCCCATAACTTGTTATTCCCTAGATTGTAATTAATGGAAGTACTATACAATCATCTTACATTATTACCATGTCATTTATTGTCTAATTCCAGGTTTATAGGTTACAATAACATGTTCTACTCAAGGTATAACTAGCTATATCTCACTACAATCAACATGTTTTATGTTAACATGTAACTTACTACATATAATTAAGTACAGATCATTTCATTTCTGTAACACCCCACCTCCGCTAGGGTCACTCAAAAGGGAATGCACTAGTTTTGGAGGGGCATTATTGAGGTAAACAAATACAGAAATATTACAAGACAGAACATAGATAAAACAGCGGAAGGATCAAAAGATAAATTTCATTACTTTCAAAAAGAGTCAAAACATTTTACATTCAAAGTACCAAATAGCCAAAGTCATTATTTTCCATTACAACAAATTCTGTCTTGCATAAATAAAGAAGCATAAACTTAAAACAACAAAAGTAGCTTAATTCCCCAAAGGTAGCAGAAATGCAACCATAGCATAGCTCAAGATCAAACTGTACATGAGCTGAACTGAAAGCAAGCGAAATCCAAGCTAAGTGCTAGAGTTTCCTCCCTGAGATCCCGGGGGGGTGGGACGAAAGAAAACGGGTCAGTCATAAAGACTGGTAAGTCCTAGTGACTTTCAGCATAAAAACAGGTAAAGGTAACATGACATGTATAAACTGAAAGTAAACATAAGAATGCTGTCAAAATGGGCAAGATAGACATGATAATTCAAGTTTAAATCAAGTTAGCATCGCATGTTCAAGGTTCGCTGCAACAACTGTACTAGTATCTCAAACCCATGTCATATATTAACCATGAAATGATCCCTTGGCCCAATATCATGAAATGACCCATTACTAGGTCCAATGGAACGATCCACTAATCGATCGGCTCCCTAAAAGTTCTAGCTCGTCGTGTGTCTGTGTCATACGACCCTATCACGAATGTAGTCACCTGTGCTAGGTCCACCGTAGGGTGTATCAAGCCCTAGGGTGCCAACCACCGACACGAATCAAGCATGCACAGGTAAACCTACTGATGCCCAATGCCTGCTTTTTCAACTCCGGACTACGTGCACGACCATAGTCCTCCTGAACCTACACTGGCGCACCAACTCAGCCGTCGTTCTGGTCGCTTACAATCAGCCCAGTAATCGTGCCCCACCCTGCCTAGTTCCAAGGTACCATGATACATCTAGTGGGTTACTGCTGAAATGGACCGCGTAACTAGGGTTTTCGTCCAATAGGTTAAGTGTTGTCATTTAAATTCGTGACTTAACCCTTATCAGTCTAGCATGTCAAGTTGGTTAAGTGTTGTCATTCAAGTTCGTGACTTAACCCGCCTACGTGTCATGTCAAATTTGACTAAGTGTTGTCATTCAAGTTCATGACTTAGCCCTACGAATCATGTATCAAGTTGGTTAAGTGTTGTCTTTCATGTTCATGACTTAACCCTATCATGTGGCATTAATTCGTTAATGCACCCTAACCTCTCACATCAGACCTGTTGTTGTGGTCACTGGATATGCCGGGCGGTTCCAGGTAGATTTACACCACAACTCAGTCTGACCTCGGGTTTCAAGCGTGATATGACCAACTACCCACATTGGATCCTATTGTTTGTAGTAACTGGATTTGTCGGGCGGTTCCGGGCATAATTACACTGCAAACTCAACCCAACCTCGAGTTGGCCATTTTCAAGTTCATTCTAGTGTTATGTTCATGTTCAAATTTCATATCAAGTTCGTGTCAAGTTTCAAGGCAAGTTTGATGTCCATATCCAGATTCAAGTTATAACAATGTTCATGTTTCAATTTATGCCTATTATCAAGTTCATGATTCATGTTCATAACCAATTCATGTTTTGCCTAATCTACCCAAATCGTATTCCCATCGTATGTAAATGTAAATCGATCTATATTACAAGTAAATCCAAATCCCGAAATAAAGGGAATAACATCAAAACTATGATAGGAAAAAAGGACGAGCATAAAGTGATAAAAGGGATTACAAGTCTAGCATGATATAACTTGAGATAATTGGTTACAACATCACTAGTATATGGAATAATAGCCTCAAAACATTAGGATTTCAAATCTAGTATGATAAGGTGATAGTCATGATAAAAATTGACATAAGGTGATAGTCCCAAACTTGTGAATAATAACTGATTCAACATCACAGGCATGATAATATTATGGACATGAAAGGATTCGATTTACAACATGAATAGGCCCAAATTAATCTCATAGCAATATTCCCAAAAGTCAAGATCCAAGATGAACAAGAATAGATATGAATCAATTATCATACATAGATCCAATTCCAATTTATAACATGAATAGGCCCAAATTAATCTCATAGCAATATTCCCAAAAGTCAAGATCCAAGATGAACAAGAACAGATATGAATCAAGTATCATACATAGATCCAATTCCAATTTATAACATGAATAGGCCCAAATTAATCTCATAGCAATATTCCCAAAAGTCAAGATCCAAGATGATATGAATCAATTATCATATATAGATCCAATTCCAATTTATAACATGTCCATATTAAGTTTATAGTTTTTATCTAAAAGTAACTTGGACTTACAGATCGTGGTCTAAGAAATTGAGATGCAGAAGTTGAATTTATAAACTAGTCGTCGAATAGTTGAATCGTTGAATCTTGATTTGATTGTAGAAGCGAATCCCCAATATGCAATTCCTAGCCGTAGTCTTCAAGAAATAGTCTTCGTGTTATATTTTAATTTATCTTAATTTAATTTAGAGGAAGAAGAAGAAGCCATGTCCATCAAGAATTTGTGCAGCATAAGGTTAGAGAAGAATGGTGTAAAGAGAATGAGGATAGGAGGCTGTTTATATAGGATTAGGTGGACGAATCTAGACAGAAAATGAGACCATATACATCAGAATGAACCCAGGCTCAAAACTGGGCTTCAACACCAGGTCGACCCCCAGGACGACCATAGGGTCGACCTGGTCCCTGGGAGGTCGACCATAGGGTCGACCTGGTCCCTGGGAGGTCGACCATAGTGTCAACCCCAGGTCGACCTGGTCCTAGGTGGGAAAATTCCCGCCCAGTCCGCGCTGGAGTTTGAATTCGAATTTTGAATTCGAATTTCGAGCTGTTTTTTATTCTGAAAATTCCTGAAACTTCAGAGTGTCATATCTCCCTCACACGTACTCCGATTCTCGAAAACTCAGACTCATTTCCAAGCAGAATTTTGAGACGAACGCAATGGCGCAACCCGTTTCCCCTGATTCTTATTTTAAAATTTAATTCTGCATTGATTTATGGTTTTAACATGTTATTAAAATTCGGGTTGTTATATTCTCCCCTCTTTAAAGGATTTCGTCCCCGAAATCTTCAAGTTAAGAAGAATGCATCCTATCATCCAATCAACCATCTACTCAACCATCATCCACAAGCAACCATTGTCCTTAAAAGATTTCTAATGTTATATGAACATATGCAGAAAGTGTGTGTATATATTCCTTATCTAATGCAAATGATTAGGCCTGATTGATCTTCTTAATGCAAAATATGTTTAGTGCCATGAATCCAACATGTATGCAAATAGTCCTAGTCACATAAACACTATATGTGTGCACATACATTCATCCATATGCAACATTCACATGATAACACATTCAATTTCATCCATAAACAAGTATAAACACTCATGCATATGCAATATGAAAATGTGTCTGAGCCGATCTAGTGCCTAATGTGTGTTATGCAACCATGAGCAACCACTTGCGACCACTTGCAACCACTTGAAACCATTTGCAAACATCAACTATAACATGTTTTAATCACATGTTTACATCCAAAAGGGTTCTACCTAAGGTTCTCAAGATAGGATTGAGAAGATAAGCAAGATAAAACAAAGCATCAAGGAGAAGAAGTTAAAGATGTACCCCCAGAAGGTCCTGCTTGCGGGGCTTGCCCTTGCTTCTTAGGGCAGTTCTTCATGATATGTCTAGTATCACCACACTGAAAGCATGCTCCCATCTTCATCTTCTTCTTTCTAAAGTCCTGGACTATATGCCCCTCAATACCACAGAAGTGGCATTTTCTTTTCTCACGTGTCTTGTTATCATTATTGTTGTTGTTGTTCTTGCCTCCTTTCTCGGAGTTTACCTTCTTGTTTTGAGACTCATTTGCCTTGACCTCCTTCTTGCCATTCTTGTCTTCTTCATTTAAGAGCGCCATGTCCACTAACTTTTCGTATGTAGCTCCCATAGGTATGTGGGTCATAGCCAAGCTGTGAAGTGGCTCATTCAATCCCTTGACAAAACGGAGAGCCTTCTTATGAGGAGTATTCACTAAGTCCAGTCCAAATTGGGCCAGCTGATTGAATTGATTGATGTACTCCTTGACTGTCATACTTCCTTGCTTAAGAGATAAGAACTTTTCCAGCTGTAGACTTTGTTCAGCTTGTGAGAGGAATTTCATCTCAAACCTTATCCTAAAATCCATCCATGTTTCAACCGGCCTCTCAGCGTTAGTGACTTCCCACCAATAGGAAGCTTCGTCTTTGAGCAACCATACTGCCAACTGTACCTTCTGCCTATCGTCTACCTCGAAGATAACGAACAGATCCTCCGTTTCTTTGAGCCAGTTCCTCGCTTCTACGAATGATTCAGTTCCCTTGAAATCCTTTCCACCCATGGCCCTAAAATCTTTACAGATTTTTGAGAAAGCAATTGCACGGGGAAGGGGCGGAGGAGGAGGAATCGCTGCAGCTGGAGGAGGAATATCTGTTGGGCCTGCATCGTTGGCCCTAGCCTCTAAGCACCTCCTGAACCTGCCAGGTATTGGCATGCCCTCTGGAAAGTTAAGATTCCCAGACATGCTGAAATGAAAAAGAAGAGATTCAAAACGAGGAAACAAAGGATAGTGCTAATGGGTTTTGGGGAATAGCCTTTAAATAAAACAAGACTTTTCTTGAAAAATGCTTCTTTGTAAATGGTTTTGAAAATAATTTCAGAAGTTTTTTTTAAAAAAAAAAACTTTTGCCCAGTCTGGTAACCTTCTGCTCTGATATCAAGTGTAACACCCCACCTCCGCTAGGGTCACTCAAAAGGGAATGCACTAGTTTTGGAGGGGCGTTATCGAGGTAAACAAACACAGAAATATTACAAGACAGAACATAGATAAAACAACGGAAGGATCAAAAGATAAATTTCATGACTTTCAAAAAGAGTCAAAACCTTTTACATTCAAAGTACCAAATATCCAAAGTCATTATTTTCCATTACAACAAATTATGTCTTGCATAAATAAAGAAGCATAAACTTAAAACAACAAAAGTAGCTTAATTCCCCAAAGGTAGCAGAAATGCAGCCATAGCATAGCTCAAGATCAAACCGTACATGAGCTGAACCGAAAGCAAGCTAAGTGCTAGAGTTTCCTCCCTGAGAACCTGGGGGGAACGAAAGAAAAAGAGGCGAAAGAAAACGGGTCATTCATAAAGACTGGTAAGTCTAGTGACTTTCAGCATAAAAACAGGTAAAGGTAACATGACATGTATAAACTAAAAGTAAACATAAGAATGCTGTCAAAATGGGCAAGATAGACATGATAATTCAAGTATAAATCAAGTATAACAACACATGTTCAAGGTTCGCTGCACCAACTGTACTAGTATCTCAAACCCATGTCATATATTAACCATGAAATGATCCCTTGGCCCAATATCATGAAATGACCCATTACTAGGTCCAACGAAACGATCCACTTATCGATCGGCTCCCTACAAGTTCTAGCTCGTCGTGTGTCTGTGTCATACGGCCCTATCACGAATGTAATCACCTGTGCTAGGTCCACCATAGGTTGTATCAAGCCCTAGGGTGCCAACCACCGACACGAATCAAGCATGCGCAGGTAAACCTACTGATGCCCAATGCCTGCTTTTTCAACTACGGACTACGTGCATGACCATAGTCCGCCTGAACCTACACTGGCGCACCAACTCAGCCGTCGTTCTGGTCGCTTACAATCAGCCCAGTAATCGTGCCCCACCCTGCCTAGTTCCAGGGTACCATGATACATCTAGTGGGTTACTGCTGAAATGGACCGCGTAACTAGGGTTTTCGTCCAATGGGTTAAGTGTTGTCATTTAAATTCGTGACTTAACCCTTATCAGTCTAGCATGTCAAGTTGGTTAAGTGTTGTCATTCAAGTTCGCGACTAAACCCACCTACATGTCATGTCAAATTTGACTAAGTGTTGTCGTTCAAGTTCATGACTTAGCCCTACGAATCATGTATCAAGTTGGTTAAGTGTTGTCTTTCATGTTCATGACTTAACCCTATCATGTGGCATTAATTCATTAATGCACCCAACCTCTCACATCAGACCTGTTGTTGTGGTCACTGGATATGCCGGGCGGTTCCGGGCAGATTTACACCACAACTCAGTCTGACCTCGGGTTTCAAGCGCGATATGACAATTACCCACATTGTATCCTATTGTTTGTAGTAACTGGATTTGCCGGGCAGTTCCAGGCAGAATTACACTGCAAACTCAACCCAACCTCGAGTTGACCATTTTCAAGTTCATTCTAGTGTCATGTTCATGTTCAAATTTCATATCAAGTCGTGTCAAGTTTCGAGGCAAGTTTCATGTCCATATCCAGATTCAAGTTATAACAATGTTCATGTTTCAATTTATGCCTATTATCAAGTTCATGATTCATGTTCATAACCAATTCATGTTTTACCTAATCTACCCAAATCGTATTCCCATCGTATGTAAACGTGAATCGATCTACATTACAAGTAAATCCAAATCCCGAAATAAAGGGAATAACATCAAAACTATGATAGGCAAAAAGGACGAGAATAAAGTGATAAAAGGGATTACAAGTCTAGCATGATATAACTTGAGATAATTGGTTACAACATCACTGGCATATGGAATAATAGCCTCAAAACATTAGGAATTTAAATCTAGTATGATAAGGTGATAGTCATGATAAAAGTCGACATAAGGTGATAGTCCCAAACTTGTGAATAATAACTGATTCAACATCACAGGCATAATAATATTATGGATATGAAAGGAGTCGATTTACAACATGAATAGGCCCAAATTAATCTCATAGCAATATTCCCAAAAGTCAAGATCCAAGATGAACAAGAATAGATATGAATCAATTATCATACATAGATCCAATTCCAATTTATAACATGAATAGGCCCAAATTAATCTCATAGCAACATTCCCAAAATTCAAGAGAATCAATTATCATACATAGATCCAATTCCAATTTATAACATGAATAGGCCCAAATTAATCTCATAGCAATATTCCCAAAAGTCAAGATCCAAGATGATATGAATCAATTATCATACATAGATCCAATTCCAATTTATAACATGTCCATATTAAGTTTATAGTTTTTATCTAAAAGTAACTTGGACTTACAGATCGTGGTCTAAGAAATTGAGATGCAGAAGTTGAATATATAAACTAGTCGTCAAATAGTTGAATCACTGAATCTTGATTTGATTGTAGAAGAAAATCCCCAATATGCAATTCCTAGCCGTGGTCTTCAAGAAATAGTCTTCGTGTTTTATTTTAATTTATCTTAATTTAATTTAGAGGAAGAAGAAGAAGCCATGTCCACCAAGAATTTGTGCAGCATAAGGTTAGAGAAGAATGGTGTAAAGAGAATGAGGCTAGGAGGTTGCTTATATAGGATTAGGCGGACGAATCTAAACAGAAAATGAGACCAGATACATCAGAATGAACCCAGGCTCAAAGCTGGGCTTCAGCACCAGGTCGACCCCCGGGTCGACCATAGGGTCGACCTGGTCCCTGGGAGGTCGACCATAGTGTTGACCCCCAGGTCAACCTGGTCCTGGGCGGGAAAATTCCCGCCCAGTCTGCGCTGGAGTTTGAATTCGAATTTCGAGCTGTTTTTTATTCTGAAAATTCCTGAAACTTCGGAGGGTCATATCTCCCTCATACGGACTCCGATTCTCGAAAACTCGGACTCGTTTCCAAGCAGAATTTCGAGACAAACGCAATGGCGCAACCCGTTTCCCCTGATTCTTATTTTAAAATTTAATTCTGCCTTGATTTATGGTTTTAAAATGTTATTAAAATTTGGGTTGTTACAATTTCACTGTTATCTCAAGTTACCAGATTCATTAGCACACAATTGGCTATGTATTTCCTTCCTCTGTTTTATTCCACTTGAGCGAGTTTACGCTTATTATTAATTTCTCTTATTAGACTCCATATTTCTCATGTATAAGTCTACTTATAATAAGCCTACTACATTCTTTCTCATGAACAATGACTTTGCTTAACACAACCTTTTGTTGTTATTTACTTACTTACTTACTTATTCTCTTAACTAAGGTTTATCAATAAATTCGTTTCCATTTATTATAACCTACGTTATAATTTCCACTTGTCCCTAGGGCAAGCCAACCTATTATCTTCCATTCTCATTCATATATTCAGTTATAATAGTTTACATTCCCCATTAATTATTATTCTTTTTAGGTTCCTTAATATGAACCAACCTTTACTATTGTAACATCCATTTCTTTACCGTCTAGTACGTTTTTGCATGTACCATTTTATTATATTAATTACAATTAATGTCACTTATAAACCTAACAGTCATAGTCTCCTAAGACATTAATTGACAGCAAAATATCTTTATTTTATCAGTTCCAAAATATCTATTTATTGTACCCTAACAGACATTAGCAGTATATTCATTTATTTACTTATTGTCTGTTGTATACTTATATTTTTATATATGTTTAGGCACTAGGTTTCCCACATTAAGTCGACCACTTGTGGATGTTGGATTTGCTGGGCAGTTCCGGAAAGGCTTCTACCACCAGTTGAACTTAACCTCGTGTCTTAATATGGTTATCTGTAGTTTCCCAATTACTGTAAATTTTACATACAAATCAGGCATATCTATTCTTTTTCTATAATTTCCAATTTCACTGTAATTTGATTTAAAATATCCCATTTGTCATTAACAACATTTTATGTAACATATTCACTTTTATTGTAAATCTCACCAATTCAGTATTACATTAATTTTAATCCAATTAATAGATTCATAGAATAGATCTATACAACAATAATATTCTTAACATAACTGAATATGAATTATACCACAACTAACACAATTTACACCTATTTAACATGTTAAGAATGATGGGGAATGTAAATGGTAAATATACCATTATTTAAAAAAGTATAATTTAAATCCACTCACCTTACAACTTTCCCATCCTTGAATTTGATCCATATTTATTATTTTGTGGTCTTCCTAACTGAATATAATATTAAAATAACCACGGATTCACAAATCTGATGCTAAAAGGAGAGGAAAAAAAGGGAGACACCTAACAAATCAGATTCAAGAACTAACTTCAAGCTGATCAGAGTTCTAGATACCTATGTTGTAGATTTATGTCTCTTATTTTCAAACCTTGAATTAGAATCCCTAATATACTTTTTCTTCTGAAAAGGTTTGGAGAGGAAAGAGAATGGAAGAGCCTAGGTAGCATCTCAGAAAATATGAGTTCAAAGTTAGGCACTGCTAGTCTATTTATAGGCGTACAAGTAAGTCTAAACCATCGGATTTAATAAAATAAAATCTGAACCGTTGATATCAGAAATCCACGTCACACAAAACAGATCTGGCCCCGATCAGGTCGACCCCTGAGTCGGCCTACCTTAGAGGTGGGTCAACCCCTAGGTCGACACATGGGTCGACCCTTGTATGAGCTAGGTCGACCTATTCAGGGTCCAGGCGCATTTTTTGCTGCGTTTTGTTTTTTAGTTTTAACGTTAATAAATAACGTTAATTTTATTACTTGATATAACATATCTGATTTTGAACTTAATTAATAATGTTATTCACTTACTTAATATAATTCTTTTATTTTATATTATTATAGTATTAATTATATTTATTTTTGAATTTCGAATCTATGTGTATATATATACACACAATCTCTTGATTATTTAATTCATCAATAACATACCTTTCAATTCCTTGTCCTTTAATGGTTGTTTATTTAATGTAAATAATAACGCTATTAATTCATTATTTTATTCCCCTTTTTAATGCATTATTTTATTCCTCTTTTAAATGCATTGTTTTATTCTATTAACTTGCATATTTTATTTCAACATTAAAATTCTATGCATATATACATATTCATGCAATCTTTATTTCTTACCCATTTTATTATTTAATTAAATGCAGGGTGTTACGTTTTCGTACCATTAAGAAATTTCATCCCCGAAATTTGGTAAGGGTAATTCCTCGCACAATTTACAACCATCATGTGTGCACCCAACTTTTGCAACATTTTGTGCACTTGTGCACAGTGTAATACAACATAATAATACATGAATGTTACCTCCTATATGAATGCAAATTTTTCTTGAAAATCTTTTGAAAACGTGATGCACACATCCTAAATATATTGGCAATTTTTACATGGATGCAATATTTTGAAAATCAAAAATACTATTTCATCCAAATTTTCCCATATTCTTGCAGATCAAGAGCGTTGTTCATCCAATTTTTGCATCTAAAACACTACCATCCAACTTTAAATTTTCGAATTTTAGAAAAATCTAGTTTTCTAAATTTGATTTCTTATGTTACAAAAAGGTGGAAAACGGAAAACTTGGCATCTTCTGTTTTTCTTTGATATATCTTTTCTATCTGTACTTGGATTTTATGCAACTATTATAAAGATTTTCTATCTTCCTATCCAAGCACAGTTCACATAAGAAAATTTTATTCGTTATAGATTTTCTTTTTCAACTTATTTAGGAAAAACCCATTTTTATTCCCATTTCTCAACATTTTCCATTTTTCTCAGCTGTCATGTTTGTTGCTCTACTGTATTTGTTATATTCATTTTAGTTATGTCATTAGTATTTTCTTAGCTTATTTAACTTAATCCACTGATCTAAGTTTAATTTTCATCTAATCCTTCAACTAAAACAGGAAAACAAGCACTCTACACAGAACTACTAAGGGTTAAGAATCCTAGGACCATGTCCCCTCTGACAAAGAAAAGTCCAAACCAAAGGATTTAAACAATTACTTACCCTTTACCATCTAGTAGTCACCACTAGTCCTTGCTGTGTACTAACAGTCTTTTCCAAGCAACAACCTAGGCTCTGTAATGCTTACGCATTCTACGGGAATTTACCATTGTTCCAAAACAATCCTTGATATTCACTTCATAGCCTCAAAATGTTTCACATTCCTTCCTAGGTACTGATCCTTACCTACTCTACGATTTAAAAAAAACATGGTTTGGCTTCCTCATTTCATTTTTCTTCCAAAAATTAAATGTGTTAAAACTTTATTTCTTTCCTCGTTAAAACTTGATTTTACCAAACCATAAAAATATGTCATCCCAAAAAAATGCAAAACACCATATTTTTCAAATCACAAAAACTGGAGTAGACAAGGATAACTACTTATCTATCAATTTCACAACCATTCATGTTTATAATATCGGTTCAATTACTTATATCTTGGTGCAAACATCTACTCTATTATTAATTCTTACAACTTATTTTACTCATCCATCAAAGTTTCATGTCAAAACAACTGGCAAAAATCATTATCAGAAGAGTAGAGATTTCAAAATTTTCTTTACCAAAAATTTTAGTTTTTGACAAAAAATGCAACCTTTTCTATGCATTGCTTGTTAATCCTTCCACACATTACAGTTTAAAACTAGAGAGCTATACATGCTATATAATATGCACATTTTTCTGAGAGAAATCATTTTAAACAAAAATTTCACAAGAAATCACCATTTCTAAAGTATACCCATTATCTTATTTTTCTTCAAAACCCAATATATACTTTTCAAATATGATTCTTACATTTTTTTTTAATCTTCAAAATTATCCCTTTTTTGTTTCAAAAATTGCTTCTACACAATTTAGCTAGTACATATTTTAAAATTGTAACTTTTTTAACATCAAAAATTGAAAAACACCATGAATTATTACCCAAAAGTTTTCATAATTTCAAGTTCTCAAAAGTTAACAATGGGGCCAGACTCAAAGTGGGTTTCCAACTTAGCTAAACTTTACAAGATATCCCCATGAAGTCATTTCTCTCATATATATATTCCTAATCCATTTTCCTCTTTTTACACTTTTCCAATTTATAAGGCTCAACTACCAAAACCTACTAATTCAAAGTACTAACATACGGGATACATCTTTCTCCAATACAAAGTGCATCATATGCTTTTCACCCAAACCATCTAAGGGTCTCAAATTTCCATAATCTTTCCTTTAGCATACATAACTGATATTTCAACTCTTTGCATAAACTGCTCTTCCTATTTAGTGGGTTCCATTATGGATCTAGGTTTATATATATAATATATTTATATTTTAAAAATACAAATACGTTTAGTCACTATCTATATAAGAATCTGAACCTAAGCTCTGATACCAGATGTAACAACCCTAATTCCAACAAATCGTTTTTTTTCAAAAATTCCAATCTGCCGAAACTTGAGTTGGCTTGTCCAGTATCCTGTAGAAAAGACAGAGATAATAAATATCAGAGCTCAGAAAACATCTCACAACGAAATGGAATAAAATATAATATTATTAAATATAGCCTTACCAAAATAATAGTACTGCCTAACAAGTATTCAAAGCTATCATATCTCTACCATAAACCTAATCGGAGAGTATGTTATGAGGTGGGGGTCAGAACACAAGTTTTGGTGACTGGATTTAAATTACACATCCTGAGATAACCCTACACATATCGTTCAGTTACATTTTCTTGTTTATTATGTTATGTTGGGTTAATAGCAATCAAAGCTTTACATATACGTTGTACCCTCCTCGCACGGTCTCCGCCGTCATGCCACAGAAGCATATACAACCTTCATCCTATGCCGAACGACGTGCGGATCCCCATATTACCCGCCATGTTCCGCACAAAACTACCATTGCTATGCTATGTAAGAGGACGGACGGCCGTATCCAATTTCCTCGGTTGAATGAAGTCTGAATACAGAGTAATGCCCTAACGCTTACGATACACCACCCGGTGCGGTGTGCATGTACCTAGACCCTCACACATACGTTTTGTCTACTGCCTCGGTCAAATCAGGTTTCAGCACGGAGTAATGCCCTTAGGTCTATGATACACCACCCGGTGCGGTGTACATGTTCCTAGACTCTCACACGTACATTCTTTCTACTGTACACCAAATCTTGTAATAGGCCAGCATCTGAATGGATGGAACTCGGTCGGGAGCTTTCCCATATCTATATAGGTCTGTTAAAAAGGCCTAAAGTACAAATGTAACACCCCGTATTTTCTGAGAATATTAAAAGAACGAATCAGAGAATACTTAATTTTTAAAGTGAGAATTAAGGGAAACGGGTTACGCATATTCTGGAAACAGAAATTAAGAAGCTACGCAAATCATGAAGCTAAGACAGTCAGAGCAATATGGAATGAAGCTCAAGAAGATGCGACTTCGAAGACTGAAGACTAGATACGCGCATCATACCCTTTTTGAGGGTATACCCATGATTCCTCTTTTTCTGATTTATTTGCATGCTAGTCTTTTAAGTATACCCTATCGATCCTAGCCTCAATCCTTAGGTAGAAGCTAATGGATGTAAACATGTGTTTGAAACATGTTATGATTGGTGGTTGCAAGTGGTTGCTAGTGGTTGCTCGTGGATGCATATACACACTTTAGGCACTAGATCGGCTCAGTCACTTTCATATTGCATATGCATGAATGAATTTTTATATATATGAACTAAAAATTGATGTGTTATCATATAGATGTTGCATTTGTATGAATGTTGTGCACTCATGTAGAAGTTATAAAGTACGATTAGGAAAAATTGCATACATGATGGACTCATGGCACTGACATAATTCGCATTGAGGAGGTCAGCTGAATCAGTAGAGCGCCTGATTTTGCATTAAATAAGGATATATACACACACACTATGCATATGATCATGAAAGCATTAGAAATCTTTTAAGGACAATGGACGCCTATAATTGAATGGTTGAGTAGATGGATGTTGGATGTTAGGATATGCATTCTTCTTAACTTAGAGATTTCGGGGACGAAATCCTTTAAGGAGGGGAGAATGTAACACCCCGTATTTTATGAGAATATTAAAAGAACAAATTAAAGAATACTTAATTTTTAAAGTGAGAATTAAGGGAAATGGGTTACGCCATTGCGTTCATCTCAAAATTCTACTTGGAATAGAGTCCAAGTTTTCATAAATCAGACTTCGTATGAGGAAGTTATGGCCCTCAGAAGTTTCAGGAATTTAAATAAATTAAAACATGTAACACCCCGTAATTTTATAACATTAAAATTCAAAAATTAAAGTATACTTAATTTTTAGAAGAAGAATTAAGTGAAATGGGTTGCACTATTATGTTCATCTCAAATTTTTTGGTCAAGATAGACATTTGGTTTGCATAAAACGGGTAACTTATGAAGAAGTTATTAAGCTTGAAGTTTGTATGCATATGAGAGAAATATATATATATATATATATAATATTCAAAAAAAGTTCAAAACAGCGAATCGGGAGGGGGAATAGCCGAACCGCACCATTTTTGGAGTCTACCCGAGCCTTGCTGGGTCGACTAGCGGTCGATCCAGAGTGTTTGGCTGTCAACCCATGACCCGATTCTCCCTAAGGGCTGATGTGGCATCTGAGTGGTCCTGATGGTTCTGGTTATCCCTAGGTTAATCCGACGGCTCTTATTAAATTAAACTTCTACAAAACCACTCCAAAACCCCTAACCCTAATCACATTAATTCATAACAAGAGCCGCCATGCCGTCAATGGAGAACCTAAAGTAGCCGCCATACACTTTCAACCCTAAAGCAAGATGGAAGCTTGAATCAAAATCAAATCAAATCTAAATAACGATTAGTCTACATCAAAGGCGAGCAAATCAGTTTCAGAATACAGATCCCAGAAAGACAAGACTATTCTTTTTAATTGTGAGTATGATAGCTTTCACAAATTAATTAATTAATTTAATTATGATAAGATATAATTGGGATTATGAGAATATGATTTTGAATCATGTGATGTAAATTATATGTATGTTTGTGGTGTTGAATCATATGTTAGTCGTATGCAAGTTGGATCATATGTTAGTTCTTATGTGAATCTTATGCAAGTTGAATCATATATCTTATGCAAGTTTGTGATGATTGGATCATATATTCATGTATGAATCTTATGCAAGTTTGGGTTGTTAAAATATATGTGAGACATATATATGCATATTCTAGTTTATGTGACATTAACCTTTATGTCTAGATCCATATGCAAGTTTACATGTTTATGTTTAGACCCATATGCAAATTTACATCTTTATGTTTAGATCTATATGCAAGTTTACATCTTTATGTTTAGATCTATATGCAAGTTTGCATCTTTATGTTTAGATCCATATGCAAGTTCACACCTTTATGTTTGGATCTATAGCAGTACATAAGTTATGCAAGTTTATGCCCATTACCTATGCTAGTTTTGTATCATATGCTAGTTTGAATGAAATTCATATGCAAGTTATTGGCTATGTAATCTTATGTCATGATCCTTAGATCTATTTTATGTGTTATGTGATGTTGTTTTTCTTTTTATAAGTTAGACTATTTGCGAGTCTAACATATGTCATATGAAAACGTACGAATAGCGTGGGGATGATGGGATAATATTGAATATACATAAATTGTGAATTGGCATAAAATGGCCTTAAAAGGCATATAATTAATTTGAGACATTAATTGGCATAATTGGTGTTTATGGACATAATTTTGAGAGACAATTATGGACATAAATAAATTTGGAATTTATTGACAAATTTGAATAGGGATATTAATCCAATTTGGGGTTAAATAAAGATGTGTAATAATTAACCGCCTAAGACACGAGGTTAGACTCTTTTGTGGTTTAAGACTGCCCGGACCTGCCCAGCAAATCTAGCAGCCACAAATGCAGTCTAATGTGAGAGGTCAAAGGCACAAATTAAATGCGTAACAATTGTAAAGACATGAGGTTAGGCTCGTTTGCGGTATAAGACTGCCCGGACCCGCCCGGCAAATCCAGCAACCGCAAATGTTAGCCTAATGTGGGAGGTCTTTACAAGGTTACGGTTCTAATGAATTAAGTAACACTTAACCAGATAAACATGTGGTGGGACATGGGGGGTTAAGTGGGTGCCTTGGGTGGCATGTGAAATTAAGTGGGTGCCTTGGGTGGCATGTGAAATACGATTAGATGCACTTAACCAAGATTGAAACATGTAAGAAGACATGAATAAGAATGGGGTTAAGTAGGGAAACCTTAGTGGGGACCAAGCATAGGTGGAAGGCTTGTGTCAAGCATGGGGGCCATTTTCAAACCAGTAACCCATTAAGTATCTTTGTGAGCTCGACCCAGGTCGAGGACGGGACATGCTTACTGGATTTGATTGTAAGAGGTCAAAACGGGCTAGTGGTGGCAACGCAAGTCCAACGGGGTCATGTGCATGCGTGGGCCCGGGCTGGTAGGTAAGACGTTGTTGCATCTTGTAGATATAAGCCGTGCATCTTTGGCGATATCTGGTTGCAACTTTGGGGAGTGATACACCCCACTGTGGGACCAGCACGGGTATCTACGAGTTAGGGAGCCGATCAAATGGGGGTAGTGGGTACAACTAGTGGAGATAGGGGCAGACGACACCTATGAAGGCAGCTAAGGGTACACGAAACTACCATTATCATTATTAAGTTCTATAGGCGGGATCAACTTTTAGGGTGACTAGTGGTGGTGCAGTATAGTAATTATCCTATAGTGATTAGGAACGAGATTAACGCCAAAATATTCCTCTTATTTGCTTTGTTATGCCCACTTGTTTCATGGTCATATCTTATCTTACTAGTTTATGCCTTATCCTTGTTACTTTAATAATTATATTGTTAAATTATTATACTCGCCAGACTTTATGTCTGACTCCCTTGTTTTCGCCTCTTTTCTTCCTTCCTCCCCCCCGGTTCTTAGGGTGGGACTAGTACTAGTGGAGCTTGATCTCGGATCTCTTTCTCTCTATTTTGGAAGTGCTTGGATTGCTGAAAGTAAAGTTCAGCTCATCTCTTTTATGGCTACTTGTGTTGGGGTTTATGCTTTTTATTTTATGTACTCTGAAACAATTTATCAAGATGGATATTAAGTGTACTTGGTTTATATGAAGTTGTTGTAATCAAACTATTTCTCAGCTGCAATAAAAGTTGTTTTAAAATTTTCAAGTACCATTATGTATATCTGTCTTGTTATATTCTGTTCTATACACTAAATACGCTCCATGGAAGTTAATGTATTCCCTTTGTGAGTGACATTAATGGACGTGAGGTGTTACAAAACAGCTCAGATTTAAATTCAAAATTCAAATGAAAACAAAGAAGTGGGCAGGGCGGGATTTTTCCCGCCCCAGGCCAGGTCGACCGGGGGTCAACCAGAGGGTCGATCTCCCCTATACAGGTCGACCTGGGGGTCGACCTGTCCCCTCACCTAGATCCAAACAGTGACGATTTTCTGACCTGTTGCTGAGTCTTTTCTGACTTGCTGCTGAGTCACTTGGGCATAGGTGGCAATTCTGGATGACCCTATCTAGTCTGGACGGTTGTGATTGCTCCTAGGATGATTTAACGGCTCATATAAGTTTAAACCTCTATAAAAGCAACCCTAGTCCTCAACCCTAAATCACACAAATTCATTCCAAGGATCCACCATGTTGTCCATGATCGTCCTAGCCTAGCCACCATTTCTTCTTCAACTAGAAAGCAAGTTAGGAGCTACGAATCGAATCAAATCTAAATTAGAGAATCAATAGTCTACTTCAAGGGAGAGCTATTCAGTTTCAGAAAAAAGATTCCAGAAATACAAGAACCATTCTCTTTTTGTAAGTTCAAGTTACTTTCAGATGTGAATTCTTAATTGAAATTCTTGGCATGTAATAATCTGGATCTAAGCTATACTTGATTATGAGATAATCCTTTCAGATTTATCAAATCTAATCTGTTAGATTTATGCCTGCGATGTTATTCAAATCTAATCCATTAGATTTATGCCTAATGTAAGTAATCCTTTCAATTGAATCTGCGCTTGTATATGCCTTTGGGAACCATTGTTGACTATGGAATTGGTCCAATTATATCTATCCTTGTTGTTTATCGGAATCGTAATCCTGTTTAAGTTCATGATATAACTCTTGTCAAACCTATATGTCTGTGACGGTTCACGATGATATTCATATCATATCTATATGCCTGCAATGTATTCAATGAAAAACTTGTCAATTTGGCATATAAAATTTATTGGACCAATAGTTCTTATCGTTATATGCCTATTCTTATGCCTCTTATGTTCCACATTATTTCTCTGCTTAATTTATGAATCTTGAGTTGAATCTCAAAATAGTACGTTACGAATGCGTACGTTATGAATGCGGGGGTAGTTGGGTATAGCATAAAATTTACATTATTTGGCATAATTTGGAACTTGTATTATGGCATGACTGTTAAGATGCAATTTGGGGTAATTTGACATGAATTATGGAATATGTAATTTGACATATTGAACATAGAATTGGTATGAACGAAAAAGTATGTAATTTGGCGTGAAAAATCTAGTTTTGGGCATAAGTTGTAAAATAGAATATTAAATCTAGATTGGGCAATTCTGTTATTTGGAACGCCAAGCATAGTGTATATTTTGATTTTGGAGCATGACTATTATTGTAAATTTAGGGAAGATTGGGTATAGCCAATTTTGATTAATAACTTGAAATTGGAAATTTGTTGGGCATAACTTGGGAATTGGAAAATGACTAGTTTTGGTGAATTTGGTAATTAGCATGTAAAATCTGAATTTGGGTATATATAGTAAATGTGTAAAATAAATATGAACATGCCTAACCCGAGGTTAGATTGAGTTGTGGTGTAAAACTGCCCGGAACCACCCGGCACATCCAGTAACCACTACAATAACTATCTAATGTGAGAGGTTAGTGCATCATGCCCAAGAAAAACCCGAGTTTAGATTGAGTTGTGGTGTAAAACTGCCTGGAACCGCCCGGCACATCCAGTAACCGCAACAACACATATCTAATGTGAGAGGTTGGTGCATTAGTAAATAAATTAATGCTAATGAACAAGACATGCTAAGAAATGACTAGGGTTAAGTTAATAGGAAACACTTAACCAGTATAGCATGATAAATGAGTAGGGTTAAGTTAACAAGAAACACTTAACCAATATAACAAGATGAATGACTAAGGTTAAGTTAATAGGAAACACTTAACCAGTATAGCATGATCAATGGGTAGGGTTAAGTTAATAAGAAACACTTAACCAATATAACTTGATTTGTGGTAAGGTTAAGTTAAAACAAGAGGGAAACACTTAACTAATCCAACATGATAAGTGAGGAGGGTTAAGTTAATAAGAAACACTTAACAAACATGGCACGATGAATGGGAAGGGTTAAGTTAACATGAGAGGGCAACACTTAACCAATATAACTTGATTTGTGGTAAGGTTAAGTTAACACAAGAAGGCAACACTTAACCAAAGTAACACGACAAGTAGGTGGGTTAAGTTAACTTGAATTGATTGATGACACTTAACCAATACAACATGATGAACACATGGGGTTAAGTTGACAAGAAACACTTAACCAATCCAACACGATAAGCGAGGAGGGTTAAGTTAATAAGAAACACTTAACCAACATGACATGATGAATGGGTGAGTTAAGTTAACATGAATGGACAACACTTAACCAATATGACATAATGTGTAGGAGGGTTAAGTACATATCGGGTTGGTGGGTAATATTAGTAAATATAGGCCCACAAAACTTAACCATTAAATAAACATGCTTGAATCAGCAGGAGGGTTAAGTACATCTCGTGTAGGTGGGTAATATTAGTATATATGGGTCCACAAACTTAACCATTAAATAAACATGCTTGAATTGGTGGGAGGGTTAAGTACATCCCGTGTAGGTGGGTAATATTTTTACATATAGGCCCACAAACTTAACCAGTAGGAAACCCTAGTAATGGGGACCCATTTCAGCAGTAACCCACATAGATGTATCATGGTTCCCTGAACTAGGCAGGGTGGGGCACGATTACTGGGCTGATTATAAGCGGTCAAAACTACAGTAGGGGGTACGTCAGTGTAGGTTCCGACGGTTTATAGGCGTACACGTACTCCGGAGTGGGAAAAAGCAGGCACTGGGTACTAGTAGTTATACACTGTGCATCTTGAATCGTGTGGGGTTGCTATCATAAGGATTGATACACCTTATGGTGGGACCATCACAGGGTATCTACATGCAAGAGAGGGCCGACTAACACAGACACAAGAGAAATTAATACAAGCAGGGAGCCAATCGACAGGGTAGTAAAGGTACATCTAACACATTCATGGAAATTATGCAGATTGAGGTGGAATCCTCATAATAGATGTACACCTGAAGGCTACCACAATTGCGGGGATTGGGATCATATTACAATATGATCATTTTATATAGATTACCAGTTGGGACACTAGTTAGGTGGTGCAGAGATATAAAAATCAGAATAACAAGGTAGTAGCAAGGCAGAGAAAGAGTAGAAGCGCATTCAGTTTATCCTGCCTTATCATATCTATACTAATCGTATGTTATCTTGTTATCCTTGTTCTCACGGTATTGTCTTATATTCAGTTTATTCATGTCATGATGTTTTTGCCTGTTTATATGCTGAAAGTCACTGGACTTACCAGACTTATGTCTGATGTAGTTTTGTTTCGCCTCTTTTCTTCCCCCTCCCCCCCTGCCCCCAGCTTCACAGGGAGGAAATGTTACCACTTAGCTCAGTTTTCTTTCCAAGCTCGAAGATAGTCGATGTATTGCTTTGGACTCTCTCTTCCACTGCTATGGCTGGTTCATGCTTTATTGGGGAATATCATTGTTATTTTTATGCTTCTTTTATATTTGGAAGTTTTAAATCAAGACAGTAGTTCTATGTATTACTTTTAAGTATGATTAAGACAACTATTGTAAAAGCTTGACTGAACCACTTTGTTTATAAAATGACTTTATTTTCTGCTGCTTTATTTGTTTGTCTCTTAATTTATCTTCATCTTTTACCTAAAATGCTCCACCGAAGTTAAGGCATTCCCTTTGTGAGTGACCTTAATGGAGGTGGGGTGTTTCACTTGGTATCAGAGCTGAAGGTTACTGGATCAGATAAAAGATTTGAAAAATTATTTTCAAAACGGTTTTAAAAGAAGCATTTTCAAAAGAAAGGTTTTGTTTAAAGGCATATTCCCCAAAGCCATATGCACTATCTTTTGATCCTCTGTTTGAATCCTTGTTTCCTTCTTTCCTGAGTCTCTGGGGTTCCTGGATTTCTGGGAGGTAAGCTCATCGCGACATGGTTCCGTAGGCTCGATGAGACTATGACACATGTCAAAGGGCGAAAAAGTGCCCAACCTCCATCCATAGTCGTAGTAGTTTCACCTACAGCTAATTCTCTTCTAAGCTTTGTAGGGTTTCTCGTGCGATGGAGGCAACGTACGAGAGGCTTGTCAACACGGTTCACAAAGGAGGTAAAGAGAAAGAGGCCAAAGGGGAAGAATCACAAACAAGGGATTGGAATATAAGAAGGGCGGAGGAAATAATAGATCCCGCAACAAGAGGAAGTATCTTTTCTGCGGTTTAGCAGGTCATTTAATTGAAGGAAGTAAAAGGCAAGTGGTTGTTTTCAGCATGGTGAGGCAGGGCATCTTATCAAGGATTGCCCGAAGGACAAGGACATGGACAAAGGATAGGATTTTCAGGAAGGCAAGTGCATGCTTTCACCGCCAGCATACCTAAGAGGAAGATAGTAAAGTTTAGTTTTTCTTTTTGATCATCCTGTTAGTACTCTTTTTGATTTTAGCGCTTCACATTCATTTATATCTGCTTCCGTAGTTGAGTCTCTGCACCTTAGTACTAGTATAATAGAAGATCCCATTATTGTCTCAAAGTCGGTTGGTTGTTCGGCTCATTTATCTTTGGTTTGTAAGGATTTGAGAATAGCTATGTTAAGTATTGAGTTTAAGTGTAATGCTTATGTTTTTGGTTTCGTGGGCTATGTGTTGATTCTAGGCATGGATTGGTTAGGTAGTAATTGTGAAAGGAGGGTAGTTAGACTTTTGACTTGCCTCGGGAATACCCTTGAGATTTCGTGCGTTCCTAAGGGATCAGTTTGGCTTAGCTACCTAGAATCACTTGACGCATCTATCAAAGATTTGCGATTCGAAAGAGTGGTCCATGAGTACGCAGATGTTTTTGATTAGGTTAGGGGTTTTCCCCCTAAAACTCGAGATAGACTTCCGCACATATCTAGTTGACAATGCAAAGCCAGTTATGCGATCAACGATAGTTTTGGAGCAAGATTGGCGAGGATAGGCAGAGTCGGTTAAGTGCTTAATTGTTTGGTTGTTTTGCTAGTATCATCTCACATAGATCGTCCAAATTCGGAGGAGGTATTCCTTGGATGTTTGTCTGATATTGGTTTAGCCTTTAGGGCTCGTACTTGAGGGATGTCGAGTTCTACTAGGATGGTTTGCATGAGAAATAAATGGTTGTGGAAAGCGCCCTAAGTAAGACTGGCCTTAAGAGAGGTAAAAAGTACATAGCGATCTTCAGCTTTAGACCCTCAGATTTGTGACATGATGGATAAGCTAAGTAAAGGAGAGAATCTAATCATGTTTGTATATACACTTGGTAACATGGTTAGCATCTGTTTATTTTCAAGAGATAGTTCTGGGAATGTTAGCATGACACGACAGAAGTTGTAGTGCCAAGTATACTATAAGAAAAAAAAAAGTGGAATGGGCGGCGACAGTGAAATGAGTTCCAACGCATATTCTGGAAACAGAAATTAAGAAGCTATGCAAATCATGAAGTTAAGACAGTCAGAGCAAAATGGAATGAAGCTCAAGAAGATGCAACTTCGAAGACTGAAGACTAGATACGCGCATCACACCCTTTTTGAGAGTATACCCTTGATTCCTCTTTTTCTGATTTATTTGCGTGCTAATCTTTTAAGTATATCCTCTTGATCCTATCCTCAATCCTTAGGTAGAAGCCAATGGATGTAAACATGTGTTTGAAACATGTTATGATTAGTGGTTGCAAGTGGTTGCTCATGGATGCATATACACTCATTAGGCACTAAATTGGCTCAGTCACTTTCATATTGCATACGCATGAGTGAATTTTTATATATATGAACTGAAAATTGATGTGTTATCATATGGATGTTGCATTTGTATGAATGATTGTGCACTCATGTAGAAGTTATAAAGTATGATTAGGAAAAATTGCATATATGATGGACTCATGGCACTGACATAATTTGCATTGAGGAGGTTAACTGAATCAATAAACCACTTGATTTTGCATTAGATAAGGACATGTACACACACTATGCATAGGATCATGAAAGCATTACAAATATTTTAAGGACAATGGACGCATGTGATTGAATGGTTGAGTAGATGGATATTGGATGTTAGGATATGCATTCTTCTTAACTTAGAGATTTTGGGGACGAAATCCTTTAAGGAGGGGAGAATGTAACACCCCGTATTTTCTGGGAATATTAAAAGAACGAATTAAAGAATACTTAATTTTTAAAGTGATAATTAAGGGAACCGGGTTACACCATTGCATTCGTCTCGAAATTCTACTTGGAATAGAGTCCAAGTTTTCGTAAATAGGACTTCGTATGAGGAAGTTATGGCCCTTAGAAGTTTCAGGAATTTAAATAAATTAAAACAGCTCAGATTTAAATTCAAAATTCAAATGAAAACAAAGAAGCGGGTCGGACGGGATTTTTCCCGCCCCAGGCCAGGTCGACCTAGGGGTTGACCTCCCCTATACAGGTCGACCTGGGGGTCGACCTACCCCCTCGCCCAGATCCAAACAGTGAGGATTTTATGACCTGTTGCTGAGTCTTTTCTGACTTGCTACTGAGTCACTAGGGCATAGGTGGCAATTTTGGATAACTCTATCCAGTCTGGACGGTTGTGATTGCTCCTAGGATGATCTAACGGCTCACATAAGTTTAAACCTCTATAAAAGCAACCCTAGTCCTCAACCCTAAATCACACAAATTCATTCCAAGGAGCCACCATGCTATCCATGATCGTCCTAGCCTAGCCACCATTTCTTCTTCAACTAGAAAGCAAGTTAGGAGCTACGAATCGAATCGAATCAAATCTAAATTAGAGAATTGATAGTCTACTTCAAGGGATAGTTATTCAGTTTCAGAAAATAGATTCTAGAAATACAAGAATCATTCTCTTTTTGTAAGTTCAAGTTACTTTCAGATGTGAATCCTTAATTGAAATTCTTGGCATGTAATAATCTGGATCTAAGCTATACTTGATTATGAGATAATCCTTTCAGATTTTTCAAATCTAATCTATTAGATTTATGCCTGCGATGTTATTTAAATCTAATCCATTAGATTTATGCCTGATGTAAGTAATCCTTTCAATTAAATTTGTGCTTGTATATGCCTTTGGGAACCATTGTTAACTATGGAATTGGTCCAATCATATCTATCCTTGTTGTTTATCGGAATTGTAATCCTGTTTAAGTTCATGATATAACCCTTGTCAAACCTATATGTCTGTGATGGTTCATGACGATATTCATATCATATCTATATGCCTGCAATGTATTCAATGCAAAACTTGTCAATTTGGCATATCAAATTTATTAGACCAATTGTTCTTATCGTTATATTCCTATTCTTATGCCTCTTATGTTCCATATTGTTTCTCCGCTTATTTTATGAATCTTGAGTTGAATCTCAAAATATGTACGTTATAAATGCGGGGGTAATTGGGTATAACATAAAATTTACATTATTTGGCATAATTTGGAACTTGTATTATGGCATGACTGTTAAGATGCAATTTGGGGTAATTTGACATGAATTATGGAATATGTAATTTGACATATTGAACCTAGAATTGGCATGAACGACAAAGTAGGCAACTTGGCGTGAAAAATCTAGTTTCGGGCATAAGCTATAAAATAAATATAAAATCTAGATTGGGCATAACTGTTAGTTGGAACGCCAAGCATAGTGTATATTGTGATTTTGGAGCATGACTATTATTGTAAATTTAGGGAAGATTGGGTATAGCCAATTTTGATTAATAACTTGAAATTGGAAATTTGTTGGGCATAACTTGGGAATTGGAACATGACTAGTTTTGGTGAATTTGGTAATTAGCATGTAAAATCTGGATTTGGGTATATATGGTAAATGTGTAAAATAAATATGAACATGCCTAACCCGAGGTTAGATTGAGTTGTAGTTAAAACTGCCCGGAACCGCCCGGCACATCCAGTAACCACAACAATAACTATCTAATGTGAGAGGTTAGTACATCATGCCCAAGAAAAACCCGAGGTTAGATTGAGTTGCGGTGTAAAACAGCCTGGAACCGCCTGACACATCCAGTAACCGCAACAACATATATCTAATGTGAGAGGTTGGTGCATTAATAAATTAATTAATGCTAATGAACAAGACATGCTAAGAAATGACTAGGGTTAAGTTAATAGGAAACCCTTAACCAGTATAGCATGATAAATGGGTAGGGTTAAGTTAACAAGAAACACTTAACCAATATAACAAGATGAATGACTAAGGTTAAGTTAATAGGAAACACTTAACCAGTATAGCATGATAAATGGGTAGCGTTAAGTTAATAAGAAACATTTAACCAATATAACTTGATTTGTGGTAAGGTTAAGTTAAAACAAGAGGGCAACACTTAACCAATCCAACATGATAAGTGAGGAGGGTTAAGTTAACAAGAAACACTTAACCAGCATGGCACAATGAATGGGAAGGGTTAAGTTAACAAGAGAAGGCAACACTTAACCAATATAACATGATTTGTGGTAGGGTTAAGTTAACACAAGAAGGCAACACTTAAACAAAGTAACACGACAAGTAGGTGGGTTAAGTTAACTTGAATTGATTGATGACACGTAACCAACACAACAAGATACGTGGGGTTAAGTTGACAAGAAACACTTAACCAACCAATCCAACACGATAAGTGAGGAGGGTTAAGTTAATAAGAAACACTTAACCAACATGACATGATGAATGGGTGGGTTAAGTTAACAAGAATGGACAACACTTAACCAATATGACATAATGTGTAGGAGGGTTAAGTACATATCGGGTTGGTGGGTAATATTAGTAAATATAGGCCCACAAAACTTAACCATTAAATAAACATGCTTGAATCAGTAGGAGGGTTAAGTACATCTCGTGTAGGTGGGTAATATTAGTATATATGGGCCCACAAACTTAACCATTAAATAAACATGCTTGAATCGGTGGGAGGGTTTAAGTACATCTTGTGTAGGTGGGTAATATTTGTACATATAGGCCCACAAACTTAACCAGTAGGAAACCCTAGTAACGGGGACCCATTTCAGCAGTAACCCACATAGATGTATCATAGTACCCTGAACTAGGCAGGGTGGGGCACGATTACTGGGCTGATTATAAGCGGTCAAAACAACGGTATGGGGTACGTCAGTGTAGATTCTGATGGTTTACGGGCGTGCACGTACTCCGGAGTGGGAAACAACAGGCACTAGATACCGGTAGGTATACACTGTGCATCTTGAATCGTGTCGGGTTACTATCATAAGGATTGATACACCTTATGTCGGGACCAGCACAGGGTATCTACATGCAAGAGAGGGTCGATTGACACAGACATAAGAGAAATTAATACAAGTAGGGAGCCAATCGATAGGGTAGTAATGGTACATCTAACACATTCATGGAAATTAGGCAGATTGAATTGGAATCCTCATAATAAATGTACACCTGAAGGCTACCACAATTGCGGGGATTGGGATCACATTACAATATGATCATTTTACATAGATTAGTAGTTAGGTGGTGCAAAGATATAAAAATCAGAATAACAAGGTAGTAGCTAAGCGGAGAAAGAGTAGAAGCGCATTCAGTTTATCTTGCCTTATCATATCTATACTAATCGTATGTTATCTTGTTATCCTTGTTCTCACGGTATTGTCTTATATTCAGTTTATTCATGTCATTATGCTTTTGCCTGTTTATATGCTGAAAGTCACTGGACTTACCAGACTTATGTCTGACCTAGTTTTGTTTCGCCTCTTTTCTTCCATTCCCCCTAGGTTCACAGGGAGGAAATGTTACCACTCAGATCAGTTTTATTTCCAAGCTCGAAGATAGTTGATGTATTTCTTTGGACTCTCTCTTCCACTTCTATGGCTGGTTCATGCTTTATTGGGGAATATCATTGTTATTTTTATGCTTCTTTTATATTTGGAGGTTTTTAAATCAAGACAGAAGTTCTATGTATTACTTTTAAGTATGATTGGGACAACTATTGTAAAAGCTTGGCTGAACCACATTGTTTATAAAATGACATTATTTTCCGCTGCTTTATTTGTCTATCTTGTAATTTATCTGCATCCTTTACCTAAAATGCTCCTCCGAAGTTAAGGCATTCCCTTTGTGAGTGACCTTAACGGAGGTGGGGTGTTTCAACAAATATCTAAACTATGGTCTGCATTTTCACGGTGGCTATAGTCACACCTCAACCCCTCTCTTAACTAATGAAAGACTACATCAAAAGATAAGTGATGTGCCAATAGTAAACAATCTACATCTAAATTGATGTGTCCCGTTAACAAAGTCTCGATAGTGAAAGATCGATAGTCTGTATGTTTAGCTCTAGTCATTTCGCATCATACTAGATGATTATTATCCTTTTTTTGGTCCTGCCCAGCCTATTTGTAGGCAAATCATAGAATCACCCCAATGCCATACCGTCATAGCCTTCTGACTGCCAATCTATCGTTGCCGTCAAGGTATGCTCACCTTGTGGTAGTACGCAGACCCAACCTCTGCGAGTACAGCCTGAGCATGAACCATAATTGAGGACTACCACAGAGTACCCTACCACATCCCTCAGAAGCCACGCACTTCCTTCCAGTCCCGCAGAACCAGCAGAAAGAATATCAAGCTGAAGACTCAGATGGACGTGCTCCTCTCGTGCCTCCAAACACCTCAATGATCTAGCCCATTGATTTCTTCGCCTTTAGATGTGCAGATAAGTCCAAGCACCTCACGCTAACGTGTTATTAAACCCTATGTCTAATCGTTTAATCACGCACTTGCTCTATCTTATCATCTTACCAATTAACTTGATTATCCATGTTTTACCTTTTATTCAAGTTATCAGTTTTTCTTCGAGCCCCTTATATCTCTAAGGAATGGACCCCTCTCGATTATTAATTCAGTAATATAACTTAACCCAATTAAGTTCATTAATATGCCCATAACATGTTATTTCTTAAATTGTAATTAACGAAAGCAATCTACAATCTTCTTCCATTATTATATCACTACAACAAAATAGACCCTTTAAAACAAGCAATGCCTATTGTAATGGGGTTTTAACAACGGGCATTTTGCCCGTTGTATTAGGCCATGTTGTAATAGGTCATTTTTTACAATGAGAATTACCTGTTGCAATTGATTCTTTGACAACATTTGACGTCCATTGTAATAGACTATGTTGTAATAGGTTATCTTTTTATATTGGTCATAACCGTTGTAATAGACTTTATGACAACAATTAATTCTTGTTGTAAAATGCTGAAACTTGCAATGGATTTGAATATTACACATACTATTAACAATATTTACAAAAATAGAATATTTAATTCAAAAAATAATTTAAACAAATATTTGTTCAAATAAATATTTATTACACTTTCAAATAGTGTACATAGCGTTTCCTCTCTATTTACACAATCACTTATTCATACACTTCCTTACGTATTTCACTCGTATAATTTGACTCCTTATTACACACTTATTCACTCATATACATGTACACAGCCACTCATACTCTCACTCTAGTTTTAGTCTTTGGCTTCTTGCTTCAGAGTTTATACAAGATATAAACAGTAGAGTACAATACTCCTTAACTAATAGTTAACTCGGCATCTACACCACAAAATAAGAGGACATCCCTGATAACTGAAGATCAGCATATTCGCTTTCATTCGGCTCTGTTTGAACTTGCTTGATTCCTGTTGGATTTCTGGTCTTATCTTAAAACATAGACCTATGTATGTACATATATTAAGGCACAAAAATTATAAGCCAAAAGAAGAGCAGAATCAGCATTCTAGCATCACAAATGTTTACAACTATTTTATACTAGCAAATGCAATACCATGAGGAAACAGAATTGAACATACCTTAAACTCTGATTGCTTGATTAACTCAAAAACCAATACATCACCAACTTTTAGTTTATGCGCCACAGAAAAATGGATTTTCCTCGATATAATGTTGATTCCGCTAGCGACACCTTTTGGGACTCCTTCAATATGTCAGTTTTCAAGCGCAGATGAGAAAAGGAAATTACAGAAGAGTAAGGCCACATATAATGCTAAGTCCACTAGTGAAGAAGTTGTTGTCTTGCTTCTTTAGGCATCTTCCCTTTCTTCTATTTTTCATGAATTTTGGTTTGAGGTTGCCTAGGTAACTGTTGTATCTTCGCAGTAGTTAACCTTTGTGTTCTCTATCTTTAGCCAAGGGATTTATTTAGAATATCTTAGTAGTTTATGAAACAAAACCATCAATATGAATTGCAATCTCTTAATATTAAGCAATATCTAATTTATATATTTCCCTCCAGTGTGGGACAATTATTTTAATGTATCATGTGTATAGTCATATGTTTCAATGTGTATACAAATTAATCTGGTGCCTTACTGTATGCATACAATTAATTTCTACAGAACCCCATGCAAAATTTTCCTTTAATAGCGATCTTCGAACATTCAGTATCTGATATATCTTGTATAGTTCAAAATTTCAGCATGCACATATGCAGGTATATGTGTATGCATAATATATTAATTTGGTCAACTTACAAGTTTCAACCTGGCGGATACATTTGAAGGAAACATAGCCTTGATGAATGAGGGCTTATCGGACATCGTCAACCATCCTTGAAGCAACTCTGCATGCTCCATGGTAGCAAGTATTTGTTTAGACTAGCATAATGATTTAGCATTTTCTTTCTAGCACACAAAAGCAAGCTTAAAAAACATTTACAATTTAGATAGGCTTAAAAAACTAAAAAGTATTTTAAAATGCTTACATATTACAAATCCAATATGGATATATTCATTTCTCCTCTACGCAATGTGGGCACATCCAATCCTCTTTACTCTTCACTTCCTCCATTTCTGTTCATTAACCAAAATATAACCACCTCTTTTACTCTCTCTTTTTGGGGATCCCTTTTTGAAGGAGATGGAGGGAGGAGGAAGGACAATAAAAAAAGCTTATCCAAAATTTCTTAAATGCAGTACACCTTTGCCATATCTAACTTTGAGACAAGCCCGACATAAAACTCCATTTGCATAATGGCAGACCGAACATTCATTCTTTCCTGTCACATAGATAATATTGCTATTAAAGATAAATACTTGCACTATAACTTCGTTCTAAAATATGTGAACTTATAGTTAAACTAAAAACACCATCTTTTGATCTGGCTTCAAAATTCTAAAAATACTCTTAAATACAAACAAAAGGCTGAATAATGTTATGAACAAAAGTATGGTCTATCTCCGAATGGGAAACATGAAACGTGAATAATTTTTGTCTAATTAAATTTTAACAAACTACATAAAACTTCAGATTTAATAATTTGGATTGAAAAAATATTACCAGTGCATGGCTGATTGATTTCCTTACTGCCACAACGTTTGCAGTCCTCTTCTCCACATAACTTCTTCTGCCTGTGTTATTATTCGAATAATTTATTGCTGATATCACATCACGTGGTGGAGAGACACAATCAAAATAAAGGAACCTGCAAAAATTGAACAAATGCCAATGACAGGATCATATATTCTTCCCCTAGCTTTACTTGCACATCGCTTTGACATAGGATATTTTTTTGCTATCCGTAATGTCTACAAGCTCTTCATCACTTTCATATGATAAAGCTAAAAAACCGTCAACAACATTGTTATGTATTTCGATTTATAAATAAAGATGCAAGGTTTTATTGTATGAAACAGATGAAAATACCATATCTAAATAGTAAAGGTTTCACTGTATGCAAGGTTGGACATACAATGGATTAAACAACCAACTTTTAACTTCAAAAAACCACCTTAAACAAAAGATCATATCTAAATTATAAATCAGCACATTATAAGTCTGCGTCTGTGATAGTTATAAACACATCATAAACCAAATTTTGTATAACAACTAAAATCAAAATGAAACCAAAAAATCACCTATTAAAGTTTGTATTACATCGACCATCTCACTCCCCTTAAACACCTACCATCAATACAACTGCTTCACATCTTTTCCGAAAGACTCAAACTCTCTCTGTTCATCTTCTCCAATTCAAACAACAACAAACCATTGCACCACTAACTCCCCACCTCCAATTCCAAACTATTCACTTGAACCGCTACCTCAGTAAAAATTTAAATAACCATTACCATCTCAAATGATCGTGACTAAGTTGCTCCCCTCAACTACATAGCAAAAACAAAACTAAACTTCAACTTGCTACTAGCGCCAATAAAAATAAAATATACATCTGTTAAATTTTGTGTTTGAAACAATAAATCTAATGGCAACACAGAATATATGATATTGTTGTTTGAAACAATATACTAACCTGAGCACTGAACTCACCGATGCCCTAATTTAATTTTGAAAGTCTTTCACAGTCCCCACCGTGTAATCCCCAAACTTCGTTTCGATATCAATATTGAAATATATTTCAATCTGGAAATCCAGATCGAAATGATTTTGTAATTGAGATCGCGAAATCGAAATCGATTTCAAAATTCAAACTGAATCGACCTGGAAATCAAAATCTTGAAATCGATTTCGAAATTCAAACCAAATCGACATGGAAATCGAAGTCTTGAAATTCGATTTGGAAATCCAGAAAAAATCAATTTTGAATTTGAAATCATAGTCGCAACCAAATTTTCTCGTTACCTGAGTGTCTAGAAAAAATGAATTAAGGTCTTAAAGATGAGTTTATCAAAGAGAAACAGATTTGTTTCTAATATAGAGGGTATGGTTTTATTCTATTTCCAACAGAGAATGGAAATAAGATGGAAAAGGAGGCGGGGTTGAAACTTCGAGATAAATTTTTAAGCGGGATACAGAGGCGGGTAGAAATATTAGGATAAAATTAAAGGGTATTTAGTTTTAATAACACAATTCAAAATAAAATTAGGTTTACAGATAATTATGTTTAATAATTAGACTAAGAACAAAAATTATATTATATTATGTCAATTGAAATTGACTTTAATTTCTCATCATTGCAAAATTTATTTAAAAATTAAAAATAACCTTCAAAATTAAAAAATGATTTTAAAATCGTTTTTAGTTGACTAATCATAAAAATTCATATCCATATTCAAGAAATAAAATATTATGCGATATTTAAAAACCAAATACAAATGCGGATACGATCACATTCACATTCGATAATTATTTGTTCGGGTACATTCAAATTATAGCTATTTTTTGTAATTATATAGAAAAATTATTGTCATTTACCATTTTATATATGTAAAATGTCTTATTATGTATCATTTTTATAATTTTTTAATATTAACTTCAACTATTAGTATTTAACTATCATTCAGTTAATCAACATTTATTTTAAAATTTTATAATTAATAACTATTACAGTATCCAATAGCAATTTATTTATAAATTATAAATTACTAATTTATTTATTATTGATTATTAATTTATTAACTAATTACTGGTTATTAATTACTCAATATTACATACTAATAATTGGAAAGTAAAATTAAGCTTGTGGAATATTGATTATATATAATAATTAGTAATTAGATATTATTTATTAATAATCTTACTTTACTATTACTTGTAAATGATTAATATAATATTAATAATGATTAATTATCAAATATTAATAAATAATACAACATTATTAATGATTAGTAATATAATATTATAGTTTATAATTAATAATATATGATTAACGATTAACTATTAAATAAAAAATCAGTATTAATTTTATGGAAGTATTGTAATTATTATTTATTAACCATCGAAAATTGACACCAGTTACAATGGACTTTTTGTAAGCGTTGTAAAATAGACATCTATTACAACAAACCATTTGTAAATATTGTAAAATTGACATCTATTACAATGGGCATGAAATGACCTTTGTAATAAAGTTCTATTACAACAGGCAGCCATTACCCATCGTATAAAGAGCATTGTAAAGGATATCTATTACAACTCTCTAGAAACGGCCATCGTAATAGGATTCTATTACAACGAGTTGTCTGTTCCCGTTGTAAAAGGGTGTTGTACATACATCTATTAGAATGGTCCAGAAAATGATTGTTGTAATATCATTCTATTACAACGAGCAACCCGCGCCCATTGTAAAATGGACGTTGTAATAGACTATTTTTGTTGTAGTGTATTACCATGTCATTCATTGTCCAATTCCATGTTTGCAGGTTACAATAGCATGTTCTACTTAATGCATAATCAATTATATATCATTACAATCCACATGTTTTCTGTTAACATGTTACTTAATGCATATGATTAAGTACAACTTATTTCATTTCACTGTTATCTCAAGTTACCGGATTCGTTAGCACACAATTGGCTACGTATTTACTTCATTCAGTTTTATGCTGCCTGAGCAGGCTTCCGCTTATTATTAATTTCTTTTATTAGACTTCATAATTCTCATTTATAAGTTTATCAATAATAAGCCAACTACATTGTTTCTTATTAATCATGACTTTACGTAACACAACCTTTTGTTGTTATTTACTTATTTACATAGTTCTTTTAACTATGGTTTATCAATAAGTTCCTTTTCATTTATTATAACCTATGTTATAATTTCCACTTGTCCCTAGGACAAGCCTACCTATTATCTTCTATTCTCATTTATATATTCAGTTATAATAGATTATATTTCCCTTTCATTATTATTCTTTTTAGGTTCCTTAATATGAACCAACCTTTACTACTGTAACATCCATTTCTTTACCATCCTATATGTTTTTGCATGTACCATTTAATTATATTAATTAAAATTAATGTCACTTATGAACCCAACGGTCATAGTTTCCTAAGACATTAATTGACAATGAAATATCTTTATGTTATCAGTTCCAAAATATCTATTTGTTGTACACTAACAGATATTACCACTATATTCATTTATTTATTTATTGCCTTTTGTATAAATATATATTTTTATATATGGTTAAGCACCAGGCTTCCCACAGTAAGTTGACCACTTGTGGATGTTGGATTTGCTGGGCAGTTCCGACCAGGCTTCCACCATAAGTTGAACTTAACCTCGTGTCTTAATGCGGTTATCTATAATTTCTCAATTACTGTAAATTTTAAATACAAATTAGGCATATCTATTATTTTTCTATTATTCCCAATTTTACTGTAATTTGATTCATAATATCCCATTTGTCGTTAACAACATTTTCTGTAATATATTCACTTTTGGTGTAAATATCACCAGTTTAGTATTACATTAATTTTAATCCAGTTAACAAATTCATAGAATAGATCTATACAACTGTAATATTCTTAATATAACTGAAAATGAATTATACCACAATTATCACAACTTGTACTTATTTAACATGTAAAGAATAATGGGAAATGTAAACGGTAAATATACCATTATTTGAAAAAGTATAATTTAAATCCACTCACCTGACAACTTTCCCATCCCTGAATCTGATCCATATTTATTATTCTGTGGTCTTCCTAACTGAATCTAATATTAAAATAACCACGGATTCACAAATCTGATACAAAAAGAAGAGGGAAAGAAAGGGAGAAACCTAAACAAATCAGATTCGAGAACTTACCTCACGTTGATCAGAATTATAGACACCTAGATTTATATATTTTATCTTCAAACCTTGAATTAGAGTCTTTAAGAACTAATATTTTATTTTCTAAAAAGGTTTGAAAAGGGGAGAGAATGGCAGAGCCTAGGTAGCTTCTCGAAAAATATGAGTTTAAAGCTAGGCTCTGCTAGTCTATTTATAGGTGTACAAGAAAGTCTGGATTTAATAAAATAAAATCCTAAATACTGATATCAGAAATCCACATCACACAAAATAGATCAGGGCCCGATCGGGTCGTCCCCTATGCCGACCCGCCTTCGAGGTGAGTCGACCCGTAGATCAACACATGGGTATAAACATATATAATTTTGAATGTTAATTAATAATGTTTATTCGCTTACTTAATATAATTCTTCTGATTTAAATTATTCCAGTTATAAACTATATTTACTTTTGAATTTTGAATTGATGTGTGTATATATACACACACAATATAACAACCCACTTTTTTGTCCGATTTTCGCCGGTAATTAAACCAACTTAAATCGTTCATAAAGACGGATGGTTATGGATACTAACATATTTGAACACAAAGAACAACACTTTTTATTTCATTACAAAATGTTTACATCGGAGTTACAATAAAATCAGAGTATACCATAAGCTTAGCGGAAACAAAACTCTCTCAGTGGAAGAAGTAAACCAAAATAGAACTCTAGCTCCAAACTAAATCCAGTGCTGAAACTAAACCTGCAAACCAAACTACTAGCTACCCGTGCAAAAATATGGGCATCCAGAGTTTAGGTATAGGACCAATAAATTCCAGGTCATTCGTGGGACTGGTGTGAGAACTCAAAACAGTTATTATTTCGGGTTTATTTTAAAGTTGGGAAAGTTCACAAGACCACACCGCTAACGCGGAACGGGTTTACTCCATGTGAATTCCCGTGCAGTGAAACCTGTAATGACTTTGGAAAATGAAGCTATCATAAGCTCGTCCCATATCACACAATGCAAACGCACACCAGATAGGTGAGTTTTGTCTTATGATAACCAAAAATGCTTTTATATGGGAAAATTCTCTTTTAATAATATCATTAGTGCATAGTGTCGAAAACGATTTCATAAATAAATATATTAATCTTAGCAAGCATAGTGACTATGCCCACATATATAGTTTACAAATAAATCGAATGGCTCATATTAGTTATTGGGTTTTCCAACGTGATGGTTCCTAGCACAAAAGATCATTGGAGGACACGAAGCTAAGTATTCCCGGTTAACATACAGACAACGGATACCAAATACATAGCACGAAAATATATATCCCGGATAACATCCAGACATCGGACACCGTACATACTTTACTCCCTTAGGTTTCAAAGTAGATCTACCGCCGCAACTTTCGATTTTCACTAGAGATTATGTATACAACCTAACCGCCAGTTTACCATCAATCTGGGTGTGAGGTTCGTCGATGTCATGATTTACGCAAAGCTATGCTTCAATAAGCCGTTCTTTGATCATCACTAGCTCATTTCATAACTCTAGTATGCCACATTGACAATTCACGACATGTCGCTGATTTCTATAATTAAACAACCTCTAAGTTCGTATGGCTTAGAGACGAGAATAATTTATTGCCATAAATCCGATATATATTCACAGAAATTAGTGTTACGCAGTTAATTCCAATGTCAGACACATAATCCATACAAGTCTGTTTTGGGTCTAAATGGAACAAAGTCCGAAAATATTCAAATATATTTAGATCTCATGCCACTTATAACCTCATATTGGGTGATTGGCCCAAACGAGACATCAGCAATAAATCTAAACAATTAGAAGATTCTCGGTCTTCACTTACCGATTTTCCAAGTCTTCAGTTTCTTTATAATGTTGTATTATTACTTGGAATGGTTTTCGAACATATATTCGATCCCGGTCTTCCCAACTAATAAGCATTTTTTCAAAACAAGAGTTATGGATCATTTCAGACTCCCCATTTAAATCTCCTTTCCAAATCGTTATTAATTCACTTGAAATCAAGATTCGATTTATTCCAGTTTCTATAAACCCCGTTATCGCCTTAACCATTCCTTGAATTTCAATATTCATTTCAAATCTTATATTCCAAAAGCTAATTCTTTTTTTCATAGTTATCCTTTTCATAAATTTTCAAAATTACCAAATCTAAATTGGTTTAAATTCCATTCTCGATAATTCAATCCACTGATATTTCAAATAGATTTTTAATCGACTTATTATTCAATATCAATTCACAACTTAAGCAGATATTAAATTGCCTTACCAATTCAAAATTTCCTTCTCACATTGAACATTCAACTAACTCTAATCAAACTCTTTATTCTTCATTTCAAACTTTCAATATTCCACTTAAAATCAGTAATATTAAATAAATTTCATATGAAATGATTTTAAGCTCTTCCAAATCCTTAAAAACATTTAACAATTCTTCCTATAATTTTAAAAATAGTTCCTGGGTTAAAATCTTTAAAACCAAATGATTTCAAAGGAAAATTATAATAACGTAAAAGCATTACCAAAAGCGCTGAAAATGGCTATTTAGATCAAATAGATTCGAAATTATTCAAATTTCAAATATTTCAACTCACATCACCTTTAAATAATAGAATATTATTTATCTTAATATTTTCAAATTTTTTTAATTTATATAAACATATTTTTTTGATTTTCCTTTACGGTCGCCGAACTGCACGCATAGCGATCTTTTCAAATTTTGTTTTAAACATAACTTGAAAATCATATGTCAAAATTTGAAAATTTCTTTTCTTTTCAAAAATTATTATTAATAGAGTTCTGTCGTTTCTCATTTCACGTCAATTAGATTTAAAATGTCCAAGTTATAGTCATTTGAAAATTATAAACAATATTAACGAACTATCGCTACGCGACGCGTTCAGATCGAGCTATATAGCGATTTAATATTAATCGTTCTAAATTCTTTGCAAAATAAACTTAAATTTTATAACTTAAATTTTAAACTCGTATTCTAAACAATATTTTATTTTCACATTCGAATTCCAAAATTTCTTTGCTTCTCCGATCAACATTTCAAAACTAATTTAATTCCAAAATCGCTTCTGCGAACTTCGGTCGATTATTTTAAATTTACAATCAATGAAAATACGATTTAAAGTTTAATTTATTTGCAAAATCACCAAACCAAAATTTATATAATTTAGCAAAATTAGCTCGGAAACTACTTCGTCTTTTACGAAATTATTTTATCATTTTTCTTGGAATTTCGGTCCATATTCTAAATCTTTCCCAAAATAATATTATATATTCCCATTTATTTCAAACAATTAAATTTCAAACTATCATTCTAAATTTCTGAATCTTCATCTTAAATTAAATCGAATAAAATGATATTTCTTTAAAGCTCGTTCGATTATTTCCCAAAACAAGTTACGAAATCAAGTGTTCACATCAATCCATTATTTCAAAAACTACATTCCCATTACATTTCAAAACCGGCTCATTTCAATCGTTGTCTTTTAAAAACATCCTTTAATCACTTTATATTTCCAAACAACCGAAATCTAATTAAAAATTCGATTCTTTATCATTCACTTTGATAATAAAATCATTATTTGCATAGAAAGAAGATTTAACTGTTTATCCGCATAAATCCATAATTACAGTGTGTGTGTGTGTGTGTTTTTGTACAGCTAGGGTTAACCACACCAATTAATTGTATGAACAAATATGAATTCATCCATTTAAAATCACAACAATTCAAACAACACATTTTATTGTACGCAAAGCATTACAATAAATAACGCTTAGTGTTTAGTGTGTTATAACTACATAGTCGTCCATCTAAGCAATCCATGCAACCATTAACATCCACAACCAATTTACTAGCGTTAACCAACTATAATTACTAGCTAATTAAAATTCTACTAATTAAAAATAATAATTTAAAATCAGATTTCTCACCCAAATCTCTCCAAATTTCATTGTCAACGCCCGTATCAACCGCGAACAACACTGGACTATCACGTACAAATCCTTGTAGATGCCGCTATTGTTATGCGCATACTTGCTTTCGACTCATCACGTTGATTTATCAGCATGAGTGCTTTCTATTATCTTCCTAGAGTATTTCACGCATATCATCACACTGCTTTGGGTCAACACAACTGTGTTTCAAGACCGGGTGCACTGACTTTCAGTCTCATTCACCTTTAACCACTTAAGCTTGACATTGAAGCTTCTCAACTCACGTGATAATTAAAAGGATAACAGACAATTTTTATTTTTCCTTAATACAAAGAGGCGGACTATTTTCTTTGTTTATTTTATTTTCCTCTTCTTTCTTTTTCTTTGCTGGAAGAGAGAGCAACGGGTCTAGGGGCGAGGAGTGGCGATGCATGACTAGAGTCCGGAGGCGACGGGGTTGTCCTTGAGGGGAAGACAGGAACCGAGCTTATGACTGAGGTAGGAACAGTTGTGGTGGCGGACCTGGGTTGGTTTTATGGCGCAAGGAGTAGTGCAAGTGGCAGAGAGATTGGGCTTGCGAGTGGAAATGGGTAGTGTACCGCGGTCGTCTCGAGAGGGGAAAGTTCACTGGCAGAGGGTAGTGAATGGCGGTGGAACCAGAACATGTTTATGGGAGGGAGGCTGGGAGTCATGAAATGGGAAAAGTAGGACGAGTTACAGAAGAGGGAAGTGAGCCTTTTTGTGGAAGAAAGGGACGTGATTTGCAATGGGCTGACGCACTGTAGATGGGGAACGGGGTGGCCTCAGGCGGAGCATGTTACAGGGATGCCGATTGGTTTCTCTCTCTTCAACTATTTCCAAAATAAAACACAAAGTGGAGAAAGAAGGCGTCCTTAAAATGCCTATTTCCAATACCACATGTGAATGAGGGTAGAAGAAAGACATGAACGTGGCAAGAGGTTTAGAGAAACTAAGGGTGTGCTCTTTGCAAGCGGAAGCGGAGATATTGAGCGAAGATTTTGAGCGGAGAATGTTAGCGGAGAATTGTAGTTAGCGGAGAATGTGTTCTACGCGTTAAGCGGAGAATTTAAGCGGAGCATTTAAGCGGAGTATTTTTTATTTAGTAATTTAATTATTAAATGATTAAAACTTAACAATATGATTAATGCAAAATAACACATTTAACCATAAATAAAAGTTCAGTACATAATAATATTTCAAACCAGTCCACTACATAATAACAGACACATGCGAGCAACTACCTATTTCAAACCAGTTCACTACAAACTACTACTGTCTGCGGAATCTAGAAAGATGATAACTCATGTATCCTGTCAACTCCAAATCAGACAAGGTCTCAACCACCTCTAAAATAGACCTGTCGCGACGAAAAATCTCAACGATCTCCCATCGGCTTACATTACTGATGGGCGAGAGATGGGCATAACATTTCTCCACTGCCGCATCCTGCGAAGCATCCCAAAAACCGCCAGGAATCTGTAAAAGTGCATTCCATGAAGTCCATACCCTCTTCAGATTATCCCATTTGTTTTTTATTTGTATCTGCGTCACCTCGTCTTCAAACATCTCATTGAACTCAGCCTGCACCGCACTGAGGAATCTGTTGGTTCCTCGAAGACCAATATTGTTGAGGCAAATATCTATAAAAGCCTCCGTGCGATCCACTAGCCATAAAGCATTTGTGGGCGTTGGAAGAGCCAGAAGCAGAAGCAGACGAATGTGCCATTAGACTGGAAAAAAGGAAAAAAAAAGAACATAAAAAAAGCGTAAAAAAAAAGAGTACCTTATCCTAAGCTGAAAGCAGAAGAAGGAGGAAGAAGGTAGGAGAAGTGAGGAGAAAGAAGGAAGGGGGGGTTATGAAGGCAAGGAGCCAACGACTCAAATTGAGTCGTTGGCTCATGACGCCTCCGACGCGTCGGAGGCGTCGTGAGCCAACGGCTCAATTTTGAGCCGTTGGCTCAACGGTCCAAATAGGACCGTTTGCCAACGGACGCCTCCGACGCGTCGGAGGCGTCGTAGGCATCAGTTGGCCAAACGGTCCGTTTGGACCAAAAGAACGCCCCCTAAGACATATGTGTTTGCTTGCTCCTATTTTATATTTTTTATATTTTTTATTTTATTTGAATATATAATAAATACCATTATTGCAAAGTTCTATGGTGCATATTACATGCTATATATGAATCAAGTAATCATAGCAAAAGTATGTTAAGGAAAAAGTGCTTTCACATATATACGTTCCATTTTTCCAGATGTGTACAAAACACGTGTTTAAAGCAAAGAAACTCTCTTATGTCCCCAAAATTTTAATTCGTATTACTATTAATTTCGAATCGAAGCAAAATAAAACTTTAATCGTGTATCACAATGTGCCACGATCCCAAAATAATAATAAAATAAGCAAGTTGATTTGATTCTGTAAAGTGCCAAAAGGACCATAGTTGCCCTAAAATACGTGAGAAAATATATATGCTTATTTTTCAAATTAAAAATTTCAGTAAAATTTTATAAAATATTCTAAGACTGCGCATACTGACATCCAACAATTATTCTAACCCAATTTTTAATTATAAATAAATATCCGAACACTGATCGCTTTAGTAACTATATTGCAAACCGTTTTGACAATTCGACAAATAACGAACTATTTTGCCAAATGGATAATGTTTTAACTAATTTTGATTTAAATCAAAATAAAATTTATATTTAAACAAAACAAATTCAAAATTTAAATACTTAAAAAGTCTTTACAAAGTTTATAAATATAATATTTTAAATCTTAATATCAAAATAAATTTGTAAAATCTTATGTATTATATTAATAACATTTGAATAAATCATATAAAATAATCACTTACTAAATCTTATATACATCGAACATAATCTTAAAATAAGTTTTCCTTTACCAAATCATACTTATAAAATAGAATAAAATTTATTTAAACTAATATATAAAATATTATTAATCAATTTTTGTATTTATACCACATTAAATTAAATTTGTATTCAGAAAATCCAAACAAATTTTATTAAAACATTCAAATCTTGGATCGTTACACACAATCTCTTGATTATTCGATTCATTAATAACTTACCTTATAACTCATTACCCTTTAATGGCTGCTTATTTAATGTAATTAATAACGCTGTTAATTCATTATTTTATTCCCCTTTTAATGCATTGTTTTATTCCTCTTTTTAATGCATTGTTTTATTCTCTTAACTTGCATCTTTTATTTCAACATTAAAATACTATGCTCATATACATATTCATGCAGTCTTTATTTCTTACCATTTTATTATTTAATTAGATGCGGGGTGTTACAACGAGAGTATTCTAGCTGATATATACCATTACCAGTGTTCTTTACCCAATTTTGGTTCATATCTACTGGTGATTTTGCAATAGTTATATTATATTGCTTGAATTTTTCAATTATCATGACGATGTAATGTGATTGGGACAACTCATATCCCTATGGTGTTCTCAAAATTTTTATACCCAATATCACATCAGCCAGTACTAGGTCTTTTATATCGAATCTAGAGGACAACATATCCTTGTAGATGTTATTATGGCATTGTTATTGCCTAGGATAAACAAGTCATCAACGTAGAGACAATCAATGACATATCCAATGTGTGTGTGTGTTTTATGAAAACACATTTATCTGATTCATTTATTGTGAATCCATATGATGACATGATTTCATCAAACTTCTCATGCCACTATTTTGGAGCTTGTTTAAGACCATAAAGTGATTTTACTAATTTGCACACTTTATTCTCATTTCTTGAGCTCAGTAAAACTTTGGGTTGCTTCATATAGATTTCTTCCTTTAGTTCACCATTCAAAAATATAGTTTTAACAACCATTTGATGTATTTATAAGTCAAAGTATGGATGCAATTGCAATAAGCATTGTAATTGATGTTATCGTTGTTACTAGTGAATATGTATCAAAGTAGTCAAAGTCTTCCTTTTGTTTAAATCATTAGACTACAAGAGAGATTTGTACTTGTTTTTTGAACCATCAGGTGTCAATTTCTTTTTAAGTATCCATTTATTACCTAAGGTCTGGCATCCTTGGGGTAAATCAACTAACTTTCATGTATGGTTTAACATAATGGACTCAAACTCATTGTTAATTGCCTCTTTCCATAAGGGGTGTCGCTGGAGGCCATATCTTTTTTTTACTTTAATGGATCATCTTCTAACATAAAAGTGTAGAAGTTCGGTCCAAAGGTTCTTGAAATCCTCAACCTTTTCCTCCCCCTTGGTTCCTCCGTTTGTTGATCAGCACTTGTAACGACCCACATTTTTAACCGTTCAAATCGATAATAAACCACACATGTCGACCCAAACAAATCGCAAATGCAGGTAGTTATTGGAAAACGAAGAAAAAGAAAGAAAGAAGAGGAAAACCAATCACAGAATCTCATAGCGGAAGGACAACATATAATAAACAAATAGCAGTTAAAAAGAAGTTGAAATGCATACTTTGGTTATAACATTCAATGATTATCAGAGTTACATATACATACGGATGTACATAATAAGCAGCGGAAATAAATGCAGTGGAAATACTTATACTTGATATATATATACCAAATCCTCGTCTTCATCCTCCAAGCTATTGCCATCTTCGCTAACTGCAACTTCTGCTGACCCGAGCGTATTGCATAAAAATAAAACACAACAAACACTCGGATCAACACTAAATCATTCTCATATTAGTCAAATTAAAATACGAAATAACTTTAGTGCCATGGGTGCAGTAACTCAAGAGATGTTACAGGATTTTTCCATCTCTCGAGGATCCGTTAAACTAATACATAGATAGTATAATACGCTATTATGATAGTGTCTACTCAGTAAAGTATAAATACTGAAAATAGCGTAAGCGGGATTACATTTTTACCCTTACACCGTTTATAATACCGTAGTCTATACAGTACCGTAAACCCAACCTAACACGGATGGCATCAGAGGGCACTCCATAGGTACGATACAAATCAAAATCGTATGGGCTCGATAAGGATACATATGACAAGGCACTCGAGGCAATGCCCAGGGTAGGATTCTACCAATTGCACTCCCGGACCGGTGGTAACGCATAGCAGCCACTACCACCCACCTCGGAACACACTCACAAAGTCATAAATGGGCCTAAATCATCATCATCGTCACAGTCCTAGAAATAGTATCGAAGAAGTGTGTCCGATCAAAGGTGCTACCTCAATTAGTCACGGTATAGCTCCTGTTTTAGTCATTTCAATTCTGACCCGAAGGTCAGGGCTATTTCGTCATCGTTCATCTTCTTCGATCCAATAATCGCCACCAAGTCATCATACCTCATTCTGGATACGTCAAAACGTTCACAGTTGTTAAAGTGGTATCGACACTGACAGAGAGTATGCCTTATATCGACTCCGGTCTCTTTAACAACCAACGCTTACATTTTCCACATCGGTTGGTTCTTTTACATTTTCTCAAAGGTTCGTTTCATATCAAAATATCATATTCTGTTTCGAACCAAATTTATATTCAAATAGAATATAATTTCATATCAACGTATCGTGATCATTCCAAACCGATTTATATTCTAACAAGAATATATTCATTTCATTATATTATAATCATATAATATTTCACCAAATCGATTCATATTCAGGTAGAATATACTTTATATCAAGATTATAATTATCTCAAATCGATTTATGTAAAAATCCATTCATATTCAACTCGAATATATATATTTCATAACCACTCATTTTAAATCTCATAGGAGATCCATTTATTCAAGAAGAATATAATTTATAAATCCATATAAAAATCGATTTAAATCGGTTCATCTTCAAATAGAAGGAATTCTTATCTCAACTCCATTTAAACCAAAAATTCTGATTCAAACACTTATCATTCGGAAGAAAATGAAAATTTTAAAGGATATAACTATGAAATTAATGTTTATAAAGAAAACCTTATATATAAAAGAATATATATATAATATCATAGTTAGAATAGGATAAGATAAATTTTAAAAACTATACATATATAAATATGTAAATTGAAAGTTTACTAATTAACTTAAATAATAGAATGTAAGAAAATTTTGTTAAAATAAAATAGTTGTAGATAAAAGTTAATAAATAAATTCTTTAAGAGAGGATAGTTATTTGAAATCAGACGGTGTAAATATATATATAAGAAAATTCCTTAACTAAAAATTAACTCTTTCTTCCGAACTTCAGTACTTGAATCTAAACTCCAGTCTCAATGGAGTTGCTTAGCTCAAAGGACTTGTTTCAAATCCCATTTCAAACCCATTTTCAAATTCAAGGATTCAAAATCATACTCTTATAAAGTTTGACAACAATTCCAAGTATTCTCGATTTCCTTAATTCCAATATTAAATTCAATAAGAATTTATTTAAATTCGAGTCCACCAAATCCCTAAAATCCCAAATCATATAAAATTTTGAATCTTTACAACTTCAAATTCACTTTGGTAAAATTTCCTTAATCATTTCGAATAACATTCAAGATTCGGATCTTTAAAGGAAAAATAAAATTTATCGAAATCGCCACATTTCCTTTAAATTGATAACCTTCAAATATAATTTCAAATATTTAAATCATTTAACCAACCGATGTCCATATATAATTTGCTACCCTATGGCCAAGTGATTTAAATTTAATTTCTCGATATTCAGGGATGGATCTATCATTTCAATCCAAATCAGGGTCACAGAGATTTATCATTTCACTCTGTGTGCTTAATTTATTTAAATCGATAATCCCGGGTTTATTAGATGCCCAAAACATCAAAGTTAAATGGGATTTATCGCCAAACAACATACACGTTCATATACTAAACAACAGAACATAGCAATATCCATTCAGAAATCAAACCAAGGTATCCATCACAACCATTCATCCAATTAATCAGTATAAATCTGTTCTATAGGTTTGCAAGGATCAGAAACCCCAACTAGTAATTTAATTAAATTAAACAACTAATTATTGGCCTAAATTTCAGATTTACTCGCTTGCATGTCAGTTTTCTAAGCAACACATCTTCTATCAAGACAACCATACAACCAAATATATTTCATAATTTAATTCAATAAATATGGGAATAAATTAGTCAGTCGTGAGTGGAAAAATCACTCTCCTTTGGGTGTTTAGTGGATCGGACATCCAAATGAAGCCCAAAATTTCATAGTCTCCTAATGCAACCAAACAAGTGCCAAAACGTCCGCAATTTCTCCACGATCCCAATGCAACAAACCGCGTCCAAATCCGAGCTCGTATGAAGAAGTTATTGACGTTTTACTATCTGAATTCTTTATGAATAAAATAATAAACTTAAATCCTCACCAACCAGGAGGCGCCACATCAACAAGCCCCCTTTCTTCCCGCTTACGCTCCACTCAGCTACAGGAAACTGACGTGAAAAGAACCCAATCCCGTGCTATTTTGACCGTCGATTCCACCTTCCTCCGGCCGAACTAGCGACTCCGACCACCTGCGTTCTGAAGCTCACCTCTCGTCGCACCTGCTAGACCGCACCCACTCCGGTGGCCAATCCCTCCTCCGGCGGTGATCGAACGAAGCCCCCCTTTTGAACTTTAACGACAAAATTCCGACGCTCCACCCAAAGTTCAACCTCCGACTAGCTTCCCCGAACTCCCGACGATCCTCTCTACCAAACCCACAAATCAATTTCGTCAGCTTACCCAAAAATCAAAAATCCCCAAAAATAAAACCCTAATTCAAAAATCCGAACCTTTGACTGAATTTTCTGATAAATCTGTACACTGCATGTCGAATTTGATGATACCCGTCGGTTTGTATCGTCGAGATCTTCATTTTGACATATAATTTGCTATGGTTTGGAGAGATTCGATTTTCAAAGCTTGGATTTTTATTTCTAGGGTTTTGAAAATATTGGTTTCTGCCATTAAAGATAAAAATCGACAGATAGAAAAGTATACGTGAATGAGAAGTGAGATGGTGAGGTGGATACAGAATTTTATTTATGTATAACGAAGGCCCAAACACTATAAATACCCAATTGTCCATTTACATTGATCTCGTTCACATTTTCTCTCGTACGGTCAAACGGTAAGTCGGATTGTAACGCAAATTGGAATCCTACGATAATTCATCGTTCTGAATCCAATGGCGCCAGTTTCGTCAGATTCCGAGACAGTTGCCAAAACAGTTAAATTTCGCGGTTATTTAATTTATAAAATATTCAAATATTCATTTAACTGTTTTAATTCAATTTGAATATTCATTAAATTAAAATTAAATCAAATTATAACTTAAATAAATTTAAAAATCAAATTTCACATATTTTAAATCTTAATTTGATTAATTAAATCTTTGATTTGAATTTCAGTTATTATTTCCCAACTTAGAATTCTCCATTTATCCAATTAAATTTGAATTTCCATTATAAACTAAATAACTCAAATTTATTAATTAAAAAAAATCAAATTGCACCAATTCTAAGTATAAACTAGATTTAAAACTATTTATACTCCATTCAAATAGTCATTATCATTATAATCGACAAAAATTTGATTTTTATCCAATATTATTAAATTTTATTTATTTAAAATTTGAAAATAAAATATATAGAAAATATGGGATGTTACATTCTCCCCCACTTAAAAATCTTTTCGTCCTCGAAAAGAGAACGAAACGATATTAAGCACATATATATTTTAAATTCATACTTAAAATAGCCTTTATAAAATAAGTTATATTTGAAAAACTCATAAATTTTCTAACTCCCGAAATCACGGAAAATTTCGGCAGCATCTCCTTTGTACGGAGAGGTCCGGAAAATCACAATGCATCACATATACTCAAATATTCATCTCATCACTCGATGAGGCATCCCAAACAGGGGAAAAACAAAAATATAAACCACCACCAAAACTTTGTAACCCAATTACGTACCTTTCTTCAGCGTTTATTTGCATTTTTTATTACCTTAGCATTTAGCGTTTAGCGCAAGCGAGCTCCGAAGCGTAGCGCGACTTCCTTACACCTGCTACATACTCACATACACATAAGAATCAAACATATATACAATATATAGCAATTGTATACAACTTACACGACATATATCTACCATTTCAACTACAAAACAACAATATTCATGACCGGCCAGCGAACAAATCAAGGTTTATCAACCCTTAAATGATGGAATTTGTCCAAAGAACACAAGAAAAAGTTTTAGCATTTGTTTCAGGCTTTCCGAATTGTCCGGATTCGTCGAATTCGGATAAATCGTTCAAAAGTTATGACTATTCTAGTGAAGGTGAACGCCTTAGCCCATACACTGAAAAATGCAGATCTGAGTTGTTCAGCCCAGTTTTTAACCCTTTAAACATCAAATTTTTACCTAGCATATCAAGGAAAAGTTTTAGTTTACATTCTGGCCTTTCTGAATTGTACTCGAACAATAAAATCCGACGTTCCGTTAGGAAGTTATGGTCAAAACAATATAGGTATCCGCTTCAGATTTTTACTTTCTGCGCGCTGAACTACACTAACGCTTGGATTTCAATCTAATAAACCTAAAAATTAGACAGGGATCCATTAACAAAGGTTTTAGTTCAGTTTCCTATGTTTCCAAAAAGTCCGGAATAGTTGAATTTCGATCATCCATTCAAAAGTTATGACCATTTTAGTTTCAACATATCGAATAGTTCAGATTTTTGCATACACATTGATTTATATTTGGAGTTTCAACCTTTCGGATTTTAAACTTAAGCAACACTTAACCGTCTAAAAGGGTTATCGCTCCAATATGCTCATACTTTTATTGCTTCGATATATTCATGCTCATTTAACTTTTATTAAATGAATTTCCATTTACTTATATTCCATTATCGTCTATCTTATTTGAGTTTACTTCCAACTCACCCACTTCGTCCATTCTCGTTTGTCCATTCAATCCTGTACATTCACTACATTATCCGAGAACGGATTCATATTCAAGTACTTACTTTATTCCAATAAAATTTTCTATTTGTTTCTCATTTCATTCTCAAGCATAAAATTTCGAATAAACTTGAATTCATTTTAAAATTTCCAACGGACTTGATTACGTTAGATCTCTAATTCATTACCATGAATCAATAAGCCAAAATTTAACTCATTTCTTTTCTAAGTACTAAATTCTCAAGCAACCATTATATGGTCCTCTAAGTTAACTCTTATCGAGTCAATACACTTGACTCGAATTAAATTTGGTCTTATTCCATATTTCAGTTGCTTGTTCATTTTCCTAACCATACCCTTAATCATTATCTTATTCACTTATTCCCATTTCCATTTTAAGTGAAAGTTTATTCCATTTCTCGAATCATTAATAACTCTCGAATCATGGTTTGAATCAAGGGCTGTTCAACTCAAATTTGTATTTAGTTCTCAAACCATTCTTATTCGATTTCCTAAGTTAAACCCTATTTAACTCGATTTCTACACGACTTAAGTTATATTTTATTCGACAAAAGTTTTAATTCTATTCATTTCATTATTTATACCAAGACTTATACTCCATATACTATTCAAATAAGATTTACCCCATTTGGATTTCGTATGCTTTAACTTCACATATATACTAACTTGCCGTTTATTTGCTTATTTATATTTATTAGCAAGTCACGGCTTAGTAACTAATTTAAATCCCTTTCCAACTAGTTCTCGACTAATTTCACTTACTTATTTATTAACCAAAGCATAGGCTATTTCCTTTCTTATTTACACACTAAATCTTCCATTTCATTCTTGGTCGACCTTAGTCGAGTTTTATTTCATAGTTAACTCACATGTTTCTCTATGCTTATATCAACTAAATTTGGAATTTGCTAAGCTTAAGTATTGCTCACCTTAAGCGTTTCAACGACCATTTCTTTCTCTTATAATACTTAAGTCTTCTTCTTAGTTTAAAATCTAAATTCTAACGAATCGAGTTACCTTAATACATATTCAACATTATTAGCTAAGGTGAACTTAAATACCTTGATTTCGGGTTTAAAACCAAGTTTAAAATACTATATGTACTTATGTTATTTTATAGAAAACCATACCATATAATATTACATCTGAATCCCTAAATTAACAAAGAATATAGATTTTTTTTTTCGATTCTAGTTAAATTTAAACCCAATCTTAACAACATATACTAATACCCTTATACAAAACCTATACTATATTATAAACCATACCATAAGAATTTTAAACCCAAAACTTTAATTTAAGGAAGATTATAAAAATTTCAATCCTTATTAAATCTTAAACTCAGTTTTAATATCATATACCTATACTCTTAAACGTACTTATACTATAGGAATTTAAATCCAAAAATCCTTTCAAAATAGTTATGAAAATACGGGTGGTCTCCCCCACTTAGACGCTTCAGAATAAACATCGAAAATGCGTGCACTCATTACCGACATCGTTTCTAAGGTCCAAGAAGGGATTATACCCACTTTGAAAAATCTTTAAAACCATTTCTTTTCGATCATACCTTATAATATGATATTATTTCAAAATTCGACAAAACCATTTTCAAAAGAACCCAGGATCAGGTTTCAAGGTCATTCCTGTTTCATTTGCAAATCATATTCGGCAACCCATTGTACTAAAGGATTTTATTCTTGAATTTCCCGAGCCATTTAAATTTTCCATTAGTTTACTATTGAATCACTCATCATAGGTAATGACTTAATATTATCATTTACTCGAATGAATACCTCTATACTTGAACCAATAATATATATTTGATATGTTAAAAAATAAAATCGAAAACCATATTATGTCGATCATTCTGTTTGATCATTTAGAAATTCCTATCGATCCCGTGGCGTCCGATATATCGACTAGAGTTTATAAATGTTCAACAGAACAAGTCGACACAATATAAAATCACTTTATATCAAAATTACAAGTACGCTCTCTAGTATATCACTCAAACTCATTCTAGGGCACTACTAACACTATCTATAATGAGTTAATTCCCAAACAGAGCCAAGGTTATCGCTAACCATTGCTCTGATACCAAATGTAACGACCCACATTTTTAACCGTTCAAATCGACAATAAACCACACATGTCAACCCAAACAAATCGCAAATGCAGGTAGTTATTGGAAAAAGAAGAAAAAGAAAGAAAGAAGGGGAAAATCATCACAGAATCTCACAGCGGAAGGACAACATATAATAAACAAATAGCAGTTAAAAAGAAGTTGAAATGCATACTTTGGTTATAACATTCAATGATTATCAGAGTTACATATACATACGGATGTACATAATAAGCAGCGGAAATAAATGCAGCGGAAATACTTATACTTGATATATATATACCAAATCTTCGTCTTCATCCTCCAAGCTATTGCCATCTTCGCTAACTGCAACTTCTGCTGACCCGAGCGTATTGCATAAAAATAAAACACAACAAACACTCGGATCAGCACTAAATCATTCTCATATTAGTCAAATTAAAATACGAAATAACTTTAGTGCCATGGGTGCAGTAACTCAAGAGATGTTACGGGATTTTTCCATCTCTCGAGGATCCGTTAAACTAATACATAGATAGTATAATACGCTATTATGATAGTGTCTACTCAGTAAAGTATAAATACTGAAAATAGCGTAAGCGGGATTACATTTTTACCCTTGCACCGTTTATAATACCGTAGTCTATACACTACCGTAAACCCAACCTAACACGGATGACATCAGAGGGCACTCCATAGGTACGATACAAATCAAAATCGTATGGGCTCGATAAGGATACATATGACAAGGCACTCGAGGCAATGCCCAGGGTAGGATTCTACCAATTGCACTCTCGGACCGGTGGTAACGCATAGCAGCCACTACCGCCCACCTGGGAACACACTCCCAAAGTCATAAATGGGCCTAAATCATCATCATCATAGTCATAGAAATAGTATCGAAGAAGTGTGTCCGATGAAAGGTGCTACCTCAATTAGTCACGGTATAGCTCCTATTTTAGTCATTTCAATTCTGACCCGAAGGTCAGGGCTATTTCGTCATCGTTCATCTTCTTCGATCCAATAATCGCCACCAAGTCATCATACCTCATTCTGGATACGTCAAAACGTTCACAGTTGTTAAAGTGGTATCGACACTGATAGAGAGTATGCCTTATGTCGACTCCGGTCTCTTTAACAACCAACGCTTACATTTTCCACATCGGTTGGTTCTTTTACATTTTCTCAAAGGTTCGTTTCATATCAAAATATCATATTCTGTTTCGAACCAAATTTATATTCAAATAGAATATAATTTCATATCAACGTATCATGATCATTCCAAACCGATTTATATTCTAACTAGAATATATTCATTTCATTATATTATAATCATATAATATTTCACCAAATCGATTCATATTCAGGTAGAATATACTTCATATCAAGATTATAATTATCTCAAATCGATTTATGTAAAAATCCATTCATATTCAACTCGAATATATATATATTTCATAACCACTCATTTTAAATCTCTTAGGAGATCCATTTATTCAAGAAGAATATAATTTATAAATCCATATTGTAACATCCCGGATTTTTAGCCAGTAATATTGAGTATTTAATTTTTTTTTTTTATATATTGGTTTGGAATAATAAATGAATTTTTAATTTAAATTTATTGACTTAATAATCGATATATGAATTGATATCGAATCTTGTAATGCGAAACTATAATATGGAATTCACAGTTAAATCTGAATATAAACAATTCAATCGGGTAACATAAATTATAATTGAATTAGAATGATAATGGTCAATTATTTTAGATAAATAAAATTATTTGAAATCAATTTATATTTTAAATCGAAATTAACTTAAATTGTTAATTTAAATTGTTGTTTTCTCTATAAAGTCGAATTGAAATTCAGTAACTGTTTCGTTGAATTCAAAATAGTGAATAACGTTGGAAACATCAGTCGTTACGATTAATAACGGTTCAGAATTTAGAGTAAAGGACCATGAGATATTTTGGTAAAATATATTAATTAAAATCAAATCAAAAATAAATAAATTCACATCAATATATATATATATTTGAGCCGACCTATATCAATTAACAGTGCAGACCTACTTCCTTCCTCGAGCTGTTTAAAGTGTCTGCCTCCTTCGTTATCAAGGAAAACAAGATGTAATGGCTTTGGTACGGTGTGTTTTCTCGCGCCTATATAAACGCAAAAGGCCATCGCCTGTTTCATTTCCATTCCTTAGTAAAAAAAAAAAAAACCCTCGAAGACATCTGAGGCTCGTTCGAAGCACTCGCGATGGACTCGGTTAGGGTTAGGGACTTGGAGGTCGTACAGGATGTCGGAGGCCAGTTTGACGCGCCTGTAGGCGAGCTATGAGCAGACACGACGATCTCTATGGCGTCGGGATAATCTACTTCATCTTGCGATGGGGTCTCGGGGTGTCGAAATGTTGATTTGGGGGAAAGGGTTATCGCGAGTTGTTTTCTGGTATGCGACATCGTTCAGATTGGGGGATTCGATGTCTGGGAAGGTGCGATGTTGGCAAACTCGTGGGATCAGGAGGAGCGGTGTTCGGTGGAGCAGCGTGAAGGTGGTGGTTTGTGTATTCTAGGGATCGCGATTTGCTCCCTGAAGTTCATTGATGAAAGTGTAGCTTGCGGTTCTAGTTCTTGGGAGGGGAGTCTTTGTTCGGCAGTGATGTATTGAGGAAGAAGAAAAAATTTAACAGGATTAAGGTATTTTTGTTTTTTCCTTTTTAGATTTAGTTTTTATTTATTTGAAAAATAAATATGGCAGCTAGGAATTTATTTTGAGGGATTAGTGACATAAAAAGCAAATAAATTTATATATAATTAGTTTATAGAGAATAAATTAGTTAGTTTTGATTCTTTTATTTAAACCATATTAGTTTGATTCAGATTTCAAACTCAAGATAAATAAAAGAAGTTGGATATTTAATGAAAACAATTTGATGGTTTAATTAAATAAGAAAATGGATATATATATATATATAAGACATTTATTTATGCGTAAATTTAAATATTGATCGTTAAATAAATATTCATAGGAGCACGATAAAACTCATTCGAGGCGATTCGAAGCCGTAAGATCTGAATTTCCGCGAGACATTCAGCAAAGGAAATTACGGTGAGTAAATCTCACTCACCTTTTATTTTAATTATTTTTATTTCGTTAAAAATAATTGTTGTTGCTTGTTTGGATTTTTCTGCTTGTCTCATATATATTAGTTATTTAGGCTATTATATATATATATATTGGGTTGATTGATTGGTTGGATTCCCGCAGTCTCATTAGCGGATGCCCGCAGTTTCATAGCGGATGATTACCCTATACGCCCCACGCTATGATTAGTGGATGACCTTCTATACCGCGATATTCTGCCACGAAGCAGAATGGGTATTATTTATGTGCTAACATCTGTGGATGCAGGAAAACAGGTTGGAGGAATCCAACTGGATTCCTCAAAAATATATTATCTGTTTGTTTATTTGTTTGCATATATATTGTTATATATGACGTGTTAGAAAAATAAATAATTCGTTGCTTTGTGTGTTTAAATATCACTGGGCCAATTAAAAGGATATTTGAAATTTAAAAAGGAAAAATTCTATTTTTAAATAGAATTTGAATTTTGAATGGGAATAAAAATATAAACTTGTTTTGAAAAATAAAACAAGTAGTTTCTTTTTAAACGAAGCTTATAAATAGTTCTTTTATAACGAAGTTATAAATGAAGTGAAAAGAATTATCATTTGATAATTCAGAAATAGGAATACAAGTGTTTTGAAAATATGATTCAAAAGGGAATTTAAATATAGAATTTGAATAAAAGGAAAGAAAATGGAAATTTGAATTCCAAAAGAAAAGGAAATGGAAATTTGAATTCAAAAAGAAAAGGAAATAGAAAATTTGAATTTAGAATTCAAATAGAAAATCCAAGGTGGATTTGAATATAGAACTTTCAAATGGTGTTTGAATATAGAGAATTTGAAATAGAATTTCCAAATAGAATTTGAAATAGAATTTCAAAATAGAATTTTCAAAAGAGAATTTGAAATAGACTTTGAAAATAGATTTTCAAAGAAGAATTGAATAGAATTTGAAATATAGTATTTCAAGGAAGAATTCAAATGTGAAATTTGAATAGAGATTTGAATTGGAATTCAAATATGAAATTTGAATAGAGATTTGAAATAGAAATTCAAGTATTGAATTTGAACATGAAATTGAATATAGAAATTCAAGTAGAAATTTGAATATGGAATTTCAAATTAGAATTTGAAATAAACTTTGAAAATAGGACTTCAAAGTAAGAAGTGGAATAGGATTTCAAAATAGGAAATCCAAATAAATTTTGAAATGGAATTTGAATTTTAAAGGAGTTCAAATGGATTTGAAATAAGGGAAATTCAAATGGGATTTAAATAATGGGTCTTAATAAAAAGGATTTAAATATAAGAATTTAAATAGAATTCAAATGGTGTTAAATATAAGGATTCAAACAAAACTCAAATGGAGTTTAATTAGAAAGAATTTGAACAAGAGGGATTCAAAGAGATTTGAAACATGATATTTGGATTCAAAGGAATATAAATGTGGTATTTGAAGTTCAAGTAAAAATGGAGTTTAAATATTTGAAGTTCAAATAGATTAAAAATGGAATTTGAATTCAAATAGTTGAAATAGAATTTGAATATAGAATTTGAATTAGAATCGAATTGGAATTTGAATATAGACTTCAAATATAAATGAAATAGAAGATCAGAAATATTTGTTGAGTTGGAAAATAATGTTTGATATATATTTAAAATAAAATCAGAATGGAGTTGAATTCATTTTAAAGAAGTTTAGAAGTTTAAAAGTTTTTATATATAAATATAATTAAAACGAACTCGCCACAGCGCTGCAGTTCGTAAATTGGCGATTCGAACTTCAATCGAATATACAGAATGCAATTGAAGTCGGAATTCTTCGAAACAAGAAACGTCAGGACCGGTTTGATAATAGTTTTCAAATGAAAGAGAAAAATCTGAATTTCGTCGTATAGATTTTGAGTTATGTCAAAATCAAATTTTTAGAAAAGCAGCGCCATAAACCATTATAAACCATAATGGATTTTATATATAAATATTGGGATTTTTAAGCAAATAAAAATCCGGATTGCCATTTAAAAATCTAGACTTGAGTTAGAAAATAAATGTGAACTCAAGTGAAGTAAAGAAGATGATTTTTGAAACAATAATCCTATTTTTGATTATTGAATAGAATTAACTAAATCAAAGGAGAATTAGTTAATTGAGTTTGAACTAAGGTCGAACTTTGAAAAGTGAAAATTTGGGATTGTAAATATATATTCGAAATCGAATATAGAACAAAAACTGAAATTTGAATTCAATTATTTGATAAGTATGTTGGAATATATTTGAAATATGTTATATTCCAATAAACAAGCGAAATAGACCAACGAGTTAATTAACGAGTTAATTAACGAGTTCGGTCAAAACGAGTGTGTGAAGTTGAAATAAATTTGACAGGTATAGACATATAGGAGACAGGATGGGACAAGAATAATGCAGGTATATAAATAATGTGCTCGACAAAAGGTACATGTTTAAATTCATATATGAGTTTTATGCGCCGTATCGGCAAGCCGCTTGGCTTTTCCTTTTTCTTTTTGATCGAGGAAGATACCGGGAAGCTATTTGAAATTTCCCGATGCTCCCGACACAGGGGAGGTTATGGCGAAATTTTCCGGAAATTTAAGGAGTTAGAATATTTTTAAGATATTTTGATAATTTGAAATCATTGTATCGACGTATTAAATTCGATAGTAAAGTGAATATAAAAATCGAATGTTGTAAACAAAAAGGGATAGAGATAAGTAATTGGAATTGTTTCCAATTGCAAATAGAGATATTTTCTAATATATAGAAAATAAAAGAAGTTAATGTTTGGAAACGTTTTCCAAATGACATAAGAGGCCGAGATGATTATTGAAATATTTGGTTAACAAATATTGATAAGAGAATATAGAAGAGATTTAATTAATGAAATATTAATTAAAGGGCCAGTGATTTGTTTGATATGTTGATTGAACACTTGTTTTTATTCGATAGTTAAATCACAGACTATCGAAGTTTTTGACCATCGTTGTCAATATGGAGAGACCGGTTGGATTATTATCCGAAGAACCACTCCGTATCGGCATAAGCGTTGCGAACCAAGTATGCTGAATATATTGAAGACGGAGTGAAGTGCAAGGGCTTTTTCTATTAATAGAAATAGTGCCTTCGGTTTCGTTCAATCCCAGAACGAACGTAAATGGACGAATGTCTGACAGAGTATTTCCAATGATCAAATGGGTTGGTCTTTATGAATATATATGGTTGCAACGGATTTATCCCTTAGCATAATATCCAGAATATTTGTGCAAACTCAACTCGTGATCAACGGATCTGACAATGTGGCATTCAAAGTGATTGTGTTATCAATGAATGGTAAGTAATCGTAGCCTCAGGCCTCAACAACCGGAAAAAGGACAAAAATCGGGCAGGCAGCATGGCTATGTGGGTCGCACCCATTAGGGTGTATAATCACCTATCTAGAGAAATTCCTTTTGTTTCTAAATCTATCGATTCTGCCCATTCGGGAAACGGTGGTTTGAGTCCAACCGTTGGTGATATACATTCGATACACTCAAGCGAAATGAGTGGTCGGTCATGTGTGGGCCGGGTTACAAGATGTTCTTGTTGAACCCAGTGTATTCCTCTCTAGAGATACACTAGCGGAAGGTGGTTCCATACCTTGTCATGTTGGAAATCCAATCTCCAATAAGCGCCATGCGGTTTTTAATTATATACTATATATGTGGAGCGTGAGATGCAAGCGTTCTGCTATTTGGTTATTTATTTGATGTAGACATTACTATAATATCACTGGATTTGATATCAAAGTGTTTTGGGTTATAGTAAGGTAAAAGCCGTCCATGTTTATGTGTGGGCTGGTCTTACTATTATCTTTTCTTTTGAAAAGATTTTTAAAGTTAAACAAGTGGTTGGAGTTTACTCACACCAGTCCCATGACTGACCCAGAGTTTATTTTGTTTTGTTTTCCCTAAACTCTTGGGTGCCCAAATTTGTACGGGCAGTCAAGTGTTTCAGGCTTTTACAGATACACTTGGAGGAGCTTGAAGCAGGAGGCTTCAACGTTAGTTATTTCGAGTTACTTCCGCTGAATCAAAAGTTATGTGTACTCTGATGATGGTATGTATATATGTACAAAACAGATTTGTATTTCAAAGCTTATGTTATATAATATATTTTACTCGTTCCGCTGTGAGTTGTGATCTTCGTTTTTCTTCTATTCTAATATTTCTTTCTTTCTATTTCTCATCCTCTAACTTCTTTCTAATAATGAGTCGTATTTCTGTGTTATTTGGGTTGGACGTGTGGTGTATTTAGTCAACTCAGATAGCACGGATTTGCGGGCCATTACACATATAAAAATCGATTTAAATCGGTTCATCTTCAAATAGAAGGAATTCTTATCTCAACTCCATTTAAACCAAAAAATTCTGATTCAAACACTTATCATTCGGAAGAAAATGAAAATTTTAAAGGATATAACTATGAAATTAATGTTTATAAAGAAAACCTTATATATAAAAGAATATATATATATAATATCATAGTTAGAATAGGATAAGATAAATTTTAAAAACTATATATATATAAATATGTAAATTGAAAGTTTACTAATTAACTTAAATAATAGAATGTAAGAAAATTTTGTTAAAATAAAATAATTATAGATAAAAGTTAATAAATAAATTCTTTAAGAGAGGATAGTTATTTGAAATCAGACGGTGTAAATATATATATAAGAAAATTCCTTAACTAAAAATTAACTCTTTCTTCCGAACTTCAGTACTTGAATCTAAACTCCAGTCTCAATGGAGTTGCTTAGCTCAAAGGACTTGTTTCAAATCCCATTTCAAACCCATTTTCAAATTCAAGGATTCAAAATCATACTCTTATAAAGTTTGACAACAATTCCAAGTATTCTCGATTTCCTTAATTCCAATATTAAATTCAATAAGAATTTATTTAAATTCGAGTCCACCAAATCCCTAAAATCCCAAATCATATAAAATTTTGAATCTTTACAACTTCAAATTCACTTTGGTAAAATTTCCTTAATCATTTCGAATAACATTCAAGATTCGGATCTTTAAAGGAAAAATAAAATTTATCGAAATCGCCACATTTCCTTTAAATTGATTTCCTTCAAATATAATTTCAAATATTTAAATCATTTATCCAACCGATGTCCATATATAATTTGCTACCCTACGACCAAGTGATTTAAATTTAATTTCTCGATATTCAGGGATGGATCTATCATTTCAATCCAAATCAGGGTCACAGAGATTTATCATTTCACTCTGTGTGCTTAATTTATTTAAATCGATAATCCCGGGTTTATTAGATGCCCAAAACATCAAAGGTAAATGGGATTTATTGCCAAACAACACACACGTTCATATACTAAACAACAGAACATAGCAATATCCATTCAGAAATCAAACCAAGGTATCCATCACAACCATTCATCCAATTAATCAGTATAAATCTGTTCTATAGGTTTGCAAGGATCAGAAACCCCAACTAGTAATTTAATTAAATTAAACAACTAATTATTGGCCTAAATTTCAGATTTACTCGCTTGCATGTCAGTTTTCTAAGCAACACATCTTCTATCAAGACAACCATACAACCAAATATATTTCATAATTTAATTCAATAAATATGGGAATAAATTAGTCAGTCGTGAGTGGGAAAATCACTCACCTTTGGGTGTTTAGTGGATCGGACATCCAAAAGAAGCCCAAAATTTCATAGTCTCCTAATGCAACCAAACCAGTGCCAAAACGTCCGCAATTTCGCCACGATCCCAATGCAACAAACCGCGTCCAAATCCGAGCTCGTATGAAGAAGTTATTGGCGTTTTACTATCTGAATTCTTTATGAATAAAATAATAAACTTAAATCCTCACCAACCAGGAGGCGCCACATCAACAAGCCCCCTTTCTTCCTGCTCACGCTCCACTCAGCTACAGGAAACTGACGTGAAAAGAACCCAATCCCGTGCTATTTTGACCGTCGATTCCACCTTCCTCCGGCCGAACTAGCGACTCCGACCTCCTGCGTTCTGAAGCTCACCTCTCGCCGCACCTGCTGGACCCCACCGCACCCACTCCGGTTGCCAATCCCTCCTACGGCGGTGATCGAACAAAGCCCCCCTTTTGAACTTTAACGACGAAATTCCGACGCTCCACCCAAAGTTCAACCGCCGACCAGCTTCCCCGAACTCCCGACGATCCTCTCTACCAAACCCACAAATCAATTTCATCAACTTACCCAAAAATCAAAAATCCCCAAAAATCAAACCCTAATTCAAAAATCCGAACCTTTTACTGAATTTTCTGATAAATCTGTACACTGCATGTCGAATTTGATGATACCCGTCAGTTTGTATCGTCGAGATCTTCATTTTGACATATAATTTGATATGGTTTGGAGAGATTCGATTTTCAAAGCTTGGATTTTTATTTCTAGGGTTTTGAAAATATTGGTTTCTGCCATTAAAGATAAAAATCGAAAGATAGAAAAGTATACGTGAATGAGAAGTGAGATGGTGAGGTGGATATAGAATTTTATTTATATATAACGAAGGCCAAAACACTATAAATACCCAATTGTCCATTTACATTGATCTCGTTCACATTTTCTCTCGTACGGCCAAACGGTAAGTCGGATTGTAATGCAAATTGGAATCCTACGATAATTCATCGTTCTGAATCCAATGGCGCCAGTTTCGTCAGATTCCGAGACAGTTGCCAAAACAGTTAAATTTCGCGGTTATTTAATTTATAAAATATTCAAATATTCATTTAACTATTTTAATTCAATTTGAATATTCATTAAATTAAAATTAAATCAAATTATAACTTAAATAAATTTAAAAATCAAATTTCACATATTTTAAATCTTAATTTGATTAATTAAATCTTTGATTTGAATTTCAGTTATTATTTCCCAACTTAGAATTCTCCATTTATCCAATTAAATTTGAATTTCCATTATAAACTAAATAACTCAAATTTATTAATTAAAAAAAATCAAATTGCACCAATTCTAAGTATAAACTAGATTTAAAACTATTTATACTCCATTCAAATAGTCATTATCATTATAATCGACAAAAATTTGATTTTTATCCAATATTATTAAATTTTATTTATTTAAAATTTGAAAATAAAATATAAAGAAAATATGGGATGTTACAGCACTGGTGTGTTGAAGGTTATCTTTATCATCAAGAGTATTGAGGATGTCATCCTTTCTTAGTCTCTTTGGAGCATAAGTTCAAAAGGGAATATATGTCCAAAAAATTTAACATTTCTCGACTCAATGATGGTATTTTCATGAATATCATCAATTTTGGACTTGTGTACTAAAAAGCGATAAGCAACACTATTTGTGCATATCCAATACATACACAATCAGAAGTTTTTGGTCCAATTTGGACCTTTTTTGGTTTTGGTGTCTCTACTTTTGCAAGACACCCCTAAACTTTTAAGTATTTGTAGGATGGAGGTCAATTTTTCCAAAGTTCGTGAGGAGACATAGATGTATTCTTTCGTGGTGTTTATTTTTCTCCCCAAAGGTTATCTGGTAAGTCATATCTAATTAATAAAGCCTTCTTCATTTCTTTAACAGTTCGGTTTTCTGTTTCTACTATACCATTGACATTGAGGTGAATAAGGTGTTGTAATTTGGTGTATAATTCAATGCTCAGCGCAGGATTCCTCGAAGAGAAATTCATATTCTCCTCCTCTGTCACTTCTTAAAGCTTTAATTTTCTTATTGAATTGATTTTCAACTTCCGTTTTATACTGTTTAAACATATTGAATGCTTCATCCTTGCTTCTAAGGAGATACATATGAAAGCACCAAGTACAATCATCAATAAAGGTAATGAAATACCTTTTTCCACCTCTAGACATGTTTTTTAAACTACATATATCTATATGTATTAAGTCTATAGGTTCAGTTTCTCATTCAACATGATGAAACGAGATTCTTGTAAATTTTTCTTCTACACAAATTTGACATTTATAGTTGGAGTCTATGTGACATTTTGGTATAAATTCTAGATTAAACAATTTTCGCAATGTATCAAAATCTACATGCCCTAACCTAAAATGCCATATGTTAGAAGGGTCGATAGTATAAGCAGAAGATGCACTTTTATTTATACCAATGTTTGGTACAATAGTGGTTACACTTGCTTTGAATAAAACATCACACGTATATCCTCTTCCTACATACGTACACTCCATTCTTAGATAATACAAACTTATTAGCTGCAAAGGTTAATTTGAATTCATGCTTGCTGAGTGATGACCCTAAAATCAAATTCATGTGAATTTCTGGAACATGGAGAATGTTACTCAAGGTAAGTTCCTTTCCAGAAGTTAGTTTCAGCAAAAAAATTCCTTGTCTTTGACCTTCGATGCAGATGAATTGCCCATGAAAAGTTGTTTATCATCAGTTGTAGTTTTGTAGGTTGCAATCATCCACTTATTAGCACATATGTGTCGAGTGGCTCTTATGTCGATAAACCGTTCTTTCGAGTTACCCAACAAGGTTGCATTCTGATATTACTGCACATAATTCCATATCAGAAATTCCTTCTGCAATGTAAGCCATATTTACTTCTGACTTCTTCTTTTTGGGAGCGCCGTAGTCGGTTGCTTTCTGCCCCTTCTTCCTATAGTTATGGCAGGAACCCTAAAATTTCTTTGACTTTTTAGAAGCATTCTCCGGTTTTCTCTTGTTAGTTTTGCTGATTCAACTACATTTCCATTGGTAGTCATATTCTGAGAAATCTTTTTCTCAGAATTTCTATTATCTTCCTCAATTCTTAGCCAAACTATGAGTTCTTCCATTGTCATTTCCTTACGCTTGTGCCTAAGGTAATTCTTGAAGTTCTTCCAAGAAGAAGGCAGTTTCTTAATGTTTGCGGCAACTTGGAAAGATTCGCTAAGAATAATTATTTTATCTTCTAGCTGACGGATGATAACTTGCAGTTCTTGAGTCTTATTGATCACCGTCTTTGAATATATCATTTTGAAGTCGAGAAATATTCCAATGATGAATTTCTTCATGCCTGCATCTTCTGTTTGTACATCTTTTCCAGAGCCAACCAAAGTTGTTTGGACGTAGCAGCAGTACAATCAACATTGTAGAGGCTATCATCCAGACCATTAAGAATATAGTTTTTACACATAAAATCTGAGTTTTTTCAGATATTAAGAGCCTCTAATTTAGTAGCATCAGGTTTGTTTTCGCCAACTACAGGATCATCTTCGGTCAAAAATTTGGTGAGTCCCAATGTTGTTACATAAAACAACATTTTCTATTGCCAACGCTTGAAGTTGATACCGTCGAACTTCTTTATCTTTTCACCATGAGACAGAGCCATTGTCGGGAGCACAGGCGCAGGCTGAGTGTTGGTTACCGTCAGTGTTGGTGCAGAGTCATTGTTGTTGTTCTGCAATATCGTTGTCTGCAACAATCAATATTGTTATAATGGCTAACCAATTAGTAATAGAAATGTTAGAAAAACTATTACAAAATGTTGCGATTCCACCATAGTAATCAGAAACATCTCAAACCATTACTATCACTGTTCCTATTATAACGTTACTTACAATAACAACAAACTATCACATAATCGTCAATCAAGCGTGACAATTATCATTTTGCTGCTGAACAAATGTAAACAACAATAAAATGTTTTACTGAGTAGTGTTATCCGAGTGTAGCGTAAATTGTTTCCTTGAAACAATATTGTTGTGGTATACACTAATTAACGTGCCAAATTTTTTTTCCCTACGATGAAATGGATCATCCTCGAAGCGTAGTGCTCGCAATCAGAGCGAAAACGAACTGAAGAGATTTTAGAATTTAGAACAGAGTATTTAGGAAAGTTAGTGTAGAAAAAACTGAGTGAATCTATCTCAGTTTCAGGCTGCATATTTATAGAATGGAGGAGGCATGTCTGAGCGAACATGACTCCTGGAAAGGTTGCGACCCTATAACCCGGCAGCGCACCCGCACGCGTGCATCTGAAATGGAACCGTTTCCTCTTTCAAACAAATGGACGCGACCGCTCAAAAATACCCGTTACAGCACAATAAGCCTAGGCGGAAGCCGAAGGCCTGTTCAGTCACGAGACCCCAAGAGTCCCAAGGCCCTAATCTATGACATATTAATAATAATATTAAATAAGGCCCTACAAGCCCGCATGCCTTCATGCTCCTACAAGCCCACATTCTCTCTCTTCTTATTTGTTTGATATGCCACGATAGGCTTTAGTTTATGTAGTGGATTTGATCCAAATATTCCCCAATGTGGGACTTTTTGTTTCCACCTAATGAAAAATCCCTCTTCCCTAATACACTACTTCATTCATTTTTCTTACAATCCCCCACATGAATGAGTAGTTGTTTGTAGTTTCACGATCCATTTATCGTATCAGTTAAAGCAGCACATGGTCCTTGAACTTCCCAAGTGATTACCTATTTGAACTATAGGCAAATCAATAGACATTGAGTGTCCTTCAACTGTAATCCTTTTGTGTAATTCTAAAATAGATAACACACGATAAATATTTCTTATAACCTTCATTCTTTGTATGTGAAACACCCCACCTCCGTTAGGGTCACTCTCAAAGGGAATGCCCTAATTTTGGTGGAGGTTTATAAGTACAAGTCACAGATATACAAGACAGATATAAGAACACATATTTGTAAACAGCGGAAGAACAACAAACTTTTATTTCATAAAATCAAATACGTGTTACAACAACATCCTTTCCAAAAACATAACATAACACTTTCATAATCTGTCTTGAGTACATTATTTAAAGAAGCATAAATAAAACATAGATAAACTGCAAAAGCCCCATAGTGGTTGTCCCAAGCCATAGTTCAAAAACGGAAAGTTCCAAGCAATACATTTCTCTTCTTCAAGCTGGATGATAATGCTGGTCAAGCTGCAGTGTTCCCTCCCTGTGGACCTGGGGGGGGGGGGAACGGAAGAAAAGAAGACGAAAGAAAAGTAGAGTCAGACATAAAGCCTGAGTAAGTCTAGTACTATTTTGTCTATGAATAAAGAACTGGGTATGATAGGTATAAACAAGAAGTGGGCAAGCACTATAAACTTGGTTAAGTTGTCTAGGGTCGAATAGACCATCGTACCCCATGTTAATCTCTGAACTCATATAAACTATAAACTTGGGAACCTCACCTCTTCTCTCCAAAAGTGGCATTTGGAGAATTTGGCTTTTAGTTGATGGACTCGCAAAGTTTCCATGATTGCCCTTAAGTGTTGAGCATGTTCCTCTTCACTCTTTGAGAAGATAAGGATATCATCTACGAAGACCACTACGAATTTGTTGAGGAAATCTCTAAATACCCTACTCATCAGGTCCACGAAGTAAGCAGGTGCATTTGTCAAGCCGAAAGGCATGACAAGCCATTCAAAGAAGTCGTCTGGGGTTCTGAACGCCGTTTTATCGATGCTATCTTCAGCCACCCTTAGCTGATGAAAACCGGTTGCTAAATCGAGTTGGGAGAAAACAGACGCTCCTACAAGCTGGTCAAATAAATCATCAATTCTAGGGAGAGGATGCCTATTCTTTTTCGTTAGCTTGTTGAGCTCCCTATAGTCAACACATAGACGGAGTGAACCATCCGCCTTTGTAGCGAACACCACTGGAGCGCCCCATTCTGAAATGCTCCTCCTAATGAACCCCTTTTCTAGAAGCTCTTTAATCTGTTTACTGAGCTCTTTCCTTTCTCGTGGAGCCATATGTCTAACGGGCAACGCAACGGGCTTTGCATTATCTACAAGATATATGCGGAAGTCTATTTTCCGCTTCGGAGGCAAGCCCTTCACCTCTTCAAAGACATCCGGATATTCCCGGACCACTCTAACTGATTTCAAATTTTCAACAGAGGCATCTAGCGATTCAAGATAACTAAGCATAACCGCATACGAGGGATTACAAGAAATTTCCAAAGTATTACCGAGCAGGGTTAGGAGCCTAACAACCCTTTTCTCACAATCAAGGATGGCCCCATTACGGGATAGCCAATCCATACCCAAAATCAAACCATACCCCGAAAAGCCCAAAACAAAGGCACTACATTGAAATTCAACACTTAGAATAGAAATTTTCAAATCCAAACAGATCATAGACAAATGAGCTGGGCCCCCAATTGGGTTCGAAACAATTAAGGGGTCCTCTACCATACTAGTTTTTAGGTGCAGAGATTCTACTAAAGAAGACGAGATAAAGGAGTGTGATGCGCCGGAATCAAATAAAGTGCGAACGGGGTGATCATAAAGATAAATTACGCTTTCTACAGAAGTATTTATACCTCGCTGTTGCAATGGTGGCGCTTCTAGCACATGAACCTGTGCCCCTGGGGTGGATCCAGCCCTCTGCCCCTGTCCTCGTTTCTTTGGGCAGTCCTTAGCCCTGTGGCCTGTCTCACCGCAAGAAAAGCACCCACCATTCTCCTTGGCCTTCTTTTTCCGGTAGTCCTTTACTAAGTGCCCCACTTTGCCACAGAAATTGCACTTCCTCTTCTCTTTGTTGCCTTTTCCGCCTTTCTTAAAGTCCGCCTTCTTAGGCTGCAAACCCTCTTTCTTCTTGCCCTTATCCTCTTCATTCAGCAATGCCATTTGCACCAATCTTTCATACGTGGCTCCCATGGGTATATGGGTCATGGCCAAACTGTGTAATGGCTCATTCAACCCTTTGACGAAACGGAGAGCCTTCTTGTGCGGGGTGTTGACTAGGTCAAGCCCAAACCTAGCCAGCTCATCAAACTAATTCACATACTCTCTGACTGTCTTGTCCCCTTGCTTAAGAAATAAGAATTTTTCCAACTGCAAACTTCTTTCTGCATCTGAGAGAAATTTAGTCTCAAACCTTGCCCTAAAGTCCTCCCATGTCTCCACTGGTCTTTCAGCATTAGTGACTTCCCACCAGTAGGAAGCCTCGCCCTTCAATAGCCACACTGCCAATTGTACTTTTTGCCTATCTTCTACCTCAAAGATAATGAATAGGTCCTCCGTTTCTTTCAGCCAATTTCTAGCTGCTACGAAGGACTCAGTTCCATGGAAATCCCTTCCTCCCATAGCTTTAAAATCTTTACATATCTTAGCGAACGCGTTTCCCCGAGGAGGAGGTGGAGGAAAAGGTGCTGCCGCAGCTGGATGATTCCCTTCCGCTGGAGGAGGAGGAATGGTAGGACCTGGCTGAGTGGCCCTTGCTTCTAAGAACCGTCTAAACCAACCAGGTATTGGTACCCCTTCCGGCAAGTTAAGTTCTTGGGACATGCTGAAACAAAAAGGATAGATTCAAAACGAAGGATAAGAGATAGTACCTATGGCTTTGGGGAGTAGACTTTGCCTTTTTAAAATAGAATAATATTTTTCTTTTAAAAATGCTTCTTTAAATTTCCTTTTTGAAAATAATTTTTCAAAACTTTTTATCTTATCTGGTAAACCTATGCTCTGATACCAAGTGAAACACCCCACCTCCGTTAGGGTCACTCTCAAAGGGAATGCCCTAATTTTGGTGGAGGTTTATAAGTACAAGTCACAGATATACAAGACAGATATAAGAACACATATTTGTAAACAGCGGAAGAACAACAAACTTTTATTTCATAAAATCAAATACGTGTTACAACAACATCCTTTCCAAAAACATAACATAACACTTTCATAATCTGTCTTGAGTACATTATTTAAAGAAGCATAAATAAAACATAGATAAACTGCAAAAGCCCCATAGTGGTTGTCCCAAGCCATAGTTCAAAAACGGAAAGTTCCAAGCAATACATTTCTCTTCTTCAAGCTGGATGATAATGCTGGTCAAGCTGCAGTGTTCCCTCCCTGTGGACCTGGGAGGGGGGAAACGGAAGAAAAGAAGACGAAAGAAAAGTAGAGTCAGACATAAAGCCTGAGTAAGTCTAGTACTATTTTGTCTATGAATAAAGAACTGGGTATGATAGGTATAAACAAGAAGTGGGCAAGCACAATAAACTTGGTTAAGTTATCTAGGGTCGAATATACTATCGTACCCCATGTTAATCTCTGAACCCATATACTAGTTTCCAATTTGCACCCCATAATCAGGGTGATGTGATCCATTCTATGATGATCGGCTCCTAATCGCAAAGTTACATGTGTCTTACGGCCCCCGATGTCTGTAGTTACCTATGCTGGTCCCACCATGGGGTGTATCAAGTCCCATAGTGGCAACCCGACACAACCTTAGAGTGCACAGGTATGCTACTGGTGTCCAGTGCCTTATTTTTCTGCGCCGGATTGTGTGCACGCCCGCACTCCGTTAGAACCTACACTGCTACACCACCGCCGTCGCTTTGACCTCTTACAATAAGCCCAGTAATCGTGCCCCACCCTGCCTAGTTTCAGGGTATCCTGATACACCTTTTAGGGTTACTGCTGAAAAGGGTCCCCCCGTTACTAGGTTTTCTATCTCTAGCCAACATGCTAAGTTGGTTAAGTGTTTCCTAACCTAACCCCACCAGTCCGTTTAGTTTAGCATGTTCCATTTTGATTAAGTCTTTAGTTCACTTAATCCTAACAATCCTGACTCAGCCTTAATTGTCTTATTAAGGCCCTGACCTCTCACATTAGACAGGTATTGTTGTGGCTGCCTGTTGCCGGTTGGTTCCTGGCAGTCTTACGCCACAACTCAGTCTAACCTCGGGTCCTTGCTGGGCTCCATGTTTAACCTCCCACATTGGATAGGTATTGTTATGACTACTGGACAGCCGGGCGGTTCCGGGCAGGTTTACATCACAACTCAATCCAACCTCGGGTTAAACACATCGTATTTTCTACTTTTACATATTTTGTCTTTCTTCTTTATTTATATGTAAATATTTGCGGCCCATTATTAAGTTAATGGTGTAAAGGTTACACCAATCACGGGCCCAACCCATACTTGAATTTGGGCCCTTCTATTTTATATTTTCATTCATTAATTAATTTTAACCCAACGTTATTTTCCCCCGTTTTACACGTCCGTTTATATATATTGGGCTTAGCCTTTTAAAGCCCAATTTAGCCATGCGAAAAGGGGAGGCTTAAAGCGTGATTACATACACAAAGAGGGGAAAGTGAGCGCATGAACTTGCAATACGACGTTAGAAATACAAAATAGAAATTGGTGTACTTGCATAGTGGTAACATAGGTGACATGAATCAAAGCATGTGAACTTGCATAGGTTTAACTACAACATGAACCTATATTCTTATTTAGGCATAATGTCAAACATAAGCATGTCATAAATATTCCTAGCATAAGCATAGCATAATGTCAAACATAAGCATGGCATAAGTAAAGTTAAATTTGTTCATGGCATAAACATAAACATGTCATGTTCATAAGGTTTCTACATGTTTACAAAGGGGATACTTTGTTACTAACACAGAAGCATAGATCAACTAAATTTTGGTTTAAGTCTAATCACATAACGATAGTATAAATATACTTATGCATAAATATTTCTAAACATGGTGTTTGCTTTAAACTTGCAAAGAGGGATTTTTGAGTCTAACCTAGCCATGTCTCACATATGTCATCATATAATTCTTTTAAACAAGATAGACTTAATCATAGATTTCAATTATGCCAAATATCATTCATAGCCTAGCCATATTCATAAGTTTTGCAAAAGCATGACTTAATACATGGATTATGGTGTCAAAATTCCAACATAGTTTCATATGAACTATAACAACCAAACTTGTTTCAATTACTTGCAAAATGATTTATGCACAAAAATATACATCATGATGGCATAATAACAAAGCCCCAAACTCGCATGAATTTCAATCAACTACATACATGTAGCTTCAACATAGATTACATAATTTGCGCAATATTCCAAACGTATACTTGCATAGAACTACCGCATGTAGTTCTTTATAATGAATAACTTAATTTTGCACAAATATGAATTACTTTATTATCCCAATTCAAACATACAAATCAATACAGTTGTTTATTCATACCAAAGTAATACTCTACTTACAATGGTTGAGGCGAATTTTCTAATTAAGAGATATGATTCCCTTGTTGAATTGATTGGCTTTAGGTTGCTTGAATTGCTTTAGGCTTTAGAACTTTCTTCCTAATTCTCTCTCTAGTTGGCGGCTACTCTTAGTCGTTCCTCAGCAACATGGCGGCTATGTTCTTAATTTGAATGAATAGATTAGGGTTTAGTCTAGGGTTGTTTATATAGAGGTTAGGAATTGATTAGGACCATTGATGTTGCTAGGTTAGATCGTAGCCATTCATTAGATAGAGAGACCAATTAGAACTTGCCACCTAGCCCTAGTGACAAAGCAGACCACAGAAATTCGACCAAACACAGACCTGGCCAGCCAGGTTGACTGGGCTCGACCAGGTCGACACCCCTGTCGACAGGGCTGTCGACAGCCCTGTCGACATGGGTAGCCCAGGTCGACAGCCCAGTCGACCTGGGTGGCCTAGGCGGGTGTTTATCCGCCCTGGCCCACTGGGCCCGATTTTTAATTATTTTATTCTGTTTGAATTTTAAATTTAATTCAAAACTTCCGAAGGCCATATCTTCTTCATACGGACTCCGTTTTTCGAAAACTCGGACTCTATTTCGCGTATTTTTCCGAGACGAACGCAATGGCGTATCCCGTTTCCCTTAGTTCTTTGATTTGAATTTGATTATACTTTAATTCATGAATTTCACAGTTATAGAATTCTTGGGGTGTTACATTCTCCCCCACTTAAAAGGATTTCGTCCCCGAAATCTTCAAGCTAGGAGGAATGTATATCCTAACATCCAATCATCCATCTACCCATCCATCAAACACGAGCATCCATTGTCCTTAAAAGACTTCTAATGCTTCATGATCATATGCGAAGTGTGTGTGTACATGTACTTATCTAATGCAAAATCAGGCGGTCTACTGATTCAGTTGACCTCCTTAATGCGAATTATGTAAGTGCCATGAATCCATTATGTATGCAAATTTTCCTATTCTTGATTCTACATGAGTGCACAATCATTCAGTACAAATGCAGCATCCACATGACAACACATTATAGTTCAACCACAAACGAAAGCAAACATATATGCATATGCAATATGAAGTGACTGAGCCGATCGAAAACCTAGATTGTGTGTGTATATGCAACCACGAGCAACCACTAGCAATCACTTGCAACCACTTGCAACCATCATACATAACATGTTTCAACTACATGTTTCCATCCAAAGGGTTTCTACCTAAAAGATAAGGTCGAGGAAATATACCTAAAAAGATAGATAAAAACGCAACTTAAGGAAAAGGAAAGATCAGGGATGTACCCTCGAACAGAAAAGGGTAGTCTGTACGTATTCTAGCTTCAGTTTCCCAAGTCGCGTCTCCCTCGGCGTCGCTCCACTGGACTTTGACGAGCTTGACTTCGCGGTTGCATAGCTTCTTCACTTCCGTTCCTAAGATGCGGGTTGGAACTCTCCTTATGGTTGCTTCGCGCTCCACTTCGGCCTCTTCGAGGATATTTGGCTCTACCACTTCAGCAGACTCATGTAGACATTTTCGGAGATGTGAAACGTGAAAGACGTTGTGGACTCCAGCCAACTTCTCGGGTAGCTCTAATCTATAGGCCATTTTCCCAATCTTCTCGATAATAGGGAATGGCCCTACGAATCTTGGCGCTAGCTTTCCTGTGGTTCCAAAACGAACAACGTTTCTTAGCGGTGATACCTTGAGAAAAACTCTGTCTCCAACTTCAAATTCAAGGTCGGTCCTCCTCTTGTCGGCGTAGGACTTTTGTCTGTCTTGGGCCGTCTTCATCCTTCTTCGTATTAAGTCTACTTTCTCTGAAGTCTCTCGGATCATGTCTGGTCCAAGTATGAGCTTATCCGTGGACTCCCACCAACAAGTTGGTGATCGGCACGGTCTTCCATATAAAGCTTCGAAGGGCGCCATTCCGATGGTTGCTTGATAGCTGTTGTTGTAGGCAAATTCCACCAAAGGAAGGTGGTCTTCCCATGTCCCTCCGAAGTCAAGGACGCATAGCCTTAAAAGGTCTTCCAAAACTCTGTTCACTCTCTCTGTTTGGTCGTCGGTTTGGGGATGATAGGCTGTGCTCAAGCATAACTGCGTTCCTACTGCTTCTTGCAGACTCCGCCAAAACTCGCTGGTGAAGATGGGGTCTCGGTCACTAACAATGCTAGATGGTATTCCATGGAGTCGAACGATTTCCTTGAGGTAAAGTGATGCTAGGGATGAGGCAGTTCTTTTACTTTTGACAGGTAAAAAGTGGGCGCTTTTAGTAAGCCTATCCACTATTACCCAAATGCTCGTGTTGCCTCTCCTAGACCTAGGCAGCCCATCGATGAAGTCCATTGAGATGCTATCCCACTTCCACTGCGGGACCTCCAGAGGATGTAGTAGTCCGCCTGGCTTTTTCTGATCCGCCTTAACCTGTTGGCACACCATACACTTAGAAACGAACTCTGCCACGTCCTTTTTCATGCCGTTCCAGAAGAAAGTCCTTTTTATGTCTTTGTACATTTTATCTCCGCCTGGGTGTATCGTCATCTTGGAGTGATGTGCTTCCTCGAGAACCTTCTTTACTAAATCTTTAATCTGTGGGACGCATAGTCTTCCGTCTCGCCTTAGTACACCTTTATCGTCAATGGAGTATCTGTTGAGGTGACTTGAAGTCTCACCCCTAATTAGCCTATCAATCATTTCCACAAGCTGAGGGTCTTCGCGTTGTGCTGCTCCTACCGAATCCACCAAAGTTGGGCGCACTTCGAGAGATGCTAGCAAGCCTGGTACGAAATCGGAGGAAGGCCTAAAGTCGAAACTGGCTATAAACTCTAGGCTTTGTCTTTCAACAAACAACGGGCTTAGGGTCAATTTCTTTCGGCTCAACGCGTCTGCCACAACGTTGCCTTTGCCCGGAGTATAGGAGATTTCGAAATCGTACGAGGCAAGAAACTCCATCCATCTTTGTTGCCTCAAGTTAAGATCTTTCTGCGAGAAAAGATATTTCAACGATTTATGGTCAGTGTAAAGTTCGAACTTCTCACCTAGGAGATAGTGTCGCCAAGACTTGAGTGCAAAGACGATGGCGGCTAACTCAAGATCGTGGGTTGGGTAGTTCTTTTCGTGCGCTTTCAACTGCCTCCCGCCATAAGCTACTACCCTTCCTTCTTGCATTAAGACGGCGCCTAGCCCTGTCCCACATGCATCCGTATAAACAGTGAACATCTTGCTCCCATCTGGCAGCGTCAAAACTGGGGCTGTTGTAAGAGCCCTTTTCAGTCGTTGGAAAGCAAATTCGCAATCCAAGTCCCAATTGAACACTAGATTCTTCTTAGTCAATTTCGTGAGCGGAGCTGAGATTTTCGCAAAATCCCTTATAAATTTTCGATAGAAACCTGCTAGTCCTAGAAAGCTTCGGACCTCAGTTGCATTCCTTGGTGTCTTCCAATCCCGTACCGCCACTACCTTCGCAGGGTCCACCGCTAACCCTTGTTTGGATACTATGTGCCCAAGGAACCTCACCTCTTCTCTCCAAAAGTGGCATTTGGAGAATTTGGCTTTTAGTTGATGGACTCGCAAAGTTTCCATGATTGCCCTTAAGTGTTGAGCATGTTCCTCTTCACTCTTTGAGAAGATAAGGATATCATCTACGAAGACCACTACGAATTTGTTGAGGAAATCTCTAAATACCCTACTCATCAGGTCCACGAAGTAAGCAGGTGCATTTGTCAAGCCGAAAGGCATGACAAGCCATTCAAAGAAGCCGTCTGGGGTTCTGAACGCCGTTTTATCGATGCTATCTTCAGCCACCCTTAGCTGATGAAAACCGGTTGCTAAATCGAGTTGGGAGAAAACAGACGCTCCTACAAGCTGGTCAAATAAATCGTCAATTCTAGGGAGAGGATGCCTATTCTTTTTCGTTAGCTTGTTGAGCTCCCTATAGTCAACACATAGACGGAGTGAACCATCCGCCTTTGTAGCGAACACCACTGGAGCGCCCCATTCTGAAATGCTCCTCCTAATGAACCCCTTTTCTAGAAGCTCTTTAATCTGTTTACTGAGCTCTTTCCTTTCTCGTGGAGCCATATGTCTAACGGGCAACGCAACGGGCTTTGCATTATCTACAAGATATATGCGGAAGTCTATTTCCCGCTTCGGAGGCAAGCCCTTCACCTCTTCAAAGACATCCGGATATTCCCGGACCACTCTAACTGATTTCAAATTTTCAACAGAGGCATCTAGCGATTCAAGATAACTAAGCATAACCGCATACGAGGGATTACAAGAAATTTCCAAAGTATTACCGAGCAGGGTTAGGAGCCTAACAACCCTTTTCTCACAATCAAGGATGGCCCCATTACGGGATAGCCAATCCATACCCAAAATCAAACCATACCCCGAAAAGCCCAAAACAAAGGCACTACATTGAAATTCAACACTTAGAATAGAAATTTTCAAATCCAAACAGATCATAGACAAGTGAGCTGGGCCCCCAATTGGGTTCAAAACAATTAAGGGGTCCTCTACCATACTAGTTTTTAGGTGCAGAGATTCTACTAAAGCAGACGAGATAAAGGAGTGTGATGCGCCGGAATCAAATAAAGTGCGAACGGGGTGATCATAAAGATAAATTACGCTTTCTACAGAAGTATTTATACCTCGCTGTTGCAATGGTGGCGCTTCTAGCACATGAACCTGTGCCCCTGGGGTGGATCCAGCCCTCTGCCCCTGTCCTCGTTTCTTTGGGCAGTCCTTAGCCCTGTGGCCTGTCTCACCGTTAGAAAAGCACCCACCATTCTCCTTGGCCTTCCTTTTCCGGCAGTCCTTTACTAAGTGCCCCACTTTGCCACAGAAATTGCACTTCCTCTTCTCTTTGTTTCCTTTTCCGCCTTTCTTAAAGTCCGCCTTCTTAGGCTGCAAACCCTCTTTCTTCTTGCCCTTATCCTCTTCATTCAGCAATGCCATTTGCACCAATCTTTCATACGTGGCTCCCATGGGTATATGGGTCATGGCCAAACTGTGTAATGGCTCATTCAACCCTTTGACGAAACGGAGAGCCTTCTTGTGCGGGGTGTTGACTAGGTTAAGCCCAAACCTAGCCAGCTCATCAAACTGATTCACATACTCTCTGACTGTCTTGTCCCCTTGCTTAAGAAATAAGAATTTTTCCAACTGCAAACTTCTTTCTGCATCTGAGAGAAATTTAGTCTCAAACCTTGCCCTAAAGTCCTCCCATGTCTCCACTGGTCTTTCAGCATTAGTGACTTCCCACCAGTAGGAAGCCTCGCCCTTCAATAGCCACACTGCCAATTGTACTTTTTGCCTATCTTCTACCTCAAAGATAATGAATAGGTCCTCCGTTTCTTTCAGCCAATTTCCAGCTGCTACGAAGGACTCAGTTCCATGGAAATCCCTTCCTCCCATAGCTTTAAAATCTTTACATATCTTAGCGAACGCGTTTCCCCGAGGAGGTGGAGGAAAAGGTGCTGCCGCAGCTGGATGATTCCCTTCCGCTGGAGGAGGAGGAATGGTAGGACCTGGCTGAGTGGCCCTTGCTTCTAAGAACCGTCTAAACCAACCAGGATTTGGTACCCCTTCCGGCAAGTTAAGTTCTTGGGACATGCTGAAACAAAAAGGATAGATTCAAAACGAAGGATAAGAGATAGTACCTATGGCTTTGGTGAGTAGACTTTGCCTTTTTAAAATAGAATAATATTTTTCTTTTAAAAATGCTTCTTTAAATTTCCTTTTTGAAAATAATTTTTCAAAACTTTTTATCTTATCTGGTAAACCTATGCTCTGATACCAAGTGAAACACCCCACCTCCGTTAGGGTCACTCTCAAAGGGAATGCCCTAATTTTGGTGGAGGTTTATAAGTACAAGTCACAGATATACAAGACAGATATAAGAACACATATTTGTAAACAGCGGAAGAACAACAAACTTTTATTTCATAAAATCAAATACGTGTTACAACAACATCCTTTCCAAAAACATAACATAACACTTTCATAATCTGTCTTGAGTACATTATTTAAAGAAGCATAAATAAAACATAGATAAACTGCAAAAGCCCCATAGTGGTTGTCCCAAGCCATAGTTCAAAAACAGAAAGTTCCAAGCAATACATTTCTCTTCTTCAAGCTGGATGATAATGCTGGTCAAGCTGCAGTGTTCCCTCCCTGTGGACCTGGGGGGGGGGGGGAAACGGAAGAAAAGAAGACGAAAGAAAAGTAGAGTCAGACATAAAGCCTGAGTAAGTCTAGTACTATTTTGTCTATGAATAAAGAACTGGGTATGATATGTATAAACAAGAAGTGGGCAAGCACAATAAACTTGGTTAAGTTATCTAGGGTCGAATATACTATCGTACCCCATGTTAATCTCTGAACCCATATACTAGTTTCCAATTTGCACCCCATAATCAGGGTGATGTGATCCATTCTATGATGATCGGCTCCTAATCGCAAAGTTACATGTGTCTTACGGCCCCCGATGTCTGTTGTTACCTATGCTGGTCCCACCATGGGGTGTATCAAGTCCCATAGTGGCAACCAGACACAACCTTAGAGTGCACAGGTATGCTACTGGTGTCCAGTGCCTTATTTTTCTGCGCCGAAGTGTGTGCACGCCCGCACTCCGTTAGAACCTACACTGCTACACCACCGCCGTCGCTTTGACCTCTTACAATCAGCCCAGTAATCGTGCCCCACCCTGCCTAGTTTCAGGGTATCCTGATACACCTTTTAGGGTTACTGCTGAAAAGGGTCCCCCCGTTACTAGGTTTTCTATCTCTAGCCAACATGCTAAGTTGGTTAAGTGTTTCCTAACCTAACCCCACCAGTCCGTTTAGTTTAGCATGTTCCATTTTGATTAAGTCTTTAGTTCACTTAATCCTAACAATGCTGACTCAGCCTTAATTGTCTTATTAAGGCCCTAACCTCTCACATTAGACAGGTATTGTTGTGGCTGCCTGTTGCCGGTTGGTTCCGGGCAGTCTTACGCCACAACTCAGTCTAACCTCGGGTCCTTGCTGGGCTCCATGTTTAACCTCCCACATTGGATAGGTATTGTTGTGACTACTGGACAGCCGGGCGGTTCCGGGCAGGTTTACATCACAACTCAATCCAACCTCGGGTTAAACACATCGTATTTTCTACTTTTACATATTTTGTCTTTCTTCTTTATTTATATGTAAATATTTGCGGCCCATTATTAAGTTAATGGTGTAAAGGTTACACCAATCACGGGCCCAACCCATACTTGAATTTGGGCCCTTCTATTTTATATTTTCATTCATTAATTAATTTTAACCCAACGTTATTTTCCCCCGTTTTACACGTCCGTTTATATATATTGGGCTTAGCCTTTTAAAGCCCAATTTAGCCATGCGAAAAGGGGAGGCTTAAAGCGTGATTACATACACAAAGAGGGGAAAGTGAGCGCATGAACTTGCAATACGACGTTAGAAATACAAAATAGAAATTGGTGTACTTGCATAGTGGTAACATAGGTGACATGAATCAAAGCATGTGAACTTGCATAGGTTTAACTACAACATGAACCTATATACTTATTTAGGCATAATGTCAAACATAAGCATGTCATAAATATTCCTAGCATAAGCATAGCATAATGTCAAACATAAGCATGGCATAAGTAAAGTTAAATTTGTTCATGGCATAAACATAAACAAGTCATGTTCATAAGGTTTCTACATGTTTACAAAGGGGATACTTTGTTACTAACACAGAAGCATAGATCAACTAAATTTTGGTTTAAGTCTAATCACATAACGATAGTATAAATATACTTATGCATAAATATTTCTAAACATGGTGTTTGCTTTAAACTTGCAAAAAGGGATTTTTGAGTCTAACCTAGCCATGTCTCACATATGTCATCATATAATTCTTTTAAACAAGATAGACTTAATCATAGATTTCAATTATGCCAAATATCATTCATAGCCTAGCCATATTCATAAGTTTTGCAAAAGCATGACTTAATACATGGATTATGGTGTCAAAATTCCAACATAGTTTCATATGAACTATAACAACCAAACTTGTTTCAATTACTTGCAAAATGATTTATGCACAAAAATATACATCATGATGGCATAATAACAAAGCCCCAAACTCGCATGAATTTCAATCAACTACATACATGTAGCTTTAACATAGATTACATAATTTGCGCAATATTCCAAACGTATACTTGCATAGAACTACCGCATGTAGTTCTTTATAATGAATAACTTAATTTTGCACAAATATGAATTACTTTATTATCCCAATTCAAACATACAAATCAATACAGTTGTTTATTCATACCAAAGTAATACTCTACTTACAATGGTTGCGGCGAATTTTCTAATTAAGAGATATGATTCCCTTGTTGAATTGATTGGCTTTAGGTTGCTTGAATTGCTTTAGGCTTTAGAACTTTCTTCCTAATTCTCTCTCTAGTTGGCGGCTACTCTTAGTCGTTCCTCAGCAACATGGCGGCTATGTTCTTAATTTGAATGAATAGATTAGGGTTTAGTCTAGGGTTGTTTATATAGAGGTTAGGAATTGATTAGGACCATTGATGTTGCTAGGTTAGATCGTAGCCATTCATTAGATAGAGAGACCAATTAGAACTTGCCACCTAGCCCTAGTGACAAAGCAGACCACAGAAATTCGACCAAACACAGACCTGGCCAGCCAGGTTGACTGGGCTCGACCAGGTCGACACCCCTGTCGACAGCCCTGTCGACATGGGTAGCCCAGGTCGACAGCCCAGTCGACCTGGGTGGCCTAGGCGGGTGTTTATCCGCCCTGGCCCACTGGGCCCGATTTTTAATTATTTTATTCTGTTTGAATTTTAAATTTAATTCAAAACTTCCGAAGGCCATATCTTCTTCATACGGACTCCGTTTTTCGAAAACTCGGACTCTATTTCGCGTATTTTTCCGAGACGAACGCAATGGCGTATCCCGTTTCCCTTAGTTCTTTGATTTGAATTTGATTATACTTTAATTCATGAATTTCACAGTTATAGAATTCTCGGGGTGTTACAGTATGTGTTCGTTTTTGTCTTGAATGGTCTCATAAGTGCTTAGAGAATTTGGCCTCATAATTCTCTTTAAAGTGGCACCTTCACACTTACATAGGTGATTCTATAAAAAAATTCACTAATTTCTCAAGTACTGGCATCATTAAAAGTATCAATACTTATCCTATTTTCCAAAATAATGCACTGACTTATCACAGGAATAGTTTGTGTGAACAGTGCCATCAAGTTTCTCTTAAACTTTGTTGTCCCTTTGAACCTGGATCTTGGGATCTTCAGTCAACTAGGGGGGTTTTTGTTTTAGAAAGACTTTTATATGCCTTAACCCCATTCCCATCGATAAGGTTTGAACTCTATCTCTTAGCAAGCCTTTTGTTAGTGGATCCACTATGTTATCCTTAGACCTTATGTAATCTATAGTGATAACTCTTTTAGAGAGAAGTTGTCTTATTGTTTTATGTCTACGACGAATATGCCTAGATTTACCATTGTATAGGGTACTATTAGCTCTTTCAATAGGTGATCGACTATCACAATGTATAGTTATTGGAGGCACATGTTTGCTCCAATTAGGGATGTCTTCCAGGAAACTTCGAATCCAATCTTCTTCTTCTGCAGTCTTATCTAGTTCAATAAACTTTGTTTCCATCGTAGATCTAGCTATACAAGTCTGTTCGGATGATTTCCATGAAATTTCTCCATATCCTAATGTGAACACATATCCACTGGCAGACTTTGTATCATGTGATCCAGTGATCCAGTTTGCATCACTGTATCCTTCCACCATTGAAGGATAGTTTGTATAGTGTAGACCATAGCTCTGCATATACATTAGATATCCTAGGACTCTGATTATTGTTTTCCAATGATGTTTACCAAGATTGCTTATAAATGAACTTAGTTTACTTACAGCGTATGCGATATTTGGTCTAGTGCAGTTCATAACATATATAATACTTGCTAGTATACGAGAGTATTCTAGCTGATAGATACAATCACAAGTGTTCTTTACCCAATTTTGGTTCATATCTACTAGTGATTTGCAATAGTTATATTATATTGCTTGCGTTTTTCAAGTATCTTGGCAATGTGATGTGATTGGGACAATGCATATCCTATGGTGCTCTCAAATTTTTTATAACCAATATCGTATCAGCCAGTCCTAGGTCTTTCATATCGAATCTAGAGGATAACATATCATTTGTAGATGTTATTATGACCTTGTTATTGCCTAATATCAATAAGTCATCAGTGTAGAGACAAACAATGACATATCCAATATACGTGTGTTTTATGTAAACACATTTATCTGATTCATTTATTGTGAATCCATTTGATAACAAGGTTTCATCAAACTTCTCATTCCACTATTTTGGAGATTTTTAAGGCCATAAAGTGATTTTACTATTTTGCGCACTTTATTCTCATTTCCTGAGCTAAAAAATCCTTCAGGTTGCTTCATATAGATTTCTTCCTCTAGTTCATCATTCAAAAAAGCAGTTTTAACATCCATTTGATGTATTTCTAAGTCAACCATGGATGCAATCTCAAAAAGCATCCCAATTGATGTTATCCTCGTTACTAGTGAATATGTATAAAAATAGTCTAGGTTTTCCTTTTGTTTAAATCCTTGGACTACAAGACGAGCTCTGTGTTTGTTTATTGAACCATCAGGTTTCAATTTCTTTTTAAATATCCATTTATTACCTATAGTCTTGCATCCTTGAGGTGAATCAACTTACTCCCATGTACGGTTAGACATAATTGATTTGATCTCATTGTTTATTGCCTCTTTCTAATAAGGGGCATAGCCGTAGGACATAGCTTGTTTATATGTCAATGGATCAACTTCTAACATAAAACTGTAGAAGTCTGGTCCAATGTTTCTTGAAGTCATCGACATTTTGCTCCTCCTTGGTTCCTCCATTTGTTGATCAACATTGGTTTGCTGAATGTTATCTTTATCCTCAAGAGAACTGGGGATGTCATCTTCCCTTAGTCTCTTAGGAGAATAAATTTCAATACCCTGTTTCAAAAGGAATATGTTCGAAAAATCTAACATTTCTCGAATCAATGATGGTATTTTTGTGAATATCATCAATTTCAGATTTGTGTATTAAAAAGCAATAAGCGACACTGTTTTGTGCATATCCAATAAATAGACAACAAATAGTTTTTGGTTCAATTTTGTCCTTCTTTGATTTTGGTATCTCTATTTTGCAAGACACCCCCACACTTTTAAGTATTTCTAGGATGTAGGTCTATTTTTCCAAAGTTCATGAGGAGACTTAAATGTATTGTTTCATGGTATTTTATTTAAAATGTGTTCTGCCGAAAAAATAGCTTCTCCCTAAAGGTTATTTGGTAAGTCATAACTGATTAATAAAGCATTCATCATTTCTTTAATAGTTTGATTTTTCAGTTCGGCTATACTGTTGGATGGAGGTGAATAAGGTACTGTAGTTTGGTGTATAATTCTATGCTCGGCGCAAAACTCTTCTAAGGGAAATTCATGTTCTCCTCCTCTGTCACTTCTTAAAGCTTTAATTTTCTTATTGAGTTGATTCTCAACTTTCAATTTATACTGTTTAAACATATTGAATGCTTCATCCTTGCTTCTAAGGAGATACACATGATAGTACCTAGTACAATCATCAATGAAGGTAATGAAATACCTTTTTCCACCTCTAGTTTGACATGTTTTTAAATCATATACATCTGTATAAATTAAGTCTAGAGGTTCAATTCTCATTCAACATGATGAAACGAGGTTCTTATTAATTTTTCTTCTGCACAAATTTGACATTTATAGTTGGAGTCTATGTGACATTTTGGTATAAAATCTAGATTAATCGATTTTCACAATTGACCAAAATTCACATGCCCTAATCTAGAATGCCATATGTTAGAAGAGTCAACAATATAAGCAGTAGATTCACTTTTATTCGTATCAGTGTTTGGTACAATAGTGGTTACATATGCTTTGAATAAACCATCACACACATATCCTCTTCCTACATACACTCCATTCTTTGACAATACAAACTTTTCAACCACAAAGGTTATATTGAATCGATGCTAGCTGAGTAATGACCTTGAAATCAGGTTCTTGCAAATTTCTGTAACATGGAGAAGTTCACCAAAGGTAAGCTCCTTTCTAGTTGTTAGTTTCAATGTAACTTTTCCTTTGCCCTCGACCTTTGATGAAGATGAATTGCCCATGAAAAGTTGTTCATCATCAGTTGCAGTTTTGTGGGTTGTAAACATCCACTTATTAGCACATATGTGTGAAGTGGCTCCTGTTTCTACAAACCATTCTTTCAACTTACCAACAATGTTGCATTTTGATATTACTGCACATAATTCCATATCAGTTGTGCCTTCTTCAACGTTAGCCATATTTTCTTCTGGCTTCTTCTTTTTGGAAGCGCGGTAGTCGGTCGCTTTGTGCCTCTTCTTCCCACAATTATGGAAGGAACCCTGAAATTTCTTTGACTTTTTCAGAGCATTCTCCTGTTTTATCTTGTTAAGTTTTTCTGGTTCAATTACATTTACTTTGGCAGCCATATTCTCAGAAATGTTTTTCTCGGAATTTCTGTTATCTTCCTCAATTCTTAGTCGAACTATGAGTTCTTCCATTGCCGTTTCCTTATGCTTGTTCCTAACGTAAATCTTGAAGTCCTTCCAAGAAGGAGGCAGTTTCTCAATGGTTGTTGCAACTTGGAAAGATTCCCTAAGAGTCATCCTTTAATCTTCTAGTTGACGAATGATAAGTAGCAGTTCTTGAGTCTGATTGATCACCGTCTTTGGATCTATCAATTTGAAGTCGAGAAATTTTTCAGCGATGAATTTCTTCATGCCTGCATCTTCAGTTTTGTACTTCTTTTACAGAGCCAACCAAAGTCGTTGTTTGGACGTAGCAACAGTATAACAAAAATTGTAGAGGCTATCATCTAGACCATTTAGAATATAGTTTTTGCACATAAAATCTGAGTTTTTCAGATATTAAGTGCCTCTACTTTGGTAGTATTAGGTTCGAGTTTGCCAACTACATGAGCATCTTCGGTTAGAAATTTGGTATGTCCCAATGTTGTTACAGAAGATAGCATTTTATGTTGCCAATGCTTGAAGTTAATACCGTTGAACTTCTCTGGATTTTCTCCATGAGTCAGAGCCATTGTCGGGTGCAGACTGAGCGTTGGTTACCGTTTGTGTTGGTGTTGAGTTATTGTTGTTGTTACACGACATCATCGTCTGCAACAATCAATATTGTTTCAGGATTGTCAAACCTGCTAAGCAGTTAGTAACAGAAATGTTAGAAAAACTGTTACAAAATTGTTGTAAGTCCATCACAATAATCAGAAACGTCTCGAAACGTTACTTTCACTGTTGCTATTATAAAGTTACTTACAGTAACAACAAACTATCACAAAATCGTCAATCAAGCGTGACAAATATGCTGTGCAGCTGAACAAATGTAAAACAGAAAGAAAATGTTTAGTGTTATCGGAGTGCAGTGTAAACTATTTCCTTGAAACAATATTGTCGCCGTATGCACTGATTAACGTGTCAGCAATTTGTTTCTCAAGATGAAACGGATCAGCCCCAAAGCATAGTGCGCACAATCAGAGCGATAATGAACTAAAGAGATTATAGAATTTAGAACAGAGTATTCAGGCAAGACAGAGCAGAAAAAACTTAGTGAATCTGTCTCGGTTTCAGGCTGCATATTTATAGACTGGAGGAGACCCTTAGCACCACACTAAAAATATAAGTATCCATTTAATCATATCCACTTCCACCATATTTTTATATCGAACTAATTTAAGTACTATTTTAATTCTTAGATCGTTAATTGGAAGAAACATGTTATTATATTCCTTTTAATTTATTTTAGAAACCAAATTAAGTTGATGCAAAATATTATAGGAAGAAAAATATGTGGACTGATTTTGTGCTATCAACACATTCTAAAGCATTATTCCCATATCTGTTTTGCAACAAGATGTCATATTTGTCTGAAATAAATGCTTTACTATTGTACGGGTAAAACAGTAAGGATATATGATGTGTTTATATAAAGTTTTGAGCAAACTAACTTCGAATCTCTTTCATTATTACATATGTAAAGTTACTATAGCAAACTGACTTTGAATCTCTTTCATTTACATATATGTAAAGTTACTATAGTGATTATTTGACGTGGACAACAAATTTTCATAAGATAAGGCACTAGCATAGGTCATAATCTCATTCGCTATTGTCAACAATGGTTTTGAGTAGTATCCAACTACCTGCAATTTCTTCTTGGAAATTTTGTATATGAATTTCTTAGTATAAATTGGTATAACTTCAATTGCTATCAAGGTTAGTTATGAGATATATTAATAAATTCTTCATATAACACATACGAGCACAAGCGGGCATCACACACACACACACACACACACACATATATATATAGAGAGAGATAAGTAGAATCAAGTACACCCCCAAATAGTGCAACACCCCTATAGTCTTCTGATTTTCACCACACATTTTCGTTTCTCTATCCTCTCACTAACTTATTTAATTATAAATGGGTGACTATGGTTGGGTGCAAATGGGGTGCCAAGAAAGAGGGGTATCATATATAACCTCCCTTATGTGTATATATATATATATATGTATGTATAATATGTATATACATTATATATATATATATATATATATATATATATATATATATATATATATATACAGGAGAGCATTCAATGGCACCCGAAATAGTGCAGCACCCCTAAATGCCCCCTGATTTCCACCACATGTCTCGTTTCTCTCACCTTCCACTCATTCTCTCACTTTCCACTAACTAAAACTAATATAAATGCTTGGTTTATATAGGGATTTTTTTAGGGTGCTCACTATTTAAGGTGCCATTGAACGCACAATCTTTTAGATATAAAGACAAAATGTCATTAGTGGAATATTTGATTTAACTAATATATATTTGGTAAGATAGTTTTAATTCTTAAATTAATATGTGCATGTGCCGTACATAAATACATTCCTCATATTTATCTTTGCATTTTTACTACAGACCTTATTGCCTAAACCATCGGTCCAGTTCAAATCGTTTAAGGGAAACAATTATAACATCGGTAGACCCAAGAACCGTTAATTTGGAACATGCAATTGAGGATTATTTGTTATAGCAAGGAAAGTGGTTTGAGCCAAGGGTCATCTACTTTTGCCATGAGCTATTACCGATTAAAGGTTGAGAAAACAAACATACAATTGATGATTGTTTGCTACAGTAAGAAGTAATATGTTTAATTAATATATATATATATATTTGGTAAAACATTTGTAATTCTTGAAGTAGCATGTGCATGTGCCATGTATAAATACACGCCTTGTATTTATCTTTGGTTTTTTTACTATAGACCTTATTGCCTAAGAGACCAAATCTCTTGTACCCAAATCATCTGTACCCCTGTAACTGACCAATCAAAACATTTGATTTCCATCTTTTTGCATCTAAGTTTTAGGGTTTAATTGCAAAAGAGTGAAAATCAGGGAGTCTTAAATGGTTGGATATAGAGGGATAGAAAATTTTGGGTAATGGGGGATAGATAATTTTGGTTGGATATAGAGTGGAAACCGGGACAATTATAACATCGATTAGAGCCAATAACCATTAATTTGGAACATGCAATTGATGGTTATTTGTTATAGTAAGGAAAGTTGTTTGAGCCAAGGGTCATCTATTTTAGCCATGAACTATTACTAATTAATGACAGATAAAACAAACGTGAACTTTAGGCAATAAGGTAACTGTTTGATACAATAAAGCAACAGAATGAATACATGTATACAAATTAGGTTCCTTTAACCTGGTTTCTTGTTTAAGTAAAAAGCATTGTGAATTATCATTCCTGTGCTGAAATGGAAAAATGGAAAAGAAAAAGTGTTCGCATGGCCTTCTATTTATAACCGATATTACTTCATTGCGAAGGAAGTGTAAAATAATAAAAATAACTAAATATAAAGGCTGATGTGAATGGTAGAGTATGGTAGGCACTGCATGCCAAACTTATTTACTAAATTTACTTCATTCAGAAGCTTTGATTTTGCCAGAAAATGAATTTAGTGGGTTGCGTTTTATAAAATATGTTGTGCTTGTACACTAGGCCCTTTTGTGCTCACACACCTTTTCGTATATTATTATATTAAGATAATTTGTCTTGGTATATATCCTAGAACACTCTAATTATTTATACCCTAGCTCATTTTTTATACATCACATCACAGACCGCTATCTACAAAACTAAAATTACTGTTAGAGCAAGTAATGTGCCACGGTCTCAAAAATATAGTAAAATAGACAAGTTAAATAATTCTGTGAAATTTCAAAAGTGCTAATATAGGGTGTACAACACTTCAAGTAAAAAAGTTGCTTATTTTCAAGTTTAAAAATTACAGAAAAATTCCATAAATTAAATTAACAATACAACCTGAAAATCTTATCCAAATTCAAAATAAATAATTTATTATAATTAAATAATCGTTATGGTTTATAGACGATTCCGTAGTGACTTTTTGGAAATTTGATTTGGCCATAACTTAAAATTTATAAGACGAAATCTCGAATTTTCACATCAATTAGAAAAATATAGTTCACCAGATCCGAACGTTTCTTGTTTCATAGAAATCCGACTTAAAGCGGATTCTGTATATTCATTTAAAGTTCAAAACGTAATATTACGAACTACCATGCCATTACGAGCTCATTTTAAATTATATTATAAACTATACGTTCAACCATCGTTTATTAAATACATTCGTTATTATAATTCAATCCCAAACTGAATTAAATCTTATAAATAATCCAATTCACACAATATTACGAATTCTACTATTTCCGACTATTTCGGAATTAAATATATTAACCCACTATTTATTTTAATTAAATATTCAAAATGGTTTAATTTAAGTTATCGATATGGCTAAATCGATATTATAAATAATTAAATAAATTAATTATTCAACTGTTAAAAATACGGAATGTTTCAGTACATGACAAAAATCCTATACAACATGCTAGAACTAAGCATATAAAAATCGATATTCACTTTGTCAGAGAATTAGTTCAGAAAGGGTTAATACAAGTCAATCATATACCTGGTGTATTTCAGAGGGCATATATTCTAACAAAAGCAATTTCAGTTAAGAATTTGACTAAGTTCAGGACAGATCTGAATGTTGTCGAAGACAAAGCACTCAAATCTGAAGTTCACAAATTCGAAGCTTCGAATCATCTCAGAAAAGACATCTACAAACAGAAGGAAGAAGAAGCTCCAACTGTAAAGCATTTAAGAGCATATAAACCCAAATCTGGAATAAAGCTCTCAAATTTGAAATCATCAAGTGAATACTCTCGTAGATCCAATGAAGATATCATCAAATAACGTCACCTGAAGCATACTCGACAACAAAGCTGAGTGGTTTATCTTCAGATTTCTAAACTAGGGTTTCATGAAACCCTAGTTTTGAGAGGGCATATTAGAGAATAGAATGAAGATATGTCGGCTTACTTCTGATCTGCCGCTATTTTATATTTCTCATTTTGTAAATGGACTGGGCTAAGCCCACCATACCTTGTTTTAACTTTTGCATTATTACAAAACCTTACAGGATATACATGTATAAATATGTAACCAAGGCTGTATCAATTTATTCATTCAGTCATTTTACAAAATCAATAACAAAAGTTTAGGTAGCGTTTGGTTTATTTTGTGTTTTGCATTTTTAGTTTTCGGCGTTAATTATGAAAGTTGTGAAGATTTGAAATGTAGCGGTGGTGATGCATCAAAGGGAAAAGGGAGTGACGGAGGGGACCGCGTGAATGGTGAACAGACGGATTTGTTATTGTCATTCCCTTGTTTCTTAAAATATGAAAAATAATAAAAAGTTGTTTTTGGTTTTGTGTGTTAACTCCGTTTTGTAAAACGACCATTTTTCACGATATATGTGCATTGTCGGTATTTTTGTATGTGTGAAAACTCAAAATTGAAAAATCTAAACCAAACGCTACCTTATCTTCTCCGTTTTTGTTTACTTCCTTGATTCTCAATTTCCAGACCGTTGAAAGGACAAAACCTCCAGCATACTTGATTCTTTGGCATTAATCTGTTTGGTCCGGCTTATACTTGCATTAAACAACAATAACTACAAATCGATGAAATAGCGATGTTGCTGCTTATTCTGGCTTTCTTGTTATTTAGTGTAAGTATGGTTAGTATTTAATTGTTTAATGTTTTGCCCTACCAGACCTGCGAGCATACAGGCAGTCCACAATGCATGTCATAATTGCAATAATGTTGCCTTCTCCTAGTGTCCAGTTTGAAACCGAGACAGAAGGCACTTAGATTAGATTTTTTTTCAACAACAAGTGTTTGGATTGGGAACTTCTACCACTGAAATTTTACCTTTGCTCTCTGTTAAGAAGAAATATTTGGCCTACAAGCGAGTGTCAGAAAATTAATGGCCAAAAAGAAATGTTTTGCAGCTACTAGAGTTGACGAGAAAAAGGTTACCTAATTCTTTTTTGTTTAAGGATAGAATATATAACTAGCTTTAACTTTTATCCTTACTATGCTTCATTTCATTCTAGGAAACATCTAGGCTGCAAAATAATCTTATATATTTGCAGATCCTATAAATTACATTATGTTATACTAGGATGGCATGTTAAAAATATTTGCTTAATTTAGTAACACTAGGATCTATGTTTGCTTGTTGCACGAGGACATTGACTGTAGCCTTTCGGTTCATACACGTCTGAGGCTGTCCTCTATCATATACTGCACCTAAAAAGTATGTATGTATATATATATATATATTTAAAAAGGGAATTTTTAGTTTGGTATTATCAAACTCCTTACAAGTAATAGATGCATATCAGCATGCTACGAGACAACCTTTTCTCTTTTTTATTTTTTGAAAACTGATAATATAAGTTTGTGATATATTATCAAACCCAAAATCTCTAGATTCACAGTTTATAGTCCCTACCATTTAGCGATAGCCCTCGACATCTGGACACTTATGATAAGATATGCATGCATAGTATAGAAAAGCTATGTAAAATCGACCTTCTTGTATAATAGTATTTATTCTCTCTAATTGGTTTTGATAGCAGAATCTGGTGGAAATTTGATCCATAGGAAAACGTTGCCTCTATAACAAAGATTTTTAATTTTTCCCTTTTATTTTTTGCTTGCATGTCATAGTTTTCCATCTTATTTCTTTTGAACCCTACTTGGTCTTAGATTCCATAAAGCTAATAAAAATTCTTTCATACTTAAATAACTTCACTTATTTTAACCTCTATTAATATTGCATCTTAAAACGATATTACATCAGATGCGCTATACCGTTGGGTAACACATTTGCTTGCATTATTTATCTTATTTATGTTATTCCATTTATATAGTTTTTGTACTACAGTTGAAACCACAAAATTATCTCCATATTCTTGTTACAGCTAGTCTAAATGTATTATGGAAGCAAACAAATACCCATTATTACTTTTATCTCTGTAATGGGTATGGGGCTGGCCTAATTGCATTTTATTTTCATTTTACGGTTACAGTGGCCTATATTGCAATGTTATATATACAAGCAATCTATGTATAGTTCAATCATTCATTCAATAATACAAACAAATTCTTTCCTCTTAAATTTAATAAAACACAAATCATCTCAAATCTTTACACCGTATCAGAGCTTCAAATTGCTTAACAACATTCAAGTTTCCGAATATCAACTGAAATAGTGATTTTCTGTTAATTAACAGAAGATCCATCAGAGTATCATCATCTGGATCCCTTTCATCTAAGATAAGTTTTATATCTCAACATTTGAGAGTTGTGACCCGACTTCAATAAAGTTATGCCTCGTCGTGTATCAAAAGCATGCTGCATTAACTTTGCTACATCAAGTTTGGTGAAGAAACTACTGAAACTTGTTGAAAACCGATCAAGAAATTCAAGAAAAGTACATAGCTGAAGCAAAGTGCCATATCAGAAGGTTCTCAGAAAAATATCATATAAAAAGGTGTTAAAATAATCGTAAATGCCTTAAAGATCGCATCAATACTCAACTGAAATATCTTTTCAAGAAATTCCTCAATTCAAAGCATCAAAAATTCAGTGTTTCATACCTTTTCTTGCCGCAAAGATTTCATCATTGTCATCTTCATCGATGAAGATAATATTTTCACTATTGTAGGACCTAACCCACCTGCAAACCAAAGTCAAGCAACATCAACCAGTCGGAATACACCAAATGCAGAATCTCTTGTTAAAACAGGTATCAAACCACAAACCCAATTGACTATTATTCATCTTGAGGAGAATAACTACTTGCTGTGGAAATTGCAAGTAGAAACTGCTACTCATGGGTATGGGCTCAAAGGATATATTCTAGGAACCATTTAAGTTCCTCCTAAATTTATAAATGATGTTGATAACATAGTTGTCAGTAGTGAAGAGTTTGTTAAATATCATATGCAAGATAGATTAATCTGTGTCTAGGTGCTATCATCTACATGTGAAAAGATCTTATCACAAGTAATAGGATGCAAAATTGCTAATGAAATTTGGACAATAATAGAAAAATAATTTAACACCCAATCATCAGCCAAGATTATGTTCTATAGAAACTGTAACAACCCACACTTTTCTGCTCCCAAATTTCGACAAAAATCAAAACTCAAACCCATCCAAGCATGGAGCGTGTAAATCTGGTACCTGCAACAAATGAGCATGAACATAATCCGAGTACGATAAGATAACTCACAACGGAAACAAAATAGGATAAACTAGTATTAACTCAAGTAACTACCTTTTTCAAAGTAATTCACTTTTCCAATACCGAGCATGAGAGAAAACGAGAACCAAATCCAAATTTAAACACCTATGAGAACCCGACCTTCTCTAGAAAACTTGAGTGGTTGTAATGAGGAGGGGGTCAGAACAACAAGATTCTGGTGAACATGAAATGTACAACATAGATTATAATACACAGATGTATCCCGTTTGGTTCAACCCAATATGTATGCCTACCAAGGTAAGTGATTCTAGCCTAACCTTGTAAATGTTTAGGCACGACTTTACTACTCTCCCCAAAGTAATTTTTCCAAAGTATAATACTGAGTTAGGATGTTTGTGCACATTTTTGTGAATCCTTTATATCTGAGCATGGATGGGTATTTAAATGAGGTTAGACCCCTAGTTACGAAGTTTATATATATACACACACACACACATACTTTCACTCGCTCATCCTTCATCATTATTGCCTCACTATCAATGATAGATAAGATGGATTCTCTCTGATCGCTTAAGACCCTAGGCGGACCTATTGGTCACTTCTTATTTCTCGATAATTTATTTAATATTATAATAAATTAGAGGGCACAATCTACGGGCCCTACTAGTTAAGGCTTCCGTCATTCACGCATATACCCTTGACTACGTAAGGTAAGAGATGGTACTTTATTGCTCATTATACCATCTAGCTGACCTTATTACGTAATCTCCCTATTGCTTACTACTTCCCATGGGGTAGGTAGCCATATCTGATATTTTTTGTTTCCGTGTTTGGGTAGGCCCCACAACACACGCCATTTAAGACCCCTAAACTCAAAAAGATCTACTCGTAGGTGAACTGTTTAATCCAAGGCACTTAAGACCCAAGGAAGTGGACTATACTCGAAGATTATCAAGTTCGCACCCCAATAGCCTTTAATAACTTTCCCCATTGGGATAAGCTGGTCTACATTATTAAGTCATTCCCGTTTAATCCCACTTCATGGAAATACTATACGCACACGATTAATTATCATCACGGGTTCCTACGGTTTATAATGTTTTTACATCATTAACCAACTAAGTCCAACTCTATTTTGAATTACACGTTCTATATTCATTAATATAAATAAGGAAGGTTATATCCTCTTTTACCTATGATATTTATCTAATTACTTCCCTAATTGGACTTAGTATTTAAACACAATCAATATCCATTAATCCCTTTTTAACACTTATTTACTTCTATTTCTTTAGTTTATGACCATAACAGTCATATTTTCCTAAGACAACTATTCATGCACCTGGCCTCTCATATTAAGTTGACTACTTGTGGATGCTGGATTTTCCGGTTGGTTCCGGGTAGACTTCTTCCATAAATTGAACTTAACCTCGTGCCTTAGTACATTTACATTTACACATTAGACCCCTCACATTAAGCTGACTACCTGTGGATGCTAGATTTGTCGGTCGGTTACGGGCAGGCTTCTACGACAAATCGAGCTTAACCTCGTGTCTAAATGCAGTTATAATTTAAATTTCTAATTGGGGTATACAACCTTTATCATGATTAATTTAGGAATTGCAACAATTATTCTGTTATATTTAATTTACCCAAGTCAACATTGATTTTATTATTTATCAATTTGCGGTTCTATTTATAACAATTAATTATATTAATTGCTAGAAATGGTCACCAAAATATATTAATTCAATATGGATTACATTTACATATATAATTCCATAATTGAACATCATTCAAACATTCAATACAATATATATTTTATCGTTTTACGCTGATTTGAACATATAATATGTATATATTTATATTTTTTGTTTTCGTGCGGTCAACGTAATTATTATTATTTAAATTTAATGATTTGGTTAAGTCAATAACCGAACATTTCTTTTCGCATTCAATCTTGCCAAAAGGTTTCAATCTTACAAAAAGACCATTGGCTATGTTATCGTAAATTATGCCTAATTAGTGGTATTGACATATTTTCAAATCATAAGAAATTTATGTATATTTATAATCTGGAATAGTTGATGCAAATTACGCACAAACATGTATATTTATATTTATACATAGATATGCACCACATTTCCCTCTTTAATCTTTTTATCATATCTCTTATGATTTTAAAATAATGTCTTTTTATTCAAATGGACGAAAACGACATATTTACAACAATTAAGCCAAAATCCAACAATATTGAATACAAACATACGTATTTATTTTAATATTACAATTCACATAATTTACCAATTATATCCTTTAATCCTAATTCACGTACTTTATTATTCAACACTGAACTAGAGATCTGGAATGTAACTACATCTAATAGGTGTTTACTGAAACGACCCGAACTTCCCCGGTCTCCGAAGAGAAAGAGAAAGAACGAATTGTTTTGAGAACACGACAAAATAGAACGCAGACGGAAGAACATTTCATTGTATATTACAACAATGCATCAGATTACAAGAATATACAGAGTATAAATGAATATTACACAGAAATATCAGAGATTTAAATTACATTTAAATACGTAGCAGCGGAAAATAATACAATACACAACTAGAAGAGATACGGATACAAAGCTTTCCGGATATCATTCCAGCTGTAAACCAGGATCCTGTGAATATAAATCTGCAAAACCAAAACTACTAGCTGCCCGTGTCAAAATAAGGGCACCCAGAGTTTAGGTTAAAACAATAAACTCCAGGTCAGTCATGTGACTGGTGTGAGAACTAAAACAGTTATTAATCTTTATTTTAAATCGTTAGGTAAATCAAGGGACCACGCCGTATAACACGGAACGGGTTTCCTCCCAAGAATACTAGTGCATAAAAACAACAGCGCAATGCTAAATAAAGAAAAATGAAGCTATTATAAGACCCAGTTCCCATCACACAATGCAACGCAAGCCGAAGGATAGGGTTTTTACCTTATAATAGCCAAGAATGCTTGATACGTTTAGAACAAATCATTTGATACTATTATAAGTGCATAGTGTATAAACCAACTTCAAATCATAAGTATCAATCATAGACGGCATAAGCGCCCCATCCCACTATGTCGCCATACTAGGTTCTACAAATAAAACCACAAATGTCACGTATTTGGAAATTGGATTTCCATCTATGAACTGAGGCAAAAGATAGTCCTCAACCGATTCGAGACAATCTAGCCCATGTCTCAGGATCAGAGCTCGAGTGACCCTTGGAGCGACAGGGCCGGTCCACCGATGTGGGTTAAACTTAAATCCTGAACACTGCGTTTCCCCGCCCTTTGGGGCGTAAGTGAGCCAACGAATGACTCCATCGGACCCGGATCGTCCGATCAAACCGAGGCGCCTCGCAACAGCAACAACCACACAGGTGAAAAGTATATAAATGTCAGGGCTGGTAGGTCACTGACACCACCCTAGCTAGAAAGAAACGCATGCCCTCCCTGAGGTCCTTCTCCCGTTTTTGGTTCATAACCGGGGTGTGAGGCTCGCGAATCAACGCTACACAAAGCTATGCCACACGGGCCATGCTTTGATCATCATCCACAAGACTTTGCTTTTCAACAGAAGCCTTGATCAATTGCCACTTAGGCATGCCACACAGGCAATTCACTCCATGCGATTGATATCCATCAATATATAACCCCTGAGCTCGTACGTCTCAGAGAAGGGCGTTAAGCAAGAGAATAAATTCTCCGCCGCCAAACAGATATATATATATAATAGAAATCAATCACACAGACTAAAATCCAATGTCAGACACACAGTCCATTTACAAGTCCGTTCTGGGTCTGAACGAAACCGGAGGCACCTAGTACCCCGCATATCCATCGATCTCCAAATACGTCTGGACGATCACCAACTGTTTCCATCTTCTTGGGTGTACATCCCAATCAAGATCATCAGTAATCACTCAAACGATGTGAAGACCTCCGGTCTTCGACCACCGTCTTCATCTTCGACTTATCGTCGTATCAGTTATTCAGAATGGGATAAACCCGGTCTTTTCGAATAACTCGCATATATTTTAAATAAGTGTTACACAAACACAACATATGCCTCATTCCAATTCATCAGCCACTAACTGTAAATTAATCAAGAGAATAATTCCCCAAATATTAACCCCGAAGGCCGAAACCAACATCAGATCAATATCCAGAAAACCATTCTGCTAAGCTAACCGACAGTTAGTTTCTAAATTTCACATTCATAGGGAAAGGTTCCCATTAATTTTATCAAAGATAAATTCCTTGAATTTATTCTTTAATCTTCTTTTGAATTTCGATTCAACTAGTCGGGATTAACGAACCTTACCGAAGTAATCATTTGTTTTAATTTTCCAATCCCAACCTATTCATCCCATGAAGTAAAACTGGTAATACTTCATATCTAACACCACGGTGTTATCGGTAAATTCAATTACCATTTCACGTTCAAATCTAATTAAAGATTTAACTATCGCCTGGAGTAAAACTGGTGATGCTCCATTCTCGATCTTTTCAATCTAATTAAAGATTCATTAAAACTCCCCTTAGTTTTAATCGTTAACTGGGTTAAAGAATTAGTGTCATTTAAAACACGGTTCACGATAAACCCAAAACCACATTCCATTAATTATCGGGTTAAAGAACGAGTGTTATTTAAAACACTGTCCACGATAAACCCAAAAATCAATATCAATTCAATTTCAATTAAATATTATTTAATTGGTACACTTCATTAAATCTAAATAAAAAGATTTAATCTTTTCTCAACTGGGTTCAAGAACAGTGTTAGTCAAGACACCATTCACGACAAACCTAAATCACATTTGATATTAAATACAAGGTTCTGAATAGAAAATATCCCGGCTTATATTCAATATCAAATTCTACGACCAACAAATATCGTATTGGAAATAACGATATATATATATCTATATCTTTCAAATTTCCATAACAACATCTGTATAATCACGAAGTCCAACATCGAAATATTCCAAAGACAATTTCGATTCAAATCCATTCCAATGCAATCATTGGAAATTCTGGTTATTTTCAAAACCATTTCAAATTCAATTTATTTATTTAAAAATAAATAGAATTATAATTCTAGTCCAAAACTAGTTCATTTCGATAAAAATCTATTTTTATCTTTTCTAATATGGAGTTTTTCATCCCAATTCTTCACAAATCATTTCTTATGATTTTACACAAATTATTACTATTTTTAATAATTTTATCAAGGCCCGTACAGTCGATTTCCATCAACGGCCATCGAACTGCACTTACAGCGACCTTTTTCAAATTTGATTTGGACATAATTCCAAATCCTACCGTTAGATTTCAAATTTATAATGTTCGTTAGAAAGCTCTTTTCGATACGAACCCAACGGTTCCGGTCAGGAGAATCCGACGGTCGGATCTCCCGCAATATCCGTTCGAAGTCAATGGTCGAAATTCGTGAACTGCCACGGCGCGGCGCATTCTATTCAGGCCATTATATTATATATATAATATATACTTCGTCGATTTCAATTCAAAACGTGCTTTATAAATCGTTTTAAATTCATTTTCAAAACGGTTTCAACTTCATATTCAATTTCAAATATTTTGAATATTCCAATATAAATTCGCTTTAAATTCATTTCAAATTGATTTCAATTCAATTTCGATTTTAATTCGATTTCAATTCATTTTCTTTTCAATTCAATTCAATTCGAATCCGTTTTAAATTCAATTCAATTCGAATTCGTTTTACATTCAATTCAATTCGAATTCGTTTTACATTCAATTCAATTCGAATTCATTTCTATTCAATTTCAATTCGAATTTCAATTCTTTTCAAAATATCGGATTTTGAAATCATTTTCGATATTCATTATAAAATGAATGAAATCGATATAAATATCGTTCACGTCAAAATGGCGTCAATCTGATCAACACGGCTTCATATATTTCTATTTTCAAATATTCTATTTTAAATATTTCTATTTCAAATATTTCTTTTTCAAATATTTCTTTTTCAAATATTTCTTTTTCACATATTTCTATTTCAAATATTTCTATTCAGATATTTCTTTTTCAAATATTTCTATTCCAAATATTTCTATTTCAAATATTTCTATTCAGAACTGGAATGAAGCCCAATCAATTACCATATAATGTTAATTATATGGATTTTCTACACCACAGGTACACAATAACAACGATGAATAATCAACCATCATCCAAAGTGCATTCTACACTGTATAAGCATCAAATATAAATATTTAACGCTCATAACAGTCTGTCAATCAATCGATCGACATACAACTAACTATTGGGATTAATGTATGTCATATATCATCCCAATACCTGTGTGGGGTTTCAAACAATCAAACACAGATTTTATTTGTGCAGTTGGGCGATGTGTAAAATTTATCGTCCCAATCAATATCAGTCAAATGTGTGTATATAAACAAATCGTCTGATTTGTTTATTTTTATTTCATTTCATATACATGTTAAAAATTCTATTTTTAACTATAAAATATTTCTAACTATAAAAATATTTTATTTCCTATACAAATGTTTTATTTCATTTCACATCACACAATCAACTACACAAAAAAATCAAACAAACAAGCATACAAGCCGTCCATGGTCTGTGGACGATGGGTGTCGGGTGCTACTAAACACCGTCTGCATCCTAGTATATATTTATAACTAGAAAAATTAAATTGAAAGGTGAGAAGTTCTCACAGAATAGCTAATCCAATCCCACGACTCTTCATTTATAGAAATCTTCGTCGTTCTCGCCTTTTGTCACTTTCGTTGCCCGTAGCCACTACATATATAAAAATCACATTTTTACTTTGCTATTCAATATATAAAAACGAATTTTTACTTCGCTATTCAATATATAAAAATCGAATTTTTACTTCGCTATTCAATATATAAAAAAAACGAATTTTTTTCTTCGCTATTCAATATATAAAAATCACATTTTTATATTCTCTATAATATAAAAATCATTTCTTTTATTATACTAACAATATAATCTCTTTGTTATTAAAAATATAAACCTTCATGTTTTAAAAATATAACTCTTCATCGTATATAAAAATATAACTCTTCATCGTATAAAAATATCGCCTTTTCAATATGAAAAATATAGTCTTTCCATTGTTAAAAAATATAGTTTTTCCATTGTTAAAAATTATTGTTTTTCCATTGTGAAAAATTCGACCTTTCTATTATTAAAAATTCTAACTTTTCCTTTATAAAAGTTCTAACTTTTCCTTCATAAAAATTCTAACTTTCTATTTTAAAAATTCGAACTTTCTAATTTAAAAATCCTAACTTTCTAATTTAAAAATCCCAACTTAAATAGAATCGAATTTAAAGTAAAAGCAGAAAAGGAAAAAAAAGAATAAAATAAAGTAAAAATAAAAACTTACAGATGAAAACTGGAGGGTGGGTGTCCACGTCGAGATGGCGGCCAGTAGGGGCGGCGCAGGCTGAGAGGGTGGCGGCGGAGGGTGTGGGCGGCGGTTCAGGTGCTGGCGGAGGCTGGGGGTGTAGAGGTTTCGAACTGGAAGAAGGGGCTGAGGAAGAAGAAGGAGGTGCGGGGGAGAAGAGGAGGAGACTGGCGCGAGGGGCGGCGCTGGGGGGGGGGGGGAGCTGCGTCGGGGTGGCGATCGCCAGGGGGCGGCGGTTGCGCCCTAGGGTTTCTCCCTTTTTTTTTATTCGATCTGGAATGAAATAGAACAGGGGGGGCGCCTGGTTTGAAGAGGAAAGTAGGTAAGTTAATTATTTAATATTATTTAATTTCAAGAAAAGTTGACCTTTACATACGACCTCTAAACGAGGCCCACCGCCTGTCGTCCATAGCGTTTCACCCCCATTCCGAACACAATTGGATATGTATCGTAAGCTGATTCGATCATTTCGATCAGTTTCCGTTAAAATCAACATATAACTCTATATATTGAATTTGAACGCGCATTTCAATTTACCGGGGTCACATACGAACCCGAAAAATTCCAGAAAAATATTTTCTAGCTTCGTATTGACGATACAGTCCTAACAAAACTAGTTTCGACGAATTCTGAGACCATTTGCAAAATGTCAATTTTTAAGGGCCTGAATTCCATAGCGACTATTCAGAATTTTCAACTGGACATATCTTTCGATTCCCGCTATGAAATTTCGATTTTTCAGATTCGTTGGAAAGATATTGTCAATTAGATCCTATTACTTTTGGTTTCACTAAAATCCGGATTGTTTTGCACCCGGTACATTCAATTGAAGTTTGAAATCGAATTATCGAACTACCGCGCCATTTTCAATTCTATTTATAATTATATATAAATATTATATTCTAACGACGACGTATATAATATATACGTTCGACTTCCATTTAAAAATAAATTTCTCGTCGATATTATTTAAAATAATCTATTTTAAATATTCAAAATTCGCTAAAATTGCCAAAATAAAATTTTTAAACTGGCCCAGATTTCCGGGTTGTTACACTTAAAAATTTTCGTCCCCGAAAAGGAACAAAGTCGAAAGTGGTTTGATTAATCAACTCTACGTTTGATCTGGCTTCCATTCTCCAACTTTTCAGTTTCTGAGAATTTTCAAATTTTCAAAAATTTGGCTAACACCCTAAATTTTTGAAAAATTTCGCCATAACCTCCCCTGCACCGGGAGCCACGGGAAAATCCCGAAATTGCCATATAGGCCTTCTGATCTCAAAAAGAAAAACAAAAAAGCCAAGCGGCTAGCCAATCGGCTCATAAAATCATCATCACCCAAACAAAACAATATATTATAGTAAAAATGTACCTTTTTGTCGAGCAAACAAATTTTATTCTCTGCTCTAGCCTCCTTGCTATGACCTGTTCAATGTAAGTACATGTATATGCAAGCAAATGCGACAAATTTCAATAATATTCACTATTTGATACAATTTGGCTAAATGGTTTAAATTTTAATTAATCAACCAATAATCAAACAACACAATCAGCAATCAATTAGTGAATTATCATTTCAAATTCATAATTTTGATACATATACATATACAGAAAATCATGTTTTTGATGCCAATTCGCAACAATAAGCCCTATCTAGTTTCGGTTCTCACACCAGTCAAATTGGAAATTTATAGAAATCTCACTTTCGAAACTCGAAAATAAATACTGGCGACGGTGCCCCGTTACTAGAATTATCCCCGGCCACTAGAGTGCGATTCTATAACTATCCAATACATTAAAACTTCGAATACACGTTTGCAAGACATATATGCAAAATCTTTATATATTGGATTGTCCAAATTAATATTAAATAAATAATCAAATACGTATAATTGATTTAAATTTTCAAAACAAAATTTGTTTTCATTTTAAAAATATACTCTTCACACTCGTTCTAGGATACTACTGATCCTATCTCTAACGAGTCATTCCCATTGGATATTGCTAATCCAATTTCTGATGAATTCTTTCGTATGGTTCTAATGTGCCTTGTTCTCTGAGCTCTGTAAACCAAAGCTTTGATACCACGATGAAACGACCCGAACTTCCCCGGTCTCCGAAGAGAAAGAGAAAGAACGAATTGTTTTGAGAACACGACAAAATAGAACGCAGACGGAAGAACATTTCATTGTATATTACAACAAAGCATCAGATTACAAGAATATACAGAGTATAAATGAATATTACACAGAAATATCAGAGATTTAAATTACATTTAAATACATAGCAGCGAAAAATAATACAATACACAACTAGAAGAGATATACGGATACAAAGCTTTCCGGATATCATTCCAGCTGTAAACCAGGATCCTATGAATATAAATCTGCAAAACCAAAACTACTAGCTAAAATAATACAATACACAACTAGAAGAGATATACGGATACAAAGCTTTCCAGATATCATTCCAGCTGTAAACCAGGATCCTGTGAATATAAATCTGCAAAACCAAAACTACTAGCTGCTCGTGTCAAAATAAGGGCACCCAGAGTTTAGGTTAAAACAATAAAATCCAGGTCAGTCATGTGACTGGTGTGAGAACTAAAATAGTTATTAATCTTTATTTTAAATCGTTAGGTAAATCAAGGGACCACGCCGTATAACACGGAACGGGTTTCCTCCCAAGAATACTAGTGCATAAAAACAACAGCGCAATGCTAAATAAAGAAAAATGAAGCTATTATAAGACCCAGTTCCCATCACACAATGCAACGCAAGCCGGAGGATAAGGTTTTTACCTTATAATAGCCAAGAATGCTTGATACGTTTAAAACAAATCATTTGATACTATTATAAGTGCATAGTGTATAAACCAATTTCAAATCATAAGTATCAATCATAGACGGCATAAGCGCCCCATCCCACTATGTCGCCATACTAGGTTCTACAAATAAAACCGCAAATGTCACGTATTTGGAAATTGGATTTCCATCTATGAACCGAGGCAAAAGATAGTCCTCAACCGATTCGAGACAATCTAGCCCATGTCTCAGGATCAGAGCTCGAGTGACCCTTGGAGCGACAGGGCCGGTCCACCGATGTGGGTTAAACTTAAATCCTGAACACTGCGTTTCCCCGCCCTTTGGGGCGTTAGTGAGCCAACGAATGACTCCATCGGACCCGGATCGTCCGATCAAACCGAGGCGCCTCGCAACAGCAACAACCACACAGGTGAAAAGTATATAAATGTCAGGGCTGGTAGGTCACTGACACCACCCTAGCTAGAAAGAAACGCATGCCCTCCCTGAGGTCCTTCTCCCGTTTTTGGCTCACAACCGGGGTGTGAGGCTCGCGAATCAACGCTACACAAATCTATGCCACATAGGCCTTGCTATGATCATCATCCACAAGTCTTTGCTTTTCAACAGAAGCCTTGATCAATTGCCACTTAGTCATGCCACACAGGCAATTCACTCCATGCGATTGATATCCATCAATATATAACCCCTGAGCTCGTACGTCTCAGAGAAGGGCGTTAAGCAAGAGAATAAATTCTCCGCCGCCAAACAGATATATATATATAATAGAAATCAATCACACAGACTAAAATCCAATGTCAGACACACAGTCCATTTACAAGTCCGTTCTGGGTCTGAACGAAACCGGAGGCACCTAGTACCCCGCATATCCATCGATCTCCAAATACGTCTGGACGATCACCAACTGTTTCCATCTTCTTGGGTGTACATCCCAATCAAGATCATCAGTAATCACTCAAACGATGTGAAGACCTCCGGTCTTCGACCACCGTCTTCATCTTCGACTTATCGTCGTATCAGTTATTCAGAATGGGATAAACCCGGTCTTTTCGAATAACTCGCATATATTTTAAATAAGTGTTACACAAACACAACATATGCCTCATTCCAATTCATCAGCCACTAACTGTAAATTAATCAAGAGAATAATTCCCCAAATATTAACCCCGAAGGCCGAAACCAACATCAGATCAATATCCAGAAAACCATTCTGCTAAGCTAACCGACAGTTAGTTTCTAAATTTCACATTCATAGGGAAAGGTTCCCATTAATTTTATCAAAGATAAATTCCTTGAATTTATTCTTTAATCTTCTTTTGAATTTCGATTCAACTAGTCGGGATTAACGAACCTTACCGAAGTAATCATTTGTTTTAATTTTCCAATCCCAACCTATTCATCCCATGAAGTAAAACTGGTAATACTTCATATCTAACACCACGGTGTTATCGGTAAATTCAATTACCATTTCACGTTCAAATCTAATTAAAGATTTAACTATCGCCTGGAGTAAAACTGGTGATGCTCCATTCTCGATCTTTTCAATCTAATTAAAGATTCATTAAAACTCCCCTTAGTTTTAATCGTTAACTGGGTTAAAGAATTAGTGTCATTTAAAACACGGTTCACGATAAACCCAAAACCACATTCCATTAATTATCGGGTTAAAGAACGAGTGTTATTTAAAACACTGTCCACGATAAACCCAAAAATCAATATCAATTCAATTTCAATTAAATATTATTTAATTGGTACACTTCATTAAATCTAAATAAAAAGATTTAATCTTTTCTCAACTGGGTTCAAGAACAGTGTTAGTCAAGACACCATTCACGACAAACCCAAATCACATTTGATATTAAATACAAGGCTCTGAATAGAAAATATCCCGGCTTATATTCAATATCAAATTCTACGACCAACAAATATCGTATTGGAAATAACGATATATATATATATATATCTATATCTTTCAAATTTCCATAACAACATCTGTATAATCACGAAATCCAACATCGAAATATTCCAAAGACAATTTCGATTCAAATCCATTCCAATGCAATCATTGGAAATTCTAGTTATTTTCAAAACCATTTCAAATTCAATTTATTTATTTAAAAATAAATAGAATTATAATTATAGTTCAAAACTAGTTCATTTCGATAAAAATCTATTTTTATATTTTCTAATATGGAGTTTTTATCCCAGTTCTTCACAAATCATTTCTTATGATTTTACACAAATTATTACTATTTTTAATAATTTTATCAAGGCCCGTACAGTCGATTTCCATCAACGGCCATCGAACTGCACTTACAGCGACCTTTTTCAAATTTGATTTGGACATAATTCCAAATCCAACCATTAGATTTCAAATTTCTAATGTTCGTTAGAAAGCTCTTTTCGATACGAACCCAACGGTTCCGGTCAGGAGAATCCGACGGTCGGATCTCCCGCAATATCCGTTCGAAGTCAATGGTCGAAATTCGTGAACTGCCACAGCGCGGCGCATTCTATTCAGGCCATTATATTATATATATAATATATACTTCGTCGACTTCAATTCAAAACGTGCTTTATAAATCGTTTTAAATTCATTTTCAAAACGGTTTCAACTTCATATTCAATTTCAAATATTTTGAATATTCCAATATAAATTTGCTTTAAATTCATTTCAAATTGATTTCAATTCAATTTCGATTTTAATTCGATTTCAATTCATTTTCTTTTCAATTCAATTCAATTCGAATCCATTTTAAATTCAATTCAATTCGAATTTGTTTTACATTCAATTCAATTCGAATTCGTTTTACATTCAATTCAATTCGAATTCATTTCTATTCAATTTCAATTCGAATTTCAATTCTTTTCGAAATATCGGATTTTGAAATTATTTTCGATATTCATTATAAAATGAATGAAATCGATATAAATATCGTTCACGTCAAAATGGCGTCAATCTGATCAACACGGCTTCATATATTTCTATTTTCAAATATTCTATTTTAAATATTTCTATTTCAAATATTTCTTTTTCAAATATTTCTTTTTCAAATATTTCTTTTTCACATATTTCTATTTCAAATATTTCTATTCAGATATTTCTTTTTCAAATATTTCTTTTTCAAATATTTCCTTTCAGATATTTCATTTTCAAATATTTCTATTCCAAATATTTCTATTTCAAATATTTCTATTCAGAACTGGAATGAAGCCCAATCAATTACCATATAATGTTAATTATATGGATTTTCTACACCACAGGTACACAATAACAACGATGAATAATCAACCATCATCCAAAGTGCATTCTACACTGTATAAGCATCAAATATAAATATTTAACGCTCATAACAGTCTGTCAATCAATCGATCGACATACAACTAACTATTGGGATAAGTGTATGTCATATATCATCCCAATACCTGTGTGGGGTTTTAAACAATCAAACACAGATTTTATTTGTGCAGTTGGGCGATGTGTAAAATTTATCGTCCCAATCAATATCAGTCAAATGTGTGTATATAAACAAATCGTCCGATTTGTTTATTTTTATTTCATTTCATATACATGTTAAAAATTCTATTTTTAACTATAAAATATTTCTAACTATAAAAATATTTTATTTCCTATAAAAATGTTTTATTTCATTTCACATCACACAATCAACTACACAACAAAATCAAACAAACAAGCATACAAGCCGTCCATGGTCTGTGGACGACGGGTGTCGGGTGCTACTAAACACCGTTTGCATCCTAGTATATATTTATAACTAGAAAAATTAAATTGAAAGGTGAGAAGTTCTCACAGAATAGCTAATCCAATCCCACGACTCTTCATTTATAGAAATCTTCGTCGTTCTCGCCTTTTGTCACTTTTGTTGCCCGTTGCCACTACATATATAAAAATCACATTTTTATTTTGCTATTCAATATATAAAAACGAATTTTTACTTCGCTATTCAGTATATAAAAATCGAATTTTTACTTCGCTATTCAATATATAAAAAAAACGAATTTTTTTCTTCGCTATTCAATATATAAAAATCACATTTTTATATTCTCTATAATATAAAAATCATTTCTTTTATTATACTAACAATATAATCTCTTTGTTATTAAAAATATAAACCTTCATGTTATAAAAATATAACTCTTCATCGTATATAAAAATATAACTCTTCATCGTATAAAAATATCGCCTTTTCAATATGAAAAATATAGTCTTTCCATTGTTAAAAAATATAGTTTTTCCATTGTTAAAAATTATAGTTTTTCCATTGTTAAAAATTCGACCTTTCTATTATTAAAAATTCTAACTTTTCCTTTATAAAAGTTCTAACTTTTCCTTCATAAAAATTCTAACTTTCTATTTTAAAAATTCGAACTTTCTAATATAAAAATCCTAAGTTTCTAATTTAAAAATCCTAACTTAACTAAAATCGAATTTAAAGTAAAAGCAGAAAAGGAAAAAAAAGAATAAAATAAAGTAAAAATAAAAACTTACAGATGAAAACTGGAGAGGGGGGGTGTCCACGTCGAGATGGCGGCCAGTAGGGGCGGCGCAGGCTGAGAGGGTGGCGGCGGAGGGTGTGGGCGGCGGTTCAGGTGCTGGCGGAGGCTGGGGGTGTAGAGGTTTCGAACTGGAAGAAGGGGCTGAGGAAGAAGAAGGAGGTGCGGGGGAGAAGAGGAGGAGACTGGCGCGAGGGGCGGCGCTGGGGGGAGGGGGTGGGGATGCTGCGTCGGGGTGGCGATCGCCAGGGGGCGGCGGTTGCGCCCTAGGGTTTCTCCCTTTTTTTTATTCGATCTGGAATGAAATAGAACGGGGGGGCCTGGTTTGAAGAGGAAAGGAGGTAAGTTAATTATTTAATATTATTTAATTTCAAGAAAAGTTGACCTTTACATACGACCTCGAAACGAGGCCCACCGCCTGTCGTCCATAGCGTTTCACCCCCATTCCGAACACAATGGGATATGTATCGTAAGCTGATTCGATTGTTTCGATCAGTTTCCGTTAAAATCAACATATAACTCTATATATTGAATTTGAACACGCATTTCAATTTACCGGGGTCACATACGAACCCGAAAAATTCCAAAAAAATATTTTCTAGCTTCGTATTGACGATACGGTCCTAACAAAACTAGTTTCGACGAATTCTGAGACCGTTTGCAAAATGTCAATTTTTAAGGGCCTGAATTCCATAGCGACTATTCAGAATTTTCAACTGGACATATCTTTCGATTCCCGCTATGAAATTTCGATTTTTCAGATTCGTTGGAAAGATATTGTCAATTAGATCCTATTATTTTTGGTTTCACTAAAATCCGGATTGTTTTGCACCCGGTACATTCAATTGAAGTTTTAAATCGAATTATCGAACTACCGCGCCATTTTCAATTCTATTTATAATTATATACAAATATTATATTCTAACGACGACGTATATAATATATACGTTCGAATTCCATTTAAAAATAAATTTCTCGTCGATATTATTTAAAATAATCTATTTTAAATATTCAAAATTCGCTAAAATTGCCAAAGTAAAAATTTTAAACTGGCCCAGATTTCCGGGTTGTTACATTTACATGGGACTGATTTCCAGATCTACAGTGCTTTTTCAACTATTGCAACATAATTTACAATAAAATTGTAGGAATATATGTAAACAAATTTAATAGTCCTACACTTGATATTATGCATAACCACAATTTACAATTCACAAGTTTGGACAATTTTTTTACAATCAGATCTAATAGGTGCTAATTCCATTATAACAGTATCATGATCAGTTTTGATGGAAATAGGCATAAATTTTTAGATCTGTTACAAACAAGATAAATACATTATTATAAATGTGTACATAAATTTATCACTCATCCGCAAGCATCCAAATCCAAAGTTTGAATCTTTAAGGCTTATAATTCCCCAAATTCTTTTAAATCTACAATTTATCTGAAAAGAGAATAATTTCAGATCTTAGAGATGCAAGATAATAGGAAGAGAGGGGAGAATCTATTATTGAGCGCTAATTTGAATTCTTTTCCAGTGGATCTGATAATCCTCTCAATCCTATGTGATTTGGATTTAATTTGTTGTATAAGAATATATTTTTAATTAAGAAATTAGGTTTGGAGAAGGAAGAAAATGGCAGTGCTCCGCTGGTGCTATAGATTTGTGTGGAAAAGGATGAGGCCTTACCCCTTTATTTATAGGAGTGGAAATGGCCTTGAACCATTGGATTCATTTTAAATAACATATGTCCATTCGTTTAGTATATATTATAACCTAACCTTATAAAACCTAGCCGTCACTAGGCGTTATGACGCCTAATGGGTCGATCGCTAGGGTCGATCGCCTGCGTCGTCAAATGCCCAGTGAGGCTAGTTTAATAAGGTATGTTATATTAAATTATTCTGATTTATTTATTTTCTGTCCATTTTCGTATTTCGTCTATAACTTTTCATATGGACTTCGTTCGCAAAACTCTAAACATGAAAGTTGACCAGAATTCCAAGACGAACGCATCTGATAAAATTTTGTGGTCAAATTTCATTGTTTGTAGAAATTTCTATTTTTGAAATTCTAATAACTAATTTATGTTGCCAAAATTCTGGTTTGTTACATTCTTCCCTCCTTAAAAGGAATTTCGTCCTAATATTCCGACACATATAGTCCTATTCTACACAACCAATTTGTGTTCATCCACTTTGCAACCACATGTATATGTGCATGGTGTACAAAATGCAATTTCAAGCATAAAATATGCATGCAAGATGATTCTATATCAAATCCCTATATGTATGCATTAAAATTTTGAAATACTTTTGAAAGCATGATGCAAAACATACTGGTAGTTCTATTTGAATGCAAATTTTGAAACCCCTTTTTCATTCATTACCATCACATAATTATGAATAAAAGTGTGAAGCAACCAATTTTTTTGCATCCAAACCCTACCGTCCAAAGCATCATGCAGTCTAATCGTTTCCTATTTAATTTCTCCTAAACTGAAAAAAGGAAATCGAGGCGAAGAATTTTAACACTTTTCCCATTTACAAATATTCCATTTTTCGTGAATTTTTTACCTCAGTTACCGAAAATACTCTAAAAATTTCCATCTATAGACTACAAAGGAGGAGACAAGCTCTAAAACGTAGAATGAGTTGATTAATAACTCTCGCGCATCGTTGACAAGGTACGAAAATAAAGTTTCCAAGGTCAAAACAGTCTTTCCCCTGTTATTACTAACATTTTCATCGTATCGTTGTTCCTATTACACCGCTAAAACGCGCACACAAAGTATTCAAAAATCTTCCTTACGCTATTTATGTGACCAAAAATCGAAATTTTTCTAAAAATAAATTTCTACTTGAAAACTTGTCATGTTTGTTTTGAAAATTTCATTTCAAAACCGTTTCACTTTCCTATAAAAATAAGAAAATGATAAAAAGTTTTTCTTTTCTCAAACAACGTCTCCAAAAATTTCAAAAATGTATTTTGCAGAAACTTAAATGATTCAAGTCACATGTTGGCGAAAAATGGAAGTCAGTTGCGCAAAAATGTGAAAACTGAAATCACACAGAAGACCAAAATAAATTTTAGTTTCAATAAGGAGCGGTTATTTATTTATTTATATACTCGTGATGTGGAACCAGTCCTGTACTAAAATTTATCCAACAAAGAATTCTATTCTTTCTAGCTCTAGGACAAATTCTAGTTTATGAACGAGATTTCATTCAAATAAATATGTGTGAACGACAAAACACTTTTTAAACATAGAAATATCATCAACCAAAGTCATGTGATTTTCAATGCTAGCAGTTATAAACACTACAAAGATAAATAAAATAATGGAAAGGGAACACACGATATAAGATACAATATGCGCAAGGCATATACTAACAACGACCACCCAATGTAGGCTACTCTATCTCCGTAGCTGGAGCTTGATCCATTCCCATGCCCACGCCAGGAGCATGGTACTGCGGAGATGTTGCCAATCGCACACGTCTATTGTCGCTGCTCATCGCGAACCTCATGGAGCTTGGCCTAGATGGTGTGGGGGGCGGTGAGCTCTGGACTCTCCTGACCATGCTGCTGGGGCTGCTGACTGGAGCGGTTGGTGCGGGGACTGGAGCATCGGGCAACTGAATGCCCATCTTTCGGAGAGCGGCGCGACTAATGGAGGTCGACACCTTCTTCACTGTTGTCTCCCCAGAAAGTTTCACCTGGAAGTGTCGGAAGGCACGGTTGAGGAAGTGACTATAAGGAAAGTAGCTCCGCGTGGTGTCGACGAATGGCTCATAAAAATGGATCATAAGCACACATGCCCAATTGATGACTATATCGCCAAGAATAACGTAGTGGCTCGGCGAATAGAAGAATAAATATGCTCCAAGCTTCCTGTCTTCGGAATGATGTTATGCTACAGGATGCGCACAACTACACGGGCGATGGGCCACAGATTGGCGGCGGTCCAAGCTCTGGGGGATCTAAGGAAGATATGTTGAAGGATCTGAGGTCCCTTCATCTCTATAGCATCAAGCTCTGCTCCGACTACAGAGATGCCTAAAATCTGAGCTAAGTCGTTGTCAGTGAACTCGATGAGGATGCCCATAACCTCAGATCTGATGACATATTCATTGATGTCGGCATCCATCTAAGCATTGAACACACGGACACAACACAGATACAGGTCACGCTCAAAGGTGTCGAAGAGCAAGATCAAAGCTTGGCCTGTAGCGACAAAAAGCTCCTCCAGACCGAATGCTACGAAATCGACGAATTTCACTGGTCAACCACAATGAAACTCATAGCTGGACGTGGTTAAGTAGTGGTTTATCTTTGCCTCGTCACAGTCTAACCAAGCGGTTTCCTGAGGTGTGAGACCGGGGTTTTGGTTGCGAGGTTCCATGGAGGAATCAGCGAATCAGGCAAAGAAAATTGCAAATCTAGAGTATAATTTGGTAGAGACCTGCATGAAAAGGATTTTGGTGGCAATTAGGGACAAAACGGAGTGGGGGTTGCTCGGATTGGAGCTTGGGAAGGGGGAGAGTTTGGGTACGGTGGAAATTAGGGGTTGGAAAACAAAGAGTCGGCTGGAATGTTATATATATCATTTCAGATGATTCGGGTTGGGTCAGGCCATGCTCACTGTGGGAGAGCGGTCGACCTAGCCCTAGGAAGGCAGCTGACCTTTGGTCGACCGCATTCCCCATAGTGGGCACGGTACAAACCTGGCCCAACAGCCTGTATAAATTATATATAAATTAAAATAAATTTTCTATTGTGTCGAAACAACTTTCATTCCCAACCAAATTCTTACATCGACTTCCACCACTCGTCGAGTTAAGAAAATTAATTTTCCAATGCCTTTTTCCTTGCCTCCAAGAAGATTGTGGCCATCGAATCGAAATGAACTTAAAACAGGAAATAAGCTAGGAATCCGAAAAAAAATTAAAACGGATTTTCTCCTACTAGCCGACATAAACTAAGAGATTCAAAATCAAATACCCTAAAAATAAAGATGAAGGATTTTCCTAGCCTTTTCGAGAAAAATTTAAAACTTTTCAAAAAATGGAGTTTTATTATAATCTAACGGTTTCGTACATATACATCCCTTTTATTGTTACTATTTATATTCTAGTTTATATTTCAAACTGAAAAACCTTTTCGTGTTCAAAAATGTTGGAGCTTTAAAATCTTAAGGATTAATTGTGATAATGTCAATAAATTATCCAATATATATAGGAAGAGAGATATTAAAAATCACAAGGAATAGATATTTATTATTCTTAAGTTTAGTGGAATATTCCTTGTTATTTCTAATTTCATCTTTCCTACCAATCGGATTATATTTATTAGAATTACAAAATAGCCCTATAATTTTGAAACACTAATAGTTTAAAATTATAAAAAGAACCATATCTTTGTAAAACTAGGCCTTCATAAAACCATTTTCCGAAACTGTATCTCAAAACTTTCAAAGCCCAATTTTTATTTTTAAATTAAGAATAAAATTTCCTCGAATACAAGGCCAAGAACTCAACTGAATGCTTTAATAAAGTTAAATTCGGAAATTCAACGAAGTAACAAATAGATATACTTCGTAATTATATTTTCAAAATAGATATGACATACTAACATGTACCTTCCCCATTTTGAATCGAGAAATGGTCTTAAACCGAACTACCAACGAACCAAAACCAGAAATTGCGACTATCTCGGTTGTAGCTAGAGTTTTGCCCAGTCTCCAAACTCGATTCAACGGAATCAACCATATGTTGTCCTCATGCTATTCACAATGAACTCATAATATTTCAACTCTTAGTCGCTTAAAGGCCATTTTTACTACAATTGGGCCGACAAGTAATTCATTATCGAAATAAATTTAAGTCGAGTAAGAAAGACAAAGAAAAACGGAAAAGAAAATCGAATTACGTTCTCTCATGAGTCTAAATTTTACTAATTCTTCTGATCATTTAACCTATGATCTGATACCAAATGTAACATCACACACTTTTCTGCACCCAAATTTGACAAAAATTGAAACACAAACACATTCAAGCATGGAGCGTGTAAATCTGGTACTTGTAACAAATGAGCATGAGCATAATCAGAGTACGATACGATAACTCACATCAGAAACAAAATATGATATACTAGTATTAACTCAAGTAACTGCCTTTTCGAAGTAAGTCACTTTGCCAATATTGAACATGAGAGAGAACGAGAATCGAAAGCCAAACTTAAACACCTATGAGAACACAACCATCCCTAGAAAACCTAGATTTTTTGAATGAGGAGGGGGTCAGAACAACAAGATTATGGTGAACTGGAAATGTACCACAGAGATTATAATACACAGACGTATCCCATTTGTTTCAACCCAAGACGCATGCCTACCAAGGTTAGTAATTTTAACTACTTACGCATGACTAGACTACTCTTCCCAAAGCAGTATTTCCAAAGTATAATACCGAGTTAGGACGTTTACACACATTTTTGTGAAGCCTTTATACCTGTACATTTATTTAATCGAGGTTAGGCCCCTAGCTACGGAGTTTGTACTTTCATTGGCTCATTCTTCATCATTTATTGCCTCAATATCAATGATAGATAGGGTGGATTCTCTCCGATCGCTTAAGACTCTAGGCGGAGCAATTGGTCACTTGTTATTTCTCAGAAGTTTATTTAATATTAGCATAAACTAAAAGTCACTAGCTACAGGTCCTAATATTTAAGGCTTTTGTCATTCACGCATATACCCTTGCACACTTAAGGTGAGAGATATGGTACTTTATCGCTCGTTATGCCATCTAGCTGACTTTATTACATAATCTCCTTAGTCGCTTACTACTTGTCGTAGGGTAGGTAGCCATATCTGACATTTTTAGTTTCTAGGTTTGGGTAGGCCCCACACACAGGCCATTTAAGACCCATAAACTGTAAGACCTACTCCCAGGTGGACTCTTCAAACCAAGCCACTTAAGACCTAAGGAACTGGACTATACACGAAGATTATCAAGTTCTCACCCTATTAGCCTTTAATACCTTTCCCCATTGGGATCAGGTGGGCTACGTTTTTAAGTCATTCCCCTTTAGTCCTCTTCACGGAAATACTATATGCACACGATTAATTATCATTACGGGTTCCTATGGTTAATAATGTTTTTACATCATTAACCTACTAAGCCCAACTCTATTTTTAATTATAAGTTCTATATTTGTTAATATAAATAAGGAAGGTTATATCCTCTTTTCCATAGGATATTTATTTTATTACTTCCCTAATTGGACTTAGTATTTAAACACAATCAATATCCATTAATCCCCCCTTTTACACCCATTTACTTCTATTTCTTAAGTTTATTGCCATTTATGACCATAACAGTCATATTTTCCTAAGGCAACTATTTACACTAAGTATCCTTAGTTTATCAGTCCCGAATTGTCTATTTGTTGTACCTCAATAGACAATTACTATTCTTATTTATTTATTTATTGGTTGACTGTTATACGTATATAAATATATATTCCTGCACCAGGTCTATCACATTAAGTTGACTACTTGTGGATGCTGGATTTTCTGGTCGGTTCCGGATAGACTTCTTCCACAAGTTGAACTCAACCTTGTGCTTTAGTACATTTACATTTACGCATTAGATCCCTCACATTAAGCTGACTACCTGTGGATTCTATATTTGTCGGTCGGTTCCAGGAAGGCTTCTTCCAACAGTTGAGCTTAACCTCGTGTCTAAATGCGGTTATAATTTAAATTTCCTAATAGGGGTGTACAACCTTTATCATGATTAATTTAGGAATTGCAACCATTATACTATTATATTTACTTTCCCCCATTTAACATTGGTTACAATTATTATTTATCGATTTGTGGTTCTATTTATAGCAAATAATTATATTAATTGCTACAAATGGTCACCACAAATATATTAATTCAATATGAATTACATTTACATATATAATTCCATAATTGAACATCATTTAAACATTCAATACAATATATATTTTATCATCTTACGTTGATTTGGGCGAATAATATGTATATATATTTATATTTTATGTTTTCGTGCGGTCAACGTAGTTATTATTATTTAAATCTAATGATTTGGTTAAGTCAATAACCAAACATTCCTTTTTGCATTTAATCTTGCTAAAAGGTTACAATCTTACAAAAAGACCGTTGGCTGTGGTTATCGTAAATTATGCCTAATTAGTGGAATTGACATATTTCCAAATCACATGAAATATATGTAAATATATAATCTGGAATAGTTGATGCAAATTACACACAAATATGTATATTTATATTTATACGCACATATGCACCACTTTTCCCTTTTAAATCTTTTTAGCATATCTCTTGTAATTTCAAAATAATGCTTTTTCATTCAAAAGGAGGAAAACGACATATTTACAACAAGTAAGCCAAAACCCAACAATATTGAATACAAACAGACATATTTCTTCTAATATTACAATCACATAATTTACCAATCGTATCTTTTTATCCAAATTCACATACTTTATTATTCAACAATAAACTAGAGATCTGGAATGTAACTACATCTAATAGGTGCTTACATGGGATTGATTTCCAGATCTACGGTGCTTTTTCAACAACTGCAACATAATTTACAACAAAATTGTAGGAATATGTGTAAACAAATTTAAGAGTCCTACACTTGATATTATGCATAACAACAATTTACAATTCATAGATTCTGACAATTTTTACAATCAGAACTGATAGGTGCTAATTCCATTATAATAATATCATGAGCAAATCTGATGGAAATAGGCATAAATTTTGAGATCTATTACAAACGAGACAAATACATTATTATAAATGTATATGTAAATTTCTCACTCACCTACAAGCATTCAAATCCAAAGTTTGAATCTTTTAGGCCTATAATTCCCCAATTTTTTATAAATCTACAATTTATCGGTAAAGGGGATAATTTCATATTTGTAAAGATGTAATAAAATATGAAGAGAGGGAAGAATATATCGTCGGCGCTAATTTTCATTCTTTTCCATTGGATCTCATAATCCTCTCAATCCTATGTGATTTTGATTTGATTTGTTGTATAAGAATATAATTTAATTAAGAAATTTGGTTTGGAGAAGGAGGAAAATGGCATAGCACCGCTGCTGCTAAAGATTTGTGTGGAAAAGAAAGAGGCCTTATCCCTTTATTTATAGGAGTGGAAATGACCTTGAACCGTTAGATTCATTTTAAATAACATCCGTCCATTCGTTTAATATATATTATAACCTAACCTTATAAAACCTAGCAGTCACTGGGCGTTATGACGCCTAGTGGGTCGACCACCTGGGTCGTCAAATGCTAAGTCATACTAGTTTAATAAGGTATTTTATATTAAGTTATTGTGATTTATTTATTTTTCGTCCATTTTCGTATTTCGTCCGTAACTTTTCATACAAACACCGTTCGCGAAACTCCAAACATGAAAGTTGACCAAAATTCCAAGACGAACGCATTGGTTAAAGTTTCATGGTCAAATTCCATTATTTGTAAAAATTCCTATTTTTGAAATTCTAATAATTAATTTAAGTTGCCAAAATTCCGAGTTGTTACAGAAAACAGTTGCAAACTTCAAGATAAGAAAATTTATCCATGAGAGAATATTTGGAAAAAATATAAAGTACATGTGATCATCTTGAGGCAATAAGGCAAAAAATTGGTGATTTTGAACATATATTAACAGTTCTAAATAGTCTTAGTGAGGAGTATGAAGCTGTTGTAGCAGTCATTTCATCTCAAAATGTTGTATGTTCTATGGAAGATGTTCATTCCATTTTACTTGCTCATGAAGTAAGAATTAAAACTAAAAGGTCTCAGTTAAATGACCTATCAGCTAATTTTTTTGAATCCAAGAAAAAGAACCGAAACAGAGGGAACAATTCACTCAGAGAGGAGGATTTTCTAATAGAAGTAGAGGAAGGTGGAATAATAGTAATAACAGACTCAAATGCCAGATTTGTCAAAAATTGGGTCAGATTGCTGTGAAGTGTTATTTTGGATTTAATAACAATTATGTTGCTGGCCAAAATCAGAACAATCAAAGAAAATCAAATCCTACTGCAAATATGGCACAAGTCGAAACTGACAGTCAAAGCAACAATTCAAGAAACAGTCAAACACGTCGAAGTGACGAAACAAGTGATGACAACTGTGACACTCCACGTCCGTTAATGTCACTCGAAAAGGAATGCATTAAGTTCCATGAAGCGCAACAGGTAAACATTACATAAAATTTACAAGACAGATATAAAATAGCAGTGGAAAATTTTAAACTTCATTATTCAAATTAAAGCATTGTCTCAAAAATCAAGTTACAACCAAAACCAATTACAATAAATCTATCTCATAAGGAAAACATCTCATAAACCAAAGCATCAGAGTACATACAATCATATCCCTTTCCATAAGCCATACTAAAGTAAAGAGCAAATCCAAACGGTACATCTCAAGAAATCCAATTCAGGTCCAAGCTATAAGAGAAATCCTAGTCACTGTTAAGTGCTTCCACTCTTAGGGCCTGGGGGAAAGGAAAAAAGAGGCAAAAGAAAAATGGTCAGACATAAAGTCTGGCGAGTTCCAGTGATATACAAATATGCATAAAATAGAAATGCCAAGACAGGTAAAATGATTGGATGATAAAGGTACAGTATCATAACTAAACAGAATGACACGATGGATAGGAATAACAAGAATAAACTATAATCGGGTAATGCTTATCATTTAAATCCTAAAAAGGTAATGTCTGCACCAATACTAGTATAACAAGTTCAACATGATTACATAACAGCAAGATTAACATAGAAGTAAACAACGGGTCTAAACAGCAAGATTTGGTGTACCCTATAACCATATTAGGTGTTACCCTAATTATACAACAGTAGGATTAGGTGTATGCTAATTACTACCCAAGCGATCGACTCCCTACTATGTAAATACCCTGTGTCAACCACGACGGTCAGGTATATCACTCCCTAACCCAACAACTATATAACACAGATATATTTACTGGTGTTACAGCGTCTTATCTTCCCTAGCCACTCCTATGCACGTTCATGACTCCACCGGAACGCTCCCGTACCACCCCCATGTGAACCTCTTACTATCCAGTTCAGTAAAGCATGCCATAGCCCCTACCTAGTGCGAGACCCCCATTAACAAGATACCTACAGGTATACTGACTATTATGGGTTCCAAACATCAGATTGACACAAGCTAAACCCCCTAAGCTTGTGCTCCAAATAATTAGGATTTAAGAGTCCCTAAAACGCGATACAACGCGATACAACAACAGATGAGGGACCTCTTAGCTTAATAGTACTTATGTTTAACCTAACGAGTTTAGGTTTACTAATAAGCGTGGTTGTAATATTACATGTGTGTATGACCCTACCCCCAAAACCCCTGCCCAGATGTATACAATTCCCACAACATTTTAATTTATTAGTCTACATCTAGTACTTACAATATTCTTAACATGTCATTTACTTAATGTCCATTTTAAGTCAAATTTAACATTTCCAATTCATATACATATCAACTATATTCCCAAGTTACAAGTTTATGCAAAATGTCCATTTACATCAACTAGACACACATTACTCCTTTTTATCAGTTTACAACAAATCTAAACATGTGTATATTTGTCCTTTTTCTCAAATTACAGTCAATCAGTCCAAGTAAATAACATTCCTAAATTCTTCTCTTATATCATTCATTATTGCCCCAAACAAATGCATACTCTAATTGAGTATAGCCTAGGCTTTCCAAGGCCTAGGCCTAGCGTAAAATGAAAGGGAAGCAGAGGAAGAAGAATAGAATCAAATCACATAGGCATATAGGCAAGACTAGAAATAAACATAAAACATAGAAAATGGGAAAAGGAAGATAGATACATATACCTTGTTAATTTTCCAACATCACAGGCATATGTTATGACGGCCCGCCCAGCACCAACCGGCATTTCCTCCGAAAGTGCGCCGTACACATGCCCGACTAGCACGGAACGGTCGCCAAAGAAAGTAAAGAAGAGAATGAACTAATCGAAAACCTGTAGAATGTCTCACAGCGCATAGGATAAAATATAATAACAACATACTTGACATAAAACAGGCGAGACAGTGCATAAGCTGAAAACTAAACATCATAGCAGCGGAAAATCCAAATACAGCTTATGTTCCACATCATCATTATTACAACTTTAAAACTGTCTCTAAAGTAAAAGAAAGGAAGGGGACACTACTAATGCCCGAAGTAGTGACTAGCAGCGACACAGGGAGAATATTTATATATCATACGTGGAAGCCTCCTTCTCGTCTCCGGTACAGCTCCTCGTGCATACCACCTAACCTGTCTCTAGTATGCTCGTGAGAGCACCCAGAGTAATAAGAAGAGACATAAAACTCTGGGTCAGACAAAAAGTCTGGTATGAGCGATAAGCAGCAAAACAGAACAATAACAGGTATTCTAAACCATACCTGAACCTGGACCTGCAACCAAAGAGTTAGCACAATATACAGCTCAATACTCTAAGGTGCCACTAACATATGGTGTAAAAAATACAGGGGTGGGGGTGCATGACATAGTGAAAGCAACCAATCAAACATAGCAACCATCCTTACATCTCTCACTCAGTGCATAAAGCATACGATATCCACCACTTTGATCACTGGACCCATCGAGGTAATGACGAAGTTCGACTTGTACAACTACTGCTACCACCAAGTTTATCCCATGGGGTCATGACCAAACCCTTTCAAATAACCCCACTTCATTGATCTATAGCCCACTAGTCGTACCTAGGCCACTGAGGCCCTGAATCCGTCCACGTACCTCCCATACATAGTGATCCAAAGTCATAGACATCGACAGCCCCTTAGCACACGTCCCGCAACAAAGCCCAATTCATGAAGTTGACTCGTTGGTTCCCAACTGGATCCTGAGTACGAACTTCTCCTTTGGACTACCTTTGCATCTCGGGTTTTGGTCTCCTCCGGATCGGTTCGGTTCTTCACAACACTTCGGAGGTCCTTCCCTCTTTGTTCAGTCCGTGGCCATCAACTCTGTTCGGGTCGGGTCGTGCTTCCCCCTTTGGTCCGGGTCGCGGTACTCCACCTGGTTCGGGTCGTCGTGCATCAGCAGTTCGTGGCAATCCCTCCGGGTCGGGTCGCATCCTTCGGGTCGGGGTAGCTCCATAGTTCTTTTCAGTTTTGCTTCAACTCGTGGTCACCAAGCAGAGTCGGATCGTGATCCCTCATCAATTCGTGGTCCTGGCATCAGTCCAACGACTTCATGACTCAAGGGAAGATGGGCCACAGTTCGGGTCGTGCTCAACCAACGGGTCGGGTCGGGTAAAGAGGGGCGGGCGATCCGATCCGGTTCAACTAATTTACTGCATTTCTTTCCAACGACTGTTTTACGCCATTCGACGACGTTTTCGACCAATCTAACACTTCTAGACAATCACAAAGCATACCATACAGTCATAGCAACAGGTATAATCATTCACAAACATCAAAACTACAATATGATAAGTTAAAACGGATCAAACATAGCCAAAACCCCAGATTTTCCCTTAATCCCTCTTAATCATGTTTAAGCATACAATTAGCAAAAGTTAACCAAATTAACCCAAATTTCTAACAAAGGTCTAAAATAATATTTCGAAATTTATAAATATCTTTCCAGAATTTAACCATGTATAAATTCACTAATTATCACTAATTACCCTTAACTAACCATAATTAGTGTAAAGACAATGCTAATCACTCACCTTTGCCACAATTAAACTTTTGATCTGAAATAATCTCTGTTTTAGGTCGAATCCCAATGCTTAGTAGCAACCCTAACTCTGATTTGATGCTATCTTGGCTTGGTTTGATGTTGATTAGCTTAACCCTTGATAAGAAAGTGATTTAGAGGTGTTTTGAAGAGATTCAGAAAGTGGAGGTCATGGCTAGGGTTCAAAGGAGGTTAGTGGCGGCTGAAATATACTGAAAAGGAGTTTTTCTAAACCCTAGCAGCCCTCATATACTCCTAATCCTAAAATTTCCCTTTGGGCCTAGCTGTTAATCACCTGGTTAAGCCCAATTAAGCTATTTTTCACCATCTGAAACTTGTTTCAGCCATATCTCCCAAACGGTGAGTCCGTTTGGCTAATGTGACCACTCTACGGAAAGGTAAACCATCATCCGGATCCAATGGAAGTGGTTTTAGGTCAAAACTCCTTTCCAATCAAAAGTTATGGTCAAAAAAAGATCAGATAGGAGAAAAACGGTCATCTAAAAATCGAAAAAAATCATGAATATGGGAAATGACCCCTATAGTCGTCTCCCAAAGTTACATGACCATACGACTTCTTATGTGAAAGAAATAAATATTCTACGATCCTTCGATGCGTAGAATGCGGGTCGTTACACTCCCCCCCCCCCCCCTAAGAAATTTCATCCCCGAAATTCCTTAACCCAAAACATACAAAGGATCCCGCATGCCTATCAGCCATATACAACAATCAAACATGCAAAACAAACCTATCCTAGCATGCGGAAAGACAAAATCGTAACTGTAATCTTACCAGGCAAAGAGTTCTGGATACGTTTTCCTAATGCTCTCCTTTGTCTCCCAAGTACAGTCATTCTCATTCTCGCCCCACTGAACTTTGACTAATTTCACCGCCTTCCTTCGAAGATGCTTCGTATTGTTCCCAACAATACGCATAAGCCTGCGGTTCCCAACCGCCTCGGGTTCAACTTCGATATCATCTAACTGATCAGGTGAAACAGCCACATCTGGGTCGTGTACGAACTTCCTTAACTGGGAAACATGAAACTCGTTGTGAACTCCTGCCATCTTGTCTGGTAATTCAACTTTATATGCCAAATTCCCAATTTGCTCAAGAACTGGGAATGGACCAACAAATCTTGGTGCTAACTTGCCTCTCCTGCCAAATCGTATCACGCTCTTCAATGGAGAAATCCTGACAAACACCAAGTCGCCAATGGAGAACTTTAATTCTCTTCTCCTCTTATCAGCATAACTTTTCTGCCTATCATGGGAAGCCTTCATTCGTTGTTGGACAACCTTAATCTTAGCTGAAGTTTCTCTTATCACATCTGGTCCAAGCACAAACTTCTCATTTGTTTCTAACCAACATGACAGTGAGTTGCACGGTCTTCCGTACAAAGCTTCAAATGGAGCCATACCAATACCGGATTGATAACAATTATTATATGCAAACTCTACTAGATGCAAATGGTCATCTCATGATCCACCAAAGTCTAATATGCAAGCTCTCAAGAGATCCTCTAATACTCGATTCACCCTCTTTGTCTGTCCATCGGTTTGAGGATGATACGCGGTACTGAGATGTAATTCTGATCCTAACGCCTCTTGTAAGCTCTTCCAAAATCCACTAGTGAACAACGGATCACGGTCACTCACAATGCCTTTGGGTATTCCATGAAACCTCACTAACCACTTTACATATAGTTCAGCTAACTTAGTTGCCGTCTTGTTTGACTTGACGGGTATAAAACTTGCACTCTTAGTCAATCAGTCCACAATCACCCAAATGCTATCATGGCCCGATCTAGTCCTTGGTAACCCATCAATGAAATCCATCGAGACTTGTACCCATTTCCATTCTGGAATTTCTAATGGTTGTAACAAACCACTAGGTTTCTTTTTCTCAGCTTTAACTAGCTGGCAATTCATGCATTTAGATATAAACTTCCCAATGTCTCTTTTCATACCTTCCCAGTAGTAGGTCTGCTTCATGTCTCGGTACATCTTGTTACCACCGGGATGTATAGTCAGTTTTGAGTGAAGACATTCTCTTAGCACTTCATCTCTCAATCCATTGACATTGGGCACAACAAGTCTTCCATTCTTTCTAAGCCATCCATCTCGATCAAGCCCATACTTGTTCATCTCTTCGTCGATTCCCATCTCTAACTTTGAGATGATTTCTAATAGGTTAGGATCGTTCCTCTGACTGGAACCAATCCGCTCAATCAAAGTGGGTCTGATAATTAAACTTGCTAAAATTTCTGGATCCAATTCGCACTTTGGTCTGAAATCATACCCAGTGATGTACTCCAGTTGCTTCCATTTTAGAAACATAGCCCCTAAAATGGCATGTCTTCTACTCAATGCATCAGCCACCGCATTGCCCTTTCCTGGTGTATATTCGATGTCGAAATCATAGGAAGCCAAGAATTCTAACCATCTTTGCTGTCGGAGATTTAGATCCTTTTGAGAGAAAAGATACTTTAATGATTTACGATCAGTAAACAACTCGAATTTTTCTCCCAAGAGATAATGTCTCCACATCTTCAACGCAAATACGATTGCTGCTAATTCCAAGTCATGGGTAGGGTATCTTTTCTCGTGCGGTTTAAATTGCCGACTTGCATAAGCTACAACCCTACCTCCTTGCATCATTACAGCACCTAATCCGGTACCACATGCATCCATATATACCATCATCTCTTCATTCCCCTTAGGAATGACTAACACTGGTGCACATGTCAACTTTTCCTTTAGACTCTTGAATGCATTCTCACACTTTTCGTCCCAGACGAAAGCTTGATTTTTCTTAGTCAACTGAGTCAACGGTGCTGCTATCTTGGAGAAGTCTTGGATAAACTTACGATAATTTCCAGCTAATCCCAAGAAACTTCTTATGTCCGTTGCATTCTTGGGCGTAGACCAATCTTGTACCGTAGCCACCTTCGCAGGGTCCACGACAATACCATTCTCTGAAACAACATGGCCCAAGAATCTCACTTCCCTCCTCCAGAAGTGACACTTAGAAAACTTTGCTTTCGATTGGTGTATTCTCAACACCTCCATCACTATCCTCAAATGTTCCTTGTGTTCTTCCTCTGTCTTTGAATAAACAAGTATATCATCCATGAACATAAGAACAAACTTATTCAACTGATCCCTGAATACCCTTTTCATAAGATCCACGAAATATGTTGGTGCATTGGTTAGCCCAAATGGCATGACCAACCACTCGTAAAATCCAGACGGCGTCCAAAATGTCGTTTTAGCTATACTCTCAGCTTCCACCCTAAGCTGATGAAAACCTGTCGCGAGATCCAACTGGGAGAACACTCTCGCACCACTCAACTGATCAAACAAATCATCTATCCGGTAGAGGATACTTATTCTTCCTCGTCACCTTGTTCAACTCGTGATAGTCTACACACAATCGAAAGGAACCATCTGCCTTGGTAGCAAACACAACTAGTTCTCCCCACTCAGAAACACTTCTTCTGATAAATCCCTTCTTCAAAAGATTGCTTACTTGCACCCCAAGCTCTCGCTGCTCCCTTGGCACCATACGACGAAGTGGCATCACTATAGGTCTGGCATCTTTCACTAAATCAATACGGAACTCAATCTCTCGATGTGGTGGAAGCCCTGTCACTTCCTCGAAGACGTCCGGATACTGGCCAACCACGGGCAAACCTGACAACTCATCATGCGGGATGTCGAAGGAATTTAGAAAACTAGCCATTACCCCATCAATAGGTAGACCACCAAACACTACCCTCCACCCATCATTTGCCCTAGCTGTCACCAAAAAGCCCTCACAGTCTACCACCACCCCGTATCTTTGGAGACGATCGACTCCCAAAATAATGCCAAACCCAGTAAAGCCCAAAACAAAGCAATCACAAACAAACATGCATCCATGACTCGATAAGACCACATTACGACAAATCATGCTAAGGTTAGTCGAACCACCAATCGGGTTCGTCACTACTAAAGGTCTATCGACAATCTCGGGTTCCAATCCCAACCTATCTACCAGGTCACTGGATATGAAAGAACTGGAAGCTCCGGTATCAAACAAAATTCTAACAGGAACATCATAAACAGAAAGCATACCTTGAATAACGACATTCTTTCCCTTCTCCGCCACAGTTGGGGCATTCGACGAAGAAGGAATAGGATTAAGGGCATACGCTTTCACCATCTACTTTTCTTTAGGGGGTTGCGGACACTTGTCCTTATGATGTCCCACTTGGCCACAGTTGAAGCACTTCCTGTCTGTTGGCTTTGCTCGACAATTACTAGCATAGTGGTCCTTCTTGCCACAACTAAAGCACTTAACATCTTTCTTCTTCTGGCCATCCTTATCTTGGTTCTGCTTCCTTTTATTCTTAGAACCACTCTTGCCTCCACCGCTTGCTTGCGGTTTTGGCTCCTCTGCAGATGTGACCTCAGTCTTCAACTTAGCGTAAAGACTTTCCGATCTTAAAGCTTTCCCCACAATCGATTCAAACGTCTCATCGATGTGGTTAATAAGCCTTTCCCCCAAGTATCCATCCAAGCCAGTTATGAACTTCTCGTTCTTCTTCTCGGCAGTATCTATTAGGGATAACCCATATTTCGACAAAGTGTCGAATTCGGCAATATACTCCGAGACAGCTCTGCCATTCTGCTTGAGTTCCTAGAATTTCTTAAACAACACTGACTTCTGAGCAGCTGGAATGAACTTATCGCTAAAGCGAGCCTTAAACTGATCCCAAGTAATCTGATCGTCGGGAGTAGCTGCCTTTATAGCATTCCACCAATTCATTGCCCGTCCTTGCAGGTGACGGGATGCTAGCCTTCTCTTCATCGCATCCTCGATACCCAAGTCTTCAAAGATACGCTCGCAGCTATCCAACCAATCCTGAACATCCGTAGCCGACTCCATTCCGTGGAACGGCTTCCCACCAAGACTAGTATAATCCTTATTCAGCTTGGCGAAATTGGCCCTAGGCGCCTGCACTATTGGACCACCTCCATTACCAGCATTGGGAGCTGCCCTTTGCACATCCCTAAGAATCTCTCTCATGAGGTCAGTAAACATTGTCCTCATCTCAGCAGCATTCCCATTATTGGCTCCCCTACCGGTACCCCCTGCGTATCGGCTCATCGTTCAATCTGCATAGAGAAAACGATTAACCATCTCCATAGTGGTGCCAGTGCAGTGCGACTTCATCCTTAGATATACTAATAGTATATACATATATATATATATATATAACTTTTAAGAACCAAAATAATCACAAATACGCGCTCTCATATACGTATACTATCTCTCCCTGATAACTTCCCTAGGTTAACTACGCAACCTAGAGCTCTGATACCAAGTATGACGGCCCGCCCCGCACCAGCCGACATTTCCTCTGAAAGTGTGTTGTACACATGCCCGACTAGCACGGAACGATCGCCAAAGAAAGGAAAGAAGAGAATGAACTAATCGAAAACATGTAGAATGTCTCACAGCGCATGGGATAAAATATAATAACAACATACTTGACATAAAACAGGCGAGACAGTGCATAAGCTGAAAACTAAACATCATAGCAACGGAAAATCTAAATACAGCTTTGTAACAACCCGTAAAATGCGAGCCAGTTTGAAAATTTTATTTTGGCAATTTTAGCGAATTTTGATTATTTAAAATGAATTATTTTAAATAATATCGACGAAAAATTTATTTTGGATAGAAATCGATCGTATAGATTATATACGTCGTCGTTAGAATATATAATAATTATATATAATTATAAAAGGAATTGAAAATGGCGCGGTAGTTCGAAAATTCGATTTCTAATTTCAAATGAATATACAGAATTCAATATAAGTCAGAATTGAACGAAACAAGAAATATTTGAATCTGTATAATTATATCTTTGTAACGAAGTTGAGAAACTGAGATTTCACTTTATAAATGATGAGATATGTCCAGTTGAAAATTAGAAATAGTCGCTGTGGAATTTATATATATTTTAATATAATATATAGCCCTTAAAAATGGACATTTTGCAAACGACCTCGGATTTCGACGAAACCAGTTTTGTTGGGTCCGTGATGTCAAGTTATTGCTAGGTTTCAAATTTCATAATTTTTCGAATCAATATGTGAGCGTGGCAAAAGAAAACGCGTTTGACCAGTTTCAGTTGATTTTAATCGACTGGAAATTGGCCATTTTTCAAACGGTCTCAGAATTCGACGAAACTAGTTTTGTTAGGACCGTATCGTCAATACGAAGCTAGAAAATATTTTTCTGGAATTTTTAAAGTTCGTATGCGACCCCGGTAATTTGAAATGTACGTTTAAAATTCAATATAGTGATTTAAATGTAAATTCAAAAGGAAACTGATTGTAACAATCGAATCAGCTTGCGATACATATCCCATTGTGTTCGGAATGGGGGTGAAACGCTATGGACGACAGGCGGTGGGCCTCGTTTCGAGGTCATAGGTAAAAGTCAACCCTTTTGCCAAATATAATAATTAAATAATAATAATAAAAAAAAAAAACTTTTCCCTCCTTAAAACACTCTGGCCCCCCCGTTCCCTCTTATTTTCAGAAGAAAAAAAAAAAAAAAAAACCTAAATCGAATCGCACAGGCGATTAGCGCCGATCGCCACCCTCCCCCCCCCCCCGTAGCCATCACCGCCGATCCTTCCGCCACCCCCTCCCCAGGCCTGCGCGCCTCCGCCCCACTCCGATGATCTCCTCGCGACAGCCCCTCCCTCGACGAGCCTACCGCACCTTCCCCCTCCTCGAAAAACCCACCGACGCAACCCACCCTAGCCCGCCTCCGCTTGCGCTCCACCAACCCGACGCCGCCCTCTGAAACCCCCCCCCCTTCCACTGGCGAACAAGCACAGGCCCCCGTAAGTTTTTAAATTTATTTATTTTACTTTTTTTTACTTTTACTGTTTACTTTTATTTTTTTTAAACTGTTTTTATTAATTTTTAAAACTGATTTTTTTTTTTTAGTTTAAGTATAAAACTGATTTTTTTAGTTTAAGTATAAAACTGATTTTTTGTTTAAGTATAAAACTGATTTTTATTTTTAGTATTAAAACTGAAATTTTATAAAAGTATAAAAACTGAAATTTTATAAAGAAATAAAAACTGAATTATATAAAGCATAGAAAACTGATTTTTGTTAAAATTGAAAACTGATTTTAGGTTAAAATTTAAAACTGATTTTATTTAAAGTTAAAACTGATTTTGTTTAGGATTTTTAAAACTGAAATTTTAATAAAGATTTAAAACTGATTCTTTATTTTAAAAAGGTTTTAAAAAGATTTGAATTTTTAAAAAAAGGTTTTAAAAAGATTTGAATTTTTAAAAAAAGGTTTTAAAAAGATTTGAATTTTTAAAAAGGGTTTTAAAAAGATTTGAATTTTTAAAAAAGGTTTTAAAAAGATTTGAATTTTTAAAAGGTAAAAGATTTAAACTTTGAAAAATAAAAGATTAGATCTTTGAAATGGAAAAGGTGGAATCTCTTTGAAATAAAAATTCGATTTTTATATATTGAACTTTGAACTAAAAATTCGATTTTTATATATTGAACTTTGAACTAAAAATTCGATTTTTATATATTGAACTTTGAACTAAAAATTCGATTTTTATATATTGAACTTTGAACTAAAAATTCGATTTTTATATATTGAACTTTGAAATAAAAATTCGATTTTTATATATTGAACTTTGAAATAAAAATTCGATTTTTATATATATAATAGCGAAGTAAAAATATGATTTTTATATATCGAATAGTGAAGTAAAAATTTGATTTTTACATATGTAGTGGCTACGGTCAACGAAGGTGACAAAAAGGCGAAACGACGAAGACTTCTGCAAAAGAAGTGCCGTGGAGCTAGGATAGCTAAAATGTGAGAATTTCTCACCTTTCGTTTTCTTTTCTAGTTATATATATATATATATATACTAGGATGCAGACGGTGCTTAGTAGCACCCGACACAATCGTCCACAGACCATGGACTTGTTTGTTTGACTGTTTGGTGATTGATTGCGATATTGGTTTGAATGTGGTTTGTGGTGTGAAAAATCGAATCGATAAATTGGTTAGGATTAGACGTGCGCCGTTATAAGGCGAAGGAGTAAGGCTAGGTTAGACCCTTACTCCAAAGTTTGTGGTTTGCATAACGAATTGATTTGATTGATGTGTGAATGGCGTGGGCCTTCACTAGACCGGGGATAAGGCTAGGCCTTGTCCCGTTTCTAGTATCGTGCCGTTATGCCGCCGAAATTTTCTAAAATAAGTTAGAAAAATAAAAATAGCATTTTATTTAACGAATGAACTGAATAGAAATTCATATGTTAAAATAAAATGTGTTATCGTTAAAAATATAATTTTTAACGTGAATGTGAATAAATAAATATTCATTTACAAACCAGACGGTTTGTTTATGTACACCTATTTGAATGACGTTGATTGGGTCGATAAATTTTACACATCGCCTAACTGCACAAATAAAATATGTGTTTGATTGTTTGAAACCCCACACGGGTGTTAGGATGAAATTTGAAGTTCACTCATCCTGATTGATTAAATATGTCGATCGATTGATTGACAAGCTGCTATAAGCGTTAAAGTGTCTATATTTGATGCTTATACAGTGTAGTGCACTTTGGTTGATGGTTGATTATTCATCGTTGTTGATATATACATGTGTTGTAGAAAATCCATATAATTAACATTATATGGTAATTGATTGGGCCTCATTCCAGTTTCGAAAAAAAAAAAGAAATATTTGAAATAGAAATATTTGAAATAGAAATATTTGAAATAGAAGTATTTGAAATAGAATATTTGAATATTGAAATATGTGAAGCCGTGAGGATTAGATTGACGCCATTTTGACGTGAACGATATTTATATCGATTTTAACGAATTCAAAATGAATTGAATTGAAAACGATTTCGAAATGAATTGAATTGAAAACGATTTCGAAATGAATTGAATTGAAAACGATTTCGAAATGAATTGAATTGAAAACGATTTCGAAATGAATTGAATTGAAAACGATTTCGAAATGAATTGAATTGAAAACGATTTCGAAATGAATTGAATTGAAAACGATTTCAAATGGAAATGAAAGCGAATTGAAATGAATTCAAATTGAATTGAAATTCGAATTGAACAGAAATGAATTTTGAAACGAATTTATAAAGAAGAATTCAATTTTGATTTGAATTGAAAAGGAAGTTGAAATTGCTTTTGAAACGAATTTTAAAACTATTTATATAATTCGTTTTAAATAGAAATCGACGAAGTATATATTATATATATTATATATATAATATAATGGCCTGAATAGAACGCGCCGCGCCGCGGCAGTTCGTGAATTTCGACCATTTATTTCAAACGGATATTACGGGAGATCCGACCGTCGGATTCTCCTAAAACCGGAACCGTTGGGTTCGTATCGAAAAGAGCTTTCTAACGAAGATTAGAAATTTGAAATCTAACGGTTGGATTTGGAGATACGTCCAAAGCAAATTCGAAAAAGGTCGCTGTAAGTGCAGTTCGATGGCCATTGTTGGAAATCGACTGTACGGGCCTTGATAAAATTATTAAAAATAGTAATAATTTGTGTAAAATCATAAGAAATGATTTAGAAAGAATTGGGATGAAAAACTCCCTATTTGAAAAGATAAAAATAGATTTTTATCGAAATGAACTAGTTTTGAACTAGAATTATAATTCTATTTATTTTTAAATAAATAAATTGAATTTGAAAAGGGTTTTGAAAATAACCAAAATTTCCAATGATTGCATTGGAGTGGATTTGAATCGAAATTGTCTTCGGAATATTTCGATGTTGGAATTTGTGATTATACGGATGTTGTTACGGAAATTTGAAAGATATATATGTATATCGTTATTTCCAATACGACATTTGTTAATCGTAGAATTTGATATTGAATATAAGCCGATATATTTTCTATTCAGAGCCTTATATTGAATATCGAATGTGATTTGGGTTTGTCGTGAATGGTGTCTTCATTAACACTGTTCTTGAACCCAGTTGAGAAAAGATTAAATCTTTTTATTTAGATTTAATGAAGTGTACCAATTAAATAATATTTAATTGGAATTGAATTGATATTGATTTTTGGGTTTATCGTGAACAGTGTTTTAAATAACACTTGTTCTTTAACCCGATAATTAATGAATGTGATTTGGGTTTGTCGTGAATGGTGTCTTCACTAACACTGTTCTTGAACCCAGTTGAGAAAAGATTAAATCTTTTTATTTAGATTTAATGAAGTGTACCAATTAAATAATATTTAATTGGAATTGAATTGATATTGATTTTTGGGTTTATCGTGAACAGTGTTTTAAATAACACTTGTTCTTTAACCCGATAATTAATGAATGTGATTTGGGTTTGTCGTGAATGGTGTCTTCATTAACACTGTTCTTGAACCCAGTTGAGAAAAGATTAAATCTTTTTATTTAGATTTAATGAAGTGTACCAATTAAATGATATTTAATTGGAATTGAATTGATATTGATTTTTGGGTTTATCGTGAACAGTGTTTTAAATAACACTCGTTCTTTAACCCGATAATTAATGAATGTGATTTTGGGTTTATCGTGAACCGTGTTTTAAATGACACTGATTCTTTAACCCAGATAATGATTAAAACTAAGTGGAGTTTTAATGAATCTTTAATTAGATTGAAAAGATCGAGAATGGAGTATCACCAGTTTTGCTCCAGGCGATAGTTAAATCTTTAATTAGATTTGAACGTGAAATTTGGAAACTAACTGTCGGTTAGCCAAGCAGAATGGTTTTCTGGATATTGATCTGATGTTGGTTTCGGCCTTCGGGGTTAATATTTGGGGAATTATTCTCTTGATTAATTTATGGTTAGTGACTAATGAATTGGAATGAGGCGTATGTTGTGTTTGTGTAACACTTATTTAAAATATACGCGAGTTATTCGGAAAGACCGGGTTTATCCCATTCTGAATAACTGATACGACGATAAGTCGAAGATGAAGACGATGGTCGAAGACCGGAGGTCTTCACGTCGTTTGGGTGATAGCTGATGATCTTGATTGGGCTGTACACCCAAGAAGATGGAAACAATTGGTGATCGTCCAGACGTACTTGGAGATCGATGGATATGCGGGGTACTAGGTGCCTCCGGTTTCGTTCAGACCCAGGACGGACTTGTAAATGGACTGTGTGTCTGACATCGGATTTCATTCTGTGTGACTGATATCGGTTGCATAGAATGGTTTGCCTGTGTGGCATGCTAAGATGCAAATGATCAAGGCTTCTGTTGAAAAGCAAAGTCTTGTGGTGATGATCAAAGCACGGCCTTTGTGGCGTAGCTTTGTGTAACGTTTACCTCGCGTGTTTCACACCAGGTATGAACCAAAAACGGGAGACGGACCTCAGGGAGGGCCTGCGTTTCCTCCTAGCTAGAAGTGGCGTCAGTGGTTTTACACGCCCTGACGAGTTTGACTTATGTGGTTGTTGCTGTTGCGAGGCGCCTCGGATTGATCGGTCGTTCTCGAACCGATGGAGTCATTTAGTTGGCTCGCTTACGCCCCAAAGGGCGGCGAAACGTAGTGCTCAGGCATTTTTAATCCACTCCGTGTGGACCGGCCCTGTCGCTCCAAGGGTCGATGCGTTCTGATCCTGAGACTCGGGCTAGGCAGTCTCGAATCGGTTGAGGACTATCTTTTGCCTCGGTTCATAGATGGAAACCCAATTTCCAAATACGACATTTGCGGTTTTGATTGTAAACTTATATATGGCGACATAGTGTTATGGGCCGTTCATGCCGCCTATGATTGATACTTATGATTTGAAGTTGTTTTATACACTAAGCACTTATAATAGTATCAAATGATTTGTTTTAAACGTATCAAGCATTCTTTGGCTGTTATAAGGGAAAACCCTATCCCCCGGCTTGCGTTGCATTGTGTGATAGGACCTGGGTCTTATAACAGCTTCATTTTTCTTTATTTAGCATTGCGCTGTTTGTTTTATGCACTGGTATTCTTGGGAGGAAACCCGTTCCGTGTTATACGGCGTGGTCCCTTGATTTACCTAATGATTTAAAATAAAGATTAATAACTGCTTTAGTTCTCACACCAGTCCCATGACTGACCTGGAGTTTATTGTTTTAACCTAAACTCTGGGTGCCCTTATTTTGACACGGGCAGCTAGTAGTTTTGGTTTTGCAGATTTATATTCACAGGATCCTGGTTTACAGCTGGAACGATATCCGGAAAGCTTTGTATCCGTATATCTCATTCTAGTTGTGTATTGTATTATTTTCCGCTGCTATGTATTTAAATGTAATTTAAATCTCTGATATTCCTGTGTAATATTCATTTATACTCTGTAAATTCTTGTAATCTGATGCATTGTTGTAATATACAATGAAATGTTCTTCTGTATGTGTTCTGTTGTGGTTTGTTCTCGAACTATCCGACGCTTTCCTTTACGGGGAAGTTGCGGGTCTTCACATTTGGTATCAGAGCTTTGGTTTACAAAGCTCAGAGAACAAGACACATTAGAACCATACGAAAGAATTCATCAGATAATTGGATTAGTAATATCCAATGGGATGACTCGTTAGAGATAGGATCAGTAGTATCCTAGAACGAGTGTGAAGAGTATAATTTTCAAATGAAAACAATTTTGTTTTGAAAATTTAAATCAATAATTCGTATCTGATTATCTATTTATATTAAGTTGGACAATCCAGTATATAAAGATTTTGCGTATACGTCTGATCCGCGTGTATTCGAAGTTTTAATATATTGGATGGATATAGAATCACACTCTAGTCGCCCGGAGATGATGTTGATAATGACCATGGCATCATCAATATTTATGTTCGTGCTCCGAAGGTGTGATTTTCTATATATTTCCTATTGACTGGTGTGAGAACCAAAAATAGATAGATTTATTTGTTGTGAATTGGCATCAAAGACATGATTTTCTTTGTATGTAGTAAAATTATCAATTTGAAACGTTAAAGTCACTAATTGATTGATGTTTGTGTTGTTTGTTTAATTGTTTGATAATTTTTAACCAATTAGCCTGATTGAATCATATATTGACTTATATTGAAAATTGGTCGCATCTGCTTGCATATACATGTATATCATTGAACAGGTCATAGCAAGGAGGCTAGAGCCAGAGAATAAAATTTGTTTGCCCGACAAATAGGTACATGTTTACTACATAATTTCCTGTTTTGTTTGGGTGATGATGATTTTGTGAGCCTATTGGCTAGCCGCTTGGCTTTTTCTTTTTCTTTTTGAGATCTGAAGGACCGGGGAAGCTATTTGAAATTCCCCGATGCTCCCGGTGCAGGGGAGGTTATGGCGAAATTTTTCAAAAATTTAGGGTGTTAGCCAAATTTTTGAAGTTTTGAAAATTCTCAGAAACTAAAGAGTTGGAGAATGGAAGCCAGATCGAACATAGAGTTGAATGATCAAACCACTTTCGACTTTGTTCCTTTTCGGGGACGAAAAGTTTTAAGTGGGGGAGATTGTAACAACCCGTAAAATGCGAGCCAGTTTGAAAATTTTATTTTGGCAATTTTAGCGAATTTTGATTATTTAAAATGAATTATTTTAAATAATATCGACGAAAAATTTATTTTGGATAGAAATCGATCGTATAGATTATATACGTCGTCGTTAGAATATATAATAATTATATATAATTATAAAAGGAATTGAAAATGGCGCGGTAGTTCGAAAATTCGATTTCTAATTTCAAATGAATATACAGAATTCAATATAAGTCAGAATTGAACGAAACAAGAAATATTTGAATCTGTATAATTATATCTTTGTAACGAAGTTGAGAAACTGAGATTTCACTTTATAAATGATGAGATATGTCCAGTTGAAAATTAGAAATAGTCGCTGTGGAATTTATATATATTTTAATATAATATATAGCCCTTAAAAATGGACATTTTGCAAACGACCTCGGATTTCGACGAAACCAGTTTTGTTGGGTCCGTGATGTCAAGTTATTGCTAGGTTTCAAATTTCATAATTTTTCGAATCAATATGTGAGCGTGGCAAAAGAAAACGCGTTTGACCAGTTTCAGTTGATTTTAATCGACTGGAAATTGGCCATTTTTCAAACGGTCTCAGAATTCGACGAAACTAGTTTTGTTAGGACCGTATCGTCAATACGAAGCTAGAAAATATTTTTCTGGAATTTTTAAAGTTCGTATGCGACCCCGGTAATTTGAAATGTACGTTTAAAATTCAATATAGTGATTTAAATGTAAATTCAAAAGGAAACTGATTGTAACAATCGAATCAGCTTGCGATACATATCCCATTGTGTTCGGAATGGGGGTGAAACGCTATGGACGACAGGCGGTGGGCCTCGTTTCGAGGTCATAGGTAAAAGTCAACCCTTTTGCCAAATATAATAATTAAATAATAAAAAAAAAAAAAAAACTTTTCCCTCCTTAAAACACTCTGGCCCCCCCGTTCCCTCTTATTTTCAGAAGAAAAAAAAAAAAAAAAACCTAAATCGAATCGCACAGGCGATTAGCGCCGATCGCCACCCTCCCCCCCCCCCCGTAGCCATCACCGCCGATCCTTCCGCCACCCCCTCCCCAGGCCTGCGCGCCTCCGCCCCACTCCGATGATCTCCTCGCGACAGCCCCTCCCTCGACGAGCCTACCGCACCTTCCCCCTCCTCGAAAAACCCACCGACGCAACCCACCCTAGCCCGCCTCCGCTTGCGCTCCACCAACCCGACGCCGCCCTCTGAAACCCCCCCCCCCTTCCACTGGCGAACAAGCACAGGCCCCCGTAAGTTTTTAAATTTATTTATTTTACTTTTTTTTACTTTTACTGTTTACTTTTATTTTTTTTAAACTGTTTTTATTAATTTTTAAAACTGATTTTTTTTTTTAGTTTAAGTATAAAACTGATTTTTTTAGTTTAAGTATAAAACTGATTTTTTGTTTAAGTATAAAACTGATTTTTATTTTTAGTATTAAAACTGAAATTTTATAAAAGTATAAAAACTGAAATTTTATAAAGAAATAAAAACTGAATTATATAAAGCATAGAAAACTGATTTTTGTTAAAATTGAAAACTGATTTTAGGTTAAAATTTAAAACTGATTTTATTTAAAGTTAAAACTGATTTTGTTTAGGATTTTTAAAACTGAAATTTTAATAAAGATTTAAAACTGATTCTTTATTTTAAAAAGGTTTTAAAAAGATTTGAATTTTTAAAAAAAGGTTTTAAAAAGATTTGAATTTTTAAAAAAAGGTTTTAAAAAGATTTGAATTTTTAAAAAGGGTTTTAAAAAGATTTGAATTTTTAAAAAAGGTTTTAAAAAGATTTGAATTTTTAAAAGGTAAAAGATTTAAACTTTGAAAAATAAAAGATTAGATCTTTGAAATGGAAAAGGTGGAATCTCTTTGAAATAAAAATTCGATTTTTATATATTGAACTTTGAACTAAAAATTCGATTTTTATATATTGAACTTTGAACTAAAAATTCGATTTTTATATATTGAACTTTGAACTAAAAATTCGATTTTTATATATTGAACTTTGAACTAAAAATTCGATTTTTATATATTGAACTTTGAAATAAAAATTCGATTTTTATATATTGAACTTTGAAATAAAAATTCGATTTTTATATATAGAATAGCGAAGTAAAAATATGATTTTTATATATCGAATAGTGAAGTAAAAATTTGATTTTTACATATGTAGTGGCTACGGTCAACGAAGGTGACAAAAAGGCGAAACGACGAAGACTTCTGCAAAAGAAGTGCCGTGGAGCTAGGATAGCTAAAATGTGAGAATTTCTCACCTTTCGTTTTCTTTTCTAGTTATATATATATATATATATATACTAGGATGCAGACGGTGCTTAGTAGCACCCGACACAATCGTCCACAGACCATGGACTTGTTTGTTTGACTGTTTGGTGATTGATTGCGATATTGGTTTGAATGTGGTTTGTGGTGTGAAAAATCGAATCGATAAATTGGTTAGGATTAGACGTGCGCCGTTATAAGGCGAAGGAGTAAGGCTAGGTTAGACCCTTACTCCAAAGTTTGTGGTTTGCATAACGAATTGATTTGATTGATGTGTGAATGGCGTGGGCCTTCACTAGACCGGGGATAAGGCTAGGCCTTGTCCCGTTTCTAGTATCGTGCCGTTATGCCGCCGAAATTTTCTAAAATAAGTTAGAAAAATAAAAATAGCATTTTATTTAACGAATGAACTGAATAGAAATTCATATGTTAAAATAAAATGTGTTATCGTTAAAAATATAATTTTTAACGTGAATGTGAATAAATAAATATTCATTTACAAACCAGACGGTTTGTTTATGTACACCTATTTGAATGACGTTGATTGGGTCGATAAATTTTACACATCGCCTAACTGCACAAATAAAATATGTGTTTGATTGTTTGAAACCCCACACGGGTGTTAGGATGAAATTTGAAGTTCACTCATCCTGATTGATTAAATATGTCGATCGATTGATTGACAAGCTGCTATAAGCGTTAAAATGTCTATATTTGATGCTTATACAGTGTAGTGCACTTTGGTTGATGGTTGATTATTCATCGTTGTTGATATATACATGTGTTGTAGAAAATCCATATAATTAACATTATATGGTAATTGATTGGGCCTCATTCCAGTTTCGAAAAAAAAAAAAGAAATATTTGAAATAGAAATATTTGAAATAGAAATATTTGAAATAGAAGTATTTGAAATAGAATATTTGAATATTGAAATATGTGAAGCCGTGAGGATTAGATTGACGCCATTTTGACGTGAACGATATTTATATCGATTTTAACGAATTCAAAATGAATTGAATTGAAAACGATTTCGAAATGAATTGAATTGAAAACGATTTCGAAATGAATTGAATTGAAAACGATTTCGAAATGAATTGAATTGAAAACGATTTCGAAATGAATTGAATTGAAAACGATTTCGAAATGAATTGAATTGAAAACGATTTCAAATGGAAATGAAAGCGAATTGAAATGAATTCAAATTGAATTGAAATTCGAATTGAACAGAAATGAATTTTGAAACGAATTTATAAAGAAGAATTCAATTTTGATTTGAATTGAAAAGGAAGTTGAAATTGCTTTTGAAACGAATTTTAAAACTATTTATATAATTCGTTTTAAATAGAAATCGACGAAGTATATATTATATATATTATATATATAATATAATGGCCTGAATAGAACGCGCCGCGCCGCGGCAGTTCGTGAATTTCGACCATTTATTTCAAACGGATATTACGGGAGATCCGACCGTCGGATTCTCCTAAAACCGGAACCGTTGGGTTCGTATCGAAAAGAGCTTTCTAACGAAGATTAGAAATTTGAAATCTAACGGTTGGATTTGGAGATACGTCCAAAGCAAATTCGAAAAAGGTCGCTGTAAGTGCAGTTCGATGGCCATTGTTGGAAATCGACTGTACGGGCCTTGATAAAATTATTAAAAATAGTAATAATTTGTGTAAAATCATAAGAAATGATTTAGAAAGAATTGGGATGAAAAACTCCCTATTTGAAAAGATAAAAATAGATTTTTATCGAAATGAACTAGTTTTGAACTAGAATTATAATTCTATTTATTTTTAAATAAATAAATTGAATTTGAAAAGGGTTTTGAAAATAACCAAAATTTCCAATGATTGCATTGGAGTGGATTTGAATCGAAATTGTCTTCGGAATATTTCGATGTTGGAATTTGTGATTATACGGATGTTGTTACGGAAATTTGAAAGATATATATGTATATCGTTATTTCCAATACGACATTTGTTAATCGTAGAATTTGATATTGAATATAAGCCGATATATTTTCTATTCAGAGCCTTATATTGAATATCGAATGTGATTTGGGTTTGTCGTGAATGGTGTCTTCATTAACACTGTTCTTGAACCCAGTTGAGAAAAGATTAAATCTTTTTATTTAGATTTAATGAAGTGTACCAATTAAATAATATTTAATTGGAATTGAATTGATATTGATTTTTGGGTTTATCGTGAACAGTGTTTTAAATAACACTTGTTCTTTAACCCGATAATTAATGAATGTGATTTGGGTTTGTCGTGAATGGTGTCTTCACTAACACTGTTCTTGAACCCAGTTGAGAAAAGATTAAATCTTTTTATTTAGATTTAATGAAGTGTACCAATTAAATAATATTTAATTGGAATTGAATTGATATTGATTTTTGGGTTTATCGTGAACAGTGTTTTAAATAACACTTGTTCTTTAACCCGATAATTAATGAATGTGATTTGGGTTTGTCGTGAATGGTGTCTTCATTAACACTGTTCTTGAACCCAGTTGAGAAAAGATTAAATCTTTTTATTTAGATTTAATGAAGTGTACCAATTAAATGATATTTAATTGGAATTGAATTGATATTGATTTTTGGGTTTATCGTGAACAGTGTTTTAAATAACACTCGTTCTTTAACCCGATAATTAATGAATGTGATTTTGGGTTTATCGTGAACCGTGTTTTAAATGACACTGATTCTTTAACCCAGATAATGATTAAAACTAAGTGGAGTTTTAATGAATCTTTAATTAGATTGAAAAGATCGAGAATGGAGTATCACCAGTTTTGCTCCAGGCGATAGTTAAATCTTTAATTAGATTTGAACGTGAAATTTGGAAACTAACTGTCGGTTAGCCAAGCAGAATGGTTTTCTGGATATTGATCTGATGTTGGTTTCGGCCTTCGGGGTTAATATTTGGGGAATTATTCTCTTGATTAATTTATGGTTAGTGACTAATGAATTGGAATGAGGCGTATGTTGTGTTTGTGTAACACTTATTTAAAATATACGCGAGTTATTCGGAAAGACCGGGTTTATCCCATTCTGAATAACTGATACGACGATAAGTCGAAGATGAAGACGATGGTCGAAGACCGGAGGTCTTCACGTCGTTTGGGTGATAGCTGATGATCTTGATTGGGCTGTACACCCAAGAAGATGGAAACAATTGGTGATCGTCCAGACGTACTTGGAGATCGATGGATATGCGGGGTACTAGGTGCCTCCGGTTTCGTTCAGACCCAGGGCGGACTTGTAAATGGACTGTGTGTCTGACATCGGATTTCATTCTGTGTGACTGATATCGGTTGCATAGAATGGTTTGCCTGTGTGGCATGCTAAGATGCAAATGATCAAGGCTTCTGTTGAAAAGCAAAGTCTTGTGGTGATGATCAAAGCACGGCCTTTGTGGCGTAGCTTTGTGTAACGTTTACCTCGCGTGTTTCACACCAGGTATGAACCAAAAACGGGAGACGGACCTCAGGGAGGGCCTGCGTTTCCTCCTAGCTAGAAGTGGCGTCAGTGGTTTTACACGCCCTGACGAGTTTGACTTATGTGGTTGTTGCTGTTGCGAGGCGCCTCGGATTGATCGGTCGTTCTCGAACCGATGGAGTCATTTAGTTGGCTCGCTTACGCCCCAAAGGGCGGCGAAACGTAGTGCTCAGGCATTTTTAATCCACTCCGTGTGGACCGGCCCTGTCGCTCCAAGGGTCGATGCGTTCTGATCCTGAGACTCGGGCTAGGCAGTCTCGAATCGGTTGAGGACTATCTTTTGCCTCGGTTCATAGATGGAAACCCAATTTCCAAATACGACATTTGCGGTTTTGATTGTAAACTTATATATGGCGACATAGTGTTATGGGCCGTTCATGCCGCCTATGATTGATACTTATGATTTGAAGTTGTTTTATACACTAAGCACTTATAATAGTATCAAATGATTTGTTTTAAACGTATCAAGCATTCTTTGGCTGTTATAAGGGAAAACCCTATCCCCCGGCTTGCGTTGCATTGTGTGATAGGACCTGGGTCTTATAACAGCTTCATTTTTCTTTATTTAGCATTGCGCTGTTTGTTTTATGCACTGGTATTCTTGGGAGGAAACCCGTTCCGTGTTATACGGCGTGGTCCCTTGATTTACCTAATGATTTAAAATAAAGATTAATAACTGCTTTAGTTCTCACACCAGTCCCATGACTGACCTGGAGTTTATTGTTTTAACCTAAACTCTGGGTGCCCTTATTTTGACACGGGCAGCTAGTAGTTTTGGTTTTGCAGATTTATATTCACAGGATCCTGGTTTACAGCTGGAACGATATCCGGAAAGCTTTGTATCCGTATATCTCATTCTAGTTGTGTATTGTATTATTTTCCGCTGCTATGTATTTAAATGTAATTTAAATCTCTGATATTCCTGTGTAATATTCATTTATACTCTGTAAATTCTTGTAATCTGATGCATTGTTGTAATATACAATGAAATGTTCTTCTGTATGTGTTCTGTTGTGGTTTGTTCTCGAACTATCCGACGCTTTCCTTTACGGGGAAGTTGCGGGTCTTCACAAGCTTATATTCCACATCATCATTATTACAACTTTAAAGCTGTCTCTAAGGTAAAAGAAAGGAAGGGTACACTACTAATGCCCGAAGTAGTGACCAGCAGCGACACAGGGAGAATATCTATATATCATACGTGGAAGCCTCCTTCTCGTCTCCGGTACAGCTCCTCGTGCATACCACCTAACCTGTCTCTAGTCTGCTCGTGGGAGCACCCAGAGTAATAAGAAGAGACATAAAACTCTGGGTCAGACAAAAAGTCTGGTATGAGCGATAAGCAGCAAAGCAGAACAATAACAGGTATTCTAAACCATACCTGAACCTGGACCTGCAACCAAAGAGTTAGCACAATATACAGCTCAATACTCTAAGGTGCCACTAACATATGGTGTAAAAAATACAGGGGTGGAGGTGCATGACATAGTGAAAGCAACCAATCAAACATAGCAACCATCCTTACATCTCTCACTCAGTGCATAAAGCATACGATATCCACCACTTTGATCACTAGACCCATCGAGGTAACGACGAAGTTCAACTTGTACAACTACTGCTACTACCAAGCTTATCCCATGGGGTCATGACTAAACCCTTTCAAATAACCCCACTTCATTGATCTATAGCCCACTAGTCGTACCTAGGCCATTGAGGCCCTGAATCCGTCCACGTACCTCCCATACATAGTGATCCAAAGTCATAGACATCGACAACCCCTTAGCACACGTCCCGCAACAAAGCCCAATTCATGAAGTTAACTCGTTGGTTCCCAACTGGATCCTGAGTACGAACTTATCCTTTGGACTAACTTTGCATCTCGGGTTTTGGTCTCCTCCGGATCGGTTCGGTTCTTTACAACACTTCGGAGGTCCTTCCCTCTTTGTTCAGTCCGTGGCCGTCAACTCTGTTCGGGTTGGGTCGTGCTTCCCCCTTTGGTTCGGGTCGCGGTACTCCACCTGGTTCGGGTCGTCATGCATCAGCAGTTCGTGGCAATCCCTCCGGGTCGGGTCGTATCCTTCAGGTCGGGGTAGCTCCATAGCTTTGTTCAGTTGTGCTTCAACTCGTGGTCACCAAGCAGAGTCGGATTGTGATCCCTCATCAGTTCGTGGTCCTGGCATCAGTCCAACAACTTCATGACTCAAGGGGAGATGGGCCACAGTTCGGGTCGTGCTCAACCATCGGGTCGGGTAAAGAGGGGCGGGCGATCTGATTCGGTTCAACTGATTTCCTGCACTTCTTTCCAGCGACTGTTTTACGCCATTCAACGGCGTTTTCGACAAATCTAACACTTCTAGACAATCACAAAGCATACCATACAGTCATAGCAACAGGTATAATCATTCACAAACATCAAAACAACAATATGATAAGTTAAAACGGATCAAACATAGCCAAAACCCCATATTTTCCCTTAATCCCTCTTAATCATGTTTAAGCATACAATTAGCAAAACTTAACCAAATTAACCCAAATGTCTAACAGAGGTCTAAAATAATATTTAGAAATTTATAAATATTTTTCCAGAATTAATCATGTATAAATTCACTAATTATTACTAATTACCCTTAACTAACCGTAATTAGTGTAAAGACAATGCTAATCACTCACCTTTGCCACAATTAAACTTTCGATCTGAAATAATCTCTGTTTTGGGTTGAATCCTAATGCTTAGCAGCAACCCCAACTCTTATTTGATGCTATCTTGGCTTGGTTTGATGTTGATTAGCTTAACCCTTGATAAGAAAGTGATTTAGAGGTGTTTTGAAGAGATTTAGAAAGTGGAGGCCATGGCTAGGGTTCAAAAGAGGTTAGTGGAGGCTGAAAAATACTAAAAAAGGAGATTTTCTAAACCCTAGCAGCCCTCATATACTCCTAATCCCGAAATTCCCCTTTGGGCCTAGCTATTAATCACCCGGTTAAGCCCAATTAAGCTGTTTTTCACCATCTGAAACTTGTTTCAGCCATATCTCCCAAACGGTGAGTCCGTTTGCTAATGTGAACACTCTACGGAAAGGTAAACCATCATTCGAATCCAATGGAAGTGGTTTTAGGTTAAAACTCTTTTCCAATCAAAAGTTATGGTCAAAAGAAGATTAGCTAAGGGCAAAATGGTCATTTAAAAATCGACAAAAATCATGAATATGGGAAATGACCCCATTGGTCATCTCCCAAAGTTACATGACCATACGACTTCGTATGTGAAAGAAAGAAATATTCTACGATCCTTCGATGCGTAGAATGCGTGTCGTTACATATGTATAACTTGTTTAATTTTCCAACATCACAGGCATGGGTATACTTGATCATAACGACATTCGTGATTAACAGTGAAAACAAGTATAACATTTATTTTACTAACATTGTAGATCCTAACCAATTATATTTAACTGTCATGTTCAAGGCCTAAAAAATCAGATCTGTAAATAACAAAAACTCACAGTGACTCTTGGTGAAGATAATTATATAACACTATGTCGTAGGAAGTCCAAGTCCAATCCAAGTTGTATGTATGCAAGTCCTGATGTTGTCTCTGTTTGATCTAATCTTTAGCAGCATTCCCCCATTATATGTTTATATTTTTCAGAATAATTTCATAGAGGCAGAAGAAGATATGAAGAATACGTGTGAATTGGGAATGGGAGAATCCAACTATTTATGGTGTTATAAAGCCAACGTCAACCTTTAGATCTTAGGTTTTAAATCCAAACTATACAGGTCATGTTGCGTCAACACAAATAGAGTCACAAAATAGTCCAGGTACGTCATGCAGAATTCAGTAGGATCAGGGGTGGGTCGACCCATCTACCCCCTGGGTCGACTTATGGGTCGACCCACGCCGGGCATGGGTCGCTCCACAATGAGCCTGGTTCCCACTTGTTCCCACTCGCCTCGCTTTGACTTTTCTGGATTTTATTTTAATTTATATTTATGCATAAGCTTCTTGTGTGTATACAAACTTCTAGAGTCTATAATTTCTTCATACGTTGTCCGTTTTACGCAAACTTGGGAAACATTTGAACCAGAATTCCGAGACGAACGTAATGGTAATGCCAGATTCACTTAATTCTGAATATATAATTAAGTTATTTCAAATTTATTATCTTCAAATATGGTTATAGTGTATTAAGTTTTAGGGTGTTACATTCTCCCCTACTTAAATGATTTCGTCCCCGAAATCCCCAAGTCAAGAAGAATATCACTATCCTAACATCCATCACAACCATCTACTCATCCATCGTCCAAAGGCATCATTGTCCTTAAGAGATTTCTATTGCTTATATGAACTTATGCAAATTGTTGTGTGTATATGTCCTTACACTAATGCGAAAATCAAGCAGACAACTGATTCAGTTGACCTCCTTAATGCAATATATGTTTGTGTTATGAATCCAAAATGTGTTCAAAAAGTCATAGTATAATATGTAAACTCTATATATGTGCACAATCATTCATCCAAATGCAGCATCCATATGATGATACATCCATTTCCATCCATAGAAAATTTAAAATGCACACACATCCATATGCATTATGTAAGTGGTTGAGCCGATCTAGTGCCTAGTGTGTGAATATGCATCCATGAGCAACCACTAGAAAACACTTACATCCACTTACAATCATTAATCATAACATATTTCAAACACATGTTTCCAACCATTGGATTATGCCCAAGGATCGAAAGGTTCGAATGATAGGATAAATAAAGTCGAATGATAGAAGCGAATGCAATGTAAAATCTTGGAAAATAAGTTAAGTGTATACTCTCAAAAAGAAAAGGATAAGAAGCATGAATCCTATCTTCGGGTTCCCACGTCACATCTTCGCGGTCTTCTCCCCTATTGAACTTTAACCAATCTGATTTCCTTGTTCTGTAGCTTCTTGATTTTTGATCTAATGATATGAGTAGAAACTCATCTCACTTATGCTTCCTTCTCAACTTCACATCCTCAAGTATGCTCGGCTCTATTATCTCTGATGTATCATAAACACATTTCCTCAAATGGGAAACATGAAACCATCGTGTACGCCCGCCACTCGGTCCGGTAGATTAATCCTATAAGCCATCTGAACTATCCTCTCCACTATAGGGAATGGCCCTATAAATCTCAGTGCCAACTTCCCTACTGAGCCAAAGTGAACTGCATTCCCTAGCGGTGACATTTAAATGAAGACCATATCTCCCACTTCAAATTCCAAATCGGTCCTCCTTTTATCGACATATGATTTTTGTCTATCTTCAGCGTCTTTCATTCTTCGACGGATAAGATTAATCTTCTCGAAAGTGTCTTGAATCATTTCCGTCCAAGTAGAGGTCTGTCCGTAGACTCCCACTAACAAGTTGGCGATCTACAAGGTCGTCCATATAATTCTTCGAAGGGTGCCATGCCTTGCTTGATTGGTAACTGTTGTTGTAGGAGAACTCCACCCAAGGAAGATGCTCTTCCCAAGTCCCTCCTAAGTATAGGATACACAGACTTAGAAGATCCTCAAGAACTCTATTCACCCTCTCTGTCTTCCTATCTGTCTAAGGGTAGTATGTCGTGCTCAAATGTAGTTGTGTACCTATCGCCTCTTGCAAGCTCTTCCAAAACTCGCGAAGATAGGGTCGCGGTCACTCACTATACTGAAAGGTACCCCATCCAATCGAACTATCTCTCGGAGATAAACTGATGCCAGCCTAGACGTCGTCCTCTTGCTCTCTATAGGAATAAATTGAGCATTCTTTGTAAGTCTATCCACTATCACCCAAATTCTCATATTTCCCTTCCTTGACTAATGCAATCCATCGATGAAGTCCATAGAGACGCTTTCCCACTTCCACTGTGGGACATCCAATGGCTGAAGCAATCCGCCAGGTTTCTTTTGTTCAACCTTTACTCTTTGGCAAGTCATGCATCGAGCTACAAGTTCCACCACATCTTTCTTCATTCCAGTCCAAAACCCTCCTCATGTATCGAAACATTTTGTCGTAGCTCGGATAGATAATCATCCGAGAATGATGAGCTTCCGCAAACACTGCCTTAAGCAATTCCCCAATCTTAGGGACACATAGCCTTCCATCTTGTCTTAGCCACCCTTTATCATCCATGGTATATATAGCAAGGTGACTAGAAGTCTCTCCTCTATTGAGCTTGTCCAAAATGTCTAAAATCTGCGGGTCCTCCCGTTGCATAGATGCAATTCGGTCTAATAGAGTAGGCCATACCGCCAACGATGCTAACAATCCAAAAGTGAAATCCATAGATGGATTGAAATTAAAGGTCGAGATGTACTCCAAGCTTTTCCTTTCTATGAATAGAGGAATCAAAGTCATCCTCTGCCTACTCAATGTGTCCGCCACTACATTTCCCTTGCCTGTGGTATAAGCTATCTCGAAGTCATAGGACGCTAGGAATTCTATCCACCGCTGCTGTCTAAGGTTGAGATCCTTCTGTGAGAACAAGTATTTGAGCAACTTATGATCTATATATAGCTCAAATCTTTCTCCAAGTAGATAATGTCGCCAGGACTTCAACGCGAACACTATAGAAGCCAACTCTAGATCATGGGTCGGGTAATTCTTCTCGTGAGCCCTCAATTGTTTGCTTCCATAGCAAACTAACCTTCCCTCTTGCATTAGAACGACACCAAGCTCTGTGCCACATGCATCGGTGTAAACTGTAAACATCTTGCTTTCGTCTAGGAGAGTCATAATTAGGGTTGTTGCCAGAGCCCTCTTCAGTCTTTGAAAAGCATCCTCACAATCTGTGCTCCACGAAAAAGCCAAGTTCTTTTTCATTAATCGGGTAAGCATGGCTGATACCCTTGCAAAATCTTTGATAAACTTTCTATAGTAGCCCGCCAACCCTAGCTAGGAAACTTCTTGCCTACGTTGCGTTCTTTTGATCCCTCCAATCTTAAACTGCACCGACTTTTGCGGGTCCATCGTTATCCCGTCCTTGGAGACCACATGTCCTAGGAACCTTACTTCCTTTCTCCAAAAGTGACACTAAGAAAACTTCACCTTGAGTTGATGTAACCTAAGGGTACGTAGAACTTCTCTTAAATGTTGGGCATGCTCCTCCTCGTTGTTCGAGAAGATCAGAATGTCATCCACAAAGACCACCACAAACTTGTTCAGAAACTCCCTAAACACCCTACTCATCAAATCCACAAAAAGGCGGGTGCATTGGTTAGCCCGAAAGGTACAACCAACCATTCAAAGAAGCCTTCTGGAGTTCTGAATGTTATCTTATCAATGTTGTCCTCTTCCACTCTCAACTGATGAAGCCCTGTTGCCAGATCCATCTGCAAGAAAACTAATGTGCCTACTAGCTAATCAAACAGATTGTCAATTCTCGGTAGCGAATACCTATTATTCTTAGTGAGCTTATTCAGCTCTCTATAATCCACACATATATGAAGTGAGCCATCTGCCTTAGTTGCAAAGACGACTGGTGCTCCCCACTCTGAAATGCTTCACCTAATAAAACCTTTCCCGAATAGCTCCCCTACTTGCTTGTCTAGCTCCATTCTTTCCCTAGGAGTCATGTGGCGCACTGGTAGAGAAAATGGCTTTGCTTTCTCTACCAAGTATATATGGAAGTCTATCTCACGCTTTAAAGGTAGTTCCTTAACCTCCTCAAACACATCCGGGTAGTCTCTAACTATGGGCACAGACTGCAAGTCATCAACAGAAGTATCAAGCGGTTCTTTAAAACTGAGCGTCACTGACCCTTATAGGTCATAAGAAATCTCGAGAATTCTACCATGATAAGAAAGAAGCCTAACCACTCTCTTTTTTCAATTAAGGATGGCATCATACATGGCTAGCCAATCTATCCCCAGAATCAAACAATAGCTCATAAAACCTAGCACATATGCGTCGCATTCAAACTCGACGCCCAATATAGAAATTCTCAAACCCCTACACATCGTGGATAAATGAGCCAATCCTCTTATGGGGTTTGAGACCAATATTGGTTCAGAGACAATACTAGTATTGAGGTGCAGACTATCTACTAAAGAACTAGATATAAATGAGTGTGAAGCGCCATAATCAAACACGGTTCGAACACGATAGTCTAAAAGGGAAATCAAATCTTCAACCGTGACTTTCCTACCTCGATCAAGTCCACTAGCTTCCAAAGCATGCACCTGTCCAGAAGTTCTTGCCCCTTGTCCTTGCTTGCTAAGGCATTTCTTAGTGAAGTGCCCCATCTATCCACAATTAAAGCAAGCTTCCTTTGCCTTTTTGCAGTATTTCACAAAATGAGCCATAGATACACAACCATGACACTTGATATCCTTCTTGATCTGAGCCTTGTCAGGCTTCCCACCTTTCTTTTGTTGCCTTCCTTTCTTGGACCACCATTTCTGTTTTTTGCCTTTAGCTTGAGTCTCCTCAGTCTTAGTCTCTTTCTTTTCTTCCCTGTCATCCACGTTCATAAACGCCATGTCAACTAGCCTTTCAAATTGCACCCAGTAGTATGTGAGACAAAGCAACCCCTTGGAGAGGTTGATTCAACCCTTTCACAAATCTAAGCGCCTTCTTTTGGGGCGTATTCACCAGCTCTAGTCCAAACCTCGCTAGCTGATTAAACTTATTCACATATTTCTTAACCGGCATGTCCTTCTGTTTTAAAGCCAAGAACCTTTCCATTTGCAGTCTCTTTTCTGCCTAAGATAAGAATTTCATCTCGAACCTTTGCCTGAAGTCATCCTATGTCGCTACTGGTTGGACCGCCTGCATTACTTCCCACTAGTACGAAGCCTCATCCTTAAGTTGCCATGCAGCCAGTTGTATCTTCCTTCGGTCGTCAATCTCAAAAAGTCCAAACAAGTTCTCCATCTCTCGTAACCAATTACGTGCTTCAAAAAAGCTTTCAGTACCAGGGAATGGTTTGCCTCCCTATCGCATAAGTCTTTACATAACTTAGAGAAGTTATCTACTCGTGGAGGTGGAGGAACATCGGCTGCAGCTGGGGGAGGAGCATCCCCTTGACCTCCTACAGGTGACGTAGCCTCAAGGTACCTACGGAACCATGTTGGTAACGGAATGCCCTCTGGAAGATTGGGTTTCCCACACATGCTGAAAAAAAAATGATTCAACAAGAGATTGAGTGAATATTAACTATGGCTTGAGGGGATATTTTTTTCAAAATCAGATTTTTTCTTGGAAATGGTTTTAAAACTTTTCTCTGACCTTGTAACCTTCAGCTCTGATACCAAATGTGACACCCCACATTCGTTAATGTCACTTGAAAAGGAATGCATTAAGTTCTGTGAAGCACAACAGGTAAACATTACAGGAATTTACAAGGTAGATATGAAAAAGCAGCGGAAAATTTTAAACTTCATTATTCAAATTAAAGCATTGTCTCAGAAAGCCAGTTACAACCAAAACCAGTTACATTAAATATGTCTCATAAGGAAAAACATCTCATAAGCTAAAACATCATAGTACATAAAATCATATCCCTTGCCATAAGCCATACTAAAGTAGAGAGAAAGTCAAAACGGCACATCTCAAGAAATCCAAGTCAAGTCCAAGCTCTAAGAGAAATCCTAGTGACTGATGACTGCTTTCACTCTGAGGACCTAGGGGGAAAGGAAGAAAGAGGCAAAATAAAAAGGATCAGACATAAAGTCTGGCGAGTTCCAATGATTTACAAATATGCATAAAATAGAAATGCCAAGATAGGTAAATAAGATTGGATAAGAAAGGTACAATGTCATAACTAAACAGAACAACATGATGGACATGAATAACTGGAATAAACTATGATTGAGTAATGCTTCACAATTATAACCTAAACAGGTAATGGCTGCACCAATACTAGTATAACAAGTTCAACATGATTACATAATAGCAGGATTAACCACAGAAATAAACAACAGGTCTAAACAGCAGGATGAGGTGTACCGTATAACCACATTAGGTGTTACCCTAATTATACAACAGTAGGATTAGATGTACCCTAATTACTACCCAAGCGATTGGCTCCCTACTACGTAAATACACTATGTCTGCCCTGACAGTAGGGTGTATCAATCCCTAACCCAACAACTATATAACACAGACCTATTTACTGGTGTTACATCGTCTTATCTTCCCTAGTCGGACCCATGCACACTCATGACTCTGCCAGAACACGCCCATACCCACCCCCATGTGAACCTCTTACTATTTAGTTCAGTAAAGTGTGCCTCGGCCCCTACCTAGTGCGGGACCCCCATTAACAAGATACCTACATGGATACTGACTGATACGGTTTCCAAATAGCAGATTGACACAAGCCAAACCCCTAAGCTTGTGCCCCCAAATAATTAGGATTTAAGAGTCCCTGATGCCCGAACAAAAACAGATGTGGGGCCTCTTAGCTTATTAATACTTGTGTTTAACCTCGTAGGTTTAGGTTTACTAGTAAGCGGGGTTGTAATAATACATGTGTGTACCACCCTACCCCAAAACCCCTGCCAAGATGTATACCATTCCCACAACATTTTAGTTTATTAGTCTACATCTGGTACTTACCATATTCTTAACATGTCATTTACTTAATGTCCATTTAAAGTCAAATTTAATATGTCTAATTCATATGCATATTATTCATCAACTATATTCCTAAGTTACAAGTTTATGCATAATGTCCATTTACAACAAGTATATACACAGTACCCTTTTTTATCCGTTTACAACAAGTCTAAACATGTGTATATTTTTCCCAAATTATAGTCAATCAGTCCAAGTGAATAACATTCCTAAATTCTTCTTTTACATCATTCATTATTGCCCCCAAAAATACGCATAATCTAATCGGGTATAGCCTAGGCTTCCCAAGGCCTAGGTCTGACGTAAAATAAAAAGTGAAAACAGAGGAAGAAGAATAGAATCAAATCACATAGGCATATAGGAAAGACTGGAAACAAACATAAGACATAGAAAATTGGATAAGGAAGACAGATTCATATAACTAATTAATTTTCCAACATCATAGGCATATGTATAACTTGTTTAATTATCCAACATCACAGGCATGTGTATAACCGATCATAACAGCATAGGTGATTAATAGTGAAAACAGGTATATTATTTATTTTACTAACACTGTAGATCCTAACCAGTTCATGTTCAAGGCCTAAGAAATCAGATCTGTAAATAACGGAAACTCACAGTGAGTCTTGGTGGAGATAATTATACAACACTATGCCATAGGAAGTCCAATCCAAGTTGTATGTATGCAAGTCCTAATGTTGTCTCTATTTGATCCAACCTTAAGCAGCATTCCCCTAATGTGTGTTTATATTTTTCAGAATAATTTCATAGAGGCTGAAGAAGAAATGAATAATTTGTGTGAATTAGGAATGGGGGAAGCCATTTATTTATAAAGTTACAAAGTCAACATCAACTTTTAGATCTTAGGTTTTATATCCAGAACGTACAAGTCATGCCAAGTCAACACGAATAGAGTCACAAAATAGTCCAAGTACATTAGGCAGAATTCGGCCGGATTAGGGGTGGGTCGATCCACCTACCCCCTGATTCGACCCATAAGTCGACCCAGGCCGAGCGTGGGCCGCCCCACAACGGGACTGGTTCCCGCTCGCCTAGTTTTGATTGTTCTAGATTTTATTTTAATTTATATTTACGCATAAGCTTCATATGTGTACACAAACTTCTGGAGCCTATAACTTCTTCATATGTTGTTCGTTTTAAGAAACTTGGGGCCTATATGAACCAAAATTCTGAGACGAACACAACGATAATGTTGGATTCACTTAATTCTGAATATATAATTAAGTTATTCCAAATTTATTATTTTCAAGTATGGCTATAGTGTATTATTTTTTTGGGTGTTACAACAGCTGGTATCCTGACTTAGGTGCAACTAGTCACATCACCTATAATCTTAACAATCTAAATTTTTCAAAGGGAATACAAAGGTATGAACTCTTTAAATATGGGTAATGGTGATAGTGTAAATGTTACACATATTGGCTTTAGCAGCATTAAAGGTAAAAAGCAACTATATCTCAATAATCTATTATGGTACCGCAAATAAAAAAGAATCTTCGGTGTCTCAAAATTTTCTAAAGACAATAATGTGTATTTTGAGTTTCATCCCTATCACTGCTTAGTTAAAGATTTATTAACTAATGAAATTATCTTGCATGGTGAAACACATAAAGGACTATACATGTTCAATGTTACCAACTCTGCAAGTAGTGAAAGGAGGAATAATTTATACTACCTATCTAAAATTAATGATAAAACCAGTGTGTTTGATCTATGGCATGTAAAACTTGGTCATCCTAATGTGTATGTTGTTAAAAAGGTTTTAACTGACAACAATATCTCTTATGATAATATACCTATGTCATATGTTTGCACTTACTGCCAAATGGGTAAAAGTCACAAGTTACCCTTTTTTGATTCAAAAGTTTCTTATAAAAACCACTTGAACTTGTTTCTGCTGACCTATGGAGGCCAGCACCAATAAATTCTGGCTATGGCTTCAACTATTATTTATCTATTGTTGATTCTTATACTAGATACACTTGGATATATTTCATGAAAAGCAAATCTAAATCTAGTAGAGTTGTTGTTCGTTTCACTAATCAACCAGAAAAGCAAACTGAAGAGCACCTAAACATTTACAACTGACGGAGGTACTAAATTTAAATCTCTGAATGGGTTCTTCCAAAAGAAAGGCATCATTCACATATTAAGTTGTCCATATACCTCTGAACATAATAGGTTAGTAGAGAGGAAACATAGACATATTGTTAAAAGTGAGCTTGCATTATTAGCACATGGTCATTTAACTGTAAAATTTTTGCTGGATGCATTCAGCACTTCAGTATATTCAATAAATAGATTACCAACTAAAGTGATGATAATAAAAGTCCTTTGGAAATGTTATATAATGTCAAACCTGATTACAAAAGGTTAAGAGTATTTGGATGTCTATGTTATCCCTATCTAAGACCATATAGTAAACATAAATTGAATTTCAGATCTTCACCATGTACTTTTATAGGGTATGCCAATAATCAAGAAGGCTATAAATGCCTTGATGGAAAAGATAAAATACTTATTAGTAGACATGTTGTATTTAATGAGAAAGTACTTCCGTTTCTAAGTGTAGAAATTACTGCTATTCAGAAAATATGTAACACAAAAAGGTCAGTGCCAGGTATACCTCTATATCCAGATGGTTCACTGAAGATTCTAATGATGGTTGCTCAGACTCTCAGTAAAGTACTATGCCTAATGTTGACAATGAGCAGTCTGAACCATCCAATCATCCCACTGATAGTCACACATAACCTAAAAGTCAACCACTTGACTCAAATCCTAAAATCAAAAATGATCAATCAAACATCAGAAATGAGAAGTACACAGAGTGATAATCAGTAAAGAGAAAAACCACAAACTAGTCATCCAATGATCACTAGATCAAAAAGGGGAATTTTCAAACCCAAAGTTTATATTGCCATCAGTAATTCTGATGAACCAGTCAGTTGCAAGCAAGCTGTAAGTAATGATAATTAGAAACAAGCTATGGATGAAGAGTATCAAGCACTGATCAACAACAAAACCTGTATATTGGTTAAGGCACCAAAGAACAAAAATATTGTTGATAGTAAACGGACATTCAGATTAAAGAATAATGCAGATGGATTTATACACAGATACAAGGCCAGATTAGTGGCAAAGGGATATACACAACAATATGGCTTTCACTTTGAAGAAACTCTTCCCCCAGTTCTTAAGCTAACCACTAAGAATAATTCTTACCATAGCCTTGGATAACAACTGGAGAATTCAACAATTAGATATCAACAATGCATTTTTGAATGGTGATTTAAAAGAAGTATATATGAATTAGCCACAAGGATATCAGAAAGACATAGAGCTTGTGTGCAAGCTAAACAAAGCAATATATGGTCATAAACAAGCCCCTAGAGTCTGGATTGATAAATTGAAACTCATCTTGACAAAATTAAAGTTTCAATCTGCCAAATCAAATCATTCATTATTTATCAAAATTACTGATAACATAATTATCTATGTTCTGATATATGTTGATGACTTAATTATTACAGGCAACAGTGATGCAGAAATAAGAAATCTTATTCAACTTTTAGATAAACAGTTTTCTATCAAAAATTTGGGTGAACTCAATTATTTCCTGGGAATTGAAGTAACAAAGTGTCCCAATATAAACTATTCTTAAGCCAAAAGAAATACATCAATGAAATACTGACTAAAGCTAACATGGACATTGCAAAAGCTTTGCGAACATCAATGATTACAGGTCATCAATTATCAAAATATAGGGGGAAATATAGATAATATTAAATAGTACAGGAGTCTAGTGGGAGCATTACAGTATGCTAATATCATTAGACCTGAAATTACTTACAGTGTTAACAAACTTTCTCAATTTATGCAGGATCCTAAAGATGAACACTAGAAATCCATGAAAAGAGTGCTAAGATATCTAAAGGGAACAAATGACTTTGGTTTACATTTCAAGCATTGCATGTAGCTAAATCTATTACTTATACTGGGAAACAGAAACCAAAGCATTGTTATTGCGACACCTGTCCTTCAACTTACATCTTCTTTACGTTTTCGATTCCTCTCTCTTTTCAAAACTTCTAAACCAACTGCTTCGGCTTTCCTTCCCCAATTATCCCTTCCTTATTTGACTTCACGTCCTTCTCCCCACCACAAAATTAATGCTCTTTTCAGTACAACTAACCTAACTTAATACTTCATACACCCTCCGCCCTTTACCTACGCCCTCTTCTATGAATTTATCTCCGTTGCTGATTCCAACGTTTCGTTTCTGGATACCTCCAATTTTTCTTTTTTCTTTTTTAATGTTGAAGAAAACTATAACATTTGCAATTACCACATGTTCCACTCTTTACGTTTCACTCCTGCTATCCATAACCATTCGTATTTCTTTTTCATCTTATGTAACCCATAGATATGAGAATAACCGATGGGTGAATTCCTTTTTATAGAGAATTCAACTAAAACCTAAAACTATGCAGATGCTAATGTGGAAATCACTTCGATGGACACGCCTCCTTCTCCACTGGTGGCTTCGTGTGATTGTCTCGCATGTTGTTAAAGAGGAATGATGGGTTGGAATTAATAGTCCCACATTATGGAATAAATTGAAGGAATTGTGTACAAATATGAGCTGGTAGACATGTAACATCAGGGATTCCTTTTGTTATATGGGAGTTGTGTTGTAACAACCCGAATTCCGACAGATCGATTTTTTTTTCAAAATTCCAATCCATCGAAACTCGGAATGGTTTGCTCTAGCATCCTGCAGAAAAGACAAAGACATACAATATGTCAGAGCTCAGAAAATATCTCACAATGGAATGGATAAAATATAATATAATCAAAATATAGCCTTACCGTATTAATAATACTGCCTAACCAGTATCCAAGGCTATCATGTCCCTGCTACAAATCTAACCTGCGAGCATGTTATGAGGAGGGGGTCAGAACACAAGTTCTGGTGACTGGATTTAAACTATGCACTTTTGGATAATCCTACATATACCGTTCAATCGTATTTTCTTATTTATTAGGTTACTTGGGTTATCAACACTCAAGGCTGGTCCAAATGATCGGTTGCCTAAGCCCAATTTTTTTTGTTGCTCGTTGACATATCAATCGTCACATTTGCCATTTTTTTTAATATAAATTCTTTATAAACAATCACATAAAACAACAACATCAATATCAAACTTACATACAAAATGTTACCGTATCATGTAGCCCACATTACTAAGTTTAGAAAACATAAAATCAAATATCGATTTTTCACACAAAATATGGTCAACGTTTCCATCCTATTTAATTAAATCAATTTTTAGTTCTAAAACAATGATTTCTTCATCTTATTTGTTGAATTAGATCAAAAGGTAATTTCAAATTTTACAAATACAAAATTCAATCACTTTGTTTGATAAAGAAAAACATATAACTTATAGTCTTTAGGTATAGAAACAAACATAAGTACTGGACATAAAATCCATACAAGTACCCAAATTATGAGTAGTGTCCAATTATTAACAGTTCGCCTATCCCATATTCCACACAACTTTGACATTAGTGCCTATTATTAACAAGTCGTTTTAACATGAATAGCGTCTACAAATAGAACCACATAACATAAGGATAATGAGACTTATCGGACATGGTTTAGCTTCAAAATCAGAAAACATCAAAATAAAAAACAGCAAATTTAGGGATTTAGGTTTTCGAATTAAAAAAATTTGCCTTATTATTATATGTTGAATCATTGATGTCAATCAGGCTGCAAGGTGGAAGAGAAAGAAACTGAATACCTCGCTGTGATCGGAGATGGTAAGAGAGGAGAGAGTGCAATTGAAGATTGATGGATTTGTAGCTAGCCCTAAATCTTTTTTTTAAAGAAGAGGGGAGAGTGCGTTGAAAAGCAGAAATCGGAGGGATGAAGAAGAAGATCGGATTTGAGTAGCGGAAGAAGCAACTGGACGGGTTTAATCATCTTTTTGCCCTCAGCCCAATGGGCTGCGCCATCACATGGGCTTGCCCCTAGGTCGGGCCTTCTTACACACACGTCGTACCCACTTCCCGGTGGATTAACCTAATATATTATATATGTATCTACCCCCAATATTAAAGTACACCCCATGGTACCCCACTCGCACGGTCTCTACCTTAACATTATCGAAATATACGCAGTCCCTCATCCTATGCTGTAGTGACGTATGGATTTCTATATAACAATGTTACGTTTCGCATATGTCTGTCATTACTATGCTACGCAAACGTACGGATTGCCACCTTTGTTCGAATCAGAATTCATACCGGAGTAATGCCCTCAAGTCTACGATACACCACCCAGAGCCGAAATGCATGTATCTAGACCATCCCCCATACGTATCTTCAATTGTAGCTCGATGCCTCAATCGCACGTCCTCTAATGTGCACCGAGTTCCATGGCAGGGCGATACAAGAAACATGGAACTCGGTCGGGTGCTTTTCCATACCTGTACAGGCCCGCCTTTAAGAGCCTCTAAATACAGATATCCCTAGGGTCTGTTTTCACGGTGGCTATGGCCCCACCTCGGCCCCTCCCTCAACTAGTAAAGATTACAAGAGCTAAGTGACTTCCCCTATGCAAATAATCTAAACATCCACGTGGCATCTCCCCTCAACCCCTTACCCCGATAGTGAAGGGTGAATTTTATCTTGGGTTTAGCTCTAGTCTTTTCGCATCCCACTGGCTTCCAATGACAGGTATCTGACGATCTACTATCCTTGTTGGTCGTGACCCTATGCCTCCCCGTTGAGACAACCGCCGAATTACCCTAGCGTCACCGCGTCACAACATTCTGACTGCATAGCTACTTCTGCAGTCAAGTCCTACCCACCTAGTAGTTACGCGCAGACCCAACCTCTACGAACACAGCCTAAAACATCTGTCACCGCACAGAGGACTACTAGGAGCACCTTACATATCTCAGGAAGCCGCGTGCTTCCCCGTCCAATCCTTCAGAGTCGTCGGAACAATCAGATGAATGTACGCTCCCCTCGTGCCTTATAACACCACGATCATCTACTCCATTGGGTTATTCACCCACAAACGTGCGGACTGGTCCATGCGCCTCAATTTAATATGTTGTTACCCTATGTCTAAACATTCTTTTACGTGCTTGCCTCACCTTATCAGGTTTCCAGTTAACTTGGTTATTCCAATTCATATTGAATTTTTAATCAAGTTACCAAGTTCTTATTTGTAACGACCCGTATTTTTACGGAAAATAATTAATTAATTTAATTATTTAAATAGTGATTCAGAAAATTTAAATGGTCATTGAATTAAATAATATTGAATATTTAATTAAAATAAATAATAAACTAATATATTTAATTTCTGAAATAGTCAGAAATAGCGGAATTCACAATATTATGTGAATTGGATCATTTATAATATATAATTCAGTTCGGAGTTGAATTATACTAACAAATATATTATATAAACGACAGTTGAACGTATAATTATATTATAATTAAAATCGAGCCCGTAATGGCGTGGTAGTTTGCTATTTGGCGATTCAAACTTTAAATGAATATACAGAATCCGTTTTAAACCAGATTTCTATGAAACAAGAAACGATCGGAGCTGGTGAAGTATATTTTTCTAGTGGAAGAGTAAAATCTGGATTTCGTCGTGTTGATTCTGATTTATGGTTAAATCAAATTTTCGAAAACTCGCTATGGAATTCCTTTATAATTTACATTGATTTATTTATATTTTTAAATGGATTTTAAACATAAATAGAATATCGATGTAACCCTGGATTTGGAATATCGAGTTATAAATCCAATTGGAGCTATACGATATTCTGTGTGAATATATACACGATAATATAAATTTGTTTATATTTAATTTAATTGTTTTTAAATATATTTATATATTTAAATGGGTTATTTAGAGCTTTAAAATAGCCAGTTTTGCAAACGACCTCCGTTTTTGATGAAACTAATTTTGTTGGATCCGGATTTTAAATTATAGCTAGATTTCAATTTTCGTTATTTTTGGGGTTAGTATGTGGTCGTACGGATTTTTAATATGAAAAACAGTCAGTATTTTGATGGTTAAAAATACGCTGTGTGAGAAAACGGAGTCGGTATCCGACGAAACCAGTTTCGTTAGGTCCGTAATGTCAAACTCTAGCTGCGTGTCCATTTTCATGATTTTTGGATATCGTGTGTGATCATGAGGATTTTTAAATGATAAATACAACAACGGTTGCTTAAAAATCAATATAAAATTCAATAAAAAAATATTATAAAAATCCTATAAATAACTCTTAACTATCTCTAAACCTAAATTATTCACTTCTTTGGTCAACGCACAAATCCGCCGTTGCCATCCTTCTTTTTCCAAATGAAATGGTGGAGTTTAAAAATCAAAATAAATCCAAAGAAACACAAATAAAATCCAAAAAAATGCCAAAATCGATTTCTGTGTGTTCGCTAAAGCTTTTACTTCTTTCACCGAGAGTTTGGCATGGTGCGATGCTGTTCTTCAGGCGTTGGAAACGGACGAGCGATCTAGGGTTAAGCTATTTGAGGGATAAGAGCAGCGATTCACTCATTCGAGTTCAGATTTGTATTCAGCATGATGAAAAGCACGGTGTGGATATTTTTGGGAAGAAACGGTGATAGAAAGTTTCGATCGTTGACTGGGCAGTGGGTGAAAGCCTCGACGTCGGATTTCTGTGCAGATGGACGAAGGCGAAGTGGCGGTGACTTGTGAGTGCGAATTTCAATGAGGAGTTCAACGACGAAGAATGCAGTTGGGTTCATAATGAAACAAAGGAGCAGTGTGAGTTTGAAATCGTGGTAATGGCGGTTGGAAGAAACAGATGGATTCGGGATATTTGCAGCGTGGAAGAGGAGTACTGTAGATGGCGGGTTGGGACTTGAGGATGGGCTGGGCTTGGTTGTAGTGAGGCCCAAACAATTAATATAATTCAAAGTTTAGATTAAGTTATTATAAAATGTATACAAACTTGTGTAATGAATATCTTTTCCATACGGTACCAGAATTCAACGAAACAAGATCCGTCGGGATCTTTTGGACGGTAGCTACACAATTTAACTGGTTGGGAGTGAATTGGAGCTCATGACAATATATAGTAAAATAAATTGTTTGTCTGAATCAAGCGATGGTTATCGTTATTAACGATGATCGTCCAATGTGAGTAAAACTCACCAACTCTATCAGTTCATATTTTTATAACGTATATTTAGAACTGATAAATGATGATTGATTTCTGTGTATTGACTGTTTGGTTGAACTGCTAAGTAATTGGTTGAAATTATAGATCTGGTTATATATATAAGTAAAAGTATATATATAAATTGATTCTATTTAGCGGAATATTTCATAGTGAAATGAAATTGATGTTAATTGTATTGTTTAACATCTGTGGATGCAGGGAAACAGGTTGGAGGGATCCAACTGGATTCCTCAATATTTATAATACTGTTGTTTTTCATATATTGAAATATATGATGTGATACACAATTTCTGTTGATTATGTGTGTTTGAATGATATCAATCATTATTATTTGGTATTTTAGATACCGTAAGAAATACTGGGATGTAGAAAAGGGGATTTGCAAAGTGTATTTTGAAATGAATTATTTATATAAAATCAATGGATTTTATATATAAAAGGAAAAGAATTTTATAAAAGAAAATAATTATAAAATCAAAGGATAAATAAAATAGGAAAAGAAATATTTATTTAGAAAATAAATAAAGTAATAAAAGGAAATATTTGTGAAACAAATAGAAAATGGAATATTTGTAAACCATTTACAAATAGAACTGAAAAGGAAATATTTGTAAAACATTTACAAATAGATTATAAATAGAAATATTTATCTATGAAATAGATAGCGTTATAAAAAGGAAATATTTATTTAGAAAATAAATATATTATAAAAGGAAATACTTGAAAAATGAATAGAATTGTATAAAAAGAGAATTTTACACTAGGAAGGTTTAGACCCGTGCTTCGCACACGGGTATAACAGAATATGAATTCAAGGTGAACATTTAAGAGAAATCTGTTTTAACAGATAAGGTAAGAAGATTAATTTATAAATAAGGTTTTATAAATTAAGTAAAATATTTATCATTGGATAAATAGAATATATAAGTCCGGACTTATATAGAGAAGTAAGAATCGATTTCAACATTGATATTTGAAACTGAATATGGACAAAGAGTAAATTGGATAGGGTTAACCAACTAGAGTTAACCAGTTAGAGTTAATCAGTTAGAGTTAATCGATTAGAGTTAAATCGAATTAGAGTTATTCAAATAGAGTTAATTGAACAAGAGATAGTCGAATATAGTTTATTCAAAAGGAATTATCGAATATAGTTTATTCGAAAGAAGTTATCGAATATAGTTTATTCAAAAGGAATTATCGAATATAGTTTATTCGAAAGGATTTAACCGAATATAGTTTATTCGAAGAAAGGTGTTAGTCGAATATAGTTTACTCGAAAGAAGATTATCAAATATAGTTTATTCGAAGGCGAGATTATCGAATATTAGTTATTCGAAGAGAGTTAATCGAATATAGTTTATTCAAAGAAAGGAGTTAGTCGAATAGAGATTATTCAAAAGAGGGTTATACGTGAAATTCGATTATATCGAATTCGGAAAAGTACTATTCACTTTCCGTTTTAATCAAGATTTATTTATTTATTAATAAATTTGTTATTTGTTTATTTGTCCAAATTAATAAATAAAAGTTATATTTGAAGTTAGGTGTTGTAGAAGTAGGGATTATAACGTTATCGTTATAAACAATGTTTTTCATAAAAGAATTAGATTCATAAACTGAATCCGAGAGTTACGTAAGGAAGTTTGTTAAAGATTTAGAAGGTGAAGCTTGTCTGTTTCGAAGTTAGAAATGTTGTTCAGTTAAGGTATGAGAGGTAGTTATACCCCAACTTGATTGGCTTCGTTTTTAACTAAGGGATGGTTAAGGTTCGACAGTGAAGATTGGTTAAGTGAATTTAGTTAATGAGTATAATGGTTTGAGTTGGCATAGCGATGTTTGATTTAAACATCTGTTTAAATCCAATGCAGGAGTTTTGGAAATGTTTTCCGAATAAGAATCAGAAATGTTTTCTAATATAGAAAATAGTAAACGGAAATGTTTTCCAATGTTAATTACGTATATTTTCTAAATTTAGAAAATAAGAAATGTTGAATATATTGAAACAGGAATAGGGAAATGAATAAATTCATGAACTAAAGAGATAATGTTAAATGACGATTTGATCGATATAATTTCCATCTGGAAATAATATTGTTGTTTGCACACGTGTTTTTCTTTGATAGTTAACTCACCAACTATTGGAGTTTTTGACCATTTTTCCGTTGTCAATACGGAGAGACTGGGATCAGATTCATTATCTGAAAACCACTCCGTATGGCATTAGCGTTGCAAATCAAATATGATGAAGATAATTGAAGACGGAGTTATGCAAGGGCTGTCCTGTTTACAGAATAGTGCCTTCGGATTTTCCAGTCCCAGGACGACCTATATGGACAAATGTTTGACAGAGTATATCTGGTAGATCGCGTAAGTTGATCATTTCAAACGTATTTATGTTGTGGTGTAGGAATTCATTTCTCTTAGCTTATACCCATGGTATTTTTGGGGAAATCAATTTGTGATTTGATGGGTATGACGATGTGGCATTCAAAGTAAATATAGATGTGATATGAATAATAGCACGTATGACCCCAAGCCTCATCAACTGGGAAATAACAAAAATCGGGCAGGCAGCATGGCTAAGTGGGCCGCATCCAATTAGGGTATATTGTCACCATCTAGAGAATATTCATATTTGTTACTTCTTTTCACTTCTGTATCTCCCAGGAACGGTTTTGTTGCTAGCAGCCATAGGTGACAATATATTCGATACACTCAAGAGAAATGAATGGTCGGTCATGTGTGGCCGAGTTAGAAGATGTTCTTGTTGAACTCCAGTGTATCGCTTCTAGAGTACACTGATCGGAAGGTGGATCCATACCTTGTCATAGTTGGAATCCATACCCCAATAAGAGCCCGCGGTTTTGATTGTATATTATATATGTAGAGCGTGAGATGAAAGTGTTCTACTAGATTGCTATCTATTTGATCTAGACATTATTATAATATCAGACAAGTATCGTTTTAGAAAAATATTAGGGTTATCGTAAGGTAAAAACCATCCGTGTTTATGTGTGGATCGGTCTTACGATTATCTTTTGGTTCAAAAGGATTTTTGAAAGTTAAATCAAATGATTTGAGTTTACTCACACTAGTCACATGACTGACCGAGAGTTTTGTTTTGTTTTGTTTTCCCTAAACTCTTGGGTGCCCAATTTTGTACGGGCAGTCAGGTAGTCGGGATTTACAGATACTTGAAGAGCTGGAGCAGGAGGCTTCAGGATTATATAGATTGTTATTTCCGCTGTGTTGTAAGTGCTATACTCTAATAATGGTATTGTATACAGATATTGTTTTATTTCAAGGTTATGTTATGAAATATATTTCTTCGTTCCGCTGTGAGATTCGTGTTTACTCTAATGTTGTATGTTCTTCTTCTTCTTCTATTCTAAGTTTCTATCTTATCTATCCTCACCCTCTAATTTCTTTCATGGACTATCCGGTATTTCTGATGCTTGAATAGTCGACATTGAGTTTATGTCGGTTACTCAGGATCGCGAAAACCGGGGTCGTTACAGTGGTATCAGAGCTTACGGTTAAGTAATTACCTTGGCTCTGTGGTGTGACTCAGTAGAGATGGGGTTAGCAATACCCTTGATTGAGTTGAGTGTATATATATGAGAGCATATTTGTTATTCAATATAAAATTGTTTTATATTGTGGAGATTTATCGGTTATGTTGTTTATGAATTCGGGTCGATCAGTTTGATCCACTGAATCGGTAGGAGTTTCTAAACACTTGAATACAATGAACTGACACATTATGTTTTGAAAAGAGGGTAAATGAAATAATTTTACCCAAATTATATTTTGATATAAAGGATTTATATTGGAATGATTATAATATATTGGATATATTGGTTGTTATTATAATCAAATGAGATTATAACTGGAATGTTTATGTAAATAGCCAATCAGAATTCATATAAGTGAAATACGTGAAATCAAGTGAATTAAATCTGAATTTAGAATCAGAATTGGAATTAAAAGTTGGAGAAGTGTGTAACGACCCAGAGTTTCAGCCATTGAATTCTGAATATTTAAATTTGTTATTTGAATTATATATAGGAATTTATAAGAAATTATTTAATAAAATGATATTTAAACGTATAATTTATAATATAATTTAAAATGAGCTCGTAAAGTCGCGGAAGTTCATAATTTAACGTTTTGAACTTCAATTAGATATACAGGATTCAAAATAAGTCGGATTTCTTTGAAACAAGAAGCGTTCGGTTCTGTTTAACTATATTTTTCTAATGGAAGAGAAATTCGAGATTTCGTCTTATATATTGGGAGTTATGTCCAAATCAAATTTTCAGAAAGTTGTTGTGGAGTCGTGTATAAGCCATAACGGTTTATTTAGTATAATTAAATATTGGATTCGAATTTGGACAAGATCTTTGAGACGTAGTTATAATTTAATTTTTAGAATTTTACTGTAATTTTTAATTAATTAAATACGCATCTTTTTATTTGGAGTATTTTGCACCCTATATCAATATTTTGGGGTTTCATAATATAAGTTAAAATACCAATATTATTATATTTTTGGGATCATGGCACCTCGCTCGACACGGTAGTATTTTTATTTTTGTCTGTAAGTGAACGAGATCTTTGTAGCAGGGTACCAAATAAATATTTATATTATTTCTACATGAGCATTACATAAAAGTTGCACCATTCAATATAAAAATACTACATCAAAATTTAAAAGCAACATATATATATACACATATGATTAAACTAACCTAAAGAATGTTATCAAATATAAGTAAAACTTTGTTTCCATTCAACAGTGTCCAAACTATATTGTTGTTACTGTGCATGCCAAGGCAACTATTTTCGTAAAGCCCAAGTAAATTGATTCCGTTCTAGCAAAGGAAAATTTTGTCTCTCGTGCTCAGCAAGCCAAGTTAAATATCCGTGAGTGCCAAGACATCGATGTCATGCCCCTCACGCTGTTCCTCCTTTAAATATCGGGGTACATATATATTTGGGTTTTTCCATCTTCAAACAAGAGAGCGAGAGCAACCAACTTCATAAATCAATTGAAAATCAAAAACTTAATGTAAATCCATAATTTCAGATCCCTTAGAATCGCAAGATGAAGGGCTTGAATCTGATGTTAATTGTTTACGGTTCGATTAGCTTACGAGAGTCGAAAACTTCACCATGGCTTCATGGTTGAGCTACGTGACCAATAGAGGAAGAAATGGATAAAAAGGTGTACAATGTAGGGTTCGTGAGAGTGAGGCGCATCCAACAGTTGCGGTGCTACCCCTATGACGGCTGTTGATGGCCGTGTTTCGGCAAAGAAGGGTTCACAGTTATTGGGTTTGTCTGGCTCGAGGGGATGAACTGGGGGTTCGTCGTTGTTGGCATTAACACAGCTCGGAGAGGCGGTGACCAGGGTGGAGTCGCGGTGGCCGTTACTGATGGGGCGGTGGATCTATTGACGGAAAAGTGAACGATCTCAGGCATGTTTCCTGGAACGAAAAGATGCTTGGAGGAAGAAGAGAAAATCGCGGTTCATAGGCTAATTCGCGGATTATAGATAGTTAATCAAGGTCAATCCCTAGTTTAAATTAATGATAAGTAATTAACAATGTATTTATGAAATTAAGAAATTATTCATTTGAACTTAAATCATATGTTTATTATAACGTATGCAGGGATTTGTTTTTAGAACGAAGCAGTATTTAGGGAAACAGTTTGGGCAATAGTTTTAGAGTGGAGCAGCGCTTTTAAGTCATAAGGAAGGCATTGCTATGGTGAGTAAATCGTGGAAGAGATGATTCGGTGATTGTGTGTATTAAAGGGAGTAGCGGTTTTAGTTGTTGGGAAGGAAGCTACGGTTTGTTGGATGTTGAAGTATCAAGTCTTGAACGAGATGGAAGGCATCCGTATTTTCCTAGAATAACCTTTTTTGCGAAAATCATTTAATTGATTTAAGTAGGTATTAATTTAAATCCTATAACTATATTAATATTTAAACCCATTTCAATTTAGGTCAAACATAAGAGGAGAGTTGACGGAAATTGGACTGGAAGCATACACATATGTTGATTTTGAACGGACAAAGTTTTGGTTGACAGAACCAAGTATCACTGGCTCAAATCACTGTTTGATGTACAGGAATTTATTTAGAGACTATAGCATGATTTGTGAAAGCCTTATCATATTCACAATACACGGCTCTAAATTAGACAAACGGTGGAGCGATGGTAGAGAAACACATAGATGGAGACGCAGATTATATATAACTGTGAGTTTATTCCTGGTTCGATTGATTAATGAAGCACATTGATAAGGAAAAGTACCAGGAAATGAGTTTTGAAAGAATACAATAGCAGTTTTGAATCCTTCAAGGGAAAGGAAAGATTTATACGGGAGAAGAAGAGAATTACCAAGCCTAATTACAAAATTTAAGGTGATTAAAAGAATTAAAGGCAATTAGCTTATTAAATAGATTTTAAATTAAATACTAAATCATGCATAAATTATTCGTTCGTGAACAGAATTGAACGCGACCTGATCCATTGGAATTGTAGCGGGGAGATTTGCGTTGTAGAACTTGTATGGTTGAGAACAAGGCTATTGGAGTTTCACGATAAAATCAAACGCAGTTTGATTTTTAAACAAAATAAAAGCAGAATCTTCAACTGCGAACTAAGGTGAGTAACCTCACTAAACTCTTACTCGTTTATATTTTATATAAACGAGTTTTAAATTTATTTACAGTATTTTATACTGCGTGATGGTTGTTTGGATGAATGGTTGATAATGGTTGAATTGATTGATATAGCTATATCATTGACCGTTAAATAATTTTGTTCACCATGGTATTTCATATAGGATGTGAAATTACTATTACTGATGTTATTTATGTAGATGTAGGGAAACAGGTTGGAGGGATCCAACTGGACCCCTCAACATTTATTTATTGTTTGTTGTTTACTATGATATATACTGTGATTGATTATGTTAGGTTGAATGACCCTAGCTATAGAAATTTTTTATTTAATACCATAAAATTTATTTTAATATATAAAATAAAATTTGAGTTTTAAAAAGGAAATTTATTTCCAAAAATAGAAATGTAATAGAGTTGAAATTAAAACATGTTAGTGGAGAAAACAAGAATTTGTTTATAAACGAAAATATAAATTTAGTGAATTATTAATCATTGGATAAATTGAAATATAGGTTTAAATATGAATTTATATGGGAAAGTGAAAATCGGTTTTGAGACCAATATTTGAAAATAGATTTGAACTTAGCAATTATAAAGAAATTATTGAATTGTTTATTATTAAGTTAATTATCATTTTAATAACTATTTAAGATAATTAATTATTCTATTCTATTTCTAGTTAATCAAGGGCTTAACCACATTTACTAGAGTAAATATTAAAGTTAACTATCATTTTAGTTAATAATAATAATTAAAATGATTGCCTTTTTAGGCAATCAGATTAGATTGAGATATCATTTGAAGTTTTGTGAAAAGTTTGAAGGGAGGATTTAAAAATAAATACAAACTTTATAAACAAGGTTTGCCAAAGAAGCACAAGACTTATGCGATGATTTTGAATAAAAGTTACAGGGTAAATAGTGTTAAGAGAAATAACTGAAATCGAGAAGAGATTCAAGATTGAATCCAAGTTGGGTAAACAAAGTTTATAAATGGACTTAAAACTTAAATGGGCTGAATGATAGTTTTAAATAAACATTTACTTAATAATTTAGTTAAGTAAAATATTTGGTATCGAAGGAAGATGTTCGAAATTTATAAAGGAAAAGGCTTAATGGACTCTGTTTGTGGTATTGAACCTAAGTTACATTATACCAAATAAATTTAAGTTTATAGGTGGAATAAATGGATTTGTTATAATAAAAATCCAGCTTCGTATATAAATGATATTGAAAGAAGTAAAAACCAAGGGTATTGTTTTAAATAAGAGTTACTTAAGAAAAGAAAGATTAAGTGAAGGTGAATACCAATGAAAGGAGTTTTTATCTAAAAGATTCAAGAATTGGATAATGTTTTCAAAGTAATGAAACGCGACAGATTAGTCGAGGCAAGAATATAGAATTGATTTTTTTTAGAATCGATGGAGTGATTTAAATAAAAAGATTTTAATAAATGTTTTGTAAATCTAAACAGCGATTTTAACGCTGCTGTTATGATAAATGTTTTGTAAATCTAAACAGCGATTTTAACGCTACTGTTACAATAAATGTTCTATAATTCTAGACAACAATTGTAACGTTGTTGTTAAAATAAATGTTTTATAAATCAAATATTAAGAAACAACGATTGTGACACCACCGTTATAATCAAATGTTTTTCCGTAAAAGGATTGTATTCTTAGATTGAATCCAAGAGTAGAGTAAGCGATGTTTTGTTTGGAGTTGTGAGCTTTGACTATTTCAAAGTTAAAAATGTCATTTAGTTAAGGTTTGAGAGGTAATTATACCCCAACTTGACTGACTGCATGATTGACGGAGAAATGGTTAAGGATTGGTTGTGATATCATTAGTTAACGAATGATTTATAGTTTGAGTTATAATAACGATGTTTTATAACATCGCTCTAATTAAAGGATTTTGAAATGTTTTCCCCAAATAAAATAAGAAATGTTTTCTACACGTAGAAAATGAAATGAATTGGTCAACCAGAAATTAAGAAATGGAATATAGAAATATTTTCGGATATTAATATAGTATATTTTCTAATATAAAAAATAAGGAATCGTGAATATATATAGAATTGTTTTCTAACTGGAATAAGAGGTATTTTCTCGAATAAAGAAATTATAATATTTGATTTGTTTCCCAAAGAATATAAGAGACCGAACAAGTTTTATGAAATATCCGGGAAAAAGATAAGTAAATGGGAAATTGGATAAATGATAGATTTATAAGAATTAATTTACAGGGGACAATGTTGTTTGATGGTGGATCGATGGAACCTCCATTTGAAAATTGGAACGTTGATTGTATGGATGTTTCTTTGATAGTTAAATCACCAACTATCAAAGTTTTGATTTATTTTATACCTCCGTTGTCAATACGGAGAGACCGGGATCAAATTTAATATCTGAAAACCACTGCGTATTGGTATAAGCATTATGAATCAACTTATGCTGTAGATAATGAAGATGGAGTAAAATGCAAGGGTTATTCTGTTAACCCTAGGTAGAAGTTGCCCAAGATGGATTAATAAAACGATGCCTTCGGTTTGTCCAGACCCAGGACAACTTGTAAGGACAAGTGTCTGGCAGAGTATTTCCAAAGGGATTACGTACGTTGATTCCTTCAAATGTACGAAGTTGGTGGCAAAGAAGGGAAACTTCTTTAGCCTAACAATCTGAGTATTTTTGTGGGAATCAATTAGTGATTTCCGATGGATATGACAATGTGGCATTCAAAGTCAGTGGTGGCCAGATGTTCTAGAAGATAATTCAAACTTTAAGCCTCACAACCGGGAATTGACAAAAATCGGGCAGGTAGCATGACTATGTGGGTCGCTCCCATTAGGATGTATAATCACCTATCTAGAGGAATTCTATTTGCTTCTTTAATCTATCGATGATGTCCCTTTCGGGAAATGGTTGCTGATCCCATCCATCGGTGATATACATTCGATACACTCAAGCGAAATGAGTGGTCGGTCATGTGTGGGCCTGGTTGCAAGGCGTTCTTGTTGAACCCCAGTGTATCCTCTCTAGAGTACACTGATCGGAAGGTGGTTCGATACCTTGTCATGTTGGCAATCCAATCTCCAATAAGCGCCCTACGGTTTTTGATTTTATATTATATATGGAGCGTGAGATGCAAGCGTTCCGTTAGATTCTATCTATTTGATTTAGACACTATTATAATATCACCAAATTTTGATATCAAAATGATTTGGGTTATCGTAAGGTAAAAACCACCCGTGTTTATGTGTGGATTGGTCTTACGATTATCATTTCTTTTGAAAGGATTTTTGAAAGTTAAACCAATGGTTGGAGTTTACTCACACCAGTCCCATGACTGACCCAGAGTTTATTTTGTTTGTTTTCCTTAAACTCTTGGGTGCCCAAATTTGTACGGGCAGTCAAGTAGTCGGGATTTTACAGATTCATTTGGAGGAGCTAGAAGCAGGAGGCTTCATCAATTAGCTATAGACTATCGTTTTTTTTCCGCTGTGTACTGTGTTGTATCTTGAAACAGGTGTTGATAACTGTTCCAGGAATAACTATTATGCTCTGATAATGGTATGTATTACACAGTTACTGATTTGTATTCAAAAGTTATGTTGTATAATATATCTTATTCGTTCCGCTGTGAGAACTGTGTTCTTCGTTTTCTTCTATTCTAAATTTTCTTTCTTTCTACTTCTCATCCTCTAACTTCTTTCTAATAATGATTCGTATTTCTGTGCAATTTGGGATGGACGTATGGTGTTATTAGTCGACTTAGAGAGTACGGAAATTCGAGCCGCTACATTTTGGTATCAGAGCAGAAGGTTGAGTAGTAACCTTGGCTCTGTGGCGTAGCTCAATAGAAATAGGGTTAGTAATACCCTAGATTGAGTTTGAGTGTATATATGTAAGTGTGTATTTGTAGATTTGATATGAAATTGTTTTATATTGTATTGATTGGTTTGTTGAGCGGTTTATGAATTCTAGTCGATACAGGATGTACAACTGTATCGATAGGTGTTTCTAAATGCTCGAACAAAACAAATCGATATAGTATTGTTTTAAAATGGGTAAATGAAATATTTTTTCCCAATAATTATTTTGATATAAAAGGAATAATTTCTAAATTATTATATATGAGTGTGTTGATTGTTATTACAATCAAATGGAATCATGAAATATTGAAAAGGTTATATTATTTGTATATGGATAATGTGTAAAAATGGGATGAATTAATATTAAGTTTGAACTAGATTTTGAGGATTTAAATTCCTGGTGTTTAGAAATATTATGTGAAATATTTTTGAAAGTTATATAATCGTACTTTGAAGGATTTCAGCATAAGAATGATTTTAAATGGATTCTGAAAGTGATTAAGCACTGAAATCACTTCAGGGGCGTGAAAATAATTCTGATAATGGGTCGCGACATTATCGGTATTCATTTTCAAGTTTTTGAGTGACGGATTGTTACCATAATAGTTCGTTAATGGAAAATTTGTTCGAAAGGATAAGTTATTTTAAAAATTCAAAAGTTTGGTTTTGTAAATGGTTATGGATACATGTATATATATATATTATTTCAAGGGAGTTTGAAATAAAAGCCGAGAATTTGAATTTTGAATTTTTATTTAACCATTATAAGTTAAATGAACTGAAATGGTATAAGTAAATCTAATATAATAAAAATTTAACTTAAGTTAAAAAGGTTGAAATTGTAAAAGTGAATCAAATAGATTGGAATTTAACTTGGATCCAGTTAAATAAAATTGGATTAGATGGAGATAATCTCGAATGAGACTAAATATGGTAACAAGAGAAATATTTAAGATTTGAGCTATTAAAATAGATTCGACCTATACTAAACAAGTTGAACACATATATATTGTATATCGTTAATTGGAGTTAAGTTATTTTTGAGCCCAAGTAGGATAAGTGGATTGATTTTGGAAATAGAAATCAAGTTTGAATTATAAAATAGAAGGGAACTAATCAGAAAGTTGATTAGTGAATTGGGAAACCAAGAGTTTATTTGTTTGGAAATCAATTGGAATGGATATGTTGAGCAGACATCAAATGGAAGCTAATGCAAGAGGTAGAATTTGTGTCCGACAAAAAGATACATGTATTACTTGGGTTTGATGGTTCTATGAGCCTATTAGGCAAGCCGCTTAGCTTTTTGATTTTCTTTTGGATTGGAGAAGTCCTAGAAAGGCGAGTTGGGGTTGTACCGATTGAGACGTGCAGAGGAGATGCTGGCGAAATTTTTCAAAAATGTAAAGAGTTAGAAAATTCTCAAGAAAATTTTGATACTTTAAAAATCGAGTTGTTAATTGTAATTGAAATAAGAAAACTAGAATTGATTAATAAAATTTCAAGTGAAATAATGAAATTGATAAATGGATTTAAAATCAATTGGAATGGGTGAGGATATGTAGAAGAGCATATGGATTGAAGACAAGAAAGTGATAATGGATTGTTCAAAAATAGTGGGCAGATCATTGGGAAAGAATTAGGAATGGTCGAGTATCGGTATGAATTCGAAGGTCGGGTAAGAACTAGGTTATGAAGATATGGAATATAAGATTTCAACGAAGTAGATTATGAGGAGTTAGAGTAATAGCATTTTTACTGCTTAGCAATTTCGAGGACGAAATTATTTTAAGGGGGAAGGAATATAACGACCCGGATTTTCAGCCGTTGAATTCTGAATATTTAATTTTTTTATTTGAATTATATATAGGGATTTATAAGAAATTATTTAATAAAACGATATTTAAAAGTATAATTTATAATATAATTTAAAATGAGTTTGTAAAGTGGCGGCAATTCGTAATTTAACGTTTTGAACTTCAATTAGATAAACAGGATTCAAAATAAGTCGAATTTCTTTGAAACAAGAAGCGTTCGGTTCTGTTTAACTATATTTTTCTAACGAAAGAGAAAATTCGAGATTTCGTCTTATACATTGGGAGTTATGTCCAAATCAAATTTTCAGAAAGTCGTTGTGGAGTCGTGTATAAGCCATAACAGTTTATTTAATATAATTAAATACTGGATTCGAATTTGGACAAGATCTTTAAGGCATAGTTATAATTTAATTTTTAGAATTTTACTGTAATTTTTAATTAATTAAATACGCAACTTTTTATTTGAAGTATTTTGCACCTTATATCAATATTTTGGGGTTTCATAATATAAGTTAAACTACCGATATTATTATATTTTTGGGATCATGGCACCTCGCTCGACACGGTAGTATTTTTATTTTTGTCTATAGCGGTCTGTAAGCGAACGAGATCTTTGTAGCAGGGTACCAAATAAATATTTATATTATTTCTACATGAGCATTACATAAAAGTTGCACCATTCAATATAAAAATACTACATCAAAATTTAAAATCAACATATATATATATATATATATATGATTAAACTAACCTAAAGAATGTTATCAAATATAAGTAAAACTTTGTTTCCATTCAACAATGTCCAAACTATATTATTGTTACTGCGCATGCCAAGGCAACTGTTTCCGTAAAGCCCAAGTAAATTGATTCTGTGCTAGCCAAGGAAAATTTTGTCTCTTGTGCTCAGCAAGCCAAGTTAAACATTCGTGAGTGCCAAGACATTGATGTCGTGCCCCTCACGTTGTTCCTCCTTTAAATACCGGGGTACATATATATTTGGGTTTTTCCATCTTCAGACAAGAGAACGAGAGCAACCAACTTCACAAATCAATTGAAAATCGAAAACTTAATGTAAATCCATAATTTCAGATCCCTTAGAATCGCAAGATGAAGGGCTTGAATCTGATATCAATTATTTACGGTTCGGTCAACTTACGAGAGTCGAAAACTTCACCATGGCTTCATGGTTGAGCCACGTAACCAATAGAGGAAGAAATGGATAAAAAGGTGTACAATGTAGGGTTCGTGAGAGTGAGGCGCACCCAACAGTTGCGGTGCTACTCCTATGATGACCGTTGATGGCCGTATTCTGGCTAAGAAGGGTTCATAGTTATTGGGTTTGTCTGGCTCGAGGGGATGACCTGGGGATTCGTCATTGTTAGCACTAGCACAGCTCGGAGAGGCGGTGACCAGGGTGGATTCGCGGAGGCCGTTACTGATGGGGCAGAAGAACTGTTGACGGAAAAGGGAACGATCTCAGGCAATCTTGTGGTGGTCGGCTTGTGCTTGAAGATGGTGTTAAGGTTGAAGCCTGGATGAAGAGGAGAAGAATGTTAGTGGTTTTGATGATTTTAGTGAAGGAAAAATAATTAGAGAAATGGATGATCGAATGGCATAACATGTTGACATGTTTCCTGGAACGAAAAGATGCTTGGAGAAAGAAGAGCAAATCGCGATTCACAGGCTAATTCGTGGATTATAGATAGTTAATCAAGGTCAATCCCTAGTTTAAATTAATGACAAGTAATTAACAATTCATTTATGAAATTATTCATTTGAACTTAAAACATGTTTATTATAACGTATGCAGGGATTTGCTTTTAGAACGAAGCAGTATTTAGGGAAACAGTTTGGGCAATAGTTTTAGAGTGGAGCAGCGCTTGTAAGTCATAAGGAAGGGATTGCTGTGGTGAGTAAATCGTGGAAGAGATGATTCGGTGATTGTGTGTATTAAAGGGAGTAGCGGTTTTAGTTGTTGGGAAGGAAGCAACGGTTTGTTGGATGTTGGAGTATCAAGTCTTGAACGAGATGGAAGGCATCGGTATTTTCCTAGAATAAGAACAATTTGCAGAAATGATTTAATTGATTCAAGTAGGTATTAATTAAGATCCTATAACTATATTAATATTTAAACCCATTTCAATTTAGGTCAAACATAAGAGGAGAGTGGATGGAAATTGGACTGGTAGCATACACATATGTTGATTTTGAACAGACAAAGATTTGGTTGACAGAACCAAGTATCGCTGGCTCAAATCACTGTTTGATGTACAGGAATTGATGTAGATACTATAGCATGATTTGCAAAAGCCTTATCATATTCACAATAGACGGCTCTACATCAGACAACCGGTGGAGCGATGGTAGAGAAACAAATAGCAGGAGACGCAAATTATATATGACTGTGAGTTTATTCCTGGTTCGATTGATTAATGAAGCACGTTGATAAGGAAAAGTACCAGGAAATGAGTTTTGAAATAATACAATAGCAGTTTTGAATCCTTCAAGGGAAAGGAAAGATTTATACGGGAGAAGAAGAGAATTAACAAGCCTAATTACAAAATTTAAGGTGATTAAAATAATTAAAGGCAATTAGCTTATTAAATAGATTTTTAATTTTAAATTAAATACTGCATCATGCATAAATTATTTGTTCGTGAACAGAATTGAACGCGACCTGATCCATTGGAATCGTGGAGGGGAGATTTACGTTGTAGAACTTGTATGGTTAAGAACAAGGCTATTGGAGTTTCACGACAAAATCAGACGCGGTTTTTTTAAAACAAAATAAAAGCAGAATCTTCAACTGCGAACCAAGGTAAGTAACCTCACTAAACTCTTACACGTTTATATTTTTGTATAAACAAGTTTTAAATTTATTTACAGTATTTTATACTGCGTGATGGTTGTTTGGATGAATGGTTGATAATGGTTGAATTGATTGATATAGCTATATCATTGATCGTTAAATATTTTTGTTCACCATGATATTTCATATAGGATGTGAAATTACTATTACTGATGTTATTTATGTAGATGCAGGGAAACAGGTTGGAGGGATCCAACTGGACCCCTCAACATTTATTTATTGTTTGTTGTTTACTGTGATATATACTGTGATTGATTATGTTAGGTTGATTTACCCTGGCTTTAGAAATTTTTGGTATTTTATACCGTAAAATATATTTTAATATAGAAAATAAAATTTAAGTTTTAAAAAGGAAATTTATTTCCAAAAATAGAAATGTAATAGAGTTGAAATTAAAACATGTTAGTGGAGAAAACAAGAATTTGTTTATAAACGAAAATATAAATTTATTGAATTATTAATCATTGGATAAATTGAAATATAAGTTCAAATATGAATTTATATGGGAAAGTGAAAATCGGTTTTGAGACCAATATTTGAAAAAAGATTTGAACTTAGCAATTATAGAGAAATTATTGAATTGTTTATTATTAAGTTAATTATCATTTTAATAACTATTTAAGATAATTAATTATTCTATTCTATTTCTAGTTAATCAAGGACTTAACCACATTTACTAGAGTAAATATTAAAGTTAATTATTATTTTAGTTAATAATAATTAAAATGATTGCCTTTTTAGGCAATCAGATTAGATTGAGATATCATTTGAGTTTTGTGAAAAGTTTGAAGGGAGGATTTAAAAATAAATATAAACTTTATAAACAAGGTTTACCAAAAAAGCACAAGACTTATGCGATGATTTTGAATAAAAGATACAGTGTAAATTGTGTTAAGAGGAATAATTGAAATCAAGAAGAGATTCAAGAATGAATCCAAGTTGGGTAAACAAAGTTTATAAATGAACTTAAAACTTAAATGGGCTGAATGATAGTTTAAATAAACATTTACTTAATAATTTAGTTAAGTAAAATATTTGGTATCGAAGGAAGATGTTCGAAATTTATAAAGGAAAAGGCTTAATGGACTCTGTTGGTGGTATTGAACCTAAGTTACGTTATACCAAATAAATTTAAGTTTTGAGGTAGAATAAATGGATTTGTTATAATAAAAATCCAACTTTGTATATGAATGATATTGAAAAGAAGTAAAAACCAAGGGTTTTGTTTTAAATAAGAGTTACTTAAGAAAAGAAAGATTAAGTGAAGGTGAATATCAATGAAAGGAGTTTTTATCTAAAAGATTCAAGAATTGGATAATGTTTTCAAAGTAATGAAACGCGAGAGATTTGTCGAGGCAAGAATATAAAATTAATTTTTTTTAGAATCGATGGAGTGATTTAAATAAAAAGATTTTAATAAATGTTTTATAAATCTAAACAGCGATTTTAACGCTGCTGTTATAATAAATATTTTGTAAATCTAAACAGCGATTTTAACGCTACTGTTATAATAAATATTCTATAATTCTAGACAACGATTGTAACGCTATTGTTAAAATAAATGTTTTATAAATCAAATATTAGGAAACAACGATTATAACGCTACCGTTATAATCAAATGTTTTTCCGTAAAAGGATTGTATTCTTAGATTGAATTCAATAGTAGAGTAAGCGATGTTTTGTTTGGAGTTGTGAGCTTTGCCTATTTCAAAGTTAAAAATGTTGTTCAGTTAAGGTCTGAGAGGTAATTATACCCCAACTTGACTGACTGCATGATGGACGGAGAAATGTTTAAGGTTCGGTAGCAAGGATTGGTTTGTGATATCATTAGTTAACGAATGATTTATGGTTTGAGTTATAATAACGATGTTTTATAACATCGCGCTAATTAAAGGATTTTGAAATGTTTTCCCCAAATAAAATAAGAAATATTTTCTACACGTAGAAAATGAAATGAATTGGTCAACTAGAATTTAAGAAATGGAATATAGAAATATTTTCAGATATTAATAAAGTATATTTTCTAATATAGAAAATAAGGAATCGTGAATATATATATATATATAATTGTTTTCTAACTGGAATAAGAGGTATTTTCTCGAATAAAGCAATTATAATATTTGATTTGTTTCCCAAAGAATATGAGAGACCGAACAAGTTTTATGAAATATCTGGGAAAAAGATAAGTAAATGGGAAATTGGATAAATGATATATTTATAGGAATTAATTTATAGGGGACAATGTTGTTTGATGGTGGATCGATGGAACCTCCATTTGAAAATAGGACCGTTGATTGTATGGATGTTTCTTTGATAGTTAAATCACCAACTATCAAAGTTTTGATTTATTTTATACCTCCGTTGTCAATACGGAGAGACCGGAATCAGATTTAATATCTGAAAACCACTCCGTATTGGTATAAGCGTTATGAATCAACTTATGCTGAAGATAATGAAGACGGAGTAAAATGCAAAGGCTGTTCTGTTAACCCTAGGTAGAAATTGCCCAAAATGGATTAATAGAACGGTGCCTTCGGTTTGTCCGGACCCAGGACAACTTGTAAGGACGAGTCTCTGACAGAGTATTTCCAAAGGGATTACATACGTTGATTCCTTCAAACATACGAAGTTGGTGGCAAAGAAGGGAAACTTCTTAAGCCTAACAATCTGAGTATTTTTGTGGGAATCAATTAGTGATTTCCGATGGATCTAATGATGTGGCATTCAAAGTGAATGGTGGCCAAATGTTCTGGAAGATAATTCAAACCTCAAGCCTCACAACCGGGAATTGACACAAATCGGGCAGGCAGCATGACTTTGTGGGTCGCTCCCATTAGGATGTATAATCACCTATCTAGAGGAATTCTATTTGCTTCTTTAATCTATCGATGCTGCCCCTTTCGGGAAACGGTTGCTGATTCCAACCGTTGGTGATATACATTCGATACACTCAAGCGAAATGAGTGGTCGGTCATGTGTGGGCCGGTTTGCAAGACGTTCTTGTTGAACCCCAGTGTATCCTCTCTAGAGTATACTGATTGGAAGGTGGTTCCATACCTTGTCATGTTGGAAATCCAATCTCCAATAAGCGCCCTGCAGTTTTTGATTTTATATTATATATGGAGCGTGAGATGCAAGCATTCCGCTATATTCTATTTATTTTATTTAGAAACTATTATAATATCACCAAATTTTGATATCAAAATGTTTTGGGTTATCGTAAGGTAAAAACCATCTGTGTTTATGTGTGGATCTGTCTTACGATTATCATTTCTTTCGAAAGGATTTTTGAAAGTTAAACCAATGGTTGGAGTTTACTCACACCAGTCCCATGACTGACCTAGAGTTTATTTTGTTTGTTTTCCTAAACTCTTGGGTGCCCAAATTTGTACGGGCAGTCAAGTAGTCGGGATTTTACAGATTCATTTGGAGGAGCTAGAAGCAGGAGGCTTCATCAATTAGCTATAGACTATCGTTTTTTTCTTCGCTGTGTACTGTGTTGTATCTGGAAACAGGTGTTGATAACTGTTCCAGGAATAACTATTATGCTCTGATAATGGTATGTATTACACAGTTACTGATTTGTATTCAAAAGTTATGTTGTATAATATATTTTATTCGTTCCGCTATGAGAACTGTGTTCTTCGTTTTCTTCTATTCTAAATTTTCTTTCTTTCTACTTCTCATCCTCTAACTTCTTTCTAATAATGATTCGTATTTCTGTGTAATTTGGATTGGACGTATGGTGTTATTAGTTGACTCAGAGAGTACGGAAATTCGGGCTGTTACAAAGTGTTTGTAAATGGAAAATAATTAAATATATGAGAATTTTTAAATCCTGGGAGATTTTAAATTGTTTTAAAGCATTGTAAAATGGTATATTGAAATATATTTCAAAATGGAGATGTTGTAAGGTGATTTTTAAAAGTGATATAGTATTGAACTCACTTCGGCCGCTGGAAAATAGATTCCGATGTTGATCCGGTCATCATCGGTGTTCATTTTCGAGTTTCTAAGTGACAGATTACTACCAAAGATTTTGTTTTTGAATTGATTTGAGAAAAGCAAGTGTTTGAATCCTGAAAAGGAAAGTTTGATTTTCGATATGGTAAACTGTTTAAAATTCCCAGGGAAAGATTGTTGAATTAAAAGTTGGAAAAGCAATTGGAATTAAATTGAAATCAATTATGTGAAAATTTAATTGAATTAGAATATAATGATATCGAGTAAGTTGAATTATTGAGTAAGAATTTTGAATTGAGATTGGAATTGGAGTTTGGATGGAATTCGACTTAGGTATAAGCGAATGGTTGGATTTGTGGTTAAAAATAGATTGGAATTTGATTGGGATGACATGGGTATATGCTGAATTAACAGCAGATGGAAAGACATAATGATATGCCCGACAAAAAGGTACAATTTTATATTTCTATTGGATATGAGATTTATGAGTCGAATTGGCAAGCCGCTTGGCTGTTTGATTTTCTTTTGGGATGGAGAAGGCCCAGAGAGGCGAGTTGTAGTTGTACTGTTGGACCAATACAAAGGAGGTGCTGGCGAAATTTTTCGAAAAGTTAAGGTGTTAGAAAATTTTCAGGATTTTTGAAAATTTTCGTTGGTAAGAATTAATTAATATTTTAATTGAAATTAATTGGTTCAGTGAAACTGGTGTTAAGAGGTAAACAAATAATTTTTACCCAGTTGGTGGAGATTGTCTTCTACCTTATCAATTTCGGGGACGAAATTATTTTAAGGGGGAAAGAATGTAACGACCCGTATTTTTACGAAAAATAATTAATTAATTTAATTATTTAAATAGTGATTCAGAAAATTTAAATGGTCGTTGAATTAAATAATATTGAATATTTAATTAAAATAAATAATAGAATAATATATTTAATTTCTGAAATAGTCAGAAATAGCGGAATTCACAATATTGTGTGAATTGGACCACTTATAATATATAATTCAGTTTGGAGTTGAACTATTTTAACGAATATATTATATAAATGACAATTGAACGTATAATTATATTATAATTAAAATCGAGCCCGTAATGGCGTGGCAGTTAGCTATTTGGCGATTCTAACTTTAAATGAATATACAGAATCCATTTTAAATCGGATTTCTGTGAAACAAGAAACGTTCAGAGCTGGTGAAGTATATTTTTCTAGTGGAAGAGAAAAATCTGGATTTCATCGTGTAGATTTTGATTTATGGTTAAATCAAATTTTCGAAAAGTCGCTATGGAGTTCCTTTATAATTTATATTGATTTATTTATATTTTTAAATGGATTTAAATTATAAATCGAATATTGATGTAACCCTGGATTTGGAATATAAAGTTATAAATCCAATTGGAGCTATACGATATTCTGTGTGAGTATATATACGATAATATAAATTTATTTATATTTAATTTAGTTGTTTTTAAATATATTTATATATTTAAATGGGTTATCTAGAGCTTTAAAAATAGCCAGTTTTGCAAACGACCTCCATTTTCGATGAAACTAATTTTGTTGGATCCGCAATATTAAATTATTGCTAGATTTCAATTTTTGTTATTTTTGGGGTCAGTATGTGGCCGTACGGATTTTTAATATGAAAAACAGTCAGTATTTTGACGGTTAAAAATACGCTGTGTGAGCAAACGGAGTAGGTATTCGACGAAACCAGCTTCGTTAGGTCCGTAATGTCAAACTCTAGCCGCGTGTCCATTTTCATGATTTTTGGATATCATGTGTGATCATGAGGATTTTTAAATGATAAATACAACAACGGTTGCTTAAAAATCAATATAAAATTCAATAAAAAAAATATTATAAAAATCCTATAAATTACCCTTAAATATCTCTGAACCTAAATTATTCACTTCTCTGGTCAACGCACAAATCCGCCGTTGCCATCCTTCTTTTTCCAAATGAAACGATGAAGTTTAAAAATCAAAATAAATCCAAAGAAACACAAATAAAATCCTAAAAAAAATGCAAAATCGATTTCTGTGTGTCCGCTAAAGCTTTTACTTCTTTCACCGAGAGTTTAGCATGGCGCGACGGTGTTCTTCAGGTGTTGGAAATGGACGCAGCGATCTAGGGTTAAGCTATTTGAAGGATAAGAGCAGCGATTCACTCATTCGAGTTTAGATTTGGATTCAGTGTGATGAATAGCACGGTGTGGACATTTTCGGGAAGAAACGGTGATAGAAAGTTTTGATCATTGACTGGGCAGTGGGTGAAAGCCTCGACGTCGGATTTCTGTGCAGATGGACGAAGGCGAAGTGGCGGTGACCAGTGAGTGCGATTTTCAATGAGGAGTTCAACGGCGAAGAATGTAGTTGGGTTCATAATGAAACAAAGGTGCGGTGTGAGTTTGAAATCGTGGTAATGGAGGTTGGAAGAAACTGATGGAGTCGGGATATTTTCAGCATGGAAGAGGAGTACTGTAGATGGCGGGTTGGGACTTGAGGATGGGTTGGGCTTGGTTGTGGTGAGGCCCAAACAATTAATATAATTCAAAGTTTAGTTTAAGTTATTATAAAATGTATGCAAACTTGTGTAATGAATATCTTTTCCATACGGTACCAGAATTCAACGAAATAAGATCCGTCGGGATCGTATGGACGGTAACTACACAATGGAACTGGTTGGGAGAGAATTGGAGCTCATTACAATTTATAGTAAAATAAATTTCCGTCTGAATCAAGCGATGGTTATTGTTATTAACGATGATCGTCTAATGTGAGTAAAACTCACCAACTCTATCAGTTCATATTTTTATAACGTATATTTAGAACTGATAAATGATGATTGATTTCTGTGTATTGACTGTTTGGTTGAACTGCTAAGTAATTGGTTGAAATTATAGATTTGGTTATATATATATATATAAGTAAATGTATATATATAAATTGATTCTTCTTAGAAGAATATTTCATAGTGAAATGAAATTGATGTTAACTGTATTGTTTAACATCTGTGGATGCAGGGAAACAGGTTGGAGGGATCCAACTGGATTCCTCAATATTTATAATACTGTTGTTTTTCATATATTGAAATATATGATGTGATATATAATCTCTGTTGATTATGTGTGTTTGAATGATATCAATCATTATTATTTGGTATTTTAGATACCGTAAGAAATACTGGGATGTAGAAAAGGGGATTTTCAAAGTGTATTTTGAAATGAATTATTTATATAAAATCAATGGATTTTATATATAAAAGAAAAAGGATTTTATAAAAGAAAATAATTATAAAATCAAAGGATAATTAAAATAGGAAAAGATATATTTATTTAGAAAATAAATAAAGTTATAAAAGGAAATATTTGAGAAACAAATAGAAAAGGGAATATTTGTAAACCATTTACAAGTAGAATCGAAAAGGAAATATTTGTAAAACATTTACAAATAGATTATAAACAGAAATATTTATCTATGAAATAGATAGAGTTATAAAAGGGAAATATTTATTTAGAAAATAAATAGATTATAACAAGAAATACTTGAAAAATGAATAGAATTGTATAAAAAGAGAATTTTACACTAGGAAGGTTTAGACTCGTGCTTCGCACACGGGTATAACAAAATATGAATTCAGGGTGAACATTTAAGAGAAATCTGTTTTAATAGATAAAGTAAGAAGATTAATTTATAAATAAGGTTTTATAAATTAAGTAAAATATTTATCATTGGATAAATAGAATATATAAGTCCAGACTTACATAGAGAAGTAAGAATCGATTTCAACATCGATATTTGAAACTGAATATGGACAAAGAGTAGATTGGATAGGGTTAACCAGTTAGAGTTAACCAGTTAGAGTTAATCAGTTAGAGTTAATCGATTAGATTTAAATCGAACTAGAGTTATTCAAATAGAGTTAATCGAATAAGAGATAGTCGAATATAGTTTATTCGAAAGGAAATATCGAATATAGTTTATTCGAAAGAAGTTATCGAATATAGTTTATTTGAAAGAAGTTATCGAATATAGTCTATTCGAAAGGAATTATCGAACATAGTTTATTCGAAAGGAGTTAACCGAATATAGTTTATTCGAAGAAAGGCGTTAGTCGAATATAGTTTATTCGAAAGAAGATCATCAAATATAGTTTATTCGAAGGAGAGATTATCGAATATTAGTTATTCGAAGAGAGTTAATCGAATATAGTTTATTCGAAGAAAGGAGTTAGTCGAATAGAGATTATTCGAAAGAGGGTTATACGTGAAATTCGATTATATCGAATTCGGGAAAGTTCTATTCACTTTCCATTTTAATCAAGATTTATTTATTTATTAATAAATTTTTTATTTGTTTATTTGTCCAAATTAATAAATAAAAGTTATACTTGAAGTTAGGTATTTCAGAAGTAGGGATTATAACGTTATCATTATAACCAATGTTTTTCATAAAAGAATTAGATTCATAAACTAAATCTAAGAGTTACGTAAGGAAGTTTGTTAACGATTTAAAAGGTGAACCTTGTCTGTTTCGAAGTTAGAAATGTTGTTCAGTTAAGGTATGAGAGGTAGTTATACCCCAACTTGATTAGCTTCGTTTTTAACTAAGGGATGGTTACGGTTCGACAGTGAAGATTGGTTAAGTGAATTTAGTTAATGAGTATAATGGTTTGAGTTGGCATAGCGATGTTTGATTTAAACATCTGTTTAAATCCAATGTAGGAGTTTTGGGAAATGTTTTTCGAATAAGAATCAAAAATGTTTTCTAATATAGAAAATAGTAAACGGAAATGTTTTCCAATGTTAATTACGTATATATATTTTCTAAATTTAGAAAATAAGAAATGTTGAATATATGGAAATAGGAATAGGGAAATGAATAAATTTATGAACTAAAGAGATTATGTTAAACGATGATTTGATCGATATAATTTCCATCTGGAAGTAATATCATTGTTTGCACACGTGTTTTTCTTTGATAGTTAACTTACCGACTATTGGAGTTTTTGACCATTTTTCCGTTGTCAATACAGAGAGACCGGGATCAGATTCATTATCTGAAAACCACTCTGTATGGCATTAGCGTTGCGAATCAAATATGACGAAGATAATTGAAGACGGTGTTATGCAAGGGTGGCCCTATTTACAGAATAGTGCCTTCGGATTGTCCAGTCCCAGGACAACATGTATGGACGAATGTCTGACAGAGCATATCTGGTGGATCACGTAAGTTGATCATTTCAAACGTATTTACGTTGGTGGCGGAGGAATTCGTTTCTCTTAGCTTATACCCGTGGTATTTTTGGGGAAATCAATTTGTGATTTGACGAGTATGACGATGTGGAATTCAAAGTAAATATAGATGTGATATGTATAATAGCACTTATGACCTCAATCTTCATCAGCTGGAAATGACAGAAATCGGGCAGGCAACATGGCTAAGTGGGCCGCACCCAATTAGGGTATATTGTCACCATCTAGAGAATATTCATATTTGTTACTTCTTTTCGCTTCTGTATCTCCTAGGAACGGTTATGTTGCTAACAACCATAGGTGACAATATATTCGATACACTCAAGAGAAATGAGTGGTCGGTCATGTGTGGCCGAGTTACAGATGTTCTTGTTGAACTCCAGTGTATCACTTCTAGAGTACACTGATCGGAAGGTGGATCCATACCTTGTCATAGTTGGAATCCATACCCCAATAAGAGATCGCAATTTTGATTGTATATTATATATGTAGAGCGTGAGATGAAAGCGTTCTACTAGATTGCTATCTACTTGATCTAGACATTATTATAATATCAGACAAGTATCGTTTTAGAAAAATATTTGGGTTATCGTAAGGTAAAAACCATCTGTGTTTATGTGTGGATCGATCTTACGATTATCTTTTGGTTCAAAAGGATTTTTGAAAGTTAAATCAAATGATTTGGGTTTACTCACACCAGTCACATGACTGACCCAGAGTTTTATTTTGTTTTGTTTTCCCTAAACTCTTGGGTGCCCAATTTTGTATGGGCAGTCAAGTAGTCGGGATTTACAGATACTTGAAGAGCTGGAGCAGGAGGCTTCAGGATTATATAGATTGTTATTTCCGCTATATTGTAAGTGTTATACTCTAATAATGGTATTGTATACAGATACTGTTTTATTTCAAGGTTATGTTATGAAATATATTTATTCGTTCCGCTGTGAGATACGTGTTTACTCTGATGTTGTATATTCTTCTTCTTCTATTCTAAGTTTCTATCTTATCTATCCTCACCCTCTAATTTCTTTCATGGACTATCCTGTATTTCCGATGCTTGAATAGTTGACATTGAGTTTATGTCGGTTACTCAGGATCGCGAAAACCCGGTTCATTACATTCTTGCTTATTAATTTCAGTCATATAACTTAACCCATTATGTTTATTAATAAGCCCACGACATGTTATTCTCTATATTGTGGCCTAAGGTTTGTAACCCACAACCTCTTTTATATTCTTGTTTGATTTCACAATAACATGTTCTACTTAATATGTTATTAAGTATCTCTTAGTTCACATGTTTTCCAATCAACATGTCACTTACCACTTATGATTAAATAACTTATTTCATTTCATAAATTTTCCTCATTCTTCTTATTTAATCATAATTCCATTTCCACCGTTTTTACAACTTATCGTTGTTTACTTATTAACTTAGTTCTATTAACTAAGGCCCATTAATAATTTTCTCTACCCATTTACTATAACCTATGTTATAATTTCCTCTTGTCCCTAGGACAAGCCTAACCATTCTTATCAACGGGTTTCAAACTTCCAAGCTTACGGGTAACTTAATTTGTAATCTAAGTACAACTTCTTATATTTCATATATTTTCCCCCTTTTTCTCAACTGGCTTCTAGTTTTCCCTATTTACTTTATTTACTAATGCTTACTTGCAATGACGTTCTCAAAAACAGGTTATCTAGGGAAATACATCACTTTTCCTTCGCATCACACTAACTCAGTCCACTACATCGCTTCCTTTCTTATTTTCTGAATTAGACATTTAATTACTATTATAGCCATTTATTCATATCTTGTTGTATACATATATATATATATATGTACATACATATGCCTAGACCTCTCACATTAAGCCTACACTTGTGGACGCTGGATTTGCCGGGTGGGTCTAGGCAGACTTCTACCACAAGTCGACTTAACCTCGTGTCTAAGGCGTTACAGTTTCAAATTATTGTGTATTTAGGCATGTTCATATTTTAATAGTTATCCCTTTTTCCATGTAAATTTTTGGCATATTATCCTCTTCATATGTTTACTGTAATCCAATTCACATGTCGCCAAGTTATACCTAGATTTTGGTGCATGTCCCTTTTAACATGTATTTAATTCTAATTTTTGACATGTACGCATTTAATCAGGTAATTATTCAAATCTAGCAAGTTACATGTCAATTACTCAATAATATGTAACAAGTAAATCATGTAGTTACAATCACTGAATTGGCTATTCATATCCTAACAAGTTTACTTTCTCCAACAAGTAAAAATTCAATACTTTAGCCAATTCAACATAGGAATTTCGTGACATATTCATATTAACATTTTAACTCATTACAATAGCAAATTATAATTAATTTGGCAATTTTACAATTAATAAAAATGGGAATGATAAACAATTATGTACCATTATCTAAAATAATATGGCTTAAATCCACTCACCTCGTAAGCTTTCCAAATCCTAGATCTGGTCTAGATCTGATCTTCCATGATTTTCCTCTAATTGAATTCAGAACCTAATAATCATGGATTTACTATTTTTTTCTAAAAGAGAAAGGGAAAAGAAAAGGGAGGAAAAATTGAATAGATCGTATCTGGAACGTTACCTTGCTTTTCACGTAATTCTGAACGCCTAAAAAAAACATCAATCTCTTCCCTCCAGATCTTAATTTAAGATTTTTTATTTATAAGTCTAAATTTCTAAATATATTTGAGGAGAGAGAGTAATGGCAGAGCTCCAGCGTAGCTGCCAAATTATGAGGTTTAGGGTTAGGTCTAAGGTCTTATTTATAGGTGTATGGAGCAACTAGGACCCTCAGATTTGACCAAAAGCTATCAGAATCATCCAGAAACTCAAAAACCCTAATCTGCTAAAACCTGTGGCAGGTGGGTAGACCCACCCTTGAGGGTGTCGACCCCGTTTTCGACCCACCCTTGAGGGTGTCGACCCACCTGGGCGGGAAATCTACCGCCTTTTGAAATTTTGAATTTTGAACCGATTTTCAAATTTCTGGACTCATTTTTGAATTTCTGGACCTAATATATATATATATATATATATATATATATATATGCATATATCCTTCTTGCGCGTATACAAATTTCAAACCTCGATAACTTCTTTATACAATGTCTGATTTTCGCAAACCAGGTATCTACTTTGACCAGAATTTTGAGACGGACGTAATGGCGCAATCCGCTTTACTTAATTATGAATATTTAATTAAGTTATTCTTATTTTATTATCTTGAGTTAAAAATGCAGGGTGTTACATTCTCCCAGCCTTAGGAAATTTCGTCCCCTAAATTTAATAAGGGTAAAATCAATTAACCCTTGCATAATATACATCCATCATGTGTGCATCCAATTTTTGCAAACATTGTGCACTTGTGCAAAGTGAAGTACAACATAATAATACATGTATGCCTAAGCGGTACCTCCTATGTGTATGCAAATTTTCTTTAAAAAAATTAGATGCTCACATCCTAAATTACCGGCAGTTCTACATGAATGCAATATTTTGAAAATCAAAAAGTTTTTTCACCCAAATTTTCCTACACTCTTACTGAGTAAGAGCATAGTTCATCCAATTGTTGCATCCATAATCCTACCAACCAACTTTATTTTCCAAATTTCAGAAAAATCTAATTTTCTAAATTTGATCTCTTATGTTACGAAAAAGTGGAAAATGGAAAACTCTGCATCTCCCGCTTTTCTTTTTCAACCTTTTTCTAACCGTACTTAGATTTTTATGTAACTATTTATAAAGATTCCCTATTTTCCTATCCAAGCACAGCCCACATAAGTAAATTTTCTTTGTTGCTGATTTTCTTTTTCATCATATCTTGGAAAAAAATTCTTATTCATTTTTCTCATAATTTTCCATTTTTTTGTTGCTTTACTGAATTTTTTGTTTCCTTTTTAGTTATACTAATTTTCTTTTCATAGCTTATTTAATCATCTGATCTTAGTTTAAATCTAAATAAGCCTCTAGTTTTTCAACTAAAATAGGAGAACAGACACCCTACACAGCTACTACTAAGGGCCAAAAATCTTGGGACTATGCCCTCCTATGTCAGAAAAGTCCAAACCATGGGATCCATGACAAGTTCAGGTGTTACCCTATCTTACAAACAAGAACAATATAATGGAACGATCCCAACCGAGATGTAGTAACGGGTTTTACCCTAACCTGAAAATTAGTAAAAGGGTCTAAACACTTACTTGCCCCTTTTTCTATCTTGTAGTCGCCACTAGTCCTAGCTTTGTACCAACAATTATTTCAAGCAACATCCTAGACTTTCCAATGCTTACGCATTCTACGGGAACCCACTATTATTCCAAGATAATTCTTACTATTTACTTTATAGCCTCAAAACTTTTCCCGTCTTTCCTAGGCAATAATCCTTACCTACTCCATACTTTTTAAAACATGGTTTGGCCCTTTTTCTTCCAAAAATTAAAAGTGCCAAAACTTCATTTTCCTCATGAAAACTTTCTTTTGCCAAACCATAAAAACAAGTCATCTTAAAAATGTAAATTATCATTCATTTTTTTTTCAAATCACAAAACTGGAGTAGATACGGACAACTATTTTCTCCGTCGGGTATATGACTTGTTCTTACCTATGAGGTCGGTTTAGTCTCTTACTACAAGGTGCAAACATCCACTCTATTCTTAATTTCTACACTTATTTTGTCCACCCAACAAAATTATCTTAAAATAATCTATCAAAAAGGGTTGTCATAAGAATAGAGATTTAAAATCTTTCTTTATTAAAAACACTTTTATGAAATATAATAAGAAAACTAGCGAGCTATACATGCTCGATAATATGCACCTTTTTCTAAGAGAATTTTTCTTTAAAACTCAATATGTGTACTTCTTTACATATTTTAAAATTATAACTTTTAAGATTAAAACTTGAAAACACCATAAACCATTTTCCCAAAACTTTGATAATTTCAAGTTCTTAAAAGTTAATAATGGGGTTAGACTCAAAGCGGATTTCCAATTCCTCTAGGATTTCTTAGACACTCCCCGAGGTCAATTCTCTCAACTATATATATATTCCTAATCCATTTTTCTCTTTTTAACCTTTTCCAATTTATAAGGTTTTCAAACCCACTAAACCAAAATACTAATCATATGGGATTCACTTTCCTTCCTTACAAAGTACATTTTACACTCTTTACCCAAATTACCTAAGGGTCTCAGATTTCCATATTCTTTCCTTTAGTGTACAAGATAAGCATCCCATTTATTACCATATTATACTTTTTCTATTTGGTGGGTTCCTCTATGGATCTAGGTATTTATTGAAAAGTCTGAGTGTGTACGACTTGTGCAGGATCTTTAATATGGCTATGCGGAATGTATGTGATAACTTAAGCTATTCAATAGTTATGCAAATAAATATTCGCAAACAATATATATATCACAAATAATTATAAATGCACTAAAGTAAAGTAGAGTAACGACACCAGAATTTTTATACTGGTTCGGACCTCCAGTCCTACGTCCAGTCCCGAAGCTCCTCTTCGGCTTTTCACTAAACAACACCCTCGCTTCACCCGGAGGAACAGGTTCACAACTACTTGACTTACGGGCTACAAGTTTACCCACTTGATTTCACGGGCTACAAGCTTACCCACTTGATTTCACGGGCTACAAGCTTACCCACTTGATTTCACGGGCTACAAGCTTACCCACAAGACGATTACAAGAGTTTGACCTTGAATGTGTTCTTTCTTCAACACTGATTAGTCAATGATTGGGTACAACCTTCCTATAATCTTATCCTCAAATATATATATTGATGTTTGCAAAGATTTGGAAGTGGATTATCGAGTTGAATCACAAGTGTGTTAAATATGCTTGGAGATTCAAACGATAACTGTATGCTTTTGAGTGCTTTTAGAATGCTAAGAATAATACAATATAGATCAGAGAATGGAGAGAAAATTCGGTTATTTGATTGATTGAAAATTGATGTATTTATAGTAATTGAGAAGTTGCAATTGTTGGTGAAAAGTTGCAATCAAAAGAAATGATTTTAAATGAAGAGAAATGGATGCAACTTTTCAAGAAAGAAGATGACTCTTCATGAAATTCAAAAATAGGTCGACAGGAAAAATTAATAGGTTGGCAGGTTTTTGACCGTTATTTCAAAAAACTGTTGAACTGTTAATTTTAACAGGTTGACCTGTTAAGTTTAAAAAGCTGTTGACCTGTTAATTTTAATAGGTTGACAGGTTTTTGTCAACATACATAAAAAATGAGTTTTCATGTATATTTTTGAAGAGAATAAGAAGTATGATTATTTGAGGATAGATTTTAACATAAATAACTCTAAATAACCATCTTCTAACCTATAAAACATTGAATCTTCTTTTTGTCGATCATGAAGCTCCTTCTTGTCATTAATCAAAATAAGCATTGAAACCGTTGACTCAACATTCTCCCCCTTTTTGATTGATGACAATATAGCTTGATATTTTAATCTTTATTGCTATCTCCCCCTGTATATAAGCTCTGTCTCCCTTTAAACATCTATATATCCATAATCTTAGCTCCATGTCATGATTTTCATTGATCTTTATTTTGTTGTTATCAATCAAAATTCTCGTGTCTCAACATTTATATATAATATATTTATATTTTAAAAAATACAAATACATTCACTCAATATAGGAATCCTAAACCTAAGCTATGATACCAGATGTAACAATCCGAATTCCGACAGACCAATTTTTTTTTTCAAAATTCCAATCCATCGAAACTCGGATTGGTTTGCTCTGGTATCCCGTAGAAAAGACAAAGACATAAAATATGTCAGAGCTCAGAAAATATCTCACAGCGGAATGGATAAAATATAATATAATCAAAATATAGCCTTACCGTATTAATAATACTGCCCAACCAGTATCCAAGGCTATCATGTCCCTGCCACAAATCTAACCTGCGAGAATGTTATGAGGAGGGGGTCAGAACACAACTTCTGGTGACTGGATTTAAACTATACAATTTGGATAATCCTACATATACCGTTCAATCATATTTTCTTATTTATTAGGTTACTTGGGTTATCAGCACTCAAGGCTAACACACACGTCGTACCCATTTACTTTCCAGTGGATTAACCTAATATAGTATATATATAGCTACCCCCAATATTTAGGTACACCCCATGGTACCCCACCCGCACGATCTCCACCGTAACATTATCGAAATATACGCAGTCCCTCATGCTATGCTGTAGTGATGTACGGATTTCTTTATAACAATGTTACGTTTCGCATATATCTGTCACTACTATGCTACGCAAACGTACGGACTGCCACCTTTGTTCGAATCAGAATTCATACCGGATAATGTCCTCAAGTCTACGATACACCACCCGGAGCTGACATGCATGTATCTAGACTGTCCCCCATACGTATCTTCAATTGTAGCTCGATGCCTCAATCGCACATCCTCTAATGTGCACCGAGTTCCATGGCAGGGCGATACAAGAAACATGGAACACGGTCGGGATCCTTTCCATACCCGCACAGGCCCGCCTTTAACAGCCTCGAAATACAGATATCCCTAGGGTCTGTTTTCACGGTGGCTATGGCCCCATCTCGGCCCCTCCCTCAACTAGTAAAGACTACAAGAGCTAAGCGATTACTCCTACGCAAACAATCTAAACATCCATGTGGCGTCTCCCTTCAACCCCTTACCCCGATAGTGAAGGGTGAATGGTAACTTGGGTTTAGCTCTAGTATTTTTGCATCTCACTGGTTTCCGATGACAAGTATCTGACGATCTACTATCCTTGTTGGTCATGACCCTCCGCCTCCCCATTGAGGAAACCATCGAATCACCCTGGTGTCACCATGTCACAGCATTCTAACTGCATAGCTATTTCTGTAGTCAAGGCCCACCCACCTAGTAGTTACGCGCAGACCCAACCTCTGGGAGCACAGCCTAAATCATCTGTCACCGCATAGAGGACCACTAAGAGCACCTTACGTATCTCAGGAAGCCGCGTGCTACCCCTTCCAGTTCTTCGGAGCCGTCGGAGCAATCAGATGAATGTACGCTCCCCTCGTGCCTTATAACACCACGATGATCTACCCCGTTGGGTTATTCACCCTCAAACGTGCAGATTAGTCCAAGCGCCTCAATTTAATATGTTGTTAGACCCTATGTCTAAACATTCTTTTACGCGCTTGCATCACCTCATCAGGTTTCCAGTTAACTTGGTGATTCCAATTCATATTCAATTCTTAATCAAGTTACCAAGTTCTTCTTGCTTATTAATTTTAGTCATACAACTTAATCCATTAAGTTTATTAATAAGCCCACGACATGTTATTCTCTAGATTGTGGCCCAAGGTCTGAAATCCACAATCTCTTTTATATTCTTGTTTGACTTCATAGTAACATATTCTACTAAATATGTTATTAAGTATCTCTTAGTTCACATGTTTTCCAATCAACATGTAACTTACCACTTATGATTAAATATAACTCGTTTCATTTCATAAGTTTTCCTCCTTCTTCATATTTAATCATAATTCCATTTCCATCGTCTTTACAACTTATCGTTGTTTACTTATTAACTTAGTTCTATTAACTAAGGCCCATTAATAAGTTTCTCTACCCATTTATTATAACCTATGTTATAATTTCCTCTTATCCCTAGGACAAGCCTAACCATTCTTATCAACGAGTTTCAGACTTCCAAGCTTACAGGTTACTTAATTTATAATTAATTACAACTTCTTATATTTCATATATTTTCCCTGTTTTTCTCAACTGGCTCCTAGTTTTCCCTATTTACTGATTACTTAATTTACAATTAAGTGTCCCTTCTCTCATTTCGCTAGTTATCCCGTTTCCTTGATAGTTTATTGTAACCTAAGTTATAATCTTTACTTTGTCCCTTGGACAAGTCCACCTATTATACAACACTTTCATTAATGTTATTTATTTATAATAGGTTATTATCATTCCCCTTTTAAACCATTTACTGTTGTAAGCCATTATTCTTCATTTACTATAGAATATATTCCTTATTCTATTTAAGGAAAATACTTCATGCCCCTTATCAGTTTGATAGAAGGAATCAGTGATTTATTTTCATAACGTATTCCCATCTAAATTCGTGGTAGAAAGTAATTTCTTTACTTTTCTTACTTTATTTACTATGGCTTACTAGCAACCACGTTCTCAGAAATAAGTTATTTAGGGAAATACATCACTTTTCCTTTGCATCACACTAACTCAGTCCACTACATCCATTCCTTTCTTATTTTCTGAGTTAGACATTTAATTACTATTATTGCCATTTATTCATATCTTGTTATATATATATATATATATGTACGTACATATGCCTAGACCTCTCACATTAAGCCTACACTTGTGGACGTTGGATTTGTCGGACGGGTCCGGGCAGACATCTACCACAAGCCGACTTAACCTCTGTCTAAGGCGTTACAGTTTCAAATTATTGTGTATTTAGGCACGTTCATATTTTAATAGTTATCCCTTTTTCCAAGTAAATTTTTGGCATATTATCCTCTTCATATGTTTATTGTAATCCAATTTACATGTCGTCAAGTTATGCCTAGATTTTGGCGCATGTCCCTTTTAACATGTATTTAATTGTAATTTTTGACATGTAAGCATTTAATCGGGTAATTATTCAAATCTAGTAAGTTACATGTTAATTACTCAACTATATGTCACAAGTAAATCATGTAGTTACAATCACCGAATTGGCTATTCATATCCTAATAAGTTTATTTTCTCCAACAAGTAAACATTCAATACTTTAGCCAATTCAACATAGGAAGTTCGTGACATATTTATATTAACATTTCAGCTCATTACAACAATAAATTATAATTAATCTGGCAATTTCACAATTAAATAAAAGGGGAATGCTAAATGATTAAGTACCATTATCTAAAATAATATGGCTTAAATCCACTCATCTCGTAAGCTTTCCAAATCCTAGATCTGGTCCAGATCTGATCTTCCATGATTTTCCCCTAATTAAATTCAGAACCTAATAATCATGGATTTACTATTTTTTTCTAAAAGAGAAAGGGAAAAGAAAGAGAAGGAAAAATTGAATTGATCGAATTTGGAACTTTAGCTTGCTTTTCACGTAATTCTCAACGCCTAAAAAACATGAATCTCTTCCCTCCAGATCTTAATTTAAGATTTTCTAATTTATAAGTCTAAATTTCAGAATATAGTTGAAAGGAGAGAGAGAGAGTAATGGTAGAGCTCCAGCGTAGCCACCAAATTATGAGGTTTAGGGTTAGGTCTAAGGTCTTATTTATAGGTGTATGGAGCAACCAAGACCCTCAGATTTAACCAAAAGCTATCAGAATCGTCCAGAAATTCAAAAACCCTAATCTGCCAAAATCTGCCGCAAGTGGGTAGACCCACCCTTGAGGGGTTGACCCCGGTGTCGACCAACCCTTGAGGAGATGTCGACCCACCTAGGCGGGAAATCTACCGCCTTCTGAAATTTTGATTTTTGAACCGATTTTCGAATTTCTGGACCTATTTTTGTATTTCTAAACCTGGGCGGGAAATCAACACATTTTACCAATAGAGATTATCAAATTTGATTCTTCGAACAAATTAGAAACAATGACTTCCCATGTAATAGGCTTCTGCAATTACTCTTTTTTTGTCCTTTTCACAAATTTGTTAAAACTTTTTCAGATTGGAATTAGTGTTCTACTATGTAACCTGTGAATATTAATTTTAGTTTTCCTTCAAATTTGGATTATTGGTTATATTATGACAAACGAACGCCAACTTATATTTGCGACGAGATGCTTATGACCTTCCAACTATTTAATATGGATTTAGCCTAATTCATGTAACACTATTTACTGTGCAATGCTTTTTTTGTAACAAATATTCACAAGACGTTGTGTTGCTACCACAATCAGTGTTTGCATGTTATTTCCTTTTATGTCTGCATCATTTTCCAGTATTTACCATACTTTGGTACGATGTTTCCTTCTATCAATTTATCAACAAACTATCATTTCTGCTTGAATCTAATTTATCTGCCTTACAGTATTTGTTTGCCCAGGCCCAAAGTATATAGACGTGTCTTATATTTTACACTGCAAAGGGAGAACTGCCGCTTCTTTAAAATGTTTCATACCTTCAACTAGGTATGTTATTTAACCGACAATTGTGGTAATTAATCTTGAAAATAATAGTCCCACATTGGGAAATGTTCCACTAAAATCCTGGATATATACTAAGAAGCTACTGTTCACATTAACCAATTGGTTTTGTGAACAAACTAAGTAGCTATCTAAACTACAAATTGCTAACAGTGATATCGGAGCAAGTTTTGAACTAATTCAACTAATACGTATGTTCTTAACCGCCTTATGTGCGCCACTCCATTCAGAATACTATGATCACGTAGATGGCTCAAATACGCCACATGTGAAGGGGGAGTGATGAAAATAATAGTCCCACATTGGTAAATGTTCAACTGAAATCCTGGATATATACTAAGAAGCTACTGTTCACAATAACCAGTTGGTTTTGTGAACAAACTGAGTAGCTATCTTAGCTACAAATTGCCAACAATGTTGAAGGTGCTATAAATTTCTAGAGAATTCTAAAGAATGTTGAAGATGCAACAAATTTCTAGAGAATTCTAAAGATATTAATAAGTTGCCTTATGTATTGTTATTAAATATGTTACTCAATAAATCTAGAATGTTGTATCTAGAAAACCATATTAATAAAAAATTGTAATAAGGTGCCTACAAATATGAGAAGAGGCACATTATTGTTGAGTCAAAGGTTTCATAGCATATTTTAATTAATGACAACATAGAAATAGAGATCATTGACGAGCTGAATTCATATTTATCAAAGTGGAAATCAATGAAGATCATAGTGAAGATCAATGGAAATCATGACATGGAGCTAAGATTATATATATGTAGGTATGGAGTCGTGTTAGATTTATGTTAAAATCTATCCTCAAAGTATAACACGAATGCACAAAACAATTTAGAAATTGAAATTAGCTGGGACTGAAATCTGTATATTTGAGGAATTGAAAAGTCACAGAAAAAGCCCAAACGGTCCAGGCTTCGACCGGGAAAGAGTGCAGAGTGATATAGACTGTGGACCGAGGTCCTCTGGTCCACAGCCAGAAAACGGTCGACCGCCCAAAAGGACCTGTCGACCGGTCCTGTTGTATTTTGTGCATAACAGCTATTTTTTCAAATTCCTGTCTACCTGTTAATTTTGACCTGTCGACCTTTTTTCTTGCTGTAATTTTTCTGAAAGGATGCTTCTTCTTGTGAAGAGATTTCTATTCAATTTCAAGAGAAATGGACACAACTCTTTATAGAAACTCTTCATGAAGGAATGCAACTATTCTACACTATAAATAGACTTGAAATCATACATTCAAATCACCGATTCTTGCTCCGATTTCTGATCTTACTTTCTAAATACCCTTGCATTCTAAAAAGCTCCCAAATTCAAGTTACTTATTGAATCCTTGATAAAATTTCTCATATTTTGATTCAACAAGCAACTAACTTCCTTCAAATCTTCGCATTCAATTCATATACTTGAGGATAAGATTATAGGAAGGGTGTACTCAATCGTTGACAAATCAGTGTTGAAAGAAGAACACAATCAGAAGTCAAACTCTTGTAATTGTCCTGTGTGGGTAAGCTTGTAGCCCGTGAAATCAAGTGGGTAAGCTTGTAGCCCGTGAAATCAAGTGGGTAAACTTGTAGCCCACAAATCAAGTAGTGTTGTGAACCTGTTCCCCCGGGTGAAGAGAGGGTGTTGTTTAGTGAAAAGCCGAAGAGGAGCTTCGGGACTGGACATAGGACTGGAGGTCCGAACCAGTATAAAAATCCTGGTGTTGTTACTCTACTTTACTTTACTTTACTGCATTTATAATTATTTGTGATATATATATTGTTTGCGAATATTTATTCGCATAACTATTGAATAGCTTAAGTTATCACATACATTCCGCATAGCCATATTATAGATCCTGCACAAGTCATACACACCGACTTTTTCAATTGGTATCAGAGCAAGGTGTTCTAGAGATCGTAACAACATCCTAGAACAAATGGCAATAAAGAAATCTAGTCAAGGCATTAGAAAATGGAAGAGCAACAAAGCAGAATCAGGAGAGCAAGGAAACAAATGTCTCATGGCAAAAGTCAGATCACAATCGGTATGTACAGATTCTTTATATAAAGATCTTTTGTTAAACCATGAGAAATTATTGAAAGAATTTAAAACTTTGAGCAAACTCAATATTGTCATTATAGCTAAGTCAAAAATTTGCGAGCAAGAAAATTCCAAATTAAAAGAATATAACAATGTTCTTTTAAAGGAAATCGATCTTTTGCAAAATAGAAATAAATCTTTAGAAGATTCTTTAAATAATTCTAGTTCTTTAATTTCGTCTCTTGAAAAAGAGAATGGAGCTTTAACTGAAAAGAATTTAGAACTATCTAAAGAATGTGAGTTTTTAAAGGTGAATAATAATATTTTGCAAAATGAAATTTCTGACTCAAAAGAAAATTTTGAAAAGTTACAATCTTCTTTAGATAATTCAGAATCTCAAATTTTAGGTCTCAAAACTGAGAATGGTACTTTAAAAAGGAAAAATTCTGAATTAAATAAGGAAATTGATTATTTAAAGAATAACAAAATTTCTTTTGAAAATGTCAATAGCGACTTTGGAAATAAATTTGATAAATGTGCAAATAAGTTCGCAAAATTTAATAAAGGTCAAAATGATTTAAATATGATTTTATCTAGATCTTGACCTTTACATGACAAAAGTGGTTTAGGATATAATAAAACTAATCTTAGAAATAGTACTAGATATGCTTTCATGTACAATAAAAATATTACTGCTAGTACTAATGCTCATCCTAGATCCAATTATTATAGAAATTCGAATATTTCTATGACTAGAGATCTGTATAATAGATCTAGAAGTATGAAAAGGAATATCAATAGAGATTACTTAAGTATTTGGGTTCCTGTAAGTTGGAAAAACAGAGAAAAATATATTGATGATTATTTTGATTCAGTAGTTAATAATGAAAATTTTATCTTTAAAGGTTCCATTAAACCCTCTTGGGTATGGTTACCTTCCATCTAACTCATGGACCCAAACAAAGCAAGTGGGTACCAAAACTATATATGTTATATATTTTTTTGCAGGTACACCACAACAAAGAGAAGATTATTCCATATCTCCTAAAGGGAGCATATATACAGGGGGAGATAGCAATGGAGATTGTAATATCAAGCTATGTTGTCATCAATCAAAAAGGGGGAGAATGTTGAGTCAAAGGTTTCATAGCATATTTTGATTAATGACAACATAGAAATAGAGATCATTGACGAGCTGAATTCATATTTATCAAAGTGGAAATCAATGAAGATCATAGTGAAGATCAATGGAAATCATGACATGGAGCTAAGATTATATATATGTAGGTATGGAGTCGTGTTAGATTTATGTTAAAATCTATCCTCAAAGTATAACACGAATGCACAAAACAATTTAGAAATTGAAATTAGCTGGGGCTGAAATCTGTATATTTGAGGAATTGAAAAGTCACAGAAAAAGCCCAAACGGTCCAGGCTTCGACCGGGAAAGAGTGCAGAGTGATAAAGACTGTGGACCGAGGTTCTCTGGTCCACAGCCAGAAAACGGTCGACCGCCCAAAAGGACCTGTCGACCGGTCCTGTTGTCTTTTGTGCATAACGGCTATTTTTTCAAATTCCTATCTACCTGTTAATTTCGACCTGTCGACCTTTTTTCTTGCTGTAATTTTTCTGAAAGGATGCTTCTTTTTGTGTAGAGATTTCTATTCAATTTCAAGAGAAATGGACACAACTCTTTATAGAAACTCTTTATGAAGGAATGCAACTATTCTACACTATAAATAGACTTGAAATCATACTTTCAAATCACCGATTCTTGCTCTGATTTCTGATCTTACTTTCTAAATACTCTTGCATTCTAAAAAGTTGCCAAATTCAAGTTACTTATTGAATCCTTGATAAAATTTCTCATATTTTGATTCAACAAGCAACTAACTTCCTTTAAATCTTCGCATTCAATTCATATACTTGAGGATAAGATTATAGGAAGGGTGTACTCAATCGTTGACAAATCAGTGTTGAAAGAAGAACACAATCATAAGTCAAACTCTTGTAATTGTCCTGTGTGCGTAAGCTTGTAGCCCGTGAAATCAAGTGGGTAAGCTTATAGCCCGTGAAATCAAGTGGGTAAGCTTGTAGCCCGTGAAATCAAGTGGGTAAGCTTGTAGCCCATGAATCAAGTAGTGTTGTGAACCTGTTCCTCCGGGTGAAGAGAGGGTGTTGTTTAGTGAAAAGCCGAAGAGGAGCTTCAGGACTGGACATAGGACTGGAGGTCCGAACCAGTATAAAAATCCTGGTGTCGTTACTCTACTTTACTTTACTTTACTTTACTTTACTTTACTGCATTTATAATTATTTGTGATATATATATTGTTTGCGAATATTTATTCGCATAACTATTGAATAGCTTAAGTTATCACATACATTCCGCATAGCCATATTATAGATCCTGCACAAGTCATACACACTGACTTTTTCAATTATAATTATGTACTACAACTTGTAGCAAAATCTTCAAAGCAATAAAGTTTTGCATTACAAAAACCTTTGAAGTCATTTCTCCATTTCAACTGTTTCAACTACTCAACTATTTCCACTATTACAACTGCTAACAGTGGTATCAGAGCCTTGTTCGTTCGCATATTGGGAAAAAAAATCCAACCATTATAGGCTATGGCATTTCTACTTTTTTTGTCCTCATTTGTTCTCACAAAAGAAAACTTTGAAGAATGGAGTAACAAAAAGAAAGAAGAATTGGTCTCTAAAGGAGATCATTGAAAGTGGCTACGAATGGCCAAAAGATATTAAAAATATGATGGAGGAGGAAAAAAATCTACAAGTTTGAGATGGAAAGACCTTCAAGCTCATGTTATGATGAGTGAGAATGTCGATGAAGTAGCATGGAATCATATTACTGGAGAATATACTGCAAAAGATTCATGGAATTTATTGGAAGAAATATATGGAGAGAATGACACAACAATAATAGAAGAAAACAAGAAGAATAGTGAACTGGAGACTGATATTGAAGCTGGAAAATTGGGAGTAGAAGAGGAGAAGAAATTCGATGAAGAAGAAAGTATACCTGCAAAAGTTATGGGTCCTGTTGAAAAAAGAGCAGTGCAAAACAACGAAGAAGAAGAAGCATCTGCTAAAGGAAAAGTAACTGCTAAAGAAATGCAATTGACTGCAATGAAGAATATTGCAGGTTATGTTCATGAAACAATAGTAGAGATCAAAGAAGAAATTTATTTCAAAACTAGACAGGATAGTCCTAAAACTATAGCGGAGGAAATAAGTCTCTCAATTGGTGCAAACCACAATACAACGTCATGGAAAATGATGGATGCTTGGAAAAAAGAGATTGGGAAAACATAGTAAGATCTCTGATGCGTAGCTTTACCCGGTTCTCATATGCACCAGGTATAGCTAGAAAATGTACAGTGCATAGGTGTGTGCTGCATAGTAAGTTGATGTCCCCACAAAAGAAGAAAACAAAAAAGAAAATCCTGATAATATCTCTATTTTTATAGAAACATGTAAAATATAAGATTGGATAGCAATACGAAAGAGGACAAGTACTACAAGACAGAAGAGCAAGTTGCAGACATTTTCACAAAGGCATTGCCAAGAGCTAGATTTAAGCAACTTCGAATAATGATTGGAGTTTCCGAAATTTGCATCAAGGATGAGTGTTGAAGGTGCTACAAATTTCTAGAGAACTCTAAAGAATGTTGAAGATGCAACAAATTTCTAGAGAATTTTAAAGATATTAATAAGTTGCGTTATGTATTGTTATTAAATATGTTACTCGATAAATCTAGAATGTTGTATCTAGAAAACTCTATTAATAAAAAATTGTAATAAGGTGCCTATAAATATGAGAAGAGGCACATTATAACTATGTACTACAACTTGTAGCAAAATCTTCGAAGCAATAAAGTTTTGCATTACAAAAACTTTTGAATTCATTTCTCCATTTCAACTATTTCAACTACTCAACTATTTCCACTACTACAACTGCTAACAAACCTGCTGCAAGATAATTTAGTAAGCTATATAGGATGTGATTGCAATTATATCCATCCATAAGCAAAAGATTTGTGGTACGCACTGAAATTGGGTAGGTATAATGGGTACTCATTGAAAAAACTGTGTGGTTATGCGCAAAATACATTGAAGTGTTTAATACTTGCTACAGTTGACCATTATGTATGTGTAGCAGTAATTTATTCTTACCGTTTCATATGTTATGTAGTTTGTTATTGTTAACGATATAACGGTAAAAAGTAACGATATAGATGTTTGAACAGTTGTTTTCACAAGGCTGTTACTTATAATTCCCATTTTCTTTTTACTGGATTTGATGTAACGGGAACCAAGGTTTCTATAAATGGACGATTGTGTTCAAATTATGCATACGAAGAACTTCATTCACTTATATTGCATATAGTCTGTGTATTTACATGCACACTAACATTTATATAAACACCAGAACCAACAGTTCAGATACAATTTTTATGTGTGAAATCCTTCTCAATTATAACCAAATATCTATCCAAGAAATGTTCAATTTTTTTGGGGTGGGTTAGGTATCATCCATCATAATCAAACATACAAAATATTCATTTCATCTTTCAGCATATAATATTGTTTTTTTTCAAAAAAGAAAATATAATATAACAAAAGGGATTATCTAGCCATTCTCCATTGGCTCAATAAAACAGTTTCTACATATTGCAAAAACTGTATGCACAAACAAACAGTAGAAACTAAACAAAATACCTCTAAAAAATAAAAGACAGTCAACAGCCAAAATATAACAAGGTATCAGGCGATGCAGAGGAAGCCTCAACAGACAAACGCAGTAGACAAGAGCATCGCTAGAAACTCCAAAGCTCTGCATAAGAAGTTCAAGGAGTAACAGCAATGGACGTGCCCTCCGAGGAAGATGACTGGTGAAGGCTGGGAAGTCCAGACTATCGCCCTTGAAACACCGATAGTTCCAGCCTCACATGCTCCATCATATCCAAGGTGGCAAGAGACGCTAGAGAAAGGCACTAAGTCTCCTGCATATAATAGTGTTGAGATTCATAAATCTACATTTAAACATAACTAAAAATCGATAATGTATTAAATCCATCCATCACAACCACACAACACATTAAATCCAAATAAACATGCGGGTGATTGTAAAAGGATATAGGTTGCCTCTAATTAGGTCTTATCATTATATTTTGAGTGATATTTTACTCACCTAAAATCTCGACTTCCAACCCTTATTCTCGAATAAGTTGCTACCATACTCCATCTCGATTCCATTTTTAGCTTTGCTCTGCTAGGAGATAGCATTCAATCCCTCTGATATTGTCTACGAAACCATCTACCATTTCTATTATGTTTTATTTGCTAAGTGAAAATATAATCTGGTGGCCTGTCTTTACTCGGTTATATCGTTTCGGTTTCAATCCTTTACCAAATACCTATTTTTTCCCTAGGCTACATTAGTTTTTATCATACTCAAGCTAATTTTTCATGTTGCACACAACATCCAAAATAAACATGTATATTTATTCATATGCTAACCATGCACAATTCATACATTTATCATGCACTACACGAAGAATTATTATTTATTTATTCTCCCTATACATATGAGGAAATTTATTTATGAATCAACATAATATAGGTTATAAATTTGGGTCATCACAAATAAAAATTTAAAACAGTGATTTCTCCTAAATCGCTGGGCCAAATCTTTAATTATGACAAGTCTACAGACCGACCAACCACAATCTCAGTCCAATATGACTAATTACGACACCTAATTTAATCCCTAACAAAATTTATATCTAAAATAGTAAGTCATAGGGTAAAATGGTCATAAAATGATTTTGAAAAAATCATGGACATGTGTCACATCCCCATGAGCAATGTATTAAAATATGAGAATGACACGACCACTAAGGAATTAAATAGAATTATTTTACGATACTCTGATATATAAAATACGGGTTGTTACACATGGTGGTCTCCTCCTACTACTGGGATCTCCTGGGATAATTATTTTATTAGGAGTTTTAATTTAGCCATCGCTACCTGGGATACTTATTTTAGTCGTCACTAGCCGAGGCAAGCATGAGCTGCAATTTCAATGTTTCTAGTAATGTTTAGGCAATCTTGAGAAAATGATGACCAATAGAAAATATAAGCGAAAATGGTTGAATAAGTTACAAAGATATTTCCACTATTATTGAACTGTGTTTTCATGCTATCTTTGGCACCAACAATCATCAAGGGTGGCAAGCGTCCTAGTCTCAACTGGTTAAGGTGTTAAGGTGGGATGCAAGAGGTCATGAGTTCAATTCGTTCAGGACCTTTTTCATGGTAGTATGATATACACTACCCAAATTTGTATACATAACTACCCAATTCTAGAAATAAAAATTATCAAATATGTGGTTGGTTCATCCTTTTTTAATTTTTGGTGTCATCTATACAAAAAGGCGCATAATGCATGTGTATCATGAAAACAATCATTAAGGAAAATGAAGTTGATACAAAAAATGAAAAATAGCTTTCTTTTTATTTATTTTCATGTCTTGAGAAATAACGAATGAATGAGAAATAATTCATTCTTCCGTCAGTATAATAACCCTGATCGAGACTACGTGAGATTAAACTTAAAATATGATTTACATTTTCTTGATTAATTTTTAAGATGGATTTGGGGGATTGTAATTGTTAATTTATAAAATTAGAGTTGATTTGAAGTTGAAATAAATAGGAAATGTCTAAAATGGTTTTTCAAGTAAAGAAAATTAATTTAGGAAATTTATTAAGATATTAATTTATGCACTTTGATTCTTAATTAAATTTAAAAATACAAGGATAATTTTGGTAAAATGAGATAATTAATGATAATTTTTCAATTAAAATAATTGATAACAACATTCTATTCGTTCACAATTTATCGGTTTAACAAATAATTTCTTTTTCAAGTTATTCTGACAAATGTGGTAAATTTAATAAAAGGATATATTAAGATGTATTTTAAAATGAGATTTTAAAAATTAGAAGTATAATTTGTGTTAAAATAATAAGAGAAATTTTTTACTTTCAAAAGTAATATTGAGTTTTATGAAACATCTCAATATTAATGGAGATGATAATTTCTTATGTATTGGTGATTTGGTCAAAAATTAACAAATCAAATTATAAATTTATGATTGATTGTTTACAAAAAACTTTGGTGTTTTGTAATTAAAATAAATGGTAAAAATATCATTATTCTTGTAGGATCCATAATATCAACATAGGCGCACTTAATAGAGTAATTAATAATAAGTAGTAAGCGATTATATTACTTCCTATATCCTTTTTTTATTATAACAAACTCTAAAGCTTGAAAATCATCTTCTCCTTTATTTCAAAACCTTAGAGCATAATAATACCTTAACTCAAGTTAAAAACATAGGGCTTTTGATTAATGATTGAAGAAATCGTAACATTGTAATCTCGTCTATCTTCTAATTTGTCTTTCTTTCTTTTTAGTCTTAGGTTTACTTTTGATTGTAAGTCTTTCTTTCCTAATTTCGAAAATTGACCTAGGTTAAAGATGAAAACGATCAATTTAGGAGAATCTGGGTTCTAGTCATCAATAGAAATTTATATAGGTGAGTAATCCTCATACTTCTAGACTATATTGAATTAATGTTGATGTTGGTTGAATTATTTAAAACTATGTTGAATTTGATATCAATCTTGGGTGTTGCTCTCTATCACATGAAACTCTATTTTCAATTATCAAAAACCCTTAGCATATGATCCCTCAAATTATTAACTAAGATCCACTTCATTATATTCATTGCTTATCACTCATCTCATTCATTATAGTCTAGGCTGACCCATTTATTATTTTATAAAATCTAAGTAACATCGATATGTTTCAGATGCCTCGGTTTAATAGCTCTAGAATGGATCTTACCCGTTATTCGTAGCTCGTACATATTATCATCATCTTGTTTAAACGGCTATACTTTTGTAGTAATTATAACTTAAATCGAGCTTAGATTTTTCTGTGTACATATTATTTCATGGGATGTAGCATTTTATGAGTCATTTAGACCATGGATTTATAGTTAAAAATTCAAGTATTTCTCCTTAGTTTAGTTTGCATCTTATTGTTCCACTGTGTATATATCATACTTTATGATTCTATATTCCATATATATAGTCCTAAAGTGTTATAAACCATTGTAATTTTGTTTAGGGCCTTGACTGTATACATCAATACCACTTGAGAAAATAAAATTCAAACACCCAAATCAATGTGTCAATACTTGCTTAAAACATCATGGATTGTCGCTTTTAACCAACCTATTCTCTATACAAGAAGATAATACTACTCGGTAACACCATTCGTTAGTGTGGGTTTCGGGTAGGGAATTATAACATAGTATCGGAGTGGAGTTTAGAATAAAATATGATATAAGGGACGAGAATCCTGCCTTAGTCAAGATTTAGGATATATCCGTAGGTAATGATAAGGTAAATAGTAGAGGTCATGTAACACCCCACACCCGCTACGGTCACTCACTAAGGGAATGCCATAACATCGGTGGAGTATTTTAAGTGAATATAGAACAGAAAAATTACAAACAAGACAGATATAAGTAATACTTGAGAATTTAAAACATCATTTCATTCCAGCGGAAAGTAAAACATGTTTGGTTACACCAAAACCATAAATAAGAGTCAAGTACATAATATCCATCCTGATAAAAACAAAAGTACATAATCCCACTACATAACCTAATAGCCATAATAGAAAAGATAAACTGAGCTTTACATCCCTGGTCCAAGCTCCAAAAGATAGATAAAGTAGTCTGATCGAAGCCCATTAGTGCTAGGCCCATTCTGATAACCTGAGGGTTGGGAAAAAAGATAAAAACAACGCGGTCAGACATAAGTCTGAGCGAGTCCTATAACCTTAACAATACAATCATTAAAGTAATTAGGGTATGATATAAACAAGGTATGGTACCTCTGGGGATAATGACTACCTTAAGTAGCCAACTAAACACAGGATGTACTAAGATAACCGAAAAGACGCATTTATCCACCCAAGGATAATTACCATATTGCACCACACCAGATCTACCCACCCAAGGGTAATTCCTACACTGCACCACACCAGATCTACCCACCAAGGGTAATTCCTACTTAAAGGTTGATCCCACTAAGTGTACTTAGTAATTTTACCCAGTAGTTTCTTGTACCCCTAGCTGACTACATAGGTGCCGTCTGCCCCTATCTCCGCTAGGTGTACCCACTACTCCCCAAGCGATCGGCTCCCTACCGTAGATACCCGTGCTGGCCCCACAGTGGGGTGTATCACTCCCCAAAGTGGCAACCCGATAATCAATGGTGCACGGCTTATACCTACACGATGCAACAACGTCTTACCTACCAGCCCGGGTCCACACACGCATATGAAACCCGTTGGACTCGCGTTGCCACCGCTACCCCGTTTTGGCCTCTTATAGTCAAGCCCAATATGCGTGTCCCGTCCTCGACTTGGGTCGAGCCCACAAAGATACGTTTGGGATATTGGTTGAAATGGGCCCCCACAAGCTACTACTTAAGCTTGCCATTTTATCTAGTGCGTCCCACTTAACCCCTTTTATAATCATGCCCACTTACATGTTAAGGTTTGGTTAAGTCATCTAATCATATTTCAATTGCCACTTAAGGCCCCCACAAGCTACTACTTAAGCTTGTCATTTAATTATATTTCAATTGCCACTTAAGGCCCCCACAAGCTACTACTTAAGCTTGTCATTTAATTATATTTCAATTGCCCCTTAAGGCCCCCACAAGCTACTACTTAAGCTTGTCATTTAATTATATTTCAATTGCCCCTTAAGCCCCCCCCCCCCACAAGCTACTACTTAAGCTTGTCATTTAATTATATTTCAATTGCCCCTTAAGGCCCCCCCACAAGCTACTACTTAAGCTTGTCATTTAATTATATTTCAATTGCCACTTAAGGCACCCACTAGATTTCCGCATGCCACCCAAGGCACCTACTTGATTCCCACATGCCACCCAAGGCACCCACTAGATTTCCGCATGCCACCCAAGGCACCTACTTGATTCCCACATGCCACCCAAGGCACTTACTTAATTCCCACATGCAACCCAAGGCACTTACTTAACCCTTTAATCATGTTTAATTACATGTTCCACTTTGGTTAAGTATTCTAATCGTATTTTCTATTGCCACCCAAGGCAACCCACTAGTTTCCTCATGCCACCCAAGGCACCCCCACTAGTTACTACATGCCACCCAAGGCACCCACTTAACCCCTCATGCCCCTCTACATGCTAATTTGGTTAAGTGTTTCTTAATTAATTAGGATCGTAACCTTTGTAAAGACCTCTCACATTAGACTGTCTTTTATGGCAGCTGGATATGCAGGTTGGTTCCGGGCAGCCTTACACCATAACAAAGTCTAACCTCGTGTCTTTACACTTGTCACGTATTTAGTTTATGACTAAGACCTCTCACATTGGGCCAATCATTTGTAGCCGCTGGATTTGCCGGTCGGTTCCGGGCAGTCTTATGCTACAAAAGGGTCCAACCTCGTGTCTTAGTAGATTAATTACACCTAATTAATCACCCCCATAGTTTGTATTAATTATCCCTAATTAATTACAAATATTTAAGAATATGGGTAGACCTAACTCAATAGGTAAATTCCCAATTCCATAATATGGGTAGACCTAACTTAATAGGTAAATTCCCAATTATGTCTATCCACTTTACGGTATGTTTAATCATACCCACTTCACACAATTTTATGTGTTCATTAATTTTTACCCCATCGTCCCCACGTAAATACGTTAACATGACATACTTCAAAAGAGAAGATTCATCATACACACAATGGGTTCAACTTAGCATATCATTAGCATTATCATGGGTTTAAAAGGTGTCAACTTGTATATATGACCATAAACCCAACTTGCATAAATAACCAACCCAAACTTGCATGAATCACATATGTCATAAAAATGGTAACTTGCTTAAATGTTCATGTCATAGACCTATCATAAAAGTGTCAACTTGTATACATGTCATAGGTCTAAAAGGGATGAACTTGCACATGTACTTATGTCATACATAGAGGCAAACTTGCATATGAACTTGCATCATAACTTGCATATGAACTTGCATCATAACTTGCATAAAGCCAAACACTTAGTATGCATAAAACCAAATACTTATCATGCACAAAACCAAATACTTAGCATGCATAAAACCAAATACATAACTTGCATAACATGTTACACATAACTTGCATATAATCTCACATATAGTTTGCATAACATGTTACATATGCATCAATGTTCAACATAGTGTTTTGCATAGTGAGCATCATAAAACATAGCATTAAACTTGCATATAGCATAAAACTTGCAAAACACACAACATACACTATACTAAACTTGCATAAGCACATTTATCCACAAACATAGCCATATCTTATCATATCCTATCATAATCAATTTAACAATTGATTATTAAGGCTATAGAAACTCACCACTAAACTCCCATAAGCAAACCCTTGCCAAAAATCACCCAAAAACTCTAGCCTTGAACATAAAGCTTGCAACTTGATGATGAATGCAAGCTAATGATCACTCATACAACTCAAAGATGCTTGTATGAACATGAAAGCCTTCATAGAAATAGTTTAGAAATAGGATGGAGGCTAGGGTTTTGAGTGGAGGCCATGATCATAGAAAATTTTGGCATAGTTTAGTTAGGAGATAGGATTTTGATCATTTAGGGCTAGCTTAGGGTCTTATTTATAGGATTAGGCAAGTGTTTTAGGCCATTAGATTAACCCTAAATTAGATTAGGGCCATCAGATCTCGGAAGCTTCCAGAAACCAGTCCAAAGCACAGCCCAAACACTAAAATGGTGCACCAGGCCAGAATCAGCCGACAGGGCAAGTCGATAGCCCTATCGACTTGCCTGTCGACATGCCTGTCGACATGCCTGTCGACATGGCAGTCGACAGCCCTGTCGACAGCCAAGTCGACTTGGCTGGGCGGGATTTTTCCCGCCTGGCCCCCATTTCTGCATGTTTCAAAATTCAAATTTCCCGAAAACTTCTTTGGGCCTTAACCGGGTCATACGGACTCCGATTTACAAAATTTCGGACTCTATTTCGCGTATTTTTCCGAGACGAACACAATGAAGTAACCCGTTTCCCCTGATTCTCACATCTAAGATTATTAATTCTGTAATTAGTGAATATCAGTGTTAACTGAAATTCGGGGTGTTACATTCTCCCCTCCTTAAAGGATTTCGTCCCCGAAATCTCCAAGCTAAGGAGAATGCATATCCTACCATCCAAACAACCATCTACTCAATCCATCAAACACGGGCATCCATTGTCCTTAAAACAATTTCTACTGATGTATGAGCATATGCAAAAAGTGTGTGTATATGTTCCCTATCTAATGTATGAACATATGCAAACCGTGATAGTGTCATGCATCCAATATGTATGCGAAAGATCCCTATCGACACATACTATTTCTACATGAGTGCACAATCATTCACCAAAATGCATCATCCATGTGATAACACAACCATTATACATCCATTAATATAGCTACCTACACACAATTTTATGCAATATGCAATATGAAGTGATTGAGCCGATCTAGTGTCTAGAGTGTGTGTATATGCATCCACGAGCAACCACTAGCAAACACTTGCATCCACATGCATCCATCAATCATAACATGTCTCAAACACATGTTTCAACCATAGGTTTACCCTATCTAAAGGTCAAAGGTACTAATGAGAGGACATACTAAAGATAAGATAAGTACTAGACAAATGATAAAGGAGACGTTTAAAGGACATACCCTCAAAAAGGAATGGGTATAACGAACGCATCTTCGCTTCTGTCTCCCAAGTAGCATTGCTCTCACCTTCTCCCCTTTTCACTTTGACTAGTCGAACCTCTCTGTTTCTCAACTTCCTAATCTCTGACCCAAGGATGCGGGTAGGAGCTCGTCGAATAATCACATCACGCTCTACCTTTACTTCTTTAAGCAAGCTCGGCTCTACCGCCTCTGCGGTCTCATGTAGGCACTTCCTCAAATGTGATACATGGAATACGTCATGTTCCCTATGCGACCGAACTATCTCTCGAATATAAACTGAAGCTAGACATGGAACAGTCCTCTTGCTCTTCACGAGTATGAAATGGGCACCCTTAGTAAGTCTATCTACCACAACCCAAATTCCCGTATTACCCTTCCTCGATCTTGGTAACCCATCAATAAAATCCATCGAGACGCTATCCCACTTCCATTGCGGAACTTCCAATGAGTGAAGCAACCCACCCGGTTTCTTTTGCTTCTCTTCCACCTGTTGGCCCACCAAGCATCTAGCGACATACTCGGCCACATCTTTCTTCATACCGGCCCAAAAGAAAACTCGCTTCATGTCTTGGTACATCTTGTCCCCACCGGGATGAATGGTCATCTTCGACCGATGTGCATCATCAAGTATAGCCTTCCTCAGACCCTCGTCTTGCGGTACACAAAGTCTACCGTCTCTACGCAACCACCCCTTACCATCTAGGGTGTACCTACTCAAATGGCTGGACGACTCCTCCCCTTATGAGCTTCTCTACTAACTCAACCAACTGTGGGTCGTCTCGCTGTGCCTTGCCAATCCGCCCCAAAAGAGTAGGCCTAACCTCCAAGGAGGCTAGCGAACCGGGTACAAAGTCAACGGAAGGTCTAAAGTCAAACATAGAATTAAACTCCAAGCTTCGCCATTCCACGAACAATGGACTCAAAGACAGCCCCCCCTTTTTTTCTGCTTAAGGCGTCTGCCACCACGTTACCCTTGCCAGGGGTATACGCTATCTCAAACTCATAGGATGCTAAGAATTCCATCCACCTTTGTTGTCTTAAGACAATGCGCTCAAAGAGTCTCCAACACTTCCCTAAGATGTAGGGCATGCTTTTCTCCACTTCTAGAGAAAATCAGGATATTCCCCCATGCAAAATCGTCACAACTATCCATCTCTCACGCAGACCACCCTAGTCGAACTCGACATCCCCCAAATGCAAGCCCCAAAGGCCTAAACCAATATCAGACAAACACCCAAGGGATACCTCTTTCGAATTCAGACGACCTACGTGAGATGATACTAGTAAAAACGGCTAAATAATTAAGCCCTTGTCCAACTCTGGATGTCCTCGCCAGTCTCGCTCCAAAACCACCGTTTATCCCATAACTGGCTTTGCTCAACCTATTGAGCACATACGAAAACTTATTTCGCTCCTAGAAAAGACCAAGATGTCATCCACCAAGATCATCACGAACTTATTTAGGTACTCCCTGAACACCCTTCTCATCAAATCAACAAAGTATGCGGGGGCGTTCGTCAAACCAAATGGCATCACCAGCCACTCATAAAAACCATCCGGAGTCCTGAAGGTAGTCTTCTCTATACTATCCTCAGCCACTCTCAACTGATGAAACCACGTGGCTAAGTCCAACTGCGAAAACACTGAGGTGCCAACCAACTGATCAAAGAGATCATCAATCCTCGGCAATGGGTGTCTATTCCTCTTTGTGAGTTTATTTAGTTCTCTTTAGCCTACACAAAGTCTGAGGGACCCATCCGCCTTCATAGCAAAAATTACTGGAGCACCCCACTCTGATATACTTCGTCTTCTAAACCCCTTCTCAAGCAAATCGCCTACTTGCTTATGGAGTTCCCTCCTCCCACGAGGAGCCATGTGGCACACTGGCCAAGATACTGGTTTGGCATTGTCTACCAGATATATTCGGAAGTCAATCTCCTGCTCCGGAGTTAAGCCCTTCACCTCCTCAAACACATCCGAGTATTCCCGGACCACTCTAACAGATCGCAAACTCTTGACCGACGTGTCAAGCGATTCTAGATAGCTTAGCATAACAGATTCCATGGGATTACAAGAGATCTCGAGAGTGTTACCCAAGCGGGTCATAAGCCTAACAACTCTCCCTTCAAAATCAAGAACGGCACCCCTACTGGATAACCAGTCCATGCCCAAAACTAACCCATAGCCCGTGAAGCCCAAACAGCATCATATCTAAACTCAACGCTAAGTATAGAAACTTTCAAACCCAAACACATCATGGAGCCCCAATTGGGTTTGAAACAACTAAGGGATCATCTACTAAACTGGTGTCTAAGTGCAGTGACTCAACTAACAATGATGAGATAAACGAACTCGATGCGTCAGAATCAAATAAAGTTCGAACCGGATAATAAAGAAATCCAAATTCCAACCTAGACGGTCCTATCCCCATCTGGTACACTAGCCGTGAGGGAATACAACTACCCTCCAAAAGATTCTGTACCTTGCCCTTGCCTCTTTGGACAATCCTAATAAGGTGTCCTATTCCTCCAAAAGGATAACTACTCGCCTTCTTCTTCCCATTCTCCACTCGTAACCTCCCACCAATGAGATTTCATCCTTCATTAACCAAACAACTATTTGAGCCTTCCTCCCATCGTCTATCCAATAGGTACCTACTAGTCCTCCTCCTTCTTGGACCAACTTCTAATCTGACTAACGTCTAAGTCCCTTGAAGTGGTTTTCCATTCTTATCTATCTTAGAAAGATCATCTATACATGGAGGGTAAACTCAAAACGAGAGAGGAAGAGATTCAAAACGGAGAATTCGAAAGATATAGATATGGCTATTGGGGATTATGCTTTTCTTTCAAAAACTTTTCTCTCAAAAGACATGTTTTTGAAAATACTCCTTTCAAAAATATTCTTAGAAAATAGTTTTTCTAAAAAATTTATCTGTTCTGGTAACCTTAAGCTCTGATACCACGTGTAACACCCCACACCCGCTACGGTAACTCACTAAGGGAATGCCATAACATCGGTGGAGTATTTTAAGTGAATATAGAACAGAAAAATTACAAACAAGACAGATATAAGTAATACTTGAGAATTTAAAACATCATTTCATTCCAGCGGAAAGTAAAACATGTTTGGTTACACCAAAACCATAAATAAGAGTCAAGTACATAATATCCATCCTGATAAAAACAAAGTACATAATCCCACTACATAACCTAATAGCCATAATAGAAAAGATAAACTGAGCTTTACATCCCTGGTCCAAGCTCCAAAAGATAGATAAAGTAGTATGATCGAAGCCCACTAGTGCTAGGCCCATTCTGATAACCTGAGGGTTGGGAAAAAAGATAAAAACAACGGGGTCGGACATAAGTCTGAGTGAGTCCTATAACCTTAACAATACAATCATTAAAGTAATTAGGGTATGATATAAACAAGGTATGGTACCTCTGGGGATAATGACTACCTTAAGTAGACAACTAAACACAGGATGTACTAAGATAACCGAAAAGACGCATTTATCCACCCAAGGATAATTACCATATTGCACCACACCAGATCTACCCACCCAAGGGTAATTCCTACACTGCACCACACCAGATCTACCCACCAAGGGTAATTCCTACTTAAAGGTTGATCCCACTAAGTGTACTTAGTAATTTTACCCAGTAGTTTCTTGTAGCCCTAGCTGACTACATAGGTGCCGTCTGCCCCTATCTCCGCTAGATGTACCCACTACTCCCCAAGCGATCGGCTCCCTACCGTAGATACCCGTGCTGGCCCCACAGTGGGGTGTATCACTCCCCAAAGTGGCAACCCGATAATCAATGGTGCACGACTTATACCTACACGATGCAACAACGTCTTACCTACCAGCCCGGATCCACACACGCATATGAAACTCGTTGGACTCGCGTTGCCACCGCTACCCCGTTTTGGCCTCTTATAGTCAAACCCAATATGCGTGTCCCGTCCTCGACTTGGGTCGAGCCCACAAAGATACGTTTGGGATATTGGTTGAAATGGGCCCCCACAAGCTACTACTTAAGCTTGCCATTTTATCTAGTGCGTCCCACTTAACCCCTTTTATAATCATGCCCACTTACATGTTAAGGTTTGGTTAAGTCATCTAATCATATTTCAATTGCCACTTAAGGCCCCCACAAGCTACTACTTAAGCTTGTCATTTAATTATATTTCAGTTGCCACTTAAGGCCCCCACAAGCTACTACTTAAGCTTGTCATTTATTTATATTTCAATTGCCCCTTAAAGCCCCCACAAGCTACTACTTAAGCTTGTCATTTAATTATATTTCAATTGCCCCTTAAGGCCCCCCCACAAGCTACTACTTAAGCTTGTCATTTAATTATATTTCAATTGCCCCTTAAGGCCCCCCCCACAAGCTACTACTTAAGCTTTTCATTTAATTATATTTCAATTGCCACTTAAGGCACCCACTAGATTTCCGCATGCCACCCAAGGCACCTACTTGATTCCCACATGCCACCCAAGGCACCACCTTGATTTCCGCATGCCACCCAAGGCACCTACTTGATTCCCACATGCCACCCAAGGCACTTACTTAATTCCCACATGCCACCCAAGGCACTTACTTAACCCTTTAATCATGTTTAATTACATGTTCCACTTTGGTTAAGTATTCTAATCGTATTTTCTATTGCCACCCAAGGCAACCCACTAGTTTCCTCATGCCACCCAAGGCACCCCCACTAGTTACTACATGCCACCCAAGGCACCCACTTAACCCCTCATGCCCCTCTACATGCTAATTTGGTTAAGTGTTTCTTAATTAATTAAGATCGTAACCTTTGTAAAGACCTCTCACATTAGACTGTCTTTTATGGCAGCTGGATATGCCGGTTGGTTCCGGGCAGCCTTACACCATAACAAAGTCTAACCTCGTGTCTTTACACTTGTCACGTATTTAGTTTATGACTAAGACCTCTCACATTGGGCCAATCATTTGTAACCGCTGGATTTGCCGGTCGGTTCCGGGCAGTCTTATGCTACAAAAGGGTCCAACCTCGTGTCTTAGTAGATTAATTACACCTAATTAATCACCCCCATAGTTTGTATTAATTATCCCTAATTAATTACAAATATTTAAGAATATGGGTAGACCTAACTCAATAGGTAAATTCCCAATTCCATAATATGGGTAGACCTAACTTAATAGGTAAATTCCCAATTATGTCCATCCACTTTACGGTATGTTTAATCATACCCACTTCACACAATTTTATGTGTTCATTAATTTTTACCCCATCATCCCCACGTAAATACGTTAACATGACATACTTCAAAAGAGAAGATTCATCATACACACAATGGGTTCAACTTAGCATATCATTAGCATTATCATGGGTTTAAAAGGTGTCAACTTGTATATATGACCATAAACCCAACTTGCATAAATAACCAACCCAAACTTGCATGAATCACATATGTCATAAAAATGGTAACTTGCTTAAATGTTCATGTCATAGACCTATCATAAAAGTGTCAACTTGTATACATGTCATAGGTCTAAAAGGGATGAACTTGCACATGTACTTATGTCATACATAGAGGCAAACTTGCATATGAACTTGCATCATAACTTGCATATGAACTTGCATCATAACTTGCATATGAACTTGCATCATAACTTGCATAAAGCCAAACACTTAGTATGCATAAAACGAAATACTTAGCATGCACAAAACCAAATACTTAGCATGCATAAAACCAAATACATAACTTGCATAACATGTTACATATAACTTGCATATAATCTCACATATAGTTTGCATAACATGTTACATATGCATCAATGTTCAACATAGTGTTTTGCATAGTGAGCATCATAAAACATAGCATTAAACTTGCATATAGCATAAAACTTGCAAAACACACAACATACACTATACTAAACTTGCATAAGCACATTTATCCACAAACATAGCCATATCTTATCATATCCTATCATAATCAATTTAACAATTGATTATTAAGGCTATAGAAACTCACCACTAAACTCCCATAAGCAAACCCTTGCCAAAAATCACCCAAAAACTCTAGCCTTGAACATAAAGCTTGAAACTTGATGATGAATGCAAGCTAATGATCACTCATACAACTCAAAGATGCTTGTATGAACATGAAAGCCTTCATAGAAATAGTTTAGAAATAGGATGGAGGCTAGGGTTTTGAGTGGAGGCCATGATCATAGAAAATTTTGGCATAGTTTAGTTAGGAGATAGGATTTTGATCATTTAGGGCTAGCTTAGGGTCTTATTTATAGGATTAGGCAAGTGTTTTAGGCCACTAGATTAACCCTAAATTAGATTAGGGCCATCAGATCTCGGAAGCTTCCAGAAACCAGCCCAAAGCACAGCCCAAACACTAAAATGGTGCACCAGGCCAGAATCAGCCGACAGGGCAAGTCGACAGCCCTGTCGACTTGCCTGTCGACATGCCTGTCGACATGGAATTCGACAGCCCTATCGACAGCCAAGTCGACTTGGCTGGGCGGGATTTTTCTCGCCTAGCCCCCATTTCTGCATGTTTCGAAATTCAAATTTCCCGAAAACTTCTTTGGGCCTTAACCGGGTCATACGGACTCCGATTTACAAAATTTCGGACTCTATTTCGCGTATTTTTCCGAGACGAACACAATGACATAACCCGTTTCCCCTGATTCTCACATCTGAGATTATTAATTCTGTAATTAGTGAATATCAGTGTTAACTGAAATTCGGGGTGTTACAGGTCATCAATAGGAATTATGGATACTCATCCTCTTTTCTTCCCTCCTTTGAAATTTCCAATGTCAAATCATGCAGCTTTAGTAACCTTCAATCCAACCTGGTCCATTCTAGGAGCAGAGTTGGCTGACAGTTGAGATATCAATCCTAGTATCATGCAATCCGAATGAACTTAGTTGGGATGTAATACTTACATCCACACACAAAATCTTAGTTTCTTGTCGACTCTCTTTGTGATTGAGTTATTAAATGTCCCGTATTTTTGGTAGCCAAGTATTTAATTTAATTTATTATTTTAAATACTATATTTGGAATATTAATGGACTTTAATATTTATTTAGTTTATTAAAAACGAAGCTGAACATTAATTTATATATATTTACAAAACGAGCTTGAAATGGTGCGGCAGTTCGTAATATTGAGTTTTGAACTTTAATTGAGTATACATGATCCGATATAAGTTGGATTTATGTGAAACAAGAAACGTTGGAATCTTGTTTATTATAATTTTCATATGGAAGAGAAAAATCCAAATTTCGTGTTATAGATTGTTAGTTATGTCCAAATAAAATTTTAAAATAGTCGCTATGGAAATCGTTAATAAACGATAACGTTTATTTAATAATTTAAAAAGGGATTTTGATATAATTCAGATAACGTTTAACTCGAATTGATGATATTAAATTGTATAAATTATATTTGAAGCTATAGATATGTCTTATTGAATATTTACGATAATAATAATTTTTTATTATTTTATTTGATTATTTTGGATTTTTATAATATTTTAATCGATATTATTATAGGCCTTAAAAGTGGTTATTATACAAATGGAGACTGTTTTCAACGAAATTAGTTTTAGTGGGATCGTATGTTGAGACGTAGCAGCATGTTTGTTTTCGTTGAGATTGAATTGGGATTTGGCGGTGCGTACATTAATGGTAACGTTAAATAGTGGTATAATAAAATCAAACCTACCATATACTAATCAAACCCACATACTCACTACCATATATGCTGCCGACCCAGCATGCTACCTGCGCTGTTACAGCCTAATCAAAATTAAATATGGCACGTGTTAATCGATCGAAATATCCCACCTTCCCTAGTATAAACTAACCAAAAATCAAGCTTTCACGTAATCGGACAGCAAAAGAAAAATAAAGCTGCCTCCCAAAGTACATACAGGTTCAAATCGAAATAAATATATATACAACTAACCTACACTCTACGCACGTACTACAATCCGCTACCCACCTAGACTATAGAAGCCTTGCCAACAAAGTATACACCATTGGAAAGACGCCTCAATAACGTGATGGCCACACTTCCTATCCTTTTAAATATTGACGAGTGCCTTCACAGTATGTTCTTCTGCATACAGAAACAAAGACTCCTCCTTTTCTTCTGACTTAAACCAACCGAAGCCTCCCCATTATATTCCCGGTGAACCAACATAACCTCCATTGCTTCCTCCCCTCATATATATACTTAAAATGTCGTTTTTCCTTCCTAGGAAAGAAGTTAGACCAAATAACCTTCCTTATATATATGTATAAAAATCGAACTCTGAGTGGCACTGCTGAAATGACCCAAACTTCCCCTATCAGGAAAGCTTGGATTGCTTTAAGAACACGACTCATCAAAACACAAACCCTAGAGCATTTCATTGCTATTACAATAATTTACATCAAAGTACAAGAATATCAAAGAATAAATATTACACAGCGGAAATTGTAATGACCCAAATTTCCGTAACATCGGAGTTGACTATATACATCATACGTCCAACCCAAATATCACGAAAATACGGAACATTATTTTTTAGAAGAAAGAGATAGAAGAAGAACAGAAATAACAACACAGAATCTCACATCGCAGTGGAACAAAATATAATATATTATAACTTTTGAAATACAAAATCTCAACTGTATAACATACACTTATCAGAGTACAACACTTACAACATAACGAAACAAACTCTATATAACTAACGCTGAAGCCTCCTGCTCCAAGCTCCTTTAGATAGATCTGTAAAATCCTGAACTACTTGACTGCTCGTATAAATTTAGGCACCCAAGAGTTTAGGTAAAACAAAACAAATAAACTCTGGGTCAGTCATGGGACTGGTATGAGTAAATAGTTTAAAACAGTTTCAGAAAACTAAATGATATCTCATAAGACCACGCCGTATAACACGGAACGGGTTTTTCCCTTATGAGAATCCAAACACTTGATTTAACTTTATATCAAAACTCTTCTGATATTATGATAATGTCTAAATCAAGTAAATAACAATCTAGTGGAACGTTTGCATCTCACGTTCCACATATATAATATACAATCAAAAACCGCAAGCACGTATTGGGTAATTGATTTTCCAACTATGACAAGGTATGGAACCACCTTCTGTTGGTATATCTCTAGAGGAGAATACACCGAGTTCAACAAGAACATCTTGCAACTCAGCCACACATGACTGACCACTCATTTGGCTTGAGTGTATCGAATGTATATCACCAACGGTTGGGATCAGCAACTGTTTCCCGAATGGGACAGCATCGACAATAGATTTTTAGAAATAAATGAAACTCTAGATCAGGTGATTATACACCCTAATAGGTGCGACCTACATAGCCATGCTGCTTGCCCGATTTCTGTCATTTACCGGATGATGAGGCCAGAGGCTACGCTTTATCATCACACCAGATTCACTTCGAATGCCACATCATCAAATCCATCAAATCACCGATTGACGTCCTCAATAGTACATTACGTGTTAGCTAAAAGAAGTTTCCTTCTCTGCTTCCACTCTTGGTACGATTGAAGAAATCAATGTACGTGACCTTCCTGGAAATACTCTGTCAGACATTCATCCATACAAGTCACCCAGGAACAGGATGAATCGAAGGCACTATTTCTATTAATAGAAAAAGTCCTTGCACTCTACTCCGTCTTCGATTATCTTTATATAATCTGATTCGCACGCTACTGCCAATACGGAGTGGTTCTTCGGATAATAATCCAACCGGTCTCTCCATATTGACAACGATGGTCAAAACTTCGATAGTCTGTGATTTAACTATCGAATAAAAACAAGTGTTTCGATTGTCGATGATTTAACTATCGAAGAAAACAAGTGTTCATCCAAACATCCAACAATCACTGAGCCTTTTTTTTATTCCATTAATTAAATCTCTTCTCTATTTCTTTATCAATATTTGTTAACCAAATATTTTCAATAACCATATTGGCCTTTTTACGCTATTGGAAAACATTTCCGAATATCGTCATCCTTTATTTTCTAAACTTAGAAAATATCTTCTATTTATAATTGGAAAATATTCCAATTACTTATCTCTTTTCCGATCACATTTATTTCTATACTTAGAAAATATTCTTTATTTCTATTTCCAAGTTACACTCATTTGGGTTAAAACGGATGTTGTGTAAAACATCGTTACGACAACCCAAATATTATATTCAACTAACTCTTATTCAACATTGATCTTCGAGCCTGAAATCTTACTGTTTATTTGTTAATAATGAAACCAGTCAAGTTGGGGTATAACTACCTCTCAGACCTTGACTGAATAACATTTATAACGTCAAAACAGATATGACTACTTACTCGAATAATCAATACCCTACAACTACTTATTCACTTTTAAACACGTGTACACTTTCTCTTTCTATTCTTACTAGATTTTATTCTTATACTTCCCTTTTGATTATACTATTCTATTTCTAAGTTCGTTTCCTTATTGACTTCTATATATATAGATACGTTGATTTCTAACTATCAAATTATCTTTAAAATATTCTATCTCCTTAAATTCCCGGAAAAATTCGCCATAACCTCCTTTGTACCGGGAGCATCGGGAAAATCCCTAAACTGCCACACAGGCCTCTCTAATCAAAAAGAAAAAGGAAAGCCAAGCGGCTAGCCGATACGGCGCATAAAATCTCATATATGAATTAAATACATACCTTTTTGTCGGGCATTCTATTTATATACCTTCTACCACTTTATTCCAAACCTGTCTCCTGTATATTTATACCTGTCCAATCTATTTTAACTATACCAATCGTTTTAACTCAATTTGTTAATTAAATATGTTAATTAACTTCTTAGTCTATTTCTCTTTTAATATTTGAATTCTATATTTAAACTCCATTTCGCTTCTATATTCAAATTCTATAGTTTAAATTCCCATTTGAATTCTGTATTCAAATCTATAGTTTAGAGTCCATTTGAATTTCTATATTCAAATTTATAGTTTAAGGTCCATTTGAATTCTATATTCAAATCTATTTGAATTCTCTGCATTATTTATAAACAACGTTTATAACTTCAATTCAAATCCCATTTTTCATTTATAAACAAAGTTTATAAATTCAATTCAAATCCCACCTTTTCATTTATAAACAAAGTTTATAAATTCAATTACTTGTTTTATATATCTTCAAAACAAGTTAATATTATCTATAGTTTATTTAAAATTCAAATTCTATTTATAAAAATAGAATTCCCTTTTTTAAATCTCAAATACCTTTTTCGATATTTTTATTAATCAATATCCAGGCCCCATTGATTTTTAAACAATCAAATCAACCAATTTTCAATCATTTGATTTTTAACACATCATACATGAATATATATGCAATCAAACAAACAACAACAGATAATTTTTTTTTTGAGGAATCCAGTTGGATTCCTCCAACCTGTTTTCCTGCATCCACAGACGTTAGTCAACATAGTAATACCCATCCTGCTTCGAGGCAGGATATCGCGGTATAAAGGTCATCCACTATCATAGCGTGGGGCGCATAGGGTAATCATCCGCTAATGAAACCGCGGGCATCCGCTAATGAAACTGCGGGAATCCAACCAATCATCAACCAAATACATATATATATATATATATATAGTGACCCTAAATAACTAATATATATTTAAACAAACCAGAAAGCATCAACAAGCACCGACAATTATTATTTTACTATATAAAAATAATTCTAAATAAAAGGTGAGATTTACTCACCTGATTTTATCGGTATTTTATCTTCGTTTTATCTAATTTTAAACAATTGTTTAAAATTAGACGAAAATTCTGGAAAGCTTGAAAGCGCTACAAAATGATTCCAATGCGTGGTCTATGCTCATACAAATTTACGGATCCTGTTTCGCTTGTATGAAGTAAACACATGCGTTAAAAATTGAACTAAACTAATTTAAACATCATTAGAAATTATTTAAAATTACCCTTAATGTCGAATAAAACTTTCATCTCGAAACAGAATCCGAAGCCGTGCATTCTGGTAACAAAACCGAACTACTCCACTAAGACTACAAATCCCAAATGCCACCAGTTCCAAATGATTCTTCCTTTACCAGTACACGAAACCAAAACTGCGAGCACTTAGTATTGAAAACTGCGCCTTGGCACCTCAAACATCGCCCTTGCTTCCGTTCATCATCCAGAGTTTACTGACCGAACTTCACCCTTCAAGTCCATCGCTGTATCCACTCAAGCGAGCCCCTCCACACTACTTAGTAAAATCGCACACCTTTGTTCATCCATCGTGACTATTACCAGATCGGAATCTGATGCTGGTCCTCTCGAAATCGCAACAAGCCTGAAACCCTAACCATGCTTTACTCATCGGTCGCGCCTTCCGTTGTCGAGCTTCAGGGGTCGTACCTTTTCACATCGCGACAATTACTAAAAGATGACACCATTTTGGCCATACAACAACTCGAGCATCTCTTTCCTACAACAATCAAAGTTTCCTGAAGTCGAACCCCAAATCGTCCAGACCATGGACCAAAAATCGAGACACTCCTTTCCTCCCTGATTTGCAAGCGCCCGAGCTTGGTCTCGAGCTTCTGGATCCATCTCGATTTATTATGATGCGCGACTTTTCATTTCTGTGTATAGAGGATTCAACTGGTTTTTATTTCAGTGATTTAGAATGGGGAGAAAGGGATAGTCGCGACTTTAAATAAGGAAGGGATGCGGGTTTGGAAATCAAACAACAAGGCCATTTTCTTTGTGGTTGTACAGGGGGCACGGCATGTTTTATTTGGGGGTTATAAAGGGAGTACGACATTGGGTTAGTTGGAAGAAGAAAATCCACATAATTTTATTTAATTATTTTAGTTTTGAACTATACCGATACGATTTTATTTCAATTAAAATACTCAGGATTCTGAACTCCTTTCTGAACCAAACACCTGTCAATCCTAGGGTAAACCACTATTCTGAATCCACTGGGATAGGTCACGAAGTCCGATTTTATCATCTGTAGAAGATTTTAATTTAAGTTGATATAATTTAAATTCAAAACAATTTATTTCTTCGATAATAAATTAATATTATTATCGTTATAAATTCAAATAAAATTTCCCATAAATTATTTGAACTGTATTTAATTCAAATCAAAATTTGAATTCAACTAAAATCCATTTTCGTATTCTGATAATTTAATATTTTCAATATTAAAACGAAATTGATTATTAAATCGATAACTTAATATAAAATTCCATTTATATTATCCACCCAATATTTAAATCTGTATTAAATATTTAAAATTAACCCATAAGAATCCGGGTCATTACAATCTTCCCCACTTAAAATAATTCCGTCCTCGAAATTGCTAAGGTAGAAAAAGTGCTACAAACCCATTTATTTTTTTCAAAACTTATTTATGTTGATACTCAACATTTCAAACTTCCTTACGTAACTCTCTTTCGAATAAATTCCTATTCGATAACTCCTCCCTTCGAATAACTATATTTGATAATCTCTCTATCGAATAACTAGATTCGAAAACCTTTCTTCGAATAAATTATATTCGATTTACTCTATCCAATTTACTCTTATCAATTAACTCTATTGGATTTAACTCTTATCGATTAATCCTATTTGATTAGCTCTTTTCACTTAACTCCTTCCGAATAAGCTATATTCGATAACTCCTTTTAACTTTATTCGAATAAACTAATATTTGATTTAACTCCATTCGCTGGACTCTAGATCGCAGCGATCACAATGGTTACGCCTGATTTCCCCTAGGAAACATCCGACCGCCCTAGGCTATCTGCAGCCCTACGAATTACACTAGCAGTCGTACGAAATGGCAACTTATCCTAAGTAACTATGTTTGACTAACTCTATCTCAATAACTATATTCGATCAACTTTAATTGAATAACTAACATTCAATTCTAATTCGATTAATTATGTTCAATTAACTTTATCTGGTTAACTCTTTATTTGAATAACAAATATTCGATAAATTCTAATTGAATAACTAATATTCAATTTACTCAACGGATTAACCTTAACTGATTAACTCTAACTGGTTAATTCTTACTTTAATCGATTTATTCTAACACTAATCGACTTCTCCTATTCGAATAACTCCTATTGGATAACGTTTATTCATTTATAAAGATTAACTTTTAGTAACGGTTCTTCACTTTATAAATGTTATCTTTAATAACGTTACTTCACTTATACAAGTGTTGTGTACCCCTTCTATTTAAAACTATCGGTGTTAAAAACCAATATCTCTTCTCTATATAAGTTCAGACTTATATATTCCATTTATTGAATGATAAATATTTAATTTAATTTATAAACTGTTTTTTTTAAATAAATCTTTTCTATTTCATCTATTAAAAACAGATTTCCATTTTCTATTCATCTTCTAAATACTCCTTTGATTAAATTCTATTTATTTAACAAATACATATCTCATCTATAACATTCTATTTATTTCTATAAATAAATATTTCCATGTAATCTATTTGTAAATTTTTTACAAATATTCCCTTTTTAAATTCTATTTGTAAATGTTTTTACAAATATTCCTCCTCCTATTTGTTTGCACATAACTTCCTTTGTATTTGTGTTACAAACATATTTCCTTTTTAACTCTTTTGGTTTTTCCTTTATCCACATCCAATTCATATTTCATTCACATTGATTTTACTCAATTTATTCATTTCGATCCATTTAACTTACTTAAGTTAAATTTAATTTCAATCATTCAAATTCCCATTGACTAGTTGCTAATTAACCGTTTTGCCTATTTCACCCTTTTTATTTGAGCATAACTTGTTCAAATATATGTCAAATTAATTATAAACTAATCTAATTATATTTTCAACTCGAGTTATATATTCGATTTCGAATATAAATTCTCAATCTCTTTTACTTATCCAAAAACCCAATTTCGATTCAAATTTCCCTTAACTAATTATTCTCCAATTTAGTTAATTTTATTTAACCATTTAAAATATGATTTTTGTCTTAACAATCATTTCACTTACTTCACTAGAGTTCATATTTATTTTATATCTCTAGTCTGGATTTTTCTAATGCCAATTCGGATTTTATTTCCTTAAAATCCTTTTATTTATTTAATTATACCGTTATGGTTTTATAATGGTTCTGGCGCTGCTTTTCTAAAAATTTGATTTTGATATAACTCAAAATCTATACGAAAAAATCCAGATTTTTCTCTTTCATTAGAAAACTATTGTTCAACCGGTCCCGACGATTCTTGTTTCAAAGAATTCCAACTTCAACTGAGTTCTGTATACTAAATTGAAGTTCGAATCGCCAATTTACGAACTGCCGCGTTACGGCGAGCTCGTTTTAATTATATTTATAAATATAAACGTTTTAACTTTGTTTATAATAAATTCAACTCCATTCTGATATATTTTTAATATGTATCAAATCCTTTTTTTTATTTCAACATAATATTCCCGATCTATTTCGCTTCTAATATTCAAATCCTATATATTTACAATATTCAAATTCCATTTGAATTTCTTTATTCAAACTCTATATTATTTCCTTCTATTCAATTTCTATTTGAATTTTCTTCGATTCAAATTCTAATTCAATTTCCTTATCTTCAGATTCTATTTGAATTTCTTATCTTTAATTTCTATTTGAATTCCTTTATTCAAAATCCATCTGAAATCCTTTGTTCAATTTAAATTCTATTTTAACTCCTTTATTCAATTTCTATTTAAATTCCTTTGTTCAATTTCTATTTGAAATCCTTTGAATTTAAATTCTATTTTAACTCCTTTATTTAAAATTCTATTTCAAACTTTATATTTCTTTGAAATTCTATTTTCAACCTCCACTTTATATTCTCTTTGAAATTCTATTTAACCAAATTCCATTTGAATTCTAATATTCAAATCTCTATTTGACTTTTCTTTATTCAAATCCATTTGAATTCCTTTGAATTCAAATTCCATTTCAATTTTTCTTATACAATTTCTATTTGAATTTTCTTTATTCAAATCCTATTTAAATTTCTATGTTCAAATTCTATATTTGAATTCCCTTATATTTTACTTCTATTTGAAATCTATATTCCAATTCCCATTTCACTTCTATTTGAAATCTAAATTCCAATTACCATTTCAAAATTCCTCTGAAGTAATATAAATATATACATATATTTATATCTATCCCAAATTCAAAACATTTGAATTTTCAAACAACTTGTTTCTTTTCAAACAAATTTCCATCAAAACTTTTCTAAGGCAGCAATTCATCACTTAGAAACTCGAAAATGAACACTGATGATGTTGCGACCATCATCAGAATTATTTCCCAGCTACTGAATGAGTCCAGTGCTATATTACTTGACATTCATTTAGAAAAATACTTTCCAAACTCCCAGGATTTTAAATTCTGAATTCTGGTTGGAATTCAATTTCAATTTATCTCATTTGTATATTTGATTTCATATACAAATTCCATTGGTTATATATATAACTATTTCAGTTTTATAATCTCATTCGATTATAATCCTAACAATCAACTCAACTATTTAAGAACAATATCGTGTCCAATCTCCTGTTCAAGTGTTTATAAACTCCTATCGACATCGTGGCGTCCCACGATTCGACCAAAGTTTATAATCCACTCAACATACTAGTCAACACAATATAAAACGGTTTTTATATCAAATAACAAATACGCTCTCTCGTATATATATATGCTTAACTCATTCTAGGACACTACTGATCCTATCTCTAATGAGCACATTCCAACAAGCCTAGGTATTCACTCAACCTAAGCTCTGATACCAACTGTAATGACCCAAATTTCCGTAACATCGGAGTTGACTATATACATCATACGTCCAACCCAAATATCACGAAAATACGGAACAATTTTTTTAGAAGAAAGAGATAGAAGAAGAACAGAAATAACAACACAGAATCTCACATCGCAGTGGAACAAAATATAATATATTATAACTTTTGAAATACAAAATCTCAACTGTATAACATACACTTATCAGAGTACAACACTTACAACATAACGAAACAAACTCTATATAACTAACGCTGAAGCCTCCTGCTCCAAGCTCCTTTAGATAGATCTGTAAAATCCTGAACTACTTGACTGCTCGTATAAATTTAGGCACCCAAGAGTTTAGGTAAAACAAAACAAATAAACTCCGGGTCAGTCATGTGACTGGTATGAGTAAATAGTTTAAAACAGTTTCAGAAATCTAAATGATATCTCATAAGACCACGCCGTATAACATGGAACGGGTTTTTCCCTTATGAGAATCCAAACACTTGATTTAACTTTATATCAAAACTCTTTTGATATTATAATAATGTCTAAATCAAGTAAATAACAATCTAGTGGAACGTTTGCATCTCACGTTCCACATATATAATATACAATCAAAAACCGCAAGCACGTATTGGGTAATTGATTTTCCAACTATGACAAGGTATGAAACCACCTTCCGCTGGTATATCTCTAGAGGAGAATACACCGAGTTCAACAAGAACATCTTGCAACTCAGCCACACATGACTGACCACTCATTTGGCTTGAGTGTATCGAATGTATATCACCAACGGTTGGGATCAGCAACCGTTTACCGAATGGGACAGCATCGACAATAGATTTTTAGAAATAAATGAAACTCTAGATCAGGTGATTATACACCCTAATAGGTGTGACCTACATAGCCATGCTGATTTCCCGATTTCTGTCATTTACCGGATGATGAGGCCAGAGGCTACGCTTTATCATTACACCAGATTCACTTCGAATGCCACATCATCAAATCCATCAAATAACCGATTGACGTCCTCAACTATACATTACGTGTTAGCTAAAAGAAGTTTCCTTCTCCGCTTCCACTCTTGGTACGATTGAAGAAATCAATGTACGTGACCTTCCTGGAAATACTCTGTCAGACATTCATCCATACAAGTCACCCAAGAACAGGATGAATCGAAGGCACTATTTCTATTAATAGAAAAAGTCCTTGCACTCTACTCCGTCTTCGATTATCTTTATATAATCTGATTCACACGCTACTGCCAATACGGAGTGGTTCTTCGGATAATAATCCAACCGGTCTCTCCATATTGACAACGATGGTCAAAACTTCGATAGTCTGTGATTTAACTATCGAATAAAAATAAGTGTTTCGATAATCGATGATTTAACTATTGAAGAAAACAAGTGTTCATCCAAACATCCAACAATCACTGAGCCTTTTTTTTTATTCCATTAATTAAATCTCTTCTCTATTTCTTTATCAATATTTGTTAACCAAATATTTTCAATAACCATATTGGCCTTTTTACGCTATTGGAAAACATTTCCGAATATCGTCTTCCTTTATTTTCTAAACTTAGAAAATATCTTCTATTTATAATTGGAAAATATTCCAATTACTTGTCTCTTTTCCGATCACGTTTATTTCTATACTTAGAAAATATTCTTTATTTCTATTTCCAAGTTACACTCATTTGGGTTAAAACGGATGTTGTGTAAAACATCGTTACGACAACCCAAATACCATATTCAACTAACTCTTATTCAACATTGATCTTCGAGCCTGAAATCTTACTGTTTATTTGTTAATAATGAAACCAATCAAGCTGGGGTATAACTACCTCTCAGACCTTGACTGAATAACATTTATAACGTCAAAACAGATATGACTACTACCTCGAATAACCAATACCCTACAACTACTTATTCACTTTTAAACACGTATACACTTTCTCTTTCTATTCTTACTAGATTTTATTCTTATACTTCCCTTTTGATTATACTATTCTATTTCTAAGTTCATTTCCTTATTGACTTCTATATATATCGATACGTTGATTTCTAACTATCAAATTATCTTTAAAATATTCTATCTCCTTAAATTCCCGGAAAAATTCGCCATAACCTCCTTTGTACCGGGAGCATCGGGAAAATCCCCAAACTGCCACACAGGCCTCTCTAATCAAAAAGAAAAAGGAACGCCAAGCGGCTAGCCGATACGGCGCATAAAATCCCATATATGAATTAAATACATACCTTTTTGTCGGGCATTCTATTTATATACCTTCTACCACTTTATTCCAAACCTGTCTCCTGTATATTTATACCTGTCCAATCTATTTTAACTATACCAATCATTTTAACTCAACTTGTTAATTAAATCTGTTAATTAACTTCTTAGTCTATTTCTCTTTTAATATTTGAATTCTATATTTAAATTCCATTTCGCTTCTATATTCAAATTCTATAGTTTAAATTCCCATTTGAATTCTATATTCAAATCTATAGTTTAGAGTCCATTTGAATTTCTATATTCAAATCTATAGTTTAAGGTCCATTTGAATTCTATATTCAAATCTATTTGAATTCTCTGCATTATTTATAAACAACGTTTATAACTTCAATTCAAATCCCACCTTTTCATTTATAAACAAAGTTTATAAATTCAATTCAAATCCCACCTTTTCATTTATAAACAAAGTTTATAAATTCAATTACTTGTTTTATATATCTTCAAAACAAGTTAATATTATCTATTGTTTATTTAAAATTCAAATTCTATTTATAAAAAATAGAATTCCCTTTTTTAAATCTCAAATACCTTTTTCGATATTTTTATTAATCAATATCCAAGCCCCATTGATTTTAAACAATCAAATCAACCAATTTTCAATCATTTGATTTTTAACACATCATATATGAATATATATGAAATCAAACAAACAACAACAGATAATATTTTTTTTTTGAGGAATCCAGTTGGATTCCTCCAACCTGTTTTCCTGCATCCACAGACGTTAGTCAACATAGTAATACCCATCCTGCTTTGAGGCAGGATATCGCGGTATAAAGGTCATCCACTATCATAGAGTGGGGCGCATAGGGTAATCATCCGCTAATGAAACCGCGGGCATCCGCTAATGAAACTACGGGAATCCAACCAATCATCAACCAAATATATATATAGTGACCCTAAATAACTAATATATATTTAAACAAACCAGAAAGCATCAACAAGCACCGACAATTATTTTTTTACTATATAAAAATAATTCTAAATAAAAGGTGAGATCTACTCACCTAATTTTATCAGTATTTTATATTCGTTTTATCTAATTTTAAACAATTGTTTAAAATTAGACAAAAATTCTAGAAAGCTTGAAAGCGCTGCAAAATGATTCCAATGCGTGGTCTATGCTCATACAAATTTACGGATCCTGTTTCGCTTGTATGAAGTAAACACACGCGTTAAAAATTGAACTAAACTAATTTAAACATCATTAGAAATTATTTAAAATTACCCTTAATATCGAATAAAACTTTCATCTCGAAACAGAATCCAAAGCCGTGCATTCTGGTAACAAAACCGAACTACTCCACTAAGACTACAAATCCATAATGCCACCGTTCCAAATGATTCTTCCTTTACCAGTACACGAAACCAAAACTGCGAGCACTCAGTATTGAAAACTGCGCCTTGGCACCTCAAACATCGCCCTTGCTTCCGTTCATCATCCAGAGTTTACTGACCGAACTTCACCCTTCAAGTCCATCGCCGTATCCACTCAAGCGAGCCCCTCCACACTACTTAGTAAAATCGCACACCTTTGTTCATCCATCGTGACTATTACCAGATCGGAATCTGATGCTGGTCCTCTCGAAATCGCAACAAGCCTGAAACCCTAACCATGCTTTACTCATCGGTCGCGCCTTCCGTTGTCGAGCTTCAGGGGTCGGACCTTTTCACATCGCGACAATTACTAACAGATGACACCATTCTGGACATACAACAACTCGAGCATCTCTTTCCTACAACAACCAAAGTTTCCTGAAGTCGAACCCCAAATCGTCCAGACCATGGACCAAAAATCGAGACACTCCTTTCCTCCCTGATTTGCAAGCGCCCTAGCTTGGTCTCGAGCTTCTGGATCCATCTCGATTTATTATGATGCGCAACTTTTCATTTCTGTGTATAGAGGATTCAACTGGTTTTTATTTCAGTGATTTAGAATGGGGAGAAAGGGATAGTCGCGACTTTAAATAAGGAAGGGATGCGGGTTTGGAAATCAAACAACAAGGCCATTTTCTTTGTGGTTGTACAGGGGGCATGGCATGTTTTATTTGGGGGGTTATAAAGGGAGTACGACATTGGGTTAGTTGGAAGAAGAAAATCCACATAATTTTATTTAATTATTTTAGTTTTGAACTATACCGATACGATTTTATTTCAATTAAAATACTCAGGATTCTGAACTCCTTTCTGAACCAAACACCTGTCAATCTTAGGGTAAAACCACTATTTTGAACCCATTGGGATAGGTCACGAAGTCCGATTTTATCATCTATAGAAGATTTTAATTTAAGTTGATATAATTTAAATTCAAAACAATTTATTTCTTCGATAATAAATTAATATTATTATCGTTATAAATTCAAATAAAATTTCCCATAAATTATTTGAACTTTATTTAATTCAAATCAAATTTTGAATTCAACTAAAATCCATTTTCGTATTCTGATAATTTAATATTTTCAATATTAAAACGAAATTGATTATTAAATCGATAACTTAATATAAAATTCCATTTATATTATCCACCCAATATTTAAATCCGTATTAAATATTTAAAATTAACCCATAAGAATCCGGTTCATTACAGAAATAAAATAATATCAGGGCTTAAAATACATAACAGAAGAAATAAAAATGTATAGATACAATGTATAGCGAAGAATACGCCAACTGCCATAGCTAAACGAAATACACGGATATAAAGCTTTCCGAATATAGCTCCAGTTGTAATCCAGGATCCTGTGAAAAGAAATATCTGCGAAAACCAAAACTACTAGCTGCTAGTGTGGAAAATAGGGGCACCCAGAGTTTGGGTTAAAACAATAAACTCTGAGTTAGTCATGGGACTAGTGTGAGAACTAAAACAGTTATTCAATCTTTTCTTTAAAAGTTGGGAAATCATGGGACCACGTCGTATGTCACGGAACGGGTTTACTCCACATGAATCTTAGTTTAAAATAAAACAACACAATGCTTTTTGGAAAATGAAGCAATTATACGACTCAGTCGCATCATACAATGCAACACAAGCCGAAGGATAGAATTTTCCCTTATAATAGCCAAACATGCTTGGTACGTTTCAGACAAATCGTTTTGATATTACTATAAGTGCATAGTCTCAAAACAACTTCAAATATAAATGTATCAATCATAGACGGCATGGGTACCATATATCATGTCGCCATACTAGTTCTACAACTAAAATTGAAAAATATCGTATTGGAAATTGGATTTCCATCTATGAGTCGAGGCAAGGGATCGTTCTCACCGATTCGAGACAATCTAGCCTATGTCTCAGGAACATAACGCATTGTCCCTTGGATCTTCAGGGCCGATCCACACTTACTTTAGTGGATTGGTTATTCCTGAACATACGTTTCCCTGCCCTATGGGGCATAAAATCTAGTCAGTATATCGACCATGTCAAGAGCCACCAGGGACTCAAATCCGAGGCGCCTCACAATCCATCATCCACATAAGTAAAATGTTTGGGCTCCATACCATGACACCAATCATAGCTAGAAAGAAACGCATGCACTCCCTGCAGTCACTATCCCGTTTTTGACTCATACCGGGTGTCAGGCTCACGAATTAACGCTATACACAAAGCTATGCTAATTAAAGCTATGCTTTGATCATCAACCACAAGACTCTGCTTTTCAACAAAAGCCTTGATCATTTGCATCTCAGTATGCCACACTGGAAATTCACGCCATGCAACTGATGTCTGTCAATATATAACCTCTAAGCTCGTACATCTCAGAGAAGGGTGTTAAGCAAGAGAATAAATTCTCTACCACCAAACGGATATATATTTAATAGAAATCAATCAACACAGAATGAAATCCAACGTCAGACACACATCTATTTACAAGTCCGTTTTGGGTCTGAACGAAAATGGAGGCACCTTATTCCTCGTCCCATATGTCCAATATAGGAGAGAGGTCCTCGCATATCCGGTCGATCTCCAACTATGTCTGGACGATCACCACTTATTACCTTGTCTTGGGTGTACAGCCCAATCAAGACATCAATAATCATCCAAACGATGTGAAGATCTCCAGTCTTCAACCACTGTCTTCATCGTTGACTTTTAGTCGCCGTATCAATTATTCAAAATGGGATAAACCTGGTCTTTCTGAATAACTCGCGTATTTTATAATCAATAATCAAGTGCTATAAAAACACATCATGCGCCTCATTCCAATTCAGAATATTCTTTTATTCAAATAATCACATCTTTAGGGAAAGGTTCCCATTAATTTTATCAAAGATAAATTCTTTTAGATTAATCCTTTAATCTTCCTTTGGATATCAATTTCAAAAGATTTTATTAACTAGTAGGGATTATCGTGCCTTACCGAAGTAATCATTTATTTTATCTTTCCAATCACAACCTATTCATGCCATAGAGCAAAATTGGTAGTACTCCATATCTAACACCCACGGTATTTTCGGTAAATTTAATTACCATTTCACGTTCTAATCTAATTAAAGATTTAACTATCGCTTAGAGTAAAACTGGCAGTACTCCATTCTCGACCATTCCATGAATTCAATAAATTTAATTATCACATCCTCATTTCAATCTAATTAAAGATTCATTAAAACTCTAGTTCAGTTTTAATCTAAAAAATCATTACTTAATGATTTATTCCACTTAGGAAATTATTCCTATCTTTAACTGGGGTAAAGAACTAATGTCATTTAAAACACAGTGCACGATAAACTCAAATCAACTTCCATTAACTATGGAATCTTCACGGAAAACAAATCATAATATAATCGATATAAATTTTTGTCTCAGACTAATAATATAAATGAAATAACGACAAAGCCTTTAAAATTCCATATATAGTAACGGTCTTTCTTCATAGAAGCTCATCTCGATTATTACCAAATTGAATTCCATTCAATTTCAATTTAATATAATAAATTGGAAAACTTTACTTTGGAAATTTTCCATTAATCTTAATTAAAAGATTATAAATTCCAAATCGTATCTTCACTGTTAATTGTGTAAAAGAACAAATGTTATTTAAAACACCGTTCACGATAAACCCAAAATCCAATTCAATTCCAATTAAATATTAATTAACCGATATACTTCTCTAAATCTTAATTAAAAGATTTATTCTTTTCTCAACTGGGTTTAAGAACAGTGTTAATAAAGACACCATTCATGACAAACCCAAAATCCAATTTGATATCAAATACAAGGCTCTGAATAGAAAATAATATCGGCTTATATTCAATATCAACTTCTGAAATTAACGGATATCGTATTGGGAATAACGATATATGTATCTTCCAAATTCCTCAATAATATCCGTATAATCGCATAATCCAATACTGAAATTTTCCAAAGATTATTTCCATTCAAAACCATTACAATTTATTCATTTGGAAGACTCTGTTTATTTTAAAACCCGTTATAAATCCAATTTATTAATTTAAAAACCATTGGACTATTAACATACTTAATAACTAGTTCATTTAGATAACAATTTATTTTTTATCTTTTCAAAACTTGGATTTTATCATCCAAAATCTTTCCAAATCATTTATTATGATTTTACACAATTTTTCCATATTTTAAATAATTTTATTAAGGCCCTTACAGTCGATTTTCATATACGGTCGTCAACTGCACTTACAACAACCTTTTCTAAAATTGATTTGGACATAGTTCCAAATCCAACCATTATATTTCAAATCTCCTATATTCATTTGAAAGCTTTTTTGGATACGAACCCAACGGTTTCGTTTTTAGGAGAATCCGACGGTCGGATCTCCCGTTACATCAATTCGAAGTCAATGGCCGAAATTCGCGAACGGTCGCTGCGCAGCGCATTCTTTTCAGGCCATTAAATATATATATATATATATATAATATAATATATATCGTCGATTTATATTTAAAACATATTTTATAAATCATTTATAAATACATTTTAAAACGATTTCAACTTCATTTTCAATTTTAAATCAAAATTGAATATTCAATATCATTATAATATTAAAATGATAATATTATCAAAATACCAGATTTTGAAATCAATTCTTTTCGATATTCATTATAGAATGAATAAAATCGATCGATAAACCCGTTCGGGTTAAAATGACGTTTCTACACTTAACCCGCCTTCAGATATTTTTATATTTTCGTGTACATCCAAAATCGGACATCAAAATCATATTTTGATTATTTACTGAATATTATTTTAAAATATTCCTTATTTTAAAATATTCCTTATTTCTGAATCGGAATGCAACTCAATCAATTACCATATAATTTCAGTGATATGGATTTCATACATCACATGTACTCAACAATAATGATAAATAATCATCAAATGGTCAATTCACATCCAGAGTGCAATTTACAACTATATAAGCATTAAACAATCAAATAACGTTTATCACAGTCTATCGGTCAATCGATTGACATATAATTAAATTCAAGGGAGATGTGAATAAATTGTCATCCCCAGACCCGTGTGGGGTTTCCAAACAACAATAGTCGATTCAAAATAATCACTGGTTAATAAATATAACCAGTTCTAATTCGATTTGAATTAGTTTTCTAATTAGCCAATTTTCACTCTTTAAATTATAAACAAATATTTATAATTTAATTTCAACTACCACAAAATAATATTAAATTGTTTTTAATATTTTAAACATCGCAATCAACACATAATACAGTCAAAACATAATACAATCAATTAAATTGTCCATGGTCTGTGGACGAGGGAGGTGAGCTAACAGGCACCGTATACAACTTATAATGATTAAAACTGATAAAAATATACACTGGAAATTCTATATATTTTTATACATGAATAAAATAACATGATAAAATACACTTTAGTGAGAAGTTCTCACATTGGGTTCCAATCCGCCATTCTTTAATTCTGAATTTCTGTTCTATTTTGATTTAAAATAGCCTCAAATTCTAATTTGCTCCAAATCACTTCTAGTCAGTTCCATGCTGAAGTGTTCGTTGTCACGATTCCAACATGACGAAAGACACTCAATTCTGAAGTCATTTGAATAAGATACTGACATTTAAACTCTTAATTACATTAATAATTACACTAAGATAATTAAAACAAATTAATTACTTTATTATTTTTCTAGTCCCCTTTTATCTTCTTCCTGGAACTAACTTATACCTGTAACCCGTCTTCACGAACTAAATCCATTGGCGCACCTCCCATCGTCGCGCCGGACATTGATCGGCGGCCACCAGTCGATGTGCCTTGCCTCCCTCCACCGTCGCCAGTGACGGCTCGACCTCCGATGGCCCCAGTGTCCCTAGAAATCCGTGCGAATCGATGAGCTTTAAGCTCCAATTTCTCACAATTTACACTGCTAATTTTCATCACATCCGTTGGATTCGTCGAGCTCATGGAGTTGTTTGATTTTGCAGTTTTTTTTTTTTTTTTGATAATAGCGAATAGATCAGAAGAAAGAATGAGAGAAAGATTCGAATGATAATTATTGTTCACTGGTGTTGAGGGCGGCTCCAAAGAGTTTTGAACGTGTGGAAACAAAAAATTACAGTTTGACTTGGTCCTAGGGTTATTTATATAATTAAATTATTATTTAATTTGAAAAATACATGTTTATCAATTTGAACTCCAAATCAAACCCAATGACTGTCGTCCCTAGCTAAATACCCTCATTCCGGACACAATAGAATATGTTTCGTAAGCCAATTCGACTGTTTCAACTAGTTTTTCTTTAAATTAAAATATAAATCAGTATATTGAATTTTAAACGTACGTTTTAATTTACCGCGGCCACATACCGACTCCAAAAATTATAGAAAATTAAATCTAGCTATGTTTTGACAACACGGTCCTAACAAAACCAATTTCATCAAATTTGGAGACCGTTTGAAAAATGGCCTTTTTCCAGTCGATTAAATTCAAACTGAAATTACCAAATGCGTTTAAATTCACCACGCTCACATAATAATTCCAAAAATTATGAAATTTTAAATCTAGCAATAATTTGACATTCCAAATCCGACAAAAGTGGTTTCATCGAAAACGGAGGTCGTTTGTAAAATTGCTATTTTTAAGGGCTATATATTATATTAATATATATATATATATATTCTGTAGCGACTATTTTTAATTTTAAACTAGACATAACTTTCAATCTGTATTATGAAATTTGAATTTTTCACATTCGTTAGAAAGATATAGTCAAACATATCCTAACGTTTCTGGTTTTACTGAAATCCGATTTATTTTGAATTCTGTATATTCATTTGAAATTGAAAATCGAATTTTCAAACTACCGCGCCATTTCAGGCTCATTTTATAATTAAAATAAATTTATACGTTCTAACTTCGATTTAAAATAAATTTTTAGTCGTTATTATTTAAAATAAATCATTTTAAATATTCAAAATCCACTAAAATAGCTAAAGTAAAAATTTTAAATTGGTTTAGAATTTCCGAGTTGTTACAACTGCAATAGATAAGGTGATGGGGTGTAGCGGTAATCTGGAAGGGGGAAACTACGCTACACGATTCGCAGGTTCAGGAGGAGGTAGGCGCAATATGGGGTGGTGTAGTGGCTATTGTAACTCGTGCATGAGGTAAGAACGAAGGTTGGACGAGATAGGTGGGTTACGTCATGCTGGTGGTAGCAGGGAACGGTGCTCTGGTGGTTGGGCGACTAGTGCGGCGGCGCAGCTCGACGGTGAGGGGTATGCATGAGTGGAGTAGGCGGCACGGTGGACTGTTATCGTGAATAGAAGGAGAGAGGAATAAGTGGGTCAGCTTGTGTTTTCTAAAGCCAATGTAATTAGTTGGAGGCAGGCCCGGCCCAAGGGCAAGCCCATGTGATGGGGCAGCCCACTGGATTGAGGGCAAAAAAAAGATCCAACACGTTCAGTTGCTTCTCTCGCTTCTCAAATCGATCTTCTTCTTCAACCTGCCGATTTTTGCTTTTCAACGCACCCTCCCCTCTTCTCAAATCGATCTTCTTCTTCAACCTGCCAATTTTTGCTTTTCAACGCACCCTCTCCTCTTCTTTAAAAAAAGATTTAGGGCAAGCTACAAATCCATCAATCTTCAATTGCACTCTCTCCTCTCTTGCCATCTCCGATTCTTTAGACTATAGAAACAAAAGAGACATCCAATCACAGCGAGGTATTCAGTTTCTTTCTCTTCCGCCTTGCAGCCTGCTTGATATCAACGATTCAACATATAATAAAAAGGTAATTTTTTTAATTCGAAAACCTAAATCCCTAAATTTGTTGTTTTTTTTATTTTTCTGATTTTGAAGCTAAACCATGTCCGATAAGTCTCATTATCCTTACATTATGCGGTTCTATTTGTAGACGTTATTCATGTTAAAACGATTTGTTAATAATAGGCACTAATGTCAACGTTGTGTCGAACATGGGATAGGCAAACTGTTAATAATTGGACACTACTCATAATTTGGGTACTTGTATGAATTCTATGTCCAGTACTTATGTTTGTTTCTATACCTAAAGACTATAAGTTATATGTTTTTCTTTATCAAACAATGTGATTGAATTTTGTATTTGGAAAATTTGAAATTACTTTTTGATTTAATTCAATAGATAAGATGAAGAACTCATTATTTTAGAACTAAAAATTGATTTAATCAAATGGGATGGAAACATTGACCATATTTTGCGTGAAAAATCGATATTTGATTTTATGTTTTTTAAACTTAGTAATGTGGGCTACATGATGCGGTAATATTTTGTATATAAGTTTAATATTGATGTTGTATTTTTACGTGATTTTGTGTTTATAAAGAATTTATATTAAAAAAATAATGGAAAATGTGATGAATGAAATGTCAATGGGCAACAAAAAAATTGGGCTTGGGCAACCGATTGTTTGGACCAGCCCTGGTTGGAGCATGGGTTTACTTTCGAACAACAGCGTAGAAAAAATGGAAAAGGGTTGCCATATTTTTCTCAAATGAAAGTAAGGAAGGGAGGCTCTGGTGCTGGGTAAAGTGGGAGCAGCATGTCAACGTTGATGGGACAAATGGTGAGCTGCGTATGTATATTGATGCCCAACAGACAACAATGTGAGGAGCAAAGCAATTTTTGCGTGGCAGCAGAAAGAAAGGGCTCGGGCCCATATTGTTTTAAAGTAATTATTTAGTTAGTTAAAATTATTTATATTAATATAAGTAGTTAAGGATTAATTAAATTAGTATTATAAATTTTTCCGCCACCCAGATGTTTAACTCCTTAGAATAGATCAGGCTTGACGCTTTAAAAAGGTGTAATATAACTTAAATAGCTTAGACATTCAATTAAGGATTAAAGTTTTAATTAGCTTAGACATTGAATTAAGGATTAAACTTTTAATTATATCTTAATATTTAAATATTTATATATTGTGCATATGGGATTTGAATCAAACAAACCGTCAGCTTGGGCAATAAGAGCTTAAGAACAACACGCCTAATCAAGTTTTTAACTGTAATTAGGTTATCAAGTTTTAACCATAAGCAGATCAATAAAATGTTAATTAAGGAGTTAGTTTAAAATCGTATAACTATAATGTTAATAACTTGTGTATGTATTTACAGAATTGAATGGAACAAGTTGTGTTCCGATCATGGCAACGAACACTACATTGTGAAGCTAGTTTGGACGAGTTTGGAAGCAACTTGGAATTTTAGTTAAATTAAACACTCTTTTAATTTAACTAAAATTGAACTGTTTCAACAATGAATCAAATCAAGGTGAGTTAAACTCACTCAGTTCTTCCCACTTATATTTTATATAAGTCGGGTTTATAATTGTGTGCTATGGTTGCTAATGGTTGATTGTTTATTATTTATATATTCATATACTAATTGAATTTCTGAAATTAAACGTTGTTTAATTTCAGTGAAAAACCATATCGTTATTTTAACGATTGGACCCCATGAAGGTAACTTACCTTGTTGGTCACATTTATAAAATAAACATGTTTAATTGTTCGAATTGTTTGTTAATTGATTGATGTTATATAGACGTTAATTACTGTTATAGAAATTATCAGTTAAATTGAATTGAATGGATTTTCGTGCGATAATTTATTTTAATGCATAGAAGAACAGGTTGGAGGGATCCAACGGGATTCCTCAAATATATTAGATAATATTTATTATTATATTATCATTATATGAACTGTTCTGATTGGATGATTGATTTGATTGTTGATCATTGACCTGGTGTGGCGACTCGAACTTCCCTGTGAAGGAAAGAACGAATTGCTTTGAGAACACGACAAATCAAAACACTAACAATAGAACATTTCATTGCTTATTACAACAATTCCATCAGAATAAAAGAATATAATAGAGTATGAATAAATAACACACATTTGATCAATATCAGAGATTTAAATTACATCTAAATACATAGCGGCGGAAAACAATACAAAACACAGCTGAAAGGAATACACGGATACAGAGATTTCCGAATATCATTCCAGCTGTAAACCAGGATCCTGTGAATATAAATCTGCAAAACCAAAACTACTAGATGCCCGTGTGGAAAATAGGGGCACCCAGAGTTTAGGTTAAAACAATAAACTCCAGGTCAGTCATGTGATTGTTGTGAGAACTAAAAAAGTTATTTAAAACTTTACTTTAAATCAGATATATCAAGGGACCACGTCGTATAACACGGAACAGGTTTCCTCCCAAGAATACTCGTGCATATAATAAAACAGCGCAATGCATTTTTAAAAAATGAAGCTATTATAAGACCCAGGTCCTATCATACAATGCAACGCAAGCTGGGGGATAGGGTTTTCCCTTATAATAGCCAAACATGCATGGTACGTTAAAACAAATCATTTGATACCATTATAAGTGCATAATGTATAAAACAACTTCAAATATAAATGTATCAATCCTAGATGGCATGGGTACCACATATCATGTCGCCAATACTAGGCTCTACAATCAAAACCGCAATTGTCACGTATTGGAAGTTGGATTTCCGTCTGTGAACCAAGGAAAGGGATCATCCTTATCGCTTCGAGACATTCTAGCCTAACATGTCTCAGGCAAGTACTCTGTCAAGCCTTTGGATCATCAAGGTCGGTCCACTCGATATGGATTAAAATGCCTGAACACTGCGTTTCCCCGCCCTATGGAGGCGTAAACTGGTCATATCCTGACCAAACTATCGGCCCCGGAACGACCGATATAACTGAGGCGCCTCGCTATCCATCATCCACATAAGTAAAATGCCAGGGGTAGTAAAACGCCGACACCACTCCTAGCTAGAAAGAAACGCATGCCCTCCGTGATGTCCTCTCCCGTTTCTGGTTCACACCGGGGTGTGAGGCTCGCGAATCAACGCCACACAAAGCTACGCTATATTAAAGTCGTGCTTTGATCATCAACCACAAGACTCTGCTTTTCAACAGAAGCCTTGATCATTTGCATCTCAGCATGCCACACAGGCAATCCACACTATGCAACCGATGTATATCAATCACACAGAATGAAATCCGATGTCAGACACACATCCATTTACAAGTTCATTCTGGGTCTGAACGAAACCGGAGGCACCTTATTCCTCGTCCCGTATGTCGAATACAGGAGAGAGGCCCTCGCATATTCGGTCGATCTCCAAGTACGTCTGAACGATCACCACTTGTTACCTCGTCTTGGGTGTACAGCCCAATCAAGACATCGGTAATCATCCAAACGAAGTGAAGACCTCTGGCCTTCAACCACCGTCTTCATCCTCGACACATCGTCGAATCGGTTATTCAGAATGGGATAAACCCGGTCTTTCTAAATAACTCGCGTATATAATAAACAAGTTCTATAAAAACACAACATACGCCTCATTCCAATCCAGAATATTTCTTTATCCAAATATTCATATACTTTGGGAAAGGTTCCCATTAATTTTATCAAAGATACATTCTTTAAATTTATTCTTTAATCTTTCTTTGGATATCAATTCAATCTAATTAAAGATGCATTAAAAACTCCACTTGGTTTTAATCTTACGAAAAATCAATATTAACGATTGTTTAACTTGGGAAATCATATCCTATCTTTAACTGGGTTAAAGAATCAATGTCATTTAAAACACGGTTCACAATAAACCCAAAATCACATTCCATTCCATTCCATCAGCCTTTAACCGTACATTAGCAAGTGAACAATTCCCAAAGCATTAACTCTGAAGGCCGAAACCAACATCAGATCAATACCCACAAAACCATTCAACTTAACTAATCTCCAGTTAGTTTTTGATTTCCTTAACTCCACTGGGTCTAAGAACAGTATTATTAAAGATACCATTCACGACAACCCAAAATCTTATTCCTGTCTTTAACTGGGTTAAAGAACCAATGTCCTTTAAAACACGGTTCACGATAAACCCAAAATCACATTCCATTCCATCAGCCTTTAACCGTAAATTAGCAAGTGAACAATTCCCTAAGTATTAACCTCGAAGGCCGAAACCAACATCATATCAATACCCAGGTAACCATTAAACTTAACTAATAATCTCCAGTTAGTTTCTGATTTTCTTTACTCCGTTAGGTCTAAGAACAGTATTATAAAAGATACCATTCACGACAACCCAAAATCACATTCCATTAACAATGGAATCTTCATGGAAAGCAAATCGATATATATAATCGATATAAACTTCCATATCCAACCGATAATATAAATGGAATAACGACAAGGCCATTTAAATTCCATATATATTAACCGTCTTCCTCTGCAGAAGCTTACTTCGATTATTACCAAATCGAATTCCATTCAATTCCAATTTAATATGTTAAATTGGCAAACTTTACTTTGGAAAATATCCTTTAAATCTTAACAAAAGATTTATAAATTCCAAATCACATTTCACTGCAAATCGGATTAAAGAACGAATGTTGTTAAAAACACAGTTCAGGATAAACCCAATTCACATTCCATTTTATTCCAATTATTAAATATATTTGGAAACACTAACAATCTTAATTAAAAGATTTATTTTCTTCACATGGGGTTCAAGAACAGTGTTACTGAAGACACCATTCACGACAAACCCAAAATCCCATTTGATATTAAATACAAGGCTCTGAATAGAAAATATATCAGCTTATATTCAGTATCAAATACTACAACCAAAAAATATCGTATTTGAAATGATGATATAAATATATCTTTCAAATTTCCATAACAATTATGTATAATCACGAAATCCAACATCGAAATATTCCGAAGACAATTTCGATTCAAATCCATTTCCAATTTATATATTGAAAATTCTGGTTATTTTTAAAACCATTTCAAATCCAATTTATTTTATTTAAAAATTATTGGATTTCATATCTAGATAATAACTTGTTCATTTCGATAAAAATCTATTTTTATCTTTTCAAATATGGGATTTTTCATCCTAATTTTTTCTAAATCATTTCTTATGATTTCACACTAATTATTGATATTTTTAAAAATCTTATCAAGGCCCATACAGTCGATTTCCATAAACGGCCATCGAACTGCACTTATAACGACCTTTTCCAAATTTGATTTGGAAGTAATTCCAAATCTGACCGTTAGTTTTCAAATCTCTTATATTCGTTGGAAAGCTCTTTTCGATACGAACCCAATGGTTCTGGTCTTAGGAGAATCCGACGGTCGGATCTCCCGTAATGTCCGTTCGAAGTCAATGGTCGAAATTCACGAACTGCCGCGGTGCGGCGCGTTCTATTCAGGCCATTATATGTATATAATATATATATATTATATATTTCGTCGATTTCTATTTAAAACGTATTTTATAAATCATTTTAAATTCGTTTTCAAAATGATTTCAACTTCATATTCAATTTCAAATCAAAATTGAATATTCCATGTCATCGATATATAAATTATAGTATTTTCAAGACATTATATTTTGAAATCAATTCCTTTTCGATATTCATTATAGAAATGAATAAAATCGATATAAATATCTTTCATGTCAAAATGGCGTTATCTAATCAACACGGCTATATATATTTAAATATATTCGTGTCCATCCCAAATCGAACATCAAAATCAGATTTTGATCTTTTACTGAATATTATTTTAAAATATTAATTATTTTAAAATATTCATTATTTTAAAATATTCATTCCTTTCTGAACTGAAATCAAACAAAGTCAATTACCATATAATTTGATTTATATGGATTTCATACACACATGTATACAACAACAACCAAACACCGTCAACCATCATCCAAGGTACATTCTACACTGCATAAGCATTAAATAAAAATATTCAACGCTTATACAGCTTGTCAATAAATCTATTGACATATAACTAAATATTGGGATTAGTGTATGTCCAATATCATCCCAATACCCATGCGGGGTTTCAATCAATCAAACACAGATTTTATTTGTGCAGTTGGGCGACGTGTAAAGTTTATCGTCCCAATCAATATCAGTCAAATGTGTGTACATAAACAAATCATCCGATTTATTTATTAATATTTATTTTATTCATATGCACGTTAAAAATTATATTTTTAACTATAAAATATTTTACTCCATTCCACATCACACAATCAAATTTCACCACACAATCAATCAAACAAATAAACCGTCCATGGTCTGTGGACGACGGGTGTCAGGTGCTGCTAAGCACCGTCTACATCCTAGTATATATTTTAACTAGAAAATAAAATAAAAGTGAGGAGTTCTCACCTTTGGGTTCCACTTCGCCGTTCTCTCCATCTGAACGGTATGGATTCCGTTTTGATTTCCGACGATACCATCGCTATCTTTTCCCGCTGTTCATAGTAAAAATCCCATTTTTAATATGATGTTTATTTTAAAAACCCCATTTTTATAATGGCGCTTCATATATAAAAATCAAATATTTTTACTTCGTTATATATATTATAAAAATCATATTTTTATATCGCTACTATATAAAAAATCATATTTTTATTTCAACGCTATGAAAATCACGTTTTCATTCCACTATATATATAATAAAAATCAGATTTTTATTTCGCCACATAAATAAAAATCATATTTCTGTATTCTCTATTATATAAAAATTCTATTTTTAATCCGCTACTCATATAAAAATCGAATATTTATACTATTAAAAATCGTATCTTTTTAGAAATCGTATCTTTATATGCCATACGTATGAATAAAAATCATATTTTTCTTATCTCTATAATATAAAAATCATATTTTTATTATCTCTATAACATAAAAATTATATTTTTATTATCTTTATAATATAAAAATCATATTTTTATCTCGTTGTTATGTATATAAAAATCTCTTCTTTCTATGATTAAAAATCGAATCTTTCTATTATTATTCACATTATAAAAACTGAGAAGAAAATATATTTTTATATTCGTAAAAATCATATATTTTTTCTATACCATTCAAATAATAAAAATCCTATTTTTAACGCTACTTTATATTGATAAAAATCACATTTTTATCCTATGCTTTCTTATATAAAAATCTAATCTTTATAAACCATATTCTATAAGAAAAAAAACTGATTTTTATATTTTCTAAAACCAATTTCAGTAAATAAATATAATTAAAAGCTCACCCTTCATGTAAAAATCTGATTTTGGATGAAGGAGGAGTTCTTGGTCAGAATGGTCGTCGGAGGAGCGGCACTGGGGTGCTCTGGTGGTCGGAGGAGGGCACGGGGCGTGCTGCAGCGTCGGAGCGAGGGAAGGGGCCTCGGTTCTTGCGCTTGCCTGAGGTCTCGCAGGTGGGAGCTTTCAGAAGGAGAAGATGGAGTGAGAGGGAAGCGCAAGGGAGGGGGTGGCTGCCATTGGAGGGCGCGATGGCCAGAGGGGGAGGCAGCGCCGTCGCGCGCGGTGGCAAGGGGTGGAGATCGCGATAGGCGATTTCGATTTTTAGGGTTTATTTTATTTTATAAAAATCTGATGGGGAGAGAGGATAGAGAGGGGGCCAAGTATATTAATATAATTTAATTTAATTTTTAATTCCCCAAAAAGTAACTTTCACGCTCGAACTCCAAACGAGACCCAACAATTGTCGTCCATAGCTAATTACCCCCATTCCGAACACAATGGGATATGTATCGTAAGCTGATTCGATCGTTTCGATCAGTTTCCGTCAAAATCAAAATATAAACCTATATATTGAATTTGAACGCACATTTCAATTTACCGTGGCCATATACGGACTCTAAAAATTCCCGAAAAATATTTTCTAGCTTCGTATTGACGATACATTTCTAACAAAACTAGTTTCGTCAATTTGGAGGCCGTTTGAAAAATGGTCATTTTCTGGTCGATCCAAATTGACTGAAACTGACAAAACACGTTTTCTTTTGCCAAGCTCACATATTGATTCAAAAATTTATGAATTTTGGAATCTAGCAATAACTTGACATCCCGAATCCAACAAAAGTGGTTTCGTTGAAAAATGGTGGTCATTTGCAAAATTTCCATTTTTAAGGGCTATATTTTCCATAGCGACTATTCTGAATTTTCAACTGGGCATAACTTTTTATTCTCGCTATGAAATTTCAATTTTTCAGATTCATTGCAAAGATATTCCCAAATAGATTCTAATATTTTTGGTTTTGCTAAAATCCGGTTCATTTTGAATCCTATACATTCATTTGAAATTTGAAATTTGAAATCGAAATTTCAAACTACCGCGCTATTTTCAATTCCTTTTATAATTAAAATAAATATTTTATATTCTAACAACGATTCAAATAAATATATATGTTCTAATTCTATTCAAAATAAATTTCTAGTTGTTATTATTTAAAATAATTCATTTTAAATATCCAAATTTCAGTAAAATTGCCAAAACAAAAATTTTAAATTGGTTCGGATTTTCCAGGTTATTACAATCTCCCCCACTTAAAATCTTTTCGTCCTCGAAAAGGAACGGAGCTGAAATTTTTTTACAAACCAACTCAACTTTCATTATTTTCATTATGGCCTAAGTTCTTCAACTTTTCAGTTTCTAAGAACTTTTCAAGTTTTTCAAAAATTTGGCTAACACCCTGAATTTTCGAAAAAATTCACCACAACCTCCTTTGTACGGGAGCATCGGGAAAATCCCCAAACTGCCACACAGGTCTCCCCATTCAAAAAGAAAAAGAAACAGCCAAGCGGCTAGCCAATCGGCTCATAAAATCATCAAAAACCCCAAGAAATACAATAAACATGTACCTATTTGTCGAGAAAACAATTTTATTCCTCTATTCTAGCCTCCTTGCTATGACCTGTTCAATGTATATACATGTACATGTATGCAATTCTAACAAATTTTCAATGCAGTTCAATATTTGATACAATTGGTTTATATGTACCGTGCTTCACATAATGGTTTCAAAGGAATAATCATACAACATAATCAACAATCAGCAATCAATTAGTTGATTTACTTTTCAAATTCATAACTTTGACACATAGTCCAAAAATCAGATTTTTTTTGATACCAATTCACAACAATAGACCCTATTTAGTTTTGGTTCTCACATCAGTCAATTGGAAATATATAGATTCCCACTTTCGAAACTCGAACATAAACACTGATGATGATGCAAAATCTTCATACGTATAAAATACAAATATATAGATTCCCACTTTCGAAACTCGAACATAAACACTGATGATGATGATGATGCAAAATCATCAGAATTATCCCCGGGCGATTAGAGTGTGATTCTATATCTATCCAGTATATTAAAACTTCGAATATACGTTTGCAAGGCATATATGCAAAATCTTCATGTATTGGATTGTCCAAATTAAATACAAATAAATATTCAAATACGTATAAAATAGTTTAAATTTTCAAAAAAAAAATTGTTTTCATTTTTATTTTAAAAACATTACTCTTCACACTCATTCTAGGATGCTACTGATCCTATCTCTAACGAGTCAATCTCATTGGATATTACTAATCCAATCTCTGATGAATCCTTTCGTTCGGTTCTAATGTGTCTTTTTCTCGAGCTCTATAAACCAAAGCTCTGATACCAAAATATGGCGACCCGAACTTCCCCGTGAAGGAAAAACGAATTGCTTTGAGAACACGACAAATCAGAACACAAACAGAAGAACATTTCGTTGCTTATTACAATAATCCCATCAGAATACAAGAATATAACAAAGTATGCATAAATAACATGCATTTGATCAATATCAGAGATTTAAATTACATTTAATTACATAGCAGCGGAAAACAATACAAAACACAACTGAAAGGAATACATAGATACAAAGCTTTCCGAATATCATTCCAGCTGTAAACCAGGATCCACTACAACAAAAAACACTTTTCGCAACAGGCGATATCTGTTGCAGTAGACCTATTGCAACAGGCCTGCACCTGTTGGTATAGCCGAAGTTGCTAAAAGTCCGCAACATCTTTTGCCTGTTGCAATAAGATGTTGCGGTATACTTTTTTGCAATAGGCTTTTGCTGTTGCAACAAATCATTTTGCAACAGTGTATGCCTGTTGCAATAGATCTATAAATCTATAAAAAGAAAATTATTACATCTTATAGATATTACATACTAAATGTATTCGTTTTAGTAATAGTGTATATCACAAAATAAAATAAACAAATAAAATTTTTATTTTAACAAAGTTTTAATAGTACAAACAATTACAACAAAAATTTCTACAATTTTCATACACCACTCATGTATAACAACTTCTTCTCTCACACAACACATTTTTTTCGAATAAAATATTTTCTAATCATATTTCTACTCTATCATACATATACTATAACAAGAGAATTGTTTAGGCTCTCAGTTTGCTTCACCATACTGGCTAAGTCCATACTAGCGTTTAGGCTGCTCTTTGAGTAATCTCCTGACATTTTTTCCTGCAACATGTGAAGCATAAGTAGTGTAACGAACCGGGATTTTCGACTCCAAAAATCAACATCAAACTACCATGTTGACCATTCAGACATCGAACATTCCAGATCATTAATAGAAAGAAGTTAGAGGGTGAGAATAGATAAGGTAGAAATATTGAATAGAAGAAGAAGAAGAAAGCAACACCACATAGAGTCTCACATCGCAGCGGAACAAAATATAATACAGAAATAACCTTTATTGAAAGCTTTTGAAATACTTACAATATCAGAGTACACATCTGGACAGTGATACTAATCTGTCCTCATATAACACACAGCGGAATAGTAATATCATACGTCTGGACTCTTCCAGCTTGTCTCTTCACAGCAGTCGATAACCTGAACCTGTACACTCCGGGCTAACCCGAGCATTTACAAAACACCAGGTCAGTCTGGTGAACCAGAGTGAGATAAACTCGCACAGTAATAAGGGTAAATCATCCAATCATGATTTTAGAGTTCAAAAATCTTTTCAAAAGAAAAGGATAATCGTAAGACCAAATCCACACATAAACACGGACGGTTTTTACCTTACGATAACCCAAAACAATTTGAAATCAATATCTTGTCTGATATTATAATTAATGTCTAAATACAAGTAAATAGAAATCTAGTGGAACGCTTGCATCTCACGCTCCACATATATAGTATACAATCAAAACCGCAGGCGCTTATTGGAGATTGGATTCCAAATTTGACAAGGTATGGGACCACCTGCCGATAGTGTATCTCTAGAGACGAATACACTGGGTTCAACAAGAACTTCTTGCAACCCGGCCCTCACATGACCGACCACTCATTTCGCTTGAGTGTATCGAATGTATATCACCGACGGTTGGGATCAGCAACCGTCTCCCGACAAGGGACAGCATCGAAACATAGATTAAAGAAGCAAATAGGATTTCCTCTAGATAGGTGATTATACACCCTAATGGGAGCGACCCACATAGCCATGCTGCCTGCCCGATTTTTTTCATTTCCCGGTTGATGAGGCTTGAGGTTTAGATTTACCTTCGAACACCTGGTCATTATTCACTTTGAATGCCACATCATCAAATCCATCAGATATCACTAATTGATATCCACAAAAATACTCTAGCTGGAAGCTAAGAGAGCGGCAATTCTCCGCCAACAACCATAGCACGTTTGAAGAAATCAACGTACGTGATCCTTTGGAAATACTCTGTCAGACATCCGTCCATACAGGTCATCCAGGAACAGGATGAACCGAAGGCACTCTCCTACCGCATCCATATAGGAATCACCCCATGGATCAGTAGCGAGAAATCCTTGCAACCCGTAGATTCCAACTACGACAGAATCACAGTTTATCTCTGCTTGCCAGGCAGAGAATATTAGTGGTTCTTCCGTGTATGAAAATCCACGGTCTTCAATGCTCCATCTCGACCATCTTCTGAGATCTTCACGTATTTGTTGGTTAGAATGGTTTTCGAATATAAATTCGATCCCGGTCTTTCCGTACCAACAATCGCTTTGGTCAGATTTGATAGTCGGTGTTTTAACTATCAAAATATACAGTGTTTCAATCATGACACTCCAATGAGTTCATTGATTCAGTATTCAGCATCACTTGGCCTTTAACAAACAGATTTCCTTTTGTTAAATTAAAACTTCTAACCCTTTGAATATTCAAAAGTACAATATTTGAATAACTCCAATTCGATTTAACTCTAATCGATTAACTAATATTTGACTTAACTCCATTCGCTTGACCCTAGGTCGCAGCGATCACAATGGTTACGCCTGATTCCCTCAGGAAACATCCGACCGCCGTAGGCTATCTGCAGCCCTGCGAATTACGCTAGCAGTCGTACGAATTGGCAACTCAGCCGAATTATGTTTGGCTAATTCTATCTCGAATAACTATATTCAATTTCCCATTTTGAAATCTCATTTAAAATTCTCCTTTTTACTGGATCTCGTTTTCAAATAACGTTAATGTAAAATTAACGTCTTAACACTTCAAAACTCATTTATATGTTTTGGTTTATCTTAAACCCTTTTATCGAAATCTCCTTCGACTTAATTCAAATGATTAAGAAATATTTAATTCAAGCTCTGATTCTCGCTTAAAATTCCTTTTATAACTTCGTTAAAAAACTTAGGTTTAAAATAAAACCTATTCATGAACTCCTCATTTCGCTTGATCAAATAATTACCCAAGCTAAACCATTCGGCTTATTTCTTATTTCCGTACTTATCAAACTGATTAACTTTCTAAAATCACTTAATAATAAATCAAAGTCTTAAATAAGTAAACTATTCATTTATCTCTCTTTATATAACTTTTATTCAAAATAGTATATTCCAAAATTCTATTTCTAGTTATAAAATAAATTTTATAACTGCATCTCTATCGATTCACCTGACGGTGAATCAATATCTGTAACCCGATTGATTTTTAAAGGCCATACTCTGCCAAACACTTAACCAATATCGCCCATTGGTTTAAACCAAACAGATGTTGAATATCCAGTCAATAATCAACCATCAAATCAATCACACAAACAGATCAGTTCATATATGATCATATGAAAATAAATAATACATTTGAGGAATCCGGTTGGATCCCTCCAACCTGTTCTTCCCTGTATTCAAATGGTTTTTCTCAAATCAGACGGTTCAGTTTTGTTTAACTGATAAATTAAATAACGACCATTTAACATCAACCATAAGCAATTCAAACAATTCAACCATTTAAAACACGTTTATAAACAAACGTGACCAACCAAGGTGAGTCACCTTTATTAGAACCAATCATTAAAAATAACGATTTGGTATTTCACTGAAATTAAACACAGTTTAATTTCATCAGTTTAATCAACAAACAACTGTATAACTAGCAAATAGGCAACTATCAGCAAACAGAGCACACAAAATAAAAATACCCAATTTATATAAAATATAAAAAGGGTAACTGAGTGAGTTTAACTCACCTGGATTTTCCGTTCGTCATCGAAACAGTTTTTTTTTCTTTTCTTTTCTACAAGCTTCCAATTGCGTTCACTCCGTCTGCCTCAAATCAGCTTCATAATATTACGTCCGTTGTTACGGTTTCAACATCCTTGGTTTTGTCGATTTCTGTTAGCATATAAGTACGTTATACTAACCATACGTTCACGTTTCTAATTTAAATAAATTAAACTTTAATTAATTATTTATTTAACACAAATCATATGTTAATTACATATATGTCATAACCCTCATATTAAGGCACGATAGCACTAATTCGATTCAAATACTTGCGTTTTCCTTAAACCAATTAGGCATCATTCAGTCCTAGTCCACGTTAGTTAAAGTGAGTAGGTGCACCTACTTTAATTAGGAACTGGAAAATCTATTTGGCTTACTAATAACAGTAAATGTGACCATCCTATAACATATATATACAACTCACCATATATGTTAAATATCTGGACAGGTTTAAAACTTGATTAGGCTCTTTGTTTATCCTTAATTTAAAATAGAGCAAACGTTAATACATGCTTAACCAGTAGGCCCCGCTAATACATTAAAAATTGCTCACATTGTAACAAAGTTTGGTCACCTTAAATCTCTTTTTAAATTAAATAATCGGTCCACGATGTTGACTGGAGTATCAGGCTAATTGAGCAACACGTGATTTGGTAGTGTATAAGTGGTAATTAGGCATGATATTATACGTAATTAGGTATTTGAAAAATACCCAAACCAATGTTAAATTTTCTTCTCACCTTTTATACCAGGAACTGCATGGCCCTTCATCCCAATCACACCGGTCCCCTCGTGATGACAGACAACACGTCCATCCCCCCCTCCCATGCATGAACACCGTACCCTCCTGCTTCTCTCTCCACCAAAACGTTGTTGTTCTTCCACCGTGCCATGCAAATACATCCCACCGTTAATTGCCAGTCCCCTTGCCAGTGCTTCATCCCTACCCAGTACGTTTCGCACTCTTTCATCATTTCTTTTTTTTTTCAAGGAAGATTTCGAAGGGAGTTTTCTTCACCGTTATTTCAATGTCTGTATGGAGGGAACAAACCAAAGCTGCCCTCTATTTATAGATACGAGAACCCTTGGACCTCACGTAATTTGTTTGGGTGCCACGGCGAAATTTAGGTAGGTCAGTAGGATAGCTGTTTTGATGGTGAGTGCCTCAGAACGTGGTCGGCAAGGGTTGAGACCTTGCCGGCAAGAAATTTGTTTTGTCATTTCACGCAAGATGTTGTACAAGCTAGGTAGAATAGCTGACGTTGGTGCAGGCATCATTTATTTGATTGTAACATCATGGCGTGCGTTACACAGGGGCGGCATGTTCCAATATTGGTGTATTATAAAGAGAGTTTGGATTATTTTAGAAATATTATACGTAACTTTGCAAATGGAGAAATGTTTCAAAACAACTACAATTCGTCTTCTGTTTTTCTGATAAAAAGGCTAATCTTAATGCAAAACGATATTCCGAATCCAATGGAACAGATTTCATCGCAATCCGAGGTCGTTTGAAGAAAATTCCCTTATAAAACCAGAAATGAACACACGTTTAATTTTCCCACGATCACCAGATAAATCAAATCCACTTGAAACTGCGAACATCGACAATAACTTTTTGATACGAACCCAACGGCACTAATTTCGTCGCATTCTGAGACTGTTTCCCCGGTAGGCTATTTTTACCCCGAACCGCCCTACCCTTTTTAATGCCAAATTTCTCGATCTCTAAAAATAACAAATTACATACCTATCCTGACTATAATCGACGCTACGAACTCAACGGAACTGGTTTCGTGGCCTAATTCGATCATCTGCTCAAGTTACACTCAAATGTCCCTTTATTTATTTGAATGCGCGCTATAGAATTTGAACGGGCGTTTATGGTTGCTGTGGTCACATACGATATCGGTTTTCCACGCAATTCACCACCATACAATAATTTAGCGATACGATTCTAATGAAACTGATTTCGTCGAAATCTGAGTCCGTTTGCAAAACGGCCATTTTAAAGGCCTATAATTTAATAACGATTTTCCATAGCGACTATTTCAAAATTTGATTTGGCCATAACTATCAAACTATAACACGAAATCTGGATTTTTCTCTTTCATATGAAAAGTATCGTTAATACGGTCCCAACGTGTCTTGTTTTACAGAAATCCGACTTATATCGAACCCTGTATTCTCAGTTGAAGTTCAAAACCAAATATTACGAACTGCACGCCATTTTTGAGCTCGTTTTATATTATATAAATAAAAATAACGTTCAACTTCGTTTTATTATCGAATTAAATATAAAATTCCATTAATATTCCCAATATAATATTTAAAATAAATAAATTAAATTAAATATTTAACGGTCAAAAACACGGGTCGTTACATTCTTCCCCCCTTAAAATAATTTCGTCCTCGAAATTGCTAAAGTAAGAAAGAACGTTATAAACCCATTTATTTCCAAATCCAATTTTATATTAAATTAGAAACCAATTCAATACTGTAAATAAATATTTTCAAAAATATCGAAAATTTTCTAACACTTTAAATTTTCGAAAAATTTCGCCAATACCTCCTCTGTACGGCTCAATCGGTACAACTCCAACTCGCCTCTCTGGGCCTTCTCCAATTCAAAACAAAATAAAACAGCCAAGTGGCTTGCCCAATAGGCTCATAAATCACCAAACCCATATAGAAATAAACGTGTACCTTTTTGTCGGCATATCATTATATCCTTTCCATCTGCTACCCTGTCAGCTTATACAAATGCATCCCCAACAAAATTCCAACTTTATCCTCATAACCAAATCCTTCACGCGTCCAAGCCAAATACCATTCTTACTCAATTTCCATCCATTATCAACCCCAATTCTTAACTTACCAGTCCAATGCCATTTCAGATTCCTGTCTCCAATTCAAAATCTGGTTCTGCTCGATATAATATATCTCGATTCAATTTCCAGTTAATTGGTTTCAATTCAATACATATTCGCTTTCACAATTCGTATTAAATTTTGTTTTTGTTCAAACAATTTCCTTGGGAGTTTTAAACAGTTCAGCTCTTTCCAAAGTCAAATATTCCTTTCAGGATCCAAAACAACTTGTTTTTCTCAAAGCAATTCAAAACAAAATCTTTGTTAGTAATCCGTCACTTACCACTCGAAAATGAATACCGATGATGTCCGGATCATCCTCGGAATCTATTTTCCAGCTATTGAAGTGAGTTCAATACTATATCACTTATCAAACCATATTCAAACACTTCCATTTTGAAATTTATTTCAAAATATCATTCACGATGCTTGTAAACCAAATTTAAAATCTCCCAGGATCTTACAATTCCCATATATTTAATCAAAAATTCTTTTTCACACTTTTCTAAGTTTTCACAATTTCAATCTAAATTCTGATTTAAATTGAGATTTAATTCATCTGACTGATTTATTCCATTTCCACTAATCCTGACTAGTTATTTATAACCATCTTGATTATAATCTGATTCAATTATATTAACAAATTAACACAACCAATATATACATTATAATAATTTTAATATATATACCTTGTTTATATCAAAATATATTTCGGGTAAAAATTTCCATTTACCCTCTTTCAAAACATACTGTGTCGAATTATTCTGTTCAAGAGTTTAAAAACACTTATCGACACAGTTTGCATTACTGTATCGACCAGAATTCATAAACTACTCGACAAACCAATCAAGACAATATAAGACAGTTTTTATACAATTTACAAATACGCGCTCATATATATATACTCAACTCAATCTAGGGTATTACTAACCCCATCTCTACTGAGTCATGCCACAGAGCCAAGGTAATCACTTAACCTTAAGCTCTGATACCACTGTAACGAACCGGGATTTTCGACTCCGAAAATCAACATCAAACTACCATGTTGACCATTCAGACATCGAACATTCCAGATCATTAATAGAAAGAAGTTAGAGGGTGAGAATAGATAAGGTAGAAATATTGAATAGAAGAAGAAGAAGAAGAAGAAAGCAACACCACACAGAGTCTCACATCGCAGCGGAACAAAATATAATACAGAAATAACCTTTATTGAAAGCTTTTGAAATACTTACAATATCAGAGTACACATCCGGACAGTGATACTAATCTGTCCTCATATAACACACAGCGGAATAGTAATATCATACGTCTGGACTCTTCCAGCTTGTCTCTTCACAGCAGTCGATAACCTGAACCTGTACTGTAACACCCCGAAAATTCTATAACTGTGAAATTCATGAATTAAAGTATAATCAAATTCAAATCAAAGAACTAAGGGAAACGGGATACGCCATTGCGTTCGTCTCGGAAAAATACGCGAAATAGAGTCCGAGTTTTCGAAAAACGGAGTCCGTATGAAGAAGATATGGCCTTCGGAAGTTTTGAATTAAATTTAAAATTCAAACAGAATAAAATAATTAAAAATCGGGCCCAGTGGGCCAGGGCGGATAAACACCCGCCTAGGCCACCCAGGTCGACTGGGCTGTCGACCCGGGCTACCCATGTCGACAGGGCTGTCGACAGCCCTGTCGACAGGGGTGTCGACCTGGTCGAGCCCAGTCAACCTGGCTGGCCAGGTCTGTGTTTGGTCGAATTTCTGTGGTTTGCTTTGTCATTAGGGCTAGGTGGCGGGTTCTAATTGGTCTCTCTATCTAATGAATGGCTACGATCTAACCTAGCAACATCAATGGTCCTAATCAATTCCTAACCTCTATATAAACAACCCTAGACTAAACCCTAATCTATTCATTCAAATTAAGAACATAGCCACCATGTTGCTGAGGAACGACTAAGAGTAGCCGCCAACTAGAGAGGGAATTAGGAAGAAAGTTCTAAAGCCTAAAGCAATTCAAGTAACCTAAAGCCAATCAATTCAACAAAGGAATCATATCTCTTAATTAGAGAATTCGCCGCAACCATTGTAAGTAGAGTATTACTTTGGTATGAATAAACAACTGTATTGATTTGTATGCTTGAATTGGGATAATAAAGTAATTCATATTTGTGCAAAATTATGTTATTCATTATAAAGAACTACATGCGGTAGTTCTATGCAAGTATACGTTTGGAATATTGCGCAAATTATGTAATCTATGTTGAAGCTACATGTATGTAGTTGATTGAAATTCATGCGAGTTTGGGGCTTTGTTATTATGCCATCATGATGTATATTTTTGTGCATAAATCATTTTGCAAGTAATTGAAACAAGTTTGGTTGTTATAGTTCATATGAAACTATGTTGGAATTTTGACACCATAATCCATGTATTAAGTCATGCTTTTGCAAACTTATGAATATGGCTAGGCTATGAATGATATTTGGCATAATTGAAATCCATGATTAAGTCTATCTTGTTTACAAGAATTATATGATGACATATGTGAGACATGGCTAGGTTAGACTCAAAAATCCCTTTTTGCAAGTTTAAAGCAAACACCATGTTTAGAAATATTTATGCATAAGTATATTTATACTATCGTTATGTGATTAGACTTAAACCAAAATTTAGTTGATCTATGCTTCTGTGTTAGTAACAAAGTATCCCCTTTGTAAACATGTAGAAACCTTATGAACATGACTTGTTTATGTTTATGCCATGAACAAATTTAACTTTACTTATGCCATGCTTATGTTTGACATTATGCTATGCTTATGCTAGGAATATTTATGACATGCTTATGTTTGACATTATGCCTAAATAAGAATATAGGTTCATGTTGTAGTTAAACCTATGCAAGTTCACATACTTTGTTTCATGTCACCTATGTTTTATGACCAAAGTATATGTCACTACTATGCAAGTACACCAGTTTCTATTTTGTATTCCCATCGTCATATTGCAAGTTCATACGCTCACCTTCCCCTCTTTGTGTATGTAATCACGCTTTAAGCCTCCCCTTTCGCATGGCTAAATTGGGCTTTAATAGGCTAAGCCCAATATATATAAACGGACGTGTAAAACGGGGGAAAATAACGTTGGGTTAAAACTAATTAATGAATGAAAATATAAAATAGAAGGGCCCAAATTCAAGTATGGGTTGGGCCCGTGATTGGTGTAACCTTTACACCATTAACTTAATAATGGGCCGCAAATATTTACATATAAGAAATAAAGAGGAATGACAAAATATGTAAATGTAGAACATACGATGTGTTTAACCCGAGGTTGGATTGAGTTGTGATGTAAACCTGCCCGGAACCGCCCGGCTGTCCAGTAGTCACAACAATACCTATCCAATGTGGGAGGTTAAACATGGAGCCCAGCAAGGACCCGAGGTTAGACTGAGTTGTGGCGTAAGACTGCCCGGAACCAATCGGCAACAGGCAGCCACAACAATACCTGTCTAATGTGAGAGGTCAGGGCCTTAATAAGACAATTAAGGCTGAGTCAGGATTGATAGGATTAAGTGAACTAAAGACTTAATCAAAATGGAACATGATAAACTAAACGGATTGGTGGGGGTTAGGTTAGAAAACACTTAACCAACTTAGCATGTTGGCTAGAGATAGAAAACCTAGTAACGGGGGACCCTTTTCAGCAGTAACCCTAAAAGGTGTATCAGGATACCCTGAAACTAGGCAGGGTGGGGCACGATTACTGGGCTGATTGTAAGAGGTCAAATCGACGGCGGTGGTGTAGCAGTGTAGGTTCTAACGGAGTGCGGGCGTGCACACACTCCGGCGCAGAAAAATAAGGCACTGGACACCAGTAGCATACCTGTGCACTCTAAGGTTGTGTCGGGTTGCCACTATGGGACTTGATACACCCCATGGTGGGACCAGCATAGGTAACTACAGACATCGGGGGCCGTAAGACACATGTAACTATGCGAGTAGGAGCCGATCATCATAGAATGGATCACATCACCCTGATTATGGGGTGCCAGTTGGAAACTAGTTTATATGGGTTCAGAGATTAACATGGGGTACGATAGTATATTCGACCCTAGACAACTTAACCGAGTTATAGTGTTTGCCCACTTCTTGTTATTACTTATCATACCCAGTTCTTTATTCATAGACAAAATAGTACTAGACTTACTCAGGCTTTATGTCTGACTCTACTTTTCTTTCGTCTTCTTTCTTCCGTTTCCCCCCCCCCCCCCCCAGGTCCTCAGGGAGGGAACACAGCAGCTTGACCAACCTCAACATCCAGCTTGAAGAAGAGAAATGTATTGCTTGGACTTTCCTGTTTTGAACTATGGCTTTGGACAATCCACTATGGGGCTTTTGCAGTTTATCTATGTTTTATTTATGCTTCTTTAAAAATAATGTACTCAAGACAGATTATGAAAGTGTTATGTTATGTTTTTGGAAAGGATGTTGTTGTAACACGTATTTGACTTTATGAAATAAAGTTTGTTGTTCTTCCGCTGTTTACAAATATGTGTTCTTATATCTGTCTTGTATATCTGTGACTTGTACTTATAAACCTCCACTAAAATTAGGGCATTCCCTTTGAAAGTGACCCTAACGGAGGTGGGGTGTTTCACTTGGTATCAGAGCATAGGTTTACCAGATAAGATAAAAAGTTTTGAAAAAAATTATTTTCAAAAAGAAAATTTAAAGAAGCATTTTTAAAAGAAAAATATTATTTTATTTTAAAAAGGGCAAAGTCCACTCCCCAAAGCCATAGGTACTATCTCTTATCCTTCGTTTTGAATCTATCCTTTTTGTTTCAGCATGTCCCAAGAACTTAACTTGCCGGAAGGGATGCCAATACCTGGTTGGTTTAGACGGTTCTTAGAAGCAAGGGCCACTCAGCCAGGTCCTACCATTCCTTCTCCCCCAGCGGAAGGAAATCATCCAGCTGCAGCGGCACCTTTTCCTCCACCTCCTCCTCGGGGAAACACTTTTGCTAAGATATGTAAAGATTTTAAAGCTATGGGAGGAAGGGATTTCCATGGAACTGAGTCCTTCGTGGCAGCCAGAAATTGGCTGAAAGAAACGGAGGACCTATTCATCATCTTTGAGGTAGAGGATAGACAAAAAGTACAATTGGCAGTGTGGCTATTGAAGGGTGAGGCTTCCTACTGGTGGGAAGTCACTAATGCTGAAAGACCAGTGGAGACATGGGAGGACTTTAGGGCAAGGTTTGAGACCAAATTTCTCTCAGATGCGGAAAGAAGTTTGCAGTTGGAAAAATTCTTATTTCTTAAGCAAGGGGACAAGACAGTCAGAGAGTATGTGAATCAGTTCGATGAGCTGGCTAGGTTTGGGCTTGACCTAGTCAACACCCCGCACAAGAAGGCTCTCCGTTTCGTCAAAGGGTTGAATGAGCCATTACACAGTTTGGCCATGACCCATATACCCATGGGAGCCACGTATGAAAGATTGGTGCAAATGGCATTGCTGAATGAAGAGGATAAGGGCAAGAAGAAAGAGGGTTTGCAGCCCAAGAAGACAGACTTTAAGAAGGGCGGGAAAGGCAACAAAGAGAAGAGGAAGTGCAATTTCTGTGGCAAAGTGGGGCACTTAGTAAAGGACTGCCAGAAAAAGAAGGCCAAGGAAAATGGTGGGTGCTTTTCTTGCGGTGAGACGGGCCACAGGGCTAAGGACTGCCCAAAGAAACGAGGACAGGGGCAGAGGGCTGGATCCACCCCAGGGGCACAGGTTCATGTGCTAGAAGCGCCACCTCTGCAACAGCGAGGTATAAATACTTCTGTAGAAAGTGTAGTTTATCTTTATGATCACCCCGTTCGCACTTTGTTTGATTCTGGCGCATCACACTCCTTTATCTCGTCTGCTCTAGTAGAATCTCTGCACCTAGAAACTAGTATGGTAGAGGACCCCTTAATTGTTTCAAACCCAATTGGGGGCCCAGCTCATTTGTCTATGATCTGTGTGGGATTGAAAATTTCTATTCTAAGCGTAGAATTTCTATGTAGTGCCTTTGTTTTGGGCTTTTCGGGTTATGGTTTGATTTTGGGTATGGATTGGCTATCCAGTAATGGGGCCATCCTTGATTGTGAGAAAAGGGTTGTTAGGCTCCTAACCCAGCTCGGTGATACTTTGGAAATTTCTTGTAATCCCTCGTATGCGGTTATGCTTAGTTATCTTGAATCGCTAGATGCCTCTGTTGAAAACTTGCAATCAGTTAGAGTGGTCCGGGAATATCCGGATGTCTTTGAAGAGGTGAAGGGCTTGCCTCCGAAGCAGGAAATAGACTTCCGCATATATCTTGTAGATAATGCAAAGCCCGTTGTGTTGCCCGTTAGACATATGGCTCCACGAGAAAGGAAAGAGCTCAGTAAACAGATTAAAGAGCTTCTAGAAAAGGGGTTCGTTAGGAGGAGCATTTCAGAATAGGGCGCTCCAGTAGTGTTCGCCACTAAGGCTGAAGGTTCATTTCGCTGATGCATGAGTTGTAAAGAATCACCTTAGTAAGTACATTTGGCAACATAGTTGACATTTGTTTATTTTCAAGAGGTAATTCATCTATGTGGAATACCTTCTAGTAAGTGAACAAGATCCAAGATTCACTAATGAATTTTGGAGAGCTTGCATGGAACCATGAGTACGCAGTTAGGCTTGAGCCAAGTATACTAGAAGGAGAATAAGTGAAAGAGGAACGAGAAATAAGGTTCCAACTCATATTTTGGAAACAAGGATTAAGAAACTACGAAATTGTGAAGTTAAAGACGGACAAAGCATAATGGAGTTAAGCTCAAGAAATGCGACTTAGAAGATTGAAGGCTAGATTCGTGCATCGTATCTCTTCTTAAGAGTATATCCTTGATCCCTCTCTTCCTGTAAAGCTCACTTGCATGCTATCTTTTGTGTATATCCTCTCGGTCCTATTCTTAATCCAATTTCTATTGCAAACCCCATATGGAGTATGACTCATCTGTTAGTAACACATGTTGGGGCTCGAGGGTGTTCGTTGATTTTACTAAAGTTTTTGGGCTTTATAGGATACGGGTTGGTTTTAGGAAGGGACTCCCTTGTGACCTAAAAGAAGTCCATCATGCTTAGTTTCCTAGAATCATATATGGTGGTTGGGTTGAGTAATTCTTTGGGTGTCAGTCTGATGTTGATTTCGGTCTTCGGGGCTGATGCTTAGAGAGTTCTTCTCCTAATCAATATATATGGGGCATAGATTTCCAGTTTCGACATTGCCTAATGGGCACAAAGTTTTTACTTGCTTCTATCATTCGACTATACCTTTAGGTAGGACCATTCCCTATCATCGAGAAAATTGGGAAAATGTCCTATAGATTAGAGCTACCCGAGAAGTTGGCTGGAGTCCACAACGTTTTTCACGTTTCACATCTCCGTAGATGTCTACATGAGTCTGCTAAAGTGGTAGAGCCGAATATCCTCGAAGAGGCCGAAGTGGAACGCGAAGCAACCATAAGGAAAGTTCCAACCCGAATCTTAGGAACGGAAGTAAAGAAGCTACGCAACCGCGAAGTCAGGCTCGTCAAAGTCCAGTGGAGCGACGCCGAGGGAGACGCGACTTGGGAAACTGAAGCTAGAATCTGCACTGCCTACCCTTTTCTGTTCGAGGGTACATCCTTGATCTTTCTTTTTCCTTAAGTTGCGCTTTTATCTATCTTTTTAGGTATATTTCCTCGACCGTATCTTTTAGATAGAAAACTCTTTGGATGGAAACATGTAATTGAAACATGTTATGTATGAGTGGTTGCAAGTGGTTGCAAGTGATTGCTAGTGGTTGCTCGTGGTTGCATATACACACACAATCTAGGGTTTAGATCGGCTCAGTCACTTCATATTGCATATGCATATATATGTTTGCATTCGTATGTGGTTGAACTTTAATGTGTTGTCATGTGGATGCTGCATTTGTATTGAATGGTTGTGCACTCATGTAGAATCATGAATAGGAAAATTTGCATACATAATGGATTCATGGCACTTACATAATTCGCATTAAGGAGGTCAACTGAATCAGTAGACCGCCTGATTTTGCATTAGATAAGTACATGTACACACACACTTTGCATATGATCATGAAGCATTAGAAGTCTTTTAAGAACAATGGATGCTCGTGTTTGATGGATGAGTAGATGGATGATTGGATGTTAGGATATACATTCCTCCTAGCTTGAAGATTTCGGGGACGAAATCCTTTTAAGTGGGGGAGGATGTAACGAAATTCTATAACTGTGAAATTCATGAATTAAAGTATAATCAAATTCAAATCAAAGAACTAAGGGAAACGGGATACACCATTGCGTTCGTCTCGGAAAAATACGCAAAATAGAGTCCGAGTTTTCGAAAAACGGAGTCCGTATGAAGAAGATATGGCCTTCGGAAGTTTTGAATTAAATTTAAAATTCAAACAGAATAAAATAATTAAAAATCGGGCCCAGTGGGCCAGGGCGGATAAACAACCGCCTAGGCCACCCAGGTCGACTGGGCTGTCGACCCGGGCTACCCATGTCGACAGGGCTGTCGACAGCCCTGTCGACAGGGGTGTCGACCTGGTCGAGCCCAGTCAACCTGGCTGGCCAGGTCTGTGTTTGGTCGAATTTCTGTGGTTTGCTTTGTCATTAGGGCTAGGTGGCGGGTTCTAATTGGTCTCTCTATCTAATGAATGGCTACGATCTAACCTAGCAACATCAATGGTCCTAATCAATTCCTAACCTCTATATAAACAACCCTAGACTAAACCCTAATCTATTCATTCAAATTAAGAACATAGCCACCATGTTGCTGAGGAACGACTAAGAGTAGCCGCCAACTAGAGAGGGAATTAGGAAGAAAGTTCTAAAGCCTAAAGCAATTCAAGTAACCTAAAGCCAATCAATTCAACAAAGGAATCATATCTCTTAATTAGAGAATTCGCCGCAACCATTGTAAGTAGAGTATTACTTTGGTATGAATAAACAACTGTATTGATTTGTATGCTTGAATTGGGATAATAAAGTAATTCATATTTGTGCAAAATTATGTTGTTCATTATAAAGAACTACATGCGGTAGTTCTATGCAAGTATACGTTTGGAATATTGCGCAAATTATGTAATCTATGTTGAAGCTACATGTATGTAGTTGATTGAAATTCATGCGAGTTTGGGGCTTTGTTATTATGCCATCATGATGTATATTTTTGTGCATAAATCATTTTGCAAGTAATTGAAACAAGTTTGGTTGTTATAGTTCATATGAAACTATGTTGGAATTTTGACACCATAATCCATGTATTAAGTCATGCTTTTGCAAACTTATGAATATGGCTAGGCTATGAATGATATTTGGCATAATTGAAATCCATGATTAAGTCTATCTTGTTTACAAGAATTATATGATGACATATGTGAGACATGGCTAGGTTAGACTCAAAAATCCCTTTTTGCAAGTTTAAAGCAAACACCATGTTTAGAAATATTTATGCATAAGTATATTTATACTATCGTTATGTGATTAGACTTAAACCAAAATTTAGTTGATCTATGCTTCTGTGTTAGTAACAAAGTATCCCCTTTGTAAACATGTAGATATGAGACGACCCGATTTCCCGTTCTCACGGAAACAAGGTTATCTTTTGGAATATAACACAGAAACATATAATAGCAGAACAGAATTAAATAAATACACCAGAATGAACAACAAAATATACTGGATAAAAGTAATTATCAGAGTTACACAGTATACAGGATCTTACTTAGTACAAATACAGTTCAGCTATACATAAATGTCTACAGCGGAAATAAACAAAATATGTACAATAGGAGCTGAACAGCATAAAAAGAAATAAATGATAGAATCCATCTTCAGCTCCAGCTATCCAGAAAGAACCAGCTAAACCTGAATACAAGGCTGCCCGTGTAGAAAAAGGGGCACCCGAGTTTGAGAGTGAAACAAACTACGAGTCAGTCATGGGACTTGTATGAGAAATCTACTCAACACATATATATAATTTGGCTAATCACAGGACCACGCCACTTTCGTGGAACGGGTTTACTCCATTGGATTGCCAGTGCTTTAAAACAAATCTTTCTTTTAGAACATCGCTATGCTCTTTATAAAAATGAAGCCGTTATAAGACTCAGTTCCCATCACACAATGCAACGCAAACCGGAGGATAGAGTTTTTACCTTATAACGGCCAAAATATGCTTGATACGAATAAAACAAAGGCATTTGATATTATTACTAGTGTTTATAGGTTTTGAAATCAATTTCAAATCATAACTATCAATCATAGACGGCATTAATGCCCCATACCACTATGTCGCCATATATAGGTATACAATCTAAACCGCACGATGTCGTATTTGGAAATTGGATTTCCGTCATGAACCAAGGCAAAAGATAGTCCTTACCGAATTCGAGACGCTCTAGCCCGTGTCTCAGGAACAGCCGCAACTGCCCCTTGGATCGTCAGGGTCGGTCCACCGATGTGGATTATTATGCCTGAACACTACGTCTCCCCGCCCTTTGGGGCGTAAACGAGCCAACAAATGACTCCACCGGACCCGGATCGTCCGATCAAACCAAGGCGCCTCGCAACAGCAACAACCACATAGGTGAAAAGTATATAAATGTCAGGGCTGGTAGGTCACTGACACCACCCTAGCTAGAAAGAAACGCAGGCCCTCCCTGATGTCCTCTCCCGTTTTAGGTTCATACCGGGGTGTGAGGCTCGCGAATTCACGTTATACACAAAGCTACGCCACACAGGCGGTGCTTTGATCATCACCACAAGACTTTGCTTTTCAACAAAAGCCCTGATCACTGCATCTTAGCATGCCACACAGAATAAATCCTATGTCGGACACACAGTCCATTTACAAGTCCGTTCTGGGTCTGAACGAAACCGGAGGCACTAAATACCTCGCAAACCCTTCGATCAACACGGACGTCTGAACGATCACCACTCATTATCCATATTTTGGGATGCCTCCCAATCAGGACCTCGGTTACCATCCAAACGAGGTGAAGATCTCCGGTCTTCGACCATCGTCTTCATCTTCGACTTTCAATCGTCGGTCAATTATTTGAAATGAGAATTAACTCGGCCTTTTCAAATAATTCACGTATATTTAGAATTTCAAATCGATTTATTTCAATGGTTAAATTATTTGACAACACCAATTGTGTTCTTTAATATAGTTTTCACACCAAACACATTCAACCATCAAACATCACATAAATCAAGCAAACTCAGTTTATTTCCATTTCATATCGCTTACGATATTTTATAATTTTTTAGCGCTATTTTTATTTATTTTAAAATAGCCATTTTATTCAAAACGACGCTTCGGGCCATAAGGCGGCCGTGGCGCTGTTTTTCTTCAGATTTGATTTACACATATCTGAAAATCTAACCGTTGGATCTTCACAAAATTTACATCATTAGAAAGGTCTTTTTAAAACGAATCCAACGGTTCCAGTTTCGGGAAAATCCGACGGTCGGATCTCCCGGTACAATCGTTTGAATTTTCGATTTCAAAATACGAACTGCAGCGTCGTTATTCGATTAAATATATAATTATATTTATATATATATAAATATAATCGCTTCTGGCGCTGTTTTTCTTCAGATTTGAATTAAACATTCCAGACAATCCAACCGTTGGATTTTTACAAGGTTGGTGCCGTTGGAAAGATTATTCCAAGGCGAACCCGACGGTTGAGATTTCGGGAAAATCCAATGGTCGGATTTCCCGTACTAGTCGTTTGAAATCACGGTTTCAAAATACGAACTGCACGGCTTCGTTTCATTTTAATTTTATTTATATTTATATATTTATATAAATATAGTTCATTCAACAATTTCTATATCGTTTTCACTTCAAAAAAATTTCTAACACCTTAAATTTTGGAAAAATTTCGCCATAACCTCCCCTGCACCGGGAGCGTCGGGAAATCGCAAATAGCGTCCCGGTCCTTCTAATCTCAAAAAGAAAAAGAAAAAGCCAAGCGGCTATCCAACAGGCTCAAAATCATCACCCAAACAAATCAGTAAATGTGTACCTATTGGTCGGGCACAAATTTTATTCCTCTTCTCTAGCCCCTTTGCTATAACCTGTTCAATGAATATGCATGTACATATATATACAGTCCATATCGTTTTTCATTTTCTATTCAACTTCATATTTGATTTCTATTTGGTTTAAAAACACCATCCATTCTAATGTTACATAAATAGGTGCAAATCATTTCATTAGCTAATTAATGAATATTTCAACTCATATATGTTTATTTTGAACAAGTGACTATTTTTAACACTTCACATTTCAACGATTTATGCATACAATAAAAATGTGATTTTTATTGTAAAACAATTCATTTCAAAACACTATTTTTCTATATAGTTCATATAGTCGATAAAAGGTGATTTTTATTATCAAACAATTTATTTCAAAATATGAATACCATTCAACACATGAATTTCTAAACAACGAATGAATATCAATTCAACACATGAATGTTTTCAATAGTTTTTATATATAGATAAAAATGTGATTTTTGTTATCAAACAATTTATTTCAAAATATGAATACCATTCAACACATGAATTTCTAAACAACGAATGAATATCAATTCAACACATGAATGTTTTCAATAGTTTCTATATATAGATAAAAATGTGATTTTTATTATCGAACAATTTATTTCAAAATATGAATACCATTCAACACATGAATTTCTAAACAACGAATGAATATCAATTCAACACATGAATGTTTTCAATAGTTTTTATATATAGATAAAAATGTGATTTTTATATTTTAAAACGCGAATACCATTCAACACATGAATTGCTAAACAACGAATGAATATCAATTCAACACATGAATGTTTTCTATTCAATGAATAAATATAGTTTAAGCAAATGAAAATAATTCAAACACACGAATATTATTCAAAATTTCGGCAGCATAACGGCAGGGTAGTTACACCGGGACCGTCCCTAGTACGGCTCCTCGCTCTACCTTAAAACCTCGCGGTTTTTGACAATGGGAATCATGCATCTAGTTCGCACGCAGGCGGCATGTATATATTTATTTCATTTCCACAAACTAATCCTAAGTGGTTTCAACCAAATATTTCACAACCACAAACGGGTATTTTTCAACCTCAAACAACCAATATCAATCACAAACAATCCCAAACAACCATTCGTTATCAACCAATTATCACAACCATTTCAATCAATAAATATCGTCCATGGTTTGTGGACGAGGGGCGTATATATATATATATATATTTATATATTTATATATAGCAATTTATATATAGCTATTCACTTTCATTTCACACATATATAATTTATTTTAAATCAGAAATCTCACCTATAGCTATCCAACTTCACGACACTTCACTTATAGAAATCTTCGCCTTTTGTCGCTTTCGCCCGTATTCTCTACACATGTAAAAATCAAATTTTTACGATGCTATTCAATATATAAATATATGATTTTTACTTTGGCTTTCAATATATAAAAATATGATTTTTACTTTCGACTTTCGATATATAAAAAATATGATTTTTACTTTTTAAAGAAATCAGTTTTCATTTCTTTTTAAAATCAGTTTTAAAATTCCTTAAAAGAAATCAGTTTAAAAATTCTTTTATAAAAACAGTTTTTACTTTATTTATAAAAATCATTTTTTTCTCTAAAAAGAAAATCAGTTTTAAACTAATTAAAATCCAGTTTTTAAACTTTTAAAAATTTCAGTTTTAATCTTTTTAAAAATTAGTTTTTATTTTGTTTAAAAATCAGTTTGTATAATCTCAGAGAAATCAGTTTTTTTTTCCCAAACAAATCAGTTTTGTTTCAGAACAAATAAATAAAAATAATAAAAATAAAAAAAAAGAAAAAGGAAAACGCTCACCGATTAGCTGCGAGGGGGGGAAAGAAGGCGTCGGCGGCTTGGGTCTTCGATCGGTGGTGGCAGCTTCTGGCTTGGGTCGCTGATCTTCGTCGGAGCTCGTGCAATCTGGGGGCTTCGGTGGGTTGCGGCTTCAGTGGGGGTTCGAAGCACGAGGGAGGGGGGGTACGGTGATAGGCGGCGACGCTTCAGGGGGGGGGGGGGCGGCTGTCGATAATCTTTAGGGTTTCTTTTTTTTTTTTTTCCTCTTCGTTTGGAATTAAAACGAACGGGGGGGGGGGGGCAAGCAGAAGATAAGAGGGAAGGAGGAAATATATATATATATATATATATATATATATATATATATTTATTATTTAATTATTCAAAAAGTTGACTTTCACATACGACCTCGAAACGAGGCCCACCGCCTGTCGTCCATAGCGTTTTACCCCCATTCCGAACACAATGGGATATGTATCGCAAGCTGATTTGATCGTTACAATCAGTTTCTTTTTGAATTTTCATTTAAATCATTATATTGAATTTTAAACGTACATTTCAAATTACCGGGGTCACATACTAACTAGAAAAATTCCAGAAAAATAATTTCTAGCTTCGTATTGACGATACGGTCCTAACAAAACTAGTTTCGTCAAATTCTGAGACCATTTGAAAAATGGCCAATTTCCAGTCGATTAAAATCAACTAAAACTGGTCAAACGCGTTTTCTATTGCCACGCTCACATATTGATTCGAAAAATTATGAAATTTGGAATCTAACAATAACTTGACACTGCGGATCTAACAAAAGTGGTTTCGTCAAAATTCGAGGTCATTTGCAAAATGTCCATTTTTAAGGGCCTGAATTCCATAGCGACTATTCAGAATTTTCAACTGGACATATCTTTTGATTCCCGCTATCAAATTTCGATTGGTCGGATTCGTTAGAAAGATATTATCAATTAGATACTAAGGTTTTTGGTCTCACTAAAATCCAGATTGTTTTGCACCCGGTATATTCAATTGAAGTTTGAAATCGAGTTATCGAACTACCGCGCCATTTTCAATTCTATATATAATTATAATTAATTATATTCGGTTTCAATTGTCGATTCAAACTCAGTTTTCATCGCCATTATTTAAAATATTTATTTTAAATATTTAAAATCCATTATTTTAGCCAATTTAAAAATTTTAAATTGGTTCAGATTTTCTGGGTCGTTACAATCTCCCCCACTTAAAACTTTTCGTCCCCGAAAAGGAACAAAGTCGAAAGTGGTTTGATAAATCTACAATCCCACAATACAACAACCAATTTGTTTTTAATATTCAGAGTATAGAATAAATAGTGCACATCCATGGGAAGAAAATAGCAACAGAATAGAGAATTGAATGGTAATGCAAAGTAGGTTAAATGTACCTTGCACCAGAGTCAATCAGAGATATCTACTCGGCATCTAGGATAAGCTTTCTGAATTCTCTCCTCAGTTTCCCAAGTACAATCTCGCGGATCTCCACTCCATTGCACTTTGACTAAGTGAACCTTCCTGTTTCTCAGCTCTTTGGTTTCTTTGCCGATAATCTTTAGCGGCTCTCGCCTCACAACTAATTCTGGCGTAATTTCAATATCCTGCTGAGTTGCTTCTTCCACGATCAAGTCTGGATCATGAACGTGTTTTCGAAGTTGAGATATATGAAATACATCATGCACTCCAGGCAACCAGTCAGGCAGTTTGACCCTATAAGCGAGAGTTCCAACCCGTTCCAGAATAGGAAACGGACCAATAAATTTGGGTGCTAACTTTCCTGTTTTACCGAACCGGATAACTCCTCTCATCGGCGATACTTTCAAATATACATAGTCGCCAACTTCAAAGGATATATCTCTTCTTCTTCTATCGGCATAGCTCTTTTGTCGGCTTTGAGCGGCGAGTAATCGCTTCTTGATAAAATCAACTTTGTCGGCAGCTTCTCGAATCATATCAGGACCCAACACAAGTCTATTCCCAGGCTTGACCCAACAAGCAGGAGATCGGCACGGTCTACCATATAATGCTTCGAATGGCGACATTGTCAGGCTCGCCTGGTAGCTGTTGTTATAAGAGAATTCATCCAAATGCAGATGGTCTTCCCATGACCCACCGAAATCTATAACACAAGCCCGCAATAGATCTTCTAGAATGCGATTCACCCTCTCAGTCTGACCGTCTGTCTGAGGATGATAAGCGGTGCTTAGGTTTAACTTCGTTCCCAGCTCGACTTGAAATGCTTCCCAGAATTTGCTAGTGAATATTGTATCCCTATCACTGACTATACTGAGTGGCACTCCATGTAGTCTAACTATTTCCCTGAAGTATATCTGCGCCATACTCTGAGCGGTTCTATTTGATTTGACAGGTATAAAATGGGCGGTCTTCATGAAACGATCTACGATCACCCAAATACTGTCATTTCCTTTCCTGGTTCTAGGCAAACCATCAATGAAATCCATAGAAATATGTTCCCACTTCCAGCCAGGAACTTCTAGTGGTTGCAATAGTCCAGCCAATTTCTGTTGGTCGCTTTTAACTAGTTGGCAAGTAGGGCATCGACTAACATATATCGAAACGTCTCTTTTCATAGCCTTCCACCAGAAAGTTCTTTTGAGATCGTTATACATTTTGGCCACACCAGGATGGATACTCAGCTTGGACTTGTGACACTCGTCTAACACTTCCCTTTTTAGCTCAGGAACGTCAGGAACACAAATCCTTCCTTTTAACCTCAAGGTCTCGTCGTTATCTATTTGAAAACACGAGGGTTCGCCTTTCTGAATCCTTTTGATCATATCTTTAATAAAGTTATCCTCCTTCTGAAGAATAGATATTTTGTCAATCAAGGAAGTTGTGATAATAAAGCTGGCGATCATTACATTCTTTCGACTCAGCGCATCGGCCACGACATTGGCTTTCCCTGGAGTATATATAATTTCGAAGTCATATGCTGCAAGAAACTCTAGCCAACGTTGCTGCCTCAAATTTAAGTCCTTCTGAGTGAACAGATACTTTAATGACTGATGATCTGTAAACAGTTCAAATCTCTCGCCCAGAAGATAGTGTCTCCAGATTTTCAAAGGGAATATGATAGCCAATAACTCAAGATCATGAGTTACATAGTTTTTCTCGTGCGGCTTCAGTTGACGGCTAGCATAAGCAATCACTTGGCCTCTTTGCATTAACACTGCGCCAAGGCCTTCTCTAGAAGCATCCGTCCAGACTTTTAAATCTTGGTTGCCATCGATGATGGTTAACACTGGAGCTGTGGTTAATCTTAACTTTAGCTCCTCGAAAGCCTCCTCACTTCCTTGAGTCCATTTGAACTTAGAATGCTTCTTTGTAAGCTTTGTTAAGTGACCAGATATCTTCGAAAAGTCTTTAACGAACTTCCGGTAATAGCTAGCCAATCCGAGAAAACTGCGGACTTCAGTGGGAGTACTGGGCTGTTTCCAATTCTGAATGGCCGTGATTTTACTTGGATCCACAGCGATTCCTTCTTTTGATACAACATGGCCCAGAAATTTCACTTCATCTTGCCAGAATATACATTTGGAAAACTTGGCTTTTAATACATTCCGTCTGAGAATTTCTAACACTTGTTCCAGATGCTTTTCATGTTCGGCCTTTGATTTAGAGAAGATTAGAATATCATCAATAAAAACCAGAACAAATTTATTCAATACTCCTCTGAATACTCTGTTCATCAGATCGGCGAAGTAAGCTGGAGCGTTACATAAGCCGAACGGCATTACTAACCACTCGTAGAATAGGTCGGGGCCTCTGAACGCTGTCATTGGAACACACTCTTCGGCAATTCGAAGTTGATGGAAACCTGTAGCTAGGTCCATTCTTGAAAATACTTGTGCTCCATTTAATCGATCCAACAAATCATCAATCCGCGGCAATGGATATTTGTTCTTTATTGTCTGTTTGTTCAAATCACGATAATCCACACATAGACGTAGAGTACCATCAGATTTTGGGACAAACACCACTGCTGCACCCCAATCAGAGAAACTAGGCCTGATCAGACCTTTCCATACCAGCTGTCGTGTTTGATTGTCTAATTCCTCCTTCTCTTTCAAGGACATTCTTCGAATAGCGTGAACTACCGGCCTTGCATTGGGAATCAAAGCAATCTTGAAATCTATTTCTCTTTGCGGAGGTAAGCGAACAACTTCTTCGAACACATCCGCATAGTTCTTGACGACATGGATGTCTTTAATGAGGTCAGGAATATTCTCTGTGACTTTAGGGATATTTTCTATTTGAGCTGGAGAAACATTCAAAGCTGCCCAGAAGTCTTTTCTATTTGCATTCTGACCTTCACACGGTATGGTTATATAACCCCCTGATTTAATCTTAGCTCTAACGACTCTCTCGGCGCATCTAACCTCTGCTTCATATTTGGTTAACCAATCCAATCCCAAAATAAGATCGAATTCATAAAAATTCATGACTACAGAGATAATAGGGAATTTATAGCAAGAAAAAGAGACGGGTACTGCACAAACCCAACTAAGATTGATGGAACCTCCAACTGGATTTCGGACAGTCATTGGCTCTTTGAGCTTCTTCAAATTCAAATCCAACTTCTTGACTGCACTCTTTGCAATAAAGCTTCGCGACGCGCCTGTGTCAAACAGTACTTTAACTGGAATGTTTTTGACATTGAGCGTGCCTTCTAAAACGTCGGCCCTTTCTTGACTAGCTGAGGGCTCAGAAGTTTCTGCTACTTCATTCACGGGAACTATTTCAGTCTTTTTCAACTGCCAGCAATCTTGCTTTACATGACCAACCTGATGGCAGAGATGGCATTTTCTATTCGCTTGAAGTCCTTCTTTGGATTTAAGTCCACCTTTTAATCGCTTCCTTAAGGGCCCGCAGTTTATCGACAAATGCCCCTTCAGATGGCAGTTAGAGCAAGTAGTAGTCGTTGCCGGTTCCTTTTCAGATTTAGCCCTTTTTCTATTGACACTGGGCTTCTTACTGGCTTCAGGAATATCAATTTCAGACTCTGCTTTGTCACTACAACAAACTTCCTCTTCGTCGCGTAACATTCCTTTCTTATGGAGATCTTCATACTGATAGGCCATATATATCATTTCTGAGAAAGGAAGCTTCACATGCCCCAATACTTTATTCTGGTATTTCCTTTGAAGGCCATGAATAAATCTCAGATTTTTCCTCTTTGGGTCTTGAATTAGATGAGGAGCAAAGTGAGCAAGTTCGTTGAATTTCTTATGATATTCGGGAATGGTCATGTCACCTTGTATCAGATAAGAAAATTCATCACATAATCGTTCGGTCGCTTCGGGAGGAGTAAATCTTTCCAAGAATATCACTTTGAATCTGTCCCAGGTGATATCACCTTCTGGATTATTCTCTATAACTGAATCCCACCAAAACAAAGCTTCTTCTTTGAGTGCCCAAGACGCCAGTAATCTTTTCTGGTCATCTCTAAGCTTTAATGCTTCGAAGATTTTCTCAACCAAACGAATCCAAGCTTGCGTCTTCATAATAGATTCTTCACCAGAGAACGGTATTCCACCCATATTTCGATATTTGATTAATAGGGCCTCAATACCCGGTTCTGCATTCCTTCTGTTTCTGACACTCATTTTCTAGTACTTCTGCAAATGGCAGATCAAGTGTCAGGTCACAGAAAAGGTATTTTAAAATATAGAAACACATACTTCAAATGTAAATGTGTCTATCAAGGTGTAATTTCATTCTGCTTTACTCATACTAGGATATTACTGATCCTATCTATATAGAGTTGCCCGTCCTAGAACACTACTGGTTCTATTTCTGACGAGTTCGTTCAAATGTTATATTCCAGAACTAAGCTTAACCAAAGCTCTGATACCACGTTGAGACTACCCGATTTCCCGTTCTCACGGAAACAAGGTTATCTTTTGGAATATAACACAGAAACATATAATAGCAGAACAGAATTAAATAAATACACCAGAATGAACAACAAAATATACTGGATAAAAGTAATTATCAGAGTTACACAGTATACAGGATCTTACTTAGTACAAATACAGTTCAGCTATACATAAATGTCTACAGCGGAAATAAACAAAATATGTACAATAGGAGCTGAACAGCATAAAAAGAAATAAATGATAGAATCCATCTTCAGCTCCAGCTATCCAGAAAGAACCAGCTAAACCTGAATACAAGGCTGCCCGTGTAGAAAAAGGGGCACCCGAGTTTGAGAGTGAAACAAACTACGAGTCAGTCATGGGACTGTTATGAGAAATCTACTCAACACATATATATAATTTGGCTAATCACAGGACCACGCCACTTTCGTGGAACGGGTTTACTCCATTGGATTGCCAGTGCTTTAAAACAAATCTTTCTTTTAGAACATCGCTATGCTCTTTATAAAAATGAAGCCGTTATAAGACTCAGTTCCCATCACACAATGCAACGCAAACCGGAGGATAGAGTTTTTACCTTATAACGGCCAAAATATGCTTGATACGAATAAAACAAAGGCATTTGATACTATTACTAGTGTTTATAGGTTTTGAAATCAATTTCAAATCATAACTATCAATCATAGACGGCATTAATGCCCCATACCACTATGTCGCCATATATAGGTATACAATCTAAACCGCACGATGTCGTATTTGGAAATTGGATTTCCGTCATGAACCAAGGCAAAAGATAGTCCTTACCGAATTCGAGACGCTCTAGCCCGTGTCTCAGGAATAGCCGCAACTGCCCCTTGGATCGTCAGGGTCGGTCCACCGATGTGGATTATTATGCCTGAACACTACGTCTCCCCGCCCTTTGGGGCGTAAACGGGCCAACGAATGACTCCACCGGACCCGGATCGTCCGATCAAACCGAGGCGCCTCGCAACAGCAACAACCACATAGGTGAAAAGTATATAAATGTCAGGGCTGGTAGGTCACTGACACCACCCTAGCTAGAAAGAAACGCAGGCCCTCCCAGATGTCCTCTCCCGTTTTAGGTTCATACCGGGGTGTGAGGCTCGCGAATTCACGTTATACACAAAGCTACGCCACACAGGCGGTGCTTTGATCATCACCACAAGACTTTGCTTTTCAACAAAAGCCCTGATCACTGCATCTTAGCATGCCACACAGAATAAATCCTATGTCGGACACACAGTCCATTTACAAGTCCGTTCTGGGTCTGAACGAAACCGGAGGTACTAAATACCTCGCAAACCCTTCGATCAACACGGACGTCTGAACGATCACCACTCATTATCCATATTTCGGGATGCCTCCCAATCAGGACCTCGGTTACCATCCAAACGAGGTGAAGATCTCCGGTCTTCGACCATCGTCTTCATCTTCGACTTTCAATCGTCGGTCAATTATTTGAAATGAGAATTAACTCGGCCTTTTCAAATAATTCACGTATATTTAGAATTTCAAATCGATTTATTTCAATGGTTAAATTATTTGACAACACCAATTGTGTTCTTTAATATAGTTTTCACACCAAACACATTCAACCATCAAACATCACATAAATCAAGCAAATTCAGTTTATTTCCATTTCATATCGCTTACGATATTTTATAACTATTTGTCGCTATTTTTATTTATTTTAAAATAGCCATTTTATTCAAAACGACGCTTCGGGCCATAAGGCGGCCGTGGCGCTGTTTTTCTTCAGATTTGATTTACACATATCTGAAAATCTAACCGTTGGATCTTCACAAAATTTACATCATTAGAAAGGTCTTTTCAAAACGAATCCAACGGTTCCAGTTTCGGGAAAATCCGACGGTCGGATCTCCCGGTACAATCGTTTGAATTTTCGATTTCAAAATACGAACTGCAGCGTCGTTATTCGATTAAATATATAATTATATATATATATATATAAATATAATCGCTTCTGGCGCTGTTTTTCTTCAGATTTGAATTAAACATTCCAGACAATCCAACCGTTGGATTTTTACAAGGTTGGTGCCGTTGGAAAGATTATTCCAAGGCGAACCCGACGGTTGAGATTTCGGGAAAATCCAATGGTCGGATTTCCCGTACTAGTCGTTTGAAATCACGGTTTCAAAATACGAACTGCACGGCTTCGTTTCGTTTTAATTTTATTTATATTTATATAAATATAGTTCATTCAACAATTTCTATATCGTTTTCACTTCAAAAAAATTTCTAACACCTTAAATTTTGGAAAAATTTCGCCATAACCTCCCCTGCACCGGGAGCGTCGGGAAATCGCAAATAGCGTCCCGGTCCTTCTAATCTCAAAAAGAAAAAGAAAAAGCCAAGCGGCTAGCCAACAGGCTCAAAATCATCACCCAAACAAATCAGTAAATGTGTACCTATTGGTCGGGCACAGATTTTATTCCTCTTCTCTAGCCCCTTTGCTATAACCTGTTCAATGAATATGCATGTACATATATATACAGTCCATATCGTTTTTCATTTTCTATTCAACTTCATATTTGATTTCTATTTGGTTTAAAAACACCATCCATTCTAATGTTACATAAATAGGTGCAAATCATTTCATTAGCTAATTAATGAATATTTCAACTCATATATGTTTATTTTGAACAAGTGACTATTTTTAACACTTCACATTTCAACGATTTATGCATACAATAAAAATGTGATTTTTATTGTAAAACAATTCATTTCAAAACACTATTTTTCTATATAGTTCATATAGTCGATAAAAGGTGATTTTTATTATCAAACAATTTATTTCAAAATATGAATACCATTCAACACATGAATTTCTAAACAACGAATGAATATCAATTCAACACATGAATGTTTTCAATAGTTTTTATATATAGATAAAAATGTGATTTTTGTTATCGAACAATTTATTTCAAAATATGAATACCATTCAACACATGAATTTCTAAACAACGAATGAATATCAATTCAACACATGAATGTTTTCAATAGTTTCTATATATAGATAAAAATGTGATTTTTATTATCGAACAATTTATTTCAAAATATGAATACCATTCAACACATGAATTTCTAAACAACGAATGAATATCAATTCAACACATGAATGTTTTCAATAGTTTTTATATATAGATAAAAATGTGATTTTTATATTTTAAAACGCGAATACCATTCAACACATGAATTGCTAAACAACGAATGAATATCAATTCAACACATGAATGTTTTCTATTCAATGAATAAATATAGTTTAAGCAAATGAAAATAATTCAAACACACGAATATTATTCAAAATTTCGGCAGCATAACGGCAGGGTAGTTACACCGGGACCGTCCCTAGTACGGCTCCTCGCTCTACCTTAAAACCTCGCGGTTTTTGACAATGGGAATCATGCATCTAGTTCGCACGCAGGCGGCATGTATATATTTATTTCATTTCCACAAACTAATCCTAAGTGGTTTCAACCAAATATTTCACAACCACAAACGGGTATTTTTCAACCTCAAACAACCAATATCAATCACAAACAATCCCAAACAACCATTCGTTATCAACCAATTATCACAACCATTTCAATCAATAAATATCGTCCATGGTTTGTGGACGAGGGGCGTATATATATATATATATATATATTTATATATTTATATATAGCAATTTATATATAGCTATTCACTTTCATTTCACACATATATAATTTATTTTAAATCAGAAATCTCACCTATAGCTATCCAACTTCACGACACTTCACTTATAGAAATCTTCGCCTTTTGTCGCTTTCGCCCGTATTCTCTACACATGTAAAAATCAAATTTTTACGATGCTATTCAATATATAAATATATGATTTTTACTTTGGCTTTCAATATATAAAAATATGATTTTTACTTTCGACTTTCGATATATAAAAAATATGATTTTTACTTTTTAAAGAAATCAGTTTTCATTTCTTTTTAAAATCAGTTTTAAAATTCCTTAAAAGAAATCAGTTTAAAAATTCTTTTATAAAAACAGTTTTTACTTTATTTATAAAAATCATTTTTTTTCTCTAAAAAGAAAATCAGTTTTAAACTAATTAAAATCCAGTTTTTAAACTTTTAAAAATTTCAGTTTTAATCTTTTTAAAAATTAGTTTTTATTTTGTTTAAAAATCAGTTTGTATAATCTCAGAGAAATCAGTTTTTTTTTTCCCAAACAAATCAGTTTTGTTTCAGAACAAATAAATAAAAATAAAAAAAATAAAAAAAAATAAAAAGGAAAACGCTCACCGATTAGCTGCGAGGGGGGGAAAGAAGGCGTTGGCGGCTTGGGTCTTCGATCGGTGGTGGCAGCTTCTGGCTTGGGTCGCTGATCTTCGTCGGAGCTCGTGCAATCTGGGGGCTTCGGTGGGTTGCGGCTTCAGTGGGGGTTCGAAGCACGAGGGAGGGGGGGTACGGTGATAGGCGGCGACGCTTCAGGGGGGGGGGGGGGGCGGCTGTCGATAATCTTTAGGGTTTCTTTTTTTTTTTTCCTCTTCGTTTGGAATTAAAACGAACGGGGGGGGGGGGGCCAAGCAGATGATAAGAGGGAAGGAGGAAATAAATATATATATATATATATTTATTATTTAATTATTCAAAAAGTTGACTTTCACATACGACCTCGAAACGAGGCCCACCGCCTGTCGTCCATAGCGTTTTACCCCCATTCCGAACACAATGGGATATGTATCGCAAGCTGATTTGATCGTTACAATCGGTTTCTTTTTGAATTTTCATTTAAATCATTATATTGAATTTTAAACGTACATTTCAAATTACCGGGGTCACAAACTAACTAGAAAAATTCCAGAAAAATAATTTCTAGCTTCGTATTGACGATACGGTCCTAACAAAACTAGTTTCGTCAAATTCTGAGACCGTTTGAAAAATGGCCAATTTCCAGTCGATTAAAATCAACTGAAACTGGTCAAACGCGTTTTCTATTGCCACGCTCACATATTGATTCGAAAAATTATGAAATTTGGAATCTAACAATAACTTGACACTGCGGATCTAACAAAAGTGGTTTCGTCGAAATCCGAGGTCATTTGCAAAATGTCCATTTTTAAGGGCCTGAATTCCATAGCGACTATTCAGAATTTTCAACTGGACATATCTTTTGATTCCCGCTATCAAATTTCGATTGGTCGGATTCGTTAGAAAGATATTATCAATTAGATACTAAGGTTTTTGGTCTCACTAAAATCCAGATTGTTTTGCACCCGGTATATTCAATTGAAGTTTGAAATCGAGTTATCGAACTACCGCGCCATTTTCAATTCTATATATAATTATAATTAATTATATTCGGTTTCAATTGTCGATTCAAACTCAGTTTTCATCGCCATTATTTAAAATATTTATTTTAAATATTTAAAATCCATTATTTTAGCCAATTTAAAAATTTTAAATTGGTTCAGATTTTCTGGGTCGTTACAAGAAACCTTATGAACATGACTTGGTTATGTTTATGCCATGAACAAAATTTAACTTTACTTATGCCATGCTTATGTTTGACATTATGCCGTGTTTATGCTAAAAGTATTTATGCCATGCTTATGTTTGACATTATGCTATGCTTATGCTAGGAATATTTGTGACATGCTTATGTTTGACATTATGCCTAAATAAGAATATAGGTTCATGTTGTAGTTAAACCTATGCAAGTTCACATGCTTTGTTTCATGTCACCTATGTTTTATGACCAAAGTATATGTCACTACTATGCAAGTACACCAGTTTCTATTTTGTATTCCCATCGTCATATTGCAAGTTCATACGCTCACCTTCCCCTCTTTGTGTATGTAATCACGCTTTAAGCCTCCCCTTTCGCATGGCTAAATTGGGCTTTAATAGGCTAAGCCCAATATATATAAACGGACGTGTAAAATGGGGGAAAATAACGTTGGGTTAAAACTAATTAATGAATGAAAATATAAAATAGAAGGGCCCAAATTCAAGTATGGGTTGGGCCCGTGATTGGTGTAACCTTTACACCATTAACTTAATAATGGGCCGCAAATATTTACATATAAGAAATAAAGAGGAATGACAAAATATGTAAATGTAGAACATACGATGTGTTTAACCCGAGGTTGGATTGAGTTGTGATGTAAACCTGCCCGGAACCGCCCGGCTGTCCAGTAGTCACAACAATACCTATCCAATGTGGGAGGTTAAACATGGAGCCCAGCAAGGACCCGAGGTTAGACTGAGTTGTGGCGTAAGACTGCCCGGAACCAACCGGCAACAGGCAGCCACAACAATACCTGTCTAATGTGAGAGGTCAGGGCCTTAATAAGACAATTAAGGCTGAGTCAGGATTGATAGGATTAAGTGAACTAAAGACTTAATCAAAATGGAACATGCTAAACTAAACGGATTGGTGGGGGTTAGGTTAGAAAACACTTAACCAACTTAGCATGTTGGCTAGAGATAGAAAACCTAGTAACGGGGGACCCTTTTCAGCAGTAACCCTAAAAGGTGTATCAGGATACCCTGAAACTAGGCAGGGTGGGGCACGATTACTGGGCTGATTGTAAGAGGTCAAATCGACGGCGGTGGTGTAGCAGTGTAGGTTCTAACGGAGTGCGGGCGTGCACACACTCCGGCGCAGAAAAATAAGGCACTGGACACCAGTAGCATACCTGTGCACTCTAAGGTTGTGTCGGGTTGCCACTATGGGACTTGATACACCCCATGGTGGGACCAGCATAGGTAACTACAGACATCGGGGGCCGTAAGACACATGTAACTATGCGAGTAGGAGCCGATCATCATAGAATGGATCACATCACCCTGATTATGGGGTGCCAGTTGGAAACTAGTTTATATGGGTTCAGAGATTAACATGGGGTACGATAGTATATTCGACCCTAGACAACTTAACCGAGTTATAGTGTTTGCCCACTTCTTGTTATTACTTATCATACCCAGTTCTTTATTCATAGACAAAATAGTACTAGACTTACTCAGGCTTTATGTCTGACTCTACTTTTCTTTCGTCTTCTTTCTTCCGTTTCCCCCCCCCCCCCAGGTCCTCAGGGAGGGAACACAGCAGCTTGACCAACCTCAACATCCAGCTTGAAGAAGAGAAATGTATTGCTTGGACTTTCCTGTTTTGAACTATGGCTTTGGACAATCCACTATGGGGCTTTTGCAGTTTATCTATGTTTTATTTATGCTTCTTTAAAAATAATGTACTCAAGACAGATTATGAAAGTGTTATGTTATGTTTTTGGAAAGGATGTTGTTGTAACACGTATTTGACTTTATGAAATAAAGTTTGTTGTTCTTCCGCTGTTTACAAATATGTGTTCTTATATCTGTCTTGTATATCTGTGACTTGTACTTATAAACCTCCACCAAAATTAGGGCATTCCCTTTGAGAGTGACCCTAACGGAGGTGGGGTGTTTCAACTCCGGGCTAACCCGAGCATTTACAAAACACCGGGTCAGTCTGGTGAACCAGAGTGAGATAAACTCGCACAGTAATAAGGGTAAATCATCCAATCATGATTTTAGAGTTCAAAAATCTTTTCAAAAGAAAAGGATAATCGTAAGACCAAATCCACACATAAACACGGACGGTTTTTACCTTACGATAACCCAAAACAATTTGAAATCAATATCTTGTCTGATATTATAATTAATGTCTAAATACAAGTAAATAGAAATCTAGTGGAATGCTTGCATCTCACGCTCCACATATATAGTATACAATCAAAACCGCAGGCGCTTATTGGAGATTGGATTCCAAACTTGACAAGGTATGGGACCACCTGCCGATAGTGTATCTCTAGAGACGAATACACTGGGTTCAACAAGAATTTCTTGCAACCCGGCCCTCACATGACCGACCACTCATTTCGCTTGAGTGTATCGAATGTATATCACCGACGGTTGGGATCAGCAACCGTCTCCCGACAGGGGACAGCATCGAAACATAGATTAAAGAAGCAAATAGGATTTCCTCTAGATAGGTGATTATACACCCTAATGGGAGCGACCCACATAGCCATGCTGCCTGCCCGATTTTTGTCATTTCCCGGTTGATGAGGCTTGAGGTTTAGATTTACCTTCGAACACCTGGTCATTATTCACTTTGAATGCCACATCGTCAAATCCATCAGATATCACTAATTGATATCCACAAAAATACTCTAGCTGGAAGCTAAGAGAGCAGCAATTCTCCGCCAACAACCATAGCACGTTTGAAGAAATCAACGTACGTGATCCTTTGGAAATACTCTGTCAGACATCCGTCCATACAGGTCATCCAGGAACAGGATGAACCGAAGGCACTCTCCTACCACATCCATATAGGAATCACCCCATGGATAAGTAGCGAGAAATCCTTGCAACCCGTAGATTCCAACTACGACAGAATCACAGTTTATCTCTGCTTGCTAGGCAGAGAATATTAGTGGTTCTTCCGTGTATGAAAATCCACGGTCTTCAATGCTCCATCTCGACCATCTTCTGAGATCTTCACGTATTTGTTGGTCAGAATGGTTTTCGAATATAAATTCGATCCCGGTCTTTCCGTACCAACAATCGCTTTGGTCAGATTTGATAGTCGGTGTTTTAACTATCAAAATATACAGTGTTTCAATCATGGCACTCCAATGAGTTCACTGATTCAGTATTCAACATCACTTGGCCTTTAACAAACTGATTTCCTTTTGTTAAATTAAAACTTCTAACCCTTTGAATATTCAAAAGTACAATATTTGAATAACTCCAATTCGATTTAACTCTAATCGATTAACTAATATTTGACTTAACTCCACTCGCTTGACCCTAGGTCGCAGCGATCACAATGGTTACGCCTGGTTCCCTCAGGAAACATCCGACCGCCGTAGGCTATCTGCAGCCCTGCGAATTACGCTAGCAGTCGTACGAATTGGCAACTCAGCCGAATTATGTTTGGCTAATTCTATCTCGAATAACTATATTCAATTTCCCATTTTGAAATCTCATTTAAAATTCTCCTTTTTACTGGATCTCGTTTTCAAATAACGTTAATGTAAAATTAACGTCTTAACACTTCGAAACTCATTTATATGTTTTGGTTTATCTTAAACCCTTTTATCGAAATCTCCTTCGACTTAATTCAAATGATTAAGCAATATTTAATTCAAGCTCTCATTCTCGCTTAAAATTCCTTTTATAACTTCGTTAAAAAACTTAGGTTTAAAATAAAACCTATTCATGAACTCCTCATTTCGCTTGATCAAATAATTACCCAAGCTAAACCATTCGGCTTATTTCTTATTTCCGTACTTATCAAACTGATTAACTTTCTAAAATCACTTAATAATAAATCAAAGTCTTAAATAAGTAAACTATTCATTTATCTCTCTTTATATAACTTTTATTCAAAATAGTATATTCCAAAATTCTATTTCTAGTTATAAAATAAATTTTATAACTGCATCTCTATCGATTCACCTGACGGTGAATCAATATCTGTAACCCGATTGATTTTTAAAGGCCATACTCTGCCAAACACTTAACCAATATCGCCCATTGGTTTAAACCAAACAGATGTTGAATATCCAGTCAATAATCAACCATCAAATCAATCACACAAACAGATCAGTTCATATATGATCATATGAAAATAAATAATACATTTGAGGAATCCGGTTGGATCCCTCCAACCTGTTCTTCCCTGTATTCAAATGGTTTTTCTCAAATCAGACGGTTCAGTTTTGTTTAACTGATAAATTAAATAACGACCATTTAACATCAACCATAAGCAATTCAAACAATTCAACCATTTAAAACACGTTTATAAATAAACATGACCAACCAAGGTGAGTTACCTTTATTGGAACCAATCGTTAAAAATAACGATTTGGTATTTCACTGAAATTAAACACAGTTTAATTTCATCAGTTTAATCAACAAACAACTGTATAACTAGCAAATAGGCAACCATCAGCAAACAGAGCACACAAAATAAAAATACCCAATTTATATAAAATATAAAAAGGGTAACTGAGTGAGTTTAACTCACCTGGATTTTTCGTTCGTCATCGAAACAGTTTTTTTTTTTCTTTTCTACAAGCTTCCAATTGCGTTCACTCCGTCTGCCTCAAATCAGCTTCATAATATTACGTCCGTTGTTACGGTTTCAACATCCTTGGTTTTGTCGATTTCTGTTAGCATATAAGTACGTTATACTAACCATACGTTCACGTTTCTAATTTAAATAAATTAAACTTTAATTAATTATTTATTTAACACAAATCATATGTTAATTACATATATGTCATAACCCTCATATTAAGGCACAATAGCACTAATTCGATTCAAATACTTGCGTTTTCCTTAAACCAATTAGGCATCATTAAGTCCTAGTCCACGTCAGTTAAAGTGAGTAGGTGCACCTACTTTAATTAGGAACTGGAAAATCTATTTGGCTTACTAATAACAGTAAATGTGACCATCCTATAACATATATATACAACTCACCATATATGTTAAATATCTGGACAGGTTTAAAACTTGATTAGGCTCTTTGTTTATCCTTAATTTAAAATAGAGCAAACGTTAATACATGCTTAACCAGTAGGCCCCGCTAATACATTAAAAATTGCTCACATTGTAACAAAGTTTGGTCACCTTAAATCTCTTTTTAAATTAAATAATCGGTCCACGATGTTGACTGGAGTATCAGGCTAATTGAGCAACACGTGATTTGGTAGTGTATAAGTGGTAATTAGGCATGATATTATACGTAATTAGGTATTTGAAAAATACCCAAACCAATGTTAAATTTTCTTCTCACCTTTTATACCAGGAACTGCATGGCCCTTCATCCCAATCACACCGGTCCCCTCGTGATGACAGACAACACGTCCATCCCCCCCTCCCATGCATGAACACCGTACCCTCCTGCTTCTCTCTCCACCAAAACGTTGTTGTTCTTCCACCGTGCCATGCAAATACATCCCACCGTTAATTGCCAGTCCCCTTGCCAGTGCTTCATCCCTACCCAGTACGTTTCGCACTCTTTCATCATTTCTTTTTTTTTTCAAGGAAGATTTCGAAGGGAGTTTTCTTCACCGTTATTTCAATGTCTGTATGGAGGGAACAAACCAAAGCTGCCCTCTATTTATAGATACGAGAACCCTTGGACCTCACGTAATTTGTTTGGGTGCCACGGCGAAATTTAGGTAGGTCAGTAGGATAGCTGTTTTGATGGTGAGTGCCTCAGAACGTGGTCGGCAAGGGTTGAGACCTTGCCGGCAAGAAATTTGTTTTGTCATTTCACGCAAGATGTTGTACAAGCTAGGTAGAATAGCTGACGTTGGTGCAGGCATCATTTATTTGATTGTAACATCATGGCGTGCGTTACACAGGGGCGGCATGTTCCAATATTGGTGTATTATAAAGAGAGTTTGGATTATTTTAGAAATATTATACGTAACTTTGCAAATGGAGAAATGTTTCAAAACAACTACAATTCGTCTTCTGTTTTTCTGATAAAAAGGCTAATCTTAATGCAAAACGATATTCCGAATCCAATGGAACAGATTTCGTCGCAATCCGAGGTCGTTTGAAGAAAATTCCCTTATAAAACCAGAAATGAACACACGTTTAATTTTCCCACGATCACCAGATAAATCAAATCCACTTGAAACTGCGAACATCGACAATAACTTTTTGATACGAACCCAACGGCACTAATTTCGTCGCATTCTGAGACTGTTTCCCCGGTAGGCTATTTTTACCCCGAACCGCCCTACCCTTTTTAATGCCAAATTTCTCGATCTCTAAAAATAACAAATTACATACCTATCCTGACTATAATTGATGCTACGAACTCAACGGAACTGGTTTCGTGGCCTAATTCGATCATCTGCTCAAGTTACACTCAAATGTCCCTTTATTTATTTGAATGCGCGCTATAGAATTTGAACGGGCGTTTATGGTTGTTGTGGTCACATACGATATCGGTTTTCCACGCAATTCACCACCATACAATAATTTAGCGATACGGTTCTAATGAAACTGATTTCGTCGAAATCTGAGTCCGTTTGCAAAACGGCCATTTTAAAGGCCTATAATTTAATAACGATTTTCCATAGCGACTATTTCAAAATTTGATTTGGCCATAACTATCAAACTATAACACGAAATCTGGATTTTTCTCTTTCATATGAAAATTATCGTTAATACGGTCCCAACGTGTCTTGTTTTACAGAAATCCGACTTATATCGAACCCTGTATTCTCAGTTGAAGTTCAAAACCAAATATTACGAACTGCACGCCATTTTTGAGCTCGTTTTATATTATATAAATAAAAATAACGTTCAACTTCGTTTTATTATCGAATTAAATATAAAATTCCATTAATATTCCCAATATAATATTTAAAATAAATAAATTAAATTGAATATTTAACGGTCAAAAACACGGGTCGTTACAAGTAGCATCATTCATTTGAAATGAATTAATGCAGTTTTCTTTCTACAATAATTTTTAGATATGTATCCTCTCCTGCAACATGCAAATTACAGTGTTATTCAAATTATTTGCATAAGCTTTTGTAAAGTGATATCAATTTGCTCATCCGTTGACGCTTATGCATAGTTCTCATTTTCTTACCTTTAGACAATGAACCTATTAGATGAACAGAACTTGAAACATACCAGCGGATAAGCATCTCACTTGAATTTGTTCCAAGCTTTAGCTGGCTTGCCTACACATTAAACAAATAATTGTAAGATGTAAATTGCTTATATCATATACATTAATACATACACAATACATAACTATAAATTAAAACAAAGTATTTAATATGGCAAAAGATTTAGAAATAAGTTAATCATATAAGCCCCAGTATTCAAACATGCAAAAGGTCTTAGTAGTCATTAGTCAACCAAAATAACATCAATTTTTTCCACTACTTATATTTTAATAACAAAAACAACTACTGTTGTATGCAAAAGGACTGCTAATGATTCTTGTAACCTGAAATACTGTAGTATAACAGCAAACTTAATAACAAAATTAATACTAAAAACATTTTTCTAAACTTCTACAAGTCATGCTTCATATTCAATGTTAATAAACAGCCGCAGGACATCGTTTTGGTGACACATTCTAAAGCTATTCACAATGTTAATAAAGCAGACGTCCCTTCAGAGGCGTTGCATGCATTTGCTACTTGCTGCTTGAAATGTTAATAAACATGCATTTTTCTTCTAGAAATTATGTTTAAACTTCTGTGTATCTGTTTATGATTCTAGTTACAGGATTTACTGTTTTGAACTGGAGAACAATATCCTGGTTAACTGATTTTATTTTATATTCATTGTGAACTGGTCTCTTTTTTAACTCTAAGGACGTCTACAATGTGTACGCTGGGTTTAATCACACTCCAACGGTTATAGTGTTAGGGTGCCTTCTTTTGCGAAGCAAAGACAGGCTAAACAAGCTATTCTGTATGGGACATGAACAAAGGAAGTTCAACAAAAGAAATCAAGAATAATATGTTTTTGAGTTATAAATAAGAAAGCCTGAGCGGTCCAATTTCAACTGCTTCATATAAACGATCCACTTTCCTTGCTTGACCGACTTGAGCTTCAAATATATCAGAAGTCCAAACTTCACACACTATTAATAACTAGCAAACACATCTATTAATAACTAGCAGGTCAAGTGTTGGGGCATCTTTTTTTTGGATAAGCCTATATTATAATTACATAAAACTAGCATGTCAGACCTGCTATTTATTAATACAACAACTATAAGAAACATTCATATATAATAAACATCCTAAAGCTATTCACAAGAAAGCATGAACAGTTCATACATAAGAAACCCAGCAATTTCTCAATAGTAAGCAGGTTTTTAACATGATTTTGAGAAATAGAAGCAAATAGAATTTGAAAATTGGGGATTTAGGGTTCAGCCAAAATGGTAAGATCTGGAAATAAATACTTACTGAATTTTGAATTCGAAGAAGATGCTTCCCCGATGAAAAAAAACCCTAGACCTGAGAATAGATAAAACAAATGACGTGAAACGAATGAAGCAATAAAACCACAGAAGACTGAACCCGTACCCCAAGAGAGTAGGTAAGAGCTGGTCGGGGACTCGCTAGAAGTTGCTGCGCTGCCACCATCTTGAAGAAAATCGGCTTTGCCCCTTGTCCACCCCCTTGAAAATGGCATGGTGATGAAAAGGAAGATCCAGAAGCTTCCGACAGGTGCAAACAAAGTTGGAGCAATGAAGCTTCCAATCGAACAGGATGTGATGGATACAAGCAGAACAGGACGTACTGGTAGGCGATTTGTGGGTTCCTGATTTTGTGATTTTAGGGATCCGTTTTAGGGAATTTGATATAATGAGTTTCTGATTTAGATTAATGAGAGGAAGAGGCGGGCGCTGAAAGTGAAATGAGAGCGGGATCTGAAATTTTAGGTTGCAGCCTCTTTTCTACTTGTAACCGATAGCTAACGTATATGTCAAAACGTTTTTCTAACTTTAAAACGAATGTTAAACATAGATTTTGCTAGTAATTAGTGAAGTAATATTATAGCTAGTAATTGATAATTATTAAATAGCAGGTCTGACCTGCTTGTAATTAGTAAATATTAATTTCTTATTAATTATTGGTTATTAAATATTAATCATAATCATTAATTAATAATTATTAAATATTAAAAAATATTATATTATTAATGACTAGTAATTAGTAAAGTAATATTATAGCTAGTAATTGATAACATATGATTGATATATTATTGTCAATTTATTTTAAATTAAAGCATTTAGAAAGTTCTAAGGCTTCAATACACATTACAACAAATTTTGTTTTAAATATAACTTCTTGTAAAAAAGATTAAAATTTTACTTTTAAATTTTATGAATATTTCAAAACTAACGCTCTCTCTTATAGTGCTAAATTAGTAATGGTTTATTATTTAATTGTAATTATTAATTATTAAAAATTAACAACTAATTACTAATTTTTAATCGCTAAACGTTATTTATAAATTAAATATCAAATGTTAAACATTAATTATTAAGTACTGGTTATCGATTACTAATTATTTAATATTAACTATTTATTTATTAATTATTATTATTTGTTAATTATTAATAAATATTATTTAATTATCAGTTATAAATATCACTTTATAATACTTAAATTTTATTATTAATTAATAATTATTAAAAATTAATCTTAATTATTATATAATTATTAGCAGTTAATCATTTAAAATAAATATTTATAATTAGTTATTGAATCTTAATCATTAAAAGCTAATACTTATTTTTTGTAGTATGTTTTTCGCAACTGGCTTTACCAGTTGTAAAAAAATACAGATGTTGCAAATGGTAAAAAATGTTGCTAAAGATATTTATTCGCAACTGGCTTGGAAGTGCAGTTGCAAATAATACGTTTGTTGCAACTGTTACGGTAGCACAGTTGCTAAAAGTATGTTTTTGCAACAGGAAGGGAAATGAAGTTGCTAAAAATATGTTTTTCGCAACAGAAAGAAAAGCCATGTTGCTAAATCTTATCTATTGCAACTGTTATAATAGGTATGTTGCTAAATATCATTTACTGCAACTATCATGTATCGCCTGTTGCAAATAGCTAGTTGCAATAGGGTATTTTTCTTGTAGTGATCCTGTGAATATAAATTTGCAAAACCAAAACTACTAGCTGGCCGTGTGGAAAATAGGGGCACCCAGAGTTTATCTTAAAACAATAAACTCTAGGTCAGTCATGTGGCTGGTGTGAGAACTAAAATAGTTATTTAAAACATTACTTTAAATCAGATATATCAAGGGACCACGCCATATAACACGGAACGGGTTTCCTCCCAAGAATACTAGTGTATATATCAAAACAGCACAATGCTTTTTGGAAAAATGAAGCTATTATAAGACCCAGGTCCTATCAAACAATGCAACGCAAGCTGGAGGATAGGGTTTTCCCTTATAATAGCCAAACATGCTTGGTACGTTAAAACAAATCATTTGATACTATTATAAGTGCATAGTGTATAAAAAAACTTCAAATATAAATGTATCAATCCTAGACGGCATTGGTACCATATATCATGTCGCCAATACTAGGCTCTATAATCAAAACTGCAATTGTCACGTATTGGAAGCTGGATTTCCATCTGTGAACCGAAGCAAGGGATCGTCCTTACCGCTTAGAGACAATCTAGCCTACCATGTCTTAGGCAAGTAATCTGTCAAGCCTTTGGATCGTCAGGGCCGGTCCACTCGATGTGGATTAAAATGCCTGAACACTGCGTTTCCCCGCCTTATGGGGCGTAAACTGGTCATATACCGACCAAACTATCGGCCCCGGAACGACCGATATAACCGAGGCGCCTCACTATCCATCATCTGTTAGAAACTCTATTGTTGGATTTTGATTACAACAACTATACAATTATACCAAAGAACCTCTAAGCTAACCTGCAGGTACATGGGTATCAAAAAGAAAAAAAGAAATAAGTTCAATACGAAGATACACAGTACAAAAGAGGATAAAAGCATATATATGAAGGATGCTAACCAATTATGTAGTGTTCGAGCATTTAAATTTCTATTATGGCGCTTGAAAATATATTTGCACTCTAATGATGGAAGAAGACAAGAAGAAACGGACTCAAGAGCTTCAGAAGAACTTATATCATAAGTTGAGTTTACATAAAGTCATTATAGTCTAGAAATGTTAAAGCCCCATAAATTAACTTCAAATTTCTACATAACATCTAACATGTCATAAAGAATTTTTCATAATTTTTTGGATTTTTAAATTGCAAGAAAAACGAAAAAAAAGGTAAAAAAAAATGATGAATATAGAAGGCTGCTTACCAGAATTTTTCACAGCAGAAAACCATAGCGTTGAGTCCAGAAACGCTATTAAAGGGTATAACGGCTATATTCTGTAGAGACATTTGATAGCGTTTTTGTCCAGAAATGCTATTAAAGAGTATAATGGTTATATTCTGAATAGACATTTTATAGAGTTTTTTGGGCAAAACGCTGCCGAACAGTGCTGTCTTAAGTGCTGTAAATAACAGCTATATTTTATAAAAAGACACTTCGTTTTTCATCGCATCTCTTCAATTTTTTTGACCTTTTAGAAGAGTTGTGACTATTCTAATGATATCTCTTCATCATTATAAAAGCCCCAAACATCTCCATTGATAACACAAGAATTACTTTGATCAAATTTATTGATTTTGCTCTAAAATTGCTCCACAACTATTATTTTCTCAAATTCTATCAAAGAGATCGATTATTTTCATTCACATCCTTTATAATCGATCTACTATTAATCTTACCCTTTGCACATCCACTAAAATACCATTTGTGAGGGCTATAGGAGTGTTGTACTATATTGTGACTACTCAGTGTTGTTTGGAACACATTCAAAAGTCAAAAACCTTTGTAATTGTGAAGTCCTCTTCAGTGGTTGAGGCAAGAAATCCCGTTCAGTGGTTCGGGTAATTGTGAACCTATTCCTCCGGGTGAAGTGAGGGTTTTAGTGTTAGTGAAATACCAGAAGTGAGTCTAAGACTGGACATAGGACAGTGGTCCGAACAGTATAAATCGACTGTGTGATTTACTGCTTACTACTTTACCATATACATTATATCCTATACTCCATTTTATTCGATCCTACTGCTGTATAGCCTCTTTCATCATCCACATAAGTAAAATGCCAGGGCTAGTAAAACGCTGACACCACTCCTAGCTAGAAATAAACGCATGCCCTCCCTGATATCTTCTCCCGTTTCTGGTCACACTGGGGTGTGAGGCTCGCGAATTAACGCCACACAAAGCTACGCTATATTAAAGTCGTTATATGATCATCAACCACAAGAATCTGCTTTTCAACAGAAGTCTTGATCATTTGCATCTCAGCATGCCACATAGGCAATCCACGCTATGCAACCAATGTATATCAATCAAACAGAATGAAATCCGATGTCAGACACACATCCATTTACAAGTTCGTTCTGGGTCTGAACGAAACCGGAGGCACCTTATTCCTTGTCCCGTATGTCCAATACAGGAGAGAGGCCCACGCATATCCAGTCGATCTCCAAGTACGTCTGGACGATCACCACTTATTACCTCGTCTTGGGTGTACAGCCCAATCAAGACATCGATAATCATCCAAACGATGTGAAGACCTCTGGCCTTCAACCACCGTCTTCATCAATGACACATCGCCGAATCAGTTATTCAGAATGGGATAAACCCGGTCTTTCTGAATAACTCGTGTATATAATAAACAAGTGCTATAAAAACACAACATACGCCTCATTCCAATCCAGAATATTTCTTTATCCAAATATTCATGTACTTTGGGAAAGGTTCCCATTAATTTTATCAAAGATACATTCTTTAAATTTATACTTTAATCTTCCTTTGGATATCAATTCAATCTAATTAAAGATGCATTAAAAACTCCACTTGGTTTTAATCTTCCCAAAAATCAATATTAATGATTGTTCAACTTGGGAAATCATATCCTGTCTTTAACTGGGTTAAAGAACCAATGTCATTTAAAACACGGTTCACGATAAACCCAAAATCACATTCCATACCATCATCCTTTAACCGTAAATTAGCAAGTGAACAATTCCCTAAGAATTAACCCCGAAGGCCGAAACCAACATTAGCTCAATACCCAGGAAACCATTCAACTTAACTAATCTCCAATTAGTTTCTGATTTTCTTAAATCCATTGGGTCTAAGAACAGTATTATTAAAGATACCATTCACGACAACCCAAAATCTTATTCCTGTCTTTAACTGGGTTAAAGAACCAATGTCCTTTAAAACGCGGTTCATGATAAACCTAAATCACATTCCATTCCATCAGCCTTTAACCGTAAATTAACAAGTGAACAATTCCCTAAGTTTAACCCCGAAGGCCGAAACCAACATCATATCAATACCAAGGAAACCATTAAACATAACTAATAATCTCCAGTTAGTTTCTGATTTTCTTAACTCCATTGGGTCTAAGAACAGTATTATTAAAGATACCATTCACGACAACCCAAAATCACATTCCATTAACAATGGAATCTTCATGGAAAGCAAATCGATATATTAATCGATATAAACTTCCATATCCAACCGATAATATAAATGAAATAACGACAAGGCCTTTTAAATTCCATATATATTATCTGTCTTCCTCTGCAGAAGCTTACTTCGATTATTACCGAATCGAATTCCATTCAATTCCAATTTATATGTTAAATTGGAAAACTTTACTTTGGAAAATCTCCTTTAAATCTTAACAAAAGATTTATAAATTCCAAATCACATTTCACTGTAAATCGGGTTAAAGAACGAATGTTGTTAAAAACACATTTCACGATAAACCCAATTCACATTCCATTTTATTCCAATTATTAAATATAATTGGAAATTCTAGCAATCTTAATTAAAAGATTTATTCTCTTCATATGGGGTTCAAGAACAGTGTTCCTGAAGACACCGTTCATGACAAACCCAAAATCCCATTTGATATTAAATACAAGGCTCTGAATAGAAAATATATCGGCTTATATTCAATATCAAATACTACATCCAACAAATATCGTATTGGAAATATTGATATAAATACATCTTTCAAATTTCCATAACAATATCTGTATAATCATGAAATCCAACATCGAAATATTCCGAAGACAATTTCGATTCAAATCCATTTCCAATTTATATATTGGAAATTCTGGTTATTTTTAAAACCATTTCAAATCCAATTTATTTTATTTAAAAATTATTGGATTTCATATCTAGTTAATAACTAGTTCATTTCGATAAAAAAACTATTTTTATCTTTTCAAATATTAGATTTTTCATCCCAATCCTTTCCAAATCATTTATTATGATTTTACACTAATTATTGATATTTTTAATAATTTTATCAAGGCCCGTACAGTCGATTTCCATAAATGGCCATCGAAATGCACTTACAACGACCTTTTCCAAATTTGATTTGGACATAATTCCAAATCCAACCGTTATATTTCAAATCTCTCATATTCGTTGGAATGCACTTTTCGATACGAACCCAACGGTTCCGAATTTAGGAGAATCTGATGGTCGGATCTCCTGTAATGTCCATTCGAAGTCAATGGTCGAAATTCGCGAACTGCCACGGCACGGCGTGTTCTATTCATGCCATTATATGTATATAATATATATATTATATATATTTCGTCGATTTCCATTTAAAATGTATTTTATAAATCATTTTAAATTCGTTTTCAAAACAATTTCAACTTCATATTCAATTTCAAATCAAAATTGAATATTCCATATCATCGATATATAAATGATAGTATTTTCACAACATTATATTTTGAAATCAATTCCTTTTTAATATTCATTATAGAAATGAATAAAATCAATATAAATATAGTTCACGTCAAAATGGCGTTATCTAATCAACTCGGCTATATATATTTAAATATATTCGTGTCCATCCCAAATCGGACATCAAAATCAGATTTTGATCTTTTACTGAATATTATTTTAAAATATTCTTTATTTTAAAATATTCATTCCTTTCTGAGCTGGAATCAGACACAGTAAACTACCATATAATTTGATTTAAATGGATTTCATACACATATGTACATAACAACAACCAAACACCGTCAACCATCATCCAAGGTGCATTCTACACTGCATAAGCATTAAATATAAATATTCAATGCTTACACAGCTTGTCAATCAATCGACTGACATACAACTAAATATTGGAATTAGTGTATGTCCAATATCATCCCAATACCCGTGTGGGATTTCAATCAATCAAACACAGATTTTATTTGTGCTGTTGGGCGACGTGTAAAATTTATTGTCCCAATCAATATCAATCAAATGTGTGTACATAAATAAATCATCCGATTTGTTTATGAATATTTATTTTATTCATATGCATGTCAAAAATTATATTTTTAACTATAAAATATTTTACTCCATTCCACATCACACAATTAAATTTCACCACACAATCAATCAAACAAACAACCGTCCATGGTCTGTGGATGACGGGTGTCAGGTGCTGCTAAGCACCATCTGCATCCTAGTATATATTTTAACTAGAAAATAAAATAAAAGTGAGGAGTTCTCACCTTTGGGTTCCACTCCGCCGTTCTCTCCTTCTGAACGGTATGGATTCATTTTTGATTTCTAACGATACCATCGCTATCTTTTCCCACCGTTCATAGTAAAAATCCCATTTTTATAATGGAACTTCATATATAAAAATCATATATTTTTACTTCGCTATATATATTATAAAAATCATATTTTTATATCGCTACTAAATAAAAAATCATATTTTTATTTCAACCCTATAAAAATCACGTTTTCATTCCACTATATATGTAATAAAAATCAGATTTTTATTTCGCTACATAAATAAAAATCATATTTTTGTATTCTCTATTATATAAAAATTCTATTTTTAATCCACTACTCATATAAAAATCAAATCTTTATACTATTAAAAATCGCATCTTTATACGCCATACATATGAATAAAAATCATATTTTTCTTATCTCTATAATATAAAAATCATATTTTCATTATCTCTATAATATAAAAATCATATTTTTATTATCTCTATAATATAAAAATCATATTTTTATTATCTCTATAATATAAAAATCATAATTATATTATCTCTATAATATAAAAAATCATATTTTTATCTCGTTGTTATGTATATAAAAATCTCTTCTTTCTATGATTAAAAATCGAATCTTTCTATTGTTGTTCACGTTATAAAAACTGGGAAGAAAATATATTTTTATATTCGTAAAACTCATTTTTTTTCTATACCATTCAAACAATAAAAGTCCAATTTTTAACACTACTTCATATTGATAAAAATCACATTTTTATCCTATGCTTTCTTATATAAAAATCTAATCTTTATAAACCATATTCTATAAGAAAAAAAACTGATTTTTATATTTTTCTAAAACCGATTTCATTAAATAAATATAATTAAAAGCTCACCTTTCATGTAAAAATCCGATTTTGGATGAAGGAGGAGTTCTTGGTCGGAACATTCGTTGGAGGAGCGGCGCTGGGGATGCTCTGGTGGTCGGAGGAGGGCACGGGGCGTGCTGCAGCGTCGGAGCAAGGGGAGGGGCCTCGGTTCTTGCGCTTGCCTGAGGTCTCGCTGGTGGGAGCTTTCAGGAGGAGAAGATGGAGCGAGAGGGAAGCGCGAGGGGGGGTGGCTACCATTGGAGGGCGCGATGGCCAGAGGGGGAGGCAGCGCCGTCGCGTGCGATGGCGGGGGTGGAGATCGCGATAGGCGATTTCGGTTTTTAGGGTTTTTTTAATTTTGTTTTATAAAAATCTGACGGGGAGAGAGGATAGAGAGGGGCCAAGTATATTTATATAATTTAATTTAATTTTTAATTCCCCAAAAAGTAACTTTCGTGCTCGAACTCCAAACGAGACCCAACGACTATCATTTATAGCTAATTACCCCTATTCCGAACACAATGGGATATGTATCATAAGATGATTCGATCGTTTCGATTCCATCAAAATCAAAATATAAATCAATATATTGAATTTGAACGCACATTTCAATTTATCGTGGCCACATACTGTAACATCCCAAAATTTTCAGTATATTTAAATTTCAATTTAAAATAAATAAATTGGAACATATTAGGGAAAACCAAATTTTTGTTAATTTGAATGGTGGTGATTGTTTGAATTAAGTATAAATAGATTTTTTCAAATTTAGTTTTTTTTTATTTAGAAAGGCTGCAATTTGAAATTTAATATTTAAATAATTAAATTAATTCTAGTGGGTTAGTTTAAAAGTGGAATTCAAATTTAATTGGAAATGGTGGATTTGTAAGTCATTGAATTATAACTGAAATTCAAATAAAATTCAAATAATCAAGTTAAGGTTTAAAATGTGTGAAATTTATTTATAAAATTTATTTAAGTCTTTATTGAATTAAAAATGGAATTTTATTGGTGTTTAGTTTGAATTTAAAACAGTTAATTGAATTTTTGAATATTTTTATTTATTAATTAACTGTGGAATTTAATGGTTTTGGCGACTGTCTCGGAATTCAACGAAATTGGCGCCATTGGATCCGGAATGGCGGATTATTATAGGATTTCAATTTGCGTTACGATCCGACTTACCATTTGATCGTACGAGAGAAAATGTGAAAGAAGTCGGGTAATATGAAAGTTGTTTGTTCTCTTATAGTGGACCTTATATATACATATATAAACAAACTCCATCAGCCATTTTCATTACACGTACACCTTCCCCCATCAAACTTTTATCTCTAATGGCTGAAATTTGAGTTCAAAACCCTAGAGAATAAAATCTCAAACTTTAAAATCAAATCTTCTTCAAATACCAACATATTATATACCAAAACGAAGCTCTCGACGATACGAAGCCTCTGGTATAGTTTGTTTCGACATGCAGTGGTCGGAGTTGCCTGAAATCGACGGTCAAAGTTCTGTTTTTCGAAACCCTAAGTTCGATTTTGGGCGTTTTTGATTAAGAAGTTAATCGAGGAATCGGGGATATGGGTTTTGAAGAGGAGGAGTGTACGAGTGCAGCGGTGGTGTTCATGCATTTTATAGTGGTGTGGATCGTCGGATTTTCATGAATTAGGGTTTAGAACCCGGTGCGTTTGTGGGCTCGGCGGCGGACCTGGGGACTGCCGGAGGTGGCGGCTCAGGTACAGGTGGATGCGGTTTTCGGTGATGGTCACGATGGAGGTGGTCGTTGGTCTTAAGTCGATCGGAGATGGAAGAAATATGCGGTCAAAGTTGATGGTTTTGGGTTCCTTTTGCACGTCGGTTTACTGTAGACGGAAGGGGGGTGGAACGGGAAGAAAGGTCTTGAGAGGGTGACGTGGCGCTTTATATTTGGTGAGAAATTTGTTTTTAATTATTTTATATAATTTGAATTCCAAAAGAAAATTGCTTATAACTTTCGCGTACTGACTCGAATTTGGACGTGGTTTGTTGCGTTGGGATCGTGGCGGAATTGTGGACGTTTTGCCACTAACCTCGTTGCATTTAGAGACTGTGAAATTTTGGGCTTCAATTGGACGTCCGATCCACTAAGGACCCAAAGATGAGTGATTCTTCGCTCACGAATGACTAAATTATTCACATATTTATTAAATTAAATTATGAAGTAAGTTTGGTTGCATGGTTGTGTTGATTGTTGATGTGTTGTTTGAAAACTGACATGCACATGTGTGAATCTGAGGAATTTAAATCGATAGCTAGTTATTCTAGTTAATTAAACTCTAGTTAAAACCCTGATACTTGTTAATCAGTGAAATGATTAAATACTTACCATTTGAAGTAAATGGTTGTGATGAATACCCTGCTTTGATTTGATCGATGAATTGATATTAGTACTGAAATGTTCCTTTATTCAGTATATGTATGTTGTATGATCATCATGACGATTAATCCCATTTAACCTTGATGTTGCGGGCATCGAATCAACCCGGGATTGATCGATTTAAAATGAATTAAGAACGCAGATTGAACTGATAAATATCTGTGACCCTGATATGGATTGAAATGATAGATCCATCCCTGAAATATCGAGAAATTAAATTAAAATCACTTGGCCATTAGATAGATAGTTATATACAGACATCGATTGGTTAAATGATTTTAAATATTTGGAAATTTTATTTGATAGAGTTTTCATTTAGAAGGATGTGCCAATACTCGATAAAACCTTTTCTTTAAAGATTCTGAACTTGGGGTTTTAAAAAGGGCTAAGGAAATTTTCCCAAAAACAAAGTGGAAATTCTTGAATTGGGATGTAAATATGATTTGGAATTATTCAAAATTTATGGGGTGGATTTGAATGAAATAAACTCTTATTGAATTAAATTTTTCCTTATAAGGGAATCGAGGTATTTTGAGTTGATTGACTCAGTTTTGAATATTGATTCGAATTCTTGAAATTGGAAGATTGGTTTGAATGGCGTTGAAACAAGATATTGAACTAAGTGACTCCATTGAGACTGGAGTATGGGTTCAAGTATTTGAATTTCGGAAGAAAGAATCGATTTTTAGTTAAAGAATTTTCATATATATATATATATATCTGCACTGTTTGATTTCAGTAACTATCCTTTCTTCAAAAAAAAATTTATTTATTAAACTTTTATCTATAACTATTTTTATTATAACAAAATTTTCTTATATTCTTTTATCTAAACTATTTAGTAAACTTTGAAATTTATATATATAGTGTTTTAAACTTATTTATCCTATTTTAACTAATATATTCTATACATATATTATTTTATATAAAGGTTTTTGAAGCTTGTACTTTCCATAATTATATTTATAAAGTGTAAATTCTTCTGAATGGAAAATGCTGGATTTAAACCCTAGTTCGAGATGGAGTCGAGATAAAGTATTCAAATATAAATTGACTTTAACCAATTTTATATGGAAATGTAATTGGTATTTATTCGAATAAAATGGATTCCATAAATGATATGAATGAGTGCTATGGAGATTTATACTCTATTGAATATGAATGGATTTCGAATTCAAATTGATTTGAGATAATTATAAACTTTGATATGAAGTATATTCTACTTGAATATGAATCGATTTTGTGAAATATTATATGATTATAATATAATGAAATGAATATATTCTAGTTAGGATATAAATCAGTCTGGAATGATTATGATACGTTGATATGAAATTATATTCTTTTGAATATAAATATGGTTCGAAACAGAATATGATATTTTGATATGAAGCGAACCTTTGTGAAATATAAAAGAACCAACCGATGTGAAAAGATGTAAGCGTTGGTTGTTAAAGAGACCGGAGTCGACATAAGGCATACTCTCTGTCAATGTCGATACCACTTTGACAACTGTGAACGTTTTGACGTATCCAGAATGAGTATAATGACTTGGAGGCGATTATTGAATCGAAGGAGATGAACGATGACGAAATAGCCCTGACCTTCGAGTCTAAATTGAAATGACTAAAACAGGAGCTATACCGTGACTAATTGAGGTAGCATCTTTGATCGGACACACTTCTTCGATACTAATTATATGACTATGATGATGATGATTTGGGCCCATTTATGACTTTGGGAGTGTGTTCCGAGGTGGGCGGTAGTGGCTGCTATGCGTTACCACCGGTCCGGAAGTGCAATTGGTAGAATCCTACCCTGGGCATTGCCTCGAGTGCCTTGTCATATATATCCATATCGAGCCCCATACGATTTTGATTTGTATCGTACCTATGGAGTGCCCTCTGATGCCATCGTTTACGGTGGGTTTACGGTACTGTATAGACTACGGTATTATAAACGGTGTAAGGGTAAAAATGTAATCCCGCTTACGCTATTTTCAATATTTATACTTTACTGGATAGACACTATCATAATAGCGTATTATACTATGTATGTATTAGTTTAACGGATCCTCGAGAGATGGAAAAATCCCGTAACATCTCTTGAGTTACTGCACCCATGACACTCAATTTATTTCTTCTTTTGATTTGACTAATATGAGAATGATTTAGTGCTGATCCGAGTGTTTGTTGTATTTTTTCTTTTATGCAATACGCTCGGGTCAGCAGATGTTACAGTTAGCGAAGATTCCTTCCTTTGGAGCACGAAGACGAAGATTGGTATACATATATACTATATACAATAATTTCCGCTGCACTTTGTTCCGCTATTGTTATGTATATCTGCATAAGTGTGACTCTGATAATCAGTGTAAGTTATATTCAAATGTATATACATTCAACTGTTTAGACTGCTATTTGTTTATTATATATTGTCCTTCCGCTGTGAGAACTCTAGTGTTGTTTTTCCCTTCTTCTTCTTTTCTTCTTTTTCCCAATAACTACCTACATTTGAGATTTGTTTGGGTCGACATGTGTGGTTTATTGTCGATTTGGACGGTCAAAAATGTGGGTCGTTACACATACGGACTCTAAAAATTCCCAAAAAATATTTTCTTTCTTTGTATTGATGGTACGGTTCTAAAAAAATTAGTTTCGTCAAATTTGGAGACCGTTTGAAAAATGGTCATTTTCTGGTCGATCCAAATTGACTAAAACTGACAAAAACACGTTTTCTTTTGTCAAGCTCACATATTGATTCAGAAAATTACGAATTTTGGAATCTATCAATAAATTGACATCCCAGATCCAACAAAAGTGGTTTCGTCAAAAACGGAGATTATTTGCAAAATTTCCATTTTTAAGGCCTATATTTTCCATAGCGACTATTCTGAATTTTCAACTGGGCATAACTTTTTATTCCCGCTATGAAATTTCAATTTTTCGGATTCGTTGGAAAGATATTCCCAAATAGATTCTAATATTTTTGGTTTTGCTAAAATCCGGTTCATTTTGAATCTTGTACATTCATTTGAAATTTGAAATTGAAATTTCAAACTACCGCACCATTTTCAATTCCTTTTATAGTTAAAATAAATATTTTATATTCTAACGATGATTCAAATAAATATATATGTTCTAATTATATTCAAAATAAATTTCTAGTCTTTATTATTTGAAATAATTCATTTTAAATATCCAAAATTCATTAAAATTGCCAAAACAAAATTTTTAAATTGGTTTGGATTTTCCAGATTATTACACCTAGGATTCAACATTTTTTTTGTTTTAACCAATGAGTAATATTGGTTGAGTAATTGGCAGTATGGCCTATAAATCAATCGTTTTCCAAATATGGATTTACCGTTAGATGAATCGATAAAAGTGAAGTTATAAAATTCATTTTATAACTGAAGATAGTTTTTGAAATATATTATTTCGAGTAAAAGTTATTAAAAAGAAATAAATATTTATTATTTAAATTTATAAGCGAGTATTAAATGATTTTATAAAGCAAGTTCTTATGTTAAGAAGATTTATAAGTAAATGAATAGAAATTAACCTAACGGTTAAGAGTTGGATAATTGTTTTGTTGAGAAATAATTAAATGAAATTATTTAAATTAATTATATTATTAATTAATTTAAAGGAAGGACTATAATTGGGATTGCTTAACATATTAACCGTGCTTTGAGTTGACTAAGTCGACCATTTTAATTGAGATTAATTATTAAAGTAGCTTGTTTTGAATTAATCTAATAAAATAGTTTAACGAATATTTGTTTAAATTTTAATAGGATTTAAAAAAAAAATACTATTTACTTTAGTTAATAAAGAAGTTAACTACTGCTACTGCAATTAATGATTGAGTTAAATTATTATTTTAATTAATAATAATTTAGGTGATTACATTTTAATTGAAATTCATTTAAAAAGTGATCTAAGTTGAAATGGAATCGAATTAAATGTGAAAGGAGTTTATGAACGGGTTTTATATTAAAACCGAGTTTTAATAACAAAGTTGTAAAAAGGATTTTTAAGCGAATCTGATAGCTTAAATCAAATATTTACTTAATATTTGAAGTTAGAAAAAGGAAATTAAGAAATTGGAAAATGGTATGGAATGGCTAAGTGACATTTATTCCAAGGTTCGGAATGTGATATTTCGAAGTTCAGAATGTTAAGCAGAGCTGAAATTATTCCGAGATTCGGAATGTTATGTTCTGAAGTTAGGAATGTTACTCAAAGACAAGAGTATAAGCTAAGTAAAAGGTTTCGGAAATAGCAACGAATATAAGTTGTTGAAATGATTTACAAAAGATTTTGTAAATGGAAGTTAAGAATTTAGAAATGTAATCAAAATATTATTTGTCGATAATAATTTACAAATGAGATTTGTAAATGAAGTAAGAATTTTGGAAAATTGAATTTTGTAACAATTGTTACAAATAATAAATTGAACTATTGGATTTACAAACTGAAGATCCTTAAAAAGATCGCTATGTGAGACAATGCATAAGTTGTCGGAATGATTTGAAAAGGTTATAATAAAAGAAAACAAAAGGTTTTGAAATGAAATTTGTAATGTTTGTTATATACGAAAAGTTGAATCGTTTTAATAAAAATAAATATTTGGATTTGTACGTGATGTTAATTATAAGAATTGTAAAAGACAATTGTAAGATTTATGAAGATATTTATATTAGATTTGTTAAAGAGTGTTATATATGATTTAAAAACAAATATAATATTGCAAATATGTTTTAAAGAATTTTATAAAGGATACTATTTTAATGGAATCGAAGCTCAGGTATAATATTATAAAGGATCACTAAAGATTAATATAGAATTATTATAATAATAGTTTACTTAATAATAAGTTAGGTAAACGTTGTTGAGATTTAAATAAGGTTTTCAAAGGAAAATGTGTGGTTAATAAACTTCTATCTATTTTAAAGATATGAATGTTATTGATCAAGGTCTGAGAGGTAAATAAGATACCCCAACGTGAACGACTTCAAGATTATCCAAGAAGGGTATTAGTTTATATACGAGAGAATTGACGGAAATATAAGTTATGATTTCTGTAAATGATATGAAAAGTTGTATACGAAAAGTTTATAAGTGAGTGAAATGATTTTTAAAAATATTCTTATTTGTAATAAGAAGAAAAGAATAAACTCCAAATATTGGAAGATTTAAAGAATATAATTAACGGACGTTTAATTAAAGAGGCCAAGTAACGCCGAGTACTGAATCAGTGAACTCATTTTATGCTCATAATTATTTATTTAATAGTTAAATAACCGACTTTCGAAGATGACCTATACGATTGTTGGTACGGAAAGACCGATATCGAAATTATATTCGAAAAACATTCTGAACCAACAAATACGTGAAGATACAGATTGAAGATGGAGCAATTGAAGACCATCGATCTTTATGAGCGAAAGAACCACTTGTTGAATTTCTCTGGTTTAGCGACCAAAGATATTTCGATGGTGATTCTATCGGTAGTGAAATCTTCAGATTACAAGGACTACTCATTACTAATCCTTGGGGTGACACCTATATAGGATGTGGTAGGAGGGTGCCTTCGGTTCATCCTGTTCCTGGATGACTTGTATGGACGAGTGTCTCACAAAGTATTTCTAAAGGATCATGTACGTTGATTTCTTCAAACGTATTTCTGTTAATGGCAGAGAAGACTCGACACCTTCTCTTAGCTAAATACGTAGAATATTTTTGTGGATGTCAGTTAGTGATTTTCTGATGGATCTGACGATGTGGCATTCAAAGTGAATGGTGGCCAGATGTTTTAAATATAATAATAGAGGTAAATAAATAAATTATGACCTCAAGCCTCATCAACTAGGGAAATGGTTAAAATCGGGTAGATCATATGGCTATGTGGGTCGCACCCATTAAAAGGGTATGTCATTACCTGATCTGGATAAATCAAATGCCTTCAGATGTCCCTTTATTTTATTTGTATGCATGTTATCGGTTCGGTTAGCCGGCCCCTAACCGTGGTGATGATATATTCGATGCTCTCAAGAAAAGTGAGGGGCCTTCATCTCCGGACGTACATTGTTGGAAATGTGGTTACCCATACCTTGCCATGGAAATCCATTCTCCCATAAGTGCCCGCGATTTTGATTGTATACTATATATGTAAAGCGTGAGATGCAAGCGTTCTGCTAGATTGATATTTATTTGTATTTAGACACTAATATAATATCAGAAAAGATATTGATTTCAAAAATGATTTGGGTTATCATAAGGTAAAAACCACCCGTATTTATGTGTGGATCTGGTCTTACGATTATCCTTTTCTTTCGAAAAGATTTTGGACTTTAAAAATCAAGTTGTGTGATACCTTTAAACTTAGTGTGCTTTTCTCACTCTGGTTCACCAGATTGATCCGGCATTTGTAATGCTCGGTTTAGACCGGGTTGCACAGGTTCAGATTATCGGATGCAGTAAAGAGATGAGCTGGAAGAGTCAAGACGTATGATACCTAGTTGTTATTCCATTGTTTGATTGTATATGAGGACGGATTAATATAACTGTCTAGATGTTTTAATGTACTCTGATGATTGTAAGTTTTTATTTAAAGCTCTCTATAAAGATTTATTCCTATATTATATTTTGTTTCGCTACGATGTGAGACTCTGATTCTGTTGTGTTCTTCTTCTTATTCTTCTATTCTAATAATTCTTTCTTTCTTATCTCACCCTCTAACTTCTTTCTAATGAAGGTCAGCATGTTATACATAATTGTGTTTATGTCAATTTCAAGGTCGAAAATTGTCGTTCGTTACAGTTACGCAGCACGAACATACAAATTATTTATGTTGGGCAATTTGTCTTTTAGCTTGATACCTAATTGATTGTATGGTTGGATGTATGGAAGCTTAGGACTCCTAGTGATTATATTGGTTTAATTAGAAACCATCTCTTGAGAATTAGAGTCTCATTTAAGATTATTAATTGAATCTTCTGTCTTCATTGTATTAGAAATCATTGCAATAGTTATGAGATTTCTTGGGCATAAAATGAACAAGATTTAAACCTTGTAATTATAAATCTATCATATGGAAAAGGTAATAAGAGAGTTGGTATTGGATTACTAATTAATCAACGTAAATGAATTATTATTTTTCATGAAGAAATTCATTTTTTTCTATTTTGGAAAATTATTGTCTAATTAGAAAAGTATTAACCTTTGGTTTTCTATAAGATGTCGAATAGGGTTTTCTATGACATGTTTAATAACGACAATAATAAGTATGTTTATAAAACAAAGGAGGATATATACATTATATTTTCTCTCTCATATATATATGTATGTATGTATATGTATATATGTATATGTATGTGTATGTGTGTGTCTATATATATATGCATGTGTGTGTGTGTAAATGTGTTACATTGATTGTTGGAAGTTTTAAGGATCCTCATCGGCATGCTTGGCTATTTTACTCGACAGTGATTCCTACACATTCAAAGGAAACAATTAGACATGCTCTTTAGTAAAATATTAAGCTAATATGGTTTAAATGAATAGATATTTGAATTTGCATCCAAAGGCATGTATATACCAAGGTTTCTAAATATAAATGCACTTCTATATAATATAAGAAAGAAAAATTATGAAGCTAAGCCTTATGAGTTGTAATCTAATAATGGATTAAAATGGTAGTTACTAGTGTTTGTTAAGAACAATGGCCAAGAGACGTCGATTTCATAACCAACACTGTAGTCAATGTCCATGATGATTTGTTATAAATGAAAAAGATCCAAATTTAGAATGATATCATTTGTAAATTGAATTTTTGAAATTTTTCAAAGATACCTTTAGGGGAAAAAATTGTGTGATGAAATAAAATTATATTTTTAATCATGGAATTTTGAACCTTACCAAACTATCTACAACATCACTAATTTAATACCAACAAATCCAACATATTCATGTTTCCTATACAAATTATACACATAAATAATTTAACTTGGAACACATCACATAACACATGAATGTTCAAACAAAAGAACACAAAATAAAACCAAAGCACTGAGTCATGGAGAACTTATCACAAGCACATACAATTTTATTACAAGTTATGAAATAATCACAGAATCCTGACTCTTGAATATCCTAATATTACACACTCTAAGAAATCTTAATCCGTATCGATCATAATGATTATCCTTATGAATCATAATCACTGTACACATCTCAGGACAATCAACAGTATTAAAGGGAGGTATCACTTAGGTTGATATGATACTAAAGATCATGCTCAAAACGTAGAACATGAAATCATAAAACGATCTCAAGGAAATCCAATTCGATGATGATGATATTAGCGGCCATAATCTAAAGACCCTAGAATATTGATATACACGTAAATGTGTATATTTTATCTGCTTATTTATCTTATTTTATATTTAAAATAATTGATACTGTGTATTTATAGTTATGTTTTCAGATTATTTATGATGAATGGATTAATGCACTTAATTGTTGAAAAGCTTGAAGAATTGGTGTATGAAGAGTGTTGATTTTGAGAGTTATATTAAAGCTTGAAGAAATGTTGTTGTTCAACCACCCTCTGCCGCATATTTTAATAATCCAATGCCTTTTCATAAAGATAGCTTATTGCAGATGTTATGGAGCTCCTACTCATGCTCAAAACAAAAGAAATTGATGTCATTTAATGCTCGCAAGCTATGCCAAATGCAAATCCATTCACACTGCGTTCACATTGGCTCACTTACAAGCCTCTCACTCTACAGCTGCGTTCAAACTGGCTTATGTGTTATTTGGGCTAAATCTTTAGTCCCACATTGTGTAATTAGCCTCTAAGTCTTGGCCAAAGCAACTATAAATACATTGTATCTCCTTCATGTAAAAACACACTTAGTTTTATTCTGTAATTCTCTTCTTGGAATAAAACTCTTCTTCTCCATTTCTCTCAGTTGTTATTTTATTTTATTTATGTTCATGTTATTTAGTTTCTTTTTCACTTCTTCTTTAGCTATGTCTAGCTAATCCCCTTTGATTAGGGGGTGATGACGCTAACAGATATGATTCAACATGAATCACATAGCCAATAGATGAGGACTTTATACATGTATATCTGGATCTGAATCAAGGGTTAGATCTGAACCTTCATATTCTGTGTTGTTTAAGAGTTATGCTCCTTCACAGGGTATATTCGTGTTCGATCTAACAATTATCAGATTTAGATCTAATTTTAGGGTTTTAGAAATTAATTAGTGAATCTGTCCTGATAGCCTATGGTTGTTTAAGAGCTCAGCTCCTACATAGGCTATGTTTGTCGTTATTTACTTATTTGTTTCTAAGAACCTAATTATCGTTGATTCATGTGTGTGACAGAAACATGAATTAGATCTATATTTATTTGTTGGCTATTTATGAGTGCGAATCCAATCTATGTCATTATCCCTTAATTGTTTTCTCTTATTATATAAATCTCTCTTTTTATTTAATTGCTGTTATTTTCTGTGTTTTCAATCAATCAAAATCCTGGAATAACTTCATTGGATTTACTAGTTTAAATATTTTTGGTCCCAGAGTTCGACACGCTCTACAACAATCCTTGTTGTTTAGGAAAGCCGAACGGATTTTACAATTGTTTAATTTGTTCGCAAAAAAAAATATTTTTAAAATATGTTTGTCATTTATAATTAACTTGTTTCTTTCAGTAAAACAGTGAGAAATCTATAAGCAACCCCTTAAGGATTTACCGACCCTATCAAACTCAACAAGAGAATGCACTTTAAGTGTTAAATATTGCTATTTTTAGCAAAGGGTTTTTAGGGAGAAGGAAAAACTTAGAAACTTTTTTAGTCACAAGGACAAGAAGTTTGGGTTTTAGGCATAAAGCCACTTTTAGTGTAAAAGTGGAATTCAGGGGGCCCACTATCATTTTCTCTTTTACACTAAAGTTTGTCCTGCAGCCTAAATTCCAAACTTGTTGTCCTTCAGTCTAAATTTTTCTCTAACTTTTTCCTTTAGCCTATTTACCTGTTTTAGCAATCACAAGAATTCAACAAGCACCCCCATACCATAAGTTGAAACTCAAATGTTTCTTATAAATTAGTAATTCCAATATATTACACATACCAATGAAAAACTTGAGTTATCTCTCTTAAGGATTTATCACCTCTTTGTCGAACACCAAAAGATGACACAACTCTGAAATGTTCATTATATATTAAAAGCACTCACAAGAATTCAACCAAGGCACCCTATACTACCTGATGAAATTCAGGCTTTTATTACTGCCACTTAAACATTCTATGAAATGAGTTGTACAATATTCAGTGAAGTGTTAGCTAATAGCACTTAAAACAATAGAAACATCATGTAGAATATGAGTACTACATATATATTATAGTTAAGGCTCTCAAAATATTTATCGCTTAATTTAGAAGACAAGCTGTTTAATTTTCCTGGATTACTGAATGATCCAAACATATAAAAGATACTTGTTCCATTAGTCCAAGTTGTTTCAAAAATGGTCTTTTATATGTGTTTATCAAGGATAAAATAAGCCATGATTCCAATTCAATACCAAACAATTATTTTATGAAACTAAGATCTTTCGATGTTCCAAAACAATTTTTGATGTATATTTCATTTTATTTACATAACACTGAACTTTAGATTTCCAAAACCATGTAATACAATTCCATTTATATTTTACTAGCTACACTAAATTTATAAAAAAAAGAATCATGTAAAAAAATATTTTTAGATTAATATAGAATTTTTTTTTTGAGATTGTAAACTAAAATAACTCTCTTTCGTAAATGAATTACTTATATATAAATTGTATCTTTATATTTATAAAATGAATAGATATGAATTTATGTAATTTTATACCTTTAAATCAAAGTGATCCAAAGTCCCTAGAGCACAAGAAAAAGATCACCAAATTTGTAATTACAATCTAAAAGCTATGATTAATTAAGTTTTCGGTTTTAATTTATTAACCAAACCCTTTTACTCTCATGGCAACGATAAAAGAATCATATTTTTTTACCATACAGACCTCAAATTTTTCCAAAAGTTATAGATGAAAGTTCAAGCTTTGATAAAAAAAAAGATCATCAATTTTGGACTTAAGGTTCAAAATTTATGGCTGAAATTAATTCTCAATTTAAAATTCAATATTAGGTCGTTCGTTCCCAGGACAGGCTCAAAGAGGTGCAATTTAAATATTCTAACCTTGAAATTTTATAGAACATGAAATATAAAACCTATATAATAAAGTCTAAGTTAAAAATTATATAATTTCAAAATAAATTTGAAAGATAAGTTCAATTTACGAGCAATGCTTGTAACATCCCATAGTTTGGATGGAACTAGAAGTCACACTTCAGAGAATTAGGTTATGAAATGGGAACTTAAATACTAGAGCCCACCCTCCTACTAACATCGTGGATTTTTTTAGGGAAAAAATCACAATCCTATATGGAGGCTAAGTTAGGGACAATATCTGGGCAAATGAAGGTGTGGGTTATTGTAGTGGTATTAGAGTCAATATGCGGCTAGAATTGTGGTTTGCACGTCGATCACAACGCCTAAATGGTGAGAGATGATGAGCCGATGAGAGCGTTGGACTATGAAGGTGAGAGGGAGATTTTAACACCCCTTAATTGAGATGGAATCAGAAATCCCACATCGTGGAATTAGAATACGAAGCAAAGAACTTAAATAGTAGATCCCAACCTCCTACTAAAGTCGATGAATTTTAAGGAACAAAACTCCACTTCTATACGAGGGTAAAGTTAGGGACAATATCTACACAAATGAAGGTAGGGGTGTTACAATGTTTAGCTCAAAATTTGCAAATTTTACAGGAGCAAAGCGGCAAGTTTGTAATAGACTTATGGTCGGCCTGTGCTTTTAAAAACATTTAGCATGAAATTTGGTAAACATGATGTAAGCTTAAAAATTGTTAAATTTGAAAGAAAAAGAAAAAACATATGATCAATGTAGTGATATGATTGGCACAAGAAATGAATTCAGAAAACATAATGCAGTTAGCTATGAGTTCATAAAATAAGAACTTGTAATCTAATGCAACAAAGAATCCAAATAAATCATTATGTCGTAAAATCAAAAACAAATAATAAAACCTACTTGAGATTGTCTTGTGAGGTTTTAACACATCTATTATCTTCTTACAGCTTGTTTGATTCCCAAATAAGTAAAGCTAAACTTTTAGCTTCACGAAGATCACCTAAAATTTTTGACATGGTTCAAAGCACTTACTCTTTTGGAATTTAACAAAATCCCTATGATTTGAGGATGATTTGGATTTTAGGGTTTTGAAAGTTGGATATAGGGTTTCCTTCCTTATTCTAGTTTTTGCCTTCAAAAAATAATTTTTTGATAAGAAGAAGTAGTACTTCTCTTATCTGCACTAATGGGTTTGGATGTGAAATCAACCCGATAAGAATAATCCTATTAATCCAGTTTCCCAAGAGAAGTGTTACTTATAAAACACTAATTTACATTTAAATTTTGTTTTACAAAATCTTAATTAACTTATCAAATTAACCAAACCAATCACAAATTAGAAATCCACAATTCTATCAATTTTGAGATTCTCTGAAAATTAAATTCAACTTTTGAAAATAAAAATTATTAACATTATTTTTTACTAAAATAAAATAGACTGCAAATTACATTTCTCATTTACAAAATAATAAATCAAAACATTTATACACATTTTAATTTTTAGCATTTTCCAAAGTTATTCTTGTATTATCAAATATAAGAATTTAGTTTCACAAAGGATAAATTTCAATTTATCTAAACTCGGATCAATTTTGATTCAGATTTTATTAAAAAAAACTAATTATTCCTAGTATAATTTAATTAATTGGGAAATTAACAAAAAGTTTGCTACACGCAAGGATCTGTCAACAACATACCATCATGTCACGTCATCCGTAAATACCATGGAAATATTATTGTATTGGGACCACGAACTAAATCGGGTAGTAGCCAATGCCACGTGCCTAATGTAGAACCTGTAGTGAGTGCCATATGCAATAACTTCGCTCCTAGTCGAATAATCGACCTCCATTGGATAAGTAACATTTACCCAGTATGCAATGTTGTAGACTCATCTTATGGAGAATTGGCTTCTTACCATTTCAAACATCCATTCATATGTAATATGTGTGTGTGTATATATATATATATATATATATATATATATATATAAATTATTTATTTGTAATATGGGTCTTAGGTCGAGGTTCAACTTGCACCAAGTAACTTAAAGTGATCAACCGCCATTTACTGGAGTGTTCGATTGCTCTAATTAAGGCGCTCGATCGGTCATTAGTAATTAGGGTTTCTAATTATAGACGGTTGGTTTATTAACTAGTTTACTAATCACATTTTTTTTTTCAAAATCAAATACATTATACTGAAATATTAATCAAACATGTCCATGTAATTTTTTGTAATTATCTGACACTCCATATACAATTTTAATTTATAGACTTAGGAAAAATCATAGGATAATTATTTAACGTAATATTACTACAAAAATCTCAGGTTAGGTCCTTTCTTGTCAATTTATAGGTTACCTTTATAGATTTATATTAGAAAATAAGAATTTATATATTTATATTAAAAACTAAATATATAGTTTACTTAAACAACGTTAACAGTTTGATATCTAATAGTCTAGATTAAAAGGATGCACTAAAATTAACGATATATTATCATTTAATTAAAAATGAACCCATCTACCTTAAATCAAATATTTTCTTCAAACTCTGTTTGGAAATCTTAACACCTCCCTTTGGTTGTATATTTTTTTGATTGGTCCTCCTTTCTCTTTATTTTTGTTTTAATTTATTGTGATATATTACTGTTTGAAGAAGACAAACTAATTGACTAAGTTTGGGTTACAGACTAATTTCTTGGGTGTATTAAGGTTTAAGTTAGGTGTGGGTGTGTGTGTTTGTGTGTATATAAGTGTATAAATAATTGTTTAAGCTCGTGATATAGCGTTGATTAACCTCAGGAGAATATTTGATTATACCCTACACATCCATCAATTACTTCATTCCAAATTAATTTATAATACCAATCGAGTTTGGATCATTCATTGCTTAAAATCCTCGTTATAACTCATCAAGGGTCGACCATTACATATGATGGTAGTTAACTACAAGTGGTCGACCGATCCCTATAAAGATTTTAATTGGTACGATATTTAATTTAGGGAATTTTTTCTTAATTAATTAATTATATTTTCAAATAATAAAACATTTATAAATTCTCTGTACTAGTTCTGACTCTAAAGTTTATATACGAAAATTGTCTAAAAAATTGTTATGAATGCAACAATGCAAGTTTCTAGTCGAATTTGAATATTGGCAAAATCACCATTTTGCATTTATTTTACAGGAAAAATAAAATATTATTATTTTACACATGAAAACCGATATATAGTGGTTGTATAACTTTATATAATTATAGTAAGTGTGAGTCAAAATCGCCTCAACATCAAAAATGCAAGTCACAAATGCCTCAGCTAAGTAACAAATAGAAATAAAAATAAAGAGCAGAAGTCAGATGCCGAGACACATATATCTCAATCACTAAATGAAATCATCTAATTATCTTATGCCGAGGAGGTTTCATTCTCTCCACTAGATGAGTTGGTCCCAGTGATATTAACAATTATACAATAATGCAATCCTAGGATTGAATACAATGAACATTTCATCGAAAAATAATATTCTATCCCAATTTTCATCCTTTAGAGCATCTCCAAGTGTTTGTACAAATTACATTTTGTACATTCCAAATTCCTATGGCTAGACGCCTATTGAACAGACACCTAGAGCCTAGGCTTCTGTTCAATGGGCGCTTGTTTACTCTTGCTTAACATGTGTGTCATTTCAAGTGCCTGAAATGAGGCTCTAGTTGAACATGCATCCAAACCCCAAGAGAATATTCAGCAGCTGGCCCAGCAGATTACTAATTTGTAACTGAACTGAGTGAAAATGTAACATATTACATAATTTGCACTCTCACAAGGGTGAAAATGGTATACATATTACAAAAACATAATATAGAACCACTCCCGAAGATGCTCTTGAAATCTCACTGTTATGTTCTCCTATTTACCGACAACTTTAGAAGAAAGCATGTTACCATAAATGTGATAAAATAGAGATCTTTTCTCACCATTCTATATAGGTACAAACTTAAAACATGCACCAAACATCGGGTAGCAACGAAATTGTGTAATCTCGTAAACCTAACTTTTCTCATTAAAATTCCAAGCGATATTATCAGCGATAGAGCTAATGTTAGCATCTAGTGAAACACGAGACAAGCCATTCAATTGTGGAGTATGCACCCTTTTGGGAACCCAAATATGCATCATAACTTAGGGAGTGAGACTCTATGAGTGGGATTCACTTCAAGTTTTACAATTTTTAGAATCGACATAAGGTTAAGGTGAGGCTTACCTTTAATGAGGAGATGATCAAATGATTTACAATTCAAGCACAACGATAGTTTCTATTTATATTCAACATCTGCCATAACAACAACTTCAAGTGTCATTTTTACCGGTATATGATAGGATAACCAAAAGATTTGATGTTTGAGCATAATGACAACTTCCATTTGTATCCAACATCAACCATAGCTAATTTCAAGCGTTGGTTCATCCAGTAATATGAATGGTCACTTGCCTAGTATAGTTGCTTTGAGTTTCAATAAATTCAACCACGTAACCAAAGCAATTGCTCTGATGTGATCAATGACCTCAAACCAATAATTGATCTCCTACATTGCTACACAGCTCCTACCCCTGCTCGCCCCTGACTCAAGAAACTCATGTAAAAACCAAAGCTCTTGAAGATATATTGAAACCTAAGGGCAAGCAATATTTGGTTAGAACCGAATTAATTGACCAAACCGATTCTGTGACGGCCCGCCCCGCACCAACCGACATTTACTCCAAATGTGCGCTGTACACATGTCCAGTTAGCACGGAACGGGTCGTGAGAAGGAAAAGGAAGAAGGAAATGAACGTACAAAGAACCTATAGAATGTCTCACAGCGCATAGAACAAAATATAATAATAACATACTTGACATAAAACAGGAGAGACAGTGCATAAGCTGAAAATCAGAACTAAACTTCATAGCAGCGGAAATACAAAATACAGTTTATTACAACTTTCAGACTGTCTCAAAGCAAAATTAAGATAAATGAGGTACACTACTAATGCCCAAGTAGCGACCACCAACGACACGGGGAGAATGCGTATATATATATAATACGTGGAAACCTCCTGCCCGCCTCCGAATCAGCTACTCGCGCATCACCAGCTAACCTGTCTCTAGTCTGCTCGTGTGAGCACCCAGAGTAATAAGAGGAGACATAAAACTCTGGGTCAGACATAAAGCCAGGTATGAGCGATAAGCATCTAAAGTGAACAATAACAGGTAGACTAAAACATACCTGAACCTGGACCTGCAACCAAAGAGTTAGCACTACATACTGTACAACACTCTAAGGTGTCATATCAAACAGTGTAAAGATACGGAGGTCGGGGAGGTGTGCATGTCATAATGATGGCAAACAATCAAGCATAGCATCCATCCTCACATCTCTCACTCAGTGCGTAAAGCATACGACATTCACCACTTCGATCACCCAACATTCCTTGCTACGATCACTTTGCCCCATGAAGTCATAAATGGCTTCACTGCACTGATAACGTAGCCACAAATCCTTTGCTATGTCCACTTTGCTCCATGGAGTCACAAGAACCCCACTGCACTGGCTCATAGCCTTATCAATCCTTACTATGTCCACTTTGCCCCATGGAGTCACAAGAACCCCACTGCACTGGCTCATAGTCTTACTACGCATCACCTTGCCCCTCGGGTCATAATGACCCTACTGCACTGATAACGTAGTCTTGCTACCATCACTTTGCCCCTCAGGTCGTAATGACCCTACTGCACTGATAAGTAGTCCATCTTCCTTTTTAGTGGTGAATCGAGGTTATGAACGTCGACAACTCCTTAGCACACGTCCCACAGCAAAGCCCAACCATGAAGTAAACTCATTGGTTCCCAACTGGTTCCGGGATCCTGAGCTCTAACTTCCATTTGGACTACCTTTGCGTCTCGAGTCATTGGTCATTACCAGATCGGATCGGATCGTGGCCTTCAGATCGGATCGGTTCGGAGCCTTCATCACCACGGTTCGGATCGAGCTCCTTCATTCGGATCGAGTCACGCCATCAACTCGTGGTTCTCCAGTTCCATCGGATCGGTTCGAGTACCCTTCAGCGGATCGGGTCGGGGTCTCCAAGTTCATCGCCATGGATCGATTCGTGGTAAGTTCCTTCGGATCGGATCGTGGTCTTTCAAGCGGTTCGGGTCGGAAAGCTTTCCTCCAGGTCGACGGATTGTGCTCACCCTTCTTGGACGGATCGGGTCGCAATGCTCATTCGCGATCCGGATCGGAGTACTTCAGTTTGGGCACGGCGCTGCATCGATTCGTCTCGTGGGCCTGGCGCAGGTGGTTCGGTTTGGAGGAGATGACTCGACTCGTGGTGATGTCTCACGGTCCCATAGGGCGATCCGATCGTCCCTCAATCCCCTATCCGATCCGAATCTCTACACCTTGTCCAGCGAGCTGTTTACGCCCCTCGACGGCGTTTTCGACCATTCCAACTATTCTAAACAGTCACAAAGCATTTCATACAGTCATAGCAACATGCGTAATCAACCACAAACATCAAAACATCAATATGATAGGTAAAAATGGATCAAACATACCCAAAATCCCATATTTCCCCTTAAGCATGTTTAGGTGAAACTTATGATAGGATTAGCAAATCTTAACCAAATTAACCCAAATTCATATCAGAGGTATAAAACATCATTCCGAATTTTATAAACATTTTTCCAAAATTTTATCATGTTTAAATTCGCTAATTAACACTAATCAACCCTAATTAGCCATAATTAGTGCAAAACTATGCAATTCACTCACCTTAGCCACAAAATAAACTAAGATCTGAAATAATTCTCTGATTTGATGTGAATCTCAATACCAAACAGCAGCTCCTTTGTTGCTTTGTTGAAGATCTTCCTCGATTAGGGGTTGCTAAGCCAAATCCTTAACCTAAAGGTGATTTGGAGGTGATTTAGAGGTTGGAGGCCATTTTTAGGGTTCCTTGGTGATAAGTGGAGGCTAGAAAACTGAAATGGAATGATTCTCCATCTCATTTCAGCCCTCCCATAACCCTAATCCCGAAATGGGTTATGGGCCTACTCGCTAATCACCCGATTTGGCCCGATTAAGCAGTTTTTCACCCTTCAAACCTTGTTTCAGCCATATCTCCCAAACGGTAAGTCCGTTTGGCCATTATGACCACTCTACGGAAAGAGAAACTATCAAACGAATCAAATGGAAGTGGTTTCAGGTCAAAATTCCTTTCCAATCAAAAGTTATGGCCAAAACAGTACCAACTAGGGGCAAAATGGTCATTTAAAAATCGACAAAAATCATGAACATGGGAAATGACTCTAATGGATGTTTCCCAAAGTTACATGACCATACAACTTCATACGGGAAAGAAATAAATATTCTACAATCGAATGATGTGTAGAATACGGGTCGTTACACTCTCCCCCCTTATGAAATTTCGCCCCCGAAATTCCCTAATCCAAACACACACAAAGGTCCCGCATGCCTATCAATCATAAAACAACAATCAACATGCAAAACAAGCAAAACAAGTCTACCCTAGCATGCGGAAAACTAAATCGCAAAGTAAACCTTACCAGGCAAAAAGTTCTGGATGTGCCTTTCTAATGCTCTCCTCTGTCTCCCAAGTACAATCATTCTCGTCCTCGCCCCACTGAACCTTGACTAGCTTCACCGCCTTCCTTCGAAGTTGCTTCGTATCGTGCCCCACAATACGAATCGGCTTGCGGTTCTCAACCGCCTCGGGTTCTACTTCGAAGTCCTCTAACTGATCAGGTGAAATAGTCACATTTGAGTCGTGAACGAACTTCCTTAGTTGGGAAACATGAAATATATTATGAACTCCCGCCATCTTCTCTGGTAAGCTAACTCTATATGCCAAATTCCCGACTAATTCAAGAACAGGGAATGGGCCAACAAATCTTGGTGCTAACTTGCCTCTCCTGCCAAATCGTATCACGCTCTTCAACGGAGAGATCTTAACAAACACCAAGTCACCAACGGAGAATTTCAAATCTCTTCTCCTCTTATCAGCATAACTCTTCTGCCTATCTTGGGCAGCTTTCATTCGTTGCTGAATGATCTTAATCTTATCTGAAGTTTCTCTCACCACATCTGGTCCAAGCACAAACTTCTCGCCAGTCTCTATCCAACATGATGGTGAGTTGCACGGTCTTCCGTACAAAGCTTCATATGGAGCCATACCGATACTGGATTGGTAGCTATTATTATATGCAAACTCTACTAGATGCAAATGGTCATCCCATGATCCACCAAAATCCAATGTACAAGCTCTCAAGAGATCTTCCAATATACGATTCACCCTCTCCGTCTGACCGTCGGTCTGAGGATGATATGCGGTACTGAGATGTAATCTTGACCCTAGAGCCTCTTGTAAGCTCTTCCAAAACCCACTAGTGAACAACGGGTCTCGGTCACTCACAATGCTTTTGGGTACTCCATGAAATCTCACTACCCATTTCATATACAATTCTGCCAACTTGGCTGCCGTTCTAGTCGATTTGACTGGTATAAATCTTGCACTTTTAGTCAATCGATCCACAATTACCCAAATGCTATCATGTCCCGATCTAGTCCTTGGTAAACCATCGATGAAATCCATCGAGACTTGCTCCCATTTCCATTCGGGAATTTCTAATGGTTGCAACAACCCACTAGGCTTCTTTTGCTCGGCTTTAACTAGCTGGCAATTCATGCATTTGGATATAAACTTCCCAACGTCTCTTTTCATCCCTTCCCAGTAGTAAGTCTGCTTCATGTCTCGATACATCTTATTACCACCGGGATGTATAGTTAGTTTTGAGTGATGACATTCTCTAATCACTTCATCTCTCAAACCATTCACGTTGGGCACAACTAGTCTTCCATTCTTCCGAAGCCATCCATCTCGATCAAGCCCATACACATTCATCTCCTCATCGATACCCATCTCTAACTTGGAGATGATTTCCAATAGATTAGGATCGTCCCTCTGACTAGAACCAATCCGCTCTATCAAAGTGGGTCTGATCGTCAAACTAGCTAGCATAACTAGATCTAATTCGCACCTTGGTCTGAAATCAAACCCCGCGATATACTCCAGTTGCTTCCATTCAAGAAACATTGCCCCTAAGCTGGCATGTCTCTTACTCAAGGCATCGGCTACCGCATTACCCTTCCCAGGTGTATACGCGATATCAAAATCATACGAAGCCAAGAACTCTAACCATCTCTGCTGATGGAGATTCAGATCTTTCTGAGAGAAGAGATACTTTAACGATTTATGATCGGTAAACAACTCAAATCTTTCTCCCAAAAGATAGTGTCTCCACATCTTTAGCGCAAATACAATCGCTGCCAATTCCAAATCATGGGTAGGATACTTCTTCTCATGCGGCTTTAGCTGTCGACTAGCATAAGCTACAACCTTACCTCCTTGCATCAATACTGCACCCAGTCCGGTACCACAAGCATCCGTGTATACCGTCATCTCTTCATTCCCTTTAGGAATGACTAACACTGGCGCACGCGTCAACCTCTCCTTTAGACTCTTGAAGGCATCCTCACACACTTCGCCCCAAACGAAGGACTGATTCTTCTTAGTCAACTGAGTCAACGGTGCTGCTATCTTGGAGAAGTCCTGGATAAACTTACGATAATATCCAGCTAATCCCAAGAAACTTCTTACATCTGTAGCATTCTTGGGTGTAGGCCAATCCTATACCGTAGCCACCTTCGCAGGGTCCACGGCAATACCATTCTCAGAAACAACATGACCCAAGATCTTACTTCCCTTCTCCAAAAATGACATTTAGAGAATTTCGCTTTCAATTGGTGTTTCCTCAACACCTCCATCACTATCCTCAAGTGTCCCTTGTGTTCCTCTTTTGTCCTTGAGTAAAAAGGATATCATCTACGAACACAAGAACAAACTTATTCAACTGATCTCTGAATACTCGATTCATAAGATCCACAAAATAAGCTGGTGCATTGGTCAACCCAAACGGCATGACCAACCACTCATAAAATCCAGACGGCGTCCTAAAGGCCGTTTTCGGAACACTCTCATCTGCTACTCGAAGCTGATGAAATTGTAACACCCCACGTCCATTAATGTCACTCACAAAGGGAATGCATTAACTTCCATGGAGGTTTTAAGTGAATATAGAACAGTAAAATTACAACAAGACAGATATAAAATAGTACTTGGAAATTCAAAAACTTTATTTCATTGTAGCAGAAGTCAAAACATGTTTGATTACATCATAACACCATATTCAATGTCAAGTACAATATCTATCTTGATAAAACAAGTACATAATCCCATTACATGAATAGCCATTAAAAAGAAAGATAACAAGCTGGACTTTACTTCAGCAGTCCAAGCTTTCCAGAAGATAAGCGATCCAACTAGACTCCACTAGAACTTGGCCCAATCTGCGGACCTGAAGGGAGAAAAAGGATGGAAAAGAGGGGGTCAGACATAAAGTCTGGTGAATATGATAATTCTACAATACTATTACCAAAATAACTGGACTAAGGCATAAGCTGGAAAACAAGAAAATGTCTATGAAGAGCAGATTAAGGACATAGACAATCGCTAAAGGCAACGTTATAGGCGCTCCTAAATACTAAAGGATAAACACTATACTGCACCACACCAGTCACCCTAAAGATTCATCCCACTTAGCTTCACTTAGAAACTTTCCCAATGGCTTTACGTACCCCTAGCTGACTACATAGGTGTCGCCTGCCCCTATCTCCACTAGGTGTACCCTACTTTCCATTATTCGATCGGCTCCCTAACTCGTAGATACCCGTGCTGGCCCCACAGTGGGGTGTATCACTCCCCTAAAGTGGCAACCTGATACAACGGACATGCACGGCTTATACCTACACGATGCAACAACGTCTTACCTACCAGCCCGGGTCCACACACGCATATGAAACCCGTTGGACTTGCGTTGCCACCGCTCCCTGTTTTGGCCTCTTATAGTCAAACCCAGTATGCGTGTCCCGTCCTCGACTTGGGTCGAGCCCATAAAGATACGTTTTGGGATACTGGTTGAAATGGGCCCCCACTATTTACCACAAGCATTCCACCTAAGCTTGTCCCTATTAGTCCATCCCACTTAACCCACTTAGTCATGTTCATTTACATGTGTGTTTGGTTAAGTCTAATCGTATTTCAAATGCCTCTAAAGGCAACCACCAGATTCCTCATGCCACCCAAGGCACCTACTTAACCCCCATGTCCCACCTTACATGATTATCTGGTTAAGTATTTCTTAGTTCATTAAGGCCATAACCTCATAAAGACCTCTCACATTAGATTGGCATTTATGGCAGCTGGATTTGCCGGGCGGGTCCGGGCAGTCTTACACCATAAAAGAGTCCAACCTCGTGTCTTTACAACTGTTATGCTTTAGTTTGGGCCTAGGACCTCTCACATTGGGCCGACATTTGTGACTACTGGATTTGCCGGGCGGGTCCGGGCAGGTTTACATCACAAACGGGTCCAACCTCGTGTCTTAAGCATTGATTATTAATAATAATCCACTTTCCCCCAATTTTAATAATTCCTTACTTGAATTATTAATTACTTCCAATTTTTAACAATGTCCATAATTGACTCAATTATGGACATTCATTCATGGTATGCAACATCTTACAAAATTGCACCCAATTTATTAATTCCTAATATTACCCCTACCCCACGTTTGAACGTTTATTCGCAAAATATATGTTAGACTCGAATAGCCTAACTCATAGCATAAAAGAGATTATCATAATAACAACATGTATATGTGACCAAATGAATCATAATAAGGGGTGAAACTTGCATATGTCCAACTTGCATAGATTATACATGTCATGGACCTAAAGGTGTCAACTTGTTCAAAATTCACCTAATATAATCTCAATCAATTTTCATAAACTTACATATGAACATGTGTGAATCAACATCATCTAATTTTTTAACAACATGGTTTTATATGGGTACACCTAACTCAATAGGCAAATTCCCATAATCAAGTTTTATTTAATTATAGTTTCAAGTTTATGGGTACACCTAACCTAATAGGCAAATTCCCATAAACAAGATCCATTTAAATTAAGAAAAAAAAACATAACTTTAAGCATGATCCAACAACATCATGATTTTTCAACATAATATAGCATGATTTATAACATGGCATAGTATGATAGTATAACATAGCTTGACATGATTCTCAACATAGCACGACATAGCATAAGAGAATTTACAACATAGCATGACATAGCATATATAATTTACATCATACGACAACATAATAACATAATAAGAGATCCACAATATATAGAATTTACAATTACAAATCACATCACTTTCTTGTGATCCATTCATAACTGAGTCAAATTAGTTTGTAATAGTCTTGTGAGAATCATCATACTCACCAACAAAAGAAAAGAATTAGAGAAAGAGAGATCTTTTGATTTGATTTGTGTAGATTTAGTTGTAGATGATTAGGCTTCCTCTTCTTAGTTTGTGACGGCTATGCTGAACTCCATGGCAGCAGCATGACGGTAGCTTCTCTAATTTTACAAGTGATTTAGGTCTAGGGTCTACCCACTTATTTATAGATTTTAGAATTCATTTAGGCCATTAGATTTAACCTAGAAATAACCGCAGCCGTTCAGACAAGATGGGGTTTATCTTGTTGACTCAGCAATGAGTCAGAAGTGACTCAGCAAACATTCAGCATATTAATAAACTTCTATTCATGTCATAAATATATATATATTTTCTACAATGTACATATTAGATACATCCCCCTTTACTTATTATTGTTTTTATATACATATTAGATACATCCCCTCTCTCACACACTTATTAATATTTTTATATTCATATTAGATACATCCCCTCTTCTACATACTTATTAATATTTTTATATTCATATTAGATGCATCCCCTCTTCTACACACTTATTATTATTTTAGCAACTTTAGTGTTAATAGAAAATTCGGGGTGTTACATTCTCCCCTCCTTTTAGGATTTCGTCCCCGAAATCTTCAAGTCTAGAAGAATGTATATCCTACCATCCAAACGTCCATCTACTCATCCATCATACACAGGCATCCATTGTCCTTACAGACTTCTAATGCTTTCATGTTTTAAATGCACAGTGTGTGTATATGTCCGTATCTAATGCAAAATCAGGCGGTCCACTGATTCAGTTGACCTCCTTAATGCAAATTATGTAAGTGTCATGAATCCATTATGTATGCAAAAGATCCTAATTGCTTACATACTACTTCTATATGCGTGCACACCCATTCAACCGAATGCAGCATCCATATGATGGTACAACCATTATACATCCATTATACTAAATACATCCATATATATGCAATATGCAATATGAAGTGACTGAGCCGATCTAGTGCCTAAAGTGTGTGTATATATGCATCCACGAGCAACCACTAGCAAACACTTGCATCCATTTTGCATCCATCAGACATAACATGTCTCAAACACATGTTTCAACCATAGGATTATCCTAACTAAAGGTCAAAGATACTAATGAGAGGACATACTAAAGATAAGATAAGATAAGCTAAGCGATAAAGGAGAAATTAAAAGACGTACCCTCAAAAAGAAAAGGGTACAACGAACGCATCTTCTCTTCTGTCTCCCAAGTTGCGTTGCTCTCATCATTTCCCCATTGCACTTTAACCAGTCTGACCTCTCGATTCCTCAACTTTTTGATCTCCGACCCAAGAATGCATGTAGGAGCTCGTCTAATTGTTGCATCACGCTCTATTTCCACTTCTTTAAGCAAGCTCGGCTCTACCACCTCCGCGGTCTTGTGCAAACACTTCCTCAAATGTGATACATGGAATACGTCGTGTACTCCACTAAGTTTCTCAGGCAACTCCACACTATATGCCATCTTCCCAATCCTGTTTTTTACAGGAAACGACCCTACAAACCTTGGTGCTAATTTCCCCATGGACCCAAAGCGAACAACATTCTGTAACGGAGATACTTTGATAAAAACCATGTCCCCAATGTCAAACTCAAGATCTGTCCTCCTCTTATCGGCATACGATTTTTGCCTATCTTGTGCTGCTTTCATCCTCCTTCGAATCAACTCAATCTTCTCCGAGGTTTCCCTAACCATATCGGGCCCAAGTAGGATTTTATCGGTAGATTCCCACCAACATGTAGGCGAACGGCAAGGCCTTCCATAAAGAGCTTCGAAAGGTGCCATGCCAATACTAGACTGAAAGCTATTATTATATGCGAATTCTACTAACGGAAGGTGCTCTTCCCATGTACCCCCAAAGTCTAGGATACAAAGCCTTAAAAGATCCTCTAGAATGCGATTCACCCTCTCGGTCTGGCCGTCTGTCTGAGGATGATATGCGGTGCTCAAACATAGCTGAGTCCCTACCACCTCTTGTAAACTCTTCCAAAATTCGCTAGTAAAGATGGGGTCACGGTCGCTTACTATACTAGAAGGAATACCGTGCAAACGAACTATCTCCTTAATGTATACAGAAGCCAACCACGGAGCAGTCCTCTTACTTTTCACGGGAATAAAATGGGCACTTTTAGTAAGTCTATCTACTATAACCCAAATCCCCGTGTTACCCTTCCTTGATCTTGGTAATCCATCCACAAAATCCATTGAGATGCTTTCCCATTTCCATAGTGGAACTTCTAATGGGTGAAGCAACCCACCGGGTTTCTTTTGTTCTGCTTTAACTCGTAGGCACACCAAGCATCTAGCGACGTACTCGGCCACATCCTTTTTCATACCGGCCCAAAAGAAAACCCGCTTCATATCTTTGTACATCTTATCCCCGCCGAGATAAATGGTCATTTTTGAGCGATGAGCATCATCAAGAATGGCCTTCCTTAAGTCTTTGTCTTGTGGCACACAAAGTCTATTATCCCTTCGTAACCAACCCTTATCGCCTAGGGTATACCTACGAAGATGGCTTGACGACTCCCCCCCTTTGAGCTTTTCTACTATCTCAACCAACTGTGGGTCGTCTCGCTGTGCCTCACCAACCCGTCCTAGAAGTGTAGGTCTCACCTCCAAGGATGCTAACAGACCGGGTACTAAGTCAACGCAGGGTCTAAAGTCAAACATAGAGATGAATTCTAAGCTTTGTCGTTCAACAAACAACGGACTCAAGGACAACCTTTTCCTACTTAAGGCGTCTGCCACCACGTTACCCTTGCCCGGGGTATATGCTATTTCAAAATCGTAGGAGGCTAAGAGTTCCATCCACCGTTGCTGCCTTAAATTCAAATCCTTCTGAGAGAATAAGTATTTTAATGATTTGTGGTCAGTGAACAGTTCGAATTTCTCACCAAGAAGATAGTGACGCCAAGACTTAAGCGCGAAAACAATTGCGGCTAGCTCTAAGTCATGCGTGGGGTAATTCTTTTCATGAACCCTCAACTGCCTTCCACCATAGGCTATTACTCTTCCCTCTTGCATGAGGACCGCGCCAAGTCCCGTCCCACAAGCATCAGTATAGATGGTAAACGGTTTATTCCCGTCTGGCAGCACTAAAACTGGGGCTGAAGTTAAGGCTCTCTTTAAACGTTGGAACGCATCATCGCAATCTTTGTCCCACGTAAAAACCAGGTTCTTCTTCGTTAACCATGTTAATGGAGCTGATATTTTTGCGAAGTCTTTGATAAACTTCCTATAATAGCCAGAAAACCCCAAGAAACTTCTTACTTCGGTTGCATTTTTAGGGACCTTCCAATCTTGGATGGCCACCACCTTTGCGGGATCCACTGCTATCCCTTCTTTGGAAACCACGTGCCCTAAGAACCGTACTTCCTTCCTCCAGAAGTGACACTTAGAAAATTTTGCCTTAAGGTTATGCGCTCGAAGGGTTTCCAACACTTCCCTAAGATGTAGGGAGTGCTCTTCTTTATTCTTAGAAAAGACTAAGATGTCATCTACAAAGACTACCACGAATTTGTTAAGGTATTCCCTAAACACCCTACTCATCAAATCCACAAAATATGCAGGGGCGTTTGTCAAACCAAAGGGCATCACTAGCCATTCATAGAATCCGTCAGGAGTCCTAAAAGCAGTCTTATCTATACTATCCTCAGCCACTCTCAGTTGATGAAAGCCAGTGGCTAAGTCCAACTGCGAAAACACTGAGGCGCCAACTAACTGATCAAAGAGATCGTCAATCCTCGGCAGTGGGTGTCGGTTCTTTTTAGTAAGCTTGTTTAGTTCTTTATAGTCCATACAAAGTCTAAGAGACCCATCCGCCTTTGTGGCAAAAACTACTGGAGCACCCCACTCCGATATACTACGTCTTATGAACCCCTTCTCAAGCAACTCCTTTACTTGCTTATTGAGTTCCCTCCTTTCACAAGGAGCCATGTGGCGCACTGGCAAAGATACGGGTTTAGCATTATCCACAAGATAAATTCGAAAGTCTATCTCCCGCTTTGGAGGTAAGCCCTTCACCTCCTCAAACACATCTGGATATTCCCGGACCACTTCTACCGATCGCAGGTTCTCTACAGACGCGTCAAGCGATTCAAGATAACTTAGCATAACGGAATTTATGGGATTACAAAAGATGTCGAGAGCATTACCAAGGCGAGTCACAAGCCTAACTACTCTCCTTTCACAATCAAGAATGGCCCTATTTCTAGACAACCAATCCATTCCTAAAATTAGCCCATAGCCCGTGAAGCCCAATACATAAGCATCACATCTAAATTCAACGCTAAGTATAGAGATTTTCAAATCCAAACATATCATGGTCAAATGAGCCGAACCCCCAATTGGATTTGAAACGACCAAGGGATCCTCTACTAAACTGGTGTTCAAGTGCAGTGATTCAACTAATGATGCAGAGATAAACGAATGAGATGCGCCAGAATCGAATAAGGTACGGACAGGATGATCAAACAGAAAAACTAAGCTTTCAACAGAAATTGTTCTACCTCTTTCTTGCAGCGGTGGGGCCGCAATAGCCTGAACTTGCCCCCTTGCCTGCCCTGGTGCCATAAGAGCCTGCACCTGTCCTCCCGAGGTAGACCCTGCCCTCTGCCCCTTCTTTGGACAGTCCTTCACTAAATGTCCCGCATCTCCACAATGAAAACAACCAGTCTTCTTTTTCTTTCTACAATCTTTGCTGAGATGTCCAGGCGTCCCACAATTGAAGCATTTCTTCTTCCCTTTGCCATTATTGTTTTTACCACCCTTCTTATTTTGCTGTTGGGGTTTCTTCTGATCCCCTTTCTTTTTAACTGCCTTATCCTCATGCATAAGTGCCATTTCTACTAGCTTTTCAAAGGTGGCTCCCATAGGGATGTGGGTCATAGCCAACCCTTGCAACGGTTCATTCAAGCCTCTAACGAACCTCAAAGCTTTCTTCTCTGGCGTGTTCACCAACTCCAAGCCAAACCTTGCTAACTGATTAAATTTATTGACATATTCCTTTACTGATGAGCTCCCTTGCTTTAGTGCCAGGAATTTTTCCATATTTAAGTTCTCCTCTGCCCTTGAAAGAAACTTTGCCTCAAACCTTCGTCTGAAATCCGCCCATGAATCAACTGGACGTTCCCCGTTAGTGACCTCCCACCAAAACGAGGCCTCTCCCTTCATTAACCAAGCAGCTAAACGGACTTTCCTCCCATCTTCCACTTCAAAGATATCCAACAATTCCTCAGTCTCCTTAAGCCAATCTCTGGCCTCCACAAACGTCTCAGTCCCTTGAAAAGTTTTTCCTCCCATAGCCTTGAATTCCTTGCACGTCTTTGCAAAAGTGTCAACACGAGGAGGAGGAGGAGGAATGGGTGCAACTAGGGGTGGAGGAGTATCCGCTGGGCCTGCAGTGGTGGCCCTAGCCTCCAAGTATCTCCTAAACCACCCTGGAATCGTCACACCTTCTGGGAGATTAAGATCTTCAGCCATGCTGAAACGAAAAAGGAAAGATTCAAAATGGAGAATTCGAAAGATAAAGATAAGGATATGACTATTTGGGATTATGTTTTTCATAAAAACTCTCTTTAAATAACATGTTTTTTTTTTGAAAGCACTTCTTCCAAAAATACTTTAGAAAAAAAAATTCTAAAATTTTTTTTTATCTGTTCTGGTAACCTTATGCTCTGATACCACGTGTAACACCCCACGTCCATTAATGTCACTCACAAAGGGAATGCATTAACTTCCATGGAGGTTTTAAGTGAATATAGAACAGTAAAATTACAACAAGACAGATATAAAATAGTACTTGGAAATTCAAAAACTTTATTTCATTGTAGCAGAAGTCAAAACATGTTTGATTACATCATAACACCATATTCAATGTCAAGTACAATATCTATCTTGATAAAACAAGTACATAATCCCATTACATGAATAGCCATTAAAAAGAAAGATAACAAGCTGGACTTTACTTCAGCAGTCCAAGCTTTCCAGAAGATAAGCGATCCAACTAGACTCCACTAGAACTTGGCCCAATCTGCGGACCTGAAGGGAGAAAAAGGATGGAAAAGAGGGGGTCAGACATAAAGTCTGGTGAATATGATAATTCTACAATACTATTACCAAATTAACTGGACTAAGGCATAAGCTGGAAAACAAGAAAATGTCTATGAAGAGCAGATTAAGGACATAGACAATCGCTAAAGGCAACGTTATAGGCGCTCCTAAATACTAAAGGATAAACACTATACTGCACCACACCAGTCACCCTAAAGATTCATCCCACTTAGCTTCACTTAGAAACTTTCCCAATGGCTTTACGTACCCCTAGCTGACTACATAGGTGTCGCCTGCCCCTATCTCCACTAGGTGTACCCTACTTCCCATTATTCGATCGGCTCCCTAACTCGTAGATACCCGTGCTGGCCCCACAGTGGGGTGTATCACTCCCCTAAAGTGGCAACCTGATACAACGGAGATGCACGGCTTATACCTACACGATGCAACAACGTCTTACCTACCAGCCCGGGTCCACACACGCATATGAAACCCGTTGGACTTGCGTTGCCACCGCTCCCTGTTTTGGCCTCTTATAGTCAAACCCAGTATGCGTGTCCCGTCCTCGACTTGGGTCGAGCCCATAAAGATACGTTTTGGGATACTGGTTGAAATAGGCCCCCACTATTTACCACAAGCATTCCACCTAAGCTTGTCCCCATTAGTCCATCCCACTTAACCCACTTAGTCATGTTCATTTACATGTGTGTTTGGTTAAGTCTAATCGTATTTCAAATGCCTCTAAAGGCAACCACCAGATTCCTCATGCCACCCAAGGCACCTACTTAACCCCCATGTCCCACCTTACATGATTATCTGGTTAAGTATTTCTTAGTTCATTAAGGCCATAACCTCATAAAGACCACTCACATTAGACTGGCATTTATGGCAGCTGGATTTGTCGGGCGGGTCCGGGCAGTCTTACACCATAAAAGAGTCTAACCTCGTGTCTTTACAACTGTTATGCTTTAGTTTGGGCCTAGGACCTCTCACATTGGGCCGACATTTGTGACTACTGGATTTGCCGGGCGGGTCCGGGCAGGTTTACATCACAAACGGGTCCAACCTCGTGTCCTAAGCATTGATTATTAATAATAATCCACTTTCCCCCAATTTTAATAATTCCCTACTTGAATTATTATTTACTTCCAATTTTTAACAATGTCCATAATTGACTCAATTATGGACATTCATTCATGGTATGCAACATCTTACAAAATTGCACCCAATTTATTCATTCCTAATATTACCCCTACCCCACGTTTGAACGTTTATTCGCAAAATATATGTTAGACTCGAATAGCCTAACTCATAGCATAAAAGAGATTATCATAATAACAACATGTATATGTGACCAAATGAATCATAATAAGGGGTGAAACTTGCATATGTCCAACTTGCATAGATTATACATGTCATGGACCTAAAGGTGTCAACTTGTTCAAAATTCACCTAATATAATCTCAATCAATTTTCATAAACTTACATATGAACATGTGTGAATCAACATCATCTAATTTTTTAACAACATGGTTTTATATGGGTACACCTAACTCAATAGGCAAATTCCCATAATCAAGTTTTATTTAATTATAGGTTCAAGTTTATGGGTACACCTAACCTAATAGGCAAATTCCCATAAACAAGATCCATTTAAATTAAGAAAAAAAAAACATAACTTTAAGCATGATCCAACAACATCATGATTTTTCAACATAATATAGCATGATTTATAACATGGCATAGTATGATAGTATAACATAGCTTGACATGATTCTCAACATAGCACGACATAGCATAAGAGAATTTACAACATAGCATGACATAGCATATATAATTTACATCATACGACAACATAATAACATAATAAGAGATCCACAATATATAGAATTTACAATTACAAATCACATCACTTTCTTGTGATCCATTCATAACTGAGTCAAATTAGTTTGTAATAGTCTTGTGAGAATCATCATACTCACCAACAAAAGAAAAGAATTAGAGAAAGAGAGATCTTTTGATTTGATTTGTGTAGATTTAGTTGTAGATGATTAGGCTTCCTCTTCTTAGTTTGTGACGGCTATGCTGAACTCCATGGCAGCAGCATGACGGTAGCTTCTCTAATTTTACAAGTGATTTAGGTCTAGGGTCTACCCACTTATTTATAGATTTTAGAATTCATTTAGGCCATTAGATTTAACCTAGAAATAACCGCAGCCGTTCAGACAAGATGGGGTTTATCTTGTTGACTCAGCAATGAGTCAGAAGTGACTCAGCAAACACTCAGCATATTAATAAACTTCTATTCATGTCATAAATATATATATATATATTTTCTACAATGTACATATTAGATACATCCCCCTTTACTTATTATTGTTTTTATATACATATTAGATACATCCCCTCTCTCACACACTTATTAATATTTTTATATTCATATTAGATACATCCCCTCTTCTACATACTTATTAATATTTTTATATTCATATTAGATGCATCCCCTCTTCTACACACTTATTATTATTTTAGCAACTTTAGTGTTAATAGAAAATTCGGGGTGTTACAGAAATCCTGTCGCGAGGTCTAACTGGGAGAACACTCTTGCTCCTTCCAGTTGATCAAACAAATCATCTATCCGCGGTAGAGGATACTTATTCTTCCTCGTCACCTTATTCAACTCGCGATAGTCCACACACAAACGAAGGGAACCATCTGCCTTAGTGGCAAACACAACTGGTGCTCCCCACTCGGAGACACTTCTTCTAATAAGTCCCTTCTTCAAAAGATTGCTGACTTGCACCCCGAGCTCACGCTGCTCCCTTGGTGCCATACGACGAAGTGGCATCACTATAGGTCTGGCATCTTTCACTAAATCAATACGGAACTCAATCTCTCGGTGTGGTGGAAGCCCAGTCACCTCCTCGAAGAAGTCCGGATACTGGCCAACCACGGGCACATATGACAACTCATCCTGCGGGATGTCGAGGGAATTTACAAAACTAGCCATAACCCCATCACTAGGTAGGCTACCAAACACTACCCTCCGCCCATCATCCGCCCTCACTGTCACCAAAAAGCCCTCACAGTCTACCACCACCCCGTATCATTGGAGCCAATCGACTCCCAATATAATGCCATACCCAGTAAAGCCCAAAACAAAGCAATCACATACAAACATACATCCATGACTCGATAAGACCAAATTCCTGCAAATCATACTAAGGCTAGTCGAACCACCAATCGGGTTCGTCACAACCAATGGTCTATCGACTATCTCGGGTTCCAGTCCCAATCTATCTACCAGGTCACTAGATATGAAGGAACGGGAAGCCCCAGTATCAAACAAAACTCGAACTGGTATATCATAAATAGAAAGCATACCTTGAATAACAACATTCTTTCCTTTCTCCGCCGCAGTTGGGGCATTCGACGAAGAGGGAACAGCATCAATAGCATATGCTTTCACAATCTGCTTCTCCTTAAGAGGTTGCGGACACTTATCTTTCTGATGTCCCACTTGACCACAGTTGTAGCACTTCCTTTCCGCTGGCTTGGCCCGACATTCCTTTGCATAATGGCCCTTCTTTCCACAGCTGAAGCACTCAACATCCTTCTTGCTCTTTTTCTGGCCACCCTTAGATTGGTCCTGCTTCCTCTTATTCTGAGAGTTACTCTTGCCTCCACCGCCTGCTTGCGGCTTTGGCCCTTCTGCAGATGCAGCCTCGGTCTTTGACTTAGGGTAAAGACTCTCTGATCTCAAAGCTTTCCCCACAATCGATTCAAAAGTCTCATCGATGTGGTTGATAAGCCTTTCCCCCAAGTACCCATCCAAACCAGTAATGAACTTCTCATTCTTCTTCTCAGGAGTATCGATAAGAGACAGTCCATACTTCGACAAAGTGTCGAACTCAGCAATATAATCAGAAACTGCCCTCCCATTCTGCTTGAGTTCCAAGAACCTCTTGAACAACACTGACTTCTGGGCAGCTGGAATGAACTTCTCGCTAAAGCGAGCCTTGAACTGAACCCAAGTAACCTGGTCTTCTGGAGTAGCTGTTCTAATGGCATTCCACCAATTCATCGCTCGCCCTTGCAACTGACAAGACGCTAGCCTTCTCTTCATCGCATCCTCAAGACCCAAGTCATCAAAGATACGGTCACAGCTATCCATCCAATCTTGAACATCCGTGGCTGACTCCGTTCCGTGGAACGGCTTTCCACCAAGATTAGTGTAATCCTTGCACAACTTGGCGAAATCGACCCTAGGCGCCTGCACCACTGGGCCAACACCAACTCCGGGATTGGGAACTGCCCCTTGCACTTCTCTAAGCATGTCTCTCGTGAGGTTAGTAAACATCGCCCTCATGTCAGCGGCATTCCCATTATTGGCCCCTCTACCGGTACCTCTAACATATCGGCTCATCGTCAATCTGTAAAAGGGAAACGATTAACGACCCCATAGTGGTACTAGTGCAGTGCAACATCATTCTTATACTACTAATAGTATATGTATACATAGCTTTTGAAAACCAAAGTAATCACAAATACGCGCTCTCATATACGTACTAACTCTCCCTAGTGTCTTTCCCTAGGTTAACTATGCAACCTAGAGCTCTGATACCAAGTGTGACGGCCCGCCCCGCACCAACCGACATTTACTCCAAATGTGCGCTGTACACATGTCCAGTTAGCATGGAACGGGTCGTGAGAAGGAAAAGGAAGAAGGAAATGAACGTACAAAGAACCTGTAGAATGTCTCACAGCGCATAGAACAAAATATAATAATAACATACTTGACATAAAACAGGAGAGACAGTGCATAAGCTGAAAATCAAAACTAAACTTCATAGCAGCGGAAATCCAAAATACAGCTTATTACAACTTTCAAACTGTCTCAAAGAAAAAGTAAGATAAATGAGGTACACTACTAATGCCCAAGTAGCGACCACCAACGACACAGGGAGAATGCGTATATATATATATATATATATATATAATACGTGGAACCTCCTGCCCGCCTCCGAATCAGCTACTCGCGCATCACCAGCTAACCTGTCTCTAGTCTGCTCGTGTGAGCACCTAGAGTAATAAGAGGAGACATAAAACTCTGGGTCAGACATAAAGCCTAGTATGAGCAATAAGCATCTAAAGTGAACAATAACAAGTAGACTAAAACATACCTGAACCTGGATCTGCAACCAAAGAGTTAGCACTACATACTGTACAACACTCTAAGGTGTCATATCAAATAGTGTAAAGATACGGAGGTGGGGGAGGTGTGCATGTCATAATGATGGCAAACAATCAAGCATAGCATCCATCCTCACATCTCTCACTCAGTGCGTAAAGCATACGACATTCACCACTTCGATCACCCAACATTCCTTGCTACGATCACTTTGCCCCATGAAGTCATAAATGGCTTCACTGCACTGATAACGTAGCCACAAATCCTTTGCTATGTCCACTTTGCCCCATGGAGTCACAAGAACCCCACTGCACTGGCTCATAGCCTTATCAATCCTTACTATGTCCACTTTGCCCCATGGAGTCACAAGAACCCCACTGCACTGGCTCATAGTCTTACTACGCATCACCTTGCCCCTCGGGTCATAATGACCCTACTGCACTGATAACGTAGTCTTGCTACCATCACTTTGCCCCTCAGGTCGTAATGACCCTACTGCACTGATAAGTAGCCCATCTTCCTTTTTAGTGGTGAATCGAGGTTATGAACGTCGACAACTCCTTAGCACACGTCCCGCAGCAAAGCCCAACCATGAAGTGAACTCATTGGTTCCCAACTGGTTCCGGGATCCTGAGCTCTAACTTCCATTTGGACTACCTTTGCGTCTCGGGTCATTGGTCATTACCAGATCGGATCGGATCGTGGCCTTCAGATTGGATCGGTTCGGAGCCTTCATCACCACGGTTCGGATCGAGCTCCTTCATTCGGATCGAGTCACGCCATCAACTCGTGGTTCTCCAGTTCCATCGGATCGGTTCGATTACCCTTCAGCGGATCGGGTCGGGGTCTCCAAGTCCATCGCCAAGGATCGATTCGTGGTAAGTTCCTTCGGATCGGATCGTGGTCTTTCAAGTGGTTTGGGTCGGAAAGCACTCCTCCAGGTCGACGGATCGTGCTCACCCTTCTTGGATGGATCGGGTCGCAATGCTCATTCGCGATCCGGATCGGAGTACTTCAGTTTGGGCACGGCGCTGCATCGATTCGTCTCGTGGGCCTGGCACAGGTGGTTCGGTTCGGAGGAGATGACTCGACTCGTGGTGATGTCCCACGGTCCCATAGGGCGATCCGATCGTCCCTCAATCCCCTATCCGATCTGAATCTCTGCACCTTGTCCAGCGAGCTGTTTACGCCCCTCGACGGCGTTTTCGACCATTCCAACTATTCTAAACAGTCACAAAGCATTTCATATAGTCATAGCAACATGCGTAATCAACCACAAACATCAATATGATAGGTAAAAATGGATCAAACATACCAAAAATCCCATATTTCCCCTTAAGCATGTTTAGGTGAAACTTATGATAGGATTAGCAAATCTTAACCAAATTAACCCAAATTCATATCAGAGGTCTAAAACATCATTCCGAATTTTATAAACATTTTTCCAAAATTTTATCATGTTTAAATTCGCTAATTAACACTAATCAACCCTAATTAGCCATAATTAGTGCAAAACTATGCAAATCACTCACCTTAGCCACAAAATAAACTAAGATCTGAAATAATTCTCTGATTTGATGTGAATCTCAATACCAAACAGCAGCTCCTTTGTTGCTTTGGTGAAGATCTTCCTCGATTAGGGGTTGCTAAGCCAAATCCTTAACCTAAAGGTGATTTGGAGGTGATTTAGAGGTTGGAGGCCATTTTTAGGGTTCCTTGGTGATAAGTGGAGGCTAGAAAACTGAAATGGAATGATTCTCCATCTCATTTCAGCCCTCCCATAACCCTAATCCCGAAATGGGTTATGGGCCTACTCGCTAATCACCCGATTTGGCCCGGTTAAGCAGTTTTTCACCCTCCAAACATTGTTTCAGCCATATCTCCCAAACGGTAAGTCCGTTTGGCCATTATGACCACTCTACGGAAAGAGAAACTATCAAACGAATCAAATGGAAGTGGTTTCAGGTCAAAATTCCTTTCCAATCAAAAGTTATGGCAAAAACAGTACCAACTAGGGGCAAAATGGTCATTTAAAAATCGACAAAAATCATGAACATGGGAAATGACTCTAATGGATGTTTCCCAAAGTTACATGACCATACAACTTCATACGGGAAAGAAATAAATATTCTACAATCCTATGATGTGTAGAATACGGGTCGTTACAGATTCATTTCGATGGGTTCAATTCGGTTTTGAAACTCAATAGTTTGAATTCAGTTTGTACTTTTTTATTATCGGTTTAACCAAATTAACTGGACTTTTAATTTATTTTCTAAGTTTATGGTATTATAGTACTTTGAATAATTGGCTAAGTGATAAAGTACAAAAACATTAATTAAAAATAAGACAAATTTTATTATAAGCATAAAATTTACCAAATAAAATTTCTTCAAACATAAATATTTGCTTTACTTTGAGTAAACTAATCATTTGAATAATAACATCTCCTTCAAATTTTGTAACACCCCAGAATTTAGCAATAATTAAATTAGTTATTTAGTTAGGACCCAAAAAATGGAATTTGATTACGAAACTTACACCGTTGCATTCGTGATGGAATTCTAGTCAATTTTCATGTTTGGAACTTCGCGAACGAAGTTCGTATGAAAAAGTTACGGATGAAATAAGAAAAAGGACAAAAAACAATTAAATATAATATACTTAATTAGGTAACTAACATTGCCATTTATTAACCCGCCTCCCATAGGAGGTAGGTTAGCCGAGGGGTCGACCGAGCGGTTGACCACCCTTGCGACCCACATGTAACTGCTCCTGCGACGGCTAGGGTTTTATATATTATAATATATATATATATATATATGGATGAATTTTTCTAGAATTAAATCTAATTGTTCAGAGTCATCTCTACGCCTATAAATAAAGGGCTAGACCCTAACTCTTTTGCCTGCATTTTCTGGAGGCGGCAGCAAAGCTCTGTCATTTTCACTTCTCCAACCTCTTCTAAAATTTTGAAATATAAATGTAAACAAAACAAATTTACAAGGATTGGAGATATTGAATCTAGATTTGTGCAAAAAGGTTGGTTCTGCAAATAGGTAATCTTTATTAATAGTTTGCCTTTTCCTTTTCCAATTTTTCTTTCAGATCTACAAATCTTAATGTGTGTCCCCTTTTTATATAAATTGTAGATCTATAGGATTTGGAATTATAGACCTAAAAGCTATATTCGGATTTGGATTTGGATTTGGAATGGCTTTTAGGTGAGTGAGAAATATATTCATTGTTAAGAATATCATATCTATTTCGTTTGTGTCAAAGATGAAGTTATATGCCTAAAAGTATTAGTGTGACGACTGTCCTAAACTACCAATGCCCAAATATTGTGCTATAGTAATGTCTGGCTTATGCAAGTCAATCATCAAGGTTGAAATAAGAAATATAACCCAAAACCTATCTTATATCTCGCATCGCATGGAACAAAATATAATATTAATATAAGACTGATATAAAACATGTGAGACAGTATAAGCTGAAATGAATCATAAACATCAGAGTCATAGATCCATATCATAACATATTATTAAATAGTCAAATGCTAATATCCACGATACCATCTCCACTCAAAATACACTACAATGCCCAAAATAGTGATCAACAGAATTAAACAGGGATAAGCCTATATATAACATGTGGAAGCCTCCTGCTTGTCTCTGGTCAGTGATCCGACATACCAGCCTATTTCCAGTCTGTTCATTTAAGAACACCCATGTAATAAGAAGTAATGTATAAAACCCCAAGTCAGACAAAGTCTGGTATGAGCGATAGTAATCTCAATCACTAAATAGAGAAACAACATAAGTATGAAGAATCATACCTGACATGTCTCTACATCCAAAGAGTTAACACATATAACAATGTACTATACTATATGGTAATCACAATAATGAGTGTGGTAGAAGTGTGTGTGACATAACGATATCAAACATCCAAACGTAGCATTCATCCTTACATTCACTTACTCAGTGCGTTAAGTATACACCACATTCGCGCGATCTTGTACTCGATTCCATGCCATTAGACAGATAGGAACTAAACTATCTGATGATAGTTCAAGGTGTCGGGACTCCAAAGTTTATGGGCCACCGTCGCTTCGGGGCCATCGTCACCCTTACTCATCGCTCAGGGCCATCTTCACCAAATGAGCACCACTTCTTACACCCCTACTTCTCAAGTACCCTTGGATCGCTTGAATATTGTGTTCTCCTTTGCATACGTGTCTGCAATGAAGTCCAACTTGGAAGTCACCCCGATGGTTCCCATCTAGATCCTTGGTGGTAACTCCCCTTTAGAATTTCCTCACGTCTCCGACTTAGACTAGTCGTTTTAGAGACCGTCTTCAGAAGAACGTGATTGTCGTCATGAAGAAATGCCATGCTACGCATGCTACACCATATATTGTCCCCCTTCACCGCTCCTTTCTGGGTCAACCAACTCCAGTTCAACATGGTCAAACCAGACTTAGTCGCCATACCCAAATAGACTTAGTTGATCTAGACTTAGTCACCATATTCAGATCGACGTAGTCGATTCAGAGTTCTTTCCCCTTCTGTTCGTTAGCCAAATCCACTTCTTCCTAGCTGAAATGGAGCCGCTTTCCTTAGTCGAACTGAATTTGTTATCACCATAACTTAGTCTTTAGAACTCCCAATGACTTAAAACTTGGCCTAAGGCCACTTGTGACCTTCCTTGTCATCCCCTATAAAGTATCGTGTCGATCTGAGTCATGTCAATCTGGCTCGATGGTTGAACTGGGCATGGCCGAACAGGAATCTGCTACATGCTTTCTCCATCCTATTTTGCCGGTCACCGACGTTTGTATCCATTTTAACACTCCTAGGAAATTTTTCAACATGCATAACATACTCAAGCAATATTTAGATTAATAAATCACCCAAAATCCATATCCATGTGATAATCCCCTACCCTTCCATAAATCCGGGTTTCAAAAATCTTACCCAAGTCAACCCCAAATTACATGTGTCATTATATGATTAATAATGATTCATAAGCATTTTCCCATATTTTATAAGGTGTTTACATGCTAATCTACCGTAATTAGTGAGTAAGAATACTATTTACTCACCTTAATCACCCAAAATGTCTTAGATCCTAGTTAAAGAAGATTTGGCTCAGATTCCAATGTATTGTAGCATATTTAGATTTGATTTGACTTAGTCTTCACTTATTATGTTTTTGGCTAATTAAAGTTTGGTTTTAACATTGATTTGAGAGGTGGTGGCCATTAAAGGGTGTGGGAATCTATTTTTGGAGTGGTAAAATGAATATGAGAAGGTTCTCCTATCCCTTCAGCCCCCACAAGTCACCAAACCCGAGATGGGATGTGGACCCACCTGCTATTGGTAATGACTAACCAGCCTAACTAAGTCATCCCAACGTTATTTTAGTACTTCGTCCTAAACTGTAAGTGTGCTTGCTTAATGTGAGCACTCTATGGAATGGAAAACCAACATTTGAATCCAATGGAAGTGGTTTCAAGTCTAATTTCTTTACCAATCAAAAGTAATGGTGAAACAAGATTGGTCAAAAGTAAAACGGTCACATTAAAATTCGACTAAAATAGTGAAGATAGGAAATGGCTTATTAGTCATTTTCGAAGGGTATACGGTCATACGATCTCATACGTAAATAATATAAATATTCTACGATCCTCCGATACACGAAATATAGGTCGTTATAATTAGACTAATTTTTTTGTGTTAATTTGAAATTGTATATATAAAAATCTGAAATGAATTCGTAAGCCTTTCAATTATAGTATTATTATCTTTACCTACAATTCTTTTGATAGTTTGTGGTTATTGTAAACATCCTGAATATGGAAATCAGTCCCTATATGTTGTTAGATTTATGATGTTATTATCCCAGATTTTTAGGATGTGGGTGTAAAGATATAAATTGTGCACTTTATTTCTTTAGAATTATAAAGTTGTTAGTGTTTGGTATTGTTTGGGATTTTACTTTGTTATTGTAAATTAGCCCTTTCTACTCTTTTTAGATAAAAAACATTATTTGAAATCAACAAGGAATATTAATAAACCTTATAGGAAGAAATGTGTAAATTCATGTATATTGTATGTAGTTAACATCATATACTCCATATAAAATATTACCTCTTTCTAGTGATTTGAAATATGTTAGCATACCCTCTTTTAAATAGTTTGGACAAAATTTACAATAATTACATTAAATTACCTTTTCAAAAAGATTTTTAATATCAACAAAATTAAACACAAAATGGTTGTTCTAGTTATTAATTTGGACTTGAATATGAAATGATAATAAAAAAACATAATTAGTAACTACGTAAATATCACGCTAAAAATATAAATATATATAACTATTATTACCATATTAATCCTTATATAATCGACACTATTAATATTAATAAACTTATGTTATATGTTTGAGTTTTGAATGGTTTTCGCTTTTGAAGGGAATATATATGGTAATATTTCCCATAAAAAATGGAAATGAATATTTGTGATCGTTAGGTTGATAGCAATAAACGTGGAGTTGATTGTTATAATTGAAAGGTTACAAATAAGGGAATTAATATTGTAACCATGAAGGTTTTGGGAAAACGAATGAGTAGGTAATGCATGTCAAATGGTTACAAGTTAAATTGAATAGGAGTAAATGTTGTGACTCTAGTTAGGAAAGTAAATATAATAAACTTATATATACTTATATAAGAATTAATATGTAATGGCCCGAATTTTCATACCCTTTGAGTCGACTGATAACACCACACGTCCAACCTAAATTGCACAGGAATACGAATCATTGATAGAAAGAAGTTAGAGGATGAGAAATAGAAGGAAAGAAAAGTTAGAATAGAAGAAAACGAAGAACACAAATCTCACACCAAAACGAATAAAGTTTATTATATAACATAACTTTTGAAATACAAATTAGTAACTGTATATACACACCATCATCAGAGCATAACAGTTATTCGTGGAACAGTTATAAACACCTGTTTCCAGATACAAACATAGTACACAGTGGAAAATATAATATTCTATAGCTAATTGTTGAAGCCTCCTGCTTCAAGCTCCTCCAGGTGAATCTGTAAAATCCCAACTTCTTGATTGCCCATACAAATTTGGGCACCCAAGAGTTTAGGGAAAACAAACAAAATAAGCCATGGGTCAGTCATGGGATTGGTGTGAGTAAACTCCAACCATTTGTTTAACATTCAAAAATCCTTTCGAAAGAAAAGATAATCGTAAGACCGATCCACACATAAACACGGATGGTTTTTCCCTTACGATAATCAAATCCGGTGATATTATAATAGTATCTACACCAGTAAATAAAAACATAGTGGAACGCTTGCATCTCATGCTCCATATATAATATAAAATCAAAAACCACATGGCGCTTATTGGAGATTGGATTCCGACTATGACAAGATATGGAACCACCTTCTGACTAGTGTACTCTAGAGGGGATATACTGGGGTTCAACAAGAACATCTTGCAACCCGATTATACATGGCTGGCCACTCATTTAACTTGAGTGTGCCGAGCATATTATCACCAACGTTTGTGATCAGCAACCGCTACCGAAAGCATACAACAACGAATAGAATAAGAAGCAAAATGAAATTTCTCTAGATCAGGTGATAATACCCCTAATGGGAATGGCCCACTTAGCCATGTTGCCTGCCCGATTTTTGTCATTTCCCGGGTGACGAGGCTTGAGGTCACGATTATCTTTTTAGATGCTTTCCATCATTTACTTTAAATGCCATATTGTCAGATCCGTCCATATTGACAACGAAGTGGTTTTCAGATATTAAATCTAATCCCGGTCTCTCCGTATTGACAACGGAGGTATAAAATAAACCACGACTATGATAGTCAGTTATTTAACCATTAAAGGAACATCCATACAATCAACAATCCTATTTCCAAATGGAAATTCTATCGTTCAAGCATCTAACAATACTGGTCCCTTTTTATATTGATTCCTTATTATATTATCAATTCCAATTCCCATTTCCCCATCTTCCATATCCCTTCAAAACTCGATTTTCTCTATCGATTCTTGGAAAACATTTCCAATATCACAATTTCTTTATTCGAGAAAATATCTCTTATCCCAGTTAGGAAACATTTCCATATATTCTCAAATTCTTGTTTTCTATATTTTAGAAAATATACGTTATTAACACTGGAAAATTTCCAATTATCATTTCTTAACTTCCTGTAATCCCAAATCATTTCAGTTTCTATACTTAGAAAGCATCTCTGATTTACTTTGGAAAACATTTCCAATTACTTTTTATTTGGTTAAATCGATGTTATATAAAACATCGTAATTATAACTTAATTCATTAATTATTCATTAACTAACCGTATCACTCCAATCCTTGCTACCGAACCTTAACCATTCCTCCGTCAATCATGAAGTCAATAAAGTTGAGGTATAATTACCTCTCAGACCTTAACAGAACAACATTCTCAACTTCAAAATTAGTCAAAGCTCACAACTTCAAATAACCTATCTCTTACGCAACTCTTAGATTCGGTTTAACAATCCACTTCCTTTACGGAAACATTGATTATAATAATAGCGTTATAATCCCTGCTTCCAAAATATTTTTAAATTAAAATATAACTTTAATTCATTAACTTAAATAAATAAATAAGTAAATGATAAATAATTTAAATAATTAAATCTTGATTAAAACGAAAAGTAAAAAGTACTTCCCTAAATTTGATGGAATCGAATTTCAATAAATAACTCTTTTTTGAATATTTTATATTCGATTAATATTCCGAGCTTCGAAATAAATCTACCATTTTAGGTTAAATCAAATTATCTTATAATTATTCTATTTGCATAAAATTTGCTTTGAAATTGTTATTCATTTTCAAATATGAATTCCTTATTAGGAATCTAACCTCGTTATCAAATCATCTTTCTTTTTATTTTGAAATATCATTTCAGTTCCATCCTAGTTACTTCGTAATCCCAAATCATTTTTATAAATTTCGGTTATAAAAAGGCTGTTAACCCCTTCCTATTTATATCAAACAATTCTAGTTTCCTTTTTAAGATGGATTCACAAAATTATACATTCCATAACTTCTGAAATCAATTTTATTTGATTTCTATAATTCCCTTTTTGTTTATTAATTTCAATTTAAAATAATATTATATTATCTCAAAGCATATAATTATATTTACATAACCATAAATATTGAAATATTAGTTTCTTAACATATTCTATAGATTCACACTAGATAGAGTTTAAATGTCTTTCTAAAATAAATCTTTTTAATGAAATTCGTCATAGTCGAATTTAAAATATAAATTATTGGGATTTTTCTCAAATTATTTTATATTCCAAACATTGGAATAAAATACGTTGTTTCTTTCGAACATGATTTCCCATTACTTATTCAAATTCCCATTTGAATTTCGTTTTTCCAAACTTCTATACTTTCCATACTTCTCAAATCAAATCTGTTTGATTTTGTACTTGCAAATAATATCTCAAATCCAGATTTCATTTTATAACATCTATTTAGAATTTCCATAGAATATCTCATTTTTATTCTGAACACTTGTTTATATTTTCTTTATAACTGTTAAGTTAAAAATATCATTTCAAATATCGATTTCAAAACTGATTTACAAATTTAAACTTGAATTTTCATTTCAATTTATCCAATGATAAATAATTCACTTAATCTATAAATTTATTTATAATTCAATTCTTGTTTTATCAATTTAAATTAAGTCCTTATTTCTAGTTGAATCGAAATTAAATTCCTATTTTGGAAATAAATTGCCTTTTTAAGTCTCCAATTTATTTTCAACAGTTGAAAATGATTTTCGGTATTTAAATACCAAAACACTAGGGATACGGTGATTCAAACACAACATAAACAATAACCGATCATATATCACAACAAATAAATAAAACAATAATAAAATGTTGAGGAATCCAGTTGGATCCCTCCAACCTGTTTCCCTGCATCCATAGATGTTAATAAACATAAATATCATTAATATGAATATCATGGTAAATAGAATCAATATTCAGTCATGGTTAAATATTTCTAACAAATCAATCATTTCAACTAATTAATCAACCGTTCATCCAAACAACCATCACATAGTATAAAGTTATTATATATAAACTTAAAACTCATTTATATAAAAATATAACGGGCCAAAATTAGTGGGTTTAGTCACATTGTTTTATAGTTGACATTTCTGCTATTATTTTATCATGAAATTCCAATAGCTTTATTTCCATCAAAATCGATTCCACAATGTAAACCTTGTCGCTATGTTTCCAATGTGACTGATTTCGTTTGATTCTGGTCACAGATGAATAAAGAATAGCCATTAAATATTTTATAAGTTATTATCATCATATATATAATTAAATCATTATCCTTAATTAATTTTATTAATCTACTAACCCTGGTTTAATTATTTAAAATCTTATCCAAATTTCCGCTGCTAATCTTCTATCCTCCATTCAAACAACTATTGTCAGATGCCTTCTTCCATTCTTCAATAAAACTCAGCACTCCATTCATTTTGAACACCATAATCCACACAGTGATCTTCTTGCCTTTAAAATATAAACACTGTCCCCTTCGCTATACCCTACTCATCTTTTTTTCCCACGGTTCGAAACCACACTGCACAATTTCATGGACATCTCACACTCACATTTAAATGGATTAAAGCATTCTTATATTAATTAACCATAATTAATTAATTTAAATCTTACATTGAAACCCTTCTCGTTCTTGCCAAATAATAGGGTCCGTCTATTTCCATCCCAGTAATTGCTCTTCACACCCCGGTAAATTTTTTTAAAATTCAATACTAATTATACCCTTTAATAATTTTCTAGATAACATGTTTAAGCTTATTGATTAAAACAAAAAGATACCAACATCTCCATTAAGTTTGTTCATTAAAAACATCATAATATTTCATTAATCTTTCATTAAGCTTCAATTCAAAAAGAAAATAACCCCTTTCATCAGTATAATCCATTCAGATTTTTATGTGAAATGTTTATGGTTTAGCTATATAAGTAAGGGAAAGATAAATTTAATCACAAATGCATATGGCATGGCCATTCCTGCATAACTTTTTTGTGTTAAAATCGCATTTTTTGTTTTGTTTTGAAATTTTGGGTTTTGAAAACGGGATGACAATGTATTGAAAAGAAAGGGGCAGTTCGGGTATAAACGGGGTGGGATGAGTAAATAGGGGGAGGTGACTTATTTTTTTAAATTTCTGGAGTGTGAAGAGTAAATAATGGGAGGTGAATAGACGGACCCGAAATAATAACTCCTGTAACCACAAAGTAAATCTGCTGCTTCAACGGCTTTATGGTGATACTTCAGCTTCATGTCCATCTTCCCAACTTACCAACGCAATACCTCCTAGCTCAAGAAAGAAAAAAGAAAGTCACCAATCAACCTTCGAAGCCCCATCCTATACTTGCCAGAATAAACACCACAAAATCAAAAAAAACAAAACATCTCCAATCTTTCCCATTAATCGCGTGGTTCCACAATCCTTCTGGAAAAAACCTATTTCCTTCTTCACTTACACAACCAAGAAAATACTGAACTCCTTCATGTATCAGGGCCGACGACTTCCATCCCTTTTCACCTTCAGCTGAAAACAATGGCCAAGCCACCGCTCAACTCCTCATAATGATCTCTACCTCGTCGTCGCCTCCCTGGTGAACTCGAAACCCTCAACATTCAACCCGCAGCACCATCAGAGACCGCGGCTTCAGCTCAAGCTCGACGCTACAGTAGAAGGCGCAACATTAAAAACTTCAGATCCCTCAAAAGAAAATTCACGCAGCTGCCAAATAAACCCACAAATCCAAATATAATGGTAAAACTTGGATTGATGCTTGAATCGTTTGAATTCACAAACCCTAAATCTCGCTGTTACCAATTTACAGCAAACGAAATCTTGCCGAACTCACTTGAAAGCTATACAGGGAAGAAGCTAATCAAAAACGGAAATCAATAAATGAATTTGCCCTAAATTTCATTCATATCTCGAATTTACTTGAGTTTTGAAAGAAATATTTCTCGTGTTATTTGTTTCAGTGGAGGCTCGACTTGTTTTGACCAGAGAGAAAGAAACGAAAGTGTTAAGGGTCATCTGATGTTTTATAATTAAAGAGTAAGGAATATACTCGGAATATTCTTACATTATTTACGGTAATGTGTTTTATATTGGTTCAATCACATACGATCTTAGTTTGCGATGAAATTGGATCTCCTAATATAGTTTGACATTTTAGATCCAATGAAACTTGTTTCATCGAGATCCGAGTCCTTTTGAAATAATAGCGTATTTTTAAATATTAAAAACCATTAATTTATTCACGTTTATTTTTTATACTCACATAACAACTCCAATTGGTTCGAAATGTAAAATCTCACAATAATTAATATTCTGGACACGATAGAACTGGTTTCATCGAAAATGGAGGTCGTTTGAATAATAGCCCTTTTTAAGGGTCCAATTTAAACTAAAATAAATCAATTTTAAAATACCTCAACATAATAATAATAAAATATTGCAATCGGACATATTCAGGTAGAATATTATACAGTATCAAAATAAAATGCTTGTGGTTGAGTTTCAAACCAAATCGATATTAAATATATTAAAAAACCCCTTTATTTTATATAATAAATCGCTATATTTTAATAACGAATTCCATAGCGACTATTTGAAAATTTGATTTGGGCATAAGTCACAATCTATAAGATGAAATCCCAATTTTTCACGTCCATTAGAAAAATATAATCAAATAGATCCAAACGTTTCTTGTTTCAATCAAATCCGACTTATATTGGATTATGTTTATTCAGTTGGAGTTTAAAACGTAAATTACGAACTACCACGACTACTTCGAGCTCGTTTTAAATTTAATACATTCACCATTCATTTAATAATTAAATTTGTTATTATAATCCAATATAATATTCCATTTTAACATTTAGTACAATTTAAATGTTCTGAATTTACTATCCCAAAATCTGGGTCGTTACATAATAAAATTAAATAGCTATAGTATTATTTAGGGGTTCCAACAATTAGAATTAGGGTAATTAAATGAGACTGATATAAATGGTGTTTAATATGTCGTCTGATTCCTTAGGAAATTAGATTGTTATAGTCATTAATAGCATAAAACCATCATGATAATAAATGGAATTAAAGGGGATTTAATAGGCGTTAATGGTCGTAGTGAATACTAAATCTAATAAGGAAATAAATAAAAACTAGAGTTTAAATCTTAGGAAATCATCCTCATCTTATTCTAGATTAATTCTAGAAACAATAACCTTAATTAATTAATAAGAATTGGACTTAGTAGGCTAATGATGCAAGGTGAGTTGCATTATTCGACAAAAGTCTGCACTTTCCAACAGTCAGATATATGTACAACTGATGTGATATATCATTAACCATAGCGATCTGCGATGATAAGTAATTGTGTAGCATGAATTATCCTAAAGGCTTACTTTATGTGTTGAGGTATTAAGTGGCTATAGGACCCACCTCCCTTCCGAAAGAAGAAATAAAAAAAATTAATAGTGTGGCCTACTTTGGGATTATATGTATTAAGTAGTCGAATTCACCTATTCAGTATTAAGTGATTGGACTCCCTATCCCCTTAATGGTGGAGTCATAGGGTCCACCCTTAAAAGGTATTAAGTGACAGATTAGCTCACCTCCCTATAAATAAAAAGTATTTATGGAAAATTGGGTGCGAGATTGATAATCCCTACTATAATCTGATTTCTCTAAGTAGTAAGTGACTGAGTTAAAGTCCGTCAATGGATAAGGTATTAAATGTCAATAGGATTGTCTATCCTATGAGAAGTACTAAGTGACTAAGTGATTACCTAATAATATTAGCTAGATAGTGTTAGATCCAAAAATGGCTCTAACACGCAAATTGTCTGAATAATCAGAGATTAATATCTAGAATTGCAAGAAAAACACAAAAAACGCACAAGATTTACGGTGGTTCGGCGTTAACGAGCATATGTCCACTTTATATCTATGATTATACGTAAGATTCAAGTACAACCAATAATATCTCTCTCAATCTCACTTTTACAACGGTGATTCACTCAATAATTTCGAGCTAAGACTGATAAGAAATAATTGAATAGCAGCAATGGTGGAAACAACACTCCAAACTGCCAAAAGGATCTTGAAAAAGCCAAGTGATAGGCTATTTATAGGTGATATTTGCAGGCGGATCGTAGTCATACGTGGAACAAATCCCGAGGATCTCGGACTGGTTCGTGAGTGGATGGAGAAATGGTCAAAATGGCCGTTATGGACAAGTTTCAGGAGATCCGGGCCTTTCGAGTCGTGGAAGACTAGTTCGCTGCTTCCATTCTTTGGCCGTGAGGAGCAGATCGTGGAGCACTGGAGTGGGCGGATCGGGTCGCTATAAGTGGTCATGATCGGGGGTCGTGGTATCAGCATCACGAGCCGTTGAAGATGGGGCGATCGCGATCGAGTCTCTGGTGGATCGGTGAGTGAGGCTCCATATTGTCTTTGTGTATGAGTCTTGGTGGCTTGATCCAAAAGCTAGCCAACATTTTGCCACCTCGAAGTATGTTTTATCGGATATGGAACATGCTTCGAAATTACCGAGCTATCTTTTCATGAAACGATGTGAATCAAAAATCGTGTTTGTCTGAAACGTCATACTACTTCAGGAAGTTGTGTTCTTTGAATGGTATAAATACCAGATTAAATCATCAATCGTTTCTTTGTTCATCGGGTAATTTTCATCTCTTGGATTTCAGAGGATATCGCCATCGACCCATTAAGTAAATTTTCTCTTTTTTTTTAAACTCGGGTCGTTGCAATATGTTGCGATCGGGATGGTCACAACGAGCCCATGTTCGAGTGGGTCGTCTGCTGTACTGCGATGGGCCTTCATGAGCCTTCGTGGTCCAAGTATTTTCACGGGTCCGAATAGGACAAAACTGGGGAGACGAACGGTCATCAAACTATCTATATAAGCCAGCCGCCTCCTTCTTCCTTTTCTTCCTTCTCTCTTCCGTTGCAGCCGCCGCTAATTTTCCCGCAAAAACCCTAATTTAGCTTTCCAAAAACCAAGATTTTCTTATAATTAAAAGGTAACGGTGTTAGGCTTACTTCCCATTTTGTTTGGTTTCTTTTCTGTGCCTCTTTATTTCCCTTAAATTTTCATTAATATGGTGATAGTGATGGTGAGAGCTTTGGGTTTGGCGATAGTGGTAATGGTTTCAATTTCGTGGATCTATGAATTGAGAGGAGAAACAAGAAGGGAGACGATGTAGAAGAGCAGGGCGTCTCATGGAAGGGGTTACCACTCGGGTCGTGGTGACAGTGGGATGGAGGAAAGTGAGATGGAGTTGGTGTTAATACGAACAGCGGATCGGGTCATGAATCGTTGGGGGAGTACTGGCTCGTGGAGTCATGGAGTGGAATGGATCGGGGGTCCTTTCCACGAGCCGTCCGGGTAAAGGGGAATCGTCATGAACCGAATCGTTCCACGATCCATAGCACAGTTCACGATGCTCCCTCACTGGCTTAGCTTGTCAGCGATCTGACACCCACGATCTGATCCCTGTCCCAAGCACTGGCATCTGTACTGCGACCCGATCCCCAAGATTTCAACGAACCAACTTTATTAACGATCTCATGCATATATTATCTAAAGAACACTGTGCAATATATATCAATGGACAGATAGGTTAGAGCCTTCAAGATGAACTTTCCGAATTGAACAAAAGCATGACTTTACAGCATATTTATTATGCTTATCCAATTCACTTTGTGATTTTATTTTCCAGGATTATACACACTTGCACACACCAGCACTTGCACACACACATGGTTCACGGGTAACTGCATCATAATCCGTCATGTTTACTCACCAAAACAGCTATTTCAGATAGACGTTCCTCAAGAATATCCGAAATGAAAGCAGACATGGAGTCTTCGAAATTCCACAATCCTGACGTGCTTCCGTCAGGCTCAGACTGGAGTAATTCTGGCTCCGAATATGAGACAGATACAGAATCGAATTCTACTGAGAGTACATCGCTTGAGGAGGAGGAGGACGAAGATGACCGAGCTCCTGATGAAATTCCTGGTGTTGAGGAAGTTGAGAAAAAGAAGCTCACTGATTCTCTAGTTTCCAAATTAGACGACATAAATCTTAAGAAAATATGTTTGAGACATGGGATCCCTTGGGACGATGTTAAGACTCCAGGAAGTGAGGATAGACCTCATTCTGCCCCACCAGGGTACATGACCTTCAGTAGGCTAATGTGATGGGTAGGTGCTATTCCTCCATTTTCACCAATCGTTGTTGAGACCTTAAGGCGATTATGCATTGCCCTTATGCAACTTCATCCAAACGCGTACGCGGCTTTATACACTTTATGTGTTGCGTATGCGGAGATTCTACAGATGGAGCTCACCTTCAAGGACTTAAAATTCTATTATCTCTTCAAACACCGTTCCACAGCAACTCTAAACCTCACTTTCTTTGAATCGGTAGCCAATAGGAAGGTTTTATCGGAGGGTCACAGTAACATAGGGGATCCCAAAGCTGGTTGGTTCTACATAAAACACCAGGCTAGGTGTGCGAGGAAGTGGCTAAAGTCAAGTAAGCCTTAGGTCTCTAGATGCATGACCTAATTACATAATCAAAGCGCTAACATGTTTCTTTTCTCTATGCAGATCATGTTTTCCCGAAAATGGAAGGTTCGGTATATGATGATCGACGGTCCTGCCTTCTCATAAGCACATCCTATTTCTTAAAAATCAAGAGATGTATCACTGACAAGAATCTTCACAAGCACCGCCTTTTGGATATGAGGTTTGGGATTGGCTTAGCTGGTAAGCCTTATGCCGGGGAGTCTAGCAGCATGCCCCAGCTGAGGGAGAAGGACCCACAGAAGCCGCAAAAATTGTTGAAATTCCTAAAAGTCCTTCACCTCTGACCGATCAAGATGATGAGGATTTAAATATGTATAAAGAGGGTGATACTCAGGTCAGTGAGCTGGAAGATAACAATTCCTCTAAGGGATAGTATCCCGCTAAGACTCCACCACCACTCGAACCCTCGTTAATAAATGAGCAAATACGTGAGGGTTTAGAAAAGATTCCCTTGCCCAATGACCTCTACACTTCCGGAGATTTTGGAGGGGAACCATTCTTTCCTACCTCTGAGGGGGAAACCTCTCCTGCAAAAGATAAAGAGACTGCACAGACAAGCCAAGCTTTGGGCCCTGGTCTGTTAGGGGGATTATGCGGACACACACATACACCACATGCACCACTTATCACGACACTTTTGCATTAATCATATTCGTGATCTTGATTTCTATTTACTATTCTTTGCAGGAAATATGTCTCATCGTCATTCTTATTCTTACCGCGCTCTTCGCGAGAGTACTCCCAGGCTTTCTTCCATGTTCGAGCATGACCGCAGCGGTAGTCCTGGGAGGGATTGTCAAAGACGTTCTGATTCCTATCAACCTCAGTCTCCGCGCTCCCGCTCTCCTACTAGCAGGATCTTGGGAAATCCCATAGTTGCCAATCACTACATGCTAAGGGCAAAGAAATTCCTAAGGCTCCAACTCCTCCAAAAGGCTTACCTCCCCATGGCAAATCTTCTAAAAAGCCCCATAATCCCAAGGGCAAACAGAAAGAACCGAGTAAAGGCAAAGAGCAGGAGAAAACAACTCTCGTTTCTTCGGGTCAACGACTGTTAGAGTCCTCTACTATGCAAGAAGTGGCCTTGGCTCCTGACCCTAAGGCAAAACTGGAGCGCTTGCGGAAGCAATTTCCTGAACTCTATTTTGAGAGGATGGTCTTTGTCCTAGACCTAGAGTCGGTTCCTGAGAATTGGGATGACGAAATTGTGGGACGCGTCACCCACGTAGCCAAGCAGTATAGGGTGATGAAAAAACATGCTAAGAATCTTTCCGATGTGATCCGTACCTTAGAGACGGATGCGGCTAGGGTGAGGGTAAAAATTGATAATGATGCCAGGGCCAGCAATAAAGCAATAAAAGATCTTGAGGATACACAGGCCCTTCTTGCAATAGCTCAACGGGATGCTAACAACTTTAAGACTGAGCTAGAAAATTCCTAGAAGCGCTTCCATCTCGAACTTGATTCAAATAATCAAGAGCGCGTGGCCTTAAAGAAGGAGGTAGAGGACCTAAAACTTGCTAATGCTGAATTGAAGGCTGCACAAGATCGACTCGCTACAGAGAGGGCAGCTTGGGAAAAGGAGAAGACGAGCTTAAACGATAGGCTCGCTCATGCCAAGGAGCGAGTAGCTCTTTCCGAGATTAATGCAGACACTGCTCTTGAGTCGGCCTCCTCTGCTACTGCTAATCTTGCTGCAGCCGAGAAAGAAATAGGAGGGTTTGAAGAGCTACTTATGGACTTTTTTGCTCAGGTTATTCGCACCTGAAACATCTCCTGGATCCAATATTATAACATCATTCTGGCTAATGTCTGGGATATGATAGTCGATGGAGAGAAGCAGCGGTTAGGGGTTAATGAGATCGACGAAAGCAAATTTATGGAAACTTTCCTTAAGGGTGGAGAGCCTGAGGCCTTGGTAGAAGGTAGATGTATGATTCGAGAGGCCATGGATAAAGAAAAAACCGATCTCAAGGGCAAAAATCGATGAGGGATCTAGTTCAGCACCGGAGCTTAAAACTTCTAAAGTCGAGGAAAATGATCCCGACGATCCCTTGATCTCTAAAATTCCAATCCCTCCTGCCATTGGGGCTTCCACTGCGGCTTCGGCTGAAGGATCAGCGGAAGGAATCTCCACATTTTCTCCATAGTTTGTCAAAGCTACTATAACTTTTCGTCGCTATGCTGAGCAATCCATTGAAGGGACCACGCTTTCTCTCAAACTAATAACTATTGCTTCTCGTAATATAGGTGTCAGGTCTACCAAGAAGGTTACAAAGAAGCCGACGGATGTCGAGAAGGTTGGTGTGCCTCCAGTCACTGAGGTCACTCCTGAAGATCCAAAGCAGCCCGAAACTGAGATAACTAAGGAAACCATTAAAGCTTCCAGCAAGGGTGCCACAAAGGTTGCTGAAATTATTGGGGCCTTGGATGATATTGATGATGGCCACGAGGATGAAGAGGAGGGGATAGACATCATGGGAGAAACCAAAGATCCTGAGCGTGAGACTTTGACCGAGATGAAAGCGAGGAGGGATAAGCAGTTGGCTTTGAAAATAGAGGAACAAGAGCCTCTAAATGTGCCTCCTATCACTGCTGCTGATCCCAAAACGGGGTTGATCATAAAGTTCCCCTCTAAGTCGATAACTTCGCAGCTTGCAAGCCAGTTTACCAACCTTCCAGTGGATCCTCCTTCCGACAAAAAGAAGAGGAAAAAGCATGATTAAGCCGATGTTGACAAGGAGGAGGAGACGGGGAAGAAAAAGAAGGAGAAGAGGCTGAGGTCGTCCCCGAAGCCCAAGTAGTGCTAGTTTAATTATGCCTTTCTTTTTAGTATTTCCGCTGGCCTTATTATGTAGCTGCGAGTATGGCCCTCGCCTTTTGCTTAGTTTTATTTTGTAAATCCACACTTAGTAAATGAAAATCTGTTTCTTTTGTATCATCGCATACCTGCAAATTTATCATATCTGCAAAGTTTATCATTCTAAATCACAAACATTAAATATAATCATAAGTAATGTTGATAATCGCAACTAGCATTAAAGTCATAGATGATAATCGTTGAAAAGTTCGTGTGCTAAGTAAACGTGAAGTATACACAAATGCGAAGTGTTGTATGAGTATGCCCCCAATCAATCATCATTATAATGCCTGGCCAAGGCTTATAGAGGATTTATTAGAGTTACACTTTGGTTGCCCCTCATGTCCGGAAATGAGGGGGTCAGGCTCAGATTTCATTCTCGTTCCCGATCCTGCAGCGGGATAGGAGCCCTTAAGCGGCATTTAGTTGAAACGCCTTTATACTCTCCTGTCGTATGCCCAGGATAGTGTTCGAACTCAGCTTTCGGTTTGTTCCCCGATCCTTCAGTAGGGTAGGAGTTCTTTTGCGGCGCCGAGTCTCCAACGCCTTTATACTCTCACGTCGAATACCAAGGGTAGAGTGTTAGTCGAGACGGTCTTTAAAATCATGATGCACCTTCACATCTCGCGGACAATTTGTTTCCTTGTCCTATGTACCTCTTCTCAGGTCTTGAGAAGTAGAGCTTCGATGATTGTATCGTTTACTTTATCGCCTTCTCGATACCCTGCATATTGTTAGTAATTAAGTAATAATATAGTAAGTAAAGGTGCGATAAAAGTAAATGGCACACGATATTTTATAGTGGTTCGGTCGAATCATGACCTACGTCCACTTTATAATCTTTTGTTCATATAACCGGACTGTTCTAGGCAAGTCAAGCCTTATTACATTGTCTTATAAACAAAAGAATAAGAATTATAGTTTCACGTCAAATAGTGCCGCAAATGCTGGGCATTCCACACTCTGGGGATTTCAATTCCGTCCATGGTCATTATCTTGAAGGATCCATTATCAAGCCTCCGTAGGATGGCATAGGGTCCTTCCCACTTCAGCCCCAAATGCACTGGGGGTGGAAAGATACGCTTTAGAACCAAGTCTCCGGGTTCAAAGGTTCGAGCTCAGACTCTTTTGTTGTAGTACCGAGCAACTTGCTGCTTGTGCCTCAAGGCACGTAGATCCGCCTTGTCTCTCTTTTCTTCCACTATATCTAGGGATTCGAGAAGCATCTCGTTATTAGTCATTAGGTCGTAATAAGTGACCCTGTGGGATGGTACTTCTAGCTCTACTGGGATGACTGCTTCCGACCCGAAAGCAAGGGAGAAAGGAGTTTGCCTGGTAGCTGATTTGAAAGTTGTTTTATAGGCCCACAGTGCCAAAGGTAGCTCATCGAACCACATGGCCTTGGCCTGCTTCAGTTGCTTCTTCAAAATGGACTTGATTACTTTGTTTGCCGCTTCTACCTTCCCATTTGACTGTAGGTGTGCCACAGCCGTGAACCTCTTCTCGATATGGTATCTTTGACAAAAATCTCGGAACTCAGAGCTGTCGAATTGGGTTCCATTATCAGTTATGATAACCTTCGGGATTCCAAACCAACATATGATATTTCTTAGGACGAAGTTGATCACCTTCTTGGTTGAAATCATTGTCAGCGCTTCTGCTTCAACCCATTCTGTAAAGTAATCAATGACCACTATAGCAAACTTTGCTCCACTCTTCGCTAGGGGGATTCCGATAATATCAACTCCCCACACCGCGAAAGGCCACGGACTCAACATTGTCTTTAATTGGTTAGGATGTGCCCTGGAGACCTTTGATATTTTCTGGCATGTGTCGCAGTGTCGAGCATACTTAGCTGTATCCTTATTTACAGTGGGCCAAAAATACCCATATCGTAGTATCTTCTTTGCCAGTGTTTGTCCTTTAGTATGGTCGCCGCATTCTCCTTCGTGAACTTCTTTTAATACCCTTTCTATATCATCGTGGGATATACACCGGAGGAGCAGCATCGAGAATCCTTGCCAATATAGAACATCACCTTGCATGACATATCGCGAAGCTTTCCGAATCATGACATGTCTCTCACTTTTCTTGATTAGGAGTGTCCCACTGACTAGGAAATTCTTCAAGGGTGTCATTCATGACTCCCTTTCTGGCTCAGTCACCAGCACATGATCAATTTCCATCTGATCAATGCTTGGAGTCTGAAGTGTTTCTACCGGGACCATCTCCGTGTCCTCGGGGTTATCAGAACTAGCCATTTTGGCTAGCTTATCGGCCCTCTGATTCTACAATCGAGGGATGTGTGTAATGCTATAATGTTCTAAGCTACTCAACATTTCCTTTACTTTCTTTAGATATGACACTAGTCTCGTCCCTTTAGTTTGGAATTCCCCATTGACCCGATTCACAACTATCTTCGAATCACAGAAGATACCCAGCTTTGTTATTCCCAACTCCTTGGCAAGCCTAAGCCCAGCGATCAGGGCTTCATATTCCGAATCGTTATTTATGGCGTGGAACTCCAACCTTAAAGCATAATATAATGATCGTTTTTCAGGGGTTTCCAATACAATTCCTGCACCTGATCTTCTATCATTCCTGGCTCCGTCGGTATATAGTCTTTATGCTTTAGGGTCAAGGAGTTGTTTTGGGGTGTCAATTTCTTCACTCACTTCATTATCTTCAGGCATGGTAAATTCTGCTATAAAGTCTGCCAGTACTTGCCCCTTATCGATCTTCGGGGCTGGAAGTTTAGGTCAAACTAACTCAATTCAATATTCCATTTTAATAGCCTTCTCGATGCCTCGGGTTTTTGCAATACTTGTCTTAGCGGATGATCCGTATATACTGTAATGGGATGAGCGTGAAAATAGTGACGAAGTTTCCTTGATGCGATTAGCAAGCTATATGCAAGCTTTTCTATCTTTGGATAATTTCGCTCTGCGGCCGCTAACTTCTTGCTTACGTAATACATGGGCCTTTGAACTTTATCCTCTTCTCTTACCAAGGCTGAACTTATAGCATGGGATGATACTGCCAAGTATACGAACAAATCCTCATGATCCACTGGCTTTGACAGTATCGGGGGTTTTTCCAAATGATCCAATAGGTTCTAAAATGCTTCCACACAATCAGAAGTCCATTTAAAGCTGCGATTGCCTCGCTTGATCAGATCGAAGAATGGGATGCATTTATCTGTAGCTTTGGAGATGAATCTACTCAACGCAGCTACTTTTCCAACGAGGCTCTGCACATCTTTGATTTGCCTTAGTTCCTGAATGTTTCGGATTACTGTAATCTGATCTAGATTGATCTCAATTCCATGCGAACTAATAATAAAACCTAAAAACTTCCCAGAAGCAATTCCAAACGAACACTTCAAAAGGTTGATCAGACTTTACTAGCATATACCTCTATCATCTTCCCAATCTGGTTATAAAACATTCTATTTACCAGCCTTTGGTAAGTCGCTTCGGCGTTCTTTAGGCCGAAAGGCATCACCACGTAACAGTATAATCCCAAATCTATGATAAAGCTGGTATGTTCCTGATCTGGAACATGCATGGGAATTTGGTTATATCCAGAATAAGAGTCCATAAAGGAGAGGAGCTCGTGACCTGTCGTTGAATCCACCAATTGGTCAATTCTAGGAAGTGGAAAGCTATCCTTCAGGCAAGCCTTGTTCAAGTCGGAGAAAACGATATATGTACGCCATTTTCCATTCGCCTTTTTTACCAAAACCGGGTTTGAAATCCAATCCGAGTAAGTCAAATCTCTGACAAACCCGTTGCTCCTCAACTTCTTCTTTTAAGGCAGCCGACCTCTCTGGGCCCAGCATTCGCCTTTTTTGCTTGACGGGTGGATGCTTCGGATTAACACTCAGTGAATGGCGCATGATTGATGGAGATATGCCACACATATCAGTGTGAGTCCAAGCAAACACATCCAGGTTGTCCTTCAGAAAGTTGGTTAGTTCCTTTGCATGAACAGGGTCCAACTGGGACCCGATCTTTAAGACCTTCGCTGGGTCATTATCATCGATCGGAATGTCCTCAGTTGTTTCGTTAGGAGTCGCCATTCTGCCCCCGGGTTCCTCGTCCTCTTTGGGATCTATATCCTCGGGTAGTTCCTTTGGCAGCTCCCTTGGAACTGTCTTTAATTGCTATGTTGTATTCTCCTTTGCAGGCGGAGAAGTATCCTTTGGGTCGATATTTAATCCCTTGAGTAAAAATTTCAATTCTGTTACATAGCAAGCTCTTCCTGCGACTTGATTTCCCCTAACTAGTCCCACTCTTGCATTTGTCGGGAATTTTAACAATAGGCACCAGGGCGCGATACAGGCCCTGAATTCTGCTAGGACCTGTCGACCCAGGAAAGCGTTATAAGGAGACTCAATATCCAACACTACAAATGTAAGGATTCTCACTCTCCGGCGATCTTCCTCTCCCAGAGTGACCGGCAAATCTACATATCCGATCGGGGATGTTGAGGCTCCGTTGAAATCGTGTATCCATCCATCACAGGGCTTCAAATATTTCGATTCCAATTGCATCTGATCGAATGTTTTTTGAAGAGTATATTTACCGAGCTTCCATTGTCCACCAAAACTTTGTGGACTAATGCGGGGCCAATATTTGTGGTGATCACCAAAGGGTCCTCAGTAGGGGAATGAATTCCAACGTTATCTCTATTGCGAAAGACGACATCATCAGACATAATTTTTTGCTGTTTCACCGGGGCTACTACTTCAGGATTACTGCACTCCCCTACTTCAAGATGTTTGGCTGCATTTACATATTGATCCATTGCCCTAAAGCTGTGTCTAGCAGGATGAGGTCCTCCTACTATAGAGTTAATGACAATGTTCTTTCCTTTTTGTTGAACGGTGGGTCTGGTGGCAGGTTGATTCTGATTCGGGGGTTGTCCAACTTGCCCCCTGTCTCTCGGCATAATCTTATACTCGTCCAACTTTCCCTTATGAAGTAACTTCTCAACAACATACCTCAAATGTCGGCATTCGTTGGTGGAGTGTCTGTGGGTTTGATGGAAAAGACAGAACTTCTCCGACTCTTGTTTTTTCTCTGTAGAATCCCTAGGTGGGGGCCTCTTATACTGGAGGACGTTGTAAGTATCCATAAAGATATTTTCTAAGGTATCATTTAATAGGGTGAAACTCTCGAATGGCCAGTATCGAGGCCTCTTCTATGAGTTATTTACTTGATTCCTCCTCTTGTTACCGTTCCCAGATTGACGGCCATTCCCCTGGTTTTTATTCCCTACGTTCACTTCCACCTTTCCAGAGTTGTCCCCACTTTGTTTGATAGCCACATTACTCTGTATGTCTTCCTTGCCAGTGGCCTTCCTCTTTCGATTGGCATAAATCTCTTCTTGACGCAGGCGGATGTTGGCTTTTCGTAGAATGTCTCCCTGGTTAGCGGTGGTTTGCCGGCCAGGTATTTTCCAAACTCTGTATCCTTATCCACTCCGTCGATCAAGGCCATCAAAACAGTTTGTTCGTGGAGATGTCTAACCTCTTTGACTGTTGGATTAAAGCAATCTAGATAGGATCTCAAAGATTCGTCCGGGCGTTGCTTTAATGAGGGATAATTCGATGACATTCTTAGTTCTATGAGTATGCAGTCGGAACTGATTCATGAACTGTTCTCTTAATTCCTTGAAATTGGAGATCGATCGCGCTGGCAAACGAGTAAACCACATTAACGTCGTATCCTCTAGAAATATCGGGAATGCCTTACACTTGACAGCGTCTGAGGCGGAAGCTGCATTCATGTACCATGAATATCTCATTAGGTGCTGGACTGGATCCGCCCTTCCTGCATAACGGTTCATAGGTCGTATGTTAAATTTCCTTGGGAATCAAACCTCCAATATGTCATCAGTGAAGGGCGTATGGATGCGGCCTATACCCCAATCTTCATTCCTTTGTCCGCGACTTTCTACCATCATTTTTTTGATCATGGCTTCGACATCTGCATGGATCAGGGTAGATTCAGGATCAGCACTTCTTGCCCTACGGGCCCCTCCAGCATTTCTTTGACATGCTGCTGTAAAGTCTGGGGCCTGAGAAGAACTCCATTTCTCCTTGGGAATCGAGCCTCCAATATGTCATCCGTGAAGGGCGTATGGCTGCGTCCTATACCCCAATCTTCATTCCTTTGTCTGTGACTTTCTACCATCATTTTTCTGATCTTGGCTTCGACATCTGCATGGGTCAGGGTAGATTCAGGATCAGCACTTCTTGCCCTACGGGCCCCTCCAGCATTTCTTTGACATGCTGTTGTAAAGTCTGGGGCCTAAGCAGAACTCCCTTGCCCCCTATTGCTGCAGTCAATCACGCGACGAGCGGGAGGAATGGGTTGATTCTGAGCAGGGTCGACGATGTCTCCATTCCTAGGTGGTAGAGCGGGCTCATTTAAGTTACGGTTATTAGTTCCCTGATTAAGCGCCTCTTCTTCTCGAGAAGGAAGTGACCCAAATCGAAGTTGCTTTGTGTTCTCAGCCCTTTCTAATGGGGGCCATCGTCGGTTTCTTCGAGGCTCTTCGGACGAGGATGAGTATTCTGGGGTAAAAGGATGGACTGCTGGGGGTGTCCTCTTCCTTTGGATATCATCAATACACTTGTCTAAGGCAGTGATATTTTGTTACAACAAGGAGCTTTCTTGTCTTTGTGCTACCAACTCATCATTCGTCCTATCCAACATTTCAATGATGCGAGAGAGATCTCCTTCAGTAGCTGGGGAAGAGGGGTTGAACTGGTTATCAACATCCTCTCTTTTACACAAGGAACCCGAGCCAGGTCGAGCAGAAGTACCGGCACGAGCAAAACAAGCCATAATTTCCTTCCTAGGTCGAGTAGTGGTCTGATTATCATTTCGGGTCGTAGTCTCCCTATGCTGATGGCTCGTGGTACCCTCTTGGCATCGGCTCGTGGTGGTCCCCTGAGGTCGGATCGTGGTAATGCTAGTAGGGGGATGGAGGAGTTGTCCAGGGATTTGGTCGTTACACCCTCAGCCAATTGAGTCGCGTTACCACCACCGGGTCGGGTCGCCCCCTCCTCACCACGATCCGGAGAGTCCACGTCGACCTGCTCTTGAAAGCTATCTTCATGAGCTTCATTGGTAGCTTCATCGGGTTGAGAAGCTCGTGCATCCTTTGATTTCTTTTCAACCATAATACTTTGAATTTGCTGAGTTCTTCAAAAATCAAAACAGTGAAGATTCAGACTATCTTCTTCGGACTTGAGTATCCAAACAGTAGAGTGATAACCCGATATGCTGAGACTTCAATTCTCAATGAAAGCACCAAAATGTTAGATCCAAAAATGGCTCTAACACCCAAATTGTCTGAATAAGCAGAGATTGATATCTAGAATTGCAAGAAAAACACAGAAAACACACAAGATTTATAGTGGTTTGGCGTTAACGAGCCTACGTCCACTTTATATCTATGATTATACGTAAGATTCAAGTATAACCAATGATTTCTCTCTCAATCTCACTTTTACAATGGTGATTCACTCAATAATTTTGAGCTAAGACTGATAAGAAATAATAGAATAGAAGCAATGGTGGAAACAACACTCCAAATTGTCAAAAAGATCCTGAAAAAGCCAAGTGATAGGCTATTTATAAGTGATATTTGTAGGCGGATCGTGGTCATACGTGGTACAAATCCCGAAGATCTCGGACTGGTTCGTTAGTGGATGGAGAAATGGTCAAAATGGCCATTATGGACAGGTGTCAGGAGATCCGGGCCTTTCGAGTCATGGAAGACTATTTCGCTGCTTCCATTCTTTGGCCGTGAGGAGCAGATCGTGGAGCACTGGAGTGGGCGGATCGGGTCGCTATAAGTGGTCACGATCGGGGGTCGTGGTATCAGCATCACGAGCCATTGAAGATGGGGAGATCGCGATCTGGTCTCCAGTGGCTCGGTGAGTGAGGCTCTATACTGTCTTTGTGTATAAGTCTTGGTGGCTTGATCCAAAAGCAAGCCAACAGATAGTAACACAGGGGTCCATCGGGGAAAGGTCATAAATGAAGAATAGTCATCTTCCTAGCCTGTAGGTAATAAGTTATTGCTTACTATCTCTCACCTCATGCGGGTTTTTAGGAATATGCGTGAATGGGGGAAGCCTTAAATTAGTAGGACTTAGTTGTCAATGTCCTCTAAATTATATTAGTATATAGTAAACCACCTTGTAAGGTATTAAGTGGTCAATGGATTCCCCCTAGTTGTAAGTGATAATAGGGATGCACTCTTTTGTTATATTATTAATGAGGTCATAAGTGGCTATATAGAAATAACACACCTCCTTTAGTAGGGTATTGAGTAGTTTGAGATCCCACCTCTTAGTTTTGATGTTTGTTTGAATGGTGATTTAATGGCTTCATACTAATGCGTAAAAGTTCTATCTTAGAATTACGATAACATTATTTTTGAGAAGTGCTAGCTTGGCATGGTAGTTGATCGTCGTGGGTAATCTTACCAAGGTTGGGTTATAATTACTAGCCTTGTTAAACATATGATTCAGGTGGAACTAAATGGGATGTGTTTGTGTATTGTAAACAGTGTTATACATTTTCTACTCACCAGGACCTATTGTTCTGGCTTCCATCCTCATAAAAACTCTCAGGTTTATCTTGGGGAAGGCAGGTGTTCACAAATAGTCAAGTTTGGTTTTCTGTTCTTGTTCTCTTATGCACGGTATTGAGGTAGTGCCTTACTTTTAAGGTAGTTGTCTTAGTCGATACGTGTTATCCTATCTTGTTTCCACTATGAGTTAGCTTTATTGTACTCTGATTGTACTCACAATCATTATTTGCAAGTACTAGATTTATACTCCTGATACTTGAATGGGTTTGAGTTTTGATTTTTGTTGCAATTCAAGCTCAAAATGTATGAGGTGTTACATTAGGTATCAGAACAAGGTTCAGATGATCAAAGAAATTAATAAATTAGGATTTAGTGAGAAAATGTATTCGAACTTTTTTTGAATTTATCTGGTCTTTAGCTCTTGGCTCTAAATAATTTAAACGATGAGATAGCCGTGAACCTATTTATCGAAGATAGGTTTATAACAACTTGGAGTTAGAAGTATTTTAGGTTCAAGTTTTTGGCCAACCCCGAATTTCCCCACTGCGCGTTTGGTAATTTGTCTTGAAGAGCATGAGGATGACATATGGTGAATCTCATATATCTGAGCTTAATGAATGGACGAAAAGCTAGCTACAACTAAGATAGTCATGATTTTCGGTTTTTAGTTCCGTTTGGGGGTTCCAATAGAAAACTTTTTCTTGGTTTCAAAGCCAAAATGGGAAATTCATTTTAATATATCATATTAGTCCAAAAACAACTAGAGGTATATCCATTCAATGCTTCATTATGAAATCTAGATATTCTTTTGTTAGAAACTATTCCTTTGAGTTCTTGGTCTTATATTCGGGAGAAACTTTATTTCAAAAAAATGTTTTGAAAAAGAAGAAGGGTATTAAAATTTTAATTTATTTTATAAAAAATAAGTTTTATGTAAGTTGATAAATTTTAAATTATAAATCTATCCATGTTTTAGATATTTTTGGGGATTTGTGTAATTTCTAGTAAATGATCCTTTTCAATAAAAAGAATGAATTCGGATATTTCAAGTAATTTGCCTAAAATCAAAATCATTACCCATTTGTTGTGGTTTTTAAATATTCCTTTTTTATACTTTGGATAATTTATGGAAATTATCACCAATAACCTTAATGAGATTTGAAATCTTGGCAATTCAAGATTTTGGAAGGATTGTTCCAGTAGGTAGCGTAGAATGGAATGTAAATTAACTAAAATAATAAAATAGGCTAACAATATGAGATCCTTAGTTTATAGATAAAGTTGGATGTCAAAAAGTTTTTAAAAACCTTGTTTCCATTGAACTACGGAAAGCTTTTGTTTAGCTTAGGGTATTCAATTTTTTAAAATCATTTGATTTGTTTGTCAGCTAGGTTAGGGGATAAATCCATTTTAAATTTTATTATGGATTTCTAGCTTAATTTATTTTGGGTATTCTTGTTGTGATTTTGGGGTTGCAGCCTCGTGTTGAGACTACTTTGAGTTTTGGAGACTGTTCGGAGTTTGACTACAGTGTATGATACCATTGTGATGAGGACAAGTATTTTTCAGATTGCGTTAAATCTTAAGAGATAATGTCAGACCATAAATATTTTAATCCGATCCTAGTAAGGTGAGGTTTAACTTTTGTCCGAAGCCCATTTAGAAGTTGACCATCTAGCGTTATACCTAGAGTGGTCAACTAGTTGATGAGCTTTGGTATGACTTGAACCTAGGACTTAACCGTAAAAGTTGCATCCAAATTCCCCTCCATAAATTTCTTTATTTTGTTCTTCCTTCCTCATCTAGCCTAGCACTATCTTTATTCTTTTTCTCTTTCTTTTTAGTCACCTCGTCTCCTCCTTTTCCATGCTACTTTACGCATTAGATCCCGCCTCACTATTACTTTAAGATCTAAACCCAATTTCTTCTCTCCGATCATCTCTTAGCCCGTAAGACCTACTTGCACTATCTTATCTTCCTCGTACCATTCAAGTCTCATCCTTAGAGAGAGAGGACCATTTGGTTGGATCAGAATAAGCATAAGGTTCCACCTCTTTAGGGATAAGAGAATTTGTCATAGTAGTGGGACTTGCACCGGTCCTTTGCTTCGAGATTTTTGAATAGGATTGTTGCCCGTGCTGCATTCACCTTCACTGCATCTTGTTGGAATAAATTTTGTTAAGGCAATTGTTGTTTCAAAGGTGAAGATTTAACAGTATTTGGATGGTTTACTGAGGAGAATCTCGATGAGATTTTAGAGGCATTAGTGTTGCAAGCGAACTTGAATGATCTTTGTTTTGAATGGCTTTAGAGATTCTGCAGCAGATCTCATTTTCCTAAATGTTGATTTTTGAGTTGGGTAATCTATGTCTAAATTGCTCATGCAGGTGTGTGACTTATTCAACAAATTATTTCGAAAATGGGAAGTTAAGAATAGATTTTTCTTATGATGCAAGAATCAATCTTTTCTTCGATCAACCATCATTTAGTACAACGTCATCTTTAATTTAGCTTATTCTCCTTATGTGCTATTTCACGGAGTTACTTTCTGTATTTTCACCTATCCATTCTTTTGTCTGTAGATAATTTTAGGTGAATATACATGGAAAACAGTTTTATGGTAGGTTTCTTTTGTCATCGCAAATTCTCTCTTAGAAGAGATGGTGATGTAGAAACCTCCAACAACACCAGCATTGTCTGCAACATGAGATATAGCATTTTTTACCATGATATGACTAATCAAAGGTCATGGAAATGGTTTGAGATCCAACCTAGAGGCATGATGTCCATCATTTATGGACAATGTTTTGGAGTTTTAGTTTTATTGTCTTTGTTCTTTTCCCTTTCCAGCATTGATTTCTTTGCTTTGAGGTAATTCATGCTTGTAACTGTAGGTGTTTGTTGTCTTTGAAAACTGCACATGATATAATGAGACTTCTATCTTTTGGAAAATTGTATATGTCATTCAAGCTTATCTGTTATTCTAATCGGAAATGAAATCTCATTTTTCTTTATCTAATTAACAATTATTTTAGATCTGGAAAGAATAGATCTTTATGGTACACAATTTTTAGCGAAGAACATGTTTTGCGTTGTTTCATCTCAGGTACTATTAGTGCTTGCCACTGGTTCCTTTTAAGCTAAAATTTATTTTTGGGTTTTGGGCGTTGTCTCGATTTTCGCATTTTTATGCGTAATCGACTTCCTTCTATACTAATATGTGACCTGTGTCGTTTAAGTTTCCACAAAATAATTTTGAAACTTTTTGTAAATGTTATTTGAAAAAAAAATCTTATGTTTGGTTTTTGGTCTGATTTACTTTCTTTTCATATTATTGTAAATCTGATTTATGCAAAAACACGGATTTGGGTATTGCTGCTACATATTACCAAAATAAAATTGTGCGAATGTTACATGAAAAGTAAAGCAGTACCAAAAAGAAACAAAAGATTCCAAAATTTACATGAATTTTAACAAAAAAAAAATTATTTTTTTGAAAATTACGATTTTATGATCACATGTAAAGTGTAAAGAAGATTTTGTGTGGTTGATTTTGCGGTTTAGCGATGCACTAGAGACAACGATGCATTAAAAACATTAATGGTAACAAGGTAAAAGCTATTTAAGCTTTGGGAATAATATTTGCATGCCTTGTTGACGACTCGTGCGAGTTATTATTTAACTTATTTTACGTTTATAAGCTTATATTAAGCCTCCTTTGAAGTTTACATATGGAAATTTTTGGATTAATTAGGGAAATTGAGGTAAAAATCCATTGTAGGACGGGGATCAGAAGATTTATAAGCGGTTAGAACGTTGATTTCTCCGCTTTAATTTCCTTTTTCTAGCTTAAGAGAAATTTTTAAGTAAGTGATTTAAAAGCATTGACATGTTAGATGTTAGTGTTTGGATGCAAAATTAGTTGTTTCACACTTCTATTCGTAGTCGTGTGAGGGTTTGGCATAAAAATTATTTTCAAACGTTGTATTCATATAGAACTGCCGGTATATTTTGGGATGCTTGCATCATGTTTTCAAAAGTGTTTCGAAAATGAAATGCATAAATATAGGAGGATCCGATTTAGAATCATTATGCACACATATTTTATGGTTGTGACTTATTATGTACATTGTGCACATGCGGCACGTTTGATTGCAAAATTGGATGTACACAAACTGGCTATGTAGTATAGCATGATTAATGTCAGCACCACGACTTAGTCGTTAGTAAAATTTTGCAGAGAAATTTCTTTTAAGGAGGGAAGAATGTAACATCCTATAATTTGGCAATAATTAAATTAGTTATTCGGTTAGGTCCCAGAAATGGATTTTTTTTCAAACAAAGGAATTTGACTACAAAATTGAAACCTTGCAATTGTGATGTAACTCTGGTCAACTTTTATGTTTGGAACTTCGTGAACGTAGTCTGTTTGAAAAAGTTACAGATGAAATACGAAAACAGACGGAAAACAATTAAATAGAATATATTCCATTAGGCAATGTTGCCATTTATTAGCCCGTCTTCCACAAGAGGCAGGTCGACCGAGTGATCGACCTCCTCTGCGACCTGTAGGTCGCTGCTCCTTGGCAGCTAGGATTTTATGTATTACAAAAACGGATTTTTCTGGACTTAAATCTAATGGTTCAAGGTCGTTTATATGCCTATAGATAAAGCTAATACCATTGCTCTTTTGCTTGCATTTTCTGGAGGCGGCAACAAAGCTTTGTCAATCCCAATTCTCCAATCTCTCCTACAATTCAAAAATATAAACATAAACAAATCAGACAAGGATTAGTGATGTTGAATCTAGATTTGTGCATAAGGGTTAGTTCTGCGAAAAGGTAATCTTTATTAATAGTTTTTCTTTTTCTTTTCTAATTCTTCTTTTAGATCTACAAATTTTAATGTGTGTGTGTGTGTATATATATATATCCCTTTTTCATACAAATTGTTGATATGTAGGATTTGGAATTTTACGCCTAAAAGCTATATTTAAATTTGGATTGGGAATGGCTTTCAGGTAAGTGGGAGATATATCCATTGTTAAGAATATCATATCTATTTCATGTGTGTCAAAGCTAAATTTATATGCCTAAAAGTATCATATTTATCTTGTTTAGGTTAATCTGAAATTGTATGTATAGAAATCTAGTATGGATTCGTATGCCTTTCAATTATAGTAATGTTATATTTGCTTACAATTCTTTTGCATAGTTTATGGTTATTGTAAACGCCCTGAATTTGGGAACCGGTCCCTATATGTAGTTATATTTGTGATTTTATTATTCTAGATTTATAGGATTTAAATGTAAAGATATAAATCATGTAGTTTATTGCTTCAGAATTGTAAACATGTTTGTGTTTGGATTGTTTAGGGTTTTACTTGATTGTTGTAAATTAACCGTATTTACTCTTTTTAGATAAAAAGGCATTTTTTGTAATCTACAAAAAAATTTAATAAACCATACATGAAGAGATGTGTAAATTCACGTATTTTGTATGTATTATACATCATCCATTCCAAATAAAATATTACATGTTTCTTATGATTTGAAATATGTCAACATTCCCTCTTTTAAATAGTCTGGGAAAAATTTATAGTAAGTATAGTAAATAAACTTTTAAAAGAGAAAAAGAAACTGGATATAAATATTAAAGTTTCCATGGCGACCTCGTTTCCTTAGATTTCAAAATCACAGAAAAATCGTTGTCAATTCGGATTATGATCACTGTTCTTCTATTCCTCCAGATCGACATCCAAATTTGCAACATGCAGTGCTCAGGAACTCCCCATCCTAAGGTATATCAGGCTATCCAGATCTTAGTTTTAAATCAGATTTTCCAGATCTAGCACGGAGAGATCATGATCTTACCAACAACGTTAGTTTAAAAAAAAATCAAAAGCATGGATTGGTGTAGTTATGGAGTACAAATCGCACCAAAAACCAATTTGAGATCAAAACAACACCAAATTAGCTGTTATAAATGAAGAACCGATCAATAGGGCAAGCGAAAGATGGTATAACTCCATAGTTTTTTATGTTTTCAGGAAAAACCCATATTACAATTTCCTGAAGGAATATATAGATAGAAATTGGAATTTGAAGGGAAATTATCAGTTATTTTCAAGAGAAAACGAATACTTCATCGTTAAATGTGATAATGTCGACGATTGTGATAATATCTTAAATTCAGGGCCTTACTTTTATACTAAGAGGTTAATCTTTATGAAAAAGTAGCAACTAGGTTTGAAATTAACCCCTGAATCATTTCATTCCATTGCTATATGGGTTATACTATCTAACTCAGATCTGGATTTTTGGTCTATTGAAGCTATAAGTAGAATCGCTTCTATTTAGGTAATCTAAAATTAGATAATGCAACTGAAGGGTTTATTCGAATATCTTATGCGAAAATACTGGTGGAAGTAAATTATGATTGCAACTTTGCTGAAACTGTACCTATGCAAGCTTCAACGGAGATATTGTTTGGCAAATGGTTGTTTATGAATGGGTGTCATCAAAGTGTTCTAATTGCAAAATATTTGGTCATAAAAATGATGCTTGTAAATCTATGAAAGTCCGGGCTCCCAAAATTAATTCAAGTCTAGTTAATGAGATGGATATTAATGTTAATTTGGATAATCAGAATAAGACCAATATTGATATTGTAGAGAAAGATATGGTATATAATGATTGCGATACTTCAGAGAAAGGAGATAAAGGAAAGAGTAACGTATTAAGGACAATAAGAGTTGGTAAAAAGGATAATAATATAAGTAGTTCTAACCCTTTTAATGTTCTAACTAATCTAACATGTGCATGCAGGTTGTATATGAAATGGCACTGGATCTTAGTAAACCTGATGAGTTAACTACTGTTGTAGATAGTAAGGATGATAAGGATGAACATGGGATTTTATCTGACAAAGTTGAAGCGGATGTTAGAGTTAATATGTTGCCACAAAAAGAATAAAATTTATATGAAGACAAGTATGATCAATGTAAGATTAGTAATATTTTTAAATCTACATAGTTAGAAGGCAATAACAATAATCTTTGTGGCATCTTAGTTGAAGACTCAGACAATTCCTCGAGTAGTGTGAAAGAGAAGAATCTCTAAATTAAAAGGAGAAAGTTTTGGGTTATGTAATGAACCATTAATCGAAACAAATCTCGATTGGAATAAGCTTATTTTTCAAATCCAAACAAGGTCTAAAACTAAGAAAAATAAAGAAGATAATGGAATTTTTGGAGGAGTGATTAATCGTGGAATATCCACAAAATAAGTTTCATTTTGTTTCATGTTGTTTGGTTTATAGAGATTTGGTGGTTGTCCTTAGTTGCAATGTTTATTTTAAGTCCTTTATCCTTTTCCTTTGTTGTTTTTTCATGGTTGTTAGTTGGATTTTTAGTTTGGTTGGCCTGGTGCTGGAATTTTGAAGGACTGGATATGTCATTGATGGTATTGTTGGGTTTCTTCGGGTTGTTACTGGAGTTCTTCCTACTGGCCTTCTTGTTTAGTTAGGGAGCTTTGGTAACTTTGGAGTTTTGATTGCTCTTATGGTTGTTTTGCTAGTCTGTGTCCGAGACTTTGGCTTCCTGATGGTGCTTTAACCTAGTTTCCTGGTTTAGGTTAATTTGTGGTGTCCTGCTTGATGTTGCAATCTGAAGCTTGGATTTCTTGTTTCAGGTATTTGTTTAGTTGAGGGTTTTGTATGGGTCTTGTTGCGTTTCTTGTTTGTTATTTGGGTGTGGCTTCGGAAAGGTTGGTTGTTGTAGCTTTTTGTACAGTATTTCTTTTTTGTTGTTAGTTTTATTTTTTGGCCAATCTTTCCCCTTTTGTTATCTTTCAATCTAAATATAGTACCCTTTTATAAAAAAACGTTTAAAAGATATTTTGGATCTCAACAAGATTAAACACAAAAGGTTGTTCTAGTCATTAGTTTTGACTTTAATATGGAATAATAATAAAAAACATAACTTGTAATTACATAAATATCGCGCTAAAAATATAAATATGTACAACTATTATAACCTTACCCATCCAAACTTACATAATTGGAGTTATTAATATTAATAATAAACTTATGTTATGTGTTTGAGTTTTGACTGGTTTCCATTTTTAACAGGAATATATATGGTAATATTTTCCATAATAAATCGAAATGAATATTTATGATCATTATGTTAATAGAAATAAATGTGAAGTTGGTTGCTATAATAAAAAGGTTACAAATAAGGCAATCAATAGTGTAACCATGAATGTTTGGGAAAATGAATGAATAAGTAATGTATGTCAAATGATTACAATTTAATTTGAATAGAAACAAATGGTGTAACTACAGTTAGTGAATTCAATATAAATATATATATATATACACACATAAGAATTATTAAATTAAATAGTTATAGTATTATTTGGGAGATACAATGATTAGAATTAGTTAATTAAACGGGACTGATATAAATGGCATTTAATAGGTTGTCTGATGCCTTAGAAAATAAGACCATTATGGTCATTAATTGCATATAATTGCTATGATAATAAATGGAATTAAAGGGGATTAATGGGCGTTTGTGGTCGTAGGCAATACTATATCAAATAAGGAAATAAATAAAAAAACCTAGAGTTTGAATCTTAGAAAACCATCCTTATCTTATTCTAGTATAATTCTGGAAAGAATATCCTTAGTTAATTAATAAGGATTGGACTTAGTAGGTTAATGATGCGAGGTTAGTTGCTTTACTCGACAAAAGTCTGAACTTTCCAACAGTCGAATATATGTACAACTAATGTGAGATATCATTAACTATAGGAACCTGTGTTGATAATTAATTGTGTAGCATGGATTATCCTAAAGGTTTACTTCATGTGTTGAGGTGTTAAGTGGTTGTAGGACCCGCCTTCCTTCCGTAAGAAGAAACCAAAAAGGAAATAGTTCAAAGCATAGCCTACTATAGGATTAGAGGTATTAAGCTGTCGGATTGCCAATTAGGTATTAAGTGATTGGACTCCCCTTCCCTTTAATGGTAGAGTCATAGGGCCCGCCCTTAAAAGGTATCGAGTGACCGAATAGCTCACCTCCCCATAAATAAGTACTTATGGTTAATTAGGTGTCGACCCAAGGAGGCGATGTTGGGTCGACCCAGAACGGATCTGGGCAACATGAGTTTTTATGATTAGGTGACATGTTTTTGTTTCCAGCGATGGTTCTAATTTTCTTTCCATGAATCTAACGGATCAGATTCTTTTGAGCTGCCATAAATAAACGCCTAGAGCTAGCCCTCAAACTCATTATTTTCTAAGTAGACATGAAGGCCCTGCCAGTTCATTTCTTTTCCAACGCTTTTCTGAATCCAATTAAATTAATTTAAGCCTTCTGAAACAAGAATTGGAGATTGAAATTCTTATCTTAGGATTATAGGCACTCAAAATTCCTTTTCGTACGAGGTAAGTTCCATGGACCTGATTCTAATTCAATTCTTTTTGTTTTCTTTTAGGTTCGGGATTGTAAATCAGTGGTTTACAATATTGAATCTAATTAGGGAGAAACCGCGGTTAATAATTTTGAATTATATTTTGGAATTGGAAAGCTAGCAGGTGAGTGTATTTAAATTATGCGTTTTGGTAACAGTGTATTTATCGTTTGATTCTCCATAATTCTTAACGTGATTAATAATTGAAATTATGGTAATTGTGATGTAATTCATTCCTTAAATGTGTTAAGAATATTACTATTGTGTAAATCCATTCCTATATCTTTAAGTTTGGGCTTAAGAAATTACTGTAATATTAAGATTGTGAATTTGACATTGATATCTAAATATTTCTAAGATTGTAAATTTGATGGTAAATTGTGTATACTTCCAAAATATATTGTTAGGAATATGATTAAAAGTTTGGGTTGAAAAAGATTATAGTAAAATTGTGGAAATAATAGAAAAATAATTAGTAAGTCTAATTTTGTACAGAAATTTATCGTAATTAAATTGGAATTGGGAATTGTATAAGAAAATAGGAAATAAAATATAACTTAGAAAAAGGGAACTAGTAGTGGACCGAGTGAGTTAGGGTGGAAAGGGATACATTTCCATGGTTACCATTATGGCAAATTACAAAGAACATAGTTGCAATAAAAAGAAAGGTAATAGGGATTAGTGTGAAATAGATGCTTTTGTCATATTGCACACTAACCATATATATATATATATATGTGTGTGTGTGTGTGTGTGTGTGTATGTGTGTGTGTGTGATGTAATAAACAGAAGTAGCCTGCAACTACGAATCTTAATTGATGTTTATTATGGAAATAGATTTTTATACATTTACAATAACCAATTTAATGAAGTGTGTGAAATATTTCCTGTAAAAATAAAAATGTACAAGATGGTAAATAAAGAAAGGTTACAACGGTAAAGGTTTGCTTAAATAATAAGGAACCTAGAAAAAATGTGATGAATGGGGATATAACCTATTATAATTAATTATATCAATGGTAATGAAATATAATAGGTAGGCTTGTCCTAAGGACAAATGGAATTATAACGTAGGTTATAATTAATGCTGAAAAGAGAACTTATTAATAAACCTTAGTTAAGGGAACTAAGTTAATTAGCAAACTCACAGCAACGGTTGTGGTAACGATATAACATGTGGTTATAATTAAATGACAAAGGACAAAAGTAAGCTTATTATTATTAAACTTATAATTGGGAGGGTTAAGTTTAATGAATGTAATAATAATAAGTGGGAGTCTGGTCCAGTAGCGTGGGGCTGATTGGGGAGAATAAGTGGCTCATAGATATGGTTTGTTCTAGCAGTGTGGGATGATAAGGAAAATAAGCGGCCGGATAGATGCTAATAAATCATTAACTTGAATAGAAAATGAAATTGTAAATAATTAAGTTAATTAGCAATGTGATAAGCTAAAGCAAGCATGTGACTAAAAGATTAGATATACGATCTAATAACGCGGTGGCATGATGCGCTTGGACTAATCCGTACGTATGGAGATGAAGAACCAACAGGGTAGATCATCACGGTGTTTGGAGACAAGAGAGGAGAATTCCCAATCGATTAATCTACAGGACTGGAGGGAAGCACGAGGCTTCTGCAGGATGTGGCAGGGTACTCTGATATGGCCTTCCAAGGAACAACTAGATGAAGTCGTCGCTTGGAGGCAGGTATGTTGCACCATCTGGATTATACCTTGACAGCAACTATGGTGTGGCAGTCAGAAGACTGCGGCGATTGGCGTTGGGTGATTCGATGGTTTGGCTCACTCTAGGAGGAGGTGATTAAGACCAAATTAAGAACAGTAATCATCAGATACCTGTCATCAATAGTCCGTGGGATGCAAAAAGACTAAGAGCTAAAACAACAGACCAAGATTTGTCACTATCGGGATGTTGGTTGAGATACATGCCAAATTGGATGTTAGATTAGTTGATAGGGGCACGCCATTAGCTCTTGATGTAGCCTTACATTAGTCGAGGGAGGGGCCAGGGTGGGGTCATAGCCACCACGAAAAGAGACAGAACAATATGTAGATATCAGTAATGTAGGCCTAACGAAGCTATACATTATAGGTATTGAAAGCTCTTGACCGATTTTCATGCATTGGATGCAACTCTATTACGAAACTCGGGTTATAGTAAATAGTAGTTTGTGCGAGGGTCTAGATACATGCACTAGTTGGTTCATTGTAGATGTTAGGGAATTACTTCTTGTCGAAACGTGGTTCGATCGAGGAGTTCATATACGAGGACCCGTATGGTTACATGACATAGCGATGGTAGTTCTGTGTGATTAGGTGGCGTAACGATGGAGATTTCCGTACATGGTTCAGCGTTGGATGGAGGTTGTGCGTGCTTCCGTGGTGTGACGGCGGAAACCATATGAGGAGGGTACTATGGGGAGTACCTTGAGATGTTAGGTATAGCTACATATATATATATATATATGTGTGTGTGTGTGTGTGTGTGTATATTATGTTGAATCTATTGGAGAGTAGATGGATCCGACATGTGTGTAGAACTTAGAGTGTTGTTAACCCGAATAACCTAATAATTAATAAAATGTAACTGAACGGTATATGTAGAATTATTTCAGAATGTATAGTTTATCCTCTTACCTGAACTTGTGTTCTGACCCCCTCCTCATAAAATACTCACAGGTCAGACTTTTGGAGAAATTTGGTAGCCCTTGAATACTTGTGAGGCAGATTATTTCGGTAAGGCTGTATTCGATTATTATATTTTATCCATTCCACTATGAGATATTTTATCGAGCTCTGATATCTTTATTATCTTTGTCCTTTCTTAAGGATACCAGACAAGCCAATTTGAGCTTCGATAGATTTGGTTTTTTAAGAAAAAAATTCGGTCTGTCAAAATTCGGGTTGTTACAGTTAGTATCAGAGCTTAGGCTTAGGATTCCTATATATATTTTGTGAGTGACGTATTTGTGTTATAACAATATATATTATATTATATGTATGTATATATATTATACCTAGATCCACAAGAGAGACCCATTTTTGAGAAAACCACACATGTAAAGTATTGTGTAATGATTTTGTACACCAATGTTAGGATTGTGAAGGGTTATTAAAGAGTAAGTTATAATTTATCCATGGTATGGGGTGTACGATATATTTGATGATTAACGGGAAAGTTCATGTGTTGGTACTTGGGAACAGATGGTAAGTCCAAGTTATGGGTGGGTAATAAGACCTTGTCTTTGGAAAATGGATGGATCGAGGATATATATACACACACACACATACATACATATATATATGGTTTGCATGAGTAGCACAAGAGTTGGACGCCACTCGTAGTTTGGAAGGTTTGCTTGAGGATTAGTGAGGTAGTAAATTTATTTCATGCAAGACATTTAGAAAAATGTGAGTTTGGGGAGATCCTTATACCTAGTGTAAGTGTAGTGCGTGTACTTGTCAGGTAATAGTACACTCGGATCGTGTAATGTGACAAACAATATTCGAGTATGAAGTAATAGATAATCACAGAACTGTACAATAGTAAATGCAGTAAAAATAGAAAAAATCACACCAGGGCTTTTTATACTGGTTCGGAGCACCGTCCTACGTCCAGTCCCAGACCTCTCTCTGGATTTTCACTAATCAACCACCTCGCTTCACCCGGAGGAACAGGTTCACAATACACCACTTGGTTTCACGGGCTACAAGCTTACCCACTTGATTTCACGGGCCACAAGCTTACCCACTTGATTTCACGGGCCACAAGCTTAACCACCTGATTTGAACGGCTACAGGGTTACCGGAATTTCAATACACAGTAGTTGATGATTGACTATATATTGTGTCTTCAATACACGAGCTAGTCACTTGTAGTACACCCTTCCTATAATCTTATCCTCGAGTATATACTTTGAATGCGTAGATTTAAGGAAGTAGAATGCTTGTTGAATCAAATGATATTAAATTGATTCAAGGATCCAACATGTATTTGAAATTTGGAGAGCTTTTGTTTTGCAAAGAATATGAAAATGCAATTCAAAAATTAGAGAGAATATAGAATGATTTCGGTTCATTGTAAAACAAGTTTGAAGTTGTTTATATAATAGAGGAAAGGTAGTAATTCTTCATGAAGAGTTTCTATAAAAAGATATGTCTGTTTCCTTTGATTATTGAATAGAAATCTCTTCACAAATAGAAGCAACCTTTCATAAAAAAGCTTGTTGTTCGAAAATGGTCGACAGGTCAAAAATCTCCTGTCGACTGGTTGAATTTAATTAAAATTGAAAATTCCAGAAAAATAGCTGTTATGTGCAAAAACACATAAACCGGTCGACTGGTGATTTTCAACCAGTCGACTGGTTGATCTGAGAAATGTTTTTGTTTTCAAACAGAAACATAACTGGTCGACTGGTGGTTTTTTAGGCGGTCGACCGTTTTATGGCTGTGGACCGGGTTACTCTGCACTCTTTCCTGGTCGGAGCCTGGACCGTTTGGGCTTCTTCTGTGACTTTTCAATTCCTCAAGTATACAGATTTCAGCAACGAAGATATGATATTGTTTTGTGCATTCGTGTTATACTTTGAGGATAGATTTTAACATATTTTTAACACAACTCAAAGTATAAAACCTTATCTCTATGAAATGATCTTCATTGCACCTTTATATGTTGGCATCGGTCAAAATCTTGTCTCAACATTCTCCCCCTTTTTGATTGATGACAACACCTTGGATTTTCTCCCTCTAAATATAAAGCTCCCCCTGAATTTCTGCAACATTTGTTAGTTCATAATATAAATAATCTTACCTTTTGATTCCTGCATTAACAAATGTTAGCACACATATACTATTACCATGTTAAGCACATAATTTTAAATGATAGTATATGTAACGTGAATGATATGAATAATCATAAGAGAAAATATTTCTCCCCCTTTGTCATCGATTAAAAAGAAAAATTCCATAATAAGCACAGTAATCGAGAGTAGTAGAGAATACAAATAATTATTGCACCTTTAGGAGATACAGAATAACCTTCTCTTTGTTGTGGTGTACTGCAAAAAATATAACATATATAGTTTGGTACCCACTTGCTTTGTTTTGGGTCCATGGGTTAGATGGAAGGTAACCATACCCAAGAGGGTTTAATGGAACCTTTAACGATAAAATTTTCATTATTAACTACTGAATCAAAATAATCATCGATATATTTTTCTCTGTTTTTCCAACTTACAGGAACCCAAATACTTTAGTAATCTCTAGTGATATTCCTTTTCGTACTTCTATATTTATTATAAATACCGCTAGTCATAGAAGTATTCGAATTTCTCTAATAATTGGGTCTTGGATGAGCATTAGTACTAGCAGTGATATTCTTATTGTACGTAAAATCATATCTAGTACTATTTCTATAATTGGTTTTATTATATCCTATACCACTTTTGTCATGTAAAGGTCGAGATCTAGATAAAATCATGTTCAAATCATTTTGACCTTTATTAAATTTTGCGAACTTATTTGTACATTTATCAAATTTAATTGCAAAATCACGAGTGACAAAAGAAATTTTGTTATTTTGAAAATTATCAATTTCCTTATTTAATTCAGAGTTCTTCCTTTTTAAAGCATTCTCAGTTTCGAGACCACAAATTTGAGATCCTGAATTAATTAAAGGAGATTGTAATTTTTCGAAATTTTCTTTTGAATCAGAAATTTTATTTTGCAAAATAGTATTATTCACCTTAAAAAACTCACATTCTTTAGATAATTCCAAATTCTTTTCAGTTAGAGATCCATTCTCTTTTTCAAGAGACGAAATTAAAGAACTAGAATTATTTAAAGAATCTTCTAATGATTTATTTCTATTTTGCGAAAGATTGATTTCCTTTAAAAGAATATTGTTTTTATATTCTAATCGCTCATTTTCTTTTTAAAGGAAATCTTTTTGAGAAACAAGCTCTTCTAAGGTATTTTCAAAAAATTTGGCTTGTTTTACCAAATGATTGTTTTCTTCTTTTAATTTGGAATTTTCTTACTCATAATTTTTTGACATAGCTAAAATGACTGTATTGAGTTTCAATAATTTTTCATGTTCTAACAAAAGATCTTTGTATAATGAATCTGTACATACCGATTGTGATCTGACTTTAGCCATGAGACACTTGTTTCCTTGCTCTCCTGATTCTGCTTTGTTGCTCTTCCATTTTCTAATTCCCTGACTAGATTTCTTTATTGCCATTTGTTCTAGGATGTTGTTATGATCTCTAGAACACCAGGCTCTAATACCAATTGCAAGTGTAGTGCGTGTACTTGTCAGGTAATAGTACACTCGGATCGTGTAATATGACAAACAATATTCGAGTATGAAGTAATAGATAATCACATAACTGTATAATAGTAAATGCAATAAAAATAGAAAAAATCACACCAGTGCTTTTTATACTGGTTCGGAGCACCGTCCTACGTCCAGTTCCAGACCTCTCTCTGGATTTTCACTAATCAACCACCTCGCTTCACCCGAAGGAACAAGTTCACAACACACCACTTGATTTCATGGGCTACAAGCTTACCCACTTGATTTCACGGGCCACAAGCTTACCCACTTGATTTCACGGGCCACAAGCTTACCCACCTGATTTGAACGGCTACAGGCTTACCGGAATTTCAATAAAAAGTAGTTGATGATTGACTACATACTGTGTCTTCAATACACGGACTAGTCACTTGTAGTACACCCTTCCTATAATCTTATCCTCGAGTATATACTTTGAATGCGTAGATTTAAGGAAGTATAATGCTTGTTGAATCAAATGATATTAAATTGATTCAAGGATTCAACAAGTATTTGAAATTTGGAGAGCTTTTGTTTTGCAAAGAATATGAGAATGCAATTCAAAAATTAGAGAGAATATAGAATGATTTCGGTTCATTGTAAAACAAGTTTGAAGTTGTTTATATAATAGAGGAAAGGTAGTAATTCTTCATGAAGAGTTTCTATAAAAAGATATGTCCATTTCCTTTGATTATTGAATAGAAATCTCTTCACAAATAGAAGCAACCTTTCATAAAAAAGCTTGCTGCTCGAAAACGGTCGACAGGTCAAAAATCTCCGGTCGACTGGTTGAATTTAATTAAAATTGAAAATTCCAGAAAAATAGCCGTTATGTGCAAAAACACATAAACCGGTCGACTGGTGATTTTCAACCAGTTGACTGGTTGATCTGAGAAATGTTTTTGTTTTCAAACAAAAACATAACCGGTCGACTGGTGGTTTTTTAGGCGGTCGACCGTTTTATGGCTGTGGACCGGACCGGAGGACCTCGGTCCACAGTCTAGATTACTCTACACTCTTTCCCGGTCGGAGCCTGGACCGTTTGGGCTTTTTCTGTGACTTTTCAATTCCTCAAATATACAGATTTCAGCAACGAAGATATGATATTGTTTTTTGCATTCGTGTTATACTTTGAGGATAGATTTTAACATATTTCTAACACAACTCAAAGTAAAAAAAACCTTATCTCTATGAAATGATCTTCATTGCACCTTTATATGTTGGCATCGATCAAAATCTTGTCTCAACACCTAGTCCCATAATTAAACTTTAGAAGAACTTGAAATAGAAATAGGTATAGGAAAAGATTTCTAAAAGAGTCTTCAAGTTTCAATTTTATAAGTTTAATTTTTGGAAAGTTATTGATTTTGGCATTAATTTGTTTTTAGAAAGTATAAAGAATTGTTTTCCCAAAGAATAAGGTGTGTAAGAAAGTTGTGGGGATAAGTCACAGAGGTAGGAAAGGAAAAGCACGAATAAATGAATTAGACATGTGTGTTGGATAGATTTAAGATAGATTTTACAATATTGAATAGAACTAACCAATACTTATTTCCCTAAATTTTTGACCTTTGAGAAAGGTTTTTGAGAAAGTGACATTTTTGAAAAATTAAAATGGTTTAGTAGGATAATTCCAATAGAGTGCTTGAACACTAAGTAGAGCTTTGGGAAACTATTTCGGTATGTGAGTAAATCATAACTTGAGCGGTAATCATAGAAAGTATCAAGTAAGAAATAGGGAAGTAAAAAATGAAAAATTTGTCAATATTAAAATGGTTATACGGTAATGTATGTGAACTGAAAAAGTTAGAATTTGTCTCTCTAGTGGTTATTGTTTTAGTGAAAATGGATTAAAGTAAAATTTTAAAACTTGTAAGTTTATGTGAAAAGAAAGTAAAGAGGTTTCACATAAATATTCATTTAAGAGATGACACAAGTTAAGTGGAAAAGGTTTTTAAATTCAAATGAGAATAAAGTTCCCATGCAAATCAGTTATAAAATGAGAGAAGATTAAATTTCAAGGAAAGGCCTAGAACATACCTAATTGGAATATGATGGTAAAGGAAAAATAAGAGCAAGTTTTGGGGTTCGTATATGGGAAATCGTGGTATGATGTGTGATTAATGGAAATCCTATTTTTAGCGCTTCTTAAGAAAGTAGAGGGCATGACGTGTTGCCTTACTTTAAGAAATGGTAAGAACTAGGCACAAGGATGTGATGTTACTTCATGGAAAAGTAAGGGTTGTCAAGTTGGTATCCATTTAGGTATATTGTATGGTTAGCCTATGGATACCAGTATATCATTGGGGGACAATTAAGAATGGCTCATGGAACTAGCAGGTACGCGGGATGAGTTTGCAGAGAGTGGTAGATGGAAAATAGGAACGCTATGGTTGGATGGATACAATGATGAGGATTTTTTTATGTCATGGAGACATGGTTTTAGGCCTCCTAGTCTGAGTAGATAATCACATTTAACCATTGTATCTTTTGCGTAGTAGTGACTGTAGTAGAGCCTGTTTTCTTTTAGTACAGGGTTGCACTACTATGTAGTATTCTATTTTATCGTTGAAAATATAATGGTTTAGTATGACATTCTATTTCTAGGTATGTGGAATGATTACTAGAAAAGAAATAAAGACACAGGGTGTTACGAATAAATTAATAACGTAAGCAAGAAATGAATGACTAAAAGAAAAACAAATAAAATAAAAAGTTACAAATGTTATAAATGCAACAAAGGAGAACAATAAGAGAAAATAAATTATTCTAAAGTAAGTTTGGGAAAGTTGAAAAAGAAAATTTTCTTGTGTAAATTGTGCTTGGAAAAAAAAGTAGTAGGAATCTTTTTAAAATAGTTCCAAGGGTTCCAAGTACAGGGAAAATAGAGTAAAAGTGAAGTGGAAAATATGGACTTTCCCACTTCCTACCATTTTCTAATATAAGAAATTGAATTTGGAAAATTAGATTTGTTCGAAATTCGCAAATTTAAAGTTGATTGGTAGGGTTTGGAAGCAAAATTTGGATGAACTATGCTCTTATTCTGTAAGAGTGTGGAAAAAATTCGATGAAAATATATTTTTGATTTAAAAAATATTGCATTCATATAGATATTGCAAGTATATTTAGGTTGTGCCCGTCATGTTTTCAAAATGTTTTTGAAAAAAGACAGCATTCATATAGGAGGTACCGCTTAGAAATTCATTGCATACATGAATTTTTATAATGTGTTGCACTTCGCACTAGCGCACTAATGGTTGCAAAACTGGATGTACACATGATGGTGGTAAATTATGCGAGATTTCTTAAAGGGTGGGAGGATGTAACACCTCACATTTTTATAATATTGATTCAACAAAATAATTATAGAAAACGATGACTGGGAAACATACATTTTTGGAATTGTCAGAATTGGACTTCGAAATGTATACTATTGTATTCGTTGTATTTTTCTGATAAATTTACATATACAATAGTAAATGAGCGTCAGATCCTTAAAAACTTTCAAAATAGAAACGACCTCCCTCCCATCTTGTTTTTGTAAAGTGGGTCCCTAGAATTTAAGCTACGTGTTTTTCCAAAAAAAGGCATTGCTTTGTAAATAAAAAAATTAAAAAAAAAATCTAAAATCTAAAAATGTTCCCAGAAGACCACGAAAACAAAAAATCACTTGCATACATGTATGCAAGTATACGCTATACACAATAGTTGCACACATCTATGCAAGTATTCACGAAGTAGTTTACACTGAAAATCTGCGTGAAATCTTGCATACATGTATGCAACTATTTTATATACTGGCATACATATATGCAAGTAAATCATGAAGATTTCATGTTGAAAAATAGGCGTGAATACTTACATGCATGTATGCAAATATTCTGTTTTCTTGCATACATGTATGCATTTAAATGTAAACTGGTATTTGTGCTTGCAAATTGTTGCATGCATGTGTGCAAGTATTCTGTTTTATTGCATAGGTGTATGCAAATAATCATGAACTGATTTGCATGACTGTGAATTATTGCATGCAAGAATCTGTATTACTTGCATGCATGTATGCAAAAAATCCAACGCAGATGCAACAACGAAATAGTTGCACAGATGTATGCAAGAATTTCAAATATGTGCATACTATGATGCAATTAACTGTTGTTTCGTTTTTTTTCTGTATTTCTGGTTTTTGATGCGGTTTTCGGTGGTTTTATGATCTGAAATTTATGGCGATTACATGTTTAATCTAAATATGAATTTTCGTGTTTTTTATATTTTTTATTATTATTTTTATGAATTTTCAAAATAAAGGGATGTATTTTATTATAAGTTTAGGACCGGACCTGACCCTAATTTTGAAACTTAATAAGGACCTGTGCCAAATGCACCCTATATAATATGTTCCGAATGAAGTTCGCACGAGGAAATTACGTATATACAAAGTTTAACATCGTAAAATATTTATACGTAAATAAACACATGAATATAAATTATAATCTTAATTATATGCATGTAGAAAATTCCAGAAATAATGTTTAAAATTTGAAATTGGATAAGGCCAAGAATTAAGAAAGAAATTAAATTATAACATTAAGGATTATAATGTTAGGGGAAAAATTAAGTAAGAAATAATCACACTACAAATGGCCCATACACGTTTATTTTAAATGTATGGGTTGACCTAAAATAGCGCTTGGGTCGACCTAATGTCGACCCAAGGAGGTCCGGGTCGACCCAGTGTCGACACAGGCGATGTTGGGTCGAACCAGAATGTATCTAGGCAGCATGAGTTTTTAGGGTTAGGTGATGTATTTTATTTCCAACGACGGTTCTGATTTTCTTTCCACGAATCCAACGGAGCAGGTTTTTTTTGAGCGGGTATAAATAAACGCCCAGGGCTAGCCGTCAAACTCATTATTTTCTGAGCATACACGGAGGCACTGTTATTTCATTTCTTCTCTAAACCTTTTCTGAATCAAATTAAATTAGTTTAGGCCTTTAGAAACATAAGTCTTTTGGGGTCTAGATTGTAAATCTGTGGTTATTATAGTACTGAATCAAATTAGGGAGAAACCACGGTTAATAATTCTGAATCAGATTCTGGAATTGGAAAGCTAACAGGTGAGTGGTTTTAAATTATCCCTTTTCGTAATGGTATATTTATCATCTGATTCCCCGAAATTCTTAACGTAATGAATAATTGAAATTTTGGTAATTGTGATGTAATTCATTCCCTAAATATGTTAACAATATTACTGTTGTGTAAATCCATTGATATATCTTTTTTGTTTGGGCTTAAGAAATTACTGTAATATTAAGATTAAGAATTTGACAAAGATTATGCGTATATTCCTAGGATTGTAAATTTAACGGTAAATTGTGGATATTCCCAAAATATATTGTTAGGAAAATGATTGAAATGTTAGGTTGAGAAAGATTACAGTAAATTATGGAAATAGTGGAATAAGAATTAGTAAGTTTAATTTTGTATAGAAATTTACTGTAATTAAATTAGAATTGGGAATTATGTAAGAAAACATGAAATAATATACAGCTTAGAAAAAGGGAATTAGTAGTGGGCTGAGTTAGTTGGGGGTGAAAAAGGGATACATTTTTATAATTACCATTGCGGTAAATTACAGAGAACGTGGTTGCAAGAAAAAGAATGGTAATACGGATTAGTGTGAAATAGGGGTTTTTGTCATATTGCGCACTAACCATACATACATACATACATACATACATATACATATATATATATATATATATATGATGTAATAAAGAGAAATAGCTTGCAACTATGGATCTTAATTGATTTTATTATGGGAATATATTTTTATACATTTTCACCAACCAATTTAATGAAGTGTATGAAATATTTCCTATAAAAATAAAAATGTACAAGACGGTAAATAAAGAAAGGGTACAGCAGTAAAGGTTCACTTCAATAATAAGGAACCTAGGGAAAATGTGATGAACGAGGAATATAACATATTATAATTAATTATATGAATGATAATGAAATATAATAGGTAGGCTTGTCCTAGGGACAAGTGGAATTATAACGTTGGTTATAATTAATGCCAAAAAGATAACTTATTAATAAACGTTAGTTACAGGAACTAAGTTAGTAAGCAAACTCACAACAACGGTGTGGTAACAATATAATGTGAGGTTATAATTAAATGAGAAATGATAAAGTAAGCTTATTATTAGTAAACTTATAATTTGGAGGATTAATTTTAATGAATGTAATTATAATAAGCGAAAGTCCGTTCCGGCGATGTGGGGCTGATTGAGGAAAATAAGGGGCTCACAGATATTGTCTGTTCCGACAGCATAGGACCGATTAGGGAAAATAAGCGGCCAAATAGAAGCTTATAAACCAGTATCTTGAATAGCAAATGAAAGTGTAAATAATCAAGTTGATTAGCAATGTGATAAGTTAAAGCAAGCACATGATTAAAAGAATAGACAGAGGATCTAATAACGCGATGGCGTGATGCGCTTGAACCAATCCGTACATATCAAGATGAAGAACCCAACGAGGTAAATCATCGCGATGTCTGGAGACACAAGAGGAGCATTCCCAACTGATTATTTTATGGGACTGGAGGGGAACACGAGGCTTCTACGGGATGTGGTAAGGTACTCTGAGATGGCCCTCCAAGGAACTACCGGATGAAGCCATCGCTTGGAGGCAGGTATGTTGCACCACTAGAGTATACCTTGGTTGCAACTATGGTGCGGCAGTCAGAAGACTGTGGCAGATGGAATTCGGTGATTCAATGGTTTTCCTCACTCTAGGAGGAAGTGATCGGGACCAAATTAAGGATAGTAATCGTCGGATATCAGTAATCTGCAGTCCGTGGGATGTAGAAAGATTAAGAGCTAAACCAACGCACCAACGGTCTTTTACAATTGGGACGTTGGTTGAGAGACACGCCAAATTGGATGTTAGACTAGTTGATAAGGGGACGTCATCATCTCTTTTATTAGTTGACGGAGGGGACAGAGTGGGGCCATAACCATCGCAAAAAGCAACAGACCATGTGTGGATATTTGTAATATAGGCCTAATGAAGTTGTCCTTTACAGATATCGAAAGCTCCATACCGAGTTCCATGCATTGGATGCAGCCTTATTACGCAATTCGGGCTATAGCAAGCGGTATGTTCATGCAAGGGTCTAGATACACGCACTGGGTGGTGTATTGTAGACGTTAGGGTATTACTCTATGTCCAGACGTGGTTCGACCGAGGAGTTCGGATACGAGGATCCATACGCTTACATGGCATATCGATGGTGGTCTTGTGCGATTACGTGGCATACCGATGGAGACTTTTTACATGGTTCGTTGTAGGTTAGAGGTTGTGCATGCTTCCACGGTGTGACGGCGAAGACCGTACGAGGAGGGTACTATGGGGAGTACCTTGAGATGTTGGACATAGCTACATATGTATTATACTAGGTATAATCTACTAGGGGGTACATGGGTGCGACGTGTGTAGAGTGTTGTTAACCCAAATAACCTAATAATTAAGAAAATGTATGTAATGACCCGAAAATCCGGTAGAATTTGAGATAACTAAATAACACAAGTCTAACCCAAAATGCACTAGAAATCAGGAAACTAATAGATAGAATTTAGAGGGCGAGGAAAGATAAGATAGAAACTTAGAATAGAAGAAGAAGAAGAAGAACACAACATCAGAGTAACACGAACCTCATTGCGCAACGAATAACATATAATATATATAACATAACTTGAAATATACATCTGCACTTGAATATACATCATTATCAAAGTACAGCACTTACAACACATCGGAAATAAACTATAGCTATATGATCCTGAAGCCTCCTGCTCCAGCTCTTCAAGTATCTGTAAATCCCGACTACTTGACTGCCCGTACAAAATTGGGCATCAAAGAGTTTAGGGAAAACAACAAAATAAACTCCGGGTCAGTCATGGGACTGGTATGAGTAAAACAGTTTAAAACAGTTGAACAAGTAAACGATATCTCATAAGACCACGTCGTAAAATGGAACGGGTTTTTCCCTTATGAGAATCCAAAATATCTTTATATCAAAAACCTTTTGATATTATAATAATGTCTATCAACACAATACAATAATCATCTAGCAGAAACGCTTTCATCTCACGTTCTATGTATATAGTATACAATCAAAACCGCAAGCACGTATTGGGTAATGGATTTCCAACTATGACAAGGTATGGAACCACCTTTCACTAGTGTACCCCTAGAAAGGAATACACTGGGTTCAACAAGAACATATTGCAACCCGGCCACACATGACCGACCACTCATTTCGCTTGAGTGTATCGAATGTATATCACCAACGGTTGGGATCAGCAACCGTTTCCCGAATGAGACAGCATCAACAATAGATTTTTAGATGTAAATGAAACTCTAGATCAGGTGATTATACACCCTAATAGGTGTGACCTACATAGCCATGCTGCCTTCCCGATTTTTGTCATTTACCGGTTGATGAGGCTTGAGGTTACGCTTTATAATCACATCAGATTCACTTCGAATGCCACATTGTCAGATCCATCGAAAATCACTAATTGACGTCTACAACAGTACATTACGTGTTACCTAAAGAAGTTTCCTTCTCCGCTTCCACTCTTGGTACGGTTGAAGAAATCAATGTACGTGACCTTTATGGAAATACTCTGTCAGACATTCATCCATACAAGTCATCCAGGAACATGATGAACCGAAGGCACTATCCAGTATATCCATCTTAGGCACTGTTATCTAAGACTTATACAATAGCACTTGCACTTTACTCCGTCTTCAATTTTCTTTGGCATATATGATTCGCAATGCTTATGCCAATACAGAGTGGTTCTTTGGATAATAATCCAACCGGTCTCTCCATATTAACAACGTTAAAATGGTCAAAACTTCAATAGTCTGTGATTTAACCATCAAAGAAAAACAGGTGTGCAAACAACGATATTATTTCCAGATGGAAATTCTATCAAATCAATCATCAATCATATATATATATATATATATTTATTCATATGTTCATTATTTTCTATGTTTAGAAAATATACGTTAACGCTGGAAAACATTTCCATAACTTATTACGCATCACTACCATTCCACAACTATTAGTCCTAACCGTAAACTAGTAGGAGAACAATTCTCTAAGTATAAACCCCGAAGGCTGAAACCAACATCAGATCGATACTCAGAAAACTATTCAACTTAACAAATCTCTAGTCAGTTTCTAATCTTGTTTAACTCTATTTCTTACCTCTATTCGATTAACTCTATTTGATTAACTTTAATTCGAATAATTATGTCTGTTTTTAACTCTATCTTGAATAACTAAATTCGATTAACTCTTTTATATCTCATCAACTTCCTTTTATAATCCTATTTAGTTTCCAACTAAATATTCCTTTTATAATTCTATTTATTTTCTAAATAAATATTCCTTTATTCTATTTATTTTCTAAATAGATATTCCTTTATTCTATTTCCTTTATCAACTTTATTTATTTTCTAAATAAATATATCCTTATTCTATTTATTTTCTAAATAAATAATCCTTTATTCTATCCCCTTTTATTCTATTTCCTTTATAAAATCTTCTATTTATTTTCTAAATAATTTCTCTTTTATAAAATCCTTTGATTTTATAAATAGTTTATTTTCAATATTCACTTTGAAATTCCCTTTTCAACATTTCGGTATGTTATGGTATTCAACATATCAAAGCACGATGATCAATATCGTCCAAACACATATAATCGACAACAGATTATATTTCACATCATATATCACAATATATGAATAACAGTAAAATAAATGTTGAGGAATCCAGTTGGATTCCTCCAACCTGTTTCCCTGTATCCACAGATGTTACACAGTATAAAATCAACATCACTTTCAGTTCCATATGATATATTCTGTTAAATAGAATCAATACAGAAACTCAACTAACTGACTAGCAGTTCAATCAAAAAGTCAACACACCGTCAATCAGCCAATATTTAACAGTTCTAAAATTACAACATGAAATTATAAAATGTTCAGAGTTAGTGAGATTTACTCACAGTTGCGCATTAATCATTAAATAACGGTTTGCGTTATTTGATTCATTCGGACAATTTATTTCGCCATAAATTGTAACTGTCTCCGATCCACTCCCGGTCAGTCTCATTGTGTTTCTCCCGTCCATACGATCCTGTCGGATCTTGTTTCGCTGAAAACCGATACCGTATGAATAAGTTGTACAACTTCGAAGTTTACACAAATTTAAATAAATATATAACTTGGATTTAAATTTCAAATGGGCCTTACTATTTTGGATTTAGCCCATCACCGTTAAAACCCAATGACCAAACCCACGTAGGAAAACTCGAAGTCCCCTTTTTCTTCCCCGACAACTCCTGCTCCTCATTCACTTCAATTCCGACATTTCTCCCTTCGATTACTTCACCTCCTCTTCACGAAAATTCAAACTAAAACAACCGAACTACTCCTCCTTTCAAACTCCATCTGACCATCATCACCCTTCAACGCTCGAAGGACCACTCCCCGTCGCGACCAGTAGCTCGAGCAGCTACAGTGAAATGTCGCTCCTCTCTACACATAACCGGACCTCCCCAAATCGATGCCATACGAGCGCCTCTCCCTCCTGGTCAACCTGCTAACTTTCGTTCCCCTCCTCGTTGCCTATAATCACCGTACGATCCAATCCTAGCTTTACTGCTTCAAACTGTCGATCCCCAAAAGTGGATCGCACCCAACGTTTTACCCACCAGTGAGAAGCACTCGAGCTCAGCAATCCAATGGATCCAACCTCACTAATTTCTGTTTAGTATTTGATTTTACTGTGATTTTTTTTGGAGATCGAAATGTTGCTGTGTCGTTCTTTTGGTGGAGGTGCAAACGCTCTGACCAAAGAAGACGTTCAATTAGGTTTAGAGGAGTAGTGAGGGTATTTATAGGGAGGATAAATATCTAGATATTTTGTAGAAGGAATATTCCCGGTATATTCTTTTTGTTAATTCATGTTTAAAAATCCCTGCGATCACCCACGATACCCAAAAATCACGAAAATGGACACGCAGCTACATTTCGACATTACGGTCCCAACGAAACTGGTTTCGTCGAATTCCGACTTCGTTTGCAAAAGTGGCTATTTTTAAAGCTCTGGATGACCCATTTATATATAGTAATATATTTAAATATAATTAAATAAAATATTAATAAATTAATATTGTCGTATATATTCACAGTGGAATACCATACAGCTCTACTAGGATTTATAACTTGATATTTCAGATCCCGATTAAATCGATATTCAATTTAAAATGAAATTCCTTTTTAAAAATATAAATAATTCCTTTATAAATTATAAAGGAATTCCAAAGTGACTTTTCTAAAATTTGATTTGGACGTAAATCAAAATCTACCCGACGAAATCCCGATTTTTCTCTTCCACTAGAAAGATATACTACACCAGCTCCACACATTTCTTGTTTCACAGAAATCCAGCTTAAAACGAATCATGTACATTCAGTTGAAGTTCAAATCGCCAGATTACGAACTGCAGTGCCATTTCGAGCTCGATTTTAATTATATTATAACTCTACGTTCAAACTGTCGTTTATATAATATATTCGTTATTCAAATTCAATTCCAAGCTGAATTAAATATCACAGATGTTCCAGTTCACACCATATCGCCCTTTTCAGCCAATTCTGGTTATTTCAGAATTAAATATATTATTTAATTTATTATTTTAATTAAATATTCCCAGTTATTTAATTAAACCACCATTTAATTCACTATAGCACTATTTATATAATTGAATAAATTAATTATAATACCTCTGCAAATGCGGGTCATTACAACGTAACTAAACGGTATATGTAAGGTTATTTCAGAATGTATAATTTATCCACTCACCAGAACTTGTGTTCGGAACCCCTTCTCATAACAACTCCCGGGTTAGATTTATGGTAGATATTTGTTTGCCTATGGACACTTGTCAGGCAGTGTCATTATTTCGGCAACGTTATATTTGATTATTATATTTTATTCATACCGCTGTGAGATGTTTTATTAAACTCTGATATTTTTATTATCTTTGTCTTTTCTGTAGGATATTAGATAAGCCAACTCGAGTTTCGATAGATTTGAATTTTTGAGAAAAAAAAATCAGTCTATCGAAATTCAGGTTGTTACATTATATTCTCTAATTTATATTAGTGTATAATAAACTGCCGGGTAAGGTATTAAGTGGTCAATGGATCCGCCTTGGGCCGTAAGTGATGATAGGGATCGACTCGTATGTTATATTATTAGTGAGACCACAAGTGGCTATATAGAAATAACCCACCTCCTTTAGTAAGGTATTGAGTAGTTGAACTGCCCGCCTCTTAGCTTTGGTGTTTGTTCGAATGGTGGTTTAAAGATTTCGTACTTATGCGTAAAAGTTATATTTCAGAATTACGATAACATTTTCTTTGGGAAGCTACCTTGGCATGAATGTTAATCGTCATGCGTAATCTTAACAAGGTTAGGTTATAATTACTTGCTTTGTCAGACATATGATTTGGGTGGAACCAGACAAGATGTATTTGTGTATTATGGATAGTGTTATATATTTTATACTCACCAGAACTTGTTGTTCTGACCCTCCCTCCTCATAACAACTCTCAGGTTTATCTTGCGGAGGACAGGTCTTCGAAAGTAGTTAAGTTTGAATTTCTATTCTTGTTTGCTTATGCTCGGTATTGATGTGGTGACTTGCTTTTTAAGGTATTTGTCTTGGTCGATACTTGTTATCCTATCTTGTTTCCCCTATGTGTTAGTTTTATTGTATGATTATGCCCATGCTTATTATTTGCAGGTACCATATTTATGCTTGAATGTGTTGTGTTTCGATTTTTATCGAAATTTAGGCTCATAAAAATATGAGATGTTACTAGTATAGTTGAATCTGATACCGACTGAATTTGTCAAATTTATTTCAGTTCAGCTTGATTTTGAAAATTTTATGTTCCAATTCGATTTGAATTTTTTGACCGTAAACCAACCGAACGTCCAAAACTCACTCCTTAAACCTCCCTTTGAATGCTTGAAAGTGTTTGGTGAAATTAGGTTGGAATCTTTGTTTTTGTGTGAACTTTCCATTTTCATTGTTAACTCATGCATTATTGATCCATATTTCGTAGTTGATTCACATTTATTTCGTAAGATACAAGGTAGACTATATGCACTATATGCCTAGAGGATCCACATAATTTTTTTTCCATCAGAAAGTTTCTAACACATGGTGCATTTATCACGAACGAAAATGAGAAACCTGAACACACAACAAGAAAAATCAGTTTTAACCGTTTCTCCAATGTATGCAGATAATTTTTTTTTTTTGATGATGTTAGTTGTCATGTTGACACTGACATAAACGTGTCGCTCAAAACATCATTTTTCTTTCCCTCTTCTAAACGTGTCATTCATTGTTTCCCTCTACTAAAAAAATAGCTTTCCCTCTTTTTTCTCCCGTAGTTTTTTCCCTCGTTTTTCTATTTCATCTGGCACTAAAACCCCATTTTATAATTTCATTGTTCTTATTTCCCTCATTTTCAATTTCATTGTGCCCTAGCTTCTCGTTCAGGTATCGATTTAGTTCCAATTTGTCTTTTATACATTTGATTAGTCGCTTACTGTAGTTTTTGTTTGGGTCGGTAAACTACTTCGAGCGATTTAGTTAGACAATCAATTTAGGTCTTGTACTTCGATCCATTCAATCGGTGCATGTTTCTTATTTGGGTTGATAAATGACGTAATTTTATTCAATATTCTTGTTAATTTTGATGCTATAGATCCTCTAACATGATATATTATTTTCGAGACATTTGTTCAATATGGAAGATGTAAGAAATGATCTTGCCCTATATTTTAATTTGATGTTGTCATAAACTAATTGATTATCACATTGTTCTCTTAAAAAAAAACTTTTTTAATCCAGAATAGTTTTTAAAAGTCATAGTTTGAGACCAGACACAAAACTGGTTGTAGTAATTAGACACAACACATGGAAACGTAAATAACACAATGCAAACTCACACCATAATGACAGAAATTAACACCCAGAGAAACACAATTTATGCTTTATCCGGCATTACAAAATACCTTCCTTTAAACACGTATGAGATAATCTGGGCGCTGGCTTCCAAAGCAGCCCATCCAGCTACAGTTTGGGTGTGGTTTGGAGTTGACTCTGCCATTATCTTTCTCTTTCTCCTTTGATAGCTTGTTACTATTTTTCATTATATTTTTTATTGCCTAGCTTGTTACCATTTATAATTTTTTCTTTAATTAATGATATATGTAACATCCATGATTTTTGACCGTTCAAGTCGACAATGATCATCAATGTTGACTTAAGCAAATCAAAAATACAGATAGTTATTGGGAATTATATAAGAAAAAGAAGAGAAGAAGAAAAACAAACACAGAATCTCACGGTGGAAAGACAAAATATAACAATTAAATAATAGTTCATGAAGCTGTAACACATAGATTTAATTTTACATTTACAACGATTATCAGAGTTAACTGTCATAAACATACCAATATTTGCAGTAGAATAAATAATAATAAGTACGTCTATTGAGCTCCAACTTCATCTCCATAATGGTATCTTCAATAACTGAAAACTCAGGCGGACCCGAGCATAAATAAAAATACAAAAACACTCGGATTATAACTAAAATATTCTCATATTAGTTAAATCAAATTCATCCGACAATATGAATGCAATAACTTAAGAAATGTTACGGGAATTTCCACCTCCTAAGGATCCGTTCAACTAGATACTATATAATATAATACGCTATTATAATAGTGTCTATAGTTAAATATAAGATAATAAAATAGTGTAAGCGGGATTACATTTTTACCCTTACACCGTTTATAAACATCGTCATAAACATTGCATATAAAACACCAGTAATGGTCGATGGATAGGGATGCGCCGCTATACGACAACGTCAAATCAAAATCGTATGGGGCTCGATCAGGATAATATGACAAGGCACACGAGGAATGCCCAGAGTATGAATATACTAGTTGCACGCCCAGACTGGTGGTAACGCATAGTCGCGACTACCGCCCACCTCGGACAACACTCCCAAATCACGAATGCGCATCAAATCAAATCAATCAAACCAAGGGAATATAGTAATAAAGGAGGAAGTGTTGCCGATGGAGGTAGCTAACCCCACATGGTCATGGTATAACCCTGTTTTAGTCATTTAATTATGACTTGAAGGTTAAGGATATCCATTATCGTTCTTTTTCTTCAAATCCAGCAATCGCCTCCAAATCAACCTACTTCATTCTGGAACTTCACCGCGTATACAATTGTTAAAGTGGTTTTTGGTATTAGCAGAGAGTATGACAATATCTGATCCCGGTCTCTTTAACAACCAAACGTTTACATTTTTCACACCGGTCGGTTCTTTTACCTGTCCAAGAGGTTCATACCTCATATCAAAATATCATTTTTCAAAAACATTAAATATCCAATGTAGAATATTATTTATAATAAAATCTCTTTTTAAACCAATTTAAAATCTTGAAATAATTCCAACTCAAATAATTTGAATATTAAAATAGTTAATAGTATATTAAAAATAATTTAGATATATAATAGAAATAGTTTGAAAATAAATAGTTAATTATAAAATGATTTATTAAAATAATTTATAAAATAAATAGTTATAACATAAAATAGTTCATTAAATTAATTTATAAAATGGTTTAAAATACTATAGTTGGAATTAGAATCGTTTCTCTAAATTTTGCCCACTTAGACTTGAAGTCATATTTAAACCTTAAATTAATCAATCTCAATTTCAATATTTCAATCGATTTAAATATACATTTTTAAATTCATTTCAATTAAATCCATTTACCCAAAATAGTTAAATTCCAATTCAGATCCCCATTTCAATGATTTCAATTTATAACAAATATTGAGTTCACAATTCAAATATAATTCATATCAATGTTGATTCATAATAAATTTCAAAGGTGGGTGAAACAATTCAATTTCAATAAATTCGATTTACATTCAATTTCATTTTTATTTAGCTATAGTTACAACACTAATTTATTTCTCCTCTTTTATTTATATTTCAAAAATTCAAAGTTCAAGTTCAAGGAAAAATAAAGTATAAAACATCGCTCATATTGTCTTTAAAACATTATTTAAAAGTTCATGGTTAAAACAAATTTTATTTAACCAATCGATGTCCGTATATAATTTCCTACCCTATGGCCAAGTGATACTTAAATTTAATTTTAGTACTTTGGGAAAGGATATATATCATTTCAATCCAAATCAGGGTCATAGGTATTTATCATTTCAACCTACGTTCTTAATTCATTTTAGTGATTAATCCCGGGTTTATTTGATGTCCGTGACATCGAGGGTAAATGGTTGGGATTAATCAGCATAAGCAATGGTCAAATACGAACAAATATGAATAACAAGTAAATTCACACAATTGACATCAATATGTCAAACATATCAAATTCAAGTCATTCGTCACATCAATATATATAAACAGTCCAATATCATATAAATTTACAAATTATCAGATGTCAGGGTTTAGATAGTAACTAAATGTCGAATTTTCAACTTAACTGTAAAATTAAAATTAACAGTCAAATTAAACTACACTATCGATGCAAATCAATATAAATATGCAATTTAAACTGTCAAACGTCAATCCATACAATCATATCATGACATGATCTTAATTTGACTAATATTAGAATACTTTAGTTAGGCGTGAGTGGGTTAAATCACTCACCTTGATTTCAAACGAGATTGGAATCCAAAATTTAGCCCACAATTTAACTGTCTTAGAATCTGTCCAAATCAGTGCCAATGCGAAGAGCTCGTCAATACGATTCCAACATAATTTATTTCGTCCAAAGCCGACCTCGTAGCAGAAAGTTATAAACGTTTAAACATTTGGAATTTAAATTATAATAAAATAAATAAACAAATTCCTCACCACTAAAATAATTGCCATGTCATCACTCCTTTATCTCCATCCTCTTCTTCTACACTTCACACTACAGCAAAAAAACACGCACATTTTTCATGTCCAAACTCATTCTAGATGAAGAACTCACCAAACCAAGCATACGGATTCACGCCTTGATTTTTGATTGAATTTCTTTTCAATCACCTTTTAAAAAAAATTAAAGCCCTCTTTTTTTTATTATGACAAGAAGAATTAGCGGCTCTTCAATTCTACAGAAGAAAGAAAGATGAATTCATTTAAAGAGATTGGTTAGGTTAAAGTTTATAATTATTTGTACCTAAAGAATTTCAATGGTTTAGTTAATGAATAAAACATTCCATATTTTTGTATTCATCACTTATTAACGTAAATAAATTAATTCTAATCCAAATTAGGACTTGTATTAATTATAGAAATAAATTGAGCATTTTTTTTCATGCGCAGGAAACATTAATGTCATTGCCATCTTTCATTTTATACACACACACACACACACACACACACACATATATATATATATATATATATATATATATATGAAACGCTCAGTAGCATTAAAGGAAGAAAAAAAATATTACGGCAATAAATTTCTTTTAACACGTACATACATGCATGCATAAATTTCTATTTACCTGTTGCCTTTCTATCTTCACTTGTTACCTTTCTATCCATTTGTTTGGTTTTACACTTATATACAAAGTATGCTACATACATGCATGGAAATATGACAATAAATTTTGTGTATTAATTGTAACTTATTTCCAATTTATCACCAATGAATTAAATAACAACTGGTTTCCCACACTAGTCAATTAATCTATTGCAATTGTTATTTTTAAAATTAGTTATCATTCAATGTATTCCTTTAATTACCATTCTTAATTAATGTTATCATTTACCTTACTGTTTATACAAACATAATTTCCAAATATATATATTACAACACAATGTAAAATACACATTAATTCATATATATTCTATGCATTGATTATTTTTCTTCTCATTTAATTATAGGTTATTGTAAAAATTTATAAAATTTGCTAATAACAAAATGTCGGTTACTGTCTAACAGCTTAACAACTGCTCTGCTTAATAAAATTTGTTGAACTCATTGCAATAAAAGTAAATTTCAAATTCATTAATATATATATATATTCTACGTAGTTATTATTTTTCTCATTCATTATTGGTTGTTGTTATAACTGCAACAACTGTTAATATCAAAATGTCAATTACTATCTAAATAATTGTAAATATCACTGTTAATTAAATTTTACAGTTTCCACACCTAAAATTATTATTAATAACCAAATACAAATTGTAGTCACTAAAATTAATCAAATGCATTCCCTGTAATGTTCATATATCTATTGTCATTATAGTTGTTGCAAATTATTATTAACATCCTAGATCAAACCATATTATTTAATTTTTACCAGAAAATCACCAAATTATTCATTTTAACCAAAATTTCCTATAAAATAATACTAAATCAAATAATTTTGGATAGTTAAAATATGGGTTGTTACACTCTCCCACACATAAAACTTTTCGTCCCTGAAAAGGAATGTAGTAAGGAAGTTGTCAATTCATATGTATTTAGCCATACAATATCTTATTCAACTTAAAAACAATTATCTACACCAAAGTTTAATATAGTTTTGAAAACACAAATTTTCACAAAATTTTCTAAGTCATGAATTCACGAAAAATTTAGGCAGAGTCTACTTTGTATGGTTAGGTTCGAAAAACAATAATATATATATATAATCATAAATATACATATCATCTCAGTGATAAGGCATCCCAAACAATGGGGAAACAATATATACATTAAAATACGATATATAATTTGATATATGTACCTTTTCTTTGCATTATTAGCGATTTAGCTTATTTTAAAGCAAGCAAAAATAATATTTCATACGCGAGCAGCTCCAAAAGCAAGCAAATGCCATCTGCACCTACTAAAACACTCAACGACAAATAATAACGTACATATAAAAGAAATAAATCTATAAGTCATCCATAAATAAATATAAAAGAGCCAATGCGATTAAAAAATCAAATAAAATGTCAAAACAATTATATTTCTCCAAACAAGCACAATATACATTTCCACAATGTTAATATTTTATTTGTATGACTTCATTTGTTCATCCCATTCTTAAACAATCCATATTTCATTTGTTATATTGCATTCCTATTTGTTCCAAATGTCAATGTTTTAGTTTGTTATTTATTACTTTCAATCATTATTCAAATTGTTTACATTCACTCGTTGACATTCATTTTATCAATAATTATGTAGGTTTACATTCAATTCATTTTACTTTTGAGTTTAGTCACTTTACTTGTATTACATATATGCATATTCACTTGTAATTATTCTAAATCAATTCAATTGATTCGTTATTATTCCTCTTTTATTAAATATCTTTTGCATTTTGATTTCTTTGCATCCATATAAACCACATCCATTATATTCAACATTAATTCTTATTAGTGCATTCCAATAACTTCATCACTTAAGCCTAAGTTGATTATAGTTCAAATTCATACAAAATTTTAATTAATTACTATCAATTCCATTTTACATTTCTTAAGTCAATCTATATTACATCATTTCTCATATTAATTACACAAGTTCAACCGTTTCAATTTAATTCAAATTCACTATTTCACATTTCTAAGAGTTCCCACTTTAATTTATTTCTCTTAGATTCATTTCTTATTTTACAGTTCAAAAGATTTATAAAATTCATGTTTGTTCATTTCTTTAATTTGAAAATTATTCATTACTTAAGAACTTAAGAATTTAACTTCTGGTTCATTTCCAAATCAAATTTCAAAATATAATACATATTATATCTTTATATAAACCATATTATAAATGATTTAAATGAATTTCAATTTCTCAAACAAGGTAAAACTTCTAAGTGGTCTCCCCCACTTAAGCTCTTGAAAATGAGCATCAATGATGCATGCACTCATCACTGAAATCATTTCCAAAGACAAGAGGGGACTATACACTTAGTCTTAAAACAATTTCAATATGAAACAACTTTTAAAATATAAATATATTATTTCAAACCATTTGCAAAACGATATTACAAAACTGCCCGAAATTAAATTCTCAAATTCGTATTTAATTTCTTATTTCATTACTTAATTAATTTTCATTTTTCTTAAATCATTCAATAACCAATAGTTTTAACTATTGATCAATCGAATGATAAATGATGAAAATCGAATATCATCATCAACAAAAATCAAAATTCATAGATTTTCAAATAATTCTTTATATATATAAAATATAATTCAAAACAATATTATGTCAATGAGCCCTATTCGAATGTTTAGAAATCCCTATCGATGCCTTGGCGTCCCAAGTACCGACTAGAATTCATAAATACTCAACAAAACAAACCAACATAATACAAAATAATTTTATATCAAAATTACGAGTATGCTCTCTAATACACACTCGAACTCATTCTAGGGTCTCTAAAGAGTTAATCCTAGTAGAGCCAAGGTTTTCGCTAAACCAAAACTCTGATACCAAATGTAACATCCATGATTTTTGACCATTCAAGTCGATAATGATCCTTAATGTCGACTTAAACAAATCAAAAATACGGATAGTTATTGGGATTTATATAAGAAAAAGAAGGGAAGATGAAAAACAAACATAGAATCTCACAGCGGAAGGACAAAATATAATAATTAAATAACAGTTCATGAAGCTGTAACACATACATTTGATTTTACATTTACAACGATTATCAGAGTTAACTGTCACAAACATACCAATATTTGCAGCGGAATAAATAGTAATAAATACGTCTGCTGAGCTCCATCTTCATCTCCATAATGGTATCTTCAATAACTGAAAACTCAGGCTGACCCGAGCATAAATGAAAAGACAAAAACACTCGGATCAGAACTAAAATATTCTCAAATTAGTTAAATCAAATTCATGTGACAATATGTGTGCAATAACTTAAGAAATGTTGCGGGAATTTCCACCTCCTAAGGATCCGTTAAACTAGACACTACATAATATAATACGCTATTATTATAGTGTCTGTGGTTAAATATAAGATAATAAAATAGCGTAAGCGGGATTACATTTTTACCCTTACACCGTTTATAAACGTCGTCGTAAACATTGCATATTAAACACCAGTAACGGTCGGTGGATAGGGATGTGCCGCTATACGACAATGTCAAATCAAAATCATAGGTGGCTCGATCAGGATAATATGACAAGGCACATGAGGAATGCCCAAAGTATGAATATACTAGTTGCGCGCCTGGATTGGTGGTAACGCATAGTCGCGACTACCGCCCACCTCGGACAACACTCCCAAATCACGGATGCACATCAAATCAAATCAATCAAATCGAGGGACTATAGTAATAAAGGAAGAAGCATTGCCGATGGAGGTAGCTAACCCCACTTGGTCAAGGTATAGCCCTGTTTTAGTCATTTAATTAAGACCCGAAGGTTAAGGATATCCATTATCGTTCTCTTTCTTCAAATCCAGTAATCACCTCAAAATCAACCTACTTCATTCTGGAATTTCACCACGTACACAGTTGTCAAAGTGGTTTTCGGTATTGGCAGAGAGTATGACAATATCCGATCTCGGTCTCTTTAACAACAAAACGTTTACATTTTTCACACCAGTCAGTTCTTTTACATGTCCAAGACGTTCATACCTCATATCAAAATATCATGTTTCAAAAGCATTAAATATTCAAGATAGAATATTATTTATAATAAAATCTCTTTTTAAACCAATTCAAAATCTTGAAACAATTCCAACTCAAATAATTTGAATTTTAAAATAGTTAATAGTATATTTAAAATAATTTAGATATATAATAGAAACAGTTTGAATGTAAATAGTTAATTATAAAATGATTTATTAAAATAATTAATAAAATAAATAGTTATAACATAAAATAGTTTATTAAATTAATTTATAAAATGGTTTAAAATACTATAGTTGGAATTAGAATCGTTTCTCTAAATTTTGTCCACTTAGACTTGAAGTCATATTTCAACCTTAAATCAATCAATCTCAATTTCAATATTTCAATCGATTTAAATTTCCATTTTTACATTCATTTCAACTAAATCCATTTTCCCCAAATAGTTAAATTCCAATTCAGATATCCATTTCAATGATTTCAATTTACAACAAATATTGAGTTCACAATTCAGATATAATTCATATCAAGTTTGATTCATAATAAATTTCAAAGGTGGGTGAAACAATTCAATTTCAATAAATTCGATTTACATTCAGTTTCACTTATATTTAGCTATAGTTACAACACTAATTTATTTCCCCCTTTTATTTATATTTCAAAAATTCAAAGTTCAAGTTCAAGGAAAAATAAATTATAAAACATCGCTTATATTGTCTTTAAAAAAATATTTAAAAGTTCATGATTTAAACAAATTTTATTTAACCAACCGGTGTCCGTATATAACTTCCTATCCTATGGCCAAGTGATACTTAAATTTAATTTTAGTACTTTAGGAAAGGATATATATCATTTCAATCCAAATCAGGGTCATAGGTAGTTATCATTTCAACCTACATTCTTAATTCATTTTAATGATTAATCCCGGGTTTATTTGATGCCCGTAACATCTAGGGTAAATGATTGGGATTAATCAGCACAAACAATGGTCATATACGAATAAATGTGAATAACCGGCAAATTCACACAATTGACATCAATATGTCAAACATATCAAATTCAAGTCATTCATCACATCAATATATACAAACAATCCAATATCGTATAAATTTACAAATTATCAACTGTCAGGGTTTAGACAGTAATTAAAGCCGAATCTTTAACTTAACTGTAAAATTAAAATTTAACAGTCAAATTAAACTACACTATCGATGCAAATCAATATAAATATGCAATTTAAACTGTCAAACATCAATTCATACAATCATATCATGACATGATCTTAATTTGACTAATAATAGAATACTTTAGTTAGGCATGAGTGGGTTTGATCAATCACCTTGATTTCAAATGAGATTAGAATCCAAAATTTAGCCCAAAATTTAACTATCTCAGAATTTGTCCAAATTAGTGTCATCGCGAAGAGCTCGTCAATACAATTCCAATATAATTTATTTCGTCCACAACCGACCTCGTAGCAGAAAGTTATAAACGTTTAAACATTTAGAATTTAAATTATAATAAAATAAATAAACAAATTCCTCACCACTTAAATAATTTCCATGTCATCACTCCTTTATCTCCATCCTCTTCTTCTTCTGCATTTCACGCTATAGCAAAAAAAACATGCACATTTTTCATGTCCAAACTCATTCTAGACGAAGAACTCACCAAACCAAGCTTAAGGATTCACGCCTTGATTTTCGATTGAATTTTTTTTCAATCACCTTTGATTTTTTTTAAAGCCCTCTTTTTTTTATTATGACGAGAAGAATTGGCGGCTCTTCCATTCTATAGGAGAAAGAAAGATGGATTGGTTTAAAGAGATTGGTTAGATTAAAGTTTATAATTATTTGTACATAAAGAATTTCAATGGTGTAGTTAATGAATAAATCATTCCATATTTTTGTATTCATCACTTATTAACGTAAATAAGTTAATTCTAATCCAAAATAGGACTTATATTAATTATAGAAATAAATTGCATTTATTATGGATATAGAATTCAACTTTCCACAATTTAAATTGAGCATTTTTTTCATGCGCAATAAACATTAATGTCATTGCCATCTTTCATTATATATATATATATATATATATATATATATATATATATATATATATCATGAAACGCTCAGCAGCATTAAAGGAAGAAAAAAATTAATATTATGGCAATAAATTTCTTTTAACACATACATGCATACATAAATTTCTATTCGCCTGTTGTCTTTCTATCTTCACTTGTTACCTTTCTATCCATTTGTTTGGTTTTACACGTATATACAAAGTATGCTACATACATGCATGGCAATATGACAATAAATTTTGTGTATTAATTGTAACTTATTTCCAATTTATCACCAATGAATTAAATAGCAACTGGTTTCCCACACTAGTCAATTAATCTATTGCAATTTTTTTTTTAAATTAGTTAACATTCAATGTATTCCTTTAATTACCATTCTTAATTAATGTTATCATTTACCCTACAGTTTATACAAACATAATTTCTAAATATATATATATATATATATATATATATATATATTACAACACAATGTAAAATACACATTAATTCATATATATCCTAGGGGATTGTTAAAGGGACTCCACTTTTGGTTAAGGGAAGGACAATTTTTAATTTTTTTATGAATTGTTAGGGGGAGTACAAAATAAATTAGCCTCCTCTTAAACATAAAATAAAAATTCCAAAACTAACCCTTAGCAAACAACATTGAAAATCAAGTAGTGTATATTAATAATAACTAAAGAATGACATTCTACATGACATTTGGAAAGAATTTTTCAAAGCCAATTTGTTGTTATAAACAAAACAGGAGAAAAATAAATTATTCTTGGTATATCATCTTCAAGCAAGCAATGTTTGACATATTCATCATGTCAATAAAGAAATTTCAAAATTCTAACTCATGTTTGCACTTGCAAATAATAACTGTAAGTACCAAGTCAAAATAAAAGGAGGGAAATAATCGGCAACTACCTGTATAAATATGTTATGTTTATATTATTCGTGTAACAAACCAGAATTTTCAGCATTAAAATTTTTAGAATTGATTTAATTCAAATTTGGAAATTTATGGTTATGCTTGATATTTGTTACAATTCATCACTAGCTTTTGCAATATTATTTCCCATACTTTTAGAGATAAGTATATATAAAACTCGAGTGTAACAATGGAAAATCAAGCAATTGAAAATAACAAAGCTGGAGCGACGTAGAATATAGAAAGAAGTCAATTGAATTACTGGAAGAACTGTGCATACCAAAAGTGTAGGTCACAAGACAAGGGTGTTTTAGTATATATATATATATATATATATATATATATATATATATATATATATATATATATTCTAAAATCCAAACCCCCCTTACCAAATAAAAATTAAATTGGAGTCCCCTTAAAATTGAACCACCCTTAACCAAAAGTGGAGTCCCTTTAACAATCCCCTATATCCTATGCATTGATTATTTTTCTTCTCATTTAATTATAGGTTATTGTAAAAAATTATCAAATTTGCTAATAACAAAATGTGAGTTACTGACTAATAGCTTAACAATTGCTCTGCTTAATAAAATTTGTTGAACTCATTGCAATAAAATGTAAATTTCAAATTCATTAATATATATATATATTCTATGTAGTTATTATTTTTCTCATTCATTATTGGTTGTTGCTATAACTACAACAACTGTTAATATCAAAATGTCAATTACTATCTAAATAATTGGTAAATATCACTTTTAACTAAATTTTACAGTTTACACACCTTAAATTATTACTAATAACCAAATACAAATTGTAGTCACTGAAATTAATTAAATGCATTCCCTGTAATGTTCATCTATCTTTTATTAAACCTTTATGTAAATGAAATTACTGTTCCAAAATAAATATACCACAATTCACATTTTATTAAAACTATAAATCTATTGTCATTATAGTTGTTGCAAATTATTATTAACTTCCTAGATCAAACCATATTATTTCATTTTTACTAGAAAATCACCAAATTATTCATTTTTACTAAAATTTCCTATAAAATAATACTAAATCAAATAATTTTGGATAGTTAAAATATAGGTTGTTACAATATCCACTAGGTCAGCACAACCTCTTCAAATGAGGTTGTGAAGCGAACAACATTCTTCTGCCTTTTTTATAAATAATAATAGTAACAGTAGTTGTAACAATAACAACAGCAGCAGGTTACTTGTGAGCAGGTCTAGCTAGTATGAAACATACTACATATCAACATATGTTTAAATCACGATATGTAAGTTTTGAACCTATGACTTTTTGCATATAAGTCGAAGTGTCTAACATCTGAAACAAAAATGTTGGTGTCTTTTCCTCCTTATTTTGGTTCATGTTAATCATTTTATTGTTTGCCAATCACGAGTGTTCCATTAAGGCTGAGATTGAAAAACGGTTGGAAGTTAATGAGGCTTCCCCAGTACAGTACTAGTCTGCTAGTTGTAACCTGTAAAGCCAATCCATTGCAGTTTGCACGCGTTTTAGGGGACCTTTGATTTAGTTATAACTATTTACTGCCATGTCTAGTACAGATTTTTGTAGACAAAAATGCAACTTCATGTTCGTTAGAACTTCCTTGTAAGAAATGGTCTTGGCTTATATTTTAATTTGATGTTGTCATAAACTAATTAATTATCATATATTGTTCTCTTAGATTTGTTTCCCTTCTTTTCTAATCCTTGTTTCTCTCTTATTTGTGCTGTGACAATTCTGGAAGGGTGTGTAAGTTTCGGAATTCAGGTTATGCTTGCTTCAGGGTTTCTAAAACTTTTTTCAAGTTATGGTTGTTTTAGATTATTTGCTAGTGTATGGTTTCGGTTTTTCAATGATTCAAGATTAGTACTATGGTATAATTCTGTTTTGTTTCGAAATGGCATAGTTCATTTTGAATTTTTTAATGGACTTCTCATTTCTCAATCTCCATTTTCAGTTTAGTTCAGGTTATAATGCATTGGTAGCAACTCAAATTATAAGGTGTCAACAAACTCTCACAAACCCGACATGTAGCATATACATAATGTTTAATGCCTTTATAAGTTTATGCAGTTCATAACTTACTTTAAGAATACTTCTTGGATTATAATCATCATATCCTAGTTTAAATTCTCAAATATGTTAAATCTATCTGATTAGTATGACTGTTAACTAATTTATACTTTCTGGATGGTTGTTAACTTAACATATTTCTGGATAGTAGTTAATTTAAAAGTTAGCGAACACAAGAAGAAATGAAAGTAAAACAACTCACAATACATATTACACAATCATACTTCCCAATCCTTATACTAAGTCAGTTCTTTTTGTTAATTATTTTAGTATTTTTCGCACTCTTATTGTGATTCCCGGAAACGGAGATGGTTAAATTTTTGAGTTGGAAGTGTATTTGATATGGATGTGCAATATTTTATTTTAAACCTGCACTTTTATCTCTTCATTGAGGCATAACAATTTTTTTAAATTAGCTTACATTTCTAACCTGCAGTTTAAGCACCAAAATTTAAGATGTATTTTCTCATATTAAATCATGCATGTTTGCTCTACAAAAATTTGAACTTGTTTCCGTGTTTGCTTCATTTCTTGTTTACTTTCTTATGTTTTTTATTAAAACAAAAGTGCTTCAACTTTTTATCCCCAACTTTGCAAAAATCTGAATATGTTGCGGTCGAATCTGAAATTTGTTGATACAGAAATGTATTCAAAATCAAGCTCTACGGCACAGCTACTAGCAGTAATGTATCCATCGTTTGTTGCTGCATGTTTCAACGTTAAATTGTCCAGCAGTTTCTGCTAAGTTTGTAATGTATGGAACTATTTGTAAACCAGAACTGTCATGCACTTATGCGTGGTGTTGCTTTTTGGCTAGAAGTAATTTTCAAAGAAAGAAGAGTGAAATCTTAGTAATCACACTATGCCTTGTACATTAACAAACGTGTTATATGGTAATCCATATCAAATGGTCTCAAATTGATTTGTAGCTATAAATTACTTTGTAATGTGAAAATGAAAGCTTACTGTCTAGTCTTCTTATGACATTGCTATCACTTGTTTGAAGTCATCGGTTATCCGATATCAGTATCATACGATATTAGAAAGAAAAAGGGGGAGGACGAGGTAGAGGGAAGAGGGGATGTATTGTCCTTAAGGTTACTTACATCTTACTTGTTGTTCAAGTTTGGTGTCTTGAATACGCTTTATGCTTTGCGTCAAGTTTTAAATCGAAATTTCCCTTCTCTACCATGTTAGTCTTGGGTGCAGTCTCTTAACAATGATTAATATTCATTGATTGCAAATTAACAAGTGTGTGCTATGTGGGCTTTCCAATGAGCTTTTTTTTAGTAAAAGCTAGATTGGAAGTAAGGAATATAAATGCTATTTCCTTGAGCGCAGTTTTGACTGGCCTTTCATGATCCTATCTATGTTTGCAGTCTAGCCATATTCTCCAGTAACCAAACAGCAAGGGGAATCCACTACACGGTCCTATACAACAACCTTTTCGACTCTATCACCAAGAACTTCTTTGATATCTTTGCACAGCCCTTCGAACTTTTCCTTAAGCTCTTCCTTCTTTTTTGTAACGACCCGTATTTTCTGCCTATTTATTTGGTTTATTTTAATTATTTAAAATATTTGTTTGAATTTAAATAGTAGAATTTAACGATTTCATTTTGAATATATTATTTAAATAAATAATAAAATAATATTTTTATTTCCAGAATATTTGTAAAATGTTGAAATTTGAAATATAAATTGATCGGGCAGTTTAAAGTAGGTTATATTGTCTATAGTGTAATTTTATCGATGATTTCAATTCTAAAACGACGATGAAATATATATATTTATAATTTAAATATATAACAAGCTGCAGCGGCACGGCAGTTCGAAATTTGGCGTTTTGAACTTCAATTGGCTGTACATGATTCAAATTAAGTCGGATTTTCTCGAAACAAGAAACGTTGGAATCTATGTGACGATATCTTTCCAATGGAAGAGAACAATCCAGTTTTCATCCAGTAGGTTTTGTTTTATATCCAAATCAAATTTAGAAAAGGTGGCTATGGAATTCCTTTATATATTTTAGCGATTTATTATATAAAATAAATGGTTTTAAATATTTAAAATATCAATTTGGCTTGAAACTCAACCCGGGGTATTTTATATGGGTAATGTATGGTATTCTGGTCGTGTATAACCAACTGCAATATTTTATTTATTTTATATTGAAGTAGTTTAAAGTTAATTTATTTTAATTCAAATTGGGCCTTTTAAAAGGGACATTTTTCAAACGACCTCCGTTTTCGACGAAACAAATTTTGTTGGGACCGTAACAGTAAATTATTACTAGATTTTCAAGTTACATGCAAAACGGGGTTATTCTGTGAGTGTGGCAAAATAAAATGCAAAATAAATCGATCAATTGGACGTGTATGAACGCTATTTGAGCAAACAGACACGGAATTCGACGAAACAAGTTTTGTTAGGACCGTATCGTCAAAATATACTATGTCGTCCATTCGCTTCTCGAACGGGGTTTGTATGTGAGCACATAAGCAAATAAATAACGTTAAAAATAGCGATAGACACGAAATAAAAATCGTTAGTCAACATCGCTTGTCACATTGACTTAAATTATATTATTTTCACCTATATAAACACCTAAATTTCAGCCAAAACCCATCTCCTCCAAACCAAAGCAAACAAATTTGCAGAAAATTCCTCCAACACAAATTAATTTATATCTTACAATCTGTCGAGAATTTGCATAGGCGATCTGAAGCAAATAGGTAGATCTGGTCCTTACCTACATACTGTAAAAAGCTGGGGACCGATCGTGGTCGAAGGTGGTCGGAATCGGCCAGAAACCGTGAATTTCTTGTTTCGTTCTTTGCCCAAATTCGAGGGATTGGTCAAATTTTGAAGGCCAAGACCTGGGGGAAATGAAAAGGGGAGTTTAGGCTTCGATTTGGTGGTGGTCTCGAGGCTTACGGTGGTCGGAGGTGAGAGAATTGATGAGATGAACGTGGAGTGATATTTTGGGTTCGGTTTTTCAAGTGGTGATCGGTTTGGTCAGTTTTCCGGCGCCATGGGTGGTGGTAAGCTGTCGGGTCTGAAGGGAAATGGTTCGTGGGTCGGAGGCGGTTCCAGGCGTGGTGGCCCGGTGGTCCAATTCAACCGGTGGTGGTGGAATTTTATGGATGAACAGAAAAGGGGCTAATCGGTTTTTAGAGGCGATGGGGAGGAGTTGGGGGCCAGGTTTCTCGGCGATGGTGGCTGCTGCAGTGGCGATGGTCTAGTTGAGGGGTGCTCCGGTGCTCCGACGAGAGCGCGGTGATCGATTGAAGTCATCTAGCTTTGCTCGATACTGGTATAGGAAGAAGAAGGATCGGGGAATTCACGGTTGAAAGAAGAAAACGCGTGATAGGAGCTGACATGGCGAGGTTTGTTATTAAGGTAATGATTGGTTAATTATTTAATTAATTTATTAATTAATAGTTAAGTTAATAATCGATTTATATATGAAACTTTGAATTAACATAACTTTTACGTACGACAACGAAATTTAACAAAACTGGATCTGTTGGGTTCGCAGGGACGAGACCTAGGTGATGGCGCTGACTAGGCACTGATCTGACGTAATTAAAATTTTAGTTAATTTTGAATGTCCGTTCAGGATTAAAAGGAACAAACGCGTCAACCGTCCACTGTAATGATCTGGTGAGTTAATTCTCACACCTTCTGGAATCCTGTGATGTGGTAAATTCATATAAAATATAATTTACCATTTAAAAATATAAATTGGTTGATTGGTTGCTATTGGCTTTTACTGTTTGATTGGTTCTGTTATTTATATCTCATCGTTTTAAATTAGTATATCATATGAAATTTATTTCATATATTATTATCAATTGTGTAACGAGCTGTGGTGCAGGGAAGAACAGGTTGGAGGGATCCGACCGGATTCCTCAAATATTACATATGTTGTTTGTTTTATATATTTGAACTGATTTGAACCCCATATGGTAGAAAAACATGTTTGAGCGTGATGGTTGAATAAATATTCACCTTTGTTGTGTTTAAAATCAACCGATAGTGTTGATTGAGTAAGTGGCAGTGAATGGCCTAAAATGTATAGTTTTAAACGTCATTCTACCGTTCGGTAAATCGACACATTTTTAAAGTTATAAATTATTTTATAACTAAATTGAAGCTCTTCAGTTATCTTAATTAAGTAATCAAATAAGAAATTTATAAATAAATATTTTTAGTCGAGTTTATAAAAGAAATTATTTAAAGGGTTGTGGTAATTAAATCTTGTGATGGATACGAGTTCTTAAAGCAAAAAGCCATAGAAATTACCTACGTGTTGGTAAAATGGGATAATTGTTTTTAAAACAATAAAATGGCGTTTTTAAATTAATTAAGTTGTTTAATTAATTTAAAAAGGGGAAATGACAAACGAAAATCAGTTAATTGTTAACTGATATGTACGGTTGGTAAAATCCACCGTTTTCGAGTATTGATTAAGGAATGTTTAAGTGGCGATTAGTTTTGATTAAAAAGGAGCGATAAGGGTTATAAGGAGATTATAATCCAAAGTTGTCAAACGAGATTTGCAAAAATGAGATTTTTAAGCGAATGTGAAGATTCGAATAAAATTTTACTTAATTGTTAAATTAAGGTAAATTCAATCGAAACGAACCTTTTAATAAAGACGATTAATACATTGTAATAGAGTGCGGTGTGAATATTAAGAAGGGGTTAAACCAAAACGATGTCTTAAATGTTAAAGGATTTAATTAAGCGAAATAAAATTTAAGTTAAAAGTGGTGTTTTGTGGACTTTTACTTAATCAAACGAATTGAGTAAAAAGATTATATTAGAAGTGGATTTCAAATTTAATAAACGATTTATAAAGTCAGTTTGAAATCGGGATGGTAAATAAGATTTTGGTGAAATGGTTAAGTGAGGAACCGATATCATTCTGAGATAAGAACATTGTCGATCAAGGTTTGAGAGGTAAATAAAATACCCAACTTGAACGGCTTCGTTATTATCGAAGAATGGTATTAGTTTGTGACGAGTGAAAGGTGTTGTAATTAGTGTGATATTCCATACGAGAAGTATGGAATGTAAGTGCGAGATTTAGAATATAAATAATAGTATGATATTAGTTTCAGTGTAAATAAGAATATTGGGTTTTAAACTATATAAGTCAACATTTGTTTTAACCAGATTAGAACTGGAAATGTGTTAATACCATTAAAGTATAATATATATATATATATATATATGTATGTATATATCGAGATACTCGAATATAAAGAAAGGGAAAAAGGTTTTAAAGGAATATATCAATATTTCCAAAAAGGATGGAAAGCTGGGTATATACATATATACAGGCTCTAAAGTATTAAAAATAGTTTTTGTTAAAATTAAGAATCAATATAAAGGATTAATTATATTGAAACTATTAAAGGTTGATTACCACTTATTTATTTGTAAATAGGCCAGGTAGTGCCAAGTACTGAATCAGCAAACTCATTCACACATTTGTTCTTTGATAGTTAAATCACCGACTATCAAAACCAGACCAATACGCTTGTGGGTACGGAAAGACCGGGATCAAATCTATATTCGAAAACCATTCCGACCAAAAAATACGTGAAGACGCTGATTCAAGATGGAGCAAGTGAAGACCGTGGATCTTAATAAGCGGAAGGACTACTTGTCGAATTTCTCTGGCTTGCAACCAGAGTTATTTGTTTTGTGATCCTGTCGTGGTTGAATTCGACGGATTGCAAGGACTACTCGCTACTGATCTATAGGGTGATACCTAGGATGCGGTAGGAGGGTACCTTCGGTTCATCCTGTTCCTGGATGACTTGTATGGACGGATGTCTGACAGAGTATTTCCAAAAGAACCACGTACGTTGATTTCTTCAAACGTACCATCGTTGGGTTGCTCCCAACCGGGTATTTTTTTGGATTTCAATTAGTGATTTTCTGGCGGATCTGACAATGTGGCATTCCAAGTTATTGGTGGCCAGATGTTCTAAGATAATTCTAGCCTCACAACCGGGAAATGACAAAAATCGGGCAGGCAGCATGGCTATGTGGGTCGCTCCCATTAAGTTGTATAATCACCTATCTAGAGAAATTCCTATTGCTTCTTTAATCTATTTCGATGCTGTCCCTTTATCGGGAGACGGTTGCTGATCCCAACCGTTGGTGATATACATTCGATACAATCAAGCGAAATGAGTGGTCGGTCATGTGTGGGTCGGGTTGCAAGACGTTCTTGTTGAACCCAGTGTATTCGCCTCTAGAGATACACTATCGGCTGGTGGACCCATACCTTGTCAAAGTCGGAATCCAATTTCCAATAAGTGCCCGCGGTTTTGATTGTATACTATTTACGTGGAGCGTGAGATGCAAGCGTTCCGCTAGATTGTTAGTTATTTGTATTTAGACACTATTGTAATATCAAAACAAGTTATGATTTCCAGAAAATGGTTTGGGTTATAGTAAGGTAAAAAAAACCATCCGTTTTTTTGTGTGGGCCGGTCTTACTATTATCCTTTTATTTCAAAAAGGGATTTTCCAAAGTTAAACCAGTGTGTGTTTCTGTGAATTTATCACTGATAGTATTCTAGACTGACCCAGTGTATTTTGCTTTGCTTCAAATGTGCTCGGGTCAGACCGAGTGTGTTTCCAGGTTAGGTTCGCTTGGAGTTGCAGGAGCTAGAAGCAGGCGGTTTCACCGCTAGTTATATAAATTTATTTCCGCTGTGCAGTTATATGTTATGCTCTGATGATTGGTATGTATATACAGTTCTTTTGTATAAAGAGATTTGATATTATATTTTAATCGTTCCGCTGTGAGAATCTGATGTGGTATTCTTCTTCTTTCTTCTATTCTAATATTTCTTTCTTCCTTATCTCACCCTCTAAATTCTTTCTAATAACTATCCAATGTTTTCAATGCTTGGAAGGTCGACATGAGTTACAGTAAGGGTATTTATGTCGATTTTCAGGGCCGAAAATCTTGGGTCGTTACATTTTTCTTCTCATCCTCGTTCTCATCCATTTTCAATCCTTCTTTTGTGGCAGATACCAGCTTTTTGCCCTCAAATTCCTTTAATTGTCCTATGACGTATTCATCAAAGGCATTGACCATGTAAACAACTTCATAGCCTCTTTTCTTCAATTTCTCAAGGATGGTGAGTTCTCGACCGCCTTCTTTCTTTCTCCTGTGATATAGTAGGTTTCATTCTGACCATCCTTCATCTTGATAGCTTTATAGCTAGAAGTTAATTTAGAAATTTGAAATCTAATCAATTTTGTATGTACAAATTCAATTTCTGAATATGAACTTAAATATTTTTGTTAAATGTGAAAATAAGAATTAAAACGATAAGTTACATTTAGAATTTTTATATTGGAATAAAACGTGAAACCGATTATTAATAAAACATTAATTTTTAAAATCGAGTATCTTATATAAAAGTGGTCTAAAAAGTTAGCGAACACAAGAAGAAATGAAAGAAAACAACTCACGATACATATTACACAATCATGTTTCCCCATCCTTGTACTAAGTCAGTTCTTTATGTTGTTAATTATTTTAGTATTTTTCGCATGTTGTTGTGATTCCCGGAAACAGAGATGGTTAAATTTTTGAGTTGGAAGTATATTTGATATGCACGGACAAAAGCTGCAAAGTTCATATCCGTTTAAAAAAATATTTTTAATTGAAAGTATTGAGTATTCATATGCAATATCAGAGGAAAGAAGTTTTGTGTGGATATTATTTATGTATCAAAAATTAATTTATTTTCTAGCCTTTTTTTTTCTTTTTGATTTTTGAAGGTTGATAAAATTTTCTTTAATTAAAGATGCCAAATGCGAATATCATATTGTGAGAATTAAGACACTTTTATTATACTATTATTTACATAAAGATTTATCCTTGTTTTTAGAAGAAAGAAAGAGCAAAAAATAAACAAAGCTGCAAAATTTAAATCCTTTTAAAAAATAATTTTATTTGAAAATATTGGTTATTTATAAGGAACATTTGAGAAAGGATTTTTATTATGTATATTGTTTAAATAGCAAAAAGATAATTTATTTTATGTCTTTTTTCCTTTTTTCTTTCTAGTTTTTTGAACTTTAAACAACTTTTCTTAAGCTACAAATATATGGATCCTTTATTCATTGTCAAATAAAACTTCAAAATATTCATATAGGAAAAGTTAAATTGAATGGTTTCAAGTTTATTTTGAAGAGATACTCTGCATATATGGCAAGGAAAACTTTTCAACCAATTTGACAAAGATGAGCGCTTTAAACAAATACAAGTCTAAATGCTTCCTCAAATTAAAAACACCTGGACTTTACATTTGATAGGTATATAAATAAAAAATTCAATAACCATCATCAAATATTACCAACAAATCTAAATAACATACAATGTTTTCTGCATTTATTATGGAAACACACATATGAAATGTACATGGACTGTTAAATAATGAAACTATTTTACAACAACTTAAAAGACAAAGTTATGCTTCTCTAATAATTGTGGAAGGGCCGAAAAGTTCTTCCTTGGATTATTCAATCATAGAAACATAAATCCAATCTTAATATTTTGCAAAATAACAAAACACTGTAAATCTGTAATTGCAATAAACTAAACTCATTGCTTCAAATGAAAAGAGATTGCAAATTACCTTACACAGTGCTAAATGCATTGCTTAAACATTAGGCAAGTTACCATAAAAAGAAATTTCTAGTTTTTTAATTCTTATCTGAACTTGTAAGACTTGTAAGTGCTGATTACCATGAATGCTATGCAAAAATCTGAACTTATTTCCATGTTTGCTTCATTTCTTGTTTACTTTCTTTTGTTTTTTTCTTTCCTTTTTAATTTCCCTTTCTTTTCTTTGTTTATAGCCACAATTTCTAGAAAACTACAGTAAGAAAGCATGGTTAATTCTTTGCTTATAACTGGTACTTATATTTTAGATACTTGATTTCATTCATATTGCATATGATGATGGAGAAAGGTTGATTGCGTCAGCATATGTATTATTTTTTGATTTACAGTAAATTTTAGAATTAATATACTTTGATAGTAAAAAAAAAATAACACTTGTAATTTTCAATTTTAATCATAGAACCAGTAGAGAGTATGGATAAGGAGCTCGGAATTTTGTGCGTGTTGCAAAGAAAAATTTAGGAGACGTGGAAATTTTTTTGTGTCCATGTATAGGTTGTCGAAACCTTAGCCATCACAATGACGAAACCATTGTTGAGCACCAAATTATAAAGGGAATGGATCCTAAGTAAGAAAATAGTATATGGTATAATCATGGTGAGCAAGTGACTGTTGAAAAATCGATTGAAATGGATGGAATGTACGACTTACTCAAAGCAATTCACTATGAAGATGAAGACTAATTTAATCATACTTTTTTTATGATGACAAGGATAAGGACGATGCACAAAGATGACATGATGATTTACTTAAAAATTTGGAAGATGCAGAAACCCCACTGTATCCCGGTTGCACGGACCATATAAAGTTATCTAGCATCACTACTTTGTATAATTTTAAATGTGATACTGGATTATCTGATACCGGTTTTGATAAACTTTTTAATGTCCAACATTTGTTTTTTCCAAAAAATAATGTGCTCCCCAAGACTTTATATGAAGTTAATTTATTTTTTTAACTATTTGATATGGGATTTGAAAAGATTTATGATTCTGAAACTGATTGTTGCCTTTTTCGTAAAGAGTACAAAAATCTAAATAACTGTCTGAAATGTGGTTCTTCACGATGGAAGATAAACCGGGATACAAATGAGATTATGCAAGGTATCCCAGTTAAGGTGTTGAGATGTTTTCCAATAATCCCAAGATTTAGAAGAATGTTTAGATCTGGATAGATGGCTGAAGAACTAAGGCTCACCAATTCTTTAACTGTGACGTTGTGATTTCTGAACCCTGTCAATGAAAAGCCAAATATAATTAAAATTCAATCACCCATTTCAAAGAGATCATTTTAATAGCATCCAAGGATATGTTAATTACCATAACACTTAAGGTTTCTAACCAAGGCTGCAATGCACGTGCATTTCTATGCATATCAGGCTCATTTGTAAGAGCACTCTAAAATAAGCTGAATTTAGAAACTTTGACGCGTTCAACTTCTATAGACATCATATGTACATTAACAGTTTTTATTGCCAACAAATTTGTAGTATCCTATTATAATTTCTTTGTTTTTATAATTTATTTATTGTGGTTAACGTTCTACTAAATGTTACAGGCTAGATTTCAACTAGATGAGGAATGGCAAAAGACTCCCAATTTTCAGCAAATGGGATGTATTTGGAGGTGTTCGAAAATTAAAGCAAATTCATTTGAAAGTTATTACAAGAAAAAAACAAGGAGGAACAAATTTGACTAAAACCAGAAAATGTTAGAAGTATGAAGGAATGGAAGCAGTTTGTTGAGTCTAAAACAAGTAAAGAGTTTAAGGTAATTGTAATATAAATTTTTTCATCTCATATATGAAATATAGGCGTATGTAAAATGCAAATCAACTAACTAATGTGATATTCCATTAATCTAGTAACGAAGCAAAAAAATTAGATCCATGAAGGAAAAACAAATGCCACATACATGTAGCCGTCGAGGAATGGCTCGAGCAACAGAGGACTTGGTGAGAAAAATGTTTGATATATTAGCTATGGTTACTACTTTGGTATAATGGTGTATTTCTTTTAATTCAGAAAGAGGAAAGTATTGGTGTCTCTTCCATTTCTAGAGTTGATGTCTGAATTAAAATGCATACCAAAAAAATGGCGAACCAGTGAACACGCATGTCGCTAATGCTACTGTAAGTGCAATTTGCTGAAAACGATCTAATTTAGAACTCATATATGAAATATAATGTATGTTCACTTTCATAGGTGAAAATAAAAATGTTGAAAATGAATCAAAGTCTAGCTTGACATGTAAAATTAAAGAAGACGCTCTCTCACTAGCGATGGAAGAAGATAAACCGGGACAACTTTGAGGAACAGGTAGAGGTATGACACCGACCAAGGCAGTTTTGTTACAAATAAAAGATAAGCAAATAGCTCAATGTCATTGTAAAATTTCAGAGCTAGAGCAGATGATTCACATGATTGTGAAACATGTGAATCGCTCGATGCTTCGGTCGAGAGTTTGCATTCTGTCAGAGTAGTCCGGGAATATCCGGATGTGTTTGAAGAAGTAAAGGGTTTGCCTCCGAAGCGGGAGATAGATTTCCGAATTTATTTGGTGGATAATGCCAAACCAGTGTCTTTGCCAGTACGCCACATGGCTCCTCGTGAGAGAAGAGAACTTCATAAGCAAGTAGGGGAGTTGCTTGAGAAGGGGTTCATAAGGCGGAGTATATCGGAGTGGGGAGCTCCAGTAGTGTTTGCCACGAAGGCGGATGGGTCCCTCAGACTTTGTGTGGATTATAGGGAACTTAATAAGCTCACGAAGAAGAATAGACACCCATTACCGAGGATAGATGATCTCTTTGATCAGTTGGTTGGCGCGTCAGTATTTTCGCAGATGGACTTAGCTACAGGGTTTCATCAGTTAAGAGTGGCGGAGGACAGTATAGAGAAGACTGCTTTCCGGACTCCGGATGGTTTTTATGAGTGGCTAGTGATGCCATTTGGGTTGACAAACGCCCCCGCATACTTTGTTGATCTCATGAGTAGAGTGTTCAGAGAGTATCTGAATAAGTTTGTAGTAGTTTTTGTGGATGACATCTTGGTCTTTTCCAAGAATGAAGAAGAGCATGCCTTACATCTCAAGGAAGTGTTGGAGACTCTTCGAGCGCATAGTCTTAAAGCTAAATTCTCTAAATGCCATTTTTGGAGAAGAGAAGTGCGATTCTTAGGGCATGTGGTCTCTAAGGAAGGGATAGCTGTGGATCCCGCAAAGATAGTATCTATCCAGGATTGGAAAGTTCCTAGAAATGCTACCGAGGTAAGAAGTTTCTTGGGGTTAGCGGGATATTACAGGAAGTTCATTAAAGACTTCGCGAAGATATCAGCCCCATTAACCCGCTTGACGAAGAAGAATCTGGTTTTCTTATGGGACGTAGATTGTGATGATGCTTTCCGACGGTTAAAGAGAGCTTTGACCACCGCTCCAGTTTTAGTGCTCCCAGATGGGAGTAAGCCGTTTGTTGTTTATACTGATGCTTGTGGGACAGGATTGGGCGCAGTCTTGATGCAGGAGGGAAGGGTAATAGCCTATGGAGGGAGACAATTGAGAGTGCATGAGAAGAATTACCCTACCCATGATCTAGAGTTGGCTGCGATTGTTTTCGCACTTAAATCTTGGCGCCATTATCTTCTTGGTGAGAGATTCGAGTTGTACACCGACCATAAATCATTGAAGTACCTATTCTCTCAGAAGGATTTAAATTTAAGACAGCAAAGGTGGATGGAGTTCTTAGCATCCTATGATTTCGAGATAGCGTATACTCCTGGCAAGGGTAACGTGGTGGCGGACGCCTTGAGTAGAAAAAGGCTATCTTTGAGTCCATTGTTCGTGGAACGGCGAAGCTTGGAGTTTCTTTCTTTGTTTGACTTCAGACCTTCTGTTGATTTTGTACCTGGTTTGTTGGCATCCTTGGAAGTTAGACCTACCCTTTTGGGACGGATTGGCGAGGCTCAGCGAGACGACCCACAGTTGGTTGTGTTGGTAGAGAAGCTTATAAGAGGGGAGTCGTCCAGCCATTTGGGTAGATACACCATAGATGATAAGGGATGGTTGCATAGAGACGGTAGACTTTGTGTACCGCAAGATGAGGGTTTGAAGAAGGCTATTTTGGATGATGCACATCGTTCAAGAATGACTATTCATCCCGGTGGAGACAAAATGTACCAAGACATGAAGAGAGTTTTCTTCTGGGCCGGTATGAAGAAAGATGTGGCCGAGTATGTGGCTAGATGCTTAGTGTGCCAACAAGTTAAAGTGGAGCAAAGGAAACCCGGTGGGTTGCTACACCCATTGGAAGTTCCACAGTGGAAGTGGGATAGTGTCTCGATGGATTTCATCGACGGGTTACCGAGATCGAGGAAGGGCAATACGGGAATTTGGGTCGTGGTAGACAGACTTACCAAGAGTGCCCATTTTATACCCGTAAAGAGTAAGAGGACCGCTCCATGGCTTGCTTCAGTCTATGTTAGAGAGATTGTTAGATTGCATGGCGTACCATCCAGCATTGTGAGTGATCGAGATCCTATCTTCACTAGTGAGTTTTGGAGAAGTTTGCAAGAGGCGGTAGGGACTCAGTTGTGTTTAAGCACCGCATATCATCCTCAGACGGACGGTCAGACCGAGAGGGTGAACCGTATCTTAGAAGATCTTTTGAGGCTTTGTATCTTGGATTTTGGAGGTACATGGGAAGAACATCTTCCTTTGGTGGAGTTCGCATATAATAACAGCTTTCAGTCCAGTATTGGTATGGCTCCTTTCGAAGCTCTTTATGGAAGGCCTTGTCGATCTCCTACATGTTGGTGGGAATCTACGGATAAGATCTTGCTTGGGCCGGATATGGTTAGAGAGACTTCAGAGAAGATTGATTTAATTCGAAAAAGGATGAAAGCAGCGCAAGATAGACAGAAATCTTATGCGGATCGGAGAAGGACGGATCTTGAGTTTGAGGTTGGGGACATGGTTTTTGTCAAAGTATCTCCATTGAGAAATGTTGTTCGCTTTGGGTCCGTAGGGAAGTTAGCACCGAGATTTGTTGGGCCGTTTCCTATTAAGGAAAGGATTGGACGGATGGCATATAGGGTGGAGTTGCCCGACAGACTTAGTGGTGTTCATGATGTATTCCATGTATCACATTTGAGGAAGTGCTTACATGAGACCGCGGAGGTGGTAGAGCCGAGCTTGCTTAGAGATGTAGAGGTAGAGCGTGATGCGACGATTCGACGAGCTCCTACTCGCATCCTTGGGTCAGAAACTAGGAAGTTGAGGAACAGAGAAGTTCAGCTAGTTAAAGTGCAATGGGGAGATGACGAAAGCAATGCTACTTGGGAGACGGAAGCAAAGATGCGTTCTTTGTATCCATTTCTTTTTGAGAGTATGTCTTTTAACTTCTCCTTTATTGCTTGTCTAGTACTTATCTTATCTTTAGTATATCCTCTCGCTAATACCTATGACCTTTAGATAGGGTAAAACCTATGGTTGAAACATGTGTTTGAAACATGTTATGGTTGATGGATGCATGTGGATGCAATTGATTGCTAGTGGTTGCTCGTGGATGCATATACACACACATTAGGCACTAGATCGGCTCAGACACTTCATATTGCATATTGCATAAATGGATGTGGTAGATAGAATTGATGGATGTATCATGGCTGTGTTATCATATGAATGATGCATTTTTGTGTATGGTTGTGCACGCATGTAGAAATTTGTATGTGTCAATAGGGTTTCGCATACATATTGGATGCATGGCACTATCATGGTTTGCATTAAGGAGGTTTACTGTATCAGTAACCGCCTGATTTTCGCATTAGGTAAGTACATATACACACACTTTTGCATATATCCATCCAGCATTTAGAATCTTGTAAGGACAATGATTGCTCGTGGATGATGCTTTGAGTAGATGGATGATTGGATGGTAGGATACGTTCTTCCTAACTTGAAGATTTCGGGGACGAAATCCTTTAAGGAGGGGAGAATGTAACAACCCGTATTTTCAATAACCTGTAATAACATAAATCGAGGCAGAATTTAATTCTAAAATGGGAATCAAGGGAAACGGGCTATGCCATTGTGTTCGTCTCGGAAAAATACGCGAAATAGAGTCCGAGTTTTCGAAAATCGGAGTCCGTATGACCAAGATATGGCCTCGCGAAGTTTCACGAAAATTCCCAAATTAAAGTATACTTAATTAAGTGAAATGGGTTGTGTAGATATATATATATATATATTGATATATATATATATATAATTGAAAATTTAATAAATAAATATGCAAAAATGCTCAAAACAGCGAATTGGGAGAGGGGAATAACCGAACCGGCCGATTTTTGAAGTCGACCCGAGCCCGCTGGGTCGACTAGGGGTTAATCCAGGGTGTTTGGCTGTCAACCCGTGGGCCGATTCGCTCAAGTGCAGATTTTGCATTTGAATGGTTCTCATGGTCCATCTTTAATCTAAAGGCCCTAGATGGTTCCTACACTTGACCCCTTCCCCAAGACATGCTTTGATGGCTTGGATTGAATCTAGGGTTAATCTAAGGGCCTAAAACACTTGCCTAATCTATAAATAAGACCCTAACCTACCCTAATTCATTCATAATTAAACCTAGTGACTAAACTATGGCAAAATGCTAGCTCTCATGGCCTCCACTAATTTTATGAAGAGGGTTGCATACTAATCACTCTCTAATCAACTTCTAATCCCTTCTTAGCATCTTAATCTTCTTCATTTGGTGTTCAAAGTTGCTAGTTGTGAGTTTCTATCACTTTGATGATCTTTTGGTAAACTAATTAGATGAGATGTGATGAGATTTATGGTTTTGTATGTGGATTAATGAGCTTTGAATCATATGATATGATGTTAGCATTAATCTTATGTTTATGCATGTTGAGTATGTATGTTTATGCATGTTGAGTATGTAAGTTTATGCAAGTTTAATATGATGTATGTTATGTTTGCATGATGCTAAATATGCAAGTTGTGGGCTATGTAATCATATGCATATTATGCAAGTTCATGGTGATATGCTATGCAAGTTACATGTTTGTTAATATGCAAGTTACATGTTTGTTAATATGCAAGTTACATGTTTGTTAATATGCAAGTTACATGTTTGTTAATATGCAAGTTACATGTTTGTTAATATGCAAGTTACATGTTTGTTAATATGCAAGTTACATGTTTGTCAATATGCAAGTTACATGTAAGTAAATATGCAAGTTACATGTTTATTAATATGCAAGTTACATGTTTGGTAATATGCAAGTTACATGTTTGTTAATATGCAAGTTACATGTTTGTTAATATGCAAGTTACATGTATGTAAATATGCAAGTTATATGTTTGTTAATATGCAAGTTCATGATGACACATTATGCAAGTCTATGAGTTAATATGCAAGTTTGTTATGCAAGTGAATATGTAAGTTATGTGACATATTATATGCAAGTTATGTGACATGTTATGCAAGTGCATGTGCAAGTTATGTGTTTGTTAATATGCAAGATGGCACCTTTGAAACATGTTCATTCATATGCAAGTTGACACCTTTTATATGTGTTATAGCATGAGAACGAAATTACGTGGGAACGATGGGGTAATTAAATGCATAGGTTAATAAGATTGGGTGAAATTAATTTAATTATGCATAATATAAAATAAATGAACATAGTATGGGAATTTGCCTATTTAGTTAGGTGTACCCATACTATGTGTTGGGAATTTACCTATTGAGTTAGGTCTACCCCATGGGAATTTACCTATTGAGTTAGGTCTACCCATGTTAAGAAAAACTTGATTAATTAGGGATAATTAATATAAAATTATGAGGGTGATTAATTAGGTGTAATTAATTGACTAAGACACGAGGTTGGACTCATTTGTAGTGTAAAACTGCCCGGACCCGACCGGCTTAACCAGTTGCTACAAATGTCAGCCCAATGTGAGAGGTCTTGGCCATAAATTAAATACGTGATTAAGGTAAAGACACGAGGTTAGACTCTGTTATGACGTAAGACTGCCCGGATTCTACCGGCTTAACCAGGCGGTCATAACAGTCAGTCTAATGTGGGAGGTCTTTACGGGAGATCACGGTCTTAATTAATTAAGAAACGCTTAACCATTATAGCATGTAGTAGGACATGAGGGGTTAAGTGGGTGCCTTGGGTGGCATGTGGAATCTTAAGTAGGTTGCCTTGGGTGGCAATAGAAAATACGATTAGTATACTTAACCAAGAGAAACATGTAATTAAACATGATTAAAGGGTTAAGTGGGATACACTAGATATTTGACAAGCTTAAGTGGGAAGCTTGTGGGGGCCCATTTCAACCAATATCCCAAACGTATCTTTGTGGGCTCGACCCATGTCGAGTGACGGGACACGCATATTGGGCTTGATTATAAGAGGCCAAAACGGGTTAGCGGTGGCAACGCAAGTCCAACGGGCTTCATATGCGTGAGTGGGCCCGGGGTGGTAGATAAGCCGTTGTTGCATCGTGTAGATATAAGCCGTGCACCGTTAATTATACCGGGTTGCCACGTTGGGGAATGGTACACCCCATGGTGGGGCCAGCACGGGTATCTACGTTAGGGAGCCGATCGAATGGGGAGTAGTGTGTACACCTAGTGGATTGTAGGGCCCCGTGGCGCCTACTTGGTCACCTAGGGGTACGCAAGTACTATTAAGTTAATTTTATAAGCCATGGGTGGGATCAACCTTTAGGTTAGGAACGACTGGTGTGGTGCAGTTTAGTAATTTACCGTAGGAAGGGTAGATGCGTCTTTATCCTTTATCTTAGTTTAGTTGATTGCTTAGGGTAGCTATTCATCCCTATATGTTACCGTATATCAACTCATGTCTTCTCTGGTTACTTTAACGATTGTATTGTTAAAGTTATAGGACTCACTCAGACTTATGTCTGACCCCGTTGTTTTTATCTTTTTCCCAACCCTCAGGTCCTGTGGTGGATCCTGGCAGTAGTGGAGCTTGATCGGATTGCGGTTCCAGTCGTTAGGAGCTTGGATAGATGTAAAGCTCCAGTTATCCAGTTATCTTTTCTTTTGTTTTGGCTATTGTATGAGAGTGGGATTATGTATTTCTTTATTTTGATGGATATTGTACTTGACTTTTATTATGGGTTTATGATGTAACCAGACATGTTTTACTTCCGCTGTTATGAGATGATGTTTTAAAAATTCCAAGTACTATTTATATCTGTCTTGTTGTAATTTTTTCTGTTCTATATTCACTAAAATGCTCCACCGATGTTATGGCATTCCCTTTGTGAGTGATCATAGCGGGAGTGGGGTGTTACAAACATCAGGTACGATTTAAAATTATATTTAACAATTTACAAAAAATCTATCTTATTTTTTAGCATCAATTACATTAACGCAAATTTGGCATTAACTTGGCAACAAGAATAATGTAGGAAGCTTTTTCACCTTGTGGTATTTGCAACTGAATATTACATTAGTATAGTATTTTTACACAGTAAAGCTCTTAATAAATTTTTCATCTTGCCTCTATAAGTAAGTATATGTAGTCCAAGTCTCTAATGTTTTTCCAATGTTATTGATTTGACAGGGTAAAGAAAGGTGTGGAGAAAATAAACATATCTCAAATGGTAAAAATATACCATATTAAGGTTGCAACATTATACAAATTCTAATACCTTTGCATAATTTAGTTTTTATTAATTGCAGAGTACACATAATTAAACAGGTGACAATTTTAGTTTATTGCATTCGCTTGTAAATGATGATGAGGTTGTCGCCGAAGGGAAAATTTTGTCGAGTGATCCGAAAGATATTTTCAATGGAGTACCTTCAGGTCCAAGCATCATGAAAATTTTGATAGTCCGTCCTAGAAATTTCGACGCTTTTTTATAGAGGCCTTCACCTGGTTTGGTGTACATAGAGACGCCAAGGATGAGATGGTTACATGGCCAACAAATCGAGTTGTTTTCCGCATAAGAGAAAAGTCTGATAAAGAAAATGAGGTATGTTATACTCTTATAAACAATACGTTTGTCAAACTATTAAGTCATTCTCACTATTTTCATATTTGAATGTGAATACCTGTAGCATATTTCCATATTTATTTTCGATGAAATTTTTATTTAAATTTTATAGACAACAACCAATAGCACAGAAAACAAATGTAAGTTGCACAATTGGGGTGGAAGCAAAGAATTTGTTGCCGAAGGACGGGTGTATTCGAGTAATTCAAATCAGATTATCAATGGTATTCCTCTTGGACCAAAAGACACCATAGTTTGGGTGGATAACCCCAAAAAAGAAGACGCCTTTCTATGGAGGCCTATAGTAGGAATGACATGTATTGGAGAAGCCGTCGGTAAAAAAAATAGCATGTCCAAAATCAAAATTGATTTTTGAAAACACTAAAATACCTGATAGAGTGCAAATACCTACTGATCCTACATCAATCACGGTAATATGTATATATTGCTAATATCACTCTCTAAGAATTTTCATTAATATATTAGCATTTTTTTGTTATATGATAAAGTGCAAATGTCATGGTGAATACCAGATGCAAGTTTTTCGATGTGGACAGCACAGGAAAAATGGTAGTTGAAGGCACTGTGTCCTCAACTAATCATGATCCTATGGTTCATTCTATTCCACTAGGACCAAATGCAATAAGAGTATGGGTGGATATTGTAAAAGTCCCGAATGCATCTCTATGGAGACCTACATCATTCATGAAATGCTTATCAGATGCTATTGGTTCGACGGTAGCATGACCTGCTGCTAACATGAGAGTGGAATGTACTTTTAATTAAGTTTCACAACATCTTGTTTAAGCATTGATTTTAATAGTAGCTGCTAATTACTAATAGTGAACATATGTTGTGAGTTTTCATAGTGAATGCATTTAGTGAGTTTGCATGTCATTCTTTACCATCAACAAAATAATACGTTATTGATCGCTATATAATCGAAAAAAGGTGGACGTTAGATGGATTTCTAAACTTTCTTGGTTTAGCCAGGAATTTGGATTGAGATAAAATAAGTTGATTAATAGCTTCTATACGTCTGTTTATTTTTGGCTAAGTTGGCCTGCTCCAAGTAATTTTCTAAAAAACTGAGAAATAGTCCATTGTAGAGAGAATATCATCAAAATGGAACAATGGAAGATCTATTGATTCATTTCTTGTTCATGTTTAAATTGCTTACTGTAAGGATTCACTGCACCCAAGATCACTGAAAAGGTTAACAAAAAATTGACAATTTTATATGAAGTACCTTCATAAATTTAAGCAATTTTGACAGACTTTATTTTTCATTGTAATATCACCGGTGCATGTGCATTATTACACTGAGAAAAATATTAAGCAGTGTTGATAACAATGCTTGATATTTTTGTCAATGCAATGCACATGCACCAGTGATATTATGGTGAAAAATAAAGTATGAAATCAGAGTACAAGTCATGGAAAATTGGTCAAGTGATTCGGTTGTTGATTCATTGAAAATCAGGAGAGATTACTGGAAAATGTCAACCTAATCTACTTCGTTATCACTTAACTTCAGTTTGAAGATCTGCAACCTTTTCTAGAAAAATAAACAAAGCTTTCATATAAGCACAATTGTCAAATTGTCATCTTGTTTTTTTGTATGTTTCTACATATAATTGACATGCAATATTGTCATCTTCTGCTCTTATCGGATTTTAACTTTTGTACTATAACTTTTTAGAATTTGGAATTTGAAAAAAAAAATCGTGACTTTGGTGAATCAATATAACTTGCAAATACATATATTGTGAAGTTGCTAGACGGTTTGCTTTACTAAATTGTTCAAGTAAAGACTCATGTTCTTCGTTTGTTTCGGTGTTCAATTCTTGGCATGGAGTGCATGGATGTCAAGGCATAAAATCTCTTCTTGATATGACTTATGTATGGACTGAACATTTCTTTTAGTTACTTTTTTCCAAAGTGAAATAAATGTCCGACTTAATTTAATACAAAACTGTGAGATATCGTTTCCATATCACAAAACTGCGAGATATCGTTTCCATAATACTGTGAGAAATCATTTATTTTTCAAATCCATTCAAATGAATGTCGATGAAAATAGATTATCAGTTTCCATATTACAGTAGATAAATAAAAAAACAAAAATAATAAATTAGGATACACATATATGTATAACACATGCACGTGTGCTGGTATGCACACGTGTACACACACAGGAAGGGATAATTATATAGTCCGAAATCGCTTGTTTTAATGATAGGGACAATAGGTTTTTATTGCTTGGTATATGTGAAATGACTGTCACTAAGAAAGCTTGTGTAATTAGCATATGAATCTTGCAGGAGTCAGTTAATTTTGTTGTTGTCTTAGTCTGTTTCAGTCAGAATTTTGAACTGTGAACTATGACATCAGCTACTATTTTTATTTCACTTTAACCTATCGTTGTTTTTTTGTGAATTTTCCAAGTCTTGGCCACTGTAACCTTACTGAGGAATTCAAATTTACAACAAACTTAATAGAAATAATACCGTGAGTTGTGAGTACCCCTCTGTAGCACAGGTATGGATACACCTATATGATGTGATACAATACTTAGACCTCCAAAAGTTAGGATACACAAATATTATAATTTAACAATAACGTCGTGGGTAAGTTGGTATAAATATTATAATTTAACAATAACTTCGATATAGAAGTTGGTATCAATTGATCTTCCATTGTTCGATTTTGATGATATTCTCGCAGCAACGGACTATTTCTTAGTTATTCCACGAATTTTTCTTTGTTCCGTTATTTTCTAAAAGACAGAGCATACACAAATTTACATTACATCGGTTATGATAAGAAGGTGACTGACCGACCGATATGAATACATGTTTTTTTTTCCTTTTTTTTTTAATGACTTAAAGTAGTCAAAAATACTTGTGCAATCTGTTGTGATCTTGTCTAGAGCAATCATTAATAAATATCCTACATAATTTATACTATCTGGGTTTATAGTTATTAAATGAATGGGAAATATATGGTTAGTTCATTAGTTCTGGACATAACCCCTTAAATTTACAGTGCAATATTGTCATTTTGGCACATCCCTTAAATTTGTAGTGCTGAATATTAGTATTGCAGATCATTTCCTATTCCTTGTAATGACTTCAAGTTTACCAATCTCGATATCATAATGTAATGCCAAAATTAAAAAGGTGACATGCTATGTGGATCTTTATCGTTGTATTCTTGATATAATACTTTCTGAACTTATTCCTTGCTATAATCTTGGTAGGTGAAGAATAGATTCGATGCAAAAAATGTTGAAGATGATGCGCTCAAGTTTATTTTGGCGTGGTGTAGTATGCACATGAAATGGTTTTGATTGCCTTTTTGTTTAATATCTGGAGCAAACTTGTTTATAGATATTGTATCTTTGTCTAATATTGTATGAAGTTGGTTATAAATACCATCTTTGTTTATGAATTAAATCTATGTAAGCTTTGTTTATGAATCTATGTAAACTTTGTTTATGGATCGTATTCAACGTAACTACTGGGAATGATTAATATTTATGATTTTATATGAGTTTCTGGTTTGGTTTGATTTGTTTATGTTAAGTGCATTATTTGGTTTAAATGTAATAACATGCAGTTTAGACTAGTAATACGTGTGAAAACGTAACACTAGAGCAACACGATAGTAGTCCTGTGAGAAAAGCACAAACAAACGATAGCGTTTAAAAGATGATGTGAAAAACTAGTAACAACGTTTGAAAAATGTTGATGAAACCATTGTTAATATTTTTGACAGTGCATTATAAATGCTGTGATAAAAGTATTAACAACGTTTTTAGTTGGCTGTTGAAAAGTCAAGCATGAAAGCAAGCATTTTAGACAATAAATATCAAACGCTGTCATAAGTCATTAACAGCACAAACAAACGTTAACGAAAATAAGAACATTATCTCCTATATGATTTTACAACACCGTTTCAACGCTGTCTGAATTTTAAAATAGCAATAAATAAATGTTGTCAATAAAGTATAAAACAACAATGAGTAAACGATGTACAATAGATGTTTTAACAATGTTATTTTGCTGCAGTCATAAATTTCCTATCAACGACTGCATGTCGTTATACAGCGTTCCTAATAACGTTGTTGTATAATATTACAACGTTTTTTAAATGCTATTAAAAGATATTTTTCTTGTAGTGTGAGGGCATTTAAACGGGAAACATAGGCATGGAAATTGATCGAACGAGAAATGTGATTCTTGTAACAACTCGAATTTTGATAGACCGATTTTTTTCAAAAATCCCAATTTGACGAAACCTGAGTTAGCTTGTCTGGCATCCTGTAGAAAAGTGTAACAACCCGGAAAATCAGAACCAATTTAAAATTTTTATTTTGGCAATTTTTATGAAATTTGAATATTTAAAATGATTTATTTTAAATAATAACGACTACAAATTTATTTTGAATAGAATTAGAACGTATAAATTTATTTAAATCGAAATTAGAATATAAATATTTATTTTAATTATAAAAGGAATTGGAATTAGTGCAGTAGTTTGAAATTTTGATTTCAAATTTCAAATAAATGTAAAGGATTCAAAATAAACCGAATTTTAGTAAAACCAGAAATATTTGAATCTGTTTGAAAATATCTTTCCAATGATTCTGAAAAATCCAAATTTCATAGCGGAAACAAAAGGTTATGCACAGTTGAAAATTCAGAATAGTCGCTATGAAAAATATAGCCCTTAAAAATAGCGATTTTGCAAGCGACCTCCGTTTTCGATGAGACCAATCTTGTTGGATCCGGAATGTCAAATTATCGTTAGATTCCAATTTTCATAATTTTTGGAATCAATATGTTAGTGCGGCAAAAGAAAACGTGTTTTGACAGTTTAAGTCAATTTGGATCTACCAGAAAATGGTCATTTTTCAAACAGTCTCCAAATTCGATGAAATTAATTTTGTTAGGACCGTATCGTCAATACAAAGCAAGATTTATTTTTTAAGAATTTTTGGAGTCAGTATGTGGCCTCGGTAAATTGAAATGTACGTTTAAATTAAATGTATATTGATTTATATTGTAATTTAAATGAAAAATGATCGAAACAGCCGAACAGGCTTGCGATACATTTCCCATTGTGTTCGGAACGGGGATAATTAGCTAGAGGCGATAGTCGTTGGTACAATTTGGGGTTGGAATTAAAAAGTAACCTTTTGAATTTAAATTTAAAATTAAATATATAATTATTATAAACCCCTTATAACCCCTTTACTTCCCCGTTGACTTCAGTTCTCAAAATTGAAAATAAAAAAACTCGTCGATGTCCAACCGCCCACCCCTTGGCGATTGCCACCCCCATCGCGGCCCCCTCCCGCCCAGCGCCATCCCTCCACTTCTCTCTCCTCGCATATATCGTTAACCCTAGCTCCCCAAAAACCCACAGAACCCCAGCCACCCCCCTGCCTGCGCCGCTTGACCGCTTCTGGCCACCTCCGGGCGCCACCGCCACCTCAGACCACTGAGGGGTCCCACTCCACCACCAAAATCGAATTGAAGGTGATTTTTTTTATTTTTTTTATTTCCATTTTTACTTAGGATAATTAGTTAATAAATAAATATATATATGTATGAATAAAATCAGTTTTATATTTGTATATTAGCATAAAACAAAAATAGGATTTTTATTATAAATAACGTATTATAAAAAGATGTGATTTTTAAATATAATAAATATGAGATTTTTAATATGATAAAGGTTAAATTTTTATATGAAGAAAGTTCAGATTTTTATTAACATAAAGTTTAGATTTTTATTAATATAAAAATATGATTTTTATATATGTAGAGAAGATAAAAGTAGGATTTTTATCTATGTTGAGTAGCGATAAAAATGTGATTTTTATCTATGTAGCGTTGAAATAAAAATGTAATCATTTTATATGTAGTAGCATGAAAAGAATGGGATTTTTATACATATAATGGCAAGAAAAAATACAATTTTTTTTACAAATGGTTTTGAAAAATATAATTTTTATTATGAAGATAATGATATGAAAAAGGTGATTATTATATGCATGACATTAGAATGAAAATTTGATTCTTATATATATATAATAATGGTAAAAATCTCATTTTTATATAAGTAGCAATATAAAAATATAATTTTTATACAGAAAATAGCGTTATGAAAATATGATGTTTAAAAATATAAACATTGATTTAAAAGGTAAATATCGTAATAAAAATGTGATTTTTAAAAATAAATATCGTGGATTAAAAATATAATTTTTAATGTATAAACATCATATAAAAATGTGATTTTTACTATAAACAGCGTGAAAAAGGATTGCGTTGACATTACGGGAAAATCCAAACGGTTCAGAAATTCATAATGAAACACGAGGAGTGGATCCCAAAGGTGAGAACTTCTCACTTTAATTTTATTTTCTAGTTAAAATATATACTAGGATGCAGACAGTGCATGGCAGCACCGGACACCGCCGTCCACAGACCATGGACGACTTGTTTGATTTTATAATGTGTTATGAAAATTGATTGTGATTGTGATTGTGATGTGTAATGGAATATATTCAGGTGTTGAAATAAATGTTTTATCATTAAAAATATAATTTTTAACGAGTATATAAATGAAAATAAATATTCATTTACAAATCGGACGATTTGTTTATGTACACACATTTGACTGATATGGATTGGGACGATATATTTTACACATCGCCCAACTGCACAAGTAATAATCAGTGTTTGTTGTTTGAAACCCCACACGGGTATTGGGATGAAATTGGACATACACTAATCCCAATATTTAGTTGTATGTCAATCGAAGGGTTGACAGGTTGTTGTAAGCGTTAATTATCTATATTTAACACTTATGCAGTTGTGTAATGCAGTCTGGATGATGGTTGACTGTGTTTGATTGTTATTGTGTACATGTGTGTATAAAATCCATATAAATAAAATTATATGGTAATTGGCTGTGTATGATTCCAATTCGGAAGGAATGAATATTTTTAAAATAATGAAAATTTTAAAAAGGCGAATAATGAATATTTTAAAATAAGGAATATTTTAAAATAATATTCAGTAATGGATCAAAATACGATTTTGATGTCCGATTTGGGATGGACACAAAAATATTTAAATATATAAAGCCGTGTTGATTAAATTAACGCCATTTTGACATGAAAGATATTTATAGCAATTTTATTCATTTTTATAATGAATATCAGAAAGGAAGTGATTTCAAAATCTAATGTTTTGAAAATGTTATTATTTGTATATTAATGATATGAATATTCAATTTTGATTGAATATGAAGTTGATATCGTTTTGAAAACGAATTTTAAATGATTTATAAAATACGTTTTAAATGGGAATCGATGAAATATATAATATATATATTATATATTTAATGGCCTGAATAGAACGTGCCGCGCCACGGTAGTTCGCGAATTTCGACCATTGACTTCGAATGGACATTACGGGAGATCCTACTGTCGGATTCTCCTAAATCCGGAACCGTTGGGTTCGTATCGAAAAGAGCTTTCCAACGAATGTAAGGGATATGAAATCTAATGGTTGGATTTGGAATTGTGTCCAAATCAAATTTGGAAAAGGTCGTTGTAAGTGCAGTTCGATGACCGTTTATGGAAATCGACTGTACGGGCCTTGATAAAAGTATTAAAAATATCAATAATTAGTGCAAAATCATAATAAATGATTTAGAAAGAATTGGGATGAAAAATTCCATATTTGAAAAGATAAAAATGTATTTTTATTGAAATGAACTAGTTATGAACTAGAATTATGAAATCCAATATTTTTAATAAAGAAATTGGATTTGAAATGGTTTTAAAAATAACCAGAATTTCCAATATATGAACTGGAATGGATTTAAATCGAAATTATCATCGGAATTTTTCGATGTTGGATTCGGGATTATATAGATATTATTATGGAAATTTGGAAGATATATTTTATATCGTTATTTCCAAAACGATATTTGCTGGTTTCAGAATTTGATTTTGAATATAAGCTGGTACAATTTCTATTCAGAGCCTTGTATTTGAAATCAAATTGGATTTTGGGTTTGTCATGAATGGTGTCTTAAATAACACTGTTCTTGAACCCCGTGTGAAAAGAATAAATCTTTTAATTAAGATTATTGGTGTTTCCAGTTAATTAACATTTAACTGGAATAAAATGGAATGTGAATTAGGTTTATCGTGAGCTATGTTTTCAGGGACAATTGTTCTTTAATCCGATTTACAGTGAAATGGGATTTGGAATTTATAAATCTTTTTACTAAGATTTAATGGGAATTTTCCAAAGTAAAGTTTTCCAATTTAATATATTAAATTGGAATTGAATGGAATTCGATTGATAATAATCGGAGTGAACTTCTATGGAGGAAGACTGTTAATACATATGGAATTTAAAAGGCTTTGCCGTTATTCCATTTATATTATTTTTCGGATACAGAAAATGATATCGATTATATATTGATTTTTTTTCCATGAAGATTCCATTATTAATGGAATGTGATTTGGGTTTATCGTGAACTGTATTTTAAATGACATTAGTTCTTTAACCCAGTTAAATGCAGGATTACATGTCTGTCATTGTATTTCGAACTGTATGGTTGATCTCTGCTAAATATATATCTGTTTGGTGGCGGAGAATTTATTCTCTTGCTTAACACCCTTCTCTGAGACGTACGAGCTCAGAGGTTATATATAGGCTGAAATAAATAGTACGGGGTAGATTGTCGATGCGGCATGCTTGTGTTTCCAAAGTTAAATAATCATTAATATTGATTTTTGGGAAGATTAAAACTAAGTGGAGTTTTAATGAATCTTTAATTAGATTGAAATGTGAATGGATAATTTAAATTATCAGAATTTGGAAATGATCGAGAGTGGAGTATCACCAGTTTTTCTCCAAGCGATAGTTAAATCTTTAATTAGATTTGAACGGGAAATGGTAATTAAATTTACCGATAACACCGTGGTGTTAGTTATGGGGTAATACCAGTTTTGCTCCAAGGGATGAATAGGTTGGGATTGGGAAATTAAATAAGTGGCTACTTCGGTTAGGTGCGTTAATCCCGACTAGTTTGGAAAATCTTAATATGGTTTGAATTGATATCCAAAGGAAGATTAAAGAATAAATCTAAAAGAATTTATCTTTGATAAAATTAATGGGAACATATCCCTAAGAATGTGAATATTTGAATAAAAGAATATTCTAAATTGGAATGAGGCGCATGTTGTGTTTTTATAGCACTTGTTTATTACATACACGAGTTATTCGGAAAGGCCGGGTTTATACCCATTTTGAATAACTGATTCGACGATAAGTCGACGATGAAGACGGTGGTTGAAGACCGGAGGTCTTCACATCGTTTGGATGATTACTGATGTCTTGATTGTGCTGTACACCCAAGACAAGGTAATAAGTGGTGATCGTCCAGACGTACTTGGAGATCGACCGGATATGCGAGGACCTCTCTCCTGTATTGGACATATGGGACAAGGAATAAGGTGCCTCCGGTTTCGTTCAGACCCAGAACGAACTTGTAAATGGACTATGTGTCTGACATTGGATTTTATTCTGTGTTGATTGATCTCTATTAAATATATATTTGTTTGGCGATGGAGAATATATTCTCTTGCTTAACGCCCTTCTCTGAGACGTACGAGCTCAGAGGTTATATATAAATAGACAACAGACATCAATCGCATGGCGTGAATTGCCTGTGTGGCATGCCTGAGTGGCAAATGATCAAGGTTTCTGTTGAAAAGAAGAGTCTTGTGGTTGATGATCAAAGCATAGCTTTAATATTGTGTCGCTTTGTGTATAGTGTTAATTCGCGAGCCTCAAACCTCGGTATGAGTCAAAAACAGGACAAGGGACCCAAGGAGAACACGACGTTTCTTTCTAGCTATGGTGGGTGTCAGGGTTTTGCAAGCCTTGACATTTATATATTTTTACCTATGTGGTTGTTGGAATGCGAGGCGCCTCGGTTATATCGGTCTCTATGGAGCCGATGGATAGGTCCGATAGGACCGGGAAACATGTGTTTAGGAATATTAATCCACTAACGTAAGTGTGGACTGACCTTGGAGGATCCAGGGGTTGCCCAGAGTGTGCAGTCCCGAGACATTTGCTAGAGTATCTCGAAGCGGAAAGGAGTACATCCCTTGCCTAGACTCATGACGGAAATTCAATTTCTAATACGTGACATTTCAGTTTTATTTGTAGAATCTAGTATTGGCGACATAGTAGCAACGGATACTATGCCGTCTATGATTGATACATTTATATTTGAAGAGGTTTTCATACACTTTACACTATAATAGTATCAAAATGATTTGTTTTGAACGTACCAAGCATGTTTGGATATTATAAGCAAAACTCTATCCTCCGGCTTGCGTTGCATTGTGTGATGGGACCCGAGTCTTATAATAGCTCCATTTTTTCAAAAAGCATTGCGTTGTTTGTTTTATGCACTAGTATTCTTGGGAGGAGACCAGTTCCGTGTTATACGGCGCGGTCCCTTGATTTACTTTATTTTTAAAGTAAAGATTTAATAATTGTTTTAGTTCTCACACCAGTCACATGATTGACCTGGAGTTTATTGTTTTAACCTAAACTCTGGGTGCCCCTATTTTCCACACGGGCAGCTAGTAGTTTTGGTTTTGCAGATTTATATTCACAGGATCTTGGTTTACAGCTGAAACGATATTCGAAAAGCTCTGTATCCATTTATCTCTTTCACTTGTGTTTTGTATTATTTTCCGCAGCTATGTAATGTATTTTAATCTCTGACATTTTACAATGTGTAAATTATTTGTTCATAATGTGTATATTCTTGTACTCCGATGTAAATTGTTGTAATAAGCAATGAAATGTTATTCTGTTTGTGTTTTGATTTGTCGTGTTCTCAGACAATCCGTTCTTTCTCTTCTCTTCCGAGACCGGGGAAGTTTGGGTTGTTATACGTGGTATCACAGCTTTGGTTTTACAGAGCTCGAGAACAAGACATATTAGAACCAAATGAAAGAATTCATCAGAAATTGGATTAGTAATATCAAATAAGAATGACTAGTTAGAGATGGGATCGGTAGTATCCTAAAATGAGTGTGAAGAATAGTGTTTCTTAAAATAAAAATGAAAACAAATTTCATTTTGAAAATTTATATTATATTATTCGTATTTGAATATTTATTTGTATTGAATTTGGACAATCGAGTATATAAAGATTTTGCATATACGCTTTACAAACGTATATTCGAAGTCTTAACATACTGGATAAATATAGAATCATACTCTAGTAGCCCGAAGATGATTCTGATGATTGAGTACTCATTAACAGAATTTATGTTCGAGTGACGAAAGTGGGATACCTATATATTTCCAATTGACTGGTGTGAGAACCAAACTAGATAGGGTCTATTGTTGTGACTTGGCATCAAAAATGGATTTATATATATATATAAAGTTATGTGTTTGAAACGTTAATCAACTAATTGATTGTTGATTGCTGATTGTTGATTGTGTTATGTGATTATTCATTTAAACCAGCATGTGAAGGAAAGTAAATTTAGCCAAATTATATCAAGTCTAAAACTGAGTTGGAAATTGTTTAGAATGCATACATGTATATATACACATTGTTGAACAGGTTATGGATAAATTGCTAAGAAGAGAAACAAAATTTTATGCCCGACAAATAGGTACGTGTTTACCAATTTTCTTTTTCTTTTAAAAGGTTTATGAGCCTAAGGCTAGTCGCTTGGCAATTTTCTTTTTCTTTTAAAAGGTTTATGAGCCTAACGCTGGCCGCTTGGCATTCTCTTTTTCTTTTGGATTGGTGAGGGCCCTGCGTGGCAAGTTGCGGTTTTAAATGTCTCCTCGCATAAAGGAGATTATGGCGAAATTTTTCGAAAATTTAGGGTGGTAGCCAAATTTTTGAAAAATTAGAAATTCTTAGAAACTGAAAAGTTGAAGAATGAAAGCCAGAATGAAAGTTGAGTTGGTTAGTTAAACAACTTTCAACTCCATTTCTTTTCAGGGACGAAAAGATTTTAAGTGGGGGAGATTGTAACAATCCGGAAAATCAAATCCAATTTAAAAATTTTATTTTGGCAATTTTAATGAATTTTGAATATTTAAAATGATTTATTTTAAATAATAATGACTAGAAATTTATTTTGAATAGAACTAGAACGTATAAATTTATTTAAATCGAAATTAGAATATAAATATTTATTTTAATTATAAAAGATTGGAAATGGCGCGTTAGTTTGAAAATTCGATTTCAGATTTCAAATAAATGTACAGGATTCAAAACAAACCGGATTTTAGTGAAACCAGAAATATTTGAATCTGTTTGAAAATATCTTTCCAACAAATCTGAAAATTCCAAATTTCATAGCGGGAATAAAAAGTTATGCGCAGTTGAAAATTCAGAATAGTCGCTATGGAAAATATAGCCCTTAAAAATAGCAATTTTGCAAACAACCTCCGTTTTCAACGAGACCACTTTTGTTGGATCTGAAATGTCAAATTATCGCTAGATTCCAATTTTCATAATTTTTGGAATCAATATGTGAGCGTGGCAGAAGAAAACGTATTTTGACAGTTTAAGTCAATTTGGATCGACAAGAAAATGGCCATTTTTCAAACGGTCTCCAAATTCGACGAAATTAGTTTTGTTAGGATCGTATCATCAATACAAAGCTAGATTTATTTTTTGGGAATTTTTGGAGTCAGTATGTGGCCCCGGTAAATTGAAATGTACGTTTAAATTAAATATATATTGATTTATATTGTAATTTAAATGAAAACTGACTGAAACAGCCGAACTGGCTTGCGATACATACCCATTGTGTTCGGAATGGGATAATTAGCTAGAGGCAACAGTCGTTGGGTTCGATTTGGGGTTGGAATTAAAAAGTAATGTCTTGAATTTAAACTTAAAATTAAATATATAATTATTATAAAACCCTTATATCCCCTTTCCCTCCCCGTTGACTTCATTTCTCAAAATCGAAAAAAAAACCCGTCAATGTCTAGCCGCCCACCCCCTGGCGATCGCCACCCCCGTCGCGGCCCCTCTCCAGCCCAGCGCTACCTCAGGCCGCCAGCCCCTCCCCTTCTCTCTCTCCTAGCCTAAATCGTTAAGCCTAGCCCCCCAAAAACCGATAGAACCGTCGCTACCCCCCGCCTGCGCCGCCTGACCGCCTCAGGCCACCTTCAGGCGCCACCGCCACCTCAGACCACTGAGGGGTCCCAATCCGCCACCAAAATCGAATTGAAGGTGATTTATTTATTTATTTCCATTTTTATTTAGGATAATTAGTTTATAAATATATATATGTATATATGAATAAAATCAGTTTTATATTTATATATTAGTGTAAAATAAAAATAGGATTTTTATTATAAATAACTTATTATAAAAAGATGTGATTTTTAAATATAAAAAGATGAGATTTTAATATGATAAAGGTTAATTTTTTATATGAAGAAAGTTTAGATTTTTATTAACATAAAGTTTAGATTTTTATTAATAAAAAAATATGATTTATATATATGCAGAGAAGATAAAAATAGGATTTTTATCTATGTTGAGTAGCGATAAAAATGTGATTTTTATCTGTGTAGCATTGAAATAAAAATGTAATCTTTTTATATGTAGTAGCATAAAAAGAATGGGATTTTTATACATATGATGGCAAGATAAAAATACAATTTTTTTTACATATGGTTTTGAAAAATATATTTTTATTATGAAGATAACGATATGAAAAAGGTGATTTTTATATGCATAAAATTAGAATGAAAGTTTGATTCTTATATATATATAACAATGGTAAAAATCTTTTTTTATATATACAAATAGCAATATAAAAATACAATTTTTATATAGAAAATAGCGTTATGAAAATGTGATGTTTAAAAATATAAACATTGATTTAAAAGGTAAATATCGTAATAAAAATATGATTTTTAAAAATAAATATCATGGATTAAAAATATGATTTTTAATGTATAAACATCATATTAAAAATGTGATTTTTACTATGAACAGTCTGACGACCCGAACTTCCCCATGAAGGAAAGAACGGATTGAATTGAGAACAGGACTAATCAGAACACAAACAAAAGAACATTTCATTGCTTATTACAACAATTCCATCAGAATAAAAGAATATACAGAGTATGAATAAATATTATACATCAGAGAAATATCAGAGATTACAATACATAACATAGCAGCGGAAAAATAATACAATACACAACTGAAGGAGATATACGGATACAGAGCTTTCCGAATATCATTCCAACTATAAACCAGGATCCTATGAATACAAATCTGCAAAACTAAAACTACTAGCTGCCCGTGTGCAAAATAGGGGCACCTAGAGTTTAGGTTAAAATAATAAACTCCAGGTCAATCATGTGACTGGTGTGAGAACTAAAAAAGTTATTTAAAACTTTACTTTAAAAGAGAGTAATTCAAGGGACCACGCCGTATAACACGGAACGGGTTTCCTCCCAATAATACTAGTGCATAGGATAAACAGCGCAATGCTTTTTGGAAAAATGAAGCTATTATAAGACCCAGGTCCCATCACACAATGCAACGCAAGCCGGAGGATAGGGTTTTCCCTTATAATAGCCAAATAATGCTTGATACGTTTAAAACAAATCATTTTGATATGATTATAGTGTAAAGTGTATAAAACAACTTCAAATATAAATGTATCAATCATAGGCGGCATGGGTACCATCTATCATGTCACCAATACTAGGCTCTACAATCAAAACCACAAAATATCGTATTGGAAATTGGATTTCCGTCATGAGTCGAGGCAAGGGGCAAGCTCCTCACCGGCTTCGAGACACTCTAGCAAATGCCCCAGGACTACACACTTTGGGTAGCCCTTGGAATCGGTTGGGCCGGTCCTCCGTTACGTTTGAGGATTGACAATTCCTGAACATACGTTTCCCGGTCCTATCAGACCTATCCATCGGCTCCGAAGAGACCGATATATCTGAGGCGCCTTGCATTCCAACATCCACGAAGGTATAATAATCAACGATGTCAGGGCTAGTAAAACGCTGACACCACCCATAGCTAGAAAGAAACGTCGTGTTCTCCCAGCGGTCCTTATCCCGTTTTTAACTCATACCGAGGTGTGAGGCTCGCGAATCAACGCTTTACACAAGGCTACTCCACAAAGGTCGTGCTTTGATCATTAACCAAAAGACTCTGCTTTTCAACAAAAGCCTTGATCACTGAATCTCAGAATGCCACACAGGCAATTCATGCCATGCGACTGATATCTATCGATATATAACCTCTGAGCTCGTACGTCTCAGAGAGGGGCGTTAAGCAAGAGAATAAATTCTCCGACGCCAAACAGATATATATTTAATAGAAATCAATCAGCACAGAATAAAATCCAATGTCATACACACAATCCATTTATAAGTCTGTTCTGGGTCTGAACGAAACCGGAGGCACCATATTCCTCCCCCACATGTACAATACAGGGGAGAGGTCCTCGCATATCCGTCGATCTCCAAGTACGCCTGGACGATCACCACTTATTACCTCGGCTTGGGTGTACAGCCCAATCAAGACATCAGTAATCATACAAACGATGTGAAGACCTCCGGTCTTCAACCACCGTCTTCATCGTCGACATATCGTCGAATCAGCTATTCATAATGGGCATAAACCTGGCCTTTCCGAATAACTCGCGTATATAATAAACAAGTGCTATAAAAACACAACATACGCCTTCTTCCAATTCTGAATATTCTCTTATTCAAATATTCACATCATTAGGGATTTGTTCCCATTAATTTTATCAAAGATAAATTCTTTAAATTTTATTCTTTAATCTTCCTTTGGATTTCAATTCAAACTGTATTCTGTCTTTATCTGGGTTAAAGAACCAATGTCATTTAAAACACGGTTCATGATAAACCCAAAATCACATTGCATTCCATCAGCCTCTAATCGTAAATTAGCAAGTGAACAATTCCCTAAGTATTAACCCCGAAGGCCGAAACCAACATCATATCAATACCCCAGAAACCATTCAACTTAACTAATCTCCAATTAGTTTCTGATTCTCTTAACTCCATTGTTAATCGGGTTAAAGAACCAACGTTATTTAAAACACCATTCATGATAAAACCAAAGACCAATTTCAATTCAATTCCAATTAAATATATTAAATTGGAAAACTTTACTTTCGAAAATTCACGTAAAATCTTAATAAATAGATTAATAAATTCCAACTCATTTCACTGTAAATTGGGTTAAAGAACGAATGTAGTTAAAAACACAGTTCACAACAAACCCAAAATTTAGTCAGTCTCTAATCGTAAATTAGTAAGAGAACAATTCCCTAAGTATTAACCCCGAAGGCTGAAAGCAACATCAGATCAATACCCAGAAAACCATTCAACTTAACTAACCTCCAATCAGTTTCTAATTTACTTAACTACATTCGGTTCAAGAACAGTATTATTAAAGATACCATTCACGACAAACCCAAAATCCAATTTGATATTAAATACAAGGCTCTGAATATAAAATATATCGGCTTATATTCTGTATCAAATTATGAAACCAACAAATATTGTATTGGAATAACGATATATATATCTTCCAAATTCCTCCACAATATCCGTATAATCACGAAATCCAATATCGAAATATTCTGAAGATAATTTCGATTCAAATCCATTCCAATTCATATATTGGAAATCTTGGTTATTTTTAAAACCGTTTCAAATCCAATTTATCTGTTTTAAAAATATTGGATTTTCCATTTCTAGTTTATAACTAGTTCATTTTGATAGAAATATATTTTTATCTTTTCAAATATGGAATTTTTCATCCCAATTCTTTCCAAATCATTTATTATGATTTTACACAAATTATTGATATTTCTAATAATTTTATCAAGGCCCGTACAGTCGATTTCCATAAACGGCCATCGAACTGCACTTACAGCGACCTTTTCCAATTTTGATTTGGATATAATTCCAAATCCAACCGTTAGATTTCAAAACTCTAATATTATTTAGAAGGCTCTTTTCGATACGAACCCAAGGTTACAATTTTAGGAGAATCCGAAGGTCGGATCTCTCGTAATGTCCATTCGAAGTCAATGGTCGAAATTTGCGAACTGCCGCAACGCGGCGCGTTCTATTCAGGCCATTATATTATATATATATAATATATATTTCGTTGATTTCCATTTATAACGTATTCTATAAATCGTTTTAAATTTGTTTTCAAACCAGTTTCAACTTCATATTCAATTCCAAATCAAAATTGAATTTTCCATTATAAATTCGTTTTAAATTCATTTCAATTTGATTTCAATTCCATTTGTTCCGAATTCATTTTAAATCGATTTCAATTCAATTTCAGTTCATTTTGAATTCATTTTAAATCGATTTCAATTCAATTTCAGTTCGTTTTGAATTCATTTTAAATCGATTTCAATTCAATTTCAGCTCGTTTTGAATTCATTTTAAATCGATTTCAATTCAATTTTAGTTCGTTCTGAATTCATTTTAAATCGATTTCAATTCAATTTCAGTTCGTTTTGAATTCATTTTAAATCGATTTCAATTCAATTTTAGTTCGTTTTGAATTCATTTTAAATCGATTTCAATTCAATTTCAGTTCAAATCAAAATTGAATATTCTATATCATTTCAACAATTTCAAAACATCAGATTTTGAAATCATTTTTCGATATTCATTATAAAATGAATAAAATCGACCAAATTCTCGTTCGTTTTAAAATGGCGTTTAACTACTTAACACGGCTTCACATTCCAATATTCACTGAATATTATTTTAAAATATTCGTTAATTCTGAACTGGAATCAGACTCAATCAATTACCATATAATTTCAGTTATATGGATTTCAACATCACACGTATACAACAATGACGATAAACAATCATTAAAAATTCAAACAACATCCAGAGTGCATTCTATAACCGTATAAGCATTAAAATAAATAAATAATGCTTATACAGCCTGTCAACCCATCGATCGACATACAGCTAATTATTGGGACTAGTGTATGTCATATATCACCCTAATACCTGTGTGGGGTTGAAAATCAACAAATAAACGAATTTATTTGTGCAGTTGGGCGATGTGTAAAATTTATCGTCCCAATCAATATCAGTCAAAGGTGTGTACATAAACAAATCATCCGATTTGTTTATAAATATTTATTTTATTCATATACACATTAAAAATTATATTTTTAACTATAAAATATTTATAACTATAAAATATTTATTTCCATTCCACAACACACAATCAATTTTCACAACACAACCAAACAAACAAACAAGCCGTCCATGGTCTGTGGACGACGGGTGTCGGGTGCTGCTAAGCACCGTCTGCATCCTAGTATATATTTTAATTAGAAAATAAAATAAAAGTGAGAAGTTCTCACCTTCGGGTTCCACTCCACCGTGCTTTGATTGTCGATCTATGTAGTATACCTACGTTAAAAACTATATTTTTAACCAACAATAATTATTTCTTTGTATGATTATTCTATAAATAACATACATAGACTAAAAATTATATTTTTATCTTTCTAAAAATAATTTCATATTTTTATAACAATGCTACATAGATAAAAATCACATTTTTACATTGCCATTTAAACGATAAAAATTGCATTTTTACTTCTCTAACTACATAATAAAAATCGTATTTTTATCCTATCGCTACATATATTAAGATCAAATTTTTATTATCTATATAATATAAAAATCATATTTTTAATATTGCCATTCATATCATAAAAATACCGACTTTCCTTATTCCAAAAATCAAACCTTTTCATTATTAAAAAAATATAAACTTTCCTTATTTAAAACTATAAACTTTTCTTAATTAAAAATATAAACTTTTCTTAATTAAAATATAAACTTTTCTTAATTAAAAATATAAACTTTTTCATATTAAAAATCTCAACTTTCTATTGTTAAAAATCTATTCTTTCTTCATATAAAAAACTAAACTTTATATTGTTAAAAATGAAAGAGTCGATATACGACTTAGGCAGGATCAAAAATATGGATATGCAGAATGTATGTGATATACTAACTTGTATATTTACAATAGTTATGCAAATATATATTTAATAAAGAAAGATCTCACAGGAGAAATATCACCGATAAGTAAATGCAGTAATAGAAAAATCACACCAGGGATTTTTATACTGGTTTGGAGCACCGTCCTACGTCCAGTCCCAGATCTCCTATTTGGAATTTCACTAAACAATATCCTCACTTAACCCGGAGGAAACAGGTTCACAACACCCGAGCAACTGAACGGGATTTCACGCCTCTATCAACACGAGGACTTCACAACTTGCCTCTTACAACACGAGGACTTCAAACAAGATGAGTAAAACTTGTAATTTGACAATGTGTGTTCTCAATAACACGAATTTGTCAATTCTTGTACAACCTTCCTATAATCTTATCCTCAAATATGATTTTGTTATTCTGAAGATTTGAAAGATGATATTCTTGTTTGAATCGAAGGAATAATATATAGATTCAAGGATTCAAATAACGATATATGAGAATTATGAGCTTTTGAGTGCTTTTAGAGAGCAAGAATGAAATCAGCAATTAGATAGCAAGAATAGAAAGAATTGTTGTATTAAAAACGGTGATTTCATGTTGTTTTTATAGAGGATGGAGAGTTGTAATCATTGGTGAAGAGAAGCAACGAATAGAGATGATTTTTGGTGAAGAGAAAAGAAAACAACCATTGATGAATAAGGGTGTCCATTTGAAAAGTTGCTTTCAGTTCGTAGACCAGTCGACAGGTTAAAAATGACTAGTAGACTGGTATTTGAATATATGTACGTTATATAATGTGTGCACGTTCATTGTGCATTCTGTTCAGAAACGGTCGACCGCCCATAATGAAACCGATCGACCGGTTTTTGGTAGTATGCACAATGAATGTGCATACATACATATATATATATATATATATATATATATATATATTCAAACCATTGAGGTATATGATTATTTGAGGATAGATTTTAACAAATATAACTAAACTAAAACACTAAATAATCAACCTCTTAACTTTCAATATCATTGAAACTCTTCTTTTTGTCGATCTTGATCTTCTCCTTGTCATTAATCAAAACGCCTTGAATTCCTTGATTCAACATTCTCCCCCTTTTTGATTGATGACAACATAGTTCTGAAAGTGTTTATAACTCCCCCTGAATATATACTCCCCCTGAAATACATACTTAAAAGAATCTGCAAAACATATTGTTAGTAGCATTTTTCTCCCCCTTTGTCATCGACAAAAAGGAATAGTGAGCACACAAAAATATAAAAAGCATGTAACGCATTAAGATTGTAGCATATAATACATACCAAACATACCACAAGCAAGCCATGTACCTAACAGTTTACGACGTACAAATCCAAAATGAATACAGCACTATTTACAAACAAGTGCAGATTTTAAGTCTTGCATAATAAAAAATACTATCATAAAATGTGGTTGAAAACAAACTACTACGATGGAGAATCGGATTCCGTAGACTCCCAATCAATCTCTTTGTTTCTTCCTTCATCCTTGTCTCCTTCGTTTTGAATGTCTTCTTCGTCTTCGTTGTTTCCTTCGTCTTCTTCCTCGGTCTCATATGTCCCACGACCACGTCCAGCATTAGTTCCTAAAGAGGTGCCTTCCTCAGATGATGACCACGTAAAAGTAGGAGGCATGGGACGTTTTCCCGGGTCTTGTATGTGGGTAGAGGAAGATGACGATACACATGAAATTGCATCCCAAATAATACCAAAGAAAGACTTAAGTTTGGAAAATCTTTTGTCGAGTTTTGTATCCAAACGCTCGAGTTTGGTGTCGGTACGTTTAAGTCTCACTTCGAGGAGGAATTGGTTCCGTGCAATTTGTGCTAGTGAATCCTTAGTTGACAAAGAAGTTTGAATGAGTTTGACTTCTTCCGGTTTAGGTTTGGGAGCCATAGAAGAAGTGATTTCTTGAGAACCTTGTTGTTGGTATTGTTCAAAAGGAATGATATTCAAACAAGGGTCAGGAAACTTCATTCTTTTTCTAGTTGCTTTGTCGATGCACTTTGGCTTGGAGATTTTAGACTCACAAGATTTGACACCACAATCGAGTAAAATCCTCATAACATATTCATTGTAAAATATGTGTGGCCTTGTGCGTTCATTCACAAGCAGAATTTCGTCGAAAATCATGTTTATCCAATTAACCTCAATATCTCCATAAATCACTTATAACGCCTTGAAATTTTCTTTATAGATGGCATCAAAATTACCAACCCTCGGCAATAAAGAGCGTGTGATGGCATGATGTAAAACGTGAGTCGTAGGCCGCAAGTTAATTGCCTTGGTACTAGTTTTATGATCCTCGATAAAAAGATGACTGATTTTATCACGAGTGTAAACAGTACAAAGATCAGAAGAAAATTCTCTCCCACTATTAGGCGAATCAAGAACCATGGCCATTCGTTCCTTGGAAATAAAAACATGCTGACCACATACTACAGACCAAAGACAATTAGCAGCAATCTCTGGTTTGAATTTCTGTAGGTTAAGATTGGCATAGAACTACCTAATCATAATATGATTAATTTCTATGTTGTTCTTATCAAAGGTAAGGAGAGATTTTATACGAGCCTTAACCGATAATTCTTCAACATCGTAGAGGATAAAATCAGAGAGATTTATGAAAGAACCTTTGTGAATGGTGTAATCCTTCATAGTATTCCAATGTTTTACTGCAATAGGATCCATAAGCCATTGTTTGATGTTAGAATCTATGGGTTGGAGTTGAGTGGAGCTTGATTTCTTGTGTTTCTTTTGAAGTGGTGCCATTTATTATAAAGAAATTGATTTAGGGGTTTTTCTTTTTCAGGGATTTGAGAGAAAGGAGATGAATAAATAAAAAGTGAAAGGGTGTGATATATGAATCGATGGGTGGTTTGGTAGTTTAAAAAACTGAAAAATGCGTAAGCGGTCGGCCGTTGAAATTGTACCGGTCGACTGGTACCAGGAAATTTAATTTCCAGAGAAGTTTGTCGGTCGACTGGTGGAATATAAATGGTCGACCGGTATAGGTTTGAGTTGAAAAAAATTCCAGAGAGTTGAACGGTCGAATGGTAATATTGTATCGGTCGACCGGTTCAAAAATATAAACTTTTCCAGAGTCTTTTACGGTCGACTGGTCCATATATGACGGTCGACCATTTCTGTTTATATTTGTTTTTCTGGTTTTCTGAGTGTATAAAAAGTTATATAACAGCATATAACTCAACATGAATTCAAACAAAGGTCATGAAAACAACAAAATTAGAGTTAAAACAAAAAACTTATTTTGCAATAAAAAAATAAGAGCGATATAAATTAATGAGAGGTGGATGACTTGTCTTCGGATATTTCTTTAATATTCGTAGCTCTCGGTGTCCATGGCGACCAATTTTCTTTGGCTCCTTCATTTCTCATGTAATTACGATCCCATGAATTAGGACTTCTAGATGTAGGTGGAGGATGTGGCATTGGTTCGTGAACTCAATGTCTATCCGTGCTACAGAAAAATGATGCCATTCGTTCTAAGAGAGTTAAACGATCAGATATGAGTTTTTGTTCATAATGAAGTTGACGCTGGAGATCTATCTGATGTTTCTGGTAGTGATGAATTTCACTAATCCTCTCTCTCGTCCGTGGAGAACAGAATAATGCTTTCCTAGCACGTTTGGGTTTGGGTGTATCTCAGGGGGTATGCGAACATTCCGGTCTACTCTTTGGTGTTTCCGGAGAGTAGTATTCTTCAGGTTCGGAACTAGTGATCGAGATATGTGATCGTTGTGTACATTCGTCTCATATGTGTGCCATTAAAAGAAAATATATGAAATTGTGTACGGATGTTAAAATGGACTCAAGAATGGAGATGCAAAAAACAATAGGAAAGGAGTATGTATATATAGGATTTACGAAATAGGAAGCAATGGTTTTAAAACACTCAGGGAATATAAGCCATTAAAAATTTGTAAAGCTCACAATTATTTGCTAATAATAGCAAAAAGCTATTAAATAGCTAAGATAAAAAATCTATCATCTAGATACGAACTCAACATTGTATATGTATATTTATATATATATTATACATCGAGTTCAGTTCTAGAAATCAAGCCTAGCTCTCTACGTAATGAAATAAAACTAGATTCGAGTAGAGGCTTAGTAAAAATGTGTGCTAATTGGTTGTCAGTCTGGACATATTCGAGACAAATGGTTCCTTTTTCAATATTATCTCTTAAGAAATGATGTCGAATATCAATGTGCTTTGTTAGGGAATGTAACGACCTGGATTTTTAGCGACTTTGGTTATCGGCATAAGCTCGATGTCGATAACCAAACATCGAAAAATCCTGGTAATTAGTGAAAGAAATTAGAGGGTGAGGAAAGATAAGATAGAAAATTAGAATAGAAGAAGAAGAAGAACACAACATCAGAGTAACACGAATCTCACAACGGAACGAATAAATATATTTCATAACATAACTTTGAAATACAAATTTGTACTTGAATATACATGTCATTATCAAAGTACAGCACTTACAACACAGCGGAAATAACTATAGCTATATGATCCTGAAGCCTCCTGCTCCAGCTCTTCCAGTATATCTGTAAATCCTGACTACTTGAATGCCCATACAAATTTAGGCACCCAAGAGTTTAGGGAAAACAACAAAGTAAACTCCGGGTCAGTCACGGGACTGGTATGAGTAAAACAGTTTAAAACAGTTCGAACAAGTAAACGATATCTCATAAGACCACGCCGCATAACGGAACGGGTTTTTCCCTTATGAGAATCCAAATTATCTTTATATCAAAAACCTTTTGATATTATAATAATGTCTATCAACCACAACTATAATAATCATCTAGTAGAAACGCTTTCATCTCACGTTCTACATATATAGTATACAATCAAAACCGCAAGCACGTATTGGGTAATGGATTTCCAACTATGACAAGGTATGGAACCACCTTTCGCTAATGTACCTCTAGAGAGGAATACACTGGGTTCAACAAGAACATCATGCAACCCGGCCACACATGACCGACCACTCATTTCGCTTGAGTGTATCGAATGTATATCACCAACAGTTGGGATCAACAACCGTTTGCCGAATGGGACAGCATCGACAATAGATTGTTAGAAGTAAATGAAACTCTAGATCAGGTGATTATACAGCCTAATAGGTGCAACCTACATAGCCATGCTGCCTGCCCGATTTCTGTCATTTACCGGATGATGAGGCTAGAAGCTACGCTTTATCATCATACCAGATTCACTTTGAATGCCACATCGTCAAATCCATCAAATCACCGATTGACGTCTACAACAATACATTATGTGTTAGCTAAAAGAAGTTTCCTTCTTTGCCTCCACTCTTGGTACGGTTGGAGAAATCAATATACGTGAACGTCTGGAAATACTCTGTCAGACATTCATCCATACAAGTCACCCAGGAACAGGATGAACTGAAGGCACTATTTCTATTAATAGAAAAAGTCCTTGCACTTTACTCCGTCTTCGATTATCTTTATATAATCTGATTCGCACGCTACTGCCGATATGGAGTGGTTCTTCGGATAATAATCCAACCGGTCTCTCCATATTGACAACGATGGTCAAAACTTCGATAGTCTGTGATTTAACTATCGAATAAAAACAAGTGTTTCGATAGTCGATGATTTAACTATCGAATAAAACAAGTGTTCAACCGAACATCCAACAATCACTGAACCTTTAATTAATATTCCATTAATTAAATCTATTCTCTATTTCTTTATCAATATTTGTTAACCAAATATTTTCAATAACCATGTTGGCCCTTTTGCGTTATTTGGAAAACATTTCTGAATATCACCTTCTTATATTTTCTATACTAGGAAATATTCATTATTCTATTTCCAAGCTTTGCACATATTTGGGTTAAAACAGATGTTGTGTAAAACATCGTTACGACAACCCAAATACAGTATTTAACAAATTCTTATTCCACATTGATCTTCGAGCCTGAATCTTGCTATTTATCGGTATATCATGAAATCAACCAAGTTGGGGTATAATTACCTCTCAGACCTTGACTGAATAACATTTAACGTCAAAACAGACAAGACTACTTACTCGAATAATCAATACCATACAACTGATTATTCACCTTTAAACACATATACATTTTCTCTTTCTATTCCTACGAGATTTTATTCTTATACTTCCCTTTTTAATTATACTATTCTATTTCTAAGTTTGTTTCCTTATCGACTTCTATATAATTTGATATGTTGATTTCTAACTATCAAATTATCTTAAAAATATTCTATCTCCTTAAATTCCCGGAAAAATTCGCCATAACCTCCTTTGTACCGGGAGCATCGGGAAATTTCAAATAGCTTTCCCGGTCCTTCTCATCTCAAAAAGAAAAAGAAAAAGCCAAGCGGCTTGCCGATACGGCGCATAAAATCTCATATGGAAATTAACTACGTACCTTTTTGTCGGGCATTCTATTTATTTCACTTCTATACTTTATTCCAAACCTGTCTCCTGTATGTATATACCTGTCCAATCTATTTTAACTATACCAATCGTTTTAACTCAATTTGTTAATTAAATCTGTTAATTAACTTCTTAGTCTAATCCACTTCTATTTATCCAAATCTATTTATTATAAATCTCATTTGAATTTCTATATTCAAATTCCATTTGAAATACTATATTCAAATTCTATAGTTAAACTCCATTTGAATTCTATTATTCAAATTCAATTTCAATTCCTTATATTCAAAGTCCATTTGAATTCTCTGCATTATTTATAAACAACGTTTATAACTTCAATTCAAATCCCACCTTTCCATTTATAAACAACGTTTATAAATTCAATTCAAATCCCATATTTTCATTTATAAACAAAGTTTATAAATTCGATTCAAATCCCATATTTTCATTTATAAACAAAGTTTATAAATTTGATTCAAATCCCATATTTTCATTTATAAACAAAGTTTATAAATTTGATTCAAATCCCATATTTTCATTTATAAACAAAGTTTATAAATTCGATTCAAAACCCATATTTTCATTTATAAACAAAGTTTATAAATTCGATCACTTGTTTTATATACCTTCAAAACAAGTTAATATTTTCTATAGTTTTATTAAAAATTCAAATTCTATTTATAAAAATAGAATTCCCTTTTTAAATATCAAATACCCTTTTCGATATTTTTATGAATCCATATTCAAGCCCCAGGGATATTTTAAACAATCAAATCAACCAATTTTCAATCATTTGATTTTTAACACATCATATATGAATATATATGAAATCAAACAAACAACAGATAATATATATTTTGAGGAATCCAGTTGGATTCCTCCAACCTGTTTTCCTACATCCACAGATGTTAGTCAACATAGTAATACCCATCCTGCTTCGAGGCAGGATATCGCGGTATAGAAGGTCATCCACTAATCATAGCGTGGGGCGTATAGGGTAATCATCCGCTATGAAACTGCGGGCATCCGCTAATGAGACTGCGGGAATCCAACCAATCATCAACCCAATATATATATATACCCTAAATAACTAATATATATTTTAAAACAATCAGACAGCATTCAAACAAGCACAGACAATTATTTTTATCAACTAGAAATATTTCTAATTAATGGTGAGTGAGATTTACTCACCGAGATTTATTTGCCGAACCTCCATTTAAATGTCGTATCGTTGTTTATGAATTTACTCGAGTCATCATCAACTGAATATATTCGAGTTAAATTCACCTTTCTCCTATGAGTATAAATTTTATTTAACGATTAAATATTTATTTATTTTTAAATTAGCAACTAAAATAAATAAGTAAATTAGCCTATGTATTATAAAATTTCATAAAATATATACCTTTCCATCTTGCGAATTACTCGACAAAATCCCGGAAATAAATCTCTGAATATCAACTACAGCAACCTCATCACTATACTGTCGAATAACTCAGCATCTCACAATCGAACACTATATGCTCCACGTTCATCAACAAAGATCTGCACTCCTCCTTGCTGAACAATACAGCGTTGGCCTTCCTATCATTACTCAACTCCATTACAACACCTCGCTCCTCACACGCGACTTAAGCCTTCACCCAGTTCCTCACTTGTGACCCTTCGAAGTCCAACACAGCCCTGAAACAACTCACGCCAAGTCCTAAATCGCAACCCTCTCTGGTTCCCTAACCAAACCGGAAGTCTCGAAACCCCCACTGGCCTTCTGGCGCAACCCTAGCTTCACGTTGGATCCCATCGCGATAATACTGACCTCGACCCCCTCCCCAAAGTTGAGTCGCAATACCCAGAATTTCACCCATGTGAAGAACAACTCCACACAAGCTACTCGTTCGACCTAGCTCGAACTACTCTGTTACGGTTTCAAATTTCCATCGCGTTTGAATCCATCGCGACCCTCTTCCGTTGACTACTTAGGTTCCTCGATTTGCCAAATCGAGTTCGAAAAGAAGGGAGTCACGGCCATTTAATTTACTCGTGCTTTTTGATTTGGAATGGAGAATCTGATTTTCCTTTTGAAGAAAATGGGCGGAATTGGGATGGGGCAGAAGCTTTAAAAAGGGGGAGGTGTGTTTTAAATCGAGACAGCAGGGCCTTGTTTCTGCGGGGAAAAAGAAGAGCACATGTTTTGTTTCTGGCCATATATTTTACTTTGTTTTAGTTAGTTTTTATCTGGTACCCAAAAATCAAAATACACCCTGATTCTAAACTCCTTTCTGAACCTAACGATTGTCAAATTCTAGGGTAATACCCCTGTTCCGGACATACTGGGATAGGTCACGAAGTTCAATTCGATCATATGGTGAAGATATAAATTTAAATTGATATAATTTAAATTTCAACTATTTATTCTTCTCGAAAATAAATAAATATTATTATCGTTATAAATTTCAATAGAAATTCTTATTAATTATTTGAACTGTTTTTTTTTCAATTCAAATTAAAATTTGAATTCAACTAAATCCATTTTCGTATTCTGATAATTTAATATTTTCAATATTAAATTGAAATTTATTTTTAAATCGATAACTCCCTATAAAAATTGATTTATTTACTTAACTCAATATTTAAATCCAGATTAAATATTTTAAAATTAACCCCTAAGAGTCCGGGTCATTACAATCTTCCCCACTTAAAATAATTTCGTCCTCGAAATTGCTAAGGTAGAAAAAGTGCTACCAACCCATTTATCATTTCAAAACTTATTTATGTTAATACTCAACATTTCAAACTTCCTTACGTAACTCTCTTTCGAATAAATCCTTATTCGATAAGTCCTCCCTTCGAATAACTATATTCGATAATTTCTCTTTCGAATAACTAGATTCGAAAACCCTTCTTCGAATAAACTATATTCGATTTACTCTATTCAATTTACTCTCATCAATTAAATCTATTGGATTTTACTCTTTTTGATTAACTCCATCGAATAACTAAATTCGATAACTCCTTCGAATAACCAATATTCTGTAACTCACTTCGATTAAACTAATCGATAACTCATTTCGATTAAACTATAATCGATAACTCATTTCAATTAACAAATAATCGATAACTCCTTCGATTAAACTATATTCGATAACTCCTTCAAATCTATTCGAATAAACAATATTCAATTTAACTCCATTCGCTTGATACTAGATCGCAGCGATCACAATGGTTACGCCTGTCCCCCCCAGGAAACATCCGACCGCCCTAGGCTATCTGCAGCCCTGCGAATTACGCTAGCAGTCGTACGAAATGGCAACTTATCCTGAGTAACTATGTTTGACCAACTCTATCTCAATAACTATATTCGATCAACTTTAATTGAATAACTAACATTCAATTAAATTCTAATTCGATTAACTATGTTAAATTTACTCTATCTGGTTAACTCTTAATTTGAATAACAAATATTCGATAAATTCTAATTGAATAACTAATATTCAATTAACTCTACGGATTAACCCTAACTGATTAACTCTAACTAGTTAATTCTTACTCTAATCGATTTATTCTAACTCTAATCGATTATTTCTAACTCTAATCGACTTCTCCTATTCGAATAACTCTTATTGGATAACATTTATTCATTTATAAAGATTTACTTTTAGTAACGGTTCTACACTTTATAAATGTTCTCTTTAATAACGTTACTTCACTTATACAAGTGTTGTGTACCCCATCTATTTAAAACTATCGGTGCTAAAAACCAATATCTCTTCTCTATATAAGTTCAGACTTATATATTCCATTTATCGAATGATTAATATTTAATTTAATTTATAAACTGTTATTTATAAATTAATCTTTTCTATTTATCTGTTAAAAACAGATTTCCATTTTCTATTCATCTTCTGAATATTCCTTTGATTAATTTCTATTTATTTAACAAATAAATATCTCATTTATAACATTCTATTTATTTTCTATAAATAAATATTTCCATTTAATCTATTTGTAAATGTTTTACAAATATTCCCTTTTAAATTTCAATTGTAAATGTTTTTACAAATATTTCTCCTTCTATTTGTTTGCACATAACTTCCTTTGTATTTGTGTTACAAATATATTACTTTTTAACTCTTTTGGTTTTTCCTTTATTCACACTCAATTCAAATTTCATTCACATTGATTTTACTCAATTTATTCATTTCGATCAATTTAACTTACTTAAGTTAAATTTAATTTCAATCATTCAAATTCCCATTAACTAGTTGCTAATTAATCGTTTTGCCTATTTCACCCTCATATTTGAATATAACTTATTCAAATATATGTCAACTTAATTATAACTAATCTAATTATATTTTCAACTCGAGTTATATATTCGATTTTGAATATAAATTCTCAATCTCTTTCACTTATCCAAAAACCCAATTTTGATTCAATTTTCCTTTAACTAATTATTTTCCAATTTAGTTAATTCTATTTAACCATTTAAAATATGATTTTTGTCTTAAAAATCATTTCACCTACTTCATTGGAGTTCATATTTATTTTGTATCTCCAGTCTAGATTTTTCTAGTGCCAATTCGGATTTTATTTCCTAACAATCCTTTTATTTATTTAATTAAACCGTTATGGTTTTCTAATGGTTTTGGCGCTGCTTTTCTAAAAATTTGATTTTGACATATCTCAAAATCTATACAACGAAATCCAGATTTTTCTCTTTCATTAGAAAACTATTATTCAACCGGTCCCGACGATTCTTGTTTCAAAGAATTCCGACTTCAATTGAGTTCTGTATACTAAACTGAAGTTCGAATCGTCAATTTACGAACTACCGCGCTATGGCGAGCTCGTTTTAATTATATTTATAAATATAAACGTTTTAACTTTGTTTATAATAAATTCAACTCCATTCTGATATATTTTTAATATATATCCAATCGATTTCACATAATATTCCCGATCTATTTCACTTAATATTCAAATCCTATATACTTACAATATTCAAATTCCATTGAATTTCTTTATTCAAACTCTATATTTGAATTTCCTTCTATTCAAAATCTATTTGAATTTATCTTCTATTCAAATTCTATTTCAATTTCTTATCTTCAAATTCTATTTGAATTTCTGATTTTCAATTTCTATTTGAAATCCTTCATTCAAAACCCATTTCAAATCCCTTATTCAAATTCCATTTGAAATCCTTTAAATTTAAATTCTATTTTACTCCTTTTATTTAAAATTTTATTTCAAACTTTATATTCCACTTAACCAAATTCCATTTGAATTCTAATATTCAAATCTCTATTTGACTTATCTTTATTCAAATCCATTTGAATTCTTTTGAATTCAAATTCCATTTCAATTTTTCTTATACAATTTCTATTTGAATTTTCTTTATTCAAACTCATTTGAATTCCTTTGAATTCAAATTCTATTTCACTTCTATTTGAATTATATATATATTCAAATTCCTTTATTTTACTTCTATTTGAAATCTATATTTCAATCCCCATTTCAAAATTCATTTGAAGTTATATAAATATATACATATATTTATATCTATCTCAAATTCAAAACATCCGAATTTTCAAACAACTTGTTTCTTTCAAACAAATTTCCATCAAAAACTTTTCTAAGGCAGCAATTCATCACTTAGAAACTCGAAAATGAACACTGGTGATGTTGCGACCATCATCAGAATTATTTCCCAGCTACTGAATGAGTCCAGTGCTATATCACTTGACATTCATTTTGAAAAAATATTTTCCCAAACTCCCAGGATTTTAAATTCTGAATTCTGGTTGGAATTCAATTTCAATTTATCACATTTGTATATTTGATTTCATATACAAATCCTATTGGTTATATATACTATTTCTGTTTTTATAATCTAATTCGATTATAATCCTAACAATCAACTCAACTATTTAAAAACAATATCGTGTCCAATCTTCTGTTCAAGTGTTTATAAACTCCTATTGACATCGTGGCGTCCCACGATTCGACCAAAATTCATAATCCACTCAACAGACTAGTCAACACAATATAAAACAGTTTTTATATCAAATAACAAATACGCTCTCTCGTATATATATATACACTCAAACTCAATCTAGGGTATTACTAACCCTATCTCTACCGAGTTCACGCCACAGAGCCAAGTAATTCTTAACTTAAGCTCTGATACCAACTGTAACGACCCGGATTTTTAGCGACTTTGGTTATCGGCATAAGCTCGATGTCGATAACCAAAACATCGAAAAATCCTGGTAATTAGTGAAAGAAATTAGAGGGTGAGGAAAGATAAGATAGAAAATTAGAATAGAAGAAGAAGAAGAACACAACATCAGAGTAACACGAATCTCACAACGGAACGAATAAATATATTTCATAACATAACTTTGAAATACAAATTTGTACTTGAATATACATGTCATTATCAAAGTACAGCACTTACAACACAGCGGAAATAACTATAGCTATATGATCCTGAAGCCTCCTGCTCCAGCTCTTCCAGTATATCTGTAAATCCTGACTACTTGACTGCCCATACAAATTTAGGCACCCAAGAGTTTAGGGAAAACAACAAAGTAAACTCCGGGTCAGTCATGGGACTGGTATGAGTAAAACAGTTTAAAACAGTTCGAACAAGTAAACGGTATCTCATAAGACCACGCCGCATAACGGAACGGGTTTTTCCCTTATGAGAATCCAAATTATCTTTATATCAAAAACCTTTTGATATTATAATAATGTCTATCAACCACAACTATAATAATCATCCAGTAGAAACGCTTTCATCTCACGTTCTACATATATAGTATACAATCAAAACCGCAAGCACGTATTGGGTAATGGATTTCCAACTATGACAAGGTATGGAACCACCTTTCGCTAATGTACCTCTAGAGAGGAATACACTGGGCTCAACAAGAACATCTTGCAACCCGGCCACACTTGACCGACCACTCATTTCGTTTGAGTGTATCGAATGTATATCACCAACAGTTGGGATCAGCAACCGTTTCCCGAATGGGACAGCATCGACAATAGACTGTTAGAAGTAAATGAAACTCTAGATCAGGTGATTATACAGCCTAATAGGTGCGACCTACATAGCCATGCTGCCTGCCCGATTTCTGTCATTTACCGGATGATGAGGCTAGAAGCTACGCTTTATCATCATACCAGATTCACTTTGAATGCCACATCGTCAAATCCATCAAATCACCGATTGACGTCTACAACAATACATTATGTGTTAGCTAAAAGAAGTTTCCTTCTCCGCCTTCACTCTTGGTATGGTTGGAGAAATCAATATACGTGAACGTCTGGAAATACTCTGTCAGACATTCATCCATACAAGTCACCCAGGAACAGGATGAACTGAAGGCACTATTTCTAATAATAGAAAAAGTCCTTGCACTCTACTCCGTCTTCGATTATCTTTATATAATCTGATTCGCACGCTACTGCCGATATGGAGTGGTTCTTCGGATAATAATCCAACCGGTCTCTCCATATTGACAACGATGGTCAAAACTTCGATAGTCTGTGATTTAACTATCGAATAAAAACAAGTGTTTCGATAGTCGATGATTTAACTATCGAATAAAACAAGTGTTCAACCAAACATCCAACAATCACTGAACCTTTAATTAATATTCCATTAATTAAATCTATTCTCTATTTCTTTATCAATATTTGTTAACCAAATATTTTCAATAACCATGTTGGCCCTTTTGCGTTATTTGGAAAACATTTCTGAATATCACCTTCTTTTATTTTCTATACTAGGAAATATTCATTATTCTATTTCCAAGCTTTGCACATATTTGGGTTAAAACAGATGTTGTGTAAAACATCGTTACGACAACCCAAATACAGTATTTAACAAATTCTTATTCCACATTGATCTTCGAGCCTGAATCTTGCTATTTATCGGTATATCATGAAATCAACCAAGTTGGGGTATAATTACCTCTCAGACCTTGACTGAATAACATTTAACATCAAAACAGACAAGACTACTTACTCGAATAATCAATACCATACAACTGATTATTCACCTTTAAACACATATACATTTTCTCTTTCTATTCCTACGAAATTTTATTCTTATACTTCCCTTTTTAATTATACTATTCTATTTCTAAGTTCGTTTCCTTATCGACTTCTATATAATTTGATATGTTGATTTCTAACTATCAAATTATCTTAAAAATATTCTGTCTCCTTAAATTCCCGGAAAAATTCGCCATAACCTCCTTTGTACCGGGAGCATCGGGAAATTTCAAATAGCTTTCCCGGTCCTTCTCATCTCAAAAAGAAAAAGAAAAAGCCAAGCGGCTCGCCGATACGGCGCATAAAATCTCATATGGAAATTAACTACGTACCTTTTTGTCGGGCATTCTATTTATTTCACTTCTATACTTTATTCCAAACCTGTCTCCTGTATGTCTATACCTGTCCAATCTATTTTAACTATACCAATCGTTTTAACTCAATTTGTTAATTAAATCTGTTAATTAACTTCTTAGTCTAATCCACTTCTATTTATCCAAATCTATTTATTATAAATCTCATTTGAATTTCTATATTCAAATTCCATTTGAAATACTATATTCAAATTCTATAGTTAAACTCCTTTTGAATTCTATTATTCAAATTCTATTTCAATTCCTTATATTCAAAGTCCATTTGAATTCTCTGCATTATTTATAAACAACGTTTATAACTTCAATTCAAATCCCACATTTCCATTTATAAACAACGTTTATAAATTCAATACAAATCCCATATTTTCATTTATAAACAAAGTTTATAAATTCGATTCAAATCCCATATTTTCATTTATAAACAAAGTTTATAAATTCGATTCAAATCCCATATTTTCATTTATAAACAAAGTTTATAAATTCGATTCAAATCCCATATTTTCATTTATAAACAAAGTTTATAAATTCGATCACTTGTTTTATATACCTTCAAAACAAGTTAATATTTTCTATAGTTTTATTAAAAATTCAAATTCTATTTATAAAAATAGAATTCCCTTTTTAAATATCAAATACCCTTTTCGATATTTTTAATAAATCCATATTCAAGCCCCAGGGATATTTTAAACAATCAAGTCAACCAATTTTCAATCATTTGATTTTTAACACATCATATATGAATATATATGAAATCAAACAAACAACAGATAATATATATTTTGAGGAATCCAGTTGGATTCCTCCAACCTGTTTTCCTGCAACCACAGATGTTAGTCAGCATAGTAATACCCATCCTGCTTCGAGGCAAGATATCGTGGTATAGAAGGTCATCCACTAATCATAGCGTGGGGCGTATAGGGTAATCATCCGCTATGAAACTGCGGGCATCCGCTAATGAGACTGCGGGAATCCAACCAATCATCAACCCAATATATATATATATATATATACCCTAAATAACTAATATATATTTTAAAACAATCAGACAGCATTCAAACAAGCACAGACAATTATTTTTATCAACTAGAAATATTTCTAATTAATGGTGAGTGAGATTTACTCACCGAGATTTATTTGCCGAACCCCATTTAAATGTTGTATCGTTGTTTATGAATTTACTCGAGTCATCATCAACCGAATCTATTCGAGTTAAATTCACCTTTCTCCTACGAGTATAAATTTTATTTAACGATTAAATATTTATTTATTTTTAAATTAGCAACTAAAATAAATAAGTAAATTAGCCTATGTATTATAAAATTTCATAAAATATATACCTTTCGATCTTGCGAATTACTCGACAAAATCCCGGAAATAAATCTCTGAATATCAACTACAACAACCTCATCACTATACTGTCGAATAACTCAGCATCTCACAATCGAACACTATATGCTCCACGTTCATCAACAAAGATCTGCACTCCTCCTTGCTGAACAATACAGCGTTGGCCTTCCTATCATTACTCAACTCCATTACAGCACCTTGCTCCTCACACGCGACTTAAGCCTTCACCCAGTTCCTCACTTGTGACCCTTCGACGTCCAACACAGCCCTGAAACAACTCACGCCAAGTCCTAAATCGCAACCCTCTCTGGTTCCCTAACCAAACCGGAAGTCTCGAAACCCCCACTGGCCTTCTGGCGGAACCCTAGCTTCACGTTGGATCCCATCGCGATAATACTGACCTCGACCCCCTCCCCAAAGTTGAGTCGCGATACCCAGAATTTCACCCACGTGAAGAACAACTCCACACAAGCTACTCGTTCGACCTAGCTCGAACTACTCTGTTACGGTTTCAAATTTCCATCGCGTTTGAATCCATCGCGACCCTCTTCCGTCGACTACTTAGGTTCCTCCATTTGCCAAATCGAGTTCGAAAAGAAGGGAGTCACGGCCATTTAATTTACTCGTGCTTTTTGATTTGGAATGGAGAATCTGATTTTCCTTTTGAAGAAAATGGGCGGAATTGGGATGGGGCAGAAGCTTTAAAAAGGGGGAGGTGTGTTTTAAATCGAGGCAGCAGGGCCTTGTTTCTGTGGGGAAAAAGAAGAGCACATGTTTTGTTTCTGGCCATATATTTTACTTTGTTTTAGTTAGTTTTAATCTGGTACCCAAAAATCAAAATACACCCTGATTCTAAACTCCTTTCTGAACCTAACGATTGTCAAATTCTTGGGTAATACCCCTGTTCCGGACATACTGGGATAGGTCACGAAGTCCACTTCGATCATATGGTGAAGATATAAATTTAAATTGATATAATTTAAATTTCAACTATTTATTCTCCTCGAAAATAAATAAATATTATTACCGTTATAAATTTCAATAGAAATTCTTATTAATTATTTGAACTGTTTTTTTTTCAATTCAAATTAAAATTTGAATTCAACTAAATCCATTTTCGTATTCTGATAATTTAATATTTTCAATATTAAATTGAAATTTATTTTTAAATCGATAACTCCCTATAAAAATTGATTTATTTACTTAACTCAATATTTAAATCCAGATTAAATATTTTAAAATTAACCCCTAAGAGTCCGGGTCATTACAGGGAATGATTGACTGGGTTTTTCGATAAATTGATTGCGCTTGTGTTATCACAGTATATGATAGAGTTTGATAGATGGATATCAAAGTCTCGAAGTGTAACACCCCGAATTTTAGTTAATACTAAAATTCACTAAGTACAGAATAAATAATTTCATATGTGGGAATTAGGGGAAACGGGTTGCGTTATTGCGTTCGTCTCGGAAAAATACGCGAAATAGAGTCCGAGTTTTCGAAAATCGGAGTCCGTATGGCCCAGTTATGGCCCGATGAAGTTTGCAGAAAATTTGAAACTAAAAACAGATTTAAGTATTTAAAATTTTAGATTTTAAAATACACAGGCGGGGCCAGGCGGGAAAATTCCCGCCTACCCATGTCGACAGGGCTGTCGATAGGCCTGTCGACAGGGGTGTCGACTTGCCTGTCGACTTGCCTGTCGACAGGGTCCAGGCGCCCAGTGAACCTGGGTGCACCAGGTTGCACCAGGTTGGGTTTCAGGCTGGCTAGGAGGGCTGGTTCTAGAGATTTCCTAAATCTAAGGGTCCTAATCTAATCTAGGGTTAATCTAAGGGCCTAAAACACTCACCTAATCCTATAAATAAGACCCTAACCCTACCCTAATTCATTCATAATTAAATCTAGTAACTAAACTATGGCAAAATGAAATTTGAGCATGGCCTCCACTAGTTCATGAAGGAGTTGCAAGCAAATCCATCTCAAATCATTCTCTAATCCATTCTAAGTATCTTAATCTTCTTCATTAGCTTGCTAATTGTGTTTTGGTGAGCTTCTATCCCCTTAATAATCAATTGTTAAATTGATTAAGATAGGATATGATGATGTATGGTTATGTTTGTGGATCAATGTGTTTATGCAAGCTTAATATTGTATATGTCATGTGTTTTGCAAGTTATATGCTCTATGTCATGCAAGTTTAGTGTATGTGTTCATGACATTTTTATGCAAGTTTAATGTTATATCTTTATGCAAGTTTGGTGCTATGTTTCATGATGATTAGGATGCAAAACACTAAGTTGGACATTGATCTATTATGCAACATGTTATGCATGCATATGAAGTTATGTAAATGATGATGCAAGTTATGTGTATGTTTAAATGCAAGATTAACATGTTATGCATGCATATGAAGTTATGTAAATGATGATGCAAGTTATGTGTATGTTTAAATGCAAGATTAACATGTTATGCATGCATATGAAGTTATGTGAATAATGATGCAAGTTATGTGTATGTTTAAATGCAAGATTAATATGTTATGCATGCATATGAAGTTATGTGAATAAATATGCAAGTTAAGTGTATGCTCAAATGCAAGTTTACCATGTTATGCATGCTTATGAGGTCATGTGAATAATTATGCAAGTTATGTAGATGCTTAAGAGCAAGTTGGGTTAATATGTGTTCATATATGCAAGTTGACATCCTCTTAACCCATGACAAAGTTATATGCTAAACCCATGATATGTGTGATGGATCTTCCCCTTTTATTATGTTATGAAATGAGAACGATTTACGTGGGGAACGATGGGGTGGGTAAATATGTTAATAAATGAATGGTTGGGTATGATTAAGCATACCGTAAAAATAAATTACCATAAGTGGGAATTTACCTATTGAGTTAGGTCTACCCCATGGGAATTTACCTATTGAGTTAGGTCTACCCATGTTATGGTAAACTTGATATTAATTAGGGATAATTAATATGGGGGGGTGATTAATTAGGTGTAATTAATCGACTAAGACACGAGGTTGGACTCATTTGTAGTGTAAAACTGCCCGGACCCGACCGGCTTAACCAGTTGCTACAAATGTCAGCCCAATGTGAGAGGTCTTAGCCATAAATTAAATACGTGATTAAGGTAAAGACACGAGGTTAGACTCTGTTATGACGTAAGACTGCCCGGATTCTACCGGCTTAACCAGGCGGTCATAACAGCCAGTCTAATGTGGGAGGTCTTTATGGGAGATCACGGTCTTAATTAATTAAGAAACACTTAACCATAATAGCATGTAGTGGGACATGAGGGGTTAAGTGGGTGCCTTGGGTGGCATGAGGAAATTTTGTGGTTGCCTTGGGTGGCATGTGGAATCTAGTGGGTTGCCTTGGGTGGCAATAGAAAATACGATTAGAATACTTAACCAAGTGGAAACATGTAACTAAACATGATTAAAGGGTTAAGTGGGATACACTAGATATATGACAAGCTTAAGTGGGTAGCTTGTGGGGGCCCATTTCAACCAATATCCCAAACGTATCTTTGTGGGCTCGACCCATGTCGAGTGACGGGACACGCATATTGGGCTTGATTATAAGAGGCCAAAACGGGTTAGCGGTGGCAACGCAAGTCCAACGGGCTTCATATGCGTGTGTGGGCCCGGGCTGGTAGATAAGCCGTTGTTGCATCGTGTAGATATAAAGCCGTGCACCGTTAGTATTGGGTAGCCACTTTAGGGGAGTGATACACCCCACTGTGGGACCAGCACGGGTATCTACGGTAGGGAGCCGATCGATGGGGAGTAGTGGGTACACCTAGTGAAGATAGGGGCAGACGGCACCTATGTAGGGGTACACGAAACTACTGGGTAAGAATTACTGAGTACACCTAGTGGAGATAGGGGCAGACGGCACCTATGTAGTGAGCTAGGAGTACATGAAATTATTGGGGAAATTTTCTAAGTCCTTGGAAGGGATCAACCTTTAAGTAGGAATGACTGGTGTGGTGCAGTTAGTAATTATCCTTGGGTGGGTAGATGCGTCCTGACGGTTATCTTAGTTCGTCCTATGTTGTTGGCTACTTAGTGTAGTTATTATCCCCAAAGGTACCGTACCGAGTTCATGTCATACCCTAATTACTTTAATAATTGTATTGTTAAGGTTATAGGACTCACTCAGACTTATGTCTGACCCCGTTGTTTTTATCTTTTTCCCAACCCTCAGGTCCTACGGTGGATCCTAGCGGTAGTAGAGCTTGATCGGATTGCTGTTCCAGTCTTTCGGAGCTTGGGTAGATATAAAGCTCCAGTTATCCAGTTATCTTTTCTTTTGTTATGGCTATTATATGAGAGAGTGGGATTATGTACTTCTTTATTTTGATGGATATTGTACTTGACTTTTATCATGGTTTATGATGTAACCAGACATGTTTATTTTCCGCTGTTATGAGATGATGTTTTAAAATTTCAAGTACTATTTATATCTGTCTTGTTGTAATTTTTCTGTTCTATATTCACTAAAATACTCCACCGATGCTATGGCATTCCCTTTGTGAGTGACCATAGCGGGTGTGGGGTGTTACACGTGGTATCAGAGCAAAGGTTACCGGAACAGATAAAATTTTTAGAAAACTATTTTTCTAAAAACATTTTTGGAAAAGATATTTTCAAAAACATGTCTTTTAAGAGAAAAGTTTTTGAAAGAAAAGCATAATCCCCAATAGCCATATCTATGTCCTTCGAATTCTCCGTTTTGAATCTTTCCTTTTTCGTTTCAGCATGGCTGAGGATCTTAACTTTCCGGAGGGTGTGACGGTACCAGTATGGTATAGGAGATTGATGGAGGCTAGGGCCACCACTGCGGGTCCAACGAATATTCCTCCACCAACCGTAGCACCCGATCTTCCTCCTCCCCCTCCTCCTCGCACGGATACTTTTGCTAAGACTTGCAAGGAATTTAAAGCTATGGGAGGGAAACCTTTTCAAGGATCTGAAACCTTTGTGGAGGCTAGAGATTGGCTTAAGGAGGTGGAAGAGTTGATAGATATCTTTGAGATGGAAGAAGGGAAGAAAGTCAAGTTGGCTGCTTGGTTAATGAAGGGAGAGGCCTCATTCTGGTGGGAGGTCACTAATGGAGAACGCCCTGTTGACTCTTGGGCGGATTTTAAGCAAAGATTTGTGGCAAAGTTTCTCTCAAGGGCGGAGGAGAACTTGTATATGGAAAGATTCTTGACTCTAAAGCAAGGAAATCTTTCGGTGAAGGAATATGTTAACAAGTTTAATCAATTGGCAAGGTTTGGCCTAGACATGGTGAATACACCGGAGAAGAAGGCTTTGAGGTTCGTGAAAGGCTTAAATGAACCAATGCATGGGTTGGCTATGACTCACATCCCTATGGGGGCCACCTTTGAGAAGCTAGTTGACATGGCACTCATGTTTGAGGAAGAGAAGGGTCCTAATGCTAGTAAGGCACCCGAGAAGAAGGGAGATCAAAAGAGACCTCAACAACAGCAAAGCAAAGGTGGGAAAGGCAACGGTGGCAAGGGCAAGAAGAAGAAGTGTTTCAATTGTGGGACACCTGGCCACCTAAGCAAGGATTGTCGCAAGAAGAAGAAGACCGGTTGCTTCCATTGTGGCGAAGCAGGGCACTTAGTGAAGGATTGCCCTAAGAAGGGGCAAAGGACGGGATCTACCTCAGGAGGACAGGTGCAAGCTCTTATGGCACCAGGTCAGGCTAGGGGGCAAGTACAGGCTCTCGCGGTTCCACCAATTCAGGAGAGAGGTAGAACTATTTCCGTTGAAAGTTTGGTTTTTCTATTTGACCATCCTGTCCGTACATTGTTTGATTCAGGCGCATCGCATTCGTTTATTTCATCATCATTAGTTGAGTCACTGCACCTAGACACCAGTCTGGTAGATGATCCCTTGGTTGTTTCAAACCCAATTGGGGGCTCCACTTATTTGTCCATGATATGTTTGGGTTTGAAGATTTCTATACTTAGCATTGAGTTTAGATGTGATGCTTTTGTGTTGGGCTTCACGGGCTATGGGTTGATTTTGGGCATGGACTGGTTATCCAGTAATGGTGCCGTTCTTGATTGCGAAAGGAGAGTTGTTAGGCTCATGACCCGCTTGGGTAACACTCTCGAGATTTCTTGTAACCCCAGGGACTCTGTTATGCTAAGTTATCTTGAATCGCTTGACGCTTCGGTCGAGAGTTTGCAAGCTGTTAGAGTGGTCCGGGAATATCCGGATGTGTTTGAGGAGGTGAAGGGCTTACCTCCGAAGCGGGAGATTGACTTCCGAATATATTTGGTGGATAATGCTAAACCGGTATCTTTACCAGTGCGCCACATGGCTCCTCGTGAGAGGAGGGAACTCCATAAGCAAGTAGGGGAGTTGCTTGAGAAGGGATTCATAAGACGGAGCATATCAGAGTGGGGTGCTCCAGTAGTATTTGCTACGAAGGCAGATGGGTCTCTCAGACTTTGTGTAGACTATAGAGAACTCAACAAGCTCACAAAGAAGAATAGACACCCATTGCCGAGGATTGATGATCTTTTCGATCAGTTGGTTGGCGCTTCAGTATTTTCTCAGTTGGACTTGGCCACGGGGTTTCATCAGTTGAGGGTGGCTGAGGATAGCATAGACAAGACTGCCTTTAGGACTCCGGATGGTTTCTATGAGTGGCTGGTGATGCCATTTGGGTTGACGAACGCCCCTGCATATTTCGTTGATTTGATGAGTAGGGTGTTCAGGGAGTTCCTTAATAAATTTGTGGTGGTCTTTGTGGATGATATCTTAGTATTCTCTAAGAGTGAAGAAGAGCATGCCCTACATCTTGGGGAAGTGTTGAAGACTCTTCGAGCGCATAGCCTTAAGGCTAAATTCTCTAAATGTCACTTCTGGAGGAAGGAAGTGCGGTTCTTGGGGCATGTGGTCTCCAAGGAAGGGATAGCTGTGGATCCCGCAAAGGTAGTATCAATTCAGGATTGGAAGGTTCCGAAGAATGCTACCGAAGTAAGAAGTTTCTTGGGGTTGGCGGGCTATTATAGGAAGTTTATCAAAGACTTCGCGAAGATATCAGCCCCATTAACCCGCTTAACAAAGAAGAATCTTGTTTTCACATGGGACGTAGATTGTGATGATGCGTTCCGACGGTTAAAGAGAGCTTTAACCACGGCTCCAGTTTTAGTATTGCCAGATGGGAGCAAGCCATTTGTTGTCTATACCGATGCCTGTGGGACAGGACTTGGCGCAGTCCTAATGCAAGAGGGAAGGGTAATAGCCTATGGTGGAAGGCAGTTGAGAGCACATGAGAAAAATTACCCTACCCATGATCTAGAGCTAGCCGCTATTGTTTTTGCGCTTAAGATTTGGCGCCATTATCTTCTTGGTGAGAGATTCGAGTTGTTCACTGACCATAAATCATTAAAGTACTTATTCTCTCAGAAAGATTTAAACTTGAGACAGCAAAGGTGGATGGAGTTTTTAGCATCCTATGATTTCGAGATAGCGTATACCCCTGGCAAGGGTAACGTGGTGGCGGACGCCTTGAGCAGGAAGAGGTTGTCCTTGAGTCCATTGTTCGTGGAACGGCAAAGCTTGGAATTTATCTCGATGTTTGATTTCAGACCTTCCATTGACTATGTACCCGGTTTGCTAGCTTCTTTGTAAGTTAGACCTACTCTTTTGGGGCGGATTGGGGAAGCCCAGAGGGACGACCCACAGTTGGTTGAGTTGATAGAGAAGCTCATAAGGGGGGAGTCGTCCAGCCATTTGAGTAGGTACACCCTAGACGATAGAGGGTGCTTGCGCAGAGACGGTAGACTTTGTGTACCGCTAGATGAAGGGTTGAGGAAGGCTATTCTTGATGACGCACACCGTTCTAGGATGACCATTCATCCCGGTGGGGATAAGATGTACCAAGATATGAAGAGGGTTTTCTTCTGGGCCGGTATGAAGAAAGATGTGGCCGAATATGTAGCTCGATGCTTGGTATGTCAGCAGGTGAAGGCGGAGCAAAAGAAACCAGGTGGGTTGCTTCACCCATTGGAAGTTCCGCAATGGAAGTGGGATAGCGTCTCGATGGATTTTATTGACGGGTTACCCAGATCGAGGAAGGGTAATACAGGAATTTGGGTGGTGGTAGATAGACTTACTAAGAGCGCCCATTTCATACCTGTGAAGAGCAAGAGGACCGCTCCATGGCTAGCTTCAGTATATCTACGAGAGATAGTTCGATTGCATGGGGTACCCTCTAGCATAGTGAGTGATCGAGATCCTATCTTCACTAGTGAGTTCTGGAGAAGTTTGCAAGAGGCAGTGGGGACTCAATTGTGTCTGAGCACCGCATATCATCCTCAGACAGACGGCCAGACTGAGAGGGTGAATCGTGTTCTAGAAGACCTTTTGAGACTTTGTATCTTAGATTTTGGAGGTACATGGGAAGAGCATCTTCCATTGGTGGAGTTCGCATATAATAACAGCTTTCAGTCCAGTATTGGTATGGCTCCTTTCGAAGCTCTCTATGGAAGGCCTTGTCGATCCCCTACATGTTGGTGGGAATCTACGGATAAGATTTTGCTTGGGCCTGATATGGTTAGGGAGACTTCAGAGAAGATCGATCTGATTCGAAGAAGGATGAAAGCAGCGCAGGATAGGCAAAAATCTTATGCGGACAAGAGAAGGACGGATCTTGAGTTTGAGGTTGGGGATATGGTTTTTGTTAAGGTATCTCCGTTGAGAAATGTTGTTCGCTTCGGATCCGTTGGGAAGTTAGCACCAAGGTTTGTTGGGCCGTTTCCTATCAAGGAAAGGATTGGACGGATGGCATATAGGGTGGAGTTGCCCGACAGACTTAGCGGCGTTCATGATGTATTCCATGTATCACATCTGAGGAAATGCTTACATGAGACTGCAGAGGTGGTAGAGCCGAGCTTGCTTAGAGATATGGAGATAGAGCGTGATGCGACTATTAGACGAGCTCCTACTCGCATCCTTGGGTCAGAGACTAGGAAGTTAAGAAACAGAGAGGTTCAACTAGTCAAGGTGCAATGGGGAGAAGATGAGAGCAACGCAACTTGGGAGACGGAAGCGAAGATGCGTTCATTATACCCATTTCTTTTTGAGGGTATGTCTTTACTTTCTCCTTTATCGCTTGTCTAGTACTTATCTTATCTTTGGTATGTCCTCTCGTTAGTACCTTTGACCTTTAGATAGGGTAAATCTATGGTTGAAACATGTGTTTGAGACATGTTATGGTTGATGGATGCAAGTGGATGCAAGTGTTTGCTAGTGGTTGCTCGTGGATGCATATACACACACTCTAGGCACTAGATCGGCTCAGTCACTTCATATTGCATATTGCATAAAATTGTGTGTAGGAAAATATATTTATGGATGTATAATGGTTGTGTTATCACATGGATGATGCATTTTGGTGAATGATTGTGCACTCATGTAGATATTGTATGTGTCGATAGGGTTTTCTCGCATACATAATGGATGCATGGCACTATCATGGTTTGCATATGTTCATACATTAGATAGGGAACATATACACACACTGTTTGCATATGCTCATACATCATTAGAAACTGTTTAAGGACAATGGATGCCCGTGGTTGATGATTTGAGTAGATGGTTGTTTGGATGGTAGGATAGGCATTTTCCTTAGCTTAGAGATTTCGGGGACGAAATCCTTTAAGGAGGGGAGAATGTAACACCCCGAATTTTAGTTAATACTAAAATTCACTAAGTACAGAATAAATAATTTCATATGTGGGAATTAGGGGAAACGGGCTGCGTTATTGCGTTCGTCTCGGAAAAATACGCGAAATAGAGTCCGAGTTTTCGAAAATCGGAGTCCGTATGGCCCAGTTATGGCCCGATGAAGTTTGCAGAAAATTTGAAACTAAAAACAGATTTAAGTATTTAAAATTTTAGATTTTAAAATACACAGGCGGGGCCAGGCGGGAAAATTCCCGCCTACCCATGTCGACAGGGCTGTCGACAGGCCTGTCGACAGGGGTGTCGACTTGCCTGTCGACTTGCCTGTCGACAGGGTCCAGGCGCCCAGTGAACCTGGGTGCACCAGGTTGCACCAGGTTGGGTTTCAGGCTGGCTAGGAGGGCTGGTTCTAGAGATTTCCTAAATCTAAGGGTCCTAATCTAATCTAGGGTTAATCTAAGGGCCTAAAACACTCACCTAATCCTATAAATAAGACCCTAACCCTACCCTAATTCATTCATAATTAAATCTAGTAACTAAACTATGGCAAAATGAAATTTGAGCATGGCCTCCACTAGTTCATGAAGGAGTTGCAAGCAAATCCATCTCAAATCATTCTCTAATCCATTCTAAGTATCTTAATCTTCTTCATTAGCTTGCTAATTGTGTTTTGGTGAGCTTCTATCCCCTTAATAATCAATTGTTAAATTGATTAAGATAGGATATGATGATGTATGGTTATGTTTGTGGATCAATGTGTTTATGCAAGCTTAATATTGTATATGTCATGTGTTTTGCAAGTTATATGCTCTATGTCATGCAAGTTTAGTGTATGTGTTCATGACATTTTTATGCAAGTTTAATGTTATATCTTTATGCAAGTTTGGTGCTATGTTTCATGATGATTAGGATGCAAAACACTAAGTTGGACATTGATCTATTATGCAACATGTTATGCATGCATATGAAGTTATGTAAATGATGATGCAAGTTATGTGTATGTTTAAATGCAAGATTAACATGTTATGCATGCATATGAAGTTATGTAAATGATGATGCAAGTTATGTGTATGTTTAAATGCAAGATTAACATGTTATGCATGCATATGAAGTTATGTGAATAATGATGCAAGTTATGTGTATGTTTAAATGCAAGATTAATATGTTATGCATGCATATGAAGTTATGTGAATAAATATGCAAGTTAAGTGTATGCTCAAATGCAAGTTTACCATGTTATGCATGCTTATGAGGTCATGTGAATAATTATGCAAGTTATGTAGATGCTTAAGAGCAAGTTGGGTTAATATGTGTTCATATATGCAAGTTGACATCCTCTTAACCCATGACAAAGTTATATGCTAAACCCATGATATGTGTGATGGATCTTCCCCTTTTATTATGTTATGAAATGAGAACGATTTACGTGGGGAACGATGGGGTGGGTAAATATGTTAATAAATGAATGGTTGGGTATGATTAAGCATACCGTAAAAATAAATTACCATAAGTGGGAATTTACCTATTGAGTTAGGTCTACCCCATGGGAATTTACCTATTGAGTTAGGTCTACCCATGTTATGGTAAACTTGATATTAATTAGGGATAATTAATATGGGGGGGTGATTAATTAGGTGTAATTAATCGACTAAGACACGAGGTTGGACTCATTTGTAGTGTAAAACTGCCCGGACCCGACCGGCTTAACCAGTTGCTACAAATGTCAGCCCAATGTGAGAGGTCTTAGCCATAAATTAAATACGTGATTAAGGTAAAGACACGAGGTTAGACTCTGTTATGACGTAAGACTGCCCGGATTCTACCGGCTTAACCAGGCGGTCATAACAGCCAGTCTAATGTGGGAGGTCTTTATGGGAGATCACGGTCTTAATTAATTAAGAAACACTTAACCATAATAGCATGTAGTGGGACATGAGGGGTTAAGTGGGTGCCTTGGGTGGCATGAGGAAATTTTGTGGTTGCCTTGGGTGGCATGTGGAATCTAGTGGGTTGCCTTGGGTGGCAATAGAAAATACGATTAGAATACTTAACCAAGTGGAAACATGTAACTAAACATGATTAAAGGGTTAAGTGGGATACACTAGATATATGACAAGCTTAAGTGGGTAGCTTGTGGGGGCCCATTTCAACCAATATCCCAAACGTATCTTTGTGGGCTCGACCCATGTCGAGTGACGGGACACGCATATTGGGCTTGATTATAAGAGGCCAAAACGGGTTAGCGGTGGCAACGCAAGTCCAACGGGCTTCATATGCGTGTGTGGGCCCGGGCTGGTAGATAAGCCGTTGTTGCATCGTGTAGATATAAAGCCGTGCACCGTTAGTATTGGGTAGCCACTTTAGGGGAGTGATACACCCCACTGTGGGACCAGCACGGGTATCTACGGTAGGGAGCCGATCGATGGGGAGTAGTGGGTACACCTAGTGAAGATAGGGGTAGACGGCACCTATGTAGGGGTACACGAAACTACTGGGTAAGAATTACTGAGTACACCTAGTGGAGATAGGGGCAGACGGCACCTATGTAGTGAGCTAGGAGTACATGAAATTATTGGGGAAATTTTCTAAGTCCTTGGAAGGGATCAACCTTTAAGTAGGAATGACTGGTGTGGTGCAGTTAGTAATTATCCTTGGGTGGGTAGATGCGTCCTGACGGTTATCTTAGTTCGTCCTATGTTGTTGGCTACTTAGTGTAGTTATTATCCCCAAAGGTACCGTACCGAGTTCATGTCATACCCTAATTACTTTAATAATTGTATTGTTAAGGTTATAGGACTCACTCAGACTTATGTCTGACCCCGTTGTTTTTATCTTTTTCCCAACCCTCAGGTCCTACGGTGGATCCTAGCGGTAGTAGAGCTTGATCGGATTGCTGTTCCAGTCTTTCGGAGCTTGGGTAGATATAAAGCTCCAGTTATCCAGTTATCTTTTCTTTTGTTATGGCTATTATATGAGAGAGTGGGATTATGTACTTCTTTATTTTGATGGATATTGTACTTGACTTTTATCATGGTTTATGATGTAACCAGACATGTTTATTTTCCGCTGTTATGAGATGATGTTTTAAAATTTCAAGTACTATTTATATCTGTCTTGTTGTAATTTTTCTGTTCTATATTCACTAAAATACTCCACCGATGCTATGGCATTCCCTTTGTGAGTGACCATAGCGGGTGTGGGGTGTTACACGAAGTGTTTGTTGCATATAGAATACTTGAGTACAAGCTAGAGCTGCTGATATGTATTCAGCTTCACATGTCGAGAGTGAAACGCAATTTTGTTTCTTACTGAACCAAGAGACAAGTGATTTTCCAATAAAATGGCATGTACCACTTGTACTCTTTCTATCCGTGCGAGAGCCACCGAAATCAGCATCACTATATGACACTAATTCGAATGGACAATCTTTCGGGTAGAAAAGACCAAAATCTTTGGTTTTATTAAGATATCGTATTATTCGTTTTACAGCTCGTAAATGTGATTCTTTAGGATTAGCTTGAAACCTTGCACACAAACAAACACTCATCATAATATCAGGACGACTTGCAGTAAGATACAAGAGAGAATCAATCATGCTTCGATATAACTTCTGGTCAACATTCTTACCATGTTCATCTTTTTCAAGATGTATGGTTGTACTCATAGGAGTTGGTTTACCAGAGGTATTTTCTAACCCGAAACGTTTGACTAGATTTCCGCAGTATTTTTCTTGACTAATAAAAATACCGTTAGAAAGCTGTTTGATTTGAAGACCAAGGAAATACGATAGTTCTCCCATATGAGACATTTCAAATTCTTTGGTCATAATATTTGCAAACTCTTTGCAGAGTTTATCGTTTGTTGAACCAAAGATAATATCGTCTACATATATCTGGATAACTAATATATCTTTTCAAGAATGTTTAATGAATAAAGTTTGATCGACTTTAACAATTTGAAATCTAGAATCAATAAGATAGCTTCGTAATCGTTCGTACCAAGCACGAGGTGCTTGTTTCAATCCATATAATGCTTTCTTAAGTTTATATACGTGATCAGGATTTTTCTCATGTACGAACAAGGGAGGTTGTTCGACATATACATTCTCTTTGATAAACCCATTTAAGAATGCACTTTTGACATCCATTTGATAAAGTTTAAAATTATGATGACAAGCAAAGGACAGTAAGATCCGAATAGCTTCTAATCGAGCCACGGGCGCAAAGGTCTCTTCATAATTGATACCTTCTTCCTGATTATATCCTTGTGCTACTAATCTTACCTTATTTCTGGTTATATTTCCTTGTTCGTCGGCCTTATTTTTATAGACCCATTTCGTACCAATGACTGACTGATCAGTGGTCTTTGAACAAGTTCCCAGACATCATTGTGCTCGAACTGATTTAGTTCTTCCTGCATGGCAATGATCCAGTAATCATCAGTAGCAGCTTCTTTCGGATTCTTAGGTTCGATATTTGAAAGAAACGCAACATGACCCATTTGATTCAGTTGACTTCTTGTTCTTATTTGTGATGTTACTTCTCCAATAACATTTTGAACTGGATGATCTCTTAGAATTTTAGGAGGAGATCTAAATCTTGGTGGAGAAGGTACCACAGCAGGTTGAGGAATATCGTCAACAATTTCTGAGTCAGAGTCATTATTTGTGATGATAGGATTATTAGTGACTATGGTTTCTTCGTCATCTGATACAATATGAGATGGTTATAGAATTCATCAAAAGAAACATGAAGTGATTCTTCAATAATTTTAGTTCTCTTTTTAAATATACGATAGGCCTTGCTTCGTTCTGAATATCCGACAAATATACGTTTATCGGATTTTGAATCAAATTTTCCAAGATGGTCTTTTGTATTTAAAATAAAGCATTTAGAACCGAAAACTTTGAAATATGAGATATTTGGCTTTCTTTGATTAAATAGCTTATAGGATGTATTCTTAGTCAGAGGTCGAATGGATACACGATTCAAAACATAACACGCAGTTGCAACAGCTTCTGCCTAAAAATGTTTTGGTAGAGTGGATCCATTTAATAGTGTTCTTGCACACTCTTGTAAAGTTCGATTTTTCCGTTCTACAACTCTGTTTTGTTGTGGAGTTCTAGGAAACAAAAAATTATGATTTATACCTTTCTTTGTACAAAAATGTTCAAATTCATTATTTTTGAACTCTCCGCCATGATCACTTCCTATATTTTAACTTTTAGCCCTATTGACTTTTGAATTCTCTTAATGAAGGATTTGAATGTTTGAAAGTGTCACTTTTATTTTTCAAGAAAATCACCCATGTATAACGAGAGTAGTCGTCAACAATTACAAACACATAGCGATTATGGTTTATTAACTAAACCTGTGTTGGTCCAAATGAATCCATATGTAATAGCTCAAGTGGTTGTAACGTCGATATGATTTTCTTGGATTTGAAAGACGATTTAGTCAATTTTCTTAATTGACATGCATCACAAAGATTATCAACCTTGGGTAGTCCTTTAACTAGATCATTTTTGGCTAACTTGTCAATAGTTCTAAAGTTTATGTGATAGAAACGTTTGTGCCATAGCCATGGATCATTATCATTTGCTACAAGACACATATCTGAATTATGATTGATGTTCATATTCAGAATATAGATATTTCTGTCTCTATAACCTTCAAAAACTAGATTTCGATCTTTATCTAAAATACTACATTTATTGTCCGAAAAAGAAATGGTAAAACCTTTGTCGCACAATTGACTGATACTTAGTAAATTACGTTTCAGATTTCTAACTAGCATGACATTAGTAATAAGAGGTAAGTCAGATGTACCGTAATTGCTCACATCGCCTTTGCCGAAGATATAGCCTTGTAAATTATCTCCAAAAGTGACTGAGCCACCATCTGAATAAGTGATATTTGTTAATAAGCTCTTGTCTCCAGTCATATGCTTTGAGCAAACACTGTCCAGTACCCACTTTCCTCTTTTCTTAAGTGGGACCTGCAAAAAATAAAATTAAGTCCATGGTACCTACCTTTTTATAGGGTCCTAAGAGTTAGGTCTTAGGAGTCCAAACCCATATGGGTCCGGTATCCCCTTTATATAAATAATTTGGATTATGATGCACAGAATTTAAATTTTTTTGAATGTACTTGTTCCTAATCAAGTTGTTATTTATTTTAGGAACCCATATTTTTATAGATTTGACATTCTTCTTTTGAAATTTCACAATCGGTTTTGGTTTGGAATATAATAAACTAAGATTTTTCTTAGCTTCAGTTTCTTGTACTACCTTATTTTTTCCTTTTTCTTTTATTACCAAGATGTTTCTTAATAACTTGTTTCTTATATCCGAACCCTTGTTTATTTGTAGCAGATTGTGAACTTTCAATATTTTTTGTCAAATTTTCTCGACCTTTATTAAAGTTAGAAACATTTTGAGTAATGTCGTCTAACTTTGTTTGAAAACTAGCTTTTTCAAGGTCTAACACTTTGACTTTTGCCTTAAGCTCATGATTTTCGGTAGTAAGAGCATCATTTTTCTCTTTTTGAGTTTCAATTTCAATTTCTTGACTCAAAAGAGATAGTTGAGAATCAATATTAGATGATTATTCTTGAGCTTTTTCAAGTTCCTCCTCTAATATTTTCTTCTCATCTTTTAGCATATCTCGTTCAAATTCTGCTTTACTTAAATCAGCTTGAGCTTGCTTACATTGTCGTTTCATATCTTTAAATTTATATATTAATTCAACATTTATATCAAGAACTTCTTCAAAAGAAGGAATTTGTACCTCATCTTCTTTCGCCATAAAACATACATTTGCTTGTTCATCGTCTGAGTCACTTTCACTATAATATGAAGATGAGTCTGAATCATCCCATGTCACTGAGAATGCCCGTTTCTTTGACTTGTCCTTCTTGTGTTTGAACTTTTCATTTTCTGTCTTCTTCTTTTGTTCTGGACAATCCTTTTGTATGTGTCCCTTCTTGTGACAGTTAAAGCATTCTACATTTGATGATGATGGTTTGTTTGAACTGAACTTCTTTTTGTTGTATCGACTAGCTTTTCGTTGCTTTAAGAATTTCTTGAATCCTTTTGCAATGAACGGTAGATCTTCATCTTCAGAATCTGAGATGTCTTCATCTTTTTCAGCATGAAAAGCTACATTTTTCTTTTCTTCTTTTTGTTCTTTTCTAGCCTGCAAGTTTGCTTCATAGGATATAAGATTTCCTATCAATTCATCTGGCTTCATGGTGGAAAGATCATTAGCTTCTTCTATTGCTAGTAATTTTCCTTCCCATTCATTAGTCAGAGAATGTAGGACTGTTGAAACTACATCAAAATCAGAATATTTTTGCCCTAATCCGATAAGTGCATGATGAATGGTTTGAAACCTTGAATGCATCTCATTGATTGTTTCATTCAACTTCATTTTGAAATTTTGAAATTGACTTTTCAACAAAGCTATTTTTGCTTGTTTAATCTTGTTAGTACCTTCATGAGTAGTCTTTAGCGTTTGCCAAATTTGATAAGCAGTGGTACAAATACTAACACAGTTATATTCGTTTTGATCTAATGCACAAAACAACATATTAATTGCTTTTGCATTTACAGCAGCTGCGGTTTTCTCAGCAGCCGTCCGTTCTTCATACTCAGTCATTGGATTAACTATTTCTTTCTGAGTAGCATTCCAAGCATCATAGCTAGTTGATTGCATGTAAAAATCCATACGTGTTGCCCAAGAACTATAGTTAAGACCATTAAAGAAAGGAGGTCTTTGTGTCGATTGACCTTCCGTGTAAGTGGTGTTAGTGCTACTACTTGGGTTATTTGCCATATTACTAGAATATATCAAATAACTGTGTTACGGTTATGTGATAACCTTGCTCTGATACCAAATGAAAGAGTCGATATACGACTTAGGCAGGATCAGTAATATGGATATGCGGAATGTATGTGATATACTAACTTGTATATTTACAATAGTTATGCAAATAAATATTTAATAAAGAAAGATCTCACAGGAGAAATATCACAGATAAGTAAATGCAGTAATAGAAAAATCACACCAGGGATTTTTATACTGGTTCGGAGCACCGTCCTACGTCCAGTCCCAGATCTCCTATCTGGAATTTCACTAAACAATATCCTCACTTAACCAGGAGGAAACAGGTTCACAACACCCGAGCAACCGAACGGGATTTCACGCCTCTATCAACACAAGGACTTCACAACTCGCCTCTTACAACAAGAGGACTTCAAACAAGATGAGTAAAACTTGTAATTTGACAATGTGTGTTCTCAATAACACGAATTTGTCAATTCTTGTGCAACCTTCCTATAATCTTATCCTCAAATATGATTTTGTGATTATGAAGATATGGAAGATGATATCGTTGTTTGAATCGAAGGAATAATATATAGATTCAAGGATTCAAATAACGATATATAAGAATTATGAGCTTTTGAGTGCTTTTAGAGAGCAAGAATGAAATCAACAATTAGATAGCAAGAATAGAAAGAATTGTTGTATTAAAAATGGTGATTTCATGTTGTTTTTATAGAGGATGGAGAGTTGTAATCATTGGTGAAGAGAAGCAACGAATAGAGATGATTTTTGGTGAAGAGAAAACAACCATTGATGAATAAGGGTGTCCATTCGAAAAGTTGCTTTCAGTTCGTAGACGAGTCGACAGGTTAAAAATAACCAGTAGACTGGTAATATATATATACGTTATATACATGTGTGCACGTTCATTGTGCATTCTGCTCAGAAACGGTCGACCGCCCATAATGAAACTGGTCGACCGGTTTTTGGTAGTATGCACAATGAATGTGCATACATATATACACATATATATATTCAAACTATTGAGGTATATGATTATTTGAGGATAGATTTTAACAAATATAACTTAACTAAAACACTAAATAATAAACCTCTTAACTTTCAATATCATTGAAACTCTTCTTTTTGTCGATCTTGATCTTCTCCTTGTCATTAATCAAAACGCCTTGAATTCCTTGATTCAACAAAAAATCTATTCTTAATGCATTTCATTTATAAAGAAAATCGTATTTAAAATCAATGCTTTATATATAAAAAAAAGAACAAGAGGGCTCACTGTTTTTTTCAAAGGGGGGTGGATGGTTCTTTGTGCGTCTGGAGGAGGAGCAGGCAGAAGAGGGAGCTCACGTCGGTGGCGGGTGACGCTCTGGGCAGGGGGATCTCGTGGTGCTGATGCAAAAAGGGGGCGGTTTCTTCATTAGGGGCGGTGCGTTCTTGAATCAGGAGGGAGGGGAAGGGGAGGAGGGAGGTTGGAGGCGCGGCTGCCCCTGGCCGGCAGCGGCGCGTTGGAGATGGGGTAGGGGCTCGCGATGAGAGGGTAGCGGCGGATTAGGTCACCGCAGCTCTTTTTTTTTTTTAAATGCTGACGTGTGAGGAGGGGGAGGGAAGAGATAAAAGAGGGGTGAGGGGTTTTTCTTTATTTTAATTTTATTTTATATTATATTTAATTCCAAAAGTTGACTTTTAATCCGAACACCAAACGAGACCCAACGACTGTCGTCCTTAGATAATTACCCCCATTCCGAACGCAATGGGGTATGTATTGTAAGCCAGTTTGGCTGTTTCGATCGGTTTCCGTCAAAATCAAAATATAAATCTATATATTAAATTCAAATGCACATTTCAATTTACTGGGGCCACATACGAACTCTATAAATTACCGAAAAATATTTTCTAGTTTCGTATTGATGATACGGTTCTAACAAAACTAATTTCGTCAAATTTGGTGTCCGTTTGAAAAATGGCCATTTTCTAGTCGATCCAAATTGACTGAAACTATCAAAACACGTTTTCCTGTGCCATGCTCTCATATTGATTCATAAAATTATGAATTTTGGAATCTAGCAATAACTTGACATCCCGGATCCAACAAAAGTGGTTTTGTCGAAAATGGAGGTCGTTTGCAAAATTTCCATTTTCAAGTGCTATATTTCCATAGCGACTATTCTGATTTTTCTACTGGGCGTAACTTTTTATTCCCGCTATGAAATTTCAATTTTTCGGATTCGTTGGAAAGATATTTTCAAATAGATTCAAATATTTTTGGTTTCGCCAAAATCCGATTTATTTTGAATCCTGTACATTCATTTGAAATTGGAAATCGAATTTTCAAACTACCGTGCCATTTTCAATTCCTTTTATAAATAAAATAAATATTTATATTCTAACGTCGATTCATATAAATATATACGTTCTAATCCTATTCAAAATAAATTTCTAGTTGTTATTATTTAAAATAATTCATTTAAAATATTCAAAACTCATCAAAATTGCCAAAATAAAATTTTTAAATTGGTTCGGATTTCCGGGTTATTACAATCTCCCCCACTTAAAATCTTTTCGTCCTCGAAAAGGAATGAAGCTGAAAGTTGTTTAACTAATTAACTCAACTTTCATTATTTTCATTATGGCTTAAGTTCTTCAACTTTTCAGTTTCTAAGAACTTTTCAAATTTTCAAAAATTTGGCTAACACCCCAAATTTTCGAATAATTTCACCATAACCTCCCTTGTACGGGAGCACCGGGAGAATCCCGAAATTACCATATAGTCCTTTCCAATCCAAAAAGAAAAAGAAATAGCCAAGCGGCTCATAAAATCATCAAAAACCCCAAGAATACAATATACATGTACCTATTTGTCGGCAAACAATTTTATTCCTCTGCTTAGCCTCCTTGCAATGACCTGTTCACACATATATATGTACATGCATGCATTTCCAAACAATTTTCAATATAGTTCAATATTTGTTTCAAACTGGCTAAATTTACCTTACATTCACATAATGGTTTAAATGAATAATCACACAACAACCATCAATTAATTAGTGAATTAACGTTTCAAATTCATAATTTTGACATATATACTGAAAATCATGTTTTTGATGCCCATTCTCACACAATAGCCCTATCTAGTTTTTGGTTATCACATCAATCAATTAGAAATATATAGAAATCCCACTTTCGAAACTCAAATATAAATGATGATGATGCTATAGCGATCATCAGAACCATCTCTGGGCGACTAGAGTGTCATTCTATATTTATCCAATATATTAAAACTTCGAATACACGTTTGCAAGGCGTATATGCAAAATCTTTATATATTGGATTGTCCAAATTCAATATAAATAAAATATTCAAATACGTATAATAAGGTTTAAATTTTCAAAACAAACTTTGTTTTCATTTTTATTTTTAAAAATACACACTTTCAACTCGTTCTTGGATACTACTGATCCTATCTCTAATGATAATTCTCATTGGATATTACTACCTAATCTCTGATGAATTCTTTCGTTTGGTTCTAATTTGTCTTGTTCTTCGAGCTCTGTAAACCAAAGCTCTGATACCAAAATGAGACGACCCGAACGTCCCCGTGAAGGAAAGAACGGATTGAATTGAGAACAGGACTAATCAGAACACAAACAGAAGAACATTTCATTGCTTATTACAACAATTCCATCAGAATAAAAGAATATACAGAGTATGAATAAATATTATATATCAAAGAAATATCATAGATTACAATACATAAAATAGCAGCGGAAAAATAATACAATACACAACTGAAGGAGATATACGGATACAGAGCTTTCCGAGTATCATTCCTGCTATAAACCAGGATCCTGTGAATATAAATCTACAAAACCAAAACTACTAGCTGCCCATGTGGAAAATAGGGGCACCCAGAGTTTAGGCTAAAACAATAAACTCCAGGTCAGTCATGTGACTGGTGTGAGAACTAAAACAGTTATTTAAAACTTTACTTTAAAAGAGAGTAATTCAAGGGACCACGCCGTATAACACAGAACGGGTTTCCTCCCAAGAATAATAGTGCATAGGATAAACATCGCAATGCTTTTTGAAAAAATGAAGCTATTATAAGACCCAGGTCCCAACACACAACGCAACGCAAGCCGGAGGATAGGGTTTTCCCTTATAATAGCCAAATAATGCTTGATACGTTTAAAACAAATCATTTTGATACTATTATAGTGTAAAGTGTATAAAACAACTTCAAATATAAATGTATCAATCATAGGCGGCATGGGTACCATCTATCATGTCGCCAATACTAGGCTCTACAATCAAAATCGCAAAATATCGTATTGGAAATTGGATTTCCGTCATGAGTCGAGGAAAGGGGCAAGCTCCTCACTGGCTTCAAGACACTCTAGCAAATGCCCTAAGACTACACACTCTGGGTAGCCCTTGGAATCGGCTGGGCTGGTCCTTAGTTACATTTGGGGATTGGCAATTCCTGAACACACGTTTCCTAGTCCTATCAGACCTATCCATCGGCTCCGAAGAGACCGATATATCCGAGGCGCCTCGCATTCCAACATCCACAAAGGTATAATAATCAATGATGTCAGGGCTAGTAAAACGCTGACACCACCCATAGCTAGAAAGAAACGTCGTGTTCTCCCAGCGGTCCTTATCCCATTTTTAACTCATAGCGAGGTCTGAGGCTCGCGAATCAACGCTATACACAAAGCTACGCCACAAGGCTGTGCTTTGATCATCAACCACAAGACTCTGCTTTTCAACAAAAGCCTTGATCACTGCATCTCGGCATGCCACACAGGAAATTCATGCCATGCGACTGATATCTATCGATATATAACCTCTGAGCTCGTACATCTCAGAGAAGGGCGTTAAGCAAGAGAATAAATTCTCCGCTACCAAACAGATATATATTTAACAGAAATCAATTAGCACATAATAAAATCCAATGTCAGACACACAATCCAGTCAGTTTCTAATTTACTTAACTACATTCGGTTCAAGAACAGTATTTTTAAAGATACCATTCACGACAAACCCAAAATCCAATTTGATATTAAATACAAGGCTCTGAATATAAAATATTTCGGCTTATATTCAATATCAAATTATGAAACCAACAAATATTGTATTGGAATAACGATATATATATCTTCCAAATTCCACCACAATATCCGTATAATCACGAAACCCAATATCGAAATATTCTGAAGATAATTTCGATTCAAATCCATTCCAATTCGTATATTGGAAGTCCTGGTTATTTTTAAAATCGTTTCAAATCCAATTTATCTATTTTAAAAATATTGGATTTTCCATTTCTAGTTCATAACTAGTTCATTTTGATAGAAATATATTTTTATCTTTTCAAATCTGGAATTTTTCGTCCCAATTCTTTCCAAATCATTTATTATGATTTTACACAAATTATTGATATTTTTAATAATTTTATCAAGACCCGTACAGCCGATTTCCATAAATGGCCATCGAACTGCACTTACAACGACCTTTTCCAAATTTAATTTGGACATAATTCCAAATCCAACTGTTAGATTTCAAATCTCTAATATTCTTTGGAAAGCTCTTTTTGATACGAACCCAACGGTTCCGATTTTAGGAGTATCCGACGGTCGGATATCTCGTAATGTCCATTCGAAGTCAATGGTCGAAATTCGCGAACTGCCACAGCGCAGCGCGTTCGATTCAGGCCATTATATTATATATATATATATATATATATATATATATATATCATATATTTCATCGATTTCCATTTTAATGTATTCTATAAATCGTTTTAAATTCGTTTTCAACCAATTTCAACTTCATATTCAATTCCAAATCAAAATTGAATTCTCCATTATAAATTCGTTTTAAATTCATTTCAAATTGGTTTCAGTTCAATTTCAATTCGTTTTGAATTCATTTTAAATCAATTTCAATTCAATTTCAGTTCGTTTTGAATTCATTTTAAATCGATTTCAATTCAATTTCAGTTCGTTTTGAATTCATTTTAAATCGATTTCAATTCAATTTCAGTTCAAATCAAAATTGAACATTCTATATCATTTCAATAATTTCAAAACATCAGATTTTGAAATCGCTTTTCGATATTCATTATAAAATGAATAAAATCGACCAAATTCCCATTCGTTTTAAAATGGCATTTAACTACTTAACACGGCTTCACATTCCGATATTCACTGAATATTATTTTAAAATATTCGTTAATTCTGAACTGGAAACAGACTCAATCAATTACCATATAATTTTAGTTATATGGATTTCAACATCACATGTATACAACAATGACGATAAACAATCATTAAAAATTCAAACAACATCCAGAGTGCATTCTACAACCGTATAAGCAATAAAATAAATAAATAACGCTTACAGCCTGTCAACCCATCGATCGAAATACAGCTAATTATTGGGACAAGTGTATGTCATATATCACCCCAATACCCGTATTGGGTTTCAATCAACAAATAAACGAATTTTATTTGTGCAGTTGGGCGGTGTGTAAAATTTATCATCCCAATCAATATCAGTCAAAGGTGTGTACATAAACAAATCGTCCGATTTGTTTATAAATATTTATTTTATTCATATACACATTAAAAATTATTTTTTTAACTATAAAATATTTATAACTATAAAATATTTATTTCCATTCCACAACACACAATCGATTTTCACAACACAGTCAAACAAACAAACAAGCCGTCCATGGTCTGTGGACGACGAGCGTCGGATCTGCTAAGCACCGTCTGCGTCCTAGTATATATTTAAACTAGAAAATAAAATAAAAGTGAGAAGTTCTCACCTTTGGGTTCCACTCCACCGTGCTTTAATTGTCGATCTATGTAGTATACCTACGTTAAAAATTATATTTTTAACCAATCAATAATTATTTCTTTGTATGATTATTCTATAAATAACATTCATAGGCTAAAAATTATATTTTTATCTTTCTAAAAATAATTTCATATTTTTATAACAACGCAACATAAATAAAAATCACATTTTTACATTGCCATTTAAACGTTAAAAATCGCATTTTCACTTCTCTAACTACATAATAAAAATCATATTTTTATCCTATCTCTACGTATATAAAGATCAAATTTTTATTATCTATATAATATAAAAATCATATTTTTAAAATTGCCATTCATATCATAAAAATCCCGACTTTCCTTATTCCAAAAATCAAACCTTTTCATTATTAAAAAAATATAAACTTTTCTTAATTAAAAATATAAACTTTTCTTAATTAAAAATATAAACCTTTCTTAATTAAAAATATAAATTTTTTCACATTAAAAATCTCAACTTTCTATTGTTAAAAATATATTCTTTCTTCATATAAAAATCTAAACTTTATATTGTTAAAAGTCTGTTCTTAATGCATTTCATTTATAAAGAAAATCATATTTAAAATCAATGCTTTATATAAAAATACAAGAACAAGAGGGCTTACTGTTTTTTTCAAAGGGGGGTGGACGGTTCTTTGTGCGTCTGGAGGAGGAGCAGGCGGAAGAGGGAGCTCGCGTCGGTGGCGGGTGGCGCTCTGCGTAACACCCCGTATTTTCTATGAACGTATAAGTAACAAATCAGAGGATAATTAATTTTTAAATAAGAATCAAGGGAAATGGGTTGCACCATTGCGTTCGTCTCGGAATTCTTCTTGGAATCGAGTCCGAGTTTGTGAGAATCGGAGTCCGTATGACCAAGTTATGGCCCTCCAAAGTTTCAGAAATATTCAGAGGTCAAAACAGCTCGAATTCGAATTCAAAATTCGAATTTCAAACGCAGAACAGACTGGGCGGGAAATTTCCCGCCCGGACCAAGGTCGACTGGGGAGTCGACTAGGCAGTCGACCCCACTGGGGAGTCGACCTGGTCCTAGAGCCAATTTTTGGGCCAGTGTTCGTTCTGATGTTTCCAGTCCGATTTCTGTCCAGATTCATCTGCCTAAACCTATTTAAACAGCCCCAAACCTAGCCTTCTCTACACACAATTCTATTCTGCTTCTACTCTGCCTCTGTTCTAAATAAAAATGGCATCGCTACTCTACTGGAATCAAAACTAGAAGCTAATCAACATCAACCTATGCAACTCAATTCAAGCTTGAAACTTCAACAATGGTAAAAGAAGATCAACTAACGTCACTACAACCATCTTTCTTTTAGAATCCAATCAAGGCAAGTACAGTTATTTTCCGATATAAACGTTAATTCTGATTATGACATGAATTGTAAATCTGAATCTGAGATTATGTCTGTTTTGTTCTGTTTAGATCTACCTTATTCTGTATTTCTTTCTGCTTTCTGTTCTATAGCCAGGCTACCACGAGCCTGAGCCAATCTCATAAGAGATTAACATACGCTAAAATATTTGGGACAATAAAATGAATAATGCATGAAATGGGCATGACCGATATGTGACTGATTTGAGAAAAGAACATAGGTTGAACTTGGAACTTAGGACATAAATCTAAGGCATATAATTAAACCTATGACTTGAGTTTTGTGGCATAAAGAATATTGAACATACGACTTGAGAAGTTGAGGCATAAAATTTACATTGGACATATGACTTAGGAATTGGGGCATAAATTTGACCGTAGGCATGTAATTAGTTTAGATACATATTACATGTTGTAAACTAGATCTGGATCTGAGCAAGCTATGTATGATAATCTGTGATTTGGGGACATAATTCAATATCTGATTTTAAGAATAGGATACCTGATTAAAACCTAGATTTGTGGCACATTTTAAGAAGGGGAAGATATGTGAATTAGGTGTAGAAATTAAAATTTATAATAAGACTTGAGGACTATTAAGTGTGAATACACCTAAATAGGGATTTTTGTATATATGGCATGCATTGTAATATTTGGTATAATTTATAGATAAATCTGCTGTACAATGCTAGTTTAACCAAATGGGAACATATGTTATATGGTCCATATTCTGTGTTATGTAAATTTATGCAAATATGGGGTATATGATGATATTGTGAATCATGGTAATTATTTAGGCCTAATTTATGATTAAGCAAGGCATGTAAATAGAACCTTTAGAAATATTAAATCGGATAAATCTGTCATTTGCTAAGTCTGTTGAAAATGCCAAATCTGCTAAACTAAATCTGTTGAGAAGCCTAAACTGCTAAGTCTGTTGAGATGCCTAAACTGCTAAATCTGTTGAGATGTCTAATCTGTTATCTGCTAAATCTGCTAGTTTGCTTAATCTTCTAAATCCGTTAAGTCGCCTAATCTGCAAAATCTGTTATCTGCAATATCTGTTGAGTTGATATAATTAGTCTGTTATTGACATAATCTGAATTGGCTATAGTTATGAATAATTGACATGTATATTAGGCGTGGGCATAAATAGTAAATTATTAATTAATTGGCCGCAAAGATGAACATGGCTAACTCGAGGTTAGAATGAGTTTGCGGCGTAATCCTGCCCGGAACCGCCCGGCACATCCAGTGGCCGCAAACAATAGGTTCTAATGTGAGAAGTTAGTCATAATATGCTTAGACACGAGGTTAGGTCTGGCTTGTGGCAAAAGTCTGCCCGGAACCGCCTGGCCCATCAAGCGGGCACAAGCTAGCGACCTAATGTGAGAGGACTGTGCATTAATAATTAATCAATGCAAATCTGAGATAAAAATGATGTCCAAAACATGTTTGGTGGATAGGGTTAATCCAACTAGACTAATATATATAATAAACCCGTTCATGAATCTGTAGGCCCAATACAAAGTTAGACAAATCTGAAATTCTGTTAAATCTGTACATCTGATCCGTTAGTCTGAAAACTTGTTGATTTGATTTTCTGATCTGTGGACTAGTAAATCTGATCCCTGTATGTCTGAACTTGTAAACAAGTTAATCTGAAATCTGTTAGTCTGGGGACACAAGGTTAGGAGGGAATTTACTTGTGTCATCTGTTGTTTGGGACCCATATTAGTCAATAACCCTTTCTGGTATCAAAACTTTGACCCAACAGTAGGTAGGGTCTGGGCATGCTTCTGAACTAATTATAAGTGGTTCATTCTGATAATGGCGAGGGGTGTTGATGGTGCATTCCAACCGGGTCATGTGCGTGCATGGATCCCGGTCTGCCTCTGAGGATGTAAGACGCCGTGACATCTGTAAATAGGTCTGTGCCAATTGGTTGTCACTTTAAGGAGTGATACACCCTACTGTGGGGCCGACACAGGGTATTTATGTATTAGGGAGCCGATCGCTTGGGGTAGGGTTTTAGGGTACACTTAGTTCTGTCTGTTTCTGTTGGTACCGTCTGTTTCTGTTGGGTGGTAACACCTGTCTGTTTCTGCGTGGTACCATCTGTGGGGTGGTAAAGGCCCATTACTAGTGTACACCTAATTCTACATTCTGTTTCCGTAGGGATTAATCTGTTTCTGCTTCTGTCGGTTTCTGTTCGGTGGTAAAGGCCCATTACTAGCACTCTCTTCTGTGGACATTATTCTGTACCCGTTTCTGTTTCAGTTTAGACATTAGGGTGACACCTAATCCTGTTATACTAGTACTAGTTCAGAGAAGTGTAAAGAAATAGCTTATGTCATTCTATTCTTCTGTAATATCCGCTACACCTGTTACTGTTATCTCTCATCCAGTTTTACTTTCATGTCATGTTATTATTATCTGTTCATAACTGAAAATCACTGGACTTGCCAGACTTTTTGTCTGACCCTTGTTGTTTCGCCTCCTTTCTTCCATTTCCCCCCAGGTTTTGTAGAAGGGAGTACTCTAGCTTGATCCAGATTTCTTCCGCTTGAAGTGCTTAAAGTATGGCTTGTCTTCTTCTATGGGGATTATGATTTTAAACTATGTATTCTGAAGGCTTTTGTACAAGACTGATATTTTGTACTTGAATTCTGATATTGTGATTTGAAAGGATGTAACCAAGCTTATTTCGGTTTCTGTTGTAATAAATTTATAAATTTTTCAAGTACTGTTTTATCTGTCTTGTAAGTTTCTGTTCTGTTTACTAAAATGCTCCACCAAATTTAAGGCATTCCCTTTGTGAGTGACCTTAACGGAGGTGGGGTGTTACACTTGGTATCAGAGCCGAAGGTTACCAGATTGGGTAAAGTTTTTGAAAACTTTTTTCAAAAAGGTTTTGAAAGGAAGTATTTTCAAAAATAAAGCTTATTTTGAAAAACATAATCCCCAAGAGCCATATACCTTTCCTTCGGTCCTTTTTGTAATTGAATCTTTCCTTTTTCGTTTCAGCATGTCTGAAGCATCTGAGATACCAGAGGGTGTTCATGTACCCGGTTGGTTTCGTCAATATCTTGAGGCTAGGACCGCCGCCGCAGGTACAGCAAATGATCCCCCTCCTCCACCCCCTCCTCGTGCAATTTCTTTCTCAAAGATCTGTAGAGATTTTAGGGCCATGGGTGGAAAGGATTTCAAGGGAACTGAATCATTCGTAGAGGCGAGGAACTGGCTCAAAGAAACTGAGGATCTATTCATTATCTTCGAGGTGGATGATGAGCAGAAGGTACAGTTGGCGGTATGGCTGCTCAAAGACGAAGCTTCCTATTGGTGGGAAGTCACTAACGCCGAGAGGCCAGTTGAAACATGGATGGATTTCAGAACAAAGTTTGAGACAAAATTCCTCTCGCAAGCTGAACGAAATCTACAACTGGAAAAGTTCTTATCTCTTAAGCAAGGAAGTATGACGATCAAGGAATACGTCAACCATTTCAACCAACTGGCTAGGTTCGGATGGGATTTAGTAAACACTCAGCATAAAAAGGCTCTCCGCTTTGTTAAAGGATTGAACGAGCCACTGCACAGCCTAGTCATGACCCATGTACCCATGGGAGCGACTTACGAGAAATTGGTGGACATGGCACTACTGCACGAGGAAGACAAGGGCCCGAAAGAGACAAAGAAGGAAGAACCACAGAATAAGAAAGCATGGCCCAAAAAGGAAACACAAAAGAAGGATGAGAAGTCTGAAGATAAGAAGGGGAAAAAGTGCTTTACTTGTGGAAGCTCGACTCATCTGAACAAGGATTGCAGAAAAAGGAAGGGCACTTGCTTCAACTGTGGTGAGATGGGACACTTCACTGGGGACTGCCCGAAGAAACGAGGGCAAGGGCAGAGGGCAGAACCCACTTCTGGAGGACAGGCGAATGCTCAAGGGACTGGTAGATATGGTAGAAATAAGAAAATTTAAGTAGAAGGTTTAATTTTCTTATTTGATTGTTGAGTTAAAACTCTTTCTGATTCTAGCATTTTGATTCTGTAATTGATACTCTGCACTTTAATACTAGTATTGTTTCTGATTCCGCTGTAGACTCAAACCCATAAGGGTTATGACTCATCTGTTTGTGAGAGATTGGGGTTTGAGAGATATCCGTGTTAGGCGTCAAGTAGGACGCATACATTCTGGGTTTTATCATGCTTAGTTCAGTAACCTGATCTGTACCAGTAATCTGTAGATATCTGAATACTTCCGATAAGGTTAAGATTTCCAGTTTTGACATTATCTAAAGAGGGTAATCCTCCAGGTGTCAATTTGATGTTGGTTTCGGTCTTCGGGGCCGATACTTAGGACCCATGTCTAATGGGAACCAAGTTTTTATTTTATCTGTACTCGCTTCCATCATTCGACTGTATCTTATCGATCGAATCTTCGAACTTTAGGTAGAAACTAATGGGTGTAAACATATGTTTGAGACATGTTATGTTTGATGGTTGCAAGTGGATGCAAGTGGTTGCTAGTGGTTGCTCGTGGATGCATATACACACACTCACTACACCAAAACAGCACATTTGGTGCAACAGGATGTAGAGATTTAATACGGCTTTAAGCCTTATCAAATTTGGTAGTGCTCAAACCCGTATCAAATTAAATTTGATGTATCAAATTAAATTTGGCAATCCACACCACCTTGTATCCTTCAAATCTAACCTTACATCTTCAACCATTCGGATCGCTTGGATTTAATACGGCTCCAATCCGCATCATATTTTCGCAGTTCCCCCTTGCTAATTTTTCATTTCTGATTCACATTCAGGCCGCGTAATATTTTATTTCAGTGCTAGGGTTTCAACTTCTCTCATGCGATAGCTATGTCTCGATGTTCTTCTGCAAACAAAATCAAATACTGTTGTAAGATTTGTCTATTCGATTTATTCGATTTATTCGTTTATTCGATTTGAGAGTAAGTAGATTTAAAGGAGGTCGTTTTTGGTTCAGATCTGTCGTTCGAGATGGTTATCAGCAATTAAGGTCAACTTTCACCAATTCTTATTTTAATCGTTTTAGTTACCTGTTTATAGCAAATTCTAGATTAAGTTAGATTGTCCTTGTTAGTGCTTTTGGATGGAGAACTACTAGTTGGTCTTCATAATTTTTTTGTTGGATATGATTTTTTGTGCGCTTAATTTCTTTTTATAATTTTAATATCATTGTAAGATTAGTCTCATTCTCATTAGGATGTCAAATGCGATTTCACGTATCTTGGTGTGAATGCTGAAACTATACTGCTTTGCAGACATGCATTGAAGTATTACAACAATTTTAAAACTGTAAAATCCTATTTTATAAAACAAAGAAGCAACATGTCCGTTTATAAAACAACCAAGATGGAAGAGAGCATTAACTCTTGAAAATGTCAAATTGCATCGATGTTATTTAGTGATTTTAAGGCCAGTTATATATCCCAATAATCCCAACAGTTGTAACTTGTATGTACAGCTGTATTTTAGTTTATTGCCTTCACCTCCAAGTGCAGTTACATTCAAAATTTCTTTTACAGATCTGTTAATCAGACTGTTTTGTTGTTTGTGGGTTTTAGGAAGAGAATTTGAAAGCTTTCAGGCAATGGGGAAGTAAGACTCCTGGTCACCCCGAGAACTTTGAGACGCCAGGGGTTGAAGTGACCACTAGTAGGCTTGTTAAATATACACCATTTATTTAGTTTTTTTTTTTTGTATATCATCTTCATGTTTCGTCACTTTCGTGTATAAGTGAATAGGTTTGTTTACATCATTGCTATACCGGTGGATGTGGCATTAGCAATGTGTGGAGGAGAAGCTACAGGTTGATATTGGAAGACTTATTGTGTTTGTTTTGATGTCGATGATTGAATTTCCTTCTAAGCTATGAACAAAAAATGCCATCGACGGGGAATGTTTGGATGATTTTGAATTTGGTGATAGTAGTAGATGTGTTTGAGGACAGTGATTCAGGCGGATGAAGTCGATGTGAAGAGCATGAAACACAAACGATAAAATACTGCCGTTTATACTATTTCGGTTTATTTTATAGTATTTTATACAAACATATGGTTCACCCATTTCATTTTATAGTATTTTATACTAACAAAGTTGATAGTACTTTACGCGAACAATGTTTTGTACAAATAATAATCTTTTATAGTATTCTCGAACCACTCGCATCACATTCAATAACAAGTTCTTCAGTGAATTCAGGCAATGATAAAGATTTCAGTTTATAGAACGCATCAGTTGCATGGAAGATATCAGCACTACAATAGCAGTAGTCATGGTGGTGGGAACTTATACACATGGGCTTATATTTCCGATTGCAGAAGATATTAGTAATTTGTTGATTGTTTACTTGATTTTTACGAGGCAGCACCAACAAGGTTAGATCCTTTTTATCTTCTTCATGAAGGGAAAAAAGGTTTCTAGTTAGTCATAATGTTTATACTTAATATGCTATATGCAATATAAGAACAGTTGAAGGTGTATTCAATGAATCATAATGTTGAACTTTGGATAATAGAAGCAGTTTCATAAATAGCTAGTTGTACTGGAACTTCAATTAGACAAGATGCAATTTCAGCATAGACAAGCTTTTAACAAATTTTGCAAAAGTTCCTGCAAAAGTAAAAGCATCCGATATAATGCCATATGGTGTTCCAATATTACTACATAATGGCATAAAAATAGAGTTGATAAGAAATGCACAGACGTACAAGAAATGCAAGAACAGAAAGCAATGTATGAATAAAGGTTGATAACAGGAAGTAAATACAAAAAAATAGAGAAGAAATTGAAAATTGCAATATAAGTATTTTTTAATCTTTTCTGAAGGAAGAACAAAACTAAAAGTAAACCAAAAAAAAAACTAAAAACAGATGCAAAAAATAGTTGAGTGGGGTTAAGTTTTTATTAAACTAGCTTGCTGGTTTGTCTGAATTAAACTAGCTTGCATCGTATATGAATGTATATATAATGTCTGTATATGTTGAGTGGGGTTAAGTCTGAATCAGTTAATTGTATAACTATGATTTATTAGTACTTGAATTAGTGTATGTCGATGCGAGCACACATTTACTGTTTCATCTTGGTTTTTTTATAACAAATTTGAGAATGCATTTACCAGTTTGTCCGTGGTCCTATATGCTGGAATACTCGCACATTTAGTGCTTCATTATATAAATGGCATACCGCTATAATTCGTCATAGATTGCTTTCGATAATAATTTATTTTATGTAACCTGCTACAAATCTTTTTGGGTGGTGGAGCACTTTTCAATGATCAAATAATTCATATTAGTTATACTGATCAGGTAAAAAATGTGTATGATCACTCAAACTGAAAGTTGTTCTCCATTACATGCCTTTCAAAGGGTCATACTGATTATGTATATATGATATATCATTGAAATACCATAAACTAAACCCTACTCTTATGTTGTTATTTTATTAATATTTTTAATTTTCCTGTATACAGTTTCTGACATTTGGAGCATTTTTATTATTTGGATTGTCGAATATCTGATATTTAAAGACAGTGGATCTGGAAGTATTCTCGGGTCTGCCCTCTTCTTCAATCTACTTTAGCAAGCCAGCTGAACATACTCCTTTCTCTTCTCCCTAATATGCCCATTTAGCTAAATTGGTTTGCCTGAATTTCCATATTTTGTTGTGTTATTTTTTTTGTATAACTGAAATATACAATGGTAGCAGGCAGGTAATTTGCGATGGATTCTTACTGTCGTAACTAAGTTTGGTCCAAAAGCTGGTGTTGCATATGTTTCCTCATGGATATTGATAAGGTAATCAACTGCTTATTTTGTAAATGCAATTTAGTTGTCTAGTTTTGAAACATAAACTATTAAATAATAGGCATGTTGAGTCTGCAGATATTGATCACCTTAGATTAGGGTAAACACAAGTTTTGCTAAAGTTACGGACTGAGTTTGCAACTCAGTCGGAGCTGAGTTTGCAAACTCAGTTCGGAAGACTGGGTTTGCAAACTCAGTCCGGGATTGAGTTTATTTCTAGAACGAGTTAGTTTTGGAACTGAGTTCGCAAACTCAGTCCGGAACTGAGTTCGCAAACTCAGTCAGGAACTAAGTTCGCAAACTCAGTCCCGAACTGAGTTCGCAAACTCATTCTGAAACTGAGTTTGCAGCAAACTCGTTTCGAACCGAGTTTGCAAACTCAGTTTCGAACCGATTGATTGATTGATAATAGCCAATGATAAGCACATATGAGTGAGTAGGATGAAAGGCGCATGAATAGTATTTATTCCCTGTACAATTCAATTCGTGCATGAAATCACTTTCATTTCCTGAACCAATTGCCCACACACGAATCAAATCCTCACCAGCAGATTCAATGTATTGACCACTAGGATCCCAGCATAAAGAGGTCATGTTTTGTTGATGCCCCTTGAGTGACCGAAGACAAGTTTCGAAACTGAGTTTTCTAACTCAGTTCGAAACTGAGTTTGCAAACTCAATTTCGAACTGTGTTTGCAAACCCAGTTCAAACTCAGTTTGGACTATTTGTAGGAATATGCGCACTAAACCTAGGATATGCATTTGAGAAATAAATTACTACAGCTTCCATTTTACTCTAAATACATGTACTTGTGAAACTGGATGCATTGCCTTAAGCATGCCCCTGGGATATGTGGACTATTTTTAATGCATGAATTTCCTTTGTTAAGCCTTCACAGCACACACTTCACCATTAGTATGCATTTGGGGACTCTGTCAGTATTAAGTCGGTTCATGGTTGCATGCATTTATATTTACTTCGCTCACTCCTAGCTCTTGTTACATGCATTTGTGCTACGACATGCATCTATGTTCGCTTACATTTATTGGTTAAATTCTAAAGTATATTGTTCTGCCCTTACATATGGACTTGAATTTGGGAATAGTGGCATGCGGGTTCACCATGATTTAGGCTACTTCAGGTTTCTTGACTAACCACAGTTTATACATATTTTGCTGCATTTCAATTTTGAGCCTCTACTTGCTCACGAACATGTCCTTTCCATTTCGCTGCATGTTAAGCTAAGCCGTCTTTAGAGAAATTTCACCCATTACGAATTGCTGATTACCGGTTGCCAATTACCAGTTCCAATGACAATTGACACAATAGTTTTAAGGCCAGGAGTACTATTTTTGGTTCACTGCAATCATGAATGTCAATTCTTTTTACATAAATCATTGAACAACTTGAGTTCTAGCTGATTTCAAAATTCAACCATACCCTCTGCTGTTGTATGATTTTTTTACTCAAAAATTGCAGTCTTAAGAAGTTGCCAAGGCATTTGGAGCTGTATGCACACCGGAGTTTTTCCTCTTTAAAAAGGTCAGATATCTAAAATCAAACCTGCATTATTCAAACCAGTTCTATTTAGTTAATTGTGGATACATGTGACATATTGCAATAGGATGGAAGAAGACCATTTGAACTATTTTATCATGGACAGTTTGACGACTCAAGATCAAGTAGTAATACACACATAACTGGAAGGTTACATATCTGATGCAAAACTTGAAAATTTCATGTACTGTGTTTCTCTTGTCTTAAAGTAATGTGTGCACTGTGTTAGGGACTTGAGTTTTGCAATAGATCGTGTACTTAGTGGCCAAGAGCCTCCTCAAATTCAAAAACCAAGGTACTGTTTTTTTGTTAATACATGTTATTTTAAGTTCAAACTATTACGCTGCAGTTCTGAGACGAAATAAATTGTCCTTTGCATATCTAATTTTGATTTTTTATCTTATGATTTTTATAATCAGCATTGGATGTAGCATAAAGTGGCATCGATGAACAAACACCATGAGCAGTTTATGCTGTTACTGGCTGAGCCTGCTTACACTTAGAGTAACGCCCAGGCGTAAGTTTGAATTTTACACAAGCTTATGTTCGTCAAAAAGTATCATCATCTTTGATAATTCTGTTATGGTTCTGATGTAGAAGTATTCAAGCCCACATATGAGGATTGTTGTAACACCCCACGTCCATTAATGTCACTCACAAAGGGAATGCATTAACTTCCATGGAGGTTTTAAGTGAATATAGAACAGTAAAATTACAACAAGACAGATATAAAATAGTACTTGGAAATTCAAAAACTTTATTTCATTGTAGCAGAAGTCAAAACATGTTTGATTACATCATAACACCACATTCAATGTCAAGTACAATATCTATCTTGATAAAACAAGTACATAATCCCATTACATGAATAGCCATTAAAAAGAAAGATAACAAGCTGGACTTTACTTCAGCAGTCCAAGCTTTCCAGAAGATAAGCGATCCAACTAGACTCCACTAGGACTTGGCCCAACCTGCGGACCTGAAGGGAGAAAAAGGATGGAAAAGAGGGGGTCAGACATAAAGTCTGGTGAATATGATAATTCTACAATACTATTACCAAAATAACTGGACTAAGGCATAAGCTGGAAAACAAGAAAATGTCTATGAAGAGCAGATTAAGGACATAGACAATCGCTAAAGGAAACGTTATAGGCGCTCCTAAATACTAAAGGATAAACACTATACTGCACCACACCAGTCACCCTAAAGATTCATCCCACTTAGCTTCACTTAGAAACTTTCCCAATGGCTTTACGTACCCCTAGCTGACTTCATAGGTGTCACCTGCCCCTATCTCCACTAGGTGTACCCTACTTCCCATTATTCGATCGGCTCCCTAACTCGTAGATACCCGTGCTGGCCCCACAGTGGGGTGTATCACTCCCCTAAAGTGGCAACCTGATACAACGGACATGCACGGCTTATACCTACACGATGCAACAACGTCTTACCTACCAGCCCGGGTCCACACACGCATATGAAACCCGTTGGACTTGCGTTGCCACCGCTCCCTGTTTTGGCCTCTTATAGTCAAACCCAGTATGCGTGTCCCGTCCTCGACTTGGGTCGAGCCCACAAAGATACGTTTTGGGATACTGGTTGAAATGGGCCCCCACTATTTACCACAAGCATTCCACCTAAGCTTGTCCCCATTAGTCCATCCCACTTAACCCACTTAGTCATGTTCATTTACATGTGTGTTTGGTTAAGTCTAATCGTATTTCAAATGCCTCTAAAGGCAACCACCAGATTCCTCATGCCACCCAAGGCACGTACTTAACCCCCATGTCCCACCTTACATGATTATCTGGTTAAGTATTTCTTAGTTCATTAAGGCCATAACCTCATAAAGACCTCTCACATTAGACTGGCATTTATGGCAGCTGGATTTGCCGGGCGGGTCCGGGCAGTCTTACACCATAAAAGAGTCTAACCTCGTGTCTTTACAACTGTTATGCTTTAGTTTGGGCCTAGGACCTCTCACATTGGGCCGACATTTGTGACTATTGGATTTGCCGGGCGGGTCCGGGCAGGTTTACATCACAAACGGGTCCAACCTCGTGTCCTAAGCATTGATTATTAATAATAATCCACTTTCCCCCAATTTTAATAATTCCCTACTTGAATTATTAATTACTTCCAATTTTTAACAATGTCCATAATTGACTCAATTATGGACATTCATTCATGGTATGCAACATCTTACAAAATTGCACCCAATTTATTAATTCCTAATATTACCCCTACCCCACGTTTGAACGTTTATTCGCAAAATATATGTTAGACTCGAATAGCCTAACTCATAGCATAAAAGAGATTATCATAATAACAACATGTATATGTGACCAAATGAATCATAATAAGGGGTGAAACTTGCATATGTCCAACTTGCATAGATTATACATGTCATGGATCTAAAGGTGTCAACTTGTTCAAAATTCACCTAATATGATCTCAATCAATTTTCATAAACTTACATATGAACATGTGTGAATCAACATCATCTAATTTTTTAACAATATGGTTTTATATGGGTACACCTAACTCAATAGGCAAATTCCCATAATCAAGTTTTATTTAATTATAGTTTCAAGTTTATGGGTACACCTAACCTAATAGGCAAATTCCCATAAACAAGATCCATTTAAATTAAGAAAAAAAAACATAACTTTAAGCATGATCCAACAACATGATTTTTCAACATAATATAGCATGATTTATAACATGGCATAGTATGATAGTATAACATAGCTTGACATGATTCTCAACATAGCACGACATAGCATAAGAGAATTTACAACATAGCATGACATAGCATATATAATTTACATCATACGACAACATAATAACATAATAAGAGATCCACAATATATAGAATTTACAATTACAAATCACATCACTTTCTTGTGATCCATTCATAACTGAGTCAAATTAGTTTGTAATAGTCTTGTGAGAATCATCATACTCACCAACAAAAGAAAAGAATTGGAGAAAGAGAGATCTTTTGATTTGATTTGCGTAGATTTAGTTGTAGATGATTAGGCTTCCTCTTCTTAGTTTGTGACGGCTATGCTGAACTCCATGGCAGCAGCATGACGGTAGCTTCTCTAATTTTACAAGTGATTTAGGTCTAGGGTCTACCCACTTATTTATAGATTTTAGAATTCATTTAGGCCATTAGATTTAACCTAGAAATAACCGCAGCCATTCAGACAAGATGGGGTTTATCTTGTTGACTCAGCAATGAGTCAGAAGTGACTCAGCAAACACTCAGCATATTAATAAACTTCTATTCATGTCATAAATATATATATATTTTCTACAATGTACATATTAGATACATCCCCCTTTACTTATTATTGTTTTTATATACATATTAGATACATCCCCTCTCTCACACACTTATTAATATTTTTATATTCATATTAGATACATCCCCTCTCTTACATACTTATTAATATTTTTATATTCATAATAGATACATCCCCTCTTCTACACACTTATTATTATTTTAGCAACTTTAGTGTTAATAGAAAATGCGGGGTGTTACATTCTCCCCTCCTTTTAGGATTTCGTCCCCGAAATCTTCAAGTCTGGAAGAATGTATATCCTACCATCCAAACGTCCATCTACTCATCCATCATACACAGGCATCCATTGTCCTTAAAAGACTTCTAATGCTTTATGATCATATGCAAGTGTGTGTACATGTCCTTACCTAATGCGAAATCAGGCGGTCTACTGATTCAGTTGACCTCCTTAATGCAAATTATGTAAGTGTCATGAATCCATTATGTATGCAAAAGATCCTAATTGCTTACATACTACTTCTATATGCGTGCACACCCATTCAACCGAATGCAGCATCCATATGATGGTATAACCATTATACATCCATTATACTAAATACATCCATATATATGCAATATGCAATATGAAGTGACTGAGCCGATCTAGTGCCTAAAGTGTGTGTATATATGCATCCACGAGCAACCACTAGCAACCACTTGCATCCATTTTGCATCCATCATACATAACATGTCTCAAACACATGTTTCAACCATAGGATTATCCTAACTAAAGGTCAAAGATACTAATGAGAGGACATACTAAAGATAAGATAAGATAAGCGATAAAGGAGAAATTAAAAGACATACCCTCAAAAAGAAAAGGGTACAACGAACGCATCTTCTCTTCTGTCTCCCAAGTTGCGTTGCTCTCATCATCTCCCCATTGCACTTTAACCAGTCTGACCTCTCGATTCCTCAACTTTTTGATCTCCGACCCAAGAATGCATGTAGGAGCTCGTCTAATTGTTGCATCACGCTCTATTTCCACCTCTTTAAGCAAGCTCGGCTCTACCACCTCCGCGGTCTTGTGCAAACACTTCCTCAAATGTGATACATGGAATACGTCGTGTACTCCACTAAGTTTCTCAGGCAACTCCACCCTATATGCCATCTTCCCAATCCTGTTTTTTTACAGGAAACGGCCCTACAAACCTTGGTGCTAATTTCCCCACGGACCCAAAGCGAACAACATTCTGTAACGGAGATACTTTGATAAAAACCATGTCCCCAATGTCAAACTCAAGATCTGTCCTCCTCTTATCAGCATACGATTTTTGCCTATCTTGTGCTGCTTTCATCCTCCTTCGAATCAACTCAATCTTCTCCGAGGTTTCCCTAACCATATCGGGCCCAAGTAGGATTTTATCGGTAGATTCCCACCAACATGTAGGCGAACGGCAAGGCCTTCCATAAAGAGCTTCGAAAGGTGCCATGCCAATACTAGACTGAAAGCTATTATTATATGCGAATTCTACTAACGGAAGGTGCTCTTCCCATGTACCCCCAAAGTCTAGGATACAAAGCCTTAAAAGATCCTCTAGAATGCGATTCACCCTCTCGGTCTGGCCGTCTGTCTGAGGATGATATGCGGTGCTCAAACATAGCTGAGTCCCTACCACCTCTTGTAAACTCTTCCAAAATTCGCTAGTAAAGATGGGGTCACGGTCGCTTACTATACTAGAAGGAATACCGTGCAAACGAACTATCTCCTTAATGTATACAGAAGCCAACCACGGAGCAGTCCTCTTACTTTTCACGGGAATAAAATGGGCGCTTTTAGTAAGTCTATCTACTATAACCCAAATCCCCGTGTTACCCTTCCTTGATCTTGGTAATCCATCCACAAAATCCATTGAGATGCTTTCCCATTTCCATAGTGGAACTTCTAATGGGTGAAGCAACCCACCGGGTTTCTTTTGTTCTGCTTTAACTCGTTGGCACACCAAGCATCTAGCGACGTACTCGGCCACATCCTTTTTCATACCGGCCCAAAAGAAAACCCGCTTCATATCTTTGTACATCTTATCCCCGCCGGGATGAATGGTCATTTTTGAGCGATGAGCATCATCAAGAATGGCCTTCCTTAAGTCTTCGTCTTGTGGTACACAAAGTCTATTATCCCTTCGTAACCAACCCTTATCGTCTAGGGTATACCTACGAAGATGGCTTGACGACTCCCCCCCTTTGAGCTTTTCTACTATCTCAACCAACTGTGGGTCGTCTCGCTGTGCCTCACCAACCCGTCCTAGAAGTGTAGGTCTAACCTCCAAGGATGCTAACAGACCGGGTACTAAGTCAACGGAGGGTCTAAAGTCAAACATAGAGATGAATTCTAAGCTTTGTCGTTCAACAAACAACGGACTCAAGGACAACCTTTTCCTACTTAAGGCGTCTGCCACCACGTTACCCTTGCCCGGGGTATATGCTATTTCAAAATCGTAGGAGGCTAAGAATTCCATCCACCGTTGCTGCCTTAAATTCAAATCCTTCTGAGAGAATAAGTATTTTAATGATTTGTGGTCAGTGAACAGTTCGAATTTCTCACCAAGAAGATAGTGACGCCAAGACTTAAGCGCGAAAACAATTGCGGCTAGCTCTAAGTCATGCGTGGGGTAATTCTTTTCATGAACCCTCAACTGCCTTCCACCATAGGCTATTACTCTTCCCTCTTGCATGAGGACCGCGCCAAGTCCCGTCCCACAAGCATCAGTATAGATGGTAAACGGTTTATTCCCGTCTGGCAGCACTAAGACTGGGGCTGAAGTTAAGGCTCTCTTTAACCGTTGGAACGCATCATCGCAATCTTTGTCCCACGTAAAAACCAGGTTCTTCTTCGTTAACCGTGTTAATGGAGCTGATATTTTTGCGAAGTCTTTGATAAACTTCCTATAATAGCCATCCAACCCCAAGAAACTTCTTACTTCGGTTGCATTTTTAGGGACCTTCCAATCTTGGATGGCCACCACCTTTGCGGGATCCACTGCTATCCCTTCTTTGGAAACCACGTGCCCTAAGAACCGTACTTCCTTCCTCCAGAAGTGACACTTAGAAAATTTTGCCTTAAGGTTATGCGCTCGAAGGGTTTCCAACACTTCCCTAAGATGTAGGGAGTGCTCTTCTTTATTCTTAGAAAAGACTAAGATGTCATCCACAAAGACTACCACGAATTTGTTAAGGTATTCTCTAAACACCCTACTCATCAAATCAACAAAATATGCAGGGGCGTTTGTCAAACCAAAGGGCATCACTAGCCATTCATAGAATCCGTCAGGAGTCCTAAAAGCAGTCTTATCTATACTATCCTCAGCCACTCTCAGTTGATGAAAGCCAGTGGCTAAGTCCAACTGCGAAAACACTGAGGCGCCAACTAACTGATCAAAGAGATCGTCAATCCTCGGCAGTGGGTGTCGGTTCTTTTTAGTAAGCTTGTTTAGTTCTCTATAGTCCATACAAAGTCTAAGAGACCCATCCGCCTTTGTGGCAAAAACTACTGGAGCACCCCACTCCGATATACTACGTCTTATGAACCCCTTCTCAAGCAACTCCTTTACTTGCTTATTGAGTTCCCTCCTTTCACGAGGAGTCATGTGGCGCACTGGCAAAGATACGGGTTTAGCATTATCCACAAGATAAATTCGAAAGTCTATCTCCCGCTTTGGAGGTAAGCCCTTCACCTCCTCAAACACATCCGGATATTCCCGGACCACTTCTACCGATCGCAGGTTCTCTACAGACGCGTCAAGCGATTCAAGATAACTTAGCATAACGGAATTTATGGGATTACAAAAGATGTCGAGAGCATTACCAAGGCGAGTCACAAGCCTAACTACTCTCCTTTCACAATCAAGAATGGCCCTATTTCTAGACAACCAATCCATTCCTAAAATTAGCCCATAGCCCGTGAAGCCCAATACATAAGCATCACATCTAAATTCAACGCTAAGTATAGAGATTTTCAAATCCAAACATATCATGGTCAAATGAGCCGAACCCCCAATTGGATTTGAAACGACCAAGGGATCCTCTACTAAACTGGTGTTCAAGTGCAGTGATTCAACTAATGATGCAGAGATAAACGAATGAGATGCGCCAGAATCGAATAAGGTACGGACAGGATGATCAAACAGAAAAACTAAGCTTTCAACAGAAATTGTTCTACCTCTTTCTTGCAGCGGTGGGGCCGCAATAGCCTGAACTTGCCCCCTTGCCTGCCCTGGTGCCATAAGAGCCTGCACCTGTCCTCCCGAGGTAGACCCTGCCCTCTGCCCCTTCTTTGGACAGTCCTTCACTAAATGTCCCGCATCTCCACAATGAAAACAACCAGTCTTCTTTTTCTTTCTACAATCTTTGCTGAGATGGCCAGGCGTCCCACAATTGAAGCATTTCTTCTTCCCTTTGCCATTATTGTTTTTACCACCCTTCTTATTTTGCTGTTGGGGTTTCTTCTGATCCCCTTTCTTTTCAACTGCCTTATCCTCATGCATAAGTGCCATTTCTACTAGCTTTTCAAAGGTGGCTCCCATAGGGATGTGGGTCATAGCCAACCCTTGCAACGGTTCATTCAAGCCTCTAACGAACCTCAAAGCTTTCTTCTCTGGCGTGTTCACCAACTCCAAGCCAAACCTTGCTAACTGATTAAATTTATTGACATATTCCTTTACTGATGAGCTCCCTTGCTTTAGTGCCAGGAATTTTTCCATATTTAAGTTCTCCTCTGCCCTTGAAAGAAACTTTGCCTCAAACCTTCCTCTGAAATCCGCCCATGAATCAACTGGACGTTCCCCGTTAGTGACCTCCCACCAAAACGAGGCCTCTCCCTTCATTAACCAAGCAGCTAAACGGACTTTCCTCCCATCTTCCACTTCAAATATATCCAACAATTCCTCAGTCTCCTTAAGCCAATCTCTGGCCTCCACAAACGTATCAGTCCCTTGAAAAGTTTTTCCTCCCATAGCCTTGAATTCCTTGCACGTCTTTGCAAAAGTGTCAACACGAGGAGGAGGAATGGGTGCAACTAGGGGTGGAGGAGTATCCGCTGGGCCTGCAGTGGTGGCCCTAGCCTCCAAGTATCTCCTAAACCACCCTGGAATCGTCACACCTTCTGGGAGATTAAGATCTTCAGCCATGCTGAAACGAAAAAGGAAAGATTCAAAATGGAGAATTCGAAAGATAAAGATAAGGATGTGGCTATTTGGGATTATGTTTTTCATAAAAACTCTCTTTAAATAACATGTTTTTTTTTTTTTTTTTTGAAAGCACTTCTTCCAAAAATACTTTAGAAAAAAAAAAATATTTTTCTAAAAATTTTTTTTTTATCTGTTCTGGTAACCTTATGCTCTGATACCACGTGTAACACCCCACGTCCATTAATGTCACTCACAAAGGGAATGCATTAACTTCCATGGAGGTTTTAAGTGAATATAGAACAGTAAAATTACAACAAGACAGATATAAAATAGTACTTGGAAATTCAAAAACTTTATTTCATTGTAGCAGAAGTCAAAACATGTTTGATTACATCATAACACCACATTCAATGTCAAGTACAATATCTATCTTGATAAAACAAGTACATAATCCCATTACATGAATAGCCATTAAAAAGAAAGATAACAAGCTGGACTTTACTTCAGCAGTCCAAGCTTTCCAGAAGATAAGCGATCCAACTAGACTCCACCAGGACTTGGCCCAACCTGCGGACCTGAAGGGAGAAAAAGGATGGAAAAGAGGGGGTCAGACATAAAGTCTGGTGAATATGATAATTCTACAATACTATTACCAAAATAACTGGACTAAGGCATAAGCTGGAAAACAAGAAAATGTCTATGAAGAGCAGATTAAGGACATAGACAATCGCTAAAGGCAACGTTATAGGCGCTCCTAAATACTAAAGGATAAACACTATACTGCACCACACCAGTCACCCTAAAGATTCATCCCACTTAGCTTCACTTAGAAACTTTCCCAATGGCTTTACGTACCCCTAGCTGACTTCATAGGTGCCGCCTGCCCCTATCTCCACTAGGTGTACCCTACTTCCCATTATTCGATCGGCTCCCTAACTCGTAGATACCCGTGCTGGCCCCACAGTGGGGTGTATCACTCCCCTAAAGTGGCAACCTAATACAACGGACATGCACGGCTTATACCTACACGATGCAACAACGTCTTACCTACCAGCCCGGGTCCACACACACATATGAAACCCGTTGGACTTGCGTTGCCACCGCTCCCTGTTTTGGCCTCTTATAGTCAAACCCAGTATGCGTGTCCCGTCCTCGACTTGGGTCGAGCCCACAAAGATACGTTTTGGGATACTGGTTGAAATGGGCCCCCACTATTTACCACAAGCATTCCACCTAAGCTTGTCCCCATTAGTCCATCCCACTTAACCCACTTAGTCATGTTCATTTACATGTGTGTTTGGTTAAGTCTAATCGTATTTCAAATGCCTCTAAAGGCAACCACCAGATTCCTCATGCCACCCAAGGCACCTACTTAACCCCCATGTCCCACCTTACATGATTATCTGGTTAAGTATTCCTTAGTTCATTAAGGCCATAACCTCATAAAGACCTCTCACATTAGACTGGCATTTATGGCAGCTGGATTTGCCGGGCGGGTCCGGGCAGTCTTACACCATAAAAGAGTCTAACCTCGTGTCTTTACAACTGTTATGCTTTAGTTTGGGCCTAGGACCTCTCACATTGGGCCGACATTTGTGACTACTGGATTTGTCGGGCGGGTCCGGGCAGGTTTACATCACAAACGGGTCCAACCTCGTGTCCTAAGCATTGATTATTAATAATAATCCACTTTCCCCCAATTTTAATAATTCCCTACTTGAATTATTAATTACTTCCAATTTTTAACAATGTCCATAATTGACTCAATTATGGACATTCATTCATGGTATGCAACATCTTACAAAATTGCACCCAATTTATTAATTCCTAATATTACCCCTACCCCACGTTTGAACGTTTATTCGCAAAATATATGTTAGACTCGAATAGCCTAACTCATAGCATAAAAGAGATTATCATAACAACAACATGTATATGTGACCAAATGAATCATAATAAGGGGTGAAACTTGCATATGTCCAACTTGCATAGATTATACATGTCATGAATCTAAAGGTGTCAACTTGTTCAAAATTCACCTAATATGATCTCAATCAATTTTCATAAACTTACATATGAACATGTGTGAATCAACATCATCTAATTTTTTAACAACATGGTTTTATATGGGTACACCTAACTCAATAGGCAAATTCCCATAATCAAGTTTTATTTAATTATAGTTTCAAGTTTATGGGTACACCTAACCTAATAGGCAAATTCCCATAAACAAGATCCATTTAAATTAAGAAAAAAAAACATAACTTTAAGCATGATCCAACAACATGATTTTTCAACATAATATAGCATGATTTATAACATGACATAGTATGGTAGTATAACATAGCTTGACATGATTCTCAACATAGCACGACATAGCATAAGAGAATTTACAACATAGCATGACATAGCATATATAATTTACATCATACGACAACATAATAACATAATAAGAGATCCACAATATATAGAATTTACAATTACAAATCACATCACTTTCTTGTGATCCATTCATAACTGAGTCAAATTAGTTTGTAATAGTCTTGTGAGAATCATCATACTCACCAACAAAAGAAAAGAATTGGAGAAAGAGAGATCTTTTGATTTGATTTGTGTAGATTTAGTTGTAGATGATTAGGCTTCCTCTTCTTAGTTTGTGACGGCTATGCTGAACTCCATGGCAGCAGCATGACGGTAGCTTCTCTAATTTTACAAGTGATTTAGGTCTAGGGTCTACCCACTTATTTATAGATTTTAGAATTCATTTAGGCCATTAGATTTAACCTAGAAATAACCGCAGCCGTTCAGACAAGATGGGGTTTATCTTGTTGACTCAGCAATGAGTCAGAAGTGACTCAGCAAACACTCAGCATATTAATAAACTTCTATTCATGTCATAAATATATATATATTTTCTACAATGTACATATTAGATACATCCCCCTTTACTTATTATTGTTTTTATATACATATTAGATACATCCCTCTCTCACACACTTATTAATATTTTTATATTCATATTAGATACATCCCCTCTCTTACATACTTATTAATATTTTTATATTCATAATAGATACATCCCCTCTTCTACACACTTATTATTATTTTAGCAACTTTAGTGTTAATAGAAAATTCGGGGTGTTACAATTGTAATAAGAATTAGGTACAGGCATTAACCCCTCTAGGAGTCTTGGTGCTGCCATCATCTACAACAAAGATCATGCTTGGGATGACCATGTATGTTTTCATTTATATTTCCCACATACATACATATGTGTGTCCATGCATGCATTTATACATATATTTGCGATGACACATCTGCTTTGAAGCACCCCTTTTATCACTCCTACCAAATCTTGTGGTGCACTATTCAAAATGTTACAAAATTTTATAAATATTACATCAACATATGGAGTATTCTACAAAATATGTAGCATTTTCAAAATCATAATTCAGTGTTTTATGTTTCAAATTAGAATGTATTGTGCTACAGTATTGATATGTGGGCAAGTTTGTGTGTGTTAACATTGCGTGTGCACATGTGTGTGTAACGCTCAACATTGGTTGATTAATTAAATGAACATGGAATGAAAAATGCAGTGGATATTCTGGGTTGGACCATTCATAGGAGCTGCACTTGCTGCCATGTACCACCAGATTGTGATAAGAGCAATTCCATTTAAAAGCAGGTCTCAAGAGTTTATTATCGTATGGTGATTTACTTTCTTCTACTGTTGTATATATAATGCCTTTTGGTACCGATGTTTTCGTACTGTAATGTTGTAGACAAATGCTCGTTGTAAGGTTTTGCAAACAAATTATGTAAGCTGAGTTTATGAAGGACTAGTCTTGTTATAATATTGTGTGATGATGAAAGCAGAATTGTTTATGAACAAGATTTAGTTGGTTTGTCAATGTTGTCAACAAGATTTAGTAGAATAATGTATTTTTTTTATTTTTTTATTTAAATTAGATACGGCTCAAAGCCGTATCAAATATATGAATTGATACGGCTCAAAGCCGTATCAAATTCATGAATTGATACGGCTTTGAGCCGTATCAATTCATATATTTGATACGGCTTTGAGCCGTATCAATTCATGAATTTGATACGGCTTTGAGTCGTATCAATTCATGCATTTGATACGGTTTTAAGCCGTATCAATTTATGATTTTGATACGGCTTAAAACCATATCAAAGCAACAGAGACGCCATTTTTTGATACGGCTTAAAACCGTATCAAATCAATTTTGATACGGCCATGAGCACTGCCAAATTGGCATTTCTGGTGTAGTGACTAGGCACTAGATCGGCTCGAAAACACTCTCATACTGCATATGGATGTGTGAGCATTTTAATTTTTTGTGGATGCAAAATGATTGACTCAGCACATGGATGTTGCATATGACTGAATGGTTGTGCACTCATATAGAAATGATATGTATCAAATAGGAAAATTTGCATACATGTTGGACTCATGGCACTGACATAATTCGTATTAAGGAGGTCAACTGAATCAGTGGACCGCCTGATCTTTGCATTAGATAAGGAAAATATACACACACTTTTGCATATGTTCATACAACATTAGAAGTTTCTAAGGACAATGGACGCCAGTGATTGATGATTGAGTAGATGGATGTTGGATGGTAGGACACATTCTTCTTAACTTGAAGATTTCGGGGACGAAATTCTTTAAGGAGGGGAGAATGAAACACCCCGTATTTTCTGTGAACATATAAGTAACAAATCAGAGCATAATTAATTTTTAAATAAGAATCAAGGGAAACGGGTTGCGCCATTGCGTTCGTCTCGGAATTCTGCTTGGAAACGAGTCTGAGTTTGTGAGAATCAGAGTCCGTATGACCAAGTTATGGCCCTCCAAAGTTTCAGAAATATTCAGAGTTCAAAACAGCTCGAATTCGAACTCAAAATTTGAATTTCAAACGCAGAACAGACTGGGCGGGAATTTCCCGCCCAGACCCAGGTCGACTGGGGAGTCGACTGGGCAGTCGACCCCCCCAGACCAGGTCGACTGGGCAGTCGACCTAGGTGTCGACCTGGTCCCCGAGCCCATTTTTGGGCCAGTGTTCGTTCTGATGTTTCCAGTCCGATTTCTGTCCAGATTTATCTGCCTAAACCTATTTAAACAGCCCCAAACCTAGCCTTCTCTACACACAATTCTATTCTGATTCTACTCTGCCTCTGTTCTAAATAAAAATAAAAATGGCGTCGCTACTCTGCTGGAATCAAAACTAGAAGCTAATCAACATCAACCTAATCAACTCAATTCAAGCTTGAAACTTCAACAACGGTTAAAGAAGATCAACTAACATCGCTACAGCTATCTTTCTTTTAGAATCCAATCAAGGCAAGTACAGTTATTTTCCGATATAAACGTTAATTCTGATTGTGACATGAATTGTAAATCTGAGAATATGTCTGTTCTGTTTAGATCTACCTTATTCTGTATTTCTTTCTGCTTTCTGTTCTATAGCCAGGCTACCACGAGCCTGAGCCAATCTCATAAGAGATTAACATACGCTAAAATATTTGGGACAATAAAATGAATAATGCATGAAATGGGCATGACCGATGTGTGACTGATTTGAGGAAAGAACATAGGTTGAACTTGGAACTTAGGACATAAATCTAAGGCATATAATTGAACCTATGACTTGAGTTTTGTGGCATAAAGAATATTGAACATACGACTTGAGAAGTTGAGGCATAAAATTTACATTGGACATATGACTTAGGAATTGGAGCATAAATTTGACCGTAGGCATGTAATTAATTTAGATACATATTACATGTTGTAAACAAGATCCGGATCTGAGCAAGCTATGTATGATAATCTGTGATTTGGGGACATAATTCAATATCTGATTTTAAGAATAGGATACCTGATTAAAACCTAGATTTGTGGCACATTTTAAGAAAGGAAAGATATGTGACTTAGGTGTAGAAATTAAAATCTATAATAAGATTTGAGGACTATTAAGTGCGAATACACCTAAATAGGGATTTTTGGATATATGGCATGCATTGTAATATTTGGTATAATTTATAGATGAATCTGCTGTACAATGCTAGTTTAACCAAAATGGGAACATATGTTGTATGGTCCATATTCTGTGTTATGTAAATTTATGCAAACATGGGGTATATGATCATATTGTGAATCATGATAATTATTTAGGCCTAATTTATGATTAAGCAAGGCATGTAAATAGAACCTTTAGAAATATTAAATCTGCTAAATCTGTCATCTGCTAAGTCTGTTGAAAATGCCAAATCTGCTAAACAAAATCTGTTGAGATGCCTAAACTGCTAAATCTGTTGAGATGCCTAAACTGATAAATCTGTTGAGATGCCTAATCTGTTATCTGCTAAATCTGCTAGTTTGCTTAATCTACTAAATCCGTTAAGTCGCCTAATCTGCAAAATCTGTTATCTGCTATATCTGTTGAGTTGATATAATTAGTCTGTTATTGACATAATCTGAATTGGCTATAGTTATGAATAATTGACATGTATATTAGGCGTGGGCATAAATGGTAAATTATTAATTAATTGGCCGCAAAGATGAACATGGCTAACTCGAGGTTAGAATGAGTTTGCGGCGTAATTCTGCCCGGAACCGCCCGGCACATCCAGTGGCCGCAAACAATAGGTTCTAATGTGAGAAGTTAGTCATAATATGCTTAGATACGAGGTTAGGTCTGACTTGTGGCAGAAGTCTGCCCGGAACCGCCCGGCCCATCCAGCGGCCACAAGCTAGCGACCTAATGTGAGAGGTCTGTGCATTAATAATTAATCAATGCAAATCTGAGATAAAAATGATGTCCAAAACGTGTTGGGTTGATTGGGTTAATCCAACTGGACTAATATATATAATAAACCCGTTCATGAATCTGTAGGCCCAATACAAAGTTAGATAAATCTGAAATTCTGTTAAATCTGTATATCTGATCCGTTAGTCTGAAAACTTGTTGATTTGATTTTCTGATCTGTGGACTAGTAAATCTGATCCCTGTATGTCTGAACTTGTAAACAAGTTAATCTGAAATCTGTTAGTCTGGGGACACAAGGTTAGGAGGAAATTTACTTGTGTCATCTGTTGTTTGGGACCCATATTAGTCAGTAACTCTTTCTGGTATCAAAACTTTGACCCAACAGTAGGTAGGGTCCGGGCACGCTTACTGAACTAATTATAAGCGGTTCATTCTGATAATGGCGAGGGGTGTTGATGGTGCGTTCCAACCGGGTCATGTGCGTGCATGGATCCCGGTCTGCCTCTGAGGATGTAAGACGCCGTGACATCTGTAAATAGGTCTGTGCCAATTGGTTGTCACTTTAGGGAGTGATACACCCTACTGTGGGGCCGACACATGGTATTTATGTATTAGGGAGCCGATCGCTTGGGGTAGGGGTTTAGGGTACACTTAGTTCTGTCTGTTTCTGTTGGTACCGTCTGTTTCTGTTGGGTGGTAACACCTGTCTGTTTCTGCGTGGTACCATCTGTTGGGGTGGTAAAGTCTCATTACTAGTGTACACCTAATTCTATATTCTGTTTCCGTAGGGATTAATCTGTTTCTGCTTCTGTCTGTTTCTGTTCGGGTGGTAAAGGCCCATTACTAGCACTCTCTTCTGTGGACATTATTCTGTACCCGTTTCAGTTTCAGTTTAGACATTAGGGTGACACCTAATCCTGTTATACTAGTATTAGTGCAGAGAAGTGTAAAGAAATAGCTTATGTCATTCTGTTCTTCTATATTATCCGCTACACCTGTTACTGTTATCTCTCATCCAGTTTTATTTTCATGTCATGTTATTATTATCTGTTCATAACTGAAAATCACTGGACTTGCCAGACTTTTTGTCTGACCCTTGTTGTTTCGCCTCCTTTCTTCCGTTCCCCACCCCCTCTAGGTTTTGTAGAAGGGAGTACTCTAGCTTGATCCAGATTTCTTCCGCTTGAAGTGCTTAAAGTATGGCTTGTCTTCTTCTGTGGGGATTATGATTTTAAACTATGCATTCTGAAGGCTTTTGTACAAGACTGATATTTTGTACTTGAATTCTGATATTGTGATTTGAAAGGATGTAACCAAGCTTATTTCGGTTTCTGTTGTAATAAAGTTATAAATTTTTCAAGTACTGTTTTATCTGTCTTGTAAGTTTCTGTTCTGTTTACTAAAATGCTCCACCAAAGTTAAGGCATTCCCTTTGTGAGTGACCTTAACGGAGGTGGGGTGTTACACTCTGTGCAGGGGGATCTTGCGGTGCTGATGCAAAAAGGGGACGGTTTCTTCATTGGGGGTGGCGCATTCTTTAATCGGGGGGGGGGGAGGAGAGGAGGGAGGCTGGAGACGCGGCTGCCCCTGGCCGGCGGCGGCGCGTTGGAGACAGGGTGAGGGGCTCGCGATGAGAGGGTGGCGGCGGATTAGGTCACCGCGACACTTTTTTATTTTATTTTGAAATACTGACGTGTGAGGGGGGGAAGAGATAAAAGAGGGGTGAGGGGTTTTTCTTTATTTCAATTTTATATTATATTTAATTCCAAAAGTTGACTTTTAATCCGAACACCAAACGAGACCCAATGATTGTCGTCCTGAACTAAGTAACCCCATTCCGAACACAATGGGATATGTATCATAAGCCAGTTTGGCTGTTTCGATCGGTTTCCGTCAAAATCAACATATAAATCTATATATTGAATTCGAACGCACATTTCAATTTACTAGGGCCACATACGGACTCTAAAAATTCCCGAAAAATATTTTCTAGCTTCGTATTGACGATACGGTTCTAACAAAACTAATTTCATCAAATTTGGAGTCTGTTTGAAAAATGGCTATTTTCTGGTCAATTCAAATTGACAGAAACTGTCAAAACACGTTTTCCTATGCCATGCTCACATATTGATTCAGAAAATTATGAATTTTGGAATATATTAATAAATTGGCATCCCGGATCCAACAAAAGTGGTTTCGTCGAAAATGGAGGTCGTTTGTAAAATTTCCATTTTTAAGGGCTATATTTTCATAGCGACTATTCTGAATTTTCAAATTGACGTAACTTTTTATTTCCGCTATGAAATTTCAATTTTTCGGTTTCGTTGGAAAGATATTTTCAAATAGATTCAAATATTTTTGGTTTCGCCAAAATCCGGTTTATTTTGAATCCTGTACATTCACTTGAAATTTGAAATCGAATTTTCAAACTACCGCGCCATTTTCAATTCCTTTTATAAATAAAATATTTATATTCTAACGTCGATTCAAATAAATATATACGTTCTAATTTTATTCAAAACAAATTTTTAGTTGTTATTATTTAAAATAATTCATTTTAAATATTCAAAATTCATCAAAATTTCCAAAATAAAAATTTTAAATTGGTTCGGATTTCTGGGTTATTACAAACAGTGTGAAAAAGGATTGCATTGACATTACGGGAAAATCCAAATAGTTCAGAAATTCAGAATAAAACTGGAGGAGTGGATCCCAAAGGTGATAACTTCTCATTTTAATTTTATTTTCTAGTTAAAATATATACTAGGATGCAGACGGTGCTTAGCAGCACCCGACACCGCCGTCCACAGACCATGGACGACTTGTTTGATTTTATAATGTGTTGTGAAAATTGATTGTGATTGTGATGTGTAATGGAATATATTCAGGTGTTGAAATAAATGTTTTATCATTAAAATACTAATTTTTAACGAGTATATAAATGAAAATAAATATTCAATTACAAATTGGACGATTTTTTTATGCACACACATTTGACTGATATGGATTAGGACGATATATTTTACACATCGCCAAACTGCACAAGTAATAATAAGTGTTTGTTGTTTGAAAACCCCACACGGGTATTGGGATGAAATTGGACATACATTAATCCCAATATTTAGTTGTATGTCAATCTAAGGGTTGACAGGCTGTTGTAAGCGTTAATTATTTATATTTAACGCTTATGCAGTTGTGTAATGCACTCTGAATGATGGTTGACTATGTTTGATTGTTATTGTGTTCGTGTGTGTATGAAATCCATATAAATAAAATTATATGGTAATTGGCTGTGTCTCATTCCAATTCGGAAGGAATGAATATTTTTAAAATAATGAAAATTTTAAAATGGCAAACAATGAATATTTTAAATAAGGAATGTTTTAAAATAATATTCAGTAATGGATAAAAATACGATTTTAATGTTCGATTTGGGATGGACACAAAAATATTTAAATATATAAAGTCGTGTTGATTAAATTAACGCCATTTTGACGTGAATGATATTTATATCGATTTTATTCATTTTTATAATGAATATCGAAAAGGAAGTGATTTCGAAATCTAATGTTTTGAAAATGTTATAATTTATATATTAATGATATGGAATATTCAATTCTGATTTGAAATTGAATATGAAGTTGAAATTGTTTTGAAAACGAATTTTAAACGATTTATAAAATACGTTTTAAATGGGAATCGATGAAATATATATAATAAATATATTTAATGGCCTGAATAGAATGCGCCGCAGTCGTTCGCGAATTTCAACCATTGACTTCGAATGGACATTACGGGAGATTCGACCGTCGGATTCTCCTAAAACCAGAACCGTTGTGTTCGTATCGAAAAGAGCTTTCCAACGAATATAAGGGATTTGAAATCTAATGGTGGGATTTGGAATTATACCCAAATCAAATTTGGAAACGGTCGTTGTAAGTGCAATTCGATGACCGTTTATGGAAATCGACTATATGGGCCTTGATAAAATTACTAAAAATATCAATAATTAGTGTAAAATCATAATAAATGATTTGGAAAGAATTGGGATGAAAAATTCCATATTTGAAAAGATAAAAATATATTTTTATCGAAATGAACTAGTTATGAACTTGAATTATGAAATCCAATATTTTTAAATAAATAAATTGGATTTGAAATGGTTTTAAAAATAACCAGAATTTCCAATATATGAATTGGAATGGATTTGAATCGAAATTATCATCGGAATTTTTCGATGTTGGATTCGGGATTATACAGATATTGTTATGGAAATTTGGAAGATATATTTTATATCGTTATTTCCAAAACGATATTTTTTGGTTTCAAAATTTGCTATTGAATATAAGCTTGTATAATTTCTATTCAGAGCCTTATATTTGATATCAAATTGAATTTTGGGTTTGCTGTGAATGGTGTCTTAAATAACATTGTTCTTGAACCCCGTGTGAAAAGAATAAATCTTTTAATTAAGATTATTGGTGTTTCCAGTTAATTAACATTTAATTGGAATAAAATGGATTGTGAATTGGGTTTATCGTGAGCTGTGTTTTCAAGGACAATCGTTCTTTAACCCGATTTATAGTGAAATGGGATTTGGAATTTATAAATCTTTTTATTAAGATTTAACGGGAATTTTCCAAAGTAAAGTTTTCCAATTTAATATATTAAATTGGAATTGAATGGATTTCGATTGATAATAATCGAAGTGAACTTCTGTGGAGGAAGACTGTTAATACATATGGAATTTAAAAGGCTTTGCCGTTATTCCATTTATATTATTAGTCGGATACAGAAATTGATATCGATTATATATTGATTTGTTTTTCCGTGAAGATTCCATAATTAATGGAATGTGATTTGGGTTTATCGTGAACTGTGTTTTAAATGACATTAGCTCTTTAACCTAGTTAAAGGCATGATTACATGTCTGTCATTGTATTTCGAACTGTATGGTTGATCTCTGCTAAATATATATATATATCTGTTTGGTGGCGGAGAATTTATTCTCTTGCTTAACACCCTTTTCTGAGACGTACGAGCTCAGAGGTTATATATAGGCAAAAATCAATAGTATGGGGTAGATTGTTGATGCGGTATGTTTGTGTTTCCAAAGTTGAATAATCACTAATATTGATTTTTTGGAAGATTAAAACTAAGTGGAGTTTTAATGAATCTTTAATTAGATTGAAATGTGAATAGATAATTAAAATTATCAAATTTGGGAAATGATCGAGAGTGGAGTATTACCAGTTTTGCTCCAAGCGATAGTTAAATCTTTAATTAGATTTGAACGGGAAATGGTAATTAAATTTACCGATAACACTGTGGTGTTAGTTATGGGGTAATACCAATTTTTCTCCATGGGATGAATAGGTTGGGATTGGGAAATTAAATAAATGGTTACTTCGGTAAGGTGCGTTAATCCCGACTAGTTTGGAAAACCTTAATATGGTTTGAATTGATATTCAAAGGAAGATTAAAGAATAAATTTAAAAGAATTTATCTTTGATAAAATTAATGGGATCATATCCCTAAGAATGTGAATATTTGAATAAAAGAACATTCTGAATTGGAATGAGGTGTATGTTGTGTTTTTATAGCATTTGTTTATTATATACGCGAGTTATTCGGAAAGGCCGGGTTTATACCTATTCTGAATAACTGATTTGATGATAAGTCGACGATGGTTGAAGACCGGAGGTCTTCACATCGTTTGGATGATTACTGAGGTCTTGATTGGGTTGTACACCCAAGACAAGGTAATAAGTGGTGATCGTCCAGACGTACTTGGAGATCGACCGGATATGCGAGGACTTCTCTCATGTATTGGACATATGGGACGAGGAATAAGGTGCCTCCGGTTTCGTTCAGACCCAGAAAGAACTTGTAAATGGACCGTGTTTCTGACATTGGATTTTATTCTATGTTGATTGAACTTTATTAAATATATATCTGTTTGGCAGTGGAGAATTTATTCTCTTGCTTAATGCCCTTCTCTGAGACGTACGAGCTCAGAGATTATATATCGATAGACTTCAGTCGCATGGCATGAATTGCCTATGTGGCATGCCTAAGTGGCAAATGATCAAGGCTTCTGTTGAAAAGAAGAGTCTTGTGGTTGATGATCAAAGCATAGCTTTAATATAGCACCGCTTTATGTATAGTGTTAATTCGCGAGCCTCACAACTCGATATGAGTCAAAAATGGGATAAGGGACCCAAGGAGAACATGACGTTTCTTTCTAGCTATGGGGGGTGTCGGGGTTGTGCAAGCCCTGACATTTTTATATTTTTACCTATGTGGTTGTTGGAATGCGAGGCGCCTCGGTTATATCAGTCTCTACAGAGCCTATGGATAGGTCCGATAGGACCGGGAAACGTGTGTTCAGGAATACTAATCCACTAACGTAAGTGTGGACCGACCTTGGAGGATCTAGGGGTTGCCCAGAGTGTGCAGTCCCGAGACATTTGCTAGAGTGTCTCGAAGTGGAAAGGAGTACATCCCTTGCCTAGACTCATGATGGAAATTCGATTTCCAATACATGACATTTCAGTTTTATTTGTAGAAACTAGTATTGGCGACATAGTAGCATGGGATACTATGCCGTCTATGATTGATACATTTATATTTGAAGAGGTTTTCATGCATTTTACACTATAATAGTATCAAAATGATTTGTTTTGAATGTACCAAGCATGTTTGGCTATTATAAGGTAAAACTCTATCCTTCGACTTGCGTTGCATTGTGTGATGGGACCTGAGTCTTATAATAGCTCAATTTTTCCAAAAAGTATTGCACTGTTTGTTTTATGCACTAGTATTCGTGGGAGGAAACCCGTTCCGTGTTATACGGCGTGGTCCCTTGATTTACTTTATTTTTAAAGTAAAGATTTAATAACTGTTTTAGTTCTCACACCAGTCACATGATTGACCTGGAGTTTATTGTTTTAACCTAAATGCTGGGTGCCCCTATTTTCCACACGGGTAGCTAGTTGTTTTAGTTTTGCAGATTTATATTCATATGATTCTGGTTTACAGCTGGAACGATATTCAGAAAGCTCTGTATCCATTTATCCCATTCAGTTGTGTTTTGTATTATTTTCCGTTGCTATGTAATGTATTTTAATCTCTGATATTTTACAATGTTTAAATAATTTGTTCATATTCTGTATATTCTGATGTAAATTGTTGTAATAAGCAATGAAATGTTCTTCTGTTTGTGTTTTGATTTTTCGTGTTCTCAGACAATCCGTTCTTTCTCTTCTCTTCGGAGACCGGGGAAGTTTGGGTCGTTACAAAAAGACAGAGATATAAAATATATCAGAGCTCAGAAAACATCTCACAGCGAAATGAAATGAAATGAAATATAATCAAATATAGCCTTACCAAGGTAATAATACTTTTTGACCAGTATCCAAAGCTATCACATATCTCTACCACAGACATAACCTGCGAGTGTGTTATAAGAGAGGGTCAGAACACAAGTTCTGGTGACTGGACTAAATTACACAATCTGAAATAACCCTACATATACCGTTCAATTATATTACTTATTTATTAAGTTGTTTGGTTTAATAGCACTTAAGGCTTTACACACACGTCATACGCATCTACCTCCCATTAGATTAACCTAATATAACGTATATGTAAGTACCCCCGGTATTAAGGTAGCTCTCATGGTACCCTTCTCGCATGGTCTCCGCCATTATGCCACGGAAGCGTACGCAACCCTCATCCTACACCGGAGCGACATACGAATCTCCATAAAACTACGCCATGTTCTACATAGAACTACCATCGCCATGCTAAGCAAGCGTACAGACTACCATATCCAAAACTCCTCGGCTAACCAAGATCTTAACACGGAGTAATGCCCTAACATCTATGATACACCACCCGGTGCAGAGTGCATGTATCTAGACCCTCACATGTACGTATTGTCTATTGAACCCCGGGTTCCATAATAGGGTCGCATCTAAATGCACATAACTTGGTGGGAGTCTTTTCCATATCTGTGTAGGTCTGCTAAAGAGGCCTAAAGTACAAGTATCTAAACTATGGTCTGCATTTCTACGGTGGCTATGGTCCCACCTCGACCCCTCCCTCAACTAGTGAAAGACTACATCAAGAGCTAAGTGACGTGCCCCTAGCAAACAATCTACATCCAAATTGGTGTGTCCCACAACCAAAATCTCGATAGTGAAAGATCGACGGTCTCTAGGTTTAGCTCTAGTCTTTCCACGTCACACTGACTGCCGATGACAAGTGTCCGACGATTACTATCCTTTATTTGGTCCTGACCAGCCTCTCTGTAGGCAAAATCGTGGAATCACCTAAAGCCACCCAATAGCCTTTTGACTGCCAAACTATCATTGCAATCAAGGTATACCCACCGGGTGGTTTCGCGCACACTCAACCTCTGCGAGTACAGCCTCAGCACTGCTACCGCACAGAGGACCACCACGGAGTACCCTACCACGTTCCTTGGAAGCCGCGTGCTTCCTTCCAATCCCACAGAGTCAGCAAGCAAAATATCAAGCCGAATAATCAGATGGATGTGCGCCTCCCTTGCCTTTAGACACCATGATGATCTACCCCGTTGGGTTCTTCATCTTCCAACGCGCGGACTAGTCCAAGCGCATCATACTAACATGTTATTATACCCTATTTCTAAACGTTTAATTACACACTTGTTTTACCTCATCTAATTTCCAGTTAACTTGGTTATTTCTAATTATATTAACTTCTTATTCAAGTTACCAGGTTCTCTCTGAGCCCCTTATATCTCTAAGGAATGAACCCCTCTTGCTTATTAATTTTAGTATATAACTTAACCTATTTAAGTTCATTAATAAGCCCCTAACATGTTATTATCTAGATTGTAATTCAAGATTTGTAATTTACAATCTTCTTACATTATTAACCTATCATTCACTGTTCAATTTCGGGTTACAATAACATGTTCTACTTAATGTGTCATTAAGTAAATCTTATCACAATCAGCATGTTTTCATTTAACATATTACTTAATTTATAATTAAGTATATCTTATTTCATTCCATTAGTCTTCTTTCCTCATTCAGTCTTATGTCGCTTGAGTGGGATTCCGCTTATTATTAATTTATTTTTATTAGACTTCATAATTCTAGGAATCAATTTGGTTTTATGCCGGGAAGGCCAACCACTGAGGCGATTTTCTTGGTTAGGCAACTTATGGAGAGATACAGGGAGCAAAAGAAAGATCTCCACATGGTTTTTATTGACCTGGAGAAAGCTTATGACAGAGTACCGAGGAGGGTTATGTGGTGGGTGATAGAAAGGAAGAGAGTGCCATCAAAGTATATTACCCTTATTAAGGATATGTACGAGGGGGTTGTGACTAGTGTTAGGGCATGCGATGGTGAGACCAGATACTTTACAATTAACATAGGGTTACATCAAGGTTCGGCTTTGAGCCCTTGTATTTTTGCATTAGTGGTGGATGAAATCACAAAAGATATACAAAGGGAGATTCCCTGGTGTATGCTCTTTGCCGATGATGTTGTGCTGATTGATGAAAGTAGAATAGGGGTTAATCGATAACTGGAGTTGTGGAGGGAGACCTTGGAATCAAAGGGTTTCAGGCTTAGCATAACTAAAACAGAGTATATGAAGTGTGAGTTTAGCAATGTCAGGTCAGAGGACGGAGATGTTACCCTGGCCGGTAAAGTAGTACCCAAGAAGGAATCGTTTCGATACTTAGGATCTATGTTGCAGTTTGATGGAGAGATTGATAAGGATGTTAGTTTTAGAATTCAAGCAGGATGGGTGAAATGGCGACTAGCATCTGGCATTCTCTGTGATCGGAAGATTCCTTAGAAGCTTAAAGGAAAGTTCTATAGGACAACAATCAGATCTGCAATGTTATATGGTGCAGAATGTTGGCCTACTAAGAGGTAGCACGTCCAGAAGATAAGTATAGCAGAGATGCGAATGCTGCATTGGAGCTGTGGGCATACCAGACGAGATCGGATTAGAAATGAGGATATTCGGGAAAAACTTGGAGTTGCACCTATTGAAGAGAAGTTAGTCCAATACCGCTTGAGATGGTTTGGACATATCCAACGTAGACCATACGATGCACCTATACGCGCTGGAATTCTAGGTCGCGCCGAAGGCCCAAAGAGAGGTAGAGGTCGACCTAAAATGACATGGGAGGAGATAATAAAGAGAGATTTAAGTAACTGGAGTTTATCAAAAGAGCTGGTAGTTGATAGGAGTGCATGGAAATTGGCAATCCATGTACCAGAACCATAGTGTTTTTTTTAGACTTCATTTCACGTTTACTAAACCTTTTTACTTTTTATTTACTATTTTAGATTTTATTTCACTTTTATTGAACATTTTTTACTTATTATTATTATTATTTATAAAAAAAACCTTTATTGGACGACTTTTTATTTGATTGGTTATTTTACACCCTTTATATATATATTATTATCATCATTATTAATTTTATTTTATTTTAATTTTGGGTTCCATATCTAGCCAACTCCAACTTGTTTGGAATATATGGCTTTGTTGTTGTAGACCTCATAATTCTCTTTTATAAGCCTACCAATAATAAGCCTACTTCATTCTCTTTCATTCCAGCTAGTATTGTTTACTTATTAACTTAGTTTTCCTTAACTAAGGTTTATTAATAAGTTTCCCTTTTTATTAATTATAACACATGTTATAATTCCACTTGTCCCTATGACAAGCCTACCTATTACACAACATTCTCATTAATGTAATTAATTATAATAGGTTATATTCCCCGTTCATCACATTTTCCCCTGGTTCTTTAACGTTAACCAAACCTTTACTGTTGTAACATCTATTCAATTAATGCCATTCATTTATTTCCCGTTATATACATATATTCATATATGTATGTTTATGCACCAGACCTCGCACATTAAGCCGACCACTTGTGGATGTTGGATTTGTCGGGTGGTTCCGGGCAGACTTCTACCACAAGTTGAACTTAACCTCATGTCTTAATATCGTTATTTACAATTGTACATATGTTCATGCACCAGACCTCTCATATTAAGCTGACTATTTGTGGATGTTGGATTTGCCGGGCGGTTCCAAGCAGACTTGTACCACGAGTTGAACTTAACCTCGTGTCTCAGTGCGGTTACACAATTTCCTAATTATTGTAAATTTCATACAAATTAGGCTTATTTATTCTTTCTCACTATTTCCAAATTTTTACTGTAATTCTATTTACTACCTTTTGGTGTAATAATACTCTTAAGCAATTATCCATGTTTATCGTAAATTCCATAATTACAACATTTACAGTAAATTCCAATTCAGATAGATGATTAATGGGAGCAGGTCTTATACAACAGAAGTGTTCTCAGCGAATTTAATATCAGTTACCACAATTATTCGCAATTTCACTATAACTAGACTTACAATATCCAATTAACAGGTTATTAGAACAGATCTATATACAACAGTAATCCTTTCCACATATCCTAACAGGTTTAATAGTCAATTTCCACAATTATCAATTGTTCAGCAGATTAAATATAACGGGGAGTACAAACGATAAATATACTATTATTTAAGATGGTATAATTTAGATCCACTCACCTAACCGCTTTCCAATCGATGAATCTGATCCAGATCTGTTATTTCATAGCCTTTCTAACTGAATCTATATTCCAAACAACCATAGATTCACAAATCTGATACTAGAGAAGAAGAAAAGAGAAAGAAACCTATATAAACTAGATTCAAAGACTTACCTCTTGCCGATCAAAATTTTGTACACCCATTTGTAGATATATAAATACATGTAAATATATATATATATATATGTAAATATATATATATATATATATATATTCTTTACCTCCAAATCTTGAATCAAAATTTCCTAAGACTAATTATTCTATTTTCTGAAGAGATCTGAGAAGGAAGAAGAACGACAGAGCCTAGGCAGCATCTCATAAAATATGAGATTTAGGCTAGTCCCTACTAGTCTATTTATATGTGTACAAGAAAGTCTAAACCATTGGATTTAATCCCTTAAAATCCGAACCAAGCACATCAGAAAAGCCACGTCACAAAAATAGATCTAAACCGACCGGCTCGAGTCGACCCTAGGGTCAACCCAGTCCTACGTGGGTCAACCCGTGGGTCTACCTATAGGTCGACCCAACCCAAACTGGGTCAAGCCAAGCATCACGTGGGTCGACCCAACCAGCACGTGGGTCGACCCATCTAGGTCAATGCATGTTTTCAGGGACGCTGTTTCTAAATTTAATGTTTTTAATTAACAATGTTTAATAACTTTTTTTTTACTTCTTTGATTTGTTTTATACCCTTTATACAATATCACTAAGTTTGAATTTCACTTATATACGTATATATATGCACACACAACCCTCTAATTATTTAATTCATTGGTAAATGTTTCGGGGTCAAATTCTGAAAAATACGATCTTTTATATTTTCCTTTTTATTACTAACATAAAAATACGGGGTGTTACACTTATAGTTACGAACGCGTATTCAAAAGGAGTATTTGGGTGAGGCATTTGAGCAGAGCATTTAAATTATGATTTTTAGTTTAATTGATTTATAATTAATTAATTAATTATTATTATTAATAAATAACATGTGTCAATAATCTACAGATTAAGTAATTAAATTGTAAAATCATATACCGCTCGAACTAAGTTCAAACCAGCTTCATAATGCTAGCTATTTGATATAATCGCAATGTAAAAAATTGCATCTCAATCGGATCTCATTTGCACAAGTTATTAATTTTATAAATTCATGGAAATTCAAAATTATCAATTGACATTATTTAAAACCTCGATGGACCTATGAATAACATTCATTTGAACGGGTTGTTTGCCTAATTTTCATTTTCCTTATGTTGGGTGCGTTAGAAACAATAACATGCTAAATATTATCACAAGTCCATCCTTACAATGTTGATTTAGACATAGTAACAAAATAAAGTCGGCTGCGCACACAGAGATCGTTGTGCGCATAAAATATTGCAATCTAGTTTAATATATCAAAATAACATGAGGATGTGCTATGCGTACATTTTCATCCTAATTCCTAAGGATACATGTTCAAGATTACATTTATGTTCTAAAATACAAAAATATTAATTTCAAGTACATATTTTATACTTATAAAATAAAAAAAATGAAATTTATTAGGGTTATTAAGGTAATCTGACCAATCTTAACACTTGCATGTAGAACACATGCTAACATTTTCCGTTTTAAATGGCATTATTATTTACAACCATCTAAACTTCGTCCACTAATGGCACTTAAACATTTAATAAAAGTGATTTATAAAAATTACTTATAGGTCCTCACCTTAATCTTAATAGAGAATTTAGAAGTAAGCACATTGAAATAAATGAATTGCAAACCTTAAACATGTTTATTTCTTGTCCTCTTAATCAATAGTTAGCGGAAAAAAAATAAGATACCATAACAATAATATTTTATTAATTCATGATAGAAGTTGACATGTTAACGCATTTGATTATGTTTGAAATACGCATGCAAATCAATATTTTGTGATTTTGCTACTATTATAGGAAATAACAATGAGCTAAATATATTTGATGTATCATACTATTTTCTATTGCAATTGATTTTATCGCTCTTATTTCTTTTATTATTGAAATAGCAACAAGACTTGATTAGATATTTTCAATTGAAATGGTAACATAAGTTCTTTAATATGATTCACAATAGCATTAAAATCAAATTGCAAATTATTATTTACTATATAAATCTTCATTAATGTTACCTAATTTATGGAAGAATAAAAACATACATGCTATTAAGTTAATAGATGCATCTTCAAGCTCAAATTAGTTGAATTCGTATTTACTAATGAATAATCATACGAAAAATGGTAGGATATTTTGGATGGATAAATCTTATTTCATCGTTTATCGTGAGGAATATTGAGAAAAAGTACAGTTGTTTTATGAAAAAATTGGAAAAAAGGTGATGTTGGTGGACGAAGTATTGACTATTTATATGAGAGGATGAATGAGCTAGAGTAGAGTGGGCGCCCTCTTTTAAAATGTGTAGTAAAATTTGCTAACCTAGACTTCGTGACCTGGGCCATACGCCTAAGCCACAATTAATAGGTCATTGAAATATTATATTAGCAGTTAGTCTCCAACTCATGACTTGTCAAATTTACATTTAAATCCATCTCATTCTCTTTATTTGAAATTGTCTTTGGGATCCAAACTTTAGTTGCTTTACAAGTAGTTGTAGAGTGTCTAAACACTCTACAGTTTGTACATGAAGGAGGATTCCATTCATAACATACTCTTTGCCAAACTATATTTCCATCATGACATAAAATATAGGCATGACTTCTGGAAACTTGAAGTCAACATTATTCTCAACCAAAACTCTAGTATAAGATACTCGACCTACATTTTCAGTCACATTATCTAATCTAATAGGATGACCAAGAATAGAGGCTATCCTACTTATGGCTTCAACTGTCCAGTGGTCTAAATCCAAATTGGAAACCTAATCCAGATTGGTATAGTGTTAAGGGATTCTTGAGTTAATTTAATTCCAGGATGCCATCTCTTCATGAACATAATTTTTTTGTTATAAAAGGCCCAGATCTTAAGATCTTATCACAGTCTTCTTCTAAATCACACTTAATAATAAAAATTCCATTCTCTCTCGAAAAAAGTTTATAACTTCTTTTCGGCTTCCAATTTCTATATATGAAATCCTTGAGGAAATTATAATAAGGCTTATTACAGTAAACGTAAAAGACAACGAAGTTTGACCATTTTTCTCTTGCTTTTAAGACTAAATCTTCAGTGACAACTGCAAGCCTTAGGTTACCTCGGTCTAATGGTTCGTAATAGCTAAGCTGGATAGCCTCCTGATGCGAATTATTCTCTTTTATAGCTTCTACCCAGGATTTAGCATGCAATTGATTTATCGTAGAAGTATTTACCTGAGGATTGAAAACAAAATATGGAAAATCTATTTTGGATTCCAAATCTACCTTTCCATGATTACTTTGAGCAGAGGAGCATAGCCGTCTTGCATGTTGTTGGAGTGGAGGATTACCAGGAAGAACAACCGAACGTTGATCGGAATCTGAGTGGAAGTTTACCTTTGCTTGAGATTTGGATTTCTGAGAATAAGCAGTCGTCATTTTTTGAGTTTTCACTCAGTAAGTTTATCACACACACAGTTGAATTCGTATTTACTAATGAATAATTATACAGAAAATGGTAGAATATTTTGGATGAATAAATCTTATTTCATCGTTTATGGTGAGGAAATTTAAAAAAAAAAAAAAAAAATATGATAAAATTGGAAAAAAAGGCGAGGTTGGTGGACGAAGTATTGACTACCTGTATGAGAGGATGAATGAGCCCGAGTAGAGCGGGCGCCCTCTTTTAAAATGAGCAGTAAAATTTGCTAACCTACACTTCGTGGCCTGGGCCATACGCCTAAGTAGCAATTAACAGCCCATTGAAATATTATATTAGCAGTTAGTCTCCAACTCCATGATTAAACGAAATAACTTATCAAAAGGCGTTGAGCTTTTAGGGTTTCTCATTCCTCATTGTTTAGGTAATTATTTTATTCGATTCATCATCATTGATTAAATCATAACAATTTGTATAGATCTGATTGATATTATCCTAATTATATGAAAATTGATCTTTTTTGACTTTACGTTAATTTCCATATTGACTAACTTGCACTTATATGTTGCGATGCTGTATTGTATTCATATTGGTGATGTGTTTTTGAGATTAATACCTGTACATGCATTTGTTTGTTTGAGTTATTATCAATTCAAAATGGTCAAGGTACTTGTGTTGAGAAGTTCTACGAGTTTTCTTATCCGAAAATTATTGCTCTCTATTTGTTGAAATTTAATGAATAAATTATAAATTTTTGCTATGAGGTATTAGCAACCAAGTCCGAGGGAATAATCCCTGAAGGATTGGATGATCGTTCTTATAGTCTTATATGCTGTAAACAGCGTCCTAAAACAGCTCCAAAACAAACTCTAAAATACCTGTTTGAAAAATAATTTTAGCTGTTAAAGTTTCTCTCTTCAAAATAGCTGATCATTTTTAAATAGTTTGACCCATATGGTCCAGTTGTTGCTGTGTTTTAATTATTTAACAAATCAAAATACATGCGGTGTAAAATGTTTTGTAACAGTTATGAAATTTTGGAGCGTGATTTATATAATAATCAGTGTGTTTTATATGAAGTTACTGGGTATTTTGGAAACTGTAAATTCTAGAGTATGTTTAGGAGTGTTTTTGTACTGCCTTATGTTATCATGTGGATATCATGTTTTGTTCAGATGGTTTTTTTTGTTACAAGCAGTGCAAGCTCGTTTCATTTTTCTACAAACCAACGCAGAAGAATCTGAACAGCTAAGTATTTTCATTATACTCATAAATCTGCTATAACATGTGCTAGGTTGACTATATTAAACAAATATGACCACTCGGGAAGAAAATGTGTACCTCGCAAAACTTGCTGAGCAGGCGGAGAGATACGAAGAAATGGTTGAATTCATGGAGAAGGTTGTTAAAGCTGCCGATACAGAAGAACTCACAGTAGAAGAAAGAAATCTTCTATCGGTTGCCTACAAGAATGTGATTGGGGCACGCCGTGCTTCTTGGAGAATTATTTCGTCCATTGAACAAAAAGAGGAAAGTCGAGGAAATGATGATCATGTATCTAAGATTAAGGACTATAGGGGAAAAGTTGAAGTTGAACTTAATAAGATTTGTGATGGAATTTTGAAGTTGTTGGATTCTCATCTTGTTCCTTCTTCTACTACTGCAGAAACGAAGGTGTTTTATCTTAAAATGAAAGGAGATTATCACAGGTTTGTACTGATATTAATTATTGATAGTTTACACTTGATGTAATTACACATATTTTGTATTGTTATAATGATTGTAAATAGGTATTTGGCCGAGTTTAAGACTGGAGCAGAGAGAAAGGATGCTGCTGAGAGTACATTAATGGCATACAAATCTGCACAGGTGCTTCGCCTCAAAAGTATCTTAATTGTTAGCAAGTACATATATTAGTATTTTGTATTAAAAATGATTTCTGGTGCATATGCTTTTTGTTTATGGCATAAATAAGGCTTGACTAATGATAAAACCTCATATAGTAGTTTTTTGTTGTTATTGTTGTTGATGTTGATGAATTTCAATATTAGTGGCATTTTGGAGCACAACTGGTGTTTCAGACTTCCGAACATAATCAAACTTCAAAACTGTTTTGTTTCACAGTAGAGCTATGTGTATAATGTTGCTTTTAAGATGAAGCTCTTATGTATTTGGCTTATATAGGGGGTGGCTATTGAGACACAAAATTAAACACAAAGTGAGAGACACAAATCCTTGACTGTTAGATTTTCTCTGTCTTTCTGTGGAAAGTGGAAATCATGGGGGAATTTAGCAGTTGAGATTTATTGTGTTCGAATCTGTGTCATAATTCTGTGTTTAAGTAGAATTTCCCATACATACATACATACATACATACGTATGTATGTATGTGTATGTGTGTATGTATGTATGTATGTATATATGTATGTATATAGATCGAGAGCATCATAAACAGTGCAACATCCCTATAGCTTCCTGATTTCCATCACACATCACATCGCCATTTCTCTCTTTTTCCACTAACTTTCTCTCTCTTTTCGTGCTAACTTATTTAATTATAAATGAGTGGCTTAAAATGGGGTGCCACCAAATATGGGTGCCCTGGAGCGTGCCTCTACACACACACAAATAGAGTATTCATGAGCTAAATTCCATTGTACTTTACATATTAGGATATTGCTCTTGCGGAATTGGCTTCAACTCATCCTATCAGACTTGGGTTGGCGCTTAATTTTTCAGTTTTCTACTATGAAATCCTCAACTCTCCTGACCGTGCGTGCAGTCTTGCAAAACAGGTATTACTTTTGTTTTAATTTACTGTTGTGCTTTTTAAAGACCTTTGATGGAAATTTTCACCTATTTTTACCCAAAAAAAATAATAATCATTCATCACATAACTGTTAGCATCTCCAATGGTTTGGGGGCGTGTGTGTGTATTACATTTTTTTATATTGTGGAAATGTAATCGGCTTTTGCCCCAACAAAAAGTGTAACAAGCACCTGTTGAATAGATGCTCGAGCTTTAATTTCCCTCCTTGTGTACAGAAAAGATGAGAAATTATGAGCTCAGGCACAAACACCTGTTGAACAGGCTCCCGAACCTTGGGCAACTGTTCAACAGCCCTATTTTATTGCAGAAATGTAACCAGTCGAACTCAAAATGTAATCAAATCAAAATTTGGTACTCTGCCGGGATGATTTTTGAGTATTGGTGCTCAGTTATTGCATTTTGCTCCAACTGTTGGAGTTGCTTTTACAAGTATTGTAATAGTTGGATAAAAAGTATATTGCCTTCTAATCCTTGGTGTAGATTTTACATCTCAATCTAAAAGTGCCGAGTAAAAAAAAAAAAAAAAAAAAAAAAAAAAAAAAAAAAAAAAACGAGCGGGCCTGACCTTCATTTCCTTGATGGAGAATTTATTGTGATCCATTCTTAGAAACATTTCATGGTGTTTTGACGTGTCCTACATAGCATAATGGGATGATCCTTGATCATGTAGAATAATATCTCTAAATGCTTCAGTGATTGTGCTGATTACATGATTGATTCCGCAGAAAGTTCAATGAATGCAGTCTGTAGTCTAATTTGTTTAAATAGGGGGTTGATCATTACATATTTTGTAGGGTGTGTTGTATTTCAGATAGTGCAAGTGATTTGTTGTTCTGCTGGTAAAACGTGACCTGTCTAGATTATATGCATTTTGGGAAAAGAACGAAAAAACTTGAAGGGAAAAGGAAATGATAAATATTACAAAAAAGTTAACTTTGAATATTATGGTTTACTATAATCTGTTTTTTCAGGAAAAAAATACGACAATTTTAGTTTTAAAAAACATACAACCAATGACAACATTATTTACATTTGGCTACAAATTTCAGTATAGCAATTTATTGTATGATAACATTATTACAAATAAAATTGGTATCTGGTAGGTGCAAGATTAAACATTTATCGAAAAGGATCATGCAAAATATTTTAATAGTTAACTCTCTGGATTGGATAATTCCCAGTGCGATAAATTTGGGAATCCAATGTTTTTTGCTGCAAATTTCTTGTACATGAATTATAGATCATTGAACAAAGCCAAGGCGGATGGAATTTTGATTCACATCTTTATTTTTATTTGATGTACTTTGTTTCCAATTGCCCCTTGTTTTCAATTTTGATGATGTTGTAGGGATTTTGATTGTCTTTTTTATATAATATTATTTGAACATTTCGGTTATGGGATATATGTCATTTGATCGCTTCTATACTATTACAAGCTCCTATGCCCTTTTTCAACTACTCTATTCTTGCTCTGTTAAAAAAATGGTGCACAGCTTTTCTATTACGAGATTGATCTTCCTAGCGAATCAGATGGGATATTAGGAGTGATTAAATTTGATTTTATTTTGCGGAGGAAGGTTTTACATGGGAAGATGAATTTGGACAGTGGGAGGATCCTGTTCTCAAATGGGCCTGCAGCAAGGAATTAGGGCACTAATCAATTTCAATTTTTATTTGGGTATTTATTCTACTTGTTTGATGATATTTGATGGATGAGAAGACTGCGTTTAGAATGAAGGGATGCTTGGGAAAATATGTTTTGTTTAATATGAGTAGGAAACATTTTGAATATAATTACTGTTGGTTGAACTTAACAAAACAAAGTAAAAAAAATGTTTTACCAGTTAGGGTTCTACTGAACGTTTGATGGAGGCAAAACGTTGAGGTTTGTTGGAAAAAGCTTTTTTACCTTTGAGAGGTGTATGCCTTACATGTTGAAGTTGTGTGCCTTGGGATATATGTTGTCTCCAACCGTGTTCAATAGAAGATATGTAAATGTCATTTAGCAAATAAAAAAAATCGAGATTAAGAAGTTGTGAATGTTTTTTTTTTTTTTTTTTTTTTTTTTTTTTTTTTTTTTTTTTTAAATAATCTGTATCCAATTTTGAAGTCTACCTGAGGTAATGACTACAAACTCGGTTCTGGAAAATTGGTTTTATAAATTGATTTTTAAGTAGGGCATCAGTAAAAATCGATATTGCAAGGTTGGTTAACAGTTTTTGATTTATAATGTTTTTTCTTTTTGGTAGAAAAAGAGAGAATCAGACAGAGAGAGGAAATACATATTAATAATACTGTGCCTGGGTTTTATTTTTCAATCTTGTTTAAAAGAGAGAATTAGAGAGAGAAAGGGAGAGGAAAAAAAACCAAGGTTCGAGAACTCGGTTTCGGTCTCGGTTTCGATGTTTTGAAATTTTCTTAATTTCAGTCAATTTCGGAAATTTCGACGGTTTGGGATTTATTTCGGTTTCGGTCTTGATTTCGATTGTTGATATTTTTTTAATGGAATGAACCGAATTAAATTTGATTAAACTAAAATAAACTTGATTAAATATGTGATTTGTATTTAAGTAATTTAAATGGCCAAGCTTCTATCTAAATTACACAAAACCCTAACCGACTGGAACACTAATTAGAAGCTTACTAAGCCCAGCTTGAGTTTTTCAACTAAAAGAGAAAATGAAGTACAACAGCCCAAACAGCCCATCTGCTATGTTCCTCCTGTATTCGTTTGCCGCATCTATTTCAAATCTAGGGTTCAGGAAAAGACAAAAGCCGACTTCTTTCAGCACGTGGCTGAACGCAAAAAGGAAAAAAATAAAAATCGACAGTAAAAATCAACTCGAATTCAAGATTAGGACAAAGGCGAGTAACTGTGTATATGATTTGCGGCTTATTTTCCTTCTTCGATTCTTCCTTTTTTTCTTTCTCGATTTTTTTTTCATTCTCTCTTAGCTGTTCCGAAACCGAATTTTTAGCTCGGTTTCGGACCGATTGTCGCCGGTACCGATCCTTTACAGCCGGAATTCCGGTGTGCCGGGCGATACCTCGAACCATGAAAAAAACACATTAATAACACTGCCTAGGTTTTTTTTTTCAAACCATGTTTAAACTGGATGAAGCTTGTACTTATCTACTTCAACTTCAATTTTGATGTTGATTTGCTGTTACTTGTAGTTATCTACTTTTAAATGGAAATGTGTATTTTTTTTTGAAAAGGTAAATCATCTTTGAGATTTTTGTTTATGTATATTCTAACAAATGATGTATAAGATGAATCAATAGGTTCTCATATTGTACAATTTTATATGTGATTTGGTCATATCTTTTGGGAATAAGAATGCAATTTATTCAAACAAAAGTCATTTTTTGTCTTACGGCTCGAACCCAAAACAGTTCAGTTTTGACTGTCCCACTTGAGATAGTGATCCTTGAAGTAATTGGTCATATTTTGTTTGAATCCGTTTTGAATGTTCGCTACCTTGTATTTTAGTTTTTAACATTTATTATTAAATGTTTTATTTTTTGATATGTTCATATAGTACTTGTTCAAGAAACTCACATCTCAATGTCTCGAGGCTTATGCCGTGCATTGAGAGTACAAAACCATCTCAAGTAGACCTTTGCCTTTCAAAACTTAATAAATTAAATATGTTTGGTCTTGCCAAATTATACATGCGGGCATAGGTATGCACATGTTATGAAATTCAATTAGAAAAATCACACGCCTGCAAAAAAACAAGTGTGATGTGATACGAGTGTTATGGCAATGATGATGCCCTTTTCGTGCATTTTTTTAATTTTACAAATTATACATGTTTAACACATTCATGAGACAGTGATTTGCACACATTTAATCACATTTTCGCGTTAGAATCATATTTAGTTAGTTAGAATCATTTTTTAAAAACTTTATTTTACTTTTACGGAAGCTTTTTTTTTTCAAGTCTAGCCAATGCCAACTTGTTTGGTTGAATATTTATTTTTACATTACTACGTTGGACTTTTATTTGTTTAATTTTCTTTATTTGTATTAGTTGGTTAAAAATAATTTTATAAAGAAAGTTTATTTATTAGATCCACATTTAAGTGATAATATTTTTAGATGAGGATTTTGAATTTGTAAAAGAAGTTTAATTGTTAGATTCAATTTTTAAGTTATTAGTATTTATGAATGTTTTGAATTTGAAAAAAATAATTAAATCCTATTTTTAAGAGATACTAATAGTTATTTCCAAAATTATTAGCACTTAGGGGCGTTTTGAATTTTTAAATAAAATTTAATTCATATATCCTAGTTTTAAGGGATATTAGTTATTATTTTTAAGCTATCAGTACTTGGCGATGTTTTGAATTTGTAAATAAAATTTAATTCTTAGATTCTACTTGTAAGGGACATTAATAGTTGTGATATATATAGAAGTGTATTTTTGGTAGTAAACGTCTACATAAAAATGTTTGATACCAAAGAGATTACAACTAGCAATAAATATATTTCAAAATGTTATTAAGAAGACTGATAATTGTCTAGTATGACAATGTGGTGTTAAAACTTCACAAAGTACTTAATAACATCGTAATAGTAAAAGATTATGATCCAAAATGTTCCTCTCCCAAGTAGCATTCTAAAACATGCACTTTTTGATTAAATTGCTTTTAAGATAATGTCTTGTCAATGTTTTAACTAGACAATTTTGATCGAAGTATCAATCCTCTTAACAGCGTATGTTGATTTTTTAATCATACTATCAAATCCAATGCAAGGACTTCCAACATAAAATAGTTGCATTTTTTGAATCTTGGTTTGGTCTCCAACCCCAGTTCCTAGATGAAGTAGTCCTCTATCAGGATGATTTTTTATTTATTTTTGGCGATGTCACCGTCAGATACAATCATAGATAGTAACATCCTCATTGACATTTTAAATTATTTATGGATATCTATCCGTAATCAATAAATCACATAAATATGAAATTTTGTTTTTAGCATAAAACATTTAAGCACTAATGCTTATATTAAATATAGTTTCAATCAACAATTGTTCGTTAATATTTGCACATGAAGAATTATTATATTGATAATTCGATCATTTTATGTACTAAAATAAAATGTAGATAATGTTACATTTGCATTCATATGTTTTTTTTTTTTTTTTTTTTTTTTTTTTTTTTGAAATATGATTTAAATCATAAACGAAGATTCAAACATCGTAAATCTAAGATTCAAATATTCAAGTTTTAAGTTTTGTACACTTTGAAGTTGCGTTAATGTTTGAACTTCATTTAAACCTAGAATTTGTTAATCTCAATTGTTCTGTTTTTATTGTCTAAAAAACTGCAAAACTGGCACTGTGGATTCAAGTGTGCATTGTATGTATCAATATGGTCTCAATTGTGGTTTAACTCGGGCTTGAAGCAGACTGTAAATTGAAGTGTGAAAGGATAGATCCTTCAGGTATTTAAATTGCAAGATATTAAGATTTTTGACAACGATCTTGGTGAGTGTTAAGTTGGCCAGTGCAAGTAATAAGTAAATCAGTCTTTTTTAAAAGAAAAGATAGGATAATTTTAATTTACCCCAGGAAAAAAAAGTTATACAAATGAAAGAGACTTGATTTGTATTAATAGATGTTGCAGGCCTTTTGAACTGTGGAAGTTTAAATGGCCAGGGTGTATCATTCAAAAGACTAGTGCAAGTTGATTTCTTCCACTGTTACTACTTACTAGTAATAATATGAATATGATTGACCAATTTATTACACCAATCAAATTGATCCGAAATATGACTAGTATTGTTGGTAGGAATTAAGTGGTATGCATGAGTACTCGAGTTTGGACAGTTAAAGGAGTTTCTAGATTCATTTAACTCTCATTTTCCCCTTCTTTTGCAGGCGTTTGATGAGGCAATTTCAGAGCTAGACACGCTTGGAGAAGAATCCTACAAAGATAGCACATTGATTATGCAACTTCTTAGGGACAATTTAACTTTATGGACCTCAGATCTTAATGTAAATTTTAAACCCTTTTATTTTATTTATATAGCTTCTTGTTTAAAATATCGAATCTTATGTGTTCTTGGAAAATTTGACCCCTTATTATGACAGGAGGCTGGAGATGAGATCAAAGAAGCTGCTCCATCGAAGGGTGAATCAGAAGGCCAGTGATGAAATAATGGGATTGGTCATTTAATCCTGTGCCTTATTTCTTTTTTTTCTTTTATTTGGTCCTCCCGTCATTGCTCGTATTGAATGTGTTCTTGAAGCCGCTTAAATTAAACTTTGTATCTGTTTAATTCATGCTAATGTTACATGGGTTAGAATACTTTGTTTAAATGGGTTTTTCGGTCATATGTAATTGTTATGGATTATAATGGAATGTCGTACGTGTTTTTGTGATATGCTACTATTAGTATCATCCATTAGGTTGCATATGTTATATATTTTGAGGACCATGCTGTTACGTGGACTGCAATTTCTACAGAGGATTCATATGTAGGGGCCTGGGGTCAGCTAATCCCTCAGAGAAGCTGCTGAAGAGCCCGCATGTTCAAAGTCAGTACCGCACGGTTCCGGGCGTTTTTGGTTTGGTCTTGTAACGATGTCGTTTCTCAAATTCTATCGTCATTTGCGGCTAGCAGTTTTGACGGTTGGAAATGTTAATGTTCTTCTAATTAATAAAATGCATTACTTGAATCTTGATGATTTAAAATGCTTTGTGGTGCATCTTTGAAGAAATTACTTTCTCATTGTTTGTCAGTTCTATCTAGGTGGGTCTAGCATTTGATGGTTAAAACCAAATTGATAATTGAGGCAAGTAATTTGTATAACTTGGGTTTGAATTTTGTTTCCATATTTGGTTTTCTGGTCAATTTTAGTTCTCCATGCATAAAATTCAAACCAATTAACATAAACTGAAGGTAAAACTTAATGCTTTCCTTTGGAGTTCATTTAAAAAAAAACCGTGTTCATTGTTTGGTCGATTCTCAATAGTTATAAACCTATGGAAAGTGTTGTGTGATTTTGATGGTAATTCTCTAATGCATTAATTTGAGAATGGAACACGGAGACAATCAAATTGTTGAAATTAAAACATTCAATTGAAATCAAGAGGTGTTTTAGATGTAGTAAAAGTGAGATGTATCTGATTCACGTCTACACACTTTTATGTGGAACTCTTAGTTGAATTATTATGTATTGATTGTTTACGACAACACTTCAAATAAACCAATTAAAAATAGATATGGCAACAGGGTTGGTTATGATATGCTTTTTGTATCCTAGACCGACCATGGGTTTTCTAAACTCAATCTCAAATCTTGAAAATGCTTTAATGTAGGTCAATTATTAATCCGTTTTTTTACAAGGTCATTACGCTTTGGATTCAAGATAACTTAGGATTCGAGTATAGATTATTATATAGAGCAACGAACAACTAGGTCCACTGGAATAACACTTTTGGATTAACCGAATTGGAACTCGGAATTTGGCTAAGTACGAGATCGGTATGAATCCAAGACAAAGGAAGAGAACTAAGAATTTGGCTTAGTTTCGAATCGGTACCAGTCAAACACACAGGATTTCAAGATTCAGAAATTAACTCAAAATTACGGCAACTCGACATACGAAGCTCGAATCATAAAACCAAGACAACCAACATCAAGGCATAGTGAAAGGTGGCTTACCTTAGGGGTCACGCCCCGGAAGATGCAACCCCTAAGGGATCAGTATCGATCCCGCCAAGAAGGTCAGTACTAATCCCTAAGGTAGGGGGATTCAGGCCCTATTCCCTAGGCTAGGTTGCCCATCTACGTGGGTCTCCCTGCGTGATTTTGGATTGAACCGACTCGTCTCTTCAGCTATAAATATACCATAGAGTTTTAGAAAAAGGGATCTTCTTCTCTTGGCTTCTCTACGTGGGGATTTTACCATTTTCTAACCTCAACTTCTATTTCTTCACATTCTTGTACTCAACTCCGAGCCGAGTTGTAATCTTCCTGTACAAATAATGGATTGCATTAAGTGGATTTAGGACAAAGTTTGTCGAACCACTGTAAAAATCTTGCCTTTTTTTTTTTTTTTTTTTACTTTTTTCTTATATTTTCGTGATTGGTCTGTGACTATGATATGTGATTTGTTGTGATTATTAGATAACCGAGGGATTATTGCAGAGACAGTAGGAAACGATAATCAACTTCCTTAATTGGATTGGACAGAATCGAAGAGCAAGAGGTCAAGATGGAACTATGGGAAGTGGACGTGGGAACATTCAGCATAGACCGAAGGCAACTTATCCTACGCCTCAAGGGATTGATACCAACCCCGACCTTGGGTCGGCACCGACCTAGTGCATATTGGGGGAAACCCCCCAAAGGCTCTGGACTTGAAGCTATTCCAATTCAGACTCAGGATTTGGGGCTTAGACATGGAATTCAGGCGTGTACAGTTCTAAATATTGGATCAGATCGAATGGTGGCTGACCCTGATCATGGAAATTGGGTCGATACTAACCCAACTCTAGCATCTGGAGGTGGACACTCTGGTTTGGATGCTCAAGGCACTTAGGAAGCGAATGCTGGGTTTGGCGATTGGCAACAGCTCGTGAATGATGACAACCAGATGACATATATGATTCGAAGAGCTTTGAGAGGTGGATTATCTCGACAAGATTTGGATTGTTTTGGTCATAATCCGTTCACTCCGAACAATTCAAACTTCTACGAATCCACGGAACTTTAAATTACCGGCATTGGCGGTTTACGATAGGAGAAAGGATCCGACCATTCATCTTATGAGATATATACATCGTTTGGAAGTACAGAGGGCATCATATGAGGTTATGACTAAGTGCTTTCTAGTTTTTCTATAGAATATTACTGCCGTGTGGTTTCGGTAGTTAGAAAGCGGTACCGTTGGAAGCTGGAACAATTTTGTGGAGAGAATCATTGAACAATTCGGGGTTCACATCTCTCGACCCAAATGTAATGACGCTTATTGCCATCAAGCAAAGAACTGGACAGACTCTGCCCAAAATTCTGAGATGATTCAGTGCAGCTTTGGCTTCTATGATCCATGCATGGTTCTAATGGCTGCAGTTTCTGGAATTTTGGATAACTCTGATTTTAAGATTTCATCGGAAAGGGATTCCCCAAGGGATTTTGGTGAATTTTACTTCGAGGAAGATCGATTTATTAAGCTAGAGAACGCAAAAGCAAACAAAGATGCTCTCGAAGTTGACACCATTAAAGACCGAGGACCCTCTGGATTTGACAATGATAAAGGAAAGAGAAATGAAAACGATGGATTTAATCAACAGTATAAGCAATGGAGAGAAACAAAATTCTCTTCATATACTGGTCTTAATGCATCTTTGGAATGTATTCACCAGAAGACTCAAAATCATCTTTCGTACAAAAAACCAGTTAGGAAGGAGCCTACGGAGAAAGAAAGAAACTCTATAAAACAGCGTTTGTTCCATGACTTGGATGGTCATGATACAAATGAGTATCGACACCTAAATGATATTATTGAGGAGCACATCAGAAGCGGACAACTGACGCAATTAATTTTAAATAGGATTGCGGTGACGGAATAGAAGCAACCATCTACCGCTCGAAACAAGAGCAAGTCAGAACCTAGCTCGCGTGGAACATATATATATATATATATATATATATATATTATGGGATACTTAGTTAAAAATAAAAATTTAATATCGAAAAGTTCTCAAAATTTTCTCTCGAAAAAGTGATTAAGGAATTATTTTTATTTAGCTTGGGATATTTGATTTCGTAAATCGTTCGTGTTGTTTGTCGGCTAGGTAATGAAGAAATCCATTTTATTTACTTCGGATTTCCAGCTGATTTTTCCTTTTGAGAATTCATTCGTTCATTTGATGGTCGTAGCATTTTGGAGGCACTGGGGAAAGTATTTCTTGACTTGAGGGATGATGGACATCAACACGAGATTTTTTCAGTGGAGTCGGGAAGGCGATACGATTTTATTTTAATTTTTATTAATCGAACCGAGCCGTTGGAACGAGGTTCAGGCCGCGCCTCGAATAGGGCAAGCGACGGACCGGTAGCAGTCGACTGGGCGGTCGACCGCTCTGCCCAGTGTGACCCGAAACTGGAGAGCGATATATGTATTGCTCCCAACAACCGAATCGTTATTTCCTTCGCTTCCTCCTTCCAGCAGCCACTGAATCCAACTTCCTTACTGTTAGGGATTGCGGATTGAGGATCTTAAGGCAAAACTAACATTAGAGGGGGGTGAATAGTGTTTTAAAGAGATTATGGAAAATTTAAACAATCTTGAATTACTATATGGATCACTCAATGATTATCACACTAGAAATGATCATAAACACAGAAACAATCACATACATAGATAAAAGTAAATATAAAATGCAGAAATGGAAAGAACACACCAGATTTTATACTGGTTCGGATTACTCCTACGTCCAGTCTCATGCAACGCTGGATTGTGCAGAGTTTTATTAATACTAGTATCAATCTTACAACAACCTTGATTCACGGCTACAAGGTTCACACCGATTCCACCACACTTGATTTCACGGCTACAATGTTCACACCGCTCCCTTTCCTTGATTTCAGGGCTACAAGGAACATACCCTTTCCCAAATAATTCCAAAATGATTACAACAGCCATAGAACTCTTGAATAACACTTCAAACAGAGAGTAGTTGATAGAGATTGAGAAGAGAAGTTTGATATAATTTGAGTAGAAATCGGCAGAGTATAAGTGTAGAAATCAAGAAATTTATGTATAATAACGGTGGTATAAGATAGGATGATAATGGAGAAGAAGAAGTTATAAAGAATTCGAATTTAACCTCTATTTATAGTGTTTGAAAGGTTGCAACGTTTCTGAAACGTTCCAAATATGAAAAGACACTTCCTTTGAAAATTGAAAATATGAAAGTTATATGTCGACATGTCCGTATATGTATGTCGACATATGTAGTGTATTTTTATTTTTTAAAATTATTTTTCAAGTGTTTAAATTAATATATATATATATATATATTCTGGAAAATTTTAAAACATAGTGATACATAATATAAACATATTTATAAAATTATACAATATAAAACTATATATATTATAAACATATATATATATATATATATATTTGAAATCATTTTAGAATAGGAGTTTGAAATAAAATTGAAACCAAATTGAAAAGGAATTTGAAAACAGAATTTGAAAATAGAATTAGTAAATAAAATTTGAAAGTGTTAACCGGAGTTTTACATATATACTAGACTCTATTACTTGACAATCTTGAGCTCTTGAAATCTTGATTATCTTGATACTCATGAGTCTTGAATTCATTGATATCTTGGATCTTTAATATTGTACACTCTCCAATATTTTGTGTCCTGCATATACATCGTCCACACACACACACCCCATCCATCTTGATGACTTCCCAGTCTTCATCTTCTTTGGTGACTTCCCAGTCTTCATCTTCTTTGGTGGGTGGTGCTTTGGTGAGGTTGTTGTCTTCGTCTCTGAAAAAAGAAGAGTTTAACCAACAAATGACATCAAAATGCTTCTCTTGATGTTCAACCATTTTTATTTGACTTAATTCGAGATGATGCTGATTACGAAGTATTATAGATAGGATATTCTTGAACGAACTGAGTGTTTCTTCAAGATTATCACTCAAATTGTGAATAGGATTGGCCATTATTTGATTATATAGATAAGGAATGATTAGAGAAGGAGGGAGTCTAGAATAAATTTTTCTGGAAGAAAAGGGTATTTATAGAGGCTGGAATACATTTAAAATGAATAAACACTAGTTGGTTATTTGAAATTCAAATTTTGAACAAATTTGAATTTCTGTTAATTATATGTCGACATGTCATTTTGCACATGTCGACATACCCTAGTCAATTTTTGGGTATTTTGAGTTTTTATTCAATTTCAAGTTATTTCTTATTATATTATATTAATTTATTTAATTCTAATGTGTTTTTACAGTAAATTAAAGATTGATTTGACATAAATAAATAACATTCATTACTACTAGAAAGCAAATTCATTTAAACGATATAAGGAACTAAATACAATATTCGAAAGATAACATAAACTAGATAAGCTTAGACTCCAACGGATGATGTTGAAGATGATAATCCAAGTTTTCTTCCTACTTTTCCAAAGAACTTGTTCATTTTAGAAGACATTTGGGTAAGAGTCTTCTTGATCTTCTTTTGATTCTTGGCTAACTTGACTTGGTTTTTAATAAGTGTTTCTTTAGTTATGGCCCTACTATTTGTTGGACATTCTACACTTTCCAAAGAGGATTCTTCTTCATTGATTCTGTTGGATTTTCTTCTTATTGTTGCATTCAAGATTGTTTATCCTCAAAAGTTTCATAGGGCTTAAAAATGATTGGAATTTGCATAAGATTTATATTTTCCGAGTTAAAAACCTTTCTTGGCACAAATTTCTCTCCTTTGAGATCCACTCCAAAATATTTAAAAATTCGAGTTAGCTAAACTCCATGATACAAAGTGGTTTCTTTGATGAACATTTTTTGTGCTTAAACACTTTCAAAGTTACAGCGGCCCAGTTAATATCATAAGTGCCAAAGATGGCAAAAAGAGCTTATTGGACTTTGAGTGTATGGTTATTGAAATTTGCGAACGAGGAGTGAGGATATATGGGAGAAGGAGGTTGACGATTCTTGCTTTTGGGTGGAAAAAGAGATTTTTAAATTCCAAATGATCATCGCTTTCAAATATGTGATGAAAGGTTTCCAAATCTGTTTCATCAATTTCATATTCTGAAAAATCCAAGCCCGTACTCTTACAATTTTAAATAGTACCAAAAATTTCACAATCCAAAATGATTTGAGTGCCTTTTACGCTACTACATACTTGATTCTCATCTCCTTGATAAAAGCCATGATTCAAATTCGTATAAAACATTTTGATGGCATTCGGGTAACATACTTCATTGTTATCCCAAGCGTCAATCAAACTTAGGACTTCACTTGGATGAAAATGAGAATGAACATCATAAGAAGAATGCCCGGTTAAATTCAAGTTTCATGAAGGATGCCCGGTTAAATTCGCTGATTTTCCCCCTTTGTCATTTAGAGGAGATTTTCGATGCCGTGGGTCTGACACCGATCCTACGCCATAACACATTCTAGCGTGAATGCTATCCGCGCTGTATTCGTCTGTTTGACGCCCAGATGGCCATCAACTTTGATGAGGGTTCTAGTTTGATTTGGTCCGAGGTGAAAGGGACTGCTGTTGAGTTTGCTGACCAAGATTTGGATGAGATTCTAGGTGTTTCCGTTTTTGCAGCGGATTTGGATGATATTGAGATAACAAACATTAGATCCTCTCTCGCATCTTCGTTTGAGCTGCCAATGCTTGGGACACCGGTAATTTGCGACCCATCGCCCGTCTGATTGTGCACATCATTTAACATAACATTTTTCCCAAAGACAGGAAGCATCGACTAGATCTACCCTTCAGTATGTCGAGCAAGATATGCTATTATTGGCGGCGAAGCCATAAACTGGGCACATGTGTTGATGATCCACCTCTCTGAGCCTTTAGCGGGTACCCGAGGACCTACTTCCCTTATAGTTATTTTCTCAACCGTGTCTTTCGATACTTTCAGGTGAATCTTCGCGGGACATCAGCGGTCGAGAAAACCCCAGCTGCCATTGATCGTGTCTCCCTCAGAAGGATGGGAATCCAGCTGCCCATTGCTTCCGCTCTAGTTCCTGCACCTCCCGCTCTAGTCGAGCAATAATAGCAGTCAGTCACAGCCAGCCAGGACAATCCTGAGCTTGCCGCCCTTCATCAGATCCATCCAGAGCTCCGCGAGATTTGTTGGGAGCAACGTCAACAGACACACGAGATTGGGTGTATTTCTTCCTTGCTACGTTCCTGGAGTGGACGTGGCAGAGGATCGAGTTCCAGCCATGGTGCTCGACCTTCTCGTGGTCTGTAGGCGACATCTTTTGTATCTATCGTGTGTATCTTTTCCCTTTTCAGCATTTTATCTTCGTTGTAGTAGTAGTTGTGGTAACTGTTAATGTTGTTGTTCCTGTAAATCGCATGACGATGAAATGGAATTTCATGTGTGTGTGTCTTTCACATTCCGTTGTCATTGAATTATAAATGAAATCTCATTTTCTTATCTAATTAACAACGACCTTTGAGCTGAAAATATACAATTTTGAATAAATTTTAGCGAAGGACAGGTTTTTGCGTTGTTTCGTCATGGATATATTGTATTATTTGTTACCTATTCCTTTTGAGCTAAAATTTACTTTTGAGTTCTGTGTGCGGTTTCTGTTTTCACATTTTTTCTGCGTGGTCGAATTCCTCCTATACCAACATGTGATTTGAATCATTTAAGTTTCCACAAGATATTTTTTTTAACTTTTTTTGCAAATGTTGTTTGGAAAAAATCCTTTCTAAATATATTTTTGATTTACTTTCTTTTAATCTGATTTATGTAAAAACATAGATTTAGGTATGGTGGTTTACATATGTTTAGACTTTTGTTTTGTATAAAAATAGATGGTTTAAATGTAGTAAACCACTAAATTTTGTTTTTATGAAAATCTGATAAGGAAAGTGGAATGATATCAAAAGGTAATTTCAAAAATTTACATAAGAAATTTTAAAGCGGAAATTTATTTTTATGGAAAAATTTCAATTTGTATAGTCATATGTAAAGCGTAAGGAATATTTTGGATGATTTGTTTGCGTCTTTTAGTGGTGCATAAGGGATGACAATGCGTAAAGACGTTGGAGATGATAAGGGAAAAACTGGTTTAGTCATGGAAACATAGTTTTCATATCTTTTGATGATACGCACGAGTTATTAATTAACTCGTTTTACATTTTAAAGCTTGTTTTTAGCCTCCTTTACAGTCTGTAGTTGGAAATTTCAGAGTATTTTGGGACTATTTAGGTAAAATTCCACTATAGGACTGAAAATGGAACATTTATAAGAAGCAATAAAGTTGAATTTCTCCGCTTTGATATCCTTTTTCCGTCTTAAGAGAAATTAATAGGAAAACAGTTTAGATGCGTTGACGTGTTGGACAACAAAATTTGGATGCAAAATTTGCTGCTTCACACTTCTAATCGTAGTCGTGTGAGGGTAATGGATGAAAAATATTTTCAAAATTTGTATTCATATAGAACTACCAGAAAATTTTAGGATGTTTGCATCATGTTTTCAAAAGTGTTTTCAAAAATTTAAATGCATACATATAGGAGGATCCGATTTAGAATCATTATGCATGCATATTTTGTAGTTGCAACTCATTATGTACACTATGTACATGCGCACGTTGGTTGCAAAAATTGAATGTACACTAATTAGTTGTGTAATTAGGATAATTAGGCGTTAGTGCCATGACTTTGTCATTGGTAAAATTTCGAGATGAAATTTCTTTTAAGGAGGAAAGAATGTAACAACCCGAAATTTTGGCGATAATTAATTTAGTTATTTAGTTTGATTTCCAAAAACGGAATTTTCGCAAACGATGAAATTTGACCATGAAACTTACACCGTTGCATTCGTGATAGAATTTTGGTCAACTTTCATGTTTGGAACTTCACGAACAGAGTTCATATGAAAAAGTTACAGACAAAATACAAAAAATGAACGGAAAATAAATAAAATAGAATATATAAATATAGCTATAAATCCCCCCCCCCCCCCCCCCGCCACCGCACTGCCAGGTCAACCAAACGGTCGACAGGGGCGGTCGACCGCTGTATCGACCACTTGGTCGATATAGGCAGCGTGGCGGCTTGAGTTTGTTATATAATTTATTATATCGACTGATAGATCTTTATAAAATTCTATGCCAATAAATGAAAGGCTAAACCCCATTCTCTTATCCATATTTTCTGGAGGTAGCAGCGAAACTCTGCCATTTTCAATCCTTCAATTTCTTCTAAAACATAAATTATAAACGTATACAAATTAGCTTACAAGAACTGGAGAGATTAAATCTAGATCTATGAAAAAGAGGTGTTTCTTTGCTTAGGTAATTTTTATTATTGAATTTCCTTCTTCTTTTCCTATTCTTCTTTCACATCTACAAATTTAAATCTAGTTTTGTGAATCCCCTTTGAAACTAAATTATAGATCTGTGAAATTTGAAAATTTTAAGCCTAAAAGCTGTGTCAGATTTGGAGGTGGATAGCATTCAATGAGCAGAAAATTTTATATATTGTTTATAATAAAATTACATAATTCGTTTGTGTTGAATTTGAATTATATGCCTAACAATTTATTAGATTTTTCTGTTTTTATCAAATCTGAAATATTATGTTGAAAGTTTGATCATAGATCTGTAGGCTTTTTTGTTTAATAAAATTAAATAGCTACAATTGTTCTTAGATTTGTTTGTGGTCATTGTAAACACCTTAGATCTGGGAAATCAGTCACAAAAACCAGTATTAGATTTGTAGTTTTATTCATAGGATCAGGTGCTGATGTGTATTTTATGTAGCTTTGGTAAAAATAAAATAATAATCCTTTTGTGTTTGATATTGTTTGTGGTTTTACTCGATTGTTGCAAAATTGTACTTTTTGTTCTTTTCGACATAAAAGACATTATTTGAAATCCACGAGGAACATAAATAAATCAAGTAAGAAGAGATGTGCAAATTTACATATTTTTGTACGTAGGTTGCAACATCTACCTAAATAAAATATTAACTTGTTTCTTTGGGATTTGAAGTAATGTTAACTTTCCTCTTTTAAATAGTTTGGGCAAAATTTACAATAATTACAGTAAATAACCTTTTATAATATTTTGAATCTTAAAACAAGATTAAACTCCAAAAAGGGTTGTTTTGATCATTAGTTTAGACCAAAACATAAATAATAAATAATAATAAAATATAGATTAGTAACTACGTTAACTCCGCATTTAAATTAGAAATACAAATATATATTAATATTATCTGTCCAAATCTACGTAAATGGCGCTATTATACTAATTAAGTGTTGTTTGTTATTGTGTGTTTGAATTTGAAGTGTTTTCATTTTATGGGAATGAATGTATGGTAATAACTCCTATAATAAATGAAAATTAAACGTTGGTGGTCATTATGGCAATGAACTGGAATTTGTTGTTGTAATAAAAGGTCATAAATAAGGTAATAAGTATTATAACCATATTTGTCTGGGGAAATGTATTGAATAAGATAAATATGCCTAATAGTTACAATTAAATTGGTGTTTAGTAATATGGATTGTAACTCCAACTAGGGAAATAAATAATATATATATATATGTGTTCAAATAAGAATTAAATAGAATTAATATTATAGTAATATTTCGGAGTTACAATAATTAGGTTAGAATTTAAATGAGACCGATTTAAATGGCATTACATAGGATAATTGATGCCTTAGAAAATATGACTGTCAGGGTCGTTAATGGCAGGTAACCTAATTAAAATAATAAACAGAATTAAAAAGGGATTAAAGGGGATTGATTGGCATAGTAAAATCTAAGTCCAATAAGGAAATAAATAATTAAGCTCCTAGGATAGGAAGTTATAGGTTTCGCTTATTTTATTCTAGTTAATATATAATTAATATAATTAATAATAAGGATTGGACTTAGTTGGTTCAAGATGCGAGGTCGGTTCCTTTATTCGATAGAAGTATGCTTTTTTCAATAGTCGGATATATGTACAACTGATGTGAGATATCATTAACCATAGGAACGCGTGACGATAGTTAATTGTGTAGTGAGGATTATTTCCAAAAATGAGGTTTATTTCAAGTGTGAGGTATTAAGTGGTTGTAGGAGCTGCCTCCCGCCCAAAAGAGAAATCTTAGAAAGAAAATAATTTATAAGCTTAAGCCTGCTTTAGGATAAAGGTATGAAGTAGCTAGATCCACTCTTAAAAGGGTATTAAGTGATCGCCTAACTCGCCTCCTCATAAATAAGAAGTATTAAATGGCTATTAGGTACGAGTTGGGTAATCCCCGCCTAGATCTGCTTTCTCTAGGTAGTAAGTGACTGGGGTGAAAGTCCACCTTGGGATTAGATATTAAATGACAGTTAAGGAGGTACCATGGGTCCTCCTATCCTACAGAAAGTATTAAATGTCTAGGGTATTATCTAATAAGGTCAACTAGATACTAACATGAGGGTCCGTCGGGAGGGTCTTAAATGGTGTCACACACCTATCTAAACATGGTATCAAGTGGTTGGTTACTATTTCTCGTCTTATGTGTTTTTTTTGGTATTTGTGGGATTGACGGAATCCTTAAATTAGTAGGAATTAGTAGCTAGTATCCTCTAATTTATGTTAGTGTAGAATAAACCACAGAGTAAGGTATTAAGTAATCGATAGGTTCGCCTTAGGTCTTAAGTGATCGGAAGGATCCACCCTTATCTTATATTGATAGCGAGGTCTGGATATATAGAAATAGTTAACCTCCTTATGGATTAGTGAGTAGTTGGGATCCCGTCTTTTACTCTTTGGTAATTGGTTGAATGGTGGTTTAAAGTTTTCCTACTTATGTGTAAAAGTTCTATCTCAATATTGCGTTATCGTTAGCTTCGGGGTTACTACCTTGGGTATAGGAGTCAGTCGTCATGCGTATATTTTTACAAGGTTAGGTTAGAATTACTAGCCTTGTTAGACATATGTTTTGGTTTGAACAAACGAGATACACTTATGTAATATAAACAGTGCTATACATTTTCTACTCATCATGACTTGTTGTTCTGACCCCCTCCCCCCCCCCTCCTCACAATAATTCCCTGGTTTAACTTGGGGAAGACAGGTCTTAACAGATGCTCAGTTTGGTTTTCAGTTCTCGTTCTCTTATGCTCGATATCGATGTGGCAATATGCTTCAAGGTAGTCAACTTAATCGACATTAGTTATCTCATTTTGTTTCTGCTGTGAGTTATTTTTATTTTACTCTGATTATGCTCATACTCATTATTCGAAGGTACCAACTTGATCTCTAGATCTGATTCAATACTCTGTAGCTGACTATCAAAAGTATTATTTTGTAAAGCCTCCTGCACCTTGAAAAGTTCATCTCTCACTGTAGCTGATTGTTTTGAACCTTTACTAAAGTGAAAAGAAGATCATGCTCTGAGATGAAATTTTAGTCTATTCGACTTGAGTAATAATCTATTCATAGGATTAGTGCCTGCATTGTTAGTCCAAACCTGCATCAAAATGTTAGAATAATCTATTAGGGATTGCGGAATGGACCGTTCAGGCAAAGCAAACACTAGAGGGGAGGGGGAGGCGAATAGTGTTTGTAAGAATTTAAACAAAACTAAAAATCTAAAGTGAACTACGAGATGAATCAAACACCACAAACACAATCACAAACACAGATTTAAACACAAATGCAAAATAAATAGAAATAAAAAAGCAAAAAAGGAAAGAACACACCGGATTTTATACTGGTACAGATCACTCCTACGTCCAGTCCCTCACAACGTTGGCTTGTGCAGAGTTTTATTACTATTTCCAATAGTCAAATACAATCTCCTTGATTTCACGGCTCAACAAGGAGTCACCGACTCCTATCCCTTGATTTCAGTGCTCAACAAGGGCACACCGACTCCTATTCCTTGATTTCACGGCTACAAGGATACACTGAGTCCTCTTTGACTTACAAATAGGGTTTATTCAACCCAAGCAATCACAAAACAACCCTATAACTCTTCAATAGCACTTGATTCAGAGAGTAGAGAGTGTAGAGAGAAGAAGTTTGATTAAAACAGAAGTGAATTCGGCAAAGTATAAGTGTAAGAATCATAAAAATGATTAAGAATAATGGTGAGATGAAAGAGTATGAAGTTAGAGAAGAAGATGTGTTAAAAAAATTCATTTTTAACCTCTTTTTATAGAGTATGAAGGGCTGCAACGGTTCTGAAGCGTTTCAAATAGTGAAAAGACACTTTCCTTCAGAATTAGAAAAAAATAGTTGTTATATGTCGACATGCTCTTTTTGCTACGTCGACATACCCATGTACATTTTTGTTTTCCAAAGCATTTTCAAGTGTTTTTGATATAAAACTAATTCTGGAAATTCTTGAGTAAAATTTTAGTGTTGTAAATTAATATTATATGGTAGAAAAACATATGAAAACATATTTTTAAACTATATAAATATATTTATAAAATTATAAATATATATAAAGTATAAATATAAAATATAAAAAAATTAAGTTTTAAAAACGAAGAAGAACAAAAATAGAGACAAATAGAAAAAAATTAGAGAAGATTGAGGAAAAATAGAAAAACAAAATAGAGAGGATTGAGGATTGAATTGAAAATCAGAATTTGAATTTGAATTTGAACCTTGAGTGCTATTTAGAGTCTTGCAAAATGTAGACTCTATAAATATATTAATCTTGAACTCTACTTCTTGAACTCTTGATTACTCATGAGTCTTGAAATTTCTCTGATCTTTGAATCTCTATCATCTTTATAATTGTACAGTCTTCAGTAATATTTCCTGTATATAATTCCTGCACACAAATATATATATATATATATATATATATATATATATTCTATACAAAATGTGTTAGCATATATTTTATAATCAATGATAATTGAAATAAGGTTGTTGTCATCAAAACTCCATTCTCCAACAATCTCCCCCTTTTTGATGATGACAACCTTAGGTTATAATAAAGTACTCCTCCGGATCCTAAATCCTATAACTACCTATCCTAATTCTATATATAACTCCCCCTAAATTATGACTATACTAGTTCAAATAAAAGGATAATAAACTAAGCAATACAATCAATATTTTTAATCAAGCAAGCAATCAATCCAGACAAGCAATTCAAACAAGCAATTCAAGCAATCAATTCAATAAATCAATTCAAACAAGCAATTCAAGCAATCAATTCAAACAATCAATCCAAGCAATTAATCAGATCAACCAAATTAAGTAATATATGTTAATAAACACTTTTGAACCTTAATCTAATCCTAGAAACTATAAAACTCCCCCTTAATATAATACAAGAGTAAACCTATCCTAAACTCTATTTTCCTTAAAGCTATAATAAGACTTTAATCTGGGCTAAGAAATAACTTTGGTAAGATATCCTTAAAACTATGATATAAGTTAAGTAAAGTGATTTAATCCAAATAATCAACCAATTTAAGTTTTGTTTTAACAAAACATTAATAAATTCAAATCTAAACATTTATTATAATTTCTATTTATCCTAAAACTTTTAAAACTCCTATCAATCACTAATGAAATTTAACCATGTCAAGTGAGTCAAATAGGTTATTCAAGTCAAACTAGTCAATCAATCCAATTAATTTAATCAATCCAAATAAGTCAATCAAATTAATCAAGACAAAGTAAATATGTTATGCATACTTGTTATGAGTGAAGTAAAGTTAACATGTAATGCAGTGTGTTGGTAATAATGCAATATGACATATGCAAAACTATATGAAGTAATATATTGAATGAAATGTAATTTGTGATGTAAATGATTTTAATTTGATATGTATTGTAATGACGTATGATATGAAATAAGATGTGTAATGATGTTATGGTAATAATATATAGAATGATTTGATGATGATATGTATTTCCATAAAAGATACTTAAAGTAATATCTAACTATTATGCATATAATAAATTATTTGAATCAAACAAGGATAATGTTATTTTCTAGACTTAAGGTTAATTATACTAATGAAAGTGATTGAAATAAAGATAAGAGTTTAATTAAAGAATATTCATGATAAGTAGTAAAATATTCGAAATAATTATGGAGTTAAATAATATTAGTAGGGTAAATATCGTAAGAATTGAAGATCTTTCTAAAGAGAATATAAAATTTGTATAATATAAAGTAAGCTACATAAATATATATACATAAGTATATATAAAACTAATTTAAAAGAACTTAAAATTTATTTATGAGATATACATCAATAATTTGATACAAATCAATTTTAAATTTAAACTTAAGAAATCAAAACATATTTATTTGCTAAAAAATCATTTATGTTTTAGAAGAAATCTATAGTTATAAAAACATTATAAAGTAATCTATACAACTTCTTATATTTAAACTACTTAAAAAAATCATGTGTATGTATGTATGTATATATATATATATATATATATCTTTATATTAAGTTAAATATACAAATTTTATAAATCTTAATAGGAATTCCAAATAAGTATTAAGTTACAAATAGTATTTGTGATAATGTAACCCAAAATTGTTATGAAATCATAAGAATAGTATATATATTTTGAAACAAGATATAAGAAAAATAAGTAGGTAAACATAGTTAATAACTAGAGTTTGAACTGGCATTTTCTAATTTAAAAAAATGGAGGGAAGTTTGAAAGTTTAAACTTTTGAAATTCAAAATTTGAATTTCATTATGTCGACATGACTATTTATGTATGTCAACATACATGTGGAAAATAAAAAAACAAATTGTTTTTACTTCTTGGTTTTATATTATCGATTTACATTTCAGGTTTAACTATTTTCTGAAATAATATTAATCTTAACAAACATCCAAAATTTATTTTATTATTATATTAATTTTATTTTAATTATTTTTGAATTTCAAATTTGAATTTTAAAGTTTAAATTCTAAATTTAAAACAAAGCAAAGCAAGCAATACATCCATCCAACCAAAAATTTAAAATTTAATTAAGGCGTACCTGGTTTTTTGATCCATTTCTTTGATATTCTATGAATTTTGAGTTGATCTTCTGGAATTTGATGATGAGATCTACTCTATTGCGACGGGCTCGTTTTTCTGATCAAGCTAGTGTATTCATTTGCTGAATTTGAACACCATATGAGAAAGATATTGAAGATTTAGCAGTTCAACCAACTTGGCGCCCAAATTTGAATTTGGATTTTGAATTTTGAATGAATGGACACTTCTACTACTATATAAATGCCCAAAAGTCATGTCTCTTCATAATCACTTCTCTTCTTCTCCTTCTTCTTCTTCTCGTTTTTCATTTTTAATCATACTTTCAAGAGGCATAACTTCTTCGTTTCTTGACGGAATTGGACGAAATTAGTGGCGAATCGAAGAGGAATTCGAGGAGTACGATCTTGTAGCAGTTTGGGGATGAATGTGGATGGTATTTTGGTGCAGCAAGTCGAAACAGTAAGAGGTATGCATAAAATCTCGTAACAGTTTTTAGTTTTGAATCGCCAACTTCAAACTGCCATATCTCACTCAATTTTGATCGGAATTTGACGATCTACCCATAAAATTGACTGCGAGAACGAGAACTACAATTTGAAAAAGGGTTTGGGATAAAATAGTTTAACCTGTGGATGCAATTTGAAGATAACCGTCGACAGTTTTGGTTTCGCTCTCTCTTTATTCATCAAAACTTCATTTGATCATTACTTGGTCAATTCTTGACGGAATCTCATGAAACCAGCGACATTACGAAGCAAATGAAGAGAAGTACATCATGAAGATAAGTTGTAGATGAAAATCCAAAGTTGTAAATTGATCTGGTACCCATTTCTTTGCTGATTTGTACTATATATATATCCATTTCTTCTTGATGTCTCTTCACCAACCGTCGTTACTCTTCTCCTCTTTTTGATTTCTTTTCAGAGTTTGAATTTTCAATAGCCACCATTTTGGAATTTGAATTACCAACAGCCATGTCACCCATCTTTTCAGAATTTGAATATCCATTAGCCGTAAAACACTTCTTTTCCTGTAAAACAACACAACTTTTCAAAGAATCAAGTAACTTTTCAAATAATTCAAATGACTATTCAAATAATCAAATGACTTTTCAAAATAACTAACTACAATAATATCATGATATATCAAAAATTTCAAAATTTTAAATTTCAAAAATCAAATCATAGTAACTTAATTTTTCAATAAAATTGAATGCAAACTCATCTAATACTGATGCAATACATAAATTTAAACTAGTGTTCAAAATTTTCCATTTTCCATTTTCAAAAATCAGATTATGAACTTTTTGAAAGACCTTGCTCTGATACCAATTGTTAGGGACTGCAAGATGGATCGTTCAGGCAAAGCAAACAATACAGGGGGGTGAATAGTGTTTGTAAGAATTTAAACAAAACTAAAATCTAAAGTGAACTACGGGATGAATCAAACACCACAAACACAATCGCAGACACAGATTCAAACATAGATGCAAAATAAACAAAAATAAAAACGCAGAAAAGGAAAGAACTGTAACAACCCAGAAAAGCAGAACCAATTTAAAATTTTTATTTTGGCAATTTTAATGAATTTTGAATATTTAAAATGATTTATTTTGAATAATAACGACGAGAAATTTATTTTGAACAGAATTAAAACGTATATATTTGTTTGAATCGACGTTAGAATATAAATATTTATTTTAATTATAAAAGGAATTGAAAATGGCGCGGTAGTTTGAAAGTTCGATTTCAAATTTCAAATGAATGTACAGGATTCAAAATAAACCGGATTTTGACGAAACCAAAAATATTAGAATCTATTTGAAAATATCTTTCCAACGAATCCAAAAAATCAAAATTTCATAGCGGGAATAAAAGGTTATTCCTAATTGAAAATTCAGAATAGTCGCTATGAAAAATATAGCCCTTAAAATTGAAATTTTACAAACGACCTCCGTTTTTGATGAAACCACTTTTGTTGGATCTGTGATGTCAAGTTATTGCTAGATTTCAATTTTCATAATTTTTGGAATCAATATGTGAGCGTGGCGGATTTAAACGTGATTGGTAATTTTAGTTTGAATTTAATCGACTGAAAAATGACCGTTTTTCAAATGGTCTCCAAATTTGACGAAATTAGTTTTGTTAGGACCGTATCATCAATAAAAAGCTAGAAATAATTTTTCTGGAATTTTTTAGAGTTCATATGTAGCCCCGGTAAATTTAAATGTGCGTTTGGATTTAAAATATAATGATTTATATTTTAAATTTAGCAGAAACTGATCATAACAGCCGAATTGGATTACGAAACATATCCCATTGTGTTCGGAATGGGGGTATTTAGCTAGAGGCGACAATCGTTGGGTTTGATTTGGAGTTCGGTTGGATAAACATGTATAAGGAGAATTAAATATTATTTTATATAAATATAATATACTATACATACCCTCACTTCAAAGTCAAACCCTAGAAAAACAAAGCCCTCGGTCAAATTAAATAAAATCACGCCCTGCTCTGAGGAAAATTGTCGCCCCTTTCTTCTTGTCGCCGCCGCCGTCCAGGCGATTCCCCGCCTCCCTCCTCCGTCGCGCCGCCTCCCCAGGTCCTCCACGCCCCCTGGCCTCCCCCCTCCCCCATCGCGAATCGGAACCTGCGAGACCCCCTCGTTTCAGCCACCACGACATCAGGCCATCCCCGCCGCTACACCCCGTTCCGCCACCTCCAACCTCCGGAGCTACCCCCGGTGCCTCTCCCCGCCACCTCACCGCGGTCAGTGGGCCCCTTCCTCCCTCATGGATTCGATTTTTAATAAATAGAGAGCAAAGGTGAGATTTTTTTTTAGTTTATTTAAATTAGTATTAAGTAAAAATCTGATTTTTTTTTATTTTATATAAGAGTTAGGATTTTTATAATATATAGTTAAGATTTTTATAAATATAAAGATTTGATTTTTTTTATATAAACCAAAAAGATTTGATTTTGATGTATGAAAGATTATATTTTTATTTACATGAAAGCTTATATTTTTATATAACATGAAGTTTAGATTTTTATATAACTTAAAGATGCGATTTTTATACATAAAGTTATATAATAAAAATATGATTTTTATTATGAAGTTGGAGATATAAAAATATGATTTTTATATATGTAATAGATAAAAATATGATTTTTATCAAGAGGAGAAGTATATAAAAATTAGATTTTTATATATGAAGTAGCAGGCTAAAAACATGAATTTTAGCTTATGAATGTTATTAATAAAAATCAATCATGTAGGATATCGTGTTCGCTTACGGTTGTAGTCGACGAGGTGTTCATCTTCTTTGCTTTGAAAGAATGGAGGAGTGGATCCCAAAGGTGAGAACTTCTCACTTTAATTTTATTTTCTACTTAAAATATATACTGGGATGCAGACGGTGCTTAGCAGCACCCGACACCCATCGTCCACAGACCATGGACGACTTGTCTGTTTGTTTTATTGTGTTGTGAAAATTGATTGTGTGATGTGGAATGGAATAAATATTCTGTAGTTAAAAATATATTTTTTAACGTGTATATGAATAAATATTCATAAACAAATCAGACGATTGTTTATGTATACACATTTGACTGATATTGATTGGGTCGATAAAATTTACACATCGCCCACCTGCATAAATAAAATTCATTATTTGTTGATTGAAACCCCACACGGGTATTGGGATGATATTGGAAATACACTAGTCCCAATGATTAGCTGTATGTCGATCGATTGGTTGACAGGCGGTGTAAGCGTTGAATATTTATATTTAACGCTTATGCAGTGTAGAATGCACTCTGGATGATGGTTGACTATGTTTGGTTGTTGTTGTATACATGTGTTGTATGAAATCCATATAATCAACATTATATGGTAATTGACTGTGTCTAATTCCAGTTCAGAAAGAATGGATATTTTAAAATAACGAATATTTTAAAATAATGAATATTTTAAAATAATGTTCGGTAAAAGTTCAAAATTTGATTTTGAGGTCCGATTTTGGATGGACACGAAAATATTTAAATATATAAAGCCGTGTTGATTAAATTAACGCCATTTTGACGTGAACGATATTCATATCGATTTTATTCATTTTTATAATGAATATCAAAAAGGAATTGATTTGAAAATCTAATGTTTTGAAAATACTATCATTCATATATCGATGATATGGAATATTCAATTTTGATTTGAAATTGAATATGAAGTTGAAATCGTTTTCAAAACAAATTCAAAACGATTTATAAATTATGTTTTAAATGGAAATCGACGAAATATATATATATATATGTATATATATATATATATATATATATAATGGCCTGAATAGAACGCGCCGCGGCAGTTCGCGAATTTCAACCATTGACTTCGAACGGACATTACGGGAGATACGACCGTCGGATTCTCCTAAAACTGGAACCGTTGAGTTCGTATCGAAAAGAGCTTTCCAACGGATATTAGAGATTTGAAATATAACGGTTGGATTTGGATCATATCCAAATCAAGTTTGGAAAAGGTCGCTGCAAGTGCATTTCGATGACCGTTTATGGAAATCGACTGTACGGGCCTTGATAAAATTATCAAAAATATCAATAATTTGTGTAAAATCATAATAAATGATTTGGAAAGAATTAGGATGAAAAATTCCATATTTGAAAAGATAAAAATATTATTTTTTTCGAAATGAACTAGTTATAAACTAGAATTATAAATCCAATATTTTTAAATAAATAAATTGGATTTGAAATGGTTTTAAAAATAACCAGAATTTCCAATATATGAATTGGAATGGATTTGAATCGAAATTATCTTCAGAATATTTCGATATTGGATTCCGTGATCATACGGATATTGTGGAGGAATTTGGAAGATATATATATCGTTATTCCAATGCGATATTTGTTGATTCCAGAATTTGATATTGAATATAAGCCAATATATTTTCTATTCAGAGCCTTGTATTTAATATCAAATGGATTTTTGGGTTTGTCGTGAACGGTGTCTTCACTAATACTGTTCTTGAACCGCGTGTGAAAAGAATAAATCTTTTAATTAAGATTATTGGTGTTTCCAATTAATTAACATTTAATTGGAATTGAAAATGGAATGTGAATGGGGTTTATTGTGAACTGTGTTTTTAACGACATTCGTTCTTTAACCCGATTTACAGTGAAATGTGATTTGGAATTTATAAATCTTTTTATTAAGATTTAACGGGAATTTTCCAAAGTAACGTTTTCCAATTTAATATATTAAATAGGAATTGACTGGAATTCGACTGATAATAATCGAAGTGAACTTCTGTGGAGGAAGACTATTAATACATATGGAATTTAAGAGGCTTTGCAGTTATTCCATTTATATTATTAGTCGGATACGGAAATTGATATCGATTATATATTGATTTGTTTTTCCGTGAAGATTCCAATTAATGGAATGTGATTTAGGTTTATCGTGAACTGTGTTTTAAATGAAATTAGTTCTTTAACCCAGTTAAAGACAGGATTACATGTCTGTCATTGTATTTCGAACTGTATGGTTGATCTCTGCTAAATATAAATTTTTTTGGTGGAAGAGAATTTATTCTCTTGCTTAACACCCTTCTCTAAGACGTACGAGCTTTGAGGTTATATATCCGCAGAAATCAATAGTTCAGTGTAGATTGTCGGTGCGACATGTTTGTGTTTACAAAGTTAAATAATCATTAATATTGATTTTTGGAAAGATTAAAACTAAGTGGAGTTTTAATGAATCTTTAATTAGATTGAAATGGGAATTGATAATTTAAATTATCAAATTTGGAAAATGATCGAGAATGGAGTATCGCCAGTTTTGCTCCTAATGATAGTTAAATCTTTAATTAGATTTGAACGGGAAATGGTAATTAAATTTACCGATAACACCCTGGTGTTAAATATGGAGTATGATCAGTTTTGCTCCATGGGATGAACAGGTTGGAATTGGGAAATTAAACAAATGATTACTTCGGTAATGTGCGCTAATCCCGACTAGTTTGGAAAACCTTAATATGGTTTGATATCCAAAGGAAGATTAAAGAATAAATTTAAAAGAATTTATCTTTGATAAAATTAATGGGAACCTATTCCCTAATGATGTGAATATTTGAGTAAAAGAATATTCTGGATTAGAATGAGGCGTATGTTGTGTTTTTGTAGCACTTGTTTATTATATACGTGAGTTATTCAAAAAGGCCGGGTTTATACCCATTCTGAATAACTGATTCGACGATAAGTCGACGATGAAAACGGTGGTTGAAGACTGGAGGTCTTCACATCGTTTGGATGATTACTGATGTTTTGATTGGGCTGTACACCCAAGACGAGGTAACAAGTGGTGATCGTCCAAACGTACTTGGAGATCGACGGATATGTGAGGACCTCTCTCCTGTATTGGACATATGGGATGAAGAATAAGGTGCCTCCGGTTTCGTTCAGACCTAGAACGAACTCGTAAATGGATGTGTGTCTGACATTGGATTTTATTCTGTGTTGATTGATTTCTATTAAATATATATCTGTTTGGCGGTGGAGAATTTATTCTCTTGCTTAACGCCCTTCTCTGAGACGTACAAGCTCAGAGGTTATATATCAATAGATATCAGTCGCATGGCATGAATTGCCTGTGTGGCATGCTGAGATGCAAATGATCAAGGATTCTGTTGAGAAGCAGAGACTTGTGGTTGATGATCAAAGCACGGCTTTAATATAGCATAGCTTTGTGTATAGCGTTAATTCGCGAGCCTCACACCTTGGTATGAGTTTAAAACGGGATAAGGGAACCCAAGGAGGACATGACTTTTCTTTCTAGATATGGGTGGTATCGGGATTTTGCACGCCCTGACATTGTTATATTTTTACCTATGTGGTTGTTGGATTGCGAGGCGCCACGGATATATCGGCCACTGCGGGAGCCGATGGATATAGGTCCTATAGGACCGAGAAACGTGTGTTCAGGAATTGCCAATCCTCAAACTTAAGGGAGAACCAGCCTTGGAGGATCCAAAGGTCTACTTCGGGAGATCCTAGGGCATTTGCTAGAGTGTCTCAAAGCCGGCAAGGAGTACATCCCTTGCCTTGACTCATGATGGAAATCCAATTTCCAATACGTGATATTTTGGTTTTGATTGTAGAGCCTAGTATGGCGACATAGTGGGATGGGGGCACTATGCCGTCTATGATTGATACATTTATATTTGACGTTGTTTTCATACACTTTACACTATAATAGTATCAAAATTATTTGTTTTAAACGTACCAAGCATGTTTGGCTATTATAAGGTTAAACTCTATCCTCCGGCTTGCGTTGCATTGTGTGATGGAACCTGAGTCTTATAATAGCTTCATTTTTCTAAAAACCATTGTGTTGTTTGTCTTATGCACTGGTATTCTTGGGAGGAAACCCATTCCGTGTTATACGCCGTAGTCCCTTGATTTACTTTATTTTTAAAGTAAAGATTAAATAACTGTTTTAGTTCTCATACCAGTCACATGACTGACCTGGAGTTTATTATTTTAAACTAAACTCTGGGTGCCCTTATTTTCCACACGGGTAGCTAGTGTTAGGTTTTGCAGATTTATATTCACAGGCTCCTGATTTACAGCTAAAGCGATATTCGGAAAGCTCTGTATCCGTGTATTACTTTCAGTTGTGTTTCGTATTGTTTTTACGCTGCTATGTATTTAAATGTAATTTAAATCTCTGATATTTATCAAATGTATGTTATTCATTCATACTCTGTTAAATTCTTGTATTCTAATGGAATTGTTGTAATAAGCAATGAAATGTTCTTCTGTTTGTGTCCCGATGTGGCTTGTTCTCTACTCAATCCGGGCTTTCCTTCACGGGGAAGTTTGGGTCATTATATTTGGTATCAGAGCTTTGGTTTACATAGCTGGAGAACAAGGCATATTAGAACCAAACGAAAGAATTCATCAGAGATTGGATTATAAATATCCAATAAGTATGACTCGTTAGAGATAGGATCAGCAGTATCCTAGAGCGAGTGTGAAGAGTGTTGTTTTAAAATAAAAATGAAAACAAATTTTTGTTTGAAAATTTAAACCATTTTATACGTCTTTGAATATTTATTTTAAATTGATTTGGACAATCCAATATATAAAGATTTTGCATATACGCCTTGCAAACGTGTATTCAAAGTTTTAATATACCGGATAAATATAGAATCACACTCTAGTCGCTCGAAGATCACACTGATGATTGATATCTCATCATCAATATTTGTGTTCGAGTTTCGAAAGTGAGATATCTAATATTTCCAATTGACTGGTGTGATAACCAAAACTAGATAGGATTTATTGTTGGGATTTGACACACAAAATATGTTTTTCATGTATATATAGAAAATTATATGTTTGAAAAGCTAATCAACTAATTGATTGCGGGTTGTGTTGTATGATTATTTGTTAAACTAATAAAACCAATACATGGACGAAAGGTAAAATTTGGCCAAATTGTATCAAATTTCGAACTGAATTGAAAATTATTTGAAATTTCATGCATCATATATATATATATATATATATATATATATATATATATATATATATATGTGTGTGTGTGTGTGTGTGTGTGTGTATACATTGAACAGGTCACAACAAGGAGGCTAGAGAAGAGGAATAAAATTGTATGCCCAACAAATAGGTACATGTTTCCTAATTTATTGGGTTTGAATGATTTTATGAGATGATTGGCTAGCCGCTTGGCTTTTTCTTTTTCTTTTTGAGATGAGAGGGCCTATGTGGTAGTTTGGGGATTTTCCCGGTGCTTCCCGTACAAAGGAGGTTATGGTGAAATTTTTCGAAAATTTAGGGTGTTAGTCAAAATTTTGAAGAATTGGAAAATTCTTAGAAACTGAAAAGTTGAAGAATGAACGCCAAACTGAAAGTTGAGTTGATTCGTAAAACAACTTTCAGCTCCGTTCCTTTTCGAGGACGAAAAGATTTTAAGTGGGGGAGATTGTAACAACCCGGAAATCAGGACCAATGTAAAAATTTTATTTTGGCAATTTTAATGAATTTTGAATATTTAAAATGATTTATTTTAAACAATAATGGCGAGAAATTTATTCTGAATAGAATTAGAACGTATATATTTATTTGAATCGATGTTAGAATATAAATATTTATTTTAATTATAAAAGGAATTGAAAATGGCGCGGTAGTTTGAAAATTCGATTTCAAATGAATGTACAGTATTCAAAATAAATCGGATTTTGGCAAAACCAAAAATATTAGAATCTATTTGAAAATATCTTTCCAACAAACCCGAAAAATCAAAATTTCATAGCGGGAATAAAAATTTATGCCCAATTGAAAATTCAGAATAGTCGCCATGGAAAATATAACCCTTAAAAATGGAAATTTTGAAAACGACCTCCGTTTTCGACGAAACCACTTTTGTTCGATCCGAGATGTCAAGTTATTGCTAGATTCCAATTTTCGTAATTCTTGAAATCAATATGTGAGCGTGGCGGATTCAAATGTGTTTGGTAATTTCAGTTTTAATTTAATCGACTGAAAAATGACCATTTTTCAAACGGTCTCCAAATTTGACGAAATTAGTTTTGTTAGGATCGTATCGTCGATGCAAAGTTAGAAATAATTTTTCTGGAATTTTTAGAGTTCGTATGTGGCCCCGGTAGATTAAAATGTGTGTTTGAATTTAAAATATAATGATTTAGATTTTAAATTTAGCTGAAACTGATCGTAACAGCCGAATTGGATAACGAAACATATCCCATTATGTTCGGAATTTGGGTATTTAGCTACGGGCGACAGTCGATGGGTTTGGTTTGGAGTTCGGCTGGATAAACATGTATAAGGAGAATTAAATATTATTTTATATAAATATAATATACTATATATACCCTCACTTCAAAGTCAAACCCTAGAAAATTAAAGCACTCGGTCAAATTAAATAAAATTGCGCCCTGCTCTGAGGAAAACCGTCGCCCCTTTCTTCTTGTCATCGCCACCGTCCAGGTGATTCCCCGCCTCCCTCCTCCGTCGCGCCGCCTCCCCATGTCCTCCGCGCCCCCTGGCCTCCCCACCAGTCGCGAATCGGAACCTGCGAGACCCCCTCGTTTCAGCCACCACGACTTCAGTCCATCCCCGCCGCTACACCCCGTTCCGCCGCCTCGAACCTCCGGAGCTACCCTCGGTGCCTCTCCCCGCCACCTCATCGCGGTCAGTGGGCCCCCTCCTCCCTCATGGATTCGATTTTTAATAAATAGAAAGCAAAGTGACTTTTTTTTTGGTTTATTTAAATTAGTATTAAGTAAAAATCTGATTTTTTTTATTTTATATAAGAGTTAGGATTTTTAAAATATGTAGTTAAGATTTTTATAAATATAAAGATTTGATTTTTTTGATAAGCCAAAAAGATTTGATTTTTGATGTATGAAAGATTATATTTTTATTTACATGAAAGCTTATATTTTTATATAACATGAAGTTTAGATTTTTATATAACATAAAGATGCGAATTTTATACCTGAAGTTATATAATAAAAATATGATTTTTAGTATGAAGTTGGAGATGTAAAAATACGATTTTTATATATGTAATAGATAAAAATATGATTTCTATGATGAAGAAAAGTATATAAAAATTAGATTTTTATATATGAAGTAGCGGGCTAAAAATATGATTTTCAACTTATGAATGTTATTAATAAAAATCAATCATGTAGGATATCGTGTTCGCTTACGGTTGTAGTCGATGAGGTGTTCATCTTCTTTGCTTTGAAAGAATGGAGGAGTGAATCCCAAAGGTGAGAACTTCTCACTTTAATTTTATTTTCTAGTTAAAATATATACTAGGATGCAGACTGTGCTTAGCAGCTCCCGACACCCGTCGTCCAAAGACCATGGACGACTTGTTTGTTTGTTTGATTGTGTGGTGAAAATTAATTGTGTGATGTAGAATGGAATAAATATTTTGTAGTTAAAAATATAATTTTTAACGTGTATATGAATAAATATTCATAAATAAATCGAACGATTTGTTTATGTATACACATTTGACTGATACTGATTGGGAAGATAAATTTTAGACATCGCCTAACTGCACAAATAAAATTCATTATTTGTTGATTGAAACCCCACACGGGTATTGGGATGATATTGGAAATACACTAGTCCCAATGATTAGCTGTATGTCGATCGATTGGTTGACAAGCTGTGTAAGCGTTGAATATTTATATTTAATGCTTATGTAGTGTAGAATGCACTCTGGATGATGGTTGACTGTGTTTGGTTGTTGTTGTGTATATGTGTTGTATGAAATCCATATAATCAACATTATATGGTAATTGACTGTGGCTGATTCCAGTTCAGAAAGAACGAATATTTTAAAATAATGAATATTTTAAAATAATGAATATTTTAAAATAATATTCAGTAAAAGATCAAAATTTAATTTTGATGTCCGATTTTGGATGGACACGAAAATATTTAAATATATAAAGTCATGTCGATTAGATTAACGCTATTTTGACGTGAACGATATTCATATCGATTTTATTCATTTTTATAATGAATATCAAAAAGGAATTGATTTCAAAATCTAATGTTTTGAAAATACTATCATTCATATATCGATGATATGGAATATTCAGTTTTGATTTGAAATTGAATATGAAGTTGAAATCATTTTCAAAACGAATTTAAAACGATTTATAAATTACATTTCAAATGGAAATCGACGATATATATATATATATATATATATATATGTATATATATATATATAATGGCCTGAATAGAACGCGTCGCGCCGCGGCAGTTCGCGAATTTCGACCATTGACTTCGAACAGACATTACGGGAGATCCGACTGTTGGATTCTCCTAAAACGAGAACCATTGGGTTCGTATTGAAATGAGCTTTCCAACGGATATTAGAGATTTGAAATATAATGGTTGGATTTGGATCATATCCAAATCAAGTTTGGAAAAGGTCGCTGCAAGTGCATTTCGATGACCGTTTATGGAAATCGACTGTTCGGGCCTTGATAAAATTATTAAAAATATCAATAATTTGTGTAAAATCATAATAAATGATTTGGAAAGAATTGGGATGAAAAATTCCATATTTGAAAAGATAAATTTTTTTTCTTTTGAAATGAACTATTTATAAACTAGAATTATAAATCCAATATTTTTAAATAAATAAATTGGATTTGAAATGGTTTTAAAAATAACCAGAATTTCCAATATATGAATTGGAATGGATTTGAATCGAAATTATCTTCGGAATATTTCGATATTGGATTCCGTGATCATACAGATATTGTGGAGGAATTTGGAAGATATATATATATATATCGTTATTCCAATGCGATATTTGTTGATTCCAGAATTTGATATTGAATATAAGCCAATATATTTTCTATTCAGAGCCTTGTATTTAATATCAAATGGATTTTTGGGTTTGTCGTGAATGGTGTCTTCACTAATACTGTTCTTGAACCGCGTGTGAAAAGAATAAATCTTTTAATTAAGATTATTGGTGTTTCCAATTAATTAACATTTAATTGGAATTGAAAATGGAATGTGAATGGGGTTTATTGTGAACTGTGTTTTTAACGACATTCGTTCTTTAACCCGATTTACAGTGAAATGTGATTTGGAATTTATAAATCTTTTTATTAAGATTTAACGGGAATTTTCCAAAGTAACGTTTTCCAATTTAATATATTAAATTGGAATTCGACTGATAATAATCGAAGTGAACTTCTGTGGAGGAAGACTATTAATACATATGGAATATAAGAGGCTTTGCAGTTATTCCATATATATTATTAGTCGGATACGGAAATTGATATCGATTATATATTGATTTGTTTTTCCGTGAAGATTCCATAATTAATGGAATGTGATTTGGGTTTATCGTGAACTGTGTTTCAAATGACATTAGTTCTTTAACCCAGTTAAAGACAGGATTACATGTCTGTCATTGTATTTCGAACTGTATGGTTGATCTCTGCTAAATAAATATCTGTTTGGTGGTAGAGAATTTATTCTCTTGCTTAACACCCTTCTCTAAGACGTACGAGCTTAGAGGTTATATATCCGCAGAAATCAATAGTACAGTGTAGATTGTCGGTGCGACATGTTTGTGTTTCGAAAGTTAAATAATCATTAATATTGATTTTTGGAATGATTAAAACTAAGTGAAGTTTTAATGAATCTTTAATTAGATTGAAATGGGAATTGATAATTTAAATTATCAAATTTGGGAAATGATCGAGAATGGAGTATCGCCAGTTTTGCTCCTAGCGATAGTTAAATCTTTAATTAGATTTGAACGGGAAATGGTAATTAAATTTACCGATAACACCCTGGTGTGAAATATGGAGTATGATCAGTTTTTCTCCATGGGATGAATAAGTTGGGATTGGGAAATTAAACAAATGATTACTTCGGTAAGGTGCGCTAATCCCGACTAGTTTGGAAAACCTTAATATGGTTTGATATCCAAAGGAAGATTAAATAATAAATTTAAAAGAATTTATCTTTGATAAAATTAATGGGAACCTATTCCCTAATGATGTGAATATTTGAGTAAAAGAATATTCTGGATTGGAATGAGGCGTATGTTGTGTTTTTGTAGCACTTGTTTATTATATATGCGAGTTATTCGGAAAGGTCGGGTTTATACCCATTCTGAATAACTGATTCGACGATAAGTCGATGATGAAGACGGTGGTTGAAGACCGGAGGTCTTTACATCATTTGGATAATTACTAATGTCTTGATTGGGCTGTACACCCAAGACGAGGTAATAAGTGGTGATCGTCCAGATGTACTTGGAGATCGACGGATATGCGAGGACTTCTCTCCTGTATTGGACTTATGGGATGAGGAATAAGGTGCCTCCGGTTTCGTTCAGACCTAGAACGAACTCGTAAATTGATGTGTGACTGACATTGGATTTTATTCTATGTTAATTGATTTCTATTAAATATATATCTGTTTGGCGGCGGAGAATTTATTATCATGCTTAATGCCTTTCTCTGAGACGTACGAGCTCAGAGGTTATATATCGATAGGTATCAGTCGCATGGCATGAATAACCTGTGTGGCATGCTGAGATGCAAATGATCATGGCTTCTGTTGAAATGCAGAGTCTTATGGTTGATGATCAAAGAAAGGCTTTAATATAGAATAGCTTTGTGTATAGCGTTAATTCGCGAGCCTCACACCTCGGTATGAGTTAAAAACGGGATATGGGAACCCAAGGAGGACATGACCTTTCTTTCTAGCTATGGGTGGTGTCGAGGTTTTGCACGCCCTGACATTGTTATATTTTTACCTATGTGGTTATTGGATTGCGAGGCGCCTCGGATATATCGGCTGCTGCGAGAGCCGATGGATATAGGTCCTATAGGACCGGGAAACGTGTGTTCAGGAATTTCCATTCCTCAAACGTAAGAGAGGACCGGCCTTGGAGGATTCAAGGGTCTACTGCGGGAGATCATGGGGCTTTTGTTAGAGTGTCTCGAAGCCGGCGAGGAGTACATCCCTTGCCTCGACTCAAGACGTAATCCAATTTCCAATACGTGATATTTCGGTTTTGATTGTAAAGCCTAGTATGGCGACATAGTGGGATGGGGCACTATGTCGTCTATGATTGATACATTTATATTTGAAGTTGTTTTCATACACTTTACACTATAATAGCATCAAAATGATTTGTTTTAAACATACCAAGCATATTTGGCTATTATAAGGTAAAACTCTATCCTTCGGCTTGCGTTACATTGTGTGATGGGACCTGAGTCTTATTATAGCTTCATTTTTCTAAAAAGCATTGCGTTGTTTGTCTTATGCACTGGTATTATTGGAAGGAAACCCGTTCCGTGTTATACAGCGTGGTCCCTTGATTTACTTTATTTTTAAAGTAAAGATTAAATAACTGTTTTAGTTCTCACACTAGTCACATGACTGACTTGGAGTTTATTGTTTTAACCTAAACTCTGGGTGCCCTTATTTTCCACACGGGCAGCTAGTAGTTGGGTTTTGCAGATCTATATTCACAGGATCCTGATTTACAGATGAAGCGATATTCAGAAAGCTCTGTATCCGTGTATTACTTTTAGTTGTGTTTCGTATTGTTTTTCTGCTGCTATTTTAAATCTCTGATATTTATCAAATGTATGTTATTCGTTCATACTCTGTTATATTCTTGTATTCTGATGGAATTGTTGTAATAAGCAATGAAATGTTCTTCTGTTTTTGTCGCAATGTGGCTTGTTCTCAACTCAATCCGGGCTTTCCTTAACGGGGAAGCTTGGGTTGCTATAAGGACACATGGATTTTATACTGGTTCGAATCACTCCTACGTCCAGTTCCTCACAACACTGGATTGTGCAGAGTTTTATTACTATTTCCAATAGTCAAATACAACATCCTTGATTCACGGCTCAACAAGGAGATACCGACTCCTATACCTTGTTTTCACGACTCAACAAGGGCACACCGACTCCTATTCCTTGATTTCACGGCTACAAGGATACACCAATTTCTCTTTGACTTACAAACATGGTTTATTCAATCCAAGCAATTACAAAACAACCCTATAACTCTTCAATAGCACTTGATTCAGAGAGTAGAGAGTGTAGAGAGAAGAAGTTTGATCAAAACAAAAGTGAATTCGGCAGAGTATAAGTGTAAGAATCATAAAAATGATTAAGAATAATGGTGGGATGAAAGAGTATAAAGTTAGAGAAGAAGATGTGTTAAAAAATTCGGTCTTAACCTCCTTTTATAGAGTATGAAGGGTTGCAATGGTTCTGAAGCGTTTCAAATAGTGAAAAAACACTTCCCTTCAAAATTAGAAAAAATAGCTGTTATATGTCGACATGCTCTTTTTGCTATGTCGACTTACCCATGTACATTTTTGATTTTCAAAGCATTTTCAAGTGTTTTTATATAAAACTAATTCTGGAAATTCTTAAGTAAAATTCTAGTGTTGTAAATTAATATTATATGATATAAAAACATATGAAAACATATTTTTAAACTATATAAATATATTTATAAAATTATAAGGTTTTAAACTATATATAACGTATAAATATAAAGTATAAAAAATTTAAATTTGAAAAACAAAGAAGAATAAAAATAGAAACAAATAGCAAAACAAAATAGAGAAGATTGAGGAAAAATAGAAAACAAAATAAAGGGGATTGAGGATAGAATTGAAAATCAGAATTTGAATTTGAAACTGGAGTGCTATTTAGAGTCTTACAAAATCTAGACTCTATAAATATATTAATCTTGAACTCTTGAACTCTAACTCTTGAAATCTTGATTACTCGTGAGTCTTGAAATTTCTCTGATCTTTAAATCTCTATCATCTTTATAGCTGTATAGTCTTCAGTCATATTTCCTGTATATAATTCCTGCACGCACACACACATGCACACACACACACACACATATATATATTCTACACAAAAAGTGTTAGCATATATTTTATAATCAATGATAATTGAAAAAAGGCTGTTGTCATCAAAACTCCATTCTCCAACATAATTTGCATGTGAAATCCAAAAATTTAAAAAAAAAATGAGGACTTCCCTTTGTTAATGACATCATCAATCCCCCTATTAAGCAGGAGTGGGTAGTGATCAGTAATAGAAGGATGTAAAATATGAAAGAAAGATTTAGGCAAAATATTATAGAATTAAGAATTGACAAAAATATGATCTAGTTTGCGTACAGTTGGATCATTAGTATGACTTTTATTTAAGCAAGTGAAATCAAACCCATAGCTTTCAAGAGGAATAAGATTACATTTAATTAATGCCTGATTTAGAGGAACTATATCATTCAAAGATAGTGCACAACCTCCTAGCTTTTGAAGTGAAGAGTACATGCAATTAAAATATCCCCTATTATCCAAGGATCAGATGAAATAAAATATTTGAGTTTTAAAACATTTTTAGTATGATCCGGGTGTTCATTGTGTCAGACAATAAATTTAGTGCGAAAATATATTTTCAAAAGTTAATTAAGTTGCAAACAATAATATAAAATGTAAATATTGACTGAGCGATAAAATATTTTTAATGTGATTGACATTCTTTTATGTTATAATAATGTATTTTATACAGATTTAACTACGTAGTTTGAATAAATGAAATGTAAAATAAGAGTTTTAATTAAAAATGTAGATTTTAATGTGCTTACATTAAAAATAATGTTTAATTTATTGAAAAGATCGCATATGTGCTTGTTACAATTTTTGTAAGTTGAAATAATTATAAAATCCAAAAAAAATTGTGTTAGATAATGTAATATGATGCAAAACTTGGGTTAATAAGTGTTAATGTTAACATAATTAAGCCTAAAATGTAACATACTTAAGCTAATAAAGGGCATGTGGGCTCTAATCCAGTCCATTAACAAAGGATCTAGAGAAAAAGAAAGTAGCATACTTTCATCCTCATCAAAATAAAGAGGATGTTTCTCTTTAATTTCCCTAGGTAGACTATCACCATAGGATATTAAAGAGAAGCGAAGAGTGGGAATCCTATTCTGACTAGTGCCTACTTTTGTGAGCTTGAGATCTAATGAGATTATTATGTGAAAACTCTTTGGTTGCAAGTATAGGTCAGGTGAGACTTGAATTGTCTATTATCTTATTGTCATGTGTAGCTATTGGTAGTCTTTTATCACTCATACTCTACTTTTGTCTGACTCGAGATTTTATGTTTCCCCTTATTACCTTAAGTTACTCATCGACGATGCTGATGAGAAGACTGAGTACTGGTGACAAGGTTGTGACGATGATGATGTGCAGCGACGAGTAGGAGGATGGCGTACTATTATTCTTACTATATCTATTTGGACGATTTATGCTATTCATCTTGGTATACTCTGACGAGGGATGCAGTGAGGCTTAATGTATTCAAATATTCAGTTACCGAGATGTTTTGTACTTGATATTCTGAGATATTATAGAGATGATATTTCCTGCTTTGTTATGCTTTAGTACTATATCTTGTTGTATATTTTATTATTATATATTCCATGCGTTGTAAGTTAGCTGTTTTGGTTTACTTTCCTCGATGATCATCCTATATTAGCCTGGCACGTCAAGCAGCGCTCCTTTCCTTTAGTTTAGTGCAGAAAGCATGAGGCAGTCATCATAATACTTCTCCCGTCATATTCTAATCATCTTGTTCAAGCAGACTAGCTTATGTATTTTATGTACTTGGGTCAGACCGAGTTATTACAGGTTAAACACCTGCTATTGGTATCTGCTTAGTTTTCTTCTATTTTGGTTTATCTTATTATCTTTTGATGCTTAGGTTTGTTTTGTATTATCGTCTTGTATTGTACTTGTGTAACTTCGATATGCACTTATTCTTTTAGATTTGTTGTATATATGTGGTTAGTATAACTAGTCTCTTATGTGTCACTATGTATTGTACCTTTGATGTATTTGTATATAGCTGTATCTATTGTATTGTGATCTATGTTTTTTGTTGTTGGTATGTTGTGCTCTAGATAGATCCATTAGCCACTTAGTATTGTATTAAGCTAGAATTGAGTTTGTCGATCAATATGAGGTATGAAAAAAAAGCATTAAATCAATGTATTCGATACTTTTTTAACTCAAGACTCAAGGGTGCTCATTCCTAGCCAGCCCTATTCTCTACACGAGCAAACAATATTACTTAGTAATACTTTTTGTTAGTATATGTCTTGGAATGGGGAATCATAGCTTGGTATTAGAGCCGAGTCTAGAATAAAGTATGATAAACACAAAGTAGAACTGTATATTAATACAACAAAGTATAATATATGTGTTAACATAGCCTTTAATCATCGTTTTCTTTGGTCATGTCTTCAACCCTTCGCATTCTTAGGAGTATATATAAATTGGGAATACGTCTAGGAATGTATTTCGATTTTTTAGTATTCAATATATTTAATTAAATTAATAATATCTTACCATTATGAAGAATCCTTATGTTATCTTATCCTTCAGCTTATGGCTGAAAAGGATTATGGTGATAGTTATGGTGCTAGGCAGTCCAATGGACCATATCCAAACGGAGTCCATATGTCGACCAACTAGTTCATGGAGCTATTTTGTAGTACTCAGCCTCCAGGTTATACTCATTCATCCCCTAATCGTAGGAAAGAATTGATGCTTCATCTAAATCTCTTTTGAGGAACTTGTTGAATAAATGCTTCTCCTTGAAGCAGTCGAGAAAGGGAAGGGTAGTCATAATGAATTAGAAGTCTATAAGAATCTAAATAAAAAGAGGTTTCCTATCAATATAACCAAATACCTTTGCCTAACATGAAGAAGTAGGTCGGTGTTAGTTCCCATTCTGATGTGGCATTTCTTAGGTGAAAGACATGCTACAACTGTAGATCTAGTGATCATTTCTTCAGAAAGTGTCCCAAACTTCTCACTCGTTGTACTTGTAAGCAAAAGGGGTATCGGTCTACATCGCTCCCAAGGGTCCTAATCTAGGAAAGCTCAGTATTATCAATACTTCTGGTGAATCTTCTCAGCCCGAAGGTACCTTCTCTTTTACTCTTGAAGGTTCTATCTTATTTCACTATTCGTTCTATTTGTGTACTCTTTAATACAGACGTGTAACATTCGTTCGTACCGAAGGAACATATATATAATGTTATCTCGATTTTCTTTGAAATGGCGACTTCGAAAATGGCGATTTGATGGAGAATTCTTCTACTTCCCTCTTCTCCTTCGCATCCTCATCTTTTCCTCCTCTTCCATCCAAACCCCCACCTCCTCTCTTCTCTTTTGTCTTTTCTCAAGGATCTACTCCTGATGCAAATCGTGCTGCTGAATCAAATGATCCGAAGCAGGATACGGTCAATTTGGATCCAGATCCAGGTTCAGATCCACCTCTTGCTAATGGATTTGCTGCTAAGGTCGATTACGCATCTCTTTTTAAGGCTCTACCAAGAAACTCTAGTGTGTATCAGTTGATTCATTTCGATATTATAAAAGATGGTAAACCTAAGTTTCTTCCAGGTATCGTTAAGAATGAGGGTCTAAAATTTTAGAGTGATTACCTGGTTGGATTTTTCTTAGATGGTACGCTCTCTTATCTCTCCATGGTTAACTATATTAAGCGTTTTTGTAAATTACAAGGTGATTTCAATGTAAAATCGGATGGAGTAAATTTCTTCTTTAAATTTTCTAATGAGCATGATAGACAGAAAATCCTACAGTCTGATCCGATCTTTATCAGAGGTAAAATGTTTATGTCAACGAAATGGGATCTTGCTATTGGTAATTCACAATTACAAATTAATAAGGTTTCTATCTGGATAAATTTTTATCATATTCCTATGATTCTTTGGACATTAATTGGAATTAATTGGCTTGTATGTCATGTCGGGAAGCTTATATGTTTCGATGGTAGTAATGAACGAATGCAACGATTAGGTATGCAAAGGTGCTTGTGGAAATCTCACCTGATTGTGATCTGCCTGAGTTTACAGCATTAGATGGTTTAGGTGATTGTCCATTGGTTAAACTTTCATACGACTGGAAACCTAATATTTGTACTATTTGTAAATGCTTTGGCCACAAAACAATTGACTGTGATCACTATATAAGAGATGAATTGTTTGATGATATTCATTTTGAAAATTATTGTGAGGTGAAAGATGATAGTGATAAGTTTAGGAGAAGGGTAAATGTTGATACTGGTTATAATAAAGTTAACACACGTAAGAAGATGATATGGAGGAAAAAAGTAAACGAAGATAAGGATATAACTGCTGATGTGAATGATGCTTGTATAGACAGAGTAGACGGGACTCAAGTGGATAAATCAAACGATAATTCAGGTGTTCATAGTTGTGAGGTGAATATTGCTGGAGAAGAGAACAATAATAAGCAAGAGGGTTTGGACGATAATCAAAGCAATTTTTTCGACGTTATGAATAATCGTGAGCAGGTAGCAAGGCACTCAGATATTAATGCATCTGTTAATGGTATGACTAGTACATGAATGTTGGTTAAGTCTTCTAGTGTTGAAGTATAAAAATCCTCATCTCCTTCTAATTCTTCACCACCTGATTCTTCAACTATCGACTCTGATACAAAATTCCTATCTAAGAGTAGTAAGAGGCACAAGAAAAGAAAAAAGGCAGTTGAATGTTGATGAGGTACTTCAAAGAACTGAAAACTTACAATCTTTTTCAAGACATACAAGAAGCAATCCATCACAGGTTGTTGATCCTATCCTGTAATAAGTTTTGTACTGTGTTATAGTTTGGTTGCACATATGGAAATCAGTAGCTCATTTCATAGTAAGTTTACTATTTGTAGTTGCTTCAATAAAGTGATTTTGTACATACGGAAGTTAGCAATTATGTTTCGACATAGTCAGTTCAATTTTGGGCAGTAAAGTGAGTATGGGAGTGTGATGCAGTATTGTATATGGTAATTGAGGTAATTTTGGCTATTGGAGTTTCTTCTATGCAATGGGTTTGAGATGTCTTACTGTTTTCTGTAGCTTGTGAGTTCAAGTAGGTTAGCATTACATGTGATTTGGAGCATTATTGGATTTCGTATAACTGGAATTTGTCTTGGAGCATCAATGTGATCAGCAGTGTTGAGTTTTTTTTTGGGTTTCTTTTGTATTAGCCTTGGTTTTTTTTCTCAACACTGTTGTGTTGAGTGACTTGAGTAAGCTTTACTATTTGCATAGTTAGTGTATAGTATGTGATGTATTGTTGTAACTCCTTTGTAATTGTTTCTTAGTGTTAATAAATTTTACTTGCCTTTCAAAAACATATATGTAATGTTCCTTTATATTTGTCTAGCTTTATGACTTCCTTATTGATTGCGAATCCTATTAGAGAGTTTACAACATCGTGTATGCTTTATGAAAATATTGAGACCGTCCTATATGGTTTCTTTTTTTGTGTGAATTAGCATCCAATTCACAGTCTTGTTCATGATACAACTTTGGAAATTGATTGGTTCATTCGATGTGAATCCCGAATCCTACATTCAGAAAGAATCTTTTATCTTGAGCATCTCGATTAGGTTAATCAGTTATCTCTTGTACTTCGGGACGTCTATTATAATCTCAAAGCATCCTTATTTTCTCTTGAATCTCAAAATGATGATGATATATCTCAAATTTTTGTTGTTTGTAAATTTTCTTTTGTGTTTGGGCCTGTTTTGGGTTTTCCACCCAAACGTGAAGTTGAGTTTCATACCGATATCATTTCGGTGCATAGCCTTTTAGTTATCCTCCCTGGAGGATGTCTATCAAGATGAATGAGGAACTCAAGAAGTATTTGTTGGGACTAGAACCTTTATCTCTTTGAGATATTCGTGAGCTTCCCCCACATCAGTCCTCCTATTCAATTGTTTAATATTGAAGCTCGTCATAGTCTATTGGATTATATTGTTGATACTCAAAGACAAGATCCAAATAAGCCTTGTAAATCAAAATCCTGTAATGGAAAATAAGCGGTATAAAAAATGAATTACTAACCAAGATAATAAGTTAAGACTTATATCGGGATAATAAGTGTGAATAATTTAGAATTATGACTATGCAGCGGGAACTTGTCGATTATTTTAGCTTAGCACGAAATTTGACAATCTATACGGGGGATTAATTGGAGGACATATACATATATATGGTTGATAAGTTATTAAGAATGAATTATTTGGTTGTATTTATTTGGGAACAAAATAAATGAATGTTAGTGATAATAGAAACAGTCTAAGCCCACACGACTCGGCCCATAGCGTGGTTTAATAACCCAGAAGCATTGCCGAAACTCTTAGTACTCAAGCCTAGATGGAGTCGTACAAGAACAGTCACCCCCGCTCGACCAAACTGCTTAAATTTTTCTAATTGTTCAGGGGTCAGTATAGCCTCTACACTAAATTCGTATCCCATAATACTACTCCTAGGGTTGGTGCATTTTAACCCTTCCACAAAATTTCATATCCTAAGTTATGACTCTCGAGGTCTGTATATCTCCTCCACAACATTTCGTACCCTGCTTCACTCCCTTGGATTTTGCGTCCCTATTACTTCAAGGGATTTCATATCCCATGCATCCACTTCCATATTTGATATCTCGATCTACCTTCAGGAATCCATATTCCACAATCTAGCGCCCCTAATTTTTATCCTGCCTCTTTCTATATTTCGTATCCCGAAGCTCCAGGATATGAAGGAAATCGAAGAAACAGAGTTCAATGAAGTGTAAAAGCTTCAAAGCTAGAAATTAAGTAGTCGTATCGGTACCGATCTCGAGATTGGTACCAACCCTGGGGTACAAAGTGTGGGCATAGGCCTCATGTCCTACCTGCTCCACTTCCTCCACCTCTCCTATAAGTACCTCTCAACCTGCAGCGTAAAAAAGGTTAGCTCCATGCTCTTTGAACACTTTGGGAAGAAGGAGACCTTCCTACAAGCTATCAAGCATACTCCATCACTCTGGAAAGAAGAAGCAAGCTACTTCTTAGACACTTGGACCATTTTGGGCGGTGTAGGCGTTTCAAAAAGTAGGAACTGACATCCATTTTGGATACACTCAAACCTTGTTTCCACCATTGGCATTGTCGTGATATGGAACTGTTGTTCCCACCATTGTAAACTTGTACAAAGAACATAATAAAAGAGAAAAGCCATTCAAAGTGGACGTAGGCCTTTGTGGGCTGAACCACTATACATACTGTGTCACTACTTTCCTACATTATTTCATTTTGGATGTTTGGTTTCATTGTCTTAGACTCGTTGGGTGTTGCATCAATATTTGCACATCGACATTCTAGTGCTTTCATTGAGATAATCTAAATACTTCATCTTCCTACTGTTCGTCTATCGAAACTCAGAAGCGCTACTTAGGTTTTCTTAGACTTACCAACCAATTTTACCAATAATGGTGATCAAAAGAAAGACTATTATGGCCGAACCTTCTACGGTTGACCCTGACTCGGAAAACCCTCCTAAGCCTCAACTTAACGAAGTTCTGACCTACTTGGAAGTCGCTACTTCCTCAAATCCTATGACTTTGGTTACCTGAACTCAATTTGTCAAAGTTGTGAGGAAGTTAAGGGGAAAACAACGAAGACCCAGCAAGAAAATCAGCGCAACCTCGAGTTAACACAATGACTTCAAAATTACGCAAAACGAGATTTCCTTTGCCTTCAAGCAAATAGGGGCGCTCAGCCTCCTCTGAGTTTTGTCTCTCAGGAACCTTTCCCATTCCTGTCTACCCTAAAACGAACCCAACATCGGATAACCAACCGTCATGGTATTGGAATAAAATAGAAGAGGGAACATGTCATTCAGATCGTTCCTAGTTCGGGCCAAGTCCCAACCAAGGGACTGATCCTCAACCCTTTCCTAAGAAGAATCGACCTGTTGCAATTTAGAACTTGAGCCCACACACCAAGTGGTAAACCAGGCTCAAGTTCCCTCTTATCGACCACCGCAAAGTCAAGAAACCGAGGTAGAAGATTTTTTAGATGATGTCGATATTCATCTGAGAAGACATCTAAGGCAACACATTCACGAGTTGGATCACAACCGTTAGAATCCAGTGGAGATCTGAACCCTTGTCCTCGCCAACCTAGTTGGTTGCATCATGAAGGAAACTATGGTCATGTCACTGATGATTGGGAAACCTGTGCGAGATGTAACCCCTTCATCGATGATGTTCTCCACGCCAAATGGTCAAAATATTTCAGTATATCGCATATAGAGGCTTACTTTAGGGAAATAGAAACCTCGAGACTTCATAAACCATTATGAATTATGCATGGATTCCTCTCATGCCACGAACGCCGTGAAGTGCAAGTGCTTTCTCATTTTTCTAGAAGGTGTGCCTCTTTTATGGTTCACCCGACTTCCGCCGAGAACCAGCTCAACCTTTAATCAGATCACGAGGGTTTCGATCTAACAATTTTGTATGCACATCTCTCAAGGCAGTGGGAAAGTCTTAAAAACTATCTCAAAAGATTTGACAATGCGTTGGTGGATGTTTAAGACTCGAGTCCACGTACTGTCCTATCCATACTTTCCAAGGGCATTCATCTTGATTCTGAATTTGAAGCATGGATTGACCGAAGGCAATCATAGAATTTGGAAATATTCTACAAGAAAGCCAATTATTTCCTACACCAAGAAGAAGCGCAAAGGAATCAATCACCTCGTTATGACAACCTACTTAGCGATGAAGTCCAAAGCACAAATGACTCCAATCCCAATGCTCTAAGAAAATCTGCTCAAGCTAGAAACAATGGAGGTAGTCACAAAAGAAGAGGAAATGTACTAGACTTCAGTCTTTCTACAACTACACTCTACTCGACGAATTCCTTGAGAACATCTATCTCAAAACCTATAATGTTCAACAGTACAAGAAGCCAAATCCAAGAAAGTCGTCATACAAAACGCGAGAATCCAATAAGTTCTACTAGTTCTACATCATCTATGGGAACTACACGAACGAATGCCACCACTTGCAGAATAACATCAGAAAGCTCGTTTGCAAGGGATAGCTTGAGCAGTACATATAGGGCCCCTCGGTGAAATTCCTGAACCGTGAAATCCCCGAACCGTCCAATGCTCACCAAGAATCACAACTGACCGTGACGTTCTCTAATGAGTAAATCCTATGGATCCTCCTTTCGCCTCAGCAAGATTGCAACGAAATAAAAATCTTAGAAATAAATCCGCATTGAACGTCTTATCTTGCTTGAGTTACACTTTATGTCAAATTAGTTCCATTTATTTCTAGAAGTAGTTTGATTGTATATATTAGTTTTGGTAGGTTGCTTGGATTGTCTCAAAATTGGTTTAGTTGTAATCCTTGTACGAATTGCTAAACATTTGCCTTAACCTTTGAGATTCATCCGTGGATTACCGAATTATCGCTATCGCAAGTACAATCAAACAAACTTAAGCACACTTACCTCCAAACCCGGGGACAAGTACTTTAAGTACAATAGACATAGCTCGACCTACCTACGCTCAAGCGTACTCAAGCGGCGGTCTGTTGGCACAATCACTAAGCCCAATGGATTTAGCCTGACCTGCCTATGCTCCAACGTACTCAGGTGACGGTTTATTTGCGCCCTCGTAACATCACAATGCCTCGAGGTTAACAATCAAAAGGAATTCTTGAGAGTGAAATCATACCACTCGAAATAAGCACGACTTGAGTTTCTCAAGAGTGGAGTTTTGACCTACCTGAATCTAAGTGCAATGGCAAGTTACCTTACATGAGCACAACTTCCTGAAAGTGTAAAATCACTCGAGCACTTCGAACAACAATTTCGTCGATATAGTAGTCTCTATGGTCATCGTCGGAGAAACCGGATTGCGAACCACTCCCATCCTTGTCTTCCTCATTTGGGACGGAAAAAAAGTAGAAAGCAAATCCTCTTCTCCAACAAACACCTACTCTTCGCTGTCGCCATGGTTTTACGCCTCTACCTGAGCTCTGGCCACCTCCCAATTAGTCGAGAACACGTAGAGAAGCACTACCGGAGGCACATCCAGAAGCGGGTCTTGGAGATTCAGTCCTCCACCAGTTTCCGCGATAGTCTCTATCGACGTTGTGGTCATGGAGGTCATCGCTTGAGAATCTGGTTTGGAATTCTCTCCCAACCTTGTGTCTCTCATTAGAGATGGAAAGGGAGTGAGAAACAAATTCTCTTATCCATTGAACACCGACTCATCGCTGCCCTCAAGGCCTTTCACTTCCACCTGAGCTCCGGCCACCTCCCAGTCAACTAGGGGCACGTCGGGAAGTACAATCGAAGGCAAACACACTAAGACCAATGGATTTATCCTGACCTTCCTATGATCAGGAATACTCAGGCGGTGGTCCATTGTCACCATCTTGACTTCACAATGCCTCGAGATTAACAACCGAAAGGGATGTCTTGAGAGTGAAGTCAGCTTGCTCGAACTTCGTACAATTTGAGTCTCCAAAGAGTGAAGTCTCGAGCGACCCGGATATAAGTGCAACACCGAGTCACCTTACACGAGTACAACTTCCAAAAAGTGTAGAAGTACTTAAGCACTTATCGCAACCTTCTCCATTGATGCAGTGGTCACCGAGGTTGTCATCGAAGAAACCGTTTTGCAAATCATTCCTAGCCTCGTCTCCTTTGTCTAAGATGGAACCGGAATGAAAAGCAAACCCCCATCTCCAATGAACACCTCCTCTTCTATGTCGTCATGACCTTCTTCCTCTACCTGAGCTCCAGCCACCTCAAAGATAGGTTGGGAAACGTTGGGAAGCACTACCGGAGGCACACTTTGAAATTGGGTTGGGGGCACTAATCCTCCACCAGCTCCCGCAACCATCTCCATCAACGCAGTGGTTACCGAGATTATCATTGATGAAACCGGTTAGTGAATCACTCCCAACCTCATCTCCTTCATCGAGGATGGAACAAGAGTAGAAAGTAAACCTCTTCTCCAATGAACACCTCCTCTTCGTTGTCGTCGTGGCCTTTTGCCTTCACCTAAGCTCCGGCCAACTCCCAGTCAGTTGGAGGCACATCGGGAAGAACAACCAGAGGCACACAAAGAGTAGGATCTAGGGCACTACACCTCTACCAGTTCCAGTATCTTTAGTACTATCATCTTCCTAACGACCCATGGAGTGATCTTTTAGGAATGAACTCACCAGCCAGAGAAGATGTTCCATAATCGGAGACTCGACACCATGGAAGTTGTCTTCGACACCCCTCAGGGTTAAGACTCTCTACAAACAAACATTCCGGAACCCGACAATAACCTTTAGTTCATAACTAAAACCATTTTTGTCATCGACCGTTGATACAACACTTGGATCAAATCAGGATTACGACATGATTGGGTTAAGAATCGAATACTGGAATTGACGACTCAAGCATATATCCACATCTTATGTGCATACTCGAGTTATCAGTTCAAACAAGTTTGCTTCTCGAGCGTCATTCCAATCGGCTGTGTTACATTCAACTTCAATCCCAAACCAATCGCGTAACGTTTTGTGGCGATCCAAGCTTGTACTTGGATTGAAGAAAACAACACAACCTCCTTGGGAAAATAGGAAAATTGGCTAAGTCCCTAGGATGGAAAGTTAAAAATTCATATCCCTATAGACTTGCTAAAGATTCTCGTATTCTCCCGATTCAAATTTGAATTCCCAATGTCTCGAGTCTCCCTGAAACACCCCGCCTCTGTTAAGGTCACTCACAAAGGGAATGCCTTAACTTTGGTGGAGGTTTATAAGTAAAAGCCACAGATAAACTCAAGACAGATATAAATACACATATTTTAAACAGCGGAAACCAAACAGACTTTTATTTCATCAATACGTGTTCAAACAAAACATTCCATAATTGTCTCAAAATACTTCCAACATTACAACCTCATTACTGTCTTGATTATTAAAGAAGCATAAAACATAAATAAAGTGACAAAAATCCCCATAGTGATATCCAAAGCCATAATACGAGCAAAAGAGATCCAAATCATACATCTACGTTCTTGGAGCTTGTAAAGAGTCTGACTGAGCTGAGTTGTTTCCTCCCTGTGGACCTGGAGGGGGGGGGAACGAAAGAAAAGAAGACGAAAAGAAAATAGAGTCAGACATAAAGCCTGAGTAAATCTAGTAACTCTTCAGTATGTGAATAAGGAAAGGGCATGATAGACATAAACTGAAAATAGGAAAGTGTCACAAGCTAAGGTAGTGTCGATTGTACTATCGCACCATACTTTATCTCTGCACCTACTTGAGTTTATTCTAACTGGCACCCCATAAGATCAGCTCCTACTCGCGTTAACCTGTGTCATACGGCCCCCAAGAATTGTAGATACCTTTGCTGGTCCCACCATGGGTTGTATCAAGACCCATGGTGGCGGCCCCGACATAAATTCTAGAAGGCATAGGTTATACTACTGGTTTCTCCAGTGCCCTGGTTGTCTGCTCCGGAGTGTGTGCACGCCCGCACCCCGTTAGACCTACACTGTGCACCCACCGCCGTCGTTTGACCGCTTACAATCAGCCCAGTAATCGTGCCCCCCCTGCCTAGTTTCAGGGTATCATGATACCTAACTTGGGTTACTGCTGAAACGGGTCCCTCGTTACCAGGATTTTCTAGTCAAACATGTTAAGTGGTTAAGTGTCTGTATTTACCTAACCCCCACCCATCAATTCTTGTTAACATGTTTAATTTGTCTAAGTGTTCATAGTTGACTTAACCCTACCACTTGTCCTTAGCCTCTTCGGAGCACCAGACCACTCACATTAGACAGGTAATGCTACGGTTACGGGATGTGCAGATCGGTTCCGGGCAGGTTTACACCGTAGCTCAGTCTAAACTCGGGTCCTTATTTGGCTCAATGCTTAACCACCCACATTGGATAGGTATTGTTGTGACTACTGGACAGCCGGGCGGGTCCGGGCAGGTTTACATCACAACTCAATCCAACCTCGGGTTAAGCATATCGTGTTTTCTAAATTTACATATTTTATCATTTCTCAATTATATATGTAAATGTCATATCTTTTATTCTAGGGTATATCAATTCATACCGCTTAAATGTCATTGTCGTTGGCATGTGCCAAACATGCCAATATATATATTTTCATGATTTACACCCAACGTTATTACCCCCGTTTGTAACGTTCGCAACATTATAACAAATGTTGGGCTCGACGCAATTCAGCCCAACTCTATAAACGTGAGAAAAAGGGGAAATCAATAACATGTAACATTTTACAACATATAAGGGTGTGTGGCGCATGAACTTGCAATTTAGCGATACTAACATGAATGATGGGTCATGTGAACTTGCATTCAAATCAAAGTATAACTAAGTAGGTAACATATGAAATGGCATAGTTTAGGCTAATACAAACTTGTGTTTAAACATGTTTAACTTGGCATAATGTCAACCACAAAACTAGCATGTTGTATATTCACCAAAATGTCCAATTATAACATCTAATCACATAGCCTATTTCAACATGAACTTGCATAGGTTATGAAACCCAAACGATACTTAACATAGACCCAATTATACTTGCAAATAAACATGAACTTGCATAGTTTATGAAACCCAAATGATACTTAACATAGATCCAATTATATTTGCAAATAAACATGAGAATGATATCATAGTTTTTGGGTCAAGTAGGCATAAAAGGTTTCAAATCTAGAACATGTCTACATAAGCCTTAATTTAGACTTAGTGAATGTATATAGTCCATGCCATAGGTATAAACATAAAGGGATCAAATTCTAGTTTTTGCCACAAACTTGCAAGTGCCATTGTTTTCATATACAATTGTTCGATAGGCTTGCATCAATCAATTTATGCCACAAAAATCAATACATAAGTCATGATAGAACCATTACAATACACATAATTTATACAATAACACAATTATATTTTCATTTACATCAAATCACATCACAGTTTTTATTCATATTCTGAAAGGTCACTATACTTACAACGAATGCAGAATCTTGAATTCTGGATTCTGAATTCTGAAATTGAGATGCGCTCCTTTGGGTAGACTAACGTTGCGTTGATTAATTTGATTAAACTTTAATCTTCTTCTTAATTTGATTCGTCTCTAAGCTTTTCTCTCTTGACGGCTATGCTCAATTCCTTCCTAGCAGCACGACGACTCCCATCTTATTTTTTTGTGTGAATTTTAGTTGAGACTTAGGGTGTATTTATAGAGTTTTCAAATCGTTTTGAGTCGTCGGATGAAGACAGGAGGAATCCAGACCATACAAAGTCTAAAAGAGCCAATCAAGAGGTGACACGTCAGCCCTAGTGACACACCGAGCCACAGAAATTCGAGCCAGAGCCAGACCTAGCCAGCCAGGTCGACCAGGCAGGTCGACTGGCAGGTCGACATCTAGGTCGACACTATGGTCGACCTGGGGTGGCCAGGTCAACACCATGGTGACCCTATGGTCGACCTGGTTTCTGGGCGGGAATTTTCCCGCCCAGACCAGTTTGAACCTGTTTTCGAATTTCGAATTTAAAACTGAGCTGTTTGAATTTAAATTTTATTCTGAAACTTCCGAAGGTCATAACTCCTTCATACGGAGTCCGATTCACGCAAACTCGGACTCTATCTCAAGCAGAATTCCGAGACGAACGCAATGACATAACCCATTTCCCTTAATTCTTTCATTTGGAATTAATTACTCTTTAATTTGTGAAGCTTAATGTTATAGAATTCATGGGGTGTTACATTCTCCCCCTTAAAAGGATTTCGTCCCCGAAATCTTCAAGTTAGGAAGAATGTATATCCTACCATCCAACAGTCCATCTACTCAACCAACAAACAGGCGTCCACTGTCCTTAAAAAACTTCTAATGCTTCGTGATCATATGCATAGTGTGTGTACATGTCCTTATCTAATGCAGAAATTAGGCGGTCTACTGATTCAGTTGACCTCCTTAATGCGAATCATGTAAGTGCCATGAGTCCATTATGTATGCAAATTTTTCCTACTCATAATTCTACATGAGTGCACAACTATTCATACAAATGCGACGACCATATGACAGCATATCAAATTTCAACCATATACAAATGAGAATACATATATGCATATGCAATATGAAGTGACTGAGCCGATCTATAACCTAGGGTGTGTGTGTATATGCATCCACGAGCAACCACTAGCAATCACTAGCAACCATTTGCAGCTATCATCCATAACATGTTTTCAAATACATGTTTGGATCCATTTGTTTTCTACCTAAGGAGTTAGGAAAAGGACCGAGGAGATATACCTAAAAAGATAGATAAAGCATAACTTAAGGAAAAAGAGAGATCGAAGATGTACCCTCAAAAAGAAAAGGGTAGGCAGCGCGTATTCTGTCCTCAGTTTCCCAAGTCGCATCTTCCTCGGCGTCGCTCCACTGAACTTTAACGAGTTTGACTTCGCGGTTGCGTAGCTTTTTCACTTCAGTTCCTAAGATGTGGGTTGGAACTTTCCTTATAGTTGCTTCATGTTCCACTTCGGCTTCTTCTAGAATGCTAGGTTCCACCACTTCCGCAGACTCATGCAAACACTTCTGGAGGTGAGAAACATGAAAGACGTTGTGAACTCCGGCTAGTCTCTCGGGTAGCTCTAATATATAGGCCATCTTCCCAACCTTCTCGATGATAGGGAATGGTCCTACAAATCTTGGTGCTAGCTTTCCTGCGGATCCAAAGCGAACGACGTTCCTTAAGGGGGATACCTTAAGGAAAACCCTGTCCCCAACCTCAAACTCAAGGTCGGTCCTTCTTTTGTCGGCGTAGGATTTCTGTCTGTCTTGGGCAGTCTTCATTCTCCTACGTATCAAGTCCACTTTCTCCGAAGTCTCTCGAATCATGTCTGGCCCAAGTATAAGCTTATATGTAGACTCCCACCAAAAAGTTGGTGATTTGCACGGTCTTCCATACAAGGCTTCGAAGGGTGGCATGCCTATGGTAGCTTGGTAGTTGTTGTTGTAGGCAAATTCTACTAAAGGAAGGTGATCCTCCCACGTCCCTCCAAAGTCAAGAACGCAAAGTCTTAAAAGATCCTCCAAAACTCTATTCACCCTTTCCGTCTGGCCATCAGTTTGGGGGTGATAGGCCGTGCTCAAACATAACTGTGTGCCTACAGCTTCTTGCAGACTCCGTCAAAACTCACTTGTGAAGATAGGGTCTCGGTCACTAACAATGTTGGAGGGTATCCCATGGAGTCGAACTATTTCTTTGAGATAAAGAGATGCTAGAGATGCGGTAGTCCTTCTGCTCTTGATAGGTATAAAGTGGGCGCTTTTAGTAAGCCTATCCACTATTACCCAAATGCTAGTGTTGCCTCTTCTCGACCTAGGCGGTCCATCAATGAAGTCCATTGAAATGCTATCACACTTCCACTGTGGGACCTCTAAAGGATGAAGTAGTCCTCCAGGCTTCTTCTGTTTCGCCTTGACCTGTTGGCAGGTCATGCACTTAGAAACGAAATCTGCCACTTCTTGCTTCATGCCGCTCCAAAAGAAAGTCCTTTTTATATCCTTGTACATCTTATCACCGCCAGGGTGTATAGTCATCTTGGAATGATGTGCTTCCTCGAGAACCTTCTTTGTCAACTCCCTTGCTTGTGGGACGCATAATCTTCCATCTCACCTCAGCCAACCCTTATCATCTATGGCGTATCTACTGAGGTGACTAGAAGTCTCACCCCTAATAAGTTTATCAATCACATCAACAAGCTGAGGGTCTTCACGTTGTGCAACCCCTATAGAGTCCAAGAGAGTAGGGCGTACTTCGAGAGATGCTAGTAAACCCGGTACAAAATCTGAGGAGGGCCTAAAGTTAAAACTGGCTATATACTCCAAGCTTTTCCTTTCCACAAAGAGCGGGCTTAAGGTCAGTTTCTTTCGGCTCAACGCGTCTGCTACCACGTTGCCTTTTCTGGGAGTATAGGAAATTTCAAAATCATACGAGGCAAGAAACTCCATCCATCTTTGCTGCCTCAAGTTAAGATCCTTCTGCGAGAAGAGATATTTCAATGATTTATGGTCAGTGTATAATTCAAACTTCTCACCTAGGAGATAATGGCGCCAAGACTTAAGCGCAAAGACAATGGCGGCTAACTCAAGATCGTGGGTTGGGTAGTTCTTTTCATGAACTTTCAATTGTCTTCTGTCATAAGCTACTACCCTTCCTTCTTGCATTAGAACAACGCCTAGTCCCGTTCCACATGCATCCGTGTATACTGTGAACATTTTGCTTCCATCTGGCAAGGTCAGAACTGGGGCTGTTGTGAGAGCCCTTTTTAATCGTTGGAAAGCAAACTCGCAGTCCAAATCCCAAGTGAACGCCAGATTCTTTTTTGTTAGCCTTGTGAGTGGGGCTGAGTTTTTCGCGAAATCCCTAATAAACTTTCGGTAAAAATCGGCTAACCCAAGAAAGCTTCGAACTTCAGTTGCATTTCTTGGTGTCTTCCAATCTTGTACTGCCACCACTTTCGCGGGGTCCACAGCCAACCCCTCTTTGGACACTATATGCCCCAGAAATCTTACCTCCTTTCTCCAAAAGTGGCACTTGAAGAATTTAGCTTTTAGCTGATGTGAACGGAGAGTTTCCATGATTTCTTTCAGATGTTGAGCATGCTCTTCCTTATTCTTTGAAAAGATTAAGGTATCATCTACGAAGACAACCACGAATTTGTTAAGGAATTCTCTGAACACCCTGCTCATTAGGTCTACAAAATAAGCAGGTGCATTTGTCAAGCCGAAAGGCATGACAAGCCACTCGAAGAAACCGTCTGGGGTTCTGAACGCCGTCTTATCAATGCTATCTTCAGCTACTCTTAGCTGATGGAACCCAGTTGCCAGATCAAGTTGGGAGAAGACCGACGCTCCTACAAGCTGATCAAACAAATCGTCGATTCGGGGAAGAGGGTGTCTATTTTTCTTGGTCAATTTGTTTAACTCCCTATAGTCAACGCAAAGGCGAAACGAACCGTCCGCTTTGGTTGCGAACACCACTGGAGCACCCCATTCCGAAATGCTTCATCTAATGAACCCCTTTTCGAGAAGTTCTTTAACCTGCTTGTTGAGTTCCTTTCTCTCCTTTGGAGCCATGTGTCTGACAGGTAAAGCTACAGGCTTTGCATTATCCACAAGATATATGCGAAGTCTATTTCCCGCCTCGGAGGTAAGCCTTTCACCTCCTCAAAGACATCCGGATATTCCAGGACTACTCTAACTGATTGCAAATTCTCATCAGAAGCATCAAGCGACTCTAGATAACTAAGCATAACAGCATTCAAGGGATTACAAGAAATTTCTAGAGTGTTACCAAGCCGAGTCAAGAGTCTAACTACTCTTTTCTCACAATCAAGAATGACATTATTACTGGATAACCAGTCCATGCCTAAGATCAAACCATATCCCGAGAAGCCTAAAACAAAGGCATTACAACTAAACTCAATGCTGAGAATAGAGATTTTCAAACCCAAAAAAACCATTGACAAGTAAGCGGAGCCCCCAATTGGATTTGAATCTACTAAGGGATCTTCTACCATACTAGTGTCAAGATGCAGAGATTCTACTAAGGGAGATGAAATAAAGGAGTGTGATGCGCCAGAGTCAAAACGTGTACGAACTGGATGATCATAAAGATAAACTACACTTTCTACAGAAATATTTCTACCTAAAGTTCTCAAGATAGAATTGAGAAGATAAGCAGGATAAAACAAAGCATCTAGAAGAAGAAGTTAAAGAGGTACCCCCAGAAGGTCCTGCTTGCGGGCCTTGTCCTTGCTTCTTAGGGTAGTCCTTAGCCAAGTTTCCAGCCTCACCGCAATGGAAGCAAGTAGCACTCATCCTCCTCTTCTTTTTTCTGCAGTCGTTCACCACATGCCCAACAATGCCACAGAAATAACATTTCCTTTTCTCACGTGTCTTGTTATTATTGTTGTGGTCCTTTCCTCCTTGACTATTATCCGTCTTCTTGTTTGACGATTCTTCCGTTTGCTGGTTCACGTAGAGGAGGAGGAGGAGTAAAAGCATCTGTAGCTGGGGAGTAAGGTCCCTAGACATGCTGAAACAGAAAGGAAAGATTCAAAACGAAGGATAGAGAGAGATAGTGCAAATGGCTTTGGCGGATTATGTCTTTTAAAATATAACACTTTTTCTTGAAAAATGCTTCTTTAAACTTTCTTTTTGAAAACAATTTCAAAAACTTTTATCTTATCTGGTAAACCTATGCTCTGATACCAAGTGAAACACCCCACCTCCGTTAAGGTCACTCACAAAGGGAATGCCTTAACTTTGGCGGAGGTCTATAAGTAAAAGCCACAGATAAACTCAAGACAGATATAAATACATATATTTTAAACAGCGGAAACCAAACAGACTTTTATTTCATCAATACGTGTTCAAACGAAACATTCCATAATTGTCTCAAAATACTTTCAACATTACAACCTCATTACTGTCTTGATTATTAAAGAAGCATAAAACATAAATAAAGTGACAAAAATCCCCATAGTGATTTCCAAAGCCATAATCCGAGCAAAAGAGATCCAAATCATACATCTACGTTCTTGGAGCTTGTAAAGAGTCTGACTGAGCTGAGTTGTTTCCTCCCTGTGGACCGGGGGGGGGGGGGGAGGGAACGAAAGAAAAGAAGACGAAAAGAAAATAGAGTCAGACATAAAGCCTTAGTAAATCTAGTAACTCTTCAGTATGTGAATAAGGAAAGGGCATGATAGACATAAACTGAAAATAGGAAAGTGTCACAGGCTAAGGTAGTGTCGATTGTACTATCGCACCCATACTATATCTCTGCACCTACTTGAGTTTATTCTAACTGGCACCCCATGCTGAGGGTGAAGTGATCCCCATTTTTATTTAAAGATCGGCTCCTACTCGCGTTAACATGTGTCATACGGCCCCCAAGAATTGTAGATATCTATGCTGGTCCCACCATGGGGTGTATCAAGACCCATGGTGGCGGCCCCGACTCAAGTTCTAGAAGGCATAGGTTATACTACTGGTGTCCCCAGTGCCCTGGTTGTCTGCTCCGGAGTGTGTGCACGCCCGCACCCCATTAGACCTACACTGTGCACCCACCGCCATCATTTGACCGCTTACAATCAGCCCAGTAATCGTGCCCCACCCTGCCTAGTTTCAGGGTACCATGATACCTAACTTGGGTTACTGCTGAAACGGGTCCTTCATTACTAGGATTTTCTAGTCAAACATGTTAAGTGGTTAAGTGTCTGTATTTACCTAACCCCCACCCATCAATTCTTGTTAACATGTTTAATTTGGTTAAGTGTTCATAGTTGACTTAACCCTACCACCTGTCCTTAGCCTCTTTGGAGCACCAGACCACTCACATTTGACAGGTATTGCTATGGTTACTGGATGTGCCGGTCGGTTCCAGGCAGGTTTACACCGTAGCTCAGTCTATACTCGGGTCCTTATTTGGCTCAATGCTTAACCACCCACATTGGATAGGTATTGTTGTGACTACTGGACAGCCGGGCGGGTCCGGGCAGGTTTACATCACAACTCAATCCAACCTCGGGTTAAGCATATCGTGTTTTCTAAATTTACATATTTTATCATTTCTCAATTATATATGTAAATGTCATATCTTTTATTCTAGGGTATATCAATTCATACCGCTTAAATGTCATTGTCGTTGGCATGTGCCAAACATGCCAATATATATATTTTCATGATTTACACCCAACGTTATTACCCCCGTTTGTAACGTTCGCAACATTATAACAAATGTTGGGCTCGACGCAATTCAGCCCAACTCTATAAACGTGAGAAAAAGGGGAAATCAATAACATGTAACATTTTATAACATATAAGGGTGTGTGGCGCATGAACTTGCAATTTAGCGATACTAACATGAATGATGGGTCATGTGAACTTGCATTCAAATCAAAGTATAACTAAGTAGGTAACATATGAAATGGCATAGTTTAGGCTAATACAAACTTGTGTTTAAACATGTTAAACTTGGCATAATGTCAACCACAAAACTAGCATGTTGTATATTCACCAAAATGTCCAATTATAACATCTAATCACATAGCCTATTTCAACATGAACTTGCATAGGTTATGAAACCCAAACGATACTTAACATAGACCCAATTATACTTGCAAATAAACATGAACTTGCATAGTTTATGAAAACCAAATGATACTTAACATAGATCCAATTATATTTGCAAATAAACATGAGAATGATATCATAGTTTTTGGGTCAAGTAGGCATAAAAGGTTTCAAATCTAGAACATGTCTACATAAGCCTTAATTTAGACTTAGTGAATGTATATAGTTCATGCCATAGGTATAAACATAAAGGGATCAAATTCTAGTTTTTGCCACAAACTTGCAAGTGCCATTGTTTTCATATACAATTGTTTGATAGGCTTGCATCAATCAATTTATGCCACAAAAATCAATACACAAGTCATGATAGAACCATTACAATACACATAATTTATACAATAACACAATTCTATTTTCATTTACATCGAATCACATCACAGTTTTTATTCATATTCTGAAAGGTCACTATACTTACAACGAATGCAGAATCTTGAATTCTGGATTCTGAATTCTGAAATTGAGATGCGCTCCTTTGGGTAGACTAACGTTGCGTTGATTAATTTGATTAAACTTTAATCTTCTTCTTAATTTGATTCGTCTCTAAGCTTTTCTCTCTTGACGGCTATGCTCAATTCCTTCCTGGCAGCATGACGACTCCCATCTTATTTTTTTGTGTGAATTTTAGTTGAGACTTAGGGTGTATTTATAGAGTTTTCAAATCGTTTTGAGTCGTCGGATGAAGACAGGAGGAATCCAGACCATACAAAGTCTAAAAGAGCCAATCAAGAGGTGACACGTCAGCCCTAGTGAGACACCGAGCCACAGAAATTCGAGCCAGAGCCAGACCTAGCCAGCCAGGTCGACCAGGCAGGTCGACTGGCAGGTCGACACCCAGGTCGACACTATGGTCGACCTGGGGTGGCCAGGTCGACACCATGGTCGACCTGGGGTGGCCAGGTCGACACCATGGTCGACCCTATGGTCGACCTGGTCTTTGGGCGGGAATTTTCCCGCCCAGGCAAGTTTGAACCTGTTTTCGAATTTCGAATTTAAAACTGAGCTGTTTGAATTTAAATTTTATTCTGAAACTTCCGAAGGTCATAACTCCTTCATACGGAGTCCGATTCGTGCAAATTCAGACTCTATCTCAAGCAGAATTCCGAGACGAACGCAATGGCGTAACCCATTTCCCTTAATTCTTTCATTTAAAATTAATTACACTTTAATTTGTGAAGCTTAATGTTATAGAATTCACGGGGTGTTACACTCCCCCAACAAACTCAATTCTAAGTGTAATAACAAGTTTATTTCCATACGTATAGTGATGGAAAAAGTAAAGAACACTTAAAAACGATATGTGATATAAGAAAAGTAAATAAAATTTCATTTATAAGTCCAAATACATCCTTTTATTAACGACATGATGTACATCAAAACCACATCGTGCCTCTAAAAAGCAAGGTCCGTACTGGCATATCCATTCGGCCTACTGAACCAAAAAACTTATTTTCTATAATCACTTGGACGAGCCGCTCCTTTTCCCCTACTTCTTAGATTCCATTTCAGGCAGCTCGTCCTTGTTCTTTCTCTTCCTTTTTGACTCTCTACTCCCTCGGATTTTTTTGCTCCTTCGGTAGAGTTGGAGAGGGGCGAGGCTTGAACTTATATCCGCTGGTCATGGATGCAGGGAGCACCCGCACTTGTTCTTCTTCACCAGTCATATGTATGGTCTCAGACTCGGGGAGGATTGCCTTTAATGGAGGAGGGATAGAAATGATGGCCCTCGAAGTTTCACTCTTCTCTGCTTCTTTCTTATCTTTTCTGGCCTTCTTCTAGGCTTTCTTCTTCGCCTATTGCTTGGCCTTTAGCTTCGCCTCCTCCCAAGCCTTAAACCTTCTCAGTTCCTCCTTGGCTCTCCTTCGGGACGCCTCGTTCTCTACTTTTTTCCCAGCCTCCTCCTGAACCTTTGCCCGGGCCTTTTTCTTAGCTTACACTCTCGATCCTTCTGAGATTTGAGACTCATCTCTTTGTCTGCTTTCTTTTTCGCCTCAATCTCTTCAGATTTCAATTGCATTCGGGCTTTCTATTATTCAACCATTTCATGCATTGCTTGCCTGCTTGCCTACTTTTGTCTATCCCATCACCTAGACGCCTGCATATGCTTTTTCTTATCATCATCAAATAGTCTGGAGTAGTCCTCCTATCCTGTTTATTTCAAATCCAGATCGAGGTCTTCAAGTCGGCCAAACTCCTCCTCCGTTTGCCTTTTATAGGAATCCACATCAAATCCAGCCTCGTAGGCGTTGTCGTTTCAATCTCAACTATTGTCCTCACTTCAGAGATGCCTGCACTTTAGGGGTAAAGAAACATTAGTTTACTTCCACTTTGTGCTATCATCTTTTCGGATATCGATGAGTAAGTGGATATTCATCCTAACTTTTGTTCTATGGCTCTTGTTGATAACGACCCTTCGACAATTGATGGAAGCAAAGTTGGAGCTGGCGCAAAAGGGCCACCAGTGGAAGCGGTAGGAATGGCTTGCTGCTATTGGGAAACAACCCCATGAACAACTACGATGCTCTCAGTTACAATTGTTTTCCCTTATTTAGCAGTAGTCTTTCCGCCTCCTCCGCCTCAGTGTCTTCTTTAAGCAGTTGCCTCCCTTCCGCCAACACCTGATGCTCCTCCTCTACCGAGTATTTTCCCATCAACATCTCCACATCCACCATTTTCACCTCCCAGGTAGCAGCTTCGTCCTCCACTAGCATTTCCCTAGTAAAAGTGAGATTCCAAGCATAGTCACTAACCCATGAAAGATCACAGCGTCGAAGTTTTTGACATACAAACCCATAACTACTGGCTCCATGTCTCTTTATACCTTCTCTCAGGCTCCCCTGACTTAGGCCATGAAATCTTCAAGATGAGCCTCATACTCGACCCTGATCCCATTAGATTGGCCAAGAACCTCCCTGTTTGAAGCCTCTACTGCCTCTTTTTTCTTCCTAGCCTATTCGAGCTAGGCACAATTTGTTGCAAGCGCCTGCCTAAGCTCATGATTCATCTCCATCAGGCATTGAGTTGCTTTATTCTCCTTACAAAGCCTTCGGTTCTCTTCAATCAATGCCTGGTTGTCTAGCCTGAGATGCTTCACTTCTTCGTTCTCCTTTTGCAGTCGAAGGTTCTCTTCAGATAAAAGATTTGTTGTCCTTCTCTAGTGCGGTGGCCCTAGCCGACACATAGGCTAGCACATCTTTATGTTGTTCATGAGTCGTGGCCATGGATGCTGTCACATCTGCTAACTCCTTCTTCAGCCCATCTATTTTGGCAATAGGGAGTTAGCACATAAAAGTGTTACTTGAATATGAAAAATAGACATTAATCGAAGTTTTGTCTTACTCATTTCAGTATCTTAATTTTTCAGGCTCTCCCACTTAGCCTCTACCTCGAGCTTCGAACCTTGATTTTTTGCATTCTTCTGGAAACTCATATTCGGGAGTCTCCTTGCATACTTGTACAGCTCCATATATTGGTGGTAGATATTGTATACCCGGGACCATGTATCTTCGTCAATATGCAGTGGGATCTGATGAATGTCGGGCAAGCATAGTAGCTCTTCGAAGTAGAATCCTAGGAAAGACTCTTTAATATCACTTTCTTTTATGCAGCGCTCAGCTCTGGAATCACAATATATCAAGCATTCTCATGTCCTTCATCCTTACATCCCTTCCACTAGTCCCTGTCCCTACCCTGCCAGGCCTGTCCCTACCTACGGTTAGCACCACCGATGCAAGGGTCGGGATGTAAGGAGGTGGAACAATCATTGCCTATTGCTTCATGCTCACTATCTCTGCTCCTCTCTTAACACCCGTCGGTCTCGTGCCCGCTAACAGAGGCGTTGAGTGCGGGGAATATTCTCAATGGAAACTGCTACGATCAGACTTATAGGGCTTTGTCTTTGTTGCGACTGTGTACTTTCGAAGAAATATATATGAATCCTCTTTCTGACAGTCAAGAGTGTCCCCGTTCTCGATCTTTGTCACTTTCCCAAGTCATGGCCCTAGTATAAAGCAAAACTTAAAATCAGTGTTGAACATACTACACACAATAATCAAGTGTTGTGTTATGCAGTGCTTGTGAGTGTGTGTATCTTAAGTTCTCCCCGCACAGACCAGATGTCAGCTTACATGAAGGGGTAATTTCCCCAACGCTCGACAATAAACTTTAGACATTAGTGCCGCTGAGCCAAGAATAAATGTCCTTATAGGGACCAACTCCATACCTTTGAATTAGTGCTCAACCTCCATCGACGTGGCGGTCCCAAAGGTCGCAGCTGGAGAACTTAGTTCAAAAGCCTCGTCTCCTCAACCAGAGAGAGAATGGGAGTGAGTTGTAAACCATACCCTCCGGTGGGTTCCTTTTCATCGTGCCATCGCTGCCTACATCCCCCCGAGCTTCTGCAATCTCCTCCTCAATCGGGGGCACATCAGGAAGCACAACGAGGGAATCTCTTCTCGTGACCCTGCAGGAATTTCCTGTCCTTTAGACTTCAGCGCTTCCTCTTCTCCTTCATCTCCATCCCTATGGCCCGTCGAGTAGCCCTTAGGAAGTAAATCCAACAAGTGAGGGAGATGGTATGATAGCAGGGTCTGGGCATTACAACAAGCAATTGGCACATTTCTCAATGCTAGGAATCATTCCATATATTTATTACACCTCGAAATCCATGGAATACTTGCCATATAAAGTTCCAAGTTAATTTAGAGCTTATGACTCAATTAATTTGGCATACAGTGTAAGTTCTAAAGTACTTACGGCCTGTAACCCACCTCCTCGCAAATCCGGTTGGGCATAGAATATCCAGTTGTGGTGGAAATATCTGAGTTTGTTCCACACTTCGAGAATGAAGCGGTTATTGGCCTACGCCTCTAAATACACAAGGGAAGGCAAGATGGTGTTTGTTTTCACCAAAGAGCAGAGATATCGGATGTCTTCCGCAGTCGATTCTACGCCCTACCACTCTATATACATGATGTAGGTACCAAGGAAGGCACATGTGTTCAAGTGAAGCTGTGTTAACGCTAGGCGAAAGAAGTACAAGATATCTCGAATGTATGGGCATGACGGGGGCATGCATCCGACGGAGCACATATGCCTATTCTAGGCAGTATACCCACATAAAGGAGCATGCGCCCTATCCTCTCTTTAGGGAACTAGAACATCATCCCAAGATATTTCGTACTTTGTGCATATTTGTTTCAATAAGGCTTCATCGATTCATGAGACAACTAAATCGGTGGATGTAACACCCCATAATTCTTATAACACTATAATGATAAACTAAGGAATACTTAATAAAATATTGAGAATTAAGTAAAATGGATTGCGTCGCGTTCGTCTCGGAATTCTGCTTAAGATAGACACCAAGTTTGCGGAAAACGGACGTCGTATGGAGAAGATATTAAGGCCAGAAGTTTATATACATATAAGCCATATATACATAATATCTAGAAATCAAAAATCAAAGGCGGGAAAAATGGGGGAAATCGGCCAGTTAGGGGTCGACCCCGTCCCTAGGGGTGTCGACCCATGGGTCGACCCCATAACAAGGTGTCGACATCCATGTGGACCCCCCGTGATATGGGCAGATTCCTGCTCTGCACTTGGACACGGTTCTAAGCGAGATTAGTTGACCTTAGACTATAAATAAGACCTCATTCTCATTGTTTTATTCATTAAAAACAATGGATACAACGAGGTGCTGCCCCAACTTAGTTTGATCTAGACTATTCTTCTTCAACAAAAAGTTATGCGTATTCAAGTATCCGTGCGACAACATCTACGATCAATTCTCTATTCTTTAGATTCAATCACAGTGAGTTTATGTTGCTTTCAGATATAAACACCTAAAATGTAATCTTGACATGTTTATAAGTTTCGATCAAAGCCTATGCCTGTTAGTAATCTGAATCACAACAGATCTGCCATTACTTGTATATCTAATTTACTGTTTAGATCTCGTACGTCTGTTCATGATATCCCTATCCTGTTAGTTTGCTTAATTACGTCACCATATGCCTATTATGTTAGTTTGCGTAATCATGTCACCATATGTGACAACCCGGATTCCGATGGACCGATTTTTTTTTCAAAAATCCAATCCACCGAAACCCGAGTTGGTTGCTCTGGTATCCTGCAGAAAAAGACAGAGAAAAGAGATAAGTCAAAGTTCGGAAAACACCTCACAGCGGAAGGAGTAAAATATAATATATTTAAAACATAGCTTTACCTTAATCGCAATACTGCTAAATCAGTATTCCCAAAGCTATAAGTCTCTGTCTAACCTGCGAATGTTATGAGGAGGAGGTCAGAACATAAGTTCTGTGTGAATGAATTTAAACTACACTTCTTGAATAATCCTACATATACCGTTCAATTACACGTTCTTATTTATTAGGTTATACGTGTTATTAGCACTCAAAGCTTACACACACGTCACACCCATCTACCCCCTAGTAGATTAACCTAATACAGTGTATATGTAGCTACCCCCAAACTGAGGTACACCCCGTGATACCCCACTCGCACGGTCTCCTCCGTATCGCCACAGTAATGTGCGCAGTCCCTCATCCTATGCCATAGTAACGTACAACACTACATCCGCATAGAACCACTATCGCTGTGCTACGTAAGCGTACTGACTGCAATCTTCGAAATATTCGATCGAGTTTGGTTCCATCATCGAATAATGCCCTCTAGTCTACGATACACCACCCAGAGCTAACATGGTTGTACTTAGACTTTCCCACGTACGTATCATCAATCGTACTCGATGTTTCTACTGCACATAACCTCTACTTGTCCACCTAAGTTCCGTGGCAGGGCTACACCAGAAAACACGGAACTCAGTCGGGAGCTTTTCTATATCTGTACGGGCCCTCCTCTAAGAGTGTCCAATGTATAGATATCGCTCGGGTCTGGTTTTTCTGTGGTGGCTATGGCCTCACCTCAGCCCCTCCCTCAACTAGTAAAGACCACACGAACTAAGCGACCACCCCTAACAAGCGAACAATCTAAACATCCATATGGGGTCTCCCCGCACCCGTCCCGTGATAGCAAAGGTTAACGATCTCTAGGGGTTAGCTCTTGTCTTTTCGCATCCCTTAGGCTGCTGGTGACAGACGTCCGACGATCTTGCTATCGTTTGGTCTTGACCCTCCACCTCCGCCTGAGGCAATCTCCGAACCACCCTTAATGCCACCGCGTACAGCATTCTGACTACCCCCGACTTGTGTAGTCAAGGCCTACCCACCTGGTAGTTCCGAGCAGACCCAACCTCTGTAATCCTAGCCCGAAGATAAACCACTATAGAGGTCTACCAAGAGCACCTTTAACGTCTCAGGAAGCCGCGTGCTTCCCCTTCCAGTCCGTTGGATCCGCCAAAATAGCGAACGTGCGCTCCCCTCATGCTTTATGACACCACTATGATCTACTTCGTTGGGTTATTCATTCTACAACGTACGAACTGCTTCAAGCGCCTTAGTTTTATATGTCATTAGACCCTAAGTCTAACCATTTATTTCACGCTTGTGCCACCTCGTCAACTTTCTCATTTAACTTGGTTATTCACATTAGCTTCCTTTTTTCGTATTCACCAAGTTACCCTTACTTATTAATTCAATTTATACTTAACCCACTTAAGTCCATTAATAAGCCCATAACATGTTATTTTCCAATTTCATAAATTATTCCCTTTTTGGGTTACAACAACATGTTATACTTAATTCATAGTTCAGTATGCCTTATCCCACATACATAGTGATTAGGAGAATAACCCTCTAAACACCAGCCCTGAAGACCGAAATCAACATCAGACTGCCACCCAGAGAATTACTCATCCCAACCAACATATATGATTCTAATTTACTTCTTTTCTACTCATATAACTTATATCATTTTTAATTTCACATTTCTCCTTTCCAAACCACTTAATTTAAGTATATCTTTACATATAAGTTATCTCGTCTTCCTTATCGTTTCCTATAATTTATCTTGTCCTATAAGTTATAATTTCCACCTATTATCCTTTCTTGCCTTATTCAAGTTTATTCATATTAGGTTATTTATCATTCCCGATTTCTTGTCATTAATTTTAGATTTGACTTATTTCATAGTATAAGTCGTCCCACCCTTCAAGTATTGTATTACAATTCAAGTCATAACCTTCCCTTGTCCCTATGATAAGTTTGCCTATTATTTAATTTTACATCACTACTACTCAAGTTTATAATAGGTAATTATCAGTCCCCCATGACTGTGTCATTAATTTTAGATTTGACTTAAGCCTTCATTTTACTTAACCCATTACTTCAACGTTACCCAATTCAATTAATTTATGATACCGTTACGGGTCCCATTTGGTTAAGCATGTCTAAATTCTATTTTACATGTCACACTTGTCCCACTTAACCCCATTTATTATAGTTTCCATATCTTACACATGTCTTACTACGGTTAAGTCTACCTTAGTCATGTTTTACATCACATGTCTTACAACGGTTAAGTCCACATTAGTTATGCTTTACATGTCATTTATATCACCCACTTAACCCTCTAACCATACCCATGGCACCCACATGTTTTATTAAGGTTAGTATTTCTTAATTTATTTATAATGCCGTAACGATGTATGACCTCTCACATTAGACATCCGTTCGTGGCTGCTGGATTTTCCGGGCTGTTCCGGGCAGTCTTACACCACAAACGCGCCTAACCTCGTGTCATAAACCATTACGCCTCTAGTTCTTTCCGTTGACCTCTCACATTAGACGTCCGTTTGTGGTTGCTGGATTTGTCGGGCGGTTCCGGACAGTCTTACACCACAAAAGCGTCTAACCTCGTGTCATAGGCATTCATTAACAATCGTCTTTCACCCAAACCCCAAATTCATGTCATATGTTCCAAATTCAACTTAAATACATTTCATTTTTATACCTATTTCCAATTTTCCATTCACTACACCAATTACATAATAGTTAGCTAATTTTCATATTACCCAAATTATTCAATTATAGCCAAATTCACTAATTCCATGTTATTCATACCCAAACATGCCAGTTTCCAATATCCAATTATACCCAATTTCATATAACCAACATTTTCCCAATATATATTCCAACATTCCCACGTTCATATATATAATCTAATTCACCCTCTAGGCTTACTTTTCAAGTTACGAATAAATTTCACCAATTATGTTATCCAATTATATGTTGTTAATATTGAATTATACCAATTCCATACACAATAGTTCCAGTAAATTTACACAATTTCGTGTTAGAATCATAAATCAAAATTCATAGTTGCGCACTATTCAGCATAGATTATATTCCTCGACTGCATAAAATAGATTATGCCCAATATATGCAATAACAATTGTTATGCCACAAACCCCAAAATTTCAGATTATATTCCAATATCCCCATATTCCAATCGTGCGAATTGTATAATAAGATTTCGTCTAGGTTCGAGATAACCTAGATCCAAAAATAAAAAGGGGAAAGGATAAAAGGAGAGAACTCAAACGTAGGCATAAATAAAATAACAGATCTTATTAAATTAACATCATATTCATTATGGGGAATGGTAAACGATAGAAGCAACATTATACAACAAATATAGTTCAAATCCACTCACATTGACTGGTTTAGAGAAATAAGCGATTTTTTGTTGATGTAGAACGCTGATTTAATCTTCTTATTTGATTATTGGTGAAGAGCTTGAATCGTTGATGAAGAATTTACCTTCCTCGATTTGATTAAACTTTAAAGTTGATGAAGAACTTGCAAATTAATTTAGGGTTTTGAGGCAGCGACCATGTTATGTTGAAGTTTGGCGGCATGGAGGTGTTAGAAGGAATTGTTTATGAATTAGGTTAGGTCTACGCACTATTTTATAGGTGTAGAGAGTGTTTTAGAGCCATCAGATTGCCCTAGAAGTCGTTCGGTCCGTCCAGCACATCAAAAATCGTCACTGCCCAGATCTGGAAAAATCAGGGGGGAGGTCGACACTAAGGTCGACCCCCAGGTCGACCTCCCTGGGTAGGTCGACCCCCAAGTCGACCTATCTAGGTATTTTCTGAATTTTTGTTGAATCTTTCGCAGGCCATAACTCTTTCATACGGAGTCCGATTTTCAAAAACTTGGACTCTACTCCAAGCAAAATTTCGAGACGAACGAAATGGTGATGTCCGTTTTACTTAATTCCTGATATTTAAATTAAGTATCCTTATTTTATTCTCTTCTCTGTTACGTACACAGTTATCGAATTAATTTTTCCTTCTCTTCCATATATTAATAAATTTTTCATTATTCATCACCATTATTTACCTATCTATGCATATACACATATTTTTAATTATATTAAAAATGCAGGGTGTTGCATTCCCCCACCCTTAAAGAATTTCGTCCCCGAAATTCGATAAGAGTAAAATAGATAACCCCTCGCAATATCCATCCATCAAGTGTGCATCCAATTGTTGCAAACATTGTGCACATGTGCAAAGTGAGATACATCATAGTAAAGTATGTATGCCTAATTTGGATCCACTTATATGTATGCAAATTTCAAAAACTCTTTCAAAACATGATGCTCACATCCTAAATATACTTGCACTCTTACAAAGTAAAAGCATGGTTCATCCAATTTTCGCATCCAAAACCCTACCAACCATCATTAAATTCGAAATTTAGACAAATCTAATTTTGCAAATTCGATTTCTTATGTTATGAAAACGGAAAATTTTACATCCTCTATTTTTCTTTTCTAATTGCACTTGGATTTTTACATAACTATTCTATAAAGATTTCCCATTTTCCTATCCAAGTACAACCACATAAGAAAATTTCTTCTCTTTTTCCACTTATATTGGAAATTTTCATATTTATTCATCTTTTCTTAAGATTTCCATTTTCTTTTCCCATCAGTTTGTTGCTTTATTGGATTTGTTATTTTCTTCTTAATTAGGCTATTCTCTTTCTTAGCTTATTTGACTTACTCCAATTACTTGAATTTATTTTCCCAATAAGCTTTTTTGTTTTTAACTCAAACAACATCCTACACAGCTACTACCAAGGGCCAAGAATCATAAGACTATTTCTCTAAAGAAAAGTCCAACCACTAACTCTCTACACTTACTTGCCCTTCCACTACCTAGTAGTCACTACTCGTTCTTGTCGTGTATTACTAGCCTATACTTTATCTCTTTTTCTCAAGCAACAAACCTAGGTTTCTCAATGTTTATGCAATCTACAGGAATTTTCTATTAGTTTAATATTAGCTAATCTTTGACCGGAAATTGGTAAGAGAATAATTCCCTAAGCATTAACCCCGAAGACCGAAATCAACATCAGATTGATACTCAGAGAATCACTCAACTCTACCAATCTCCAGTTATGTTCTATTTCTTTAATTCATAGTCTTAAATTTATCTCGATCTTTCTAGGCCTTAATCCTTACCAAACCCATTCTTTTAAAAGTATGGTTTGGCCTCCTTCTTTGCATTGCATATTTCTTCCAAAAATTATAAGTGTTAAAACTTTATTTCTCTTCTCAAAAAACTTGCTTTTTCCAAACCATAAAAACATGTTACAAAGAAAAATTGCAAAAAAAAAAAAAAAAAAAAAAAAAAATTCAAATCACAAAAACTGGAGTAGACAAGGACAACTAATGGGTTACACTGTTCCTATTTACAATGTTAACTTTGGTTGCTAAGGTGCAAATATCTATTCTATTCTTACACTCTACCGCTTATTTTGTTCACCCAACAAAATTTCTTTTTAAAACAATAATCAAAATTTATTGGTAACAGAATAGAATTTCAAAACTTCTTTTCATATATGAAAACTAGCATGCTATTTATGCTCCATAATATGCACCTTTTTATGAGAGAATTCTTTTAAAACAAGAAATCATTGTTTTACACAATACACCCCACTTTACTTTAAAACCCAACATACATTTATCAAAATACTTTTAAGATTAAATCTTGGAAAATACCACAAATCCTTTTTACAAATTCAAGTTCTTAAAAGTTTATCATTGGGTTAGACTCAAAGCGGGTCTTCAACTCAACTAGGCTTTCTTAGGCACTTTCACGAATTCAATTCTCTCGACTATATATATTCCTAATCCATTTTTCATTTTTCAACCTTTTCTAGTTTCTAAGGTTACACTTCTAAACCCACTATTCTAACATTTCAGTTTCCACTTTATGGGATACTTTCTTTCTCAAATACCAATTCATATTGTACGCTTTCCAACCAAACCACCTAAGGGTCTCAAAAATTTCTATGTTTATTACTTTAGTGTACAAACTAAATATCCCAACTCTTTCCCTACCTAATGGGCTACTTTATGGATTTAGGTTTATATATATAATATATTTATATTTTAGAAAATACAAATACGTTCACTCAATATCTCCCTAAGATCACTAAACCGAAGCTCTGATACCAGATGTGACAACCCGGATTCCGATGGACCGATTTTTTTTCAAAAATCCAATCCACTGAAACCCGAGTTCGTTGCTCTGGTATCCTGCAGAAAAGACAGAGAAACGAGATAAGTCAGAGTTCGGAAAACACCTCACAACGGAAGGAGTAAAATATAATATATTTAAAACATAGCTTTACCTTAATCACAATACTGCTAAATCATTATTCCCAAAGCTATAAGTCTCTGTCTAACCTGCGAATGTTATGAGGAGGGGGTCAGAACATAAGTTCCGTGTGAATGAATTTAAACTACACTTCTTGAATAATCCTACATATACCGTTCAATTACACTTTCTTATTTATTAGGTTATACGTGTTATTAGCACTCAAAGTTTACACACACGTCGCACCCATCTACCCCCTAGTAGATTAACCTAATATAGTGTATTTGTAGCTACCCCCAAACTGAGGTACACCCCGTGATACCCCACTCGCACGGTCTCCTCCGTATCGCCACAGTAATGTGCGCAGTCCCTCATCCTATGCCATAGTAACGTACAATGCTACATCCGCATAGAACCACTATCGCTGTGCTACGTAAGCGTACTGACTGCTATCTTCGAACCATTCGATTGAGTTTGGTTCCATCATCGAATAATGCCCTCTAGTCTACGATACACCCCCCCAAAGCAGACATGGTTGTACCTAGACTTTCCTATGTATGTATCATCAATCGTACTCGATGTTTCTACTGCACATAACCTCTACCTGTGTACCCAAGTTCCGTGGCAAAGCTACACCAGAAAACACGGAACTCGGTCGGCAGCCTTTCTATATCTGTACGGGCCCACCTCTAAGAGTGTCCAATGTACATATATCCCTCGGGTCTGGTTTTTCTGTGGTGTCTATGGCCCTACCTCAGCCCCTCCCTCAACTACTAAAGACCACACGAGCTAAGCGACCACCCCTAACAAGCAAACAATCTAAACATCCATATGGGGTCTCCCCGCACCCGTCCCTTGATAGCAAAGGTTAACGATCTCTAGGGGTTAGCTCTTGTCTTTTCGCATTCCTTAGGCTGCTGGTGACAGGCGTCTAATGATCTTGCTATCGTTTGGTCTTGACCCTCCAACTCCGCCTGAGGCAATCGCCGAACCACCCTTAATGCCACCGCGTACAACATTCTGACTGCCCCTACTTGTGAAATCAAGGCCCACCCACCTGGTAGTTCCGCGCAGACCCAACCTCTGTAATCCTAGCTCGAAGCTAAACCACTACATAGGACTACCAAGAGCATCTTTAACGTCTCAGGAAGCCGTGTGCTTCCCCTTCCAGTCTGTTGGAGCCGCTAAAATAGCGAACGTGCGCTCTCCTCATGCCTTATGACACCATCATGATCTACTTCATTGGGTTATTCATTCTACAATGTACGGACTGCTTCAAGCGCCTTAGTTTTATATGTCATTAGACCCTAAGTCTAACCATTTATTTCACGCTTGTGCCACCTCGTCAACTTTCTCATTTAACTTGGTTATTCACATTAGCTTCCTTTTTTCGTATTCACCAAGTTACCCTTACTTATTAATTCAATTTATACTTAACCCACTTAAGTCCATTAATAAGCCCACAACATGTTATTTTCCAATTTCATAAATTATTCCCTTTTTGGGTTACAACAACATGTTATACTTAATTCATAGTTAAGTATGCCTATTCGCACATACATACTGATTAGGAGAATAACCCTCTAAACACCAGCCCCGAAGACCAAAATCAACATCAGACTGGCACCCAGAGAATTACTCATCCCAACCAACATATATGATTCTAATTTACTTCTTTTCCACTCATATAACTTATATCATTTTTAGTTTCTCATTTATCCTTTCCAAACCATTTAATTTAAGTATATCTTTACATATAAGTTATCTCGTCTTCCTTATCGTTTCCTATAACTTATCTTGTCCCATAAGTTATAATTTCCACCTATTATCCTTTCTTGCCTTATTCAAGTTTATTCATAATAGGTTATTTATCATTCCCCATTTCTTGTCATTAATTTTAGATTTGACTTATTTCATAGTATAAGTCGTCCCACCCTTCAAGTCTTGTATTACATCTCAAGTCATAACCTTCCCTTGTCCCTATGACAAGTTTGCCTATTATTTAATTTTACATCACCGCAACTCAAGTTTATAATAGGTAATTATCATTCCCCCATTACTGTGTCATTAATTTTAGATTTGACTTATGCCTTCCTTTTACTTAACCCGTTTCTTCAACTTTACCCAATTCAATTAATTTATGATACCGTTACGGGTCCCATTTCGTTAAGCATGTCTAAATACGGTTTTACATGTCACACGTGTCCCACTTAACCCCCTTTATTATAGTTTCCATATCTTACACATGTCTTACTACAGTTAAGTCTACCTTAGTCATGTTTTACATCACATGTCTTACAACAGTTAAGTCCACATTAGTTATGCTTTACATGTCGTTTATATCACCCACTTAACCCTCTAACCGTACCCATGCCACCCACAGTTTTATTATGGTTAGTATTTCTTAATTTATTTATAATGTTGTAACGATGTATGACCTCTCACATTAGACGTCCGTTCGTGGCTGCTGGATTTGCCGGGCGGTTCCGGGCAGTCTTACACCACAAACGCGCCTAACCTCATGTCATAAAGTGTTACGCCTCTAGTTCTTGCCGTTGACCTCTCACATTAGACGTCCGCTTATAGTTGTTGGATTTGCCGGGCGGTTTCGGACAGTCTTACACCACAAACGTGTCTAACCTCGTGTCATAGGCGTTCATTAACAATCGTCTTTCACCCATACCCCAAATTCATGTCATATGTTCCAAATTCAACTTAATTACATTTCATTTTTATGCCTATTTCCAATTTTCCATTCACTACACCAATTACATAATAGTTAGCTAATTTTCATATTACCCAAATTATCCAATTATAGCCAAATTCACTAATTCCATGTTATTCATACCCAAACATGCCAATTTCCAATATCCAATTATACCCAATTTCATATAACCAATATTTTCCCATATATATTCCAACATTCCCACGTTCATACATATAATCTAATTCACCCTCTAGGCTTACTTTTCAAGTCACGAATAAATTTCACCAATTATGTTATCCAATTACATGTTGTTAATATTGAATTATACCAATTCCATACCCAATAGTTTCAATTAAATTTACACAATTTCGTATTAACATAATAAATCAAAATTCATAGTTGCGCACTATTCAGCATAGATTATATTCCTCGACTGCATAAAATAAATTATGCCCAATATATGCAATAACAATTGTTATGCCACAAACCCCAAAATTTCAGATTATATTCCAATATCCCCATATTCCAACCGTGCAAATTGTATAATAAGATTTTGTCTAGGTTCGAGATAACCTAGATCCAAAAATAAAAAGGGGAAAGGATAAAAGGAGAGAACTCAAATGTAGGCATAAATATAATAACAGATCTTATTAAATTAACATCATATTCATTATGGGGAATGGTAAACGATAGAAGCAACATTATACAACAAATATAGTTCAAATCCACTCACATTGACTTGTTTAGAGAAATAAGCGATTTGTTGTTGATGTAGAACGCTGATTTAACCTTCTTATTTGATTATTGGTGAAGAGCTTGAATCGTTGATGAAGAATTTTGCTTCCTTGATTTGATTAAACTCCAAAGTTGATGAAGAACTTGCAAATTAATTTAGGGTTTTGAGGTGGCGGCCATGTTATGTTGATGTTTGGCAGCATGGAGGTGTTAGAAGGAATTGTTTATGAATTAGGTTAGGTCTAGGCACTATTTTATAGGTGTAGAGAGTGTTTTAGAGCTATTAGATCGCCCTAGAAGCCGTTCGGTCCGTCCAGCACATTAAAAATCGTCACTGCCCTGATCTGGAAAAATCAGGGGGAGGTCGACACTAAGGTCGACCCCCAGGTCGACCTGCCTGGGTAGGTCGACCCCTAGTTCGACCTGTCTAGATATTTTCTGAATTTTTGTTGAATCTTCCACAGGCCATAACTCTTTCATACGGAGTCCGATTTTCGAAAACTTGGACTCTATTCCAAGCAGAATTTCAAGAGGAATGCAATGGTGATGTCCGTTTTACTTAATTCCTGATATTTAAATTAAGTATCCTTACTTTATTCTCTTCTATGTTACGCACACTGTTATCGAATTAATTTTTCCTTCTCTTCCATATATCAATAAATTTTTCATTATTCATCACCATTATTTACCTATCTATGCATATACACATATTTTTACATATTTTTAATTATATTAAAATTGCTGGTTGTTACACCATATGCCTATTATGTTAGTTCGCTTGATCATGTCACTGTATGCCTATTCTGTTAGTATGACCAGTTCTATCATCTTATGCCAGTTGTATTCATTATGCCTATTCTTGTTCTCTTCTCTCCCTCCTTCCCTTTTTATTTTTATAGTCAGGCTACCTTCGAGCCTAGGACTATCACTGAAATATGCGAACACACGAAATTTGGAACGATTAGTTTGGGGCATAATTCGTATTGTTAAACATGATTGGGAATTTTGGGCATAATTTGTACCTTGAACCAAAACTTGGGATTTAGGGGCATAATCTATATCTTGATCTAAACCCTTAATCCGAGGAATAACTTGTATAGTAGATCGGACGGGGAAATGGGGCATAATAAACATGATAATTAGTTAAAAATGAAAATGCCTAGATTTATAGTAATTAGAAACTTTAACCACACTTAGACACGAGGTTAGATTATGTTTCTGGTAGAAGCCTACCCATAATTGCCCGGCATATCCAACGTCCACAAGTGGTAAATCTAATGTGAGGGGTCTAAGTGCATAAACACGTAACGTGTAAGACACGAGGTTAAGTCCGACTTAAGGAAGAAGTCTACCCAGACCCATCCGGCATATCCAACATCCACAAGTTGTTGACTTAATGTGTGAGGTCTAGCAAATTATAACCATAAATGAATGAATGGTGATGAACTACTATTACTTAACCTGTTTGAATCCATAAGGATTACGTGAACTTGTTAACTTGAGTAGGGGTTAAGTAAATTTGTTTGAAACGGTGGGAGGGTTGAGTTAATCTTGTTAAATATGTGGGGACAGGTTATACGTATGAACCCAACAAACTTAACCTGTGGGGTTATGCAATCTTGTTAAACTATTAGCATAACCTGTCAAAATCCTAGTAGCGGGGATACAAGCCTAGGGGAAGATTGTATCATCTTGTGTGTGGGACCCGTATCAGTCAGTAACCTATATTGGTATCAAACGGAGAATCCCAAACTAGGTCGGGGTAAGGGCATGCTTACTGAGTTGGTTGTAAGAGGTTCATCTAAGGGATGGTGTGGGCGGTGAATTCCATCAGGGTCATGCGCGCATGGGTCCAGTCCAGAAAGATTAAGATGCCGTGACACCTATAGATACGGTTTGTGCACATCTTGTAAACAAAGGGTTGCCAAGTGATACATCCTACTGTGGGGGCCAACACGGGGTATCTACGAGTTAGGGAGTCGATCGATTGGGGGTAGTAATTAGGGTACATCTAGTCTTGCTTGTTTAGGAGTCCATTATTATCGTTGGGGGTTAACACCTATCAGTTCTATTGGGCTATATGTTATTGTATGGGGCAAACCTCTCACTAGAAATACACCTAAGTCTGCCATATTGTACTTGTTGGGATCATCTTGTTCTTGTGATACTAGTATTGGTAGAGAGAAAAGTATTATAGAAGCGCAACGCATGTTCTGTTCTTCTTATCATGTTTACCTTATTATACCTTCCTTATGACACTGTTATCTCACTCTCCAGTTTATATGTCTGTCATGATGCTTTTACTTATTTATATGCTAAAAGTAACTGGGCTCGCCAGACTTTATGTCTGACCCATTTTGTTTCCTCTTCTTTCTCTTTCGTTTACCTCCCAGGTTCTCAGGTGGGAATACTTAAGCTTGATCAGGATTCTTCTTTCATTCCTCTTGGAGCTACTTAGATGTACAACCTGATTTCGTATCTTCTCTACTATGGCTATATTTTGGGGATATGCTCTTTTTATGTATTATTGCACTTTGATGATAATTTTGGTACAAGACAGAAGTTTTATGTTTTCAACATTTCAGACTTACTATGTAATTGGGTTTAGACCACAAAGCTTTTCTATTTACTAAAGTTTTAGTTCCGCTATGATTTCATATCTGTCTTGTGATGTTTCTATTTCTGTTTACCTATAACGCTTCACGAAACTTAATGCATTCTGATAAAGAGTGATATTGACAGACGTAGGGTGTCACATTTGGTATCAAAGCTTTAGGTTACCAGATTGGATAAAAGACTTTGAAAATTGTTTTCAAAAAGGTTTTAATCAAAAGCATTTTCAAAAGAAAAGTCTGTTTTGAAAAACATATACCCTAAAGCCATGCGAAATATCTTTCGGTTCTCTTTTTGAATCCCTTTTCCTTTTCTTTTCAGCATGTCTGGGGAACCTAATATTCCTGAGGGCGTACAGATACCAGTTTGGTTTCGTAGGTAATTGGAGGCTACAACACATGCTGAAGGCCAAGCGGACGCCTCTCCCCCAGCTGTAGCTGTTGTTCCTTCACCTTCTCCCCCACATGCTGATAATTTCTTTAAGATATGCAAAAAAATTGTGTTATGGGCGGGAAGCCATTCCGAGGAACTGAGACTTTCGTAGAGGCAAAGAATTGGCTTAAAGAGACGGAAGATTTGTTTGGAATTTTCGAGGTTGACGATCATAGGAAGATTCAGTTAGCCGCTTGACAGTTGAAAGATGAGGCTTCATTCTGGTGGGAAGTGACGCAAGCAGGGCGTACAGTGGAGACTTGGGATGATTTTCGACAAAGATTCGAAATGAAGTTTCTTTCTTAAGCCGAGCAAAGTATGCAAATGGAAAGGTTTTTGGCGCTTAAGCAAGATGGCATGTCTATTAGGGAGTATCTTAATAAGTTTAAGCAATTGGCGAGGTTTGGTTTGGAGCTAGTAGATACCCCGCACAAGAAAGCTTTGAGGTTTGCTAGAGGATTGAATGAACCCCTCCATGGTTTGGCTATGTCTCATATTCCGATGGGAGCAACTTTTGAGAAACTCGTTGTTATGGCATTAATGCATGAGGAAGATAAGGGTGAAAAGAAAGAGGCTAAGGTTGAGAAAACACAAAACAAGAAAGTGTGGCCCAAGAAAGAACAACAGCAACAAAAGAAGGGTGGTAAGAATGGCAAAGCTTGAGATAGGAGGAAATGTCATCATTGCGGACACGAGGGTCCTGTGATCAAGGATTGCAAGAAAAGAAAGAACGCTTGTTTTCATTATGGAGAAGTCGGACATCTTGATAGAGATTGCCCGAAGAAGCAAGGACAAGGTCAAAGGGAAGGATCTTCTGGAGGGCAGGTGCATGCTCTCGTGGCCAGCGCGCCATATAGAGGTAGGAAAGTTTCCGTTGAAGGTTTGATATCTCTTTCCAATCATCCAGTTAGGACTCTTTTTTATTCCAGCGCTTCGCATTCTTTTATATCTGATCCTTTGGTTGAGTCTCTGCATCTTAGTACTAGTTGGATCCCGCTGATGCCTCAAACCCCATTGGTGGTACGACTCATTTGTCTATTATTTGTTGGAGTTTGAGAATATATGTGTTAGGCATCGAGTATGAGTGCGATGCATATGTGCTCGGTTTCATGGGCTATGGTTTGATTCTAGGGATGGATTGGCTAGCCATGTATGGTGCGATTCTGGATTGTGAGAGGAGGGTCGTTAGACTTTTGACTTGCTATGGGAGGACCCTCGAGATTTCTTGTGACCCAAAAGGGTCTGTCATGCTTAGTTTACTAGAGTCGCTTGATGCATCAATTGACGATTTACGATATGTAATAGTAGTCTGTGAGTATCCCGATGTTTATGAGGAGGTTCGGAGTTTACCTCCGAAGTGCGAGATTGATTTCGGTATATACTTAGTGGACAATGCAAAGCCAGTTGCATAGCCTGTGCGCCATATAGGTCTAAGAGAAAGGATGGAGCTCAACAAGCAAGTAGGGAAGCTACTTGAGAAAGGGTTTATTAGGCAAAGAATATCTTAATGGGGTGCTCCAGTAGTATTCGCCACTAAAGCGGATGGTTCGCTTCGCTTATGTGTGGACTATAAAGAATTGAATAAACTCACTAATAAGAACAGGCACCCACTTCCGAGGATAGATGATCTGTCTGACCAGCTTGTTGGTGCATCTGTTTTCTCCTAGTTAGACTTGGCCATGGTTTTTCATCAGCTGAGGGTGGCTGAGAACAATATAGACAAGACCACTTTTAGAACTCCAGATGGTTTCTTCGAGTGGCTCGTTATGCCTTTTGGGTTGATAAATGCACCCGCCTATTTTGTTGATCTGATAAGTAGGGTGTTTCAGGAGTTTCTAAATAAGTTCGTTGTGGTCTTTGTTGATGACATCTTGATTTTCTCGAAGAGCGAGGAAGAGCATGCCCAACATTTGAGGGAGGTTTTGAAAACTCTCCGTGCGCACCAGCTTAAGGAAAAATTCTCCAAATGTCATTTTTGGAGAAAAGAAGTGAGATTTCTAAAGCATGTGGTCTCTAAAGATGGGATAGTAGTAGATCCCGCGAAGGTTGTTGTAGTTCAAGTTTGGCAAATCCCAAAGAATGCAACGGAGGTGAGGAGTTTTCTTGGTTTAGCAGCTATTACAGGAAGTTCACTAAGGACTTCGCAAAGATATCAGCTCCACTCATCAGACTGACGAAGAAGAATCAAACGTTTTCTTGGGATATAGATTGTGACGATGCTTTTCAGAAATTGAAGAGGGCTCGGACAATAGCCCCAGTCTTGACCTTGCCCAACGGGAACAAAGTGTTCACAATATACACTGATGCATGTGGTACAGGGCTTGGTGCGGTTCTGATGTAAGAAGGAATGGTAGTATGTTGTGGAGGTAGACATCTAAGGGTTCATGAGAAGAACTACCCTACCCATGACTTAGAGTTAGCTGCCATAGTATTCGCGCTTAAGACTTGGCGCCGTTATCTATTTGGAGAGAAGTTCGAATTGTACGCCGATCATAAATCTCTCAAGTACTTGTTCTCGCAGAAGGATCTTAATTTAAGACAACAAAGATGGATGGAGTTCCAAGCGTCCTATGATGTTGAGATTGCTTATACCCCTGGAAATGGTAATGTGGTGGCATACGCATTAAGTAGGAAGAGGATGACTTTGAGTCCTCTTTTTGTAGAGAGGAAAAGCTTGGAGTTTATATTAACTTTTGATTTTATACCCTCCACCGAGTTTACACCAGGTTTATTGGCATCATTAGAGGTGCGACCTACTTTGTTGTGTTTAGGAATGCGGAATGGATCGTTAGGGCAAAGCAAACACTAGAAGGGGGAGGGAGTGAATAGTGTTTGTAAGAATTTAAACAAAATTTAAATCTAATGTTAGCTACGAGATGAATCTAACACCACAAACACAATCACAGACATAGATTCAAATACAAATGCAAAATAAATAGAAATAAAAACGCAGAAAAGGAAAGAACACACTGGATTTTATACTGGTTCGGATTACTCCTACGTCTAGTCCCGCACAACGCTGGATTGCGCAGAGTTTTATTTCTATTTCCAATAGTCAAATACACCTCCTTAATTTCACGGTTCAACAAGGAGACAACGACTCCTATTCCTTGATTTCATGGCTCAAGAAGGACATACCGACTCCTATTCCTTGATTTCACGGGTACAAGGGTGCACCGATTCCTCTTTGACTTACAAACAAGGTTTATTCAACCCAAGCAATTACAAAACATCCCTATACCTCTTCAATAGCACTTGATTCAGAGAGTAGAGAGTGCAGAGAGAAGAAGTTTTATCAAAATAGAATTGAATTCGGCAGAGTATAAGTGTAAGAATCATAAAAATGATTAAGAATAATGGTGGAGAAAAGAAGATGAAGTTAGAGAAGAGGATATGATAAAAAATTCGGTTTTAACCCCTTTTTATAGAGTATGAAAGGTTGCAACGATTATGAATCGTTTCAAATAGTGAAAATACACTTCTTTTCAAAATTGGAAAAAGTGACAGTTATATGTCGATATGGAGTTTTTGTTATGTCGACATACCCCTTTGAAAATTTAAATTTTAAACCATTTTTCAAGTGTTTTGATATAAAAATAATTCTGGAAATTCTTGAGTAAAATTCTAATGTTGTAAATTAATATTATATGATAGAAAAACATATGAAAACATAAATTTAAACTATATAAATATATTTATAAAATTATAAGGTTTTAAACTATATAAAGTATATAAAAAACTTAAGTTTGAAAAACAAAGAAGAATAAAAATAGAAAAAAATAGAATAATAAAATAGAGTGGATTAAGAATAGAATTGAAAATCAGAATTTGAAAATTAGAACTTGAATTTGAAAATTTGAATTTGAATTTGAACCTAGAGTGCTACTTAGAGTCTTACAAAATCTAGACTCTATAACTATATTATTCTTGAACACTTGAAATTTTGATTACTCATGAGTCTTGAAATTTCTTGATCCTTGAATCTCTGTTATCTTTATAACTGTACAGTCTTCAGTAATATTTCCTGTATATAATTCCTGCACACACACACATATATATTCTATCCAAAAAGTGTTAGTATATATTTTATAATCAATGATAATTGAAATAAGGTTGTTGTCATCAAAACTCCATTCTCCAACAATCTCCCCATTTTTGATGATGACAACCTTAGTTTATAAAATATCATACTTGTATATACCTGTTTGATGATGTTCCTTCTATACTCCCCATGTCTATAAGAATCCTATAAACTATGCCTATATTTTATAATCTCTCCTCCTTTGGCATTTTCAAAAAGAAATCCAAAATGTACTCCCCCTAAAATGTATGAATAGAACTTAATTAACTATCTTAACTTAATTAACTATCTTAATAAAAACACTCCCCCTTAATCAGATGTTCATATATATATATATATATATATATATATATGTGTGTGTGTGTGTGTGTGTGTGTGTGTGTGTGTGTATGTTTTAGAAGGTTATAACTATTTAAACCATAAATGACAATTTTATTAAACAATCACTTATACATGTACAAAAATTTGTACATATCCGACTTATCATAGGAACGTAATAAAAAAAATCAAGAAAATCCTTAAACACTTAATTATTTGGCAATGCGAGATTTGTGAATTGGACAATTTGGATAATGGAGACATAGTTCTCCATTCTTTTAAATCACATTCCCATTTTCGTCAAATAGAACCTCTCCTACGCACTCAATGTTATCGTCTTCGTCCATAACCGTTGGTTGAGTCTCTTGTTGTTCTTCCTTCTCTATCATTTCTTCTTCCTCTTCTGGTTCTTCTTATGGTTCTTCCTCTTCTTCCACGGGTTGATTATCATCATTGATGATAATCGGATTAGTCTCGTTATCCATTATAAACTTTAAGAGACTTCTTATTACTTTTCCTTGTCTATTTTGCTCTTGACTTATTCTAATTTGGAGTACTTGCATCTCAGCCACCATTTGTAGTAGATACTCCATTTTTTCTTCGATTTTGATCACTCTAAAAAACGTAGATCATTGAAATAGACCCTCGGATGGTCCAGTGTATGAATAAGATTTTTTTTTTTGAGTATTTGGATTAGTGGAAGCCATTGTAATTTTTAATTTAGAGTTTTTACAGAGAAGAAGAATGAAAATGAAGGAGAAAAGTCAAATTAAAAGATTTAAATAATTGAAATAACTAGCTTTTGGTAGGAATTAATTTTAAATTTTTTGGCAGTTATATGTCGACATAGCAGAAACTTTATGTGGACATAGTCTTGTTTTAAGTTTCATTATTTTAATTCCTTATTTTATTTTTATATATATGCTATTACTTAATTATTCTAATTCACTTAATGAACATATACCTAATTCTCTCCTAAATTTAGTGAATGTTACTTCATTTAATGGTTTTATCTGCTATTTGTTTATCTGTTTCTATAAACTCAAGTGAAATCTTTTCTTTACTTACATTATCTCTTAGAAAATAATGTCGCACATCAATATGTTTAGTTCTCGAAGGATGAGTAGGATTTTTATAAATATTTATAACCCTTATATTATCGCAATATATAGGTGATTTATTTATATTTTAACCAAAATCATTTAAAGTTTTGTGAAGACCCGCAACCTCCCCGTAAGGGAAAGCGTCGGATAGTTCGAGAACAAACCACAACAGAACGCATACAGAAGAACATTTCATTGTATATTACAACAATGCATCAGATTACAAGAATATACAGAGTATAAATGAATATCACACAGAAATATCAGAGATTTAAATTACATTTAAATACATAGCAGCGGAAAATAATACAATACACAACTAGAATGAGATATACGGATACAAAGCTTTCCGGATATCGTTCCAGCTGTAACCCAGGATCCTGTGAATATAAATCTGCAAAACCGAAACTACTAGCTGCCCGTGTCAAAATAAGGGCACCCAGAGTTTAGGTTAAAACAATAAACTCCAGGTCAGTCATGTGACTGGTGTGAGAACTAAAACAGTTATTAATCTTTATTCTTAAAGCTAGGTAAATCAAGGGACCACGCCGTATAACACGGAACGGGTTTCCTCCCAAGAATACCAGTGCATAAAACAAACAGCGCAATGCTAAATAAAGAAAAATGAAGCTGTTATAAGACCCAGGTCCTATCACACAATGCAAACGCAAGCCGGGGGATAGGGTTTTCCCTTATAACAGCCAAAGAATGCTTGATACGTTTAAAACAAATCATTTGATACTATAATAAGTGCATAGTGTATAAAACAACTTTGAATCATAAGTATCAATCATAGGCGGCATGGGTACCATATATCATGTCGCCATATATAGGTTTACAAATAAAACCGCAAAGTCACGTATTTGGAAATTGGATTTCCGTCTATGAACCGAGGCAAAAGATAGTCCTCAACCGATTCGAGACGCTCTAGCCCGTGTCTCAGGATCAGAGCTCGAGTGACCCTTGGAGCGACAGGGCCGGTCCACCGATGTGGATTAAAATGCCTGAACACTGCGTTTCCCCACCCTTTGGGGTGTCAATGAGCCAACAAATGACTCCATCGGTTCGAGAACGACCGATCAATCCGAGGCGCCTCGCAACAGCAACAACCACATAAGTCAAACTCGTCAGGGCGTGTAAAACCACTGACGCCACTTTTTAGCTAGAAGGAAACGCATGCCCTCCCTGAGGTCCGTCTCCCGTTTTTGGTTCATACCTGGTGTGAAACACGCGAGGTAAACGTTACACAAAGCTACGCCACAAAGGCCGTGCTTTGATCATCACCACAAGACTTTGCTTTTCAACAGAAGCCTTGATCATTTGCATCTTAGCATGCCACACAGGCAAACCATCCTATGCAACCGATATCAGTCACACAGAATGAAATCCGATGTCAGACACACAGTCCATTTACAAGTCCGTTCTGGGTCTGAACGAAACCGGAGGCACCTAGTACCCCGCATATCCATCGATCTCCAAGTACGTCTGGACGATCACTAACTGTTTCCATCTTCTTGGGTGTACAGCCCAATCAAGATCATCAGTTATCCCCCAAACGACGTGAAGACTTCCGGTCTTCGACCATCGTCTTCATCTTCGACTTATCGTCGTATCAGTTACTCAGAATGGGATAAACCCGGTCTTTCCGAATAACTCGCGTATATTTTAAATAGTGTTACACAAACACAACATACGCCTCATTCCAATTCATTAGTCACTAACCGTAAATTAATCAAGAGAATAATTCCCCAAATATTAACCCCGAAGGCCGAAACCAACATCAGATCAATATCCAGAAAACCATTCTGCTTGGCTAACCGCCAGTTAGTTTCTAAATTTCACATTCAAATCTAATTAAAGATTTAACTATCGCCTGGAGCAAAACTGGTGATACTCCATTCTCGATCTTTTCAATCTAATTAAAGATTCATTAAAACTCCACTTAGTTTTAATCTGTGACTGGGTTAAAGAATCAGTGTCATTTAAAACACGGTTCACGATAAACCCAAAGTCACATCCCATTAATTATCGGGTTAAAGAACAAGTGTTATTTAAAACACTGTTCACGATAAACCCAAAAATCAATATCCATTCAATTCCAATTAAATATTATTTAATTGGTACACTTCATTAAATCTAAATCAAAAGATTTAATCTTTTCTCAACTGGGTTCAAGAACAGTGTTAGTGAAGACACCATTCACGACAACCCAAATCACATTCATTAATTATCGGGTTAAAGAACAAGTGTTATTTAAAACACTGTTCACGATAAACCCAAAAATCATTCCATTAATTATCGGGTTAAAGAACGAGTGTTATTTAAAACACTGTTCACGATAAACCCAAAAATCAATATCAATTCAATTCCAATTAAATATCATTTAATTGGTACACTTCATTAAATCTAAATAAAAAGATTTAATCTTTTCTCAACTGGGTTCAAGAACAGTGTTAGTGAAGACACCATTCACGACAAACCCAAATCACATTCGATATTCAATACAAGGCTCTGAATAGAAAATATATCGGCTTATATTCAATATCGAATTCTACGACTAACAAATGTCGTATCGGAAATAACGATATACATATATATCTTTCAAATTTCCATAACAACACCTGTATAATCACGAATTCCAACATCGAAATATTCCGAAGACAATTTCGATTCAAATCCACTCCAATGCAATCATTGGAATTTTGGTTACTTTTAAAACCCTTTTCGAATTCAATTTATTTATTTAAAAATAAATAGAATTATAATTCTAGTTCAAAACTAGTTCATTTCGATAAAAATCCATTTTTATCTTTTCAAATATGGAGTTTTTCATCCCAATTCTTTCTAAATCATTTCTTATGATTTTACACAAATTATTGCTATTTTTAATAATTTTATCAAGGCCCGTACAGTCGATTTCCATTAACGGCCATCGAACTGCACTTACAGCGACCTTTTTCGAATTTGATTTGGACATAATTCCAAATCCAACCGTTAGATTTCAAATTTCTAATCTTCGTTAGAAAGCTCTTTTCGATACGAACCCAACGGTTCCGGTTTTAGGAGAATCCGACGGTCGGATCTCCCGTAATGTCCGTTTGAAATAAATGGTCGAAATTCGCGAACTGCCGCGGCGCGGCGCGTTCTATTCAGGCCATTATATTATATATATAATATATATAATATATATTTCGTCGATTTCTATTTAAAACGAATTATATAAATAGTTTTGAATTCGTTTCAAAATCTATTTCAACTTCCATTTCAATTCAAAGCAAAATTGAATTCTTCTTTATAGATTCGTTTCAAAATTCATTTCTATTCAATTCAAATTTCAATTCAATTTGAATTCGCTTTCAATTCACTTTCAATTCAATTCGAATTCGTTTTCAATTCAATTCATTTCGAAATCGTTTTCAATTCAATTCATTTCGAAATCGTTTTCAATTCAATTCATTTCGAAATCGTTTTCAATTCAATTCATTTCGAAATCGTTTTCAATTCAATTTGAATTCGTTTTCAATTCATTTCATTTCGAAATCGTTTTTAAAATCGATATAAATATCGTTCACGTCAAAATGGCGTCAATCTAATCAACACGGCTTCATATATTCCTTTATTTTCAAATATTCTATTTCAAATATTTCTTTTTCAAATATTTCTTTTTCAAAACTGGAATGAGGCCCAATCAATTACCATATAAAATTAATTATATGGATTTTCATACAACACATGTATATAATAGCATTGAAAATAATCAACCATCAACCAAAGTGCACTACACTGTATAAGCATCAAATATAGATATTCAACGCTTATAACAGCCTGTCAATCAATCGATCGACATATTTAATCAATCAGGATGAGTGAACTTCAAATTTCATCCTAACACCCGTGTGGGGTTTCAAACAATCAAACACATATTTTATTTGTGCAGTTAGGCGATGTGTAAAATTTATCGACCCAATCAACGTCATTCAAATAGGTGTACATAAACAAACCGTCTGGTTTATAAATGAATATTTATTTATTCACTTCACTATTTTCATATTCACGTTAAAAATTATATTTTTAACGATAAAACATTTTATTTCAACCTATGAATTTCTATTCAATTCATTTATTCAATAAAATGATATTTTTATTTTTCTAACATATTTTAGAAAATTTCGGCGGCATAACGGCACGATACTAGAAACGGGACGAGGCCTAGCCTTATCCCCGGTCTAGTGAAGGCCCACGCCATTCACACATCAATCAAATCAATTCGTTATGCAAACCACAAAACTTGGAGTAAGAGTCTAACCTAGCCTTACTCCTTCGCCTTATAACGGCGCACGTCTAATCCTAACCAATTTATCGATTCGATTTTTCACACCACAAACCACATTCAAACCAATATCACAATCAATAACCAAACAGCCAAACAAACAAGTCCATGGTCTGTGGACGATTGTGTCGGGTGCTACTAAGCACCGTCTGCATCCTAGTATATATATATATATCTAGAAAAAGAATTGAAAGGTGAGAAATTCTCACATATAGCTATCCTAGCTCCACGGCTCTTCATTGATAGAAATCTTCGTTGTTTTCGCATCTTCGTTGTCTTCGTCGCCCGTAGCCACTACATATGTAAAAATCGAATTTTTACTTCGCTATTCAATATATAAAAATCCTGTTTTTATTTCGAAGTACACTATATAAAAATCGAATTTTTATTTCAAAGTTCAATAGATAAAAATCGAATTTTTATTTCAAAGTTCAATAGATAAAAATCGAATTTTTATTTCAAAGTTCAATAGATAAAAATCGAATTTTTATTTCAAAGTTCAATAGATAAAAATCGAATTTTTATTTCAAAGTTCAATAGATAAAAATCGAATTTTTATTTCAAAGTTCAATAGATAAAAATCGAATTTTTATTTCAAAGTTCAATAGATAAAAATCGAATTTTTATTTCAAAGTTCAATAGATAAAAATCGAATTTTTATTTCAAAGTTCAATAGATAAAAATCGAATTTTTATTTCAAAGTTCAATAGATAAAAATCGAATTTTTATTTCATCTACCCAATAAAAATTTCGCCTTTTCTATTTTAAAAATATGATCTTTCCTATTCTAAAAACCCGATCTTTTCAATCTTAAAGTTCAAACCTTTTTTCTAAAAAAAACAGTTTTTAAAATCTTATAAAATCAGTTTTTTTCTTTTATTTTAAAATCAGTTTTAAACGCTTATAAAAACAGTTTTAAACCTAATAAAAAGTCAGTTTATGCAACCTAATAAAATAAAATAAAAAAAACAGTTTTTAGATTCTAAAACAAATCAGAAATTTGTTTTTAAATCGGTTTTATAAATCAGTTTTTTTTCCTAATAAAAAAAACAGTTTTAAATTATTGAAAACAAATTACAAAATACTCACAGAGGGGGGAGAGACTACCGCACCATCGCGAGGGGGGGGGGGGTTCTTCACGCGGTCTGCGTCGACTGGGGGGGGTTCAGGCGGAGGTCGTCGCAGGTGGTGGGTGGCCAGGGTTGGCTGGCGGAGACGAGGCCATGGGGGTCCACGACGATGCCGCTCTTCGATTTGGGGCTCGCGTGGTCGGCCTCCGACGTCAGGCGATCGGGCGCGGCGATCGATTTCATTTTTTTTTTTTTTTTTTTTTTCTTTCTGATGTATTTAGAATAAGGGGGGGGGGGCCAACGGGTTTTAAGGGGGAGGGGTTTTCTTTTTGTTTTTGTTTTTTTTTTTTTTTATTATTTTATTATTATTAAAAGTTGACTTTTACATACGACCTCAAAACGAGGCCCACCGCCTGTCGTCCATAGCGTTTTACCCCCATTCTGAACACAATGGGATATATATCGCAAGCTGAATCGACCGTTTCGATCAGTCTCCGTTGCATTTACATTTAAATCATTATACTGAATTTTAAACGCACATTTCAAATTACCGGGGTCACATACTAACTCTAAAAATTCCATAAAAATATTTTCTAGCTTCGTATTGACGATACGGTCCTAACAAAACTAGTTTCGTCGAATTCTGAGACCGTTTGAAAAATGGCCAATTTCCAGTCGATTAAAATCAACTGAAACCGGTCAAACGCGTTTTCCTTTGCCACGCTTACATATTGATTCGAAAAATTATGAAATTTGAAATCTAGCAATAACTTTACACTGCGGACCCAACAAAAGTGGTTTCGTCGAAATCCGAGGTCGTTTGCAAAATTGCTAATTTTAAGGGCCTTATATATATAAAAATATATATAAATTCCACAGCGACTATTTCTAATTTTAAACTGGACATATCTTATCAATTCTAAAATGAAATCTCAGTTTGTTAACTTCGTTACAAAGATATAGTTATACAGATTCAAATATTTCTTGTTTCGTTCAATTCTGACTTATATTGAATTCTGTATATTCATTTGAAATTAGAAATCGAATTTTCGAACTACCGCGCCATTTTCAATTCCTTTTATAATTATATATAATTATTATATATTCTAACGACGACGCGTATAATATATACGTTCTATTCTATTCAAAATAAATTTCTCGTCGATATTATTTAAAATAATCTATTTTAAATAATCAAAATTCGCTAAAATTGCCAAAATAAAAATTTTAAACTGGCCCAGATTTTACGGGTTGTTACAATCTCCCCCACTTAAAACTTTTCGTCCCCGAAAAGGAACAAAGTCGAAAGTGGTTTGATTAATCAACTCTACGCTCGATCTGGCTTTCATTCTCCAACTCTTTAGTTTCTGAGAATTTTCAAAATTTCAAAAATTTGGCTAACACCCTAAATTTTTGAAAAATTTCGCCATAACCTCCCCTGCACCGGGAGCATCGGGGAATTTCAAATAGCTTCCCCGGTCCTTCTGATCTCAAAAAGAAAAAGAAAAAGCCAAGCGGCTAGCCAATAGGCTCACAAAATCATCATCACCCAAACAAAACAGGAAATTATGTAGTAAACATGTACCTATTTGTCGGGCAAACAAATTTTATTCTCTGGCTCTAGCCTCCTTGCTATGACCTGTTCAATGATATACAAGTATATGCAAGCAAATGCGACCAAATTTCAATACAAGTCAATATTTGGTGCTATTAGGCTAAATGGCTAAAAATTAGCAAACAAATAAACAAACAACACAAACATCAATCAATTAGTGAATTAGAGTTTCAAATTCATAACTTTGATACATAGACAAAAATCAGATTTTTTTGATGCCAAATCACAACAATAGGCCCTATCTAATTTTGGTTCTCACACCAGTCTAATGGAAATATATAAATATCACACCTTCGACACTCGAATATAAATACTGACGACAGTGCCCCATCACCAGAATTATCCCCGGGTGTCTAGAATGTGACTCTATATCTATCCAGTATATTAAAACTTCGAATATACGTTTGCAAGGCGTATATGCAAATTCTTTATATACTGAATTGTCCAAAATCAATATAAACAAATAATCAAATACGAATAGTTGATTTAAATTTTCAAAACAAAATTTGTTTTCATTTGAAAAATATACTCTTCACACTCGTTCTAGGATACTACTGATCCCATCTCTAACGAGTCATTCTCGTTGGATATTACTAATCCAATATCTGATGAATTCTTTCGTATGGTTCTAATGTGCCTTGTTCTCTGCTTTGTAAACCAAAGCTCTGATACCACGTGTGAAGACCCGCAACCTCCCCGTAAGGGAAAGCGTCGGATAGTTCGAGAACAAACCACAACAGAACGCATACAGAAGAACATTTCATTGTATATTACAACAATGCATCAGATTACAAGAATATACAGAGTATAAATGAATATCACACAGAAATATCAGAGATTTAAATTACATTTAAATACATAGCAGCGGAAAATAATACAATACACAACTAGAATGAGATATACGGATACAAAGCTTTCCGGATATCGTTCCAGCTGTAACCCAGGATCCTGTGAATATAAATCTGCAAAACCGAAACTACTAGCTGCCCGTGTCAAAATAAGGGCACCCAGAGTTTAGGTTAAAACAATAAACTCCAGGTCAGTCATGTGACTGGTGTGAGAACTAAAACAGTTATTAATCTTTATTCTTAAAGCTAGGTAAATCAAGGGACCACGCCGTATAACACGGAACGGGTTTCCTCCCAAGAATACCAGTGCATAAAACAAACAGCGCAATGCTAAATAAAGAAAAATGAAGCTGTTATAAGACCCAGGTCCTATCACACAATGCAAACGCAAGCCGGGGGATAGGGTTTTCCCTTATAACAGCCAAAGAATGCTTGATACGTTTAAAACAAATCATTTGATACTATAATAAGTGCATAGTGTATAAAACAACTTTGAATCATAAGTATCAATCATAGGCGGCATGGGTACCATATATCATGTCGCCATATATAGGTTTACAAATAAAACCGCAAAGTCACGTATTTGGAAATTGGATTTCCGTCTATGAACCGAGGCAAAAGATAGTCCTCAACCGATTCGAGACGCTCTAGCCCGTGTCTCAGGATCAGAGCTCGAGTGACCCTTGGAGCGACAGGGCCGGTCCACCGATGTGGATTAAAATGCCTGAACACTGCGTTTCCCCACCCTTTGGGGTGTCAATGAGCCAACAAATGACTCCATCGGTTCGAGAACGACCGATCAATCCGAGGCGCCTCGCAACAGCAACAACCACATAAGTCAAACTCGTCAGGGCGTGTAAAACCACTGACGCCACTTTTTAGCTAGAAGGAAACGCATGCCCTCCCTGAGGTCCGTCTCCCGTTTTTGGTTCATACCTGGTGTGAAACACGCGAGGTAAACGTTACACAAAGCTACGCCACAAAGGCCGTGCTTTGATCATCACCACAAGACTTTGCTTTTCAACAGAAGCCTTGATCATTTGCATCTTAGCATGCCACACAGGCAAACCATCCTATGCAACCGATATCAGTCACACAGAATGAAATCCGATGTCAGACACACAGTCCATTTACAAGTCCGTTCTGGGTCTGAACGAAACCGGAGGCACCTAGTACCCCGCATATCCATCGATCTCCAAGTACGTCTGGACGATCACTAACTGTTTCCATCTTCTTGGGTGTACAGCCCAATCAAGATCATCAGTTATCCCCCAAACGACGTGAAGACTTCCGGTCTTCGACCATCGTCTTCATCTTCGACTTATCGTCGTATCAGTTACTCAGAATGGGATAAACCCGGTCTTTCCGAATAACTCGCGTATATTTTAAATAGTGTTACACAAACACAACATACGCCTCATTCCAATTCATTAGTCACTAACCGTAAATTAATCAAGAGAATAATTCCCCAAATATTAACCCCGAAGGCCGAAACCAACATCAGATCAATATCCAGAAAACCATTCTGCTTGGCTAACCGCCAGTTAGTTTCTAAATTTCACATTCAAATCTAATTAAAGATTTAACTATCGCCTGGAGCAAAACTGGTGATACTCCATTCTCGATCTTTTCAATCTAATTAAAGATTCATTAAAACTCCACTTAGTTTTAATCTGTGACTGGGTTAAAGAATCAGTGTCATTTAAAACACGGTTCACGATAAACCCAAAGTCACATCCCATTAATTATCGGGTTAAAGAACAAGTGTTATTTAAAACACTGTTCACGATAAACCCAAAAATCAATATCCATTCAATTCCAATTAAATATTATTTAATTGGTACACTTCATTAAATCTAAATCAAAAGATTTAATCTTTTCTCAACTGGGTTCAAGAACAGTGTTAGTGAAGACACCATTCACGACAACCCAAATCACATTCATTAATTATCGGGTTAAAGAACAAGTGTTATTTAAAACACTGTTCACGATAAACCCAAAAATCATTCCATTAATTATCGGGTTAAAGAACGAGTGTTATTTAAAACACTGTTCACGATAAACCCAAAAATCAATATCAATTCAATTCCAATTAAATATCATTTAATTGGTACACTTCATTAAATCTAAATAAAAAGATTTAATCTTTTCTCAACTGGGTTCAAGAACAGTGTTAGTGAAGACACCATTCACGACAAACCCAAATCACATTCGATATTCAATACAAGGCTCTGAATAGAAAATATATCGGCTTATATTCAATATCGAATTCTACGACTAACAAATGTCGTATCGGAAATAACGATATACATATATATCTTTCAAATTTCCATAACAACACCTGTATAATCACGAATTCCAACATCGAAATATTCCGAAGACAATTTCGATTCAAATCCACTCCAATGCAATCATTGGAATTTTGGTTACTTTTAAAACCCTTTTCGAATTCAATTTATTTATTTAAAAATAAATAGAATTATAATTCTAGTTCAAAACTAGTTCATTTCGATAAAAATCCATTTTTATCTTTTCAAATATGGAGTTTTTCATCCCAATTCTTTCTAAATCATTTCTTATGATTTTACACAAATTATTGCTATTTTTAATAATTTTATCAAGGCCCGTACAGTCGATTTCCATTAACGGCCATCGAACTGCACTTACAGCGACCTTTTTCGAATTTGATTTGGACATAATTCCAAATCCAACCGTTAGATTTCAAATTTCTAATCTTCGTTAGAAAGCTCTTTTCGATACGAACCCAACGGTTCCGGTTTTAGGAGAATCCGACGGTCGGATCTCCCGTAATGTCCGTTTGAAATAAATGGTCGAAATTCGCGAACTGCCGCGGCGCGGCGCGTTCTATTCAGGCCATTATATTATATATATAATATATATAATATATATTTCGTCGATTTCTATTTAAAACGAATTATATAAATAGTTTTGAATTCGTTTCAAAATCTATTTCAACTTCCATTTCAATTCAAAGCAAAATTGAATTCTTCTTTATAGATTCGTTTCAAAATTCATTTCTATTCAATTCAAATTTCAATTCAATTTGAATTCGCTTTCAATTCACTTTCAATTCAATTCGAATTCGTTTTCAATTCAATTCATTTCGAAATCGTTTTCAATTCAATTCATTTCGAAATCGTTTTCAATTCAATTCATTTCGAAATCGTTTTCAATTCAATTCATTTCGAAATCGTTTTCAATTCAATTCATTTCGAAATCGTTTTCAATTCAATTTGAATTCGTTTTCAATTCATTTCATTTCGAAATCGTTTTTAAAATCGATATAAATATCGTTCACGTCAAAATGGCGTCAATCTAATCAACACGGCTTCATATATTCCTTTATTTTCAAATATTCTATTTCAAATATTTCTTTTTCAAATATTTCTTTTTCAAAACTGGAATGAGGCCCAATCAATTACCATATAAAATTAATTATATGGATTTTCATACAACACATGTATATAATAGCATTGAAAATAATCAACCATCAACCAAAGTGCACTACACTGTATAAGCATCAAATATAGATATTCAACGCTTATAACAGCCTGTCAATCAATCGATCGACATATTTAATCAATCAGGATGAGTGAACTTCAAATTTCATCCTAACACCCGTGTGGGGTTTCAAACAATCAAACACATATTTTATTTGTGCAGTTAGGCGATGTGTAAAATTTATCGACCCAATCAACGTCATTCAAATAGGTGTACATAAACAAACCGTCTGGTTTATAAATGAATATTTATTTATTCACTTCACTATTTTCATATTCACGTTAAAAATTATATTTTTAACGATAAAACATTTTATTTCAACCTATGAATTTCTATTCAATTCATTTATTCAATAAAATGATATTTTTATTTTTCTAACATATTTTAGAAAATTTCGGCGGCATAACGGCACGATACTAGAAACGGGACGAGGCCTAGCCTTATCCCCGGTCTAGTGAAGGCCCACGCCATTCACACATCAATCAAATCAATTCGTTATGCAAACCACAAAACTTGGAGTAAGAGTCTAACCTAGCCTTACTCCTTCGCCTTATAACGGCGCACGTCTAATCCTAACCAATTTATCGATTCGATTTTTCACACCACAAACCACATTCAAACCAATATCACAATCAATAACCAAACAGCCAAACAAACAAGTCCATGGTCTGTGGACGATTGTGTCGGGTGCTACTAAGCACCGTCTGCATCCTAGTATATATATATATCTAGAAAAAGAATTGAAAGGTGAGAAATTCTCACATATAGCTATCCTAGCTCCACGGCTCTTCATTGATAGAAATCTTCGTTGTTTTCGCATCTTCGTTGTCTTCGTCGCCCGTAGCCACTACATATGTAAAAATCGAATTTTTACTTCGCTATTCAATATATAAAAATCCTGTTTTTATTTCGAAGTACACTATATAAAAATCGAATTTTTATTTCAAAGTTCAATAGATAAAAATCGAATTTTTATTTCAAAGTTCAATAGATAAAAATCGAATTTTTATTTCAAAGTTCAATAGATAAAAATCGAATTTTTATTTCAAAGTTCAATAGATAAAAATCGAATTTTTATTTCAAAGTTCAATAGATAAAAATCGAATTTTTATTTCAAAGTTCAATAGATAAAAATCGAATTTTTATTTCAAAGTTCAATAGATAAAAATCGAATTTTTATTTCAAAGTTCAATAGATAAAAATCGAATTTTTATTTCATCTACCCAATAAAAATTTCGCCTTTTCTATTTTAAAAATATGATCTTTCCTATTCTAAAAACCCGATCTTTTCAATCTTAAAGTTCAAACCTTTTTTCTAAAAAAAACAGTTTTTAAAATCTTATAAAATCAGTTTTTTTTCTTTTATTTTAAAATCAGTTTTAAACGCTTATAAAAACAGTTTTAAACCTAATAAAAAGTCAGTTTATGCAACCTAATAAAATAAAATAAAAAAAACAGTTTTTAGATTCTAAAACAAATCAGAAATTTGTTTTTAAATCGGTTTTATAAATCAGTTTTTTTTCCTAATAAAAAAAACAGTTTTAAATTATTGAAAACAAATTACAAAATACTCACAGAGGGGGGAGAGACTACCGCACCATCGCGAGGGGGGGGGGGGGTTCTTCACGCGGTCTGCGTCGACTGGGGGGGGGTTCAGGCGGAGGTCGTCGCAGGTGGTGGGTGGCCAGGGTTGGCTGGCGGAGACGAGGCCATGGGGGTCCACGACGATGCCGCTCTTCGATTTGGGGCTCGCGTGGTCGGCCTCCGACGTCAGGCGATCGGGCGCGGCGATCGATTTCATTTTTTTTTTTTTTCTTTCTGATGTATTTAGAATAAGGGGGGGGGGGGGCAACGGGTTTTAAGGGGGAGGGGTTTTCTTTTTGTTTTTGTTTTTTTTTTTTTTTATTATTTTATTATTATAAAAAGTTGACTTTTACATACGACCTCAAAACGAGGCCCACCGCCTGTCGTCCATAGCGTTTTACCCCCATTCTGAACACAATGGGATATATATCGCAAGCTGAATCGACCGTTTCGATCAGTCTCCGTTGCATTTACATTTAAATCATTATACTGAATTTTAAACGCACATTTCAAATTACCGGGGTCACATACTAACTCTAAAAATTCCATAAAAATATTTTCTAGCTTCGTATTGACGATACGGTCCTAACAAAACTAGTTTCGTCGAATTCTGAGACCGTTTGAAAAATGGCCAATTTCCAGTCGATTAAAATCAACTGAAACCGGTCAAACGCGTTTTCCTTTGCCACGCTTACATATTGATTCGAAAAATTATGAAATTTGAAATCTAGCAATAACTTTACACTGCGGACCCAACAAAAGTGGTTTCGTCGAAATCCGAGGTCGTTTGCAAAATTGCTAATTTTAAGGGCCTTATATATATAAAAATATATATAAATTCCACAGCGACTATTTCTAATTTTAAACTGGACATATCTTATCATTTCTAAAATGAAATCTCAGTTTGTTAACTTCGTTACAAAGATATAGTTATACAGATTCAAATATTTCTTGTTTCGTTCAATTCTGACTTATATTGAATTCTGTATATTCATTTGAAATTAGAAATCGAATTTTCGAACTACCGCGCCATTTTCAATTCCTTTTATAATTATATATAATTATTATATATTCTAACGACGACGCGTATAATATATACGTTCTATTCTATTCAAAATAAATTTCTCGTCGATATTATTTAAAATAATCTATTTTAAATAATCAAAATTCGCTAAAATTGCCAAAATAAAAATTTTAAACTGGCCCAGATTTTACGGGTTGTTACAAGTTTGTTGCATATAAATTACTTGTGAACACGCCATAGCAGCAGATATATACTCTCTTCGGTTATTGATAAAGATATGATATTTTGTTTTTTACTAAACCATGATACAAGGAAATGTCCTACAAAATGACATGTTCCACTAATACTTTTCCGATCAGATTTACATCCTGCATAGTCAGCGTCACAACACGAAACTAAATCGAATGAATCATTTGTAGGATAAAATAATCAAAAATCTGGTGTATGCTTTACATATCTCAGAATTCGTTTTATAGCTGTTAAATGTGTTTCTTTAGGTTGTGATTGGTATCTTGCACAAAGACATACACTATGCATTATATCTGGTCTACTAGCGGTGATATATAACAAAGATCCAATCATTCCTCTATATAATTTTCGATCAGCGTCTTTTAATGTATCATCTTTACTTAAAGCAGTATTAGTTGCCATAGGTGTTGATCTACCATTTGTTGTTGTTAGATTGTATTTATTAATTAAATCTCTCGCATATTTTTCTTGATTAATAAATATTCCATTCTTTAATTATCGAATTTGTAAACCTAAAAAGAATGATAATTCTCCTATATGGCTCATTTCAAATTCTTTGGTCATAATATCTGAAAATTCTTTGTTTATTTTTTCATTTGTTGACCCAAAGATTATATCATCAACATATATTTGTACTAGTTGTATATCTTTGTCATTCTTCTTGACAAACAAAGTATTATCTAATTTTCCTATTTCAAAGTTTGATTGTAATAAATAATTTCATAATCTATCATACCAAGCCCTAGGAGTCTGTTTAATCCATATAATGCTTTCTTTAACTTATATACGTGATTTGGTAATTTTTCATCTTCAAATAAGGGTGGTTGCTCTACATATACGTCTTTCTTGACAAATCCATTTAGAAAGGCACTCTTGACATCAATTTGATATAATTTGAAATTATTATAGTTTGCAAAAGCTAGTAAAATTCTAATAGCCTCTAGTCTTGCTACGGAGGCAAAAGTTTCATCGTATTCTATTCCTTCTTCTTGAGTATAACCTTGTGCTACTAGTCATGCCTTATTTCTTACTACGTCACCGTGTTCATTCATTTTATTTTTATAGACCCATTTGGTTCCTATTATTGTTTTATCCTATGGTCTAGGAACAAGTTCCCATAGTTCATTCCTAGTAAATTGATTCAATTCTTCTTGCATAGCAAGTATCCATGAATCATCGGAAGAAGCTTCCCTTGGATTTTTGGGTTCGATAGTTGATATAAATGCAGTATTACTCATATTATTTAATTGATTACGACTTCTAACAACAGATTCAATATCTCCTAAGATATTTTCTACATGATGGTCTCTAAGTAATCTAATTCTTTTATTTGGTACACTATCTGTTATGATTTATTGATTGAATTTGGGATGGACTAAATAAATCCATGTGTATTAACTCTAATGGTTTTGAAGTAGTAATTTCTTCTTTTGATTTAAATGAACTTTATTTAATTTTTTGAATTGACAAGTGTCGCATAAGTTATTAACATTAAATTTCATTTTGGGTAATCCCCTTACTGAATCTAATTTAGAAATTCTAGAAATATGTTTGAAATTTGTATGACCAAATCTCTTATGCCAGATCTAGGGATCATCTATATTTGTAACACCCCGTATTTTCTATGAATGTTAAAGTAACAAATTAAAGAATACTTAATTTTAAAATTAGGAATTAAGGGAAACGGGTTACGTCATTGCATTCATCTCGGAATTCTGCTTGAGATAGAGTCCGAGTATGCGTAAATCGGACAACGCATGAAGAAGTTGTAAGACGTAGAAGTTTATATACGTGTAAGGAAGTATATATATATATATACACACAAAAAATCAATCTCCAAAACCAAAATAAGTTAAAGACGAGTGACGGGAAAGATCCCGCTCAAATGGTGTCGACCCCTCTTAAGAGGGGTCGACATAGGTGTCGACCCCCCCTAAGGTGGGCAGACCCCTTCCGAGATCCAGTTCCTATGACGATTTCTGTAGTTCTGAGCTGATGTGGCCTTCTTTGATTGGCCCAATGACGAATTCTGATGTATTAGGTCTTATGTGTCGTACTGTGATTGGCTGAGTGACACATCTCTTTGGTTTGGATGGCTCTGATTTCTCCTAGACTGATCTAAAGGCTAGAATTAATCCTAGACTTCTATATAATCAACTCAAACCCTAAACCTAAAACACATAAACACATTCTATGAAGCCGTCGTGCTATCTCTCTCTGAACTAGAGTAGCCTCCATCTTCTCAAAACTAGAATATCTTCTTCAACTAGAAACCAATTAGAAGAACATCAATAGTCTACATCAAAGGAATAACTTAACAAATTCAGAAATCATATTCCAGAATACAAGAACTGTTATTTTTCTGTAAGTTCAGTTATATTTCAGATTTAAATATATAAAATTCATGACTTGAAATAAATCGAATCTAGAACTGTGCCTAATTGTGATTCTGATTCATGTTTATCCTTATGACAAATTTGAAATTAACTATCCCTATGAGACTATTGTGATTTGTACAATTGAACCTATCATATTGTATATTAATTTGGTGATGCTTTTATGTTATGTTATGTACATGTTCATAAACTAAGTCATGTTCATATATGCTTATATGTTTAGATCTACACACTTGCTTTTAAGTTATGTTATGTACATGTTCATAAACTAATTCATGTTCATATATGCTTAGATGTTTAGATCCAAGTTAATACATATGTTTAAGATCTATGTAAATTCCAATTCATATGCTTAAGATCTATGTTAATTGGATCTAACTCAAGTACAAGTTCAAATTGATATGCTTGATTAAGTTTATATTGTTCATGAAAAATTTGTATTACACATGCTTAGTTAGATTCATGTTATTTTGTGCTGTTGGAATGTTACATGTTCCTTTCTTTTCCCTTTTGTCTATGTGTTAGGCTAATTTGCGAGCCTAACGTTCTATGTAAATAATGCGAATGAGTAACGGGGGGAAACGTTGGAATAAAAAATTAAATTTACATGCTAATGGCATAGATTGGCTCATAAACATGTAAATGATTAATAACATGAAATGGTATAATTTGTATACCATTGATTAGTAACATAATTTAAATAGTAAATGTGACATGACAACACTTGTGGATAATTTACATATAAACTTGACATAAATGACGAATATGTAAATTAAATAAAGGATGAACATGCCTAACCCGAGGTTAGATTGAGTTGTGGTGTAAAACTGCCCGGAACCGCCTGGCACATTCAGTAACCGCAACAACACCTATCTAATGTGAGAGGCGAGTGCATCATGCCCAAGAAAAACCCGAGGATAGATTGAGTTGTGGTGTAAAACTGCTCGGAACCGCCCAGCACATCCGGTAACTGCAACAACACAAATCTAATGTGAGATGTTGGTGTATTAATAAACCAGTTAATGCTAATGAACATGACATGTTAAGAATGGTAGGGTTAAGTTAACTAAGGCAACACTTAACCAGTACAACATGTTACTTAAACAAATGGTAGGGTTAAGTTAACTAAGGCAACACTTAACCAGTACAACATGTTAATCAAACAAATGGTAGGGTAAAGTTAATTAAGGCAACACTTAACCGATATAACATGATGTATGGTAGGGTTAAGTAACACAAGAAGGCAACACTTAACCAATATACATAACATGATGTATGATAGGGTTAAGTAACACAAGAGGACTAGGCGCCATTTTGATGTAAGGGTAAGGTCGTAGCAGATGCCTTAAGAAGAAAAAGGTTGACTTCAAGTCCTCTTTATGTGAAAAGGAAAAGTTCGGAATACATATCAAACTTTGATTTTAAAACCTTCGGTTAAGTTAGTAGTCGACATCGCTAGGAGTAAGACCTACGCTTTTGAATTAAATAGGGAATTCACAAAGAAAAGACTCTCAAATAGCTGACGCAATGGATAAATTAAGTAGAGAAGAGACCTCTAGTCACCTTAATAAATAAGCTTGCAAGAAGCCATGAGTACGCAGTTATGTTTCAGCACCGCTTATCATCCCCTGACAGAAAGGGTGAATAGGATTTTGGAAGACCTTTTAAGGAAATGTTAGCATGACACGACAGAAGTTGTAGTGCCAAGTATACTAGAAGAAGAAAAGGTGGAACGAGAGACAACAGTGAAATGAGTTCCAACGTATATTCTGGAAACAGAAATTAAGAAGCTACACAATCGTGAAGTTAATATAGTCAGATAAATATGGAGTGAAGCTCAAGAAGATGCAACTTAGAAGACTGAAGACAAGATACGTGCATCATACCCTTTTTGAGGATATATTCTTGATCTCTCTTTTTTTGTAAAGTTTATTTGCTAGTCTTTATCTTTTAAGTATATCCTCTCGGTCCTATCCTTGATCATTAGGTAGAAGCCAATGGATGTAAACATGTGTTTGAGCCATGTTATGTTTGGTGGATGCAAGTGGTTGCTAGTGGTTTCTCGTGGATGCATATACACACACACGATACTAGATCAGCTCAGTCACTTTCATATTGCATATGCATATATGTGTATATATATGGATTGAAACTTGATGTGTTATCATATGGATGTTGCATTTGTATGTATGTTTGAGCACTCATGTAGAAGTTATAAAGTACGATTAGGAATAATTGCGTACACGATGGACTCATAACACTGACATAATTTGCATTAAGGAGGTCAACTGAATCAGTAGACCACCTGATTTTGCATTAGATAAGGGCATGTACACACACTATGCATATGATCATGAAAGCATTAGAAATCTTTTTAAGGATAATGGTTGCCTATATTGATGGTTGAGTAGATGGATGTTGAATGTTAGGATACATTCTTCTTAACTTAGAGATTTCGAGGACGAAATCCTTTGAAGGAGTGGAGAATGTAACACCCCGTATTTTATGTGAATGTTAAAGTAACGAATTAAAGAATACTTAATTTTAAAAGTGGGAATTAAGGGAAACCGGTTACACCATTGCGTTCGTCTCGGAATTCTGCCTGGGATAGAGTCCGAGTTTGCGTAAATCGGACAACGTATGAAGAAGTTATTAGCCGTAGAAGTTTATATACGCGCAAGGAAGTATATATATATATACAAAAAATCAATCTCCAGACCCAAAATAAGTTAAAGACGAGTGACGGGAAAGATCCCGCTCAAATGGTGTCGACCCCTCTTAAGTGGGGTCAACATAGGTGTTGACCCCCTTAAGGGGGGTAGACCCCTTCCGAGATCCAGTTCCTGTGACGATTTCTGTAGTTATGAGTTGATGTGGCCTTCTCTGATTGGCCCGGTGACGAATTCTGATGTATTAGGGCTTATGTGTCATACCGTGATTGGCTGAGTGACACATCTCTTTGGTTTGGATGGCTCTGATTTCTCCTAGACTGATCTAAAGGCTAGAATTAATCCTAGACTTCTATATAATCAATTCAAACCCTAAACCTAAAACACATAAACACATTCTATGAAGCCGTCATGCTGTCTCTCTATGAACTAGCGTAGCCTCCATCTTCTTAAAACTAGAATATCTTCTTCAACTAGAAATCAATTAGAAGAACATCAATAGTCTACATCAAAGGAATAGATTAACAAATTCAGAAATCAGATTCCAGAATACAAGAACTTTTATTTTTCTGTAAGTTCAGTTATATTTCAGATTTAAATATATAAAATTCATGCCTTGAAATAAATCGAATCTAGAACTGTGCCTAATTGTTATTCTGATTCATGTTTATCCTTATGCCAAATCTGAAATTAACTATCCCTATGAGACTATTGTGATTTGTACAATTGAACCTATCATATTGTATATTAATTTGGTGATGCTTTTATGTTATGTTATGTACATGTTCATAAACTAAGTCATGTTCATATATGCTTATATGTTTAGATCTACACACTTGCTTTTAAGTTATGTTATGTACATGTTCATATATGCTTACATGTTTAGATCCAAGTTAATACATATGTTTAAGAACTATGTAAATTCCTGTTCATATGCTTAAGCTCTATGTTAATTAGATCTAACTCAAGTACAAGTTCACATTGATATGCTTGATTAAGTTTATATTGTTCATTAAAAAATTGTATTACACATGCTTAGTTAGATTCATGTTATTTTGTGTTGTTGGAATGCTACATGTTCCTTTCTTTTCCCTTTTGTCTATGAGTTAGGCTGATTTGCGAGCCTAACGTTCTATGTAAATAATGCGAATGAGTAACGGGGGGAAACGTCGGGGTAAAACATTAAATTTACATACTAATGGCATAGATTGGCTCATAACCATGTAAATGATTAATAGCATGAAATGTATAATTTGTATACCATTAATTATTAACATAATTTAAATAGTAAATGTGACATGACAACACTAGTGAATAATTTACATATAAACTTAACATAAATGACGAATATGTAAATTAAAGGATGAACATGACTAACTCGAGGTTAGATTGAGTTGTGGTGTAAAACTGCCCGGAACCGCCCGACACATCCAGTAACCGCAACAACACCTATCTAATGTGAGAGGTTAGTGCATCATGCCCAAGAAAAACCCGAGGTTAGATTGAGTTGTGGTGTAAAACTGCCCGGCACATCCAGTAACTGCAACAACACAGATCTAATGTGAGAGGTTGGTGCATTAATAAATCAATTAATTCTAATGAACAGGACATGTTAAGAATGGTAGGGTTAAGTTAACTAAGGCAACACTTAACCGGTACAACATGTTAATTAAACAAATGGTAGGGTTAAGTTAACTAAGGCAACACTTAACCTGTACAACATATTAATTAAACAAGTGGTAGGGTTAAGATAATTAAGGCAACACTTAACCGATATAACATGACGTATGGTAGGGTTAAGTAACACAAGAAGGCAACACTTAACCAATATATATAACATGATGTATGATAGGGTTAAGTAACACAAGAGGACAACACTTAACCAATATAACATGATGAACGAGTGGGATTAAGTTAATAGAAAACACTTAACCAATACAACATGATGTGTTGGTGGGTTAAGTTGACATGAATGGACAAAACAACCAATATTACATTAACGAAGCGGATAGGGTTAAGGCAAGCTTAACCAATAATACGTATTGACTTGATCAGTAGGAGGTTTAAGTACATCTCGTGTAGATGGGTAATAATAGTATATATAGGTCCACAAACTTAACCGTTATTAAACATGCTTGAATCGATGGGAGGGTTAAGTACATCTCGTATAGATGGGTAATATTTGTATATATAGGCCCACAAACTTAACCAGTAGGAAACCCTAGTAATGGGGACCCATTTCAGCAGTAACCCACATAGATGTATCATGGTACCCTGAACTAGCCAGGGTGGGGCACTATTACTAGGCTGATTATAAGCGGTCAAAATAGCGGCAGGAGGTACGGCAGTTAGGTTCCGATGGTTTACGGGCGTGCACGTACTCCGGAGTGGGACAAAGCAGGCACTGGGTACCAGTAGTTACACATTGTGCATCTTGAATCGTGTCGGGTTGCTATCATAAGGATTGATACACCTTATGGTGGAACCAACACAGGGTATCTACACGCAAGAGAGGGCCGATTGACACTGACACATGGAACATTAATACAATTAGGGAGCCGATCGATAGGGTAGAAAGGGTACATCTAACATCTTCGTGGCAATTAGGTTGATTGAGGTAAGATCCTCCTACTAGATGTACACCTGAAGTCTACCACAATTGCGGGGATTGGGATCACGTTGTAATATTATCATTTTATACAGATTACTAGTTGGGACACTAGTTAGGCGGTGCAGAGATATAGAAATCAGAATAACAAGGTAGTAGCGAAGCAGAGAAATAGTAGAAGCGCATTCAGTTTACCTTGCCTTATCTTGTCTTAAGTTATCTTGTTTTATGGCATTGTCCTATTTTCAGTTTATTCATGTCATGATCCTTTATTTTGTTTACATGCTGAAAAATCACTGGACTTACCAGACTTATGTCTGACCTGTTTTCTTTCGTCTTCTTTTCTTCTGTTCCCCCCAAGGTAGTCAGGGAGGGAATAACTCTGCTTAGTTTGGACCGTTTCTCTTTCTGAGCTCGGAGATTCTGTGATGTATGGCTTGGAACCTCTTATCTTTGGCTATGGCTGTGATTGCACTTTAATTTGGGGACTTATGCTACTTTGCTATGTTTTATGTTTCTTATTTACTTGGAAGTTTTTGAATCAAGACAGAAGTTTTATGTAATACTTTTAAGTATGATTGAGTCAATTGTTGTAAAAGTTTAACTAGACTACGTTGTTTATAAAAATGACTTTATTTTCTGTTGCTCTATTTGTCTGTCTTGTAATTTATCTGCATCTCTTACCTATAATGCTTCACTGAAGTTAATGCATTCCCTTTGTGAGTGACATTAATGAACGTGGGGTGTTTCACTTGGTATCAGAGCTGAAGGTTACTAGATCAAATAAAAGATTTGAAAAATTATTCTTAAAATGGTTTTAAAGAAGCATTTTCTAAAGAAAAGTTTTGTTTTAAAGGCATATTCCCCAAATCCACATGCATTATCTTTTGATCCTCTGTTTGAATCCTTGTTTTCCTTCTTTACTGAGTCCCCAGGGATCCTGGCTTTCTGGGAGGTAACCTCATCGTGGCATGGTTCCGTAGGCTTGATGAGACTACGACACCTGTCAAAGGGCGAAGAAATGCCCAACTTCCATATAGCCGTAGTAGTTTCACCAATGGTTAATTTTCTTTCAAGCTTTTAGGGTTTTCCGTGCGATGGAGGCAGCTTTTAAGAGACTTGTCAACAAGCCACACAAGGATGGAAAAGATGAGAATAAGGGAGTTTGGCTAAGGAGCACAACCCAAGGATGAGAAACTCATGGATGTGGACTTGGTTCCCAAAGGAGGAAAGAATAAAAAAAATCTAAGACAAGAGGATGTGTCGTTATTATGGTATAACGGGTCATATAATTAAGGACAAGGGCAAGAACAAAGGACATGATTTTCAGGATGGCAAGTGCATGATCTCAACGCCAGCGTACCTGAGAGAGAGGTAGTAGAGTCTCTGTCGGAAAAGTATATTTTTTCTTTTTGTTCATCCTATTAGTACTCTTTTTGATTTTAGCGCTTCACATTTGTTTATATCTGTTTCCATAGTTGAGTCTCTACACCTTAGTGCTTGTATAGTAGAAGATCGCATTATTGCCTCAAATCCAATTGGTGGTTCGGCTCATTTATCTTTGGTTTGTAAGGATTTGAGAATAACTATATTAAGTATTGAGTCTAAGTGTAATGCTTATGTTTTTGGTTTCATGAGCTATGGGTTGATTCTAGGCATGGATTGGTTAGCTAGTAATTGTGAAAGGAGGGTAGTTAGACTTCCGACTTGCCTCGGGAATACCCTCGAGATTTCGTGCAATACTATGGGATCAGTTTGTCTTAGATACCTAGAATCACTTGATGCATCTATCGACGGTTTGCGATCCGTTGGAGTAGTCCATGAGTACGCAGATGTTTTTGATTAGGTTAGGGGTTTGTCCCCTAAAACGCGAGATAGACTTTTGCATATATCTAGTTGGCAATGCAAAGCTAGTTGCATTACCTGTACGACACATGAATCCAAGGGAAAGGAAGGGCTCAGTAAACAAGTAAAAGAGTTACTTGAAAAAGGGTTCATAAGGCGAAGTATTTCTGAATGGGGTGCTCCAGTCGTTTTCATTACAAAGGCAGATGGTTCACTTCGCTTGTGCATAGATGATATTTTGGAATGAGGAAGAACATGCTTTGCATCTGAGGGAAGTCTCAGATACCCTCCAAGCGCATCAACTTAAGGCGAAGTTCTCCAAAAATGCCATTTTTGGAGAGAAGAAGTAAGGTCTCTAGGACATGTGGTGTTCAAAGAAGGGATAGCAGTAGATCCCGAAAAAGTAGTTGCGGTGTAAGGCTGGAAGGTCCCAAGGAATGCAACGGAAGTTAGAAGATTTCTTGGACTAGCGTAATACAGGAAGTTCATTAAGGACTTTGTGAAGGTATTAGCCCCACTTACAAGATTGACGAAGAAAAATCAAACCTTTTCTCGGGATATTGGTTGTGATATCGCTTTCCAACAATCGAAGAGGGCTATTACAACGGCCCCAGTTTTGGCTTTTACCTTATGATAGTAAAAGGCTTACGGTATACACGGATGCATGCGGGACGGGACTAGGCGCCATTTTGATGTAAGGGTAAGGTCGTATCGGATGCCTTAAGAAGAAAAAGGTTGACTTCAAGTCCTCTTTATGTGAGAAGGAAAAGTTCAGAATACATATCTAACTTTGATTTTAAAACCTTCAGTTATGTTAGTAGTCGGCATCGCTAGGAGTAAGACCTACGCTTTTGAATTAAATAGGGAATTCACAAATAAAAGACTCTCTGATAGCTGACGCAATGGATAAATTAAGTAGAGAAGAGACCTCTAGTCACCTTAATAAATAAGCTTGCAAGAAGCCATGAGTACGCAGTTATGTTTGAGCACCGCTTATCATCCTTTGACTGAAAGGGTGAATAAGATTTTGGAAGACCTTTTGAGGAAATGTTAGCATGACACGGCAGAAGTTGTAGTGCCAAGTATACTAGAAGAAGAAAAGGTGGAACAAGAGGCAACAGTGAAATGAGTTCAAATGCATATTCTGGAAACAGAAGTTAAGAAGCTATACAATCGTGAAGTTAAGACAGTCAGAGCAATATGTTGTGAAGCTCAAGAAGATGCAACTTAGAAGACTAGATACGCGCATCATACCCTTTTTGAGGGTATATCCTTGATCTCTCTTTTTCTGTAAAGTTTATTTGCTAGTCTTTATCTTTTAAGTATATCCTCTCGGTCCTATCCTCGATCCTCAGGTAGAAGACAATGAATGTAAACATGTGTTTGAGACATGTTATGTTTGGTGGATGCAAGTGGTTGCAAGTGTTTGCTAGTGGTTGCTCGTGGATGCATACACACACACACACACTAGGTACAAGATCGGCTCAGTCACTTTCATATTGCATATGCATATATAAGTATATATATGGATTGAAACTTTATGCGTTATCATATGGGTGTTGCATTTGAATGAATGATTGAGCACTCATGTAGAAGTTATAAAGTACGGTTAGGAATAATTGCATACATGATGGACTCATAACACTGATATAATTTGCATTAAGGAGGTCAACTGAATCAGTAGACCGCCTGATTTTGCATTAGATAAGAGCATGTACACACACTATGCATATGATCATGAAAGCATTAGAAATCCTTTTTAGGATAATGGATGCTTGTGGTTGATGGTTGAGTAGATGGATGTTGAATGTTAGGATACATTCTTCTTAACTTAGAGATTTCGGGGACGAAATCCTTTAAAGGAGGGGAGAATGTAACACCCCGTATTTTCTATGAATGTCAAAGTAAAAAATTAAAGAATATTCAATTTTAAAAGTGGAAATTAAGGAAAATGAGTTATGCCATTGCGTTCATCTCGGAATTCTACTTGGGATAGAGTCCGAGATTGCGTAAATCGGACAACGTATGAAGAAGTAATAAGCCGTAGAAGTTTATATACGTGCAAGGAAGTATATATATATATATACACAAAATCAATCTCCAAAACTAAAATAAGTTAAAGACGAGTGATGGGAAAGTTCCCGCTCAAATGGTGTCGACCCCCCTTGGGGGGTAGACATAGGTGTCGACCCCCCTTAAGGGGGGTAGACCCCTTCTGAGATCCAGTTCCTGTGACGATTTCTGTAGTTCTGAGCTGATGTGGCCTTCTATGATTGGCCCGGTGACGAATTCTATTGTATTAGGGCTTATGTGTCATACTGTGATTGGCTGAGTGACACATCTCTTTGGTTTGGATGGCTCTGATTACTCCTAGACTGATCTAAAGGCTATAATTAATCCTAGACTTCTATATAATCAACTCAAACCCTAAACCTAAAACACATAAACACATTCTATGAAGCCGTCATGCTGTCTCTCTCTGAACTAGCGTAGCCTCCATCTTCTTAAAACTAGAATATCTTCTTCAACTAGAAATCAATTAGAGGAACATCAATAGTCTACATCAAAGGAATAGCTTAACAAATTCAGAAATCAGATTCCAGAATACAAGAACTGTTCTTTTTCTGTAAGTTCAGTTATATTTCAGATTTAAATATATAAAAGTCATGACTTGAAATAAATCGAATCTAGAACTGTGCCTAATTGTGATTCTGATTCATGTTTATCCTTATGCCAAATCTGAAATTAAATATCCCTATGAGACTATTGTGATTTGTACAATTGAACCTATCATATTGTATATTAATTTGGTGATGCTTTTATGTTATGGTATGTTATGTACATAAACTAAATCATGTTCATATATGCTTATATGTTTAGATCTACATGCTTGCTTTTATGTTATGTACGTATTCATAAACTAAGTCATGTTCATATATGCTTACATGTTTAGGTCCAAGTTAATATATATGTTTAAGATCTATGTAAATTCCTGTTCATATGCTTAAGATCTATGTTAATTGGATCTAACTCAAGTACAAGTTCACATTGATATGCTTAATTAAGTTTATATTGTTCATGAAAAATTTGTATTACACACGCTTAGTTAGATTCATGTTATTTTGTGCTGTTGGAATGGTACATGTTCCTTTCTTTTCCCTTTTGTTTATGAGTTAGGCTAATTTGTGAGCCTAATGTTCTATGTAAATAATGCGAACGAGTAACGGAAAGGGGGGGGGGGGCATTGGGGTAAAACATTAAATTTACTTGCTAATGGCATAGATTGGCTCATAATCATGTAAATGATTAATAGCATGAAATGGTATAATTTGTATACCATTAATTATGAACATAATTTAAATAGTAAATGTGACATGACAACACTTGCGGATAATTTACATATAAATTTGACATAAATGACGAATATGTAAATTAAATAAAGGATGAACATGCCTTACCCGAGGTTAAATTGAGTTGTGGTGTAAAACTGCCCAGACCGCCCGGCACATCCAGTAACTGCAACAACACCTATCTAATGTGAGAGGTTAGTGCATCATGCCCAAGAAAAACCCGAGGTTAGATTGAGTTTTGGTGTAAAACTGCCCGGAACCGCCCGGCACATCTAGTAACCGCAACAACACAGATCTAATGTGAGAGGTTGGTGCATTGATAAATCAATTAGTGCTAATGAACAGGACATGTTAAGAATGGTAGGGTTAAGTTAACTAAGGCAACACTTAACCAGTACAACATGTTAATTAAACAAATGGTAGGGTTAAGTTAACTAAGGCAACACTTAACCAGTACAACATGTTAAGTAAACAAATGGTAGGGTTAAGTTAATTAATGAAACACTTAACCGATATAACATGACGTATGGTAAGGTTAAGTAACACAAGAAGGCAACACTTAACCAATATATACAACATGATGTATGAAAGGGTTAAGTAACACAAGAGGACAACACTTAACCAATATAACATGATGAACGAGTGGGGTTAAGTTAATAGTAAACACTTAACCAATACAACATGATGTGTGGGTGGGTTAAGTTAACATGAATTGACAACACTTACCAATATTACATGAACGAAGCAGATAGGGTTACGGCAAGCTTAACCAATAATACGTATTAACTTGATCAGTAGGAGGGTTAAGTACATCTCATATAGGTGGACAATATTAGTATATATAAGCCCACAAACTTAACCATTAATAAACATGCTTGAATCGGTGGGAGGGTTAAGTACATCTCGTGTAGGTGGGTAATATTTGTATACATAGGCCCACAAACTTAACCAGTAGGAAGCCCTAGTAAAGGGGACCCATTTCAGCAGTAACGCACATAGATGTATCATGGTACCCTGAACTAGGCAGGGTGGGGAACGATTACTGGGCTGATTATAAGCGGTCAAAATAGCGGCAGGGGGTACGTTAGTGTAGGTTGCGATGGTTTACGGGTGTGCACGTACTCCGAAGTGGGAAAAAGCAGGCATTGGATACCAGTAGTTACACATTGTGCATCTTGAATCGTGTCGCGTTGCTATCATAAGGATTGATACACCTTATGGTGGGACCAGCACAGGGTATCTACACGCAAGAGAGGGCCGATTGACACAAACACATGGAATATTGATACAAGTAGGGAGCCGATCGATAGGGTAGTAAGGGTACATCTAACATCTTCATGGCAATTAGGCTGATTGATGTAAGATCCTCCTACTAGATGTACACCTGAAGGCTACCACAATTGCGGGGATTGGGATCACGTTGTAATATTATCATTTTATACAGATTTCTGGTTGGGACACTAGTTAGGCGGTGCAGAGATATAGAAATCAGAATAATAGGGTAGTAGCGAAGCAGAGAAAGAGTAGAAGTGCATTCAGTTTACCTTGCCTTATCTTGTCTTAAGTTATCTTGTTTTATGGCATTGCCCTATTTTCATTTTATTCATGTCATGATCCTTTATCTTGTTTACATACTGAAAAATCACTGGACTTACCAGACTTGTGTCTTACCTGTTTTCTTTCGTCTTCTTTTCTTCCTTCCCCCCCCCCCCCCACCAGGGTGTCAGGGAGGGATTAGCTCAACTTAGTTTGAACCGTTTCTCTTTCCGAGCTCGAAGATTCTGTGATGTATGGCTTGGAACCTCTTATCTTTGGCTATGGCTGTGATTGCACTTTAATTTGGGGACTTATGTTACTTTGCTATGTTTTATGCTTCTTATATACTTGGAAGTTTTTGAATCAAGACAGAAGTTTTATGTAATACTTTTAAGCATGATTGAGTCAATTGTTGTAAAAGCTTGACTAGACTACGTTGTTTATAAAATGACTTTATTTTCCGATGCTCTATTTGTCTGTCTTGTAATTTATCTGCATCTCTTACCTATAACGCTTCACTGAAGTTAATGCATTCCCTTTGTGAGTGACATTAATGAACGTGGGGTGTTTCAATATTGGTCATAAGGCATAAATTATCATTGGAAATTTTCGTACTTAATATATAGATATTTTTCTTTTTATCTCCTTCGAATATAACTTTTGAATTCCTATCTTCTATGAAACATTTATTCTTTCCAAAATTTATTTTATATCCTTTATCACAAAGTCGACTTATACTTAGTAAATTGTGTTTTAAATTCCTAACTAATAAAACATTAGAAATAGTACGAGTTTCAGAATTACCGACATTGTTGATTCCAATGATGTATCCTTTAGAATTATCTCCGAAGTTTACCAAACCACCATCTTCATACTTCAGATTATTGAGTAGTTCTGGATTTCCAGTCATATGTCCCGAATAGCCACTATCCAGTATCCATTTGTCCTTTTTCATTTCCACCAATTGCTTCCTAGAATTTTAATTTTCAATAGCCATGTAACACACCAGTTCAAGATTTGAATTTCCAATAGCCACCTTTTCAGAATTTGAATTGTCAATAGCCACTTTACCCATCTTTTCAACTTTTGAATTTTCAAAAGTCATAGAACTCATCCTTTTCTGTATTGAACAATATTTCAGTAGATCATATGCTTCTTTAACATTAATATATACAGAATCTTTTAAAATTGATGCATTGCATGAATTGACACTACTATTATCAGAGATTCCAAAATTTTCCATTTTACCAAAATTTCAAAAATCAGATTATGAGCTTTTTGAAAGACCTTGCTTTGATACCAATTGTTAGGGAATGCAGAATGGATAGTTAAGGCAAAGCAAACATAGAAGGGGCTAAATAGTGTTTATAAGAATTTAAACAAAATTTAAATCTAATGTTAACTACGAGATGAATCTAACACCACAAACACAATCATAGACACAGATTCAAATACAAATTCAAAATAAATAGAAATAAAAATGCAGAAAAGGAAAGAACACACCGGATTTTATACTGGTTCGGATTACTGCAGAGTTTTATTACTATTTCCAATAGTCAAATACACCCTCCTTGATTTAACGGGTCAACAAGGAGATGCCGACTCCTATTCCTTGATTTCACAGCTCAACAAGGACACATCGACTCCTATTCCTTGATTTTACGGCTACAAGGATACACTGATTCCTCTTTGACTTACAAATAAGGTTTATTCAACACAAACAATTACAAAACAGCCCTATAACTCTTCAAATAGTTCTTCATTCAGAGAGTAGAGAATAGAGAGTGTAGAGAGAAGTTTTATCAAAACAGAATTGAATTCGGCAGAGTATAAGTGTAAGAATCATAAAAATTATTAAGAATAATGATGGAGAGAAAGAGGATGAAGTTAGAGAAGAAGAGATGATAAAAAAAATTCGGTTTTAACTCTTTGTTATAGAGTATGAAAGGTTGCAACGGTTCTGAATCGTTTCAAATAGTGAAAAGTCACTTTTTTCAAAATTGGAAAAAGTGACAGTTATATGTCGACATGGAGTTTTTGTTATGTCAACATACTCGTTTGAAATTTTAAATTTTAAAGCATTTTTCAAGCGTTTTGATATAAAAATAATACTGGAAATTCTGAAGTAAAATTCTAGTGTTGTAAATTAATATTATATGATAGAAAAACATATGAAAACATAAATTTAAACTATATAAATATATTTATAAAATCATAAGGTTTTAAACTATATAAAATATAAATATAAAGTATATAGAAAACTTAACTTTGAAAAACAAAGAAGAATAAAAATAGAAATAAATAGAAAAATAAAATAGAGAGGATTAAGGGTAGAATTGAAAAACAGAATTTGAAAATTAGAACTAGAATTTGAAAATTAGAATTTGAATTTGAACCTGGAGTGCTATTTAGAGTCTTACAAAATCTAGACTCTATAACTATATTAATCTTGAAATCTTGAACACTTGAAATCTTGATTAGTCACGAGTCTTGAAATTTCTCTGATCTTTGAATCTCTATTATCCTTATAATTGTACAGTCTTCAATAATATTTCCTGTTTACAATTCCTGCACATATATTTATATATATTATATACAAAAAGAGTTAGTATATATTTTATAATCAATGATAATTGAAATAAGGTTGTTGCCATCAAAACTCCATTCTCCAACATGTTGGACCAGATAGGGACTTGACAGCGAGAGGACACACAGCTAGCAGATATCTTGGATAGGCTCCGTAAAGGGGAGACTTCTAGTCACCTCAGTAGATATTCCATTTATGATAGAGGGTGGTTGCGACGAGATGGAAGGCTTTGTGTTCCCCGAGTTGGGAGTTTGTTGAAGACAGTCCTTGAGGAAGCCCATCATTCTAAGATGACTATTCATCCAGGCAGTGATAAGATGTATGAAGAGGGTTTTCTTTTGGGCTGGAATGAAGAAAGTTGTGGATGAGTTTGTTTCTCGATCTTTGATTTGTCAGCAAGTCAAGGCTGAGCAAAGAAATCCCGGTGGTTTACTTCATCCTTTGGAAGTCCCATAGTGGAAGTTGGAGAGCGTCTCTATGGATGTCATTGATGGTTTTCCTAGATCAAGGAAAGGCAACACCAGTATTTGTGTTATAGTGGACATGCTTACAAAGAGCGCTCATTTTATCCCTGTTAAGGGTAAGAGGACGACAACATGGTTGGCAGCAGTTTATCTTCATGAGATAGTCCGTCTGCATGGAGTACCTTCCAGTATTGTGAGTTATCATGACCCTATATTCACCAGTGAGTTTTGGAGGAGCTTGCAAGAAGCGTTAGGTACACAGCTGTGTTTGAGCACCGCTAATCACCCTTAGACCAATGGACAGACGGAAAGGGTGAATAGATTCATTGAGGATCTTTTAAGACTGTGTGTCCTAAACTTCAGAGGGACTTGGGAAGAGAATCTTCCTTTAGTAGAGTTCGCCTACAACAATAGTTACCAGGCTAGTATTGGCATGGCACCCTTTGCAGCATTGTACGGACGACCGTGTAGATCACCGACTTTTTGGTGGGAATCTACACAAAGGCTTCTACTTGGACCTAAGATAGTTAGAGAAACTTCAGAAAAGATTGATCTTATCCACAGGCGCATGAAGACAACTTAGGACAAGCAGAAGTCCTACGCAGATAAGAGAAGGACTGACATTGAGTTTGAGGTAGGAGACATGGTTTTCATCAAGGTATCACCTTTGAGGAATGTGGTTCGTTTTGGATCTGTAAGGAAATTGGGACCGAGATTTGTAGGGCTGTTTCCCATAACAGAAAGGACTGGCTAAATGGCCTATAGAGTAAAGCTGCCAGAGAGACTATCCGACATTCATGATGTTTTCCATGTTTCTCATTTAAGGAAGTGCTTGCATGATACCACAGAAGTAGTCGAGCCAAGTATGCTTGAGGAAGTAGAGGTGGAACGGGAGGCGACAGTTGGACGAGTTCCTACATGTATTCTTGGATCAGAAGTTAAAAAGCTACACAACCGAGAAGTCAAGTTGACGAAAGTTCAGTGGGGAGACAACCAAGAGGATGAATATTGGAAGACTAAAGACAAGATTCACGCTTCGTACCCTTTTCTTTTCAAGGGTTTGTTCTTAACTTCCTTTCCAAAGTTTTTATTCATGCTTGTTTCTATCGTTTAAGTATATCCTATCGATCGAATTTTCGACCTTTAGATAGGAATCCCATGGATGTAAACATGTATTTGAGACATGTTATAATTTGTGGATGTAAGTGGTTGCTAATGGTTGCTCGTGCATGCATATACACACATTAAGCACTAGATCGGCTCAATCACTCCTATACTGAATATGAATGTGTGTGCATTTTTCTTCTTTTATGGATGGAAATGGATGTATCATCATATGGATGTGCATTTGGATGCATGATTGCGCACACATATAGAACTTACATATTATAATAGGATTATTTGCATACATGCTGGATTCATGGCACTAACATACATTGCATTAAGGAGGTCAACTGAATTAGTGGACCGCCTGATCATTCACATTAGTGTAGGGACATATACACACACCTTTGCATATGTTCATATAAGAATTAGAAATATTTTAAGGACAATGGATGCCCGCGATTGGTGGATGAGTAGATGGATGATGGATGTTAGGATATACATTCTTCTTAACTTGGAGATTTCGGTGACGAAATCCTTTAAGTAAGGGAGAATGTAACACCCCATGATTCTTTGAACACTATAATGACAAACTAAGGAATACTTAATCAAATATTGAGAATGAAGTAAAACGGACTATGCCATTGCATTCATCCTGGAATTCTGCTTAAGATGGACACCAAGTTTGCGGAAAACGAACATCGTATGAAGAAGATATTAAGGTCTGAAGTTTATATACATATAAGCCATTTATATATACATAATATCTAGAAATCGAAAATCAAAGGCGCGAAAAATGGGGGGAAATCAGCCCGTTAGGGGTCGACCCCGTCCTTAGGGGTGTTGACCTATGGGTCAACCCTGTAACAGGGGTGTCGAAACACATGTCGACCCCCTCGAGATCCGAGCAAATTCGTGCTCTGCACCTGGACATGGTTCTAAGCGAGATTCATTGACCTTAGGCTATAAATAGTACCTCATTCTCATTGTTTTTATTCACGAAGAAAAAGGGGACAACGAGGTGCTTCCCCAACTTAGTTTGGTCTATCCTATTCTTCTTCAACAACAAGTTTTATGTATTCAATGATCTGTGCTACAACATCTACGATCAATTATCTGTTCTTAAAATCCAATCACAGAGAGTCTATGTTTATTTTAGATATAAACACCTAAAATGTAATCTTGACATATTTATAAGTTTGGATCTAAGCCTATGCCTGTTAGTAATCTGAATCACAACAGATCTGCCATTACTTGTATGTCTAATTTACTGTTTAGATCTCATATGTCAGTTCATCATATCCCTATCCTGTTAGTTTGCCTAATCATGTCACCATTGCCTATTATGTTAGTTTGCCTAATCATGTCACCATATGCCTATTATGTTAGTTCGCCTGATCATGTCACTGTATGCCTATTCTGTTAGTATGACTAGTTCTATCATATTATGCTAGTTTTGTTCATTATGCCTGTTCTTGTTCTCTTCTCTCCCTCCTTCCTTTTTTATTTTTATAGTCAGGCTACCTTCGAGCCTAGGCCTATCGCTGAAATAGGCGAACGCACGAAATTGGGAATAATTGGGAATGATTAATTTGGGGCATAATTAATATTGTAAAACATGATTGGGAATTTCGGCATAATTTGTACCTTGAACCAAAACTTGGGATTTGGGGGGGCATAATCTATATCTTGATCTAAACCCTTAATCTGGGGCATAACTTGTATCGTAGATGTGACGGGGATTTGGGGCATAATAAACATGATAATTGGTTAAAAATGAAAATGCCTAGATTTACAGTAATTAGAAACTGTAATCGCGCTTAGACACGAGGTTAGATTACACTTGTGGTAGAAGCCTGCCCAGAACCGCCCAACATATCCAGCGTCCACAAGTGGTAAATCTAATGTGAGGAGTCTAAGTGCATAAGCACGTAACGTTCTAAGACATGAGGTTAAGTCCGACTTGTGGAAGAAGTCTGCCCGACCCAACCGACATATCCCGCATCCACAAGTTGTGGACTTAATGTGGGAGGTCTAGCGCATTACAACCATAGATGAATGAATGGTGATGAACTAGTAATACTTAACCTGTTTGAATCCATAAGGATTATGTGAATGTTAACTTGAGTAGGGGTTAAGTAAACTTGCTTGAAACAGTGGGAGAGTTGAGTTAATCTTGTTAAATATGTGGGGACAGGTTATACATATGAACTCGACAAACTTAACTTGTGGGGTTATGCAATCTTGTTAAACTATTAGGCATACCTGTCGAAATCCTAGTAGCGGGGATACAAGCCTAGGGGGTAAGCTTGTATCATTTGGTGTATGGGACCCGTATCAATTAGTAACCTATATTGGTATCAAACGGAGAACCCCGAACTAGGTCGGTGTTAGGGCACGCTTACTGAGTTGGATGTAAGAGGTTCATCTAAGGGACGGTGTGGGCGGCGCATTCCGATGGGGTTATTTGCATGCATGGGTCCGGTCCAGGGAGGTTAAGATGCCGTAACACCTGTAGATATGGTTTGTGCACAACTTGTAAACAAGGGGTTGCCACTTTAGGAAGTGATGCATCCTATTATGGGGCCAGCACAAGGTATCTATGAGTTAGGGAGCCGATCGATTGGGGATAGTAATTAGGGTAAATCTAGTCTTGCTTGTTTAGGAGCCCGTTATTCTCATTGGGGGTTAACACCAGTCAGTTCTATTGGGCTGCCTTTATTGTATGGGGTAAAACCTCTCATTAGAAGTACACTTAAGTCTACCATCTTGTACTTGTTGGGATCATCTTATTCTTGTGATACTAGTATTGGTGCAGAGAAAAGTATTATAGAAGCACAACACATGTTCTGTTCAATTTATCCTGTTTACCTTGTTATACCTGCCTTATGACACTGTTATCTCACTCTCTAGTTTATATGCCTATCATGATGCTTTTACTTATTTATATGCTAAAAGTAACTGGACTCGCAGGACTTTATGTTTGACCCATTTTGTTTCTTCTTCTTTCTCTTCCGTTTCCCCCCTAGGTTCTCAAGGTGGGAATACTCAAGCTTGATTAGGATTCTTCTTTCATTCCTCTTAAAGATGCTTAGATGTACTGCTTGATTTCATATCTTCTCTACTATGCCTATATTTTGGGGATTATGCTCTTTTTATGTATTATTGTACTCTGATGATAATTTTGGTACAAGACAGAAGTTTTATGTTTTCAGCATTTCAGACTTATTATATAATTGGGTTTGGACCACGAAGGTTTTCTATTTAATAAAGTTTTAATTCCGCTATTATTTTACATCTATCTTGTGATGTTTCTATTTCTGTTTACCTATAACGCTTAACGAAACTTAATGCATTCTGATAAAGAGTGACATTAACGGACGTGTGGTGTCACGGGGGAATTCTTAAGAATCGCAGTATCTCCCGTCATACCCAATGCTATGAAAACGCCTTCCTGTTTGCCACCTGCATCCTCCTCTTCCAACGAGCCCTTTTGCTACAAGTTCTGTCTCTTCCTGAACTACCAGCTTATCCACATGCTCTCTTGATTACTGCAATCCCTTGGATTTTCCATCTTGGTCTTGCACATTAGATGGACCCACTTGCTGAGAAGGGATGGAAGATGTAGAGGACTCACGATCACTAAGTGATGGGCTAGAATTGTATGAATACTCATTAGAGCTCGAATATGCTTCTGTAGTTCACTACCAAGCCTTGAAGTTGTATGCTCCTTACCATTGCAAACTATACTTGCAAGATAGTTGCATCAGTTACCACATAAAATTCTATACCCTTACGTTAGTGTGAACTAATATGGAACGTGAAGTGCCGTGAGTGCTAATGCGATTATAGAAAAATATTTCGAGATGTGATGACGATATCTAGTTTAGCAAACTAAAATCATCGTCTCCGCCAATCGAGATCATTGAATTCACGTTGAGTTGCGAGCATGTTGAGATCGGGTTGAAAATTGAGTCAAGGTACTGGTGATTCAGTTATATGTCCATAGTCCAAGTTTATACTCTTACCCTATGTGCGTACGGATCACCGATCCGAATGATTTTGCTATTAGAACATTAAGGCATTCTGCTGACGTTCGATTTGAATGTCTAACCCAATCATGCGACATCGTGGAACAACTCAGATTCCTAAACTTCAACTCTGGGGATTTGAAAATTTCTAGGAGTCAGGATATGAAATTACAAATTTCTTATCCCACAAAACCGTTAAAGTTTGTGCCCGAGAGGCAATCCATTTGATGTGATTAATAAAATTGTTGATGTTATATTTTATTTTGAATAAAAGATTATGTTATGTTATATTTACTGCGTAATATAAATATTAACATAATAGAAGTCCTTAGAATAATAATAATACAGAATTATATAGTTTCAAGTAAGTGACTTAAACATGAGATTATATAATATAATAAGTATTATAATTCTTAAATGTCCCCAGTTAAGTTTCATTGTATATATAGGACAACAATGAACCATTGAGACTAGTATGTTGATTGACTGATGATCATATCTCATAGATCATTAATATATATATATATATATATATATATATATATATATATATATTTCAATACATAAATATGTATTAGAGAATAGTGTATTAGGCTGACCCAACATGAGAAAAACTTCATGGAGCATAATTAATAGTGTCATAAGTAATTCTCATAGTGACAGTGATGAAACGGTCGTTAGACATGAAATCATTATTTATTTTATTTGAGGATATTTGTGTTTTGATATCATCAAAAATTACTTTAAACAAGTAGATGACAAAGGTGATTCGAATACATCTCGAATCGATTTAAATAATACAAAGGATATAGATGGAATTTAGCCCTATGATATAAGTAGTGATACCCATAGGCCTCTTGATTGAGTATGATTGTAAAATGCATGGCCATGATCAAATATTGATTTGTTTTATATAATATGCTCATCGATTAAGAAAAAAGGATTTAATTATAAAGAGTATGATACGTTCCTTGCCTCGAGTTTAATCCTGGATATATTGGTTAAAAGGAGTAAATTACGTTGAAACACGGGTCACAGAAAAGGTTATACCGAATCGTTGATTTTATTATAACTTGGGTAACAACGACATATTACTACATGTCGCTCACTATTTATAATTTAAATACAATTTAAATTAACGCCAATTTTGTAATAACCTATAGGGTCACACAATCGAACTTTTAAAACAGGGAGAACCATTTTAACAAAAAGAAATATCAAACTTTGATATTTTATACTTTTGAAATGGTAATCACGTGAATACCGATTCTGAATATTTTTCTTTTGTTTTATAAAAGGGGAGTCGACGTCTTCTTCTTTGACATATACAGAAATATCGAAATAAAAAACAAAAGTGAAAGGGGAAATTCACAATGCGGCTAGTACCTCTCATCTCCTTCCTCGTGTCTGTTCGACGAGACAAAGAAAACGTTTGTGGATACCATAGAGACATCGGCTGCTTCGGTTTGCGATCTTGATTCGTAAGATTTGGGATTCAATAAATTTCATGATTTCAGTAATGGTTAAAATTGGTACGCTATTTACTCGATTTATCTACTTTTCCTGGATCCTATACTTTTGGGTTTTAATTTCGATTCCGCTACCATATTTCTTTAATAAAATCTTACAGTGGTATAAGAGCGAGGTCTTGCGAAAATTGCATTTTGAGTTTAAGAATCTAGTTTTACGATCTCTAGCAAAATCAGAAGTGTTGTGAATACTGTTACTGATGGGAATCTGTAATAGAGATGTAATATAAATTTGTTTTAGGTGTGAAATGTTTCACTGTAAATACAATATTTGATATAAGTTAGAAATGAGTTGATTAATTAATATTTGATATTAATTCCATCTTATATTGATATATCATACCATGTCAAACATCAAACATGTGGATTGATTTGTTAATTCCGTATGTTTCTAAATTTATGTTTGGGTATGTTTATATGCATGCAACCTACTAAACTATGAATCAAAATAGGTGATTGCTGGAAGTTCTTTTTTATCACACTGCTATGACTTTAGTATGGATCAAAACCCAGTTCTTTAATTTTAATTAATCAAAATGTTGAATCCCTTTAGATCAGATCTTATGAAGCATGTTAAACTATGATGGTGTGTGTTTATTTGTTGTGTTGAAGTTCAATATATATATATATATATATATATATATATATATATATATATATATATATATATATATATATATGTCCAGAGCAATTTAAAAGTGCCTCAATATCCTCTTTAACATGTATGTTTGAATTAAATCATTTTGAAAAATAAGTATGACTTGTTCCTCTCTTAAGATAAATCTAGGCACTGAATCCTTTTTGAAAACTGATAATGTCTAAATCCTTATAATAGACTATATATATATATATATATATAGTGTATGTTATAAAATGTATGACCTTGAATCATTTTTTGGGTAAATAAATTGTTATTAGAAATAGTATTTGCATGCATATGTAGTTTTGAGAATGTAAATGCACCTACTATGTTGTATATGTTAATAAAATAACAGAAACATTTTGAATCATTACAGAAGTTATGATTACTATACTGATTAAAATGTGATACAAGTATGTCTTACACATATACATTTATACTTATTCCTTGTTTTAACATACTTGCAAAATTTTGACATCATTTTCATATGTTTAGTATACCTGATTATATATGTTTAGTGCATATATATAGGGTAGTACATATACTCTGCATATATATATATATATATATATATATATATATATATATATATATGTATGTTAATAACTGTATATTTCCTCCATGAATGCATCTGTTTAGACCGGATTTAATACCAGTTTGCTTATCACTATCTTTGCTAATGAGCTTTATATATTAGCTTGATCAACTCTGTGTTTGTGCATTTTGCATTGTTGTGCATTCACACTTGTGTTGTTTATTGAGGCCCCATTGAACCTTATGTATATCAGATTTTTTTCTCACTTTGATGTGTTACTTAAATAACTTGTTGATGAATTGATTCTCTAATGTCCTGTCCCACCTAGATCATTATATTTATTTGCACTACCATGACCAGTGTGTGAATTTTCTGGACTTGGCTTGCTCCCTTTTCTGTTTGCATTTGAGATGTATGACCTTGAGCATCCACTGATGTTGCTGGTCTTGAGTTGTTTTGTGTTACTTTAGTCATTGTGTTTGCATGTCTTTGTGTCACCCTGCTTGATGAAGCATGCCATACTTTAATGAATTATGTATAAATTAGTTATACAACATTTAAGTTCATGAACATGTTGGATACTACACTCTTCATAGTATACCTGAAATAGTATGTTTCATCCACTTTGTTTTAAATGTATTGCTTGTATTTGTAATAATATAAGTTTGTTGCAAATTTTGATTTGCAATTAAACCCCCAGTAGTTTACATTTTGAAATATAGTCAGTGAAGTATACACTCTTTATATATATTTTTTGTAAAATATATATATGTGTATATATGTTAGACCAAAAAATGGTCCTAACACCCAATTGAATAGGATTTGTGAAGAATAATAATCTAAAACATAGAAAATCATGCAGAGACACGAGATTTATAGTGGTTCGGCGTTAATGAGCCTACATCCACTTCATAGTTTCTTAATTCAACATAGAATTACAATTACAAGGCTTTAAATCACTCAATCACTCGATTACAATGAAGCTATCTCTCCGAATTCATGGATTCTTTTGGAGAAATTAGTGATTTTCTGTTGAGGAATACTAGCCATGGCGGCCCAGAATGATCTAAGTGCAAAAAGCCCCTCTTAATTTGCTGTTCGAAAGTGTATTTATAGGTGTATAATTGGTTAGGGGCGAGCACCACGTGGCAACATCTGAAGATCTCGAAATTGTAGTAAAAATGTGGGGAAATGGTCTTCATTTCGTGGGAAACATGTGGCATCCGATCCCCTTTTTTAGGCACAGGAATAGGACAATGTGGAATTGGTAAATGTTTTAGGTTCGTGGTCAATGAGTCGGGTTGGCTCCTGTGTGGTGCGAGCCGAAGTGACCCAATAATTAGTTTCAAAATACAAGCGAATCGGGACATGTATACGCGATCCGACCCGATGTCCTATGCTCCATCCGATCCGGTGCGATGCTAGCTTGCTGAAGGTATTTGATGTATGGTTGGTACGGGGTTATGTCTTCTTGTGCATGTAAAGGGATTGAGCGTTTGAACTCCGAGCCAAACCGGTCTCCTTTGTCTCTGTTTGACTTGCTAGAATGCTATGTTGGTGAAGTCATGTGGCTTCCATTCGAGCCAAGCATCCGATCCGAGCCAAATATCCTATCCGATCCGGAGAGGGGGACCAGATCCGGAGAGGGGGATCTGATCTGATCCGGAGAGGGGGATCTGATCCGATCCGGAGATGGGGATCTGATCCGATCCGGTGACATTTGCATGTACAATTCAAGTTTACCAGCTTTCTATCACTCCACCCAAGTGGTCGCCAATCAATGTAAGTTCATACTCAAGTCCATGGCTTTGGGCAGCCTAGTTACAAAGCAGGCTAACATTTTGCCCCCCAAAGTACATCTGATTGCAGATGAGACGTGCTTTGAATAATTCGAGCTAAATCTTTTTGGAACGTTATCCACCCTTGAGGAGGCTTTATCCGATTATTGCATTGCTTCCATGGGTGCTAGTCAGGACAAATTCAATGGAAGGAGTAGTCGAAATGATCAGGTGACTGTTTTAAACCTCGTCAAATTAAGAGATTTTAATTCTTTAATCAAAAAGTCATGTAGGACTGTTGGCTCCCGTGCATGCGATCATGCCTGCATAGGTCATTGCCAAATGACATTCTCTTCCCATGCAAATCAAATGTATTGCAGAGTTAGACCTTCTTTTGCATACGAGCAAACATATGAAGTAGTCTTCGAAGTCATGTGTTAGTATAAGAATCTTTGGGCTCTGAGCTGGGATCTGTCGAGAACACCTCGAAATTGGCATAGGAATTTGTCATCTGTGCTTGGATTTGGACTATCTCGATATCAAGATATTAATCTAGGGATCCACAATCGCGTTGAATCGTAACATTAAGGAATCTGAAAGCAACGATCACTCCAGATCATGTTAATAGAAAATAAAAAACCAGTGGATGCGTCGGACCGTATTGAAAAAAATCCATGATCACTTCCGATGGTTTTATAATCCCGTGCTCACACATGAGTCAGTATGAGATATTGTTGAAAACATGCAAACCAATAGCTGGTATTGTCATCATAGTCGTAAGACAGAAGGGTAGTTTATGACACTCTTCATTTAACTTAGTGGAGGATCAAGTCTTTGGATTCATGCCTGACCTGTTTGGTGGCTCACTTGAATGGTCAAGATGAATCATGTCATACTCTAGAGATATAGTGTATATGTTCTAAATCATGTATCCACTCAGGTTCATATTCAAAGTCATTCTGCGTGTTGAAGGTCGTGCTCCTAATGTTAGTACAGGACATGCGAAGTCAGTGCTTATGCCCCCAGCGTCGGTGGGGGTTGGGCAAAGTCATTCATACATCCGGTCTTTTAGCCTTTATACCTTTTTCCGCTGCATCGAGTTAGAGGTGTAGGTTCAGCAATCTTAGTCACCCTATGTCGTTATGTGCACTTTCCCAAGTCATCAAAGGTTGGAGTTGTATATGCGACTGGTCGAATCACATTTGCGTCGGGGCCATCCCATCTGTTTAGTCAGAAAGCAGTGATCGCCCTACTGAGTATCAGCGAACTTAGATACTCTCCTTGCATCAGCCACAAAGTTGAGTAAGTTCGTCAATATTGCAAGCGAGGAACATCATTAGCGAGTTATTCAAGCTCCTTCGTTCATGCTTTGGCATAATTTGAAATAGCCATCATAATCTTGTTGAGTCTATTTCACATGCTTGGTTCCATTAAGCTTGACAATCAAGATCGCAGGCCCGATTAATGACATTAGTCTTTTTCGGAATTGTAAATTCATGTCAATCTTTCCTGAGGCTTTTCTTCTGCCTTTGTCATTTCATGAGTCAGATGGTGCTCCATTTTGTCGTGAAGACATTGAGATCATCCATTTCAACATTAGCACCCTCTTGTTGCATGAATCTATCTCAGGATAGGATTTTCCAATGTTTCTAGGAAAATCTCATGGTAGAGAGATACCGAGGTTTGTTTCAGAGGTGAATCCGCTAAGTCCTCTTGGTGGGTCTCGATGTAGAGAGATTTTGAAGTTTGAGATATCCATAATACCAGATACTACTGCAATCAACATCATATATGGTCCAGGTCGATTTACCGATGCCACTGCGGCGTTGAATCTTTCAAGGAATACATGTAGGGTATCTTAGGAGCTCTGCTGAAGCATCAATTAATATTGACAATCTGGCCTTCGTCTTTGAGAAGTTGTGGCCAATTGTCCAATTTAGCGTTGGTGCCCCAGTATGAAGTCTTGAAGTGGGTGGAAGCCAGTCTCTGGCTTCTTGGTTGCGCATATGTAATAGTCGTCAATCAGGTTTCTGTCTTTTAATTCTGGATCGTGGTCCGCTACTCGGATGTACGCAGGTTGTTCTTGAGGATCCATTCTTCTGGTTATCGTTTGGGATCTTGCGGAACTCCGATAATAATAAATGTGCCTAAAGTTGGCGGATAGTCAAATTATGTTGCTCGAAGCTCGTATCCCGTACTCCCCATCCACGGGGATTTTACTAAATGGTGATCATCAAATCCACGTCTTCTTTGAATTCATACTCCCTCATCAATTCGTGAGTTAGAGTTGATACCCAATTATTCGTTCGTGTCTAGCTCATGTTAGTCTTTGGTCTCTCATCCAAGCTCTGAGGATCGGAGTCGGGTGGCAATAAGGTCAAATTATAGTCACTTCAAATACTTCCACTTTACTCCTGCATTAAGGAATAGGGAACTTCATGTTGAAGTTGAGTTGGATTTGAAGCATTCATCAGAATTGGAACAGAGGTTGGTCAGACTCTGTTCAAGTTTACAGTGGCTTTTGCATTGCTGTCATTTTCATCCAAAATGTTATGGTCAGAAGTTGCATGTTGCACATGTATGGAAGGAGGTTGATTGCACCTTGTTTCATTCAAGACGACGTTGCCAATTTGTCCTAGGAACTCACGCAATCTGAGTCGCGGAATAGGGAGTATTTGAGCCGAGTTCATTGTCGCTTGAATTCTCATGGTGCTCGTTCCAGCGAGTAAGTCGTAGTTACTCGGCCTTCCATCTATCCAAGTAAAGAAGTTATCCATCATTTTCCGTCACTTCTGGAGAAGTTCATCTTGCCGAGCATCTAGGTTCTCAATTCAGCAATGGCACCATTATCTAGTTTGACATGCTGAGGGGTCATCGCAAGAAGAAATCGGTTGACTTCCTTCATTCCTAGCGCCTTCTACGCCCATATCCTCAGCACGGAAGAAATTTCTATCTTCCTTCTTCTTAGCCTTTGAGCTGGATTATCAAGCAGTTCGCTTCCTTGCAAGCTAGAAGTCGAAGTAATGGCGTGCCCCCTTATCCAGGGTCTTTCAATCGGGAAGTTGATTAGGACTAGCAAATGAACGTTCACTCTGCATCCATTCCATGGTCCTCGAGCAGCCTATCAAGATCGAGGTATAAATTAGACATAGACATATTAATTATGCCATTTGTAAATATTTTCAATAGTATGCCCCCAGTCCAGGGGTAATGACGAAGGATCGGCAATTGTATCACATCCCTTTTAAATTTAGACATGGATGCATGAGAGAGAGACATTGCTTTCAAAGCTTAAGTGACTGAGTTATCCAAGTGCTTGAGTTATCGCGTTTTCCATTCAATGTATTTGCGAGGTGGCACTCGCCGTTGCACTTGGGCTATGGCTAGTCACACATGGGTGTGTATGTTGATTTGATATATCACTCTTAGGGCCTGTAACAACCCGTATTTTAAACAACACATTATAACTTAAAACATGGCAGAATTAAATGATAAAATCTGAATTAGGGAAAACGAGTTGTGCCATTGCGTTCGTCTCGGAAAAATACGCAAAATAGAGTCCGAAATTTCGTAAATCGGAGTCCGTATGATCGAGATATGGCCTCGCAAAGTTTCACGAAAATTCAAAACCGAAAACAGATTTGAAATTCAGCCCAGAAAGAGAAGGCGGGAAAATTCCCGCCAGACACACAGGGTGTCGACCCCTGGGTTGAACCCCCTCCAGGGGGTCGACATGGGTGTCGACCCCTGGGTCGACCCCTCCCCAGGGGGTCGACATGGGTGTCGACCCCTGGGTCGACCCCCCTAGTAGAACCCCGACCTGGTGCACCTATTTTGGCTCCTGGGTCTTGTTTTGGGGGCTTGTGATGATTTTGGATGGCTCAGACCTATTCTAGGGTTAATCTAAAGGCTGAAATCAATTGCCTACAACTATAAAAAGACCCTAAGACCTAGCCTAAATCATACTATTTCATTTTAGCACTCATGCAGCCGCCATTAAACCTAGAACTCTTAATTAAAAATACAAAGAACAAAATTATAGAAGACGAAGGACGATTCTTGAAGGCTACAACTAGAAGCTACAACAACTACGACGCTTTAGACATCGGATTTGGGGCTATTTGATTTGAAATTTTGATTACTTGCTTCATATTGTAAGTTATATGTTACTTTTCAGGCAAAAACGCTAAAATAACATGGACATGCTATGAATTGAAACTGGATTTAGGAACTATTATTAATCCATGTTTATATTGTTTAACTTTTGAATCATAATTTGGGAATTTCGCTATGTCAATATTGCAAGTTAAACTTATCATGATTTTGATGTGGTTATGAATCACTTGGGCTTAATTGTATGGAAAGTTGGACTAATACTTGTCCATGGAATCATTATGTTTATTGAAATCTTTATGTTGTTTAAACCATGCCTATGATGCTAATTAAACCATGTCTATGATGTTAATGAAACTATGCATGTGATGTTAATATACCTATCATGTTAATGACAAATTGGGAATTGCTAGGTTATGACGAAAAGTTGGAGTCATTATGTTTATAATGCTAGGTGAGAATCATTATGTTAAAAATGCTAAATTGGAGTCCACTATGCCTATTAGAGTTACCATGCCTTTAATGTTTCATGTTTATAATAAAATTATTATTATGCCCGCAATGATTATTATGCCTATGATGTAAAGTTGAATTCATCATGTTAAACTAAGTTAGAACCATTACTATGCCAAGTTATCATCATGCTAGTATTGAAACCATGAGATATGTTATAGCCTGTTTATTATGCAAATGAATTGTCACATATGCCTATCACATGTTTGGTGTTATTCCCCTTTATCTCTTGAATTGTTTATGCTTGTGAACGAAGTACGATTATATGCGTTGGGGATACGATTGGGTAGAATAGGCAAAACTTGAATTGATTATAATCATAAACCATGAAATTTGACATAAGTAGAACATGAAATATGGCACGAAAAACTTGACTTGAATATTCTATGACTTGACTTGAAACATGCCTTAGTTGGGCACGAAATTGACATATGAACATGCTATGAAAATAGCACGAATTTGATAAGAACATGGGCATGACTTTAGAAAACAAGAAAGTGGCCAACTCGAGGTTGGGTTGAGTTTGTAGTGTAAATCTGCCCGGAACCGCCCGGCAAATCCAGTTGCTGCAAACAATAGGATCCAATGTGGGTAGTTGGTCACATCGCGTTTGAAACCCGAGGTTGGGTTGAGTTCGTAGCGTAAACCTGCCCGGAACCACCCGGCAAATCCATTGGCTACGAACAATAGGATCCAATGTGAGTGGTTCGGTGCATTAACGAATCAATTAATGCCAAGTAGGGTTAAGTCATGAACATGAAAAGACAACTTAACAAACTTGAACACGATTTGTAGGGCTAAGTCATGAACTTGAAACGACAACACTTAGCCAACTTGACATGACACGTAAGCGGGTTAAGTCACGAATTTAAATGACATACTTAACCATCTTGACATGACTAGACTGGAAAAGGATTAAGTCACGAATTACATGACTTAATCGGTTAGGCGGGTTAGGTCACGAATTACATGACCTAATCTGTTAGGCGAAACCCTAGACACGACCCTTTTCAGCAGTACCCCTCTAGATGTATCAAGGTACCCTGGGGCTAGGCCGGGTGGGGCACGATTACTGGGCTGATTGTAAGAGGTGAACGACGGCAGTGGGGTATGCCAGTGTAGGTTCGGTGGACTACGGTCGTGCACGTATTTCGGGGCAGGCACTGGGTATCTGTAGATTTATCTGTGCATCTTGAATCGTGTCAGGGGTTGACACCCTAGGGCCGATACACCCGAAGGTGGACCCAGCACAGGTGACTACATTCGTGATTAGCCGTATGACACGGAAACTTGACGAGCTAGAACTTGTAGGGAGCCGATCGACTAGATAATCGCTCCGTAGGACCCCGTACTTGGGTCAGACCCCGTTTCAGGGTCATTTCATGATATTGGGCCGTGGGATTTATTTCGTGATTAACTAGTGACATGGGCTTAGTATACTAGTACAGTCAATGCAACGAATCTTGAACATGTGATGCTTTATTTGACTTGTCTTGACTTATCATGATCACCTTAGTCTATCTTGTCCACCTTGACACCATTCTCAAGTTTAGTTCCAGTTCATACATGACATGTTGTTTTAACCGTTTCTACACTGAAAGTCACTAGAACTTACTCAGTCTTTATGACTGACCCTTTTCCTTTCGCCTCTTTTTCTTTCGTTTCCCCCCCAGGTTCTCAGGGAGGAAACACTAGCTTTTAGCCTGGATATCACTTGCTTTGGCTCAGCATGTACGGTTTGCTATGGCTGCTTCTTTTTACTGCACTTGGGGAATAAGCTGTTTTTCTGTTTTTAAGTCATTGCTTCTTTGGCTGTTATTACAAGATAGTTGTAAGGAAGTTGTTATCTGAAATGTTTGTAAGAGACATGTTTTATTTTGGAATAAAATGAAGTTCTGTTTCACTCAGAAATTCTTCCGCTGTTTACTTAATTATTTATTTATGTTCTGTCTTGTGATAATTCTGTGATGTTATCTCGATATTACCCCTCCAAAACTAGTGCATTCTCTTTGTGAGTGACCCTAGCGGAGGTGGGGTGTTACACTTGGTATCAGAGCAGAAGGTTACCAAGACTGGGCAAAAGTTTTGAAAACCTTTTGATTTTTTTTTTCAAAACCATTTACAAAGAAGCACTTTTCAAGAAAAGTTGGTTTATTTTAAAAAGGCTATTCCCCAAAAAGCCATTAGCACAATCTTTGTTTCCTCGTTTGAATCTTTTCCTTTTTCGTTTTCAGCTTATCATGGCCGACGATCTTAATCTTCCCGAGGGTGTCAATGTACCCACTTGGTTCCGTCGTTTCCTCGAGGCTCGGGCTAATGTGGCAGGCCCAACCAATCCTCCTCCTCATCCTCCTCAACCTCCGCGAGAAACCGCTTTTTCAAAGATATGAAAGGACTTTAAGGCCATGAGCGGAAAGGATTTCCTAGGAACTGAGACTTTTGTTGAGGCACGGAATTGGTTGAAGGAAACCGAAGACTTGTTTGTTATCTTTGAGGTAGAGGACAATAGGAAAGTACAGTTGGCGGCGTAGCTCATGAAAGAGGAAGCTTCTTATTGGTGGGAAGTCACCAACGCTACTAGGCCTATTGAGACTTGGGCGGACTTTAGAGGGAGATTTGGGCTTAAGTTCTTGTCATCAACAGAGGAGAGTCTCCAAATGGAACGGTTTCTGGCCCTTAAACAAGGAAATATGACAGTTAAAGAATACGTGAACCGTTTCAATCAGCTTGCTCGCTTCGGATTGGAGTTAGTCAACACTCCTCAGAAAAAGGCACTACGTTTTGCACGGGGCTTGAACGAGCCACTACATGGTTTGGCCATGACTCATGTGCCCATGGGGGCGACCTTTGAAAGCTTGGTGGATATGGCCCTACTGTATGAGGAAGATAAGAAGGGCAAGAAAGAGGTCAAGCCCAACGATTCTCAGAATAAGAAGGTAGACTCCGAGAAAGGAGGCAAGAACGACAACTCACGTGATGAAAGGAAATGCAATTTCTGTGGTACAGAAGGGCACATAGCCAAGGATTTTAGAAAGAGGAAGAGAAAGCAAGGTTAATGTTTTCATTGTGGGGAGACTGGACACATCAGCAAGGACTGCCCTAAAAAGCAGACCGGACCTTCTGGGGGTACATCGTTAACTTCTTTTTCTAGATGCTTTGTTTTATCTTGTTATCTCCTCGATCCTATCTTGGGAACCATAGGTAGAATCTTTTTGGATGTAAACATGTAATTGAAACATGTTATGATTGCGAAATGGTTGCAAGTGGTCGCAAGTGGTTGCTCGTGGATGCATGAATACACATTAGGCACTAGATCGGCTCAGTCACATTTTCATGTTGCATATGCATGAGTGTTTATTTTGGAAAATTTGTTGTGCTATCATTTGGTTGTTGCATATGATTGAATGTTTGTGCACTCATGTAGAAATTATGAATTATAATAGGAAATTTTTTGCATACATATTGGATTCATTTCACTAAACATATTTTGCATTTAGAAGATCAATCAGGCCTGATCATTTGCATTAGATAAGGAACATATACACACACTTTCTGCATATGTTCATACAGCATTAGAAATCTTTTAAGGACAATGGTTGCCTGTGGATGATGCTTTGAGTAGATGGATGATGGATGGTAGGATACGTTCTTCCTAACTTGAAGATTTCGGGGACGAAATCCTTTAAGGAGGGGAGAATCTAACAACCCGTATTCTAAACAACACGTTATAACTTAAAACATGGCAGAATTAAATGATAAAATATGAATCAGGGAAAATAGGTTGTGCCATTGCGTTCGTCTCGGAAAAATACGTGAAATAGAGTCCGAAATTTCGTAAATCGGAGTCAGTATGATCGAGATATGGCCTCGCAAAGTTTCACGAAAATTCAAAACCGAAAACAGATTTGAAATTCAGCCCAGAAAGAGAAGGCGAGAAAATTCCCGCCAGACACATAGGGTGTCGACCCCTGGGTCGACCCCTCCCCAGGGGGTCGACATGGGTGTCGACCCCTGGGTCGACCCCCCCCCCCCCCCCCCCCCCCCGTAGAACCCCGACCTGGTGCACCTGTTTTGGCTCCTGGGTCTTGTTTTGGGGGCTTGTGATGATTTTGGATGGCTCAGACCTATTCTAGGGTTAATCTAAAGGCTGAAATCAATTGCCTACAACTATAAAAAGACCCTAAGACCTAGCCTAAATCATACTATTTCATTTTAGCACTCATGCAGCCGCCATTAAACCAAGAACTCTAAATTAAAAATACAAAGAACAAAATTATAGAAGACGAAGGACGATTCTTGAAGGCTACAACTAGAAGCTACAACAACTACGACGCTTTAGACAACGGATTTGGGGCTATTTGATTTGAAATTTTGATTACTTGCTTCATATTGTAAGTTCTATGTTACTTTTTAGGCAAAAACGCTAAAATAACATGGACATGCTATGAATTGAAACCGGATTTAGGAACTATTATTAATCCATGTTTATATTGTTTAACTTTTGAATCATAATTTGGGAATTTCGCTATGTCAATATTGCAAGTTAAACTTATCATGATTTTGATGTGGTTATGAATCACTTGGGCTTAATTGTATGGCAAGTTGGACTAATACATGTCCATGGAATCATTATGTTTATTGAAATCTTTATGTTGTTTAAACCATGCCTATGATGCTAATTAAACCATATCTATGATGTTAATGAAACTATGCATGTGATGTTAATATACCTATCATGTTAATGACAAATTGGGAATTGCTAGGTTATGATGAAAAGTTGGAGTCATTATGTTTATAATGCTAGGTGAGAATCATTATGTTAAAAATGCTAAATTGGAGTCCACTATGCCTATTAGAGTTACCATGCCTTTAATGTTTCATGTTTATAATAAAATTATTATTATGCCCGCAATGATTATTATGCCTATGATGTAAAGTTGAATTCATCATGTTAAACTAAGTTAGAACCATTACTATGCCAAGTTATCATCATGCTAGTATTGAAACCATGAGATATGTTATAGCCTGTTTATTATGCAAATGAATTGTCACATATGCCTATCACATGTTTGGTGTTATTCCCCTTTACCTCTTGAATTGTTTAAGCTTGTGAACGAAGTACGATTATATGCGTTGGGGATACGATTGGGTAGAATAGGCAAAACTTGAATTGATTATAATCATAAACCATGAAATTTGGCATAAGTAGAACATGAAATATGGCACGAAAAACTTGACTTGAATATTCTATGACTTGACTTGAAACATGCCTTAGTTTGGCACGAAATTGACATATGAACATGCTATGAAAATAGCACGAATTTGATAAGAACATGGGCATGACTTTAGAAAACAAGAAAGTGGCCAACTCGAGGTTGGATTGAGTTTGTAGTGTAAATCTGCCCAGAACCGCCTGGCAAATCCAGTTGCTACAAATAATAGGATCCAATGTGGGTAGTTGGTCACATCGCGCTTGAAACCCGAGGTTGGGTTGAGTTCGTAGCGTAAACCTGTCCGGAACCGCCCGGCAAATCCTGTGGCTACGAACAATAGGATCCAATGTGAGTGGTTCGGTGCATTAACGAATCAATTAATGCCAATTAGGGTTAAGTCATGAACATGAAAAGACAACTTAACCAACTTGAACACGATTTGTAGGGCTAAGTCATGAACTTGAAACGACAACACTTAGCCAACTTTACATGACACGTAAGTGGGTTAAGTCACGAATTTAAATGACATACTTAACCATCTTGACATGACTAGACTGGAAAAGGATTAAGTCACGAATTACATGACTTAATCGGTTAGGCGGGTTAGGTCACGAATTACGTGACCTAATCTTTTAGGCGAAACCCTAGACACGACCCTTTTCAGCAGTAACCCTCTAGATGTATCAAGGTACCCTGGGGCTAGGCCGGGTGGGGCACGATTACTGGGCTGATTGTAAGAGGTGAACGACGGTAGTGGGGTATGCCAGTGTAGGTTCGGTGGACTACGGTCGTGCACGTATTCCGGGGCAGGCACTGGGTATCCGTAGATTTATCTATGCATCTTGAATCGTGTCAGGGGTTGACACCCTAAGGCTGATACACCTGAAGGTGGACCCAGCACAGGTGACTACATTCGTGATTAGCCGTATGACATGGACACTTGACGAGCTAGAACTTGTAGGGAGCCGATCGACTGGATAATCGCTCCGTAGGACCCCGTACTTGGGTCAGACCCCGTTTCAGGGTCATTTCATGATATTAGGCCGTGGGATTTATTTCGTGATTAACTAGTGACATGGGCTTAGTATACTAGTACAGTCAATGCAACGAATCTTGAACATGTGATGCTTTATTTGACTTGTCTTGACTTATCATGATCACCTTAGTCTATCTTGTCCACCTTGACACCATTCTCAAGTTTAGTTCCAGTTCATACATGACATGTTGTTTTAACCATTTCTACACTGAAAGTCACTAGAACTTACTCAGTCTTTATGACTGACCCTTTTCCTTTCGTCTCCTTTTCTTTCGTTTCCCCCCCCCCCCCTCAGGTTCTCAGGGAGGAAACACTAGCTCTTAGCCTGGATATCACTTGCTTTGGCTCAGCATGTACGGTTTGCTATGGCTGCTTCTTTTTACTGCACTTGGGGAATAAGCTGTTTTTCTGTTTTTAAGTCATTGCTTCTTTGGCTATTATTACAAGACAGTTGTAAGGAAGTTGTTATCTAAAATGTTTGTAAGAGACATGTTTTATTTTGGAATAAAATGAAGTTCTGTTTCACTCAGAAATTCTTCCGCTGTTTACTTAATTATTTATTTATGTTCTGTCTTGTGATAATTCTGTGATGTTATCTCGATAATACCCCTCCAAAACTAGTGCATTCTCTTTGTGAGTGACCCTAGCGGAGGTGGGGTGTTACAGGGCCTCCTTTCGGTCATCGCCTTAAGTCGTGTGACACGTGATTGAACAATTCACTCTCAAGGCCTCCTTTTGGTCATCGCCTTGAGTCTCTTGAGAAGTTTATCATTAGGCATCAATGTCAGCCTTCCAGATGTGGCCCTTTGCTTGTTTTTCACCGGCCTGCTGCGGTTGTCGCGAGTGTGTCCCTCGCATTCTTGTCTTGTTATCTTGTATAAGCCTGCACTCTGTAAACAAAGTGAATCTCTAAGTAATAAGTTATAAAGCACATCACAATCAAGTAAGGGTTTCAATTCATAATCCCTGCAATTAAATAGTTTCCAACAAACCATATAGAATTTATCTAAAGGGGGTGATGTGTTTGTGTCCCCCAATCAATCATGAATAAAGTGCCTGGCCAGGGCTTGTTTTGGATTAATTAGGATCGTCAGTGCATTGCCCCCATGTCCGGACATGAAGGGTTCAGGCTCAACTTTCACTCTTGCCCCCGATACTACAGCGAGGTAGGAGCCCTTTTATGGCATTTAATCAACATGCCTTTATACTCTCCTATCGTATGCCCAGGATAGAGTTCGAACTCAGCTTCCAGTCTGGTCCCCGATCCTTCAGTAGGGTAGGAGTTCTTGTGGCGCCAATCCCTGACGCCTTTATACTCTCCCGTCGAATGCCAAGGGTAGAGTGTAATCAAGGCGATCTTTAATTGTGGTGCACCATCACGACTTGGGGACGTCGCTTTCCCGTCCTTTATACTCTCCCGTCCTTTATAGTCTCTCTTGAATCATGAGAGTTAGAGTAAATCAGGCGAATGGTCATGTCATTTGCTCCGGCTTTCCTTCTGCGCTCTAATCCCAAGAGCGGGATTCTGCCGGCTCGAGTGTCGTTATCGAACTCTATTTTTAGTCCATACTCCATGATTCACTCTGGTAGTTGGAGTTTTTCTGGCAAGTGGTCGGGTTAGACTTGCCGAGGCGCTACCTCCTAATTTCTGATTCATGCGTAGAGGTGGTCATTCGCAATAATCAAGTTTCTTTCGTCCCATCAACTCGTGGGACAGAGTTTGGTCGGACGCTGCAATATCGTCCTTTGAACCTTCTCTCAAATCATGAGAGCTAGAGTCACGAATCGAGTGGTCTTTAATCATGGCGCGCCCATCACACTCGTCCTAAGCTTGTACTTCTATCCATTCTCTGAGAAGTAGATTTAGTCAGGCAAACAGTCAGAAAATGTTTGCAAAAGCTTTGCATTCCTCTGATCAATCTGTGGAGGAGTGATTGGCACCGAATTTCGGGTACCACATCCATCTGAAATTGGATTTCGACTCTTGAGCTATACAACCTCTTTCAGGCGGAGGTCGTGGCTTTGTAAGCGAGCGGTTTAGCCAAGCTTGTCAGGATATTGTTCCATATCTCTATATGCGGGTGTTAGAAGTCTGACCGGCATCAAATCCTAGGTACCTACACCATCCACATATTAATTCATCTGAGTTAATTACATCAATAACTCATAAAGCATGCAAATATAAGAGTTATGGTTAAAGAGTAATCCTGTTAAAGGAATGAATATCATTCTATGCGAAAATGGCATTGCATGCAATCTGCAGGTCCATTTTGCTTCGCCCAATCTCTGCTGGGGGATGGCTGCCAAAATCTTTAACTGGTGATGAATGACTTTTCAAATCATCAGGGGATGGCATTCCAAAGAATGAACAGACCTTGATTTTGGTCTTGGAGTGACAAAGGCAGTTAGGTGAATACTGTAGGCGAATGACGAGGTCGCATCTCCTTTGAATCGCCTCTTGCCCCCATGCTAAGGGCAAGGGTTGAATGTGAGGGAGTCATGTATGTATTGCTAATGGTATTATATCATCACGTTGGTGTTAGGAGAATAATGGATCCATGCTTATAGAAGCATTTGTGCTTTCCATGCTAGGAAATAGGATATGGCTGCTAGGGGGATAGTTATATCTCATCCATCCGCATATATGCCTTCAATCCCACGTCGGTAAAAAGATCTAATGGATAGATAATCAATCAGCATTCAGGATTAAGTGCTCTAAACTTTTAACTCGCCAATTTTTGGGCAAGGCTGAGGTAGTCTATCATGCAAGCCTATTATGTATCAGCTTTGAACTAGATGATGTAATCATGAGCAATCGACGTTCGAATCTCTGGTTGCTCCCAATGTCTGGGACACGAGTTACTTGACTAATAAGCGATGAAGGGAGTGAAATTATGAATCTTCACTTTCTAACTCCAAAATGTCATTCGTCAGAAGCTTCATTCGCGTTCATCTCCCATCTAGCGAGAGGCTGATTAGTGATTTTATCGAATCATTCAGAGCTGTGAATTGAGCAATGAGACTCGTCGATATCTATCTTGGGTCAACCTTTCAAAAGCAATGCCGACTTGCATGACATATCTGGAGGCATAATGAACGATGGCACGCCCTTCACTTCTCCTTGCTGAAAACACTCCATGTTGTAGGAAGTTTCTATAGAGAGTTGTCCATGACTCTCTTCCGGATTCAGTCTCCAATACTGGATCAACTTCGAGTGTCTCAATTAGGATCATCTCCATCTCTTCCAGATTATCGGAGCTTGCTAGATTGGACAGATTATCCGCTTTCTGATTTTTTGTATGCAGAATATAAGATATGTTGTAATGTTCCCATCCATCCAATATCTCTTCTACCTGTTCTAGGTAAGTTGCGAGTCGTTGTCCCTTCGTCTAGAATTTCCTTCGAATCAATACAACTCCAACGCCGGACTGTTGATTATTCTTTGCGCCATCCGTATATAACTTCCGGGTGCTAGGTTTTCATCTTTCATTTTGAGGGGCCATCTTCTTCATTTAACACATCCTCTTTGGGAACAGTAAACTCAACAATGAAGTCGTTTATTGTATGCCCCCGATTGGATTTCTTCAGGAGGGAATTGAGATCAAACTGGTTCAGCCCGATATTCCATTGAAGCAATCGTTCGAACGCCGTCGGTCGCTGATGGAGCTGATGTAGTGGCTACTCAGTGCGTATCACAGCCAGATGAACTTGGAAATAGTGGCAGAGTTCTCTCAAGACAATCAACAAGTTGTAAACAAGCTTTTCAATCTTTGGACAGTTGCTTCGTTAGATGTCGTCCTCCTGCATTCCGAATCTTCATCCTCTCTGGGATCTATGTCTTCGGGCGGATCATCAAGCAACTCTTTCTGCGATGTCTCCCTTACTTGCTAAGCCCATGCATTCACCAAGCTACATCTCCTGGGGGGGAGGGGGGGACGTTCTTGGGTTTCACACCATCTTAGTTGTGTAGCATATTCCATCCAGCCAAATGGAAGGCTTTTCATGTAACTTGGTCATCATTGACCATTCCCACCACAGCTTTAGTTGGGACTGAGTAGTAGACACTAGGGTGCAATGTGCTCTGAATTCTGCTGGAGCTGGTCGGTCTAGACCTTTGATCAGATAAATTTGAGTACGACAACATAACTTGCGAGATTTCAAGTAATATTCATGCGTCATGTAACAACGGAAATGAGAACTAGAGAGCTAATGGTTGATTCATATTTGCTTTAATCTCGAGCTCTCATCATTTCACCAAGGTCGTATGGTGGTTGGTGAGCAGTCAAGTTGTTATAATCCGGGAAAGGATCCATAGGTCCAATCATGGCATGCGATGGTTCAACTAGTACCTAACTCTGGGCTCCAAGGTATGTTGATCTAACCCTTATTCGATGGAAATCAGTCTTCCTCGGTGTGGTTGACATCAAATTGCCATTGCAAGGGTTAGCCAAGTCTTTGGGAGGTGAACCTCAGGACATATTTCATTCATCACATTATACGATTGAAGTGTAACTTTGGGATGTTGGGATCCTTAGCTACTTTCTGGTATCCCATTATTGACAATCATGATCACTAAAATCATATGAATCATCTTCGGAGTAGTGCTCAGACTGTTCCATATAACCGTCATTCGATGCCCCGCCGATTGGACAAGTTTAAGTCGCATAAATAAGATAGTCACTACTCGTTAGCGAGCAACACTGGTTGCATCAGTGAAATCTATACACCATCAGAACTACAGAAGAGGAAGTTGATGTGAGACAATCATTGTCTTGTATACTGTCCTTGACAACAAGCTGAATCTGATCGATAGCTCCTCAAATTGGCTTACTGATGTAAATAAGGGTCATGGCTATGGGAAGAATCCCAGTCGTTGCCATTTCATTGTTATATTCTTTGACTATCCATCTAATCCTCATTGGTAAGCTTTGACGACTAGTGTTGGCTAAAATATATCCGAGCCGAAGGCGAGGCCGTCAACGGGTCCGGGCGCAGCGCCGGTGGGGTCCGGGGCCCCACAGTCCCAGCGGCGATTTTTTTGATTTTGGAAGACGGAGCCTTTTCTGAAATGATCCGAAAAATGCATTTTATCCCAAAAACAAATGTACCGGGTCGGATCGGAATTTGCCTACAAGTAGCAGTTCGGAGGTGTCATCAGATCGCGGCTCGAGTCTGTCATTGGATCGGATCGAACATGTCATCGGATCGGATCGGAGGTACGTCATTAGCAGGTGGTCGGTTCGGATCTCCCCATCTGGTTCGGATCAGAGGTTCTTTTTCAGGTCAGGTAGGACCCGATCCGACCCCCTCAAGGATATTGGCCTGCGCTTCTACTGCATCTGATCCGAAGGCTCAATCTGCATCCGATCCAGTCATTTTATATGCATCCGATCTAGAGCTTATTTGAACTGGAAACACATCTAATCCGATCCGAAGTCGAGGTCCATGCTAAAACGTTGCTGCTGCGTTGGGCAGATCTTTTCGAACCCATTGCTTCATTCCAGAGACATCCATGCTCTGGGTAGAATTGCTGAAATCGTCGAAAGCTTCGAAAGTGACGAGAATACGGATTATCTCTTCGGACTTGGAGATCCAAACAGTAGATAAATAATCCGAAAAGCTGAGAATCTTCATTTCTCAGTGAAAGCACCAAAATGTTAGACCAAAAAATGGTCCTAACACCCAATTGAATAGGATTTGTGAAGAATAATAATCTAAAACATAGAAAATCATGCAGAGACACGAGATTTATAGTGGTTCGGTGTTAATGAGCCTACATTCACTTCATAGTTTCTTAATTCAATATAGAATTACAATTACAAGGCTTTAAATGACTCAATCACTCAATCACTCGATTACAATGAAGCTATCTCTCTGAATTCATGGATTCTTTTGGAGAAATTAGTTATTTTCTATTGAGGAATACTAGCCATGGCGGCCCTGAATGATCTAAGTGAAAAAAGCCCCCCTTAATTTGCTGCTCGAAAGTGTATTTATAGGTGTATAATTGGTTAGGGGCGAGCACCACGTGGTAGCATCTGAAGATCTCGAAATTGTAGTGGAAAATGTGGGGAAATGGTCTTCATTTCGTGGGAAACATATGGCATCCGATCCCCTTTTTTAGGCACATGAATAGGACAATGTGGAATTGGTAAATGCTTCAAGTTCGTGGTCAATGAGTCGGGTTGGCTCCTGTGTGGTGCGAGCTGAAGTGACCCAATAATTAGTTCCAAAACACAAGCGAATCGGGACATGTATATGCGATCCGACCCGATGTCCTATGCTCCATCCGATCCGGTGCGATGCTAGCTTGCTGAAGCTATTTGATGTATGGTTGGTATGGGGTTATGCCTTCTTGTGCGTGTAAAGGGATTGAGCGATTGAACTCCGAGCCGAACCGGTCTCCTTTGTCTCTGTTTGACTCTCTAGAATTCTATGTTGGTGAAGTCATGTGGCTTCCATTCGAGCCAAGCATCCGATCCGAGCCAAATATCCCATCCGATCCGATCCGGAGAGGGGGATCAGATCCAGAGAGGGGGATCCAATCCGATCCGGAGAGGGGGATCTGATCCGGTCCGGTGACATTTGCATGTATATTTCAAGTTTTCTAGCTTTCTATCACTCCACCCAAGTGGTCGCCAATCAATGTAAGTTCATACTCAAGTCCATGGCTTTGGGCAGCCTGGTTACAAAGCAGGCTAACAATATACATATGTATATATACATATATGTATATACATATGTGTATATATATGTATATATAGATGTTTGCTTATACCTTGAGTGGGTAGGCTGGATCTTGTAATTGTACAAGGCTGCACTGTAGTGTACACTACATGAGCATGGACTGCATTTTTAAGTATATGAGATATATGTATGCATGCGGTCATACCATGCTCTATTGTACATATATGTGTGAGCCTACTTTCATGTATATATATAATTATGATTGGATTTATATGCAGTTGTATATGAATGAGTAAAGTCACAATATTCATGACAGTAAATACATATATATACACACACACACAAAAAAGGTGAACCATTGTTAATATTCTATACAGTTTTGAAACAGGACCAGGACTTGTATGTTAAGTCTCCTATTGCTTACATTTTTTTATATTGTATATGCAAGTTAATATATATAATGATATATCTCATATTGACATGTAGATTAGATCGTTTCTTGTGCTAACATATAAACCAACATGTCACTTTAAACAATATCCCTTATTGATAATTGCACCATATACGATTTCAGTATAATAAGATTCTATTGATCATTTGAGTGAGTTATATACATACACACTAGATAATAGATATAAACCTAAATTTACAAACTTATTTCCACATATTGATATGCTATTTGCATATTTACAGTGATAAATTCAAATATGAATTAACAGATACAACAATTATGACTTGCTATTTGATTTTATACTATATGTGTAAATCTAGATACTGAATTGATTTTGGAATTAGTTTACAGTTTGCTATATATATATATATATATATATATGTGTGTGTGTGTGTGTATGTGTGTATGTGTGTGTGTATATATATATATATATATGTTTTTATCTGTTTAAAGCCACGATTTTGTATGTGATCTTTTATTGCCTTAATTGGCTGGGCATGCTGTTTTCCTTTTAACAGCAGTTAATTGACACGAGTAGGTATATAAATATGCTTCTTCTTTAATATAACTGAAAGATTGTAATCTTGTAAACATATACATTTTATAATCTACTACAAAATGCTAGTGGTTTAATATTAATTTATGTACAAACATGTTCAAAATGATAAAATGGGTATACCCTTTTTTACTTTTCAAGTCGTTTATATTTACATGTTTGCGTCTAAATTAACCTTCAAACCGATTTGTAAATTATTGGTTAATTGAATATTCATGCAAAATATCAGAGCATGGGATCGTCATGCACTTATATAGTCTGGAGAGGCTTACTTGTTTTCTAGCTTAGCTGCTTTATGTGTCTTTGGTTCCATCACTTATTGTTTCATTTGGTTCAATAATACCGCTTAACCTAGTGAATTTTACAGACCCACCGGACCAGTAGCTTCTCAAGCTCAAGCATTTAATTTCCTAGTTAGAGACCAACATGTTGGGGTCAACGTTGGATCTGCCCAAGGACCCACTAGTTTAGGTAAATATCTAATGCGTTCCCCTACGGGAGATGTTATTTTTGGAGGAGAAACTATGCATTTTGGGAACTCCGCTCTTTCTGGTTAGAACCTCTACAGGGTCCAATTTGTTTGGACTTGAGTAGGCCGAAAAAAGATATACATCCTTGGCTAGAACGACGTTCGACAGAATATATAACTCATGCTCCTTTAGGTTCTTTAAATTCTGTAGGTGGCGTAGCTACCGAGATCAATGCAGTTAATCATGTCTCTCCTAGAAGTTGGTTAGCTTCCTCTCATTTTGTTCATTTTGAATAGTTTTCTGGATAGGTAAATGTTACTTGATTTAGAATTTGCATGCACTGGTAAATACGAGAATGTAAGTCAGCTTAAAATATTTGTACAATACTATAGTGAATCCCTGAATCATGCCATTTAAATGTTTGTGTATATGCCTGAATGTATGCACTTATTCATCTTGCTATTATATGATTCAGTGTTCATATAAAATACATGTGATAAAATATTCTGAATGTTTAACATCTGCTAGAACTTATGTTATCCGCAAGTGTTGCCAGCAAAAATTCATTTGATATTATAAATGTTGTACCTATGATGATGGCTCGCAAGTGTGTGTGTGTGTATATATATATATATACGTATATATATATATATTTCACATGTTTTTCAATTAAAAAAGGCGGACAAGCGGGCTCCTGCCCCGCCTAAACAAAATTCCACCTCAAATTCAAATCATAACTCGTTTCAATCTAAATCTGATAATATTTTAGCTGATTCTTCAGCTAAAATCAATCATGGAGTGGATCTGAAGATTCTAAAGTACGTTAAACCATCAACAAGCCAAGTTGTTATTTCAGAGGAGATTTTCAATGAATCGAAGGAAATCTGGCATGATACGGTAGCTCTTCATCCGATTGAGTTTCGATTATCAGTGGTAAAATTAAGGGACTATATTCGTAAAGTTTGGAGGCCAAAAGGTAAATTTATAGTCCATATTTTTGATGGATTTCATTTTATGGTTTATTTTGAAGAATCTCTGGATTTCTCTTCTATAATCCAATCATCTACACACTCGTATTTTGGAAATCTGCTACTAATTGATAGGTGGTATCCTAGATATGATTTTCCTACTTTTACTTTTGACAAGGTTCAGATCTGGCTTAAATTGTTTAATGTTGATATGGAGTTATGGTCCAATAATGCTTTGTCGATAATTGCTAGCTATATAGGGGAACCTATATGGTTGGATGATAATACTGTTCATAAGAGAATCACTAAATTTGTCAGAGTGCTTGTTTCTATTGATATTGCTGATGAGTTGCATGATAAAATTCTTGTTTAACTTTATAATGGCACAGAGAATGATATTAGAGTTGAATATGAATTCATTCCTCCTAGATGTGACAATTGTAAGGTTTTTGGACATGATACATTAGTACATGAGCTTGAAAAGGATCCACCATGGAAAGATCAGAGGGAATCTAATCTGGACAAAGCAGATCTAAATTCTCAAAATGGTACAGATGTTCAAAATGTAGCTTCTACATTAGGTAAAGATAATGAGGGAGGGGGATTTGATTTTCTGGATGAAGTGTTACCGAAGAATATTGTTCCAGATGACATAAGTCATGTTGCTGATAATATTAAGGAGGTTGTAAATGATGTAGAAAAACTGGATGTGTCTCAGAATGTCAGTAAGAACATGGAATGTATGGTTCACTTAAAGGGAAGACTCACTCAATTTCTAAAGCTCCTTCTAAAAGGCAAACCAGGAGCTCTGCTCCTGATAAATGACGATGATGTGTTGGAACGTCAGAGGGATGAATTCTCCATTTCACATGCGAGAAATTCTATCTCTTCTGACGAAATTCAGGCCAACTATTGTTGGCTTGGTAGAGAGTAAAATAAATACAGAAAATTGAGAAGTTTTACAAGATGATTACTTGCTCATTGGGATTATTTACCTCACCAAACTGAAGTCTTCTCTGGCAGAATATTACTGATTTGGGATATTGAAATATGGTCAATAAATTTGATGTTTTCCTCTAAACAACATGTCACTGTTGAAGCTACCAACACAAGAGGTATGAGTATTTTTATTACAATATTTTATGCAAGCAATAGCTATTATGAAAGATTAGATCTATGGCAACAAATTATTACTGAAGCTGAAGTATTGAGGGGTGAATGGGTTCTGATTGGGGATTTTAATAGTTCCACTTCACATCTTGATAAAAGGGGAGGCCTACCTATTCCATTCCAACAGCTTAGAGCTTTCAATAATTGTTTGTCTCAATCTGGTCTGATAGAAGTAAAAACTGCTGGATTTAGTTATACATGGAGGAGAAGAGGTTTGGCTAATCACATTGACAAGATTTTTGCAAATCATTCTTGTATGCAAAAGTTCAATGATATGAAAGTTCTTTCCTTAACACAAATGTCAAGTGACCATAACCCGTTATTGCTTGATCTTGTCCCTACCGCTAAGCTTAAAGGTCTTCATTTTAGATACTGTAATGATTGGAGCCTTAAAACAGGGTATATGGAATGTATTGAGAAGGGTTCTCTAGAATATATTGAGGGGTTTCCAAGTTTCAAATTTATGCAGAAACTTAAAGCTTATAAAAAGGAACTGAAACTATGGAATAAAGTAAGAATCAAAGATGATGCTCTCTTGAAACAAGCTGAAGATAAATTAATAGATGTGAGGAGGCAGTATATCTTGAACCTGAAAATGTGGAGCTGCATGAGGAAATGTTAGAGGCCAAGCATCAGTATATGATTCAAAAGCAGATAAGATTCTGGAGTTACAGGAAGAAAGCAAAAGTATCATGGTTGCAAGAGGGAGATACTAACTCCAATTTTTTTCATTCTAAAATGTCCACTCGTAAACATTGTAATAATTTAAAAGCTTCGATAAATCCTGCAGGTGAATTGTTATATAAACAAGAGGAGCTTTCTACAATAGCTATAGAGTATTTTAATAAAGTGTTCAATGGTGACAGCAGGGAGGAATTTCCTTTCTTTCAATCTGAATATATTATAAATCAGCAAGGACAAAATGATATGCTTAAACCTATTTCTATGGAGGAAATTAGAGAAGCTGTTTTTTCAATTCATAAATATACAAGTCCAGGATCTGATGGATTCAACTCGAAGTTTTACAAGTTGCATTGGGATGTGCTGAAGGAAGATTTAGCTACAGCTTTAAAGGACATGTTTGATTCTGCCATAATTCCTAAAGGTTGTAATCATACTCTTATCACTCTAGTTCCCAAATTAGAGAGACCATCAGAGACAATACACTATCGTCCTATTGCATGTTGCAATTTATTTTACAAGATCTTTAGTAAAATTCTATGCAACATAATTAAATGGTTGCTTCCTCATCTTGTGTCATCTAATCAGTATGCTTTCATTCCAAATCATTTCATTGGAGATAACATATTATTAGCTCATGAGTTGATTAGAGATTTTAAAAAGTCTGGGGCGAATAAATTCTGTGTGAAAGTGGATTTACAAAAGGCGTATGATAGAATTAACCGTCGGTTTATGTGTCAGATTATGAAAAGTATGGGCTTCCCAATTCATTTCATCAATGTTACATATGGATGTATTTCCACCCCCACTTTTTCAATTATGATACAAGGGATACCTTCAGGCTTCATAGAATCAAACAAGGGATTAAGGCAAGGTGATCCCCTTTCACCTTACCTTTTTACAATTGCAATGGAGTATTTTTCATTTTGTATGAAGGAGGTGGTGATGCAGAAACTATTCATTCCAGTACACAAGTTTGATCCTATTATCTCCCATTTGATTTATGCTGATGATCTGATGGTTTTTGAAAGGTGTTCGATTTCTGGAGCACTGCATTAAGGTCTATCTTTTGAAAACTGGATTATTATAGTGGTCTGTCTGTTAATTCTATGAAAACTAAGATATATTTTAGTTCTTCAGCTTCTTTATCTAATGAAATAGTGGATACTCTTGGGTTTAATGTTGGAAATTTACCAGTAAAATATTTAGGAGTTCCTTTGTCCTCCAACTATATCCATTATCAAGATTGTTAGGACTTATTTCATAGAATTCAACAGAAATTACAATCCTGGGATTCCAAATTCTTGAGCTTTGCAGGAAGAGTTAAAATGATACAATCATTTATCAATCCAACAGTTTTGTATTGGTTGATGGTCTATCAATTGCCAAAGTATACTTTAGAGAAATTGAACATGTTGTGTGCTGATTTTTTCTAGGGAAATTCAAAGAATAAAATGAAATGGGAAAAGCTTTGTACTCCTAAAGAGGAAGGTAGCGTAGGTCTAAGGTCTTTTAAGGATCTGAAAAAGGCAACTTGTATAAAATTAATGTGGAAATTTCTTGTTGATGAATCTTTGTGGAGCAGGTGGATGAAGGCGAAATATTGTAACAATAAGATGTTTTGGAGTATGAGTGAGGATAACAATGCTTCATGCACTTGCAAGGCACATATGAAGTTGAGGTCAACTGGTGTGCAATATTTCAGAAAATACATTGTCATTGGTTCTTCCACTTCTTTATCATTTGAACCATGGATAAATGGGAGATGTCTTGTTGATATGCTTGGGTTTTCTAGATTTCAGGCTTTGAGAAATCTGAATGAAAGGGTTGATTCTATTGTGAGAGATGGTAGGATCTGTAGTATTATTCACCCAGCTACTAGAGAACTGCAGCATGTAGTTGATGGTGTAGAATTATTGGCTAATGGGAGGCAAGATTTCTATGGCTGGAATAATGGAGGTGGTTTTTCTTTGAATAAATCATGGGACAGTGTAGGAGAGAAGCCTTCTTTGATGCAGTGGTTTAGAGTGGTATGGCATATGAAAAATGTGAAGAAAATGTCTTTTATTTGTTTCTTGGCAATGAGGGGTAGACTAAATACTAAAGACAGACTTTGCAGGCACGGAGTGATAGAAGAGAATGTGTGTTCTTTATGTAATGTTATGGAGGAGGACATTAATCATTTGTTTTTTTATTGTTCTTACTCTAAGTTCATATGGTTTTCTTTGAAGAGTGAACTTGGTTTGAATTTAAATAGTATTGGTTCAATTGAGGAAGAGGAAAATCAGCTTGCAGTAGTGTTTCATGAGAAGAATCAAGTTAAAGATATTGCGTGTGCAACTTTTACATGTGCAGTTTATCATCTATGGTCTAAAAGGAATTTTAGACAATTCAGTAATCTCTATATTAGAAAGGAAGCCAGACTTCAAATGATTGAAAGTGAGGTAAGGTTTTTGGTGAGGAATAATGGTAGTAAAACTGCTAATGAACTGTTTTTGAGAAGATGGGGTGTTGAGCTGCTTGATACAGGGTGACCGAGGAGATGTATCTGTTTGGTTTAGTGGATGGCTGAGAGTAGTGGTGAAGGCTTGTTATAAGTTGTTTTCATATGTTGTTTTTTGTTAGTTGTTATGTTTGTGATATTTGTACATGTTGTTTTAGAAGAAATGAAAGGGAACCAATTTTCAATATATATATATATATATATATATATATATATGGGATATTATGCTATGATTATTTTATATAAAGTTTATGACTGATTTTTTTTATTTTATGCCTGCGAAGTGTTCTGCAAATTAAATGTTCATTGCGGCCAAGGTGGGCATGATTTCTTATATACAACAATCAATAAACTACACGTGTTCATGAATGTTTATGTTTCTTTCTTAATTAAAAAGTAGTATATTTATACATATATTTTGAAATGCATGAATGACACTAATATGACTTGCCACTTCGAATTATAAAATCTCTTCAAACCAATTATTAATATTAAGTCCAAAGAGATGCCTTCCAACAAATATACTCATCAATGTCATAATCAATAAATGTAGGTAATGCCAAAGTATTAGTGCGCTATTTACTTTGGTTACATGCAATAGAGTAAAAGTGATACTCAAACTGTATAATTGGGTTTGACTTAACTAGGATGTCGTAATAAGATTATGGGCTTAGAGACAAAGAGCATGAATTATTTGATATTTATATAAAACAAAAATTATTCATCATGCTATCCAAGAATTATATATTATATAATTGGCATAAGATGTCTACCTAAAAGATTGTGTGGGGATCAGCCAAAGCTAACTCAAGGCATGATTAGATATAGATCTTGGATCATTAAATATATATATACACACACACAAAAACCGATATATATATATATATATATATAGGGATGTTGATTTGAGTAGGAGCATATTTTAACTTAATTTATATATTTATATAAATATGCAATGTTCTGTATAATTTGATTGTCAAAATTTGGAATGAAAATAAATGTTGCAATATCATTTTTCATTATTTTATTATTGTCTCCTATAGATATTAAATGGTAAATAACGCCAATAATTTATTACTAAGATCGGTCCTTAAGAAGGATAAACTGAATCAAATCAAATTTCTAATCTGATACCGAAATTTGAGGATTGTCCTCAAACAAAAAGAAAAATGCAATTATTTTGCATAATTAGAAGATCTGAAAAGCAAAGGATAAGTATGACTTCAACCAAATCAGGTATAAAAGTTATTATTGTAAATCTATCTACTTCTACATCATTGATATTAGATACTAGATGTGGATCATATATTTGTGTGAATTTGCAGGGATTGCAAAAGAGTAGAAATCTAGTAAAAGAAGAAGTGGACTTACAAGTGAAAATGAAGCAAATATTGCAAATTATCCACAGGAAGCTGCCTTTTGTCCTAACCACTGGCTTAATTGAAGAATTAGAAGATTGTTCTTCTGTAATTTCCATTAAAACAAATGTTATTCTGTATCTTGTTTAGACAAATTTGAATTTTCATTTGTAACAAAAAATACTTGTTTTTCATTTTATTTAAATGAAATATCATATGAAAATACATAATTGTTAACGATCTTTATAAATCCTTAACTTTGATGTGCTTGATTATAACATAAATACTGATTGGATTAAATCTGATGATTTAAATCCAACATAACTTTGGCATTGTCGTTTAGGCCATATAAACTAGAAACGCATATCAAAACTCCATAATGACGAAATTTTGAATTCATTTGAATTTGAATCATGTGAAGAAATATTAGAAAAAATGACTAAACCACCTTTCACTGGGCACAATGAATGGGCTAGTGATGTATTAGACCTTACAAATAGTGATATATGTGAACCAATGAGTACATCAGCTAGACGTAGATTTTACTATTTCGTTACATTTACTGATGATTTCAGTAAATATGGTTATGTGTATCTTATATAACACAAACAGAATCCTTTGAAAAGTTCAAAGAATTCAAAATTCAAGTTCAAAACAACTTTGAAAGAATATAAAGACTATTCGAACCGATCGAAGAAAATATTTAAGCCAAGAATTTAATGACTATCTAAAAGACCATGTGGAATTGTATCACAACTCACACTCCCAGGAACACCACAACGGAATGGTGTGTCTGAAAAGAGAAATCACACCTTATTAGATATGGTACGATCAATGATGAGTCATACAGATCTTCTAATAAAATTTAGAATTGTTCCCTTGAAACAATTGCATTCACACTTAATTCTTTTCCTGCTAAATCGATTCTGAAGACGCCATATGAGATATTGACTAGGAAATGTCCTAGTGTGCCTTTTAGAAAGATATGGGATGTGAGACGTTTATTAAACGTCTTGCTTCTGACAAGATTGGACCCAAATCAGATAAGTGTTATTTTGTTGGATATCCAAAAGATACAGAAGGATATTATTTTTACAAATCATCTAAGAATAAAAAAATTATTGCTCGAACTGGTACCTTTTAGAAAGAGAACTTGTGACACCCCACGTCCGTTATTGTCACTCTTTATCAGAATGTATTAAGTTTCGTGAAGCGTTATAGTTAAACATGAACAGAAACATTACAAGACAGATATAAAATAACAGCGGAATTTAAAACTTTATTAAACAGAAAACATCGTGGTCCAAAACATACTTACATCATAAGTCTAAAATACAAAAGACCCATTACATCAGCTTAAAACTTCTGTCTTGTACTAAAATCATTAGAGTACAGTAATAAAAGAAGCATAATTTCCCATACATATAGCCATATCAGAGAAGACAGGAAATCAAAGCAATACATCTAAGAACCTCCAAGCAGAATGAAAGAGAGTATCCAAATCAAACCTAAGTATTGCCACCCTGAGAACCTAGGGGTGAGGAGGGGGCACGGAAGAGAGAGAAGAGGAAACAAAATGGGTCAGACATAAAGTCTAGCGAGTTCAGTTAATTTTAGCATATAAATAATTAAATCCATCATAACATGCATATAAACTAGATGAGAGAGACAATGGTATCATAAGACAAGTATAACAGACTGAGCATGATAAACAGGATAAACATGACGGAACATATTGCGTTTCTCAAGTACTTTTCTTTATACCAATACTAGCGTAACAAGAATAAGATGATCCCAACTAGAAAAAAATGGTAGACTTAGGTGTACTTCTAGTAAAAGGTTTTACCCCAACAAGAATAACAGGTAGCCCTACAGGAATGACAGGCGCTACACCAACAAGAATAACAGGCTCCCAACAAGCAAGACTAGATGTACCCTAATTACTACTCCCAATCGATCGGACCCCTTACCCCGTAGATACCCTGTGATGGCCCCACAGTAGGATGTATCAATTCCTAAAGTGGTAACCCGTTATTTTCATGATGTGCACAACCATATCTACTGATGTCACATCGTCTTATCTTCCTGAGCAAGCAGACCCATGCATGCACATGACTTCGATGGAATCCGCCGTCAACACCCTCACCCCAAGTGACATCTTATAATCAGCTCAGTAAGTGTGCCCCGACCCCAACCTAGTTCAGAGTACTCGTTCGATACCTATATGGGTTACTGACTGAAATGAATCCCACACAACTGATGATACAAGCTTCCCTCCTAGGCTTGCATCCCCACTACTAGGATTTTAACAAGTTATGCCTAACAGTTTAACAAGGTTGCAAAACCCACACATCTAAAATAGGTTAAGTTTTGTCGGGGGTGTACACACACACACACACACACACACACACACACACACACACACATATATATATATATATATATATATATATATATATATATATATATATATATATATAACCCCACAAGATTAACTTAACCCCCACTGATTCAAGAAAGTTCATTAACCACTAATCTTTTTTAATAGGTTCATGTAACCCGCCGCAGATTTAAACAGGTTAACAAGTTATCCAATTATGGCTTACTAATGGACTAGACCTCTCACATTAAGTCTACTAGTTGTGGGTGCTGGATATGCTGGGCAGTTCAGGGCAGACTTCTACCACAAGTTGGACTTAACCTCATGTCTTAGCACCATTACATTTATTCACTCAACCCCTCACGTTAGATTAATCACTTGTGGACACTAGATTTGCCCTACGGTTCGGGGCAGACTTCTACCGCAAGTGTAATCTAACCTCGTGTCTAAGTGCGGTTATAGTTTCTAATTACTATAAATCTAGGCATGTTAATTATTAACCAATTTTCATGTTTATCCAGGATTATGCCCCAAATCCCAGTTTGATTCATAATGTAAGTTATGCCCAAATTAATGTTTTAGATCAAGGTATAAATTATGCCCAAATCCCCATCATGTTCTAATATAAGTTATGCCCCAAATTAACATTCCCCATCGTTCCCAATTTTGTGCGCTGACATATTTAATTGATAGGCCTAGGATCGAAGGTAGCCTAGCTATAAAAATTAAAAGGGAAGGAGGAAGAGAAGAGAACATGAATAAGCATAATAACAAAACATGCATAATATGTCAGAAATATGCATACTAACTGAATAGGCATATGGTGACAGAAATAGACCTAATGGAAGAATGGATGTATGATTACAAACTTAGGCATGATAATAGAACAGGCATATTAGGAATAGGCATATGAGAACTAACCAGCAGATTAGGTGAACAAGTTATAACAGATCTGATTAGTTATGATTTAAGTTATTAATAGGAACTGATTTAGATCCAACTTATGAACATGTCAAGTTTACTTTTTACATGTTTACATCTAAAAATAACATAGACTCACTGTGTCTGGATCTAAAGAACAGAGAAGTGATTGTTGATGTCGTAGTAGAGATCCTTGAATCCGTATAACTTGTTATTGCAGAGGAATAGGCTATTCTAATCTGAGTTGGGGTAGCACCTCATTGTCTTTTTTTTTGTGAACAAAACAATGAGAATGAGGTCCTATTTATAGCCTTAGGTCAATGAATCTTGTTCAGAAACACGTCCAGGTGCACAGAAATGGATCTGCCCGGATCTGACTGGGGTCGACATGTGGGTCGACACTCATAGGGGACGGGGTCGACCCCTAATGGGCCGATTTCCCCTTATCCCATTGTTTGATTTTGAATTTTGAATCTGTTTTGTTTATATTTAAATGGCTTATATGTATATAAACTTCAAACCTTGATATCTTCTTCATACGATGTCCGTTTTACGCAAACTCGAAGCCTGCTTTAAGAAGAATTCCGAGACGAACGCAATGGTGTAATCCATTTTAATTAATTCCCAATAATTAATTAAGTATTATTTAGTTTATCATTATAGTGTTTTTTAAATTATGGGGTGTTACGTTCTTCCCTACTTAAAGGATTTCGTCACCGAAATCTCTAAGCTAAGAAGAATGTATATCCTAACATCCATCATCCATCTACTCATCCACCAATCACAGACATCCATTGTCCTTAAAGATTTTTAATGCTTATATGAATATATGTGAAGGTGTGTGTATGTGTCCCTATACAAATGCGAAAAATCAGGCGGCCCACTGATTCAGTTGTCCTCCTTAATGTAATGTATGTTAGTGTCATGAATCCAACATGTATGCAAATAATCCTACTATAGCATGTAAATTCTATATGTGTGCATAATCATTCACCCAAATGCAACATCTACATGATGATACACCCACTTCCATCTATTAAATGAAGAAAAATATGCACATGCATCCATGTGCAGTATGAGAGTGATTGAGCCGATCTAGTGCCTAATGTGTGCGTATATGCGTTCACAAGCAACCATTAGCAAACACTTGCATCCATCAAACATAACATGCTTTAAACACATGTTTACATCCATGGGTTTCCTACCTAAAGGTCAAAGATTCGATCGATAGGATATACTTAAACGATTGAAACAAGTTCGAATAAAAGCTTTGGAAAAAGAAGTTAAGAACATACCCTAGAAAAGAAAAGGGTAAGAAGAGCGAATTTTGTCTTCAGTCTCCCAAGTTGCCTTCTCGGGGTCTTCTCTCCATTGAACTTTCCTCAACTTGACCTCTCGGTTGCATAGCTTCTTAACCTCTGATCCAAGAATACGGGTAGGAACTCATCTAACTGTCGCCTCCCGTTCCACCTCTACTTCCTCAAGTATACTCGGTTCAACTACTTCTGCGGTATCATATAAGCACTTCCACAAATGGGAAACATGGAAATCATCATGAACAACAGAAAGTTTCTCTGGTAGCTTTACTCTATAGGCCATTTGGTCAATCCTTCCAGTTATGGGAAATGGCCCCACAAATCTTGGTGCCAATTTCCCTACATATCCGAAACGAACCACATTCCTCAAAGGTGATACCTTGATGAAAACCATGTCTCCTACTTCAAACTCAATATCGGTCCTTCTCTTATTTGCATAGGACTTTTGCCTATCCTGAGCTTCTTCCTGCTCCTTCGAATAAGATCAATCTTTACTGAAGTCTCTCTAATCATCTCAAGTCAAGTGGAAGCCTTTCTATAGACTCCCACCAACAAGTCGGTGATCTACAGGGTCGTCTGTACAATGCTTCGAGGGGTGCCATGCCAATGCTACCCTAATAACTATTGTTGTAGGCGAACTCTACCAAAGGAAGATCCTCTTCCCAAGTCCCTATGAAGTATAGGATACACAGTCTTAAAAGATCCTCAAGAACTCTATTCACCCTATCCGTCTGTCCGTCGGTCTGCGGGTGGTAAGTGGTGCCCAAACACAACTGTGCACCTAATGCCTCTTGTAAGCTCCTCTAAAACTCACTGATAAAAATGGGGTCATGATCACTCACAATACTGGAAGGTATTCCATGTAGACGGGCTATCTCACGAAGATAAACTGCTGCCAACCATGCTGTCGTCCTCTTACTCTTAACAGGAATGAAATAAGCACTCTTAGTAAGCCTATCAACTACAACCCAAATACCGATGTTGTCGTTCCTCTATCTAGGCAAACCATCAATGAAATCCATAGAGATGCTTCCCACTTCCACTGTGGGATTTCCAAAGGATGAAGTAAACCTCCCGGCTTCCTTTGCTCAGCCTTGACTTACTGGCAGATCAAACATCGAGAAACGAACTCCGCTACATCTTTCTCCATCCCGGCCCAAAAGAAAACCCTCTTCATATCTCTATACATCTTATCACCGCCTAGATGGATAGTCATCCTGGAATGATGAGCTTCCTCAAGGACTGTCTTTAATAAACCCCCAACACATGGAATATAAAGCCTTCCATCTCGTCGCAACCATCCCCTATCATTCGTGGAATATCTTCTAAGGTAACTAGAAGTCTCCCCTCTATTGAGGATATCCAAGATATCTGCTAGCCGTGGGTCCTCTCGCAGTGAAGTTCTTATCTGATCCAACAGAGTAGGTCGCACCTCTAATGATGCCAATAAACCAGGTGTGAACTTGGTGAAGGGTTTAAAATCAAAAGTCGGTATAATCTCCAAGCTCTGCCTCTCTACAAATAGAGGACTCAAGGTCATCCTCTGCTTACTCAATGCATCCGCTACCATGTAACCCTTTCCAGGGGTATAAGCTATCTCAAAGTCATAGGACGCTAGGAACTCCATCCATCTTTGTTGCCTCAAATTGATATCCTTTTGCAAGAACAAGTACTTGAGAGATTTATGATCAGTGTACAACTCGAACTTCTCTCCGAGTTGATAATGGCGTCAAGTCTTAAGCGCGAATATTGTGGCAGCTAACTCTAAGTCATGGGTAGGGTAGTTCTTATCGTGAACTCTTAACTGTCTACCTCCATAACATACTACCCTTCTCTCTTGCATGAGAACCACACCTAGCCATATACCACATGCATCGGTGTATACTGTAAACACCTTGTTCCCATCAGGCAAAGTCAAGACTGAGGCTGTTGTCAGAGCCCTCTTCAATTGCTAGAAAGCATCCTCACAGTCTATACCCTAAGAAAATGTCAGATTCTTCTTCGTTAGTCTGGTAAGTGGGGCTGATATCTTTGCGAAGTCCTTAATGAACTTCCTATAATAGCCCGCTAAACCAAGAAAACTCCTCACCTCCGTTGCATTCTTTGGAATTTGCCAACCTTGAATAGCAACTACTTTCGTGGCATCTACTGCTATCCCATCCCTAGAGACCACATGCCCTAGAAACCTCACCTCTTTTCTCCAAAAAAGACATTTACAGAATTTCGCCTTAAGCTGGTGTGCACGGAGGGTTTCAAAACCTCCCTTAAATGTCGGGCATGCTCTTCCACGCTCTTCGAGAAAAACAAGATGTCATCAACAAAGACCACATCAAACTTATTTAGGAACTCCCGAAAACAACCTACTCATCAGATCCACGAAATAGGCGGGTGCATTCATCAACCCAAAAGGCATGACGAGCCGCTCGAAGAAACCATCTAGAGTTCTAAAGGCAGTATTGTCTATACTATCCTCAGGCACCCTCAACCGATGAAACCCTGTGGCCATGTCTAACTGAGAAAAAAACAGACGCACAACAAGCTAGTCAAACAAATCATCTATCCTCGGAAGTGGGTGCCTGTTTTTCTTAGTGAGCTTATTCAACTCTCCGTAATCCATAAATAAGCGAAGCGAACCATCCGCCTTAGTGGCGAATACTACTGGATCACCCCATTCAGATATTCTTCACTTAATAAAACCTTTCTCAACTAGCTCCCCTACTTGGTCGTTGAGCTCCGTCCTTTCTCTCGGAGCCATATGGCGCACAGGCAATGCAACTGGCTTTGCATTGTCCACCAAGTATATACTAAATCAATCTCGTGCCTTGGAGGTAAGCCCCGAACCTCCTCAAAAACATCAAGATACTCACAGACTACTGGTACAGATCGTAGATCATCGATAGATGCATCAAGCGACTCTAGGAATCTAAGCATGACAGACCCTTAGGGTCACAAGAAATCTCGAGGGTCCTCCTATGGCAAGTCAAAAGCCTAACGACCCTCCTCTCATAATCCAGAATGGCACTATACATGGCTAGCCAATCCATCCCCAGAATTAAACCATAGCCCATGAAATAATAATATGTGTCGCATTCAAACTCGATGCCCAACACAGACATTCTAAAACCTCGACAAATCATAGAAAAACAAGCCGTACCCCCAATGGGGTTTGAAACAACAACGAGATCTAAAACCATATTAGTACTAAGGTGTAGAGACTCAACCACGGAATCAGATATAAAAGAATGCGAAGCGCCAGAATCAAAAAGAGTTCTAACGGGATGATTGGAAAGAGAAATCAAACCTTCAACAGAAACTTTCTTACCTCTATCCGTCACACCGGCTACGAGAGCATGCACCTGCCCTCTAGAAGATTCTGCCCTTTGGCCTTGTCCTTGCTTCTTCGGGCACTCCCTAGAATAGTGTCCGACCTCTCTACAATGGAAACAAGCATTCTTCTTTCTTTTGCAGTCTTTGACCAAATGACCCTGGCATCCACAATTATGACATTCCTCTTATCTTGAGCTTTGTCGTCCTTTCTTCCCTTCTTTTGTTGTTGTTGTTCTTTCTTGGGCCACATTTTCTTGTTTTGTGTTTCCTCGATCATAGCCTCTTTCTTTCCACCTTCATCTTCTTCGTGCATCAATGTCATATCAACAAGTTTCTCAAAATTGCTTTCATTGGAATATGAGACATAGCCAACCCATGAAGGGGTTCATTTAATCCTCTAGCAAACCTCAAAGCTTTATTGTGCATGGTGTTCACTAACTCCAAACCAAACCTCGCCAATTGATTGAATTTATTAACGTACTCTTTGACAGTCATGGACCCATGCTTAAGTACCAAAAAACTTTCCATTTGCATACTTTGCTCTTCTTGAGAAAGAAACTTCATTTCAAATCTTTGTTGGAAATCATCCCAAGTCTTAACTGGACGCTCTGCATGCGTCACTTCCCACCAGAACGAAGCCATATCTTTCAGCTGCCAGACGACCAACTGAATCTCCCTACGGTCGTTAACATCAAAAATCCCAAATAAATCCTCCGTCTCTTTGAGCCAGTTCCTTTCTTCTACAAAAGTCTCAATTCCTTGGAATGGCTTCCCTCCCATAGCACAGAAATCCTTACATATCTTGGAGAAGTTATCTGCTCGCGGAGGGGAGGAGGAGGAACAATGGTTGTAGCTAGGGGACGGGCATTGCTTGGCCTCCAACAGGCACCGTAGCCTCAAGATACTTACGGAACCAAGACGGTATCGTAATGCCCTCGGGAATAATCGGTTCCCCATACATGCTGAAAATGAAAAGAAAAAGATATTCAAACTGAGAATCGAAAGATATTCAGTATGTCCCTGGGGAATATGTTTTTCAAAACAGAGTTTTCTTTTGAAAATGCTTTCTAATTTTGAAACCTTTTTGAAAACAATTTTCAAATCATTTTTCTGATCTGGTAACCTTCATCTCTGATACCAAATGTGACACCCTACATCCATTAATGTCACTCTTTATAAGAATGCATTAAGTTTCGTGAAGCATTATAGGTAAACAGGAACAAAAACATTACAAGACAGATACAAAATAATAGTGGAATTTAAAACTTTATTAAAAAGAAAACATCATGGTCCAAAACATAGTTACATCATAAGTCTGCAATACAGAAGACCCATCACATCAACTTAAGACTTCTGTCTTGTACTAAAATCATTAGAGTACAGTAATAAAAGAAGCATAATTCCCCATAAATATAGCCATATCAGAGAAGACACGAAATCAAAGTGGTACATCTAAGCAGCTCCAAGCAGAATGAAAGAGAGAATCCAAATCAAGCTTGAGTATTCCCACCCTGAGAACCCGGGGAGGAGGAAACGGAAGAGAGAGAAGAGGAAACAAAATGGGTTAGACATAAATTCTGGCGAGTCCAGTTACTTTTAGCATATAAATAAATAAAAGCATCATAACAAGCATATAAACTGGATGAGAGAGAAAACAGTATCATAAGACAGGTATAACAGAATGAGCAGGATAAATAGGATAAACATGACGGAATATATTGCGCTTCTCAAGTACTTTTCTCTGCACCAATACTAGTTTAACAAGAATAAGATGATCCCAACTAGTAGAGTTAGGTGTACTTCTAGTAATACGTTTTACCCCAACAAGAATAACAGGTAGCCCAACGGGAATGACAGGCGTTACACCCAAAAAGAATAATAGTCTCCTAACAAGCAATACTAGATGTGCCCTAACTACTCCCAATCGATTGGCTCCCTATCCCGTGGATACCTTATGCTAGCCCCATAGTAGGATGTATCACTTCCTAAAGTGGCAACCCATTATTTTCTGGACATGCACAACTATATCTACTGATATCACATCGTCTTATCTTCCCGAGCAAACGGACCCATGCACGCACATTACTCCGATGGAACGCGCCGTCAACACCCTCACCCAAGTGACCTCTTATAATTAGCTCACTAAGCGTTCCTCGACCCCGACCTAGTTCGGAGTACTCGGTTGATACGTATATGGGTTACCGACTGAAACGAATCCCACACAACATATGATACAAGCTTCCATCCCCACTACTAGGATTTTAATAGGTTATGTCTAACAGTTTAACAAGGTTGCATAACCCCCACATGTAAAGTAGGTTAAGTTTTGTCGGGTATGTGTGTGTGTGTGTGTGTATAGCCCGCCCCTACAAGAATAACTTAACCCCCACTGATTCAAGCAAGTTCACTTAACCCGTAATCAATTTAACAGGGTCATGTAACCCCCCATAGATTTAAATAGGTTAAGTATTATAGGTTAACAAGTTATCCATTTATGGCTTATTAATGGACTAGACCTCTCACATTAAGTCAACTACTTGTGGATGCTGGATTTGCCAGGCGGTTTAGGGTAGACTTCTATCACAAGTCGGACTTAACCTCGTGTCTTAGCACCGTTACGTGTACATTTATGCACTCAACCCCTCACATTAGATTAACCACTTGCGGACACTAGATTTGTCGGGTGGTTTCGGGCAGGCTTCTACTACAAGTGTAATCTTACCTCGTGTCTAAATGCGGTTACAGTTTCTAATTACTGTAAATCTAAGCATGTTCATTATTAACCAATTTTCATTTTTATCTAAGATTATGCCCCAAATCCCAGTTTGAACCATAATGCAAGTTATGCCCAAATTAAAGTTTTAGATCAAGGTATAAATTATGCCCAAATCCCAATCATGTTCTAATATAAGCTATGCCCCAAATTAACATTCCCCATCATTCCCAATTTCGTGCGCTTGCATATTTCAGCGATAGGCCTAGGCTCGAATGTAGCCTAGCTATAAAAATTAAAAGGGAAGGAGGAAGAGAAGATAACATGAATAAGCATAATAAAAAACAAGCATAATATGTCAGAAATAGGTATACTAACTGAATAGGCATATGGTGACAGATATAGGCCTAATGGAAGAATGGACATATGATTACAAACTTAGGCATGATAACAAAACAGGCATATCAGGAATAGGCATATGAGAACTAATCAGCAGATTAAGTGAACAAGTTATAGCAGATCTGATTAGTTATGATTCAAGTTATTAATATGCACTGATTTAGACCCAACTTATGAACATGTCACGATTACTTTTTACATGTTTACATCTAAAAATAACATACACTCGCTGTGTTTGGATCTAAAGAACAGAGAAGTGATTGTTGTTGATGTCGCAGTAGAGATCCTTGAATCTGTATAACTTGTTATTGCAGAGGAATAGGCTATTTTAATCTGAGTTGGGGCAGCACCTCATTGTCTCCATTGTTTTTGGTGAATAAAACAATGAGAATGAGGTCCTACTTATAGCCTAAGGTCAACGAATCTTGTTCAGAAACGCGTCCAGGTGCACAGAAATGGATCTGCATGGATCTGATTAGGGTCGACCCTAGGGTCGACACCCCTGCGGAGGGGTCGACCCATGGGTCGACACCCATAGGGGACGGGGTCGACCCCTAATGGGTCGATTTCCCTCCATATCCCGCTGTTTGATTTTGAATTTTGAATCTGTTTTTTTATGCTTAAATGGGTTATATGTATATAAACTTCAAACCTTAATATCTTTTTCAAACGATGTCCGTTTTATGCTAATTAGGAGTCTATCTTAAGAAGAATTTCGAGACGAACGCAATGGTGTAGTCCATTTTACTTAATTCCCAATAATTAATTAAGTATTCTTTAGTTTATCATTATAGTGTTCTTTAAAATTAGGGGTTGTTACAAAACTAGTCTCTAAAATTACCGATAGGAATAAAGTAGAACTCGAAAAGTCTCACGAGCCACAAAATATTAATGAAACTTGAGTGTACAAGGAAGTTACTAGGAGTAACTTTATATTTCTTGTATTATATATTGATGACATATTACTAACTGGGAATGATGTTAGTTCAAAGAAAGGAATAGTCGCTGATTCCACTATAAAGGCTGAATACATTGCTGCTTTTGAAGCTGCTAAGGAGGTTGTTTGGATTAAGAAATTCATTATTGATCTTAATTCCATCCATTTTTGATCCAATAGATTCTTATTGTGGGCTTCTAATAAGGCTTAGAAACCAAGGTCTCATTATCGATCCAAACACATATTTAAGTAACATAATTTCATCTTTGAAATTGCTCACAGAGGAAATACATATATGCAAAGTACCAATAGATAATAATGTTGTAGACGCACTGACTAAAACTCTGTCATAGGAAAAGAATGATAGTCACACTTGTTTCTTGTGTATATGATACATGAGTGATTGACTCTAATGCAAGCGGGAGATTGTTAGAGTTTGTGCCCTAGAGGCGATGCATTTAATGTGGTTAATAACATTGTTGATGTTAGTTTTATTTCGAATAAAAGATTTTGCTATGTTATATTTATTGCGTAATATAAATATTAACATAACAGAAGTCCTTAAAATAATAATACAGAATTATATAGTTTCAAGTAAGTGACTTGAACATGAGATTATATAATACAATAAATATTATAATTCTTAAATATCCCTAGTCAAGTTTTATTGTATATATAGGACAAAATGAGCTATTAAGACTAGTATGTTTATTGAATGATGATCATATCTCACTGATCATTAATATATATGTAATACTAATGTCAATACATAAATACGTATTTGAGAATAGTGTATTGGGCTGACCCAACATGAGAAAAACTTCATGGAGCATGATTAATAGTGTGATAAGTAATTCTCAAAGGGACAGTGATGTAATGGTCCTCAAACTTGTTTTTTTAAACTGCTCGACGAAATTGAAGGCAGCTAGGAACTCCACTATCTGCTACATGGGCTCCGCTTTTAATGCTAGCACAGCAAGGAGCATAAATCCCTCCCTGATTTATAGGAATAACTGGGATAACCACTCCAAGCCTTAAGGGAGAGCACAATGCAGGTAGTAGGACTCGAACCTACAACCTCCAGGAATTTTTTATATGTTTTATTCAAGGATATCCGTGTTTTGATATCATCAAAAGTTACTTATAACCGAGTAGACGATGAAGGTGATATCGAATACATCTCGAATCGATTTAAATAATATACATGATCTAGATGGAATTCAACCCTATAATATAAGTAGTGATATTTATGGGCCTCTTGATTGAGTATGATTATAAAATGCATGGATGTGCTCAAATATTGATTTGTTTTATATAATCTGCTCATCGATCAAGAAAAAGGATTAAATTATAAAGAGGATGATATGTTCCATGCCTCGAGTTTATTCTTGGATATATTAGTTAAAAGGATTAAATTATGTTGAAACACTGGCCACATAAAAGGTTGTATCGAATCGTTCATTTTATTATAACTTGGGTAACTACGATGTACTACTAGATATCGCTCACTATTTATAATTTAAATTATTGTCAATGTTGTAGTAACCTATAGGGTCACACAATAGAACATTTGAAAATACAAAAAAGAAACATCAAACATTGATATTTTTATGTTTGAATGGTAATCATGTGAATACCGGTTCCTATTATTTCTCTTTTGTTTTATAAAAGAGGTGTCGACCTCTCCTTCTTTGATACATATAGAAATATCGAAATAAAAAACAAAAGTGAAATGAGAAATTCACAGTTTGGCTAGTACCTCTCATCTCCTTCCTCGTTTTCGTTCGATGAGATAAGGGAAACGTTTATGGGTCCCGTAGAGATGTCGACCGCTTCATTTGGCGCTAGTGATTCGTAACATTTGGAGATTCAATAAATTTCGTAATTTCAGCAATGGTTAAAATTGGTACGCTATTTACTTGATTTATCTGCTTTTCCTAGATCTATACTTTTGGATTTTAATTTCAAATTCACTGTCAAATTTCTTAGATAAAACCCTACAAAGACTTCCATTTTTCGTCTCCCATTTTCCATCTCTACCGATCTCCCTCTTCTCTTCCTTTTTGTATCCTACGTTATCTCCACCCGATTTCCTCCGCAAATTCACTGAACCATCTCCTCCCCTTCTCTTCGTATTCTCCAAACTCCAACGAGTCTAAGAGGATACAAAAATAATGTTTGTATCCTGGTGACTCACCAATTCCTCCTTCTCACCATGGTATTTTGTACTCCTCCGCTCTCAACTCACAAACTCCATGCCATGGATAGACAAATTGATCATCAACATCGTCTTTAGCCATTGGATTCTCTACACCCTCTCCATCCATCCCCAATTTACTCGTGTTTTAGTAACAAATTCCCACGAATTGTTCAAATACCTGTAAGTAACTAGGGAAGGGATGTTGTTCGGTCTCGAGATGTACGAGATGGTTGGAGGGAGGCGACATACTGGGTGGTGGCATAAATTGAAAATTTCATCAAAATTATCGTTAAAACTCTTAATATGCATCACAATATCATTCACAACACCAGATATTGTATATGAGTCAAGGCTTCGATCATTAATGGAACAGTAGTCTAGAGTATTGGTCACCAAATTTCAAAGGATACATGGGAGACAATTTCACTCAAGCCACGCACTATAAGAAAAATTTTAATTCCAATTTTGGAGCAGTTGACGGTAGTTTTAACCTAAATCAAAATAATTGGGGAGAATTTGCTGAAGATGAAATCCCATAGGGACAAACAAAATCACCGTTCTCTTTTAATTAAGAGATGGAAAATTCAAAATGAATCGACATAAATAAGTTTTGATTGTAGAAGTAATCAAAATCAATCTGGTGCCAACAGTGCCCACTATGATATCGTATGCAGTCGATTAGAAGAGGAGATGGTACTGATGGAAATTATCAACCAGCCAAAATGAATGTGCATATAGTGCTATCATGTCTTATAAAGAGATCCATCAAATGAAGTCCAAATAATATTAGCACATATACGTCATAACCTATTCTTGTTGCATGCAACAGAAAAAACATGGCTAGCCTCATCCCCACAAACTCGCCACTTGTTTTAGGGCCGGCCAAGCACAAATTTTGGAAAGAGAAGCGACAACTGATGGTCTATATAGGATGTGCTAGATTATGGTTATATTCAGCTACCTCTGCTATATGTCCTAATGGTAGTATCATAGACATGTTTAAAAAGAAAGAGTTTCATACCATATAAAGAACAAATATCTTTGCTATCTCCAAGTGGTGTGCATGATAATACAAAACTAATCACCAAATAGTATCCATAAGGTGACATACTTTAAGTTGTGCACCCTTGATAAGCAAGCCGAAACAAGAAGATTAGGAAACACGTAAAATGTTTCCTCCCTCTATCATTGTTCATTGCATGGTAACAAAATCTGTAATTTGATATATGTCCCAATAAGCATAATAAAATCTAACATGGTAATGTCCATCTTTCCAAAAGAAAAGTTAAATATATGTAAAACCACATTAAGTAATTATAAAATATAAAGTATACCTAAGAAATCCTAGAATCCTATGTCCATCAGAAAATCTATAATTCATCGATCGATATAATACTCTACGATCTCATTATACATATGGTAAATAGATGCAAGAAAAAGTTGAGTTTTTCCTTCACTCATCTAATTATAAAATCATTTTGGGTTTTTACTTCGTTAAGTAAATGTATGACTATGGACAACGTAGGAAAATTGCTCAACCCCTTCTCTAGTCCTAGATTTTGATCTACATTTGAAAACAAAGCAGTGTCTTTAGGAACAACTCCATCCACCATCTTTGATATATTGTCATTCCATCTCCTCGATGCGTTCTCTAAGAGCTAGTTCCTTCATCACCAGCATCATATCCTTTTCCACGATTTTGTGGAGAATTACCACTGCCATGAATAGCATATATTATTCTTCTCGTTTTGGTATAATAATTTAGGAGATTTAAGCTCAAAATAGGTAGAAATTTGGAATTTATTGTTTTATTTTCGAAATGGTTTAGGGTTTGATTAAATATTATGTTTTAATGAAGCATAGAAGACTGAAAAGTGAATTTGGCTATGTATTAATTTATTCAACTTTAAGAAAGCCCGATAAATCGATGGTCCCAATTTGCCTAATTTACTCACATGGATTTCCACATGGGGGATTAAGGATGTCCTTAAGTTATTCGGATTTATAAAAACTAGATATACTCACAAACACTTCAATATGTTGGACCAACTTGGAGTTAATCATCCAAAAATAGCCGAGGGGACATAAGTGGGTGGTCCCAAACATTAGGTCCAGGGATTGCTCTAACTAATTTATAAAGAAGTAATTCACCTGGAATATACAATTTAATTCAAGAAATCACTGGAATAAACTTACCTTTATATATATATTATTTAATGCTATTTGGTTTTATTTAGACATGTAAATAATTTGGTATAGTATGCGATTTTGTGTGTCATATTTCATAAGTTAATACATTGTAGATAAATTAATAAAATCGATATTAATTTCCAACATCAGCATATACTCATATAGAACATTAATGTTTCCAAACTGACTTCATATATTATACCTTCATCAAATTTCTTTCCCTCATTATTTTTGCCTTCTCATTAATCATTATCCTAGTTTCAAACTGCATGCTTAATTATTTTCATGACTCTAGTTTGCAACCCCAATACAAATCATAAGAACATTAACAGTAATACAACATTATATTTATAAACCTATGGATAAGAGTAATATGCCAGTGTAGTTGACCTCCCTCCTAGTTTCAGCTACTTACTTTATTCCTAAAAGTCAGTTTTTGTCAATGGTTATTGATCAATGGTTCCAAACCTATGTCTTCTTCACCCAGTGGTAGCCATTTCCAACTTAGCTTATGAAGAGTCATTTATAAGCATCCAAGTTGAAGAATAATGTGTTTTCAATCTTAATAATGAAGTTCCTAACTTAATCTGTGATTCCTCCACCTTCAACAATGACTCCACTTGTGCTTTAATGGATGAGAAGGTATCCAACTTCAATATGGAGCATGCAAAATTCCTGTAACCTCACACCATCTCGTATGCCACCACATCCACATCCTTCTTTTAGCATTTCCACAAGTGTATGTTAGTAATATACCCTAAATGACTTGCATGTTTCTACCTAGGTAAATGTTAAGCACACAGGCTACAACTTAGAGTGCACAAATAAAAAAGGATTCATGGCGAGGACCGTTTCCCATAGACGCATTGAACCAAAGTTTAATGTCATAATCCATATATTTGATAGATTTTTTTTTTTTGAGAAATATAACAATATGTGCAATGGAATAATATTAATATGGAAGAAGACCACATGACTTTGGACTATATACAAATAGAATTTGGCCATGTTCAAATGAGTTAGAAATCCAGTGGCTCTTTAATGTGGTCCCCAAGTAATATGAACCATGCCTTACGTTAACCCATACAATATGGATAAAGAGAAACAACTTGTGTCTGAGTCGTGAAAGGTCCTTAGGTTGCAGCAAGGCTTTTCATCAGCCGTCCAAATGCCTTTTAAGTCACCCAAACCACGCTCGCACATTATCATCAAAAACCACAAGACAACACTCATGTCGGTCGAACCGGAAGTAAGAACGAGCACAAGTCAAGAACAAACATGACGTGAGGAATCGAGCCAGAAAGAGGGGCGACCAATCTAGCGCTAAGAAGCATAGACAAAGTATCACACACATACCCTTGGGAATCACTTGCACACAAAAACAGTTCACTCCGCTTATTGGTAAGATCGTCCACTCATCAGAACCGAGTCAAGCATAGCAGTTTCGCTTGTCCATAAAGAAAGGTCGTTCACAGGAAGAAGGGATGAATACTATAGCAGGCCGCACATCTTCCATAGTCGCATGCTCAAGTCGCTCTGGTCGATCGTATGCGTTCTCTAGGCGGGTAACCCCAAGAACGATGGATTGAACATGCATCCTTTGCTTATCTGTATCCACGACATTGGTCGTCCACCCATTCCCAGGTTTAGCTACTACTGCTTTAATTAGTCACGGTCGCTCCAATCAAGTCCTACCAGTCAGCCGACGGTAAAAGGCTTAACATGTATCCACGGACACCTTTGTACCAACCTTGATATTTTGACCAATCACTTGCACACCCTTTACCCAACCGCCCGTTCAATCTCTTCAGAACCATGCAGCCGCTCGCCCCTATAGAGTCGCTCGCACAAGACAGCTGGATACAGCTATTGACAATTGGCTACAGTTAAGCGGTGTCATTCTCGTAATTAAGGGGACAAATGACCTATGGCCTGTAGATATGAATTTCAGCTCATTTCTTCATGAGAGCTCACCTATAATTAGACCAGGGCTTCCACTTCAAGGGAGGGGGGATTCTTTGACCCCGAAGGGCTGCAGAAATCGCTCCTCCACCATCCTAAAAGCTTCTCAAGATCTATCAATAGCCGCAAAAGCTCTTCTTTCTTCCTCCAACATCAAGTAGATTTCATCTTCTCCAAACAATATTAATTATCATTCCAATTCGCTTCAAGTGATCTCCAACCGCCATTGCTCCTCTTCAAAGCTTGGATTTAACGCCATTCTCATAATGGAATCAAGGACAATGATTAATCATAAGATTTAACTTGTTCCTCCTTTAATCTAAGCAAGATCTAAAGCAAAAGAGAGAAAAAGCGGGAAATCACTATAAAGACGGTAAACAAGTGTAATTAATAAGACGCGTGTGATGATGCTCTATGTAAATTGCTCCATGATAATGAGAATGTCTTCAAAAGTGGACATAGACCTTTTCTAAGATCGAACCACTATAAAAACCCCGCGTCTCTTGTTTTTTCCCGTTCTTTACTTGCATTTGTATTGTGGCCCCATTTTCATCTTCATACCGTTTGGAAAGTGTGATTTCACAACCTTGGTGTTTGAACCATTTTTGGTGAAAACATTTTGGCGCCTACCTTGGGGTCGTAGGTGCACTTCCTTTTCTCACAAGGTTAAGAGCCTTGCATTGAAGTTCTAGACCACCTCCTTCTCCGGCATAATGGCAAAAATCTAAGAAGACCATAAGAAATAGTGTTGAAAATATCAATAACATTGCTAATGAAGAAACACTGCCTGCTAACTGTTTCGAAGTTGGCCAGAATTTTAGAAGGGGAGCCGGTGTAACAAGAGACGTATTAGACATAGCTGTCACCAATGTTGTTGCCAACTTGAACGAAAGGATGGATGATTCTACTAAAGTTATGATGGATAAACTCGATGCCATCCTTCATGCTCGATCAAATCCAACTCCCCCAAATGGCCATGTTAATCTCGAAAAAATGACAATTTGTCCGCTTCTAACCATGATCACAATGACAATATGGAAGACGATTATGATTGGTTGAGTGATAAGGATGACGCTAACCTCGAAAAACCGAAATCAAAAGCTAAAGATCATTCAGAAGTTCATGCTCGAAAGGGTACCACTCCTATCATAAGGGCACCTCCTCGTCGTGAAGGCAAAGTGTCAAAGCTCTATAACCAGGAACACATGCCTAGACGAACATTTGGAAAAGAGCTCGACTTTGCAGAGCATCATAACACCGAATAATACATCTCCGACATGATAGAGCAAGTCATGAAGAAGAATCAGGCTAGCAAAGGTGAAGAAAGAGAATGGGACTTCTCTCCTGATAAAACTCCATTCACCAAGAGAATCCTTGAAGCAGAATGTCCAAAGAAATTTAATCCTCCAACTTTGCCTCCGTACAACGGCCTTGTTGATCCTAACTACTTTTTGTTCAAATATAAGTGGCACATGGGTGCAGCAAAAGCGACCGACAAGATGAGATGCATGTACTTTCCTCTCTACTTAGAAGGTGCTGCGTCATTATGGTTTACAAAACTTCCACCTAAGTCTATAGACCGGTTTTCTGACCAAACCAAAAAGTTCAAAGAGCAGTTCCGCTTGTATGCCACCAAAGCCAAGGACGCTATAATGCTCTCAGCCATGAAACAAGAGCCAGGAGAAACTGTAAAAGCCTTCCTTAGTCGATTCAATGTTGCCCTGTCTGAAGTAAGAAATCTAGAACCATGCAAAATCCTCATGGCTTTACTTGAAACTATAAAAAAACAAGCGAGTTCGGGAGGTGGGTAAAAATGAAGGAGCCAAACACTCTTGACAAGTTCTATAAAAAAGCAAAGGAGTACATGAGATTGGACGATAATCCTATACCTCTTCAGATCATTGGTGGTAACCAACTTCTCGAAGCTCCCAAAAGTACCGCTACTCAGTCTAACCAACAGAAAACTCAGGAGCAGAAACGAGCAAATGATAGGAACGACAATAAAGCTTATAAAAAGTTTCGTCTTCATGACTCATCAGAACTAACTCCGCTAAATGACACTCCTGAGAACATCTACTCAGCCACAAAGGATGTGGAGGATTATCCTGAACCTCGACCGTTAAGGATATCAAACGGTGCCGCCAAATCAGGGAAATTCTGTTAGTTCCATAATCAGCCAGGCCAGTTCCATAATCAGCCAGACCACATCACCAATGAGTGCAAGTATCTAAAACCATTGATTAAAGAGCTGATTAGGAATAACCGTCTGCAACAATTTGTCAAAAATCCTTAGACTGTAAATCGTTCTGCGACTCCCCAACAATAGGGGCATCAAATAACCCGTTCGGCCCAAGCAACAGAGCTCCTGCTCAATCTGATCCAAGATCTATCATCAACTAAAAGTTAATGAGTGGTGCTTCAATTTCAATGGCTCAGAATAAGCGATCAACACTGCCACCGCTTTATTCATGCTCTTTTTCTGCTTTACTTCCTGCTTTGTTTCATGCGTTACTTCATATTTTACTTATTGTAAACAGTCTATAATGATTAGCAAGTGATGTACTAAACATTAACTAAGCGATTAAAAAGCATACATGCCTTAATGAATCTCTTACTTGCAACATTTCCAATAAATTTGCTAACGAACGATTCCTAATTACAGGCAAACCAGTAAACACTTGCTTCCTCAAAACCCGATGCAATATGGCAATCCCCACAGCGCTAACTCAAGCGTCAAGAGCATCAACACGTATAAATACAACAATGGAAAGCACTATGAGGGGAATTTCTGAAAATCAAACGATGGAGAAAGAAGCAAGTGAATGGATAGTTCTATCAAGAGAACTTCCCAGTCCGGTTGTGATCGCTTACCATGCATAAATGTATCTGATGCAACGGCTGAACCTCATCTTGTTGAAAGACTCCAAATCAAAATCTTGTCCTCCTATAGTGAGGCAAGTCCCTCCATAGTAGGGATAATTTCAATCTCCCATAGTAGAGACGAAATTATAAATCAAAATCTTGTCCTCCCATAGTGATGCAAGTCCCTCCATAGTAGGGATAATTTTGATCTCCCATGGTAGAGACGAAATTATAAATCAAAATCTTGCCCTCCCATAGTGAGGAAAGTCCCTCCATAGTAGGGATAATTTTGATCTCCCATAGTAGAGACGAAATTATAAATCAAAATCTTGTCCTCCCATAGTGAGGCAAGTCAGTCCATAGTAGGGATAATTTCGATCTCCCATAGTAGAGATGAAATTATAAATCAAAATCTTGTCCTCCCATAGTGAGGCAAGTCCCTGCATAGTAGGGATAATTTCGATCTCCCATAGTAGAGATGAAATTATAAATCAAAATTTTGTCCTCCCATAGTGAGGCAAGTCCCTCCATAGTAGGGATAATTTCGATCTCCCATAGTAGAGACGAAATTATAAATCAAAATCTTGTCCTCCCATAGTGAGGCAAGTCCCTCCATTGTAGGGATAATTTCGATCTCCCATAGTAGAGATGAAATTATAAATCAAAATCTTGTCCTCCCATAGTGAGGCAAGTCCCTCCATTGTAGGGATAATTTCGATCTCCCATAGTAGAGACGAAATTATAAATCAAAATCTTGTCCTCCCATAGTGAGGCAAGTCCCTCCATAGTAGGGATAATTTCTATTTGCCATAGTAGAGACGCAATTATAAATCAAAATCTTGTCCTCCCATAGTGAGGCAAGTCCCTCCATAGTAGGGATAATTTCGATCTCCCATAGTAGAGACAAAATTATAAATCAAAATCATGTCCTCCCATAGTGAGGCAAGTCCCTCCATAGTAGGTATAACTTCGATCTCCCATAGTAGAGATGAAATTATTAATCAAAATCTTATCATCCCATAGTGAGGCAAGTCCCTCCATAGTAGGGATAATTTCGATCTCCCATAGTAGAGACGAAATTATAAATCAAAATCTTGTCCTCCCATAGTGAGGTAAGTACCTTCATAGTAGGTATAATTTCGATCTCCCATAGTAGAGACGAAATTATAAATCAAAGTCTTGTCCTCCCATAGTAAAGAAAGTCCCTCCATAATAGGGATAATTTCGATCTCTCATAGTAGAGACGAAATTATAAATCAAAGTCTTGTCCTCCTATAGTGAGGCAAGTCCCTCCATAGTAGGGATAATTTCGATCTTCCATAATAGAGACGAAATTATAAATCAATGCCTTATCCTCCAATAGTGAGGCAAGTCCCTCCTTAGTGGGGATAATTTCGATCTCCTATAGTAGAGATGAAATTATAAATCAAAATCTTGTCCTCTCATAGTGAGGCAAGTCCCTCCGTAGTAGGGATAATTTCGATCTCCCATAGTAGAAACAAAATTATAAATCAAAATCTTGTCCTCCCATAGTGAGTCAAGTCCCTCCGTAGTAGAGATAATTTCGATCTCCCATAGTAGAGACGAAATTATAAATCAAAATCTTGTCCTTACATAGTGAGGCAAGTCCCTCCGTAGTAGGGATAATTTCGATCTCCCATAGTAGAGACGAAATTATAAATCAAAATCTTGTCCTTCCATAGTGAGGTAAGTCCCTCCGTAGTAGGGATAATTTCGACCTCCCATAGTAGAGACAAAATTATAAATCAAAATCTTGTCCTTCTATAGTGAAGCAAGTCCCTTCGTAGTAGGGATAATTTTGACCTCCCATAGTAGAGACGAAATTTTAAATCAAAATCTTGTCCTCCCATAGTGAGGCAAGTCCCTCCATTGTAAGGATAATTTTGACCTCTCATAGTAGAGACGAAATTATAAATCAAAATCTTGTCCTCCCATAGTGAGGCAAGTCCCTCCATATTATGGATAATTTCAATCGCCTATAGCAGAGACGAAATTATAAATCAAAATCTTGTCCTCCCATAGTGAGGCAAGTCACTCCATAGTAGGGATAATTTTGATCTCCCATAGTAGAGACAAAATAATAAATCAAAATCTTGTCCTCCCATAGAGAAGAATAGAGGAACGAAGGAGATGTGAAGCGTTTCATCTCAAAATGTGGTTCATCTCAGCAAGATAAAGACCATTGTTGGATCTTAATGCAAAGAAAAGCATGACCAAGCTGAAATAAAGGCTTAAAATATGATAAGCAAAATGCGTTACTATCCCCACATTACAAGTCCAGCACGGAGATTTCAGATATAAACCAGCATAAGAATAGTTAGCGAGGGCCGACATCCGTATACACAACCGGCCAAAAGCATAAGCATAAAAGAAGACAAAGCAAGTCAGTCATATCCATGGTTCTGTCTTCTCCTGTTGCCAGATCTTCTAGGTTTCACATTTCCTTAGGAGAAAGAAGCAGTGATTCAAGGACCTTTATGAGTTCAATTTTGTCATTCTCTAAAGTACGGATCCGTCTGATGTTCTCCCTATTTAACCTTTGGAGATCATGAGCAAGCATATTCCAAGCATTCAACAGCCTTACAGCATGATTCCTAACAATGTTAATTTCCTTCTTCACCTGATCTTTGATGGCATCAAGTTGAGCTAGTTTACAATCTTTCATGGCATCCATCTTGTCAGCCGCAATCCAATTATCATACGGGTCTACTTACAAATCAAGATTCATGCCTTGTAAGCACCAACCCTCCAATCTTCCAGCAAGCACAGGGTTACATGGATCAGGGGCATAACGGGGCCTGTGTATAATTTCTTGAAGATCTGCAGAAGTTGAAAATGAAAATGGAGAAATCAAAAACGGTTGACCAGAACTAGTCTGAATATTTGGCATGGAAGACCTGTCCAGCTTGGGGCACTCCCTAAGATTGCCTTTTTTCAGATCCCTTCTTTTCTTCCTTTCCCTGTGGATCTTCTCCACCCTCTTCCTCCTCAGTCTTTTTAGCAAAGAAAGTTTCATCCTCGGATCTAGGAGAAGAGATAAAGTTGATCGCAAATTGGTATGTGTATAATCAAATCTAAGAACTGCCAAAAAATTCTTGTTAAAAAGTGGAATCACGCTCAACCCCAGAAAATTCAAGCAAACTTGTCCAAAGTATTTTAGATCGCTTCTGCTAACCTGGGGTATTTACGCTTAAAGCTATTGTAATGGCCTAAAGCAAGATCACGATCTAAGGCCTAAGGGGATGGAAGCAACCTAATTCAGAATACTCCCTATAAACTGCTAAGAGTACAACAATCCGAGACAGATAACAAAGGCGTTTTCAACTTTTAGAGAAATGGCAATACATGGATTTGCAAATCAATGTCGTTGGTGAACAATAAGATCATGCAAAATTATCATTTCAGTGTAATCGTCATCAGCAGAGGCCATCGCAAATATCCAACGACCCTTAGAACCTACTTGGAGTTTGAAAATCAAAATGAAACCTAAGTCTTGAAACTTCGAGTTTGAGTAGTTTGGTCGAACGAATTTGCTGAAGAATCAATGATGGATGGAATTTGACCTTAAAGAGCCGCCAATAATAAGCTCGAAGTAAAAAAGAAAAGAAGTATAAGAAAGAATGATGGCTTAAGCCTAAGAGTAATATACGGGTAAAAAGCAAATGGGCCAAATTCGAGTTAGAGGCCCAATAGCAATCCGCGAAACTGTGTGACTTAAAGCAAGTAACAATCTAAAGTGTAATACGATCAAAGGATTAACACGACCTAACACATGTCAGAATTGTCCAAATCGAACCCTATAATATCTTCAATGAATACAAGTTTCGAGGGGCAAATTTTAACCCATACAATATGAATCAAGAGAAACAACATGTGTCTGAGTCGTGAAAGGTCCTTAGGTCGCAGTAGGGATTTTCATTGGCCATCCAAATGCCTTTTAAGTCACCCAAAACACGCTCGCACATTATCATTAAAAACAATAAGACAACACTCATGTCGGTCGAACCAGAAGTAAGAAAGAGCACAAGTCAAGAACAGGCATGACGTGAGGAATCGAGCCAGAAAGAGGGGCGACCACTCTAGCGCTAAGAAGCATAGACAAAGTATCACCCACACACCCTTAGGAATCGCTTGCATACAAAAATAGCTCGCTCCTCTTATTGGTAAGATCGTCCACTCATCAGAACCAAGTCAAGCATAGCAGTTTGGCTTGTCCATATAGAGAGGTCGCTCACACGAAGAAGGGATGAATACTATAGCAGGCCGCGCATCTTCCACAGTTGCTTGCTAAAGTCGCTCCGGTCGATCGTATGCATTTCTCTAGGTGGGTAACCCAAAGAACGATGGATTGAACATGCATCCTTTGATTATTTGTATCCACGACATTGGTCGTCCACCGATTCCCTGGGTTAGCTGCTACTGCTTTAATTAGTCACGGTCGCTCCAATCAAGTCCTACCTGTCAGCCGGCTGTAAAAGGCTTAACATGTATCCCCAGACGCCTTTGTACCAGCCTTGATATTTCGACCAATCACCTGCACACCCTTCACCCAACCGCCCATTAATGGCGCGTTTTGTTAGCTGTCGAATAATTAATTTATTTAATTATTTATATATCGATTCGGCGATATCGATAACTTAAAGTAAAACGTTCGAACTTATAATTTATAATTATAATTAAAACGAACCTGAAACGTCGCGGCAGTTCGCAATTTGGCGATTTGAACTTCAACTGAATGTACATGATTCATTTTAAGCCGGGTTTCTGTGAAACAAGAAACGTGTGGAGCTGGTGGAGTATATCTTTCTAGTGAAAGAGAAAAATCGGGATTTCGTCGTGTAGATTTTGAGATATGTCCAAATCAAATTTCAGAATAGTCGCTATAGAATCGTTTATCGACCGTAACGGTTTATTCGATATAACTAGAGATCGAGTTTGAATTTAAACAAGGTTCTTTTGGGAAGTAGTGATAATTTATTTTTTAGAAATTTATGGTAATTTTTAATTAATTAAATAAGCAACTTTTTTTTAATGGGAGTATTTGGCACCCTGTATCAACATTTTGGGGTTTCACAATATGAATTAAACTACCGATATTATTATATTTCTGGGATCGTGGCACATTGATCGTCACGATGGTGTATTTGATCCGGTAGACAGCAGTCGTAAATTAACGAAGTTTTATAAAATGAGATGACCAAAATCCTTTAAACTGAAACAAATACACGAGCATATCTTTTAGATCACGTTAAGTATATTGTGCACTTTACATACATTGCATCACCTTTGTAGGTTATAACTGAATTGAGGGCTTGAAAGATTTCACAAATGGACATGTATTTATCATCTCGTTTTCTTTCGAACATAGTAACATAAGCTGTTGAGTACCAACTTAATTTGTTTGCCAATGGTACCCACACTTGGATCTATCTTTTCTCTCGAAATTACACAAATGGATAAATCTGTTAAGAGGCAAAAGAAGGCATTTGTTATTCTTAGAAATGTACAAGCTAAAAATATGTACGGTAGAGTATTATATGTATTACCACATTCAACATCAGACCTACCCACGTGTTCTCTTTGGAAACAAAATATCCTAAATCATTTAGTGATTAAAAAGAGACCACGTATCCAAATAATAAACGTATAAGGACCCTATCCCTTCTTCTAAAACCTAAACAAATTCTCACCATCAAAGCACAGTAGCCGCCACTACTGAAACACATCCACTTCATAGAAAATCTGACAATTCGAAATACTTATAGATTTAAGACCCTTGTCCCTTTTTCTTGAAACCCATATACCATTCCAAGCACTCGAAACTGGAGGGGTTCACTGCCGTACGTTGTAGGAGACCGAGGGATGGAGACGGCCGACTATTGGGATGGAGAGAGGCGTATTGGAGCCGCACTTCGGACTGGAACCGAATACCGTGAGTACTGGTGAGGGACGGGATCGTTATACGGGTGCGAACTGAAGGTGCTTGGAGGTTGGTGATGTTGAGGATGTGAAAAGGGGTTAGTAGATGGTTTTTGGGATTGATTTTGGTGAAGAAAATAACGTGCGTGGAGTGTTTGGGTTACTGGAGCACCGAAATAGTTTGGGGGCGATGATGAACGTATACGGTTTTGGTGTTGGTTGTTTTGGGGTTAAGGTGGAAGGGGATGGTTTGAGAAGTTCAGTGGTGGTTTTTAATTGGGATTTTCAATTGAAATGGATGAATGGTGTTAGGAGGAAAGTGCGGCAATGTTTAAGCAAGAGGAGATCGTGTTATTTCTTTCTGAAGGAAGATGAATCTGTTCATCTGGGTTTACGGTATTTGGGTCGACGGTGTAAAAGGGTTTAAGGCCCGTTTGAGATAAGTGTTAGTTTTAATTTAATTTAAATGATCGCATAACTTGTAGATATCATAACTATTTCATATGTGGTCGAAACTCAGTAAAACAAGTTGCGTTGGGATCGTATGGACGGTGGCTACGCACTGGAACTGACTGGGAGTGGATTGGGGTTCGTTGCAATTTATGGCGGAATAAATTGTCCGACTGAGTCAAATAACGCAAACCGATTATTTAACGGTTAACGCGTCAATGTGAGTAAATCTCACTAACTCTGAACAGTTTATAATTTCATGTTGCATTGTTAGAACTGTTAAAATTGTCTGTTTGACTGTGTGTTGATTGGTTGATTGAACTGCTAGTCAGTTAGTTAAATTTCTATATTGGTTCTGTTTAACAGAATATATCATATGGAACTGAAAGTGATGTTATCTATATTGTCTAACATATGTGATGCAGGGAAACAGGTTGGAGGAATCCGACTGGAATCCTCAACAGTTATTTTATTGTTTTTCATATATTGTTATATGATATGTTATAAAATCTGTGGGAAATTATATGTGCTTGGACGATATTGAACATCATGATTTGATATGATTGAATACCATAACATACCGAATGTTGATAAGGGGATTTTCAATGTTTATATTGAAAATGAATCTTATTTATAAAATCGATAGGATTTTATAAAATGAAAACATTTATTTAATTAGGAAATAAATAAATGAAAAAGGATACATTTATTTAGAAAATAAATGAAATAAAATAGAAACATTTATTTAGAAAATAAATAAATTAGAATATAAAGGAATATTTATTTAGGAAATAAATATAGGAACATTTATTTAGATTATAAATAAATGGAATAAAGGAATATTTATTTAGGGAATAAATAAAGGAACACTTGTTCGGAAAATAAATAGAATTATACAAGGATAGATTTAAACACGTGCTTCGCACACGGTATAAACACGATATGGATTTAAATGAGATATTAAATAGGAAATCTGTTTTAAACAGATAAATTGAAGTAGATTAATTTATAAATAATGTTTTATAAATTAAATAAATTATTTATCATTGATAAATGGAATATATATAAGTCTGGACTTATATAGAGAAGTAGAAACGTTATTAAAAGGACATTTATAAAGTGAAGAACCGTTACTAAAAGTAAATCTTTATAAATGGATAAACGTTGTAAAAAGTAAATCTTTATAAATGGATAAACGTTGTAAAAAGGAAATCTTTTGAAATGAATAAACGTTATAAAAAGGAGTTAATCGAATTTAGTTATTCGAAATGAGTTATTCGAATTAGATATTTGAATAGAGTTAAACACATTAGAGTTATTCGAATAGAGTTAAACACGTAAGAGTTAATTGAATATTAGTTATTCAATTTGAGTTAATCGAATTTAGTTATTCGAGAAAAGTTAAATCGAATTAGTTATTCGAAGGGGTTAATCAATTAAGTTATTCGAATTAGTTATTCGAAGGAGTAAATCAAATTAAGTTAATCGATTAGAGTTGAGTTAATCGATTTGGGTTAAGTTAAGTAATCGAGTTAAGTAATCGAGTTAAGATATATCGAGTTAAGTAATCGAGTTAAGTAATCGAGTTGAGATAACCGAGTTAAGAAAATCAAGTTAAGTTAATCGAAAAAGTTATTCGATAAGAGTAAATCCATTTAAGTTAATCGGATGTTAGTTATTCGATAAGAATTGACACATTTAAGAAAACCGAATATTTGTTATTCGATAAGAGTTAATGAAATAGAGCCAACTAAGAAGAGTTATTCGAATATTAGTTATTCGATAGGAGTTAATCGAAATAGAGTTTATCGAATATAAGTTATTAAAAAGGGAGAGTTAATCGAATAGAGATTACTCGAAAGAGAGTTATACGTCGAATTCGATTATAGCAAATTCGGGAAAGTACTATTAACTTTCCAGGGTTTAAATCAAGATTTAGTTATTGATTTAGAAATTAGGTGTCTGTTAAATTATTCGAGTTAGGAAATAAATTTATAATTTAGGTTAGATATTTTAGGGGTAGGAATTATAACGTTATAGTTATAATCAAACGTTGTCATATAAGAAGTGGATTCGTAACCTGAATCCGAGAATTTGCGTAAACAGATGATTGTAAAAAGTGAGTGATGAGCTTCATCTATTTCACAGTAAAGGACGTTGTTCAATTAAGGTCTGCGAGGTAATTATACCCCAACTTGATTGACTTCAGAATTGACAAAGGAATAGTTGTGGTTCGATCTAAAAGGTTGATTAGGAATAAAGTTAAGGAATAAGCGATAAATGGATTAAGCGAAACGATGTTTTATACAACGTTCATTGGAAATCCGTAAATGAGTTTTGGAAACGTTTTCCAAATATAGTTAGATATGTTTTCTAAACATAGAAAACGAAATGTTTTCATGATAAGAATTTAAGAAATAGAGTTAAGCAAATTCAGAAACTGACTGGAGAGGGTAAGTGGAATGGTTTTCTAAGTGACGATCTGATGTTGGTTTCGACCTTCCGGATTGATACTTAGAGAATTGTTCTCATATTAGTTACAGTTAGGGACTGATAGTTGCGAAATAATAGTGATGCGTAAATAAGCTATGGAAATGTTTTCCAATGATTAATAACATATATTTTCTAAATACATGAAATAAGGAAATATGAACATATATATGTATATGATGATTTATCGATCGAATTTCCATTTGGAAATAAGATCGTTGTTTGTACACCGACATGTTTTCATTTGATAGTTGAATCATAGACTATCAAAGTTTTGACCATATTTACGTTGTAAATATGGAGAGATCGGTTGGATTATTATCCGAAGAACCACTCTGTATTAGCATAAGCGTTGCGAATCAAGTACGCTGAAGATAATTGAAGACGGAGTGAAGTGCAAGGGCTATTGTGAAAAGCCTAGGTAGGATGGATTCACTGAATAGTGCCTTCAGTTTGTTCAGTCCCAGGACAACGTATATGGACGAGTGTCTGACAAAGTATTCTTAACGAATCATATATGTTGATCTCTTCAAACGTATTACATTGGGTGGCGGAGAAATTCGTTTATCTTAGCTTTTATACCCGTGATGCCTTGAGAAATCGATATTGATTTGGCGGGTATGACGATGTGGCATTCAAAGTAATTGAAGCAATAATCTGTCAAAGTGATAAACGTGACCTCAAACCTCACCACCGGGAAATAACAGAAGTTGGGCTAGGCAGCATGGCTAGTTGGGCCATACCCAAGCAGGGTGTATTATCACCATCTAGAGAATATTCAATTGTACTTCTTTATAATCTATTTCAATGTCGTCCCTTATCGGGAAGGATGGTTGCTGATCCCAACCATCGGTGATAATATATTCGTTACACTCAAGCTAAATGAGTGGATGGTCATGTGTGGCCGAGTTGCAAGACGTTCTTGTTGAACCCTAGTGTATCTCCTCTAGAGTACACTGATCGGGAGGTGCTCCCATACCTTGTCTTTTGGAATCCAATCTCCAATAAGCGCTCACGGTTTTATTTGTATACTATGTATGTGGAACGTGAGATGCAAGTGTTCTGCTAGATTGATATCTATTTGTATTTAGACATTATTATAATATCAGAAAGATATCCTTTATTTAACCAAGTGTTGGAGTTTTATTCACACCAGTCCCATGACTGACCTGGAGTTTATTTTGTTTGTTTTCCCTAAACTCTTGGGTGCCTAAAATTGTACGGGCAGTCAAGTAGTCGGGATTTTTCAGATACACTTGGAGAGCTTGGAGCAGGAGGCTTCAGGATTATAGCTATTATTATTCCGCTGTGTTGTTAAGTGTTGTACTTTGAAATGGTATGTATATACGAGTACTGATTTGTATTTCAAAGTTATGTTATATTTTATTCGTTCTGCTGTGAGATTCGTGTTTACTCTGATGATGTAAGTTCTTCTTCTTCTATTCTATTAGTTCTATCTTTTCCTCCTCACCCTCTACTTTCTTTCACTAACATCTTGGAATTTTCGACTCTCGAGGAGTCGAAAATTTCCAGCCGTTACACGCCCGTTCAATCTCTTCGGAGCCATGCAACTGCTCGCCCCCTATAGAGTCACTCGCACAAGACAGTTGGATACAGCTATTGGCAATTGGCTATAGTTATGCGGTGGCATTCTAGTAATTAAGGGGACAAATGACCCATGGCCTGTAGACATGAATTTCAGCTCATTTCTTCATGAGGGCTCACCTATAAATATACCAGAGCTTCCACTTCAAAGGCGAGGATTCCTTGAACCCCGAAGGGCTACAGAAATCACTCCTCCACCATCCTAAAAGCTTCTCAAGATCTATCAATGGCCGCAAAAGCTCTTTCTTTCTTCCTCCAACATCAAGTAGATTTCATCTTCTCCAAACACTAATAATTCTCACACAATTCGCTTCAAGTGATCTCCAATCGCTATTGATCCTCTTCAAAGCTTGGATTTAATGCCATAATCATAATGGAATCAAGGAGAATGATCTAGTCACAAGATTTAACTTGTTCCTCCTTGAATCTAAGTGATATCTAAAGCAAAAGAGAGCAAAAGCAGAAAATCACTATAAAGAGGGTAAACAAGTGTTATTAATAAGATGCGTGTCATGATGCTCTATGTAAATCGCTCCATAATAATGAGAATGTCTTCAAAAGTGGACGTAGATCTTTTGTTAGATCGAACCACTATAGAAACCCCGCGTCTCTTGTTTTTTCCCGTTCTTTACTTGCATTTGTATTGTGGCCCCATTTTCATTCTTCATACCGTTTGGAAATGTGTGATTTCACACCCTTGGTGTTTGAACCTTTTTTGGTGAAAACACCTTATAAAACAAAGTACATTGTATTATGTTTATTTATACAAGTTGAGTTCAAGTGCTAAATTCTGCATTTACAATTAACCAAACCATAAAATAATATTGAAACTATAAACAATTGGTTTGTACATTGAAAATCCTAAGTCTGGAGGTAAAATTTAAATACCATAGTGTTCTAAATGTTTAGTGATGAAAACAAAATAAATGCAACATTTATGTTCTTTTCAGACAAGTAAATGTATATGAGAGAAGAGGAACATAAATAGCCAAAAAACAGCTAGTTATAAGTAACTAACAGATAAAGTAAATAATTTTGATACAATTTTAGAAGTCAAATATTTATATCTCATAGAGTGGATATTCATACTAATAACATGGATAGAAATATAATTACCTTAAGAGCATTATAGTTTTAGGTTTTCGTTTTTGAGTTTGGTACTCAAATTAGGGTTTTGTATTTTTTATCGAAGAAAAATTGAATAAATTACAATTTAGTAGAATTTATTTGAGCTTTACATATTTTCTTCACTTTCCTTTTCTTCTAAAATCTAATTGTGTAAGGATTTTGGGTTAAACTTGACTAAAAGATGGATGATCCGGTAATGCTTAAGATGTGTACATCGATTAGTTCAACTAGTGATATGTTCAGGACCTCTAGCTTAAGTGGCTACGTAATAATTTGGAAATAAAAGAAAAGAACTACTTTTAAAAACACTTCTTTTTTATTCAAGTGTTTGATCTTACAAAATAAAAATAACTTAATTAACATTTAGAAAATTGCTTGTAAAAAATTATCATATTTTTTGGCATCTTAGACATGTGTACTAAAGATCATGAATTAGAGTCTTTGAGACATAAAAAAGAGCTATATGCTTGAATAAAGTGTTACTCATATTATTAAAACAACCAGTGAATCTGATCAATTGCAACTGCGATAGGAAATTTAATAATGATAACCGGTGTTTTAAAGAATCGAATCAACCTAGTCCGACCCTAGGTCTGTGTGGCTTGGGGAACTTAAATACAGGTAAACTTAAGTACCAATATAAGAATTTTTAAAAAACCTTTTAACTTATTTCTTTGGAATGCTGGACCTTAGAATCTTGAAAAGTCCTTTGAAGTAAGAACAATCCCTGACTGACCCTACAACATGGGGAATTTTGCAGTCACTACTGACTGTCAGGGTCTATTTTGTGGCCATGGCAGTTAGTGACTTATCATCCTTACTAAGATCGGATAAATAATCAATCTTAATAAGGCTGGGTAAACAACAACGGTGGTAACAAATTAGTTACCGTTATTGCTCTTATCCTACTTTTACAAAGCTAGATGAGAGCGATAACTAATTTGTTGCTTTTGGTTGTATGTTTATTTAATAACTTGAATGAATTTTAAAGATATAAATCTCTCTTCTTTCTCTTAAAAAAAATGAAAAATCAGATTATCATAAAAAAAGAATCTAAGCGGAGAAATGCCAATTCTTCCCCAGTCCAAAAATTTTAAAATTATCATCCAAGTACTAATGATTACAATAATTCCCCACCAAATCAACAAAGCAATCAAATTTATTAATAAAACTCTCAATATGCATCATAATGTCGTTCACCATAGTAGACACAATATATGAGTCAACGCTTTAACGATCAGTATGTCAATCAGTACTGGAATAGTAGTTCATAGTATCAATCACCAAATTTCTAAGGAGGCATAAGAGGTAAGTTCACACAAGCCACGCGATCTGGCATATATTTAAGTTCCAATTTTGGAGCAGTTGATGGTTGTTTTAATCCAAATAAAAATAATCGTGGAGAGTACATTAAAGATGAAATCTTATGGGAATGACCAAAGTCAATGATCTCTTTTTAATTAAGAGAAATCCAGAAGGAATCAACATAATGAGTTTTTGATTGCAGAAGTAAATCAAATTTGATTTGGTGCCAACAACACTCATCATGATACCACATGTATCTAATTGTGGGAGGTGGTGATACCGACGGAAATCGTCTACCAGCCAAAATTAATAAGTATGCAATGCTACTATCTGTTCTGTAAGGAGTTCCATTTAACGAAGTCCTAATAATATCAGCGCATGGACGTCGTTACTCAATCTAGATGCATTTAACTACAAAAACATGGATAGCCTCTATAACACCCCGCATTTTAATTAAATAATAAATGAAGGTATAATGTCGTTTGAATTTTGATAAGAAATAAAGATTGCACATATATATGTATATACATGAATTCAAATGTTGAGATAATAAGTGCAGGTTAAGAGCAAAGAATAAAATGTGCATAATAAATAAAAGTGGATAGGAAAAGGGATGCATTTGAAATTATAATGCATGCATTAAAAGGAATAAAACAAACAAATTGATAGCCTTATTAATTACATTAATTTAGCAGCTATTAATGTAGCTTGTATGGGAAAGTTATTAATGAATTAATAACCAAACGATTACATGCGTAAATATACATGCGAATACGAAATTCAAACTTAAAGATAAGTTATTAATGGAATATTATAAATCAGATAAATTATATAAAGAAAGAAATTAATGTTATTAATTAATATTAAAACCAGAAATCAAAACGAAGTAAAAAACTCGTCTGGACCTTGGATGGATCGACCCCTGTCTTACATGGGTCGACCCAATTTGGTCAGATCTTTTTTTTTATGACGTGGTTTATCGATATAAACAGTTCGGATTTTATTTAATTAAATCCGATGGACTAGACTTTCTCATACACCTATGAATAGACTAGCAGGGCCTAGGTTTAAACTCAAACGTTCTAAGGCTCTGCAATTCTCTTTCTTCTCTTAATCTTTTCAGAAATTAGAATATTAGTTCTTAGGTGTTCTGATTCAAGATTTGAAGATAAAGAATATATATGTAAAACACAGGTGTTCAGATTTCTGATCAAGGTAAGGTAAGTTCTTGAATCAGATTTATTTAGGTTTCTCTCTTTCTTCCCTTCTTCTTTTAGCATCAGATTTGTGAATTCATGGTTGTTTCGATAATAGATTCAGTTAGAAAGACCACGGAATAACAGATTTGAATCAGATTCAAGGATTGGAAAGCTGTCAGGTGAGTAGATGTAAATTATACCTTTTAGATAACAGTATATTTACCGTTTGTATTCCCCGTTATTCTTAACATGATAAATTATTGGAAATTGTGGTAATCGAGAGTAAATATGCGTAAAATACGTTAAGGACATTACTGTTGTATGGAATTAGGAATTACTATAAACATTGGAATTGTGGAATTTACAATAAACATGAATATTTTCTTAAAGGTATTATTATGCTGAAATGTTGTAAATAGAATTATAGTAAAATTTGGGAATAATAGAAAAGAATGGATATGCATAATCAGCTAAATTACAGTAACAATGAACAGTATATGGAATGGGAATCTAATATCTAACTCAGAAATAAAAGGGAAAAGTTGGTAGTGGACCAAGTTAGTTGTATTTGGGAGAAACGATATATTTCTATAACGACAAATTACTGAGAGCGTAGTTGTAAGAAAAAGATAAAAAAGGTAGCAGTGTGAAATAGGTATTCTTTTACCATATTGCACACTAACTGAATAAAGTACATATATATCAACACTTAAAATAAAGGAAATAGTTTGCAACTGCGGATCTAAGTTGGTATGCATTATGGAAATAAATCATTATACCTTTTTATAAATCAAAATGATAAGGTGCATGAAAGGTTTTCCTAAAATAAGAGAAACGTACATGACAATAATTAAAGAAAGATTACAATAGTAAAGGTTGGCTCATATTAAGGAATCTAAATAGAATAATGATGAAAGGGGAATAAAAACCTATTATAATTAATTATATGAATGAGAATGTAAGATAACATGCAGGCTTATCCTAGGGACAAGTGGAAATTATAACATGGGTTATAAATGGAAAGGGAACTTATTAATAAACCTTAGTTAAGAGAACTAAGTTAATAAGTAAACAACAATAAGTTTTAATGACATTGTAAGATGAGGTTATGATTAAATAAGAGAGGAAAAAGTAGACATGTCATAAGAAAACATGAGAATTAGGGAAGGATATACTTAATTATACATTAAGTGAAATATGTTATTGTAACTTGTAAACATGCAATTAGACAATAAATGACATCGTGATAAAAAGGGGCTGTAGATTACTTTTGTTAATCACAATTTAAGAGATAACATGACATGTCACTGGCTTATCAATAAACTTAAAACGGATTAAGTTAAGTCAATGGAGCAATAAGAGAAAGGGGTCCATTACTTTGAGATATAAGGAGCTCGGAGAAAACCTGTTAACTTGAGTAAAAAGCTAATATGTAGATAATAAAGTTAACTGGCAATATGATAAGATAAGACAAGCGTGCGATTAAAAGATTAGACATAAGATCTAATAACACGTTAGTGTGATGCGCTTGGATCGATCCTCATGTTCAAGGCGAAGAACCCAATGAGGTAGATCAGCGAGGTGTTTGGAGGCACGAGAAGAGAATGTTCATCTGATTATTTTGCTAGTTATTCTGTATGTTTGCTCTGTAGGACTGGAAGGAAGCATGCGAATTCCGAGGGACCTGATAGGGTACTCCGTGGTGGTCCTTTGTTGTGGTACAACGCTCTGGTTGTACTCGCAAAGGTTGGGTCTGAGCGGTACCACCCGGTGAGTATACCTTGACTGCAATATTAGTTTGGCATTCAGAAGGCTGTGGCGGATGGTGTTGGGTGATTCAAAGACTTGCCTCATATAGGCGGATCAGGACCAATGCATGATATTTATCATCGGGTACCTGTCATTGGTAGTCAGTGGGATGTAGAAAGACCCGAGCTAAACCAAGAGACCATTGATCTTTCACTATCGATACATTGGTTGCAGAATAAGCTGAATTGAATGTTAGATTGTTTGCTGGGGAGATGTCACTTAGCTCTTGATGTAGTCTTTTCTAGTTGAGGAAGAGGTCGAGGTGGGACCACAACCATCGTGAAATTGCAGACCATAATTTGGATACTTGTACTTTAGGCCCTTTGAGTGGACCTATAAGGATATGGAAAAGCTCCCGATTGAGTTTTGTGCATTGCATGCAACCATATTATGGGACTCGAGGTACAGTAGGCAGTACGTACGTATGAGGGTCTAGACACATGCACTGAGTGGTGTATCGTAAATGTTAGGGCATTACTCCATGTTGAGACTTGATTCGACCAAGGAGTTTGGATATGGAAATCAGTACGCTTACATGGCATAGCCATGGCAGTTCAGTGTGGTAAAGTGGCGTAGTAATATGGATGTTCGTACGTCATTTGGCGTAGGATAAGAGTTCGTATACGCTTCCGTGGCAGGGCGACGAAGACCGTGTGAGAAGGGTACTATGGGAAGTACCTAGGTATATCGGGGGTAGCTACATATATGTATCATATTAGGTTAATCTACTGGGAGGTAGATGGGTACAACATGTGTTTAAAGTCTAGAGTGTTGTTAACCCAAACCACCTAATAAATCAGAAAAGACAACTGAACTGTATATATAAGGTTATTTCAGAATATATAATTATCCGGTCATCAGATCTTTGTGTTCTGACCCCTTCCTCATAACACACTCACAGGTTAGGTTTATGACAGAGATATGATAGCTTTGGCTACTGGCAAGGTGGGACGAGCTTATGATAGCTTCATTTTCCAAAGTCATTGCGAATTTCTATGCACGGGAATTCACATGAAGTAAACCCGTTCCGCGATAGCAGCATGGTCTAGTGAATCTCCCAACTTTAAATTAAACCTTAAATAATAACTATTTAGAGTTCTCACACCAGTCCCACGACTGAGCTGGACTTTATTATTTCCCCACCTAAACTTTGGGTGCCTATGTTTTAGTTTGCACGGGCAGCTAGTAGTTTAGTTTGCAGGCTTAGTTTTAGAGCTGGATTCAGTTTGGAGCTGGAGTTTTGTTTGGTCTTACTTCCTCCGCTGTGAGCATTTTGTTTCCGCTTAGCATATTATGTACTCTAATTTACTATAACTCTGATGTAAAATACTTGTAATGAAATGAAAAGTTTTGTTCTTTGTGTTCAAATATGTCTCTAATCATAACTATTCGTCTTTATGAAAGATTTAAGTTGGTTTAATTACCAGCGAAAATCGGACAAAAAGGCGGTTCGTTACAGTTGGTATCAGAGCTTTGGTTTTTACAAAGCTATAGGTAACGACATATTTGAACAAACAATAGGACTCATCAGAGTTACAAAATCTCATTAGAGATAAGGTTAGAAAAGACCTAGAATGAGATTCCAGAGTATCATGTTTGAGAGAGCGTATTTTGAAAGTATAAGTTATTTCGAAACTAAGTAAATCGTTTTGAAAGTGTAGTTATTTTAAAAATATAAATTATGATAAGGGTTTTAATATTTTATTGGACGTCTAGATCGGACTATCGAGTGTGTAAGGTTTAGAATATATGCCTGATCAACGTATATACGAAACCCAATATATACTAGATAGATATGAAATCACATTCTAGTCGCTGGAGGATAATTTTGGTGATGATCCGGACATCATCAATGATTATTTTTAAGTTTCGAAAGTGGGATGACCATATGACTCCGATTTAAACATCAAGTATTACTTTAAAAAAATCGTTTAAATAAATGTTTGAAAATGTTTGGATAAACGTTATGAAACATTTTGATACATTAGAGTAAGTTTGAATAAATAAGCGAAATATAAATAAGAATGTGTTCATTTCTTGTAAAGTATAAATTGAATTTGCAATTGAATGGAGGGTAATTTAAATGGTAAGTATTTGAAATCTTGTATAGATGCTATAACTTAAGTAAGTAAAACCCCTAAAAGGAGCAATTAACGAAATGTTGAATTTGTATTAAAACTTAAGTAAGTTCATAAGCTATTTTACATAATAATGATTTTGGAAAAACCCTTAACCACTTTTGAATACTTTGAAAATTTGGAGTATAAACACTTAATAAGGATTTAACTTGAAGTGTTTTGGTCAACTTAAGTAAATGATAAGTTATATATATTTTGATGTAAATAGTTGATTTTGATGATTTCTAAGCTTAAATTCTCTTTAACTTTAGTATGGTAGACCTCTTAGCATACGACAATGTCTAACCCAGTTCTTTCCTAATGGTAGCAGCAGCAGCTCTAGGTCTGATCCAGAGGATGCTTTCGTAGATACTTCGAGCAACCACGAGATCATGGAGATATCCTCTGACTCTACCCTGACGGAGGACCAAACCATATATTCAGATAGCAATGTGGAGGAGATAGAGAAGCTGGTTAACGAGGAGGATATTGTGGCTATGGATGAGGGACTCATAGTAGAGAAGGGTATGGGGATTAATGATGATGGTATTATAGCTGATGAGGAGGAGGAATTCGAGGAAGAGGATTTAGAGGAGTTTGAAGAGGAAGAGCCGGAGGAGCTTAGCTTGTCTAGTCCATTAGACGATGGATCAGATATGTCAGATGGTTAATTAGGCGATGGACATAGATCTTTGTATATAGTGGATATGGTTATCTTAAGTGCTTAGACGCACTAAGATGCTTTGAGCTAGGACGATTTTTGGGACTAGTACCCAGATAGGTACACTTTTGTGACTATATATTTTTGGACTATCTTAAGTACGTAGTACGTACTCAGGTCGAGATAGTTACACTTTTGTATGCTGACTCGGTGACCTTATGATATGATATACTTTTTATTGGCTATGATATGTGTGTTCTACTTTTATATGATTTGAGTATGTTTATTTTTATATTAGAAACCTTTGCCCAAACTATATAGAAGAGTATGATTTAAAATTTGTATGGAAATTTAAAACTAACAACTTTCCTTTTCGAGGACGAAAAGACTTAAGGGGGGTGAATATAACAACCTAAGATTTTACTTTGCTTAAATTGGATTTCTATAATATAATTTGGGTTTTGAATATAAATCAAAAATTTATTTTAATTTAAACATGAATGTTGATTTTATAATTCCTTACATTTGCCTTGTTTTATCCATATGAGTTGAAAAAGGGAAATTTATTTTTAAGATATGTTTGATTTATATTTTTTTTATAATATCATGTTTGAAAACTTATTTTAAGTGATATGTTGTGTAAGATTTTATAAGTAGTGATATTATTTAAATTTGATAAAATAATGATTTTGTAAGATATGATATGTTTGGATATTAGTTAATGGCATAAGATACAGATAAATAATTTTTAATATTTAAAAGGATTTAAGAATTAGATTTTGTAAAGTATAAAGATGTTATATATAAGATTTTATAGATAGTTCGGGTATTACGAATAATTATATTGCAAAGATATGAATTTATGAATATTTAAAATTTTATTTTGTTTAACAAAAGGAACCCGTATGATTTACACGCATAAGCTCCTATTCGGCTCCAGTTCAATTTCCCACCTCTTAATTCATCCTTCCCCCATGCCATCCCCACCACCTTTCCATTCAAGTGCTCCACTCCACCACGCATCAGCCCTCCTTGAGATAAATCGCGCACTGCTCTTTTTCCCCAAAACAGTTGCTTCCCTTCAACCATTCTCTCCCCTCCCAAGAACCAGTCGACCCCTTTCCTAGCTCCACCAATAAACTCAGTCACTGCTTCCACCTTCTACATCGCCCAACACCCTCCACGAAGCTCCAGTACCTCCATCCAGTCCGCAGCATCCGCCAGACCTTAGTGCAGCACCTTCCAGTCACCAAACAAGTCGAACTAGCCTTAATGCACTTGTTTCAATCCGTCTAGTGTGTTCACGCATGTTTTGAAGCTAAATTTCACTGTGTTGGAAGCCCTTACACAATAGGGAATAATGAAACAACGATAGAACACAGTTGTGGAGTAAGTTAAGGAAAACTAAAATCGGAGCGAAATGCCAGTGAGAACATTTAATTTAGATTTATTTTTAAATGGTTGATTATGATTAGCTAGTAATTATAATTAGTTAATGGTAATTATTGCCTTGTGGATGGATATTTGTAGTTGAACACCTTAAACACTAAGCGTTATGGACCGTAACGCTCTACGCACAATGAAATTGGTTGTTGATTGATTATTGTGTTTACAATGAATGACTTCATGCTCATATGGTTTATTTATTATTTTGTATATGGTTGCATTATACCCATTATAGCTATGGAATTTTGCGGAAAATCGATTTAATTCTTCTTCCATGAACGATTATTTTTAAATAATAAAATAATTGTTGCGAAGCAAGTGTGAACGTAATTTTTCAAACTATGTGGGAAATCGAATAAAGTTGTTTGGTGATTTCGTAAAGGACAAAACGGTTTGAGAGGGTTTTCAATACTGTATCTTAAAACGATTTGGGTTTGAGATTAAATTAGTACGTAATTTTGGTCAAATTTGATATTTATGCAAACAAATTTAATTTGAATTAAATCGCAGTTGTTCGGAAATTTAAAATAATCAACCGACGTTCATGAAAACAGTTTTGGAATTTTATTAGTTTTGAAATTTAGATCGGGGTTGATTTGAAATACATATTTAACATGGGTTTGTTGTAAACAATTTAACGATTAGTTATAGGAAATTTAATAAGAATTGAAATATTATTATTAAGATTTCAATTTAGTTTAAAATGAACATTTGGAATTTGAAAGGAAGTGATTTTAAACTAAAATGAGGATTTTAACAATATTATTTAGAATATAGTTTTAAATTCAAGTTAAGGTAGTTTAAGTTTATTTTGGAAAGAATTTAGATGATTTATATTTATTCGTTATTCAGCTCGAATTGAACGCATCGTGTAGCAATAGTCCGTTAATATCAGTTAAAAATTTTCAAACGACTATAACTTGAGCGTTTTAAATCGGATTTGCGTGAAATGAGAAACATCAAAATTCTGTTAATAATAATTTTTGAATAGATTTTATTTTTCAAATACTAATGTATGATTTTTGAGATATGTCCAAAATAAATTTTGGAGAAGTCGCTACATGTGCAGTTCGACGACCGTAAAAGAAAAATCGAATAAACAGACTTATATAAATTATTAAAAATTTGGAATGAGATTTAAATATGATTCTGATTACTCAAATTTAATTGTTTAAAGCTTAACTTAATAATTCTCTTTAAATTTAATTAAAAAGAGAGTATGCGACGCTACTTGGAATCGTTCGAGACTCGAAATTTAATATGATTCTGAATTTCAGAGGCCAGTTTGAATGTTGTTTTAATCGAGATATGGAAATGAAATAAATTTTACCGAAGCTGGAATATAAATTTAAGTATTGAAATTCGGAAGAAGGAAACGATTATGATTTTAAAAGAGTTAATTATATATATATACCTATAGTTTGAAATAAATTGTATTATATATTTATTATTTAAAGATTATACATCATTTAAAGAAGATATTAGTAAATCATTTCCTATATGTATATATATAGCATTTTAAATCATTTTTATCATACTCTAATTATTTTAAATTTTTTTTTCGTAAAAGGATTTTGTTTATAATTATCTATTTTTAGGTAATTTAAATATTTGTAATTTCTTCCTAATTTGGAATTGATTTCGATTTAAAACCGTTGATTCAAGTTGAGATTTGAAGTAAAATATATTCTCCTTTGAATATAAACCGATTTTGAAAGAGACTATGATATTGTGATTTGAAAGAATACTCTACTTTGAATATAAAAAGTTAGTTTGAAAGGATTATGATATCTCGATATGAAATATATTATATGTTGAATACAGATGGGTTTGGAAAATTTGTGATTTTTGATATGAAAAATATATTCCATTTTGGGATATGAATTGTTTGAATTATCAAAAATGGAATCTAAACCAGATTTAGATTTGAGAATTTTAAAACTTATGAAATGATAACAATGAACAAAGAATTATGCATGAAATATAAGACTTGAAAATGAATATTGAATTTCAAGGAAGGGTAAGGCGATAACAGGGTTTTATGAAATTTGAGTGAATTCGACTTGGTTTGCAAATAAATTAATAACGATTTGGAAGGGGATTTAAATTTGGGATCCGAAATGATTTATAACGATTGTTTTAAATGCGCTTATTACTTGGAAAGACTGGGATCGAATATATATTCGAAAACAATTCCAAGAAATAATAGGACATTATAAAGAAACCAAAGATTTGAAAATCGATAAGTGAAGAATGAAAATTTTCGAATTATTCGGATTGACGGCTGATGTTAACCCCGTTAAAGTGCGGTTCAATGTTATGCATTTTTCACGAACCATGATGAGCGACACGAAATCAAGTCGTGTAGCAGCACGTCATTGTGACCATGCAGTTCATGGCATTAAACTCATTCATATCGTAAGTCGCCAAAAAGTATGCCCCTCACAATCAAGCCGTCGGCACAGTGTAACTAATCCATATGTCGTACCCTTTCAAGTCATTGAGACCATGCGAGTCGTTTATATGACATGGCTTTCAAAGTCGTTCACACGACGTGGTTCTAAGTCATTGACACAACATTAAAGTATATACCAAACCATGTCGTTGAAATTAAAATCCCCTAAGTCGCTATAGCACGTGAAATATGGTGTGAGAAGTCAAGCCGCACTTATATGAAAAAGCATATCGCTACATCAAATGACTCATGTCGCAAAGATCAGCACCATGTCATTATCCATGCCTCAAGGCGTGAAATATATCATGAAATTAATAACTGAAAAGCAAGTCGTTCTCATAGCTTGATATCAAGATGTTCCTACAACAGATAAGTTGTGACAAACTTGTAGTTCAAGCTGCATGATTCATTACAGTTTTGGCAAGAATAGTATAATATGAATGTAAAGTAATAAAGTAAATAGGCAGGGGCTTTCCCAGCTTCATGCAGAATCAAGTCGCAAGGCAGGTAATACATCAGGTTGTTCTGCAGAGATACACACCATTTCGCGTTGCCAACTCTCCAGATGTCGTGCTTACGATATGTGCCGAGCTGTGTGGAGTGCCAGTTGGATTATCCTTAGTCTATGCTGATAAGTGTATATTACTTGACTCATTCCATGTCGCGGCAACAATATGATCATGTCGTGAGTCATTTCTTGGTAAAGAGGACATCAACCATGTTGTTTATCGCACCTGGCACAATATAGCATTTGCATTGCCGGGTCGTTCAAAGAGAAGGAGCTACGTCGGTTGGCACAAATTATTTGCACCAAGTTCTCACGTATGATCAGGTTGTTGGGTATACATTAGGTCGTTCACCATACTTTAGCTCGTAAGTCATCCCGAAGAAATAAAGCCTATACGAGATGACAGTGAGTGGTAGCAGTAAAGGACAGGTTGCCAACTGTGCACAACCCAGAGTGGAATCATGTCATTGGAGTCAACACGTTTGGAGCTGATGTCGTTAATTATTCACATAGAAGGATTAAGTCATGCTAAAGTTCAGAGCATGACTCACAGCATCTGGTTCAAGGCGTTATTATGTAGGACATAAGTCAAGTCGTTGTTATAAAGAGGTCATAGCGTATATGTTTCCGAGACCAGGACGTATGGTATTCTCATGTCGTGCCCACTCAAGCCAATTCTTGTTCACCAAGGCGCACACGCATGATGACAACCTAGCGCCAACCATGCGCCAACTGTACACCCTTATTTACCACTCCTCACCAAAACCATCTATAAATACCCTCATACATTACACTTGAAAAGGGGAACCGAATTTCATTCCTACCACGAAGTGCCGCCAAATTTGAAGCTCTCTTCTAACTTTATCAATAGCTTCCAAGAATCAATCAACTCCACTCCAACAACAAATCGATTAAATCTATTCCAAGCTCCATTACTCTTAAATTCAATCAAAGCTTCTCTAATCTTCGTCAATCCTCTCTGAAGCCTACATCTAACACTTTCATTATGGAATCCATGAAGAACATTCAATTGCTAAAGTGATCGAAGATTCATACATTCACCATCACGAAGCAAGAGTTCTCACCAATCCCTTTGCAAATTCAAGTGTAATTTAGATCATAAAAAGAGAGAGAAAGGAGAAAAGAGAGAGATGAACAATATGAGAGAATTCATGTATTTTGTAAAGCAAATTATGATAATGAGAAGTGATTCCATAGTGGACGTAGGTCTAGATTGACTGAACCACTCTAAAAATTCCTTATTCTTCATTTTTTGCTCTTTATTTTGTGATTATAGCCTCATTTTCAAAACTCTAACCATTCGGTGAAGTGTTTCCGTGACACCTTCGGTGTTGTTACCATTTTTGGTTTCAACATTTGGCGTACACCGTGGGGCTACGTTCACACTTCTCTCAAGTTTAAGATCCTTGCATTGAAGTTCTAAGCCTACTTCTACCATAGATTCTACAAGTCTAAGATCTAGGCCAATCGACGAACTCTCTTCCAAATTCAAGTTCTTGTCCGAGATAATGCCTAAATCTAAGAAAATCCAAGTAAAACCATGGAAGAAAAAGTCAACGTTGCTAACAACGAAGCTACTCCATTTACCAACCACTTTGAAGTTGGGGAAAACTCGATAAGTGGAGCCAGAATAACCAAAGCTGAGTTAGATGCCGTTGTCACTAACTTGAGTGTAATAACCCGGAAAATCTGGGCCAGTTTAAAATTTTTGTTTTGGCAATTTTAGCGAATTTTGATTATTTAAAATGAATTATTTTAAATAAAATCGACGAGAAATTTATTTTGAATAGGATTCGAACGTATATATTGTATACGTAGTCGTTAGAATATAAATATTTATATATAATTATAAATAGAATTGAAAATGGCGCGGTAGTTCGATAATTCGATTTCAAACTTCAATTGAATGTACCAGGTGCAAAATAATCCGGATTTTAGTGAAACCAAAAATAATGGGATCTAATTGATAATATCTTTCCAGGGAATCCGAAAAATCAAAATTTCATAGCGGGAATCAAAAGATATGCCCAGTTGAAAATTCTGAATAGTCGCTATGGAATTCAGGCCCTTAAAAATGGACATTTTGCAAATGACCTCGGATTTCGACGAAACCAGTTTTGTTGGGCCCGCAGTGTCAAGTTATTGCTAGATTTCAAATTTCATAATTTTTCGAATCAAAATGTGAGCGTGGCGAAGGAAAACGCGTTTGACCAGTTTCAGTTAATTTTAATCGACTGGAAAATGGTCATTTTTCAAATGGTCTCAGAATTCAATGAAACTAGTTTTGTTAGGATCGTATCGTCAATACGAAGCTAGAAAATATTTTTCGGTAATTTTTCGAGTTAGTATGTGACCCCGGTAATTTGAAATGTACGTTTAAAATTCAATATAGCGATTTAAATGTAAATTCAACGGAAACTGATTCAAACGATCGAATCAACCTACGATATATATCCCATTGTATTCGGAATGGGGGTATTACGCTAGGGGTGACAGTCGTTGGGTTTGGTTTGGAGTTCGTATCGGTAAACAAGCATTTTTGAAATTAAATGAATTAAATATTAATTAAATAATTTATTATAAAGGGCCAAACCCTAACTAATTCTCTCAGAAGAAACCCGCCGCTAGTTATACCATATACGACCAGAATCTCTCCATTCTTTTCCCTTTTCTAACTCAAAATCCAAGCAATATTATCGAATGATTCCAGCGGCAAAAATGTAGATCTACGCAAGATCTTCTGATCTAATGGTTGTGATCCGAAATCTGGAGTTGTGGAGGTCTGAATCGTCACATATAGGGCAGCGGTTCATATGGGTTTTGGGGGATCAATCCTGCATCGAATTGCGTGCTACCTGGGCTGGTGACAGGCGCCGTCGAGGCGATCGGAGGAGGGCACTCCGATGAAGTTCCGGTCCAGTGTTGAGGGTACGACGATGGTGAATTTGAATGGTGTGATGGGTTCTTCGATGTTCAGGAATACGACGGTGGAAGAAAGGTTCTGCCTCTTTTTAATTATTTTTACTTAAGCTAATTATTCTGTTTAAATTAAAAATATAAAAGACGTGATTTTTAAAAATATAAAAGACGCGATTATTAAAAATATAAAAGACGTGATTTTTAAAATATAAAAGACGTGATTTTTAAAATATAAAAGACGTGATTTTTAAAATATAAAAGACGTGATTTTTAGAATATAAAAGACGTGATTTTTAAAATATAAAAGACGTGATTTTTAAAAATATAAAAGACGTGATTTTTAAAATATAAAAGACGTGATTTTTAAAATATAAAAGACGTGATTTTTAAAATATAAAAGACGTGATTTTTTTAATGGAGAAAGGTGAGATTTTTATATATTGAACATCGAAGTAAAAATATGATTTTTATATATTGAATAGAAAAGTAAAAATTCGATTTTTATATATGGAATAGAGAAATAAAAATGTGATTTTTATATATATAGTGACTACGGGCAACGAAGATGACGAAGATGCGATAGCGATGAAGATTTCTATCAATGAAGTGTCGTGGAGCTTGGATAGCTATATGTGAGAATTTCTCACCTTTCAATTTCTTTTTCTAGTTATATATATATACTAGGATGCAGACGGTGCTTAGTAGCACCCGACACAATCGTCCACAGACCATGGACTTGTTTGTTTGATTGCAAAAATTAGTTAGATTATTTGATTGAAATTGATTGTGTGGTAAAATGAATTGATTTGATTGATGTGTGAATGGCGTGGGCCTTCACTAGACCGGGGATAAGGCTAGGCCTTGTCCCGTTTCTAGTATCGTGCCGTTATGCCGCCGAAATTTTCTAAAAATATGTTAGAAAAATAAAAATATCATTTTATTGAATAAATGAACCGAATAGAATATTCATAGGTTGAATAAAAGGTTTTATCGTTAAAAATATAATATTTAACGTGAAAATAGATAAATAAATATTTATAAACAAATTGGCCGATTTGTTTATATACACTGATTTGACTGATATTGATTGGGTCGGTAAATTTTACACATCGCCCAACTGCACAACTAAAATCTGTGTTTGATTGTTTGAAAACCCCACACGGGTGTTGGGATGAAATATGAAGTTCACTCGTCCTGATTGACTAAATATGTCGATCGATTGATTGACAGGCTGTTATAAGCGTTAGATATCTATATTTGATGCTTATACAGTGTAGTGCACTTTGGTTGATGGTTGATTATCTATCGTTGCTATTATATACATTTGTTGTATGGAATCCATATAATTAATTTTATATGGTGATTGATTGGGCCTCATTCCAATTTAGAAAATAAAGAATAATATAAAATAAAGGTTCATGTGTTGACAGTACTCATCCATTGAGATTGGTCATGTGTTGAACGAAATATTTTGATAATAACAACTATTTTGAAAAAGAAATATTTGAAATAGAATATTTGAAAATAGAAATATTTGAAATAGAATATTTGAAAATAGAAATTTATGAAGCCGCGTTGATTAGATTGACGCCATTTTGACGTAAACGATATTTATATTGATTTTATTCATTTCGAAAGGAATTGAATTGGAAAACGATTTCGAAATGAATTGAATTGAAAACGATTTCGAAATGAATTGAATTGAAAACGATTTCGAAATGAATTGAATTGAAAACGATTTCGAAAGGAATTGAATTGGAAAACGATTTCGAAATGAATTGAATTGAAAACGATTTCGAAATGAATTGAATTGAAAACGATTTCGAAATGAATTGAATTGAAAACAATTTCGAAATGAATTGAATTGAAAACGAATTCAAATTGAATTGAAATTTGAATTGAATAAGAATGAATTTTAAAACGAATTTATAAAGAAGAATTCAATTTTGATTTGAATTGAAATGGAAGTTGAAATTGCTTTTGAAACGAATTTAAAACTATTTATATAATTCGTTTTAAATAGAAATCGACGATATATATATTATATATATTATATATATAATATAATGGCCTGAATAGAACGCGCCGCGCCGCGGCAGTTCGTGAATTTCGACCATTTATTTCAAACGGACATTACGGGAGATCCGACCGTCGGATTCTCCTAAAACTGGAACCGTTGGGTTCGTATCGAAAAGAGCTTTCTAACGAATGTGATAAATTAGAAATCTAACCGTTGGATTTGGAATTATGTCCAAATCAAATTGGAAAAAGGTCGCTATACGTGCAGTTCGATGGCCATTGGTGGAAATCGACTGTACGGGCCTTGATAAAATTATTAAAAATAGTAATAATTTGTGTAAAATCATAAGAAATGATTTGTGAAGATTTGGGATGAAAAACTCCATATTTGAAAAGATAAAAATAGATTTTTATCGAAATGAACTAGTTTTGAACTAGAATTATAATTCTATTTATTTTTCAATAAATAAATTGAATTTGAAATGGTTTTAAAAATAACCAGAATATCCAATGATTGCATTGGAGTGGAATTGAATCGAAATTGTCTTCGGAATATTTCGATGTTGGAATTCGTGATTATACGGATGTTGATATGGAAATTTGAAAGATATATACTTATATCGTTATTTCCAATACGACATTTGTTAATCGTAGAATTTGATATTGAATATAAGCCGATATATTTTTTATTCAGAGCCTTATATTGAATATCAAATGTGATTTGGGTTTGTCGTGAATGGTGTCTTCATTAACACTGTTCTTGAACCCTGTTGAGAAAAGATTAAATCTTTTTATTTAGATTTAATGAAGTGTACCAATTAAATAATATTTAATTGGAATTGAATTGATATTGATTTTTGGGTTTATCGTGAACAGTGTTTTAAACAACACTCATTCTTTAACCCGATAATTAATGAATGTGATTTTGGGTTTATCGTGAACTGTGTTTTAAATGACACGGATTCTTTAACCCAGTTAATGATTAAAACTAAGTGGAGTTTTAATGAATCTTTAATTAGATTGAAATGGTCGAGAATGGAGTACCACCAGTTTTGCTCCAGGCGGTAGTTAAATCTTTAATTAGATTTGAACGTGAAATGGTAATTGAATTTACCGATAACACCGTGGTGTTAGATATGAAGTATTACCAGTTTTACTTCATGGGATGAATAGGTTGGGATTGGGAAATTAAAACCAATGATTACTACGGTAAGGTTCGCTAATTCCGACTAGTTGAATCGAAATTCAAAGGAAGATTAGAGAATAAATTCAGGAATTTATCTTGGATAAAATTAATGGGAACGTTTCCCTATGAATGTGAAATCAGAAACTAACTGTCGGTTAGCTAAGCAGAACGGTTTTCTGGATATTGATCTGATGTTGGTTTCGGCCTTCGGGGTTAATATTTGGGGAATTATTCTCTTGATTAATTTGCGGTTAGTGACTGATGAATTGGAATGAGGCGTATGTTGTGTTTGTGTAACACTTATTTAAAATATACGCGAGCTATTCGGAAAGACCGGGATTATCCCATTCTGAATAACTGATACGACGATAAGTCGAAGATGAAGACGATGGTCGAAGACCGGAGGTCTTCACATCGTTTGGGTAATTACTGATGATCTTGATTGGGCTGTACACCCAAGAAGATGGAAACAGTTAGTGATCGTCCAGACGTACTTGGAGATCGATGGATATGCGGGGTACTAGGTGCCTCCGGTTTTGTTCAGACCCAGAACGGACTTGTAAATGGACTGTGTGTCTGACATTGGATTTTAGTCCGTGTGATTGATCTCTATTAAATATATATCTGTTTGGCGGCGGAGAATTTATTCTCTTGCTTAACGCCCTTCTCTGAGACGTACAGCTCAGGGGTTATATATTGATGGATATCAAACGCATGGAGTGAATTGCCTGTGTGGCATGCCTAAGTGGCAATTGATCGAGGCTTCTGTTGAAAAGCAAAGTCTTGTGGTGATGATCAAAGCAAGGCCTTTGTGGCGTAGCTTTGTGTAACGTTTACTTCGCGTGTTTCACACCCGGTATGAACCAAAAACGGGAGACGGACCTCAGGGAGGGCATGCGTTTCTTTCTAGTTAGAAGTGGCGTCAGTGGTTTTACACGCCCTGACGAGTTTGACTTATGTGGTTGTTGCTGTTGCGAGGCGCCTCGGATTGATCGGTCGTTCTCGAACCGATGGAGTCATTTAGTTGGCTCGTTTACGCCCCAAAGGGCGGGGAAACGTATTGTTCAGGCACTATAATCCACATCGGTGGACCGGCCCTGACGATCCAAGGGGCAGTTGCGGCTGTTCCGGTGGCTCGGGCTAGAGAGTCACGAATCGGTTGAGGACTATCTTTTGCCTCGGTTCATAGACGGAAATCCAATTTCCAAATACGTGACATTTGCGGTTTTATTTGTAGAGCCTAGTATGGCGACATAGTGGGATGGGGCGCTCATGCCGCCTATGATTGATACTTATGATTTGAAGTTGTTTTATACACTATGCACTTATAATAGTATCAAACGATTCGTTTTAACCGTATCAAGCATTCTTTGGCTGTTATAAGGGAAAACCCTATCCTCGGCTGCGTTGCATTGTGCGATGGGACCTGGGTCTTATAACAGCTGCATTTTTCTTTATTTAGCATTGCGCTGTTTGTTTTATGCACTGGTATTCTTGGGAGGAAACCCGTTCCGTGTTATACGGCGTGGTCCCTTGATTTACCTAATGATTTAAAAATAAAGATTAATAACTGTTTTAGTTCTCACACCAGTCACATGACTGACCTGGAGTTTATTGTTTTAACCTAAACTCTGGGTGCCCTTATTTTGACACGGGCAGCTAGTAGTTTCGGTTTTGCAGATTTATATTCACAGGATCCCGGTTTACAGCTGGAACGATATCCAGAAAGCTTTGTATTCGTATATCTCTTCTAGTTGTGTATTGTATTATTTTCCGCTGCTATGTATTTCAATGTAATTTAAATCTCTGATATTTCTGTGTAATATTCATTTATACTCTGTATATTCTTGTAATCTGATGCATTGTTGTAATATACAGTGAAATGTTCTTTTGTATACGTTCTATTTTGTCCTGTTCTCAAAACGATAGGGCGTTTCGACCGGTCTGGGTCGGTTTAGCGACTGGTTCGGACCGAGTGAAATTCATTTTCGTCACAGTTGGTATCAGAGCTTTGGTTTACAGAGCTCGAGAACAAGACACATTAGAACCGTACGAAAGAATACATCAGATATTGGATTAGTAATATCCAACGAGAATGACTCGTTAGAGATGGGATCAGTAGTATCCTAGAACGAGTGTGAAGAGTATATTTTTGAAAGTGAAAACAAATTTTTGTTTTGAAAATTTAAATCAATTATTCGTATTTGATTATCTATTTATATTGATATGGACAATCCAGTATATATAGATTTTGCGTATACGTCTGATCCGCGTGTATTCGAAATTTTAATATACTGGATAGATATAGAATTACACTCTAATCGCCCGGAGATGATTTTGATGATGGAGCTCCATCATTAGAATTTATGTTCGAGTGACGAAAGTGGGCTTTCTATATATTCCTATTGACTGGTGTGAGAACCAAAATTTGATAGGGCTTATTGTTGTGATTTGGCATCAAAAATCTGATTTTTGTATATGTATCAAAATTATGAATTTGAAACTCTAATTCGCTAATTGATTGATGTTTGTGTTGCTTGTTTAGTTGTTTGATAAATTTTGAACCATTTAGCCTAATTGAAACAAATATTGAAATTTGGTTGCATTTGCTTGCATATGCATATATATCATTGAACAGGTCATAGCAAGGAGGCTAGAGCGGAGAATAAAATTTGTTTGCCCGACAAATAGGTACATGTTTACTACATAATTTACTGTTTTGTTTAGGTGATGATGATTTTATGAGCCTATTGGCTAGCCGCTTGGCTTTTTCTTTTTCTTTTTGAGATCTGAAGGACCAGGGAAGCTATTTGAAATTCCCCGATGCTCCCGGTGCAGGGGAGGTTATGGCAAAAATTTTCAAAAATTTAGGGTGTTAGCCAAATTTTTGAAATTTTGAAAATTCTCAGAAACTGAAAAGTTGGAGAATGGAAGCCAGATCGAACGTAGAGTTGATTAATCAAACCACTTTCGACTTTGTTCCTTTTCGGGGACGAAAAGTTTTAAGTGGGGGAGATTGTAATAACCCGGAAAATCTGGGCCAGTTTAAATTTTTTTTTTTTTGGCAATTTTAGCGAATTTTGATTATTTAAAATGAATTATTTTAAATAAAATCGACGAGAAATTTATTTTGAATAGGATTCGAACGTATATATTGTATACGTAGTCGTTAGAATATAAATATTTATATATAATTATAAATAGAATTGAAAATGGCGCGGTAGTTCGATAATTCGATTTCAAACTTCAATTGAATGTACCGGGTGCAAAATAATCCGGATTTTAGCGAAACCAAAAATAATGGGATCTAATTGATAATATCTTTCCAGCGAATCCGAAAAATCAAAATTTCATAGCGGGAATCAAAAGATATGCCCAGTTGAAAATTCTGAATAGTCGCTATGGAATTCAGGCCCTTAAAAATGGACATTTTGCAAATGACCTCGGATTTCGACGAAACCAGTTTTGTTGGGCCCGCAGTGTCAAGTTATTGCTAGATTTCAAATTTCATAATTTTTCGAATCAAAATGTGAGCGTGGCGAAGGAAAACGCGTTTGACCAGTTTTAGTTAATTTTAATCGACTGGAAAATGGTCATTTTTCAAACGGTCTCAGAATTCAATGAAACTAGTTTTGTTAGGACCGTATCGTCAATACAAAGCTAGAAAATATTTTTTGGGAATTTTTCGAGTTAGTATGTGACCTCGGTAATTTGAAATGTACATTTAAAATTCAATATAGCGATTTAAATGTAAATTCAACGGAAACTGATTCAAACGATCGAATCAACCTACGATATATATCCCATTGTATTCGGAATGGGGGTATTACGCTAGGGGTGACAGTCGTTGGGTTTGGTTTGGAGTTCGTATCGGTAAACAAGCATTTTTGAAATTAAATGAATTAAATATTAATTAAATAATTTACTATAAAGGGCCAAACCCTAACTAATTCTCTCAGAAGAAACCCGCCGCTAGTTATACCATATACGACCAAAATCTCTCCATTCTTTTCCCTTTTCTAACTCTAAATCCAAGCAATATTATCGAATGATTCCAGCGGCAAAAATGTAGATCTACGCAAGATCTTCTGATCTAACGGTTGTGATCCGAAATCTGGAGTTGTGGAGGTCTGAATCGTCACATATAGGGCAGCGGTTCATATGGGTTTTGGGGGATCAATCCTGCATCGAATTGCGTGCTACCTGGGCTGGTGACAGGCGCCGTCGAGGCGATCGGAGGAGGGCACTCCGATGAAGTTCCGGTCTAGTGTTGAGGGTACGACGATGGTGAATTTGAATGGTGTGATGGGTTCTTCGATGTTCAGGAATACGACGGTGGAAGAAAGGTTCTGCCTCTTTTTAATTATTTTTACTTAAGCTAATTATTCTGTTTAAATTAAAAATATAAAAGACGTGATTTTTAAAAATATAAAAGACGTGATTATTAAAAATATAAAAGACGTGATTTTTAAAATATAAAAGACGTGATTTTTAAAATATAAAAGACGTGATTTTTAAAATATAAAAGACGTGATTTTTAGAATATAAAAGACGTGATTTTTAAAATATAAAAGACGTGATTTTTAAAAATATAAAAGACGTGATTTTTAAAATATAAAAGACGTGATTTTTAAAATATAAAAGACGTGATTTTTAAAATATAAAAGACGTGATTTTTTAAATGGAGAAAGGTGAGATTTTTATATATTGAACATCGAAGTAAAAATATGATTTTTATATATTGAATAGAAAAGTAAAAATTCAATTTTTATATATGGAATAGAGAAATAAAAATGTGATTTTTATATATATAGTGACTACGGGCAACGAAGATGACGAAGATGCGATAACGATGAAGATTTCTATCAATGAAGTGTCGTGGAGCTTGGATAGCTATATGTGAGAATTTCTCACCTTTCAATTTCTTTTTCTAGTTATATATATACTAGGATGTAGATGGTGCTTAGTAGCACCCGACACAATCGTCCACAGACCATGGACTTGTTTGTTTGATTGCAAAAATTAGTTATATTATTTGATTGAAATTGAATTGTGTGGTAAAATGAATTGATTTGATTGATGTGTGAATGGCGTGGGCCTTCACTAGACCGGGGATAAGGCTAGGTCTTGTCCCGTTTCTAGTATCGTGCCGTTATGCCGCCGAAATTTTCTAAAAATATGTTAGAAAAATAAAAATATCATTTTATTGAATAAATGAACCGAATAGAATATTCATAGGTTGAATAAAAGGTTTTATCGTTAAAAATATAATTTTTAACGTGAAAATAGATAAATAAATATTTATAAACAAATCGGCCGATTTGTTTATATACACTGATTTGACTGATATTGATTGGGTCGGTAAATTTTACACATCGCCCAACTGCACAACTAAAATCTGTGTTTGATTGTTTGAAAACACCACACGGGTGTTGGGATGAAATATGAAGTTCACTCGTCCTGATTGATTAAATATGTCGATCGATTGATTGACAGGCTGTTATAAGCGTTAGATATCTATATATGATGCTTATACAGTGTAGTGCACTTTGGTTGATGGTTGATTATCTATCGTTGCTATTATATACATTTGTTGTATGGAATCCATATAATTAATTTTATATGGTGATTGATTGGGCCTCATTCCAATTTAGAAAATAAAGAATAATATAAAATAAAGGTTCATGTGTTGACAGTACTCATCCATTGAGATTGGTCATGTGTTGAACGAAATATTTTGATAATAACAACTATTTTGAAAAAGAAATATTTGAAATAGAATATTTGAAAATAGAAATTTATGAAGCCGCGTTGATTAGATTGACGCCATTTTGACGTAAACGGTATTTATATTGATTTTATTCATTTCGAAAGGAATTGAATTGGAAAACGATTTCGAAATGAATTGAATTGAAAACGATTTCGAAATGAATTGAATTGAAAACGATTTCGAAATGAATTGAATTGAAAACGATTTCGAAATGAATTGAATTGAAAACGATTTCGAAATGAATTGAATTGAAAACGATTTCGAAATGAATTGAATTGAAAACGATTTCGAAAGGAATTGAATTGGAAAACGATTTCGAAATGAATTGAATTGAAAACGATTTCGAAATGAATTGAATTGAAAACGATTTCGAAATGAATTGAATTGAAAACGATTTCGAAATGAATTGAATTGAAAACGAATTCAAATTGAATTGAAATTTGAATTGAATAAGAATGAATTTTAAAACGAATTTATAAAGAAGAATTCAATTTCGATTTGAATTGAAATGGAAGTTGAAATTGCTTTTGAAATGAATTTAAAACTATTTATATAATTCGTTTTAAATAGAAATCGACGATATATATATTATATATATTATATATATATAATATAATGGCCTGAATAGAACGCGCCGCGCCGCGGCAGTTCGTGAATTTCGACCATTTATTTCAAACGGACATTACGGGAGATCCGACCGTCGGATTCTCCTAAAACCGGAACCGTTGGGTTCGTATCGAAAAGAGCTTTCTAACGAATGTGATAAATTAGAAATCTAACGGTTGGATTTGGAATTATGTCCAAATCAAATTGGAAAAAGGTCGCTATACGTGCAGTTCGATGGCCATTGGTGGAAATCGACTGTACGGGCCTTGATAAAATTATTAAAAATAGCAATAATTTGTGTAAAATCATAAGAAATGATTTGTGAAGATTTGGGATGAAAAACTCCATATTTGAAAAGATAAAAATAGATTTTTATCGAAATGAACTAGTTTTGAACTAGAATTATAATTCTATTTATTTTTAAATAAATAAATTGAATTTGAAATGGTTTTAAAAATAACCAGAATATCCAATGATTGCATTGGAGTGGAATTGAATCGAAATTGTCTTCGGAATATTTCGATGTTGGAATTCGTGATTATACGGATGTTGATATGGAAATTTGAAAGATATATACTTATATCGTTATTTCCAATACGACATTTGTTAATCGTAGAATTTGATATTGAATATAAGCCGATATATTTTCTATTCAGAGCCTTATATTGAATATCAAATGTGATTTGGGTTTGTCGTGAATGGTGTCTTCATTAACACTGTTCTTGAACCCTGTTGAGAAAAGATTAAATCTTTTTATTTAGATTTAATGAAGTGTACCAATTAAATAATATTTAATTGGAATTGAATTGATATTGATTTTTGGGTTTATCGTGAACAGTGTTTTAAACAACACTCGTTCTTTAACTCGATAATTAATGAATGTGATTTTGGGTTTATCGTGAACTGTGTTTTAAATGACACGGATTCTTTAACCCAGTTAACGATTCAAACTAAGTGGAGTTTTAATGAATCTTTAATTAGATTGAAATGGTCGAGAATGGAGTACCACCAGTTTTGCTCCAGGCGGTAGTTAAATCTTTAATTAGATTTGAACGTGAAATGGTAATTGAATTTACCGATAACACCGTGGTGTTAGATATGAAGTATTACCAGTTTTACTTCATGGGATGAATAGGTTGGGATTGGGAAATTAAAACCAATGATTACTACGGTAATGTTCGCTAATTCCGACTAGTTGAATCGAAATTCAAAGGAAGATTAGAGAATAAATTCAGGAATTTATCTTGGATAAAATTAATGGGAACGTTTCCCTATGAATGTGAAATCAGAAACTAACTGTCGGTTAGCTAAGCAGAACGGTTTTCTGGATATTGATATGATGTTGGTTTCGGCCTTCGGGGTTAATATTTGGGGAATTATTCTCTTGATTAATTTGCGGTTAGTGACTGATGAATTGGAATGAGGCGTATGTTGTGTTCGTGTAACACTTATTTAAAATATACGCGAGCTATTCGGAAAGACCGGGTTTATCCCATTCTGAATAACTGATACGACGATAAGTCGAAGATGAAGACGATGGTCGAAGACCGGAGGTCTTCACGTCGTTTGGGTAATTACTGATGATCTTGATTGGGCTGTACACCCAAGAAGATGGAAACAGTTAGTGATCGTCCAGACGTACTTGGAGATCGATGGATATGCGGGGTACTAGGTGCCTCCGGTTTCGTTTAGACCCAGAACGGACTTGTAAATGGACTGTGTGTCTGACATTGGATTTTAGTCCGTGTGATTGATCTCTATTAAATATATATCTGTTTGGCGGCGGAGAATTTATTCTCTTGCTTAACGCCCTTCTCTGAGACGTACGAGCTCAGGGGTTATATATTGATGGATATCAAACGCATGGAGTGAATTGCCTGTGTGGCATGCCTAAGTGGCAATTGATCGAGGCTTCTGTTGAAAAGCAAAGTCTTGTGGTGATGATCAAAGCAAGGCCTTTGTGGCGTAGCTTTGTGTAACGTTTACTTCGCGTGTTTCACACCCGGTATGAACCAAAAACGGGAGACGGACCTCAGGGAGGGCATGCGTTTCTTTCTAGTTAGAAGTGGCGTCAGTGGTTTTACACGCCCTGACGAGTTTGACTTATGTGGTTGTTGCTGTTGCGAGGCGCCTCGGATTGATCGGTCGTTCTCGAACCGATGGAGTCATTTAGTTGGCTCGTTTACGCCCCAAAGGGCGGGGAAACGTATTGTTCAGGCACTATAATCCACATCGGTGGACCGACCCTGACGATCCAAGGGGCAGTTGCGGCTGTTCCGGTGGCTCGGGCTAGAGAGTCACGAATCGGTTGAGGACTATCTTTTGCCTCGGTTCATAGACGGAAATCCAATTTCCAAATACGTGACATTTGCGGTTTTATTTGTAGAGCCTAGTATGGCGACATAGTGGGATGGGGCGCTCATGCCGCCTACGATTGATACTTATGATTTGAAGTTGTTTTATACACTATGCACTTATAATAGTATCAAACGATTCGTTTTAACCGTATCAAGCATTCTTTGGCTGTTATAAGGGAAAACCCTATCCTCGGCTGCGTTGCATTGTATGATGGGACTTGGGTCTTATAACAGCTGCATTTTTCTTTATTTAGCATTGCGCTGTTTGTTTTATGCACTGGTATTCTTGGGAGGAAACCCGTTCCGTGTTATACGGCGTGGTCCCTTGATTTACCTAATGATTTAAAAATAAAGATTAATAACTGTTTTAGTTCTCACACCAGTCACATGACTGACCTGGAGTTTATTGTTTTAACCTAAACTCTGGGTGCCCTTATTTTGACACGGGCAGCTAGTAGTTTCGGTTTTGCAGATTTATATTCACAGGATCCCGGTTTACAGCTGGAACGATATCCGGAAAGCTTTGTATCCGTATATCTCTTCTAGTTGTGTATTGTATTATTTTCCGCTGCTATGTATTTCAATGTAATTTAAATCTCTGATATTTCTGTGTAATATTCATTTATACTCTGTATATTCTTGTAATCTGATGCATTGTTGTAATATACAGTGAAATGTTCTTTTGTATACGTTCTATTTTGTCCTGTTCTCAAAACGATAGGGCGTTTCGACCGGTCTGGGTCGGTTTAGCGACTGGTTCGGACCGAGCGAAATTCCTTTTCGTCACAGTGAGTCAACGGATGGAAGCCTCCAACAAAATTTTGATGGATGCTAATAAAACATTAATGGATGCTAATCAGACTTTAGTGGATAAAATGAGTGCTCTCCTAAACGCTCAAGAGAATCCCGCTCCTCCTCCGAAATCCATGTCAACCTTGAAGATAAAACAAATTCATCACTCTTCGATCATCATCACGATGATAGCATGGAAGGACTTGTTGACAAAGGCAAAACTAATGTTGAAGACTCAAAATTGAAAGCTAAAAACCATTCCGATCGAAATAACCGATGAGTTGCAAGTCCCATTATAGGAGCACCTTCCCATAGTGGAAGTAAAAGATCTAGATCCTCTAATCACGATCGCTTGCCACAACTCGAAGGAATATATCGCGGATATGGTAAATCAAATCATGGAAGATAACATAGCTCGCAAGGATAGTGGAAGGGAATGAGACTTCTCCCTCAGAAATATCCATTCACGAAGAGGATCCGCAAAGCAGAATTCCCCAAAATGTTCACTTATCCTACTCTGCCTCCGTACAATGGAAATTCTGATCAGAATGACTTCCTATACAAACACAAGTGGCACATGAATGCAGCCAAGGCGACGGACGAGATCAAATGCTTATGCTTCCCTCTCTATCTAGAAGGCGTCGCATCATTATGGCTCACGAGACTGCCACCAAAATCCATCGACCGATTCGATGATTTGATTCTAAAATTCAAAAATCAGTTCAGGATGCAAGCTACGAAGGCTAAGGACGTTATTTCTCTTACATCAATGAAACAGAATCCAGGAGAATCTGTCAAAGCTTTCCTCAAAAGATTCAATACTGCAGTGTCCGAAGTAGGGAATCCTGAACCCCGCATGATCTTAATGTCTCTAATCGCGCAATAGATGAGAAGAGTGAATTTGGTAGATGGATTAAAACGAAAGAACCAAGCACACTTTCGAAATTCTATAAAAAGACCGAAGAGTACATAAGAGTCGACAATAATCCTGTACCTTTTTAGATTATTGATACTAACCCGCTTCTAGAAGCTCCCAAAAATGCTGCTACCTAGTATAATCAAAAGACTAATCAGGGCTGAAGTGAGCTAATGACCGGAAAGACAACAAGGCTAAAAAGAAGTTCCATTTTCACAACCCGTCAGAGCTCACTTCTCTGAATGATACCCTGGAGAACATTTTCTCTGCCATAAAAGATATAGAACACTATCCAGAACCACCGACGCTAAGAATTTCAAAGAAGGATGTGAACTCTGGAAAGTTCTGCTGATTTCACAATAAGCCCGGTCATGATACAAATGAATGCAGGCATCTCAAAAGTTTGATTGAGGAGTTGATTCAGAAAAACAAACTACAACAGTATGTGAAAAATCCACAATCCTCAAACACTACTCCAACTCCACAGGGGCAAGGGACATCAAGCAATGAAGCTCCTTCTCAAACCAAACCGAAGCCAATCATCTGCTAACAATCAGTGGTACTCTAATATCAATGGCTCGGAATAAGCAATCACTATAACCATTATTTTACTTCATGCTTTACTTACTGCTTTATGCAGAATTCTTGTAAATAAGTCTGTAATATTTTGCAAACATTATTTTGAACATTATCTTTATAGCATATTTGCTTGAATAAATCATTTACTTGCAAAAATATTTTTCCAAGTCAAAATTTGCTCAAAGATGATTTTATATTGCAGGCCATCTATCAAGCGCTTGTTCCTTTAAAATCTTACAAAGCATGGAGACCCCAATGACACTAGATCAGGCATCAAATACTACAAATATCAACAGGCACAAATGCAAAAATAGAAAAGCACCGCCTTGAAAAGTGAACGAGAAGTGTCGCAAAGATTCAAATAGCGAGCAAGCGCGACGACAAACAAACGAGAGGGTTTTAACTTTTCTCGAAAGGGCATTGTCCCAAATTAGAGATCCAAGGCCTTAGTTCCTAAATTGAGATAGCCTGCCAAGTCAAATGTCAAAGAAAGGAAATGGTGCCAACCCCATGGAACAATATAACAAGAAAAAACCTCCTAAATAGAGAAAACGTTACGCTAATGAAGCGCAAAGACCTCCATGGGCGAGGGCACTAAATTCCAAGACCTCATCGAGCGTGGGCACTAAAACAAAGACCTCCCCGAGCGAGGGCATTAAATCCCAAGTCCTCCCCGAGCGGGGGCACTAAACCCAAAGACCTCCCCGAGCAGTCCATTAAAACCAAAGACTTCCCTGAGCGAGGGCACCAAATCCCAAGTCCTCCCCGATGAGGGCACTAAACCCGAAGTCCTCCCCGAGTGGGGGCACTAAAATCAAAGACCTCCCCAAGCGGGGGCACTATATCCCAAGTCCTTCCCAAGCGGGGGCACTAAACTCAAAGTCCTCGAGCAGGGGCACCAAAATCAAAGTCCTCCCCGAGCGGGTGCACTAAATCCAAAGATCTCCCCGAGTGGGGGCACTAAATCCAAAGACCTCCCCGAGCGGAGGCACTGAATCCCAAGACCTCCCCGAGCGGGGGCACTGAATCCCAAGACCTCCCCGAGCGGGGGCACGAAATCCAAAGCCTCCCTTAGCGGGGGCATAAAGATATAAAAACTTCTTTATGTAGAAGTGTTGAACTAGTCAGTAAAAGTCAGAATTTATATTGTATTGACAAAGCTCAGAAGCTTTACACATGTTGGCAAGTACAAATAGCTTCGACTGACAAATTTAAAGCTTCTAGCATAACAATTACAATCAGGGAAACTCGACAAACTGATCACATCGAGCTGACGAGTCACGATACTGAGGCAACACAACCACACAAGAGTTAAATAACACACGGGAAAATACCATGGGTCCATCACGACATACAACAAGCCTTAAACCAATTCTTGCCTTCAAAATGGGGCATTTGAAGAATACGGCAAAATCGATATGCTCTATCGATAAAACTCACTGTACCAATAAGGATCAACCTGGGAAACCCAATTAGAATCTCGTAACACAAAGGCTTCCTCGTCCATAAAGCTCCAACTATAAATATCTCAAATTTCAACGTGAAATATAAAAAGGAGATTGAGCAGTAGTCACGCACTGGTGCAAGCCTTCGTGGAACAGAGATTCTAAATTTTATACATCCCAGGATGATCCATGGTGTCAAAATGAATTTGAATTTCTAAATCTAACTAAGCTACTGCAACAAGTTTAAAACCGAGTAGTCAACAACCTGCGTCAATTTTGCGTCAAATTCAGGAATGCCAAAATAGGTGTACGCTTGATTAAAGGCACGTTGAATTAACACAAAATGTCATCTCTCCAGCAAATTGTCACCAAAGACCGATCCATTTACAATCCAAAAGTTGCAGTCGCTCTAGCCTCAGAAAACTCAAATCGAAGCTCTGATTTGAACAGGTATGCACTTCAAAACATATAAACCACCGTAGAGATCATGTAAGTTATTAGAAGAGCGAGGGTAGGAATCTGTATTTGGTATATATATCGATCAGCAGAACTCAAGTGTCGTTGTGAATTCGGATTAAAATATCGTATTTATGCGGATAGTGTTAAACGAATTATAAAGAGTTAAACAAAATAGCTCTACATAAGTACGTTATTCAATCCTAGTCACAAAATTCACCATAATTCATTTTTAATGATTAACCAATCTTTATTGATGTGGATAGTCAATAACAAAGTATTAGTCCAAAATCGTGCAAGTGCTTGTTTTTATTACAGAACAGGTGCCATGAAGCATATAAATTCGATTGACAAGCGTTGTGCTCGGATCATTCGGAATCAACAAGAAAAAGGATTAAAGCATGATGTGCCATAGCAAACAAAGAGCTACAACTAGATTTCAACACAAGTCATATTAACAATGTTCATTTCAAAGCCCGCATTTCTAGCCAAAAAAAAATTACAAGCTTCGAGGGGCAAATGTAACCCCGTTAAAACGCGGTTCAAAGTTATGCATCATTCACAAACAGTGATGAGCAGCACGAAATCAAGTCGTGTAGCGGCATGCCGTTGTGACCATGCGGTTCATCGCATTAAACTCATTCATATCATAAGTCACCAAAAAATATGCCTCTCACAATCAATCCGTCAACACTGTGTAACTAAACTATGTCATACCCTTTCAATTCATAGAGACCACGCGAGTCGTTTATACGACATGATGTTCAAAGTCTTTCACACGACATGTGTAACAGCTCACATTTTTACGTATTGGAAGATCGTAAAATAATTTTATTTTATTCCCTGAGGGTTGGATCTCATCTTTTAATATGCTTCTTATGGGGATGTGAGACATGTCCATAATTTTTACCGATTTTGTTTGTGACCATTTTTCCCTTGTCAGTCTTGTACAGGGCACAACTTTTGACTCAGGTCGAATCAGAGGAAGAGACCTGTGCCATTGGAAAGGAATTGATGATTGCCTTTCCGTAAAATGGTCACATTAAAGATTTGGCTCAGCGGTTTGGGAGAAATCACGGTTTTAAGGTTTTTTAGTTGGCTATTTAGATTTGGAGAGCCTAATAGGCTGAATTGGGGAGGCCCATTAGTGGGCTGGTGGAATCCTATAAATAGGGGGTGAGAGTGGAGGAAAAATATTTACTTTCCCATTCTCTCATTTAGAGGCATTGATCTCCTTCTTCCTCTAACACCTTTCCACCATTAAAAATCCAAATTTAAGGAGGGAAATCATAGATCTACACATTGGAGGATAGATCTACATCATTTCAAAGGTGAATTCATCGGATCGAGGAGTTTGGTTTGAATTGCTCGCTGTCTGGATTCATAATTCTATCATTTTAGCTTATATTGGAGAATCGGTGAGTATATTACATCTCTCACATGAATTCAATAAAGTGTATGGGTAGTAGATCATGTTTTTCATCAAATTCAAGTGTATTTCCTTAGATCCATGCATTGGTAAGTTCATTTTCATACAGATCACCCTAGGATCTGATTTAGCAAGTTTAGATAGGTAATTTCTATGATATTTCACATGAATGTGCAAGTTAGATCCATGGTTTTTGTTTATATGCATATTTGTGGTGATTTTGGTGAATTTGACATTATCCTTGATAGAATTGTCATATTGGTGATATTGTTGATTTCATAATATGCTTGTAATCCTTTTGGATGAATTGGATAAGTTAGTTTTGTCGGATTTATCGTTTGGTGAAGTTTTGGTCGAAATCAGAGTGGAATTGCAATATGCAGGTTTTGGATCTGACCAAAGTGGATTGGACCAAAGTGGGTCGGACCAAAGTGGATCGGCCAAAGTGGGTCGGACCAAACCATGTCGTTGAAATTAAAATCCCCCAAGTAGCTATAGCACGTGAACTATGGTGTGAGAAGTCAACCCGCAGTTTTATGAAAAAGCATGTCGTTACATCAGATGACTCATGTCGCAAAGATGAACACCATGTCATTATCCATGCCTTAAGGCGTGAAATATATCGCGATGTTAATAACTGAAAAGCTAGCCATTCTCACAGCTTGATATCAAGACGTTCCTACAACAGATAAGTTGTGACAAACTTGTAGTTCTAGCTGCATGAGTCATTATAGTTTTGGCAAGAATAATGTAATATGAATGTAAAGTAATAACGTAAATAGGCACGGGCTTTCCCAGCTTCATGCAGAATTAAGTCACAAGGTAGGTAATACACCAGGTTGTTCTACAGAGATACACACTATGTCGCATTGCCAACTCTCCTCATGTCGTGCTGACAATATGAGCCGAGTCATGGGAGTGCCAACTGGATTCTCCTTAGTCCTTGCTGAAAAGTCTATATTACATGACGCATTCCATGTTGAAGCAACAATATGATCATGCCGTGAGTCATTTCTTGGTAAAGAGGACATCAACCATGTCGTTTATGGAACCTGGCACAATATAGTATTTACATTGGCTAGGTCGCTCAAAGAAAAGAAGCTAGGCCAGTTGGCACAAATTATTTGCACCAGGTCGTCATGTATGATCAGTTTGTTGGGTATACTTTAGATCGTTCTCCATACTTTAGCTCGTAAGTCATCCCGAAGATAAAGCTTATACGAGATGATAGTGAGTGACAACTGTAAAGGAGAGGTTGCCAACTGTGTACAACCCAGAGTGGAATCATGTTGTTGGAGTCAACACCTTTGGAGCTGATGCCGTTAATTATTCACATAGAAGGATTAAGTCTTGCTACAGTTTAGAGCATGACGCACAACATCTGGTTCAAAGCGTTATTATATGGGACATGAGTCACATCGTTGTTATAAAGAGGTCATATCATATATGGTTCTAAGGCCAGGACGTGTGGGATTCTCATGTCGCACCCACTCAAGCCACTTCTTGTTCACCAAGGTGCACACACATGATGACAACCTAGCGCCAGCCATGCACCAACTATACACCCTTATTTACCACTTCGCCACTCCTCACCAAGACCATCTATAAATACCCCTATACATTACACTTGAAAAGGGGGACCGAATTTCATTCCTACCATGAAGTGCCGCCAAATTTGAAGCTCTCTTCTAACTTCATCAATGGCTTCCAAGGATCAATCAACTCCTCTCCAACAACAAATCGATCAAATCTATTCCAAGCTCCATTAGAGTACTCTCAAAATTCAATCAAAGCTTCTCTAATCTCCTCCAATCCTCTCTTAGCCTAGATCTAACACTAAATCATTATGAAATCCATGAAGATCGTTCAATTACTAAAGTGATCGAAGATTCATACATCCACCATCAAAAATCAAGAGACCTCACCAATTCCTTTGCAAATTCAAGTGAAATTTAGATCATAAAGAGAGAGAGAGAGAGATAAGAGATAAGAGAGAAAGAGAGATGAACAATATGAGAGAATTCATGTATTTTGTGAAGCAAAGTATGATAATGAGAAGTGATTTCATAGTGGACATAGGTCTGAATTGACCGAACCACTCTAAAAATTCCTTGTTCTTCATTTTTTGCTCTTTATTTTGTGATTGTACCCTCATTTTCATAATTCTAACTGTTTGGTGAAGTGTTTCCATGACACCTTTGGTGTTGTTACCATTTATGGTTTCAATAGCTGATGTCTCATTTGGGCTCATTACCCGATACGAGGCTACAAGTGTCATGAGATCCGAATGTATTTAAAGTTTTTCGGATTGTTTTTCCGTTTAGACCCAGAATGGGCTTGTATGGGTTGTGTGTTTGACATTGAATTTAACTGCTTAACACTGATTTTTGTCAATATATATCTGATTTGTGGTAATATATTATTCTCGACTCTAAGACATATGAACTTAGGAGTTATGTATTGATAGAAATCAGTGACACGTCGTGAATTGTCAATGTGGCATACTCGAGTTATGAAATGAACTAGTGATGATCAAAGCACGGCTTATTGAAGCATAACTTTGTGTATAACTTGAAATCGACGAACCTCGCACCTCGGATTGACGTTAAACTGGTGGTTGGTTGTATACATAATCTCTAGTGAAAATTGAAAGCTGCGATAGTAGATCTACCTCAAAACCTGTGGAAAAAAAGTATATACGGTGTCTGATGTCTGGATGTTAACCGAGATATATACTTTCGCGCTATGTATTCGGTGTCCATGTTTGGATGTTAATTGGGAGATACTTAGCTTCGTGTCCTCGATTGATCTTTCGTGCCAAGAACCATAATGTTGGAAACCCAATAACCAATACGAGCCTTTCGATTTGTTTGTAAACTATATACGTGGGCATAGTCACTATTCCCACAAAGATTAATATATTTATTTATGAAATGATTTCAACACTATGCGCTAATAATAATATTAAAAGAGGATTTTCAAGTATTAAAGCATTTTTGGTTATTATAAGGCAAACTAACCCATTCGGTGTGTGCTTGCATTGTGTGATGTGGGACGAGCTTATGATAGCTTCATTTTCCAAAGTCATTGCAAATTTCTATGCACTTGAATTCACATGAAGTAAACTCGTTCCATGATAGCGACGTGGTCTGGTGAATTTCCTAACTTTAAATTAAACCATAAATAGTAACTGTATAGAGTTCTCACACTAGTCCCACGACTGACCTGGAGTTTATTGTTTCCCCATCAAAACTCTGGGTGCCCATATTTTTTTTGCATGGGAAACTATTAGTTAGTTTGTAGGCTTAGTTTCAGAGCTGGATTCGGTTTGGAGCTAGAGTTTTGTTTGGACTTCTTCCGCTGTGAGCATTTTGTTTCCATTGAGTATATTATGTACTCTAATATGCTGTAACTCCGATGTAAATAATTGTAAATGAAAATTTATGTTCTTTGTGTTCAAATATGTCTGTACTCATAACTATTTGTCTTTATGAACGATTTAAGTTTGTTTATTTACCGGTGAAAATTGGACAAAAAGATGGGTCGTTACAAATCCCAGGAGCATGCATGTATACACATGTATGTGTATACTGCCACAGCATCCCAGAGTCATTCTCACGGTAGTGTAAACAACTAAGGAGCAACCATGTGGACCAACTCAACCCAGTGTCTTCCTATTCATGCAAAACGAGGACAAGTTCAGGTTCATAAACATCAAGAATGTGATTCAATCTCAAGTTCAATTCAAGTATGCAAAGCTGTATATACTAAGACAAATGCAACTCAGTAATGCACACAGAGTCCAGGATCAACCAAAAACAGACAATATTAGATTCTTTATCCTATAAATTAATCCACTATCATCACCGACAAACATTACAAGACAAGTCGAGAAAAGGATAATTAAAAATAGAGAATTTCGCATACTAGTTATCTCGACTAACATCATCACTGCCTCTTCCTTACCACCGTCCAATAACAAGTCTGTTATTCACAACTGCTACCTGGAACAAACACAACTTGAGACTAATTTATGTAAAATATGTTGTACCTTAATGAAAATCAGAAATCAGAATCCCTTTAGTTGATGATTTAGGGTATGAATGAGAATATTGGATCTGGAAATGAAAGCGAAAAAAAGCCCTTTGAATATTTTTTTTGAAATGGTAGAATAGCCTGACTGCATACATAAATATAATGAGTTCATGTCACTTTGTTTAGCTATTTGATAAATGTCCTATTGAATTGCTCATGGATGCATGTACTAAAATATTTTAGTGACGTCTATAATATGCAAAAAATTGTGCACCACAACTCCAAGCTACATCAACTGAAGAATGTCAATGTATGAGTGAAACATAGAAGAACTGCTGGTGTAAAAGTGTTTTTTGCAGCTTTATATATCGGCATAATTATTTGATACTATGGTTTGTTTTCTTTTACGTGATGTGTATGTTAGATATCCTAATTTAACCCAAAAAATAGCTTTATAATCAAGTACTACTAACAATATAAACTAAATCACTAACCAAAGAATTATAAATTTGAGCAAAGGTTTTTTCATATTGAGCATTGGACAACAAATTGGAAAGCTAGAAAACAGAAATGCAGCATGATGTTATTTCTAAAAAGTATAAGATATACCTTCTTTTCATCAATTGTAGAAGTGATAGCTTCAACTAGATCACCTCAACAGAAGTAACAACTACTATAGCAACACCATTTATAGTCGCAAGCACATCATGTTAGGTCACCATTCTTACAGTCTAGAACATGGCCTATCGATCCTCCATCCTTCCATCATTGAAGTGCCACATGGAAGCTTCTTAATTAGCCAAGTCACTTTGGAAGGCCCATATAGAAACTCAAATATTAAATTATCCATTGACGGAGAATTCATCGCTCTTTTAAATTTTGTGCTTTCAACAACTTTTTCCATAATGACACAAATTAAAACAAACAGCATCAAATTATAATACATCAAGATGTATCAGAGTTTTTCTTAGCCATAATCGCTGTTGAAATGTTCTAATCATACTAATCTCATACATTTTTAAGTGAATGGTTAAGAAATAGGGTATACTCTGATATTGAAAACACAGATTACACACTTGACAAACGAACAATTTTTTCTCATTTTTCTAACAAATACCTATGTATAATTACAGATCTGCAAAACTGAGTAGATCAGCATATGTTATGACTTATATGTCACTAAGGATACAATAAAACTACATATGTATTTGCATCTGGCCAAACCTATAATAGCTATCTATATGTCACTTAAGGATACAATAAGACTTACATATGTATTTTATAAACTGAACCAAACATATAATTAAACACATATTTCATCAAAACTAGACTCTACTAGCATGGATCAACTTCCTAAAAATCCCTAACTTGATGACAAGATGTTCTATTTGATTTCAAAGCCTGTCAATCTCAATCTTGAATTGATAATTCAAACAAGTGCACGATGGTCACTCGAAAAAATATATCCAAAAGAAGAAAATAGAAGAGATGGACAACAAAAAACAACGCTCCTTGCTCTGAAACAAGAACTACTAAATGAGGTTAATGGATTTCTTAAATCAATAAATTAGTACAAGCATGCGCTCATAAATTCTATTTATGCATGAAGTCTACGGGTTTCGATTGGAAATTCACTACAAATTCAAGGCAATATAAAATATAAGTCAAATGAATCAATGGGTCTAATTACACTCCATAGTGCTGAAAAATATGGCTTCACGGATCTAATAGACTGCTTTTACTACTTTGATTTTGCACATCTGCGGTGAAAGGAATGAAAGATTGCTCAAATCGATTCAAATGCCACCACAGATTCATATTCTATTAATTCAACATGCTAAAACGTACAAAAGTAGACAATAAAATAGGACGAACTTATCTTTTCATATATTTGGAATCGGGCTTCCTGATGGACCTCAAACAGTGATTGAATGCAGATGCATCTATCTCAGCACCGCCGAAGTTGCAACTTGGAAGAGAGAATTAATCAGTTGCATAGTATATTTGGTAGAAATGGACAAGCATAATTAGGGAAAGGGGCCCGATGTTGTTTTTATTTCCGAAAATGAAATGAGACAGTTCAATGAATGCGATGAAGGATCAAGACACCTGCTTTGACTAGTGGCTAGTAACCCTTGTCTTCATCAATGGAAAAATCCTTCGTCTTTGTGAGATCTTAATGATTGAAAATTAGGGATTCGAATAATTTTGGAAATTTAGGGGTGGGAAGGAAATGAAAAGGAAAGCGGGTAAATGAAAATAATAGTGGGAAATAGAAATAGCTGAGGTGTGGATTGATGGTTGAAATTTTGTTTTAAATGATGGTGTTGGTCACTGAGGTGTAAAATTTTTTTATTTTTTTATTTGAATATATTTATAGCTACCGCAGCATCTTGCTGATATCTATGTTAACACCTTGAAGCGAATGTTGCAGTAGGACCAAAATTTTATAGCTACCGCAACATTTTAGCTTGCAGCACCTTCCAAATATGTTGTAGAAGGCCATCTATGGTGTAGTGTAATAAAAGATTGGCTTTTGGGTGTCGTATGGTTTCTAATAATGGTATTATTCACATTCTTATGAAATTATAAATTCATACATGCATGTGCAAAGGCATAAGACTTGAGTATTGTAGATTTAATAGGTTTAAGCATCTATATCTAAAATAGATAGGTTGACTGTATTATATACAAATCAATAAAGTCTTAAGTGTTTGTATACATAAAATGATATGAAAAATAAAGCAATACCAAAAAGGATATTTCTTTTATTATTGAAATAGGCTTATAAACCTTGGTTACAAGTTATTGTGTATATGCTTGCTATTTTCCTATTGTTGATTGAATGTGAATATACATGTTTATAACATGTTGATGAAGTTAGGGAAATAAACTTGTAAATCTTATTTTGATGTTAGGATTGACATTTCAACATTTTAGGATGCTTCTTTATGTGTTCTTTAATTACATTTCATTTATTACTATTTATAGCATAATGTATTATAAATGCGTATTAAATGTGTTTAATTAGAAAATAGAATCCTAAATGTCCCCATAAAAAATTTATATGCATGTGAGTGTTAATGACTATTAATATTAATGTCACATTATACACGAGGTTAATCCAACATGTAGTAGAAGCATGCCCGGAACTGACTGGCATATCCTGCGTCTACAAGTAAGTCAGGTTAACGTGGCAGGTCTAGGTGCTATGAGCCATTATAATAATTACACAAAGACACAAGCTTAAGCCCAACTTATAATAAAAGCTTGCCCAGAACTGCCGACAAACCCAACATCTATAAGTGGTCGGTTTAATATGAGATGTCTTATGTGTATATACACATGATTGTGTGAAGTAGGCCTGCCTCGAGAAGGTATTAAGTGGTTAGGACTAGGTCCATTTCTAAGGTTCAAACCTTGGTTTAAGACCTAAGTCATGGGACCCGACTTGATTTAGGTCTTAATTAATCATAGGTTAGCCTTTTTCTTGTAAGGTATTAAATGGTCTTAATTAAAACGATAGACTATGGGTTAGGTAGTTCTTCAGAAGTCATCTACTTCTTATCTAGGGGCTATGTGAGGGAATACCTAAAGATCGGAAAATAAGAGTTCCAAAGAACATGTGAAAGGGACCACCTGTCCATAGGAAGTATTAAATGGCTAGAATTTCACATGTAATGACAACTAGATAGTAAAAAAGGATTCGTCGGGGGAAGGTTATAAATGACAGAGTCGTCTACCCAGGCTGTAGGTAATAAGTGACTGTTTACTATATCTTGATTAACACTAAGAGTATATTTAGTAATGTTGATGATTATAAGATGAGGTCTTATGTAACTAGGGTCCTCCGTAGGGTATTAAATGACAGTGGGAGTACACCCATAAATAAATATAGAAAATGGCCTTAAGTGACCGGTAGTCTAGCTCATAGGGTATTTAGTGATAATAGAATTCGCCCTTATAAATAAACATGTGGGCCTTAAGTGACTTTAGAATAGTCCACCTAATTAATGCATGTGTTCTTGTGTTGAATTTTGCATAGACATAATTTGATGAATTTATACTGCCATGTATAGGAAACAGATATTCCTTAAACTTATGTTGTTTTCATTCACCATAACTTTTGTTCTAACCTCCATCCTCTTAACAAATAAATTGTTTACTAGGTAGGAATGCCTGATGCATGACGTCATGGAGGTTGGAGCCTAACGAAGGAGGATTTATAACTATTATAATTATTACCATGTTTGGCTATATTGTTGTACCCTTTGGGATAATATTGTTATTGATGTACCCATTTTGACAGTTGAGATTTGACGAAATCAACATTATTATGGGGTTTATTTAATTGTATATCTATTTTCCATTATTATGTTCTATCCCTTCTGCTATGAGAATCTAGTGTCACTTTCAATTTGACTTTATTAATGTAATCCTTATAGAAACCAAAGATCCGAACAGAATGACTCTAAGTTACGATGGGCTTTTTCTAGGTCGGAATTTAGGCCCATTCTGGGTAGGTTATTACAGTTAGTATCAGAGCTTAGGTTACCCGATTACGAGGAGGCAATACATATAGGAGGCGTACTTGTTATTTTGAATAAGTGTTTTCAATTTTTTATTATTATATATGAGTATATATAAAGTATGTGTATCACTATAGGGTAGTATCTATAGGTCCATCTAGAAGAGGATTGTGTTGGAGATGCGAATTAAGGATCTTATGGCAAGTTAAACACTAGAGGGGGAGTGAATAGTGTTTTATTGAATTTATTAATTTTCTTGAAAACTTTTTAGATTAAACAAAACAATACACAAATCACAAATATTACCTGACACAGAATCTATCACAAAATGCATAAAGTAAAAATAAAAGCAGTAAAAGGAAAGTACACATTGGGGTTTTATAATGGTTTTGGACTCCCCTACATCTAGTCCCGCACAACACGGATTGATGTGGATTTTTATTCAACAATATCCAATTACAACCCTTGATTTCAGGGCTACATGGGCACACCCCAACTGATTCCAAGTACAGTGAGACTTAGTTGAATTATGGGCCATAACTTTATACCCAATCGATTTTCGGGGAACAATCGCACCTAGTCACTATAAACGGGACAAGATCACACCCTTCCCTAATCAGTTTTTGTAGTATTGACTTGACAGGACTTGAACTTAAGATCTTCGATTACAAACAGCCTATAACTCTTGAGTAGCACTTGAATTCAAAGAGATTTTGATTTAGAATTGAAAGAGAAGAAGAATGATATGATTTTTTTTATTGAAATCGGCATAGTATTAGTGGAGGAAGTTAAGAAATTAAGTATAATAATGCTGTAATGTTAAGAGAGGAAGAAGAAGCAGAAAAGTTATTAAAAAATTCAAATTATGGAAGGTATTTATAGGTTTCCAACAGTCATAACCTTTCAAAAAAGGTTTGAATACAAAAGAAACTTCTTTTCAAAAATTAAAAAATAAACTAACAGCTAGTTTGTCGACATAGCAATTTTCATACGTCGATATATGCTAGTATAAAATCAAATGTTGAATTTTAAAACAAAGTAGATAATGTTTAAATAAATTATGACGAATCCAGGGTTAAAACAAATTGTATTCCTATATATTAAAGCACTTTATTCAAAGTAAATTATATTTTAAAAATTCATATGAAGATGTAATAAAAATGTTTAAGAAACTAAATATAAAATGATATAAAGTACAAATAAAAAAGTATGAATATATTAAAACTTAATATAAATACGAAAGTTGAAAAACATTATTGGTTTTGAAACTAGTAATAAATTTTAAGTACAACTTAAGTTAAAAATCTATTAAGAATAAGTTTGAAAATAAAACAAATTTCAAGGGTTAAAAATATTTCTTAAAATAAACAAATATATATTTATAAATAAGGAAGTAATTTTGAAATCATTTGAAAACTAGATTTAAAATCAAGTAAATAAATTTGAAATTATTTTGAAAGGAAGTTTGAAATCAAGGTTAAATTTAAAATCAAAATTCAAACTTGAAATTAGAATCAAGTGCTAACCAGAATTTCTAGACACATTTAATCTATAATTCTTGAAATCTTGATTTCTTGATACTTATAAGTATTGAAACTTGAACTCTTCTGTTTAAAATTTTGATTCTCTGAACTGTACATATTTCAATAATAAATATCTACGTAGATTTCCTGTATATACACACGTGCGCACACACACACACACACACAGATATATATATATATATATATATACATATATTCTAGAAAATGGTGTTAGTATATATTTTATAATAATAATAATAATAGTTGAATTTTTTTAGAAATAAGGTTGTTGTCATCAAAACCATCATCATCAATGTCTCAATCTCTAACCGATTTACCTTAACTTCTAAAATACCCTAGAAACCATATAGTAATTTAGCGACTTCCTTATCAACTTAGATATCTCTAAACACATTATGGTTGTAAGGACCACAAGGTTAGAAAAGTGGAAAGGATCTGAACTCCTTATTTATTAGGACAAATTGGTGACTTAATTATCATTTGAATGGAGGATAAGGTAGAAACAAAAGAAAGGATTAGAATAGGTACTCACGGGGATAACCAGTAATAAGGGAAAATTTATGTCCATTGCATAATAATATCTTGAGTTTTAAGAAAAGAAATAAGTACAAATTTTGTTAAACGGTACAAACATTCATAATAATAAATGTGGAAATTCAATTTTTGAAAGGACACTAAATGATTAATAAGTGAATGAATATTGGAAATGGGAAATATTAATGGAGTAACTAAGACCAATTATGCGAAGTTATAAATATTTGACTTTGAATTAGATAATAAATGTCCATAAGAGCAAGCACTACTTAAAAGGGTTAAAATGGGCATAAAAGACATTTCTAAGGCAGCTATTAGGAATGCTAAAAGAAGGAATAATAGGAATACAGAAGGAAGAAGTTAAGATAAGAAATAGGCTTCTGTGAAGAAGTGGATATCATTTTTTTCTTGACAAGAGAGTAGGAAGAATAGGAAAGGTTGAAGGAAAAGAATAAATATGTTTTTTCAAATTGGCAAAAAGCTTGCTAGAAAACCTACAAAAATGATTTTAGATATATCACAAAATTATTTTGTAAAACGAAAATTTAAAGTGACTGTGGAACATTTCATTAATAGGCTCAAGTCATGTAATAATTCCTTTCATAAAGAAATTAGAAATATGATTTTTGAGAACATAAATGATTTGGAGAAATTTGAAAGGTTTACTGTTTCTTCCGTTAGACAAACTATAAACACAAATTTAGAGAAAACAAAAGATGAAATTTTTAAAAGAATAAAAGGTTAACAAAAAACCAATAACTACAAAAGTTTACATTTATGAGCTTTAATAGAAAGAGATGTAAGTTCCTTAAAAAGCGACAAACAATGAAAATCTTAATGACAATTTACTACTTGTTAAAGTTTCCATGTAACAGCTTCTAAAATTTGAATATTTATAAGTTTTTACAGTTTTCTTGTTTTACCCATATTTTATACGTTAAGTATCACATAAAATAAATAAATCTATAAAGTTCTTTCCTTTAAGACTTGGCAGTGGTTGTGATTATGAATGTGATATCTTTTTGAGAATTAATTGGGTAGAGTAGGAAATATAGAAAAACAGGCAAGATATGCTCATTTGCAAATGCGGAGAAGAATTATTAGAATAAGGGAAGTACTATAATAGTTTACATTTTCCTTATAACAATGGACTTTTTTGCGAGGAGTAACAGGAAAAGGATAGAAGTTACCATTAATTACTCTATATAAATAAATTTTGAAAAGCATCTTTGGAGATAAAATGAATGGTTTTTAAAAGAAACATTCATGGATAATATAAGTCTTTCAAAATTCAAAACACAGATTCGTGAGAAATTAAAAATACACATAGCAATAAAAGTTCTAATATATGTAAAGAAGTTTTCAAACTTTATTGCCAAAAGATATATAGATCTTGAATAATCGTTCATTGTTACAACTAAAAGCTCTTCAATAGATCACATCAGAAAGAAAGTCTTGTTTATTCCACGATGTAACCAATTTAGTTATGTTCCCCCGATCTCCAGCCTCTTCTCGGCCTCAATTGGCATGCTTGTCATATCGAGAAGCAAAAAAGTTCGGATGCAAACATAGTAGCCAGCAAGAATCTAACATAAGCTCATGCTATTACTGAAATTACACTTGATAAGCCTCTTTCATCTTAGATAAAAGTTTGCATTTATGATCATGATATGTTAGTTGATGTGAAATACAAGTGGAAGCCGGACATATATGCAACATGCAAGCCTTTTGGTTATGAAAATGAGTCATGTAAGGTAGACGGTCCAGTCTGATTAAAGATTCTGCTTCCTAGACCCAAGCCATGATTTGTGTTCCCAAGAACAAAGTCATTGTTCCTCCTTCAGTCTCCTTGGTTAGTATTTCGGGTCCTACTCCAGGTCCTTTGGATGGTGAGGTAGCTATGGACAAGCCATAATTTATTTGGATTGATGAAGAACAAGGTTATAGCAACACATGGACAAGAAGATGAGATTAGATTTGAGTAATTCCTATTACAAGTTTGTTGGTGAGGAATGAGAGTATAGAAGGATATTTTACTACTGAATTAGAGATGATTTAATACCGTGGAAAGAAGGCAGGAATGGTAAGAAGAATGAGAAGATATTGTGACACGACCCAAACTCGCCTTTACAGAAAAGCCCGGATTGAGTTGAGAACACGACAAATCAGAATAAAACAGAAGAACTTTTCATTTCTTATTACAACAATTACATCAGAGTACAAGAATATAACAGAGTATGAATAAATAACATACATTTGATAAATATTAGAGGTTCAAATTACAAAGTAGCTGAAAAATAATACATAACACAACTGAAAGAAATACTCGGATACAGAGCTTTCCGAATATAGTTCCAGCTGTATATCCAGGATGTTGTGAATATAATATCTGCAAAACCAAAACTACTAGCTGCCCGTGTGGAAAATAGTGGCACCCAGAGTTTATGTTAAAACAATAAACTCCAGGTCGGTCATATGACTGGTGTGAGAACTAAAACAGTTATTAATTTGATTTTAAAGTTAGGTATATCAAGGGACCACGCCGTATGACACGGAACGGGTTTACCCCCAAGAATACTAGTGCATAAAACAAACAGCGCAATGCGAATTAAAGTAAATGAAGCTATTATAAGAGTCAGGTCCCATCACATAATGCAACGCAAGCCGGAGGATAGAGTTTTACCTTATAATAGCCAAATATTGCTAGGTACGTGAAATTTTATCTTTTATTATTATTATAAGTGAAGAAATCAACTTCGAATATAAATGTATCAATCATAGGCGGCATGGGTACCATCTATTATGTCCCCATACTAGGCTCTACAGTCAAAACTGAAATGTCATGTATTGGAAATTGGATTTCTTTCATGAGTCGAGGAAAGGGATGTACTTCTCGCCGGCTTTGAGACACTCCAGCAAATGCCCTAGGGTTCCCCGCAGTGAACCCTTGGATCCTCCAAGGCCGGTCCTCTCTTACGTTTGAGGATTAGTTATTCCTGAACACATGTTTCCTGGACCTCTAGGACCTATCCATCTGCTCCGTAGTAACCGATATATCTGAGGCGCCTCGCAATCAATCATCCACATAGGTAAAAATATAATAAATGTCTGGGCTCCATACCATGACACCACCCATAGCTACAAAGAAACGTCATGTCCTCCTTATGTCCTTTATCCCGTTTTTGACTCATACCGAGGTGTGAGGCTCGCGAATTAAAGCTACACACAAAGCTATGACCTATAAGGCCATGCTTTGATCATCAACCACAAGACTCTGCTTTTCAATAGAAGCCTTGATCATTTGAATCTCAGCATGCCACACTTACAATTCACGCCAAGCAACTGATGTCTGTCGATATATAACCTCTGAGCTCGTACGTCATAGAGAAAGGTGTTAAGCAAGAGAATAAATTCTCCGCCACCAAACAGATATATATTTAATAGAGATCAATCAACAAAGAATAAAATCCAATGTCAGACACACATCCATTTAATAGTCCGTTCTAGGTCTGAACGAAACCGGAGGCACCTTATTCCTCGTCCCGTGTCCAATACAGGAGAAAGGTCCTCGCATATCCGGTCGATCTCCCAAGTATGTCTAAACGATCACCACTTATTACCTTGTCTTGGGTGTATAGCCCAATCAAGACATCGGTAATCATTCAAACGATGTGAAGATCTCCGGTCTTTAACCACCGTCTTCATCGTCAAATCGGTTATTCAAAATGGGTCTGATCCCGACCTTTCTAAATAACTCGCGTATTTTAAAATCAAGTGCTATAAAACACAACATACGCCTCATTCCAATTCGGAATATTCTTTTATTTAAATATTCATATCCTTTGGGAAAGGTTCCATTAATTTTATCAAAGATAAGTCCTTTAAATTTATTCTTTAATCTTCCTTTGGATATTTATTCAAACCAAATTAAGGTTTATCCAAACTAGTCGGGATTAGCGCACCTTACCGAAGTAATCATTTGTTTAATTTCCCAATCCCAACCTATTCATCCCATGGAGCAAAACTGATAATACTCCATATCTAACACTACGGTGTTACCGGTAAATTTAATTACCATTTCACGTTCAAATCTAATTAAAGGTTTAACCATCGCATGGAGCAAAATTGGTGATACTCCACTCTCGATCATTTCCCAAATTTGATAATTTAAATTATCACATTCGCATTCCAATCTAATTAAATATTCATTAAATCTCCACCCAGTTTTAATCTTCCCAAAAATCGATATTAATGATTATTTAACTTTGGAAACACAGACATGCCGCATCGATAATCTACACCGTACTATTGATTTCTGCCGATATATAACCTCTAAGCTTGTACGTCTTAGAGAAGGGTGTTAAGGAAGAGAATAAATTCTCCGCCACCAATCAAATGTATATTTAGCAGAGATCAACCATACAGTTCGAAATACATGTTAGACATGTAATCATGTCTTTAACTGGGTTAAAGAACTAATGTCATTTAAAACACAGGTTTACGATAAACACAAAAATCACATTCCATTAATTATGGAATCTTCATGGAAAACAGATCAATATATAATTGATATCAATTTCCGTATACAACTAATAATATAACTAGAATAACGATAAAGCCTTTTAAATTACCTATATATTAACAGTCTTCCTCCACAGAAGCTCACTTTGATTATTACTAAATCGAACTCCATTCAATCCCAATTCAATTACTTTGGAAAATTTCCATTAAATCTTAATAAAAGTTTTATAAATTCGAAATCAGCTCTTTATTGTTAATCGGGTTAAAGAAAAAGTGTTATTTAAAACACCGTTCATTATAAACCCAAAAATCCAATTCTTAATTCAATTCCAATTAAATATTAATTAATTGGAAAACTTCAAAAAATCTTAATTAAAATTTATTCTTTTCTCAACTGGGTTTAAGAACAGTGTTAAAGAAGACACCATTCACGCCAAACCCAAAATCCAATTTGATATTAAATACAAGGCTCTAAATAGAATTTATATTGGCTTATATTCAATATAAAATTTTGAAACCACAAGTATCGTATTGGAAATAATGATATAAAATATATCTTCCAAATTTCCATGACAATATCTGTATAATCACGGAATCCATATCGAAATATTCCGAAGATTATTTCCATTCCAAATCCATTCCAATTTGTTCGTTGGAAATTTCTAGTTATATTAAAATCATTCACATATCCAATTTATTTTATTTAAAAATTATTGGATTTCAAATCTACTTAATAACTAGTTCATTTTGATAAAAATATATTTTTATCTTTACAAATGTAATAACCCGGAAATGCGAGCCAATTTGAAATTTTTATTTTGGCAATTTTAGCGAATTTTGAATATTTAAAATAGATTATTTTAAATAATATCGACGAGAAATTTATTTTGAATATAATTAGAACGTATATGTTATATACGTCATCGTTAGAATATAAATATTTATATATGATTATAAATAGGAATAGAAAATGGCGCGTTAGTTCGATAATTCGATTTCAAAATTCAATTGAACGTACCGGGTGCAAAACAATCCGGATTTTAGTGAAACCAAAAACATTAGGATCTAATTGAGAATATCTTTCCAACGAATCCGAAAAATCTAAATTTCATAGCGGGAATCAAAAGATATGTCCAGTTGAAAATTCTGAATAGTCGCTATGGAATTCAGGCCCTTAAAAATGGGAATTTTGCAAACGACCTCGGAATTCGACGAAACCACTTTTGTTGGGTCCGTGATGTCAAGTTATTTCTAGATTCCAAATTTCATAATTTTTCGATTCAATATGTGAGCGTGGCAAAGGAAAACGCGTTTGACCAGTTTTAGTTGATTTTAATCGACTGGAAAATGGCCATTTTTCCAACGATCTCAGAATTCGACGAAACTAGTTTTGTTAGGACCGTATCGTCAATACGAAGCCAGAAAATATTTTTCCGGAATTTTTCAAGTTAGTATGCGACCCCGGTAAATTGAAATGCGCGTTCAAATTCAATATATAGAGTTATATGTTGATTTTAACAGAAACAGATAGTAACGATCGAATCAGCTTACGATACATATCCCATTATGTTCGGAATGGGGATAATTAGCTATGGACGACAGGCGGTGGGCCTCGTTTCGAGGTCGAAATAAAAAGTCAACTTTTAGAATTAAAAAATTAAATAAATAAAACAAAATAAAAATTCCCCCTTTCTCTCCTACATCCTCTCTGCCCCCCCCCCCCCCGGTTCAGTTCCTATTCAATTAGAAAAAAAAGGAAAAGAGGGCGACCGGGGGGCGGAGCGCCGCCCCACCATCCACCGCGCCGCCGCTTCAGGTGGCGCGCCCACCACAAAGCCCCCCTTCTCGTGCCAGAGCACGATTCCTCCCCCCCCCCCCCCCGAAACCCCCTGCCTCGCAACACAGCCCCCCCCCCCCCGGTCACCGAAAAACCGACCCGAGCTACCCCTTCCCCCTCTGCCTCGACCGACGCGAGCTACCCCCCCACCCTCTCTCCAGTTTTCATCTGTAAGTTTTTATTTTTACTTTATTTTATTCTTTTTCATTTTTTCCTTTTCTGCTTTTACTTTAAATTCGATTTTAGTTAAGTTAGGATTTTTTTTAAATTAGTTAAGTTAGGATTTTTAAATTAGAAAGTTCGAATTTTTAAAATGGAAAGTTTGAATTTTTATAAAGGAAAAGTTAGGATTTTTAATAATAGAAAGGTTGAATTTTTAACAATGAAAAGACGATATTTTTAATATTGAAAAGGCGATATTTTTAGTATTGAAAAGGCGATATTTTTAATATTGAAAAGGCGATATTTTTCATATTGAAAAGGTGATATTTTTATACAATGAAGAGTTATATTTTTATAACATGGAAGTTTATATATTGAATAGAGAAGTAAAAATTCGATTTTTATATATTGAATAGCGAAGTAAAAATTCGATTTTTATATATTGAATAGCGAAGTAAAAATTCGATTTTTATATATTGAATAGCAATATAAAAATGTGATTTTTTATATGTGTAGTGAATATGGGCAGCGAAAGTGACAAAAGGCGAGAACGATGAAGATTTCTCTAAATGAAGTGTCATGGAATTGGGATAGCTATTGGTGAGAATTTCTCACTCTTCAATTTCTTTTCTAGTTATATATGTATACTAGGATGCAGACGGTGTTTAGTAGCACCCGACACCCGTCATCCACAGACCATGGATGGCTTGTTTGTTTAATTGTTTGGTTGTGTAGTTGGTTAGATTATTTGGTTTGAATTGAACTGTTTGGTGAAATGAAATTGATTTGATTGATGTGTGAATGGCGTGGGCCTTCACTAGACCGGGGATAAGGCTAGGCCTTGTCCCGTTTCTAGTATCGTGCCGTTATGCCGCCGAAATTTTCTAAAATATGTTAGGAAAATAAAAATATCATTCTTATTGTGTAAATGAACTGAATAGAAATTCATGTGTTGAAATAAAATATTTTATCGTTAAAAATATAATTTTTAACGTGGGAGTGGATAAAATAAAATATTCATTTACAAACCGGACGGTTTGTTTATGTACACCTATTTGAAGGACATTGATTGGGACGATAAATTTTACACATCGCCCAACTGCACAAATAAAATCTGTATTTGATTGCTTGAAAACCCCACATGGGTGTTGGAATAAAATACGGCATACACTAATCCCAATAATTAGTTGTATGTCGATCGATGGATCGAAAGGCTTTTATAAGCGTTAGATATCTATATTTGATGCTTATACAGTGTAGTGCACTTTGGATGATCGTTGATTATTTATCGTTACTATTATATACATTTGTTGTATGGAATCCATATAATTAACTTTATATGGTGATTGATTGGGCCTCATTCCAATGTAAAAAAAAATATTATAAAATAAAGGTTCATGTGTTGACGGTACTCATCCGTTGAGATTAGTCATGTGGTGAACGAAATATTTTAATAATAAAATTTACATCTTTAATATTATAAAATAAAGGTTCATGTGTTGACAGTACTCATTCGTTGAGATTAGTCATGTGTTGAACGAAATATTTTAACAATAGAATTTACATCTTTATCACATATAAAATTAGAAACTAACTGGAAAATAGATAAGATGAGTGGTCTCCTGGATATTAATCTGATGTTGGTTTCGGCCTTCGGGGTGAATATTCAGGGAATCGTTCTCTTACTAATTTACGGTTGGAGTCTGATTTTAAATCAAACGATAGATACCAATTTTTTTATAAAATATATTAAATAACAAAAATAGTCAGACGTGGAAAGTACTCATTCGTTAGGATTAGTCACGTATTGACAAAAATATAGATTCATTTGTCGAATAGAATAATGGAATTATTGAAATATATAAAGCCGTGTTGATTAGAGATGCGCTATTTTGATGCGAACGATATTTATGTCGATTATATTCGTATTTAAATTGAATTGAAATTTGAATTGAATTGAAAAGAAAATGAATATGAATTGAATTTGATTTGAATAGAAAACGAAGTGAATTTGATTTGAATAGAAAACGAATTTGATTTGAACTGAATAGGAAAACGAGTTTGAATTGAATTGAAAAGACAACGAATTTGATTTGAATTGAAAATGAATTCGAATTGAATTGAATAGAAAACCAATTTAGAATTGAAATGAATTGAAAATAAAACGAATTTGAAATGAATTGAATATAAAACGAATTCGAAATGAATTGAATATAAAACGAATTCGAAATGAATTGAATATAAAACGAATTCAAAATGAATTGCATATACAACGAATTTGAATTGAATGTATAACGAATTTGAAATGAATTGCATATACAACGAATTTGAATTGAATTGAAAATGAATTCGAATTGAATTGAAAACGAATTGAATTGAATTGAAATTTGAATTGAATAGAAATGAATTTTAAAACGAATTTATAAGGAAAAATTCAATTTTGATTTGAATTGAAATGGAAGTTGAAATGGTTTTTGAAACGAATTTAAAACTATTTATAAAACTTCGTTTTAAATAGAAATCGGCGAAATATATATAATATATATATATTATATATATAATGGCCTGAATAGAACGCGCCGCGCCGCGGCAGTTCGCGAATTTCGACCATTAACTTCGAACGGACATTACGGGAGATCCGACCGTCGGATTCTCCTAAAACCGGAACCGTTAGGTTCGTATCGAAAAGAGATTTCTAACGAATATTAGAAATTTGAAATCTAACAGTTGGATTTGGAGATACGTCCAAATCAAATTTGGAAAAGGTCGCTGTGAGTGCAGTTCGATGGCCGTTGATGGAAATCGACTGTACGGGCCTTGATAAAATTATTAAAAATATCAATAATTTGTGTAAAATCATAAGAAATGATTTGGGAAAAATTGGGATGAAAAACTCCACATTTGAAAAGATAAAAATAGATTTTTATCGAAATGAACTAGTTTTGAACTGAAATTAAAACCCATTTATTTTTAAATAAATAAATTGGATTTGAAAGGGGTTTAAATAGAACTGATTCATGGGTTTATCGTGAACTGTGTTTTAAATAACACTTGTTCTTTAACCCGATAATAAATAGAATGTGATTTGGGTTTGTCGTGAACTGTGTTTTAAATGACACTAGTTCTTTAACCCAGTAAAAGGAGTTTTAATGAATCTACAATTAGAGTGAAATGTGAATTGATAATTTAAATTATCAAATTAGGAAAATGAGCGAGAATGGAGTATCACCAGTTTTGCTCCAAAGCGATAGTTAAATCTTTAATTAGATTTGAACGTGAAATGGTATTAATTTTACCGACAACACCATGGTGTTAGATATGGATTATTACCAGTTTTGCTTCATGGGATGAATCGGTTGGGATTGGGAAATAAAATAAATAATTACTTCGATATGGTTCGCTAATCTCGACTAGTTTGGAAAACCATAATTTGGTTTGAAATGACATCTAAAGGAAGATTCCAGAATAAATTTTAAAGAATTTATCTTGGATAAAATTAATGGGAACCTTTCCCTAAGAATGTGAAATTTAGAAACTAGCTGTAGGTTAGTTAAAAAGAATGGTTTCCTGGATATTGATCTGATGTTGGTTTCGGCCTTCGGGGATAATAGTTGGGAAATTTCTCTCTTACTGATTTATGGCTAGTGACTAATGGTTGGAATGAGGCGTAGGTTGTGTTTGTGTAACATTTATTTTTAATATACGCGGGTTGTTCGGAAAGGCCGGGTTTATACCCATTCTGAATAACCGATTCGACGATATGTCGAAGATGAAGACGGTGGTTGAAGACCGGAAGTCTTCACAACGTTTGGGTGATTACTGATGATCTTGATTGGGCTGTACACCCAAGATGAGGGAATCAGTTGGTGGTCGTCCAGACGTACCTTGAGATCGAAGGATATGCGAGGAAAGTGCCTCCGGTTTCATTCAGACCCAGAACGAACTTGTAAATGGATTGTGTGTCTGACATTGGATTTTATTCTGTGTTGATTAATTTCTGTTAAATATATATCTGTTTGGCAGCAGAGAATTTATTCTCTTGCTTAACGCCCTTCTCTGAGACGTACGAGCTTAGAGGTTATATATCGATAGATATCAATCGCATGGCATGAATTTCCTGTGTGGCACGCTGAGTTGCATGGATCAAGGCTTCTGTTGAAAAGAAAAGTCTTGTGGTTGATGATCAAAGCACGGCCTACGTGGCAGCTTTGTGTATAACGTGAATTCGCGAGCCTCACACCTCGGTATGAGTTAAAAACGGGATACGGACCGTTGGGAGAACACGACGTTTCTTTCTAGCTTTGGTGGTGTCAGTGACTTACCAGCCCTGACATTTATATACTTTTCACCTTTGTGGTTGTTGGATGCGAGGCGCCTCGATATTAGGTCTGTAAGGACCGGGAAACGTGTGTTTAGGAATTGCCAATCCTCAAACGTAAGAGAGGACCGGCCCAACCGATCCAGGGTTACCTAGAGTGTGTAGTCCTGAGGCATTTGCTAGAGTGTCACGAAGCGGAGAGGAGCTTGGCCCTTGCCTCGACTCATGACGGAAATCCAATTTCCAATACGTGCATTTCGGTTTTAATTGTAGAACTAGTATGGCGACATAGTGGTATGGGGCATTCATGCCGCCTATGATTTATATTTATGATTGAAATTGTTTTGACACTATACATTTATTATAGTATCAAATGATTTGTTTTAAACGTACCAAGCATGTTTGGCTGTTATAAGGTAAAACCCTATACTCTGGCTTGCGTTGCGTTGTGTGATGGGACGTGGGTCTTATAATAGCTTCATTTTTCGTAAAAGCATTGCGCTGTTTATCCTATGCACTAGTATTCTTGGGAGGAAACCCGTTCCGTGTTATACGGCGTGGTCCCTTGAATTTCTCTCTTTTAAAGTAAAGTTTCAAATAACTGTTTTAGTTCTCACACCAGTCACATGACTGACCTGGAGTTTATTGTTTTAACCTAAACTCTGGGTGCCCTTATTTTCGTCACGGGCAGCTAGTAGTTTTGGTTTTGCAGATTTATATTCACAGGATCCTGATTTACAGCTGGAACGATGCTCGGAAAGCTCTGTATCCGTGTACTACTTTCAGTTGTGCTTTGTATTATTTTTCCGCTGCAGTACTGTATTTAAATCTATGATATTTATCGAATGTAATTTATTCATTTATACTCTGTATATTCTTGTATCTGATGGAATTATTGTAATAGCAATGAAATGTTCTTCCGTCTGCGTTCTGATTTGTCTTGTCCTCACAGTAATTCGTTCTTTCTCATCTATTCGGAGACCGGGGAAGTTCGGGTCGCTTCATTTGGTATCAGAGCTTTGGTTTACAGAGCTCGAGAACAAGACACATTAGAACCATACGAAAGAATTCATCAGATATTGGATTAGTAATATCCAATTAGAATGACTCGTTAGAGATAGGATCAGTAGTATCCTAGAACGAGTGTGAAGAGTATATTTTTCAATTGAAAACAATTTTGTTTTGAAAATTTAAATCAATTCTACGTATTTGATTATTTATTTATTTTGAATTTGGACAATCGAGTATGTAAAGGTTTTGCATATACGCGTCATGAACGTATATTCGAAGTTTTAATATACTAGATAGATATAGAATCACACTCTAGTCGCTCGGAGATGATTTTGATGATGGAGCTCCATCACCAATATTTATGTTCGTGTTTCGAAGGTATGATATCTATATATTTCCATTAGACTGGTGTGAGAACCAAAACTAATATAGATAGGTTTATTGTTGTGAATTGGCATCAAAAACATGATTTCCAGTATACATATCAAAATTATGAATTTGAAACGTTAATTCACTAATTGATTGATGTTTGTGATGTTTGGTTATTTGTTTGATAATTTTGAACCATTATGCCTAATTGAACCAAATATTGAATTATATTGAAAATTGGTCACATTTGCTTGCATATACAAGTACTTACATTGAACAGGTCATAGCAAGGAGGCTAGAGCAGAGAATAAAATTTTTTTGCCCGACAAATAGGTACATGTTTACCATAACTTACTGTTTTGTTTAGGTGATGATGATTTTATGAGCCTATTGGCTAGCCGCTTGGCTTTTTCTTTTTCTTTTTGAGATCAGAAGGCCTGTATGGAAATTTCGGGATTTTCCCGTGCTCCCCGTACAAAGGAAGTTATGGCGAAATTTTTCAAAAATTCCGGGTGTTAGCCAAATTTTTGAAGAATTTGGAAATTCTCAGAAACTGAAAAGTTAGAGAATGGAAGCCAGATCAAACGTAGAGTTGATTAATCAAACCACTTTCGACTTTGTTCCTTTTCGGGGACGAAAAGTTTTAAGTGGGGGAGATTGTAATAACCCGGAAATGCGAGCCAGTTTGAAATTTTTATTTTGGCAATTTTAGCGAATTTTGAATATTTAAAATAGATTATTTTAAATAATATCGACGAGAAATTTATTTTGAATATAATTAGAACGTATATATTGTATACGTCGTCGTTAGAATATAAATATTTATATATGATTATAAATAGGAATAGAAAATGGAGCGGTAGTTTGATAATTCGATTTCAAATTTCAATTGAACGTACCGGGTGCAAAACAATCCGGATTTTAGTGAAACCAAAAACATTAGGATCTAATTGAGAATATCTTTCCAATGAATCCGAAAAATCGAAATTTCATAGCGGGAATCAAAAGACATGTCCAGTTGAAAATTCTGAATAGTCGTTATGGAATTCAGGCCCTTAAAAATGGGAATTTTGCAAACGACCTCGAAATTCGACGAAACCACTTTTGTTGGGTCCGTGATGTCAAGTTATTGCTAGATTCCAAATTTCATAATTTTTCGATTCAATATGTGAGTGTGGCAAAGGAAAACGCGTTTGACCAGTTTTAGTTGATTTTAATCGACTGGAAAATGGCCATTTTTCCAACGGTCTCAGAATTCGAAGAAACTAGTTTTATTAGGACCGTATCGTCAATACGAAGCCAGAAAATATTTTTCTGGAAATTTTCAAGTTAGTATGCGACCCTGGTAAATTGAAATGTAGGTTCAAATTCAATATATAGAGTTATATGTTGATTTTAATGGAAACAGATAGTAACGATCGAATCGGCTTATGATACATATCCCATTGTGTTCGGAATGGGGGTAATTAGCTATGGACGACAGGCGGTGGGCCTCGTTTCGAGGTCAAATAAAAAGTCAACTTTTAGAATTAAAAAATTAAATAAATAAATAAAAAATTCCCCCTTTCTCTCCTACATCCTCTCTGCCCCCCCCCCCCCCCGTTCAGTTCCTATTCAATTAGAAAAAAAGGAAAAGAGGGCGACAGGGGGGCGGAGCGCCGCCCTACCATCCACCGCGTCGCCGCTTCAGGTGGCGCGCCCACCACAAAGCCCCCCCTTCTCGCGCCAGAGCGCGATTCCTTCCTCCCTCCCCCGAAACCTCCTGCCTCGTGACACAGCCCCCCCCCCCCCCCCCCCGGCCACCCAAAAACCGATGCGAGCTACCCCTCCCCCCTCTGCCTCGACCGACGCGAGCTACCCCCCCTCTCTCCAGTTTTCATCTGTAAGTTTTTATTTTTTATTTTACTCTTTTTCTTTTTTTCCTTTTCTGCTTTTACTTTAAATTCGATTTTAGTTAAGTTAGGATTTTTTTAAATTAGTTAAGTTAGGATTTTTAAATTAGAAAGTTCGAATTTTTAAAATGGAAAGTTAGAATTTTTATAAAGGAAAAGTTAGGATTTTTAATAATAGAAAGGTCGAATTTTTAACAATGAAAAGACGATATTTTTAATATTGAAAAGGCGATATTTTTAATACTGAAAAGGCGATATTTTTAATATTGAAAAGGCGATATTTTTCATATTGAAAAGGCGATATTTTTATAAGATGAAAAGTTATATTTTTATAACATGGAAGTTTATATATTGAATAGCGAAGTAAAAATTCGATTTTTATATATTGAATAGCAAAGTAAAAATTCGATTTTTATATATTGAATAGCGAAGTAAAAAATCGATTTTTATATATTGAATAGCAATATAAAAATGTGATTTTTTATATGTGTAGTGAATACGGGCAGCGAAAGTGAAAAAAGGCGAGAACGATGAAGATTTCTCTAAATGAAGTGTCATGGAATTGGGATAGCTATTAGTGAGAATTTCTCACTCTTCAATTTCTTTTCTAGTTATATATGTATACTAGGATGCAGACGGTGTTTAGTAGCACCCGACACCCGTCATCCACAGACCATGGATGGCTTGTCTGTTTAATTGTTTGGTTGTGTAGTTGGTTAGATTATTTGGTTTGAATTGAACTGTTTGGTGAAATGAAATTGATTTGATTGATGTGTGAATGGCGTGGGCCTTCACTAGACCGGGGATAAGGCTAGGCCTTGTCCCGTTTCTAGTATTGTGCCGTTATGCCGCCGAAATTTTCTAAAATATGTTAGGAAAATAAAAATATCATTCTTATTGTGTAAATGAACTGAATAGAAATTCATGTATTGAAATAAAATATTTTATCGTTAAAAATATAATTTTTAACGTGGGAGTGGATAAAATAAAATATTCATTTACAAACCGGATGGTTTGTTTATGTACACCTATTTGAAGGACATTGATTGGGACGATAAATTTTACACATCGCCCAACTGCACAAATAAAATCTGTGTTTGATTGCTTGAAAACCCCACACGGGTGTTGGGATAAAATACGGCATACACTAATCCCAATAATTAGTTGTATGTCGATCGATGGATCGAAAGGCTGTTATAAGCGTTAGATATCTATATTTGATGCTTATACAGTGTAGTGCACTTTGGATGATCGTTGATTATTTATCGTTGCTATTATATACATTTGTTGTATGTAATCCATAAAATTAACTTTATATGGTGATTGATTGGGCCTCATTCCAATGTAAAAAAAATATATTATAAAATAAAGGTTCATGTGTTGACAATACTCATCCGTTGAGATTAGTCATGTGGTGAACGAAATATTTTAATAATAAAATTTACATCCTTAATATTATAAAATAAAGGTTTACGTGTTGACAGTACTCATTCGTTGAGATTAGTCATGTGTTGAACGAAATATTTTAACAATAGAATTTACATCTTTATCACATATAAAATTAGAAACTAACTGGAAAATAGATAAGATGAGTGGTCTCCTGGATATTAATCTGATGTTGGTTTCGGCCTTCGGGGTTAATATTCAGGGAATCGTTCTCTTACTAATTTACGGTTGGAGTCTGATTTTAAATCAAACGATAGATACCAAAATTTTTATAAAATATATTAAATAACAAAAATAGTCAGACGTGGACAGTACTCATTCGTTAGGATTTGTCACGTGTTGACAAAAATATAGATTCATTTGTCGAATAGAATAATGGAATTATTGAAATATATAAAGCCGTGTTGATTAGAGATGCGCTATTTTGACGCGAACGATATTTATGTCGATTATATTCGTATTTAAATTGAATTGAAATTTGAATTGAATTAAAAAGAAAACGAATATGAATTGAAAAGAAAACGAATATGAATTGAATTTGATTTGAATAGAAAACGAATTGAATTTGATTTGAATAGAAAACGAATTTGATTCGAATTGAATAGGAAAACGAGTTTGAATTGAATTGAAAAGACAACGAATTTGATTTGAATTGAAAATGAATTCGAATTGAATTGAGTAGAAAACCAATTTAGAATTGAAATGAATTGAATATAAAACGAATTTGAAATGAATTGAATATAAGACGAATTCGAAATGAGTTGAATATAAAACGAATTCGAAATGAATTGAATATAAAACGAATTCAAAATGAATTGCATATACAACGAATTTGAATTGAATATAAAACGAATTCGAAATGAATTGCATATACAACGAATTTGAATTGAATTGAAAACGAATTTGAATTGAATTGAAAACGAATTGAATTGAATTCAAATTGAATTGAATTGAAATGAATTTTAAAACGAATTTATAAGGAAAAATTCAATTTTGATTTGAATTGAAATGGAAGTTGAAATGGTTTTTGAAACGAATTTAAAACTATTTATAAAACTTCGTTTTAAATAGAAAGCGACGAAATATATATAATATACATATATTATATATATAATGGCCTGAATAGAACGCCCCGCGCCGCGGTAGTTCGTGAATTTCGACCATTAACTTCGAACGGACATTACGGGAGATCCGACCGTCGGATTCTCCTAAAACCGGAACCGTTGGGTTCGTATCGAAAAGAGCTTTCTAACGATTATTAGAAATTTGAAATCTAATGGTTGGATTTGGAGATACGTCCAAATAAAATTTGGAAAAGGTCGCTGTGAGTGCAGTTCGATGGCCGTTGATGGAAATCGACTGTACGGGCCTTGATAAAATTATAAAAAATATCAATAATTTGTGTAAAATCATAAGAAATGATTTGGGAAAAATTGGGATGAAAAACTCCACATTTGAAAAGATAAAAATAGATTTTTATCGAAATGAACTAGTTTTGAACTAAAATTAAAACCCATTTATTTTTAAATAAATAAATTGGATTTGAAAGGGGTTTAAATAGAACTGATTCATGGGTTTATCGTGAACTGTGTTTTAAATAACACTTGTTCTTTAACCCGATAATAAATAGAACGTGATTTGGGTTTGTCGTGAGCTGTGTTTTAAATGACACTAGTTCTTTAACCCAGTAAAAGGAGTCTTAATGAATCTGCAATTAGATTGAAATGTGAATTGATAATTTAAATTATCAAATTAGGAAAATGAGCGAGAATGGAGTATCACTAGTTTTGCTCCAAAGCGATAGTTAAATCTTTAATTAGATTTGAACGTGAAATGGTAATTAATTTTACCGACAACACCACGGTGTTAGATATGGAGTATTACCAGTTTTGCTTCATGGGATGAATAGGTTGGGATTGGAAAATAAAATAAATAATTACTTCGGTATGGTTCGCTAATCTCGACTAGTTTGGAAAACCATAATTTGGTTTGAAATGACATCTAAAGGAAGATTCCAAAATAAATTTTAAAGAATTTATCTTGGATAAAATTAATGGGAACCTTTCCCTAAGAATGTGAAATTTAGAAACTAGCTGTAGGTTAGTTAAAAAGAATGGTTTCCTGGATATTGATCTGATGTTGGTTTCGGCCTTCGGGGTTAATAGTTGGGAAATTGCTCTCTTACTGATTTACGGTTAGTTACTAATGATTGGAATGAGGCGTAGGTTGTGTTTGTGTAACATTTGTTTTTAATATACGCGGGTTGTTCGGAAAGGCTGGGTTCATACCCATTCTGAATAACCGATTCGACGATATGTCGAAGATGAAGACAGTGGTTGAAGACCGGAAGTCTTCACATCGTTTGGGTGATTACTGATGATCTTGATTGGGCTGTACACCCAAGATGAGGGAATCAGTTGGTGGTCGTCCAGACGTACCTGGAGATCGATGGATATGCGAGGAAAGTGCCTCCGGTTTCGTTCAGACCCAGAACGAACTTGTAAATGGATTGTGTGTCTGACATTGGATTTTATTCTGTGTTGATTGATTTCTGTTAAATATATATCTGTTTGGCGGCGGAGAATTTATTCTCTTTCTTAACGCCCTTCTCTGAGACGTACGAGCTTAGAGGTTATATATCGATAGATATCAATCGCATGGCATGAATTGCCTGTGTGGCACGCTGAGTTGCATGGATCAATGCTTCTGTTGAAAAGCAAAGTCTTGTGGTTGATGATCAAAGCACGGCCTACGTGGCAGCTTTGTGTATAACCTGAATTCGCGAGCCTCACACCTCGGTATGAGTTAAAAACGGGATACGGACCGTTGGGAGAACACGACGTTTCTTTCTAGCTTTGGTGGTGTCAGTGACTTACCAGCCCTGACATTTATATACTTTTCACCTTTGTGGTTTTTGGATGCGAGGCGCCTCGATATTAGGTCTGTAAGGACCGGGAAACGTGTGTTCAGGAATTGCCAATCCTCAAACGTAAGAGAGGACCGGCCCAACCGATCCAGAGTTACCCAGAGTGTGTAGTCCTGAGGCATTTGCTAGAGTGTCTCGAAGCGGAGAGGTGCTTGCCCCTTGCCTCGACTCATGACGGAAATCAAATTTCCAATACGTGCATTTCGGTTTTGATTGTAGAACTAGTATGGCGACATAGTGGTATGGGGCATTCATGCCGCCTATGATTTATATTTATGATTGAAATTGTTTTGACACTATACATTTATTATAGTATCAAATGATTTGTTTTAAACGTACCAAGCATGTTTGGCTGTTATAAGGTAAAACCCTATCCTCCGGCTTGCGTTGCATTGTGTGATGGGACGTGGGTCTTATAATAGCTTCATTTTTCGAAAAAGCATTGCGCTGTTTATCCTATGCACTAGTATTCTTGGGAGGAAACCCGTTCCGTGTTATACGGCGTGGTCCCTTGAATTACTCTCTTTTAAAGTAAAGTTTTAAATAACTGTTTTAGTTCTCACACCAGTCACATGACTGACCTGGAGTTTATTGTTTTAACCTAAACTCTGGGTGCCCTTATTTTCGACACGGGCAGCTAGTAGTTTTGGTTTTGCAGATTTATATTCACAGGATCCTGATTTACAGCTAGAACGATGCTCGGAAAGCTCTGTATCCGTGTACTACTTTCAGTTGTGCTTTGTATTGTTTTTCCGCTGCAGTACTGTATTTAAATCTATGATATTTATCGAATGTAATTTATTCATTTATACTCTGTATATTCTTGTATCTGATGGAATTGTTGTAATAGCAATGAAATGTTCTTCCGTCTGCGTTCTGATTTGTCTTGTCCTCACAGTAATTCGTTCTTTCTCATCTCTTCGGAGACCGGGGAAGTTTGGGTCGCTTCAACAAACGTGGAATTTTTCATCCCAATTGTTTTCAAATCATTTACTATGATTTTACACAAATTATCAATATTTTTAATAATTTTATTAAGGCCCTTTCAGTCGATTTCCATAAACGGTCATCGAACTGCACTTACAACGACCTTTTCCAAATTTGATTTGGACATAATTCCAAATCCATCCATTAGATTTCAAATCCCTTGTATTCATTGGAAAGCTCATTTCGATACGAACCCAACGGTTCTGGTTTTAGGAGAATCCGACGGCCGGATCTCCCGTAATGTCAATTCGAAGTCAATGGTCGAAACTCGCAAACGGTCACGGCGTGGTCATTCTATTCAGGCCATTAAATATATATAATATATATTATATATATTTCGTCGACTTCCATCTAAAACGTATTTTATAAATCGTTTTAAATTCGTTTTAAAAACGAATCCAACTTCATTTTCAATTTAAAACCAAAATTGAATATTCTATATCATTATAATATATAGATGATAATGTTTTCAAAATATCCGATTTTGAAATCATTTCCTTTTCGATATTCATTATAAGAATGAGTAAAATCGATATAAATATCGCTCGCGTGAAAATGGCGCAAATCTAAACAACACGGCTTCATATATTTCAATATTTTCATGTCCATCCCAAATCGGACATCAAAAACATATTTTGATCCATTTTTGAATATTATTTTAAAATATTCCTTATTTCAAAATATTCGTTATTTCTGAATTGGAATCAGACACAGTCAATTACCATATAATGTTATTTATATGGATTTCAGACAACACATGTATACAACAACCTTGGTACACAATCAACCATCATCCAAGAGTGCCTTACACAACTGCATAAGCATTAAATATAAATATTTAACATTACAACGGTTTGTCAACCAATCGACTGACATACAACTAAATAATTGAGATTAGTTTATGTCAAATATCGTCCCAATACCCGTGTGGGGTTTCAACCAACAAATATTGAATATTATTTGTGCAGTTGGGCGATGTGTAAAATTTATCGTCCCAATCAATATCAGTCAAATAGGTGTACATAAACAAATCGTCCAATTTGTAAATGAATATTTTTTTATTCATATACACGTTAAAATTATATTCTTAACTACAAAATATTTATTTCAACACATAAATATTTTATACAGTTCATTTATACAATAAAAATGATATTTTTATTGTTCTAACATATTTTAGAAAATTTTGGTAGCATAACGACGTGATACTAGAACCGAATTAAGGTCTAGCCTTGTCCCTCGCCTAATACTAGCTCATGCCATACACATACCAATTCCAATCAATTCAATTCACATCCCAAATCAAATTCAACCTAATTCTTAATAGGGTTGCCAAACCAGATTTATTAACAATCAATCAAATGAAATAAACAACCAAACACCCATAGTTTCAATCAAAGGTGTCGGGTGCTACTAAGCACCATCTGCATCCTAGTATATATTTAACCGTAAACAAAATTAGAGTGAGAAGTTCTCACCTTTGGTTTCCACTCCTCCATTCTTTATTTCTGAATGGTTTGGATTTGGATTTGTTTCCGGTCGGTTCCATCACAATCTGTTTCACACAATTTTTATATTAAAAATAACATTTTTAACATCGCTATATATAATTAAAAATCACATTTTTATTCTTATACTATTCATATAAAAATCTCATTTTTATTTTTATACTGTTCATATAAAAATCTCCTTTTTATTTTTATATTGTTCATATAAAAATCTCATTTTTACTTTTATTTTTATACTGTTCATATAAAAATCTCGTTTTTATTTTTATATTGTTCATATAAAAATCTAATTTTTGTTTTTATACTGTTCATATAAAAATCTCATTTTTATTTTTATACTGTTCGTATCAAAATCTCATTTCTATTTTTTTACCAATATTCATATAATAAAATCATATTTTTATTTCAAATCTATGTATATAAAAATCGTATTTTTATTTTGCTAATCATATAATAAAAAACATAATTTTATTTCAAATATATATATATATATAAATCATATTTTTATTTTCCTAATCATATAATAAAAATCACATTTTTATTTCAAATTTATTTATATATAAAACGTATTTTTATTTTGCTAATCATATAATAAAAAACATATTTTTATTTCAAATCTACATTATAAAAATCAGGTTTTTACAACGCTACTTTCTATATAAAAATTATACTTTTAAAACCGTTCCATGTATATAAAATCGCATATTTAATTCGCTATTGTATATATAAAAATCCTATTTTTAATTCGCTATTACGTATATAAAAATCATATTTTTATAACCATGTAATCTATATAAAAATCAAATTTTTACCATGTTATAATATATATAAAAATCGTTTTTTATATCACTATTACATATATAAAAATCATATATTGATATCGCTATTATATATATATATATATATATATTTCTAACGCTATCTAGATAATAAAAATCACATTTTTCTAACGCTATCTAGATAATACAAATCACATTTTTATTTCATGACATTTTCATATAAAAATTAAATTTTTATAACAAAGCTATTTATATAAAAATCACATTTTTATTTTGCTATTTTGCATATAAAAATCATATTTTTAACCTGCGTTATTTAATTAAAAATTCAAATCTTTAAAACAATGTTAAATATAAAAATTTCACATTTCTGTCAATGCTTTTCATATTAAAAATCCGATTTTTAAAGCAAAGATTCTATTATAAAAACTGATTTTTAAAACAATGATTTTTATATAAATTAAAAACAAAAAACAAAAAAAAGTTATTTAAATTAAAAATCACCTTACTGCAGCCGAAGGAGGGGCTGAAGGGCGTCGTTGGGTGCTGCAGGTGGAGGGGAAGCAACGGGTTGCGGCGTTGGGCCCACGGCGGTTGTTCAAGGGTGTTGGCGATTCGATTTGGGGGGGGGGGTCTACGGTTTTTGAAGAAGGAGAGGAGGAAGAAGGGGATCGGAGGGAGGAGGAGGCGGAGGGGAGGGCGCAATGGAGGGGGGTTGCGATGCCAAGGGGCGGCGCGACGATGGCGTCGCTGGATGGAGGGGGCGGCTTCTAGCTCTGTTTATTTTTTTTCTTTTTTTTCTCTGAAAAGAACGGGAGGGGGTAGGGGAGAGAATAAAAGGAGAGGGGCTTATATATAAAATTATATATTTATTAAATTTTCTCCAAAAAATACCTTTTTCATGTGAACTCCAAATCAGACCCAATGACTATCGCTCCCAGCTGATTACCCCCATTTCGGACAGGGATATGTCCCATAAACCAATTTGACTGTTTCGATCAGTTTTCTTTTAAATTAAAATATAAATTAATATAATGTTCAAAATTGGTTTCAACGTACATTTCAATTCACCGGGGCCACATACTAACTCCAAAAATCCCAGAAAAATAATTTTAGCTATGTTTTGACGATACGATCCTAACAAAACTAATTTCATTGAATTTGGAGACCGTTTGAAAAACAGTCTTTTTTCCAGTCGATTAAATTCAAATTGAAAGTGCCAAACGCTTTTAAATTCACCACGCTCACATATTAATTCCAAAAATTATGAAATTGGAATCTAGCAATAGTTTGACATTCTGAATCCAACAAAAGTGGTTTCGTCGAAAATGGAGGTTGTTTTCCAAAAGGCTATTTTGAAGGGCTATATATTATATAAAATATATATAAATTCCATAGCGACTATTCTGAATTTTCAACTGGACATAACTTTTTATTCCCGTTATGAAATCTGGATTTTTTACATTCGTTGGAAAGATAATTTTAAACAGGCTCAAATATTTCTAGTTTTACTGAAATCCGATTTATTTTGAATCCTGTACATTCATTTGAAATTTGAAATCGAATTTTCAAACTGTCGCGCCATTTCAGGCTCGTTTTATAATTAAAATAAATTTATTCGTTCTAACTTCGATTTAAATAAATTTTAGTCGTCATTTTTTAAAATAAATCATTTTAAATATTCAAAATCCATTAAAATTGCTAAAATAAAATTTTTAAATTGGTTCCGAATTTCCGGGTTGTTACATATTGTGTGATAACACCTACGATCGAAAGTATTTATATGATAAAGACTCAACAAACTACGTGACGGACCTACCTCGTCGATTTGATGGTTTTGTTGAGTATATGACGCCTTCTACCTCTCTCTTTGGCGCATATTCACCAAATGGGGTGGACCCTTAGTTCACCATACACAATAGTAGGAGCATTATGCTTCTCTCCCGTTTGCATAAATTTAATGACTGTCACTTTAACCACTTTCTATGAGCGGAGCACATTAACTCAACATAGTTGTTTTTGTTATTATGCAAAACACATGTTTTACTAATTTATACAAAATGGTACGACCACTATAAAACCGACCGGCTTTGCAAAAAAAAGATCATAATGCTTTTTTAGAAGTAACAAAATGTTGTGAAATTATAAAAATAATTGTCATTAGACATTTTAGGCGATTTAGTTGTTGCCTAATTCAATTTTGAATATTTAATTAAGGTTCTATTTCAAAAAAAAATAGAATAAGCATTTGTTTTACTAGCCATTAATTTTTTTATGTAAAATCTTAAAATGTTTACCGTTTTTAGAAAAGTATTAATGGTTGACATTCAAAACATTAATAAAGAAAAGTGTTAGAAAGAAAAGTTATTTTATTATTATTTTAGAACATTTAGAAAATGCTTCTAAAACTTTAGAAATTTGAAAAGAGGCTTCTAAATTCGTTATTGTAACATTTTTAGATAAATGGAATTATTAAAAAAAAATCTTAAAACAAAGCATGCATTGATATTTAGTTCAATAAGCATTAAACTATTTATAAAGATTTATATTTTAGAGGAAAATACGAAATCTGACCTTTTCAGTTTTTGATGAAATATTAAACACCTATTTTTGAATTTGTGTAAGTTTGAATAATAACATTGACATAAACAACGGTCTGAAAAATATTTTTATTTTTTGTAACTGTTAAATTTCACTTTATAAAGATAACCAAGAGTAAATAAGGGTAACAAATTAGGTGAGTCAACATTAGGTTCTAGAACTAAATAAGAATAAGCTGTACAACCTAGTCTAAAAATTATAATGTCAGTTCCAAAGATTTATATTGGAAAAGTTGGTGAAGTATAAGGATTTCCAGAATTATAGTTTAGTTTGGAAATTATTATGTTTATAATTGTATACAGTGATTAGAAATATGTAGGTATAACGAAACTTGTGTAATTTACAGTTTTTGAATTAAGGATTTATGGATATTAATTATGAATTTAGATGGCAATAAATTTGTAATTGATAAGATAATTTGTAGGGACTAATTTGAAGTGAGTTTAATTTGAGGAATATGGATAAATCTTCAAGCTTGAAAGAACTTTAAAAAAAAATTGGAGTTTAAAGAAATTTAGTAAGGATTGGTAAAATGGTCCCAAATTCGACTATTATGGATGTTAATTAGGATTTTGGATGGATCATATCTTTAAAAAAGGGAAAACTAAGGAGAATAAAAAGTTTTGAAATGACAAGTTGATTTTGGAATAAAAGATTGAGACATCAATACCATTTCTATCAGTGATTGTAAATGATGACTTCCAAAAATATTTTTTCTTACGCTTTGAGATTTTAACCGCTAGTAGTCTCCCATGATGATTGGAAGATGATATAAAGCGGTGAAACTAAAGTATCCCTATTTGCGCTTATGTGATTTAGGATTTAATACCATTTAGAAAATTTATTATGAATAAGAGAATTTTATGGGGACACCTGACTAGCGGTTAATTACATTTGAAATTTGGAGGTTAATAAGGAAATCAAATTTTCAGCTTGTGATGAGGAAATATATTGAACTCAAGGTTTTGGAATATTGAGTGAAGAAGTTTAACTTCAAAGAATATCATCCTCAAGAATAAGAACATAAAGCATGTGATTAAGGAATATGCTTAAATACTGGATTTGCATAAATTAGCTTTTTAATTTGAATATGACCTTGTTTTGGTTTGCTTAAGGATATTTGTTTGATTTTTATAAATTAGCCATTTTGTCATTTTTTCATAAAAAGGCTATATTTGACATTATAAGGTATATACTTTAAATGTGAAGGGTGTGATGTGTATTTTAACGTGTTTGCACATAGATTACACTTTTATTCAAAATAAAACAATACTCATTACTTGTATATTTAAATATGTCAACATTATCATTTGGGCAGATTTATGGAAATTATAGAAAAAGACTATTTATTGGTATTTAAATTCTAGCAAATATGAGCATAGGAAAATATCTTAGTTATTAGTATAGACTAGGGCATTAGTTAGTCATATTTAGAAATTTTGATTTAGGAAATTGTTGAATTTTTAAGTCACGCCTCATTTGAAGGCCAAAGGGCAAACTGGAGGGACAGCCAGAGCCTTAAGGATGAAAGGAAAAGTTTGCATCTTGAGTCTCTTAGACAATAAGAATAATATTTATCTTCAGGATTAGTATAGTACTTTTAATGGTCGGGATATCACTCTTGAAATATTCCAAGGAGGCCATGTGAATCACCAAAGTGTTGGTGGAAAACCATCGATAGATTTTACTCAAACCAAATTTGTGATTAAACTTTGGAAAAAGTCTAATTTCATTACGCGGCTTGCGGAGGTAGAAAGTCAACATTATATTTTGGCTTTCCCAATATTAGGGAAATAAAAGATATTTTGTTAATAGGAGCCCATAACATTTATATTTTTATATTCGATAAGATACTTTCACACTATGAATTTTTTTTGTGACACCCCACGTTCGTTAATGTCACTCATAAGAGAATGCGTTGAGTTTCGTGAAGCGCAATAGATAACAGTAACATAATCTAACAAGACAGATATGAATAAGTAGCGGAAAATTCAACTTTATTATAAAAAATAAAATCTTGTCTCAAATCAAGTTACATCGTCAAACCAGTTACATCAAAAACCTCAAATCTGTCTCATAATGCAAAATAACAGAGTGTAGTAATATAAAACCATATCCCTCATAACAAGCCATAACAGTTGAGAAAGTAAGTCAAAGTGGTACATCTTAGAAAGTCCAGATCCAAGCTAAAAGTGAAATTCCTAATCACTGAGGAGTGCTACCACTTTGAGGACCTGGGGAGAAAAGGAAGAGAAAGAAGAGAAAACAAAAGGTTCAGGCATAAAGCCTGGCGAGTTCCAATGATTTTCAAATATGCATAAAATAGGGGTATCAAGACAGATTAACAAGACTGGATGAGAAAGTACAGTATCATATAAGGCAAAAGGTAAACAAGATTACAAGGACAAAACATTGATCTAGTAATGCTTCTCATTTAACTCCCTAAAACAGGTTGTGTGTCAGGCACTGAATTCGCCCGGCCTCCGAAGAGACAAAAAAACACGGATTGTAATGAGAACACGACGCATCAGAACACAAACATGAGAACATTTAATTGCTACTACAACAATTTACATCAGAGTACAAGAATATATTAGAGTATGAATAAATATTATGCAGCGGAAATACAATATCAATTCTACATTTAAATACATAAACATAATATGCAGGGGAATACATCAACTACCACAACTGAAAGAAATACACGGATACAAAGCTTTCCGAATATAGCTCTAGTTATAATCCAGGATCCTACTAAATAGAAATCTGCAAAACCAAACTACTAGCTGCCCATGCGGAAAATATGGGCACCCAAAGTTTTGGAAGAAACAATAAACTCCGAGTCAGTCATGGGACTAGTGTGAGAACTAAATCAATTATTAACTTTATTTTAATGCTGGGTAAATCAAGGAACCACGCCGTATAACACGGAACGGGTTTGCTCCCAAGAATACAATAAAACAAACAACACAATGCTTTTTGAAAAATGAATCTATTATAAGACTCAGGTCCCATCACAGAATGCAACACAAGCCGAAGGAAAGAGTTTTCCCTTATAATAGCCAAACATGCTTGATACATTATAAAACAAATCATTTTGATATTACTATAAGTGCATAGAGTCAAAACAACTTCAAATACAAATGTATCAATCATAGACGATATAGGTACCATATATTGTGTTGTTATACATATGTTTACAACTAAAATCGAAAGGTCGCATATTGGAAATTGGATTCCATCTATGAGTCGAAGTAAGGGATGACGCCTCACCGGTTTCAGGCCATCTCTAGTGGGATGCCCAGGACTTAGACGCTGGTGTACCCTTGGATCTTCGGGGCGAGTTCTCTCTTACTTCTGAGGATTGGTTATTCCTGAACAATACATTTCCCGGTCCTATCGGACCTATCAATCGAGCCTTTTAGTCGGCTCTATCCAAGGCGCCTTGCAATCCAACAACCACATAAGTAGAAATGTCTGGGCTCCATACCATGACAACACTTCTAGTTAGAAAGAAACGCATGCAGTCCCTGCAGTCACTATCCCATTTTTAACTCATACCGGGGTGTGAGGCTCGCGAATTAACTCTATACACAAAGCTATGCTACTTGAAGCTATGCTTTGATCATCATCCACAAGGCCCTGCTTTTCAACAAAACCCTTGATCATTTGCATCTTAACATGCCACATTGTCAAATCATGCTACATAACTGATTTCTATCAATATATAGCCTCTGAGCTCATACGTCTCAGAGAAGGGTGTTAAGTAGGAAAACAAATTATCTGCCACCAAACAGATACATATTTAATAGAAATCAATCAATACATAACGAAATACAATGTCAGACATAATCCATTTACAAGTTCGTTCTGGGTCTGAACGAAACCGGAGGCACCTTATTCCTCGTCTCGTATGTCCAATACAGGAGACATGTCCTTGTATATCCGGTTGATCTCGAAGTACGTCCGGACGATCACCACTTATTACCTCGTCTTGGGTGTAAAGCCCAATCAAGACATCAGTAATCATCCAAACGATGTGAAGATCTTCGGTCTTCAACCACCGTCTTCATCGTCGACTTTTAATCGTCATATCAGTTATTCAAAATGGGTTCAACCAAGTCTTTTCGAACAACTAACGTGTCCTTATAATCATGTGATAAAACACAAAGATGACACACATCTCATTCCAACGCAGAATATTCTTTTATTCAAATATTCATATCTTTGGGGAAAGGTTCCCATTAATTTTATCAAAGATAAATTCTTTTAAATTTAATCTCCCTTTGGAAATCATTTCAAAAGATTTTATAATAACTCTTCACAACTTAAATCAATTTAAGGTTTTTCAACTAGTCGGGATTAACGAGCCTTACCGAAATGACCATAATTTTATCATCCCAATCCCAACCTATTCATCCCATGGAGCAAAACTGGTGTTGCTCCATATCTAACACCCACAGTGTTATCGGTAAAATTAATTACCCTTTTCACATTTCAAATCTAATTAAAGAATTAACTATCGCATGGAGTAAAACTGGTGATACTCCATATCTTGGTCATTTCTTGAATCCGGTAAATTTAATTACTTCATTCACATTTTAATTTAATTTAATTTTCATTAAAACTCCGCTTAGTTTTTGAAACACCCCACATCCATTAAGGTCACTCACAAAGGGAGTGCCTTAACTTCGGTGGAGCGTTTTAAGTAAAAGATGTAGATAAATTACAAGACAAACAAATAAAGCAGTTGAAAATAAAGTCATTTTATAAGCAACGTAGTTCAGTCAAGCTTTTACAACAATTGACTCAATCATACTTAAAAGTATTACATAAAACTTCTGTCTTGATTCAAAAACTTCCAAGTATATAAGGAGCATAAAACATAGCAAAGTAGCATAAGTCCCCAAATTAAAGTGCAATCACAACCATGGCCAAAGATAAGAGGTTCCAAGCCATACATCACAGAATCTCCAAGCTTGGAAAGAGAAACAGTCCAAACTAAGCTAAGTTATTCCCTCCCTGACTACCTTGGGGGGGGGGGGGGGAGGGAGGGGGAGAAATGGAAGAAAAGAAGATGAAAGAAATCAGGTCAGACATAAGTCTGGTAAGTCCAGTGATTTTTCAGCATGTAAACAAGATAAAGGATCAAGACATGAATAAACTGAAGATAGGACAATGCCATAAAACAAGATAGCTTAAGACAAGATAAGGCGAGGTAAACTGAATGCGCTTCTACTCTTTCTCTGCTTCGCTACTACCCTGTTATTCTAATTTCTATATCTCTGCACCGCTTCACTAGTGTCCCAACTAGTAATCTGTATAAAATGATAATATTACAAAGTGATCCCAATCCCCGCAATTATGGTAGCCTTCAGGTGTACATCTAGTAGGAGGATCTTACCTCAATCAGCCTAACTGCCACGAAGATGTTAGATGTACCCTTACTACCACATCGATCGGCTCCCTGCTTGTATTAATGTTCCATGTGTTTGTGTCAATCGGTCCTCTCTTGCGTGTAGATACCCTGTGCTGATCCCACCATAAGGTGTATCAATCCTTATGATAGCAACCCGACACGATTCAAGATGCACAGTGTGTAACTACTGGTACCCAGTGCCTGCTTTTTCCCACTCCAGAGTTCGTGCATGCCCGTAAACCGTCGGAACCTATACTAACGTACCGCCTCCCACTATTTTGACCGCTTATAATCAGCCCAGTAATCGTGCCCCACCCTGCCTAGTTCAGGGTACCATGATACATCTATGTGGGTTACTACTGAAATGGGTCCCCGTTACTAGGGTTTCCTACTGGTTAAGTTTGTGGGCCTATATATATACAAATATTACCCACCTACACGAGATGCACTTAACCCTCCCACCGATTCAAGCATGTTTATTTAACGGTTAAGTTTGTAGGCCTATATATATTAATATTACCTACCTACATGAGATGTACTTAACCCTCCCACCGATTCAAGCATGTTTATTTAACGGTTAAGTTTGTGGGCCTATATATACTAATATTACCCACCTACACGAGATGTACTTAACCCTCCCACTGATCAAGTCAATACGTATTATTGTTTAAACTTACCTTAACCCTATCCACTTCGTTCATGTAATATTGGTTAAGTGTTGTCCATTCATGTTAACTTAACCCACCCATACATCACGTTGTCTTGGTTAAGTGTTTTCTATTAACTTGACCCCACTCGTTCATCATGTTATATTGGTTAAATGTTGCCCTCTTGTGTTACTTAACCCTACCATACATCATGTTATATATATTGGTTAAGTGTTTCCTTCTTGTGTTAATTAACCCTACCATACATCATGTTATATCGGTTAAGTGTTGCCTTAATTAACTTAACCCTACCATTTGTTTAATTACCATGTTGTACTGGTTAAGTGTTGCCTTAGTTAACTTAACCCTACCATTTGTTTAATTAACATGTTGTACTGGTTAAGTGTTGCCTTCGTTAACTTAACCCTACCATTCTTAACATGTCCTGTTCATTAGCATTAATTGATTTATTAATACACCAACCTCTCACATTAGATCTGTGTTGTTGCGGTTACTGGATGTGCCGGGCGGTTCCGGCAGTTTTACACCACAACTCAATCTAACCTCGGGTTTTTCTTGGGCATGATGCACTAACCTCTCACATTAGATAGGTGTTGTTGCGGTTACTGGATGTGCCGGGCGGTTCCGGGCAGTTTTACACCACAACACAATCTAACTTCGGGTCAAGCATGTTCATCCTTTATTTAATTTACATATTCGTCATTTATGTCAAGTTTATATGTAAATTATCCACAAGCTTTGTCATGTCACATTTACTATTTAAATTATGTTCATAATTAATGGTATACAAATTATACCATTTCATGCTATTAATCATTTACATGATTATGAGCCAATCTATGCCATTAGCATGTAAATTTAATGTTTTACCAAAACGTTTCCCCCTGTTATTCGTTCGCATTATTTACATAGAACGTTAGGCTCGCAAATTAGCCTAACTCATAGACAAAAGGGAAAAGAAAGGAACATGTAGCATTCCAACAACACAAAATAACATGAATCTAACTAAGCATGTGTAATAGAAATTTTTCATGAACAATATAAACTTAATCAAGCATATCAATGTGAACTTGTACTTGAGTTAGATCCAATTAACATAGATCTTAAGCATATGAACAGGAATTTACATGGATCTTAAACATATGTATTAACTTGGATCTAAACATGTAAGCATATATGAACATGACTTAGTTATGAACATGTACATAATATAACATAAAAGCAAGCGTGTAGATCTAAACATATAAGCATATATGAACATGACTTAGTTTATGAACATGTACATAACATAACATAAAAGCATCACCAAATTAATATACAATATGATAGGTTCAATTGTACAAATCACAATAATCTCATAGGCATAGTTAATTTCAGATTTGTCATAAGGATAAACATGAATCAGAATCACAGTTAGGCACAGTTCTAGATTCGATTTATTTCAAGTCATGACTTTTATATATTTAAATCTGAAATATAACTGAACTTACAGAAAAAGAACAGTTCTTGTATTCTGGAATCTGATTTCTGAATTTGTTAAGCTATTCCTTTGATGTTGACTATTGATGTTCTTCTAATTGATTTCTAGTTAAAGAAGATATTCTATTTTTAAGAAGATGGAGGCTATGCTAGTTCAGAGAGAGACAACATGACGGCTTCATAGAATGTGTTTATGTGTTTTAGGTTTAGGGTTTGAGTTGATTATATAGAAGTCTAGGATTAATTCTAGCCTTTAGATCAATCTAGGAGTAATCAGCAAACCAAAGAGATGTGTCACTCAGCCAATCACAGTACGACACATAAGCCCTAATACATCAGAATTCGTCACTGGGCCATTCAGAGAAGGCCACATCAGCTCAGAACTACATAAATCGTCACAGGAACTGGATCTCGGAAGGGGTCTACCCCCCTTAAGGGGGGCCGACGCCATTTGAGCGGGATCTTTCCCGTCACTCGTCTTTGACTTATTTTGGTTCTGGAGATTGATTTTGTGTATATATATATACTTCCTTGCGCGTATATAAACTTCTACGGTTTATAACTTCTTCATACGTCCGATTTACGCAAACTTGGACTCTATCCCAAGCAGAATTCCGAGACGAACGCAATGGCGTAACTCGTTTCCCTTAGTTCCCACTTTTAAAGTTAAGTATTCTTTAGTTTGTTACTTTAACATTCACAGAAAATACGGAGTGTTACATTTTCCACTCCTTTAAAGGATTTCGTCCTCGAAATCTTAAGTTAAAAAGAATGTATCCTAACATTCAACATCCATTTACTCAACCATCAATCATAGGCATCCATTATCCTTAAAAAGATTTCTAATGCTTTCATGATCATATGCATAGTGTGTGTACATGCCCTTATCTAATGCAAAATCAGACAGTTTACTGATTCAACTGACCTCCTTAATGCAAATTATGTCAGTGCTATGAGTCCATCATGTATGCAATTATTCCTCATCGTACTTTATAACTTCTACATGAGTGCTCAATCATTCATACAAATGCAATATCCATATGATAACACATCAAGTTTCAATCCATATATATACACATATATGCATATGCAATATGAAAGTGACTGAGCCAATCTAGTACCTAGTGTGTGTGTATATGCATCCACGAGCAATCACTAGCAACCACTTGCAACCACCAATCATAACATGTTTTAAATACATGTTTACATCCATTGGTTTCTACTTAAGGATCGAGGATTGGACCGAGATGGTATACTTAAAAGATAAAAACTAGCAAATAAACTTTACAGAAAAAGAGAGATCAAGGATATACCCTCAAAAAGGGTATGATGCGCGTATCTAGTCTTCAATCTTCTAAGTCGTATCTTCTTGAGCTTCACTCCATATTGCTCTGACTGTCTTAACTTCACGATTGCTAGCTTCTTAATTTCAATTTCCAGAATATGCGTTGGAACTCATTTCACTGTCGCCTCTCGTTCCACCTTTTCTTTTTTTAGTATACTTGGCACTACAACTTCTGTCGTGTCATGCTAACAATTCCTCAAAAGGTCTTCCAAAATCCTATTCACCCTTTCTATCAGAGGATGATAAGCGGTGCTCAAACATAAATGTGTACTCATGGCTTCTTGCAAGCTTATTTATTAAGGTGACTAGAGGTCTCTTCTCTACTTAATTATCCATTGCGTCAGCTATCTGAGAGTCTTTTCTTTGTGAAGTCCCTATTTAATTCAAAAGCGTAGGTCTTACTCCTAGCGATGCCGACTACTAACTTAACCGAAGGTTTTAAAATAAAGGTTTGATATGTATTTTGAACTTTTCCTTTTCACATAAAGAGGACTTGAAGTCAACCTTTTTCCTCTTAAGGCATCCGCTACGACCTTACCCTTACATCAAAATGGCGCACAGTCCTGTGTCACATGCATCCATGTATACCGTAAGCCTTTAACTACCGTAAGGTAAAAGTCAAAACTGGGGTCGTTGTAAGAGCCCTCTTCGATTGTTAGAAAGTGATATCACAACCAATATCCCGAGCAAAGTTTTGATTCTTCTTCGTGAATCTTGTAAGTGGGGCTAATACCTTCGCAAAGTCCTTAATGAACTTCCTATATTAGCCCGCTAGTCCAAGAAAGCCTTTTACTTCCGTTGCATTCCTTGGGACCTTCCAGTCTTGCACCGCAACTACTTTTGTGGGATCTACTGCTATCCCTTCTTTGGACGCCACATGTCCTAGAGACCTTACTTCTTCTCTCCAAAAATGGCATTTTTGGAGAACTTCGCCTTAGGTTGATGCGCTTGAAGGGTATCCGAGACTTCCCTTAGATGCAAAGCATGTTCTTCCTCATTCTAAAATATCAACTATGCACAAGCGAAGTGAACCATCCGCCTTTGTAACGAAAACGACTGGAGCACCCCATTCAGAAATACTTCGCCTTATGAACCCTTTTTCAAGTAACTATTCTACTTGTTTATTGAGCCCTTTTTTTCCCTTGGATTCATGTGTCGTACAGGTAATGCAACTGGCTTTGCATTGCCAACTAGATATATGAGGAAGTCTACAAACCTAATCAAAAACATCTGCGTACTCATGGACTACTCCGACGGATCAAAAATCGTCGATAGATGCATCAAGTGATTCTAGGTAGCTAAGACAAAATGATCCCTTAGGATCACACGAAATCTTGAGGGTATTCCCAAGGCAAGTCGGAAGTCTAACTACCCTCCTTTCACAGTTACTAGCTAACCAATCCATGCCTAGAATCAACCCATAGTCCATGAAACCAAAAACATAAGCATTACACTTAGACTCAATACTTAATATAGCTATTCTCAAATCCTTACAGACCAAAGATAAATAAGCCGAACCACCAATTGGATTTGAGACAATAATGGGATCTTCTACTATAAAAGCACTAAGGTGTAGAGACTCAACTATGGAAATAGATATAAACGAATGTGAAGCGCTAAAATTGAAAAGAGTACTAATAGGATGACCAAAAAGAAAAACTAGACTTTTTCGACAGAGAATCTACTACCTCTCTCTCAGGTACGCTAGCGGTGAAGGCATGCACTTGCCCTCCTGAAAATCCTGTCCTTTGTTCTTGCCCTTGTCCTTAATTATATGACCCATTATACCATAATAACGACAAATCCTCTTGTCTTAGATTTTTCTATTCTTTCCTCCTTTGTGAACCAAGTCCATATCCATGAGTTTCTCATCCTTGGGTTGTGCTCCTTAGCCAAACTCCCTCATTCTCATCTTTGCCATCATTGTGTGGCTTGTTGACAAGTCTCTTGAAAGATGCCTCCATCGCACGGATAACCCTACAAAGCTTGAAAGAAAATTAGCCGCAGGTGAAACTACTGTGGCTATATGGAAATTGGGCACTTCTTCGCCCTTTGACAGGTGTCGTAGTCTCATTAAGCCTATGGAACCATGCCGCGATGCGGTTACCTCCCAGAAAGCCAGGATCCCCGGAGACTCAGTAAAGAAGGAAAAAAAGGATTCAAAAAGAGGATCAAAAGATAATGCATAAGGTTTTGGAGAATATTCCTTTAAAACAAAACTTTTCTTTAGAAAATGCTTCTTTTAAAACAGTTTTGAAAATAATTTTTCAAATCTTTTATCTGATCTAGTAACCTTCAGCTCTGGTACCAAGTGAAACACCCCACGTCCATTAAGGTAACTCATAAAGGGAGTGTCTTAACTTCAGTGGAGCGTTTTGCATATAAACTACAAGACAGACAAATAAAGCAGTGGAAAATAAAGTCATTTTATAAGCATTGTAGTTTAGTCAAGCTTTTACAACAAGTGACTCAATCATACTTAAAAGTATTACATAAAACTTCTGTCTTGATTCAAAAACTTCCAAGTATATAAGGAGCATAAAACATAATAAAGTAGCATAAGTCCCCAACTTAAAGTGCAATCACAGCCATGGCCAAAGATAGAGGTTCCAAGCCATACATCGCAGAATTTCCAAGCATGGAAAGTGAAATGGTCTAAACTAAGCTGAGCTATTCCCTCCCTGACTACCTGGGGGGAGAAACGGAAGAAAAGAAGATGAAAGAAAACAGGTCAGACATAAGTCTGGTAAGTCCAGTGATTTTTCAACATGTAAACAAGATAAAGGATCATGACATGAATAATCTGAAAATAGGACAATGCCATAAAACAAGATAACTTAAGACAAGATAAGGCGAGGTAAACTGAATGCGCTTCTACTCTTTCTCTGCTTCGCTACTACCCTGTTATTCTGATTTATATATCTTTGCACCGCCTAACTAGTGACCCAAATAGTAACCTTTATAAAATTATAATATTACAACGTGATCCCAATCCCCGCAATTGTGGTAGCCTTCAGGTGTACATCTAGTAGGAGGATCTTACCTCAATCAGCCTAATTGCCACGAAGATGTTAGATGTATCTTACTACCCTATCGATCGGCTCCCTACTTGTATTAGTGTTCCATATGTCTGTGTCAATCGGCCCTCTCTTGTGTGTAGATACCTTGTGCTAGTCCCACCATAAGGTGTATCAATCCTTATGATACCAACCCGACACGATTCAAGATGCACAGTGTGTAACTACTGGTACCCAGTGCCTGCTTTTTCCCACTTCGGAGTACGTGCACGCCTGTAAACCGTCGGAACCTACACTGACGTACCCCCTACCGCTATTTTGACCGCTTATAATCAGCCCAGTAATCGTGCCCCACCTTGCCTAGTTCAGGGTACCATGATACATCTATGTGGGTTACTACTGAAATGGGTCCCCGTTACTAGGGTTTCCTACTGGTTAAGTTTGTGGGCCTATATATATACAAATATTACCCACCCACACGAGATGTACTTAACCCTCATACCGATTCAAGCATGTTTATTTAACGGTTAAGTTTGTGGGCCTATATATATTAATATTACCCACCTACACGAGATGTACTTAACCCTCCCACCGATTCAAGCATGTTTATTTAATGGTTAAGTTTGTAGGCCTATATATACTAATATTACCCACCTATACGAGATGTACTTAACCCTCCCACTGATCAAGTCAATACGTATTATTGGTTAAACTTGCCTTAACCCTATCCTATTTGTTCATGTAATATTGGTCAAGTGTTGTCCATTCATGTTAACTTAACCCACCCACACATCATGTTGTATTGGTTAAGTGTTTTCTATTAACTTAACCCCACTCGTTCATCATGTTATATTGGTTAAGTGTTGCCCTCTTTTGTTACTTAACCCTACCATACATCATGTTATATCGGTTAAGTGTTGCCTTAATTAATTTAACCCTACCATTTGTTTAATTAACATGTTGTACTGGTTAAGTGTTGCCTTAGTTTACTTAACCCTACAATTTGTTTAATTAACATGTTTTACTGGTTAAGTGTTGCCTTAGTTAACTTAACCCTACCATTCTTAACATGTCCTGTTCATTAGCATTAATTGATTTATTAATGCACCAACCTCTCACATTAGATCTGTGTTGTTGCGGTTACTGGATGTGCCGAGTGGTTCCGTGCAGTTTTACACCACAACTCATTCTAACCTCGGGTTTTTCTTGGGCATGATGCACTAACCTCTCACATTAGTTAGGTGTTGTTGTGGTTACTAGATGTGCCAGGCTGTTCCAGGCAGTTTTACACCTCAACTCAATCTAACCTCGGGCTAGGCATATTCATCCTTTATTTAATTTACATATTCGTCATTTATGTCAAGTTTATATGTAAATTATCCACAAGTGTTGTCAGGTCGCATTTACTATTTAAATTATGTTAATAATTAATGGTATATAAATTATACCAATTCATGCTATTAATCATTTACATGATTATGAGCTAACCTATGCCATTAGCATGTAAATTTAATGTTTTACCCCAACATTTCCCCCCGTTATTCATTCGCATTATTTACATAGAACGTTGGGCTCGCAAATTAGCTTAACTCATAGACAAAAGGGAAAAGAAAGGAACATGTAGTATTCCAACAACACAAAAATACATGAATCTAACTAAGCATGTGTAATACAAATTTTTCATAAACAATATAAACTTAATCAAGCATATCAATGTGAACTTGTACTTGAGTTAGATTCAATTAACATATAACTTAAGCATATGAACAGGAATTTAGATAGATCCTAAACATATGTATTAACTTGGATCTAAACATGTAAGCATATATGAACATGACTTAGTTTATGAACATGTACATAACATAACATAAAAGCAAGCGTGTAGATCTAAACATATAAGCATATATGGACATGACTTAGTTTATGAACATGTACATAACATAACATAAAAGCATCACAAAATTAATATACAATATGATAGGTTCAACTGTACAAATCACAATAGTCTCATAGACATAGTTAATTTCAGATTTGTCATAAGGATAAACATGAATCAGAATCACAATTAGGCACAGTTCTAGATTCGATTTATTTCAAGTCATGACTTTTATATATTTAAATCTGAAATAAAATTGAACTTACAGAAAAAGAACAGTTCTTGTATTCTGGAATCTGATTTCTGAATTTGTTAAGTTATTCCTTTGATGTAGACTATTGATGTTCTTCTAATTGATTTCTAGTTGAAGAAGATATTCTAGTTTTAAGAAGATAGAGGCTACGCTAGTTCAGAGAGAGACAACATGACGGCTTCATAGAATGTGTTTGTGTGTTTTAGGTTTAGGGTTTGAGTTGATTATATAGAAGTCTAGGATTAATTCTATCCTTTAGATCAGTCTAGGAGTAATCAGAGCCATCCAAACCAAAGAGATGTGTCACTCAACCAATCAAAGTACAATATATAAGCCCTAATACATCAGAATTCGTCACCGGGCCAATCAGAGAAGGCTACATCAGCTCATAACTATAGAAATCGTCACAGGAACTGGATCTCGGAAGGGGTCTACCCACTTTAAGGGGGGTCGACACCTATGTCGACGCCCCTTAAGAGGGGTCGACACCATTTGAGCGGGATCTTTCCCGTCACTCTTCTTTGACTTATTTTGGTTCTAGAGATTGATTTTGTGTGTATATATATACATACTTTCTTATGTGTATGTAAACTTCTACGGCTTATAACTTCTTCATACGTTGTCCGATTTATGCAAAATCAGACTTTATCCCAAGCAGAATTCCGAGACAAACGCAATGGCATAACCTATTTCCCTTAATTCCCACTTTTAAAATTAAGTATTCTTTAATTCGTTACTTTAACATTCATAGAAAATATGGGGTGTTATAGTTTTAATCTCAAAAAAATCATTTCTTATTGATTATTCAAATTCCAATATCATAATATAAGATACATAAAATGAATTGTGCATTTCTGCATAGGTCAAATGTCTGACATAATATGCACAGACGTCTGATCTAATAGGGTAAGATTTCCCGAGAGTTTTGACAGACGTCTGACCTCCTTTGGACAGATGTCTGTTTATAGGAAAAAATATTCCCGAGAGTTTGTACAGTCGTCTGACCATATATGGTTAGACTATATGGTCAGACGTCTGAGCTGAAACCATTGTTTTTCTTTCTCTAGCTGGAACAGACGTCTGACAGCCCCATGGACAAACGTATGTTTATGGGGAAAGGGCATTCCCGAGAGTTAACTTTGGAAAAAAATTCTATTAATGTTAATTAATTAATTTTTTTATAAATTCCAAATCAAAACTTCACTGTTAATTGGGTTTAAGAACTAGTGTTATTTAAAACACCGTTCACGACAAACCCAAAATCCACTTTCATTTAATTTCCAATTATATTCATTGATTGGAAAATCTCATTTAATCTAAATGAAAAGATTTATTCTATTCTCGACTGGGTTTAAGAATAATATTATTAAAGATACCATTCACGACGAACCCAAAATCCGCTTTGATATTAAATACAAGGCTCTGAATAGAAACCATATCGACTTATATTCAATATCAAATTCTGAAACTAACAGATATTGTATTAGGAATAACGATATCTATATCTTCCAAATTCCTCAATGATATCTGTATAATCATGGAATCCAATATCGAAATATCCCGAAGATTATTTCCATTCAAATCCATTCCAATTCATATGTTGGAAAATTCCGGCTATATCAAAACCATTGTTCTAAATTATATATATATATACATATATATATATATATATATATATATATATCCATCATTGAAAACTCATTTCAGTCAATTTTAATATTTTCGTGTCCATCCAAAATCGGACATCAAAACCAAACTTCAACATTTAACTGAATACGACATTAAAATATTATTTCATATTCTAAATCGGAATGTGACTCAATCAATTATCATATAATTTTATTTATATGGATTACATACATCGCATGTATTAAAAAATAGTGATAAACAACTATTAAACAATCAATTCACATGCAGAGTGCAATTTGTAACTGCATAAGCATTAAACGATTAAATAACGCTTATAACAGTCTGTCAATCAATCGGTTGACATAAAACTAGACACAAGGGAGATGTGTGAAGTTATTATCATCCCTAAACCCGTGTGGGGTTTTCAATCAACATTCAATGATCATTATTTGCATAATTGGGTGACATGTAAAATTATCGTTCCAATACCCGTGTGGGGTTTACATCACAATCGATGTGAACTCATATAATGTTTGGGAGATGGGTGGGTAAATTATCATCCCAATCATTTATAATATAAACGTCTTGTTCATAAACATTTATAATCACAGTTTAATAATGATAACATTAAAACTGTAAATATCCATCAAACAACAAACAAATATTGCAATCACAGGCAATCAATACATATTCAGTTATAAAAATAAATAACTGTACATAAGGTTTGAGTGAGAGATTTCTCACCATTGGTTTCCACTTCGCCATTATTTAATTGGTGATTCTAGTATCGTTTGGGTTTTTAATTCACCTTTAATTCTAACTTGCTCCATTTCCATTTTGGTCAGTTTTATGTTATAGTGCTCGTCGATACAGTTCCAACGGATTCGGTTTCGTTGAATTCCAACAACGTATGAAAAATTTATGATCATTTTAAGAAAATCAATTATTTTGCCCTCAGTCAGACATCTGTTGCATCGGTTCGGACGTCTGACTAACGCAATAGATTATTTCCCTAGATCATTGACAGACGTCTGAACTGAAACAAATAATTTTCTATGAGCTTGGACGGATGTCTGTTGCATCGGTCAGATGTCTGAACTGAAGCAAATGCACTATTTTGCCTATGTAATGATGTGCAAACGGCTCTCGGATCAAAGGTGATGGCTTATAACATTTCATAATCTAAAAATGAAGCCTCTTTGGCTTGCCAAAACCGCTGAAGAACACATGCACACCCACATATACATAAGATTGCAATGATTTCTATTATAAACTCTAAAACGACTAAATTCTCTAACCAAAGCAATCAAATGCAATGTAAGCGAATTGTGAAGTTTTAGAACTTGTCGGTGCGACAACTGAGCTTCACAATATCGCCAAATCAACTAATAGCTTATGAATTAGATTGTGTGGATAATTCTAACCATAATTTTCAATTCAATGAAACTAAAACTAATGAACTGGAAAGTGTATACTTATCTAACCAATTCATATGCATATGCAAACTCAAATGAACTCTAAATTACACTATACAAGCTAGTAGCTTGTGACATGGACACTAAGAACTCACAAAGCTCTCACCTTTGGTAGTTATAAGCAAGAAATCAATCCAATGACAAGCTAGAACAACCTCTCTTCCAACATTACTCACGAATCTTCAATATAAACATGAATGCACAAATTTCCTAGAAGTTAGGTCATAGGAAATCTTAGAAATCGAAGGGAAAAACAAGTAGGAGAAGATGGAGAAGCTTACTCATGTTGTCTCTTTGATTTTCCCCTTGATTTGGGCTTGGATTTGCAAAACCTAGCTTTAGGAATTTTAATTTCCCATCTTTTTCCCCATTTCTATTTTTTTTGAAGAGAGGAAGTGAATGAAGGAGAGGAGGCTGATTTGGGGGACATAAGGAGTGGGCTAGGTTTAGCCAACCATGACCCAGCCTAGGTGCCAAATCTCCGAAGCTCGGAATATATCGAAGTTTATAATTTTCGAACACGTAAACGGCGTTTTGAACTCAATGGAAACGGTTTTGAGTCCAAATTTGTCTATATGTAAAAAGTGATATTTTGGTCCTACATCCAATGAAAGAAACCAAAATTCTCCAACTCAAAAGGTATCGATGTTTATAGTTTTCGAAACTCGCAAATGACATTTTGAATCCATTGGAAGTAGTTTCATTGAAAACGGAGGTCATTTTCAAAATGGCGATTTTTAAGGGCTATATGTAATATGAAAATATATACAAACTCCATAGCGACTATTCTAAATTTTAATTTAGACATAACCTACAATTTATAAACTGAAATCTCAATTTCTTACATTCGTTAGAAAATTACAATTCGAAATATTCCAAAGTTTCTTGTTTTATCAAATTCTGATTTATATTGAATTCTATACATTCATTCAAATTTTCAAACTAATGCGCCATTTCGAGCTCATTTAAATTAAATTTAAAATTTATACTTTCACACTTCGATTTAAATAAATTATAAATCATTAATTCTCAAAATAGTTCATCTAAAATAATTAATTTCTATGAAAATCAATTAAAAATAAATTTTAAATTAGTTCAAAAAATATGGGTTGTTACATCGTGTCTGCACCAATACTAGTATAATAGGATTAGGCGTTAAGCTAATTACCTAACAGAACAACAGAATTAGGTGTACCCTAATTACATAATAGGATTAGGGGTTACCCTAATTACATTACAACTGGATTTGGTGTACTCTAATTACTACCCATGCGATCGGCTCCCTAATACATAAATATCCTATATCAACCCCGGCAGTAGGGTGTATCACTCCCCAACCCAGCAACTTATATAACACAGACCTATTTACAAGTGTTATAACGGCTTAGCTTCCCTAATCGGACTCATACACGCTCATGACTCCACTGGAACGCGCCCGTACCCACCTTCCCCATTTGAAACTCTTACTATCCAGTTTAGTAAAGTGTGCCCTGGCCCCTACCTAGTGCGAGGCCCTCTAACAAAATATCAATAGGGATACTAACTGATATGGGTCCCATACAGCAAGATTGATACAAGCCAAACCCCTATGCTTCCCCCCCCCCAAGTAACTAGGATTTAAGAGTCCCCAAAACCCGATACCATAGCAGAACGAGGGACCTCTTAGATTATTAATAATCAGGTTTAACCTAGCAGATTTAGGTTTACTAATAAGTGTGGCTGTAATGTTGCATATTATTATGTGTGTACAACCCTTCCCCAAAACAGCAGCCCAGATGTATGTATAATAACTATAGTAATTTAGTTTACCTAACCTACATCTGGTACTTACATTATTTTAACATGTCCTTTACTTAATGTCTGTATTAAGTCAAATCACATGTTTATACATACACATACTATTCCATTCAAATATATTACAACATGTACAAGTATATTCATATTATCTTTTTTAATTTTATTCCCTATTTACAACAAGTACAAGTATATGCATACTATTCTCTTTTATTAGATTCCCAAGTTACAGCAAGTACAAGTATATGCATATTATCCCTTTCCCAAACTATAGTCAAACAGTCCTCAATTTATCAATATGCCCAAATTCCCCTTTTTCATGTCATTCCTTATTATCCCAATTTTAGCTATATGCAATCTTAAATTAGACATAGCCTAGGCTTTCAAAGGCCTAGCGTAAACAAAAGGAAAAAATAAAGGAAGGAGAATAGAACCAAATCAACATATATAAATAGGCATATATGCAAGACTGGAAATAAATTAAAATAGCAGAAATAAGGAAATGGAAGATAGATACACATAACTAATTAATCGACTGACAATAAAAGAACATATATTACTGTAACAATGGCATAGAATAATAAAAGTGAAAGAACATGTATATAAATTATCTTATAGGCACTGTATGTTCAAGATCCAATTTTATTTACTGTCATGATATAGTTCTGTGTATTAGATATGAAAATAACATGAAACTCACAGTGGGTCTTGGTGAAGAAGTGATTATATCTCTTTATATATACGTGTGTGTGTGTGTGTATATATATATGCCATTGTAGAAAAGTCCACTTCTATATTTTTATTCTTGTATGCAGATCTTGAAGTTTGAATTATCTTTGTAGATCTAGGCTTCAGCGACATCTCTCCATTATATATATATATATATATATATATATATATATATATATTAGAATAGATTCATGGAATAATTTTGTGTATTGAAATGGGAGAGAGCCACCCTATTTATAGATTTACAGATCTAATCTTAACATTTAGATATTAGGTTTTCAATCTAAGCTGTATACTTAGCACCGAGTCAGCGAACGAACCTAGCAAACAAAACAGTCCAAATTTAGAGCCAGCAATCCTCCCTGCATCTGGGTAAGTCGACCCACCGACCTACTAGTTCGACCCCATCAATGCATGGGTTGACCCAGGCCCAGGTTGGGTTATCCTACAACGTTCTTCTTCTGCGCATTGATTTCTGGTTTGAATCATTTTGAACTTATATATATATATATATATATATATATATATATATATATACAACCCCCTTATATTTATACATACTTCCAGGGTTCATAACATTCTCATACATTATCCGATTTACGCAAACTTGGGGTCCATCTAAACCAGAATTCTGAGACGAACGCAACGGTAAAACCGATTTCACTTAACTTTGAATATTATTTAAGTAATTCCCAATTTATTAGCTTTACTATATGGTAATAATATGTTAAATTTTGGGGTGTTACATTCTTCCCTAATTAAAGGATTTCGTCCTGAAATCTCCAAGTTAAGAAGAATGTTATTATTCTAACATCCACATACAACCATATACTCATCCATCATCCACTGGCAACCATTATCCTTGAGAATTTCTAATGCTTGTATGAACATATGCAAAGGTGTTGTGTGTATATGTCCTTATCCTAATGTAAAAATCAGGCGGTCGATTGATTCAGTTGACTTCCCTAATGCAATATATGTTTGTTCCATGTATCCAATATGTATGCAAAAATAATCCTAGTATATCATATAAGCTCTATATGTATGCATAATCATTCATCAAAATGCAACATCCATATGATGATTCACCCATTTCCATCCATAGAAAATTAAAATGCACACATATCCATATGCAACATGTAAGTGCTTGGGCCGATCTAGTGCCCAGTGTGTGTATATGCATCCATGAGCAACCACTAGCAAACACTTGCATCCACTTGCAACCATCAATAATAACATGTCTCAAAAATATGTTTCCATCCATTGGTTTTCTACCTAAGAATCGAAGGTTCGAACGATTGGATAAACATACTTGAATGATAGAAGCAAATGCGAATTTAAAAGCTTGGAAATGAAATTAAGAACGTACTCTTAAAAAGAAAAGGATAAGAAGCACGAATCTTATCTTCGGGTTCCCACGTCGTGTCTTCACAGTCTTCTCCCCACTGTACTTCACCAATCTGTTTTCTTTATTGCGTTGTTTCTTAACCTCTGATCCAAAAATATGAATGGGAACTCTTCTCATCGATGTTTCCTTCTCAACTTCCACCTCTTCAAGCGTGCTTGGCTCTACTATCTATGCCGCATCATACAGAAATTTCCTCAAATGGGAAGCGTGAAACACATCGCGCATGCCTACTAGTCTGTTTGGTTGTCTGATCCTATAGGCCATCAGACCTATCCTATCCACTATAGGGAATGACCCCACAAATATTGGCGCCAACTTCCCTACTAAGCCAAAGCGAACTACATTCCTCAACGGTGATACTTTAATGAAGACCACATCTCCTACTTCGAATTCCAAATCAGTCCTCCTTTTATCGACATATGATTTATGTTTGTCCTGAGCTACTTTCATTCTTCGGTGGATAATATCAATCTTCTCGGAAGTTTCTCGAATCATCTCAGGTCCAAATAGAAGTGTGTCCGTAGACTCCACCAACAAGTCGACGATCTGCAAGGTTGTCCATATAACGCTTCGAAGGGTGTCATGCCTATGCTCAACTGGTAACTATTGTTGTATTAGAACTCAATCAATGGGAGATTCTCCACCTAAGTCCCTTCGAAATCTAGGATACATAGTCTCAGAAGATCCTCAAGAACTCTATTCACCCTCTGAGTCTATCCATCGGTCTGAGGGTTGTATGTCGTGCTCAAACATAGATGTGTACCTCATGCCTCTTGTAAGCTCTTCCAGAATTCACTAGTGAAGATGGGGTCATGGTCGCTTACTACACTAAAAGATACCCTATGAAGTCAGACTATGTCTTGAAGATATACCAATGCTTGCCAAGCTCCCGTTCTCTTACTCTTGATAGGAATAAAGTGATCTCCTTTTGTAAGTCTGACCACTATCACCCAAATGCTCGTATTGCCCTTCCTCAATCGGGGTAATCCATCGATGAAATCCATAGAGGCACTCTCCCACTTCCATTGTGGGATATCCAAGGGCTGAAGCAATCAGCCAGGTTTCCTTTGTTCAGCCTTTACTCGCTGGCAAGTAAAACATCGGGCTACAAATTCTGCCATGTCCTTCTTTATGCCAGTCCAAAAGAAAACACACTTCATGTCTCAATACATCTTGTCGTCGCCCGGATGGATAGTCATCCGAAAATGATGAGATTCCTCAAGCACTGTCATTAGCAAATCCCCAATTTTAAGGACACACAGACTTCCACCTCGTCTTAGCCACCTTTCTCATCCACTATATCTAGCTAGGTGACTAGAAGTCTCTCCACTACCAAGCCTATCCAAGATGTCTGTTGTTTGCGGGTCCCCTCGTTGCATAGATCCAACACACTCCAATATAGTAGGTCGCACCTCCAATGTTGCTAATAATACAAGTGTGAAATCCGTAAATGGCTTAAAATCAAAGGTCGATATAAACTCCAAGCTATGCATTTCTATGAATAGAGGAATCAAAGTCATCCTCTGCCTACTCAACGCATCCACCACTACATTACCCTTGCTCGGGGTGTAAGCTATCTCAAAGTCGTAGAATGACGCTAGGAACTCCATCCACCATTGCTGCCTTAGGTTGAGATCCTTCTGTGAGAACAAGTATTTGAGCGACTTATGATCTATGTCTAGCTCAAATCTCTCTCCAAGTAGATAGTGTCGCCAAGACTTTAATGTGAATACTATTTCCACCAACTCTAGGTAATGGGTAAGCTAGTTCTTCTCGTGAACTCTCAACTGTCTGCTACCATAACATACTACCCTTCCTTCTTGCATCCAAACGGTATCAAGCCATGTGCCATAAGCATCCGTGTAGACCGTGAAAATCTTTCTTCCATCATGGAGAGTCAGAATTGGGGCTGTTGTCAGAGCCCTTTTTAATCTCTGAAAGGCATCCTCACAATCAATGCTCCACGAAAAAGACAAATTCTTCTTTACCAATCAGGTGAGTGGGGATGATATCCTTACAAAGTCCTTGATAAACCTTCTATAATACCCCGCCAACCCTAGAAAACTTCCCACCTCCGTCACATTCTTTAGAGTCCTCCAATCTTGAACTGCGACGACTTTAGCGGGGTCTACTACTATCTCATCCTTGGAGACCGCATGCCCTGGGAACCATACTTCCTTTCTCCAAAAGTGACACTTGGAAAAATTTTCCTTGAGCTGATGCGACCTGAGGGTGCGTAGAACTTCTCCTAAGAATAGGGCATGTTCCTCCTCATTCTTTAAGAAGATCAGAATATCATCTACAAAGACCACCACAAACTTATTCAGAAACCCTCTAAACACCCTACTCATTAAGTCAACGAAATAGCGGGTGCATTGGTTAGCCCAAAAGGCATAACCAGCCACTCAAAGAAACCGTTTGGAGTTTTGAATGCACTCTTATCAATACTATCCTCTACCACCCTTAGCTAATGAAATCCTATGGCCAAATCCATCTGCAAGAAAACTGATGCGCCTACTAGCTGATCAAACAAGTCGTCAATCCTTGGAAGCGAGTGCATATTCTTCTTGGTGAGCTTATTCAGCTCTCTATAATCCACGCATAGACAAATTGAGTTGTCCGCCTTAGTTGCAAAGACAATTGGAACTCCCCACTCTGATATGTTTCACCTAATAATTCCTTTCTCGAATAGCTCCCCTACTTGCTTGCTAAGCTCCCTCCTCTCTCTAGGAGTCATGTGGTGCACTGGTAGAGTGACTGGCTTTGCATTCTCTGCCAAGTAAATCTGGAAGTCTATCTCATGCCTCGGAGGTAATCCATTAACCTCATCAAACACGTCTAGATAATCTCTGGCTATGGGTACTGATCACAAATTGTTAACAAAAGTATCAAGCGAATCTAGGAAACTGAGCATCACTGACCCCGTGGGTCACAAGAGATTTCGAGAGTTCTACCATGACAAGTAAGAAGTCTAACTACTCTCCTTTCGTTGTCAAGAATGGCATCATACATGGCTAGCCAATCCATTCCTAGAATCAAACCATAGCCCATAAAGCCCAGCACGTATGCGTCACATTCAAACTCGACGCCCAAGATAGAAATTCTCAAACCCCTACATATCATGGATAAATGAGTCATACCTCCTATGGGGTTTGAGACAACTACAGGGTCAGAGACTATACAATTATTAAAGTGCATACTATCTACTATATAAATGGATATAAATGAATGTGAAGTGCTAGAATCTAAGAGGGTTCTAATAGGATAGTCAGAAAGGGAAATCAAACCTTCAACAATGAATTTCCTATCTCGATCAGGTCCACTAGCCATAAGAGCATGTACTTGCCCAGAAGTTCCTATCCCTTGTCCTTGCTTGATAGGGGATTTCTTAGTGAAGTGTCCCGTTTGACCATAATTAAAGCATACTTTCTTTGTCTTTCACAAAATGACTCATAGCACTGCAACCATGACACTTGGTATCTTTCTTGATCTGAGCCTTGTTAGGCTTCCCTCCTTTCTTTTGTGCTCCCTTTATGGGCCACCGTTTCTTTTTCTCTCCCTTAGCCTGTGTCTTCTCGGTCTATTTGACTTTCTTCTCATCCCTTTCATCTTCGTGCATTAGAGCCATGTCAACCAGCCTTTCAAACGTTGAGAGGTTGATTCAACTCTCTCGTAAATCTAAGAGCCTTATTATGGGGTGTATTAACCAAGTCTAGATCAAATCTTGCCAGTTGATCAAACTTATTAACATAATCCTTAACAAACATGTGTCCTTGTTTCCAAGCAAATAATATCTCTATCTATAATCCTTCTTCCACCTGAGATAAAGACTTTATCTCACACCTTTGTCTGGAATCATCCCAAGTAGCTACTATTGTCCTGCAGGTGTCACCTCTCACTAGTATGAAGCCTCGTCCTTCAGTTGCCATGAGGCCAACTGTATTTTCCTTCTATCATTGAGCTCAAAAAGACCAAAGACATTCTCCATTTCTCTAAGCTAGTTTCGTACCTTAACAAATCTCTCAGTACCGTGGAATGGTTTTCCTCCTATGGTGCAAAAGTCTTAAGATAGCCTAGAAAATTTATCTACTCGTGGAGGTGGAGCTACAATAGCTGCAGCAGGGGGTTGGGCAACTCCTTAAACTCCAACAGGTATTGTAATCTCAGATACCTACGGAACCTTGTCGGTAGTGGAATGCCCTCAGGATGATTGGGTGCACCAGACATGCTGAAAACAGAAGAAACAAAATATTAAACAAGATATCGAGAGAATATTGAATATGGCTTGAGGGGATATGCTTTCCAAAAATAGGTCTTATTTGAAAATACTTTTCTTTTGAAAAATATTTTTTCAAAACATTTTTTCTATCTTATAACCTTCAGCTCTGATACCACGTGTGACACCCCATGTCCGTTAATTTCACTCATAAGGGAATGCATTAAGTTTCGTGAAGCGCAATAGGTAAACTGTAACAAAATGGATTAAGACAGATATAAATAAGCAGCGAAAAATTCAACTTTATTATTAAAAATAAAACCTTGTCTTAAGTCAAGTTACATCATCAAACCAGTTACATCAAAAACCTCCAATTTATATTATATTGCAAAATAATAGAGTGTAGTAATATAAAACCATATCCCTTATAGGAAGCCATAACAGAGGAGAAAGTAAGTCAAAGCGTTGCATCTCAGAAAGTCCAGATCCAAGCTGAAAGAGAAAGTCTTAATCACTGAGGAGTGCTACCACTCTGAGGACCTCAGGAGAGGAAAGGAAGAGAAAGAAGAGAAAACAAAAGTGTCAGACATAAAGGCTGGTGAGTTCCAGTGATTTTTCAAATATGCATAAAATAAAGATATCAAGACAAATAAACAAGACTGGATGAGAAAGTACAGTATCATATAAGGAAATAGGTAAACAAGATAAATAGAATAACAGGATTAACAGGATAAAACACTGATCGAGTAATGCTTCTCATTTATATCCCTAAAATAGGTTGTGTATGCACCAAAACTAGTATAACTGGATTAGGCGTTCACCTAATTACTTAACAGAAACAACAGGATTAAACAACAGGATTAGGTGTACCCTAATTACATAACATGATTACATGTTATCTAATTACATAATAGCAGTATTAGGTGTACCATAATTACTACCCATGCGATAGGTTCCCTCATACTTAAATACCATGTGTCATCCCCGACAGTAGGGTGTACCACTACCTAACCCAACAACTTATATAACACAGACCTATTTACTAGTGTTACATTGGCTTAGTTTCCCTAATCAGACTCATGCACGCACTTGACTCCGCCAGAATGCGCCTGTACCCACCTTCTCCATTTGAACCTCTTGCTATCCAGTTCAGTAAAGCGTGCTCTGGCCCCTACCTAGTGCGAGGCCCTCTAACAAATTACCAATAGGGATACTGACTGATATGGGTTCCACATAGCAAGATTGAAACAAGCCAAACCCCCTAAGCTTGCTCCCCTAAGTAACTAGGATTTAAGAGTTCCCAAAACCCGATACCACAGCAGAACGAGGGACCTCTTAGCTTATTAATAATCATATTTAACCTAGCAGGTTTAGGTTTACTAGTAAGCATGGTTGTAATGTTACATGTTATTATGTGCGTACAACCCTTTCCCAAAACACCTGCCCAGATGCATGTATAATTACTATAGTAATTTAGTTACCTAACCTACATCTGCTATTTACATTATTTTAACATGTCCTTTACTTAATGTTTGTATTAAGTCAAATCTAACATGTTTATACATATGTATACTATTCCATTCAATTATATCCCCAAATTACAGCATGTACAAGTTTATGCATATTATCCATTTCTATTATATTCTCTATTTGCAGCAAGTACAAGTATACACATATTATCCTCTTTTATTATATTCCAAAGTTACAGCAAGTACAAGTATATGCATATTATTCCTTTCCCAAATTATAATCAAACAGTCCTCAATTTATCAATACGGCTAAATTCCCTTTTTCATGTCATTTCTTATTATCCCAATTTTAAGTATACACAATCTTAAATCAGACATGGCCTAGGCTTTCAAAGGACTAGGCTTAGCGTAAACAAAAGGAAAAAATAGAAGAAGGAGAATAGAACCAAATCAACATATATAAATAGGCATATAGGCAAGACCAGAAATAAATTAAAATAGCAGAATTATAGACAGAGCTGGTGCATTAGGGAGGGTTTAGGACTCCGGTCGGTTTCCCTTCTGAACAAATTCAAAAAAAATCCTATATGCCATTGTAGAAAAGTCCACTTCTATCTCTTTTATTGTTGTATGCAGGTCTTGAAGTTTGAATTATCTCTGTAGATCTAGGCTTCAACAACATCTCCCCATTATGTATGTATGTATGTATGTATGTATGTATGTACATTAAAATAGATTCATGAAGGAACATAATATGAAGAATAATTATGTGTACTGAAGTGGGAGGCAACCACTCTATTATAGATTTACAGAGCTAATCTTAACCTTTAGATATTAGGTTTTCAATCTAGGTCATACACATAGCGCTGAGTCAGTGAACGAACATAGCAAACAAAATAGTCCAAATTCAAAGCCAAGAATCCTCCCTACATCTAGATGGGTCGACCCACCGACCTACTAGGTCGACCCCATCAATGCATGGGTCGACCGAGGCTTAGGTTGGGTTATCCCACAACGTTTGTCTTCTGCGCGTTGATTCTGGTTTGAATCATTTTGAGATTATATATATAACCCCCTTATATGTATACAAACTTCTAGGGTTCATAACTTCCTCGTAGGTTAACCAATTTACGCAAACTTAGGGTCCATATGAAACAAAATTCCAAGACGAACGCAAGGTAAAGCCGATTTCACTTAATTTTGAATATTTAATTAAGTAATTCCCAATTTATTATCTTTAATGTATGGTTATAGTGTGTTAAACTTTAGGGTGTTACATTTTTTGGTAGGGCTTAATCAAGAAATGAGGACAAAGACGGAATCCTTGGTGTCTCATGCCATCACAGGTATTATGAGGCATGAGATTACAAGGCTCCACAAATTTTTTTTAGATTGGTTTGAGTACATTATGGAGAACATTCGATGGAAGGCATGTAAATTTTAAATTATGCAGCCTTTCTCAGAAATTTTAGGATTCTATGGTTGCATTGCGGTTGTTAGATTAGATGGTAGGAATTTTCTGTAACACAAACGAATCAATCACTCATGTAAGAATCATATGCATGATAAGGTGTTTTGCATACATACAATGTCATATGTCAAATTTTCATGCTAGGACTGAGTTCACTTTAGCAAGTCTGTAGTACATAATCGCATCGAGTAATGGATGGATGTTTATAAATAACTTGGGTGTATAACATGTTTGTTAGGGCGATTTGCATTTTTCGCCCTTCGAAAAGATTTCAGGATAGAATCCCTTTCAGGGGGTAGAATGTAACATCCTGAAAAATATATCCTAAACTGACATAGGAAATTAAATTAAATATAAATAATGTTAAAGAATAATAAATTTATAAAATATTAATGGGCTGAAATTAAGAATTTTGAGCAATTGAGAATTGAGCCACGAAGATATTACTATTGTATTCGTGGTGAGATTCTGATCCGTTTTCATATTTTATTTGCCGAAAACGGACTCTATATTGAAAATTTATTAATAAAACAATTTTAATGATAATTATGTACACAAGATTTGAAATTCAAACTGAATGAATATAAAACAGAAATAAAATAATATATTGATTGGCATAATGGAATATTTCCTAGAGATTTGATGTTGTGTGTAAATGTTTATATACAGGAGGGGACAAGAATAAATAATAAAGAGAAATAATCAATCAGATTTATAACGTAAATATAATAATAACATAAAGGGAAACAAATCTCCCTGCGGTCGATCCAGAAGAGGGGTCGACTCCCTTTCTGGTCAAGGGTGGGAGCGCGGAAATTGTTTTGAAGGCATTTTATATAGTTATGCTTAAACGGACTGTCCAGATTTAATTTGACTAATATTACGGTTCACATGCACACAAGTAACTATAAAAGGACCTCCAGCCTCTCCCCTAAACCCCAAATTTCATTCTCTTCTTTATCTCCACTTTGTCATTTTTCCCTTTTTCTTAATTCCATAAACATGTTAGGTTTTTTTCTCTTTTTTTAACTATATTCTATCTATTTAAAATCTAAATTCTTATCTAGATTCTGGAATTAAGTAAAGTATATTTATGAGATTCTAAATCTGATAATTATGTATATAGGAGAATTTGTAGTACGTAGATTTGAAAGGCTCAATCCAGAGTTGTTAGATTTTACATTGAATTCGCTATTTTTTTCTTCCTATCTCTGTAAGTGGATATTTCACGAGATTACTATTTTCAATATGATATTAGTGTAGATTTGGATTGTTATGCCTAAAGGAGTTTGGATTTGCATGAAAAAAATATATAATAAAAACTTCCAAATCCTTTTAAATTTGCAGAAATCGTCAATCAATTATTGTATATTGGGTTTTGGTTGTTGATGTAATAAAAGATAGACTTTTAGGTGTTGTACAGTTTTTGATAATGGTCTGATTCACTTTCTTGTGAAATTATAAATTCTTATATATGTGTGTGAAGGCATAAGACTTGAGTATTGCATATTTAATAGGTTTAAGCATCTATTTCTAAAGTAGATCGTTTGAACGTATTATATACAAATCGCTAAATTCTTAATTTTTTGTACATATAAAATGATACGAAAAGTGAAACAGTACCAAAAAGGAGATTTTACATATATATTTGGATTATCGCACCTTGTCTTTCTTTTATTATTAAAATAATCTTCTAAACGTTGGTTACAAGTTATTATCTATATGTTTGTTGTTTCCCTGTTGTTGATTGAATGTGAATATACATGTTTATGTCATGTTTATGAAGTTCGAGAAATAAACTTATAAACCTTATTTTGATGTTACGATTGAAAAGTTTTAGGACGTTTCTTTACATGCGATTTATTTACATTTTATTTATTACTATTTATAGATTAATTAAGGTATTATAAATGCAAACTTAATGCAGTTAATTAGGAAATTAGAATTTTAAATGTCCTCATAGGAAATTTGTATGCATGTGAGTATTAATGGCTATTAATCAATATTAATGGCACATAGGTATGAGGTTAATCCCAACTGGTAGTAGAAATCTACCCGGAACCAGCCGGCAAATCCAATGTCTACATGTGAGTCGGGTTAATATAAGCAATCTAGGTGATATGAGCCATTCTATTTATTATGCAAAGACACTAGGTTAAGGCCAACTTGTAGTAGATGCCTGCCCGGAGCCGCCCAACAAATCCAGCATCAACAAGTGGTCGGTTTAATGTGAGATGTCTTGCGTGTCTATATATATATATATATATATATATATATATATATATTGAAAAAAAAATATACATATATAATTGTGTAAAGTAGGCATGTCTCAAGAAGGTATTAAGTGACTAACCTAACAATTTGGGTATTAAGTGGCTAGGACTAGGTCTATTTCTAAGTTTCACTCCTTGTTTTAAGACCCAAGTCATCGGACCCGCCCTTATTAAGGTCTTAAGTGGTCATTGAGTCCGCCTTTATCTTATAAGGTATTAAATTGTCTTAATTACAATGATAGACGTATGAGTAAGGTAGTTCTTCGGAAGTTTTCCGCTTATTATCTAGGGGTTATGTGAGGGCATACCTAGGGATGAGAAAATGAGAGTTCCTAAGAACATGTTAAAGGACCGCCTGTCTCAGGGAAGTACTAAGTGATTCAGAGTTCGCATGTAATGGCAGCTAGATAGAAACAAAGGGGTCCACCGGGGGAAGGTCATAAATGATGGAGTCGTCTACCTAGAATGTAGGTAATAAGTTACTTCTTACTATCTCTTGATTTACACTAAGAGAATATTTGATACGATTATAAGAGATGCCTTAAGTGACTAGGGTCCCCCATAGGATATTAAATGATAATGGGAGTCCATCCATACATAAATATAGAAAATGGCCTTAAGTGATCAAACAACAATCCATCTCTTATGGTATTAAGTGATAATAGAATACACCCTTATAAATAAACATATATGCCTTAAGTGGCTTCATAATAGTAATCCTAATTAATGCTTGTGTTAGTGTGTCGAATTTTTCATAGACATAATTTGATGAATTTATTATCATGTATGGGAAATAGACATTCCTTAAAATTATATGATTTTCATTCATGAGAACTTTTGTTCTGACCTCGCTCCTCTTAACAACTAAACAAGTTAGCAGATGAGAATGCTTGATGCATGAAGTTATGGAGATTGGAGCTTGACGAAGGAGGATTATAGTTATTATCATTATTATCATTTTTGGTGGTAATGTTATACACTTTGGGATATTATTATCATTGACATACCCTTGTTGATGGTTGAGATTTGATGAAATCAACATTATTATGGGTTTAATTTAGTGGTACATCTATTTTCTATTATTATATTTTAACCCTTCCGCTGTGAGAATCTGATGTCGTTTTTAGTTTGGCTTTATTTATGTAATCCTTATAGTAACCGATAATCCGTTTAGAATGACTATAAGTTCTGATGGGCCTTTTCTTGATTGGAATTTAGGCCCATTCCATATGGGTTGCTATACGTATTATCAATAATATTACCTTTAAGGTGACCTACTCTAAGTTGTGCACCCTTTGCTAAGCAAGTCGCAATAGGAATGCTAGGTAAAACACAAAATGTTCTCATATCCCTGGTATTGCTCATCATATAGTAAAGAAATTTTTGATTCGATTGATATCCCAGTAACCATAACTCTATCTTAGTGAGTAATGTCCATTATTCCACATGCAAAGTGAAATGTATCGGTGGTCTTCCACAAAAAAGCTAATGAGCCACACAATTGTGTACCGGGATTAAAAGTTAACTGAATGCCCATAAAAAATGGTTTCATGATGAGCTAAGATATATTTAACGTGGTTTTACATATTGAAGTGACATACCTAAGAAATTATGGAATCTTTAGTTGCTAAAAAATGGTAATACTTGATATCGACCACTACGATCCCATGATACATACGGTAAACATACGCAAGAGCACTGCAAGTTCTTTCTTCTCTCATCTAACAATAATATTATTTTTAGTTTTAACTCCGTTAAGTAAATGTATGACTAGCGGATAGCGCAGGTAAAATGCTTAAACATTTTCCCAGTTCTATGTTCTGATATATATTCGAAAACAAAACAGTGCCTTCGAAAACAACCTCCATCCACCATCTTCGAGATACTATTGTCCCATCTTCCTAATGTGCTTTTGAAGAGCTAGACCCTTCACCACCATCGTCATCTCCCATTCCACGATTTTACGGAGAACTTCCACTACCACGAATAACACATATTATTTTTCTTATATTTGTATAAATATTTGGGAGATTTAAGCTTAAAGTATGTTGAAAATAGGGATTTGGAGTTTGATTTTTGAAATGGTTTTGGGTTTGATTAAAAATTATGATTGAAATGAAGCATAGACGGCTGGAAGATGAAGCCCAACATATATATCAGTATACCCAGCTTTAGTAAAGACGGATAAACTAATTGCTTGCATTTCCCTAACTTTTTCACACGGATCATCTATGGAGGAATTGGGGACATCACTATGTTATCCTGTGTTATAAAAGCCAAATGAATTCGTGAACATTTTTCGTCTATTGGACTAGCTTGGGGCCACTCATCCCAAAATAGTCGAGGCGATGTAAGTTAATGACTCCAATATTATAACTTACGACTGCCCTAGCTAATTCACAAAGAAGAAATTCACCTGAAATGCACAGTTTGATTCAAGAAATAACCCATCTTATTGTAAAAGTAGGATTGAACTTTACTACATATATTACTCGTATATAAGTTGAGGCAGTATGTGACTTAGGGTGTGTTTGCGGTAAACGGTAGCGGGATATTTATGCAGACCATTTTATTTTTGTTTTTTAATTTAATTAATTTATGTTTAAAACAGAACATTCATTAAAGTAGAATAACACAGTAAACCAAACAGAACAATCCACTAAATAATAATATAAAAACCAATAAAATGCAGAAATACAAATCAATCAGTGCAACCCTGTTGCAGCAAGTTCGTCTCTTATTCTATGTTGAAGTATTATCGTCTCAATGTTTTGATTTCGTTGAGCCGGTGCAAGTTCACCATTTCCTGTAATTCTCAAGCCGGTGTATTCTTCTAAGTACTCCTCTAGAATAAGATTTGTATCATCATCATACGCCATAAAATCCGGAACACCTATGTTGTATTTGTGTATATAATTGTGTATAGTCATTGTAGCAATAACAAATTTTACTTGAGTTTCGAATGCATATGTTGACATATTTTTCAATATGATAATTTTTTTTCTTCCATATTCCAAATGTTTTCTCAATTGCCATACGTAAACTCGAATGATAGAAATTAAAATTTTGATTATTCAACTTTGCATGATTTGTAGTTGCACGAAACTATGGAATATGATATTTAATATTACGGTAGTAGATAACCAGTAGTAAATGGAAAACTAGAATCTACTACATAATATTGTTCAGAAGGAGGATGAGGAAAATTACAAGATTTATCATTCACAACGGGATTAAAAATCCGATTGTTATGCGCACTCCCTTCCCACCCGACTAAAGCATATATAAATAGTAAATCGAATGAGCATGCAGCTAAAATATTCTGTGTATGATATCTTTTCTGTTCTATATACAGAATAACTCGATCTTGAGGTAAGTGTGTCATTACGTGTGTTCCATCGATGACACTCCAACACGGTTTTAAAGTAAGGGTAGTAACGGTTAGATGTTCTAATTTTATTTGGAGTTGTGTTAAATTGAGAATCGGCAGACTTAATAATATGAGCAACTAATAATTGAGTAGAATCCAAAATAGCATGAAAACAAAGAGAGATTGGGCTACATGATCGTTGAATCTTTCAACCGTTTGTCTATTCGAAAGAGCTAAACTATATTGTACAAAAATATGACAACCGTTTCTTTAACACTAACGTGATCCTTTGTAATCAAACCATAATTTTACAGCCTATCGCATAACGAAAGAAAACATAGTTGTTTCATACGGAAATTTCTTTGACATCATTTGATGACCGTTTAATATGTCGTTTACCCATATTAAACCGGAATACTCCGACGTGTGCAACTGACGATCTATTTTACTGTGTCTTTCACGTAAATACGATCCAATAGTAGCGATACAGTTCATATCTTCATAATCTGAATTGTTTCGATCAGAGAGTGAACTGGTCATTGAAGAAAGTGTTGAAGAAGAAAATGGAGAAGATATGAGAGTAAAAAAAGATGGTGAAGGAAGAGGAGGAAGATGGAGTAATACAGAAGAGGAAGAAGAAGTTAAAATTTGACCGTTGTCTACGCATTGGCTCTCAAAATGGTCAAATTTTGGCCGTTGCACACACAACCTGACCCTCCTCCTCCTCCAACGCACCCTCGGTGCGTTATATCTACCTGATTTAGTGGATAATGCGTATATTTATTTAAGACAATTTGAAACAAGGTCGATAAAATCCAGCTATGTTTCATAAACATCATTCCTTCCTGCCAATATATTATATATCAACGACATTTCATTAATTTGCCACTTACATTGATTTTGAAGGGGGGGGGGGGGGGGGAAATGAACGGAAAACAGTAAGGAATTTAATACAAACCTAAAAATACAAGTACATTCAACTAAACACAAGTGATGCAAATGTTACATTCATCCATAATTCCTTAACAATATTTGTTGAAACACAGCACAAGCATTTAAAACGAACCACCTGCCTCCATTATTATTTCCTCCTATTCCATTCCTATATATCTCCACCTGAAAATCGAACCATTCCAACCTATTCCAGTTCCATTCCTTAAAATATAAAGAACCATGCCATCCTGTACACCATCTCCATTAACAAACTCCATAAACCTCAGATACATAAAACTTGGCTACCAATACTTGGTCAATCACTTCATCTCCGTACTTCTCATCCCAGTAATCATCTCTGTAGTGCTAGAACTCACCCGACATGGCTTAGACGAGCTACTATCTGTCTTCCACACACTACTCGAACTTGATATCATCCCTGTTCTATGCACACTCTTTGTAACCGCCCTAATTGCAACAATCTACTACATGTCTCTTCCAAACCCAGTGTATCTTGTAGACTATGCATGCTTCAAGCCTTCTCACACTTGCCGTGTCACCTTTGCATCCTACATGGAACACACCAAGCTCCTACCTTTCTTCGATGACAAGTCAGTCGAGTTCCAAATGCGCATTCTAGAACGTTCGGGACTAGGCGAAGAGACCTGCATCCCACCAGCCAACCATTACCTGCCACCTAGACCAAACATGGAACGCGCACGTGGCGAGGCTGAACTAGTCATCTTCTCCGCCATAGATGACTTGTTCAAGAAAAGCGGCCTGAAACCTAAAAACATCGATATATTAGTGGTCAATTGTAGCCTCTTCGCTCCTACACCTTCCCTTTCGGCTATGATAGTCAACAAGTATAAGCTGCGCAGCAATATACGGAGTTTCAACCTGTCGGGAATGGGATGCAGTGCTGGTTTGATCTCCCTAGATCTAGCTCAAGAGCTATTACAAGTTCAGAGTAATGCCAATGCTTTGGTTGTTTCTACCGAGATTCTGACTACTAACTTCTATACTGGGAATCAGAGATCTATGCTGCTTCCTAACGTGTTGTTCAGGATGGGCGCCTCCGCCGTTTGGTTGTCAAATAGAAGAAAGGATGGAAATCGTGCAATGTATAGACTCCTTCATGTTGTCCGCACCCATAAAGGAGCTGATGACAAGGCCTTTCGTTGTGTGTACGAAGAAGAAGATGCACATGGAAACTCTGGAATCTCTTTGAATAAAGATCTCATGGTACATTACATGATCACAATTACCATATTGATTGGGATAATATTATTCATGATTATGGTTAATTACAGGTGATAGCAGGAGAGGCATTGAAAGCAAACATCACTACAATAGGGCCTCTAGTGCTACCGGCATCAGAACAAATACTGTTTCTACTATCACTGATTGGACGTAAACTGATAAATCCAAAATGGAAGGCTTACATTCCGGATTTCAAACAAGCGTTTGAGCATTTCTGCGTGCATGCAGGAGGGAGAGCAGTGATTGATGAAGTGCAGAAGAATCTGCATCTTTCTGCAGAAGACATAGAAGCGTCTAGAATGACCTTGCATAGGTTTGGAAACACTTCGAGTAGTTCGTTGTGGTATGAACTAAACTACATAGAGTCGAAAGGAAGGATGAAGAAGGGAGATAGAGTTTGGCAAATTGGATTTGGTAGTGGGTTTAAATGTAACAGTGCGGTTTGGAAATGCAAGAGGACGATCAGGACGCCGGTGGATGGACCTTGGGCCAGTTGCATTGACAGGTATCCGGTTGAAGTTCCGGAGGTGGTCAAGCTCTAGCCTTGTGCTTTGATCCGTTTGTGCTTTTTATACACGATGTGCTGTGATTTATCATTTGTATTTCTTAGAAACAAGGGTTCTGTGATTTGTTCGTATAGATATGTAACAATATAATGGTGTTTTCCTATGATTTTTTAGTTTTGTTTTTCATATGGTAAGTTGGAGGATTTGATCATTCTATTAAAATAACTTTTTATTCCTGGTAATTTTTGTTGTAACTAAAAAATATGGAAAATGATGTTTTAGCCGAAGAAGAATCGGCTTGTATGGCCAAATGTCAAAGAAGGAAGTGAGACCTTGTGAAGTGTGAATTCAACCACAAAATCTGAAGCCGGAGCACATGCTTCACTGTTTCAATTACAAGGGAGATTCTACCTTGTCCTGTGTTTTCATGACCGAGCTTACCGCGGTTCGACTTCGAATAACCCTGAATCTTGGACCATCATGAAGAAGAACTCGATCAGACCTCATCATACATGAACCCTGATCGGATCTTCAAACATGCGGTTCAACCTTCAAATTTGCGGTCCAACCTTTAAATCTGCGGCGATGTTAGTGAATAAATGCATATTGTGGGCTTAATCTATTAATGTTAGTGAATAGATGTTAGTGAATAAATGCATTCATTTTGGCTAAACTGCATATTGTGGGCTAAGGATCATGTAGTGGATAATCTGCGGAAGGAATGTTGCATTCATTTGCAAGTTAATGTGCGGGTTACATAAGATTAACTTAATCAATTGTGAAAATTGATTAATTATTTTACTATAAACGATATGGGATTTCGGATTTTGGCGAAATATGTAGGCTGTTGCTTCCTCCCCCGGTGATGTCGTTGCTTTTCGTCAAAACTAAAACTAAACCTCTTCCTCCCTCGGTGATGCTGTTGTGTCCTCCTCCGGTGACACTGCCGCGCCTTCAAAACTGATAAAACAGCAACACGTCTTACCAGTATGATAAGTTACTTATACTTTTTTCCATTTCCTCATGTAAGCTATTTGCTTTTTATGCCATTTATCTTACTTGGTACATGCAATGAAATTCCTAAAGTATAAGTTATGTGCATCAGTCAAAATGGAATGCGTGGTATATGCAATACAACTCCTAATGTATAACTTATATGTACCATTATCAAACAATCCACACATAGAGAATTTAGCAAAACAATGTATGTAATGAGTAAAGCTAAAACTGACATCGTTGACTGATAACATGTTCATTGAAACAACATGCATTTGGATCACTAATTTATCATTTATTTATATAGTTAAAAACGAAAATACAGTCTAATCCAGTTGATTACATTGACATTGAATATTTTCGGAAAATATGAAGACCGTGAAGTAGGAGGCAAAGGTGAGTCTTGTTTTAGTTGAATACTAATTAAAAATGATAATTATCAATAAAACCTGTAACTACCATCCGGTTTTGATTTTGTGAATTTGACCATGCCGTTATGGGGACAAAAGTACAAACTGAACAACACAACAATGGTACTAGAAGTTTTTATAATAATATATATTAATTCTGGTATTTCCATTCGTTCATGCATATTGAACAATACAGCACTGTAACACACCCTGATAAGGCTTTTGTGAAAACATTCTTGGAAAGAAAATTTGAATCATTTTATTTTATGTAAAATCTGCTATTAGCCCAGATGGGTCTCATGTTCTAGGTGGTTCAAGCGACGGCAATGCTTATATATGGCGGGTCCATATGTGTGAAAGTGAACCTACTACATTGAAGGGCCATGAAGGAGAGGTTACTGTTGTAGATAGATGCTCTTCCGACTGTGGAAAGTTAGCGACAAAATCAGATAATTACATGGTTCATATATGGAACTTGAAAAGGGGATGCTCCATTAGCACCAGATCTTCTGCTACTAACTGAAAAAGAGTTGTAGCTCATGATCCAGCAACCATTAACCGCAAAAGGCACTTTACAGATGAACCTGAATCAACATATGAATGGAAACAACAGCTTGTTTCCAAATGAAATGACATCAAGTGTATCCTTTCCAGTTCGGAACAAGGAGTCTGAAAACTTCAGAACTCCAGAATGCTAAAAGAAGAGAAGCTTTGCAATTTCTTAGATTCTGAATTGCCAAGGTCACCGGAGTTGAATTTTGATGGTTCGGCATCTGTGCTTAATCGACCTCTTTGACAAGGAAAACAATTCGACACTATTTTCTTGCTTAGTCTTGAGAGAAAAACTTAGGGTCTGTTTGGAATGCTGAAAATAAGTAGCTTTTTTGATTTTAAAAAGCAAAAGCCTTTAAGCCCGTATGGATCCAATTATTAGTTGGGCTTATGTAAGTTACTTTTCTCCTTCTCCCAGAAGCTGTTTTTATTAGCTTTCTGCTTTCGGTCCAAAACATCGTTTCGACTTTTCGGCCGTGAAAATCTAAAATTAGGGTTAGGCGATATTTCTCCATTTCTTTGTTCATCCAAAACATTGAGCTTTTCTTCTTCAATTCGTTCTTATTGCTTCCAATCTTGAATCGCGGGTTCTTAATTTGATGTTTTCTCTTATTATTTGAATCAAAATTAAAATATACAATCCGGTTTTTACGTTGTTTAGCAGGTTGCAATCGAGGAATTTTATTGACTAGGGTTACCTCATTCTATTTCAGTTTTCCTAATTTTTTACTAATTCAAAAGGTATGAAATGGTACTTTAATACAGGTTTATGTCAGATTTGACGAAGGTTCTTTGCTAGTTTTGATAAGGTAACAACTTTTGAGGGGGGAAAAGTGCAACATTCATTACTTAAAGAGTAAGTACGTCTGTAGTTCATTTTTAGTTATGTTATTGTTACCACATTAGTTTGAACTTTGAAGTTTGAACTCATACCATGTCAAATGTTTAGACTTCGTTCTTCTTAATTATTTAAAATAAAATGTAAATTAAAAATCAGAAATCGTATTTACTGATAATGCCAGCATAATTTTTGAACTAGAGATTCACTTTTAATTAATGGACATTTGAGAATGGATGTGTTTGGTTTTTCTGAATTCATTGGAATATTAGACGGAGAGAGTTAAGAATTGATATGGTCAATATAAGACCCGAATATCATGATAAGTCTACACTGGATGCTATATACCTATTTCAGCAAAATATTTACCTGTATTAAGTTCCTCCTAACGTATGTGCAGTGCTCTTTCTTTGGTTTGCATTTTGATGATATATATATGTTTTGTTATGCAAATACATTGTTTTATTGGAAGAATTGAAGTATAGTAAGTGGAACTAGTACTACTGTAATGCTCATTTGATAGTCTGTACTGAATACTCCTAGAATGCAGCCTGTGAGAATATATTTTTATTGTTTTTTTTAAAATGTACCATTTGAATATGCAATTTACTTTGTAATTTAATTTGAAATTTGAACTTTATGACCAACGCTTAAAGTTCCTTCTGAAAACCTTGTCTAGAGGCATCATTTTTTCTATTTTAAAAGCTCTATGTATGTATTCATATTTTCATATTTATTGGCCATATTCTCTTTTCCATCTGAACCAGTGACTGGAAAGGTAACAACAAAAGTGGATGTCTTCAGTTTTGGGGTAGTTCTAATGGAACTATTAACCGGCATGACTGCACTGGACGAGACCCGACCCGAAGAAACCAGGCACCTCGCCTCATGGTTCTACACCGTAAAGTCCAACAAAGATAAACTCAGAAACTATATTGACAACTCACTTGACATATCAGAGGAAAGTGCCTTCGAAGAGATATGTATTGTTGCCGAGTTAGCAGGCCACTGCACTGCAAGAGAGCCACATCACAGACCTGAAATGGGACATGCGGTTAGCGTATTGGTCCTGTTGGTCGAAAAATGGAAGCCCGTTAAGGAAGGATACGATGAAATTTCGGGCATTGATCTAAGTCAGCCTCTTCTGAAAATGGTACAAGGGTGGCAAGAGCATAATGGAGTCTCTGGATGTTCATCTTTGGGAGGCCTTGATGATAGCAAAGGAAGCATTCCTTCTAGGCCTAGTGGGTTCGCCAATTCATTTAACACTGCATATGGTAGATGATGATGATGATGATGATGATGAAGTTTGCATTTATGCGGTATATTACCTTACTCCATTATGCTTTTTCTTTTGTTGACATGATATTTACATATAGGAAGCGTTCATGTGGTTCCATGGTTGGTACCATTTTATCACTGATTATTGGTTTATTGGGTATGTTGGCATGAACTTGAAATATGCTATTTTGCTCTTTTTTAAGATATAGGCCAAGGTTGTTTCAATCAAAAAAAAGGAAAAAAAAAAAAAAAAAAAAAAAAAAAAAGAAAAAAAGAAAGTGGAACTAGTACATATACTTGGGTATGTCTTCTATACCACACTTTTTTAGCTATCCAACAATTTTATTTAATGGTGAACAAGTTATACTATTTTCTTGCATGTCATATGAAATTTTATTTTTTTATTGTTCATGAATTTTTGTATCATCTACTTTGATCTAGACTGATATGCACATATGAACTTTATTTTCTATACGTATGGTTTTGTACAGCTTGTATATGTACAGCTTGTATATGTATATGTATGGTTTTGTACAGCTTGTATACGTATGGTTTTGTACAGCTTGTATATGTATACCTATGGTTTCAGAGCAATGTAGCTAGTTGTATCTTTACAGTAAGCATAAGAAAAGTATGTGCATCTTACAAGAGCAATGTTGAGTTATTTACGGTAAGTATAAGAAAAGCAATGTGACATAATGCTGTTAATTTGGTTGCATATGGCCTAATGCTTCTAGGATTCCATTAGTTCTTTAATTATTAATGATGCTCTCAAGGGATAATAATGTTACATTAGTTCTATTAAACTCTTATGATTACATTAGTTACCTGATTATATTTGAAGCACATAAAAGATGATGAATTCGTTCACGACTTTGTTTATCTTATGTCACGACAGGAAGTAGAATAAATGATAGGTTCAAGCAAGAATTCTACAATATTGGATGTTGACAAATATGAGTTGAAGTAGCCAATGAAGTGGATCAAGTGATATCGAACAAAAAGCTATTGAGTTGATAGTTAGCCATACTGGAAATAGATATTATTCAAGATGGATCCCGAGACAACCATACAGAAATGACGCATTGAGTGGAAGAGAATATGTTTTTAATGTGTTCAATGGTCATACATGTCTTGTTTTTTGTTTGTTTTTGTAAGTTAAAATGGATTTAACTGTTTGGATTATGTGTGAATAACATGCAAGTATTTATGTCATGTTTCAATTCAGTGTTTTTTTATTTATATTTCGGAAAACAAATTGTTTTGTGATTTTTTGTTGACTAGTTGTAACATATACTTTTAAAAATATGAATTGTTTTACATTTTATTTTAATATTGTAGTGCAAAAGCCAAATAGCTAAAAAAAGTTTTATCCATATTGGCTTTTCAACTTTTTGACTTATAAGTCGTTACCATGCCAAACGAACTTTTTGACTTTTTAACTTTTTAGAAGTAAAAGCACTTATCATATAAGTAAAAGCGCTTTTGCTTTGTGTTGCCAAACAGGCCCTTAGTGATGATGTATTGTGATTTTTTTGTAATGGTCGCTTTGAGCAGTGCTGAATTGTGCATGATTGGTTAAAATGATTAATTTTGGTTTCTAATAATATATGTAATTTTCATATACTGTCATTCGTATAGTTTCAAGTAATTAAAAAACTAAAATAAAATAAATTCATTTGTCAGTTTTATAATATTACGAAGTCAGTTTTCCCACCGTTATACGGTAATACTAGTTATTCATTTATTTGAGTACACATAAAACTTGATTATTCACATTTTCACTATTAATAAGCATGTGCGGTTCTTGATGGTTCGACCGGTCAGACATTCAACACCTTGGACCCTGAGTCCTCACGGTTTGACTCACGGTTGGGTTATAAAAACATTGACTATTGAAACACCCTACCTCCGTTAGGGTCACTCTCAAAGGGAATGCCCTAATTTTGGTGGAGGTATATAAGTATAAGTCACAGATACACAAGACAGATATAAATACACATATTTTTGAACAGCGGAAAACAACAGCAACTTTTATTTCATCAAAATACGTGTTACACAAACTATGCCATAATTGTCTTACAATACTTCCAAAAACATTACATTTTCATAACTGTCTTGATTTCATAACTTAAAGAAGCATAAAAACATAAGTAAACTGCATAAGTCCCCATAATTGCTATCCAAAGCCATAGTCCAAAACGAAAGAGATCCAAGCAATATATTCTTTCCCTTCAAGCTGGATGTGAAAACTGGTCAAGCTGCGGTATTCCCTCCCTGTGGACCTAGGAGGGGGGGGGGGGGACGAAAGAAAAGAAGACGAAAGAAAAGTAGAGTCAGACATAAAGCCTGAGTAAGTCTAGGACTATTCAGTCTATGAATAAGTAAATGAGCATGATACGTACAAACTGGAAATGGGGAAGCACCATAAACTAAGTTAAGTTGTCTAGAGTCGAATATACTATCGTACCCCATATTAATCTCTGCACCCCTATAAACTAGTTCCCAACAGGCACCCCATAATCAGGGTGAAGTGATCCATTTCAAATGATCGGCTCCTACTCGCATAGTTACATGTGTCTTACGACCCTCAATGTTGTAGCTACCTATGCTGGTCCCACCATGGGGTGTATCAAGTCCTATGGTGGCGGCCCGACACAATTCTAGAATGCACAGGTATACTACTGGTGCCCAGTGCCTAATTTTTCTGTGCCGGAGTGTGTGCACGCCCGCACCCCGTTAGAACCTACACTGCTGCACCACCACCGTCGATTTGACCTCTTACAGTCAGCCCAGTAATCGTGCTCCATCCTGCCTAGTTCAGGGTATCCTGATACACTTTGTAGGGTTACTGCTGAAAAGGGTCCCCCGCTATTAGGTTTTCTATTTCTAGCCAACATGCTAAGTTGGTTAAGTGTTCTGTATAAACCCAACCCCCAATCAGTCTGTATAGTTTAGCATGTTTAATTTGATTAAGTATTAATTCAATTTACTTAATCCTAACAATCCTGACTCAGCCTTAATTGTCTTATTAAAGCCTCAACCACTCACATTAGACAGGTATTGTTGTGACTGTCTGTTGCCGGTTGGGTCCGGGCAGTCTTACGTCACAACTCTGTCTAACCTCGGGTCTTTATTGGGCTCAATGTTTAACCACCCACATTGGATAGGTATTGTTGTGACTACTGGACAGCAGGGTGGGTCCGGGCAGGTTTATGTCACAACGCAATCCAACTTCGGGTTAAACACATCGTATTTTCTAAGTTTACATATTTTGTCTCTTTTCTTTTTATATGTAAATATTTGCAGCCCATTATTCAAATTCATCTTTATTGGGTAAAATTAATTTATACCACTTAAATGTTCTCAAGGTCGTTGGCATGCGTCAAACATGCCAACACATATGTTTTATATTTTTAACCCAACGTCATTACCCTCGTTTTATACGTTCGCTATATTATGTTGGGCTTAACATTTAAGCCCAACTTAGCCACATGAAAAAGGGGAGGCTTTGAACATGATGTATATATATTCTAAGTAACATCAAAAAGGGGTGTGTAAACGCATGAACTTGCAACATAGCGGTCTAATTAACATAAATTAGGCACTTGTGAACTTGCATTGTAATAGCATAAAATCTTGACATAAAACATACCTAAACATGAATCATGGTTTTAATCTAATCATGTAAACTTTTATTTAAAGCATGAATCTAACTTAATTATGTGCCACATATATTATCATATGTTTCTTAACAACAACCTAAGCCTAAAACATATTTTGTTTGGGCATAAAGTTAAACATAAACTAGCCATGTTCATAAAGTCAACACAAGTTCACAAAGATGCTTACTTTTGTCACTAATACAAAAGTATGGTTTTACACTTGAATCATGATGCCAATTCCAACGTAAATTCATATGAATCATAATACTCAATTGGATCCAACTACACTAAAAATTATCATAAAAATATACATAGATGGATCTAAAATCATGTTGGCATAATAGTGAATCATATACTTGCATGAGTCTCAACTTGGTTGAAATAAACTACCACAAACATATAGTTGTTAACTTTCAACATGAATCATATACTTGCAAATATCCAATAGTTCTAACATCATTATATCACAACATCCCAAATCTATTTATAACTAGAATCATATCAACATACAATTATGAATTATCATCACCACAAATTAAGTACAATTCCATTTCTCATTTTACACAAATCAAATCTCAATTATTCATTCACATCGGAATAGCACTCTACTTACAACGTATGACGAATCTTCAATTCAGGATTCTGAATTCGGAATTTGGTGATGCTATCCTTTGTTGTAGGCGTTGTTTTGATTTAATTGTCGTTGCTTTAAGCTTTTGAATCGACTCCTAATCGTCTCTCAATTTTGACGGCTACTCCTAGTCTTTCTTCAGCAGCATGACGGTCTCATTCTCATTTTTATTTGTGTGAATTAGGTGGAGTCTTAAGTCATTTTTATAGAGTTTGTGAATTGATTAAAGCCGTCGATGGAGCTTAGATTAATATTAGCCATTCGTTTTAAAGAGAAACCAATCAGGAGCTGACACCTAGCCCTAGTGACAAGACAAAGCTCAGAAATTCGGCCAAGCACAGACCAGGCCAGCCAGGAGGGGCTGGGTTCGACCTGGCTCAGGGGTCAGGTCGACTACCCAGTCGACCCCCAGGTCGACTACCCAGTCGACCTGGGTGCCCCAGGTCGACTACCCAGTCGACTTGGGTGCCTTGGGCGGGAAAATTCCCACCTAGCCCAATCTGGGTCCGATTTTTGAATTTTGAACTCATTTCTGAACTGTTTCTGTCTGTTTGAATTTTAAACTGAATTCTGAAACTTCCGGAGGTCATATCTCCCTCATACGGAGTCCGTTTTACGCAAACTCGGACTCTATCTCAAGCAGAATTTCGAGACGAACGCAATGGCGTATCCCGTTTCCCTTAATTCTTTGATTTGAAATTAATTATACTTTAATTCGTGAATTTCACTGTTATAGAATACACGGGGTGTTACATTCTCCCCCACTTAAAAGGATTTCGTCCCCGGAATCTTCAAGTTTTAGGAAGAATGTATATCCTAACATCCAAACGTCCATCTACTCATCCATCAAACACGAGCATCCATTGTCCTTAAAAGACTTCTAGTGCTTCATGATCATATGCGAAGTGTGTGTACATGTACTTATCTAGTGCAAAATCAGGCGGTCTACTGATTCAGTTGACCTCCTTAATGCAAATTATGTAAGTGTCATGAATCCATTATGTATGCAAAATTTCCTATTCATGATTCTACATGAGTGCACAATCATTCATATAAATGCAACATCCATATGACAACACATTAAACTTCAACCATATATGAATGCAAACACATATATGCAAATGCAATATGAGGTGACTGAGCCGATCTAAAACCTAGATTGTGTGTGTATATGCAACCACGAGCAACCACTAGCAATCACTTGCAACCACTTGCAACCATCATCCATAACATGTTTCAATTACATGTTTTCATCCAAAGGGTTTCTACCTAAAAGATAAGGTCGAGGAGATATACCCTAAAAGATAGATAAAGCATAACTTAAGGAAAAAGAGAGATCAAAGATGTACCCTCAAAAAGAAAAGGGTAGGCTGCGCGTATTCTAGCCTCAGTTTCCCAAGTCGCGTCTTCCTCGGTGTTGCTCCACTGAACTTTGACGAGCTTGACTTCGCGGTTGCGTAGCTTTTTCACTTCCGTTCCTAATATGCGGGTTGGAACTTTCCTCACGGTTGCTTCGCGTTCCACTTCAGCTTCTTCAAGGATGTTTGGCTCTACCACTTCAACAGATTCATGTAGACATTTTCGGAGGTGTGAAACATGAAAGACGTTGTGAATTCCAGCTAGTTTTTCAGGTAGCTCTAATCTATAGGCTATTTTCCCAATTTTCTCGATAATAGGAAACGGCCCTACGAACCTTGGTGCTAGCTTCCCTGTGGTTCCAAAACGAACGACATTCCTTAAAGGAGATACCTTAAGAAAAACCCTGTCCCCAACCTCAAATTCAAGGTCGGTCCTCCTCTTGTCTGCGTAGGACTTTTGTCTGTCTTGGGCTGTCTTCATTCTTCTCCGTATTAAGTCTACTTTCTCTGAAGTCTCTCGGATCATATCTGGTCCAAGTATGAGCTTGTCAGTAAACTCCCACCAACAAGTGGGCGATCGACACGGTCTTCCATATAAAGCCTCGAAGGGCGCCATTCCGATGGTGGCTTGGTAGCTGTTGTTGTAGGCGAATTCCACCAAAGGAAGATGGTCTTCCCACGTCCCTCCGAAGTCAAGGACGCACAGTCTTAAAAGGTCCTCCAAAACTCTGTTCACTCTTTCTGTCTGGCCGTCGGTTTGGGGGTGATAGGCTGTACTCAAGCATAACTGTGTGCCTACCGCTTCTTGCAGACTCCGCCAAAACTCACTTGTGAAGATAGGGTCTCGGTCACTAACAATGCTGGATGGTATTCCATGGAGTCGAACAATTTCCTTAAGATAAAGAGATGCTAGGGATGAGGCAGTCCTTTTACTCTTGACAGGTAAAAAGTGGGCGCTTTTAGTAAGCTTATCCACTATTACCCAAATGCTAGTGTTGCCTCTTCTAGACCTAGGTAGCCCATTAATGAAGTCCATTGAAATGCTATCCCACTTCCACTGTGGGACCTCTAGAGGATGGAGCAGACTGCCAAGCTTCTTCTGCTCCGCCTTAACCTGTTGGCAAGTCATACACTTAGAAACAAAATCTGCCACGTCCTTCTTCATGCCGCTCCAAAAGAAAGTTCTCTTTATGTCCTTGTACATTTTATCTCCGCCTGAATGTATTGTCATCTTGGAGTGATGTGCTCCTTCGAGAACCGTCTTTACTAAACCCTTGTCCGTGGGACGCATAGTCTTCCGTCCCGCCTTAACCAACCCTTATCGTCGATGGAGTATCTGTTGAGGTGACTTGAAGTCTCACCCCTAATTATCCTATCAATCGTGAGGGTCTTCGCGTTGTGTTGTCCCTATTGAGTCCACTAGAGTTGGGCGTACTTCGAGAGATGCTAGCAAGCCCGGTACAAAATCGGAGGAGGGCCTAAAGTTAAAACTGGCTATATACTCCAAGCTTTGCCTTTCTATAAAGAGCGGGCTTATGGTCAGTTTCTTTCGGCTCAACGCGTCTGCTACTACGTTGCCTTTGCCCAGAGTGTAGGAGATCTCGAAATCGTACGAGGCAAGAAACTCCATCCATCTCTGTTGCCTCAAGTTAAGATCTTTCTGGGAGAAGAGATACTTCAAAGATTTATGGTCAGTATACAGTTCGAATTTCTCACCTAGGAGATAGTGTCGCCAAGACTTAAGTGCAAAGACGATGGCGGCTAACTCAAGATCGTGGGTCGGGTAGTTCTTTTCATGAACTTTCAATTGTCTTCCACCATAAGCTACTACCCTCCCTTCTTGCATCAACACAGCGCCTAGCCCTGTCCCACATGCATCTGTATAAACTGTGAACATCTTGCTTCCATCTGGCAACGTCAGAACTGGGGCTGTTGTAAGAGCCCTTTTTAGTTGTTGGAAAGCAAACTCGCATACCAAGTCCCAATTGAACACTAGATTCTTCTTTGTCAGCCTTGTGAGTGGATCTGAGATTTTCGCAAAATCCCTTACGAATTTTCGGTAGACTAGTCCTAGAAAACTTCGGACCTCAGTTGCATTCCTTGGTGTCTTCCAATCCTGTACCGCTACTACCTTAGCAGGGTCCACAGCTAACCCTTCTTTGGATACTACATGCCCAAGAAACCTTACTTCCTCTCTCCAAAAGTGGCACTTGGAGAATTTGGCTTTTAGCTGATGGACTCGCAGAGTTTCCATGATTGCCCTTAGGTGCTGAGCATGTTCTTCTTCACTCTTTGAGAAGATCAAGATATCGTCTACGAAGACCACTACGAACTTGTTGAGGAATTCTCTGAACACCCTACTCATCAGGTCCACGAAGTAAGCGGGTGTGTTTGTCAAGCTGAAAGGCATGACAAGCCATTCAAAGAAGCCGTCTGGGGTTCTGAATGTTGTCTTATCGATGCTATCTTCAGCCACCCTTAGCTGATGAAATCTGGTCGCCAAATCGAGTTGGGAGAAAACTGACGCTCCTACAAGCTGATTAAACAGATCGTCAATTCTGGGAAGAGGGTGCCTATTCTTTTTCATTAGTTTGTTGAGCTCCCTATAGTCAGCACATAGACGGAGTGAACCATCCGCTTTTGTGGCGAACACCACTGGAGCACCCTATTCTGAAATGCTCCTTCTAATGAACCCCTTCTCTAGAAGCTCTTTAACCCGTTTACTGAGCTCTTTCCTTTCCCGTGGAGCCATGTGTCTAACGGGCAACGCAACGGGCTTTGCATTATCTACAAGATATATGCGGAAGTCTATCTCCCGCTTCGGAGGTAAGCCCTTCACCTCTTCGAAGACATCCGGATATTCACGGACCACTCTAACCGATTGCAAACTCTCAACAGAAGCATCTAGCGATTCAAGATAACTAAGCATAACCGCATACGAGGGATTATAAGTAATTTCCAGAGTGTTACCGAGTTGGGTCAGAAGCCTAACCACCCTTTTCTCACAATCAAGGATGGCACCATTACTGGATAGCCAATCCATGCCCAAAATCAAACCATATCCCGAGAAGCCCAAAACAAAGGCACTACATCTAAATTCTACGCTTAGAATAGAAATTTTCAATCCCACACAAATCATAGACAAATGAGCTGGGCCCCCGATTGGATTTGAAACAATTAAGGGGTCCTCTACCATACTAGTTTCTAAGTGCAGAGATTCTACTAAAGCAGATGAAATAAAGGAGTGTGATGCGCCAGAATCAAATAAAGTGCGAACTGGGTGATCATAAAGATAAACTACACTTTCTACAGAAGTATTTATACCTCGATGTTGCAGAGGTGGCGCTTCTAGCACATGAACCTGTGCCCCTGAGGTGGATCCAGCTGTCTGCCCCTGTCCTCGTTTCTTTGGGCAATCCTTAGCCATGTGGCCTGTCTCACAGCAAGAAAAGCACCCACCATTCAACTTGGCCTTCTTCTTCCGGCAGTCTTTCACTAAGTGCCCCACTTTGCCACAGAAATTACACTTCCTCTTCTCTTGGGACTTGTTGTCTTTCCCGCCCTTCTTAAAGTCTGTCTTCTTAGGCTGTAAACTCTCTTTCTTCCCATGAGAGCTTTTTGCCTTTTTCTCCTTCTTGCCCTTATCCTCTTCGTTCAGCAATGCCATCTGCACAAACCTTTCATACGTAGCTCCCATAGGTATATGGGTCATGGCTAAGCTGTGTAATGGCTCATTCAATCCTTTGACAAAGCGAAGAGCCTTCTTGTGCGGAGTGTTGACTAGGTCCAGCCCGAACCTAGCCAGTTGATCGAACTGATTAACGTACTCTTTGACTGTCATATTCCCTTGCTTAAGAAATAAGAATTTTTCCAATTGAAGGCTCCTTTTAGCTTCTGAGAGAAATTTAGCCTCAAACCTCGCCCTAAAGGCCTCCCATGTTTCCACGGGTCTTTCTGCATTGGTAACTTCCCACCAGTAGGAAGCCTCACCCTTAAGTAGCCATACTGCCAGTTGTACCTTCTGCCTATCCTCTACCTCAAAGATGACGAATAAGTCCTCGGTTTCCTTCAGCCAGTTCCTGGCTGCCACAAAGGACTCGATTCCATGAAAGTCCTTCCCTCCCATAGCTTTGAAATCTTTACATATCTTAGCAAAAGCATTACCACGCGGAGGAGGTGGAGGAGGAAGAGCTGCTGCAGCTGGACGATTTTCTGCAGCTGGATGATTTCCTGCAGCTGGGGGAGGAGTAATAGTGGGACCTGGCTGATTGGCCCTTGCTTCTAAGAATCGTTTGAACCAACCAGGTATTGGTACACCCTCTGGCAAGTTAAGTTCTTCGGACATGCTGAAACAAAAAGGACAGATTCAAAACGAAGGATAAAAGATAGTACCTATGGCTTTGGGGGACTATGCCTTTTTTAAAATAAAATAACATTTTATCTTTTAAAAATGCTTCTTTAAATTTTCTTTTGAAAATAAATTTTCAAAACCTTTTTATCTTATCTGGTAAACCTATGCTCTGATACCAAGTGAAACACCCCACCTCCGTTAGGGTCACTCTCAAAGGGAATGCCCTAATTTTGGTGGAGGTATATAAGTATAAGTCACAGATACACAAGACAGATATAAATACACATATTTTTGAACAGCGGAAAACAACAGCAACTTTTATTTCATCAAAATACGTGTTACACAAACTATGCCATAATTGTCTTACAATACTTCCAAAAACATTACATTTTCATAACTGTCTTGATTTCATAACTTAAAGAAGCATAAAAACATAAGTAAACTGCATAAGTCCCCATCATTGCTATCCAAAGCCATAGTCCAAAACGAAAGAGATCCAAGCAATACATTCTTTCCCTTCAAGCTGGATGTGAAAACTGGTCAAGCTGCGGTATTCCCTCCCTGTGGACCTGGGGGGGGGGGGGACGAAAGAAAAGTAGAGTCAGACATAAAGCCTGAGTAAGTCTAGGACTATTCAGTCTATGAATAAGTAAATGAGCATGATACGTACAAACTGGAAATGGAGAAGCACCATAAACTAAGTTAAGTTGTCTAGAGTCGAATATACTATCGTACCCCATATTAATCTCTGCACCCCTATAAGCTAGTTCCCAACAGGCACCCCATAATCAGGGTGAAGTGATCCATTTCAAATGGTCGGCTTCAACTCGCATAGTTACATGTGTCTTATGGCCCCCAATGTTGTAGCTACCTATGCCGGTCCCACCATGGGGTGTATCAAGTCCCATGGTGGCGGCCCGACACAATTCTAGAATGCACAGGTATACTACTGGTGCCCAGTGCCTAATTTTTCTGCGCCGGAGTGTGTGCACGCCCACACCCCGTTAGAACCTACACTACTGCACCACCGCCGTCGATTTGACCTCTTACAGTCAGCCCAGTAATCGTGCTCCACCCTGCCTAGTTCAGGGTATCCTGATACACTTTGTAGGGTTACTACTGAAAAGGGTCCCCCGCTACTAGGTTTTCTATTTCTAGCCAACATGCTAAGTTGGTTAAGTGTTCTGTATAAACCTAACCCCCAATCAGTCTGTATAGTTTAGCATGTTTAATTTGATTAAGTATTAATTCAATTTACTTAATCCTATCAATCCCGACTCAGCCTTAATTGTCTTATTAAAGCCTCAACCACTCACATTAGACAGGTATTGTTGTGGCTGCCTGTTGCCGGTTGGGTCCGGGCAGTCTTACGCCACAACTCAGTCTAACCTCGGGTCCTTATTGGGCTCCATGTTTAACCACCCACATTGGATAGGTATTGTTGTGACTACTGGACAGCCGGGCAGGTTTATGTCACAACGCAATCCAACCTCGGGTTAAACACATCGTATTTTCTAAGTTTACATAGTTTGTCTCTTTTCTTTTTATATGTAAATATTTGCAGCCCATTATTCAAATTCATCTTTATTGGGTAAAATTAATTTATACCACTTAAATGTTCTCAAGGTCGTTGGCATGCGTCAAACATGCCAACACATATGTTTTATATTTTTAACCCAACGTTATTACCCCTGTTTTATACGTTCGCTATATTATGTTGGGCTTAACATTTAAGCCCAACTTAGCCACATGAAAAAGGGGAGGCTTAGAACATGATGTATATATATTCTAAGTAACATCAAAAAGGGGTGTGTAAACGCATGAACTTGCAACATAGCGGTCTAATTAACATAAATTAGGCACTTGTGAACTTGCATTGTAATAGCATAAAATCTTGACATAAAACATACCTAAACATGAATCATGGTTTTAATCTAATCATGTAAACTTTTATTTAAAGCATGAATCTAACTTAATTATGTGCCATATATATTATCATATGTTTCTTAACAACAACCTAAGCCTAAAATATATTTTGTTTGGGCATAAAGTTAAACATAAACTAGCCATGTTCATAAAGTTAACACAAGTTCACAAAGATGCTTACTTTTGTCACTAATACAAAAGTATGGTTTTACACTTGAATCATGATGCCAATTCCAACGTAAATTCATATGAATCATAATACTCAATTGGATCCAACTACACTAAAAATGATCATAAAAATATACATAGATGGATCTAAAATCATGTTGGCATAATAGTGAATCATATACTTGCATGAGTCTCAACTTGGTTGAAATAAACTACCACAAACATATAGTTGTTAACTTTCAACATGAATCATATACTTGCAAATATCCAATAGTTCTAACATCGTTATACCACAATATCCCAAATCTATTTATAATTAGAATCATAGCAACATAAAATTATGAATTATCATCACCACAAATTAAGTACAATTCCATTTCTCATTTTACACAAATCAAATCTCAATTATTCATTCACATCGGAATAGCACTCTACTTACAACGTATGACGAATCTTCAATTCAGGATTCTGAATTTGGAGATGCTATCCTTTGTTGTAGGCGTTGTTTTGATATAATTGTCGTTGCTTTAAGCTTTTGAATCAACTCCTAATCGTCTCTCAATTTTGACGGCTACTCCTAGTCTTTCTTCAGCAGCATGACGGTCTCATTCTCATTTTTATTTGTGTGAATTAGGTGGAGTCTTAGGTCCTTTTTATAGAGTTTGTGAATTGATTAGAGCCGTCGATGGAGCTTAGATTAATAATAGCCGTTCGTTTTAAAGAGAAACCAATCAGGAGCTGACACCTAGCCCTAGTGACAAGACAAACCTCAGAAATTCGACCAAGCACAGACCAGGCCAGCCAGGAGGGGCTGGGTTCGACCTGGCTCAGGGGCCAGGTCGACTACCCAGTCGACCCCCAGGTCGACTACCCAGTCGACCCCCAGGTCGACTACCCAGTTGACTCCCCAAGTCGAATACCCAGTCGACCTGGGTACCCCAGGTTGACTACCCAGTCGACCTGGGTGCCTTGGGCGGGAAAATTCCCGCCCAGCCCAATCTGGGTCTGATTTTTGAATTTTGAACTAATTTCTGAACTGTTTCTGTCTGTTTGAATTTTAAACTGAATTCTGAAACTTCCGGAGGTCATATCTCCCTCATACGGAGTCCGTTTTACGCAAACTCGGACTCTATCTCAAGCAGAATTCCGAGGCGAACGCAATGGCGTATCCCGTTTCCCTTAATTCTTTGATTTGAAATTAATTATACTTTAATTCGTGAATTTCATTGTTATAGAATACACGGGGTGTTACAACTATGTCTAAAAACGCTTGGTACAAGGGTGTCAATCTCAAAACGGAGGAGAGAGATTCATTGGGTCTTCATAATCCAAAGGTCAAAATGACGTAATGATTTTTGGTCTGGTAGCAATTTTGGGATTACAATAACCAAATTCATCCTCACTCTGGTCTAAAATTTCGGTTTTCTGTTCCGTTCCGATAACTTAGCATTCAGTGATTTTTTATTCTTTTTCCAAAATTTTGGCAATTCCATTGTAATTTGATTTTTGGATTTTACATTCATTCCTACCTATATAACTACATTCCGTAAACAAATATTAAATACAATGTGTTGACTTGGGATTGGTTGCACGAAAATAAATAAAATTTTGCTTAAAAAATAGGTCCATCCTAACCCAAAATGAACATACCAATATCCCCTTGAAAAAAAAGAAATTGGTCATCCTCGTCCTAAATAAGTAAATAACACTTTATACGTATCATTCTCTTCTCTTCAAACTTCATACATTCTCCTTCAACCTCTATTGGTCATGCAACACCATCGATCACCATAAATGAAAGAAACAAAATAGAACGTCAAGCTCATCTCTCCTCGGTGTCAATTAAATTTGGTTTGGTATGCATCTTGAAATCTGAAACTCTAATTTTTAGATTAGGATTTTTGTCACTTTGATTCAATCAATTTTCTTTATTGGAATCTTTTTTTGTAGTGTGCTTTGCTAATTTATTTTCCCCTTCAACTTATTTATTTGGAATTTTGTTCACTATTATCTGACTATTAGGGCAACTTCTGGTCTGATTCACGTTGAAATCGGGATGGAATGTATGGAATTCCGATGTGTCGACCGAAATCTTGAACCATGCATTGTAGGAAAGTTGAAAGTACTTACAAAATTACTACATATATATTGTTTTCAAAAATCAATAAATTTGGAATGGTTGAAAGTTGGAGAGCTGGGTTGCTCCGTCTTTAATTGTTCACATTAGAAGCAAAAACAAAAGGTCACAGTATTTAGATAGGTAACCTTGATATATTTTTTCACAAAGATAAATGAAATCATTTAGGCCTAAGGCCCAACAACTATTTTGATAAGTATAGCGAGCGTTAGGCCAGTTCAGTTGGTTTTGAGATTAAAAAATTCAAACTAGATTGGAACATTTTCAAAACCGAGCCGAATCGAATTAATTTTGGTTAACTCGATCGGTAACCAATTTAATTGAACTTGGACGACGTGTTATTTTTTTAATGATGAATTCACGCAAAGTAAAACATAAATTTATGTTTGAAGAAATTTTATTTAGCAAATTTTATGTTTATAGTAAAATTTGACTTATTTTCAATAAATGCCTTTGTATTTTATCACTAAACTAATTATTTAACTACTACAATACCTAAAATTAGATAATAAATTAAAAGTTTAGTTAATTTGGTTAAATCAATAACTAGAAAATATATTTTGCAAACCGAATTCAAACTGATTTAGCTTCAAAACCGTATCGAACCAACCGATTTGGTCGATTAAATGAGTTTTAACCGAATATAGCTCACCCTAGCAAGTATAGAGAATACCCGATTACATGTTTAACCCTTCGAGAGGGTTTCATTATAAAAACAACCAGCTTCTTTCATTTCTCTATTAATCGAGACTGCAACAATTTTTTTTCCTCCGTCATCTTCTTCAACATCCCGGCTTTTGCACAATTCACATCTTTCCCAATACGAGAGATGATAGATCATAATCGCACCATTTTAGCTAATTGGTGTATCATCTCCTGATTAATGGAGAAGGTTGTGTCATCTCATTCTAGTCATACAAATGACTGTATCACCTTAGCCGGTAGGTGTGTCATTCCTAATGGATAAGAAATATGGCGCCTCCTATATTTCATAAGAGTGCATTGTTCTTTCTATTGTATTGCTCCCTATCTTTAGAAAAGAAGATATGTTGCTTCTCCTTCATCACCAAAGCCGTATCGCCTTCTTTGGACTTTTAAGTCGCATCGTCTTCTTTGGACTCCAAAGTTGTATCGACTACCACTAGTGTCTAGGGTAAATGAATGGTGCCAATTCCAACAAGCATCGCCTTACACTCTTTAAAAGATCTTCTCATCTTCCCTTAATCATCAGGGTATGTTGCCTCTACCTCATTGAAAGATTATATTGTATTTCTCCATTGGAGCTTGCCACCATTATACCATGTCGCCATACCTAATTCAAATGGAAGTGTTGATAGTGCAAGGTGCCATCTCGTTTGGATCATGCAATGACGTCGCCTTATTTATATTTCAGAACCATGTTCCCTTCATTCATATTAAGGGTAGGTCGCTCCTCTTGTATCACTCCACTATACCACTACTACAAAAGTGAGCATATTCGACACTAATGTGTGTGCATTACGTGAAAAGTGTGGCGAAAGCTATGCCTTCTTTGATCTTCTGAAAAGTGTTGCATCAGACGTGAATGCACTGTTGCGGTTGGAATTCTAGTGATATGATGTGCAACACCAGTTCAGAGCGTAGCTTTACATAAATACAATCCAGGTCAACGATCCGCGTTATCAGAATAAACAAATAAATAACCATAGATGATGATTAATCCAACGGTTCAAACCGATCACTGCTTCAATTATGTGAAATTTTGGCGTGATGTTTCCCCCCTTCACAAAATACTCCCCCCCCCCCAAAACAATTTTCTCCCTCTCTACTCTTCTCTCTCCACGAAATTCATCCACTAACACCTCCAAAATACTTCTGATTGTTACTATACCATCGATTACAAACTATATACCTCTGATTGCTCATATTTTACAAATTTTACACCTCCGATTTGGATCATTTAGGACAATTATAGGTAGTTAGGGCTTCATCATTTGGGTTTTATTTAGGTGATTTCATCTCTAACTTATTTTGGTCGACATTCAAAGTCTCTGTGTGATTTGGGTATACCGATTGCCTTAAATTTGGGTTTTCTTTGTTCATTTTTATTTGAATGTCTACATGTTTAGGGTTTTTTATCTGAATATTTCGGGTTTTTTATACTCGAAGTGTTGTATTTATATGTTTGCTTATGTTGAACAAGTTTTATATTTTTATGTTTGTCAAACCATTGATGTATTGGTAAATAAATTAACACTGACTTAATATGTTTAAATGTCAAATTGCAAAAAGTGGAAAAAATTTTAAGGGGATAAAAGAAAAAAGAAATCGAATTTAAATGTTTAAATGTCTATTTCTGTTCATAGTAAAACAATGCCTATTTCTCTTTCTACATCATATGACTATGAAGATACCCTGGGCATAAGTGATATAGGACTATCAAACACATCATCTCCGGAAACTCCCATTGATTTCTACATAGAGATGCAGGAAAGACATTATGAAGATTTGTGTGAGTAAGAACAAGAGCAAGAAGAACTTCGAAGACAAAAAGGAGAACAACAACAATGTGAAGAAAGGCTACATCGACGGTCCAAAAGATTTGGAATATAATTTTGGAACAAAGAAGAATAAAGATGGAAAGATGCAGATTGGAAGGCAACGCATCGCTATATTATGTTCAATTCTTGTAATAAAGAGATTGAGAGTTTGATCGAGTAAGTTCTTAAGTTCATATATCAGTTTCCTTAACTATAAAATTATATTTGCGTTTCGTAGTTTTCTACCTTAATTATTATTTAGGGTTCATCGAGCTTTTGTGGATGGTCTTGCAAATCCAAGAAGATACAAGAGGGAACAAGTTTCGTAGAGTTTTTGGAATTGGCTAAAAGAAGAGATTCTAAAAAAGGACAATATTTCAAGAGATTTAGAGGTGTTTGCATTAGGTCCTGTTACTACCAAAATTACCTTAGCATAAGTTGATGGTGAAGGGATGTTGGATGAATACAAGCGCAGAAAGAAGGATCTGAGAGCAACATAAATCGACACCCCTTAGGAAGAAAGGAGCTCAGAACCTGCAGAACGCCGGCAAAGCTCATCCAACATGGTCTATCAGGCTGGGTCTACCCGAAGGAGAGTTCTGTGACGAAAGGTGACCTAAGACAAGGATCAGGAAAGAGGAGAGCACAGGATTCGCTCATCGAAACCCAGAAGGACTATCAGAATTAACCTACTTAACACCGACACATCAGAGGTAGAAGAGTATCGGGTCAGTACATAAAGATTATCCAGACCCGACCTCTAAAAAATCGATTTCATAAATGATGAAGGGCTACCTTCATAAGTAACATAGATATCACCGAAAGGCACCTTCCAGAGGACCAGACTATCCCAAAAGTTCCACCAAAAGGCTAACCGAAACCCAAGAGGAGATATAGGCTACCCGTACTAATCTACCTAGTACCTAAACCAGCAACGGTTTCGAACCGGTAAATATCTACATACATCATAAGGGAAGGTTCCTCTAAGTACTCACGATAAAGCCGAAAGCCTACATCCGAAAGTTTATGTTTGAGAGCCAACACCTAGGAGCTATTACCAGGGGTTCAAACACCGCCCGAAGGCCACCACATCGACAAGTCCATATTCACCCCCACAGAAGCCCCAATTGACCAGGACCTCCACTTCAAAGACCATAATTGGCTCTCCGGAGCCGGCCGAAAGCCAAGCATCTGAAACCAAGGAAAAAGCCATCGGCAAAGGTCCTTGAAGGCCTAATAGCCCAACAATGGAAGGGGCCCAGAGTCTCTATAAATAGGACCTAGAAGTACATAGAGGGGGACAAAATTTTCACTTCTCAAACCTTTTCTTCTTCCACGAAAAAGAGAAAAATCCTAATTCCCCAAAGCGAATTAAGGATTTCCTTAAACTCTTGTAATACATCTACAATTTATGAATAGAGAATTCCAGGGCTTAACTATCTCGCAATTTCATAATTTTGTTGTGCTGTTACGATGAAACAGGGAGTTAACACTAACCTTTCATTTGAGAAAGTTGATCAGGCTGCCTCCGCGAAGAAGGAAGACTTTCTGAAAACCCAAAGTCCTCCTCCTTCCATTCTAAGGGTTTTTAACGTCGATCAACGTTCTCATAAAGATTTTAACGCTTCTTGATCTCGAGAAGGAAGTTACCCACAGGCTTATCACTTGGTTCTTGACGCATCCCTGGCTTTTCAAGCCGATCCGATGCAAAATAACCATCTACGTCAATGAGTATTGCGGCGATGTCTTTCTTTAGTAGGAGGACGCGTTGTCCTGTTTTCCTCTTATCACAGTTTATGTCACTGTATTCGCGATCTAGGGAGTTATTAATCCAATGAGACCGTAGTTATGTCCTCCCTCGGGTTATTTCGATCTCCACTGTATTGTTAGTGAAACATTCGTCTCTTGAAGGAAAGATATCTCATCTCCAGGATAGATATCCAATTGCTGGAGGAAGGGCGGACTTAGCCCAACAATACTGATTTCTGGACATCCTCCAGTAACCTTGGGTCGTGAATGCATCAAATCACTCAAACTCATGTCCCGCATGACTTAACCCGGGTGTTGACAAAAAATAACGTTAACATTTTGGCGCTAGAAGGAGGGCCTGAACCTCCGTCCGTACGGTTAGTCTATTAAATAATTAACTTGGGGATTTTATTGCTCCGTGGCAGGAAAGATGAAATAAAAAAGATTAGAAGTGCGAAACAAAGAACCGACTCTTGATGCAACCCTAGAAGGAAACATGGATCTGGCGCTCAATCTGAACAATAGTGAAAGAGGAGCCACATCCAATCCACAACAACCACCAAACTCAAATGCCATGGAAGATAATGTCGCAAAATCTTAGTCCTGGAGAAGCAACTCCATGAAATGCAGGCTCAGGTCAACTCCATTCAGGCACAGAAGTCCTCAAGGCTCACCAGATCTAGTCAGAGAGAGACGAGTGAATCTCCGAAAAGAAAGACTCCCATTCAGTATTCAGAAGCAAAAGAGAAGCTTAAGGCAACTTCTTCCAAGAAGAAGAAATCCCATCTGACAGGAGTAGATCATCAAGGGAATCAATGCGAGCAGGAACAGTCTAGGAGCTCCACCTCCAAAGGCTATGATCCCAAGAGAGTAAACTATGACAACACAGAAGCTTACATAAAAGACCTCACTCAAAAGACCGTCAAGGACTTGTTGGGAAGCAAGGGGAAGAGGACCCAAGATGACAAGGTTAATGATAACGAAAGAGTAGCTCCATTCATCGATGAAATTATGAACACCATAATACCATCGAGAGTGAAGGTTCCAACCATAAAGTATCTTGGGACAACTGACCCCGATGATCATCTGATCGCTTTCGACAGCCAGATGGATCTTTACAACGCTTCTGGAGCCGTCAGATGTCGCCTTTTTATGGTTACATTCCAAAGGCAGCGGCGAAGTGCCAGTATGGGGAAAACACCATTTACTCGTGGAAACAATTCTCCTACGAATTTTCCACGTAGTTTTGCATCTGTAAAGATTCGACGGTTGACTACACCGTCATTGCTAACATCAAACAGAGGCAAGCGGAGTCTCTTTGGGATTATCTAAAAAGGTTCAACATCAAAGCCTTAAAGGCCAAGGATATGAACGACCGTGACAAGTTCATCGTCGTACACTAAGGGTTAATCGAAACCACCCCTTTGGAAGGATTTATATATTCACGGCTATAAAGACTTGCAGGACTTTCATTTCCAAGCCGAAAAGTTTATTCGCGTGGACGAATTGTACTTCACGAAGAGGAAGTTCGGGCCTCGTAGGGAACGAGGAAGGCCGAACCTTAGATGAAAGCTCCCTGAAGGAAACCAAAAGAGATCAAGGTGGGAAGACTCTAATACCAACTCAATCTCCCTAAACAAGCCCATCTCATACGTGTATGTTGTCGCAAGAGAAAGGGTTAATTACTTCCCTCTCTCGTTCAAAGCCAAAAATTTCCCTGAACCTCATTCCGGTGGTAAATATTGCGAGTTCCACAAAACCAACGGACACAAGACTGGAGAGTGCAAGGTATTGGACGGGATTACTCAGAAAATGATCCGAGAAGGACATCTAAAGGAATTTGTTTAGAACAAGAAAACGTCAGCTCAGCACGCAGGTGGACAACAAAAGGTTTCGGCGAATGCGATAGGAGTTGTTACGGAGGAGAGCAACCTAGATTTGGGGCCACCCATAAATCGAATCAATGTAATCCACGGTGGGCCACACCCCGTCAAAAACTGCCCTAGAGCAAGGAATCAATACATGAAAGAAGCCAAGAAGGGAATCTTCTCCACTCAAGAGGAACAATCATTGAAGAACACACGTTATGCTCTCAAGATGCACAACCTGGTGGTCTCTCTGGAAGAAATGAAGAAAGGGTTCCGCTACCCACATAATTATCCCTTATGATAATGACACAGACAGGGCTTTTGGTTGTTTCTAAAATCCTGGTGGACACTGGAAGCGCTGTCAATGTCATCTTCAAGCACGCTTTCGATCAGATGGGAGTTTCTGAGAAGAAGCTGGAGCCTAGCAACGAACCAATCTTCGGCTTCAACAATAAAGGGTCGACTCCGGTGGGTCAAATCAACCTTCTGGTTTAAGTTGGATTGTCTCCGCTTCCTACGACCTTCGAAACTCTCTTCGTTATGATCAATCAACCATCCTATTACAACGCCTTGTTTGGACGACCGACTTTAGAGGAGATGGACACTTTCATTTCTTCCAAGTATCTCATGTTGAAATTCCTAACCAAACAGGGATGGGGTACCATTAGGGGAGAACAGTTTAGTTCCCACGAATTGTATTTTGCAACGATTGACAAATACAAAAGGGAATGTTCTTCGTACTTTGATTCTTCTGCTATTTTTATGCCTTCGGATAGGGGATTCTTACGTCCCTCATTCGAAGCAAAAGTAAAAATAAATAAGACCGATAAACACACCAATGGTAGGTACACTTCTCTGAAAAGAAAGAGGAAAAGGTCCGATGAATTGAACTTGATTGAGGAAGGAAATATCATCACAGATTTGGATTCTAGAGGAGATATTGAAAGAATAAAACCGATAGAAGAAGTGGAAGAAGTAAAGGTTGATTCAGAAGATAAATTGAAGGTCGTCAACATAGGGAAAAGGCTAACAGAGTCCCTCAGAAGTGACCTAATCTGGTTCCTACAGCTCAACAAGGATGTTTTTGCTTGGACCCATTCAGACATGATCGGTATCAGCCCTTCTATTATGAGCCATGCATTGAACATTGACCCTTTGGTAACCCCGGCCCGGCAAAAGAAGAGACAATTTAATAGCGACCGCATAGAGGCCTTGAAAGAGGAAGTCAAAATGTTGGAAACTAACGGGTTTATCCGAGAAGTTCTTTGTCCGAAATGGTTAGCCAATCCCGTGCTAGTGAAGAAGTCCAATGGGAAATGGAGGACGTGTGTTGATTACATGGATTTAAACAAGGCTTGTCCAAAAGATTGCTATCCTCTTCCGCGGATTGATCAATTAGTTGATTCGACGAGCAACTACAAGGTACTATCCCTTATGGATGCTACTTACGTTTAAACTAAAATTCAAATCTTGGACTTCAGTTTACAGTGTGTATAATTAGTATGAGTTATTCTACTGTTTTCCTTTTGTCAGTTGCCAAGTTTGATTTCAGCTTTCAGCTTTCTGGAGTTCTTGAACATACGTTTGCATCATATTTTAATTATGGATGAAACTTTGAATGCTTGGAAATATTCACGCATTGGTTCGGCATTTTATTTTATTTTTCTGTTCTCTGGTATGAAGGTGGTATCCATTTTAGTTCTACTGACATGCCGTTACCTACCACCCTAGATTTATAAACATGTTAGGATAATGTAATTTAAGCAAATATACACTATTACTTGAATGTAAGTCATGCGTTGGTTACTCTCACCTGCTTTGGGAAGTTTGCGGCATATCTATGCATACATTGAACACATAGAGACATATTACATTTACCTTATACAGTTCATGTAGTCATGTAAATGTTCTATTACTAGAGAATCTACTTATTTAGGTTTGTTTTATATTATTCTTGTATGGAAATCTTGATGTTGTACCCCCTTGTTGGCCTCTTTTGTTATAACTTGGCATCGCTTTTGGGGTAGGACTCACAAACTGGTTCTTTGATTTGAAATATAATACAACTTTGTTGTAATAACCTTCCCATGGTTGTTGTGTTATTTATATCTATAACATGAACTATAGAATCACATGCATGCCACCCTGAAACTTTAATAGAGAGCTGAGATTTTTTTTTTTGGGAACCGTTGTTTCCATTTTATTTATAACGCAGAAAGTTTCATTGAAATATTCTATCGTAATCATTGTTATCTTTTCAGATTTTGACAGGAATGTAGAGAATTCTGACATTCTATTTTGAGCGATTATATCGTAGGTTTAGGTAGGAATGTAAAGAAATAGCTCATGTGCATGGTTTACTGTCACATTATATTGTACTGTCTATTACCGTGGCATATGCTTTTAAATTAAGTACACTTTTTGGTACCATGGCACCACGTATTTCAATTCTTACGTGAATGCCGAAAAAAAAGACTTCCAATTTTTGTGTTTTAGCTATAAATACCATCGTTTATGTATTGAAATATTATAATGAACTATTTCTGCTGGTGTTGCTCAACTATATAACTTGGACTTAGAGCCTGTTTGGGAATAGATTATTTTAATGTATTTTCTACACCGTGAAATTGGCGCATTTCTTTGACTATGTTGCATGTTATTTTGTTGTCCTCATTCTATCATTGTTGCATGAGAACACTTCGACCCATTATGGAATATTTGGCAGTCATGGATTAAACATTAATAATTCCCTTGTATTTACTGATTATATACACGTGTTTATTGAAGTTTATTGACTTGAAATAAGTTTAATTCTGACTCAGGTGTTTTGTGCTTTTGCATGGAACGCTCGGGTCAGGTCCTAAGTGTACCAGGCTTAGGAGTTCAGGTCGCAAAAGAGGAGAGGAACGAGAAGACGCAAACGCTTATGCGCGCGCAAGCCCGACAAACCGTAAACTTTTATTCATTTAAAGTTTATGTATTTATATTCATTCTTCCGCTCTATAAAAAAATGATTTGTAAAACTCTGATATCTATATAAAATTTTCCGCTGCAATTTATTTTGTGTACGGTAATTCTGTGTTATTCATTTAAACCCTGTAAGCTAATAACGAGCTGTCGTTTTGAACGTTCTGAGTTGGTTCATTTACTGACTTGGGGTGGTCAAAATGGCAGGTCGTTACAACGTGATACCACATATAACTTCAAATAACAATCCTTATAAACCTATATTTTAGTTTAGATCAAATTCCAAATCTTATGTTCACAAATATTCCCTATCAAACCCATTTCAGGTTTATATTTCGATTCCATAACATCATTACTACTCAAAATATTTATTTAACCAAACATATATATATTTACATTCGTCTCACTTGCAAACAAATATTTGTTTCAAGTTATTCATTTTACGTTGTCAATCCTCCATCAGTTCATCTATTTTTTTATTTATTCCTTTCAACATTCATTTTAATTCATGCCGAATTTATTTCAATTCAAGTTAGATGTAACGATCTACTTTTTCGAACGCTTCGAGTCGACAAATTTACCAACTCAAACCGTTCGAAATGCAGATTATTATTTGCCATGGGGTTAAAAGTAGATCATCATAGAATCACAGACACAACAATACAAAATATCTCACAGTGAAAGTGAAATTTTATACAATAATACAAAATTTTATTTATACGTATCATAGTACATAAATAATACAGATAAAGCGGAAGACTGAGTAACGATACTTACTACATGAAGAAATAAAATGATTTGAGTACATAAGGGTAAACGACTAGACTTCAGAAATACTCGGACTCCAATAAGAAAATCTCCAAAGCTGAAATACTCGGTCTGACCCGAGCATTTGCAAGAAAAACAAGCAAAACACTCGAGTCAGGACTAACATTCTCATATAAGTGAATTAATTCAAATAAAATGTTTAACGAAATGCAAATAACTTAAAGGATGCTTGGGAATCCATCCTTTAAGGATCCATGAAACTAATACATATAATATAATACGCTATTGTAATAGTGTCTATTCAGTAAAGTATAATATTTTTAAAATAGCGTAAGCGGGATTACATTTTTACCCTTGCGCCTTTTACAGACATTGTCGTACACATTGCATATAAAACACCAGTACGTCGATAGATAGGGATGCGCCATGATATGACAACGTTAAATCAAAATTGTAGGGGCTCGATCAGGATAAATATGAAAAGGCACGCAAGGCAATACCCGGGGTAGGATTCTACCAGTTGCACTCCCGGACTGGTGGTAACGCATAGTAGCAACTACCGTCCACCTCGGAACACACTCCCATATCAAAGGGCGCCCCAAATCGATCACAATGTAATAGAGAGGTTTGGAGGCTCTGATACCAACTGTAACGACCCGCCTTTTGCTCGATACTCGCCGGTAATTAAACCAACTTAAATCGTTCATAAAGACAGATAGTTATGAGTACAGACATATTTGAAACACAAAGAACATAACTTTTTATTTCATTATAGAAATTTTACACTAGAATTACAATAAATAAGAGTACCATATATGCTCAACGGAATCCAATGCTCTCAGCGGAAGAAGAAAAACATCAAAACGAGACTCTAGCTTCAAATCTGAATCAAGCTCTAAAATCTAAACCTTCAAACTAAACTTCTAGCTGCCCGTGATTTTCAAAGACTCTGGGCCCCTTCCGCTGTTGGGCTATTAGGCCTGCAAGGACCTTTGTCGATGGCTTGTTCCTGAGTTTCGGATGCTTGGCTTTCGACCGTCTCCGGAGAGCCAATTATGGTCTTTGAAGTGGAGGTCCTGGTCAATTGGGGCTTTTGTGGGGGTGAATATGGACTTGTCGACGTGGTGGCCTTCGGACGGTGTTTGAACCCCTTGTAACAACTCCTAGGTGTTGGATCTCAGACATAAGCTTTCATATGTAGGCTTTCGGCTTTATCATGAGTACTTAGAGGAGCCTTCCCTCATGATGTATGTATATATCTGCCGGTTCGAAACCATTACTGGTTTAGGTACTAGATAGATTAATACAGGTAGCCTATATCTCTGCTCGGGTCTCGGTTAGCCTTTTGGGGAAACTTTTGGGATAGTCTGGTCCTCCGGAAGGTGCCTTTCGGTGATATCTCTGTTACTTATCAAGGTAACCCTTCGTCATTTATGAAGTCAATTTTTTAGAGGTCGGCTCTGGATAATATTTATGTACTGACCCGATACTCTTCTACCTTGTCATTACAAGTTGGTATCAGAGCTAAGGATCAGACAGTTCAAAGAATTCAAGCGCGAACGGTAAGCGAAGCGTAACGGTCGGTCGAGGCTACACAAACAATATAAGCAAAAGGAGGGTCGTTATGGGTACTAATATATTTGAATACCAATAACAACACTTTTTATTTCATTAGGAAGTGTTTACATCAGAGTTACAATAAAATCAGAATATACCAAAAGCTCAGCGGAAGAAAAATTCTCTCAGCGAAAGAAGTAAACCAAAATAGAACTCTAGATCCAAATTGAATCCAGCGTTGAAACCGAACCTGCAAACTAAACTACTAGCTTCCCGTGCAAAATATAGGCACCCATAGTTTAGATAAGGGAATAATAAACTCCAGGTCAGTCGTGGGACTGGTGTGAGAACTCAAAACAGTTATTATTTCGGGTTTATTTTAAAGTTGGGAAAATTCACTGAACCACGCCGTTAACGCGGAACGAGTTTACTCCATGTGAATTCCCGTGCATAAAAATCCGCAATGACTTTGGAAAATGAAGCTATCATAAGCTCGTCCCACATCACACAATGCAAACGCACACTAGATGGGCGAGTTTTGGCTTATGATAACCAAATATGCTTTTATACGTGAAAATCCTCTTTTAGTATTATCGTTAGTGCATAGTGTTGAAAACCATTTTGCAAATAAATATATAAACTTAGCAAGCATAGTGATTATGCCCATATATATAGTCTACAAACAAATTGAACGGCTCGTATTGGTTATTGGGTTTCCAGCGTGATGGTTCCTGGCACGAAAGATCATTGGAGGACACAAAGCTAAGAATTCTCGGTTAACATCCAGGCAACGAACACTGAATACATAGCGAAAAAGTATATATATCCCAGATAACATCCAAACATCGGACACCATATATACTTTATTCCCTCGGGTTTCGAGGTAGATCTATCGCCGCAACTTTCGATTTTCACTAGAGATTATGTATATAACCTAACCGCCAGTTTACCATCAATTTGGCATAATTGAGTTATGAAATGAGCTTGTGATGATCAAAGCATCCGATACCAACTGTAACGACTCGCCTTTTTGACCGTCTCGAATCCGTATTTAAACCGACTCAAGACGCTCAAAATGGCGGACCGTTATTTAGCTTTAGCGGGTTTAACAGAACAAACACAGAATTACGGTACATAATAATTGTACCGAAATAAAATTTTATACATATATCAGAGTTGTACAAAACATTTTTATATAGCGGAAGAATTTATATATATAGTACATGATAAATAAAAGTTTACAGTCTTGTCGAGAGCACGCGTATGCGTCTTCATGATCCTCACCGGATTGGCGAGCTGAATCTTAAAAATCTGCAACACTCGTATCTAACCCGAGCGTTTCACGCAAAACATAAAACACCCGAGTCAGGATTAATCATTGTTCAAGTAAAATAATTTCAATAAACACTAAACACGGTAGTTATATTTAAGTTAATTAATTCAAGCATATCACGAAGCATAATGGACAATTTTTTTTTTCAACATTGCATACCTGTATACCACTATTCCAAATGAACCAAATGCAAATATATCGAACAATATAAAACTCCAGCAACATGCATTTCATGCAATATACGGGTGTCTCCAAAATGAAACATAAACATGCTTCAGTATAAATTCTTTAAATAGAAATAATAGGTTTAGTATAGTAATTGAATAAAATAGTTAAGTTTTATCTGAAAGTTTAAATAAATAGGCAAGTTGATACAAAATAGTTTAAGTAAAAAAGTAAGTTTGGTATAAAATACTTTAAGATAGTCGAGTTTTATATGAAAATAGTTTAAATAAGATAGGTAAGTTAAATATAAATTAGTTGTAAAATAAGATAATATTAACTTCAAGGAATAGTCCAATCCGAATTCATTATTCACAATTCCAAAATTCGACTCCATAGTTAATCGGATTCCAAAGTTAAACTAAATTTAACTTATTACTCAATTAGTATATATTTCGAGCTTAAAACCAAGTTGTCAAGTTAGATTATAACTTCAATTACACCTTTAGATCCCTAACTTCAATGTGGGTTGAAACTTTAAGTATTACATTCATTTCATTGCATTGGTTTTTAACCAACCTTTAAATTTCAGGTATTTTGCGTATAACTTGAATTAATTCCTCAAAGTCTAAAATTTTCCATCTAAACCAACATTTAAACCATTGAAAGTTAATGAAATTCTTATGTCAATCGACTCAAAATCTTCCCTTCAATATATTCTTAAACAAACCTAAGTTTAAATCTTCTAAACTCTTTATTCAAATTTACAATATTAACTTTCAAAAGAACATATCAGAGTTATATATTTTAAATAAAGTATTTATTAAATCTTGTAAGTTTAACTTATACATTAAAGTTTTGAATATTTGACATAGTCCTTTAAATTTAAGTCATAACTGAATATCAAAATCAATTTCATAAACCAAACTTCTTACGATATTTTTGAAAATAATATTATCCTCAGATAACAGATCTAATTTAGAAAATTACGTTAATTCCTTTATTTATTTCAAATTTTTCCAAAATTCATAATTGAAGTTAAAAATAATCAAATTCAAGTTTAAACTGAAATGTCTGAATTTAATCTCAAAATCGATGCGTACTTATGAATTTTCAAAAATAAAATATATTTATTTATTAACCACGGTGTCTATATATAATTTTCTATCCTATGGACAAGTGATATGGATATTTATCATTTCAACCCGTTTTCATATTTTAAATTCGAATCCCGGGTATTTATCATTTCAACCCGCATCCCAAATCAATTCGAATTTTATTTCCTAAATCTATACAGTTGCTCGGATATATATATAGTGATTTTTCCTAAATCTAAGAGAACTTGCATTGTGAGAACAAAATAAAATAAATATAACATCACACATATCACACGACAATCAAACATAACAACCAATCACACAGCAATTTAATAATGTGTCATTTATGTCATTTGTGTGTGTGTCACATATGCACAAGTCATATAGTAACAATTATGGTTTTCTAATGCATCCTAGCATTTCATATATCATTTCAAGAATTTATTTCACTTAACAAAAATGCAAGACGTGAGTGAGGGGAAACTCACCTTGTTTATATATACTTCCGATTGATTGGATTTAAACTAAAATCAAACGATGTTTAATTTTAGCTTAAATTCCACATAACACAAAATTTTGACAATCCGTATCTGAGATGAAGCCATCATCGTTGCGAGTTCAACAAAATAGATCGCATTTGATAAGGACCTAAAAAAATTAGAATATTGTATTTTATAATTTCAGGAATTCACAGAAATAATTAACTTAAGTTAAAACACTTAACTTTGCCCTAACTACTCACCTTCTTCCTTCACTAATTTACTGTCTCGCTGTACCAGAAGGTTTAGTATAAACAAACAAACACAACAAGATAGTTAAGTATAAGATAGTTTTCAAAAAAAAAAAACTTGGTTTGATAAAATAGTTATAAGGTTTAATGGAGAAAATATTTTATATACATAGAAAAAAATTGATTATGAAAACAATAATAAAGCAAAATTTTGTTTAAGCATAATAAGTTTGATGCAAATAGTAGTGTAAATATTTAAATAATTAATCTACTCCGAATCAACTATCCGCATTCAAAATGTGATTCATTGTTTATTTCATATTTCAACTTCTCGTTCAAACAATATGTACTTAGCAAGGATTTCAACTTTAAGCATACATGTAGACTTCATTTCTAAACCATTTTTTTCAAATTGGTTTATCCTTTGGTTCTAAATTCAATTTTAATATAAATTGGAAATTCATTCCATGGTATTACATTCCCAAGCAGTTTCAACATTTAGTGGTTATGTTATCTCTTAAATCACATTTATCTCATATTCACTTCCTTTGTTTTAAAAATAAAATAAAAATCTCATGTCACATTAAAACTTAAGTAAAACAAACTCCTTAACATTTACTTAAATTTTAACCAACATTATGTCAAAGCATTTAATTCTTCTAAAATTAAATTCAATAAAGTTATTAAGTTGACACGCGTAACTTCTTTGCTGTGAACCTGCGCGACTTCCTCTTCTCCATCCCTGCGTTTATTTCCTTCTCAGAAAAATCGAAAACTAGACAGAAAAAAAAAGTTTGGTTGAATACTTTGTAAGGTTCCAAAATGATTAAAATGTTTTGTATGTAATTTACCAAATGTAAGGAAATGAATTTGGCATTTAAAATGATAACGAGCTTGAAATTTGAAGGAAATGAGTTTGAGTAGATATAACATGTGAATTTATATCAAATATAAGTTGACTGAACTCTATTTAAATTTATATTGAAATATCATTCGTTTGAATCATCGTAAGAGGAAATTTGAAATCCAAACTAAGATTTGAAGATTTTGGAGAACTATGGAAAGGATAACGATGAATAAAAAGGAATATGTTTGAAACATAAGATTTAGGAAAATGAATATTGAATTTCAAGGGAAGATAAGGCGGTAATAGGGTTTATGGAAGCTTAAATAAATCAACCTTCACTATAAGTGAATTAGTAATGATTGGGAAGGAGATTTAAATTGGAAATCTGAAATGATTCATAACTATTGTTTCAAAGTACGCTTATTATTTGGAAAGTCCAGGATCGAATATATATTCGAAAACCATTCCAAGTAATAATACGACGTATAAAACTGAAAACTTGGAAATCGATAAGTGAAGACCGAGTATATTTGAATTATTTGGGTTGATTGCTGATGTCTCGGATCAGGCCGTACACCCGATACGAGGTTATAAGTGGCATGAGATCTGTATATATTTAGAGATTTTTGGATTTGTTATTCCGTTCAGACCTAGAACGGACTTGTATGGATTGTGTGTCTGACATTGAAATTGACTGCATAGCACTGATTTCCATTAATATATATCGGATTTGTGGCAATATATTATCCTCATCTCTAGATTATATGAACTTAGAGGGTATGCATTGATCGAAATCAGTGACATGTCACGAATTGTCAATGTGGCATACTCGAGTTATGAAACGAGCTAGTGATGATCAAAGCACGACTTATTGAAGCGTAGCTTTGTGTATATCGCGACATCAACGAACATCACACCCCGGATTGATGGTAAACTGGCGGTTAGGTTGTATCCATAATCCCTAATGAAAATCGAAAGCTGCGGCGGTAGATCTACCTTGAAACCTGAGGGAATAAAGTATATACGGTGTCCGATGTCTGGATGTTACCCGGGATATATACTTTTGCGCTATGTATTCGGTATCCGTTGTCTGGATCTTAACCGGGGGATACTTAGCTTCCTGTCCTCCAATGATCTTTCGTGTCAGGAACCATCATGTTGGAAATCCAATCTCCAATACGACCCCATGTGATTTTGATTGTATATGTATATGTCAATATAACCAATTGGGGTTATGGGGGCTATGATTATATATTTATTTGCGAAATGATTTTTTGACACTATGTACTAATTGATAATATTAAAAGAGGATTTTACGTATTAAAGCATCTTTGGTTATCATAAGACAAAACTCACCCATCTGGTGTGCGTTTGCATTGTGTGATGTGGGACGAGCTTATGATAGCTTCAATTTCCAAAGTCATTGCGAATTTCTATGCACGCGAATTCACATGGGATAAACCCGTTACGCGTTAGCGGCATGGCCCAGTGAATTATCCCAAGTTTAAAATAAACCCGAAATAATAACCGTTTTGAGTTCTCACACCAGTCTCACGACTGAGCTGGAGTTTATTGTTTTCCACCTAAACTTTGGGTGCCCATTATTTTGCACGGGTAGCTAGTAGTTTAGTCTGCAGGTTTTCTTTTAGAGTTGGATTCAGATTTGGGGCTAGAGATACATTTGAGATTTTACTTCTTCAGCTATGAGATTTTGTTTTCTGCTGAGCTTATGTTGTACTCTGATTCATTGTAACTCTGGTGTAAAATTTCTGTAATGAAATAAAAAGTTTTGTTATTTTTGTTCAAACATGTTAGTACCCATGACTATCCGTCTTTGTGAACGATTTTAGTTGGTTTAATTACCGGCGAGAATTGGACAAAAAAGGAGGGTCGTTACAAGTTGGTATCAGAGCTAAGGATCAGCCAGTTCAAAGGAATTCAAGCGCGAAATAGTAAGCGAAGGGTAACGGTCGGTTGAGGCTAAACAAACACAACAAGCAAAGTGACAAAATTATATTTTCAAAAAAAAAACTTTTTATTTCATAGAAAAAAATTTGGTTGGTTTATATGAGAATGTGTTAGTAAACATATGTATTCAGTATCCAGCTATATATGTATAATTTATGTACTCTGATTTATGTAAATAAAAATTTTGTATTATTGTATAAATTTTACTTCTTCTGTGAGATGTTCTGTTTTTTTGGGTCTTTGATTCTGTGATGATTTATTTTTAACCCCATGGCAAATAACAATCTGCAGTTTCAAACGGTTTGAGTTGGTAAATTTATCGACTCGAAGCGGGCGAAAATGTAGGTCGTTGCAGTGTATTTTGTGAATCATTTGAATTATATATTTGTTGTTATTACACGAAACAAATAAAAATAAATGAATTGAATAGATGTCGACATGAAAAAAAATTGATTTTGAAAGTGAACGAATTGCATGTAAAGTGTATGTTAATAAAAATGAATATGAATTGAAATGGGAAAAATGTAGTAAACTAGGCATAGCTTTAATGTCAAATTGATTGTATGTAATGAAAGGAACTTGTATTGGAACCATTTACATACTTTTGAAATATCACGTATGCTATTGTTACATATATTTAGTTTTACGGTATGAACGTTATATGTATTACCTTTGCTCTATGTATACTTGTTGTCATGCATTTCCAAGTGTTTTAGTAGGTTGCAAAGGGCGGCTTTGCTTAGGAGGCTCGCTTTTGCTCCAAATGCTATAAATAATAAGCTTATGCACTTTAAAATGCTACATAAGGTACGTATCTCAGATTTAATACCGTACTTGGGTTTTTTTTGTGTTGTTTCCCCTGTTTAGGGATGCCTCATCGTATAGATGAGATGTATATTCTGTGTTTTTGTGTGTGGGAAATTTTTTCCGATCGAACCGTGCAGGGGAGATGCTGCCGAAATTTTTCGTAAATCCGGGCGTTAGAAAAAGTTTTGAGCTTTAAAAATCCTAGAACTGAATTTTCTTTCTAATAAGTTATAGTCTTAGAAAGATTTGATAAGTTAGGTACGATTTTGGCGACGTTTCCTTTTCGAGGACGAAAAGCACTGAGTGAGGGAGAATGTAACGAACCGATAATTTTGGCGTCTTTAAATTTTGAAGTTAATTAGAATTTGAATTAGAAAACTTGAATTAAGTTGAAAGGTATGAATTTTAATTCTAAATGCAAGTTGAGCGTGTTTATTGAGGAGAAATGAAATGATAACTAATTTAGAATTTCTCTATGGAAACAAAGGGAAATCGATAAGTTATAAAACGTTATTTTTGAATATATTATTGAGAAGTAATCTAAATTTTTTTTATCATGAGAACGTTCTAGTTGTCAACTCTTTTCAGATCGATTTAACGGGCGATTTGCGGTGGTGGTAATGGGACATCGCTAATAATATTAAAATTTTAAGATATAAATTAAACTGTGAAATTTTATATTTGAGATGCGTCTATGTGGACATAACAAAAGAATTAATTTTGTAGAAAAATAAACAAGTTTATTATGGGCGTGTCAAATTCAATTGGACATTTAATAAATTGTTGAGGAATGTAACATTGTCGGAACGTGGGCGAATTTTGTCAAAATAAAACATAAATCTGAGTTGGTTTAATTACCGACTGAGAGTGGTCAAAATGACAGATAGTTGTCATAGAATTGGGCGACATGACGACACTAAAGAATCTATGATAATAATACACACAAGCTGTTGAAAACCCACACCCCATTTGCACGTCTGCCTAGTCAATGTAATTGTTCCCTTCTTCTTTGCTAACATGTATTTTGCTTTGCTGTGTGAAGACCTAACTTGGTCACAAATGGATCTACCTTCAACACTTGCTGTACGTCATCTAGTCCAATTTTCATGTGTTAAAATCTTGACCTTCAGTCTTCTTTGGCATATACATTTATATAGGAAGTCTACTGATTATCATATTATTGCATTGCGACCAAGCTCTTCAGTTGCATGCCTATTCGTGTTGCGTATTGGTCTGCACTAGGTCCTAGGAGCTAACATGTTGTACATCACTTAGGTCACCAGTTTTCCCATTTTCCCTTTTGGCAATCATGTGTGCCACATTGATCATAGATTCTTTAGTGTTGTCGTGTCGCCCAATTCATATGATAACTATCTGTCGTTTTCATGTAACGACCTACCATTTTCGACTGCTTCGAGTCGATAATTAAACCAACTCAAACCGTTCGAAATGGCAGATTGTTAATTGCTATGGGGTTAAAAATAAATCATCATAGATTCACAAACACAGAATATCTCACAGCGGAAACGAAATTTATACAATAATACAAAATTTTCATTTATACATATTAGAGTATAGAAATAATACCAATACAGTGGAAAACTGAATATAAACACTTGCTAATACAAGAAGAGATAAAAACAAGTACACGAGGATAGATGATTAGACCTCAGAAATACTCAAGCTCCAACTAATCAATCTCCAAAAATGAAAACACTCGATCTGACCCAAGCATTTGCAAGAAAAACAAACAAAATACTCGAGTCAGGACTAACATTCACATATAAGTGAATTAATTCAAATGAAATGTTTAACGAAATGCAAATAACATAAAGGATGTTTGGGACTTCATCCTTTAAGGATCCTTGAAACTAATACATATAATAATATGCTATTATAATAGTGTCTATTCAGTAAAATATAATATTAAAAAAAACAGCGTTAGCGGGATTACATTTTTACTCTTACGCCGTTTACAGACATTGTCGTACACATTGCATATAAAACATCAGTACGTCAGTAGATAGGGATGTGCCGTGATGCGACAAAGTTAAATCAAAATCGTAGGGGCTCGATCAGGATAAATATGACAAGGCGCGTGAGGCAATACCCAGGGTAGGATTCTTCCAGTTGCACTCCCGGACCGGTGGTAACGCATAGTAGCAACTACCGCCCTCCTCGGAACACAGTCCCATATCAAACGGCGCCCAAATCGATCAGAAAGTAATATAGATGGTATCGAGGAAGCGTGTCCGATCAGAGATGCGATCTCACTTAGTCATGGTATAGCTCATGTTTTAGTCATTTTAATTATGACTCGAAGGTCAAGGCTATCCATCATTGTTCTCTTTCTTCAAATCCCTCACACACGACTAACTTATCATTAAGTGAATTAAATACTTGAAACGTTGAATGAAATGTTAGGATTGCTCTGATACCACACTGTAAATATTATTTATATTTGTTTACACCAAATTCATTCTTATGCACCCAAATGCTTTAGTACAATAGTCATTTATTCAAGTTTATTTTAAGTTCTTGAGCATCATCTATTAAGCCAGATTCAAGCTAAATTTAGAAAAATAAGCTAGAAGTTGGATTAACGAACGAATCTAATTGATAGGAATTTACAAGGAATGGAGACTCCAATAAAAAAATAGATTAGAAAGGATTTAGGATTTTCAATGCGATTAATTTAAAATTTCCTAAGGCCAGATAAAACAAGATCCAGGCTTAGATTTTGGAAATCCTAACCTAATACATATCAAACTAAAGACGAATTCAAAGAAGTGGAATTTAAAATAAGGCTAAAAGTTTTTTTTTTAAAACAACTTTATATAATACAATCCCTTTAAAACCCTTAAAATCAATTAAAACATTTTTATTTTAAATATGCTCTCTCGAGAATGATTCGGAGACAATTTTATTCATTCTAGAGTATTAATACCCCATCTCTAATGAGTTTTTCAACCCCATAAGCTAAGTTAAGTAAATTGGATTTAAGCAAACGATTTTGGTAAATGGAATTCATCTCTCTATTTAAGTTTCTTAAGTTAAGATTTCCGAAGTCTAAGTCTCGATCCTGTTTCGTCCTGTCTTAGAAAGTTAGAACTTATTGCTTTCAGAATCCTAAATCTTCCCTAATTTATGGTAATGAGAGTCTCTATCCTGTGGAAATCCCTTATCGATTGATTCTTTTGTTAATTCAAGTTCTAGCATATTTTCCATACTTGACTTGAATCTGACTTAATATGCAATGCTTAAGAATTTAAAATTTGAATGAATAAATAATTATAACATTAAGAATTTGAATGAATAAATAATTATAAACCTGGAAGCAATTTTATTATATATCCCGCTAACTTGCACCACTGAGCACATGTTGTTGCCTCAGTACTTCATGCGCTTGAAGCATGTTTATGTTTCATTTTGGAGACACCCGTATATTGCATGAAATGCATGTTTCTGGAGTTTTATATTGTTTGATATATTTGCATTTGGTTCATTTGGAATAGTGGTATACTGGTATACAATGTTGAAAAAAAATTTGTCCATTATGCTTCATGAATATGCTTGAATTAATTAACTTAAGTATAACTACCGTGTTTAGTGTTTATTGAAATTATTTTACTTGAATGATGATTTACTTTTAACCCCATAGCAATTAACAATCTGCCATTTCGAACGGTTTGAGTTGGTTTAATTATCGACTTGAAGCGGTCGAAAATGGTAGGTCATTACATGTCGTATTCAAGCTCTGATACCAACATTATATAATACAATCCCTTTAAAACCCTTAAAATCAATTAAAACATTTTTATCTTAAATATGCTCTCTCGAGAATGATTCTGAGACAATTTTACTCATTCTAGAGTATTAATACCCCATCTCTAATGAGTTTTTCAACCCCATAAGCTAAGGTTTATATAAACCAAAGCTCTGATACCATTCACAATTAAGTTATTATATAAATCCATATTATAGTAAATCGACTTACAATACAAAAATTAGTTGAATTAAATGTTAACTTCAAATTTTAACCTTTAAAAATATTTTAAAATGCCATTTCATTAAATCAAAATTCTATTAACTTATAAATCAAAGTTAAACTTATTTCAAACACTATTTAAAAATCAATGGTAAAAATTAATTTTGAAATCAATTAATTAAAACGAAACATACTTGTAATATTTAAAAATAGTTTTTATTGACCACGACGTCCGTATCTAATTTTCTATCCTATGGTCAAGTAAATCGAGTATATATCATTTCAACCCATTTATTTAATTTTCGGGTATATATACTCGAACGACTGTCTAGATTTAATATTAAAATTTTTGAGTATATACCTTTATTTTGATAGAGAAGAGATTCGAGTATTACATTTTGGCGTCAATATCAGATTATCGAGAACAGGAAGGGTTTTAGATATACGCCTTGCTAACGTAAATGCAAAATCTTATGTATATACTAGATAAATATTGATTCACATCGTAATTACTTGAAAATGAATCTGGTGGTGATTTGCAACACCACTAGTGTTGTTTCCAAGTTTCGAAAGTGAGGAAGATGTATAATGCCAGTTGAGACGTAAAATTAATACTTAAAGACCGGGTATTTCAGCTATGGAGATTCGTGTGTTGGAGCTTGAGTATCGCTGGAGTTTAGTCATTATCCTGTATATTCCTTATATTCTGTCTCAGTTTGTTATTCATGTATTAGTAAGGTTCTTAGCCTTTCGCTGTTTCTATATTTATACTGTACTCTGATATCAAATAAATTTTAAAAGATTTGGTAATATTGTATAAATTTTACTTTCTGCTGTGAGATATTCTATGTTCTGTGTCTGTGATTCTATGATGATTTATATTTTAACTTCATAAGCAATAACAATCTGTCGTTTTGAACGGTTCGAGTTGGTTTAATTACTAACTTGGGCGGTCAAAAAGCCAGGTTGTTACTGTGTGGTAACTTTCAAAAAGCCAGGTAGTTACTGTATGGTAACTTCATAACGACTTGCCTTTTTGACTGCTTTAAGTTGGTATTTAAACCAACTCAGAACGCTCAAAAAGGCAGGTCGTTACAAAGTGGTATCAGAGCTGCATGGATCCTAAAACACAAGTGCTTAACAGTATTCATATTCTATATAACCAGTGCAACCAAAATAAGATTTCAACAACAAGTACTGCAGAAAATCAAGGGTGATTTGGCTTAAAACTTAAAGTCTAGTGAGTGTGCATGGATTAATTGCATGCAGGCAAGTATCAATAATAACCTAAATAACTGCGAGTATACATAGATTGTAACACCACGTATTTTTAAGATAATAAAATAAGAATAAATTAATTAAATAATGAGAATTAAGTAAAACGGACTGCGCCATTGCGTCCGTCTCGGAATTCTGGTCAAGATAGACATCTGGTTTGCATAAAATGGACATCATATGAAGAAGTTATTAAGCCTAGAAGTTTGTATATGCACAAGAGAAATATATAAATATATATATTAATGCAAACAAATTAAAATATAAAATAAATAATAAAATAAGGATTGCATGTAATAAATACATGCACTGAAAAAAATGTAATGCATGCATTGAAAGAAAGAAAGGATTGGTTGCATGCAATGTAAATATGTTGCATGTATTGTTTTGCAAACATAATGCATTAACATTAAAAGAAAAAGAAAAGAAAAAGATTCATGCAATGGTATAATTTGATATTGTAACTAACATGAAAAAGAGAAGTAAGGAGAGAACAATAATTATCATTGTTCTAAGACTTATTAACCAAAGACTTCATAGCTTAGTTGCTTCAGGCATTGGATTTGTAACATAGAGGTCGGGGGTTCGAACCCTGGCGGTGGCATAATTTTTTATCTTTGTTTTAGAGAGGGCCAACTGAACATGCAAATATATGTACATATACAAATTAAAATTTTGAAATGATAAGAATGTACGTATAAAGAAATAAAGAATATATATATATATATGCAAAAATATATGAATACGAAAGATAAATTCAAGATAAGGCTACAGTTAATGAAATATGGCAAGAATCAAATAACGGTGCAACATCGTTTGAATTTTGAAAATAAAATGAAAGTTGTGCGTGTGTATATATGCGTAAAATGGTCGTTAGAGGAATTGTATACATATAAGAATATTTCATGTGAATAAAATAGTTAAATAAATTCTAGAAATTCAAAAGTTCAAAAATCAAATTTCTGCGCCAAAATAACTCAAACATTCGAAATTTAAATTTCTACGCCAAAACAGCTTGCGGGACCCAACGCTGACTCAGCACTACGTGTACGATAAGATTTGGCTAGTTTCATTTTCGAACCTGGACTATTTTCTTAAATGGGTTCAATGCTGACTCAGCGCGACATGTACAGTAAGGCTTTGAGCACCTATAAATAAGACCCTAGACCTAACCCTAAACATCACAATTTGGCGGCTGCGCTGGAGCTCTGCCATGGCTCCCTCTCTCTTTCTCTCTTCTCAAATCTATTCTGAAATTAAAATGTTAGCCTAGGAGGATTATGAATTCAGATCTGGAAGAGGGAATCAACGTTAATAAAAAGATTATTGAATCATGAAAGCAAGGTTAACCTTTAAGAACGAATCTATTTAAATTATTTCACTTTCCCTTCTCTTTTCATGAAATAATAAATCCATGGTCGTTAGGTCGTGAATCAAATTAAAGGGAAAAGGAAAACCATGGATGATAGAACGGATCAGATCCAAAATTTGGGGAAAGCTTAAAGGTGAGTGGGTTTAAGCTATAGCCTTTAGATAATGTTATGACTATCGTTTAGCATTCCCCTTTTTAATAAATTTTGAAATGACCAGTTTAACTATAAATTGCTGTTGTAACGAATTGAAATGTTGATATGAATATGTCAGGAAATTCCTATGTTGAATTGGCTAAGTTATTGAATGTTTACATGTTGGAGAAAATAAACTTGTTAGGATATGAATAGCCAATTCAGTGATTATAGTTACATGTTTTACTTGGGACATATTATTGATTGAACGAAACGTTAAAATAATTACCCAATTGAATGTTTACATGTCCTAGTAGAATTAAACATATGTGAAAATAACATGCGACAAAATATAGGCAAAAATTGGACGACATGTAAATTAGATTACAGTAAACTATATTACAGTAAAAAGGATAATATGTCTAAAATTTTCATATAATGAACATAACATATATTATGTTTTGAGATTTTAATTTGGAAGAATAATCCGACATGAACATAAGTGATTGAATGAAAATGAATATGCCCAGGATTACAATTAGAAATTGTAACTACACTTACGGCACGAGGTTAGGTTACATTGGTGGCGGAAGTCTGCCCGGACCCGACCGACATATCCAGCAGCCACTAGTGTTGAACCTAATGTGAGAGGCCTAAGTGAAAGAAATAACAACATGTGCTAAGACACGAGGTTAAGTCAGCTTGTGGTAGAAGTCTGCTCGGAAGCGCCCGACAAATCCAGCGTCCACAAGTATAGGCTTAATGTGAGAGGTCTAGTGCTTATATATATATGTATATAATAAGATATGAATAAATGGCAAGGATGGTAATTAAATGTCTAACTCAGAAAATAAGAAAGGAAGGGATGTAATAAACTGAGTTAGTGTGATAAGAGGGAAAAGTGATGTATTTCCCTAAATGACTTATTTCTGGAAATGTTGTTGCAAGTAAGCCACAATAAATAAAGAAAAGAAAAGAAATTACTTGCTACCACGAATTTAGATGGGAAAACATTATGAAAATAAATCATTGATTCCTTCTATCAAACTGATAAGGTGCATGAAGTATTTTCCTTAATATAATAAGGAACATATATTGCAGTGAATGAAGAATAATGGTTTATAACATTAAATGGTTTAAAAGGGGGATGATAATGACCTATTATAAATAAATAACATTAATGAAAATGTTGTATAATAGATAGACTTGTCCTAGGGACAAGTGAATATTATAACTTAGGTTATAATAAACTAGTAAGAGAATGGGATAACTGGTGAATTAAGTTAAGTGACACTTAATTATAAATTAAGTAATCAGAAAAGGGGAAAACCTGAAAATAGTTAAGAAAAAAGGGGAAAAATATATTGTACTTAATTATAAATTAAGTAGTCTGGGAGTCTGAAACCCGTTGGTAAGAATAACATGTTTAGACTTATCCTAGGGACAAGGGGAAATTATAACATAGGTTATAATAAATGGGTAGAGAAACTTATTAATGGGCCTTAGTTAATAGAACTAAGTTAATAAGTAAACAACGGTAAGTCATATTGACGACGTAAAGTGGGATTATGATTAAATGATTAAGGATGAGGAAAACTTATGAAATGAAATAAGTTATATTTAATCATAAATGGTAAGTGACATGTTAATTGGAAATATGTGAATTGGATATACTTAATTACATATTAAGTGAAACATGTTATTGAAATTAAACAAGAATATAAAAGGGATTGTGGATCACAGACCTTGGGCCACAATCTAGAGAATAACATGTTGTAAGCTTATTATTAAACTTAGATGGGTTAAGTTATAAATTGAATTAATAAGCAAGGGTAACTTGGTAAACTTGAAAAGGAAGCCAATGTGAAGGAGAATAACCATGTTAATTGAGAAAACTCACGAGGTGGCGTAAGCGCATAATTAATGGTTAGACGTAGGGTCTAATGACATATAAAACTGAGGCGCTTGGACCAGTCCATACGTTAGAGGATGAATAACCCTAAGGGTTAGATCGTCAGGATGTCAAAAGACACAAAGAGGAGCGCATGTCCATCAAGATATTCTTGTAGCTTCCAACGGACTGGGTTAAGAAGCACGCGGCTTCCGGGGACATAGGGTACTCTTGGTATTCCTATGTGAGTGGCAGATGATCCGCCTGTGCTCACAGATGTCAGGTCTGCGTGGGTGAACCCATGAGTATGCCTTGATTGCAATAATAAGGGGCAATCAAAAGACTAAGATGGACCAGCGTGATTCAGCGAGGCCAGTTAGTGCCCTATATAGTAAGTCGTCGTCTACCTACCATCTTCAGTCAGTACGTAAAGCGGAAAGGCGGAAAACTCCAAAAGACCATATACTTTGCTATCGAGTTATGGGTGAGATTGGCCAATAGGTTTGAAGGGCATCGGGGGCCGGGGTTAAGTTCCCATTCTTGATATTCTTGGATGCCTTTCATTAGTTGAGGGAGGGGTCTAGTGGGACCATAGTGACTGTAAAAGCAGACCTTAGCATCTGCAATCGGCAGATATATGAAAGCTCCCGACCGAGTTCCGTGTTTCTTGATTAGCCCTGCCATGGGACTGGGGCGCACATATAGAGAACGTGTGCAATAGAGATCGGGAACGATTGACGATACGTACGTGGGAAAGTCTAGGTACTATCATGTCGCTCTGGGTGGTGTATCATAAGAATAGAGGGCATTATTCGAGGATGGAACCTATTTCGATCGAATGGTTCAAAGATGGTAGTTCGAACGCTTACGTTATATGGAAGTAGTGGTTCTTTGCAGACGTAGCGTTGACATACATACAGAAATCCGTACGACATTCGGACGTAGGATTAGGGACTACTATATTCCTGCGATGATACGGTGGAGACCGTGCGAGTGGGGTACCATGGGGTGTATCTCAATATTCAGAGATAGCTACATATACTGTATTAGGTTAATTCACTGGGAAGTAAATGGGTACGACGTGTGTGTAAGCCTCGAGTGTTGTTAACCCAAGTAACCTAATAGATAAGAAAATATTATTGAACGGTATATGTAAGATTATCCAAAGTGTATAGTTTAAATCCAGTCACCAGAACTTGTGTTCTGACCCCCTCCTCATAACACACTCGCAGGTTAGATTGTGGCAGAGACATGATAGCTTTGGATACTGGTTAGGCAGTATTAATAATACGGTAAGGCTATGTTTTGATTATACTATATTTTATCCTTTCCGCTGTGAGATATTTTTCTGAGCTCCGACCTGTTTTATGTCTCTATCTTTTCTGCAGGTTACCAGAGCAAACTAATCCGAGTTTCGATAGATTGGAATTTTGAAAAAAAATCGGTCTGTCGAAATTGGGGTTGTCACATCTAGTATCAGAGCTTAGGTTTAGGATTCCTATGTAAATAGTGAGTGAACGTACTTGTATTTTTAAAAATATAAATTTATTATATATATATACCTAGATCCATAGAGGAACCCACTAAATAGAAAGAGTATAATATGGTATGAAATGGGATGTTTGTTTTGTAAACTAAAGGAATGAATAAGGAAATTTGAGACCCTTAGGAAGTTTGGTTGGGAAGTGTACAATATACTTTGTACGAAAGGAAAGTAAATCCCATATGATTAGTATTTTGGGTTAGTGGGTTTGGCAGTAAATTCTTACAAATTGGAAAAGGTATAATAGAGCAAAATAGATTAGGAATATATATAGTTGAGAGAATTGACCTTGGGGAGTGTCTAGGAGAACATAGAAAAGTTGAAAACCCACTTTGAGTCTAACCCGATTATTAACTTTTAAGAACTTGAGATTATAAAAGTTTTGGGAAAAAAAATTCTTTTGAAAATTATTTTTGATAAATTATTTAAAAGAGAATTTTGTTGGGTGGACAAAATAAGTTGTAGAAAATGAGAATAGAGTGGATGTTGACACCTGGTAGTAGGAGACCGAACTGACCTTATAGGTAAGAATAAGTCATAAACCCGATTAAGGAAAAATAGTTGTCCGTATTTACTCCAGTTTTGCGATTTGAATTTTTTTTTGCAAGATAAGTCGAAAAAGAAAGGCTACAACAAAGAAAATTTTCTTATGCGGGATGTGCTTGGATAGGAAAATAGGAAATCTTTATACATTATTTCATAAAATCTTAAGTACGACTGGAAAAATGTATATAAAAGAAAAACGAAAGGTGTGAAATTTTCCATTTCCACCTTTTTGTAACATAAGAAATCGAATTTAGAAAATTAGATTTTTCTGAGAATCGAAAAATAAAATTGGTTGGTAGGATTATGGATGCAACAATTGGATGAACTATGCTCTTACTCAGTAAGAGTGTAGGAAAATTTGGATGAAAAAGCATTTTGATTTTCAAAATATTGCATTCATGTAAAACTGCCAGTATATCTAGGATGTGAGCATCATATTTTAAAAAGGATTTTTGAGAAATTTGCATACACATAGGAGGTACCACTAAGGCATAAATACATTATTATGTTGTATTTCACTTTGCACAAGTGCACAATGTTTGCTAAAATTGGATGCACACATGATGGATGTATATTATGTGAGGGGTTAATTGATTTTACCCTTACTAAATTTTGGGGACGAAATTTCCTAAGGGTGGGAGAATGTAACACTCCGTATTTTTAAGATAATAAAATAAGAATAACTTAATTAAATAATGAGAATTAAGTAAAACGGACTGCACCATTGCGTCCATCTCGAAATTCTGGTCAAGATGGACACCTGATTTGCATAAAAAGGACATCATATGAAGAAGTTATTAAGCCTAGATGTTTGTATACGCACAAGAAATATATATATATATATATATATATATATATATATTTATGCAAACAAATTAAAATATAAAATAAAGAATAAAATAAGGATTGCATGTAATAAATACATGCACTGAAGAAAAAAAATGTAATGCATGCATTGAAAGAAAGAAAGGATTGGTTGCATGCAATGTAAATATGTTGCATGCACTATTTTGCAAATATAATGCATTAACATTAAAAGAAAAATAAAAGAAAAAGATTCATGCAATGGTTTAATTTAAGTATTGTAACTAACATGAAAAAGAGAAGTAAGGAGAGAACAATAATTATCATTGTTCTAAGACTTATTAACAAAAGACTTCATAGCTTAGTTGGTTAAGGCATTGGATTTGTAACATAGAGGTCGGGGGTTCAAACCTCGGCGGTGGCATAATTTTTTATCTTTGTTTTAGAGAGGGCCAACTGAACATGCAAATATATGTACGTATACAAATTCAATTTTTGAAAGGATAAGAATGTAAATATAAGGAAATAAAGAATATATATGTATATATGCAGAAATATATGTATATGAAAGACAAAATTCAAGATAAGGCTACAGTCAATGAAATATGGCAAGAATCAAATAACGGTGCGACATCGTTTGAATTTTGAAAATGAAATGAAAGTTGTGCGTGTATATATACGCGTAAAATGGTCGTTAGAGGAATTGTATACATATAAGAATATTTCATGTGAATAAAACAGTTAAATAAATTCCAGAAATTCAAAAGTTCAAAAATCAAATTTCTGCGCCAAAACAATTCAAACATTCGAAATTCAAATTTCTATGCCAAAATAGCTTGCGGGGCCCAATGCTGACTCAACACTGCGTGTACGATAAGATTTGGCTAGATTCGTTTGCGAACCTAGACTATTTTCTTAACTGGGTTCAATGCTGACTCAGCGCTGCGTGTACGATATGGTCTTGAGCACCTATAAATAAGACCCTAGACCTAACCCTAAACATCACAATTTGGCGGCTGCGCTGGAGCTCTGCCATGGCTCCCTCTCTCTTTCTCTCTTCTCAAATCTATTCTGAAATTAAAATGTTAGCCTAAGAGGATTATGAATTCAGATCTGGAAGAGGGAATCAACGTTAATAAAAAGATTATTGAATCATGAAAGCAAGGTTAACCTCTAAGAACGAATCTATTTAAATTATTTCTCTTTCCCTTCTCTTTTCATGAAATAATAAATCCATGGTCGTTAGGTCGTGAATCAAATTAAAGGGAAAAGGAAAACCATGGATGATAGAACGGATCAGGTCCAAAATTTGGGAAAAGCTTAAAGGTGAGTGGGTTTAAGCTATAGCCTTTAGATAATGTTATGACTATCGTTTAGCATTCCTCTTTTTAATAAATTTTGAAATGACCAGTTTAACTATAAATTGCTGTTGTAACGAATTGAAATGTTGATATGAATATGTCAGGAAATTCCTATGTTGAATTGGCTAAGTTATTGAATGTTTACATGTTGGAGAAAATAAACTTGTTAGGATATGAATAGCCAATTCAGTGATTATAATTACATGCTTTACTTGGGACATATTATTGATTGAACGACATGTTAAAATAATTACTCGATTGAATGTTTACATGTCCTAGTACAATTAAACATATGTTGAAAATGACATGCGACAAAATATAGGCAAAAAGTAGACGACATGTAAATTAGATTACTGTAAACTATATTACAATAGAAAGGATAATATGTCTAAAATTTTCATGTAATGAACATAACATATATTATGTTTTGAGATTTTAATTTGGAAGCACAATTTGATATGAACATAAGTGATTGAATGAAAATGAATATGCCTAGAATTACAATTAGAAATTTTAACTACACTTATGGCACGAGGTTAGGTTGCATTAGTGGCGGAAGTCTGCCCGGACCCGACCGGCATATCCAACAGCCACTAATGTTGAACCTAATGTGAGAGGCCTAAGCCTAAGTGAAAAATTAACAACATGTTTTAAGACACAAGGTTAAGTCAGCTTGTGTTAGAAGTCTGCCCGGACCCGCCCGGCAAATCCAACGTCCATAACTATATGCTTAATGTGAGAGGTCTATTGCATATATATATTTATGTATATAATAAAATATGAATAAATGGCAAGGATGGTAATTAAATGTCTAACTCAAAAAATAAGAAAGGAAGGGATGTAATGAACTGAGTTAGTGTGATAAGAGGGAAAAGTGATGTATTTCCCTAAATGACTTCTTTATGAGAACGTTGTTGCAAGTAAGCAACAATAAATAAAGAAAAGTAAAGAAATTACTTGCTACCATGGATTTGGATGGGAAAACGTTATGAAAATAAATCATTGATTCCTTCTATCAAACTGATAAGGTGCATGAAATGTTTTCCTTAATATAATAAGGAACATATATTGCAGTGAATGAAGAATAATGGTTTACAACAGTAAATGGTTTAAAAGGGGAATGATAATGACCTATTATAAATAAATAACATTAATGAAAATGTTGTATAATAGATAGACTTGTCCTAGGGACAAGTGAATATTATAACTTAGGTTATAATAAACTAGTAAGAGAATGGGATAACTGGTGAATTAAGTTAAGTGACACTTAATTATAAATTAAGTAATCAGAAAAGGGGAAAACCTGAAAACAGTTAAGAAAAAAGGGGAAAAATATATTGTACTTAATTATAAATTAAGTATTCTGGGAGTATGAAACCCATTGGTAAGAATAACATGTTTAGACTTATCCTAGGGACAAGGGGAAATTATAACATAGGTTATAATAAATGGGTAGAGAAACTTATTAATGGGCCTTAGTTAATAGAACTAAGTTAATAAGTAAACAACGGTAAGTCATATTGACGACGTAAAGTGGGATTATGATTAAATGATAAAGGATGAGGAAAACTTATGAAATGAAATAAGTTATATTTAATCATAAATGGTAAGTGACATGTTAATTGGAAACATGTGAATTGAATATACTTAATTACATATTAAGTAAAACATGTTATTGAAATCAAACAAGAATATAAAAGGGATTATGGATCACAGACCTTGGGCCACAATCTAGAGAATACCATGCTGTAAGCTTATTAATAAACTTTAATGGGTTAAGTTATAAATTGAATTAATAAGCAAGGGTAACTTGGTAAACTTGAATAGGAAGTCAACGTGAAGAAGAATAACCAAGTTAATTGAGAAAACTCATGAGGTGGCGCAAGCACGTAATTAATGGTTAGACGTAGGGTCTAATGACATATAAAACTGAGGCGCTTGGACCAGTCCATACGTTAGAGGATGAATAACCTTAAGGGGTAGACCATCGGGATGTCAAAAGACACAAAGAGGAGCGCATGTCCATCTAGATATTCTTGTAGGCTCCAACGGACTGGGTTAAGAAGCACGCGGCTTTCGAGGACGTAGGGTACTCTTGGTATTCCTCTATGAGTGGCAATGATCCGCCTGTGCTCACAGAGGTTAGGTCTGCGTGGGTGAACCAATGAGTATGCCTTGATTGCAAAATAAGGTGCAATCAAAAGACTAAGATGGACCAACGTGATTCGGCGAGACCAGTTAGTGCCCTGTGAGAGCAACTCGTCGTCTACCTACCATCTTCAGTCAGTACGTAAAGAGGAAAGGGGGAGAACTCCAAAAGACCATATACTTTGCTATCTAGTATGGGTGAGGTTGGCCAATAGGTTTGAAGGGCATATGGGGCCGGGGTTAAGTTATCATTCTTGGTATTCTTGGGTGCCTTTCATTAGTTGAGGGAGGGGTCTAGTGGGACCATAGCCACTGTAAAAGCAGACCTTAGCATCTGCAATCGGCAGATATCTGAAAGTTCCTGACCGAGTTCCGTGTTTCTGGATTATCCCTGCCACGGGACTCGGGCGCACATATAGAGAACATGTGCAATAGACATCGAGAAAGATTGACGATACGTATATGGGAAAGTCTAGGTACACTCATGTCGCTCTGTGTGGTGTATCATAAGACTAGAGGGCATTATTCGATGATGGAACCTAATTCGATCAAATGGTTCAAAGATGGTATTCCGAACGCTTACATAATATAAAAGTAGTGCTTCTTTGCAGACGTAGCATTGACATATATACAGAAATCCGTATGACATTCGGGTGTAGGATTAGGGACTACTATATTCCTGCGATGATACGGTGGAGACCGTGTGAGTGGGGTACCAAGGGGTGTATCTCAATATTGAGAGATAGCTACATATACTGTATTAGGTTAATTCACTGAGAAGTAAGTGGGTACGACGTGTGTGTAAGCCTTGAGTGTTGTTAACCCAAGTAACCTAATAAATAAGAAAATATGATTGAATGGTATATGTAAGATTACCCAAAGTGTATAGTTTAAATCCAGTCACCAGAACTTGTGTTCTGATCCCCTCCTCATAACACACTCGCAGGTTAGATTGTGGCAGAGACAGGATAGCTTTGGATACTGGTTAGGCAGTATTAATAATACGGTGAGGCAATGTTTTGGTTATACTATATTTTATCCTTTTCGCTGTGAGATATTTTTCTGAGCTCTGATATGTTTTATGTCTCTGTCTTTTCTGCAGGATACCAGAGCAAACCAATCCGATTTTGAATAGATTGGAATTTTGAAAAAAAATTCGGTCTGTCGAAATTGGGGTTGTCACATAGATACTGTAGCTTAAATATCCCACCGTATAAAGTGTTGTCTGGGTTTCCAACTTTAAGTAAGGTGGTATGAATGTTCATAGATACTAAGCAGCACCTGTAATTGTACCCTTCTCACATATTACAGGAAAAATATTTTAGAAACCAATCATATAACTATTGAAATCCAGCTTTGTATGTGTTGATACCACACAGTAACGACCTGCATTTTCAACCGCTTCGAGTCGATAAATTTTCCAACTTAAACCATTCGAAACCGCAGATTGTTATTTGCTATGGGGTTGAGATAAATCATCACAGAATCACATACACAGAAACACAGAATATCTCACAGCGGAAGTAAAATTTATATAATAATACGAAAATTGTTATTTATACATATCAAAGTACAGAATGAACACAGAAACAACGGAAGATAGAGTATGGAAAAAATATACATTTAATCAATGACTGAAAACAAAATACAAGAAATGATACAACATAAATGACTGAACTCCAGCGATACTTAAGCTCCAATAGACGAATCTCCAATAACTAAAATACTCGGTCTGACCCGAACATTTTGCAAGAAAAACAAACAAAATACTCGAGCCAGGATTAACATTCTCATGTAAGTGAATCAACTCAAGTGAAATATTTAACAAAATGCAAATAACTTAAAGGATGTTGGGAATCCATCTTTTAAGGATCTGTGAAACTAATACATATAATGTAATACGTTATTATAATAGTGTTTATTCATTAAAGTAAATATAATAAAAATAGCATAAGCGGGATTACATTTTTACCCTTATGCGGTTTACATACATTGTCGTACACATTGCATATAAAACACCAGTACGTCGGTAGATAGGGATGCGCCGTGATACGAGAACGTCAAATCAAAATCATAGGGGGCTCAATCAGGATAATTATGACAAGGCACGCGAGGCAATACCCAGGGTAGGATTCTACCAGTTGCACTCCTGGACCGGTGGTAACGCATAACCACAACTACCGCACACCTCAGACCACACTCCCATAATCAAAAGTGTGCACACCAATCAATCACATGTAAGAGATATGGTTTCGATGAAGCATGTCCGATCATAGGTGCGACCTCACTTAATCACGGTATAGCTCCTGTTTTAGTCATTTTAATTATGATCTGAAGGTCAAGACTATCCATCATCATTCTCTTTCTTCAAATCCAGTAATCGCCTCCAAACCATCCTACTTCGTTCTGGATTCTCCGCCACATGCACAGTTGTTAAAGTGGTATTGGTATTGGCAGAGTGTCTGACAATACCAACTCCAGTCTCTTTAACAACCAACGTTTACATTTTTCACACCATGGTCATTAAATTTGAAATCATATTTTCCGCATTGAAAATCGATTAATTTCATGTGTTGAATTAAGATCAATTACTCAAAATAATTCGGTATTATTTTCGATTCTGATTTCAAGTCGTATATTCAAATTTCTTATCGGACCGATTCAAGTTTATCTTTCTATATTTTCATATCATTATTACATAGAAATTTTCATTTAAACCACTTCAGATTTTTAGCTCGGGTTGGACTTGGTTTTATTTGATATAGCAAAAATATACGTTTAAATAAGGAAATAATTAGATTCAAATAGATAATACATATATATATATAATTAAGAGTTAGTATAAAATAATTTTTGTTGAGACAGTATTTTTTTTTTGAAGTTTTAATGGATAGAAAGTAAATTATTAGAAGTAATTGAAAATAGCTTTGAAAACAAAAGCAAAGAGGGTTTTGTTTTAAATAAGATAGCTTCATATAAATAGTAGAAAATTTACTGGTTTAATATATATATATGTATATGTATATATATATATATATGTATACGAAAACACTTCATTTGAATTAATTCATTTATATGAGAATGTTAGTCCTAATTGGAATATTTTGTTTGTTTTCTTGCGAATGATCGGGTCAGACCAAGTATTTTCAGCTTCAGTGATTTGCATATTGGAGATCGAGTATTTTTGAAGTCAAGTCATTTATCCTTGATTTTCAGTTTATTTTAATTCTTCATGTAAGCTTATGTATTCAGTCTTCCGTTGTATTTATATATTTTCTGTACTTTGATATCGTGTATGTATTTAAAAGATTTTGTAATATTATACAAATTTTACTTCCGTTGTGAGATATTTTGTGTTCTGTGTCTGTGATTCTGTAATGATTTATATTTCAATCTCATAAGCAATAACAATCTGTTGTTTCGAACGGTTTAAGTTGATTTAGTTATCGACTTAGAGCGGTTGAAAAAGCAGGTCATTACATTTGGTATCAGCATTACGACACCAGTGGTGCTCCACCTCCTTGCGGGTCTGCTCCTTTCGCCTCTATCTGCTGACTTGTGATTAGTTGTCACAAACTAGCCACATTTGATCTCTATCAGTTGGAATAAATTTGTATAGTATGTTTCTACGACTGATGTTGGAAGTTTAGATTTATTAAGGTCTGTCATAACTTTGCATGCAAATAATTTGGAACATACAATAGGTACCCGTATTTGGCATATTTGAATAACCTGGAATGAGTTATGGTATATGTTACTTTGTGTATTTAGGAACCTGTAGGCATGTAGGTGCCTACTTTTGTCCCTTACATGTTACCTTCACCTTTTACTGCAAGTTCTCTTATATGCTTGACTTTCACGTTTCGCATTATGATGAACATGAAAACGGTAGAATCCTACCCTGGGTATTCCTCGGTTCCTTGTCATATTTATCCTGATCGAGCCCCTACGATTTTGATTTGACGCTGTCGTATCGTGGTGCATCCCTATCTACCGACGTACTGGTGTTTTATATGCAATGTGTATGACAATGTCTGTAAACAGCGTAAGGTAAAAATGTAATCCCACTTACGTTATTTTCAAAAGTTATGTACGACTTCTTCCACTGTATAGTAAGTTCTACTATGTTTAAAACGTTGATATTTTGTATAAATTTTATTCTGCTGCAATTATTGTGTATTCTGTGTGATATTCTGCTTAGACCTGTAAGCTAAAATAATATTTGTCGTTTTGAACATTCTAAGTTAGTTTAATTACCGACTGAGAGCGGTCAAAAAGGCAGATCGTTACAAAGTGGTATCAGAGCTCGTGTCAGACAAAGTATTTTCAGCTTATATGATAATGTTATATGAAGCTTTGGATATCGTCTCAGAATCATTCCCGAGAGAGCGTATTTTGAAATAAAAATAGTAAAGATGATTTTAAGGGCTTTAAAGGGATTTTTGGTTATATATAAATTATTTTAAAAATCTTTTAGCCTTGTTATAAGATTCCTTCGAATATATCTCTTTAGTTAAATTTGCTTAGGTTACGATTTCTTAACTCAGAGTTCCGATCTTGTTTCGCCCCGTCTTAGGTAGTTAGAACTTATCACTTTCAAAATCCCGAACTTTCCTTAATTTATTGTAACAAGAGTCTCTGTCCGTTGAAAATGTCGTACTTGTTAGATCCTTTTGTCAGTTTAACTTTTAGCATATTTCCTAAAACTTGACTTGAATTTGACCTAACAAACAATACTTGGGAATTTAACTTGAACGAATAAATAAGTATAGCATTAAGCATTTGGATGAATAAGTTTAAACATTAATATTTGGCTACTACTCATGTAAATAAACACATGGTTGTATTGATTAAACATAGTAAATTGTTATATTGTGAAAAATGCAAATGTTTGGTTGTTAAAGAGACCAGAGTCGGTATTGTCATACTCTCTGCCAATACCGATACCAATTTAAAAAATGTGCACGTGGTGGAGAATCCAGAATAAAATAGGATGGATTGGAGGAGATTACTAGATTTGAAGAAAGAGAACGATGATGGATAACCTTGAACTTTGGGTCATAATTTAAATGACTAAAACAGGAGCTATACTGTGACTAAGTGAGATCCATCTCCGATCGGACACGCTTCTTCGATACCATCTATATTACTTTGTGATCGATTTGGGCGCCCTTTGATATGGGAGTGTGTTTTGAGGTGGGCGGTAGTTGCGGCTATGCGTTACCACCGGTCCGGGAGTGCAACTAGTAGAATCCTACCCTGGGTATTGCCTCGCGTGCCTTGTCATATTTATCCTGATCGAGCCCCTATGATTTTGATTTAACCTTGATGTATCATGGCACATCCCTGCCTACCGATGTACCGGTGTTTTATATGCAATGTGTACGACAATGTCTGTAAACGATGTAAGGGTAAAAATATAATCCCGCTTACGCTATTTTTAAAATATTATACTTTACTGAATAGACACTATTATAATAGCGTATTATTATATGTACTAGTTTCACAGATCCTTAAAGAATGGAGTCCCAAACATCCTTTAAGTTATTTGCATTTCGTTAAACAATTCATATTTGAATTAATTCACTTATATGAGAATGTTAGTCCTGACTCGAGTATTTTGTTTATTTTCTTGCAAATGCTCGGGTCAGACCGAGTATTTTAAGCTTTCGAGATTTCATGTTGGAGCTCGAGTATTTCTAGAATCTAGTCATCTATCCTTGGTTTTCAATTTATTTTATTTCTTCATGTAAGCATCTGTATTTAGTCTTCCGCTGCATCGGTATTAATACTCTGATATGTATAAATGAAAATTTTGTATTATTGTATAAATTTTGTTTCCGCTGTGAGATATTCTATGTTTTTGTGTTTGTGATTCTGTGATGATTTACTTTTAACCCCATAGAAATTAACAATCTGCCATTTCAAACGGTTTGAGTTGGTTTAATTATCGACTCGAAGCGGTCGAAAATGGTAGGTGGGTTGTTAAAGAAACCGGAGTCGGTATTGTCATACTCTCTGCCAAAATTTTAAATATAAATCTTTATAATATATTTCAAACCATTTATTTCGAAGTTAGATTTAACTTAGACTCTTAGTTCAGTTATTATAATGGATTTCAATTTAGCTTAGACGCTGGGATATTAAGTTGTTACTTAAATCACCATTAAGAAATTCCAACTTGTTATTTTTCTCGAAATCTCACGTCGAGTTCTTTAATATTTCCATTCACTTGGATTTAAATCAAGAAGTTCAGCTTATTATTCACCTCATTTCCTTTGAAAAAAAATCATAAGATCAAATATCGAAACAATATTTCGTTAATCCTTTTTAAAGCAAATTCATATCAAACACTTTTAATTGTCCACTATACAAATCTATACAAACTCAATTTCATAAAGTATTATTTATCTCAAACCAAACATTCACATTTTTCACACCGTGGCCGTTACATTTGAAATCATATTTTAGTATCGAAAATCAATTAACGTCAAGTATTGATTTTATTATCAATTTCTCAAATCGATTCAATTATTCCATATCACTTCAATTTTAAATTGATATTTACTAATCGATTCATCATTAATATTTCAATCGATATAGCTTCAATTTCAAATTCATATTTACGAATAAATTCATTTCCAAAACTTCACATTCGATTAAAACCACATATCACAAGTATATCATTATTCAACTGAATCTTTATATCCAATCATTTTGGATTTTGATTACTCGGATTTGGAATATGTTCTTGTATTTTAAAATAGTTAAGTTAAACATAACAGTCTAAATAAAATATTAAGTTAATACAAATAGTTTAAGTAGAATGGATAGATTAAATATAAATTAGCTCAAATTTAATGGATAGGTTTGGTATAAATAATTTGAAGTAAAATAAATAGGTTTTGTATAAAATAGTTGAATAAGATAGTTAAGTTTTACGTACCAAATAGTATAATTAAAACGATAAATGGGAATATAAATAGTTTTAATAAAGTAGGTAAATCATATATTAGTAGTAAGGTAAATTAATATTAACTCAAAGAAATAATCCAATCCGAACAATTTTCTAAACTTCCAACAGTCGACTTAACCATTAACAAAATTCCGAAATTAAATTAAATTTTACTTAGGATCAACTAGTATACATTTCAAGTTTAAACCCAAGTGTTCAAATTAGATTATAACTTGAATTCCGCTTAAATCCTTTAACTTCGATTTGGTTTGAAATCATAAATTCTACATATATTTCATTGCATTGGTTTTTAAACCAATCTTCAAATTCAAGTATTCAGTTTTTATAAATCAATTTCTTCCCAATTCAAAATTTGTCATTTAAATCTAGAATTAAACCATTAAAGCTTAATCCAAATAATTTAATAAATTGATTTGAATCTTCAATTCAATACATTGTTAAATAATTTAAATTCAAACCCTTTAAACTTTTAACTGAATTCATAAATCACTTTCGACTCCCTAAAATCAATTTTCACATTTTATTAAAACCATCAATTACTCAAATAAGTTTTAACTTATAATTCAAGTTCAAATATTTGACACAATATTTACTATAAAGAGAGCGTATTTTGAAAAAAATAAAGTACTTTGAAAATATTACGAGTTAACTTGATTTATAGTGTTGATTTGATGTAAAATTGGTACACGGGTTCAATGCTTTGGTTTCCCTTTCCACGTGTCCCCTCCTTTTTACTGACACATAGATTTGTTTCTCTATTTATTTTTTAGAGATGGAAACCAATTAACCCAAGAAAATAAAGATATATAAACAACCAATGGACAAGGAAACACAAACAAATATAGTCTGACTTTGAGCAATTTGACACAAAATAAATAAATATTTGGAATGATAAATGTTCGAATCTAAGGCAATCAACATAGCGTTGTTCTTTGAATTAGTCTAGTATTTTTTTTGGTAAAACTCACTCAATTTCCGACGATGATTCATTTCTTAAATGTTTATTGAATCTGTAATTAAATCTGACATGCCTAGTATAAACTTGTTTATTTATTTACTTTACGAAATTAATCCTCTCGCTTTGTCCAACTAGACGCATCTCAAATATAAAATTTCACAATTTAATTTACATTTTAAAATTTTAATGTTGTTTGTGACATGTCGGTTGCCATTTCCGCAATCAACCTATAAACCAATCTAAACAAAGAGAGAAAACTAGGATGCTTGCAATATAAAATCATTTAAATTACTTCCAAACAATACATCCAATTTAGGAATTAACTTTTTATAACTTATCGATTTCACGTCTGCTTCAATAGATGAAATCTAAATTAGTTATTGTTTTAAATTTTAAATTGCTATACAACGTACACAGTGAGTTTACATTTAGAATTCAAATTCATATCTTACAACTTAATTCAAGTTTTCTCTAACTCAAATCCTAATTAACTTCGAAATTAAAGATTTTAAAATTATCGGTTCGTTACACTCTCCTCCACTCAGTGTTTTCGTCCTCAAAAAGGAAACGTCGCCAACATCGTACCAACCTAACTTATCAAATCTTTCGAAGACTATAACTTATCAGAAAGAATATTTAGGATTTTTAAAGCTCAAAATTTTTTTTAACGCCTGGATTTACGAAAAATTTCGGCAGCACCTCCCCTGCACGGTTCGATCAGGAAAATTGTTCATACACAAAAACAACAAAGCCACAAATTATACATCTCATCTATACGATGAGTGTGACGGCAAGGAATTTCGCTCGATCTGAATCGATCGTTAAACCGACAAAGACCGTTCGAAACCCATGATCGTTTGAGAACAGGACAAATCAGAACACAAACAGAAGAACATTTCAATGTATATTACAACAATGCATCAGATACAAGAATATACAGGGTATAAATGAATAAATTACATTCGATAAATATCAGAGATTTAAATACAGTATTGCAGCGGAAAAATAATACAAAACACAACTGAAAGTAATACACGGATACAGAGCTTTCCGAGCATCGTTCCAGCTGTAAATCAGGATCCTGTAAATATAAATCTGCAAAACCAAAACTACTAGCTACCCGTGTCGAAAATAAGGGCACCCAGAGTTTAGGATAAAACAATAAACTCCAGGTCAGTCATGTGACTGGTGTGAGAACTAAAACAGTTATTTAAAGCTTTACTTTAAAAGAGAGTAATTCAAGGGACCACGCCGTATAACACGGAACGGGTTTCCTCCCAAGAATACCAGTGCATATAGATAAACAACGCAATGCTTTTTCGAAAAATGAAGCTATTATAAGACCCAGGTCCCATCACACAATGCAACGCAAGCCGGAGGATAGGGTTTTCCCTTATAATAGCCAAACATGCTTGGTACGTTTAAAACAAATCATTTGATACTATAATAAGTGTATAGTGTCAAAACAATTTCAATCATAAATATAAATCATAGACGACATAAGTGCCACATACCACTATGTCGCCATACTAGGCTCTACAAATAAAGCCGAAATACACGTATTGGAAATTGGATTTCCGTCATGAGTCGAGGCAAGGGGCAAGCTCCTCTCCGCTTCGAGACACTCTAGCAAATGCTCAGGACTACGCACTCTGGGCAGCCACTGGATCGGTTGGGCCGGTCCTCTCTTACGTTTGAGGATGATTTATTCCTGAACACACGTTTCCCGGTCCTTACAGACCTATAATCGAGGCGCCTCGCATTCCAACAACCACAAAGGTGAAAAGTATATAAATGTCAGGGCTGGTAAGTCACTGACACCGCCAAAGCTAGAAAGAAACGTCGTGTTCTCCCAACGGTCCGTATCCCGTTTTTAACTCATACCGAGGTGTGAGGCTCGCAAATTCATGCTATACACAAAGCTGCCACGTAGGCCGTGCTTTGATCATCAACCTCAAGACTTTGCTTTTCAACAGAAGCCTTGATCCATGCAATTCAGCGTGCCACACAGGAAATTCATGCCATGCGATTGATATCTATCGATATATAACCTCTAAGCTCGTATGTCTCAGAGAAGGGCGTTAAGCAAGAGAATAAATTCTCCACCGCCAAACAGATATATATTTAACAGAAATCAATCAACACAGAATAAAATCCAATGTCAGACACACAATCCATTTACAAGTTCGTTCTGGGTCTGAACGAAACCGGAGGCACTTTCCTCGCATATCCATCGATCTCCAAGTACGTCTGGACGACCACTAACTGATTCCCTCATCTTGGGTGTACAACTCAATCAAGATCATCAGTAATCACCCAAACGATGTGAAGACTTCCGGTCTTCAACCACCGCCTTCATCTTCGACTTATCGTCGAATCGCTTATTCAGAATGGGTGTAAACCCGGACTTTCCGAACAACCCGCGTATATTAAAACAAATGTTACACAAACACAACATACGCCTCATTCCAATTCAGCAGTCACTAACCGTAAATTTCATATTCTTAGGGAAAGGTTCCCATTAATTTTATCCAAGATAAATTCTTTAAAATTTATCTTTTAATCTTCCTTTGGATGTCATTTCAAACCATATTATGGTTTCCCAAACTAGTCGAGATTAGCGAACCACACCGAAGTAATTATTTTTTTTATTTCCCAATCCCCACCTATTCATCCCATGAAGCAAAACTGGTAATACTCCATATCTAACACCATGGTGTTATCGGTAAAATTAATTACCATTTCACGTTCAAATCTAATTAAAGATTTAACTATCGCTTTGGAGCAAAACTGGTGATACTCCATCCTCGTTCACTTTCTAAATTGGATAATTTAAATTATCAATTCACATTTCAATTTAATTGCAGATTAATTAAAACTCCTTTTACTGGGTTAAAGAACTAGTGTCATTTAAAACACAGTTCACGACAAACCCAAATCAATTCTATTTACAACCCATTTCAAATCCAATTTATTTATTTAAAAATAAATGGGTTTTAATTTTTGTTCAAAACTAGTTCATTTCGATAAAAATCTATTTTTATCTTTTCAAATATGGAGTTTTTCATCCCAATTTTTCCCAAATCATTTCTTATGATTTTAGACAAATTATTACTATTTTTAATAATTTTATCAAGGCCTGTACAGTCGATTTCCAACAACGGCCATCGATCTGCACTTACAGCGACCTTTCCAAATTTGATTTGGGCGTATCTCCAAATTCAACCGTTAGATTTTGAATTTCTAATATTCGTTAGAAAGCTCTTTTCGATACGAACCCAACGGTTCCGTTTTAGGAGAATCCGACGGTCGGATCTCCAGTAATGTCCGTTTGAAATAAATGGTCGAAATTCACGAACTGCCGCGGCGCGGCGCGTTCTATTCAGGCCATTATATTATATATATAATATATATTTCGTCGATTTCTATTTAAAACGAATTTTATAAATCGTTTTAAATTCATTTCAAAAACAATTTCAACTTCCATTTCAATTCAAATCAAAATTGAATTCTTCCTTATAACTTCGTTTTAAAATTCATTTCCGTTCAATTCAAATTTCAATTCAATTTGAATTCATTTCAATTCGTTTTCAATTCGAATTCGTTTTCAATTCAAATTCGTTTTCAATTCAATTCGAATTGGCTTTATATTTGATTCAATTCAAATTCGTTTTCTATTCGATTCAATTCAAATTCGTTTTCTATTCGATTCAATTCAAATTGGTTTTCTATTCGATTCAATTCAAATTCGTTTTCTATTCGATTCAATTCAAATTGGTTTTCTATTCGATTCAATTCAAATTCCTTTTCTATTCGATTCAATTCAAATTGGTTTTCTATTCGATTCAATTCAAATTGGTTTTCTATTCAATTCAATCAAATTATAAAAACGAATATAATCGATATAAATATCGTTTGCGTCAAAATAGCGCATCTCTAATCAACACGGCTTTATATATTTCAATAATTCCGTTATTCTATTCAACAAATGAATATTTATCCTATTCAATACGTGAATCTATATTTTTGTCAACACACGACTAATCTCAACGAATGAGTACTGTCCACGGGTGACTCTTTTTGTTATTTAATATATTTTATAAAAATTATGGTATCTATCGTTAGATATCAAATCAGACTCCAACTGTAAATTAGTAAGAGAATGATTCCCTAAATATTAACCCCGAAGGCCGAAACCAACATTAGATTAATATCCAGGAGACCACTCATCTTATCTATTTTCCAGTTAGTTTCTAATTTTATATATGATAAAGATGTAAATTTTATTATTAAAATATTTCGTTCAACACATGACTAATCTCAACGGATGAGTATAGTCAACACATGAACCTTTATTTTATAATGATAAAGATATAATTTTTATTGTTAAAATATTTCGTTCAACACATGACTAATCTCAACGGATGAGTACAGTCAACACATGAACCTTTATTTTATAATATTCTTTATCTTCTAAATTGGAATGAGGACCAATCAATCACCATATAAAGTTAATTATATGGATTCCATACAACACATGTATATAATAGCAACGATAAATAATCAACTATCATCCAAAGTGCACTACACTGTATAAGCATCAAATATAGATATCTAACGCTTATAACAGCCTGTCGATCCATCGATCGACATACAACTAATTATTGGGATTGGTGTATGTCATATATTATCCCAATACCCGTGTGGGGTTTCAAACAATCAAACACAGATTTTATTCGTGCAGTTGGGCGATGTGTAAAATTTATCGTCCCAATCAATGTCCTTCAAATAGGTGTACATAAACAAACCATCTCGTTTGTAAATGAATATTTTATTTTATTCACTTCCACGTTAAAAATTATATTTTTAACGATAAAATATTTTATTTTAACACATGAATTTTTATTCAGTTCATTTACAAAATAAAAATGATATTTTTATTTTTCTAACTTATTTTAGAAAATTTCGGCGGCATAACGGCACGATACTAGAAACGGGACGAGGCTTAGCCTTATCCCCGGTCTAGTGAAGGCCCACGCCATTCACACATCAATCAAATCCATTCCATTTCACCAAACAATTCAATTCAAACCAAATAAACTAACCAACTACACAACCAAACAATTTAACAAACAAGCCATCCATGGTCTGTGGATGACGGGTGTCGGGTGCTACTAAACACCGTCTGCATCCTAGTATATATATAACTAAAAAAAAGAAATTGAAGAGTGAGAAGTTCTCACCAAAGCTATTCCAATCATCTCGACACTTTATTTAGAGAAATCATCGCCATTCTCGCCTTTTGTCGCTTTCGTTGCCCGTAGCCACTACATATATAAAATCACATTTTTATATTGCTATTTAATATATAAAAATCCTATTTTTACTTCGATATTCAATATATAAAAATCGAATTTTTACTTCGCTATTCAATATATAAAAATCGAATTTTTACTTCGCTATTCAATATATAAAAATCGAATTTTTACTTTGTTGCTATGCATATAAAAATCCTATTTTTATAATCACGCTATATGGATAAAAATCCTATTTTCACACCGCTACTATATAGATAAAAATTCTATTTTTACATCGTTATCATATAGATAAAAATTCTATTTTTACTATGCTATTACATATAAAGATTTCGCCTTTTCAACCATAAAGATTTTGCCTTTTCAATTTCAAAAATCTAATCTTTTCTATTTTAAAAATCTAATCTTTTCTATTTTAAAAATCTCGTCTTTCACTACATAAAAATATCGTCTTTTTATATCCTACCATATAAAGATCACATTTTTATCATCTATATAATATGAAAATTATATTTTCTACCTTTGCATGCGATAAAAATTATATTTTGAACTCTCTACAATATAAAAGATCATATTTTTATCCTCTTACAATATAAAATTTCAGATTTTTAATTGCTAAAATTAATTAAACAAAACAAAATAAAATAAATAGAGGGCTTACATTGCTTTAAGGAAGAGGAGGGGGGTCTTTGCGTTCGGTGGAGTGCTGTCGGCGAGGCCAGCGGGGGTGGAGGAGGTCGGGGCAAGGCTCGGAAGGGGGGGTGTGGCGGTTGCGCGCAGGGGGGGCTTCGACGGAGAAGATGGAGGGAGGGGGGTATCGGTCGCGGTGCCCGAAGGGGTGGGGGGGTCTTCGCGTCAGGAAGGAATAAGGGAGGAGGAGGAAGAAGGAGAGAGCTGCGATGGGGGGTGCCTCGCGCGGCGGCGCGATGGTCGATTTGGGGAGGGGGGCGACGCTCCTCTCCGCTTCGATCTCTTTTTTTTTTTTTGATTTCGAAATGAATGAATAAGGGGGGGGGGGCAGAGAGAGATAAAGGAGAGGAGAGAGGAAGAGTTTTTATTATTTTATTTAATTCAAAAAGTTGACATTTTATTTCGACCTTGAAACGAGGCCCACCGCCTGTCGCCCATAGCGTATTACCCTCGTTTCGATCAATTTCCGTTAAAATCAACATATACCATTATATATTGAATTTGAACGCGCATTTCAATTTACCGGGGTCACATACTAACTCAAAAAATTCCGGAAAAATATTTTCTAGCTTCGTATTGACGATACGGTCCTAACAAAACTAGTTTCGTCGAATTCCGAGACCGTTGGAAAAATGGCCATTTTCCAGTCGATTAAAATCCACTAAAACTGGTCAAACGCGTTTTCCTTAGCCACGCTCACATATTGATTCGAAAAATTATGAAAATTGGAATCTAGCAATAACTTGACATCACGGATCCAACAAAAGTGGTTTCGTCGAAATCCAAGGTCGTTTGCAAAATTTCCATTTTTAAGGGCTTGAATTCCATAGCGACTATTCAAAATTTTCAACTGGACATATCTTTTGATTCCCGCTATGAAATTTCGATTTTTCGGATTCGTTGGAAAGATATTATCAATTAGATCCCATTATTTTTGGTTTCACTAAAATCCGGATTGTTTTGCACCCGGTATGTTCAATTGAAGTTTGAAATCGAATTATCGAACTACCGCGCCATTTTCAATTCTATTTATAATTATATATAATCATTTATATTCTAACGACGACGCGTATAAATATATTTGTTCGAATTCTATTCAAAATAAATTTCTCGTCGATATTATTAAAAATAATTCATTTTAAATATTCAAAATTCGTTATAGTCGCCAAAATAAAAATTTTAAACTGGCCCAGATTTTCGGGTTGTTACAATGAGGCATCCCTAAATAGGGGAAACAACATATTTTCAACCCAAATACGGAAAGTGATCTAAGGTACGTACATTATGTTGCATTTTAAAGCGTCTAAACTTATTGTTTTTAGCATTAGGAGCAAAAAGCGAGCTTCATAAGCTAGTGCGCCATTGCAACCTACCAAAACACTTGAAAATGTATGAGAACAAGCATATATATATATATAATGTAAAGATAATATATATAACCTATACCACATAACCAAACATATATTGCAGTAGTAAGCATGATATATCAACAAAATGTTAATGGTTCCAATACAAGTTTCTTTCATTACGTGCAATTTACTCGACATTAGAGCTAGACTTAGTTTACTACATTTATTATCATTCAATTCATAAACATGCTTTTTTTATTAACATATTTTACATTTCTCATGCAATTCATTCACTTTTTTCTTCACTCATGTTGACATTCATTCAATTTATTTATTTGTCTTGTCCAATAACAACAAATATATCATTCAATTAATTATTACAATCTATGAGACATTTAAATGCACGCTTCTTTTGAATGCATGTTTCATTTTTAATTCATGCCGAATTTATTTCAATTCAAGTTAACTCTGATTTATATGGGTTACAAGATCAACTGGATTTTTCCAGGTCGTTACAACGTAAGGGTAAAAAAAAGAAGGAAGAAATTGGCAGGAGAATTTAATTTAATTTAAATTGTGTTTTAAGACTTGTAAATTAAGAATAGGGTAGAAATACTCTGGAATGAGTGAAATCATCTTAGAATCATCCCCGAGAGAGCATAATTTGAAAACTAAAAATATTTTAAATGATTTAAGGGATTTTAACTGGATTTTTCTATATATGGAAATAATTTGAAATTTTAGCCCTGTTTTAAAAACCTCTTGGTTTTAAATTTCTTTCCTTTCAACTCGTCACCAAATATATATATATATATATATATATATATATATATATATTATTAGTGATATATCGGTTACCACTACCGAGATCAATCGAAAAACGATCTAAACAGAACGAGTAAACTAGGATGCTTACAATATAGAATCATTTAAATTACTTCTAAATAATATATTCAATTCAAGAATTAACGTTTTTATAACATACGATTTCATGTTTGTTTCAATAGATAAAATCTAAATTAGCTATAGTTTTTAAGTTCCATATTTCAAAACAACACACATTTCAAGTTTCCATTTAGAATTCAAATTCATACCTTTCAACGTAACTCAAGTTTTCTTCTAACTCAAACTTTTTTATTAACTTCAAAATTAAAGACGTCGAAATTATCAGTTCGTTACATTTACTCGGGGTACAACCAAATTCTGATGCATAAACCAGACGAGGACCATACAAGCTTTATCACGGACCGAGGAACATTTTGTTATAAAGTGATGCCCTTCGGTTTGAGGAATGCGGGAGCAACATACCAAAGACTGGTAAACAGGATGTTCCAAGAGCAAACAGGGTGCTATATGGAGGTATATGTAGATGACATGCTGGTGAAGTCCACCAAAATAGAAGACCATTTAAAGGATCTGGAGGAAATGTTCGATGTCTTAAGAAGATACCAAATGAAGTTAAACCCACAAAAGTGTTCTTTTGGAGTTCAATTTGGAAAGTTTCTGGGATATGTGGTAAGCAAGCAAGAGATCAAAGCTAGCCTTGACCAAATTCAAGCCATAAGAGACATGGAAGAACCCAGGACAAGCAAAGAGGTCATGAGCTTGAACGGGAAAGTAGCAGCCCTCAGTAGGTTTATTTCCAAAGCCACAGATAAATGTGTCCATTTCTTCGATGTTATAAATAAAAAGAAGAATTTCGAATGGAACGAAGAGTGTAGGAGGGCGTTCCAAGAATTGAAAGTCTATATGGAAACGCCTCCTATTTTATCCAGTTCCGAGAAGGGAGAAGATCTATACCTATATATGGTAGTTTCAGATCATGCGGTAAGCTCAGTCCTGATAAGAGAGAGTAATGGGGCTCAACATCCCATTTACTACATTAGCCGAAGGCTAAAGGATGCAGAAATCCGACACCCTGTTATAGAGAAATTAGCATATTGCGTAATCCTTACCGCGCGAAAGCTCAGAGGTTATTTCCAGGCTCACCCTATTAGAGTTTTGACTAGTTTTTCGCTCAGGCAAGTGTTCAGCAAACCGGAAAACCTCGGAGAGGCTAATCAAATGGGGTGTCATGCTTAGCCAATACGAGATCGAGTTCCATCCTCAAGCATTAATTAAAGGACAAGCTCTTGTAGACTTCATGAACGAGTGCATGAGCTTCATTTTAGAACAATCAGTTAAAGAAAACGACTTAAAGACCAAATGTCAGTTCTTTGTAGATGGAGCCTCCAACAAGCAAGGAGCAGGGGCATGTTACGTTATAATTACCCCTGACAGACACAGCTTGCATTATGCCATGAAGTTAGGGTTCCCGGCAACTAACAACGTGACCGAGTATGAATCAATGATAGCTGGTTTGGATCTGGAACTACGGTTGAAGATACCGCGGATAGAAATCTTTAGTGATTCGCAATTAATGGTAAACCAAATAAAACAGACATATCAAACCAAGGATAAGCGAACTGGTCTTATATATAAAGAAGGTACTGAAGATGCTTTCCCTATTTGAGGACTTCTTAGTTCATCAAATACCCTGCGGGGAGAATGCCCAAGCGGATTCACTAGCCAAGTTAGCCAGCTCCCAGGACCCCCCTGAAACTCGAATAGTCCCGGTGGGATATCAGGAAAGGCCTAGCATTGAGCAGTAGGAATCGAAAATGGGGAGGAAGTTATTGGTCTTAACTAGATCCCAAGCCTTGAGAAGGGAAGACAAAGAAAACCAAGAAGAAAAATCCAATCGAGAACCTCCCCTAACGAAAATGAACCGCCAGCAGGAAACTACATGGATGACTCCCATAGTAGATTACCTCCTAAGAGGAACTTTACCCTTAGTAAGCAAGACAAGAGAAGGATAAAACACCAAGCTTCTACATTTGTGATTGTGAATGACATACTTTTCGCTTCCTTACTTGAGGTATGTAAATTCTGAAGATGAACTTAGCTTGTTAAAAGAAGCGCATGAAGGATGGTGTGGGGACCATTCCAGTGGAGTTAAGCTGGCCAAAAGGGTAATGCGACAAGGTTATTATTGGCCGCGGATGGTTAGTCAAGCAGTTGAGTACGTCAAGAGATGTGATAAGTGTCATAAGCACTCTAAGGTCCCTCGACTTTCTCCTAGCGAACTAACTACTATATCAAACCCCTGGCCATTCGATGTATTGGGAATAGATTTAATTGGACCTTTACCACTTGCCAAGGGTGTGGCTAAGTATGTAGTAGTAGCTATCGACTACTTCACCAAGTGGGTAGAGGCAGAACCCCTTCCGATAATCACATCCAAAAAGGTATTAAGATTCATAATAAAAAACATCATTACCCGCTTTAGAATTCCTCACAAAATCATATCGAATAATGGAACACAGTTCGAGAGTGAAGAGTTCACCCGATTTTGTGAGAAAAATGGGATCATCAAAAGTTTCTCCTTGGTAGCCCATCTGAAAGCTAACGAAGATGTGGAAGCCGCCAACAAGACCATTAAGACAATCATTAAAAAATGCCTAAATCAAGCCAAAGGAAATTGGGCAGAAGAGTTGCCTTTTGTGCTTTGGGCATACAGAACCTCTACCAAAACAGCCATGGGACACCCCCCCTTCTCCCTGATATATGGATGCGAAGCTATACTTCCGGTCGAGGTTGAAATCCCGTCACATAGAAGGATAGCATATGCATTTGATACCAATTAAGAGTTGAGGAAGGAATGACTAGACTTAATACAAGGACTAAGAGATGAGGCTGCAATCAGAACTGCTGAATATCAAAGGAGGATTACAAAATACTACAATTCAAAGGTCAAAGCCAGAACCTTTGCAAAATATGAATTAGTGTAACGAAGAGTGATGGCTAATACTAAGAACCCAGCGGATGGCCCTCTCGGTCCAAACTGGGGAGGACCCCTGATCATCCATCAAGAAGTGTTTCCCGGAGCATATCGGCTACCCAGATCCAACAGAGATCTTGTTCCGAGAACATGGAACTCGAAACATTTAAGACTATATTTCTCAACGATAAAGGAATAAGGAAAAAGTTTCTCCTCCAAAGATAATTACACAGCTAAGGGCACGGAAACCCTTCCAGTAGCTCAAGAGAGACCCAAAAGGGTCGAGCTGAAAAAAAGATCAAATCCCTCATCATTGCCAAATTGGTTAGGGCGAGGCATCCCTCGAAGGGGGATGGTGTGTTAGTCTTTCTCCATGCCCAAATAAGAGGGGTCAGGGTTAAAGCATCAAAAGCGTAAGCCTCCGTTTCACGCCAGAGATGGTCGTAGCGATGCATCTAAATTTAGCAAGCCCTACCTCTGCTCGTAGAATAGTACGCCCTGCCTCTGCTAGAACTAAGCACGTCCTACCTCTGCTCACAAAAGAGCACGTCCTACCTCTGCTTATGTTCCGCATTACCTGTAGAAGGTAGCGCAAACCCCTATAATCGCCTACGATGGTCATGATAGTGTACCCCTTAGAGGGGGTGGCGTATAAGCCTCTATCAGAGCCTACGATGGTCAGTATAGAGCGTCAAAAGAGTAAACCTTAGTTTTGTATCTATGATGTCCCCATCTAAGTTTCTAATACCTTATCATCGCCTCTGATGGTCAGGATAAGGCGCCTTCTAGAGGAAGGTCGGGTAAGTCCTTGCGCCCTACTTGTGGATAAGCTAGCCAAGCACACCAGACGAACAGGCCCAGAGAGTGGCCAACAAAGCATGTACATCCTCTTCTTTGACATCAAAAGCCCGAAGGGTAGCTTAAGAAGCACGTACAACCTTTGCATCACCAATCAAATCCAAAGGGGATGCCAAAACAACAAATACTGGAAGGGGTTTGCGGTCTTCTATCTATATTAATACCCGTATCTGGGTGGATTCGGCTCTTCGTTAATACCGGAAGGGTTCTTGGTCTTCAATCTTTAAATACCCGAATATGGGTGGATTCGGCTCTTCATTAATACCGGAAGGGCTCCCGGTCTCCAGTCTTTAAATACCCGAATCTGGGTGGATTCGACTCTTCATTGATACCAGAAGGGTTCCTTGTCTTCAATCTTTAAATACCCGAATCTGGGTGGATTTGACTCTTCATTGATACCGGAAGGGTTCTCGGTCTTCAATCTTTAAATACCCGAATCTGGGTGGATTCGGCTCTTCATCAATACGAAAACGGTTCGCGGTCTTTAATCTTCAAATACCCAAATCTAGGTGGATTCGGCTCTTCATTAATAACGGAAGAGGTTCCCGGTCTTCAATCTTCAAAAACCCGAATCTGGGCGGATTCGACTCTTCATTATTACTGGAAGGAATTTCCGATGTTCCATTTATATCAATGCCCGAATCTGGGTCAGTTCTTTTCTCCACAAATGTCGAAAGAGGATCCCTCCACCAGAATCCATGACGTAACCCATCATTAAAAAAACAATTGACAAATAAATAGAAAAGAGCTTGGAAGGAGAAGCTTGACTTGGAAAGTCGAAGACACCCCTTCATTGTGTGTGAGGGGGGGGGGGGGGAGGGGAATGTTACTACCAAAATTACCTTAGCATAAGTTGATGGTGAAGGGATGTTGGATGAATACAAGCTTGGAAAGAAGGATCTGAGAGCAACATAATTCGACACCCCTTAGGAAGAAAGGAGCTCAAAACCTGTAGAACGTCGGCAAAGCTCATCCAACATGGTCTATCCGGCGGGGTCTACCCGAAGGAGAGTTCCGTGACGAAAGGTGACTTAAGACATGGATCAGGAAAGAGGAGAGCACAGGCTTCGCTCATCGAAACCCAGAAGGCTATCAGAATTAACCTACTTAACACTGACATATCAGAGGGAGAAGAGTATCGGGTCAGTACACAATGATTATCCAGAGCAAACCTCTGAAAAATCGACTTCATAAATGACGAAGGGCTACCTTCATAAGTAACAGAGATATCATTGAAATCCACCTTCTGGAGGACCGGACTATCCCAAAAGTTCCACCAAAAGGCTAACCGAGACCCAAGCGAAGATACAGGTTACCCATACTAATCTACCTAGTTCCTAAACCAGCAACGGTTTTGAACTGGCAGATATCTACGTACATCATGAGGGCAGGCTCGTATAAGTACTCACGATAAAGCCAAAACCCTACATCCGAAAGATTACGTCTGAGAGCCAACACCTAGGAGCTGTTACCAGGGGTTCAAACACCATTCAAAGGCCACTATGTCCACAAGTCCATATTCACCCCCATAGAAGCCCCAATTGACCAGGACTCCTACTTCGAAGACCATAATTGTCTCTCCGGAGACGGCCGAAATCCAAGCATCTAAGACCAAGGAAAAAGCCGTCGGCAAAGGTCTTTGCAGGCCCAATAACCCAACAGCGGAAGGGGCTCAGAGTCTATATAAATAGGACCCTAGAAGCCACATAGAGAGGGATGAATTTCTCACTTCTCAAACCTGTTATTTCTTCCCCAAAAAATAGAAGAATCCTAATTCCCCAAAGAGAATTAAGAATTTCCTTAAACTCTTGTAATACATCTACAATGTGACGACCTGAAATCCCCCTTACAGGAAATCGCAGATTGTACTGAGGACAAGCCACATCGGAATGCAAACAGAAGAACATTTCATTGTACATTACAACAATTCCATCAGAATACAAGAATATGCAGAGTATGAATAAATATTACACAGAAAATATCAGAGATTTAAATTACATTTAAATACATCGCAGCGGAAAAACAATACAAAGCACAACTGAAAACAGATACACGGATACAGAGCTTTCCGAATATCGCTTCAGCTGTAAATCAGGATCCTGTGAATATAAATCTGCAAAACCAAAACTACTAGCTGCCCTGTCAAAATAAGGTACCCAGAGTTTAGGTTAAAACAATAAACTCCAGGTCATTCATGTGACTAGTGTGAGAACTAAAACATTTATTTAAAACTTTACATTAAAATAAAGTAAATCAAGGGACCACGCCGTATAACACGGAACGGGTTTCCTCCCAAGAATACTAGTGCATATAACAAAACAACGCAATGCTTTTTGGAAAAATGAAGCTATTATAAGACCCAGGTCCCATCACACAATGCAACACAAGCCGGAGGATAGGGTTTCCCTTATAATAGCCAAACATGCTTGGTACGTTAAAAACAAATCATTTGATACTATTATAAGTGCATAGTGTATAAAACAACTTCAAATATAAATGCATCAATCCTGGACGGCATGGGTACCATATATCATGTCGCCAATACTAGGCTCTACAATCAAAACCGCAAGGTCACGTATTGGAAGTTGGGTTTCCATCTATGAACCGAGGCAAGGTATCGTCCTCACTGGCTTCGAGACTCTCTAGCCCGAGCCTCAGGGTCAGAGCGCATCGACCCTTGGATCTTCAGGGCCGGTCCACCGATGTGGATTAAAATGCCTGAACACTGCGTTTCCCCGCCCTTTGGGGCGTAAATGAGCCAAATGACTCCATCGACTCCACATAGTCACTGATACATCCGAGGTGCCTCGCAATCCAACAACCACACAGGTGAAAATAATATAAATGTTAGGGCTGGTAGGTCACTGACACCACCCTAACTAGAAGAAAACGCATGTCCTCCCTGAGGTCCTCTCCCGTTTTTGGTTCACAACCGGGGTGTGAGGCTCGCCAATCAACGCTACACAAAGCTATGCCATACGGGCCATTCTTTGATCATCAAACACAAGACTTTGCTTTTCAATAGAAGCCTTGATCATTTGCCACTTAGGCATGCCACACAGGCAATTCACTCCATGCGATTGATATCCATCAATATATAACCCCTGAGCTCGTACATCTCAGAGAAGGGCGTTAAGCAAGAGAATAAATTCTTCGCCGCCAAATAGATATATATTTAATAGAAATAAATCACATAGAATAAAACCCAATGTCAAACACACAGTCCATTTACAAGTTCGTTCTGGGTCTAAACGAAACCGGAGGCACATTGTACCTCGCATTTCCATTGATCTCCAAGTACGTCTGGACGATCACCAACTGATTACCTCCCCTTGGTTGTACAACCCAATCAAGATCATCAGTAATTATTCAAACGATGTGAAGACCTCTGGTCTTCAACCACCGTCTTCATCCTCGACACATCGTCGAATCAGTTATTCAGAATGGGATAAACCGGTCTTTCTGAATAACTCGCGTATATAATAAACAAGTGTTACAAAAACACAACATACGCCTCATTCCAATTCAGAATATTCTTTTATTCAAATATTCTTATACTTTGGGAAAGGTTACCATTAATTTTATCAAAGATAAATTCTTTAAATTAATTCTTTAATCTTCCTTTGAATATCAATTCAAATTAGTCGGGATTAGCGAACCACACCGAAGTAATCATTTATTTTATCTCCCAATCCTAACCTATTCATCCCATGGAGTAAAACTGGTAATACTTCATATCTAACACCACGGTGTTATCGGTAAATTCAATTACCATTTCACGTTCAAATCTAATTAAAGATTTAACTATCGCCTGGAGCAAAACTGGTGATACTCCATTCTCGATTATTTCAATCTAATTAAAGATTCATTAAAACTCCACTTGGTATTAATCTTCCCAATAATCATTATCAATGATTATTTAACTTGGGAAATCATATCCTGTTTTTAACTGGGTTAAAGAACCAATGTCATTTAAAACACAATTCACGATAAACCCAAAATCACATTCCATTTACAATGGAATCTTCATGGAAAACAAATCGATATATATAATCGATATAAACTTCCATATCCGACTAATAATATAAATGGAATAACGGCAGAGCCTTTTAAACTCCAGATATATTAGTTGTTTTCCTCTACAGAAATTCACTTCGATTATTACCAAATCGAATTCCATTCGATTCCAATTTATTTTATTAAATTGGAAAACTTTACTTTGGAAAATCTCCTTTAAATCTTAACAAAAGATTTATAAATTCCAAATCACATTTCACTATAAATCGGGTTAAAGAATGAATGTTGTTAAAACACAGTTCACGATAAACCCAAAATTCAATTTCAATTCAAATTCAATTAAATATTATTTAATTGGTATACTTTATTAAATTTAAATAAAAAGATTTAATCTTTTTCACAACTGGATTTAAGAACAGTGTTAATGAAGACACCATTCACGACAAACCCAAATCACATTTGATATTAAATACAAGGCTCTGAATAGAAAATATATCAGCTTATATTCAATATCAAATTCTACGACCAAAAATATCGTATTGGAAATAATGATATAAATATATCTTTCAAATTTCCATAACAATATCTGTATAATCACGAAATCCAACCTCGAAATATTCCAAAGACAATTTCGATTCAAATCCATTCCAATTCAGTTATTGGAAATTCCGGTTACTTTTAAAACCCTTTTCAAATCCAATTTATTTATTTTAAAAATGAATGGGATTATAATTCTAGTTCAAAACAAGTTCATTTAGATAAAAATCTATTTTTATCTTTTCAAATATGGAATTTTTCATCCCAATTCTTTCCAAATCATTTCTTATGATTTTACACAAATTATTATTATTATTTTTAATAATTTTATCAAGGCCCGTACAGTCGATTTCCATCAACGGCCATCGAACTGCACTTACAACGACCTTTTCCAAATTTGATTTGGACATAATTCCAAATCCAACCGTTAGATTTCAAATTTCTAATATTTGTTAGAAAGCTCTTTTCGATACGAACCCAACGGTTCCGATTTTTAGGAGAATCCGACGGTCGGATCTCCCGTAACGTCCATTCGAAGTCAATGGTCAAAATCCGCGAACTGCCGCAGCGCGGCGCGTTCTATTCAGGCCATTATATATATATATATATATTATATATATATATATATATTATATATATATATATTTCGTTGATTTCCTTTCAAAACTTATTTTATAAATCATTTTAAATTCGTTTTCAAAATGATTTCAACTTCATATTCAATTTCTAATCAAAATTGAATATTCCATATCATCGATATATATATGAATGATAATATTTTCAAAACGTTATATTTTGAAATCACTTCCTTTTCTATATTCATTATAAAAATGAATATAATCGATATAAATATCGTTCGCATCAAAATGGCGCATATCTAACCAACATGGCTTTATATATTTCAATAACTTCGTTAATATATTCAACAAATGAATATTTTCTTCAACACATGAATTTTCTTTTATTCAATACATGAATATATATTTTATTCAACACATGAATTTTCTTTTATTCAACACAAGAATATAATTTTTATTCAACACATGAATATATATTTTATTTTCTAAATTGGAATGAGACCCACTCAATTACCATATAATGTTATTTATATGGATTATATACAACACATGTATATAATAGCAATGATAAATAATCAACCACCATCCAAAGTGCACCACACAACTGCTTAAGCATTAAATATAAATAATTAACGCTTACACAGTCTGTCAACCCATCGGTCGACATACTACTAAACAATTGGGATTAGTGTACGTCAATATCATCCCAACACCCGTGTGGGGTTTCAATCAATCAAACACATATTTTATTTGTGCAGTTGTGCGATGTGTAAAATTTATCATCCCAATCTATGTCAGTCAAATAGGTGTACATAAACAAATCGTTTTGATTTATAAATGAATATCTATTTTATTCACATCAACGTTAAAAATTATATTTTTAACTATAAAATATTTTATTTCATTCCACATCACACAATCAACTTTCACAACACATCAATCAAACAAACAAGTCATCCATGGTCTGTGGACGACGGGTGTCGGGTGCTGCTAAGCACCGTCCGCATCCTAGTATATATTTCAAATAGAAATTAAAATAAAAGTGAGGAGTTCTCACCGATTAGCTAAACCAAACGCCACGACTCTTCATATGTAGGAAATCTTCGTCGTGCTCGCCCTTTGTCACTTTCGTTGTCCGTATCCACTACATATATAAAAATCATATTTTTATGCGCTAGAAATATAAATAAAAATCCTATCTTTACAAATAAACAAATTTAAATCTTTTATATTTCACTTCATATAAAAATTCAACCTTTTAAGATATAAAAATTCAACCTCTTAACATATAAAAATTACACCTTTTATAAATTAAAAATCACTTCTTTATCTAAGTAAAAATCATAGCTTTATCTGAGTAAAAATCAAAGCTTTCTCTATAAAATAAAATTCTCACTTTTATATAATTAAAAATCTCTCCTTTTTCTTTCTAAAAATCGTATCTTTCATTACTACTATATACATAAAATATTATTTTTATAAAGCTATTATGTATTTTTAAAACAATGAATATAATTTAAAAATCATATTTTTGTTCTAATTCTAAATTATATATGATTAGAAACAATGCTAACTTCTCATTTCAAAAACATTGCTATTTCTATCTTTTCAAAACAATACTATTTTTATTTTTTTTTAAAACAATACTATTTTTATTTTTAAAACTTTACTAATCTTATTTTCATCAAAGAATGCTAATTTATTTACATAAAAGAATGCTAATTTTATTTATATAAACATTTGCCATATTATTTTGAAACAAAATCATATTTTTAACAATGTATTTATTTTAAAAATCATGAATTTATCTTAATTAAAATAATTAACAACTTTAATCACTCACAACATTAAGAAAAACGCTACTTCTTTATCTGCCAAGCCATCGTCCTCTTCGTTTCTGGAAACCGAAGCACTGTCCACAGCTAGGGCTCGTCGCCATTCCCATTTCTGATCGTAGGAGGGTGATCAACGTCGACCACCGCGAGCGCCTTCAGGTGCTCCCCCTCCCCCTTCAACAGCTCGAGATTCAAGCCTCCCAATCGCCCACAATTCCGTTCCATTTGCTTACCGCCTCGAAGAAGATTTAGGCCACCAGAAAACGCCAGGCGCCATCACCACCACTGAAGACCAAGACCTTACCACCCTCTATAGATTTGCTTTGGAGATTTCGCGATTTATTTAGTGCATTTGGAGATCTTGGGGAAGAAAGAAAGGAGTGATTCAGATCGTTAATCGCTGGGGGGCGGGGGCGGAAAAGAGCGTTGACCGCGGGTTCCCCTTTTGACTAGGGTTAGATTGGAGGAAGTGTATATTTATATAAATTTAAATAATATTTTATTCTAAATTTACTGGTTTATCAATCCAAACTCCAAACAAGACCCAATGACTGTCACCCCTAGCGTAATACCCCCATTCTAAACACAATGGGATATGTTTCGTAACTCATTTTGGCGGTTACGATCAGTTTTGCTTTAAATTAAATTATAAATCATTATATATTTAATTTAAACATACATTTTAATTTACCGGGGCCACATAATGATTCTAAAAATTCTAGAAAAATTATTTATAGCTTCGTATTGACGATACGGTCCTAACAAAACTAATTTCGTCAAATTCTGAGACCGTTTGAAAAATGGCCAATTTCTGGTAGATCGAAATTGACTGAAATTGCCAAAACACGTTTTCTTTTGCCACGCTCACATATTAATTCAGAAAATTATGAATTTTGGAATCTAGCAATAACTTTACATCAGGGATTCGAAAAAAGTGGTTTCATCGAAAACCGAGGTCGTTTGCAAAATTTTCATTTTTAAGGGCCAAAATTCCATAGCGACTGTTTTGAATTTTCATCTGGGTATAACTTTTTACCCCCGCTATGAAATTTCAATTTTTTAGATTCGTTAGAAATATATTATCAAATAGATTCTAATATTTTTGGTTTCGCTAAAATCCGATTTATTTTGAATCCTGTACATTCGTTTGAAATTTGAAGTCGAATTTTCGAACTACCGCGCCATTTTCAATTCCTTTTATAATTAAAATAAAATATTTATATTCTAACGACGATCTATATGAATATACACATTCTAATTCTATTCAAAATAAATTTCTCATCGTTATTATTTAAAATAATTCATTTTAAATATTCAAAATTCGCTAAAATTGTCAAAATAAAAAATTTAAATTAGCCCAGATTTCCGGGTTATTACATACAATTTATGAATGGAGAATTCTAGGGCTTAACTATCTCGCAATTTGGTAATCTTGTTGTGTTGTTACGATGAAACAGGGAGTTAGCTCTAACCTTTCATTTGAGAAAGTTGATTAGGCTACCTCCCCAAAGAAGGAGGACTTTCTGAAAACCCAAAGTCCTCCTCCTTCCATTTTGAGGGTTTTTCACGTCAATCAACGTTCTCATAATAAGTCTAATGATTCTTGATCTCGAGAAGGAAGTTACCCACTGGCTTATCACTTGGTTCTTGCTGCATCCCTGGATTTTCAAGCCGATCCGATGCAAAATAACCATCTAAGTCAATGAGTATTGCAGTGTATTTTTTTCTTCAGTAGGAGGACGTGTTGGCCTGTTTTTCTCTTATCAAATTTTGTGTCACTGTATTCCCGATCTAGGGAGTTATTAATCCAATGAGACCGTAGTTATGTCCTCCCTCGGGTTATTTCGGATATCCACTGTATTATTAGTGAAACATTCATCCCATGAAGGAAGGATATCTCAACTCTAGGATAGGTATCCAATTGCTGGAGGAAGGGCAGACTTAGCCCAATAATACTGATTTCTGGACATCCTCCAGTAACCCTGGGTCGTGAATGCATCAAATCACTCAAGCTCATGTCCCGCATGACTTAACCTGGGTGTTTATGGAAAATAACGTTAACAGGTCCAAATCGAGTAACTAGGAAGTTTACCAGTTATGTATTAAATGGATATAGATTCCATACAAAATTTAGAGATTCTCGATGTACCACACAAAATAGTGGTGTATTTTTTACTGCCAAAACCACCAGCTTTGCAAGTTAGAAAGACCAAAACCCAATAATTGGTGATGTCAATTACTACGGATAAATCAAAGAAATTTTTTAGATTACCTATTAGGGAGCTTTCACAGTGGTCCTTTTTAAGTGTGCTGGTACCAAGAGGAAAAATATTCATATGATCTTACTCGAGTAAATTTTAGTAAGTGCCATAAAATTGCTCCTTATGTCCTATCTTCGCAAGTGCAACAAGTATTTTATGTGGAAGATGCAGTTGAAAAGAACAGTCATTACATTATTAAAAAAATTCCGAGGGATTGGTGTGATACTGAAAATCAGAATGCAATGGAAGAAGACATGAGCAATTCGCATTAATATGATATTGGCATGGTGGTAAACTAGAAGCAGTAGTTGTTGATGGGGGTTGGATTTGGGATGATGTCCCCATAATACAGCTAGAAACAGAACTAGAAACAAAAGTTCCTCCTGTTCCGTCTCCTTAGGACAAAAAAATTCCTTGTTGTTATTGCTTTATTTTGGTCTAATCTGTTGTCTAATTTATGATGTATTTGGCACTTTTTGTTTAGCTGTAAATTACTATCTTTGATTAATGTATTTGGCACTCTTTTTCATAATACAATTTACACTATTCACATGTTTTATGATTTAATGTCTTTCTTTACTATCATCTAAATTTGTTATAGTCCAAAATGTTAATTGTTGTTTTTTGTCCACTTTAACATGCATGTACCTTGTTCATATGTATTCATTTCGTACAGGAAGGATGAACTTATGAATATCCGGATGCACCATGATGGAGAATTTCAAAGGACATGTTATGTTGGTGGAAAGTCCTTCTTAGTAAAACAATATGATGTAGACTGCTTTTCTTACTGTGTGCTTATGGCATTTATTAAAGATTGCCTCCAGTACACTGAAATAGGAGGAGTCTATGTCCACAAAGGAAAGAGGAATGGCTGGCAGATGATATTGAATGACAAGGACGTAAACGAATATGTAAAGAATTACAATAAGGAAGAAGGAGTGGATTTTTACATTGACAACACCGTTGACAATGACAGTGAGTCGTTGATTCAACTACGGCCACTTATAATCATACATCCAAGGAAAAACATAATTCAATGTATATATGTATATGTAATACAGATCCATTCTTGTGTGTGTATATATATATATATGCGTGCTTTTGTGTGTGAAGAACTATGAAGACCACCGTTATTATTTTTATTGTTACAGGTTCTGCTAAGAAACCGGTTGCAAAGCGCAAATATATTACCGCACATAGACTTCAGCAACAACACAAAATGATGAAAAATGAGCCAACTCAAGTGGGTTAGAAGAAACAATCGCCGGAGCCTGATATGAACAATGGCGAAGAAGATATTACTGTGATGGACAAAGGACCCAAGAGGAAATTAAATGTAGAAAAGGAAACAGATAATGATGATGATACCCGAGAGAATGAACCTGATGTTGAGGTATTTTTCGGTTATCATTTCAGTTTTATTAATCAGGTTTTCGAATGATTTTTCATAAAAATTCTACACGTAAAAGCAAGAACTGCGTTTTAGTGTTTTCTATTACTATGTCGATTTCCTATTTTGGCCATGAAGGCTGCAATTAATTCAAGTAACTATTGGTTCTTTGTGCTTGCATTCTGTCCAAAATGCAAGAACTGTTTATACATCTACTCTATTTGGTTAACTAGCTTAAATTTATCATCGATGGTGAATAATAATGCTAATATACTTGCAGTTCTCACAGCCAACAGTGTTGACGAAGTATGAACAAGACTGAATCACGCGTATGCAAGAAAATGATGCAGTTCATAAATCACTTGGAGTGCCTTCATTGGTTAACAGTATAAAAGAGGTTGTAGCACAAAATAGGAAAGAAAAAGGTAAAGAGATTGACGTATGTGATGAATACATCCCAGAAAATGATGGTGAAGATGACAGTGATGATTCATCGGATTTAGAGGTATAAAAAGTTACTTGTTTACTACTTATTGACTTTGCCTTTATAAATGTAAAAAAATCTTGAACTTCAACTTAATTATAGAGATTCAAATTTGTTATGTCAAAGCAACCTTTAGCTGGACCGAGAACTCGTTCGCGAGCCAATGCAGCCTTCGAAATTGAGGAAGCGATGACCCACACCCCCTTCCAAAGAAAGCTGGCTCTGACAAGGGAGTGATGACACACACTCCCACTCCAAAGAAAGTGAGTAACCTAGAGAAAGCTGCAGAAACATATAGGAAATTGATGCAGCCTATAATGTCTCATCCAACAGTTTTAAAACCTTCAACGTCTTGTCCACCAGTTTTAAAACCTACATGTAGAAAAATGTTCAAACAATCAACCAGGCGTGAACTTGCTGGTTCAGTCGCTGCTTATTTAGCGATGCGGGAACATCAAAAGAAGAATGTTGTAGCTCCAACAATAGAAAATGTTACTGATCAATTTGAGCAGGAATGGACTGCAGAGGAAGATGAAGCAGGTACAATGTTTCTTAATTTGTGCACTACACTGAACTATTGAGTGTGTCTATTATAAGTTTTGCATGCATATTATATATTAAATTTCTATTCATTTTATTGAACCTGGTATATAAAGTACAAGCTCCAAAAAACCCAGAGGGAAGTTAAAAATGACCAAGGTGCATGCTAGAACCACCGATGATTGAGTAGTCATTGCTTTGTATGAGGATGGTCAGCCAGTTTTCGATAATATTATACAGTTAAACAAATTTCTTGGGACACTAGCAAAGGATAATGTGTCTCTTACTTACATTAATTGGCATGGTGTTCCTGATCAGTTAAAGCGGCAAATGTTGGAATTGCTTTGGTAAAATCTATCACCCTAAACCATAGTACAACTGACTTCCTAAATGTTTGGTTTTAATTAATTAGATTGTTTCCTGAATTTTGTGTTTGATATATTGTAGGCTAGGTATGTCATTCAGATGAAGGACACAAGTGGAACTTAAACGCACTTAATGACTCTTGGAGGCACTACAAGTCTCGTATAAAAGCAAGGTATTATAAAAAATATCCAACTATGAGGAAAGGCTTGCGAATAGGCCCAATACAATTCTGTTGGAGGATTTTAAAATGTCTTGAAATACTTGGGGGTGAAGCAGTTCAGGTACGGCCTAAATGTGACCATAAAAGAAACTAATTTGTATAATGCTAATTTAATAATCATGCAAAAGACGGAAAAAATAAATAAAATAAATTAAGGGTATTCACATTTAATTTGTTTAGTAGTTCACATTATCTTGTTTAGTGCTAATTTTTCTATAGTAGTTCGCATTATCATGTTTAGTGCTAATATTTTTTTTTGGATTTCTAGGCCCTAACTGAGACTAATTTTGCGCATCGTAATTCATTAAGTGAGATGCATACCATGTGTCCCAAAACTCATGCACTAGCTAAAGAAAAGATAGTATGTGTTTTTTTGAACTTCAGTAAATTTTTTTGTGATTGAGTTGACTTGGCCACATGACAATTTTAATTTGTTATACCATTGAATTATATTTTACATCATTGTCACAATGTTCATAGGAAGTAGCTAGATTTGTAAATTCTTAAGACTGAATGTTAAAAATTCTGTTTAATTTTTGGTAATCTTAATACTTAATAGAGAAAGAAGGATCCGTAAAAAGCCAACCCATCTACTGCCTTGCTCTATTTGGAAATGTATAAACGAGAATCGGGGAGAACTTACAAGACAAATACGGATAAACTAATAGCCAAATGCATAACTGCATTAGATACTTTAATAGCAATTTAATAGTTAGTTTGAATGATAACCACATTGCAGCTGAAACTTCCATATTTTAATAGTTAGTTTGAAAGATAACCGGTTCTGTTAATAAAAAAATTCGAGTAGCTTATATAAAGTATTTGGCCCAAGATCAATTATGAATCAATACTTGTGTCAGTATAGTAGGCACATTGTACGTTTGTTAGAGTTGCCTATTAAATCAAACAAATAGTTAGTTTGAATGATAACCAGTTCTGTTAATAAATGCATTCCTTCCTGCATGTGTTCGGCATATCTTTTCATTATCTCGTCTACTTATGAAGCTCAAAACATCCGTATTTTTTAATTCTTGCCTTCCCTGGTTTTCATTTTATATGCTTGCCTAGTTTTCATTTTGTAGACGAAGATCCAAGTAATGGTGGATGCAGGAAATATTGCCGAGGCAGATGCAATTGTCTTTGGTGGGAAGCCTCATGGACGGAAATGGATTGTAGGAAGGCAAGTTAAATGGATGAAATGTAAAGAACTGGGATTTTCGACCTAGAAAATCAACATAAAACCCATGTCAATTATTCAGGCATTGAACATTCCAGATCATTAATAGAAAGAAGTTAGAGGGTGAGAATAGATAAGATAAAAAATTAGAAAATAAGAAGAAGAACATAACAACAGAATCAGAGTAACACGAATCTCAAAGCAGAACGAATAAAATATATTATATAACATAACTTTGAAATAAAATCAGTATCTGTATACAATACCAATATCGAAGTACAACACTTACAACACAGCGGAAATGAACAATAATTATAAAATCCTGAAGCCTCCTGCTCCAGCTCTCCAAGTATATCTGTAAAATCCCGACAACTTGATTGCCTGTACAAAATTGGGCACCCAAGAGTTTAGGGAAAAGAAAATAAAATAAACTTTGGGTCAGTCATGTGACTGGTGTGAGTAAACTCCAACCATTTGTTTAACTTTTAAAATTGTTTTAAAAGAAAGAATAATCATAAGACCAATCCACACATAACACAGATGGTTTTTACCTTACGATAACCCAAAACATTCCTTTAAAATCAGTACTCTTATGATATTATAATAATGTCTAAATCAAAAAAATTACAATCAAGTGGAACGCTTTCATCTCACGTCCCACATATATAATACAGAATCAAAAACTACAGGCGCTTTTTTGGTAATGGATTCCAACTGGTACGGTATAGGACCACCTTCCGACAGTGTATCTCTAGAGAGGAATACACCGGGTTCAACAAGAACATGTTGCAACCCAGGATAAACATGGTCGATCACTGATTTCGCTTGAGTAAACCGAATGTCTTATCACCAACGGTTGGGATCAGCAGCCGTTACCCGAAAGGGTCAACATCAAAATAGGTTAAAGAAGTAAATGAAATTTCTCTAGATCAGGTGACAATACACCCTAATTGGGAGCTACCCACTTAGCCATGCTACCTACCCGATTTTATACCATTTCTCGGTTGTGAGGCTAGAGGCCATAACATATATTTTCGACAGATCACATCTTTTATTCACTTTGAATGCCACATCGTCATACCCGCTAAATCACAAATTGATTTCTCCAAAAATACCATGGGTATACAACTAAGAGAAACGAATTTCTCTGCCACCAAACGTAAGTACGTTTGAAGAGATCAAATTATGCGATCTATTAAATATACTCTGTCAAACATTCTTCCATACAGGTTGTCCTAGGACTAGATAAACCAAAAGCACTATTCTATAAACCCATCTTAGGCAATTTATACCTAGGATTTGTCAGAAAAACCCTTACATAAACTCCGTCTTCAATTTTCTTCATCATATTTTATTCGCAACGCTAATGTCCATACGGAGTGGTTTTTCAGATAATAAATCTGATCCCAATCTCTTCGTATTGACAACGGAAAAATGGTCAAAGATTTGATAGTCCGTTATTTAACTGTCAAAGGAAAACATCCATACACACAACGATCTTCTTTCCAAGTGGAAATTTCATGGATCAATCATCAATCAACATTTTCCCTTTTTAAATTAATTTATTCATTTCCCCGTTTCCCATTTCCATATATACATAAATTCTTATTTTCTAAATTTAGAAATAAATATTATTAATATTGGAAAACATTTCCATTTCTTATTCACATATAACTATCTTCCCACATCTATCTATCTCTAAGTGTAAACCAGTAAGAGAACAATTCCCTGAATATCAACCCTGAAGGATGAAACCAACATCAGATCGATATCCAGAAAACAATTCAACTTAACTAATCTCCAGTCAGCTTCTAATTTCTTTAACTCCATTTAAATCTTCTTGTCAAATCGTTGCTTACGCAACTCTCGGATTCAGTTTACGAATCCAATTCTTTTATGAAAAACGTTGGTTACAATGATAGATTATAATCCCTACTTCCAAAATATCTTGCTTTAAATGAAACTTCTATACTTTAATTTAAATAAATAAATAAACGATTTATTAAGTAAATAAATCTTGATTTAAAAACCAGAAAGTAAATAGTACTTTCCGACATTCGATATAGTCGAATCCCAATGTATAATTCTCTCTCGAGTTATCTCTATTCGCTAACTCTCTTTCGAATAAACTATATTCAATAACTCTTTTCCGAATAAACTCTATTCGATAACTCCCTTTCGAGTAAACTATATTCTTTAATCTCTCTTTTGAATAAACTATATTCAATTATCTCTCTTTTGAATAAACTATATTCGATTTATGCTACGAACTCTAGCATATTTTACCCTTTCCAGTTAACTCAATTTCAAAATTCAATTTTGAATTTAGTACTTCCCAACAATTACCAATTTCCTTTTATAAATTTTTAAATTCTGCAAAACATTTGCTTTTAAATTGTTATTCTTTAAAATGTGAATATTATTCCTTTACAGAAAACTGGACTCGTTTTATCAAATCAAAACTTGAATCCATAATTTAAGTACGAACAATGTTTAAACTCGAATTATCGAGTCATTTTATAACTTCTTATTCACATTCCATTTTATTTATCAAATCTCGTTCACATGTCAACTTCATAGTTGATTTTATTTAATAAGTCTGTAATTCTCTATCATCTCTTTATATTCAATTATAAAATATCGGTTTGAAACCGAATATTAATTATCATTTCAAATCCCGATTTATTCAGTATATAATTTTTTAAATAAATTATTTTATAACATTTGGCCTAGTCGAATTCTAATTACAAATCTTTATGGATTTTATTTAATCCTTTTCACATTTCAAACATCGAAACAAATTCCATCGTTTCCTTTTTAAAGCAACTCCAAATTTCCTGTTTTAAATTCACCGTTGAATTCACAATCCAAATTATCCACTGATGATTATTTTCATTTCATTTATAAACATTGTTTATAAATCACACTACTTGTTTCTGTTATTAAACAAGTTATTTATTTCTAGCCCATTCGAAATTCCATTTCTATTTTTGATCGACGCTAGTCTATGAATTAGAAAAGCGCGACATTTGTAATAAATTCTGCAAGCATACAAGTGTGTAGCATACAGGTCAAACACAGGGAGGGAAGTTAAATTTTATTATTTATATGTTTCGTGGGCGTGTTAGACGAACTTTGGAGGTTGATTTTGCAAAACAAAACAAAATTAAAACTGTAATTTGATTCAGAACAGATCTAACTGAACCGACAATCACATCACAATTTCAATGGAAAGCAAATGAAACTATGAATTAGATTTGAATCTAATCAAACCCAATTTGACCTAAGAAAATAATAAAAAGCAGAAATTGAAATTGCAGAAATTGAAATAACAAACGAGAATTAAAATTAGGATTTCCGCTGAATCTAATCAGACGGTAAATCACTAATGCAAATAAGTGCAAAATACAAATAGTGTTCTACCGAATCTAATCGTATAGACAACACTAGTTGCTAAGAAAACAAAAAAAATGCAGAAAATAAAAGAGAAAGAAGAACTTTTATTAGAACAATGGAATAAGAGATGAGATAGGATGGTGGCTACAATGCCATTACAAGGGTATATATAGAGTAGATAGCCAAACCCTAACCCTAACCCTAATGATAAATGGGCCTGGTCATTACATCACTAATTAGTTTACAATGAGAAACATAAATGGGCCTTTGATAAATAAAGCAAATTTGGGCCTTTTCTCTTTTTCCTCTTGCTTCCTTGATATTTCTTCATTGATTTGTGATGTGCAAAGCCTTTCTATCACTCCTTTTCTTGTCCAACAACAACTAGATGTGATATCTTCATCTACAATTCTTCAAAATGCAAACACACAGCAAATTGAACTCTATTTCTCTACATTTCTGGTTGCATGCGGGCTGGGTTGGACTATCTGTAAAAATAACAAAACAGTACCCAAGTAATATTTATTTATATACAAAAGACAAGATATAAGAGCATAAAATAAACACATTTCTATGTCAATCAAATACCCCCACACTTATCTTTTACTCGTCCTCGAGTAAAACAAAAAATGAAAAACTAACTAGATAGGTCGCACTTTCGTAGGAAACACGATTGCATTGAGCGTATGCAACAAGCCGTTAAACCTCTAGGTGTCCCTAGTAGGACGAGTGGTGTCTCGTGAGGGTTTTCAGCGGATACTACCCACAAAATCCAAATGCAGTATGATATGATTCTAATGAAACTACATGAATGCAATGGACATATGCAAAAAAAAAATGACAACACGACTTATTTCAGGAAAGTGGTACAACAATTTAAGTTAACAATTTCTGATCAGTTGATTTTATTTTAGATACCTCAACTTGTCACAAATTTTTCAATATAAATCAAGTTTTCAAATGTTAAATTCCAGTTTGGCCAGTTAGTTCGGTCGATAACATAGTGCAGCCATGAAATAGATTCTTAGTTTGCTTGGCACAGTTTGCAAAGTGGTATTCTAATTTTCTCATGTATGGCTAGTCAAATCAATAAGGTCAAGAAGTGTTTGGGTATCATCGCTTATTCTTTATTCTATAAAATTTTAAGATTTATGATTAAGTACATACACCTAACTAAAAAGACCAAGGTTTACCACCCATGCACTGCCTCGCGGACTAACGGAGAGTGGGTAAAGAGCTTGGCGGATTGTGCAGGCCGACTTTGACTTTGTCAACAACGTGTCGGTAATCCTTAGGTGTCCAATCCCATAAAATGAGACCAAGATATTCCAACTTTGACTTTGTCAACAACGTGTCGGATAGAGCTTGGCGGGTTTGCACACCAACGCTCGATATACAAGCAATGTTGGATACCCTTGGAATACTATTATTATTATTATCGAAAATATAAGCACAAAAGAGAGTTATGCGAATTCAACTTAACACAACTTAGTTTTAAAGATTTGACAAGCCATTATAAGTATTTTAAGTCCTCCACTTATTTAAACAAAGTCTACAATATAGAATAGATTTCATGGCCATCACCTAAGAATCTCCCTATGTACCAGTTACACTATTATCCCTCAAAATTAAACTTTTCATTATATTTCTTATTCGATCTAAGTTGAGAGAAAAAAATACTATCAACTGGCTAAAAATTGTAAACTTATTTTGCTGTATCAATTGAAAATGAGTCGTATTTCAAAAAAAAATTATGGTATGTTATTACAGTCTAAAATGTATGATGGTCCTACTTAAATGGCTGAAAATAAAAAGAAATAAAAACAAAGAAAAAATGAAAATGGATGAAATGCAGACTCCCCCCCACACTAGAACTAAACAGTGTCCCCACTGTAAACACGTTTCCTAAATGTGAAAGATAGAACCCAAAGATGGATTAAATGTAAAATGATTTGTAAAACGAAATGCAATTTAACTATATAGAGAAATGGATCATATGTACAATGATATATGTGTTTGCGATGTATGCGATGCAAAGAGTTCCACCAACTTTTCCCCCCACACTTGGTTCTAGCCCGATGAATCCCATTCCCACTATGTCTAGGCATGTTTTCTAATAAGCGAAGATTTTTGAAAACCATCTCATCTTTATACCTAGATTTATAGTCCAACAGATAAATGTCCAGGGTCATCCTAACACGAAGTTTTTCAACCAAGCCAACATTCCAAAAATAATTCATGTGTTCAACAAATTTATCAGTGTAATTTTTCAAAAATTTGTGATCGTATATAAATTCAGTGAAATTTGAATTCTGAGTGTTGTTCAAGACTAGGTGATCACATTTCTCAATGTTGTTCAAGACACTGACAATTTCAAGCTCATTTGAAATTTTCTCAAAGTTAAAATTTTCGAACTCGTGACGTGAATCTACGTCTTCCTCATTTGGTAATTCATCCTCGAACAATCCAAAAAATTCATGTTCATTAAAATCCTTTTCCAAATTTGAATTGAAAAATTCAACATTTTCGTTTTTTTCATTTTCAAAAATTTCAACTTTCTCATAGCCTGAAAGGGGAAGATCAAAATCTGAGCTTAAATCTTTTTCCTGAAAAGAGTTGAAGTCCAAATCATTTGTTGAATTTTGAAAAGCTTCATCAAGATGATTATTCTCAATTTCCAAAGTCGTTATTTGAAAATTTTCAATGTCAGTAGAAATTGGATTATTTTCTAATTCAACGCCCATTTGATTTTGTTGCTCTTGTTGCTCTTTCAAAGATGTCAGTAAACAAAGAAGTTCGTCTGCCCTCTCTCTAAGAATTTTAAGATGATATTCTTCAGAATCGTCGAATTGCGAGCTATCGTTTTGGATTCCTTGATTTTCAAAAATATTTGAATTTTCAGAAAGATGATAATGATGTTGGAAATCATTTTGATTTTGAAAATTAGGTTCGTAACCAAAGCTGTCGAAATTCGAGGGAAAATTGCGATTTTGGTCATATTCAAGATGTGGATATGGGTTGTAATTTTGAAAATTCTGATCGAATTGAAAATCATTTTCAAAATTATTTTCGAATTGGTTTCCAACCCCATATTGTTGTGGATCAAAGCTATATTGGGATTCAAAATCGTTTTGATGTGGGTGTGGTCCATAATCGAAATTATTGAAATTTGAATTGAAATCGCATATTCGGTCATTTCTAAGATTTTGAAAATGTTGGTCTGTTGGAAAATTTTGAAAATTGTTGCCATTGGGTTCAGGAAATTTCAGAAAATTTTGCCTCATGAGTTGCAATTCATACTCATATTCTTCAAGAGGACGTCTTCTCAAGTTATTATCCCATGTTTCTCTCAAGGATTTATTTGAATTAGACATTTGAAATTAAATCACGGCAAGACAAAAATTATCCTCAATTCAAAATAATATAAAATACTGAGTTGTGCTCTATTAGTTAACTGACTCAATTGGAAGGGGGAAGAGGGTCTTATGGCCGTTCACGTATAGTATAAAACTAAGGGATACGACCAATGTTTTACGGGTAGTATGCAACCTCTTTTGCTAATAGTTCAATAAATTGAACTACTATATATCCGCGATCCAATTTATACAAGACAGTCAACTTCACAAAGTACCACTTTTCAGTTATATTATTTTGAAAATCAAAATCACGTTTTAAAATTGAAAATCGATGAGAGTGATTAGTTATGGAAAACCGTTCCTCACCACAAATTCAGAAATATCAGTCACAGAACAGACACAGAAATATAAATCGCAGAATTAAATTTACATTCAAGCCGCTGCCCCTGCAGAAATTTTTTACAACAATTGTCTATATATTTTTTTTCTTTTTCCTTTTGCAGCAGAGCACCTGTAGAGTTTTAAAAGTTTTCACCTTGATCGGCAGTCCTCCAGTGAATTTGGGAAGCCCTAGCGCGTTCACACCCCACTTGGTGTGCAACCGCTCCAAACCATCTGAATCATCCGCTGCTTTCTGTTGTTGTCCCCTTCTATTAATTGCTTGACTGCGCTGCGGCACGGGTTCGGGCTAGGAGCCCGAAAAAATTTTTTTAAGACCTTTTTTTTTTTAAATTTCAGCTGTACCTGTTTTTGAAAAATTCTCCTTTTTTTTTAAAAAAAAAAAAAAGAGAAAAAAGGATAGCAAATAAAAATAAACGAAAAGAAAAGCACACTGAGTTTTAGAACCGAACTAAAATGAATCTGAAAAAAAAAGAAAAAAAAATTGGAACTAACTAGACTAAAAAAAACGTTGTAAAAGAAAGCTAGGAAACCGAACTAGAAAAATGGAAAACCAAGCAAATTAAGGCCAAGAATAATTCAAGAAGTGTCACACGTGTTTTAGAACCATCGCACGCCCCTGACTAGAAGGAAGAACTGACACACCAAGCTGTTTACAAATTCACGTCCTTATAAATATCTCAGAAACAAATTACTCTCAGCGCACAAAATTAGTTCTCTTCTCAAATAAAAAAAAAACAAACCACTCTTGGTTCTGTTCCCAAATCGAACGGAATTATAAACAAATTCGCACCCCCTCTTTTTTTTTCTTTGAATTCTATTCGCGAATCACCAAAAGCTTGTTTGAGCTGGTGCGTCCTGATGGGTATTGTAATTTTGTGGGGCTTCGATTATTAGGCGTTGTTCGAAGGTGGATTGGCGATGGGGGTGATCGATGGAAGCAACAGGCTTTAGACGACGGTGATGATGCTGTTCGATTATGGTAATGATTTGAATATCCGGTTGTTGTCTTGTTGCGGTATGGTGTGAAGGAAGAAGGGTTCTTTGATGGGTTTGGATCTGGTATTTTTTTTGAGGTATGATTGTGGTTTCAGGTTTTGGAAAATTGAGGTTTAGTGATTTGCGAATAGGGTTGGAGTATGATGGTGGCAGGTAGGTTGTTGTTTGACTGTGAGGGCAAGGATATGTTATGGTCGACGAGGATTGATGCCGTAGGGTTTTTGTGGTATCTGAGCTGATTTCGTATGTGAGGAACTGGAGATAAACGTTGGATTGTAGTTTGTTTTGGGTGATAAAAGTGGGGTGGTAAGGAACAGGATGGTGGTGTGAAAGAGATCGAAGATGTGGTGGGAAGAGATGAAGACTGGTAAGAGGATGATGCAATTGACGGTGGAGGCTCTGTATGGAAGGTGATTAGTAGATCGGCTTTAGGTGATGGAAGTTTGTGAGTCTAAAGGTCATCGAAGAGAGGGAAGTTTGTGAGTCTAAAGGTGATTAGTAACTTCCCTCCCCGGCAACGGCGCCAAAAAACTTGATCGACGCTAGTCTATGAATTAGAAAAGCGCGACATTTGTAATAAATTCTGCAAGCATACAGGTGTGTAGCATACAGGTCGAACACAGGGAGGGAAGTTAAATTTTATTATTTATATGTTTCATGGGCGTGTTAGACGAACTTTGGAGGTTGATTTTGCAAAACAAAACAAAATTAAAACTGTAATTTGATTCAGAACAGATCTAACTGAACCGACAATCAAATCACAATTTCAATGGAAAGCAAATGAAACTATGAATTAGATTTGAATCTAATCAAACCCAATTTGACCTAAGAAAATAATAAAAAGCAGAAATTGAAATTGCAGAAATTGAAATAACAAACGAGAATTAAAATTAGGATTTCCGCTGAATCTAATCAGACGGTAAATCACTAATGCAAATAAGTGCAAAATACAAATAGTGTTCTACCGAATCTAATCGTATAGACAACACTAGTTGCTAAGAAAACAAAAAAAATGCAGAAAATAAAAGAGAAAGAAGAACTTTTATTAGAACAATGGAATAAGAGATGAGATAGGATGGTGGCTACAATGCCATTACAAGGGTATATATAGAGTAGATAGCCAAACCCTAACCCTAACCCTAATGATAAATGGGCCTGGTCATTACATCACTAATTAGTTTACAATGAGAAACATAAATGGGCCTTTGATAAATAAAGCAAATTTGGGCCTTTTCTCTTTTTCCTCTTGCTTCCTTGATATTTCTTCATTGATTTGTGATGTGCAAAGCCTTTCTATCACTCCTTTTCTTGTCCAACAACAACTAGATGTGATATCTTCATCTACAATTCTTCAAAATGCAAACACACAGCAAATTGAACTCTATTTCTCTACATTTCTGGTTGCATGCGGGCTGGGTTGGACTATCTGTAAAAATAACAAAACAGTACCCAAGTAATATTTATTTATATACAAAAGACAAGATATAAGAGCATAAAATAAACACATTTCTATGTCAATCAATTTTTAAAATAGATATTCCCTTTTCAAATTCATATTACATCCTTTATAATTCCCTTTTATATGTTAAGTTTACATTCCGTTTTCAAATATCAGTGTTAAAACCGATTTTTCACTTCTCTATATAAATTCAGACTTATATTTTCATTTATCCAATGATACATTTTTTCTTAATTTATAAACATCTTTATAAATTATTCTTCTCAATTTATTTGTTGATAAAAGATTCCTATTAAATATTTAGTTCAAATAAATTTTCCCATAATTCTTTTATATCTGGCAATTCCCTTTATAAATATTCTATAGATTTCCCAAATATTATATTTACTCCATATACTCATTTATTTACCTCTTACTACCTTCATTCAATATTTATACCAAATCGGCCTTTTAAAACTTCCATGTAACTATTAATAATTTCTATACAGAAGTTCTTATAAAATTTCCCAAATAATTCCTTTTTATAAAATCCATTGATTTTATATAAACATTTTATTTTCAATATACACTTTTGAAAATTCCCTTTATACATTCCAGTAGTTCTTATGGTATTTAAAATACCAAATAAGAAGACCAGTGTCATCATAATAAATCACAGATTATATATCGCATCATATATCACAATATATGAAAAACAATATTATAAATATTGAGAAATCTAGTCGGATCCCTCCAACCTGTTTCCTGCATCCATAGATGTTAAACAGTATAAATAACATCAATTTCATTTCAATATGAAATAATTTGATAAACAGAAAAATATTTGATTAATGACATATATATATCGTTCTCTATATTCTCAACCAACTAATCAGCAGTTCATCCAAATAGTCAACACACAGCAATCAACCATCATTTGTAAAATTCTAAACATACGTTATAAAAAATATAAACTGATCAAAGTTAGTGAGATTTTCTCACTTTGGTCAGTTATCGTTAAATAACGATAAGCGATCGTCGATTTGATTTAGGCATTTTATTCTTCCATAATTCGTAACGAGCTGCAATTCACTCCAAACCACTTCCGTTGTGTGGCCCTTGTCCATACGATCCTGACGGGTCTTGTTTCGCTGAATTCTGATACCGTATGCGAAAGTTATTAACATTATAAGGTAATACACTATTTTCTTTTAAATTTACACTTAATTAAATTCCATTATTGGGCCATTACCTTATTTTTTCCCTGGCCCAGCTTCCTAAACCCAACACTACAGTTCCTCCCTCTCCAAAACTATCCCCGTTCCTGCCCATTTTTACATACCATGTAACACCCTGAGTTTTCTATTAACTGTAAATTAACAAATTAAAGTATAATTAATTCTAAATGAAAGAATTTAGGGAAACGGGTTACGCCATTGCGTTCGTCTTGGAGTTCTGCTTGAGATAGAGTCCAAATTTACGTGAATCGGACTCCGTATGAAGGAGTTATGACCTCTGGAAGTTTCAGAATTCAAATTAAAGTTCAAACAGTTCAAAAGTTAGTTCAAATTTTGAATTCAGACCCAAACTGGGCTGGGCGGGAAAATTCCCGCCCAGGCACCAGGTCGACCATAGGGTCGACCTCGGTGACCAGGTCGACCATAGGGTCGACCTGGGGGTCGACCTGGTTTGACTCTGGCTGGCCTGGTCGGTTTCTGGTCGAATTTCTGAGCTTGGCTGTGTCACTAGGGCTGAGCTGTCACATTCTGGTTGGCTCCTCTCGAAGTGAATGGTCTAGATTCATCTATGATCATCTGACGGCTCAAATCAATCTGAAATTCTATATAAACAACTTAAGACTCCAACCTAAATTCACATAAAAAATTAGAGACGGAGCCTCCATGCTGTCGGGAGAAAACCGAGAGGAGCCTCCACTTGTAGGAAAGCTTAGTGACGAGCCAAAATTAAAGATAAAACACGAATCAAACAACGTTTGTCTACCCAAAGGAAAGCAATTCAAATTCAGAACTCAGAAATCAGAAAACAAGACCGTCGTTTGTTGTAAGTATAGTAATTTTTCCGATGTGAATAAAAGTTTGGATTTGATTCGATGTAAAATGGAATTGTGTTATTGTGTAACCACGATGTTAATTCATATCTATGTATTGAAATGATTGTGGTATTGTGATGTTTGTGGTATAGTTGAGTTGATATTGATCCTATTGTACATTTAGAATCACATGCAAGTTGTATAGTCCATGTTGTTATCTACATCTATATGTTTATGTGATGATATAGGTTGTATGTGATTAAGATTTCATGTATATATATGCTAAAACCTCTATGCCTAAATGATTAAGTTCATATATATGCTTATATGTTTATACAAAAGTTGCAAGTTCATAATTGGATCATGCCAAGATCCGTTTTAATACAAGTTTCATGTTATAGTAGTAAACATGGTTGGATCTAGTTCACACATGTGATGAAATTTTACATACTTGTCATATGCTAGTGATGCTCAATGTTATGCCTAGATCTAAACATGTTTAGGCTTATGTTGTCTAAATCATATGTTAATTCATGTGACACCTATTTGGTTAGACCCCTATTTCAATGCAAGTTCACATGTATGTAAGTTGATTTAGCCTATGTTGCAAGTTCACACCTAGGATATTCATGTTGACTATTTTGCAAGTTCACACCTATGATGTTCATATTAACTATGCCAAAATGCCAAGTTTACACCTATGTCATGTTTATGTTTATGAATTCCCTTATGCCAATTTTGTGTGCGCTAAATTAGGCTAAGTTTTTAGCCTAATATTATATGTTAAAAACCATGCAGACGAAAAATTAGGCTAAGATTGTTAGCCTAATATTTAGACGAGGTAACGTTGGGAAAATGGGTAACTTGACATAAATTGGTGAAAATATATGAAATTGGCATGTTTGTCACATGCCAAAAATTGGTGGCACTTGAATGGTATAATTTCTTATACCATGAATGTTAAACTTGGAAAGTGGCCACAACATTTAATTGTTGACAAATTTACATATAATAAGTAATAAAGACAAATATGTAAATTCAGAAAAAACGAATATGCTTAACACGAGGTTGGATTGAGTTGTGATGTAAACCTGCCCGGACCCGCCCGGCTGTCCAGTAGTCACAACAATACCTATCCAATGTGGGTGGCTAAGCATTGAGCCCAATAAGGACCCGAGGTTAGACTGAGTTACGGTGTAAACCTGCCCGGAACCGACCGGCACATCCAGTAACCGTAACAATATCTGTCTAATGTGAGTGGTCGGTGCTTTAAAAAGCTAAGGACAGGCAAGTCAGGATAGTAGGGTTAAGTTAACTAAAACACTTAACCAATTCAACATGTTAATTAAACTGATGGGTGGGGTTAGGTAAATACAGACACTTAACCACTTAACATGTTTGACTAGAAAACCCTAGTAACGGGGACCCATTTTAGCAGTAACCCAATTAGGTATCATGGTACCCTGAAACTAGGCAGGGTGGGGCATGATTACTGGGCTGATTGTAAGCGGTCAAAAGCGACGGCGGTGGGTGCAACAGTGTGGGTTCTAACGGAGTGCGGGCATGCACACACTTCGGTGCAAACAAACAGGGCACTGGGGGCACCAGTATTATAACCTATGCATTCTAAGGATTGTGTCGGGTCGCCACCATAGGACTTGATACACCCCATGGTGGGGCCAGCATAGGTATCTACAATATTTAGGGGCCATAAGACATAGATGATTATGCGTGTAGGAGCCGATCTTTAGAAAGGGGATCACTTTACCCCGATCATGGGGTGCCAGTTGAGACAATGCAAGTAGGTGCAGAGATTTAGTGTGGGGTGCGATAGTATATTCGATTCAAACTGCTTTACCTTAGTTTATGATACTTTCCTATTTCCAGTTTATACTTATCATGTCCATTTTCTTATTCTCGTACTGAAGAGTCACTAGACTTACCAGGCTTTATGTCTGACCCTATTTTCTTTCATCTTCTTTTCTTCCGTCCCCCCCCCCCCCCCCCCAATGTCCACAGGGAGGAAACAACCCAGCTTAATCAGACTCTTTTTAATCTTCAAGATAGTAGATGTACGGTTTGGACTCTCATTCCTTGGCAATGGCTGTTGGACACATTCTATGGAGATTTATGCAGTTTTAATTATGTTTTTATGCTTCTTTATTTAATAACCAAGACAGAAATGATGATGTAACGGTTTGGAAGTTATTATGTGGCAGTTATGGAAATGTTTTGTATGAACACGTATTTATGAAATAAAAAGTCTGTTTGTTTTCTGCTGCTTATATATATGTGTTTATATATCTGTCTTGTGTTTATCTGTGACTTTTACTTAAAAACCTCCACCTAAGTTAAGGCATTCCCTTTGTGAGTGACCTTAATGGAGGGTGGGGTGTTTCACTTGGTATCAGAGCACAGATTTACCAGATTAGATAAAATTTTGAAACTATTTTCAAAAAGAAGTTTAAAGAAGCATTGTTTTCAAGAAAAAGTGTTGTTTTAAAAAAAAGACATAATTCCCCAAAAGCCATATGCACTATCTCTCTATCCTTTATCTTGAATACTTTCCTTTTTGTTCCAGCATGTCTGGAGATCTTAACCTTCCAGAAGGAGTACAGATACCCGGCTGGTTCCGAAGGTACCTAGAGGCTAGGGCCAATGGTGCGGGCCCAGCAGATATTCCTCCTCCTACAGTGGCAGCAGTCCCTCCACCTCCTCCTCCTCGTGGAAATACTTTCGCTAAGACATGTAGAGACTTCAAGGCTATGGGTGGAAAGGACTTTTATGGAACTAAATCCTTTGTAGTAGCAAGGAACTGGCTGAAGGAGACAGAGGACTTGTTCGTCATCTTCGAAGTTGAAGACAGGCAAAAGATACAGCTAGCAGTGTGGTTGCTTAAAGATGAAGCTTCCTATTGTTGGGAAGTTACCCATGCTGAGAGGCCAGTGGAGACTTGGGAAGATTTCAGGATGAGGTTTGAGATGAAGTTCCTCTCCCAAACTGAAAGGAGCCTGCAAATGGAGATGTTCCTAACTCTTAAACAAGGAAGTATGACAATCAAGGAGTATGTCAATCAGTTTAATCAGCTAGCCAGATTTGGGCTGGATTTAGTAAACACCCAACACAAGAAGTCCCTTTGCTTCGTCAAAGGTCTGAATGAGCCTCTACACAGCCTTGCAATGACCCATATACCCATGGGAGCAACTTATGAAAGCTTGGTGGACATGGCGCTACTACACGAGGAAGAAAAAGGCAAAGGTGGAAGTGCCTCAGGAAAAGAAAGAAGGTTTACAGGCTAAGAAGACAGACATCAAGAAAGGCGGGAAGAACAACAAAACCCGTGAAAAGAGAAGGTGCAATTTATGTGGCATTGTGGGACATATAGCAAAAGACTGCAGGAAGAAGAAGGAAAAGATGAATGGTGGTTGTTTCCATTGTGGAGAGACTGGACACTTGGCTAAGGGCTGCCCAAAGAAGCAGGGGCAGGGACAAAGAACTGGATCCACCTCAGGGGGACAGGTTCACGCGCTGGTGGCACCTCCACAGGAACAAGGTAGAAATGTTTCTGTAGAAAGCTTAGTTTATCTCTATGATCATCCAGTTCTCACTCTCTTTGATTCTGGTGCATCACACTCCTTTATGTCATCTGCTTTAATAGAATCTCTGCACCTAGACACTAGTATGGTAGAATATCCCATGGTTGTTTCAAATCCAATTGGGGGCTCGGCTTTTTTGTTGATGGTTTGCTTGGATTTGAAAATCTCTATTCTAGGTGTTGAATTTAGATGTAGTGCCTTTGTTTTGGGCTTCTCAGGATATGGACTGATCTTAGGCATGGACTGGTTATCCAGTAATGGTGTCATTCTTGATTGTGAGAAACGAGTGGTTAGACTCTTGACTCAGCTCGGTAACACTCTATAAATTTCTTGTAATCCCTTGAATGCTGTTATGTTTAGTTATCTAGAGTCGCTTGATGCTTCTGTTGAGAATTTGCAGTCGGTTAGAGTGGTCCGGGAATATCCGGATGTCTTTGAAGAGGTGAAAGGCTTACCTCCGAAGCGGGAAATAGACTTCCGCATATATCTTGTCGATAATGCAAAGCCCGTAGCTCTGCCTGTTAGACACATGGCTCCAAAGGAGAGAAAGGAGCTCAGTAAGCAAATTAAGGAGCTTCTCGAGAAGGGGTTTATAAGGCGGAGTATCTCGGAATGGGGTGCTCCAGTGGTGTTCGCCACCAAAGCAGATGGTTCACTACGTCTCTGTGTGGACTATAGGGAGCTAAACAAGCTGACTAAAAAGAATAGACACCCGCTTCCCAGAATAGACGATTTGTTTGATCAGCTTGTAGGTGCGTCGTTCTTCTCCCAACTTGGTCTGGCTACTGGGTTCCATCAGCTAAGGGTAGCTTAAGATAGCATTGATAAAACGACGTTCAGAACCCCATACGGTTTCTACGAGTGGCTTGTCATGCCTTTCGGCTTGACAAACGCACCCGCTTATTTCGTGGACCTAACGAGCAGGGTGTTCAGAGAATTCCTCAACAAGTTTGTGGTTGTCTTCGTAGACGATATTTTGCTCGTCTCAAAGAATGAGGAAGAGCATGCTCAGCATCTGAAGGAGATCATGGATACTCTCCGTGCACATCAGCTAAAAGCCAAATTCTCCAAGTGCCACTTTTGGAGAGAAGAAGTAAGATTTCTTGGACATATAATATCCAAAGGGGGGTTAGCTGTAAACCCCGCGAAAGTGGTGGCAGTGCAAGATTGGAAGACACCAAGAAATGCAATCGAAGTCCGAAGCTTTCTTGGGCTAGCCGGTTTTTACCGAAAGTTCATTAGGGATTTTGCGAAAATCTCAGCTCCACTCACAAGGCTAACAAATAAGAATCTGGCGTTCACTTGGGATTTGGATTGCGAGTTTGCTTTCCAACGATTAAAAAGGGCTCTCACAACAGCCCCAGTTTTGACTTTGCCAGATGGAAGCAAGATGTTCACAGTATATACGGATGCTTGTGGTACGGGACTAGGCGCTGTTCTGATGCAAGAAGGGAGGATAGTAGCTTATGGTGGAAGACAATTGAGAGTTCATGAAAAGAACTACCCAACCCACGATATTGAGTTGGCCGCCATCGTATTTGCGCTTAAGTCTTGGCGCCATTATCTCGAAGGTGAGAAGTTCGAATTATATACTGACCATAAATCGTTGAAGTATCTTTTCTCGTAGAAAGATCTTAATTTGAGGCAGAAAAGGTGGATGGAGTTCCTTGCCTCATATGACTTTGAGATTTCCTATACTCCTGGCAAAGGCAACGTAGTAGCAGACGCGTGGAGCAGAAAGAAACTGACCATAAGCCCTCTCTTTGTAGAAAGGCAAAGCTTGGAGTATATAGCCAGTTTTGACTTTAGGCCCTCCTCCGATTTTATACCCGGTTTATTGGCATCCCTAGAAGTACGGCCCACTCCGTTAGACTCAATAGGAGCTGCACAACGCGAAGACCCTCAGTTGTGGATGTGATTGATAAACTAATTAGGGGTGAGACTTCCAGTCACCTCAATAGGTACTCCATCGATGATAAGGGTTGGCTAAGGCGAGATGGAAGACTATGCGTCCCACAAGCAAGGGATTTAGTAAGGATGGTTCTCAAGGAAGCACATCACTCTAAGATGACAATACACCCAGGTGGGGACAAGATGTACAAGGACGTAAAGAGAGTTTTCTATTGGAGCGGCATGAAGAAGGACGTGGCAGATTTCGTTTCTAAGTGCGTGACATGCCAACAGGTCAAGGCGGAACAAAAGAAGCCTGAAGGACTGCTTCATCCTCTAGAAGTCCCGCAATGGAAGTGGGATAGCATTTCAATGGACTTCATTGATGGGTTGCCTAGGTCAAGAAGAGGCAATACTAGCATTTGGGTAATAGTGGACAGGCTTACTAAAAGCGCCCACTTTATACCTATCAAGAGTAGAAGGACTGCCTCGTCTCTAGCTTCTCTTTATCTCAAGGAAATAGTTCGACTCCATGGAATACCCTCCAGCATAGTGAGTGACAGAGATCCCATCTTTACGAGCGAATTTTGGCGGAGTCTACAAGAAGCTGTAGGTACACAGTTATGCTTGAGCACGACCTTTCACCCCCAAACTGATGGTCAGACGGAAAGGGTGAACAAAGTACTGGAAGATCTTCTAAGACTGTGCGTTCTTGACTTCGGAGGGACTTCGGAGGATCATCTTCCTTTAGTGGAATTCGCCTACAACAACAGTTACCAAGCCACCATCGGTATGGCGCCCTTCGAAGCTGTATATGGAAGACCATGCCGATCACCAACTTGCTGGTGGGAGTCTACTGACAAGATTATACTTGGGCCAGACATGATTAGAGAGACTTCAGAAAAAGTAGACTTGATACGAAGGAGAATGAAGACTGCCCAAGATAGGCAGAAATCCTACGCAGACAAAAGAAGGACTGACCTTGAGTTTGAGGTTAGGGACAGGGTTTTCCTTAAGGTATCCCCTTTAAGGAACGTCGTTCGCTTTGGGTCCGCAGGAAAGCTAGCACCAAGATTTGTAGGACCATTCACTATCATCGAGAAGATTGGGAAAATGGCTTATAGAGTAAATCTACCCGAAAGGTTGGCTGGAATTCACAACGTCTTTCACGTTTCTCACCTCCGAAAATGTCTACATGAATCTGCGGAAGTGGTGGAGCCAAGCATTCTAGAAGAAGCCGAAGTGGAACACGAAGCAACTGTGAGGAAAGTTCCAACTCGAATCGTAGGAACTGAAATCAAAAAGCTACGCAACCGCGAAGTCAAGCTTGTCAAAGTTCAGTGGAGCGATGACCAGGAAAACGCGACTTGGGAAACTGAGGACAGAATACGCACGACCTACCCTTTTCTTTTTGAGGGTACATCTTTGACCTCTTTTTTTTCTTTAAGTTGTCCTTGCATCTATCTTCTTAGGTATATCTCCTCGATATTATCCTTTATCCTTAGGTAGAAACCCCTTTGGATGTAAACATGTATTTGAAACATGTTATGGTTGATGGCTGCAAGTGGTTGCAAGTGGTTGCTAGTGGTTGCTCATGGATGCATATACACACAAAACCTAGGTTTTAGATCGGCTCAGTCACTTCATACTGCATATGCATATATGTATTCATATTTGTATGTGGTTGAAACTTGATATGTTGTCATATGGATGTCGCAGTTGTATTAATGATTGCGCACTCATGTAGAATTATGAGTAGGAAAAATATGCATACATAATGGATTCATGACACTTACATGATTCGCATTTAAAGAGGTCAACTGAATCAGTAGACCGCCTGATTTTTCATTAGATAAGGACATGTACACACACCATGCATATGATCATGAAGCATTAGAAGTCTTTTAAGGATAATGGACGCCTGTGTTTGTTGGTTGAGTAGATGGATGATTGGATGTTAGGATTTACATTCTTTCAGACTTGAAGATTTCGGGGACGAAATCCTTTAAGGAGGGGAGAATGTAACACCCCGAGTTTTCTGTTAACTGTAAATTAAAAAATTAAAGTATAATTAATTCTAAATGAAACAATTAAGGGAAATGGTTTACGCCATTGCGTTCGTCTCGGAATTCTGCTTGAGATAGAGTCCGAGTTTGCGTGAATCGGACTCCGTATGAAGGAGTTATGACCTCCGGAAGTTTCAGAATTCAAATTAAAGTTCAAACAGTTCAAAAGTTAGTTCAAATTTCGAATTCAGACCCAAACTGGGCTGGGCGGGAAAATTCCCGCCCAGGCACCAGGTCGACCATAGGGTCAACCTGGGGGTCGACCTGGTTTGACTGTGGCTGGCCTGATCGGTTTCTGGTCGAATTTCTGAGCTTGGCTGTGTCACTAGGGCTGATCTATCACATTCTGGTTGGCTCCTCTCGAAGTGAATGGTCTAGATTCATCTATGGTCATCTGACGGCTAAAATCAATCTGAAATTCTATATAAACAACTTAAGACTCCAACCTAAATTCACATAAAAAATTAGAGATGGAGCCGCCATGCTGTCGGGAGAAAACTGAGAGGAGCCTCCACTTGTAGGAAAGCTTAGTGACGAGCCAAAATTAAAGATTAAACACGAATCAAACAACGTTTGTCTATCCAAAGGAAAGAAATTCAAATTCAGAACTCAGAAATCAAAAAACAAGACCGTCGTTTGTTGTAAGTATAGTGATTTTTCCGATGTGAATAAAAGTTAGGATTTGATTCGATGTAAAATGGAAATGGAATTGTGTTATTGTGTAACCACGATGTTAATTCATATCTATGTATTGAAATGATTGTGGTATTGTGATGTTTGTGGTATAGTTGAGTTGATATTGATCCTACTATACATTTAGAATCACATGCAAGTTGTATAGTCCATGTTGTAATCTACAGCTATATGTTTATGTGATTATATAGGTTGTATGTGATTAAGATTTCATGTATATATATGCTAAAACCTCTATGCCTAAATGATTAAGTTCATATATATGCTTATATGTTTATACAAAAGTTGCAAGTTCATAATTGGATCCATGCCAAGATCCGTTTTAATACAAGTTTCATGTTATAGTAGTAAACATGGCTGGATCTAGTTCACACATGCAATGAAATTTTACATACTTGTCATGTGCTAGTGATGCTCGATGTTATTCCTAGATCTAAACATGTTTAGGCTTATGTTGTCTAAATCATATGTTAATTCATGTGACACCTATTTGGTTAGACCCCTATTTCAATGCAAGTTCACATGTATGTAAGTTGATTTAGCCTATGTTGCAAGTTCACACCTACGATATTCATGTTGACTATTTTGCAAGTTCACACCTATGATGTTCATATTAACTATGCCAAAATGCCAAGTTTACACCTATGTCATGTTTATGTTTATGAATTCCCTTATGCCAATTTTGTGTGCGCTAAATTAGGCTAAGTTTTTAGCCTAATATTATATGTTAAAAACCATGCGGACGAAAATTTAGGCTAAGATTGGTAGCCTAATATTTATACGGGGTAACGTTGGGAAAATGGGTAACTTGACATAAATTGGTGAAAATATATGAAATTGGCTTGTTTGTCACATGCCAAAAATTGGTGGCACTTGAATGGTATAAATTCTTATACCATGAATGTTAAACTTGGAAAGTGGCCACAACATTTAATTGTTGACAAATTTACATAAAATAAGTAATAAAGACAAATATGTAAATTTAGAAAATACGAATATGCTTAACACGAGGTTGGATTGAGTTGTGATGTAAACCTGCCCGGACCCGCCCGGCTGTCCAGTAGTCACAACAATACCTATCCAATGTGGGTGGTCAAGCATTGAGCCCAATAAGGACCCGAGGTTAGACTGAGTTACGGTGTAAACCTGCCCGGACCGACTGGCACATCCAGTAACCGTAACAATATCTGTCTAATGTGAGTGGTCGGTGCTTTAAAAGGCTAAGGACATGCAAGTCAGGATGGTAGGGTTAAGTTAATTGTAATGACCCGCATTGTCAGAGGTATTATAATTAATTTATTCAATTATATAAATAGTGATTTAGGGAATTAAATCGTCGTTAATTAAATTATAGTGAATATTTAATTAAATTAAATAATAGAATAATATATTTAATTCAGAAATAATTAAAATATTGGAAATCACAATATTCTGTGAACGAGGTTGTCCTTAGGATTTAATTCAGCTTAGAGTTGAATTATATTGACGAATATATTCAATCGACGTCAGTTTGAACGTATAATTATAATATAATTAAAATAGAGCGCGTAACGACGCGGCAGTTCGCTATTTGGCGATTCGAACTTCAATTGAGTATACAAGGTTCGTTTTAAATCGGATTTCTGTGAAACAAGAAACGTGTGGAGCTGGTGAAGTATATCTTTCTAGTGGAAGAGAAATATCAGGATTTCGTCGTGTAGATTTTGAGTTATGTCCAAATCAAATTCTCAAAAATGCAGCGCCCTGACCATAACGATTTAATTATATTTTATATAAGGATTTAAATAGAAATCGAACATCGATATAACTCTAACGATGTGATATCGAGTTGTAAATCCATATAGGAATATTCTGGAGCTGTATGGTATTCCACTGTGAATATAGGCGTTAATGTTTATTTTTAAATATTAAATTAAATTATATTTAAATATATTTATATATTTAAATAGGTTATTCAGAGCTTTAAAAATAGCCGGTTTTGCAAACGAAGTCGGAATTCGATGAAACTAATTTTGTTGGGTCCGCAAGGTTAAAATATAGCTAGATGTCAAGTTTTGTGATTTTTAGAGTCACTATGTGGCCGTACGGATTTTTAGAGTGAAAAACAGTCGATATTCTGACGGTTAAAAATACGCTGTATGAGCATACAAAGTCGGATCTCGACAAAACCAGTTTCGTTGGGACCGTAATGTTGAACTCTAGCAGTAGGTCCAGTTTGGTATTTTTGGATATCATGGTCATACGGATTTCAGATGTCTAGTACAAATAGCAAAACAATAAATACTGATTAAAATAATAATTTAAATTCCCCTATAAATATACTCCATCCAAACCCTCATAACCCTAACTTTCCAATTATCTGGTCAATGACCTTTGAGCCGCCACCCCCAAATTTAAAACGAGAGTTTCAGAAAATCACGATAATTCAAAAACTTGACGAAATCGAACCCTATATGATTCGTAGCCTCCATGAAGTTCGAACTCCAATCTGGTCTCAGCTTCAAAGGGTTCGACGCATTCCTCACCTGCTGTGTTTTTACACAGTGACTTAGGGTTGAGGAGGAACACGATTGCGTGATGCTAGGGGATCATCTGAGGTCGACGTGGTGTCTAACATCGCAAAGCGCGGGTTCTGGCCAAGTCCGCTTGGTGTTGAAGAGCTTACTGTCGCGTTTTGATTGAGGAATTCAAACTCCAGCTCGAGGGTGTATTCGTGTACGGGATGAGCTGCTGGAGTGGTCAGCGTTGCTCATGGTGTTGACGATGGACCGTGGAAAGAGGGATGTGAGGCAGAGGATGGCATTGAGGGGTCGGACTGTATATTGAAGAAGAAAGACCAGCTGTTTTTAAAACATGGATTTACTCGGTAAGGTTAATTAAGGTATTCAAGGGTAATTTACTAATGAAGAGGATTAACAGTTGTTGTCTTTAAACATTTGAAGGGAGGAACTAACGGGGAAAAAGTGTAACACCCCGCATTTTTAGGTATAATTAAAAATGAAATAAAATATATGAAAATATGCTTAGGATACGTAAATAATGGTGATGCATAAGGAGAATTAATTAATACATGGAAGAGAAGAAAAATTAGTTCGATAATGGCGTATGTTACGGAAAAGATAGTAAAATAAGGATAACTAATTCAAGAAACAGGAATTAGGTAAAATGGACATCACCATTGCGTTCCTCTTGAAAAAATACGCGAAATAGAGTCCAAGATTTCAAAAATCGGAGTCCGTATGACCAAGATATGGCCAAAACAAGATTCAGAATGTTTCGGTCAGCCCAGAACTGGGCAGGTCGACCCGGGGGACGACCTGGGGCCCAGGTCGACTGGGGAGTCGACCTGGGAGTCGACCTCCCCCCCCCCCAGGTCGACTGGGGAGTCGACCTGGGTGTCGACCTGGGGGTCGACCCCCCCTGGTCGAGCCAGGTCGGCCTGGGTGCACCTGGATGGGTTTTTGGGCTGTTTTGGTGAGTCTGTGACGAATTCTGACGGTTCTGATCTGTTTTAGGGTTTATCTAAAGGCCTAAAACAACTAACTACACCTATAAATAGATCCTAAGACCTAGCCTCCTCTACACACAATTCTATTCTGCTTCTTCTCTTCCTCTGTTCTAATAAAAATAAAAATGGCGTCGCTACTTTGCTTGAATCAAAACTAGAAGCTAATCAACATCAACCTAAGCAATTCAATTCAAATTTGAGATAAAAACTTCTGCAACAATTCTGCAACAACTAAAGTTCTTTCTTTAATCCAATCAAAGCAAGTACAGTTATTTTCTGCTATAAACGTTAATTCTGATTTTGACATGAATTGTGAATCTGAATCTGAGACTGTATATCTGTCAGATCTGTTTTTCTGTGACTGTTCTGTATCCCTTTTTGCTTCCTTTCTGTTTCTATAGGCAGGCTACCACGAGCCTGTGCCTAATCTCATAAGAGATTAACGTATGAACGCAAATTTTGGGACAAATAATGAATGATGCGAAATTTGACAAGGCTGATTTGAACATATGACTTTAGATCCGAGGCATAAAATATATTGACATATGACTTGGGATTAGATGCATGAATTTGACTGTAAACATGTAATTTATATATGTTGTATGCATTGTGTACATTGTACTTGTGTCATCTGTTGTTTAGGACCCATATTAGTCAGTAACCCTTTCTGGTATCAAAACTTTGACCCAACAGTAAGTAGGGTCCGGGCACGCTTACTGAACTAATTATAAGAGGTTCATTCTGATAATGGCGAGGGGTGTTGATGGTGCGTTCCAACCGGGTCATGTGCGTGCATGGATCCCGGTCTGCCTCTGAGGATGTAAGACGCCGTGACATCTGTAAATAGGTCTGTGCCAATTGGTTGTCACTTTAGGGAGTGATACACCCTACTATGGGGCCGACATAGGATATTTATGTATTAGGGAGCCGATCGCTTGGGGTAGGGTTTTAGGGTACACTTACTTCTGTCTGTTTCTGTTGGTACCGTCTGTTTCTGTTGGGTGGTAACACCTGTCTGTTTCTGTGTGGTACCGTCTGTTCGGGAGGTAAAGGCCCATTACTAGTGTACACCTAATTCAACATTCTGTTTCCATAACGATTAATCTGTTTCTGCTTCTGTCTGTCTCTGATCGGGTAGTAAAGGCCCATTATTAGCAATCTGTTTCTGTTAAATTATTCTGTACCCGTTTCTGTTTAGACATTAGGGCGGCACCTAATTCTGTTATACTAGTATTAGTGCAGAGAAGTGTAAAGCAATAGTTTATGTCATTCTGTTCTTCTGTTATATCTGCTACACCTGTTACAGTTATCTCTCATCCAGTTTTATGTTCATGTCATATTATTATTATCTGTTCATATGCTGAAAGTCACTGGACTTGCCAGACTTTATGTCTGACCCTTGTTGTTTCGCCTCTTTTCTTCCGTTTCTCCCCCCCAGGTTTTCTAAGGAGGGAATACTCTAGCTAGATCCGGATTTCTTCTGCTTGAAGTGCTTAAAGTATGGCTTGTCTTCTTCTGTGGGGATTATGATTTTAAACCATGCATTTTGAAGGCTTTTGTACAAGACTGATATTTTGTACTTGTATTCTGAGATTTGAAAGGATGTAACCATATTGATTTCTGTTTCCGTTGTAATAAAGTTAAAAATTTTCAAGTACTGTTTTATCTGTCTTGTAAGTTTCTGTTCTGTTTACTAAAATGCTCCACCAAAGTTAAGGCATTCCCTTTGTGAGTGACCTTAACGGAGGTGGGGTGTTACACTTGGTATCAGAGCTAAAGGTTACCAGATTAGATAAAAGTTTTTGAAAACTATTTTCAAAAAGGTTTTAAAAGGAAGTATTTTCAAAATTAAAGCTTATTTTGAAAAACATGATCCCCAAGGGCCATATATCTTTCTTTCAGTCCTTTTTGTATTGAACCTTTCCTTTTCCGTTTCAGCATGTCTAAAGCATCTGAGATACCAGAGGGTGTCCATGTACCCGGTTGGTTTCGTCAATATCTTGAGGCTAGTGGCTAGGATAGAAATAGGAAAATTTCTATAGTAGGTTTAATTTCTTTATCTGATTATGGAGTTAAGACTTTTTCTGATTCTGGTATTTTGATTTTGTAATCGATACTCTGCACTTTAATACTAGTATTATTTCTGAATTCCGCTGTAGGCTCAGACCCATAAGGGTTATTGCTCATCTGTTTGAGATCAAGGTTTGAGGGATATCTGTGTTAGGCGTCAAATATAACGCATATATTCTGAGTTTTTGTGGGATATGATTTTATCATGCTTAGCTTCCTAAGAATCATTAGGGAACCTGATTTGTATCAGTAGTCTGTAACTATCTGAATAATTCTGATTTCCAGTTTTGACATTGTCTAAAGAAGGTAATCCTCTGAGTGTCAATCTGATATTGATTTCGGTCTTTGGGGTTGATACTTAGGGAAATTATTTTCTCAACCAATGTCTAATGGGAACCAAGTCTTTGTTCTATCTGTACTCGCTTCCATCACTAGACTCTATCCTATCGATCGAGTGTTCAACTTATAGATAGGAATCCTAATGGGTGTAAACATGTGTTTGAGACATGTTATGTTTGATGGTTGCAAGTGGATGCAAGTGGTTGCTAGTGGTTGCTCGTGGACGCATATACACACACTAGGCACTAGATCGGCTCGAAAACACTCTCATATTGCATATGGATGTGTGAGCATTTTCAATTTTTGTGAATGCAAATTGATCGACTCAGCACATGGATGTTGCATATGACTGAATGGTTGTGCACTCATATAGAAATGATATGTATCGAGTAGGAAAATTGCATACATGTTGGACTCATGGCACTAGCATAATTCGCATTAAGGAGGTCAACTGAATCAGTGGACCGCCTGATCTTTGCATTAGACAAGGAACATATACACACACTTCTTGCATATGTTCATACAACATTAGAAATCTCTTAAGGACAATGAATGCCTGTGATTGGTGATTGAGTAGATGGATGATTGGATGGTAGGACACATTCTTCTTAACTTGAAGATTTCGGGGACGAAATCCTTTAAGGAGGGGAGAATGTAACACCCCGCATTTTTAGGTATAATTAAAAATGAAATAAAATATATGAAAATATGCTTAGGATACGTAAATAATGGTGATGCATAAGGAGAATTAATTAATACATGGAAGAGAAGAAAAATTAGTTCGATAATGGCGTATGTTACGGAAAAGATAGTAAAATAAGGATAACTAATTCAAGAAACAGGAATTAGGTATAATGGACATCACTATTGCGTTCCTCTCGAAAAAATACGCGAAATAGAGTCCGACTTTTCGAAAATCGGAGTCCGTATGACCAAGATATGGCCAAAACAAGATTCAGAAGGTTTCGGTCAGCCCAGAACTGGGCAGGTCGACCCGGGGGACGACCTGGGGCCCAGGTCGACTGGGGAGTCGACCTGGGAGTCGACCTCCCCCCCCCCCCCCCCAGGTCGACTGGGGAGTCGACCTGGGTGTCGACCTGGGGGTCGACCCCCCCTGGTCGAGCCAGGTCGGCCTGGGTGCACCTGGATGGGTTTTTGGGCTGTTTTGGTGAGTCTGTGACGAATTCTGATGGTTCTGATCTGTTTTAGGGTTTATCTAAAGGCCTAAAACAACTAACTACACCTATAAATAGATCCTAAGACCTAGCCTCCTCTACACACAATTCTATTCTGCTTCTTCTCTGCCTCTGTTCTAATAAAAATAAAAATGGCGTCGCTACTCTGCTAGAATCAAAACTAGAAGCTAATCAACATCAACCTAAGCAATTCAATTCAAATTTGAGATAAAAACTTCTGCAACAATTCTGCAACAACTAAAGTTCTTTCTTTAATCCAATCAAAGCAAGTACAGTTATTTTTCCGCTATAAACGTTAATTCTGATTTTGACATGAATTGTGAATCTGAATCTGAGACTGTATATCTGTCAGATCTGTTTTTCTGTGACTGTTCTGTATCCCTTTCTGCTTCCTTTCTGTTTCTATAGCCAGGCTACCACGAGCCTGTGCCTAATCTCATAAGAGATTAACGTATGAACGCAAATTTTGGGACAAATAATGAATGATGCGAAATTTGACAAGGCTGATTTGAACATATGACTTTAGATCCGAGGCATAAAATATATTGACATATGACTTGGGATTAGATGCATGAATTTGAATGTAAACATGTAATTTATACATGTTGTATGCATAGTGTACATTGTAATCTAGATCTGTAACTAATTAGAGAAATGAACATATGTTATTTAGATCTGTAATTAATTAGAAAAGTAAGCATATGTTATAAACTAGTTTTAAACCTATGCATATTCTGTGATAAAAGAAGAGAGGAACCATTGTAAGATTACTTATGATTTGAGACTTTGGACAAAATGCAGATAAAAGTCAAGATCTAATTTTTAGGAGATATAATTTAAAGATTTAGATTGTTGGGTATATTTTGCATAATGATTCATAAGTTGAAAGAAGAAGGATATGGAAACTTAGGTGTAAAGACTTACATTAATTAGGATATCTATTATTGTGATCACACCTAAATAGGGATTCTTGGATATATGGCATGCATTGAAATTAATGGTTATATTTGGTATAATTTATAGGTGAATCTACTGTAAAATGCTAGTTTAACAAAAATTGGAACATATGTTATATGTCCACATTCTGTGCTATGTAACTTTATGCAAACATGGAGTATATGTTCAACATGAAAATTATGTAGGCATATGAATTTAGGCCTAATTTATGACTAGGCAAGGCATGTAAATAGAACCTTTAGAAATATTAGATTTGCTAAATCTGCTAATTTGCCAAGTTGCCTAAACTGCTAGTTTTGTTATATTGCCTAGACTGCTAATTAGATTGAAATGCCAAATCTGTTAAATTTGTCTGTTGAGATGCCTAACCTGTTATATGCCAAAATCTGCTAAGTTGTTAAATCTGTTAAATCCGTTAAGTCATATAATCTGGAAAATCTGCTATCTGCTAAAATCTGTTATCTGCTGTGTTGATATAATCATCCTGTTATTGATATAATCTGAATTGGCATATATATATTGGGCGTGCGCATAAACGGTAAATTATTAATTAATTGGCCGCAAAGATAAACATGGCTAACTCGGGGTTAGAATGAGTTTACGGCGTAATTCTGCCCGGAACCGCCCGGCACATCCGGTGGCCACAAACAATAGGTTCTAATGTGAGAAGTTAGTCATAACCTGCTTAAGACACGAGGTTAGGTCTGGCTTGTGGCAGAAGTCTGCCCGGAACCGCCCGGCCCATCCAGCGGCCACAAGCTAACGACCTAATGTGAGAGGTCTGGGCATTAATAATCAATTAATGCAAATCTAAGATAAGAATGATGTCTAAAACGTATTGGGGAAAAATAGGGATAAACCAACGGGATTAATAGGTGTAGTAAACCCGTCCATGAATCTGTAGGCCCAATACAAAGTTAGACAAATCTGAAAAATCTGTACATCTGATTCGTTAGTCTGAAAACTTGTTAACTTAATTTGTGAACTAGTAAATCTGAATTCTGTATGTCTGAACTTGTAAACAAGTTAATCTGAAATCTGTTAGTCTGGGGACACAAGGTTAGGAGGGGAATTACTTGTGTCATCTGTTGTTTGGGACCCATATTAGTCAGTAACCCTTTCTGGTATCAAAACTTTGACCCAACAGTAAGTAGGGTCCGGGCACGCTTACTGAACTAATTATAAGAGGTTCATTCTGATAATGGCGAGGGGTGTTGATGGTGCGTTCCAATCGGTTCATGTGCATGCATGGATCTCGGTCTGCCTCTGAGGATGTAAGACGCCGTGACATCTGTAAATAGGTCTGTGCCAATTGATTGTCACTTTAGGGAGTGATACACCCTACTGTGGGGCCAACATAGGATATTTATGTATTAGGGAGCCGATCGCTTGGGGTAGGGTTTTAGGGTACACTTAGTTCTGTCTGTTTCTGTTGGTACCGTCTGTTTCTGTTGGGTGGTAACACCTGTCTGTTTCTGTGTGGTACCGTCTGTTCGGGAGGTAAAGGCCCATTACTAGTGTACACCTAATTCTACATTCTGTTTCCATAAGGATTAATCTGTTTCTGCTTCTGTCTGTCTCTGATCGGGTAGTAAAGGCCCATTATTAGCAATCTGTTTCTGTTAAATTATTCTGTACCCGTTTCTGTTTAGACATTAGGGTGGCACCTAATTCTGTTATACTAGTATTAGTGCAGAGAAGTGTAAAGCAATAGTTTATGTCATTCTGTTCTTCTGTTATATCTGCTACACCTGTTACAGTTATCTCTCATCCAGTTTTATGTTCATGTCATATTATTATTATCTGTTCATATGCTGAAAGTCACTGGACTTGCCAGACTTTATGTCTGACCCTTGTTGTTTCGCCTCTTTTCTTCCGTTTCCCCCCCCCCCCAGGTTTTCTTAGGAGGGAATACTCTAGCTAGATCCGGATTTCTTCTGCTTGAAGTGCTTAAAGTATGGCTTGTCTTCTTCTGTGGGGATTATGATTTTAAACCATGCATTTTGAAGGCTTTTGTACAAGACTGGTATTTTGTACTTGTATTCTGAGATTTGAAAGGATGTAACCATATTGATTTCTGTTTCCGTTGTAATAAAGTTAAAAAATTTCAAGTACTGTTTTATCTGTCTTGTAAGTTTCTGTTCTGTTTACTAAAATGCTCCACCAAAGTTAAGGCATTCCCTTTGTGAGTGACCTTAACGGAGGTGGGGTGTTACAAAAAGGGAGATGGTCAAAGACGATAATGTTTGATTGAGGAAGGTGTGAAATAGAGAGGAAGTCAGTTTTATGGTTACTGGAAGTATTGTTTTCTTTATGTGGGTGTTCTTCTGATAGTTGTTTCCCATAATTTTTGTGAGGAAGAACTGTTCAGATGGAAGCAAGAAAGGTGGGTTAGTTGGTGAAGCGAGTTTACAGGAGGGGTGGACTTAAGGCGTGATGGAGTAGAAGTAGTCGGCTATGGGAATAAATGAGGAGCAGGTTGAAGTTGGGGAAGAAGACATAATGGTGCGGGTTTTAACTAACATGGGCCGAGAATGGGACACCGCTCGTCACGTTGGGATCTTATGAATGCAGAGCACACGATAAAGCTTGTCTCCAGTCATGGGGAGTTCGTTTTAAATTCATGATAAAACAGATGGCTGGGATGATTGATCGTTAAACGTTATTTAACGATAACTGTCCAATGTGAGTAAAACTCACCAACTCTGAACAGTTTATAATTTCACGTTGTATTTTTAGAACTGTTAAATATTGGCTGATTGACTGTGTGTTGATTGTTTGATTGAACTGCTTGTCAGTTAGTTGAATTTCTATATTGATTCTGTTTAACAAAATATATCATATGGAACTGAAAGTGATGTTATCTATATTGTTTAACATTTGTGGATGCAGGCAAACAGGTCGGAAGAATCCAACTGGATTCCTCAACATTTATTTTACCGTTATTCACATATTTTGATATATGGTGTGATATATAATCTGCTGTTGATTATGTGTGTTTGGACGATATTTATCGTTGTTATATGGCGTGTTAAATACCATAAGAAATACCAGAATGTAGAAAAGGGATTTTCAAAGTATATTTTGAAAATAATTTATTTATATAAAATCAATGGATTTTATATTATAAAAGAAAAAGGATTTTTGAATAAAAGAAATATATTTGTAAATCAAATATAAGGGAATTATATTTGTAAATCAAATATAAAAGAAATATATTGGTAAATCAAAAATAAGGGAAAGAATTTGTTAAACAGATATAGAGGGAAATATTTGTAAAACAAATATAAACGAAAATATTTGTCAAACAAATAGAAAGAGAAAGATTTGTAACCCATTTACAAATAAATTAGAATTATAAAGGAAATATTTGTAGAACATTTACAAATAGATTAAAAGGGATTATTTATTTATTTAGGGAATAAATAGAATTAGAATAAAAGAATATTTATTTGAGAAATATATATAGAATAAAGGAAATATTTATTTAGAAAATAAATACGATATTATAAAAGGAGTTAGAATTAATCAGTTAGAGTTAACCAGTTAGAGGTAATCAAATAGAGTTAAAGATATAGAGTTAAGCAAAATTAGAAACTGACTAGAGATTAGTAAATTGAATGGTTTTCTAAGTGTCTATCTGATGTTGGTTTTGGCCTTCGGGATTTATACTTAGGGAATTGTTCTCATACTAGTTTATAGTCAGGGACTGATAGTTGTAGAAGAGTAGTGATAGGTAATTAAGCCTTGGGAATATTTTCCAGTGTTAATAACGTGTATTTTCTAAACATAGAAAATGAGGATATATATATGTATGGTTGATGATTTGATCGATATAATTTCCATTTGGAAATGATATCGTTGTTTGCACACGTGTTTTTCTTTGATAGTTAAATCATAGACTATCGAAGTTTTGACCATTTTACGTTGTTAATATGGAGAGACCGGTTGGATTATTATCCAAAGAACCACTATGTATTGGCATAAGCATTGCGAATCATATATGCCAAATATAATTGAAGACGGAGTAAAGTGCAAGGGCTATTGTATAAGTCTTAGATAACAGTGCCTAAGATGGATATACTGAATAGTGCCTTCGGTTTGTCCAGTCCCAGGACAACTTGTATGGACGAAGGTCTGACAAAGCATATCTGGTAGATCACGTAAGTTGATCATTTCAAACGTATTTACGTTGGTGGCGGAGGAATTCGTTTCTCTTAGCTTTATACCCGTGGTATTTTTGGATAAGTCAATTTGTGATTTGGCAGGTATGACGATGTGACATTCTAAGTGAATGAAGATGTGGCGTGTAAAAGATAAGCGTAGCTTCTAGCCTCACATCCGGTAAATGACAGAAATCGGGCAGGTAGCATGGCTATGTAGGTCGCACCTATTAGGGTGTATAATCACCTGATCCAGAGTTTCATTTATTTCCAAAATCTATTGTTGATGCTGTCCCATTCGGGAAACGGTTGCTGATCCTAACCGTTGGTGATATACATTCGATACACTCAAGCGAAATGAGTGGTCGGTCATGTGTGGCCGGATTGCAAGATGTTCTTGTTGAACCCAGTGTATTCCTCTCTAGAGGTACACTAGCGAAAGGTGGTTCCATACCTTGTCATAGTTGGAAATCCATTACCCAATACGTGCTTGCGGTTTTGATTGTATACTATATATGTAGAATGTGAGATGAAAGCGTTTCTGCAAGATGATTATTATATTGTGGTTGATAGACATTATTATAATATCAAAAGGTTTTGATATAAAGATAATTTGGATTATCATAAGGGAAAAACCTGTTCCGTTATACGACGTGGTCTTATGAGATATCATATATCTGTTAAACTGTGTTAAACTATTTTACTCACACCAGTCCCGTGACTGACCCAGAGTTTACTTTGTTGTTTTCCCTAAACTCTTGGGTGCCTAAATTTGTACGGGCAGTCAAGAAGTCGGGATTTACAGATATACTTGGAGAGCTTGGAGCAGGAGGCTTCAAGATCATATAGCTATTGTTTATTTCCGCTGTGTTGTAAGTGTTGTACTCTGATAAGTGCTATTGTATACATAACTGTTTTATTTCAAAGTTATGTTATATTTTATTTGTTCCGCTGTGAGATTCGTTTTACTCTGATGATGTAAGTTCTTCTTTTTCTTCTTCTATTCTAAGTTTCTATCTTATCTATCCTCACCCTCTAATTTCTTTCATTAATTACCGGGATTTTTTCGATGTTTGGTTAGTCGACATCGAGTTTATGTCGATAACCAAAGTCGCTAAAAATCCGGGTCATTACAGTTGGTATCAGAGCTTAAGTTAAGTGATTTACCTTGGCTCTGTGGCGTGACTCGGTAGAGATAGGGTTAGTAACACCCTAGATTGAGTTTGAGTGTATATATACGAGTACGTATTTGTATTTGATATAAAAATTGTATTATATTGTAGGGATTTATCAGTTGAGTTGTTTATGAGTTCTGGTCGATCAGTTTGATCCACTGTATCGGTAGGAGTAAATAAACACTTGAATACGATGGACCGACACAGCATGGATATGTGATATATTATCATATATAGGATGTGTTGGTAGTAATTTTAATCAGATAAGATTATAAAATGTGAAATGGTTATATATAACCAATCAGAATTTATACAAGTGAATTATATAAAATTGAAATGAATTAAATCTGAATTTAGATCAGAATTGGAATTTAAAATCCCAGAAATGGGAAAGGTGTTTGTAAATGAATTTGGATTTAATATATGTGAATTTTAAGATCCTGGGAGATTTTAAATTTGTTTAAAACATTGTAAAAGGATATTTGGAATTGATTTCAAGGTGTAAATGTGTAAAAATGGGTTTTGAAAATGATAGTATTGAACTCACTTCGGTAGCTGGAAAATAGATTCCGATGTTGATCATGACATCATCGGTGTTCATTTTCGAGTATGTAAGTGACAGACTACTACCAAGGATTTTGTTTTGAATTTGTTTTGGGAAAACAAGTTGTGTTGAATTTCAAAAAGGAAAACTTGATTTTTGAAAGAGGTAAACTGTTTAAAAAAACTTCCAGGAAGAAAAGGTTGTTTGAATTTAAACAAATTAAAGTAAAATTTGTAAAATCCAATAGAATTAGGATTGAATTAAAAGCCAGTAGGTGAAAATCATTAGAAATAGATTAGTGTCAAGTAGAATTAGACTTGATTAGAGATAATCTGGAATTATATTAGACTGGTGAGTTATGGATTTGAAATCAAGAATAGTGCTTGAGTTTGAAATGAAATTCGACTTAGGTATAAGCGAATGGTTGTGTTAAAGATAAATTGATTTGAGATCAAGTTGGAATTGCATTGGTATATGTTGAATTGATGACAGGTGAAGTGATAAAGTTGATATACCCGACAAAAAGGTACAAGTTAAATTTGATATAAGCATGAGATTTATGAGCCGAATTGGCAAGCCGCTTGACTGTTTGATTTTCTTTTGGGTTGGAGAAGGCCTAGAGAGGCGAGTTGTGGTTTTACCGATAGGGCTGTACAAAGGAGGTTATGGCGAAATTTTCCGAAAATTTAAAGTGTTAGAAATTTTTTAGAATTTTTGAAAATTTTAGTTAGTCGAAAGGAATTAATATTCTAGTCGATATTAATTGGTTCAAAGAAACAAGATAAGGGGTAAACCGATAAGCTTTTACCAAATAAATAGGGTCGTCCTCTAACTTAGCAATTTCGAGGACGAAATTATTTTATGTAGGGAAGAATGTAATGACCCGCATTATCAGAGGTATTATAATTAATTTATTTAATTATATAAATAGTGATTTAAGGAATTAAATCACCATTAATTAAATTATAGTTAATATTTAATTAAATTAAATAATAGAATAATATATTTAATTCAGAAATAATCAAAATATTGGAAATCACAATATTCTGTGAACGGGGTCGTCCCTAGGATTTAATTCAGCTTAGAGTTGAATTATATTGACGAATATATTCAATCGACGTCAGTTTGAAAGTAGAATTATAATATAATTAAAATAGAGCGCGTAACGACGCGGCAGTTCGCTATTTGGCGATTCGAACTTCAATTGAGTATACAGGGTTCGTTTTAAATCGGATTTCTATGAAACAAGAAACGTGTGGAGCTGGTGGAGTATATCTTTCTAGTGGAAGAGAAATATCGGGATTTCGTCGTGTAGATTTTGAGTTATGTCCAAATCAAATTCTCAAAAATGCAGCGCCCTGACCATAACGATTTAATTATATTTTATATAAGGATTTAAATAGAAATCAAACATCGATATAACTCTGACGATGTGATATCGAGTTGTAAATCCATATAGGAATATTCTGGAGCTGTATGATATTCCACTGTGAATATAGACGTTAATATTTATTTTTAAATATTAAATTCAATTATATTTAAATATATTTTTATATATATATATAGGCTATTCAGAGCTTTAAAAATAGCCGGTTTTGCAAACGAAGTCGGAATTCGACGAAACTAATTTTGTTGGGTCCGCAAGGTTAAATTATTGCTAGATGTCAAGTTTCGTGATTTTTAGAGTCACTGTGTGGCCGTACGGATTTTTAGAGTGAAAAATAGTCGATATTCTAACGGTTAAAAATACGCTGTATGAGCATACGAAGTCGGATCTCGACAAAACCAGTTTCGTTGGGACCGTAATGTTGAACTCTAGCAGTAGGTCCAGTTTGGTGATTTTTGGATATCATGTGTGGTCATACGGATTTCAGATGTCAAGTACAAATAGCAAAACAATAAATACTGATTAAAATAATAATTTAAATTCCCCTATAAATATACTCCATCCAAACCCTCATAACCCTAACTTTCCATTTATCTGGTCAATGATCTTTGAGCCGCCACCCCCAAATTTAAAACGAGAGTTTCAGAAAATCACGATAATTCAAAACCTTGACGAAATCGATCCCTATATGATTCGTAGCCTCCATGAAGTTCGAACTCCAATCTGGTCTCAGCTTCAAAGAGTTCGACGCATTCCTCACCTGCTGTGTTTTTACACGGTGACCTAGGGTTGAGGAGGAGCACGACTGCGTGATGTCAGGGGATCATCTGAGGTCGGCGTGGTGTCTAGCATCATAAAGCGCGGGTTCTGGCCAAGTCCGCTTGGTGTTGAAGAGCTTACTGTTGCGTTTTGATTGAGGAATTCAAATTCTAGCTCGAGGGTGTAGTCGTGTATGGGATGAGCTGTTGGAGTGGTCAGCGTTGCTCATGGTGTGGACGATGGACCGTGGAAAGAGGGATGTGAGGCAGATGATAGCATTGAGGGGTCGGACTGTATATTGAAGAAGAAGGATCAGTTGTTTTTAAAACATGGATTTACTCGGTAAGGTTAATTAAGGTATTCAAGGGTAATTTACTAATGAAGAGGATTAACAGTTGTTATCTTTAAACATTTGAAGGGTGGAACTAACGGGGAAAAAGGGAGATGGTCAAGGACGATAATGTTTGATTGAGGAAGTTGTGAAATAGAGAGGAAGTCAGTTTTTTGGTTACTGGAAGTATTGTTTTCTTTATGTAGGTGTTCTTCTGATAGTTGTTTCCCATAATTTTTGTGAGGAAGAACTGTTGAGATGGAAGCAAGAAAGGTGGGTTAGTTGGTGAAGCGAGTTTACAGGAGGGGTGGACTTAAGGCGTGATGGAGTAAAAGTAGTCGGCTATGGGAATAAACGAGGAGCAGGTTGAAGTTGGTAAGGGAAGACATAACTGTGCGGGTTTTAACTGACATGGGCCGAGAATGGGACACCGCTCGTCACGTTGGGATCATATGAATGCAGAGCACACGATAAAGCTTGTCTCCAGTCATGGGGAGTTCGTTTTAAATTCATGATAAAACAGATGGCTGTGACGATTGATCGTTAAACGTTATTTAACGATAACTATCCAATGTGAGTAAAACTCACCAACTCTGAACAGTTTATAATTTCACGTATTTTTAGAACTGTTAAATATTGGCTGATTGACTGTGTGTTGATTGTTTGATTTAACTGCTAGTCAGTTAGTTGAATTTCAACGTTGATTCTGTTTAACAGAATATATCATATGGAACTGAAAGTAATGTTATCTATATTGTTTAACATCTGTGGATGCAGGCAAACAGGTCGGAGGAATCCAACTGGATTCCTCAACATTTATTTTACTGTTATTCACATATTTTGATATATGGTGTGATATATAATCCGTTGTTGATTATGTGTGTTTGGACGATATTTATCGTTGTTATATGGCATGTTAAATACCAAAAGAAATACCAGAATGTAGAAAACGGATTTTCAAAGTATATTTTGCAAATAATTTATTTATATAAAATCAATGGATTTTGAATAAAAGAAATATATTTGTAAATCAAATATAAGGGAATTATATTTGTAAATAAAATATAAAAGAAATATATTGGTAAATCAAAAATAAGGGAAAGAATTTGTTAAACAGATATAGAGGGAAATATTTGTAAAACAAATATAAAGGAAAATATTTGCCAAACAAATAGAAAGAGAAATATTTGTAAACCATTTACAAATAAAATAGAATTATAAAGGAAATATTTGTAGAACATTTACAAATAGATTAAAAGGGATTATTTATTTATTTAGGGAATAAATAGAATTAGAATAAAGGAATATTTATTTGAGAAATATATATAGAATAAAGGAAATATTTATTTAGAAAATAAATACGATATTATAAAAGGAGTTAGAATTAATCAGTTAGAGTTAACCAGTTAGAGGTAATCAAATAGAGTTAAAGATATAGAGTTAAGCAAAATTAGAAACTAACTAGAGATTAGTAAATTGAATGGTTTTCTAAGTGTCTATCTGATGTTGGTTTCGGCCTTCGGGATTTATACTTAGGGAATTGTTCTCATACTAGTTTATAGTCAGGGACTGATAGTTGTGGAAGAGTAGTGATACGTAATTAAGCCTTGGGAATATTTTCCAGTGTTAATAACGTGTATTTTCTAAACATAGAAAATGAGGATATATATATATATGGTTGATGATTTGATCGATATAATTTCCATTTGGAAATAATATCGTTGTTTGCACACGTGTTTTTTTTTATAGTTAAATCACAGACTATCGAAGTTTTGACCATTTTACGTTGTTAATATGGAGAGACCGGTTGGATTATTATCCAAAGAACCACTATGTATTGGCATAAGCGCTGCGAATCATATATGCCAAAGATAATTAAAGATGGAGTAAAGTGCAAGGGCTATTGTATAAGTCTTAGATAACAGTGCCTAAGATGGATATACTGAATAGTGCCTTCGGTTTGTCCAGTCCCAGGACAACTTGTATGGACGAAGGTCTGATAGAGCATATCTGGTAGATCACGTAAGTTGATCTTTTCAAACGTATTTATGTTGGTGGCAGACGAATTCATTTCTCTTAGCTTTATACCCGTGGTATTTTTGGATAAGTCAATTTGTGATTTGGCGGGTATGACGATGTGACATACCAAGTGAATGAAGATGTGGCGTGTAAAAGATAAGCGTAGCTTCTAGCCTCACATCCGGTAAATGACAGAAATCGGGCAGGTAGCATGGTTATGTAGGTCGCACCTATTAGGGTGTATAATCACCTGATCTAGAGTTTCATTTATTTCCAAAATCTATTGTTGATGTTGTCCCATTCGGGAAACGATTGCTGATCCCAACCGTTGGTGATATACATTCGATACACTCAAGCGAAATGAGTGGTCGGTCATGTGTGGCCGGGTTGCAAGATGTTCTTGTTGAACCCAGTGTATTCCTCTCTAGAGGTACACTAGCGAAAGGTGGTTCCATACCTTGTCATAGTTGGAAATCCATTACCCAATACGTGCTAGCGGTTTTGATTGTATACTATATATGTAGAACGTGAGATGAAAGCGTTTTTGCTAGATGATTATTATATTGTGGTTGATAGACATTATTATAATATCAAAAGGTTTTGATATAAAGATAATTTGGATTCTCATAAGGGAAAAACCCGTTCCGTTATACGGCGTGGTCTTATGAGATATCATATATCTGTTAAACTGTGTTAAACTATTTTACTCACACCAGTCCCATGACTGACCCGAAGTTTACTTTGTTGTTTTCCCTAAACTCTTGGGTGCCTAAATTTGTACGGGCAGTCAAGAAGTCGGGATTTACAGATATACTTGGAGAGCTTGGAGCAGGAGGCTTCAAGATCATATAGCTATTGTTTATTTCCGCTGTGTTGTATGTGTTGTACTCTGATAAATGCTATTGTATACATAACTGTTTTATTTCAAAGTTATCTTATATTTTATTCGTTCCGCTGTGAGATTCGTTTTACTCTGATGATGTAAGTTCTTCTTTTCTTCTTCTATTCTAAGTTTCTATCTTATATATCCTCACCCTCTAATTTCTTTCATTAATTACCGGGATTTTTTCGATTTTGGTTAGTCGACATCGAGTTTATGTCGATAACCAAAGTCGCTAAAAATCCGGGTCATTACATTAACTAAAACACTTAACCAATTCAACATGTTAATTAAACTGATGGGTGTGGTTAGGTAAATACAGACACTTAACCACTTAACATGTTTGACTATAAAACCCTAGTAATGGGGACCCATTTCAGCAGTAACCCAATTAGGTATCATGGTACCCTGAAACTAGGCAGGGTGGGGCACGATTACTGGGCTGATTGTAAGCGGTCAAAAGCGACGGCGGTGGGTGCAAAAGTGTGGGTTCTAACGGAGTGTGGATTCTAACGGAGTGTGGGTGTGCACACACTTCGGAGCAAACAAACAGGGCACTGGGGGCACCAGTAGTATAACCTATGCATTCTAAGGATTGTGCCGGGTCGCCACCATGGGACTTGATACACCCCATGGTGGGGCCAACATAGGCATCTATAATATTTGAGGGCCATAAGACACAGATGATTATGCAAGTAGGAGCCGATCTTTAGAAAGGGGATCACTTCACCCCGATCATGGGGTGCCAGTTGAGACAATGCAAGTAGGTGCAGAGATTTAGTGTGGGGTGCGATAGTATATTCGATTCAAACTGCTTTACCTTAGTTTATGGTACTTTCCTATTTCCAGTTTATACTTATCATGTCCTTTTTCTTATTCTCATACTGAAGAGTCACTAGACTTATCAGGCTTTATGTCTGACCCTATTTTCTTTCGTCTTCTTTTCTTCCGTTCCCCCCCCCCCCAGGTCCATAGGGAGGAAACAACCCAGATTAATCAGACTCTTTGCAAGCTTCAAGATAATAGATGTACGGTTTGGACTCTCATTCCTTGGCTATGGCTGTTGGACACATTCTATGGGTATTTATGCAGTATTAATTATGTTTTTATGCTTCTTTATTTAATAACCAAGACAGAAATGATGATGTAATAGTTTGGAAGTTATTATGTGGCTGTTATGGAAATGTTTTGTATGAACTCGTATTTATGAAATAAAAAGTCTGTTTGTTTTCCGCTGCTTATATATATATATATGTGTTTATATATCTGTCTTGTGTTTATCTGTGACTTTAACTTAAAAACCTCCACCAAAGTTAAGGCATTCCCTTTGTGAGTGACCTTAATGGAGGGTGGGGTGTTTCATACCATTACTGAAAACTCGAAGGCATTGTTCCTCCTTAACTCACCACCGAATCATACAAAACCACCACTGCCGACCTCCTCTTGTCGAAGGCTCCACCCCTATACCATCAAAGCTACTCTCGCACCCCTAGAAACAAACGCATCGAGCAGCGTTTCTGCTTGCCCCAGCACCCGACTGATCTTTCTTTTGGACACTGATCTCTCCACCTTGGCTCAATTAAAATCCACGGATAAATTACCATTCTACTCCTCTTCCATTCCCTTACGTCTCCACGCCATTTTGATCGAACTCGGTCGTATCACCCGAATTCCGTTCTATACGTATTCTCGCAAGAACTAGACATCGCACGACCTCTTTTTTCTCGAAATCACCCGAACACTTCAGGCGAGCTGCTAAATCCCATCAAAAATCCCAATCCAATACTTAAACACAGATTGATGCTTTGTATACCACAAATTATCAAACCCTAATCTCACACTGTGATTTTCAAACGCCAGGAAAAAGTGTCGAGCTTCACAATTTGCATACCAGAATAAACTTCTTCTTATGGTGGACACAAACATATATATATATATATATATATATATATATATATATATTTCAGAATTTATAAGGTTTTATATGATTTGATATGAATTTGTGAAGATCAAATAATTTACTGGAAAAAAAAGACTTGCGGCGGAAATAGTTTTGACCAGAGAAATGAGAAGTAATGGTTAGGATAATTTGTGCTGTATTTATAGGGTAGATTGGATTACTCAAGAAGCTTGATATATATTTTTATATTAATTTATATTCGATAATTAACTCAATTTATCACTTTAAAAATTGCTATGATCACATACAATATCCAAATTCGACAAAAATGGACATACAACTACAGTTCGACATCACAGACCTAACGAAACTTGTTTCGTCGAATTCCGAATCCGTTAGCTCACACAACGTATTTGTTAAGTCAATTTATCAACTGTTTTTCACATTTAAATTTCGCACGGCCACATACTGACTCCAAAAATCACGAAAATTGAAATCTAACAATAATTTAATATTCCAAATCCAACAAAATAAATTTAGTCGAAAACGGAGGTCGTTTGCAAAAACTGCTATTTTCTAAGGCCTAAATAAACCAATTTAAATATTAGTATATTTAAAACAATTAAATTTAATATTAATGAATTAATATTATTGTATATATCCCCATAGAATATCATACAGCTCCAAAATACACATCTACATTTATAACACCATATTTCAAATCCAGGATAATCGATATTCAATATATAAAATAAAAATCCTTTTATTATATAAATAATCGTTATAAATTGTAAACGAATTCCATGGCGACTTTCTAGAAATTTGATTTGGACAAAACACACAATCTACCCAACGAAATCTCAATCTTTCTCTTCCTTTAGAAAAATGTAGTTCACCATATCTGAACGTTTCTTGTTTCACATAAATCTGACTTAAAACGGATTTTGTATATTCATTTAAAGTTCGAATCACGAAATTACGAACTACCACGATATTACGGGTTCAATTTAAATTATATTATAAATAATACTAACTAAAGACATTTATTGAATAGATTTGTTATTATAATTCGAATCTAAACTCAACCAAATTTCTTACACTATCCAATTCACACAAAATTGTCAATTCAACTTAATTCCCATTTTTCGAAACTAAATATATTATTCAATTATTTATTAATAAAATATTCAATATAATTTAATTCAAGTCATTTAAAATTACCAAACCTTTATTTAAATATTTAAATTAATTAATTATAAAACCGTTAAAAATACGGGACGTTACATTGTTCTCCCCTTAAAAAAAATTCATCCCCGAAATTACTAAGGTAGAAAACCAACCTTATCAATTGGGTTAAAAATTATTTGTTTACTTAACTTCAATTTCAAGCGAACCAATTTATTTCAGTTAAAATATTAATTTATTCTTATCAACGAAAATTTTCAAAAATCCTGAAAATTTTCTAACATCTTAAATTTTTGAAAAATTTCGCCAGCGTCTCCTTTGTACGACTCAATCAGTACAACTACAACTCGCCTCTCCTCTCTAGGCCTTCTCCAATCCAAAAGAAAATCAAATAGCCAAGCGGCTTGCCAAATAGGCTCATAAAATTACCAAACTCATATAAAAATAAACTTGTACCTTTTTGTCGGGCATATCATTATATCCTTTCATTTTGCTACCAATTTAGCATGTACCAAAGTCATTCCAATCAATCTCCAATCATCCGTCCTCAAATCTAATCATCTATACCCAATCCAAATCTCATTCTCAACTCAAATTCCATTACCAATTTCAACTCTTGCTTACCAGTCCAATATACTTAACCAAATTGAGTTTCACTCTACAAAATTTATTAACTAATTAATTTCTCTTATTAATTATCTTTATCTCATAATTCATTCTGGTTTTTATTTTAACCATCATTCCTTTTTAATTCAAACAAATCTATCCTTGGAAATTTTAAACAGTTTAGCTTTTCTAAAACCAGATATCCCTTTTCAGGATTCAAAACAACTTATTTCCTCAAAACAATTCAAAAACAAAATCTTTGGTAGTAATCTGTCACTTAGAAACTCGAAAATGAACACCGATGATGCCCGGATCATCATCGAAATTATTTTCCAGTGACCGAAGTGAGTTCAATACTATATCACTTTTCAAAACTCATATTCTTAAATACCTCTTTTTGAAATCAATTTCAAAATACCATTCACAACGCTTGTAAAACAATTTAAAATCTCTCAGGATTTTAAAATTTCCTTATATTTAACTCAAATCCATTTACAAAGACTTTTCCAAGTGTCCAAAGTTTTTAATTCCAATTCTGATTTTAACTTCAGATTTAATCCATTTGATTTCATATACTACACTTATATAAATCAGGATTGGCTATTTACATAACCATTTTACTTTTATATTCTCATTTGATTATAATAACAACCAACACATCCTATATATGATAATAATTCCAGGATATACATTTCTTTTATATCAAAATATATTTTGGGTAAAATTATTTCATTTACCTTTTTTCCAAAATATACAGTGTCGGTTCATCGTACTCGAGTGTTTATAAACCCTTACCGATATAGTGGATCAAACTGATTGACCAGAACTCATAAACAACTTAACCAATAAATCTCCACAATATAAAACAATATTTATAAAATCTACAAATATGTTCTCTCGTATTTATACATTCAACTCAATCTAGGGCAACACTTACCCCATCTTTATTGAGTTACGCCACAGAGCCAAGGTAATCACTTAACCTTCACTTCTGATACCACTGTAACGAACTGGGATTTTCGACCTAGAAAATTAACATAAAACCCATGCCAATTACTCAGGCATTGAACATTCCATATCATTAATAGAAAGAAGTTAGAGGGTGAGAATAGATAAGAGAGAAAATTGGAAAAGAGGAAGAAGAACATAACAACAAAATCAAAGTAACACGAATCTCACAGCGAATGAATAAAATATATTATATAACATAACTTTGAAATAAAATCAGTATTTGTATACAATACCATTATCGAAGTACAACACTTACAACACAATGGAAATAAACAATAGCTATAAAATCCTGAAGCCTCCTGCTCCATCTCTCCAACTATATTTATAAAATCCCGACTACTTGACTGCCCGTACAAAATTGGGCACCCAAGGTTTAGGGAAAACAAAACAAAATAAACTCTGGGTCAGTCATGTGATTGGTGTGAGTAAACTCCAACCATTTGTTTAACTTTTAAAATCATTTTAAAAGAATAATCATAAGACCAATCTACACATAACACGGATGTTTGTTACCTTACGATAGCCCAAAACATTCCTTTAAAATCAATACTCTTCTGATATTATAATAATGCCTAAATCAAATAAATAACAATCTAGTGGAACACTTTCCTCTCACGTTCCATATATATAATACAGAATCAAAAATCGCATGCGCTTATTTGGTAATGGATTCCAACTGGCAAGGTACGGGACCACCTTCCGATAGTGTATCTCTAGAGAGGAATACACCAAGTTCAATAAGAACATCTTGCAACCCAGGATAAACATGACCGGTCATTCATTTCGCTTGAGTATACCGAATGTATTATCACCAACAATTGGGATCATCATCAAAATAGGTTAAAGAAGTAAATGAAATTTCTCTAGATCACGTGACAATACACCCTAATTGGGAGCTACCTACTTAGCCATGCGACCTACCCGATTTCATATCATTTCTCGGTTGTGAGGCTAGAGGCTATAACATATCTTTTCGACAGATCACATATTTTATTCACTTTGAATGCCACATCGTCATACCCGCCAAATTACAAATTGATTTCTCCAAAAATACCATAGGTATACAGCTAAAAGAAGCGAATTTCTCCACTACCAAAAGTAAGTATGTTTGAAGATATATACTTACGTAATCTATTAAATATACTCTATCTGACATTCTTCCATACAGGTTGTCCTGGGACTGGACAAACCGAAGGCACTATTCTGTAAACCCATCTTAAGCAATTTCTACCTAAGATTTGCCAGAACAACCCTTGCATAAACTCTGTCTTCAATTTTCTTCATCATATTTGATTCGAAATGATGATGCCCATACAGAGTGGTTTTTCAGATAATAAATCTGATCCCGGTCTCTCCGTAATGACAAGGGAAAAATGGTCAAAGCTTTGATAGTCGGTTATTTAATTATCAAAGGAAAACATCCTTACACACAACGATCTTATTTCCAGATGGAAATTTTATGGATCGATCATCAATCAACATTTTCCCTTTTTAAATTAATTTATTCATTTCCCTATTTCCCATTTCCATATATACATAAATTCTTATTTTCTAAATTTAGAAAATATATGTTATTAACATTGGAAAACATTTCCATTTCTTATTCACGTATCACTATCTTCCCACGTCTATCCATCACTAAATGTAAACCAGTAAGAGAACAATTCCTTGAATATAAACCCCGAAGGCCGAAACCAACATCACATTGATATCCAGAAAACCATTCGGCTTAACTGATCTCCAGTCAGTTTCTAATTTCCTTAACTCCATTTAAATCTTCTTATCAAATCATTACTACGCAACTCTCGCAGTTTATGAATCCAATTCTTTAATGAAAAACGTTAGTTATAACGAAAGCTTTAAAATCCCTACTTCCGAAATATCTAACTTTAAATGAAACTATTGTACCTTAATTTAAATAAATAAATAAATGATTTATTAGATAAATAAATCTTGATTTAAAAACGTGAAAGTAAATAGTACTTTCCTACATCTGATATAGTCGAATCCTAATGTATAATTCTCTCTCGAATAATCTCTATTCGATAACTCTCTTTCGAGTAAACTATATTCGATAACTCTTTTCCGAATAAACTCTATTCGATAACTCCCTTTCGAATAAACTATATTTGATAATCTCTCTTTCGAATAAACTATATTCGATAATCACTCTTTCGAATAAACTATATTCGATATTACGTTACGAACTCTAGCATATTTTCCCCTTTTGAGTCAACTCAATTTCCAAATTCATTTTTGAATTTAGTACTTCCCAACAATTACGAATTTCCTTTTATAAATGTTTAAATTCTGCAAAACGTTTGCTTTTAAATCATTATTCATTTTAAAATGTGAATATTATTCCTTTACAGAAAACTGGACTCGTGTTATCAAATCAAAACTTGATTTCATAATTTAAATACTAACACAGGTTTAAACTCGAATTATCGAGTCATTTTATAAGTTCTTATTCATATTCCATTTTATTTATCAAATCTCATTTACATGTCAACTTCATAGTTGATTTTATTTAATAAGTCTGTAATTCTCTATCACCTTTTATATTCAATTATAAAATATCGGTTTGAAACCGAATATTAATTATCATGTCAAATCCCTATTTATTCAGTATATATTTTTTTAAATAAATTATTTTATAACATTTGGCCTAGTCGAATTCTAATTACAAATCTTTATGGGTTTTATTTAATCCTTTTCACATTTCGAACATCGAAACAAATTCCATCGTTTCCTTTTTAAAACAACTCGATATTTCCCGTTTTAAATTCACTGCTGAATTCACAATCCAAATTATCCACTGATGATTATTTTTATTTTATTTATAAGAATTGTTTATAATTCACACTACTTGTTTCTGTTATTAAACAAGTAATTTATTTCTAGCCCATTTGAAATTCCATTTCTATTTTTAAAATAGATTCTCCCTTTTCAAATTCATATTCCATCCTTTATAATTCTCTTTTAAATGTTAAATTTACATTCCATTTTCAAATATCAGTGTTAAAACCGATTTTTCACTTCTTTATATAAATTCAGACTTATATTTTCATTTATCCAATGATAGATTTTTCCTTAATTTATAAACATCGGTTATAAATTATTCTTCTCAATTTATCTGTTGAAAACAGATTTCAATTAATTATTTACTTTAAATAAATTTTACCATAATTCTTTTATAACGAGCAATTCCCTTTATAAATATTCTATAAATTTCCCAAATATTATATTTACTCCATATACTCTACTCATTTATTTACCTCTTACTACCTTCATTTAGTATTTATACCAAATCGGCCTTTTAAAACTTCCATGTAACTATTAATAATTTCTATACATAAGTTCTTATTAAATTTCCAAAATAATTCCTTTTTATAAAATCCATTGATTTTATATAAACATTTTATTTTCAATATACACTTTTGAAAATTCCCTTTATACATTCCAGTAGTTCTTATGGTATTTAAAATACCAAATAAGAAGACCAGTGTCATCATAATCAATCACAGATTATATATGACATCATATATCACAATATATGAAAAACAGTATTATAAATATTGAGGAATCCAGTCGGATCCCTCCAACCTGTTTCCTTGCATCCACAGATGTTAAACAATATAAATAACATCAATTTCATTTCAATATGAAATATTCTGGTAAACAGAATCAAAATTTGATTAATATATATATATATATCATTCTCTATGTTCTCAACCAATTAATTAGCAGTTCATATAAATAGTCAACTCACAGCAGTCAACCATCATTTATCAAATCCTAAACATATGTTATAAAAATATAAACTGATCTGAGTTAGTGAGATTTACTCACTTTGGTCGGTTATCATTAAATAACGATAAGCGATCGTTGATTTGATTCAGGCGTTTTATTCTGCCATAATTTGTAACGAGCTTCAATTCACTCCAAACCACTTCCATTGTGTAGCCCTCATCCATATGATCCTAACAGTTTTTTTTTCTGAATTCTGATACCGTATGTGAAATTTATTAGCATTATAAGGTAATACACTATTTTCTTTTAACTTAAAGTTAATTAAATTCCATTGTTGGGCCAATCCCTTATTTTTTTTCCCCGATCTAGCTTCCTAAACCCAACACTACAGTTCCTCCCTGTCCAAAACTATCCTCGCTCCTGCCCATTTTTACGTACCATTACGGAAAACTCGAAGGATTTGTTCCTCCTTAACTCACCACCGAATCAGACAAAACCACCACTTTCGGCCTCCTCTTCTCGAAGGCTCCACCCCTATACCATCAAAGCCACTCTCGCACTCTTGGAAACAAATGGATCAAGCAGCGTTTCTGATTGCTCCTACAGCTGATCGATCTTTCTTTTGGACACCGATATCTCTACTTTGGCTCAACTAAAAACCACGGATAAATTACCATTCCACTCCTCTTCCATTCCCTTATATCTCCACGCTATTTTAATCGAACTCGATTGTATCACCATAATTCCGTTCTATAGGTATTCTCGTAAGAACTAGACATCGCACGACCTCTTTTTGCTTGAAATCACCCAAACACTTCAGGAGAGCTGCTAAATCCCATCAAAAATCCCAATCCAATACTTAAACTCAGATTGATGCTTTATATACCACAAATTATCAAACCCTAAACTCCCGCTGTGATTTTCGAACTCCAGGAAAAAGTGTCGAGCTTCACAATTTGCATACCAGAATAAACCTCTTCTTATGGTGGACAAATATATATATATATATATATATATATATATTAGAATTTATATGGTTTTATATGATTTGATATGAATTTATGAAGATCAAATAATTTACTGGAAGAAAAAAAAGACTTGTGGCGGAAATAGTTTTGACCAGAGAAATGAGAAGTTAGGGCTAGGATAATTTGTGGCGTATTTATAGGGTAGATTGGCTTTCTCAAGAAGCTTCATATATATTTTTATATTAATTTATATTCGATAATTAACTCAATTTATCACTTTAAAAATTACTGAAATCACATACAATATCCAAATTCGATGAAAATGTACATACAACTAAAGTTCGACATCATGGACCCAACGAAACTTGTTTCGTCGAATTCCGAGTCCATTAGCTCACACGACATATTTTTTATGTCAATTTAACGACTGTTTTTCACATTTAAATTCCGCACAGCCACATACTAACTCCAAAAATCACGAAAATAATTTGATATTCCGGATCTAACAAAATAAATTTCGTCGAAAACGGAGGTTGTTTGCAAAAACGGCTTTTTTCTAAGCCCTAAATAAACCAATTTAAATATTAATATATTTAAAACCATTAAATTTTATATTAATAAATTAATATTATATCTATCCCCATAGAATATCATACAGCTCCAAAATATACATCTGGGTTTATAACTCTATATTTCAAATCCAAGATAATCGATATTCAATATATAAAATAAAAATCCTTTTATTATATAAATAATAGTTATAAATTACAAATGAATTCCATAGTGACTTTCTGGAAATTTGATTTGGACATAACACACAATCTACACAACTAAATCTCGATCTTTCTCTTCCATTAGAAAAATATAGTTCACCAGATCCGAACGTTTCTTGTTTCATAGAAATCCGACTTAAAACGGATTTTGTGTATTCATTTAAAGTTCGAATCGCCAAATCACGAACTCCCGCTGCATTACGGGCTTGATTTAAATCATATTATAAATAATACATTCTAAAGCCATTTATTGAATAGATTCATTATTATAATTCGAATCTAAACTTAACCAAATTCCTTACACTATCCAATTCACACAAAATTGTCAATTCAACTTAATTCCGATTTTCGGAATTAAATATATTATTCTATTATTTATTAATAAAATATTCAATATAATTTAATTCAAGTCATTTAAAATTACCAAACCATTATTTAAATAATTAAATTAATTAATTATTAAATCATCAAAAATACGGGACGTTACATGAAAAGTCTCCAGCAACTCCTGGTTCTACAGACAGTTATGTGCAAGAGCTGACAAAAAATCTAAGGCAAGAGATTGAGGCCGATTTGGAAGAAAAGGTGAACAGAAAAGTGAAAGAGAACATGTCATGGGTGTTGAAAAAGCTAGGTGAAGCTAATAGATCTTAATTTAGATGTCGGAGACTTTTATGTCACTACAACAAGTGATGAAGATGACATTGATACTCCTGCAACTGAATGAAGTTTTAGGATGGTATGTGTTAGCACTTGTGGTATATTCGAATTGTACTATTAAATTATATGTACTTATGGTATATGTTGGTGATGACACTTATTGTATGTGCTGGTGATGACACTTGTGGTATTGATGTTGATGGCACTTGTGGTTTGGTATGTATGTAACGTCCCGCCTTTTTGACCACTTCAAATTGGTAATTAAACCAACTTAAAGCGTTCAAATTGACGGACCGTTGTTTAGCTTATAGAGTTAAAAATAGAATCAACATAGGAAAACACTGAATAAATAGATAACACAATATTGAACAGCGAAATAAATTTTTATTTATTATTCGGAATTTTCGATACAAACTTTTATATACAGTGGAATATAAAATACAATTTGAATACAAAAAAAATATTGCTGTTTTAAAACTTCCGACTGCGCGTATTTGGAATCCCCAACTTCGCCAATCCTCGAATCCTAAGTTGTAATCTTTAAATCTGTAATGCTCGGGTCTAACCCGAGTGTTCAATGCAAAAACATAAAACACTCGAGTCGGGATTAATCATGCTTCTAGTAAATTAACTTCAATAGAAACAGAAATATAGTAGTTAATCCCAACATCTATGTCATATATAAAATAAACAGTTGTGGTAGCTGTTCATATCAATTAATCTATACCAAGTCTGGTATTTTTTCATATCAGTGTATCTAGACCAACTGTGGTATCTGTTCACATCAGTTCTATCTATTTCCAGGGACCAGCGATCTAGGGAGCTTGCGAGTGTACGCATATATATTTATATATACGTGTACACCACATCAGCTTCCTGAACCGAAGAGGAGAAAGTGGCACAGGTGGTTCTAGGTGTTTGCATATACACGTGTGCATATATACACACACGTGTATTGCCTCAACATCCTGGAATATATCACCATACAAGTTCAACATCCAAATATAATCTTGTAAAATAACCATGGCCAGTAGACTAGCCTTAGTGGTACTAAAAGGCAATAAACACACTAACTAGCAATAGTGCAAGTATGTGCAAGGATAGCTTATATGTACGCAACCTAACATAACAGGACTTGCATGTGCAACTAGTGCACAACAACTCAAACATTGATTTAAGCTATCACGACTGAATGTAAATATTTCAAGTTAATCTGAGTTAAGGGAAATGAACTAATATGCATATTAATGACCTGCCCATATATGTAACAGTCCCATCCAACAAAGCCACAAACAAAGACCAAAGTAGATATCCAGTTTTAGGTTAAAATAGGTTCACAAGTGAAACAAGAGTTTCAGGTCAAAGTATATCCACAATTGAAACCAAAGTTTCAGGTTTGGCAAAACAAGATAATACATATTTTTAGATTATCTATTTTAATTCACCATTGAGAAACCATGTTTCATAACAAGCTAACTTGAATAAATATATCAGGTGCATTCTGACTAATTCAATACCTAAGTAACCTGTTTCACATTTTCCAGTTTCAACCACAACATACTTCAGATTTTAGTATATCATAGGCACCATTGTCTCAGCCGAATAGATAAAAACAACAGACTCTAACCTTAAACATGCATTAATGTTTATGAACTCAATTCCACACCCAAGCTGACCATAAAGCAGTCATCAATAACTTAAATACACAGGTACAAAAGTGAGCAACCGCAACATGTTAACATGTAGGACATTATGCACATTCCTAATGTCATTAGTTTTAGGTTTAAATTTTGGCCAATACTAATGCATTTCAAAATGCAACAGAGTAACACAACATAACATGGTGAATATATATAGAAATGCCAAATAAACACTCAAGTGCAGATTAACCAGTGAAGCAGGTTTCACCATCTGTAAACATATGTTGAGTGCCAAAGGATTCGGATCAGGAAAAAAATGTCAACAAAATACAATTAAAAACATATATGGCTCATTTCAAAAACAATCAAATGGATGAATGCACAGACCCATATATATATGTACATACATACATATATATATATATATATATATATATATATATATATGTAAGTATGTATGTATGTACGTATAAACCATCTTCAGGGTATCATGTGAATGTGAATGTACATTAAAGGTATGAAACATGCATTGCCTACTTATGTGAACACCGTGAACATGTACATACGAATTAACAGATTCGAATTTAACAAGGGAAATTCGTTACCCGGTCTACTTCATTATAGTTCAGTTATCATGTTTGCCAAGCACAGTTACCAAAAGGTCAAGGGGATGTAAATCAACTATCTATTTTCAGTTCCAACATACTTATCGAGTATAACCAAAATACTTTATGTCCAACAAAATACTTCACTTCCAACATACAAGCTAAATGTAAATCAACATATAATCAAAGTGCAACAAAAATACTTCACGTCCATCCAATGATACACAAGGCCATATGATCCAATTAATAACATCAGTGAAACAAACAATTTCATTGTATGTCATAAGTGTTTTTAGGAATCCTACAATCGAAATAAGCACAAAGCACATGAGAAAGATGGGTCAGGTCAAAAGATCGTCACAAGCAACGAACAAAGTGCGACAAAATCCAAGAATACGGCAGTCAACAGAGTAAGGGATTTTATGATCATATTTCAGCTTAGATCAATTTTAACCTACTTAAATAAAATTAACCATGAGTTAAAAAAACTCACCTTAAATCTGTGTTAATCCTAGGGAGAGGCTTGATTCAAAGGAAAGAGACATTCTTTGATGCTGAAACAGGTGTAAATGCGATGGCTTTGATGTGGAGACGAGGCGACATCTTTGATTCGTTGGCGATTCAATTCCTGATGCGAGCTTGGTGATCCTCGAAGTCGAAATCAATGGCTTTAACGCTGGTGAAGGAGGCGAATTAACTGGAGGCTTGAAGTCGATTTGAAAAAGAGGGGTACTAGGGTTTCACTTTGTGATTTGGAGATATGGTTAGGGTTTTGGAGATTGGGCTTAGCCATTAAAATGAAAAAGGGGGAAAATGAAATGCTTTGATCTATAGATGAAAGCAAAGAGAAGTGCTTTGATTTACAGAAGAAAATGAAAAGGGGATAACAACAACGTCCATCAGTGGGTACAAGTAGGGTGACGATTTCATAAATAGGTCTGCATGATTCCTAGACTAGGGTTGCAAAGGTACGAAAGCTTGAGGGTGAAGGAAATAAAAGTGTGATCCCCATATAATTTAATCCTACCACAATCTATGTTAAACGATTTATTTTTGTTTAGCTACAAATGAACTCCAAACGCAAAAAAAATTTGACATACCTCCACGTCTTCACGTTCTGAATCCAATAAAATTTGTTTTTTCCAATTCCTACTCCGTTAGTAAAACGTCACTATTTTAATTTGAATTTAATAGTCAATTCCTATTTAAATTTCACCTACCGTCAAAATAACTCTGTTCGTTTCCAAATTTGAAACGTTAAGCCTCATTTTCTTTATATAAAGCCAATTCCCATATATTTAAACAAATAAAATCTTCAATTCTCTTAACGTTAGCTACGTTTATTTTTAAATTCGACAATCTATAATTTTGAGTTGAATTTCAAATGCAATTCGAATAACCAATCAAATTCAATTCAAATATTCAACAATAAGTATTTGATTTCCAAACAACCCTTCTGAATTAAATATTAAATTCAATTCATACTCAAAACCATATATTCGATTTTTAATTTATAACCCCAGTATCAATATAAAATTGATTATAAATAGTTAAATCTTTTATTAATTTCATATTCTAGTTTTTCGAAACTTCTGGAACGTTACAATGTAAAATTGGATGGTCTGATTGTGGTGATGAAAGTTTTAGGTGGATTTATTGTATGAATATTTTGGTATGTTTGAATGTGGTACAATATTTTGGATTGTATGTACAACATAATTTGTAATTACAGGGTTGTATTTGCATTCTTCCAATGCAGCATTTGCCTTCTTTACTATTGCATTTGATTTTTTTTTTCTAATGTTACATTATAAGATAATGGTGTTGCATTACATAGTGCAATGGTTTTGCATTAAGTACAATATTATTAATTCCACTATGGTACGGCACGTGGTTCCCACAACTGACGTGGTGCCACGTGGATAGCTGACATGGCATGTGACACATGGTCAACTGACGTGGAGAGATGACGTGGCATGTGACACATTGACAGCTGGCGTGGAAAGTTCATGTTGGCCCCACTATCGTGACTTAGAAGTCAGACTCTGACTTATGCTTAAGGCAATGTTATATATTGTTGCATTACTTGCAAGTACTATTGCAATACGGTTATAATGCAATTTTTTCTTTCCATGGCAGTAGATGGGCAAAACCGTTGCCTTAGAGAGCTATGGCAATTACCGTGGATGCCAGCCCCTCTGGTATTGCCTATTTGAAAAAAGGTATAAAGACAACGCTTTTTCGATCTACGACCACATAAAACTAGTGTCGAATATGACCACTTTTGTAGTAGTGTACCATGGCGCTCCTCTTTGCCGTCTCTCCATCTAGTAAAGTAGTACTACTCATCGCCAATATCTAATGAGTGACTCTGCAGCCCGCATGTCAACCAACTCAGACCAGAAGCTCAAAGCATACATCGATGATGGCTATAAGTATCACCGCCTATTTCCAAATATATAAAGAAAGATCCACAAAGCTAGAGCTGATACAAGTCATGCCAACATGACGGAGTAGACACAATTAAAGGCGATATGAAGCGCAACCCGTGCCAATAAATAGAGGTCGAGGGATGCTTGAGAGGGGACTGAAATTTCTTTTTTTGTTCTCTACTTTTTAAATTTGTTGCAACCTAAATCAAATTTTGAACAAGCTTGTGAATTGTGATTTCATAGATTTGTACATGGACAAATACATATGCATAGTCTATTTTGGTCAACAAGGAACATTTGGACTTGCCTTGCGTAGCATATTTATATGTGTTCTCCTTCACACTTTTCTTACACAACATATGGACGTGTTCCCTTATTTAACTTGAACTAGCATAAATTTTACCCTGAATACTTATATGACTTAGATTTGGACTTATTGCATAGTCTCTCAAATTTATGACAATAGCCTTGTCTCTTTATCCTAAGCTTGCTCCTCTGAACTAGCATAAAACCTCATCACTTAACCTTACACAAGCTATCTGGACTGTTAGCAAAGAAATTTATTAATCAGAGAGATTTATAAAATTCACTTCATATCTAGCTAATTTTCTCTCAAACTCGATCGACTCTCTAGCTCACCATTCTCCTTAAATCGATACATATACAAAATAAAATTTCCAAAGTTATTATGATATGAATCATTCAATCTTACTATCAACAAGTTGCCAGGATGTTGATTTCTAGCGAGTCTTAACTTTTAAGGCAATATATTCATCCCTGATACTTAATTTGTTTGGCTATGATCAAAATATGCTTGTGGTTCCATATCATTTCTAGCACGATCATGCTTGTTTAGTACATGAGTTCTAGGATTGCACACTCTGATATGAATTCCTTCCTTTAATTGTTTCAGATCCATCAGATTGCTAATCTGCAACTAATGACTTTCTACTATCAAATAGTATTTATATATAGATTGAATCGATTTTAGATTTTAGAAGAAGATTTGGAAACCCATTTTAGACAAAGAAAAGAGGAGAACTGGCGGTAAAAAGCATTAGAGAAGAATAGGTTAATAGTTGCATTAGAGAGAAAACTAGGCAGACCAGATTTATCCATTCTCACTTAATCTTAATCATACATCTCCAGGCCATTATCTATGTTTTAGCTACCTTAATCCCAGTAGAAACAAAAAATTTAGCTTTAGTGATGGGCTTTACACCCATTTATGCAAAGTCAAAATACTACTAAATTAAATCTATTTTAACCGCTTATTGGTATCATATATCGGTCGATATATTTATATCAGTTATATATATTGTTTATTTCCCAAATCATATTCCAAATTAATAATTGGTATTTCATAAATAGCGATTCATTTATAACAATTATAAATTAACTAAGTCATTTGGTCATAAGAGAATTCATCATTCCAGTTGTGCAACTCTTCGAAGAAGAACTTGGTCAACAATTATCATTGAATTGTTCAAACATTAGTATTTACACATCACAAAGCAGTCGGTGTGACATTATTGCTAAATTTAACACTTGCTCAATTCCAAAAAATCTTGTTTTAATTTAGTAAGGGTTTCTCGATTGTGACATTTATGTACACCAGTTTTCTTTGTCTAAACTGTATCACTTTGACTTATGGAATTTGGTAAAGGTCAAAATTCTAATATTATTTAGATTCAAGTCTATACTCCAAATATGAAGTTTTTAGTTCAATAATATTAATTATTATTAATTGAAATACCCTGGCCAGATAGTTTGATTTGACTTGAATTGACCATAATAGAGACCTCATATAACCGAGGAGATGTATCCTCACTTGAAGACCGCTTCACTTCCAACACTTCTACTTGATGCAACTATAGTCACTCGATGAATATCAATATTCTCAAATCAAGATAATTGTGTAAATTAGTTACATCAATATTTTCTGTTTAATTTTTATTTATATTAACCAATATAAAATTGTTGAGTGAGTCATTCCTTAACTATCCAATTATTATTTGTATGGAACCCCTAGTAACTCCAACGATCATGGATAATACCTTGTCATACATTTGAAGAGCATTATATAATCTAATCTCAATGTATACATCCATATCCAATCTCGATGTATCATGAATAGAAACATTTAAAATGGTATATTTATATTCATTGTGATATAATGCTCACGGTTACAACACTCTGTGACTACTATTACAAAACACATTTATTATTGATTTAATATTAAATATATTTTTAAATAAGATAATTTATTAATATGACGCATTGTATCAAATTTATTATAAAAAGAAAATATTTATTGTTTCGAATAAGATTGGTCAACAAGTTAGACATATGTAACAAATTGCATAACTACCTCTAAGGCATATCCCAAACTTTATCAATCTCACACTTGTGCTTGGGATCAATTATGGTATCCCATTCCTACTTTTCCATTTTTTTAATTGTAAATAAATGTTAATGCCATATTATAATGATGAAAATCCTGCTGATAATGACATTTTTGACATTCCCACTTTTCCATTTTTATAATTATCATTATATAAATGTGAATTTCATTTTCATTAATTATGGAGGAGAGGAAAGGAGACCGCGTTAGATCACCAAAGGGCGGTTGGAAAGCTACCAGTCTAGTGATCCTTTGGATTGAGATGAGTTTCTAGGTTTTTTTATCAGGGGAGTTCTTCAACAGGGACAGTCGTTGATGGTCAGAGAGATGACAGGGAGCATGCATCCCACAATCCTGCCAACATAGGTCATCTCTCTAGGGTTTCGATTTCTGTGGGAGCGAATGCTCGATCCAAAATTGAGAACCCACTGATCCAGGAAGCTCGATCAAGATCTACATTTTATGATAGGACTGGAAACAAATAAAAGCTAAAGTGGGGAAGGGATTGCCAAAATCATGGATTCAGGCAGCGAACGGTGGTATTGTGCAGATCAGAGATGAATTTGTGGATCTGAGTTTCATTGAACCAACGATGATTAAAAATAAAAGGAAGGCTTGTATGTCTGAACGTGCTGCTCTTAGATCAGTAGATAAATGAAAAAACTCTATTGTTTTTTATGTTTACTGGGCAAGACCTTATCATGTGCATTTGAAAAATTATAATGAACGTGTATTGAAGCCATCGGGAAAATTTCAATTATTATCGAGAGATAATGGATTTTTCATAATACGGTTTGATAACAGTTTAGGTTGTGAATTTTTTTTTAAAGGAGGACCCCATTAATTTGACAATAGAATTATAATTTTGAAAAATTGGAACATGGGATAGAGATTTAAAAAAAGATCTGCTATCGACTATGCCTCTGGCCCTCTATGGCTTAAACTAACGAATCTTGAACTTGAATTATGGGACAGAGAAGCGCTCAGTGCTATCACTAGCATGCCGGAAAAACCGATTAAAATGGATAAGATCACGGACGATGAATCGAGAGTTGCTTTAGCAAATATATTGGTCAAGATGGAGGCATCCTATGATTTTCCAAATGAGGTTGACGTGAACGTAGCACATAGGTGAAGAGTTGAAAATTAAAGTGGAGTATTTATATAAACCCCTATGTTGTAGCAAATGTAAGATATTTGGGCATTCAACGAATCAATGCAAAACAAAAATGGAAGGAGTATGGGTACAAAAAAATAGTGGAGAGGAAGATGTCCAGCTTGAGCAGTCGAATGTACAGACAAATAAAGTTGTAGCTGATGCTAACGAGAATGACCAGACCATAAACATCATAGATGATGCCACTAAGAACATTGGTTACCAGGATAATAATATGAATGAGCGCTCTCAAAGCTTAGATAATGCAGACAATATAAACATTCATAAGCAAAGCACTGAAAGTGATAGTGTCAATTGTTCTGAATTACACAACTTAAATGCAAATGTCGTTAACAATAATTTAGAAGAGTCGCACAAAGATAAGAGCCATTCAGTTCAACATACTAATGGAAATGGAAATAAAACGGTGACTACTGTTTATACAGGCAGTGTAATTAATTTAGTACAAAACAAATTTGACGTGCTGGAAACGTTGGAAGATATAAAAGACAAGGAAGGCAATCAGAATACTGCTGAAATACATGATTCGATCTCGAAGATAAGAGATGTTCCATCCACTGTATCTGAACATGGAACTAGCGAGGGCACTGAAAATAATCAAGTTGAGGGATATTGGAAAACTGGGCAGATATTGAAGAAGATGATTTTGTTGGTCTGCTCGGAAATGAGGATAGGAATTCAAAGGCACCTGAAAAAGAAATTGACGTTAGTAACAATGTGGAGATTAACAAGAAATACATTGAAAAATTGATGGCATCAACAAAAACAATAAAAAGAAATCCACAACAAAATCTATTGCTCCTCCTAAGGTCGCAACAAGGAGCCCAAGTAAGATTAAATGAATATTGTTGCATGGAATGTTAGGGGTTTGAATACTTCTAACTAGCATTTAGAGGTGCTCAGATTCATTAACAAATACAGGCCTTCTACGGTATGACTTCTAGCGAGGGCACTGAAAATAATCAAGTTGAGGGATATTGGAAGAATGGGCAGATATTGAAGAAGATGATGTTGTTGGTCTGCTTGGAAATGAGGATAGGAATTCAAAGGCACCTGAAAAAGAAATTGACGTTAGTAACAATGTGGAGATTAACAAGAAATACATTGAAGAAATTGATGGCATCAACAAAAACAATAAAAAGAAAACCACAACAAAGTCTATTGCTCCTCCTAAGGTCGCGACAAGGAGCCCAAGTAAGATTAAATGAATATTGTTGCATGGAATGTTAGGGGTTTGAATACTTCTAACTAGCAGTTAGAGGTGCTCAGATTCATTAACAAAAACAGGCCTTCTATGGTATGACTTCTAGAGAATAAAATGGATGATAATATTATGGAAAATTTTCAAATCAAGCTTCATAAGAATTGAAACTCTTTTAATAATAACGATTGTAATTGTAAAGGCAGAATTTTGGTGGCTTGGGATTCTTGTATTTGGCCTAATTTTAATATAGTTAGTAAGTCATATCAGCATATCTCTATTACTACTAAGAATACTGGGGGTTTTGATTGTCGTGTAACTTTTGTGTATGCCAGTAACTTTTTACTTGACAGAGAGAAATTATGGGTTGAAATTGTGAATGAGGCTAGTCAAGTGGATATCCCATGGATTGTTGTCAGAGATTTTAATAATATTTTATTCGCTAGTGAAAAAAAGGAGGTGTTGTTATTCCTTTTAGACAAGTTTCCGGGTTACTTAATTGTGTTGATGATGTAGGGCTCATGGATATTCCAATCAAAGGGTTTAAATACACGTGGAGAAGGAGAGGAGTATCGACCAAAATCGACAGACTTTAATGCAATTGTCTTTTTTAGACAAGTTTCCCAAATTGAATGCTTTTGGAGAGTCAAATCCTATTAGTGACCACATCCCCATATGCGTGAATTTCAATCCTAATGAAAATTATAAGAGAAAAATCCCTTTTAAATACGTCAATACTTGGCATTCAATTGAGAGCTACTAGGATTTTTTTATTGGGCTAAGGAGCAATTGAAAATGATGTCAATCCAAGAGCAGGAATCAAAAGTGTACATCTTTCATATGTTTTCAAAATACTATAAGTCTTTTCTAAAAAAAATGGAACTTTAGTAATTGGGACTACAAAAACGACATTAAAAGAGTAGAGGAGGAATATTGTGCAATTTTGAAGGAAATTGATGAAAATCCTACTGATAATGACATTTTTGACAGATTGGAAACTGTCTACAGAAAGTGGAGAGATCAATGCTACATAGAATATAATAATGCTAAGCAGAAGGCCAAAATTGCATGGTTGAATGAGGGTGATTCGTGTACGAAGTTTTTTCATGCTAAAATGTCTTTAAGAAAACAAGTAAATAACTGGGGAAATATTATCTTAGCAAATGGGGAAGTAGTACAGGACTCTATTTGTATTGAAAATGAGGCTATTAAATATTTTTCTGAAATTTTCTACACTGAAAGTCCTTAAAATATGTCATTTCCCGAAATTAATTTTAAATTCAAGATCAATGATACGAGCAGGGATCATCTACTCTCTAGGATTACTATCAAAGAAGTTTACAAAGCAACGTTCATTATTACTGATGATAAATGCCCGAGGGCCTAATAGTTTCATAGCTAAATTTTTCAAGATTCACTAGGAAGATTTAAAATTGTATCTTATTGGTTTAATTCAAGAAATTCTCAAGACTGGGAAGCTAGCCAAAGGTATGAATCATACTTTTATCAAAGTGAAGAAGCCGATGAATATATCTGATTATATGCCTATTTCATGTTGTAATATCATTTACAAGATTATATCTAAGGTCATATGCAACAGAATTAAGCCGTACCTTTGCATCTTGTTTCTGATAACCAATCAGCTTTAATACTTAGTAGATTTATTGCTGAAAATGTTTCACTTGCTCATGAGCAAACTAGACACTTTAAGGGATTGGCAGTGGTAGCATGTGTATCAAAATTTATTAACAAAAAGCGTATGACATGGTTAATAGGGGTTTTGTTTACCATATGCCGAAGATGATGGGTTTTCCTAGTAGGCTTAGTAAAGTGATTAAAAGCTGTGTTTTTACGCCTTCATTTTCTATCCTAATGAGAGGCAGCCCAAAAGGTTTTATTCATAGTAATAAGGGGCTAAGGCAAGGGGATCCCCTATCCCCTTACTTATTTTGTGTTCTAATGGAATACTTCTCTACGATGATGCATAAGGTAGATATAATGGATTTAGTCCTGCCCATTTTTAAAAATGAACAATATATTAATCATTTGATATATGTAGACGATTTGATGATTTTTTCTAAGGCAAAGGATAAATGTGCCATTGAAATTTCAAAAAATTTATACAACATGAGAGATTTGGCTGGTCTCAAAGTTAATTATTTAAAATCTAAGGTTTTTTCAGCAAATCTGTGAGTAATAATGGGGAGTTAGTTGGGTTGTTGGAGATGAAGGAAGGGTATCTGCCTATTAAATATCTTAGAGTACCGCTATCAAATAGTTATTTGCACTTCTCCAATTGTGGAGATTTGTTTAATAAAATCAGGAAGAAAATTGATAGTTAGGATTGTAGGCTACTTTCTATGTCTAGTAGAGTTGAATTGGTCAAATCAGTGATCACCCCTATGGTTTTGTATTGGTTGTTAGTTTATCAATTGCCTGCTGTGACGATTGGTAAGGTGAACAAATTGTGTGCAAATTTTGTTTTGGGGTAGGAAAAGTCACAAGATAGCGTGGGATACTCTTTGTAGCCCTAAAAATGAAGGGGGAATCGGTCTAAGGAAATTTGATGATCTTAATGATGTTGCTGATGTTAAATTGATATGGCACTATGTTAATAAAAATAGCATGTGGAAGAAGTGGATGGAAAGTAAATATTGCAGAGATAATAGATTTTGGGTCGTGCAAGTGGATAACAATAGCTCTAGTACAAGGAAAGCTATGTTAAAAACAGAAATTTGGGGCCGAAATGTATTAATCTATGTATCTCTAATGGACACGATACTATGTTGTGGTTTGACCCATGGCCGAATAGTGGTCATCTTGTGAATATTTTGGGGTGGGATAGTTTAGATCTGTATAGAGGTGAGAATTTGAAAGTTGACAGCATTATTCAAGATGGTGTGTTTGATTCCAACCATCTCACGGTATCTAGAATGATTGAGGATAAAATCAATGAAGTGCCTATACACTATAATTTTGATTCAGATTTTTGGAGCTGGAATAAAAGTAAAAACGGATTCTCTTTTCATTTGGCTTGGGATATTTCTAGGGAACAGAAACCTGAAATGGACTGGCAAAATTACTTGGCACTATATTAACAGCGTGAAAATGGCTATTTGCATGTATAAAGCTATGTTCGACAGACTCTTAATTGCTGACCATCTTATTAAATAGGGATATGATGTTAGTCCTACATGCGTTCTTTGTATGGAAAATAACGAATCTAGAGATCACCAGTTTTTCTCTTGCCCATACTCATCCTATCTTTGGATAAGATACAGAATGAAGTCGGAGACTCCTCCCACTGGACCGATCTATGACCTTGACGAGACGAATTTTCTGAAAAACAAATGTACGGTCACAGATATTGCACAAGAGCTTTCTTTTTGTAGTATTGCAACTACTGTTTACCACATCTGGGCCGAAAGAAATTCACGAGGTCATGGAAAAGGTGGTTTAGATAAGTTTAGAAGATGGGAGTTTATCGAAGTTGAAATTAGGTACCTAATGTTGAAATCGAGAAGAAATAGCGTTAGCCAACATGCGAAAATCCTTCGTAATTAGGGGTATTGACGATTTTGATTCAAGATGAATGCAACCGCCATTTTTTCGCGTTATTAGGGTTCATTCCTTTTATTGAACTGCTTGCTTTTGTGCATTTACAACCTTTGATGCAAATGAATTGGTCACCAGTTGATATTGGAGATGTTTGATGGGTCGTGGGCTTTTATTTTTTGATTTAATTTTCGGGCCTATGTTCTATGTTTTATTTTTTAATTGGGTTTGTGCAAGTAGGGTATTGTGTTGTTTACTTGCCTTGTACTATTGTACATTTTATTAATGAGTTATCAATAAAGCGCCGCACTCTTTTTCCCCTGTTGTGTACCCATACTGAGTGTGTGTGTGTGTACATAGGTTTTTAGCGAGGTGGTTTACCCAGTTTAAAAAAAAAATCGAATATAATATTGACATGTTATACCTAATATTGTTTATCTAGTTTTGAGTCTAAATACTCCTTTATAAGGAGTTCATTGTTTCTATAATTAATTCCTCAATATTTCATAAATATACAAGAAAACTCTAAACTATTATTGACTGATATCAATTTGGATTTAATATTTGCTTCATGTATCAAATATAAAAAAATCCTGATATCATAAACAACATAACATATATGACAATTGTTATTGCTAATGCATAAGCAACTAATATTGATTCGAAAATTTTCCACTTTAAATATAAGTATTTGGTATATTTTAAAATAATAGATAATGTAGTTTTATGACCAAACAAACTCCTTTTTAATTACTTTTAATGATGGTGAAATTATTTTGAGAAGTTCTCGATATAACTATATAGTTTAATGGAAAACTAAAAATGAAACCAAAACGCTTTTTCAGAAGAAAAAAAATCACAATTTAAATGTTGAAAAAGGGTTCTAAATTCCCTATTGCATTTGCAGAAACACTTATATAAATATTAAGTGTTTAAATTAAGCTTGACTGTGTGTTGAAAATATAATGTTTATTTAAAGAGAGATGATTTTACAATCTCCATTAAAAGTATATAAAAAAAAGGATATGTAACTTAATGTGACACAAAGGTGCACATTAGTACATTCTTAAGTGTACAAAAGGTGTGGTAAGGATGAGTAATGTGTATTTTAAGGAACCGAAGGAGTGGAAGGTGATATGACATCATTTTAGTAAAGGTTATGCATCTAAGGGGTGTTTTAGTCATCTTTTACTAATCTTATTTTCTACAAAACTAACTTAAAAAAAATTGTTTTCTTTATTTCGTTGTCTAAACTTTTTGAGAACTTCTCCTTCTATTACTTTTTTGAAAAACTTTTTTGAAGGCTTCCATACTTTTTCTATAATATCACAAAGCTTATCAATCCGATTTAAGGATATTTAATTTATTTAAATATCTGATTTGTGTTTTTAATAAATAAATTCGATTTCAAATATTACATTCTGACAAGGAATTAGTTTGAATCATTTAAATAATAATATTGACGGTTTATTGCCTTTTCAAAATTTATGCTAAATAAAATAGGAAACCAAGTTTTGTTTCTGTAATAAATATACGTATGTACTTCAAACAAAAAAATATTTTGAAAATATATTTATATATGTTATTTGATATACTAGTAAGATTTTAAATTTGATGCTTTATATCATAAAATGTTATTTGTACCTAATAATAGAATAATGTTATTATATGTTATAATAATAAGAATTAAATATTTTTACAAGTGAAGGACCATGATTTGATGTTAACATTTATATACATAATGAAAAAAAAAATGTGTGGTTTGATATTTACTTATATAATACAAATTAAAATATTTATATTAAAATTCTATAAATAAATACATGTACACACACACTATGATTTGAAGTTACTAGCAAAAGAAGTAAACTTTTGTTTTAGTTTATATTTTATATCTAAAAGTACCATGATTTGATGGCTGCTTTCAAATAAGAATTTAAATAGTTCAAATTATGTACGTATATGTAATCTATAATTTGATGTTGATAATAAAGTATGTTAAAATATATTTAAATGTTATATTTTAAAAAGTATGATTTGATGTCGAGAATTAAATAAGAGACGAATATTTTAAACACTACAACAAAAAGACCCCATTATAACTGTAATTTTACAACTATCACAAATGTCAGCTGTAATAGAGGTGTTTTACAAGTGTCGCAAAATATCAGTTGTAATAGAGGCTTGTTACAATTGTTTTTCTAGAAAGTTGTAACTGATTAGTTTCATCACCTCGTTTAGTATGCAAGTTATAATGAATGCCTATTACAACTGCTCTTTCTGGTAAACTGTGATGGATACTTATTTTTGACAATCTTCTTTTTGGTTTGTTGTAATAAATGTTTATTAAACACTTTTTGGCGCTTGTAAAGATGTCTGTTTTTAATAACCCTTCTTTTCTATAGTGAATAATTAATATTAGTAATCAAGAATTAATAAATAATATTTAATATTTTGTAATTAATTTTCGATAATTAATCATTCATTATTAAAAAGGTACTATTTGTGAATTTTTTAATAAATTTAAAAAATACTATGATACAAAAATATACTTTCCTACTCATTTAATATTTATTAGTTGATAGTTATAATTGGAAATATATTTAATATCAATATGTGAAAAATGACAAATAATAATTACTAAGTAATAAATAATAAATAATAAATAATACTTCTTACTTAGTAATAATAATTAAAATTCATTAATTAAGAATTAATAAATAATAAAAAAGAATAATATTTTATAATAATATTAAATAACTTATTTTATTAGTTAACATTAAGAAGTAATGTTTAAATTTTTAATTATAATTGATATTTATATGCAAATTTTAAAATCTAATAATTAATAAATAGTAAATTATATTGGTTAGTTAATAACTAATATCAAATAATTTAAAATTAAAATAAAAAATTTAATATAATTTATTCAATATTTCGTTAAAAGTGTACATTTTAAAATTTCTTAAATAAATTGGTCATAATTAGTATTTATCAATTCAAGATGGTAGTTTAGAATTAATAGTTTACAAATGAAACACTTACATAAATATTTATTTATAATTTATAACCTATGACTATTGATAAATGGTCCATTAAGTACCTTTATAAATGACCAAACACACGTTAAATTGTATATTTAGTCACCGTCCGTTGTATTTTTGTTCTCCCACCTTGCAAAAGGGCAAAAAAAATCGTGTTCCCTCCACTGTAGCTTAAAATTTTCTATATTTTCTAGACAAAGCATCATCTCCAAACACCACTTTTCCAAATTGAATCATCTACATCTCCAAACTTTCCTAAATCGAACCTGTTCGGATAAATTTGTGTTCCATCACGATTTCCCTCTACCACCTCCTTCTCCCGCTCCACGTTCTCTTCCTCTCGGCCATTTCCTCCCACAGCTTCGCTTTATCTCCCTTAGGCAAAACCGACTTTTTCCTGAAGTAGGAAAGCAATGGTTTGGGTTGCAAAAATTACTAGGCATCCGGAGCTGTGAATCGTGGTCAAATAGATAGAAAAATGTGATTCAAATGCAACTCACAAGGAGGTAACACCGCGAGAGGAAATGATGGGAATCCAAACTTTATCTCCATTAGGCGGGTGAGACTTGAAGGCAGCTCAAAATCTCCAATAACTCCCACCCAAATCGATAATTTATATTCAAGTAGCGTAATTGTTCTTGGTTAAAATGGTTTAGTTTCTGATTTGAGCATCCTAACATCAGTTTGTCACAGTGGTTTCACTGTAAGGGGTGATCAATCCCTTTCAGCGGAAAAACCTCAATAGGATCTTGCAATGATGTAATAGAACAAACGGCTTGAAATGAATATCATTCTCAGATCACAAAAAAAGGCAACAAAGAACACACAAATTTATAGTGGTTCCACTATCGCGAAATAGTGTACGTCCACTTCAATAGGGAAGAGATTTTATTAATACTCAAGAGAATATAGAGTTTTTAAAGTAGAGCAAAATAAATGAAGTATACAAATGTTCTCACATATCATATCATCCTCTATGCCTTTCTTTATATAGAGGAAAACGTTTCTTGGGGATGAATTAATTTGATTTATGTAAATAAATCAAATCATGGAAGGCTAATATTCCCATTAATTTGATTGTCATATGATTTATTGATTGGTAACTTTCTATTTTCTCCATCAATCAATCCCTTTTCCAATTTTAGCTTCTTTCCGTTTCTTTTTCATAAAATATGGCAACAAATTAGATGGCGAATATATCCAATATCCCCTATTTCATTAATATTCCTTCCATTTCTTTCCATTCATTTTTTGCACAAAACGGGTAACGAATTTACCGCGAATATCTCCAAAAATCTAATTGATATTTGGAAATATTGTATCACCAAATTCCAATAATCTCCACCTGGATACAATATCTCATGCAACCTAGAGACTCCAATGTGAATGTTTCCTAGTGAGTTCCTGCAAAAGCCACCCCTCATTGCACTTTTTCAGTGAACCCCGGCAAGGCCACCGCCCACCAACAAAGTGTTGGAAGCATTCAAAAAACAAGGTAGACATTGTGCAACCAACTCCTATCTCTTCATACAAGAAAAATACGATATCTTCTCTTGACTTCAACCAAGTCACACTCTTCCCCATTGTGCCACCATATGGCACCTAGCACTTCATCAAGTGAATCAAGTTCGAGCAATGCTCTAACTTAGTAGCAGGTAATTCCTTCGTAAACAAGTCTGCTGCATTTTCATTTGTGTGAATCTTCTGAAGACGAACTAACTTCTCCTCATTCATAGAGATAAGAAAAGACTCTCCTACCTCTATATGCTTTGTTCTAGAACTGAAAGCCAGATTTTCAACTAAATGAATTGCACTTTGACTGTCACAATTCACCAAACAAGCATCTTGCATGAAGCCCAAATCACATAATAACTTCTTCAAATAAAGTGCCTCCTTAGCTGCCTCAACCGCAGCTATCAACTCTGCCTCTGTAGTAGACAAAGAAAATATAGTCTACAACCTCGCTCTCCAACTAATAGTTGTTCCTCCAAGTGTGAACACATAGCCTGAGGTTGACTTCCTTATATCTCTATCTCCGACATAGTCTGAATCACAGAATCCAACCATGTTGAAATTCTTAATTCTACCGCAAAAAACAAGCCCATAATCCGATGTTCCTCTAAGATATCTAAAAATGTACTTCACTGCCTCCCAATGCGATTTTCCCGGATTTGCCATATATCTACTAACTAATCCAACAGCTTGAGCAATGTCAGGTCTAGTGCACACCATAGCATACATCAAGATACCTACTGCACTGGCATAAGGCACCTTCTTCATATAGGCCTTGTCCTTTTCTGAGATCGGAGAGCCCTGACTAGAAAGCCTTATATACAAAGGCATGGGTGTATTGATAGCCTTTGCACCATCCATGCTAAACCGAGCAAGCGCCTTTTGAATATATTCCTTTTGAGTAAGTCTTAAAAGTCCAAGCTTTCTATCTCTTTGGATTTCCATCCCCAAAATTTTCTTTGCTTCTCCAAGGTCTTTTATATCGAATTCCGCTTTTAATTTCAACTTCAACGCATCAATTTCAGCTTTATCCTTGGAAGCAATCAACATATCATCCACATACAAAAGTAAATACACCCAATTATTATTCTTTAAATGCTTAAAATAAATATATGCATCTTTAGTACTACGATTAAAACCATGTGAAAGCATAAAAGAATCAAACCTTTTGTACCATTGTCTAGGTGGTTGTTTTAGACCATAAAGAGATTTCTTCAACTTGCATACCCAATCCGACTTTCCATCTACAATAAATCCTTCTGGCTGCTTCATGTAAATGGTTTCCTCTAAGTCACCATGCAAGAAAGCGGTCTTCACATCAAGTTATTCTAACTCCAAATCGTAAGCGGCAACTATTTCAAGTAGGATTCGAGTTTAAGTTTGTCTAACAACCGGAGCAAATATTTCATCATACTCTAATCCCTTCCTTTGTGAAAACCCTTTGGCTACTGATCTTGCCTTGTATCTACCATCTTCTTTTACCATGAATACCCACTTGCAACCTATGGCTCGGCTTCCTTGAGGTATTGGTACCAAATACCAAGTCTTGTTCTTTTGCAAAGACCGTATCTCCTCTTCCATAGCGCAATTCCACTTCGCGTTGTCACTCGATTTCATGGATTCTTCAAGGCTCAATGGTTCATCATGAATTACATGTAAAGCATACTCAAACTAATCATCAAGGCTCAAATTTGCATACTGCCAATACCCATATCTAACTGGAGCTCTCTTTGGTCTCTGACTAACCCGAATGACTATATCGCCCGACTCTCCTTCAGCTCCACCTCGAGAAAAATCATTTCTAGCTTCATGACCATCACCATCACTACTAGAGGAAATCTGTGGACTATCATTTGATGTATCATCAACTGCTCCATCACTATTATCAATAGTGATAGCTCTACTTCGGGTTTGAAAATTAGGAATCTCGGTCTTTTCAGGCTTCTCATCAACTGAGTCCGAACCTCTGATAAACCTTCCAAAGGTTTGAACATTTCTGACTCATCAAAAGTCACATGTCTTGAATGTATAACTTTCTTCATAATTGGATTCCAAATTCTATATCCTTTTATGCCTTCTGTATAACCAAGAAAAACACATTTGGAAGCCCTAGGCTCCAACTTGTCATATCCTGTATTGTGAACATAAACCGGACATCCAAATATACGAAAATAACTTAATAAAGTGTTTTTACCTCTCCATACCTCCTCTGGAATCTTCCCATCAATGGCTGTGTTCGGAATCCAATTAATAATATGTGCTGCAGTCGAAATAGCTTCAGCCTAAAAACCCTTAGACATACCCGCAGTCAAGATCAAGCAACGAGCCTTTTCAAGTAGAGTCATATTCATTCTCTCAACAACCCCATTAGATTTCGGATCACCAGGTGTAGTAAAATGTCTTCTAATACCACGTTGTCTGCAATAGTCAAGGAAGTCTTTGGAGACATATTCGCTACTATTGTCAGATCTAAGAATCTTTAATTTCTTTCCTATTTGGTTTTCAACAAGCACTAACCAAACCTTGAACTTCTCAAATACTTCCGACTTAGCTTTCATTACATACACCCAAACCTTGCGCGAGTAGTCATCAATGAAGGGAACAAAATAATATGCTCCACCAATAGAAGTTGTAAAGTATGGCCCCCAAACATCTGAATGCACATAATCAAGTACCCTCTTGGAAGTATGCATGCCATCACCAAAAGAAACTCTGGTTTGCTTTGCCATTACACACTTCTTGCAAAAGTCCAACTTGTTGAAGATTTCTCCCTTGATCTTTTTCTTCTTACGAAGAAACTCTAAGTTCTTCTCCGAAGTATGACCTAATCTCATATGCCAAAGCTTGGTAGCATCCAAACTTTTAGAACTATCGACTCCAACACATAATTCTCCATGGACAGTGGTACCCATTAGCAAATACAGATTTCGCACCATAACACCCTTCATTAATACAAGTGCCTCTCTAGAAACTCTCAAACCATCTTTGACAATGGTTATCCTGCATCCCAATGATGCCAATTGACCTAATGATATCAAAGATTTCCGAAGACCTGGGACATAGCGAACATTTGAGAGTGTGTGAACATTCCCATCATACATGCGAATGCGAACTGAACCAACTCCCATAGACTTGAATGTAGCATCATTCTCCATAAGGATAGAACTTCCTTCTTTGGCATCGAAGGAAGAAAAATAATCCTTATTAGGAGTCATGTGAAATGAAGCTCTAGAATCTAGAATCTAGTGGTCTGCAACATCTGATACAACCGCTGTCAACAAATCGCTACCGCCTTTCTCCATCACAATAGATGAAGAATCATCAGTCTTCTTCTCCAAATCTGGATAGTCTCTTCTCCAATGGCCTGGTTTCTTACAATTATAAAACTTTCTATCTTTAGACTTACTCCGCGAATTAGGCTTCCTAGAATTGGAACGCCCTCTATTATTCTTCACTTTCTTCTCTGCTCTTTCTCTCTCTACAAATAAGTCTGAACTACTACTTCCTCCACTGCTATCACCAACACCAAACTCTTTCATCTGATCTCTCAACTCTTCACTGAGAAAACTTGTCTTCACATCATTAAATTTCAGTGTGTCTCTACATAGATAAGGCTATTAGCGGAACAAGTGTATCGCTCTGGAAGCGAACAAAACAGAACCATTGCTTTTTGTTCTTCATCAATTTTCAACTCAATAGACTTCATCTTCATCAACAGGTCATCAAACACACTTAGGTGTGTCTTAATTGAAGAACCTTCCTTCATATTATAAGTGAAGAAAGTCTTCAATAGGATCAGACGGTTGGTTAATGATTTCTTCATGTAGAGGTCCTCCAGCTTCTTCCAAATGCCTCTAGCTGTTGTCTGTTGACTGATTTCAGAAATTTCATTCTTTCCCATAGCAAGCTTAAGAGTAGTAAAGGCCCATTCTTCCATCTCTTCTAATTCCACTGATGAAATATCAGCAGGCAATGTCTCTGTATCAAATACTACTCGATGAACACGATTTATTCTCAAAACTGCTTTCAGCATCCACTGCCACTTTTCAAAAATTTCCTTCACCATTCCACTTCTCTGTCGTCAACCGTGATCCTGACGCCACATAGGAGCCTCTAACGTATGGAACAACTACTAGCACTGACGTATTATTTGTATTGTTTTCATCTCCTCCTGCTATTCTACCAAACGCCTTCTTTGCGAATCTAGCTCTGATACCAGTTGTAAGGGGTGATCAATCCCTTTCAGCGGAAAAACCTCAATAGGATCTTGCAATGATGTAATATAACAAACAGCTTGAAATGAATACCAATCTCATGTCACAAAAAAATAATAAAGGCAATAGAAAACATACAAATTTATAGTAGTTCCACTATCGCGAAATAGCGTACATCCACTTCAATGGGGAAGAGATTTTATTAATATTAAATATATTACAGAGTTTTTAAAGTAGAGCAAAAGAAATGAAGAATACAAATGTTCTCACATATCATATCAACCTCTATGCCTTTCTTCATATAGGGGAAACGTTTCTTGGGGATGAATTAATTTGATTTATGTAAAAAAATCAAATCATGGAAGGCTAATATTCCCATTAATTTGATTGTCATATGAATGATTGATTGATAACTTTCTATTTTCTCCATCAATCAATCATTTTTCCAATTTTAATTTCTTTCCGTTTCTTTTTCAAGAAACATGGCAACAAATTAGATGGTGAATATCTCCAATATCCCATATTCATTAATATTCCTTTCATTTCTTTCCATTCATTTCTTGCACAAAACAGGTAACGAAATTACCGCGAATATCTCCAAAAATTTAATTGATATTTGGAAATATTGTATCACCAAATTCCAATAGGTAAAAACGCGAGAGGAAATTATGGGAATCCAAACTTTATCTCCATTAGGAGGTGGAGACTCGGAGGCAGCTCAAAATCTCCAATAACTCCCACCCAAATCGGTAATTTATATTCAAGTAGTGTAATTGTTCTTGGTTAAAATGGTTTAGTTTCTGATTTGAGCATCTTAACATCAGTTTATCATAGTGGTTTCACTGTAACAAGCTGATAGTTATTAACTGCTTTAATATGGTCCCTTTACTGGCAAGGTAACCCCAAGAAATTATAGTTCATTAATCATATTTTATAATGTACAGATTGATTGCTTCAATCACACTTATAACATAGAGCAAAATATTTACATCAAAATTTAGACTGATCCACAGGTTATTTTGTTATTTTTAGCTAATGTAATAAAAAATATTAATAAATACAATTCTACTTTGGAATGATTCATTATCATTAATTTTTTATATATAGTTTTCCCTTATATCAGTATTAAGAATATTGGGTTATACTTCTTATATATGTTGCATGTATTATAATATGTCATGCTTTACTGAACAGAATTACACGTGCTGAATTTCTTCGTTCTAGAATATTAAAATATTTTAGTTTTTATGTTATTTTTTTGGTATATAGGTTGATCGTTATTTAACTTACTAAAGTTTAGGTTTTATTTTTGAAATTTAACATTCAAAAGAATTGCACGTATTGTATAAACCCTGAAACACAGTTTACTTCATAAGCTGGTAATATAATCAAGTGTTGTTTTAGTTTCTCTTGTTGAGCTTATTTTTATTGGTATAAACGAGAAATTAGAAATTTGTGGCTATGGAAATAACTGTAAATACAATCTTCCAGCACATGGGCGTGTAAATTTAATTTAATTTGCAGCTTATCATTATTGATGCTTTCAAAATTCATGGTGATGGCTACAAGAGAATTTCTAATGAAGTTTGTGTTGGAAATGAATGAGCAAAGGAAGAAGAAGAGATAAAGAAGAAGAAGAGATAACAACTTTAAAGTCTCACATCATAGAAATATTAGCACAGTCTCTCCTAATATATTAGAAGCCAAGTAGGCTTATGTAAAAAAGAAAGGAGATGGATGATATGAGGATGTGGGAGTACAACCATTTGTATTCTCAACATACACATATTAATAACCGGGTGGTTAAAGGGTGGCAACATTTCCTATTTTGACGGTTACTAATGCATGCGAACAGACACTCCTCCTTGCCTATATATACACTGCCCAAAACAAGACAGAATTAACTTTTTCTGCTTGCATTACTTCTTCTTCTTCAAAGTAGTTCTCTGATCTAGTTTCTGTAATCAACTTCAGTTCGTCAGAGCTCCGTTTTCTGGCACTACGCAACGGAGTTGGTCCGTTTTATCCTGGGAAACAAATTGCAACTACGTCGATTGGTGCATACGACGACAACATTGTTTCAAGGAAACAGAAAATTTCTGGACTTGGACATTACTGAAACAGAATACCTTCTGTTTATCTTCAATCTTGTGCACAAATCGGTTACGCTTTCTGTGATTATTGTAAACACAGTTTGACATGATAATTGTGGCATAATTGATTAACATTGATTGTTGTTGATGTGTGTTTGTAATAGAATTGTGTAATTACAAAAGTTCTAACAGTTTGCATCTTTGATTGAGTTTGTTCAAGGGAGCTCGGTGTAAGAATTTACTTGAAAGGTTTAAGCAACCTGAATGCACACATGTTGGATTCTTCTTTGAGGTAAATTATGAACCAACATGGACATTTTAAGTAACATTTGAATGCATATATGTCCCTATTTATGAAATCTTAATATATGTAATGTATGTACTCTGTGCTCAGTTTTCCTCCAACTAACATCATTCCTATGTGTTAACATTTGTTTGGATCATAATCGCTCTTATGATATGAAATTTGTTAATATAATCTTATATGAAATCAATTTATAGAGAACTATTTGATCAGTTTCGTAGACCAATATAAGAAAAGGAAGATATCCACATGAAGTTGATGAGGAAATGTGATAATATTCATGTAGGTGGTCTTTCTCACTTTTGGTGATTAAAATAATATTGTCTCTTGTCATGTGTATTCTTTTGAAGCATCAAGTTCAACTTCCAAGGTGGGATTACTCTTTTCCTGTGCATTTGCTTTTCTTTTCACCCTGCCTGTCAGTATCGTTATTGCAACCACAAATCTGGTAAAAAAATTCTTCAAATTACTTGTCACTCTTTTAGTCTTATCATACATGCAATTATGTACTGATAACTTCTTGTATTATATTTTCAAATTATACTTCTGGACTAAATATAATCATAGAGTATGCCATGACTCTTTAAATAAGGTGGTGTTGCATTGGAAGGTTTTTGAATGCTTTGTTGTAAGGAGGATTCGTTGTGCATTAACGCCGATTACTAATTATAAATGCATGGGAGTTTGGTGATTGGACCAAATAAGAGTCCTTATTTGAGATTTCTGATTTGAAGTAGGGGTTGATTGTTGGACCCTATTAGCATTGAACTATAATTTGGAATTATTTCTCTGGTATGTAACGAAATAATGAGAAGGCAATGGTCACATATCTATTATAAAACTGCAACGGTCACATTCCAATTATAACATAGCAACGGTCGCATGCCTGTTATAACAATGCAACGGTCACACGACTATTATAACAATACAATGGTCACATTCCCATTATTCAATCCTATTTGTATTTATTTCTTGAATTATAAATAGGGGTCTTCTATATACAGTTTGTATTATCTTATAATTTCAATTCATTAATAATAAAACTTCTCTATTTTATTTTCTAACATGGTATCAGAGCACCAAATTGCAGAAAGGCATTAAAAAATAATCCTAAGCCATCATTTTTTACCTTTGTTGTTCTTCACAAAGCTACAATCTAATATTGCCTCGCCATGGCCAATGATAATGAAGAAACTTCTGCTGCATCTGGTAGCAATGCTAATGGCTTCTCTCCAAACATCATGAACCTGATCAAACCCAAAAGCCAAGTTATTACCACTTCGTTAGACGAAGATAGTTATATTTTATTGAAATATCAAGTGGAGATTGCTCTCAAAGGTTACGGACTGCTAGATTACATCAAAGGGACGTCAATTATTCTGCCTATAATGATCACTAAGGAAGAAAGAAATACTGTACCAAATCCAGAATACACCAAATACCAAAGGCAAGATAACTAATTATCATCATGGCTTCTATCTTCTATAAATCCTAATCTTTTGTCACAGATCATTGGGTGCAACTCGTCGTATAAAATTTGGACTACTGTTGAACAAATCTTCATCTCACAATCCACAGCCAGAATCATGCAATATAGAAGGGAACTTCAAAATTGCAGAAAAGAAGATACTAACATGAAAGATTATTTGGTCAAAATTAAAAAAATATGTGACAAACTAAGTGCTGTTGGGCATAAAATCAGCGATAGTGAGTAAATACTTTTTATTATCGGAGGGCTTAATGAAGAATATGAATCTTTAGTAACGGTCCTGGCTACGCAACAAACTTTACCTGATCCGTAGTTCATTCGATCTGCACTCCTTGCTCATGAAGGAAGAATTGATCAAAGAAAAACAACACAGGGTGATTTTCCGCAAATTATGTTGTAGCTAAAAATAAGCAATCACAGGGAAGCAATAACAACATTAATGCAAACATACAAGAAAAATCCGTATCCAAGGGGTCTTCAACAACAAAGAGGAGGTTTTCAGCCACAAATAGGTCGAGGACGAGGAAGATGGAACAACAACAATCAAGTAAAGTGCCAAATATGTCAAAAATTTGGTCACATGGCAAACAAGTGCTATTTCAAATATAATAATGACAGTGGACAACAATATAATCATGCTAATTCAACACAGAAAGCACCACAAGTCAATATGTCCGTGATGAACTCAAATAGAAACAACAATGATGCTAATAAAAATCAAAATATTGGCAATGATGATACAAGCAATGGTGAAGACAACAATTTTGAAGAATGGTACCCAGATTCGGGTGCCACTCATCACATAACCATCCTAGAAGATGACACAATAAGCGAAGAAGTCGATCAACCAAGGCTACTCCTCGATCCCAGTGCCTGGAAGTTGTTCACTGACGGAGCAAAGAACGATAGACGATCTGGTGCCGGAGTGGTGCTCGAAACTCCAAAAAAACGGCCGATATATTATGCTCTCAGATTGGAGTTCTGCGCCACTAACAACGACTCAGAATAAGAAGCCCTAATTGCTGGTTTGAAACTCGCAAAGGAGTTGAAGATTGCGAAGTTAGACATCTTTTGCGACTCCAAAATAGTTGTGAACCAGGTCACAGGAAAATTCCAGGCCAAAAGTCCTAGGCTGATATCATATTTAGAAAGAGTGAAGAAGTTGCTGGGTGGTTTTGACTATCACACCATATCCCACATTCCTCGAGCAGAGAACCAAAAAGCAGATAAATTGGCGAAAATGGCCAGTTCTGACAGTCCTGAAAATACAGAACTGGTCCCGATGGAAGTCTTACAGTCACCTGGTATAGATCAGATGGAAGTTGATCCGGTACTCGATGTTGAACCTGAAAGGGAGTCATGGATGACTCCTTTGAAGAATTTTCTAATGTATGGAACACTCCCTACGAAGAAAAGTGAGAGGTGTGCAATAATTCGGAAGGCCTCTCGGTATGTGTTGCAAGAGGGAGTCCTGTATAGACAAGGATTTTCAATGCCCCTCCTCCGGTGTATTGCCCACAGCGATATTCAGCGCGTATTGCAAGAAGTACATGAAGGTGAATGTGGAGATCACACGGGAGGACAAACGTTGGCGAAGAAAATAATACGATATGGTTATTTCTGGCCAACCGTAAATAAGGATGCGACCAAATACGCGCGACGTTGTGACGCCTGCCAGAGATTTTCTAAGATCCATAGGGCCCCATCAAGCCAAATGAAGATGGTAACAAGTCTGTGTCCCTTCGCTATGTGGGGAATTGATATCATTGGAAGCCTCCCCATAGCAATGGGCGGAGCAAAATTCGCTATCGTAGCCGTGGATTATTTTACCAAATGGGTAGAAGCAGAGCCATTAACCACAATAACAACCAAGAGAGTAATCAGCTTTGTTGTTAGAAACATCATATGCCGATTTGGGATCCCAAGAATCATCATAACAGATAAAGGAACTCAGTTTGACAGCACTGAGTTCAGAGATTTTTGCCGGAAATACCACATCGAGAAAATGTACACCTCTGTGGCACATCCGCAAGCGAACAACCAAGTGGAGGCGGCAAATAAAGTGATTAAATCCATCCTGAAGAAGAGATTGAAGCGGGCCAAGGCCATGTGGGTCGATGAATTGCCCTTGGCACTATGGGCCTATAGAACGACCTATAAATCGGCAACGGGCCATACACCATTTTCCCTCACCTTTGGAACTGAAGCGGTCATCCCGGTCGAGTTAGAAGTACCTTCTCACCGAGTCACCTATTACGACCCGATGACCAACAATGAGTTGCTCCTTGAATCCTTGGACATGATCGAAGAGAAGAGGGACGAAGCCGATTTACGTGCCTTAAGACATAAGCAGCAGATAGCTCGGTATTACAACAAGAAAGTCCGAGCATGAACTTTTGAACCCGGAGACTTGGTTCTAAAATGTATCTTCCCATACTCAGTGCATATGGGTCCGAAATGGGAAGGATCGTATTCCATCCTGTGAAGACTTGATAATGGAACCTTCAAGCTAGCAACTGTAGATGGAGATTAAATCCCCAGAGTGTGGAATGCCCAACATTTGCGGCCTTACCTGACGTGAAATCATCAGTTTTATTCTTTTGTTTTTAGGACCCTGTAAAAAGGCACGACTTGCCTAGAATAGTCTGGTTACTTGAATAAAAGATTATAAACTGGACATAGGTCATGATTCGACCGAACCACTATAAAAATATCGTGTGTCATTTACCTTTACTGCACCATTACCTATTTGCTTTATCTTGATTAATATAAATTATTGTTGTTGTTTGAGTTTGTCACAGATTATGCAGCAATATTGGAACATCCAATGCATTGGGTCACAAGGTTAAAGAGGAACCATAATTGAGGTCCACAAGGTGCGGCAAAGTAAATCACCCCACGATCAAACTCTAACTCCCCAGAATCAGGAGAGAGTATAAAGGACGCGAAGATGACATCCACGAGGCGTGAAGGTGCACCATGATAAAACCGCCTTGCCAACACTCTAACACGCTGAAGGATCGGGAGAGTATAAAGGTGCCAGAGATTTAGCGCCCCCCGAATTTCTGCCCCGCTGAAGGATCGGAGAGCAGACCTGAAACGAGCTCGAACTCTAACCCGCTGAAGGATCGGGAGAGTATAAAATTGTTAGAAATTTAGTGCTAAAAGAATCTTTTCCCCCCACCTATAATAATAGGGGGCAACACACATGACTCTAATCAATCATTAATAAGCCCTGGCCAGGCATCATATTAAATGATTGATTGGGGGCATATACACACACATCACATCTCTGCACAGAAATTTTAAAATTTTTCTAATGCGATTCATGATTTAATCTTCGATTAATTATGGTTTAAATATTTTTGGCTAATGCGATAAATTAAAATTGCAGATCCGCAGGTTTGGTTCCCCTTTTTTATGTGACTGATTTGTCTTGAAGGGAAACTCTTGTTCATATCACGACAAGGACGAAAGTCAAGGTCGACCGAGATGAATCATCCCCTCATGCCGTTGTGTTGGCTACTCAGGAGGTTGCACAGAGATGCAAGGAACTTGGAATCGCTACATTGCATATTAAATTAAAGGCAATAGAAATCCATTTTTATTTACGAAGATGCAGAGATACAAGATAAGATAGCTAAACAAAAGTGAGGGCCATTCTCACAATTACTTTTTCTAGCCAGTGGAAAGCCTAAAAAGCCTAAAGAACAAAATATGAACTAATATTTGCATCCTAATCATGCTTGGGGGGCTATTTTGGCTTCTTGCTCTTCTTCTGCTTCCCCGACTCCTCCTTGTCAACATCCGAATGATCACCTTTTTTCCTCTTCCACTTATCAACAAGAGGTTCTGGCGAAGAACTAGAAGATTGGGAGGCGAGTTGTGAAGTTATTGATCGGGAGGAGAGTCTTATAACCAACCCAGTTTTGGTATCGACTTCAGAGATAGGGGGCACATATATTGGGTCCTGTTCCCCCTTCATAAGAACCAACTGCTTCTCTTCCTTAGCCTGTTTATCAGCCAAGGTTTCATCACCATCACCCTTGATTTCATCTGTAATAACAACGTCATCCTCTTCATCCCCGTGATCATCGTTCGTGCCCTTCAAAGCAGCAATAACCTCGGCATCTGCAGGAACATCAGTGCTGGGTACAACAAGTGCCACGGTTACCTTTTCACCACCCTCAGTTTGCTTTGAAATCTCAGAAATTTCAGCATCAGTGCCTGAGGGGATGTCTACTTTCTTTTCTCGGTCAATGTGTCACCTGTATTATGAGAGGCACATGTTAGTAACTGAACGGGCTGCTTCGCAGAACGGCGAAAAGTCATAACTGCTTTGACAAATTGTGGAGAAAATATGGAAATACCTTCAGCTGACATTTCATCCAAGTTTACAGCAGAAGCTCCGATAGCCAGAGGAGTTGGGTGCAAGGGAATTAACGGATCGTTAGGACTATACTCCTCAACTTTGGGAGCCTTGAGTTCCGCCGCTGAGCTCGAGCCCTCGTCAAGTTGGCTTTTGCCCTTGGCCTTGGTTTTCTCCTTCTCAACTTCTTATTGGATTAGGCGTCTCCCCTCCTCCAAATCCTCGGGCTTCCTTTGAGGAGTCTCTGCATTAGCTGGCCTTCATCAATCTCATTGACCTTCAATCGCTGCTTCTCATCCTCGACAATTGCATCCCATATGTTGGCAAGAGTAACATGATAATTTAGGATCCAAGAAATGTCCCGAGTTTTGATGACTTGGCCTAAGAAGTCGAATACCAACTCTCCAAAACCTTCTATCTCTTTTTCAGCTTCGGCAAGCTTGTCAGCAGTGGTGGAAGCCGATTCAAGAATGCTGTTAGCATTACTCTCAGTAAGAACCGCTCGCCCCTCAGCCTGAACAAGTCGGTCACTCAAGGCCTCCTTTTCTTTTTTGACAACCGCGAGACTGTTTTTCAAGTCCGCTTTCTCCTTCTCCCAAGCAGCCTTTTCAGCATCAAAACGGATCTGTGCTATCTTCAAATCAGTATTGGCCATTTTAAGATCCTCTATTTCCTTTTTTAAAGACAGTCATTCTTGGCTATTAGAGTCTAGCTCGCTATGAAAACGCTTCCTAGCTTCCTCCAATTCTGTCTTATAGTTCTCTGTCTCGCTGAGCTAAAGCCAGACCGGCCTGTGCATCTTCCAAGTCTTTTTCCATTTTGCTCCTGGCCCTGTCATTATTCTCAATTCTCACCTTGGATCTGGCCGCATCCGTTTCTAGGTGACGAATGGCATTTGAAAGGTTAACGGCGTGCTTTTTCATTACCTCGTATTGTTTGGCTACATGACACACATATCCTATCACCTCAGTATCCCAGTCCCTGGGGACAGGCTCAAGATCCGGTAAAAACATCATCCTCTCAAAGAAAATATCGGGGAATTCCTTGCGCAAGCATGCCAATTTAGCCTGATTTTCGGGGCCATGGATAGCATCTCGTGCAACGAGACTGTCGGAGTCGTGATCGCTAGGGGAGATCAGAGCTTCTTTACCTTTCTTCACGATCTTGCCCTCGTCTTTATTTTTGTCCTCTGACTCGCGTTGATTCCTGGAAGATTGGACTTGAGAAGGCGTACTTTTTGGAGGGGTTAAGTTCCTAGGAAGTTGCTTACCCCCAGCCGGTGGCAGTGGACGACTGTGAGGTTTTCCGAAACCATGCCTGGAAGGAGATCGGGATCGTGTAGAATAAGTTTGAGGAGGGTCGCGAGGCCGATAACTATCACTTCCCCGACTATCACTACGAGCAAGATTTGGATTTGAATGAAGACTGGGTGTGCCCTCACGGAAGGAGCATGAGAATAAGATCATTTGTGAGTCATCTTACATATAAAAGAAACAAGTACACATTAAAACCTTGAATATTGTTGGTATAAAAGTGTGGGGTCAAACAGTGCATGATTCGAATGTGGTGGTATCTTCAGAGCAGTACGAAGACCTTGAAGTAGAGAGTGTAGTTTCGAGACCTTGTAAGCCACTTCGTGTTGTGGGGAATGACACGAAACATCTCAAGAGGAAGACGGTTACGCTAGTCAATGTACAATGGAGTGAAGATGGCGACGATTGTACGTGGGAGACGGAAGAGAGTATGAGAGCGACTCATCCAGAACTCTTCGTTGGTAGGACCCTTTGATATCGTATCTTCGTTATATCGTTGTATCTTGTTATTGTTTGTTAGAATTCCATGTGCTAGGATAAGGCTATGGATGCATGGTTTGATGGTTGCTAGTCTGGATGATAGGATTGGCTTCTCATGGATGATAGGCATGCGGAATCGTTGTGATTGCTTGTGTTTTTTTGGAATTTCGGGGGCAAAATTCTTAGGGGGGAGAATGTAACAGCCTGCATTTTACGTATCAAAAGTTCATAAAATATTTTTATTTCATTCTCTGAGGGTTGGATCATTCTCATCTTTAATATGTTGCTTATGGGAATGTAAGACATGTCCATAATTTTTACCGATTTTGTTTGTGACCATTTTGCCCCTGTCATCCTTGTACAGGGCATAACTTTTGGCTCAGGTCGAATCTGAGGGTGAAACCTATGCCATTGGAAAGGAATTGATAATTGCCTTTCCGTGGAGTGGTTACATTAAGGATTTTGCTTAGTGGTTTGGGGAAAAAATGTTGTTTTAAGGTTTTTCAGTTGGTTTTTCAGGTTTGGAGAGCCTAATGGGCTGAATTGGGGAGCCCCATTAGTGGGATGGTGGAAACTATAAATAGGGGTGAGGGTATGGAGAATAGGTTACTTCTCCCGTTCTCTCATTAGGAGGCCTTGATCTCCTCCTTCCTCTAACACCTTTCCACCATTAAAATTCCAAATCGAAAGAGGGAAATCAAAGATCTACACCATTCGAGGCTAGATCTACATCGTTTCAAGGGCAAATTCATCGCATCAAGGAGCTTGGTTCGAAGTATTCGCTGTTCGGATTCTAATTTCTATCGCTTTAGATTGTTTCGGCAAATCGGTGAGTGATTTACGTCTCTTACATGAACACAATGAAGTATATGAGTGTTTGTGCATGTTTCTCATCAAATTGGAATGTTTTACCATAAAATTACACCATTACATGTTCATTTTTATATGCGTCACCCTATGATCTAATCTAATAAGTTTTATTCGTTAATTTCATGCCAATTTACATGTTTATGTTCGTTAGATCTCTCATTTTGATCATATGTTCAATTTAATGGTTTTTGGTGAGATTTACATCATTCATGTGGTAATCGTCATATTCATGTGGTTAGTAATGTTGTGATATGTTTATGATTGTGTTTGATGATTTTGGTTGAGTTGGTTTCATCGGATTCGTCATTTGGCGAAGTTTTGGTCAAAATCGGAGTTGAATTGCGATATGCCAGAATTGACTCGGCCAGAATTGACTCAGCCAGAATTGACTCGGCCAGAGAATTGACTCGGCCAGAATTGATTCGGCCTATTTTGGACGACCATTTCTAGTCAGCCATTTTTGGCATTTCTGGGCAAGTTTTTCTGATCGGACATTTACACTGATGATGTGACTTCAAAGTAAATTCAGTTGGGAAGTTAGGAAGTGCTGAACTAATGCTATGGATTGCTTTGAAACTTATAAAAATGTTGGTTGGTTCAACGCTGGTGGTGGCTTCGACGAAAGTCCAGAAGGGGATGTTCGAAGTGTTAGGGTGTTCGTTGGTCGGTGAGATGCAACGAATGTAGTTTCAACTCAAAGGTCGTGAGTTGGTGGATAATAGTTACTCAAGAAGGTTGCTCGAGCTATGAAAAGTCGTCAAGATGGACGACTAGAGATGAGAAGGCTGAGAGATTATCGTTGTCGTAAGTTCTAGTACCCTAGGTCTTGGGGAAAGGCCTGGTTGTCAAGGTTGGACATATGGAGTTTATGCTAGAACTAGGGTTACCATTATCCCTTGACATATGGCAAGGTTGGCCATCATACGATTAACGATGGCTTCAAAGCAGGATTGGTGGTGATAGCCAGAGTCAGTCATGGATGATTGGTTGTTCTATTTGCACTATCTCACATAGATTATCCAAAGTCGAGGGAGATGTTCTTTGAGTGCTTAACTGATTAGGGTTATCTACATGAGACCTATGTAATCTGGATGTTATGAATGTTGTTAATGGTTGTTCTGGTTCCCATGTATGAATTGTTATTCCTTTGCGTGAATGGATTATTAAGGCTATCACTGTCTGATGTGGGGAAGACAAGATTGAGTTCTTCTCTGGTGTTGTGGGTAGATTAGTATATTTATCTATCCCTTCTCATACACGTTATTGTTGAAGTTGTTAGCTGTTTTATCGCTCACTAAGACTGTTGTCTGACTCAAGATTTTATGTTTCCTCTTATTACCTTTGGTTGTTCATCCGGTTGTGGATGGGCAGACTAAGTAACAGGTGACATGTAATGCTTTAGTGAGGACGACTATGTTGATCGATGACGTGCAAGAGGCTCACGTACCAGTTTTACTACTATATAATAATTGGATTTCCGTTGTTTGCTTCTCGGAGTGATGTAGTGAGGCAACTTTGTACAAACACTATTTCCAAGTTGTGGATATTACTTTCTGGTTATATGAAAGTCCAGTATTTCTGCTTCACTATTACTACCTGTTGTATATGTTCTATTATATTTTATCCTTGCACTGTGAGTTTACGACAGGTTCCACTTGTGTTTACCTACTCTGATGATCGTCCATGACTGCCTGGCACACCCTTCAGCACATTATTCCTCTTATATAGTGCGGGGGTTATGGGCGGTCGTCATAGTAAGGCTATGTTTTAATTATGCTATATTTTATCCATTCCGCTGTGAGATACTTTCTGAGCTTGACATGTTTTGTCTCTGTCTTTTCTGCAGGATACCAGAGCAAACCAATCCGAGTTTCGATGGATTGGAATTTTGAAAAAAAATAAGTCTATTGAAATTGGGGTTGTCACATCTGGTATCAAAGCTTTGGTTAAGGATTCCTATATAAATATTGAGTGAACGTATTTGTATTTTTTTAAAATATAAATATATTATATATATACCTAGATCCATAAAGGAACCCACTAAATAGAAAGAGTATTATATGGTAATAAATGGGATGCTTGTTTTATACACTAATGGAATGAATAAGGAAATTGGAGACCCTTAGGTAATTCGGGTGGAGAGTGTACAATATACTTTGTATGGAAGGAAAGTAAATCCCATATGATTAGTATTTTGGGTTAGTGGGTTGGGCAGTAAAACCTTATAGATTGAAAAAGGTTAGAAAGAGAAAAATGGATTAGGAATATATATAGTAGAGAGAATTGATATTGGGCAATGTCTAGAAATGCCTAGAAAATTGGAAACCCGATTTGAGCTAACCCCATTGTTAACTTTTGAGAACTTGAGATTATAAAAGTTTTAGGAAAATGGTTTATGGTGTTTTCAAGTTTTAATTTTAAAAGTTACAGTTTTAAAATATGTAAAGAAGTACATATTGAGTTTTAAAGTAAAATTCTCTCAGTAAAAAAAACGTGCATATTATAGAGCATGTATAGCTCGCGAGTTTTCTTGTTATATTTCAAGCAAGAATTTTTAATAAAGAAAGATTTGAAATCTCTATTCTTACGACAACCCTTTTTGATAAATTATTTTAAGATAATTTTGTGGGGGGACAAAATAAGTTGTAGAAAATAAGAATAGACTGGATGTTGGCACCTTGTAGTAAGAGACTAAACCGACCTTCTAGGTAAGAACAAGTCATAAACCCGATTGAGAAAATAGTTATCCGTATCTACTCCAGTTTTGTGATTTGAAAAAAAAATGATGATTTACATTTTTTTTAAGATTACATGCTTTTATGGTTTGGCAAAAGAAAGTTTTCATGATGAAAATAAAGTTTTGACACTTTTAATTTTTGAAAGGAAATTTAAATGAAAAGGGCCAAACCATGTTTTAAAGCATGGAGTAGGAAAGGATTAGTGCCTAGGAAAGATGGGAGAAGTTTTGAGGCCATAAAGTAAATAGCGAGAATTATCTTGAAATAATAGTGAGTTCCCGTAGAATGTGTAAGCATTGAATAACCTAGGGTGTTGCTTGAAATAATCATATGGTACATAGCTAGGATTAGTGATGACCACTATATAGTAAAAATGGGCAAGTAAGTGTTTAGATCCTGTTAAGGGTAAAACCTGATACTGCATTTCTTTTGGGATCGTTCCATTATTTTGTTCTTGTTGGGTAGTTAGGGTAAATCTGTCATAGATCCCATAGTCTGGACTTTTCTGTCTGAGGGGGGCATAGTCCCGAGATTCTTAGCCCTTAGTAGTAGCTGTGTAGGGTGTCTGTTCTCCTGTTTTAATTGGAAGACTATAAGCTTATTTAAAATTTAAACTAAAATCAGATAATTAAATGAGCTAAGAAAAGAGAAAAGGTGCAACTGAAGGAAACAGAAAATTCAATAAAGCAACAAACATAATAAACTATGAGAAAAGATGGATAAAGACAAAAATTTCGAAGATAAGATGAAAAAGAAAATTAGTAACAAAGAAAATTTTCTTATATGGGCTGTGGTTGGATAGGAAAATAGGGATTTTTTTTACAAATAGTTACATAAAATCCAAGTACGATTGGAGAAAGGTACATAAAAGAAAAACGAAAGATGTGAAATTTTTCATTTTCCACCTTTTTGTAACATAAGAATTCGAATTTAGAAAATTGGATTTTTCTGAAATTCGAAAAATAAAGTTGGTTGGTAGGATTACGGATGCAACAATTGGATGAATTACGCTCTTACTCAGCAGGAGTGTGGTAAAATTTGGATGAAAAAGCATTTTGGATTTTCAAAATATTGCATTCATGTAGAACTGCCAGTATATTTAGGAAGTGAGCATCATATTTTAAAAGGATTTTTGAAAAATTTGCATACACATAGGAGGTACCGCTAAGGCATGCATGCATTATTATGTTGTAATTCACTTTGCACAAGTGCACAATGTTTGCAAAAATTGGATGCATACATGATGGATGTATATTATGCGAGGGATTAATTTATTTTACCCTTATCAAATTTCAAGGACGAAATTTCCTAAGAATGGGAGAATGTAACACCCCGTATTTTTAGTGTAAGATAATAATAACTTGATTAAATATTCAGAATTAAGTAAAACGGACTGCGACATTGCGTCCGTCTCGAAATTATAGTCAAGATCGACACCTGGTTGCGTAAATCCGACACCGTATGAAGAAGTTATTAAGGTTCGAAGTTTGTATATGCGTAGGAGGAATATATATATATATATATATATATATATATATATATATATATATATATATGGTTCAGAATTCAGAAAGGGTCCAAAAATTAAAAAATCGGTTCAAAATTCGAATTTTCAGAAGGCGGCAGATTTCCCGCCGGGGGTGTCGACTCCCTTAAGGGGTGTCGACTCTGGTGTCGACCCACTCAAAGGGGTGTCGACCCCGGTGTTGACCCCTTCAACGGGTGTCTACCCACCTACGGCAGATTTTGGAAAATTAAGGTTTTTTAATATTTTGACGTTTCGGATAGCTTTTGGGCAAATCTGAGTGTCCCGGTTGCTCCATACACCTATAAATAAGACCTAGACCTAATCCAAAATTTCATAATTCGGTAACTATGCCGGAGCTCTGCCATTACGCTCTCTCTTCTCAAATCTATTCTGAAAATTAAAATATTAGCCTAGGAAAAATTATGAATCTAGATCTGGAAGAGAGAATCAATATTAGTAAAAAGATTATTGAATCATGGAAGTAAGGTAACGTTCCAGATCCAATCTATTCGTATTCTTCCTATTTTCTTTCCCTTCTCTTTTAATGAAAATAGTCGATCCACGTTATTAGGTTTCTAATCAAATTAAAGGGGAAAGGGAAACCATGGATGATAGAATGGATCAGATCCAAAATTTGGGGAAAGCATGAAAGGTGAGTGGATTTAAGCCATATTAGTTTAGATAATGGTATATTATCGTTTAACATTCCCCATTATAACAAATTGGAATATAATATGTTAAGATGCCTAAACATAGGCCAATAATGATTAAAGTGGTATATGACATGCGGGAATGATTAGCATGATATAACGCCAAATTGTTAATATCAATCTGTTGGAATGTTTACATGTTATATTAATATGAACATGTTGGAAAATCCATATATTGAATTAGTTGTAGTGCTAAAAAGTTTACATGATTATGAACTTGTTAGAATATGGGTATCAACTGTGACTATTCTTGTTACATGTTAATTTGTCCCAAATGTATACATAAAATAATTGGAGTAAGTATATGATTATATGGTTTCATGTTAACATAGAATTGAATAAATAAATTTAGGTTTGAGGCATCGACCAAACTATGTTTAAAGATCTTTATTTGGATCATAAGTATAGAAAAATGATTTGGGCGCAAATGGAATCATGTGTAAAATATGAATTGGCATATTTGAATAATATGAATTCAGGAATTTAGACATATAATCCATCATGAATATAATTGGGTAAATGGGCATTAACACCTATAAAGGCATAGGTTTAAATAATCGATTAATAATGAACGCCTAGGATTACAATTAGAAATTGTAATTGCACTTATGACACAAGGTTAGGTTGTATTAGTGGTGGAAGTCTGCCCGGACCCGACCGGCATATCCAGCAGCCACTAATGTTGAACCTAATGTGAGAGGTCTAAGTGCGTAAATACGAGACGGGCTATGACATGAGGTTAGGCCCAACTTGTGCAAGAAGTCTGCCTGGATCCGATCGGTATATTCAGCATCCACAACTTGTAGGCCTAATGTGGGCGGTCTAGCCCATTATAAACCATAAATGTACATGGTAATGAATTGGACTACTTAACCTGATCTAATCCATAGGGATTGTATGAGTATGAACTAAAGTTAGGGTTAAGTAAAATTGGTTGGACAGTGGGTGGGCTAAGCAAATCTGAGGGGGTGGGTAATATTTACACATAGGCCCGCAAACTTAGCCGGATAAGGTTATGTAATTAAGGACACCTAGTGTTATACATCACCGGTAGAAATAATAAAGTTATGTAATTAAATACACCTTTTAGGTAGGCATGACAGGTAGAAATGATAATTACCTATTATAAATAAATAACATTAATGAAAATGTTGTATAATAGATAGACTTGTCCTAGGGACAAGTCGGGATTATAACCTAGGTTATAATAATTTAGTAAGGAAATGGGATAACTGGTGAATTGAGTTAAGGGACACTTAATTGTAAATTAAGTAATCGGTAAATGGGGGAAACCTGAAACCAGTTAAGAAAATGGGGGAAATATATTGTACTTAATTTTAAATTAAGTAATCTGTGGACTTGAAGGTCTGAAACCCATTGATAAGAATAGCATGTTTAGACTTGTCCTAGGGATAAGAGGAAATTATAACATAGGTTATAATAAATGGGTAGAGAAACTTATTAACGGGTCTTAGTTAATAGAACAAAGTTAATAAGTAAACAATGATAAGTTGTATTGACAACGTAAAATGGAATTATGATTAAATGAGAAAAAATGAGGAAAGCTTATGAGATAAGTTATATTTAATCATAAATAATGACTGACATGTTAGACGGAAAACATGTGAATTGAGATATACTTAATTACATATTAAGTAAAACATGTTATCGTAATGATGAAATCGAACAATAATATAAAAGGGATTGTGGATTACAGACCTTAGGCCACAATCTAGAGAATAATATGTGGTGGAGTTATTAATAAACTTAAATGGATTAAGTTATATGACTGAATTTAATAAGCAACAGAAACTTGGTAATGTGAATAAGAATTCAATTTGAATGGGAGTAACCAAGTTAAATAGAAACTTGGTAAGGTAAGACAAGCGCGTAACAGAATGTTTAGACATGGGTTATAACAACATATTAAAGTGAAGCGCTTGGACCAGTCTGTACGTTTGAGGGTGAATAACCCAACGGGGTAGATCATCGAGGTGTTATAAGGCACGAGGGGAGCGCACATTCATCTGATTGTTCTGATGGCTCCGAAGGACTGGAAGGGGAAGCGCGCAGCTTCCTGAGGTACGTAAGGTGCTCTTAGTAGTCCTCTATGCGGTGACAGATGTCTTAGGCTGTGCTTGCAGAGGTTGGGTTTGCGCGTAACTACTAGGTGGTGGGCCTTGGCTGCATATGTAGCTATGCAGTCAGAATATTGTAACGCGGTGACACCAGGGTGATTCGGCGGTTGCCTCACGGGGAGGTAGAGGGTCATGACCAACAAGGATAGTAGATCGTCGGGTACCTGTCATCGACAGCCAGCGGGATGCGAGAAGACTAGAGCTAAACCAAGATACCATTCACCCTTCACTATCGGGGTAAGGGGTAGAGGGGGACGCCAAATGAATGTTTAGATTGTTTGTTATTATGGGAAGTCGCTTAGCTCTTGTAGTCTTTACTAGTTTAGGGAGGGGCTGAGGTGGGGCCATAACCACCGTAAAAACAGACCCTAGGTATATCTGTATATAAAGGCTCTTTAAAGACGGGCTTGTACAGATATGGAAAAGCTCCCGACTGAGTTACGTGTTTCTTGTATCGCCCTTCCATGGAACTCGGTGCCCATTAGAGGACGTGCGATTGAGGCATCGAGCTACAATTGAAGATACGTATGGTGGACAGTCTAGATACATGCATGTTGGCTCTGGGTGGTGTATCGTAGGCACTACACCATATATGCTGATAGGCTGTGTTTTTAGCCGTATCTAAAGCTGTTAGGCACAGTAAATAGCCGTATCAAAAAGTGGCGAGTTAAATTATTAGATACGACTTTAACCCGTATCTAAATGGATTAACATACGGCTATTAGCCGTATCTAAAGTGTATGTAGATACGGCTAAAAACTGTATCTTATACACACACACACACACACACACACACACACATATATATATATATATATATATATATATATATATATATATATATATATATATAAAAGCAGAAACTGCAGCACATATTATTTGTAACACAAAGCATATATAACACAGGATACACTAGTTCACAATTGTAACAGTAAACGAAACATTTGTATGAAATATTTCATTACATTACAATATATAATGATACATGCTATTTGATTACATTACAATAAATAAGTACATGCTGTTTCATTACACTAAAGAAGATACATAATGTTACATTACAATAAGCTGTGATAAATAACCGAATCGGCGTCGTGAGCTTGTTGAATCAATGCTTCCTTCTAGGTGAACATCCACCAAAACATTGCATTCTATCCAAGACAAGAAGGAACCCTTCAGGAAGATCAACACACTATTCTATCCAAGGCCTGGTGATAAGTTAGCTTGGATAGCATATAGCATGTACACTACATAGACCTGTAAAAAAGTGCAAACCACATAGTTTAGGATAGGATATATGTCCACATTATTATTTTCATTAGTAGCTGAATATTGCAAGTCTACAACATTTTTACTTGTTCAGTCGAGACTGAGTCTTGATTAAAGACAGTTGTTATAGCCTAATTAAAGAGCAATATAGAGGATCTGTCCACATTATTATAATTCTCACTATTGTCACTTGGCTGCAATGTAGATATAGCATTGCATTAGCAAGTTCTACGAGTGGTCGCCCTTAACCAGTCCTATTCAGAGCTTCAAACATAGACTCATACTCTAGTTTTGACCTGATCTAAATCGCTTCTGGTTACGACTTTGAGGCTAAAAGAATTAGTGAATTCCGACTTGATATGAAAGAGTTATGGACACTCAAAAATGGACTCAGGCCATGTTTGCAGCAACAAAACGTGCACTTGCAAAATCTTGTGGCCGAACTGATCTCGCCGCAAAGGTTATAGATATCAAACGAAGTATTTTTGCACATAAATTTTCATGTATCTATACCATAACACATAAATTTTCATAGAAAAAGCGAGATATTACCTGAAGTTTAGATCAACAAACTCACATCCATGCTTATTAGCTTCATCCAAATGACGGAGGCTGCATGCTGCACACACATGTTATATTAATAGTCAGCTTCTATTTTTTCACGTAAGTTGACTAACAAAAATGATTTGTTACATGAGCACAAAGCAACTTGGTTCAATGCAGCAAGTCATAAATATAAAAGCAGTTTTACACCTTTACTCACACGTAGTGTGACACACATGACACACGAAACAAATTGAATAAATCTCAACCTATAAATGCCATTCTATTTTCATTCATGCATCCATCACCGACATTTTTACTCAATCACACAAATTTCCCAATATCAATTACCAGATACATGCAGCTCAGTCAACAAAACTAGTATGTTTTAGTTCTCAAATCATGCACTTTAGATCAGTTATAAGGATCAATGTACATGGTGCAATAATACACACAAATGAACAGGGCAGCACAATCAAAAGTGTCTGAATTCAATGTAGCCAAATACAGCACAAGTAAATGATAGCAAATACACTGTCGCACTATAATACTGGGGATAATACCCAATTTAAACACAATAGCAGCATATTAAATTTAAACCCAATTCGAATTCAAATTAAACCCAAATTAAACCCAGTTTATATTTAAATTTAACGGTGATCTAGTACTCACCTCCAGAGGCGACGAGAAGGATGGACAGCGGTGGACTGAGGCTTCGTCGGTCAGCTGAAGGCATAGCGAGATGATGGTAACTCATGAACTGCGGTGGATCGATTATTGACAAAGGAAGTCGGTCGAGTACCAAAATCCTAATTTGGGTATTCGGTGGTCGCCATTGCAAAATAAAAAGAGGGATTATTCAGCCGAAAGTTTTAATAAGGCAAAACTCGATCGTGCCTATGTACAGGTACCGGGGGGGATTTGATACGAATTTCATACGGTCCAAAGCCGCATCAAATGAACTAATCCGGGACTTCGTTGATGGATGGTCAGATTAAGGGTGTTTGGGGTGGTGCGGATCGCAAAACTTAGTTTGATACGGATTTGAGCACTGTCAAATTTGATACTGCTTATAGCCCAATTTTACGCTCGCATCCTGGTTTGCCAAATTGCCTGATATGATGTAGTGAGGCTTGAGGGCATTACTCCGGTATGAATTCAGATTCGAATAAAGGTGGTAGTCCGTACATTTGTGTAGCATAGTAATGACAGATATACATGGAATGTAATTTTGTTATCCGTACGTCACTACGGCGTAGGATGAGGGACTGCATATATTTCGATAGTGTTATGGTGGAGACCATGCGAGTGGGGTACCATGGGGTGTACCTCAATATTGTGGGTAGCTACATATACACTATATTAGGTTAATCCACTGGGAAATAAATGGGTACGATATGTGTGTAAGCTTTGAGTGTTGATAACCCAAGTAACCTAATAAATAAGATAATATGATTGAACGGTATATGTTGGATTATCCAAAGTGTATAGTTTAAATCCAGTCACCAGAACTTGTTTTCTAACCCCCTCCTTATAACATACTCGCAGGTTAGATTTGTGGCAGAGACATGATAGCTTTGGATACTGGTTAGGCGGTACTAATAATATGGTAAGGCTATATTTTAATTATGCTATATTTTATCCATTCCGCTCTGAGATACTTTCTGAGCTCTGATATGTTTAATATCTATGTCTTCTTTGCAGGATACTAGAGCAAACCAATCCGAGTTGCGATGGATTGGAATTTTGAAAAAAATTGGGGTTGTCACAATCGGGGAGCTTCTTCTCAGCAGGATATAGATAATATCCACCATAGCCCCTTCATAAGGGAAATTAGAAACTCCTGCAATCCTCCGGACTTCAAGTTTCTAGCTATCGAACCCTACAACGGTCGGACCAACCCGACCATTCATTTCATGCGATACATGCATCATATGGAAGTACTCTCTGCATCAACCAATTTTATGGCCAAATGCTTCCCACTCTTTCTCACAGATATAGCCGGAATGTGGTTTCAGAAGCTAACAACGGAGTCGACCGGCAGTTGGAACACGTAGCTCACCCGCTTCATTGAGAAATCCAGAGTTCACATCTCTTGACCAAAGAGTGCCATGTTCCTGATTTTTCCTCGAAAGATTCAACGCGGTCGTAGCGTCAGTCAATCGACCTAAGCCATCGATGGTGCTTATGGTCGCCATCGCAAGTGTTTAGAACCGATCAGAGTTCTCGATCTCTTTGACTAGAGATCCTCCCAAGGACATAGAAAATTTCTATGCAAAGGCCGAGCGGTTCCTCAGACAAGAAGATGCCGTCATTGAGATGGAGAGCCTCGAGGTCCTTGCCACCAAAGAAGGAGGTCCGTCCAACACCAATGGCCATAATAAAGGAAGAGGAAAGACCTCGAAAAAGAATGAATGCAACCTACGACCTCGAAGAGAGAACAAGTACGATCAATATACCGAGCTTAATTCTTCCTTGCTTGACATCTACCTTGACGTACGAGGATCCCTACCTTTCCCAAAACCTCCTTGAAAAGAGCCAACCCAGAAAGAGCTCGATTCTGAGAAGCACTGCATGTTTCACGATATAACCGGTCACAGCACCAATGAATGCAGGAACTTGCGCGATCTCATCGAGGATAGGATCAGACGGGGGGAATTACCTGAATATGTCAAGAAAGCTGTAGAGGCCATGCCGCCACAGTCTTCTGCCTAAGCTCCTCAGGCCGGTCCTTGAGCTCCTATTAACAAAAAGGACCCTGAGCTTAGCACTCGCAGCATCACCATCAATTAATAAGATTTAGATTTCTTATAAACCTCGTTTTGTTGTCCTAGGACAAGCAATAAGGAAACACATCAACAAAAGTTTAGGAGGTAAACTTCGCATTTATCCTTGGATGTTTAATTTCTAAGGAACTAGGTTAAGTTTACTCGAAATTATTGAAAGTTGTTTTGAAGAGATTGGGATGGGATCAAGTTATCTAAGAACAACTTTGATCGGACTGAGCAATGAATGTTTTATTTATTGGAGATAAAGAAATCAAGACAAGGTTAAAATGCAAGGGTTATTTGTTACTAATCCAATGGATGTATTTGAAGTAATGCCTTCAGTTCATTCTGTTCCAAAACGACTCATATGGATTAATATTATCACTATAGTTCCACGGAAATGTAATAAACATTTACAGTGAGATCTGCTAAAGAAAGGTAAAAACGTAGTCCCAGACCTCATCAAGCATTAATGACTACAATAGTGATATGCAACAAGGCTATGTAGAATGGTTAACTCTTTGATTGTTATTTCATTTGGTATGGTTGTTGATCTCAATCATGGTGGTGACATGTTAGATACTATTAAGTTGAGTGGTAGGCTGGTTCTATGTTAGCAGGGGTGCAAGGCATTCTTGCATCCTTCGTACATCTTATCTAGAAAGGTATGTGATGGGTGATACCCTAGCATTCCAATCATTATATGGAATCCAAACTCCAATACGAGCCTTTTACGGTTTTGATTGTATACCTATTGTGCGAGAATTAAATTAATGTAATAATTTCGGCTAAGATTCATATGTATCTAGACAATTATAATATAAGGAGATTTTCTATAAAGTGTTTTAGTTATCGTAAGGTAAATCTTGCTTGTGTTTGTGTGCGACGTGGTCTTACAAGATACCTTTTATTTCAAAAGGTTTTATAACTGAATAAGAATTAAATTTCTTGTTAATTAATTTTTCTCATGTTGGTTTTTCAGACCGACCTAGGTTTTTTTTCATGATAATGCTTAGGGTCAGGCGAAGCATATTTGGCTGGTTATCTTAGATGCTTGGAGCTTAGGAGAAAGGCTAGAGTCTAAGATATACTTCCATAGATTCTTATTTTTCACTGTGCTAGTGTTCTTGATGTTATTTGTGTTAGTATAGATAGGTTATAACTATCCAGATTAATATAAATTGTTTATTCTAGTGTTGTATATGTATATTAAATAAAATTTCTTTTAGTTTGTAAACACTTGTTATATCTTATATGTTATCAACTGTGATTGTGAGATTCTATTCTATCTTGTTTTTCTTTAACCCTGATGATTTGGTTTTTCGAAGCTTGGATATTTTGACATGTGAATAGCGTCAATATATTAATGTCGACTACGAGGGTCGAAAAATTAGGTCATTCCATTTTCATTTTTTTAAATTTCCTTTTTATTGCTTTTAAAATATTAGAATCACTTAAAATCTTCTCCTTTTCATTCCTAAGGGACTTCTCTTCTAGAAACAACCCCATATACCCCTATACCAACAAGACCAATCCTAAACTAGTATTGGACGAGCTATACTTACGTAGATTGAGCCAATTTTTGGTTTATGTGCTTGTGCAGTTGAAGCACTTAGCAAATCCAATGCGGCGGAGCAGAGATGCAAAAATTATAGCGGGGGTAAAGCGAGGAAATAGCGGGAAACAGCGGATGAGTCAAAAATAACATATAAAAATCATATTTTATGTTTTTATAAATATATAAATGATAACTAAATGGAAAATTAACATTCAACTTAATTATAATTACTGCATTCTTACTTTGAAATAAAAGCATATATAAATAAATATAAACTTTTATTTAGCGTGATTTAATTTAATTGAATATTATATTATTTTCTATTTTGAAAAATATATGTTAAAAAATTATATTAAAATACTAATTTTATTATGTATAGATGTTGCTTTTGAATTCATTTCTTTTATAGAAGATATAGCAGGATATTGCTAAAATAATTTAATATATTCGGAATATAGCAAGGCTAAAAGCAGAAAGTTATTTCAGAGGCTATTTGGAAATCAGGATGCAATAGAAATCCACTACACGATATAGTGGGGATACAATAGGGTAATAGCAAGGCATTAACTGCATAGATATGTGCTCCATTTTGCTAAAAAAAAAAACTTGTCTAGCTTTAAATAATCAAGTTCTTAAGGCTTATTTCAAGTTTGAAGTGATTTACTTCATTCTTAGTGAGTAAATATTATTTTGGGATAAAGTTTGTATATTTACTTATGTTATGTATTTCTATGTGTTGTTACTTGGTTAGATGTTGTTTACATGCTTGTATATGATACTACATGTGCTTGTAGTTCATTTGGTCATAGACTTTATGATTAAGTCTATATGAGTTATGAATGTGATAAGATGTTATCTTTATGCATGTTAATAATTTTTATAATTGTACACACTCTTTTTACAAGCCTACTTGAAAGAGTTGTAAGAAAGATAGGACCATTATGTTGTTTTAAGTCCTAGTGTTAACTAATTTGGTTATTTGATGTCAATAGCAACATAATTGTCAAATTTCAACATTTGTTTTTTCACTCTATACTTTTCCCTTATGTTTCAGAAAGTTAGTAACATTTAAGAAAGATAATAATTTTTCAAAATACACTTAACCATCTATTTTTTAGTTATGGCCCATATAATAATTAGTCGCAGTTCCATTGAAATGTCCATTTTTGCGAAATTAAGCTTTTTTAATAGTTTTGAAATTATGTTTATAAAAATTATTAATGGAAATTAAGAAATTAATTAAGGGTATATTGTTTATTAAAATATAAATTATAAATTAACTAATATTGGTAAATTAATTATGGGTTAAACCTTTTTGTTAATTATATTCAAGTGAAGATTAGTTACTAACTAATTACCTTTCTAGTAGTAAGATTCTTATCAATTAAATGATATCAATTATTGGTTAATTTTAGTAGTTAAAGAACATCAAGTTTAACTAATTGTTGTTTTAAGTATGAGGTTAAATTTAATTAATTATTGGTTAATTATAAGATTAATTTTAAATAATCAATTATTAAGTACAAGATTAAGCAAGGTTCTTAATTATGATTAATTAATCAGTAATTGACTAATATTTAGCTAGTTATCTCTTAATTTAAAATTAAGATAATTGATACTTTATTAACTCTAATAATGCATTAACTGAGATTTAAGGTGTTAGTTATTTCCAAAAGGGAAGTTATGTTTAATTGATTTACCAAATAAGAATCTTTGGAATTTTAAAGTCAACTTATTTTATAAACGATATTTTAAGCACTACGGGTTCTTATTTATCTAACCTTCATGCAAACCACGAATATCAAGAAGATCTGTGATCACGATAATTTAAGTATATGGCAGGGACATGCTCCCTTACACCGCACTATATATACCTGAACGGTGGTCTTGTCCATTATCCACACTTGCCATTTAACTTAATGAAGGTTGATACGGGGAGACCAAAATCGTATAAGCATAGGCAATCGAAACCATTTCGAACCAATATAAGAGTTTAAATTGGAAATCTCCTGAAGATTATAAAGGTCTAGTTAATGATATTGGAGTGCAATGGTTACTTTCTATTAATCCTGAGATCCTGATCTTTAGTGTACTCAACAAATCATAGTCCCATAAACGACAGATAACTTCTTATTGGTTGTATCACATATAATTCCTTATCCATTAGTACTTTTTTTAATTTTGCTTCAACTTAAGTTTGCTTAATAAATAAATATATTTAGTTATCTTACCTTGTCTACTCAATATATTGATAATACCATACCTAACATCCCCAACTTGAGTCTGCTCAACAATGAAGGAGTATGCAAGTAATTTATCGATAATATATATATGTACACACACACACACACACACACACACACACACACACACATATATATATATATATATATATATATATATATGCATAAGTGCAAGTCTAAAAAGATCCTCTTCCTCGATCCTTGGAAATAGACACTAATACATTCACGGTATTCATGTGTCGTAAAACCAAGTACTGGAGAAGTGAAGTATTTGTAGTAAGAAAAAAAAAATTAGAAGATAAGGTGTGCCAGGCGGCTGTGGACGATCATCATAGGCAAATAACAACATCGGAACCTGTCGTAGAACTCACAGCGCATGGATAAAATATAATAGAACATATACAACAAGTAGAAATAGTGGTGCATCATATAGCAAACTTTTGAAAACTTTTACAACATCTTGGAAGGTTTTCCATACATCATAGGAAAATCAAATTCTGTACATGAAGCCTCACTACAACACTCAGAGAGCAATTCAAACAGCGGAAATAGAAATACTAGATAGTAAGTAAGATAATATGCCAGCCTCCTACTTGCCTATGAATTGCAACATCGTCCTCACTAAGCTATCACCTGTCACCTGCCACCTAGTCTGCCCATCCACAACTAGATGAACAACCCAATGTAATAATAAGGAAAACATAAAACCCTGAGTCAGACAACAGTCTTAGTGAGCGATAAAACAACTAACAAACATCAACAACAAAGTATATGAGAATGAATAGATAAACATACTAATCTCCCCACAACACCAGAGAAGAACTCAACCCCGTATTCCCCACATCAGATAGTGACAGCCTTTACATCAAACACTTCAACCATTCATTCATGGAATCCAGAACAACCATTCATTCATGGAAATTAGAAACCAACACCACTAGCACACATAGCATCCAGATTATATGTATCTCATGTAAACCATTCTAATCGAATATAACATCCCTCAAGCACAATCCCCGAAGGCCTAAACCAATATCAGATAGGTACCCAAGGAACATCTCCTTCGACGTTGGACAATTTACATGAGACGATACAAACAAGGAAAGTAATCAACCATGACAGACTCTGGCTATCACTGCCAATCCTGCTTCGAAACCATCGTTAGTCATATGGCGACCACCCTTGCCATATGTCAAGGGCTAATGGTTCGAAAAGGAATGAAGGCAGCCCAAGATCATCAGAAGAGTTATGCTGATAAGCACAAAAAAGATTTGGAATTCGACGTTGGCGATATGGTTTTAGTGAATATTTCGCGGTTGAAGCATGTGGTTCGATTCAGAAACAAAGGAAAGTTAGCTCCTAGGTTCATTGGACCATTTCTGATAGTCAAGTAAATTGGGAAGCTCGCATAGATTGGAGTTACCCGAGAGGATGTCGAGTGTTCATAATGTGTTCCATGTGTCGTTTCTACAAAAGTTCGTGCATGATTCAAATGCGGTGGTATCTCTAGAGTAGTATGAAGATCTAGAAGTTGAAACCGCAGTTACGAGACCTCGAAAGCCGCTTCGTGTTGCGGGAAATGACATGAAACAAGTTAGGAGGAAGACAGTTAGGCTAGTCAAGATACAATAGAGTGAGTATGGCGACGATTGTATGTGGGAGACGGAAGAGAGTACGAAGGCGACTCATCCGGAACTCTTCGTCGGTACGACCCATTAGTATCATGTCACCTTACATCATTGTAGTTTATACTATTATGTTTGTGTTAAAATTCAGCATGCTAGGTTAAGGCTATGGATGCATGGCTTGATGGTCTCTAGTTTGGGTGATAGAATTGGCTGCTCATGAATGATAAGCATGTGGAATTGCTTTGGTTGCTTATGTTTGTTGGGATTTCAGGGGAGAAATTCCAAAAAGGGGTAAGAATGTAACAGCCTGCATGTTACGTATCAAAGGATCCTAAAATATGTTTATTTTATTCCCTAAGGGTTGGATCATTCTCATATTTTAATATGTTGCTTATGGGGATGTGAGACATGTCCATATTTTTTACCAATTTTGTTTGTGACCATTTTCCCCCTTTCTGTCTTGTACAGTGGATAACTTTTGACTTGGATTGAACCAGGTGTTGACACCTGTGCCATTGAAAAGGAAATGCTAATTCTATTTCCGTAAAGTGGTCACACTAAAGATTTGGCTTAGCGGTTTGGGAGGAATCATTATTTTATGGTTTTTCAGTTGGTTGCTTAGGTTTTGTAAGCCATAATGGGCTGATCTGGGGAGGCCCATTAGTGGGATGGTGGAAGCTATAAATTGTGGGTGAGTGGTATGGAGAATAGTTTACTTTCTCTATTCTCTCATTCGGTGGCCTTGTGTTCCTCCTTCCTCTAACACCTTTCCATCGTTAAAATGGAGATTTAAGGAAGGAAATCCAAGATCTACACCATTTGAAGCTAGATCTACATCATTTGAAGAGAGAGTTCATCAAATCGAAGGATTTGGATCAAGTTCTTCATTGTCCGGAATCTAATTTCACCGTTTTTGATTTGTTTTGGAGAATTGGTGAGTGATATGCATCTCTCATAGGGATTCAATAAAGTATATGAATGTTTGATCATGTTTTTCATCAAATTCAAGTCGTTTCCCTTAGATCTACATCATGGTAAGCTTTATTTTTATATGAATCGCCATAGGATCTAATTTAGCAACTTATAACCGGTAGATTTCCATAAATTTTCATATGTTTATGCAAGTTAGATCCATAATTTAGTTCATATGTTCATTTATCATGATTTTGGAGAAATTTGCATAATTTTGGTGAAAATCGTCATATTCATGTTGTTAGTAGTTCCATAACGTGTTTATGGTCATATGTGATGAATTGGATGAATAGATTTCGTCGATTGGTGAAATTTTGGTCGAAATTGGACTTAAATTGGGGTTGTACTGGCCACGGGTCGAGCATGGCATGGGGAGCAAGTCACAGGGGTCGATTGTGCATGTGTGGGTCGAGAAGAAATGCATGGGGTTGAGCAGCATATGGGTCGGGTCAAGCAGAGGAGGCCCGGGTCGAGCAGGGTTAGCTCGAGTATGTGCGGGTCAGTTGTGCAGGGATTTAGGTCAAGCAGAACCGGGACGGTCTGGTTGGGTCGAGCAAGCAAGTGGGTCGAGTAGTGTTGTACAGGGGTCGAGCACGAAGGGGGTTGGGTCGCACACAACTGGGTTGAGCAAGTTGATTAGGGTTAGTAAGGTGGTCGGTCGTGCACGACAGAGGTGGTCTGTCGCGCACACAATACGAGGTCGGTCACCAGCGGAAGGTCGGTCGCACCAAGGTCATTTTATGAAAAATATATTTTTCGGGTACGACCCAAATTTGAACAAAAGGGCCTGGAAAAAAATTCAGGGGCAGCCCCCCCCCCCCCCCCGAACCCTACCTGTAGCGCAGTGGTGTAATTTGGCTCAGTGATGTTGTGGCTTCGAAGTAAATTCAAGTGGATATATTCAAAGTGTTGTATGTGTTCGTTGATCGGTGTAGAACAACGAATGAGGTGAAAACTCAAGGTTTTGAGTTGGTGGATAATGGTTGCTCGAGAAGGTTGCTTGGGCTATGAAAAGTCATCGGGTTAGATGACTAAAGATGCGAAGGCCGAGAGATTATCATTGTCGTAAGTTCTAGTAAGCTCAAAGCAGGGGTACAATAAGGGCACCCAAAAGACTGGAAGGTTGTTGGTCGAGTACCCTGGGCATCGTTGAAAGGCCTAGTTGTCAACAAGGTTGGACAAACATATCTATCGTTGAAAGGCATATGGAGTTTATGTTAGAACTGGGGTTACCATTAGCTCTTGACATATGGCAAGGTTGGCCATCATACGACTAACGATGGTTTCGAAGCAGGATTGGCAGTGATAGCCAGAGTCTGTCATGGTTGATTACTTGCCTTGTTTGTACCGTCTCACATAAATTGTCCAACGTCGAAGGAGATGTTTCTTGGGTGCATGTCTAATATTGGTTTAGGCCTCTGGGCTTGTGCTTGAGGGATGTTAAATTCGATTAGGATGGTTTATGTGAGATACATATAATCTAGATGTTATGTGTGCTAGTGATGTTGGCTTCTGATTTCCATGAATTAATGGTTGTTCTAGTTTCCATGAATGAATGGTTGAGTGTTTGATGTAAAGGCTATCATTATCTGATGTGGGGAATACAGGGTAGAGTTCTTCTCTGGTGTAGTGGGTAGATTAGTATGTTTATCCGTATATTCTCATATGCTTTGTTGTTAATGTTTGTTAGTTGTTTTATCGCTCACTAAGGTTGTTGTCTGACTCAAGGTTTTATGTTTCCCTTATTGTTACCTTAGGCTGTTCATCCAGTTGTGGATGGGCAGACGAGGTGGCAGGTGACAGGTGATAGCTTAGTGAGGACGATGTTGCAACTCGAAGGCGAGCAGGAGGCTGGCGTATTATCTTACTTACTATCTAGTATTTCTATTACTATTTGAATTGCTCTCTGAGTGTTGTAGTGAGGCTTCATGTACAGACTTTGATTTTCCTATGATGTATGGAAAACCTTTCAAGATGTTGTAAAAGTTTTCAAAAGTTTTCTATATGATGCACCGCTATTTTTACCTGTTGTATATGTTATATTATATTTTATCATTGCGCTGTGAGTTCTATCACAGGTTCTGATATTGTTACTTACCTATGATGATCGTCCATAGTCGTCTGGCACACCTTTAAGCGCATTATTTTATCCTTGTGCTGTGAGTTCTACGACAGGGTGGTTCCGGGTAGGCTTCTACTACAAGTTGGGGCTAACCTCGCATCACAGCGTACTAATTATAATGGCCCAAGGTACCTAGACCTCACACATTAACCGGATTTACTTGCAGACGCTGGATATGTCGGTTGGTTTTAGGCAGAGTTCTACTACAAGAACGATTATCCTCATGTCTATGTGTTATGAATATTAATTAAGCTATTAACTCATGCATATACAAACATACAAATTATATTCCTAATTTAACGTATTTATTGTGCACTTAATATGTATTAATATATATTGATTACGTTGTATATATGTATGTATGTGTGTGTGTATAGATGCAAGGTATATCCATAAAAACAAGAAAACATGGCGGAAACTGCTCCTAACTGCCTACCTTCTCAATTCCGAAAACAGCCTGATCCACATCTTTCAGCAACCACTTCATCGGCCTCTGATCAACCCATCCCTCCTAAATCCTAAGCCGAGGCTATACGCTCTCAACAAAACCATCTACCACCTGTACCTTGCAGTTTGTAAAACCGCAACTTGATTGTGTTGTCCTTCCACCAGAAGTGATTAAAAAAGCAGAGAATGTATGGAATAACACAATTATCCTTCATCCAGTTGAATGCAGGTTGTCTTTCGCCAAACTTAAGGACTATGTATCTCAAGTTTAGAAACCATCAGAAGAATTTCATGTTCATACGGCTCACTCTTACCAGTTTGCAGTGCAGTTTGAAAAACGTGAAGATTTAGACAGGATAATGGGCTGCACGATTTATTCATACTTCGGAAAATTGCTGTTAATTGATGAGTGGGTGCCAAATTATGATTACTGCAAATTTAACACCACCGAAGTTCAGATCTGGATTGTTTACACAACTTGACAATGGAAATGTGGACGCCTGATGCTCTGCAGATCATAGCAAGCTTTATAGGAATCCCTTTGCGCACAGGTGACAATACTGCTGAAAAGAAATATACCAAATATGGTAGAGTTCAGGTTAATATTGATGTGAATTCAGATTTAAAAACACCAATCCCATTGCTGCTATCTAATGGTGTCAAACATGAAGTTACAGTTGAATATGTGTATGTCCCATTTAAGTGTAACATGTGCAAAGTGTTCGGCCATCGCCAATCCGTGCATGAAGTAAATTATATACCCACCTGGGTTAAAAAACCAATTGAACAGTCCACTTTTGGTGTTCATGCTTCTACTTCAGATGCTCCATTGCAGGAAAAAACTACAGATGCTTCCCACGATGATGAGTTGTCCTTTTGGATGCCCAACTTCCAGTTGATCTTCATATTAGTGAGTTGCAATATGTAGCTGAAGTTATCAATGATGTGGTCGAACCTGAAGAAAACACTGATGTGTCAGGTTTGGTTACGAAAAGTTCCAACTATTTAAATTCGTCAAAAGCAACTGCTAAACCTAATCCTCCTAAAACAATATTAAGGAGTGCTTCCTCCTATAAATGACATTTCTCATGTGGAATGTCAGGGGAATGAGCACACCATGCTTACTCTCTTAACTAAATTTAAGCCAACAGTGATTGGCTTAGTTGAAAATAAATTAAGTTCTGCAAATTTGACTTTGTTTTGTAAGAAGCTTCTATCTCAGTGGTGTTATGTTATCAATGATTCTAGCGAGTGCATAGGTCATATCCTTCTGCTCTGGGATTCTACAGTGTGGTCACTACAAGTTTTTTCATCCTCCTCATAGCATATTACTTCCTCAATGCAAAGCACAGGTGGTCTTTGTTTGGTCTATATTGTCATATATGGCAGTAATGTTTTTTCCGAACAATGGATTTTATGGAATTCCATTATCAATCAGTCGCAACAAATTAACGAAGCATGGTTATTGATGGGTGACTATAATAATGCTTTATCTCCCAACGATTAAAAGTGTGGCCTTCCAATACCATTTTAGCACATGAGAAAATTTCAGAACTGCCTTATGCAAGCTGGTCTAATGGAAATCAAGCCTAAGGGGTTCAACTTTACGTGGAGAAGAAAGGGTCTAGCTACACACATTGACAAGATTTTAGCAAATCATCCCTTCATTCAAAAGTTTTTAAATTTGAAAGCCCTATCTCTTACACAAATGACAAGTGACCACAATCCATTGGTTCTGGATTTAATTCCTACTACTAAGCAAAAGGGTTATCCGTTTAGATATTGTAATGATTGGCATAAGATGGAGGGTTATGACCACTGTATATCAAGGGGTATGTCTGCATCTACATGGGGTTTCCCCAGTTATCAATTTTTAACCAAGTTGAAAGCATGTAAATATGAGTTGAAGACGTGGAACAAAATGAGGCATAATCAGGACAGTCTACTACTACAATTAGAGGATACTTACAAAGCTTTTGAGCAGGCTGTTGATAATGACCCAACTGATTTACAGCTATATGAAGATATGCTACGTGCAAAACATCAACTACAACTGCAGCCGAATTCTAATTTTTACGCATTGCGGCAAAAAGCAAAGGTATCGTGGTTGCAACATGGCAACACTAATTCGAAGTTTTTTTATTCCAAGATGACTTCTCGACTTTTCAGGAACAATATTCGTGCATTCATAACTAATGATGGACAGCTCCTGCATAAAGATACAGATATTGAACAAGAGGCAATTATTTATTATAATTCTTTGTTTAATGGTGATTTGAATTCTGATTTCCCTGGTTTCCAGTCTGCAAACACGATAAACTCAGATGGGCAAGCTTCTCTTCTGCGTGATATTTCTATGTCTGAGATACACAAGGCAGTATTTTCTATTCACGACGATTCAAACCCAAGATAGGATGGCATGAATGCTAAATTTTTCGAACTTCGTTGAGAATCATTGAAGTCTGATTTGCTGAAGGCTATGAAGGATATCTTCAAATCGGCCAACTTGCCTTGGGGATGCAACCATACTTTCATCACACTTATCCCAAAAAATGACAAACCAAACAATATTACACACTACAGGCCAATTTCTTATACTAATGTGTTCTACAAGATTTTTTCAAAGATATTGTGTAAAAGGATTAAGTCTTTTTAAGCCACCTCATTGCCGAAAACCAATGCGCGTTTATTCCTGGGCGTAATGTTGGTGATAATATTCTTTTGGCACACGAACTATTACGCAATTTCAAAAAGCATGGAGTTTCTAAGTTCTATGTCAAGATTGATTTACAAAAGGCCTATGATATGGTTAACCGCGAATTCTTATGCTACATACTGTCTCGAATGGGATTCCCAACTCATTTTATCAACATAATTTACGAATGCCTATCCACCATCAGCTTCTCAATCTTATTTCAGGGTATTCCTAAAGGGGTTATTCATACAAATCGCGGGATTCGTCAGGGAAGTCCCTTATCACCTTATTTGTTTACGATTGTTATGCAATATTTTTCCTATTTGATGGAGGACGCTGTTTCGGCTAATCTGTTTCACCTTGTTTTTGTGTTTGACCCTGTTATAACACATTTTCTTTACGCCGATGATTTGGTGGTCTTTGGGAAGTATACCTTGCTTAATGCTACAACACTTCAAGTAATATTCCAGAAACTTAGTTGTCATGCAGGGCTTGTAGTCAACGCTAATAAGTCTAAATTGTTCTTCAGTTTATCCGGTCTCAACACTCAACAAATTACAGAAATACTACAGTACGAGGTCAGTCATTTGCCAATAAAATATTTGGGTATTCCGCTCTCGTCCAACTACCTACATTATTTGGGATGTAATGCTTTAATGCATCGGGTTCAAAGCAAAATCGAGGCTTGGCAAGTAAAAATACTGAGTTTAGTGGGGCGGGCAGAACTTATTAACTCCGTGATCACTCCGACTATTCTTTATTGGATTTTCGTCTACCAAATTCCTGAGTACGCACTAAATAAATTACAATCAATCTATGCCGAAATTTTCTGGGGAGAATCCAGGCATAAAGTGGCTTGGCAGACATTATGTCGACCAAAAAGCGAAGGGGGAGTTGGCTTAAAACTTCTCGGCAATTTAAAAAAAAGCTGCGTGTACGAAGTTGCTTTGGAATTTTTTCTCAAGAGAACTTATGGAGTAAATGGTTGAGACGTAAATATTGCCAAAACAAAGAGTTCTGGAGTATGTCGAGCGACAATAATGCCTCTTTAACATGGAAAGCACTGCTTCGTTTAAGGACATCGTCAAAACAACTCTTAGACAAGGTTATTGTAGATGAAAGACATACCTCATTATGGTTTGAGCCATGGCTCAACTGCAAGTGTTTGGTTGATATCCTTGGTCTTCATCGGTTCCAGGCAATTGGTCATGTTCATGATACTGTCAGTCAGATTGTTCGAGATGCTACTCTAGATCCATCACTTCACCCAACTACCAGAGAAGTTGCCCCAGAATTTCTCACCATCTCGATCTTCTCCGACAGAAATACAGATGCTTATGAATGGTGCGATGGGGGAAACTTTGCTTTTCATGCTGCATGAAATAAAGTAAGAAATCAAGGAGCTTCAAAACCTGTTTATATGGTAATTTGGCATTTGAAAACAGCAAAGGACAACTTTTGTTTCTTATTTGGCGGCTTTGGATAGACTTAACATGAAATCGAGACTTCATCGTCTTGGCATTTTAGCAGAGACCTTGTGCCCTTTCTGTAATCAACAAGAGGAGAATGTTCAACATCTCTTCTTCGCTTGTGTCTACTTGCAGTTTATTTGGGGTTCTTTGAAGCTCAAATTAAATCTGCATCCTACGGTTTCACCTAGTATAAAGGATGAGGCTAATCTTTTATTATCTACTTTTAGCCAAAAGAATCAGCTTCATGATGTTGCTTTTGGAGCTTTAATCTCAGCTATTTATTCCATTTGGCTTGAGTGAAATTTGTGTGTCTTCAATCACCGCTCTACTCATTGCACTATAAAATTGGTTCACATTGAAAAGGAAGTTCTTTGTACAGGGCAATGGTAGCCGATCTTCCACGTCAGAAGATAATGTTAGATTTTTGCAGCGATGGGGGATGAGTTACATTACTCAGGTTGGCGGGCTTTAGTGGTGAAGACAAAGTTTGAATTTTTGGAGATGGGCCGTGGGCCTAGTGGTTTGTTATTTATATGTTTACATTATGTAAAGTTGTATATAATGTACTGTTAATATGTGGACCTTATATGTACTCTTTTCCCTTGTAAAGTACCCAGTAGGGGGGTTACAAGATTTTGATGAGGCATACAAGTAAAGCATACGATTGGTTTTAAATAAAGCGTACCAATTTTCAATATATATATATATATATATATATATATATATATATATATATATATATATACGTAAATTAAGCGAACAAGATTAACGTCCTTATCACGTTTTTGACATGTTAATCCCTACTAAATTTTAAAGTGTACAAGCCCATTCCCATATTTTCCTCGACCATAACATAAATGTACATATTAACATATGACAATAAAATGAGAAAATCAATCACATCAACATATAAACTTGCTACCCAGATTTTGACTTGATTATTGCAACAATAAAAGATAAACATAACATCAAATATATATGTTTATAATCCTATTTTGAATACATTCCTTTTCTTTTGTTTTTTGTACAAAACCTTAATACTTAGATATATTCTAAATAATACGTTTAGATTCTCTATTTTGAAAAATAGACTTTTAAACCTATTAAATTTACAAATTATCCAAATCTGAACCTTTTTACCAAAAATCAAACATATGAATTTACATGGAAAATAGAACAAAAAGGGAATCCAAACAATTTAAAATATCATACAACAAGAATATCATTTTTCCTTTATTATTACAACAACCCAAAACCATAAATATAACTAGATTGAACATTTCTATGAACAATAAAATAAACGGAGGATTTGAGGGGTTTATTCATGTTTTCATTTCGTATATCCCAAATCCTCAAAAGTGCAACAATCCAAATCTATAACTATCAAACTACAGAACATATCAAATCGGATGGATTCCACTCATGAGCTATTAGGAAGAGTAGTAACAAGATTGAATAGAACATAGATTGGATCTGTCCATCAAGAACGAACGTATGCTCCAATCCTTTCAAATCTAAATATATATATATAAGAATCACCGCTAGAATCTTTTTTATATATTTGTATGAATCTGAATTCCATTAATCGTAAATCTATATTAGAATAAGATAGAGCAGATAAAATAGATTTAGAGGAATTGGAGAGACCTAAATCCTTTTAGCTTTTTGGAATTGGAGACAGAAGAAAGTCATAATGGAGGCGTTAAGAGAAATGGCTGTAGGGTTTAGAATGAGGGTTTGAGGGTATATTTATAGTTGTTGTCAAGTGCATGAACCATTAGATTAATTTGATTAAATCTAAATAGTTCATTCGATATAAACTGGAAGTAAGTCCCTAAATAAAATAACCCTCACTGGGCTTCCCTATAGGAGGGCGGTCGACACCTTCCATGAGGGTGATCGACTTGGGCGGTCGACACCCCATCTAGAGGATGGTCGACCTCTTTTGAGGTCAAGCCCAGGAGGAATTTCCTCTAGAACGTTACTTTTTGATCGTTCGTTGATTAATGCACTTTATTTATTGCCTTAATTAATTTATTCTTGTCCCCTTCTGTGTGTGAACATATATACACATTAGTTTGCAATAAAAAGGAAAATTCTTTACATGCTTATCCAATTAAATATATTCCCAACATGTATATATATTTCTTTGAAATTCAAACTTTTGTACATTAATATACTTCGTATAACTAAATCAATTAATAACTTTTGCATATGGACTCTGTTTTCAGAAAATAAAATATGATAACGAATTAGAATCTTGCCACGAGTGAAATGCTAGACTTGTAAAGAATATTATTAATTATTAAATAAAATTCCCAATTGTTCAAAATTCCATTTTCAGTCTGTTAATATATTATCAATTATTATTTTTAATAATAAATTAACTTATGTCAAAATTAATTATATATTACGGGGTGTTACATAGACCATACAGCCAAAACCCATTAGACTAAATCAAATTAAGAGCGATATTGTTGCCATTATTAAATTTCGCACCCCTAACGGGGTTCTATAAACAAAACCGCAAGCTCTTATAGGAAATATATTTCCATACGATGGCAAGGTTAGGGACTATCTTTCCATAAAGTGCACCTCTTGAAGTATGTACCAAGGACCCCTCTCTTTTGCCTAACTTGTAAGGCCAGAACAGTTACACAGACCCGCTTGGTGCTGCAATGCTAGAATATGTCATTACGTCGGTCGTAATCGGCCTACTCTGGGTACTATATAATGAGAAATTTTAGAATGGTGGTGATTGTATTCTAATGGGAACTACCCACATGATATCACTCATGCCCTTTTTTTACAACTTAGTTTGTTGAGACTTAAAGGTTTCCAATTACCTTTTCTCCAAGCATGTTCTTCACTTCAAATACCACATCGCCAAGTCTAACATAGGCCATCGATTGCTACTAATGTATGACCGCTGAGCTCATACATCTTAGGGTATGTGGTGCGGGGAGCACCACCAAACAAACGTACATTCATGGAGATCAATATACGAGTTTTAGAAGTGCAACATTAGGCATTCATCCATACAAATCATCCTTAGTTTAGATACTGAAGGCACTACTTTTGCTAGTTCGTGTGATCTAGAAAAAAATAGTCCTTGCACTGAAGATCTGAATGTTGAAGTGTTGTCGTTTTGTAATATGAGAAAATTTCCCCGACCATCAATGACATGTACACTTCATTAAATCTTCGTCATTCTCCTTTCTTCAATCTTCATTACTCTGAAATGTTTAATTGATCTGAAGTGGTTTTTAGATAGGAATCACCCAAATCTGATCCCAATCTCCTTGAATCAGTCATGTTTAAGTAGAATTGGGTGTTGGTTGTTCTTCATTTCTTAATTCATTTCTTCATAAAACATCTTCTAAGGATGTATAACTTCAATATTCTTGAGGGATAGATGAATGGAATCATCAAACCTCATTCATTAAGTCATCTAGGATGGTAAGTCTGTTTTAATATAATAGATTCGAAGAAATCATACTCATTTTACCCGATATCAATTTTCATGTTCAATCTCTACCATACCTCGAACAATGGTAACACCTTTTAAAATATTATGGGCAGTAATGCTTCCCTCCTCAGAATTTGGTATTAATACAACAAGATCAACTCCAAGAAATCTGATTCATTTATCTTACCTTGCTTTTTTATACTTAACTCGTTTCCAATATTTTAGCCTTATTTATCCCTCGCCCACAGAAGGATCAAGCGAGTTAAGGCACCGCTTTCTCATGTACATCTCCTTATTTAATCATCCACATCCAAATCTCAAAAATAGAAAAATCAGCTATACTTGTTGGCTTATTAAAACCAAGCTTAAATCCATTGCTTATTATAGCTCTTTGATTTAGTTCAGTTATTTGAAATTTTCAAATAAATTAAAGATCTTCAACAACACCTCAAACTTACTTCATTAATCATTTAAAAGCACTCACCAGATATTTGAAGAAGGTTGGTTAAGTTCAAACTTCAATTTCAATTGTTATTGAAAAATGCTGCAAAAAGTACTATGGAAAATGTTAATTTAGCTTAATTCGTCTAAACGACTTTTCTATCATTTCGAAATTCATGTATTAAAAAGTTCATATATTAAACTTAAATTTATTTTAAAACATTTTAGATGATTTATAAAATTTATTCCAAAATTTTCTTGAATTTTAAAAATTAATTTTCAAATAATTTCATTTTCTGGATTTAAACTACAAAACTGCGATATTTTGAAAAAATTTGAGTTGGTAATATTTTAAAATATACTCAATGGAATCTTGTTTTTTTTTTTTTTTTTTGAAAGATATGGCTATAAGGATTCAGAAAAATCTTACTTCAAAGAATTTGGAGTCGTATACAAAAGATCCACTTTTTCAGGAGTGTAATCGCGAGTTCCCATTTTACGACAAACCAATTTTTTTTCAAATTTCATATTGTGCTCAAACTTTATGTTTACACTTAGAAGTGTTTATAATCAATTTATAAAACATGTTAAACCATTTTTGATATGTTTAGCCATTATTTTTTCACCATTTTATTCTAAAATGGAAAGTGATTTCCATTGTGCTTAATGACGTGTATATAACGTGACTTGTTAAGTCATCAATACAATTAACATATCTTCATCCAAACTTTATAAGCTATCATTATGGCATACGTATATCATTTAAAATAAGCATAACAATCATAATACCTTTATTGGTTTATGTTGTTACGAAAATCGGATATAGCTCTGCTATGATCACACCGAACCCACTTGAACTTGCTCCTTCTTTCTTCGTTTAGCTCGACCTCCTCCTTTGTTTATAGCCTAGGGTTATAAGGGATTTGTATCTTATTGTCTTGACTTAAAACTTGGTATGTAGTGTTATAATGATGATTTAAGATCTCAAGAAGAGTTTTAGAGAATTTTGATTTAGTTTGATGTGGTTTTGAGAAAGTTAGTAAGGAGATGAGTATTTTCTTAGTTTTTAGAAGCCATTAACAGTCTCGATAGGAGTAAGAAACGTAGAGTTTTATTGTAAATAATTTATGAAGAGAAGTTATGTATTTATAGAAAAACTTAAGAAATAAAATATTGGTTGGAAAATTATCAAAAAATCCTCCTTCTCCCTCCCCACAATTCGGTCGAACTCCCCTCCCCTTTTTTCCATACTTGTCCTTGTCTGTAAGAGGATGAGATGTGTGCATGTATATGTAAAAGTAGGGTGTGTGCGAGAATAAGGTGTTAATTTATTAAAAGTAAACTTTTTTCAGTTTCTTAATCTTACGTTTTCCTAAACCCTCTTACTTTATTTAATGCTTCATTAGCCTTGCATTTCCATGTTATCATATTTATATATACATGTACATGTATACATATGAGTCTCACCAAAGGAATTACAATATTGTATGGCTTCAATTCGAAAACCATTGAGAAACCTAGATTTGTTGGTGCGTTTCCTACACTCGAGAGGATAGGAACTCTTGCTTACAGGGTTCAATTGCCAGACTTGGTCATGGAAGAAGCATCGCAACAAGATTTGGATATTACTCCGAGTTTAGCAGTGAGAAGAGAGCCAGTGAAGATTATTGGCAAAGAAACCAAAGTGTAACGACCCAGTTTTTGATCGATTAATTTTAAATATTTAATACTATTTAAATATTGAATTAATAATATAAATGGATATTTATATTGAGTTATCGATTGAATAATCGAAATACGATTTATTTCGAATATATATATAATTATCGAAATACGAAATTGAATTTATTTGAATTCAAAGTCAAAACTGAATTAAAACAATTTAGATGATCAATACTAATTGTGTTTGAGGATGGACGATAATAAAAATAATTTATTACTAGCAAATTGAATAGTTCTGAATTTAAATTATATTATATTAATTTAATATGGTATGTATGTTGAAATTGAATTTCAGAATATTTACTGTTGAGTTCAGAATAGGGTTATTACATTGAAATGTCGGTCGGTATGCTAGAATAGTGGTTCGTGATTTAAATTAATGGACCCCGAGATATTTGATTGTGGATAGGTTCGAAATCAAATCAGAATCTATTTTAAAAGAATAAAGATCTCTTAAATCAAATCGATATCTATTTAAAAAGCAATAAAAATCTCTTTATTTCAAATCATATTAAATACAAATCAAATCGCACCTCATGTTTCTCATTTCCGTTTATAAAATCATCCTAACCTCCTTGTTGCTCATTTATTCCTTCAGCAATAACCGAAACTGAAAGTTTCAGAACAAAATGGCCGACGCCTTCCTCACTAAATCAAAACCGAACAAAGCCATCCTGAAAATCGAACACAGAAAAAGGAGAGAGAGGGGAATCAAATCGCGATTCCTAATAAATCGCAAGGTCAGGGCGAATCAAAACCACGACTTTCGTTCAAGGATTGAGCTGCGGTGCTAAGGAGTGGATACTGGGTGGTCTGAAGGCTCGTCCATATAGGAGGAGCACGATGAATTAGGGTTCAGAAGGGACTGGGACATTGAGGAAGGCATGCGAAGGGTGGAAATAGGGTCACGACGAGGTTAGCTGAATTGATGATGGTTTGAGCGAATGCGTTTGCATCAAAAATGGGAAGAATAAGGGTGCGAACTAAGTTATGGTGAGGTGAACGATGTGGGTTTTGGGTGGTGATAGAGTCTGTGGTTGTTGGATGATTTGAAAGGGGACAACAACTTCGAATGGTTTGGCAAGGTACAGGGTGGATATCAATGTCAGAAATAGGAAGGAAGGGGACTGGAAAGTTTGGCAAAGTTCTTTGTTCACTACAGTGGAATTACGAACCAGTGGACCAGAAGCTTAAGCATGCGATTAAGCTTAATTAGGTAATTAATTTAAATAAGACATTGGCGTTTAAATTTATAAGTGTATTTAAATTTACTTATTTATTTTTAACCCTTCCATACATGAACAGATTCGAGCGAAATTAATTACTTGGATTTGTATAAGCATTAGCCATGCGATAGAAGTTGAGAGAGGGAAGGAGAGGGGATTTGTTTATCCTGTAGGCGTGTAAATGGAAAAGGAAATTAAGGTAAAATTTGTTAATTTAATAATTTGTTTAAATAAGTGGTAAATTTAAATCTCGTATTATTTATAATCATAATAATTAGTTCGTACAAAATCAGATTCAAGCAAACGAGATTGTCATGTTAAATTCGTGTTATCGTCTCCTATGCAATGGAAACAAATTGGAATCGGTCACGATAAAAACCCTAGTGAGTAAATCTCACTCACATTTTTCTTTAGAATTATTCTTATTCGTTAAAAATAATTGTTGTTGCTTTGAATGCTTTCTGGTTGTTTTAAATATATTAGTTATTTAGGGTGACTAATATATATATATATATATATATATATATATATATATATATATATATTGGTCTGGTGGTTGGATTCCCGCAGTTTCATTAGCAGATGCCCACGGTACCATTAGCGGATGATTACCCTATACGCCCCACGCTATGATAGTGGATGACCTTCATAAGGCGATATCCTACCACGAAGCAGGATGGGTATTATTTATGTTGACTAACGTTGTGGATGAAGGAAAACAGGTTGGAGGAATCCAACTGGATTCCTCAAAAATATATTATCTGTTTGTTTATTTGTTTGCATATATACTGTCATATATGATGAGTTAGAAAAATAAATAATTGGTTGTTTGGTGTTTAAATATCACTGGGCCTAAATGTTGATATTTAAAAATATCATAAAAAGGAATTTTTCAGATTTAACAGGGAGATTCTATCTTTATAGAATAGAATTTGAAATTTTGAATAGAATAGAAATATGAACTTGTTTTTAAATAATAAAACAAGTAGTACATTTATAAAGGAAGTGAAAGGAATTATCATTGGATAAATTCTGGAAATATCTACATAGGTGTGAATAAATGAAAAGGGAAATTTATTCTTCCAAAGTAGAAATTTTATTTCAAATGAATTGAATTGGACTTGTTTAAATATATAAACAAGTAAAAGAAATGATGCTTGTAAGTGATAATGAAAAAATTATCATTTGGATAATTTGAATTTTTAAATTCAAATGTGAATTTAAAAATATAAATGGGGAAATCGTTTTGAAGAAATAAACGATGGAATTTATTCTGATGTTCAGAATATAAATTGAATGAAAATAAATCGATAAGGATTTATAATTTGAATTCGATTAATTCGAATTTATTTAAGTAGAAGTTAAATTGAATATGAAAATAAATTGGGTATTATATTTATAAGTTATTATAAATAGAATTTCCAAAAGGAGATTTTGGTTTTAAAAAAAAAAGAGTAGAAAGGGGAATTCGAATATAGAATTTAAATAAAGTTGAAATGGAAATGGAATATGGAAAATTTAAATAAAATAGAATTGAAATAGATTTGAATATAGAAATTCAAATGGAGTTTGAAAATAGATTTGAATATAGAAATCCAAATGAAGTTTGAAAATAAATTGAAATTCAAATGGAGATTGAAAATGGAGTTTGAATATAGGAAATTCAAATAGAATTGAAATGGAATTTGAATATAGAAGATCGAAGTATAAATAAATTTATTTCCGAGTTAGGAAAATCGAAAATTTTAGAAGATCGAAAATATTATGTTGAAATGGAATTGATATATATTAAAAATATATCAGAATAGAGTTGAAATTTATTATAAACGAAGTTTAAAACGTTTATATATTAAATATAAATTAAAACGAACTCGCCGCAGCGCGGTAGTTCGTAAATTGGCGATTTGAACTTCAATTGGGTATATAGAACTCAATTGAAGTCGGAATTCTTAGAAACAAGAATCGTCAGGACTGATTGAATAATAGTTTTCTAATGGAGAAGAAAATTCTAGATTTCGTCGAATAGATTTTGAGTTATGTCAAAATCAAATTTTCAGAAAAACAGCGCCAGAAACATTATAAAACCATAACGGTTTATTTAAATAAATAAAAGGATGTTAAAGAAATAAAATCCGGATTTGCCATTAGAAAACTCCAGACTAGAGATATAAAATAAATATGAACTCTAGTGAAGTAAGTGAAATGGTTTTTGAAACAAAAGTCAGATTTTTAGTTATTAAATAGATTTAACTAATTTTGAAGAATAAATAGTTAATCGAGTTTTGAATCGAAATTGGCGTTGGTTAAGTAAATTGGTTTTGTGGATTCATATTCGAAATCGAATTTGAAAATCAAGCTAGAAATGAAATTCTACTTGTTTATAAGCGAATTAAAATTTATTTGAACACGATATGTTCAAAATAAAGGGATTTGGCAAAATAGCTAATTAAAGAATAAATGAGCGAAACTGAATTCAAACGAATGGATTGAGTTGAATTGAATTGAAAACAGGTGAACATGTGTTAGACAGGTATGGGATGAAGTATATGAAGATTTTAATTTATGTGCCGGACAAAAAGGTACACGTTTAAATTCTATATGAAGTTTTATGCGCCGTATCGGCAAGCTGCTTGGCTTTTCTTTTTCTTTTGGATTGGTGAGGGCCATGGGAGGCTATTTGAAATATCCCGATGCTCCCGGTACAAGGGAGGTTATGGCGAATTTTTCCGGGAATTTAAGGAGTTAGAATATTTTTAAGAAAATTTTGATAGTTAGAAATAAATGTATCGATATATATAGAATTCGATAAGGAAACGGATTTAAAAATAGAATATTATAAACAAAAAGGGAAATCAATAAGCTAGTAATAGAAAGAGAAACATATATATGTTTAAAAATGAATAATTGGTTTTTATAATGTTGATTATTCGGGGTAAGTGGTTTTGTCTGTTTTGAAGATAATGATGTTTTCAGTCAAGGTCTGAGAGGTAATTTTACCCCAACTTGATTGATTTCATTTTTAATTGATAAATAGCAAGATCTAGTCTCGAAGAGAAGTGTTTGAATAATAGTTGGTTAAATAAAATATTTTGGGTTGTTGTAACGATGTTTTACACAACATTCGTTTAACCCAAGTGATGGAATTTTGGGAATATAAAAGTAAATGTTTCCTGGGTATAATTAAAGTAGTCGGGAAAGAGATAAGTGATTGAAATTGTTTCAATTTAAAATAGAATATATTTTCTAAGTGTAGAAAATAAAAGAAGGCGAGATATAGAAATGTTTCCCAAAGAATGTAAGAGACCAAGATGATAATTGAAAATATTTGTTTAACAAATATTGATAAGGAAATGGAAAGGGTGATTTAATTAATGAATAGTAATCAAGGGGCCCAGTGATTGTTTGATTGTTTTGAATGGATGTTTGTTTTTCTTCGATAGTTAAATAACCGACTATCGAGGTGTTTGCCAATATCGTTGTCAATATGGAGTGACCGGTTGGATTATTATCCGTGAACCACTCTGTATTTGCAGTAGCATTGCGAATCAGATTATATGAAGGTAATCGAAGACGGTGTAAAGTGCAAGCGCTTTTTCTATTAATAGAAATTGTGCCTTCGGTTTTGTTCAGTCCCAGAACGAACGTATATGGACGAATGTCTGACAAAGTATTTCCAATGATCGAATATGTTGATCTGTACAAATATATATGGTGGCAACAGATTTATTCCCTTAGCATAATATCCAGAATATTTGTGCAAATCAATTAGTGATTAACGGATCTGACAATGTGGCATTCAAAGTGATTATGCTATCGATGAATGGAAAGTAATCGTAGCCTCAGGCCTCAACAACCGGAAAATGACAAAAATCGGGCAGCAGCATGGCTATGTAGGTCGCTCCCATTGGGGTGTATAATCACCTATCTAGAGATATTCATTTCATTCTTTAATCTATTCGATGTTGTCCCATTCGGGAAATGGTTGCTGATCCCAACCGTTGGTGATATACATTCGATACACTCAAGCGAAATGAGTGGTCGGTCATGTGTGGGCCGGGTTGCAAGATGTTCTTGTTGAACCCAGTGTATTCCTCTTTAGAGATACACTATCGGAAGGTGGTTCCATACCTTGTCATAGTCAGAATCCAAATCTCCTATAAGCGCCTCGCAGTTTTTGATTTTATATTATATATGGAGCGTGAGATGCAAGCGTTCCGCTAGATTCTATTTATTTGATGTAGACATTATTATAATATCATTGGATTTTTGTATCAAAGTGTTTTGGGTTATACTAAGGTAAAAACCGTCCATATTTATGTGTGGGCTGGTCTTACTATTATCTTTCCTTTCGAAAGAATTTTGAAAGTTAAACAAATGGTTGGAGTTTACTCACACCAGTCCCATGACTGACCCAGAGTTTATTTTGTTTTTGTTTTCCCTAAACTCTTGGGTGCCCAAATTTGTACGGGCAGTCAAGTTGTCGGGATTTTACAGATTCATTTAGAGGAGCTAGAAGCATGAGGCTTCAACAGTTAGCTATAGACTATCATATTTTCCACTGTGTACTATGTTGTATATGGAAACAGGTATTTATCACTATTCCAGGAATAACTGTTGTGCTCTGATGATGGTACGTATATAAAATTACTGATTTGTACTTCAAAAGTTATGTTATATAATATATTTTATTCGTTCCGCTGTGAGATTTGTCTTCTTTGTTTTTCTCCTATTCTAATATTTCTTTCTTTCTATTTCTCATCCTCTAACTTCTTTCTAAAAATGATTTGTATTTCTGTGCAATTTGGGTTGGACGTGTGATGTTATTAGTTAACTCAGATAATACAGATTTGTGGGTCGTTACACCAAGTTCTCAGGAACAAGAAGGTCCACTTAGTCAATGCCCAATGAGGCGGAGATCCTAGAGACTGTACATAAGAAACAGTAGATAGCATTAAGCGGGCTTATCCCAAGTGCAGAGTGGACATCTCTAATTTGCTCTTGTGTTGAGGTACATTTACAATATATTCTATTTCCGTTTTGTTTCCTACCTTACTATTTTTTCCTTTTCGGGGACGAAAAGTTTTAAGTGGGGAAGATTGTAACAACCCAGAAAACCAGAACCAATTTAAATATTTATGTTAAGGAATTTTTTTTAGAAAATGTGTTAGAATTTAAAAATTCTATTTTCAAATAGGAACAAAACCCTTAAAATAGCCATTTTGCAAATGACCTCCGTTTTCGATGAAACCACTTTTGTTGGATCCAGGATGTCAAATTATTACTAGGTTTAAATTTCCATGATTTTTGGAATTGATATGTGAGCGTCGTAAATTAAAACGCGTTTGGTAATTTCTGTTGAATTGGATCGACGACTAAAAATGCCATTTTCCAAACGATCTCCAAATTCGACGAAATTAGTTTTATGAGGACCGTATCATCAAAACATGGCTAGATTTATTTTTTGTGAATTTTTTGGAATCAGTTGGTGGTGCCCCGGTAAATTAAAATGTACATTCAAATTTAATATTGAACATTATATATTTTAATTTAAAAAAAACAGACTGAAACAACCGAATGGGCTTACGAAACATATTCCATTGTATCCGAAATGGGGGTATTTAGCTAGGGTAAACAGTCGTTGGGTATGATTTGGAGTTCATATGGATTAACGGGCCTTTTTGTAATTAAAGAAATTAAATAATTTAAATTATGAATATGGTGGCCAATCAGAAAATTCTTAAAAGCCTCGTTCAATAAAAAATCCGCGCTGCCTCTCCAGAATGAACGACGATTATCATTAAATTCTTCTTCCTCCATAACTTCCAATCTACTCTATGAAATCCATCGACTCTTCAGGCAATATTATAGAGAATTTCCTCCTCTTCAGATCCATATAAGTTTTGTGATCCATCATTCAGTGTTTCGATCGAATCACCCTCGTAAAGCTTCGCCGTGTCGCCGCCGATTCCTCCTCCATGCTGCGATCGAGTTCATCGTGGTTGGGGTCCTCAGGCGCGCCGGTCGAGGCTCTCCGACGTGGTATATACTGATCGCCTTCTAACTTCACGGATTGATCGGAAAATCATGGCCTAGTTTCGAATCAAAGGCTGAAGGTAACGGCTTATATAATTTAAAATGTTTATAATATTTAAAAGCATTGCGAAGTTAGATTATCGAATAGAAATCATATCTTCTTCATATGTTGTCCAAATCCAGTGACATTGGGACCGTGACATCGTGCGCAACATTCTAGAAGTGACCGGAGAAATTTTAGAGCTATCTGCAATTTTTGAAGGAGTGGAGCCCAATGTGAGCAATCTAAATTCAAAATAAATGATGAAAAATAAATTAGGTTGCAGACGGAGCTTAGTAGCTCATGACACCACTTTCTGCTAAACCCTGGATGTTTGTGTGATGATTGTGTTGTAGAAATTGATTGTGATTGATTATGGTTGCAACAAAATTTGATTGTGTTTGTGGAATATTCATGTTTGAAATAAAATGTTTTAACAATAAAAATCACATTTTTATTGTATGTATGAATCGCCAAAAATATTCATGTTCGAAATAAAATGTTTTAACAATAAAAATCACATTTTTATTGTATGTATGAATCACCAAAAATATTCATGTTTGAAATAAAATGTTTTAACAATAAAAATCACATTCTTATTATATGTATGAATCACCAAAAATATTCATATTTGAAATAAATTGTTTCAACAATAAAAATTATATTTTTATTGTATGCATGAATCACTAAAAAAGATTCATGTTTGAAATAAAATGTTTAAACAATAAAAATCACATTTTTACTGTATGTATGAATCTCTAAAAAGATTCATTTTTGAAATAAAATGTTTTAACAATAAAAATCACATTTTTATTGTATTTTTGAATCGCTAAAAAAATATTCATGTTTGAAATAAAATGTTTTAACAATAAAAGTCACATTTTTATTGTATGCATAAACCAATAAAAATAGTCATATGTTGCATTACATTTTTGTTAGATAAAAACATCGTCTTTAACATGTTAGTGAAGTAATAAAAATAGTATATGTTGAATTACATTTTTGTTAGATAAAAATGTAGTCTTTAACATGTTAGTGAAGTAATAAAAATAGTCATATGTTGAATTACATTTTTGTTAGATAAAAACATTGTCTTTAACATGTTAATGAATTAATAAAAATAGTCATATGTTGAATTACATTTTTATTAGATAAAAACCTCGGCTTTAACATATTAGTGAAGTAATAAAAATAGTCATATGTTGAATTACATTTTTGTTAGATAAAAACATCGTCGTTAACATGTTAGTGAAGTAATAAAAATAGTAACATGTTGAATTACATTTTTGTTAGATAAAAACATCGTTTTTAACATGTTAGTGAAGTAATAAAAATAGTAATATGTTGAATTATGTTTTTGTTAGAGAAAAACATCATCTTTAACATGTTAGTGAAGTAATAAAAATAGTCATATGTTGAATTATGTTTTATTTAGATAAAAATGTCATCTGTAATATGTTAATTGAAAGTGCGTGCGTGTGCGTGCTAAGTATAATACACTCACAAGGATCGTGTAATATGGCAAACAATATTTGAGTAAGAAGTAATAGATAATCACAGAACTATATAATAGTAAATGCAGTAAAAAGGAAAAATCACACCAGGGATTTTTATACTGGTTCGGAGCACCGTCCTACGTCCAGTCCCAGACCTTTCTCTGGATTTTCACTAATCAACCACCTCGCTTCACCCGGAGGAACAGGTTCACAATACACCACTTGATTTCACGGGCTACAAGCTTACCCACTTGATTTCACGGGCCACAAGCATACCCACTTGATTTCATGGGCCACAAGCTTACCCACCTGATTTGAACGGCTACAGGCTTACCGGAATTTCAATACAAAGTAGTTGATGATTGACTATATATTGTGTCTTTAATACATGGACTAGTCACTTGTAGTACACCCTTCCTATAATCTTATCCTCGAGTATATACTTTGAATGCATAGATTTAAGGAAGTAGAATGCTTGTTGAATCAAATGGTATTATATTGATTCAAGGATTCAACAAGTATTTAAATTTGGAGAGCTTTTGTTTTGCAAAGAGTATGAAAATGCAATTCAGAAATTAGAGAGAATATAGAATAATTTTCATTTATTGTAAAACAAGTTTGAAGTTGTTTAAATAATAGTAGAAAGGTAGTAATTCTTCATGAAGAATTTCTATAAAAAGTTATGTCCATTTCTTTTGATTATTGAATAGAAATCTCTTCACAAATAGAAGCAACCTTTCAGAAAAAAGCTTGCTGTTTGAAAACGGTCGACTGGTAAATTTCAACCGGTCGACTGGTTGAATTTAAAAAACCCGGAAAAATAGCTGTTATGTGCAAAAATACACAGACCGGTCGACTGGTCCGTATTCACCGGTCGACTGGTTCGAGTGAGAAAAGTTTTGTTTCCAAAACAGAAACATGAACGGTCGGCTGGTGGTATTTTGGGCGGTCAACCGTTTTATTGCTGTGGACCAAAGGACCTCGGTCCACAGTCTAGATCACTCTGCACTCTTTCCCGGTCGGAGCCTGGAATGTTTGGACTTTTTCTGTGACTTTTCAATTCCTCAAATATACAGATTTCAGCAATGAAGATATGATATTGTTTTGTGCATTCGTGTTATACCTTGAGTATAGATTTTAACATATTTCTAACACGAGTCAATGTAAAAACCTTCTCTCTATGAAATGATCTTCATTGCACCTTTATATGTTGGCATCGATCAAAATTTTGTTCTCAACATTCTCCCCCTTTTTGATTGATGACAACACCTTAGATTTTCTCCCTCTTAATATAAAGATCCCCCTGAATTTCTGCAACATTTGTTAGTTCATAATATAAATAATCTTACCTTTTGATTCCTGCATTAAAAAATGTTAGCACACATATACTATTACCATGTCAAGCACATAATTTTAAATGATAGTATATGTAACATGAATGATATGAATAATCATAAGAGAAAATACTTCTCCCCCTTTGTCATCGATTAAAAAGAATAAATACCATAATAAGCATAGTAATCGAGAGTAGTAGAGAAATTCTTTATAGCCATTTGTTCTAGGATGTTGTTACGATCTCTAGAACGCCAGGCTCTGATACCAAATGAAAGTGTGTGCGTGTGCGTGCTAAGTATAATACACTTACAAGGATTGTGTAATATGGCAAACAATATTCGAGTACGAAGTAATAGATAATCACAGAACTGTATAATAGTAAATGCAGTAAAAAGGAAAAATCACACCAGGGATTTTTATACTGGTTCGGAGCACTGTCCTACATCTAGTCCCAGACTTTTCTCTGGATTTTCACTAATCAACCACCTCGCTTCACCCGGAGGAACAGGTTCACAATACACCACTTGATTTCACGGGCTACAAGCTTACCCACTTGATTTCACGGGCCACAAGCTTACCCACTTGATTTCACGGGCCACAAGCTTACCCACCTGATTTGAATGGCTACAGGCTTACCGGAATTTCAATACAAAGTAGTTGATGATTGACTATATATTGTGTCTTCAATACACGGACTAGTCACTTGTAGTACACCCTTCCTATAATCTTATCCTCGAGTATATATTTTGAATGCGTAGATTTAAGGAAGTAGAATGCTTGTTGAATCAAATGGTATTATATTGATTCAAGGATTCAACAAGAATTTAAATTTGGAGGGCTTTTGTTTTGCAAAGAGTATGAAAATGCAATTCAGAAATTAGAGAGAATATAGAATAATTTTCATTTATTGTAAAACAAGTTTGAAGTTGTTTATATAATAGTAGAAAGGTAGTAATTCTTCATGAAGAGTTTCTATAAAAAGTTATGTCCATTTCCTTTGATTATTGAATAGAAATCTTTTCACAAATAGAAGCAACCTTTCAGAAAAAAGCTTGCTGTTTGAAAACGGTCGACTGGTTGAACTTAAAAAACCCAGAAAAATAGCCGTTATGTGCAAAAATACACAGACCGGTCGACTGGTTCGTATTCACCGGTCGACTGGTTCAAGTTAGAAAAGTTTTGTTTCCAAAACAGAAACATGAACGGTCGACTGGTGGTATTTTGGGCGGTCGACCATTTTATTGCTGTGGACCAGAGGACCTCGGTCCACAGTCTAGATCACTCTGCACTCTTTCCCGGTCGGAGCCTGGATTGTTTGGACTTTTTCTGTGACTTTTCAATTCCTAGAATATACAGATTTCAGCAACAAAGATATGATATTATTTTGTGCATTCGTGTTATACTTTGAGGATAGATTTTAACATATTTCTAACACGAGTCAATGTAAAAACCTTATCTCTATGAAATGATCTTCATTGCACCTTTATATGTTGGCATCGATCAAAATTTTGTTCTCAACATTAATGAAGAATAAAAGAATCATATGTTGAAATACATTTTTGTTTAATAAAAATATTGTTTTTAACATGTTAATGTAGTGAATTAAATAGTCATGTGTTGAAATGAATGTTTGTTCATTAAAAATATATTTTTTAACATGAATAGGAAGTGTGAAAAATTTACATGTAATGAAATAAATTTGTTCATTAAAAATATTATTTTTAACATGAATTGGAAGTGTACAAAATTTACATGTCTTGAAATATTATTTTTAACATGTTAAAAATAATTTTTTTAATGAATATATAAAACGGATAAAGGAGGTTATGACAAAATTTTCCAAAAATTAAGGGCGTTAGCCAATTATTAAAAGAATAAATGGTTTTGAAATCATCGAACGAATATGTATATATATATATATATATATATATATATATTAAAATAAAACGAATAGCGCAGTAGTTTGTGTTTTGGAATCCTAACTTTAAACGATTATGCCAAGAGATCCGACCGTCGGATTTTCCCAAAACTGGAACCATTTGGTTCACTTTGGAATGATATTTCCAACGATATTAAATTTGTTAAGATCCAATGGTTAGATTTCGAGAAATGTATAATTCAAATCTGAATAAAAACATCGTCAGGGCCGCGTAATGACCTGAAATGTCACTCGAATTAAATGGGCTATTTTTATATAAATAAAAATAGCGATAAATAGTTATAAAATATAATAAATGATATGGAATGAAAATAAACCAATTTTCCTTGGTTTATAAAGTAATATGGACAGTCAGATTTTTTTTGACATTAATCTATAGAATTGAATTATATTTAACCAAAAAAAGAAATGATTTAAATTATATACATTCGAGGAATATTTGAAAAGGCCGAGTTAAATCTCATTTCAAATAATTATACGATGACTTAAAGTCGAAGACATTGAAGATGGTGATTGAGGACTGGTGATCTTCACATCGAATGGATGACTACTGATGCCCTGGATTGGTTATCTCCCCGGAAAGGGTTAAAGTGGTAGTTGTCCGGACGTATTTGTTGATTGTCCGGATATGCGAGGACCTCTCTTCCGTATTGGACATATGGAACGAGGAACTAGGTTTCTCCGGTTTTGTTCAGACCCAGAACGGACTTGTAAATAGATGTATGTCTGACACTGGATTTTATTCTGTGCTGGTTAATTTCTATTAAATATATATCTGTTTGGTGGCAGAGAATTTATTCTCTTGCTTAACACCCTTCTCTGAGACGTATGAGCTTAGAGGTTATATATTGATAAACATCAGTTGCATGGCGTGGATTGTCAATTTGGCATGCTAAGATGCAAATGATCAAGGTATTTGTTGAAAAGTAGAGTCTTGTGCTTGATGATCAAAGAACAACTTTAATTAGCATAGCTTTGTGTATAGCGTTAATTTGCGAGCCTCACACCCGGTATGAGTCAAAAACGGGATCGTGACCATAGGGAGAACTTGCATTTCTTTCTAGCTAGAAGTAATGTCATGGTATGGAGCCCAGACATTTTTATTTACGTGGATGATGTGTTGCGAGGCACCTCGGATATTGGTCGCTACTGGCCAAGTGATAGGTCCGATAGGACCGGGAAACATATTGTTCAGGAATAATTAATCCACTAAAGTATGTGTGGACCGGCCCTACCATTCATAGGGTTCACTGCGGGGGATCCTAAGACATTTTCTAGAGTGTCTCGAATCAGAAGGAGCGATCCCTAGCCTTGACTCATGATGGAAACCTAATTTCCAATACGACATTATAGATTTGATTGTAAACCTATATATGGCGACATAGCATACGGTAGCTATGCCGTCTAGGATTGATACATTTATATTGAAAAATGTTTTAAACTGACTAGACACTAGTAATAATATCAAATGAATTTGTTTATGCTTGCCAAGCATTTTTAGCCATTATAAGGTAAAATTCTATCCTTCGGTTTGCATTGCATTGTGTGATGGGACTTGAGTCTTATAATGGTTTCATTTTTCTAAAAAGCATTACGTTGTTTAAAAGATTTACTTATTTTATGCACTGGCAATCCAATGGAGTAAACCCATTCCACGTTAGCGACATGGTCCTATGATTAGCCTTATTATTAAATAAGTTAAGTAGGATTTCTCATACCAGTCCTATGACTGACTCGTAGTTTGTTTTCACTTGCAAACTCGAGTTCCCATATTCTTACATGGGCAGCTAAGTAAACAGGTAACAAGCTTTATTTTGTATATGCACCGTATCATGGGGTGCTCTTTTGGCTATAGACGAAGAGAATCTTTTATCACTTATTTTGGACCTTTAGACTTCACCTTATCTATGCTGTATTTGATGATTTTGTAGACTTATTATCTACCTATTGGAACCTTTTATGTACTAAGTAGTATCCTGTATCTGTGCAACTCTAATGACGATTACATTTGTGATTTCGCTATTATGATGATGAATATTATTCTATGATTTCATGTGTTATGCAATTATCTGTAATCTGCTGATGTGATAAATGTGTTATATTCCAATGATTATCCTTGCCACTGTGGTACGGGTTTTGGGTTGTCACATTCTTCTTAAAAATAAAACCTCTTAAAAATAGTAATAAGATAGGTTTGTATTCCTTTAATAAAGTAGCTTGGTGGCTCATACATCCATGATCATAATGAACAACTCTCTAAACATCAACATGCGATGCAGCAATCTCATCAACACAACAACTTCCATAAGCAGTATTAGCCACTACACTGAATCTCTCTCTTTCCCCATGATCATTATTATGGCTTTTACCATCTTAATTAGTTGAATGGTTGAATCATTCGTAAGCTCAATGGAAAATTGATTAATAGAAAGATAAAATCTATATAACTCCAACATGAACTAAAAACTATACATATATACAATAGAACTATGATTTCCATGAGGTTTACCTGTAAGGTAATTTTCGTAAAATTGTTTGAGCAGATGAAAACTAATGTACTTAAAACTTTTAAAGTTGGCACAAATTCCATTGGATCATTCTACTGTTGGAAGAATAAAGGTTGTATAAAGAAACTTAACAAATAAATAGAAGAAAGAAAAAATTGGGAGTAAAAAATGAAAAAGGAGGCCATAAGGCCCTTGACACCTAATTTTGCACCAACAATAACATTTTATTCAAAAGAAAATAGTTTAAAATCATTAGTGTCCATATAAAAAGTAGTGACCCAATGTAAGTAATGTCGATCAATAATTAGGAGGTCTACATTATTTTTGGTAATGCCTTAAGTAGTACAAATAGAGTGGTTTACACTACTCATGTTTCAAGTATTTTCGGTATAAATATGTTACGTTTTTGAGTTCTAATGTTTTCTGTAAAAGTATTTTTGAATGAATTATTTCCAAGGGACTATGATGAAGTTATAAAAATCTAAGCAAGTTATCAGTCTTCTTAATATGAATATTAAACGAGAATTTTTCATTTGGAACAAAAAATACTAAAAATTCAAAATGATAAGAAAATCTAAAAAAATGAGGAAGAACATAAATTATGGAAAAGATTTGAGTTGGATAAGTAAAACTTAGAAAAATACAAACTAAAAATAAGATATGAATAAAATGGACAAAGTAAAAGTCAGTCATAATTGTTTTTAGCAAAGTACGTAAAATTCAAAGTGAAAAAGAAGAATGAAAAATAAATTCAAAATCAAAATACATAAAGAAAGGGAAATCCAGAAAATGCTTATAGAAAAAATTAAATGAAAAGCTTTAGTAAATAAAAAAAGATTAATTATTTATAAAGAAGTTAAACAAATTACATGAAGATTATTGAAATATTGGAGTATCTAAATATAAGATCAAATATAAGTATCCCAAAAACATTAAATAAGGAAAGAAAATTGAGAGGAATTTAAAAAAACAATAAAATAAAAAAGGCCTAAAATGAATTTTTTAACTTTAATACAAAAATATAATCAAAAGATTTGCAAGTTTTAAGGAAATAATCATGCTAAGCGGTCTAAAAGATTAATTAAATATATTTAAAAATAGAAGAAATCAAAATGGGAAAAAGAAGAATTTGAAAAGTTGAAATAACTTTGAATGGTTAAAAAAAAGTTAGAAAAAAACATAAGAACATGAAGAAAAAAGATATCTGAACCATTATTTTCCAACTATTTTTTTTATCTTTCATAAGCTTTTTACATTATTTTTGGAAAATATATATTATTTAGATATTATTTTAGGTACCAGTGGGTCGCCCAGAACCAGGAACGTTGTTACATCCGGTTCGACCCAACGCCTTACTGCATACCTGTAACACTCTACCTCCGCTAAGGCCACTCACAAAGGGAATGCACTAGCTTTGGTGGAGCATTATCTAGGTAAGCATACACAGAAATATTACAAGACAGAACATAGAAAACAGCGGAAGAAGAACCAAATTTCATTGCTTTAAAATCTAGAAAGGTCCAAAGCCTTTTTTTACATCAAAATGCCATCAAATCCATTACATCGAAATCTGTCTTGAAGAATAAAACCATAGTCATAAATCATTCCCCAAGTAAAACAGTAAAGCAGCCATAGCCAAGAAAGGTCCAAGCCATATATGATGATCTTGAAGCAGAAAGAAGTCCAAACTAAGTAGTAGTGTTTTCCTCCCTGAGAACTTGGGGGGGAAATGGAAGAAAAAGAGGCAAAAGAAAACGGGTCAGTCATAAAGACTGGTAAGTCCTAGTGACTTCCAGCATAGAAACAAGTAAAGATAACATGAGATGTATAAACTGAAAGTAAACATAAGGATGATGACAAGATAGGCAAGTTAAACTAAGATGACAAGATAAACTATGCTAACCAGATAAACTACGGTAACAAGATAAACTATGCTAACCAGATAAACTGCGTATAACATCGCATGCTTAACATTCTCGGCACCAACTGTACTAGTACCCCAACCCGTATCATCCTTTCTATGTATATGTACAATCCCTTGCCGTATATCGTACGGGTTTCATCACGTATTTCTATACTACTTCAACGTAGTGCCACCATTCTTGAAATCATTTGGACTGCCACCCTTGTTCTGGCTAGGTTTCCTTATCATGGACTATCGCGTGTTCAACTAGGATTTATGCCACCTAGGACCACTAGGGATTATGCTACCTATTGAACGTTTTCTAGATTCTATTAGGGTTTATGCCACCTAGGACCACTAGGGATTATGCTACCTAACGAACAATACCCTTTTTCCACGTAACGATCTATTAATCGATCGGCTCCCTACAAGTCCTAGCTTGTTCATGTGTCTGTGTCATACGGCCCAATCACGAAATGTAGTCACCTGTGCTAGGTCCACCATAGGGTGTATCATGCCCTAGGGTGCCAACCACCGACACGAATCAAGCACACACAGTGTAAACCTACCGGTGCCCAATGCCTGCTTTTTCAACTCCGGACTACGTGCACTACCATAGTCCGCCTGAACCTACAATGGCGCACCAACTCAGCCGTCGTTCTGGTCGCTTACAATCAGCCCAGTAATCGTGCCCCACCCTGCCTAGTTCCAGGGTACTGTGATACATCTAGTGGGTTACTGCTGAAAAGGACCGCGTAACTAGGGTTTCCGTCCAGTAGGTTAAGTGTTGTCATTTAAATTCGAGACTTAACCCCATCAGTCTAGCATGTCAAGTTGATTAAGTGTTCTCATTCAAGTTCGTGACTTAACCCGCCTACATGTCATGTCTTAGCCCTACGAATCATTTGTCAAGTTGGTTAAGTATATTCAAGCGGTTCATGACTTAACCCTATCAAATCATCGTGCCAAATTGGTTAAGTATATTCAAGCGGTTCATGACTTAACCCTATCAAATCATCGTGTCAAATTGGTTAAGTATATTCAAGCGGTTCATGACTTAACCCTATCAAATCATCGTGTCAAATTGGTTAAGTATATTCAAGCGGTTCATGACTAACCCTATCAAATCATCGTGTCAAATTGGTTAAGTATATTCAAGCGGTTCATGACTTAACCCTATCACGTGGCATTAATTCATTAATGCACCCAACCTCTCACATCAAACCTGTTGTTGTGGTCACTGGATATGCCGGGCGGTTCCGGGCAGAATTACACCACAACTCGGTCTGACCTTGGGTTTTCAAGTGCGATATGACCAACTACCCACATTGGATCCTATTGTTTGCAGTAACTGGATTTGCCGGGCGGTTCCGGGCAGAATTACATTGCAAACTCAACCCAACCTCGAGTTGGTCATTTTCAAGTTCATTCTAAGTGTCATGTCCATGTTCAATTTTCATGTCAAGTTCGTGTCAAGTTTCTAAGCGAGTTTCATGTCAAGTTCTCATATCAAGTTTTCACGTTTCCACTTATGCCTATTATCAAGTTCATGATTCATATTCATAACCAATTCATGTTTGCCTAACCTACCCAATTCGTATCCCCATCGCATGTAAACGTAAATCGATCTAAATTACAAGTAGATCCAGGTCCAAAATAAAAGGGAATAACATCCTAACTATGATAGGAAAAAGAACGATCACAAGGTGATAAATCTGGCATGATATAGCTTGGGATAATTGGTTACAACATCACTGGCATATAGAGAATAATAGGCTTTCAAATCTAGCATAATAAGGTGATAGTCATGATAAAAATTGACATAAAAGAATAGGCATGCAAAAGCAAGCCAAACACAAGGATAATGGATCAATGGTCTTGGTGTACAACATGGTTTTCAACTATGAACAATCAACTGTAATAGTCAATTGGCCACAATAGTCATAGTTGTAGTGAATCATAAGCGATTGATCACAATAGTCATGAATTTTCCAAAATAGTTCTAGGCAACTACCCTAAATAGTCATAGGCAATTAACTATAATAGTTTCACGGTCATGGTCATAGACAATAGTCTTATGTTCATAATGATAGGCAGTAATTCATAGTCACGAGTCATAGGTGATTAGCCGCAATTGTCCTTGTCATAGTCATAGGCAATAGTCTTATGTTCTCAGTTATAGGCATAGGCATAGTCTTTGGCCATTAACAATAGTTTCAATGCCATAGGCGTGATAATATTTGATTCACAACATGAATAGGCCCAAGTTAATTTTCATGGCAGTATTCCAAAAGTCAAGGTCAAATAATAGGTATAAATCAATTATCATACATGGGTCCAATTCCAACTGATAACATGAATAAGTCCAAACTGATTTCGTAGCAATATTCCCAAATTCAAGATTCAAAAGAGGATAGGATGAAAACTGAATTAACAAGTCTTATCATCAAGTCAAGATCCAAGAATTCATTTTACAATCTAGCGTTTGAATAATAAACTAGGTCCAACATCATGAATGGGCATGATTCCATCGATAAGAAATAACCCAAAATCATAGATTCAAGAAGAGACAAGAACATATCCAAATAGATAATCAAGATTAGGTCCAATTTCATTTTATTCCATGTCCATATTAAATTTAACAAGTTTCAATCTCAAAGTAACTAGAACTTACAGAGCGTGGATCGAGAATTAGAGTGCAGAGATTTGATTCTGGAAACGGTTATTGCAGTTGTTGAATCTCTATTTGTTTAGTCTTGTTCTAGTTGAAAACCCCAATTTGCAATTCCTAGATGTTGTCTTGACGAAGAAGAAGTAGTCTCTTTTAATTTTAATATTATTATTTTGATTTTCACAGAGGTAGCATAAGTACGTAATGAAATGGTGTAGAGAGAATGAGGCTAGGGGCTGTTTATATAGGTTTAGAGCCACGAATTTGGTCCAGAAATCGGTCTAGATACGCAGAAATGAACTCAGCCTTGGATCTGGAAATTCGGGGTAGGTCGACTACCCAGTCGACCTGGTCAGGGGGAGGTCAACTACCCAGTCGACCACCCAGTCGACCTGGGTCCTGGGCGGGAAATTTCCCGCCCAGCCCGCTTCTGGTTTTGAATTCGAATTTCGAGCTGTTTTGGTTTCTGAAAATTTCTGAATTTTCTAGAGGTCATAACTTGGTCATACGAACTCCGATTTTCGAAAACTCGGACTCTATTTCATGTAAAATTCCAAGATGAACGCAATGGTGTAACCCGTTTCCCTTGATTCTTATTTTAAAATTTAATTCTGCCTTGATTTATGGTTTTAACATGTTATTAAAATTCGGGTTGTTACATTCTCCCCTCCTTAAAGGATTTCGTCCCCGAAATCTTCAGGTTAAGAAGAATGAATCCTATCATCCAATCAACCATCTACTCAACCATCATCCACAAGCAACCATTGTCCTTAAGATATTTATAATGTTGTATGAACATATGCAAGAAGTGTGTGTATATGTTCCTTGTCTAATGCAAATGATCAGGCCTGATTGATCTTCCTAATGCAAAATATGTCTAGTGTCATTCCAACATGTATGCAAATAGTCCTAGTCACATAAACACTATATGTGTGCACAAACATCCATCCATATGCAACGACCACATGATAACATATTCAATTTCATCCATGTACAAGTATAAACATTCATGCATATGCAATATGAGATGTGACTGAGCCGATCTAGTGCCTAATGTGTGTTCATGCATCCACGAGAAACAACTAGCAACCACTTGCAACCATCAACCATAACATGTCTCAAACACATGTTTACATCCATTAGTTCCTACCTAAAGGTATAGCCGAATGATAGAAGCAAGTAAAGAAAAACTTTGTACCCATTAGGCAATGTCTAAACTGGAAATCTTCCTCACATATATGCTGATTAGGAAAAAAAACTCCCCTAAACACCAGCCCAAAACCAATATATATGATTCTAGGAAACCCAATGGACACCCTCAAACCCCAACATATATCACAACCAGATGAGTCATACTCCTTATGGGGTTTGCAACGGAAATAAGATTGAGAATAGGACCGAGAGGATATACATAAAAGATGCATGCAAGTAAGCTCTACAGGAAAAGAGGGATCAAGGGTATACTCTTAAAAAGAGATATGATGCGCGTATCTAGTCTTCAATCTTCTAAGTCGCATTTCCTTGAGCTTAACTCCATTGTGCTTTGTCCTCCTTTAACTTCATAATTTCGTAGCTTCTTAATTCTTGTTTCCAAAATATGAGTTGGAACTCATTCCACTGTTGCCTCTCATTCCACTTTTACTTATTCTTCTTCTAGTATACTCGGCTTAAACATAACTGTGTACTCATGGTTTTATGCAAGCTCTCCAAAATTCACTAGTGAACCCTGGATCTCGTTTACTCACTATAAGGTATTCCATGCAGAAGAACTATCTCTTGAAAACAAACAAATGTCAACCATGTTGCCAAATGTACTTACTAAGGTGATTTTCTATAACTCATGCATAAGCGAGATGAACCATCCGCCTTGGTGGCGAACACTACTCGAGCGGATCAATAAATATATCAAGAGATTCTAGGTAACTAAGCATGGCAGAACCCTAAGGGTTACACTAGACTTCGAGGGTATTACCGGGACAAGTCAAGAGTCTAACTACCCTTTTTTCATACTCGAGAATGGTATCATTTCTGGAAAACCACTCCATCCCTAGAATCAACCCATTGCCCAAAAACATAAGCATTACTTCTAAACTCAACACTTAGCATAGACATTCTCAAATCCAAAGAAGTCATGAATAAATGAGCCGATTCCCCACAGGATTTGAGACAAAAACGGGATCCTCTACTACGCTAGTGCTAAGGTGCAAAGACTCCAACTATCGAAGCAGAATTAAAAGGATGCGATGTACCAAAAACAAAGTTCCCATGGTATGATAGAAAAGAAAAGCTAAACTTTTAACAGAAACGTTACCACCTCTCTTAGGTACGCTAGTAGTGACAGCATACAATTTCCCTCTCGACGATCTTGTCCTTTGCCCTTGTCCTCTAATACTTAACTACATGTCCCTTTTTACCATACTGAAGATACTCTCTCTTGTCGTGGGTTTTATTATTCTTTCACTTTGGCCTCTTTCCTTTCACCTTTTCCTCCTTCGTGGATTAAGCCATATCAACAAGTTTCTCATCCTTAGGCTTGTGTTCTTTTATCCTCGTTCTTACTATCCTTGTATAGCTTGTTGACAAGTTTCTCGAAAGCTACCTCCATCGCAAGGCAACCCTACAAAGCTTGAAATAAGATTAGACGCAGATGGAATTACTGCGGCTACAGATGGAAGTTGGGCACTTCTTTGCCCTCCTACATGTGTCATACACCTACAAAACTATGGTGAAAAAGAAAGAGAGAAGAAACTCAAGGAGAGAATCAAAAGATAGTGCATATGGCTTTGGGGAATATGCCTTTCAAATAAAACAAGACTTTTCTTGAAAAATGCTTCTTTGAAAACAGTTTTGAAAATAGTTTTAGAAGGTTTTCTAAAAGCTTTTGCCCAGTCTGGTAACCTTCTGCTATGATACCAAATGTAACACGCTACCTCCGGTAGGGTCACTCACAAAGGGAATGCACTAGCTTTGGTGGAGCATTATCTAGGTAAGCATACACAGAAATATTACAAGACAGAACATATAAAATAGCGGAAGAAGAACCAAATTTCATTGCTTTAAAATCTAGAAAGGTCCAAAGCCTTTTTACATCAAAATGCCATCAAATCCATTACATCGAAATCTGTCTTCCAATAGTAAGAAGCATAAAACCATAGTCATAAATCATTCCCTAAGTAAAACAGTAAAGCAGCCATAGCCAAGAAAGGTCCAAGCCATATATGATGATCTTGAAGCAGAAAGAAGTCCAACCTAAGTAGTAGTGTTTTCCTCCCTGAGAACCTGGCGGGGAAAGGAAGAAAAAGAGGCGAAAGAAAACGGGTCAGTCATAAAGACTGGTAAGTCCTAGTGACTTCCAGCATAGAAACAAGTAAAGATAACATGACAAGTATAAACTGAAAGTAAACATAAGTATGATGACAAGATAGGCAAGTTAAACTAAGATGACAAGATAAACTATGCTAACCAGATAAACTACGGTAACAAGATAAACTATGCTAACCAGATAAACTACGTATAACATCGCATGTTTAACATTCTCTGCACCAACTGTACTAGTACCCCAACCCGTATCATCCTTTCTATGTATATGTACAGTCCCTTGCCGTATATCGTACGGGTTTCATCACGTATTTCTATACTACTTCAACGTAGTGCCACCATTCTTGAAATAATTTGGACTGCCACCCTTTTTCTGGCTAGGTTTCCTTATCATGAACTATCGCGTGTTCAACTAGGATTTATGCCACCTAGGACCACTAGGGATTATGCTACCTATTGAACGTTTTCTAGATTCGATTAGGGTTTATGCCACCTAGGACCACTAGGGATTATGCTACCTAACGAACAACACCCTTTTTCCACGTAACGATTTATTAATCGATCGGCTCCCTACAAGTCCTAGCTCGTTCATGTGTCTGTGTCATACGGCCCAATCACGAAATGTAGTCACCTGTGCTAGGTCCACTATAGGGTGTATCAAGCCCTAGGGTGCCAACCACCAACACGAATCAAGAACGCACAGTGTAAACCTACCGGTGCCCAATGCCTGCTTTTTCAACTCCGGACTACGTGCAAGACCATAGTCCGCCTGAACCAACAATGGTGCACCAACTCAGCCGCCGTTCTGGTCGCTTACAATCATCCTAGTAATCGTGCCCCACCCTGCCTAGCTCCAGGGTACCGTGATACATCTAGTGGGTTACTGCTTAAAAGGACCGCGTAACTTGGGTTTCCGTCCAGTAGGTTAAGTGTTGTCATTTAAATTCGAGACTTAACCCCATCAGTCTAGCATGTCAAGTTGATTAAGTGTTGTCATTCAAGTTCGTGACTTAACCCGCCTACTTGTCATGTCAAATTGGCTAAGTGTTATCGTTCAAGTTCATGACTTAGCCCTACGAATCATGTGTCAAGTTGGTTAAGTATATTCAAGCGGTTCATGACTTAACGCTATCAAATCATCGTGCCAAATTGGTTAAGTATATTCAAGCGGTTCATGACTTATCCCTATCAAATCATCGTGCCAAATTGGTTAAGTATATTCAAGCGGTTCATGACTTAACCCTATCAAATCATCGTGTCAAATTGGTTAAGTATATTCAAGCGGTTCATGACTTAACCCTATCAAATCATCGTGTCAAATTGGTTAAGTATATTCAAGCGGTTCATGACTTAACCCTATCAAATCATCGTGTCAAATTGGTTAAGTATATTCAAGCAGTTCATGACTTAACCCTATCAAATCATCGTGTCAAATTGGTTAAGTATATTCAAGCGGTTCATGACTTAACCCTATCATGTGGCATTAATTCATTAATGCACCCAACCTCTCACATCAGACCTGTTGTTGTGGTCACTGGATATGCCGGGCGGTTCCTGGCAGAATTACACCACAACTCAGTTTGACCTCGGGTTTTCAAGTGCGATATGACCAACTACCCACATTGGATCCTATTGTTTGCAGTAACTGGATTTGTCGGGCGGTTCCGGGCAGAATTACATTGCAAACTCAACCCAACCTCGAGTTGGCCATTTTCAAGTTCATTCTAAGTGTCATGTCCATGTTTAATTTTCATGTCAAGTTCGTGACAAGTTTCTAAGCGAGTTTCATGTCAATTTCTCATATCAAGTTTTCAGGTTTCCACTTATGCCTATTATCAAGTTCATGATTCATATTCATAACCAATTCATGTTTGCCTAACCTACCCAATTCGTATCCCCACCGCATGTAAACGTAAATAGATCTAAATTACAAGTAGATCCAGGTCCAAAATAAAAGGGAATAACATCCCAACTATGATAGGCAAAAGAACGATCACAAGGTGATAAATCTGGCATGATATAGCTTAGGATAATTGGTTACAACATCACTAGCATATAGAGAATAATAGGCTTTCAAATCTAACATAATAAGGTGATAGTCATGATAAAAATTGACATAAAAGAATAGGCATGCAAAAGCAAGCCAAACACAAGGATAATGGATCAATGGTCTTGGTGTACAACATGTTTTTCAACTATGAACAATCAACTGTAATAGTCAATTGGCCACAATAGTCATAGTCGTAGTGAATCATAAGCGATTGATCACAATAGTCATGAATTATCCAAAATAGTTCTAGGCAACTACCCTAAATAGTCATAGGCAATTAACTATAATAGTTTCAAGGTCATGGTCAAAGACAATAGTCTTCTGTTCATAATCATAGGCAGTAATTCATAATCACGAGTCATAGGTGATTAGCCGCAATTGTCCTTGTCATAGTCATAGGCAATAGTCTTATGTTCTCAGTTATAGGCATAGGCATAGTCTTTGGCCATTAACAATAGTTTCACTGCCATAGGCGTGATAATATTTTATTTACAACATGAATAGGCCCAAGTTAATTTTCATGGCAGTATTCCAAAAGTCAAGGTCAAAGAATAGGTATAAATCAATTAACATACATGGGTCAACATGAATAAGTCCAAACTGATTTCATAGCAATATTCTCAAATTCAAGATTCAAAAGAGGATAGGGTGAAAAATGAATTAACAAGTCTTATCATCAAGTCAAGATCCAAGAATTCATTTTACAATCTAGCGTTTGAATAATAAACTAGGTCCAACATCATGAATGGGCATGATTCCGTCGATAAGAAATAACCCAAAATCATAGATTCAAGAAGAGACAAGAACAGATCCAAATAGGCAATCAAGATTAGGTCCAATTTCATTTTATTCCATGTCTATATTAAATTTAACAAGTTTCAATCTCAAAGTAACTAGAACTTACAGAGCGTGGATCGATAATTAGAGTGCAGAGATTTGATTCTGGAAACGGTTATTGCAGTTGTTGAATCTCTATTTGTTTAGTCTTGTTCTAGTTGAAAACCCCCAATTTGCAATTCCTAGATGTTGTCTTGACGAAGAAGAAGTAGTCTCTTTTAATTTTAATATTATCATTTTGATTTTCATAGAGGTAGCATAAGGACATAATGAAATGGTGTAGAGAGAATGAGGCTTGGGGTTGTTTATATAAGTTTAGAGTCACGAATTTGGTCCAGAAATCGGTCTAGATACGCAGAAATGAACTCAGCCTTGGATCTGGAAATTCGGGGTAGGTCGACCCCCAGGTCGACTACCCAGTCGATCTGGTCAGGGGGAGGTCGACAACCCAGTCGACCTAGGTCCTGGGCGGGAAATTTCCCGCCCAGCCCGCTTCTGGGTTTGAATTCGAATTTCAAGCTGTTTTTGTTTCTGAAAATTTCTGAAACTTCTAGAGGTCATAACTTGGTCATACGAACTCCGATTTTCGAAAACTCGGACTCTATTTCATGTAAAATTTCGAGACGAACGCAATGGCCTAACCCGTTTCCCTTGATTCTTATTTTAAAATTTAATTCTGCCTTGATTTACGGTTTTAACATGTTATTAAAATTCGGGTTGTTACAAGACCCGTCTTATGCTGCCTCCCCTTCAACAAAGAGCTGGCGACGACAACCCTCCGCGTCACCAAGACCACTCTACCATACCAGTCCCCAATGTGATGGAGGGAAACACTACCGTAAACCTTTCTAATATTGCTCTGAGCGGGAGCAACGCCGAGCTCCAAATAGGTACCACTCGCCTGAACCCATTACTTTCAATAGGAGTTGGTATGGTTCAGTCCAATAACGACTGGATGACCCCAGCAGCTGCTAAACCAGAACCACAAGCTAGGATTCTCCCTCACTCTCACCTTCACTTAACTCTCGTAGGTCGATCCCAACCAACCGTTCCCCTTCCAAGCATGATTTCGGTGGATCCTAACCTTGGGATTCTCACCAATGCCCCTAGTACAGAATTGGATTTGTGGTAATGACTTCCCGGAGATGGAAGCCAGCTTGCAAGTATCATCAGAATCTTCACCCGGGGAACATCTTATCAACAGGTTGTGGATGACATCCATTGTAGTCCATTCACCAGGGAAAACAGAAACTCCCGAAATCCTCCAGACTTCAAACTTTCGGTCATGTAGCCCTACAACGGCCAGACTGACCCGACCATTCATCTCATACGATATTTGTGCCTCATGGAAGTACTATCTGCACAGACCAATGTCATGGCCAAGTGCTTCCCCCTCTACCTTACTGACATAGAGGACATGTGGTTCCGGCAGCTAACAACTGACTCGATCAACAGTTGGAATATGTTGGTCACCCGTTTCATCGAGCAATTCTTAGTTAACATCTCCCAACCAAAGAGCGTCATGTTCCTCACCACTATCAAACAGCGACCTTCGAGAACCTCCGATCCTTTCTAGAAAGATTCAATGCGGCCGTAGCATCAATCAATCGACCTGAGCCATCGATGGTGCTTTTGACCGCCATTGTAGGTGTCCAGAACTGGTCGGAATTTAGAATCTCTCTAACCAGGGATCCCCTCAAGGACATTGATGACTTCTATGCCGGAGCAGATCGACTCCTCCGATAAGAGGATGTCAGCATCGAGATGGAGAGCCTCTAGGTGCTTGCTATCAAGGACGAAGGTCCATCCAACACCTATGGTCAGAAAAAGGTAAAGAAAAGTCTCAGACAAGAATGATTGCAATGTACAACTCCGGATAGAGAAAAAATATCATTAATACACCGAGCTCAACTCCTCCCTACTTGACATCTACCATGACGTATGAGGATCTCTACCCTTCCCAAAACCTCCTCGAAGGGAGCCGACCCGAAAGGAACTCGACTCTGAAAAGAACTGCATGTACCACAGCATGGCGGGCCATAGCACCAGTAAATGCAGGCACTTGCACGATCTCATCAAGGATAGGATTAGGCGAGGAGAACGACCCAAATACATCAAGAAACCTACATAGGCCATGCCGCCACAATCTTCTGCCCAAGCTCCTCAGGCCGGTCCTCGAGCTCCTAGAAACAGAAAGGACCATGAGCCCAGCAATTGCAGCAACATCATTAATTAATAAGATTTCACTACAAGAAAATGGGGTTTTAATAACATGTGTCTGTCAGTCGTCCTCAAACGCTCAAAAATCCAGGATCTCCAATGCTAATTTTAAGAAATAAACAAATTTTCTTAATGCTATACAAGGAAAAATCCGGGAACTCAATTGTTTTATGCGAGAATTGAAAATTAGAGCTAGTTTCCATTCCCTTCAGAAAACAACCGCTCAGTTTTCACTTCATCTCCGAAAAGACTGCCAAAATCCTCATAACCCCAAAATCCCCAAATCGCCGAATCACCCATCTCAATAACAATTGATTATGCTCACTTTGTCATCTCCAAAAAGACAACAAAGTCCTCTAATGCCAAAAATCCCCAAATCGTCGAATCACCCCTCCCATCAACAATTGATCATGCGTCTCTTTCCTATTCAAATGGGTATGAGTGGTACGACATAATTTGTTATAAATTTTCACTAATTTATTTGTTATTAATATGTATTAATGTATTATTTAACCGAAAACGCTAATTTCATCTGAAAATTTCTCCAATCATTGTTAATGTGTTTTAACTAGTTTGGTTGTCAAGAATTCAATTGCCTATAGTTTCAGCATTACTGAATAATTTACTGGCAACGCAACCTTGATTTTGTTTGTGTAAAACAAACCAAAATGGACGCGATGATAGACTCGTACGTGTTCCTATTAAAAGCGTTACCTCTGAACTGACTAGTCACTTGAATTTGATTAAGGAGGAGTAAGTATTTTTCACATGTCAACACTCTTACGTTCCAACCTTATATTCGGATGATGACCTCAAATTGTATGAACTGGCATGAAGAGATTAGGAGAGAAATGTGTCCAACTTGTTGATGTTAATTGTCAAGGAAGGAATATATATATATATATATGCAGTAAAACAACTGTTTGTTTTTGAATAACTTAAGCCAATGTAGGCCACATTTGGTACTTGCCTTTTTCAAAGGCCGTACTAGCAACTGTAGATGCATTTCATCAAAAAAAAAGAAAAAAGCACCGTACATGTTAATTAGTTAGACTGATAATTAGGGTAACTCCAAATTGTTTTTCTCTAGTCAGCTGACTTCTACCTCTAAACCACAATACATGTTAAGCTAAGCCCTGCCGCATTATGCTGAATACAAGAAATGCACCCACAACCAGAATGCAAAGTGATAGATTTTAGTAGAATTTATTATGTGTATTCTGGTTGTTCTCATGGTAAATGGAATTTTACTTCATTTTGTGTGATAATTTACCTTAAAAATTTACATTAGCATTGCCTCTACTTGTATAGTTAACTGCTTCATGGAAACAATAGTAATAGATATCAAAAGTTATGATGAGAAAAATTAATGGATTATTGTTTTTTATTAGGATTTTATAGAACTTGAAACCACTGAGTGATTTTTTTGTGTTTTTATTTTCTTAGCTGTTTGATTGTTTATACATAAATAACTTGTGAGTTGTGAACTGAAATGAGCTGTTTCTTTTGGTATTTCTTTTGTATTTAATTTCTGTTAGATTTAGAAGTTTGTTGTACCTAATTTTTTGCCTTCAGTCAAATGTTGTCTTATGTTTGTTTGGTTTTGTTTTCCCCTTGTTTCCTTCCCATTTCTCTTTATTTAATACTAATAAATTCTGCTAAAATGGATCCAAATGCACCATAGAAATTTCTTTTAACTAGATGGTAGAACTTTGTTGAATAAAGATTGTTGTGAGTCCTTTTCTTATCTAATTTGTCAACTATATTTTGTATGCTTTCTGGAGATAATTTACTTACATCATTTAGTACTTAATATTTGCAAAAAATTAAATGCTTATACCTAAAAATTCAACTTCTCACCCACCATACAATATCAAAGAATGCTACAACAATTTCTTTTTCAACTGGGGCATGGTTGTTGATCAATATATCCCTACACCTTTTTTTTCTTTCCAACCTTTTCTCATACCAAAACTTCTCACATTTATAGCTTAAAGCGAATCATCTCTTTCGCTAGCCATGAACAGGGAAAGCACCAATTTGTAATCTAAAATTCAAAGTCTTGTACGAATCTAAAATTTGAAATCAACATCAATGTGTCATTTTGGTTCGTAGTAGACATATGATTCTATAGGAGAAAAGACTAAGTTATCTTGTCAGGGACAATGAAAAGATACTATGCTAATCTTAGTTGTCTGTGTTGATTCTTTATCCCGTTCACTGATTGTCCCATGCAACTTGTAAAACGTTAGTAATTTAAGTATTATATTTTTGGAAAATTTGTTGAAACTCAAAATTGATGACATTGTTAATGGCCATGTTTATGTGTTTCAAATATAAACTTTATTTTCCTTGAAGTGCTCTCATCTACCCATGTAGTATTTTCCCGATGAACTAATACATATATTATACAGAACTTATCTACAAAATTTTGATGGTATAGTGTTTTCGGTCACTTGGACATGTGCAATGGGAATCAGCATTTTTATTGTTGTCATCAAGGCGGTATGTAAATAAAATTCGGTAGTAATAATTCAATTTGTATTTAAACAATAAATCGATATATAATTCATTTTTAGCTACAAGAATAATAATTCAATTTGTATTCAAATATAAAATACATAAATTCTTAATAAAATTATAGACCCACAAATATAGAAGTTTGAATTATGATTGATTTATTGTAACAAAATCAGCATATATTGCATGATAAATTATGTTCTTCATTTTTTAAAAGAGTATACTTTATGCAACGCGTGGATTACACACTAGTAATTTATTGTCACTCAACTAAAAACTTTGAGCATGTTGGTCCAAACATTGTAGTATGTGAATTGTTTATGCTCTATCCAGGAAAATGGCATCATACATTGTCGATTATCCTCTCATGTGTCCGAAGAGAGAGCTCAAGTTTGCTTTGGAAATATTTTGGGGTAAGAAGAGCTTACAGAAAGTTGTTGTTGATTTAAGAAGTAACATTTGGAATCAAATATCTGCTGCTGGAATTAAATTCATTCCCAGCAACGCATTTTCATACTATGATCGGGTTCTTGATACTACAGGGATGCTTGGTGCTGTTTTGTTAAAATTGGTGATGCTAAATCAATGGAAGGATATTTTTCTTATGGAAAAAAAGGATAGATAACTTGGGTGCCAAGTATACTTGGAGGTCAAGAAAACTTGGGATGAAGTAATAAATAAGTTGGGTGCCAAGTTTACTTGAAGATCAGGTAACTTGGACATGAAGTAATTGGTCTTATAAAAGGGGCCTAAAGAGGAGAAGGAAAGGCAATTGAATGGAATTAAATTCAATTCATTCATTCTACCTCTCCTAATTTCTTCAACTCTTTATCTCCACAAATAAAATTCTAGAGTGAATTGAGTGACCATTGTAAGCAATCTCTTGTACTCTTCATTGGTGTTAATAAAAGGCTCTCTCCCTCAAGTGGACATACACTAAAAAGTTGTTAGTGGAACCACTATAAGTCCCTGTGTGATTTATTTTTCGTTATTTCCTAGTTATTTCCCTTGTGTGGTGATTGTGATTGGCTTTTGGATTGAGTTGAGATTGTCTTTGATATTGGTTGGCTGTTTTTGCACGTTTACCACGATCTTGTCTTCCGCTGAATTGGGTATCTTTGATTTGAGCGGTCTTGAATCAAAATTTCTCCACAACATTTGGTATCAGAGCATTAGTGTTGGTAGATAGCTGTAAAAATGTCGGAATCGGATTCAAATAATGTCTCAATAGTTTGTCCAAGTGGTGTAGCTCCTTATATAGTAGGTCGTATGCAGCTTCTGGTTCACAATTGGTTATCGACAAGTGGAATGGCGATAATGATTTCGAAAAGTAGCAATGTAAGATGAAAGCGGTTCTTAGGCTTAATTAGGTACATCTGGTAGTTTTTGATACACATTTATTGCCAGCGGACATCTCAGATGTGGAGAGAGAAGAAATGGAAGAGTGGGTATTCACTACATTTCAACTTGCCATGGGGGAGAATGTTATTTCCAAAATTAGTGGTGAGACGACTGCGAAAGGTATTTGGAACAAGTAGGAGGAGTTGTATATGAAGAAATCACTCACAAATCGACTGATCATGTTGCCGACTTTCTTTACCCACAAGATGAAGGAAGGAACTTCGCTAAAGGCGCACTTAAATGTTTTTGATGATTTGCTAACGAAGATGAAGGCAGTATATCTGAAGATTGAGGAGGAGCAGAAGGCGATGATATTGTTATGTTCATTGCCTGAACGCTATACTGGGGTCTCAAATAGTTTGATCTATGTCCGGGATACGCTGACTCTAAATGATGTCAAGACGGGTCTTCTTAGTGAGGAATTGCGAGGCTAGATGAAGGAGATGAGTGATGGTAGTAGTGGTGCTAGTAATGGTCAAGGTTTATTTGCGAAGAAAGAAAAGCCAGAGAAAAAAGGGAAACCGGGGGAGTTCTAAGTCTAAGAAGCCCAGTGGAAGAGGAAAATCAAAGGAAAGAAATGGCAAGCGCTTTATATGTAAGAAAACTGCTCACTGGAAGAATGATTGTCCAGACAAGGGGAAGAAGGAAGTAGCATCTTCATCAGTTGCGGTGGAGAGAGATGTTGGTGAGGAAGGCGTAGATATTCTGTCTGCTGTAGCATCAGATGTTTCGGGCAGCGAATGGGTGCTTGATTCAGGGGTGTCATACCACATGATGCCTAATACGAATTGTTTTTCTTCTTATGTTGATCGGGAAGGAAACTAAATTCCTATGGGAAATGGTGCAATTTGCAAATCGAAAGGCATTGGATCTGTGCAAATTCGGATGTTTGACGGAGTGGTTTGTTCTCTCACTAATGTGTCCTATGTTCCAGGACTACGGAAGTCAATTATCTCTTTGGGAAAGTTGGATTCTTTAGGTTGCAAGATCACCATTTAGAGTGATAACTTGAGGGTTTCGAAGGGTGCGCTTATGGTTATGAAGGGTGCTAGAACTCATGGTATTTATTTGCTTCAAGGAGTGACCGTGGAAGGCTAAACTTGTGTCAGTGTTAATAGTTCTCATGGATTATATGTGACACGGCTGTGGCATTTGATATCGGGTCATATCTCGGAGAAGAGTTTAGATGTTCTTCGTCGAAGGGATGATTGATGGTGAGAGTTTCAGCAAGTTGGAGTTTTGTGAGGAATGTGTCATGGGGAAGCAAACTAGAGTGTCATTCGATGAAGGAAAACATGATTCAAAAGGGATTATTGAGTATGTGCACATAGATGTATAGGGACCTACGCCTATAGCTTCTTTGGGAGGAGCAAGATATTATATTTCTTTCATTGATGTTTTTTCTTGAAAGGTTTGGATGTATGTAATGAAGGCCAAGTTGGAACATTTGCAAGATTCAAAGAATGGAAGGCTCTTGTTGAGAATGAGAGTGGAAAGACTTTGAAGGTGCTTAGGTCCGATAATGGCGGCGAGTATGTTTCCGAAGAGTTTCTGAATTTTTGCAAGCATCATGGTATTCGGAGGCATTTTACTACACTGGGAGATCCGCAATCTAATGGAGTGGCGGAGAGTGTGTACTGAACTCTACTAGAGAATGTTTGAGATAGACATCGGGTTTGTCTAAGGGATTTTAGGCCGAAGCTTTTGTCAACCGCGGTGCATACTATTAATCGAATTCCATGCTCGGCTATTGGTAACAAAATTCAGGAGGAAGTGTGGAAAGGGAAGTGAGTTGACGTGAGTTATATTTGGGTATTTGACAGTCCAGTTTATGTGCATGATCCGGGGAATGATAAGCTCACACCTAGAGCTTTCAAAGGGATTTTTCTAGGTTATACGGATGACGTCAAAGGCTATCAGATTTGAAATCCAAAAACGAAGAAGGCTATGGTTTCTCGTCATGTTACTTTTGATGAGTCGGCTATGTTCAAGGAGAATGAAGGCTCATCGGATATTCCGAATTTGGTTCATGGTGAATCAAAAGAGAAGAAATTTATTCCCACTTTCAGGCTTAGAGAAAGTAGAGTTGTTGGAGGTGCTTACGAGGTGAATGTGGTTGATGTTACATCACATAGTCCATAGGATTCCTCTAGTATTGTTGGTGATGTGCATGAGCCTAGAGAAGATTTAGTTCAATTTGGAGCTGAAGGAAGACCGGGTGATGGTATTGCTACTCGAGTTGGTCGCCGCTCTATAAGGCCACCCGAAAGATATGGTGATTAGAACCATCTTAGCTTTTGTGAGAATTTGGACTATGCTCTTCATGTAGTCCAAAATGAGATGATGGACCTTGATGACATCATGGATTCGAGTGATAATTCGAAGTGGATTTGCGCCATGGAGGAAGAGATGCAATCATTGACGAAGATCCAGACTTGGGAGTTGGTTCCACTTCCTGAAGGAAACATTGCTATTGAGTGCTAATGGATATATAAAGTGAAGGATGATGGAAGATACAAAGCTAGGCTAGTGGCTAAGGGGTTTGCACAGAGGAAAGGAAAGTAGTATGATGAAATCTTCGCATCGGTTATGAGGCATACTTCTATCCGGATATCACTTGCCATAGTTGTTTTTCACGACTTAGAGTTGGAGCAACTAGATGTGAAAACCACCATCTTGCATGGAGACATGGATGAAGACATCTACATGGAGCAACCGGAAGGGTTTGTTGTAGAAGGTAAGGTATAACTAGTTTGCAAGTTGAAGAAATCACTATATGGTTTGAAGCAATCACTTAGGCAATGGTACAAGAGATTTGATCGTTTCATGCTTGAAAGTGGCTTCCATCGAAGCATCAAGGATGCTTGCATTTATTTCAAGAGGTTAGGAAATGATTGTTGGGTGTATTTACTCTTGCATGTGGATGATATGCTCATTGCTTCTAAGGACAAGGCAGAAATCAACAAGTTGAAATTGAAATTAAAGGCGGAGTTCGAGATGAAAGACCTTGGAGAAGCAAAGAATATTTTGGGCATGGAGATTGAAAGGGATCGAAAGCATTTTGAGTTGAAATTGACTCAAAAGGAATACATTAGAAAAGTGCTTTGTCGGTTTAGCATGGAAGATGCAAAGGTGTCAAATACACCTTTACCTTTGCATGTAAAGCTTTCGAGTAAGGGATCACCTATCGAGGAGAAAGACAAGGCTTATATGGAAAAATTGCCATATGCTAGTGCGTTGGAAGTTTGATGTATATCATGGTGTGTACAAGATCCGAATTGCAAATGTCGTCGAGATGGTTAATCGGTTCATGGCTAATCCGGGAAAATCGCATTGGGAAGCAGTAAAGTGTATCTTGAGATACTTGAAAGGTACAACATCTCATGGTCTTGTTTTTGGGAGTAGTAAAGAGAAGAATTGCATATTGATTGGTTGCTGTGATTCGGACTACGCTGATGATAGGGATCGAAGAAAATCAACTTCTGGGTATGTCTTCACTCTTGGTGGTACAGCCATAAGTTGGAGATCGAGATTGTAGACTGTAGTTGCTTTGTCCACTACAAAGGCGGAGTTGATAGCTGCGGTAGAGGAAACAAAGGAAGCATGCTATTTGAAGCGACTGTTGTGTGACTTGGGCTCTGAACATGATAGTGTTGATGTTCAATGTGATAACAAAAGTGCTATTCATTTGGAGGAGAATTTGGCATTTAGCATACGGACGAAGCATATTGAAGTGAGGGAGTCATTTCTAGTAGTCATGGAAGAAGACAAGTAAGTATGCCTTCGGAAGGTGCACACAAAGGATAATGCGGAGGATATGTTCACTAAGGCATTGCCGATTGGTAAGTTCAAGCATTTCTCGAACTTAATTCTCTTAGAGAGGTGCTAGGTGCCACGAGGTGGCACGGTTGAGAGAGAAGCTTGACCATGGATGAAGAAGAGTATCAGTGAGAGGTTGAAGTTCTATCTTCTTGGTATCTTTGTCTTTTGGTGAGACTGGTTTTGGAGTTGGGTGTTTTCAACACTTTATTAGCGGGAAGGGGCTTTGCCTAAACTCGTTGATGGAGTGTAATGGGGGTGGCTTTGCCGGAACTCATTGGGAAAACATTCAAGCTTGGTGATGGTAGATATGATGATAATTGGAGCTATCGTTAAAGTTAATGGTATGGATACCATTAGGTCATGGACTTGGAGATAGGTGATTTGGCATCAATGTAGAGTGTTAAAATTGGTGATGCTAAATCAATGAAAGAATATTTTTCTTATGGAAAGAAAGGATAGATAACTTGAGTTCCAAGTATACTTGGAGGTCAAGAAAACTTGGGCATGAAGTAATAAATAACTTGGGTGCCAAGCTTATTTGAAGATCAAGTAACTTGGACATGAAGTAATTGGTCTTATAAAATGGGCTTAAAGGGGAGAAGGAAAGACAATTGAATGGAATTAAATTCAATTCATTCTATCTCTCTTAATTTCTTCAACTCTTTATCTCCACAAATAAAATTTTAGAGTGAATTGAGTAACCATTGTAATCAATCCCTTGTACTCTTCATTGGTGTTAATAAAAGGCTCTCCCTCTCAAGTGGACGTACACTAACAAGTTGTTAATGGAACCACCATAAATCCCTATATGATTTATTTTTTGTTATTTCCCAGTTATTTCTCTTGTGTGGAAATTGTGATTGGCTTTTGGATTGGGTTGAGATTGTCTTCGATATTGATTAGTTGTTTTTGCACATTTACCACGATCTCGTCTTCCGCTGATTTGGGGATCTTTGATTTGAGCAGTCTTGAATCAAAATTTCTCCACAACAAGTTCACCAAAAGTATGGATGGAGTGGAGGAGAAATTAGTCTTGACACATCTTTCTCTATGGCAATAGGAAATGCTGCCCTTCCTGCTATGGAAATGACTAACTGGTTTGACAACAACTAGTAAGTTGCCAATTGATAAAACCTAGTATGAAGCATTTAATCTACTTTTTGTTTGTTAGTTTTGTCTGAATCACCGTTATATTTTGATGCAGCCATTACATCATGCCTGAATTGTGTCCACATTTATCATTTAGTTACTCTTCTCACAAGGCGACGGCTGAATACAAGGAGGCAAAAGCGGTATGGCTTTGTTATAACTCTTTCCCTCTGGACAAAGTGTTAATTGTTTGTTAGAGTTGAAGGCAGTGGGTGCTTTATGGATTTAGTTCAATGAGCCCACTCTTGTGCTAGGTCTGGAATCAGACAAGTTGCATTTACCAAGGCATACTCAAAATTGGAATCATCATTTTGTGGTATTGATGCTTTGATTGTGAGCTACTTTGCTGATGTTCCATCTGAAGTATTGAAATTATTTGGTCGTATCTTCTTAAGTTTTAAAATTATATGCCTTGATACCATTCTCATTGTGTAACACCCCGTAATTTTAAATGTTAAATTAACAAATTTAAGAACGTTTAATTTTTAGAAGAATTTGCTGAAACGGGTTACACCATTGCGTTCGTTTCGGAATTCTGCTTGAGATAGAGTCCGAGTTTGCTTGAATCGGACTCCGTGTGAAGAAGTTATGGAGTTCAGAAGATTTCAAGTTTAAACAGAAATTAAATTAAAATAATAAACTGTTCAAAATTCAAAATTCGGTCAGAGCGGGCTGAGCGGGAAATTTCCCGCTCAGAGGTGTCAACCCCCCTAAGGGGAGTCGACATAGGTGTCGACCCCCTATAGGGGAGCCGACATAGGTGTCGACCCCCTATAGGGGTGTCGACATAGGTGTCGACCCCCCTGTAGGGAGTCGACCCCTGTTAGATCCAGATCCAGCGATGTATTTTTACAGCCTAGGGCTGATTGTCATTACCTGATTGGCCTGATGACGAATTTTCTTGGACCGGATGGCTTGGATGGATCCTAGGTTGATCTAAAGGCTCTTAATAATCATAGACATCTATATATACACTCATAACCCAACCTTAATTCTATTGCTCCAAAGCTATGATGTCGTCATGCTGTTCATCTTCAATCTAGCCTAGCCACCGCCATCTTCTCCAAACTAGAAATCAAATTAGAGAGCCTTAAACCAACTTTGAAGATTAATCAACATCAAATTAGAGTCTCTGCAACAACAACGATTTTATTATCTTTTCTTAATCCTAGCAATGTAAGTCCATGTTGTTTTCAGATTTAAACACCTAATAGTAATCTTGGCATGTAACAAAATGGATCTAAGTCTATGCTTGATGATGAGACAATCTTTTCAGATTTACCCCTATCTTTCTATTGAATCTATGATTTTACATGCCTAAGAAGTTATTATATCGATTCAATCATGCCTATCTTTGTTGAACGACGAATATATAATCCTTTTTGGTTCATAATGTTATTCTTATGCCTGTGATAATGATTGCATTAGCTTATTGGAGAATCTATCTTTGCTGGATCTAAATTTCTTGTATTAGGTCTATTGTTACATGCCTATTTTTATGCCTATTCTTATTTTATGCTCCTTCTCTCTCTTCGCCTATTTCCTTTTTCTTTTATGAACCTAGGTTACCTTCGAACCTAGGCTGATATTGCGAAATACGAACGATTGGAATACGGGAAATATTTGAGTATAACCTATTTTGGTGAATTTGTTGGGCATAACTTGAAATTGATATTGGCGAATAATCTATTTGGTAATAGTGGAACATAATTTGTAACTTGTGATTTGGGGGCATAATTGTTATTGTTGCGAACTTGGGGTAAATTGAAATATTAAATCTAAATTGGACGAAAATTGTAAATTGAAATATTAAATCTAGATTGGACGAAAACTGTAAATTGAAATATTAAATCTAGATTGGGCATAACTATTGGTTAGGACGCCAAGCATAATGTATATTGCGATTTTGGGGCATGACTATTATTGCAAATTTGGAAAGATTAGGTGAAACCTGTTTTGAGCAATAACTTGAAATTTAATTTATGGGGCATAACTTAAATTGGCTTGGTTGGACATAACTTGCGAATTGTAACATGACTAGTTTTGTAAAATTTGGGATAATTAGTATATAAAATTTAGACTTGGACATGAATGGTAAATATGTAAATTGGCTAAAAGATGAACATGCCTAACCCGAGGTAAGATTGAGTTGCAGTGTAAGGCTACCCAGAACCGCCCGGCACATCTAGCGACCGCAACAACATAGATCTAATGTGAGAGGTTAGCGCATAAAGCCCGTAACCCGAGGTTAGAATGAGTTTGCGGTAGAAGTCTGCCCAGAACCGCCCGGCACATCCAACAACCGCAAACAACAGTTCTAATGTGAGAGGTTAAGGCATTAATGAATGAATTAATGCTAATGAACAGACATGCTAAGAACGAGCGGGGTTAAGTTAAGGGGAAACACTTAACCAATATAACATGATGAATGAACAGGGTTAAGTAACATATGAACATGCGACACTTAACCAATACAACATATTCGGTGGGTGGGTTAAGTTAACGTGGACAAGAAGACAACTTAACCAATATTATATGAACAAAGTGGATAGGGTTAACGCAAGCTTAACCAATAATACATATGGACTTGATAAGGGGAAGGGTTAAGTAAATCTTGGGTAAGTGGGTAATATTAGTATATATATAGGCCCACAAACTCAATCGTCAAATAAACATGCGTGAATCAGTGAGATGGTTAAGTAACATATGAATAGGCAACACTTAACCAGTACAACATGTTAATTAAGCAAATGGGTGGGGTTAAGTTAAATTGAGAACACTTAACCATTAAAACATGTTGATTAAGAAACCCTAGTAACAGGGACCCATTTCAACAGTAACTCAAATAGATGTATCATGGTACCCTGAGCTAGGCAAGGTGGGGCACGATTACTGGGCTGATTATAAGCGGTCAAAATAGCGGCGGGTGGTGCAGCAGTGTAGTTCCAACGGAGTATGGGCGTGCACGTACTCCGGAGTGGAAAAGCAGGCACTGGGCATCAATAGTATACACTGTGTTTCTTGAATCGTGTCGGGTCGCCATCATGGGAATTGATACACCCCATGATGGGGCCAGCACAGGTATCTACATACAAGTGGGGCCGAATGACACAAGTAATGAATGCATACAAGCGAGGTCAAATGACACAAGTAATACATACATGCGAGTTAGGGAGCCGATCAATAGGGTAGCAAGGGTACGTCTAACATATCCATGGCAATTAGGCAGATTGATGTAGGATCCTCATAATAGATGTACACCTGAAGGCTACCACAATTACAAGGATTGGGATCACATCATCATTTTATATAGATTTCTAGTTGGGACACTAGTTAGGTGGTGCAGAGATATAGAAACCAGAATGACAGGATAGTAGCGAAGCAGAGAAAAAGTAGAAGCGCATTCAGTTTATCTTGCCTTATCATATCTTATGCTAATCTTATCTTGTTATCCCTCTTATCACGGTATTGTCTTATATTCAGTTTATTCATGTCATGTTGCTTTTACCTGTTTACATACTGAAAGTCACTGGACTTACCAGGCTTTATGTCTGACCCGTTTTCTTTCATCTTCTTTTCTTCCGTTTCTCCCCCCAGGTAGTCAGGGAGGGAATAACTCAGCTCAGTTTGGACCGTTTCTCTTTCCAAGCTTGAAGATTCTTTGATGTATTGCTTGGATCCTCTTATCTTTGGCTATGGTTGTGTTTGCACTTTAATTTGAAAACTTATGTTGCTTTGCTATGTTTTATGCTTCTTATATACTTGGAAGTTTTTGAATCAAGACATAAGTTTTATGTAGTACTTTTAAGTATGATTGAGTCAATTGTTGTAAAAGCTTGACTGAACTATGTTGCTTATAAAATGACTTTGTTTTCCGCTGCTTTATTTGTCTGTCTTGTAATTTATCTGCATCTTTTACCTATAACGCTTTAATGAAGTTAATGCATTCCCTTTGTAAGTGACATTAATGGAAGTGGGGTGTTTCACATTTTTTGTTTGTGGCGCACTTTGCTTTCTTTGGACACTTATCGGCTTGAAAGGCATATCTAGCTATGGGTTTGACCTTGTTCGTGGAACCAGGATTCTTGACTTAATCAAAAGTGCAGGCTTTCCATCTGCAAAGTACTATTTGCTGGAGTTTTCGATGGAAGGAACATTTGGGCTAACGATCTTGATGCATCCCTCAGTGCGCTTAGTGATCTTGAGTCCATTGTAGGCAAAGGTACTCCAAATTTCTTGTATCATAGAGGTCAAGGGATTCTTATTTCTATTTTCAGAGTTGATATATAATTTTTTTAGTTCTATTTCTTTATTGTGTGCTTTCTTTAAGAAAGACAAAAAATGGCGGTATTGAATGGATTAGTTAGTTGGTCATGATTATAATACTGATATTAAAGTATTGAAGTTGTCTTACTTCCTATAATATTGACATATTGTTTTGCAGTTACGCCCTAATTGTTTTGCAAGGAATATTCTCTTGCTTTCAATAACATTGAAGTATTGATATATGCATGCTTGATAACATTCTTCACAATGGATATTTATTAATGTTACCATGACTTGAGAGATAATTTGGTTCGCTTTAAAATTTGTTTTAATACATGATCCATCTGTTTTGCAAGTGATTTTGTTATTCATTAACTAGCAATTATAAAAATGTACTCAGTAACTGACAATTAGTAATATGTATCCATTTTTTAGGCCTAATTCTCATTATTTATTTAAGGTATTCTTATAAGTTCATCACTGTAACTAATGGATTACATGTTTTTCTAGATAGGTATATGATTTTATTTTAGTTGTAAACTTCGTTTGTTAATTTTCATATGCTATTTTGTTTGCACTAATCTTGGATTATTTTTGTCATAGCCTTCTTTTCATATATAAAATAACGATAATGATTGAATTTTTTATATTTTGTCCTAACTGTGTGTTGCCTTATAACTTTTACATGTATGATTGTTAGAGCAAAGATGAATAGCAGTTATAATGGTAGATATTTATATATTAAATTTTTATTTGTTTTCACAGTAATATGTTTTGCATATAATTAACTATAACCCTATTTAATGTTTGGGTTTTGAATTTTTTTTCCTTTGTAAGATTTTGCTATAAATGCACAGGACTTTGTGTATAACTACTAAATATTTACACAAAATTGTATTATTACGCAATTTACTGACGTAGTTGAACTTCGTATGCTCGAACAAAGAAACACTATGTAAAAGAAGACATGGACACCAAGGGAATAATATATGATGTGTGTGTTTAACATGAATGACTGCCGTGCAAAATACTTCCCAAACATTTACTAATCGAAGGGAATACCTTTATGCGAATTTAATAATGATAGTCATACATTTCCTTATGTTTGCTGATGCCTGAAATGACCATATTACAATGAGTTTTTTTTGGGTTTATGATGGTTGCATGCACGACTAAATATGTGTTGCTATTCTTATTGTCGCTGTCATTGTATGCATAAATTTGACAGATGCGGAACAAAAGGCAGTTCTTAAAGTCATCTTGTCGTCTTATGTTTGCTAATGCTTGCAACGATCATAGTAAGATGAGTTTTTTTTGTTTATGATAGTTGCATGCATGACTACATTTAAATGTACATACTATTAGTGCTACACTATTTCTTATACTCTAGTGGTATATCAGGACTTGGATTTAATTCTCTTCTTTCACCTACCTCTCGATGTCTGTTACTTCAGAACTTAAAGCACAACTTTCCTTTTTTTACACCGGAAACGTGTTCCAACCTGAAAGAAGGATTAGGCCCCGTTCGCAGACATTTTTTGTCATGCTCTAGTCTACGTTTGCGTCCGACGCGTCGGATGCAAGCAGAACTTTCCACGCCCAAATAGAACGTGTCGGACGCCAATGGTTTGATTTCCAATGTTCCACTTCTTTGCATATAAAACAACCACGAATTCTTACCTTCTTCACCTCCTTACCTTCTTCAGCTACTTCTTCTTTTTCTTCAACATAAATAATGTCTTTCGCTGAGTCGCCCTCTGATTACGACAATATTATTGATCTTTATGGGATATCACTGTGTCTGAATGGCAGGAGAAATCATATGATTTGAATTAATACTGCATAGTTTACTTGGTTAGCTTAGATTAACGACATTCTGAATGGTCACCAACAACGTTGTCAAGTTAAATTTCGAATGAAAAGACTTTGTTTTTACTCATTATGTGAAAAATTGCAACACCATGATCTCTCTTCCACATCAGAAATTTATGTCCTCGAAATGGGTGGAATTTTCGTTTACACAATGGTGTTGGGCTTTCAACTAGACAACTTAGCGAAAGGTTTCAACGGTCAGGTAGCACAATTTCTGTTTGTTTTCATGTTGTTCTAAATGCTTTTCAATTACTCACTGTTGATGCAATAAAGCCGGGGGATCAACAATTTCATACAGTTACACATCACATTATTATCCTTATTTCAAAAACTGTATTGGTGCTATAGACGGTACACACGTATCTGCACATTTACCCGCTAATCAAATTATCCCTTATATCGAAAGAACGGGGTTTGCAACTCAAAATATATTAGGGGTTTGTAATTTCGATTTATAGTTTATGTATGTTATGGCTGGTTGGGAAGGGACTGCACATGATAGTATATTTTTTAATGATGTTACAAATGATAGAAACACTAACTTCCCTAAACCTTCAGTTGGACAGTATTATTTGGTTGATTCCGACTATCCACTTCAGACTGAATACTTACCACCATATTGAAACATAAGGTATCATATTCCGCATTTCCGTGATACCGTGGATCAACCAAAATCAGCCAATGAAGTGTTTAATTTCTACCATTCGAGTTTATGGATGGCCGTAGAAAGAACTTTTGGCATTTGGAAAAAAATTACCATTCTGAATAATATGCCTACATATCGATTGAAAATGCAAGTCAAAGTTGTTGTATGTACGATGGCCTTACACAATTTCATACGCAAATATAATAGTGGTGACCCATATTTGATGGCTTTAAATGATGATCATGAACGAATCCCCGATCAGTACTTGAAGGAATATTATGCTATTAGAAATACGATAAATAGAGGCACTAAATGGGTACACCGAAATGGGTACCAGGAAATGTCATTACTTCGAGATACCATTAGAGATGAGTTAGTTGCTGCTGGGCTACACTAATTTTATTTGTATCCATAACTGTTCTTGTATTTGTATCTGTAGTTGTAACTATATTTGTATTTGTATTTGTATCTGTAACTGTATTTGTATCTGTAAGAGGGTTTAAGCATGCCAACTCCTACCTATTTATATCTTATTTTAAAAATACCATGCTCAAATACCCCGCTCGTAGCTAAAAACACATTCCCCGTTTGCTGCAGTACCACGCTTAAATACCGCGCTCAAATGCCACGCTCAAGTACCCTATTTTTGTTCGCTAAGAACGCACCCTTATTTTAGTACTAACTAGGAAACTAGGATCTACTTGTGAAAAATTCCTCTGTCTTCATATTTATGATGTATAGCTAAATAATAGTGCGATAGGTTCTATATTTGTCCACTCGCTCAACTTATAACATTTAATTCACTCTATTATTGAACTATGGACAACCAATGCTGAAATTATGATCAAACTTCACCGGAAAGGAATTATAGCTGTAACCAACAAATATAATTAGAAAATTAGTTTAAGCTTAAGCATAGGAAATTGGTTTGATCCTTGCAACGACACAAGATAAAACAGTGAGGCATTACAAAGCATTGATATAATATTTCATTTTAACTACAAGGACGTGCGCTATGGTAATAGTGACACGGGTTCAAAACTTGGAATGGAGTGCTAAGAGCTTACCATGTGCATACGCTAAGATCGGTCACTTATATGGTGCTTGCAGACCAAGCTATGTGCACTAGGGAGGGTTTTACGACTTCGGTCGGTTTCCCTCCTGAACAAATTCAAAAAAAATAGCTTCATCTTTAGCTATGGAAATTATCAAAATTAGAAATTTTATCGAAAAAAGATAAGTGACAATTTCACAAATAAAATACTTAAATTAGTATTTGTTGTTCTTTAAACTGTATTTATTAAGCAATTTAAATTTAAACATTTTTTAAGAAGAAGGAATGTACCATTGAAATAATGCAATAAGCATAATACTACACGAAAATATACAAAGATACACTGATAATCAAAAAATAAAATACATTTAAAAACCGTATATGAACCGTTGGTTCGCACTCGTGTATGTATAACAGTCTTGTGTGTGTATGCGCGCATGCAGACACATAGATATGTGTGTATATATACATATATTTGTAGTGTATAATAGTCTTGTGCCTGCATGCATCCATACATATACATAATGCAGTCTCGGATGGATTTAGGGAGTTGTTAACATACACAAAGATGAAATATAACGACTCTAAGATCTACATCATAGAAAATGGTCAGTATACTCAAATGCAAAGGCATCACAAACTTTTAACCTACTGAAAGTGGTAGCACATCATATTAACAATAATAATGTTTAGGGTGTATATTGGAGAAGAAAATTTGATCTCACAAATATTTGAAACTTACAGGAACTGCTTAGCTTGATCACGATTAGTTATCAAAGGAAGAAGCAACTGCAAATGAGAAGAGATTGATTATATGACTCCCCATCTTGCTAAACTTCGGGCTGCCATGGAGCAAGTTAGATGGTCACTCATTTGGTGTTTCATTTACTGGTAAAGTTGCCCAATGTATATTTAGGCTATTGATGATGACTGCAACCAAACCGGTCAAATGGTCGCTGGACTTCTTAATTTGCCACAGGAAACCTTTGCCTCAAAGGTTAGATATTGTTAGATCAAAATTTGGACCTAACACCCAAATTGTTCTGAAGCTTAGAGAGTTTCAACTGAAGAATGAGAAAAAAGGAAATAACACATAGAATTTATAGTGGTTCGGCGTTAACGAGCCTACGTCCACTTTATATATTATTGATTATACTTTGAAAGCTAATACAACAAGGATTTCTCTCAATATTTCAGTAGTTTGACAACAATGGCAGATTCGGTACTCAATATTGCCAAAAAGATCCCAAAAAATGCCAAGCTCCGGGCTATTTATAGCTGATTTTGTCAGGCGGGTCGTGGTAACACGTGGCACAAATCTCGAGAACATCAGATCGCATCGCCACCGTTGAGGAAATAGTCAAATTAGCCGTTGTGGACAGGTGTCGCGATCTGCTTGAAAATCGGATCGTGCAGATGGGGAGAATCGGTCCAAATGACGGTTAGGGACACGTGTCGCTAGATCCGTGCGATTCAGATCGCTGAAGACTAGCTCGCACTTGAACGGGTCAGAGGGTTCGCCATGCACCAGGGGATCGGATCGGTTCGCTCTGGGCAACAATATAAGTTCGGATCGAGTCGCATAGCGGATTCGTTCCGCTGATGGAATGGGCGAGTCGATAGTGTGCGATCCGACGGTGGGCGAGACGATGGTGCGCGATCCGATATCGGGCGAGACGATGGTGCGATCCATTCCTCCATGTCCTTAGAGAACGTGGTTTCATGCTTTCTTCTTATGAATGATCCTGGGTGGCTTGGTCAAAAAGCTAGCCAACATTTTGCCCCTTCGAAGTATGTTTTATTGATGATGGAACATGCTTCGAAACTATAGAATCGTCTTTTCATAGCGAGTCGCGAATCAGTGATCAATTCTCTTTCCGAGATTTTTCAGTCTTCATTCCTGAATTTATCGATTCGTATCGCGAGCTCGAGTCGCGGTCCGTTAGCGAGACATTCATTCCGTTCTTGGGTGTGCACTTGGGCCTCGGAACGAAACGGGCCCCTCCTCGAATCGTGGTGGGCTTTTGGTTCGCGGCCCGCTGGTCTTTCATGGATCGAATAGGACAAAGAAGGGGAGATAAACGGTCGCCCTTTTTGCCTATATAAGCCGACCCTCCCCTCTTCACTTTCCTTCTTCTTTCTTTCTGCCGTATCGTTTCGCCTGCGCTGTTGAAGAACGAACCCAAGTTTTTCAAACCTTCGAAAATCCGAGCATTCCCTCAGTTTTTAGAAAGGTAACTCCACAAAAAGCATTCTTATTCGTGAACGCCGCTCTTTCATGAACTTTCTCGACTAACTTGAGGGAGAAACGATGGAAATTTGCGCTTTTCTGAAGAGAACATCAAAACGCCATGGCTGACTGACGTAAAGCTTGGAATTCGAGGATGAAAAGGAGAGGAGGAAAACGAAGGAGGAAGAAGAAGAGGGAAGGCCGGTTCGGATCGTGGTCAAGGAGAGAAGACGAAGGCGAGTGGCGAGACGAAAGATCGTGGTGGCAGCAAAGGCGCGTATCATGGGGGTTGCAACGATTCGTGAAGGAGCGATCCCTTTGCCCTGCGATTCGATGGGGGGCGATCCCTCTGCCTTGCGATCCGAAAGGGGCGATCCCTCTGCCTTGCGATCCGAAAGGGGCGATCCCTCTGCCTTGCGATCCGAATCATAGTTAACGATACGAAGAAATTTCAAACTTTAATCGACGCCTAGTCACCATAAAATTCTAAACAGTTAGGCTAGGGCCCTGATGTTGAACTTTTTGGACTAAATGACTGCATAATTCGGCTGCATATGACGACTAATATTTTGATGATCTCGATTGCTTTCATATTTTATTTTCAATGCACACACAAGTACACACACCGGCACTTGCACACACGGGGGTCAGGTAGTATTAATCTCATTGGTCATGCTTTCTCTCCTAACAGCAATGTCGGATAATCAATCTTCTTCGAGATCCGCTACAGAAACAGAGTCTGAGGTTTTCGAGCAATACAATCCGAAGGTTCCTCCAATTAGCCCAGGAGGTGAAGATTCTGGCTCTGAATACGAGGCAACGGAGTCAGATTCGTCTGGAAGTACTTCATCTGGTGAAGGATCTGAGATAGACAGACGAGCTCCCGATGAGATTCCGGGCGCACTTGGAATAGATAAATTTTCTGATTCTTTAGCATCTAAGCTTGACGAGATAAAACTCAAAAGAATCTGCTTGAGACACGGGATTCCTTGGGATGATGTCTTGACGCCCGGAAGCGAAGATAGACCCCACCTAGCTCCAGAAGGATATATGGCAATCAGTCGGACTATGTGCTTGGTAGGAGCTGTCCCTCCGTTTCCTTCAATCGTCATCGAGACTCTAAAGCAGCTGGGTATTGCTCCGATGCAACTTCATCCGAAAGCCTACGCATCTCTATACACCCTATATGTTGCATACGCGGAAATCCTACATGCCGAACTTAAGTTCAAAGATTTGACATTCTTCTTTCTTTTCAAGCACCGTTCTTCGGCGACTCCAAACTTCTCTTTCTTTGAATCGGTGGCGAATAGGAAGGTTCTATACGATGGATATAGCAATATAGGAGATCCTAAGTCTGATTGGTTTTATATAAGGAAACAGGCCGGGTGCTCAAGAAGATGGCTTAAATCAAGTAAACTTCAAGCTTTTAACTGAATATTAAGATCAAGAAGTTGAAGTATTAACATTCTTCCCCCTCTTCCTTTGTCTTAAACAGATCACATCTTCCCGAAAACAGAGGGTCCGCTATACCGCAGTCGATTGTCCACTCTTCTACAAAGCAGATCTGACTTTCTAAGGATCAAAAAATGTATTACTGACGAAAATCTTCATAAGCATCACCTCATGGACATAAGATTTGGACTTGGCACTGGCGGCAGACCTTATAAGTATGTGCCCCCAACGGAGGGAGAAGGAACTTCGCAAGCGGCAGAAACAACTAAGTTTCGTAAGAGTCCTTCTCCGATAGTCATCCAGGATGATGAGGACTTGAACATATACAGAGGGGACGAGGTCCGCGGTGACGTATCCAAGGAAATCCCGATTTCTACTCCAATCGAAACCGTTGCTCCCGATGATTTGACGGAAGAGCAGTTATTTGATGAACTAAATAAAATTCCTCTTCCCGATGATGTATAACAGAGAAAGACTTTGAAGAGGGGCCTTTCTTTCCTGCTTCTGAAGAGACCATTGCTCTAACTAGGGAACAAGAAACTGGTCAGATGAGCCTGTCTTCAGGCCCGGGTCTGTTAGGGGGAATTATATGGGATGCACACATCACACACACTATCTGACCCTGCACTCTTATATCGCGGGTATTCAAAGTTTTAATATGCTCTTTTCTTTTTGCAGGAATGATGTCCCGCAGGAAATCTTACTCGTATCGTTCCCTTCGTGAGGGCACACCCAGCCTTCGTCCGGATACTGAGCGCTCTCGTGGTCCTTCTTACAGGCCGACTTCCTCGCAACCTCGGTCTCCACCAAAGTCGACCTCTACCAGGCCATCCAATCATCCGGCAGTTCCTACAGGGGGAAAGAAACTTCCCAAAGAACTGACTCCTCCAAAGAGTGCACCTTCTCACAGCCGGTCGTCCAAAAGGCATCATGAATCCAAAGATAGGGACAAGGATTCATCCAAAGAGACCGAAAAAGAGAAAAGTGACATCGTCCCTTCCAGCCAGCCAGAGTTGGCTCCCCCAGGGTCATGGGATTACATGCATGGTTCCGAGATTCAAGGCAGGTTGGAAAAGCTTCGGGAACAATTCCTAGACATATTTTTTGACCGGATGACATTTGTTCCAGCCTTGGAACCGGTCCCCAAGAACTGGGATAGCGAAGTTGTCGGGCATATCCTCCATGTTGCCAGGCAATATGAGATGATGAAAAAACATGTTGTTAACCTTTCTGAAGTTATCCGATCGCTTGAAATAGAAGCACACAGATCTAAGGTGAAACTTGAGAACAACGAGAGGGCCAGGACCAAGATGGAGAAGGACCTGGAAGATGCTCAATCCCAGCTTGCTTTAGCACGGAGGGACGCTGAAAATTATAAGATTGAATTAGAAAATGCTAAGCAACGCTTCCATTCGGAACTGGACTCCAATAGCCAAGAGAAAATGGCCTTAAAGAAGGAAGTCGAAGATCTCAAAATGGCCAACATCGAGTTGAAAACAGCACAAGGCCATTTTGAAGCTGAGAGGGCTGCTTGGGAGGCAGAAAAAGCGAGTTTAAAAGAAAGTTTGGCTTTGGCTAAAGCAGAGAAGGTAATTTTAAATGACCAGGTCTCGGATGTAGAGAGAAGGGCAGCCCTCGCCGAAAAGAACGTTGAAAGTGCCATCGAATTGGCCACTGCTTCTAACAACAAGCTCCTCGAAAGAGAGAAGGAAATCGAGGAGTTTGAAGAAATGATTTTTGACTTCCTTGGTCAGGTTCTCAAAACTCGCAACATCTCGTGGATCCCGGATTACCATGTTACTTTAGCCAATTTATGGGATGCCATCGTGGAGGGTGAAAAACATAGATTGGGGGTCGAAGAAATCGATGAGGATGAACTGATGAAGAGCATCCTAAGAGACAATGAGCCTGAGGACCTGGCAGAGGGTCGTCGCTTAATTCTGGTGGAGATGGAAAAGGAGAGGGCCCTGGCTAAGGGTAAAGGCAAAGCTGATGAGGGCTCGAGTTCGGCTGTGGAGCCCAAGACCTTCGGGGTTGAGGAATACCATCCCGATGATCCACTAATCCCTTTGGGCCTAACTCCCGTAGTTGTTGGAGCTCCCGTGACTATTCAAGAAGGAGGATCTACCGAAGGTATCTCCCTTCTTTCTCCACAATTTGTCAAAGCAATTGTGAATTGTCGTCGTTTGGTAGAACAACCAATTAAGTTAGTAACATGTGTTCCTCCTGGTACAGGTGGCGAGCCCGTTGACAAGGGTGTTGACAAAGAAAAAGAAGCGGAGAAGGAGGTTGTCTCACAAGGTGCCGGTGCTGATATATCAAGACAGGCTGAGGTCACAACAGCAGAGAAAAGTGTCCCGGCACCTAGCACTGACGTTCCCAAAGATGCTGAGACCATCGAAGCCTTGAGAGACATGGATGGGCGTCATGTAGATGACGAAGAAGACATTATCAGCGCCAAAAAGGTCGACGATGATGACGAGGAAACCTTGGCCAGCCGAAAAGCCAGACAGGAGAAAGAGTTGGCTTCGAAGAAGGTGGGAGATGAGGCTTTGGATGTAGTCCCTCTTGCAGAATTCGATCCCAAAACTGGGATGATTGTGAAGATTCAGCCCAAATCTATTAGCCGACAGCTTCATTTTGCAAATCCCGATGACTTCCCGGCTTCCCTTTCCGATAGAAGGAAGAGAAAAGAGGCGGAAGAGGAATCTTCAGAAGAATCGGATGTTCCTCTTATTGACAAAAGGAAGAGGAAGAAAGGGGATCCGTCGGATTCCGACAAGGCGAAGCTGGAGAGGCAGAAGCAAGAGAAGAGGCCAAAGCGTAAATAGGATATTTGCTGTTTGTTGATATTTTGTCTTTAGGTTTTCCACTAGCCAGGAAGTGTAATTGTGAGACTGGTCCTCACATTTGCTTCTAGGTTGTTTTTCACTTTGTTGATTCACAGTATATAAATAAAAGTTTATCTCTCCTTGCATCATTGTGTACCTGTATTCAGATAAACTTTCCATGTTTAGTCATTAGCTAACTAATAATAATTACAAATCAGTCAAACAACAGAAAGAAGAATTTTCATGCTATGTTGCACTGCTGTATCAAAGTTCAGTGTATGTATACGAGTGCATGTGCCCCCCAATCAGTTGTTACTGTAGCATCTGACTGGGGTTTACTAAGGATTGATTAGTACTGTCGGCAAGTTGCCCCCTATTTCTGAATATGGGGGACACAGGAGATTTCATGGGATAACAGTAGTTCAGTCGGCCCTTGTTCCTTTAGCAGGGAATAAGTTCTTTCTCAACGCTCAATCGGAGACGCTTTTATACTCTCTCTCTCTCTCTCTGGAGAGTTAGAGTTTGCGCTCGGTGATTCATTCACTCCCCTATCCTTCAGCGGGGAAGGAGCTATTTCTCAGCGCTCAATCGGAGACGCTTTTATACTCTCTCTCTCTCTGGAGAGTTAGAGTTCGTGCTCAGCGACTCATTCGCTCCCCGATCCTTCAGCGGGGAAGGAGATATTTCTCAGCGCTCAATCGGAGACGCTTTTATACTCTCTCTCGACTCTGGAGAGTTAGAGTTCGAGCTCAGCAATTCACTCGCTCCCCGATCCTTCAGCGGGGAAGGAACTCTTTCTCAGCGCTCAATCGGAGACGCTTTTATACTCTCTCTCTCTCTCTCTCTCTGGAGAGTTAGAGTTCGAGCTCAACGATCCTTCGGCGGGGTAAGAGTCCTTTCTCAGCGCCAAATCATGGACGCTTTTATATTCTCCTGGCGGTCGCCAAGGTTAGACTTTTGCTCAGGCGGCTCCGATCATGGTACACCGCCATGCCTTGTGGACGTCATCTTCGCGTCCTTTATACTCCCTCTCAGCTCTGGAGAGTTAGAGTCACGGATCAAGCGGTCTGCAATCATGCACGCTCATCAAACTCGTCCTAGGTTTACATTTTAATCCAAGCTCCGAGGATTAAAACCAGTCGGACAAGCAGTTGGAGCTCCTTCCAAGGCTTTGGGTTCCCCCAAACAGTCAACGGGAGGAACGGTTGGCAACAGACTTCGGGCACCTGCATTATTTTTTTGATTTCCATAAAAATAAATAGGCAGATAAATAAAGACGCAATAAAGGTAAATGACACACAATATTTTTATAGTGCTTCGGTCGAATCATGACCTACGTCCACTTTATAATCTTTTGCTTTAAGGAATCAGACTATTCTAGGCAAGTCATGCCTTGTACATGGTTTTTATCAAAGCAAAAGAATAGATTTGAAATTTTCATGTTAAGTATGGCCGTAAATGTTGGGCATTCCACACTCTGGGGATTTCCCTTCCATCTACGGTTGCCAGCTTGAAGGTTCTGTTATCAAGCTTATTCAGAATGGACTACGGTCCTTCCCACTTAGCTCCCATATGAGTTGGGGGTGGAAAGACACGTTTCAGAACCAAGTCTCCGGGTTCCCAGGTTCGTTCTCGAACCTTTTTGTTGTAATATCAAGCAATCTGTTGCTTGCATCTCAAGGCGTGCAGGTCCGCCTCATCCCTCTTTTCTTCGATCATATCTAGGGACTCAAGGAGCAATTCATTATTAGTCATTGGATCATAGTAAGTCACCCAGTGAGAAGGTACCTTTATCTCAACCGGGATGACTGCTTCCGTTCCGAAGGCAAGGGAGAACGGGGTATGTCCTGTTGCCGATTTATATGTTGTCATGTAGGCCCATAGTGCCAAGGGCAATTCATCAGCCCACATGGCTCTAGCCCGCTTCAGTCTTCTTTTCAGAATAGACTTAATCACTTTATTTGCCGCTTCGACTTGTCCGTTCGATTGCGGGTGCGCCACAGAGGTGTATCGATTCTCAATGTGGTACTTTTGGCAGAAATTTCTGAATTCCGCGCTATCGAACTGAGTTCCATTATCTGTTATCACAATCTTTGGAACCCCAAATCGGCAAATGATGTTTCTCACGATAAGGTTGATCACTCGTTTGGTTGTAATCGTAGTTAGTGGCTCAGCCTCGACCCACTTAGTGAAATAATCCACGGCCACAATGGCGAATTTTGCTCCGCCCCTTGCTATGGGGAGACTTCCAATGATATCAACCCCCCACATAGCGAAAGGCCATGGGCTCATCATTGTTCTCAACTGATTAGGAGGTGCTCTAGGTATCTTCGAAAATCTCTGGCACGCATCACACCGCCGTGCGTATCTTGCTGCATCTTTGTTTATGGTAGGCCAGAAATAGCCATGCCGCAACACCTTTTTTGCCAAGGTTTGCCCGCCAGTGTGGTCGCCGCATTCGCCTTCGTGAACCTCTTGCAGTACACGCTTGATGTCGTCGTGGGCTATACACCGGAGGAGGGGCATCGAAAACCCTTGTCTGTAAAGAATTCCGCCTTGCAGAACGTATCGGGCGGCTTTACGAATCACTTTGCGCCTCTCGCTTTTCTTGGTCGGAAGTGCTCCGTTCATCAGAAAATTCTTTAGAGGGGTCATCCAGGACTCCCTTTCTGGCTCCGCCTCTAGCACTGGGTCAATTTCCATCTGATCTATGCTAGGGGACCGAAGTACTTCAACAGGGGCTAGCCCGGTCACTTCTGGATCGTTGGAACTAGCCATCTTTGCCAATTTATCTGCCTGCTGATTCTCCGAACGCGGAATATGAGATATGCTGTAATGATCAAAATCGTTCAGCAACTCTTTTACTTTCTTTAAGTATAGAATCAATCTTGCACTTTTAGCTTGGAATTTTCCAGTAACTTGGTTTACAACCAACTTGGAGTCGCAGAAGATGTTCAGTTTTGTAACCTCTAATTCCTTTGCGATCCTCAATCCGGCTATCAGAGCTTCATATTCGGAATCGTTGTTAGTGGCATGAAACTCCATCCGTATTGCATAGGTTATCACTCGTTTCTCGGGAGTTTCAAGCACTATTCCAGCGCCGGATCTTTCGTCATTCCTAGCGCCATCAGTATACAATCCCCAGGCATTGGGATCGAAAAGTAACTCTGAAGGATCAGCTTCTTCATTTGCTATATCTTCCTCAGGGACGGTGAACTCTGCTATGAAGTCAGCTATCACTTGCCCCCGAATCGACCGACGGGGCTGAAAGTTCAAATCAAATTGACTTAACTCAATATTCCATTTGAGTAATCTTCCGGACGCCTCTGGTCTCTGTAGGACTTGCTTGAGCGGATGATCGGTGTATACGGTAATAGGATGCGCCTGAAAATAATGTCGAAGCTTTCTAGAGGCGATCAATAAACTATACGCCAACTTTTCTATCCTTGGATAATTACGCTCTGCTGCCGTCAATTTTTTACTCACGTAATATACAAGTCTTTGGACCTTATCCTCTTCTCTTACCAATGCCGAGCTGATCGCATGGGATGACATTGCCAAATACACGAATAAGTCCTCGTGATCCATTGGCTTAGATAATATCGGGGGTTTCTCCAGGTGCCTGAGCAGATTCTGAAACGCTTCTACGCAGTCGGGTGTCCATTTGAAGTGGCGTTTCCCTCGCTTTATTAATTCGAAAAATGGGATGCATTTATCCGTAGCCCTGGAGATGAATCTGCTTAGTGCAACCACTTTTCCGGCAAGGCTTTGCACATCCCTAATCTGCCTGGGTTCCTGAATGTCTCTAATTGCCGCGATCTGGTCTGGATTAATCTCAATACCACGGGAACTGACAATAAATCCTAAGAATTTCCCGGAGGCAACACCGAATGAACATTTGGTTGGGTTGAGTTTCATTCCGTACTTTCGAAGAATGCCGAACATTTCTGCCAAGTCAGTTGTGTGTTGGGAAGACTGCTTGGATTTTACCAACATATCGTCGACGTATACTTCCATTGTTTTCCCGATCTGGTTATAAAACATTCTGTTGACTAAACGTTGATATGTAGCGCCCGCATTCTTCAAGCCAAAAGGCATCACCACATAACAATATAATCCCAAATCCATGATAAAACTAGTATGTTCTAGATCTGGAACATGCATTGGAATCTTGTTATATCCTGAATAAGCGTCCATGAATGAGAGAAGTTCGTGACCCGCCGTCGAGTCTACCAACTGATCAATCCGGGGCAACGGGAAACTATCTTTTGGACAGGCTTTGTTCAAATCCGAGAAGTCGATACACGTTCGCCACTTCCCGTTGGCCTTCTTTACCAGAACTGGATTCGAAATCCAGTCTGGGTAGGTCGAGTCTCTAATAAATCCGTTACTCTTCAGTTTCCCAACTTCTTCTTTCAAGGCAGCGGACCTCTCTGGGCCCAACATTCGCCTTTTTTGCTTTACCGGAGGATGTTTAGGGTCAATGCTTAAGGAATGGCTCATGATTGATGGGGATATCCCGCACATGTCTGCATGAGTCCAAGCAAATACATCCAAGTTATTTTTTAAGAAATCCGTCAATTCTTTAGCGAGATTCGGATTTAACTGGGATCCAATCTTAAGGACCTTCTCCGGGTCACTGTCATCGATCGGTACATCCACAATCGTCTCGTTAGGAACCGCCATTCTGCCCCCGGGTTCTTGATCCTCTCTGGGATCTATATCCTCGGGCATCTCTCTGGGCGACTCTCCAACGACTATCCTCTTTGGTTGCTATAAGGTCTCCACCCCCGTAGGGGGAGAAGCGCCTTTAGTTTCGATATCCCCTCCATTGCGGAGTAGCTTTAGTTCGGCAACATAACATGCTCGCGCGGCAACCTGATCCCCTCTGATGATACCAATGCCAGCTTCTGTAGGGAATTTCAATAACAAGCACCAGGGGGCTATACAGGCTCTAAACTTTGCGAGGGCCGGTCGGCCCAAGAAGGCATTGTAGGGTGATTCAACGTCCAAAACCACGAAGGGAAGGATTCTCACTCTCTGGCGTTCTCCTTCCCCAAGCGTAACCGGTAATTCCACATAACCCATTGGAGCGGTAGATGCTCCGTTGAATCCACGAATCCATCCTTGACAAGGCTTCAAGTCTTTTTTCGAGGTTCATCTGGTCAAATGTCCTTTTGAAAAGAATGTTGACGGAACTCCCGTTGTCCACCAAAACCTTATGAACAGTGGCTGGACCAATAGGTACTGTAATTACAAATGGATCTTCTGTCGGAGCGTGGACTCCAATGCTTTCTCGTTCTCGGAAGACGACATCGTCGGTCATCATCTTTTGCTGCTTCACCGGGATACTTTCCTCGGGGTTGCTACACTCCCCTACCTCGAGGTGTTGTTTGGCTGCATTGACGTATTGATCCAATGCCTTGGAACTATGCCCGGCGAGATAAAGTCCTCCGATTACGGTATTGATAACAATGTTCTTTCCCTTTTGCTGGGCAGTCGGCCTAGCAGCGAGTTGATTCTGGTTCTGATCTGGTGCCTGCACTGCTTGCCCCCTGTCCCTGGGCGTTACTCTGTATTCATCCAGCTTTCCTTCTCGAAGCAGCCTTTCGACTACATCTCTTAGGTGACGGCATTCATTCGTCGAATGGCCGTGAATCTGATGAAAGAGACAAAACTTCCCTGTTTCACGCTCTTTATCCGTCGACTCTCTGGGAGGTGGCCTCTTATTCTGGAGGATTTCATACGCATCCATGAAGATATTTTCCAGAGTGTCATTTATTGGTGTATAACTTTCAAAGGCCCTGGGACGAGTCCTTCTCTGGGAGTCGTTCCCTCGGTTCCTCTTCCGGTTGTTGCCGTTACCATTATTATTGTTGTTACCCGGCTGACGACCACCATGATTCTGATTTCCGACATTTACTTCGACTTTCCCCGAGCTGTCTCCCGTTTGCTTTATGGCGACATTGCTCTGGATTTCCTCCTTATTGGCCGTTTTTTGCCTTTCAGTTAGCATATACCTCTTCCCGGCGTAAATGTACGTTGGCTTTCTCGTAGAATAACTCTCTAGTGTGGGGCGGTTTGCCTGCCAGGTACCTCCCGAATTCAGTGTCCTTATCTACTCCGTCAATCAGTGCTGCGACAACGGTCGGTTCATGGGGATCTTTAACCTCAGTAGCTGCCAAATTGAAACGATCCAGGTACACCCTTAAACTCTCGCCTGGTCGCTGCTTGACAAGGAACAAATCGATCACACTTTTTGTCTTCTGTGCGTAGATACGGAATTGTTCTACGAACTTCTCACTCAACTCGCTGAAGCTAGAAATCGATCTCGCCGGCAAGCGAGTAAACCATAACAAAGCTACATCCTCCAGGAATATGGGAAACGCTTTGCACTTAACAGCGTCAGAGGATGCGGCAGCGGTCATTGACCAAGAGTATCTCATCAGATGCTGGACAGGATCAGACCTACCCGCATATCGGTTCATTTGTGGCATGTTGAAACGCCTTGGAAAAGTCACATCCAAAATATCATCAGTGAAAGGGGTGTGACTGCGGTCGATCCCCCAATCTTCATTTCGTTGTCCACGGCTATATGCCAGAATCTGGTGGATCATGGCTGCAACATTTGCACTGGTCAAAGGGGGTTCAGGGTCAGTGCCTCTGGCTCGGCGGGGTTCTCTAATTTCTCTTCCGGGAGCAGTCACGAAATCCGGGGCTCGGATAGGGCTCCGTTGCCCCCTGTTACCATGAGCAGGTGCGCGGCGACGGGGCTGAGGTAGTCTGTTATGCACAGGACTGTCCACATCTCGAGCCCTGGGAGCTGCGGCTTGATTGTTCACATTACGGTTTGAGGGCCCCGCCCCCAGTGCTTCTTCTTCCTGTGATGGCAGGGTTCCGAACCGAAGCTATTCTATGTTTTCGGCTCTCTCATACGGTCGTCGCGGAGGTCTCGGCGATTCTTCAGACGAAGAAGAATATACTGGAGTGAGTGGACGAACCGGCGATGTTCTTTGCCTTGCAAGCTCATCAAGTCTTCTATCCATAGCCGTCAAATTTTGTCGCAGGATGGAACTTTCCTGCCTTTGGGCAGCCAACTCATCAAACAATCTATCCCACATTTCGGCGAAGCGAGAGAGATCCCCCTCAGTGACAGGAGCAGCAGGATCATATTGGTCATCATCACTCTCTCTTATGCGCAAAGAGCTCGAGCCGGGTCGAGCAGAGGGGTCAGGACGATAGGAGCGGGTCATAGGCTCCTTTCCAGGTCGAGTTGTAGTCTGATCATCAATTCAGATAGCTTCGGTTCGTGGATGGCGACTCGCTGCGCCCCCCTGAGGTCGACTCGCGGTCGTGGTACGCGGAGGATGCGAGGCGTTACCTCGGGATCGAGTAACAACCCCTTCAGCGGCCCGGATCGTCTCGTTCTCATCGACTCGGAGCGTGGTGTCTTCATCGGATCGGTTCGCCCCCTGCGCTCCGCGATCCAGAGTTTCTTCATTGCCCAGCTCGTGCACACTCTCTTCAATCGTTTCGTTGGTCTGTGAAGCTCGCACTTCCTTAGATCTTTTTCCAGCCATGATATCTGAATCGCTGGAATCTTCAAAGAACTGAATAGTGAAACTTTAGGACTGATCTCTCAATGAAAGCACCAAAATGTTAGATCAAAATTTGGACCTAACACCCAAATTGTTCTGAAGCTTAGAGAGTTTCAACTGAAGAATGAGAAAAAAGGAAATAACACACAGAATTTATAGTGGTTCGGCGTTAACGAGCCTACGTCCACTTTATATATTATTGATTATACTTTGAAAGCTAATACAACCAGGATTTCTCTCAATATTTCAGTAGTTTGACAACAATGGCGGATTCAGTACTCAATATTGCCAAAAAGATCCCAAAAAATGCCAAGCTCCGGGCTATTTATAGCTGATTTTGTCAGGCGGGTCGTGGTAACACGTGGCACGAATCTCGAGAACATCGGATCGCATCGCCACCGTTGAGGAAATAGTCAAATTAGCCATTGTGGACAGGTGTCGCGATCTGCTTGAAAATTGGATCGTGAAGATGGGGAGAATCGGTCCAAATGACGGTTAGGGACACGTGTTGCTAGATCCGTGCGATTCGGATCGCTGAAGACTAGCTCGCGCTTGAACGGGTCAGAGGGTTCGCCATGCACCAGGGGATCGGATCGGTTCGCTCTGGGCAACAATATAAGTTCGGATCGAGTCGCATAGCGGATTCGTTCCGCTGATGGAATGGGCGAGTCGATAGTGCGCGATCCGACGGTGGGCGAGACGATGGTGCGCGATCCGATATCGGGCGAGACGATGGTGCGATCCATTCCTCCATGTCCTTAGAGAACGTGGTTTCATGCTTTCTTCTTATGAATGATCCTGGGTGGCTTGGTCAAAAAGCTAGCCAACAGATATTATATTAAAGTATGTTTAATTTCTTGACGTGGCCTTCTATATTATATTAAACAGACATAGATATTCATAGTTATATATTCGTGCATGAGTTAATTACTCATTCTGAACAATAATAGCTGACAGGATATTTAATTCCATAAACCTTGATTCTAAACAACAAACATGACCCATTCTAAAAAAGTGGTTGTATAATTGGAATCAGGAGAAGTGCAAATTATTACTTGAATTGATGCAACTATTACTTGAAATTTTTTGGCCTTTTTGGTTAAGGATAGCAAGTTATTACTCCTTCTGCAAATGAAATCTCGGCATTAAGTAATGTCTTGTTATTCTCATGAACGTAATATGTACTATGAATTACGATGTGATCATACAAAGATGATTTCTAGGACTTTGACTATTGCTAAGTAGTAGCTTCATACTAACGTTTCAAAATATCTCTTATGGGGTTGATATATGGAAAGGAAGGATGCATTGCAGTTATCATTTGTTCAGTCTAATTGATCACTGTTGGTGCCTACTTTTCTTCAACCATTCAAGGCTTTGCTAAAGAGTTATCTACACTTGTTCGAACTATTATTACTTCGTATGTTTATTTAATTAATCTTTTATTAAATTAGTGCAATCAAATATTCTTTTTCTGTCATACATTACCTAATATCATGTTAGCTAATTTTAGTCAATTCACATCTATAATTCTTATGGGTAACATGATATTTGCTGAGATTTTGCTTTTAGTTTATCTTTTTGTCTTCATCACGGCTTTCATATTTGCAATCTGGTATATATTTCTTGTAAGTAATCATAATCATGTCAAATTGGTATAAATAAGACACCATGAACAATAAATTCATGATTCAAAATTCTTTAGATTTCGTGCAAAATTTTGGTGGAGGTTTTACATAATGTGAATCTATCATGTATTGTCTGTGAATCTTTTTTATGTACATCATTGTTACAAGCAAAAGATAAAAGTTTCTACTTGTTGTTCTGCTTTTGATAATGAAGTACTAATCATGAGTATAATCCTTTAATTATTTTGATTTTTTTATTAATCAAGTGGTCATTCAAATTGCAGGTACTGTTATGAAAGTCAAGTGGACAAGCTGTAGGAGAAGGGATGGGAGGAAGAAATGCATAGTAATTTGTTGATGAGACTATGTATGACATTTTAGTGACATGGAAAACTTGAAAAACAATGTGTATGAAATGATAAGTTGGCATGTGAAAAGTTGTTTGAATGATATGTGTGAGATACTAAATTGGGATATATGAAAGTTGTTTGAATGATATGTATGAAATATTTTGCTGCAATTTACATAATTGTTGTCTTTAATTTTTTTTTATATCCATATGCATATAAGAATTAGGTAAATGCATACGCGAACAAGCTAAATCGTGGGTGTAAATCAATATATCATATTATAGCGTTTTAAAACGCTTTTGATAGAGGAAACACTATAGAAACATATCGTTATAAATTTTATTATATGACTATGTAAACGCCATGGAAATATACAAAAATGCTATATAAATATGTTAACTAACGCTATACAAGTAAATTGCCAAACGCTATAGTACATGAACATAAAATGCTATAGAAACTCGATTTTACATAGCGTTTTTGTCACTGCTAATTAAAACTGAAGGTCTAACATAGCATGTCATTACACGACGTTCTCTGAAATGCTATGGAAGGATATAATAGCGTTTTCAAACACTATAAAAAGCCCTTTTTGTTGTAGTGTTTAGATGTTTCCCATTTCTTAAGATATAAGTAATGCACTTTTATTATTAAATAATGAAGGTATGTTGAACTACACACATACGAAGTTAGGATTTAGCTCATAGGCGTGCTCTGGATTCAACTATAACTCCCTTACAATTTATTTTCATTTCTCTGTAATAGCTCTTTAGCAGCAATTCCCGAATATGGATTATGTTTGAACAATTTAAGCCAAGCATGATTAACGCTCGCCGACCCAAAAATGGTCGGTGCTAGCCACCGTTTCTAGGTTACAGTCGATGCCTGCCACCATATCTAAACCAACTGCACAATCCTGGTATGGTTAACACTCCATAAGCCGAGTATGGATTATGCTTGCCACCTCCATAAGCCGAGTATGGTTAATACCCGCCGCCTCTTTAAGCCGAGTGTAATTACCAATCCCCAAACTTTACAATACCTTTTCAAAAGCGTGGTTTATACTCAAACCTTCCAATTCATGGTCAATTCATGCTTGCCGATTATGGCTAATACTCGCCACCATTTCCCAACCAAGCTTGCAACCATCTCTAAACCGAGAATGGTCCCTACCATCTATACAGGCACCGGATATCACGACAAAGTCTGTCATTGACCAATCTCATAACACTCCCAGCCTTAATATGGTCTTTGGTTGTTGTCGGTTTTCTGGCCTTAATACGATCGGTTTTCCGGCCTTAATATAACTATCAGGGTTGTCGGATTTCGGGCCTTAATATGGTTCGGTGTAACCATAACTAATCTGCACATTGAGCTCTGATGCAACATCCTTTAGAAGATCCAGAACACATCTCCCTTTACCAAGGAAGATATATTCTGGGGGGCAAAGTGTTGACCAACTTTTTGGCAAAAGCTGTCACGGCTCGATGGATCAGAGCCCAATGTCAAAAGGCTCGCTAGACAGTACTGATTGATCCCGAAAGCCGCTTCTTTATTCTAGAAAGTCCAAACAAGGCTCGGCCAGGTCCAAATTCCTTCCAGCAGCGCTTATCTTTTCCCTGCATAATCACTCCTCCAACCGACCGAGTCGACCTCTCCTTAGAATTTGGATCGATCAGATTTGCTCAGAAATGCCCAAATGAGTCGCCCAAGGAAGCCCATTTCTCAAGGCAATTAAAGTGGTCAAACGCTTCCGGCAAAAACGCTGCTTGTGATACACCATAGTTCAAGTGCCACGCAAACCACAATTCTTGAGAGGACTATTACTCAGCAGTAGACCGGGTCCCACCACCACAACTATTTAGCCGGATCGAGCTCCACATGTCTAAGCTCCGCAAAAGAGGCAAGCAACATAGCACGCAGTTCATCCCACTCCTCCAACTATAAATACCTCATTACCGAAAATGGAAAGGCATGTTGAGTTCTCCACTTCCAACCCAAGCTCAGAATACCGGAAAGCTTCCAACTGTGCACTGCAAACATTACAAAGATATTGTAATCTCTACTTCTCTTCCACTGAGAAAATCAACTGTGCTTTGTAATCCTAAAAAATCTGTAAATATAAAGTGGATGTAGGCATCGATTTTGCCAAACCACTATAAAAACCCTGTGTGTTCCCTGTCTTTACTTACTTTTTCATGCTCTGTGATTGTTGTTCGTGTGTTCTACGCACGGTCGCGGGTTGACCGGCACTAGTGACCAACTTTTGTCATCAATACCCATCATATGTGAGTTTGTTCTCTTTTATTTCAAATGGAACCTTCAACATCATTGTCTCTATGGATAAGGGGATTCCTTGTAACTTCCTGTCTTCTATCCATGTTAGGCTTTCACTTTCTTCTGAGCTGACAACCTCTGTTTATGTTTGGTTCTTTCTCTGCAAAACTGGACTGTTCTGTAGATTTGATGAAGGCTCACTTTGGTTATAAAGCTTTCGAGGTGCTATTATTTTTGATTCCGCGTCATAGGGTTCTACTTCAGAGGATCTTCAGAACATGTCTGCTTCAATAAATCTTCTAGTGCACTACACCATAGATTGCATATGGCAAACCTAGCGAAGTGATGCAGGAAGTGCAAAAAAATGTTGCTATAGGCCAAAAGTAATATGTGGCAACACTTTTTTAGGGTTGCCTTTTGCCGCGTTGCCTTAGAGTCAAAGGCAACTTCTTTGCTATCCTAAGGTAACATCGCTACAGGTGTTGCTACAGGTACTAAGTTTACAAAAATGTGGGGCCCACTAAATTCCGAATTTCGGGTTCACGGAATCCTGTTGTGCCACTAAAATCTGTAGCCAGGTTCGCGGAATCCTGTTATGGGGCCCACATGATTTAATTTATGGCAACACTATATCATAGCTATGGCTACATTTAACATTACATACTGCAACATTATATCATAGCTATTGCAACACTATATAACATACAACAACATAACAACAATTAACATCACACAGTGAAATTAATAAACAACTTTTCATTTCAAATTAACCAGTAACACAAGTACTACTTTGTCAACTACAGAATAACAAAACATAGCCAATAAATTCAGTTTTACTAAATTCATGTTTACATCAAACTAAAACAGTTTCAAATTAATAAAGCACGAGTCTCCAGTGCATTCAGTACCTCTGCTGCCTCCTTCACCTGCAAAATAAAGCAGTTTCAAAAGTCATGCATTTTAGCAAAAGCCTTTAGTACAACTAATGCATTTCAGCACAACCAAAGTCATGCATACCTCGGTTACAAATTGATGTAATGCCTCGTTTATATTGCAACACAAAATGGAAGACATGCATGCCTCAGGTGCATTTCAGCACAAACTATGGCCATATTATAACTGACTTGCACTTCAGCACAAAGACTTTTCAGCAAAAACTATGGCTGGAGTTGCTTTTCAGCACGGAGTTGCATTTCACAATCTATGGCTAAGTTGTAAATTGATGCAATGTCTCAGCTTGTTCAAAGCACGAATGATATCAAGGAATGCAATAGTATGCCTGAGGCACTGCTTTATTGTGATACAATTTGAAGAAATGCCTCTTTTTTCTTTAGTAAAAATTAAGACATGCCACGATCGTTCAAGTACAAACTCAACCATAGCATCAATTACAAACTAACATGATCATTACTGATTGAAGAGAAAATAAAATTCTTAAAATTATGTAGGTCATTACTGAAGCATCAGTCTTGTACATGATCAGTTACATACCAGCATTGAACTACAGAACTGTAAGAATTAGACTATGCCGCAACAAACGGAAATTGTAAGAATTCTGAAGCATACCTCCTGCCAACCATAAAGATAAGCAAAAATACATACCAGCAGTGTGTGTCTGTATATGATCTCTGATTTGTACAATTTGTAAGGGCCTTGGACTAACAAAACATGAAATTAAGAAGCCTTGTTTTTCAATTTGCTAGGTGGAAGGTGGATTCGTTTTATTGGGACATCATCTCTACACCAACGACCATCAAAATCTTGATTTCCCATTCCATAAGCAGGCTGGATACCATTCAAATCGTCATTTTCATATTCTCTTTCGAGTTCATACCAGTCTTTCGGAAGTTTCTTGATAACATTGTGGCACATCTTATCAATTGGATCTTTTATATAAAACACCTGTTTTACTTATGAAGCCATAACATAAGGATCAGATTTCTGGCACAATCGGTTAAAATTGACACGAGTCAGCAAATATAAATCTTTCTCTTCTTGGTACCAATAACACTTAAATAAAACCATACTAAATTCTCCCCAATAATCTAGTTCTAATATTTCTTCAATTGATCCATAGTAATTAACTTCACCAACTAATGGATTTTGATCTTTCGAACTTGCAATGCTAGTAGTCAAGGTTGTCAAAAATACACCACTATTTTGTGTTGTACATTTGGCATCTCTGAACCTTGTATAAAATCTGTATCCATTGATAATATATCCAGTAAACCGCTTAGCTGTTGGAAGAGGCCCCATTGCAAGCAGTTGTACTTCTTTTGAAATGCCCTCCTTTTTCCCAACCTCTTCCTTTAACCACTTCCAAAATTCTTCACTGTGTTCTCTCTCTCTATCTTTTATATTTTTTTGATGATGCATGACTGTCAATTAAAGCTTGATGTTCCCTAGAATAAAGACTAAGTTAATAAAAGATAGAAACAAGTTTGACTGGATCTATTACTATAGCTGAAACTGACCATACCAAAAACAATTCTGTATGAATGAGAACATAGCTTAATACAAATCATGCCTGGAATCCCTGAAAGTGCTGAAACTTGGAATTTACAACTATCACTATATGAGGCTAGAATCAATGACATGTTTGTAGATTGTTTAAAAGAATTGATTTTGCTGGCAAAAGGATGACATCAAAAATAGTTTTTTTAATCTAGTTGACATCATTTCACAAGCTACGCGAAGAATATTATTACTGATGTTAACCGAACCTGTCCACTTTTCTATTTAAATAAACCATTGTAAACTTTAATTGCATAAAATTCCATCTACTAGGTACAAAAAGGAAAACATTATTTATTATGAAAAAGGTGAAGTAAAGAAAAAACTGCAAGGAACAAAATAACTAATAAAGGATTCATAAAGATAGGGATAATACTTCAATACTTACTAAAATAAAAATACTTACCTAAGTAAACTCTCTATTTTCTTATTACCATAATTGAATACAATGTTATAGTGACATTCCTTCCATTGAGAATGTTTAAGATGAATAGCTTTTCCATTTTTGTTTCTTCTTGTGCTGATAGGATATTCCAGATTTTGTGGACATGTTTCAAATTGCATTTTTCCTGCTCCATTGCCACTTAAGAACCTTGAAAAAAATATCAAACATTCCTCTGCAAGATAACCTTCAGCAATGGACGCCTTGGGTTTACTTTTGTTTTGAACATATGATTTCAGTTTACAAAGATAACGCTCAATAGGAAACATACAACGAACATTTGCAGGTCCACCATATTCAAGTTCCTTGCATAAATGAACTAGCAAGTGCACCATTGTATCAAAGAAAGCATTTGGGAATATCATTTCAAATTGACAAAGAATTTCCACAATTTCCTTTTGTAACGTCTTGAGACCAACCAAATCGGTACTTTTACTCCAAAGACTTCTTAGAAATGCACCTAATCTTATCATAGGTACTGCAACTTCAGGTTTTACAGATTTCTTCATGGCAATTTGCAGCAAGTAGTGGAGAAGAAAATGAGCATCGTGGCTTTTATACCCTGCAATTTTCCTCTCTTCCTTGTTTACATACCGGCTGATATTAGTTGCACAACCATAAGGCAGTTTAGCATTCTCTAACACTGGGCAAAATAGTTCTTTCTCCTTGTTCGTCATTTCAAATATGGCAGCCCTCATCTCAAGGTAGTTCCCATCAGTTGATAGAACCGGATGAAGGACCTCCCTAATGCCTATCTCTTGTAAATCATTCCGAGCATTTAAATGGTCTTTCGACTTCCCATCAATATTTAGTAAAGTACCAAGTATGTTATCACAAATGCTTTTCTCTATGTGCATAACATCAAGGTTATGTCGACATACATTTTGACTCCAATATGGTAAATTAAAAAATATTGACTTTTTTTTAAAGGAGATTCATTTTTATGCTTCTTGACCTCTTTCTTCCTAAAAATATTTTCATAACCAGCCAACAAATCTTCAATGTCAGTCCCGGATAAAATATCGGGAGGGGTTCTCATTTCAATTTCCCCATTGAACCTTTTCTTATAAAACCTCCACTTGTGTCTCGGGTCTAAAATCTTCCAATGATTCATGTAGCACATTTTTTTTACTGTGTTTCAAGTAAGTTGAAGAAGTCTCGAAATGGCATATGGGACAAGCTAAATAACCCTTCGTGCTCTAGTCGGATAACATTGCATAGCCCGAAAAGTCTCTAATCGTCCATAACAAGCTTACACGTAATGTGAAATTATCACCAGTGAAGGCATCATAAGTTTGTATGCCAAGATCCCATAATTCTTTCAATTCTGCGATAAGAGGCTGCATGTAAACATCAATGTAATTGTTAAGAGACTCTGGACCAGGGATAAGGGTTGAAAGTATCAAATTTTCTGTCATCATGCATAACCAAGGTGGAAGGTTATAATTTACCAATACGATCGGCCATGTGTTGTGCTGCGTAGTCATTGTACAAGAAGGACTGAATCCATCAGATGTTATTCCTAACCTGATATTCCTGTTTTCTGATGAAAAATGAGAATAATTGGCATCTATTATCTTTCATACCTTGCCATCAGCTGGATGTCGAAGTCTTTCATCATTTTTTCGTCCCACTGCATACCATAACATAAGTTCTGCATACTCCTTGAACATGAACATCCTTTTCAACCTTGGTTTTAGTGGAAAATAACACATCACTTTTGCTGATACTTTGTGAATCCGCTTCTCCGAATCTTTGTCAATAGCCACTTTCTCTTCCGGTATAACCCACTTTGAAAAACCACAACTTTTGCAGTTATTTTCCTTTTCATTTTCTGCCTAATATAGCATGCAGTCATTTGGACATGCATGTATTTTTTGGTAATCGAGGCCTAAATCTTTAATGATATTTTTGTTAGCATTGAAAGATAAAGGGATGTGGGCTTGTGGAAAAGCTTCTTTCATCAACTCTAATAAATCGCTGAATGCAGACTCAGTGATTCTATGTAGGCATTTTAAAGAATAAAGCCTAACAATGAAACTTAATCGTGAAAATTTAGTACTCCCGGGATATAATGGTTGTTTTCCCTCTTCAACACGTTGATGAAATTTTTTAGCATCGACGTCTATTCCATTTGACCCATCAAAAGATCCATCTTCATTGTTCTACATATTTCCATAAGTACGTTGCATCATCTCATCGAGATTATCTCCAAAATTTATTCCTGCTTCACAATCCATATCATTATCGCCCCTTTCAGGATCTAAGCAGGAAACCTCACAAATCCATTACAATTCAGATGGACCATTCCAAATCAGATGGTTGTAGACTACTTCTTGACAATGCCACTTGCGATTATGACACTTTTTGCAAGGGTATGTAATTTCATCACCTACCACAAATCTAGAAAAAGTATTTCAAATAAAAAGTTTCACTCCACTGATGTACCCTCCACTGAACTCAGGAAGTTCTACCCATAGTTTTTCCTCGTCGTTCATTGAGTGATACCTTAAAGCAGTAAATTAGGCACAAGAAAAGTAGTACATTATGCAACACAACAACCAAATCAGAAAAAATTGAAATATACATTGAGTGATACCTTAAGCAGCAGATTAAATTGAAGCCCTGACTGAAATCTGAAACCCAAATGAACCCCAGTTGAAGACCTAATTAAAACACCAAAGCCCTAATTGAACTTGAACTCGAACCTGCCCTAATCGAACCCTAATTAAGCTTGTAAACTTGAACTTTTAGCCCTAATTGAACCTGAAAGTGAGTGTTTGAGAGGTTGAACGGTGGAGTATTTTGTTTTTGATTAAAACTTTCAATATTTTGTTTGCTTTCCCCCTTTTCTTTTGCTTCCCGCCGTAAACATTGTTTCACGCGCGGATTGCTAATCTGGGCTAAACATTATTTCACGCGGATCACTAACCTGTACCATTGGATCGTGTTGACGTGGATTGATAATTTTATTGGCTACTGCAACACATGTTAATATATATGCTAACACATTTAAGCATGCATTGCAATAGACAAAAAACAGCATAGCAATAACAACATTGTAGCTAGCAACACCATGGATTTTCGTTGCAATAGGCCATCTATGACGTAGTGGTGGTATCAATTTGTGTAGCCAGGCATAATATTTCTAAATCATCTTTTGTTAAATTTGAAGGTCCTCTAGTTCCTAGTTTGGCTATGTTGATGTTGTTATCTGGGATGGATGACGTGTTGGATCCTTCTTTACAACTCCATCTCAATTGAATCATCCTTTAATTGATTTTCAGAGTTTCTTTCTATGATGGAATGAGAAATAAGGTTGGAAGATTTAAGATAAGTACAAAAGACACGAGAATTGAGGGTTGACCACATAGGCAGAAGTATGAGCAATAAAGTCAGGGGTTCAAAGTTATACTATTCTTCAAATAGCTTAGATCAATGATGTTGAAGTAACCATTTGGTATTTAGAAGCTCCTCGTCGAGACTCTATCTATAATCTTGCTTCTTCAAAGTTTAGTCCAACCCGGGACAGAACAAGACAGTTAGAAATGTGGTAAGTTATCTGAAAGGTTAAAAGTAGGAATGGGGACAGAGGTTCAGGCCCACCTTTTAGCACCAAAATTCAAACGATATTTTTCGTCAATACACAAATAAGGAAATAAGGGTATAGATCTAAGGTTACTTAGGGATTGTTTAGTTCCTACAAGCTTGAGTTAGTTCGCCGTTTCCTAGATATCAAGGTCTTGAGCCTGAAGATTAGTTACTCTTCCTCCAAGAAGTAAGTATCATGCTTACGAGACTTAAGTGCCAACAGTTACCTTGGGATAAAGGTTTCGTGAGCTTGTCGCAAATGGAAAGTTAAACGATGTAGGAAAGGCTATTTTGGTAGTTCGGTAGCATAGCAGAATATACTCAAAAGCATAGTGATATACATGTAAATGTGTATATTTTATCCGCTTATTTATCTAGTTTTCTATTTAAAATAATTAATATTGTGTATTTATAGCTGTGTTTTCAGATTGTTGATAAAAAGCTTGGTTTAGAGCATTTGATGGATAAAGCATGAAGAATTTGCTTAAAAAGAGTGAAGTTGAAATTGCTAAAGCATGAAGAGTTTAAAGCTTGAAGAACGGTTGCATATAGAATTGGTTTGGTTGGTTTTGCATAAACAAGCAGCCCCTATAAAGTTCCAAACCTTTCATAACCATTTTCCGTAACCTTAGCTGCATATCTGATTGGTTTGTTCGGTTTGTACAAAATTTTATTTGCACTTGCCTACTATTGCTATTTACAAAGTCTTGTCTTGGTAAGGTTATTTAGTTTGTTATGTTTAATTGAACTGACTATCTTAGCATGTACAATTATATTTCTATACTTGAGTGGAAATCCTACTGTTGATCCCCCACTTGCTACAAGATACTAACATATGCATTTTCTAGCATTTCATGTTTGTTTTTATGTAAGGTAGATTTGGTTTCCTGACATGTGAGAGAAATGAATTTCATTTTGAGATAACTAGCTCGTGGCATATCATGATGGGTTATCAAAAAATTTAAAAGGTATTTATGTAATTTTGTTATCTGGTGTTTTTTAAAGATAGAACAAATTGAGGCTATTTGTAACATGAGCATATGTACTTAAATATTTCGGCAGAGTCAGAATCTTCATACCCCAAACCCACTCACGCACACACCTCCCTCATTGCGAACCTTTTCTTAATACTTGATTCTTTTGTAGTACCTTCATGGCTTCTTGATAATTTGAAATACTAGTCTCAAATAGGGACTACTAGATTTCTTTCATATATATATATTTTTGACATTATTTTCATTGGATTTATAAAGAATATTTTGCTATGTGTACGGGAAATTGGAACAACATGGAAAAGCTACCCGTTATCATTGAATTGGATTTTATATCATGTATCATTAGCAATTTCAAACACTGGAAACTTTCTAATTATTATATTATATGTTTTTCATTGTAGTCTCAGGATGTAGGCAATCTTTTAGCAAGGACGGAATTTATTAGGGAATCTTTTAACAAGGACATGGTTTAGCATTCCTGGCATTGAGTTGATGAATATACAGTCGGATTTAGTATGGTTTATACTTAGGTACATCTCTTTTATTTTTATTGTATATGTGCCTGTTACTACTAGTTCAAATATTTGTCTTCTCATCAAATGATAACTTCACATAAAACTTCATATACTGTACTGGTTAGTACCGATTCTACCGTCTGCCTACACATGTAGGCGAACACGCATGAAGTATATTTCATGTCACTACTTAAGTAGCAACAAATTGGAGCTGCTACTTATATAGTTCATTTAATGACAAACTAATATGGCGTTATTCTATTTAGAATTCATGAATGACATACTCCAAAATTTTAATTCTCCTTTTGTATATTAATACTATTCAGAAGTCATGAATGATATACTGTAAATTTTTATTCTATTCAGATATTGCATGTTGCATATCTACAATATTTCTTTTTGTATGTTAATACTGCGGATTTTTAATTCTCTTTCTTTTTCATGTTAAATTTTTCATTGCGTGATGCAAGCCAGAGATCAATATTATTATCCTACTTTTAAAATTTAACTCTTACCAAGTCTTGTACAAAAAATATGATGCAAAGTGTTAATAATTTCAGTTGTTGTTTAATATGTTAATTGTGCATGTATGACTTTAATTTTTACAAGCTTTTAGTATAACATAATCATTGTAGCTTTTTTTAACTGTTCTATTTCTTTTGCAGCTAAGCTACTCTTTGTTGCTACTGCTTGTTGGAAAATAGTTTCTTTGAGTACTAGAAGAAAAAGGTAGAGTTGAAATACAAAATTGACGCGCTACATCATTCATATGCTTTGTACCATGGCCATATTGGTACTAGAACATGTTTCTTATCATATATGCTTATCTTTATGCACGTAATAGTTTTTGTATACATTTCAAAATTATATTGTATAATTGTCAAAACTGAGCCTGAAAGACTCGTCGTGAAACTATTTGAAAATAAGCCTGAGGCTTTTAGTTTTGTCGACGAGCCTTTCAGGCTTAGTTTCGAAACTGAGCCTGAAAAGCTCAATCGCGAAACTAAGCCACTCAGTCTCGAAACTGAGAAGCTCAGTTTCACGATTGAGCCTTAGTCATGAAACTAAGCCTGCGACGCTTAGTTTTGAAAATGAGGCCCAGTTTCGAAATTGAGCCTCAGTTTTGAAACTGAGCCAACTGAAGCTGATTTTCGAAACTATGGCTCAGTTTCGAAACTAAGCCTCAGTCTCAGTCGTGAAAGTGGGACTCCGTTTCGCGACTGACCCTAAGTCTACTAATTCTCTTTTCTTTTAGTATGCCTACTAATTCTCTTTTCTTTTGGTTATTTCATTGATTGTATCCCTGATGTTTTGAAGTTATTGGGTGTAGTGACTTCTCGATCTAAATTTTGGTTATACTTTTCCAGTGCACCGTCTGGAAGTAAAAGTGATGGACACTGAAAATGAAATGGAATGACAAGAATCTTGATGCTTCAGTCGAAACTTCAACCTTGAGGAAAGGGCTCAGATTGTAATTCTAGATTAACCGCTCAACCAATTCTTTGTCACTCTTTATGTTATTTACTGAGTTCTTTTACATTATTCAAGGAAATGGATGAGCAAATTGCAACAGATGTGTGCACAATTGAAACAAAAGAAAAGGAATGGTCGTATTTCCCAAGTATTTGCCAATCCTTGCTTTTCATAACAAGGTTTGGCCTTTGCAATAATCAGTCTGCTGCTATTAACATTGAGAATGTTAGGGAAGAAATATGTTTACAAACATGTGCTTATTTATGTTATTTTATTATATACAGGCTCTTTTAGAACCATTGAAGAAGGTAACAACCTCAAGGGCTTTGCATCTCATAGTTGACAGAAGCCCAGAATGCAGTGTGCTCGCATTAGTCCACCTCAAGGGCATTGCACCTCATGGTTGATATGTCCGATGAAGGATGTATGTAGATTTTATTGGAAGTGCTGGAAGGTATTGCTGAAATTCATCCTGATAAGGTATGCTTAGATCCATGAAATATGTTCTAATTCTCACCTGCTACATATTTATCCATTGTGCATCTTGGGAAATCTTACCGGCGTAACTGAAGCTAAGTTTATCTTAATTATTCTTGCAGCTCAGTTGCACAAACTGAGTTTTGCAACTCAGCTGCGCGCAAACTGAGTTATGCAACTCAGCTGCGCGAAAACTGAGTTATGCAACTCTGCAGCGCGCAAACTGATTTTTGCAACTCAATTGCACGCAAATCGAGTTTTGGAACTGAGTTGCAAAAATTAGTTTGCACGCAGCTGAGTTGCATAACTCAGTTTTCACGCAGTTGAGTTGCATAACTCAGTTTGAGCGCAGTTGAGTTGCAAAACACAGTTTTCGCGCAGCTGAGTTGCATAACTCAATTTGCGCACAATTGAGTTGCAAAACTCAGTTTACGCGCAAACTGAGTTTGCAACTTAGTTTGCACAGTTTGCGCGCAAACTGAGTTTCTAATTTAGTTGCGCAAAATGAGTCAATTATAAAAATGAGTCGAGGCTCAGTTTGCAAAAAATTTTACATGGGAATTTTTTTAATAGTGACAATTGGTTATACAGTAAATATTGGAACAATGCTGGGATAAGTTACTAATTATTTGTTATTTCTATAAAAATGAGTGCATTTATATTTTCTAGGCACTTGCGGAGGAGGAAAAAAAACTTGGAATGTAATGGCAACGAGAAAGCAAATATGTATTGAGAAAGTTGTTTGGATAATAGAAGTTTTTGATCCGGAAGCACTGACTTACGATGGTCCTCAAAATAGACATTACAAGTTTTGTGCATTTTCGGATGGAGACTTTGTGATATGGTCCACGTTTCGCCTTTGCAGTATCTAAAATTCTATGTATCTATAGTAAAACTTTGTATTGCTTTTTATAATTCGAACATGATATTATGGTATTTTTAAATTAGAAGCGTGTAACAAATATTTGAGCATTATGCGAATGTGACATTGTTGAATTTGAAATATGGAAGTGTACCAAATATTATATTTAATTGATATATTGAATTATATATGTGATTGGAAAGCATAAAGACATGTTACTCATTTTTAAGTGTTAGCAATTTCTGTATGCTAACATTTATAAGTGTTAGTAGGATTATGATACTGACATTTATAAGTGTTACCATATCTTATGGTTCCAACATTTACAAGTGTTAGCAATGAATTTGTCTGTAACACTTATAAGTGTTAGCAATGAATATGTTTGTAACACTTATAAGTGTTAGCATTTACTCTGTTTGTAACACTTATAAGTGTTACAGGAAATTCCTCACAGGCCGTTGACGACACTTAAAAGTGTTACATAAATTATTTTTAACACCTATACTTGTTGGGAATCCCATGTTTTGGTGTAGTGCATTCTGCTTCAATTCCACAGATTTCTTGAATAGAGAAGATCTATGAGCCGTGGAGATAAACTTTGCTTCAAACTTAGCCTGGAATTGCTCCCATGAAATCTCTTTCTCTAGAGTCTCGAGTATAACTGAATTCCACCATTCCATGACCCTGCCTTGCAGCTGCCTTGATGCAAGCTTCCTCTTGATTGCATCATCCAATCCCTAGTCTCCAAAGATACGAACACATGAATCCATCCACCTTTGAACCTCTTCAGATGGTTCCATTTCTTTGAATGGCTTTCCTCCTAGAGATGTATAATCTTTGCATAGCTGCGCAAAATCCACAACACTAGGCAACTGGGCACCTGCATCTACCGTAGCTGCTAATGAAGCGGGCACCCTTCGCATGAATGCCTCCATCAAGGCTTCAAACATGGTAGGGTTGTCTGGTTCACCGCCATTTCCCCTTCCAGTATTAGCTTCCCTAGTAGCGTGTCTTGATGCTCGTCCACTCATTCGAAATCTGCAATTCAGAATAATTAGCCACTTTCAAGAAAACTGCTAAAGGAATACAACCGCTACTACTATATATGTTAATATATATAGTAAGCATCCAACTGAAATCTACAAGAACGTCTCTCATACGTAAATACGTCCTCAAAATTTGGCTAAAATCGTTAAACAGAGCTCCGATACCAAATGCGACGACCGCCCACAGCCCATACACTAAACAAGAAGAATAATGCGCTGAAAGATGTGCCAAGCAGTTGTGGACGATCATCAAAGGTAAAAACAATCGAAACCTATCGTAAATCTCACAGCGTAAGGATAAAATATAATAGAAAATATACAACAGGTATTAATAGTGAAGCAGAAAACACTAGACTTTCATAATGACTAAAACTCCATAGACTTGAATTACAACAATAGTGTTTGTACAAATTGCCTCACTATAACACTCAAAGAATAACAAACAACGGAAATCCAAATACTATATAGTAGAAAGATAGTACGCTAGCCTCCCCCTCGCCTCCGAACAGCTACGCTGTCCTCACTAAGCAATCACCTGTCACCTACCACCTAATCTACCCATCCACAACCGGATGAACAGCCCAAGGTAATAAGAGGGAAACATAAAACCTTGAGCAAGACAACAATCTTAGTGAGCGATAAAATAGCTAACAAACATCATCAATAAAGTATATGAGAATAGGTAGATTAATAAACCAATCTACCAACCACCAGAGAAGAACTCAACTCCCGTCTTCCCCACATCGGAAAGTAACAGCCTTTACATCAAACAATTCAACCATTCATCATGGGAACCAGAACACCCATTCAATCATGGTAAAGCACTCATGACGTCCAAGTTATATATCTCATGTAAACCATCCTAATCGAATTTAACATCTCTCAAGCACAAGCCCCAGAGGCTTAAACCAATATTAGACAAGCACCCAAGAAACATCTCCTTCGACGTTGGACAATCAACATGAGATGGTACAAACTAAACAACCAAAACATTCATGACTAACTTTGGCTATCACTGCCAATCCTGCTTCGAAGCCATTATTAATCGTATGACGACCCATCATGACTGCCATATGTCAAGGGCTAATAATAACCCCAGTTCTAGCAAAAACTCCATATGCCATCATGACTCGTATGTTTGTCTTCTCAAATCTTGAAAACTAGGCCCTTCACGACTGCCCAACCTACGAGGCTCTTCACGACTGCCCGAAGTACCCCAACTTTGAGTCTACTAGAACTTACAATAACGATAATCTCTCGGCCTTCATATCTCTAGCCATCAACTCCGATGACTACTCATTAACTCAAGTCCCCCTTGAATACCCATTGTCGACAATCTTAAATCACCCTTGAGTCGTCTTCTCATTCGTTGCTTTGCACCGATCAACGAACTCATCACACCACTTCGAATGCATATCTCGAAGTCACAATGTTACTAAACCAAAGGTTTAGAAAAAACCATAGTATTCAACAATTTACTAGGGAATAACATAGCACGCAAGCCATTCACCACAGCACTTTAAAACATTGCCAAATCTTTAACACACCGGCCAACCAACCTTATGATATCAGAGACCGATCGACCACTCCCTGGAAGCCCGACCGACCAGCCCTTCACCTTTCGACCGACCCACACCACATAGCTTGACCGACCCAATATAGATGTCCGACCCAACCAAGGAAGCACGACCGACCGTTCTTGCTCGACCCCTCCCCCCCATGGTGACCGAACCCCTTTGCTCCTAAGATAATCGAGCCTGTTGCTTTAGGAATGACTGACCACCCATGCCTGATCCCTTCTTGCTCGACCAGTGTATCTTTGCTCGACCGACCCCTACTCACCTTACATGACCAGTGACCGACCCGAGCAAATCTCGATCGACCCCCCTCCCCCCGACGTGCGAATGACCCCTCGTTGTACTACACATTTACTACATGTTGTACTAAGCGCTCGACCCGTAACCTGCACAGCCCTAATTCAAGTCCAATTTCGACCAAACTTTTGTCAATCGACGAAATATACTCATCTAATTCATTCAACACAACCATAAGCATGTTATGAGATCACTAACAACATGAATGTGACAATTTCATCAAAATCATACAATTTTCACCAAAACTATAATAAATGAACGTATGATCAAAATTGTAGATCTAACTTGCATAAACATATGAAATGGCATAGAAATTACCAGTTTAAACTTACTAAATTAGATCCTATAGTGATTCATATTAAAATGGACTTACCAAGGTATAGATCTATGAGAAAATGCTTAAATTTGATGAAAAATATGACCAAACATTCATATACTTGATCGAATCCATGTGAGAGATGCATATCACTCACCAATTCTCCAAATTAAAGCGAAAACAATGAATTAAGATTCTGGACAGCAAGGGATTTGATCCAAACTCCTTGATTCGATGAATTCTCCCTTGCAACGGTGTAGATCTAGCCTCAAATGGTGTAGATCTTCGATTTCCTAAGCTTCAATGGTGGAAAGATGGAGAAACGGAGGTTCCCTTAGCTGTTCCAAATGAGAGAACGGGGAAAGTAAACTACTTCCCATACCTCTCTCCCCCGAGTTATAGCCTTCCACCAGCCCATTAATGGGCCTCTTCAAATCAGCCCATTATGGCTTAAAAACCTGAACAACTACCTGTTAAACCTTAAAACATCGATACCTCCCAAACCGGAACCAAATTTTTAATGTACTCTATGGAAAGGCAATCAACATTTCCTTTCCAATGGCACAGGTCTTACCACCTGATTCAACCTGAGTCAAAAGTTATGCCCTGTACAAGACTGACAGGGGCAAAATAGACATAAACAAAATTGGTAAAAATTATGGACATGTCTCACATTTCCATAAACAACATATTAAAACATGAGAATGATCCAACCCTCAGGGAATGGAATAAAAATATTTTACGATCCTCCGATACATAAAATGTAGGCTGTTACAAAACCACTCATATTCAATTTCCTGCAAAACCAATTGATCATCCTCTGATAAAATTGGAATATGCTTAAGTTATGACAAAGAGCTGGAAACTTCAAGCAATACCTGAACAAAACAAATCTTCCAAATTCCCTCTATGAACTTACCAAGAACCGATGCACGCTACAACAAAAAGACCCTATTACAACTGTCCCAAAATACCAGTTGTAATAATAGTTTTTTACAACATTTTTGGTCCAAGAAGTTGTAATAAGATTATATTTAACAACTCTTTTATTTTCCCAGTTGTAATAGATATCTATTACAACCATTCATTTTTGACAGTTGTAATAGATGACTATGTTTATTGTCTTGTATTTTGGAAAGTTCAAAAAAATATGTAACTAAAATTTAAAAAGTATATACACTTTTGAAATTTCATAAATTCAAAAAATAAAAAATACTTTTTAATAAATTTTAAAATTAAAAAAACATTCATAATTTTATAAAACTTCTTAGTTCTTTCTTTTGCAAAACTTTAATATTAAATTATCTCTTTATTTCTTACAATAAACGTACTTGAAAGGCGATGCGAATATTTAAATGACTTAACCGATATGAACGATAATAGCTGAATTGATTTAATTGTCTAGAATGGTTAATTAACCACTACAATATATTAAATTATAATTAAGAAGTTACAAAAATTAATTAAATTAATAATAATAAGTAAAAAGTAAGAAGTGAGAATAAACAAGTACTATTTATTATAACTATATAAATGTTTAATGGTTAAAATAATTATTTCATTTATTTTCCGTCATCATTTCCTGATAATTTCTTACTTACTATAAGAAAATAAATAATCAAATTATTATAAAATTCATTCTAGCATTTCTTACTTTCGCTTACCCGCATTTTCACTAACCCTAAAATTATAATGCCATTACAAATTTACAATACACCGAAACCTGATCAAACCATCCAGTTTTGGCTCCACGGCAAAACTTTTGGCTCCATACCCAAAAGGGTTCCCCCAAAATCAAAATTTTTGGCACAACTTCCAACTATTTTTTCCTCCAGTCCATCATTTTTCGCCGTCTATGCCAGATTTTCGTTTCTCTTTTTCGATTAACTTTCCACTTCCTCGAGAAATCAGCGTTATCCCAAGCCAATTCTCTGGTTCAAATATTCCCAAGCTAAAGCATTGTCGGAGCGATTAAATTCCGATGATGTTTTGAGAATTTAGATATATTCCATTACTTATTGCTGCTTCTGGGACTGCTTTGGGGCTTCGTGTGACTCCAGAGGTGAATCCCGCTTCTTCCTAATTGTTTTTACAATTAGAGATAGACAAATCTAGTGGGGAAAGGCGATGGATGAGTGAGAAAGCTAGGAGAATGATTTGGGTATTCATTTAACTTTTTGATTATGTCTCTTTTGCAGATTTTGCCAAGTTATCGCCCAACAAATACTCTAATTATTATTTCAGTTCTTAGATTGTTAGCTACTGATTTTTCTGGATTACGGAAAAGTTGTAAGTTTTGTAAAACAAGATTGAATTCATGTCTAATTGCTTATCTCTTTGTGGCATTGCTATGATGAACTTATATAATATAGGCTGCTACTAATCTTTAGTAAATATGCATGGATTTACTGAGAAAAAAATTACTTGAACTATTGCTGGAAGTAATAAGAACTATTCCTCCTATCAGTTGCAGATGCTCATGAACTTGCAGCAAGTAAAATCATTGAACAAATGATGTGCAAAATACATTTAGACCCATCCAAGTGGTGCAACGCTGCATGACATCAGAAATCACCATTTGTAGTCGTTTGCAGCCTCAAAATCTTTCATTGCCATGGCTGTGTGGTAAGCTTCCTTTTGTCCATTGAATGCATGAATTTTCATCATATGTGCTAGCATAGTTAATATATTTCGATTTCTTTGCTGGTTCTGACCATTATCTTGACATACTCACATAATTTCCTTGCTATACCTATACTGTGTTTGGATACGCTGAAGTTTTTCTTATTTCCAAATGCTTCATGGACATACCAAGGAAACTGGCTTGGATATATCATGGCTTCCGCATTTAGAATTGATATGTTGTTGAATGTTTGTAGCTCATGCCATCATATTGATGCTCTCAAAAAAAATTACAGATCCACACCTAAAATGTAAACTATTCAATTTGCTTACTTGCTCCTTGTATTTTGGGAAACTAACAAATAACATTTCACTTTGCTTACAAGTTAGTTGTCCAGTTCCACAAATGCTGGTTTTTGGGATTCTTTTTAATTGACACTATAGTATAAAAGAAATTTGTGCTGGCATCTCCTTTTACCATCTATTTTTTTCTTTTTCCTTTTGTTTTAAATCTTCAACGTGAATTTTCATAATGTCCCTCCAATCACCTTGCTACTGGCAGTAGTGTGAATATGATTGTTAATTGGTAAGGTCTAAGAAGTTGCATTTGTGTCTCTCTACATTGCTTTTGCAACACGCTTATACTATTTTGATCCTTATCTCTGATTTTGTTCTTATCCGCTAATTTATTTTTGATTGCTTTAATTGTCGTCATTATCTTGTATATATTATTGCCTTCCAAGTCTTGCTCTTGGTCAATGTCAATAGCTTTATTGTAATTTTTACAATCACACCAATAGTTAGCTTTTCTAAACGGCTTACCTTTAGATTCATTACATGATTTATTAAGTTCAGTTAATACATGGCTTTATCACTAGTGGCGCTAGGTAAAGAAGATATTTATGCTACATAAACATACTTAATCTAAATTTTGAGACCATTAATATTACTAGCCTCTACTATTGATGACATTTATGCTCCATATGTTTTTGTCCCATACAACCATGATTCTACATGTAATAACGCACTATTTGTTGTGAATCAATTCAAATTCCCTACCTCTGTAGACATGAACAATCCAACGATATTACTAATCATTTTGTTCTTAGGAACACCAATTAATGCAGGCATGCACTTCATCCTGAAAATTTCATAGCTGAAATTTAGTCTGAGGAGCACATGAATGTTGGTCATTGAAGTATCATTGCTTTAAAGTCGAAGAGTTCAGGTAGTTGTTGATGCCCTTAAAATCTCACCCAGAGCTCCTTTTAATTTTTGTAATGATCAATTGTGGTTTCACACCTTATATTCTACAATGTTAAGCTATATATCTTGATTCCTTGTGGAATGTCAGTGTATTTTTCTATTCTTTTGCCTATTTCTGATGTTGAGCTAAAGTTAATGAATTTTTTAACCTGTTTTCAGATTTGGATTTTGCAGTGACGTTTAAGCTTAATAATCAAGAGGTTAGTAGTCTTATCTTGAAAAAATAAACTGATGCTATACTCAATTTGTTTGTGTCAAGATACTAGTTATACTCAACTAGCTGTTGATCTATCATTCATTTGTTTTAGGTGTGCGTTATTTTGGAGTAATATTCAGGTACACTGTAAGCTGTGATTTGGATAGTATTCAGCTTAAAACTGGAATTTTTGCTGCTTTAGACATTGTAAAGGTACTTTATATGAATATTGTTTTAGTTTGATGCACTTTAGTAGTTTTCTAGTTTTTGAACCATTTGGATCTTTCTCCTCCTTTATCTCTATTATTTCTTTGTTTCTTTTATTTTTTATTTCAAAGCCAAAGGGTGGGAACGTTTATGTTATCTTTTAAATTGAACAAAAATACATTGCCTAGTATCTCTGTCTTTTGCTTTTCCATTGTAGGGTGTATCATTAGAACATGAGTTTGTTTTTACTATTCTTGTTAAGTCTTTTTTATTTGTTAGTTTAAAACTACATTAAATTTTACTGTTTTACTGATTAATTATGGTGATTATTACTTGGCACTTATGTAAATTTAAATTTACAAAGACCAGTGTAGTCAATCTGCGCGCCATATCCGACTGAATACCATCCATCCAATTTCAATTAGTTTGATAAAATAATATTTATGTTAACTTTTTTAAATTACAGTACTCATATGTAGATAATACCATATTCAGTACTCAGTAGTCTTGTTCTTAGCCTAGTTTAATGGATTCAATGATATAGTCAATATTGTTATCAAACTTAGTTAACTTTTTAAACAGTGTTGGACATGGTTGTTGCAGACGTTGCCTAAATGTAAAGTGCAACTATCACTATTGCATGATATAACCAGTTTATTGGTAGTTGGATTATAGTGACACGGGAGAAACAGTTTATAAGCATTTGAATTCTCATTTTTTTAAACCAGGTTTGTATGTTTGGGATCTGTTGAAGTTACTCGACTTGATAGGCCTGGACCTGATTAGTATGTAGCTACAAGTTTTGAGTATGCGGACAAAACTTATTTCATATGTATTTTTTGTGTTGTATCAATGCATATATTTTGGAATGGTTATGTTTTTTGTAAGGTTTAGTTGGTGATGTGAATGACTACTTTAGATTGTTTTGTTGGGCATATATGTATTGTGTTTTGTCAGCGTATTATGTAAAAAAGTGATGAGAGTTCGAAAAAATTAATATATTATTTTGGTTCATGTTTTAAATTTGTTTGATATCTTTAGTTTTGTAGATAATATGTTCTGGAATGAATTCATTTATTAGTAATATATATATAATTTGTGGATATATTACAACTATAAAATAATAGTTTTAATAAAATATATCACAACAATTATAAAAATTATAACGACGGTGCAATAACAGTTGTAATAAAGTTTATTACAATGGTGGAAAACAGTTGTAAAATATACATATTAAACTGTGTCGCAACAGTGTGAGACGACCCGATTTCCCGTTTTCACGGAAACAAGGTTATCTTTGGAATATAACACAGAAACAGATAATAGCAGAACAGAATTAAATAAATACACCAGATAATGAACAACAAAATATACTGGATAAAAGTAATCATCAGAGTTACACAGTATACAGGATCTTACTTAGTACAAATACAGTTCAGCTATACATAAATGTCTACAGCGGAAATAAACAAAATATGTACAATAGGAGCTGAACAGCATAAAAAGAAATAAATGATAGAATCCATCTTCAGCTCCAGCTATCCAGAGAAGAACCAGCTAAACCTGAATACAAGACTGCCCGTGTAGAAAAAGGGGCACCCGAGTTTGAGAGTGAAACAAACTACGAGTCAGTCATGGGACTGGTATGAGAAATCTACTCAACACATATATAATTTGGCTAATCACAGGACCACGCCACTTTCGTGGAACGGGTTTACTCCATTGGATTGCCAGTGCTTTAAAACAAATCTTTCTTTTAAACATCGCTATGCTTTTTATAAAAATGAAGCCATTATAAGACTCAGTTCCCATCACACAATGCAACGCAAACCGGAGGATAGAGTTTTACCTTATAATGGCCAAAATATGATTGATACGAATAAAACAAAGGCAATTGATATTATTGCTAGTGTTTATATGTTTTTGAAAACAATTTCAAATCATAACTATCAATCATAGACGGCATGGGTACCATATATCATGTCGCCATATATATATACAATCAAAACCGCATGATGTCGTATTTGGAAATTGGATTTCCGTCATGAACCAAGGCAAAAGATAGTCCTTACCGAATTCGAGACGCTCTAGCCCGTGTCCCAGGCAAGTACTCAGTCAAGCCTTTGGATCGTCAGGGCCGGTCCACCGATGTGGATTAAAATGCCTGAACAATACGTTTCCCCGCCCTTTGGGGCGTCAACGAGCCAACGAATGACTCCATCGGACCCGGATCGTCCGATCAAACCGAGGCGCCTCGCAACAGCAACAACCACATAGGTGAAAAGTATATAAATGTCAGGGCTGGTAGGTCACTGACACCACCCTAGCTAGAAAGAAACGCATGCCCTCCCTGAGGTCCTTCTCCCGTTTTAGGTTCATACCGGGGTGTGAGGCTCGCGAATTCACGTTATACACAAAGCCATGCCACACAGGCGGTGCTTTGATCATCACCACAAGACTTTGCTTTTCAACAGAAGTCCTGATCACTGCTTCTTAGCATGCCACACAGGCAATTCATGCCATGCGACTGATGTCCATCGATATACAACCTCTGAGCTCGTGCGTCTCAGAGAGGGGCGTTAAGCAAAAGAATAAATTCTCCGCCGCCAAACAGATGTATATTTAACAGAAATCAATCAACACAGAATAAACTCCAATGTCAGACACACAGTCCATTTACAAGTCCGTTCTGGGTCTGAACGAAACCGGAGGCACTAAATACCTCGCAAACCCTTCGATCACCACGTACGTCTGGACGATCACCACTCATTATCCATATTTCGGGATGCCTCCCAATCAGGACCTCGGTTACCATCCAAACGAGGTGAAGATCTCCGGTCTTCGACCATCGTCTTCATCTTCGACTTTCAATCGTCGATCAATTATTCGAAATGAGAATTAACTCGGCCTTTCCAAATAATTCACGTATATTTAGAATTTCAAATCGATTTATTTCAATGGTTAAATTATTCGACAACACCAATTGTGTTCTTTAATGTAATTTTCACACCAAACACATTCAACCATCAAAAGCCACACAAATCAAGCAAATTTCAGTTTATTTCCATTCCATATCGCCTATGATATTTTATAACTATTTATCGCTATTTTTATGTATTTTAAAATAGCTAATATATTCAAAACGACGCTTCGGGCCATAACGCGGCCGTGGCGCTGTTTTTCTTCAGATTTGATTTACACATATCTGAAAATCTAACCGTTGGATCTTCACAAAATTTACATCATTAGAAAGGTCTTTTCAAAACGAATCCAACGGTTCCAGTTTCGGGAAAATCCGACGGTCGGATCTCCCGGTACAATCGTTTGAAGTTTCGATTTCAAAATACGAACTGCAGCGTCGTTATTCGATTAAATATAATTATATATATATATATATATATATATATATATATATATATATATATATAAATATAATCGATTCTGGCGCTGTTTTTCTTCAAATTTGAATTAAACATTCCAGACAATCCAACCGTTGGATTTTTACAAAGTTGGTGCCGTTGGGAAGATATTTCCAAGGCGAACCCGACGGTTGAGGTTTCGGGAAAATCCAATGGTCGGATTTACCGCACTAGTCGTTTGAAATCACGATTTCAAAATACGAACTGCACGGCTTCGTTTCGTTTTAATTTTATTTATATTTATATATTTATATAAATATAGTTCATTCAACAATTTCAATATCGTTTTTACTTCAAATATTTTTCTAACACCTTAAATTTTGGAAAAATTTCGCCATAACCTCCCCTGCACCGGGAGCATCGGGAAATTGCAAATAGCGTTCCCGGTCCTTCTAATCTCAAAAAGAAAAAGAAAAAGCCAAGCGGCTAGCCAACAGGCTCATAAAATCATCACCCAAACAAAGCAGTAAACGTGTACCTATTTGTCGGGCACAAAATTTTATTCCTCTTCTCTAGCCCCTTTGCTATAACCTGTTCAATGAATATGCATATACATATATATATACAGTTCTTATCATTTATCCTTTTCTATTCAACTTCATATTTGATTTCTGTTTGGTTTAAAGACACCATTTATTTGAATGTTACATACATAGGTGCAAATCATTTCATTAGCTAATTAATGAATATTTCAACTCATATATGTTTATTTTGAACAAGCGGCTATTTTTAACACTTCACATTTCAATGATTTATGCATACAATAAAAATGTGATTTTTATTGTAAAACAATTCATTTCAAAACACTATTTTTCTATATAGTTCATATAGGTGACAAAATAGGATTTTTATTATAAAACAATTTATTTCAAAATATGAATACCATTCAACACATGAATTTCTAAACAACGAATGAATATCAATTCAACACATGAATGTTTTCAATAGTTTCTATATATAGATAAAAATGTGATTTTTATTATCGAACAATTTATTTCAAAATATGAATATCATTCAACACATGAATTTCTAAACAACGAATGAATATCAATTCAACACATGAATGTTTTCAATAGTTTTTATATATAGATAAAAATGTGATTTTTATTATCGAACAATTTATTTCAAAATATGAATATCATTCAACACATGAATTTCTAATCAACGAATGAATATCAATTCAACACATGAATGTTTTCTTATGCAATGAATAAATATAGTTTAAGCATATGAAAATAATTCAAACACACGAATATTATTCAAAATTTCGGCAGCATAACGGCAGGGTAGTTAAACCGGCACCGTCCCTAGTACGGCTCCTCGCTCTACCTTAAAACCTCGCGGTTTTTGACAATGGGGATCATGCATCTAGTTCGCACGCAGGCGGCATGTATATATTTATTTCATTTCCACAAACTAATCCTATGTGGTTTCAACCAAATATTTCTCAACCACAAATGGGTATTTTTCAACCACAATCAACCAATATCAATCACAAACAATCCTAAACAACCATTCGCGATCAATCAATTTTCACAACAATTTCAACCAATAAATATCGTCCATGGTTTGTGGACGAGGGGCGTATATATATATATATTTATATAGCAATTCACTTTTACTTCACACATATATATATAAATTTTAAATCAGAAATCTCACCAATAGCTATTCAACTTCACTTAGAGAAATCTTCGCCTTTTGTCGCTTTCGCCCGTATCCTCTACATATGTAAAAATCGAATTTTTACTATGTTATTCAATATATAAAAATCTGATTTTTACTTCAACTTTCAATAAATAAAAATCTGATTTTTACTTCAACTTTCAATAAATAAAAATCTGATTTTTCTTTCTTTTTAAATTTCTAATCTCCTCCTATTTTAAATCTTAAAATAAATTAGTTTATAAATCATTTTAAAAATCAGTTTTTAATACTTTTAAAAATCAATTCAGTTTTTAAACCTTTTTAAAAAAAATCAGGTTTTTAATTCTTTATAAAAAATCAGTTTTTCCCTTTTATAAAAAATCAGTTTTTATTTCCTTTTTTAAAAAAAATCTGTTTTTACTTTTCTAAAAAAAATCTGTTTTTACTTTTCTAAAAAAAATCTGTTTTTACTTTTCTAAAAAAATCTGTTTTTACTTTTCTAAAAAAAAAAATCAGTTTTTTTTTCTGTTAAACAAATTCAGTTTTTAAACCCTTTAAACAAAATCAGGTTTTAAATACATATAAAATAAATTAAACAAACAAGAAAAAAACTTACAGAGGGGGGGGGGTTTCGCAGATCGATGGAGGTCTTCTCGAGGGGGCGGCGCTAGGGTTTCGAACGATGGTGGCAGGAGGCGCTGGCTTCCAGGGGGCTCGCGATGGCTTCGATCGATGGAGGGGGGGGGGGGGGGGAACAGGATCGAAGGCGCGGTGGAGGTCTGGTCGTCGTCTGAAGGCGGTGGCGCTCGGGGTTTCTCCGTCCGTCTTTTTCTTTTTCTTTTTTTTTTATTTTGTTTAACTGAAATAAAAGTGAACGGGGGGGGGGGGGGGGGGGGGCAGGAAGAAAGATAAAGGGAGGGAGTTTAGATTTTTTTATATTATTTAATTATTTAATTTTGCAAATAGGTTGACTTTTACATATGACCTCGAAACGAGGCCCACCGCCTGTCGCCCATAGCGTTTCACCCCCATTCCGAACACAATGGGATATGTATCGCAAGCTGATTCAATTGTTACAATCAGTTTCCTTTTGAATTTTCATTTAAATCACTATATTGAATTTTAAACGTACATTTCAAATTACCGGGGTCACATACTAACTAGAAAAATTCTCGAAAAATATTTTCTAGCTTTGTATTGACAATACGGTCCTAACAAAACTAGTTTCGTTGAATTCTGAGACCGTTTATAAAATGGCCAATTTCCATTCGATTAAAATCAACAGAAACTGGTCAAACGCGTTTTCCTTTGCCACGCTCACATATTGATTCGAAAAATTATGAAATTTGAAACCTAACAATAACTTGACCCTGCGGATCCAACAAAAGTGGTTTCGTCGAAATCCGAGGTCATTTGCAAAATGTCCATTTTTAAGGGCCTGAATTCCATAGCGACTATTCAGAATTTTCAACTGGACATATCTTTTGATTCCCGCTATCAAATTTCAATTGGTCGGATTCGTTACAAAGATATCATCAATTAGATTCCATTATTCTTAGTTTCACTAAGATCCGGATTGTTTTGCACCCGGTATATTCAATTGAAGTTTGAAATCGAATTATCGAACTACCGCGCCATTTTCAATTCTATATATAATTATAATTAATTATATTCGTTTTCAAATGTCGATTCAAACTCAGTTTTCATCGCCATTATTTAAAATATTTATTTTAAATATTTAAAATCCATTATTTTAGCCAATTTAAAAAAAAATTAAATTGGTTCAGATTTTCTGGGTCGTTACAATCTCCCCCACTTAAAACTTTTCGTCCCCGAAAAGGAACAAAGTCGAAAGTGGTTTAATAAATCTACAATCATACAATACAACAACCAATTTGATTGTTTTTAACCTTTTTAACTTTTCAAATATATATATATCTTTCATATATTCAAAAATTATATTTCTAAAACCAGACTATATATATATATAATCACAAATACGTTATTTAAAAACATATTACTCTCAACTCGTTCTGAGGCACTTCTGACCCCATCTCTAACGAGTTGTTCTGATTCTACTATACTCATACTAGGATATTACTGATCCTATCTGTATAGAGTTACCCGTCCTAGAACACCACTGGTTCTATTTCTGACGAGTTCGTTCAAATGTTATATTCCAGAACTAAGCTTAACCAAAGCTGTGATACCACGATGAGACGACCCGATTTCCCGTTTTCACGGAAACAAGGTTATCTTTGGAATATAACACAGAAACAGATAATAGCAGAACAGAATTAAATAAATACACCAGATAATGAACAACAAAATATACTGGATAAAAGTAATCATCAGAGTTACACAGTATACAGGATCTTACTTAGTACAAATACAGTTCAGCTATACATAAATGTCTACAGCGGAAATAAACAAAATATGTACAATAGGAGCTGAACAGCATAAAAGAAATAAATGATAGAATCCATCTTCAGCTCCAGCTATCCAGAAAAGAACCAGCTAAACCTGAATACAAGGCTGCCCATGTAGAAAAAGGGGCACCCGAGTTTGAGAGTGAAACAAACTACGAGTCAGTCATGGGACTGGTATGAGAAATCTACTCAACACATATATAATTTGGCTAATCACAGGACCACGCCACTTTCGTGGAACGGGTTTACTCCATTGGATTGCCAGTGCTTTAAAACAAATCTTTCTTTTAAACATCGCTATGCTTTTTATAAAAATGAAGCCATTATAAGACTCAGTTCCCATCACACAATGCAACGCAAACCGGAGGATAGAGTTTTACCTTATAATGGCCAAAATATGATTGATACGAATAAAACAAAGGCAATTGATATTATTGCTAGTGTTTATATGTTTTTGAAAACAATTTCAAATCATAACTATCAATCATAGACGGCATGGGTACCATATATCATGTCGCCATATATATATACAATCAAAACCGCACGATGTCGTATTTGGAAATTGGATTTCCGTCATGAACCAAGGCAAAAGATAGTCCTTACCGAATTCGAGACGCTCTAGCCCGTGTCCCAGGCAAGTACTCAGTCAAGCCTTTGGATCGTCAGGGCCGGTCCACCGATGTGGATTAAAATGCCTGAACAATACGTTTCCCCGCCCTTTGGGGCGTCAACGAGCCAACGAATGACTCCATCGGACCCGGATCGTCCGATCAAACCGAGGCGCCTCGCAACAGCAACAACCACATAGGTGAAAAGTATATAAATGTCAGGGCTGGTAGGTCACTGACACCACCCTAGCTAGAAAGAAACGCATGCCCTCCCTGAGGTCCTTCTCCCGTTTTAGGTTCATACCGGGGTGTGAGGCTCGCGAATTCACGTTATACACAAAGCCATGCCACACAGGCGGTGCTTTGATCATCACCACAAGACTTTGCTTTTCAACAGAAGTCCTGATCACTGCTTCTTAGCATGCCACACAGGCAATTCATGCCATGCGACTGATGTCCATCGATATACAACCTCTGAGCTCGTGCGTCTCAGAGAGGGGCGTTAAGCAAAAGAATAAATTCTCCGCCGCCAAACAGATGTATATTTAACAGAAATCAATCAACACAGAATAAACTCCAATGTCAGACACACAGTCCATTTACAAGTCCGTTCTGGGTCTGAACGAAACCGGAGGCACTAAATACCTCGCAAACCCTTCGATCACCACGTACGTCTGGACGATCACCACTCATTATCCATATTTCGGGATGCCTCCCAATCAGGACCTCGGTTACCATCCAAACGAGGTGAAGATCTCCGGTCTTCGACCATCGTCTTCATCTTCGACTTTCAATCGTCGATCAATTATTCGAAATGAGAATTAACTCGGCCTTTCCAAATAATTCACGTATATTTAGAATTTCAAATCGATTTATTTCAATGGTTAAATTATTCGACAACACCAATTGTGTTCTTTAATGTAATTTTCACACCAAACACATTCAACCATCAAAAGCCACACAAATCAAGCAAATTTCAGTTTATTTCCATTCCATATCGCCTATGATATTTTATAACTATTTATCGCTATTTTTATTTATTTTAAAATAGCTAATATATTCAAAACGACGCTTCGGGCCATAACGCGGCCGTGGCGCTGTTTTTCTTCAGATTTGATTTACACATATCTGAAAATCTAACCGTTGGATCTTCACAAAATTTACATCATTAGAAAGGTCTTTTCAAAACGAATCCAACGGTTCCAGTTTCGGGAAAATCCGACGGTCGGATCTCCCGGTACAATCGTTTGAAGTTTCGATTTCAAAATACGAACTGCAGCGTCGTTATTCGATTAAATATAATTATATTTATATATATATATATAAATATAATCGATTCTGGCGCTGTTTTTCTTCAAATTTGAATTAAACATTCCAGACAATCCAACCGTTGGATTTTTACAAAGTTGGTGCCGTTGGGAAGATATTTCCAAGGCGAACCCGACGGTTGAGGTTTCGGGAAAATCCAATGGTCGGATATCCCGCACTAGTCGTTTGAAATCACGATTTCAAAATACGAACTGCACGGCTTCGTTTCGTTTTAATTTTATTTATATTTATATATTTATATAAATATAGTTCATTCAACAATTTCAATATCGTTTTTACTTCAAATATTTTTCTAACACCTTAAATTTTGGAAAAATTTCGCCATAACCTCCCCTGCACCGGGAGCATCGGGAAATTGCAAATAGCGTTCCCGGTCCTTCTAATCTCAAAAAGAAAAAGCCAACAGGCTCATAAAATCATCACCCAAACAAAGCAGTAAACGTGTCACATTTCAACGATTTATGCATACAATAAAAATGTGATTTTTATTGTAAAACAATTCATTTCAAAACACTATTTTTCTATATAGTTCATATAGGTGACAAAATAGGATTTTTATCATAAAACAATTTATTTCAAAATATGAATACCATTCAACACATGAATTTCTAAACAACGAATGAATATCAATTCAACACATGAATGTTTTCTATGGTTTCTATATATAGATAAAAATGTGATTTTTATTATCGAACAATTTATTTCAAAATATGAATACCATTCAACACATGAATTTCTAAACAACGAATGAATATCAATTCAACACATGAATGTTTTCAATAGTTTCTATATATAGATAAAAATGTGATTTTTATTATCGAACAATTTATTTCAAAATATGAATATCATTCAACACATGAATTTCTAAACAACGAATGAATATCAATTCAACACATGAATGTTTTCAATAGTTTTTATATATAGATAAAAATGTGATTTTTATTATCGAACAATTTATTTCAAAATATGAATATCATTCAACACATGAATTTCTAATCAACGAATGAATATCAATTCAACACATGAATGTTTTCTTATGCAATGAATAAATATAGTTTAAGCATATGAAAATAATTCAAACACACGAATATTATTCAAAATTTCGGCAGCATAACGGCAGGGTAGTTAAACCGGCACCGTCCCTAGTACGGCTCCTCGCTCTACCTTAAAACCTCGCGGTTTTTGACAATGGGGATCATGCATCTAGTTCGCACGCAGGCGGCATGCATATATTTATTTCATTTCCACAAACTAATCCTATGTGGTTTCAACCAAATATTTCTCAACCACAAATGGGTATTTTTCAACCACAATCAACCAATATCAATCACAAACAATCCTAAACAACCATTCGCGATCAATCAATTTTCACAACAATTTCAACCAATAAATATCGTCCATGGTTTGTGGACGAGGGGCGTATATATATATATATATATTTATATATAGCAATTCACTTTTACTTCACACATATATATATAAATTTTAAATCAGAAATCTCACCAATAGCTATTCAACTTCACTTAGAGAAATCTTCGCCTTTTGTCGCTTTCGCCCGTATCCTCTACATATGTAAAAATCGAATTTTTACTATGTTATTCAATATATAAAAATCGAATTTTGACTCCGCTATTCAATATATAAAAATCTGATTTTTACTTCAACTTTCAATAAATAAAAATCTGATTTTTCTTTCTTTTTAAATTTCTAATCTCCTCCTATTTTAAATCTTAAAATAAATTAGTTTATAAATCATTTTAAAAATCAGTTTTTAATACTTTTAAAAATCAATTCAGTTTTTAAACCTTTTTTAAAAAATCAGGTTTTTAATTCTTTATAAAAAATCAGTTTTTCCCTTTTATAAAAAATCAGTTTTTATTTCCTTTTTTAAAAAAAATCTGTTTTTACTTTTCGAAAAAAAATCTGTTTTTACTTTTCTAAAAAAAATCTGTTTTTACTTTTCTAAAAAAATCTGTTTTTACTTTTCTAAAAAAATCTGTTTTTACTTTTCTAAAAAAAAATCAGTTTTTTTTTCTGTTAAACAAATTCAGTTTTTAAACCCTTTAAACAAAATCAGGTTTTAAATACATAAAAAATAAATTAAACAAACAAGAAAAAAAACTTATAGAGGGGGGGGGGGGGTTTCGCAGATCGACGGAGGTCTTCTCGAGGGGGCGGCGCTAGGGTTTCGAGAGGGGTGACGCTAGGGTTTCGAACGATGGTGGCAGGAGGCGCTGGCTTCCAGGGGGCTCGCGATGGCTTCGATCGATGGAGGGGGGGGGGGGGAACAGGATCGAAGGCGCGGTGGAGGTCTGGTCGTCGTCTGAAGGCGGTGGCGCTCGGGGTTTCTCCGTCCGTCTTTTTTTTTTGTTTAACTAAAATAAAAGTGAACGGGGGGGGGGGGGGGGGGGGCAGGAAGAAAGATAAAGGGAGGGAGTTTAGATTTTTTTTATTTAATTATTTAATTTTGCAAATAGGTTGACTTTTACATATGACCTCGAAACGAGGCCCACCGCCTGTCGCCCATAGCGTTTCACCCCCATTCCGAACACAATGGGATATGTATCGCAAGCTGATTCGATTGTTACAATCAGTTTCCTTTTGAATTTTCATTTAAATCACTATATTGAATTTTAAACGTACATTTCAAATTACCGGGGTCACATACTAACTAGAAAAATTCTCGAAAAATATTTTCTAGCTTTGTATTGACGATACCGTCCTAACAAAACTAGTTTCGTCGAATTCTGAGACCGTTTGTAAAATGGCCAATTTCCATTCGATTAAAATCAACAGAAACTGGTCAAACGCGTTTTCCTTTGTCACGCTCACATATTGATTCGAAAAATTATGAAATTTGAAACCTAACAATAACTTGACCCTGCGGATCCAACAAAAGTGGTTTCGTCGAAATCCGAGGTCATTTGCAAAATGTCCATTTTTAAGGGCCTGAATTCCATAGCGACTATTCAGAATTTTCAACTGGACATATCTTTTGATTCCCGCTATCAAATTTCGATTGGTCGGATTCGTTAGAAAGATATCATCAATTAGATTCCATTATTCTTGGTTTCACTAAGATCCGGATTGTTTTGCACCCGGTATATTCAATTGAAGTTTGAAATCGAATTATCGAACTACCGCGCCATTTTCAATTCTATATATAATTATAATTAATTATATTCGTTTTCAAATGTCGATTCAAACTCAGTTTTCATCGCCATTATTTAAAATATTTATTTTAAATATTTAAAATCCATTATTTTAGCCAATTTAAAATTTTTTTAAATTGGTTCAGATTTTCTGGGTCGTTACACAGTGCAAAACAGTTGTAGAAGATTTTAGTCTATTACAACTTCTTAATATACGACGGTTACGCCACCGTTGTAATAGGGTCTTTTTGTTGTGGTGGCAATAGGAATTATCCCTTCTTCTGTCAAGTAATGTAGAGGAAAATCTGGGAGAAGAACACATTTAGATATGGAATGTAAAATATCTTTATTGAGCTTAATACCTACCGTCCAATACTTCATCATCATTAATTTCCTGTCACTACATCTGTCCATGCCCGACTTGATTCCTGCCAAGCCGTTGATCTTACCAATTGTTCAGTGTTCTCATGAGGATAGAGATCTGGTTATTTGACTAATGGGCAACCAGAGGTGTCTGAGGGAAGAGGAAGTCACAGCTGCGCGGAGGCATCAACTACAGGGAGGGAATTAGGTAAACTGGGTGGATTCCAAAATCTCTGGTCCTTGCGCGACACAACCAATTGAAATCCACCCAAATCAGTGGAGGGTTTAGATGCTAAGAGAGGAGGAAACTATTTCATGGGGGCTAAAGGCGCAACAGGAGGTAATGGCGCCTCCTACCTCGGTGGGAGGGGACTGGGGGTTTTAAAGACGGCTGAGGCTTAAGGTTTTGTATCTATAAGTAATTTCTAGAGGACTACTTTAGATTTTGACGAATTTTCAAGAATTTAATCTAGCAGACAGATCCATACTAAAATAAAGAAAACAATAAGTCACAACGACGTAAAAAAAAAACCTATGCAATGCATACGGTTTGTGATAATATTTATATTTTAAATTATTTTACTTCATGGAAATACTATTGTGGTGATAATTAATTACATATGGGTGCTACTATTCACACCCCGGTTAACACTTCCGGCCACCTTCCTAAATTAAATACAAATGATTATTTTTATATTCTTCTGGCCACCATATATTATTCCTTCACTCAGTTATTCATCACCGTACTTTTCTTAAAAAATCACATACTCTACAATTTCAAATCCTAAACCCGAACAAAAACAAATATTCTTTTGTACCTAATAGAGATGGAAGATGAAGATAAAAAAAGAGTTTAAAATTGCTTGATTTTTATGGTTTTCCATTATGTTATAGAATACGTTGTTAGCTTTTTATTAATGGTTAGGATTTTCCATTGCGTTTTAGGATATTTTTTTGGAAATTTCAAGTTTGGAGGACATGAAATCTGACGTCTTTTTAATCGAGAATGACAATATAAGTTTTAACTTGTAGAGTTTTATCCATATAACTTATGTATCTTCTTTACAAGCTGATACATTAAATCGTTTTTGTCGTATGATAGATGGAGTATTTGAATGATGATAAAATGGACGATAAACATGATGGTTGTGATATAATGATGCACAATGTTCGATCAAATGGCTAAAAAGACATAAATATTGATTTGACGAATCATTTTACAACCGACGAAGCAAGTGCTCATTTATTAAAATTAAAATTGCTAATGTGGTTATGAAAATGGATTTTGTTATTTTTTTTCTGAACTACTTGATTTTATGTATTTGATTAGCAGAGTACATTGATTTTGTGGATAAAGGAAGGATGTGGTAGCCTCTACTTTTTTTTTGTTATTAATTTACACGGTGGCCAATAGAGGAAATTTGAAATATTTGAGGTGCTTTTAATTTTGGTGGCTAGAAGTGTATATAGGGGTATGAATAGTAGCACCCTTTCATATTAATCTTTTTAATGAATTCATTTCCTACCAAAAAGGCGCTTAATTAACATTTTCCCCCTTTTGATCTAGTTTTTTATATAATGTACATTGGATTGTGTTTTACTCCATGCATGATATACCCAAACAAAATAGTTATATAAACACAATCATTAACATATGAAGATTAAAATGAAGTGATAATTCAAATCTTACTTCATTATGAGCAAACAACAGACCAATAGCTGCAAATTGAAGATGGAAGCTGATCAAATTTTGAAAAGTCATCACTAACTTGAGAACAAAGATATAATACATAGCTCTTGCTGTTAGAACGTTTGTAATTACACAATTGTATTACAAACAGATAGCAAAAACAATCAACGTTAATCAATTATGCCACAATGGTCTCGTCAAATTGTGTTTATAACAATCACAGAAAGCGTAACTGATTTGTGCACAAGATTGAAGATAAACAAAAAGTATTCTGTTTCAGTAATGTCTAAGTCCAGAAATTTTCTGCTTTCTTGAAACAATATTGTCGTCGTATGCACCAATCGACGAAGTTGCAATTTGTTTCCCAGGATAAAATGGACTAACTCCGCTGCGTAGTGCAAGCAAATGGAGCTCTGACGAACTGAAGTTGATTACAGAAACTAGATCAGAGGATTACTTTGAAGAAGAAGAAGTAATGCAAGCAGAAAAAGTGAATTCTGTCTTGTTTTGGGCAATGTATATATAGGCAAGGAGTACCTGTTCGCATGCATTAGTAACTGCCAGAATAGGAAAGGTTGCGACCCCTTAACCACTCAGTTATTAATATGCGGACATTGAGACTTCAAATGGTTGTACTCATTCTGCTAACAGACATTCCTTTCGAATTCTGGACTGAACAGACATACCTTTAAAATTCTGAGAAAAAATATTCTCATGTTAGTGCACTAGCCCAATCAGTAACTGTCGGCCATATCCAATCAAGAGACCCCAAGAGCCCCAAGGCTCAAGGCCCTTATCTTTGACATTTTGATGTATTATTATGTCCTGGCCAAGTCCATATCCTCATATCATCCCTCTCCTTTCTATTTTACATAAGCCTATTTGGCTTCTAATATATTAGGAGAGATTGTGCTAATATTTCTATGATGTGAGACTTTAAATGTTGTTATCTCTTCTTCTTCCCTATCTCTTCTCCTTCCCACTTTCCACTTTCTTTGCTCATTCATTTCCAACAATCTCCCACATGAATGAGCAATCGATCTTAGTTTCACGAATCATTTACCGCATCGTTTAAAGTAGCACGTGGCCTTGAACTTTCCTAGTGATCACCTATTTGAATCACAGGCGAATCAGTAGACATAGACTGTCCTTGAACTGTACGCCTTTTGTGTAATTCCAAAGTAGATAACACACGATAAATGTTTCTTATAACCCTTCGTTCTCTGTATGTGTTCGTTTTTGCCTTGAACATGTCTGGTCTCATAAGTGCTTAGAGAATTTGGCCTCATAATTCTCTTTGAAGCGGCGCCTTTGCACTTACATAGGTGATGCTGTAAAGGGTATTATTTAATACCTCAAATACAGACATCATTAAAAGTATTAATACTTATCCTTATTCAACATATAATGCACTAACTTTTTATAGGAATGGTTTGTGTATAATAGTGCCATCAAGTTTCTCTTAAACTTCATTGTCCCTTTGAACCTAAATCTTGGGATCTTCAATCAACTAGGTGGGGTTTCCATTTTAGGAAAACCTTTAGTCTATAGGCGTTAGCCCCATTCCCTTCCATAAGGTTTGAACTTTCTCTCTTGGCAAGCCTTTTGTAAGTGGATCTGCTAAGTTATCTTTAGATCGAATGTAATCTATTGTGATAACCCCATTAGAGAGAATTTGTCTTATTGTTTTATGTCTACGATGAATATGCCAAGATTTACCATTGTATGGTATACCATTAGCTCTTCAAATAGCCGATTGACTATCACAATGTATACATATTGGAGGCATAGGTTTGCCCCAATTAGGAATGTCTTCCAAGAAGCTTCGAATCCATTTTGCTTCTTCTGAAGTGTTATCTAGTGCAATAAACTCAGATTCCATCGTAGATCTAGTGATACAAGTCTGTTTGGATGATTTCATGGAAATTGCTCCATTTCCTAATGTGAACACGTATCCACTTGTAGATTTTGTATCATTTGATCCAGTGATCCAATTTGCATCACTGTATCCTTCCACTATTGAAGGATAATTTGTATAGTATAGACCATAACTCTGCGTATACTTTAGATATCCTAGAACTCTGATTATCGCTTTCCAATGATGCTTACCAGGATTACTGGTAAATATACTTAGTTTGCTTACAGCGCATGCTATATTAGGCCTCGTACAGTTCATAACATACATGATACTTCCTAGTATACGAAAGTTTTCCAACTGGTAAATACCGTCACCAGTGTTCTTTACCCAATTTTGGTTCATATCTACTGGTGATTTTGCAATAGTTACATTATGTTGCTTAAATTTCTCAAGTATTTTGGTGATGTAATGCGATTGGGATAATGCATATCCCTGTGGTGTTCTCATAATTTTTACACTCGATATCACATTAGCTAGTCCTAGGTCTTTCGTATCTAATCTAGAGGATAACATATCCTTTGCAGATGTTATTATGGCCTTGTTATTGCCTAGGATCAATAGGTCATCAGCATAAAGACAAACAATGACATATCCAATATGTGTATGTTTTATGTACACACATTTATCTAATTCATTTATCGTGAATCCATTTGATAACATAGTATTATCAAACTTCTCGTGCCACTGTTTTGGAGCTTGCTTAAGGCCATAAAGTGATTTTACCAGTTTGCAAATAGAAATCCTTCAGGTTGTTTCGTATAGATTTCCTCCTCTAGTTCACCATTCAAGAGTGCAGTTTTAACATCCATTTGATGTATTTCCAAGTCCTGTATGGATGCAATTGCAATGAGCATTCTAATTGACATTATCCTCATTACAGGTGAATATGTATTGAAATAGTCCAGGTCTTCCTTTTGTCTAAATCCTTGGACTATCAAACGAGCTTTGTACTTGTCTATTGAACCATCAAGTTTCAATTTCCTTTTAAATATCCATTTATTACCTAAGGCCTTACATCCATGAGGTAAATCAACCAATTCCCATGTATGATTGGACATAATGGATTCAATCTCATTGTTGATTGCCTCCTTCCAATAAGGGGTATCGCCGAAAGACATAGCTTGTTTGTATGTCAATGGATCATCTTCTAACATGAATGTATAGAAGTCCGGTCCAAAGGTTTTTAAAGTCCTTGACCTTTTACTTTTTCTTGGTTCCTCCACTTGCTGCTCAATACTACTTTGTGAGTGTCATTTTGTTCAGAATCCTCAGTAGAGTAACGAACTTCATTTTCCCTTGGTCTCTTGGGTGCATGATTTTCAGTACCATGTTCCAAGGGAAATACATGTTCGAAAAATCTAGCATTTCTCGACTTAGTGATGGTATTTTCATGAATATCATTAATTTAAGATTTGTGTACCAAAAATCGATATGCGGCACTTTTTTATGCATATCCAATGAATACACAATCAATTGTTTTTGGTCCAATTTTGACCTTCTTTGATTTTGGTACCTCTACTTTGGCAAGACACCCCCACACTTTTAGGTATTTATAGGATGGTGGTCTGTTTTTCCAAAGTTCATGAGGAGATTTAGATATTTTCTTTCAGGGTATTTTATTTAAAATATGATTTGCCAAAAGAATAGCTTCTCCCCAAAAGTTATCTGGCAAGCTAGAGCTAATTAGTAAGGCATTCATCATTTCTTTAAGAGTTCTATTTTTCCGTTCGATTATACGGATGGATTGAGGTGAATATGGGGCTGTAATTTGATGTATAATTCTAGGCTCAGCACAGAATTCCTCAAATGGAGACTCGTATTCTCCTCCTCTATCACTTCTTAAATATTTTATTTTCTTGTTGAGTTGATTCTCAACTTCTGCCTTATATTGTTTAAACATTTCGAATGTTTCATCCTTACTTCTAAGGAGATATACATGACAGTATCTGGTACAATCATCAATGAATGTAATAAAGTACCTTTTTCCACCTCTAGTTTGACACATTTTCAAATCGCATACATCAGTATGTGTTAACCCTAGAGGTTATGTTTCTCGTTCAACATGATGAAACGAGGTTCTTGTCAATTTTTCTTCTGCACAAACTTGACATTTATAGTTGGAATCTATATTGCATTTTGGTATAAATTCTAGATTAACTAATTTTCGCAATGTATCAAAGTTTACATAGAATGCTATATGTCAGAAGATTCAACAATATAAGAAGAAGATTCACTTTTATTCATATCAGTACGTGGTACAATAGTGGTTACATTTGCTTTAAATAAACCATCACAAACATAACCTCTTCCAACATACACTCCAATCTTGGAAAGAACAAATTTATCAGCTTCAAAGATCAATTTGAAGCCATGCTTGCTCAGCAATGATCCTGAAATCAGGTTCTTGCTAATTTCTGGAACATGGTGAACATCATTTAAAGTTAGTTCCTTTGTAGAAGTCAATTTCAACACAACTTTTCATTTGCCTTCGACCTTTGAAGTGGAAGAATTGCCCATAAAAAGTTGTTCGACATCATTTGCAGTTTTATAGGTTGTAAACATCCACTTGTTAGCACATATGTGTCGAGTGGCTCCAGTCTCTACAAACAATTCCTTTGAGTTACCAACAAGGTTGCATTCTGATATTACTGCACATAAATCAAGATCAGAATGCCTTTCGAAACATCAGCCGTATTTGCTTCTAACCTTTTCTTTTTAGGTGCACGAAATTCAGTTGATTTGTGCCCCTTCTTTCTACAGTTGTGGCAAGAACCCAGAAATTTCTTTGACTTCTTAGGAGCATTCTCCCTTTTTATTTTGTTAGTCTTGTCTGACTCAACAACATTTGCAATGGCAGCGATATTATGAGAAATCTTTTTCTCAGAATTTCAGTTATCTTCCTCAATGCGTAGCCGAACTATAAGACCTTCCATTGTCATTTCCTTATGCTTGTGCTTAAGGTAATTTTTGAAGTCCTTCCAAGAATGAGGCAATTATTCAATAGTTGCAGCAACTTGAAAAATCTAGCTAAGAGTCATCTTTGCATCTTCTAATTGACGGATGATAAGTTGTAGTTCTTGAGCTTGACTTATCACCATCTTTGAGTCAACCTTTTTGAAGTCCAGAAATTTTTAAGTAATGAATTTCTACATGCCTGCATCTTCAGTTTTGTACTTCTTTTCCAGAGCCAACCAGAGTTGTTTGGACGTTGCAAAAGTACAATAGACATTGTAGAGGTTATCATCCAGAACATTCATAATATAGTTTTTGCACATGAAATATGAGTTTGTCCAGATATTAAGTGCCTCTACTTTAGTAGCGTCAGGTTCGAGTTCGTCTGCCACACGAGCCTCTTCAGTCAGAAACTTGGCAAGGCTTAATGTTGTTAAATAAAACAACATTTTCTGTTGCCAGCACTTGAAATTGATTCCGTTGAACTTCTCTGGCCTTTCGCCATGAGATAGAGCCATTGTTGGAAGCACAGGCGCTGGCTGAGCAGTTGTCACCGTCTGAATCGGTGCAGGATCAGCGTTGCTGTTTTTCGTCATCTGCAACAAAAATTGTTTTAAGATTGTTAGAAAGTTTGTAATTACACAATTGTATTACAAACAGACAGCAACAATCTACGTTAATCAATTATGCCATAATTTTTGTGTCAAACTGTGTTTACAATAATCACAGAAAACACAACCGATTTGTGCACAAGATTGAAGATAAACAGAAAGTATCCTGTTTCAGTAATGTCCGAGTCTAGAAATATTCCATTTCCTTGAAACAATATTGCCGTCGTATGCACCAATCGCTGAAGTTTCAATTTGTTTCCCAGGATAAAACGGACCAACTCCGCTGTGTAGTGCCAGCAAACGGAGCTCTGATGAACTAAAGTTGATTACAAAAACTAGATCAGAGGATTACATTGAAGAAGAAGAAGTAACGCAAGCAGAAAAAGTGAATTATGTCTTGTTTTGGGCAGTGTATGTATAGGCAAGGAGGAGTGTCTGTTCGCATGCATTAGTAACCATCAGAATAGGAAAGGTTGTGACCCTTTAACCACCCGGTTATTAATATGAGGACGTTGAGAATTCAAACGGTTGTACCCATTCAGCTAACAGACATTCCTTTCGAATTCTGGACTGAACGGACACACCTTTAAAATTCTGAGAAAAAATATTCTCATGTTAGTGCATGTTTGCGAACAAATTATACAATTGTAAACAACTGTAAAATCCGTTCGTCTTTCCTAAACAACAAGGATCGTTGTAGAGGGTGTCGAACTCTGGGACCAAATTATTTTATTAATAAATCCAATCAAGTTATCCCTAACTTTTGATTGGTTGAAAACAAAGAAAATAGCAGAAATTAAATAAAAGAGAGTTTTAACAATAAGTGAAAGCAATTAGGGGATAATGACATAGATCAGATTCATAATCATCAATAGCCAAAAGATTAACCAGATCTAATACATGTTTCTGTCACAAACATGAATCAACGATTATTGGTTTTTAGAAACAAATATGTAAATCACGACAAGCATAGCCTATGCAGGAGCTCAGCTCTACAACCATAGGCTGTCAGGACAGATTCACTATTTTATTTCTAAAACCCTAAATATTAAATCTAAATCTGATAAGTGTTAGATCGAACTCGAATATACTCTGTGAAGGAGCACAGCTCTTAAACGACACAGGGTATGAAGGTTCAGATCTAACCCTTAGTTCATATCTAGATCTACATACATGAAGTTCAAATCTTTTGGCTATACGATTCATATTGAATCATATCTAATAGCGTCATCACCCCTAATCAAAGAGGATTAGCTAGACATAGCTAAAAAAAAAGAAAAAAGAAAATAACAGACATGAACATAAATAAAATGCAAATAAAAACTAAATAGAAGAGAGAAAGAAGAGTTTTATTCCAAGCAAAGGATTACAGAATAAAACTAAGTATGTTTTTACATGAATGAGATACAAGGTATTTATAGCTGATATGACAAAGACTACTTGGCAAATTCCACAATGTGGGACTAAAGAATTAGCCCAAATAACACATAAGCTAGTGTGAACGGGGTTGTAGAGTAAGAGGCCTTGTAAGTGAGCCAGTGTGAACGCGTGCAGTGCATGAATGAGAAGCCTTGCAAAGAGCTAATGTGAACGCTACATGAGTGAAATGGTCTGCAATTGAGCCAATGTGAACACAATATGAGTCTTTAGTGAGCCAAATCTACCCAACTGAACTCTATTTGCAACCTTTCTTCAAGCTTTAAACTCTTCAAGCTTTAGTAATTTTAACTTCACTCTTTTTCAGCAAATTCTTCATGCTTTATTCATCAAATGCTCTAAACCATGATTCTTGTCAACAATCTGAAAACACAGCTATAAATACACAATATCAATTATTTAAAAGATAAAATAAGATAAATATGCGGATAAAATATACACATTTACGTGTATATCAAATACCCCCACACTTATCTTTTTATTCGTCCTCAAATAAACTAAACTAAGATATGTCACACTTTCGTAGGAAACACGATTGCGTTTAGCGTATGCAACAAGCCGTTAAACCTCTGGGTGTCCCCAGTAGGACGAGTGTTGTCTCGTGAGGGTTTTCAGCGGATACTACCCACAAAATCCTAAGCGTCTTATGTACGCGGATTAATCAAACAATATATTTAATGTAACACCCCACGCCCGCTATGGTCACTCACTAAGGGAATGCCATAGCATCGGTGGAGTATTTTAGTGAATATAGAACAGAAAAATTACAACAAGACAGATATAATTAGTACTTGAAATTTAAAAATATCATCTCACAACAGCGGAAATAAACATGTCTGGTTACATCATAAAACCACGATAAAAGTCAAGTACAATATCCATCAAAATAAAGAAGTACATAATCCCACTCTCTCATACAATAGCCATAACAAAAGAAAAGATAACTGGATAACTGGAGCTTTACATCTACCCAAGCTCCTAAAGACTGGAACAGCAATCCGATCAAGCTCTACTACCGCTAGGATCCACGGTAGGACCTGAGTGTTGGGGAAAAGATAAAAACAACGGGGTCAGACATAAGTCTGAGTGAGTCCTATAACTTTAACAATACAATCATTAAAGTAACCAGAGAAGACATAAACTTGACCTACGGTAATATCTGGGGATGAATGGCTACACTAAGCAGCTTGGTAGACTTAGGATAAACTAAGATAACCGTCAGGACGCATCTACCCACTCAAGGATAATTACTAACTGCACCACACCAGTCATTCCCACTTAAAGGTTGATCCCTTCCAAGGACTTAGAAAATTTCCCCAGTAGTCTCGTGTACCCCTAGCCCACTACATAGGTGCCGTCTGCCCCTATCTCCACTAGGTGTACTCAGTAATTCTTACCCAGTAGTTTCGTGTACCCCTACATAGGTGCCGTCTGCCCCTATCTTTATTAGGTGTACCCACTACTCCCCAAGCGATCGGCTCCCTACCGTAGATACCCGTGCTGGTCCCACAGTGGGGTGTATCACTCCCCTAAAGTGGCTACCCAATACTAACGGTGCACGGCTTTATATCTACACGATGCAACAACGGCTTATCTACCAGCCCGGGCCCACACACGCATATGAAACCCGTTGGACTTGCGTTGCCACCGCTAACCCGTTTTGGCCTCTTATAATCAAGCCCAATATGCGTGTCCCGTCACTCGACATGGGTCGAGCCCACAAAGATACGTTTGGGATATTGGTTGAAATGGGCCCCCAACAAGCTACCCACCTAAGCTTGTCATATATCTAGTGTATCCCACTTAACCCTTTAATCATGTTTAATTACATGTTTCCACTTGGTTAAGTATTCTAATCGTATTTTCTATTGCCACCCAAGGCAACCCACTAGATTCCACATGCCACCCAAGGCAACCACAAAATTTCCACATGCCACCCAAGGCACCCACTTAACCCCTCATGTCCCACTACATGCTAATATGGTTAAGTGTTTCTTAATTAATTAAGACCGTGATCCCCCATAAAGACCTCCCACATTAGACTGGCTGTTATGACCGCCTGGTTAAGCCGGTAGAGTCCGGGCAGTTTTACGTCATAACAGAGCCTAACCTCGTGTCTTTACCTTAATCACGTATTTAATTTATGGCTAAGACCTCTCACATTGGGCTGACATTTGTAGCAACTGGTTAAGCCGGTCGGGTCCGGGCAGTTTTACACTACAAATGAGTCCAACCTCGTGTCTTAGTCGATTAATTACACCTAATTAATCACCCCCATATTAATTATCCCTAATTAATATCAAGTTTTCCATAACATGGGTAGACCTAACTCAATAGGTAAATTCCCATGGGGTAGACCTAACTCAATAGGTAAATTCCCACTTATGGTAATTTATTTTTATGGTATGCTTAATCATACCCAATCATACATTTATTAACATATTTACCAACCCCATCGTTCCCCACGTAAATCGTTCTCATTTCATGACATAAATAAGGGGAAGATCATCACAAATATCATGGGTTTAGCATACAACTTTGTCATGGGTTAAGAGGATGTCAACTTGCATATATGAGCATATATTAACCCAACTACATATAACCCAACTTGCATATTATCATACACATGATTTGCATAACATGTTGCATATGAGCTTGCATATTATCATACACATATCTTGCATAACATGTTGAACTTGCATATAGGCATTCTCATAACTTGCATAACATGTTAAACATGCATTTAAGCATACACATAACTTGCATAAGCATTCACATACTTGCATAAGCATCCACATACTTGCATAAGCATTCACATACTTGCATAAACATGCATAACTTGCATATCATGTCATTTAAGCATATACATATCTTGCATAAACATTCATATACTCGCATAAGCATGCATAACTTGCATATCACATAAATCTTGCATTTAAACATATACATGACTTGCATAAGCATCCATATACTTGCATAAGCATGCATAACTTGCATATCACATTAAACTTGCATTTAAACATATACTTAACTTGCATAACTCACTTTGTTAAACATGCATAATTCCACTCATTAAATATGCATAAATCCACTTGTTAAACATGCATATACCAACTTGTTAAACATGCATAAATCAACTTATTAAGCATGCATAAACCAACTTATCAAACATGCATAAACATAGAACAACATAGAGTAACATATCATTATACATGATTCAAACTCACTAATCCACATTTAAGACCATAAGTCTCATTACACCCAATCTACTTACTTTAACAATTGATGTTAAAGTGATAGAAACTCACTAAACCCAAAATTAACCAACTTATGAAGAGGAATTAGTTGCTAATTATGAAGATGGTGATGATTAGAGAATGATATGAGAGGGATTAGCTTGAAACTTCCTTCTTAGATTAATGGAGACTCCTTCTAGGATTTAATTTGGTGGCATGAGGCCTTCATTTCTATTTTTAGTATGGATTAAGGTAGGTTTAGGGTGTATTTATAGATTAAGAGAGTGTTTTAGGCCCTTAGATTAACCCTAGATTAATTTAGGTCCGTTAGATTTAGGAAATCTCTAGAACCCAGCCCAGCCCTAGCCAGAAAACCAGATCTGGTGCACCCAAACTTCTGGCTCGAGTCGCCGTGTCGACAGGCAAGTCGACAGGCAAGTCGACACCCCTGTCGACAGGCCTGTCGACAGCCCTGTCGACATGCTTAGGGCGGGAATCTTCCCGCCTGGCCCCGCTGGTTCTAATTTAAAATCTGAATTTAAGTTTCCAAATCTGTTTTTAGCTCTAATTTTTCTGCAAACTTCTTTGGGCCATAACCGGGCCATACGGACTCCGATTCTCGAAAACTCGGACTCTATTTCGCGTATTTTTCCGAGACGAACGCAATAACGCAGCCCGTTACCCCCAATTCCCACGTCTGAGATTATTTATCCTGTAATTAGTGAATTTTAGTATTAACTAAAATTCGGGGTGTTACATTTAAGGTCTTTCACATTCCAAGGATTTTACCTAACTTCAATAATAACGGTTTAGCCCCAAATTGTCCATCCCATAATTAGTGCAAAAATGAACAAAAATTTTCAAGCTGAATCGTAATTCCTTGATAATACTGTAATTGTCTTGAAGGTTAAGAGCATGGTGTCAACCAAAGTTCTACACATCGACAACGTGCACCCAATCATTTCTTTATTCTTTTTTTTTTCTTTGTTTGAAGATTGCTCGCCTTGGCCTATGGCCAGAAAAATTGAAACCGACTTGACTAAAAGAAAAACTAAACTACTTAGCAAAGCAAAACTCAAGGAACTAAGAAAGGAAAGAACTAGACTAAAAGGTTTTTTTTTTATTTTGTTAAATTGCGTCCAAACTAAGCTAAAATTAAAAAACTAAACAAATAAAGGACTAAAAATAAAACCTAGACTCTAAACAAAAAGACAACTACGAACTGGGCTAATTAGGTCAACCGAAGAAAAGGGCGTCCTCACGTCCATGAAGAAACACTCTTCCCAATGCCACAAAAATAAAAATAAACTCAGATCCTTTCTCAGTCAAAATAAAATAAACACAGACCACTCAAATAAATTCCCAATTCGAACGGATAAATTAAAATCGCACCCCTTTGTTTTTGAGTTCAGTTTGATTTAGCAAATCACAGATCGAAGTTTTCTATGGGTTCTTAATTAGTCATAGTTTGGATTTGGAATCGGATGTTTGCCCGATTACGGTTTGAACGTGAAGATGGTTCGTGAGATGGGATTCGCAGGGTTTCGTGATGAGGTTTTATTGAAGGTCAAAGTTGCGATCTTTGGTGGTGAAGCTATTGGAGAGGTAGTTGCTGATGTCGAGGTGATGCTGGGTTTTGGGGCAGGCGAAGTGAAGTCTCGGTTTTGGATTGGGTTCGTGCGCACCGTTTGGAGATGGCAACAGGGGGTAGGCTGAAGAAGCTAATGTGTTTTGCACTGGAAAGTTTGTGCGAGACTGTGTTGACAGGGAGGAGTGAAGGTGGTTTTGTGATGGACATTGTTTAGAGAAGATGGCTAAGGGTCTGATGGGTTGATGGTGGAGGAAATTGTTTGAACTTGTTTGTTGTTTGGCAACTGTGTAGGTGGTATGGGATTGACTAATTTTGATCGCTGGTGAGGTTTTGTACTTTACTGTGTGAGATTTGTGGATTGGTTGTTTGATTGTCGGTGGACGAGGTTAATGTGTTTGTTGGATTTGAGGGGGTTGAGGATGGAACAATATGGTAGTGAAGATGATTGTCGGATCAGCGTGATGAAGGTTGACGGATGAACTCAGGTAGTTTCTATTCCGCAGCGTCGTATGTGATGGATTAGTGGTATGGTAGGTGATCGGGGAAATTATTGTTGCTTGGTTAAGGGTGAGCAGGGTAATGGGACTGCTGTGGTGTTGTTATAGCAGAACTTATGTATAGGATTGAGGAATTACGATCAGGGATTGGTGTGTATGTAGAGAGAAAGAAAAAATAAAAGGAAAACAAGTTTTTGCTTTGTTTTTTTTTTTAAAAAAATATTGCTGTAAAAGGAAAAGTATAAAAATTGGAAAGAAATTAGAAGGAAAAGGAACGGGAGATCACGAAAAAAAAATTTGGAAAGAGATTGAAAATTTGGACAATTTTTTTTTCTCTTATTCAGAAGATTACGGTACCAATTTTTCAATACCCAATCAGCCAAGCAAGATTTTTCTGCTATATAAGAAGAAAAACAATAGGGAAAAAAATATTTTTATGTTTTTTTTTAAAAAAAATATAACCCGAAGGATTTACTGATAAAAAATTATTTTGGTCCCCGGCAACGGCGCCAAAATTTGTTTGCGAACAAATTATACAATTGTAAACAACTGTAAAATTTGTTCGTCTTTCCTAAACAACAAGGATCGTTGTAGAGGGTGTCGAACTCTGGGACCAAATTATTTTATTAATAAATCCAATCAAGTTATCCCTAACTTTTGATTGGTTGAAAACAAAGAAAATAGCAGAAATTAAATAAAAGAGAGTTTTAACAATAAGTGAAAGCAATTAGGGGATAATGACATAGATCAGATTCATAATCATCAATAGCCAAAAGATTAACCAGATCTAATACATGTTTCTGTCACAAACATGAATCAACGATAATAGGTTTTTAGAAACAAATATGTAAATAACGACAAGCATAGCCTATGCAGGAGCACAGCTCTACAACCATAGGCTGTCAGGACAGATTCACTATTTTATTTCTAAAACCCTAAATATTAAATCTAAATCTGATAAGTGTTAGATCGAACTCGAATATACCCTGTGAAGGAGCACAGCTCTTAAACGACACAGGGTATGAAGGTTCAGATCTAACCCTTAGTTCATATCTAGATCTACATACATGAAGTTCAAATCTTTTGGCTATGCGATTCATATTGAATCATATCTATTAGCGTCATCACCCCCTAATCAAAGAGGATTAGCTAGACATAGCTAAAAAAAAAGAAAAAAAGAAAAGAAAATAACAGACATGAACATAAATAAAATGCAAATAAAAACTAAATAGAAGAGAGAAAGAAGAGTTTTATTCCAAGCAAAGGATTACAGAATAAAACTAAGTGTGTTTTTACATGAATGAGATACAAGGTATTTATAGCTGATATGACAAAGACTACTTGGAAAATTCCACAATGTGGGACTAAAGAATTAGCCCAAATAACACATAAGCTAGTGTGAACGGGGTTGTAGAGTAAGAGGCCTTGTAAGTGAGCCAGTGTGAACGCGTGCAGTGCATGAATGAGAAGCCTTGCAAAGGAGCTAATGTGAACGCTACATGAGTGAAATGGTCTGCAATTGAGCCAATGTGAACACAATATGAGTCTTTAGTGAGCCAAATCTACCCAACTGAACTCTATTTGCAACCGTTCTTCAAGCTTTAAACTCTTCAAGCTTTAGTAATTTTAACTTCACTCTTTTTCAGCAAATTCTTCATGCTTTATTCATCAAATGCTCTAAACCATGATTCTTGTCAACAATCTGAAAACACAGCTATAAATACACAATATCAATTATTTAAAAGATAAAATAAGATAAATATGCGGATAAAATATACACATTTACGTGTATATCAAATACCCCCACACTTATCTTTTTATTCGTCCGCGAATAAACTAAACTAAGATATGTCACACTTTCGTAGGAAACACGATTGCATTTCGCGTATGCAACAAGCAGTTAAACCTCTGGGTGTCCCCAGTAGGACGAGTGTTGTCTCGTGAGGGTTTTCAGCGGATACTACCCACAAAATCCTATGCGTCTTATGTACGCGGATTAATCAAACAATATATTTAAGGTCTTTCACATTCCAAGGATTTTACCTAACTTCAATAATAACGGTTTAGCCCCAAATTGTCCATCCCATAATTAGTGCAAAAATGAACAAAAATTTTCAAGCTGAATCGTAATTCCTTGATAATACTGTAATTGTCTTGAAGGTTACGAGCGTGGTGTCAACCAAAGTTCTACACATCGACAACGTGCACCCAATCATTTCTTTATTCTTTTTTTCTCTTTTTTTTTATAATAATTTTGCACCAATGTAACTGTAATGTATTGGATATGAGTTATGCATAGATGAAGGAAAATTTTGCAAGTTCTAAAAATATTCTAGATAAGAGGGCAAGTGTATTAGTTGAATTTCAAGCTACAAAAGATAAAGTAATACTAAGGCACATATGAACATTTTTATTTCCTTTCATCTTGTCTACTACAATCCTCACTTCCAAGTACAGTAGAATGGATGTGGATGGAATGGAATTGACTGCTTTTATAGTCAAGAATGATGAATGACTATTTTATTCAGAGAGACTCTCTCTTTATTTCTTTTTTTTCTCTTTTCTTTTTTTCCTTTTTTTCTCTTTTTTTTTCTTTTTTTCACGATGAATGAAGAATGGAGATGGAATGGAATGATACTGTACATTATTTCATTTGATTCCTCCTCTTCTAAGCCAACACTTCATGAAAGGAAAGTTTTATGCCCTAGTTACTCTACTTCTATAACCTTAATTCAACACACAAGTCTGGATTGACGTTATACAAAAAGCTGAAAGGAATGATAAGCAAAGTTTCGTAAGATAGATAACCCATATAAAATAAGATGTGGTATATGGTTATCCTACCTTAAAACAAGTACGGAGTGGGTGGTGTAATATTGGTATAAAAAGTGACGTTTTTGACCTTTAAACAAAGGTTCTTGAGTATACCAATATAAGATAAACTTGTCGAAACATGGATGTAAATCGACTAAAACTTGGGCTTGAATAATGTGGGGGATCGAAGAAGAACGCTACAATGAGTCATTTCTCCTTAATTGGGCCAAGTGGATTTTAGAACTTACAATTTTGAAAATTTGAGCGGAAAAGAAAATATTATGCATGAAAACGAACTCAAAAAATCCAATCAAATGTAAGTGCAAAATCATTATTATTTGATTTTTTTTTGATTATTTTTACTTGCACATTCTAACATGTATAACAAAGGTTGACACGCTTACTCCAGAACACGACTAACGTCTGCTCAGTCTCAAGCTAGCATCTTAAAAATACACATTACGATTCAATGAATAAATAATGTTCATTCCGATCACCCAACAATTCAATTTATCAAACAAGAACCAAGGTGTTATTTATGAATTTAAGTTAATCCTTGTTCAATGAATGACCTAGTTCATAAAATTTGATTGCTGATGTAATGTAAATTCCCCCCACACTTGAGTGTGACTGTGTACTCACAGTTATTAATCATACATATCTTAGTGAAAGGGAAATAAAATAAGAGGGTCAGCACGGCTTACCGGATGTGTGTGCAGAAAATACGCAGTCATCGAATAGATGAACCGGTCCACAATGGACCAATGGATCAGCCTCATTAAGCTTATGAGACACAGCTGAAGCACAGAAAACCAAATCATAAAGGATTGTATATTACGTGACAGATTTGGAAAAACAAATTTCGTTTTTTCAAAAGTTTGAGTTGCTAGTTTTAAAAGCTTGAGCTTACAATTGATCCTGAAATCGAATTGAATTTTTATAGCAACAAAAGAGAGGTCATCGAGCTGGGGTTCACAAAAGTTTCAAAAACAAAGTTTGACTTGTTCAGATGATGTATAAATTGAGAGGCATGTGCATCGTTCTCACCCCCACACTTGTTTTGAGAAATATTGTTCATTTTTGCTTTGGTACTTGAAATTTTGTTCACTAAAGGTTCATTCATAAACCTAAAATCAAAACCAAACAAATGAATTTTCATTAAATTTCAAAATCGTATTTTCTCAAAAACAGTGTTATTCCAGAAAGAGCTCATATACTGCAGAAATTTATCATTGAAAAACAAGTGATCATAGTGAGGTTCAGTTGAAACAATCAGGTCGCAAGGAGTTTCAACAATTTCAGAAAAATCGTCATCATGTTTGAGATCACATTCAATAATCCCATTGTTTTCAACCTCAAGAATTTCAAAGTTTTCAAATGTTTCATTTTCAATTTCAGACCCAACAACATCATCGTCAATCAGTTTAAGAAGTTTTCGCTCATCAAAATCGTCCTCACATAAACAGTTGTTAACAACTTTATCATTTTTGTCATATTGATAATCTAAAGTTGCTAAATTTTCAAAATTTTCATAATTTGAGAGAGGAAGATCGAATAGAAGATTGACGTCTTTGTTTTCAAAAGAATTTAAATTCAAATCAATCACAGAGCTTTCAACAACTTCATTGAGATTTTCATCGATTTCAAAAGTAGTCAGTTGAAAATCATTAATTGTGGGCAAAGGTGGATTATCGTTCGATTTGTCACACATTTGGATTTGATTTTGTTTCTCACGAAACTTCAAGTAGTCGTCAATTTCATTTGTTTGCTCAACAAAATCAAATTTATATTTATTTACACGAGAATTTTCAAGTTGAAATTGTTGAGAACAAAAGTTTTCACTAGCACCACAATTGAAATTATTCCCATTGCCAAAATCATTTGAAAAATGATTTACATTTCCATTTTGAATTTGAAATTCATTTTGGAGTTCAAAACTGAATTGACAAAGGTTATAATCAAAATCTTTGGAATTTGAAGGTGAAATCGGATTTTGATTATTTCGAAAACTTTCACTTGAATTGTTGCACATGTATGAATTACACCATTCATTTATTTCTTGATTTTGTTGTATGCTCAATTCAAGTAAAGATTCAATACGTGTTTCATGAGTTGAGGGTTGATCATCATTTTGAAAATTTGGTGGTTTACAATCAGGAGTATTTTGAAAATTTTGGAAAGTCGGTGGCATAAAATCCAAATTGTTTGTACAAAAGTTGTTATTAAAATATCCATATGAATTTGGTGTAAAATTATATGGATTATATTGATTTTCACAACTATCGTAAAATCCGTCGGAAAAAGGGAATTGGGACATTTTCAAGAAGCTTCTAAAAAAAATTGTTAAAATTAACAAATTCGGATTATATGAATACAAGTCTGGGCCAGGTTCGGACAGGGATTATCAGTATGCCACGAATCACCGTAGAAACACAACTGAAGGTTTAAGAACCTTTTTGAGTTCTAGACTCTACCGTTCCTTAGACACCTCAGAGAGTATCAATCCTAATTGTCAATTTAATGAATATTTTGTCATATGAGCTCTGGGGAATCCTCAATTTGATTTCAAAAATAATTTAGTCCACATTTATTTTAAAATTTCCAACCACACATCAACAATCAAAATAATCAATCACAGACAGTTAAAGAAAGATAAATTGCAGAAATAAATTTTTTACAAGCAAGCCGCTGCCCTGTAGAAGATTTTTACAAGCAATGTCTATTTTTTTTATTTGCATCAGCGGTCCCTGTAGAGATAGAAAATACTCACCTTGATTGGCAGTCCGTCCAGTGTAGTTGAGTCGCGCTAGCGCGTTCACACCCCACTTGGTGTGCAACCGCTCCAACAATTCAAATTCTTCTACTTGCAAATTACTTGACCTTTGAATCCTTGTTTGCTTTGCTTGAATTCTTTCTTGATCTTTTGACTTGATTTTTCCCCCTTTTTTATTTGAGCAACCTGAGACAAGTAGACAAAGAAATGACAAGTTTATACAAAAGTAATTTAAAAGAAAACAGACCAATGAGAACCAAAAGTTAAACCAATTTTTTTTTTTTTTTGAAATAAACAACAAATACAAACTAACTTAACAAAAAAAACTCAAACTCGGAAGACACAACTCAATCAGGCGGGCGCAACAATGTTTAGCACAAAAGACCCACGCACCCTTCTCTCACTTTAAACAAATACACCTCACCTTATATACCAGGAAAGGAAACAAATATACCCTTGAAATAAACTTCACCCTCAATAAAAGAGGATAGCTAGTCCCCCAAATTTCTTACCCAAAATAAAAACTCATGCGTTCCCTTTCTTGTCTCAGGAACTAAAATGACACCTTTTTTTTAAATTCGAAATTGAACAAGAAGTATTGATCTGCTCGAAGGGGGGTAAGGTGTTCGGATCTTCAAAAATGGAGCGGTGCGATCTGGTTTTTCCGATTTGCAGTGTGAAGACGGTTTGGTGAGCTCGACAGGTTTTCGTGGTTTTGGATTACGGATGAGGGTATGGAGATGCAGGGATTTGCTTTGGTGGAGTGCCTTTGTATTTGGTTTTGGTACGTGGAACTCGTAGCAGGGAAAGTGATTTGTGGGTGGTTGGTAGATGAGATGAAGGGGATGTAGAGATGATAGTGGTGAATGGTGGAAGGAGGTTTTGCAATGGAAAGAGAGGATTGATTTATAGAGGGTTGTGAAGAGGAGTAAATATAAGGCAGACAAGAACAAAAAATTATAGAGGGAAGGCAAGAAAATGGAAAGCAATTAATTAGTTTATTTATTGATTATTTGTAAAGAAAGGAAAGAGTTGTGGAGAAAAGTTGGAAAGAAATAAAAGAGAAAAAGAAAAAAAGACTTTTTATTTATTTATTTTTGAAAAGAACAGAAAATTAGATGAAGGCGGAAGGAAATTAATGAGATGAAGGTGGAAGGAAATTAATGAAATGAAACAGGAAAGAATTTGAAAACACAAGGCAAGTGCAATAAATTTTTTTTTAACAAGAAATAAACACGATAAAAAAAACCACAAACACAAATACACACAAAATCAAAAATGAAAAAAAATGAACAAAGCAAACACACATTTTTTTTCTTTTTTTTTTCAAGTAGAACACAAATGAGAGAAGATGTAGAGAAAGGAAGGATGGTAAGAGGCAGATGAAATTTGGATTAGAATTAAGACAGAGAAGTTATGGCTGAAGAAAACAAGAGTGGAAAGATATGAACAAAAAGGAAAGTAATAATGTGTTTTTTTTTGTAAGAATTGTAGATAGGAAAAAAAATGAAAGAAAGGAAAGAAGTAATGAAAGAAAGAGAAGAAAAGAAATAAATGAGAGAAAGATAAAGGGAAAGAAATAAAGGAGGGAGTAAAAGGAAAGCAATAAAAAAATTATTTTATTTAAAAAAAAAAACAAAAAGAAAATCACAAATGGAAACACCAAAAACAAATGATGCACAAAACACAAACAAAAGCTATTTTTTTTAATAATAATAAAAAAACTATGAGAACGAAGATCACAAACAACAAACACACAAATGCAAGTGAACAAGAAGAAGCTAACAAACAACAAAATGAAATAACATTTTTTTTTTAAAGAAATAGGAACAACAAAAAAGAAAATTAATTCGAAGAATAAAATCAAAATTAAATTCAGTTCCCCGGCAACGGCGCCAAAATTTGTTTGCGAACAAATTATACAATTGTAAACAACTGTAAAATTCGTTCGTCTTTCCTAAACAACAAGGATCATTGTAGAGGGTGTCGAACTCTGGTACCAAATTATTTTATTAATAAATCCAATCAAGTTATCCCTAACTTTTGATTGGTTGAAAACAAAGAAAATAGCAGAAATTAAATAAAAGAGAGTTTTAACAATAAGTGAAAGCAATTAGGGGATAATGACATAGATCAGATTCATAATCATCAATAGCCAAAAGATTAACCAGATCTAATACATGTTTCTGTCACAAACATGAATCAACGATAATAGGTTTTAAGAAACAAATATGTAAATAACGACAAGCATAGCCTATGCAGGAGCTCAGCTCTACAACCATAGGCTGTCAGGACAGATTCACTATTTTATTTCTAAAACCCTAAATATTAAATCTAAATCTGATAAGTGTTAGATCGAACTCGAATATACCCTGTGAAGGAGCACAGCACTTAAACGACACAGGGTATGAAGGTTCAGATCTAACCCTTAGTTCATATCTAGATCTACATACATTAAGTTCAAATCTTTTGGCTATGCGATTCATATTGAATCATATCTATTAGCGTCATCACCCCCTAATCAAAGAGGATTAGCTAGACATAGCTAAAAGAAAAAAAAGAAAAAAGAAAATAACAGACATGAACATAAATAAAATGCAAATAAAAACTAAATAGAAGAGAGAAAGAAGAGTTTTATTCCAAGCAAAGGATTACAGAATAAAACTAAGTGTGTTTTTACATGAATGATATACAAGGTATTTATAGCTGATATGACAAAGACTACTTGGCAAATTCCATAATGTGGGACTAAAGAATTAGCCCAAATAACACATAAGCTAGTGTGAACGGGGTTGTAGAGTAAGAGGCCTTGTAAGTGAGCCAGTGTGAACGCGTGCAGTGCATGAATGAGAAGCCTTGTAAAGGAGCTAATGTGAACGCTACATGAGTGAAATGGTCTGCAATTGAGCCAATGTGAACACAATATGAGTCTTTCGTGAGCCAAGTCTACCCAACTGAACTCTATTTGCAACCGTTCTTCAAGCTTTAGTAATTTTAACTTCACTCTTTTTCAGCAAATTCTTCATGCTTTATTCATCAAATGCTCTAAACCATGATTCTTGTCAACAATCTGAAAACACAGCTATAAATACACAATATCAATTATTTAAAAGATAAAATAAGATAAATATGCGGATAAAATATACACATTTATGTGTATATCAGTGCACTAGCCCAATCAGCAACCGTCGGCGATATCCAATCAGGAGACCCCAAGAGGCCTAAGGCCAAAGGCCCTTATCTCTGACATTTTAATGTATTATTATGTCATGGACAAGTACATATCCTCATATCATCCCTCTCCTTTCTATTTTACATAAGCCTATTTGGCTTCTAATATATTAGGAGAGATTGTGCTGATATTTCTATGATGTGGGACTTTAAATGTTGCTATCTATTCTTCTTCCCTATCTCTTCTTCTTCTTCCCACTTTCCACTTTCTTTGCTCATTCATTTCCAACACTTACTATTTGACTCATCTTAGGTTGAAATATCTCATAAGTCGTATTTAAATCATATCCATGAATTGGAAGCATTTAGCGTCAAGAATCCAATATAGGATCCCCATTGATTTTATGTTAGCAAAACAAACATCAACATTTCCATAGTGCAACGCATACTTCGCAAATGAATATAAATTCATCAAAAGGTTACTACAAATAACACATTTATATATTTCTTGTTTGTGTTGATCCGCATTGTTACATCGAGGGAATAAGTTCAGCATGATATATTTTGGACAAGTCCTCATAAAAAAGGCAGAGAACTAAAAACAAAGTTGATATTTGAAACATCGCATCCAAGCATTTGAATGTAGTATCCTTTTGCGACTATACACACAAATCAAACAACCAAACCATTTTCCATTTCTTAATGTACAAGGTGCATTTATGTTTAAACAATCTCAAAACATAAAATACAGTGAGCGCTAAAATTGATGTGGAAGACAGATAAGCAAGGAAAACAAATTCTATATGCAAGGTGGTATTTTTCAATGAAAAAGAACATCAAAACAGAAAAAAGTAGTTTTCAATTAATCATATGCTATAAGTCAGACATTGTTTGTGCTTGTATTAAAACCTCCTTGTGTGGATTCATCACCAGCCATACTTGAGTTCAAGGGTGAATCTTCTTTGAGGATACAAAGCACACTAATTTTTTTTATCAATCAGGCAAGCATTGACTTTATTATCGTACAATAAAGATTATATCTATAATTGAAATATATGAACATCATGAATGGTTTATCTATTTGTGTATATGTGTGTATTTTATTTTATTTTGTCATAAAAAAGTGTTCCTGGATGTGGTCTTCTCTTAGAGAAGTTAAAACATGTGCATGGTTCATTTTAGATTATCTACCTTCTATATGTTAGGAGACAGGGGCTTTTAGCTATTGTGAGTTTATAAAACTACATGGGTACATAGCATGGCTATCAAACTACAGCTTGACCATAGTGACAAATCAAATTCTATAAATTTTATTTAGCAGGCATCAATCGACAACGAAATCGTTTGACATTAAAAACTTGCACCAAACATTCAAAGTATTAAATGTGACGTAAATTGCAAATTATTAGGGATGGTATACGTCTAAAATTATATTCAAGATTTGCAAAGCTAAAACACAAATATTTCTGAGATAAATTAAATGTTTTATTGTTTGTAAGTTGCACACTAATGCAACAATAATATTACCTGCATGTCTCCTCATGAATGTTATATGTAAATGTGAGACTACCAATGTTAGACCAAAAAGTGGCTCTAACACCCAAATTGACTAAAATTTCGATAAAATGAGATCAAAACAGAAAAGAGACACAGGATTTATAGTGGTTCAGCGTTGAAGATCCTACGTCCACTTTATATCACTTTGTTTGATGATGTAGATGAAAATACAACAAGATATTAATCTCACTCACTTTTCATATACATTCACTCAATTATCTAAAAATACACTATATATGATGATTTGGATTGTTTGGGAGTGCCAGAATTCGGTTCTCTAAGATGCTCAATGTAACGACCCGTATTCTACGCATCATAGGATCGTAGGATATTTATTTCTTTCACAGACGAAGTCGTATGGTCATGTAACTTTGGAAGGCGACTATTGGGGCCATTTCCCATGTTCATGATTTTTCCCGATTTTTAAATGACCACTTTACCCCTAGTTGGCACTGTTTTGGCCATAACTTTTGACTGGAAAGGAATTTTGACCTGAAACCACTTCCATTAGCTTCGGATGATGGTTTCTCTTTTCGTAGAGTGGTCACATTAGCCAAACGGACTCACCGTTTGGGAGATATGGCTGAAACAAGTTTCAGATGGTGAAAAACAGCTTAATTGGGCTTAACCGGGTGATTAGCAGCTAGGCCCAGAGGAGAATTTCGGGTTTAGAGGTATAGGAGGACTGATTAGGGTTAGGTTATCACTTTCATTTCAGTTTTGAGCCGCCACAAACCTTCTTGAGACCTTAGTAATGGCTTCCATCCTCTAAAACCACCCCCAAAACATATTTTTAGTGAAGATTAAGCCTAAACTACATCAAAACAAGGCCAAATAGCAACAAAGCAAAGTTGGAGCTGCTGCTATACATAGGAATTCGACCCAAACAGAGGATATTTCAGATTTGGTGTTTTATTTTGTGGCCAAGGTGAGTGATTTGCATAGTTTTTGCACTAATTACGGTAATTAAGGGTAATTAGTGAAGATTAGCGAATTTACACACTAATAAATTCTGGAAAAATGTTTAGAAATTCTTAAATAATATTTTATGCCTCTGTTAGAAATTTGGTTCGATTTGATTAAGTTTTGTTAACCCTATGATCAGTTTTACTTAATCATGCTTAAGGGAAAATAAGGAGTTTTAGCCACTTTTGATCCATTTTGGTTCATTTGAATTGTTGTTTGGTGTTTGTGGTTGTTCTTACATGTTGCTATGACTCTATGGTATGTTTTATGATTGATTAGAATAGTTAGATTGGTCGAAAATGCCGTCGAATGGCGTAGAAAGCTCGCTGGAAAGTTGCAGAAGTGTGCAGGTTCCGAACCGGTTCAGATCGGAGTAAGGGGTCGGATCGGACTTGTGAACTGACCAAGGAAATTCAAACTGGATTGGAACTTGTCACTGGAGGAGGCTTGGCGAGAAGGAAGGCCGTTTACTTAGAGTTGGAGTGGACAAGGGGATCGGATCGGAAGCAAACATTTGGGAGAACTAGCAAGAGGGAAGGCCACGCGGATCAGATGGCAAGGAGGGATCGGATCGGAATACGTGAAGAAATGAGGGAGCGGATCGGAGCACTGGAAGGAAGGACACCCGACCCGACCCGGAGGAGGACACCGACCCGACCCGAAGTGGAGTACCCGACCCGAACCGAATGGAAAGGTGACAAGGAAGGAGGACCGACCCGAACCGATGAAGGTGATGACTCCCGACCCGAACCGATGAAGGTGATGACTACCGAACCGAACCGAATTCTAGGACTGTTAATGCGCGACAACTCTTCTGAAGACCCACTCCAATTCGACCAAACCCGAGATGCAAAGGTAGTCCAAATGAGAAGTTAGAGCTTAAGATTCAAATGGGAATCAACGAGTTCGCTTCATGGTTGGGCTTTGCTGCGGGATGCGTGCCAAGGAGTTATCGACGTCTATAGCTTTGGACCACTATGGTAGGAGGTACGAAGGCGGATTCAGGGCCATTATGGCATCGGTAGAACCAAGGGCTACAACCAATGAAGTGGGTCATTGAAATGTTTGGTCATGACTCCATATGTTTAGCTTGGTCATAGCAGGGTTTCTACAAGTCGGGATTTGTCGTTGCCTCAGTTTGTCTAGTGTTCCAAAGTGGTAGATATCGTATGCTTTACGCACTGAGTGAGAGATGTGAGGATGATTGCTATGGATGATTTGTTTGCTATCATTGTGACATGCACACCCCACCCCCGTATCCTTACACTATTTATTATGGCACCTCAGAGTATTGTACGGTATGTGGTACTAACTCTTTGGTTGCAGGTCCAGGTTCAGGTATGGTTTAGTATACCTGTTATTATTCTGTTTAGATGCTTATCGCTCATACCAGGCTTTATGTCTGACCCAGAGTTTTATGTCTCCGCTTATTACTCTGGGTGCTCACACGAGCAGACTAGAGACAGGTTAGCTGGTGATGCACGGGTAGATGATCCGGAGACGAGCAGGAGGCTTCCACGTAATATACATATATAGTATTCTCCCTGTGTTGCTGAAGATCACTGCTTGGGCATTGGTGGTGTATCTTCCATTTTAGCTTTCTTTTGCTTTGGGACAGTTTGAAAGTTGTAATAAGCTGCATTCTGAATTTTCCGCTGCTATGATGTTTAGTTTTGATTTTCAGCTTATGCACTGTCTCTCCTGTTTTATGTCAAGTATGTTATTATTATATTTTGTTCGATGCGCTGTGAGACATTCTACAGGTTCCTTGATTAGTTCATTTCCTTCTTCCTTTTCCTTCTAACGAGTCGTTCCGTGCTAACTGGACGTGTGTACAGCGCACTTTTGGAGTAAATGTCGGTTGGTGCGGGGCGGGCCGTCACACTTGGTATCAGAGCTCTAGGTTGCGTAGTTAACCTAGGGAAGCTATCAAGGAGAGATAATATACGTATACGATAGAGCGTATTTGTGATTATTTTGATTTTTAAAAGCTATATATATATACTATTAGTAGTATAAGGATGAAGTCGTACTGCACTAGCACCACTATGGAGTCGTTAATCGTTTCCTTTTTCAGATTGACGATGAGCCGATATACTAGAGGTGCTGGTAGGGGAGCCAATAATGGGAATGCTGCTAACATGAGGACAATGTTTACTGACCTCATGAGAGAGATGCTTAGAGATGTACAGAGGGCAGCTCCTAATGGTAGAAATGGTGGTGGTCCAATAGTGCAGGCACCAAGAGTCGACTTCGCCAAGCTGAATAAGGATTATACTAGTCTTGGTGGGAAGTCGTTTCACGGAATGGAGTCGTCCACGGATGTTCAAGATTGGTTGGACAGTTGCGAACGTATCTTCGAGGATTTGGGTATCGAAGATGCGATGAAGAGAAAGCTAGCATCCCGTCAGCTGCAAGGGCGGGCAATGAATTGGTGGAATGCTATAAAGGCAGCTACTCCCGAAGATCAGATTACTTGGGAGCAGTTTAAAGGTCGCTTTAGCGAGAAGTTCATTCCAGCTGCTCAGAAGTCAGTGTTGTTTAAGAAATTCTTGGAGCTCAAGCAGAATGGCAGAGCTGTCTCGGAGTACATTGCTGAATTCGACACTTTGACAAAGTATGGGTTATCTCTTATTGATACTGCCGAGAAGAAGAATGAGAAATTCATAACTGGGTTAGATCAGTACTTAGGGGAAAGGCTTATTAACCACATCGATGAGAAGTTTGAGTTGATTGTGGGGAAAGCATTAAGATCAGAGAGTCTCTACCCTAAGTCGAAGACTGAGGTTGCGTCCGCAGGTGAGCCAAAGCCACAAGCAAGTGGTGAAGGCAAGGGTGGTTCCCAAAATAAGAGAAAGCAGAATCAGACTAAGGATGGCCAGAAGAAAAAGAATAAGCAAGATGTTGAGTGCTTCAGCTGTGGTAAGAAGGGCCATTATGCTAGTAATTGTCGGGCCAAGCCAGCGGATAGGAAGTGCTTCAATTGTGGCCAATTAGGACATCACAAGGACAAGTGTCCGCAACCCCCTAAAGAAAAGCAAATGGTGAAAGCATACGCTCTTAATGCTATTCCTTCTTCGTCGAATGCCCCAACAGCGGCGGAGAAGGGAAAGAATGTCGTCATTCAAGGTATGCTTTCTATTTATGATGTTCCTGTTAGAGTTTTGTTTGATACAGGAGCTTCCAGTTCTTTCATATCTAGTGACCTGGTAGATAGGTTGGGATTGGAGCCCGAGATTGTCGATAGACCTTTAGTAGTGACGAATCCGATTGGTGGTTCTACTAGCCTTAGCATGATTTGTCGTAATGTGGTCTTATCGAGTCATGGATGCATGTTTGTTTGTGATTGCTTTGTTTTGGGCTTTACTGGATTTGGCATTATTTTGGGAGTAGATTGGCTCCAAAGATACGGGGTGGTGGTAGACTGTGAGGGCTTGTTGGTGACAGCTAGAGTGGATGATGGGCGGAGGATAGTGTTTGGTGGTCTACCCAGTAAGGGGGTATTGGCTAGTTTTCTAAACTCCCTCGACATTCCGCATAGTGAGTTGTCAGGTTTGCCCGTGGTTGGCCAGTATCCGGATGTTTTTGAAGAAGTGACCGGACTTCCACCACACCGAGAGATTGAGTTTCGTATTGATTTGGTAAAGGATGCCAGGCCTATAGTGATGCCACTTCGTTGTATGGCACCAAGAGAGCAGCGAGAGCTCGAGGTGCAAGTCAGCGATCTTTTGAAGAAGGGATTTATCAGAAGGAGTGTTTCTGAATGGGGAGCACCAGTTGTGTTTGCTACCAAGGCGGATGGTTCCCTTCGTTTGTGTGTCGACTACCGCGAGTTGAATAAAGTGATGAGGAAGAACAAGTATCCTCTACCGCGGATAGATGATTTGTTCGATCAGTTGAGTGGCGCGAGAGTATTTTCTCAGTTGGATCTCGCGACAGGTTTTCATCAGCTTAGAGTGGAAGCTGAAAGTATAGCTAAAACGACATTTCGGACGCCGTCTGGATTTTATGAGTGGTTGGTCATGCCATTCGGGCTGACCAATGCCCTAGCATATTTTGTGGATCTTATGAATAGGGTATTCAGAGATCAGTTGAATAAGTTTGTCCTTGTGTTCGTTGATGATATTTTGGTCTATTCGAGGACAGAGGAAGAACACAAGGAACATTTAAGAGTAGTGATGGAGGTGTTGAGAAAACACCAATTGAAAGCAAAGTTTTCTAAGTGTCACTTCTGGAAGAGGGAAGTAAGGTTCTTGGGCCATGTTGTATCAGAGAATGGTATTGCCGTGGACCCGACAAAGGTGGCTACGGTACAGGATTGGCCTACGCCCAAGAACGCAACAGATGTAAGAAGTTTCATGGGATTAGCGGGATATTATCGTAAGTTTATCCAAGGCTTCTCTAAGATAGCAGCACCGTTGACTCAGTTGACAAAGAAGAATCAAGCTTTTGTCTGGGATGAAAGGTGAGAGAATGCATTCAAAAGTTTAAAGGACAAGTTGACAAGTGCACCAGTGTTAGTCATTCCTAAGGGGGATGAAGAGATGACGGTATATACGGACGCCTGTGGTACCGGACTGGGTGCTGTATTGATGCAAGGCGGTAGGGTTATAGCTTACGCAAGTCGGCAATTGAAACCGCACGAGAGAAGATACCCTACCCACGATTTAGAATTGGCAGCGATCGTGTTCGCGTTAAAGATGTGGAGACACTATCTCTTGGGAGAAAGATTTGAGCTGTTTACAGATCATAAGTCGTTAAAGTATCTCTTCTCTCAGAAAGATCTGAATCTCCGTCAACAGAGATGGTTAGATGTGACGGCCCGCCCCGCACCAGCCTGCATTTCCTTCGAAAGTGCGCTGTACACATGCCCGGCTAGCACGGGACGGTCGTCAGAGAAGGGAAAGAAGAGAATGAACTAATCAAGGGACCTGTGGAATGTCTCACAGCGCATGGAATAAAATATAATAATAACATACTTGACATAAAACAGGTGAGACAGTGCATAAGCTGATAACTAAAATCAACATCAATCTCAGAGCAGCGGAAATTCAAATACAGCTTATTACAACTTTCCAAATTTACTGTCTCCAAACAAAAGAAAGCTAAAGTAGAAGATACACCACCAATGCCCAAGCAGTGATCTTCAACAATACAGGGAGAATATTAGGTATATATTTTACATGGAAGCCTCCTGCTCGTCTCCGGATCATCTACCCGTGCATCACCAGCTAACCTGTCTCTAGTCTGCTCGTGTGAGCACCCAGAGTAATAAGAGGAGACATAAAACTCTGGGTCAGACATAAAGCCTGGTATGAGCGATAAGCATCTAAACAGAACAGTAACAGGTATACTAAACCATACCTGAACCTGGACCTGCAACCAAAGAGTTAGTACCACATACCGTACAATGCTCTAAGGTGCCATAATAAATAGTGTAAGAATACGGGGGTGGGGTGTGCATGTCACAATGATAGCAAACAAATCATCCATAGCAACCATCCTCACATATCTCACTCAGTGCGTAAAGCATACGACATCTACCACTTTGAAACACTAGACAAAACTGAGGCAACGACGAATCCCGACTTGTAGAAACCCTGCTATGACCAAGCCAAACACTTGGAGTCATGACCAAACATTTCAATGACCCACTTCATTGGTCATAGCCCTTGGTTCTACCGATGCCATAATGACCCTGAATCCGCCTTCGTACCTCCTACCATAGTGGTCCAAAGCTATAGACGTCGATAACTCCTTGGCACGCGTCCCGCAGCAAAGCCCAACCATGAAGCGAACTCATTGATTCCCATCTAAATCTTGAGCTCTAACTTCTCATCTGGACTTCCTTTGCATCTCGGGTTTTGATCGAATTGGAGTGGGTCTTCAGAAGAGTTGTCGCGCAGCAGCAGCTCTAGGATTCTGTTCGGTTCGGTAGTCATCACCTTCATCGGGTCGGGTCGGTAGTCCACTTCGGGTCGGGTCGGTGTCTTCCTCCGGGTCGGGTCGGTTCAGTGATTCTCCCCCTTCAGATATCGGTTCGGTCCGGGTGTCTCTGCTTGAGTTCGGTTCGGAGGTAGTTCACCCGATTCGATTCCTTCTGTTTGACTTGTTTGTCTGCTCCGATCCGTCCTGTTCCCTTTCTCCGATCCGATCTGCTCTATTGCTCCGATCCGATCTTCTGTCCACTCCAACTCTAAGCAATGGCCTTCCTTCCTGCCAAGCTCCTTCCAGTGACAAGTCCCAGTCCAGTTCGGGTTCCCTTGGCCGGTTCACTAGTCCGATCCGACCCCTTCTCCGATCCGAACCGGTTCGGGACCTGCACTTTTCTGCAATTTTCCAGCGAGCTTTCTACGCCATTCGACGACGTTTTCGACCAATTTAACTATTCTAATCAATCATATAACATACCATAGAGTCATAGCAATATGTAAGAACAACCCCAAACATCAAACAACAATCCAAATGAATCAAAATAGATCAAAAGTGGCTAAAACTTCACATTTTCCTATAATCCTTCTTAATCATGTTTAAGCATACGATTAGCAAAACACATCGAAATTAACCCAAATTTCTAACAGAGCCTTAAAACATTATTTTAGAATTTTAAGAATTTTTCCAGAATTTATTTACGTATAAATTCGCTAATCTTCACTAATTACCCTTAATCACCGTAATTAGTGCAAAAACTATGCAAATCACTCACCTTTGCCACAACTAGAACCCCAAAACTGAAATATTCTCTGATTTGGCGCTGTTCCCAATCTTATACAGCAGCTCCAACCTTGCTTTGGTGCTTTTTCTTCTTAATTTAATGTTTGCTAAGCCTAATCTTCAATTAGAAGGTGATTTTTGGGTGTTTTAGAGAGATTTAGAGAGTGTAGGCCATGACTAGGTTAAGAAGAATGAAAGTGGCGGCTGGAAAATGTCTAAAGAAATGTTTTCTAACCCTAATCAGCACCTATATCTCCCTAAACCCGAAATTCCCCTTGGGCCTAGCTGCTAATCACCCGGTTAAGCCCAATTAAGCTGTTTTTCACCATCTGAAACTTGTTTCAGCCATATCTCCCAAACGGTGAGTCCGTTTGGCTAATGTGACCACTCTACGGAAAGAGAAACCATCATCCGGAGCCAATGGATGTGGTTTCAGGTCAAAATTCCTTTCCAGTCAAAAGTTATGGCCAAAACAGTGCCAACATTGGGTAAAATGGTCATTTAAAAATCGAGAAAAACCATGAACATGGGAAATGACCCCAATAGTCGTCTCCCAAAGTTACATGACCATACGACTTCGTATGTGACAGAAATAAATATTCTACGATCCTATGATGCGTAGAATGCGGGTCGTTACACTCTCCCCCCCTTAAGAAATTTCGCCCCCGAAATTCCTTAACCCAAAACATACCAAGGATCCCGCATGCCTAACAACCACATACATCAACCAAACATGCAAAACAAGCAAAACAAACTTATCCTAGCATGCGGAAAACTAAATCGAGGTCAAAATCTTACCAGGCAAAGAGTTCTGGGTGCGACTTCCTAATGTTCTCCTCTGTCTCCCAAGTACAATCATTCTCGTCCTCGCTCCACTTTACCTTGACTAGCTTCACCGCCTTCCTTCGAAGTTGCTTCATGTCGTGCCCGACAATACGGGCCGGCTTGCGGTTCCGAACCGCCTCGGGTTCTACTTCGAAGTCCTCTAACTGATCAGGTGAAATAGTCATATCTGAGTCGTGAACGAACTTCCTTAGTTGGGAAACATGAAATACGTTCTGAACTCCCGCCATCTTCCCCGGTAAGTCAATTCTATATGCCAAATTCCCGACTAGTTCAAGAACAGGGAATGGGCCAACGAATCTTGGTGCCAGCTTGCCTCTCCTGCCAAATCGTATCACGCTCTTCAACGGAGAAATCTTGACAAACACCAAGTCGCCAACGGAGAATTTTATGTCTCTTCTTCTCTTATCAGCGTAACTCTTCTGCCTATCTTGGGCAGCCTTCATTCGTTGTTGAATGATCTTGATTTTACCTGAAGTTTCCCTCACCACATCTGGCCCAAGCATAAACTTCTCACCAGTCTCTATCCAACATGATGGTGAGTTGCACGGCCTTCCGTACAAAGCTTCAAACGGAGCCATACCGATACTGGATTGGTAGCTATTATTATATGCAAACTCTACTAGATGCAAATGGTCATCCCATGATCCACCAAAGTCCAATATACATGCTCTCAAGAGGTCTTCCAAGATACGGTTCACCCTCTCCGTCTGACCGTCGGTCTGAGGATGATATGCGGTACTGAGATGTAACTCTGACCCTAGAGCCTCTTGTAAGCTCTTCCAAAACCCACTAGTGAACAACGGGTCTCGGTCGCTCACAATGCTTTTGGGTACTCCATGAAATCTCACCACCCACTTCACATATAATTCAGCTAACTTAGCTGCCGTTCTGGTCGATTTGACTGGTATAAACCTTGCACTTTTAGTCAGTCGGTCTACAATCACCCAAATACTATCATATCCCGATCTAGTCCTTGGTAAACCATCGATGAAATCCATCGAGACTTGCTCCCATTTCCATTCGGGAATTTCTAAGGGCTGTAACAAACCACTAGGCTTCTTTTGCTCGGCTTTAACTAGCTGGCAATTCATGCATTTGGATATAAACTTCCCAACGTCTCTTTTCATTCCTTCCCAGTAGTAAGTCTGCTTCATATCTCGATACATCTTGTTACCACCGGGGTGTATAGTCAGTTTTGAGTGATGACATTCTCTAAGCACTTCATTTCTCAATCCATTGACATAGGGTACAACGAGCTTTCCATTCTTTCTAAGCCATCTATCTTGATCAAGCCCATACTTGCTCACCTCCTCATCGATACCCATCTCTAACTTGGAGATGATTTCCAATAGGTTAGGATCGTCCCTCTGACTAGAGCCGATCCGCTCAATCAAAGTGGGTCTGATCGTCAAACTTGCTAACATTTCTGGATCCAATTCGCACTTTGGTCTGAAATCAAACCCCGCGATAAACTCCAGTTGCTTCCATTCAAGGAACATAGCCCCTAAGCTGGCACGTCTCCTACTCAATGCATCAGCCACCGCATTGCCCTTTCCTGGTGTGTATGCTATGACAAAATCATAGGAAGCTAAGAACTCTAACCATCTCTGCTGACGGAGATTCAGATCTTTCTGAGAGAAGAGATACTTTAACGACTTATGATCTGTAAACAGTTCAAATCTTTCTCCCAAGAGATAGTGTCTCCACATCTTTAACGCGAACACGATCGCTGCCAATTCTAAATCATGAGTAGGGTATCTTCTCTCGTGCGGTTTCAATTGCCGACTTGCATAAGCTACAACCCTACCGCCTTGCATCAATACAGCACCCAGTCCGGTACCACAGGCATCCATGTATACCGTCATCTCTTCATCCCCCTTGGGGATGACTAACCCCAAGAAACTTCTTACATCTGTTGCATTCTTGGGCGTAGGCCAATCCTGTACCGTAGCCACCTTTGCCGGGTCCACGGCAATACCATTCTCTGATACAACATGGCCCAAGAACCTCACTTCCCTCTTCCAGAAGTGACACTTAGAAAACTTTGCTTTCAATTGGTGTTTTCTCAACACCTCCATCACTACTCTTAAATGTTCCTTGTGTTCTTCCTCTGTCCTCGAATAGACCAAAATATCATCAACGAACACAAGGAACAACTTATTCAACTGATCTCTGAATACCCTATTCATAAGATCCACGAAATACGCTGGGGCATTGGTCAGCCCGAATGGCATGACCAACCACTCATAAAACCCAGACGGCGTCCGAAATGCCGTTTTAGCTATACTCTCAGCTTCCACTCTAAGCTGATGAAAACCTGTCGCGAGATCCAACTGAGAAAATACTCTCGCGCCACTCAACTGATCACACAAATCATCTATCCGCGGTAGAGGATACTTGTTCTTCCTCGTCACTTTATTCAACTCGCGGTAGTCTACACACAAACGAAGGGAACCATCCGCCTTGGTAGCAAACACAACTGGTGCTCCCCATTCAGAAACACTCCTTCTGATAAATCCCTTCTTCAAAAGATCGCTGACTTGCACCTCGAGCTCTCGCTGCTCCCTTGGTGCCATACGACGAACTGGCATCACTATAGGCCTGGCATCCTTTACCAAATCAATACGAAACTCAATCTCTCGGTGTGGTGGAAGTCCGGTCACTTCTTCGAAAACCTCCGGATAATGGCCAACCACGGGCAAACCTGACAACTCACTATGCGGAATGTCGAGGGAGTTTAGAAAACTAGCCAATACCCCCTTACTGGGTAGACCACCAAACACTATCCTCCGCCCATCATCCGCTCTAGCCGTCACCAACAAGCCCTCACAGTCTACCACCACCCCGTATCTTTGGAGCCAATCTACTCCCAAAATAATGCCAAACCCAGTAAAGCCCAAAACAAAGCAATCACAAACAAACATGCATCCATGACTCGATAAGACCACATTACGACAAATCATGCTAAGGCTAGTCGAACCACCAATCGGGTTCGTCACTACTAAAGGTCTATCGACAATCTCGGGCTCCAATCCCAACCTATCTACCAAGTCACTAGATATGAAAGAACTGGAAGCTCCGGTATCAAACAAAACTCTAACAGGAACATCATAAACAGAAAGCATACCTTGAATGACGACATTCTTTCCCTTCTCCGCCGCTGTTGGGGCATTCGACGAAGAAGGAATAGCATTAAGAGCGTAGGCTTTCACCATTTGCTTTTCCTTAAGGGGCTGTGGACACTTGTCCTTGTGATGTCCCAATTGGCCACAATTGAAGCACTTCCTATCCGCTGGCTTGGCCCGACAATTACTAGCATAATGGCCCTTCTTACCACAGCTGAAGCACTCCACATCTTGCTTATTCTTTTTCTTCTGGCCGTCCTTAGCCTGATTCTGCTTTCTTTTATTCTGGGAGCCACCCTTGCCTCCACCACTTGCTTGTGGCTTTGGCTCATCTGCGGATGCAACCTCGGTCTTCGGCTTAGGGTAAAGACTTTCCGATCTTAACGCTTTCCCCACAATCGATTCAAACGTCTCATCGATGTGGTTAATAAGCTTTTCCCCTAAGTACTGATCCAAACCAGTTATGAATTTCTCATTCTTCTTCTCGGCAGTATCAATAAGAGATAACCCATACTTTGACAAAGTGTCGAATTCAGCAATGTACTCCGAGACAGCTCTGCCATTCTGCTTGAGCTCCAAGAATTTCTTAAACAACACTGACTTCTGAGCAGCTGGAATGAACTTCTCACTAAAGCGAGCCTTAAACTGCTCCCAAGTAATCTGATCTTCGGGAGTAGCTGCCTTTATAGCATTCCACCAATTCATTGCCCGCCCTTGCAGCTGACGGGACGCTAGCTTTCTCTTCATCGCATCTTCGATACCCAAATCCTCGAAGATACGTTCGCAACTATCCAACCAATCTTGAACATCTGTGGCCGAATCCGTTCCGTGGAACGGCTTCCCACCAAGGCTAGTATAATCCTTATTCAGCTTGGCGAAGTCGACTCTTGGCGCCTGCACTATGGGACCACCACCATTTCCACCATTGGGAGCTGCCCTCTGTACATCTCTAAGCATCTCTCTCATGAGGTCAGTAAACATCGTCCTCATGTCAGCAGCATTCCCATTATTGGCTCCCCTACCGGTACCTCTAACATATCGGCTCATCGTCAATCTGAAAAAGGAAATGATTAACGACTCCATAGTGGTGCTAGTGCAGTACGACTTCATCCTTATACTACTAATAGTATATATATATAGCTTTTAAAAACCATAGTAATCACAAATACGCTCTCTCGTATACGTATATTATCTCTCCCTGATAACTTCCCCAGGTTAACTACGCAACCTAGAGCTCTGATACCAAGTGTGACGGCCCGCCCCGCACCAACCTGCATTTCCTTCGAAAGTGCGCTGTACACATGCCCGGCTAGCACGGGACGGTCGTCAGAGAAGGGAAAGAAGAGAATGAACTAATCAAGGGACCTGTGGAATGTCTCACAGCGCATGGAATAAAATATAATAATAACATACTTGACATAAAACAGGTGAGACAGTGCATAAGCTGATAACTAAAATCAACATCAATCTCAGAGCAGCGGAAATTCAAATACAGCTTATTACAACTTTCCAAATTTACTGTCTCCAAACAAAAGAAAGCTAAAGTAGAAGATACACCACCAATGCCCAAGCAGTGATCTTCAACAATACAGGGAGAATATTAGGTATATATTTTACGTGGAAGCCTCCTGCTCGTCTCCGGATCATCTACCCGTGCATCACCAACTAACCTGTCTCTAGTCTGCTCGTGTGAGCACCCAGAGTAATAAGAGGAGACATAAAACTCTGGGTCAGACATAAAGCCTGGTATGAGCGATAAGCATCTAAACAGAACAATAACAGGTATACTAAACCATACCTGAACCTGGACCTGCAACCAAAGAGTTAGTACCACATACCGTACAATGCTCTAAGGTGCCATAATAAATAGTGTAAGAATACGGGGGTGGGGTGTGCATGTCACAATGATAGCAAACAAATCATCCATAGCAACCATCCTCACATATCTCACTCAGTGCGTAAAGCATACGACATCTACCACTTTGAAACACTAGACAAAACTGAGGCAACGACGAATCCCGACTTGTAGAAACCCTGCTATGACCAAGCCAAACACTTGGAGTCATGACCAAACATTTCAATGACCCACTTCATTGGTCGTAGCCCTTGGTTCTACCGATGCCATAATGACCCTGAATCCGCCTTCGTACCTCCTACCATAGTGGTCCAAAGCTATAGACGTCGATAACTCCTTGGCACGCGTCCCGCAGCAAAGCCCAACCATGAAGCGAACTCATTGATTCCCATCTAAATCTTGAGCTCTAACTTCTCATCTGGACTTCCTTTGCATCTCGGGTTTTGATCGAATTGGAGTGGGTCTTCAGAAGAGTTGTCGCGCAGCAGCAGCTCTAGGATTCTGTTCGGTTCGGTAGTCATCACCTTCATCGGGCCGGGTCGGTAGTCCACTTCGGGTCGAGTCGGTGTCTTCCTCCGGGTCGGGTCGGTTCAGTGATTCTCCCCCTTCAGATATCGGTTCGGTCCGGGTGTCTCTGCTTGAGTTCAGTTCGGAGGTAGTTCACCCGATCCGATTCCTTCTGTTTGACTTGTTTGTCTGCTCCGATCCGTCCTGTTCCCTTTCTCCGATCCGATCTGCTCTATTGCTCCGATCCGATCTTCTGTCCACTCCAACTCTAAGCAATGGCCTTCCTTCCTGCCAAGCTCCTTCCAGTGACAAGTCCCAGTCCAGCTCGGGTTCCCTTGGCCGGTTCACTAGTCCGATCCGACCCCTTCTCCGATCCGAACCGGTTCGGGACCTGCACTTTTCTGCAATTTTCCAGCGAGCTTTCTACGCCATTCGACGACGTTTTCGACCAATTTAACTATTCTAATCAATCATATAACATACCATAGAGTCATAGCAATATGTAAGAACAACCCCAAACATCAAACAACAATCCAAATGAATCAAAATAGATCAAAAGTGGCTAAAACTTCACATTTTCCTATAATTCTTCTTAATCATGTTTAAGCATACGATTAGCAAAACACATCGAAATTAACCCAAATTTCTAACAGAGCCTTAAACATTATTTTAGAATTTTAAGAATTTTTCCAGAATTTATTTACGTATAAATTCGCTAATCTTCACTAATTACCCTTAATCACCGTAATTAGTGCAAAAACTATGCAAATCACTCACCTTTGCCACAACTAGAACCCCAAAACTGAAATATTCTCTGATTTGGCGCTGTTCCCAATCTTATACAGCAGCTCCAACCTTGCTTTGGTGCTTTTTCTTCTTAATTTAATGTTTGCTAAGCCTAATCTTCAATTAGAAGGTGATTTTTGGGTGTTTTAGAGAGATTTAGAGAGTGGAGGCCATGACTAGGTTAAGAAGAATGAAAGTGGCGGCTGGAAAATGTCTAAAGAAATGTTTTCTAACCCTAATCAGCACCTATATCTCCCTAAACCCGAAATTCCCCTTGGGCCTAGCTGCTAATCACCCGGTTAAGCCCAATTAAGCTGTTTTTCACCATCTGAAACTTGTTTCAGCCATATCTCCCAAACGGTGAGTCCGTTTGGCTAACGTGACCACTCTACGGAAAGAGAAACCATCATCCGGAGCCAATGGAAGTGGTTTCAGGTCAAAATTCCTTTCCAGTCAAAAGTTATGGCCAAAACAGTGCCAACTAGGGGTAAAATGGTCATTTAAAAATCGAGAAAAATCATGAACATGGGAAATGACCCCAATAGTCGTCTCCCAAAGTTACATGACCATACGACTTCGTATGTGACAGAAATAAATATTCTACGATCCTATGATGCGTAGAATGCGGGTCGTTACATTAGAGTTCTTAGCTTCCTATGATTTTGACATCGCATACACACCGGGAAAGGGCAATGCGGTGGCTGATGCATTGAGTAGAAGACATGCCAGCTTAGGGGCTATGTTCCTTGAATGGAAGCAACTGGAGTTTATCACGGGGTTTGATTTCAGACCAAAGTGCGAATTGGATCCAGAAATGTTAGCAAGTTTGACGATCAGACCCACTTTGATTGAGCGGATCGGCTCTAGTCAGAGGGACGATCCTAACCTATTGGAAGTCATCTCCAAGTTAGAGATGGGTATCGATGAGGAGATGAACAAGTATGGGCTTGATCGAGATGGATGGCTTAGAAAGAATGGAAAGCTTGTTGTACCCAATGTCAATGGATTGAGAGATGAAGTGCTGAGAGAATGTCATCACTCAAAAATGACTATACACCGCGGTGGTAACAAGATGTATCGGGATATGAAGCAGACTTACTACTGGGAAGGGATGAAAAGAGACGTTGGGAAGTTTATATCCAAGTGCATGGATTGCCAGCTAGTTAAAGCCGAGCAAAAGAAGCCTAGTGGGTTGTTACAGCCATTAGAAATTCCCGAATGGAAATGGGAGCAAGTCTCGATGGACTTCATCGATGGTTTACCAAGGACTAGATCGGGACATGATAGCATTTGGGTAATTGTGGACCGATTGACTAAAAGTGCAAGGTTTATACCAGTCAAATCGACCAGAACGGTAGCTAAGTTAGCAGAATTGTATATGAAGTGGGTAGTGAGATTTCATGGAGTACCTAAAGGCATTGTGAGCGACCGAGACCCGTTGTTCACTAGTGGGTTTTGGAAGAGCTTACAAGAGGCTCTAGGGTCAGAGCTACATCTCAGTACCGCATATCATCCTCAGACCGACGGTCAGACAGAGAGGGTGAATCGTATTTTGGAAGACCTCTTGAGGGCATGTATATTGGATTTTGGTGGATCATGGGATGACCATTTGCATCTAGTAGAGTTTGCATATAATAATAGCTACCAATCCAGTATTGGTATGGCTCCGTTTGAAGCTTTGTACGGAAGACCGTGTAACTCACCATCATGTTGGATAGAGACTGGCGAGAAATTTATGCTTGGACCAGATGTGGTGAGGGAAACTTCAGATAAGATTAAGATCATTCAATAACGAATGAAAGCTGCCCAATATAGGCAGAAGAGTTATGCTGATAAGAGGAGAAGGGACTTAAAATTCTCCGTTGGCGACTTGGTGTTTGTCAAGATTTCTCCGTTGAAGAGCGTAATACGATTTGGCAGGAGAGGCAAGTTGGCACCAAGATTTGTTGGCCCATTCCCTGTTCTTGAACTAGTCGGGAATTTGGCATATAGAATTGACTTACCAGAGAAGATGGCAGGAGTTCACAACGTATTTCATGTTTCCCAACTAAGGAAGTTCGTTCACGACTCAGATATGACTATTTCACCTGATCAGTTAGAGGACTTCGAAGTAGAACCCGAGGCGGTTGGGAACCGCAAGCCGGCCCGTATTGTCGAGCACGACATGAAGCAACTTCGAAGGAAGGCGGTGAAGTTAGTCAAGGTTCAGTGGGGCGAGGATGAGAATGATTGTACTTGGGAGACAGAGGAGGACATTAGGAAGACACACCCAGAACTCTTCGCCTGGTAAGATTTTGACTTCGATTTAGTTTTCCGCATGCTAGGATAGGTTTGTTTTGCTTGTTTTACATGTTTGATTGATGTATGTGGTTGTTAGGCATGCGGGATCCTTTGTATGTCTTGGGTTAAGGAATTTCCGGGGCGAAATTTCTTAAGGGGGGGAGAGTGTAACGACCCGTATTCTACGCATCATATGATCGTAGGATATTTATTTCTTTCACAAACGAAGTCGTATGGTCATGTAACTTTGGAAGGCGACTATTGGGGCCATTTCCCATGTTCCTGATTTTTCCCGATTTTTAAATGACCACTTTACCCCTAGTTGGCACTGTTTTGGTCATAACTTTTGACTGGAAAGGAATTTTGACCTGAAACCACTTCCATTAGCTTCGGATGATGGTTTCTCTTTCCGTAGAGTGGTCACATTAGCCAAGCGGACTCACCGTTTGGGAGATATGGCTGAAACAAGTTTCAGATGGTGAAAAACAGCTTAATTGGGCTTAACCGGGTGATTAGCAGCTAGGCCCAGAGGAGAATTTCGGGTTTAGAGGTATAGGAGGACCGATTAGGGTTAGGTTATCACTTTCATTTCAGTTTTGAGCCGCCACAAACCTTCTTGAGACCTTAGTAATGGCTTCCATCCTCTAAAACCACCCCAAAACATATTTTTAGTGAAGATTAAGCCTAAACTACATCAAAACAAAGCCAAATAGCAACAAAGCAAAGTTGGAGCTGCTGCTATACATAGGAATTCGACCCAAACAGAGGATATTTCAGATTTGGTGTTTTATTTTGTGGCCAAGGTGAGTGATTTGCATAGTTTTTGCACTAATTATGGTAATTAAGGGTAATTAGTGAAGATTAGCGAATTTACACACTAATAAATTCTGGAAAAATATTTAGAAATTCTTAAATAATATTTTATGCCTCTGTTAGAAATTTGGTTCGATTTGATTAAGTTTTGTTAACCCTATGATCAGTTTTACTTAATCATGCTTAAGGGAAAATAAGGAGTTTTAGCCACTTTTGATCCATTTTGGTTCATTTGAATTGTTGTTTGGTGTTTGTGGTTGTTCTTACATGTTGCTATGACTCTATGGTATGTTTTATGATTGATTAGAATAGTTAGATTGGTCGAAAATGCCGTCGAATGGCGTAGAAAGCTCGCTGGAAAGTTGCAGAAGTGTGCAGGTTCCGAACCGGTTCAGATCGGAGTAAGGGGTCGGATCGGACTTGTGAACTGACCAAGGAAATTCGAACTGGATTGGAACTTGTCACTGGAGGAGGCTTGGCGAGAAGGAAGGCCGTTTACTTAGAGTTGGAGTGGACAAGGGGATCGGATCGGAAGCAAACATTTGGGAGAACTAGCAAGAGGGAAGGCCACGCGGATCAGATGGCAAGGAGGGATCGGATCGGAATACGTGAAGAAATGAGGGAGCGGATCGGAGCACTGGAAGGAAGGACACCCGACCCGACCCGGAGGAGGACACCGACCCGACCCGAAGTGGAGTACCCGACCCGAACCGAATGGAAAGGTGACAAGGAAGGAGGACCGACCCGAACCGATGAAGGTGATGACTCCCGACCCGAACCGATGAAGGTGATGACTACCGAACCGAACCGAATTCTAGGACTGTTAATGCGCGACAACTCTTCTGAAGACCCACTCCAATTCGACCAAACCCGAGATGCAAAGGTAGTCCAAATGAGAAGTTAGAGCTTAAGATTCAAATGGGAATCAACGAGTTCGCTTCATGGTTGGGCTTTGCTGCGGGACGCGTGCCAAGGAGTTATCGACGTCTATAGCTTTGGACCACTATGGTAGGAGGTACGAAGGCGGATTCAGGGCCATTATGGCATCAGTAGAACCAAGGGCTACAACCAATGAAGTGGGTCATTGAAATGTTTGGTCATGACTCTATATGTTTAGCTTGGTCATAGCAGGGTTTCTACAAGTCGGGATTCGTCATTGCCTCAGTTTGTCTAGTGTTCCAAAGTGGTAGATATCGTATGCTTTACGCACTGAGTGAGAGATGTGAGGATGGTTGCTATGGATGATTTATTTGCTATCATTGTGACATGCACACCCCACCCCCGTATCCTTACACTATTTATTATGGCACCTCAGAGTATTGTACGGTATGTGGTACTAACTCTTTGGTTGTAGGTCCATGTTCAGGTATGGTTTAGTATACCTATTATTATTCTGTTTAGATGCTTATCGCTCATACCAGGCTTTATGTCTGACCCAGAGTTTTATGTCTCCTCTTATTACTCTGGGTGCTCACACGAGCAGACTAGAGACAGGTTAGCTGGTGATGCACGGGTAGATGATCCGGAGACGAGCAGGAGGCTTCCACGTAATATACATATATAGTATTCTCCCTGTGTTGCTGAAGATCACTGCTTGGGCATTGGTGGTGTATCTTCCATTTTAGCTTTCTTTTTCTTTGGGACAGTTTGAAAGTTGTAATAAGCTGTATTCTGAATTTTCCGCTGCTATGATGTTTAGTTTTGATTTTCAGCTTATGCACTGTCTCTCCTGTTTTATGTCAAGTATGTTATTATTATATTTTGTTCGATGCGCTGTGAGACATTCTACAGGTTCCTTGATTAGTTCATTTCCTTCTTCCTTTTCCTTCTAACGACTCGTTCCGTGCTAACTGGACGTGTGTACAGCGCACTTTTGGAGTAAATGTCGGTTGGTGCGGGGCGGGCCGTCACACTCAAGCTCTCAAAGTGTCAAAAGATCCCCTTCAAATGACCCTTGGGGGTCTATTTATAGGTGGAAAATCTACCTGGATTCAGTTCGGATCGGAGCTATGTGGCATTTTCTCCGCTACTTTCGGGATCGGGTGAGTTATGGTGTTGCCAGCGCATCAAGTTAGTGGCCGTCGTGGGTAGAAAGTGGTTGTAACTGCCCCGAATATCCAGGAGATCGTGGGTTGAAGTAGCAAAGTGCACTGGGTTCGGTTCGGATAAGGTAGCAAATGCGGTTCGGATCGGAGCGTCCCATCCGATTCGATCCGGTTTGAATTTTGCCTTTCTTCACTTTGTTTCGTTTTGCTTTTCTCTGATTATACCCGATCCGATCCGATTTAGCCTGCGTTGAATTCAAGCTCGTCCATCTTCTGCTCCGTTCCGATCCGCCTTGGCATTAACCATCTGATCCGATCCGACTCGCTTCAAGAAGTAGGGTTCACCAAGGTTCGATATCTCCACTTTGTCTAGCCTAGTTCACAAAGTAGGCTAACATTTTGCCCCCTTAAAGGATGCTTCTGTTGAACACGGAGCGTGTTTTGATGTTATCTGTACATCAATCTTTCATTTTGAATCATTGAGAAGTCATTCCCACTGATACATAAAGATACGTTGTTTCAGAAAGTTGTGTCTCTTGATGTCTATATATATGTTGCATAGTGTGTGGATCCCTTTCTTTATTTTCAAACAATTTGGAGAACTCTTGTTAACATCTAGTTATTCTTCCAGGTGATTTTCATCTTGATTTCTTTTGAGTTTAATTTATACGTCAAGCTATTGCATTCAATCCATTCGGTCCGGATCCCGACCCGTGCAGTCTCCTTTTTCTTTTTGCTTAACACTGGGCTAGCAGGCCAAAAAAATGAGTTGGTGGGCTATGATCCGGTCCGAGCGAGAAAGGAGGAAAGGGATACGAATGGTCACCACATACTTATATGAACCCAGCCCCCGTCTCTTTTTTACTTTCCTTTTCTTTCATTGCGTTCGTTTGATAAGTCTTGCTCCGAAACCCTAGGTCTCAAAAAAGAAAGCTCTTACAATTCTCGCACTAATCTCCAAATTAAACACCTTGGTAGGTTTAAATCCTCGATTAATTTCATAATAATTGGTTTCAATTGAAATTTACGGTCAATTCGATCGGTTTGGGTGTGGCTTCGACGCTACAACCTCCTCCTCCTTCGCTATCGTCGTTGGTGGCTCTGTTGCCACTTCGAGGCGTTGTAAGAGGGAGACTTGGCTTGTTCGATCATAACTGGGGTTTCAGAGACGGGATTGGGTTTAAAATTAGAGAAGAGGAAGAAGAAGGAGATTACAGAGGGTCGGTTCAGGCGATGGAGTATGGAAAATGGAGGAGAAGAAAAGGAAGAGAGATTCAAAAGGCCGGATCGGGTCAGAGCAAACAGTTGAAGTGGGAAACAGAGCTCACTTAAACGGATCGGGTCGGACTATGAAATAAAGGAGGAGAGAGGCATGGCTGCTTAATTCGATCCAGACCGTTCGAGAAGTCTACTTCCAAACCGATCCGACTTTGAATCCTGGGCTTCAATGTTTGTCCGAGTCCAAGGCAGGGCTGTGCCCCTGATCCGATCCCAATGAATGGATCCGAACCGAACCGAAGGAAACAGTCCAATTTAATACATAAGACTTTATTTAATTGGCTAAACCAATATTTGACATAACATCCAGCTTTATGGACAGTTAGGGTAATGCCTTGTGAATATACACGAACATCAAGAACTGCTCTGAACATTATTGCTTTGCCAAGATTTTGCATTACACTTTCGAGTGTTAACTTTACATTTTCTGCACACACTGTTCACACTTTAGTTCATACACATGCACGGGGGGATACGGGCTAATTTACTCTAACTTGTGTTATTGCTTCTTCAATAGTTTAGTGACCATGACAGCAAGACATTCATCTAGATTAGCAGAGAAGAAAGAGATCCCAGAGACATCCGACAAAATCACTCTTGACGACATATCTTCTTCCTCAGACCCTGAATGGGATGACGAGGGATCAGATTATGAAGTAGGGGTGCATAACAGCGGAACGCCTTCTGACAGTGAAGTTTCTCTGGGTTATGAAGAGGAAGGAGGGGTTGGAGATAATCGAGCTCCTGTCGAATTTGAGTCTGCCATCATATTGGAATCACCTCAAGATTCTGTTGAATCGACGATTGAAAATGACAGACTTATTCGAATACGCCTAAAGCACGGGATACTAAAAGGGGATACCTTGGTGCCATCAAAAACTGACCATCCTCACAATCCTCCAGAAGGATTTATGGCAATCACCCGACTGATGTGCATGGTTGGGGCTATTCCACCGTTTTCTCCATTTGTTGTCGACTTTCTAAGACAGATGCGGATTGCCCCCATGCAGCTGCATCCCAACTCCTATGCTTACCTATATACCTTATATGTAGCATACAAAGAAATTCTAGGCATAGAACCAACCTTCGATGATGTCCATTTCTTTTATAACTTTAAGCAGCGGACTATAGAGACTCCTTCTTTCTCTTACTTCGAGTCTGTCCCAAAAAGGAAAATAATTCCAGCACCGTTCAGCAGCAAGGCGAGCGATTCCAAATTGGAATGGTTTTATATAAGGTAACAGCCGGAGTGTGCTAGGAGATGGACAAAATCAAGTAAAGCACTGGTTTTCTAAATCTCGACTTTGAATGTCCACACCACCACATTAATCCGTTTTCTTTTTGTTTGCAGTTGATAATCCAAAACAAATATTGGGTCGAGTGTTCTTTGATCGGATGCACCGGCTCCTTAATGGTGATCAAAAGTTTTTAACTAACAATGGAGTCCTTAAGGATGAATATCTTCATCTTCATGGGTTGCTGTCCATTACCCGTAGCATAGGTCACGGATCGGGTCCATATGTATATATCCCCCCAGTGGACGTTATCCTAGAAACGGGCGAAAGCTCGAAAGCTCCTACAATGCCGCTTCAAGCTTCACCTTCTCCATCTTCGACTCAAGACGATGAGCTGGCCAACGTGGCCGAAAAGCACCGAGAGGGGTACATCGTTCCCGAGGATGCTATCTCTCCGGAGAAGTCGACATCTTCCAAAGAACCGCCAATTGATGCTTCCCAGGGAGATGCCCCTAGTACCGATGATCCAACATTTCAGGGTTTAGGGGATCTCTCCTTACCTGAAACTATTTACACTTCAGAGGATTTTGGAAAAAAATCCTATAGTTTTCACTTCTTTAGAAGAGACCACCCCTGCTAAGGCCAAAGAGCCCACTCGCACTAGTCTGGCTTCAGACTCGGGTTTGTCGGGGGGTAAAACACCACTTAGGATGCACTTAACACAATAGCACCACATTTCATAGCACTTTCCTTTTGTGAGAACACTGATTCTGATTTCCATTTGCATTGTTACGCAGGTACAATGTCTCGTTCCCATTATGATATTAGGAAACTTCGTCGCAGCATGTCTAGACCCCCTTCTGATGCTGAGTATGATCGTCGCAAAAGCCGCGGTAGGGAGGATAGAAGGCCCTATGATTCTTATCAGTCGCGGTCCTAGCGCTCTCGCTCTCCCGTTCGGTCAGATCCAGAGCGATATAAGCGCTACCAAGGTCGTCGAGAATATGACAGGCCGCAGTCAAAAGACCCAATTTTTTCTCAAGAAAAGCGCAGTAGAGAAAGGAGCCCGCCGAGAGATACCGATTCGCGAAGCAAGCACAAGGTTCCTGCTAAACGGCCTAGAAGGAATGAGGAGGCCATTGAGCCCTCCACACATAAGGATACCGAGCTGACATTCCCTGCACCTCCACTATTGGATGCTGAAACTGCAGTTAAGCGGGCGTATCTGGAGGAGCAATTTCCCGAACACTACTTCGAAAACTTGACTTTCTTACCTTCTCTTGAGCCTATTTCCTCGAGGTTGGCAGATGAAGCCAAAACAAAAATTGATGCGGTCGAGAAACAATATTCAGAGATGTTCAAGTATTCGCGTAATCTTTCCAGAATCATCCGAAATCTAATCACGAATACTGACTCGATGCAGAAGACCGCAGAAGACGACGCAAAGGCCTTGAAAAATTTAGGGAAAGACCTTGAGGATACACAGGCCCAACTTGCTATCGCTCAACATGATGCTGCTAGCTTCAAGCAACAATTTGAGGACCTACAAAAACGCTACCATGACTTGCTTGAGTCCCATACTCAAGAGCGTTCGGAACTGAAAAAGCAAGCAGAAGACGCCAAGTCAGATGCTGCCAAAATACAACTTGCTTACGCTGACCTTGAGCGAGAGAAGGCCGAGTTAGCGAAGAAGAACGCCGAATTGGAGAAGAAAAACGCTGACTTGGCTTTCAAGTTGGTGGAGGCTGAGAACAGGGCTGCCCTAGCGGAGGGTAATGTCGAAAGTGTTATTAAATCCGCCGAAGAGACCCGCAAGCAGCTGTCAGAGGCTGAGGAGGATGTGCATGGTTTCGGCGAATTAATGATTGAATTCTTTGCGCATATAATCCATCGCCGGAACATCTCTTGGATGGAAGATTATCCATCTACCTTGGTCCAAGTATGGAGTCAAATCGTTGAATGGGAAAAAGAGGAGCTCAAGGTTGATTCCATTGACGAAGACTAGCTTATGGAAAAATATCTAAGAGATGATGAACCGGAACGCCTAGCCGAGGGACGCCGCCTCATTGCTGCTACTATGGAGGAAGAGAAGCGGAAGGCTAAACAAAAGAACATCCCTGAGGCTGGTTCTTCTTCCACCGCCTCTGAAACCTCTGAAGTAGAGGGATATGATCCCGAAAACCCAGGGATCCCTCGGGCATCTCTTTTATCCCCTATACCCGAAACGGCGTCGGAGACGGCGGTCACTCTAGCTGAGAAGTCATCGGAAGGTACCTCTACCTTTTCACCTCAATTCGTCAAAGCTATCTCTACTTTTCATCATATAATCGGGCAATCGATGAAGGACCCATTATTTTCTCCTGAGTTGATAACTGTTGCTTCTCACTCTGTAGGTGTTGAACCGTCCGAAAAGACAGACGTGTCCCAAGGAACCACCGCTGGAGCAAAACTTACGGAGAAGGCTAAAGAGGGAAAGGACAAGGCTGCCACTATTGATTCAGGAGAAGGAACTGAACCGTCTAAGGCTGATGCTCCTCACGATGATGAAATGATAGATGCCTTGAAAGATGATGGTGGCAACGAGGGACACGAGGAAGATCCTGGGGTGGCTATAGTTGGGAGTCAAAAAGTGCTGATGACATCACTTTGGCTGCATTGACAGTCGAACAAGACAAACGCATGCAGCTTAAAGTTGAAGACCTAGACGCCGAAAGCCTTAAGCCTCTCGCAGTAGTGGATGCTGGATCAAGGTTAGTTGTTAAGCTTTCGACTAGATCTATCACAGAAGAACTTGCTAAAAAGTCTTCTCTTGATTCCAGCATTCCGACTCCCGGGAAAAAATCAACCGATTCCAGCACTTCAGTCTCAGGGAAGAAAAAACCAAGGCGCATCTTAACTGATGCTGAAAGAGAGGCAAAGGATGCTCATAAGGCTGCTAAGAAATCCAAGTCCACTTCAAAGTCTAAGTGATGAAGTGCTTTGCTCTATTTTAGCATTTAATTAGCCCACAATTGTTGCAGCGAATGTGGCCTTCGCATCTTCTTTTTGCTTGTTTTCCTGTACAAATTCATACATTTGTAAATAAAAATAATTCATCTCCTGCAATGCCTATTATTCGTTAGTTCATTACTTATGTAAAAATGCAAATGCATGTCCTATTCAAGTTGTGTAATGGAGTCATAGCGGGGGGGGGGGGGGATATGTGTGTACATATATGCCCTCAGTCAGTCTTGAAAAACTATTCAAGATTAAATTAAAAAGTCCGAATGTCCCCGATTCTCTGACGGGAGTTACATTCCTTTTGTCATTGATGCCTGTTCTTTTCTGGCATCTTTTATACTCTCCTGTCTTATATTCAGGTTAGAGTTCTTGCCGAGGCGGTCTCTCATCTGGGTGCACCTTCACGCCTCGGAGGACGTCGCCTTCCCGTCCTTTATACTCTCTCTCAGTTCTTGAGAGTTAGAGTTAAGAATGTCGTCTTCCCATTCTTTTATGTCTTATTGTACAAACAGTCGTTGTGTTTGTTCCTGCATATAAGCCATCTCCAACTTTCCAGATTTTAATTTAACATCTTGCATTCCACAGTCACAATAGAATAATAGTTGAAGATATAAATAATGCAGGAAAGTAAATGGCACACGATATTTTTATAGTGGTTAGGCTAAGTCGTAGCCTACATCCACTTTATAGTTCTTTGTTTGCATCAACAGACTTTTCTAAGGCAAGCGTGCCTTTTTACAGGGTTCATAAGAAAAACAAAAGAAAATACAACATCCCTAATTCAAATATCGCATCAAGTGTTGGGCATTCCTAGCCCTAGGCACTTCTTCGCCATCTACAGTCGTTAACTTGAAGGCCCCTGTCTCAAGTTTCCGTTGGATGACGAATGGTCCTTCCCACTTTGGACCGAGGTGGGGAAGGGATGGAAAAACTCACTTTAGCACCAAATCTCCTGGTTCAAAGGTTCTAAAACGAACTTTTTTGTCGTATTAACGTGCCATCTGACGTCGATGTCTTGATGCACGCAAGTCTGCCTCGTCCATTTTCTCTTCGATTTCATCAAGGGACTCGAGGAGGAGTGCCCGATTCGTCATCGGGTCATAATATGTCACCCTGTGAGAGGGAACTTCAAGCTCTACCGGTATTACTGCCTTTGAGCCAAATGAAAGAGAGAAAGGAGTATGACCGGTAGCTGTCTTAAACGTTGTCCGATATGCCCACAAAGCCAAGGGCAATTCATCCACCCATTTTGCTTTTGCACGTTCCAATCGCTTCTTGAGGATGGACTTTATGACTTTATTTATTGCTTCTACTTGCCCATTTGACTGTGGATGGGCGACTGCAGTGTACCGCTTGTCGATCTTGTATTTCTGGCAGAAATTTATAAATTCGGCACCATCGAACTGGGTTCCATTATCAGTTATAATGGTCCTTGGAATCCTAAATCGGCATATGATATTTCTAACCACGAAACTTATCACCTTTCTCGCTGTGATTTTAGTTAAGGGCTCAGCTTCCACCCATTTCGTAAAATAGTCCGCGGCGACTATTGCATACTTCGCTCCTCCTTTGGCAATCGGCAGAACTCCGATGATGTCAATTCCCCACTTGGAAAACGGCCACGGACTCACCATCGACTTGAGCTGGGTCGGTGGTGCTCTGGGTATCTTGGCGAACCTCTGGCATTTGTCGCAGCGTCGTGAGTAATCGGCTGCATCTTTATTAATTGTGGGCCAGAAATACCCATACCGCAATACTTTTTTTTTGCTAAGGTCTGACCTCCCGTATGATCTCCACACTCACCTTCGTGTACTTCTCTTAGTACACGCTTGATGTCGTCGTGCGCTATACATCGTAACAGGGGCATAGAAAATCCTTGCCGATAAAGGGTATCATCTTGAAGGATGTATCTGGTAGCTTTGCGAACTATGGCTCGCCTCTCACTTTTCTTTGGCGGGAGTATTCCATTTTTAAGGAAATTCTTGATTGGGGTCATCCATGACTCCCTCTCCGGTTCTGCTTCGAGAGCTAATTCAATTTCCATTAACTCAAAGCTTGGCGATTCCAACGTCTCAATTGGAACCATTTCGGTTTCCTCCGGATTGTCGGAACTAGCCAGCTTCGCTAGTCGGTCTGCCTTCTGGTTTTCAGCCCTTGGGATATGCGTTATGTTATACCGTTCTAGGTTACTCAACAGCTCCTTCACCTTTCCAAGATAGGTAATAAGTCGAGATCCTCGGGCCACAAACTCCTATCGTACTTGGCAGACGACTATTTTGGAATCGCAGACTATATCTAAGGCTTTTATTCCGAATTCCTTAGCAAGCTTCAGCCCGACAAACAGGGCTTCGTATTCAGAGTCATTGCTGGTCGCTGAAAATTCTAGTCGTAGAGCATAATATAACGATCATCCTTCGGGAGTAACTAAGACGACTCCAGCTCCGGACCTTCTGTCGTTCTTGGCTCCGTCTGTGTATAACTTCCATGGACCTAATTCTAACTCTTCCTCTAATTTGACCACCTTGTCGTTGATCATCTCTTCCTCCGGAATTGTGAACTCTGCTATAAAGTCAGCCAGAGCTTGCCCCCTGATCGATCTCCGTGGTTGAAAATTTAAATCAAACTGACTTAATTCAATATTCCACTTGATCAACCATCCCGATGCTTCGGGTCTTTGCAACACCTGTCTCAGAGGTTGATCAGTGTATATAGTTATTGGGTGAGCTTGAAAATAATGGCGAAGTTTTCGGGAGGCGATCAGAAGGCTGTAAGCAAGCTTCTCAATCCTTGGGTAGTTACGCTCTACAGTTGCCAATTTCTTACTTGCGTAATATACCGTCCTTTGCACCTTGTCTTCTTCCCGGACCAAGGCGGTGCTAACGGCATGAGCCGACACTGCTAGATAAACAAACAGCTCTTCATGATCCACTGGCTTCGACAAAATCGGTGGTCCCTCTGGTAAGTCCAATTGATTTCGAAAGGCCTCAACACAGTCCGGAGTCCATTCGAAAATTTTCTTTCCCCTTTTTATCAAGTCAAAAAAGGGACGCATCTGTCTGTTGCTTTGGAGATGAATCTACTCAACGCAGCCACTTTCCCTGCAAGACTTTGGACATCCTTGATTCTTCGTGGTTCCTCGATGTTCCTTATCGCTGCTATCTGACTGGGATTAATTTCAATCCCTCGAGAGCTCACGATGAAACCTAGAAACTTTCCAGATGCCACCCCAAACGAGCACTTCAAAGGATTTAGCTTCATTTGATACTTTCGCAGGATACCGAACATCTCTACCAAGTCTTGCGTATGGCTAGAGGACTGTCTCGATTTGACAAGCATATCATCCACATAAATTTCCATAGTCTTCCCTATTTGGTTATAAAACGTCCTGTTCATCAAGCGTTGGTAGGTAGCTCCAGCATTTTTCAATCCAAACGGCATGACCACATAGCAATACAACCCCAAATTTGTAATGAAGCTCGTGTGCTCTTGATCGGGCACATGCATGGGAATCTGGTTGTATCCGGAATATGCGTCCATAAAAGAAAGAAGTTCATGTCCCGCCGTCGAATCCACAAGCTGGTCTATTATGGGGAGTGGGAAGCTATCTTTCGGGCAGGCTTTGTTCAAGTATGAAAAATCAATACATGTCCGCCACTTTCCGTTTGACTTCTTTACCAAAACAGGATTCGATATCCAGTCGGGATATGTCGAATCTCTAATAAATCCGTTCTCTTTCAGCTTCTCCACTTCTTCTTTCAGAGCTGCCGACCTCTCTGGGCCCAGCACACGTCTCTTTTGCTTTACAGGTGGGTGTTTTGGGTTTATACTCAACGAATGACTCATGACGGATGGTGATATCCCACATATGTCTGCGTGGGTCCAGGCAAACACATCCAGGTTTGCCTTCAGAAAGTCAGCCAGTTCTTTGGCTCGATGCGGATCCAATTGGGATCCAATCTTCAAAACTTTTGCTGGATCAGCTTCATCAATGGGTATGTCCACTGTCGTTTCGTTAGGAGTTGTTTTTCTATCCTCAGGTTCCTCATCTTCTATGGGATCCAGATCTTCAGGCATTCCCTTGGGCAACTCCTTCGGGGCTGATCCCTCTAATTACTATGCTGAACCCTCCTTTGGAGGGGGTGAAGTACTTTTGGAATCTATGTTGAGTCCCTTCATCAGCATCTTTAATTCGGCAATATAACAAGCTCGCCCGGAGACTTGATCTCCCCTCATTACTCCTGTTCCTGCTTCAGTTGGGAACTTTAGCAATAAGCACCGTGGTGCGATACAAGCCTTGAACTCTGCAAGGGCAGGCTTTCCCAAAAATGCGTTGTAGGGCGAATCGATATCTAGCACTACGAACTGAAGCATTCGTACTCTTCGACGATCCCCTTGTCCTAATGTTACGGGCAATTCTATATACCCCATTGGAGCTGTCAATGCCCCATTGAAGCCTCGGATCCAACCTTTACAGGGCTTCAAATCTCCAGACTCGAGTTTAATCTGATCAAACGACTTCTTAAACAAAATGTTGACAGAGCTTCCATTGTCTACAAGTACCTTATGGACCAGTGCCGGCCCAATGGTAGTGGTAATAACCAATGGATCTTCGGTAGGTGATTGGATTCCGGTGTCGTCTCTGCTACGGAACACTACGTCATCGAACATTGTCTTCTGCTATTTCACAGGGGTGATATCTTCCAAATCATCGCACTCGTCCACATTTATGTGCTTAACTTCATTAACGTATTGGTCCATTGCTCTGAAACTATGGATAGCCGGATGGAGTCCACCTACTATGGTGTTAATGACAATCCCTTTGCCTTTTTATTGTGCTGTAGGCTTGGGAGCAGGCTGACTCTGGTTTGGGGCCTGTCCTCGTTGCCCCCTGTCCCTTGGGGCAGCCTTATACTCATCCAACTTACCTTCATGCAACAACTTCTCAACCACATCTCTCAAGTGTCGACATTCGTTCGTTGAATGTCCGTGGGTTCCGTGAAATAAACAAAACTTTCCAGTAGCAATTTCTTTTTCTGTCGAATCTCGCGGCGGCGGTTTCTTTTATTGCAAAACATTGTACGTATCCAAATAAATGTTCTCCAAAGTGTCATTCAACGGTGAATAATTCTCAATGGTCTGGAACCGGGGTCTTTTGTCAGAATTACTTCCTCGGTTCCTGTTTCTCCTATTACCATTCGCATTACGGTTGCTGTTGCCCCCGTTTCCATTATTATTGTTTCCATTCTTATTTCCAACGTTCACTTCGACTTTCCCAGATCTTTCTCCAGACTGCTTTACAGCAACATTACTCTGAACAGCTTCTTTTGAGGCCGCTCCGGACTTCCTCTTCCTGTTTGCCCTTGCTTCCTCCCGTCTTAACTGAATATTGGCCTTCTCATAAAACAACTCTCTTGAGGGAGGTGGCTTCCCAGAGAGATAATCTCCAAACTCTGAATCAGGATCAACTCCTTTCATTAAGGCCATCAAGATCGTAGGCTCATGAGGGTCACTGACTTCTGTTACAACTAAATTGAAACGGTCTAGATACGACTTCAAGGACTCACCCGGTGCTTGCTTAATTCTCGATAATTCGATAACAGTCTTAGACTTTCGGGCGTGAAGTCGGAATTGGTTCATAAAATGTTCACTCAGTTCTTTGAAATTCGATATCGATCGAGGAGGAAGTCGGGTAAACCATAGTAATGCTACGTCTTCTAAGTAGATCGGGAAAGCCTTACACTTTACAACGTCAGGGGCAGCGGCAGCATTCATAAGCCATGCGTATCGCATCAAACGTTGTCCCAGGTCAGTTCTCCCATTATATCTGTCCATCTGCGGTAGATTAAAACATCAGGGGAACTGAAAGTCAAGAATGTCATCAGTAAAGGGAGTATGGCTTCACTTAATACCATAATCTTCATTGGTGTAATTTCGACTCTCAGACATGATTTGGCGCACCATAGCCCATACATCAGCATTGGTTAAAGGCCGTTCAGGCTCCCTGGCTCTGATGTTCGGGTTTTCTCTAGGCTCCTGATCAGGGGACATACTCCTTCTTCTAGTGGCTTCTGCTCTGCTTTGCTCCCTACGTTCCCAGTCGATCTCGAGAGGAAGGGGCTGAAGCATTTGTCCCTGAGTGGGGTTGGTGAGGTTAGGATCTCTAGGCAAAACATGGGATCCTCGCATTGGTAATAGCATAGGCTCTCTCATGCTCGGGTCATTGGGTCCTAGCACACGAGCAGCATCCTCGTGGGATCCCAGAGATCCGAAAGTCATTTCTTCCAAATTCTGAGGTTGTTTGAGTGGCCTTCTTTCACGAGGCCGTTCTTCCTCGGAAGAAGAAGACTGATCCATCGTAGTATGATGAATTGGGGAAGGGGTCCTCTGCCTGCGAAGCTCGCCAATTTCCCTACTCATGATTCTCATATTCTCTTGCATCATAAGGTTGGTGCGCTCATGGATACTCATAGCCTCCCTAGTGCTCTCAAGCATGTCAAGAAGGCGCGAAAAATGTCCTTGAGTGACAGGCGCAGACGGATTGATCTGGTCATTGGTCCTGGTGGCTGAAGTCGGAGCGTTTAGAGGGGCTCGAGTAGAGGTTCCAGCATCACCTAGAGTCGGGTCGGATCGGAGCAAGGTGACTTGGCCGGATTGGTTCGGGTTGGGGGAGTGCACTTCTTCAACGTCTTCTATCCGGTTTGGATCGGAGCTCTCCCTTTGCGATCGATTCGGATTTCCTGAACCTGTCCGATCGGCTCCCGAACTCTGCCCACGAGACCTCGTCACAACCGAATTTTGTTGATCTTCACCAACTTCGTTCCCTCGACTGGTGTGAACTTCCTTGCCTTTTCCTTTGGCCATAATTCTTCAACAATCAACCAACAACTACTTAAAAGTGTCGAAAAGTGGGGATTAACTTCTTCGAACTCAATGGTCCAAAAAATAGAATGATAATCCAGAAAAATAGAGAATTCAAATGATTCTCAGTGAAAGCACCAAAAATGTTAGACCAAAAAGTGGCTCTAACACCCAAATTGACTAAAATTTCGATAAAATGAGATCAAAAACTGAAAAGAGACACAGGATTTATAGTGGTTCGGCGTTGAAAAGCCTACGTCCACTTTATATCACTTTGTTTGATGATGTAGATGAAAATACAACAAGATATTCGCTCAATCTCACTCATTTTTCATATACATTCACTCAATTATCTCAAAATACACTATATATGATGATTTGGATTGTTTGGGAGTGCTGGAATTCGGTTCTCTAAGATGCTCAAGCTCTCAAAGTGTCAAAAGATCCCCTTCAAATGACCCTTAGGGGTCTATTTATAGGTGGAAAATCTTCCTGGATTCGGTTCGGAGGTACGTGGCATTTTCTCCGCTACTTTAGGGATTGGGTGAGTTCTGGTGTTGCCAACGCATCAAGTTAGTGGCCGTCGTGGGTAGAAAGTGGTTGTAACTGCCCCGAATATCTAGGAGATCGTGGCTAAAGTAGCAAAGTGCACTGGGTTCGGTTCGGATAAGGTAGCAAATGCGGCTCGGATCGGAGCATCCCATCTGATCCGATCCGGTTTGAATTTTGCCTTTCTTCACTTTGTTTCATTTTGCTTTTCTCTGACTATACCCGATCCGATCCGATTTAGCCTGCGTTGAATTCAAGATCATCCATCTTCTGCTCCGTTCCGATCCGCCTTGGCATTAACCATCCGATCCGACTCGCTTCAGGAAGTAGGGTTCACCAAGGTTCGATATCTCCACTTTGTGTACCCTAGTTCACAAAGTAGGCTAACAACCAATATGTGAGGTTATATAAGCATACCAACCATTTACCTTCAAAGTAAAGAGCGAATGCTTACGATTTTAACTTGAGACATGGAAAGAGGGTAAACTTTATTAATACATAACAAAATGCTATCATCAATAAAGTTAATCAATATTCTTAAAATTATATTGTAATGTTAATATTTGTATTGACAATGATTGTCTAGTTCGAAATCCTAAGAAAAAGAATTATTTACATGTACTTGAGAAAGAAAGTGACTAAAACTGTAACGACCCGGAGAATCTGCGATCCTGAGTAACCGACATAAACTCAATGTAGACTACTCAAGCATCAGAAACACCGGATAGTCAATGAAAGAAATTAGAGGGTGAGATAGATAAGATAGAAACTTAGAATAGAAGAAGAAAAACATACAACATCAGAGTAAACACGAATCTCACAGCGGAACGAACAATATATAATAGATACATTACTTTGAAATAAAATCAGTATATGTATACAGTAACATTATCAGAGTATAACACTTACAACACAACAGAAATAAACAATAGCTATATATTCCTGAAACCTCCTGCTCCGAGCTCTCCAAGTATATCTATAAAATTCTGACTACTTGACTACCCGTACAAAATTGGGAATCCAAGAGTTTAGGGAAAACAAAACAAAATAAACTTTGGGTTAGTCATGAGACTGGTACGAGTAAACAATTTAAAACGGTTTGAGAAAATAAACGATATCTCATGAGACCACGCCGCATGACACAGAACGGGTTTTTCCCTTATGAGAATCCAAAACACTTGATTTAACATTCAGAATCCTTTTGAAAGAAACGAAAATCTTTATATCAAAACTTTTTTGATATTATAGTAGTGTCTATCAACCACACTAAATAATCATCTAGTAGAACGTTTTCATCTCACATTCCACATACATAATATATAATCAAAAACCGTAGGTGCTTATTGGGTAACGAATTCCAACTGGCAAGGTATGGGACCACCTTCCGACAGTGTATCTCTAGAGGGAAATACACCGGGTTCAACAAGAACATCTTGTAACCCAGGCTATACATGACCGGTCACTCATTTCGCATGGGTGTAATGAATGTATTATCACCAACGGTTGGGATCAGCAACCGTTTCCCAAAGGGGACAACATCGAAATAGATTATAGAAGTAAATGGAATTTCTCTAGATCAGGTGACAATACACCCTAATTGGCAGCTAACCACTTAGCCATGCGACCTACCCGATTTTATACCATTTCTCTGTTGTTAGGCTAGAGGCCATAACGTACAGATCACACCTTTATTTACTTTGAATGTCACATCGTCATACCCGCCAAATCACAAATTGATTTCCCCAAAAATACCACGGGTATACAGCTAACAGAAATGAATTTCTCCGGCATCAAACGTACATACGTTTGAAGGGATCAACTTGCATGATCTATTAAATATACTCTGTCAGTCAGTCTTCCATACAGGTCGTCCTAGGACTGGACAAACTGAAGGCACTATTCTTTAAATCCATCTTAGGCAATTTCTATCTACGATCGCTAGAACAGCCCTTGCATAACTCTGTCTTCAATTATCTTTATCATATTTGATTCACAATGCTAACGCCAATACAGAGTGGTTTTTAGATAATGAATCTGATCCCGGTCTCTCCGTATTGACGACGAAAAAATGGTCAAATACTTTGATAGTCGATGATTTAACCATCAAAGAAAAACATGTGTACAACAACGGTCGTATTTCCAAATGGAAATCTTACCGATCAATCATCAATCAACCTTTTCTCTTTCTAAATTAATTTATCATTAATTTATTCAGTTACCCATTTCCATATCTCCATAAATTCTTATTTTCTAAATTTAGAAAATATACGTTATTAATCATTGTAACATTTCCGTATTTACTCCCATTTCTTATTTCTATATTAGAAAACATTTCTAATCCTTATTTGGAAAATATTTCCAAAACTCCTTCATTGGATTTAAACAAATGTTTAAATAAAACATCGCGATGCCAACTCAAACCATTACACTCATAAACTAAATTCACTTAACCAACCTTCACTATCGAAACTTAACTATTCCTTAGTTAAAAATGAAGTCAATCAAGTTGGGGTATAACTACCTCTCAGACCTTAACTGAACAACATTTCTAGCCTCGAAATAGACAAGGTACCCTTTTATATCTTTAGCAAACTTGCTTACGTAACTCTCGGATTCAATTTACGAATCCACTTCTTTATTGAAAACATTGATTATAACTATAGAGTAATAATCCCTACTTCCGAAATATCTAACTTCAAAATATAACTTTTATCCCTTAATTTAACCAACTAAGTAAAAAGACAATTTATAACTAAATAAATAAATCTTGATTAAAAATCATAAAGTAAATAGTACATTCTCGAAATTGATATAAACGAATTTCAACGTATAACTCTCTTTCGAATAATCTCTATTCGATAACTCCTTTTCGAATAAACTATAACTGATTAACTCCTTTCGAATAAACTATATTCGATTAACTCCTATCGAGTAAACTATATTCGATTAACTCCTTTCGAATAAACTATATTCGATAACTCCTTTCGAATAAACTATATCCGATAACTCCTTTCGAATAAACTATATTCGATTAACTCCATTCTTCGAATAAACTATATTCGATAACCTTTCTTTGAATAAACTATATTCGATTACCTTCCTTCGAATAACTAATATTAGATAATCTCTCTTCGAATAACTATATTTGATTAACTCTATTCGAATAACTAATATTCGATTAACTCTAATTCGATTAATTCTATTCGATTAACTCTAATTCGATTAACTCTAATCAATTAACTCTATTTGATTAACTTTATTCAATTAACTCTATTTGATTAACTCTATTTAATTAACTCTAATCAATTAACTCTATTTGATTAACTCTATTCACTGGACTCTATTCGATTAACTCTATTCAATTAACTCTACTTGACTAACTCTAATCAATTAACTCTATTTGGTTAACTCTATTTGAATAACTCTAATCAATTAAATCTATTTGATTAACTCTATTCAATTGACTCTATTCGATTAACTCTATTCAATTGACTCTATTCAATTAACTCTTTTATATAATCCATTAAGTTTGATTTCATATTTTAAAATAATATCCCATTTCCAAATTCTATTTATACTTTTATTTATAGAATTATTCATACGAAATCTCCTTTTTATTTCTAACACTTAAATCTCATTTAACTCTATTTATTTTCTAAGTAAATATTTACTTTTATAACTCTATTTATTTTCTAAATAAATATTCCTTTTTCAATCTCTATTTGTTTTACAAATATTTTCTTTTATAAAATCCTATTTTCTAATATTTGTTTGTTTCCAAATATTACCCTTCTGTATTTTTCAATATTTTTTATGGTATATAAAATACCAAGTAACATGACCAGTGTCATCAAAATCAATCACATATTATATATCACATCATATATAACAATATATGAAAACAAACAGTATTATAAATATTGAGGAATCCAGTTGGATCCCTCCAACCTGTTTTCCTGCATCCACAGATGTTAAACAATATAATTAACATCAATTTCATTTCAACATGAAATATTCTGATCAACAGAATCAATATTTGATTAACGATATATATATATACATATATAACTATATCGATGTTTTCAACCAATCAATTAGCAGTTAAACCAATCAACACACAAAAATCAACCAATATTTATCAATTCTAAAAACATGTTATAAAAATATGAACTGGTAGAGTTGGTGAGTTTTACTCACATTGGACGATCATCATTAAATAACGATAACTGTCGCTTGATTTAGACCGATAATTTATTTTACTATAAATTGTAACGAGCTCTAATTCACTCCCAGTCAGTTCCATTGTATAATCGCCGTCCCTACGATCCCAACGGATCCTGTTTTGTCCAATTTGGATAATGTATGAATACGTTATGAAATTTACAAGTTATACGGATTTTAATTTGAATTAAACTTAAATAATTAAAACCGGGCCTCACCCCAAATTCTTCACCGGCCCAACTACCCAATCGGCCCATTGCCAAGGTAAACCCACGTCTGCTCCTAATCTCCTTCTTCCACTTCTTAAATCCGCATTCCAACAAATACACGCACCATTACCCAACTTTTCGATCTCAACTGCTCCCTCCACAGTTCCTTAAACCACAAACTAAATACACCATTGTTCTCATGAAAATCTGCATCACCCCATACCCATATGGTAAAACTCGAACGCAGGATTCAAAACTTGGTTCTAGACACCCTTGCCCACATTGAAGAAAACAACAAACTCGATTTACACCAAAATACTTCGAACTAATGATGTCATTGTACTCCTCATAACAATCCGCCTCACCTCATCCTATTTTCATACAACTCGATTATTCCATTTCGAATCTGCCCTCCACCCTACCGTGACGACACAGTGAAACCTGCATCCCTTTCAATGATCAAATCCCCCAAAAATCCGCACATAGATCCTATTCCACCACGCTAGTCCAAAGCAAACCACCAAACAACTCAGATCTTTACCATTTTCGAGATTTCAGGAACCCTAGGTTCGCTGTTCTAATTTGGAGCAGAAGGAAACTCCATCGCACCCATTGAAACGTATATGAAATCGAAGAGAAATTCGTCTGGATCTCAAATATACTCACTTCGTGATTTATAGATTTTTATATGGGTTTCTTTTGATTTTAGAAGATAATAACACTCACGTTTTAGCTTAGAAAACGGTGGAGGCTCACAATTGCTAAAGCCAGAATTGTCAATAGGTTTAGGAAGGGAAAAGATTATTTATAGGTAGAGGAAATAATATTTTAATCAATTATTTTATTAATTTTAAGCTATCGCTATTCGTATTTGTCTTCTAAAAATCCATATGATTGCATACAATATCCAAAAATCATGAAAATAGTCATGTAGCTACAGTTCGACATTACGGACCCAACGAAACTTTTTTCATCCAATTCCGACTCCGTTTGCTCACACAGCGTATTTTTAACTGTCAAAATACTGACTGTTTTTCACAATAAAATCCGTACAGCCATATACTGACTCCAAAAATCATGGAAATTGAAATCTAATAATAATCTAATATTCCGGATCCAACAAAATTAGTTTCATCAAAAACGGAGTTCGTTTGCAAAAGTGGCTATTTTTAAAGCTCTAAATAAACCAATTTAAATATTAATATATTTAAAAATAATTAAATTAAATATTTATAAATAAATATTATCGTATATATTCACAATATAAATCATACAGCTTCAAAATATTCTTATCTAAATTTCTAACTCGACATTTCAAATCCAGATTAAATCAGTATCAATTTATATTAAAAATCCTTTTATAATATAAATAGATCATTATAAATTATAAAGGAATTATATACGACTATTTGAAAATTTGATTTGGACATAAACCAAAATCCACACGACGAAATCCCGATTTTTCTCTTCCATTAGAAAAATATACTTAACTAGCTCTGAACGTTTCTTGTTTCACAAAACTCCGGCTTAAAATGGATTATGTATATTCATTTAAAGTTCGAATCGCCAAATTGCGAATTGCCGCGCCATTTCGAGCTCGATTATAATTATAATATAATTTATACGTTTAAATGACATTAAATATAATTGTGAATTCCACTATTTCCGACTATTTTGGAAATTAAATATATTATTCTATCATTTAATTTAATTAAATATTCAATATTATTTAATTAAGTAACCGTTTAATTCTATAAATCATTATTTAAATAATTAAATAAACTAATTATAATACCATAAAAATACGGGTCGTTACAAAAACAACCTAGAAATATACCCAAAAATTAAAGAGTAAGGAAGAGAGGAAACCAAGATTCAAATATATAAGAATAGACTAACCACCACCAAAAGTAAACCGTAATTAGGACATTAATTTTGTTTTTTGTTTTAATGAATCCAAAAATATGTGGTACATAATTATTCAAAAACATGGATAGTTCAATCATTGATCCATAAATCTCTACCCAGAAAACCCATATAACCTCACCTATGCATAAAATAATCGACATATAATTGTTGAAATTAAACAGAAGTTCAATTATGTAACTGATATGAACTCGAAAAACCGTAGTGGATAGGATTTTATTAGTAAACCATAATAGGGAGAGATATTCTGGTTGTTCAAAACTACAAAAATGTGATAAAGGAAACATATGATTTGATGTTTTCATAAATAGTAGTAACCGTTCAGTTGTGTTGTTAAATATTAGCATTAAATCCATTGTGCAATCCCTCTAATTGACCATCATAGTGGAGTATGAAGAAAAATCTTTGTAAATCATACAAATGAATAATACCTCCTACCGAGTCGTATGAAGTAGTAAAATAAAAAACACAAATAACAATTGATGCATGTAATGTATATTAGATGCCACTAACAAAATCACTCTTTATGATACATGTGAAGCTGTTTACTAAATAATGGGATAAATGAATACACAGTTATACCAATTCACCAAATAAATAATTCTCATTTCAGAAACGAATTTACGGCACTGGAATGGTGAATGAGCTAGTTGAACATGCTCCGAACTGTACTATGCTAAGTTTTCTTACTATAACTAATATATAGTAGCATTTGATGTCGTCTTGTGGTTTACTAAAATAAAATTTAACACTTTACTTTATCATTGGAGTGGAAGAGTCAACATAAAAATTAGATGGAACATACTACATGTATCTAAGTAGCATAATCTTTGGCAAATGACGATAAATTGTTCTACGTTGCTACCAATTTTATTTAAATCTATAAGCTAGTGCAACTCTGAATGCTTATACACCATCCTTGAGCTGAATGTTACCTAAAATATTTCTCAAAGTGATGGTTTCATTTTTATGTCAGATGTTTTTTGTTTCTTGTGCAACAAACACACACCGAGAAGAATGTGAAACACTCTGAAGCTAAAATCATGTTAAATTCGGAGGGTATATCAAACAGACAAAAAGGATCCAACAAGTCATTTTAAAAAGTAAAATTCAAGTTAAAAAAACAAACAACAAAAATAATGGTATGTTTGAGTTTGCTTATGCATTACCTTAACAATCATCTAAAATAAAGGTGTGAAACTGAAAACAAAGAACTCTGGCACATAAGGGGTCGTCTGTCGATACAAAAATGTAGCAACCTGGAAATTTAAATGATTTTAAATAATGTATTTGACTAAAGTTTAAATTATAAAAATAATAATTTATTTTGAAATGTATGTCCTTGATTCTTGAATATAAATTTAAACCGTACATCTAATTTAAATAAAATTAAAATGACCATTAATATAGAACTTATTTGTTTTGAGCCAACTTAAATAGTACAATTGAATTTAAGCCAATCTAAATTTGAAATATTGAATTGGCGATGTTGAATATTCTATTTGGTCACATATATCAAAATAAAATTCTGAGAAATTGATTTTTAGTCAAATTTGAATTCAATTTAAAAGTAAGTTCTAAAATTTAAATTTTTAATGATTCTACTCTGAGTTTTAAGTTATCTAGCATTTTTTTGTCTCGTCAAAATCAGCTTGTGTTTGCTCTAGATATGAGTTTTTACGGTAAAATATATGCAAAACGACTGTGTTCAACTGTTTGTACTATTATTCCTTCTCCAGGCTATTTTCTATATTCTTCCTTTGGCTTCTTCGGAATGTTTCTCTCTTGCCACATCACCAGATCGTAATTAATTTTTGTTCTGAAATTTGAATAGACTCTTTGTAAGAACATATACAGACTTCCATTGAGAGCTCTTCGTTTTCATTCACCGAAAGATTTTCTCTATTTCATTTTCCTCTTTTCTTCCCCAATTCATTTTTTTTGTAAAAAAATCCTATGCTAAATCCACCACTCTTCTCTCCATAATTTAAATCCTAAGCTAAACATAAAATCTTTTTTCCCTCTCTTTTCTTCTATTTGCAAACCTATGGACCTTAACCTACCATCATCAAAATCCACTTTTACCTAGCCATGCCGACTGCCACGGCTACCAGGAGACCCACCACTACCAACCATTGGTCCACCAACACCAGCGCCGCTATGACCTTCACCTTTCCCACATGATTCATGACCAAAGAGAAAAACCCTAGATCCCTTTTAATAAAACCCTAGCCCTCTTTTACATCAAAACATAATTCCAACCTCTTTACTTCTAGCCGGTCCCATCGCCTTCCACCTAGACTACCACCACACTTTTGGTCGACCACCTACATTCCCAAAAGCACTACCAACCTTGTCGGACGAAACTAAAACAACATAAACCCAAACATTTTTCCTCCTTTATATTTCTATTCTATTTCAGATTTTTCCTTGTCTTCCCGCAACCATAACTTCAATTAAGAGACACATATTTTTTTTTTATCAGATTCGCTAAAATTGGGTTAGCTATAATTTTCATTTTAGCCACTTTTCATATATTATGCTTTACTGTGTCAAAATAGCGAATATTTCAAATTGATTTTCGAACTTAGATTTTCTAATGTAAAATGTCTATCACTGTTTCAGCCATATCTTCCTCAAATTTTATCGAAATCCAGTTTCTTTTTCTTCAGTTGAAAGGAAAAGAATTTGCGAGAACTTTACTGTTGATCACTCTTTTAAATTCAGTGGTTAGAAGGTTCAAAAATCAGTTGTTAAATGATCAAATTTTAGTTCTATTTTTGTAAACTTTGTGAAAATTTTAACCCATCCACTCTATCTAAAACCCTCCTGGTTACTTCTTCTAATTTGCTCAAAGCGATGTTTTGTATTCTAAATTTGGCGAAACTATCTCCTCTTAGTCATAAAAGGTGAAAATCTTTCGCTTACTACTAACATTGTTTGTTAAGTGGATAAAACACATTTAAAAAGTCATTTGAAATGTTAGGATTATTTCAACGACACATGATATTTGTTATGTCATTCAATTATAACACGAATTTATGTTATGACATATATATTCACTTGTGACACACATGATGTTTTCTGTATATTATTGACATCATGTGTTTTCTGTATATTGTTGACATATATGACACGATGTAATGCGATACGTTATTATGTTATGTTTTATTTAATGTTCTCACACTATAAGCTCCTTGTAGATTTAGAAAATCATTATGGATTGAAATGATATATATTTGAATCATTATACCTTTTTGATGATGAATTGGAATACGGGTTGAAATAATATATACCCAGAAATTTATGTAAGTGGACTAAAATTAAACAAACCCGATTCATTTGACCAAAGGATACACTGTTATTCAATAAAACTATTTTCTGAAAATTTATAATTATGTGTTGACTAATAAAATTTGATTTAAATATTTTAGTTTAAACTAACGTTGAAATATATAACTTCAAATTTTGAATTTGAGTTAAAGTTGATTTAATGAAAGGATTTAATGTGATTTTAAAGTGAATTTGTTATTTACACTACAAGAAACATTGCTCTTTTCAACAGAAGGGGGCGACGGCTTGTATCAGCTATCTTCCGACGGCTTTCGTTGGGCTGTTGGTGGCCGTCGAAAACCATTGGAAATTATGGAGATAAACTACAGACCAACCTCCTTCTTCCCCATTTCTTTCTCTCCATTTATTTCAAATGAATCGGGTAGGAACCCCAATCATCCCCAAATTCGATTTTTTCCCTCCAAACGCAGATTTCTTTGCGTAGAAACCTCCATAGCTTCAGTTCAGACCTCCAAAGAAACTAATTTGAGGTATAATATCTTTTTTTGCATAAAAATCAATTTTATACCTAAATCTACATTTGCTTAAATTGGAAAATTATGGTTATCTATTTATTATAATTGGTTTCAATAGCATTATAGTGGGTAATAACATCCTATTATGTGCATATTTCATGTGATATAGTGAAATTGGAAATTTTATGTGCAATGTTTGGTTATTTTTGCATATGTCCCCCTAGCTTGGTTTTTGACGTTGTATAATTGTGGTTATTTGTGTATATGTGCACCGTTGTGTACGTGTGATTCTTGAATTGTGTTAGTTGGTATAGGAAAAATTGAATGCACGAGCTAGGAATAGTACATGTGCAAGTTTTTACTAAAGCACAAAAAAACATGAGTCTAAATTCTAATTGAGTCCATTGAAACGACAATGATAGTAAATTAGCTTTAAGTTGATTGATATGTCGAGAAAATGTGATAAATTAAAATATTTTTGTGCTATAACAAAACTGTATTTTTCTTGTAAAATGCGCACATCTAATTGGCTTATACCCCTTAGAGTGTTTTCGGCCCCGTCTGACGAGTGTTGTACATGATCGTTATATAAATAGTCATTTTTGTCAAATTAAAAAACGACCGTTTATATTCATCGGATACAATATTTGTTGGATTTGTCCTTGTATTGGACAAGTTATAAACGCAGTAAGCATCTATATTTTGTATACTACTTCGTTTCAAACAATTAACAAAATTTCGGTTTAATTTTTTTTCCTGCATACATGCATTTGTGTACAATGCAGTAAACAAAAGGGAAATGCTGCCGAAATTTTGTTGAATCATTTGAGACAAAGCAATAAACAAAATGTAAATGTTTACTGTGTTTATAATGGAAATTAGGATGTCTGACCATGTAAAAAATTTATGTTAAAAAAAATGGCCCATATTTGAAATTATTTTTAATTTTATGAAAATGTTATTTTCTTTCAACCATTATATATACATGCATTGTACGACCATAAAAACAAGCTTTTTCAAATTTGTATTCTTGAAATAAATATTAATTTTTGAACTTGTGACTAAATTTCTCAAATAGGAAAAAAGATTGATTATTTTGTTGATATGAGGAGTTGGATGTACCAAAGAAGAGGACAGAGATGTTCAATAAAAGAAGATTTTTGTAATGGTATAAATTTTGTAACATCCCAGAAATTCCGACAACTGGGTTGTGAAATTTATTGAAGATTTAGTTATTAATGATCATTTTTATATTGATATTGGAATTAAAAATCTGGTTTTGTATATGAACTGAATTCAATATTTAAATTATTATGGTTAGTTGAGAATTCAAATATTTGCTGTTGAATATTTGGATTGAATTAGGTTGAACATTCGATGGGAAAATATAAGTGATTGAATTTAAAAATAAACGTAGCTAGCATTGAATAAATGGGAAAATTTTATTTGTTAAAATATATATAAATTGGTTTTGATATGAGTGTGTTTGTGTATATAATGAAATTGAAATTTAAGGTTTCAAGTTTGGAATCAAACGGAGTTGCTGGTGGACAAATGGAATAGAATCAGTGAATCGATAGATAAATTAAGATAAAATAACGTTATATACAAACAGAGTCGAAATGCAACCAGATTAATTTTATTGAATTCAGAATGCAAAGAGGAAGATGTGCATATAATTTTTATCGCATTTAGAGGTTGTGTAAGCGGTACAGATTTAGTGCGCTCAGCAGCAATTCGCGGTATAGTAAATATTTAATTACCCTCTAATATAAACTACACCATTTGAAAACACGTCATACTAGCTTCTGATATACGCCTCTTACACCGATGAACGCCGTTCTTGTCTCCGTGATTTTCTTCTATAAAAATCAAGTTCCCGTCCCATTTCTTTAGCAAACAATTTTCTTCTTTTTTCAATTCTTAGGGCCGATTGTCCCCATTTCCAAAAACCGTTCCTCAAATTAATGGGTCCTTATCCCTCTCGTTGAAAATCCTCCTCTAAAATAAAATAAATCATCAAAAGCTTTCCCCTTTTTGTTTAATGTCATCCGAAACTTGTTTTCTTCCAAAATCAATTTTGTTCTTCACAAATTAAATCCGTTCTCCTCAAAATGGGAAAACAAATGGCAGCCTCCATCGCGTAACCCTTCCTCTAATCATATCGCTCCATCCTCCTCCTATCAATCGAAAACCAAAGACGTGGAATTCGAAGCTCCAAGCACCACCGTAGGCTGCCCTTGTTCCGATTAGTCACCGCAAACACTCAACACTTTCAGCACTTTGCCCAGTCAAGTTTAGCAGCGTTCCCCTTTCCAAAGTCGAAACCTTGCACCGAAATCAACTTGCCTTTCCCACTGGTGCCTCCTCGTGTCATCATTAAAGCCTGCTCCTTTCTCCTCCGCTGTGTCAATGTAAGTCTCAAACTTACGATTAATTTTTTTTTCGGGTAAATTAATTTCAATAGAACTAAATTAAAATAGTAGTTTAATTTAGTTCGTGTTGTTGGATGCTGAAGCTGCTTGTTGCCGTGTTTTGTTATCAAGCATAATTGAATCGATTAACTTGTCTTAATTGTTTTTGTTCCCATATATAATTAATTTGATACTTACTGTTGCGCATCCATATTTCTAAACTCGTGAGTTAATGGCTTCATTTGGACCCATTTTCAATTCTGGGTTATGTACCTTATATTTTCATATGTTTTGCTATGGTTTAGGGCCGGGGTATTGTATATTGGTTAGGGGTACATTAATGGGTGTGTGAGAGGATAGGTAAAGAGCAGTTGCTATGCAAATTTAAGTTGAAAACATGACGTTATTTGCCAGTTGTACATCCTCTTGGAACCATCTTCCACAATTCATCATGCCTGAACCATGCATGCAGGGATCGGTTTACATTTGCTATTTATGTGTCGTAAAATCAGTTGGTTAACACTATAACTTGTATTGTTTTTTTTATAATAGATAGCTTATAGTAAAAAGGCGAAGTACACTAGTTCGTTTTACTTTGCGTATATCTAGTGTTGAGGAAATATGAATTAAATATGCACCGCTGCTTAATGTTATATCGTGATTTGTTTACACTCACCTTATTTGGATCTGGATTGTGTGTGTATGTATACATACACACACATCAATTTGCAACCCCGGTTCTTCATTAGCCCAATTGAATCATAAAATATTGAGTAAGTCTGGAAATATGCAATAATACTATTTGTGGCAAAAGATAATTAAAATTTAGTTAAGGAAGGAAGGATGAAAATATAAGATACTGTATTGATATCTACATAAAAATAAGCTCGAATAGTGAAGTATGTGTCTATAGGGAATCATCAACTGATAATGGACAGTAGACTGTAGTCTATGTGAAAAACCTTTGGAACTTTGGGTCATATCGGGACAGTAGATGCAAACACATTTATATAAGCTGATCCCACATTAAAATCTGTAATTCATTTATATTGTAGGCATAATGTCTCTATCCACTGGGATATACTATAAGTTTTAGAAAATGAATTCTATTGTTTTCTTAGCAAAGAAATGCTATATGAGTATTTTATTCTATCATATATAAGATGGAAAAACATCAAATTCTTGTATTGACACTTCAGATCTGAATGTTTTTAAGTGGAAAAATTTTATAGTGTTTATTTTTCTTCATTTATCAAATTGACCGGGTTGGAACTCAAGGGTTCCAGAATGATTGAAAGTTGATCTGAGTGGCTATTGTGATTATTGTTGCTTCAGACTTGGGCCTTACTTGTATTGAATGTTTCACGTTGACATACAAGAGGTAGGCAATGGTTCATTTGTTGAGAACCTGCTACTCTCTTCAGTTTTAATTTATTTAGAAATAACTAGGTGCATACACATGTTAAGCTACTTCATGCGTGACCTCTCTTTTTGTTCATTTGGCAAATATATAAGTGATAGCCATGGATTAATACACTTCAGGGGTTCATAAATTACTGGATTCATTGGGTATATCTTCATTTTAATTAACTTAAGCTATGTTGGACTGTTATTTATGTCCAAACTTACTATGTACATAGATCTGAGCTTGTGTTAATTAATTGATATATGTAAAACACATATTTAGGCAAGTAATTATACGCAGTACATGTGACATGGCCGCATAGATGAATCTTGGTGTATGTATATATGTTAGCGTCTTAGAGCATCCCCAACGTGGGGTCGGTTGAAAAACAACCGACCCCAACGCAGGGATAAAAGGGGGGGGCAGGGTTGCTTTGGCAACCCTGGAGGTTGCTGGAGCAACCAAACGGTTGCTCCAGCAACCGGCCATAGCCGGCTTGGGGAAAGCCGGCTATGGCATGGCCGGCTTCAAAGAAGCCGGCTATGGCATGGCCGGCTTCAAAGAAGCCGGACATGGTGGGGGACTTAATTTATCTCCCCCCATAGCCGGCTTCATAGAAGCCGATTTATTTATTTATTTAACTTGTTTTTTGACCGTTGTTTTATGTTACCGTTGTTTCATGTTACCGTTTGATCTTAATCTACATATACTGCATTTCTTTGTACATTATAACACACAACAATTCTACATCAAACCACACCTCTATTCTTTATTCAATTTCTGTTCAACTTATTTGCAATGTCAAACATTGGTAAAGGAAAGAAGGGTGTCTCCAATTCTGCACAGAAGCAACACCCTAATCAATCCAACAACAACCAGTTTCCTATCCATCCGTTGTTCCAGCAAAATCAACACTCCAGTTATGGTAACTTCCCGATTATTCTGAACTCTAATTATCCTCAACAGAGCCCGAATTTCTATCAATCCCAGCAAAACTCCAATCATTATCATAGTGCTCAAAATGCTGGATCTGGTCAAAACGCATATTTTCAGCAAAACTGTAGTGAGCATCACTACGCTTCTCTAAGCAGCCAACAACGGTTAGTCCCGCTTGAAACTTCTCAAAATCTGTCAAGAAATTTGAATTATATGTTTGGAGATAACAGTGGCTTGAATGAAGAAACAGAAGTCGATGATACTGAAAATCCAGATGTTTTTCCCAACAAACCAATGAGAAAATCAAACAAAATAGTGAAATGGTCTCCAGAAGAACAAGCAGAACTTGCGTTTTGTTGGGTGGAGTGCTCCAAAGACAATCTTAAAGGGACTAGTCAGTCCGATAATTCATTTTGGAGTTCTGTTTCAAGACTGTTTAACAGCTGTAGTCCCGAAAACCCATCGAGAACAGTTGACTTTTTGAAACAGTCGTGGAAGAGAATCAACGCTAACTGTCAAAGTTGGATTCAGATTATGGCAGGACTACTAAGTAGACAACAAAGCGGTGCCAACGAGACGGACTTGGTAATTTTTGATTACTTAAATAATGGTTAATATGGTTTACTATATAATATTACCACCTTACGTTTCGTCAACACATACAGCTAAAGAGTGCGAATGAAGTTTATATGGCAGAGCACAAAAATCAACCATTCAATTTGCATAATTTGTACGCCATCTTATCTAGAGAGGAAAAATGGAGCACTATACGCCAAGAACATTCTGCAGTGCGATTTATGCCAAGAAGGCCAATGGCGGAATGAAGCCCGGGAAGTCCAGATCCTCAAGAAAACAACCCTTTTTCTACAAGTTCTGGTGGTAGGCCTCCTGGTAAATACAAAGGTAAGAAAAAAACAGTTGCAGATTACAGTTCGTACTACGAACAAATACACAGTCAAATGGTAGCTTCAGAAGAATCAAACCGACTTTTGGCGGAAGCGAGGGAAGCTAAGAGAGATGAGAGATCCAAGGAGAAGCAGCGTAGACACGAAGAACTTCAAATATCAAGAGAGCGTGACCTGGATGTTAGGGAGCGTGAATTAGCTCGCCTAGAACGAATTGATGACAGAGCACTAATGAATGTCAATATGGATACATTAAATCCGATGCAACGATTGTTACTGGAGCAAGAACTAGAAGCGTGCCGCAGAAGACGCATGGGATAGGACGTATTTATGTTTTGATCGTTTCCTTGTAGTTGTTTGTTGCTTTGTCGTTATGTAGTTTTTAATTACTAAGTACCAATGTTGTAGGAGTAAAAGATTATTAAATGTGTGTGAAATTCCTTTTTTAATTGTCACTAGCAATCTTGCAAGCATGAACTTGTAATACTAGAACATTAACGTAATATTTCATCACTGTAGCAAGCAAAGGTACATTAAAGCATTAAGGAAAACATATAACTAAACAACGAACGTAATTTAACTTAAACATCCAGATAGAGTTCACCACTTCCTAATGATCGCCGGCATGCTCCCAATTGTGTTCGACTAATTCGTCCCTTAATTGTAGATGTGCTTCGGGATCTCTAACGTCCTGGATACGCTGCAAGTACCCGACAAAAGTATTCGGGTCCTTGTACGGCTTACTTCTAAACGCCACTGCTATATCCGGGTAGTTTTTAAGTTGTAGTTCGAATCCCCCCTTTCTTCTTCAACTATCATATTATGTAGTATAATACAACAGTACATGATATCTGATATAACTGCTTGTTCATGATAATGCACCTCATTTCTTAAAATATGAAACCGTCCCTGTAGAACTCCAAATGCTCGTTCTACGTCCTTTCTTAGACTCTCTTGTTGTTGCGTAAATTTCGCCTCTTTGGCATTGTTCGGCTTTTTAAATGCCTGCACCAGTGTTTTCCATTTCGGGTAAATACCATCAACCAAATAATAACCCACTGAATGATCTGTATCACCAATTTTATAGTTGCACGGCGGTGACAGATCGTTGTACAAATCATTAAACAAGTATGATTGACGAAGAACATTAATATCGTTTAATGATCCAGGAACAACAAAAAATGCGTGCCATATGTACAAATCGAATGAAGTGACTGCTTCTAACACCAACGTTGCCTTTTTTGTGTGGCCTCTGTATTGGCCTTGTAGTGCAACTGGACAGTTTTTTCATGTCCAATGCATACAATCTAAGCTGCCCAACATACCCGGGAAACCACGTTGATCTCCCATTTTTAACAATCGTTCGACGTCGCGTGCAGTGGGGGATCGTAGATGCTCTTCACCGAATACACGAACAACTGTTTTGTAGAACTCTTTCAAGCATAGAATTGTCGTTGATTCACCAATTCGTAACTTATCATCTAACGAATCAGCTGAACTTCCGTATGAAATCATACGCAGTGCCGTTGTTACTTTTTGTAGAGGAGAAATTCCTAGTTCTTTGATAGCATTTCTTCGGTGAGTAATAAACACATTGGACTTAGAAATCTTGTTGAGGAGTCTATCAAACACTGTCCGCGACATACGAAATCTACGACGAAAGTAAACGTCGCCATATACTGGATTTGGCACAAAGTAGTCCTTCATCAACTGATTGTGCCCCCTGGATAGTCACGTCCATAGCGTATATCTCTTCTACCCACTTGGCTGCCTCCTTGGGTTGATTTGGAGCTCTCTGCTATATCACGTTGCATCGCGTTTAAAGTTTCTCGTTGGTACGTTAGCCGTTGTTTGTTGTACTGTTCTTCGACTTCATCTGAACCAAAAGACGAAGATGATGAGGAATTTGTGAAGCACCATAATCGCTTTAAACCATTCATGGTGCGAACGATGCTTTCTAAGCAATGATAATTGGATGAGTTGGAAGAACAACACTACGGTTATTATAAAGCAAACCCAGGGTCCCAGCACATGACATAATTAAGTTGTTAAAAGTGTAGGAATTTTGGCTAATATGTTTATGTTTGAACAAGTCACGGGTGAAGAAGAAGTGTTGAATGAAGGGGGGCCTACGAAGGATGGTGGATAAAGTAAAAATGTTAACTAGGAGACGAAACATTGATTTGTTTTATATGCCAGTGTATAGTGTATGGTGTGGATTCCTAATGCATAAATGATGGCGTTACTTTATCTTTTAGTCACTGTACTGCAAAGTTATGTTGTTTCACTGTCATAGTGGGTGTATAGTGTATAGTGTGGATTCACATCTCCTTTATGTCACTTTATCACGTTTCTCCACAGCTTAGACCAGTCTTTATTGGAATTTGACATAACAAGGATTACATATAAATAGAAATGGAAATTAGTTAAATAGAAATGCAAAATAGTTAAATATCATGTTGACATAACAAAGACTACATATAACTCCAGATTCTACGTACACACATCAAATTAAACATACATTCAAACATCATTAAAATCATAATACCGTAAGACTACTCCGTTCCATAGCGAGTCAACCAACTGTTGCGGAGTTTATACGCTTTGTAGCCAACAAATTCCTCACCGTACACGAAAAGGTAACGAGAATCATATGTTGCTTGGTTTGTTTTAAAAATATTTTCGTATTCAACAGTTTCGATAATCTTTGTGTACCGATCACAAGCGTCTGCAAAACGACGATTACCTATTTGGAGTTCAACTGATGTTCATCTAGTCGACTGGGAACGATGGTTGTTGTACAGCCGCGTGATCAGTGCCCATCTTTCTTCATATGTTAAACCCCCTCCACCTTGCATTAGTAGCTCATCTCTTTTTTCAACGTCAATTTTGACTTTTACGAGGGCAAGCAAATCCTTGGAAGAAAATTCACGAGTTGCAGAATTCGTTGTTTGAACACTATCACTAGGTCGTTGATTTAGTGGAGATGGACGTGGAGCTGTAACCGCTCGATGCTGATTCGGTCCAGGCACCTCTTCGATTTGTGTATCTTGAACTACTCCAACTCCATTATCGGTGAGTAGGTTTCGTTCGTACTCATCAAAAATCCTTCCCATATGTTTATCACTTATTTCGGAATCGGCCATGTAACCTATGCATCAGTAAAACAACTGGATTAACTAGAAGTATGAAGTATTGCTGATAACGAATATTACCTTCCTGATAACGAATATTACCTTTCAAATTGTAATTGTGTGGTAATTTACTTATGAGTTAATACAGCATACAACTGGGACATATAAATAGATCTTCAAAGCCTATAGTGTCTAGTTACATCAATAATTATATCACTGCCGACATATGCTTTGATGTGTAGTGAATAGTGTACAGTGTATAATGTTCTGTGGATAGGGTGGATTCCTTCTACTTGGAATTTGGCGTTACTTTATCTTTATGTCACTTTATTACAAAGTTTGTTTCTATCTTCTTCACCTTTCTGTCACTTTATCACGTTTGTCCAGCGAATGGACCAGTCAATATTAGAATTTTAAACGATAAAGTTTACAAATTTAACACTACAACGTTGAATGGTAAACGGATTCCCATAGTAGACAAGTCCGTATTAGGAATTGCAACATTTCATATTTACTCCCCATGTTGGCCCTATAAATATATACGGTTACTACGTTGTTGTTAGCTGGAACCAAACTTTTCATCAAAATAAAAAAAATGTCTCCATGGTCATGGCCATCGTCAATGGATTCGAACTATGATCAAAACTTTCCAGAGCGTCCTCCTTCAAGTCCAAGAACAGATATTGATTGGAATATCGAGTACCAAGAGCGGCACTATGAGGAATTGCGTCAAGTCTACCCGGAGTTCACCCGCATGACGATTCGTCCACCAGTTGCACCTGTTCTAGAGGTAGGTAATCAAGTAGTCCAAACTGTAACTGAAGAACACTTACAAGCGTCTACAGTCCCTCATACTACGACTGCACCAGATATAGGTCATCAAGAGGTAAGACGAGTTTCAGTTAACCAGGCTCCTAACGAGCAGGAAGTTAACTCCTATCCCTTTTGTTACCACTGTGGTTACACGGTAGAGGTGGTAGTCCGAGCGGATGGAGAGAATATAGGTCGCAGGATCCATTTATGCTCGCTATGGCCTAACGGATTCAATTATTTTGAGTGGATAGACGAGCGTTTCCCTCAAAGGGCAATTTCTTACGCCAACGAGTTAGAGCAAGAGAATAGGCGACTTCAAACCACTTTGAATGAGCGTAACAATTAATGTGTTTGCGTATTGAATCTACTACCGTTACCTGTTGTGTCTTTACAAGCTTTTGTATCTTTACGCTTATTGTTGAATGTATCGGTGTTCTATCCTTAAGTTTATTGTTTGATCTATTTGTGTTATTATTAAAAATAAACAATACGAGTAATCTTAATAACAGGATACATTACCAAGTACAACAGAAAGAGACATGAAGATAACGATACCATACAACCACTAAGCCCAAACTAGATGCTTTTTACACACATACAACTACAATACAACCATCACAGTCTAACAAATAAGATAACAACCAGATCGCACATACTACATAAAATTACAACTACAACACACTAAAGGATAACGTACGAGTACATATAGCAATACTAACATATCACGTAAACTGAATCTAAGGTATATCACCAAATATCCACGAATCATCCGCAAGAGGTGCTGCTTCTCCACTATAGCCGTGGTCATCGTCATCATCGTCATCTACTCGTCGTATAGGAAGATATCGCTCGTCATCCGCAGCAGTTAGCTCGGTAATGCGAGCCGTCAACTCATCAACTGCGCGCTTATGCTCTCTATACATCGTATCTCGAAGACCAACATGCATACGATATAGTTCCTCGTAGGGAAGAATAGCGGGATCTGGAACTGTGTGACAGTAGGTCGTGAAATATCAACATACGTGTCTGGACCAGATGTCCCAGGAATGCCCACGGTCCAACCATAACTCGTCGGCGTAGTCGAGTAAGGTGGCTGAGGAGGGTGTTGACGAGGAGGCTGAGGGGGCTGAGGAGGCTGATGACGAGGAGCCTGAGGGGGATGAGGAGGCCTATACTTAGTAAGGGTACTCTGAGACATGTCGCGTAAAACACCTGGATCACCAAAAGGAGTGTAGGCAGAAGGACAAACAAAATCAACTCCGGCGGCATGTACAAACGTTGCCATATTAGTAGGCTCATAAAAAGATCCCAAAAAAGTAATGTAATCTCTACCGGTAATGATAAATCTATCAGCTGGCCACCAGTCACCGGCATACTACTGTAAATCAACACTGGAATAAACCCGTAAATGACCTGTATCAGGGTGGGGATCATCGGGAACAACGTCAACATCGCGTAACTGTCGCCAACAGCGCTCACCCAAGTACCAGTAACATCCTAAACCAGGTGGGGCCGATACCAGAGGAAATCGTCTACCAGACAGAAATAGAGCGTGTGATGCGCTGGGCCTAGCAAGAACGGGGAATCGACAAAAGGACGCCACATAATTGACTCTCGTGTGGTCCTCATCTCTATCTGAGTACGAGCCACTGCAAATACATGACGACAATCACCTCCTGGTACAACCCGCCGGTTATCGGGCGACCAAGCTTTCACACGAGGGTAGAAAAGTGATAGTGTAGGATCCAATATTGGAAATGTCATGTTATGAAAGTACTCAAAATACCAATACTGCAGAACCTCCCAAAAACCTGTAATCGACGACCCACGAGTCCTAATAGTGCACTGCTGGTCCAAACCCCTATACAAATGAGCTAAAATCAGCGTACCCCAGTCATATGAAATAGGAGTACTATCGAACGACATGCCGGCAACAACAGCTACATATCCACATGGCAATGTGTTTGATGAATTCTTGAAGAATAAATTACCCATCATATATAATACAAACAATCTAAGAATCTCTAAGTGGTGATCTGCAGGCTGACGTTCCACTAAGTCCATTACGGCTTGCTTCATGAAAGAGGTTCTGATATGATGATGGTTTGTTAAGCCTCCCCCTCGTAAGTTCAAATGTGGAAATATACTAGCCAATAAATCATACTGTTGATATAGCTCATCATATGGTAAAGTGGCACCCTGACCAATTGGTATGCCAGTAAGCATGGTAAAATCCAATGGCGTAATACCCATCTCTCCAAAACTAAAGTGAAATGTATGTGTCGTTTTCCACCAACACATGGCTAAAGCACCACATAATTGAACATCGTTATTGTACAGGTTTTCAATACCTAAGGATGCAAATTAAAAATATTAAAATCAAGAAAATATATTTCATTTTCTAACATACGTAATATGTAAGTGGGTTCATCAAAAATACGTACTCAAGAAATCTCCAAAACCAATACTTCTAAGATATCCTGCAATAATTCTGTCTGTGTCGTACGCACGAATCGTCCTATACAAACGGACGATACTAACCCACGATCCTCGTGTACGATCATTACGAGCCTAAAACATACAAAAAAATAACTAATGTTTGTACGACACACTTCTTGATCAAATACCGACTAATACACCAACCAATTTAAGAAGTTATAACTCAAAATACGACTTCAAGTTATCGGTAAGGTGTCTTTCCCCTTCAGGCAGTTCGCGAAAATCAGCCAACTTTTTCTCTGCAGACAAATTAACATCGATGTGTGGATCCAATGCAGCATAAACACCGGCTTTAGCAACCCATCTTCTCCGAACAGGTTTTGAACGATGAGTGTCGGACGGACTAGAGTCTTCAACCGGTTCATTCTCCCCTTGTGCATTGTTGTTGGAGGCAATACGACTTCCAGAACCAAATATAGCTTTACCCAATCTTCTCATTGTTTTTTTAGAGGATTGGAGCTTTCGGAGGAGGAAGAAGGAAGAAAGGAGTGGCGGCTGCGAAGGGTTTTGAAGGCAACTGAATACGGGTGCGGAATAGGGGAGAGGGGACCCGACACGTGGTTAAGGGGTAAAACCCTTAACCGGTGTTGAGAAAGCCGGTTAACATTAATCAGCTTTCTCAACACCGGCCAAGGGTTTTACCCCTTGGCCGCGTTGGGGGGGGGGGGGTTTGCTCGTGTCAACCCCCTCGAATGACCACGAGCAACCCCCCTGTTGGGGATGCTCTTATGTATAAGTAGTTGCCACCTTTTCCTGTCTTGAACACAGAATATGTACCTTTGATTTTTATTTAGAAATTATTATGTTAACTGAAAACTTCGTTTAGAACTTACTTAAGGTTGGGGTAATTACTATATTAAATTTTTATTGAAATTAATTTATTTGAACTATGATTTAATCCTAACTCTGGTGTTTTATATTTTTGCATGGAATGCTCGGGTCAGACCTGAGCAATACAGATTTAAAGATCAGCTTAGGATTCGAAGGTTGGCGAAGCTGGGGATTCCAAAGACAGCGCACTCTGGAGATTTTAACTAGTAATATTTTCATTGTATTCAAACTATTTTTAAGTTCCACTGTGTATAAAAAAATCTTGTATTCAAAATCCTGGTTATATATAAAAGTTATATTTTTGCTGTTCAATATTGTGCCTTCTATTTATTTTATGATTTCTTCTGTGTTGATTCTGTGTTTTAAACTCTATAAGCTAATAATGATCCGTTGATTTGAACGTTTCAAGTTGGTTTAATTACCAATTTGAAGCAGTCAAAAAGGCGGGACGTTACAAGTGGTATCAGAGCTTTGGTTTGTTCAAAGCATAACATATCGAGTTTGAAATGAATGAGATCGACATTAGAAAAGCCGATTTTGAAAATGAAATGGTTTTGAAATATAAATTGTGAAAATGAGAAGATTTTGAAATATAAATTTTTAATGGTGAAATATTTTGGAAATATTGTATATTTTGAAAGTTGGTATTTTGAAGATGATACAGCAGAAATTTTATTTTATTTTGAGATTTTTTTTTGGAATCCCATTCTTCGAATCCGGATTTGTCAGAGTTGTTCTTTGATAAGTTCTCTTAGGATTGAATGTCAGACCCATCATCGAATGGTATCTCAGGAAGATAAGTATAAGAGAATCAATAAATCGAGATAACTGGAATTGATTGGCAATAGAAATTCCGACGGAAATTTAAATAAAAAGGGGAAATTTGAAATCGTTCCAAAAACGAAACGATGAATATTATTTTGATATTCGAGATAGAAATAGATGAAAATAAAATCGGAAAAGATATATAATTGGACTACGACTGTATTAAAATTGATTAATTTATTCAGAACTTGGCAAGATAAATTATAATTGGTTTTGGACCAATAATGTAAAATCGAATAAATGGAATTCGATAGTAAGTTATAAATTTGTTAGTTAATTAACATGAAGTGAATTATGAACATAAGTTATGAACGAAGCAGAGATATGGATGGAGATTTTAAAGGGATTTGAACCTGTGTTTGAATGAAATCAAAATTTGTTTGATGTGACGAGTTCAGATTCGATAAAAAGAATAATATTTACTTTTTAAAAGTAAACAACGTTTGAAAGTAAAAAATGTTGTAAATGAAATTATGGATAAAGGAAATGGAGTTGGCTTTTATGATGAGATTATTCTGAAGTTCAGAATATAAATCGAATGAGATTTTTCCGAAGTTCGGAATGAACTATCGAATACGAGATTATTCGAAGGAAGTTGTTCGTGGGAATCAATTATGTCGAATTTCAGGAAAAATACTATTCACTTTCCAATTTAACCAAAAAAGTAAAATAAAATAAATATATTGTTTAATTAGTTGATCAGACTAACAAATAAAGTATATTTTAAAGGTTAAATATTTTGAAGATGTCAATTATTGTCAACGATTTTCGTAAAAGAAATGAATTCTTGAACTCGAATGTTACGAAAATGAATGTCAACAATTAAAGTGGTAATGCCCTAAGCAAAAGTGCATAAGTTTACTGATATATAGATAAACAAATTCATATACTTTTATACAAATGGTACAAATTGACATGGTTATGCCTATATGTATAGGGCATGGGCTGTTATTCGAAGTATAGATTGACAGGGAATAGAACTATAGAATTATATATATTTTATAAAATATGGACACACTTTTGCTAAGCAAATATTATTTAAGCCAGTAGTTCATTGACTCGGGATAGGTTGCATTTGCAATGCATAATTAGTGAATCTGAACATCTTACTTTGGTTTTTATAGAGAAAAGAAAGTAGTTAAAAAAAAGAGGGTAGATTATTTGCAGCTAATACAGGTGTACAAATAGAGGATTGATATATGCATACTGGTTGATTTGGATAGCATATGGGGCTGAGATGATCGGTAAATCATGTTTAACAACAAATGAATACTTGGTGCCGAAGTACAATATTTTGACGAAAATCTGCATATACGTGTATTTATAAAAGAAAAAATATGGGTATGATTAGATTTTGTAAAAGATGTTTTTTAAGCTAGTGTGATAGTTTATTTACTCAAGTAATATGTAGATATTTGCATACATGTTGCGGCGTAGAAGGTACATTCTATTTAAAAGAAAACATGATAAAACGCTGCGACCTATGTACCTAAAAGTCTATAAATGTCTCAGTAGTAAGGTGGTTTCATTGGTGACATTTTGATTATATAATAGGATCTATAGCAAGGTAGTGTATGTGTAACAACCCGTATTTTCAATAACCTGTTATAACATAAATCGAGGCAGAATTTAATTTATAAATCTGAATCAAGGGAAACGGGCTATGCCATTGCGTTCGTCTCGGAAAAATACGCGAAATAGAGTCCGAGTTTTCGAAAATCGGAGTCCGTATGACCCGATTAAGGCCCAACGAAGTTTTCAGAAAATTCCAAAGTAAAAACAGATTTCAAATTCAAGTTTGAAATTGGAGATTAGGGTAAGATTGGGCCAGGCAGGAAAATTCCCGCCAGAGTACCCAAGTCGACAGCCCTGTCGACTTGGGAGTCGACTTGGTTGGACCCAAGTCGACAGCCCTGTCGACTTGGTTGTCGACTTGGTCCAGCCGGGCAGTTTTGCCTGGTGCACCACTTTGGGTTTGTGTTGAGTTTGGGGGCCAGATTCGGTTTTGAGGACTGAGATTGGAACTAGGGTTTAATCCTAAGGTTGAAACTAATCCTAATCTCTATAAATAAGGCCCTAACCTAACCCTAAATCATCATTATTCATTCAAGTAACTAAACTATGGCAAAATCAATCCTCTCATGGCCTCCACTCTCTTCATAAAATTCTAAGTTATTTCTATGAGAGATTTTCCATGCATACAAGTGTTTTCAAGCTTGTATGAGCATCATTAGCTTGCATTCAAGTCAAGTTTCCATATTTACATCATAAAGCAAGGGTTTTGATCATTTTGGCTCAAGGGATTTTCTATTAGAGCTTGCATTTTGGGTCTATTTGATTGCATAAGGGCTTTGTCATATTTTTGTGTCTTCATAAGCATTGTAAGCCCTATTCTACTTTCATACTTAAACTCTAAAGTTAAATGTATGATATGCAAGTTTACTATGTCATGCTATGCAAGTTTGATATGTTATGATATGCAAGTTTATCATGTTATGTTATGCAAGTATGCCATGTTATGATATGCAAGTTTACCATGTTATGCTATGCAAGTTTGCCATGTTATGATATGCAAGTTTACCATGTTATGCTATGCAAGTTTGCCATGTTATGATATGCAAGTTTATCATGTTATGTTATGCAAGTTTGCCATGTTATGATATGCAAGGTTATCATGTTATGTTATGCAAGTTTGATATGCAAGTTCGTCATATGATATGCAAGTATGTTATGCAAGTTTGGGATGATCATTTTGTTCATGTTATCATGTTATGCAAGCTTATCTTGAGTATATGAACATAAAGCTTCAAGCTTTATGCTAAAGGTTGCATTTTGGCAACATGTAAGTTATCATATCCCTTATGATAACTTGCATGTGAGGCTAAATGCGAACTTATGGCCATTTCTACATGTCATTTATCACCATGTATCACCAATATGCTAAGTTTGGTTTTATGCATGCTTTTGAGGCCTAAAAATGTAATATGCAAGCATATGAACATGTGTACATTTCATATGCCACCATGTTGAACTTGTGGCTTCAACACCTTTATGTCATGATTATGCCAAGTTCCCTCTTTCTATCCTTTATGCGCTATTGCGATATGTAAGCGATGGGAATGCGTTTGGGGTTGGGTAAACTTAAAAGACATAAAAACATAAGATTGGGAATTTACCTATTAAGTCAGGTCTACCCATTGGGAATTTACCTATTAAGTTAGGTCTACCCAAATGCTTGAAAACTTGTAATATGTTTTGGAAACATGATGGACATGACACTTAGAAAAGATAAGTGTGTCCAACTCGAGGTTGGGTTGAGTTTGTAGCGTAAACCTACCCGGAACCGACCGGCTTAACTAGTTGCTACAAACCATAGGACCCAATGTGATAAGTTGGTCATGTGGTACCTTGAACCCGAGGTTAGACCAAGTTGTGGTGTAAAGCTACCCGGACCCGCCCGGCTTAACTAGTAACCACAACAAGGTCTAATGTGAGAGGTTAAGGCACGTGAAATTAATTAATGCCTCATGATTAGGGTTAATTCATGGTCCACTTAATACTTAACCAATTTGGGCTTGGTAGATTAATCAGGGTTAAGTCGTGAACTCATTGTTACACTTAACCAAGTTAATCCATGATTAGCAAGAGGGTTAAACCGTACTTAACCCACTAGAAAAATCCTAGCAATGGGGGTCCACTCCAGCAGTAATCCCAAGTTTGTATCATTAAGGCCCTAGGGACTAGGCAAGGGAGGGGGCACGATTATTGGACTGGAGGTAAGTGACCAAAAGCGACGGCAGATGGGTACGCCGGTGTAGTTCCGGGCGGACCATGGTCGTGCACATAGTCCGAAGCCGGGGAAAGCATGCACGGGTACCAGTAGATCGAGACTGTGCACTTATGTTTATGGTGTCCATAGGTTGCCACCCTAGGGCTTGATACACCCGACGGGAGACCCTGCACAGTCTGACTACAATTATGTTTGGGCCGCATTGACACCAACACGTGACGAGTTAGGCTTAGGGAGCCGATCGATTAGACCGTTTGGTTGGACCTCGTGTTAGGGTCACTTCATGTTATTGGACCTCGTGTTAGGGTCACTTCATGTTATTGGGCCAAAGCTTGGGCCAAGGGATCAATACTTGTTTATTCAAGTCATGTTAGTTTGCTAGTACACCTGTGGTGCAAAAACCTTAAACCTGATTATGCGATGACACCTTTATCTACCTTGTCAGTTGATCATCATGCTAGTATGTTGTTATCCTTATGTTCATCCTTGCTTCTCATGCCAGTTAACTTTATCAGTTTACATTGATTGTAGTAGGGCTTACTCAGTCTTTTTGACTGACCTGTTTTCCTTTCGCCTCTTTTCTTCCGTCCCCCCCCCCCCCCTAGGTTCTCAGGGTGGGAATATTGGAGCTTAGCTTGGATTTCTGATCGCTTGCTTGTGGGATTTTAGCTCATGTACGGTTGGACATGAAGCTAGCTATGGTTATCACTTATTTTGGCGATAGTACTTATGTATTTCAGTTTTTCAGTGATGTTGTTTTTATCTAGACTTGTGTATTTGGAAAGTTGACATTATGTTGTACCAGACTTGTTTTGAAATAGTTTGAAATCTTCCGCTGTTTTACTTATCTTATTTACTCTGTTTACATATATACATATGTTCTTGTTCTGCCTTGATATATCATTATGCATGTTTACCTGATTCAAACGCCCCTCCAAAGTCAGAGTGCTTGCAAGAGCCACCCTGGCGGAGGTGGGGTGTTACAGTATGCTATTGCAGGCAATCAAATGATATGCCTTATCAGCTTGATTCAGAATGTTAGTTTTCCTAGTGAGGTTATATATTAAATAGGGCAAAAATGTTAATTCAAATGACCTGATGAATGTCCCCATTTTATATAGGCGTATTAAGAAATTCTTAGCTTATTAACTGACTTAAACTAATGATGCAAAGATCTCAATGTTGAAGTGTTTAGCCACTCATTTTTAAACAGATCTGGTATTTTATTGGGGTTTAAGAGAGGCAAAGAACACTAAATCTTGTTTAGATTGTGCATAAAGTGCCAAATTATATATGACTATGTATATGTTTGTTTAAACTTTAGGTTAAGAAAGATATATAACGCCTGGCAGTTTTATATAGAGATAAAGTAGCAAGTATGGGGTTTGATATAGCCAAAAGTATATATAAATATGCTCTGTTTTGTTGTGTAATGTTTGGTGGTATTTTAACAACCAATTAAGCTTTTGCTTTTCATTTAAACTCCGATACTAGAAAAGGGGACTTGTGTACCTCCCTATACACTAGTTAAATCTTGTTTATAGTAAACTGATATTTTTATATTAGTGAAGATAGATCTTGAAATTGAGTGATTATAAGGAGTTGGCCAAAAAAAAACAGTAAAAATGGAGGATAAATTAGAGGGTCACTTCACTTAGGAAATTGTTCGCTTGCTAATTTATGGTCGAATGATGAGAATATGGAAGAGCAATAATACGTGAATAAGATTTGTTATAAGAATAAAAAATTCTGGAAAGTCTTAGTGCATAGGGATTTGAGTTAAGCGATGAATTTAATAATTGAAAATTTTAGAAGAAAAATAGTTTTTAACGAATAGATTCATACATCTGAGTTTGAAGGGATATCAAATAACTGAATAGATGGAGGGACCAAACTGAAACTTTGAAATTGGAATGGACATTTAAGGAAATTCGATTGTTGATATTGGAAATAAAAGTTTTCGAAACCTATACGAAATATATATAAGAATACGGCAAATTCAAAAAATTGCTGAATTTGAAGGTAATTGATTTGAAATCTTATGATGGAATATATATATAAGAATGAGATGTTTGAAAATATGATTTGAAAAGAATTTTTTTTGTAAGTTGACATAAGTATCATTTATGAGCAGTATGAAATGAAGCACTATATGTACATAGTATTATATGTTTTCAAAGCAAAATAAGGAAAGTACCTTCCTTCTCCTTTGAATCTCGAGCTTAGTAAGATTTGCTGCTGGTGGTAGAAGGTTGTCCAGACATAAAACTCGAGTTGTCATAGTTCCTTGAAGAACACAACCGTGTAGCGTAATTCGTAGGGCTGTAGATGGCTACGGCGGACAGATGTTTCTTGGGGGAACCAAGCATAATCATTGTGTCTGCTGCGATCTACAGTCGTGATGATGGCGTAATCCGCAGAGCTGTGAAAGCTTACGGGTATGGATGTTTCTTGAGGGAATCAGGCGTAACCATTGTGTACCTGCGGTCCGCATGGCATATCTACAAGTGAAAGAGATGTAACCACTAGAGTTACTAAAGGTAGAATGAAGCCATGCGATGTTTGAGATATCTTAGTGATAGTGAGTCACCAGCTTGATGCAGCACTGTGTTTTCATGACTGGATTTGTCTTCGTGACATGATTTGTCCTCATGATTTAATTTGTCCTCGTGACTTGGTTTATCTTCATAACTGGATAATTTGTTTTCGTGACCCTGAGATAGTGCCGCCAATGCTCAGTGACCTCAGGTTTTCTTTCGATTCTTAAATACTTTCCCGTTGATCTGTTCATGACGAAATTCACAGGAAACTGAATTCCTATGGATACAGATGTTTTTTGGGGGATCTAGACGAAACTGATGTGTATCTGCGATTCATGAACAATCAACACATCAATATCACATTGGTACTTTCCGTATTTATTTTCTTTTAACAAAGGATTTTTTGAAATATTTTCATTAGGAGTTGAAGCAAGAATATTTAGTACTTAGAGATCTTAGTCGTGCGCCTGGCCAGCGTATGCCTAACATATGTGAGAACGACAATAGACTTGTCAAACTTCAAGTTATCAATATTTTCAAATAAATAATTTGGGATTAAAATATATCTAATTTAATAAGTTAAGAAAGAGGATTTTGAATTATTTTCAAATCCACATATTTGTAATAATGATACAAATATTTTGAATGCCTAAATTTCGGGCTATGTATAAAAATAAAATAAAAAATTATTGATTTTGATTTTTGGAAAATTTCAAGTCGATAAATTGTGACTTGAAAAGGAGATTTTATTTACACTCTTCAATGAGTGTTGGAAAAAGATTAAATGGATTGAATGCAAGGAGATTGCTTTGAGGGTTGCTAAGCCTATACCTATTACAGTTACAACGATGGATAAATGACAAATGATGTTTGAGATGCATGCAAAATTTGGAATTTAAAAAGAGGTTGGTTTTGAAAGAAATTAAATGATTAAATAGAATGAGAAATGAGAAATATCTCAAAATAAGTGGAGATAGAAAACAGGTCTAAGAAAATTGATTGGAATTTAAAGAGCGTGAAAAGAAATAAAATTGTGTTGATCAAAATTGATCTCAAAGGAAATTTGTTTTTTTTTTTGAGTTAATTATAATGGGTAAACAAAGAGGATCGATGACTTAAATAACGATACGTAAATTAGTTGTGGGAAAATTTTCATACAAATATGAAAATTGGAAGTATACATTAGTATAACTCTAACGATCTCTCCTTTTCGAGGACGAAAACTTTTAAAGGGGGGAAGATTGCAACGTCCCAGAAATTCCGACAACTGAACTGTGAAATTTATTGAAGATTTAATTATTAATGATCATTTTTATATTGATATTGGAATTAAAAATATGGTTTTGTATATTAACTGAATTCAATATTTAAATTATTATGGTCAGTTGAGAATTCAAATATTTGCTGTTGGATATTTCGATTGAATTAGGTTGAACATTCAATGGGAAAATCTAAGTGATTGAATTTAAAATAAACGTAGCTAGCATTGAATAAATGGGAAAATTTTATTTGTTAAAATATATATAAATTGGTTTTGGTATGAGTGTATTTGTGTATATAATGAAATTGGAATTTAACATTTCAACTTTGGAATCGAACGGAGTTGCTGGTGGACAAATGGAATAGCATCGTTGAATCGATAGATAAATTAAAATAAAATAACGTTATATACAAACAGAGTCGAAATGCAACCAGATTAATTTTATTGAATTCAGAACGCAAAGACAAAGATGTGCATATAATTTTTATCACATTTAGAGGTTGTGTTAGTGGTATAGATTTAGTGCGCTCAACGACAATTCGTGGTATAGTAACTATTTAATTAATCTCTAATATAAACTACACTAGTTGAAAACACGCCAATACGCCATACTAGCTTCTGATATACGCCACTACACTGTTACATTAATGGACGTCGTTCTTATCTCCGTGATTTTCTTCTATAAAAATCAAGTTCCCCTTCCATTTCTTCAGCAAACAATTTTCTTCCTTTTTCAATTCTCATGACCGATTGTCCCCATTTCCAAAAACCGTTCCTCAAATTAATGGGTCCTTATCCTTCTCATTGAAAACCCTCCTCTAAAATAAAATAAATCACCAAAAGCTTTCCCCTTTTTGTTTAATGGCATCCGAAACTTGTTTTCTTCCAAAATCAAATTTGTTCTTCACAAATTAAATCCGTTCTCCTCAAAACGGGAAAACAAATGGCAGCCTCCATCGCGTAACCCTTCCTCTAATCACATCGCTCCATCCTCCTCCTATCAATCAAAAACCAAAGCCGTGGAATTTGAAGCTCCAAGCACCACCGTAGACTGCCCTTGTTCCGATTAGTCGCCGCAAACACTCAACACTTTCAGCACTTTGCCTAGTCAAGTTTAGCAGCGTCCCCCTTTCCAAAGTCGAAACCTTGCACCGAAATCAACTTGCCTTTCCCACTGGTGCCTCCTCGTGTCATCATTAAAGCCTGCTCCTTTCTTCTCCGCTGTGTCAATGTAAGTTTCAAACTTACGATTAATTTTTTTTTTTCGGTATATTAATTTCAATAGAACTAAATTAAAATAGTAGTTTAATTTAGTTTGTGTTGTTGGATGCTGAAGCTGCTTGTTGCCGTGTTTTGTTATTAAGCATAATTGAATCAATTAACCTGTCTTAATTGTTTTTGCTCCCATATATAATTAATTTGATACTTGCTGTTGCGCATCCATATCTCTAAACTCGTTTGTTAATGGCTCCATTTGGACCCATTTTAAATTCTGGGTTCTGACCTTACATTTTCATATGTTTTGCTCTGGTTTAGGGGTATTGTATATTGGTTAGGGGTACATTAATGGGTGTGTGAGAGGGTAGGTAAAGAGCAGCTGCTGTGCAAATTTAAGTTGAGAACATGCACGTTATTTGTCAGTTGTACATCCTCTTGGAACCATCTTCCACAATTCATCATGCCTGAACCATGCATGCAGGGATCGGTTTACATTTGCTATTTATGTGTCGTAAAATCAGTTAGTTACCACTATAACTTGTGTTGTTTTCTTTAGAATAGATAGCTTATAGTAAAAAGCGAAGTACACTAGTTCGTTTTACTTTATATATGTCTAGTGTTGAGGAAATCTGAAATAAATATGCACCGCTGCTTAATGTTATCTCGTGATTTGTTTACACTCACCCTATTGAATCATAAAATGTCGAATTAGTCTGGAAATATGCAATAATACTATTTGTGGCAAAAGATAATTAAAATTTAGTTAAGGAAGGAAGGATGAAAATATAAGATATTGTATATCTACATAAAAATAAGCTCGAATAGTGAAGTATGTGTCTATAGGGAATCATCAACTGATAATGGACAGTAGACTGTAGTCTATGTGAAAAACCTTTGGTACTTTGGGTCATATTGGGACACTAGATGCAAACACATTTATATAAGCTGATCCCAAATTAAAATATGTAATTCAGTTATATTGTAGGCATAATGCCTCTATCCACCGGGATATACTGTAAGTTTTAGAAAATGAATTCTATTGTTTTCTTAGCAAAGAAATGTTATATGAGTATTTTATTCTATCATATATAAGATGGAAAAACATCAAATTCTTGTATTGACACTTCAGATCTGAATGTTTTTAAGTGGAAAATTTTTATAGTGTTTATTTTTCTTCATTTATCAAATTGACCGGGTTGGAACTCAAGGGTTCCAGAATGATTGAAAGTTGATCTAAGTGGCTATTGTGATTATTGTTGCTTCAGACTTGGGGGCCTTACTTGTATTGAATGTTTCACGTTGACATACAAGAGGTAGGTAATGGTTCATTTGTTGAGAACCTGCTACTCTCTTCAGGTTTAATTTATTTAGAAATAAATAGGTGCATACACATGTTAAGCTACCTCATGCGTGACCTCTCTTTTTGTTCATTTGGAAAATATATAATTGGTAGCCATGGATTAATACACTTCAGGGGTTCATAAATTACTGGATTCATCGGGTATATCTTCATTTTAATTAACTTATGCTATGTATGATCGTTATTTATGTCCAAACTTACTATGTACATAGATCCGAGTTTGTTTTAATTTTGATATACCTAAAACACATATTTAGGTAAGTAATTATACGCAGTACATGTGACGTGGCCGCATAAATGAATCTTGGTGTATGTATATATGTTAACGTCTTATGTATAAGTAGTTTCCACCTTTTTCTGTCTTGAACACGGAATATGTACCTTTGATTTTTATTTAGAAATTATTATGTTAACCGAAAACTTCATTTAGAACTTACTTTAAGGTTGGAGTAATTACTGTATTAAATTTTTATTGAAATTAATTTACTTGAACTATGATTTAATCTTGACTTGGGTGTTTTATGTTTTTGCATGAAACGCTCGGGTTAGACCCGAGCAATACAGATTTAAAGATCAGGTTAGAATTCGAAGGTTGGCGAAGCTGGGATTCCAAAGACGGTGCGCTCTGAAGATTTTAACTAGTAATATTTTCATTGTATTCAAACTATTTTTAAGTTCCGCTGTGTATAGAAAAATCTTGTTTTCAAAGTTCTGGTTATATATAAAAGTTATATTTTTGCTGTTCAATATTGTGTCTTTTTTCAATTTTGTGTGCTGTGTATAGAAAAATCTTGTTTTCAAAGTTCTGGTTATATATAAAAGTTATATTTTTGCCGTTCAATATTGTGTCTTTTTTCAATTTTGTGTTTTCTTCTGTGCTGATTTTGTGTTTTAAACTCTGTAAGCTAATAGCGATCCGTCAATTTGAACATTTTAAGTTGGTTCAATTACCAATTTGAAGCAGTCAAAAAGGCGGAACGTTACAAATTTCTTTGTTGATTTCCCTTTAAGTAATAACGGAAGCGATCCAGATTTTTGTTGTCCGTGTAGCAACTATAGACATTTGAAGTACTCGTTACCCGATATTGTGAAAGTCCATTTATGTAAAAACGGATTCGTACCTGAGTATTATATTTGGGATCGTCACGGAGAAGCTGTAGCAAATACTTCTGTAGAGACTGAGGTAAAAGTGATGTTGATAAAAATGTTAGTACGACCCCTATTGTATATATGGTCGAAGTGCAGCACGATAAATGTTTCATATGCTTGCAGTTGACGACGATGATGGAAATGAAGAACAGAATAGTGAAGCTAAGAATAAAAATTTATGATTTATTGGATAATGCTAAGAAACCTGTTTGGGATGGTTGTAAAAGCGACACTCAGCTGTCGTAATCACATAATACATTGTGATGAAGTGAAAATACAACATCACTGAAGCTGGGTTTACAACTATTGTACAAGCTACAAAAAGGCACATGTCGCTCAATAATTTAATGTGTGAAAATCACTACGAAGTTAAAAAACTTATGTAGGCATTTGGTTTGCCTTATCAGAAAATAGGTACATGTTTAAAAGGATGCATGTTGTTTTTGAAAGATGGCGTAAATCTTAGAAACTGTAAAATATGTAATCTTGAAAGATATAAACCAAGAAAGAAGAAGAGAAAGGAAGTTCCATACGAAAGTATGCATTACTTACCCATTACTCCAAGGCTTGAAGGATTATATGCATCTTCTGTAATTGCATCTCATATGAGATGGCATAAGGCGAGATCAGAGGAAGAAGGTACGTTGACCCATCCAGTCGATAGGGAAGCATGTTTCAGTCAAACTTATCCCAATTTTGCAGCGGAGAGTCGCAGTGTCAGACCAGGATTATGTACGGATGGTTTTTCACCATTTTCTCAATTTGGTGCTAAATATTCATCATGGCTCATTATCATCACACCTTATAATTTTACACCATGGATGTATATGAAAACGCAATATATGTTTCTTACAGTTGTTGTTCCTGGCCCCGATGATCCGATAGAAGGAATTGATGTTTATTTACGACTGTTGATTGAAGAATTAAATACATTGTGAAACGAAGGATTAGAAACATACGATGTTTCAAAGAAGAATTTTTTTCGTATGTTTGCTTCTTTGTTGTGGACTATAAGTGATTTTCCTGCCTATGTTATGCTTTCAGGATGGAGTACTGCTGCTCGTCTAGCATGTCCCTATTGCATTGAAGAAATACGAGCATTTTCGTTACCACATAGTATGAAAATTTCATGTTTTTACTTTCATCGAAGTTTTCTCCATGTAAATCGTCCTTTCAGTGTAGACATGAAAAACTTTTTAGCTAATAGAGTAGAAACCAGACAACCACCAACGATTTGATCTAGCGAAGACATATATGAACTGGTTAAAGATTATCCAAAGATACATGAAACTGGAGTTCAAAGAGAAATTAAAGGCAAATCGACTGTTCACAATTGGTGCAAACAGTTTATTTTTTGGGAGTTGCCGTATTGGAAACATCTTCTGCTTCGTCATAATATTGATGTGATGCCCAATGAGAAAAATGTATTTAATAATGTCTTTAGCACAATTTTGAATGTCAAAGAGAAGACTAAAGATGATTTGAAATCAAGGCATGGTATAGAAGAATTATGCAAACATCCCGAGCTTCATATGAAACCAAATGACAATAAAAAAACCAAAGCATGGTATGAATCAGATAATAATCAAGTTAAAATTGTGTTAAAATGGGTTGAATGGTTAAGATTTCCTGATGGGATCTCGTCAAATCTTCGTAGATGTGTTGACTTCAAAAATGGTTAATTGAGCTGAATGAAAAGTCACGACTGTCACATTATGATGGAGCATTTATTTCTCGTTATGTTTAAAGAACTACTAATGTTAAAAGTTTGGAAGGTAGTAATAGAGCTTAGTATGTTTTATAAAGAGCTTTGTTCGACCACTTTAAAAGTTCAATGTTTACGTAAACATGAAGTAGATATTCCTATATTGCTCTGCAAATTAGAGAAAATATTTCTGTTAGGTTTTTTTAATGTAATAGAGCATTTACCCGTTCACCTCCCAACTGAAGCACAACTTGAGGTCCCATCCAATATGAATGGATGTAACCACTTGAGAGATATAAACATGTTACTTACTAATTTAATTGCACTTAAAATATGAAATAATGTAAATTAATTTTGCATAGATATCTGAATCATCAGAAGAAAAAAGTAAGACAAAAAGCACGAGTTGAAGGTTTGATATGTAAATCTTACATCGAAGAAGAAACTTCGTTCTTTTTCTCCCATTATTTTTGTGATCATGTGAATATGTCATTAAAAAGTGTTCCTCGAAATGACGAACGAGACAAAAAAGAATCCTCTCAAACAGTATTGTCTATTTTTAGACAACATGGTCGACCTTCTGGGAAATGTGTAGACATATGGCTAGACGATAAAGATCTACATGTAGCACACACTTATATTCTTCTAAATTATGCTGAAGTTGCACAATTTGTTAGGTAATCTGAAATATCAATTAGTGCTTCATTCATTTCTACATGCTTGCGTGTGTATAATCAAACGTAATATTTTATTTATATATATAGCGTTTATGAATGTGAACATCCAAACGAAGATTTCAGTAAAGAATTTTCTACTTGGTTTACAAATTACATTTGCAAACCCAGAAATTATGTTGTTGATAAATGGTTGAAACACCTTGCAGTGGGACCAAAAAGAGTGGTCAAGACATATTCAATGTACTTTGTTAATGAATATAAATTTAACACCAAGAAAACAGTGATGAGAAATTAACGAACAATACAGGTGTATTCGTTAAAGGCAGTGACAATCTAGAAAATCACATAAATGATTTTTATGGTATTTTAACACAAATTTTGCAACCGACATATTTCTCACGACCAGCAAAGAAGTTGTTTCTATTTAAATGCAATTGGTTTAGCAGTGTTCCAAGTTCTAAGATTAACGTGCACAAGGATTATAATCTGACTGAAATAAAGCATACATCGCATTATTAAAGTATGATCCTTCTGTGCTAGCCAAACAAGCATTTCAAGTTTATTACGCTCCTTATCCTTCTCTAAAAAGAGATAAAGCAGATTGGTCGACAGTTTTTAAAACAAAGGCCAGACTTACGTTCGACAAGAAGAATATTCCAGACGAAGGAGCCTATCAGGTAGATCTCGAGCAGAACAATGAAATAATAATTGAAGACGATTATGCAGATTTTGGACCTCTGATCGATGAAACAAATGTTTTAGTAGAAGCGCTCGAGAGTGCGGAGGAAGATATCATAGAATCTGGGACCTATTCAAAATCAAAAGTCAATGATGACTGATGTAAATGATGAGTATTATCTTTCTAGTTGTAATGTAATTGTGGAGTATATGACGTATATTTTTAAATTCATGTAACTTTCTTAAATTTTCGAATATTATGATACATCTTTTATGTCATATGCAGTTTTTCCTATTTATTTATCTTAAAACTACAATGTAATATGTTACTCCTTGGAATATGAGACCCAATCTAGTATAGGTATAAACAATTTCATTTTGTTTTGTCATTTATTCAGCAACTTATATCGTTTGTGTAAGTTAACTGTAAATTAATTTTAATATCATGTTATTGTTATCTTTTAAAACGATTTATATGCGACATGTATGTCAACGAGAGGGCATTCTTCAGGCACTGGTTCTGGTCCATCGTAACACTCACAACGTCCCGTCGTCTCCTTAGTGCCTACGACCACGAGGTAAAAATAAACTTTATTTAGCATGTTATTTTTTTTACCAACTATACTGTTATGTATATCACATTTAACATAGTGGTTTCGATCTTCAACCTTCGAAGGCTACTTTAGATGTATCGAGAGCAGCATACAAGGACCGGATGTCGACATGTTGGCCGAAGTGGGATCTGATCCTACCTCACATTATAAAGGTCATTTGGCAGGATGTCCTTGTAAGTATTTTCTTACATATATTATTTCATTTAAAATTTTTTAATCGCTGACACACTGTACATATTTTACCACTACTGTCTGTTTTACAATAAATACAAGTCGAGGTAGATATACAAACCCATGACTTACAGCTGCCTCGGACCTATTGGATGTAGAAATTGAGAAAGAATTATAAGGATTGCATATCGACATTAAAGAAAAACATGGAAAAACCAAGCCGGATAGGAGCAGTCATGTTGGATGGATTTTTTAGATATTGGGAGAGTAACGGGGTGAAGGCAAGTGTACTAATTTTTTTAAATATCAAAAGTATTTGCTCGATAAGTAATGTATAAAATTTTGAATATACGGGAAGATTCAAAAAGAAACTCTGCAAATAGGAACGCAAATCCAGTCACTCATCGAGGAGGATCTAAGTCATTTAAGCAGTATCGGTAGGAGTTGGTAAATTTTATAAATGCAACTTATAAAAAAAATTAATGTGCTATATAATTTTGAATGTGTAATAATTGTACATAATAATCAAATTCAGCATGCTGAAGGGATGAGTCCAGTCTCATATATGGACGTGTTCCCTCGCATGCTTGCAGATGGTGACATCTCATATACATAGCATGATGACAAATCTAGGAAGAGCCATTTAAGATTTCATTTTATGAAGAAGTATTTATAGTAATTGTTAAATTATAATAAAATAAAGTATCATGATATTAATTTTATCTCATTATTATTTTGTCTTGCAAGAGAAGTTTATGGAGCAGCACCCGAAGTGTCTAGCTAAGACTAGACAAGACCAACTCACGATTGACGATGAGGACATTATATTCCATTCAGTAATGGATCCAGCGACTCGGAACAGGCGTTATGGCTTTGGAAATCAAGTGGTAAATGTTTTTTCCCTTTATTTAATTTTTAGTTTAGAAATAAAATAAATTTTACGAGTTACAGGTTATTAATATAATTGCACATGATTATAAGATTTTTAAATAATTGTTACAGGCTAGCAGTCAGTAGAGACGGGGAAGGCAGACTAGAGCTGATATAGACGCTGCAAAGATTGATAAATTGAGAGCTAGGATGGAGGAGCTTGAGGACCAGAATTTCCTCCAAGCCATTAAGATGACTCAACTTCTATATCAGCGCTTGGCGGAGTTTGCGCAGCAATACGACCGCTTTCCTTCTTCAGCCAGTTTTGCAGATGATGATCAGTGATGGAGTATGAGGTATATTTTTTGTTAGGGTAGTGTACATATGACTGTGAGTTGATATGACTACGTTTTGATATTACGTATGTATTATGATGGTAGACGTTGATGGTAGTTTTGATGGTAGACTTGTTGTAGCACTCTTGATTTGGTAGACTAGACGTTAGACTAGATGTTAGACTTAATGTATTTATGTTAATTATGATGGTATACTATGTGGTGTGTACAAATTTATGCATTGTATAATTAGTGGTTTAAGTTATGGTTTAATTTATGTTATCTTTGTTGATTTTTTTGAGTTCAAATTGGTTTTATTTTGATATTTACTTGGTATATGGTATGATGAGATTATACATTGTTGCTGAGATGATGGTTTGAGTGATAAATGTCTTTTGAGGGCTAAATAGCAGCTAAAATAGAAAAAAAATACAGGTTTTCCAACAGCTGCCGATGGCTTCCGACAGCTTATAGGTCCACGAATCCGTAACGGTTTCCGATAGCTTATAATGGTTTATTGGCATAGTGTATGTAATGGTATCCGACGGCTACCGACAGCTTCCATAAGTCATCAGAAACCGAAACCAACTGCTTTAAGCCTTAGGAAATACAAACAACGGGTTGCGTCGATAGCCATCAGAAAATCTTTTCCTCGATGCCTCTTAAAGCAATGGCTATTTCAGACGGCCGTCAATGGTCTTGAGCCGTCAGAAATAGTCTGTTTTCTTGAAGTGTTAAAAATAATTTATAAATTTAATTAAGATTTAGATATAAAATTAATATTTAATGCAGTATAAACTTAATTTAATATACTAAACCAATTTAAAATTTTCAGTTTAACATAAAACATCTACTTAGTTTTAAAGATTTATTTTAAATTTTAGTTAAATTTAACATACTATAAAGATCTATTTTAATATTATAACATAAACAAAATTTAACTTAAAGAAAGAATCGGTTAAGTTTTGTTAAACGAAATGAGTAAAAGCATTTGATTTTAAAGATTTAGTTGATATAAGATTTTATTTTTTAAATTAATAAAAATTTGAAGTTAAAGAATTTAATTTAAGAAATTCGCTTGATAATTAAACTTGAAACTTGTTTTGAATTTTATAATGAAAAGAAATGAATTCAGAATTTACAGTTTTAAACAAAAGTGAAGTAATGGTTTAGAATTGTGATTTTAGCTTCAAATTAATTTAACTAGTTATATAGTTTAAATTTAACTTGATCTGGATGGGAATTTGAAATTTGAAATGAATGATAAGACGAATTTTGAAATATGGATATTTGGTTTGGATTTGATTAATATATTTAATCTACTTTAAACAAGTATTATTTTATATTTAATTATGTTATTTAAGCTAATTTTATTTTAATATTTATTTCTGTATCCATTATATATCTTATAACTTTATTTTATTAAACTATTTTCTACACTTATTTTTTTATATATTTTATAAATAATTTTATAAAACTATTATATATATAGTTTAACTACTATACAATTATATTAAATTAAACTATTTATATTAAATTTGCTATTTTAAATAATGTTTATTTCCAATCTGAGCTATTAAATCCGAATTGGTTTAAGACAAAGATTTTGATTGATAATGATATTTGTGAAATAAAAATATAAAATTGAAATTTGAACTCGATAATTAACTGTTTGATAATATGAATTTTGAAATTGTATCCAATACTTAATAATTGAATAAATGATTACAAGGAAATCATTACTCGAAGTTAAACTAATTTTTGACATTTAAATGAGATTTTAAAGTTAATGACCATGGTGTGAAATAAGCGTTTGGTTATTAACAAGACCGGAGTAGGTATTAACATACTCTTTGTCTATACCGATACCACTTTAACAATTGTGCATATGGTGTTTGTTTTCGGATTCTTTGCATAATATTGATGTGGCTAACTAGTTGTACATATTTACGACGTGGGTTCACCAACCGTTGCACAAATTAAATTTCTTTATAAATACCTTACTGATTGACAAATTGTTGTAAATCAGTTGTTGACATTCTATAATAAAATATGAAAATTCAAGCATATATTTTTGTAGTATAAAATCTCACTCAATATTGACATTAAGTTTTGTATAATTTCTCATAAAATTTAGATATACAAACTTGTTGAGTTGAATGGGAAAACAATAGACAGGAAAAAAGTTACCAGTTCCTCCTAATATAGAACCTTCAATGCCTAGTGAAGGTTTACTTGGCATGTCCACTTATGTGCATAATGACAATAGAGTAATGACTAATGAATCACCTCAATTAAAATCGCATGGTCTCTTACGTGGTGGTGACACATTTGAATTACCAAGTGCTATGAATGATGTTGCTACCACCACCACCAAGCAACTTGATGCATTTCCAGAATGATCTCATGTAGATTCAGTTTTAACAAATCAAGATTTAGGAAAGTTGTATGTAACATCCCGCATTTTTGATAATTAGATATTTAATATATTTTATTATATATCGATTAGGAATTTTAAATGGATTTATAATATATATAATTCATTTATATAACAAAGTTTGAACGTATAATTTATATATAATTATAAATCGACTCGGTAATTTGTAATTTACGATTTGAACTTCAATTGAATATACAGAATCCGTTTTAAGTCGAAACTCCGTAAAACAAGAAACATCTGAATCGATTTGATTAAAATTTTCTAATGTAAGAGGAAAATGGAGATTTCATATTATAGTTTGTTAATTATGCCCAATTGAAGCTTTCGAATAGTCGCTGTGGAATCCGTTAATAAACAATAACGTTTATTAAGGGTTTATATATATTTCTTGAATATTGAGTTTAAAACATATGCTACAATGTGATCATAGCTCTGGTATTGTTTCGTACAATTGCAGGTCGGATTCTTATCTAACTATGGCTCAATAGAACTTAATTTTAGTAAAAAAATTCAGTTAAAATGTACTTAAGAAGCGGTTTATTTTTCCACTATATACGCATGCATTTTCAAAATAGTACAAAACCAAAATGTTGAATGAGCACTGCGCCACAATGAATACGGATATTAATCAGAGAAAAACATAACAAGTTTCAGACATATTCTATTTAAAACTATTTGTCGGGAAGTTTATTTTGTAGCTTCCTCATAGAATACTTAGATCATTACGTTTTAATCAATCCGAGCAGTTATAGAACCAAGTGCTCATTAAACAGCCACAAGATGTCAAGAGTTTGGTTGAATAGTATTGATAAGTGGTTGCACACATATTTTGGTAACAGGTTGGTTACACGGTTTCGTTGCCCACTTTAGAAGCAGGTACCCTATTCTGCCTTGAAAATCATACACGCTGCACCGCTACGTCCCACCCTATTTCTCACAAGTAAAGTGTGCATTTTTTGCATGTACTTATCTTATGCAATGTTTCCATCACTGCACGACCTACCTCTTTCCTCCTACCATATCAATTTCACTTAGCCTGTTGATAAGGAAACTCAACGCAGCTAAGTATTGAAACCAATCAGCCTACCCGAACTAGCAGTATAACCATTGCTTTGTTCTCGTACCCCATACATGCCTGGTTTCTTCAAATGAAAGGAAAACACACCCTCACCTAGGTTCTGAAAGTGGAGCACGAACTGGAAGTGGAGTGACTGGGTGGCAGCATGTATGGGGTGCGCGTGTCGAAGTCAGTATAGTAGATGGGTTGAGAGCATGGAAGGTCGAGCTCAGGTCAGCAATGGTCGGAGAAAAGTGGGGTCACCAAGGTGAGCTGGTGGCGATCTCCGGCAGTAGAAGGCGGTTAGGAAGAGAGACAATTGGACGGTTTCAGGGCGAGCAGTTGTATGAGGAGAGGAAGTTTTATGCGGAGTATATTCAACAGAGAAGAGGTATGAACAGTAAATCGTAATAAAGCCTAATCATGTTTACATTAAATATAAGTCAAGCTTAATATGTTAAGTATTGATATTATACAGGCCTGGACGATTTATAGAGGTACCTACCTCATTTGAATAAGATAGTGTGGCATTCATATTCGGTATCTAATTATAAAATTTATAATATGCCTTTATAAGTATAGTTACAACGTTGCCAATATGTCCAAGGATAACTGTGTAAGTTTGTAGTGTGCTTAACTGTATAAGAATAGTACCAAGTTATAACCGTAAGAAATACATACTGGTCTAATCTTGTTTTTTTTTTAAAACCAAAGTAGATAATATGTTATCCTAATGCTAGTTTACACGTCCATTTTAAATTTATGTAGGTAGGATTTGGGAATTAAATTAATATTCGGGATTTTAAAAGTATTAGTTAAAAATGGTTAATACCATATTAAAGTTATATCTGTGTCATACGTACACAGAATTAGACCAAATCAGGAGTATTAGACCCATATAAACGGACATAAGATTTTGGAATTCGAAACAGACGGAGTTGAACGTAGCTGGAGGCTTGTAAAACGAACCGCTTTGACGCCAAATGGGAACCAAGGTGAGTTCAACTCACTCAGTTTTATCCCACTTATATTTTATAAGTCGGGTTTAAATATTTGTGTGCTATGATTGTTATTTGATTGATGAATGTTGAATATATATAGTAACTGAACCGATTAAATTAAACATTCGTTTAATTTAATTTTAATCAATCGTTATTTTTAACAGTTGTAACCGATGGAGGTAACTTACCTCATTGATCACGTTTATAATAATGTAAACGTGTTAAATTTATAGATGAATGTTTGGGTTGCTGTGATTGTTTGATTTTTCAATATTATATATGTTTATTGAAATAAAGGATATTGTTTGAAATAACATATTTGGATGCAGGGAAAAACAGATTGGAGTGATCAACTGGATTCCTCAAATTTATTGTTTATTTTCATGTTACAATTTCATGAACTGTTTAACCCATATGATTGGATGATGGATTGGATCATTGATTGTTGAATCTAAATTCAACGATTGTTATATTTTAACCAATAGATAGTATTGGTTGAGTAATCGATAGCAGTTGGCCCAAAAATATATCGTTTTATAAATATTGATTTACCATCAGGTGAATCAACGGTAATGAATTTATAAAATATATTTTATAACTGAAGATGGATTTGAAATCGATATATTTGAATAAAGGTTTTAATAAAAGGAAATTAATATGTATAATTTATTATTCAAGTTCTTAAGAAGTTATTAAATAATTTTGGTAAAGTAAACTCTTATGGAATAAGATTTATAATCAGATTAGTAGATAGTAACGCAATGATTAAGAATTGGATTAATTGTTTAAAAGAAACTATTATACAAAATTATTGGAGTTAATTAACAAGATAATCATGGTTTGAACTGATAAAGTCAACTAATTTAATTGGAATTAGTTACTTGATTAATTTATTGTTAATTAGTCGAATAAAGTAGTTTAATAAATACTTGCTTTAACTTTAATAAGATTTAAAAAGAAATTATTGTTTATTTAAGTCAAATAAGAAGTTAACTATTTCTATAATAATTAGTGGGGATGTAAATTATTATTTTGAAGTGATCAATTCATAAACAGAATTCCTTACGGTAAGTAATCAAAGTTGATACTGGAACACAATGGGATTTTTGAAAATTATTGATGAACGGTTTTATATTAAACCCGAGTTTTATAAACAATGTTATAAAAGGAGTGTGAGGCTAAAACGTTAAGATTAAATTAACATTACTTAATTCTGGAATTATAAGATGCGATCTAAATTCTCTATATTAAATAAGAGGTGAAGTTTCATAAGTTATAACCAAAATGGAATTTGGTTTGATATTGGGAATGGATATGGGTTTTGGTATTACAACTGATACCTATCTTAAGATAAGAACGTTGTTGATTAAGGTCTGAGAGGTAATTTAAAATACACCAACATGAACAGCTTTAGGATTTATCAAGGGATGTTATTAGCTGTAATGGTGAAGATGTTAAAAGGAATTTATTTTGGGAAATAGTAATGTAACGTTATATGAAGAATTTGGATATATATATAACGGATTCCAAAATAAAAGGAAAATTAAACGGGCTTGAGAATATAAAAATGATATTTCCATAGAAAAGGAAATAAAGGAGATTTGTGAAAATGTAATGATATTTTCAAGGTAAGAAGATGAGATTTAGAATGGGTTTATTCTAAAAAGATAAGTGATGGGTATAGTGTTCAAATGAGAAAACCGAAGGAGAGGTCGTAACGATTGTTTTACAAATGACGAGTTGAATCGATGATAAAAAAATACATGGTGTTGTAACTAATGTTTTGAAATAATAGTAAAATAGAAATTGAGTATGGTAATTAAATATTTTTCTAAATATTATATTGAAAGGATTTTGGGAATATTAATGTATTAAAATGAGAATGGAATACCTTGTTTAAAAATATGGAATATTTGAGAAGTTTTAAAATAACCATTCATTAAGTATTTTTAAATAAAAAAGGGGCCAAGTGATGCTGAGTACTGAACCAGTGAATCTATTTTTATTTTCATGATTGAATGGTTGTTTATTTGATAGTTAAATAACCGACTATCAAATCTAGCCAATACGATTGCTGGTACGGAAAGACCGGGATCAAATTTATATTCGAAAACCATTCCGTCTAGCAAATACATAAATAGTTGAAGATATCAGATGCTGATCAAGACGAAGAAATTGAAGACCGTGGATCTTCATAAAACGGTAAAATTACTTATAATATTTGGTTTAGCGGCCAGAGATATACTGTAATTCTGTCGTGGTTGGAATCTACGGATTGCAAGGACTACTCGCTGCTGATCTATATGGTGATACGTAGGATGTGGTAGGAGGGTGCCTTCGGTTCATCCTGTTCCTGGATGACTTGTATGGACGAATGTCTGACATAGTGTTTCCTCAGAGTCACGTACACTGATTTTTACAAACGTATTCCTGTTGGTGGCGCTTATACCCAGAATATTTTTGTGGACGTCAATTAGTGATTTGACGGTTCTGGCAATGTGGCATTCAAAGTAAATGACGATCAGATGTTCTAAAGGTGAATTCAAACCTCAAGCCTCACAACTGGGAAAAGACAAAAATCAGGTAGGCAGCATGGCCATGTGGGTCGCTCCCATTAGGGTGTATAATCACCTATCTAGAGAAATTCCTTTTGCTTCTTTAATCTATTTCGTTGTTGTCCCTTTTCGAGAAACGGTTGCTGATCCTAACCATTGGTGATATACATTCAATACACTCAAGAGAAATGAGTGGTCGGTCATGTGTGGGCCGAGTTGCAAGACGTTCTTGTTGAACCCGGTGTATTCCCCTCTTGAGATACACTATCGGCAGGTGGTTCCATGCCTTGTCATAGTCGGAATCCAATCTCCAATAAGAGCCCGCGGTTTTTATTGTATACTATATATGTGGAGCGTGAGATGCAAGCGTTCCGCTAGATTGCTATTTATTTGTAATTAGACACTATTATAATATCAGAATATATATATGATTTCAAAATGTTTTGCGTTATCGTAAGGTAAAAACCGTCCGTGTTTATGTGTGAATTTGGTCTTACGATTATCCTTTTCTTTCGAAAATATTTTTGAACTTTAAAATCAAGTTGGATGATCCTCTTAAAACTTTTCAAGTTGTTCTCACTCTGGTTCACCAGACTGACCCGGTATTTGAAATGCTCAGGTTAGATCGGGTTGTACAGGTCCAGGTTATCGGATGCTGCAAAGTTCAAAAGATGTACTGGAGGAGTTCAGATGTATTAGTATTTATTCCGCCATGTATTGTATATGAGGACAGATTATTATAACTGCACATATATGTGATGTATTCTGACGATTGTAAGTTTTATTTCAAGCTCTCAATTAAGATTTATTTATATATTATATTTTATTCCATTGCGATGTGAGACACAAATTCTGTGTTGATCTTCTTCTTCTTTCTTCTATATTAATATTTCTTTCTTTCTTATCTCATCCTCTAAATTCTTTCTATTGGCATCTGGGTTTCTTGTACAATTTGGGTTGGACTGGTGTTGTTTGGTCAGCTCAAAAGGTACCGGGTGAAACGACCCAAACTCGCCCTTACAGAAAGCCTGGATTGAGTTGAGAATACGACAATCAGAAGAACATTTCATTGCTTATTACAACAATTACATCAGGGTACGAGAATATAACAGAGTATGAATAAATAATATTCATTAGAAAAATATCAGAGGTTCAAATTACAAAGCAGCGGAAAAATAATACATAACACAATTGAAAGAAATATATGGATGCAAAGCTTTCCGAATATAGCTCCAGCTGTAAATCCAGGATCCTGGAAAAGAAATATCTGCAAAAACCCAAATACTAGCTGCCCATACGGAAAATAGGGGGACCCAGAGTTTAGGTTTAAACAATAAACTCCGAGTCAGTCATGAGACTGGTGTGAGAACTAAAACAGTTATTAAATCTTTACTTTAAAATAAAGTAAATCAAGGGACCATGCCGTATAACACGGAATGGGTTTCCTCCCAAGAATACCAGAGCATAAAGCAAACAGCGCAATGCTTTTTAGAAAAATGAAGCTATTATAAGACTTAGGTCCCATCACACAATGCAACGCAAGCAGGAGGATATAGTTTTACCTTATAATAGCCAAACATGCTTGATGCATTTTAAACAAATCGCTTTGATATTACTATAAGTGTATAGTGTCAAAATCACTTCAAAAATAAATGTATCAATCATAGACGACATAGTAGCCCATGCTACTATGTCGCCATACTAGTTCTGCAATTAAAACCAAAATGCCACGTATTGGAAATTGGATTCCATCTATGAGTCGAGGTAAGGGATGTACTCCTCGCCGGTTCGAGACAATCTAGCAAATGCCTCAGGATCCCCCGTAGTGAACCCTTGGATCATGAAGGGCAGGTCCACAGTTACGTTAGTGGATTGGCAATTCCTGAACACACGGTTCCCGGTCCTATAGGACCTATCCATCGGCTCTGTAGTAACCGATATATCCGAGGCACCTCGCTATCCATCATCCACATTGGTAAAAATAAAATAAATGTCAGGGCTCCATAACATGACACCACCTATAGCTAGAAGGAAACGTCATGCACTCCCTACTGTCCCTTATCCCGTTTTTGACTCATACCGATGTGTGAGGCCCGCGAATTAACGTTATACACAAAGCTATGCTATTTAAAGTAGTGCTTTGATCATCAACCAAAAGAATATGCTTTTCAACAAAAGCCTTGATCATTTGCATCTCAGCATGCCACACAGGCAATTCACGCCATGCGACCGATGTCTATCGATATATAACCTCTAAGCTTGTACGTCTTAGAGAAGGGTGTTAAGCAAGAGAATAAATTCTCCGCCACCAAACATATATATATTTAATAGAAATAAATCAACATAGAATAAAATCCAATGTTAGACACACACATCCATTTACTAGTTTGTTCTGGGTCTGAACGAAACCAGAGGCACCTTATTCCTCATCCTATATGTCCAATACAGGAGAGAGGTCCTCGCATATCCGGTCGATCTCCAAGTATGTCTGGACGATCACCACTTATTACCTTGTCTTGGGTGTACAACCCAATCAAGACATCAGTAATCATCCATACGATGTGAAGATCTCCAGTCTTCAACCACCGTCTTCATCGTCGACTTTAGTCGAATCAATTATTCAGAATGGGTATAAACCCGGCCTTTCCGAATAATTCACGTATCTTATAAACAAGTGCTATAAAAACACAACATATGCCTCATTCCAATTCTGAATATTCTTTTATTCAAATATTCGCTCTTTAGGGAAAGGTTCCCATTAATTTTATCAAAGATAAATTCTTTAAATTTATACTTTAATCTTCCTTTGGATCTCAATTCAAACCAAATTAAGGTTTATCCAAACTAGTCAGGATTAGCGCACCTTACCAAAGTAATCATTTGTTTAATTTTCCAATCCCAACCTATTCATCCCATGAAGAAAAACGGGTAATACTCCATATTTGACACCACGATGTATCGGTAAATTTAATTAACATTTCATGTTCAAATCTAATTAAATAGTTAACTATCGCTTGGAGTGAAACTAGTGGTACTCCATTCTCGATCATTTCCCAAATTTGATAATTTAAATTATTACATTCACTTTTTAATCTAATTAAAGATTCATTAAAACTCCACTTAGTCTTAATCTTCCCAAAAATCAATATTAATGATTATTTAACTTTGGGAAATCAAACATTCCGCATCGACAATCTACACTATACCATTGATTTCTGCCAATATGTAACCTCTAAGCTCGTACGTCTTAGTGAAGGGTGTTAAGCAAGAGAATAAATTCTCTGCCACCAAACTGATACATATTTAGCAGAGATAAACAATACAGTTCGAAATACAATGCTAGACATGAAATCGTGTCTTTAACTGGGTTAAAGAACCAATGTCATTTAAAACACAGTTCACGATAAACCCAAAATCGCATTCCATTAATTATGGAATCTTCACGGAAAACCAGATCAATATATAATCGATATCAATTTCTGTATCCGACTAATAATATAAATGGAGTAACGACAGAGCCTTTTAAATTCCATATATATTAACAGTCTTCCTCCACAGAAGCTCACTTCGATCATTACCAAATCGAATTCCATTCAATTCCAATTTAATATATTAAATTGGAAAACTTTAATTTGGAAAATTTCCATTAAATCTTAATAAAAGATTTATCAATTCCAAATCACATTTCACTGTTAATCGGGTTAAAGAACGAATGTCGTTAAAAATACAATTCACAATAAACCCAATTCACATTCCATTTTATTCCAATTATTAAATATAATTGGAAACTCTAATAATCTTAATTAAAAGATCTATAATTTTATCAATTGGGTTTAAGGATAGTGTTAGTAATGACACCGTTCACGACAAACCCAAAATCCCATTTGATATTAAATAAAAGGCTTTGAACAGAAATTATATCGGCTTATACTCAATATCAAATTCTGAAACCAACAAATATCGTATCGGAAATAACAATATATATATCTTCCAAATTTCTTAACAATATCCGTATAATCATGTAATCTAATATAGAAATGTTCTGAAGATTGTTTCCATTCTAAATCCATTCCAAATCCATTGTTGGAAATTTTTGGTTATACTAAAACCATTCACAAATCCAATTTATTTTATTTAAAAATTATTGGATTTCAAATCTAGTTAATAACTAGTTCATTTTTATAAAAATATATTTTTATCTTTACAAACGTGGAATTTTTCATCCCAATTCTTTCCAAATCATTTATTATGATTGTACACAAATTATTAATATTTTCAATAATTTTATTAAGGCTCTTTCAGTCGATTTCCATAAACGGTCATTGAACTGCACTTACAGTGACCTTTTCCAAATTTGGTTTGGACATAATTCCAAATCCAACCGTTAGATTTCAAATCTATTATATTCTTTGGAAAACTCTTTTCGATACAAACCCAACGGTTCTGGTTTTTCGAGAATCCGACGGTCGAATCTCCCGTAATGTCAATTCGAAGTCAATGGTCGAAATTCGTGAACGATCGCGGCGCGACGCGTTTCTATTTAGGCCATTAAATATATAATATATATATATCGTATATTTCATCGATTTCCATTTAAAACGTATTTTATAAATCGTTTATCATTTTAAAATGATTCCAACTTCATTTTCAGTTTTAAACCAAAATTGAATATTTCGTATCACTAAAATATTAAAATGATAATATTTTCAAAATATCTAATTTTGAAATCATTTCCATTTCAATATTCATTATAAAAATGAATAAAATAGATATAAATATCGTTCGCATCAAAACGGCGCAAATCTAATCAACACGGCTTCATATATTTAAATATTTTCGTGTCTATCCCAAATCAGACATCATATTTTAGTCATTTATAGAATATTATTTTAAAATATTCGTTCTTTTTGAATTGGAATCAGACCCAATCAATTACCATATAATGTTATTTATATGAATTTCATATACACATGTACCCAACAATAATGATACACAATCAATCATCATCTAGAGTGCATTACACTACTACATAAGCGTTAAATATAAATAACCAACGCTTACGATAGTCTGTCAACCTCTCGATTGACATACAACTAAATAATTGGGATTAGCGTACGTCAAATATCATCCTAATACCCGTGTGGGGTTTCAACCATCAAATAATTATTATTACTTGTGCACTAGGGCGATGTGTAAAAATTATCGTCCCAATCGATATCACAAAAATAGGTGAGCATAAACAAGTCGCCCGACTTGTAAATGGATGCGTAAACTTATTTTTAACTACCTAATAATTATTTTATTTATCACAGTTATAAGCTAAAAATAATATTTTCAACTAACTAAATTTTTCTAAAACTTTTTAGAAAATTTCGACTGCATAACGTCACGATACTAGAACCGGAATAAGGTCTAGCCTTAGCATTCGTCTAATACTGGCTCGCGCCATACACAAACCAATTTCAATCCAATTCACATCCAAATCAAATCCAAACAAATAAATCAATTTTCACAACCGTAATCCAAATTTCCACAATATTATCCAAACAAACAACTATGGTTTGTACAATAAATAGTGTCGGGGGCTTCTAAGCCCCGTCTGCATCCTAGGATATATTTTATTGTTAAATAATTAGAGTGAGGAGGTGTTGTCACCTTTGGTTTCCACTTTGCTAGTCTTTAATTTAACGGTTCGGATTTATTCCAGTGCGTAGTGTTCTTCACCATGATTCCAACGCAATCTGTTTCACGAGATTTATATTAGTAGTTATACTTTTAACAATGCTATAAATATTTAAAAATCATATTTTTATAACGCTACTACATATATAAAAATCACATTTTTATAACGCTACTACATATATAAAAATCACATTTTTATAGCACTACTATATATATAAAAATCACATTTTTATAGCACTACTACCTATATAAAAATCATATTTTTATAGCGCTAATACATATATAAAAATCATATTTTTATTCCAAAACTATATACATAAAAATCATATTTTTATTACAACGCTATGTATATAAAAATCAAATTTTTATTCCAATGCCACATATATAAAAATCAAATTTTTATTCCAACGCTATATATATTAAAAATATGTTATTTCATGACATTTCATATAAAAATTACATATTTTTATAACAATGTTATTTATATAAAAATCATGTTTTTAAAACAAGATTATGTAACAATCCAGAAAATCAGAACCAATTTAAAAATTTTATTTTAAGAACTTTTGTTAGAAAATGTGCCAAAATTTAAAAATTCAATTTTTAAATAATATTAAAGTTATTAAAAATAGTCATTTTACAGACGACCTCCGTTTTCGACGAAACCATTTTTTTGGATCCGGAATGTCTAATTATTGCTAAATATAATTTTCCATAATTTTTGGAATTAATATGTGAGCATGGTAAATTAAACTGTGTTCGATAATTTCTATTGAATTTGATCAACCGTTAAAAAGACCATTTTTCAAACGGTCTCCAGATTCGACGAAATTAATTTTGTTAGGACCATATCATCAAAATTAGCTAGATTTATTTTCAGGAATTTTCGGAGTCAGTATGTGGCCCCGTTAAATCTAAATATACGATCAAATTAAATAATTAAATGATTTATATTTTAATTTGAAGAAAATAAGCTAAAAATTATCGAATAGGCTGATGGGACCTAGCCCATTGTGTCTGGAAGGGGAATATTTGGCTAGGGGCAACTCTTGTTAGGCTGAATTTGGAGCTATTAGGATTTAACGGGCTTTAACTAAAAAATTAAGGGATTTAACATTATTTTATTATAAATAGGAATTACACCAAACCCTAATTCACATTATACAGTACTCGCCGCCTCCATCATCTCCATGGCCAGAAATGCTCAACAATTCCACCATTCATTTCTCTCGATCCTCACTATAAAATCCCATCCTTTTTTTGACAATATCGTAGTGCTCCTCCTCCCCTTCCCATCCATAAGGCTTACCCCTCCTACCATCGACTATCCGCCGCATTCCACCATTCAGAGTCACTGTGAGAATTCTTTTTAAATAATTAAAATTAATTAATTATGATCGTGTTTAGAAATCTTTACAAATCTGCTGTTAAATTCAATTTGATGATTTGATTTGGATTGATTGATGCTGCTTTGTGTGAGCTGTTTAATTAAATTGTATATAACGGAATTATGGAAATTTGTCAACAAAAAAATAAAAATGTCATTTATGTTGGAATAGATTTGTATGAAACAAAGTTATCATTTTTGTTAAAATAGATTTGTATGAATCAAAGTTATCATTTTTGTTAAAATAGATTTGTATGAATCAAAGTTATGATTTTTGTTAAAATAGATTTGTACAAAATAAAGTTATCATTTTTATTTGTTTTGTTGAAATAGAATTGTAAACAAAATAAAGTTATCATTTTTATTTGTTTTGCTGAAATAGATTTGTCAACAAAATAAAGTTATCATTTTTATTTGTTTTGTTGAAGTAGATTGTCAACAAAATAAAGTTACCATTTTTATTTGTTTTGTTGAGATAGAATTGTCAACAAAATAAAGTTATCATTCTTATTTGTTTTGTTGAAATAGAATTATCAACAAAATAAAGTTATCATTTTTATTTGTTTTATTGGAATAGAATTGTCAAAAAAATAAAGTTTTCATTTTTATTTGTTTTATTGAAATGGAATTGCCAATAAAATAAACTTATCATTTTTATATGTTTTGTTGAAATAGAATTGTCAACAAAATAGAAGCATCATTTTATATGTCTTGTTAAAATAGATTTGCATACAAATAAAAATATCATTTTTTATTTGTCATATTAAAAATATCATTTTTATTTGTTATATTAAAAATATCATGTTTATTTGACATGTTAAGAGTAGGAATTGTATACACGAACTAAAATGTCACTTTTATTTGCTATGTTAAAAACAAATTTGTAAACAAATAAAAGCAGTCATTTTATTTGTCATATTAATGTAAGAATTTGTATACACACAAAAATATCATTTTATGTGACATGTTAATGTAGGGATTTGTATACAACATTAAAATATCACTTTTATTGGCTATGTTAAAAATATATTGTATACAAATTAAAATAGACATTTTTATGTGTCATGTTATGTTATACATTAGAATTTGTATACGAATTAAAATGAACATTTTTATGTGTCATGTTATGTTATACATTAGAATTTGTATACAAATTAAAATGAACATTTTTATGCGTAATGTTATGTTATACATTAGAATTTGTGTACAAAATAAAAATAGACATTTTTATTTGTTATGTTATACATTAGAATTTGTATACGAATTAAAATTAACATTTTTATGTGTTATGTTATGTTATACATTAGAATTTGTATACGAATTAAAATGAACAATTTTATGTGTCATGTTATGTTATACATTAGAATTTGTATACGAATTAAAATGAACATTTTTATGTGTCATGTTATGTTATACATTAGAATTTGTAACAAAATAAAAATAGACATTTTTATGTGTCATGCTATACATTATAACTGTATACAAATTAAAATAGACATTTTTTTGTCATGCTATGCATTGAAATTGTATACGAATCAAAATTATCTTTTTATTTATCATCAGCGACATAGAAAATGACTTGTAAATTTAATTCTTCCATTTTTTGAAACTAGAGCACGTAGCAAATAAATTCTTTTACTTGTGATTAGAAATGTAGAAAACGTATGCAAAAAAACACATTTTTATTTGACATTAAAAACATGTAAAAAATGTATGCAAATAAACACATTTTTATTTGACATTAGAAACATGTAGTGTAGTATGTAAATAAAACACATTTTTATTTGACATTAGAATTATGTAGTGAAGTTATGCAAATAAAAATACATTTTTATCTGACATTAAAAATATGTAGATAAGTTATGCGAATAAAATACATTTTTATTTTGCATTAGAATCATGTAGTGAAGTTATGCAAATAAAAATACATTTTTATTTGACATTAGAAACATGTAGATAAGTTATGCGAATAAAAATACATTTTTATTTCACATTAGAAACATGTAGAGAAGTTAGGCAAATAAGATACATCTTTTATTTGACATTAGAAAACATTGGAAATGTATGCAAACAAAACCTCTTTTATTTGCTACTAGAAAATATAGGAATTTGTTTGCAAATATAATATCTTTTTATTTTGTCACTAACAACATTTAAATGGTTATACAAAATAAAACATTCTTTTATTTGGCATGTTAAACACGTTAGTGGAATCGTCAAATGATTTATATTTATATATAATTTTATACATAAATATAAATTAAAATTAAACGAATCGCGCGTGGTAGTTCGCATTTCGGAATCGTAACTTTAAACGATTGTACCGAAAGATCCGACCGTCGGCTTTTTCCAAAACTGAAACCATTAGGACCGCTTTGGGAAGATTTGTCCAATGATATAAAATTTGTTAAAATCCAATGGCTGGATTTCGAGAAATATGTAAATCAAATTTGGGTAAAAACAGTGCCAGGGTCGCCTATTGTCCTGAAGCGTCGTTAAATTAAATTGAGCTATCTTTATATAAATAAAATAACGATAAATCGTTATAAAATAATATTAACGATATGAGGTGATTTAAATAAATATTTGAAAATTATTTGAAAAGACCGAGTTAAATCTCATTTCAAATAATTATACGATGATTTAAACCGAAGATATTGAAGACGGTGATTGAAGACCGACAACCTTCACATCGAATGGACAACTACTGATGCCTTTGATTGGAGTTGCCGCCTTGAAAGGGTTACAGTGGTAGTTGTCCAGACGTACACTACTACTAAGGTGGGCATATTCGACACTATTTTTTTATGGCCGTAGATCAAAAAAGCGTTGCCGTAGGTCATATTTTCAAATAGGCAACACCAAGGGGGTGTGACATCCGCGACCGTTGCATTAGCCATCTAATGCAACGCTTTTGCTCATCTACGGCAACGGAAAGAAAGTGTTGCATTATAACCCTATTGCAACAGTATATGCATGTAATGTATTAACATACCGCGTTGCCTTAAGTAGAAGCCAGAGCCTGGCTTCCAGGTCATGGTAGTGGGGTCCACATGGACTTTCCACGTCAGCTGCCGACGTGTCACACACCACGTCATCTCTCCACGTTAGCAGCACATGTGTCACATGCCACGTCAGCTATCCATGCGGCGCCACGTAAGCTGTGGGACCCACATGCCGTACCATTGTAGAATTAATTATATTACACTTAATGCAACACCACAGCACAGTCTAATGCAACACCAGAAAACATCAACTGCAATGGTAAAAAAACAAATGCAACACTAGAAAAAAAATCAAATGCAGTTGTAATACAACCCTGTAATTACAAATTCTGCACTACATATATTCAATCCAAAACATTGTAAAACATTTATACATATATACCAAAATATTCATACAATAAATCCTCCCAAAACATTCATAACGACAGTCAGACCAACCGATTATATATACCTACTCAAAAGTGTCATCACCAACACATATCATAAGTGCCATCATCCAAACATACCACAAGTGCCATCATGAACACATACCACAGGTGCCATAATTTAAAAGAACAGAATATATCACAAGTGCTAACACATACTATCCAAATACTTCAGTCAGTTGCTGGGGTTACAGGGGTAACAATGTTATCTTCATCACTTGTTGTGGTGACACAAAAGTATCTGACGTCTAAGTTAAGATCAAGATTGGCTTCATCTAGCTTTTTTAACACCCATGACACGTTCTCTTTCACTTTTCTGTTCACCTTTTCTTCCAAATTCGCCTCAAGCTCTTGCCTTATTTTTTGGGTCAGCTCTTGCAAATAATTGTTCGAAGAACCAGGAGTTATTGGAGAATTATCGGCCATTTTACCTCGCTTTCCTATAAGGCACTCTTCCCACTAGAAACAAGCGCATATGCCTCAACAATGTTTGCTGCATCCACCATTGCTTGAACCTTCGCCTACATAATGAAAACCTGGCAAGCACATATATAAATAGGTAGTTGGCAGGAATGAATTTATTAACAGAACTGGTTTTTTTTTTTCAAACTAACTATGTGTTCGATTTAATAAGCAGCTCCAACAAACGTACAATGTGCCAATTATACTGACACAAGTACTGCTATTTCAGTATCTAATTATATATTACTCACATATTTGGCCTTTAGTTCAACCGTGTTAGTCTTGTAACTTCTACCCGGTTCTCGTTTATATGTTTCCAAATAAACCAAGGCAGCGGATGGGGAGGCTTTTCCTAGGTCCTTCTTTCTCTGTCAAGTATTAGGATTACCAAAATTTTAACACAATTTGCGACATTCAATGTTAAGAATTTACAGATCTAGCTGCTGCCTATGAACATTGTGACAATGATATATAAAATATAATTCAATGATATAACAAAGTAGAATTATCATGTGGCCAATTCAACTCAACAAAAAAAAACATACTATCTTTTCATTGGCTACTGCATGAGTTTTGGGACCTATGGTATGTGTCTCATTTAATGAATTATGATGCGCAGAATTAGTATCAGCTAGGGCCGGGAAATCCCCAAGAAAAAAAATTAGCACTAAACAAGGATAATGCGAACCACTAAAGAAAAGATTAGCACTAAACAAGCTAATGTGAACTAATAAACATTATATAAATGTGAATATCATTAAAGCCGTACCTGAACTGCTTCATCCCCCCAGTATTCCAAGAGCAATTTAAAATCCTCCAACGAAATTGTACTGGGCCTATGTGCAAGCCTTTCCTCATCAGTTGAATATTTTTTATAATACCTTGCTTTGATGCGAAACTTGTACTTCCTCCAAGAGTCGTTAAGCGTGTTCAGGACCCACTTGTGCCCTTCTTCAGGAATGACATACCTAGCCTACAATATATCAATCAAAAAATTCAGGAAACAAACTAATTAATTAAAACCAAACATTTAGGAAGTTAGTTGAACTGTATATGGTTAAGGAAATTAGATTGTACCAGAGCATATTCCAACATTTGTCGCTTTAATTGATCAGGAACAACATGCCAATTTATGTAAGTAAGAGACACATTATCCTTTGCTAGTGTTAACTCTGTAATATTATCAGATACTGGTTGACCATCCTAATTCAACTCAATGACTACTTTATCATCAGGGGTTCTAGCATGCATCTTGGTCATTTTTGACTTCCCTCTAGTTTTTTTTGGACCTTGTACTTTATCTACCAAGTTCAAAAAAATGAATCGAAAATAGACACACTCAACAGTGTAGTGCACAGATAAAGAAACATTACATTGTACCTGTACCTACTTCATCTGCTTGTGCAATCCATTCCTGCTCTAATCGATCAGTAAGATTTTCCATTGTTGGAGGCACTTCAACGTTCTGCTTTTGACGTTTCCGCATCGCTAAATAAGCAGCAACTGAACCAGCAGCTTCACATGAATTGGTTGGTTGTTTAAACGATTTGCTACATGTAGGCTTTAAAACGGATTGACGAGACATTGTAGGTTTAAAAACTCCTGAAAAAGACTGTGTAGGTTTCGTCAATTTCTTTAATGTTTCTGCGAATTTCTCCTGGTTATTAAGTTTCATTGGACTGGGAGTGTGTGCCACGATCAAATCCTTGTTGGAGCCAGCTTTCTTTGGAGGGGGGTGCAGGTCATCGCTTCCTTCTCAATTTCAATGGCTGCATTGGTTCGCGAACGAGTTCTCGGTCCAGGTAAAGGATCCTTTGACTTAACAATTTTGATTCTCTACAATTAAGTTGAAGTTCAAGATTTTTTACGTTCCTAATGGCAAAGACAATAAGTAATAAACAAATAACTTATTTATACCTATGAATCCAATGAATCATCAGTGATGTCTTCACCAACATTTTCTGGGATGTATTCATCACATCCAGCAACATCTTTACCTTTATCTTTCTTATTTCGTGCGGCAGCCTCTTGCATACAACTAACCAATGAAGGCACCCCAAGTGATCTACTAACTACATCGTTTTCTTGCATTGCGCGATTCGCACTTGTTCATACTTCGTCAAAACTGATGGTTGTTAGAACTGCAAGTAGATTAGCATTGTTACTCACCTTCGATGATAAATTTAAGCTAGTTAACCAAATAGAGTCGATGTATAAATAGTTCTTGCTATTTTGACAAAATGCATGCACAAGAATTTTAATAAAAATTAGCTTGAAATACAAGATTTCATCTGGATTAATAAAAGTGAAATGAAAACTGAAAAATACCTGAACATCAGCTTCATTCTCTCGGGTATCATCATCATTATCTGTTTCATTTTATACATTTAATTTCCACCTGGTTCCTTTAGCTGCTTCCTTCTGACCCACTTGAGTTGGGTTGTTTTTCATCATTTTGTGTTGCTGCTGAAGTCTATGTGCAGTAGAATACTTGCGCTTTTCAATCGGCTTCTTAGCAGAACCGGAACTTAATAAAAATAATAACGATGGCCTCCTTTATAGTTCTTTACACACATACACAGATATATATATATATAAGAATAATGGATCTATATTACATATACATATATACCTTGAATTATGTTTTTCCTTGGCCGTATGATTACATGTGGTTGCAGTTGAATCAAAGGCTCACTGTCCATGTCAATGGTGTTGTCGATGTAAAAAACCACTTCTCCTTGCTTTTTGCAGCCCTGTACGTACTCGGTTACGCCCTTGTCATTCAATATTAGCTGCCAGCCACCCCTCGTTCTTTTGCTGATGATATAGAGGCCTCCTATTTCAGTGTAATGGAGAGCATCTTTAATAAATTCCATAAGCACAACATAAGAAAAGCGGTCTACATTATATTTTGTTACTGTGAAGGATTCTCCACCGACATAACATGTCCTTCGAAACTTTCTGCCATGTTGCAGTCGGATATTAAAAAGTTCATCCATCCTCTATAAAACAATACATTAGAACAAGGTTCATGCATGTTAAAGTGGACAAAAACCAACAACTTTAACATTTTGGTATATAACCAATTTAGATGACAGTAACGAAAGACATTAAATCGTAAAATCTGATAATAGTGTAGATTGCATTATGAGAAAAGAGTGCCAAATACATTCATCAAAGATAATAACTTCCAGCTAAAACAAAAAGTGCCAAATACATCATAAATTAGACCAAATTAAAGCAATAAGGAAGAAGAATTTTTTGTCCTAACAAGATGGAACAGGATCAGGAACTTCTGCTTCTAGTTTTGTTTCAAGTTGTATTACAAGGACATAATCCCTAATCCAACCCCCATCAACAACTTCTGGTTCTAGTTCACCACCTATGCCCATATCATGTGAATGCATATTGCTCATATCTTCTTCCATTGCATTCTGATTTTCAGTATCACACCAATCTCTCGGCAATTTTTTAATAACGTAATGACTGTTCTTTTCAACTGCATCTTCCACATAAAATACTTGCTGCACTTGCGAAGACAGGACATAAGGATCAGTTTTATGGCACTTGCTAAAATTTACTCGAGTAAGACCATATGAATGTTTTTCCTCTTGGTACCAGCAACACTTAAAAACGATCACTGTGAAAATTCCCCAATAATCAAGCTCAAAAATTTCTTTGATTGATCTGTAGTAATTGACATGACCCACTATTGGGTTTTGGTCTTTCGAACTTACAAAGCTGGTGGTTTTGGAAGTCAAAAATACACCATTATTTTGTGTGGTACATCGAGAATCTCTAAATTTTTTGTGAAATCTATATCCATTTACTATGTAACCAGTAAATTTCCTAGCTACTCGATTAGGACCTAATGCAAACACCTCTAAATCTGTTGAAATATTGTCCTTTTTCAGAACCTCTTCTTTAAACCAATTCCAAAACTCTTCGAAATGTTCTCGTTCCCTCTTGTATCTTCTTGGATTTGCAAGACCATCCACAAAAGCTCGATGAACCCTAAATACTAATTAAGGTCAAAAAACTATGAAATGCAGATGTTAATTTATAGTTAAGGAAAATGATATAGGAACTTAAAAACTTACTCGATCAAACTCTTAATTATTTTAATACCGGAATTGAACAGAATATAGCGATGTGTTGCCTTCCATTCTGCATCTTTCAATGTGAACATCTTCCCATCTTTATTATTCTTTGTTCTAATATGATATTCCAAATCTGTTGGACATCTTCCAAAATCAATCGACATGTTCTCTGTTCCTCCATCAACGCTTAAAAATCTTAAACAGAAGGTCACACACTCTTCTGCCAAGTAACCTTCTGCAATCGAGCCTTCTAGTCTATTTCTATTTTGCACATAAGATTTAAACTTCCCTAGATATCGCTCAATAGGATACATGCATCTAAGATGTTCAGGCCCGCCGTATTCGATTTCTCTGCATAAATGAACAGGCAAGCGTACCATTATATCAAAAAAAGCCTATGGAAAAATCATTTCAAAATGACAAAGTATCTCAACGATTTCTTTTTGCAGCCTCTTGATATCATCCACTTCGATAACCTTGCTCCATAGTCCTCTAATAAATGCACTAAATCTGATCATTGATAACGCAACCTCGGGTTTTGATGCTTTCTTCACAGAAAATTGTAATAAATAGTGGAGTATGAAATGAGCATCATGGCTCTTATATCCCACAACCGTTCTCTCTTTTATATGCATGTACCGACTAACACTCAAGACACAACCGTAGGGCAGTTTGGCGTTCTTCAATACAGAGCAAAAGATTTCTTTTTCCTTATTTGGTGTATCAAATATTGCAGCTCTAATTTCAACATGCTTTTCGTCACCACATTCAACAGGATAAAGGGCCTTTCTTATGCCCAATTCTTGTAAATCCAAACGAGCATTTAGGTGATCCTTCGACATGCGACCTATAAGTGCCTAATATTTTTTCGCATATGTTCTTCTCTATGTTCATGGCATCTAAGTTATGTCGAAGGGGATTATGACACCAATATGGTAAGTCAAACAATATTGACCTTTTTTTTAAAGGGCCATCACTTTTACCAGGTTTCTTCGTCTTATCCCCAAACCGATTTTTGAACCCCCGCAACAACCCTTTAATATCAGTTCCTTATAATATTTCTGGTATGCTCCCCATTTCAGTTTCGCCATTAAATCTCCTCTTATCTAGCCTCCACTTAGGTGTCGGATCAAGAAACTTTCTATGGTGCATATAACACATTTTTTTGCTATGCTTCAAATAATTTGAAGAAGTTTCATAACGGCATACTATACACGCTAGTTTCCCCTTCGTGCTCCAACCTGACAACATGGCATATCCCGGAAAATCACTAATGGTCCATAAGACGCTTGCACGTAAATTAAAATTCCCATCAGTCAAGGAATCATATGTTTTGACGCCAACATGCCATAACGCTTTCAATTCCACAATTAAAGGCTACATACATACATATATATATATATATATATATATATATATATGTCAATACTGTTCTTTGGACAATCTGGACCAGATATTAATGTTGAAAGAATCAAATTCCCTTGTTTCATACACAACCAAGGCGGAAGATTGTAGTTTACTAACACAATTGGCCATGTACTATAACTTGAATTCATTGAACGATATGGATTAAATCCATTAGATGCTAGACCCAATCTAACATTACGATTTTCTAATGAAAAATCAGGATAGCGAGCATCCATCATCTTCCATGCCACACCATCAGTCTGATGTCTTAGTTTTCCATCTTCTTTTCGTTCCACTTAGTGCCATCTCATAAGTTTGGAAAATTCTTTGCATATAAACATCCTTTGTAACCTTAATTTTAGAGGAAAGTACCTCACAACATTTGCCGGCATTTTGGGAATCGACTTTGGTGGATCATTATTATCAACGATGTCTTCTTTTTCTTTTATAGCCCACCTCGAAAAACCACAAATGTCACAAGCTTCTTTATCTTTATTCTCTGCCCAATATAACATGCAATGGTTTGGGAAGGCATGTATTTTATGGTAATCAAGACCTAAATCCTTAATGACATTCTTTGCAGCGTAGGAAGACAAATGAAGTTGGGCATCAGGAAAGGCTTCTTTTATAAGTTTTAGTAATTCCCCAAACGCAGACTCGTTAATTCCATAACCACACTTCAAATGATAAAGCCTGATCAAGAAACTTAGTCGAGAAAATTTAGTGTAGTCAGGATATAATGGTTTTTCCCTTCTTTAACATGCCGATAAAATTTCTCGGCCTCTGGATTTGGTTCTACTACAAAGTCCCTGGAATTTTGACCAAATTTGTAACCCGCACATTTAAACATCACATCTAAATTATCCTCAAAATCCATCTCCGTTGCACAATCCATATGGTCATCAAACCTATTAATTTTGTCTGTGAAACTTCACAAATCCACCCAGTATGTAATGGAGAAGGGCCACTAAAAATAAGATGATCGTATATGACATTTTCACAATACCAACTACGTTCTGTACATTTATTGCAGGGGCACTTCATCTCATCACCTACTTTATAAATGGGAAATGCATTTTTTAGAAAATCTGTTACCCCTCTTACATATTCTGCACTCGATCTCAGAAGTCTAATCCATATGTAATACTCACTATCCATTGCCACAATCTAACCACGACCTTGTAAGACCAAATTTGATATCACTAATAGTTTCAAGACACGAACAAGGGTTACCCTGTAAGGTTTGACTAAATTAGAAATAAAAACAAAACAAGTTAATAATTTACAAATATACATAATCAGTGTGATGATACAAAGACGATTGTTTTGATATGAATTATCACTAACTTTTGGAACTGAGTTATCAGGAGAATACATAAAACAAGCAACTAAGGATACTGAACACAAAATCATAACATTTCAAGCTGCACCTAAACACAACAATATATATACAAAGACTATACAGGTGTTACAAAGACGATATAGTTGTACCTAATACAATGAACGATGCAATAATTTAATTTTGTCTTCTAATGTTTAGCACTTGAAGCTAGTCGTTAAGTCTACTAACGTCAGTTCGAAAACTAATAACTCGATTTTGCAGCGTTGTAAGTTGATGTGGTAATTCATGTGCGTACTCAACGGCTCGACTTGGAAACTGTTTGTCAATCCACTACCAAAAGGTACACCCTACGGGATAAACACGATATCTAAAATAACGACGACCAATTTTGAATCCAATCGAAATAACATCTTCTACAGCGGCATACCCACAATCACAAATTATGATTGGTGAGTTAGCTTGCTGTTCTTAACCACTTTTTTGTTTTGATGCTGACGACGCAAGGCAGCACAACTTTGCCGTCGCATCGCCCTTTCTTCACGTCGTTCTTCTTCTCGCCATTGTCTTCAGAGTTCTTTTTGCTCTAGTTCATACTCACGTAAATCATCGTAGTGCCATTCTTGCATCTCTATATAAAAATCAGTAGGAGTTTCTGGTGATGATAGGTTTGACAATCGTAGATCACACATGCCCAGGGTATCTTCGTAGTCATATGATGTAGGAAGAGAAATAAGCATTATTTAACTACAAACAGAAATAGACATTTAAACATTTAAATTGGATTTCTTTTGTCCTCTAAATTTTGTTTCCACCTGTCGAAATAAGCATTATTTACCAAAATATCAATGGTTTGGCAAACTTTAAAATACAGAACTTGCACAATTTCAACAAATGCAAACATATAAATACAACAATTCAAGTATGAAAAACCCTAATTTATGGCAATCGGTATACCCCAACTACCCAAAGACTTTGAATGTTAGACCAAAATAAGTTAGAGATGAAATCATCTAAATAAAACCAAAATGATGAAGCCCTAACTACCTGTAATTATCCTAAATGATCCAAATCGGAGGTTTAAAGTTTGTAAAATAGGAGCAATCGGAGGTTTATAGTTTATACCGGTGGTAGAGTAGCAATCGGAGGTCTTCGTGAACGGATTTCGTGGAGAGAGAAACAGACAGAAAGAGGAGTACAGGAGAAATTTAATTTGGGGGGAAGTATTTTGTGAATGGGGAAAAGATTGCGCCAAATTTTCACTAAACTGAAGCAGGGATTGGATTAATCAAAGATCCACGTTATTTATTTGTTTAAACTGGTAACGTGGATCGCTGACCTAGCATGTATCTATGTAAAGCAACACTTTGAACTGGTGTTGCAAGTCACAGCACAAGAATTCCAACCGCAACACTGTATTCATATCTAAGCAACAACATATGACTGTTGTTGCAGAAGATCAAAGAAAGCATAGCTTTCGCCACACTTTTCATGCAACGCACACAAATTAGTGTCGAACATGCCCATTTTTGTAGTAGTGGTACTTTTCGATTGTCCGGATTAAGTGAGCACCTCTCTTCCATATTGGACATATGGGACGAGGAATAAGGTTCCGGTTTCGTTCAGACCCAGAACAGACTTGTAAATGGATGTATGTCTGACATTGGATTTCATACCATGTAAATTGATTTCTATTTAATATATATCTGTTTGGTGGCGGAGAATTTATTCTCTTGCTGAACACCCTTCTCTGAGACGCACGAGCTCAGAAGTTATATATTTATAGTTATTGATTGCATGGCGTGGATTGTCACTGTGGCATGCCAAGATGCAAATGATCACAGCTTTTATTGAAAAGCAGAGCTTTGTGGTTGATGATCAAAGCACAGCCTGTTTAGGCATAGCTTTGTGTATAGCATTACTTCGCGAGCCACACACCCCGGTAGGAGTCAAAAACGGGATAAGGGATGCAGGGAGTGCACACGTTTCTTTTTAGCTAGAAGTGGTGTCATGTTATGGAGCCCAGACATTTTTACTTATGTGATGATGGATTACGAGGCCTCGAATATATTGGTCGATAGTGGCCAATTAATAGGTCTAATAGGACCGGGAAACGTGTGTTCAGGTAGTGTGTTCAGGTATAACTAATCCACTAATGTATATTTGTAGACCGACCCTGCAGGATCCAAGGGTTCACTGCGGGGAATCCTGAGACATTAGCTAGAGTGTCTCAAATCGATAAGGAGACCATCCCTAGCCTTGACTCATGATGGAAACCCAATTTCCAATACGACATTACGGAATATTGTAAACCTATATATGGAGACATAGTAGGATGGGGTACTATGCCGTCTAGGATTGATACATTTTTTTTGAAAGAGTTTTAAAATTGACTAGACACTAATAATAACATTAAACATTATTTTATATGTATCAAGCATGTTTGATCATTATAAGGTAAAACTCTATCCTCCAGTTTGCGTTGCATTGTGTGATAGGAATTGAGTCTTATAATGATTTTATTTTCTAAAAAGCATTGCGTTGCTTTGAATAAAATTTTATTTAATTTATGCACTGGCAATCCAATGGAGTAAACACATTCTGCGTCAGCGGAGTGGTCCTGTAGTTAGTCTTATTATTAGATAAGTTAAGTATGATTTTTCATACCAGTCCCACGACTGACTCGTAGTTTGTTTCACTTGCAAACTCGGGTGCCCTTATTTTTACACGGGCAGCCAAGTGAGAGGTATCAGGTTATTTTGGATTTGTACTGAAGTGGAACATGCTCTTGGATAGAAGACTAAGATCATTTCTATCTTTTATTTCTATTTGAGGCATTTAGACATCATTTATCCACGTTGTACTTGATGGTGTTTTAGACCTATTTCTATTCGTTGAGACTTTTTATATGCTAAGTTGTATCATGTAACTGTGCCACTCTGATGTTCTGATGTTGATGATATTTCTATTTTTCGCTGCTATGATTTACGTGTTATGTTGTTATCTGAAATCTGCTGTTGTTATAAATATGTTATATTCCAATGATTATCCTTGCTTTCGTACTACGGGCGTTTGGGGTCATCATAGTTGGTATCAGAGCAAATGGTTAACCATAGCTTCAGAGTATAACATATTTTAAACAATTGGTCTAGATAGAATTAGCAGTATTCTAAGGCGAGTAGCTCATTAGAGATAGGATTAGTAATGTCCTAAAATGAGCACAGCAGAATAACACATCATAATCAGTCATTACATCATCATCTTTCCATATGTCCTTTACTTTTACCTTTCCTTTAAAATTATCATTTCTGTTGGTCTGACTCTTTCCTTGATGGTACAGAACTGACTGAAAATGAGTACGAAAGCTAGAGCTAGAGGCAGAGGCGGAGCCAGAGGACAGGGAAGGGGTGAAATCCCCGCTGCCCAGGACCAGCCCAATCTAGAGGCAGTAGTATCACAACCTCCACCCCCGCAGCCTTTTGACCGAGACAAAGTAGCTAAGAAATTCAGAAATTTGGGTGGCGTCTGGTTCACAGGCCATGAGACAATGATGGAAGCTCAGGCATGGCTCAGGACATGTGATAAGATATTTGGGGGCTTGGAACTTGAAGACCATCATAAGCGATTTATGGCATCATGGCTACTGAAGGATGAGGCTCAGAATTGGTGGGAGACAGTTATGATTGGAGGTAATGATGCTGACATGTCGTGGGCAAAATTCAAGGAGCTTTTTAATGAGAAATTCATTCCGCGGCAAGAAATCGAGCGTCTTCATGATCAGTTCGCTAATCTGCAACAAGGAGATCGAACTGTTTCTGAGTATGCACGGAAATTCGAGGAGTTTTCACGATATGCACCTGAATTAATTTAGGACCCATTCCAGAAAAATAAGAGATTCATTAACGGCCTTTCAAGGAAGTATCTCAACAGAGTGACAACACATATTAAGCTTCCATTTAACGAGGTGGTTGAGATGGCATGTCGATATGAAGAAAATGACAAGAATTCTCAGCAGGATCGGGAAAGGAGTCAAACTAGTAAAAAGAGGAAGCAGTCCGACAAGAAGCCGGAGGCAAGCAACGCTGCAGCTGCCAAGCCTCAAGGAAGTAAAAAAGCCAAAGTCAGATGCTTTAACTCCCATAAGATGGGATGCTATGACTATGAATGCAGAGCTCCAAAGAATCTAAGAAGGAACGAGTCTGGGCCTAGTTAGAGTTCTCATAATTAGAGGGAGTGCTACAATTATCATAAGAAAGGGCACATCAAGCAAAACTATCCATTGCTGAAGAGTTCCCAAGTGGCCCACGTGTATGATGGAGCAAGTGCACCAGCTTCTTCTGAAGGATCAGGTAAATCAGATGTTTTGGGAGGTACCCTTACTGTTAAAAACATTCCTGTTACAATATTATTTGACACTGGTGCATCACGAAGTTTCATTTCTAGTAACACAGTTAAAAAGTTAATTTTGAAAACAAAGGATCTTAAAGAATCGATTAGTGTCCAAAATCCGATAGGAGGTTCTCTTGTTCTCGGGTTATTTTGCAAAGTGCTCATCTCCTATTCTTTTTACTGGTTTCCTTTTAATCTGACTGTGATGAATTTTTCTGAGTTCGATATTATTCTTGGGCTGGATTGGTTAACAAAACATGAGGCCGAAGTTTGATGTGCCGAAAGAATTGTCAAAAGTTAAAACGAGGCTCAGAGATATATTTATACCATGTCACGGCTCAACAACTGATAGGAAATAATTCTGGTCTTCTCTAGAAGTCACTCCTGTTTCTATTGAAAATATTCCTGTTGTCAAAGATTATGCGGATGTGTTTGAAGAAGTTGATAGCTTACCTCTGCGAAGAGAAATCAACTTCAGGATCAATCTAGCTATGAATGCAAGGCCAGTTGTGCATCCTATTCATAGAATGACGCTGAAAGGGAAAGAAGAACTGAGTAATCAAACAAAGCAGCTCTTGTGGAAAGGTCTGATCTGGCCTAGCTTCTCAAATTGGGGAACAGTAGTGTGTTTGTCCCAAAGTCAGACGGTACTCTCAGACTATGTGTGGATTACCGTGATCTTAATAAGCAAACACTAAAGAACAAATATCCATTGTTGCATATTGATGATTTAGTAGATCATTTGAATGGAGCGCAAGTATTCTCTAGAATGGACCTAGCCACAGGTTTCCACGAATTGCGCATTACCGAAGAATGTGTTCCTTTGACAGCTTTCAGAGGTCCAGAATTATTCTATGAATGGTTAGTAATGCCTTTCGGCTTATGTAACACTCCTGCGTACTTTGTTGTTCTGATGAACAGAGTATTCCGCAATGTCTTAAATAAATTTGTGATGGTTTTCATCGACGACATCTTAATCTTCTCTAAATCCACTGCTGAGCATGAAAAGCATCTGAAAGAAGTTTTGGAAATTCTAAGAAAGAATGTGTTGAAAGCTAAATTCACTAAATGCATATTTTGGCAAGAAGAAGTGAAGTTCCTCGGTCATGTAGTATCGAAGAAAGGAATTTCAGTAGACCTAGGCAAGATCTCAGCCATTCGAGATGGGAAGCAGCCAAACAGTCCTATAGAAGTCAGAAGTTTCCTAGGATTGGCTGGCTATTATCGGAAATTCGTTAAAGATTTTTCGAAGCTATCTTGTCCGTTGACGAAGCTTACCAAAAAGCATACGAAGTTTAATTGGATGCCTGAATGTGAGGTAACTTTCCAAGAGCTGAAATTAAGGTTGACTACTACTCCCATGTTGACCATTATTGATGGCAATCAAGATTTGACAGTCTATACTTATGTTTCTATTGAAGGTATTGGTGCAGTGTTAATTCAAAGAGGCAAAGTAGTTGCTTATGCTAGCCGTCAGTTGAAGCCGCGTGAGAAGAGATACCCCACTCATGATCTTGAGTTGTTGGACATCGTGTTTACTTTAAAAATATAGAGGCACTATCTTTTGGGTGAGAAGTTCGAATTATATACAGATCATAAATCCTTGAAGTATCTGTTCACCCAAAAGGACTTGAATTAGAGGCAGCAACGTTGGTTAGAATTTCTTGCGGCCTATGATTTGGACATCTTGTATACTCTAGGGAAAGCCAATGTTGTAGCCGATGCGCTCTGCAGGAAGAATGCAGTCATCGCCAGTCTTATCTTTACACCTTCATTAATTGATAAGATCTCTGCTCTTCAGAAAGACAATAAGTTTATTCAGATGATTAGCGAGCGAGTTCGAAAGGGCGAAGCTTCAAGCTTACAAATTGACACCAAGGGGACTCTTAGATTGCAAGGGCGAATTTGTGTGCCGGATATTCCTGAGCTCAAAAGAGCAGTTATGGATGAATGTCACAAATCTAAACTTAGCATCCATCCAGGAGTAAGCAAGATGTATCACGATCTTAAGCGAACATTCTAGTGGAAGGCGATGAAAAGAGACATTGCCATATATGTTAGCAGATGTTCCACTTGCCAACATGTCAAAAGCGATCAGCAGAAGCCTGCAGGATTGTTGCAACCACTAGAGGTTCCAAGTTGGAAGTGGGATCAAATTTCTATGCATTTCATTGATGGATTTCCTCGGACGAGGAAAGGCAATGACAGTATATGGGTGATTGTAGATCGTTTCACGAAGACCGCCCATTTTATTCCTGTCCGATATAATAGAACAGCTCGAAGTCTAGTGCAGCTTTATTTTAGAGAGATTGTCAGACTACATGGAGTTCTCGGTAGTATTGTTACTGATCGTGATCCGATATTTGCTAGTAAATTCTGGGATGCATTCCAAGAAGATATAGGGACAAAGTTGAATCTGAACACCGCTTATCATCCTCAGACAGATGGCCAGACAGAGAGGGTGAACCATATACTGGAAGACTTGTTGCGGGCATGCATTCTTGATTTTGGCGGGTCATGGGAAGATAACTTGCATTTGGTTGAGTTTTCTTATAATAACAGTTACCAAGAAAGCTTGCAGATGTCGCCATTTGAAGCATTATATGGCAAGCCATGTAGATCTCCCGCATGTTGGTTGGAACCAGGCAATCGGTTAGTATTGGGTCCCGACATGATTTGTGAAGCTTCAGATAAAGTTGATTTCATTAAGAAGTGACTTCTGACTGCTCAGTGCCGACAGAAGAGCTATGCAGACTTACGAAGAAGGGATTTAGAATTTATTGTTGGCGATTATGTGTACTTGAGGGTTTCCTCAATGAGAGGTGTAGTTCGTTTCGGGAAGATTGGGAAGCTGGCGCCAAGATTCATTGGTCCATTTCCTATTCTCGAAAGAATTGGAACTCTCGCTTACGGGGTTCAGCTGTCTGATTGGTTGCCAGGGGTGCATGATGTATTCCATGTGTCTCAACTCCGAAAGCATGTACATGATCCAGACTTGATTGTGGAGGAAGCAACATAACAAGATTTGGAGATTACCCCGAGCTTAGCAGTAAGAAGAGAGCCACTACAAATTATTGGCAAAGAAACCAGAATTTTAAGGAACAAGAGGATCCACTTAGTCAAAGTGTAGTGGAGCGGGGATCCGAGAGACTGTACATAGGAGACTGAGGATAGTATCAAACAGGCCTATCCCAAGTGTAGAGTGGATGTCCCCGAGTAGCTCTTGTGTTGAGGTACATTTACAATATTTTGCATTTTTCATTTTGTTTACTACTTTACTATTGTTTCCTTTTCAGGGACGAAAAGTTTTTAAGTGGAGGAGATTGTAACAACCCGGGAAATCAGAACCAATTTAAAATTTTTATTTTAAGAAATTTTGTTAGAAAATGTGCCAAAATTTAAAAATTCCATTTTTAAATAATATTAAAGCTATTAAAAAAGTCATTTTACAAATGACCTCCGTTTTCGATGAAACCATTTTTGTTGGATCCGGAATGTTAAATTATTGCTAAGTTTATTTTTCCATAATTTTTGGAATTAATATGCGAGCATGGTAAATTAAACTGTGTTCGATAATTTATATTGAATTTGATCGACCGTTAAAAAGGCCATTTTTCAAATGTTCTCCAAATTAAACGAATTTAATTTTGTTAGGACCGTATCGTCAAAACATAGCTAGATTTATTTTTCGAGAATTTTTAGAGTCAGTATGTGGTCCCGGTAAATTTAAATGTATGAACAAAATAAATTATTAAGTGATTTATATTTAAATTTGAAGAAAACATGCTGAAAATGATCGAATGGGCTGATGGGACCTAGCCCATTGTGTCCGGAAGGGGGATATATGGCTGGAGGTAACTCTCATTGTGACGGACCGTCCCGCACCAGCCGACATTTCCAATTGAAAGAGCGTTGTGCCAATGCCCGACTAGCACGGGACGATCGCCAAAGAAAGGAAAAGAAAGGAATTTGAACTAACAAGGAACCTGTAGGATGTCTCAATCTACATGGGATAAAATATAATAATAACATAACTTTGACATAAAACAAGCGAGGCAGTACATAAGCTGAAAACTAAACCATCATAGCAGCGGAAATCCAAAATTCAACTTATCATCCAAACCAACATTATTACAACTTTGAAATACTGTCTCTAAAGCAAAAAGAAAGAGGTACACTACTAATACCCAAAGTAGCGACCATCAACAACACAGGGAGATTATATATATATATATATATATATATATATATATATATATATATATATATTATCATACGTGGAAGCCTCCTGCTCGTCTCCAGTACAGCTACTCGTGCATAATCACCTGACCTGTCTCTAATCTGCCTGTTTAAGAGCACCCAGATTAATAAGAAGAGACATAAAACTCTGGGTCAGACAAAAGTCTGGTATGAGCGATAAGCAGCAAAACAGGACAATAACAGGTATACATAACTATACCTGAACCTGGACCTGCAACCAAAGAGTTAGCACAACAGGGTGTACAACACTCTAAGGTGACCCTAACACATGGTGTAAAAATAATGGGGCGGGGGTGTGCATGTCATGGTAGTAGAAAACATCAAACATAACAATCATCCTCTCATCTCTCACTCAGTGCGTAAAGCATACAATATCTACCACTTTGATCACCCAATTCTTTGTTACGATCACTCTGCCCCATGGAGTCCTGACGGCTCCACTGCACTGATCCGTAACCACTAATACTTTGCTATGCCCACTCTGCCCTATGGAGTCATAACAACTTCACTGCACTAGCTAATATCCCTGCTACGATCACTTTTCCCCATGGAGTCATAACAACCCCACTGCACTGATCCATAACTACTAATCCGTCTCAGTGGTGAGTCAAAGCTATAGACATCGATAACCCCTTTGCACACGTTCCCATCTGGATCCTGAGTTCTAACTTCTAACTTGGACCTCCTTTACATCCCGGGTTTTGATCGAATTGGAGTGGGTCTTAAGAAGAGTCGTCGCGTAGTAGTAGTGGAGGTCTAAACCTGGTTCGGTTCGGTTTACTCGGTTCGGTTCGGCATGTGGTGCTCAAGCTCCCCATTCGGTTCGGCTCAATTCTCTTCCCTCGGTTCGGTTCGGGTTCATCTCCTCCATGCGGTTTGGTTCAGCCTTTCAAATGCAGCTCGGTTAGGTGCTCCTATAGCGGTTCAGTTTGTCTCTCCTGCTCCAGCTCGCTTACTCCGACCTGATCCCACGTCCCACCTCCAACTCTATACGGATGGCCTTCCTTCTTGCTAAGCCCCCTCTAGTGCCAAATTCCGATCCGAATCGAATCCACTTGCCCAGTTCTCTTACCTGATCCGAGCCCCATATCCGATCCGATCCGAAACAATGCACATTTCCTCCAACTTTTCCAACGACTGTTTTACGCCATACGACGGCGTTTTCGACCATTCTAACTTTTCTAATCAATCATAAAGCATAACATACAGTCATAGCAACATAGAGAAACAACAATGTACATCAAAACAACAATTTAACATGTCAATATGGATTAAACATACCCAAAAACCTATGTTTTCCCCTTAATCCCCCTTAATCATGTTTAATCGTTACAATAGCAAAACTTATCCAAATTAGCCCAAATTTCTATCGGAACCCTAAAATAATATTTTAGAATTTCTACACAAGTTTCCAGATTTTTATAAAGCATAATTTCGCTAATTATCACTAATCACACCTAATTGGCCATAATTAATGAAAAAAATATGCAAATCACTCACCTTAGCCACAAATTAATCTTAGATCTGAAAATATCTCTGATTTGGGTCGAATCTCTATGCAACATAGCAGCTCCAACTCTGATTTGATGCTATTTTAACTTGATTTGATGTTGATTAGCTTAATCCTTGATTAGAAAGTGATTAAAGGTGTTTTGAGATGATTTTAGAAGGTGGAGGCCATTGTTAGGGTTAGAGAAATGTTCTAGGCAGCTGAGAAAATGAAATAAATCGTTTCCTAACTGTTTTCAGCCTCCTCATAACCCTATTCCCGAAATGAGTTATGGGCCTAGCTGTTAATCACCCTAATTAGGCCCGGTTAAGCTGTTTTTCATCTTCTAAACCTTATTTCAGCCATATCTCCCATATGGTAAGTCCGTTTGGCTAATGTGACCACTCTACGGAAAGCTAAACCATCATTCAAATCAAATGGAAGTGGTTTCAAGTCAAAACTCCTTACCAATCAAAAGTTATAGGCGAAATAATATTCGCCAGGGGTAAAATGGTCATTTAAAAATCGGCAAAAATCGTGAACATGGAAAATGACCCCAATAGTCGTTCCCCAAAGTTACACGGCCATACGAACTCATATGAAAAAGAAATAAATATTCTACGATCCTTCGATACGTAGAATGCGGGTCGTTACACTCTCCCCCTTTAAGAAATTTCGCCCCCAAAATTCCTTAACCAAAAACATACAAAGGTGTTCTGCATGCCTATCAATCATTCACAAACAATCAAACATACACAACAAGCGCAACAAGCCTACCCTAGCATGCGGTTTACTAACAAGGGAAGAAACTATCACTATTAAAATCTTACCAGGCAAAGAGTTCTGGATGCGATTCCCTTGTGCTCTCCTCTGTTTCCCAATTACAGTCACTCTCGTTCTCGCCCCCACTGAACCTTGACCAATTTCACCGCCTTCCTTCGAAGTTGCTTCGTATCGCTCTCGACAATAAGGATCGGCTTGCAGTTCCCAACCGTCTCGGGTTCTACTTCGATGTCATCCAACTGATCTGGTGAAATAGTCATATCGGGATCGTGCACGAATTTCCTTAACTGGGAAACATGAAACACGTTATGAACTCCCGCCACCTTGTCTAGCAACTTAACTTTATGTACCAAATTCCCAACTTGTTCGAGAACTGAGAATGAACCAACGAATCTTGGTGTTAACTTGCCTCTCCTACCCAATCGAATCACGCTCTTTAACAGAGAAATCTTGACAAACACCAAGTCACCAACGGAGAATTTCAATTCTCTTCTCCTCTTATCAGCATAACTCTTCTGCCTATCTTGGGCAGTCTTCATTCGCCGTTGGATAACCCTGATCTTGTTTGATGTGTCTCTTATCACATCTGACCCAAGCACAAACTTTCCATCGGTTTTTAACCAACATGATGGTGAGTTGCACAATCTTCCGTACAAAGCTTCAAATGGAGCCATACCAATACTGGACTGATAACTATTATTATATGCGAATTCAACCAGATGTAAATGGCCCATGACCCTCCAAAATCCAATATACAAGCTCTCAAGAGATCCTTCAATATACGATTCACCCTCTCTGTCTGACCATCGTTTTGAGGATGGTATGCGATACTGAGATGTAATTCTGATCCTAAAGCCTCTTGTAAGCTCTTTCAAAATCCACTAGTGAACAACGGATCACGGTAACTTACAATGCCTCTGGGTACTCTATGAAATCTTACTACCCACTTCATATACAGTTCCGCTAACTTAGCTGTTGTTCTATTCGACTTGACAGGTATAAACCTTGCACTCTTGGTCAATCGGTCCACAATCACCCAAATACTATCATGGCCCGATCTAGTCCTTGGTAACCCATCAATGAAATCCATTGATACTTGTTCCCATTTCCATTCTGGAAATTCTAATGATTGTAACAAACCACTAGGTTTCTTTTGCTCAGTTTTAACTAGCTGGCAGTTCATGCATTTGGATATAAAATTCCCAACGTCTCTTTTCATCCCTTCCCAGTAGTAGGTCTGCTTCATGTCTCGATACATTTTATTACCACCGGGATGTATAGTCAGTTTTGAGTGATGACATTCTCTAAGCACTTCATCTCTCAATCCATTAACATTGGGTACAACCAGTCTACTATTCTTTCGAAGCCATCCTTCCCGATCAAGCCCATACTTGTTCATCTCCTCGCCGTCGATACCCATTTCTAACTTGGAGATGATTTTTAGTAGGTTAGGATCATCCCTCTGACTGGAACCAATCCGCTCAATCAAAGTGGGTCTAATCGTCAAACTTGCTAACATTTCTGGATCTAATTCATACTTTGGTCTGAAATCGTACCCTGCGATATACTCCAGTTGCTTCCATTCTAGAAACATAGCCCCTAAACTGGCATGTCTTCTACTCAATGCATCGGCTACCGCATTGCCCTTTCCTGGTATATATGTGATATCAAAATCATAGGAAGCCAAGAATTCTAACCATCTTTGCTGTCAGAGATTTAGATCCTTCTGAGAGAAAAGATACTTTAATGATTTATGATCGGTAAACAATTCGAATCTTTCTCCCAAGAGATAATGTCTGCACATCTTCAATGTGAATACGATCGCTACTAATTCCAAATCATGGGTAGGATATCTTTTCTCATGCGGTTTCAGTTGCCGACTAGCATAAGCTACTACCCAACCTCCTTGCATCAACACAGCACCTAGTCTAGTACCATAGGCATCCGCGTATACTGTCATCTCTTCATTCCCTTTAGGGATGACTAACATTGGCGCACGCGTCACCTTTTCCTTTAGACTCTTGAATGCATTTTTACACCTTTCGTCCCAAACAAAAGCTTGATTCTTCTTGGTCAACTGAGTTAACGATGCCGCTATCTTGGAGAAGTCTTGGATAAACTTATGATAATATCCAGCTAATCCCAAGAAACTTCTTACGTCTTTTGCATTCTTGGGTGTAGACCAATCTTGTACCGTAGCCACCTTCGCAGGGTCCACAGCAATTCCATTCTCTGAAACAACATGGCCAAAGAATCTCACTTCCCTCATCCAGAAGTGATGCTTATAAAATGTAAAGACCCGTAACTTCCCCGTAAAGGAAAGCGTCGGATAGTTCGAGAACAAACCACAACAGAACACATACAGAAGAACATTTCATTGTATATACAACAATGCATCAGATTACAAGAATGTACAGAGTATAAATGAATAAATATTACACAGAAATACCAGAGATTTAAATTACATTTAAATACATAGCAGCGGAAAATAATAAAATACATAACTAGAGGAGATATACGGATACAAAGCTTTCCGGATATCATTCCAGCTGTAAACCAGGATCCTGTGAATATAAATCTGCAAAACCGAAACTACTAGCTGCCCGTGTCAAAATAAGGGCACCCAGAGTTTAGGTTAAAACAATAAACTCCAGGTCAGTCATGTGACTGGTGTGAGAACTAAAACAGTTATTAATCTTTATTTTTAAAGCTAGGTAAATCAAGGGACCACGCCGTATAACACGGAACGGGTTTCCTCCCAAGAATCCCAGTGCATAAAACAAACAGCGCAATGCTAAATAAAGAAAAATGAAGCTGTTATAAGACCCAGGTCCCATCACACAATGCAACGCAGCCGAGGATAGGGTTTTCCCTTATAACAGCCAAAGAATGCTTGATACGTTTAAAACAAATCATTTGATACTATTATAAGTGCATAGTGTATAAAACACTTCAAATCATAAGTATCAATCATAGGCGGCATGAATGCCCCATACCACTATGTCGCCATATATAGGTTATACAATCAAAACCGCCAATGTCGTATTGGAAGTTGGGTTATCATTTATGGTATGAACCGAGGCTAGGGAATATCCTCACAGATTCGAGACAATCTAGCCTACCATGTCTCAGGATCAGAGCTCGAGTGACCCTTGGATCGTCAGGGCCGGTCCACCGATGTGGATTAAAATGCCTGAACACTACGTTTCCCCGCCCTTTGGGGCGCAAATGAGCCATCAAATGACTCCATCGGTTCGAGAACGACCGATCAATCCGAGGCGCCTCGCAACAGAAACAACCACATAAGTCAAACTCGTTAGGGCGTGTAAAACCACTGACGCCACTTTTAGCTAGAAAGAAACGCAAGTCCTCCCTGAGGTCCATCTCCCGTTTTTGGTTCATACCGGGTGTGAAACTCGCGAAGTAAACGTTACACAAAGCTACGCCATAAAGGTCGTGCTTTGATCATCACCACAAGACTTTGCTTTTCAACAGAAGCCTCGATCAATTGCCACTTAGGCATGCCACACAGGCCATTCACTCCATTCGATTGATATCCATCAATATATAACCCCTGAGCTCGTACGTCTCAGAGAAGGGCGTTAAGCAAGAGAATAAATTCTCCGCCGCCAAACAGATATATATTTAATAGAGATCAATCACACGGACTAAAATCCAATGTCAGACACACAGTCCATTTACAAGTCCGTTCTGGGTCTGAACGAAACCGGAGGCACCTAGTACCCCGCATATCCATCGATCTCCAAGTACGTCTGGACGATCACTAACTGTTTCCATCTTCTTGGGTGTACAGCCCAATCAAGATCATCAGTAATTACCCAAACGACGTGAAGACCTCCGGTCTTCGACCACCGTCTTCATCTTCGACTTATCGTCGTATCAGTTATTCAGAATGGGATAAACCCGGTCTTTCCGAATAACTCGCGTATATATTCTCAAAGTGTTACACAAACACAACATACGCCTCATTCCAATTCATTAGTCACTAACCGTAAATTAATCAAGAGAATAATTCCCCAAATATTAACCCCGAAGGCCGAAACCAACATCAGATCAATATCCAGAAAACCATTCTGCTTAGCTAACCGACAGTTAGTTTCTAAATTTCACATTCATAGGTAAAGGTTCCCATTAATTTTATCAAAGATAAATTCTTGAATTTATTCTTTAATCTTCTTTTGAATTTCGATTCAACTAGTCGAGATTAACGAACCTTACCGAAGTAATCATTGGTTTTAGTTTCCCAATCCCAACCTATTCATCCCATGAAGTAAAACTGGTAATACTTCATATCTAACACCATGGTGTTATCGGTAAATTCAATTACCGTTTCACGTTCAAATCTAATTAAAGATTTAACTATCGCCTGGAGCAAAACTGGTGATACTCCATTTCGATTATTTCAATCTAATTAAAGATTCATTAAAACTCCACTTAGTTTTAATCTTTAACTGGGTTAAAGAATCAGTGTCATTTAAAAACACAGTTCACGATAAACCCAAAATCACATTCATTAATTATCGGGTTAAAGAACGAGTGTTGTTTAAAACACTGTTCACGATAAACCCAAAAATCAATACCAATTCAATTCCAATTAAATATCATTTAATTGGTACACTTCATTAAATCTAAATAAAAAGATTTAATCTTTTCTCAACTGGGTTCAAGAACAGTGTTAGTGAAAACACCATTCACGACAAACCCAAATCACATTCGATATTCAATACAAGGCTCTGAATAGAAAATATATCGGCTTATATTCAATATCGAATTCTACGACTAACAAATGTCGTATTGGAAATAACGATATAAATATATATCTTTCAAATTTCCATAACAACACCTGTAATATCACAAATTCCAACATCGAAATATTCCGAAGACAATTTCGATTCAAATCCACTCCAATGCAATCATTGGAAATTTTGGTTATTTTCAAAACCATTTCAAATTCAATTTATTTATTTAAAAATAAATAGAATTATAATTCTAGTTCAAAACTAGTTCATTTCGATAAAAATCTATTTTTATCTTTTCAAATATGGAGTTTTTCATCCCAAACTTTCACAAATCATTTCTTATGATTTTACACAAATTATTACTATTTTTAATAATTTTATCAAGGCCCGTACAGTCGATTTCCATTAACGGCCATCGAACTGCACTTACAGCGACCTTTTTCGAATTTGATTTGGACGTATCTCCAAATCCAACCGTTAGATTTCAAATTTCTAACATTCATTAGAAAGCTCTTTTCGATACGAACCCAACGGTTCCGGTTTTAGGAGAATCCGACGGTCGGATCTCCCGCAATGTCCGTTTGAAATAAATGGTCGAAATTGACGAACTGCCGCGGCGCGGCGCGTTCTATTCAGGCCATTATATTATATATATAATATATATAATATATACTTCGTCGATTTCTATTTAAAACGAATTATATAAATAGTTTTAAATTCGTTTCAAAAGCAATTTCAACTTCCTTTTCAATTCAAATCAAAATTGAATTCTTCTTTATAAATTCGTTTCAAAATTCATTTCTATTCAATTCAAATTTCAATTCAATTTGAATTCATTTCAATTCGTTTTCAATTCAATTTATTTCGAAATTGTTTTCAATTCAATTCATTTCGAAATCGTTTTCAATTCAATTCATTTCGAAATCGTTTTCAATTCAATTTGAATTCGTTTTCAATTCATTTCATTTCGAAATCGTTTTCAATTCAATTTGAATTCGTTTTCAATTCATTTCATTTCGAAATCGTTTTCAATTCAATTTGAATTCGTTTTCAATTCATTTCATTTCGAAATCGTTTTCAATTCAATTCCTTTCGAAATCGTTTTCAATTCAATTCATTTCGAAATCGTTTTCAATTCAATTCATTTCGAAATCGTTTTCAATTCAATTCATTTCGAAATCGTTTTCAATTCAATTTATTTCGAAATCGTTTTCAATTCAATTCATTTCGAAATCGTTTTCAATCCAATTTATTTCGAAATCGTTTTCAATTCAATTCATTTCGAAATCGTTTTCAATTCAATTTGAATTCGTTTTCAATTCATTTCATTTCGAAATCGTTTTCAATTCAATTCCTTTCGAAATCGTTTTCAATTCAATTCATTTCGAAATCGTTTTCCATTCAATTCATTTCGAAATCGTTTTCAATTTAATTCATTTCGAAATCGTTTTCAATTCAATTCATTTCGAAATCGTTTTCAATTCAATTCATTTCGAAATCGTCGATTTCAAAATTACTTTTTAATATTCATTTTAAAATGAATAAAATCGATATAAATATCGATTCACGTCAAAATGGCGTCAATCTAATCAACACGGCTTCATATATTGATATTTTCAAATATTCCATTTCGAATATTTATATTTCAAATATTTCTATTTTAAAACTGGAATGAGGCCCAATCAATTACCATATAAAGTTAATTATATGGATTTTCATACAACACATGTATAATAGCATTGAAAAATAATCAACCATCAACCAAAGTGCACTACACTGTATAAGCATCAAATATAGATATCTAACGCTTATAACAGCCTGTCAATCAATCGATCGACATATTTAATCAATCAGGATGAGTGAACTTCAAATTTCATCCCAACACCCGTGTGGGGTTTCAAACAATCAAACACAGATTTTATTTGTGCAGTTGGGCGATGTGTGAAATTTATCGACCCAATCAATATCAGTCAAATCAGTGTATATACAAACAAATCGGCCGATTTGTTTATAACTATTCATTTATTCACATTCACGTTAAAAATTATATTTTTAACGATAAAACATTTTATTTCAACTCATGAATTTCTATTCAATTCATTTCCACAATAAAATGATATTTTTATTTTCTAACATATTTTAGAAAATTTCGGCGGCATAACGGCACGATACTAGAAACGGGACAAGGCCTAGCCTTATCCCCAGCCTAGTGAAGGCCCACGCCATTCACACATCAATCAAATCGATTCGTTATGCAAACCACAAAATTTGGAGTAAGGGCCTAACCTAGCCTTACTCCTTCGCCTTATAACGGCGCACGTCTAATCCTAACCAATTTATCGATTCGATTTTTCACACCACAAACCACATTTAAACCAATATCGCAATCAATCACCAAACAGCCAAACAAACAAGTCCATGGTCTGTGGACGATTGTGTCGGGTGCTACTAAGCACCGTCTGCATCCTAGTATATATATTTAACTAGAAAAGAAATTTAAGAGTGAGAAATTTTCACATATAGCTATCCTAGCTCCACGGCTCTTCCTTTGCAGAAGTCTTCGTCGCTACCGCATCTTCGTCATCTTCGTTGTCCGCTTTCACTACCTATGTAAAAATCGAATTTTTACATCGCTATTCCATATATAAAAATCATATTTTTATTTCGAAGTTCAATATATAAAAATTCTATTTTTATTACGAAGTTCAATATATAAAAATCGAATTTTTAGTTCAAAGTTCAATATATAAAAATCGAATTTTTAGTTCAAAGTTCAATATATAAAAATCGAATTTTTAGTTCAAAGTTCAACATATAAAAATCGAATTTTTAGTTCAAAGTTCAATATATAAAAATCGAATTTTTAGTTCAAAGTTCAACATATAAAAATCGAATTTTTAGTTCAAAGTTCAATATATAAAAATCGAATTTTTAGTTCAAAGTTCAATATATAAAAATCGAATTTTTAGTTCAAAGTTCAATATATAAAAATCGAATTTTTAGTTCAAAGTTCAATATATAAAAATCCTATTTTTCTATCGAAGTTCAATATATAAAAATTCTATTTTTCTATCGAAGTTCAATATATAAAAATTCTATTTTTCTTTTTCAAAACATCGCTATTAATTTCTTATTTTAAAATTACTGTAAATTTCAATTTTAAAAACACTGCTATTTTTATTTCATAAAAATCAATGCTATTTTCAATTTTAAAATCAATATTATTTTCAAAAACAAAGCTATTTTTATTTTTAAACATTCATGCTTTATTTTTAAATTTCATGCTATATTTAATTAAAAACTGATTTTAAAATGATGTTTTTAACATAAAAATTGCTCCCCCTATTTTTTGTAAATAATGTATTCAACAAAAAAAAACTACTGTAATTTATAATGTATTTAACATAAAGAAAAACTATTGTAATTTACCTTTTTCCACGTCACTGGCCTAATCCTCCCTTCCACCGTCCTACTTCGTATGTCTGAACTGAAAGAAACCCATCGCACTCCGTTTAGGGTTTGAAAATAGTCGCCTCCACGCCACTCCGTTCGACGATCAGATGCCACCCCTCTCACCGCCGTCGTGTCGCCTCCCAACGCCGAAGAAGGTGTTGAACTCGCGGCCCCCACATAGCCTGGAATAGCCTTCGAACGACGGACCTTTGGCCCCTGAATTCTTGCACCTCTCAACACCATATGCCATCATACCCGTACAGATATGAAGAGCTGAAGAAGCTCTACGAATTTCGTAAAAAACCCACATCTTAATTCATGATGAATCGAAAGAGATTAAGGGAATTTAAATCGAGAATTTCAGCCACTGATCGCATGTAACGGCGGCTTCTGGGCTTTGAAATTAGGGTTTGCTTGTTTTTAAAGGGGTATATATAAAGAATTTAATAATATTTTATTCCTTGTTTATTTAGTTTTGAAATTTAACGTTCTGAACTCCAATTCACACCCAACGACTATCGTTCCTAGCATATTACCCCCATTCCGGACACAATGGGATATGTATCGCAAGCTGATTCGATAGTTACAATCAGTTTCAGTTGAATTTTCATTTAAATTGCTATATCGAATTTTAAACGTACATTTCAAATTACCGGGGTCACATACGAACTCTAAAAATTCCCGAAAAATATTTTCTAGCTTCGTATTGACGATACGGTCCTAACAAAACTAGTTTCATCGAATTCTGAGACCGTTTGAAAAATGGCCAATTTCCAGTCGATTAAAATCAACTGAAATGGTCAAAACACGTTTTCCTTTACCACGCTCACATATTGATTCGAAAAATTATGAAATTTGAAACCTAGCAATAATTCGACATCCCGGACCCAACAAAACTGGTTTCGTCGAAATCCGAGGTCGTTTGCAAAATGTCCATTTTTAAGGGCCTGAATTCCATAGCGACTATTCAGAATTTTCAACTGGACATATCTTTTGATTCCTGATATGAAATCTTGATTTTTCGGATTCGTTAGAAAGATATTCACTATTAGATTCCATTATTTTTGGTTTCACTAAAATCCGGATTGTTTTGCACCCGGTACATTCAATTGAAGTTTGAAATCGAATTATCGAACTACCGCGCCATTTTCAATTCTATTTATAATTATATATAATTATTTATATTCTAACGACGACGTATATAATATATGCGATCGATTTATATTCAAAATAAATTTTCTCATCGATATTATTTAAAATAATTCATTTTAAATATTCAAAATTCGCTAAAATTGCCAAAATAAAAATTTCAAACTGGCCCAGATTTTCGGGTTGTTACAATCTCCCCCACTTAAAACTTTTCGTCCCCGAAAAGGAACAAAGTCGAAAGTGGTTTGATTAATCAACTCTACGTTCGATCTGGCTTTCATTCTCCAACTCTTTAGTTTCTGAGAATTTTCAAAATTTCAAAAATTTGGCTAACACCCTAAATTTTCGAAAAATTTCGCCATAACCTCCCCTGCACCGGGAGCATCGGGGAATTTCAAATAGCTTCCCCGGTCCTTCAGATCTCAAAAAGAAAAAGAAAAAGCCAAGCGGCTAGCCAATAGGCTCACAAAATCATCATCACCCAAACAAAACAGGAAATTATGTAGTAAACATGTACCTATTTGTCGGGCAAACAAATTTTATTCTTCGGCTCTAGCCTCCTTGCTATGACCTGTTCAATGTGAGTATTTGTATGCAAGCAAATGCGACCAATTTCAATAAAATTCAATATTTGACTCAAATGAACTAAATGGTTCAAATTTTAATTATTCAAACAATAACCAAACAATACAACCATCAATCCATTAGTTGATTAGTTTTTCAAATGCATAACTTTGATATATATACAGAAAATCATGTTTTTGATGCCAATTCACAACAATGTTTTCTAGCTATATATATAAGTTTTGGTTCTCACACCAGTCTAATGGAAATATATAGAAAATCACACCTTCGAAACTCGAATACCAATTCTGATGATGTCTAGACTATCATCAGAATCGTCTCCGGGCGACTAGAGTGTGATTCTATATCTATCCAGTATATTAAAACTCCGAATACACGCGGATCAGACGTATACGCAAAATCTTTATATACTGGATTGTCCAACTCAATATAAATAGATAATCAGATACAAATAATTGATTTAAATTTTCAAAACAAAATTTGTTTTCATTTGAAAAATATACTCTTCACACTCGTTCTAGGATACTACTGATCCTATCTCTAACGAGTCATTCTAATTGGATCTTACTAATCCAATATCCGATGAATTCTTTCGTATGGTTCTAATGTGTCTTGTTCTCGAGCTCTGTAAACCAAAGCTCTGATACCACGTGTAAAGACCCGTAACTTCCCCGTAAAGGAAAGCGTCGGATAGTTCGAGAACAAACCACAACAGAACACATACAGAAGAACATTTCATTGTATATACAACAATGCATCAGATTACAAGAATGTACAGAGTATAAATGAATAAATATTACACAGAAATACCAGAGATTTAAATTACATTTAAATACATAGCAGCGGAAAATACTAAAATACATAACTAGAGGAGATATACGGATACAAAGCTTTCCGGATATCATTCCAGCTGTAAACCAGGATCCTGTGAATATAAATCTGCAAAACCGAAACTACTAGCTGCCCGTGTCAAAATAAGGGCACCCAGAGTTTAGGTTAAAACAATAAACTCCAGGTCAGTCATGTGACGGGTGTGAGAACTAAAACAGTTATTAATCTTTATTTTTAAAGCTAGGTAAATCAAGGGACCACGCCGTATAACACGGAACGGTTTTCCTCCCAAGAATCCCAGTGCATAAAACAAATAGCGCAATGCTAAATAAAGAAAAATGAAGCTGTTATAAGACCCAGGTCCCATCACATAATGCAACGCAGCCGAGGATAGGGTTTTCCCTTATAACAGCCAAAGAATGCTTGATACGTTTAAAACAAATCATTTGATACTATTATAAGTGCATAGTGTATAAAACACTTCAAATCATAAGTATCAATCATAGGCGGCATGAATGCCCCATACCACTATGTCGCCATATATAGGTTATACAATCAAAACCGCCAATGTCGTATTGGAAGTTGGGTTATCATTTATGGTATGAACCGAGGCTAGGGGCAAGATCCTCACAGATTCGAGACAATCTAGCCTACCATGTCTCAGGATCAGAGCTCGAGTGACCCTTGGATCGTCAGGGCCGGTCCACCGATGTGGATTAAAATGCCTGAACACTACGTTTCCCCGCCCTTTGGGGCGCAAATGAGCCATCAAATGACTCCATCGGTTCGAGAACGACCGATCAATCCGAGGCGCCTCGCAACAGCAACAACCACATAAGTCAAACTCGTCAGGGCGTGTAAAACCACTGACGCCACTTTTAGCTAGAAAGAAACGCAAGTCCTCCCTGAGGTCCATCTCCCGTTTTTGGTTCATACCGGGTGTGAAACTCGCGAAGTAAACGTTACACAAAGCTACGCCATAAAGGTCGTGCTTTGATCATCACCACAAGACTTTGCTTTTCAACAGAAGCCTCGATCAATTGCCACTTAGGCATGCCACACAGGCCATTCACTCCATGCGATTGATATCCATCAATATATAACCCCTGAGCTCGTACGTCTCAGAGAAGGGCGTTAAGCAAGAGAATAAATTCTCCGCCGCCAAACAGATATATATTTAATAGAGATCAATCACACGGACTAAAATCCAATGTCAGACACACAGTCCATTTACAAGTCCGTTCTGGGTCTGAACGAAACCGGAGGCACCTAGTACCCCGCATATCCATCGATCTCCAAGTACGTCTGGACGATCACTAACTGTTTCCATCTTCTTGGGTGTACAGCCCAATCAAGATCATCAGTAATTACCCAAACGACGTGAAGACCTCCGGTCTTCGACCACCGTCTTCATCTTCGACTTATCGTCGTATCAGTTATTCAGAATGGGATAAACCCGGTCTTTCCGAATAACTCGCGTATATATTCTCAAAGTGTTACACAAACACAACATACGCCTCATTCCAATTCATTAGTCACTAACCGTAAATTAATCAAGAGAATAATTCCCCAAATATTAACCCCGAAGGCCGAAACCAACATCAGATCAATATCCAGAAAACCATTCTGCTTAGCTAACCGACAGTTAGTTTCTAAATTTCACATTCATAGGTAAAGGTTCCCATTAATTTTATCAAAGATAAATTCTTGAATTTATTCTTTAATCTTCTTTTGAATTTCGATTCAACTAGTCGAGATTAACGAACCTTACCGAAGTAATCATTGGTTTTAGTTTCCCAATCCCAACCTATTCATCCCATGAAGTAAAACTGGTAATACTTCATATCTAACACCACGGTGTTATCGGTAAATTCAATTACCATTTCACGTTCAAATCTAATTAAAGATTTAACTATCGCCTGGAGCAAAACTGGTGATACTCCATTTCGATTATTTCAATCTAATTAAAGATTCATTAAAACTCCACTTAGTTTTAATCTTTAACTGGGTTAAAGAATCAATGTCATTTAAAAACACAGTTCACGATAAACCCAAAATCACATTCATTAATTATCGGGTTAAAGAACGAGTGTTGTTTAAAACACTGTTCACGATAAACCCAAAAATCAATACCAATTCAATTCCAATTAAATATCATTTAATTGGTACACTTCATTAAATCTAAATAAAAAGATTTAATCTTTTCTCAACTGGGTTCAAGAACAGTGTTAGTGAAAACACCATTCACGACAAACCCAAATCACATTCGATATTCAATACAAGGCTCTGAATAGAAAATATATCGGCTTATATTCAATATCGAATTCTACGACTAACAAATGTCGTATTGGAAATAACGATATAAATATATATCTTTCAAATTTCCATAACAACACCTGTAATATCACGAATTCCAACATCGAAATATTCCGAAGACAATTTCGATTCAAATCCACTCCAATGCAATCATTGGAAATTTTGGTTATTTTCAAAACCATTTCAAATTCAATTTATTTATTTAAAAATAAATAGAATTATAATTCTAGTTCAAAACTAGTTCATTTCGATAAAAATCTATTTTTATCTTTTCAAATATGGAGTTTTTCATCCCAAACTTTCACAAATCATTTCTTATGATTTTACACAAATTATTACTATTTTTAATAATTTTATCAAGGCCCGTACAGTCGATTTCCATTAACGGCCATCGAACTGCACTTACAGCGACCTTTTTCGAATTTGATTTGGACGTATCTCCAAATCCAACCGTTAGATTTCAAATTTCTAACATTCATTAGAAAGCTCTTTTCGATACGAACCCAACGGTTCCGGTTTTAGGAGAATCCGACGGTCGGATCTCCCGCAATGTCCGTTTGAAATAAATGGTCGAAATTCACGAACTGCCGCGGCGCGGCGTGTTCTATTCAGGCCATTATATTATATATATAATATATATAATATATACTTCGTCGATTTCTATTTAAAACGAATTATATAAATAGTTTTAAATTCGTTTCAAAAGCAATTTCAACTTCCTTTTCAATTCAAATCAAAATTGAATTCTTCTTTATAAATTCGTTTCAAAATTCATTTCTATTCAATTCAAATTTCAATTCAATTTGAATTCATTTCAATTCGTTTTCAATTCAATTTATTTCGAAATCGTTTTCAATTCAATTCATTTCGAAATCGTTTTCAATTCAATTCATTTCGAAATCGTTTTCAATTCAATTTGAATTCGTTTTCAATTCATTTCATTTCGAAATCGTTTTCAATTCAATTTGAATTCGTTTTCAATTCATTTCATTTCGAAATCGTTTTCAATTCAATTTGAATTCGTTTTCAATTCATTTCATTTCGAAATCGTTTTCAATTCAATTCCTTTCGAAATCGTTTTCAATTCAATTCATTTCGAAATCGTTTTCAATTCAATTCATTTCGAAATCGTTTTCAATTCAATTCATTTCGAAATCGTTTTCAATTCAATTTATTTCGAAATCGTTTTCAATTCAATTCATTTCGAAATCGTTTTCAATCCAATTTATTTCGAAATCGTTTTCAATTCAATTCATTTCGAAATCGTTTTCAATTCAATTTGAATTCGTTTTCAATTCATTTCATTTCGAAATCGTTTTCAATTCAATTCCTTTCGAAATCGTTTTCAATTCAATTCATTTCGAAATCGTTTTCCATTCAATTCATTTCGAAATCGTTTTCAATTCAATTCATTTCGAAATCGTTTTCAATTCAATTCATTTCGAAATCGTTTTCAATTCAATTCATTTCGAAATCGTCGATTTCAAAATTACTTTTTAATATTCATTTTAAAATGAATAAAATCGATATAAATATCGATTCACGTCAAAATGGCGTCAATCTAATCAACACGGCTTCATATATTGATATTTTCAAATATTCCATTTCGAATATTTCTATTTCAAATATTTCTATTTTAAAACTGGAATGAGGCCCAATCAATTACCATATAAAGTTAATTATATGGATTTTCATACAACACATGTATAATAGCATTGAAAAATAATCAACCATCAACCAAAGTGCACTACACTGTATAAGCATCAAATATAGATATCTAACGCTTATAACAGCCTGTCAATCAATCGATCGACATATTTAATCAATCAGGATGAGTGAACTTCAAATTTCATCCCAACACCCGTGTGGGGTTTCAAACAATCAAACACAGATTTTATTTGTGCAGTTGGGCGATGTGTGAAATTTATCGACCCAATCAATATCAGTCAAATCAGTGTATATACAAACAAATCGGCCGATTTGTTTATAACTATTCATTTATTCACATTCACGTTAAAAATTATATTTTTAACGATAAAACATTTTATTTCAACTCATGAATTTCTATTCAATTCATTTCCACAATAAAATGATATTTTTATTTTCTAACATATTTTAGAAAATTTCGGCGGCATAACGGCACGATACTAGAAACGGGACAAGGCCTAGCCTTATCCCCGGTCTAGTGAAGGCCCACGCCATTCACACATCAATCAAATCGATTCGTTATGCAAACCACAAAATTTGGAGTAAGGGTCTAACCTAGCCTTACTCCTTCGCCTTATAACGGCGCACGTCTAATCCTAACCAATTTATCGATTCGATTTTTCACACCACAAACCACATTTAAACCAATATCGCAATCAATCACCAAACAGCCAAACAAACAAGTCCATGGTCTGTGGACGATTGTGTCGGGTGCTACTAAGCACCGTCTGCATCCTAGTATATATATATAACTAGAAAAGAAATTTAAGAGTGAGAAATTCTCACATATAGCTATCCTAGCTCCACGGCTCTTCCTTTGCAGAAGTCTTCGTCGCTACCGCATCTTCGTCATCTTCGTTGTCCGCTTTCACTACCTATGTAAAAATCGAATTTTTACATCGCTATTCCATATATAAAAATCATATTTTTATTTCGAAGTTCAATATATAAAAATTCTATTTTTATTACGAAGTTCAATATATAAAAATCGAATTTTTAGTTCAAAGTTCAATATATAAAAATCGAATTTTTAGTTCAAAGTTCAATATATAAAAATCGAATTTTTAGTTCAAAGTTCAACATATAAAAATCGAATTTTTAGTTCAAAGTTCAATATATAAAAATCGAATTTTTAGTTCAAAGTTCAACATATAAAAATCGAATTTTTAGTTCAAAGTTCAATATATAAAAATCGAATTTTTAGTTCAAAGTTCAATATATAAAAATCGAATTTTTAGTTCAAAGTTCAATATATAAAAATCGAATTTTTAGTTCAAAGTTCAATATATAAAAATCCTATTTTTCTATCGAAGTTCAATATATAAAAATTCTATTTTTCTATCGAAGTTCAATATATAAAAATTCTATTTTTCTTTTTCAAAACATCGCTATAAATTTCTTATTTTAAAATTACTGTAAATTTCAATTTTAAAAACACTGCTATTTTTATTTCATAAAAATCAATGCTATTTTCTATTTTAAAATCAATATTATTTTCAAAAACAAAGCTATTTTTATTTTTAAACATTCATGCTTTATTTTTAAATTTCATGCTATATTTAATTAAAAACTGATTTTAAAATGATGTTTTTAACATAAAAACTGCTCCCCCTATTTTTTGTAAATAATGTATTCAACAAAAAAAAACTACTGTAATTTATAATGTATTTAACATAAAGAAAAACTATTGTAATTTACCTTTTTCCACGTCACTGGCCTAATCCTCCCTTCCACCGTCCTACTTCGTATGTCTGAACTGAAAGAAACCCATCGCACTCCGTTTAGGGTTTGAAAATAGTCGCCTCCACGCCACTCCGTTCGACGATCAGATGCCACCCCTCTCACCGCCGTCGTGTCGCCTCCCAACGCCGAAGAAGGTGTTGAACTCGCGGCCCCCACATAGCCTGGAATAGCCTTCGAACGACAGACCTTTGGCCCCTGAATTCTTGCACCTCTCAACACCATATGCCATCATACCCGTACAGATATGAAGAGCTGAAGAAGCTCTACGAATTTCGTAAAAAACCCACATATTAATTCATGATGAATCGAAAGAGATTAAGGGAATTTAAATCAAGAATTTCAGCCACTGATCGCATGTAACGGCGGCTTCTGGGCTTTGAAATTAGGGTTTGCTTGTTTTTAAAGGGGTATATATAAAGAATTTAATAATATTTTATTCCTTGTTTATTTAGTTTTGAAATTTAACGTTCTGAACTCCAATTCACACCCAACGACTATCGTTCCTAGCATATTACCCCCATTCCGGACACAATGAGATATGTATCGCAAGCTGATTCGATAGTTACAATCAGTTTCAGTTGAATTTTCATTTAAATTGCTATATCGAATTTTAAACGTACATTTCAAATTACCGGGGTCACATACGAACTCTAAAAATTCCCGAAAAATATTTTCTAGCTTCGTATTGACGATACGGTCCTAACAAAACTAGTTTCATCGAATTCTGAGACCGTTTGAAAAATGGCCAATTTCCAGTCGATTAAAATCAACTGAAATGGTCAAAACATGTTTTCCTTTACCACGCTCACATATTGATTCGAAAAATTATGAAATTTGAAACCTAGCAATAATTCGACATCCCGGACCCAACAAAACTGGTTTCGTCGAAAACCGAGGTCGTTTGCAAAATGTCCATTTTTAAGGGCCTGAATTCCATAGCGACTATTCAGAATTTTCAACTGGACATATCTTTTGATTCCTGATATGAAATCTTGATTTTTCGGATTCGTTAGAAAGATATTCACTATTAGATTCCATTATTTTTGGTTTCACTAAAATCCGGATTGTTTTGCACCCGGTACATTCAATTGAAGTTTGAAATCGAATTATCGAACTACCGCGCCATTTTCAATTCTATTTATAATTATTTATATTCTAACGACGACGTATATAATATATGCGATCGATTTATATTCAAAATAAATTTTCTCGTCGATATTATTTAAAATAATTCATTTTAAATATTCAAAATTCGCTAAAATTGCCAAAATAAAAATTTCAAACTGGCCCAGATTTTCGGGTTGTTACATAAAACTTTGCTTTCAATTGGTGTTTTCTCAACACCTCCATCACTACTCTAAAACGTTCCTTGTGTTCTTCCTCTGTCCTCGAATAAACAAGTATATCGTCCATGAACACGACAACAAAATTATTCAATTGATCTCGGAATACTCTATTCATAAGATCCACAAAATATGCTGGTGCATTGGTCAACCCGAATGGCATGACCAACCACTCATAGAATCCAGACGGCGTCCGAAATGTTGTTTTAGGAATACTCTCAGCTGCTACACGGAGCTGATGAAATCCTGTCGCGAGGTCCAATTGGGAGAACGCCCTTTCTCCCTCTAGTTGATCAAACAAATCATCTATCCGTGGAAGAGGATACTTATTCTTCCTAGTCACTTTATTCAACTCGCGATAGTCCACACATAAACGAAGGGAACCATCTGCCTTGGTAGCAAAAACAACTGGTGCCCCCTACTCGGAGACACTTCTTCTGATAAATCCCTTCTCTAAAAGATCGCTTACTTGCACCGCGAGCTCTCTCTGCTCCCTTAGTGTCGTACGACGAAGTGGCATCACTATAGGTCTGGCATCTTTCACTAAATCAATACGGAACTCAATCTGTCCATGTGGTGGAAGTCCGGTTACTTCCTCGAAGATATCTGGATACTGGCCAACAATGGGAACCTCTGATAACTCGTCTTGCAGAATGTCAAGGGAATTTAGAAAACTAGCCATCACCTTATCACTAGGTAGGCCACCAAACACTACCCTCCGCCCATCATCCACCCTAGTAGTCACCGAAAATCCCTCACAGTCTACCACCACCCCGTACCTTTGCAGCCAATCGACTTCCAAAATAATGCCAAACCCAGTAAAGCCCAAAATAAAGCAATCACATGCAAACATACATCCATGACTCTATAAGACCACATTATGACAAATCATACTTAGCCTAGTAGAACCACCAATCGGGTTCGTCACCGCTAAAGGTTTATCGACTATCTTGGGTTCCAATCTCAACCTATCTACTAGGTCACTAGATATGAAGGAACGGGAAGCCCCAGTATCAAACAATACTCGAACAGGAACATCATGAATAGAAAGCATACCTTGAATGATAACATTCTTTCCTTTCTCCACTGCAGTTTGGGATTCGACGAAGAAGGAACAACATTAATAGCATATGCTTTCACAATCTACTTCTCTTTAGGGGATTGTGGACATTTATCCTTGTGATGTCCCACTTGGCCGCAGTTGAAGCACTTTCTGTCCACTGGCTTTGCTTGACATTCTTTAGCATAATAGCCCTATTTTCCATAGCTAAAGCACTCATCATCTTTCTTATTCTTCTTCTGACCATCCTTAGCTTGGTTCTGACTCTGCTTCCTTTTATTCTGAGAATTATTCTTACCTCCACCACTTGCCTGCGGCTTTGGCCCCTCCGCAGATGCAACAGCGACTTCAGTCTTGGGTTTAGGATAAAGGCTCTCTGATCTCAATGCTTTCCCAACAATTGATTCAAAAGTCTTATCAATATAGTTAATAAGCCTTTCCCCCGAGTACTGATCTAAGCCTGTTATGAAATTTTCATTCTTCTTCTTGGGAGTGTCAATAAGAGATAATCCATACTTCTATAAAGTATCAAACTTAGCAGTATATTCCAAGACTGCCCTACCGTTCTGCTTAAGCTCCAAGAACTTCCTAAACAATTCTGATTTCTGAGCAACTGGGATAAACTTATCACTGAATCGGGCCTTAAACTGATCCCAAGTAACTTGATCCTCAGGAGTATCTACCTTAATAGCATTCCACCAATTCATAGCCTGTCCTTGCAGTTGGCACGACACTAGCTTTATCTTCATTGCGTCATCGATCGCTAAGTCCTCGAAGATGCGCTCACAAATATCGAGCCAATCCTGAACTTCTGTAGCCGATTCCATTCCATGGAACGGCTTCCCACCAAGACTAGTGTCGTCCTTACAGAGTTTGGTGAAATCGGCCCTAGGTGCCTGCACCACTGAACCACCACCATTTGCAGCAATAAGAGAAGCCCTCTGAACATCCCTAAGCATCTCTCTCATGAAGTCAGTAAACATCGTCCTCATATTAGGAGCATTCCTACTATTGGCTCTTGAACCAGTATTCTTCGTATATCAGCTTATTGTTTAATCTGTAAGGAGAAAACGATTAACCATCCCTTTAGTGGTGTCAGTGCAGTGCGAATCCATCCTTAGATATACTAGTAGTATATATATAGCTTTTGAAAACCAAAATATCACAAATACGCGCTCTCATATACGTATACAATCTCTCCCTGGTGTCTTTCCCTAGGTTAACTACGCAACCTAGAGCTCTGATACCAAGTGTGACGGTCCGTCCCGCGCCAGCCGGCATTTCCAATGAAAATGCGCTGTGCCAATGCCCGACTAGCACGGGACGGTCACCAAAGAAAGGAAAAGAAAGGAATTTGAACTGTCAAGGAACCTGTAGAATGTATCAAAGCGCATGGGATAAAATATAATAATAACATAACTTTGACATAAAACGGGCGAGATAGTGCATAAGCTGAAAACTAAACCATCATAGCAACGGAAATCCAAAATACAGTTTATCATCCAAACCAACATTATTACAACTTCAAAATACTGTCTTTAAAGCAAAAAGAAAGAGGTACACTACTAATGCCCAAAGTAGTGACCAACAACAACACAAGGAGATTATATATATATATATATCATACGTGTATGCCTTCTGCTCATCTCCGGTACAGCTACTCGTGCATAATCACTTGACCTGTCTCTAGTCTGCCCGTTTAAGACCACCTAGAGTAATAAGAAGAGACATAAAACTCTAGGTCAGACAAAATTCTGGTATGAGCGATAAGCAGCAAAACAGAACAATAATAGGTATACATAACCATACCTGAACCTAGACCTGCAACCAAAGAGTTAGCACAACAGGGTGTACAATACTCTAAGGTGACACTAACACATGGTGTAAAAATAATGGGGAAGGGGTGTGCATGTCATGGTGATAGAAAACATCAAACATAGCAATCATCCTCTCATCTTTCACTCAGTGCGTAAAGCATACGATATCTACCACTTTGATCACCCAATTCTTTGTTACGATCACTCTGCCCCATGGAGTCGTGACGGCTCCACTGCAATGATCTGTAACCACTAATACTTTGCTATGTCCACACTGCCCCATGGAGTCTTAAAAACTCCACTGCACTGGCTCATAGCCCTACCACGATCACTTTGCCCCATGGAGTTATAACAACCCCACTGCACTGAACCATAACCACTAATCCATCTTAGTGGTGAGTCAAAGCTATAGACATCGATAACCCCTTTGCGCACGTCCCGCAGCAAAGTACAATTCATGAAGTTAACTCATTGGTTCCCATCTGGATCCCGAGTTCTAACTTCTCACTTGGACTTCCTTTACATCTCGGGTTTTGATCGAATTGGAGTGGGTTTTCAGAAGAGTCGTCGCGTAGTAGCAATGGAGGTCGAAACCTAATTCGTTTCGGCTTACTCGGTTTGGTTCGCCATATGGTTCTCAAGCTCCACATTTGGATCAGCTCAATTCTCATCTCTCGGTTCGGTTCGGGTTCATCTCCTCCATGCGGTTCGGTTCGGTTTCATATGCAGCTCGGTTAGGTGCTCCTGAAGCGGTTCGGTTTGTCTCTCCTGCTCCAGCTCGCTTACTCCGATCTGATCCCACGTCCCAACTCCAACTCTATGCGAGTGGCCTTCCTTCTTGCCAAGCCCCCTGTAGTGCCAAGTTCCAATCCGAATCGAATCCCCTTGCCCAGTTCTCTTATCCGATACGAGCCCCATATCCGATCCGATCCGAAACCCTGCGCATTTCCTGCAACTTTTCCAACGACTGTTTTACGCCATACGACAGCGTTTTCGACCATTCTAACTTTTCTAATCAATCACAAAGCATACCATACAGCCATCACAACATAGAGAATCAACAATAAACACCAAAACAACAATTTAACATGTCAATATGGATTAAACACACCAAAAAACCTATGTTTTCCCCTTAATCCCCCTTAATCATGTTTAATCATTCAATTAGCAAAACTTATCGAAATTTGCCCAAATTTCTATCAGAACCCTAAAATAATATTTTAGAATTTCTACACCTTTTTCTAGATTTTTTATAAAGCATAATTTCGCTAATTATCACTAATCACACCTAATTGGCTGTAATTAATGAAAAAAAATGCAAATCACTCACCTTAGCCATAAGTTAATCTTAGATCCGAAAATATCTTTGATTTTGGTCGAATCTTTATGCAACACAGCAACTCTAACTCTGATTTGATGCTATTTTAACTTGATTTGATGTTGATTAGCTTAATCCTTGATTAGAAAGTGATTAGAGGTGTTTTGGGATGATTTTAGAAGGTGGAGGCCATTTTTAGGGTTAGAGATATGTTTTAGGAGGCTAAGAAAATGAAATAAAATCGTTTCCTAACTGATTTCAACCTCCCCATAACCGTAATCCCGAAATGGGTTATGGGCCTAGCTGTTAATCATCCTAATTAGGCCCGGTTAAGTTGTTTTTCACCTTCTAAACCTTATTTCAGGCATATCTCCCAAATGTTAAGTCCATTTGGTAATGTGACCACTCTACGGAAAGCTAAACCATCATTCGAATCCAATGGAAGTGGTTTCAGGTCAAAACTCCTTACCAACCAAAAGTTATAGGCGAAACAAGATTCGCCAGGGGCAAAATGGTCATTTAAAAATTGGCAAAAATCGTGAACATGGAAAATGACCCCAATAGTCGTTCCCCAAAGTTACGACCATACGACCTCATATGAAAAAGAAAAAAATATTCTACGATCCTTTGATACGTAGAATGCGGGTCGTCACACTGGTTGGGTTGAATTCGGAGCTATTAGGAATTAACAGGCTTTAACTAAAAAAATTAAGGGATTTAATATTATTTTATTATAAATAGGAATTAAACCAAACCCTAATTCACATTACACCGTAACCGCCGCCTCCATCATCTCCACGGCCAGAAACGCTCAACACTTCCACCATTACTTTCTCTCGATCCTCACTATAAAATCCCATCCTCCTTTTGACAATATCGTAGTGCTCCTCCTCCCCTTCCCATCCATATGGCTAACCCCTCATGCCATTGAGTATCCATCGCATTCCAGCACCAATAAGGAACACTGCTTTGAGCACCGCCGTACCCCCTAGCCACGATCGCAATCAACCGCGTGGAGCCCCTTGGTGTGCCTTCCCGTGCTCTCCGTCGTGGTGCGATCTGATCGTGCCAACCCTTCGTGATTTGGAAGTAATCGGGAGCCCTAGTCTTGAACAAAATAAGAACATCGTCGGCCGTGATTTGATTGAGGAAGAAGAAGGTAAAATATAATTAATTTATTTATTTAATTAATTAAAAGTATTATTTATACAAATAAATTCATATCTTATTCATACGAATACAGAATTGGACAATTTTTGAACCGTTGGGACCGTAAATTCGAGATCTACATTTCAGAACAAACTAGAAAGAATTTGGAGCAAATCAGAATTTGAGAAAATTCAATTCTGAATTATATAGAATTCAGAATCATTGTGAGAATTCTTTTTAAATAATTAAAATTAATTAATTATGATCGTGTTTAGAAATCTTTACAGATCTGCTGTTAAATTCAATTTGATGTTATACGCGATTTGATTTGGATTGATTGATGCTGTTTGGTGTGAGCTATTTGATTAAATTGTATATAATGGAATTATGGAAATTTGTCAACAAAATATAAAAATGTCATTTTTGGTGAAATAGATTTGTATGAAACAAAGTTATCATTTTTGTTAAAATAGACTTGTATGAATCAAAGTTATCATTTTTGTTAAAATAGGTTTGTATGAATCAAAGTTATCATTTTTATTTGTTTTGTTGAAATAGAATTTTCAACAAAATAAAGTTATCATTTTTATTTGTTTTGTTGAAATAGAATTGTCAGCAAAATAAAGTTATCATTTTTATTTGTTTTGTTGAAATAGAATTGTCAACAAAATAGAAACATCATTTTGACTTGTTTTGTTGAAATAGAATTGTCAACAAATTAGAAACATCATTTTTATATGTTTTGTTGAAATAGATTTGCATACAAATAAAAATATCATTTTTATTTGTCATATTAATAATATCATTTTTATTCGTTATATTAAAAATATGATGTTTATTTGACATGTTAAGAGTAGGAATTGTATACACGAATAAAATTATCACTTTTATTTGTTACTTTAAAAATGGATTTGTAAACAAATAAAAGTAGTCATTTTACATGTCATATTAATGTAAGAATTTGTATACACACAAAAATATCATTTTATGTGACATGTTAACGTAGGGATTTGTATGCAACATTAAAATATCACCTTTATTTGCTATGTTAAAAATAAATTGTATACAAATTGAAATGAACATTTTTATGTGTCATGTTATGTTATACATTAGAATCTGTATACGAATTAAAATGAACATTTTTATGTGTCATGTTATGTTATACATTAGAATTTATATACGAATTAAAATGAACATTTTTATGTGTCATGTTATGTTATACATTAGAATTTGTATACAAAATAAAAATAGACATTTTTATTTGTTATGTTATACATTAGAATTTGTATACGAATTAAAATGAACATTTTTATGTGTCATGTTGTGTTATACATTAGAATTTGTATACGAATTAAAATGAACATTTTTATGTGTCATGATATGTCATACATTAGAATTTGCATACAAAATAAAAATAGTCATGCTATACATTAGAACTGTATACAAATTAAAATAGACATTTTTATTTATTATAATATACATTGAAATTGTATATGAATCAAAATTATCTTTTTATTTATCATTAGCGACATAGAAAATGACTTGTAAATTTAATTCTTCTTTTATTTGACACTAGAACATGTAGCAAATAAATTCTTCTACTTGACATTAAAAATGTAGAAAATGTATGCGAATAAACATATTTTTATTTGACATTAGAAACATGTAGTGAAGTATGCAAATAAAACACATTTTTATTTGACATTAGAAACATGTAGAAAATGTATGCAAATAAACATATTTTTATTTGACATTAGAAACATGTAGTGAAGAATGTAAATAAAACACATTTTTATTTGACATTAGAATCATGTAGTGAAGTTATGCAAATAAAAATACATTTTTATTTGACATTAAAAACATGTAGATAAGTTATGCGAATAAAATACATTTTCATTTAACATTAGAATCATGTAGTGAAGTTAGGCAAATTAAAATACATTTTTATTTGACATTAAAAACATATAGATAAATTATGCGAATAAAATACATTTTTATTTGGCATTAGAATCATGTAGTGAAGTTATGCAAATAAAAATACATATTTATTTGACATTATAAACATGTAGATAAGTTATGCGAATAAAAATACATTTTTATTTGACATTAGAAACATGTAGAGAAGTTAGGCAAATAAGATACATCTTTTATTTGACATTAGAAAACATTGGAAATGTATGCAAACAAAACCTCTTTTATTTGCTACTAGAAAATATAGGAATTTGTTTGCAAATATAATATCTTTTTATTTTGTCATAAAAAACATTTAAATGGTTATGCAAAATAAAACATTCTTTTATTTGGCATATTAAGCACGTTAGTAGAATTGTCGAATGATTTATATTTATATATAATTATATATATAAATATAAATTAAAATTAAACGAATCGCGCGCGGTAGTCCGCGTTTCAGAATCGTAGCTTTAAACGATTATACCGAAAGATCCGGCCGTCGGATTTTCCCAAAACTGAAACTGTTAGGACCACTTTGGGAAGATATTTCCAACAATATAAAATTTGTAAAAATCCAACGGTTAGATTTCGAGAAATGTGTAAATCAAATTTTGGTAAAAACAGCGCCAGGGTCGCCTATTGTCCCGAAGCGTCGTTAAATTAAATTGGACTATCTTTATATAAATAAAATAGCGATAAATCATTATAAAATAATATTAACGATATGAGGTGACTTAAATTATAAATATTCGAAAATTATTTGAAAAGACCAAGTTAAATCTCATTTCAAATAATTATACGACGATTTAAATCGAAGATATTGAAGACCGACGATCTTCACATCGAATGGATAACTACTGATGTCTTTAATTGGATTGCGGCCCTGAAAGAGTTACAGTGGTAGTTGTCCAGACATACTTGTCGATTGTCCGGATTAAGCGAGCACCTCTCTTCCGTATTGGACATACGGGACAAGGAATAAGATGTCTCCGGATTCATTCAAACCCAGAACGGACTTGTAAATGGATGTGTGTCTAACATTGGATTTCATTCTATGTAAATTGATTTTTATTTAATATATCTGTTTGGTGGCGGAGAATTTATTCTCTTGCTTAACACCCTTCTCTGTAACGCACGAGCTCAGAGGTTATATATTGATAGTTATTGATCGTATGGCGTGGATTGTCAATGTGGCATGCCAAGATGCAAATGATCGAGGATTTTGTTGAAAAGCAGATCTTTGTGGTTGATGATCAAAGCACAGCCTGTTTAGGCATAGCTTTGTGTATAGCATTACTTCGCGAGCCTCACACCTCGGTAGGAGTCAAAAACAGGATAGGGGATGCAGGGAGCGCACACATTTCTTTCTAGCTAGAAGTGGTGTCGTGGTATGGAGCTCAGACAATTTTACATATGTGGATGATGGATTACGAGGCCTCAGATATATTGGTCGACAGTGGCCAATTGATAGGTCCAATAGGACCGGGAAACGTGTGTTTAGGCATAACTAATCCACTAAGGTATATTTGTGGACCGACCTGCAGGATCCAAGGGTTCACTGCGGGGAATCCTGAGACATTTGCTAGAGTGTCTCAAATCAGTAAGGAGGCCATCCCTAGCCTTGACTCATGATGGAAACCCCAATTTCCAATACGACATTACCGACTTGATTGTTAACCTATATATAGCGACATAGTAGGATGGGGTACTATGCCGTCTATGATTAATACATTTATTTTGAAAGTGTTTTAAAATTGACTAGACACTAATAATAATATTAAACATTATTTTATACATATCAAGCATGTCTGATCATTATAAGGTAAAACTCTATCCTTCAGTTTGCATTTCATTTTGTGATGGGACTTGAGTCTTATAATGATTTCATTTTCTAAAAAGCATTGCATTGCTTTGAATAATTTTTTTATTAATTTATGCACTGGTAATCCAATGGAGTAAACCCGTTCCGCGTTAGTGGCGTAGTCATGTGGTTAGTCTTATTATTAGATAAGTTAAATAAGATTTCTCATACCAGTCCCATGACTGACTCACAGTTTGTTTCACTTGCACACTCGGGTGCCCTTATTTTTACACGGGCAGCCAAGTGACAAGTATCAAGTTATTTTGGATATGTACTGAAGTGGAGCATGCTCTTGTACAGAAGGCGAAAATCATTTCTATCTTTTAATTCTACTTAAGACATTTTGACATCATTTATCCATGTTGTACTTGATGGTGTTTTTAGACCTATTTCTATTCGCTGAGACTTTTTATATGCTAAGTTGTATCATGTAATTGTGCCACTCTGATGTTATGATGTTGTGATGTTGATGACATTTCTATTTTCCGCTGCTATGATTTATGTGTTATGCTGTTATCTGAAATCTGCTGTTGTTATAAATATGTTACATTCCAATGATTAACCTTGCTTTCATACTACGAGAGTTTGGGGTCATCACAGTTTATTTCATATGAAAATCATATTTTTAATTACATAAATATATAAAATAGAAATAAAAAAACACTTCAGTGGAATTGGGGATGGGGGATAGCGCGCCGAAGTCTGCAGGTGGCGGAGGAGGCGGCGGTCAGGCGGGGGTGGGCCGCGGCGTCGTTGGAGGAGGCGGTTTGGGGCTTAGGGTTTTGGGTTGCGCGGTTTTAAAGGGGGAGAGGCGGAGTAAGAGGTGGCGGCAGTCGCAGGAGTGTGTAGCGGAGGCGAAGCGGTGGTGGTTGGCGGCCTGGAGGCGCAGGCAACATGGTTCGCCTGGAGGGCAATGGCAGATCGCGATTTTTTGTTTTTTTCTCTTTTCTTTTTGCGTGGACTGAAGGAGAAAAAGGGAGGTAGGGGTTATAAATAATTATTTAATATAATTTTCCAAAAAAAATGAATTTTGCATCCGAACTCCGATTCAAACCCAACGACTGTCGCTCTAGCTAATTAACCCCATTCTAAATACAATCGGATATGTCCGGTGTTTCGATCAGTTTTCGACAAAATTAAAATATAAATCAATATATATTGAATTTAAACGCACATTTTTATTTACCTGGGCCACATATTGACTCCAAAAATCCCAGAAAAATAAATCTAGCTATGTTTCGACGGTATGGTCCTAACAAAACCCATTTCGTCGAATTTGGAGACAGTTTGTAAAATGGTCATTTTCTGGTCGATAAAATTCAAACTAAAAGTACAAAAACGCGTTTTAATTCTCCACGCTCACATATTAATTCCAAAAATTATGAAAATTGGAATCTAGCAATAATTTTACATTCCGGATCCAGCAAAAGTGGTTTCATCTAATACGGAGGTCATTTGCAAAATGGCTATTTTTAAGGCATATATATTATATAAAATATATATAAATTCCACAGAGACTATTTGAAATTTTAAACTGGACATAAATTTCAATTCTCATTATGAAATATAGATTTTTCACATTCGTTAGAAAGATATAATTAAGCAAATTCAAATATTTCTGGCTTTACTGAAATCCGATTTATTTTGAATCCTATACATTCATTTGAAATTTAAAATCGAATTTTCAAACTACCGCGCCATTTCAGGCTCGTTTTATAATTAGAATAAAATTATACGTTCTAGCTTCATTTAGAATAAAATTTTAGTCGTTATATTTAAAATAAATCATTTTAAATAATCAAAATCCATTAAAATTGCTAAAAAAAAAAAAAATTGGTTCTAAAAATCTGGGTTATTACAATCTCCCCCACTTAAAATCTTTTCATCCTCGAAAAGGAACGGAGCTAAAAGTTGTTTAACTAACCAACCCAACTTTCATTCCGGCTTTCATTCTTCAACTTTTCAGTTTTTAAGAATTTTCTAATTTTTCAAAAATTTGGCTAAGGCCCTAAATTTTTGAAAAATTTAGCCATAAGCTCCTTTGTATGGGGAGACCTTTAAAACTGCAACTTACCTCACAGGGCCCTCATCAATCCAAAAGAAAAAGAAAAATCCAAGCGGCTAGCCAATCGGCTCATAAAATCATCAAAACCCAAGAAAATAGTAATCGTGTACCTATTAATCGGGCATACAATTTTATTCCTCTTCTTAGCTTCCATGCTATGACCAGTTCACACATATATATGTACATGTATGCAATTTCAAACAATTTTCAATTCAGTTCACTATTTGATTCGATTTGGCTAATTTAATCTTTCCTTTACATGTTGGTTTAAATGAATAATCACACAACACAATCATCAATCAATTACTTGATTAGCTTTTCAATCACATATCTTTAATATATATACTCAAAAGTCATATATCCAATCATCAGAATCATCTCCGGGTTACTAGAGTGTGATTCTATATATACCCAGTGTATTTGAGTCGACGAATATACGTTCATTACGCGTATATGCAAAATCTTCATATACTCGATTGTCCAAAATCAATTTAAAATGAAATACTCAAATACGTATAATAAGGTTTAAATTTTCAAAACAAAATTTGTTTTTAATAAATAATACTCTTCTAACTCATTCTAGGATACTACTGATCCCATCTCTAACGAGTATTTCTTATTGGATATTACTAAGACAATCTATGATGAATTCTTTTGTTTGGTTCTAATGTGTCTTGTTCTCGAGCTCTGTAAACCAAAGCTCTGATACCACAAATGAAACGACCCAAACTCGCTCTTACGGCAAAGCCTGGATTGAGTTGAGAACACGACAAACAGAAGAACATTTCATTGCTTATTACAAAAATTACATCAGGGTATGAGAATATAACAGAGTATGAATAAATAATATACATCAGAAAAATATCAGAGATTTAAATTACAAAGCAGCGGAAAAATAATACGTAACACAACTGAAAGAAATATGCGGATACAAAGCTTGTAAATCCAGAATCCTAGAAAAGAAATATCTGCAAAAACCCAACTACTAGCTGCTTGTGTGGAAAATAGGGGCACCCAGAGTTTGCGTTAAAACAATAAACTCCGAGTCAGTCATGGTACTGGTGCGAGCACTAAAACAGTTATTAAACCTTTACTTTAAAATAAAGTAAATCAAGGGACCACGCCGTATAACACAGAACGGGTTTCCTCCTAGGAATACTAGTGCATAAAACAAACAACGCAATGCTTTTTGGAAAAATGAAGTTATTATAAGACTCAGGTTTCATCACACAATGCAATGCAAGTCGGGGGATAGAGTTTTACCATATAATAGCCAAACATGCTTGATACGTTTAAAACAAATCACTTTGATATTACTATAAGTGTATAGTGTCAAAATCACTTCAAATATAAATGTAACAATCATAGACGACATAGTATCCCATACTACTATGTTGCCATACTAGTACTGCAATTAAAACTGAAATGTCACGTACTGAAAATTGGATTCCATCTATGAGTCGAGACAAGGGATGTACTCCTCGCCGGTTTGAGACACTCTAGCAAATGCCTTAGGATCCCTTGCAGTGAATCCTTGGATCATGCAGGGCCGGTCCACACTTACGTTAGTGGATTGGCAATTCCTGAGCACACGTTTCCCGGTCCTATAGGGCCAATCCATCAGCTCCGTGGTAACCGATATATCCGAGGTGCCACGCTATCCATCATCCACATAGGTAAAAATATAATAAATGCCTAGGCGCCATACCATGACACCACCCATAGCTAGAAGGAAACGTCGTGCACTCCCTGATGTCCCTTATCCCGTTTTTGACTCATACCGAGGTGTGAGGCCCATGAGTTAATGCTATACACAAAGCTATGCTATTTAAAGTTGTACTTTCATCATCAACCACAAGACTCTACTTTTCAACAAAAGTCTTGATCATTTGCATCTCAGCATGCCACACATGCAATTCACGCCATTCGACTGATGTCTATCAATGTATAACTTCTAAGCTCGTACGTCTTAGAGAAGGGTGTTAAGCAAGAGAATAAATTCTCCGCCACCAAACAGATATATATTTAATAGAAATCAATCAACACAGAATAATCCAATGTCAGACACACATCCATTACTAGTTCGTTCTGGGTTTGAACGAAACAGGAGGCACCTTATTACTCATCTCGTATGTCCAATACAGGAGAGAGATCCTTGCATATCCGGTCGATCTCCAGGTACGTCTGGACGATCACCACTTATTACCTTGTCTTGGGTGTATAGCCCAATCAAGACATCCGTAATCATCCATACGATGTGAATATCTCTGGTCTTCAACCACCATCTTCATCGTTGACTTATCGTCGAATCAATTATTCGGAATGGGTATAAACCCGACCTTTCCGAATGATTCACGTATCTTATAAACAAGTGCTATAAAAACACAACATATGCCTCATTCCAATTCTGAATATTCTTTTTTTCAAATATTCACATCTTTAGGGAAAGGTTCCCATTAATTTTATCAAAGATAAATTCTCTAAATTTATACTTTAATCTTCCTTTGAATCTCAATTCAAACCAAATTAAGGTTTATCCAAACTAGTCGGGATTAACGCACCTTATCGAAGTAATCGTTTGTTTAATTTCCCAATCCCAACCTATTCATCCCATGGAGCAAAACTGGTAATACTCCATATCTGACACCACAGAATTATCGGTAAATTTAATTCTCATTTCACGCTCAAATCTAATTAAAGATTTAACTATCGCTCGGAGTAAAACTACTTGTACTCCATTCTCGATCATTTCCCAAATTTGATAATTTAAATTATCACATTCACTTTTTAATCTAATTAAAGATTCATTAAAACTCCACTTAGTTTTTATCTTCCCAAAAATCAATATTAATGATTATTTAACTTTGGGAAATCAAACATTTCGCATCAACAATCTACACTGTACCATTGATTTCTTCTGATATATATAACCGCTAAGCTCGTACGTCTTAGAGAATGGTGTTAAGCAAGAGAATAAATTCTCCGCCGCCGAACAAATATGTATTTAGCAGAGATCAACAATACAGTTTGAAATACAATGTTAGACATGAAATCTTGTCATTAAATGGGTTAAAGAACCAATGTCATTTAAAATACAGTTCACGATAAACCCAATACATTCCACTAATTATGGAATCTTCACGGAAAAAAAGATCAATATATAATCGATATCAATTTCCGTATCCGACTAATAATATAAATGCAATAATGACAAATCCTTTTAAATTCAATATATATTAACAATCTTCCTCCACAGAAGCTCACTTAGATCATTACCAAATCGAATTCCATTCAATTCCAATTTAATATATTAAATTGGAAAACTTTACATCGGAAAATTTCCATTAAATCTTAATAAAAGATTTATCAATTCCAAATACATTTCACAGTTAATCGGGTTAAAGAACGAATATTGTTAAAATCACAGTTTACAATAAACCCAATTCACATTCCATTTTATTCCAATTATTAAATATAATTGGAAACTCTAATAATATTAATTAAAAGATTTATTCTTTTCTTAACTAGGTTTAAGAACAGTGTTAGTAAAGATGCCATTCACGACAAACCCAAAATCTCATTTGGTATTAAATACAAGGCCCTGAATAGAAATTATATCGGCTTATTTTCAATATCAATTGAAACCAACAAATATTGTATTGGAAATAACGATATATATATATATCTTCCAAATTTCCATAACAATAACCGTATAATCACGGAATCCTTATCGAAATATTCCAAAGATTATTTCCATTCCATATCCCTTCCAATTTGTTTGTTGGAAATTTCTGGTTATATTAAAACCATTCACAAATCCAATTTATTTTATTTGAATATTATTGGATTTCATATCTGGTTAATAACAAGTTCATTTTGGTAAAAAAAAAAATTATCTTTACAAACATGGAATTTTTCATCCCAATTCTTTCCAAATCATTTATTATGATTTTACACAAATTATTAATATTTTTAATAATTTCGTTAAGGTCCTTTAAGTCGAATTCCATAAACGGTCATCGAATTGCACTTACAACGGCCTTTTCCAAATTTGATTTGGACATAATTCCAAATCCATTCGTTAGATTTCAAATCTCTTATATTTTTCGAAAAGCTCTTTTCGATACGAACCTAACGGTTCCAGCTTTAGGAGAATTCGAGGTTGAATCTCCCGTAATGTCAACTCGAAGTCATTGGTCGAAATTCGTGAATGGTCGCGGTCCGGTGCATTCTATTCAGGCCATTAAATATATAAAATATATATATATATATATATTATATTTCATCAATTTCCATTTAAAACATATTTTATAAATCGATTATAAATTCATTTTAAAATGATTCCAGCTTCATTTTCAATTTAAAACCAAAATTGAATATTTCGTATCACTATAATATTAAAATAATAATATTTTCAAAATATCTAATTTTGAAATCATTTCATTTTCGATATTCATTATAAAAATGAATAAAATCGATATAAATATCGTTCGCATCAAAATGGCGCAAATCTAATCAACACGGCTTCATATATTTAAATATTTTCGTGTCCATCCCAAATCGCACATCAAGATCATATTTTAATCCTTTATAGAATATTAGTTTAAAATATTCGTTATTTTAAAATATTTGTGTAACACCCCGCATTTTTTTATATAGTTATAAAAATGATATATATATACATATAATACGTATACTCCGAGAAATTTTAGAAACAATGGTGATACACGATTCGAACTAACTAAAGAACGATGGAAAATTTGAAATGCACAATTGTAATATTGAGAATTAAGTTATAGGACTTCACCATTGCGTTCGCCTCGGAATTCTGCATGAAATCGAGTTCGAGTTTTCGAAAATCGAACTCCGTACGAAGAAGTTATGACCTTCCGAAGTTTCAGAATTTTAAAACAACAAAAACAGCTCAAAACAAAAATAATATTTCGAAATTCAAACCCAGAAGAGAAGGGCGGGATTTTTCCCGCCTAATAACCAGGTTGACCGGGGGGTCGACTGGGTGGTCGACCTCCCCCAAACCAGGTCGACCATGTAGTCGGCCTGGGGGTCGACCTGGTCACTTTTCCCAGAATCAGTTCTGGGTGCATTTTGATGTATTTGGGCTGGTTCTTGGGCGAGATTAGTAGCTTGGCACCTATAAATAAACACCCCTAGGCTCATTGTAAACTCTGCACAATTCTCTGATGCTTCTATGCTGCTCTTCTCTTCTTCTTCTCCACAAAAATTAATGTCAGTGCCATGACTCTCTTTCTTCTTCTCTAAAGAAATTTCTAGATCCACTCACTTCCCCTTTTCTTAAAAGTAAAATGAGATCTATAATTACTACAACCATGAATAAAAAGAAAAGAGGCTTAAATCTAAAATCACTACGCATAGAGAAGTAGTTCAGATCTGCAACCTACGCCGCATATGAAATCAAAATTAAATTGGACATGAAGTCAATCAAAGATGAATCAAAGGGGCAATCAAGGATCTACATATTGGAGTGCTAAAACACCGTGAGTGGAGTTATAATGTACTTTTTGTGTAAAATTATTATTTATTGTTCAAACATTCCCTATGTAAACATAAAATGAAATTATTGTGAAAAAATTGAATCCATAATGTTTATTATTATCATGTGTTCGATTTTAACTATTATGCCTACGATTATGTTCCTCCTTTTATTCTTTCCCTTTTAATTTTTAATAGCTAGGCTATCTCGAGCCTAGACCTATCATGAAATGAATACGATGGAATGATTATTGCGTACGAAAAAAAAGGGGAAACACTTGATTTTGGGCTATGACATGAATTAGAGGGTTTGGTTATAAATTACAAAGGGTTTGGGCATAATATAACATTGACAAGACTTGAATGCGTAAACCAAATTAGGAATTATACGTATGAACATGATTTGGGGTTTGGCGTAGGATTGACATCATTGATTTAAGCATGAAATTGACTTATGTATTTGTTAATGGGCACATGTCACTAGAGTAAAACCTGTATTATAACTTGAATTTGGATAAGAACACAAACTTGATATGAAATCGACATCTGGAATTTGACATGAAGTTTACATCTAGAATTTGAATATGAAATTGACATGAATATGAATTATGAATTTAATGATAGACGTAACCTGTTAATGGGATTACAAACATAAATGTAAATTGGGTTTTTTTGGGTAAAGCTTGGATTTGGGGAATTGACACTTGACATCTAGATTGAACTTGAACTCGAACATGGCTAACTAGAGGTTAGGATGAGTTGTGCGGTGTAATCCTGCCTGGAACCGCCCGGCATATCTAGTGACCGCAAACAACATGCCTAATGTGAGAAGTTAGTCATATCGCGATTTAACCCGAGGTTAGACTAAGTTATGGTGTAATTCTGCCCGGAACCGCCCGGCATATCCAGTGATCACAACGACAGGTCTAATGTGAGAGGTTGTGGTGCATAATTAATTAATGACATATGATTCGTGGGGTTAAGTCGTATATTAGAAAGACAATGCTTAACCAAATTTGACACATGATTCGTAGGGTTAAGTTATGAACTTGAAATACAACAATGTAACATGATTCTTGGGTGGGTTAAGTCAACACGAACAAATGAACAAAACTTAACCAAAAACGGAAATATGGAATGTTAACTACCTATTATAAACCGAAGTTGAAATAGTCAAAGGGTTAATTAGGGGGTAAACCTGTCCTAGGGAAAGAGAAAGACTATGACTTAAGATGTAATGTAAGATCTGAAGAGTGGGAAAACCTATAATATGGAGTACGCTAAGCAAGAACCGTGGGAAAACACCCGTGCGTTATCGCCGAATAAAAGAGAACTTAAGTCATGCTTGAACTCATGGGAAAACCTTAGTCAAACAAGTTGAATTATAAAGCGAGAATATGTGGTCTGATGTCTAAGATAACGAGAATTGACTAAGTAAAGCAACGAGAATGATAACTAAGTAACAAGCCTTAGTTAATAGGAACTAAGCAACAAACCTTAGTTAAGAAAACGATCGAGAACGGGAACTAAGTTGTAATCCTTAGTTAAGGAGACTAAGTAGTAAACCTTAGTTAACAAGATTAATGGGGAAGAAAACTAAGTGGTAAACCTTAGTTAAGAACAACTAAGTAATAATTCTTAGTCAAGGAAACTGAGCCAGTCCATAAATAGATGAATAACCTGATACGGTAGATGTAATGACCCGCAAATCTGTACTATCTGAGTTGACTAATAACACCACACATCCAACCCAAATTGCACAGAAATACGAATCATTATTATAAAGAAGTTAGAGGATGAGAAATAGAAAGAAAGAAATATTAGAATAGAAGAAAACAAAGAAGAAAAATCTCACAGCGGAACGAATAAAATATATTATATAACATAACTTTTGAAATACAAATCGGTAACTTTATATACATACCATCATCAGAGCACAACAGTTATTCCTGGAACAGTTATAAACACCTGTTTCCAGATACAAACATGGTTCACAGCGGAATATATGATAGTCTATAGCTAACTGGTGAAGCCTCCTGCTTCCAGCTCTTCCAAGTGAATCTGAAAAATCCCAACTACTTGACTGCCCGTACAAATTTGGGCACCCAAGAGTTTAGGAAAAACAAACAAAATAAACTTTGGGTCAGTCATGGGACTGGTGTGAGTAAACTCCAACCATTTGTTTAACTTTAAAAATCCTTTCTAAAGAAATGATAATAGTAAGACCAGCTACACATAAACATGGAAGGTTTTTACCTTACTATAACCCAAAACACTTTGATACAAAAATCCAATGATATTATAATAGTGTCTAAATCAAATAAATAGAATCTAGTGGAACGCTTGCATCTCACGCTCCACATACATAGTATAAAATCAAAAATCGTTGGGCGCTTATTGGAGATTGGATTTCCAACATTACAAGGTATGGAACCACCTTCCGATAGTTTATCTCTAGAGAGGAATACACTGGGTTCAACAAGAACATCTTGCAACCCGGCCCACACATGACCGACCACTCATTTCGCTTGAGTGTATCGAATGTGTATCACCAACGGTTGGGATCAGCAATCGTTTCCCGAATGGGACAGCATCAAATAAAATAAAGAATTAAATGAATCTCTAGATAGGTGATTATACACCCTAATGGGAGCGACCCACATAGCCATGCTGCCTGCCCGATTTTTGTCATTTCCTGGTTGTTGAGGCCTGAGGCTACGATTACTTTCCATTCATTGATAGCACAATCACTTTGAATGCTACATTGTCAGATCCGTTAATCACTAATTGATTTGCACAAATATTCTGGATGTTATGCTAAGGGAATAAATCCGTTGCCACCATATATATATTTATACATATCAACATATTCGATCATTAAAAATACTCTGTCAGGCATTCGTCCATATACGTTCGTCCTGGGATTGAACGAAACTGAAGGCACGATTTCTATTAATAGAAAAAGCCCTTGCACTTCACTCTGTCTTCAATTATCTTCATATAATCTGATTCGCAACGCTACTACCAATACAGAGTGGTTCTTGGATAATAATCCAACCGGTCTCTCCATATTGACAACGATATTGGCAAACACTTCGATAGTTAGTTATTTAACTATCGAAGTAAAACAAACATCCATTCATAGCATCAAAAAATCACTGGGCCTTTTAATTTATATTTCATTAATTAAAACACTTCTCCACTTCCTTATCAATATTTGTTAACCAAATATTCCCAGTAATCTTATTGGTCTCTTATGCTATTTGAAAAAAACATTTCCATGTATCGCCTTTTTTTTATTTCTTGTATTTAGAAAATATATTCTATTCGCAATTGAAAACATTTTCAATCACTTATCTCTTTCCCGACTACTTTAATTATACTCAAGAAATATTTACTTTTATATTTCCAAAATTCCACCACTTGAGTTAAAACGAATGTTGTATAAAACATCGTTACAACAACCCAAAACATTTTATTCAACTAACTATTATTCAACACTTCTCTTCGAGGCTGGATCCTGCTATTTATCAATTAAAAATGAAATCAATCAAGTTGGGGTAAAATTACCTTACAGACCTTGACTGAAAACATCATTAACTTCAAAACAGACAAAACCACTTACCTCGAGTAATCAACATTATAAAAACAAATTATTCATTTTTAAAAGTATATATGTTTCTCTTTCTATTACCAGATTATCAATTTCCTTTTTGTTTATACACTTTTAAATTCATTTCCTTATCGAATTCAATATATTTGATATATTGATTTCAAACTATCAAAATTTCTTAAAAATATTCTAACTCCTTAAATTTCTGGAAAATTTCGCCATAACCTCCTTTGTACCGGGAGCATCGGAATATTTAAAATAGCCTCCCATGGCCCTCATAAATCCAAAAGAAAAAGAAAAAGCCAAGCGGATTGCCGATACGGCGCATAAAATATCATATATGAATTTAAACATGTACCTTTTTGTCGGGCACATGAATTAAAATCTTCATATACTTCATCCCATACCCGTCTAACACATGCTCACCTGTTTTCAATTCGATTTAACTCAATCCAATCGTTTGAATTCAGTTTCGCTCATTTATTCTTTAATTAGCCATTTCGCCTATTTCACTTCTTTGCTTGAACATAACATGTTCAAACAAAATATTTAACTTGCTCATAACTAAATTTAATTTCAATTTCAATTTCAATTCTAGTTTCCTTTGCGATTTCGAATATAAATTTTCAAATCGAATTCACTTATTCAAAGTCCAATATCAATTCAAAATCTCATTAACTAATTACTATTCAAATTAGTTAATTCTATTCGATAATCAAAAATCTGATTTCTATTTCAAAAATCAATTCATTACTCCACCTGAGTTCTACAACTCAAATATGAAATTTTCTAAATAGAAATTCGGATTTTATTCGCTTAAAATCCTTTTATAAAAATTAAATAAACCGTTATGGTTTTTAAATGGTTATGGCGCTGTTTTTCTGAAAATTTGATTTTGATATAACTAAAAATCTATTCGACGAAATCCAAATTTTTCTCTTTCATTAGAAAACTATTATTCAACCGGTCCCGACGATTCTTATTTCAAGGAATTCCGACTTCAATTGAGTTCTGTATACTCAATTGAAGTTCGAATCGCCAATTTACGAACTACCACGCTGTGGCGAGTTCGTTTTAATTTTTTTTTATATATATGAACATTTTAACTTTGTTTATAATAACTTCAACTCCATTTTGATATATTTTTAATATATATCAAATCCAATTTTCCAATTCAACATAATATTCTCGATCTCCTATAATTGTCGATTTTCCCTAACTCAGAAATAAATTTATTTATACTTCGATCTTCTATTTTAAATTTCAATTCCCTTTGAATGTTATATTCAAATTCCATTTGAATTCTATATTCAAATTACATTTGAATTTCTATATTCGAATTCTATTTCAAATCTCTTATTCAAATTCTATTTGAATTTCTCTTATTCAAATTCCATACTCACATTTCGTTTAAATTTCTATATTCAATTTCTATTAGAAAATTCTATTTTTAAAATTCCTACTTGAATCCTTTACCAAAATTCCAATTCAACTCTATTTGAATTCTATATTTAAACTCCATTTTACTTCTATTTGAATTCCTATATTTAAAATCTCATTTGAACTTTCCTTATTCAAATCCATTTGAATTCCTTTGAATTCAAATTCTATTTGAATTCCTTTAAATTCAAATTCTATTTCAATTCCTTTGAATTTAAATTCTATTTCAATTCCTTTGAATTCAAATTCTATTTTAATTCCTTTTTAAATTTTATATTCATTCTTAAACAAGTCTCAATTTCAATTTCTTTTTGAAACCGATATTTTTACTTTTAAAAAAATAGATTTCCCTTTTCAATTTCACACTTGTATTTTTATTTCTGAATTATCCAATGATAATTCTTTTCACTTCATTTACAAACTTCATTTATAAAAGAACTACTTGTTTTTATTTTATTAAAATAGATTAATATTTTTATTCCATTCTAAAATTTCAAATTCTATTCTAAAAATAGAATTTTCCTTTTAAATCTCAAATATCCTTTTCAGGATATTTTATAAATCAACCCTCAGGCCCAGTGATATTTAAACACCAAACAACCAATTATTTATTTCAAGGTTTCTAACACATCATATATGATAGTATATATGCAAACAAATAAACAAACAGATAATATATATTTTTGAGGAATCCAGTTGGATCCCTCCAACCTGTTTTCCTGCATCCACAGACGTTAGTCAACATAAATAATACCCATCCTGCTTCGAGGCAGGATATCACGGTATAGAAGGTCATCCTCTATCATAGCGTGGGGGCGTATAGGGTAATCATCCGCTAATGGTACCGCGGGCATCCGCTAATGATACTGCGGGAAATCCAACTACCAATATATATATATATATATATATATATATATATATATATATATAATAGCAACCACCAAGCCTAAATAACTAATATATTTTAACAGCAACAATAATATTTAAAGCATCCAAACAATCAACAAACAATTATTTTTAACTGATAAAAATAATTCTAAATAAAATTTGAGTGAGATTTACTCACCGGGATTATTCGTCGAAATAGCGATTCGTTTTCTAATTAAATTAAACTTGTGTTAAATTTAATTGAAACCTCCAGTTGGCACCAATCGAGTGCAACCCAATATCATTCCAAAACATTCATTTTTGCTATCCCATCGTAATTCATTTTTTTTCTTGTGAAATCCTGGTCACATATGAATAAAATATGCAAGTTATAGATTTTGTCACGAATTAAAATATTTAAATTAGTTAACTAAGTACCATTAACCTATAATATCATAATTAGATTTAATTACCTTTAATCCAATTCAAGTTCTGCTTCAAAAATTCAAATACAATGGCCTGCTTCCATTGTCAAACTTCTCCCCATCTCTCATAGTAACCAACACCTCAAAATAAAACCAGTCTCCCTCCGACTGATCGAAATTCCACCCCCGTTTTCCTATCACACAGAACACCATCAGTAAACCGAACAACTCCCAGTCCCTTAACCACTTACGCCAAAACCCCTAACTGACCCTCGATGCCTTCTCCATCACGAGAGTTCTACAGAGCCGCCTCCCTAGTTCGTTTTTCCCAGTTCAAAATTGTGAACTCAATGTGACGACCCCAAAACCCCGTACGACGGTGTTAAGGGTAATCTTTGGAATATAACACATAAACAGATAATAACAGAACAGAAATAAATAAATACACCAGATAATGAACAAATAATACACTGGATAAACATAATCATCAGAGTTACACAGTATACAGGATCATATTTAGTACAAATACAGTTCAGCTATACATAAATGTCAACAGCAGAAAAACAAAACATAATATGTACACAGGAGATGAACAACATAAAAAGAGATAAATGATAAAATCCGTCTTCAGCTCCAGCTATCCAGAAAGAGCCTGTTAAAACCTGAATACAAGGATGCCCGTGTAGAAATAGGGGCACCCGAGTTGCAAGTGAAACAAACTACGAGTCGGTCATGGGACTGGTATGAGAAATATACTTAACACATTTTATAATATGGCTAATCATAGGACCACGCCACTTTCGCGGAACGGGTTTACTCCATTGGATTGCCAGTGCTTTACAACAAGTAAATCTTTTAAAACATCGCAGTGCTTTTTATAAAAATGAAGCCATTATAAGACTCGGTTCCCATCACACAATGCAACGCAAACCGGAGGATAGAGTTTTACCTTATAATGACCAAAATATGCTTGATACGAATAAAACAAAAGAATTTGATATTATTACTAGTGTTTATACGTTTCAAAAACAATTTCACATCATAAGTATCAATCATAGACGGCATTAATGCCCCATACCACTATGTCTCCATATATAGGTATACAATCAAAACCACACAGTCATGTATTTGGAAATTGGATTTCCGTCATGAACCAAGGCAAATGATAGTCCTTACCGAATTCGAGACAATCTAGCCCATGTCTCAGGATCAGAACACATCAACCCTTTGGATCGTCAGTGCCGGTCCACCGATGTGGATTATTATACCAGAACACTACGTTTCCCCGCCCTTTAGGGCGTAAATGAGCCAACGAATGACTCCATCGGTCCCGGATCGACCGATATATCCGAGGTGCCTCACAACAACAACAACCACATAGGTGAAAAATAGTATAAATGTCAGCCAGTTTTAAGCACTGATACCACCTCTAGCTAGAAGGAAACGCATGCCCTCCCTGAGGTCCTCTCCCGTTTCTGGTTCATACCGGGGTGTGAGGCTCGCGAATTCACGTTATACACAAAGCTACGCCACACAGGCGGTGCTTTGATCATCAACCACAAGACTTTGCTTTTCAACAGAAGCCTTGATCACTGCATCTTAGCATGCCACACAGGCAATTCACACCATGCAACTGATGGCTATCAATCACACATAATGAATTCCAATGTCAGACACACAGTCCATTTGCAAGTCCGTTCTAGGTCTGAACGAAACCGGAGGCACTATATACCTTGCATACCAATCGATCTCCACGTACGTTTTGATGATAACCACTAATTATCCATATTTCGGGATGCCTCCCAATCAGGACATCAGTTACCATCCAACCGAGGTGAAGATCTCCGGTCTTCAACCACCGTCGTCATCATCGATTTCTTATCGTCGATTCAGTTATTCAGAATGGGATAAACCCGGTCTTTCTGAGCAACTCGCGTATATAGTAAACAAGTGGTACACAAACACAACATACGCCTTATTCCAATTCATTAGTCACTAACCGTGAATGAGTAAGAGAACGCTTTCCCAAATATTAACCCCGAAGGCCGAAACCAACATCAGATCAAAATCCAGGAAACCGTTCGACTTAGATATCCTTCAGTTAGTTTCTAAATTTCACATTCCATATCGTTTATAATATTTTATAACGATTTATCGCTATTTTTATTTTTTTTAAAATAGCCAATTTATTCAAACGACGCTTCAGGCCATAACGCGGCCGTGGCGCTATTTTTCTTCAGATTTGATTAACACATATCTGAAAATCTATTCGTTGGATCTTCACAAATTTAATATCATTAGAAAGAGTTTTTCAAAACGAATCCAATGATTTCAGTTTTGGGGGAAATCCGACGGTCGGATCTCCCGGTACACTCGTTTGAAGTTTCGATTTCAAATTACGAACTACAGCGTCGTTATTCGATTTAATTTAATTATATATATATATATAAATATAATCGATTCTGGCGCTATTTTTCTTCAGATTTGATTTAAACATTCCAGACAATCTATCCGTTGGATCTTTACAATGTTGGTGTCGTTGGAAAGATATTTCCAAAGCGAACCCAATGGTTTCGGTTTCGGGAAAATCCGATGGTCGGATCTCCCGCACTAATCGTTTGAAATCACGGTTTCAAAACACGAACTGCAGCTTTGTTATTCGATTTATTTTAATTATATATATATATATATATATAAATATAATCTATTCTTCGATTTCAAAACCATGTTCTTTTCATACCTTTGATAAAAAATGATATTTTTATCCAACCGACATTTATTTCAACTCTTCACTATTTTTAACAATTCATGTACATAATAAAAATGTGATTTTTATTGTAAAACAATTTATTTTAAAACACGACTATTTTATATAGTTCTTATAGATGATAAAAATATGATTTTTATTATAAAACAATTTATTTCAAAACACGACTATTTTATATAGTTCATATAAATGATAAAATTATGATTTTTATTATAAAACAATTTATTTCAAAACACGACTATTTTATATAGTTCATATAGATGATAAAAATATGATTTTTATTACAAAACAATTTATTTCAAAACACGACTATTTTATATAGTTCATATAGATGATAAAAATATGATTTTTATTATAAAACACGACTATTTTATATAGTTCATATAGATGATAAAAATATGATTTTTATTACAAAACAATTTATTTCAAAACACGACTATTTTATATAGTTCATATAGATGATAAAAATTTGATTTTTATTATAAAACAATTTATTTCAAACACGAATACCATTCAACACATGAATTTCTACTCAACGAATGAATTTCTATTCAACACATGAATGTTTTCTATAGTTCGTATATATACAATAAAAAGGTGATTTTTAAATTTAAAACAATTTATTTAAAACACGAATACTATTCAACACATGAATTTCTATTCAACGAATGAATTTCTATTCAACACATGAATGTTTTCTATACAACACACGAATATAGTTTCAACACATGAAAATAATTCTAACACATAAATATTATTGAAAATTTCGGCAACATAACGGTAGGGTAGTTAAAACCGGGGTCGTCCCTAGTACGGCTCCTCGCTCTTCCTTAAAGCCTCGCAGCTTTTGACAATGGGGATTTCATGCATTTAGTTCGCACGCAGGCAGCATGTATATTTTTTCTTTCTTTTCCACAAACTAATCCTATGTGGTTTCAACCAAATTATTCTCAACCACAAACGGGTATTTTTCAACCACAATCAATCAATTTCAACCACAAACAATTCTAATCAACCATTCGTAATCAACCAATTTTCACGCCAATCACAACTAATAAATATCGTCCATGGTTTGTGGACGAGGGGCGTATATACATATATACATATATATATATATATTTTTACATAAGCATTTCACTTCTATTTCAACACATATATAATTTTTACAATGCAAGTATAACTTATACATCGAACGTACAACTTATACAATGCTTATACATGAGGTGTACAACGCTTATATAACTCATACATCGAATATATAATTTATACATCGTCACTTCCATATCGTTTATAATTTAGAAATCTCACATTGGGTTCCACTCCGCAACATATAGCAGAAGGCTCAGAAAAATATGCGGTCTCTTCTAGAATGTAGAAGACGTCCACACGAGTCTACAGTCTCTTGTTTCACTGAATTTCGTCAACAAACGAAAAAGATATGATTTTTACAGTGAAATCAAAAACCGTAGCGCTATAAAGTGCTATATAATAGTTTAAAATTATTTCAGCCGTACCTTTCTGATTGGGTTCGAAACTAGGGTTCCATTTTTCGTGAAATCCAAGACACGAGGACGAAATCCAGTTGCACCACGTCGAAGAGCGTGGAACGGCGCACTTGCGAGTCCCCCTTCGGTCGAGATCGACGGCGTCAGGGCGTCACGGCGGCGGCTCGAAGTTGCTAACTTCCCGGGTTCAGATCTCCTCCAACTCGACACGATAAATCACGAAATGGGTATGGATTGGTAGCTGAGGGAAATCTCTACAAAAAACCCAACTGGAGTGGATGAATTTATTGAATGGATTTTGAATTAAAGAGGAGAGGAGGGAAGAAGGATTTCCGCCGTGCGCTGGGGGTATCGGGGAAGAAGAACGGTTTCGTTGACCAATGAGATTTATTTATTTATTTATTTTTAAAATCTCTAAAATACCCTCTTTCACACACGGACACCAATCCAAACCCAACAATTGTCATCCCTAGCCAAATACCCCCATTCCGAACACAATGGGATATGTTTCGTAGGCCCATTCGATTGTTTCAGTCAGTTTTCCTTCAAATTAAAATATAAAACATTCAATATTCAATTTGAACGTACATTTCAATTTGCCGGGGCCACATACTGATCCCAAAAATTCCCGAAAAATAAATCTAGCCATGTTTTGATGATACGGTCCCAACAAAACTAGTTTTGTCGAATTCTAAGGTCATTTGCAAAATGGCCCTTTTCTGGTCGATCCAATTTAATAGAAATCGACCAAACACATTTTCCTTTGCCACGCTCACATACTAGCTTCAAAAATTATGAAATTTGAAATTTAGCAATAATTAGACATCCTGGATCCAACAAAAGTGGTTTTGTCGAATTCTGAGGTCATTTGCAAAATCGTCATTTTCACGGCCTATATAAACTCTATAGCGACCTTTTTGAAAATTCATTTAGCCATAACTATTGCTTCCCGCTATGAAACTTCAATTTTTTAGATTCCTTAGAAAGGTATTCACTAACAGATTTAAATATTTTTGGTTTCACTTAAATCCGTTTTAATTTGCACCCGGTACAGTCAGTCAAAGTTTGAATTCAAATTTTGAAACTACCGCGCCATTTCACGCCTTGTTTATAATTAGAATTAATTATATTCATTTTCAACGTCGATTTAAACTCACTTTTCGTCGTTATTATTTAAAATATTTATTTTAAATATTTAAAATTCACTAAAATAACCAATTTAAAATTTTCAAACTGGTTCAGATTTTCCGGGTTGTTACAATCTCCCCCACTTAAAACTTTTCGTCCCTGGAAAGGAACAAAGTCGAAAGTAGTTTAATTACCTAACTATACTTTCAATCTGGCTTCAATTCTTCAACTTTTCAGTTTTTAAGAATTTTCAAATTCTTCAAAAATTTGGCTAACACCCTAAATTTTCGAAAAATTTCGCCGTAACCTCCTTATTACGGGGGATTTCGGGATATTTCTAATAGCCTCCCATGGCCCTCACCAGTGCAAAAGAAAAAGAAAAAGCCAAGCGGCTAGCCAATCGGCTCATAAAATCATCAAATCCCAAGAAATACAATAAACGTGTACCTATTTGTCAGGCAAACAATTTTATTCCTTTTCTTTGCTGATCATCCATCACCTGTTCACACATATATAATGCACATGTATATATTTCTATCTATTTTCAATTCAGTTTAATATTTGTTCAATTTGGCTAAATGGTTCAAAATTCTAATTAATCAACCAAAAATTAAACAACACAACTAGCAATCAATTTGTTTGTTAACTTTCAAAAATATACTAATTAATTCATATACTCTTATAAAATCATTCAGGCTATATGATTAAAATTTTACATGCATGAAAGAAGACAACAGCAAAGTAGAGAACATAATGGAAATTTCAAAATATGGTAAATGTACCTTGCACTAGAGTCAATCAGAGATATCCACCCTGCACTTAGGATAGGCTTTCTTAATGCTTTCCTCTGTTTCCCAAGTACAATCTCGCGGATCTCCACTCCATTGCACTTTGACTAAGTGAACCTTCTTGTTCCTCAGTTCTATGGTTTCTTTGTCGATAATCTTTAGCGGCACTCTTCTCACAGCCAACTCTGGAGTAATTTCAATATCCTATTGTGCGGCTTCTTCCACGATCAAGTCTGGATCATGAACGGGCTTTCGAAGTTGAGATACGTGAAATACATCATGCACTCCAGGCAACCAATCTGGCAGTTGAACTTTATAAGCGAGGGTTCCAATCCGTTCTAGTATAGGGAATGGACCAATAAATCTAGGCACCAACTTCCCAGTTTTGCCAAATCGAATCACTCCTCTCATCGGAGAAACCTTTATATACACATAATCACCAACAGAAAAGTCAAATCTCTTCTTCTCGAATCTGCATAGCTCTTCTGTCGGCTTTGAGCAGCGAGTAATTGTTTCTTAACGAAATCGACTTTGCCTGCAGCATCATGGATCATATCAGGTCCCAATACAAGCCTATTACCAGGTTCGACCCAACAAGCAGGAGATCGGCACGGTCTACCATACGATGCTTCGAATGGTGACATTGTCAGGCTCGCTTGGTAGCTGTTGTTGTATGAGAACTCAGCCAAATGCAAATGGTCTTCCCATGATCCACCGAAATCAAGAACACAAGCCCGCAATAAATCTTCTAGAATACGATTCACCCTCTCAGTCTGACCATCTGTCTGAGGATGATAGGCGGTGCTCAAGTTCAGTTTTGTTCCCAGTTCTACTTGAAATGCCTCCCAGAATTTGCTAGTAAATATTGGATCTCTATCACTAACTATACTGATCGGCACTCCATGTAGCCTAATAATTTCCTTGGAATATATTTGCACCAGACTCTGAGCAGTTCGGTTCGATCTGACAGGTATGAAATGGGCGGTCTTCGTGAAGCGATCTACGATCACCCAAATACTGTCATTTCCTTTTCTGGTTCTGGGCAAACCATCTATGAAGTCCATGGAAATATGTTCCCACTTCCAACCTGGAATATCCAGCGGTTGTAACAATCCAGCAAGTTTCTGTTGGTCGCTTTTGACTAGTTGGCAAGTAGAGCACCTGCTAACATATATTGAAACATCCCTTTTCATAGCCTTCCACCAGAATGTTCGCTCGAGATCGTTATACATTTTGGTCACACCTGGGTGGATACTCAGCTTGGACTTGTGACACTCGTGTAACACTTCCCTTTTTAACTCGGGGATGTCGGGAACACAAATCCTTCCTCTCAATCTCAGGATTCCATCGTTATCTATTTGAAAACACGAGGGTTCGCCTTTCTGAATCCTTTTAATCATATCCTTAATAAAATTATCATCCTTCTAAAGAATAGATATTTTGTCAATCAAGGAAGTCGTAATAATAAAGCTGGCGATTATTACATTCTTTCTACTCAGCGCATCGGCCACGACATTGGCTTTGCCTGGAGTGTACAGAATCTCAAAATCGTATGCTGCAAGGAACTCTAGCCAATGTTTCTGCCTCAGATTCAAGTCTTTCTGGGTGAACAGATACTTTAGCGACTGGTGATATGTAAATAGTTCGAATTTCTCACCCAAAAGATAGTGTCTCCAGATTTTCAAAGCGAATACGGTAGCCAACAACTCAAGATCATGAGTAACGTAGTTCTTTTCATGTGGCTTCAGCTGACAGCTAGCATAAGCAACAACTTGGCCTCTTTGCATTAATACTGCACCAAGGCCTTCTCTAGAAGCATCTGTCCTGACTTTCAAGTCCTGATTGCCGTCGATAATTGTTAACACTGGAGTCGTTGTTAATCTTAACTTTAGCTCCTCAAAAGCCTCCTCACATTCTGGAGTCCACTTGAATTTTGACTGCTTCTTTGTAAGCTTTGTTAAGTGGCTAGATATCTTCGAAAAATCTATAACGAACTTCCGGTAATAACTAGCCAATCCAAGAAAACTTCGGACTTCTGTGGGAGTACTACGCTGTTTCCAATTTTGAATAGCGGTGATTTTACTTAGATCCACAGCAATTCCCTCTTTTGATACGACATGGCCAAGAAACTTTACTTCATCTTGCCAGAATATACATTTGGATAGTTTGGCTTTCAATACATTTCTTCTCAGAATTTCTAGAACTTGCTCCAAATGTTTTTCATGTTCGGCTTTTGACTTAGAGAAGATTAGAATATCATCAATAAAGACCAGAACAAACTTATTCAAGACTCCTCTGAACACTCGATTCATCAAATCGATGAAGTAAGCTGGAGCATTACATAAGCTAAACGGCATAACTAACCACCCATAGAACAAGTCGGGACCTCTGAATGCTGTCATAGGAACACACTCTTCGGCAACACAAAGCTGATGGAAACCTGTAGCTAGGTCCATTCTTGAAAATACTTGTGCTCCATTCAGACGATCCAATAAATCATCGATTCGCGGCAGTGGATATTTATTCTTTATTGTCTGCTAATTCAAGTCACGATAATCCACACATAGTCGCAGAGTACCATCAGACTTTGGGACAAACACCACTGCTACTCCCCAATCAGAGAAACTAGGCCTGATCAGACCCTTCCATACAAGCTGTCGAGTTTGATTGTCTAGTTCTTCTTTCTCCTTTAGAGTCATTCTCCGAACAGCGTGCACTACTGGCCTTGCGTTTGGAATTAAAGCGATCTTGAAATCAATTTCTCTCTGCGAAGGTAGACTAATGACTTCTTCGAACACATCTGCATAATTCTTTACGACAGGAATATCTTTTATGAGGTCAGGAATATTCTTTGTGACTACAGGGATATTTTCTATTTGAGCAGGAGAAACATCCAGAGCTGCCCAAAAGTCTTTTCTATTAGAATTCTGACCTTCATAGGGAATGGTTATATAATCACCTGATTTAATCTTCGCCTTAACGACTCTGTCGGCGCATTGAACATTAGCTTCATATTTGGTCTACCAGTCTAACCCCAAGATAAGATCAAACTCTGTAAAATTCATGACGACCGCGATGGTAGGGAACCGATAACGAGAAAAAGAAACCGGCACCCCACAAACCCAACTGAGATCGAGGGAACCCCCAATCGGATTATGGACGGTCATTGGTTCTTTGAGCTTCCTCAAATTCAAATTCAGTTTCTTAACCGCATTCTTTGCAACAAAGCTTCGCGACGTGCCGGTGTCAAACAGTACTTTAACTGGAATATCTTTGACAGTAAGCGTGCCTTCTAAAACATCTGGCCTTTCCTGACTAGCTGAGGGTGCTGAAGTTTCTGCCACTTCATTCACTTGTACTATTCCAGGCTTCTTTAAGAGCCAGCAATCCTTTGCAAGATGACCAGCCCGATGGCATTTACTACAATCTCTGTTCTCTTGAAAATTCTTCTTAGATGTAGATCTACTCTTTATTCGTTTCTTCGAGGATTGGTAATTCCCCTGCAAATGCCCTTGCTTATGGCAGTTATTGCATATGGCAGTCGTTACTGGTTCTTTCTCGGATCTGGCCCTTTTCCGATTGACTTTGGGCTTCTTACTTACCTCAGACATCGTACTGGCCTCAGGACGATTAGTTTATGACTCACCTTTATTACTATAACTGACCTCCTCTTCGTAGCGTAATGTACCTTTCTTGTCGAGATTCTCACACTAGTAAGCCATGTATATCATTTCTAAAAAAGGAAGCTTCACATTCCTCATTACACTATTCTGGTATTTTCTTTGCAGGTCATGAATAAACCTCAAATTCTTCCTCTTTGGATCTTGAATTAGATGCGGGGCAAAATGAGAAAGTTCATTGAATCTCTTATGATATTCTGGAATGGTCATATCTCCTTGTATCAGATAAGAGAATTCATCACATAACCGCTCAGTTGCTTCAGGAGGAGTAAATCTTTCTAGGAAAATCACTTTAAATCTATCCCACGTGATATCACCTTCTGGATTATCCTTAATAATCGAATCCCACCAGAACAAAGCTTCTTCTTTGAGTGCCCAGGACGCCAATAATCTTTTCTGATCATCTCTCAACTTTAAACCTTCAAAGATTTTCTCAGCAGAACGAATCCAAGCTTGTGTTTCCATAATGGACTCTTTGCGTAAGAATGGTGATCCACCCAGATTTCGAAATCTCTTGAATAGAACTTCTATATCTGATTCTGGTTGTGGGAGCACAACTGGCTCATTAGCTTCTCGAGCTATAAGATTATTTCTTCTTTTCCTGCCACTCATTTTCTAGTGCGTCTGCAATTAGCAGACAAAGTGTCAGGTCAACAGAAAAGATATTTCAAAACATAGAGACATATACTTGAATGTAAATGTGTCTATTGGGGTGTATTTCATTCTGCTTTACTCATACCAGGATATTATTGATCCTATCTATAGTGAGTTACCCATCCTAGAACACTACTGGTTCTAATTCTGACGAGTTCGTTAATATGTTATATTCCAGCACTAAGCTTAACTAAAGCTCTGATAAAACGATGTGACGACCCAAAAACCCCGTACGACGGTGTTAAGGGTAATCTTTGGAATATAACACATAAACAGATAATAACAGATCATAAATAAATAAATACACCAGATAATGAACAAATAATACACTGGATAAACATAATCATTAGAGTTACATAGTATACAAGATCATATTTAGTACAAATACAGTTCAGCTATACATAAATGTCAGCAGCGGAAAAACAAAACATAATATGTACACAGGAGCTGAACAGCATAAAAAGAGATAAATGATAGAATCCGTCTTCAGCTCCAGCTATCCAGAAAGAGCCTGCTAAAACCTGAATACAAGGCTGCCGTGTAGAAATAGGGGCACCCGAGTTTGCAAGTGAAACAAACTACGAGTCAGTCATGAGACTGGTATGAGAAATCTACTTAACACATTTTATAATATGGCTAATCACAGGACCACGCCACTTTCGCAGAACGGGTTTACTCCATTGGATTGCCAGTGCTTTACAACAAGTAAATCTTTTAAAACATCGCAATGCTTTTTATAAAAATGAAGCCATTATAAGACTCAGTTCCCATCACACAATGCAACGCAAACCGGAGGATAGAGTTTTACCTTATAATGACCAAAATATGCTTGATACGAATAAAACAAAAGAATTTGATATTATTACTAGTGTTTATATGTATCAAAAAAAATTTCACATCATAAGTATCAATCATAGATGGCATTAATGCCCCATACCACTATGTCGCCATATATAGGTATACCATCAAAACCGTACAGTCGCGTATTTGGAAATTGGATTTCCGTCATGAACAAAGGCAAAGGATAGTCCTTACCGAATTCGAGTCAATCTAGCCCATGTCTCAGGATCAGAACGCATCAACCCTTTGGATCGTCAGGGCCGGTCCACCGATGTGGATTATTATGCCTGAACACTACGTTTCCCCGCCCTTTGGGGCGTAAATGAGCCAACGAATGACTCCATCGGTCCCGGATCGACCGATATTTCCGAGGCGCCTCACAACAGCAAAAACCACATAGGTGAAAAATAGTATAAATGTCAGCCAGTTTTAAGCACTGACACCACCTCTAGCTAGAAGGAAACGCATGCCCTCCCTGAGGTCCTCTCCCGTTTCTGGTTCATACCGGGGTGTGAGGCTCGCGAATTCACGTTATACACAAAGCTACACCACACAGGCGGTGCTTTGATCATCAACAACAAGACTTTGCTTTTCAACAGAAGCCTTGATCACTGCATCTTAGCATGCCACACAGGCAATTCACACCATGCAACAAATGGATATCAATCACACAGAATGAATTCCAATGTCAGACACACAGTCCATTTGCAAGTCCGTTCTGGGTCTGAACAAAACCGGAGGCACTATATACCTTGCATACCCATCGATCTCCACGTACGTTTGGACGATTACCACTAATTATCCATATTTCGGGATGCCTCCCAATCAGGATATCAGTTACCATCCAACCGAGGTGAAGGTCTCCGGTCTTCAACCACCGTCGTCGTCATCGATTTCTTATCGTCGATTCAGTTATTCAGAGTGGGATAAACCCGGTCTTTCTGAGCAACTCGCGTATATAATAAACAAGTGCTACACAAACACAACATACGCCTTATTCCAATTCATTAGTCACTAACCGTGAATTATTAGGAGAACGATTTCCTAAATATTAACCCCGAAGGCCAAAACCAACATTTGATCAAAATCTAGGAAACCATTCGACTTAGCTAACCTTCAGTTAGTTTCTAAATTTCACATTCCATATCATTTATAATATTTTATAACGATTTATCGCTATTTTTATTTATTAAAAAATAGCCAATTTATCCAAACGACACTTCAGGCCATAACGCGACCGTGGCGCTGTTTTTCTTCAGATTTGATTTACCCATATCTGAAAATCTAACCGTTGGATCTTCACAAATTTTATATCATTAGAAAGATATTTTCAAAACAAATCCAACGGTTTCAGTTTTGGGGAAATCCGACGGTCGGATCTCTTGGTACACTCGTTTGAAGTTTCGATTTCAAATTACGAACTACAGCATCGTTATTCGATTTAACTTAATTATATATATAATCGATTCTGGCGCTGTTTTTCTTCAGATTTGATTTAAACATTCCAGACAATCCAACCGTTGTATCTTTTCAAAGTTGGTGTCGTTGGAAAGATATTTCCAAAGCGAACCCAACGGTTTCGGTTTCGGGAAAATCCGATGGTCGGATCTCCCGCACTAATCGTTTGAAATCACGGTTTCAAAACACGAACTGCAGCTTCGTTTTTCGATTTATTTTAATTATATTTATATATATATATATAAATATAATCTATTCTTCGATTTCAAAACCATATTCTTTTCATACCTTTGATAAAAATGATATTTTTATCCAACCGACATTTATTTCAACTCTTCACTATTTTTAACAATTCATGTATATAATAAAAATGTGATTTTTATTGTAAAACAATTTATTTCAAAACACGACTATTTTATATAGTTCATATAGATGATAAAAATATGATTTTTATTATAAAACAATTTATTTCAAAACACGACTATTTTATATAGTTCATATAGATGATAAAAATATGATTTTTATTATAAAACAATTTATTTCAAAACACGACTATTTTATATAGTTCATATAGATGATAAAAATATGTTTTTTATTATAAAACACGACTATTTTATATAGTTCATATAGATGATAAAAATATGATTTTTATTATAAAACAATTTATTTCAAAACGTGACTATTTTATATAGTTCATATAGATGATAAAAATATGATTTTTATTATAAAACAATTTATTTCAAATACGAATACCATTCAACACATGAATTTCTATTCAACGAATGAATTTCTATTCAACACATGAATGTTTTCTATAGTTCGTATATATACAATAAAAAGGTGATTTTTATATTTAAAACATGAACACCATTCAACACATGAATTTCTATTCAACGAATGAATTTCTGTTCAACACATGAATGTTTTCTATACAACACACGAATATAGTTTCAACAGATGAAAATAATTCTAACACATGAATATTATTGAAAATTTCGGCAGCATAACGGCAGGGTAATTAAAACCGGGGCCGTCCCTAGTACGGCTCCTCGCTCTACCTTAAAGCCTCGCAGCTTTTGACAATGGGGATTTCATGCATCTAGTTCGCACGCAGGCGGCATGTATATTTTTTCTTTCTTTTCCACAAACTAATCCTATGTGGTTTCAACCAAATTATTCTCAACCACAATCAATCAATTTCAACCACAAACAATTCTAATCAACCATTCGTAATCAACCAATTTTCACACCAATCACAATCAATAAATATCGTCCATGGTTTGTGGGCGAGGGGCGTATATACATATATATATATATATATAAGCATTTCACTTCTATTTCAACACATATATAATTTTTACAACGCATATATAACTTATACATCGAACGTACAACTTATACAACGCTTATACATGAGGTGTACAACGCTTATATAACTCATACATCAAATATATAATTTATACATCGTCGTTTCAATATCGTTTATAATTTAGAAATCTCACATTGGGTTCCACTCCTCTATAAATAGCAGAAGGCTAAGAAAAATATGCGGTCTTTTCTAGAACGTAGAAGATGTCCACACGAGTCCACTGTCTCTTGTTTCACTGAATTTCGTCAACAAACGAAAAAGATATGATTTTTACAGCGAAATCAAAAACCGTAGCGCTTTAAAGTGCTATATAATAGTTTAAAATTATTTTAGCCGTACCTTTCTGATTGGGTTCGAAACTAGGGTTCCATTTTTCGTGAAAGCCAAGGCACGAGGACGAAATCCAGTTGCATCACATCGAAGAGCGTGGAATGGTGCACCAGCGGGTCCCCTTCCGGTCGAGATCGACGGCGTCGGCTCGAAGTTGCTGACTTCCCGGGTTCAGATCTCCTCCAACTCGACACGATAAATCACGAAATGGGTATGGATTGGTAGCTGAGGGAAATCTCTACAAAAAACCCAACTGGAGTGGATGAATTTATTGAATGGATTTTGAATTAAAGAGGAGAGAAGGGAAGAAGGATTTCCGCCGTGCGCTGGGGGTATCGGGGAAAAAGAACGGTTTCGTTGACCAATGAGATTTATTTATTTATTTATATATTTTTAAAATCTCTAAAATACCCTCTTTCAAACACGAACACCAATCCAAACCCAACGACTGTCGTCCCTAGCCAAATACCCCCATTATGAACACAATAGGATATGTTTCGTAGGCCCATTCGACTGTTTCAGTCATTTTTCCTTCAAATTAAAATATTAAAAATTCAATATCCAATTTGAACGTACATTTCAATTTGCCGGGGCCACATACTGATCCCGAAAATTCCCGAAAAATAAATCTAGCTATGTTTTGACGATACGGTCCCAACAAAACTAGTTTCGTCGAATTCTGAGGTCGTTTGCAAAATGGCCCTTTTCTGGTCGATCCAATTTAATAGAAATCGACCAAACACATTTTCCTTTGCCACGCTCACATACTATCTTCAAAAATTATGAAATTTGAAACCTAGCAATAATTTGACATCCCGGATCCAACAAAAGTGGTTTCGTCGAATTCTGAGGTCGTTTGCAAAATGGTCATTTTCACGGCCTATATAAACTCTATAGCGACCTTTTTGAAAATTCATTTAGCCATAAATTTTTCTTCCCACTATGAAACTTCGATTTTTCAGATTCGTTAGAAAGGTATTCACAAACAGATTTAAATATTTTTGGTTTCACTTAAATCCGTTTTAGTTTGCACCCGGTACGGTCAGTCAAAGTTTGAATTCAAATTTTGAAACTACCGCGCCATTTCAGGCCTTGTTTATAATTAGAATTAATTATATTCATTTTCAACGTCGATTCAAACTCACTTTTCGTCGTTATTATTTAAAATATTTATTTTAAATATTTAAAATATTTATTTTAAATATTTAAAATTCACTAAAATAGCCAATTTAAAATTTTCAAACTGGTTCAGATTTTCCGGGTTGTTACACTCAATTAACCCTAAAAATAAACTCATCGCAACTCTAATACTGTCGATTTCGAGCTCAAGGGTTCCTCATCGTTTCAAGTTGAATCGCAACCCCCAAACTGTGATCGACTTTCACCAACGTCCCAAAATCGAATACCCCATCTCCTTGAGTCGCGAGCCTGTAGCTGCCTTCGAGCTCCGGCGAGTTTCAGGAAATCGCTTCTTTGATCTGATTACGAGCCATACGGGACTTCAAAGTTCGAACGCGATTTTTGATTTGTGAGCACTATTGATTTAACGGAAAATCATGTAAAAGGGGCGGTGGCCATTTTACTTGGATCTGAGGCTTCTGTTTGATTGCCAAAGAAATTAAAAGGGGGAGTTTGATTTACAGAAAGAAATGAGGGGAGCGGCTTTGACATGTATTTCGAATGGCAAATTAAAATTGCCTGAGCTCGACTAATTTTCTTCCATTGAGAAATTGTTTGAAGATTAAAAGAAACGATTTTTATCAGAGGAAACAAATGAGAATGTGAGTCGCGTTATTTATAACCCCAGAATACTTGTAGCTGAAGGAGTTAGGTCTGCGTATAGTTATAGGTAAGGTACCATATTTTTAATGTGATTTGATTTCTAATTTAATATGATTTGAAATAAAGAGATCTTTTATTCTTTTTGTACAGACGTCGATTTGATTTCGATCCTATCCACAATCAAATATCTCGGGGTTCATAATTAAAAATCATGAACCGCTATTTTAGCATACCGACCTTCGTTCCAATGTGATAACGGTGTTTTGAGCTTAACAGAATATATTTTAAATTTTAATGTATATATAAAATAACCATTTTAAATCGATATAATATACTTTAAATTAAAAAACAAATAAATTTTCTGATAAGAAAATATTTTTATTATCATCTTTATTCAAATACAATTAATACTGCTCATCTGAATTATTTTGATTTAATTCTAACTTCGAATTGAATTATTTTAAATTCTCGTATTACGATGATTATCAAAATAAATCGTATTTCGATTATTTAATCGATAAACCAGTAAAATACCATTTATATTATAAATTCAATATTTAAAACCATACAAAATATTTAAAATCAATCGACCAAAAATCTGGGTCGTTACAGTAGATCATCGCTTAACAAGCACACGAGGAGGAGCGAACGTCCATCTGATTCCGAAAAAGGCTCCAGCGGACTGGGTTACGAAGCATGTAGCTTCGGGGGACGTGCGGGTACTCTTGGTATCCCTTTGTGAGGTTGCAGATTTTCCGCCTGGGCTCACAGAGGTTAAGGTCTGCGGTAGAAGAACCAAGGGTATGCCTTGGTTGCAATATAGGCAACCTAAAGACTAGGGCGGACCAGCGTGAGTCTGCGATACTTGGTTTAGTCCTGTGATAGCACGTCATCGACTACCTACCATCTTTAGTCAATCGTAGTACGCATGCGGAAAGGCAGAGAACTCCCAACAGACCATATACTTGATATCTAGTTATGGGTGAGGCCGGCCAATAGGAAAGTGGGGCATAGGTGGCAGGAGTACAGTTCTCGCGCTTGATTTTCTTAGATGCCTTTCATTAGTTGAGGGAGGGGTCACATGGGACCATATCCGCTGGTAGAAAAACAGACCTTAGCATATGCAATGGCAGATAACTTAAAGCTCCCGACCGAGTTCCGTATTTCTTGATTAGCCCTGTCACGGGACTCGGGCCGCACATGTAGTGTACATGTACATCTAGACATCGAAAATGTGTCACAATACATACGTGGGAAAAGGGCGATGTTCAAAAGGTAGCATAATCCCTAGTGGTTCTAGGTGGCATAAATACTAGTTGAACACTCGATAGTTCATGATAAGGAAACCTAGCCAGATCAAGGGTGGCAGTCCAAACGATTTCAAGAATAGCGGCACTACGTTGAAGTAGTATAGAATTACGTGATGAAGCCCATACGATATACGGCAAGGGACTGTACATATACATGGAAAGGATTACACGAGTTGGGGAAAAACTACATATACGGTGTATTAGGTTTACTAGTAAGTGGACGAGAATGACATGTGTTTGGCCTTGAATGCTAATATTGTGAATAACCTAATAAACAAGAAATTATAACTGAACGGTATATGTAGAGTTACACAAGAGTTTATTATAGTCCAGTCACACAGAACTTATGTTCTGACCCTCTCCTCACAACATGCGCAGGTTAGGTTCATGACAGAGATGATATAGCTTGAATACTGGCATAGAAATATTATTATTAAGGTAAAGCTATTATGAATAAATTATATTTTATTCCTTCTGCTGTGAGCTGCTTTTCGAACTCTGACATATTTCTTTCTCTCTGACTTTTCTGTAGGATACCAGAGCACCCAACTCGGGGTCCGATGGATTGGATTTTGAAAAAAAAAATTGGTCTGTCGGAACCCAGGTTGTTACAATTTGTTCTTATTGAATTGGAATCAGACCTAATCAATTACCATATAATGTTATTTATATGGATTTCATACACATATGTACCCAACAATAATGATATACAATCAATCATTATCCAGAGTGCATTACACAAAAGCGTTAAATATAAATAATTAACGCTTACAACAGTCTGTCAACCTATCGATTGACATACAACTAAACAATTGGGATTAGTGTACGTAAAATATCATACCAATACCCGTGTGGGATTTCAACCATCAGATAATAATTATTATTTGTGCACTTGGGCGGTGTGTAAAAATTATCGTTCCAGTCGATATCAAAAAATAAGTGAGCATAAACAAGTCGTTCGACTTGTAAATGGATGTGTAAACTTATTTTTAACTATCCAATAATTATTTTATTTATCACAGTTATAAGCTAAAAATAATATTTTCAACTAACTAAATTTTTCTAACACTTTTTAGAAATTTCGGCAGCATAACGGCACGATACTAGAACCGGAATAAGGTCTAGCCTTATCCCTCGCCTAATACGGGCTCGCGCCATACACAAACCAATTTCAATCCAATTCACGTCCAAATCAGATCCGAACAAATAAATCAATTTTCACAACCATGATCCAAATTTCCATAATATTATCCAAACAAACAACTATGGTTTGTACAATAAATAGTGTTGGGGGCTTCTAAGCCCCGTCTGCATCCTAGTATATATTTTACTATAAAATAATTAGAGTGAGGAGGTGTTCTCACCTTTGGTTTTCACTCCGCCAGTCTTTAATTTAACGGTTTGGATTTGGATTTGTTCCAGTGCGCAGTGTTCTTCACTATGATTCCAACGCAATCTGTTTCACGCGATTTATATTAAAAATCATATTTTTAACAATGCTATATATATTTAAAAATCACATTTTTATAACACTACTACATATATAATAATCACATTTTTATAGTGCTACTACATATATAAAAATCACATTTTTATAGCGCTACTACATATATAAAAGTCATATTTTTATAGCGCTACTACCTATATAAAAATCATATTTTTATAGTGCTACTACATATATAAAAATCATATTTTTATTCCAAAACTATATATATAAAAATTATATTTGTATTACAACATTATATATATAAAAATCAAATTTTTGTTCCAACGTTATATATATAAAAATCAAATTTTTATTCCAGCACTATATATATATATTAAAAATAAATATTTTTATTTCATCACATTTCATATAAAATTACATTTTTATAACAATGCTATTTATATAAAAATCATGTTTTTGAAACTAGGTTATTTCATATAAAATTCATATTTTTAATTACATAAATAAATAAAAATAGAAATAAAAAACCTCACCGGCGGAATTGAGGGTAGGGGATGGCACGCCGGAGTCTACAGGTGGCGGGGGAGGCGGCGGTCAGGCGGTGTTGGGCCACGACGGCGCTGGAGGAGGCGGTTTGGGGCTTAGGGTTGCGCGGTTTTAAAGGGGGAGAGGTGGAGGAAGAGGAGGCGGCGGTCGCGGGGGGTGTAGCGGAGGCGGAGCGGCAGTGGGTGGTGGCCTGGAGGCGCAAGCGACGGGGTTCGCCTGGAAAGCGACGGCGGATCGCGAATTTTTTTTCTCTTTTCTTTTTGCGCAGACTGAAGGATAAAAAGGGGGTAGGAGGTTATAAATAATTATTTAATTTAATTTTCCAAAAAAAAAAAAGAATTTCACATCCGAACTCCGATTCAAACCCAATGAATGTCGCCCCCAACTAATTACCCTCATTCCAAACATAATGGGATATGTTCGGTAAGCCAGTTCGACTGTTTCAGTCAGTTTTCATCAAAATTAAAATATAAATCAATATATATTGAATTTAAACGCACATTTTAATTTACCTGGGCCACATATTGACTCCAAAAATCCCAGAAAAATAAGTCTAGCTATGTTTTGACGATATGGTCCTATCAAAACCAATTTCGTCGAATTTAGAGACCGTTTGTAAAATGGTCATTTTTCGGTCGATAAAATTCAAACTGAAAGTACCGAATGCGTTTAAATTCACCACCCTCACATATTAATTCCAAAAATTATGAAAATTGGAATATAAAAATAATTTGACATTCTGGATCCAACAAAAGTGGTTTCGTCGAAAACGGAGGTCGTTTGCAAAATGGCTATTTTTTAAGGGCTATATATTATATATAAAAAAAATCCATAGCGACTGTTTCAAAATTTAAACTGGACATAACTTTCAATTCTCATTATGAAATCTAGATTTTTCACATTCGTTAGAAAGATATAATTAAACAGATTCAAATATTTCTGCTTTTACTGAAATCCGATTTATTTTGAATCCTGTACATTCATTTAAAATTTAAAATCAAAATTTCAAACTACCACGCCATTTCAGGCTCATTTTATAATTAAAATAAAATTATACATTCGAACTTTATTTAAAAATAAATTTTTAGTCGTTATTATTTAAAATAAATCATTTTAAATATTCAAAATCCATTAAAATTGCTAAAATAAAAATTTTTAATTAGCTATAAAAATCCGGGTTGTTACACCGGGAATCTGGGTCGTCACACTTGGCATTAGAGCAACGTTTTAGGAATAACCTTGGCTCTATGGCGTAACTCGATAGAGATGGGGTCAGTAATGCCCTATATCGAGTTGGAGTGTACATATATGAGAGCGTATTTGTAAATTTTATATAAAAATATTTTGTATCGTGTTATTTGATCAGTTCAATTTTTGAACTACGAACTGAAACAATATTGTTTTGTAAAGGTGGTCAAATGAAATCAGTTTGGCCAAATTATATTTTTATAAAAGCAATAATTTTATCAAATTATTGAGATATTGATTTGTTTGATTTATTTGAATGGAATTCCAATTGGTTTATGAGTTGGAATGGTTTAACATAACCAGAATATTTCATATGTGAAATTAGAAAGATAAAGTGGATGATTTTTGAAAATAAAAATAAAAATTTGAATTTAAAATGGCGATGAATAAATTGAATTGTTAATTGAATATGAGTTTGAAAGTTAACATGGTTAAGAGTGGATATTGGAATTAAAATTTGGAGTTTGGAAATAAAAGTTGTTTGATTTGGTTAAATGGATTGTGCTTGTTGATTGGTTGCTTGTAAGATGAATTGAATAAATTCATCAAGTGAATTAATAAATAGAAGTTAAATAAATGAAAAACTAAAAATGAACTCCAATATAATATATTTGAATAAAATCAAGTATGAAATGAAACCAGAAGGATTTGACCCTGTAATGGTTATGGTAAATCGAGTTAAGTGCAGATTGAAAATGAAAGAGCTGCTGGTTGCTTTGGAATTTGAGTATTGGTTGTCCGACAAAAAGGTAAACATAATATTGTTGATTAATGATTGGTTTTACACCCCAAGATTGGGTAGCTAATTGGTTTTGTTCTCTTTTGAGATGTCTGAGGCCCGGAGTGGCGTATGTAGTTGGTCTGATCTATTTGATCTAGATTAACCTTAGAGGGGGGTGAATTGGGTTTATCACAATTTTTCGCTGAGTTAAAAATTTGACGGGATATTAAATAATAAACAGATCACAGAATGCAGCAGAAATAAAAAGCAGGAAGGAAATAACACATAGGGATACCCAGCTTCGGCAAAACTCTGCCTACTGCTGCATTCCTAAAGTTTCTACTAGGTGATAGAACAGATCCCGCTTACAAGACCATGTAAACTCACAAACCCCTCGTTCCTATTCTAACCGTACGCGCAGAAACCTAGACTGGTCTATATCCCCTAGACCAAATTTTCCCCTAGTTTTACAGACTCTAGTAAACTGCCTTGTTTTACAGACAAAACTAGGAAACCACGTAGATTTTACAGACTCTAGCAACTGTCAGTTAACCCCTAACTGAATCCCTAATATTTTACAGACACTAGAAACTGATTGGACAATGTTCAAAACAAAAATAAAACGGTACAAAAATAAACTAAGAAACCCTAGATTTAAAAAGAAATTAAATCTCCTCTTTTCAACACTTTAACTAGGCTTAGCCAACCAAATAGGTCGGCTCACTAATTTTTTTATTTCCCCAATTGCTTTGAGATTACCGAAAAAGAAATAGCGATCGATGGGAGACTAGAAATTAGAGTCTCTTCGATTCAAATCAATTTACGACATCAATTTTGAGGTTGAAAAAGAAAGTCCTCTGATGCTTGATATTGTTGTTGCACCTTGTCGCTTGATTTGGGAATTTACCTTCGATCGAAACCAATAAAAAAGTGAGCTTTCTGATTTTCAATTCTTTTGCTTGGAATTTGTCAATTGTGGTTTTGATTTCAATCACCAAGCCTGTGATGATGTGGTTGTGCATGTGTAGGGTCTTGAAACCCTAAACTGATTTCTTTGATTTCAAAAAAGTCTTGACTTGAAATTTGCGTTGCTTTCCTCTATTGAATTTGTCCCTACTATTTCGGCTTTGACTGAGATGATTGATGAACTTGGATGTAATTTTGTTCTTGAATAAACCTCTAATTCAAATTGGTCCCTTGCGTGATTTTTTTCAATATGTTGCCAAATGTGATGATTGTTTCCTAAACACCCATAGTCGTTTCTGGAAACAAAAACAATGCCCCTTGCATGTATTTGCTTAACATTCCTGCTTTGCCAAAAAAATACTGATTGAATTCTGATTTGTATTGAGAATAAAAAAACCGTGGACCTCTGTTAATTATAGAAAATATTTGCAAAAATCTTAGTTGCTAGAAATGATTCAGCCGTGACTTTGTTAAGATGAAAAACAGGAAACAAGCACTTAGTTTCCATTTGTCAATTCTTGCCAAAACATGATTACTGACTGTATGTTATTGGAATCCATTTGTAACATGCCCAAATCTGTGCTAGCCGAAATTCTTGCCTGATAATGTGATGATTTCTTGTCAAGTTGGCTTCGTCATTGATTGATTTGCAGAAATCAGATTTCCAAAATTGAATTAAACACATGCCCAAAATACACTGTGATTTGTGCTAATTTATTTCAGAACACTTGCCATATTTTGCATTTTCCAAAAAAAAAAACATTTTCCATTTGACTTGCATCCAATTTTAAACTTGCCTAGTCATTAATTCATGCAGCTTCATCTGCATTATGTTTGCATGTGGCATGTAGTCCCATTTTGTCCATGTATAGTTGAACATAGCTTTGTTGATTTCTGAAAGCCATTTGAAAGGCAATGTTCCCATGATTCATTACTTGCCATACATGTCTTGTTTATGAATATATTGGCCATGCAGCACTTGTGTGCACTGATTTGCTCCTTGCTTCATTGTTGAAGCTGCGTGTATATTGCATGCATACTCTGTCCATACTTTGATTATTTGTAGGACATACATTTTTGCTGAAAACATTGTGGACTTGAACTACTTGATTTGCACATACTGGCATGCCGAATTTCATTTATTGCCTCCTGTCAGATTGTATTTGCTATTTTAAAACATGTCATGAAAATACTTAGCACTTGTACTCACTTGTGCCATTCCTATTTTGCTGTGAGCATGTATTCACCTGCACTTGCGCATACTGCCTTGCCATGTGTTCAACTATGAATGCTGAGAACTCCTTCGACTTGCTTGCATACGTACTTGAGCATGCACTTGATTGACTTTGACAATGCTTGTATTCATGTCGTTGTGTGTATTCATATGTATGCAGCTCCATCATCACTTTTGTTTGTGTATACACATGTACATACTTGCTGGGCCATTTCTGAAAGTCACTTGCACATATATTTCTTTACTTGAACCCAAGTACACAAGTGCACCTTATTTGTAAACTGCTATGTTGTGATGTCCATCCTTGTTCATGACCATGATTATGTTGCTCGACCATTTTTCTGTTTTTACTGTTTTGGCTTTGCATGGGTATCTATTATTGCTGTGCTCGACACTTGGCCTTGTAGACTATGTTGCACTGAGTTGAGATGGTCCACGTGGCTACTCCTCAGTTGCACACTGGATTGGCGAGGCAGTGCACACGTGCATATATATGCATGTGTGTACATGCAGCCATCCAGAATAGATTTTCCTGTCCCTACACTATAATATGTGTGTATATATATATACACACGTGTGTATACATATATCGTGCGCGTGCTACATTCACATATCAGATCAAGTCATGAAAAATGATGAGAAACACACCGAAATTCTGAAGCAAATAAAATTTATATTCGCCAGAATTTAGAATATTATTTCTGTTCCATATACTGTGTGTGTGTTTCTATGTATGACAGGTATGAAGACTGGACTGACTGAAAACTGTAAAGACAGCAGACTGAAGACAACAAGACAGTGTTGATTGTGCATCAGTGAATATATACAAATAGCGGAGTTGTAAATCTGTACTATTTTAAATATTGAAACAAAATATTATATTTAAACTAAATACAGTGTAGATATTTTAATTTCTATATAGATGTATTCTGTTTAAATATAAATATTATATTCCTGTCTATGATATAGAATAACAGTACAATAATAAACACATTTAAAATCAAAATTTATTTGTTTGTTATCATCAAACAAAAAATCATTTAATTGTGTATACAACAATGTTATATACAACAATCTCCCCCTTTTGATGATAACAAACAAATATTAAGATTTTGAATATAATAAATGTGTTTGACAGTGAATATTGAACTCCCCCTATTTATTAGCCCCCCTACAACAGAAAACTCCCCCTATAACTTTGCATGAGTGAAATAAATGAATTTACAAATGAACTTTCAAAATAAAAAATATTTATAAAATATTCACTCATAAATCAAAATCTCAACCCCATTCTCCCCCCTTTGTTATCATCAAAAGGATACATAAATTAAAATATAGATGAATAATGACTAAAAAATATAATTTCAGCTTAAGAGGAAGAACGGTCATCATAAATCTCAGTCAGTCAAACAAAAATCATAATATTCTAAGAACTAGTGGCATATTTCACATTGTAGACAATGGTGGATTTACGATGAAATTTATATAAATGGAGAGAGTTATAAAAAATAAATTTCAATTATTTTCCAAAAGATTTTATAAAAATGATGTTCAAAAAACAGTAATAGATTTGGCCTATAATTAATAATTCAATTTAAGTGAATAATCTCAAAATTCAATGGCTATCAATCAACAAATCATAATACGTCATAAAATATTAACACATTTCACAGATTAGAAAATGGATTGGTAGGCTGGTTTTCAAACACCAAGGAGAATTTCATATTTGTTTTAATTTATAGCACATTATTTCCTTTTCCTTTATTTTTATTTAAGAGCACACTAACAACGCATAACCAGATCTTGGATTTTTAAATAAGATCAGTTGCAGCTTAAATATAAGTAATCTCATAACCATGCATAACCAGAGCTTGGATTTTTAAATGAGGTTAGAGAAACACTTATGAATATAATATATATGTTTATCTTTTTCTGTTTCAAAAGAATAAACTCCTTAGTATATGAAACCAATATGGATGATATAAATGTGATAGGTACGGAAATGGTTTGTGAAATAAATTTATAAATTAATTATATTATGAAATATGCTCCACTGTACCGGAATCATTGAAAATTTTCAATTATCACTAATTATGACTAATAACATAGTCCAGTTTCTATCACAAATATTTTCACTATTTATTCAAGATGATTTTTAAAAAAAATATTAAACTCTCCACATTAATATAAAATTATCATGGATGGCAGAATGATGACAGATAAAGGAGATGGTCTTGAAATAATTGCCAATTCAAAGATATTATAATAAATGTTCAACCATCATGAAAAAATTTAAATAAAATCTCCTCTTGTTGTGAAATATACTGCAGTCACAATTATCACAATTTCAAAATCTAATAATAATTTTGATGAATTATAAATACAGTTTGGTTTGGTTGTTGATTTCATTTTCTGAATGAATAATTAATAAATAAATTTAAAATTGAAAATCAATTAGAAGAGGGAAATGAAAGATCTATATAAGACATGAGAGACTAAAAATATATACAGCAAAAACAAATTCAGCACTTCTAAACTGATATCACTTGATGTCTCTATTAACGATGATTGTAACAACACACTGGAGACAAACAAGGACATCTCACGCAACAAAATTTTTATTCACAAAGCCCAATTAGATAAATTTAGCACACAAATTTCATTTATCAGAGCATTAACCAATTTTGATCAAAACAAGCAGTTTCCAAAATTATTTTCAAAAGAGATTCCTTTTATCAGAGCAGCAAAACACTTAATTTCAGGGCAGGCTTGTCAAGAAGATGTTTCACAAAAAATGATTCATGATCTAAGATTAAATACAGTTTATTTGAAGTCATTTGAGAAATATGAGAATCTCAAGATTCAGCGAATCAATCACACGATAATATAAATTTCAGATCCAAGATATGTGTGTGATTCAATAAATCAGTAATTTCAAATGAGTTTAAACAAACAAGTATTCAAGTCAAAACATTGAGTTTTAAGACTAGATTTTCAAAGAATTTTTCACAAGTATCTCTGACAAGTACAAGAGTAATTTTAGATCATTTACATCAGACTTGAGAGATATTCATAATCCAGAAAATTAAAAATAATTTATTTGAAATCACGTGAATCAATGTCAAGTTTGAGATATAATGAATCATTTACACAAGTTTAATAATTTCAAATTTTAGTGGTGTGTGAGATTCAAAATATCAAGAATTTCAGATGATATCAAATAAACAAATTTCAACCATAATGATCATGAATTTCAAGATGTATCACTAATTCAATACAATTCAAAATATTCAAGCCAATCTAAAAAACAATGAAATATTCACAACTGAGAAGTAGCAGCGTGCTGAAATGAGTATAGTATTCTAAGCTTTTCTAAAATGAATTAGAAGAAATTCAAAACAGCAGAGGTGTTTGAAACTTCATCAAATTTTCATATCATCAAGAATTTAGAATTCAAATCAATATGTTCAAGATATGACAAGAATACATCAACATTGTTATGAATTCAAAAATCAGAAGAAAAAAAACTTCAAAACAATTGCAGATATTTACAAACTTAAATTCAAGATCTGGAAACGATTAAAACATCAGAGTTTTATACAAATGAAGTGAATTTCCAGAAAATCATGAATTATGCAATTTGAAGTTAAGGAAGCTTAGAGAAGAGAAAATATAACAGTGACAACTCAAGAACAAACACAAAAAATAGAAGTGATAGAAGGAAGAATAATAGAAAAATATTTACAAAGATTATTTAGAGAGATGAGTTTAGAGATCATACCTGAAAATGATGTGAGTAAATAAATCTCTAACTCAACAGATCTTGGCTAAAGAAACTGTAAATGATACAAAAGTATAAACCAACTTGATTTCAAATTTCTTTTCAGCACAGTAGTTCCTCAGCCATCCTTTGGAACTATGAATTTATAGAATTGAGTGGTCTAACAAAATTTGCAAAACCACTCACAGTTTTGTTCACACATTTTGGTACCCAGACTTGTTTATATAGCAATCCATCTGAATTTACCTTTGTACCCTTTGGAACCCAAATCTGTTTGAATTTAACGAAGTTTGTTTTATTTCTGTTTGGGATCTAGGATTGTTTAGATGGATTATTACAAAACAAATTTATATCATGTTTATGAGTCAAAAATCCTTTGGAATTATTAGAGTTCAGAGTTTCGAGTATATTCTTTTCAAAGAAGGTTGAAGGAGTTTTAAAAGCATTTAAATTTCGTTTTTTAGAAACATTGTCTTTCCCAAAGCCAAGACCACATCTATTTCCAATAGAATTTTGATTTTGCAACATATTCAACGATTTTTCTCCATTAGAGAATTTACCTAAAGTTGATTCTAATCGTTGAATTTTGGATTTAAGATCACCGTTTTCTTTCATTAAATCTGAACAGCAATTGTTAATGATCTTTCTTTCAGCATCACGTTGTTTCAAAACCAAATTTTCAATTTCAAGTAATTTTATTTTGGCCTGGGACTCAGCAATCTCAGATTCAAACTTAGTTTGCTTTTCAAATTCGGATTTTTCACAATCTTTAGATTTTTCAATTTCCTTTTCAAAATCTTCAAAATTGACTCACTTTTCAGCAAACTTTCTTTTTCAAAAATTTTATGATTGGAATTAATATTATCCAAATCTTTTTGCAAAGAATCGTTTTTATAAATTAACTCATCTTCATTTTGTTTCAAAGTGATAAATTGTTTTTCAAGTTTCTGAAGATTCATATTGAGATGAGTTAAATCATTTATCAAATTGAAACAATTCATGCAATCAGAGTTTTCAAATTTTAATTTCAACATATTATTTTTGCATCGCAACTCAGAATTTTTAGATTTCAGAATTCTATTTTTCCGTTGGAGACGATTAACAGTTTTAGTTAAATCATTACAACGAGAAACCAATTCTTCATATGAAAATTTTCCATTGTCTGGATCATTATTAATAGCTCCAGTTAAGCACATATCTGAATCTGAGTTGATAACTGAGGGTTTTGAGCAGTTGTCAAAATTTTCAAACTGCGCGTTGAGAGTTCTCCAAATATCCTACGTTGTTAAACAATGAGAGATAAGATCAAGCTGATTATTACTAAGATAAGAATAGAGAATATGCATAACACGAGCATTGACAACTTTATTTTTCTTATCTAGCATATCTCCCATACTTTCAATGATATTCCAATATTCAAAATTAACAGATTTTAAATATAATTCGATTTTTGATTTCCAAATTAAAAAATCTATTCCACTGAAAATAATTGGAATATCACGGGACTGACTCTGACAACTAGGATCCACGAATCTAGGGTTAATGAAATTACCAGGCTTTGATACCACTTGTTGGATCTAGATTAACCCTAGAGGGGGGGTGAATACGGTTTACCACAGTTTTTCGCTGAGTTAAAAATCTGATGGGATATTAAATAATAAACAGATCATAGAATGCAGCAGAAATAAAAAAACAGAAAGGAAATAAAACACAGAGATACCCAGCTACGGCAAAACACTGCCTACTGCTGCATTCCTAAGGTTTCTACTAGGTGATAGAACAGATCCTGCTTACAAGACCATGTAAACTCGCGAACCCCTCACTCCTGTTCTAACCCTACGCTCAAAACCCTAGACTGGTCTATATCCCCTAGACCAGATTTTCCCCTAGTTTTACAGACTCTAGTAAACTGCCGAGTTTTACAAACGAAACTAGGAAACCACCTAGATTTTACAGACTCTAGCAACTATCAGTTAACCCCTAACTGAATCCCCAGTATTTTACAGGCACTAGAAACTGATTGGACAATGTTCAAAACAAAAATAAAACAGTACAAAAATAAACTGAGAAACCCTAGATTTAAAAAGAAATTAGTTCTCCCCTTTTCAATACTTTAACTAGGCTTAGCCAACCAAATAGGTCGGCCTGCTCATTTTCTTATTTTCCCGATTGCTTTGAGCTTATGGAAAAAGAAATGGCGATCGATGGGAGACTGGAAATTAGGGTCTCTTTTATTCAAATCAATCTGCAACTTCGATTTTGAGGTTGAAAGAGAAAGTCCTCTGATGCTTGATATTGTTGTTGCTCCTCGTCGCTTGATTTGGGAATTTTCCTTCGATCGAAACCAATAAAAAAGTGAGCGTTCTGATTTTCAATACTTTTGCTTGGAATTTGTTGTTTGCGGTTTTGATTTCAATCACCAAGCCTATGATGATGTGGTTGTGTATGTATAGGGTCTTGAAACCCTAAATTGATTTCTCTGATTTCAAAAAAGTCTTGACCTAAAATTTGCGTTGCTTTCCTCTACTGAATTTGTCCCTACTATTTTGGCTTTGACTGAGATGGTTGATGAACTTGGATGTAATTTTGTTCTTGAATGAACCTCTAATTCAAATTTGTCCCTTGCGCGATTTTTTTTTCAATATGTTGCCAAACCTGATGATTGTTTCCTAAACACCCTTAGTCATTTCTGGAAACAAAAACAATGCCCCTTGCATGTATTTGCTTAACATTCCTGCTTTGCCAAAAAAACACTGATTGAATTCTGATTTGTAGTGAGAATAAAAAAACCGTGGACCTCTGTTAATTATAGAAAATATTTGCAAAAATCTTAGTTGCTAGAAATGATTCAGCCATGACTTTGTTAAGATGAAAAACCGGAAACAAACACTTAGTTTCCATTTTTTAATTCTTGCCAAAACATGATTACTGACTGTATGTTATTGGAATCCATTTGTAACATGCCCAAATGTGTGCTAGCCGAAATTCTTGACTGATAATGTGATGATTTCTTGTCAAGTTTGCTTCATCATTGATTAATTTGCGGAAATCAGATTTCCAAAATTGAATTAAACACATGCCCAAAATACACTGTGATTTGTGCTAATTTATTTCAGAACACTTGCCATATTTTGCATTTGCCAAAAAAACATTTTCCATTTGACTTGCATCCAATTTTAAACTTGCCTAGTCATTAATTCATGCAGCTTCTTCTGCATTCTATTTTCCTGTAGCATGTAGTCCCATTTTGTCCATGTATAGTTGAACATAGATTTGTTGATTTCTGAGAGCCATTTGAAAGGCAATGTCCCATGATTCATTACTTGCCATACATGTCTTGTTTATGAATATATTGGCCATGCAGCACTTGTGTGCACTGATTTGCTCTGTGCTTCATTGTTGAAGCTGGATGTATATTGCATGCAAACTCTGTCCATACTTTGATTATTTGTAGGACTTGCATTTTTGCTGAAAACATTGTGGACTTGAACTACTTGATTTGCACATACTGGCATATTGAATTTCATTTCTTGCCTCATGCCAAATTGTATTTGCTATTTTTAAACATGTCATGAAAATACTTAGCACTTGTACTCACTTGTGCCATTCCTGTTTTGCTGTGAGCATGTATTCACTTGCACATGCTGCCTTGCCATGTGTTCAACCATGAATGCTGAGAATTGCTTCGACTTGCTTTCATATGTACTCGAGCATGCACTTGCTCGACTTTGACAATGCTTGTATTCATGCTGTTGTGTGTATTCGTATGTATGCTGCTCCATCATCTCTTTTGTTTGTGTATACACATGTACATACTTGCTGGGCCATTTCTGAAAGTCACTTGCACATATATTTCTTTACTTGAACCCAAGTACACAAGTGCACCTTATTTTTAAACTGCTATGTTGTGATGTCCATCCTTGTGCATGATCATGATTATGCTGCTCGACCATTTTTCTGTTTTTGTTGTTTTGGCTTTGCATGAGTATCCATTATTGCTTTGCTCGACACTTGGCTTTGTAGACTATCTTGCACTGAGTTGAAATGGTCCACATGGCTACTCTTCAGTTGCACACTGGTTTGGCGAGGCAGTGCACACGTGTGTATATATGTATGTGTGTACATGCAGCCATCCAGAATAGATTTTCCTGTCCTGCACTATAATATATGTATATACATACACATGTGTATATACATATATCGTGCGTGTGCTACATTCACATATCAGGTCAAGTCATGAAAAATGATGAGAAAACACACCGAAATTTTGAGGTAAATAAAATTTTAAAAATAAAATTTATATTTGCTAGAATTTAGAATATTATTTCTGTTCCATATACTGTGTGTGTGTTTCTATATTTGACAGGTATGAAGACGGGACTGACTGAAAACTGTGAAGACAGAAGACTGAAGACAACAAGACAGTGTTGATTGTGTCTATGGGTGAATGAATATATAACTGAGTGTGAGTGTTATAGAGAGGAACTGTGTACTGAAAAAAGAATGTATTGAAATGTATATGAAAGTGTGTATCAGTGAATATATACAAATAGTGGAGTGGTAAATCTGTACTGTTTTACATATTGAAATAAAATATCATATTTAAACTAAATACAGTGTAGATATTTGAATTTTTGTATAGTTGTATTCTATTTAAATATAAATATTATATTCCTGTCTGTGATATAGAATAACAGTACAGTAACAAATACATTTAAAATAAAATTTATTTGGTTGTTATCGTCAAACAAAAAATCATATAATTGTGTGTACAACTACATTGTATACACCATGATCCAGCAGTGCTGTGGAGATGCTGGCGGATTTTTCATAGATTTATATAACATAGAAAATTTTGATAATATTCTATAACAATTATTTTGAAATAATTGGAATTTAAACATTTCTCTTACTTGAGTAATTTCGAGGACGAAATTCTTTTAAGGGGGAAGGAATGTAACGTCCCGCATTTTTAGTAATTAGATATTTAATATATTTTATTATTTTAAATATTTTATTTGGAATTTTAAATGGATTTATAATATATATAATTCATTTACATAATGAAGTTTGAACGTATAATTTATATGTAAATATAAATCGAGCTTGAAACGTCGAGGTAATTCGTAATTTACGATTTGAACTTTAACCGAATATACAAAATTCGTTTTAAGTCGGAATTCCATAAAACAAGAAACGTCTGAATCGATTTGATTAAAATTTTCTAACATAAGAGAAAAATGGAGATTTCATATTATAGTTTGTTACTTATGCCCAATTGAAACTTTCGAATAGTCGTTATGGAATTCGTTAATAAACAATAACGTTTATTTAGGATTTATATATATTTCTTGAATATCGAGTTTAAAACATATGCTACAATGTGATCATAACTCTGGTATTGTTTCATACAATTGCAGGTCGGATTCTTATCTAACTATGGCTCAATAGAACTTAATTTCAGTAAAAAGATTTGGTTAAAATGTACTTAAGAAGCGGTTTATTTTTCCACTACATATGCATGCATTTTCAAAATAGTATAAAACCAAAATGTTAAATGAGCACTGCGCCAAAATGTATACGTATATTATAGAGAAAAACATAACAAATTTTTGACAAATTCTATTTAAACAACTTTTTATTGGGAAGTTTATTGTGTACCTTCTGCGTAGAATACTTAGATCATTACGTTTTACCCAATCCTAGTAGTTATTGAACCAAGTGCTTGTTAAACAGACACAAGATGTCAAGAGTTTGGTTAAATAGTATTGATAAGTGGTTGTACACATATTTTAGTAACAAGTTGGTTACACGGTTTCGTTGCCCACTTTAGAAGCAGGTACCCTATTCTGCCTTGGAAACCATACATGCTGCACCCCTACATCCACCCTACTTCTCACAAGTAAAGTATGCATTTTTTGCATGTACTTATCTTATGCAATGTCTCCATCACTGCACAACCTACCACTTTCCTCCTACATATCTATTTCACTCAACCTGTTGATAAGGAAACTCAACGCTGCTACGTATTGAAACCAATTAGCCTACCCAAACTAGCAGTACACCCATTGCTTTGTTCTCGTACCCCATACATGCCTGGTTTCTTCAAATGAAAGGGAAATGCGCCCCCACCTAGATTCTGATGATGTTTCAAGCTGCATCCACCTATATATTTCATTTCTTCATTCTTAAGTATGTAAACCAAGTACAAATCAGCACAGAACTATGAAAGGAAATGCAAGTGGCCTACCTAAGCTTAATCAAAATAAATGAAAACACAATGAATCGTACCCTACTATTTCACACAGACGTGCTACCCAAACAAATACACGGACACGCAACCTAAGTTGGTGACAACCTACCCCTAGCCTCCCCTTTCAAATATGCAGTATACCAAGTCTCCATCCAAGAAGATCACACATTCCCACTTCTGAAAACCCTATACACTGAAGCTATATGAAGTTTTCGTCAGTCTGTCCATTTATGCCGTGGCTACTCTATGTTTTTTTTTAGCTACGCACATGTTCTGTTCGAACACATACAGCTACTCAAAAAACCGTTCATGTGCTACCTTGTATCCAACTTTACTTGCTGGCCAAACTTCCCCGGTATATAAATAGCTGTCTATATTTCATTTCTTTCCCAGGAAAAGTAAAACGAGTTCCTTCCTCCTAGAACTAGAAGTCGCAAGTCTCTAAGAAGAAAATAAAAATAAAAATTATATAAATCGGAGGATAACCCAGTTGTATACTGTCGCATGGAGGAAGCTCTGTATTTGGAAGAGGAGTTTTGCTGGAATCATGCTGTAAAGAAAAACAATAGCGGAAGAAGGAAAAAAAAATGTGTGGCGGAAGTATCTGGTCATGGTGCTAATTCGAGTGGGGAGGTTGTGTGTAGTTGAGGTGCGACTGTGTGTAGAGGAGGGGAGCACGTACTGGAAGTCGAGTGACTGGGTGGCAGTGTGCATGGGATGCACGTGTCGAAGTCAGTACAGTAGATGGGTTGAAAGCATGGACGGTCGAGCTTAGGTCAGCAATGGTCGGAGAAATGTGGGGTCACCAAGGTGAGCTGATGGCAATCTCTGGCGGTAGAAGGTGGTTGGGAAAGGAGACAATTGGACGGTTGCAAGGGCGAGCAGTTGCGTGAAGAGAGGAAGTTTTATGCGGAGTATATTCAACAGAGAAGAGGTATCAATAATAAATCGTAATAAAGCCTAATCATGTTTACATTAAATATAAGTCAAGATTAATATGTTAAGTATTGATATTAGATAGGCCTGGACGATCTATAGAGGTACCTAACTCATTTAAATAAGATAGTGTGGCGTTCATATTCGGTATCTAATTAAATATTTTATAATATGCCTTCATAAGTATAGTTACAACGTGGCCAATATGTCCAAGGATAACTGTGTAAGTTTGTTGTATGCTTAACTGTATAAGAATAGTACCAAGTTATAACCGTAAGAATTATATATTGGCCTAATCTTGTTTTTTTTATACCAGAGTAGGTAATATGCTATCCTAGTGCTAGTTTACACGTCTAGTTTAAATTTACATAGGTAGGATTTGGGAATTTAATTAATATTCATAATTTTAATAATATTAATTAAAAATGGTGAATACCGTATTAAAGTTATATCCATGTCATACGTACACATACTCAAACAGAATCAGGATATTGGACCCATATCAACAGACATAAGATTTTGGAATTTGAAACAGATGGAGTTGAACGCAGCTTGAGGCTTGTAAAACGAACCGTTTTGACGCCAAATGGGAACTAAGGTGAGTTCAACTAATCACTCGGTTTTATCCCACTTATATTTTATAAGTCGGGTTTAATATTTATGTGCTATGATTGTTATTTGATTGATGGATGCTGAATATATACGCGGTAACTGAACTGATTAAATTAAACGTTCATTTAATTTAATTTTAATCAATCGTTATTTTTAATGGTTGTAACCGATGGAGGTAACTTACCTCATTGGTCACGTTTATAAAAATAAAAATGTGAAATTTAGAGACGAATGTCTGGGTTGCTATGATTGTTTGATTTTTGAATATTATATATGTTTATTGAAATAAATGATATTGTTTGAAATAACATATTTGGATGCAGGGAAAACCAGGTTGGAGGGATCCAAGTGAATTCCTCAAATTTATTGTTTAATTTCATATTACAATTTCATGAACTGTTTAACCCATATGATTGGATCATTGATTGTTGAATCTAAATTCAACGGTTGTTCTATTTTAACAATAGACAGTATTGGTTGAGTAATAGGTAGCAGTTGGCCCAAAAATATATCGTTTTATAAATATTGATTTACCGTCATGTGAATCAACGGTAATGAAGTTATAAAATATAATTTATAACTGAAGATGTATTTGAAATCGATATATTTGAATAAAGGTTTTAATAAAAAGGAAATTAATATGTATAATTTATTATTCAAGTTCTTAAGAAGTTATTAAATAATTTTGGTAAAGTAAACTCTTATGGAATAAGATTCATAATCAGATTAGTAGATATTAACGCAATGATTAAGAATTGGATTAATTGTTTAAAAGAAACTATTATACGAAATTATTGGAGTTGATTAACAAGATAAGCATGGTTTGAACTGATAAAGTCAACTAATTTAATTGGAATTAGTTATTTGATTAATTTATTTTTAATTAATCGAATAAAATAGTTTAATAAATATTTGTTTTAACTTTAATAAAATTTAAAAAGAAATTACTGTTTAATTAAGTTAAACAAGAAGTTAACTATTTCTATATTAGTTAATGAGGATGTAAATTATTATTTTTAAGTGATCAATTCATAAATATGATTCTTTAAGGTAAGTAATCAAAGTTGATATTAGAACACAATGGGATTTTTGAAAAGAATTGATGAACGGTTTTATATTAAACCCGAGTGTAACAACCCGTATTTTTAAATAACATGTTATAACATAAACCAAGGCAGAACTAAATGATAAATTCTGAATCAAGGGAAACGGGCTGTTCCATTGCGTTCGTCTCGGAAAAATACGCGAAATAGATTTCGAGTTTTCGAAATTCGGAGTCCGTATGACCAAGTTATGGCCCGTCGAAGTTTTCAGAAAATTTCAAGTTCAAAAACAGTTCAAATTTGAATTCAGAATTCAAATTCAGTCAAGCAGAACAGGCGGGAAAAATTCCCGCCACCCCCAAGTCGACTTGGGAGTCGACACACCCCAGGGGGTGTCGACTGCCCAGTTGACACCCCTGTCGACTTGGGTGGTCGGCAAGTTTGGCCTGGGTGCACCTGACTTGTTCCTCAAGACATGCTTTAGGGCTGGTGACGGATTTTAATGGCTCAGATCTGAACTAGGGTTAATCTTATGGCCTAAACTAACCTAATCTTCTATAAAAAGACCATAAGACCTAGCCTAAACCCTCATTAATCATTCCTACAACTAAACTATGCCAAAAAAATTCTTGATCATGGCCTCCATCTTCATATCATGGCCTCCATCCTCTTCATGAAAGTTTGAGTGTCCTAAGCTAGTAAAAGAACCACCTTTCTTCATCAAAACAAGGATCTTTCTTCATACAAATCAAAGGAGCTTCTTGTTTCTCAAGACAACTTGGAGCTTGTATTCATTTGGGTTTTTAGAGTTGCTAGTGGCTTCGTCTCAATCTTACTTTATTTTATAAGTCTTCATAGCATTGTAAGCCCTATACTACTCTTAGATTCTAACTATGAAGTTAAATATGACACGTTGCAAGTTTGAGTTTGGGCTTAAGTATGATTTGTGCTTTGATTCTATCATGTTATGCATAGATTTATTCTATGCATGTTTGTAAAGCTATCACCTTGACTTTGTGCATTGAAAGCTATGAGCTTTGATTTGAAATGTTGCATAAAGCAACATAGAAACTCTCATAACCCTTATGTTATCTTACATATGATGTTATATGCGAATCACTAGCTATCATCCTATGTCATTCATGACTATGTTCCACCTATTTTGCTAAAGTTTGATATCATGCATGTTTTGAGGCTTATAATGTAATATGCAAGTTTATGAACACATTTGCCTCATATGCCACCATGTTTAACTTGTGGCCAAATCACCCTTATGCTATTATGCATGCTTATGGCCAAATCATCCTTATGCTATTATGCATGCTTATGGCCAAATCATCCTTATGCTATTATGCATGCTTATGTCCAAATCATCCTTATGCTATTATGCATGCTTATGGCCAAATCATCCTTATGCTATTATGCATGCTTGTGGTCAAATCACTCTTATGCATGCTTGTGGCCAAATCACCCTTATGCTATTATGCATGCTTGTGGCCAAAATCACCCTTATGCTATTATGCATGCTTGTGGCCAAATCACCCTTATGCTATTTGATATGTTTGAGGCCAAGTCACCTTTTATGCCATCATACATGTTGAGGCCGTATTCTAGTATGTTGAACACCTTTGCCTCAAATATCACCATGTTTAACTTATGATAGACTTTGCCACCTTATGCCCACCTTGTCATATTATTATGTTCCCTCTTTGATCTATTTGCGTTGATGCGAATTTACGTGCGATGGGAATACGTTATGGGTAGTTGGGCAAACTTAAATAACATGAAAGCATGACTAGAAAATATGACATGAAAGTTTGACATGTGTTTATGCTTGAAAACATGAACGTGGACATGACATGTAGAAAACATGAAAGTGGCTAACTCGAGGTTGGGTTGAGTTTGTAGCATAAATCTACCCGGAACCGACCGGCTTAACTAGTGACTACAAACAATAGGACCCAATGTGAGTAGTTGGTCACATCGCACTTAAAACCCGAGGTTAGACTAGGTTGTGGTATAAAGCTACCCGGACCCGCCCGGCTTAACTAGTAACCACAACAAAGTCTAATGTGAGAGGTTGGGGTGCATTAAGTTAATTAATGCCACATGATAGGGTTAAGTCATGGACCGCTTGAATACTTAACCAAATAAACACGATGGGTTGGTAGGGTTAAGTCATGGACTACTTGAATACTTAACCAATTAAACACGATGGGTTGGTAGGGTTAAGTCATGGACTACTTGAATACTTAACCAATTAAACACGATGTATTGATAGAGTTAAGTCATGAACTGCTTGGATACACTTGACCGACTCAATACATGGTTAGGATAGGGTTAACCACACTTAACCCACTTGAAATCCTAGTTACGAGGTCCTTTTCAGCCGTAACCCACTTGGGAGTATCTGGATACCCTGGACTAGGCTAGGGTGGGGCACGATTACTGGACTGATTGTAAGAGACCAAAAGAGGCGGCTGAATGGTGCGCCGATTGTTCAGGCGGACCATGGTCGTGCACATTAAGTCCGGAGTTGAACATGGGCACCAGTAGGTTTAGACTGTGCGTGCTTGAATTGTGTCTATGGTTTACACCTTAGGACTGGATACACCCTGGGGTGGACCTTGCACAATTAACTACATTCCATGATTAAGCCGTATGACACCGATACACGACGAGTTAGGGTTATAGGGAGACGATCGACTAGACCGAGTAGTTGGACCTTGATTTAGGTCATCTCATGAGTTTAGGCCAACATTAAGCTAAGGGATCATTTATTGTTTATACTTGACATGGATTAGAATACTAGTACACCTGGTGCAACTTAACCCTGTATATGCGGTGCCACACTTGATCTATCTTGTTAACTTTTCACCATGCCAGTTATCATCCTATGTTTCATCTCTGTTTACATGTCCAGTTAACTTTATTAGTTTTTATACTAATAGTAGGTAGGACTTAGCAGTCTTTTTGACTGACCCGTTTTCTTTCGCCTCTTTTCTTCCGTTTCCCCCCCCCCCTCAGGTTTACAGGGTGGGAACACTAGTACCTAGCTTGGATCTTTAGCTTCTTTCCTGGATAGCTCATGTACGGTTTGGACTTGAGCATGCTATGGATTTATTTTACTTTGGGGATAGTTACTTTATGTTATTTCCAGTTTTTAGTTTATGTTTTCTAGACTTGTAGTAGTTGGAAAATAATGTCTAAGTACTTTGATGTAACTTGACTATGGTTCTGAAATGTTAGTTTTTACCCGCTGCTTTATTTACTCTGTTTTTACCTATATGTTCTGTCTTGTGATATCTGCATGCAAGTTTACCTCGTTTAACGCCCCTCCAAAGCTAGTGCGCTTGCAAGAGTGACATTGGCGAAGGTGGGGTGTTACATTTGGTATCAGAGCATAAGGTTTACGAGATTGAACAAAAGGTTTTTTGAAACTTACCTTTTGAAAAACTATTTTCAAAACCAATTAAGTATTTTCCAAGAAAAGTCTTGTTTATTTTAAAAGGCTATTCCCCAAAAGCCATTAGCACTATCCTTTGTTTCCTCGTTCTCAATCTATCTTTTTCTTCGTTTCAGTATGACCGATAATTTTGCCATTCTGGAGGGCGTACCAGTACCTATTTGGTTTAGAAGGTACATGGAGGCAAGGGCGAATGAAGCCGGCCCCGCTTGCATTCCTCCCCCTCCCGTAGCTGAGGTTCCTTCTCCTCCTCCTCCGCATCCACAAGTGGATTTCGCGAAGGTTTGCAAGGACTTTAAGGCAATGGGTGGCAAGAATTTTATTGGGACGGAGACTTTTGTTGAGGCAAGAAACTATTTAAAGGAAACTGAAGACCTCTTTACTATCTTTGATATAGAAGACCGTAGGAAAGTTCTATTAGTGGTATGGCTGTTGAAAGGGGAAGCTGCATATTGGTGGGTAGTCACCACCACTACTAGGCCAATTCAAACTTGAGATGACTTTAGGAGAAGGTTTGGACTGAGGTTTCTATCATCGACAGAAGAGAACCTTCAGATGGAGAGGTTCCTATCACTAAAGCAAGGGGACATGACCGTGAGGGAATACGTGGATACGTTTAATCAACTTGCTCGGTTCGGTCTAAACTTGGTTAACACAGCACAGAAGAAGGCCCTACACTTTGCTCTAGGATTGAATGAGCCATTGCACAGTTTGGCCATGTCCCATATACCCATGGGGGCGACCTTCGAGAGTTTAGTGAATATGGCCCTGCTTCAAGAGGAAGATAAGAATGGCAAGAAGGAGGTCAAGGCAAATGAGTCTCAAGGAGAGAAGGTAGATTCCGGAAAAGGAGGCAAGAACAACAACAGCAAGGACAATAAGTCAAGAGAAAGGAGGAAGTGCAACTTCTGTGGGATCACTAGGCACATAGCCAAAGACTGTAGGAAGAAGAAAAGGAAGTTGGGAGAATGCTTTCATTGTGGAGAGTCTGGACACTATAGCAAGGATTGCCCGAAAAAGCGAGGACAAGGGAAAAAGGCAAACTCAGCGAGTAGGACCCTCTGGAGGGCAGTTGCAGGCTCCCCTCGCTCTTCCAGCTTTTGATCGAGGTAGTGTTTCTATAGAAAGTCATGTTTACATTTCTGATTTCCCTGTTCGTACCTTATTCGATTCTGGCGCATCGCATAGTTTTATTTCTGATCCTGTTGGAAGTTTGCACCTAAGTACTAGTCTAGTTGAAAATCCCGTTAGTATTTCAAATCCGATTGAAGGTTCCGCCCATCTATCTGTGATTTGTATGGATTTGAAAATCTCTATCTTGAGCGTAGAATTCATGTGTAATGCTTATGTTCTCAGGTTTATGGGGTACGGGTTGATTTTGGGCCTGGATTGCTTGTCCAGTTATGGAGCCATTCTTGACTGTGAGCATAGGGTAGTGAGGCTCATGACTCTCCTCGGTAATATCCTAGAAATTCCTGGTAACCCTATGGATCCTGTCATGTCATGTTATCTTGAATCTCTTGACTCGTCCATTGATGACCAGCAATCTGTGAGAGTGGTCCGAGAATATCCTGGTGTCTTTGAAGAGGTTAAGGGGTTACCCCCTAAACGCGAGATAGACTTCCGTATTCATCTTGTTGATATAACCAAGCCAGTTTCATTGCCTGTTAGGCACATGGCCCCGCGAGAAAGAAGGGAGCTTAGCAAGAAAATCAAGGAGTTGCTTGAGAAAAATTTCGCTAGGCAAAGCATTTCAGAATGGGGTGCTCCGGTGGTGTTCGCCACTAAGGCGGATAGTCTATTCCGCTTAAGCATGGGTTATAGAAATCACCCTAGTAAGTACCTATGGCAACGTGGATTGGCATTTGTTTTCAAGAGATAGTTCTTCTGCGTGGAATACCGTATAGGATGTAAACGAGATCCAGGATTCACTAACGAATTTTGGAAAGCTTGCATGAAACCATGAGCACGCAGTTATGTTTAAGCCAAGTATTCTAGGGAAAAAATAAGTGGAAGTGGAATGAGAGGCAACGGTGAAATAAGTTCTAACTCATGTTTTGGAAATAAGAATTAAGAGCTACAAAATTGTGAAGTTAAAAGACGGATAAGGCACGATAGGATTAAGCTCAAGAAAATGCGGCTTAGAAGATTGAAGACCGGATACGCGCATCATATCTCTTTTTAAGAATATATCCTTGATCCCTATTATTCTGTAGAGCTTACTCGCATGCTATCTTTTAAGTATATCTTCTCGGTCCTATTCTCAATCTTAGTTCTGTTGCAAACCCCATAAGGAGTATGGCTCGCCTGTTTGTGATATATAGTTGGGGTGAAGATGTCTGTCAAGTTGACCAAACTATTTGGGCTTTATGGGATATGGGTCATAGTGGATAGACTCACGAAGAGCGCCCATTCTATTCCAGTAAAGAGCAAGAGGACCGCACCATGGCTAGTATCTGTTTATCTTCGAGGGATAGTGCGATTGCATGGAGTTCCTTCTAGCATAGTCAGCGATCGTGACCCAACCTTCACTAGCCAGTTCTGGAAAAGTTTGCAAGAAGCGATGGGTATGCGATTGAATCTAAGTACAGCCTATCACCCCCAGACGGATAGCCAAACCGAAAGGGTGAATAGGGTACTAGAAGATCTGTTGAGGCTATGCATTCTTGACTTTGGTGGTACTTGGGAAGATCATCTTCCCCTAGTGGAGTTTGCTTATAATAACAGCTATCAGGCAAGCATAGGAATGACACCATTCGAAGCATTGTATGGAAGGCCGTGCAAGTCAACAACATGTTGGTGGGAGACGACGGATGAGCTTATACTCGGGCCCGACATGATATGGGGCACATCCGAGAAGGTAGAGTTGATCCGAAGACGAATGGAAACGGCCCAAGATAGGCAGAAATCCTATGCAGATAAGCGAAGGACAGACTTAGAATTTGAAGTTGGAGATATGGTCTTTGTGAAGGTTTCTCCTTTGCGAAATGTGGTTCATTTTGGAGCATTTGGGAAGCGGGCACCAAGGTTCGTAGGACCCTTCCCTATTATAGAAAGAGTTGGGAAGATGGCTTATGAGGAAGAATTGCCCGAAAAGCTGGCCGGAGTGCACAGTGTTTTTCATGTCTCGCATCTCCAAAAGTGCCTACATGAGTCAGCCGAGGTAGTCGAACCTAGCATTCTTGACGACATGGAGGCAGAGAAAGAGCCAACCTTGAGGCGAGCTCCGATTCGCATCTTGGGAACGGAGATCAAAAAGGTGAGGAATCGAGAAGTCAAGTTAGTAAAGGTTCAGTGGAGTGAAGCCGATGAAGAAGCAACTTGGGAAACCGAGTAGAAGATGCGTGGGCTTTATCCATTCCTTTTTGAGGGTACATTCTCAATCTCTTTTCCTAGTTAGCATATCTTTCTTTTGCTATCCATGTTTATCTTGTTATCTCGTTAATCTTGTCATGAGAACCTTAGGTAGGAACCCTTTGGATGAAACATGTATTTGAAACATGTTATGCTTGATGTTTGCAAGTGGTTGCAAGTGTTTGCAAGTGGATACTCGTGGATGCATGATACACATTAGGCACTAAGATCGGCTCACACACTTTCATATTGCATATGCATGAGTGCTTATACTTATTCATGGATGAAACTTGTATGCTATCACATGGATGTTGCATATGGATGGATGTTATGTGCACTCATGTAGAGATTATAAGTTAGGTTAGGAATTTGCATACATATGGACGCATGGCACAAACATATTTTGCATCAAGGAGGTTTACTGAATTAGTAACCGCCTGATATTCGCATTAGATAGGTGCATATACACACACTTTTGCATATGTTCATACAGCATTAGAAATCTTTTAAGGACAATGACTGCACGTGGATGATGTTTTGAGTAGATGGATGATGGATGGTAGGATATGTTCTTCCTAACTTGAAGATTTCGTGGACGAAATCCGTTAAGGAGGGGAGAATGTAACAACCCGTATTTTTAAATAACATGTTATAACATAAACCAAGGCAGAACTAAATGATAAAATCTGAATCAAGGGAAACGGGCTGTGCCATTGCGTTCGTCTCGGAAAAAGACGCGAAATAGAGTCCGAGTTTTCGAAAATCGGAGTCCGTATGACCAAGTTATGGCCCGTCGAAGTTTTCAGAAAATTTCAAGTTCAAAAACAGTTCAAATTTGAATTCAGAATTCAAATTCTGTCAAGCAGAACAGGCGGGAAAAATTCCCGCCACCCCCAAGTCGACTGGGGAGTCGACACACCCCAAGGGGTGTTGACTGCCTAGTCGACACCCCTGTCGACTTGGGTGGTCGCCCAGTTTGGCCTGGCTGCACCTGACTTATTCCTCAAGACATGCTTTAGGGCTAGTGACGGATTTTAATGGCTCAGATCTGAACTAGGGTTAATCCTATGGCCTAAACTAACCTAATCTTCTATAAAAAGACCCTAAGACCTAGCCTAAACCCTCAATAATCATTCCTACAACTAAACTATGCCAAAATGTTTCTTGATCATGGCCTCCATCTTCATATCATGGCCTCCATCCTCTTCATGAAAGTTTGAGTGTCCTAAGCTAGTAAATGAACCACCTTTCTTCATCAAAACAAGGATCTTTCTTCATACAAATCAAAGGAGCTTCTTGTTTCTCAAGAAAACTTAGAGCTTGTATTCATTTGGGGTTTTTAGAGTTGCTAGTGGCTTCGTCTCAATCTTACTTTATTTTATAAGTCTTCACAGCATTGTAAGCCCTATACTACCCATAGATTCTAACAGTGAAGTTAAATATGACATGTTGCAAGTTTGAGTTTGGGCTTAAGTATGATTTGTGCTTTGATTCTATCATGTTACGCATAGATTTATTCTATGCATGTTTGTAAAGCTATCACCTTGACTTTGTGCATTGAAAGCTATGAGCTTTGATTTGAAATGTTGCATAAAGCAACATAGAAACTCTCATAACCCTTATGTTATCTTACATATGATGTTATATGCGAATCACTAGCTATCATCCTATGTTATTCATGAGCATGTTTCACCTATTTGGCTAAAGTTTGATATCATGCATGTTTTGAGGCTTATAATGTAATATGCAAGTTTATGAACACATTTGCCTCATATGCCACCATGTTTAACTTGTGGCCAAATCATCCTTATGCTATTATGCATGCTTATGGCCAAATCATCCTTATGCTATTATGCATGCTTATGGCCAAATCATCCTTATGCTATTATGCATGCTTGTGGCCAAATCACCCTTATGCTATTATGCATGCTTGTGGCCAAATCACCCTTATGCTATTATGCACGCTTGTGGCCAAAATCACCCTTATGCTATTATGCATGTTTGTGGCCAAATCACCCTTATGCTATTTGATATGTTTGAGGCCAAGTCACCTTTTATGCCATCATACATGTTGAGGCCGTATGCTAGTATGTTGAACACCTTTGCCACAAATATCACCATGTTTAATTTATGATAGACTTTGCCACTTTATGCCCACCTTGTCATATTATTATGTTCCCTCTTTGATCTATTTGCGTTGATGCGAATTTACGTGCGATGGGAATACGTTATGGGTAGTTGGGCAAACTTAAATAACATGAAAGCATGACTTGAAAATATGACATGAAAGTTTGACATGTGTTTATGCTTGAAAACATGAACGTGGACATGACATGTAGAAAACATGAAAGTGGCCAACTCGAGGTTGGGTTGAGTTTGTAGCATAAATCTACCCGGAACCGACCGGCTTAACTAGTGGCTACAAACAATAGGACCCAATGTGAGTAGTTGGTCACATCGCACTTAAAACCCGAGGTTAGACTAGGTTGTGGTGTAAAGCTACCCGGACCCGCCCGGCTTAACTAGTAACCACAACAAAGTCTAATGTGAGAGGTTGGGGTGCATTAAGTTAATTAATGCCACATGATAGGGTTAAGTCATGGACCGCTTGAATACTTAACCAAATAAACACGATGGGTTGGTAGGGTTAAGTCATGGACTACTTGAATACTTAACCAATTAAATACGATGGGTTGGTAGGGTTAAGTCATGGACTACTTGAATACTTAACCAATTAAACATGATGTATTAATAGGGTTAAGTCATGAACTGCTAGGATACACTTTACCGACTCAATACATGGTTAGGATAGGGTTAACCACACTTAACCCGCTTGAAATCCTAGTTACGAGGTCCTTTTCAGCCGTAACCCACTTGGGAGTATCTGGATACCCTGGACTAGGCTAGGGTGGGGCACGATTACTGGACCGATTGTAAGAGACCAAAAGAGGCGGTTGAATGGTGCACCGATTGTTCAGGCAGACCATGGTCGTGCACATTAAGTCCGGAGTTGAACATGGGCACCAGTAGGTTTAGACTGTGCGTGCTTGAATTGTGTCTATGGTTTACACCTTAGGGCTGGATACACCCTAGGGTGGACCTTGCACAGTTAACTACATTCCATGATTAAGCCGTATGACACCGATACACGACGAGTTACACTACACCAAAACAGTGGATTGCCAACAAGTATAGGTGTTACAAATAATTTCCGTAACACTTTTATGTGTCACCAACGGCCTGTGAGGAATTTCCTGTAACACTTATAAGCGTTACGAACAGAGTAACTGCTAACACCTATAAGTGTTACAAACATATTCATTGCTAACACTTATAAGTGTTACAGGAAATTCATTGCTAACACTTATAAATGTTGGAACTACAAGATATGGTAACACTTATAAGTGTTATAGGAAATCCATTGCTAACACTTATAAATGTTGGAACTATAAGATATGGTAACACTTATAAGAGTTACAAACATATTCATTGCTAACACTTATAAATGTTAGAACCATAAGATATGGTAACACTTATAAGAGTTGCAAACATATTCATTACTAACACTTATATTTGCATATAAGATGGCATAAGCTCTATATAATATGCATTTAGCTATGATATTATCTCGACATAACAACGTGTAACGAAATCCATAAGAAAAAAAATCAATATTCGTGACAACAACAAAGTACAAACTAACAAAAAATAATAATATATAAAAATACGAAATTCAACACATATACAATATCCAATTCCATAGTAAAAACAATACATAATTAACATAATGCAAGATGTTTTTCATATTTGAAGTCTACAAGTACCAAATGCGAAACTCCAGCCATATAACGAACCTTACATCCAAAAATTTGCATAGCATGTACCACCAAACTTTATCTTTTTCTCCATTTCACTGCTTCCAGTGTGCATTTAATTAAATAGCATCATTTAAATTTCAAATAGTGGTAAATGTTATAAGTTCAAAATCATACCTTCTTAATTTTGACACATCTTTTGTCTATTGAACTCGATGAAATCTTGTAATTTAAGCTCCATTTTAAGCCTTATGTTTTCTTCAAGAACTTCCAATGCAAATTCCACACCACGATCACATAATGGTTCGTCAATCCAATAGATGAATCCACAGTTTCTAAGAGTTCCAGTGTTTGCACAAATAAAGTATCGACGTCCAACGTTTTTATTCAAATAACATGTTTTGAATATTGGTTCAATGTTGCAACGACATAGCAACCTTCGAGATTGTACTTCTCCAACATTGAATGTTGGCAAGGATGGCAATCTTGTTGGTGTTGTCGATCTGGTAGGCGGTGCCATATCATTCTGAACACTTAATAATTCCAAATCTCTTTGTAAGCTCGATTCTATTCTCTTGTAGACGCTAAATGGAGTTGTCGTACGAGATTCAGCTGAACAAACATTAACCTTTTCCTGCATCATACTTTTAACCGTGAGCAAACAAGTATTATTCATGGAAAGTGGTGAGTAGTGCAATGGAAATTAAGGCATTATATTTTGGGTAAATATGGACTGCTAAAGGGAAGCTATTTGTTTTCCTTTTCTTTTTACAGAATAGCTACAACCGTTCCCTACTTACAGTAGTGATACTAGTAATCATAATAATAATTAGCAACAAAATATGTAATAACAATAATAATAAATATGGGTAATAAGTACCATAATTTGAACCATCAGCTAGCAAATTCATCGACTATGAAAACGTGTTGATTAAAAGTGATAGACATGAGCTAAATGATGATTTAACAGGAACTGGGTGAGTTTTGCATAATGGATGAAGAAGATTTAATTTAAAATAGTGGGTCATAGAGTCAGTAAATAGTAATGATCTAACATTTGTTCTAAAATAGTGGGTCATAGAGTCAGTAAACAATAATAATTTAATATGAAGAAGATTTATTCTTACACCTACATAGCATCTTCGACAGTAGCAACAAGTGAAGATATTACTTCAACTATACCGCATCCACATAGTGATCTACATATGTTAAGGCATTAATTGCTTTGACTGGAGAATAACATCAAATATAATACAGTCAGACAAAAATATGCACAATTGTAAAACAAGCACGACTGCCGCATTTCGAGCATATACCCATTAGTATAAGAAATAGAAATGCCGACTTAAATGACAATCAGATAAACATCCTTATAAAAACTAGTGGTCCATGTTTAAGGTTATGAAAAAACTCAACAGAACAGTAGGTCCACACGATAACTCGAAGTGATCGACTTCAAGGGAAAAGATTGATGGCATAGTTAAGTATAGTTTCAATTTTAGAATATCTTTTATTAATGTAAATAATGATTTGCCATATATAAATTTTTCCCTCATGCAGAATCGTATAACTTCCATAAGTAACTGCTAATATTTTGTTCTAGAGTTTGTCCATCTTATAATGTGTGACTTATTACCCTTCCATGTCAATTCGACCAAATGTTGTCTTCAATCCCACAACACCACAAAGTGCAGCTGGTATTCTTACTGAACCTGCATTCAACAAAGAGGTAACACTTCTATGTGTTGAATCACAAATTAGTGTTAGCACGTTGTGGTCACAGATTAAAATTCTTAATATGCCTTTTCCTAAAATGCATAATTCAAATATCAGTAGCACATGCATATTAAAACAATAATCATATTAAAACATTAACTCAGCGTAATGTGACTGAATCTATAATATAATAAATATTGATAATCAAAATATACAGAGAAATTTAATGAGAGTTTTTTCCTTTTATTTCACGTCTATTACGAAGGTCAAAGTTTCCAACAGTACAACCACCAACAAGTGCCATGAAAGTTTTGTAAACCAGCAAACCATCCCCGGTTCCATGAAAAATGATCATATATGCTTTTAGATCATTTTCTCTTCTTTATACACTCAAAAAAAATCATAGGTTTATTGCTTATTTTCAATGTTGAAATTATAGTTTGCAAAAAAATTAATTGCCAACAGATCAATTTTGAAAGGAAGTTTATGAGTACTTTGATTATTATGTAGTTTTTCCATAAAATATATCATTGTTCTTGCATTGGTTCTCAGAATTCAACTTATATAACCTATGTGCCTGATCATTAAACAGAGATCTTAGATTATGAAGTTACCATGAGTATTTTTCTATAAGTTCTTCCGAGAGGGTATGCACAAGCATAGACTCATCCATTATTCCCAAAAAAATTGAGATCGGTCAAAGAAGGAATCTAAAATCAAATAACGAAGTCACTTAAAAGTAATAACAATAACAATAATGGATTTAAACGTGGAAATAGAAATCGTTTTATAATTTGAAGTTGGGGTTGTTTATGCTAATGAAACAATTATACCCTTTACTTCTGCATATTTTCTGTACCATTTTGTAGTCTTCTCTTAAACCGCATGCTCTGTATCACACTAACAACCCATTCATTTGTTATGTATTAATTTTATTTGTTTGTGAAATATTTGCTCTTGCCTTGCAGGGAGTTCAGTTACACCCTGAAAGTGTCATAAGTGAGGAAGGTTTAAAAATGGTCAGGAACTTTATCAAACAAATTCACAAGGTTTCAAGATGCTGAATCGTAGATATGATCAAATAAGTTTCAAAATGCTTTCTAATAGTAACAGCATTATACATAACAAGAATAAAAGCACGTCCAGTTGGACCTGCACTTGGTCATGCTTAAGTGACCATTCTTTTTATTTATGCCTTAAGTTTTTTCTTTTTATATGTATAGTGACACCTTTTCTATAATTGATGATGAAAAATTACCAATGAATTAGGGGTATGGATTAATTAAGAATTTCACCTGTTAAACCATAATAATCCATTGAATTGCAGTCATTTTCTTTTCTACTATTAAATGCAAAAGCATGCAAAATATGCATGTGTAATGCTAAGAATTTGGTGTATACAACTGTTTTCATTTAGTGTATATAAATAAATAGAGAGAAAAAAGTCTGTGCATTTCCATTTTGGTTTCGAAGTACACATTTTTGATTTCATAAACAACATTCTCTGTTTACACTGCTTGCTACATTTGTGTATTTTACAATTTAGGATATAACTTACTACTATTTAAACTATTCCAGTCAATTTTTTTATTAACTAGGATTCAAACCATTACTTCAGTTTATTTTTAGCTTTGATTTGAATAGTATGAGCTTGATTTTTTTTAATTGTTCATTTAAATTTCATTAAATGGAGTTAAAGCTAACAACCCAGAAAAACAACAAAAGGGATTTAAATATGCACCAACTTGTGGTATCACTTGCAAGGTTATTCAGACTGCATAAAGGAAGGATTTGAAGCTTTGACATGGGATACTAAAATTAGTAAATTTATAAACCATACTCCGACAATAAAAGCAAAGTGGAAATCCTGGAATAAAAATAAACTCAAAAGTAACCCAATTCAACAATTATAAGATTACCACAATAGAGTATTCCTCCATTTGTATGCAAACCCCGAGAACGCAAACTTGTACAATAAACTACTAGACTTACATATTCAACTCAGGGACAATCTGAACTCTCAGCATAATTTAATAAATAGCAAAGTAAGATTGCAAGGATTCAATATGGCGACACAAATTCCGAAAAATTTATGCTAATATGGCGACGAGGAAACACAGGAACAAGATATGTTTAATGGTCAGACCAAGGGCAGTTTCCCTACAGTTTACCCTAGGAAAATTATTAATGCAGAAGGCAGAGATACTTAGCTGTAGCAGTTTCCATTTCAAAAGTTAAAGAGGCTGTATTTTTGGTAGAAATTCCTAAAGCCCCGGGCCGGATAGTTTTACCCCTAAAATTATTAATGCTGACTTTATCCGGTTCTTGTATTCTTAACATAAACTTGACCACTTGAAATTGGTGTATAATTAATTGTATTATAACATGGATGTCAGTGCTCATTGTTGTCCTATTAAAGCCAAATTAAGCTTTCCATACCAAAAAAATGAAGAAACAAAAATCTCTCTCTTATTTAGCCAGGTTATATCCTCCATTACATTCCAACTATACAACTAGTGAGAAAAATGTACACCAGCTATACAACTAGTGAAAAAATGTAAACACAGAAGAGTCTAGAACAATGAATAATCTCAGATCCAAACTATTTCTCTCACAAAAAATAATTTCATGATTCCTTATCGAATACAGCAAAATAGACGTGTAAATCTTTCAAATGAACGCAAACTATCTACAACAAAAATTCATATCTATAGTCCAAACACAACAAAGTGAAATCGATTTCTTTACCTCTTATCATAATTCCTAGAAGCCGTAGATTCCTAGAAGCTGCCGATTCCTAGAAGCCCCAATTCGAAGTCATGATTGAGAAACAGGTGGAAAGAGGAATTGAGAGGCTAACACCGATTTGGGAAATCTAAAATCCTTAGTATATGATATTGATATCGATTAAATAATCACCGGTATCAATTCATCGAAGTCCTTTTTTTTAATTTGATTATGTGCGGCCTTCATAGGAATAAGCGTTGGGGAGAGGATTGAGGTACCGATTAGGTTATGGGTGAGAGCTTACCATTTTACCCTCAAAATATAAGGGTTGACTAGGCATGCCAACACAAATAAGTGTTGGCACATTTTTGGTGACACATTTTTACTACTGCAACACGTATTGGTGTCACTAGTCTACAACACATATAAGTGTTGGCAGTTGAAAAAAATAAGAGTTACCAAATGGCCATTACGGTGTAGTGTTAGGCTTATAGGGAGTCGATCGACTAGACCGAGTAGTTGGACCTTGATTTAGGTCATCTCATGAGTTTAGGCCAACATTGGGCTAAGGGATCATTTCTTGTTTATACTTGACATGGATTAGAATACTAGTACACCTGGTGCAACTTAACCCTATATATGCGGTGCCACACTTGATCTATCTTGTTAACTTTTCACCATGCCAGTTATCATCCTATGTTTCATCTCTGTTTACATGTCCAGTTAAATTTATTAGTTTTTATACTAGTAGTAGGTAGGACTTGTCTTTTTGACTGACCCGTTTTCTTTCGCCTCTTTTCTTCCGTCCCCCCCCCCCGGTTTACAGGGTGGGAACACTAGTACCTAGCTTGGATCTTTAGCTTCTTTCCTGGATAGCTCATGTATGGTTTGGACTTGAGCATGCTATGGCTTTATTTTACTTTGGGGATAGTTACTTTATGTTATTTCCAGTTTTCAGTTTATGTTTTCTAGACTTGTAGTAGTTGGAAAATAATGTCTAAGTACTTTGATGTAACTTGACTATGGTTCTGAAATGTTAGGTTTTACCCGCTGCTTTATTTACTCTATTTTTACTTATATGTTCTGTCTTGTGATATTTGCATGCATGTTTACCTCGTTTAACGCCCCTCCAAAGCTAGTGCGCTTGCAAGAGTGACATTGGCGGAGGTGGGGTGTTACACCGATTTTTATAAACAATGTTATAAAAGGAGTGTGAGGCTAAAACGTTAAGATTAAATTAACGTTACTTAATTCTGGAATTATAAGATGCAATCTAAACTCGCTGTATTAAATAAGAGGTAAAGTTTCATCAGTTATAACCATAAAATGGAATTTGGTTTGATATTGGGAATGGATATGGGTTTTGGTATTACAACTGATGCCTATCTTAAGATAAGAACATTGTTGATTAAGGTCTGAGAGGTAATTTAAAATACCCCAATGGATACCTTGTCATAGTCAGATTGTATACAATATATGTGGAGCGTGAGATGCAAGCATTCCGCTAGATTGATATTTATTTGTAATTAGACACTATTATAATATCAGAATATATATATATGATTTCAAAATGTTTTGGGTTATCGTAAGGTAAAAATCGTCCGTGTTTATGTGTGGATTTGGTCTAATGATTATCCTTTTCTTTCGAAAAGATTTTTGAGCTTTAAAATCAAGTTGGATGATCCTCTTAAAACGTTTCGAGTTGTTCTCATTCTGGTTCACCAGACTAACCCGGTATTTGAAATGCTCAGGTTAGACCGGGTTGTACAGGTCCAGATTATCGGATGCTGCGAAGTTCAGAAGACGTGCTGGAGGAGTTCAGACGTATTAGTATTTATTCCGCTGTGTATTGTATATGAGGACAGATTATTATAGCTGTCCAGATATGTGATGTACTCTGATGATTATAAGTTTTATTTCAAGCTCTCAGGAAAGATTTATTTATATATTATATTTTGCTCCGCTGCAATGTGAGACACTGATTATGTGTTGATTTTCTTCTTCTTTCTTCTATTCTAATATTTCTTTCTTATCTCATCCTCTAAATTCTTTCTATTGGCATCTAGGTTCCTATACAATTTGGGTTAGACTGGTGTTGTTTGGTCAGCTCAAAAGGTACCGGGAATCTGGGTCGTCACATTGTAGGAGGGGCGCATATGCATCAACGACCTCCAAAACCTGAACGGATCGCAAGCAGTGAATTGATTACCCCGAAAGAATCCAGTGTTTAGGTTTATTTAGGAAACAGTACTGAACCAGATATCACTGCATTACTTAAGGAAAATGTGTTATATAGTTCTACTGATGGTCCAAATAAACAAGTGACAGGTTAGTGGCTTCTTTATTCATTGCCTTCCATGACAAAGGAATCGTTCGAAATATAAAAAAATACTGAGAAACAATTCATTTATTTTTCCAAGCTGGTGAAATCTATGCTCTTAAGATGAATGTCTTGGTTAAGTTTGATCACATGTAATTGTATTTGTTAAACTTATGAAGAAGCAAATGCTTGAAAAGTCGGTGAAGTTTTCTATTGGAGGACTTGCTTTTGGCAATGTAGAATGGATGTAGCACGTCCATTATAGTTTTCAATTTCTTAAACTGATTTCATTCGGATTATATTTAACATATGATTTGGTGGAATTGTAACTTGTTTATGCTAAGAAATCGAGATATCTGGAGAACAATTACGAAACATTCTTTGTGTGGGTATATACCTTTCTTCAAATAAATCATGCATCTGAATTGTAACTCATTTCAGTTTCTATGTAAAACCAGTGAGTAGTGAATGCGAACTATATGATATGAATTTGGTAAAATAGATATGAAGAAATGTACTTAATATTTGTTTCATGTCCTTATATTCTCAAGTATGGTAATTAATAGAATTTCATGAGAGTTGATTATAAAGGGTTATTTCCTTATTTCAGTTTCATGGTTGAAACATTATAACTTCGTATGATACTATGATATTATTTGGATAGTGAAATGACCCAAACTCGCCCGTAAGGGAAAGCCCGAATTAAGTTGAGAACACGATAAATCAGAACTCAAACAATAGAATGTTTCATTGTTATTACAACAATTACATCAGAGTACAAGAATATAACAAAGTATGAATAAATAATATGCATCAGAAAATAATCAGAGATTAAAATACATTACATAACAACGAAAAAATAATACATAACACAAATGAAAGAGATACGCGGATACAAAGCTTTTCGAGTATAGCTCCAGTTGTAAATCCAGGATCCTCGGAAAAGAAATAATCTGCAAAACTAAAACTACTAGTTGTCCATGTGGAAAATATGGACACCCAGAGTTTAGGTTACACTACGCCATAGATTGCCTACTGCAACAAAATCCAAGGTGTTGCCAGCTAAAATGTTGCCACATCTATGCTGATTTTTGTGTATTGCAACGTACTCTTCAACTTATTACCATAGATATCAAATTGTGTTGCAGTAGTTATAGTGATAAATTATAAGTTTAATTTGCCACGTCATCAGTCTGCATCTATAAAAAGATGCATATATATCTGTCAATTTACCTTTTAAAAACAATATCTGAAGTTGACACCTCACCAATCCGTTAAAATACTTTACACTAATAGGAAATCAACCTACGTTACTCATTGGATTCCTCTTTCTCAATTTCTCAGATCTGTTCGTTCTTACCCCAAATTTCCAAATCCAATCCCTAATTTTCATTCACCTACTTCTTCCACTTCTTCCATCAAGTCCTCGACTTCAAACGCACCTACTTCTTCCCTTCCCCATCATCAAATGGCAGTCATTCCAAGAAGAAAGGTGCTAGCTTTTTATCCTGTGTTTCTCATTTACATTTCTGTTGGTTTTTTTATCATCGCTATTCATTAGTCTACCCGAGAAAAGGAAATTATTATCACCATGAGTATAATTTTGTTTGGTTGGTGGTGTTTTTTTGTGGTTCTGTTGCATGTTGATTCACTGAAATGTTCTTTGAGCCGTTATTTGGTTGTTAATCAATTTAATAACACAGAACTTTAGTTCATAGTGAAGTGTGGTTGTGAACAATGAACAATTAGACCATCGACCTTATATGAGCTGCATGTTCTAACAACAGCTCGAGTTTTCCAAATTGTTGTTGCCTGTGATGATTGAGAAATGATACACTGGTTTATGAACATGGTTTCATAAATATGCTTACATATACATGGTAGTAATCATTTCTTAAGTATTATCATGATCTGTATCCATAAGACCGTCTAATAAGTATACGCATGATTTCTTAAGAGTGTGTGTGTAAGACTAGCTAATAAATATGCATATGTTTTTATTTGGTTATGCACACAAATACTGAATACATGAAATACAGGCCTGAAAGCCTACTGAATGATTTATAGTTTGTGATATCGCTTCAATTCTTCTTTCAATTCGAGTTCAATGGCCGCTCAATCAATTTATACTTCAAAATCGTCAACAGCGGCTACGAGAAAGAACTGCCACCACAAAATCCCAGCGAAGATGAGGACTGTGAAGGTAGGGTCGAATGCGGGGAAGAATTTTTTTGGTTACTCCATGTTGCCGGTAAGTATAAATTAGGTTTTTTTTGTTCCTCCATGTCGATTATCATATCTTTCATATGTGCAGGATGGGGATTGCGGGTATTTTATGTAGCATGACGAAGTGTATGAAATCAACAGCAATGTTGAATTGGATGATACTATTGTTAAATTGATGGAAAAAGAAAAGACTATATCGCAATTTCTCGTGGAAAAGAAGACAATTGATGAAAAGCTGCTAAAGCAAAATCGAAAGAGGGCAAAAGCCGATGAATTTGTGGCAGATATGAACGAAGAGTTGGCCCTAATGCGCATTGAATGTGGAAAACACGAGACAGGAGAAACATTCTTTGCAAAAGCTTTAGCTATGTCCTGGATCACGTTTGGAGTTTTTTTGTGTGTTGTTATGGCAATGTAGAGTAGTGAAGTAACATGAAATAGCGTGCATGGGCAGTTTTTCAGGTATAATTTTAAGTTTTGTCACATTGTAGATTAGTGATAATTTTTGCCACATTGCAGATTAGTGATAAATTTTGCCACATTGCCCATTAAACCTAAATTACGGATTACTGAAAAATTTATCCACATTGTAACTGTCTAATTCTTTACGCAGTATACACTTGTATACACACTGTGTCGTTGTTATACTATGTATACACATTGTTTAGATTAGTATACACTTGTATCCACATTGTGCCTCTGTTATGTAACTCAGTTATGTAAATAAAACGCAAATGCAAATGAAACTCGGTTATGTTTAGATCAGTATACACTTGTATACACATTGTTTAGATCAGTTATGTAACTCATTTATGTTTAGATCAGTATACACTTGTATCAACATTGTGCCTCTGTTATGTAACTCAGTTATGTAAATGAAAAACAAACGCAAATGAAACTCAATTATGTTTAGATCAATATACACTTGTATAAACATTGTTTAGATCAGTTATGTAACTCACACATTGTTTAGATCATTACACTTGTATACACATTGTTTAGATCAGTATACTATGTTATACTGAAATGCAAATGGAACTTAGTTATGAAACTCAGTTTGTGATGAAATGAAACTCAGTTATACTATGACCATAGTTTGTGCTGAAATGCAATTGAGGCATGCATACCTCTTATTTTATGCTGAAATGAAACTGATGTATGCAGGTGAAGGAGGCAGTGATGAGCATTTTCAAGAACTTGTTACTGAAGGCACTAGAGGTACTAGATGCAGTAGAGACATTGAATGCAATGGAGGCTTGCGCTACATTTTGAAACTGTTTTAGTTTTATGTAAACATGAATTTAGGAATGGATGTGTTTGTAACTAAAATGTCTGTAAAATTGAATTTAGTGGATATGTTTAGTTATTTTGTAGTTGACTATGTACTACTTGTGTTTGCTGGTTAATTAATTTGAAATAAAAAGTTCTTTGTTAATTTCAGTTTGATGTTATGTAATGTTGCCATATATATGATATAATGTGGCAATATGTGATGTTAAATGTTGTCATAGCTATGATATAGTGTTGCCATTGGATGGTAAAATTGTTGCCCTAGATTTATGCATGTGGGCCCCACAGTTGGATTCCATGAACCCAGGATACAGATTTTAGTGGCGATTCCGTATACCTAGGTTATAGATTTTAGTAGCCCCACATTTTTGTAAATTTAGTACATGCAGCAACACCTGTGCTGATGTTGCCTGAGGGTCGCAAAATTTATTTCCTTTGACTCTAAAGCAACACGACAAAAGGCAACCCCAAGAAAGTGTTGCCATAGATCATTTGTTGCCTATAGCAACACTTTTTGCACCAACTGCGTCACTTCTCTGAGGTTGCCGCAGGCCATCTATGGCATAGTGTTAAAACAATAAACTCCAGGTGAGTTATGGGACTGGTGTGAGAACTAAACAGTTATTAATTTTTATTTTAAAGTTAGGAAATCAAGGGACCACGCCTTTTAACATGCAACGGGTTTACTCCCAAGAATACCATAAACAAACAGTTTATAAACAATGCAATGCTTTTTGAAAAATGAAGCTATTATAAGACTCAGGTCCCATCACACAATGCAACGCAATCCGGAAGAAAGAGTTTTCCTTTATAATAGCCAAACACGCTTGGTATGTTTAAAACAAATCTCATTTTAATATTACTATAAATGTATAGTGTTAAAACCAACTTCAAATACAAATGTATCAATCATAGACAGCATGAGCGCCCGATCCCACTATGTCGCCAAACAGGTTTACAACTAAGTTTGAAAAGTCACGTATTGGAAATTGAATTTCCGTCATGAATCGAGGCCAGGGATGGTCTCCTCACCGATTCGGATCACCTCTAGCAAGATGACCCAGGATCCCCCGTAGTGAACCCTTGGATCCTCCAAAGCCGGTCCTCTCTTACGTTTGAGGATTAGTTATTCCTAAACACACATTTCCTGATCCTATCGGACCTATCACTTGCCCACTAGGGACCAATATCCGAGGCGCCTCACAATCCATCATCCACACAGGTAAAAATAAAAAAATGTTTGGGCTTCATACCATGATATCACCCATAGCTAAAAAGAAACGTCGTGCACTCCTTGGGTCCCTTATCCCGTTTTTGACTCATACCGGGTGTGAGGCTCGCGAACTAACGCTATACACAAAGCTATGCTATTGAAGTCGTGCTTTGATCATCAACCACAAGACTTTGCTTTTCAACAGAAGCCTTGATCACTGCATCTCTCCATGCCACACTGACAATTCACGCCATGCAACTGATGTCTATTGATATATAACCTCTAAGCTCGTACGTCTCAGAGAAGGGTGTTAAGCAAGAAAATAATTTCTCCGCTACCAAATAGATATATATTTAACAGAAATCAATTAACCCAGAATAAAATCCAGTGTCAGACACACGTCCTTTTACAAGTCCGTTCGGGGTCTGAATGAAACCGGAGGCACCTTATTCCTCGTCCCCTATGTCCAATACAGGAGAGAGGTCCTCGCATATCCGGTCGATCTCCAAGTACGTCTGGACGATCACCACTTATTACCTTGTCTTGGGTGTACAACCCATTCAAGACATCAGTAATCATTCAAACGATGTGGAGAACTCCGATCTTCAACCACCGTCATCATCCTTGAATTTTAGTCGTCATATCGGTTATTTAGAATGGGATAAACCCAGTCTTTCCGAATAACTTACGTATTTTATAATTAATAATCAAGTGCTACAAAAACACATCATATGCCTCATTCCAATTCTGAATATTCTTTTATTCAAATATTCACATCATTAGGGAAAGGTGCCCATTAATTTTATCAAATATAAATTCTTTTAAATTTATACTTTAATCTTCCTTTGGATATCAATTCTAAACCAAATTAAGGTTTATCAACTGGTCGTGATTATCGAGCCTTACCAAAGTAATCATTTATTTATTAATCCCAATCCCAACCTATTCATCCCATGGAGCAAAACTGGTGATACTCCATATCTAACACCACGGTGTTATCAGTAAAATTTATTACTATATCACGTTCAAATCTAATTAAAGATTTAACTATTACCTGGAGTAAACTGGGGGTACTCCATTTTCGATCATTTCCCAAATTTGATAATTTAAATTATCACATTCTCATCTCAATCTAATTAGAGATTCATTAAAACTCTAATTTAGTTTTAATCTCATAAATCATTACTCAATGATTATTTAACTTTGGGAAATCAAACATGCCACACTCGACAATCTACACCGTACCATTTATTTCTGCTGATATATAACCTCTAAGCTCGTATGTCTCAAAGAAGGGTGTTAAGCAAGAGAATAAATTCTCCACCACCAAACAGATATATATTTTGCAGAGATCAACAATATAGTTTGAAATACAATGTTAGACATGTAATCCTGTCTTTAACTGAGTTAAAGAAACAATGTTATTTAAAACACAGTTCAAGATAAACCCAAAATCACATTCCATTAACCATGGAATCTACACGGAAAACAGATCGATATAAAATTGATATCAATTTCCGTATCTGACTATTAATATAAATGGAATAACAACAAAGCCTTTTAAATTCCATATATATTAACAGTCTTCTTCCACAGAAGCTCACTTCGATTATTACCAAATTGAATTCCATTCAATTCCAATTTAATATATTAAATTGGAAAACTTTACTTTGGAAAATTTCCATTAAATTTTAATAAAAAGATTTATAAATTCCAAATGACATTTCACTGTTAATTGGGTCAAAGAACGAATGTCGTTAAAAACACAGTTCACAATAAACCCAATTCACATTCCATTTTATTCCAATTACTAAATATAATTGGAAACTCTAATAATCTTAATTAAAAGATTTATTCTTTTCATATGGGGTTTAAGAACAGTGTTACTGAAGACACCATTCACGACAAACCCAAAATCCACTTTGATATTAAATATAAGGCTATAAACAGAAATTATATCGGCTTATATTCAATATCAAATTCTGAAACCACCACATATCGTATGGAGAATAACGATATATATATATATCTTCCAAATTCCTCCACAATATCCGTATAGTCATGGAATCCAATATCGAAATATTTCGGAGATTATTTCTATTCAAATCCATTCCAATTCATACATTGGAAAATTCTGGTTAGGTTAAAACCATTCACGAACCCAATTTATTTATTAAAAACGTTGGATTATCTTTCTAGTTAATAACTAGTTCATTTTGATAAAAATAGTTTTTTATCTTTACAAACGTGGAGTTTTTCATCCCAATTCTTTCTAAATCATTTATTATGATTTTACTCAAATTATTAATATTTTTAATAATTTTATCAAGACCCGTACAGTCGGACATAATTCCAAATTTGATTTGGACATAATTCCAAATACAACCATTAGATTTCAAATCTCTTATATTCATTGGAAAGCTTTTTCCGATGCGAACCCAATGGTTCTGGTTTTAAGAGAATCCGACGGTCGAATCTCCCATAATATCAATTCGAAGTCAATATTCGAAATTCGCAAATGATCGCGGCTCGACGCATTCTATTCAAGCCAGTAATATATAGATATAATATATATATATATAATATATATATATTTTTGTTCAAAATGTATTTTGTAAATTCGTTTTAAAAATGATTCCCACTTCCATTTCAATTTTAAATCAAAATTGAATACTCCTTATCATTATAATATTTAAATGATAATATTTTCAAAATATCAGAATTTGAAATAATTTCTTTTTCGATATTCATTATTAAACTGAATAAAATCGATATAAAAAACGTTCGCGTCTAAATGGCGCAAAACTAATCAACACGGCTTCACACATTTCAATATTTTCCTGTCCATCCAAAATCGGACATCAAATTCACATTCTAATCCTTTACTGAATATTATTTTAAATTATTCGGTATTTTAAAATATTCGTTATTCCTGAATTGGAATCCGACAAAATCAGTTAGCATATAATGTTATTTACATGGATTTCATACATCACAGGTACACAATGATAATAATACACATCTGTAACACCCCACCTCCGCTAGGGTCACACACAAAGAGAATGCGCTAGTTTTGGAGGAGCGTTATCGCGGTAAACAAACACAGAAATATTACAAGATAGAACATAGGTAAAACAGCGGAAGAATCAAAAGATAAATTTCATTACTTTCAAAAAGAGTCAAAACCTTTTACATCAAATAGCCAAGGTCATTATTTTCCATTACAACAAATTCTGTCTTACACAAATAAAGAAGCATAAACTTAAAACATCAAAACTAGCTTAATTCCCCAAAGGTAGCAGAAATGCAGCCATAGCATAGCTCAAGATCAAACCGTACATGAGCTGAACCGAAAGCAAGTGAAATCCAAGCTAAGTGCTAGAGTTTCCTCCCTGAGAACCTGGGGGGGGGGAACGGAAGAAAAAGAGGCGAAAGAAAACGGATCAGTCATAAAGACTGGTAAGTCCAAGTGACTTTCAGCATAAAAACAGATAAAGATAACATGACATGTATAAACTGAAGGTAAACATAAGGATGCTGACAAGATGGGCAAGATGGACTAAGACAACATGATAAATCAAGTATAGCATCACATATTCAAGGTTCGCTGCATCAACTGTACTAGAATCCCAAACCCATGTCTTATATTAATCATGAAATGATCCCTTGGCCCAATATCATGAAATGACCCATTTCTAGGTCCAACGAAACGATCCACCAGTCGATCGGCTCCCTACAAGTTCTAGCCCATCATGTGTCTGTGTCATACGGCCCTATCACGAATGTAGTCACCTGTGATAGGTCCACCATAGGGTGTATCAAACCCAATGGTGCCAACCACCGACACGAATCAAGCATGCACAGATAAACCTACTGATGCCCAATGCCTACTTTTTCAACTCCGGACCACGTGCACGACCATAGCCCGCCTGAACCTACACTGGCGCACCAACACAGCCGTCGTTCTGGTCGCTTACAATCAGCCCAGTAATCGTGCCCCACCCTGCCTAGTTCCAGGGTACCATGATACATCTAGTGGGTTACTAATGAAATGGACTGCGTAACTAGGGTTTCTGTCTAATAGGTTAAGTTTTGTCATTTAAATTCGTGACTTAACCCTTATCAGTCTAGCATGTCAAGTTGGTTAAGTGTTGCCTTTCATGTTCATGACTTAACCCTATCATGTGGCATTAATTCATTAATGCACCCCAACCTCTCATATTAGACCTGTTGTTGCGGTCACTGGATATGTCGGGCGGTTCCGGGCAGATTTACACCACAACTCAGTCTAACCTCGGGTTTTCAAGTGCGATATGACCAACTACCCACATTGGATCCTATTGTTTGCAGTAACTGGATTTCCCGGGCGGTTCCGGGCAGAATTACACTGCAAACTCAACCCAACCTCGAGTTGGCCATTTTCAAGTTCATTCTAGTGTCATGTCCATGTTCAAATTTTCATGTCAAGTTTGTGTCAAGCTTCAAGGATAAGTTTCATGTCAAGTCTTCTATAATTACCAATTTTTCCCAACGTTACCCTGTCTAAATATTAGGCTTACAATCTTAGCCTAACTTTTTGTCCGCATGTTTTTTGACATATAATATTAGGCTAAAAACTTAGCCTATTTTAACGTACACAAAATTTGCATAAAGAAATTCATCGTGACATTGGTGTAAACTTGGCATTTTCGGCATGGTCAATATGAACACTATAGATGTGTACTTGCAAAGTAATCAACATGAATATCATAGGTGTGAACTTGCAAAGTAGTCAACATGAAGATCATAGGTGTGAACTTGCAACACAGACTAAATCAACATACATATATGTGAACTTGCAAATCAATCACGAACATATAATAAGTGTGAACTTGAAATATGACATAGGTTTAACATATACACATAAACATGTAGATCTAACATTTGGTCACATATGTAATATGATTTTACAACCTAAAACTTGCATAACATGATAAACTACACAACTTGTCATAATAGGTTATACTTCAAGTTCATATACATATGAATAGAATTATTCATTAATTCCCAAAAATAGAACCACAGGCGTAGATCAATATCATTCAATAACACAATAAACATTGTTCTATTATTAATTTATTTCCAAGGCATGACATAATTGAATAAATTGACTAAACATCGCAGGCATATAGATCTGATAACATTATGAACATGAAAAGGTTTGAATAATAATCTAGGTTCAAGAACATGGATAGATCTATCTTAAATAGAAAAATCCCCAAAATCAAGATCCAAGGATAAATAAAGAAAATAGGTCTGATTAGAAAATCAAGCTTAGATCCTATTTCATAGTCATAATCCTAGGCAATAACCTCATGGTCATGAATCATAGGTGATTAGCCACAATTGTCCTTGTCATAGTCATAGGTAATAGTCTTATGTTCACAGTCATAGGCATAGTCTTATGTTCACAGTCATAGGCATAGGCATAGGCATAGTCTCATGTTCACAGTCATAGACGTAGTCTTACGTTCACCGTCATATGCATATGCATAGTCTTGTGTCATTAACAATAGTTTCACCGTCATAGGCAACATCCCCCATAGTCAAGATCCAAGAAGAAAACAAGAATAGACATGAATCATACATAAATCAATTCCAATTTATAACATGCCCATATTAAGTTTATAGTTTTTATCTAATAGTAACTGGAACTTACAGATCGTGGTCTAAGAAATTTTGATGCAGAAGTCAAGTCTAGAATTTAGTCGTTGAATTGTTGAATCGTTGAATCTTGCTTTGATTGTAGAAGCAAATCCCCAATTCCTAGCCGTAGTCTTCAAGAAATAATCTTCGTGTTTTATTTTTAATTTAATTTAAAGGAAGAAGAAGAAGAAGCCATAATCATCAAGAGTTTGAGCAGCATAAGGTTAGAGAAGAATGGTGTAAAGAGAATGAGGCTAGGAGGCTGTTTATATAGAATTTCAATTTAATTATAGCCGTCGATGAAGCTAGAGTTAATCAAGGCCATCCATCTCAAGAGAAGCCAATCAGAAAGTGACAAGTTAGCCCTAGTGACACAGCAGAGCTCAGAAATTCGACCAGAACCCGACCAGGCCTGCCAAGGCCAAACCAGAAAGCTCTGCAGGCCTGCTGCTCGGCCTGGGTGCACCTGCCAAGTGCGCCAGTGCAAAATTACATGGGCACACTTCCCAAGTGCGCCAGTGCAATTTTGTTCTGGCGCACTTCCCAAGTGCGCCAGTGCATTCTGGCCGGTTTCTGGTTTTTCTACCTAACTTCGTTCGCCCATATCTTCTTCATACGACATCCGTTTTACGCAAACTCAAACTCTATTTCAAACAGAATTCTGAGACGAACGCAATGGCATAGCCCTTTTCCCTTAATTCTTATTTTAAAAATTAATTCAACCTTGATTTATGGTTTTAACATGTTATTAAAATTCGGGTTGTTACATTCTCCCCTCCTTAAAGGATTTCGTCCCCGAAATCTTCAAGGTAAGAAGAATGCATCCTATCATCCAATCAACCATCTACTCAACCATCATCCACAAGCAACCATTGTCCTTAAAAGATTTCTAATGCTATATGAACATATGCAGAAAGTGTGTGTATATGTTCCTTATCTAATGCAAATGATCAGGCCTGATTGATCTTCTTAATGCAAAATATGTTTAGTGCCATGAATCCAACATGTATGTAGATAGTCCTAGTCACCTAAACGCTATATGTGTGCACAAATATCCATCCATATGCAACATTCACATGATAATACATTCAATTTCATCCATAAACAAGTATAAACACTCATACATATGCAATATGAAAATGTGTCTGAGCCGATCTAGTGCCTAATGTGTGTTATGCAACCACGAGCAACCACTTGCAACCATTAGCAAACACCAACCATAACATGTTTCAAGCACATGTTTACATCCAAAAGGGTTCTACCTAAGGTTCTCAAGATAGGATTGAGAAGATAAGCAAGATAAAACAAAGCATCTAGAGAAGAAGTTAAAGATGTACCCCCAGAAGGTCCTGCTTGTGGGGCTTGCCCTTGCTTCTTAGGGAAGTTCTTGCTGATATGTCCAGTTTCACCACACTGGAAGCATGCTCCCATCTTCATCTTCTTCTTTCTACAATCCTGGGATATATGCCCCTCAATACCGCAGAAGTGGCATTTTCTTTTCTCACGTGTCTTGTTATCCTTATTGTTGTTCTTACCTCCTTTCTCGGAGTCTACCTTCTTGTTTTGAGATTCATTCGCCTTGACCTCCTTCTTGCCATTCTTGTCTTCTTCATTTAAGAGCGCCATGTCTACTAGCTTTTCGTAAGTTGCCCCCATAGGTACGTGGGTCATGGCCAAGCTATGAAGTGGCTCATTCAATCCTTTGACAAAACGGAGAGCCTTCTTATGAGGGGTATTTACTAAGTCCAGTCCAAACCGAGCCAGCTGATTGAATTGATTGACGTACTCCTTGACCGTCATACTTCCTTGCTTAAGAGATAAGAATTTTTCCAACTGTAGACTTCGTTCAGCTTGCGAGAGGAATTTCATCTCAAACCTTGTCCGGAAATCCATCCATGTGTCAATAGGTCTTTCAGCGTTAGTGACTTCCCACCAATAGGAAGCTTCGTCTTTGAGCAACCATACCGCCAACTATACCTTCTGCCTATCGTCCACCTCGAAGATAACAAACAAATCCTCAGTTTCTTTGAGCCAGTTCCTCGCTTCTACGAATGATTCAGTTCCCTTGAAATCCTTTCCACCCATGGCCCTAAAATCTTTACAGATCTTTGAGAAAGCAATTGCACGAGGAGGGGGCGGAGGAGGAGGAATCGCTACAGCTGGAGGAGGGATATCTGCTGGGCCTGCATCGTTGGCCCTAGCCTCTAAGTACCTCCTGAACCAGCCAGGTATTGGCACGCCCTCTGGAAAGTTAAGATTCCCAGACATGCTGAAATGGAAAAGAAGAGATTCAAACAAGGAAACAAAGGATAGTGCTAATGGCTTTTGGGGAATAACCTTTAAATAAAACAAGACTTTTCTTGAAAAATGCTTCTTTGTAAATGGTTTTGAAAAGAGTTTTAGAAGGTTTTCTAAAAACTTTTGCCCAGTCTGGTAACCTTCTGCTCTGATACCAAATGTAACACCCCACCTCCGCTAGCGTCACTCACAAAGGGAATGCACTAGTTTTGGAGGAGCGTTATCGCGGTAAACAAACACAGAAATATTACAAGACAGAACATAGGTAAAACAGCGGAAGAATCAAAAGATAAATTTCATTACTTTCAAAAAGAGTCAAAACCTTTTACATCAAATAGCCAAGATCATTATTTTCCATTACAACAAATTCTGTCTTGCACAAATAAAGAAGCATAAACTTAAAACATCAAAAGTAGCTTAATTCCCCAAAGGTAGCATAAATGCAGACATAGCATAGCTCAAGATCAGACCGTACATGAGCTGAACCGAAAGCAAGCGAAATCCAAGCTAAGTGCTAGAGTTTCCTCCCTGAGAACCTGGGGAGGGGGGAAACGGAAGAAAAGGAGGTGAAAGAAAACGGGCCAGTCATAAAGACTGGTAAGTCCAAGTGACTTTCAGCATAAAAACAGATAAAGATAACATGACATTTATAAGCTGAAGGTAAACATAAGGATGCTGACAAGATGGGCGAGATGGACTAAGACAACATGATAAATCAAGTATAAATCAAGTATAGCATCACATATTCAAGGTTTGCTGCATCAACTGTACTAGAATCCCAAACCCATGTCTTATATTAATCATGAAATGATCCCTTGGCCCAATATCATGAAATGACCCATTTCTAGGTCCAACGAAACGATCCACCAGTCGATCGGCTCCCTACAAGTTCTAGCCCGTCAAGTGTCTGTGTCATACGGCCCTATCACGAATGTAGTCACCTGTGCTAGGTCCACCATAAGGTGTATCAAGCCCTATGGTGCCAACCACCGACACGAATCAAGCATGCACAGATAAACCTACTGATGCCCAATGCCTGCTTTTTCAACTCCGGACCACGTGCACGACCATAGCCCGCCTGAACCTACATTGGCGCACCAACACAACTGTCGCTCTGGTCGCTTACAATCAGCCCAGTAATCGTGCCCCACCCTGACTAGTTCCAGGGTACCATGATACATCTAGTGGGTTACTGCTGAAATGGACCGCGTAACTAGGGTTTCCATCTAATAGGTTAAGTGTTGAAACACCCCACCTCCATTAAGGTCACTCACAAAGGGAATGCCTTAAATTTGGTGGAGGTTTATAAGTAAAAGCCATAGATAAACTCAAGTCAGATATAAATACACATATTTTAAACAGCGGAAACCAAACAAACTTTTATTTCATCAATACGTGTATCAAACAAAAGATTTCCATAATTGTCTCAAAATACTTCCAACATTACAACCTCATAACTGCCTTGATTATTAAAGAAGCATGAAAACATAAATAAAGTGACAAAAATCCCCATAGTGATATCCAAAGCCATTATCCGAGCAAGAAAGATCCAAATCATACATCTACGTTCTTGGTGCTTGTAAAGAGCCTGACTGAGTTGAGTTGTTTCCTCCCTGTGGACCGGGGGGGGGGGGGGGGACGAAAGAAAAGAAGACGAAAAGAAAATAGGGTCAGACATAAAGCCTGAGTAAATCTAGTAACTCTTCAATATGTGAATAAGAAAAGGGTATGATGGATGTAAACTAAAAATAGGAAAGTGTCACAAGCTAAGGAAGTGTCAATGTACTATCACACCCATACTATATCTCTGCACCTACTCGAGTTTATTCTAACTGGCACCCCATGGTGAGGGTGAAGTGATCCCCATTCTTATTAAAGATCGGCTCCTACTTGCTTTAACATGTATCATACGGCCCCCAAGATTTGTCGATACCTATGTTGGTCCCACCATGGGGTGTATCAAGACCCATGGTGGCGGCCCCGACACAAATCCTAAAAGGCATAGGTTATACTACTGGTGTCCCCAGTGCCCTGGTTGTCTTCTCTGGAGTGTGTGCACGCCTGCACCCCGTTAGACCTGCACTGTGCACCCACCGCCGTCGTTTGACCGCTTACAATCAGCCCAGTAATCGTACCCCACCCTGCCTAGTTTTAGGGTACCGTTGATACCTAACTTTGGGTTACTGCTGAAACGGGTCCCTCGTTACCAGGATTTTCTAGTCAAACATGTTAAGTGGTTAAGTGTCTGTATTTACCTAACCCCACCCATCAATTCTTGTTAACATGTTGAATTTGGTTAAGTGTTGTAGTTGACTTAACCCTACCATCTGTCCTTAGCCTCTTAGGAGCACCAGACCACTCACATTAGACAGGTATTGCTACGGTTACTGGATGTGTCAGTCGGTTCCGGGCAGGTTTACACCGTAGCTCAGTCTAACCTCGGGTCCTTATTGGGCTCAATGCTTAACCACCCACATTGGATAGGTATTATTGTGACTACTGGACAGCCGGGCGGGTCCGGGCAGGTTTACATCACAACTCAATCCAACCTCGGGTTAAGCATATCATGTTTTCTAAATTTACATATTTTATTACTTCTCAACCATATGTAAATGTCATATCTTTTTTTTTGGGTATTTCAATTCATACCGCTTATGTGTCATAATCGTTGGCATGTGCCAAACATGCTAACATATATTTTCATATTTTACACCCAACGGTATTACCCCCGTTTGTTCGCAACGTTATAACATGTGTTGGGCTTGTCACAATTCAGCCCAACTTTATAAACGTGAGGAAAAGGGGAAATCAAGAAAATGTAATACATAAAGGTGTGTGGCGCATGAACTTGCAATTTGGCGATTCAACTAACATATAACATGGGTCATGTGAACTTGCATTCAAATCAAAGTATGACTAAGTAGGTGACATATGAAATGGCATAGTTTAGGCTAATACAAACTTGTGTTTAAACATGTTTAACTTGGCATAATATCGACCACAAAACTAGCATGTTATATATTCATCAAAATGTACAATTTTTACATCTAATCATATAGCCTATTTCAACATGAACTTGCATAGTTTATGAAACCCAAACGATGTTTGACATAGAACCAAATATATTTTGAAAATAAACATAAACTTGCATAGTTTATGAAACATAGATCCAATTATACTTGCAAACATAGATCTAATTATACTTGCCAATAAACATAAGAACGATATCATAGGTTTTGGGTCATGTAGGCATAAAAGGTCTATAACATGTTTACATAAATTCTAATTTAGACTAAGGGAATATACATAGTCCATGCCATCGACATATACAAAAAGGGATCAATTTCTAGTTTTTGCCACAAACTTGCAAGTATCGTTGTTTTCATATACAATTGTTCAATAGGCTTGCATCAATCAATTTATGCCACAAACATCAATACACAAGTCATGACAGAACCATTACAATACACAAAAATTATAACAACGCGATTCTATTTTCATTTACATCGAATCACATCACAGTTTTTATTCATATTCAGAAAGGTCACTATACGTACAACGAATGCAGAATCTTGAATTCTGAATTCTGAAACTGAGATGCGCTCCTTTGGGTAGACTAACGATGCGTTGATTGATTTGATTAAACTTTAATCTTCTTCTTAATTTGATTCGTCTCTTAGGCTTTAGTGTTGGCTTGTCTCTAGGCTTTCTAATTGACGGCCATTCCTAATCCCTTTCCAGCAGCATGACGGCTTTTGTATTCGATTATTTGTGTGAATTTAGGGTTAGACTTGAGTTGTATTTATAGGATTTCAATCTAATTAGAGCCGTCGATGAAGCTAGGGTGAATCCAGACCATCCATCTCAAGAGAGGCCAATAAGAAAGTGACATGTAAGCCCTAGTGACTCAGCCAAGCATCAGAATTCGACCAGACCCTGGCCAGGCCAGCCAGGACCTGACCAGCAGGTCTTTCTGACCTGGGCGCACTTGGCAGGTGCGCCAGGCCAAAATTGTACTGGCGCACTTCCCAAGTGCGCCAGTTCAACTTTGTTCTGGCACACTTCGTAAGTGCGCCAGTGCATTCTGACCCGTTTTCTGGTTTTTCTGCCCAACTTCGTTCGTCCATATCTTCTTCATACGATATCCGTTCTACGCAAATTTGGACTCTATCTCAAGCAGAATTTCGAGACGAACGAAATGGCGTAACCCATTTCCCTTGATTTTATCCTTTATAATTAATTATACTTTTATTTGTGAAGCTCAACGTTATATAATTCACGGGGTGTTACAAGTGTTGTCATTTAAATTCGTGACTTAACCCTTATCAGTCTAGCATGTCAAGTTGGTTAAGTGTTGTCTTTCATGTTCATGACTTAACCCTATCATGTGGCATTAATTCATTAATGCACCCCAACCTCTCACATTAGACCTGTTGTTGTGGTCACTAGATATGCCGAGCGGTTCCGGGCAGATTTACACCAGAACTCAGTCTAACCTCGGGTTTTCAAGTGCGATATGACCAACTACCCACATTGGATCCTATTGTTTGCAGTAACTGGATTTGCTGGGCAGTTCCGGGAAGAATTACACTGCAAACTCAACCCAACCTCGAGTTGGCCATTTTCAAGTTCATTCTAGTGTCATGTCCATGTTCAAATTTTCATGCCAAGTTCGTGTCAAGATTCAAGGATAAGTTTCATGTCAAGTCTCCTATAATTACCAATTTTTCCCAACGTTACCCCGTCTAAATATTAGGCTAAACAATCTTAGCCTAATTTTTCATCCGCATGATTTTTGACATATAATATTAGGCTTAAAACTTAGCCTATTTTAACGTACACAAAATTTGCATAAAGAAATTCATCATGACATTGGTGTAAACTTGGCATTTTCGGCATGGTCAATATGAACACCATAGATGTGTACTTGCAAAGGTAATCAACATGAATATCATAGGTGTGAACTTGCAAAGTAGTCAACATGAAGATCATAGGTGTGAACTTGCAACACAGACTAAATCAACATACATATATGTGAACTTGCAAATCAATCACGAACATATGAATAAGTGTGAACTTGAAATATGACATAGGTTTAACATATACACATAAACATGTAGATCTAACATTTGGTCACATATGTGATATGATTTTACAACCTAAAACTTGCATAACATGATAAACTACATAACTTGTCATAATAGGTTATACTTCAAGTTCATATACATATGAATAGACTTATTCATTAATTCCCAAAAATAGAACCATAGGCGTAGATCAATATAATTCAATAACACAATAAACATTGTTCTATTATTAATTTATTTCCAAGGCATGACATAACTGAATAAATTGACTAAACATCGCAGGCATATAGATCTGATAACATTATGAACATGAAAAGGTTCGAATAATAATCTAGGTTCAAGAACATGGATAGATCTATCTTAAATAGAAAAATCCCCAAAATCAAGATCCAAGGATAAATAAAGAAAATAGGTCTGATTAGAAAATCAAGCTTAGATCCAATTTCATAGTCATAATCCTAGGCAATAACCTCATGGTCATGAATCATAGGTGATTAGCCACAATTGTCCTTGTCATAGTCATAGGTAATAGTGTTATGTTCACAGTCATAGGCAAAGGCATAGTCTTATGTTCACAGTCATAGGCATAGGCATAGTCTCATGTTCACATTCATAGGCGTAGTTTTATGTTCACCGTCATAGGCATAGGCATAGTCTTATGTCATTAACAATAGTTTCACCGTCACAGGCAATATTCCCCATAGTCAAGATCCAAGAAGAAAACAAGAATAGACATGAATCATACATAAATCAATTCCAATTTATAACATGCCTATATTAAGTTTATAGTTTTTATCTAAAAGTAACTGGAACTTACAGATCGTGGTCTAAGAAATTTAGATGCAGAAGTCAAGTCTAGAATTTTGTCGTTGAATCGTTGAATCTCGCTTTGATTGTAGAAGAAAATCCCCAATTCCTAGCCGTAGTCTTCAAGAAATAATCTTCGCGTTTTATTTTTAATTTAATTTAAAGGAAGAAGAAGCCATGATCATCAAGAGTTTGAGCTGCATAATGTTAGAGAAGAACGGTGTAAAGAGAATGAGGCTAGGAGGCTGTTTATATAGAATTTCAATTTAATTATAGCCGTCGATGAAGCTAGAGTTAATCAAGGCCATCAATCTCAAGAGAAGCCAATCAGAAAGTGACAAGTTAGCCCTAGTGACATAGCAGAGCTCAGAAATTCGACCAGAACCCGACCAGGCCAGCTAGGGCCAAACCAGAAAGCTGTGCAGGCCTGCTGCTCGGTCTGGACGCACCTGCCAAGTGCGCCAGTGCAAAATTGCATCGGCGCACTTCCCAAGTGCGCTAGTGCAATTTTGTTCTGGCGCACTTCCCAAGTGCGCCAGTGCATTCTGGCCGATTTCTGGTTTTTCTAACTAACTTCGTTCGCCCATATCTTCTTCATACGACATCCGTTTTATGCCAACTCGGATTCTATTTCAAGCTGAATTTCGAAATGAACGTAATGGCGCAACCTGTTTCCCTTGATTCTTATTTTAAAAATTAATTCTGCCTTCATTTATGGTTTTAACATGTTATTAAAATTCGGGTTGTTACAACAGCCAACCATCATTCAGAGTGCATTGCACAACTGCATAAGCATTGAATATAAATAATTAACGCTTACAATAGTTTGTCAACTAATCGATTGACATACGACTAAACAATTGGGATTAGTGTATGTCAAATATCATCCCAATACCCGTGTGGGTTTCAACCAACAAATACTGAATATTATTTGTGCAGTTGGGCGATGTGTAAAATTTATCGTCCCAATCAATGTAAGGTAAATGGGTGCACATAAACAAATCGTCTGATTTGTAAATGAATATTTATTTTCATTTCAGGAGAATTTTACGTCGTTCATATATATGTTAAAAATTATATTTTTGACGATAAAATATTTATTTCAAAACTTGACTATTTTATATAATTCATACATCCAATAAAAATAATACTTTTATTGTTTAAATATTTTATTCAACACATGAATATTTTATACAGTTCATATACACATTAAAAATTATACTTTTAATGAATAAATAATTATTTCAGAAAATTTTGGCATTATAACAGCGCGATATTAGAACCGAAGTAATGTCTAGAATTACCCCTCTCTTGATACTGGCTCGTGCCATGCACAATAATCACTACCAATTCAAACAATCCCACAATTAATTCGCAATCAATTTTACAATCACAATCCAAATTTCCACAATACAATCCAAACAAACAACTATGATTTGTACAATAAATCGTGTCAGGGGGCTACTAAGCCTCGTTTTCAACCTAGTATATATTTAACTGTAAAGTAAATTGTGTGAGAAGTTCTCACCTTGGGATCCACTCCGCCACACTTTCTGATGTTCTGAATTGTTGTTCTGATCCTAGAATTTGCAAACGAGCTCCAATCTTCATCCCATCTTTGTTTCTAGCTTAAGCGCGCCATTCGGACAACTTTCGTCTGGTGGTCTTTCTTCCAAAAATGCTCTAATTCTCCAGAATTTGTGAAAAGACATAATCCGGACTACTGACTCTGGACGTGTTTTTTGAACAACTCCGCAATCCAAAATGCAGCTTCATATAGTCAAATAGAATAGAAAATTGTGCTCTTCGATTTTGGCACTGTGGGGTTTTGGCCAAAAGTGCTCGATTTGGGAGATATTGGCTCCGGAAGCTCAGGGACTTAAATGCGAAGCGGGAAATTTATAAAAATCGAATCTTTGGTGGAGGAGGGTCCACTGACCGACGATGGGTGGTCTGAGGTGGCGCTGGGCTGAGGGAAGGGGACAGGGGGATCGTGGCAGTCATGCAGTGGGGGTTGGCGGCGGGTTTTGGGGGAGATACGGGTTGCGGTTCGATTTGGGGAGAGGAGGCGATGAAGGTGGGGGTCTGGCGGTCGCGGCAACGGAGTGGGAAGTGGCATCGGTGGGACGATGGCGGCGCGACTGTGGAGGGGAGGGGCGACGGAGCTGACGGGGTCTGAAGGGAGAGGGTTTTCAAAGAAAGGGGCGGTTTTTAATTTCTGAGCAAATTAGGGCTAAGGCCCCCAATTTATATAAATATATTTAATATCATTTTAATTTTCAAAAAGTTGTTTTTTCATTCGAACCCTAAATCGAAGCCAAAGACTGTCGCCACTAGCTAATTACCCCCATTTCAAACACAATGGGATACGTCCGGTAAGCCAATTTGATTGTTTTGATCAGTTTTCGTTAAAATTAAAATATAAATTAATATAACGTTCTATATTGATTTCAACTTACATTTTAATTTACCAGGGCCACATACTGACTCCAAAAATTTCAAAAAAATAAGCCTAGCTATGTTTTAACGATACGGTCCTAACAAAATTAATTTCGTCGAATTTGGAGACCGTTTGAAAAATTGCCATTTTCCAGTCGATTAAATTCAAACTTAAATTACCAAACACGTTTTAATTTACCACGCTCACTTATTAATTCCAAAAATTATGAAAATTGGAATCTAGCAATAATTTGACATTCCGGATCCAACAAAAGTGGTTTCATCGAAAACGGAGGCCGTTTGCAAAATGACTAATTTTAAGGGCTGTATATTATATTAAAAAAAAAATATCCCATAGCAACTATTTTAAATTTTAAACTGGACATAACTTTGTAACTACCACGCCATTTTAGGCTCTTTTTATAATTAAATTAAATTTGTACGTTCTAACTTCGATTTAAATAATTTTTTAGTCGTTATTATTTAAAATAAATCATTTTAAATATTCAAAAAACATTGAAATAGCCAAAATAAAAATTTTAAATTGGTTTTGAAAATCTGAGTTGTTACAATCTCCCTCACTTAAAATCTTTTCTTCCTCGAAAAGGAACGGAGCTGAAAGTTGTTTAACCAACCAACCAACTCAACTTTCATTCTGGCTTTCATTCTTCAACTTTTCGGTTTCTAAGAATTTTCTAATTTCTCAAAAATTTAGCTAACACTCTAAATTTTTGAAAAATTTCTCCATAACCTCCTTTGTACGGGGAGACCTTTAAAACCGCAACTTGCCTCACAGGGCCCTCATCATTCCAAAAGAAAAAGAAAAGGCCAAGCGACTAGCCAATCGGCTCATAAAATAATCAAAACCCAATAAAATAATAAACAAGTACCAATTTGTCGGGCATACAATTTTATTCCTCTTCTTAGCTTCCATGTTACAGCCTGTTCACACATATATATGTACATGTATGCAATTTCAATCAATTTCAATTTAGTTCAGTATTAATTCAATTTGGCTTAATTTACCATTCATTCACATATTGGTTAAATCAATTATCATTCCAATATTTTTATTAGTTAAACTAATAATCAAACAATACAACCATCAACCAATTAGTTGATTAGCTTTCCAAATACATAACTTTATATATAGTCCGAAATCCAATTTTTAGTGTCAAATCACAAGCAATAAACCCTGACTAAGTTTTGGTTCTCACACCAGTCAATTGGAAATATATAGATATTCCACTATCGAAACTCGAAAATAAATACTGAAGATAAGGCCTTAATCGTCAGGATCATTTCCGGGTGACTAGAGTGTGATTTTATATCTATCTAGTATATATGAGACTTCAAATATACGCTCTTGACGCATATATGCGAAATCTTCATATACTCGATTGTTCAAATTCAATATAAAATAAATACTCAAATTCATATAATAGGGTTTAAATTTTCAAAACAAAATTTGTTTTCATTTTTTATTTTAAAAATAACATTCTTCACACTCGTTCTAGGATACTACTGATCCTATCTCTAACAAGTCACTCTTATTGGATATTACTAATCCAGTCTCTAATGAATTCTTTCGTTTGGTTCTAATGTGTCTTGTTCTCGAGCTCTGTAAACCAAAGATCTGATACCAAAATGAAATGGACCAAACTCGCCCATAAGGGAAACCCCGGATTGAGTTGAGAACACGACAAATCAAAACTCAAACAATAGAACATTTCATTGTTATTACAACAATTACATCAAAGTACAAGAATATAACAGAGTATGAATAAATAATATACATCACAAAAGTATTAGAGATTAAAATACATTACATAGCAGCGGAAAAATAATACATATCACAACTGAAAGATATACACGGATACAAAGCTTTCTGAATATAGCTCCAGCTGTAAATCCAGGATCCTAGGAAAAGAAGTAATCGATAAAACCAAAACTACTAGCTGCCGGTGAGGAAAATATACGCACTTAGAGTTTAGGTTAAAAAAATAAACTCCAGGTCAGTCATTAGACCGGTGTGAGAACTAAAACAGTTATTAATCTTTATTTTAAGTTGGGAAATCAAGGAACCACGCCGTATAACACGGAACGGGTTTACTCCCAAGAATACCATAAACAAAAAGTTTATAAACAACGCAATGCTTTTTGAAAAATGAAGCTATTATAAGACTCAGGTCCCATCACACAATGCAACGCAAGCCGGAGGATAGAGTTTTCCCTTATAATAGTCAAACATGTTTGGTACGTTTAAAACAAATCTCATTTTAATATTACTATAAGTGTATAGTGTTAAAAACAACTTCAAATATAAATATATCAATCATAGACGGCATGAGCGCCCCATCCCACTATGTCGCAATAAAGGTTTACAACTAAGTCCGAAAAGTCACGTATTGGAAATTGGATTTCCGTCATGAGCCAAGGCCAGGGATGGTCTCCTCACAAATTCGAATCACCTCTAGCAAGATGACCCAGGATCCCCCGCAATGAACCTTGGATCCTCCAAGGCCGGTCCTCCCTTACGTTTGAGGAATAGTTATTCCTAAACACATGTTTCCTGGTCCTATCGAACCTATCACTTAGCCACTAGGGACCAATATCCGAGGCGTTTCGCAATCCATCATCCACAGAGGTAAAAATAAATAAATATCTGGGCTCCATACCATGACACCACCCATAGCTAGAAAGAAACGTCGTGCACTCCTTGGGTCTCTTATCCCATTTTTGACTCATACCGGGTGTGAGGCTCGCGAATTAACGCTATACACAAAGCTATGCTATTTAAAGTCGTGCTTTGATCATCAACCACAAGACTCTGCTTTTAAACAGACGCCTTAATCACTGCATCTCTGCATGTCACACTGACAATTCAAGCCATGCAACTGATGTTTATCGATATATAGCCTCTAAGCTCGTACGTCTCAAAGAAGGGTGTTAAGCAAAAGAATAAATTCTCCGCCACAAAAATAGATATATATTTAGTAGAAATCAATTAACACAATAAAATCCAATGTCAGACTCACATCCATTTATAAGTCCATTATGGGTCTGAACGAAACCGGAGGCACCTTATTCCTCGTCCCATATGTCTAATACAAGAGAGAGGTCCTCGCATATCCGGTCGATCTCCAAGTACGTCTGGACGATCACCACTTATTACCTTGTCTTGGGTGCACAGCCCATTCAAGACATCAGTAATCATCCAAACGATGTGAAGAACTCCAGTTTTCAACCACCGTCTTCATCGTCTACTTTTAGTCGTCATATCGGTTATTCAAAATGGGATAAATCCAGTCTTTCCGAATATCCCGCGTATTTTATAATCAATAATCAAATGCTATAAAAACACATCATACGCCTCATTCCAATTCTTAATATTCTTTTATTCAAATATTCACATCATTAGGGAAAGGTTCCCATTAATTTTATCAAATATAAATTCTTTTAAATTTGTACTTTAACTTCCTTTGGATATCAATTCTAAATCAAATTAAGGTTTATCAACTAATCGGATTATCAAGCCTTACCGAAGTAATCATTTATTTATTAATCTCAATATCAACCTATTCATCCCATGGAGCAAAACTATTAATACTCCATATCTAACACCACGGTGTTATCGGTAAAATTTATTACCATATCACGTTAAAATCTAATTACAAATTTAACTATCACTTGGAGTAAACTGGTGGTACTCTATTTTCGATCATTTCCTAAATTTGATAATTTAAATTATCACATTCCCATTTCAATCTAATTAAAGATTCATTAAAACTTTAATTTAGTTTTAATCTCATAAATCATTACTCAATGATTATTTAACTTTGAGAAATCAAACATGTCATACTCGACAATCTACATCGTACCATTTATTTCTGCCGATATATAACCTCCAAGCTCATAATCTCAGAGAAGGGTGTTAAGTAAGATAATAAATTCTCCCCCACCAAACAGATATATATTTAGCGGAGATCAACAATACAACTCGAAAAACAATGTTAGACATGTAATTCTTTAACTGGGTTAAAGAACTAATGTCATTTAAAACACAGTTCACGATAAACCCAAAATCACATTCCATTAACCATGGAATATTCACGGAAAACATATCGATATATAACCGATTTCAATTTCCGTATCTGACTAATAATATAAATGGAATAACGACAAAGCCTTTTAAATTCCATACATATTAACAGTCTTCTTCCACAGAAGCTCACTACGATTATTACCAAATCGAATTCCATTCAATTCCAATTTAATATATTAAATTGAAAAACTTTACTTTGAAAATTTTCCACTAAATCTTATTAAAAAGATTTATAAATTCCAAACTACATTTCACTATTAATTGGGTTAAAGAACGAATGTCGTTAAAAACACAGTTCACAATAAACCCAATTCAGATTCCATTTTATTCCAATTACTAAATATAATTGGAAACTCTAATAATCTTAATTAAAAGATTTATTCTTTTCACACGAGGTTTAAGAACAGCGTTATTGAAGACACCATTAACGACAAACTCAAAATCCACTTTGATATTAAATATAAGGCTTTAAACAGAAATTATATCGACTTATATTCATTATCAAATTCTAAAACCAACACATATCGTATGGGGAATAACGATATATATCTATCTTCCAAATTCATCCACAATATCCGTATGGTCACGAAATCCAATATCGAAAAATTCCAGAGATTATTTCTATTCAAATCCATTCCAGTTCATACATTGGAAAATTCTGGTTAGATTAAAACCGTTCACAAACCCAATTAATTTATTTAAAAACATTGGATTATCTTTCTAGTTAATAACTAGTTCATTTTGATAAAAAAATATTTTTATCTTTACAGACGTGGAGTTTTCATTCCAATTCTTTCCAAATCATTTATTAAAATTTTACTCAAATTATGAATATTTTTAATAATTTTATCAAAGCCCGTACAGCCAGTTTCCAATAACGGCCAACGAACTGCATCCATAGCTACCTTTTTCAAATTTGATTTGGACATAATTCCAAATCCAACCGTTAAATTTCAAATCTCTTATATTCGTTGTTTTTCGATACGAACCCAACGGTTCCGGTTTTAGGAGAATCCGATGGTCGGATCTCCCGTAATATCAATTCGAAGTTAATGGTCGAAATTTTGCGAACGGTCGCGGCGCAACGCGTTCTATTCAAGCCATTATTATATATATAATATATATTTCGTTCAAAAAGTATTTTATAAATTCGTTTTAAAAACGATTCCCACTTCCCTTTTAATTTTAATCAAAATAGAATACTCCTTATCATTATAATATTTAAAAGATAATATTTTCAAAATATCAGATTTTGAAATCATTTCTTTTTCGATATTCATTATAAAAATGAATAAAATCGATATAAATCGTTCACGTCTAAATGGCGCAAAACTAATCAATACGGCTTCACATATTTCAATATTTTCGTGTTCATCCAAAATTGGACATCAAATTCACATTTTAATCCTTTACTGAATATTATTTTAAAATATTCAGTATTTTAAAATATTCGTTATTCCTGAATTGGAATCCGACACATTCAATTACTATATAATGTTATGTATATGGATTTCATACATCATAGGTACACAACGACAATGATACACAGTCAACCATCATCCAAAGTGCAATACACAACTGCATAAGCATTGAATATAAATAATTAACGCTTACAACAGCCAATCGATTGACATACGACTAAACAGTTGGGATTAGTGTATGTCAAATATCATCCCAGTACCCGTGTGGGGTTTTAACCAACAAATACTGAATATTATTTGTGCAGTTGGACGATGTGTAAAATTTATCATCCCAATCAATGTTAGTTAAATGGGTGTACATAAACAAATCGTCCGATTTGTAAATGAACATTTATTTTCATTTCAGGAGAATTTTATGTCGTTCATATATACGTTAAAAATTATATTTTTAACAATAAAATATTTATTCCAACACTTGACTATTTTATATAGTTCATACATTCAATAATAATAATATTTTTATTGTTCAAACATTTTATTCAGCACATGAATATTTTATACGGTTCATATACACATTAAAAGTTATATTTTTAATGAATAAATATTTATTTCAGAAAATTTTGGTGTTATAACGGCGCGATATTAGAACCGAAGTAATGTCTAGCATTACCCCTCTCCTGATACTGGCTCGTGCCATACACAATAATCACTACCAATTCAAACAATCCCACAATCAATTCACAATCAATTTTACAACCACAATCCAAATTTCCATAATACAATCCAAACAAACAACTATGGTTTGTACAATAAATAGTGTCTGGGGCTACTAAGCCCCGTCTGCATCTAGTATATATTTAACTGTAAAATAAATTGTGTGAGAAGGAGTTCTCACCCTGGGATCCACTCCGCCACGCTTTTCTAATGTTCTGAATTGCTGTTCTGATCCTAGAATTTGCAAACGAGCTCCAATCTTCATCCCATCTTTATTTCTAGCTTAAGCGCGCCATTTAGGACAACTTTCGCGTTGTGGCCTTTCTTTTGAAAATGCTCTAATTCGCCAGAATTTGCGAAAAGACATAATACGGACTGCTGACTTTGGACGTGTTTTCTGATGAACAACTCCGCACTCCAAAATGCAACTTCATATAGTCAAATCGAAGAGAAAATCGTGCTCTTTGATTTTGGCACTGTGGAGTTTTGGCCAAAGGGGCTCGGTTTGGGAGATATTGGCTCCTGAAGCTCAGGGACTTAAATGGGAAGTGGGAAATTTGTAAGAAATCGAATATTTGGTAGAGGGGGTCCACTAACCGGCGGTGGGTGGTCTAAGGTGGCGCTGGGCTAAGGGGAGGGGATAGGGGGGTCGCGGCGGTCGTACAATGGTGGTTGGCGGCGGGTTTTTAGGGGAGATACGGGTTGCAGTTCGATTTGGGGGGAGGAGGCGAGGGGGGAAGGGGTCCAGCGGTCGCGACGACGGAGGGGAAGTGGCAGCGGTGGGACGGTGCTGGCGCGACTGTGGAGGGGAGGGGTCACAGGGCTGACGGGGTCTGGAGGGAGTGGGTTTTCAAAGAAACGGGTGGTTTTTAAATTCTGAGCAAATTTAGGGTTAGGGCCCCCAATTTATATAAATATATTTAATATTATTTTAATTTTCAAAAAGTTGTTTTTTCATTCGAACCTTAAATCGAACCCAACGACTGTCGCCTCTAGCTAATTACCCTCATTTCGGACACGATGAGATATATCCGGTAAGTCAATTTGACTGTTTTGATCAGTTTTCGTTAAAATTAAAATATAAATTAATATAACGTTCTATATTGATTTCAACTTACATTTTAATTTACCGAGGCCATATACTGACTCCAAAAATTTCAGAAAAATAAATCTAGCTATGCTTTGACAATACGGTCCTATCAAAACTAATTTCGTCAAATTTGGAGACCGTTTGAAAAAGGGTCATTTTCTAGTCGATTAAATTCAAACTGAAATTACCAAACACGTTTTAATTTACCGCGCTCACATATTAATTCCAAAAATTATGAAAATTGGAATCTAGCAATAATTTGACATTCTGGGTCAAACAAAAGTGGTTTCGTCGAAAATGGAGGTCGTTTGCAAAATGACTATTTTTAAGGGCTATATTTTATATTAAAATATATATAAATTCCATAGCGACTAATTTAAATTTTAAATTGGACATAGCTTTCAATTTAAATTATGAAATCTCAGTTTCTTACATTCGTTAGAAAGATATTGTTAAACATATTCAAATGTTTCTGCTTTTACTAAAATCCGATTTATTTTTAATCCTACACATTCATTTGAAATTTAAAATCTAATTTTAAAACTACCACGCCATTTCAGGCTCGTTTTATAATAAATTAAATTTATACGTTCTAACTTCGATTTAAATAAATTTTTAGTCGTTGTTATTTAAAATAAATCATTTTAAATATTCAAAATACATTAAAATAACCAAAATAAAAAATTTAAATTGATTCTGAAAATACGGGTTATTACAGATAGATTAAGTATTAGGATAGAATTTCAAAATAACCCTGATGTGGTTATATCCTTTAGGAATAATTTTTCCATTTTCATATCTAATACATACCATTTGTTAGGGCATCTCCAGCAAAGATTGATTATTACAGACATGTAATAATTGTACCCAATTCACGTCCCAACAGAGTGTTTAATTCTGAATCGACCCAAAATTCAGGCATTTTGATTACAAAAATGTAATCATGTTGGGCGCCTATTGAACAGGCACCCCAAACCAGGACGTCTATTCAACAGGCGCCCCCATGTGATATAGCCGGTGCACCCAAACAGCTACATTCCCAACGGTCATTTGCGTTTGCAATGTCTACAAATACATTATCCATTTACAAATACTCTACCACACTCACTATCTTCTTACTCTCCACTTACTAACTACATAATATATTCTGAATTTGATATCGATTCCGCAAGATGCAGCTTTGAGAATTTCAATTTTGAAGGTGAAACAGTTCCGATTGGTGGAGCATTCTCTTCGAGTGCTTGGATGGCGTCTAAGGACTATGATTTATGCTACATTTGGTGCACGTTATCTTCTGATTCAATCCGAGGATGCGATCAAGGTGCTGATACTTATTGGGGCAGAGTTATAAAATGCTTCGACTGAAAAAATATGGATCGTAAAAGATCACTTTCGTCGATAAAAGAGCCTTTCGGAAAAATCAACCGTCAGACGCAAACATTTGATTCGCAGATTTTTATGCTAAAGCAAACAAATCCAAGTGGATTTGGAAGTGAATCGCATTTGGTAAGTTTATTTAAATTTAACTTAACTGTTGTTCGTACGTTTATTTAAAGCTTATTCAATTTTTAGCTGCAGAGAATGACAGCGATTAAACTGTTTAAGATTATTAACAAACCAGAAAATAAGCAAGCACCTCATTTTTACCAGTTCATGCATGTTTACGACCTTTTGGTGGAGCATGTTAAATGAAAATCGTCGCTATAGATAACCGTTCAAGACGTTCAATCTAACAGTCATGCTCGTAGCAAGGCAACTATAAGCGGAGAAAGCTCAAGTTCTGGACCTTCGTTCGGGAACGAGAGGATGACGTCGGATGAAGGTATAACTCCTACAGAAGAAGCATATGAAAGACCAATGGGGGCCAAAGCAGCCAAAAAGAAAAAAAGCGTATGGTAGTGATCAACTTGAAATAAAGAGACTACTTTTAGAATCTGAAGAGCGTTACAATCGCGCTATTGAACTTCGAGTTTCTCAGCATCAGGAAAGAATGTCTAAAATGGATCGGCTACTAGCAGTAAACAGACAGAGAGACGAAGATGCTGTAATGTTCATTGATACCTCGAACATGTCTAAGGAACAGAGAGAATATACGGACTTTGAGAGCCTGTTAAACCGACGCCCAACTTTTTTTTTGGACACCTGTTGAACAGGCGTCCAATCTGAAAACTGTTGGGAAACACGCGTGATTATATTTTGTAATCCACTGAATTATAATAATTGATCCAGAAATTGTTGGAGATGCTCTTATTCAAAATATTTATTAGCTTATAATTTTTCAATCGATTGCATAAACTATTACATCTATTGTCCAAGAGATACAACTTGGTCGTTCAGATCAGGTAAAAGCGATGTTCATTATATAAATTTCATTTTCTGGGTTTTTCTTCTGAAACAGGCTAAATACATTTTGTTGTTTGAATGTCCATACTTGATACTTGCCATACCTTTTTTTTTACACATTTTTATAGTAAGGTTTCATTCTTAAAGGCAGTATCTCCTTACAAACCAGCTTTTGCCTTCCTTATTTTACTGACCTTAAATCAAGTCCCAATGTATTCTACTAGCAATTAATATCATTACATGGTTTTACATACCATTCAAGCCAGTCTATGTTTTGCCTCAATTACCGTACTTCAATTTCGTATCAGCCCATTGTTGTAGAGAGATACATTATACAAAGAGATACTCATATTGATAGAATATAAATAAAATAAGACAAAATAATATGATATTCTTTGTGGCGAGACTGAGTTTGTACATGCTGTTTTGAGTATGCACATAACTCTCGGGTCTTATTGGTGAAAATAATGAATTCCGTATGTAACCCATTGATTTTCATTGGAAATCAGTGTTTTGTACACATCGTTAAAAACAGTGTGTACAAACTACTGCTGCTTTATGGCAGTGGTACATTTTACTTTGAAGTTCGAACTTTTAAATTCTTATAACATGAAAGACGTGACTTTAAAATATATATGATATATTGGCATTTAATTAACTAGGAATAAATTACTATTTTAATTTACATGTCTACAGTAAGTACTTTATTATTTCATCCTGTTCATGGGTATACAGACAAACATCAGTATACCATATTTTTGAATGAAAAATTGCAAAATTGGTTTCAACACGGATTGCAACAAATTTAGTAGCATGTCGTATTTAAAATTTGCATTAGTTGGGATACTATTTAGAGGTGTAATTGCTTTTTAGAAAGTGGCATGGGTGCTAACTATTTAATTTTTTGGACCATGATTATTAACATGATATTTTAATGCATCATTTGCTAGATTAGGATATATGAAAATTGATACAAAGATGTTTATATGCTTCAGTGGCTTTTTTAAAAAATAATAATAATATTAATATGTCCAATGTACTATAGAACAGTATGTAAAGTACACAATTAGCATGGTGCGACAAGCCAACGTCCATCAAATTCATCAAAGATACTAAAACTGCTACTGGAAACAAATATACTATACAAGACGGGTGCGGATCCTCTGGACCAGATTCTCCCTGGTCCGGTGGTCCGCACCAATGAAATCACCCCATTTGGGGTAATTTTCACATTACCTCCTGAAATTCGGGTGTATTTCAAGGGGGCAATGTGTAAATCACCCCAAAATGGGGTGATTTCATTGGTTGGAAACACCGGACCAGGGAGAATCTGGTCCAGGTGATCCCAACCCATACAAGACCGCAAAATCATAATTGAGCCAATAACAGCAATTATTAATGGACGACCTACGCATTCATCATTGGTGCTGCTGGCAGTGCATTCAATAGAATTACAAGCAAAAAACATACTCACTTCACTCTAGAATGTTGAGTAATATTCTGCGGTTTTGTTTAAAGTGAATGCTGATTATTCTAGAATTATTTGGAGGTGTTACGGATAACTGTCCATTTTATCGTCAACCGTAACCGCAACCGTTGTTGACGATTAGCAAATTTTATAACTGATATCAGAATCGTCTAACCGTTACTGTAACCATTACCGTAAAGTTATATTATTATCCATAAATAATTCAAGTTCTAACTTTCTTTTTAAAAATTAGTTTGTTTATCTATGAAACGAACCATCTACGTGCATGTTGCCCATAAATAAAAACGCAAATAATTTTTATATATATTATTCTTTTAGCTTAAGTTATTAAAAAACACATTTTTTTGATGAAATATTACAAAGAAATCATGTGTGGTTACTATGTTTTGCCGCGGTTATCAAAATTCGTCACCGTTACGATGGTGGATGGTAACGTGTAAACAGTTAGTATGGTTTGACGGTTAAACGGTTCAATAGTGACAGCCTTAGAATTATTACGAGCAAAAAAAGGTACTTCGGAAAAATGACTGATTGTTGAATCATGGCTCATTGGATATGAATTCAAAAAACTTGATCTAAAGGAAGTTCTTGTATGGGCCAGAATATACAATTTAGACATGGAAACGTGGATTTTTGAATCGTTGTCACGTCACAAACTAACTCAGGTAGCGTTTGATTTTGAACAAAAATGGTTATTTGGAAAGGGTATGGGGAAGGGGTAGGGGAAGGGGAAAATTAGGAAAAGGGGTATGTGTTTGATTTTGAACAGTAAAGAGCACACGAAAGAGGGCAAAAGAGGTGTAAAATAGAGTAAAAAAGGGTTAAAGATCGAACGGGCTAACGAAAGGTTCATTTTCTCGCGTTCAGCTGGAAGGGGCAAAGTGGCGGGTCCGCAGTGTTCGCGTCGGACGCTTCCGATGCGTCGGATACGGACGCAAACTTTTTTTGCCTCTTCTGAAAATCAAACGCACCATTAATTAAATGATTTCATGGCACAAAAGAAATATATAAAGTACAACAGAATACAGATTTAAATCAATGTCCAGTCTATATTAAATGCAAACTCTTCAGCCACAAAGCATGAATTTATTCAAAAGTATATCTTTTATCCTACAGAAATTCAATGATTGAACAAAGGATAAGGTAGAAAAAGCCCAATTAAAACTCAATTCCATCTTTGATCACATTTATTTCAGTACAGTGGACGTGCCTCTGTAGTCTGTACTCATGTGTGTGTATAAGTGTGAAGTTTCAAAATATGAGAAGTAGTCAAGATAATAGAGATGTATGATCAGAATCATCCATCCCAGCTACTAATTTGACTGATTATTAGTAATACTTATTATGTCGGTAGTAAGCACCAAATTGAGACTAACGTGCCATACTAGAAAAGGTAAAGTTTCATATAAAAGTAATAAACGCACGTAATTTATATCTAAAAGTTATTGTCCTGATCTTTTTTATACTCGTACATAAAAATGTAACAAATTCAAGAATAAGAGAAAAGATCTGGAACCAAAAGATCATACAAACAATAACAATGCAAGTGAAATAAAAAAATCCACTACTTTCTGTCAGATTGGAAGGTCAAATAAATACACTTATTGATATTATCTTTTGTAACTCGTGTTCTGTAAAATATGAAAAGCTCATGTATATTCATTTTCTAAAACAAAGAATTATTGGAGAAAAATCTCACTTCATTCTTCAGATTGTCCAAATAAGAGCATCTCCAATGCTAAACAATGTTATTTTATGATATATCGATGTGGCATGGGTACTTAGACCATCATCAATGCTAAACAATGTTATTTCATGATATATCTATGTGGCATGGTTACTTAGGCAATGTTAAACACATACTAGTCCACATTACAACAAAATAAAATTATTTTCTCCAATGCAAACAATTTAATACATAGAATTTTGTCTAAATGACAAAAAATTAGTGGTAGTTATCCCTTTACATTGTGTATTACAATGTCTAGTAGCAGACATTTCAATTCACAATATCTACCAAAAATCATATGCAAACCAAAATGTTCAATGTCTACGTGTCATTCACTTTACACACTTTACATTGAAAATAGAAGGAATAAATTTGCTTCCATAGGTGGAAATGCCTGGTTTTGCTCGTCTAAGGTACATCTATAGCATCAAAACCTACCAACTCCTCAATCGAAGCCAAATTTAAGTTTTGTCTTTTGGTACCCAGAATTCTTCCAGTGCCACTTAATTGCCCATGTCTAATATTATCTTTAGAATATAGTGTTTTATATTTCATCAAATTCACAAGTAATAAAAATTAAGAAATTGTTTTTTTTATACATATCATACAATTAAACAGTTGATTTTTTCAGCGTCGTACAGTTATATTAATTACCTAAATTTTGATATTCGCATTTAGATCAAAGAAGCCAAAGATATTGATTAATACAATTCTGATTTCCAATCCTGCAGCCTCTCTATCCACGGTTTAGAGCAATATGTGAATTGGAGGCTTAATCACGCATTTAAAACGTTAATTCTCCTCCATCCTTCCAACAGTGGATGGGGAGAAAATGAAGATTTTTTTTTTTTTTAATATATTAAACCGTTTAAGGTTTAAACAGTTTTCAGAAAACCATTTAACGATAAAAAAAAAAAATGTTGAAAATACCTTTAAATGGTTTTTTGAAAACCGTTTAAAACCTAAACGGTTTTCAGAAAACCGTTTAAGGTCGACGCTCTTAATTTCAAAACGGCGACAATCCCCATTTCATTCTTCTCCCCACACCGATTCTCACACTGCTGGAAGCGTTAATCGCGATTTGAAGCCTTAATCCCCTATTTCCCTTTCCTCTGGCCAGTGCTGGGAGTGCTCTTACAACAGTTTATCAGAGACCAGCAGCAGTATTCATTTACTATTTTCCTCCGTCTTGCAAATCCTGAAGATAAAATAAAAATCTAGTCGAGTCAAGTCAACAGAGAAGCTAGAACAAATCTGTAAGCACGTGGGAAATTGTTATCCGGTTTCCCTGTTTTGTCCATGTCCCATAGAGCATCTCACCGAAAGATAACTTTGCATGTTTCCAGTTCTATAGGAAGTTTTTCAGTTAAATTAATTATCACCAAGGTGTGGGGATAACTAATGACTGTCGACTATCAAAAATAAAAATAAAATACCAGTTTGTTTTAAACAGTCATCAACATCAAAAACCTTCCTTCATACGTTTTATTTGATAATCTCGATTGTTATTCTGATTCTGGAAAGCCTCGGTGATCTGAAAAAGACCCAGTAAAATGTTCCATTCGAATGCTGTTTTACCTTTTATAACAATTTAACATTGCATTAGAATGAATTAACCGAAAATATCAGCAGAGAAGGTTAGCTTATTTTATTTGCAAGAACATGAAAGCACAAGCACTAATTGTTTTTTTCCCAAAAACGTGATTGAAAGATGACTAGATGTTCATTTTGCATAAAGAAAGACAAACATTAGACGTAATCATCACCCCCTTTTCCTATAAATACTTCCATGAATGGTTCACTTCTTCCAGCGAAAAAAAACAAAGTATAAAGTAGAACGAGAATTCGAAACAAAAGAGAGAAATGGAGATGATATGGGATTGGAAATCAATTACCTCTCTTCTAGCCACAGCCGTCTTCATCCGCTCCGCCGCACGTGACTTCTTCCCGCCCCAACTTCGTTATTTCCTCGACAAACTCTTAGACCGTCTCTACACTTACTTCTTCCCAACATCAGCCTTGATCATAGAAGAATTCGACCCCTCCGAGCATAAGAACGAGATCTACGAAGCTGTCCAGACCTACCTGAGCTCCCGCTGCCTCTCTACCTCCCCGGTCCTCCGTCTTTCCAGGTCAAAGAACTCCAAAATGACCACGTCGTCTCTCCCCTCCGACCACTCCACTACTGACGTTTTCGAAGGGGTGGAGATGAACTGGAAGTTCCACTCAGTAAAACGTGGCACTCCCAAGGGGTCCAGGAAAGGCGACGAGGAGGAGAAGTACGGTTATTTCAAACTGTCCTATCATCAGAGGTATACCGAGATGGTGAGACAGAGATACGTCGAACATATAATGGAGGAGGCAGCCAGACTCAAACTGAAGTCCAGGGAAAGAAGGCTCTACACTAATCAGCCCTTCGGCGGCAATTATAAATACGGTGGCGATTGGTATGTTCCCTTTTTCCAATTTGCTCCAGATCTGGCAATTCCACGTTAAATTTTGGTATCAATTGCAGGTCGTCCGTGCCGTTCAACCATCCGTCCACGTTTCAAACCCTCGCCATCGATCCGGAGCTGAAAGAATCGATTCGCAACGACCTTCTTCAGTTTTCGTCGCGCCGGGACTACTACTCACGAGTCGGACGTTCCTGGAAACGTGGCTACCTCCTGTACGGTCCTCCAGGAACGGGAAAAACAAGCCTTATAGCAGCCATAGCCAACTTCCTTGAATTCGACATCTATGACATCGAGCTCACCGCGGTGCATTCCAACACGCAGCTGAGAAAACTTTTAGTCTCCACCTCCACCAAATCGGTCATCGTGGTGGAAGACGTCGACTGCTCACTTGACCTCTCCGACCGCAACGCTGGCGTTAGTTCTGGTAAGAACGCGAACCCAAATTTGGAGGCGGATTCGGGTAGGAAGGATCAATTGATGCCGCTTATGAGTTCGGTGAGTTTGTCGGGGGTTTTGAATTTCGTGGATGGGTTGTGGTCGTCGTGCGTAGGCGAAAGGCTGATGATATTCACGACGAACCATCCGGAGAAGTTGGATCCGGCTATGCTGAGGCCAGGTAGGATGGATCGAAAGATCAATCTAGGGTACTGTGGGATGGAAGGGTTTAAGGTTCTGGCGAAGAATTATTTGGAGGTTGAGGAAGGGCATGAGGGGATGAAGGAGGTGGAGGATTTGATCAAGGAAGTTAGGGTTACGCCGGCGGATATAGCAGAGATATTTATGGGGTGTGACGGATGCGATGCGGATTTCGGGATAAGGAAGGTGGTGGAGGAACTTAGGAGACGTGCTTTGAGTGAAGGAGAGAACGAAGAAGTGACGTGTAATGGGCACGCCGAAGCAGAATTGGGGAAGAAGAACGACCTGCTTCAGTTCAAATTCAGCATATAAATTCAGCGTATTTTATTTTAGCACAAGTTTGATTTTAATTTAGGCAGTTGGGTACGATTGTTGGTGGTAAAATGAGTGCATTCCGGATATCGCATTGGTATATTTTTGTAGTATTTAAGCTTGTGATAATATCAATAAATTGATTGCTATCATTTTGTTGAATACATTTATAAAGTGAAAAATAAGCAAAATGACAAACTATTAAAAGACATTAAGTTAAAAAAGTAAATGCTAAGATTTATTTGTATATTGAATGATAAATTTTGAAAAGAATATGGTTGAAAGATACGCTATATACGTATAGCAATTCATATAATGTAAAACTAAATATAATGCTAGTTATAATTGATTTTTTCTCGTATATTTTTTTTTGCCTAACTCGCGATCTAAATGAAAATCAGACGGACTCGGATGATATATTTGGTATTTCGATCATGGACATGAGAGAATATCGAACATTCGTACAAAATTTGCAGCCTTATGTAGCGACGAAAATTTCAGTTTGGGCTGTTATGATTCTAATGACTCGATAAAGGATAATGACCAAAATAACGGAAAGTTTTGAAAAAATAACAATGAATACAGTTAATACTAAACATCTTGAAAACCCACATTCCTTGTCTATGATACAATATTAATTTAAAACATTTAACCGTCAAGCTCAATTTTATAGCTCACATATAATAAAAAAAGCGAACCATAGTGGAATGAAAGGCAAAAAAACATTTTATATGTTTTTGATTTTAATAGCCCCTTAATGCAATACATTGATTTGTATCTTATATTATTTTTAGAGAAAAAAAGACGAATGACGAATTTATAAAGCTTTTCCCTAAATAAAACGTAGCTAAAAGACCGTATATTGTTATAATATAATTTCTATAAAGCATAAACTAAGAAAATTCGCGAGAAAAGTACATTATGTTGCAAATTTGAGACCCATTGTTTGGTTTCCATCGAAAGCTTGATTACTAGACTTGCTGTCATAAAATATAGAGACTAAAGCATAAATTTAAGTGTCAACCAACATCAAGTCCGTTGTCCAGTTAAGACAAACGATTTAGTTGAGGGTAGCAACTGCCAAAACCAAAAGCATTTCAACAAATATCAACAATTAGTGGCTCGAATAACCAAGACCGAGACCGATAGTCAGGATAGGCGGAAAGTATACAAAAAGTTATTAATGGCATCATTTTAGCAATCAACTTCGAAACATACTCAATGTGACACCCATGTCACTCTTTATCAGAACGAATTAAGTTCTATGAAGGGTTATAGGTAAACAGAAACAGAATATCACAAGACAGGTAAAAAATAGCAGTAGAAATTTAAAACTTCATTATTTTGTAGAAAAACGTCGTAGTCCCAAAATCAGTTACAACATCAGGCATAAAACACTGAAACTGAGTACATCAAAGCAAAACATCTGTCTTGCGCTGAAAACCATCAGAGTACATAAATGTAAAATCATAATCCCCCAATAATAGCCATAATAACGTCGACAAGTAGTCAAAGCGATATATCAAAGCAGATCCAAATCCAAGCAAAAACAGAAGAGAGAGACCTAATCAAGCCCGAGCGTTCTCGCCCTTAGAACCTAGGGGGCGGGGGAAGGAAGAGAAAATGAAACAAAGTGGGTCAGACATAAAGTCCAGCGAGTCCAATGACTTTTACATATAAAGAAATAAAAGCATCATGACAGACATATAAACTGGATGAGAGATAACAGTGTCATATAACAGGTATAAACAGAATGAACAGGATAAGCAGAATACATAGGATAATATGGATCAAGTTATGCTTCTCAGATATATTTCTCTGCACCAATACTAGTACATTAGATTATGGCAGGATTAGGTGTCCCTTGATTACTTAACAGAAATAGAATGATCTCAACAGAAACATAATGGTAAGATTAGGTGTACTCAAGTACCTGTTTTACCCAAACAGAAAAACAGGCACCTCAATAGAAATAACGGGTGTTACCCCAAACAGAAATAACAGGTACCTCAACAGAAACAGACAGGACTAGATGTACCCTAATTATTTACCCCCAAGCGATCGACTCCCTAACTCGTAAGTACCCTGTATCGGCCCCACGGTAGGGTGTATTACTTCCTTAAGTGGCAGCCTGCAGAAGGACACAGACCTATTTATTCGTGCTACAATGGCTTATTTTCCCCTACTGACCAGACTTATGCAGGCACATGACTCCGTTGGTACACGCCCTCCCTTTTCAGATGAACCTCTTACAATTAGTTCAACATGCATGACCTGACCCCTAACTAGTGCGAGGTCCCCATTTAATACCAGAATGGGTTACTAACTGATATGGGTCCCACACAGCAGATGACACAAGTCAAACCCCTAACTTGTGTCCCCTAATTAAGTAGGATTTTTACTAGGTTAATCCTACAGATTAACAGGTTCGCCTAACCCCCACAAATTAACAGGTTAAGATATACAAGTTAAAAGGTTTACTTAAACCCAATAGATTAAATAGGTTTACTTAACTCCAGCATATTAAACAGGTTTACATAACCCCAACAGATTTCACAGGTCACATACGGTTTCATTAACATGTTCTGTTTAATCTTTAAATTAAGCCTATAGATTTTATGTTCCCCTAAATTCCGGTCATAATTCACAGTATAACATATACCCCAAATTTTAGTCATATTTCACAGTATAGGTTATACCCCAAAATCCCAGTCATGATTCATAGTACAGGATATTCCCCCAAATTATCATTCCCAAATTATCCCAATTTCGTTCATATGCATATTTCAGCGATATTGGCCTAGGCTCGAAGGTAGCCTAGGCTATAAAAATAAAAAGGGAATGAGAGAGAGAAGAACAGAAATAGACATATAAAAACAGTAATAGGCATATGATAGCAGAAATAGGCATATAAGAACTGAACAGTAGGTCAGGTGTACAGAAGAATACATGCAATAGTAGAACTGTTTATGTATGAATTAGATTTTTAACAGGCATGGGTTCAGATCAAAATTTATAAACTATTAAATTTTTATATCTAAAAGTAACATGAAATCACAGAGATTGGATCTAAAGAACAGAGAATAATATGCTAATGTTGCAGAAGAGATTCTTGTATATGTATAGGCTGGTGCTGAAGAAGATAGTCTGTTTCAATCCAATCAGAGGCAGCATTTCATTGTCTCCATTGTTTTAGATGTAGAAAAACAATATAAATGATGTCCTATATATAGCCTATTCTCAACAAACCCAGCCAATAATTTCATCTAGATTTAGAAAAATGTATCGTGCCAGATCGGGGATGGGTCGACCAAACCTCACTAGGAATGGGAATGAGGCGGGTTTCTTGTGCCCCAGACCCGACCCAGACTTTTTTACCCCTTCCCCAAACTCATCCCGTAGACCCGTTGCGGGTCTGGAATTTCCCCTCGTACCTGAAACCTATACGGGTCAGGATAAACCCGACTCGCCCCACGACCCGGTGATACTGTGTTCTAATGTACACAAATTTTTATACTTAATATTTTTTATCACTAAATGATAAATTATATACATGTTATAATGTGTTCAAAATGATAAGTGAATTTAATAAAATGAGTTGTATGGTAATAGTTCAAAATAAATGTGTTTGTTATTATATGATTATCATTTATGCGACTTAATAATATGAAAAAATAATAGTTTGTTGATGGAAAAAAGTATAATATTCAAGTTATAACCATGTATACCTAAGAATATTAACAAGTAATCATTATAGTTATAAAGTGTTTTAATGATGTTTCAATCATGCGGGTCGGGTTGGGGCGGGTTAGCCATGCCCCAGACCCGACCCTAGACCTAGACTTCAAAAGGAGGGTTGCGGGTCTACCTGCCCCGAAGACCCTACGTGGCTGGTCTGAATGAGTCAAAACAGGGTTGGGTCAAGCGTGTTTGGACCCTAAACCCTCCTCATTTCCATCCCTAAACCTCACCTGGGTCGTCCCATGGGTCGACCCACCTGGCCGTGGGTCGACTCATAGGTCGACCGAACCCAAGCATGGGTCGCCCCATTGCGGTTCGGATCTCACCTACTTTACCCGCTTAATTTTTCGAACAGTTTTGAATTTCTGGTTTGAATTGTATATACATATAAGTCTGCTATATGTATACAAACTTCTAAGCTTCATATCATTCCCATACGATGTTCGTTTCCAAAAACCCAGAGTTTATCTTAAGCATAATTCCGGGACGAACGCAATGGTACAGTCTGTTTTACTTAATTCCCAATATTTAATGTAGTACCCTTTTAGTTTATCGTTATAATGTCCTTGGAAATATGGGGTGTTACATTCTTCCCTACTTAAAGGATTTCGTCCCCGAAATCTCCAAGTTAAGAAGAATGTTTATCCTAACATCCATCAACCATCTACTCATTCATCGATCACTGACATCCATTGTCCTTAAGAGATTTCAAATGCTTATATGAAAATATGAAAAGGTGTGTGTATATGTCCCTATGCCAATGCGAAAATCAGGCGGTCTACTGATTCAGTCAACCTCCTTAATGCAATATATCACGATTTCAAAATGTATGCAAATAGTCCTAGTATATCATGTAAACTCGATATGTGTGCACAATCATTCATCCAAATGCAACATCCATATGATGATACATCCAATTTCATCCACAAAAAAGAAAAATGCACACACATCCATATGCGATATGTGAGTGCTTTGAGCCGATATAATGCCTTGTGTGTGTATACGCATCGACTAGCAACCACTTGCATTCACTTGCATCCATCAAACATAAAATGTCTCAAACACATGTTTACATCCATTGGTTTCCTACCTAAAGGTCGAAGATTCGATCGATAGGTTATACTTAAATGACAGAAGAAAGTACGAATAAAAAGCTAGGAAAAAGGAAGTTGAGAACATACCCTTGAAAAGAAAAAGGTAAGAAGCGTGAATCTTGTTCTCAGTCTCTCAAATTGCATCCTCGTTATCTTCTCCCCATTGCACTTTCATCGACTTGACATCTCTGTTGCTTAGCTTATTAACCTCTGGTCCAAGTATACGGATAGGAACTCATCTAACTGTCGCCTCCCTTTCTACCTCTACTTCCTCAAGCATGCTCGGCTCAACCACTTCTGATGTATCGTGCAAACATTTCCGCAAATGAGAAACGTGGAAAACATCATGAACACCCGCCAATATCTCTGATAGTCTCACCTTTTAGGCCATCTGACCTATCCTCTCCACTATGGGAAATGGCCCTACAAACCTTAGCGCCAATTTCCCTACAGATCCAAAGCGAACCACATTCCTCAGAGGTGATGCGTTGATGAAAACCACCTAACCTACCTCAAACTCAATGTCGGTCCTTCTCTTATCTACATAGGACTTCTACTTGTCATGAGCTGTCTTTATGCGTTTGCGGAGAAGATCAATCTTTTTTGAAGTCTCTCTAATCATCTCAGGTTCAAGTAGAAGCCTATCTGTAGACTCCCACCAACAAGTCAGTGATTTGCAAGGTCGTCCGTACAATGCCGCGAAGGGTTCCATACCTATGCTGGCCTAATGATTGTTGTTGTGGGCGAACTCAACCAACGAAAGATGCTCCTCCCAAGTCCCTACGAAGTCTAGGATACACAGCCTCAAAAGATCTTCAAGAACTCTATTCACCCTCTTAGTCTGCCCATCAGTCTGAGGGTGATATGCGGTGCTCAAACATAACTATGTACCTAATGCCTCTTGCAAGCTCTTCCAGAACTCACTAGTGAAGATGAGGTCATGATCACTCACTATTCTAGAAGGTATTCCATGTAGACAGACTATCTCACGAAGATAAACTGATGCTAACCATGTTGTCGTTCTCTTACTCTTAATAGGAATGAAATGAGCGCTCTTAGTTAGCCTGTCAACTATAACCCAAGTACTGGTGTTACTTTTCCTCAATCTATGCAAACCATCGATGAAATCCATAGAAACGCTCTCCCACTTCCACTGTGGGACCTCAAAAGGATGAAGCAAACCGCCGGGCTTCCTTTGTTTAGCTTTAACTTTGCTGGCAAACTAAGCATCGAGAGACAAACTCCGCTACATCTTTCTTCATCCCAACCCAAAAGAAAACCCTCTTCATATCTCTATACATCTTATCACTGCTCGGATGGATGGTCATCCTAGAATGATGGGCTTCCTCAAGGACTTTCTTCAACAAACTTCCAACTCGGGGAACACAAAGCCTCTCATCCCTTCGTAGCCACCCTCTATCATCCGTGGAATATCTATCGAGGTGACTGGAAGTCTCCCCTCTACTGAGCCTACCCAAGATGTCTGCTATTTGTGGGTCTTCTCGCTGCAAAGATCATATCTGATCCACAAGAGTAGGTTGCACCTCTAGGGATGCCAACAAACCAGATGTAAGATCCGTAGATGGCCTAAAATTGAAAGTCAGTATATACTCCAAACTCAGTCTCTCTATGAATAGATGAATCAAAATCATCCTTTGCCTACTCCACGCATCCACCATCACATTACCCTTGCCAGGGGTATAAGCAATCTCAAAGTCATAGGATGCTAGGAACTCCATCCATCTCTGTTGTCTCAAATTGAGATCCCTCTGCGAGAACAGATACTTGAGAGATTTATGATCTGTGTACAACTCGAACCTCTCTCCAAGTAGATAATGTCACCAAGTCTTAAGCGCAAACACTATCACAGCCAGCTCCAAATCATGGGTAAGGTAGTTCCTCTCATGAACTCTAAACTGTCTACCACCGTAGCATACTACCTTTCCCTCTTGCATCGAGACGACACCAAGCCCCGTACTACATGCATCAGTGTATACTGTGAACACTTTGTTCCCATCAGGCAAAGTAAAAACTGGGGTTGTTGTCAGAGCCCTCTTCAAACGTTGAAAAGCATCCTTATAGTCAATGCTCCAAGACAAGGTCAGATTCTTCTTCGTCGGTTTGGTGAGTGGGACTGATATCTTTGTGAAGTCTTTGATAAACTTCCTATAATAGCCCGCTAAACCGCGAAAACTCCTCACCTCCGTTGCATTCTTTGGAACCTTCACTATAACTACTTTCGCGGGATCCGTCGCTATCCCATTCTTGGAGACCACATTCCCTAGAAATCATAATTCCTCTCTCCAAAAGTGACATTTGGAGAATTTCGTCTTAAGCTGGTGTGCTCGGTGAGTCCTCAAAACCTCCCCTAAATGTAGGGCATTCTCTTCCTTGCACTTTGAGAAAATCAAAATTGTCATCCACAAAGACCACAACGAACTTATTCAGAAACTCCCCTACTCATCAGATCCACATAATATGCGGGTGCATTTGGCAACCCAAAAGGCATGACTAGCCGCTCAAAGAAACCATCTGGAGTCATGAAAGCGGTCTTGTCTATACTCTCCTCGACCACCCTCAACTGATGAAATCCCATGGCCAAGTCTAACTGAGAGAAAACTGATGCGCCAACAAACTGGTCAAACAAATTGTCAATCCTCGAAAGTGGATGACTATTTTTCTTGGTGAGCTTATTCAACTCTCTGAAATTTACACATAGACAAAGTGAACCGTCCGCCTTAGTAGACAAGATGACTGGAGTACCCTATTCTGATATACTTCGCCTAATAAACCCCTTCTCAAGTAGCTCCCCTGCTTGTTTGCTAAGATGCCTCCTTTCCTTAGGAGCCATGTGGCGCACATGCAATGCGACTGGCTTCGCATTATCCACCAAGTATATCTGGAAATCAATCTCACGCCTCGGAGGTAATCCCCTTACCTCCTCAAAAACATCCGGATACTCAGAGACTATAGGTACAGATCGCAAATCATTAACAGAATAACCAAGTGATTCTAGGAAACTAAGCATGAAAACCTCTTTGTCTCACATGGAATCTCGAAAGTCCTTCCTCGGTAGGTCAAAAGTCTAATGACCCTCCACTCACAGTCTCGAATGGCACCATACGTGGCTAGTCAATCCATCCCTAGAATCAGACCATAGCTCGTGAAACGAAGCACATAAGCATCGCACTCAAACTCGATGTCCAACACAGATATCCTCAAACCCTGACATATCATATACAGATAAGCCGTGCCCCTAAGGGGTTTGAGACAATAACAGGATCATAAACAATACTAGAATTAAGCTGTAGGGACTCAACCAAAGAATCAGATATAAAAGAGTGAGAAGCGCCATAATAAAAAAGAGTCCTAACTAGATGATCGGAAAGTGGAATCAAACCTTCAACATAAACTTCCCTACCTCTGTCTGATACACTGGTCTCGAGAGCATGCACCAGCCGTCCAAAAGATCCTTCCCTTTGGCCCTGTCCTTTCTTCATTGGGAACTCCTTTGTATAGTGTCCGACTTCACCACACTTGAAGTAAGCATTCTTCCTTTTTCTGCAATCTTTGACCAAATGGCCCAATCTCCCACAACAATGACACTTTTTCTTGCCTTGAGCTTTGTCGTTCTTTCCGCCCTTCTTTTATTGTTCTTTCTTGGGCCGTGCTTTCTTGTTTTGTGTCTCATCAGTCTTAGCCTCATTTTTCTCATCCTTACCATCTTCGTGCATCAATGCCATATCAATCGGTCTCTCAAAAGTAGCCTCTATCAGAATGTGAGATAATGCCAATGCTTGAAGAGGCTGATTTAATCCTCTTGCAAACCTAAAAGCTTTCTTGTGCGGGGTATTCACCAGCTCCAGACCAAACCTTGCCAACTGATTAAACTTATTGACATGCTCTTTAGCAAACATTCTTCCTTGCTTAAGTGTCAGAAACCTCTCCATCTGCTTAGTCTCTTCTGCCTGAGAAAGAAACTTTGTCTCGAATCTCTATCGGAAATCATCCCAAGTATCAAATGAACGCCCTGCTTGCGTCACTTCCCACTAGAACGATGCCTCGTCCTTAAGCTGCCAAGCAGCCAATTGTATCTTTGTGCAGTCATCAACCTCGAAAAGCCCAAACAAGTTATCTGTCTTCTTTAGCGAATTCCGTGCTTCCACAAAGTTCTCAGTTCAAGGGAATGGCTTTCCTCCCATAGCACAGAAGTCTCTGTAGATCTTAGAGAAATTATCCACTTGCGAAGGAGGAGGATTTCCGGCCGCGGCTTGAGGAGGGGCATGTCCTTGGCCTCCGGCAGGCGCCATAGCCTCAAGATATCTATAGAACCAAGCCGGTAGCTGAACGCTATCGGGAAGATTCGGTTCTCGAGACATGCTGAAAAGGAAAGGAAAAGTAATTCAAATAGAGAATCAAAGATATTTTACATGGCTTTGGGGAATATGTTTTTCAAAAACATACTTTTCTTTGAAAACACTTTCTTTTTAAAATCTTTTGAAAACAATTTTCAATATTTTTTTCCGATCTTGTAACTTTTGGCTCTGATACCAAATGTGACACCCCACATCCGTTAATGTCACACTTTATCAGAATACATTAAGTTCCGTGAAGCGTTATAGGTAAATAGAATATCACAAGACAAATATAAAATAGCAGCAAACATTTAAAACTTCATTATTTTGTACAAAAACATCATAGTCTCAAAACCAGTTACAACATCAGGCATAAAACACTGAAACCGAGTACATCCAAACAAAATATCTTTCTTATGTTGAAAACCGTCAGAGTACAGAAATGTAAAATCATAATCCCCAATAATAGCCATAATAACGTAGACAAGCAGTCAAAACAATACATCAAAGTAAATCCAAATCTAAGCAAAACCATAAGAGAGTCCTAATCAAGCTTAAGCACTCCCAACCTTAGGGGGGAAGGAAAAAGAGAAAAGGAAACAAAACGGGTCAGACAAAAAATTTGGCGAGTCCAGTGACTTTTAGCATATAAAGAAATAAAAGCATCATGACAGGCATATATACTAAATGAGAGATAACATTGTTATATAACAGGTATAAACAGGATGAACAGGATAAGTAGAGTACACATGATAATATGAATCAAGTTATGCTTCTCAGCTATATTTCTCTACATCAATATTAATATATCAGATTATGAAAGGATTAAGAGTCCCTTGATTACTTAACAGAAACAAAATGATTTCAACAGAAACATAATGGCAGGATTAGGTGTACTCTAATAACGGGTTTTACACAAACAAAAAAAAACAGGCACCTCAATAGAAATAATGGGTGTTACCCCAAACAAAAATAATAGGTACCTTAACAGAAACAGACAGGATAGATGTACCTCAATTACTACTCCCAAGTGATCGGCTCCCTAACTCATAAATATCCTGTGTCGGCCCCACGGTATGGTGGATTAGTTCCTAAAGTGGCAACCTACAGAAGGACACAGACCTATTTACCGGTGCTAAAATGGCTTATTTTCTCCTACAGACTGGACATACGCACATGACTCCGTTGGAACACGCCCATACACACTCCATTTTCAGTTGAACCTCTTACAATCAGTTCAGTATGTGTGCCCTGACCAATACCTAGTGTTGGGTACAACAATGTGTTGTATGATTTTTGTTTGATGATAACAAACATATGATATTATTATTTAAATGTGTTTGTAATTTTACTATTTTATTTTTCATTTCATAGGAATAAATATTTATTGAATAATATACTAGTGTACGCAATTGTATATTCCCACGGTTTATTTATTCAAATGAATATTTTATTTCAATATTTAAAATAGTACAACATTCAGACTCCACTATTGTATATTCACAGATATTACTTCACATGACATTGTACTCGTAAATTAATTGAATACGATAGACAAATTTGTTTGAACACAATAAAATAATATTTTATTTCAATCAAATCTGTTTATTACAAATAACAGTACAATTTTATTCACGTCTACAATCGATTTCATATACACAGATGCCTCGTTACATACATCACTAGGTATATTTTCATATACACATTCATTTACTGACACACACTGACATTGTCTTCTATCTTCTTACCTTCACAGCACTTCACAATCCGTCCTGTCACCATCTGCATACCTGTCACAAACACAAAAACACAAACGCATTAAACTGGAACAAGAATAAAATTAAATACAAGCAAATAAAAATTTATTTTTAAATTTTATTTGCCTTAGACTTACGGTGTGTTTCTCATCATTTTTCTGACTTGTTCTGATATACAAAGACAGGAAAATTATTCTCATGGCTGCATATACACACGTGTATAAATATACACGTGTGCACTGCCTTGCTAATCAAAATACAGTAGCGTGCAACTGAGGAGTATCCACGTGGACCATCTCGACTCAGTGCAACAATAACCAATATGGTCGAGGCAACACAAAAACATCAATAAATACAAGTCAATCATGGTGGAGCAAGGCGCCGAGCATATGTGAGCCAAGCTATCAAAGTGATCAAGCACAATGCCGAGCCAACATATTTGGATGATTTTCAAAAATGGTCGAGCACATTACTAGCAGCAGTACACAAAAAAATGCAACAACACACAAATGATCAATGGAATGACAAGTGCAGGCAGTCCAAGTGCAAAAGTGGTCAAGACAGACCAAGTTTCAAGTGCAACAAAATGGATATTCAAGAGATCAATTCAACAAATACAAAGAAGTATACACAGCAATGATAGCACATATATATGAAGTAGCAAGGTTATGATGGTACAGCCATGTTGGCAAACATACAAGATCGGCTCAAATACAAGTGATGGCAAGGAAAATCACAAGGAAGATCAACTTTTTTGGCAGCAGTTCAAATTACAACATGGGTGTGCATATGCATGGTGCTACATGTCATATACATGACAGATATGCATGAACCAATTTCAAGTGCAAGAGCAATGGTCAAGTGTGAAGGTGTTCTTTAATGTCAAGCATAGTATCTGTTTAAGGCGATAACAAGATTACCAAAAAGTGTTCACAAGGGTAGTATCTGTTCTTGTCTCGATCAAGCGTAGTGTCTATCCAAACTATTATCATATTCCATTCAAAATTTACCGAGAACAGTTTAACTCAGAAATGGTCAAAAGGAAATAAAATACAAAGTTCAAGTAAAACTGTTCAAGCTTATATTTACAGAAAAAATATGTACGACATCTATTTTAAGTCGATGGAGACAAATTCAAATACCAGAAAATACACAGTATTGGTATTCGACAAAATAGTTTTTCAGCAAATTCATCTCAAGTAGTTTGAAGACTAGGTCCATCTCGAAAATCATGGCAAATTTTAAACAAGAGGCAGTTCAATCTATGAATGGTGCAACAAATTTATTCATGGGATCAACACATCTCATACATGTTTCGTGCAACCTCAAATACAGCTACAAGTAAAGTAATGGTGACGCATGGGCAAACATAAGTGCTAAAATACGATGGAGCACTACATGACAAAGAAACCACATGTCAGGATGGATAAAAACTCAAGATAGTAAGCAAGTTCAAGTCAAAAAATTCAAGTTCTTTTTTTAGGAAGGTTAACAATCCAATCGAGAAATGAAAAGTTAGTTCCAGAAAAACAGTTCAATGAAGACCAATTCAAAGTTCAAAAGCTTCACGCAAATGATTTCATAAATATAGATGCGGGTTTTTTTAAGGGACAAATTCAAAGCAATAAAAACCTCACGCAAGATTCCAGAAGTTTGAAGAATTCAAACTCCACATAAACAAAGACGATTAAAATCAAGCCCCAAAATTTATGTATACCACTACCAAGTCTAATATGAAATCAGAGAACGTATTTAGAATTCTTAATCCTACAAATAACACAATCATCACAGGCAGTAAACCTATCCAAGTTCGAACAAGCTAAAAGCAAAAAATCCGAATTAAATCCATACCAAAAAGAGAGAGAGGAGATTACTTGGATCCAATTCCTCGCTCATCAACGTTAAATCGAAGAAGAGGATAGCCACTGAATAACTAGAGAATCACTTAAGAGAGCGGAAGCTTTCATATTAGAAGAGATTCGAAACCCTAGATTCAAATCGCCCTCCGCCATTTTTGTTTTCCAAAGAGACAAGAAGACTGGGCCAAAATAGAGAGGGTGAAGCAAGATAGAAAAGTGGCTGGCCAAGTTAATTAAAGGAGAAAAAGGCTTAAAGTGTTTTAAAATAAATTAAAACTAGGGTTTTTATATTTTTTTAGGGTTTTATTGTTTGTTTTTATTCGTTTCAAATTATAATCAAGATTTAGAGTTTTCCAGTTTGTCTCTAAAACTAGGGAGAGGAATTACGGGGTTTGTAATTTGGGGAAATCTGGTTTTTGGATAGAAACTAGTGCAGGGTTTTGAGCGTAGGGTTAATAACAGTTGGGAGCGAGTCACGAGTTTATAGAGGATTGTAAGCGTAGAGATTGTTTTAACTCCTAGTATAAACCTTGGGGAATGCAGCAGTAGGCAGGGTTTTGCCGAAGCTGGGTATATCTGTGTGTTATTTATTTTCCGCATTTACTCTGATTATAATATGTGATTGTTATTATTTAATTATTCAGTTAAAACTGCAATAAACCCTATTCACTCCCCTCTAAGGTTAATTTAGATCCTATAAGCGGTATCAGACCAGTATTTTTTGTTTTATTTTAACTCTAGAGTCATGAATCTGTCTGATAACGCTTTTTCTGAGGGTCAGTCCATAGTTAGGCCACCAATGTTTAATGGAACTGATTATGCCTACTGGAAAGCTAGGATGAAAATTTATTTGAGTTCAGTCGATTATGATGTGTGGGATATTATCGAAACGGGTTATAGGACTCCCACTGTTATTGTTAATGGTATTGATGTTCCAAAATCAAAAGACAGGTGGGATGCTAATGATAAAAAATTATTTTCAACTAATGTCAAAGCGATGAATGCTTTTAATCTGTGCTCTTGATAAAACTGAATTTTATTGAATTTCTCATTGTGAGGCTGCGCAGGAAATATGGCATACGTTGGAGGTCATGCATGAAGGAACATCTCAAGTGAAGGAATCTTGTCTCACTCTACTCGGCAACAAATATGAAAATTTCTCTATGCAAAAGGATGAAGGTACAAAAGGGATGTATGGACGCTTCTCATCACTCGTCTACAATGCAAAATCTCTTGGCAAAACTTATACCAAAGTGGAATTAATCAGAATTTTTTTGGGAGTGCTACCGATGAATTTTGAAGCTAAGGTGACGGTGATGCAAGAATCAAAAGATCTGAATAAAATAAGCATGGAAGAGTTAATCGGAAATTTGATCACTTACGAGATGGAGTTAAAAGCAAGAGAAGAACGAAAGAATTCTGAATTAAAGAAAAAGACGATCGCGCTAAATAATACTGTTGAAAGTGATGATGAAGATCCCGCTGAAGAGCTAGCCATGGTTTTGAGAAAGTGGGCCAAAGGAAATTACAAGACACAAAAGAAGAATTCAAAAACTAACAAGTCTGAAAGTTCAAACGATGAAGTGTTTTGCTATTATTGCAAGAAACCCGGACATATCAAACCAAATTGCCCACAGCTTAAAAATGAAAAGAAGAAGAAGTTCGGAAAAAAGAAGAAGGCTTTTGCTGCTACATGGGATGACGAGGAAGGAGAACAAGTTTCTGAAAGTGATGAAGAGGAAGCTAATTTGTGTCTTATGGCTTAATCCAATTCGGAAAGTAGTGAAGAGGATTCAAGTGAGGTATCTAATTTTACTTATAAAGATTTAATTTTAGTGTGTCACGATCTCACAAAAACTGTTGATTCTCTTGAATTAAAAGTTAAGAAATTGAAATCTGATAGGTTAAAACTAGTTCAAGAAAATACCAGTTTAGAAAGAAAACTTCAAAAAGTAAAGACTTCACCGTTTTCAGAATGAGAAAAATGTCAATTTTTGAGTAACGATCTTTTGAAATTCAAAACTGATTTTAAGTTATTTAAAAGTGAAAACGTGAATTTGAAGAACGATGATCGTAATTTTGAGAAGGAAATTGAAAAGCTTAAAGAACGTGAAAAACTTGACTTTGAAAAGCGAAAAAAATTTGGTATTGAAATTTCAAAGTCCAATGCTAAAATCAAAGCTCTTGGAAACGAAAATTTGGTTTTAAAGCAAACTGAAGCTGAAAAGAGGAAAATCTCTATTAATCGATGTTCAAATCTAATGAAAGAAAATAACGATCTTAAATCTAAAATTCAAGGGCTTGAATCAACTTTGACTAAATTTTCTAAAGGAGAGAAATCGTTGAATATGTTGTTAAAAAACCAATTTTTTGTGTAGAATAAAAAGGGACTTGGTTTTGGATTTGATCAAGTTGAAAAACAAAATCCTAGTGATTTTAAAAATCCTTTAAATGGTTTTGAAATCGGTCGAATTGAAATTTTGAAATCTAATAATTTCAAAGGGTTTTTAAATCATAAACGAAATTATAACTCATTTAAAAACAATTAATTTAAACATGTTTGGATTCCAAAAAATAACAAAATGATTTTGAATAAGTCTAAACGAATTTGGGTTCCAAAGGGTACTGTTGTGCATAGTAGTGGATTGTTATATAAGCGGGTTTGGGTACCAAAACGTGTAAACGAAGATAAGAGTGGTAAAACATTTTTTGTCAGACTGTTCAATCCTATAAACATTTAGGTACCGAGGGAGGCTAAGGAACAACTGTGCTTAAGAGAGATAAAATTCAAATTGATTCATATTATTGAATTATTTGGAGTTCCTTAGCCATGGATTCTGAGTTGGAGATTCATTGGTTCACATCGATTATGGTAAGTCAGGTATGATCTCCAAACTCATATTTTTATTTTATTTCATTTTTATTTTATTTCTTATGTTGATTTTTGATAAGGTTGCAATTTTTTAGCATATCTTGAACACAGTAAATTGGAATTTTAAAATTTATGATGTTCTTGTATGCAAATGAAATTTCACACATTTTTTGTTGTTTTGAGTTTCTTCTTATTCACTTTGGAAAATATTGAAAAATCGAACTCAATACAGCAGACTACTTGAAAGCCATGATTAACTAGTTGTGAAAATTTCATTTATTTACTTGGCTTGATTTTGAAATTATTCATTATTGATTGTTGAATTTCTTGGATTATAAAAAAATTGATTTTTTCTCAAGTGATTTCAAATAATTATCTTCAGATTTGATTGTTGAATGTTTCGTGCTCTTGTTTAAAAATTCTCCGAAAAATTCACTTGTGACTCTTGCTTTGAAAATAATTTTTTGCTGCTTTGATAAAGAAATATTTTCATTAATAATTCGTTTTAGGTGTATTGGTGATTAAATGATGAGTTGGAGAATCAGTGACTAGATTTCATTAAATTCATAGGTAATTTGAAATAAATATATAAGTGGTTTCAAAATTGTCTTGGAGCAATCAGCATTGATATTTTCAAAACCCCTCATTAAATTGAAAATTTTCAATTTTTCAATTATTTTTGATTATTTATTCATGATTGATTTGAACTGTTTTGGGACTCATCAAAATTATTAATAGATTTATGAAATCGTGATGAGTTGTGACTATGGTATAATTCATAACTAGAGGAGATGTTATTTTAAATCTCATGATGATTGGGCAGATTTAATAATATCTTTGAATTAGAGCTTATTTCACGACCATCTTCTTTGTCTATCATATTTCTGTCATTCATCATGGTTTTATTTAATCTGGAGAGTTCAAATTATTTTTGGAAGGAAAAATATCTTGGAAATAAAAATAAAAAAAGAAAAATAAATAAATAATTTATCCTTGGTATTCACTCCCATTTAAAAGTCCTCGCGGTTATGCGTGGGTGAATTACCTTAATCTCTATGTGCTTCCATTCTCACTTAAAAGACCTTTGGGTTGTGCATGGATGGAACTCATTAGAAAGGATAAAGTTAAGTTACTACTAACCCCATTTAAAAGACCTTTGGGCTATGCGTAGTTAGCAGTGCTTAACACATTTTGAGCATATTTAAAATCTTCAAATTCAAATATTCAATTTTATTGAACTCCCCTCATTCTATAAAATCCATCGTAAATGCATTCATTCTGAAAGTGAAATTTGCTTCTGATTTAAAGATTATTATGATTTTTGTTTGATTAAATGGGTTTTACGATATATATTCTCTCTCTTAATTTGAATTTATATTTATGGTTTATATTCGTCATTATTTCGATCTCTATTATTCTTTTGATGATAACAAAAGGGGGAGAATGGTCAAGATTTTGATTGATGAGTATTTAATTCAAGAATATTTTAAAATTGGAAATTAAATATCTAGAGACCGAATGGTCAATTGAATTCCATTGTTTATATTTTCCACATATATAGGGGGAGTTCAGTTGTAGGGGGAGCATACAAATAGGGGGAGTAATATATTCCATGTTCAAACACATTTAACACATTCGAAATCTTGTATATGTTTGCCATCATCAAAAGGGGAGATTGTTGGGTACAAACATGTGTTGTATAATTTATTTATTTTTGATGATAACAAACATATGATATTATTATTTAAATGTTTTTGTAATTGTACTATTTTACTTTTCATTTCATAGGAATAAATATTTATTGAATAATATATTAGTGTACACAATTGTATATTCACACGGTTTATTTATTCAAGTAAATGTTTTATTTCAATATTTAAAATAGTACAACATTCAGACTCCACTATTGTATATTCACAGATATTACTTCACATGACATTGTACTAATAAATAAATTGAACACGATGGACAAATTTGTTTGAACACAATAAAATAATATTTTATTTCAATCAAATCTGTTTATTACAAATAACAGTACAATTTTATTCACGTCTACAATCGATTTCATATACACAGATGCCTCATTACATACATAACTCAGTACATATTCATATACACATTCATTTACTGACACACACTGACATTGTCTTCTATCTTCTTGCCTTCACATCACTTCACAATCCATCCTGTCACCATCTGCATACATGTCACAAACACAAAAACACAAACGCATTAAGCTGGAACAAGAATAAAATTAAATACAAGCAAATAAAAATTTATTTTTAAATTTTATTTGCCTTAGACTTACGGTGTGTTTCTCATCATTTTTCTGACTTGGTCTGATATACAAAGACAGGAAAATTATTCTCATGGCTGCATATACACACGTGTATAAATATACACGTGTGCACTGCCTTGCTAATCAAAATACAGTAGCGTGCAACTGAGGAGTAGCCACGTGGACCATCTCGACTCAGTGCAACAATAACCAATATGGTCGAGGCAACACAAAAACATCAATAAATACAAGTCAATCATGGTGGAGCAAGGCGCCGAGCATATGTGAGCCAAGCATATCAAATTGATCAAGCACAAGGCCGAGCCAACATATTTGGATGATTTTCAAAAATGGTTGAGCACATTACTAGCAGCAGTACACAAAAACAATGCAGCAACACACAAATGATCAATGGAATGACAAGTGCAGGCAGTCCAAGTGCAAAAGTGGTCAAGACAGACCAAGTTTCAAGTGCAACAAAATTGATATTCAAGAGATCAATTCAATAATTACAAAGAAGTATACACAGCAATGATAACACATATATATGGAACAGTAAGGTTATGATGATGGTACAGCCATGTTGGCAAACATACAAGATCAGCTCAAATACAAGTGATGGCAAGGAAAATCACAAGGAAGATCAACTTTTATGGCAGCAGTTCAAATTGTAACATGGGTGTGCATATGCATGGTCCTACAGGTTATATACATGACAGATTTGCATGAACCAATTTCAAGTGCAAGAGCAAAGGTGGAGTGTGAAGGTGTTCTTTAATGTCAAGCATAGTATCTGTTTAAGGTGATAACAAGATTACCAAAAGTGTTCACAAGGGTAGTATCTGTTCTTGTCTCGATCAAGCATAGTGTCTATCCCAACTATTATCACATTCCATTCAAAATTTACTGAGAGCAGTTTAACTTAGAAATGGTCGAAAGGAAATAAAATTCAAAGTTCAAGTAAAACTGTTCAAGCTTATATTTACAGAAAAAAATATGTACGACATCTATTTTAAGTCGATGGAGACAAATTCAAAGACCAGAAAATACACAGTATTGGTATTCGACAAAACAGTTTTTTAGCAAATTCATCTCAGGCAGTTTGAAGACTAGGTCCATCTCGAAAATCATGGCAAAATTTAAACAAGAGGCAGTTCAATCTATGAATGGTGTAGAAAGTTTATTCATGGGATCAACACATCACATACATGTTTCGTGCAACCTCAAATACAGCTACAAGTAAAGCAATGGTGATGCATGGGTAAACATAAGTGCTAAAATACAATGGAGTACTACATGATAAAGAAACCACAAGTCAGGATGGACAAAAACTCAAGATAGTAAGCAAGTTCAAGTCAACAAATTCATGTTCTTTTTTCTAGGATGGTTAAAAATCCAATCGAGAAATGTATAGTTAGTTCCAAAAAAACAGTTCAATGAAGACCAATTCAAGTTCAAAAGCTTCACGCAAATGATTCCATAAAATAGATATGGTTTATTTTTAAGGGACAAATTCAAAGCGATAAAATCCTCACACAAGATTCCAGAAGTTTGAAGCAATTCAAACTCCACACAAACAAAGCCGATTAAAATCAAGCCCCAAAATTTATGTATACCACTACCAAGTCTAATATGAAATCAGAGCAAGTATTTAGGATTCTTAATCCTATAAATAACAAAATCATCACAGGAATTACATCCATAACAGAAAAAAGGAGATTACTTGGATCCAATTCCACGCTAATCAACGTTAAATCGAAGAAGAGGATAGCCACTGAATAACCAGAGAATCACTTAAGAGAGCGGCAACTTTCAGACTAGAAAAGATTCGAAAGCCTAAATTCAAATCGCCATTCGCTATTTTTGTTTTCCAGAGAGACAAGAAAATCGGGCCAAAATAGAGAGGGTGAAGCAAGATAGAAAAGTGGCTGACCAAGTTAATTAAAGGAGACAAAGGCTTAAAGTATTTTTATATAAATTAAAACTATGTTTTTTATATTTGTTTTTAGGGTTTTTATTTTTTGTTTTTATTCGTTTCAAATTGTAATCAAGATTTAGAGTTTTCTGGTTTGTCTCTAAAACTAGGGAGACGAATTATGGGGTTTGTAATTCGGGAAAATCTGGTTTCGGAGATAGAAACCAGTGCAGGGTTTTGAGCGTAGGGTTAAGAACAGTTGGGAGTGGGTGTCGCGAGTTTACAGGGGATGGTAAGTGAAGAGATTGTTTTAACTCCTAGTAGAAACCTTGGGGCATGCAGTAGTAGGCAGGTTTTTGCCGAAGCTGGGTATATCTATGTGTTATTTATTTTCCGCATTTACTCTGATTATTATATGTGATTGTTATTATTTAATTATTCAGTAAAAACTCCAATAAACCCTATTCACCCCCCTCTAGGGTTAATTTAGATCCTACACCTAGTTCAGGGTCCCCGTTTAATACCATCATGGGTTACTGACTGATATGGGTCCCACACAGCAGATGACACAAGTCAAACCCCTAACTTGCGTCTCCCAATTAACTAGGATTTTTACCGGGTTAAGCCTACATATTAACATTTTCGCCTAACCCCCACAGATTAACAGGTTAAGATTTACGGGTTAACAAGTTTAGTTAACCCCAACAGATTAAACAGGTTTACTTAACCCCAACAGATTAAACAGGTTTACATACCGCAACAGATTTCACGGTTTACATACGATTTCATTAACATGTTCCGCTTAATCTTTAAATTAAGCCTATAGATTTTATATTCCCCTAAATTCCAGTCATAATTCACAGTATAACATATACCCCAAATTTTAGTCATATTTCACAGTATAGGTTATACCCCCAAATCCCAATCATGATTCATAGTACAGGATATTCCTCCAAATAATCATTCCCAATCATTCCCAAATTATCCTGATTTCTTTCATATGCATATTTCAGCGATATTGGCCTAGGCTCGAAGGTAGCCTGGGCTATAAAAATAAAATGGGAATGAGAGAGAGAAGAATAGAAATAGGCATATAATAACAGTAACAGACATATGATAGCAGAAATAGGCATATAATAATAGTAATAGACATATGATAGCAGAAATTGGCATATAAGAACTGAACAGCAGGTCAAGTGTATAGAAGAATACATGCAATAGCAGAACTATTTAGGTATAAATCAAATTTTTAACAGGCATAGGTTCAAATCCATATTTATAAACATGTCAGGGTTACTGTTAAATTTTTATATCTAAAAGTAACATGAACTCACAGAGATTGGATCTAAAGGATAGAGAATAATATGCTGATGTTGCAGAAGAGATTCTTGTATATGTATAGGCTGGTATTGAAGAAGATAGTCCGATTCAATCCAAGCAGTGGCAACATTTCATTGTCTCCATTGTTTTAGGTGTAGAAAAACAATAGAAATGTTGTCCTATATACATCCTATTCTCAACGAACACAACCAACAATTTCGTCCAGATTTAGAAAAATGTATCGTGCTAGATTGGGGATAGGTCGACCCAACTCCGTCTGGGTCAACCCAAGGCCACGGGTCGACCCAACCCAGGCATGGGTCGCCCCATCTCGGTTTGGATCTCACCTACTTTTCCCGCTTACTTTTTTGAACAGTTTTTAATTTCTGGTTTGAATTATATATACATAAGTCTATTATATGTATTAAAACTTCTAAACTTCATATCTTTCTCATACGATGTCCGTTTTATGCAAAATCGGAGTTTATCTTAAGCGGAATTCTGAGACAAACGCAATGGCACAGTCGGTTTTACTTTATTCCCATTATTTAATTAACTTTTTAGTTTATCGTTATAATGTCCTTAAAAATTAAGGGGTGTTTTACTCAACAAGATGGTCACAAGCATTTGAATCTAAGAAGCTCATAACAAGCAAAATGATCAGTCGAAAAGAAAGTACTTACACTAATAGAAGAACCTTAAAATTGCTAAAAAAAATAGGATTGTTTGTTATGCTAAAGAGGTTCGAGAATCTCTAACATTTTATTATCATTCATTATTCCTATTTTAAAAGCTTTAGGGAAGAAGATCATCAGTATCTGAACTTGTCACAAATATATTTGTAAATCAAATTGGGTAATAAAGCCAAGTGCATAACTTTTAGAGTGGATATAGGGATCTCAATCCCGAACCACTATAGATCCCGTGTCACTATTACCACTTGACATTTATTTCCAACATAGTTTCAATTGATTTTCAATTTTCCTTTCGGTTTTAACTCTAAAAATCTTGGGGGGTTAATCAGGCAAAAATCTATCTAACATTTTTATGCTAAAAAGGGCCTCCACAAACCTTTCTTCCTTCAAATTTGTTAAATTCTACAATTAAAAAGTTTCAATCAAACATGAAGTAAAAAACCCTCCTCTCGAAAGACTCCTTGTTTCCCTATCCGAGATGAAGTAACCAAAGAATTGCTTGTGCTTGATGGAAATTGGGCAAACCAAGAAAATCAAGCTGTTATTGAACAAGTTGTTGCTCCAATCTTTATTGAAATCGAATTTCGACAAAATTTACTAAATCTCGTTTTCAACATGGTAAAACAATCAGATAATTATTAAGCCAAAGTTATAAATATTTTTATTGAAATAGAGAGAAAAATTACGCTTATACTTGCAGAAGATAAGAACCCTTTTGACCTTTGCCAAAACCTTGAAATTTAAAAAATGACTATTTAAACTTTAGAAACTAAGTTCATGATTACCAAAGAAGCGGCTAAAAAGGCGAAATTACAAATGAAACAAGTGCAATATCTTCTAAGAGATCCTTAGCTCTAAGTTCTAAAAGGGTAAACTTTGGAAGGCGTAAAATGGGCACGAAATTCAAAATATGGAAGTTGAAACCCCTAAGACTCGGTGGAGATCCAAGAACGGAAGACATGCTACTAAAATTATCGAAACAAGTATGGAAGCTATAAGAGGATCTTTCTATCTTGATTACAATTGCTCCTGTTACTCTGAATCTCACTTTGATCTTGGTAAAAATGGAGAGAGTTTGATCAAGAATAAAATAGGAGAAGAATTGACTAGATTCAATTTGCCAATCAGTGAAATATGGTTATAGATTTCGTAATTCTTTAGAAAGAAGAGAAAGGAGTGAAGAATTATGAAGAAGTTAAAAATTCATTTCTAGGAGAAGGATATATACAGATGTGAAGAGAAATGACTCTTAGAGAAATTAAGGTTACCATGAATAGACACTTTCTTTCAAAATTGAATTTTAAAAAAACCTAGCAATGTCGACATACATGGGAGGCAATGTCAACATATCCTAGTTCAAAATGAAAACCCGCTTGCTTTGAAAATATGAACATATTTATAATTTTTAAAACTTTGTGAAACTATTTAAAAATAGTAAATATATACTTTAACATAGTAAATCTTACGAAAATTTGTTTAAAACATTTTAATACAAATTTAATATACATACATATATATATATATATATTATAAAAACGCATAATAAAATGTATTAAACTTAAAATATAATATTATAGTACTATTAAATTATTAAGTTTAAAATCAAAATTTTAAGTAAAACCAAATAGTAAAGAATAATATTGAAATCAAAGTATAAGCAAATAAAGTAAAGTGTAGATGTAAAAATCGAAGTAAATATTTTTGAAATCAAAGTACAGTAATTTAAGTATAAATGTAAAAGTCTAAATACGACAGCTAAAGTTAATATTTATAAGTATAAAAGTATAATATCAAAATATGTGAAATTATCGGGATCGGTTTTGGGGCAAACACCCGTCAATGGCGACGTAGCATTCATTTTTCTTCTTCTATATTTATTCATCTTCCTCATCGTTCCAACTCTTTCCCCCTCCGGACTTCCGATCCAAACTTTCTTCTTCTCTACTGCACTGCTATGCTTTTCCGGTTGGGTTAGCCTTCCCCCAACTATTTTCAAGTTTAATTTTCAGACCTTAACTTCAGATCTGAAGCCTATACTCCTCTAACCCTATTGCTCCTCATATCCCTGCCCGCTTATCACTTCCTTGTTCCCAATATCCTACGACATCCCTTCGTATCTCAGTGTGGTGTCCTACCCAATTATTGCTACACCTGGGTCATAATCTATGTGTTTATAGTTTTCGCATCCTCCCTTCTCCTTATCCTATAATGTGATGTGCTACTATTCCAAGCAAGTATGAACTCACCCATTGCTTGGTGGATTTATGTCCAACTCAGTCTGACCTTGGTTAGGAGGTGAGGGTAGGAAGGTGTATGATGGGATTGAACCATATGGGTTTCGATCTTAGTGCAACATGCTTGTTGTGGTGTGGATCAGCTTGTTACTTTCATCGAAGTCATGAATCTTTTGTGGAGTATTTTTGTTTGCAGTCAACCTTGTTCTATAATCAGTCTCACGACTTCTCAGACCCTCAGATATGGTATTCTCTGCTTTCGTCACTTATATTTACCAAGTTGCCTTGGGGTGATGTAACGTCCCGTATTTTTACAGTATAATAATTAATTTATTTAATTATTTAAAAAGTGATTTAAGGATTTAAATGGTTGTGTAATTAAATAATATTTAATTAATATAAATTATAGAATAATATATTTATTTTTGAAATAATCGAAAATATTGGAATTCACAATATTGTGTGAATTGGATTTTTATATGATATAATATAGTTTAGATTTGAATTATATTAACGAATATATTTTATTAACGATGGTTGAATGTATAAATTATATTATAATTATAATCGAGCTCGAAATGGCGCGGTAATTCGTTATTTGGCGATTCAAACTTTAAACGAATATACATAATCCGTTTTAAGCCGGATTTCTGTGGAACAAGAAACGTTCGAAGCTGTGAAGTATATTTTTCTAATGGAAGAGAAAAATCGAGATTTCATCGTGTAGATTTTGAGTTATGTTCAAATCAAATTTTTGAAAAGTCGCTATGAAATTCCTTTATAATTTATAGCGATTTATTTATATTATAAATGGATTTTCAATATAAATCGAATATCGATTCAGCCGGGATTTGAATATCAAGTTATAAATCCAATTGGAGCTATATGATATTCTATTGTGAATATATACGATAATATAAATTTATTTATATTTAATTTAATTATTTTTAAATATATTAATATTTAAATGGGTTTATTTAGAGCTTTAAAAATAGCCGTTCTTGCAAATGAACTCCGTTTTCGATGAAATCAATTTTGTTGGATCCGGAATATTAAATTATTGTTATATTTCAATTTTCGTGATTTTTGAAGTCAGTATGTGGCCGTATGGGATTTTAATGTGAAAAGCAGACAATAATTTGAATTTAAAAATACGCTGTGTGAGCAAACGAAGTCGGAATTCGATGAAACCAGTTTCGTTGGGTCCGTAATGTCGAGTTGGAGCTGCATGTCCATTTTCGTCGGAATTGGATATTGTATGTGATCATACAGATTTTTAAAGGACAAATACATATAACGATTGATTAAAACTGAATATATTAATCAATAAAATATATTAAAAATTATCTATAAATAGTCCTCACATTTTTCTAACCCTTACATTTCTCTCTCGAAGTCAACAGACAAGCGCCGCCAACATATTTCTTCCTACAGCTAAATCCTTAGCTTTAGAAATTCATGGAAAATCAAATAAAAACACAAAAATCATGTTATGTATGTTTTTGGATCCTCCAACACATAATCTTCAACCCAGCGTATTTAAAACTTGGTGCGATCCATTTTTGGTGGATGCTCGTCGCATGAGCAGCAGTTAGGGTTCAGATTCACGTTGCTTTGAGGAATCAATTCAAGGATTTGATGTTGATTATGGGTTAAGGAGATCAAGACACAAGTATTGGCAAATTTTGGATGGATTCTGGGGCGAAAAGTGTCGATGTGTGTATACAGTACACCGTGAATGACTGTAAGACGGGATTGGAAGTAGGTGATCGGAAGGCACGTGTTTGGTCGGAGGATGTGGAGTTTGAAATGGGGAGGGAAGCGGTGATCTCGGCTCAGGGTTTAGAGACTTGTAGAGGGAGAACGGGTGGTTTAAATCGCATGGCAATGGTGAAAATTCACAACAGCAAGCCCTTGTTTTGGCCGTGAGGAAGATAACACTATTCATGGCGGTTATGGGCCGAAGTTAACGGGAATGGCCCAATATAAATAAAATGACTTGAAATAGTTTAATTTATATAATATATAAACTAGTTGATTTAATATCATATTCATGCGGTATCGGAATTTAGTGAAACAAGATCCGTTGGGATCATATGGATGGTGGCTACACAATGGAACTGATTAGGAGTGAATTGAAGCTCGTTACAATTTATAGCGAAATAAATTGTATGATCTGAATCAAATATAGTTTATCGTTATTTAACGATAACCGTCCAATGTGAGTAAATCTCACTAACTCTAATCGGTTATATTTTTATAATGTATTTTTAAAAATGTTTAAATGTTGGTTGATTGCTGTGTGTTGATTGTTTGAATGAATTGCTAATTAATTGGTTGAAGATATAAATATAGTTATATATATATAAATCATTGGTCAAATGTTGATTCTGTTTATCAGAATATTTCATATTGAAATGAAATCGATGTTATCTATGTTGTTTAACATCTGTGGATGCAGGGAAACAGGTTGGAGGGATCCAACTAGATTCCTCAATATTTATAATACTGTTTGTTTTCATATATTGTGGTATATGATGTGATATATAATCTGTGATTGATCATGATGACACTGGTCATGTTATTTGGTATTTAAAATACCATAAGAAATATTGGAATGTATAGAAGGAAATTTTCAACGTATATATTGAAAATAAAATATTTATAAATGTATAAATAGAATTATAAAAAGGGTAATATTTGGGAAACAAATATTGGAAAATATAATAAAGGATTATTTATTTAGAAAATAAATAGAAGTACAAAAGGAATATTTATTTAGAAAATAAATAGAATTATAAAAAGAAATTGACGAGATATAAAAGAATTATGAGAAGATTGTTTAAAGTGGATATTAAATAGAAATCTGTTTTAACAAATATATCGAGAAGATTAATTTATAAATAATGTTTTATAAATATAATAATATATTTATCATTTGATAAATGGAATATATATAAGTCTGAACTTAGATAGAGAAGTAGAAATCGGTTTTAACACCGATATTTTTAATAGAATTTGAACATAGCATTTATAAAGGGGATTTTAAATGAGATTTAAGTGTTGGAAGTAAAAAGGGGATTCTGTATGAAATATTCTAAATAAAAGTATAAATAGAATTGGGATTGGAATATTACCTTTAAATACGAAATCAAACTGAACTGATATATGTATAAGAAATATTTTTCACATTCGATGTGAATAATGGATTAAAATAGTTATTTTATAAATTAATTATTTATAAAGAAAATTGGGTTTTGAAATAGGAATTTAAAATGGGAATTTGAATAAGATTGGAAATAAGAGTTAATCGATTAGAGTTAATTGAATATTAGTGATTCGAATTAGAATTAATCGAATAGAGTTAATCGAATTAGAGTTAATCGAATATTAGTTATTCGAAAGAAGTTAATCAAATTAGTTATTCGAAAGGAGTTAATTGAATAAGTTATTCGAAATAGAGTTAAATCGAATATAGTTTATTCGAAAGAGAATTATACATTGGGATTCGATTATATCAAATGTAGGAAGGTACTAATTACTTTTCGATACTTAAATCAAGATTTATTTATTTAATAAATAAATTATTATTATTATTCAAATAAAGAAATAAAAGTTAAATTTTAAAGTTAGATATTTCGGAAGTAAGGTTTATAACGTTTTAGTTATAAATAATATTTTATAAAAGAAATGGAATCATAAAAGGTAAATCCGAGAATTTGTGTAAGCAATGAGTGTAAAGGTTGGAGTGGTGAACTTTATCTATTGCAAGGTTAATAACGTTGTTCGGTTAAGGTCTGAGAGGTAATTATACCCCAACTTGATTGACTTCGTAATTAACTAAGGAATAGTTGAGGTTCAATGGCAAAGATTGATTAAAGGTACCGTTAAGTGATAACCGATTAATGGATTGAGTAGTAGTAATAATGTTTATACAACGTTCATTTGAAATCCAGATAAAAGAGGTTTGGAAACGTTTTCCAAATATAATCAGAGATGTTTTCTAAGCACAAAAATGATTTGTTTTGTTGATAAGAAATACTGAAATGATAAGTGATGCGTGAATAAGGAATGGAAATGTTTTCCAATGATTAATAACGTATATTTTCTAAATTTAGAAAATAAGAATTTATGGAGATACGGAATTGGGTAACTGAATAAATTAATAATAAATTAATTTAAAAAGAGAAAAAGTTGATTGATGATTGATCGGTAATATTTCCATTTGGAAATACGACCGTTGTTGTACACGTGTTTTTCTTTGATAGTTAAATCACTGACTATCAAAGTTTTTGACCATTTTTCTTGTTGTCAATGCGGAGAGACCGGGATCAGATTTATTATCTGAAAACCACTCTGTATGGGCACTAGCGCTGCGAATAAAATATGATGAAGATAATTGAACACGGAGTTTATGCAAGGGTCGTTCTGTCAAATCCTAGGTAGAAATTGCCTAAGATGGATTTACAGAATAGTGCTTATGGTTTGTCCAGTCCTAGGACAACCAGTATGGAAGAATGTCTGACATAGTATATTTAATTGATCGCGTAAGTTGATCTCTTCAAACGTATTTACGTTTGGTGGCGGAGGAATTCGTTTCTCTTAGCTGTATACCCGTGGCATTTTTAGGGAAATCAATTTGTGATTTGGAGGGTATGACGATATGACATTCAAAGTGAATAAAAGTGTGATCTGTCAGAGATAAGCGTGGCCTATAGCCTCACAACCAGAAAACGGTATAAAATCGGGTAGGTCGCATGGCTAAGTGGTTAGCTGCCAAGTAGGGTGTATTGTCACCTGATCAAGAGTTTCAATTACTTCTTTAATCTATTTCGATGCTGTCCCTTTCGGGAAACGGTTGCTAATCCTGACCATTGGTGATAATACATTCGGTACACTTAAGCGAAATGAGTGATCAATCATGTTTAGCCTGGGTTACAAGATGTTCTTGTTGAACCCGGTGGATTCCTCTCTAGAAATACACTGTCAGAAGGTAGTCCCGTACCTTGCCAGTTGGAATTCATTAACCAATAAGTGCCCACGGTTTTTGATTATATATTATGTATGTGGAACGTGAGATGAAAGCGTTCTACTTGATGATTATTATATTGTGGTTGATAGATACTATTATAATATCCAAAGAGTTTTGATATAAAGATGATCATTTCTTTCAAAAGGGTTTTTAAATGATTGAATCAAGTTTTTTTGATTCTCATAAGGGAAAAACCCGTTCCGTGTTATATGGCGTGGTCTTATGAGATATCGTTTATTTTATCAAACTGTTTTAAATTGTGTTACTCACTTCAGTCCCATGATGGACCCGGAGTTTATTTTGTTTTGTTTTACCCTAAACTCTTGGGTGCCCAATTTTGTACGGGCAGTCAAGTAGTCGGGATATTACAGATATTCTGAGAGCTTGGAGCAGGAGGATTCAGGATTATAGCTATTGTTATTTCCGTTGTGTTGTAGGTGTTGTACTCGGATAATGTTACTGTATACATATACTGATTTTATTTCAAAGTTATGTATCTATTATATATTGTTCGTTCCGCTGTGAGATTCGTGTTTACTCTGATGTTGTATGTTCTTCTTCTTCTATCTAGGTTTCTATCTTATCTACTCTCACCCTCTAATTTCTTTCATGGACTATCCAGTGTTTTCTGTTCTTGGATGTTCGACATGGTGTTGTATGCCGATATCCAGGGTCGCGAAAACCCGGGTGTTACAGGTGAGTTGGACTTTCTATATCTTGGTGAGCTTAAGGAGTGACTATTTTGATTATTGAATCTTTTATGAAGCGTGTGTTAGGGCTTCTTGTTGTTCTTAGTTTGGTTATGTAGCTCGGATTTTATCTTGGAGATTTGTGTTGATGGTGTGTTGGTTAGGTGTGCAGGTTGAAATGAGTTGTTGGGTTGTGTTTCTCAATAGGGTTTTAGGGAGTTATGATGTTCTTATTTTGATTAAGTTCCTACCAGTGGTTGATAAACTTTCTCACACTTGCTGATGTTATTTTCTTGGTGGTGTTTTGCTATTCTTATTATGTATTTGTCCCCTTTCTCAGCAGCACGCATGAAGCTGAGATCAGATCGCTATTGGTTAGGTGGCATTTACAATGCTTATGTTGTTCATCATCATCCAACGTCGTTCCATTACTACCTGACTTGTGTTGGAATTGGTCTTTCTGTCCTTTTTAGCTACTTGCCAGGCTGTTTGTGATGCTTTGTGCACTAAGGTCCCTTGTACTCTCTTAGTACTTTTGTTGGGTTTGAGGTATTCTAGGATGTTAGGTTGTTGTTGCATACTTTGTCTCTATGTACTCCATTTATTTTTGCTATTGGCAGTAACATGATAATGTACCCCTACATGGAGATGATAACTTGTGGTCTAGTCGCATAGGCTATCTCACGTAATATAAACTTGTATAGTGTCAATGGGCGAACCACTTTAAACTCTGATAGTGGTGGATGGTAAACCTTTAAAACCGATAGTAGTAAGATAGTCTTTCTAACTCCTGCTACAATGTTCTTGTTATTTGTTATAATAAAAAGTGTTTGCGATCACTTTAAAAACCAGTCGGCACTGCCAAAAAAAGTTAAAGTATAAATATTGAAACCTAATAGGTATTTATAGATGTATAAGTATTTCAAAGTAAAATTATATAAAAACTTAAAATTTCTTAGAAAATCATTTTCAAAGCAAAAATTATTTGATTTTTTTTTTGTAAAGAAAGTTGATTACTTTTGAACTTTTTCAAATCTTTTAAATATCTGAAAAAAAACTTTTCTATATATGGAATATGAAAAAAAATCATTAACTTATGCGTTTATTTAACTCCTCAAGATCAGTTAGAACTAGTAGCTATTTTATGTCAAATATTAACTTATCTGACTGCTAGTTTAGTTCTAAGTATTATGTATTATTTTAACTATTTCCCTAATAGAAAAAAAATTTCTACTTCTACTGGGAAAAGAAATAAAATGTAATTATAATGAATATTAAAACTGTTTTATTATATGTCTATCTCAAGATCATATGAAATTTGTTTTGTCTACTAATTATTATTCTATATGTAAATTATGTACATAACAAACGACAAATATTAATATAATTATTATATATATACTATATAATTAGAATAGTTAATTAAATTACGCAAACAATATACATTAAAAAGTAGGTTAAAAACAAGACTTTTAGAAAATAAGTCTTTAAATTTCTAATTTAATTTATTAAATTTAGCAATCTTCGATCATATAATATTAGAATATTAGATCAAAATTTTCTTTTTTTCATTTATTTTAAGTTAACGATACCAACTCCAATATGAAACTACAATTAACTATCTAATTCGATGCCTTAATCACCCACAAAATTTTTGTGTGTTTCCATTACATTAACTATATCCATTTTTTGTTTTTATGTACAACATTAAATTATAAGCATTTATTAAGATTTAGGTTTTATGATTTATACTAATGAAGATTATAGATGGTTAATATCAGAATTTTAATTTATATGTTTAAGGGGGGGCTAATTTATTTTGTCCTCCCCATAACAATTATACAATAAATAAAAAATGGTCCTCCCCTTAACCAAATGTGGAGTCCCTTTAACAATCCCCAAAAAAAAAAAAAAATTAATTACTAACTACTATTACAAGTATAATAATTAATAAAGGACTTTATATGCACATGCATTGCATATGCCCAAAAATATCATTATAATAATGTTTTTTTGTTGGAATAGAATTTATAAACTTAATTACATTTAAAATTTTCCATCTTGTAATAAATATTAGTATTTTTTTGTAAGAGTAAAAGATTGTATATTCGAACTATTAATGAAGAATAATCACAAACGATGTATTTTGTCCAGAATAACTAGAAATATTAGTACTTACCCCACATAGATATGTTTTCCCAACTAAAATACTGAATAGCTTGATCTAGAAATGACAATTTAACCATTTTGCCAATGTCATTTTTAAGTTATGTTATACTCAAGGCGTTGTACGATAGGTCCATATTCTAAATTAAAATAAGGCATTTTTTCAATATACACTAATTTTTAAAACTTATTAAACTAATAACAAACATAATCTGCTTTGACCAACATAGTGCTGACTACTGAGTTGGCAAGAACAGACTGGTTTTACTTGAAATTATGCTTATTTATCCTTTTTGTATAGTTGCGGAGTACACTGCATCATGACTGGAAATAGCGTTATATCAGTTATGTAAACTTATAAAACCTTAAACTGCCTTCTCCCTTAAGCTTGAACAACTTTGCCTAACTTATTTGATGAGTTTTTCCCTACCGAGAAGGCGTTGAGTTGCCTATAAGGAAGCAACACAAGCCACTGCAAGCTACACTGAGAGGCCCAAGCAAATGGCATTGTGTTGTGAGGCAGCACCGTCAACGGTGCTGCGAGGCAGCACCGCCAAGGTTGCTGCTACCCTTTAAAAAGTAGGAATCTTATCCGCAGATCGTCAAGAAATATTTATAGTCATAAACAACATAATGCATGGATTATCAAGATGGGAATAATGTCATTTCTTTATGTTCTAATATCAGAGGATTATTGAAATTGACAAAGGAAGGATCCACCTACCAAGGTTTTGTCAGTTTTGATTTTACTATTAGGGTTGATTATCGATCTCTTTATGTGTCATAGAATATTTGAAGAATATAGGCAAGTTGTTTGGAAGTTTGTATATGAGCATGCAGATTGGAAGGGAATCTAGAAAAAATATTTGCCCTTATATAAAATGTAGGAATCTTATCCACCAATTGCTAAGGGATGTTGTATCACACTTGGTTTGTTTTGGAATTGACCCGATATATGATGTATGGATTTTTCACAGGGAGGCACGCCCTTTAGAAAGTGAAGGAGATGAAGTGACAAATACATATAGAATGTACTTAGAGACACAAGTATGTAATGACGAGATGGAAGATCATGCTAATGTAAAACATGGGGTGGAGTCTAATGTAAGACATGGTGTGGAGTTTAATGTAAGACATGGGGTGGAGATTAAGGAAGATATAGACAATTCTGATATTCCTTTGTACCCTGGTTGTGCAAGCCAGACAAAGTTGTCGGCTATAATACATCTTTACAAGCATAAAGCTCAAAATGGTGTATCTGACACAGCATTTACATAACTTCTTAAACTTCTAAAAGATATGATGCCTATGGAAAACACGCTTCCTAATTCGACGTATTCAACAAAGAAGATGCTGAAATCATTTGGTTTAGGCTATAAACAAATACGTGCATGTGTAAACGATTGTTGTCTTTTTAGGAAAGAGCTCACATATAGTGATTTTTGTCCTAAATGTGGAAAATCTCGTGGAAAAAAACAAGACAAAGGAAGATGGAAAGCTAACCAAAGTAGCTGCAAAGGTCTTGAGATACTTTAAAATAATACCAAGACTAAAAAGCATGTTTATGTCCGTAGAAACATCAGAGCAATTAAGATGGCATAACAATCATAAGAGTGAAGATGGTAAAAATACGTTATCCAGTGGATTCTTCTCAGTGGGCTACAATTGATAGGACATATCCTTCCTTTGCATTCGATCCACGAAATTAAAGGCTTGGTCTTGTAAATGATGGCTTTAATCCTTTTGGGGATTGGAACAATAAATATAGTTATTGGCCAGTATTTCCTGTTGCGTACAACTTTGCTCCGTGGCTTTGTATGCACAAAGATAATATGATGTCATCTTTATTAATTCTTCGGCCACGACAACCCGAGAAGATATTGAGCATATCTACAACCACTTATTGAAGATTTGAAGAAATTATGGAATAAAGAGGTAAAGGCATATGATGCATACACTCGCAATGAATTTAGATTAAGTGCAATTCTAATGTGGACGTTAAGTGATTTTCCAGCTTATGGAAATATAGCAGGTTGCACCATAAAGGATAAGAGGGCTTGTTCTGATTGTGATGTTAGTACATGATCAATATGGTTACCATTTAATAAGAAGTGTGCCTATTTATGCCATAGGCGATTCCTTGATCCTAATCATGAATATCGCCAACGAAAAAGCTTGCTTGATGGAACCACAGAGAAAGACGAAGGCCACCAATACAAACCGGTGATCAAGTCTTTGATATTGTTAAATATATTTGCAATGATTAGGGGAAAAATCAAGGAGGAAGAAAAAGATAGAGAAAAACAAAAAGAAAAAAGAAAAAGAAAAAGGGGAGATGAGGAGAAAAAGGGAAGTCAAATATGGAAAAGGAAGTCTATTTTCTTTGATTTGCCTTATTGGCAGGTAAAACTTAAGTAGCAACAAAATTGTTTCTTTTCTATCTACGTAATCAATACTTTATTACTAATTTTGTATAGCCTATATTTTCATAGGTACTTCCTTTTGTGTCACAATCTAGACGTAGTGCATGTTGAAAAAATATTGGTGAAAGTGTTCTTGGTACGTTACTTGATATTAAAGGAAAATCAAAAGATGCCATTACTCTCGCAAAGATCTAGAAGCACTGGGTATTAGGAAAAAGTTACATCATATAGACATAGGAAGCAAATCATTACTTCCAGCTGCTCCATGCATCTTAACTGATCTAGAAAAGGAGATATTTTACAATAGACTGAGGAATTTGAAAGTGTCTGATGGGTATAGCTCAAATACAAGAAAATATTTTGCAAAAGAAAACAAAATTTCAAGTCTGAAGTCCCATGATTATCATGTGTTAATGCAACAATTGTTGTTTGTATCACTGAAAGGACTTCTGTTGGAGAATGGAGTTTTGATGACAACAACCTTATTTCAATTATCATTGATTATACAATACATACTAACATTTCTATCTAGAATATATAGACATATATATGTAGGATTTGTATACATGATTTAAGTACTGAAGACTGTATAGTTCTAGAGTTTCAAGAGATTCAGAATTCAAGATAGATTCAAGACTCATGAGTTACCAAGCTATCAAGATTTCAAGAGTTCAAGAGCTCAAGATAAATATAGTAATAGAGTCTAGTTTATGTAAGACTCTGAATAGCACTCCAGGTTCAAATTCTGTTTTTCAAACTTCAAATTCTCCTTTTCCAATTTCAAATTTCAAAATTCTGATTTTCACATTTCAAAATTCTAATTTTCAAATTTCAAGTTCTAAATTATTTTAATTATGATTTAAAACATATAAGTTTAAAGTTTTAATTATAATATATACGATTATATAAGTTTATATAGTTATATAGTTTTAGTTTTAAATCTTATAACTTTATAAGTATGTATATGATTTCATATGATTTTACACTTTAGAATATTAATTTATATTATCAAGTTTTGATTAAAGAATTTCAAACTTATGAATTCAAATATATTTTCTAATTTATAAGTATTCTTATTTTTATAGTTTTATTAAACATATTTTACTAAGTTTATATTTGATTCTTCGTATAACCTTCTGTTTATATATAGTTTATAAATATCTCTTTATAAATTCCTATATATATGTTTATAATTATATTATATATGTTTATAATTATATTATGTATAGTTTTCATATCACATATATATTAAGTATTTAATCATATGTTTAAATAATATTTTCTTATGTTTTTATACTTGAAAAATAATGTTTTAGCAACCAGTTTTGTATCAGGAATTTCCAGAATTTAAATATTGATTTAAATACTTAAAAAATACTTTAAAAATCATTAAAATGATAAATATATCGACATACAAAAAAGGGTATGTCGACATATAACTATCAGAAATTTAAATTTGAAAGGAAGTGTCTTTTCACCATTTGTAACGCTCCAGAAACTTTGCAACTGTTCGCACACTACAAAAAGGGCTTGAGTTCGAATTTTTAATCATCTCTTCTTCTCCTCTTTCTTTATACTACTATTCTTAATCATTTTTATGATTTATACACTTATACTCTACCTAATTCAATTTTGTTTTGATCAAACTTCTTTTCTTTACACTCTCTAATCTCTACTCTCTGAATCAAGTGCTATAGAAGAGTTATAGGGCTGTTTGTAATTGCTTGGGTGGTATTTGGGGTTAAGTGGTTTTATCCCTTGTAGCCGTGAAATCAAGGTCGGAATCGGTGGTATCCCTTGTAGTCGTGGAATCAAGGACAGAATCAGTGGTATTCCTTGTAGTCGTGAAATCAAGGAGGTTGTAATTGACTATTGATATAGTAACAAAACTCTGCGCAATCCAGCGTTGCGTGGGACTAGACGTAGGAGCAATCCAAAAGAGTATAAAATCTGATGTATTCTTTCCTATTCTGCATTTTTATTTCTGTTTATTTTGCATCTGTGTTTGATTCTGTGTCTGTGATTGTTTCTGTGGTGTTTGATTCATATTGTTTATCACATAAGTTTTAGATTTTGTCTAAATTCTCAAAATGTAACACCCCGTACTTTCTATTAACGTTATAATAATGAATTCTATAATACTTAATTTAAAATGTGAGAATTAAGGGAAACGGGTTACGCCATTGTGTTCGTCTCGGAATTCTGGTTGAGATAGAGTCCGAGTTTGTGCGAATTGGACTTTATATGAAGAAGTTATGGCTGCCGGAAGTTTCCAGAGATTTCAAATAAATTCAAAACAGTTCGAAAACGAGTTCAAAAATCAAACAGAAGCCAGAAGCGGGCTGGGCAGGAAAATTACCGCCCAGGCAGGTCGACCAGGGGGTCGACCCTAGTGTCGACCTCCTCCATTGAGGTCGACCTGGGGGTCGACCTTAGGGTCGACCTAGGGGTCGAACTGGCCCCAGGCCAGATTTGAAATTTGAACATTTGCTGACTCGCTACTGAGTCACTAGGGTTTCTGGATGGACCAGATTAGGTCTGAGTGGCTGTGATTAATCCTAGGTTTATCTGACGGCTATAATCAAACTGAAATTCTAAATAAACAACTCAATGCCTAACCAGAAAACACACAGAAAAATAAACCTAGAACTGAAATGCCGTCAGTAGAAGACTTCGAGTAGCCGTCACCATTTCCAATTCAAAGACAAGTTGAAAGTTTACATCTAAAATCAAATTAAAGCGAGTCTAATTCAATGATCTTCTTCAAAGGCGCGCATCTCCAATTTCAGATTTTAGATTTCAGAAAGCAAGAATTTCTTTTAGTTTGTAAGTTAGTTGTTACGCAGATTTAAACATTCCTTTCGATTGAATCATGACATGTTGTAATTGGAATATAGTACGATGCTTATGTATGAGATTTGATTCTCATTTATCTTAAAATATCGTTGAAAATAATCTTGTTTATATGTTTGTGGCGATGAACATGTTGTATATTTCATGTCTATATGCTTATGGCGATGAACATGTTGTATATTCCATGTCTATAAGCTTGGATGATGTACAACATCATATGTTATTACGATTAAGTAAAGAACTTATTATGCCAACAAAATGGTAAAACATGTCATGTTGTAATTTGATGGTTATTTGCAAGTTTAGGATCTAAATCACATGTTTACATGTTAGATGTACATTTACGAATATTTAGAACTATGTCAAGTTGAATCTATTTATGTTGTAAAAGTGGAATTGTAGTCCTCTTATGTTGTTAACATCATGCTAAATTATGATAAGAAAATGGTTATGATAGCTTTCTTATGTTTTGACATACATAAGATTATATGCCAAGTTATGGGTTGAAACTATGATTATATGTTAAACTTTCATGCTAGACCTTTGTCAAGTTTACATGACCATTAGATTCAACTTAGTCATGAGTTCACCTTTAGCCAAGTGATTAAAGTTAAGTGACATGCATCAATGCCAAGTTACATGTGAAAAGTTAAATCTATGCTATTGTATGATCATTTCATGTTCCCTGTTTATTACCCCTTTTTGTTTATGGGTTTGGGCTAATTTTTCTAGCCCAACATCTTATGTGATTCAAGCATACGTTCCACGGGGGTAGCGATGGGAAATATGAAAAATCGTGGCACAGATTTGTTCATTTAATGGTATGTTTGATATACCATTTATGTTGAGCATAATCAAAGGATAATTATGCCGTGATTAAAATTAAATGTAATTTACATAAAGAAATTTGACATATATAGAAAAATATGAACTTAGAAAAGATGAATATGCCTAACCTGAGGTTAGACTGAGTTGTGGTGTAAATCTGCCCGAAACCGACCGGCATATCCAGTGACCACAACAAGACATGTCTAATGTGGGTGGTTAGTGCATCAAGCCCAAAATGAACCCGCGGTTAGACTGAGTTGTGGTGTAAATCTGCCCGGAACCGACCGGCATATCCAGTGACCACAACAAGACCTGTCTAATGTGAGTGGTTGTGCTTTAATAAATTAAAGCTAAGTCAGGACTGGTAGGGTTAGGTAAATTAGGAAAACAATTAACCGATTCAACATGTTAACTAAAACGAATGGACTGGGTTAGGTAAACTTGGACACTTAACCAAATAAACATGTTGATTAGAAAATCGTAGTAACGAGGACCCATTTCAGCAGTAACCCACATAGATGTATCATGGTACCCTGAACTAGGCAGGGTGGGGCACGATTACTGAGCTGAACTATAAGCGGTCAAAACGTCGGCGGTTGGTGGGCCAGTGTAGGTTCCGACGGAGTATGAGCATGCACGTACTCCGAAGTGGAAAAATTAGGCACTGGGCATCAATAGTGTACACTGTGCATCTTGAATCATGTCGGGTTGCCACCAGAGGGACTGATACACCCCATGTTGGGACCAGCACAGGTGACTACAATCAAGCGGGGCCGAAGGACACAGGACTTGAATACATGCGAGTAGGAGCCGATCACTAAGGGGGTCGTTTGTTGTAAACACATGGGTTGGTTGAACCAATGGTTAAGTAGGTGCAGAGACTATAGTAATGGGTGCGATCACACGTCCCTCTTATCTTGTATTAGGGCATTGTCCTATGTTTTGTTATCACTGTCATGATCCCTTTCCTTGTTTAAATACTAGTAACCACTGAACTTACCAGACTTATTGTCTGACCCGTTTTCTTTCATCTTCTTTTCTTCCGTTCCCCCCCTAGGTCCACAGTGAGGAAATATTCCAGCTTAATCAAACTCTTTACAAGCTTCAAGAAAGTAGATGTATGACTTGGACTCTCTTGCAATTGGCTACGGCTTTGGATTTGATCCTTGGGGATTTATGCATTTTTACTTTTTGGTTTATGCTTCTTTATTGAATAATCAAGACAGAAATTATGGTGTAATATTTTCAAGTTGTTTGAGACAATTTGATGTAATACTTTTGCGTTGAACCACGTATGAAATAAATATTTAAAATTCCGCTACTTAAATTTATCTGTCTTGTAAATTTTTCTATGTCTTGTACCAATAACCCTACCAAAGTTAAGGCATTCCCTTTGCGAGTGACCTTAATGGAGGTGCGGTGTTTCACTTAGTATCATAGCGAGGTTTACCAGATTAGACAAGAGTTTTTGAAAACTATTTTAAAAAAGAAATATAAAGAAGTATTTTTTTATAAATTGTTGTTTTAAATTTAAAAAGGCATAATCCCCAAAATCCATATGCACTGTCTTTCTATCCTTCGTTTTGAATCTTTTCTTTTTCATTCCAGCATGTCTGGGAATCTTAACCTTCCAGAGGGTGTGCCAGTACCTGGCTGGTTCAGGAGGTACGTAGAGGCTAGGGCCAACGATACAGGCCCAGCAAATATTCCGCCTCCAGCTGCAGCGGTTCCTCCTCCTCCTCCTCCTCGTGCAAATGCTTTCTCAAAGATCTACAGAGATTTTAGGGCCATGGGTCGAAAGGATTTCAAGGGAACTGAATCATTCGTAGAAGCAAGGAACTGGCTCAAAGAAAATGAGGATCTGTTCATTATCTTCGTGATGGACGATAGGCAGAAAGTACAGTTGGCGGTATGGTTGCCCAAAGACGAAGCTTCCTATTGGTGGGAAGTCACTAACGCTGAAAGACCTATTGACAAATGGATGGATTTCATGGTAAGGTTTGAGATGAAATTCCTCTCACAAACTGAACGAAGTCTACAACTGGAAAAGTTCTTATCTCTTAAGGAAGGAAGTATGACTGTCAAGGAGTACGTCAATCAATTCAATCAGCTGGCCCGATTTGGACTGGACTTAGTGAATAGTCCTCATAAGAAGGTTCTCCGTTTTGTCAAGGGATTGAATGAGCCATTTCACAGCTTAGCTATGGCCCATATACCTATGGGGGTTACTTACGAGAGGTTGGTGGACATGGCACTCTTACATGGGCAAGACAAGGGCAAAAATGAGGCAAAAGCAGAAGTGCCACAAAATAAGAAGGGGGAAGGGTCGCAGAACAAGAAGGCTGATTCAAAGAAAGGCGGGAAGAACAACAAACCCCGTGAAAAGAGAAAGTGTAATTTCTGTGGCATTCCCGGGCATCTGATCAAAGACTGCAAGAAGAAGAAAAGGAAGATGAGTGGCTGTTTCCATTGTGGTGAGACAGGACACATGGCTAGAGCATGCCCAAAGAAGCAAGGGCAGGGAGCTGGACCTTCATCTGGAGGACAAGTTCACGCTCTCACGGCACCTCCGCAAGAACGAGGTAGAAATATTTCTGTCGAAAGTTTAGTCTATCTTTTTGATCATTCTGTACGTACATTATCTGATTCTGGCGCATCGCACTCCTTTATATCTACTGCTTTAGTGGAATCTCTACACCTAGACACCAGTATAGTAGAGGATCCCTTGGTTGTTTCAAATCCAATTGGGGGCTCAGCTTATTTGTCAATGGTTTGTTTGGATTTGAAAATATCTATACTAAGTGTTTAGTTTGGATGTAATGCCTTTGTTTTGGGCTTCACAGGCTATGGGTTGATTCTAGGTATGGACTGGCTATCCAGTAATGGTGCCGTCCTTGATTGTGAAAAGAGAGTGGTTAGACTCATGACTCGCCTTGGTAACAATCTCGAAATTTCTTGTAATCCCATGAACTCCATCATGCTTAGTTATCTAGAATCACTTAATACATCTGTTGAGAACTTACAGTTTGTGAAAATAGTCCGTGAATACTCGGATGTGTTTGAAAAGGTAAAGGGCTTACCTCCGAAGCGGGAGATAGACTTCCGCATATACCTTGTTGATAATGCAAAGCCCGTTGCTTTACCCGTTAGGCACATAGCCCCAAGGGAGAGAAAGGAGCTCAGCGAGCAAATCAAAGAGCTGCTTGAAAAGGGGTTCATAAGACGGAGTATTTCTGAATGGGGTGCTCTGGTAGTGTTCACAACCAAAGCTGATGGTTCGCTTCACCTGTGCGTTGACTATAGGGAGCTAAATAAGCTGACCAAGAAAAATAGACACCCACTCCCAATAATAGATGATTTGTTCGATCAGCTTGTAGGTGCATCGATTTTCTCCCAATTAGACTTAGCTACCGGGTTTCATCAGCTAAGAGTGGCTGAAGACAGCATTGATAAGACCGCCTTCAGAACTCCCGATGGTTTCTTCGAATGGCTTGTCATGCCTTTCGGCTTGACACCGCTTACTTCGTTGATTTAATGAGCAGGGTGTTCCGAGAATTCCTCAATAAGTTTGTGGTGGTCTTCGTAGACGATATTTTGATCTTCTCAAAGAATGAGGAAGATCATGCCCAGCATCTAAAAGAGGTCATGGATACTCTCCGTGCACATCAGTTGAAGGAGAAATTCTCCAAATGCCATTTCTGGAGAGAAGAAGTTAGGTTCCTTGGACACATGGTGTCCAGAGAGGGGATAGCTGTGGACCCCGCAAAAGTGGTTGCTGTGCAAGATTAGAAAATTCCTCGAAATGCAACCGAAGTCCGAAGCTTTCTCGGGCTAGCAGGCTTTTATCGGAAGTTCATCAAAGATTTTGCAAAAATCTCAGCTCCACTAACAAGACTGGCAAAGAAGAACCTAGCTTTCAATTGGGATTTGGATTGTGATATTGCTTTCCAACGTTTGAAAAGGGCTCTAACAACAGCCCCAGTTCTGACATTGCCTGATGGAAGCAAGATGTTTACAGTATACACCGATGCATGCGGAACCGGACTAGACGCTATTCTGATGCCAGAAGGGAAGGTAGTGGCTTATGGGGGAAGGCAATTGAAAGTACATGAGAAAAACTACCCAACCCACGACCTAGAGTTGGCAACCATCGTTTTTGCGCTTAAGTGTTGGCACCATTATCTTCTAGGTGAGAAATTTGAACTGTATACTGACCATAAATCGTTGAAATACATATTCTCGCAGAAGGATCTCAATTTGAGGCAGCAAAGATGGATGGAGTTTCTTGTCTCGTACGATTTTGAGATTTCCTACACTCCTGGCAAGGGCAATGCAGTAGCTGGCGCCTTGAGTAGAAAGAAACTGAGCTTAATCCCTCCCTTTGTGGAAAGGCAAAGCTTGGAGTTCATAGCAAGCTTTAACTTCAGACCCTCCACCGACATTGTGCCTGGCTTGCTAGCAACGTTAGAAGTGCGACCAACTCTATTAGACTCAATCAGAGCCGCGCAAAGAGAAGACCCCTAGCTAGCCAAAGTGATGGATAATTTAATTAAGGGTGAGACTTCCAATCACCTCAATAGATACTCCTTTGATGCCAAGGGCTGGTTGAGACGAGATGGAAGACTATGTGTCCCACAAGCAAGGGGCTGCCGGAAGTTTCCAGAGATTTCAAATAAATTCAAAACAGTTCGAAAACGAGTTCAAAAATCAAATAGAAGCCAGAAGCGGGCTGGGCGGGAAAATTCCCGCCCAAGCAAGTCGACCAGGGGGTCGACCCTAGTGACGACCTCCTCCCTTGAGGTCAACCTGGGGTCGACCTGGCCCCCGGCCAGATCTGAAATTTGAACGTTTGCTGACTCGCTGCTGAGTCACTAGGGTTTCTGGATGGACTTGATTAGGTCTGAGTGGCTGTGATTAACCCTAGGTTCATCTGGCGTCTATAATCAAACTGAAATTTTATATAAACAATTCAATGCCTAACCTAAAAACACACAGAAAAATAAACCTAGAACTGAAATGTCGTCAGTAGGAGACTTGGAGTAGCCATCACCATTTCCAATTCAAAGACAAGTTGAAAGTTTACTTTTAAAATAAAATTAAAGCGAGTCTAATTCAACGATCTTCTTCAAAGGCGCGCATCTCCAATTTCAGAATTCAGATTTCAGAACGCAAGAATTTCTTTTAGTTTGTAAGTTAGTTGTTATGCAGATTTAAACATTCCTTTCGATTGAATCATGACATGTTGTAATTGGAATATAGTACGATGCTTATGTATGAGATTTTATTCTCGTTTATCTTAAAATATCGTTGAAATTAATCTTGTCTATATGTTTGTGGCAATGAATATGTTGTATATTTCATGTCTATATGCTTATGGCGATGAACATGTTGTATATTCCATGTCTATATGCTTGGGTGACGTACAACATCGTATGTTATTACGATTGAGTAAAGAACTTATTATGCCAACAAAATGGTAAAACATGTCATGTTGTAATTTGATGGTTATTTGCAAGTTTAGGATCAAAATCACATGTTTACATGTTAGATTTACATTTATGAATATTTAGAACTATGTCAAGTTGAATCTATTTATGTTGTAAAAGTGGAATTGTAGTCCACTTATGTTGTTAACATCATGCTAAATTGTGATAAGAAAATGGTTATGATAGCTTTCTTATGTTTTGACATACATAAGATTATATGCCAAGTTGTGGGTTGAAACTATGATTATATGTTAAACTTTCATGCTAGACCTTTGTCAAGTTTACATGACCATTAGATTCAACTTAGTCATGAGTTCACCTTTACCCAAGTGATTAAAGTTAAGTGACATACATCTGTGCCAAGTTACAGGTGAAAAGTTAAATCTATGCTATTGTATGATCATTTCATGTTCTTTGTTTATTACCCATTTTTGTTTATGGGTTTGGGCTAATTTTTCTAGCCCAACATTTTATGTGATTCACGCATACGTTCCACGGGGGTAGCGATGGGAAATATGAAAAATCATGGCGTAGATTCGTTCATTTAATGGTATATTTGATATACCATTTATGTTGAGCATAATCAAAGGATAATTATGCCGTGATTAAAATTAAATGTAATTTACATAAAGAAATTTGACATATATAGAAAAATATGAATTTAGAAAAGACGAATATGTCTAACCTGAGGTTAGACTGAGTTGTGGTGTAAATCTGCCCGGAACCGACCGGCATATCCAGTGACCACAACAAGACCTGTCTAATGTGGGTGGTTAGTGCATCACGCCCAAAAAGAACCCGAGGTTAGACTAAGTTGTGGTGTAAATCTGCCCGGAACCGACCGGCATATCCGGTGACCACAACAAGACCTGTCAAATGTGAGTGGTTGGTGCTTAAATAAATTAAAGCTAAGTCAGGACTAGTAGGGTTAAGTAAATTAGGAAAACACTTAACCGATTCAACATGTTAACTAAAATGAATGGGCTGGGTTAGGTAAACTTGGACACTTAACCAAATAAACATGCTGATTAGAAAACCCTAGTAACGGGGACCCATTTCAGCAGTAACCCACATAGATGTATCATGGTACCCTGAACTAGGCAGGGTGGGGCACGATTACTGGGCAGAACTATAAGCGGTCAAAATGTCGGCGGTTGGTGGGCCAGTGTAGGTTCCGACGGAGTATGAGCATGCACGTACTCCGGAGTGGAAAAATTAGGCACTGGGCATCAGTAGTGTACACTGTGCATCTTGAATCGTGTCAGGTTGCCACCAGAGGGACTGATACACCCCATGTTTGGACCAACATAGGTGACTACAATCAAGCGGGGCTGAAGGACACAGGACTTGAATACATGCGAGTAGGGGCCGATCACTAAGGGGATCGTTTGTTGTAATCACGTGGGCTGGTTGAACGAATGGTTAAGTAGGTGCAGAGACTATAGTAATGGGTGCGATCACACGTCCCTCTTATCTTGTATTAGGGCATTGTCCTATGTTTTGTTATCACTGTCATGATCTCTTTCCTTGTTTAAATAATAGTAACCATAGAACTCACCAGACTTATTGTCTGGCCCGTTTTCATTCATCTTCTTTTCTTCCGTCACCCTCCCCCCTAGGTCCACAGGGAGGAAATACTCCAACTTAATTAGACTCTTTACAAGCTTCAAGAAAGTAGATGTATGACTTGGACTCTCTTGCAATTGGCTATGGCTTTGGATATGATCCTTGGTGATTTATGCATTTTTTACTTTTTGGTTTATGCTTCTTTATTGAATAATCAAGACAGAAATTATGGTGTAATGTTTTGAAGTTGTTTGAGACAATTTGATGTAATACTTTTGCATTGAACCACGTATGAAATAAATATTTAAAATTCTGCTTCTTAAATTTATCTGTCTTGTTAATTTTTCTATGTCTTGTACCAATAACCCTCCACCAAAGTTAAGGCATTCCCATTGCGAGTGACCTTAATGGAGGTGGGGTGTTTCACAAAAATACTATTCACCCCCTCTAGTATTTGTTTTTCCTTAACGATCCTTTCCGCAATCCCTAACTATTGGTATCAGAGCAAGGTTTTACAAAAAGTTCATAATCTGATTTTTGAAAATTTTAAATGGCAAAATTTGAACACTAGTTTAAATTCATGTATTGCATCAGTATTAGTTGAGTCTGCATTCAATTTGATTGGAAATTCAAGTTATCATGATATGATTTCTTGAAAAGTCTAAATGGATATGTCACAAAATAAGCATAATGTATTATTATAATTTGTTATTTTGAAAAGTCACTTGATTCTTTGAAAAGGTACGTAGTTTTGCAGGGAAAGAGTTATGTGTAACGACCCATCTTTTTGCCCGGTTCTTATCGGTAATTAAACCAACTTAAATCGTTTCGAAAGATGAATTGTTATAGGCACATACATACATTAAACAAAATAACAGAACCTTTCATTGAATAATTCAATATTACATCAGAGTTACATGAATATCAGAGTTAGAACATAAACATATACAGCGGAAGAAAGAAAATACACTCTCAGCGGAAGATCAAAATGATACAGCGGAAGCTTCAAACTTTAGCGTGGACTCCAACTCAGAAAGCGCTTTGAAGCTCGCTCCAACGAATCATAACTGCAAAATCTAAACTACTAGGTGCCCGTGTGAAAGTTTATGGGCACCCAGAGTTTAGGAAGGAACAATAAATCCAGGTCAGTCATGGGACTGGTGTGAGAACATAAAACAGTTGCTTTAAGGTTTGTTTTAAAGTTGGGAAATTCACCGGACAACGCCGCCAAAGCGAAACGGGTTTTCTCCATGTGAACACCCATGCATATAAATACGAAATGACCTTTTTAAAAATGAAGCTATCATAAGCTTGTCCCGCATCACACAATGCAAGTGCACACCAAATGGACGAGTTTTATCTTATGATTGCAAAAAATGCCTTCATACGTAAAATCCTCTTTTCATATTATTATATATAGTGCGGAAAAACCATTTTGCAAATAAATGTATTAATCCTAGATGGCATAATACCCAAAATATTATGTCGCTATATATATATATATATATATATATATATATATATATACAAACCAAAACCGTATGGCTCGTATTGGAGATTGGGTTTCCAACTTGATGATTCCTGGCACGAAAGATCAATCAGGGATACAAAGCGAAGTGCCATATGGCTTTTTCGTCCATCACGGACACCAACTACAAATTGCAGGGCAGATCAACGGTTTTTGACTAGACACGCCCCCCCAAACATACCCAATTTCCCCAAGTTCATAAGTGGTTTCCCACTGCTGCAGCTTCATCATCAATTCATATATAAGTATACAACCTAACCACCAGTTTCTGATCAATCCAGGGTGTGAGATTTGTCGATGCCACATCATACACAAAACATGCCTAGATAAGCAATGCCTTGATCGTACGAGCTCATTTCATATCTTAAGTATGTCACATTGTCCGTTCACAACATAACCACTGATTTCCATCCATACATAACCACTTCGAGCTCATACATCACAAACCAGATACATATCAATGGAAATCAGTGTTGTGCTATCAACTACAATGTTAGACGCACAATCCATACGAGTCCATTCGGGGTCGAAATAGAACACAATCCGAAAATCTTCAAATATATTTAGACCTCAAGCCACTTATAACCTCATATCAGGTGTACACCCTGATTTGAGACATCGGCAATCCATCTAAATAAATTCGAGGATTCCCGATCTTCATTCATCGATTCCAAGTATTGAATATGCTTCATGCGTCGTATTATTACTGGGAATGGTTTTCGGACTTAAATCCGATCACGGTCTTTTCAAGTAATAAGCGTATCCTTAAATTGATAGTCATGGATCATACGTGCTTTTCAATTCAATCCCCTTCCAATCATTTCAATTCAATGCCAAGGTTGGATTTGTCCTAAATTCTGTTATCATTTTAACCTTTCTTTAAATATTCGATTTACCAACCTTTATACTCAACATCACCCTTCGATCCATATATTCAACACAAAATTCTTTGGTTCCTTAAGTCTTTAAGTTTACCAAATCTTTATTTGGATTCAAATTCCATTAACGATAAACCAAACAATTTATATTCAAACATAAGTTTGACAGAGTTAAATCGACTTATATTCGATATAAATTCACAACTCAATCAAACACTATCAAAATGTTGAGGTAAATATTTTCTAAGGCTTCTGATTGTATTTATTCAACTTTAGAATTACATATCGAATATCCGACACAACTCTATCCAACTCATTTCCCTTTAAATTCTAACTTTTAGAATTAATAAATAATTCCATTTTAAATCATTTAAAGATCCTTCCGAACCATTTTACAATCCTTTAACCATTTAAAATATGGTTCATGAATTTATACATTCCAAAACCCATTTATCTTTGGAAATGTGATAATAACGTTTGGAAATGTTACTAAACGTTGCTGCAAAATAATCACTTAAATCAAATAGGTTCCAAATCATTCAAAATTCAAATAATTCAGTTCTACTTACTTTAAATTAATAGAGTAAGATTTATCATAATTTTCCTCAATTTTTAGAACTTGTTTTATTTGAATTTTGTTACGGTCGTTGAACAGCATGTATAACGACCTATTCAAAATTTAATTTAAACATAATTTGAAACCCATCCGATGGAATTTGAAAATCCCTCTTTTATTCGAAACCCATTATCGATAGAAATCCGTCTTTGTTCGTTTCACGTCAATTCGATTCAAAACATTCAAGTTATAACCATTTGAAATTTGAATTGATGTTAACGAACTGTCGCTGCGCGATGCGTTTGATTCACACTATATAGCGTTAAATTAAAAATCGTCCAATTCTCTTCTTTTTCGAAACAAATTTTATTTCCATAACTTAGATTAAAAACGTATTCCAAATCTCTTTTCCCTGAAAAATACTTTTATATTCTAACTTTAGTTCCAACATTTTAAATTCTAAATTTCCATTTCAAATCAAATTAAATAAAATAATATTTAAATTAAACTTGTTCGATTAATTTTCCAAAATCCTTATTAATCAAGTATTCGCATAAAACCCATTATTCCAGTTTCATTGAATTGAACCTTTAATGATCATATTTCTAAAACTCGTTCAAACATTTCCAAAATAACTATTCCAAAGATCATCATTTCAAATTTCTGACTTTTATTTTGATTTAGATCGAAATAATAATATTTCAACAAACTCGATTACTAAATAACCGTTAAATTTGCTTGTGCAAAACCAATGTTGAGTACATATTCCAAACCTTTTTCCCGAACAGAATTTCCAAACCCAATTCAATGTTTAAATAACTCATAAGCAATCAGAATTGTTTCAAAAGCCATTTCAACTTATATCAGTAAACATTACTCGATTTGATTTCTAAACAGTGTTAAAATTTAATTTAAAACTATATTATCAATTATATTCTCATAATTAAAATTTTACTTTAAATGGAAGGAGAATTTAAACTGATTAACCATATAATCACACAACAACAGTGTATGGTGAATTCATGCAATCAGAATTTACCAAATAATTGAACCAAATAAACAAGCACAATTTCATCTATCACAACCACAACAACTAAAATGATTAATTAACTGTGCGCAGAGCGTTACAGTAAATAACGCTCAGTGTTTAGGGTGTTTTTAACTACACGAACATCCATTGAACTACTAATAACAGCCATTCATAACAATCCATGATCATTAACTAATTTAAATTAACAACTAGTTAAATTTAATGCTCTAACTAATTTAAAATAAATTAAATTAGAATTCTCACCGAACTAGCTCTCCAAATATCCACTGTCAAGACCCATATCAACTAAGCACCAGTCTACGAATGATCACAAACATTTTTCATGGACACCGCTCTCGTCGCGCGCACACTACTCCCCGCAACTCACATGCAAGCTCCACGGACGAAGTGCACAACTTCATTGCAAATATACTCCTTTTTCCAAAATATTTGAGTTAGGCTGAAACCGTACTAACCCATTGCGTTGGAACCCGAAGCACTGCTAGTTCCCAATCAAACATACATGCTCCACCCATTTCATTCCCCATACACCAACTTATTCCCTTTCTCTTCTTTTTTTATATAAGAAGGCCGGCAGGGAAAGCGAGAGTGGAATGGAGATGTTGTCTGTGTTGTGGACTGTCTTGTGGAGTGGATGGAGAAGCTGGAAATGGCGGAGCTGCTAAGGATATGGACGTGGTTCAAGAAGAAGAGGAGCTGGGGTGTTCGGCTCGCTGGGTGGCGCTCAACGGACTAGGTGGTGTTGAAAGTTAGGAGAGGGCGGATGGTTTTTGAAGGGGTGGAGCTGTCGTGAATGGTGGTTGGTTTTAAGGGGAGGGGAAATAATACTTATGAAGAGGGATGGAGATATTTGGGTGTGAAGGTGATGCTACAGTATGGAAGAGAGGTAAAACAGTGGTTGACTTGGGGAAAATGGCAAGGTGGCGAATGGTGCAAAACAGGGAGGCGGTGGAGCGGTTTTGAGCGAGGAGGAAAAATGGCGTAGGGAGTATGACGGAGAGAAGGACTAAAAGTGGAAAGCTGAAAGTAATAAAACATGGTGCGGTCAGGGGAAAACAACACGTGGTGCAAACTTCAGTAATCATGGGATAAGTGTCTAAACAAAGCATTTAAAGTTTACACGTCTGGCATATTGGCTACTGAACCCTTTTTATTCGATCATCAGTGTGTAAAGTTTTTTTTTCTTTTATGAACCGGTCTTTGTTTGTAAATGTAAATTTTCCTTTCTCCTTTGGTTCTTGATTTATTTTTATTTATCGATGGTGAATAACCACAACTAACAGTAAATTCGTATATAACAATGCATTAAGATCACAAAACAGTAATAAAATAGGCTGGTTGGTTAGTTCTGTAAAATGCCAAAAGTGTCATGGTTGCTCTAAAATACTTTAGAAAAGTATACGCTCATTTTCCGAATTAAAATTTACAGTAAAAATTTATGAAATATTTTAAAACTGCGTGTATAGAAACTGAACGAATATTTTGAACCGATATTTCGTTAGTTATAATTCAAATTCTAATTCTGATCGTTATAGCAACTACATAACCAACCGTTAAAACCATTCGATTAACAATGACTGTTTCCGCAAAACGAACATCGTTTAACCAATTAATCTCCACCATGTTTTAAAATAATATCATTGTCTTAAAATTTACATTCGAGAAAAACAATTTTAAAATTTAAATACTTAATAATCTTAAGAAAATTTGTACATATAACATGTTAGATAAAAAAAATTGTAAAATCTTATGTATTTTATTAAATATCATTTGAATCATATAAAATAATTACTTATTAAATCTTATATATTAAACATATTCTTAGAAACATTTTGCTTTCACAAAATCATGTTTATGAGATAGAACAAAATACTTATTTAAACCAATATATATATAAGATCATTTAAATCAATATTCTTATTAAATTCAATTTATATTCAAAATCCTAAATAAATTATATATATATATATATATATATGTAGAAAATCCTAGATCGTTACAATCTCCCCCACTTAAGACTTTTCGTCCTCGAAAAGGAGAGTTCGTAAAATTATACATTATTAAAATAAATCTTACCTATAATTTCAACCATTGAAAACTCAAGATGATCTCTCAGACTTGGAATCCCATTTTCCATTTCAAACCAATGAAATACACTAATTCCTATCATATAGAAAATCATACTTCCCTTCGGGATTTCCAAAACCAATTTGCTTCCAAAATTTAAAATATACTATGACAAAATTTATATGCCATTAGTTCGAAAAGTTCATCCTCATGAGAGGGCAACTGAGTATCACCCATCGCATGAAATCCAATCTTTTATCCCAACCCAGTTTTAGTCATGGTTACTCGAACAAACCAAATTATTTCATATCCCGAAGTTGTAAATCATTTCATAATCATACTTTACAAATACTTATTGTTTTCTAAATAGTTCAAAGCATCGGGATTCTAGTCGTCTAAATTTCTTTTATTTGCAAGTCAATCATCACGTCCAAAATAATTGGAAAACTCATTCAATCTGAGGAAAAATTTCCACCTTAAACATACAAAATTATGTTTCAAAATTTCGAAATCAAGGATCTTATTCAAACGTTTCAAATTTCTAAGATCTCCAGCAAACTTTCATATCTTATATTTTTGGATTTTATCTCCTAGTTTCATATTCACATAATCAAACAAACCTTTTCTTTCTAAATTCGCTTGAATCCAAAGTATATGATTTTCTTCTACCTTCAAGTATTGAAGCTCATTTGGGAAGATTTTCTTTACTCAACCAGTTGGAAAAATCATTTCCATCACGCTTTTGCTACGCTACTCTGATTCAGCATATTCCAAACAAGTATTGTTTCAAGCATTAATTCAAACATTTGAGGTAAATTTTCGAAATCAACTAATATTAATCCAAATTCCTTGCATAAGTCAGATTCTTTATTTCAGTGCTTTCAATTTCTACGCAACGTCTACTTATTGAGATTTCGTTAACATAATATTTTGATAGATCATCATTTCTAGTTTGAATTTTTTAAAACTTGGCTTCGTTCGACAAATCAAATTGCATGCGCTTAAATCGAGCAATAGATAAAAGTTCAGTATCCGAATGAATGTTCGAATTAAATTACTTGACCAAGTTCATAAGGTAAAAGGGTATGAATGATGCTTTCTAAGAACAAAAGGTTCAAAAATGGAACAAGCATAGGTCCAAATAGAAAATCGAGTGCACCCAACTATACGATTAAGGACAGATCACTTAAGATAAATCTTACTTTAATACATCCTTTGCGTCATAAGCGATTGCTTGTTAAATAATTTCCAGTTGACGTATTCATGCCATCTTAACAGGGAAGAGTGGTTTCTCCCCCACTTAGATTTTTAGCTATACTTAATCATCTTTTTAAACAATTTCATACTTAAATCGAATTACCTTCAAATTTTCTTAAGGGGTTTGCTATGCTAAGATATACTTTCTAGTAAATGGTTTAATTTGTATATTATCATTTATAGTTCATACTAGGTATCGATTCGGATCTATTGCTTAAATTAACCTATTTAACATCCATCGAGAAGTATGATATCTTCTTTGATTACAACTTATTAGATCCAAAATTCATATTCAAAAGTTCGTTATAATTTGGTCGATTATTCTTGTCACTTTGAAATATGGGTAAATTATCTTCTTACATGCATTTCAATAATTCATTTTCCAATTCTTAAGTGAGATTTACCCCCAAAATAACTTTAATTACTCAAGTACTTATTGTTTACTATATTTAATGTTTTAAGGGTTTAAAGTCCTTCCGTATTTTAAGCTAATCTAAATTTTCTTTCCTTTCAAAACTTCTAGTTTTTGTTATCCTAAATTAAATTCCTATATTAATTTACCAAACCATTTATTAAGATTTATTCATTAAAACACTTAGTTAGATGATTTTAAGTATTCCTCAATGCTTAAATTGGAATTATATAGTCATCCCACCTTCGAAACTTGAAAATGAATACCGATGATGCTGCAGTCATCAACAGAATCATCCCCGAGCGACTAGAGTGTGATTCTACATCTATCTAGTATGTACTGGACTTCGTATATACGTTGATCAGACGTATATTCAAAATCCTTACATACCCGATAGTCCAATCGCGACGTCGAATAAAATGCTCAAAACCCTTATCTTTAATTATATTCCAAAACAACCACACTTTCCAAAACGATTTACTTAGTTCAAAAATACTTTATATAGATTTCAAAATACGCTCTCTCGGCATAATATTCCAAAATCTCATTCTAGGGCATTTCTAACCCTATCTCTAATGAGACGTTGTAACTCTGGGTCCTATCTTTTGTTCAAAATATGTCGTACCCCATAACTTTGTATAACCTGGCTCTGATACCAACTGTAACGACCCATCTTTTTTCCCGGTTCTTATCGGTAATTAAACCAACTTAAACCGTTCAGAAAGACGAATTGTTATGGGTATATACATACATTTAACAAACTAACAGAATCTTTTATTGAATAATTCAATATTACATCAGAGTTACATGAATATCAGAGTTACAACATAAACATATACAGCGGAAGAAAGAAAATATACTCTCAGCGGAAGATCAAAATGAAACAGCGGAAGCTTCAAAATTTAGCGTGGACTCTAACTCAGAAAGCGCTTTGAACCTTGCTCCAACGAATCATAACTGCAAAATCTAAACTACTAGCTGCCCGTGTGAAAATTTATGGGCACCCAGAGTTTAGGAAGGAACAATAAACTCCAGGTCAGTCATGAGACTGTTGTAAGAACATAAAACAGTTGCTTTAAGGTTTGTTTTAAAGCTGGGAAATTCACCGGATCACGCCGCTAATGCGGAAAGGGTTTTCTCCATGTGAACACCCATGCATATAAGTACGAAATGACCTTTTCGAAAATGAAGCTATCATAAGCTCATCCCACATCACACAATGCAAGTGCACACCAAATGAGCGAGTTTTATCTTATGATAACCAAAAATGCCTTCATACGTAAAATCCTCTTTTCATATTATTATATATAGTGCGGAAAAACCTTTTCGCAAATAAATGTATTAATCCTAGATGGCATAATACCTATAATATTATATCGCCATATATATATATATATATATATATATATATATATATATACAAACCAAAACCGTATCACTCGTATTGGAGATTGGGTTTCCAATTGATGATTCCTGGCACGAAAGATCAATCAGGGATACAAAGCGAAGTGCCTCACGGCTTTTTCGTCCATCATGGACACCAACTACAAATCGGAGGGCAGATCAACAGTTTTCGACCAGACACGGCCTCCCAAATATACCCAAGTTCCTAAGTGGTTTCCCACTGCTGCAGCTTCATCATCAATTCATATATAAGTATACAACCTAACCGCCAGTTTCTCATCAATCCGAGGTGTGAGGTTCGTCGATGCCACGTTATACACAAAACATGCCTAGATAAGCAATGCCTTGATCGTACAAGCTCATTTCATATCTTAAGTATGTCACATTGTCCATTCACAACATGACCACTGATTTCCATCCATACATAACCACTTCGAGCTCATATGTCACAAACCAGATACATATCAATGGAAATTAGTGTTGTGCTGTCAACTACAATGTCAGACACACAATCCATACAAGTCCATTCGGGGTCGGTATAGAACACAATTTGAAAATCTTCAAATATATTTAGACCTCATGCCACTTATAACCTCATATCATGTGTACACCCTAATTTGATACATCAACAATCCATCGAAATAAATTCGAGCATTCTTGGTCTTCATTCATTGATTCCAAGTCTTGAATATGCTTCATGCGTCGTATTACTACTTGGAATGGTTTTCGGACTTAAATCCGATCCCGGTCTTTCCAAGTAATAAGCGTATCCTTAAATTGATAATCATGGATCATACGGGCTTTTCAATTCAATCGCCTTCCAAGCATTTCAATTCATTTTCAATGTCAAGGTTGGATTTTTCCTAAATTCTGCTATCATTTTAACCTTTCTTTAAATATTCGATTTACCAACCTTTATTCTCAACATCACCCTTCGATCCGTATACTCAACACAAAATCCTTTGGTTCCTTAAGTCTTTAAGTTTACCAAATCTTTATTTGGATTCAAATTCCATTAACGATAAACCAAACAATTTATATTCAAACGTAAGTTTGATAGAGTTAAATTGACTTATATTCGATATAAATTCACAACTCAATCATACACTATCAGAAAGTTTAGGTAGATATTTTCTAAGGCTTCTGATAGTATTTGTTACACTTTGGAATTACATATCGAATGTTCGACACAACTCTATTCCACTCATTTCCCTTTAAATTCTAACTTTTAGAATTAATAAATGATTCCATCTTAAATCATTTAAAAATCCTTCCGAACCATTTTACAATCCATTAACCATTTAAATTATGGTTCATGATTTTATACATTCCAAAACCCATTTATCTTTGGAAATGTGATAATAACATTTGGAAATGTTATTAAACGCTACTGCAAAATAATCACTTAAATCAAATAGGTTCCAAATCATTCAAAATTCAAATAATTCTATTCCACTTCCTTTATATTAATAAAGTAATATTTATCATAATTTTCCTCAATTTTTAGAACTTGTTTTATTTGAATTCTATTACAGTCGCTAAACTACACGGATAGCGACCTTTTCAAAATTTAATTTAAACAAAACTTGAAAGCTATCTGACGAAATTTGAAAATTCCTCTTTTATTCAAAACCCATTATCGATAAAAATCCACCGTTTTTCATTTCATGTCAATTCGATTCAAAACGTTCAAGTTATAACAATTTAAAATTTGTAATTGATATTATCAAGCTGTCGCTGCGCGACGCGTTCGATTCACGCTATATAGTGTTAAATTAAAAATCGTCCAATTCTCTTCTTTTTCGAAATAAATTTCATTTCCATAACTTAGATTAAAACCGTATTCCAAATCTCTTTTCCCTGAAATATACTTTTATATTCCAACTTTAGCTCCAACATTTTAAATTCCAAATTTCCATTTCAAATCCAATTAAATAAAATAATATTTAAATTAAACTTGTTCGATTAATTTTCCAAAACCCTTATTAATCAAGTATTCGCATAAAACACATTTTTCCAGTTTCATTGAATTGAACCTTTAATGATAATATTTCCAAAACTCGTTCAAACATTTCCAAAATAACTATTCCAAAGATCATCGTTTCAAATTTCCGACTTTTATTTTGAGTTAGATCGAAATAATAATATTTCAACAAACTTGATAACTAAATAACCGTTAAATTTGTTTGTGCAAAACCAATGTCGAGTACATATTCCAAACCCTTTTCCCGAACAGATTTTCCAAACCCAATTCAATGTTTAAATAACTCATAAGCAGTCAAAATTGTTTTGAAAGCCATTTCAACTTATATCTGTAAACTTTACTTGATTTGATTTCTAAACAGTGTTAAAATTTAATTTAAAACTATATTCTCAATTATATTCTCATAATTAAAATTTTACTTTAAATGGAAGGAGAATTTAAACCGATTAACTGTATAATCACATAACAATGGTGTATGGGTGAATTCATGCAATTAGAATTTACCAAATAATTGAACCAAATAAACAAGCACGATTTCATCCATCACAACCACAACAACTAAAATGATTAATTAACTATGTGTAGAGTGTTACAATCAATAAAACTCAGTGTTTATGGTGTTTTTAACTACACGAACATCCATTGAACTACTAATAACAACCATTCATAACAATCCATGATCATTAACTAATTTAAATTAACAACTAGTTAAATTTAATGCTCTAGCTAATTTTAAAATAATTAAATTAGAATTCTCACCAAACTAGCTCTCCAAATATCCATCGTCAAGACCCATATCAACTAAGCACCAGTCTACGAACGATCACAAACATTTTTCACGGACACCGCTCTCGTCGCGCACACACTACTCCCCGAAACTCACATGCAAGCTCCACGGATGATGCGCACAACTTCATTGCAAATATACTCCTTTTTCCAAAATATTTGAGTTAGTCTGAAACCGTACTAACCCATTGCGTTGGAACCCGAAGCCCTGCTAATTCCCAATCAAACATACACACTCCACCTATTTCATTCCCCATGCACCAACTTATTCCCTTTCTCTTTTTTTGTATAAGAAGGCCGACAGGGAAAGCGAGAGTGGAATGGAGATGCTATCTAGGTAGTGGACTGTCTTGCGGAGTGGATGGCGAAGCTGGAAATGGCGGAGCTACTAAGGATATGGACGTGGTTCGAGAAGAGGAGGAGCTGGGGTGTTCGGCTCGCTGGGTGGTGCTCAGCGGACGGAGGCGGTGTTGAAGGTTCGGAGAGTGTGGACGGTTTTTGAAGGGGTGGAGCTATTGTGAATGGTGGTTGGTTCTAAGGGGAGGGGAAATAATACGTATGAAGAGGGATGGAGATATTGGGGTGTGAAGGTGATGCTGCAGTATGGACGAGAGAGAAAACAGAGGTTGACTTGGGGGAAATGGCACGGTGGCGAATGGTGCAAAACAGGGAGGCGATGGAGCGGTTTTGAGCGAGGAGGAAAAATGGCGTAGGGAGTATCACGGATGGAAGGACTAAAAGTGGAAAGCTGAAAGTAATAAAACATTGTGCAGTCAGGGGAAAACAACACGTGGTGCAAACTTCAGTAATCATGGGACAAGTGTCTAAACAAAGCATTTAAAGTTTACACATCTGGCATATAGGCTACTGAACCCTTTTTATTCGATCATTAGTGTGTAGTGTTTTTTTTTCTTTTACGAACCGGTCTTTGTTTATAAATGTAAATTTTCCTTTCTCCTTTGGTTCTTGATTTATTTTTATTTATCGATGGTGAATAACCACAACTAATAGTAAAATCGTATATAACAATGTATAAAGATCACAAAATAGTAATAAAATACGCTGGTTGGTTAGTTCTGTAAAAGCCAAAAGTATCATGGTTGCTTTAAAATACTTTAGAAAAGTATACGCTCATTTTCCGAATTAAAATTTACAGTAAAAATTTATTAAATATTTTAAAACTGCATGTATAGAAACTGAACGAATATTTTAAACCGATATTTAGTTATAATTCAAATTCTAATTCTGATCGTTATAGCAACTACATAACCAATCGTAAAAACCATTCGATTAACAATGACTATTTCTGCAAAACGAACATCGTTTAACTAATTAATCTCCACCATTTTTTAAAATAATATCATTGTCTTAAAATTTACATTCGAGCAACACAATTTTAAAATTTAAGTACTTAACAATCTTAATAAAATTTATACATATAATATGTTAGATAAAAAAAATTGTAAAATCTTATGTATTATATTAAATAACATTTGAATCATATAAAATAATTACTTATTAAATCTTATATATTAAACATATTCTTAGAAACATTTTTCTTTCACAAAATCATGTTTATGAGATAGAACAAAATATTTATTTAAACCAATATATATAAGATTATTTAAATCAATATTCTTATTAAATTCAATTTATATTCAAAAATCTAAATAAATTATATATATATGTAGGAAATCCTAGATCGTTACATTATGTGTGATGACTATTGGACGAAAGACACCAAGATATTATTAATCAATCAAGAAAAGAAGAGTTTATGAAGAGATATGACTTTTGGGTTATAGTAGTTTAAGTGTCCGTTCATTCAAAATTCAAAATTTTGAAGCCAAGATGATTAAACTACTAAATCATTGATCTCATCGTCAAATTCTCGAAGATGTAAGTATGATTCAGATTCGTCATCAAGCGATGGAGAGCTTGAAACCGAGATTCAAATATATGTTTCACAACAATTCAGAATTTAGAAAATATCGAATAAATGGATCTAAAAACTGGGTACACCTTAATTAATTTTTAAATCCCTTTTTGGTTGAATGGATGTTTGTTTGCTTTGTTTTGTTTGCCTAGTTTGAATTTGAAAATTAAACTTTAAAATTCAAACTTGAAATTTGAATTTTGAAGTTCAAAATAATAATATTGTTATAATAATAAACATGAATTTTAATTGTTTGTTTGGATTAATATTATTTAAGGAAATAGTTAAACCTAAAATATAAATCGATAATATAAAACCAAGAAATCAAAACTATTTGTCTTTCGATTTTCTATATGAATGTCGACATACGTAAATGGTCATGTCGACATAATGTAATTAAAATTTTGAATTTCCAAAGTTAAAATTTTCAAACTACCCTCCAACTTTTCAATTAGGAAATTTCAGTTAGCTATTAACTTTATCTGTCTGCTTATTTTCTTATATCTTATTTAAAAACATATATATTAAAAGTATATAAACTAATAAAATTATATAGACATGTTAATATGATATACAAAGTTAATATAACTTTTTGATATTGTTATAAAATATAAATTTATTCATCTTTTATATAGTTTAAACATGCACAGTTTAACTTATATTATTCATATGATTTCATAACAATTTTGGGTTATATTTTCACAAATATTATTTGTAACTTGAATACTTATTTTGATTTCTTATTAAGATTTATAAAAGGTTAAATATTTAACCTAATATTTTGATATAAAAATAATAATAGTATATATGTATATATGATTTTATGTCTTAAATATAAGAAATTATAGTCTTATAATTTAATTTATATCCAGATTTCATAGTTTTGTTATGACTATAGATTTCTTTTTAAAGTTTTAACTTGTAAATGGTTACATAACAAATTAATATATTTTGATTTCTAAAAGTTTAAATTTAAAATTGATTTGTATCAAAAGATTGATTTATTTCATAATAAATTAAATTTTAAGTCTTTTTTTTTAAAATAAGTTTTTACCCTTGTATATATGTAAATTCATAATAGTTAGATAGTACTTTGGATATGATTTACCTAAATAGATATAGTTACCAAATCATTCTACATACTATCATTATACATCTTATTTCATATCCTACATTATTATTATAAATCACAGTACATCTCAAATTAAAATTATTCACATCATAAGTTGCACCTCATTTAATATATCACTTCATATAATTTTGCATATGAAATACTACATTTTAACCAACACACTGCATTACATGTTAAATTTAACTCCACTCATAACAAATATATAGTATGCAAAGTTTTTATCCAGGATTATTAATCAAATACATAACATATTTACTTTTCTTTAATTAACTTGATCGACTTGTTTGGCTTGGCTGAATTGATTGAATTGACTAACTTGATTGAATTGATTGACTTATTTGGTTTGTTTGATTTGTTTGACTTAAATAACTTGATTGACTTACTTAACATGGTTAAATTTCATTAGTGGTTGATAGGTTTGTTAGAAATATACTTATGCATTTGTAGTTGAAAGGAGAATTACAGGTTTTAGGATAAATAGAAGTTACAAGAAATGTTTGGTTTCATGTTTGAATTGGTGTTTTGTGACAACAAAACTTAAATTGATTGATTGGATTGAATTGCTTTACTTATATCATAATTTTAAGGATATCTTATAAGAGTTGTTTCTAAGTCTAGATTATGGTCTTATTATAGTTTTAAGGGAATTAGAGTTTAGGATAGGTTTAGTATTGTATTAAATTAAGCGGGAGTTTTAGAGTTTCTAAGGATTAGTTGGAGGTTCTAAAAAACTTTGGTTGATTTAATTATTAAGAGGGAGTACTTTATAAGGTATAGATAGATTTCGGATTTAAGGGGAGTATTTACTTTAGTATAGGACTTATTTATATAATTATAGGATTTAGAGGGAGTAGTTTTAGAATTCCTTTTTGATAATGCCAAAGGGGAAGAAATTATAAAATGTAGACATAGTTTATAGGATTCATATAGTCAAGGGGAGTATTAGAAGGTTCATCATCAACAGGTATATACAGGTATGATATTTTATAAACTAAGATTGTCATCATCAAAAAGGGGGAGACTGTTGGAGAATGGAATTTTGATGACAACAAACTTATTTCAATTATCATTGATTATAAAATATATACTAACATTTCTATCTAGAATATATAGCAGGATTTGTATACAGGACTTAAGTACTGAAGACTGTATAGTTTTAGAGTTTCAAGAGATTCAGAATTCAAGATAGATTCAAGACTTATGAGTTATCAAGCTATCAAGATTTCAAGAGTTCAAGAGCTCAATACAAATATAGTAATATAGTCTAGTTTATGTAAGACTCTGAATAACACTCCAGGTTCAAATTCTGTTTAAACTTTCAAATTTCAAATTCTCTTTTTCAAATTTTCAAATTTCACAATTCTGATTTTCAAATTTCAAAATTCTGATTTTCAAATTCTAAATTATTTTACTTATGATTTAAACGTATAAGTTTAAAGTTTTAATTATATTACATATGTTTATGTAAGTTTAAATAGTTATATAGTTTTAGTTTTAAATCTTATAACTTTATAATTATGTATATGATTTCATATGATTTTACACTTTAGAATATTTATTTATATTATCAAGTTTTGATTAAAGAATTTCAAACTTATCAATTCAAATATATTTTCTAATTTATAAGTATTCTTTTTTTTATATAGTTTTATTAAATATATTTTAATAAGTTTATATTTGATTCTTCATATAACCTTTTGTTTATATATAGTTGATAAATATCTCTTTATAAATTCCTATATATATGTTTATAATTATATTATATATGTTTATAACTATATTATATATAGTTTTCATATCACATATAAATTAAGTATTTAATCATATGTTTAAATAATATTTTCTTATGTTTTTATACTTGAAAAATAATGTTTTAACAACCAGTTTTGTTTGAGGAATTTCCAGAATTTAAATATTGATTTAAATACTCAAACGGTTTTAATATCGCTCTCTACTCTCTGAATCAAGTGCTATTGAAAAGTCATAGGGTTGTTTGTAAATGCTTGGGTGGTATTTGGGGTTAATCGGTTTTATCCGTTGTAGCCATGAAATCAAGGACATAATCGGTGGTATCCCTTATAGCCGTGAAATCAAGGACAGAATCGATGGTATTCCTTGTAGCCGTGAAATCAAGGAGGTTGTAATTGACTATTGATATAGTAATAAAATTCTGCGCAATCCAGTGTTGTGTGGGACTGAACGTAGGAGCAATCCGAAATAGTATAAAATCCGATGTGTTCTTTCCTTTTCTGCATTTTTATTTCTATTTATCTTGCATATGTGTCTGATTCTGTGTCTGTGATTGTTTCTGTGGTGTTTGATTCATATAATTTATCACATAAGTTTTAGATTTTGTTTAAATTCTCAAAAACACTATTCACCACCCCTTTAGTATTTGTTTTGCCTTAACGATCCTTTCCGCAATCCCTAACAAGTTCTACCTAAAGGGACAAGGAATGGATTACTATGACTTTGTTCTTTTTACAATGACATTTTCCAAAGAGTGCTTGATAAAGATAAATTAGAATGCATCGAGAATTAGGTCACATTAACGCTATGCGATCCTGAGAGATATTTTCCTTCTTCTTTTTTTGATATCAGGATTCACTTGACAATACCTTTAGCGAGGGAAGCAAGAATTCGCGGACCAGTACAGTATTGGTGGATGTATCCATTTGAGAGGTAAAATTTGGTATTAGTACTTACAGTAATTAATAATATATGTGATTATGCATATTCATTATAGATACATGGGAACACTGAAGGGGTATGTTAAAAATAAAGCACGACCTGAAGGGTGCATAGCTAAGCTCTATTCTGCTAATGAGTGCATGAAATATTATGCTGAATATATTGATGGTGCATTATAAATAGGGCAAAGGAAAAATAGGAATGAAGTGGAACAAAGTGATTCCATACTCTAGGGGCGTCCTATTTCTAATGGAAAACCTATAGTGGTTACTAAGGAGGTGATTGATGCTGCTCACCGGTATGTGTTGTTTAATACCGAGGAAGTTGAGCCTTATATAAAGTAAGCATTAGTTGAGTTTAATTATTTTGCGTGAAATAAATAGATTTTGACTTGTATGTTTACATATATAGGATGCACAACAAGGAGCTGAAACATTTACAGCTAAAACGTTTACATCCCCATCTTTCGCGAGATGATTGGAACTTTCAAAGCAGCATTCAGAGACTTTTAGTCATCGGTTTAGAAACAAAGTTAATAGTATTGTGCATCTTTTAAGATGGATAATTTCGACATAGAAGTATATGTTATTGTGATTAGTCTTTATATAATCTTATGCTTTTCCAAGTTAACGATGATAGAACAACATATGATGTTAGCGAACTATTGATTTGGCTTTCACATGGACCTCGCCATTAAGTTAAATCTTATACTAGCTATATAATTAATGGTCGTCGTTTTCATACTAGAGACAATGACAGATCTACACAAAATAGTGGTGTTTCCATTGAGGCAAATACTGTTCTTCTAGATGGATCCATTGAGAAAGTGATATATTACGGTGTTCTGCATGAGTTTTTGTTGTTAGACTATCATCAGTTTCAAGTTACTTTGTTTAAGTGTGATTGGGCAAATATTGATCGTGGTGTTATGGTTGAAGATGGGTTTACGTTATTCAATTTACATCAATTCCAAAATCAGTTTGCAAATGGTCCATTCATCTTGGCAACGCAAACCGTACAAGTGTTCTATTATAGAGAAAGTAGTTCTTCAAATTGGTATGTTGTGCTAAAAGCGCCTCCAAGAGGTTTTCATGAGTTGGAAAGGTATTGAGGAGGATGAGTCAACTAGAAAACTGGTAGATGAGTCACTACTTGATGATAGAGATATCGATGATGGAGATGAAAGTTATACAAGAAATGATTATGATGGTATTTTGGTATGATATACACATCCTTTATTAACGATGGTGTTAAAACATAGTTGTACAACAATATAATCAAAAAATTACCATATAATCAAAATATTGTATGATATAAGCATCCTTTATTAAAAATACATGTGTAACATAGATTTTATCATGAAAAAAGAACAATTAGTGAGTTCCAAAGTTGTAATCGAAAATTGGCGATCGGATGAAAATTTCATTAAATTGATTATTAACGTACCTTATTACTAACCTATTCATTGCATATTTAGGCCGATTAATAGTATAGTCAAATCATTGCATTTATTCATTGGATATTTACCTCTACTCCACAATATGATGTTCTCATCATATATATATATATATATATATATATATATATATATACACACACACATATATTTCATGATTTTTTCAGGTTCCTCCATCAGCAGAAGATAGTTAAACTTTAAGCATTAATAATTAAAATGGAGCAAAATCAAGTACAGGTAAATTATTAAAACTTTTGACAATGAATTCTATTTTTGGTGCTGCTATTTGGTGCATAGTCATTAACTGTACTTGTTTATTGTGTCTTAATAATTTTGCACTAAGAAGATTTTGCAATTATCTCTCTTATTTGTAACCAGTTACTAAAATCCATCATTTGGATGCCAAGTATTGTCTTTTACTATGCTTATTATTTTCATTTGTTATCAAATTAAAGCCATACTAAACATGAAAATAGATGTATATTAATTGTTATTACTTATTTAATGTTGTAATCTTATTATAGATTAGAAGGTGAAATGTGTGGCTATCAATTACATGCATGTTCTACCATTTGGATAAATATATTGTAGGGAAGCTTTGGTTACATTTTTGCTAACCTTATCTAGAGGCCATGAAAATGTGGAATTACCAATGTCTTGTATGGAGATTATGGTTTTAGTTGAAAATTTTCTAGAATATTGTCTACCATTTTTCTGTTGAGTATTTGTTGAGTAAGAATGGACCATTAGTTAAAACGGTTTTAAAACTTTATTGCAAATTTTCTACTCAATTTTGGCTTGATTAAGAACAGATCCCATTGGTAGATGATTAATGAAGACTGACCATTTATGTTATAAAGATGAATGTTGAATGTCGTAAGGTTTTTGAAATAGTAATAGCTATTAATGTGTAAACTGCTAAATTGGATAGTCTAACTTAGATCTTTTGAACATTATCTTGGAATTACGTTGTGATTGTCTATGTTGTTTAATTTGCAGTTAATGGGTTTGATTTTTTTAATTTATTATGTACCGTTTCACTTCCATAACAATAATTCATAATGTATTATAGATCATTGTACATATAAATGATATATCATACATCAAATTATTGATGACCATATCCTCATAGAATTGTATATAACCAAAGCTTTTACATATGTTCAAATATTAAGTTGTATATAATTCACTTAGCTGATGAATATTATGGTGTTGGTGACAATTTAATTGCATATACTACTTTTAATACAATCCATTTTCTTTCTGTAGTTAATGCACAGTTTAGTTGTCGTACTATGCTAAAGCCTTAACCTGTAGCATGCATGTACAAAAATAATTCGCTGAGCAAATCAGACTATATCCGTTACTTTTCGGCAAATCGTGTTTTTTCTTTTGACTTTGTATGCCAATTTCAGGAATCAAAGATAGCAACGAGACTGTCAAAGAAGCAATCTCTAGTTGTAGTCGCAGCTTTACAAACAAAAGATGAGGTTGCTGGCGTAAAAATCAATGTTACGGCAGGTGTTGATGTTAGAAGATCCCCTTGAAAGCGTGCTGAAATCCAGTCTCAACCCATTAAAAACCATCCTCTTCCCATTAAAAATCAGCTGCCTACAAATCTAAACCCCACACCCGATAAAAACTAGCCTTCAAATCTCAACCCTGGTGCTAATTCATCTAGATCTCCAAATATCACTCCCATGAACATAGACCCACTCAATGCCATCGATGCCTCAAGCAACCCAGATTCTAATGATTGTATTCAGGAAGAAAGGACAAGGAAAAAAGAGCGAAGATAATGATGTCAACGTTTACTTTTAAGCCAAATGAGAGGGCTGAAGTTGAATTTAACGATCGAGGTCAAAAAGTAGGCTCCAACTCTAAGTACTTGTCATCCTATCTTGGTACCTTAGCAAGGGAAATGGTACATTTGACCATTTCAGATTGGAAAAAAGTCGATGCAAACTTAAAGAAAGATATATGGACTTGTATTCAGGTATGAAATATGCAATCATAAATGTCCCACTATTGTACTAGTTATAATTAAGCTTGATTTTTCTTGATATTTTGTAGAGTTTTAATGGACTTGATTTTTCTTGATATTTTGTATTATTCATCGCTATAGCGTATGCTTTAATAATACCGAAACAGTTGGCAATTTTTGATGGGGATGAAACATATCTAGACCTGTTATGCTCAATCGTATTTTGGAATGATATTAGATCATCCAAGGTTTTCATCTATCTAGGTTATTGCTTTGGGTTGTTTTTCTTTTACATTGGTGTGAATAGATTTTCTATATCATACTTTGATTTCTTATGAAAACTACAATCTAATGGTATGTTCTTATTCATTATGCAACCGCAATGCTCAATGATGACGATGATAATTCAGATTCAAACGATTGGTTCGTGTTTTGTTCAAAGACGTTCAGAAAGTAGTTCATGTTTTGAAAAAAGAGTTACATGTTTCATGTTTTTTATCAAAGCAAGGGCCTTTTACACAATGTAGAAAATGTACCACAAATTTGTGTTTGGACATTTGTGATAGGATTACAAAAACATTCACCGAAATTAATAATTGAGTTATAACTACCATTTTGAAGGTGTATGGTTGTACCATATGACCTCTGTTGTTCCCATTATTATATGAATTAATAATTGATCTAGTTTTAAATTAAGTGTGCAGTTTAGTGAACATACTGGTAGGTGAACGAAAAGAGTTATGAATATCATATACCTAGCTTCCAGGATTGTATTTCTATCTACATACTTTTGATTGATACGTTTATACACACATTGAAACCATGCATTGAAGGCAAACAAGATTATTACAAAAAACTATCATAGTGGTATTTTTTTTACAATCGTGGTACATAGGTCATTGGTCAATGAATCTGCAGGCATAAACTATTATAACTACCATAGTTAATCAACCTTATGGATTCAAATATAATGTTCCTTAGTGGGAAGTATGAAATACAGTGACGATTTATACAGAATTCACAAACACGTTGAACATGATTTGTAACTTGTTTTGTATAGAAACAATGTGCTAGTTAATTTTATGAGAACATCCTATTTATTTCAAGTTATTTTTGTTGTGCAGTCAAGATTCGCAGTAGATGAAGCAAATAAAGAGTTATTGCTTAATATGGTGGGAGTACGATGGAGAGAGGCAAAGTCTCGATTAGTTTCCTCTATTAAGTTAGCTTTTACTTTCCCCGAGTCTTCCTCTAGATTAGCAATGCTAAGACCAGGAACAACAGAAAATGTTCAAGAGTGGAACGACTTTGTTAAGGAAAAGCTGTCGGAAAATTTTGAGGTAATAAGTTGTATTGTATTCATTAAGAAATAAAGGCAAATTATAGTTTATTAATGTATTTCTCCTATGTAGGAAACTGGCAAAAAATTCAAAACAATGAGAGTTAAAATTAAAATTCTGCATACAATGAGCAAAAAGGGTTATGCAAGATTAGAAAAGATGTGGTAAGAAATGAACATACGTGTACGTCGGGGATAATTTTTCCGTTGGTGCTACTTCTTACTATTTTATTATTTGCAGAAAAAGGAAAGTGGAGTATCATATATTAGCAGTGGCGAGCTATGGTGCAAAGCCCATACAAAGAAAAATGGAGACCCACTGAATTCCATTGCCATCGATTGCATCGTAAGTTTTTTCTATGGTTCTACCATTAAAATATGTTGTATATCATTTTAAATAGATCATACCATGAGAATAAAGTGAAAAAACATACATCAGGTGAACAAATAGAGCACCTAACATTTCCATGATGCCAAGGTTGGTTTATAAGACTTGTATTATTACAAAATAAAGCATGTATAGTTTAACATACAAAGTGTAAAATCACCCAACACTCAAAATGAAATTAGTGAATTAAACTGAATAGACAGTCGATCTTATTGTTCGATTAATCAAGTGACATCTACACTGATGGAAACATACGTCGTAAACCCCCAAGATTCTTAGTTAATTAAGAATTATAGTTTCGTGTGGAAATGTAAGTGCAGAAAGCAGTAAATAACACAAGACATTTATAGTAGTTTGGTCATGTGAGAGGCCTACGTCCACTTTGGAAGAGTCGCTGGAATATTATTAATAACAAAGAATTACAAGGTTGAGATTATCTCATAACATCTTTTACATATATCTATAAGTTGTATGAGGTCATAATTGTCGTATGCAACTATTAGGAAAAAAGACACTTTAGCCCTTCTTTTTCCTCAAAGCATGGATGTCATTAAAGAGGCTACTTGGAACTCTCAAGAGATGTACTCCAATCAAATAAATTCCAACCCCCTTAAAGTGTGAGCTTGAAGGGTATTTATAGTGGAGTGGTTAGGTGAGAGTAGATAGGAGTAGAGGACCACATCAGAAGTCTCGGACCCCGTAGTGTAGGCTACGCAGAGCTCCGATTCCCTTAGTGCCAAGGCCAGAAAACTCGTACCCCTCCTTGGGGTATGAATTTCGTACCCCAAGGGGTACAAAATTCCTACCTCGAGGGGTACGAAGGATCCTGGGGAGAGCATGGGGGAGTTAAGGTTCTGAGGTTCGAGGTATTGTGTGGCAATGTCTAGAGCAATGGTGAGGTTCCTATTAGCGCGGCCCCTTCCCGGCTCATTTCCTTAACTCCTTGGAGACACTCCAGGCTCTAATGTCATGCGACATATGAGTCGAGCGTGCCTTGCATACTTTTGGGAACCGTACCAAAAGGTCGGTTAATATTTGCCCCCCAAAGTACGTCTTGTCTTAACATGATATGCATTGCGTTGGTGGAAGTTGTTGTTGAGTCATCGATTTTTCCTGTGAACTTATGAGAATAGACATTACTTGTTAAGCTCGTTTATTTTATAATGGAAAATGAGTCATTGTTGATAGGATGTCGTGTTCACGTCACGATGTACACATGCCGTATTGAACTCGCGTATATACATATGTGCATCGTATCATATATATGTGTATATATATATATGTATATACGCAGACATGTGTACTTTTATGGATTTTTTTACTCATACCCACGCTTGGGTATGAGAATTCCTTACCTTAAATGGGGATACGAGGTCTCGTACTCCGATGGTGTACGAAATCTCGTACCCCACCAGGGTACAAGAATTCGTGTTTTATTGGGGAACACGAAGGGTCGGCATTCCCATATTATAAATAGGGGGTTCCCCTCCCCATTTTTTTCTTTCTTCTTCTTGTTTTGACTTTGACCGCCATTGAACTATAGTTTTGAATCCTAGACTTTGAAGCGTTTGAACAGTTGAACTGAACTCAGGTAGGATTCGAAGGCGGCTATCAATGTTCTCCTCCGTTGGTGAGCTCCGTCATGGCACTCGCTCGGGTCTCGGAGTGGGTTGATGTGGGTAGCGCTCCTTGACCTTGAATTTGGGCTTCGAGGAGCTCGTGCCCAAGCTTTGACTCACAGTCGAGACCATCCTTTGAGTCTTCGGCTCGAATTACTTTAGCACTTCGGGGCTCGAGATAGAGGGAGGAGAAGAGTTGGGAAAGGAGGAGGAAGGAGGCCGAGGATTCGTAAAGGCACATGGTGTTGGCGGGGTGACTATGGAACAGTATAGGAAGGGCTTGTTCCCCCGAGTTCGGAGTGCGAAATATCGTACCCCATTGGCATGGTGGTATGGAGTTTCATACCCTTTGGTGGGGTACGAAGTTCAGGACTTGTGGGGTACAAAATTCGTACCCCATGTGTTACGAAATTTCGTACCACTTTGGGGGCACGAGGTCTCCCTGTTTTCAAGGGGTTGTAGGCCTTTGCCAATGTGTCATGTATCTCTCCTGAGACCTTGAAGTTTCGGCTATCTGTTTCTAGTTTCATACCACTTTTATGTCTCTTGTGTAACTAAATTAATGCATATGATGATGGTCGCACGATCGATGACTTGGACTTACACATAGTATTAGAGTAAACACTCGAACTGTGACCGAACTGTTTAACTATTTGGACCTCTTTTGTAGATCTTAGGTGCAACGTAGTTGCGATTTGGTGTGAATCTAGTAACGTTAGTCGATTGCGATGCTGGCAATAGTCTCAAGGGCTTGTGGTTGTCGTCGCAACCTATGTTCTTAACTTGTAAACTGTATTATCTTGACATTGCACTGCATGACACACGCATGTTAGCTTGCACCAACACAAGGGTGCATGTTACTCAACTACGATGTCCAACACTAGTTAAAAGTATATCTAGCAAAGAAGATGAGGTCTATGACCGAGCAGACTTCGTAAGCTGAAATTTATTTATCGTCGCCGCACGCTTCCGAATCAATTAGCAACGCTAGCTCAACGGAAGGCCAGCTTGAGACTTCCAGAAGGTCCACTCCTTCTCAGACGACAAGTTTACCAGAAGTGCCGAAGCATAGGGTGCAACTAGAAAGACAACACTCTCCGGTCGTACATGAGGAGGTAAAGAATATGGATATCGTTGAGTGAGATGCGCCAGTGGCGCTGAATACATTGGCGAACGCAGTTATACTTGAGAACCCGCCGGATTCGGTGCCATCTCATTTGGATGCAACGGCAGTAAAGCGCGTGGATTTACGATTTCACTTGCCATAAGGAGAGGCCATCTCTCCAGGAGATGATGGCAGGGCCCACGCACCACCGGAAGGGTATACTTCCTGGAACAAGCAGGTCTGCATTACTGGGTGCGTGTCCCCGGCCAACAACTTTATCCGGAACATGTTGTATTACTTTCGCCTTGTGCCATTGCAGCTTCATCCAAATGTATACGCTTTCCTCTTAGGTACCTACATTCTTTATAGGGAGTACTTGTAGCTAGATCCCACCATAGAGGACATATGATATTTGTTTCAATTAAAGAGGAGAGCTACTGCCTCGTCGTTTCAGTGCTTCTTGGAGGCTTCGCCGACTTAAGTTTTTTGCCGGAACGTGGCCCAAGCTGCCCATATTCAAGCATGATTGGTTTTTTGTGCATTGTCCTCCTGGATTCACGAGGAGGTGGCTAGAAGGAAGTAAGCATCGTTGATCTTTGTGTTCCTTTAAAACTTGAGGATCTGGAAACTTATATTTGTCTTTGTTTCTGTATGATAGGAAATAATGAGGCGCTTATAGATTTTGAGTACCAACTGCGCCTCGGGCGATACCGACCGAGTTGCGCTCTACCTAGAAGGTCTTAAATCGGGATAGCCTTCGCCGTGTAGGATTGCTCCCTGGAGATCGAGCAATGATTAGACTGGCCATCGCTGGTGGTGGGACGATGCCAGATGTCGAAAAGAAGGCGAGATCCCCGAGTCGAAAGAGGAAGATGCCCCCCGCCGGGCGTAAACCATGCAAGGCTGCTAAGACTTAGGAGGGAACCAAAGGGTGTAATATTAGTGGAGAGGAGGCAGTAGTTGGGGACGAGGGCCCATTGAACGCCTATGTTCTGCCTTCGACAGATGAGGCAGGAGTAGAGGCGTCGACAAGGCTGCAGTCTTTGGCGACTCCTTTGGAGGCCGCCATCTCACTCGAGAGAGAGGGCCAGTTTGATGATCTTAATAAACTCCCTCTAAACTTGTCTCCTTGGCTTTGCACGACAAGTATGGAAGAGCTTGCTTTAGCTGTAGAGGAGTTCACTCCTTCGAGCGGACCACGATCTGGTCTATTGAGAGAACACTTAGGACATACACTCATAAACATCTTATAGCACATCGCTTGCTCGTATGTGCGAAGTATCTAACTTTGAGTTGTTTCTATGGTATGTGATATGGCAAGACGACATGGAGGATGAGAATATGGACACGAAGGTCGCTGATTCCCTAAGAACACTTTTCTTGACAGCTTTAGGAAAGGGGATAGCCTGTTCGGTGGTTCTCTAACTCTGTAGGACCGCAACAGCGAGCATCGCCATAGAGACCAATCTCGGCGATCTCCGACTCCTCATCTAATTCGATTATTTGGGACAGAATCACGATTTGACGTAGTAGGACCTCGGCATTATTCGCCGATAGCTCCTCATCATACTGCGACTTTAGCTCCCACTTCCAAGCCTAAAGAAAAGGAGCATGACACCTGTCACTCTAAGAAGAAAGAGCTGGCAACGAAATAGAAGCAGGGTTTGGCGGTGCCCAAGACCCGTGAGCTTTCTGTTGAGGAGAGGAAAATGTTGCTAAAGCAGAAATTCCCCCATTATTACTTCGATGAACTAGTCTTCCTACCTGACATTAATCTGATTCACTGAGCCGACACCGAAGAGGTATGGATGCAAGTGAGGGCCGCATACTTTCAGGCCAAAGAGCTTACTAAGTATTCATTTCACATTTTGGAACTAATCAGAAGGAAGAATGTGGAAATTCAGAACTAAGGGTTGGCCATCGACGCCGAGTGGACCACCGTTCGTAACTTGGAGAAGGAAATAGGTAGATCTACTTTATGTGTCGTAAACATCTCTTCGCTTGCCTTTATACCTTCGAATGTTAACTATTAGTGTTGTTGTTGCAGCGGAGCTCAAGGAGACGTACGAGATGCTGAAGAAGGAGGCAGAGCATGCCAGTTCGACTTTTAAGGATACCGCGATCTTGCTAACAATTGAGAACATGGCTCTAGAAAGGGATAAGCCCGATCTGGAAAATGTAAATGTCGAACTGGAGAAGGACAACGAGCTGATATCCCAGCTTCAGAAAGACAAGGAGGCTCTGAGAACGGAAAATGAGTGGTTGAGAGCCGAGAATGCAGAGGCAGTTGAGTTGAGAGGGCAGCTTGAGGCAGGAAGAAAGGAAAAGGAGGATGTCGAGGCCAGCAATAAGGATGTCTTATGTTCAGTGGACGGATTAAAGGCTGAGCACCTGAGAGAGGTGGAGCAAGTGAGATAGGAGATCGAGGATGCAGAGGTTCGTGCGGAGGCGTTCCTCGAGGAGCACGTTCGAAATATGTATGTTAAGGTTATAAAGTCCCTCGGGATCTCCTGGGTTGAGGATTACCCTCGGGTGCAGGCACAAACATATGAGAGACTGGTGCATGTCATATGAAGCTTGGCTATGCCATGTAGACGTGGGAACTCTAGACGAGCGTCAACTGATGACAGAGCTCCTGAATGACGAGGAGCGTGAGAAACTAGAGGAAGGGAGGAGACTGCTACAAGAGGGTGTAGAAAGCGAGAGGTTGGAAAAGCGTGCCGCTGAAGTGGGAAAAATTGTTACTTTGGAGAGTGTAGTTATGGCCGAGACATTTGCAGAAGAAAGCTCTTATGAGCCATTGGTTCCTCAGTATGCCGTAACCAGCGATCCCACTGCCCCGGTCCGAGTCTCAACTGAGTATGACCCCGAGAACCCGCGACTGGACCCACTTTAACTACTACGGCGAGCACACTCACCATTATATCCACATCATCCATGTCCAGAGGTAAATTATTTTTTACTGCGAATTCATGAAGATGATGAGATTACCAAATTTGTGGACTAAAAGTTTATGTTTTTATTGTGCAGCCCTTGTTGGAACTACTACGGCATCAGGCTTTGCCCTCATGCTCCCCCAAACAATGGAATCTAGGCTAGGACTACCAGGGATGCAGTTTGAAGTGGAAAGTGGACACTTTCTCGTATTTCGAGCTAGGATCCAGCATTTACAAGGGCCTTATAGAGGAAGGAGAGGTTGTGGATGGCCAGAGTGCTCATGTGATGGACCATGTGGAGATTGACGTGCCCTCAATGCAAGCCATGGTGGAAGCCCAAATGGTGGCTAAATCCTTAGAGCAGGAAGAGAAGAAGAGGCAGGGCGAGGCTGCCTGACAGGAGGCTAAAGTGAAGGCTAGGCATGATGTCGAGAGAAGGGCCGCTGGTGTAGTGGAGAAGGAGAAAACTGATGTCGAGGCAGATTGGGTTGCCGAAGAAGCTAGGAAAAAGAAAGTCGCGGAAGACGCAGAGAAGGAGAGGGTTGCTGCAGAGGCTAAACTGGAAGAGGCCAATGATGTCAAACAGAGAACTGCGACAACTTATGAGAAGCTCAAGGCCGACAACATTGTAAAGCTCAAATACAAGAAGAAAGTCGAGTTGGAGACTAAGGAAGTCCGGGGAAAGGACGTTGGCTAGCCCTTGTTGCTGATGCTTCCCCCAAGCAATTGCAGTATGTTTCTCCTACCGAGGTTATGGCGATCACGAGTGGTGAGGATGGGGGCGGAAGGCGCACCTCGGTTTCTCACGAGTCGGTAACTCCCCCTAAGGGCCGAGAAGGGAGAAGCGGGAGTGGATCTGGGAAGAAGAGGTTCTCATGTATACGCGAGTAAGGCCCTCGCTTTTGGTTCTTAAAGGTATGGTATGGTTCTCATGTACACCCTGCCATTAGAAAGGAAAAATATTAGACATGTGGTTTGTTTTTGTGCATGTGTGAAAGGAAATATCAATAATTAAAAATTGCATTTCATGTTAAGTGTTCAAATGTTCTTCTCATGTTTTCCTGCGTCATGTACTTGCAAAAGCGTACTTATTGTTACACTCACAGAAATGTGATAAGGGATCTCGCTTTGGGGCATTTCCAGTTATGCGAAGATCGAGCGTTGGTTCCGTTTGTTGGGTTTCCTTTGTTCAGGAATCCCGATAGGTGTGGAAACCAGGCTAGGCGCCTTCTTCCTTAGAGTGCATGGAGTTTGTTCCAAGTAAGGTGAAGGCATGGACATTGCGATTCGTCCGACTTTCGGCTCTCCCGTCGTTCATTCGGGTTTAGAGCACGGGGGTGTCATTTATTCGCCTAATGGTGCCCGAATCCAGAACCGGAGGTCGGATTTGGCCGATGGGCTACCCCCAAGCCTTGGGGCTTAGGAGCGGGAACGATTCAAGCTTGATATCGACGTTGGGCCGAGATTCGACAATTACCCGGATCCTGATCCGAGGGGTCGGATGAAGCCATGCAAGTAGTTAGCATCGCAATACGTTGGCTGGCGGGCTACCCCCAAGTCCGGGGACTTGGGGCGAAACGATTTATACTCGGTCTCGGTGCTGGGCCGAGGTTCAAGTGGAGTTGTTTATACTCGGTCGTATCACGGGCCGGGGACAGAGTAGCAGCGTCGACTCCCATGCTCGGGGTGCCGAATCCGTGCCAGTGGTGTTTGTCCTCGATTGTTGGTTCGAGATTCGGATGGCAGCATCGGCTTCCGTGCCTGGGGTGCCAATGCCGCGATCAAGTGTTTGTCCATGTGCGTCAGATGCGATGGTTAATTAAATATATCATGCAAGGAGTAAACACGGAGAGGACATGGAAAATTGAACATCATTTCTACTAATAACTTTGGCAGTCACAACCTGTACAATGCCTTGAATTTCAAGAAAACAAAACATCGTTGGAAAGCATAAACAACTGTACATTAAGTTATGTGAAGTAGTGGTAGATATGTTTGTTGTTACATGCCCTTGGGAGCTCATCTCTGTCTATGGTTACTAGTTTGAAAGTTCCATCTCTGAGCTTCTGTTGTATGGCGTGTGGGCCTTCCCAGCATAGACTGAGGCCATTCGGTGGGAGAAAGACCCGTTTCAGGACGAGGTCACTGATATTATGATTCTTATGGCGGACTCTGGAGTTGAAGTATCGTGCTACTCATTGTCGCTGGGCGGCAACTCTGAGTTCAGCTTTATTCCTTTTCTCCTCGAGTAAATCGAGTGATTCCAGAAGTAAATCTTGATTGGTTTTTGGATCAAAGTAAGTAACCCAATGAGATTGAAGCTTTAGCTCAATGGGGATGATGGCTTCAAAACCATAGGCAAGGGTGAATGGAGTGTGTCCAATTGCTGACTTATGGGTGGTCCGGTAGGCCCATAGGGCCAGAGGGAGTTGTCAGCCCACATGCTTCCGGCCTTTTCTAGATGCTTCTTGATGATGTATTTAATCACTTTGTTAACAGCCTCGACTTGCATATTGGCTTGAGGGTGAGCCACCGCTGAGAATCTCTTTTCGATGTTGTGCCGCTAACAGAAGGTTTTGAACTCTACACTCTCAAATTGGTCCTCGTTATCCGAGAAGATGGCTTGGGGGACCCCGTAACGGGTGATGATGTTGCGGATGACAATATTGATTACCTTCTTGATGGTGATCCTGGCGAGTGCCTAAGGTTCTTCCTATTTGGTGAAGTAATCAACTACGATGATTGCATAACGTGCCCCACCTCTAGTCACTAGAAGAGTTCCAATAATGTCTACTACCCCATGGAAAATGGCCCAGGACTAACCACTTGCGTCAACTTGGTAGGTGGGGATCTTGGAATGTTTGAGAAACGCTGAATTTTTTCGCACTTGCGGGAATAGTTCGTGGCGTCTTGATCGAGCATGGGAAAAAGTAGCCATACCGGATGATTTTTCTTGCTAAGGTTTCCCCTCCAGTGTGGTTGCCGCACTTGCCTTCATGTACATCTATTAGCACACGGTTGGCGTCATCATGGGCTAATCATCGAAGTAGCGGGACAGAGAACCCTCTGCAGTAGAGTACTCCATCCATGAGAATGTAGCGAGATGATTGGCGAGTGAGCATCGGTCTTTCCTTGTAATGTCCCGGGTGGATCTCATGTTGCAAGTAGTTCTTGATCGGTGTCATCCAAGATTCAGGTTCAGCCTCGGTATTCATTACCGAGTCAGTCTGTATCCAGCTGATGCTTGGTGAATCGAGCACTTCGACTGGCGTGAGCCTCATGAGCTACGCATCTTCAGAGCTTGCCAGCTTAGCCAACAAGACTGCCTTCTCATTCTATTCTCAGCGAATATGAGTAATGACGAAGTAGTCGATTTTGGTGCGAAAATCTAGAACCTAAGCAAGGTAAGGGGCGAGCCGTGCCCCTTGGCTTGGTATTCCCCTTGTACCTGGCACACGATGAGCTGTGAATCAGAGAAGATTTGGATGGCCTTTAGGTCAAGTTCGATTACGATTCTAAGCCCAGCTATCTAGGCCTCGTATTCCGTGTCGTTGTTGGTAGCAGGGAAGTTGAGCTTCAAGGCGTAGCTTATCGTCGCTCTTCTGGAGTGACGAATACGACTCTGGCCCCGGAACACTTATTATTGGAAGATCCGTCTACAAACAGTTTCCACTGAATACCTGGGTCTTTGATGCTCTCCGGGGAAGACTCCTTAAGGGTGGTGAACTCCATTATAAAATCAATGAGTGCTTGTCCGAGGATGGCATAACAGGGGATGAATATTATCTCGAATTGACTCAATTCTATGTTCCACTTTAATAGTCATCCAGATGCTCAGGTCGCTGCAGGACCGATGGTAGTAGCTAGTTGGTGTAGACTTTTATGGGGTGAGACTGAATGTATGGTCGTAGCTTCCGAGAGGAGATAAATAGGCAATAGGCTAGTTTCTCAAGCTTGGGTAATTCTTTTTCGCACCCGTCAATCGTTTGCCGATGTAGTAGACGGGTTGCTGGACACGGTCTTCAATGCGTACCAGTGTCGAACTGATTGTCTACATGGAAACAACCAAATAAATGTATAAGTCTTCATGGTCCATAGGTTTGGACAAGATAGTTGATCGCTCTAAGTGATTCAATAGGCCCTCGAATGCGACGACACATTCTAGGATCCATTCGAAGTTGTGCTTCCCTTTTTGAAGCAAGTCCAAAAAGGGAATGCATTTGTCAGTAGCTTTGGAGATGAATTGACTTAAAGCAGCGAATTTTCCGTTTAAAATTTGGACATCTTTGATGTTCTAAGGGACTTGAATATCCCGAATAGCTTTGATTTTCTCTGGATTGGCTTCGATGCCTCGGGAATTGAAGATGAAACCTAAGAATTTTCGTCGGGCGCTCCGAAGGAGCACTTCAGGGGGTTGAGTTTCATGTCGTATTGGCAGAGGATATCAAACATTTTGGAGAGGACATGGACATGGTTTCTCGATACTCTAGATTTTACCAACATATCATCCACGTATTCCTCCATGGATTTTCCAATCTGGTTCTTAAAGAGGCGGTTAACCATCCATTTATAAGTGACTCCTGCATTCTTGAGTCCGAAAGGCATGACATGCTAGCAATAGAGCCCAAAGTCGGTTATGAAAGAGGTGTGATCTTGGTCGCGAAGACACATTAGAATTTGATTATAGCCTGAATACGCGTCCATGAAGGATAAGAGCTGGTATCCGGCGATCGAATCAACGAGCCGGTTGATCTTCCACAGTGGGAAGCTGTCTTTAGGACATGCCTTGTTCAGGTTAGAGAAATCGATGCACGTTTGCCATTTGCCATTTGCTTTTTTGACCAAAACAGGGTTTGAGACCCATTCAGGGTAGCCGGCGTCGCGGATGAAATTGTTTTGAGTAGCCTGTCTACTCTTCCTTGAGTGCGTTGGATCTTTCGTGTAACACCCTACATTTTTATATGGATAAAATAATAAATCATGGATATAAGTGCATATAGGAATGGAACATTTAATGTTCAGAAAATTTAAATATGTGCAAGAAATTGAAGAAAAGAATTAATGCAAATAGATGCATGCAATGCAATGCAATTAAGTTGCATGCAAAAATGTTTAAAAAAAGAATGCATTAATAAGGAAAAAGAAAAGAGTGCATGCAAAATATTTAGGATGCATACAGTAAATTAAAGGAGGCATATTAAAAAGATTAACGTACAAACGCAATAAATTAATTGGTATGGCTTGCAACAAAATAAGGAAAAACATGGTAAAAAGAGGAACATGGTGATGCATGCGATTAAAAAAATAAGAGGCTGCATGTATTTATACATACATAACATCTGAAATTCAAATTTGATAAAGAGGTAAAGGAGGCACAATTAATTAAAAGAAGCAAAACAAGAAAGCAATTAAACGTTTAAATTAGTAAACTTTAACGCCAAATATGACACGCTAGACCCATAGGGGTCGACGCTTGCCTTGCCTAGGTCGACCTATGGGTCGACTCGAGGGAAGGTGGGTTGACCTATGGGTCGACCTAATGGGGTTTCAGCATAGTGACGTGGTGTAACACCCTACGTCCATTAATGTCACTCACAAAGGGAATGCATTAACTTCTATGGAGCGTTTTAAGTGAGTATACAACAGAAACTTAACAACAAGACAGATATAAACAGTATTTAAAAATTTAAAACTTTATTTCATTGCAGCGGAAAACACATATGTTTGATTACATCATCAAAAACCAGAGTCAACGTACATAATATCCATCTTGACTACCAAAGTACATAAATTGAAAGACATAATTCCCAATACAAAATAGTCATAAATAAGAGAGGCTGAACCAGAGCACCTGGGGGGAAGGAAGAAAAGAGGAGGAAACAAAGGGGGGTTCAGACATAAAGTCTGGCGAGTGCGATAACTTTAACAATATAATTACCAAAATAACTAGGCTAAGGCATAAGTTGGAAAATAAGGAAATGACTGTGAACAATTGAGTATGGCAGAGTAAACAAGGAAATAAAATGAACAAAGATAACGTTAAAGCGCACCTAAACCACTATAAGATAATTACTATACTACACCAACCCTATTATATTGCACCACCACTATTCACCCTAAGGTTGATCCCGCCTACAGAACTTAAATATGATAATGGTAGTTTCGTGCACCCCTAGTTGCCTCCATAGGTGCCGCCTGCCCCTATCTCCACTAGGTGTACCCACTACCCCCATGCGATCGGCTCCCTAACTCGTAGATACCCGTGCTGGCCCCATAGTGGGGTGTATCACTTCCCAAAGTGGCAACCGACACCACCAAGAATGCACGGCTTATACCTACGCGATGCAGCAACGTCTTACCTACCAGCCCGGGTCCACTTACGCATATGAACACATTGGACTTATGTTGCCACCGCTAACCTGGTTTGGCCTCTTAGCGTCAAGCCCAGTATGCATGTCCCGTCCTTGACTTAGGTCGAGCCCACAAAGATACGTATGGGTTACTGGTTGAAACGGGCCCCCATTACTTGATGCAAGTTATCCACCTAAGCTTGGTCCCCTCTAGTACATACCACTTAACCCACTTCTTATTCATGTTTCAATTACATGTTTCAAATTTTGGTTAAGTATTTCTAATCGTATTTCCAATGCCATCCAAGGCACCCACTAGATTCCACATGCCACCCAAGGCACCGACTTAACCCCCTCATGTCCCACTACATGTTTATCTGGTTAAGTGTTTCTTAATTCATTAAGACCGTAACCTCATAAAGACCTCTCACATTAGACTGGCATTTGTGGCAGCTGGATTTGCCGGGCGGGTCCGGGCAGTCTTACACCACAAAAGAGCCTAACCTCGTGTCTTTACAATTGTTACGTATTTAGTTTATGCCTAAGACCTCTCACATTAGACTGGCATTTGTGGCAGCTGGATTTACCGGGCGGGTCCGGGTAGTCTTACACCACAAAAGAGCCTAACCTTGTGTCTTAGACGATTAATTACTCCTAATTAATCATCCCCCAATTTGAATTACTTTCCCTATTCAAATTATCAATTAATTCCAAATTTAACAATTGCCATAATTGACTCAATTATTTCCATCTATTTATGGTATGTAAAATCATACCAATTTTCATCACAAATTTATTTTATGCCTTTTAAGGCATTTATGCCAATTAAATCTTTTAATATTTTCCCCTTTTTAACCCCACGTTGTACGTTCGTACGTTTAACGTAAAATATACGTTAGACTCGAATAGTCTAACTCACGGAATAAAGAGAAAACATCACAACATACATATAACTAAAAATAGATCTAAACATAAGGGGTGAACTTGCATGTGTGAATGATGTTCTACATCTAAAACTTGCATAGGCCAAAGTTACAACTTGCATAAAACTACATATGTCACAGATCCAAATCTAAAGGTGTAAACTTGTTGAGATAATGGTCACAGACTTGCATAAATCATGTATGTCATAGATCTATATATGAAGGTGTAAACTTGCATAGGCAATAACCACAAACTTGCATAACATGATTCACATTCCAAACTCATATATTTATATAAACTTGCATATGTGATTTATGCAATATAACAATGGTGTAAACTTACATCCAAACATGTAAACTAGCATGTAGAATTCGGCATATAACTCACACATGTCATAGCCTAACTTTAGGTCTAAATTAGATGTCATGAAACATGTAAAGTTATACATAATCTTTTCTATCTTGCATATGATCCACATCTAAATCAACACCTAAATTTGCATACATACTTATGATTTATCATATGAATCAACATAACCAACTAGCATATGAACAACATGATGATTTGATTATACATAAAATTACAACATAGATGATAGCATCATAACTTTACAACATAGATGATAACATCACAACATCACATCATAGAATTTACAACATGTATGATAACATCACAATTTTACAACATAATTATAACATGCGGTGAATAATTCACATCATAACTTAATCCAATTAATTACTAATTATTTTATTAAAGAAATCGAACTCACAACTCAAAGAAGGTCTTGAGTTCTGAATTATGAGTTCTGAAGTTGTATTAGCCTTCCCTTGAAGAAGATTCGTTGTTAAAGTTGAAAAGGATTGAATTAGGTTTGCTTTCTTCCTCTCTAATTGGTGGCGGCTATGCTGAGTTGCTAGGTGACGGCATGGAGGCCATGAATCAAATTTTATTTTGATTTTAGGGTTTGAGTCTATAGGTATTTTTATAGAGTTTAGGATTAGTTTAAGCCGTCTGATCAACCCAGAATTAATCCCAGCCAATCAGAGCAGTTCAGAAACCCTAATGAGTCTGGCATCTAGTCACAAACAGGTCATCATTCAAATCTTCCCCGGGGGGGGGGGGCAGGTCGACCCTATGGTTGACCTGGTCAGGGTAGGTCGACCCCCAGATCGACCCTATGGTCGACCTGGCCCTGGAGGGAAAATTCCCACCTAGCCCATCTGACTCCGAATTTTCAAATTTTGAAATCTGTTTTAAATTTTCTAAAACTTCCGATCGCCATAACTTCTTCATACGAAGTCCAATTCACGCAAACTCGGACTCTATCTCAACCAGAATTCCGAGACTAACACAATGGCGCAACCCATTTCCCTTAATTATCACATCTGAGATTAGTTATTCTTTAATTTGTGAATATTGGTGTTAACAGAAATACGAGGTGTTACATTCTCCCCTCCTTAAAGGATTTTGCCCCCGAAATCTCCAAGTTAAGGAGAATGCACATCCTAACATCCAAACAACCATCTACTCAACCATCAAACACAGGCATCCATTGTCCTTATAAAATTCCTAATGTTGTATGAAAATATGCAAGAAGTGTGTGTATATGTTCCTTATCTAATGCAAAATCAGGCGGTCTACTGATTCAGTTGACCTCCTCAATGAAAACCATGATAGTGCCATGCGTCCATTATGTATTCGAAAGAACCCTATCGATACATATTATTTCTACATGTGTGCACAACCATACACCAAAATGAAACATCCATATGATGGTACAACCATTATACAACCATTAACTTAAATATGTACACACATTTATATGCTGTATGAAGTGACTGAGCCGATCTAGTGCCTAAAGTGTGTGTATATGCATCCACGAGCAACCACTAGCAAACACTTGCATCCACATGCATCCATCATACATAACATGTCTCAAACACATGTTTCAGCCATAGGACTACCCTATCTAAAGGTCAAAGATACTAGTGAGAGGACATACTAAAGATAAGATAAGAACAAGCTAAGCGATAAAGGAGAAATTAAAAGACATACCCTCGAAAAGAAAAGGGTACAACGAACGCATCTTCTCTTCCGTCTCCCAAGTAGCGTTGCTCTCATCATCTCCCCATTGCACTTTGACTAGCTTGACCTCTCGATTCCTCAACTTCTTAATCTTCGACCCAAGAATGCACGTAGGAGCTCGTCGGATCGTCGCATCGCGCTCGATCTCCACCTCTCTAAGCAAGCTCGACTCTACCACCTCTACGGTCTCGTGCAAGCACTTCCTCAAATGTGATACATGGAATACATCGTGTACACCACTAAGTCTCTCGGGTAACTCCACTCTATACGCCATCTGCCCAATCCTCTACTTAATAGGAAACGACCCTACGAACCTTGGTGCTAACTTCCCAACGGACCCAAAAAGAATGACATTCCGTAATGGAGACACTTTGACAAAGACCATGTCCCCAATATCAAACTCAAGATCTTACCTTCTCTTGTCCGCATAAGATTTCTGCCTATCTTGCGCCGTCTTCATCCTCCTTCGAATCAAATCGATCTTTTCCGAAGTCTCTCTAATCATATCGGGCCCAATCAATATCTTATCTGTAGACTCCCACCAACATGTAGGCGAACAACACGGCCGTCCATAAAGAGCCTCGTACGGTGCCATGCCAATGCAAGACTAAAATCTATTATTATATGCAAACTCCACCAATGGAATATGTTCCTCCCATGTACCTCCGAAGTCTAAGACACACAACCTCAATAGGTCCTCTAGAATACGATTCACCCTCTCGGTCTGGCCGTCCATCTGAGGATGATATGTGGTGCTCAAACATAACTGAGTCCCTACCGCCTCTTGCAAGCTTTTCCAAAATTTGCTAGTAAAAATAGGACCGCGGTTGCTCACTATGCTAGATGAAACACCGTGCAAACGAACTATATCTTGAATGTATACGGAGGCTAACCATGGAGCTGTCCTCTTACTCTTCACTGGAATGAAATGGGCGCTCTTAGTAAGTCTGTCTACCACGACCCAAATCCATGTATTACCCTTCCTTGATCTCGGTAACCCATCAATAATGTCCATTGAGACACTTTCCCACTTCCATTGTGGGACCTCCAATGGATGAAGTAGCCCACCGGGTTTCTTTTGCTCTGCTTTTACTTGTTGACACACCAAGTATCTCGCAACAAATTTAGCCACATCCCTCTTCATGCCGGCCCAAAAGTAAACTCGTCTCATGTCCATGTACATCTTGTCCCCGCCGGGATGGATGGTCATCTTCGAATGATGTGCATCATCAAGAATGGTCTTCCTCAAACTCTAGTCCCGTGGTACACAAAGTCTACCGTCCCTACGTAACAAACCCTTATCATCTAGGGTATACCTACGGAAATGGCTCGATGACTCCCCTCTTTTGAGCTTTTCTACTAACTCAACCAACTGTGGGTCATCTCGCTGTGTCTCACCGATCCGTCCCAAAAGCGTAGGTCTGACCTCTAAGGATGCTAGCAAACTGGGTACGAAGTCAATGGAAGGTCCAAAGTCAAACGTAGAGATGAACTCTAAGCTTTGCCGCTCAACAAACAACGGACTCAAGGATAATTTTTTCCTACTTAAGGCATCTGCCACCACGTTACCCTTGCCAGGGGTATATGCTATCTCAAAATCATAGGACGCTAAGAATTCCATCCACCTTTGCTGCTTTAAGTTCAAGTCCTTCTGAGAGAACAAGTATTTTAGTGATTTGTGATCACTGAACAATTCGAATTTCTCACCAAGAAGATAATGACGCCAAGACTTAAGCGCGAAGACAATAGCGGCCAACTCTAGGTCATGTGTAGGGTAATTTCTCTCATGCACTCTCAATTGCCTTCCACCATAGGCTATTACCCTTCCCTCTTGCATTAAGACTGCGCCTAGTCCTGTCCCACAAGCATCGGTATAAACGGTAAATGGCTTACTCCCATCTGGCAACACTAAGACTGGGGTTGTGGTCAAAGCTCTCTTCAAATGTTGGAACGCATCATCACAATCTACGTCCCATGTGAAAACTAGATTCTTCTTCGTCAAGCGTGTTAATGGGGCTGATATTTTTGCGAAGTCTTTGATAAACTTCCTATAGTAGCCAGCCAACCCTAAGAAACTTCTTACCTCGGTAGCATTTTTAGGAACCTTCCAATCTTGGATGGACACTACGTTCGCGGGATCCACAACTATCCCTTCTTTGGAAACCACGTGCCCTAAGAATCGCACTTCCTTCCTCCAAAAGTGACATTTTGAAAATTTAGCTTTAAGGCTATGCGCTCGAAGAGACTCCAACACTTCCCTAAGATGTAGGGCATGCTCTTCCTCGCTCTTAGAAAAGATCAAGATGTCATCTACAAAGACTACCACGAATTTATTGAGGTACTCCCTAAACACCCTACTCATCAAGTCAACAAAGTATGCGGGGGCGTTTGTCAAACCGAAGGGCATCACAAGCCACTCGAAGAAGCCGTCTGGAGTCCTGAAGGCAGTCTTGTCTATGCTATCCTCAGCCACTCTCAATTGATGGAAACCTATGGCTAAGTCCAACTGCGAAAACACTAAGGTGCCAACTAACTGATCGAAGAGATCGTCAATCCTCGGCAGTGGGTGTATATTCTTCTTGGTAAGCTTATTAATTTCTCTATAGTCCACACAAAGTCTAAGGGACCCATCTGCCTTCGTGGAAAATACTACTGGAGCAGCCCACTCCGATATACTACGTCTGATGAACCCCTTCTCAAGCAATTCTTTCACTTGCTTACTGAATTATGTTCTCTCTTTTGGAGCCATGTGGCGCACTGGTATTGCAATTGGCTTTGCATTATCTACTAGATATATTCGAAAGTCTATCTCACGTTTTGGGGGTAAACCCCTCACCTCATCGAAGACATCAACATATTCACGGACTATGCGAACAGAATGTAAATCATCATCGGATGCGTCAAGGGATTCTAAATAGCTAAGCATTACTGGACCTCTAGGGTCACAGGAAACATCAAGGGTCTTCCCACAACGAGTCAACAATCTAACTACCCTTCTTTCACGGTCTAGGATGGCCCCATATCTAGTTAGCCAATCCATACCTAGAATCAAGCCGTAGCCCATGAAGCCAAGAACAAAGGCGTTGCATTCAAACTCAACGCCCAAGATAAACACCCTCAAATCCTGACAAATCATAGAAAGATGAGCCGAACCACCAATAGGATTTGAGACTACTAAGGGATCAGTAACTAGACTAGTATCTAGGTGCAGTGTTTCAACTAATGATGTAAAGATAAACGCATGCGATGCGCCAGAATCGAATAAAGTACGAACAGGATGATCAAACAGAAAAACTAAACTTTCAACGGAAATTGCTCTACCTCGTTCTTCCAGCGGTTGGACCACGAGAGCCTGAACTTGTCCCCTTGCCTGCCCTGGTGCCATAAGAGCTTGCACCTGTCCTCCCGAGGTAGACACTGCCCTCTGCCCTTTCTTTGGGCAGTCCTTGATCAGATATTCTGCTTCGCCACAATGGAAACAGCCAGTCTTCTTTTTCTTTCTACAATCTTTGCTTAGATGGCTGGGTGTCCCACAGTTAAAGCATCTTTTCTTTCCCTTACCATTGTTGCCTTTACCGCCTTTCTTGTTCTGTTATTGCGGTTGCGGCTTCTTTTGATCCCCTTTCTTCTCGGGTGCCTTATTAGCATTGGCGCCCTTCTCCTCTTCATGCATAAGTGCCATGTCAATTAATCTCTCAAAGGTAGCCCCCATGGGAATGTGGGTCATAGCTAACCCATGAAGTGGCTCGTTCAAACCCTTAACAAATCTTAGGGCCTTCTTTTCTGGTGTATTCACTAAGTCCAAGCCAAATCTCGCCAACTGATTGAACTTGTTGACGTATTCTTTCACCGGTAGATTCCCTTGTTTCAACGCCAAAAACCTTTCTATGTATAGATTCTCTTCAGCCCGTGAGAGAAACTTCGCCTCAAACCTCCGCTTAAAATCTGGCCATGTATCAACTGGACGTTCTCCATTAGTGACCGCCCACCAAAATGAGGCCTCATCCTTCATTAGCCAGGCTGCTAACTGGACCTTTCTTCCATCTTCCACCTCAAAGATCCCAAACTATTCTTCCACCTCCTTTAGCCAATTTTGTGCTTCAACAAATGTCTCCGTCCCGTGAAAAGGTTTTCCACCCATTGCTCGAAAGTCCTTACATATCTTTGCGAAAGTATCGACACGAGGAGGAGGAGGAGGGGAGGAGGAGGAGCATTTGCTGGACCTGCAGTGGTGGCCCTAGTCTCCAAATACCTCCTAAACCATCCTGGTATCGTTATCCCCTCGGGTATCCCGGGAATTCCAGACATGCTGAAACGAAAAAGGAAAGATTCAATATAAAAGAACCGAAGGAAGGATATATGGCTCTTGGGGTTATGGTTTCTAAAATATACTTTTCTCTTGAAAATACTTTCCTTAAAACATACTTTTGAAGGTACTTCCTTATAAAATGCTTTTGAAAAAATGTTTTTCAAAATTCATATCTGTTCTGGTAACCTTCAGCTCTGATACCAAGTGTAACACCCCACGTCCATTAATGTCACTCACAAAGGGAATGCATTAACTTCTATGGAGCGTTTTAAGTGAGTATAGAACAGAAACTTAACAACAAGACAGATATAAACAGTACTTAAAAGTTTAAAACTTTATTTCATTGCAGCTGAAAACACATATGTTTGATTACATCATCAAAAACCAGAGTCAAAGTACATAATATCAATCTTGACTACCAAAGTACATAAATTGAAAGACATAATTCCCAATACAAAATAGCCATAAATAAGAGAGGCTGAACTTTACTTCAGCGATCCAAGCAACTTCAAAAAGCATGAGATACAGCTGTCCAAAATCAAGCTCCATTGGTGCTAGTTCCAACCTGAGCACCTGGGGGGGGGGGGGAGGAAGAAAAGAGGATGAAACAAAGGGGGTCAGACATAAAATCTGGCGAGTGCGATAACTTTAACAATATAATTACCAAAATAACTAGGCTAAGGCATAAGTTGGAAAATAAGGAAATGACTATAAACAATTGGGTATGACAGAGTAAACAAGGAAATAAGATGAACAAAGATAACGTTAAAGGCGCACCTAAACCACTATAAGATAATTACTATACTGCACCACCACTACTATACTGCACCACCACTAGTCACCCTAAGGTTGATCCCGCCTACATAAATTAATAATTATAATGGTAGTTTCGTGCACCCCTAGTTGCCTTCATAGGTGTTGCCTGCCCCTATCTCCACTAGGTGTACCCACTACCCCCATGAGATCGACTCCCTAACTCGTAGATACCCGTGCTGGCCCTACAGTGGGGTGTATCACTCCCCAAAGTGGCAACCTGATACCACCAAGAATGCATGGCTTATACCTACGCGATGCAGCAACTTCTTACCTACCAGCCCGGGTCTACACACGCATATGAATCCGTTGGACTTGCGTTGCCACCGCTAACCCAGTTTGGCCTCTTACAGTCAAGCCCAGTATGCGTGTCCCGTTCTCAACTTGGGTCGAGCCCACAAAGATACGTATGGGTTACTGGTCGAAACGGGCCCCCATTACTTGACGCAAGCTATCCACCTAAGCTTGGTCCCCTCTAGTACATCCCACTTAACCCACTTCTTATTCATGTTTCAATTACATGTTTCAAATTTGGGTTAAGTATTTCTAATCGTATTTCCAATACAACCCAAGGCACCCACTTAACCCCCTCATGTCCCACTATATGTTTATCTGGGTAAGTGTTTCTTAATTCATTAAGACCGTAACCTCATAAAGACCTCTCACATTAGACTGGCATTTGTGGCACCTGGATTTGTCGGGCGGGTCCGGGCAGTCTTACACCACAAAAGAGCCTAACCTCGTGTCTTTACAATTGTTACATATTTAGTTTATGCCTAAGACCTCTCACGTTAGACTGGCATTTGTGGCAGCTGGATTTTCCAAGCGGGTCCAGGCAGTCTTACACCACAAAAGAGCCTAACCTCGTGTCTTAGACGATTAATTACTCCTAATTAATCATCCCCCAATTTGAATTACTTTCCCTATTCAAATTATCAATTAATTCCAAATTTAACAATGGCCATAATTGACTCAATTATGTCCATCTATTTATGGTATGTAAAATCATACCAATTTTCATCACAAATTTATTTTATGCCTTTTTAGGCATTTATGCCAATTAAATCTTTTAATATTTTCCCCTTTTTAACCCCACATTGTACGTTCGTTCGTTTAACGTAAAATATATGTTAGACTCGAATAGTCTAACTCATGGAATAAAGAGAAAACATCACAACATACATATAACTAAAAAAATATCTAAACATAAGGGGTGAACTTGCATGTGTGAATGATGTTCTACATCTAAAACTTACATAAGCCAAAGTTACAACTTGCATAAAACTACATATGTCATAGATCCAAATCTAAAGGTGTAAACTTGTTGAGATAATGGTCACAAACTTGCATAAATCATGTATGTCATAGATCTATATCTAAAGGTGTAAACTTGCATAGGCAATAACTACAAACTTGCATAACATGATTCATATTCCAAACTCATATATTTATATAAACTTGCATATGTGATTTATGCAACATAACAATGGTGTAAACTTACATCTAAACATGTAAACTAGCATGTAGAATTTGGCATATAACTCACACATGTCATAGCCTAACTTTAGGTCTAAATTAGATGTCATGAAACATGTAAAGTTATACATAATCTTTTCTAACTTGCATATGATCCACATCTAAATCAACACCTAAATTTGCATACATACTTATGATTTATCATATGAATCAACATAACCAACTAGCATATGAACAACATGATGATTTGATTATACATAAAATTACAACATAGATGATAGCATCATAACTTTACAACATAGATGATAACATCACAACATCACATCATAGAATTTACAACATGTATGATAACATCACAATTTTACAACATAATTGTAACATGCGGTGAATAATTCACATCATATCCATATAATCCACATCATAACTTAATCCAATTGAATTACTAATTATTTTATTAAAGAAATCGAACTCACAACTCAAAGAAGGTCTTGAGTTCTGAATTCTGAGTTTTGAAGTTGTATTAGCTTTCCCTTGAAGAAGATTTGTTGTTAAAGTTGAAAAGGATTGAATTAGGTTTGCTTTCTTCCTCTCTAATTGGTGGCGGCTATGTTGACTTGCTAGGTGACGGCATGGAGGCCATGAATCAAATTTTATTTTGATTTTAGGGTTTGAGTCTATAGGTGTTTTTATAGAGCTTAGGATTAGTTTAAGCCGTCCGATCAACCCAGAATTAATCCCAGCCAATCAGAGCAGTTCAGAAACCCTAATGAGTCAGCATCTAGTCACAAACAGGTCATCATTCTAATCTGCCCAGGGGGGGGGGGGCAAGTCGACCTGGTCAGGGTAGGTCTACCCCTAGGTCGACCTGGCCCTAGCGGGAAAATTCCTGCCTAGCCCATCTGACTCTGAATTTTCAAATTTTGAAATCTGTTTTGAATTTTCTGAAACTTCCGATCGCCATAACTTCTTCATACGAAGTCCAATTCACGCAAACTCGGACTCTATCTCAACCAGAATTTTGAGACGAACACAATGACGCAACTCATTTCCCTTAATTCTCACATCTGAGATTAGTTATTCTTTAATATGTGAATATTAGTGTTAACGGAAATACGGGGTGTTACACGTGGCTTGGTTATTGTGTGCATTCAGATTATATTTAATTTAATCCGATGGTTCAGACTTTTCTTTAACACCTATAAATAGGCTAGCAAAGCCTAGCCTAAATCACCTATTTTCTGAGAGGCTGTCTAGACTCTTTCTTCTTCCTCCTTAAATCTCTTTAGAAAATATAATAATCAATCTTAGGAAATTCTGATTCAATATCTATAGGAAAAGAATGTATATTTACAAATGGGTATTCAAAATCCTGATCGAAGTGAGGTAAATTCTTGGATTTGGTCAATTTAGATTTATCTTCTTTCCTTTTCTTTTATTTTGAGAATTGTGAATCCATGGTTATTTAGGTTCTTGATCAGTTAGAGGAGCCATGGAATGCTAGGTCTGGACCAGATTCATGAATTGGAAAGGTATTAGGTGAGTGGATTTAAGTTATGCCTGTTTGATAATGGTATATTTATCGTTTGGCATTCCCTATTAATATGTATAATAAATCTGTTGAAATGTTTAACCTGCTGTAATCTATTGAAATGATTAATTTGCTGAACTGTAAACCTGCTGAAATCTATTAAAATTAGTAATGTGGAATATGCCTGGAAATTTGGGCTTGTATGAACGTGTAAATCTATAGGCTTAATTCAAGATTAAGTGGAACAAGAATGAAACTGTAAGTAACCTATGGAATCTGTGGGGTTCAGTAAACCTGTTGAATCTGTGGGGCTAAATAACTCTGTTTAATCTATTGGGGTTATATGAACCTGTAATACTTTACCTGTTTAATCTGTTGGGGTTATATAAAAGCTTATTTCCATTAATCACCTGTCTAAATTGGGAATTTCTATGAACACTTTAATTATGAAATTTACAATGAACATTTGTTAAGAATATTATTATGCCAAAAGATTGTAAATAAGAATTATAGTAAAATTTGGAAGAATGAATACACCTAAATTTACAGTGAACAGAAAATTGTAACCGCACTTAGACACGAGGTTAAATTCAACTTGTGATAGAAGTCTTCCCGGAACCGCCCGACAAATCCAGCATCCACAGGTGGTTAATTTCATGTGAGAGGTCTGATGCACAAACATACATATAACGGTGCTAAGACACAAGGTTAAATCCAACTTATGGTAGAAGTCTGCCCGGAACCACCTGGCGAATCCAGCATCCACAAGTGGTCTACTTAATGTGAGAGGTCTGGTGCGTAAACACATATATGAATATATGTATATAACAGGATAGAAATAAATGGCATTTATTGTAATAAATGGAAATGAAGGAAAGCTACAACAGTAAAAGAATTGGAATGAACAGGGAATGATAATAACCTATTATGAATAAACCTGAAGGGGAAAAGGAAAGATAATAGGTAGGCTTGTGCTAGGGACAAGGGAATTTATAACTTAGGTTATAATAAACGATAGGTGGAATGAGATAACTTATGTGATGAGATAAGTTGTACTTAATTATAAATTAAGTAATCTGTAGATCTGGAAACCTGAAACCTGTTGTTTGTAATATGTAGAGAAAAGAAGGGAAGACTTATAAAATGCAACAAGTTGTACTTAATTACAAATTACGTAATCTGTAAACTTGAGAATTTGAATCCTGTTGATAAGAAGAACATGTTATCTGAAAACCTGAGAATCTAAAATCTGCTGCTAAGAGTAACATGTCTAAGGCTTATTAATGAACTTAATTGGGTAAGTTATATAATTGAAATTAATAAGAAAGAATGACTTGGTAACATGAATAAGAAGTTAAAATGATTTGAAATAACCAAGTTAACTGGAAATCTGATAAGACAGAGCAAGCGCGTAATTAAACGGTTAAACATAGGGTCTAATAACACTTTAACCTGATGCGCTTGGACCAATCTGTACGTCTGAAGGTGAATAACCCAATAGGGTAGATCATCGTGGTGTCATGAGACAAGAGGGGAGTGCACGTACACCTGATTATCCTTCCTGTTCTACCTATTGTTCTGCTGATATTCTGCTGGCTCCGAAGGACCGGATGGGGAAGCACGTGTCTTCTTGGGACGTAGAGGGTACTCCTGGTAGTCCTCTATGCAGTGACAGTGTTTAGGGGTGCTCGTAGAGGTTAGGTCTACGCGTTACTACTCGGTGAGTATACCTTAACTGTCACGATTGGGGGCAGTCAGAAGGTTGTAGGGTGGCATAGGTGATTTGACGATCCTGTTGCCTTGTGATTAGGCATGTTACGACCATCTCATCTATTTGCCTTAGGCAGTTCTAACCATCTAATTGGTAGTAATCGTCGGGTACTAGTCATCGACAGCCAGTGTGATGCGTGATGCAAAAACATGGAGAGCTAAACCAATAGACCATCGATCTCTGACTATCGAGGCTTGGGTAAGGGACAGGCCAAATAGGACTAATTGTTTGTTGTTTTTTTGGGTCACGTCACTAGCTCTCAATTCTGTTTGTCTTTCACTAGTTGAGCGAGGGGTCGGGTGGGACCACAGCCACAGTGAAAATGTAGACCATAGCATATGTGTACATAGATATCTGAAAAAGCTCCCGACCAAGTTCCGTGTATCTGACATAGCCCTGTTACAGAACTCTTTGCACAGTAGATAATACGCGCGAATATATGCATACCATTTCCGGATGTTGTATCATCGTGGTTGTGGCATCAATTAAGATTAATGATACATACGTGAGAAAGTCTAGATACATGCATGTCTTCTTCGGGTTGTGTATCGTAGACTCTAGGGAATTACTCTGTGATAGATTCTGATTCGATCAAATGGTTCGGAGGTGGCAGCCCGTACGCTTACGTAGCATGGCGATGGCGGTTTTTATGTAGAACGTAGTGTTGTTATATAGAGATACGTAAGTCGCTCAAGCGTAGGATGATGGACTACACATATTTCTGTGGCATGACGGCGGGTGTAATGACCAACATTCTACGCATCAGAGGATCGTAAAATATCTATTTTGTTCACATACAAAGTCATATGCCGTGTAACTTTGGGGAACGACTATTGGGATCATTTCCCATGTTCATGATTTTTGTCGAATTTTAAATGGCCGTTTTTCCCTTGGCGAATCTTTTTTTGCATATAACTTTTGATTGGTAAGGAGTTTTGACTTGAAACAACTTCCATTAGATTCAGATGATGGTTTACTTTCAGTAGAGTGGTCACATTAGTCAAACGGACTTATCGTTTGGGAAATATGGCTAAAATAAGGTTCGATCGAAGATGTAAAAACAGATTAACTGGGCTTAATTTGGTGATTATTGGTTAGGCCCATAACCCATTTCGGGATTAGGGTTATGGGAGGGCTGAAAAGAGTTAGAGGATGATTCATTTTCATTTTTCCAGCCGCTACATACCTTCCTCAAAATAGGGCTGTCAATTTCATGCACGACCCGTGACCCGATCCGAAACCCGCACGGAAATTAGCAGGTTAACCCGACCCGTTTAGTTAGCGGGTCATTTTCGGGTCAACCCGAATTTGACCCGTTTATAAATGGGTGGGTTTAGGGTTGACTCGCTAACCATATTTTGACCCGCCAAACCCGTTTATATGTTGTATCTCTTCCATATTGTTAGTATTTTCTGTATATTGTTAATGTTAATCTTTTATGTATGCGGTAATCTGTATGCTTGTATATGTAAGTAGTTATATTTTACTAATATATTCTTGTATGTTGTTAGTTATATTTTACTTATAAAAACTGTAGCTCTTCTATAGCGGCAATCTTTAATTTATGCAGTATGGGAATATATATACTTATGTATAGAAAATGATTTTTGGATATGGTGATTTCATGCTTTATACGTGTGTTGTCTGTTGGTGACTGTGCAACTAGTTGCATGTTGGTAATTATATTGCAGTGTGCATGGTGGTGATTTGGCTCTTGTTTTGCTTATATCAGTAGGCAATATCTATCAGTGGGTCAAACGTGTAAACCCGACCCAACACGACCCGACACGACCCATTTAGTTAAACAGTTTACACGGGTCGGGTCGGGCCATCCCGTTTATAAACGGGTCGGGTTAGGGTTGGGAAAAAATGACCCGTTTAATAAATGGGTCGACCCGACCCGTTTATAAATCAACCCGAGCCCGACTTGACCCAACCCGAACCCTACCCGACATGACCAATTGACAGCCCTACCTCTAACCCTAGTAATGGCCTCCACCTTCTAAATCCATCCATAATCACTTCCAAATCACGAATTGAGCAAAACTACATCAAATTAAGGCAGACTAGCATCAAAATCGAAATATAGCTATTGAAACACATAAGAATTCGACCCAAATCAGTGGAGTTTCAGATCTAAGATTCATTTGTGGATAAGGTGAGTGATTTTCACTTTTATACGCTAATTACGGCTAATTAGGGGTGATTAGTGATAATTAGAGAAATTATGCATCGTAAAAATCTGAAAAGATATGTGAAATTTCTAAAATATTATTGTGTGCCTCTATTGAAAATTTGGGTTAATTTGGTTTAAGTTTGCTAATCCTACAGTTAAAGCATGGTTAAAGGGATTAAGGGGAAAATCATGGTTTTGATTACATTTGATCCAAAATAACTCATATAGTTGATGTTTTAATGTTTTTGATTGATTCTATATGTTCTTACCGCTGTTTCGTATGTTTTGAGATTGCATAGGAAAGTTAGAATGGCCGAAAACGTCGTCGTATGGCGTAAATAGCTTGCTGAAAGTTGTAGGAAATGGTATAGAACCACGACCGTGACCCTGGTGCACGAACCGGGTCGTGAGAGGAGGACCACGAACCGGGTCGTGAGGGGAGGCACCACGAGCTGCCAATGGGATGTCACCATGAGTCGCCAATGGGATGCCACCACGATCCGCCAGGGTGGTCACCACGAGCCGCCAGGAGGATCATCACCACAATCCCCCAAGGGGAGCATCACCACGAGCTGGACCCAGACATGGATCACGAGCCAGATACATACGAGGACCACGAACCAGGGAAGGACATTCACGAGCCGAATCGAGGAGCTTGGGCATGAACCGCAAACCGTGAACCGAGTGGGGACCGAACCGAATCGAGATAATGACCAAAACCCGAGAAGCAAAGGAAGCCCAAACGAGAGGTAATCCAGATGGGAACTAATGAGTTGGGCTTTGCTGTAGGACGTGTGCAAAGGGGTTATCGATATCTATAACTTTGGTTCACTATTGAAGAGAGGGGGCATGTAGACCAACCAGAGCCAGGGAAGTGTGGACTGGTTGGCCTTTAACCTAGAGCCAGGGACGTATGGACTGGGTAGGTTTATTGACTATAGGCCAAGGAAGTATGGTCATAGCAATAGTTGTACGGAGTTGCCGTCATGGCCCCAATGGATATGGTGATCAAAGCGGTGGATATCGTATACTTTACGCACTGAGTGAGGGATATGAGCAAGATTTCTATGTTTGAAGTTTGCTATCACCATGACACACACCCCCATTTTACAATGTATGTTAGTGTTACCTTAGAGTATTGTACATCTTGTTGTGCTAGCTCTTACAGGTCCAGGCTCAGGTATGATTATTTATACCTGTTATTGTTTTATTTTGTTGTTATCACACATACCATACTTTTTTTCTAACCCAAAGTTTTATGTCTCTTCTTATTACTCTAGGTGCTCATAAACGAGCAGACAAGAGATAGGTTAGGTGGTTATGCACATGTAGTTGTCCGGAGACGAGCATGACGCTTCCACGTACTATTTACATATATTCTCCCTGTGTTGTTGTTGGTCACTGCTTTGGGCATTAGTAGTTTACCTTTTCTATTTTGTTTTGAGACAGTATTTTGAAGTTGTAATAATGGTGGTTTGGATCATAAGTTCTATTTTGGATTCCGTTGTTATGATGGTTTAGTTTTCAGCTTATGCACTGTCTCGCCAGCTTTATATCAAGTTATGTTATTATTATATTTGCGCTGTGAGATATACTACAGGTTCTTGGTTACTCATCGTTTCAAAACCCTTTTTCTTTGACGACCATCCAGTGCTAGTCGGGCATTGGCACAATGCATTTCGGGGAAATATCGGCTAATTCGGGGCGGGTCGTCACAATGAGGACCGTGCGAGTAGGGTACCATGGGGTGTACCTTGATATTGGGGGTAGCTACATATAATGTATTATGTTAATCTACTGGGAGTAAACGGTGCGAAGTGTGTGCAAGCCTTGAGTGTTGTTAACCCAAGTAACCTAATAAATAAGAATATTTAACTGAACAGTATATGTAGGATTATCCAAAATGCGTAGTTTAAATCCAATCACCAGAACTTGCGTTTTGACCCCCTCCTCATAACATATTCGCAGGTTAGATTTGTGATAGAGATACGATAGATTTGGATATTGGTTAGATAGTATTATTATCTGGTTAAGCCTATATTTGATTATATTATATATATATATATATATATATATATATATATTCATTCCGCTGTGAGATGTATTCTGAGCTCTGATATGTTTATTATCTCTATCTTTTCTATAGGATACCAGACAAACCAACACGAGTTTCGATAGATTAGAATTGTGAATAAAATTCGGTCGGTCGGAATTTGGGATGGTTACATCTGGTATCAGAACTTAGGTTTAGGATTCCTGTGTAGATTGTGAGTGAATGTATTTGTATTTTTTAAAATATAAATATATTATATATATACACCTAGATCCATAAAGGAACCCGCTAAATAGAAAGAGCGTAATATGGTAAAAATTGGGATATCTGTGTTGTACACTAAAGGAACGAATATGGAAATCTGAGGCCTTTAGGTAATTTGGGTGGGCTGTGTACAATATACTTTATATGGAAGAAAGGCGAATCCCTGTGTGAGTATTTCAGGTTAGTGGGTTTGGTATTAGAGCCTTATAAATTTGAAAAGGTTAAATAGATAAAAATGGATTAGGAATATATATAGTTGAGAGAATTAACTTAGTGGGAGTGTCTTGGAAAACCTAGGTAAGTTGGAAACCAACTTTGAGTCTAACCCCATGGTTAACTTTTAAGAACTTGAAATTGTAAAAGCTTTTGGAAGATGGTTTAAGGTATTTTCAAGTTTTGATCTTAAAAGTGCCTTGATGTTTGAAAAAATATATGTAAATAACATATTTGAGAATAACATATTGAGTTTTGAAGTAAAATGGGGTATATATTGGAAATAGTGATTTCTTGTGAAAATTTTGTCTAAAATAAAATTCTTTCAGTAAAATGTGCACATTATAGAGCATGTATAGCTCGTTAGTTTTCATGTTATATGGTATGAAAGGATTAAAAAGCAAGACATAGAAAATGTTGCATTTTGTTGAAAATTAGAATTTTCAGTAAAGAAAGCTTTGAAATCTCTCTTCTTTTAACAATATTTTTTATAATTGTTTTGAAAAAAAAATATGGACAAAACAAGTTGCAGAAATTAGGAATAGAGTGGATGGTTGCACCTAGTTGTACGTAACTGAACTAAAATTGTAAGTAAGAGCAGTTGTAAACCTAATTGAGAAATAATTGACTTGTCTACTTCAGTTTTTATGAGATGACATGTTTTTATGGTTTGGCAAAACTAAGTTTTCATGTGTAAAATGAAGTTTTAGCACTTTTAACTTTTGGAAGAAAAGTAAAATGAGGAAGCCAAACCACGTTTTAAATCATGGAGTCGGTAAGGATTAGTGCCTAGGGAAGACGAGAAAAGTTTTTGAGGCTATGGAGTAGATAGCGAGAATTGTCTTGGAATAATGGTAAATTCTCGTTGAATGCGTAAGCATTGAAAATCCTAGGGTGTTGCTTGGAAATGACTGTTAGTACATAGCTAGGACTAGAGGTGACTACTAGGTAGTGAAGGGCAAGTATGTGTTTAGATTATGTTGCTAATTTTCCTGTTATTACATTTCTGTTGGGATCGTTCTATTGTTTTGTTCCTGTTAGGTAGTTTGAGTAACACATAAACCTGCCATGATCTCATGATTTGAACTTTTCTGTCGGAGGGGAACATAGTCCTAAGGTTCTTGCCCCTTAGTGGTAGCTGTGTAGAGCGTTTTTTCCTGTTTTAGTTGAAGGACTAGAAAGCTTATTTGGAACTAAACTTAGATTAGAGGATTAAGTTAAATAAGCTAAGAAAAGAGTAATGGTACAACTAAAAAGGAAATAACAAATTCAGTAAAGCAACAAACAGACAGTTAAAGAAAAATGGTAAATTTGAAGAAAAGGTTTAAAAGAGTAAATTTTTCCAAGATAAGTTAAAAAAGAAACTCTGTAATAAAGATAGTTTTCTTATGTGGGCTATGCTTGGATAGAAAAATAGGGAATATTTATATAGCAGTTATATAAAATCCAAGTACAGATAGAAAAGGTAATTAAAAGAAAAAAGGGGGATGTGAATTTTTTCGTTTTCTACCTTTTTGTAACATAAGAAATCAAATTTAGAAAATTAGATTTTTCTAAAATTCAATATTTGAAGTTGTTTGGTAGGATTTTGGATGCAACAATTGGATGAACCGCACTCTTGCTCTTCAAGGGTGTGGGAAAATTTGGATGAAAATGTATTTTAATTTTTAAAGTTTTGCATTCATGTAGAACTGCCAGTATATTTAGGATGTACGCGCCATGTTTTTAAAGAATATTTGAAAATTTCGCATTTATATAGGAGGTACTGCTTAGGGATACATGTATTAATATGTTGTATTACACTCTGCATGAATGCAAAGATGTTTGCAAAAATTGGATGCACATATGATGAATGTATATTATGTGAGGGATTAACAAATTTCACCCTTATCAAATTTCAGGGACGAAATTTCCTAAGGGTGGGATAATGTAACACCCCGCACTTTCATATGAATAAAATAATAAATCATGCATATAAGTACATACATGCATGGAACATTTAGTGTTAAGAAAATTTAAATATGTGCAAGAAATTAAAGAAAAGAGTTAATGCAAAGAAATGCATGTAATGCATGCAACGCATGCAATGCAATTAAGTTGCATGCAATAATGTTTAAAAAGAGAATGCATTAATAAGGAAAAAGAAAAGAGTGCATGCAAAATATTTAGGACGCATGCAGTAAATTAAAGAAGGCATATTAAAAAGATTAACGTATTAAAGCAATAAAATAGTTGGTATAGCATGCAACAAAATAAGAAAAATATGGTAAAAGGAGGAACATGGTGATGCACGCAATTAAAAAAATAAGAGGATGCATGTATTTGTACATACATAACATTTGAAATTCAAATCTAATAAAAAGGTAAAGGAGGCACAATTAATTAAAAGAAGCAAAACAAGAAAGCAATTAAACGTTTAAATTTATAAACGTTAACGCCAAATATGACACGCTGGACCAATAGGGTCAACCCATGCCTTGCTTGGGTCGACCTATGGGTCGACCCAAGGGAAGCTGGGTCGACCTACGGGTCGACCCAAGCAGTAGTTGGGTCGACCCAATAAGACGGGGTTTCGGCGTGGATTTTGAAGTGGCTTGGCTATTGTGTGCGGTTCAGATTATGTTTAATTTAATCCGACGGTTCAGACCTTTCATGAACACCTATAAATAGGCTAGTAGAGCCTAGCCTAAATCTCCTATTTTCTGAGAGGTTGTCTAAACTCTTTCTTCTTCCCCCGCAATTCTCTTCAGAAATTAAAATAATTAGTTTAAGAAATTCTAATTCAAGATCTGGAGGAAAAGAATGTATATTTACAAATAGGTGTTCAGAATTTTGATCGAAGTGAGGCAAATTCTTGGATCTAGTCAATTTAGATTTCTCTTCTTTCTTCCCTTTTCTTTTAGTTTTGAAAATTGTGAATCCATGGTTACTTAGGTTCTAGATTCAGTTAGAGAATCCATGGAATGCTAGGTCTGGACCAGATTCATGAATTGGAAAGCTATTAGATGAGTGGATTTAAGTTACGCCTTTTTATAATGGTATATTTATCGTTTGGCATTCCCCTTTAATATGTATAATAAATCTGCTGAAATGTTTAATCTGCTAAAATGATTAATCTGTTGAACTGTAAACCTACCAATATCTATTGAAATTAGTACTAAAGAATATGACTAGAAATTTGGGGTTGTATGAACATGTAAATCTGCATGCTTAATTCCAAATAAATTGGAACAGATTAATGTAATTGTAAGTAACCTGTGGAATCTGTTAAATCTTCGGGGTTTAGGAAACATTTTGAATCTATGGGGCTAAGTAAATTTTTTGGGGTTATATGAACCTATTAACCTGTAATACTTAACCAGTTTAATCTGTTGGGGTTATATAAAACCTTATTTCCATTAATCACATGTCTAAATTGGGAATTTTTGTGAGCACTGTAATTATTAAATTTACAATGAAAATTTGTTAAGAATATTGTTGTTCCAAAAGATTGTAAATAAGAATTATAGTAAAATTTGGAAGAATGCATATGCCTAAATTTACAGTAAATAGAAAATTGTAACCGCATTTAGATACAAGGTTAAATTTAACTTGTGGTAGAAGTCCTCCCGGAACCGCCCGACAAATCCAGCATCCACAAGTGGTTAATTTAATGTGAGAGGTCCGGTGCCTAGCTATACATTTTACAGTGCTAAGACACGAGGTTAAGTCCAACTTGTGGAAGAAGTTTACCGGGAACCACTCGGCAAATCCAGTAGCCACAAGCGATCAACTTAATGTGAGAGGTCTGGTGCATAAACATATATATGAATATATGTAAATAGCAGGATAGGAATAAATGGCATTTATTGTAATAAAAGGAAATGAAGGAAAGTTACAACAGTAAAAGAATTGGAGTTAATGGGGAATGATAATAACCTATTATGAATAAACCTGAAGGGGAAAAGGAAAGATAATAAGTAGGCTTGTCCTAGGGATAAGTGGGAATTTGTAACTTAGGTTATAATAAACGATATGGGGATGTAGCGACCCGAACTTCACCGTGAAGGAAAGAGCGGATACTTTGAGAACAACACGCAAATGAAAGCAGACGGAAGAACATTTCATTGTTATTACAACAATTCCATCAGAATACAAGAATATACAGAGTATGAATGAATACTATACATTCGATAAATATCAGAGATTACAATTACATTTAAATACATCGCAGCGGAAAATAATACAAAAGCACAACTAGAAATAATGCACGGATACAGAGCTTTCCGGGCATCGTTCCAGCTGTGAATCAGGATCCTATGAATATAAATCTGCAAAACCAAAACTACTAGCTGCCCGTGTCGAAAATAGGGGCACCTAGAGTTTAGGTTAAAACAAGAAACTCCAGGTCAGTCATGTGACTGGTGTGAGAACTAAAACAGTTATTTAAAACTTTACTTTAAAAGAGAGTAATTCAAGGGACCACGCCGTATAACACGGAACGAGTTTCCTCCCAAGAATACCAGTGCATAGAATAAACAGCGCAATGCTTTTTCGAAAAATGAAGCTATTATAAGACCTAGGTCCCATCACACAATGCAACGCAAGCCGGAGGATAGGGTTTTCCCTTATAATAGCCAAACATGCTTGATACGTTTAAAACAAATCATTTGATACTACAATAAGTGTATAGTGTCAAAACAATTTCAATCATAAATATAAATCATAGACGGCATAAGTGCCCCATACCACTATGTCGCCATACTAGGCTCTACAAATAAAGCCAAAATACACGTATTGGAAATTGGATTTCCGTCATGAGTCGAGGCAAGGGGCAAGCTCCTCTCCGCTTCGAGACACTCTAGCAAATGTCCCAGGACTACGCACTCTGGGTAACCCTTGGATCGGCTGGGCCGGTCCTCTCTTACGTTTGAGGATTAGTTATTCCTGAACACACGTTTCCCGGTCCTTACAGACCTATAATCGAGGCTCCTCATCCAACAACCACAAAGGTGAAAAGTATATATATGTCAGGGCTGGTAAGTCACTGACACCACCAAAGCTAGAAAGAAATGTCGTGCTCTCCCAACGGTCCATATCCCATTTTTAACTCATACCGAGGTGTGAGGCTCGCGAATTCACGTTATACACAAAGCTGCCATGTAGGCCGTTCTTTGATCATCAACCACAAGACTTGCTTTTCAACAGAAGCCTTGATCCATGCAACTCAGCGTGCCACACAGGCAATTCATGCCATGCGATTGATATCTATCGATATATAACCTCTAAGCTCGTATGTCTCAGAGAAGGGCGTTAAGCAAGAGAATAAATTCTCCGCCGCCAAACAGATATATATTTAACAGAAATCAATCAACATAGAATAAAATCCAATGTCAGACACACAATCCATTTACAAGTTCGCTCTGGGTCTGAACGAAACCGGAGGCACTTTCCTCGCATATCCATCGATCTCCAAGTACGTCTGGACGACCACCAACTATTTCCATCCTCTTGGGTGTACAGCCCAATCAGGATCATCAGTAATTATCCAAACGATATGAAGACTTCCGGTCTTCGACCACTGTCATCATCTTCGACTTATCGTCGAATCGGTTATTCAAAATGGGTATAAACCCGGCCTTTCCGAACAACCCACGTATATTAAAAACAAATGTTACACAAACACAACATACGCCTCATTCCAATTCATTAGTCACTAACCGTAAATTAGCAAGAGAACAATTTCCCAAGTATTAACCCCGAAGGCCGAAACCAGCATCAGATCAATACCCAAGAAACCATTCTTCTTAACTAACCTACAACTAGTTTCTAAATTTCAATTCTTAGGGAAAGGTTCCCATTAATTTTATCCAAGATAAATTCTTTAAAATTTATCCTTTAATCTTCCTTTGGATGTCATTCCAAACCAAATTATGGTTTTTCAAACTAGTCGGGATTAGCGAACCACACCGAAGTAATTATTTGTTTTATTTCCCAATCCCAACCTATTCATCCCATGAAGCAAAACTGGTAATACTCCATATCTAACACCACGGTGTTATTGGTAAAATTAATTACCATTTCACGTTCAAATCTAATTAAAGATTTAACTATCGCTTTGGAGCAAAATTGGTAATACTCCATTCTCGCTCACTTTCCAAATTTGGTAATTTAAATTATCAATTCACATTTCAATCTAATTGCGGATTCATTAAGACTCCTTTTACTGGGTTAAAGAATTAATGTCATTTAAAACACAGTTCACGATAAACCCAAATCACATTCTATTTATTATCGGGTTAAAGAATAAGTGTTATTTAAAACACCCTTCACGATAAACCCACGAATCAATTCTATTTACAACCCATTTCAAATCCAATTTATTTAATTTAAAAATAAATGGGTTTTAATTTTAGTTCAAAACTAGTTCATTTCGATAAAAATCTATTTTTATCTTTTCAAACATGGAGTTTTTCATCCCAATTTTTCCCAAATCATTTCTTACGATTTTATACAAATTATTGATATTTTTAATAATTTTATCAAGGTCTGTACAGTCGATTTCCAACAACGGCCATCGAACTGCACTTACAGCGACCTTTTTTGAAATTGATTTGGACATATCTCCAAATCCAACCGTTATATTTTGAATTTCTAATATTCGTTAGAAAGCCCTTTTTGATACGAACCCAACGGTTCCGGTTTTAGGAGAATCCGACGGTCAGATCTTCCGTAATGTCCGTTCGAAGTCAATGGTCGAAATTCGCGAACTGCCGCGGCGCGGTGCGTTCTATTCAGGCCATTATATTTATAGTATATATATATTATATATATTTCGTTGATTTCCCCTTTTAAACGAATTTATATAAATCGTTTCAAATTTGTTTTAAAAACAATTTCAACATTCATTTCAAATTCAAATCGATTTCAATTCTAATTCATTTTCGTTTCTTATTTGATTCGATTCAAATTCGTTTTCTATTCAATTCAAATTAAATTCGCTTTCTATTCAATTCAAATTCAATTCGTTTTCTATTAAATTCAAATTCAATTCGTTTTCTATTAAATTCAAATTCAATTCGTTTTCTATTAAATTCAATTCAAATTCATTTTCTATTCAATTCAATTCGAATTCATTTTCTATTCAATTCAATTCAAATTCATTTTCTATTCAATTCAATTCGAATTCATTTTCTATTCAATTCAATTCGAATTCATTTTCTATTCAATTCAATTCGAATTCATTTTCTATTCAATTCAATTCGAATTCATTTTCTATTCAATTCAAATTCATTTTCTATTCAATTCAATTCGAATTCATTTTCTATTTAATTCCATTATAAAAATGGATATAATCGATATAAATATCGTTCGCGTCAAAATAGCGCATCTCTAATCAACACGGCTTTATATATTTCAATAATTCCGTTATTCTATTCAACAAATGAATATTTATTCTATTCAATACGTGAATCTATATTTTTGTCAACACATGACTAATCTCAACGAATGAGTATTGTCCACGTGTGACTATTTTTGTTATTTAATATATTTTACAAAAAATACGGTATCTATCATTTGATTTCAAATCAGACTCCAACCGTGAACTAGTAAGAGAACGATTCCCTAATTATTAACCCCGAAGGCCGAAACCAACATCAGATCAACATCCAGGAGACCACTCATCTTATCTATTTTCTAGTTAATTTCTAATTTTATACATGATAAAGATGTAAATTTTATTGTTAAAATATTTCGTTCAACACATGACTAATCTCAACGGATGAGTACTGTCAACACATGAACCTTTATTTTATAAAGAAGTTAGTTTCTAATTCTATATATAATAAAGATGTAAATTTTATTATTAAAATATTTCGTTCAACACATGACTAATCTCAACGGATGAGTACTGTCAACATATGAACCTTTATTTTATAAAGAAGTTAGTTTCTAATTCTATATATAATAAAGATGTAAATTTTATTATTAAAATATTTCGTTCAACACATGACTAATCTCAACGGATGAGTACTGTCAACACATGAACCTTTATTTTATAATATTCTTTATTTTCCCGATTGGAATGAGGCCCAATCAATTACCATATAAAGTTAATTATATGGATTCCATTCAACGCATGTATATAATGGCAACGATACATAATCAACTGTTAGACCAAAAAGTAGTTCTAACACCCAAATTGATTAAAAGCAAAATGAAATGAGATCAAAAATAAAAATGAACACACAGGATTTATAGTGGTTCGGCGAAGAAATGCCTACGTCCACTTGTCTTTCACTATTTTCAATGATTTAGTTGCAAATACAATTAAATATTCACTTGATTTCTCTCACAACTCACTTACAATCACTCAATTGTCTAAAAACAAATAATGAAAGAAGATTTGGATTTTCCGGGAATGCTGGAATTCGGGTTATTAAAGTGGTTGAACTCTCAAAGTGCCAGAAAAAGAGATCATTTTCTTTGTCTCCAGATAGGGTATTTATAGGTGAGAATTTGCTCAGAACCCGATCCGGATCGGAGCCACGTGTCATCCATCCCATCAGCCTCGGGTTCGGACGAATTTCTATGTTGACAACGCATCAGAGTAGTGGACGTTGAGGGTAGGAACTGGTCACAGCCGATCCGAATAACCAGGCGCTCATGCAGGAGAGTGACGTGGAAGACAGGCTTGGGTCGGAGGGGTATGCACAAGGGGTTCGGATCGGAGTACCCGATCCGACCCGGATTGACTTAAGACTAATTCCTGTGTTTACTCCGCTCCGCTCAGATCTATTGCTCTCCGCTCCAGCTGGAAATAGGTTGCTCTCCGATCCGAACAGACGTGCCTCTCTAATTCCAACAACAATAGCTCACCGATCCGAACAGCAGACTTTATCCGATCCGAACCGCTACACTGCTCCGATCCGACCCGCTTCAGTGTTTTTCAAGCTCTTCAATACTTCACATCTTGACTTTGTGTTGCCCAGTTCACAAAGTGGGCTAACATTTTGCCCCCTCAAAGGATGCTTCTGTTGGAGACGGAGCATGCTTTGATTATCATTGCACAACGCTCTTCGAGGCAATTTTTCTTTTGATTTTCCTTGTGTTTTCATCTTTTTTCTTCGAATTTCAATTTAATTCGTTGCTGTGCTAAAGAACTCGGTTTGGTTTGGATTCCGATCCGAACAGATCCCTTCTCCTTTCTACTTTTCACTGGACTGTTGGGCCAAGCTCCGCTTCTGGGCTGTCCATCCGATCCGAACGAGAATCCTTCTACTGGGCTATCCATCCGATCCGAACGAGAATCCTTCTACTGTGCTGCCGATCCGAATGGGGAGACGAATAGACACTCTTCTCTCCTATAAAAACACTGCCTTCTTCCTTCATTCATTTTTACTGTTTTACTCCCGAAGTTCTGTAAAACGAGAGAAAAAACTCAATTCGTGAAACATCAAAATTCTCCTTAATTCTCGACGTAATTACACTGGTAGGCTATAAAACTTTGAACAATTCCTTCTTTAATTACTCCCGATTCGAATTCGTGAGTGATTAGGATGATTTAAGTATGAAACTCTGATGACCTTGCCGTCGTGACCCTCCCCTTCGTCGTCATCGTCGCCGGTAGACTCGTCGCCATCTTGAGGTTGGAACGGAGGGGATGAGAATCCGTAGTTGAGTGCACCAGCATATAATTGCTTGGTTTTGATTTGAGTGATTGGCACGAAATTGGCCTTGGGGTCGGTTAGGGAAGAAAGAGCGTGAAGGAGAAGAAGAAGATGATGGAGAATCGGTTCGGTTCGGAGGGACATGGAAGTTGAAAAAAATGAGGGAAAGAGGAAGGGAGTTCAGGAAATCGGTCCGGGTCGGGGCACGTAAAGAAAGAAAATAGAAAAGAAATCCAGGAGACCGGATCGGGTCGGAGCAAGTATTTAAAGAAGGGGGAAAAGAGCTTACCTAACCGGATCGGGTCGGACCGTAAGATGACGGAGGAGAAGTATAACTACGTGATCCGATCCGAACCATTAGGGGACTTTGCCTCCGATCCGATCCGTCTTTGATTTCTGAGTTTCAATGTGATATTCAAGCCTAAGGCCACGCCCCCGATCCGATCCCAATGAATGGACCCGAATCGAACCGAAGCACAGCCTACCTTAACGCATAAAAACTCGTCTAACTGGCCCAATCAACTTTTGGCATGATCTTCAATTTAATGGACAGTTAAGATAGTGCCTTGCGAACGTAACTGGACATCAAAAATTACTTCAACTCTTTATATCTTGCCAAACTTTTTCGTCGCACTTTTAAACATTTACTTTGCACTTTCCGTATACACTGTTTACACTTTAGTTTGCACACACGCACGGGGGGATACGGGCTAATTTGCTCTAATTTGTGCTATTGCTTCTTCAATAGTTTTATGACCATGAGACCCAGACGCTCTTCCAGACTAGCTGAGAGGAATGAAGCCCCGGAAACCTCTAACAAGATTACTCTCGAGGACATATCTTCTCCGTCGGATCCAGAATGGGATAATGAGGGTTCAGACTACGACGTCGGAAATCGTAAAAGTGATGAAGTGTCTTCAGAGAATGAAGTTTCTTTAGGTTTGAAGAGGAAGGAGGGATTGGCGACGATCGGGCTCCTGATGAGTTTGAATCGGCTGTCATATTGGAATCACCTCAAGATTCTGTTGAATCAACAATTGATAACGACCGACTTACCCGAATTTGTTTGAAATATGGGATAATGAAAAGGGACACTCTAGTGCCTTCAAGCTCTGACCGTCCCCACAACCCTCCAGAAGGATATATGGCGGTCACTCGATCGATGTGTATGGTCGGTGCCATCCCTCCATTTTCTCCCTTCATCGTTGACTTTCTAAGACAAATGCGGATTGCCCCCATGCAGCTGCATCCCAATTCTTATGCCTACTTGCACACTTTATACATAGCATATCGTGAGATCCTAGGCACAGAGCTCACGTTCGATGACGTTCATTTCTTCTATAACTTCAAGCATCGGACTCGAGAGACTCCATCTTTCTACTATTTTGAGTCTGTTCTTAAGGGGAAGATAATCTCGGCGTCATTCAGCAGTAAAGCTGGAGATTCCAGACTGGAATGGTTCTATGTGAAGCGACAGCCTGGATGTGCCAGGAGGTGGACAAAATCAAGTAAAGCACTGATTTTCTAAATCCGGGCTCTATACACTTGAGTCATCACCTTAACTTCTTTTCCTTTTTGTTTGCAGTCGACAATCCAAAACAAATATCGGATCAGGTGTTCTTTGACCGGATGCACCAACTTCTTAATGGCGATCAGAAATTCTTGACTATCGATGAAGTCCTTAAGGACGAATATCTTCACTTTCATGGGCTGTTATCCGTTTTTCGTAGTATTGGTCATGGGACGGCTCCATACGTATATATTCCTCCAGTGGATGTAGTCCCAGAGACAGGAGAAGGCTCGGGAGTTCCTACAGTGCCTCTTCAAACTTCACATTCTCCATCTTCTACTCAGGATGACGAATTGGCTTACCTGGCCGAAAAGTATTGTGAAGGATATACTGCCCCCGAGGAGGCTACTTCCCTGGAAAAGTCAACATCCACTCAAGAGTCGCCGCTTAATGCTTCCGAGGGAGATGTCCCTAGTACTGATGACCCAATATTTCAGGGTTTGGGGGATCTCCCCTTACCTGAAACTATATATACTTCAGAGGATTTTAGGAAGGATCCTTTAGTCTTCACCTCTTCTGAAGAGACCACTCCTGCTAAGGCCAAAGAGCCTGCTCGTACTAGTCTAGCTTCAGACTCGGGTTGGTTGGGGGGAAACACACCACTTAGGACACACTTTATACAACAACAATAGCATTCATTGCACCTCTTTTTCCGTGAATCCATTGATTCTGAATTTCGTTTGTCTTATTGTGCAGGCACGATGTCTCGATCTTACTATGATATCAGGAAGCTTCGCCGCAGCATGTCTAATCCACCTCAGGATATCGAGTATGACCGCCGCGATGATCGCGGTAAGGAGGAGAGAAGGCCTTATGATCACTATCGCTCTCTACCCTCACGTTCTCGCTCTCCCGTTCGGTCGGAACAAGAGAAATACAAAGGTTATCAAAGCCGTAGGGAAGAGGATAGGCCACAATCGAAAGACTCCACCTCTTCCCACGAAAAGCGCAGCAGATAGAGAAGCCCTCCAAAAGATACTGAGTCTCGAAGTAAGCGCAAGGTCCCTGCTACTAAACAACCTAGGACAGACAAAGAAACTACTGAATCCTCCACACATAGGGTCACTGAACTGACGATCCCCGCTCCTCCCCCACTAGATGCGGAAACTGCACTAAAGCGGGCGTATTTGGAGGAGCAATTTCCCGAACACTACTTCGAGACTTTGACTTTTTTACCTGCCCTTGAACCTATTTCTTCTAAGTGGGCAGATGAGGCCAAAGCAAAGATAGACGCGGTTGAAAAACAGTATTCTGAGATGTTTAAATATTCACTCAATCTTTCCAGAATTATCCTTACTCTAATCACGAATGCTGATTCAATGCAAAAAACCGCGGAAGAAGATGCTAAGGCCTTAAACAACCTTGGTAAAGATTTGGAGGACACACAGGCCCAGCTTGCTATTGCTCAGAGGGACGCTACCAACTTCAAACAACAATTTGAGGATATGAAAAAACGTTATCATGACTTGCTTGAATCTCACACTCAAGATCGTTCTGAGTTAAAAAAGCAAGCTGATGATGCTAAGTCAGAAGCTGCTAAGACACGCCTTGCTTATACTAACCTCGAAAGGAAAAATGCCGAGTTAGCAAAGAGGAATGCTGAACTAGAAAAGAAGAATGCTGACTTGGCTTCAAAGCTAATGGAGGCAGAGAACAGAGCTGCCCTGGCTGAGGGCAATGTTGAGCATGCTATCAAATCTGCGGAGGAAGCCCGCAAACAACTGTCAGAGGCGGAGGCTGATATTCAGAATTTCGGCGAATTAATGATTGAATTCTTCGCACATATCATCCGTCGCCGAAACATTTCTTGGATCGAGGATTATCCATCCACTCTTGTTCAAGTATGGAATCAGATCGTCGAGTGGGAAAAAGAGGAGCTCAAGGTCGATTCCATCGATGAAGATAAGCTAATGGAGAAATACTTGAGGGATGATGAGCCGGAACGCCTAACTGAAGGGCGCCGCCTCATTGCTGAGGCCATGGAAGGAGAGAGACGGAAGTCTAAACAGAAGAATGTTCTCGAAGCTGGTTCCTCTTCTGCTGCCCCTGCGACTTCTGAAGTAGAGGGGTATGATCCTGAAAATCCGGGAATCCCTCGAACAACTCTGCTATCCCCTATTCCTGAAACAACATCAGAGGCAGTAGTTACCCCTGCCGAGAAGTCTTCGGAAGGTATCCCTACCTTTTCTCCTCAATTTGTCAAGGCTATTTCTACCTTTCGCCACGTGATTGAGCAGTCGATGAAAAACCCATTGTTTTGCCTGAGTTGATAACTGTTGCTTCTCATTCTGTAGGTATTGAGCCATCCGAAAAGACAGATGTGACTCAGGGAGCCACCGCCGGGGCAGAGCCTACAGAAAAGGCAAAAGGAGGGGAGGACAAGGCTGCTCCTATAGATTTGGGAGAAGGAAGTGAGCCGACTAAGGCCGCCACTCCCCATGATGAAGAAATGATAGCAGCTTTAAAGGATGATGGTGGTGACGGAGGTCATGAGGAGGAACCAGAAGTTGCAATAGTCGGGGAGTCAAAAAATGCTGATGATGTTACTTTGGCTGCAATGAAAGCTGATCAAGACAAACGCTTGCAATTAAAAGCCGAAGAACTAGACCCTGAAGCCCTCAAGCCCCTCGCAGTTGTGGATGCGGGATCAAGGTTAGTTGTTAAGCTCTCAACTAGATCTATTACAGAGGAACTCGCTAAAAAATCTTCTCTTGATTCCAGCGCTCCGCCCTCCGGGAAGAAGTCTACCGGTTCCAGCACCGCATCTTCAGGAAAGAAGAAATCAAAACGAATCTTGACAGAGGCCGAGAAAGAAGCAAAGGATGCGGAGAAAGCCGCCAAGAACTCCAAGGCTCACTCAAAATCTAAATAGTGGATTGCCTTGTATCGTTTTAGCATTTGGTGAACCAACAATTGCTGCTACAAGAGCGGCTCTTGCACCTTCTTTTTTAGTTACTCTCCTGTACAAATTCATTCATTCATAAATAAATAAAAAATAATTCATTTTCTGCAATTTCTGTTTGTCAGTAGTTCTGCACTTATGTAAAAATGCATGTCTTACTATAGTTATGAAATGAAGTTACGGAGGGAGGAAATATGCGTAAACATATATGCCCCCAGTCAATTCTCACAAATTATTTAATGGTTAATCAAACAATCTGAATGCTCCCGATTTTCTGATGGGATAGCATTTCCTGTGTTGTCAGTGCCTGTCGTTTTTTCTGGCATTTCTTTTATACTCTCCTGTCTTATACCCAGGTTAGAGTTCTTACTGAGGCGGTCCCTTGTCTGGGTGCACCTTCATGCCTCAGAGGACGTCGTCTTCCCGTCCTTTTATACTCTCTCTCTCTCTCTTTCTGGAGAGTTAGAGTTCGAGCTCAGCAATCTATTCATTCCCCGGTCTTTCAGCGGGGAAAGATCTCTTTCTCAGCGCTCAGTCGGAGACGCTTTTATACTCTCTCTCTCTGGAGAGTTAGAGTTAGGGGAAGATTTTTTTTTTCAGCGCTCAATCGGAGACGCTTTTATACTCTCTCTCTCTCTCTAGAGAGTTAGAGTTAAGAATGTCGTTTTCTCATTCTTTTATGTCTTGTCGCACAAATAGTCGTTGTGCTTTTTCTTATGTTTAAACTGTCTTCAACCTTTTCTGGTTTTGAATCATCCTGTATTCCATAATCACAACAGAATAATCGATGAATGTATATATATAATGCATAAAAGTAAATAACACACAATATTTTTATAGTGGTTCGGCTAAGTCGTAGCCTACATCCACTTTATAGTCCTTTATTTATATCGTCAGATTTTCCCAAGGCAAGTCGTGCCTTATTACAGAGTTCATAAGAAAAATAACAAAGAGTACAACATTTCTAATCCAAATATCGCATTAAGTGTTGGGCATTCCACGCTCTAGGGACTTCTTCGCCATCTACGGTCGTTAACTTGAAGGTTCCTTTTTCAAATTTCCGTTGGATGACAAAGGGTCCTTCCCACTTTGGACCGAGGTGAGGAAGGGATGGGAAGACTCTCTTTAGCACCAAATCTCCTGGTTCAAAAGTCCTGAGGCGAACTTTTTTGTCGTAATAGCGTGCCATATGACGTCGATGTCTTGCCGCACGCAAATCTGCTTCGTCCCTTTTTTCTTCGACTTCATCAAGAGACTCAAGTAAGAGTGACCGATTCGTCATCGGGTCATAATACGTCACCCTGTGGGAAGGAACTTCCAGCTCAACTGGAATTACTGCTTCTGAGCCAAAGGAGAGAGAGAAAGGGGTGTGACCAGTAGCCGTCTTAAATGTTGTCCGATACGCCCACAAAGCTAGGGGCAATTCGTCAACCCATTTTGCCTTTGCGCGTTCTAATCGTTTCTTGAGGATGGATTTTATTACTTTGTTTATTGTCTCAACTTGCCCATTCGACTGCGGATAAGCAACCGCAGTGTATCGCTTGTCAATCTTATACTTCTGGCAGAAATTTCTGAATTCAGTACCATCAAATTGGGTTCCGTTGTCAGTTATAATGGTCCTTGGGATCCCGAACTGGCATATAATATTTCTAACCCCGAAACTTATCACCTTTCTTGCCGTGATTTTGGTCAAGGGCTCAGCTTCCACCCACTTCGTAAAATAGTCCACAACGACTATTGCATATTTCGCTCCTCCTTTAGCAATTGGTAGAACTCCAATGATATCAATTCCACACGTGGAAAATGGCCAAGGACTCACCATTGATTTGAGTTGGGTCGACGGTGCTCTGGGGATTTTAGCGAATCTCTGGCACTTATCGCAGCATCGTGAATAATCAGCTGCATCGTTATTAATTGTGGGCCAGAAGTATCCATATCGCAATATATTTTTTGCTAAAGTCTGACCTCCTGTATGATCTCCACACTCACCTTCGTGCACTTCTCTTAGTACACGTTCGTCGTGTGCAATACATCGTAACAGGGGCATAGAAAATCCTTGCCTATAAAGAATATCATCTTGTATGACATATCTGGTAGCCTTGCGAACTATAGCCCTTTTCTCACTCTTCTTTGACGGGAGTGTCCCATTCTTAAGGAAGTTCTTAATTGGGGTCATCCACGACTCCTTCTCCGGTTCCGCTTCAAAAGCGAACTCAATTTCCATCGACTCAAAGCTTGGCGATTCCAACGTTTCAATTGGAATCATTTCAGTCTCTTCTGGATTGTCGGAACTAGCCAGCTTTGCCAGCCTATCCGCCTTCTGGTTTTCAGCCCTTGGGATATGTGTTATGTTGTACCGCTCCAAGTTGCTCAATAGCTCTCTCACTTTCCTGAGGTAGGCGATAAGTCGAGGTCCCCGAGCCACAAATTCCTCTCGCACTTGGCAAACAACGATTTTAGAGTCACAGAATATGTCCAACATTTTTATCCCGAGGTCTTTAGCAAGCTTCAGCCCGGCAATCAGGGCTTCGTACTCAGAGTCATTGTTAGTCGCCGAAAATTCTAATCGTAGAGCGTAATATAACGACCGTCCTTCGGGAGTGACTAAGACGATTCCAGCTCCGGACCTTCGGTTGTTCTTGGCTCCATCTGTGTATAGTTTCCACGGATCTATCTTTAACTCATCCTCGGACTTAACCACTTTGTCGTCGATTACTTCCTCCTCTGGGATGGTGAACTCCGCTCTAAAGTCTGCCAGGGCTTTCCCCCTGATCGATCTTCGTGGTTGAAAATTTAAATCAAACTGACTTAATTCTATATTCCATTTGATCAACCTTCCCGATGCTTCGGGTCTCTGCAACACCTGCCTTAGGGGCCGGTCAGTGTATATGGTTATGGGATGAACTTGGAAATAGTGACGAAGTTTTCGGGATGCGATTAGGAGGCTGTAAGCGAGCTTCTCAATCTTTGGGTAGTTGCGCTCTACCGCTGCTAATTTCTTGCTTACATAATACACTGGCCTTTTTACTATGTCTTCTTCTCGAATCATGGCTGTGCTAACGGCGTGAGCCGAGACTGCCAAGTAAACAAACAATTCTTCGTGATCCACTGGCTTTGACAAAATCGGCGGTTTCTCTAGCAGTTCCAATAAATTTCGAAAGGCCTCAACACAGTCCGGAGTCCACTCGAAGTTCTTCTTTCCTCTTTTAATCAAATCAAAAAACGGAACGCATTTGTCTATGGCTTTGGAGATGAATCTACTCAGCTCAGCTACTTTCCCTGCAAGACTTTGGACGTCTTTAATTCTCCTTGGCTCTTCAATGTTTCTAATCGCTGCTATCTTGCTAGGATTGATTTCAATTCCTCGGGAGCTCACAATGAAGCCTAGGAACTTTCCCGATGCCACTCCAAATGAGCATTTCAGGGGATTCAACTTCATCCGATATTTTCGCAGGATACCAAACATTTCCGCCAAGTCTTGCGTATGGCTGGAGGACTGTTTCGATTTGACAAGCATATCATCCACGTAAACTTCCATAGTCTTCCCTATTTGATTATAAAACATTATGTTCACCAAGCGCTGATAAGTGGCTCCGACGTTTTTCAATCCGAATGGCATTACAACATAACAATATAATCCCAAATTCGTAATGAAGCACGTATGTTCTTGGTCTGGCACGTGCATAGGAATTTGGTTGTACCCAGAATATGCATCCATGAAAGAGAGAAGTTCATGACCTGCTGTCGAATCTACAAGCTGGTCAATCCTGGGAAGTGGGAAACTATCTTTTGGGCAAGCTTTGTTCAAATCTGAAAAATCAATGCAAGTCCGCCTCTTTCCATTCGGCTTCTTTACCAAGACGGGATTCGATATCCAGTCGGGATATGTCGAATCTCGAATAAATCCGTTCTGCTTCAGCTTCTCCACTTCCTCTTTGAGAGCAGCCGACCTCTCTGGGCCCAGCATACGTCTCTTTTGCTTCACAGGCGGATGTTTCGGGTTTACATTTAATTTGTGACTTATAATGGATGGCGATATCCCACACATGTCAGCGTGGGTCCAGGCAAACACGTCCAAGTTTGCCTTCAAGAAGTCCGTTAGTTCTTTGGCCCGCCGTGGATCCAATTGAGAACCAATTTTCAAAACTTTTGTCGGATCAGCTTCATCAATGAGAATTTCCACTGTCGCTTCATTAGGAGTTGCATTTCTAGCCTCTGGTTCCTCGTCTTTTCTGGGATCCAGATCTTCAGGCGTTCCTTTGGCAACTCCTTCGGGGTCGATTTCTCTAATTGCTACGCCGAGCCCCCCTTTGAGGGTGACGAGGCATCTTTACTCTCGATGTTAAGTCCTTTCATCAACATCTTTAATTCGGCAACATAGCAGGCCCGTCCGGAAACTTGATCCCCTCTCATTACTCCAGTTCCGGCTTCGGTTGGGAACTTAAGCAATAAACACCAAGGGGCGATACAAGCTCTGAATTCAGCAAGGGCAGGCCTCCCCAAAAATGCATTATAAGGCGAATCTACGTCCAACACTACGAACTGAAGCATCCGCACTCTTCTACGTTCTCCTTGCCCCAAGGTCATGGGCAATTCTATGTATCCCATGGGAGCTGTTGACGCCCCATTGAAGCCTCTGATCCATCCTTCACATGGCTTCAAATCCTCAGATTCAAGCTTAATCTGATCGAATGACTTTTTAAACAAAATATTAACGGAACTTCCGTTGTCTACTAACACCTTATGAACCAAGGCCGGCCCAATGGTGGTAGTAATGACCAACGGATCATCAGTGGGTGATTGAATCCCAGTATTATCTCTGCTGCGGAATACCACGTCGTCAAACATTGTCTTCTGTTGTTTTATAGGGGCGATATCTTCCAAATCATCACCTTCATTCACATCTACGTGTCTGGCAGCATTTACATATTGATCCATTGCTCTAAAGCTACGGATTTCCGGGTGAGGTCCACCCACTATGGAGTTGATAACATTTCCCTTGCCTTTCTGCTGCGCTGTAGGCTTGGGAGCAGGTAGAATCTGTTTTGGGGCCTGCTCTCCTTGCCCCCTGTCCCTCGGGGCAACTTTATATTCATCCAGTTTCCCTTCACGCAGCAGCTTCTCAATCACATCTCTCAAATGCCGACATTCATTGGTTGAATGTCCATGAGTTCCATGAAACAAACAAAACTTCCCAGTTTCCATTTCTTTCTCGGTCGAGTCACGAGGTGGCGGTCTTTTGTATTGCAAAACATTGTATGTATCCAGGTAAATATTCTCAAGAGTGTCGTTCAACGGTGTATAATTCTCATAAGTCTGGAATCGGGGCCTTTTGCTAGGATCACTTCCCCTATTTCTATTTCTCCTGTTACCGTTTGCATTACGGTTATTGTTGTTGCCCCCGTTTCCAGAATTGTCGTTTCCACTCTTGTTTCCCACATTTACTTCAACTTTTCCGGAACTTTCCCCAGACTGCTTCACGGCGATGTTACTCTGAACATTTTCTTTTGATGCCGCTTCAAACTTTCTCTTCCGATTTGCCCTGGCTTCCTCTCGTCTTAAATAAATATCGGCCTTTTCATAGAATATCTCTCTCGTGGAGGGTGTCTTTCCAGAAAGGTAATCTCCAAACTCAGATTCAGGATCGACTCCTTCCTTTAATGCCATCAAAATGGTGGGCTCATGCGGGTCACTAACTTCAGTCACAGCCAGGTTAAAACGGTCAAGGTATGATCTCAAAGACTCTCCTGGCGCCTGCTTAATTCTTGATAATTCAATAACACTTTTGGACTTTCGGGTATAGAGTCGGAACTGATTCATAAAACGTTCGCTCGGTTCCCTATAATTCGAAACCGAACGAGGGGGAAGTCGGGTAAACCAGAACAACGCCACATCTTCTAAATAGATCGGGAATGCTTTACACTTCACTGCATCAGGGGCAACAGCAGCATTCATGAGCCACGAGTATCGCATCAAATGCTGTCCCGGATCAGTTCTCCCATTGTTCTTGTCCATCTGCGGCAGGTTAAAACCCCGGGGAAACTGAAAGTCAAGGATGTCGTCAGTGAAAGGAGTATGGCTTCGCTCAATGCCATAATCTTCGTTGGTATAGTTCCGGCTCTCGGACATAATCTGGCGCACCATTGCCTGTACATCGGCATTAGTTAGGGGCCGTTCAGGTTCCCTGGCCCTGGTATCTGGGTTCCTTCTGGGCTCTTGTTCAGGAGATGCCCTTCTTCTCCGAGCTGCATCTGCTCTATTTCGTTCCCTACGCTCCCGGTCGATCTCGGGAGGAGGGGACTGGAGCCTTTGCCCCTGAGTGGGATCATTGTTTCCTAGTGCTCGTGCAATATCCTCGTGAGACCCCAAAGATCCGAATGTCAGCTGCTCCAAATTCTGAGGTCATTCGAGCGGCCTTCGTTCACGGGGTCGTTCTTCCTCGGAAGAAGAAGACTGATCCACTGGTGTGTGACGAACCGGTGATGGGGTCCTCTGTCGATGGAGTTCGCTAATTTCCCTGCTCATGAGCCTCATATTTTCCTGCATCATGAGATTGGTGCGCTCGTGGACTTTCATAGCCTCCCTAGTACTCTCAAGCATGTCAAGTAGGCGCGAGAAATCTCCTTGAGTAATGGGCGCAGATGGATTGACCTGATCATTGACCCTGGTGGCTGGAATTGGAGCATTCGTAGGGACTCGAGTAGAGGTTCCAACATCACCAAGTGTCGGGTCGGATCGGAGATGGGAGATCGGGTCGGTTCGGAGCTGGGGAGCATGGTCGGGTCGGTACATGGCAAGCTGCTCGGGTCGGTTCAGGTTGGGGGAATGCACTGCTTCAGAATCTCCTACCCGAATCGGATCGGACCTCTCCCCCTGAAGGCGGTTCGGGTTTCCTGCATCGGTTCGTCCTGCTGCTGAACTCTGCCCACGAGACGTTGTTACAACCGCATTTTGCTGATCTTCGCCAGCTCCATTTCCTCGACCAGATTAAACTTCTTTGCCTTTTCCTTTGGCCATGATTCTTCGAGAATCACTTCGACAAGTATCCAAGGGCGTTGAAACTTGAGGATTAACTTCTTTGAACTCAACGGTCCAAAAAGTAGAACGATAATCCCGAAAAACAAAGAATTCAGATGATTTCTCAGTGAAAGCACCAAAATGTTAGACCAAAAAGTGGTTCTAACACCCAAATTGATTAAAAGCAAAATGAAATGAGATCAAAAATAAAAATGAACACACAGGATTTATAGTGGTTCGGCGAAGAAATGCCTACGTCCACTTGTCTTTCACTATTTTCAATGATTTAGTTGCAAATACAATTAAATATTCACTTGATTTCTCTCACAACTCACTTACAATCACTCAATTGTCTAAAAACAAATAATGAAAGAAGATTTGGATTTTCCGGGAATGCTGGAATTCGGGTTATGAAAGTGGTTGAACTCTCAAAGTGCCAGAAAAAGAGATCCTTTTCTTTGTCTCCAGACAGGGTATTTATAGGTGAGAATTTGCTCAGAACCCGATCCGGATCGGAGCCACGTGTCATCCATCCCATCAGCCTCGGGTTCGGATGAATTTCTATGTTGACAACGCATCAGAGTAGTGGACGTTGAGGGTAGGAACTGGTCACAGCCGATCCGAATAACCAGGCGCTCATGCAGGAGAGTGACGTGGAAGACAGGCTCGGGTCGGAGGGGTATGCACAAGGGGTTCAGATCGGAGTACCCGATCCGACCCGGATTGACTTAGGACTAATTCCTGTGTTTACTCCGCTCCGCTCAGATCTATTGCTCTCCGCTCCAGCTGGAAATGGGTTGCTCTCCGATCCGAACAGACGTGCCTCTCTAATTCCAACAACAATAGCTCACCGATCCGAACAGCAGACTTTATCCGATCCGAACCGCTACACTACTCCGATCCGACCCGCTTCAGTGTTTTTCAAGCTCTTCAATACTTCACATCTTGACTTTGTGTTTCCCAGTTCACAAAGTGGGCTAACATCAACCATCATCCAAAGTGCACTATACTATATAAGCATCAAATATAGATATCTAACGCTTATAACAGCTTGTCAATCAATCGATCAACATACAACTAATTATTGAGATTGGTGTATGCCATATTTTATCCCAATACCCATGTGGGGTTTCAAACAATCAGACACAAATTTTATTTGTGCAGTTGGGCGATGTGTAAAATTTATCGTCCCAATCAATGTCCTTCAAATAGGTGTACATAAACAAACCGTCCGGTTTGTAAATGCATATTTATTTATTCACATTCACGTTAAAAATTATATTTTTAACGATAAAATATTTCATTTCAACGCATTTACAATTTATTATCGATTCCACATCAACATCACAAACAATTTTCACAACACATCAATCAAACAAACAAGCCATCCGTGGTCTGTGGATGACGGGTGTCGGGTGCTACTAAACACCGTCTGCATCCTAGTATATATTATAATATAACTAGAAAAAGAAAATTTAAAAGGTGAGAAGTTCTCACCGATAGCTATTCCAATTCCAAGACACTTCTATTGTAGAAAATCTTGTCGTTCTCGCCTTTTGTCACTTTCGTTGCCCGTAGCCACTACATATATAAAAATCACATTTTTATATTGCTATTCAATATATAAAAATCGAAATTTTACTTTGCCATTCAATATATAAAAATCGAATTTTTTACTTCGCTGTTCAATATATAAAAATCGAATTTTAACTTCACTGTTATATAGATAAAAATTCTATTTTTACACCGCTACTATATATATAAAGATTTAGTTTTTAACCATATAAAGATTCAGTATTTATTTCACTACATATATGAAGGTGATATTTTTACTATCTTACCTATATATAAATTATATTTTTATACTTCTACAATATAAAAGATTATATTTTTATAACTCTACAACATAAAAGATTATATTTTTATAACTTCTATTTTATAAAAATTATATTTTTATATTTCACATATGATAAAAATCATATTTTTCTTTTCTCTAGCAAATAAAAATCATATTTTTATTCTTTCTATAATATAAAAATATCGCCTTTTCAACTAAAAAAAATCACATTGTTATTAGAGAACAAAAAGAAATGCTCACTGTTTTTTTCTCATTTCTGAACCACCGAACTGAGCACAATCTTGGATCAACAACCTCCGCCGTCGTCAGGCCACTAGCTGCAGATCGGAGGGGACCATATGGAGCGCCTCCTCGAGCTCTGCCTTTGACTGGAAGGGTGTGCGCCACGGTGGTACAAGGGAGGAGCAGAAGGGGGAGTCGGCGGTCATCAGGAGGGGGGTTGCTGAGTTGCTGATGAGGGCTTTGGGTGCTTCGCATTAGCAGAAGAGGGAGGAGATGGTGGATCGGTAGGGGCTGCGGCGAGGTGGAGAGTCGGAGGTCGGGTCTGGAGTCGGTCGCGGGGAGGAAGGAGAAGAGAAGGGAGAAGGGGATCAGGGAAGAAGGAGGAGGGCGGGGAGTGAGGAGGCGGTGGGGATGGAGAGGGTTGCGGCGCCAGGGGGGCGGCGCTGGCGATCGTGCGCCCCCTTTTTCCCTTTTTTTTCTTCTGATTTCAATCGAACGGGGGAGGGGGGGCAGAGGAGTTTAAGGGGGAGAGAGAGTTTAATTTATTTTATTATTTAAATTTATGAAATGTTGAATTTTATTTCCACTTCAAAACGAGACCCGCCGCCTGTCATCCCTAGTGTTTCACCCCCATTCCGAACACAATGAGATATGTATCGCAAGCTAATTCGATCATTTAGATCAGTTTTCGTCAGAATCAACATATAACTCTATATATTGAATTTGAACGCACATTTCAATTTACCGGGGTCACATACGAACCCTAAAAATTCCATAAAAATATTTTCTAGCTTCGTATTGACGATACGTTCCTAATAAAACTAATTTCATCAAATTCTAAGATCGTTGGAAAAATGGCCCTTTTCCAGTCGATTAAAATCAACTAAAACTGGTCAAATGCGTTTTTCCTTTGCACGCTCACATATTGATTCGAAAAATTATGAAATTTGGAAACTAACAATAACTTGACACTGCGGATCCAACAAAAGTGGTTTCGTCGAAATCCGAGGTCGTTTGCAAAATGTCTATTTTTAAGGGCCTGAATTCCATAGCGACTATTCAGAATTTTCAACTGGACATATCTTTTGATTCCCGCTATGAAATTTCGATTTGTCGGATTCGTTGGAAAGATACTCTCAATTAGATCCTATTATTTTTGGTTCCACTAAAATCCGGTTTATTTTGCACCTGGTACATTCAATTGAAGTTTGAAATTAAATTATCAAACTACCGCGCCATTTTCAATCCCTTTTATAATTATATATATAATTATTTATATTCTAACGACGACGTATATAATATATACGTCGAATTCATTTCAAAATAAATTTCTCATCGATAATTTTTTAAAATAATCTATTTTAAATGTTCAAAATTCGCTAAAATTACCAAAATAAAAATTTTAAACTGGCCCAAATTTTCGGGTTGTTACAATCTCCCCCACTTAAAACTTTTCGTCCCCGAAAAGGAACAAAGTCGAAAGTGGTTTGATTAATCAACTCTACTTTTGATCTGGCTTCTATTCTCCAACTTTTCAGTTTCTGAGAATTTTCAAATTCTTCAAAAATTTGGCTAACACCCTAAATTTTCGAAAAATTTCGCCATAACCTCCCCTACACCGGGAGCCACGAGAAAATCCCGAAATTGCCATACAGGCCTTCTGATCTCAAAAAGAAAAAGAAAAAGCCAAGCGGCTAGCCAATATGCTCATAAAATCATCATCACCCAAACAAAATAGTAAATTATGATAAACATGTACCTATTTGTCGGGCAAACAAATTTTATTCTCTGCACTAGCCTCCTTGCTATGACCTGTTCAATGTAAGTATATGCATATGCAAGCAAATGCGACCAATTTTCAATACAATTCAATATTTGATTCAATTAGGCTAAATGGCTCAAAATTATCAAACAAATAAACAAACAACACGAACATCAATCAATTAGTGAATTAGAGTTTCAATAATTTTGATAAATATATACAGAAAATCATGTTTTTGATGCCAACTCACAATAAATAAATTTATCTATATTAGTTTTGGTTCTCACACCAGTCTAAATGGAAATATATAGAAATCACACCTTCGAAACACGAACATAAATATTGATGATGCCATGGTCATTATCAACATCATCTCCGGGCGACTAGAGTGTAATTCTACATCTATCCAGTATATTAAAACTTCGAATATACGTTCATGACGCATATACGCGAAATCTTCATATACTCGATTGTCCAAATTCAAAATAAATAAATATTCAAATACGTTTAAAACGATTTAAATTTCAAAACAAAATTGTTTTCGTTTTGAAAAAATATTCTCTTCACACTCGTTCTAGGATACTACTTATCCTATCTCTAAAGAGTCATTCTAATTGGATATTATTAATCCAATATCTGATGAATCCTTTCGTATAATTCTAATGTGTCTTTTTCTCGAGCTCCGTAAACCAAAGCTCTGATACCAAATGTAGCGACCCGTACTTCCCCGTGAAGGAAAGAGCGGATACTTTGAGAATAACACACAAATGTACGCAAAAGGAAGAACATTTCATTGTTATTACAACAATTCCATCAGAATACAAGAATATACAGAGTATGAATGAATAATATACATTCAATAAATATCAGAGATTACAATTACATTTAAATACATCGCAGCGGAAAATAATACAAAAGCACAACTAGAAATAATGCATGGATACAGAGCTTTCCTGGCATCGTTCCAGCTGTAAATCAGGATCCTGTGAATATAAATCTGCAAAACCAAAACTACTAGCTTCCCGTTTCGAAAATAGGGGCACCCAGAGTTTAGGTTAAAACAATAAACTCCAGGTCAGTCATGTGACTGGTGTGAGAACTAAAACAGTTATTTAAAACTTTACTTTAAAAGAGAGTAATTCAAGGGACCACGCCGTATAACACGGAACAGGTTTCCTCCCAAGAATACCAGTGCATAGAATAAACAGCGCAAGGCTTTTTCGAAAAATGAAGCTATTATAAGACCCAGGTCCCATCACACAATGCAACGCAAGCCGGAGGATAGGGTTTTCCCTTATAATAGCCAAACATGCTTGATACGTTTAAAACAAATCATTTGATACTATAATAAGTGTATAGTGTCAAAACAATTTCAATCATAAACATAAATCATAGACGGCATAAGTGCCACACACCACTATGTCGCCATACTAGGCTCTACAAATAAAGCTAAAATACACGTATTGGAAATTGGATTTCCGTCATGAGTCGAGGCAAGGGGCAAGCTCCTCTCCGCTTCGAGACACTTTAGCAAATGTCCCAGGACTACGCACTCTGGGTAACCCTTGGATCGGCTGGGCCGGCCCTCTCTTACGTTTGAGGATTAGTTATTCCTGAACACACGTTTCCCGGTCCTTACAGACCTATAATTGAGGCGCCTCATCCAACAACCACAAAGGTGAAATATATATATATATCAGGGTTGGTAAGTCACTGACACCACCAAAGCTAGAAAGAAACGTCGTGCTCTCCCAATGGTCCGTATCCCGTTTTTAACTCATACCGAGGTGTGAGGCTCGCGAATTCACATTATACACAAAGCTGCCACGTAGGCCGTGCTTTGATCATCAACCACAAGAGTTTGCTTTTCAACAGAAGCCTTGATCCATGCAACTCAGCGTGCCACACAGGCAATTCATGCCATGCGATTGATATCTATCGATATATAACCTCTAAGCTCGTATGTCTCAGAGAAGGGCGTTAAGCAAGAGAATAAATTCTCCGCCGCCAAACAGATATATATTTAACAGAAATCAATCAACATAGAATAAAATCCAATGTCAGACACACAATCCATTTACAAGTTCGCTCTGGGTCTGAACGAAACTGGAGGCACTTTCCTCGCATATCCATCGATCTCCAAGTACGTTTGGACGACCACCAACTATTTCCATACTCTTGGGTGTACAGCCCAATCAGGATCATCAGCAATTATCCAAACGATGTGAAGACTTCCGGTCTTCGACCACCGTCATCATCTTCGACTTATCGTCGAATCGGTTATTCAGAATGGGTATAAACCCGACCTTTCCGAACAACCCACGTATATTAAAAACAAATGTTACACAAACACAACATACGCCTCATTCCAATTCATTAGTCACTAACCGTAAATCAGCAAGAGAACAATTTCCCAAATATTAACCCCGAAGGCCGAAACCAATATCAGATCAATACCCAGGAAACCATTCTTCTTAACTAACCTTCAGCTAGTTTCTAAATTTCAATTCTTAGGGAAAGGTTCCCATTAATTTTATTCAAGATAAATTCTTTAAAATTTATCCTTTAATCTTCCTTTGGATGTCATTTCAAACCAAATTATGGTTTTTCAAACTAGTCGGGATTAGCGAACCACACCGAAGTAATTATTTATTTTATTTCCCAATCCCAACCTATTCATCCCATGAAGCAAAACTGGTAATACTCCATATCTAACACCACGGTGTTATTGGTAAAATTAATTACCATTTCATGTTTAAATCTAATTAAAGATTTAACTATCGCTTTGGAGCAAAACTGGTAATACTCCATTCTCGCTCACTTTCCAAATTTGGTAATTTAAATTATCAATTCACATTTCAATCTAATTGCGGATTCATTAAGACTCCTTTTACTGGGTTAAAGAACTAATGTCATTTAAAACACAGTTCACGATAAACCCAAATCACATTCTATTTATTATTGGGTTAAAGAATAAGTGTTATTTAAAACACCCTTCACGATAAACCCACGAATCAATTCTATTTACAACCCATTTCAAATCCAATTTATTTATTTTAAAAACAAATGGGTTTTAATTTTAGTCCAAAACTAGTTCATTTCGATAAAAATCTATTTTTATCTTTTCAAACATGGAGTTTTTCATCCCAATTTTTCCCAAATCATTTCTTATGATTTTATACAAATTATTGATATTTTTAATGATTTTATCAAGGTCTGTACAGCCGATTTTCAACAACGACCATCGAACTGCACTTACAGCGACCTTTTCTGAAATTGATTTGGACATATCTCCAAATCCAACCGTTAGAAAGCTCTTTTCAATACGAACCCAACGGTTCCGATTTTAGGAGAATCCGACGGTCGGATCTCCCGTAATGTCTGTTCGAAGTCAATGGTTGAAATTCGCGAACTGCCGAGGCGCGGCGCGTTCTATTCAGGCCAATATATTTATAATATATATATATATATATTATATATTTCGTCGATTTCCCCTTTTAAACGAATTTTTATAAATCGTTTCAAATTTGTTTTAAAAACAATTTCAACATTCATTTCAAATTCAAATCGATTTCAATTCTAATTCATTTTCGTTTCCTATTTGATTCGATTCAAATTCGTTTTCTATTCATTTCAAATTAAATTCGCTTTCTATTCAATTCAAATTCAATTCGTTTTCTATTAAATTCAAATTCAATTCGTTTTCTATTAAATTCAATTCAAATTCATTTTCTATTCAATTCAATTCGAATTCATTTTCTATTCAATTCAATTCGAATTCATTTTCTATTCAATTCAATTCGAATTCATTTTCTATTCAATTCAATTCGAATTCATTTTCTATTCAATTCAATTCGAATTCATTTTCTATTCAATTCAATTCGAATTCATTTTCTATTCAAGTCAATTCGAATTCATTTTCTATTCAATTCAATTCAAATTCATTTTCTATTCTATTCAATTCGAATTCATTTTCTATTCAATTCCATTATAAAAACGAATATAATCGATATAAATATCGTTCGCGTCAAAATAGCGCATCTCTAATCAACACGGCTTTATATATTTCAATAATTTCGTTATTCTATTCAACAAATGAATATTTATTTTATTCAATACGTGAATCTATATTTTTGTCAACACATGACTAATCTCAACGAATGAGTATTGTCCACGTGTGACTATTTTTGTTATTTAATATATTTTACGAAAATTACGGTATCTATCGTTTGATTTCAAATCAGACTCCAACCGTAAACTAGTAAGAGAACGATTCCCTAAATATTAACCCCGAAGGCCGAAACCAACATCAGATCAACATCCAGGAGACCACTCATCTTATCTATTTTCTAGTTAATTTCTAATTTTATACATGATAAAGATGTAAATTTTATTGTTAAAATATTTCGTTCAACACATGACTAATCTCAACGGATGAGAACTTTCAACACATGAACCTTTATTTTATAAAGAAGTTAGTTTCTAATTCTATATATAATAAAGATGTAAATTTTATTATTAAAATCTTTCGTTCAACACATGACTAATCTCAACGAATGAGTACTGTCAACACATGAACCTTTATTTTATAAAGAAGTTAGTTTCTAATTCTATATATAATAAAGATGTAAATTTTATTATTAAAATATTTCGTTCAACACATGACTAATCTCAACGGATGAGTACTGTCAACACATGAACCTTTATTTTATAATATTCTTTATTTTCCCGATTGGAATGAGGCCCAATCAATTACCATATAAAGTTATTTATATGGATTCCATTCAACGCATGTATATAATAGCAACGATACATAATCAACCATCATCCAAAGTGCATTATACTGTATAAGCATCAAATATAGATATCTAACGCTTATAACATCCTGTCAATCAATCGATTGACATACAACTAATTATTGGGATTGGTGTATGCCGTATTTTATCCCAATACCCGTGTGGGGTTTCAAACAATCAAACACAGATTTTATTTGTGCAGTTGGGCGATGTGTAAAATTTATCGTCCCAATCAATGTCCTTCAAATAGGTGTACATAAGCAAACCGTCCAATTTGTAAATGAATATTTATTTATTCACATACACGTTAAAAATTATATTTTTAACGATAAAATATTTCATTTCAACGCATTTACAATTTATTATCGATTCCACATCAACATCACAAACAATTTTCACAACACATCAATCAAACAAACAAGCCATCCATGGTCTGTGGATGACCGGTGTCGGGTGCTACTAAACACCGTCTGCATCCTAGTATATATTATAATATAACTAGAAAAAGAAAATTTAAAAGGTGAGAAGTTCACCGATAGCTATTCCAATTCCACGACACTTCTATTGTAGAAAATCTTGTCGTTCTCGCCTTTTGTCACTTTCGTTGCCCGTAGCCACTACATATATAAAAATCACATTTTTATATTGCTATTCAATATATAAAAATCAAATTTTTATTTCGCCATTCAATATATAAAAATCAAATTTTTACTTCGCTATTCAATATATAAAAATCGAATTTTTACTTCGCTATTATATAGATAAAAATTCTATTTTTACACCGCTACTATATATATAAAGATTTAGTTTTTAACCATATAAAGATTCAGTTTTTATTTCACTACATATATAAAGGTGATATTTTTACTATCTTACCTATATAAAAATTATATTTTTATACTTCTACAATATAAAAGATTATATTTTTATAACTTTACAACATAAAAGATTATATTTTTATAACTTCTATTTTATAAAAATTATATTTTTATACTTCACATATGATAAAAATCATATTTTTATTTTCTCTAGCATATAAAAATCAAATTTTTATTCTTTCTATAATATAAAAATATCGCCTTTTCAACTAAAAAAAAATCACATTGTTATTAGAGAACAAAACGAAATGCTCACTGTTTTTTTTCTCATTTCTGAACCACCGAACTGAGCTCAATCTTGGATCAACAGCCTCCGCCGTCGTCAGGCCACTAGCTGCAGATCGGAGGGGACCATATGGAGCGCCTCCTCGAGCTCTGCCTTTGACTGGAAGGGTGTGCGCCACGGTGGTACAAGGGAGGAGCAGAAGGGGGAGTCGGCGGTCATCAGGAGGGGTGTTGCGGAGTTGCTGATGAGGGCTTTGGGTGCTTCGCATTAGCAGAAGAGAGAGAAGAGGGAGGAGATGGTGGATCGGTGGGGGCTGCGGCGAGGTGGAGAGTCGGAGTTCGGGCCTGGAGTCGGTCGCAGGGAGGAAGGAGAAGAGAAGGGGATCGGGGAAGAAGGAGGAGGGCGGGGAGTGAGGAGGCGGTGGGGCTGGAGAGGGTTGCGGCGCTAAGGGGGCGGCGCTGGCGATCATGCGCCCGCTTTTCCCTTTTTTTTCTTCTAATTTCAATCGAACGGGGGGGGGGGGGGGGGGGGGCAGAGGAGTTTAAGGGGGAGAGAGAGAGTTTAATTTATTTTATTATTTAAATTTCTGAAATGTTGACTTTTTATTCCCACTTCGAAACGAGACCCGCCGCCTGTCATCCCTAGCGTTTCACCCCCATTCCGAACACAATGGGATATGTATCGCAAGCTAATTTGACCACTTAGATCAGTTTTCGTCAGAATCAACATATAACTCTATATATTGAATTTGAACGCACATTTCAATTTACCGGGGTCACATACGAACCATAAAAATTCCATAAAAATATTTTCTAGCTTCGTATTGACGATACGGTCCTAATAAAACTAATTTCGTCAAATTCTAAGACCGTTGGAAAAATGGCCCTTTTCCAGTCGATTAAAATCAACTAAAACTGGTCAAATGCTTTTTTCCTTTGCCACGCTCACAAATTGATTCGAAAAATTATGAAATTTGGAAACTAACAATAACTTGACACTGCGGATCCAACAAAAGTGGTTTCGTCGAAATCCGAGGTCGTTTGCAAAATGTCTATTTTTAAGGGCCTGAATTCCATAGCGACTATTCAGAATTTTCAACTGGACATATCTTTTGATTCCCGCTATGAAATTTCGATTTGTCGGATTCGTTGGAAAGATACTCTCAATTAGATCCTATTATTTTTGGTTCCACTAAAATCCGGTTTATTTTGCACCTGGTACATTCAATTGAAGTTTGAAATCAAATTATCAAACTACCGCGCCATTTTCAATCCCTTTTATAATTATATATATAATTATTTATATTCTAACGACGACGTATATAATATATACGTCGAATTCATTTCAAAATAAATTTCTCGTCGTCTATTTTAAATGTTCAAAATTCGCTAAAATTGCCAAAATAAAATTTTTAAACTGGCCCAGATTTTCGGGTTGTTATAGGGAATGAGATAACTTATGTAATGAGATAAGTTGTACTTAATTATAAATTAGGTAATTTGGAAACTTGAAACCTGCTATTTTTAATAAGTAGAGAAAAGAAGGGAAAACTTATGGAATGCAATAATTTGTACTTAATTATAAATTAAGTAATCTGTAAACTTGAGAATCTGAATCCTTCTGATAAGAAGAATTTGCTATCTGAAAATCTGAGAATCTAAAATCTGTTGATAAGAGTAACATGTCAAAGGCTTATTCTGATGAGGTAGAGCAAGCACATAATTATACGGTTAGACATAGGGTCTAATAACACTTTAACCTGATGCGCTTGGACCAGTTTGTAAGTCGGAAGGTGAATAACCCAACGGGGTAGATGAACGTGGTGTCATGAGACAGGAGGGGAGAGCACATCCATCTGATTATTCTGCCTATTTTGCCTATTGTTTTGATGATATTTTGTGGCTTTAAAGGACTGGAAGGGGAAGCACGCTGCTTCCTGGGACGTGGAGGGTACTCTTGGTAGTCCTATGTGCGGCGACAGCATTTAGGCGGTGCTCGCAGAGGTTGGCTCTGCGCGTTGCTACCTGGTGAGTATACCTTGACTGCAATGATAGGGGGCGGTTAGAAGGTTATAGGATGGCATAGGTGATTCGACGATCCTGTTGCCTTGTGATTAAGCGGGTTACGACCATCTCATCTGTTTGCCTTAGGCGGGTCTAACCATCTAATTGATAGTAATCGTCGGATACTGGTCATCGACAGTCAACGTTATGTGGAAAGACGGAGAGCTAAACCAATACACCATCGACCTCTTACTATCTAGGCTTTAGGTGAGGGACAAACCAATTTGGATTTATTGTTTTTTGTTTTTCTAGGCCACGTCACTAGCTCTCAATTTTGTTTGTCTTTAACTAGTTGAGGGAGGGGTCGGGTGTGACCACAACCATTGTGAAAATGTGGAACCATTGTGAAAATGTGGACCATAGCATCCGTGTATATAGATATTTGAAAAGGCTCCCGACGAGTTCCTTGTATCTGATATAGCCCGGTTACGGAACTCGGTGCACAGTAGATAATACGTGTGGATACACGCATACTGTTTCCGGATGGTGTGTCATCGAGGTTGAGGCATCGAGTACGATTAACGATACGTACATGAGAAAGTTTAGATGCATGAATGGAGGCTCCAAGTGGTGTATCGTAGACTATAGGGTATTACTTTGTTATGGAATCCGATTCGATCGAATGATTCGAAGGTGGCAGTCCGTACGCTTACGTAGCATGGTAAAGGCGGTTTTTGCGCAGAACGTAGCATTGTTATATAGAGATACGTACGTCACTCCAACATAAGATGAGGGACAACACATATTTCTAAGGCGTGATGGCAGGGATCGTGCGAGTAGGGTGCCATAGGGGTGTACCTTGATATTGGGGTAGCTACATATACTATATTAGGTTAATCTACTGGGGGGGAGTAGATGGGTACGACATGTGTGCAAGCCTTAAATGTTGTTAACCCCAATAACCTTATAAATAAGAAAATGTAACTGAACGGTGTATGTAGGGTTATCCAAAATATGTAGTCTAAATCCAGTCACCAGAACTTGTGTTTGGATACTAGTTAGGTAGTATTATTATCTAGGTAAGGCTATATTTGATTATATTTTATTTTATTTCATGCCGCTATGAGATGTTTTTTGAGCTCTGACATGCTTATTATCTTTGTCTTTTCTACAGGATACCAGACAAACCAACACGATTAGAATTTTGAAAAAAAATCGGTCTATCGGAATTTGGGGTTATTATATTTTGGATCCCAAGAAGTAGCGTTTATGTTTGATTGGAGTCAGTGTTGAGTTGATATTCAACTGGTGGCAAGCAATTGTGGGGTCGATGCCCTTCTTATCCAAGTGGGTCCAAGCGAACACGTCTAGGTTGGCTCTTTGGAAATCCACAAGATCTTCTTTAATTGGGGGATGCAGTTGCAAACCAAATTTCAAGAGCTTTGATGAGTCATCAGGGCTGATCAGAACGTCCACCATAGGTTCAACTGGAGTTCTCATAGTTGAGCTCTTCGTCCTCCCTCGAATCGAGATCGTCTGAAAGACGGCAGTGGCGACTGAGCCAAGGCTCAGACCCCTTTGATTGCTATGCGGAAACGGTCTTGGTGCAGGAAGGCAAAGGCACAGCCTTGACCTTGTCCTTATTATGCGCGTTCTTCCATTATATAGCATAACAATCTCTTGCACTTGCTTGGTCACCTTTAACCGTGTCGATCCCTCTTTCTGTTGGGAACTTCATTAGGAGAGACCATGGTGACATGCAGATTCGGAATTCCGTAAGGAAGGGATGTCCAAAGAAAACATTGTAGGGAGAGATAATGTCGATAACCACAAAAGTGAGGACTCGGACTCAGCTCCGACTTCCGTCACCAAGTTCAACAGATAGGTCGATCATGCCCATTGTGTAGTTGAAGGATCCACTGAACCCATGGATTGTGGCATGACAAGGTTTCAAGTCCTTGGTTTCCAACTTCATCTGATCGTAGCCAGCTTTGAAGACGTTGTCGACTGAACTCCCCGAGTCGATCAATACCCATTAGACGGGAGCAGGACCGATCTGAGCTATGATCATGGGAGGGTATGCTTTTGGGATCTCAATTCCCATTGACTCTCTTTCACGAGACAATGTCGTCTCTCATTGTTTTCTGAAGTTTGACATGGATGGACTCGCCCGGAGCGGAGCAAGCTTCATAGGTGGCATGCTTTATAGAGCTCACGTACTCCTCCACTTGTCGAAAGCTTTCGTGTGTGGGGTACGGCCCTCCATAGATAGTGTTATTCACTATATGCTGCCTTTGGTTGGACGGACCAGGGCCCCCCCTAGCAGGTGCTAGAGGTACGGGCGTAGGAGGACCTGAGTTTGCTTCAGGAGGAAAAGGTTCTTGAACGTACTGATCAAGGCGCTTTTCACGGATAAGCTTCTCGATTGCGTCCTTGAGTTGACGACATTCATTGGTATTGTGCTTATACATATCATGGTATCGGCAATACTTGCAGGTGTTCTTCTCGTGATCATTGGACTCTCTAGAGAATAATTTCTTATATTGGAGCATGTTACATGTTTCTAGGTAGATCGTCTCCAGGTCTTCATTCAGCGGGGTGTAGGTCTCGTAAGCTTGGTAGCGGCAGGGCCTCCTAGGATCCGTTGGAACCTGGTAGTTGTTGCAACCGCCCTGCCTGTTGTTACCTGGCTTCGATTTGTAGGGACCTGCCCCGTTTTCTTATCAAAAGATTCTCCAATCTGTTTCTCTTTGGTGCTGTCGTCAGTGGTATCGGCATGCAAGTTGTTGGAAGAGCTGGTCCGGGAGATTTGGTTATGCCTTGCTTCTTCTTGACACAAGAACTATCTGGCCTTTTCGTAGAAAGCATCGAGACTCTTAGGCGGTTTTCTGTCTAGGATGATAGTACGTAGAATATTATATTCATAGTTGATTGTTATGACTGTTAATATTTTGAGTGTGGCTGTCATGGAAACTTATCAGATCTATTGGGATGTGAATATTATTACTTATGTAAACTTATCTAAGTCTTTTGAGATGTGAATATTATAAATATGGAAACTTATCTAAGTCTTTTGGGATGTGGTTTTTTATCTAATATTTTATGTATGTGAATGGTACATGTTATTGGTTCGTGAGGCTGCTACAGCAAAAAAAAAATTATTCATAATTACAGTGCAATGGTCAAATGTAGTTGTTAAAAGAGTTTTCACAACAAATATAGTACGTTGTCAAGGACTCTGATAACTTGTATGGAAGCATGTAACAACGGGCAAAATTGCAAAAGAATTTAATACAGCAGACAGAGCCGCATGTGATAAAGCCTATTACAGTGTTTAAAGACCATTGTCATAGAAGATAATACAATGGTCAATATCTATTGCAAAAAATATTACAACGGGCTACTATTCTATTGAAGGAACATACAGCAACATAAGATCATTGTAAAAAGTCTATTACAACCGCCGATTACCACGGTTATTGCCCATTGTAAAAGAGGACATATCACAACATCGCTTAATACAATGGGCGGGAGGGCCGCTGTAAAATCCCTATTACAACGGGAATTTCCCATTGTAATTGATATGTTTTATTATAGTGCATGTAGATTAAATTTGTAATTTTATACAAATCTAAATTATATTTGGATCTTGTTTTGAAAGCTGTGTCAATATTTGAAACAAATTTGTTTTATTACTTAAGTTTATGTTGATAAACTGAATGTCTTAAAGCCACCCACATTCTGCAAGAATTTTAATGTTAATATGTTATAGTTCAGATCAATATGGGAATTCTAACAGATTTCATAAATTCTGTTGAATATCCATAAGTATCCTCTTTTATATCATATTGATGATGATCAATTTGTGTTTTCATTTTGATGATGATGATATAAAACAGATTGTCTCTTACAATTTTTTTAATAGACCTGTTTATGTTATGCATGTTTAAGATAATTTTGGATTTTTCTCCAGATTTGATATTGGTTCAGTATAAATAACATTTTTAGAAGTAGTCCATTATGCTAAGTTAAATCTGTTACATAAATTACTGTATAATCCTCTATTTATAACCATATTTAATTATATATATATATTATATGGTTATGTATATCTGAATTATTTTATATATAAAGATATATCACCTTATGGAAGACTGATCATATATATTGATATATGAAAACTGTAAATTTGATTTACAGATTTTTGACACCATAGTTGTGCAGATTTCGAAATACACTATATATATATATATTACCCAGTGAAAGACATCTCCACTGTGGCATCTAGTACGGTTATAAAGGAAGACGATGGACTGAAAGACTATGGTGCGAAATTCTCCCCAACAACTGCCCTTAAACCTAGCTTCCTCAATCTAGCGAACAGGTCTGTTTCGAAACCTGTGACGCCAGCCAAACCTGTATCACTAATAAGAGATAGCTTGACGAAGAAACCGGGACCTTATGATCATATAAAATATCCTCTAGGGTACAAAGCTCCCCCCCCCCCCTACAGTTTCACCAACTCGTCAACATCTTATTCTTCTGGTAGAAAAAATGGAAATGCTCTGATAACCAGAAGCAAAAAGTTGGAACTGCTGAGAGAAATCGATGACGATAAAGTCTAAAAGTTTAGTCTCTTCAATTTACTCTAGATTTTGTCTAAAGCTAAGTCAAATATCATGAAATTCGCAAGTAATACAGTTATGTAATTTTGTATGTCAGATGGTTTCTTTAGTCTTCCCTGTGTGGAAGAATTTTGTAGTTTATATGTTCATTGCATATCACCTGCTCTAAACTATACTTTTTATTTTGTAATAAATAAAAGAGTGTTACAGATTACTAAATAAAACCGGTCGGTCTTGCTATATATATATAAATACATATATATACACGAATAATGTAAATTTGATTTACAGATTTTTCACACTATAGTTGTGCAGATTTCGAAATAACTATACACACACACACACTCTAACAAATCTATGGTTTATTATGATTTGAAAGCCAAAGAAATTTGGAATTGTTGGTTACTAAAATACTGTTTGCACATTACAATAACAAAATGTTGCATGGAAAATTTGTAATTGCACATACATTAATGTATACATTTGTTTGTATCTGCAAGAAGATAAATCCGATAGCAACGTGATTTCCATAATAAACCCCAAATCAGTGATATATACATTATAGTTTTAAATCTGATTTATAATGATATATATATACACACACACACACACACAATATTAGATATGTGTATGCAATTTCAATGGCATATAAACATTGCTTTGTGAGTTTCATTAGTGGTCAACTTTATGCATGTGCTACCCTATGAAATCAGACCGTATTAGTTTGTATTACTCTTGTTTGTTGAATGGGATTACATGTATTTATAGGTACACACATATATAATGAGTTGCTTGAATGTCAAGTACCTGTAATAACTAAACCACATATGAGTTTGGCCCTTTTATTCACAATGCAATGATGTTTTGATCATTCACGTAAATTTCAACATAGTAAAACCTGTCTGCATAATCAAATTTGTATAGTATGTATAGACACACTGTACCTAAAACAATAGATTGAATTTGTCTTAACAAAATGATCTGTTAAGTTGTTATTACTTACAAGTTACAGATATGTATTTACATATGGTTGTGATCAGAATGGACTTTACAGCCTACACACCTACTAATTTTGATCCTTAGATGATTGGTCATCATATCATAGCTATAATGTCCCTATTATCATTTAATTTGATTATTAACAAGCACACTAGGTTATATATTAGTATATAAGTCAAATCCAACAGTATACTTGTTGATGTACTGTTATAGCGGCGCATGTATGTGTGTATATATATATTCATGTTGATGAATATATTTAAATTGTGTCTACAACATTAGCCTAGCGGATAAGGACTTGTGTCGAGGTAACAATGATGCGAGTGTTAAAAGGGTTTACCATGTGTATACGCAATGATTAGCCACTTATGTGGTATCCGCGGATCGGGCTAGGTGCACTAGGGGGTATTACGGCTCCGGTCTGTTTTTTCCCTGAACAATTTCAAAAAAAATAAAATATAAATTGCACTATTAACATTCATTGGGTGTCAATATATGTTTATATTAATAAATATGTATATATATACATATTCAAATGTTACAAAAATGAATTATTATTTACAGCAAATTTAACTTTATGTTTGGTCAAATATTAAGTGTATTGTGATGCAAAATTAATATTGGAATCAATTCACATTTTATTACATATATATACACACCAGTGTCATGTATATCTGAATGTTTAATTCATATAACATGAGGTAGTGCTTGACCGGATACATACATTTGATGTATATATGTATAAATTTACTACATATGTAGATGTGCTTAAGAAACTGTTTCAGATACATATATATGTGCCAATCAGTCGATTATGTACATTTGATGCATATAATTCATCATATATACATGCACACACATATATGTATATGTATATATATAAGTGTGTCATATTACTTTTTGTCTGTGTGTGACACAGTGATAACATAATTAATGAAAGCCTATGTAAATGCATATGATATTATTCACATTTGTATGAGAATATGTTATAGTAGTAGATACAGTTGATAGGATTAAACTATATGAATATTTCACTATTGATTCCTTGCAATATGAGTTTAAAATATTTTAAATTGTGGCGGAATATGTAGAAGAAGTAAAAGTTGTTTTTCAGCCTGCATATTTAGTTGTAAGGAAAAATATCTGAGAGATGCCTCCAATATGTTAGAAATAAATGTATATATATTGTTTTGAACAAGAAATTCAGAAGCTATGTAAAATATAAGCATGTGTTGTATTTTATACAAATATGGAAGTAGAATTGGTTAATTAAAATTAATATTTGATTTGAATGTAATCTTTGATTCTAGAGTTAAGATAACCAATAATTTTGAAATGTTCAAAAGAAATGTAGGCATGATTCCTGTATATTGCTGAGTTTAAATATACATATACGTTTCATATATTTTATTTAATTCTAATTAATTATAACAATGTAAAATACATATATTCCGATATATGTTAATGACATTAGTATTGTTCGCCACTACGAATTATAAAATCCCTTGAAAGCAAATTTTGTTATTTTAAGTCATTGTGACGTCTACTTATGCATCTCTAGTATTAGATACTATATGTGAATCGCATATATATATGTGAATTTGCGGGAATTGTAGAACGAGTAGATATCTAACATAAGGACAAGTGGACTTACGATTGAAAATGAAGCAAATGTTACTGCATTATCCATAGCTAGCTGCATCTTGTCCTAAAGCAGCGGCTTAATTGAGGATTAAAATATTATTGTTATAAATTCCATTTAAAATAAATGTTATTTTGTATCTTGTTAAGACAAGTTTGAATTTCATTTGTAATAAAAGTACAATTGTTGTTCATTTTATTTAAATGAAATATATTATGGAAATGCGCAACTAGTTAACGATTTTATAAATCCTTAACTATGATGTGCTTAACATAAATGCTGAGTGGATTAAATTTGATGATTTATGTTCAGTATACCTTTGGCATTGTCAGTTAGCCCGTATAAACAAGAAAAACATATCAAAACTCCATAATGATGGATTTTTGGAATCATTTGATTTTGAATCATATGAAGAATGCAAATCTTATTTATTATGCAAAATAACTGAATCACATTTCACTTGACACAGTGAATGGGCTAGTAATATTGGGTCTCATACATAATGATGTATATGGAGCAATGAACACAAAAGGCAGATGTAGGTTTTATTACTTCATCACATTTACTGATGATGTCAGTAGATATAGATATGTGTATCTTATGAAACACAAATCAGAATCCTTTGAAAAGTTCAAAGAATTCAAAAATGAAGTTCAAAGCCAATTCTGAAAGAAAATAAATACTCTTCGAACAGATCGAGAGAATATTTAAGCCAATAATTTAGTGACTATCCAAATGAGTGTGAAATTGTTTCACAACTCACTCCACCTAAAACGCCATATTGGAATGGTGTGACTGAAAGGAGAAGTCGCATATTATAAGATATATTATGATCAATGATGAGTCATACAGATCTTCCATTAAAATTTGGGATTATCACCTTAAAACAATTGTAATCCTGCTAAAACGATTCTGAAGACACCATATAAGATATGAACTAGGAAACGTACTAATGTGTCTATTGTAAATGTTTGGGATGTGAAGCGTTTGCTAAAGGTCACTACAAGAAAAATACCCTGTTGCAACTAGCTATTTGCAACAGGCCTCAAATGTCAGTTGCAGTAAATGATATTTAGCAACAGACCTTTCGTAGTTGTTGCAATAGATAAGATTTAACAAGAGGCTTTTCCTTCCTGTTGCGAAAAACATATTTTTCGCAACAACGCTTTCATGCCTGTTGCGAAAACATACTTTTAGCAACTGCTCTTTCGTTCCTGTTGCAATAGGCATATTATTTGCAACTACACTCTCAAATCAGTTGCAAAAATTATATATTTATCAACTGTTTTCACCAGTTGCGATAACTGCAATTTTTTTGCAACAGGCAAAGCCACTTGCAAAAAACGTACTTTTAAAAATTATTTTTCCCCAAGTGATATTCAGTTATAATATAAGAAGTATTAGCATAATAGTTAATAAATACATACAAACATACATACATATATATGTATATACTATATATAAATAATAATTGGCAAATATAATTAATATTATATCATTATAAATTATATTATTTAATTAGTAATTACTATTAGTATATAATTTATAATCAAATAATAATAATAATTAATAATAAAAAAATTATAATATAAATTAATAGTTAAAAAATAGTAAAATTATTAGATAATTATATAATAATAATGATTAGTTAGTAATAAAAAAATAATGGATAAAAATTAATAATTAAGTTGAAATATGAATATGTATAACTAATAATTAATTAATTAATTAATAAACGATAATTGATTAATATTACTACTATTGTAATTATTGTAATAGAGGATTAAATAATTTAAAATTACTAGTTAATATAATAATCAATTATTATTTCTTATATTTAATAACTTATTGCAATTAATTATTAATAACTAGTAAATTATCTAATTAGCAACCGCTCTTCTCTACCTGTTGCGAAAAACATAACTTTAGCAACTGCTCTTCACTATCAGTTGCGAAAAACAAATAATTAAAATTAATTACTAACAATTAATATGTACGTAATTTAATACGTTAATATTTAATACTTTAGTAATTTAATACATTAGTGATTAATATCTATAATAGTTTAATAATTAATTTACTAACTAAGAATAATCATAATTTATAATCAGTAATTTATCAATAAAAAGTTATATTAAATATTTATAATGTATGAACAAAACATAATCGGTTGCCTTTCCAGAGTAAAAGGCGGGCTATACAAATTAGAAGGCGGGCTGTGTAAATATTTCAAGACCGCTTCGCGCAATGGTATTTTGTGCCGCCTTCACCTACCTTTACCAATTCACGTAACTTTCCCAATTCCTCCTTCTAAATATAATTCCTTCTCCTTCTAAATCTCGACTCTATATTAAAATCTAATTCCTCCTTCTAAATCTAATTCCGCTTCGCACTAGATTAATTGTTTTTATGCACCGAAAGCTGGACGTTAGCTGGTTAAAATTGAGTGGCGAAAGCAGCATCAGTTGAGTTGCCGACAGCGCGTTAAGCGGTCCTTGATGGTGATCTGCGCTCCGTTGGATGAGGATTTCAGCTGCGACATGATTGAGCGTCGCTGTACAGGCGAGGCTGGCAAAGTGGTGGTGAGTTCTTATTGCTTGTTCTGGTCTTACTATTTTACCGTTGGCTTCATATGCATATGGTTATGAGATTTGTTTTAGCATATAATAGATTGTCTGGTAGTGGTTTGTCAGTGAGGGTGATTTTGTTGTCGGTGATGCTATTTTGCTGAGCAAAAGGATGGATATGTGGTAGAAAAAGGTGGCTTGAATGGTGTCAATAGCGTTTGTTGATGGTTGAGTTGGCTATTGACATCATCTATCACGATCATGGTATGGATAATGGGAGGGGAGGCTAATGGCGAAAGCACCAAATTGATATAGTTAAAATATAAATATTTGTCTATGGATCTGAAAATAGCAATAGATTTCGTACATAAATTCTAACCTTAGGATTGTAACAAAATACTTCATTCTTTAACCTAGATGCTTTGTTATTACTGCAACAGTATTTATCATCACATGCTTGGATTCTGTTTACTAGGTCACTCAATAGGCTAAACCTTATCAATGTACACAACTATTCCAGTTTACTTAAAAAGCCAGTTCTACTGAATATGCACCATTAGTTTGTACAAATCTATATTTTTGTATATATCAATGGAAGTACTCACCTAAACTACAAATAGCTACTAGATTAAGGCGGCATATATAATTTTTTTGCCTGGAGTATATAGGTCTTAATACATGATGAATGCACAATGAGAAATTGGTATCTTGGTTTCCCTTGTAACAATAGTCCACTTTTGATTTTCATTTTATTCATATACCGTAATTAATATAAATGTCCTTATCATTTTCTGTTTTGTTTGTTTCTCGTTTTATTATTGTTATTCTTCTTGTTGTTGTTGTTTTACAACTAGATAAAATAATTGTATACTAGGAACCAACTGAAAATTGCCAAAAAACTGTCAATCCTACACGTTCCGTGGGTTTCGAGTTTGAAAAATAATCACAATTATCTATATTTTTTATATACAGCTTTGACTTAGAGAAGCTTGCTTTGCATTATGCATGTTGTAAGTAGAGTTGATTTAGCATTTATTAATAGGTGTTAACTGTAAGGGCTGTCATAAAAATGAGAATAAGCAGGATACAAGGACTTAGTGTAGAAGTTAGGTAACGATATTTAGCGAAGGAAGAAATTCACTTATCTTTGTTAATATTATCTATTGTTAAATCTTTTGGTTGTTCATAATACAGTTAGTTATAAACCATTTTACATATGAGTTGTCAGATCTTTGCTCCTTTTTGTTTATTTATACCCATTATTTATTAATGGAGAAATGCGGTATTACATGCTAGAGAATGAATCTGCGACTTATTACTACTATGAGATTATCGACTTAGAAACCATAGTTTGATAGCATATTATAACCAACATGATTACGCTAATCATGTTGAGAATGAATTTGTGACTCATCTTTGATAACAATATTATTTAGCTAAGTTGGGTTCTCCTCATTTCAGTTATGTCGTCCTTCTCCTAATTTGATCGTTCTCAACATGATTACCGTTTTCACGGCTTCTGCTCTAATTGAATGCTCTTAGTGTTTCTCTAAATTTCTACAAATGTATTTCATTTAACAATGTTAGACTGACTATGGAGTTTTAGCTTGTTGGGTTTCCCTTTGAGCCTTTAGTGTTTAATTTTTCTTCTTTAAATGTTACCTACTGCTTCTTCAGCTTTCAAGTTGCGTTGTGGTCTCTTTATGTGAAGGAAAATTTTAGGTGCATCTTGGACATTAATGCTAAAGCCATTGTTTGAATTTTAAGTGTTCGTCATAAATCTTTTGTTATAGCGAACTCCACTTGCTATTTGGTAAATTGGTTCTTCGTCTAATTTAATGACTGTTCTTATCATTGACGAATAGAAATAGAGGCATGAACGGGTAAAATCTACATAGGTAAAATATGGAGCAAAAATTGAGGCCATTCTAGCATAGTCCTTGAATAAATTACTAGCTGAAGTACGAAAGTGCTTAGCTTCTAAAAAAACGAGGGATGCATATCAATGTTATCATTGAAAATGATGCTATGCGATGGGTTAATGTAAGTGCTGAAGGGTGGGAGACTCAAAGTCAAAGCAGCGAAATAAAGGAGAGACGGTGCAGGGATTGGACTAATCTATTATATAGGAAAGCCAATGTGGCGTACCATATTTGTTCTCAGGTCTAATCCTTACTTTCTCATGCATTTGAAAGAAATTTTACATTTCACTCGCAAAAATATTAATTTGCAATTCCAAATCCAAAAGAAATTTTATTTTTTAGGTAGATGCTTATATTACACTAGTTTTGTTTTATGCAACTTTTGTGTTTAATTTCGCCTTGCATAGTGTTGGTGATTACTTTAAGCATCTGCATGATGTTAGAGATTTCCCTAAGCAAAAAAAAAGGTATAATCAAAATTGAAATTTCATTTCTGACTAATTATCGAAATTAAAATTTGCTAACACATTGTTTTTTCCTTTCAGGTCAGCGATAGAAAATTGGAGATATGATTCTCTCGACTGTTTGTCACATTTACTTATATTTGAAGAAGCATGCTCAATCAGAGCACGCAAAATGTTGGCTTTCTCCAAAGGCTAAGGAGCGTGAACTGCAGATTTGTTCTGGTGAACTGATGATATTTATTTTTTTGTTATAGTATATGTATGATAGAGTAGAAATATGATTAGAAAATACTCTATTCGAAAGAAATGTATTATGTGAGAGAAGAAATTATTATACATGAATGGTGTATGAAAATTATAGAAAATTTTGTCGTAATTGTTTGTAATATTAAAACATTGTTAAAATAAAAAAATTATTTGTCTATTTCATTTTGTGATATACACTAATACTAAAATGAACACATTTAATATGTAGTATCTATAAGCTGCAAATTTTTTTATAGATTTATAAATCTATTGCAACGGGCATTTACTGTTGCAAAAGGATCTGTTGCAACAGCAAAAGCCTGTTGCAAAAAAGTATACCGTAACATCTTATTGCAACTAGCAAAAATTGTTGCAGACCTTTGGCAACTTCGGCTATACCAACAGGCGCTCGCCTATTGCAATAGGCCTACTGCAACAGATTTTGCTTGTTGTGATAGCATATTTTTCTTGTAGTGGGTCTTCCCTCTGATAAGATCGGATCCAAATATAATAAATAATTTTTGGAATATCCAAAAGAAGCAAAAGGATATTATTTCTATATATCCTCTGAGAATAAAATGTTTATTGCCCGAATTGGTATCCTTTTAAAAGAGAGCCAGTCTCTAAGATACCGATGGGAATGAAATAGAATTTTAAATGTCTCAGAAACGAGAAAATACTATTAAATCTTGTACAGACAAGAAATTGAACGAGAGTGTCACAACAATTCTAATGTTATATATTGATAACACATTAATTATTGTGAATAATGTTAGTTTTAAAACAATACGTAGATATTGATTATATGAAATAAAATGTTTGGGTTAAGAAGTTCATAATTGAACTTAATTCATTGTTGATCCAATGATTTACATTGTGATAACAATGAGGTTATTGCTCAGGCCTAAAACCTTGAAATCATTATCTATCTAAACATATATTTAAGAGATACAATTTCTTACGTGAATTTGTTCATAGAGGAGGTAAACATATCTGCAAAGCGACAAAAGGTTGTAATGTTGCAGACCTACCGACTTAAACTCTGTTGCAGCAGAAGTTTAACAGTCACACTAGTTTTATACGTTACATGAATGATTGACTCTAGTGCAAGTGGGAGATTGTTAGAGTTTATGCCTTAGAGGCAATCCATTTGATGTAATTGATAACAATGTTGATGTTATTTTTTATTTGGGAAAAAATATTATGTTCTGTTATATTTACTGTGTAACATTAATATTAACATAATAGAAGTCCTTAGAATAATAATACGGGTTTATATAGTTCAAGTAAGTGACTTGAACATGAGATTATATAATATGTTAAGTATTATAATTCTTAAATGTCCCTATTCAACTTTTATTGTTTATATAGGACAACAATGAAACATTGAGACTACTATGTTGATTGACTGATGATCACATCTCATTGGTCATTAATAAATGTGATATTAATATCAAGACATAAGTATGTATTGGAGAATAGTGTATTGGGATGACCCAACGTGAGAAAACTGCAAGGAATATAATTAATAGTATCATAAATTATTCTCATAGTGACAGTGATGTAATTGTCCTCAGACCTGAAATCATTATAGTTTTATTCAAGGATATTTGTGTTTTAATATCATGGAAAGTTAGTTTTAACCGAGCAGACGATAAAGGTGATCATTGTTACATCTTGAATCGAATGAAAATTATGAATGATCTAGATGGAATTTGACCCTATAATATAGTTATAGTGATATCCATGGGCCTCTTGATTGAGTGAGACTATAAAATGCATGGACCTGCTCAAATATTGATTTGTTTTATATAGTCTACCCATCGATCAAGATAAAAGGATTAAATTATAAATAGGGTGATACGTTCCATGCCTCAATTTTAATCCTGGATATATTGGTTAAAAAGGAATATATTACATTGAAACCCTGGTCACAGAAAAGGTTGTATCGAATCATTGATCTTATTATAACTTGGGTAGCAGCGACGTATTACTAGATGCCAATCACTGTTTATGATTTTGAATACGTTTTAAAATCAGGGTCACACAATAGAACGTTATAATGGAGAACATATTTTAGACAAATAAAATATTAATTTATTGATATTTTATTTGAAGTTGGAGAAAGTATTTGGTTGGTTCCTATTTTTTGGTTAATGTTTGTTATTTAAAGAATACTCATTTCCTCTTTTTTATATACATGGCTAACCCAAAAATGAGATCTTGATCAGATCAAAAATAAAAATCACCCAAAGTCATTTTTTTTCTCTAAAATCTAGAAATAGTCATGGTACCTGGTAACGCCCTCCTTTCTTCTTCGATTCGATCGATGAAGAAACGTTCGAGTGGATACTGATAGAGGCCAACGATTTATTACGTTATACAGTTGGATACAACCCAAATTCATCCTCAAATTCTGAAGCATGAAAACCCTAGGTACGAATTTTTGTCTTGATCTATTATTTTGTACAAGATCCTATTTAGTGTTTAATTTTTTCTACTACTAAATCGTTTTGAAAAGCCCTAAATGTAACTTACATGACTTATGAACATAATGGAAGAGTTAACCAAGTTTTGAAAGGTTTTATTAGGGCTTGTACTTTGTATTTTGAAGGTTCTTAAAAGGACCATTTCTATTTAGTTTAGGTGTCCTATAATAATTGTTACCAATCGAGCACCAGCATGGCATCATATAAGGCAGTATACGAAAGACCTTGTAATGCACTTGCTTGTTGATTAGAAACAGAAAAGAAATTAATGCTTGGGCCGACTACAATAAGGAAACATTGAATAAAGTAAATGTTAATGATCCGAAATCCCTATCGGTCTAGATCGAATGAGAATCCGGATTGCTTTGAGAACGACGCATCAGAACGCAAACACTAGAACATTTCTTTGCAATTACAACAATTGCATCAGAGTACAAGAATATTAGAGTACGAATAACTAATATTACACAGCGGAAAAATACAATTATTAGAGATTAAAATTACATAGCAGCGGAAATAAAAATGTATAAATATAATGCACAATGGAAATACATCAATTACCATAACTGAAAGAAATACACAGATGCAAAGTTTTCCGAATAAAGCTCCAGGTGTAAACCTGGATCCTGTTAAATAGAAATCTGCAAAATCGAAACTACAGACTACCATGTGGAAAATATGGGCACTCGGAGTTTAGGCGGAAAAAATAAACTCCAAGTCAGTCATGGGGCTGGTGTGAGAACTTAAAATAGTTATTAAATCTTACTTTAAAATAGGGCAATTCACGGGACCACGCCGTATGTCATAGAACGAGTTTACTCCATGTGAATATCAAAGCCTGAAATAAAACAGTTTATAAACAACGCAATGCTTTTCGAAAAATGAAGTTATTATAAGACTCAGGTCTCATCACAGAATGCAACACAAGTTGGAGGATAGAGTTTAACCTAATAACAGCCAAACATGCTTGGTATGTTTTAAAATAAATCATTTTGACATTACTATAAGTGCATAGTGTATTAAACAACTTCAAATATAAATGTATCAATCATAGACGACATGAGCGCCCTATCCCACTTTGTCGCCATATAGATTTACAACTAAAACCGAAAAGTCGCGTATTGGAAATTGGATTCCATCTATGAGTCGAGGCAAGGGATGGCTCCTCCCGATTCGAGACACTCTAGCAAATGTCTTAGGATCCCCCGCAGTGAACCCTTGGATCTTCAGGGTCGGTCTACACTTACTTTAGTGGATTAGTTATTCCTGACTACATGTTTCCTAGTCCTATCGGACCCTATCACTTGGCCAGTAGCAACCAACATCTGAGGTGCCTCATTCCATCATCTACAAAAGTAAAAATGTCTGGGCTCCATACCATGACACCACTCCTAGCTAGAAAGAAACGTCGTGCACTCCCTGTAGTCACAATCCCATTTTTGACTCATATCGGGTGTGAGGCTCGCGAATTAACGCTATACACAAAGCTATGCTAATTAAAATTGTGCTTTGATCATCAACCACAAGACACTGCTTTTCAACAAAAACATTGATCATTTGCATTTTAGCATGCTACATTGTCAATCCATACCATTGATTTCTGCCAATACATAACCTGTAAGCTCATACGTCTCAAAGAAAGGTGTTAAGCAAGAGAATAAATTCTCCGTCACAAAACAAATATATATTTAGAAGAGATCAACAAATATAGCACACAATACAATGTCAGACACAATCCATTTACAAGTCCATTCTAGGTCTGAACGAAACCAGAGGCACCTTATTCCTCGTCCCATATGTCCAATACAGAAGAGAGGCCCTCGCATATCCGAGTAATCAACAAGTACGTCTGGACAACTACCATTGTAACCCTTTCAAGGTAGAAACTCCAATCAAAGGCATCAGTAGAAATCCATTCGATGTGAAGATTGTCGGTCTTGCACCATCTTCATCGTCGACTTTTAATCATCGTAACAGTAATTCCGAATGGATTAAACCCGGTCTTTCCGAATAACTCGCGTATCTTATAATCAAGTGATATATAAACATATCGTACGCCTCATTCCAATCCTGAATATTCTTTTATTCCAATATTTATATCTTTGGGGAAAGGTTCCCGTTAATTTCATCAAAGATAAATTATTTCAAACTTGTTGTTTAATTATCCTTTAAAAACCATTGCAAAAGATTCTATTTTATCTTTTAACAATTCTAAACCAAATTAAGGTTTATAAAACAAGTCGGGATTATCGAACCTTACCGAAGTAATCATTTATTATTTTAATCCCAATCCCAACCTATTCATCCCTTGGAGCAAAACTGGTAGTACTCCGTATCTAACACCCACTGTGTTATTGGTAAATTTAATTACCATTTCACATTCAAATCTAATTAAAGATTTAACTATCGCATGGAGTAAAACTGGTGGTACTCCATTCTCGATCATTTCATGCATTCGATAAATTTAATTACCCCATTCTCATTTCAATATAATTAAAGATTCATTAAAACTCCAATTGGATTTAATCTCAAAAATCGTTACTTAATGATTATTCAATTTTGGGAATATTAATCACGCCTTTAACTGGGTTAAAGAATCAATGTCAATTAAAATACAGTTCACGATAAACCCAAATCATCTTCCATCGACTGTAGAATCATCACAAAAACATATCAATATATAATTGATATAAATTTCCATGTCAAATCAATACTATAAATAGAATAACGGCAAAGCCTTTTAAATTCCATATATAGTAACGCTCTTCCTATACAGAAGCTCACCTCGATTATCACCAAATCGAATTGCATTCAGTTCCAATTTAATATATTAAATTGGAAAACTTTATTTTGGAAATTTTCCATTAAATCTTATTAGAAATATTTATAAATTCCAAATCATATCTTCACTATTAATTGGGTTAAAGAACAAATGTCCTTTAAAACATTATTCACGACAAACCCAAAATCTCCAATTAAATTAATTAATTGATAAACTTCTCTAAATCTTAATTAAAAGATTTATTCTATTCTCATCTGGGTTTGAGAACTGTGTTATTCAAGACACCATTCACGACAAACTCCAAATCCAATTACATAACAAATACAAGGCTCTAAGTAGAAATTATATCGGATTTTATTCAATATCAAATTCTAAAACCAAAAAATATCGTATTGGAAATAATGATATTTGTATCTCTCAAATTCCTCAACGATACCAGTATAATCTCGGAATCCAATATCGAAATATTCCGAAGATTATTTCCATTTAAATCCTTTTCAATTTATATGCTAGAAAATTCTGGTTATTTCAAAAACAATTTACAAATCCAATTTATTTATTTAAAAACGTTGGATTATTATTCTGGTTAATAACTAGTTTATTTAGATAAAAATATATTTTTTTCTTTTCAAATATGGAAATTTTCATCCAAAATCTTTCCAAAACATTTATTATGAATTTACAGAATTTTCCCAAAATTTTAATAATTTTATTTAGGCGCCCTTATAGTCGGTTTCCAATAACGGCCGCCGAACTGCATTCATTGCGACCTTTTCTCAAATTGATTTGGACATTATTTAAGATCCAACCGTTCATAAATTTAATTCTCTTATATTCATTGAAAAGTTCTTTTCGGTACGAACAAATTAAACAATTGTAAACTACTGTAAAATCCGTTCGGCTTTCCTAAACAACATGGATTGTTATAGACGGTGTCGAACTCTAGGACCAAAAATATTTTAATTAATAAATCCAATCAAGTTATTCCGAAGGTTTGATTGGTTGAAAACACAAAAAATAACAGAAATTAAATGAATAGGGTGTTTTTAATAATAAAAGAAAGCAATTAGGGAGTAATGACATAAATTAGATAAATATTCATCAATAGCCAAACGAATTAATACAGATCTAATTCATGTTTTTGTCACAAACATGAATCAACGATAATTAGGTTTCTAGAAACAAATATGTGAATAACAACAAGTATAGCCTATGCAGGAGCTAAGCTCTTAAACAACCATAGGCTATCAGGACAGATTCACTAATTTATTTCTAAAACCCTAAAGATCTAAATCTGATAAACATTAGATCGAACTCGAATATACCCTAGGAGCATAGCTCTTAAACGACATAGAATATGAAGGTTCAGATCTAGATCTATATACATGAAGTTCTAATCTCTTTGGCTATGTGAACCATATTGAATCTAATGTAAGCGTCATCACCTCCTAATTAAATGATATTAGCTTGACATAGCAAGAAGAGAAACAGAAAATAAACAACATAAATAAAATACAATAAAAAGTAAAGAGAAAAGAAGAAGAAGAATGATTTTATTCTAAGAGAAGGATTACAGGAGAAAACCCAATGTAGTTCTAAATGAACAAGATACAGGTGTATTTATAGCTGATATGACAAAGACTAATTGGTTAATTACACAATGTGGGACTAAATATTTAGCCCAAATAACACATAAGCCAGTGTGAACGCAGCTGTAGAGTTAGTGGCCTTGCAAATGAGCTAATGTGAATGCAACATGAGTAAGAGGCCTTGCAAATGAGCCAATGTGAACACAACATGAGTAATCATTGAGCCAAATCTTCCTAACTGAACTCTATTTGCAACCTCTCTTCAAGCTTTACACTCTTCAAGCTTTAGTAATTTCAAACTTCACTCTTTTTAAGCCAATACTTCATGCTTTATCCATCAAATGCTCTAAACCATGCTTTTTATAAACAATCTAAAAACACAGCAATAAATACACAATATCAGTTATTTTAAAGGGAAAATACGATAAATAAGCGGATAAATATGAACATTTACGTGTATATCAATTACCCCCACACTTATCTTTTTATTCGTCCTCAAATAAACTAAACTAAGATATGTCACACTTTCGAAGGAATCACGATTGCATTTAGCGTATGCAACAAGCCATTAAACCCCTAAGTGTCCCTAGTAGGACGAGTGTTGTCTCGTGAGGGTTTTCTGTAGATACTACCCACAAAATCCAAAGCGTCTTATGTACACTGATTAATCAAATGATATATTTAAGGTCTTTCACATTCCAAGGACATCACCTAGCTTCAGTAATAATGATTTAGTTCCAAATTGTCCATCCCATTATTGGTGCAAAAATGAATAAAAAATTTCAAGTTGAATCGTAATTCCTTGATAACACTGTAATTGTCTTGAAGGTTAAGAGCGTGGTGTCAACCAAAGTTCTACACATCGACAATGTGCACCCAATCATTTATTCCTTTTTTTTTAATTTTGCACCAGTGTAACTGTAATGTATTGGATGTGAGTTATGCATAAATGAAGGAGAATTTTGTAAGTTCTAAAAATATTTTAGATAAGAGGGAAAGTGTATTAGTTGAACTTCAAGCTACAAAATATAAAGTAATACTAAGGCACATATGAACATTTTGTTTCCTTTCATCTCCTCTACTAAAATCCTCGCTTCTAAATACGATAAGATGGATGTGGATGGAATGCAATTGAATGCTTTATAGTCAAGAATGACTATTTTATTCTCAGAGATTTTCTCTTTATTGCATTTTTCTTTCTTTTTTTGCATGATGAATGATGAGTGGAGATGGAATGGAATGATACCTTACTTTATTTCATTTGATTCCACCTCTACTAAGCGAATCATAACCAACACTTCATGAAAGGAAAGTTTTGTGCCTTAGTTACTTTACTTCTATAACCCTAATTCAACACATAAGTCTAGATTGATGTTATATAAAAAGCTCAAAGGAATGATAAGAAAAGTTTCGTAAGATAGATAACCCATATAAAATAAGATGTGGTATATGGTTATCCTACCTTAAAACAAGTACGAAGTAGGTAGTGTAATATTGGTATAAAAAGTGACGTTTTTGAAGCTTTGAAAATAAATCAGTAAAAGGTTCTTAAGTATACCAATATAAGATAAACCTGTTGAAACATGGATGTAATTCGACTAAAACTTGGGTTTGAATAATGTGGAGTATCAAAGAAGAAACTACGATGAGTCATTTCTCCTTAAGTGGGCCAAGTGGAACTTAGAACTTATAAGTTTGAAAATTTGAGTGAGAAAAATAAGCATGAAAACGAACTCATAAAATCAAACAAACATAGGTGCAAACTCTTTTTTTATTACTTTTACTTGCACATTCTAACATGTATAACAAGGGTTGACACACTTACTCCTGAACACGACTAACGTCTGCACAGTCTCAAGCTAGCATCTTAAAAAGACACAATACGACTCAATGAATAAATAATGTTCATTCCCATCACCCAACAATTCAACTTATCAAACAAGAATCAAGGTGTTATTTATGAATTTAAGTTAATCATTGTTCAACGAATGACCTAGTTCATAACATTTGATTGCTGATGTAATGTAAATTCCTCCCCCTCCCCCCCCCCTACACTTGAGTGTGACTGTGTCCTCACAGTCATTAATCAGACATATCTTAGTGAAAGGGAAATAAAATAAGAGAATATTTATACATGTACAAAATAATGTTGGTGCGTCTTACCGAATGTAATGTGGCTCATGGAGGACCATGAGCTCTTCCTCTTGGTTAGGTATTGGTTCCAAGTAGGGTTTAAGGCGTTGACCATTGACCTTATAGGATGATCCATCGGTTGGACTCTAATTTCTACCGCACCATATGGAAAAACAATCTGTATAGTGTAAGGTCAAGTCCATCTAGATTTTAACTTACCTGGAAATAAATGCAATCTTGAGTCATATAACAAAACTTTTTGACATGGCATGAAAGTTTTACATAAAATGGATTTATCATGAAAAACTTTCGTCTTGTCCTTGTAAATTCATTCATTTTCATAAGTATCATTTTAAATTTCATCAAGTTCATTAAGTTGAAGCTTCCTAAGTTCACCTGCTTGCTCTAAGTCAAGATCTAAAGTTTTTATTGCCCATAACGCCCTATGTTCTTTTTCGACTGGCAAGTGACATGGCTTACCAAAAATCAACCGATAAGGGGACATATCTAAGTTTTTTTTGAAAACGGTGCGGTAATCCCAAAGAGTGTCGGTTAACTTTTGGGACCAATCTTTACGATTTCGATTCACAGTTTTCTCGAGGATTTGCATAATCTGCCTATTCGATACTTCAACCTGCCCACAAGTTTGATGAGGGCTTCGAAACAACGATTACAGGAGTGTGTTCCATTGTCGCTAATTATTATGCGAGGTGTTCCAAACCTAGAAAAGATGTTTTCTTTTAAGAAGCACACAACAACCTTGTTATCATTTTTTTTGCTTGGGACAACTTCGACCCATTTAGAAACATAATCGACAGCCAAGAGAATGTAAAAGTTCCCAAAAGAATTAGGGAAGGGACCCATGAAGTCTATACCCTAAACAAAAATTTTGACCTCTAGAATGGGGGTTTAGCGGCATCATATGCCGTTTACCAATTTTCCCTAAAAATTGACATCGATCACAAGTTTTGCAAAATTCATAAGCATCTTTGAAAAGGTTGGGCCAGTAGAAACCCGACTGGAAAACCTTTTTGGCTGTCTTTTTGGGACCGAAATGACCATCACGATTCACAGGCTTGGTCGTGACAGAAAGAAGGACACTGCGAGTTTCAGTGTCGGGAACATGCCTTCGAATGCTTTGGTCATGACAGTATTTGAAAAGATAAGTGTCGTCCCAGAAAAATTGTTTCACTTACGAAAAGAATTTTTGTTTATCCTGCTTGGACCAAAAAGGAGTCTGCTTAGTGACTAAGTAGTTGACAATGTCAGCGAACCAGGGATCAGTGAATAAAGAAAAGAGTTGTTCATCTGGAAAATTCTCGTTGATCGGAAGAGAAGAAGATAGGGCATTTGGAAGATGAGACAAATGGTCTGCAATAATGTTGTCTGATACTTTTTTATCCTTAATGGTAATGTCAAATTCTCGAAGTAGAAGGATCCAACGGATGATACGAGCCTTAGCATCCTTTATAGAGAAAAGGTACCTAAGTGCAGAGTGATCGGTATGAACAGTGATGTGTGTGCCAACTAGATAAGGTCTAAATTTTTCTAGAGCGAAAACGACTGCCAAGAGTTCTTTTTCAGTGGTCATATAATTGATTTGAGCATCGTTCAAAGTCTTACTCACATAGTAAATGACATGAAGAATTCGTTGTCCTAAGACAGTGCCTACAGCGAAATTTGAGGCATCACATGTGATTTCAGAAGCCAGTTTCCAATTGAGAGACCAGATGATAGGAGCAGAGACAAGTTTATTTTTGTGATGCTCAAAAGATGAAATGCAATCGGAATTGAAGTCGAAAGGAACATCCTTACCAAGAAGACTAGTCAAAGGTCGAGTGATTTTGCTAAAATCCTTTATAAAGCGACGGTAAAAGGCAGCATGACCTAAAATGGATCGGATGTACTTAACGGATTTGGGAATGGGAAGAGTAAAGATAACTTCGATTTTGGCTTTTTCCACTTCAATTCCTTTATTAGAGATGACATGTCCTAAAAAAATGCCATGTTTGACCATGAAGTGACACTTTTCCCAATTAAGCGTTAAGTGTTTATCTTTGCAACGGTTAAGAACAAAATCAAGGTGATATAAATAATCAGTGTAAGAGTCTCGAAAGATGAAAAAGTCATCAATGAAAACTTCCAAAAATCACTCGATTATATCAGAAAAAATGCTAATCATGCACCTCTGTAAGGTTGCAGGAGCATTATAGAGACCAAAAGGCATACGGTGGTACGCAAATGTATCGAAGGAACAAGTGAAGTGGTTTTCTTTTGGTCCTCAAGAGCGATAGGGATTTGATTATAGTCCGAGTACCCGTCAAGGAAACAATAGTACTCATGACCGGCTAGTCGTTCTAACATTTGATTGATAAATGGTAGAGGGAAATGATCCTTACGTGTTGCAGTGTTAAGTTTCCTATAGTCAATGCAAACATGCCAACCAGTCTGGGTACGGGTTGGGATAAGCTCGTTAGCTTCATTTTGGATCACGGTTATCCCTTATTTCTTAGGTACGACATGAATCGGACTAACCCATTGACTATCAGAAATCGGGTGGATGATTCCATTGTCAAGACATTTAAGGATTTCAACGAACTGCTTCTTTCATGATGGGGTTTAGTCGACGCCGGGGATCACGAGTGGGTTTAGCATCATCTATAAGGTGGATTCGATGTTGGACTATCGAAGGACTAATCCCCTTAACATCAGCCATAGACCAACCAATTGCTTCCTTATTTTTCTTAAGGATGGGAAGGAGCAATTGTTCCTGCTCTCTACTAAGGTCAGAAGCGATAATGACAGGAAGAGTTTCATTGTCTCCTAAGCAAGCGTACTTAAGATGATCGGGCAGCACTTTGAGTTCGGATTTTGGAGATGACTCAACTGAAGAAATTGGTTGAGGGATAGACTCAATTGTGAGTGGCTTGACAGGAATCAAATCAGAGACATTTTCGGGAATATCTTGAAACACGGTTTCGTAATTCGATTCAATTTTGTTATTCAGATGGTAGAGCTCAGATTCATTGTCGTGGACTGCATGGATTTCATAAAACTGATCCACATAAGAGTTAGGAGAGTTTTCGGTTCTAAAGATGTTTAGCTCGACGGTCATGTTACCGAAAGAAAGTTTCATAGACCCATTTCTACAGTTGATAAGCGCATTAGAGGTTGCTAAGAAGGGTCATCCTAGAATCATGGGGATCTGGTTCGCAGGATTGCTTACCTCTTGAGTTTCCAGGACAATGAAATCCACTGGAAAGATGAATTCGACTATTTTGATCAATACATCCTCGATTTCACCCACAAGTCTCTTAATTGAACGGTCAGCAAGCTGAAGGGTAACCTTGGTGGGTTTCAGTTCTCCAAGCCCTAATTGGCGATAGACGGAATATGGAAACGAGTTAACACTAGCACCTAAGTCTAGCAGGCATCTATCGATTTTCTTGTCCCCAATAGTACACGATATTGTGGGGCATCCAAGATCTTTATATTTCACTAGCATTGATTGGGACAAGACTTCGCTTAGAGTTGCCGCTAGAAACACTTTCTTAGGTACGTGTGTGTGACGTTTTTGCATGCACAAATCTTTTATAAATTTTGCGTACTGTGGAACTTGTTGAATAATATCTAAAAGAGGAATGTTCACTTTAACTTGCTTAAATATTTCAAGGAAATTTTCTCTCTGGTCCGTCTTTTTTCTAGGTCGGAGTCTATGAGGAAATGGAGCAGGCAACTCAGTAGGTTGGGCTTCTTAGGCTTGAGGATGGTCCTTATCAGAAATTGGCTCAATGTTTTGATTCAAGTTAGTCAAATTTTCAGTGGGGTTTGGAAGATTGCCCGATAAATTATTTAGATTGTCCACATGGTTGTCAATCTTCCTGCCGGATCTAAGAGTCGTAACCGCATTCAACTGACTAACGTTTGAATCTTGAATGATGTGAATTTGGTTCGGATTCGAAATTTGTTCTCTAGGGTTTTGGATGGGTTGACTTGGGAAAGTGCCTCTTTCTCGTTCACTTACAGAGGTGGCTAACTGACTCATTTGCGTTTCAAGTTTATCAATTGATTGACTCGTGTTTTGCATATGCGAAGTCAATAAGTTTTGAAGATTGCTATTTGATTGGAGATTTTGAGTCGTTTCTTTAGTCAATGCTTCAAGTGTTTTCTCAAGTGACGTCAATCATTAATCATCTTGAGGTACAAAAGATTGTTGTGCTTAATTTTGAGATTGAGTTTGTTGAAAGGAAGGATTTGAAGGATTACTCGAAAATGGTTGAAAAGGAGATCAAATCGAATGTGCATTGTTTTGGGACCAAGAGAAGTTAGGATGATTTCTCCTACCTGGATTGTACGTTGGGGAGAATGGGTCGTTCCTAGCTTTATTAAATTCGTTGAGTTGTTCTAACGAATGTGGGCATTGATTGGCGATGTGGTTAGGATCGTTTTATTTGTAAGATGAGGGCTGAGATGCTTGAGCTTGACTTATTTGAGTTGATGAAAGGACATTATCGAATTTCGTTATCAACGCGTCTATTTTTGCTTCTAAGGCTACCGAAGATCCTACCGAATGAGTGTTTGATCGGGAATAAATCGATTTCTCGTTAGATCTTTCCCATTAAGCTAATTTTTCGGCCAAATTTTCGAGAAATTGCTAAGCGGCATTATGGTCTTGGGATAGAAAATTTCCTTGACACATCGATTCGAGCATGGTTCGAGTGTTATTTTCAAGTCCATCGCATAAAATTTGACACAGAATCCATTTTTCGATATTGTGATGTGGACATTTGACTATAAGTTCTTTAAATCTTTCAAAATATTTTGCAAACGATTCACCCCTAAATTGATGAAAATTAACGATTTCGTTTCGAATTTCGGATTTTTTTTCCAAGGGGGAAATTTCTTTAGAAAAACATTCACAAATTCATCCCAAGTTCCAATCATATTTGAAGGCAAGCTATATAACCATTTTTCGGCATACTCGGTAAGTGAAAATGGAATTAACCTAAGTTTGATTCCATCGTCACTTAGTTGTTGAAATTTCATGGTTATGCAAACTTGTTCAAATTTGGTTAAGAAAATATAAGGATCATTATAATAACCCGGAAAATCCGAACCAATTTAAAATATTTATTTTGGCAATTTTGATGAATTTTGATTATTTAAAATGAATTATTTTAAATAATAACGACGAGAAATTTATTTTGAATAGAATTTGAACGTATATATTTATTTGAATCGGCGTTAGAATATAAATAATTATTTATAATTATAAAAGGAATTTAAAATGGCGCGGTAGTTCGAAAATTCGATTTCAAATTTCAAATGAATGTACAGGATTCAAAATAAACCAGATTTTGGCAAAACCAAAAATATTTGAATCTATTTGAAAATATCTTTCCAACGAATCCGAAAAATCAAAATTTCATAGCGGGAATAAAAAGTTATGCCCAGTTGAAAATTCAGAATAGTCGCTATGGAAAATATAGCCCTTAAAAATGGAAATTTTGCAAACGACCTTCGTTTTCGACGAAACTACTTTTGTTGGATCCGTGATGTCAAGTTATTGCTAGATTCCAAAATTCATAATTTTCTGAATCAATGTGAGCGTGGCAAAAGAAAACGTGTTTTGACAATTTCATTCAATTTGGATCGACCAGAAAATGGCCATTTTTCAAATGGTCTTCAAATTTGACGAAATTAGTTTCATTGGGACCGTATTGTCAATACAAAGCTAGAAATATTTTTTCTGGAATTTTTAGAGTCGGTATGTGACCCCGGTAAATTGAAATGTGCGTTCAAATTCAATATACATTGGTTTATATTTATTTTGAATGGAAACTGATCGTAATATGCGAATTGACTTGTGAAACATATCCCATTGTGTTTGGAATAAGGGTAATTAGCTAGGGGCGACAGTCGTTGGGTTTGAATTGAAGTTCGAATAAAAATTTTAACTTTTGGAATTTAAAACTAAATAAAATATATAATTATATATTGAAAGTCAACCCCCTCCATCTCATTTCTCTTTCCCCGATCGTTTTCATTCAGAAAAAAAAGAAATAAAAAAATGGAAACGAACGATGGGGGGAGAACCACCGCCGCTGCCATCAGGGCCGCCGCACCCCGGCGTCGCCATCCCAAGAGTCCGCCGCCCTCTCCCCTTCGTCCTCAGACCATCCGTAGCACCGCACCCCCCGAGCCCCAAAACCCATCTCGAACCCTAGCCTTCCCCCCCCCCCCCCCAACCCGACAGCAGCCAGACCCGCCTGCAGCCACGCCTCGACCAGCGCAAGCCCACTCCAGTGTGAATTAACAGTGTGAGTTTTTATTTTATTTATTTTTCTATTTTTTCGATTATGTAATTAGTAGTGTAGATCTGAAATAATAAGCTGATTTTTTTTATGAAGATCTTAAATAAAAGGGTTTAATTTTTACATAAAAATTTGATTTTTATATCGATAAAGATTGAATTTTTATAATAGAAAAGATTGGATTTTTAAATTTAAAAAGGTAAGATTTTTATATAGTAAAAGACTAGATTTTTAGAGAATAAAAATATAATTTTTATATAATGTAGAGAAGTAAAAATGTAATTTTTATTATATTACTAGTAAAATATAATTTTTATCGTGGAAGTAGCGGTGTAAAGGAGTGATTTTTACATATGTTGTAGAGATATAAAAATATGATTTTTATATTATAGAGATAATAAAAATGTGATTTTTATATTATAGGAATAATAAAAATATGATTTTTATAATATATAGATAATAAAATTTTGATCTTTGTATATGTAGCGAAGTAAAAAATACAATTTTTATCGTTTGAATGAGAATGTAAAAATGTGATTTTTATATATTCATTAGCGATAGAAAGATTCGATTTATATATACATAGTAGCGATAAAAATTCGATTTTTATATATATGAAGTAGCGATGAAAAGATTACATTTTATCATAGAAAGGCGATGATTTTATATATAGAAAGGCGATGTTTTTACATATAGAAAAGCGATATTTTTATATATAGAAAGGCGAGGTTTTTATATATGAAGCGAAATAAAAATTCGGTCTTTATATAAGAAGTAGAATTATAAAAATATAATTTTTATATAGAAAGAAGCGTAGTATAAAAAATGTGATGTAGAAATAAAAATGTGATTTTTATTTATTGGAATAAAGCAATAAAAATATATTTTTTATTATGAACAGCGTGGCAAGGACTGCATTGGAATTTCAAACAAATCCAAACGGTTCAGAAGTAAAACTGGCGGAGTGGAACCCAAGGTGAGAACTCCTCACTTTTATTTTATTTTCTAGTTGAAATATATACTAGGATGCAGACGTAGCTTAGCAGCACCCGACACCCGTCGTCCAGAAACCATGGACGACTTGTTTGTTTAGTTGTTTAGTTGATGGGATTATTTGGTTTAATTGGGTCGTTTGGTTGATATGGAATTGGTTAGATTGGTATGTGTATGGCGCAGGCCATTATTAGATTGGGGATAAGGCTAGGCCTTATACCGTTTCTAGTATCGCGTCGTTATGCCACCGAAATTTTCTAAAATATGTTAGAACAATAAAAATATCATTTTTATTGTGAAAATGAACCGAACAAATATTTTATCGTTAAAAATATAATTTTTAACGCGTATGTGAATAAAATAAGTATTCATTTACAAATCAGACGATTTGTTTATGTACACTGATTTGACTTATATTGATTGGGACGATAAATTTTACACATCGCCCAACTGCACAAATAAAATTCATTATTTGTTGATTAAAACCCCACACGGGTATTGGGATGATATATGACATACACTAATCCCAATAATTAGTTGTATGTCGATCGATTGATTGACAGGCTGTTATAAGCGTTAAATATTTATATATAATGCTTATACAGTGTAGAATGCACTCTGATTGATGGATTGCTGTTTTCATTGTGGTTATACACATTTGTTGTGTGAAATCCATATAATCAAATTATATGGTAAATGATTGTGTCTGATTCCAGTTCAGAAGGAATGAATATTTTAAAATAACGATTATTTTAAAATAACGAATATTTTCAAACAATATTAAGAAAAGATCAAAATGTGATTTTGATGTCCGATTTGGGATGGACACGATTATATTTAAATATATAAAGTTGTGTTGATTAGATTGACGCCATTTTGACGTGAACGATATTTATATTGATTTTATTCATTTCTATAATGAATATCGAAAAGGAATTGATTTCAAAATCTAATTTTTTGAAAATATTATCATTTATATCTCGATGATATGGAATATTCAATTTTGATTTGAAACTGAATATGAAGTTGAAATAAAATTGAAATTCGAATTGAAATTGAAATTCGAATTAAAATGAAAGAGAATTGAAATCATTTTGAAAATGAATTTAAAACAATTTATAAAATACGTTTTAAAAGAAAATCGACGAGATATATATAATATATATATAATGGCCTGAATAGAACGCGCTGCGCTGCGGTAGTTCGCGAATTTCGACCATTGACTTCGAACGGACATTACGGGAGATCCGACCGTCGGATTCTCCTAAAACCAGAACTGTTGGGTTCGTATCGAAAAGAAATTTCTAACGAATGCAAGAAATTAGAAATCTAACGGTTGGATTTGGAATTATGTCCAAATCAAATTTGGAAAAGGTCGCTGTAAGTGCAGTTCGATGGCCGTTTATGGAAATCGACTGTACGGGCCATGATAAAATTATTAAAAATATCAGTAATTAGTGTAAATTCATAAAAAATGATTTGGAAAGAGTTGGGATGAAAAAATCCCATATTTGAAAAGATAAAAATAGATTTTTATCGAAATGAACTAGTTTTGAACTAGAATTATAATCCACTTATTTTTAAAATAAATAAATTTGATTTGAAATGGTTTTAAAAATAACCAGAATTTCCAATATATAAATTGGAATGGATTTGAATCGAAATTCTCTTCGGAGTATTTCGATGTTGGATTTCTTGATTATACAGATATTGTTATGGAAATTTGAAAGATATATTTATATCGTTATTTCCAATACGATATTTGTTAGTCGTAGAATTTGATATTGAATATAAGCCGATATATTTTCTATTTAAAGCCTTGTATTTAATATCAAATGGAATTTGGGTTTGTCGTGAATGGTGTCTTCATTAACATTGTTCTTAAATCCAGTTGAGAAAAAGATTAAATCTTTTATTTAAATTTAATGAAGTATACCAATTAAATAATATTTAATTGGAATTGAATTGGAATTGATTTTTGGCTGTATCGTGAATGGTGTTTTAAATAACACTTGTTCTTTAACCAGATAATTAATGGAATGTGGATTGAGTTTATCATGAACTGTGTTTTAACAACATCCATTTTTTAACCCGATTTACAGTGAAATGGGATTTGGAATTTATAAATCTTTTTGGATAAGATTTAGAGGAAATTTTCCAAAGTAAAGTTTTCCGATTTAATAAAATAAATTGGAATGGAATGGAATTCGATTGGGTAATAATCGAAGTGAATTTCTGTGGAGGAAGACTGCTAATATATATATATATATATATATATATATATATATATGGAATTTAAAAGGCTTTGCCGTTATTCCATTTATATTATTAGTCGGATATGGAAGTTTATATCGATTATATATATTGATTTGTTTTCTGTGAAAATTTCATTGTTAAGGGAATGTGATTGTGGGTTTATCGTGGACCGTGTTTAAATGACATTGGTTCTTTAGCCCAGTTAAAGACAGGATTTATTTCCTGGATTTGAATAATCATTAAGTAATGATTTTTGGAAATTAAAACTGAATTAAAGTTTTAATGAATGTTTAAATAGATTGAAAGGTAAATTTGATAACTAAAATTATCAAATTCAAGAAATGGTCGAGAATGGAGTATCACCAGTTTTGCTCCAGGCGATAGTTAAATATTTAATTAGATTTGAACGTGAAATGGTAATTGAATTTACCGATAACACTGTGGTGTTAGATATGAAATATTACCAGTTTTACTTCATGGGATGAATAAGTTGGGGTTGGGAAATTTAACAAATGATTACTTCGGTAAGGTTCGCTAATCCCGACTAGTTTAGATAAACCATAATTTGGTTTGAATGGATATTCAAAAGAAGTTTAAAGAATAAATTTAAAGAATTTATCTTTGATAAAATTAATGGGAACCTTTCCCAAAGTATAAGAATATTTGAATAAAGAAATGTTGTAGATTGGAATAAGGCGTATGTTGTGTTTTTATAGCACTTGTTTATTATATACGCAAGTTATTCGGAAAGACCGGGTTTATCCCATTCTGGACAACTGATTCGACGATATGTCGAGGATGAAAACGGTGGTCGAAGACCGGAGGTCTTCACATCGTTTGGATAATTACTGATGATCTGGATTGGGCTGTACACCCAAGAGGAGGGAATCAGTTGGTGATCGTCCAGATGTACTTGGAGGTCGATGGATATGCGAGGAATAAGGTTCCTTCGGTTTCGTTCAGACCTAAAACGGGCTTGTAAATGGATGTGTGTCTGACATTGGATTTTATTCTGTGTTGATTGATTTTTATTAAATATATATCTGTTTGGTGGCGGAGAATTCAGTCTCTTGCTTAACGCCCTTCTCTGAGATGTACGAGCTCAGAGGTTATATATCGATAGATATCAGTCGCATGACATGAATTGCCTGTGTGGCATGCTGAGATGCAAATGATCAAGGCTTTTGTTGAAAAGCAGAGTCTTGTGGTTGATGATCAAAGCACGGCTTTAATACAGCGTAGCTTTGGGTAGCGTTAATTCGCGAGCCTCACTCCCCGATGTGAACCAGAAACGGGAGAGGACATCAGGGAGGGCATGCGTTTCCTTCTAGCTAGGAGTGGTGTTTTGGGTTTTACACGCCCAGACATTTTACTTATGTGGATGATGGATTACGAGGCGCCTCGGTTATATCGGTCGGTCCGGGACCGATGGAGTCATTTGGCTCATTTACGCCCCATAGGGCGGGGAAACGCATTGTTTAGGCATTATAATCCACTCCGTGTGGACCAGCCCTGACGATCCAAGGCTTGCTTGCGCGCTTACCTGAGACATGGGCTAGATTGTCTCGAAGCGGTAATGACGATCCATTGCCTCGGTTCACAGATGGAAATCCAACTTCCAATATGACATTTTGCGGTTTTAATTGTAAACCTATATATGGCGACATAGTGGTATGGGGCACTTATGCCGTCTATGATTGATACTTATGATTGAAGTTGTTTTATACACTATGCACTTATAATAGTATCAAATGATTTGTTTTAACGTACCAAGCATGTTTGGCTATTATAAGGAAAAACCCTATCCCCCGGCTTGCGTTGCATTGTGTGATAGGACCTGGGTCTTATAATAGCCTCATTTTTTCAAAAAGCATTGCACTGTTTTGTTATATGCACTGGTATTCTTGGGAGGAAACCCATTCCGTGTTATGCGGCGTGGTCCCTCGATATATCTGATCTGAAGTAAAGTTTTAAATAACTGTTTAAGTTCTCACTCCAGTCACATGACTGACCTGGAGTTTATTGTTTTAACCTAAACTCTGGGTGCCCTTGTTTTGACACAGGAAGCTAGTAGTTTTGGTTTTGCAGATTTATATTCACAAGATCCTGGTTTACAGCTGGAATGATATTCGGAAAGCTCTGTATCCGTATATTCTTCTCAGTTGTGTTTTGTATTATTTTTCCGCTGTGTTGTAATTTATGAATCTCTGATATTTATTGAATGTATATTATTTATTCATACTCTGTATATTCTTGTATTCTGATGAAATTGTTGTAATTAACAACGAAAGGTTCTTCTGTTTGTGTTCTAATTCGTCTTCTCCTCAAGGCAATCCGTTCTTCCTCTCCTCTTCAAAGACCGGGGAAGTATCGGGTCCTTACAATCATCACGTTCAAAATTGCCGAATTCTGGAAGAGTATTTATGTGATTCGAATGAATTTCAAAGTGGTTACCCGTTAGGCGGGAAATATGATGCAAGAAGGAATAGAAACCCGATCAGGGAAGTATCTATCCATAAGAGTTCGAGGTGCAGGTTCATTAGCCATTTCTAAAGGTTGCTCGAGTAAAATAAAATAGGTTTTGGGGAAAGAGAAGGTGGTATGACTCTAACTAAATGACGAGATTCTTGGTCACAGGTCCAAGTTTGCTTGCACCAGAAAGAAGAAGAAAAGAGGTCACCAAAGAAATTTAGACAATGGAGAAGTTCTGTAACAACCCGGAAAATCTGAGCCAGTTTAAAATTTTTAATTTGGCTATTTTAGTGAATTTTAAATATTTAAAATAAATATTTTAAATAATAACGACGAAAAGTATGTTTGAATCGAAGTTTGAAATTAAATATAATTATTTTAAATTATAAACAAGGCCTGAAATGGCGCGGCAGTTTCAAAATTGAAATTCAAACTTTGACTGACTAAAACAGACGAATGGGCCTTCGAAACATATTTCATTGTGTTCGGAATGGGGGTATTTAGCTAGAGGCGACAGTCGTTGGGTTTGGATTGGAGTTCGTATGTGAAGAGGGGTATTTTCGGATTTAAAGAAATTAAATAATAAATTATAAAACCATCGTCCAATCAGAATCCATCTTCACTAACGCGTTGACCACGCTCCTCTTCTAAAACCCGATGGAAACCGCTCTCTCCTTCTCTCCTCTTTTTCTCCCCAACCGCTCAATGAAACCCAGTGCCACTTTGGAGAATTTTATAGATCTCCCCTAGATCTTCAAATCCATATCGATTTCACCTTCTCTCGTTCAGTATTTCGCCAGATCGAGGTCCACGAAGTCGTTGCCTTGCGAGCTCCGCCACGCCCAGGTGCTGCGATCGAAGTGGGGCCCCTGACCATCGTTGGGCGCGGTTTTCCAGGCTCTAGGCCGTGGTGCTGACGGATTTTGCTATCGAGCTAAGGATTTGGTACGAATTGAAAACCAAGTTTTGAGCAGATTTCTGAAGGTAACGACATATATATTTTTAATTGATTATAATGCTTTAAAGAGCTATAAACGACGATTTTAGTTTAAAAATCATATTTTTTTCGTTTCTTGTCGAAATTCAGTGAAACAAGAGATACCGGGACCGTGAGAACGTCTTCTACATTCTAGAAGAGACCGGATATTTTTCTGAGCCTTCTACAATTTTTGGCAACGCGAAAAGCAAAGTGAGATTTCTAATTTATAAATGATATGGAAAACAACGATGTATAAATTATATAGTCAATGTATAAGTTATATCAGCGTTGTACACCTCATGTATAAGCGTTGTATAAGTTGTATGTTCGATGTATAAGTTATATATGCGTTGTAAAATTGATATATGTGTTGAAATAAATTGAAATGAAAATTGAAGTGAATTGAAATATATTTATATACGAATATATATATATATATATATATATATATATATACTCCCCTCGTCCACAGACCATGGAAGATATATATTGGTTGAGATATTGTTTGGATTATTGGTTGATGTGATATTTGGTGAATATCATGAATGGTTGAATTGAAATGATTGGTTGTGATTGAAATCCCAATAGGATTAGTATATGGGAAAATTTGCCTGCGTGCGAACTAGATATTGAAAATCCCCATTGTCAAAAACCGCGAGGTTTTAAGGTAGATTGAGGAGCCGTACTAGGGACGGTGCCGGTTTTAACTACCCTACCGTTATGCTGCCGAAATTTTGAATAATATTCATGTGTTAGAATTATTTTCATGTGTTGAAATTATATTCGTGTGTTGAATAGAAATTCATGTGTTGAGTAGAAATTCATGTGTTGAATGAAGTTCATGTGTTGAATAAATTATTTGAAGGATAAAAATCACATTTTTATTATATATATATAGGCTATATAAAATATTAGTATTTTAAATAAATTGTTTTAACACCAAAAATAACATTTTTACCTTATGTATAGACTATATAAAATAATCGTGTTTTGAAATAAATTGTTTTACAATAAAAATCACATTTTTATTATATGTATAAACTATAGAAAATATTCATGTGTTGAATAAAGGACTAGAACGATAAAAATTATATTTTATCGTATGTGTGAAGTCGAAAACGTTCATGTGTTGATCATATATATTGAACAATAAAATCTACATTTTCATTGTAAATATGAAGTGTTAAAAATGGTGATGTGTTGAATAAATATTTTTGATGATAAAAATATCATCCTTATCATGTGAACGACTCGCTAAAAATACACAAGTGTTGAAATAAATATTTGTTTGATAGGAATATTATTTTTGACATGTGTATGAATTAAATAAAATAGTCATGCGTTGAGAGGTATTTGTGTTCGCTAAAAATATCATTTTTATGCGAAATATGAATGGTTAAAAATGGTGATGTGTTGAATAAATATTGTTGATGATAAAAATAGCATTTTTATCAAATATATGAAGTGAATATAGTTTTGAAATCGAAGAAAGAATTATATTTATATATATTTATATAAATATAATTAAAATAAATTGAATGACGAAGTTGTAGTTCGTGTTTTGAAACCGTGATTTCAAGCGATTAGTGCGGGAGATCCGACCATCGGATTTTCCCGAAACCGCAACCGTTGTGTTCGCCTTGGAAATATCTTTCCAATGGCACCAACTTTGTAAAGATCCAACGGTTGGATTGTCTGGAATGTTTAATTCAAATCTAAAGAAAAATAGCGCTAGAATCGATTATATATATAATTAAATTAAATCGAATAACGACGCTGCAGTTTGTATTTTGAAATTGTGACTTCAAACGATTAGTGCGGGAGATCCGACCGTCGGATTTTCCTGAAACTAAAACCGTTGGATTCGTTTTGAAAAGATCTTTCTAATGATATAAATTTTTTGAAGATCCAATAGTTAGATTTTCAGATATGTGTAAATCAAATCTAAAGAAAACCATCGCCACGGTCGCGTTATGGCCTGAAGCGTTGTTTTGAAAGAATTGGCTATTTTTAAATAAATAAAAATAACGATAAATCGTGATAAAATATTATAAACGATATGGAATGAAAATAAACTGAATTTGCGCGGTTTATGTGATATTTGATGGTTGAATGTGTTTGGCGCGAAAATTAAATTAAAGAACAAAATTAGTGATATCGAATAATTTAACCATTGAAATGAATTGATTTGAAATTCTAAATATACGTGAATTATTTGAAAAGGCCGAGTTAATTCTCATTTCAAATAATTGATCGACGAGTGAAAGTCGAAGATATGAAGACGGTGCAAGACCGATGATCTTCACGTCGAATGGAGGGGTGCTACTGATGTTCATGATGGGAGTAGCTACCTCGAAGGGGTTGAAGTAGTAGCCGTCCGGAAGTACTTGTTGATTGTACGGATATGCGAGGTATTGAGTGCCTCCGGTTTCGTTCAGACCCAGGATGAACTTGTAAATGGACTGTGTGTCTGACATTGGATTTTGTTCTGTGCTGATTGATCTCTATTAAATATATATCTGTTTGGCAGCGGAGAATTTATTGTCTTGCTTAACGCCCTTCTCTGAGACGTACATGCTCAGAGGTTATATATCGATAGAAATCAGTCGCATGGAGTGAATTGCCTGTGTGGCATGCCTAAGTGGCAGATGATCAAGGCTTCTGTTGAAAAGCAAAGTCTTGTGGTTGATGATCAAAGCTCGGCCTGTGTGGCGTAGCTTTGTGTATAACGTGAATTCACGAGCCTCACACCCCGGTATGGACCAGAAACAGGAGAGGACATCAGGGAGGGCATGCGTTTTTTTCTAGCTAGGGTGGTGTCAGTGACCTACCAGCCCTGACATTTATATTATTTTCACCTGTGTGGTTGTTGCTGTTGCAAGACGCCTCGGATATATCGGTCGATCCGGGACCGATGGAGTCATTGGGCTCATTTACGCCCCAAAGGGCGGGGAAACGCAGTGTTCAGGCATTTTAATCCACATCGGTGGACCGGCCCTGACGATCCAAGGGGCAGTTGCGGCTGTTCCTGAGGCTCAGGCTAGACAGTCTCGAATCGGTAAGGACTATCTTTTGCCTTGGTTCATGACGGAAATCCAATTTCCAAGTACGATACCGTGCGGTTTTGATTGTATACCTATATATGGCGACATAGTGGTATGGGGCATTAATGCCGTCTATGATTGATACTTATGATTTGAAATTGTTTTTGAAACATATAAACACTAATAATAATATCAAATGCTTTTGTTTTATTCGTATCAAGCATATTTTGGCCATTATAAGGTAAAACTCTATCCTCAGATTTGTGTTGCATTGTGTGATGGGAACTGAGTCTTATAATGGCTTCATTTTTATAAAAAGCATTGCGATGTTTAAAAGATTTATTTTTTCAAAGAACTGGAAATCCAATGGAGTAAACCCGTTCCGCGAAAGTGGCGTGCTCCCGGGATTATCCATATTGTAAAAATGTGTTAAGTAGATTTCTCATACCAGTCCCATGACTGACTCGTAGTTTGTTTCACTTGCAAACTCGGGTGCCCCTTTTTCTACACGGGCAGCCTTGTATTCAGGTTTTAGCAGGCTCTTTCTGGATAGCTGGAGCTGAAGATGGATTCTATCATTTATCTCTTTTTATGCTGTTCAGCTCCTATTGTACATATTATGTTTGCTTTCCGCTGTAGACATTTATGTATAGCTGAACTATATTTGTACTAAGTATGATCCTGTATACTGTGTAACTCTGATGATTATGTTTATCCAGTGTATTCTATTGTACATTATCTGGTGTATTTATTTATTTCGGTTCTGCTGTTATCTTTTTATGTGTTATATTCCAAAGATTACACTCGCCGCCGTCTTATTGGGGTTTGGGGTCGTCACAAGTTCGAAAAGAAGTGAGAGAGAGAAAAAAGTTTTGAAAATGGAAGTTTTAGAAAAGTACGACCTACAGAACTAATGAGTGCTTAAAAACAAAGAAGTTAAACTTTTTTTTCAAATTTTTATTTATTTTTGAGGAGTTTTAAAAAAAATATTGCAATTCACAAACCAATCAGATACACAGAAATTAGCTACAATGAAATTTTCTGTCCTCAATAGCTCCTAACCCAAAATTATATAGTGACACGTTTGATTACTTCAAACAAAAGATTTCTCAGCCAGTCAACGGACAGGAGTTATTAGTGCACTAGTAATCACCCTAGCAATGCAACCGAAGGTTTAAGTACCTTCAGAGTAACAACCGATATAATATTTAAGAATCACTGTAATATTTATAAATGGTTATTTCTCTACCGTAGTCTAGACATCAAGAAATAATTCGTTCTAAATAAATCAACTATCAAAATACAATTAAGCCCTATATGAGCTCACGACTCCATTAAGTCCAACGTCTAACCGTTATTATTAGTCAGATTCTATGATGAAATGTAATTTGTGGGCTAAGGAAAGGGTGACGAAATCCCTCACCTTATGTGAATTGGGGTATTGCCCTTAACAGAATGAATGCAGATACAGAAATAATAATTGTAGAATTTAAAAGATTTTACAAGCAGGCCGCTGCCCCAGTAGAAGATTTTTACAAGCAATGTCTATATATTTTTTCTTTGCAACAGAGCATCTGTAGAGTTTAGAAATCACTCATTTAGATTGGCAGTCTGTCCAGTGCAACTGAGTAGCACTAGCGCATTCACACCCCACTTGGTGTGCAACCGCTCCGACCCCTAATGAATCATTCTTTGGTTGCTAGAATTCTTTTCTTGGTTTTGATTGAATTACGTTCCTTGCTTGGGCCTTGGATTATTATTCCCCCTTTTTTTTCTTTTTCTTTTTAATTCAAAGAAATTAAAAAAACAAACAAAATAAAAAAACTAACAAATGCGTAGACTAAAAAAATATATAGAAGGAAACTTCACTCAACTTTTAAAATCAAAACTAAACTAAGCTAAAATAAATAAATCAAAAGAACCAAGCTTTAAAAAAATAAAAAATAAAAAATAAAAAAACAAAACTAGGCGTGATAAAAACTAACTAGAGTCCAATCAAGTCACGCGCTCACTAGAATCCATGCTCCACAGACTAGTATAAAACACGTGCACAGGCTACAGAATGATAAGAGGAAAATATTCACCCCCTTTTTCAGATTTTTTTTTGTTATCGAAATCCCTTAAGAACAGAAAAAGAAAACGCCCCCTCACCCCCTTTTCGATCAAAGTAAAATCGAAAGTCAAGCTTTCGAATCAGGTTCTCCAAATCGAGTTACAGGTAATCGAAGGTCAAGCATTCGATTTGGTGATGGCTTTCGAATTGTGACTGATGGGATGTAGTTGCGTTTATGGTATGGGTTCTAAGGTTAGCGATTTGGTTATGTCGCGGGTTAGCAGTTGGGTTTCGATCTTGGTTGATTGCGGTTTGGTTATACAGAGAGGAGTTGCGTTTTGGGGTTCAAGTTGAAGTGGATATGGCGATTGTGGTGGATTTCTAGCATGTATATGCTGACGGGAGAGGGGATAGGGATTTGTTGAAGTGATTGGGAGGAGATGCTGTAAGAGTTGAGTGTGGCAGAAGTTTCAAAGTTGTGAGTTTGATGATATTGTTGAAGTGGAATTTTGGTCAGTTTGGTGTTGAGGTTTGGGGATTGTGTGAAGACAGGAGGTGCAAGCTAGTTGCTATCAACTGTTAAATGATGACAATATGGTGATGAAGGAATGTTTTAGGCTGTGTAGTTTGGATTGCAAGTTGTTATGGAGGCTGTTATGGGTTAATGATGGGGTATGGTCTGATGGGTATTGATGAAGCTTGTTTATCGGTGGATGGTGTGCAAATTGTGAAGATGATGGTGATGGGGAGAGATGTACAAAAAGGCAAGTATGGCAAGTATGGTGCAGTTTGATGATTAGGACTGTGGACTACGGATTTCGGTCGTACTGACAAGGCGTTTGGGCTTGTTTGTGAAAACAGATGGGGTTCGCATATGCTATTGCAGACAGAAAAATTTGTTTGCTGTTGTGGACTGAAGAGATATTGATGCGGCGTGATCAGTGGTTTGTAGAGGAAGGGTGTTTGTGAAGGGGATGAAAGGCTTGTGGCAATGGATTTTATAATGGCAGGAGACTGAAGAGAAAGAAGTTTATAAAAGGATTTTTTTTAATATTGTAAGGAGAAAAATTGTGCAAAGAAAGGAAAGAAATCTGAAAAGAAGGGAAGGAAAACGAGCTAAACAAATGGAAAGAAATTGAACAAAAATTGGCAAGTTGTTTTTTTTTTAATTTATGAAAATTGTAAAAAGGAAAGGAATTTATAGAAAATCAAAAAGAAATAAATGCAAGAAAAGGGGAAAAATAGAAAATGAAAGGGAAAAGAAATCAAACAGAAAATTGCAAAAAAAAATTCTCTCTTAATTAGAAGATCATACTCAGCAATACCAAATCAAATCTAATCAAGAGATATATATTTTTTCTATATATGAAAGAAGCCAAAAGAAATAAAATAATTTTTTTAAACCAAAAAAATAAGAAAACAAAAATATAAGCTGAAGGATTTACAAATAAAAATTATTTTGATCTCCGACAATGGCGCCAAAATTTGTTTGCGAACAAATTAAACAACTATAAAATCCGTTCGGCTTTCCTAAACAACAAGGATTGTTGTAGAGGGTGTCGAACTCTAGGACAAAAAATATTTTAATTAATAAATCCAATCAAGTTATTACGAAGGTTTGATTGGTTAAAAACACAAAAAATAACAGAAATTAAATGAAAAGAGAGTTTTTAACAATAAAAGAAAGCAATTTGGCAGTAATGACATAAATTAGATAAATATTCACCAATAGCGAAACGAATTAATACAGATCTAATTCATGTTTCTGTCACAAACATGAATCAACGATAATTAGGTTTCTAGAAACAAATATGTGAATAACAACAAGTATAGCCTACGCAGGAGCTAAGCTCTTAAACAACCATAGGCTGTCAGGATAGATTCACTAATTTATTTCTAAAACCCTAAATATTAGATCTAAATCTGATAAATGTTAGATCGAACTCAAATAACCATGTGAAGGAGCATAGCTCTTAAATGACATAGAATATGAAGGTTCAGATCTAACCCTTGGTTCAGATCTAGATCTATATACGTGAAGTTCTAATCTCTTTGGCTATGTGATTCATATTGAATCTAATCTAAGTGTCATCACCCCCTAATTAAAGAAGATTAGCTTGACATAGCTAGAAGAAGAGAAATAGAAAATAAATAACATAAATAAATTACAATAAAAATTAAAGAGAAAAGAAGAAGAATGATTTTATTCTCGGAGAAGGATTACAAAATAAAACCCAATGTAATTCTAAATGAACAAAATACAAGCGTATTTATAGCTGATATGACAAAGACTAATTGGCTAATTACACAATGTGGGACTAAAGATTTAGCCCAAATAACACACAAGCCAGTGTGAATGCAGTTGTAGAGTGAGTGGCCTTGCAAATGAGCTAGTGTGAACGCATCATGAGTAAGAGGCCTTGCAAATGAGCCAATGTGAACGCAACAAGAGTAATCATTGAGCCAAATCTTCCTAACTGAACTTTATTTGCAACCGTTCTTCAAGCTTTACACTCTTCAAACTTTAGTAATTTCAAACTTCACTCTTTTTAAGCAAATTCTTCATGCTTTATTCATCAAATGCTCTAAACCATGCTTTTTATAAACAATCTGAAAACAAAGCCATAAATGCACAATACCAATTATTTTAAAGGGAAAATAAGATAAATAAGCAGATAAAATATACACATTTATGTATACATCACGAACCCAACGGTTCCGGGTTTAAGAGAATCTGACGGTCGGATCTCCTGCTACATCAATTTGAAGATAATGGTTGAAATTCGCGAACGGTTGCTGCGCGGCGCATTCTATTCAAACCATTAAATATGTATAATATATATCATTGATTTCCATTTAAAAATATATTTTACAAATCGTTTGTAAATTTATTTTAAAACGATTTCAACTTCGCTTTCAATTTTAAATCAAAATTGAATATTTCATATTATTATAATATCCAAATGATAGTATTTTCAAAATATCTGATTTTGAAATCAATTTTCTTTTTGTATTTTTTATAAAATGAATAAAATCAATTCACAAACCCGTTGGAGTAAAAATGGCGTATTTTTGCTTAACTCATCTCCATATATTTCTATTTTTCTGTGTCCATCCAAACTCGGACATCAAAATCATATTCTGATTATTCAGTGAATATTATTTTAAAATATTCGTTCATAAATTTAATTCTTCAATGAATATTATTTTAAAATATTCGTTATTTCTGAATCGTAATGCGACTCAATCAATTACCATATGATTTCAGTCATATGGATTTCATACATCGCATGTATTCAACAGTAATGATAAATAATCATTCAACGCTCAAACATCATCCAGAGTGCATTCTACAACTGTATAAGCGTTAAAATAAATAAATAACGCTTATCACAGCCTGCCAACCAATTGATTGACATACAACTAAATATTGGGATTAGTATATATCATATATCATCCTACTACCTATATGCGGTTTCAAACAGCAACAGTCTATTTAAATAAATCATTAGTTAATAAAATAAACCAATTCTAATTCAGTTTGAATTCTAATTTAGTTCAAAATCCAACTTGCTTTGTTTTCGTTCTGGTCAGTTCCATGTTGTACAGTTCGCTTCCACGATCGCAACGCAACTGAAATCGTTGGATTTGGACCTCGTATGAAGAAGATACGGTATTAAATACAATGATTATTTAAACGAGAAATTTAAAATATAATTAACTGAATTAATTGGCTCATTAATTTTAATCCCACCCTTGATCCGTTGTCGTGAATTAATGGACCGAAGAACCCAACTGCTCGCATCCTTCTTCGAGCACGCACGCCCACCAACGCCCGCCGGAGCATGATCTGGACCCACCACGGCGTTCGCCTACGAGAACTCCTCCTCCACAGCCCCTTCTGACAAACTCGCACCCCCACCGGCGTTGAAATTGACCACGAACCAGCCTCCTTTGAGCCCAAAATTCGAGCAAACCACTATATGAAATTCAATCACAACCGTTGAAAACATAGATTGTGCTTCCCTCTTCAATATTCGTTTTATAATCTTTGCGAAATACTGGTTGGATTTGAAGAAATCGATGATCAGAAATGGAACGATTTCGACTATTATTTCTTAGGGTAACGGCGCGATCTGAATGGAGAAGGGAGATTAGGGTTTGACTTAGAAGTGGGGTATATATAGTATATTTATTTTATTTTAAATTCCAAAAAGTAAGATTTTCCATTCAAACTCCAAATCAAACCCAACGACTATCGTTTCTAGCTAAATACCCCCATTACGGACACAATGGTATATGTTTCGTAAGCCAATCGACTATTTCGATCAGTTTTTATCAAATTAAAAATAAATTAATATAAAGTTCAATATTGAATTTAAAAGTACATTTTAATTTACCGGGGCCACATACTGACTCCAAAAACTACAGAAAAATAAATCTAGCTATGTTTTGACAATACGGTCGTAACAAAACTAATTTCGTTGAATTTGGAGACCATTTGAAAAATGGGCTTTTTCTGGTCGATTAAATTTAAACAGAATTGACAAAACACGTTTAAATTTACCACACTCACATATTAATTCCAAAAATTATGAAATTTGAAACCTAATAATAATTTGACATTCCGGATCCAAAAAAAAATGGTTTCGTCAAAATGGCTATTTTTAAGGGCTATATATTATATTAAAATATATATAATTTCCATAGCGACTATTTCAAATTCTAAACTAGACATAACTTTTAATTTATAAAGTGAAATCTCTATTTATTACATTCATTAGAAAATTTTAGTTCATAATATTCCAATATTTCTTGTTTTATTGAAATCCGATTTATTTTGAATTCTATATATTCAATTGAAGTTTAAAATCGAATTTTCAAAGCATGCCTTTTCCAGTTCGTTTTAATTAAAATTTAAATTTATACGTTCTAACTTCGATTTAAATAAATTTTAAATCGTTAGTTATCCAAATAAATCATTTTAATATTTAACACCCATTAAAATAGCTAAAATTAAAATTTTAAATTGGTTCAGAAATTCTGGGTTATTACAATATAGATCATTCAACACTAAATGAAAGCTGCTCAAGATAATAATAAGAGTTATTTAGATAAGAGAAGACAAGACTTGGAATTATCAATCAAGGATTTGGTATTTGTAAAGGTCTCTCCTCTCATTAATGTTGTTTGGATTGGTAGGAAAGGAAGATTACCACCTAGATTCATTCGATTATTTCTTATTAACGATAGAGTCGAAAAGCTGTCGAATAGAGTGGACTTACCTTTGAATATGGCGAGTGTACACAATGATTTTCCTATCTCTTACCAGTGGAAGTTTGTGCATGACACAAGCATTGTGACGTCATCAGATCAACTATAAAATGTGGATGTGGAGCTAGAAGTCTCAAGACCTCATGGTCGGCTTCGAGTCAGTAGGAACGACATGAAACTACTTAGGAGCAAGATAGTTAAGCTAGTGAAGATGCAATGGAGCGAGAATGATAGTCATTGTACACGGGGAAGACAAATGAGTATGAGGATGACTTATCAAAAATTCTTTGAGTGTTATTTCGCGATTTTCATATCTACTTGCATCGTTGGATAGTATACTATAAGGATTTCACATGCTGGGGTAGAAATAGGCTTTATCATTGATTTTTTGGATGCTAGACTGGATGTTAAGTTGTTTGCCTAGTGATGGTAGGCATGCGAGATGTTTTGCTTTTTTGTGGTTGTTTAGGGATTACGAGGGAGAGAGAATGTAAAGACCAATATTTTATGTATCGGAGGATCGTAAAATAATTCTATGTATATTCTAATATTTAAGAATATGTTTCTTAGGATGTTTTTACATGTCTTGAAGAAGCTTTATGTAAAAAAATTGTCCTTGATAAGTTTTGTTTCATCTATAATTGTTGACAAAGACTGGAATAGATGCTCTAACTTAACTCATTACTTTGGAATGGTGGTTTCCCATTTTGTACAGGGGCCAAATGAAGAAATCGAATAAGCGATTAGAGAGATATCATAGTTTTAAGTTTTAAAGCATTTTGGCCAGAAATTGAGAAATATCAATGGGCTAAGATCAGCAAGCCTATTAGTCTAATCACTCTCAATTATAAATGGGGCTAATGGGACACATTTAAAGATTTCCATCACATTTCCTCTCAGCCCTAAAACTAAAACTAATATAATATATCCCTAATTTCTCATATCAACACTCAAATTCATACCCATTCATCTCCAGTTACAAATTAGGGATTAGATTTATATCAGTGAATTAAATCTTTACATTTTGTTACATATTGATTCAAATTTGTTGTTGTCCTGGTTAGATCTATGTTTGATTCCATTGAATTATGAGAGATGGTGCCTATGTTGGATTATATGTTGGAATTAGGAGATTATTTCACTTACAGGTTAAATTAACCTTAAAATTTGATTAGATTTATTAATTTCATATTTAGAAACCCCTAAGCTAACATAATTATGACATGATGATTAGATAGATTTAATGCACGTAATGAGTAATTGACCATATTTAATGCAAGAATTATTGTTTAAGTTTGATTGATTTATGTTTATATACAAATGGAATAAGTGATAACATGTTTCATTGATTGAATTCCTTGCTATGCTTGATTTTATGTTAGCATTGTGCATGTTTTAGGACATGAATGATTGATCAGAGCATATCTGTATCAAAGTTCACTGGAATCAAATGAAACTTAGAGGGTAGGCTCTGACATGGTGGGAAGATGCTTGAGAAACCGCACCAAAATTGGAGCTAACACCATGGATCAACATTGATCCATAGGGTATGGATCAGTCTCAAATCTGTAATGGTTGCCCCAGTAGTGTAGTGACCCATACAAGAGCATGGTAGTGCCTTATTGAATCTACTATGAAGAGATGGGGGCAAATGGATTGGTTAGATGGAAACAAGGTGACAGATCGATCAGAGTCATATTGGGGTAATTAGATGTTGTTTAAGGGTTAAACCTGAGCTAAGGTAGATGGTGCATGGTCCAAGATGTCGTAAAAGAGTGTATGAAGACAAGATGGTAAGTTTGTCAAAATTTGGTACGTATATGGATCAACACTGATCCATAGGGTATGTATCGGTACTAATCCATCAAGTTGAGAGCAAAGGTGTGATTCATAAAGGAGGTAGAGGACTTATTTAGGAGCATGTGGCAAGTTGTGGTTCATCAATAACCTTCTACGACAAGGAAGTTATGACTATTGGATTAGTGACTCTTCGATTAAGAACTCAGATGGGAGTGGTCGAAAAAGTGTGATGTGCAGCTCGAAATGGAATGAGACTTTAGGACAATGGATTGGTTTGAGTGTGTATTCAAATTTAAACATGGAGGGGTTTATTGCTTGGGAGTGCCAAGAAATCATTGATAGTTCAAAGTGCTATAGTTGTTGACTCAAAGAAGCAGTATCTGGGGGATGCCCATTAGGACTGCTTTCGCTAGCTGAGTACCCTAAATCGCCCAAATATGGAGGTTTTAGTGCTAGTAGGGGAAACGGGCTAGAATAAGAACGAAGATCAAGCTAGAACAAGGGGTTTACATTAGCCCTTGTCATAGGCAAGGATGATCATACGAGCTATCAATGTATTCAAGGCATAATAAGGTGATAGCTAGGTTTTGTTTGACGGACGCTTTGGATGATTTTTCTCTCCTTTCTCTGGGTAGGCTATTACCTATAGGATGTTGAAGTGAGGAACGTAAATAAGAGTGGTGAAAGAGGCTACTTGATTGTTTTATCATCTTCTATCATATTTGTTATTTTTGCTTTTTGATCAGCATATATTACTTGGTCATTACATAATAACCCTTTGGTTACAAAGACATGTTAGGTATGAATATTAAACATATATAGTAGCATACTTTTCAGTATAGCTTTTGACATTCATTTATTCTCATATTAGAGTTTGTTGGATATTAGGTTTTGTCTTTCTCTTATAACCTTTAGGTGTCCATTGATGGCGTTGTTGAGCAGACTAAACAGCAGGTTTGGTGACGAGTTTGGTGATCGAAGATGAGCTTAAAGAGCTAGGCATATTACTCTACTTATAGATATTATTTTTACCACTTTACTTGTACTCTAAGTGGTTTGTAGTGAGGATTTGATGTATTTAGTTATTGTGACATTTTGTATATAACTCCAAGATTCTATAAAGATGTAATTTTCTACTTTGTTGTGTCGTACTACTATTCTGTTGTATATATTCCTAGTATATACTACTCATGTGCTGTGATATATACAATAGATTACTTTTGATTCTCTCTCTAACAACCGTCCCATATTAGTTTGTCAAGGTTTTCAATGCATTTTTTATTCAGTGCAAGTGGAATGGGGTGGTCATCAAAGCGTGAGCTTGATCAAGTATAGGAATTGAATAACCTAGATCCATGGAAATGAAGTAAAGTGGACTAATCCAGGTTCCATGGAAGCATTTCTACCTAAAATGAAGTGACTTTGAGCTTGAGCACATGCGTTGCTGAGTTGACCCGATGTCTTTGGAAAGCATTAGGGAAAGCCGATCCAAATTTCATGATGGTTTTAGAAGTTGTCCGATTCACACTACCCTAGACTTCAAACATCCCATCGCACTATTCTTTATACCTTTCATGAAAGTCGTTTCATGATGTTTAGACTCAACATTTGAGCCTTCGACCAATCATTTTATTTTTATTGATCAATAACCACTGGGTCATACACGTCTAAGTGGTCTGGATTAGCCAGGATAAAAGACTGTATCAAGAGTTGCTATCATTCGAATCAATAATCCACGGAAGAAATAACCACTGATAAATGATCACTACTCTTTACCATAACTCTTTGAAATCTATAAATTAACAGTAAGATCAAGATTAATTTTTATCCAACTTATTCGTACTCCCACTTTCAATCTCACTCTTGGTGTCTTGTACCTATATGTGCTCTATCATCATCTTATCGCTTCATTACTCAGCTTACTTACATAATGATGAATTACACATTCTAAACTAGCAAGGAGATTACATGAAGTTGTTGTACCAGCCATCGAATCCATTTCTATATGGAACACAAGCTTGTCATAGGAAACTCGATTATATTATTTATTCCTCCTAGCGAAACGAGAGCTTTGGTCAAAGGAAATACCAAAGAGAAGCTTCAGAATTAGACATAGGATAAAAAATCCGAACCAGTATAAATACTCTGGTGGGATCACTTTTTCTTTATCATTCTTTTATATCCTTCTTTCTCGTATACATATACATTTTGAATTTGTTCATGATAGAAATCGACTGGAGTCACAAAACCCTTCCTTAGTGCACCTAGCCTGGTCCGCGAGCACCACATAAGTGGTTGATCTTAGCATATGCACATGGTAAGCTCTTAGCATGCCATTTCCAGTTTCGAACTTACACCACAGTTACCATGGCGCAAAGTTCTTAACCGTTGGGCTACTGCTGCGGACACTCGTATACACATACATATACATATATATATATACATACATTGATATGCTTGTCATATTCATATACATACATATACATATACATACATATATGTATAAACGAGCATTCTGGGACACCCCTGTTTTGCAGCACCCCCATAGCACCCCTACCCTACCTCGAGCTACACTAATCCGAATCCAACAAGATTTTGCAGATGTTCAATCCACATACACATGCATACACACACACACACACACACATATATATATATATATATATATGTGTGTGTGTGTGTGTGTGTGTGTGTGTGTGTGTGTGTGTGTGTGTATGTATGTATGTATATATTATCTATCCAAAATTTGAGTTCGTTTCGACATTCATAACATTTTCAAAATCTTAGCTTAATTATTCACCATTAAAACATATATTTGAACTGTTAAATTTAAACATCAAATATATTATTCTACGGATGTCGCATTGAACTCAAATTTTGGATAGATGATAATATATATGTGGATTGAACATCTAAAAAATCTTTTTGGATTTGGATTAGTGTAGCTCATGGTAGAGTAGGGGTGTTGCTAAATAGGAGTTCCCCGAAACGCACCTTATATATATATATAATATTTGGTCACAAAATGGTGACACAAATTTAGATATAAGCAGTCTCAACCACAAGATCTCTCCCTAAGTTCCACCTTCCATATAAAGATAAACAATTCCTATGGTCCACAATTTGTGTCTCTAATCCTATGTTTAATTTTATGTTCCAATAGCTGCAAGCATATATATATATATATATATATATATATATATATATATGCCATATTTATGTAATCCTTAGTTCTTTTAGTCCGAGTAAAGTTGTTTAAGCATATTGTGTATTAACATTTCAAACTCGTTTAAGATTGCTATATTGTAAGTGCATATTTTTGGTTGTACTATTTTTGGCATTTTTATATTCTCAATCAAAGTTGTCTGTCATTTACCACGTTGTGCTGTTGGAGAATAGCGTGGCACGATTGTGGCTGGTAATGCTACTCATGAAGCCAAAATTTCATTAAATTCAAAATATTATTTATCAAATAGACGAAGATGTCGTAGATTTCCCATTCCTTGAATATAATCCCTATCAAATTATTTTGTAATAAAGCAAAGACAAACTACAAGTTTTATTACATCTATATATATATATATATATATATATATATATATATATATCCAGTATTTGTATTCATAATCCCTTTAGCTATTAGATTAGTTATAAGTCTATTAGATATACCAGGTTACCCTAGTTCCTAACCCTTAGTTATTATATTGATTTTGAATTTGTTTCACAAATTCTTCTCCGTCTAGTTCTTTAGGATTGGATTTGATTTTACAGATCGAAGAACTAGCATCGCTAGATATTTCTTCGATAGTTCCTACATGAGTGCCATATTCCTTTATGTTTAGTTTTATGAAATTCTCTACACTTCTAAGCACTCATTTTGCAATGCCCTTCTTTATTGTGTCTGAAATGTTTGCACCTTTTTAGGAAATTTTTGTTTTTAATAAACGTTATGTTAGGTAATTCATTTCATTGTTGAATTTTTTTATTTATATTGGATTCCATTCTGTTCGAGTGATTAGTATTTGGTTTTGCTTTCGGGTTAAAAGTTTTGGGATTTTCTTTTTCCTTCCAAATTTTAGTGGACTTCCGAACTATGTTGATATTTTCTGTATATTTTGTACAGCAGGAAAATTCTAGTTTTGAGTTTTTGACCTTTATTCGTTTTGTGAGCTAGCATGCTCACAAGCTCTTTCCATAGCATCCATGGCTTTTATATGAGGTATATATTATGATTTTTTTAATCAAAAGTACCTTGTTTTGAAATGTTATATTTTTCTTATATAATATTATTTCCTAAGTAAGCAATTTTTGTGGTTCAAAAGTACCATAAAAAACTGGGAGCATATGGATCAAGGCGATAACCAAGAATTGGTGCAATCAATATAAGGGATCGTGGAAAAACTTTATTGCAGCCTTGCGCTTTACATAAATTTATATAATTTATCATTATTAATAATGGCGTTTATGTACTTAAAGTTTATGTTGGTGTATAATATAATGGCAAATTATCTTTAGTTTTTTTTCAGTTTAGCTTGATTTTTATATTTTATTATATATTTAGCCCAATTTTTCAAAATATTATAGTTGTAACCCACTTTTGGCTAGCTCAACGTTGAGTTAGCCAGAATGAAGCGGCACAATCTTGGATTGCATCGGTACACGTGTACACTAGCTCAATCCAAGATTGTCCCAGTTCATTTTATTTAAAATAGAATGAAGCTACGGGGTGCAATCCTGGATTGTGCCAATGGGCGCAATCCTAGATTGTGCCCCATAGCTTTATATAGCATGCTCCTCTCTCTTTTCCTTTTCATTCTTCAACTCTCAAAACAAAAACCCAAACCCCAAAAATCCTAAAAGAAACCTTAAAAAAACCAATTCAAGATTAAATCATCAAGTTTTGACTTTCAATTCAAAAATGGCAAGAACTTCTACACATGAACAAGCTACAGGTATCAATTCCTATCATTATACCTAGTTTGTTAAATAATTAGGTTTTTGGTTAATTTTTGGGGATTATGTAGTTGGGTGTTTTATTGTTAGTCATTGGTTTCGGCTAACTTTTGTTGTGGTTGAAAACATTAGTTAACGGTATGTAATGTGTGCTCAAAAAATTATAATTCAATAAATTTGTCCATTTTTTGTTGAGGTTGAAGATGGGTATGTAATTTTGTTTGCTATTTTTAGGTTTAGCAATGTCATTTTGGATTTGGAATTATTTTTTGGTGTTGTTGAACATATATTCGGACAATGTTGATTTATGTAGGTTAACATGTATCTTTTAGATTGAATTATAAAGTGAAATAAATCTTTATGTAGAATTGATGATTATTAGTTATGTAGTCATTTTGAATATACATAATGTTAAATTTGTTATTGTCGAATATTTGTAGAGTATGCAGAGATGTTACCTGGACCTATAGACGGGAGTGTCTTATATATGGAGCCGCATCATCGGTCGAGCAGAGCAATGTAGATTTGATGACAGTAATCAAATTTCTATTTTGAATACAAATAAGAATTTATGTTTGTAATACGTAGTTTAAAATCCTTTTGTTATTTTTTCGCAGAGAAAAACTCCTATAACTACCATTGATCACTCATCTTCTTTAAAATTGGTCAATTTTACTCATCTAGGTGTGCTAACGATATTAGAACAAGCTGGCTTTCTATTAATACATCAGCTCGAGTACATACTGCTAAACCGTCGTCTTAACACTGTTTTTGCTAAATCGATGGAGGACAGAGACGTATTCATTTCATCTTAGAAGCGGTGAAATGACCATTACATTGGCTGATGTGGCAATATTGCTAGGCATACCCATTAATGGACATCTATTGAGAAATCCCGAACCCGCTGATTACGCGGAGATGTGCGAAAGACTGTTAGGCTTATCTCATCCCGGTGATCAGTGGCAGGGGAACGAAATAATAAATGCCAAGTGGTACAGTGCACGACTAGCGAGGGACATTCCTGCAGACGCTTCTCATGTGCATATAAAGAAGTGTGCCCATGATATTATATTGCACATTATCACCTCTCGTTTGATATGCGACCATTCAAAGTCACGTGTACGGCCGAGGCGGCTACATTTTTTAGAGAACTACGATGTATGTTCGTCGGTACAAATGACATGCTGACATATACACATATGAAGCTGACATGCATGTCTTTACAACAGAGTGGGTCCATTAGAGGCTGCCTGACTTTAGTGCAGGTATTCCAATTACACGTTATTCATTTTCAAGAATATTATTTATCGATGCATTTCCTGTTTTAATATATATATATATATATATATATATATATATATATATATATATATATATATATTTGAGTGCAAGCTTAGTTTTCGGCATATCTCTCGGTCGACAAAATAACTATGAAGCGCTCGAATATTGATATATCTTTGCCTTTTGCTGGAAGGTACTTTTATAAGAATATTAAATTGCAAATATTCCTTTTGAATATGCAGTAATTAATATTAAATGTTCGTAATAGGTAGGTTGGCCCGAATAGCACGGTATTGTCTCCTAAACGCAATGTTACGTTCTATCGTAACGAATTTGATATACTCGATTACGATATTGTCTCATGGACCCCTTGAAAGAGGCTATGCAGCAGTAGGATCGTATATAATAGAGTATGAGTATGATAATGTATGTAATGAAGTAGTAGCAACAGGTAAAAGTCACACGGTCGATTTTATCCTGGTTCGGACCACTGTCCTACGTCCAGTACCAGACTCACTTCTGGTATTTCACTAACACTAAAAACCCTCACTTTACCCGGAGGAATAGGTTCACAATTACCCAAACAGTCGAATGGGATTTCTTGTCTCAACTACTGAAGAGGTCTTTCTAATATAAAAAAATTGATGACTTATTTGTGTTCTTGTTAACATGGATATGTCAATATGTAGTACACCCTTCCTATAGTCTTTCCTTAATGATGAACGTGAACCTTGTGGAAGATTATGGAAGATTATAATCTCAAATAAAGTGAAGGGTGTGCTTTGAGGGTTTAGAGAGCTTAGAGCAAGATAGAAAATAGTTAGAATGAAAATGGTGATTTGATTAGTTAATCAAGTCTCTATTTATAATATACAAAGAGTTACAACTGATCACGAAGAGATTTCATCAAGAGAAATGGATTAGAAAGTTGTGACTCTTCATAATAAGTTGCAACTCTTTGTAATCAGATGTCTGAATATTCAGATGTCTGGTTTGAATTAAAAATAAAACAGTAAGGAAATAGTTAGCAGATTCAGATGTCTGAAAAATTTAGAATAGACGTCTGAATATTATGAGAAATTTTATTTTGTCTCAGCAAACAGACGTCTGTCTAATTTATTTCAGACGTCTGTTTTCTGGGCAAAACTTATTCCTTGCCTCTTTTTGAAGTAAAAAGTGTGTATATATATATGTATATATAATATGTGTGTGTATGATCATCAAGGAAGACTTTAACATAACAATCTAGAACTAACAGACTCTTACAACATATATAATCTTCATTGTGTGTTCTTGAATCTGTTTGTCGATTTTCTTCCTGCAAAACAGAGTTAGTCGATATCGTATATATATGCTTATGTATAGTTGTCATAGTCAAAATGGTATATAGCAAGATTCAACATTCTCCCCCTTTTTGACTAATGACAACTACATAAGCTCCCCCTGTCAATATGCATATATATTACTATTAGTCTCTCCCCCTTTGTCATTTGACGAAAAGGAATACTTATGCAAAAACTTAAGTATCATTACACACAAGCATACCAAGGCATAGGCATAGAACAAACAAGCACCACTATTTCAGACATAACATAGTAAAGCACATACTAGAGTTTTGTGCACATAGTAGAGATAAGTACCAAAATATTACACACCACTTAATCAATTAAAAGTTTTTAGTTAAAATACGTAGGCCACTATACCATAGTAATGCTTACCAGTCCTCGGAAGTAGATGCCACAATAGTTGTTCCACCGTCTTTAGGGGAACCATGTTCTGAGCCACTATTGGGAAATTCTTTAGTAGAACTAGAGGACCATTGAAACGGAGCTGGAGCTTGAGCTTGGCTAAAAGAAGTGCCGGTGCAAGAGACTACTTCCCAAATTTTGTTTAAGAAACCCTTGATAGAATCAAATTTCTTATTCGTTTTTTTTCAAAACGCTTCAAATCTTTATGAATTTTAGATTGATTTTGAGATAGCGTTTTTAAAGCTTTCTTGGAAGAAGTTTTGGGGGAAATGACATGAATTTCTTCATCTTCTTCTTCCCTAAGTTGACGACGGTGAGAAGGCTCAAGTATGATTTCTTCTGGTTGCGATGCTACATGTAAAGTCCAAGTTGCAAGAGACATATACTCTGAAGTGGAAGGATTAGGATCAATATCCATAAGTTTCAAAGTCTTTGGACCAATTTCTTTGATGCTTAATGAGGGAATATTGGGAATGGTTACTTCACAAGCATCAAGAATACGAGTAATATAAGCACCACAATCTAAAGTCTTATAGTTGTGCTTATATGTGATATCCCTCTATTCGTCCATGATGATTTTTGCCCAGTTGATTTGCTTATTGGAATATAGAGCGTACAAGGCTTGAAAATCTCTTTTGTAGACTTTTTCGTAGCCACCTTTGCATGGTTTAATTGTTCGAACTAGTATACGATTTAGTAGACGAGCTTGTGGTCTGAGATGAGTGGAAGTAAGTTCATACATTTTAATGAGATTATCAGAAAGAAATTTTTGTGATATTTCATCCCTTGTAGACATATCCACTTCTATAGTGTCGATTTCAAGCCCTTGCCAAGCACATTCCAAAATTTGTCCTAATTGTTGCATTGAAAGAAGAATTCAGTTTCCACAAACCCATGACCGAACACAATCCTTTTTGACCTAAGGTTTAGTAAGATCAAGATTAAAATTTGCTAAAAACAACTTCACTAGTAAAGGATAAATTTTGACATTATTTTAATTATAATCAACTACTAATTCGAAATGAAAGTGTCTAACATATTGTTGTAGTCGATAATTTGAGAAAGCATCAAATTTGACAAAAGCACCATCGAAGAATTTAGAATCCTTCATTGCCTTGTATGTTTCCTTGGCGGTATCATCCCATAGCCATTTCTGGATTAATTCTTTGGAAGGAGGATTTGATTCTTCTTCTCTTGTTCTTTGGCCTCGATTTGTCATGATTTTGTGATGAAAAGTTGAAGTTTTTAGGTAATTTTGAGATTTTGGGGCTAGGGTTTTTATAGATGGTAAAAAGATGAAAAGGTAAAAGTGAAAAGATGAAGAGATGAAGGGTTATGATGATTGGGAATAGTCATAAACCCATTAACAAAAACATGTAAGCTTTCGTTCAGACGTCTGAAATTTTCAAAGCAGAGTCTGTTTTGTGTTGAATTTGAACCCAAGAGGAAATAGTTCAAATTTGGGTTAACTCAGACGTCTACATTTTTAGAATTATACGTCTGTTTCTGGAGGTGATTAAATTTTGATTCAGGAGACAGACGTCTGAAATTTTTAGCCAGACGTCTGATTTGTAAAAAAATTCAACCCGCAAGAACATAGTTCATTTTATTCATATTTCAGACATCTGTTATATTTTGGTCAGACGTCTGTTTTAAGGGTAAACTTTATTCAGACCTTGTACTCAGACTTCTTTTTCTTTTTAGGTCAGAAGTCTATTTAGGGAATTTTCTGTAAAAAGTACTTTATTTTTATATATGAATGAATAACATGGTAAATATATAAAAAAATAAAGTAGAATAATGGAAATTTAATTTTTTAGAAGGTGGAGCCTTCTTTTATGAACTCGCCCCTTCATTAGCTTTGTAGTTCTTATCCCAAGAGTTTGGGCTATACGATGGTCGTTGAGGAGAAAAGGTGTAGTATTTTGTTGTTGGATTCACAGGGTCTTGCTTAGTTCGATAAGATGATGAAGGATCTATTGGGTCTAGTGAATGGGTAAAGGTAAAGAAACATCCTTCATTTTCGAACCGCAAAATTTGTAAATCATTTTTTTCAAGAAGACTTAAATGAGTAGCAGTGGCCTTTTGTTCAAAATATAATTCTTTTTGTAGAGCTATTTGTTATGTCTGGTAATGATGTAGATCATCTACTTTCCTTTTCATAACTGGTGAAGAGAATAGTGCTCTTTTTTTCCTTTTTTGGTTCAGGAGTAAACCCGATGTGATAGTTTCCCCATCGATATGGTGGTTCATTTCTAGGAGTTGGTGTTGGAAATTGCGGAGAATCGGAAAAGCTATCCGTTGTGCAAGTAATGTTAATTGAAAATTTTGAGTTGTTGGACGACATAGTTTGTCTGTTGAGATTCTTAAGTTTTTAAATTTTGTGTTTATAAATTTGTAGTTAAAATATAGGTTTATATAGGGGAGATATACAAAGAACATGTGGTTAGAATTACAGAAGTTCGTATCCAGAGAAAAAAGCTTAAGTATTGTGAGTAATTTTAGGAAATAGGCTAAAAATAGTTAGTAAGTTAAAACATAAATGCGTACTTGTTTTCACAAAAGGAAATATTATACTACACTATATATCTTTCACTGATATTATTCCTAATTCTCGTCTTAGCTTAGTAAAAGAATTTTCTAGTAGTGGTTTAGTGAATATATCTGCAATCTAGTCTTCAGTTGAGACATACTCTAAATTAATAATATCTTTTTCTATGCTGTCACGTAAAAAATGATGTCGGATATCTATATGTTTATCTCTGGAGTGATTTATTGGATTTTTGGATGAATTTATCGCACTTGTATTATTACAATATATTGTTGATTTAGTTAAATTTACTCCAAAATCTTTCAGTGTAGTGGCATATAAATTACCTGTGCACATGCTAAATCAGCAGATATGTATTCCGCTAGATTGATACACAATTCTGTTTCTTACTAAACCAAGATACAAGTGATTTTCCAATGAAATGGCACATACCACTTGTACTTTTTCTATCCGTCTGGGATCCACCAAAATCAGCATCACTATAAGATACTAATTCGAATGGACATTCTTTCGGATAAAAAAGACCGAACTCCTTAGTATTATTAAGATACCTTAGAATTCGTTTCACTGCTCTTAAATGTGACTCTTTTGGATCTGATTAAAATTGTGCACACAAGCATACACTCGTCATTATGTCAGGACGGCTTGCGGTTAAATAAAGTAACGAACCAATCATACTTATATATAGTTTTTGATCAATACTTTTTCCTTTATCATCTTTTTCAAGATGAGCTGTAGTACTCATTGGAGTTGGCTTTCCAGAAGTGTTGTCCAAACCAAAAAGTTTTATTAGATTATTACAATATTTTTTCCTGATAAATAAAAATTCCATTTGAAACTTGTTTAATTTGTAAGCTGAGAAATACGATAATTCTCCCATATGAGACATTTCAAATTCATTAGTCATAATTGTAGAAAATTGTTTACATAAATTTTCATTTGTTGAACCAAAAATTATATCATCGACATAAATTTGTACAATTAAAATATCTTTATTTTTATTTTTAATAAATAATGTTTGATTTGTTTTTCCTATACGAAAACCAAAATTTAGTAAATAACTTTTAAGTCTTTCATACCAAGCACGGGATGCTTGTTTTAATCCATATAAGGCTTTTTTAAGTTTATAAACGTAATATAGATATTTTTCATGTGTAAATAATAGTGGTTGTTTAGCATAAACATTTTCTTTAATAAAACCATTTAAGAAAGTGCTTTTAACATCCATTTGATAAAGTTTAAAATTATGAAAACTCGTGTATGATAAGAGAATGTGTATAGCTTCTAGTCTTGCTACGGGTGCGAAAGTTTCTTCGTAATTGATACTTTCTTCTTGATTATACCCTTGAGCTACCAATCTGGCTTTATTTCTTGTAATATTTCCAAGTTCATCAGCCTTGTTTTTATATACCCATTTTGTACCAATAACTGATTGATCGTTTGGTCGAGGCACTAACTCCCAAATATCATTACGTTCGAATTGATTCAGTTCCTCTTGCATAGCTATTATCCAGTAGTCATCTGTAGAGGCTTCTTTTGGATTTTTGGGTTCAATAGTTGAAAGAATGCTACATGACCCATTTGATTTAGTTGATTCCTTGTTCAAATGTGTGAATCGATTTCACCAATAATGTTTGTGTAGAATGGTCTCTTATAATTCTGGGAGGTGATCTAATATATTTTATAGAATTATTTTTAGTATTTTCAAGACTTTTATTTTCAATGATTTCATCATCATTTTTGCTCTTTATATTTTTATCAAAGTTTTCATCAAAAGATACATGTAAAGATTCTTCTATAACATTATTTCGTTTATCAAAAATACGATATGTTTTACTACGTTCTGAATATCCAATAAAAATTCCATGATCAGCTTTAGCATCAAATATTCCGAGTTTATCTTTAGTATTAAGAATAAAACATTTAGAACCAAAAACTTTAAAATAAGAAATGATTGGTTTTCTTCCGGTAAAAAGTTCGTAAGGTGTATTTTTGGTCAAAGGGCGAATAGAAATTCGATTTAAAACGTAACAAGCAATTGCTACAGCTTCTGCTCAAAATTGTTTTGGTAAAGTACTTCCAATTAATAAGGTTCTAGCGCATTCTTGTAGAGCTCTATTTTTCTTTCTAAAACTCCATTTTGTTGTGGAGTTCTAGGAAAAGAAAAAGTATGATTTATTCCTTTCTTTTTACAAAAATATTCTAAAGATTCATTCTCAAATTCTCCACTGTGATCACTTTGAATGCGTTTATATCTTTAGAATTTTTAATCCTTTTGATAAAAAATTTAAAATGTCCAAAGGTATCACTTTCATTTTTCATAAAAATAGTCCATGCATATCTTGAAAAATCATCAATAATTACAAAAAAATATTGATTATGATTTAAAGAATGAACTTGAGTAAGGCCAAATAAGTCCATATGCAACAGTTCTAACGGTTGTAAAGTGGAAATAACCTTCTTTGATTTAAAAGAGGATTTTGTTAATTTACTTATTTGACAATCTTCACAGAGATTTTTTACTGATACTAAGTAGATTATGTTTTAAGTTTTTAACTAAGGAAACATTTTTAATAAGGGGTTAATTTGAAATACCATAGTTGCACACATCTCCTTTATCAATGATAAAGCCTTTTGAATTATCTCCGAAGGTAACAGAGCCACCATCAAAATATGAAATATTTGTAAGCATATATTTGTCTCCGGTCATGTGTTTTGAGCATCCACTGTCTAAGATCCATTTTCTATTTTTGAGTGGGACCTGCAAAAAATATTACTAAGCACATTGGTACCCACTTTTTGATAGGGTCCTAAGAGTTAGGTGTTGGGAAGCTAAACCTAAGTGTGTTTAGTATATCTTTTGTACAAATAATTTTTATTATTATGCACAGACTCCATAAACGAATTGATATGTTTGTTCCTAATCATACTATTGTTAGTTTTTGGAACCCATATCTCAATTTTATTAATCTTTTTCATAAATTTTGGTTTATTTATAACTTTTGAATCAATCTTCCTCTTTAGTTTTGCATATTTCTTTGGCAGGAATTTTGATTCTTTTGAAATCCTAAACAATTTTTGTTTGAAGATGGTCAAGAATTTTCTATAATTCTTGATAAAAAAAATTCTACCCTTATTGAAGTTAGACTAATTTTTAGAGATGCTTTCTAACTTTAGAATACTTCTATTTTCTAATTCTAATTATTTTATTTTAATTTTCATCTTGTGATTCTTAGAACTAATTTCGTCATTCTTTGTCTTTTAAGTTTCAATTTCTTGACTCAAAAGAGAAAGCTGATTGTCTGAATTTGTAAGAGTCTTTTGAATTTTTTTCAAGTTCTTCTTCTAAAATTATTTTTTCATCTTTCAGCATGTCTCTTTCAAATTCATCTTTATTCTGATTTTCACGAGTTTCTTTAAACTTTTTTTAGAGTTTTTATAACATTTAAAAATTCAGCATTAACTTCTATTAATTCTTCATAAGGTAAGTCACTTACTTCAGATTCTTGAGCCATGAAACACACATTTGCTTGTTCATTTTCGCTTTCATTATCACTGTCACTATCTGATGAATCTGAATCTGAGCCATCCCATGTAACAGAAAAAGGCTTCTTCTTAAATTTATCTTTCTTATTTTTGTTGTTGAAGTTTTTCTGATTTTCTTTCATTTCTGTACAGTCCTTTACCATGTGACCCTTCAGACAATTAAAACATTCTAATTTTGAGGATGAAGGTTTGCTTGAGGTATTCTTTTTGAAATTTCATTTTCTGTATTTTAGAAATTTCTTAAAGTTTTTGGCAATAAAGGCTAGATCTTCATCTTCTGAGTCAGATTCCTCTTTATCAGCATGAAAAGTCAGATTCTTTTACTTTCTATGGCATGGGATTGCCTATGAGTTCCTCTGGTTTCATAGCTGATAAATCATTAGCTTCTTCAATGGATAATACTTTTCGCACCCAATCATCAGTTAGTTAGTTTAGCACTTTTGATACAATATCAAAGTCACTATATTTTTCTCCCAGTCCTATCAATGCATGAAAAATGTCTTGAAATCTTGAGTATTAATGGTTTCATTTGGTCTCTTCTTGAAGTTCTGGAATTGATTTTTGAGCATTGAAATTTTTGTTTGTTTGACTTTGCTTGTTCCTTCGTGGATATTTTTAATGTTTCCCAAATTTGGTATGCTGATGTGCAAATGCTAACATGGTTGAACTCATTTCTATCTAGTACACAATATATGAGACGACCCCAAAACCCGTACTCACGGCGGCAAGGGTAATCCGTGGAATATAACACAGAAACAGATAATAGTAGGACAAAATTTAATAAATACACCAGATAATGTACAATAGAATACACTGGATAAAAGTAATCATCCGAGTTACACAGTATACAGGATCTTACTTAGTACAAATACAGTTCAGCTATACATAGATGTCTACAGCGGAAAACAAACAAAATATGTACAATAGGAGCTGAACAGCATAAAAAGAGATAAATGATAGAATCCATCTTCAGCTCCAGCTATCCAGAAAGAACCAGCTAAACCTGAATACAAGGCTGCCCGCGTAGAAAAAGGGGCACCCGAGTTTGAAAGTGAACCAAACTATGAGTCAGTCATGGGACTGGTATGAGAAATCTACTCAACACATTTATACTATGGCTAATCACAGGACCACGCCACTTTCGCGGAACGGGTTTACTCCATTGGATTGCCAGTGCTTTAAAACAAATCATTCTTTTAAACATCGCTATGCTTTTTATAAAAATGAAGCCATTATAAGACTCAGTTCCCATCACACAATGCAACGCAAACCGGAGGATAGAGTTTTTACCTTATAACGGCCAAAATATGCTTGATACGAATAAAACAAAGGCATTTGGTATTATTGCTAGTGTTTATATGTTTTGAAAACAATTTCAAATCATAACTATCAATCATAGGCGGCATGGGTACCATATATCATGTCGCCATATATATACAATCAAAACCGCACAACCACGTATTTGGAAATTGGATTTCCGTCATGAACCAAGGCAAAAGATAGTCCTTACCGAATTCGAGACGCTCTAGCCCGTGTCTCAGGAACAGCCGCAACTGCCCCTTGGATCGTCAGGGCCGGTCCACCGATGTGGATTATTATGCCTGAACACTACGTCTCCCCGCCCTTTGGGGCGTAAACGAGCCAACGAATGACTCCATCGGACCCGGATCGTCTGATCAAACCGAGGCGCCTCGCAACAGCAACAATCACACAGGTGAAAAGTATATAAATGTCAGGGCTGGTAGGTCACTGACACCACCCTAGCTAGAAAGAAACGCAGGCCCTCCCTGATGTCCTCTCCCGTTTCTGGTTCATACCGGGGTGTGAGGCTCGCGATTTTACGTTATACACAAAGCTACGCCACACCGGCGGTGCTTTGATCATCACCACAAGACTTTGCTTTTCAACAGAAGCCCTGATCACTACATCTTAGCATGCCACACAGGCAATTCATGCCATGCGACTGATGTCCATCGATATACAACCTCTGAGCTCGTGCGTTTCAGAGAAGGGCGTTAAGCAAAAGAATAAATTCTCCGTCGCCAAACAGATGTATATTTAATAGAGATCAATCAACACAGAATAAAATCCAATGTCAGACACACAGTCCATTTACAAGTCCGTTCTGGGTCTGAACGAAACCGGAGGCACTAAATACCTCGCAAACCCATCGATCACCACGTACGTCTGGACGATCACCACTCATTATCCATATTTCGGGATGCCTCCCAATCAGGACCTCGGTTACCATCCAAACGAGGTGAAGATCTCCGGTCTTCGACCACCGTCTTCATCTTCGACTTTCAATCGTCGGTAAATTATTTGAAATGAGAATTAACTCGGCCTTTTCAAATAATTCACGTATATTTAGAATTTCAAATCAATTTATTTCAATGGTTAAATCATTCGACAACACCAATTTTGTTCTTTAATGTAATTTTCACACCAAACACATTCAACCATCAAATACCACATAAATCGAGCAAATTTAGTTTATTTCCATTCCATATCATTTATGATATTTTATAATGATTTATCGCTATTTTTATTTATTTTAAAATAGCCAATTTATTCAAAACGACGCTTCGGGCCATAACGCGGCCGTGGCACTGTTTTTCTTCAGATTTGATTTACAAATATCTGAAAATCTAACCGTTGGATCTTCACAAAATTTACATCATTAGAAAGGTCTTTTCAAAACGAATCCAACGGTTCCAGTTTCGGGAAAATCTGACGGTCGGATCTCCCGGTACAATCGTTTGAAGTTTCGATTTTAAAATACGAACTACAGCGTCGTTATTCGATTAAATATAATTATATATATATATATATATATATATATATATATATATATATAATCGTTTATGGTGCTGTTTTTCTTCAGATTTGAATTAAAAATTCCAGACAATCCAACCGTTGGATTTTAACAAAGTTGGTGCCGTTGGAAAGATATCTCCAAGGCGAACCCAACGGTTGCGGTTTCGGGAATATCCAATGGTCGGATTTCCCGCACTAGTTGTTTGAAATCACGGTTTCAAAATACGAACTGCATGGCCACGTTTCGTTTTAATTTTATTTATATTTATATATTTATATAAATATAGTTCGTTCAACAATTTCAATATCGTTTTCACTTCAAATATTTCACTAACGCCTTTAAATTTTGGAAAATTTCGCCATAACCTCCTTTGTACGGGAGGGGCTGGGAAAATTCCCAAATAGCCACACGGGCGTCTCATGTCAAAAAGAAAAAGAAAAAGCCAAGCGGCTAGCCAACAGGCTCATAAAATCATCACCCAAACAAAACAGTAAATGTGTACCTATTTGTCGGGCACAAAATTTTATTCCTCTTCTCTAGCCCCTTTTGCTATAACCTGTTCAATAAATATGCATGTACATATATACAGTTCTTATCACTTATCATTTTCCATTCAACTTCATATTTGATTCCATTTGGTTTAAAAGCACCATTCATTCTAATGTTGCATGCATAGGCAAAGTCATATCATTAGCTAATTAATGAATATTTCAACTCATGCATATTTATTTGAACGAGTTGCTATTTTTAACACTTCACATTTTCTACAATTCATGTATATAATAAAAATGTGATTTTTATTGTAAAACAAATTATTTCAAAATATGAATACCATTCAACACATGAATTTCTAATCAACGAATGAATATCGATTCAACACATGAAGGTTTTCTATAGTTTCTATATATAGATAAAAATGTGATTTTTATATTTAAAACACGAATACCATTCAACACATGAATTTCAAATCAATGAATGAATATCGATTCAACACATGAAGGTTTTCTATTCAATGAATAAATATAGTTTCAGCAAATGAAAATAATTCAAATACATGAATATTATTCAAAATTTCGGCAGCATAACGGCAGGGTAGTTAAAACTGGGACCGTCCCTAGTACGGCTCCTCGCTCTACCTTAAAACCTCGTGGTTTTTGACAATGGGGATCATGCATCTAGTTCGCACGCAGGCGGCATGTATATATTTATTTCATTTCCACAAACTAATCCTATGTGGTTTCAACCAAATATTTCTCAACCACAAACGGGTATTTTTCAACCACAATCGATCAAAATCAACCACAAACAACCATTCTCTATCAATCAATTTTCACACCAACCACAACCAATAAATATCGTCCATGGTTTGTGGACGAGGGGCATATATATATATATATATATATATATATATATATATATATAGCAATTCACTTCTATTTCAACACATATATAATTTTTACAACGCATATATAACTTATACATCGAACGTACAACTTATACAACACTTAAACAAGAGATGTACAACGCTTATATAACTCATACATCGACTATATAATTTATACATCGTCGTTTTCCATATCGTTTATAAATTAGAAATCTCACATTGGGTTCCACTCCACCGAAAATAGCAGAAGGCTCAGAAAAATATGCGGTCTCTTCTAAAATGTAGAAGACGTCCTCACGGTCACGATGTTTCCTGTTTCATCGAATTTCGTTAACGGATGCAAAAGATATGATTTTTCGAAGTTTGCAACGGTTTTAAACTGTTAAAATCAGTTTTTATTTAAACGGCCGTTACCTTTCTGAAATCTTCAAAACTAGGTTTGAAGTTTTCGTGCAATCCGTGAATCGATAGCTCGATCGGGCTACACCGTGTCGAAGAGGGAGGAGAGGCACTCAGGCGCCGGGGGGAGATGGCCAGTTCGTCGCTGGCAGGAAGCGGCGGCGGCGGTTGGAAGCTCGGAACTTTCGAGCTCGATATCTCTTTGAATGATGCACGAAAAAATACAAACTATATATGGATTTGAATATCTTCTTGAGCTCTTCAAAATCTTCAACTGGAGGAGGGGCTAATTTTGCCTAGTTTGGTCGGAAATTGGATGGGAACGGCGAGGAGGGTTTTCGCCGTCGATCGGCTGTTACGGGGAGAGAGAAAAAGGATTTTTCTATTTTTTTTATTTAAATTCTGATTGGTCGGTGGATTTTATAAGGGGTTTTCTGACGCGACCACCAATCCAAACCCAACGACTGTCGTCCCTAGCGTTTTACCCCCATTCCGAACACAATGGGATATGTTTCGAAGGCCCATTCGAATGTTTCAGTCAGTTTCCATTCAAATTAAAATATAAAACATTCAATATTTAATTTGAACGTACATTTCAATTTGCCAGGGCCACAAACTAATTCGAAAAATTCCAGAAAAATAAATCTAGCTATGTCTTGACGATACGGTCCCAACAAAACTAGTTTCGTCGAATTCTGAGACCGTTTGCAAAAAGGCCCATTTCTGGTCGATCCAATTTAACTATAATTGACCAAAACACGTTTTTCTTTGCCACGCTCACATACTAGCTTCAAAAATTATGAAATTTGAAACCTAGCAATAACTTCACATCCCGGATCCAACAAAAGTGGTTTCGTCGAATTCCGAGGTCGTATGCAAAATGGCCAATTTCATGGGCTATATAAATTCCATAGCGACCTTTCTAAAAATTCATTCGGCCATAACTTTTGCTTTCTGCTATGAAAATTCAATTTTTTAGATTTTTTAGAGAGGTATTCACTAACAGATTTAAATATTTTTGGTTTCACTAAAATTCGTTTTGTTTTGCACCCGGTACAGTCCGACAAAGTTTGAATTCAATTTTTGAAACTGCAGCGCCATTTCAGGCCTTGTTTATAATTATAATTAATTATATTCGTTTTCAATTGTCGATTAATACTCAGTTTTCATTGCTATTATTTAAAATATTTATTTTAATTTAAAATCCATTATTTTAGCCAATTTAAAATTTTTAAATTGGTTCAGATTTTCTGGGTCGTTACAATATAGCATGTTCATGGCTTTTGCATTTGTATTTGCCTCCTCTTTTTGAACTGTTGTCCAAGCAGAATATTCTGTTGTTGGTGCCGTGAATTCTTTTTGAGTAGCATTCCATGCACTAAAACCACTTGCTTGCATATATATATATATATCCACTTTCTTATAGCCCAGTAGTTGTAGCGCAATCCATTGAATAAAGGTGGTCTTTGAGTAGATTGTCCTTCAGCAAATGTAGTTGAGCTAGTACTTAGGTTATTCTCCATTTTATCACAATATCAAATAACGGTGTTACGGTTATAGGATGGACTTGCTCTTATACCAATTAAAAGAGGCCATGCAGCGGTAGGATCGTATATAATGGAGTATGAGTATGATAATGTATGTAATGAAGTAGTAGCAACAGGTAAAAGTCACACAGTCAATTTTATACTGGCTCGGACCACTGTCCTACGTCCAGTCCCAGACTCACTTCTGGTATTTCACTAACACTAAAAACCCTCACTTTACCCGAAGGAATAGGTACACAATTACTCGAATAGCCGAATGGGTTTCTTGCCTCAACTGTTGAAGAGGTCTTTCTAATATAAAAAAAATTGATGACTTATTTGTGATCTTGTTAACACGGATATGTCAATATGTAGTACACCCTTCCTATAGTCTTTCCTTGATGATGAACGTGAAGCTTGTGAAAGATTATGGAAGATTATAATCTCAAATATAGTAAATGGTGTGCTTTGAGAGTTAGATAGCTTAGAGCAAGATAGAAAATAGTTAGAGTGAAAATCAGTGATTTGATCAGTTAATCAAGTCTCTATTTATAATATACAAAGAGTTACAACTGATCACGAAGAGATTTCATCAAGAGAAATGAATTAGAAAGTTGTGACTCTTCATAATAAGTTGCAACTCTTCGTAATCAGATGTCCGAATATAAATTTCAGATGTCTGTTTTGAATTAAAAATAAAACAGCAAGGAAGTAGTTCATTTCGGAGCAGATTCAAACGTCTGAAAAATTCAGAACAGACGTCTGAATATTATGAGAAATTTTATTTTGTCTCAGCAAATAGATGTCTGTCTGATTTATTTCAGACGTTTGTTTTCTGGGAAAATCTTATTCCTTGCCACTTTTTTAAGTAAAAAGTATATATATACAATATGTGTGCATGTGAGATCATCAAGGAAGACTTTAACGTAAAATCTAGGACTAACAGACTCTTACAACATATATAATCTTCATTGCGTGTTCTTGAATCTGTATGTCGATTTTCTTCCTGCAAAACAGAGTTAGTCGATATCGTATATATATGCTTATGTATAGTTATCATAGTCAAAACGTTATATTGCGAGATTCAACACCCCTTACACCGAAGCACTTCCTCATCTACCGTACTTATTTATTGCATATATCCAGCTTTGGACAACACGCGTTCCATTAATTTATTTTGGGATGTAGCATTCCATCTTCCGAATAGAGTTATGAGACAGTTTGGCTTTTTGCAGCATATTTCAGAGCAATCTTCACACTACAAGATCGAGTCCATGGATGAAGACGCCTATCAAATGGCGATTGATACATGGATCGAGCGGTATGCATATGTTCAACGACAAAGAAATGTAACGACAACGGATTTGGAGTACTACACATGATGCTGGAATATCACTCGGCGCTATATTCTTATTTCCATAGACCCCCTTTACGTGCTCCTCGGGGCATAGAACCGTACATCCCTAGACATCGCTTAAGTGGAATGTGATATGTAACTTTTTTTTGAACATCAGACCGTATATAACATACATTCTCATAATTTTTTAAAGTCCAACGAAATTTATCATGCGGTTAGCTTAGTTGATGAGCTGGCAGAGGAGGTGCCAAAGCCTTCAAAAACTAAGTGCTTAAGTATTAAATGCATACTACAATCGATATTGGGGAAGAACAAGCTTACTAGACCACCACTGCCACCATCTCAACCTCTTATTGCTACTCTTCAAGAAACTGGATGTCTTCGTAAATCTACCAGCAAGGCTAGGGGAAAGGCTCCAACTACATCTTCTTAACCATCGCAAATGGAGTACGGACATGATCCTTCTAAGCCAAGCGAATCATAGGACCGGATGAGCCAACTCCAAGGCCTCGTAAGAAACTACGGATCCTCGCAAAAAAGCAACTCCTAAGATATTAAAAATCTTCGATAGGATTGTTAGCGGTAAAAAATATAAGTATATGTTTGTTTAACTTGAATTGTTCTAATTTGGTGATTATTTGTATATTTAAATGTTGAGTTGTTCTAATTTGATGGTTGTTTTGTATGTTTAAACATTGAATTGCTAATAGTTGGTATATTTCATCTTAGTTTACATGTTGGTATGTTGAATGGTTGGATTGCTGCACTGTATGATTACAGAGAGCAAAATTTCTCTCTATAAACAAACTGGGACGCAATTTTAGATTGCGCCAATGGGCGCAATCCGAGATTGCGTAAATGGGTTGCAATCCGAGATTGCGCCCCAAGCACTTTACAGAGAGCAATTTTCTCTCTGTAAGCATAAAGAGAGAAAAATTGCTCTCTATAAGCTCGCGGGTGCAATTTTGGATTGCGCCTATAAGCAAACAGAGAGCGATTTGCTCTTTGTAAAAACTATAGGGAGCAAATTTCTCTCTGTAAAGGGCCTGGGGCACAATCTCATATTGCGCTCCGTTTGCGCAATCTCGGATTGCTAAGGGTGCATTCCGAGATTATGCCCTAGGCCCTTTACAGAGAGCAATTTTCTCTCTATAGTTTTTACAGAGATCAATTTGCTCTCAGTTTGCTTACAGACGCAATCAAAAATTTTGCCTGTAAGCATACAAAGAGCAATTTTGCTCTCTTTATGCTACTGAGAGCAAATTGCTCTCTGTAAAGGGCTTGGGGGGCAATCTTGGATTGCGCCCACTAGTGCAATCCAAAATTGTGCTAATTTCTCAATAGCTATAAATGAAACCCTTCCTACATCATCTTTGACTTACTTTTTCACCTTCCTACTTAACCACATCTTCCTAAAACAAAACCCACTACCCCATCTTCACTTCCACTCAAATATTCTATAGCATAGGTTGTTTTAACTGCGCTATTTAGCTGGATTTACATTGAAATCAAAGGTAATTTTATTATATCCAACGTGTTTTTCCTTTTCTCATACATTGAATGCTCTATATTTTTTTTCCCATTTTCCCCCGAAATTTTATTTCGCCATTAGGTAAAATGAATCAACGGGAAATTGACAATGAGACTTTAATAAAGTATTGGGATAGTTTAGAGTCTGGATCGTATGAGAACATGATGGGTGTTTCTCTGGTACACAAGCCTAATTATCACCTAATCGTCATCGACCGGGTAAAGAAATTTGTATCGAAACAGAAAGTCTGAATTGTTCGAACAACCAGATCATATTCCCGACAGCAAGCAAAAGTATTTCGTTGCGGTGGATGGTGGTAAATGGGTTAACCATGGTCGAGCACTAACTATTGGGGCGCCCGTACCAAAACAACTTTATTATTGTGGTAGAGTATACGGCGTGATTGTGACAAAAAAATAGAAGTATTAGTACAAGTTGTAGGATCTACAAATGTACTAACTATAATTTGAAAAAAACTTATCTGCATTCATTCCGCTGTTGTAAGTATAGTGAGTGGGTTGATCCTCCGATGTGTCGAAGAGGACATGAGTATGCATTGGAGATGCAAGATGAAAATGAACAATTAAAACAAGAGATGGCGGAAGGAGAAAAAATACATTTAAAAAAGAATTTTTCTGTTCGGAACAACTCAATTCGAACTTAGAGTCGAAGCTCCCAAAATATCCCAATGAGTAGTTTAGACTTGTAATTTGCAACAATGTATCCCAATCATTGTATTCAGTTTGGAAATGTAGTTTGTAACAATCTATCAGTCAATGTATTTAGTGCATGAATGTAGGAATGAAAGTGATGAATGTAAGCTCATTGCAAATTATCATTAATGTACGAATTAAAGTTATTCTTCTACAAGCAATATTAATAATAATCGTTCAAACATGAACAACGCTATTAAAATCTAATTTACTAAATTACAACGACTCCTTTTATGACTTATCACCTTATATTATTAAGGAAGATTGGGTAGCAAATCTCCCGATATGGTACAATTCCAATACGCCCCCGCACGTGTTAGGCATACGTAAGCCTAGCACGTGGATGAATGGGATGATATGGGACAAACACAAACCCGCTCAGACACAAATCCGCTCTGATACCATGATAGAAATGATGGAGCCTCCCATATTATCATAAAACAAATTGGCAATGTGAAGGAGGAACTCCTTATATTATTAAGGAAGATTGGATAGCAAATTTCCAGATGTGGGACAATTCCAACAATGCATAATAAGTTTTTATTTTTATCATTAATAGTGCAAATGTTACATTTTATAAAATAACGTGTGCAACACACGGTGAGAAGGAAAAGAGGAAAGCAACTTGCTGTATAAAGCTACGTGGCGCAATCTGAGATTGCGCCCGACTGGTGCAATCCCAGATTGCGCCCTGTAACTTTATTCGTTTTTTATTAAAATGAACTGTCGCAATCTCGGATTGCGCTAGTGTACACGTGTACCGATGCAATTCAAGATTGCGCATGTTCATTATAGCCAACTCAGCGTTAAATTGGCCAGAAGTGGATAATAAATGTAATAATTTTAAAAAATGGTTTAAATATATAATAAAATGTAAAAATCGGGCTAAATTAAAAAAAGAAAAAAAATCCATTATCTTTTGGATCCAGAAAAACCCTTTGGTATCCTTACTGTTGATTTTTTATGTATCATTTTGTTAAATGTTATAAAATGTGAAATGAGTGGTTGGATTTGCAAAGAGCAGAAGTTGTGGATCCAAACGATCAGGCTTCGCATATAATCTGCTTTTTATTCCTATTGAATTGAAGAATTTGAGTTCAATTCAAGGGACTTTATTTATGTTATTTATATTGAGTTGCATGACAGGCATGCGCTTTTTGAACTTTCAGGTTCTTTCCAACTTATCGCTTGATTATGGTATGATGTTTTACTGGAGTGATTGGAATTCCAGCTCTTTTGTTTGGTATGTCCTTTTCGAATTTCATATTATTTTTATTGTAATCCTTACTCTCAAGAATATGTAGAGAATAGTTTAGGTTAAACAAAAGTTAATGGCTATTTCGATGGTGTTGCTTAAATTGTACTTCATGCGTGGAAAAGGACTGGCTGTTTATTTGGATTAGTTTAATTGCTTTCAACCCTACATAATGCTCAAAATAATATCTACTTATTATCTTCTCTTACGGAGTGGCTACATACTAACATAATATTTGCCTTAATGAACATTAAATGTATTGCAGCTGCAATGCTAATTAACAATTAATACACAGTCCGGCGTAACAACTTAAACTTGTCAATCAAAATTATGCTCTTGTCTCCGTTAAAATTTAAGTCTCCATTAGGTTAAAATGCTAAATTTTGAATGTTGAAGTCTAAATTTTGAATATTGATCGCTTAATGTTGAATTCTGGGTAATTACTTACTTGTTTGTTTGCATTCAACATTTAGAATATATATATATATATATATATATATATATATATATATATATATATATATATATATATATATATATAACAAAAAATAAATAAGAAAAATATTTGGAATTATTTTATCTAAATTGATGTTTTATTCAGATAATGAATAAAAAACCAACAATTTAAAAAGTTCTGATTTATGATTCAGAACTTGCATTCAAAAATTTAATAAAAAACAAACTCGGCCTAAAGTTGTGTGCGGGCACGGCAATGGTCAGCACCAGTGAAAGTAAATCAGTAGGAGTTTGTTCACACTTTATCCACAAGTGTGAACATAACTCTTCACTATCATTGGTGGAAATTCGTGGAAATCAGGAAAAGTCAGAGGAACACCTGATTTTCACCAATGGTAACCGAGAGTTATGTTCAAATTTAGTGGATAAAGCGTGAACAAACTCGGACTCAAGTAAATACACAAAAGGGGAGATGTAAGTCTAGCACTAAGGTAGACGACAGACTTGCTGACTAATTACAACCCAATAAGTAAACTTTGGGCCCAAGCTTGAAATCCTTCATCCGCAAGGTTCACAAAAGTGGACATGGAACGGTCACCATCTCAAAAGGAAGCTTCTAAAAAGTTGTCGATAAAATAATACTTTATTGTTATTAAATAGGGGCAAGGTTGAAAGGAAGGTCATGCAACGTCGGACGAAAAGCTGGGAATAAGAGTATAATAAGCAAATAGAGCTTAAGTAAATAAAATATCTATGACATCGAAAGCATACAAAATAATATATTAAATTGAGATGTACCAGTCCAACTTCTCATGGTGATGCATGATACAAAATAATATTATAATTTAATAATCTATAATATTAAATTGAAATTCTTTGACAAGTGAGTACGGATGGAGAATAAGTGGCTTTGGTGGCAACATTGAGAAAAAAATCTTGGTACATAACATAACTGGAGTGCGATTTTGTTCACATATCTTAACAACTGTGAACAAAACACTCGGTCCTCATTAATGAAAATCAGGAAGATCCATATAAGTCCCCTGATTTCCACCAATCAGGATGGAGTGTTTTGTTCATATCGCTAAAAAGATGTGAACAAAATCCTATTCATATAACTGATCCTTTATACATCATCACGTTATTATATGCATGTTTCATCAGCAGCCACAAAAGTTAACAGATTAACAGTGATTAACAGTGAATCAATCTGAGCATGGCATGAAAAAGATTATATAGCAGCTTACATAATTCAAACAAGCTCACTGCCACTTCGAAGATGTTGATATTGATGATAATCAGAAGCAAATTTGAACATATGAAAATTAAAACGAGCCCATTTGCTGCAATCAAACTACCCCTAGATGTTCGGATTTCAACGTATATATCACTTGAATAAAGAAAAACAATGAGAAGAAGATGATCCTCTATAGACGTTTTTAGCTTTCATTTTGAAGAGAAATCAAAACTTAAAATAAAACGTACTAAATTTCTTATGTCAATTAATCTCAATAAAAAAATCTTCGTAAAATCGGACTGTCGTTAATATAGAATGCAAGAGGAAAAAAAAAAGAAAAAACTAATTTTATTTTATTTTAATTATCCAACATATCCGATTAGAGTAAGTATTTGATTAACTTTTGCATCCATATGTACCCAATATGATTGACTTTTGCTTTCATACAATATCAATTAGATCATGCGTCATGTTACATTTTGTATTCAATCTATCTTGGTTACAGCTTGGTTTATATATGTGCCTAATCACATAGTGCAACTGTATATACCCAATTAGCTCGCAACGTGGATTATGATTTGTTGTGCCATTTACATGGGGGGTAGGAAGTATGAGGTGCAGCGTTATGGGATGCAACAACATTGAAACCGATGATTTTGGTTTAAACTTGACGAAGAAGTCCTTGTGATTTGTGACCAACTTATGTGCTTATTGTCCTTGATGCCTTTTTTCACAAGTTTATCATTTTTATGCAAATCATCTTTTGGCAAATAGGTAACTTTGATGAAAAATAAAAGTATAAAATAGATACAAGATTAACTTTGAAAAAAGCTAAGCTGATCGGGCTTTTTTTTTTTAATTAGCCGAGGAAAAATATTGATTATAACTATCATTTTGTGCTAATTATAACTTGCAGTTTGTACATCCCAAAATGAATAATATTCTAGTTGTAACTAACATTCTATGCATTATAAAAATTGAATATAATACTAGCTATGACTTATAACTAACATTTTCTATAGCGCAAAAATTAAATATAATGCTAGTTAAAACCAGTATTTTGCCTTTTAAGTCTAAGACATTTTCTACGGTTTGTTATTTTACTAACAAGGACCCTTAGCTTAAGTGGGAAGAATTGTTCTAGAGATCTTGTGTTTGATACTTGCAGTTACTATAATGCATGTCATGTCACTCTTATTACTAAAATTTGTCCTCCCTCCCCCCCACCTTCTCGAAATTCCTTTGAAATATAACTAATTAAATTAGTAATCACTTCTTGGGGTACCACTCATAGCAGCATGTGTTCAGTTCAAAGTATTTATTTTACCTTCTTTGTAGGCAAAATAATCGCACCAAATGATTAACATGAAATAAAACAATATTTAGATTTACTAAATACTATAAATTTCCAGTTCGTTAACTTTGTTTTGATTAAATTAAAATTAAATTAAAAAAATTCAAATAAATTAAAATTTTATGATAATATTATAGCAATAAAAAATGCTGACATACAAGTAATCATTGCTCCTTTAACTTTCATTTCAAACCACTAATACATATAGTTCTTTCTTTTAGCTTTGTCATTTTCTTTTCATTTAAATTTCCTTATTCTCTACATTCTTTCACTTCATCAAGAATGCAATCGTTAGCAGTGTTTAAATGGCCGGACTGAGTCGGTGGTCCAACCGCGGTTAACCACACCCAACCGCGGTTAACCACAGACCGCCAGGCTTCACGGTTCAGAATCAATAAAAACCGAAATTGCCAAAAACCCTTTGAAAACCGTCAAAACTGCGGTTTTATGTTGAAAACCAAAACTAATATTTCGAATTTATATATAAAATCAGCCTTCAACCTTAAATTTAATGCCCAACCCATTGTTTGCAGACCCTGCAGGTCTTCGGCAAGTTACAATTCAGCCTATCCTAGTTGTTATATAGAGTAGGAACATTTGCTTTACACCTGAAGCTTAGGATGTGAGACAAATAAAGTCAACTTTTGTCTTTATTTCTTCCCCAGTTTGGCCTGCAGTGCATCTTTTTAAATAAAAACAAACAAAATTCTGTTGTATAAACAATTAAAAAAAAGCACGGTTCTAACGGTTCAATCGGTCCGACCCTCAAAGCCTTTAACCATAAGCCATCACGGTTCGATCTACGGTCCGGTCATGAAAACTATGATCGTTAGTTAGCGATCCAATGATGCCTTTCGTCCTCCTCCACTACTGACGGCTCCATATCTCCTCAGCAAACGACCTAAAACCGAACTCCTTTTCAAAGGTAACTTCTTCCATTTGTTTTCTTACTTATTTGAGAAACCTAATTTGTTTCACACAATACTCTATAGTGTAGCCCATCCAACATTTACCCTTGCAAGAACTTTAAATAATGTCTGAAAACACATTGAGAATGGTGGTTAAACAAGAGGATGGAAGTTGATAAATAGTTAAAGTAAGAGGAGAAAATCTTTTTATGCTGGAAGAATGATCAATGTCTAAATTTAGAGTTTTTAGAATTTACTTCGAATGACCCTTGAAACCAGTATATTTTGTTCTTGTAGTTACGTATTGGTCATGTTGAATATGAAGGACCAAGGCGTGTAGCATCAACTGAGTAAATGCTTGAATTTTATTTGTTTGTAAACTTTGAAGAGAATTGTGTTCTATTCTTTCAGTAAATTGTAATTGTAAAACAGATAGAGTGTACAGATTATATAATACATGGAACGACACAAAATGGGCTAATAGAAATACAGACCCAGATATATAAAGCCGAAAAGGCTTGTATTAGTTCTGTTTGATAACTAAAGACTGTCAGATGTTTTACACTCCGCCTCAAATCGAACTAGGGTTTTCTCTACTTCATTCAGCGCCGCCATGAACCACTTTAAGCTCCTCTCTCAATCTCTCAAAGTTGCTTCTAGAAAGAGCTTTAGTCAAAATATCAGCCTTCTGATAGAAGGCGGGTATGTGATTAATCATTAGCTTCCCTGCACTTGTTTTCTCTCTGACGTAATGAAGATTTATCTCCATATGCTTAGTCCTCGAGTGTTTAACGGGGTTGACTGAAAGTGATACAATGCTACGGTTGTCACACCAGAGAGCTGCCGTCTTTGTGAACTGAAACCCTAATTCTTTCATTAGGGTTTCCACCCAGATGATTTCCGCCATTGCTGAAGTGATAGCTCTGTATTCAACTTTCGTGCTGGAGCGAGATACTGTCGACTGCTTCTTCGTACACCAAGAAATCGGATTTGGACCCATGAACACACAATATCCAGATGTGGATCTTCGATCATCTGGATCGTTTGCCCAATCTGCATCACTGTAAGTGTTTAGGTTAATATCTTTGCTTGCTCTTATGATTAAACCATGCTCCTGTGTGCCCTGTAAGTAACGTAGGATTCGCTTTACTGCACGCCCGTGTTCAGATGTAGGATTCGCCATAAATTGGCAAACTTTGTTTACGCTGAAACAAATTTCTGGCCTAGTTATAGTTAGATATTGCAAAGCCCCCACAATACTTCTGTATTGCTCCACATTTTCTATACTATCACCATCATGTTTATACAAGCGTAAGTTACTAGTCATAGGGGTAGTCAGAGCATTTGCTTTATCCATGTTTGCCCTGGCTAAAATTTCATATATGTATTTCTTTTGGGAAAGGAAAATCTCAGATTCTGACTTCCTCTGAACTTGTATTCCTAAGAAATATTTTACTTCCCTGATATCTTTTATTCCAAAAGTCTTATTTAGCTCAGCAATAACCTTGTTGATCTCACTGTCATCATTTCCAGTCATCAGAATGTCATCCACATATACAAGTGTGTACACAACACTTTGGTTGATGTTTTTCACATATAGAGAATTGTCTGACTTTGTTGCTTTATAACCAAAACCTTTTAATGTATGTTTTAACTTGATATACCAAGCTCTTGAAGCTTTCTTCAAGCCATATATTGCCTTGTGAAGTTTGCAAACATGATCCTCCTTGCCTTTGCGTACATAACCTCTAGGCTGTTGCATATACACTTCTTCACTTAAGCCTCCATTTAGAAATGCATTGCACACATCTAGTTGCCTTATATTCCATTTATTGTGTAATGCCATAGACAGTACAATTCTGATAGTAGTGGATTTTACTACTGGAGAGAATGTCTCGTTGAAGTCAAAACCATATTGCTGAGTAAAGCCTTTTGCAACCAACCTGGCCTTGTACTTAGTGATGTTCCCAGCAGCATCCCTTTTTAATTTGTAAGCCAACTTGCAGGTCACCACATTTTTTTTTTAGGAATTGGCACCAAGCTCCATGTCTTGTTTTTCATCAATGCTTCATATTCTTCATCCATAGCCTTACACCACTATTTATGTTTGACTGCTTGATCAAAAGTGTCTGGTTCACTGGTAGATTTGTGATCATCCTTGAATGCATTGTAGACCTTAGGCTTGAAAATACCACTTTTTGCTCTAGTTGTCATGTGATGTCATGTCTGTGGTTCCTGCATTTGTGTTTCATGACTGCTTCTTTCTGATGTACTATTGTCATTGTTATGATTCTGATTGTCACTGGCATTAGCATCATCATTTTGGTGTTGATCATCCTCACTTATTGGTTCACTTGAGCTGTATCCAGATCTGGTGCTGGATACAGTTGGAGTAGTTGGTGCACTGTGAGTCTGCTTTTGTTCATTTATGTCTGCTTTCCATTCTGTTAGCTCAGGGATAGGTCATCAAAGACAACATGTCTACAAATTATGATCTTTCCTTTTTTATCCATGTATATGTACCCCTTTTGATTATTTGCAAATCCTAAGAAAGTACATGGGCTAGATCTAAAGGAAAGTTTGTGAGTGTTGAATGGTCTGAGGCATGGATAACACATGCATCCAAAAGTTTTCAGAGTGTTATAGTCTGGTTTATTGCCATATAACATCTCATGAGGACTTTTGTGTTGTAAATTTTTTGTTGGCAACTTATTTATTAGATATACTGCAGTGTTAAATGCCTCATACAAATATTTCATAGGTAAGGATGCCTTAAATAGTAGTGTTAATCATGTTTCAACAATATGTCGATGTTTTCTTTCTACAATGCCATTTTGTTGAGAAGTGTAGGGGGCAAGTGTTCCTATGTATGATACCTTTATTTGCTAAGAGGCCCTTTAAAGGGAAAAACTCACTACCCCAATCAGTCTGTATAATTTTTATGTTACAGTTGTGTTGCCTTTCAATGAAGTTAATAAACTGTATCATAGTATTGTTAGTATCTGATTTGGCTTTGAGGAAGAATATCCAAGTATACCTTGTGTAAGAATCGACAATGGACAGATAATACCTGTAACCTTGTCTTGAGCACAAAGGTGCAGGACCCCACAGGTCTGCAGTCACTAATTCAAATGGCCTTGTGTATGTTGTTTCAGACCTGCTGAATGGTAATTTGTGGCTTTTGCCAATATGACAATGTGTACAAGTGCTAGAAACAGGTGAGTGATTATAAGGGATGTCATTATCTTTCAATATTTCGTAACAAGATCATAACTAGGATGTCCTAGTTTACAATGCCAAAAATCTAAATCGTTTTTGATTTTATTACAATCGTTATTGCAATGCTCATCCTCACCAAGTACATCATTAAATTGTATACTTGCATTACAGCACCAAGTATCATTATCATTTCTCAATCTTGATTGCGTATTGCTGAAGTTGTTTAAACCACTGTCCAAATTACCCTGTAATAGTATATCTTTACTTAGCATATCTCTAATTAGACAGTGATTGGGGTGAAACTCAAAATACACCTTATTGTCTCTAGCGAATTGTGATACGCTAATAAGATTCTTTTTAACATCTGGAACTCTAAATAAATTGTTAAGGATGAGATTTCTCTTATCTTTAACAATGTCAGTTTCAACATGAGATATATTCATGGTTTCACCATTGCATGTATGAATAACTTGCGTACCTGAGTAGTTCCTATTTCCAAGATTGAGATCTTGTAAGTTGTTGTTGATGTGATTGGTCGCTCCTGAATCTGGGAACCAATCCTCACTGTTTATATCTTCAGCCTTGCTGGAATCATCACCATTTGCTGTAGAGGTTTCTCCACTTGATTTATTTTGCTGGTTAGCCTGTGCCATGTTGATATTTAATCCTCTTGTGCCTGGTTGGTTTGGTTGAGCATTATTAACATTTATGTTAAATCTGAAGTAACATCTGTTTGCCGTATGCCCAGGTTTGTCGCAGATTTGACATTGAAGACGATTTGCATTGTTGGATCTTCCTCGATCTATTCCCCTCTGATTTGGGTTTCCCCTTTGACTCTGATTGTTACCCCAGCCGAATCCAGGTAAGTTTCTTATCTGATTATTGTTCACATTTCTTGAATTTGATGCAAGATTCACACTGTATTCGATTTGAGATGCCTTCTTTTGCTCAACTCTACCTTCATGCGCCAGTAGTGCAGAGTAAACGGTTTGAATGTCAGGTAGAACAGGTTGTGCAGCAATAAAGGTAACTAATGACTCATATTCTTCATCTAATCCGTTTGTCAATGTAAGCACTTGTTCACTATCTGAAATATAATGTCCTACTGCCTTCAGTTTGTCACACAGTGTCTTAACCTTTGCAATATATTCTCTCATGGACATTTCTCCCTTTCTTGCATTTTGAAACTCTCTCCTGTAGTGCATAATACGAGCAGATGATTGCGAATTGAAAATTTGTTGAATTATAACCCATATTTCATGAGATGAATTACATCCTATAACTTGAGATAGCAAGTTTGTGCCGATAGATGGGAGTAACCATGAGGATAAAAGATTATCCTATTTTTGATGATGCACATGTGTTGGGTTACTAATCATATGTCCTTCTTTATCCAGGATCATGATAGGAGGAATGGATCTTGTTCCGTTGACATAATCTTGAAGGTCATATCCCTTTAAGGCTGTCTCAACTTTAAACTTCCATAGGAGGAAATTCTCTTCGTCAAGAGGAGTGGTTATCAGTTGAGTCTTGGGCTTTACAAGATCTTGGGTGTTACTAGGAGGATCAACAGTGCCTGTTCTGGATGTGGCAGATGAATTTTCATCACTTGGTCCGACCATGACAAGAAAACTGATTGGAAAACTGTGTATGGCGAGGCCACCTGCACTGAAAAGGGTGGCAGCCTATGCGGAATTGTCGAAAAAGATGGCAGAGGCGGTTCTTGCTTCTTTTAAGACGCAAGAATTGGCACTCTTGACCAAGAAACTGTCAGTTGATGAGATTTTCAATCTCAGATGACCAAGAAACTGTTAAGATGATGAGAATTTCAATCTCAGATGACCAGAAAAGTTGATGTAGTCACCGCGAATGAAATTCCAGCTTGGCACGCACAATTTCGATAAGAACAGTTGCTACAAGATCAGAGTGGTTGCTCTCTGATGATGAAATATAAACTGAGGAGACTAAAAAGCACTCTTCTCTACTTGTTCAGCGAGGAAGATAATCTAATAGTCTGCCGTTAGGCAAATTTGCTCTGATACCATGTAAACTTTGAAGAGAATTGTGTTTTATTCTTTCAGTAAATTGTAATTGTAAAACAGATAGAGTTTACAGATTATATAATACACGGAACGACACAAAATGGGCTAATAGAAATACAGGCCCAGATAGATAAAGCCCAAAAGGCTTGTATTAGTTCGGTTTGATAACCAAAGACTGTCAGATGTTTTACAATCTCACCTACTCTGATCAAAAAACCCAAGTTGTATTTTTTTGGTTATATTGGTTTCTAGTTTTAACATGCTCTACTGTCGCAATCTTTGATGATTTAGTTATTTTGTATGTGGATGAAACATTGTTGGAATGCATGATTGTATCAGCTCCGCCAAACCATTAAGTACCATTAGCTAGCTTTGTATATGATAAAACTAAAATATTCTTGAATGTATATGTTTAATCTGCACTAATTAAATGCCCTTTTTGAAAACAACTGAACATGAGGATTGCATATAAGTTCTTGCATTGGATAATGTTTCCAATAGCAGGATGTCCTTACTCCTTATGCACTTGTGCTCACATCTTTATTATATATAAAAACCAAGAACATTTTACCGCCAGCTCAAATGCTTCATACATTACTGCATAAACACTACATAGCATTGTAGCATCAATAAATATGCCATACAACTAACACTACTATACTCGATCAGGGACAGGGCAGTTGATTATGCAACCTATGCTTTGGCAAATTATAATCCACCGTGCGAAAGCAAGAAGGATACAACTCCCAGAGAGTCGCTGTGGTATCTTCCAAGCATGAAGCCATCGGTGAACAATCAACATAAAATGAAACTCCATTACACGAAGCACTACGATGGTCGATATACCAGGTGTCTCCAAAATTATTTTCCTTTTTATTTTCAACATGCCCTTTTTATGATCAAGATCATACACATTATTATTTTGTTATCAGCAACTCCGGAGATGCCACCACCGCATTGACCATCGATTGCTATGCTTAAAAACTGCTTCAGAATGGTAACGCACAAAAACTTGTGGATTTCCAGGATTTCTTTATGTCCTACCAAACCATACTTCCACCTTCATAACTGGCTAAAAGATTTATAAATCCTTGAGATTCAGATAGAAAAAAAGCTTGAACTGCCATACACATTCCTCTTTGCTTTTTTGAGCTTCCTAAAGATGAAGGAAGACACATTAGCTTTTTTGGACCCAAAATATTGTTGGAAATGAATAAGTGGATGTGGCAAAGTCACTAAGTCCCACATTGGGAAAAATTGTGCCTTAATCCACTACATATACAAAAGCTTGATATGTTATATCAAAAGAAAGAGGAAGAGAGAGAGGCAATGGAATAGCATGCACATATTTAATATTAAATTAAATAGGTCAAAGATTAGGGCCTTGGGCCTTGGGGCTCTTGGGGTCTCGTGATCGTATAGGGCCTCCGGAACCCGCCAGGCCTGCTTGCGCTGTTCAAACGGCTGTTTTTTTTAAATCCAGCCGCGTAAATACCAACGGAACTAACTGTTGGTAAAGGGTCGCAACCTTTCCAACAGTCGTTGCCGTTGCAATTCGAACAGTGGCACCCTTTCGCGAATAAAAACCTCTTCACAGCCTATATAAGGGCTAGCGAAAAATCAAATCATTATCGATTTTCTTGCTTTTGCCCACTTCTTCCTCATACTCTCTAATTCTGTACATACAACTCTCTTGAATTCGCCATTGCTTCGACTGTTGCACTGCACGTCGAAGTTGATCCGTTTTATCTTGGGAATCGATTTGCATCACAGCCCTCCAGTGCTACCAACGGGCGCAAATACGATTTAAAGAAACAGTCGATTTGGACTGGACTCGGATTACTACATATTTTCTGATCAACTGCGACGGTATTCTTTCCTCCCTTTTGATCTCTATTGCATTCATATTGCAAAGTTTCCAGATTATTTTTATATAATCTGCAGATTACTGTACCGACACAGTTTTCACTGTCATTGGTGATAACAATTTTAAATCATATTTTTGCTGTGGTTGTTTGTACAGGTGAATATTTCTAAACAAACCGACACCGCGGCACCAGTGCTGGCTGTGACTCAGCCTCCGATAATCCATCCACCTACGGTCCTTCCAACGCTGTCCCACGGCGAAAAGCCCGAAAAATTCACAGGGATGGATTTCAAGAGGTGGCAACAAAAGATGTTGTTCTATTTGACAACTCTGGGCCTAGCGAAGTATCTGACAGAAGATGCTCCGACGGTGGCTGAATTGGAACCAGATGCAACGAAGGTTGAAGCCCTCAATGTCTGGAAGAATGCAGATTTTATGTGCAAGAATTATATACTCAATGGCCTTGATAATTCTTTGTATAACATCTACTGTACTGCTGCGACTTCTAAGGAACTATGGACTGCACTCGACAAGAAATACAAATCTGAGGATGTAGGAATGAAGAAGTTTATAGCAGGGAAATTCCTCGACTTCAAGATGATTGATAGCAAGACTGTTATTAGTCAAATGCAAGAACTGCAAGTCATATTCCACGAGTTAAATGACGAAGGAATGACACTCAGCGAATCATTCAAAGTGGCTGCTGCAATTGAAAAACTTCCACCTTCATGGAAGGATTTCAAAAATTACTTAAAGCACAAACGTAAGGAAATGACTGTTGAAGAATTGGTAGTTCGATTGAGGATTGAGGAAGAAAATCGAAAATCAGAGAAAAAGGGGTCCTTCAACATGGCAGCCTCGTCTAATGTTGTTGAAGAAGAAAAACCCAACAAAAGAAAGCGCGAAAATGGTCCTAATAAAAAGGCTAAAAGGTTAAAAGGTTCTTGTCACAACTGCGGAAAGAAAGGACACAAGGCAGCGGAATGTCGCGGAAAGAAGAAGAAGTCTGAAGCAAATGTGACTGAAGTTTCTAATGGCATTTCTGACATGGACTTGTGCGCGGTAGTTTCTGAATGTAACCTTGTTGGCAACAACAAGGAATGGTTTGTGGACACCGGGGCCACTCGCCACATTTGTGCAAATAAATGGATGTTCACGACTTACAAAGTTGCTACCGAAGAGGAACAGTTGTATATGGGCAACTCATCTGCATCAAAAGTTGAAGGAAAAGGAAAGGTTGTGCTCAAATTGACTTCTGGAAAGGAACTTACCTTGACCGATGTCCTTCACGTTCCAGACATCCGTAAAAACTTGATTTCTGGATCGCTTCTTAGCAAACATGGTTTCAAACTCATATTTGTGGCAGATAAATTTGTATTATCGAAAAATGGGGTGTATGTGGGAAGGGGCTATGTTAGTGATGGCTTGTTTAAAGCTAATGTAACTACCATTGTACCAAAAGACGATATGAATAAAGTTGAATCTTCTGTTTATATCGTAGACTCTTCTGACATTTGGCATTCTAGATTAGGGCATGTTAATTTTGAAACATTGCGAAAGATGATTAACCTAGACTTTATACCAAAATGTGACATAGACTCCAACTATAAATGTCAAATCTGTGCAGAAGCAAAAATGACTAGAACCTCGTTTCATCACGTTGAACGAGAGACCGAACCTCTAGAATTAATACATACTGATGTATGTGATTTGAAAATGTGTCAAACTAGAGGTGGAAAGAGGTACTTTATCACATTCATTGATGATTGTACCAGATATTGTCATGTATATCTCCTTAGAAGTAAGGACGAAGCAATCGACATGTTTAAACATTATAAGGCAGAAGTTGAGAATCAACTCAATAAGAAAATAAAATCTTTAAGGAGTGATAGAGGAGGAGAATACGAATCTCCGTTTGAGGAATTCTGTGCTGAGCATGGAATTATACATCAAACTACAACCCCGTATTCACCTCAATCCAACAGTATAGCCGAACGGAAAAAATAGAACTTTTAAAGAAATGATGAATGCCTTATTAATTAGTTCTGGCTTGCCAGATAACTTTTGGGGAGAAGCTATTCTTTCGGCAAATCATATTTTGAATAAAATACCACGAAAGAATACATCTAAATCTCCACACGAACTTTGGAAAAATAGACCACCATCCTACAAATACTTGAAAGTGTGGGGGTGTCTTGCCAAAGTAGAAATACCGAAACCGAAGAAGGTCAAAATTGGACCAAAGACTATAGATTGCATATTCATTGGATATACTCATAATAGTAGCGCATATTGATTTTTGGTGTACAAATCTGAAATTGATGACATTCATGAAAACACCATAATCGAGTCACGAAATGCTAGATTTTTTGAAAACATTTATCCTCAAAATCCTCTATTGAAACAACTGTTCAAAAGAGATCAAGAGATACAGATACTCCTGAGGATAATGTTAATCAAAACTCGAATGAGAGAAATGTTGAAACTGAGGTAGAGAAACCCAGAAGGAGCAAACGTCAAAGGACTTCTAAAACCTTTGGACCCGATTTCTATGCATATATGATAGAAAATGAATCTCTTACTTACCAACAAGCAATGTCATCTCCTGAGGCTCCATACTGGAAGGAGGCTGTCAACAGTGAAATAGAATCCATTTTACAAAACCATACATGGGAACTAGTGGATCTACCCAAAGGATCAAAACCACTAGGGTATAAATGGATATTTAAGAAAAAATTGAAAGCTGGCGGCTCAATAGACAAGTATAAAGCGAGACTTGTAATAAAAGGATTTAGACAGAAGGAAGATCTAGATTACTTTGATACGTATTCACCAGTAACTAGAATAACATCGATTAGGATGCTTATTGCAATCGCATCCATATTAAATTTGGAAATACACCAAATGGATGTGAAAACTGCGTTTTTGAAGGGTGAACTAGAAGAAGAAATATATATGCAGCAACCTGAAGGGTTTCTAAGCCCAGGAAATGAAAATAAGGTATGCAAATTAGTAAAATCTCTTTATGGCCTTAAACAAGCTCCGAAACAATGGCATGAGAAATTTGATGAAACTATGTTATCAAATGGATTCAAAATAAATGAATCAGATAAATGCGTATATGTAAGATATACGGATATTGGATATGTCATTGTATGTCTTTATGTTGATGATTTGTTAATCCTAGGGAATAATAAGGCCATAATAAAATCTACGAAGGATATGTTATCCTCTAGATTCGATATGAAAGACCTAGGAGAGGCTGATGTAATCTTGGGTGTAAAAATTATAAAAACACCACAAGGATATGCATTATCTCAATCACATTATATTGCCAAATTACTTGAAAGGTTCAAGCAGTATAATATAACCATTGCAAAATCACCAGTGGATATGAACCAAAATTGGGTAAAGAACACCGGTGATGGAATATATCAGCTTAAATACTCTCGTATACTAGGAAGTATTATGTACGTTATGAATTGTACTAGGCTTGATATTGCATACGCTATAAGCAAGTTGAGTAGATATACCAGTAATCCTTCGGTAGTTGTTATCCATCTGATCGATCCAAATGAATATGGGTCGGTTTTAAGCATTTTTGAAGAAGGGGTCGGTTCTGTCATTGATAAAAGTGGGGCGGTCGTAGCACAAGAGTCCTGGTCGTCCCAAAGCTGGTCGCTTTCGGGTCGCTTCGAACACGAAGTTGTTTCGATCGTGCCAAAGAACTAAAAGCTTCTGGTCGTTTCGGAGGCCAATGATTACCGATCGCTCCAAATATTCAAGATAGTTGGTCGCTCTAAACATACCAAAGCTCTTGATCATCCCAAAAGCACAGAAGATTCTCGGTCGCATCAGAATATATAAAGAAAGTTGGTCTCTTTAGCGCTGGTCGCTCCAGAAGCCAAAGGTTCCTGGTCGCTCCAGACTACTAAAGAGATTTGGTCGATCCAAGATACTGAAGAGTTCCTGGTCGCACCAGAGTGCAGAAGATCTCTGGTCGCTCCAAATATACAAGGTATTCGGTCGTTTACTAGCTCTTGATCGCGCCAACAAGCTTCAAGGCTTTCTGGTCCGCTTCACATTCTAGACTCCTGATCGGTCCGCTCCGCATTCTAGCCTCCTGGTCAGTCCGCTCCGCATTCTAGCTTCCTGGTCAGCCAAAGCACTAGGAACGACCTGTGATGGCGTGACAGCTGGAGACAACTGGTGACAACTGGCAGTGACATTTCTGTAAATACCGAAAAAACCGACCAGACCCCTGCATACAAGATTTCAGCCATTTCTCCGCCTATAAATAGGACCCTACCTCCATCATTCGAAGGGGACTTTTCTGGAGGAACAAGGAGGTGCTGTCCAATTGCTTTCGGGATTTCTCCAAGCATTTCTCCATCTCTTCTCTATCAAATCTATGGAGCTTTGGAGCATGTGGAGCATAGCTTTCATGGAGGAACGTGCATAAGCATTCTATGCACTTCTTCATCTCTTCTTGATCATCTAAGGAGCTTTCATCTATAGCTTTCATGGAGGGATTAGCATAAAATACGTCAAGCTTTCATCCATTCTTTCAATCGGATGTAGAGATAAATGCATGTTAAAGAAGCTTGTATGAATGCATAATGGAGCAAATATTGTAATTTTGTGGCTACTAATGAAATCTAATCTTTAAAGTGGACGTAGACTCGTTTAAGAGTCGAACCACTATAAAATTCTTGTCTTCTTTCTTTATTTTGGTATTTTGATGCTTTTGAATGTTAGATATGGCCTCACACAACTCTAATGGTTTTCTAACGCCCCGCCTCTGAAAAGGTGACGTGCTTTCTAAGCATCTCGCCTCCGATTAGGTAACGTGTTTAGAAATTCCATTTTGGTTGTTATACCAATTTTCGGTATCAATAATTAGGCGCCCACCGTGGGGCCAGATCTACTTTCTGGCATCAAGTATACTGCAAAGATCTTGAGATCTTGAAGCTAAGCCTTAAAATAGCTCGCTCCAGTTTGCGATTTGGACCTTCTGACGGATTTTCTGCAAAGTTCAAATTGCTTTCTGAAATAATACCGCCAAAAGCAAATAAGGAAGCTAGAATTAGAATCTCTAACGGAGAAAATCAGGATGAAACCCCCGTGGCTAACCGATTTGAAGTGGGAGAGACATCTAATGGTGGTGTGAACGTCACAAGAGGCGAGCTTGATCAGGCTGTCGCTGGATTGACGCAACAGCTGGAGATAACTAACAAAGCCATGTTGACAAAACTTGATTCTCTCTTTGCTCTTCAGGCCGCTATGGCAAAGGTGGCTTCTAAGCCCATTCGTGCAGAGGATGCTGGTTCTTCTTCTTCTAGTCCAAATCGGGAAAAATCTTTTCAAGAAATCTCCGATCCAGATAAGGGAAAGCATGAGGTTTCGAAGCAAGCTGATCGGAACCGCACTGCAGGGATTACTTCTCATCAAGCGGCCAATTCTGCCAAAGGGGCACTTTCCAACCAAGAAAGACCAGGGCCCCTAAGTCTCAACCGCGATGGTTTGCTCAGGCAAGCCTCCGGTCAAGACAAAGGTGTCCGCCCCGCAGATAGCCTCCCTGAGAAGGAACGCCTCAAGAAAATGGTCCAACAGTTTATGAAGGAAAGCCAATCTCGAAACGATAGTGAGGCTGAATGGGAATTTGCACCGTCCAAAACCCCCCTCACTGAAAGGATTAAAAAGACAACTTTCCCACGCAAATTCAAACCTCCTTCAATCCAAGCTTATAACGGGACAGGCGACCCCAACGTGTTCTTGTTTCGATATGATCAGCACATGGATGGGGCACAAGCAACTGACGAACTTAAGTGCTTGTACTTCCCGGTGTATTTGGAAGGGGTTGCGTCATTATGGTTCACAAGGTTGCCTCCCCGATCTATTGATGACTTTGCCACATTGGCAAGATGCTTCCGAGACCAGTTCCGCCTCCAAACAACAAAGGTCAGAGATATCATGTCCCTCAACGAACTAGAACAAGCTCCTGGTGAAACGATAAGGTCTTTCTTGAATCGTTTTAATGCTGCTGCTGCAGAAGTAGGGACCCAAGAGCCAAGGCTAATTCTAATGGCCTTAAAGGGGGGCATTGATAAGCTGTCTGAATTCGGAAGGTGGCTAAAAAGAAAGAAACCTGAGACGCTAGAAAAATTTTATGACAAAGCCGAGGAATACATGTGTCTTGAAGACGATCCTATCTATTCCGTTGGCAATGTCAAAGCTAAGGTGGTCCCGGAAAGGAAGGAAGCTCCCAAAAAGAATAGTCAAGAAAATTTTGGGGAAGGTCAAAAGAGAGGAAGCAGTAATGATGCTAGAAATGATAAGGATTCCAAGAAACGGCGTTTCTTCAAGCCAACGGATTTTACTCCGTTGAATGATACAATCGAGCACATATATATGGCAACAAAAGATGCAGAGGGCTATCCGAGCCCGAAGCCAGTAAAGGTGTCCGAAGAAGCTGCAAACTCAGGGAGGTTCTGTCGATTTCACAATCGACCGGGACACGACACTAATGAATGTCGACACCTGAAAAACTTGATTGAAGAATTGATAAGGCAAAATCGTCTCCAGGAGTATGTAAAGCATTCATCAGATACCGAGCCTGCCCAGGGGCAGCAGGTCCATCCAAGTCAAGACAGAAGAACACCTGCGAATATTCCACGACCTGCTATCAATATAATCAGTGGTGGACCTCACCCTGCAGGGGATACTTGGGAGGATATGATCAGGTATACTAATGAACCAAGAAGCATTCTAAAAGGAGACGGTTTTGAGGTTTGCAATAATTCTCTTCGTCGAAAAATGCCTAAAACGTCCTGCGAAGATGTTATCTTCCGGGATCGGGATTCCGACGGAATATTGGTTCCAACTGTTGACCCAATGGTGATCACCATTGGCTTGGGTCCAGCAATAGTAAAGAAGGTGTTGATTGATAACGGAGCATCCGTGAACATCCTGTTTTACAGTACTTTCTCTAAAATGGGTCTATCCATGGACAATGTGCGAGCTAGCAAAGACAAAATACACGGGTTCACTGGCATACCAGCTCAGCCAATAGGTGTGATTGATCTCCTTGTAGAACTAGGAGAGGGAGAGAGGCAAGTCTCCATGATACAATCTTTTGTTATAATTGACTCACCTTCAGGGTACAATGCATTCTTGGGAAGGCCAGCACTAGCCGACTTCAGGATAGCTCTTGCTCCTTGGTGCTTGATGATGAAGTTCCCGACCGCAAATGGGGTGGGAGTTATCAAAGGGGATCCTCAGGAATCAAGAGAATGCTATATGGCAGAGCTGATTGAAGCTCGGAAACACGAAATCCGGAAGGATGCGGAGACTCCTCTCTGCATCCATGAAGCTCCTTTATAGCAATTAATGACCATCCCCTGCACTGGAACATATAACGACATGCAGGAAGATATGGACCCACAAAAAATCAGTGCAGGGGATGAAAAGGTAGCACCAGCTGAAGCTACCATTTCCATAGAGATCCATGATAGTGATACAGATAAGCTAATAAAGATAGGCTCCCAATTAGACCCTATGCTGCAAAAGGAATTGATTAGTTTTCTGAAAGCAAATTTGGATGTTTTCGCTTGGAATCACTTAGATATGTGCGGGATACCTCCAGACGTAATAGTGCATAAGCTGAATATTGACCCCAACGTGCGCCCGGTGAAGCAGAAAAGACGGATACAGGGCCCGGAAAGGTCTGAAGCTTTGAAAGATGAAGTGGATAGGCTATTGACGAATAATTTCATTCGAGAATCCACCTATCCTAATTGGGTGTCCAATCCGGTCCTTGTGAAAAAATCAAACGGCAAATGGCGAGTGTGTGTTGATTATTCTGACTTAAATAAGGCTTGCCCAAAAGATAGTTTCCCCCTACCTCGAATTGATCAACTTGTTGATGCAACGGCGGGGCATGAACTATTGTCTTTCATGGATGAATATTCTGGATACAATCAGATTATGATGCACGAGCCAGACCAGGATAGTACCAGTTTCATAACTGATCGTGGTTTATATTGTTACAAGGTAATGCCGTTTGGTTTGAAAAATGCAGGTGCCACCTACCAACGCTTGGTGAACGCGATGTTCAAAACTCAAATTGGAAAGACTATGGAGGTTTATGTTGACGACATGCTGGTAAAATCCAAAGAAGCAAAGAATCATATAGAGGATCTTGATGAAATGTTCCAAATCCTGAGGAGATACGGCATGAAGCTCAATCCACTTAAGTGCTCGTTCGGCGTAGCATCAGGAAAGTTTCTTGGTTTCATGGTAAATGCTCGGGGCATTGAAGCAAACCCAACACAAGTGATTGCTTTACGGGAAATGCAAGCTCCACGGACTAAGAAAGAACTCCAATGCTTAAAAGCCAAGGTAGCAGCATTAAGCCGCTTCATCTCAAGGGCAACAGACAGGTGCATTCCCCTATTTGATGCATTAAAAAAGGAAAAGAAAAGCTTCCAATGGACTCCTGAATGCCAGCAAGCATTTGAAGATTTCATCAAGCACATGGAATCCCCTCCGATGCTATCGAAGCCTAGGGATGGAGAAAGCTTGCTCTTGTACCTTGCAGTGTCATCCCATGCATTGAGCGCAACACTCGTTAGGGAGGAAGACAAAGTGCAGTGGCCAGTATACTACATTAGCAAAAGGTTTACCGGGGCGGAGATGAATTATCCAAGGATAGAAAAGCTTGCATATGCCTTGCTCATCGCATCACAAAAGCTCAGACCCTATTTCCAATCCCACTCTATTAAAGTCCTTACCGACCAACCCTTAAAACAGGTGTTGTTCCGTCCAGAAACTTCAGGGAGACTCCTGAAATGGAATATTGAACTCAGCCAATATGATATCACTTATTATCCTAGAAAAGCAATAAACGGGCAAGCTCTGGCCGACTTTATCGCTGAATTCACCGACAGGGGAGAGGAAATGGAGGAAACTAACAAATTGGCCGTTAGGTGGAAACTTTTTGTCGATGGCTCTAAGAATGAATATTGTGCTGGGGCAGGGATAGTATTCGAAACCCCAGAAGGACGATATGTATGCTGTGCTCTGCGATTTGAATTTCCCATCACCAACAACGAGGCCGAATATGAAGCATTACTTGGAGGATTGCGGGTTGCAAAAGAACTAAGCTTGAAAAGCCTACTAATATTCAGTGATTCACAGCTAATGGTTTCTCAAATCAAAGGTGAATTTCAGACTAAGATGGGAAGGCTTCCGACATATCTGCTTAAAGCCAAAGAACTTCTCGACAACTTGGAATATTATTCTATCTCTCATATTCCCCGCGGAGAAAATTGGAAGGCGGATTCCTTATCAAAGCTGGCTAGCACCGGAGATCCTCAAATCTTCGATCTAGTTCCTGTGGAAGTATTATCTAGTTCCAGCATTGAGGAATCCAATATAGACTGGGTTATGGAAGCAACCAACGAGCCCGACTCGTGGATGACCCCTATAAAAAACTATATACTTCACGGAACACTTCCTGAGAAACCAAAGGATCGCAGAAAACTGCTCCGAAAGTCTCGCCTATATCTCGTCCAAGACGGTCATTTATATAGGAGAGGATATTCAACGTAATTACTATGATGTGTGACAAAGGAGGAATCTAAAGCGATTTTGGCGGAGCTACATGAAGGAGATTGCGGAGGTCATGTTGGTGGACAGACTCTTGCCAAAAAGGTCCTTCGATACAGCTATTTTTGGCCCGATGTGAACTTCGACTCAATGACATTCACTAAGAAATGCGACCGGTGCCAGAAATTTGCAAAAATTCCAAGAGCTCCGTCAACTGAGTTGACACAGATGTTGAGTCCTTGGCTATTCGCTGTCTGGGGCATAGACTTGATTGGAGCATTACCTACCGCAAAATCGAGCTTCAAATATGCTATAGTGGCCGTGGATTACTTTACCAAATGGGCTGAAGCTGAACCATTGGCAACTATCACATCGAAGAAGGTAATCAACTTTGTGTTGAAAAATATCATATGCAGGTTTGGGGTTCCGCAGAAAATTATCACCGACAATGGCACACAATTCGAAAGTGATGAATTCAAGGATTTCTGCAACAAATATCATATTCAGAAAAGCTTTGCAGCAGTTGCCCACCCGCAGGCCAACGGGCAAGTTGAGGCAGTAAACAAAATCCTGAAATCCACCATTAAAAAGCGTCTCGAGAAAGCTAAGGGCAACTGGATTGAAGAATTGCCACTTGCCCTATGGGCTTATCGTACGACTCATAAAACTGCAACTGGGCATACTCCGTTCTCCTTGGCATACGGTTCAGAAGCAATGATACCTGTGGAGTTAGAGGTTCCAACTCACCGCAGAATTCATTTTAACCAAGAAGAGAATGAAAAGCTGCAACTTGAGGCTCTTGATTTACTCGAGGAGAAAAGGACCGAATCAGAACTTAGAATGGTCGCCCATCAGAGAAGAATTGCTCGACACTTCAATCAAAAGGTCAGGCATAGAACATTAGAAATGGGAGACCTGGTGTTAAAGAAAATCATGACCGCAACAGGAGTCTTTGGCCCCAATTGGGAAGGTCCATTTGTCATCAACCAAAAGCTCCTCGACGGTACCTTTAAGCTCAAAACTAAAGATGGAGTAGAACTCCCAAGGACCTGGAATAGTGATCACCTTCGTCGCTATTTCAAATAATTTTCTAACTCATGTACTTTTGTATTTTTCTATAGTAAATACTTTGTATGAAATTACATGAATATAAATCCAGCAACACTTCTGACTCTGTCAAAGCTTCATATTCGCATGCCTTTGATCATATATCCAAAAGATGCATAGCTATGGTTACAGGACACAATACCTCCGTCATCCTGTTTTCCGGCATAAAACTCGCCATAGCTTTACTGAAGAAATATGGTCCAAAAGCAGGCGCAATCTTAACCCAAACCCTCTCCGAGGATTCTCCGTCGAATAATAAACTGAGTCTTCTCCAGGGGTGCTCGGTCAAATAACCCAAAGTCAGACAAAATCTGATCGCGTTATAACCGAGTTTCTTAACCCAAACCCTCTCCGAGGATTCTCAGTCGAATAATAAACTGAGTCTTCTCCAGGGGTGCTCGGTCAAATAACCCAAAGTCAGACAAAACCTGATCGCGTTATAACCGAGTTTCTTAACCCAAACCCTCTCCGAGGATTTCAATCGAATAATAAACTGAGTCTTCTCCAGGGGTGCTCGGTCAAATAACCCAAAGTCAGACAAAATCTGATCGAGTTATAACCGAGTTTCTTAACCCAAACCCTCTCCGAGGATTCTCAGTCGAATAATAAACTGAATCTTCTCCAGGGGTGCTCAATCAAATAACCCAAAGTCAGACAAAATCTGATCGCGTTATAACCGAGTTTCTTAACCCAAACCCTCTCCGAGGATTCTCAGTCGAATAATAAACTGAGTCTTCTCCAGGGGTGCTCGGTCAAATAACCCAAAGTCAGACAAAATCTGATCGCGTTATAACCGAGTTTCTTAACCCAAACCCTCTCCGAGGATTCTCAGTCGAATAATAAACTGAGTCTTCTCCAGGGTGCTCGATCAAATAACCCAAAGTCAGACAAAATCTGATCGCGTTATAACCGAGTTTCTTAACCCAAACCCTCTCCGAGGATTCTCAGTCGAATAATAAACTGAGTCTTCTCCAGGGGTGCTCGGTCAAATAACCCAAAGTCAGACAAAATCTGATCGCGTTATAACCGAGTTTCTTAACCCAAACCCTCTCCGAGGATTCTCAGTCGAATAATAAACTGAGTCTTCTCCAGGGGTGCTCGGTCAAATAACCCAAAGTCAGACAAAATCTGATCGCGTTATAACCGAGTTTCTTAACCCAAACCCTCTCTGAGGATTCTCAGTCGAATAATAAACTGAGTCTTCTCCAGGGGTGCTCGGTCAAATAACCCAAAGTCAGACAAAATCTGATCGCGTTATAACCGAGTTTCTTAACCCAAACCCTCTCCGAGGATTTTCAGTCAAACAATAAACTGAGTCTTCTCCAGGAGTGCTCAGTCAATAAATCAAAGTCAGATAATACTTGACTACGATATTACTGAGTCTTCAACTTAAGACACCTTCAAGAAGCTCTTCCTCACCTCTCAGATATCTAATACATTCAGATACAAAGGATAGGAGATTATGGGTAACACATGCGAAGGTCGTATGAAGAATGAAAAAGCTCCAAATGTCACAATGCAATGACATACGCTTTCTAAATTCTGATCACAGCTTAAAAACATCCAAATCTCAAATCCATTTTCAATGTGTTAAAGTTGAAATATCCCATTGGTGCGGGGGCATATAGCAAAACAGCTCCTTGATTTCTCACATACCAAAAGATCATCACAACAATATGTATGAGAAAAACCCATGAACAAGCAAAACGGGTAAAATGTGATGTGCAAGCATGGTGTACAAACCAGAATATGCAGAAAGTGTAACAACAAGGTTCAAGATACAAGAGCACAGAGCATTGCCATATCTCATTCAAACACAGAAAGTCAACCTACATCACAGTCATAGAGATCGTAGTGTATCAACACAAGATAAACATAGAAGTTAAATGCGAGGACCGGGACTCGCTTAATACAACCGGTCTAGACATAAAATCCACCAAGCCAAAAGTCGTCAAGAGGGAACAAGCTACGCCTTTGGGTTCTTCCTGGGCCGTCCTACCTTCCTTTTCGCCGGGGCAGACCCAGATGTGGAAGCTTCACCAACCGATCCCCTTTTTGAAGGTCCCACCAATTCAATGTTCCCCATTGGAAGGGCAGCAACAAGAACATCTCGGTTCCTCAAAGCACGGATCAGCTTGACCTTATCAGCCTCCAGAGCAACAATACGATCAAGGCTTTCCCGATGAAGTCTTTGAATATCTTCAGCCAAACCATGCCAATCATGAATTTTCCTCGCAGTATGGTCTTTGAGCAAATCCATTTGCTTCTCAAACTGGCACAAGGCGTCGTCCATGCGCCCCATCAGCCTGGTTTTTGCCACCATAATATCACAGGATGTCATCTGCCGATCACTATGAGATATCTCATAGTTGGAAGAAACCCCATATAAATCCCAATCAGGGAGCCGTTTAGCCAGTTTGGAATTGCAAGTCCTCAGTGCATAAGAAGGCCTGTTTATAATTGATTGAATTTCTGAATAGGTGGGGCCGACGAGCACAGGAGAAGTCACTGAGGGCTGGCCAGTATTCTCTTCATCCAGATTAAAACGTCTTTTCATCTTGTTAGGTGTTAAATCCATCCTGTGTAAAAAAGAAAACATTGTTCGTATATTTAAAGTTAATAAATGAACATCAAACAAGTACATTGAGGAAACAAAGTGCAGGCAGGGTCGGTCATGGCAGGCTAGAGATTTGATCGGTCCAAGACTGGTCAGGCCTTGATCGCTTAAAACGGATAAAGCATCTGGTCACTTAAAGCTGGTCAGGCCCTGGTCGCTCAAAATTAGCGAAATTCTGATCGTCCAAAGCTAACCCCAATCCTAGTCGGTCTAGTAACGATCAATTCCTGATCGACCAAAGAACCAATTCAGCCCTGGATGATTCTAAGTCATACAAGACTTGGTCGTTGTTAAATTGGTCATAACTTGGGTCGGTAATCAAGCTGATTGGTCCGCACAAAATGGTTGGCTGAACCGGAAATTGACCAATAAGGCCATGAAAAATCATCCAAGATTGACACGGCACAAGATCAACCAGGTAGGTTGTATCTTAGAAACTAGATATGACACAAAAGGCATTATATCGCAGAATGATGGATTAAAAAAGAAATCAAGTATGCGCGTGCCATTCAAGCATTTACATTGTGATTATCATCATAATAAGAAAGAACTGCAAAGATTGGCTTCTACCTTACTGTTAAGCATTCCAATATGCAAAGAGTGTCGAATTCAAGGATTTTACAATCAAGTTGCAATCATACATCAAAACTAATCCAGATACGGTTTAACCCCGAAAAATCCATCCAAATTCAAAGGATGGCGTCGATCATTCTCAAATTAACAAAGAGATGATTCTAGAAGGAAAATCAAAACATGCATCACAAAACGATTTCATACGCATCAGTCAGTCAAGCGTTTGCACAAACAAGTCGCAAACGCTGCATAGAGATTGCTCCAAACTCAAAGTCAATGTTAGAATGCATACAATGTACCAGAGATTTGGAAGAATGGTTCAGGTTGGTAAAGCAGCAGCTTGAATCGGGAAGGAAGTAAGCTAAAGATCGAGCAATTTGTTTTTTAAATAAGGGGAAGCTACCATTAATGAAGACCTTTACCGAGAAGAAGTGAAGAAGGAAATGACGGGTCAAGTTAATTATATAAATTTAATTTGGTCTCTCCGGATTTTTTGGGAATTGTCTCCTCGCCTCCCAGAATTTGGCTTTTTCGTGCGCTCCAAAACTGGAGAAAAGACCGACCTCTACTTGCCATATTTAAAACCGACCCCTTAAGCTAATTTTAGAACCGACCCATGAGAACTGCGACCGAGACCGACCCTTAATTAAAGCAGATCGATCCACTAATGTTTCGAAGCCCACAGTTTTTATTAAAACTATGAAACTTCGAGGGGCAAAATGTTATCCATCTGATCGATCCAAATGAATATGGGTCGGTTTTAAGCATTTTTGAAGAAAGGGTCGGTTCTGTCATTGATAAAAGGGGGGCGGTCGTAGCACAAGAGTCCTGGTCGTCCCAAAGCTGGTCGCTTTCAGGTCGCTTCGAACACGAAGTTGTTTCGATCGTGCCAAAGAACTAAAAGCTTCTGGTCGTTCCGGAGGCCAATGATTACCGATCGCTCCAAATATTCAAGATAGTTGGTCGCTCTAAACATACCAAAGCTCTTTATCATCCCAAAAGCACAGAAGATTCTCGGTCGCATCAGAATATATAAAGAAAGTTGGTCTCTCTAGCGCTGGTCGCTCCAGAAGCCAAAGGTTCCTGGTCGCTCCAGACTACTAAAGAGATTTGGTCGATCCAAGATACTGAAGAGTTCCTGGTCGCACCAGAGTGCAGAAGATCTTTGGTCGCTCCAAATATACAAGGTATCCGGTCGTTTACTAGCTCTTGATCGCGCCAACAAGCTTCAAGGCTTTCTGGTCCGCTCCACATTCTAGACTCCTGATCGGTCCGCTCCGCATTCTAGCCTCCTGGTCAGTCCGCTCCGCATTCTAGCTTCCTGGTCAGCCAAAGCACTAGGAACGACCTGTGATGGCGTGACAGCTGGAGGCAACTGGTGACAACTGGCAGTGGCATTTCTGTAAATACCGAAAAAACCGACCAGACCCCTGCATACAAGATTTTAGCCATTTCTCCGCCTATAAATAGGACCCTACCTCCATCATTCGAAGGGGACTTTTCTGGAGGAACAAGGGGGTGCTGTCCAATTGCTTTCGGGATTTCTCCAAGCATTTCTCCATCTCTTCTCTATCAAATCTATGGAGCTTTGGAACATGTGGAGCATAGCTTTCATGGAGGAACGAGCATAAGCATTCTATGCACTTCTTCATCTCTTCTTGATCATCTAAGGAGCTTTCATCTATAGCTTTCATGGAGGGATTAGCATAAAATACGTCAAGCTTTCATCCATTCTTTCAATCGGATGTAGAGATAAATGCATGTTAAAGAAGCTTGTATGAATGCATAATGGAGCAAATATTGTAATTTTGTGGCTACTAATGAAATCTAATCTTTAAAGTGGACGTAGACTCGATTAAGAGTCGAACCACTATAAAATTCTTGTCTTCTTTCTTTATTTTGGTATTTTGATGCTTTTGAATATTAGATATGGCCTCACACAACTCTAATGGTTTTCTAATGCCCCGCCTCTGAAAAGGTGACGTGCTTTCTAAGCATCTCGCCTCCGATTAGGTAACGTGTTTAGAAATTCCATTTTGGTTGTTATACCAATTTTCGGTATCAACAGTAGTAGAAGGATATAGTGATGCCAATTGGATAACTGGCTCAAATGACACAAAATCCACAAGTGGATATGTGTTTACATTAGGAAATGGAGCAATCTCATGGAAATCATCCAAACAGACTTGCATAGCAAGGTCGACAATGGAATCGGAGTTCATTGCTCTAGATAAAGCCGCAGAAGAAGCAGATTGGCTTAGGAGTTTCTTGGAAGATATTCCAAATTGGGAAAAACCTGTACCTCCAATATGTATACATTGTGATAGTCAATCTGCTATAGGAAGGGCAAATAGTATGTTGTATAATGGTAAGTCTCGACATATTCGTCGTAGACATAAAACCATAAGACAACTTCTCTCTAATGGAGTTATCACTATAGACTATGTAAGGTCAAAGGATAACATAGCGGATCCACTAACAAAAGGCTTGCCAAGAGAGAAAGTTCAAACCTTATTGATGGGAATGGGCTTAAGACCTATGAACTAAAAGTTTTCTAAAACAGAAACCCCACCTAGTTGACTGGAGATCCCAATATCTAGGTTCAAAGGGACAACTAAGTTTAAGATTAACTTGGCGGCACTGTTAAATACAAACCATTCCTATGATAAGTCACTGCACAACCCGTCGGAGAATAGGATAAGCTTGGCTTTTAATGATGTCTATACTGTGGTGTTATAAAGAACCAAGTGGGGTATCACGGGATACTCTTTATAGAATCACCTATATGAGTGCGAATGCGCCGCTTCAAGAAGAATTATAAGGTCAAATTCTTCAAGCACTCATGAAACTAAGGCGGTGTTCATGGCAAAAACGAACACAAACAGAGAACCAAGGAGTTAAAGAGCATTTATCATGTGTTATCTTTATAGACTTACACAAACGACTTACAGTTCAAAGACAGTCTAGTCTACTGATTCGTCAGTTAGTTATAACGATAAAACACTAGGAAAAGTTCAAGGCCTCTGTGCTACTTTTACCGATATGATAAATGTTACACAAAGTTTCAGAATAGATTATACAACCACTCATTCATGTGGGAGATTGTTGGAAATGAATAAGTGGATGTGGCAAAGTCACTAAGTCCCACATTGGGAAAAATTGTGCCTTAATCCACTACATATACAAAAGCTTGATATGTTATATCAAAAAAGAGGAAGAGAGAGAGGCAATGGAATAGCATGCACATATTTAATATTAAATTAAATAGGTCAAAGAATAGGGCCTTGGGGCTCTTGGGGTCTCGTGATCGTATAGGGCCTCCGGAAGCCGCCAGGCCTGCTTGCGCTGTTCAAACGGCTGTTTTTTTTAAATCCGGCCGCGTAAATACCAACGGAACTAACTGTTGGTAAAGGGTCACAACCTTTCCAACAGTCGTTGCCGTTGCAATTCGAACAGTGGCACCCTTTCGCGAATAAAAACCTCTTCACAGCCTATATAAGGGCTAGCGAAAAATCAAATCATTATCGATTTTCTTGCTTTTGCCCTCTTCTTCCTCATACTCTCTGATTCTGTACATACAACTCTCTTGAGTTCGCCGTTGCTTCGACTGCTGCACTGCACGTCGAAGTTGATCCGTTTTATCTTGGAAATCGATTTGCATCACAGCCCTCCAGTGCTACCAACAGGCGCAAATACGATTTAAAGAAACAGTCGATTTGGACTGGACTCGGATTACTACATATTTTCTGATCAACTGCGACGGTATTCTTTCCTCCCTTTTAATCTCTATTGCATTCATATTGCAAAGTTTTCAGATTATTTTTATATAATCTGCAGATTACTGTACCGACACAGTTTTCACTGTCGTTGGTGATAACAAATATCCCAAATCTCAACCTGAGAAGGTTCTTCACTAGCAAGAGCCATCAAATTTTGTTTAATGCTTTTTTGAGTTATTGCATAATTGTATTCGTGAAAATCTTTTGGAAAGTATTCATATTTGCTGACATTCATACATATTATGTGAGATTGATTCTGAAGAATCAATTTTATTTTATGCACGGTGTATAATTATACAAACTTAGCTCACTCAAAAAATCACCGCCAAATGGATGGAATTTTAAGAAGTATAGATTAAATCAAATAAAACTTATAATTATGTTTATTATTATAAACTCATAAACTAAAACATTATGGCAAATCATTGTGAAAAAATAACCAATACAAATTCAAAACATGTATTGTGATATACTTTTGTAAACATAAAAGGTCAACACCATTCAAATATATTTTCAAATTCTTTCCAACTTATCGCTTGATTATGGTATGATGTTTTACTGGAGTGATTGGAATTCCAGCTCTTTTGTTTGGTGTGTCCTTTTCGAACTTTTACTGCAGAGCATAGTTTAGTTCGTGCTTAAATTGTACTTCATGTGTGGAAAAAGACTAGCTGTTTATTTGGATTAGTTTAATTGCTTCTTTTGGGTGGCTGTTATTCGTCATGCTCGACCTTACATAATGCTTAAAATACTTTATACTTATTATCCTCTCTTACAGAGTGGCTGCATACTAACATAATATTTGGCTTAATGCACATTAATGTATTGCCGCTCCAATGCTAATTAACAATTAATACACACTCCCGCCTAACAACTTAAACTTTGTCAATTAAAATTATGCTTCTATCTTCGTTAAAATTTAAGGCTCTGTTTGTTTAAATGCTGAATTTTGAATTTTGAATGTTGATTACTTAATATTGAATTCTAAATTATTATTTATTTGTTTGTTTGCATTCGACATTTAGAAGAAAAAAAAAATATTCAGCAAAAAATAAACAAAAATGTTTTGAATTATTTTATCGGATTTGATAGTTTTATTCAGAACACGAGCATAAAATAAACAATTGAAGAATTTTGATTTGTAATTCTGAACTTGCATTTGGAAAATTTAATAAAAAAACAAACCCAGCCTAAAGCGTGTGCAGGCACGGCACCGGTCACAAAAGTCAGCACTAACGTAGACAGAAGACGACAGACTTGCTGACTAATTATTAGTAATTACTACCTAATAATAAAGTAAACTTTGTGCCCAAGCTTCAAATCCTTCGTTCGCAAGGTCCACAGAAGTACAATAGGAGTTTATTGACCTATTTTAATTGGGGTCAACATGATAACACTAACGGTGTTAGTAGTATGAGGCCATAATTACCCTTTGAATTGCTCTTATTAAATCTCAGTCCCACACCATTAACACCGTTACTGATGTTATGGTAACCCGAGTTAAATAGGGTCAACAAACTAGCTCTCTACAAAAGTGGACATGGAACGGTCACCATCTCGAAAGGAAGCTTGAAAGTTGTAAATAGAATAATACTTATTGTTAATAAATATTAAATATTAAATATTAAATAATCAGGGGCATGGTTGAAAGGAAGGTCATACGACATCGGACAAAAAGCTGAAAATAAAAAGTATAATAAGCGAATAGAGTTAAAGTAAATAAAATATGTCTGACGTTGAAAGCGCACAAAATAATATATTCAATTGAGGTGTACCAGTCCAACTTTTCATGGTGCAGTGCAGCCTGTGACGTGGATTAATTTGATCACGGGTAACGAAGAAAATGGCAGTCTGGTCTTGAAGGTTTTCCCGGTTGATAATGGTAGGATCAGAGCCAATTAGAACAAACGGTTAAGCCTTGGAAGTGAGTGACCAATTCATTTTTTTTTTTTGGTGTGTTTGAGGATAACCATTGCGGGATATTTCAGCGGAGTACTGTGACATAATATTTTAATTAGCGAAAAATACGTTCGCATGTTAAAACGACCATCTAAGATGGGTATTTCAACGGGATGTTAATAAATTTAAATAATTATAAGTTGCTCTAATTCAGTTCAAACCAACTCCATTGTACAGAGCATTTCGATACGATTACAACGCAAAAAATCGCATATCAAACGGATTTTCTTTGCACAAGTTATTAATTTTTAAAATTTATAAAATCCTAAATTTATTAATTAACTTAATTAACTAAGTTAAACAAATCAAAACAGGGCAATTAAGATCCTAACACACCACAGTCGCTGCGTTTGCAAAATGGGGCATTTTGCCCATTTAGTATCGGACGCATCAAACGCGCTCCGAGCGCGTTTGATACTAAACTGCCATGTTAAAACTCTCGTAGAGACCCTTATTGTTATTACAGCTACCAATGCTAAGCGTAACGAAGGCAATGATGGTTAGCTAGCATTATGAAGAAAACACGAAATTGAAGCTCTTGAGTACGGATGGAGAATAAGGGGCTTCGGTGGCAACATAGACATCTATTTTAACAAGAGCGGCGTGATGGTAGAGAAGAATGAACAAATTAGGAAACTCATCCAATGTCATGACGAATTGTAACAGCCTATAAGTAATTGACAATATGTACTTAATTTTTGCATCCATACATTGTTGGAGAATTGATAGGTAGGAACAGGAAAGAGAGATTGAAAGGGTTGTGTCATGAATGATGCTAATAACTTGAAAGCAAAATTAATTTGACTATGATGCAATCGATAATTATAGTCCGCTCCTTAGGATTCAACACAATCATCGGTTTAATTTATGCACTGAAAATTGAAGATTTGTAGAAAATACTAACGAAAATTTTAGGTATGTTGAGAGAAAATTCTAATTTTGTAGAAAATTGAATAAACAAAAGCAAAGAGAAGAAAATGAATTTTTATAGAGGTTTCTAGCTTTCATTTTGAAGAGAAATCAAAAATAAAAAAAAGAACATAATAAATTTCTTCTATCAATTAATCTCAATAAATAAATTTTCATAAAAACGGGTTGTCATTGATATAGAATGCAAGAGGACAAAGAATCCTGAAAAGTTGTTTTTTATTTTAATTATCCAACATATGTATCCGATTAGAGTATGTATTTGGTTAATTTTTGCATTCATATCTACTCAATTCGGTTATGCATTCAATAGCTTTTGCATTCATATGCAATCAATTAGATTATGATCATGTTAGATTTTGCATTCAACATATCTTGGTTACAACTTGGTTTATATATGCAGTGCAACTATATATACCAAATTATCTCGTGACATGGATTTTAATTTGTAGTCCCATTTACATAGGGTGTAGGAAGCGGGAAGTGCAGCGTCATGGGATGCAATGATGGAAAAAACGATCATTTTGGCTTGCACTTGAGGAAGACGTCCTTGTGAGTTGTGACTAACTTATGTGCTTTGTTGTCCTAGGAGCCTTTTTTCACAAGTTTATCGTTTTTATGCAAATCAACTTTTGGCAAAATAAAAATAGATATAAGACTAATTTTTAAAAAAATTAAGCCAAATGGGACTTTTTTTTTGAAAGATAGTTGAGGAAAGGTGTTAATTATAACTATTATTTTGTGCTTATCATGCAGTTTGTACACCAAAAACTGAGTATTATTCTAGTTGTAACTAGCATTCTATGCATTGTAAGTATTGAATAAAATGCTAGTTATAACTTATATTGTAACTAACTTTGTGCGTAGTACAAAATTTAAATATAATGCTAGTTATAACTAGAATTATGTCTTTTAAGTCTAAGACATTTTCCACGGTTTGTTCTTTTGCCATCAAAAGAGTTTAGCTAGGGCTGTTATGGTAATGGTTACCATTACCATTTGGCAAATACCGTTACTGTACCGCTTTTACTGGTAAGCCAGAATTGCTTACCGTTACTGATCGACTGGTATACCGATAATCTGGTAACCGTTAGACTGGTAATGGTAAATTACTGTTTGTCCATCAAAATTTATATCTCGACATGTTTTTTGTACATAGTGCATATTTATTATACTATATGCAGTGTTAGTTTATCATAAAACATAAACAAAAAGAAAATAAGTGTACCTGGGGTTATTTTACCTGATTATTGAACAAAATATAATCATTTATTTGGTTCTAAATACATGTAATAAAGCATATCAGATGAATATACATATGTTTTAAATTAACTGGTAAAATTACCGTTACCGCTGATATTGAAGAAATATTACCAATAATTTACCCTTAAAAATGGTAAATTTACCGTTATCATACTGTTTTAACTGATATACCGATTTTAATCAAAAATGGTTACCGATCGACTAGTAATGGTATGGTAATGGTAAATTTACCGTTACCGTAACAGCCCTGGTATTAGCTCAAGTGGGAAGAACTGTTCTAGAGATCTTGTGTTTGATACCTGGAGTTACAATAGTGCATGTCGTATTTAAATTAGGTAATCCTCTTGTTATCAAATTTTGTCCTCTCCCCTCCCTTTTCGAAACTCCTTTAAAATATAACTAAATTAGTAATCATTTATTGGGTTACCACTCATAATGGTGTGTTTTTTTCAAAGTAATTTTTTTAAACTTTTTTATGAGGAAAATACTCGCACCAATGATTAATTTACGAGAAAACAATATTTAGATTTACAAAATTCCATAAATTTTCATTTCATTAATTTTTTTTAATATTAGTTTATTAAATTAATTTTAAAAAACTCAAATAAATTAAAATTTTATGGTAATATTATAGCAAAAAAAAAATGCTAATATTCAAATAATCCTTGCTCTTTTAATTTTCATTTCATACCACTGGTACATTACATGTTGTCCTTTCTTTTAGCTTTGGGTGCGTTCGCAGTTAAAAAATGGCACGTTCAAGTTTTCGGTGGCGTTTGACGCGTCCGACGCGTCGAACGCCAACAGCTTTTACCCCTTCCAGAATCCACGATTCTCGAACGTTGGAAAATTAACCGTTGGCGTCGTCGTCTACCTACCATCTTGAGTCAATCGCAGTACGCATGCGGAAAGGTAGAGAACTCCCAACAGACCATATACTTGCTATCTAGTTATGGGTGAGGCTGGACAATAGGAAAGTGGGGGCATAGGTGGCAGGAGTATAGTTCTCGTGCTTGTATTTCTTGGATTTCCTTTCATTAGTTGAGGGAGGGGTCACGTGGGACCATAACCACTGGTAGAAAAACATAACTTAGCATCTGCATCGATAGATATCTGAAAGCTCCCGACCGAGTTCCGTGTTTCTAGAATATCCCTGCCACGGGACTCAGGTCGCACATTTCAGGACATGTGCATCTAGACAGCGATAAACGATTCGCGACACATACGTGGGGAAAGTCTAGGAACATATACCACTCTAGGTAGTGTGTCTTAGATTAGGGGCATCGTTCGACAGGTAGCATAATCCCTAATGGACCTAGGTGGCATAAATCCTGAATCCGAGAAGTATTAGACAAGTCGCATCAACCCTAGTTGAATCTAGGAAACGCTCGATAGAAAACCCAAGATTAAATCTAGGTAATAAATAATAGATGTACACCTAAAGGCAACCGCAATTACAGGGATTGGGATCACGTTATCATCTTTATACAGATTACTAGTTGGGATACTAGTTAGGTGGTGCAGAGATTAGTATGGGGTGCGATAGTAATTTCGATTCTAAACCGCTTTTCCTTAGTTTATGGTATTTTCCCATTTTCAGTTTATGCTTGTCATGTCCTTTTCCTTATTCATATACCGAAACACCACTAGACTTACCAGGCTTTATGTCTGACTCTATGTTTTCTTTCGTCTTCTTTTCTTCCGTTCCCCCCCAGGTAGTCAGGGAGGGAATAGCTCAGATTTGTATGGACCTGTTACTCTTTCCAAGCTTGAAGACTCTTTAATGTGCTGCTTTGGACTCTCTTTTCCACCGTTATGGCTGGTTAATGTTTTATTGGGGAATATCATTGTATATTTATGATTCTTTATTTTGTTAAATAAGATAGATACTTTGTTGTTGGAAAACAATCTTTGTACAAGCTGTTATAAATGAAATAAAGTTTTATTCACTTTTCCGCTGCTTTATTTATCTGTCTTGTAATTTATCTGCATCTTTTACCTATAATACTTCACAGAACTTAGTGCATTCCCTTTGTGAGTGACACTAACGGATGTGGGGTGTTACAAGTCATGTTGAGCTGGCTTGTCGAAAATCGATAAATTTATCTCTAATACAGATCTCTTAAACAATGAGTAATGATCTAAATAAGTTTGCTTGAGTTTAAATTTTTTTTTTAAAGGAATTATTAACATATTTTTAAAGTAAAAAATACTATAACACAGAATTTCAAGCAAGAAGAGGACCACGTAATTCCCTTGGACGAAGATAGGTATCGCTTTGGCCAATGTTATAAAATATTTAACACCTCAACTGAAGATTGCATTACGAGAAAGCCGCTACGTGAATCAGTAAATGCATGCATCTGTATTTACAAAGATTCACGTTACAGATATGATTGACAGTGCATTAAAAATAAACCCGAAAAAAGTCCTTTGACTCACATAACTAGAATTGTGTTCGCGGGCCAAATATTTCTTGAAAGCTGCATCCCACGTTGTCGTATTTTATTGAAGGGCGAGCGTTTGTTTGGCCATAACACATGGCGTGCATAAAAACATGACCTTCTTTAATTGCAACTTGGATGCCTTTTTGGTTATATTATCATTCGTTGGCATCTGGTCTTTTTTCCTGAACAAACGTAGAAGATTCATAACTAAACGTGCGTTTGCAGAGCATTTAAGCAAACATTTTAACAGATTTATAAGTTAAATGGTGTCTTCATTTGCGTCTTCAAACAGATCATTTAACTAGAGTATTTTAGTTTGTGATTATTGATTTGATTGTTTTATAATCAATTAATTATTTGTTTTATTGTGCAGCTTACGTTTCATCGATATAAAACAACAACATAGAATTTGAAATACATGCATATTAATTAATACATTAACAAATACAATGATAAAACGCATAAATAATTAATGCCGCAATAGAGTTTTGTGACAATGCTACTTGTTCCCACTACCATTGTGAAGCAGAAAGGATTCACAGCTTGTAGAAACACATTCGAGATTTGTCATATATGACGACCTTTGCTTAGCATCATCGTCGTTAAACGTATTGAATAAATATATGTTATACGTGATAATGTGTAAGGCTTTCATATTCGTATCCCTTCGAGCCACTTCCAACTAAGGCTTACATATTCGTATCGAATTTTGGTATCATCTTCCAACTCTAGAAAAACGTTCTATGTCTACACATTGAATTCCTGCCCCTCTGGGTTATATTTTTCAGCAGTGCTGTCGTGTATCCCTTTCTTGTTCGCACATCATTTGGCATAAGAGGGTACAATAATTTTCAATGGAGAATGGGTACATTTCGAAGACCAATAGTGTTTTTGACAGTTTAATATTTTAAATTGAAAAAAAAAATCAAAAGAATTTATAAATTAATGGGGAAAAACACAACTTTTTGGTTTAAACACATATACCTAAATCATGCGTTGAGTCGCTAGAGAAAAAATTGAATTGTATGGTAGGAAAATGGAGTGGAGATGAAAGATTGGAGGAGTAGTGAAAAGGGAAGAGGATTATGGGGGATTTATGGTCATTTCAAGAATGAGTCGTTAGCACCAGACACGTTCGATGCTAACAACTCATTTTTACTTGTTGAGAAACTGACCAAAATGCCCAGATTTCATAACAGATGCGTCCGTATTCCAAATTTTTGAACAAGCCCAGTTTAAGTATTGAGAATCTGACTAAAATGGCCAGATTTCATAATGGATGCGTCTGTATTCCCGATTTTTAACAATTCGGAAGCATCTGTTATTTTTGGACAATGCCCAATATTCCCTATTTTGCGAGGTCTGGTGTTCCCCCCAACCAAAATATTGTCCAACCTCCTCAATCAACTGTTTAAGTAGGGATATAATTGGGTCCGAATAAGTATACCATGTTATTGCAATTTAATGGGAAAAAGAAAAATGCAGAGAAGAAATTATGAAAAGTAAGGGACTATGATTTATAATGGTATCGCTATGTCTTCGTTTACTTGGAATAATTTTTAATATTTTTTTATACTAAACCCAAAGTAAATGCAATAAAATTTGTGAAATACTCAAATCTGAATAGATAAATGAATGACTTGGTCATCCGCCAAATATTCCTCTATTTTCACTCAACGTTGAATTTTTATTGAACTATTTCCATCTAACGTTACATTTTCAAAATGCTTTATTTCCGCAAAGTCAGTGTATCATGTCTTTTCAATAGCTATAAATCTTGTAGAAATACAACCAACAAAAATCGTTTAGGTCGCTCTTTACGAAGAATCGCTCTGCATTGATTCATTCCTTTTTTCAGTTTATAAAATTATTAATTTGTGGATTGGTACTGATCCATATATAGATCAATACCAATCGACACATAATTTATATAATAGACACTTTGGGGAAAAAAATTCACCAATGACTCACTTTGCCATCAACTTCTCTTCTCCCAACAACCGTAATTTTGAGCTAGGGTTTCAAGAGCCTTTGATTTCCAGCATTCAGTACTTTCAATTTCTTCAACTTATCATCTAAGGTGGATCCCTGTTACTTCTATGTCATATTCATCTAACTTTGCAGCCACCTAATTCATCATTATAGTTGTTGCCAACATACCTTTTAGTATGTCGTTTTTCATCTCTAATCGATTTTAGGTTATGTTGAGGTGATGGAGAGGGAGGACAAACATATCTTGAGTGTGATGAAAAAGGATTGATTTAAAATTCAAATAGACTTTGTAAACACTGGGATAATCTGGTGGATTTCACATATCTGATATGGAGATTTTACTAAATTTGATTGTCGATATGTTCAGAAAACTCATTCGATCAATGCTCACCTTCACTGGTGGAAGAGTATTTGTTCTTAAGAAAATTGCACCATCACTTTAAGAAATACCAATATTTTTTTTATAAAATATATATATAACAAAAAAGGAATGTAGCCATTCTTCAATGGCTCACAAAAATAGATCTGTAGAAATGGCTACAGGATTTGTGCACACACAAAATAATAATACAGCACGACAAATTTAGTACTCGAAACACAAATACAAACGAAGAACAACAATGAAGCAGACGACCAACAAAGCCAATAGCCGATGCTAATCGGTAAGCCGACCGCCAAGTCGAGTATGCCGCAAAAGCAACGTCGTCTAAGAGACAAGGGAGAGGATCCGGGAAAAGGACAAGCTAGTCCATAGAGTCAGAAGATGAGTGCAATCCATACCGTCTGAAAGCTCCAGCTCCAAAACAGCTACTCCAGGAAATAACATACCCAAAGACTGGCGATCCTATAAGAACCTGTAAAATCAGGCATTGTAGTACTAGCAAACAACATCGGATCTAAAAGGGGGAGGCGAGGCGCGAGGAGAGGACAGTAGGACGAATGTCGTTAACCTAATAGTGGCAGGTTCAGCCAATCCCCTCCCGAGGGGTAGCTGGTACTAATGTTGTTAACGTTATTTTTTGTCAACACCCGGATTAAGTTGTATGGGACATAGGTTCAAGTAATTTGATGCATTCATGATCTTGGGTTGCTGGAGGACATCTGAAAGTCAACATTATGAGCTAAGTCTACCTTTCCTTAAGCATCAGAATGTCAATCCTGAAGATTAGATACCCATCCCTCAAGGGATGAATATTCCACTTATAATACAACGGAGTCCCAAGATAACCTGAAGAAGGTTTCTTAGCCTGATACAATCAAGATCTCATGAAATCAATTCTGGATCACGAATACAATGATATACAATGTGATAAGAAGAAACCAGGCTAACGCTTCTTTATATCCGAGAAAGAAAGCACTGCCATGCTGATTAACTCAGATGATCATTCCGTATCGAATCGACCCAAAGGACCTTGGACGTGTCAAGAGCCAAGTTATAAGCATGTGGACAACTTTCTTTTCGAGATCAAAAAGCATAAGGCTCATTACTAGAGCATTAATTAGTATTACAAAACCTTTAAAATGGAAGAAAGAGAACTTCAGATTTCTACGAAGCCCTCCTTCTTACACAAAGGTGCCATGATCAACTTTGTCATTCGAAAGGTTAGTGTTAACTCCCTATTTCATCATAACAACACAATAAGATTATCGAATTGCAAGATGTTTAGGCCCTGGAATCTCCGTTAATAAATTGTTGATGTATTACAAAAGTTGAAGAAATCCTTAATTTGCCCTGGGGAATTATGATTTGCCCTTTTCCAAGAAGAAAGAACAAGATTGAGAAAATGAAAATTTTGTTCCCCTCTATGTAGCTCTTAGACTCTTATTTATAGAGAGTTCGAGGCCCCTTCTACTGTTGGACTATTGGGCCTGCAGGGGCCTTTGCCGACTGCTTTTCTTTGGTCTCAGGCGTTTGGCTTTCGGCCGTCTTCGGAGCGCTAATTATAGTCTTCAAAGGGGGGGGGGTCTTGGTCAATTAGGGCTCCTTTGGGACTGCTTTAGGCTTGTCAATGTGGTGGCCTTCAGATGGCATTTGAACCCTCGATAGCAGTTCTTGAGTGTAGGCTCTCGAACGTAAGCTTCTGAATGTAGGCTTCCAGCTTTATCGTGAATATTTAGAGAGCCTGCCCTCGTGGTGTATGTAGATAACTGCCGGTTTGAAACCGCTGTCGGTCTCTGTACTAAGTATATTAGTATGGGTAGCTTGTATCTCTGCTTGGGTCCCGGTGGAGCTTTTAGGGCAATATAGTTTTTCGGAAGGTAGCTTTGGTGATGTTTCTGTTGTCTCTTAACGCGACCTCTCGGTGATTGTGCGATAGTTGTTTCGGAAGACGGTTCCGGATGATCCTTGCGTACTTCTTGTTTTGGTACCCTCGATGCCTTCTGATGTATTGATATTAAGCATATTAACACTGATAACCCTTCCGGGTTTTGAGGAGTGGGTCCCGTCGGATGGCCCTTATCGGATGTACCTTCTCGATATTTTGTAGACTTTGGGCACCTTCCCTCCAGGAAAGTGCCAGTTTTCGTTGCTTTCCGACCATTCTCTCTGGCTTGCGATTCTTTCTATTACTTGGCTTCCTGCTTTCGGAAGATTATTCTCTGCTTGTGTTCCTCCGATACCTCTTCATTATCAGCTGGTCTTGGAGTTAACTTTGGTACTAACATTTGCCCCCTAATGAAGGGGTGTCTTTGAATTTCCAAGTCGGACTTCTCTCTCCAGACTCTTTTCTATTTATTTGTGAGTTGTTTCTTGATGCTGGATTAATTCATGAAACTAGAATAACTTGAAGATTTGAAGTTCAGAGAACCCGTTTCGGCGTTTGTGGAGTACTGAACCGGCCCAGACTCGGTTATGGATATAAATGGAAGACCGAAAACTCTTCCGGTATTTGTGCAGAGCCGAATCAACCCAGATTCGGATGTTTGAAGATTAGGGACCGGAATCCCCTTCCGGGATTAACGAAGAGCCGAATCAACCCAGATTCGGGTATTTGAAGATTGAGGACAGGAAACCCATTCTGACGTTAACGAAGAGCCGAATCAACCAAGATTCGGGTATTTGAAGATTGAGGACCGGAAACCCTTCCGGCATTAATATAGAGCCGAATCGACCCAGATTCGGGTATTTGAATATTAAGGACCGGAAACCCCTTCCGGCATTAACGAAGAGCCGAATCAACCCAGATTCGGGTATTTGAAGATTGAGGACCAGAAACCCCTTCCAACATTAACGAAGAGTCGAATTAACCCAAATTCGGGTATTTGAAGATTGAGGACCGGAAACCCCAACAGGAATTAACGAAGAGCCGAATCAACCCAGATTCGGGTATTTGAAGATTGAGGACCGGAAACCCCTTGCGGTATTTGTGTTTCTGGCATCCTCCATGGATTTGATTTGTGAAGTAGAGATTGTACGTGCTTCCTGAGCCACTCTCTAGGATTTTGATGTCAAATCAGAGGATGTACGTGCTTTATTAGCCACTCTCTGGGCCTGTGCGTCCGATGCACTTGACTAACTTATCCACAACCAGGGCCCAGAGACTTACCCGTCCTCCCTCTAGGAGGCACCTTATCCTGACCATCGTTGGTAGTGATAAGGTCTTAGAAAAAGAGACAGGACCATTGTAGACACATAACTAAGGTTTACTCTTTTTATGCTCTATACTGACCATTGTAGGTACTGATAGAAGCTCACACGCTACCCCCTTCGAGGGGTGCCCTATCCTGACCATCGTAGGTGGTGATAGGGTTGGCGTTCCCTTCTGCGGGTAATACAGAACATAAGCACAGGTAGGAAGTTCTCTTCTGCGAGCACAGGTAGGACGTGCTCTTCTGCAAGCAGAGGTAGGACGTGCTTAGTTCTAGTAAAGGCAGGGCATGCAGATGTAGCATGTGCTAATTTTAGATGCACCGCCACAACCATTGATGGTGTGAAATAGTGGCTTATGCTTTTGATGCTTTATCCAATCCCCCTCTAATTTGGGCATGGAGGAAGACTAACACACCATCCCCTTCCAGAGGATGCCTCGTCTTGATGACAAGGAATTTGATCCTTTTTTCTCCAACCTAACCCCTTTTGGGTCTCTTTTAAGCTGTAGGAAGGGTTTCCGTCCCCTTAGTTCCTTGATCATCTTCAGGGGAAAGCCTTTTCTCTTATTCCTTTACCGTTGATAAATATGGTCTTAAATGTACCAAGTTCCATGTTCTCGGAACAAGGTCCCCATTAGGCCTGCTCAGTCGATATGTTCCGGGCAAAAATTCTTGATGGACAACCAAAGGCCCTTCCCAATTTGGGCTGAGAGGGCCATCCGTTGGGTTCTTTGTGCTAGCCATCACCCTTTGTGAAACTAACTCTCCTTTTCTGACGGTTCTAGTCCTGACCTTTGAGTTGTAGTATTTCATAATACTTCTTTGATATTCAACTGTTCTGATTGTAGCCTTATCTCTTAATCCTTGTATTAAGTCTAGGATTCTTTTCTTAATTCCAGGTTGGGATTAAACGCATATGCTACCCTTCTGTGCGATGGGATTTCGATCTCAACCGCAAGCATAGCCTCGCAACCGTATATTAAGGAGAAAGGGGTGTGTCCCGTTGCTGTCTTGGCAGAGGTTCTATACGCCCAAAGCGCTAAAGGCAGCTCTTCGTCCCAATTTCCTTTGGCTTGGTTTAGGCGCTTTTTAAGAATTGTCTTTATGGTTTTGTTGGCAGCCTCCACAGCTCCGTTATCCTTTGGATGGGCTACCGAGAAGAAACTTTCGATGATTCCATTTTCTCACAAAACCGAGTGAATTATTCGCTTTTGAATTGTGTTTCGTTATCTGATATGATTTTGTGAGGGATTCCAAAGTGGGTAACAATATTCTTTATTACAAACCTTAACATCTTTTTGGACGTGATTGTCGGAAGGGGTTCCGCCTCTACCTACTTGATGAAGTAGTCGATGGAGACTACCACATACTTAGCTCCCCCTTTGGAGATTGGTAAGGGTCTGGTTAAATCTACTCCCCATACATCGAATGGCCAAGGGCTTGATATAGTTGCTAGTTCGCTAAGAGGTAGCTAGGGCACTTTAGAGTACTTTTGACACTTATCACATTTCTTGATGTACTCAACTACTTGATTAACCATCCATGGCCAATAATAACCTTACCACATGACCCTTTTTGCCAGCTTAATTCCACTATAGTGGTCTCCCCACCATCCCTCACGAGCTTCTTTCAACAGGCTAAGTCCATCTTTGGAACTTACACATCTTAAGTAAGGAAGCGCATGTCCCTTTTTATAGAGTATATTGTCCATAATCACAAATGTAGGAGCTTGGTGTTTTATCCTTCTCGCGTCTTGCTTACTAAGGGGTAAGATCCTGTTTAGGAGGTAATCTACTATGGGAGTCATCCATGTAACTTCATGGTGGCGACTCATTTCCATTAAGGGAGGTTCCCCATCAGAGTTTCCCTCTTTGTTTCCTTCGTCCTCCCTTCTCAAGGCTTGGGATCTAGTTAATACTAATAATTATTTTCCCGTTTCCGACACTTCATGCTCAATACTAGGCTTTTCCAGATAACCCATGGGAACTACTCGAGTTTCGCCCCTCGGGAACTGGCTAGTTTGGCTAGTGAATCCGCTTGGGTATTCTCCCTGTAGATTATTTGGTGAACTGAGAAATCCTCAAACTGGGCGAGCATCTTTAACACCCTTTTCACATATATGATTAACCATGCATCCCTGGTCAGATAGGTTTGCTTTATTTAGTTTACTATTAGTCGTGAATCACTAAAGACTTCTATCCGAGGTAACTTCAATTGTAGTGCCAAGTTCAAGCCGGCTATCATCGACTCATACTCGGCTACATTGTTAGTTTCTAGGAACCCTAACTTAATGGTGTAGTGCAAGCGGTGTCCGTCAGGGGTAATTATAATATATCCTTCCCCTGCTCCTTGTTCGTTGGAAGCTCCATCTACAAAAAATTGCCATTTGGCCTTCAAGTCATTTTCCTTAACTGATTGTTCTAAAATAAAGCTTGTGTACTCCTTCACGAAGTACGCAAGGGATTGTCCTTTGATTGCCGCTTGAGGATGGAACTCAATCTCGTATTGGCTAAGCTCAATACCCCATTTGATTAACCTTCCTGAGGTCTCTGGTTTACTGAACACTTGTTTTAGCGGAAAACTAGTTAGAATTCTAACGGGGTGAGCTTGGAAATACCCCCTTAGCTTTCGGGCGGTAAGTATTAGGCAATAAGCTAGTTTCTCTACCATAGGGTATCAGGTTTCTGCATCCTTTAGCCTTTGGCTGACGTAGGAAATGGGGTACCGAATCCAATTACTCTCTCTGATCAGGACTGAGCTTACCGCATGTTCTGAAATAGCCATATATAGGTATAGATCTTCTCCCTTCTCGGGACTGGATAAAATCAGAAGTGTTCCCATATAGACCTTTAATTCCTGGAATGCCTTCCTACATTCTTCGTTCCATTCGAAATTCTACTTTTTCTTTATAACATCAAAGAAGTGGACACATTTTTCAGTGGATTTGGAAATGAACCTACTGAGGGCTGCTACTTTCCCGTTCAGGCTTGTGACCTCCTTGCTTGTTCTAGGTTCTTCCATGTCTCTTATGGCTTGGATTTTGTTAGGGCTAGTTTCAATCCCCCCTCACTACATATTCCAAGAGCTTTCCGGATTGAACTCCAAAGTAAACTTTTGCGGGTTTAACTTTATTTGGTAACCCCTTAAGACATTGAACATTTCCTCCAAGTCCTTTAGATGGTTCTCTATTTTTGTAGACTTTACTAGCATGTCATCCGCATATACCTACATATTGTGCCCTATTTGTTCCCGAAACATCCTGTTTACCACTCTTTGGTATGTTGCTCCTGCGTTTTTCAACCCGAAGGCATCACTTTATAGAAAATGTTCCCCAATCAGTGATAAAATTTGTATGCTCCTCGTTGGATTTATGCATCGGAATTTGGTTGTACCTCGAGTAAGCATTCATAAGAGATAGTATCTTGTGACCACTCGTAGCATCCACTAACTGGTCAATCCGCGGAAGGGGATAACAGTCCTTCGGGCAAGCCTTGTTTAGATCCGTGTAATCAACAAACGTTCTCCACTTCCCATTGCACTTCTTCACTAGCACGGGATTGGCTAACCATTTTGGGTAAAGGACCTCCTGGATAAAACTTCTAGTTTCCAACCTCTTGACTTCCTCCTTCAAGGCTTCAAACCGGTCTTTATTATATTGTCTTTTCTTTTGCCTAATCGAGGTCACCAAAGGGTCGATGTTTAAGGCATGACTCATAATAGAAGGGTTGATACAGATCATATCTAAACGGGTCCAAGCAAAAACGTCTTTGTTGAGTTGTAGGAACTGAATTAGGTCACTCCTGAGGGGCTTTGTCAGTCTTTTCCCTATGTTTACGACCTTCGATTTATCCTCTGAATCAACATTTACCTCTTCCTCGTATTCTATTAGTTTTATTCTTTCAATGTCTCCTCTAGAATCTAAGTCTGTGATGATTTCTCCTTCTTCAGTCAGATTTACACCGTCGGATCTCTTCCGTTTTCTTTTCAAAGAAAGGTACCTATCATTTGCACGTTTGTTAGCCTTATTAATTTTTACCCTAGCTTCAAGCGTAGGATGTAAGAATCCCTTATCCGAAGGTATAAAAATAGTAGAAGAACCAAAGTACGAAGGACACTCCCTTTTATATTTGTCAATCGTTGCGAAGTACAATTCGCGGGAGCTAAACTGTTCTCCCCTGATGGTACCCCATCCCTGCTTAGTTAGGAACTTTGGCATAAGATAATTGGAAGAAACGAAAGGCATCCATATCCTTCAAAGCTGGTCTTCCAAAGATGGCGTTGTATTAAGATGGTTGATCGATCACAACGAAGAGAGTCGCGAAGGTCCTATGAAGCGGGGACAATCCGACTTGTACTAGAAGGTTGATTTGCCCCCACAATAGTTGATCCCTTGTTGTTGAAGCCGAAGATATGTTCATTGCTTGGCTCTAACTTCTTCTCAGAAATTCTCATCTGATCAAAAGTGTGTTTGAAGATAACATTGACAGCACTCCCAGTATCCACAAGGATTTTTGAAACAACCGAGAGCCCTATTTGCACCGTTATCATAAGAGGATCATTATGTTGATGGCGGACCCCTTTCTTCATTTCCTCCGATGAGACCACTGGGTTGTGAATTCTGAGATCATAACGTGCGTTCTTCAATGACGACTCTTCTTGAATGGATAAGATTCCCTCCATGGCTTCCTTCATGTACTGACTCGTAGCTCTCGGACAGTTTCCGGCAGGGTGTGGCCCTCCATGGATCACATTGATCCGTTTTATAGATGGACCCAGGTTTAGGTTGCCCTCTTCCATAGTAGCCTTATTGCATTTGCCGAAACCTTCTGTTGTCCATTTGTACGCTGTGCTGAGGTTGTTTTGTTTAGGGCGAACTCTTTCAGATTTCCCTCTCAGATTAGCTTCTGAATAATCTCGTCCAATACCTTGCACTCGTCAGTCTTATGTCCGTTGGTTTTGTGGAATTCACAATACTTTTCGTCGTAACAAGGTTCAGGGTAATTCTTGGCTTTGAACGAGACGGGAAAATTATTAACTCTTTCTTGTGCGACAGCTTACACAAACGAGATGGGCTTGTTTAGAGCAACTAAGTTGGTATTAGAATCTTCCCACCTTGATCTCTTTTGATTTCATTTCGGAAGCTTTCGTCCAAAGTTTGCCTTCCTCCTTCCCCTCGAGGCCCGAACTTTCTCTTTGTGAAGTAAAATTTGTCCATGTCAATAAACATTTTGGCTTGGAAATGGAAGTCTTGTAAGTCTTTGCAGCTGTAGATATATAATTCCTTCCAGAAGGTTTTTTTTCGATTAATCCTGAATGCACGGCGATCAATTTGTCACGGTCGTTCATATCCTTGGCTTTTAATGCCTTTATGTTCAACCTATTCAAATGATCTCCTAGGTACTCTGCTTGCCTCTGTTTGTTGTTAGCAATGACTGTGTAGTCAACCATTGGATCTTTGCAAATGCAGAACTGTGCGGAAAATTCTTAGGAGAATTGCATGAGTAAATGGTATTTTCTCTATACTGGTGATACCATTTTGATGTCGCCCCTTGAAAGGTCACTAGGAAATGGTGACATCTGACAGCTCTGGAAGCATTATAGAGATCCATCTGGCTGTCGAAAGCCATTAGGTGATCATCGGGGTCAGCTGTCCCATGATACATTATGGGTGGAACCTATTCTCTCGATGGTATTATGGTGTTCGTAATTTCATCAATGAAAGGAGCTACCCTTTCATTGTCATTAACTCTGTCATCTTGGGTCCTCTTCCCTTTGCTTCCTAGCAAGTCCTTTACGGTATTCTTAGTGATATCTTTAAGATAAGCCTCTGTATTGTCATAGTTTTCTCTTTTGGGGTCATAACCTTTGGAAATGGAACTCCTGAACTGCTCCTGCTTGCATTGATTTCCTTGATGGTCAACTCCTATCAGACATGACTTCTTCTACTTGGAGGAAGTATCTTTGAGCTTCTCCTTTGCATCAGAGTGTTGAATGGGAGCCTTTCTCTTCGAAGACTCGTTCGTTTCTCTCTGACTAGATTTGGTGAGTCTCGAAGACTTATGTGTTTGTGCAACATTCATCTGAGCTTGCATCTCTTGGAGTTGATTCTCCAAGGCTATTGATTCTTGCGGCATTATCTTCTATGGCGTTTGATGGTCGTACTGGGTTGGATGTGGCTCCTCTTTCGCTATTCTTCAGATTAAGTGTTAGATCCATGTTTCCTTCAAGGGTTGCATCAGGAGCTGGTTCCTTGTATCGCTCTTCCAGTCTTTTTTATTTCATCATTCAGTTTCAAAGTAATAAAATTTCCAAGTTAATTTTTGATAGATTAACCGTAAGGACGGAGGTTCAAGCCTTCCTTCTAGCGCCAAAATGTTAACGTTATTTTCCGTCAACACCCGGATTAAGTTGTATGGGACATGGGTTCAAGTAATTTGATGCATTCATGACCCTGGGTTGCTGGAGGACATCTGAAAATCAACATTATGAGCTAAGTCTACCTTTCCTTAAGCATTAGAACCTCAAGCCTAAAGATTAGATATCCATCCCTCAAGGGATGAGTATTCCACTTATAATACAGTGGAGTCCCAAGATAACCTGAAGAAGATTTGCTTAGCTTGATACAATCAAGATCTCATGAAATCAATTATTCACTGGATCACGAATATAATGATATATATTGTGATAAGAAGAAAACAGGCTAATGCTTCTTCATATCCGATAAAGAAAGCGCCACCATGATTATTAACTCAGATGATCATTCCGCATCGAATCGACCCGAGGACCTTCGACGCGTTAAGAACCAAGTTATAAGCCTGCGGACAACTTTCTTTTCGAGATCAAAAAGCATAAGGCTCATTACGAGAGCGTTGATAAACGTTGCAAAACCCTTAAAAATGGAAGAAGGAGAACTTCAGATTTCTATGAAGCCCTTCTTCTTACACAAAGGTGCCATGATCAACTTTCTCATACGAAAGGTTTTTGTTAACTCCCTGTTTCATCATAACAGCACAACAAGATTATCAAATTGCAAGATGTTTAGGCCCTGGAATTCTCCATTAATAAATTGTAGATGTATTATAAAAGTTGAAGAAATCCTTAATTCCCCCAGGGAAGTTAGGATTTACCCTTTTCCAAGAAGAAAGAACAAGATTGAAAAAATGAAAATTTTGTTCCCCTGTATGTGGCTCTTAGGCTCTTATTTATAGAGAGTTCAGTGTCCCTTCTGCTATTGGACTATGGGCCTGCATAGGCCTTTGCCGACCGCTTTTTCCTTGGTCTCGGGCGTTCGGCTTCCGGCCGTCTTCGAAGTGCAAATTATAGTCATCGAAGTGGAGGTCCCGGTCAATTGGGGCTCCTTTGGGACTGCTATGTGCTTGTCGATGTGGCCTTCGGATGGCATTTGAACCCTCGATAGTAGTTCCTAAGTGTAGGCACTCGGATGTAAGCTTTCAGATGTAGGCTTCCGGCTTTATCGTGAATACTTAAGAGGAGCCTGCCCTCATGGCGTATGTTGACAACTTCCGGTTCGAAACCGCTGTCGGTCTTTGTACTAGGTATATTAGTACGGGTAGCCTGTATCTCCACTTGGGTCCCGGTGGAGCTTTTGGGCCAACATAGTTTTTCGGAAGGTAGCTTCCGGTGATGTTACTATTGTCTCTTAATGCGACCTTTAGGTGCATGTGCGATAGTTGTTTCGGAAGAGTGTTTCGGACATCATTGCGTACTACTGGTTTGGTACCCTCGATGCTTTCTGATGTATTGATATTAAGCAGGTTAACACTAATAACCCTTCTGAGTTTTGAGTAGTGGTGCTCATGTCTTCTTCTTTCTTAGTTTCTAACTTAGATGGCCTTTTGCTATAGAACTTCTTGTCAGATGGGTCCCGTCATATGGACCCTATTATATGTACCTTGTCGATATGTAACAGCCTGCATTTTACGTTTCAGAAGATTATAAAATATTTTTATTTTATTTCCTGAGGGTTGGATCATTCTCATCTTTTGATAGGTTGCTTATGGGGATGTGAGACATGTCCATAATTTTTACCGATTTTGTTTATGACCATTTTTCCCCTATTAGTCTTGTACAGGCATAACTTTTGACTCAGGCCGAATCAAAGGGTGAGACTTTTGCGATTGGAAAGGAATTGATGTTTGCCTTTCCCTAGAGTGGTTACATTATTGATTTGGCTCAACGGTTTGGGATAAATCGTTGTTTTAAGATTTTTCAGTTGGTTGTCCAAGTTTGGTATGCCAAAGTGGGCTAAATTGGGAAGGCCCATTAGGGGGTTGGTGGACACTATAAATAGAAGGTAAGGGATATGAGGAAGGGATTGATTTTCCATTCTCTCATTGGGAGGTCTTGTGCTCCTCCTTCCTCTAACACTCTTCCACCATTAAAAATCATAATCCAAGGAGGGAAATTTGAGATCTATACCATTGGAGGCTAGATCTACATCAATTGAGGCAAGGATTCATCGGATCAAGGTTTTTGGTGCGAAGTGCTTGCTATTCGGATTCATATTCCTTTGATTTTTGCTTGTTTGGGATAATCAGTGAGTGATTTACATCTCTTACATGAATGCAATGAAGTATATAGGTGTTTGTGCATGTTTCTTGTTGAATTCAAGTGTTTTACCATAGATTTACACCCTTATATGTTTATTTTCATATGCATTACCCTATGATCTTATTTAGCAAGTTTTACCTGTTAATTTCATGTCATTTCACATGTTTATGTTAATAAGATCTCTCATTTTGATCGTATGTTCAATTTAATGGTTTTAGGTAATATTTACATCATTTTTGTGGTAATCATCATATTCATGTTGTTAGCATTGGTATGACATGTTTATGATTGTGTTTGATGACTTTGGTTGAGTCTATTTCGCCGAATTCGTCGTTTGATGAAGTTTTGGTCGAAATCGGAGTAGAATTGGAGATGTGCAGGAAGTGGATCGGGTCGGCCATAAGTTGGTTGGGTCGGTCTCAAATCCTGTCGTGGAGAACAAGTTACAACGGGTTGGTTAGTGAAGCTGGTCGGGTCAGGCAATGTCTGGTCGGGTCGGTCCATTCAAGGTATGGGTCGGGTCGGTCAAGTCGTGACTTGGGGAGAAAGTTAGAAGTTGGATTGGGTCGGTCATTTTGGGGATCGGGTCGGTAATCTTGGATCGGGTCGGGCTAGACTGGACCAGGTCGGTTGGTTGGATCGAAATTCATATTTGTGATGGTGCAACCGGGTCGGGTCGGGCTAGACTGGATCGGGTCGGTTAGTTGTTATATGAATTGGATTGGACATCGAGTGGGTCGGTCTATAGTGGATCGGCCGAGTTCTGAAGCCGGAAGGGAGCTGGGTCGATCTGAAGGGGCTGACCGGTCATGTTTTTAGCAGCGCTTTTAAACGTTGTGGTTGATAGTGATGATGCTATGGTTTGTTTCCATTAGGGTCATTTTTTGAAAAAGTATGTTTTTCGGGTATGACTTAGATTTGAAGAAAAAGGTCTAAAAAATAATATATTTTTCAGGGGCAACCCCCCCGAACCCTAGCCACAGCGCAGTGATGTAATTGGCTCGGTGATGGTGTAACTTCGAGAACAATTCAAGTGGGAATATTCAAAGTGTTGGAAGGTGTTCGTTGACTGGTATAGAACAGCGAATGAGGTGACAACTCAAAGGTCGTGAGTTAATGGATAATGGTTGCTCGAGAAGGTTGCTTAAGCTATGAAAAGTCGTCGAGTTAGATGACTAGAGATGAAAAGGCCGAGCAGTTATCGTTGTCGTAAGTTCTAGCAGACTCAAAACAAAGGTATAATGGGCGCACCCAAAATACCGATTGTAGGTCGAGTACCTTGTGTATCGTTGAAAGGCCTAGTTGTCAAGGTTGAACATATATACGCATCGTTGAAAGGCGTATGGAGTTTATTCTAGAGCCGGGTTTACCATTAGCCCTTGACATATGGCAAGGTTGGCCGTCATATGATTAACGATGGTTTCGAAGCAGGATTGGCGGCGATAGCCAGAGTCTGTCATGATTGATTAGTTTCTTTGTTTGAACCATCTCATGTAGATTGTCCAACGTCGAAGGAAATGTTACTTGGGTGCTTGTCTAATATTGGTTTAGGCCGCTGGGGCTTGTGCTTGAGGGGTGTTGAGTTCGATTAGGATGATTTACATGAGATCTATAATTTGGATGTCATGAGTGCTTTGCCATGATTGAATGGGCGTTCTGGTTTCCATGGATGTATGATTGAATTGTTAAAGTAAAGGCTATCACTGTCAGATATAGGGAAGATAAGGTTGAGTTCTTCTCTGGTGTTGTGGGTAGATTAGTATGTTTATCTATCCCTCCTCATATACTTTACTGTTGAACTTTGTTAGTTTTTTTATCGCTCACTAAGACTGTTGTCTGACTCAAGGTTTTAAGTCTCCTCTTATTATCTTGGGCTATTCATCCGGTTATGAATGGGCATGCTAAGTAGCAGGTTACAGGTGATTAGTGAGGAGGAGGATGCTGTGCGGAGGCAACCAAGAGGCTGGCGTACCAGTTTTATTACTATCTAGTATTTCTATTTCTGCTGTTGAGTGTTCTGTGAGTGTTGTAGTGAGGACTTATGTACAAACTTTTGTTTCAGTTGGATAACCTTTCAAGATGTTGAGAAAGTTTTCAAAAGTTTGCTATATGATGCCTCATTACTATTACCTGTTGTATAGGTTCTATTATATTTTATCCTTGCGTTGTGAGTTCTATGACAGGTTTCGATATTGTTTACCTACTCTGACGATCGTCCATAGCTGCTCGGCACACCCTTCAGCGCATTATTCCTCTTGTTTAGTGCGGGGGTTATGGGCGGTCTTCACATGATATTTTGTAGACCTTGGGAACCTTCCCTCCAGGAACATGCCAGTTTTCGTTGTTCTCCGACCATTCTCTCCGGCTTGCGGTTCTTTCTGTTGCTCGGCTTTTCGCTTCCATAAGATTCTTCCGTGCTTGTGTTCTTTCGATACCCCTTCGTTGTCAGCTGTTTCTGGAGTTAATTTTGGTAGTAACAAATGCAATACCAAAGTTCCTCGAGCTGGAACCAATAAAACCTCTAAACAATCTGTCACGAAACGCAAGGAAAATATCATTCCTTACACTTTGGATGATGGTAGGTGGTCCAATAGGTGATTCATCAAAAATTGCTTTATTCCACGAGCACGTGATATGCCAGCAGATAAGACAAGGGATTAACCAAAAAGGATTGACCGAATTGATTTTCCTGAGATTCCGACCCACTAGAATCTCAGTACATCAGCAAGATAAGACACATTACCTCAGAGACCAACTAAGTTCCTGAAGTAATTCCAAACAGATTTGGCATAATAGCCAAAGAAAAACAAGTGATCCATGGATTCGTGTCACCAGACCCGCAACACCTGCAATGGGCCACAAGTGGGATGCCAATCCTCTGGAGGTTCTCGTCTATTGGTAGCCCATCATGTAAGGTACACCACATAAACATAAGACTTTTGGGGGAATATAGACATCCCAGATGAAGGAAAAGATGGGGACGTGAAGAAGGCGTCCTCGCCGAACTCCACGCCGCCCTAATCGTAAAAGGACTGACATCCCATCCGGATCCACCACCATATGAATCCAAAAAGACCTTCACGGATTGCATTCATTTTGACATCTCACTAGCATAAGATGGGAAACTGTACAATTTTGCGGCCAGAAGTTTGTGGTACTTGGCATGGAGGAACATCTACCATAAGGAATCGTTCGGTCCAAACCGAGCCCATAGCTTGCAAGAAAAGGTAGCACAAATGTCCTTTGAATTTCGGAGGCCTAAACCTCCCTCACTTTTGGGATGACAAATGACGTCCCAAGAAATCAAATGGTGACGATTAGCATTGTCCTTTTTACACCAGAAAAAGGACGAAGCCAACGACTGATATGAGTGAAAGAAAGAGGAGGTAGAGGTCATGGCAGCAAAGATGTGCGATCCTATAAAGTCCAACACAGACTTTATGAGAATCTGTCTACCTGCATGAGAGTGAAGCATCGTATTTCACTAGATGATCTTACCCCTGGCTCTATCTGTTAGGGGATCGAAGATGGCGTTGAGCTTACGTCCTCTATAAAGAATAATACCAAGGTACGATAAGGGAATGGAAGCAACCAAGAACCCGGTGAAGGTTTCAATCCAAGCGGATCTAACCGAAGACAAGTCTCTTGCCGGGACAAAACAACTTTTAGCAGAATTAATGAGTTGGCCCAAACACCTCTCGTATTGCTGAATGAGGCTAACTAGACGACGGAATGATTGACAGGTACCATTCATGAAAATGATAATGTCATCAGCGAAGGATAAGGAAGAAATGAAAGGGAAGCCCGAAAGGATGACAAACCGATGAATCTGGTTTGCTATCATAAGTGAGTGTAATTCACACACGAAATGCTCGGCAGAGATAACAAACGAAGTAGAGGGAAGAGGATCTCCTTGATGAAGTCCCCTTCTTGCCTTGAAATACCCTTTGGTCGGTCCGTCGATAAGAGCGGAAAACCAACAGTTGGAAGTGAGCCTCCAGATAATATCAATAAGGGGTTCGGGAAACCCGAAAGCCCTTAAAACTTTAATTAAGAAAAACAAGGACATACGATCATAAGCTTTAGCCATATCAAGCTTAATGACCAGATTAGAAGCTCTGACCTTTCGATCAATCTGAGACACCAGCTCCTGAGCTAAAAGGACGTTATCCTTAATCAAACATCCATTCACAAACCCTGCCTGAGAAAAGTAAATAGCACGCTAAAGAAATGGAGCTAGCCCAGAGGCTGGAACCTTAGATATGACCTTATTAGAGAAGTTACACAAGCCTATCGGATGAAAATCCACACATGAGCGAGGATTTTCGCACTTAGGATAAGAAACAAGTTGGTGGAAGTCCAACTTTGAGGCAGATCTCCACCGAGAAGAAAAACCGAATTACTAGCAGAAATCTAAATGGATGATCGTGTAGACAATCCAGAAAAAGACCCCATTGAAACTATAAGTCCTATTAGCACTATCTTTACTAAAAGCAAAGACACAAGCACGTATCTCATTCGAAGAAGGAGGTACGACAAGGTCAACACTCTCCGAAGGAAGAACCAACCAAGGAATGAAGGCTAGTAATGTTGGATCAAAGACCGACACAAAGGGTGAACCAAAGAAGGATCAGAAGTGAGACAGGATGGTCTCTTTGACTTCCCCCGGAGTGGAAGCTACAGAGAGATCAGTGCGCTAAATCTGAAGAATCGTAAGAAGTCTATTCTCCTTTCGAATGGAAGAGTGGAAAAACTTGGAGTTCGTATCACCATCGACAACCCATTTGATCCTCAACTTTTGACGAAGATAGTCATTCTCGACACGAAGCATCGCTGCAAAGGCTAATAGGGCCATTGTCCATGCCTCCTTGTTAGCAGAAGAATGATCTTCATCGAAAGATTCTTATGCTAGAATAAGACTCTCTTCGGCCGTTCTGACATGGTCGAATATATTCTTGAATACTTGCACATTCCAAGGCTTGAGGCAAGCCTTAAGATGCTTAAGCTTACGAGAAAACACAACAGCAGGGGAGCCAAGTGCAGAAGAGTTCCATGAGTCTTCCACAACCCAATGGAATGAGTGATGAGATCTCCACATACTATAGAACCTAAAAAAGGAAGGGCTAGATAAAGTATGGGGAGTGCAGTTGAGAAGCATAAAGCATGGTCCGAGAAGGTACGATGCAAATGAGAAACAAAGAACGAGAAGGGAAGGTTGAACCAACCTTCCGATCCGACGACTCTGTCAAGTCTAGAGAGAATCCGATTAGGCCCTTCCTGGTTATTACACCAAGTAAAAGCTGAACCGACGAAGGAAACCTTAGAAAGGCCCAAGCCAATGATGAAAGCATTTAAATCCACAACTGCTGTACGATTAGCGACAATGCCTCCCCATTTCTCGGTTTGGCAGGCGACTACTTTGAAGTTGCCTCCTATGACCAAGACGGCAAATCCCAAGTCATAAATAGAGAGGATGTTAGACCAACGGGTCAACCTCTTAGTCTGATCACATTTGGCGTAAACCGCCGAGAAAAGAAAAGAGGAGGAGAAAGAAGGAACCGAGCAAGCCACTGAAAGAAGCCGAGACGAATCGAAAACAGAGTGAACCACAACATCTTTGGAACAGAGGATCCAAATCTTCCCAGACACATTGGCTAAAGCATCACCAAAGCAAAGAGTCAAAACGACACTGGTGACCTCTTTTGGACCCATAAAAGGCTCTAGAAGCACAACCTGGCAGACATAATGTTTCCTAAAGATGCTCTTTAGTCTAGCCATCGACGAATCGTTACCAATACCACGAACATTCCAAAAAAGGAAGTTCTCCATTAGGGAAAGCGGATTAAGAAATACCAATTTAGAGCTAGAGTTAATGTCTAGTTAGACCTATACAGAACTGATACTGTAGTTACTATGTTAATGATTCTCAGTCGACATACACTGTCATATTCCGGAGCTTGCTTAGCAAAGTGGGCTTTCACTCTACACAATATGCTTCTCAACGTCATGGAACTAAAGATACACACCCAAGTGTTGGGCACCACCCTTAGTTAATGTACAAAATTTGATTCATCATCACAGGTCAACATTTATTAGATGTTTCCCATCAATATTGTATGGTTAGGCGCATATACACATAAAAATATGCAATAAACAATACTCACCTGACCAAGCTTGCCTTTTTGGTTCAGATTTTAGTTAACTTATGGAAACCAAACATTCAATTATGCTTCCTGTTGATATAGTTACCTCTACTTTTGCGACGACCGCCCACAGCCCTGCACTAACAAGAGGAATAATGCACTGAAAGGTGTGCCAAGCAGCTATGGACGATCATCAGAGTAGGTAAACACAAGCGGAACCTATCGTAAAACTCACAGCGCAAGGATAAAATATAATAGAACATATACAACAAGTAATATTAGTGAAGCATCATATAGCAAACTTTTCAAACTTTCACAACATCCTGAAAGATTATCCCAACCTTATAGAAAATATCAAGTATGTACATAAGGCGTCACTACAACACTCATAGAGCAACTCAAACAGCGGAAACAGAAATACTAGATAGTAGTAAAAGTAATGTGCCAGCCTCCTGCTCGCCTTCGCACAGCAGCATCGTCCTCACTAATCACCTGTCACCTGCTACTTAGTCTACCCATCCGCAACTGGATGAACAACCCAAGATAATAAGAGGAAACATAAAACCTTGAGTTAGAAAACAGTCTTAGTGAGTGGTAAAACAACTAACAAACTTCAACAATAAAGTATATGAGAATGGAAAGATAAACATACTAATCTACCCACAACACCAAAGAAGAACTCAACCCTATCTTCCCCACATCGGGCAGTGGTAGACTTTACGATGAACAATTCAGCCATTCATCCATGGAAACAAGAACACCCATTCAATCATGGTAAAGCACTCATAATATCCATATTATATATATATATATATCATGTAAACCATCCTAATCGAATTCAACACCCCTCAAGTACAATCCCCAGAGGCCTAAACCAATATTAGACAAGCACCCAAGGAACATTTCCTTTGACGTTGGATGGCCTATATAAGACGACAAAAACAGAACAACCAATCATCCATGACTGACTCTGGCTATCACCGCCAAATCCTACTTTGAAACCATTGTTAATAGTATGACGGCCAACCTTGCCATATGTCAAGGGCTAATGGTAACTCCAGTTCTAGCATAAACTCCATACACCTTTCAGCGATACGTATGTATGTCAAACCTTGACAACTAGGCCTTTCAACGATACCTAGGGTACTCGACCTACAACTGGTCTTTTGGGTGCCCCCATCATACCCTTGTTTTGAGCTTGCTAGAATTTACGACAACGATAATCTCTCGGCCTTCACATCTTTAGTACTCCAACTCGACGACTTTTCATAGCTCAAGCAACCTATCAAGCAACCATTATTTAGCAACTCACAACCTTTGAGTTGTCACCTCATTCGCTTTTCTACATCGATCAACGAACACATTTCAACACTTCGAACCTTCCTCCTTGAATTCACTTCGAAGTCACACCATCACCGAGCCAAATCACATTACTGTGCTGCAGCTAGGGTTCGGGGGTTTACTCTCAAATTTTTTTTTCAAGCTCTTTTCTTCAAATCCGGATCATACACCAAAATATAAATATTCCGAAAACGACACTGTGACCGACCCTTAGCCATGTTCGACTGAACCCTCACCTGGGTGTACGACCGACCCTTCATCTAGGTATAGTTCCGACCCGAAATTCACAATGACCGACCGGCCTGAACCCACAACCCACTTGAATGCTCGACCCTCTCCAGGCCGACCCAAACATAAACCAATGACCGACCCACCTCCACGGAAGCAACAGACCCAACTCCTGGATACGAGACCGACCCGACCCAACTCCTGGATACGAGACCGACCCGACCCAACTTGGCACAAAAGCTTGACTGACCTGATGTGGACCGACCTGATGTGGACCGACCCGATCAGATTTCTGACTTGCTTCCCAAGACACGACTTTGGCTCGACTGACCCACCATGTTCGACCCACAATGGAATGCTTGACCAAAAACTTGCATCCTTCAATGCAACTCCAATTTCGACCAAAAATTCGCCAAATCAATACATTCGACGAAACTAACTCATCTGATTGATCAGATCATAGGGTGAGTTATATGGAAATGGACTTACCAATGCATATATCTATGGGAAAACACTTGAATTTAATTAAAAACATGATCGACTACCCATACACTTCATGGAATCCATGTGAGAGATGTAAACCACTCGCTGATTCTCTCAAATAATAAAAATCAATGAAATAGGAATCTAGACAGCAAGCACCTCGCACCAACCACCTTGATCCAACGGATCCTTGCTTCAATTGACGTAGATCTAGCCTCCAATGGTGTAGGTCTTTAGTTTCCCTCCTTGGATTTGGATTTTTATAGGTGGAAAGGTGTTAGAGGAAGGAGGAGCTCAAGGCACCAAATGAGAGAATGGAAAACTAAAACCATTTCCCATATCCCTTACCCCCTATTTATAGTTTCCACCAACCCACTAGTTGGCCTCCTCCAAATCAGCCCATTAGGCTCCCAAAACCTGAACAACCAATTGAGAAACCTTAAAACATCGATTTCTCCCAAATCGCTTAGCCAAACCTTAATGTAACCACTGTATAGAAAGGCAAACGTCAATTCCTTTCCAATGGCAACGGTCTCACCCTCTGATTCGATCTGAGTCAAAAGTTATTCCTTGTGCAAGACTGACAGAGGCAAAATTGTCACAAAAAAAATTGGTAAAAATTATGGACATGCCTCTCATCCCCATAAGCAACATATTGAAAGAAGAAAATGATCCAACTTTCTGGGAATAAAATAAAAATATTTTATGATCTTTCGATACGTAAAGTGCGGGTTATTACAATTTTACCACCTTAAGATTTTTGCCCCCGAAATTCCAAGCAAACACAAACAATCATAACAATTCCGCATGCCTATCATCCATGAGAAGGCAATTCTATCACCCAAACTAGCAACCATCAAACCATGCATCCATAGCCTTATCCTAGCACGCGGAATTCTATCAAACAACCGCAAGATAAAACGATATAATTGTGATACGATATCAAAGGGTCCTACCGACGAAAAGTTTTGGATGAGTCGCTCTCATTTTCTCGTCTGTCTCCCATGTACAACCGTCTCCATCTTCACTCCATTGCACCTGGACTATTTAACCGTCTTCCTCCTATGCTGATTCGTGTCATTCCACACAACACAAAGCGACTTACGAGGTTTCGCAACTGAGGTCTCTGCTTCTAGATCTTCATACTGCTCTGGAGATACCACCCCATCTGAATCGTGCACGAACCTCCGTAGAAACGACACATGGAAAAAATTATGCACACTCGACATCTTCTCAGGTAACTCCAATCTATATGCGAGCTTTCCAATTCACTCAACTATCGGAAATGGTCCAACGAACTTTGGAGCTAACTTTCCTTTTTTTCTGAATCGAACCACATGCTTTAATGGTGAAATCTTCACGGAAACCATATCATCAACATCGAATTCCAAATCTTTTCGATGTTTATCAGCATAACTTTTCTGACAATCTTGGGCCGCCTTCATTCATTGCCGAACGATGTCGATACAATCTGAGGTCTCTCTAATCATATCTGGCCCTAGTACCAACTTATCTCCAGTTTCTAACCAACACGCTGGAGAATTGCATGGTCACCCATACAACACCTCGTATGGTGTCATCCTAATGCTAGACTGGTAGCTATTATTATATGCAAACTCAATCAGATGCGAATGGTATTCCCATGATCCATCGAAGTCTAATATACAAGCCCTCAAGAGATCTTCCAAAACACTCGGTTGACCCTCTCGGTTTGACCATCAGTTTGGGGATGGTAAGCCGTACTTAAACACAACTCTGTTCCCATATCTTCTTGCAAACTCTTCCAAAATCCACTTGTAAATAATGGATTTCAGTCACTCATTATGCTCTTTGGGATACCATGGAATCGAACTATCCATTTCGTATAAAGTTCAGGCAATTTCGATGCTGTCCTAGTCGATTTGACAAGTATGAACCTTGCACTTTTGGTCAAGCAATCCACAATGACCCAAATTCCTTTGTTTCCTGCCCTGGTTCTAGGTAGTCCATCGATAAAATCCATCCATACTTGCTCACACTTCCATGTAGGAACTTCCAATGGCTGAAGCAAACCATTCGGCTTCTTCTGTTCAGCTTTCACCAACAGATAGTTCATGCACTTGGAAATGAATTTTCCAATATCTCGCTTCATCCCCTCCCAGTAGTAGATTTGCTTCATGTCCTGATACATCTTATTGCCACCCGGATGAATCGTCAACTTTGAGTGATGACATTCCTTTAGAACCTCATCTCTCAATCCATCAATATCAGGAACAACCAGTTGCCCTTGCTTTCGAAGCCAACCTTCTCGATCGACTTCAAAAATTTTATTTTCCAGTTCCAGTTTCTGGATAAACTCGACGAGCTTTACATCTTTCTTTTAGATCTCGCCAATCCTTTTGATGAGAGTAGGTCTTATCGATAAGCTTTCCAACATTTCAGGTTCTAACTCACACCTTGGCCTAAAAACTAACCTTTTCAAATACTCGAGGCTCTTCCATTCCGAAAACATCACCACCAAACTCGCGTGTCTTCGACTCAACGCATCTGCCACTGCGTTGCCTTTGCTAGGAGTATAGGCTATCCCAAAATTATATGATGCTAGAAACACTAACCATCGTTGCTACCGAAGATTGAAATCCTTTTGGGAGAAAAGATACTTCAACAACTTGTGATATGTAAATAACTCGAATCGAACTCCCAATAGGTAATGTCTTTACATCTTCAGAGCAAACACAATCGTTGCCATCTCCAAATCATGAGTTGGATAATTCTTCTCATGCGGCTTTAGTGGTCGACTCACGTAGACCACAACCTTATCCTTTTGCATCAATATTGCTCCAAGTCCAGTACCACATGCATCGGTGTAAACAACCATCTCTTCATTCCCACTTGGAATCATCAACACAGGAGCACTCATTAGTCTCTTTCAGGATCCCAAACGCTTGTTCACACCTTACATCCCATGTGAACACTTGGTTCTTCTTCGTCAATCCTGTTAATGGTGTAGCTATCTTGGAGAAATTCTTGATAAACCGTCGATAATAACCAGCCAATCCAAGGAAACTTCTCACATCTGTCGCATTCTTAGGTCTATCCCAGTCCTGGATTGCTGCCACTTTTACGGGGTCAACTAATATTCCATTTCTAGAAACTACATGGCCTAAGAAACTCACTTCACTCTTCCAGAAGTTACACTTCGAAAACTTAGCTCTCAGCTGATGCTTTCGTAGGATTTCCAACACTACTCTCAAGTGCGTCTTGTGTTCTTCCTCGTTCCGAGAGTAAACCAGAATATCATCCACAAACACAAATTTGAACTTGTTCAACTGATCTCTAAAGACCCTATTCATAAGATCCACGAAATATGCTGGCGCATTAGTCAACCCAAATGGCATCACCAACCATTCGAAGAAACCGGATGGTGTCCTAAAAGCAGTCTTTGGCACACTATCCTTAGCCACCCTTAATTGGTGAAATCTCGTTGCCAAATCCATCCGAGAAAACACTTTGGTTTCGTGAAGCTGATCGAACAAGTCATCAATTCTTAGAAACATATACTTGTTCTTTTTAGTCACCTTGTTCAGGTCACGACAGTCCACACACAATCTTAACGAGCCGTCTGCCTTGGTTGCAAACACGACTGGTGCACCCCATTCGGATAAACTCCTCCGAATGAATCCTTTTCCCAAAAGGTCACGAATTGCACCTCCAACTCTCGTTGTTCCTTAAGCGCCATCCACCTAAGAGGCATAACGACTAGTCTAGCACCCCGATCAAATCGGTCTTAAACTCGATCTCATGATGCGGCAACAACCCTTTGACCTCGTCAAAGACATCTTCATACTCATTAGCGATCAGCATGGATGACAAGTCATCCTGTGGAATCCTAAGCGAATATAGATAGCTCACGAAGACACCCTCTTCGTGCTTACATCTAATCAACACCTTTCGCCCTTCCACATCCCCGACTCTCGCCTCTAGCTTCTCGCAATTCACCCTTGTCGCATACCTCTTGAGCCAATTGATGCCCAAGATGATCCCAAACCTAGCAAAGTTAAGAACAAAGAAATCACACACAAAAGAGCAATCATGACTCGACAACACTAGACCACAACACAACATGCACAAACTGGATGAACCCCCAGCTGGATTAGTCACGATCAATGGTCTATCACAAATCTCGGGCTCCAAACCCAAGCGGCACAAAAGCTCATTGCAAATGAATGAATGCGATGCTCCGGTATCAAAAAGCACATGAACTGAAACACCATTAACAGGAAGAGTACCTTGCACCATGACACCCTTTCCCTTCTCCTCTGCAGTTGGAGCTCTTGAAGAAGTTGGAACGACTTCTAAACCATATGCCTTCACAACCTGCTTGCCCTTAGATGATTCTGGGCAGTCTTTCTTTTCATGCCCAAGCTTCCCACATATGAAGCACTTCTTCTCAGCTTTGGGATTCTTGCACTTATTAGCAAAATGGCCTTTCTTTTGGCAGTCAAAGAAAACCACCTCACTCTTAGGCTTCTTTTGGTCATTCTTCCCTTTCTGTTGTTGGTGCTTCCTCTTCTTATTATTACCACCCTATTGTGGCTTCTGTTCTTCCTTAGATGCAACAACAGACATCTTCTTAGGAAACAAACTTTCATGCCTCAAAGCCTTCTCAATAATCTTCTCAAAGCTATCATTGAGATGATCCACAAGCTGATTCCCAAGATATTTATCCAATCCCAAGACAAACTTCTTGTTCTTTTGATAAGGAGTATCCATATATGAACGAGCATACTTCGACAAAGCCTCGAAGTCAGAAATATAGTCAAGAACTGGGAGACCATTCTGTTTAAGCTCCACGAATCTCTTAAACAGAATTGACTTTTGCACGGTGGAGATAAACTTTGCTTCAAACTTGGCTTGAAATTGTTCCCATGAGATATCTTCCTTTGGAGTCTCAAGTGTGACAGAGTTGCACCAGTTCATCCCTCCGCCCTCTAACTGCCTTGATGCAAGCTTCCTCTTGGTTGCATCATCAACGCCCAAGTCCTTGAAAATTCGAACACAAATATCCATCTACCTCTGGACTTCTTCAACTGGTTCAGTGCCCATGAATTGCTTTCCTCCTAATGAAGAAAATTCTTTGCATAGCTTTGCAAAGTCTACATCTCTAGGCACTAGAACTCCAACATCAACCGTGGTCACCACTGGAGTGGGGTTCCTTCGATGGCATGCTTCTATCATAGCTTCAAACATGGCCGGGTAATCAGGTGCCTCGCCATTATCCCCTCCATTTACAGCTTCTTCCCCAGCAGAATGTCTCATATAGCTTCGACTTATTCTAAATCTGCAATTTAGAATAATTAGTCACTTCCAAGAAAAACTGCTAACGAGAAACAACCACTACTACTATATATGCTAATATATACGTAAGAATCCAACTGAAATCTACAAGTATGTCTCTCATACATAACTACATCTTCGAACTTTGGCCATATCGTTAACCAGAGCTCTGATACCAAATGTGACGATTGCCCACAGCCCCCACACTAACAAGAGGAATAATGCATTGAAATGGTGTGCCAACAGCTATGGACGATCATCAAATTAGGTAAACACAAGTGGAACCTGTCATAAAACTCAAAGCACAGGGAAAAAATACAATAGAACATATACAACAAGTAATAATAGTGAAGCATCATATAGCAAACTTTTCAAACTTTCACAACATCCTGAAAGATTATCCCAACCTCATAGGAAGTATCAAGTATGTACATAAGGCCTTACTACAACACTCAGAGCAACTCAAACAGCGGAAACATAAATAGTAGATAGTATTAAAAGTAATGCGCCAGCCTCTTGCTCACCTTCGCACAGCAGCATCATCCTCACTGATCACTTATTACTTAGTCTGCCCATCCGCAACTAGATGAACAACCGAAGGTAATAAGAGAAAACATAAAACCTTGAGTCAGACAACAATTTTAGTGAGCGATAAAACAACTAACAAACTTCAACAATAAAGTATATGAGAATGGATAGATAAACATACTAATCTACCCACAACACCAGAGAATAAATTTACCCTATCTTCCCCACATCGGACAGTGATAGCCTTTACAACGAACAATTCAGCCATTCATCCATGGAAACCAAAACACCCATTCAATCGTGATAAAGCACTCATAATATCCAGATTAAATATATACATATATCTTATGTAAACCATCCTAATCAAATTCAACATCCATCAAGCACAAGCCCCAAAGGCCTAAAACAATATCAGAAAACACCCAAGGAACATTTCCTTCGACGTTGGATGACCTACATGAGACGGTACAAACAGAACAACCAATCATCCATGACCGACTCTGGCTATCACCGCCAAATCCTACTCTAAAACCATCGTTAACTGTATGACGGCCAACCTTGCCATATGTCAAGGGCTAATGGTAACCATAGTTCTAGCATAAACTCCATACGCCTTTCAACGATACATATGTATGTCCAACCTTGACAAATAGGCCTTTCAATGATACCCAGGGTACTCGACCTACAACCGGTCTTTTGGGTGCCCCCATCGTACCTTGCTTTGAGCCTGCTAGAATTTACGACAACGATAATCTCTCCTCCTTCACATCTTTAGTCCTCCAACCCGATGACTTTTCATAGCTCAAGCAACCATTATTCACCAACTCACGACCTTTGAATTGTCACCTCATTCGCTGTTCTACATCGATCAACGAACACATTTCAACACTTCGAACCTTCCTCCTTGAATTCACTTCGAAGTCACACCATCACCGAGCCGAATCACATTACTGCACTGTGGCTAGGGTTCGGGGGGTTACCCACAAAAAATATTCTTTTTGAAGCTCTTTTCTTCAAATCCGGGTCGTACCCAAAAATATAAATTTTCAGAAAATGGCCCTGTGACCGACCCTTAGCCACGTTCGACGGACCCCTCAACTGGGTGTACGACCGACCCTTCATCTAGGTATAGGACTGTAACGACCCGGGGAATTTGCGACCTTGGATATCGGCATACGACACCATGTCGAACACCCAAGAACCGCAAAAAACCGGATAACCGATGAAAGAAATTAGAGGGTGAGAATAGATAAGATAGATAATTAGAATAGAAGAAGAAGAACACAACTACAACAACATCAGAGCAACACGAATCTCACAGCGGAACGAGTAAAATATATTATATAACATAACTTTGGAATAAAACAGTATACAATACTATTATTAGAGTACAACACTTACAACACAGCGGAAATAACAATAGCTATATAATCCTGAAGCCTCCTACTCCATCTCTCAGTATATCTGTAAAACCCTGACTACTTGACTGCCCGTACAATTTTAGGTACCCAAGAGTTTAGGGAAAACAAAGCAAAATAAACTCCGGGTCTTTCATGTGACTTGTGTGAGTAAACTCCAAACATTTGTTTAACTTTAGAAATTCTTTTTAAAATCCATACTCTTCTGGTATTATAATAATGTCTAAATCAAATAAATAGAAATCGTGGAATGCTTTCATCTCACGTTCCACATATATAGTATACAATCAAAAACCGCGGGCGCTTATTAGTTAATGAATTCCAACTGGCAAGGTATGGGGTCACCTTCCGACAGTGTATCTCTAGAGAGGAATACACCGGGTTTGACAAGAACATCTTGCAACCCAGGCTAAACATGACCAGTCACTCATTTCGCTTGAGTGTACTGAGTGTATTATCACCAACGGTTGGGATCAGCAACCGTTTCCCGAAAGGCACAACATCGAAATAAATTATAGAAGTAAATGGAATTTCTCTAGATCAGGTGACAATACACCCTAATTGGCAGCTAACCAATTAGCCATGCGACCTACCCAATTTTATACCATCTCCTAGTTGTGAGGCTAAAGGCCATAACATATCCTTTTACAAACCATGCCTTTCTTCACTTTGAATGTCACATCGTCATACCCGCCAAATCACCAATTGATTTCCTCAAAAATACAACGGGTATACAACTAAGAGAAACAAAATTTTCCACCACCAAATCTAAATACGTTTGAAGATATCAACTTACGCGATATATTAAATATACTCTGTCAGACATTCTTCTATACAGGTCATCCTGGGACTGGACAAACCGAGGGCACTATTCTGTAAATCCATCTTAGGCAATTTCTACCTAGGATCGCCAGAACAGCCCTTGCAAAACTTCGTCTTCAATTATCTTCATCATATTTGATTTGCAACGCTAATGTCATGCGGAGTGGTTTTCAGATAATATATCTGATCCCGATCTCTCCCTATTGACAGCGAAAATTGTCAAAATCTTTGATAGTCGATGATTTTACTATAAAAGGAAAACATGTGTACAAACAACGGTCGTATTCCCAAATGGAAATCTTACCGATCAATCATCATTTCATTTCCCAATTTCCCATTTATCATTTCCATTTATTCCTAAATTCCTTATTTTCTAAAATTAGAAAATATATGTTATTAACTTTGGAAAACATTTCCATTTCTGATTCACGCATCAATATCTTCCCATCTCTATCAGTCTCTAGCTGTAAAATAGTAAGAGAACAACTTCCCAAGCATAAACCCCGAAGGCCGAAACCAACATCAGATCGATACCTAGAAAGCCATTCAACTCAACAAATTTCTAGTCAGTTTCTAATTTCAGTAGTTCCATTTAAATTCCTAATTCAATACCCCAATTCCTTTACAATATTTTATTTGCAAAATATTTACTTTCATCTAATTTTTCACATAGAATGTAAATAACATATCTGCATATAATCAAACAGTTTGATTTCGTATTTTAAAAACAATATCCCAAAACCAATTTCTTTTCATACTTCTATTTATAGAATTCTCATATAAAAACTTATTTTATACTTCTAACACTAAAATCTCATTTAATTTTCTTTAAAAATGCTAAGTTCAAATTCCATTTAAAACATCGGTGTTAAAACATTGGTGTTAAAACCGATTTTTCACTCCTCTATATCAGATTTCTATATCCAATTTATCCAATGATAAATATTTTATTTAATTTATAAACATCATTTATAAATTTATCTTTCCAATTTATTATGTTAAAACTGATTTTTATTTTGTATCTACCTTAAATCCATATTATGTTATACCCATGTGTGAAGCACGGGTGTAAATCTTCCTAATGTAAAATTCTCCTTTTATAAAATTCTATTCATCCAAATATATCCTTTTATAAAATTCTTTCCATTTTATAATTATTTCCTTTTATAATTCTATTGATTTCATATCAATATTTTATTTTCAATATACACTTTGAAAATTATCTTTATACATTCCTGTATCACTTATGGTATTTAAAATACCAAATAACAAGACCAGTTTCGTCAAAATCAATCACAGACTATATATCACAATATATGAAAACAAACAGTATTACAAATATTAAGGAATCCAGTTGGTTCCCTCCAACCTGTTTCCCTGCATCATAGATGTTAAACAATATAAATAACATTGATTTCATCTCAATATGAAATATTCTGATAAACAGAATCAATATTTGATTAATGATTTATATATATATATCGTTATCTATAATTTCAACCCATAAATCAGCAATTCAACCAAACAATAAACATACAACAATCAATTATCATTTATCAATACAAGATTATATTTACAAAATATAAACTGATAGAGTTAGTGAGTTTTACTCACATTGGGCGATCATCGTTAAATAACGATAATTGACGGTTGATTCATAAAGACAATTTATTTCGCTATAAATTGTAACGGGCTCCAATTCACTCCCAGTCGGCTCCGTTGCGTAGCCCTTGCCTATACAATCCCAACGGATCAGACCGTTCGAAATTCTGATATAGTGTGACCCAGATATTAAGTTTACAAGTAGTACGGTTATTTAAAATTAACTTAAAACTTAAATTATAAATTAATAATGGGCTTTACCATAAAATCATTAATATTTGGCTTCACCATACAATCAGCCCATCTCCCCTCTTAAACCCACCGACCTACCACTGTATTGTCTCCTTCCTCCTAGAAATAAAAATGCGGCACTCTGCTTACTTCACCATTTCAGTTACATCCTTCTACGACCCATGATTTTACAAACAATTTAAAGTCATTAACTTAGTTAAATAATTTAATAATATAACTTAATTACTTTTTTAACCATCATTACCGCTCAAACCACCCTGCTCATCACGTTTCTCTTTCCCCAACTTCACAAATCTGCACCTTTCTCCTACCATTACTGATCCTCTTCATCGACCAGCTCTCCCATTCTTCAACTAAAATTCAGACAAAAATCATGGTAATTCTTCTCTTCACATCCTCAACCACCTCATACCTATAACGCAGAACTCGATGCCATCTTAAAACATCCGACATCGACAGCATATGATGCAAGCCTGGGTGAAGATGCAACATCAAAATCCACGGCATACCCCAAATTTTTGCATACGAACTCAAAATCATCTCCTAAATCCAGAACTAAACTCAACAACCACCATCGAAGCTTTTATTTTCCAAAAATCTCAACCCTAGATCCCTGATGTTCACGATACCGCGAACAAACATGTTCAAACATCCTGAAATCTACAGAGCAATGAAGAGAATGATGGTAGGAGTTTAAATATATACGTATAATGATTTATAGAGTTTGATTTGAATTTACTTTATTTTCCAAAATCAAGGATTTTGTTTTCCTGGAGAAATAAATAGAGGTGGCTACTTATTTTGACCAGGAGGAAGTGTTTAGGGTTTAGAAAAATGGTAGGGTATTCATAGAAAGGTTTTAATATATTTTTTATTGATTATTTTATTCAATTTTAATCAACCGCTATTTGTATTCATCGTTTAAAAATCCATACAATCACATAACATATTCAAATTCGATGAAAATGAACATACAACTAGAGTTTGACATTACAGACCCAAAAAAACTTGTTTCGTCGAATTCCGAGTCCGTTTGCTCACACAGTGTATTTTTAAAGTTAAATTATCAATTGTTTTTCACCTTAAAATTCTGTATGGTCACATATTGACTCCAAAAATCACGAAAATTGAAATCTAACAGTAATTTAATATTCCAGATCCAACAAAATTAGTTTCATCGAAAATAGAGGTCATTTTTCCAAAAATTGCTATTTATAAAGCTCTAAATAAACCCATTTAAGTATTAATATATTTAAAAATAATTAAATTTAATATTAATAAATTAATATTATCGTATATATTCACAACAGAATATTATCCAACTTTAAAATATACATATATGGATATACAACTCCATATTTCAAATCCAGTGTTAAATTGATATCCAATTTATATTAAAAAATCCTTTTATAATACAAATAAATCATTATAAATTATAAAGGAATTTCATAGCGACTTTTCGAAAATTTGATTTGGACGCAACTCACAATCTACATGATGAAATCTCAATTTTTCTCTTTCATTAGAAAAATATACTTCGCTAGCTCCGAACGTTTCTTGCTTCATAGAAATTCGGCTTAAAACGGATTCTGTACATTTGTTTAAAGTTCAAATCGCCAAATTACAAACTGCCATGCCATTTCGAGCTCGATTATAATTATAATATAATTTATACGTTCAACTGTCGTTTTATAATATATTCGTTCATATAATTCAACTCTAAACTGAATTATATATTCTAAATAATCCAATTCACACAATATTGTGAATTCTACTAATTCCTACCATTCTAGAAATTTAAATATATTATTTAATTATTGTATTAATTAAATATTCAACATTATTTAATTCTAGTCACTTTAAATTACCATACCATCATTTAAACAATTAAATAAATTATTTATTATCTGTAAAAATACGGGTCGTTACATTCTTCACCCCTTAAAATAATTTCATCCTCAAAATTGCTAAGGTAGAAAACAACCCTATTAATTGTGCTAAAAATTATTTGTTTGCTTATCAACTTCAGTTTCAATTGAACAATTTATTTCAATTAAATTATTAATTTATTCTTACCAACGAAAATTTTCTAACACCTTAAATTTCCGAAAAAATTTCGCCAGCACCTCCTTTGTACGGGTCAATCGGTACAACTACAACTCGCCTCTCTAGGCCTTCTCCAACCCAAAAGAAAATCAAATAGCTAAGCGGCTTGCCAATTCGGCTCATAAAAATCTCATACCCAAATAAAATATAAACTTGTACCTTTTTGTTGGGTATATCATTATATCCCTTCCATCTGTTACCAATTCTGCATATACCAATACATTTCCATCTTGACCTCCGATCAATTTATCTTTAACACAATCACTTGCTTATAACCTAGCAAAATTCCATTCAAACTCCATACTCAAATTCCAAACTCCTAACTTATCAGCTCAATCCCATTTCAGATTATTCTCTAATCAAAACCAGTTTTATTTAACTTAGCTCAAGTTAAATTCTAATTTATTTATTTACTTTTACCATCTCAATCTGTTTAACTTCATAAGTTAAATTTAAATTCCGGGGTTTTCAAATCAATTTGAAATCAAAATAGCAATTCAAAACATTTGAATTTCTGAACAACTTGCTTCCTCCAAAAAATTCAAAAACAAAATCTTTGGTAGTAATCCGTCACTTAGGAACTTGAAAATGAACACCGATGATGTCCGGATCATCATCGGAATTATTTTCTAGTGACCGCTTTGATTTTAATGCTATATCACTTTAAAAATCATTTCTAAACACTTCTATTTTGAAATACATCTCAAAATACCAGTCATAATGCTTGTAAGACAAATTTAAAGTCTCCCAGGATTTTAAAATTTTCATATCTTTAATCCAAATTCCATTTACGAACACATTTCCAAACCCCGGAGTTTTAAATTTCAATTCTGGTTTAAATTAAGATTTAATTCGTTTTGTAATATTTATGCGAATTTTATTTGGTTATATATGCATAACCAACTCAATTTTAATCTTACTTGATTAATATAACAACCAATACATCCAATATACTATAATATATAAAATATCTATACTTTGTTTATATCAAAATATAATTTGGATAAACTTATTTCATTTACCCTCTTTTCAAACCGTACTGTGCTGATCCATCGTATTCAAGTGTTTATAAATCCCTACCGATATAGTGGATCAAACTGATCGACCAGAACCCATAAACAACTCAACTAAAAAATTTCCACAATATAAAACCATTTATATAAAATCTACAAATACGTTCACTCGTATATATACACTCATACTCAATCTAGGGTATTATTAACCCTATCTCTACTGAGTCACGCCGCAGAGCCAAGGTAATCACTTAACCTTCAACTCTGATACCACTATAACGACCGGGGAATTTGCGACCTTGGATATCGGCATACAACACCATGTCAAACACCCATGAACTGCAAATCACCGGATAGTCCATGGAAGAAATTAGAGGGTGAGAATATATAAGATAGAAAATTGGAATCGAAGAAGAAGAACACAACTACAACAACATCAGAGTAACACGAATCTCACAGCGGAACGAATAAAATATATTATATAACATAACTTTGGAATAAAATAGTATCGGTATATAATACTATTATCAGAGTACAACACTTACAACACAGCGGAAATAACAATAACTATATAATCCTGAAGCCTCCTGCTCCAGCTCTCAGTATATCTGTAAAATCCTGACTACTTGACTGCCCGTACAAACTTGGACACCCAAGAGTGTAGGGAAAACAAAACAAAACAAACTCTGGGTCAATTATATGACTAGTGTGAGTAAACTCCAACCTTTTGTTTTACTTATAAGTTCTTTTTAAAATCCATACTCTTCTGATATTATAATAATGTCTAAATCAAATAAATAGCAATCTAGTGGAACGCTTTCATCTCACGTTCCATATATATAATAAACAATCGAAAACCGCGGGCGCTTATTGGTTAATGAATTCCAACTGGCAAGGTATGGGACTACCTACCGGCATTGTATCTCTAGAAAGGAACACACCGGGTTCAACAAGAATATCTTGTAACCCAAGCTAAACATGATAGGTCACTCATTTCGCTTGAGTGCACCGAATTTATTATCACCAACGGTTGGGATCAGCAACCGTTTCCCAAAAGGGACAGTATCGAAATAGATTATAAAAGTAAATGGAATTTTTCTAGATCAGGTGACAATACACCCTAATTGGAAGCTAACCACTTAGCCATGCGTCCTACCTGATTTTATACCATTTCCTGATTGTGAGGCTAGAGGCCATAACGTATCCTTTTACAAACCACGCCTTTCTTCACCTTGAATGTCACATCGTCATACCCGCTAAATCACCAATTGATTTCCTCAAAAATACAACGGGTATACAGCTAAGAGAAATGAATTCCTCCGCCACCAAACGTAAATACGTTTGAAGATATCAACTTATGCGATATTTTAAATATATGCTGTCAGACATTCTTCCATATAGGTCGTCCTGGGATTGGACAAACCGAAGGCATTATTTTGTATATCCATCTTAGGCCATTTCTACCTAGGATCGCCAGAACAGCCCTTGCATAACTCCGTCTTCAATTATCTTCATCATATTTGATTCGTAACGCTAATGTCATATGGAGTGGTTTTCAGATAATATATCTAATCCCGGTCTCTCCGTATTGACAACGGAAATGGTCAAAATCTTTGATAGTCGGTGATTTAACGATCAAAGGAAAACATGTGTACAAACAACGGTCATATTCCCAAATGGATATCTTACCGATCAATCATCATTTCATTTCCCAATTTCCATTTATTGTTTCCATATATTCCTAAATTCCTTATTTTCTAAAATTAGAAAATATACGTTATTAACTTTGGAAAACGTTTCCATTTTTGATTCATGCATCAATATCTTTCCACCTTTATCAGTCTCTAACTGTAAAATAGTAAGAGAACAACTTCCCAAGCATAAACCCCGTAGGCCGAAACCAACATCAGATCGATACCTAGAAAGCCATTCAACTCAACAAATTTCCAGTCAATTTCTAATTTCACTAATTCCATTTAAATTCCTAATTCAAACCCCCAATTCCTTTATAATATTTTATTTGACAAATATTTACTTTCATCTAATTTTTCACATAAAATGTGAATAAAATGTCTACATATAATCATACAGTTTGATTTTGTATTTTAAAAACAATATCCCAAATCCAATTTCTATTCATACTTCTATTTATATAATTTTCATATAAAAACTTATTTTATACTTCTAAATATAAAATCTCATTTAATTTCTTTTAGGAATGCTAAGTTCAAATTCCATTTAAATCATCGGTGTTAAAATCGATTTTTCACTCCTCTATACAAATTCAGATTTCTATATCCAATTTATCCAATGATAAATATTTATTTAATTTATCAACATCGTTATAAATTTATCTTTCCAATTTATATATGTTATAACCAATTTTTATTTAATATCTACCTTAAATCCATATCATGTTATACCTGTGTGCGAAGCACGGGTGTAAATCTTCCTAATGTAAAATTCTCCTTTTATAAAATTCTATTCATTTTCCAAAAATATCCTTTTATAAAAAAATTCGATTTTATATTTATTTCTTTTTATAATTCTATTGATTTCATATCAATATTTTATTTCCAATATACACTTTGAAAATTCCCTTTACACATTCCAGTATCAATTATGGTATTTAAAATACCAAATAACAAGACCAGTGTCGTCATAATCAATCACAGATTATATATCACATCATATATCACAATATATGGAAAAAAACAGTATTATAAATATTGAGGAATTGTAACAACCCGTATTTTCAATAACCTGTTATAACATAAATGGAGGCAGAATTAAACTGTAAAATCTGAATCAAGGGAAACGGGCTATACCATTGCGTTCGTCTCGGAAAAATACGCGAAATAGAGTCTGAGTTTTCGAAAATCGGAGTCCGTATGACCAAGATATGGCCTTGCGAAGTTTCACGAAAAATTCCCAAATTGAAGTATACTTAATTAAGTGAAATGGGTTGCGCAGAGAAATATATATATATATTAATATATATATATATATATATATAATTGAAAATTTAATAAATAAATATGCAAAAATGTTCAAAACAGCGAATTGAGAGAGGGGAATAACCGAACCGGCCGATTTTTGAGGTCGACCCGAGCCTGCTGGGTCGACTAGGGGTTAATCCAGGGTGTTTGGCTGTCAACCCGTGGGCCGATTCGCTCAAATGCAGATTTTGCATTTGGATGGTTCTCATGGTTTATCTTTAATCTAAAGGCCCTAGATGGTTCCTACACTTGACTTCTTCCCCAAGACATGCTTTGATGGCTTGGATTGAATCTAGGTTTAATCCTATGGCCTAAAACACTTGCCTAATCTATAAATAAGACCCTAACCTATCCTAAACCCTCATTATTCATTCATGCAACTAAACTATGGCAAAATTGCTACTCTCATGGCCTCCACTCAACTATCCTAGCCTCCACTTCATTTCTATGAGAGGTTTCATGATCATGAGAGTATTAGAGAGTCCCTATGTTAGTATGAGAGCTTCTCAAGTTGATTTCAAGGCTAAAGTTTTGATCTTTGTTCATAAAGATGGTTTTTTTTATTGATTTGGAGTGTTCATCTTTGGGTTTTTGGGTGATGGCATGCATAGGCTTCATCACAATCTTTGTTTTGCATTTCGATTTGTGCCTTCATAACAATGTAAGCCCTTTCCCTACTCTTAGATATTAACTATGAAGTTAAATGTTCATGTTGCAAGTTTGGGTTTGATCATTGAGAATGATACATGCTATCATGTCATGCAAGCTTATGAAGTCATTATCTTGATCTTATGAGCTAAAAGCTACAACCTTTATGTTGAAATGTTGCATTATGCAACATGAGAACCTTCATAATCTTTATGTCAACTTGCATATGAAGTCATAACCCTTATATGATGATACATGCGAGTTTCTAGTCATCATTCCATGTCTTTTGTCACCATGATTCGTTTATGTGCCAAGTTTGGGTTTATGCATGATTTTGAGGCTTAAGAATTTAACATGCAAGCTAATGAACACATTTGTGCCTCATTTGCCACCATGATTAACTTGTGGCTTAATACCCATTTTTGTCATTCCTTTGCCAAGTCTCTTCTTTTAATCCATTACGTTGTTGCGAACGTATATGCGAGTTTAAAAGCGTTGGGTTATGTTATGGGTAATTTCTAATGACATGAAAATACAACTTGAAAACATGACTTGAAGTATAACATGGAAGTTGACATGTAAGTATGCATAAAAACATAAGCTTGGGAATTTACCTATTAAGTTAGGTCTACCCATTGGGAATTTACCTATTAAGTTAGGTCTACCCAATTGCTTGAAAACTTGACTATGAACATGACACTAGACTAAACATGAAAGTGGCCAACTCGAGGTTGGGTTGAGTTTGCAACGTAAAACTACCCGGAACCGACCGGCCTAACTAGTAGTTGCAAACAATAGGACCCAATGTGAGAAGTTGGTTATGTTGTGCTTGAACCCGAGGTTAGACCAAGTTATGGTGTAAAGCTACCCGGAACCGACCGGCTTAACTAGTAACCACAACAAAGTCTAATGTGAGAGGTTGGGGTGCATTAAGTAATTAATGTCACATGATAGGGTTAAGTTAATTTGATTAATAACTCTTAACCAAATATGACATGGATAAAGGGGTTAAGTAAATTGGTTAGGCTAATGATACTTAACAAAACATGACAAGGTTGGGTAGGTTAAGTGATTTGATTTGCCTAATGACGCTTAACCATTTTTATACGACTAGTGGACGGGGATTAAGTTAACCAACACTTAATCAATCCAACATGATAATTTGGCAAGGTTAAGTAAGTTTTCTTAATGACACTTAACCATACAAGATGATTAGGGGATGGGGTTAAGTAATTTGCACCTAACTAATCCGACACGGTAATTAGATGGGGTTAAGTAATCCACACTTAACTAATCTAAACACGGTAATTCGATGGGGTTAAGTTAAACACTTAACCAATTTAAACTCGGTAATTCAATGAGGTTAAGTAACCAATACTTAACCAACTTAACGTGATAATTTAATGGGGTTAAGCAACTTATACTTAACCAATTATACATGATGATTTGATGGGGTTAAGTAACTTACACTTAACCAATCTAATACGCGGACCGGATAAGGTTAAGTCACAAGACCTTTTTAGAATATACTTAACCATTGTAGTACGATTAGAGGATGGGGTTAAGCCAACCTATACTTAACCAATCCGACTCGATAATTTGATGGGATTAAGATAATCTATGCTTAATCGATCTAGCAAGATAATCCGATAGGATTAAGGTAAGCTAGTACTTGACCAATTTGACTTGATAGGGTTAAGTCATGAGCCTCTGGGTACACTTAACCAACTTGTGGGACTAAGTCTTGAACTTAAATACTTAGCCAATCTTTGACGTGATTCGTGGGCGGGTTAAGTCATGGACTTGAATGATAACACTTAACCCAATAGACAAACCCTAGCTAGAAGAACTAGGTAGAAAACCGTGGTTAATCAAGGATAACGGGAAAGGAAGCTAAGTGGTAAACCTTAGTTAAGGGTAACTAAGTAATAATTCTTAGCTAAGGACATAGGGCTAATTCTCAAAACGATGAGTAACCTGATACGGTAGGTCATCGCTTAGTATACGAGGGGGAGCAAGTTATCTGACTTGGATAAAAGCTCCAGCGCACTGGGTGCCGAAGTGGAAGCTTCGAGGGACGTGAGGATATTCTTGGGATCCCTTTGTGGGCTGCCAGGTAATTATACTAGGCCCATGAGAGGTTAAGGTTTGCGTTAGAAGGACCAAGAGTATGCCTTGGTTGCTATGCGAGCAACCTAAAGACTGGGATGGATTAGCGTGGAGTCGACGATTCTTGTTTTTGCCCTGGATAGCGCATCGCCGACTACCTACCATCTTTAGTCAATCGGGTACGTGCGGAAAGGCAGGGAACCCCCAACAGACCATGTGCTTGCTATCGAGTCATGGGTGAGGTTGGCCCGTAGGAAAGTGGGCTATAGTGGGGCCGTGGAGTGGTTCTTATACATGATTTTTCTTGGATTGCCTTTCAGTAGTTGAGGGAGGGGTCACGTGGGACCATAGCCACGGGTACAAAAACAGACCTTGATATCTGCATCGGCAGACGATTTAAAGCTCCCGACCGAGTTCCGTATTTCTTGATTTGCCCTGGCACGGAACTCGGATGGCACATTGGGGAACATGTGCATCGAGACATGGAAAACGATTCACGATACATACGTGGGATCAAGGGCGTGGTTGACGGGTGGCGTAATCCCTAGTGGTCCTAGGTGGCCAAAACCCAAACCGAGACACGGAAACGTTCATTAGGTAGCATAATCCCTAGCGGTCCTAGGTGGCATAAATCCTAAGTGGACGCGCGATAGTTCATGGTAAGGAAACACAACTAGATCAAGGGTTGCAGTCCAAAACAACTTCAAGGATAAACCGTTTACATGGGAAAGCCCGTACAGCCTACGGCAAAGAACTGAACTTATACATGGAAAGAAACATATGAGTTGAGTAACCTATATATGCGGCATATTAGGTTGACAGGGACCATTACACGACTTCTGAGTAAGGGTCATTCACGGATAACACGTAATACAGTTGGGATACTAGTACGGTAGGTGCAGAGCAGATATACAGGATAGATACCATGGGACGTTATACGTGATAGATATCTTGGAATATTATACTTGATAGGAACCTGACGATGTGATACCTTGTTATGTCTTGACATCGTAATTTATCATGACATCTTAGTTTATCTGAGTTCAGTAGTTCATCCTGTTATTTTGATTTAGCTTACCTATCTTGTTATCATGCTTATGTTCATCTCAGTTTCTCATGTCAGTTAACTTTACTAGTTTTTATACTAATAGTAGATAGGGCTTACTCAGTCTTTTTGACTGACCCGTTTTGTTTCGCCTCTTTTCTTCCGTTTCCCCCCCAGGTTACAGGGAGGAAACACTGCTGTTTAGTTCGGACTTCTTCTGCTTGAAGGTCATCATGGATGGCTTGGACTTTCCTTGGCTATGGCTACTTTACTGTTTTTACTTGGGGAATAATTTATGAAAATGTCTTTATGCTTCTTTACTATTGCAAGACAGGTTTTGATGTACTCTGATGTAAAAGGCTTAAGACCTTAATTATTAATGTTTATGAAAGTTTGATTTTACTTCCGCTATGTTATATGTTCTGTCTTGTGATATTTCTGTGCATGTTTACCAATAATGCCCCTCTAAAGCTAGTGCATTCCTTTGCGAGTGACCCTAGCGGAGGCGGGGTGTTACATTTGGTATCAGAGCAGAAGGTTACCAGATTGTGCAAAAGTTTTTAAGGACCTTCTGAAAACTATTTGAAAATCGTTTATAAAGAAGCATTTTTCAAGAAAGTTTTCTTTTAAAAAGAAAAGGCTATTCCCCAAAGGCCATTAGCATTATCCTTGTTTCCTTAATTAAATCTCTTTTCCTTTCTTTCCTCCATCTGTAGTCACAGTGGTTTTAACTGCGACTAGTTTTTTCTATCTACGAAAGTGCTTTCCATGCGATGGAGGTGGTTTTCAAGAGACCAGTGGCCGCGTTATAAGAAAGGATAGTGAGAAAGAGGATAAAGGATACGAGCTTAAGGAAGAGCAACTTGTTGGTATGGCTTAGTCCTCAAAGGAGGGAGAAAGATGAACAATGAAACCCATGACGAGAGAGTACCTTTGGCATGGTAAAACGGGGCGGATAGTTAAGTATTATGGGACAAGGACAAGATCATCGGGAGGGCAGTAGTATGCTCTCATTTCTAGAGTACCTGGAAGGAGGGTAACAATCTTGTTAAAGGTTTAGCTTTTCTTCTCTATCATCCCGTTAGGACTTCGTTGTTCGTATCATTTAAGTCTGCTTCGATAGTTGAGTCTCTGCACCTTAAGTACTAGCGTAATAGAGAATCCCATTTTTGTCTCAAAGTCCTATTGGAGAATCAGTCCATTTATACATGACTTGTTTGGATTTGGGAATGTCTATGCCAAGTGTTGAGTTTGGAAATAATGCTTATGTTTATAAGCTATGGATGGATTCTAGGGATGAAGTGGTTATCCAGTAGGGGGTGCCACTCTCGGTTTTGATAGGAGGGTAGTTAGACCTTTTGACTAGCCTTGGTAATGCCCTCGAAGTACCGGGTAACCTTTTTGAGGTTCTGTCATGACTAGTTACTTAGAATCCCTTGATGCCTTTATTGGAAATTTGAAGCCCGATCGAGTGGTGTTCGCCGATAAGACGGATGGTTTACTTCACTTATGCGTGGGTTATAGAAATCACCCTAGTAAGTGCGCTTGATAACCTGGTTGGCATCTGTTTACTTTCAAGAGAAAGTTCTTCTACGTGGAATACCTTGTGGTACGAGGTCCGAGATTCACTAGTGAATTTTGGAAAGCTTGCATGAGATCATGAGTACGCAGTCATGTTTGCGCCAAGTGTGCAAGTGGAACGAGAGGCGACGAAGAAATGAGTTCCAACTCATGTTATGGAAACAGGAAATAGGAAGCTACGAAATCGCGAAGTTAAAAGACGGTCAAGGCACAATGGAATTAAGCTCGAGGAAATACGACTCTGATGGTCAAAGACTATATACGCGCATGATATCTCTTTTGGGAGTATATCCTTGATCCCTGTTTTCTGTAGAGCTTACTTGTAGGCTATCTTTTGTGGACATCCTCTCGGTCCTATTTTCTGTTACAAACCCCGTAAGGAGTTTGTCTTGTTTTTCTTCTCGACCCTGTTCCAGGGAATCCTAGGTAGAACCCTATGGATGTAAACATGTATTTGAAACATGTTATGATTGATATGGTTGCAAGTGGTTGCAAGCGGTTGCTCGTGGATGCGCGAATACACATTAGATACTAGCTCGACTCGGTCACATTTCATATTGCATATGCACGAGTATTTATACTTGTTTATGGATGAAATCGAATGTATTATCATGCGGTTGTTGCATATGAATGAATGATTGTGCACGCATATAGTACCTATGTGGCTAGGACTATTTGCATACATGTTGGATTCATGGCACTATACATATTTTGCATTAGAAAGATTATTCAGGCCTGATCATTAGCATTAGCTAAGGAACATGTACACACACGTTTTGCATATATTCATACAGCATTAGAAATCATCTAAGGACAATGGTTGCTTGTGGATGATGTTTTGAGTAGATGGATGATGGATGGTAGGATATGTTCTTCCTAACTTGGAGATTTCGGGGACGAAATCCTAAAAGGTGGGGAGAATGTAACAACCCGTATTTTCAATAACCTGTTATAACATAAATGGAGGCAGAATTAAACTGTAATATCTGAATCAAGGGAAACGGGCTATGCCATTGCGTTCGTCTCGGAAAAATACGCGAAATAGAGTCTGAGTTTTCGAAAATCGGAGTCCGTATGACCAAGATATGGCCTCGCGAAGTTTCACGAAAAATTCCCAAATTAAAGTATACTTAATTAAGTGAAATGGGTTGCGCAGAGAAATATATATATATATTGATATATATATATATATAATTGAAAATTTAATAAATAAATATGCAAAAATGTTCAAAACAGCGAATTGGGAGAGGGGAATAACCGAACCGCCCGATTTTTGAGGTCGACCCAAGCCCGCTGGGTCGACTAGGGGTTAATCCAGGGTGTTTGGCTGTCAACCCGTGGGCCGATTCGCTCAAATGCAGATTTTGCATTTGGATGGTTCTTATGGTTTATCTTTAATCTAAAGGCCCTAGATGGTTCCTACACTTGACTTCTTCCCCAAGACATGCTTTGATGGCTTGGATTGAATCTAGGTTTAATCCTATGGCCTAAAACACTTGCCTAATCTATAAATAAGACCCTAACCTATCCTAAACCCTCATTATTCATTCATGCAACTAAACTATGGCAAAATTGCTACTCTCATGACCTCCACTCAACTATCCTAGCCTCCACTTCATTTCTATGAGAGGTTTCATGATCATGAGAGTATTAAAGAGTCCCTATGTTAGTATGAGAGCTTCTCAAATTGATTTCAAGGCTAAAGTTTTGATCTTTGTTCATAAAGATGGGGTTTTTATTGATTTGGAGTGTTCATATTTGGGTTTTTGGGTGATGGCATGCATAGGCTTCATCACAATCTTTGTTTTGCATTTCGATTTGTGCCTTCATAACAATGTAAGCCCTTTCCCTACTCTTAGATATTAACTATGAAGTTAAATGTTCATGTTGCAAGTTTGGGTTTGATCATTGAGAATGATACATGCTATCATGTCATGCAAGCTTATGAAGTCATTATCTTGATCTTATGAGCTAAAAGCTACAACCTTTATGTTGAAATGTTGCATTATGCAACATGAGAACCTTCATAATCTTTATGTCAACTTGCATATGAAGTCATAACCCTTATATGATGATACATGCGAGTTTCTAGTCATCATTCCATGTCTTTTGTCACCATGATTCGTTTATGTGCCAAGTTTGGGTTTATGCATGATTTTGAGGCTTAAGAATTTAACATGCAAGCTAATGAACACATTTGTGCCTCATTTGCCACCATGATTAACTTGTGGCTTAATACCCATTTTTGTCATTCCTTTGCCAAGTCTCTTCTTTTAATCCATTACGTTGTTGCGAACGTATATGCGAGTTTAAAAGCGTTGGGTTATGTTATGGGTAATTTCTAATGACATGAAAATACAACTTGAAAACATGACTTGAAGTATAACATGGAAGTTGACATGTAAGTATGCATAAAAACATAAGCTTGGGAATTTACCTATTAAGTTAGGTCTACCCATTGGGAATTTACCTATTAAGTTAGGTCTACCCAATTGCTTGAAAACTTGACTATGAACATGACACTAGACTAAACATGAAAGTGGCCAACTCGAGGTTGGGTTGAGTTTGCAACGTAAAACTACCCGGAACCGACCGGCCTAACTAATAGTTGCAAACAATAGGACCCAATGTGAGAAGTTGGTCATGTTGTGCTTGAACCCGAGGTTAGACCAAGTTGTGGTGTAAAGCTACTCGGAACCGACCGGCTTAACTAGTAACCACAACAAAGTCTAATGTGAGAGGTTGGGGTGCATTAAGTAATTAATGTCACATGATAGGGTTAAGTTAATTTGATTAATAACTCTTAACCAAATATGACATGGATAAAGGGGTTAAGTAAATTGGTTAGGCTAATGATACTTAACAAAACATGACAAGGTTGGGTAGGTTAAGTGATTTGATTTGCCTAATGACGCTTAACCATTTTTATACGACTAGTGGACGGGGATTAAGTTAACCAACACTTAATCAATCCAACATGATAATTTGGCAAGGTTAAGTAAGTTTTCTTAATGACACTTAACCATACAAGATGATTAGGGGATGGGGTTAAGTAATTTGCACCTAACTAATCCGACACGGTAATTAGATGGGGTTAAGTAATCCACACTTAACTAATCTAAACACGGTAATTCGATGGGGTTAAGTTAAACACTTAACCAATTTAAACTCGGTAATTCAATGAGGTTAAGTAACCAATACTTAACCAACTTAACGTGATAATTTAATGGGGTTAAGCAACTTATACTTAACCAATTATACATGATGATTTGATGGGGTTAAGTAACTTACACTTAACCAATCTAATACGCGGACCGGATAAGGTTAAGTCACAAGACCTTTTTAGAATATACTTAACCATTGTAGTACGATTAGAGGATGGGGTTAAGCCAACCTATACTTAACCAATCCGACTCGATAATTTGATGGGATTAAGATAATCTATGCTTAATCGATCTAGCAAGATAATCCGATAGGATTAAGGTAAGCTAGTACTTGACCAATTTGACTTGATAGGGTTAAGTCATGAGCCTCTGGGTACACTTAACCAACTTGTGGGACTAAGTCTTGAACTTAAATACTTAGCCAATCTTTGACGTGATTCGTGGGCGGGTTAAGTCATGGACTTGAATGATAACACTTAACCCAATAGACAAACCCTAGCTAGAAGAACTAGGTAGAAAACCGTGGTTAATCAAGGATAACGGGAAAGGAAGCTAAGTGGTAAACCTTAGTTAAGGGTAACTAAGTAATAATTCTTAGCTAAGGACATAGGGCTAATTCTCAAAACGATGAGTAACCTGATACGGTAGGTCATCGCTTAGTATACGAGGGGGAGCAAGTTATCTGACTTGGATAAAAGCTCCAGCGCACTGGGTGCCGAAGTGGAAGCTTCGGGGGATGTGAGGATATTCTTGGGATCCCTTTGTGGGCTGCCAGGTAATTATACTAGGCCCATGAGAGGTTAAGGTCTGCGTTAGAAGGACCAAGAGTATGCCTTGGTTGCTATGCGAGCAACCTAAAGACTGGGATGGATTAGCGTGGAGTCGACGATTCTTGTTTTTGCCCTGGATAGCGCATCGCCGACTACCTACCATCTTTAGTCAATCGTGTACGTGCGGAAAGGCAGGGAACCCCCAACAGACCATGTGCTTGCTATCGAGTCATGGGTGAGGTTGGCCCGTAGGAAAGTGGGCTATTGTGGGGCCGTGGAGTGGTTCTTATACATGATTTTTCTTGGATTGCCTTTCAGTAGTTGAGGGAGGGGTCACGTGGGACCATAGCCACGGGTACAAAAACAGACCTTGATATCTGCATCGGCAGACGATTTAAAGCTCCCGACCGAGTTCCGTATTTCTTGATTTGCCCTGGCACGGAACTCGGATGGCACATTGGGGAACATGTGCATCTAGACATGGAAAACGATTCACGATACATACGTGGGATCAAGGGCGCGGTTGACGGGTGGCGTAATCCCTAGTGGTCCTAGGTGGCCAAAACCCAAACCGAGACACGGAAACGTTCATTAGGTAGCATAATCCCTAGCAGTCCTAGGTGGCATAAATCCTAAGTGGACGCACGATAGTTCATGGTAAGGAAACACAACTAGATCAAGGGTTGCAGTCCAAAACAACTTCAAGGATAAACCGTTTACATGGGAAAGCCCGTACAGCCTACGGCAAAGAACTGAACTTATACATGGAAAGAAACATATGAGTTGAGTAACCTATATATGCGGCATATTAGGTTGACAGGGACCATTACACGACTTCTGAGTAAGGGTCATTCACGGATAACACGTAATACAGTTGGGATACTAGTACGGTAGGTGCAGAGCAGATATACAGGATAGATACCATAGGACGTTATACGTGATAGATATCTTGGAATATTATACTTGATAGGAACCTGACGATGTGATACCTTGTTTTGTCTTGACATCGTAATTTATCATGACATCTTAGTTTATCTGAGTTCAGTAGTTCATCCTGTTATTTTGATTTAGCTTACCTATCTTGTTATCATGCTTATGTTCATCTCAGTTTCTCATGTCAGTTAACTTTACTAGTTTTTATACTAATAGTAGATAGGGCTTACTCAGTCTTTTTGACTGACCCGTTTTGTTTCGCCTCTTTTCTTCCGTTTCCCCCCCAGGTTACAGGGAGGAAACACTGCTGTTTAGTTCGGACTTCTTCTGCTTGAAGGTCATCATGGATGGCTTGGACTTTCCTTGGCTATGGCTACTTTACAGTTTTTACTTGGGGAATAATTTATGAAAATGTCTTTATGCTTCTTTACTATTGCAAGACAGGTTTTGATGTACTCTGATGTAAAAGGCTTAAGACCTTAATTATTAATGTTTATGAAAGTTTGATTTTACTTCCGCTATGTTATATGTTCTGTCTTGTGATATTTCTGTGCGTGTTTACCAATAATGCCCCTCTAAAGCTAGTGCATTCCTTTGCGAGTGACCCTAGCGGAGGCGGGGTGTTACAGGAATCCACTTAGATCCCTCCAACCTGTTTCCCTGCATCACAGATGTTAAGCAATATAAATAACATCGATTTCATTTCAATATGAAATATTCTAATAAACAGAGTTAATATTTGATTAACGATATATATATAAATATCGTTATCTATAATTTCAATCCATAAATCAGCAAATCAACCAAACAATCATCACACAACAATCAATCATCATTTATCAATACTAGATTATATTTATAAAAATATAAACTGATATAGTTAGTGAGTTTTGCTCACATTGGACGATCATCGTTAAATAACAATAATTGCCGGTTGATTCAAACAGACAATTTATATCTCTGTAAATTGTAATGAGCTCCAATTCACTCCCAGTCAGCTCCATTGCGTAGTCCTTGCCCATACGATCCCAACGGATCAGACCATTCAAAATTCTGATATAGTATGACCCAGATATTAAGTTTACAAGTAGTTATGGTTATTTAAATTTAACTTAAAACTTAAATTATAAATTAATAATGGGCTTCACCTAAAAAATCATTAATATTTGGATTCACCATACAATCAGCCCATCTCCCCTCTTAGACCCACCAACCTGCAACTGTATTATCTCCTTCCTCCCAGAAATAAAAACGCGGCCTTCTGCTTACTTCATCATTTCAGTTACATCCCTCTATGACCCATGATTTTACAAACAATTTAAAGTTGTTAACCTAGTTAAATAATCTAATAATATAACTTAATCACTATTTTTAACAATCATTACCGCTCTAACCACCCTGCTCATTACGTTCTCTTTCCCCGACTTCACAAATATGCACCTTTCTCCTGCCATTACTGATCCTCTTCATTGACCAGCTCTCCCATTCTTCAACTAAAATTCAGACAAAAATCACGGTAATTCTTCTCTTCACATCCTCAACCACCTCATACCTATGATGCAGAACTCGATGCCATCTTAACACATCCCACATCGACAGCATATGGCGCAAGCCTGGGCGAAGGTGTGACATCAAAATCCATGGCATACCCCAAAATTTTGTGTACAAACTCGAAATCATCTCCTGAATCCAGAACTGAACTCAACAACCACCATCGAAGCTTTTATATTCCAAAAATCTCAACCCTAGATCCCTGATGCTCACAATGCCGCGAACAAACATGTTCGAACATCCTGTGTAACGACCCGGATTTTCGGCGACTTTGGTTATCGACGTAAGCTCGACATCGATAACCAAAACATCGAAAAATACCGGTAATTAATGAAAGAAATTAGAAGGTGAGAACAGATAAGATAGAAACTTAGAATGGAAGAAGAAGAAGAACACAACATCAGAGTAACACGAACCTCACAGAGGAACGAATAACATATAATAGATAACATAACTTTGAAATATAACAGTTATGTATACAATAGCACTTATCAGAGTACAACACTTACAACACAGCGGAAATAAACTATAGCTATATGATCCAGAAGCTTCCTACTCCAGCTCTTCAAGTATATCTGTAAATCCCAACTACTTGACTGCCTGTACAAATTTAGGCACCCAAGAGTTTAGGGAAAACAACAAAGTAAACTCCGGGTCAGTCATGGGACTGGTGTGAGTAAAACAGTTTAAACAGGTATATGAACAAGTAAACGATATCTCATAAGACCACGCCGCAGAACGGAACGGGTTTTTCCCTTATGAGAATCCAAAATATCTTTATATCAAAAACCTTTTGATATTATAATAATGTCTATGTACAAATAGATATCAACTAGCAGAAACGCTTTCATCTCACGTTCTACATATATAGTGTACAATCAAAATTGCAAGCACGTATTGGATAATGGATTTCCAACTATGACAAGGCATGGAACCACCTTCCGATCAGTGTACTCTAGGAACGATACACTGGAGTTCAATAAGAACATCTTGTAACTCAGCCACACATGACCGACCACTCATTTCGCTTGAGTGTATCGAATGTACATCACCAACGGTTGGGATCAGCAACCGTTCCCGTATATATATGGGACAACATTGATAGATTTAAGAAACAAATGAATATTCTCTAGATAGGTGATTATACACCTTACTTCGATGCGACCGACTTAGCCATGTTGTCTGCCCGATTTCTGTCATTTACCAGTTGATGAGGCTAGAAGCTACGCTTTATCATTACATCCGATTCACTTCGAATGCCACATTGTCAAATCCATCGAAATCACTAATTGACGTTTACAACAGTACATTACGTGTCAGCTAAAAGAAGTTTCCATATCCGCTTCCACTCTTGGTACGGTTGAAGAAATCCATGTACGTGACCTTTCTGGAAATACTCTGTCAGACATTCATTCATACAAGTCATCCTCATTCACTTAGAATGTCACATCGTCATACCCGCCAAATCACAAATTGACTTATCCAAAAATAACACGGGTATACAGCTAAGAGAAACGAATTCCTCCGCCACCAAACGTGAATACGTTTGAACAGATCAACTTACGCGATCCATTGGATATACTCTGTCAGACCTTCGTCCATACAAGTTGTCCTGGGACTGGACAAACCGAAGGCACTATTCAGTATATCCATCTTAGTCAATGTTATCTAAGACTTATACAACAGCCCTTGCATTTTTCTCCGTCTTCAATTATCTTTGGCATATATGATTCGCAACGCTTATGCCAATACAGAGTGGTTCTTTGGATAATAATCCAACCGGTCTCTCCATATTAACAACGTTAAAATGGTCAAAACTTCGATAGTCCGTGATTTAACTATCAAAGAAAAACAAGTGTGCAAACAACGATACTATTTCCAGATGGAAATTATATCGACCATTCATCAACATATATCTATATCTATATATATATATATTCATATTGCCTTATTTTCTATGTTTAGAAAATATATGTTATTAACACTGGAAAACGTTTCCATTTGCTTATTTACAAATCACTACTCTTCCCCAACTATCAGTCCCTGACTGTAAACTAGTATAAGAACAATCCCCTAAGTATAAATCCAAAAGGCCGAAACCAACATCAGATAGGCACTTAGAAACCATTCAGTTTACTAATCTCTAGTCAGTTCTAATTTTACTTAACTCTATTTGATTAACTCTGATTGATTAACTCTAACTGGTTAATTCTAACCGATCAACTCTAACTGGTCAACCTTAATTAATTAACTCTAACTGGTTTTACTTGGTTTGACTAACTCAATTTATTAACTCGACTGACTAATTCAACTCGATTAACCTAACTTGATTTACTTATCTCGATTAACTGAACTAATCATTTTGATTAACTCGACTAATTCACTTTGGTTAACTTAACCAATTCACTTAACTAATTCACTTAACTCCTGTTGAATAAACTATATTCGATAACTCCTCTAACTCTATTCGAATAAACTATATTCGATTAACTCATTTACTCTATTCGAATAAACTATATTCGATTAACTCCTTTGATTTAACTCTAATCGATTAACTCCATCGAATAAACTATATTCGATAACTCCTTCGATTTAACTAAAATTCTATAACTCACTTCGATTAACTAATAATCGATAACTCCTTCGAATAAACTACATTCGATAATCTCCTCTCGAATAAACGATATTCGATAATCTTCCCTTTCGATTTAACAAATCGATAACTCCTTTTCGAATAACTAAATTCGATAACTCCTTTCGATTTAACTAATCTATAACTCCTTTCGATTTAACTAATCGATAACTCCCTTCGATGAAACTAACATCGATACTCCTTTCGATGAAATTAACATCGATTAACTCCTTTCGATGAAATTAACATCGATTAACTCCTTTCGATGAAACTAACATCCATTAATTTAACTCGACGAACTTAACTCGACTCACTTATCTCGATAATCTAACTCAAGAACTTAACTCGATTAACTTATCTCGGTAATCTAACTCAAGAACTCAACTCGATTAACTTATCTCGATAATCTAACTCAAGAACTTAACTCGATTAACTTATCTCGATAATCTAACTCAAGTTGATTAACTCCTATCGAATAACTAATATTCGATTTAACTCCATTCGCTTGACTCTAGATCGCAACGATCACAATGGTTACGCCTGACTCCCTCAGGAAACATCCGACCGCCATAGGCTATTTACAGCCCTGCGAATTACGCTAGCAGTCGTACGAGATGGCAACTTATCCTGAATAACTCTGTTTGACTAACTCTATCTCAAATAACTATATTTGATTAACTCTAGTTCGTTTTAACTCTAATCGATTAAATCTACCTGATTAACTCTAATTGTTTACTTTAATCGATTGACTCTAACTGGTTTAACTTGACTTACTTAACCCAACTGGTTAACCCGACTTACTTAACCCAAACTGGTAAACTCTAACTGACTTAACCCAACTGGTTAACTCTAACTGAACTGGTTAACTCTAATTGAACTGGTTAACTCTAACTGAACTGGTTAACTCTACTGAACTGGTTAACTCTAACTGAACTGGTTAACTCTACTGAACTGGTTAACCCTAACTGATCTACTCTAACTGGTTAACTCTACTGATTAACTCTTCTCGAATACTATATTCGACTAACTCCTTTTAACAACGTTTTATTCATTTGAAAACATTTACTTTTAAATAACGGTTCTACACTTTAAAAATGATTTCCTTTTTATAACGTTTCCTTTTCAACTCTATTTGTAAATGGTTTACAAATATTTCCTTTTCAAATTTATTCTTGAAATATTCTAACTCCTTAAATTCTCTGAAAAATTCGCCATAACCTCCTTTGTAACGGGAGCATCGGGAAAATCCCCAAACCCGCCACACAGGCCTTTCCATTCAAAAGAAAATGTTTTGAAATTATTTTCTTTTCTATGTATCTCCTATTTATAAATATTCCAATTTATAAATATTCCAATTTATAAACATTTCTTATTTATAAATATTCCACTTTATAAATATCTCTTATTTATAAATATTCCAATTTATAAATATTCTATTTTCAATATCACTTTGAAAATCCCCTTATCAACATTCCGGCATGTTATGGTATTTTAACATATCAAATTACGATGTCTAATCTCGTCCATACACACACAATCAACAACAGGTTATAATTCACATCATATATTTAAAATATATGAAAAACAATAAAATAACTGTTGAGGAATCCAGTCGGATTCCTCCAACCTGTTTCCCTGCATCACAGATGTTAGACAATACGATTAACACCGATTTCATTTTGATATGAAATATTCTGATAGCAGAATCAACATTTAAATATTTAACGGTTTACATACACACACACACACACACACACACACACACACACACATATATATATATATATATATATATATATATATATATATATATATTCTACTAACTGACTAGCAGTTCAATCAAACAGTCAATACACAATGAAACAGACAATTTCTAACAGTTCTAAAAATACAACATGAAATTATAAACTGTTCAGAGTTGGTGAGAATTACTCACATTTGCGCGTTAACCGATAAATATCGGTTTGCGTTCATTGATTCAGTCGAACAATTTATTTCGCCATAAATTGTAACGAGCTCGGATTGACTCGCGGTCAGTCCCATTGTGTTGCTCTCGTCTGTACGATCCCAACGGAACTTACGGTTCGTAAATCTGATAAAGTATGACGGAGTTATGCTATTACGAAGTTCGTATGTATTTAAATTAAAATTTAACTTAACTAATATACCCATTGGGCCTTACCCACCATTCTCAGCCCATTCCCACCGAAATGAAAACCCGGCCCGTTCACTTCTAAGCCCAACCCGACCTCCTTCCTTTGGAGCTTTCTTCTACTTCCCCCTTTTATATTTCTTCTCCTAATACATTCCTGGGCTTCTTCATAAAAATATACCGGCCCAAACCTCTAAAGCCCAACGAACTAAAGTCCATTGATTTTTCCACTTGGGCCTCACCGATTTACTCAGCCCACCAACACCCACGTTACTACCCGCGTCCACTTCAGATAATTCCCCTTTCTTCTTCACCGCCGATACCTGCTCCTTCCCTTCACCATAACCGACGACTTCAGCCTCCTATCCCTCCATCATTCCTCAACGAAAACTCTTATACCCACCACCGAAATTCTCCTCCTTCCTTCCTCTTTAACATTGCTTCGTCACTGTAGCGCTCGATCTCAGGGATCGAATTCCGTCGAGGACCATGCTGTAGCGTCCTCAGTACATCGCGCGACCCTTTTCTGGTCGGAAACCCACCAAAATTTGCACACAGCTGCGCCTCCATCCATTAACCCAAATCAAACCACTACATCCGAATCGATAGCCCAAAACTCCATGAACCCCAACCCTAACTCACAGTTTGAAACCTAACGACCGACGACAGATGTTCGAACACGAAACTGACCCTTCCAGGATGTAGAGGATCCCTTCCTGAACTCGAATATACTTACTTTGCGATTTATAGATTTTTCTTCGATTTGATTTTTCTTTCTCATGAAATGTTTTTGGCTTAAGAAAATGAACGGCGGAATTTATCTGTTGACTTTGAAAATGAGAAAAATTAGGTTTAGGAAATTTTAAGGCCTATTTATAGGTAAACAAAATATCTAGATATTTTATAGAAGGAATATTCCCGGTATATTCTCATTTATATATTCATCTCTGCACTCAAAAAAATCCGTACGATCACATATGATACCTAAAAATCACGAAACTCGACATGTAGCTAGAGTTCGACATTACGGTCCCAACGAAACTGGTTTCGTCGAATTCCGACTTCGTATGCTCACACAGCGTATTTTTAACTGTCGAAATACAGACTGTTTTTCACTCTAAAAATCTGTACGGTCACACAGTGACTCTAAAAATCACGAAACTGGAAATCTAACAACTATTTGACATTGCGGATCCAACAAAATTAGTTTCGTCAAATTCCGACTTCGTTTACAAAAGTGGCTATTTTTAAAGCTCTAAATAGCCTACTTAAATATATAAATATATTTAAATATAATTAAATAAAATATTAATAAATTAATATTATCGTATATATTCACAGTGGAATACCATACGACTCCAATGGAATTTACAACTCGATACTTCAAATCTAGGTCAACCCGATATTCAATTTATATTGAAATTCCTTTTAAAAATATAAATAATTCCTTTATAAATTATAAAGGAATTCCACAGCGACTTTTCTGAAATTTGATTTGGACATAACTCAAAATCTACACGACGAAATCCCGATTTTTCTCTTCCACTAGAAAGATATACTCCACCAGCTCCACACGTTTCTTGTTTCACAGAAATCCGGCTTAAAACGAATCCTGTACATTCAGTTGAAGTTCGAATCGCCAATTTACGAACTACAGCGCCATTTCGAGCTCAATTTTAATAATAATATAATTATACGTTCAAACTGTCGTTGATTGAATATATTCGTCAATATAATTCAACTCTAAGCTGAATTAAATCTAAGGGACGACCCCGTTCACAGAATATTGTGATTTCCAATATTTTTGATTATTCTTGAATCAAATATATTATTTAATTATTTAATTTAATTAAATATTCACTATAATTTAATTAAACCTCTATTTAATTCACTACATCACGATATATATAATTAAATTAATTAGTTATAATACCCCTGACAATGCGGGTCATTACATTCTTCCCCACTTAAAATAATTTCGTCCTCGAAATTGCTAAGTTAGAGGACGACCCTACCTATTGGAATTCCTAAGATTTGTTTACCCCTTATTTCTGATTTTAACTGAACCAATTAATATCGACTAAAATATTTATTCATTCCGACTAACTAAAATTTTCAAAAATTCTGAAAATTTTCTAACACTTTAAACTTTCGAAAAATTTCGCCAGCACCTCCTTTGTACTGGTCAATAGCTCAAACTCCAACTCGCCTCTCTGGGCCTTCTTCAACCCAAAAGAAAATCAAAACGCCAAACGGCTTGCCAATTCGGCTCATAAATTCCAAACTCATATAAAATATAAACTTGTACCTTTTTGTTGGGCATATCATTATATCCCTACCATCTGTTATCAACTCGGCATATACAAATGCCATCCCAATCAACTCCAACCAATTTATTCTTATCACAACCATTCGCTTATTCAAGCCGAATTCAATTTCAAATTCGAGTTTCAAATTCCAAACTCTCAACTTATCATTTCAAATCCAAATCCAGATTATTCTCTAATCACTTCCAGTTTTTCTTAACCTGTCATCTCAAGTTAAATTCTGGTTTATTATTTACTTTTACCATCCCATTCGAATTACTTCACAAGTTAAATTTTAATTTCTAGAACTTAAATTCCTGGGTAAATTTCAAATCAATTTGAAATCATAATACCAATTCAAAACCTTTGAATTTCTAAACAACTTGTTTCCTCAAAACAATTCAAATTAAAATCTCTGGTAGTTATCCACCACTTAGAACTGGAAAATCACACCGATGATACTGCGCAGTCATCATCGGAATTATTTTCCAGCGACCCAAGTGATTTCAATACTATATCATTTCAAAACCCTTACTAAATACATCCATTTTGAAAACATCTCAAAATCTCCCAGGAACTTAAAATTTCCTTATTTTGATTCCAAATCTGATTTAAATTCATATTTAATTCGTCTTATTTCATGTACTTTACTTATATGATTCTTATTGGTTATATATAACCATTTCACTTTATAATCTCATTTGATTATAATTACAACCAATATATCTAATATATGATAATATATTACATATCCATACTGTGTCGGTCCATCGTATTCAAGTATTTATTTACTCCTACCGATATAGTGGATCAAACTGATCGACCAGAACTCATAAACAACTCAGCCGATGAATCTCCACAATATAAAACCATTTTTATATCAAATACAAATACGCACTCGTATATATACACTCAACTCAATCTAGGGTATTACTAACCCTATCTCTACCGAGTCACGCCACAGAGCCAAGTAATTCTTAACTTAAGCTCTGATACCAACTGTAACGACCCGGATTTTCGGCGACTTTGGTTATCGACGTAAGCTCGACAATGATAACCAAAACATCGAAAAATCCCGGTAATTAACGAAAGAAATTAGAAGGTGAGAACAGATAAGATAGAAACTTAGAATAGAAGAAGAAGAAGAACACAACATCAGAGTAACACGAACCTCACATCGGAACGAATAACATATAATAGATAACATAACTTTGAAATATAACAGTTATGTATACAATAGCACTTATCATAGTACATCACTTACAACACAGCGGAAATAAACTATAGCTATATGATCCAGAAGCCTCCTGCTCCAGCTCTTCAAGTATATCTGTAAATCCCAACTACTTGACTGCCCGTACAAATTTAGGCACCCAAGAGTTTAGGGAAAACAACAAAGTAAACTCCGGGTCAGTCATGGGACTGGTGTGAGTAAAACAGTTTAAACAGGTATATGAACAAGTAAACGATATCTCATAAGACCACGCCGCAGAACGGAATGGGTTTTTCCCTTATGAGAATCCAAAATATCTTTATATCAAAAACCTTTTGATATTATAATAATGTCTATGTACAAATAGATATCAACTAGCAGAAACGCTTTCATCTCACGTTCTACATATATAGTATAGAATCAAAATTGCAAGCACGTATTGGATAATGGATTTCCAACTATGACAAGGTATGGAACCACCTTCTGATCAGTGTACTCTAGGAACGATACACTGGAGTTCAACAAGAACATCTTGTAACTCAGCCACACATGACCGACCACTCATTTCGCTTGAGGGTATCGAATGTACATCACCAACGGTTGGGATCAGCAACCGTTCTCGTATATATACGGGACAGCATTGATAGATTTAAGAAACAAATGAATATTCTCTAGATAGGCGATTATACACCCTACTTCGGTGCGACCGACTTAGCCATGCTGCCTGCCCGATTTCTGTCATTTACCGGTTGATGAGGCTAGAAGCTACGCTTTATCATTACATCTGATTCACTTCGAATGCCACATTGTCAAATCCATCGAAATCACTAACTGACGTTTACAACAGTACATTACGTGTCAGCTAAAAGAAGTTTCCTTCTCCGCTTCCACTCTTGGTACGGTTGAAGAAATCCATGTACGTGACCTTTCTGGAAATACTCTGTCAGACATTCATTCATACAAGTCATCCTCATTCACTTAGAATGTCACATCGTCATACCCGCCAAATCAAAAATTGACTTATCCAAAAATAACACGGGTATACAGCAAAGAGAAACGAATTCCTCCGCCACCAAACGTGAATACGTTTGAACAGATCAACTTACGCGATCCATTGGATATACTCTGTCAGACCTTCGTCCATACAAGTTGTCCTGGGACTGGACAAACCGAAGGCACTATTCAGTATATCCATCTTAGTCACGGTTATCTAAGACTTATACAACAGCCCTTGCATTTTTCTCCGTCTTCAATTATCTTTGGCATATATGATTCGCAACGCTTATGCCAATACAGAGTGGTTCTTTGGATAATAATCCAACCGGTCTCTCCATATTAACAACGTTAAAATGGTCAAAACTTCGATAGTCTGTGATTTAACTATTAAAGAAAAACAAGTGTGCAAACAACGATACTATTTCCAGATGGAAATTATATCGACCAATCATCAACATATATATATATATTCATATTGCCTTATTTTCTATGTTTAGAAAATATATGTTATTAACACTGGAAAACGTTTCCATTTGCTTATTTACAAATCACTACTCTTCCCCAACTATCAGTCCCTGACTGTAAACTAGTATAAGAACAATCCCCTAAGTATAAATCCAAAAGGCCGAAACCAACATCAGATAGGCACTTAGAAACCATTCAGTTTACTAATCTCTAGTCAGTTCTAATTTTACTTAACTCTATTTGATTAACTCTGATTGATTAACTCTAACTGGTTAATTCTAACCGATCAACTCTAACTGGTCAACCTTAATTAATTAACTCTAACTGGTTTTACTTGGTTTGACTAACTCAATTTATTAACTCGACTGACTAATTCAACTCGATTAACCTAACTTGATTTACTTATCTCGATTAACTGAACTAATCATTTTGATTAACTCGACTAATTCACTTTGGTAAACTTAACCAATTCACTTAACTAATTCACTTACTCCTGTCGAATAAACTATATTCGATAACTCCTCTAACTCTATTCGAATAAACTACATTCGATTAACTCATTTACTCTATTCGAATAAACTATATTCGATTAACTCCTTTGATTTAACTCTAATCGATTAACTCCATCGAATAAACTATATTCGATAACTCCTTCGATTTAACTGATATTCTATAACTCACTTCGATTAACTAATAATCGATAACTCCTTCGAATAAACTACATTCGATAATCTCCTCTCGAATAAACGATATTCGATAATCTTCCCTTTCGATTTAACAAATCGATAACTCCTTTTTGAATAACTAAATTCGATAACTCCTTTCGATTTAACTAATCGATAACTCCTTTCGATTTAACTAATCGATAACTCCCTTCGATGAAACTAACATCGATACTCCTTTCGATGAAATTAACATCAATTAACTCCTTTCGATGAAATTAACATCGATTAACTCCTTTCGATGAAACTAACATCGATTAATTTAACTCGACGAACTTAACTCGACTCACTTATCTCGATAATCTAACTCAAGAACTTAACTCGATTAACTTATCTCGGTAATCTAACTCAAGAACTCAAATCGATTAACTTATCTGGATAATCTAACTCAAGAACTTAACTCGATTAACTTATCTCGATAATCTAACTCAAGTTGATTAACTCCTATCGAATAACTAATATTCGATTTAACTCCATTCGCTTGACTCTAGATCGCAGCGATCACAATGGTTATGCCTGACTCCCTCAGGAAACATCCGACCGCCGTAGGCTATTTACAGCCGTGCGAATTACGCTAGCAGTCGTACGAGATGGCAACTTATCCCTAATAACTCTGTTTGAGTAACTCTATCTCAAATAACTATATTTGATTAACTCTAGTTCCTTTTAACTCTAATCGATTAACTCTACCTGATTAACTCTAACTGTTTACTCTAATCGATTAACTCTAACTGGTTTAACTTGACTTACTTAACCCAACTGGTTAACCCGACTTACTTAACACAAACTGGTAAACTCTAACTGACTTAACCCAACTGGTTAACTCTAACTGAACTGGTTAACTCTAATTGAACTGGTTAACTCTAACTGAACTGGTTAACTCTACTGAACTGGTTAACTCTAACTGAACTGGTTAACTCTACTGAACTGGTTAACCCTAACTGATCTACTCTAACTGGTTAACTCTACTGATTAACTCTTCTCGAATACTATATTCGACTAACTCCTTTTAACAACGTTTTATTCATTTGAAAACATTTACTTTTAAATAACGGTTCTACACTTTAAAAATGATTTCCTTTTTATAACGTTTCCTTTTCAATTCTATTTGTAAACGGTTTACAAATATTTCCTTTTCAAATTTATTCTTGAAATATTCTAACTCCTTAAATTCTCTGAAAAATTCACCATAACCTCCTTTGTAACGGGAGCATCGGGAAAGTCCCCAAACCCGCCACACAGGCCTTTCCATTCAAAAGAAAATGTTTTGAAATTATTTTCTTTTCTATGTATCTCCTATTTATAAATATTCCAATTTATAAACATTTCTTATTTATAAATATTCCACTTTATAAATATCTCTTATTTATAAATATTCCAATTTATAAATATTCTATTTTCAATATCACTTTGAAAATCCCCTTTATCAACATTCCGGCATGTTATGGTATTTTAACATATCAAATTACGATGTCTAATCTCGTCCATACACACACAATCAACAACAGGTTATAATTCACATCATATATTTAAAATATATGAAAAACAATAAAATAACTGTTGAGGAATCCAGTCGGATTCCTCCAACCTGTTTCCCTGCATCACAGATGTTAGACAATACGATTAACACCGATTTCATTTTGATATGAAATATTCTGATAGCAGAATCAACATTTAAATATTTAACGGTTTACATACACACACACACACACACACACACACACACATATATATATATATATATATATATATTCTACTAACTGACTAGCAGTTCAATCAAACAGTCAATACACAATGAAACAGACAATTTCTAACAGTTCTAAAAATACAACATGAAATTATAAACTGTTCAGAGTTGGTGAGAATTACTCACATTTGCGCGTTAACCGATAAATATCGGTTTGCGTTCATTGATTCAGTCGAACAATTTATTTCGCCATAAATTGTAACGAGCTCGGATTGACTCGCGGTCAGTCCCATTGTGTTGCTCTCGTCTGTACGATCCCAACGGAACTTACGGTTCGTAAATCTGATAAAGTATGACGGAGTTATGCTATTACGAAGTTCGTATGTATTTAAATTAAAATTTAACTTAACTAATATACCCATTGGGCCTTACCCACCATTCTCAGCCCATTCCCACCGAAATGAAAACCCGGCCCGTTCACTTCTAAGCCCAACCCGACCTCCTTCCTTTGGAGCTTTCTTCTACTTCCCCCTTTTATATTTCTTCTCCTAATACATTCCTGGGCTTCTTCATAAAAATATACCGGCCCAAACCTCTAAAGCCCAACGAACTAAAGTCCATTGATTTTTCCACTTGGGCCTCACCGATTTACTCAGCCCACCAACACCCACGTTACTACCCGCGTCCACTTCAGATAATTCCCCTTTCTTCTTCACCGCCGATACCTGCTCCTTCCCTTCACCATAACCGACGACTTCAGCCTCCTATCCCTCCATCATTCCTCAACGAAAACTCTTATACCCACCACCGAAATTCTCCTCCTTCCTTCCTCTTTAACATTGTTTCGTCACTATAGCGCTCGATCTCAGGGATCGAATTCCGTCGAGGACCATGCTGTAGCGTCCTCAGTACATCGCGCGACCCTTTTCTGGTCGGAAACCCACCAAAACTTGCACACAGCTGCGCCTCCATCCCATAAACCCAAATCAAACCACTACATCCCGAATCGATAGCCCCAAACTCCATGAACCCCAACCCTAACTCACGGTTTGAAACCCAACGACTGACGACAGATGTTCGAACACGAAACTGACCCTTCCAGGATGTAGAGGATCCCTTCCTGAACTCAAATATACTTACTTTGCGATTTATAGATTTTTCTTTGATTTGATTTTGATTTTTCTTTCTCATGAAATGTTTTTGGCTTCAGAAAATGAACGGCAGAATTTATCAGTTGACTTTGAAAATGAGAAAAATTAGGTTTAGGAAATTTTAAGGCCTATTTATAGGTAAACAAAATATCTAGATATTTTATAAAAGGAATATTCCCGGTATATTCTCATTTATATATTCATCTCTGCACTCAAAAAAATCCGTACGATCACATATGATACCTAAAAATCACGAAACTGGAAATGTAGCTAGAGTTCGACATTACGGTCCCAACGAAACTGGTTTCGTCGAATTCCGACTTCGTATGCTCACACAGCGTATTTTTAACTGCCGAAATACTGACTGTTTTTCACTCTAAAAATCTGTACGGTCACACAGTGACTCTAAAAATACGAAACTGGAAATCTAACAACTATTTGACATTGCGGATCCAACAAAATTAGTTTCGTCGAATTCCGACTTCTATTGCAAAAGTGGCTATTTTTAAAGCTCTAAATAGCCTACTTAAATATATAAATATATTTAAATATAATTAAATAAAATATTAATAAATTAATATTATCGTATATATTCACAGTGGAATACCATACGACTCCAATGGAATTTACAACTCGATACTTCAAATCTGGGTCAACCCGATATTCAATTTATATTGAAATTCCTTTTAAAAATATAAATAATTCCTTTATAAATTATGAAGGAATTCCACAGCGACTTTTCTGAAATTTGATTTGGACATAACTCAAAATTACACGACGAAATCCTGATTTTTCTCTTCCACTAGAAAGATATACTCCACCAGCTCCACACGTTTCTTGTTTCACAGAAATCCGGCTTAAAACGAATCCTGTACATTCAGTTGAAGTTCGAATCGTCAATTTACGAACTGCAGCGCCATTTCGAACTCGATTTTAATTATAATATAATTATACGTCCAAACTGTCGTCGATTGAATATATTCGTCAATATAATTCAACTCTAAGCTGAATTAAATCTAAGGGACGACCCCATTAATAGAATATTGTGATTTCCAATATTTTTGATTATTTCTGAATCAAATATATTATTTAATTATTTAATTTAATTAAATATTCACTATAATTTAATTAAACCTCTATTTAATTCACTACATCACGATATATATAATTAAATTAATTAATTATAATACCCCTGACAATGCGGGTCATTACATCCTAAAATCTACACCGCAATGAAGAGAATGATGGTAGGAGTTTAAACATATACGTATAATGATTTATAGAGCTTGATTTGAATTTATTTTATTTTCCAAAATCACGGATTTTGTTTTCCCAGAAAAATAAATGGAGGCGGCTACTTATTTTGACCAAGAAGAAGTGTTTAGGGTTTAGAAAAATGGTAAGGTATTCATAGAAAGGTTTTAATATTTTTTTATTGATTATTTTATTCAATTTTAATCAACCGCTATTTGTATTCATCGTTTAAAAATCCATACAGTCACATAACATTTCCAAATTTGACGAAAATGGACATACAATTAGAGTTTGACATTACAGACCTAACAAAACTTGTTTCATCGAATTCCGAGTTCGTTTGCTCACCCAGTGTATTTTTAAAGTTAAATTATCGACTGTTTTTCACATTAAAATTCCGTATGGCCACATACTGACTCCAAAAATCACGAAAATTGAAATCTAACAATAATTTAATATTCCGGATCCAACAAAATTAGTTTCGTCGAAAACGGAGGTTGTTTGAAAAAAGTTTCTATTTCTAAAGCTCTAAGTAAACCCATTTAAATATTAATATATTTAAACATAATTAAATTTAATATTAATAAATTAATATTATCTTATATATTCAGAATATTATCTGACTTTGAAATATACATATCTGGATTTACAACTCCATATTTCAAATCCAGTGTTAAATCGATATCCAATTTATATTTAAAATCCTTTTATAATATAAATAAATCGTTATAAATTATAAAGGAATTTCATAGCGACTTTTCGAAAATTTGATTTGGACACAAATCATAATCTAACGATGAAATCTCAGTTTTCTCTTCCATTAGAAAAATATACTTCACCAGCTCCGAAAGTTTCTTGTTTCACAGAAATCCGGCTTAAAACGAATTCTGTACATTCGTTTAAAGTTCGAATCACCAAATTATGAACTGCTGCGCCATTTCGAGCTCGATTATAATTATAATATAACTTATACGTTCAACTGTCGTTTATATAATATATTCGTTAATATAATTCAACTCTAAACTGAATTATATATTCTAAATAATCCAATTCACACAATATTGTGAATTCTACTAATTCCGACTATTCTAGATATTTAAATATATTATTTAATTATTATATTAATTAAATATTCAATATTATTTAATTCTGGTTACTTTGAATTACCAAATCATCATTTAAATAATTAAATAAATTATTTATTATCTGAAAAAATACGGGTCGTTACAAGGACCGACCCGAAAATCACAACGACCGACCAGCTTGAACCCACGACCCACTTGAATGCTCGACCCTTTCCAGACCGACCTGAACATAAACCAATGACCGACCTACCTCCACGGAAGCAGACCAACCCAACTCCTGAATACGAGATCGACCCAACCCAACTTGGCACAAAAGCATGACCGACCCGATGTGGACCGACCCGACCAGATTTCTGACTTGCTTCCCAAGACACGACATTGGCTCGACCGGCCCACCGTGTTCGACCCACCATGGCTTGCTTGACCCAAAACCTGCATCCTTCAATACAACTCCAATTTCGACCAAAACTTCGCCAAATCAATACATTCAACAAAACCAACTCATCCGATTCATCCAATATAACCACAAGCATGAAATGGAATCAATAATAACCCCAATATGTTGATTCCATCATTAATTATGTAAAATTCACAAAATCACCATAAATGTACATATGAACGAAACCATGGATCTAACTTGCACATTCACTTGAAATATAATAGAAATTGCCTATCTAAACTTGCTAAATCAGGTCATAGAGTGATTTATATGGAAATGGACTTACCAATGCATAAATTTATGGGAAAAACTTGAATTTAATGAAAAACATGATCAACTACTCATACACTTCATTGAATCCATGTGAGAGATGTAAACCACTCATCGATTCTCCCAAACAAGCAAAAATCAATGTAATAGGAATCCGGATAACAAGCACCTCGTACCAACCACCTTGATCCGATGAGTCCTTGTTTCAATTAATGTAGATCTAGCCTCCAACGGTGTAGATCTTCAATTTCCCTCCATGGATTTGAATTTTAAATGGTGGAAAGGTGTTAGAGGAAGGAGGAGCTCAAGGCACTAAATGGGAGAATGGAAAACTAAAACCATTTCCCATATCCCTTACTCCTATTTATAGTTTCCACTAGCCCACTAATGGGCCTCCTCCAAATCAGCCTATTAGGCTCCTAAAACTTCAACAACCAACTGAAAAACCTTAAAAGAGCGATTTCTCCCAAACCGCTGAGTCAAATCCTTAATGTAATCACTTTACAGAAAGGCAAACATCAATTCCTTTACAATGACATAGGTCTCAGCCTTTGATTCGACCTGAGTCAAAAGTTATTCCTTGTGCAATATTGACAAGGGCAAAATGGTCATAAACAAAATCAGTAAAAATTATGGACATGTCTCACATCCCCGTAAGCAACATATTAAAAATGAGAATGATCCAACCCTCAGGGAATAAAATAAAAATATTTTACAATCTTTCGATACGTAAAATGTGGGTTGTTACAACTTTCTACAATGCTATAACAATATCTACTTCTATGCGCCATTCTTTTTTTCCACAGTGATAGTTAATCTATCTTGCATTCACTGGGAACCAATTCTTACCTCGTCATTAAAGATGTTTTAACAAAAATAGGTAGACATCTGTATTCACTTGTTATGAGAAGTTGTATCGAATTCTGAATGCAAGAAAAATAAAGAATACCAACAATTTATAGTGGCTTAACCATATTGCACCTACGTCTATTATTCATTTTTGTTATATTCTTATGATTCATGATAGAACAAGTGTATAATGTTGAGTATAATGACTAATAATTAAAAGTATGAATTAGGATGTTAAAATCAGTTAAATATGGATGTCCTGGTCTTTTAGATCTTTTCTTTTATTTGTTAACGCCAAATGCTTGGATATATATAAGGATTGTTAAACAGTGCATTTGGATTAGTCAACTAATGACATTTCCATGCTTTCCCGCTCAGAATGAATATTCCTGATAATATGGAGTATGTTTAGTAATTTTTCATGCATTTAGATAAATTTCCGCATCTATCTTGTCTGCGGTCCACTAAGGTTCGGTGGGTTGGTTGTTCAAATGAGGTAGATAGTGTTGGCTCGATAGTTGTTGGGATGAAATGGCATGGTTAGGCTAAAAATCCAAATGCAAAAAATAATGTTTGATGCTTAGGATGCCAAGATTTCATGTTTGGCCCCTAATCAACCGAATGAGGGATTATGTATTGTGTTGGTTGAGTAAAGAATAAGGTGCATTCTTTGGTATTAGGAATAGTTTCGACTTTCCTCTCCCTTTGCTCACTTCCAATTGATCATTTGAAATCTTCCCTTGTGCATTTACCCCTATGGGCAAACTACTTAAACCCATGTCCCTAAAAGCCCACCAGGTAGATTCCCATGTAGGTTGTGGTTAAACCTTAAGGAGTACTTAGAAGATTATGGACTTCTACTTCCCTTCATTGCCCTTTGTTTCGTTCCCCTTGTTGGGTTGTAAGAATGAGTTGATGACGGTTCTATCCAGCTTTGACCTTGTTTATTCTTTAGGTCGCTCGATGCCAAATCTTGCCTCCCCTATATAAACTACTGTAGCCTCTTCCTTCCGACACTTGCCATCTTTTATTCATTCCTTCATATTTTATCTCGTCTTTCCATCTCCATCGAGCCGTTGCATCAACTCCCTTGCTTCCACCTAAACCCACCATAAAAAAAGCACATGTGAGATTTCTATCCACTTATATCTGATCCAACCAAGCCATGTACCAACATTTACCAACAATTTGCTCCTATGCGGTTAAAATGCTTAGCGGTTCTATACTGGTGGAAGTGCAAAAGGTGTAGCGGGGATAAAGCAGAGAAATAGCATGGATATAATGGAGGCACAAATAGGTTCATTAAATGTGAAGCAAAATCTTTGAAAACTAAATAATCATCTTCCTCAAATTATATGTGTACAAGGAACTAATATTAACTGATCTTACATAACAAAATAGAGGAATATCATAGTTATGCATTGCAACACCCTGTATTTTCTATGAATATTAAAGTAACAAATTAAAATATACTTAATTTTTAAAGGAAGAACTAAGTGAAACGGGTTACGACGTTGCGTTCGTCTCGGAATTCTGCTTGAGATAGAGTCCTAGTTTGCGTAAATCGGACTTCGTATGAAGAAGTTATGGCACTTAGAAGTTTCAGGAATTTAAAACAAAAACTAGACTGAATTCAAATTTAAACTTTCCAAATTCAAATCACACACCCGGGCTGGGCGGGAAATTTCCCGCCCAGGACCTAGGTCGACCACGGGGTCGACCTGGGGGTCGACCATGGGGTCAACCTAGGGGTCGACCTCCCCCATTTTCCAGATCCGTGGACAAATTCGTTTTTCTGCATTTAGACGTCCGTTCTAACCAAATTCGTTGCTCCTAAGCTATTTAGACACCCCAAACCCCACTTTCTCTCCACATAACTTCATTTCGCCTGTACTCTACCCTAATTCATATCGAAATAAATATAAGATGGAGTTATGCTGCTCAAGTCCTTCGTAGAAATCAGGTTTAGAATTCTAGTAGAGATTCAAAGGCTAAATCAATGACTTCAACAACTATTTCTAAGAATCAAATCAAATCTAAATTAGAAGAAAAAATAGTCTACTTCAAGGGAGAGCTATTCAGTTTCAGAATATAGATCCTAGAATTCAAGACCCTTCTGTAATTTATAAGTTCACGTTACTTTCAAAAATAAAAGTTAATTATGATTTTGACATTGTAATAAATCTGGATCTGTGATTATGCATGTCTTTCTATATCCTTTGGATCTATCTCATTGATAATATTATGTCCGTTCTTTATCTCTTCTTTCCTTCTTCCCTTTTTGTTTTAAAGTCAGGCTACTGCGAGCCTGAGCCTGATCTCATAAGAGATGAACATACATTGGAAATAAATTTGGGCATAAATTATGATTTAGACATGACCAGCGCTAAAATTTGGGAAAGGTACTAAATTGTGTATAATTGGGCATAATTGAGTTGTAACTGATTTGAGGACATAACACATTCAAAACATAAAGTATCGAACATATGACTTGGGATTTAAGGCATAAAGCATTGGACATATGACTTGAAATTTGAGGCATAAAGTATTTGACATCTGACTTGGGATTTGGAGCGTAAATTGAACTATAAATATAAGAGTTAGTACAAGTTGTGGTCTAAGATCCAAAACTGGGACATGTATATATATATATATATATATATATATATATATATATATATATGATAGTTTATGATTTGGAAGAAGAAGATTATGGTATATAGTGATGTGTGGCTTAGGCATGAAAACTAGATTTGCCTTTATTTTGTAAGTCAGTTACTTTTTAGATTTTAACACCTAAATCTAATTGTGACATGTAATAAAATGGATATGAGAATATGCCTGATGTAAGCTATCCTTTCATTGAAATTTGCACTTGAGTATATATATCTTTGGGAATCATTTTTGACTATGAAACTGGTCCAATCATATCTATCCTTGTTGTATATCGGAATTGTAATTCTTTTTAAGTTCATGATATAATTCTTACCATATCTATATGCCTGCGATGTATTCCTTGCAAAACTTGTCTTTTTAGTACGTCAAGTTCATTGGACCAATAGTTCTTATTATCATATGACTATGCCTATTCTTACGATGTTCCATCTTGCTTCTCCCCTTATATTATGAATCTTGAGTTGAATTTTGAAATATGTACGTTATGAATGCGGAGGAATTTGGGTATAACATGAAATTGGCATTATTTGGCATAATTTGGAACATGTAATATGGCATAACTGTTAAGATGCAGTTTGGGGGTAATCTGACGTGAATTATGGAATATTTAATTTGACATATTGAACCTAGAATTGGTATGAACGAAAAAGTAGGAAGTTGGCATATAAATCAAGTTTTGGGAAAAATTGTTATTGTTGCGAATTTGGGGTAACTGGAGCATTAAATCTAGATTGGGTGTAAAATGTAACATGACTAGTTTTAGTGAATTTGGTAATTAGCACGAAAAATCTAGATTTGGCTATACAGGGTAAATGTGTAGATTAAAGATGGACATGCCTAACCCGAGGTTAGATTGAGTTGTGTTGTAAAACTATCCGGAACCGCCCGGCACATCCAGTAACCACAACAACACCTATCTAATGTGAGAGGTTAGTGCATCATGCCCAAGAAAAACCCGACATTAGATTGAGTTGTGGTGTAAAACTGCACGGAACCGCCCGACACATCCAGTAACCGCAACAACACATATCTAATGTGAGAGTTTGGTTCATTAATAAATCAACTAATGCTAATGAACAAGATGAATGAGTAGGGTTAAGTTCATAGGAACACTTAACCAATATAACATGGATGACTAGGGTTAAGTAATGAGAAACACTTAACCAATATGACAAGATGGATGACTAGGGTTAAGTTAATAGGAAACACTTAACCGGTATAACATGATAAATGGAAAGGGTTAAGTTAACACTTAACCAATATAACTTCATTTGTGGTAGGGTTAATTTAACAGAAGGAGGCAACACTTAACTAAAGTTATATGACAAGTAGGTGGGCTAAGTTAACTTGAATTGATTGAAGATACTTAACCAATACAACATGATGAACACGTGGGGATAAGTTAACAAGAAACACTTGACCAATATAACTTGATGAACGAATGGGGTTAAATTAATAGGAAACACTTAACCAACAAGACACGATGAATGGGTGGGTTAAGTTAACATGAGTGGACAACACTTAACCAATATGACGTAATGTGCGGGAGGGTTAAGTACATATCGGGTTGGTGGGTAATATTAGTACATATAGGCCCACACAAAACTTAACCGTTAAATAAATATGCTTGAATCGATGGGAGGGTTAAGTACATCTCGTGTAGGTGGGTAATATTAGTACATATAGGCCCATACAACTTAACCGTTAAATAAACATGCTAGAATCGGTGGGAGGGTTAAGTACATTCGTATAGGTGAGTAGTATTTGTATACATAGGCCCACAAACTTAACCAGCAAAAAACCCTAGTAACGGGGACCCATTTCAGCAGTAGCCCACATAGATGTATGATGGTACCCTGAAACTAGGCAGGGTGGGGCACAATTACTGGGCTGATTATAAGCAGTCAAAACAGCGGCAGGGGGTACGTCAGTGTATGTTCCGACGGTTTACGGGCATGCACGTACTCCAGAGTGGGAAAAAGCAAGCACTGGGTACCAGTAGTTATACACTGTGCATCTTGAATCGTGTCGGGTCCCTATCATAAGGATTGATACACCTTATGGTGGGACCAGCATAGGGTATCTACACGCAAGAGAGGGCCAATTGACACAGACACTTGGAACATGAATACATGTAAGGAGGCCGATCGATAGGGTAGTAAGGGTACATCTAACATGTTCATGGAAATTAGGCTGATTGAGGTGGAATCCTCACGATAGACGTACACCTGAAGGCTACCACCATTTGCGGGGATTGGGATCACGTTGTAATATTACCATTTTATACAGATTACTAGTTGGGACACTAGTTAGGTGGTGCAGAGATATATATAAAAATCAGAATAACAAAGTAGTAGCGAAGTAGAGAAAGAGTAGAAGCACATTCAGTTTTATCTTACCTTATCATACTTTATGCTTATCCTATGTTATCTTGTTATCCCTGTTATCACGGTATTATCTTATATTCAGTCTATTCATGTCACGATGCTTTTGCCTGTTTATATGCTGAAAGTCACTGGACTTACCAGGCTTATGTCTAACCTAGTTTTGTTTCGCCTCTTTTCTTCCGTTTCCCCCTCCAGGTTCACAGGGAGTAAATGTTACCACTTAGCTCAGTTTTCTTTCCAAGCTTGAAGATAGTCGATGTATTGCTTTGGACTCTCTCTTCCACTGCTATGGTTGATTCATGCTTTACCGGGGAATATCATTGTTGTTTTTATGCTTCTTTTATACTTGGAAGTTTTTAAATCAAGACAGCAGTTCTATATATTACATTTAGAAAATTGTTTGTAAAAGCTTGACTGAATTAAGTTGTTTATAAAAATGACTTTATTTTCCGCTGCTTTATTTGTCTGTCTCGTAATTTATCTGCATCTTTTGCCTAAAATGCTCCACCAAAGTTAAGGCATTCCCTTTGTGAGTGACCTTAACGGAGGCGGGGGTTCCACTTGGTATTAGAGCTGAAGGTTATCGGATCGGATAAAAGATTTGAAAAATTATTTTCAAAATGATTTTAAAAGAAGCATTTTCAAAAGAAAAGTTTTGTTTTAAAGGCATATTCCCCAAAGGCATATGCACTATCTTTTGATCCTCTGTTTGAATCCTTGCTTCCTTCTTTCCTGAGTCTTCGGGGCTCCTGGCTTTCTGGGAGGTAACCTCATCACGGCATGGTTCCGTAGGCTTGATGAGACTACGACACCTATCAAAGGGCGAAGAAATTCCCAACTTTCATATATAGCCACAGTAGTCTTTCCTGTGGCTAGTTTTCTTTCAAGATTTGTAGGGTTTTTCATGCGATGGAGGTAGCTTTCAAGAGACTTGTCAACAAGTTACACAAGGATGGAAAAGATGAGAATGAGGGAGTTTGGCTGAGGAGCACACCCCAAGGATGAAGAACTTGTGGATATGGACTTGATTCACAAAGTAGGCAAAAAGAAAGAGGTGTAAGTGGAAGAATCACAGGACAAGAGGGGAGGAAAGAATAGTAAAACCGAAGACAAGAGGAAGTATCTTTATTATGGTATAACGGGTCATATAATTAAGGACAAGGGCAAGAACAAATGACAGGATTTTCAGGAGGGCAAATGCATGCTCTCACCGCTAGCATACCTGAGAGAGGTAGTAAAGTTTCTGTTGGAAAAGTCTAGTTTTTCTTTTGATCATCCTTTTAATACTCTTTTTGATTTTAGCGCTTCACATTCGTCTATATCTGCTTCAATAGTTGAGTCTCTGCACCTTAGTACTTGTAGAGTAGAAGATCCCATTATTGTCTCAAATCCAATTTTTGGCTCGGCTCATTTATCTTTGGTCTGTAAGGATTTGAGATACTTTTATTTTTAGTTTCATGGGCTATGGGTTGATTCTAGGAATGGATTAGTTAGCTAGTAACTGTGAAAGGAGGATAGTTAGACTTTCGATTTGCCTCGGGAATACCCTCGAGATTTCGTGCGATCCTAAGGGATCAGTTTGTCTTACCCGCCTAGAATCACTTGATGCATCTATCGATGATTTGCAATCCATTAGAATATTCCATGAGTACGTAGGATGTTTTGATTAGGTTAGGGGTTTTCCCTCTAAAAATCGAGATATACTTTCTCATATATCTAGTTGACAATGCAAAGCCAGTTATGCGATCACCAATAGTTTTGGAGCAAGACTGGCGAGGATAGCCAGAGTCGGTTCAGTGCTCAACTGTTTGGTTGTTTTGCTAGTATCATCTCACATAAAATCGTCCAAATGCGGAGGAGGCATTCCTTGGGTGCTTGTCTGATATTGGTTAAGGCCTTTGGGGCTTGTACTTAAGGGATGTGGAGTTCGACTAGGATGGTTTGTGTGAGAAATAAATGGTTATAGCAGGCGCCTTAAGTAAGACTGACCTTAAGAGAGGTAAAAAGTACATAGCAACCTTTAGCTTAGACCCCAGATTTGTGACATGATGGATAAGCTAAATATAGGAGAGACTTCTAATCATCTTAGTATATACACTTGGTATCATGGTTAACACCTGTTTATCTTGGAAATATAGTTCGACTACATTGGATACCCTCTAACATAGTAAGTGATCGAGGTCCTATCTTTACTAGTGAGTTTTGGAAATGGGGGTCAAGAAGCTTCGCAATCGTGAAGTCAAGACAGTCAGAGCACAATGAAGTGAAGCTCAAGAAGATGCGACTTAGAAGACTGAAGACTAGATACGCACATCATACCTTTTTTTTGAAGGTATATCGTTGATTCCTCTTTTCCTGTAAATTTTAATTGCATGCTAGTCTTTATCTTCTAAGTATATCCTTTCGGTCCTATCCTCGATCCTTAGGTAGAAGCCAATGGATGTAAACATGTGTTTGAGACATGTTATGTTTGGTGGATGCAAGTGGTTGCAAATGTTTGCTAGTGGTTTCTCGTGGATGCATATACACACACATTAGGCACCAGATCGGCTCAGTCACTTTCATATTGCATATGCATATGAATGTATTTGTATATGGATTGAAACTTGATGTGTTATCATATGGATGTTGCATATAGATGAGTGAATATGCAAACATATAGTATTTACATGATTAGGGATATTTGCATACATGTTGGACGCATGACACTCTCATGATTCACATTAAGGAGGTCAACTGGATCAGTAGACCGCCTGATTTTGCATTAAATAAGAGACATATACACACTCTACATATGTTCATATGACATTAGAAACCTTTTAAGGACAATGGATGCCTGTGATTGAATGGTTGAGTAGATGGATGTTGGATGTTAGGATATACGTTCTTCCTAACTTGAAGATTTCGGGGATGAAATCCTTTAAGGAGGGAATAATGTAACACCCCGAATTTTCTGTGAATATTAAAGCAACAAATTAAAATATACTTAATTTTAAAGGAAGAATTAACGGAAATGGTTTACGCCATTGCATTCGTCTTGGAATTCTGCTTGAGATAGAGTCCGAGTTTGCGTAAATAGGACTTCGTATGAAGAAGTTATGGTACTTAGAAGTTTCAGAAATTTAAAATAAAAACCAGCTCAAATTCAAATTTAAAGTTTTGAAATTCAAATCACACACACGGTGTGGGCGGGAAATTTCCCACTTAGGACCCATATCGACAAGGTGGTCGACCTGGGTAGAACAGGTCGACCATGGGGTCGACCTGGGGGTCGACCTCCCCCCTTTTCCAGATCCGTGGACAGATTCGTTTTTCTGCATTTAGAAGCTCGTTCTCACCAAATTCGTTGCTCCTAAGCTATTTAAACACGCCCAAACCCCACTTTCTCTCCATACAACTTCATTTTTCCTGTACTCTACCCAAATTCATATCAAAATAAATCTAAGATGGGGTTATGCTGCTCAAGTCCTTCGTAGAAATCAATTTTAGAATTCTAGTAGAGATTCAAAGGCTGATTCAACGACTTCAACAACTATTTCTAAGAATCAAATCGAATCTAAATTAGAAGAACAAATAGTCTACTTCAAGGGAGAGCTATTCAATTTCAGAATACAGATCCCAGAATTCAAGACCCTTCTGTAATTTGTAAGTTCACGTTACTTTCAGAAATACAAGTTAATTGTGATTCTGACATTGTAATTAATCTGGATCTGAGATTACGTCTGTCTTTCTATATCCTTTGGATCTATCTCGTTGATAATATAATGTCCTTTCTTTGTCTCTTCTTCCCTTTTTTTATAGCCACGCTACTGCGAGCCTGAGCCAGATCTCATAAGAGATGAACGTACGTTGGAAATAAAATTGGGCATAAATTATGATTCGGACATGACCAGCGCTAAAATTTGGAAAACGCATTAAATTGTGTATAATTGGGCATAATTGAGTTGTAACTGATTTGAGGACATAACACATTCAAAACAGAAAGTATCGAACATATGACTTGGTATTTGAGGCATAAAGCATTGGACATAAAACTTGATATTTGAGGCATAAAGTATTGGACATATGACTTGGGATTTGGGGCGTAAATTGAACTGTAAATATAAGGCATAGTACATGTTGTGGTCTAAGATCTAAAATTGGGATATATATATATATATATGTATATATATGATAGTTTATGATTTGGAAGAAGAAGATTAGGGTATATAGTGATGTATGGCTTAGGCATGAAAACAAGATTTGCCTTTGTTTTGTAAGTCAGTTACTTTTTAGATTTTAACACCTAAATCTAATTGTGATATGTAATAAAATGGATATGAGAATATGCCTGATGTAAGCTATCCTTTCATTGAAATCTACGTTTGAGTATATATATCTTTGGGAATCATTTTTGACTATGAAACTGGTCCAATCATATCTATCATTTTTGTATATCGGAATTGTAATCCTTTTTAAGTTCATGATATAATTCTTATCATATCTATATGCCTACGATGTATTCCTAGCAAAACTTGTCTTTTTAGTACATCAAATTTATTGGACCAGTAGTTCTTATCATCATATGACTATGCCTATTCTTACGATGTTCCATCTTGCTTCTTCCCTTATATTATGAATCTTGAGTTGAATCTCGAAATACGTACGTTATGAATGCGGAGGAATTTGGGTATAACATGAAATTGGCATTATTTGGCATAATTTGGAACATGTAATATGGCATAACTGTTAAGATGCAGTTTGGGGTAATTTGACATGAATTATGGAATATTTAATTTGACATATTGAACCTAGAATTGGTATGAACGAAAAAGTAGGAAGTTGGCATATAAATCAAGTTTTAGGAAAAATTGTTATTGTTGCGAATTTGGGGTAACTGGAGCATTAAACCTAGACTAGGTGTAAAATGTAACATGACTAGTTTTGGTGAATTTGGTAATTAGCATGAAAGATCTAGATTTGGGTATACAGGGTAAATGTGTAGATTAAAGATGAACATGCCTAACTCGAGGTTAGATTGAGTTGTGGTGTAAAACTTCCCAGAACCGCCCGGCACATCCAGTAACCACAACAACACTTATCTAATGTGAGAGGTTAGTGCATCATGCCCAAGAAAAACCCGAGTTTAGATTGAGTTGCGGTGTAAAACTGCCCGGAACCGCCCGGCACATCCAGTAACCGCAACAACACATATCTAATGTGAGAGGTTGGTGCATTAATAAATCAATTAATGCTAATGAACAAGATGAATGAGTAGGGTTAAGTTCATAGGAACACTTAACTAATATAACATGGATGACTAGGGTTAAGTAATGAGAAACACTTAACCAATATGACAAGATGGATGACTAGGGTTAAGTTAATAGGAAACATTTAACCGGTATAGCATGATAAATGGAAAGGGTTAAGTTAACACTTAACCAATATAACTTGATTTGTAGTAGGGTAAAGTTAACACAAGACGGCAACACTTAACCAAAGTAATATGACAAGTGGGTGGGTTAAGTTAACTTGAATTGATTGAAGATACTTAACCAATAAAACATGATGAACACATGGGGTTAAGTTAACAAGAAACACTTGACCAATATAACTTGATGAATGAACGGGGTTAAGTTAATAGGAAATACTTAACCAACATGACACGATGAATGCGTGGGTTAAGTTAACATGAATGGATAACACTTAACCAATATGACATAATGTGCGGGAGGGTTAAGTACATATCGGGTTGGTGGGTAATATTAGTACATATAGGCCCACACAAAACTTAACCGTTAAATAAATATGCTTGAATTGATGAGAGGGTTAAGTACATCTCGTGTAGGTGGGTAATATTAGTACATATAGGCCCACACAACTTAACCGTTAAATAAACATGCTAGAATCGGTGGGAGGGTTAAGTACATCTCGAGTAGGTGGGTAATATTTGTATATATAGGCCCACAAACTTAACCAGCAGGAAACCCTGGTAACGGGGACCCATTTCAGCAGTAACCCACATAGATGTATCATGACACCCTGAAACTAGACAGGGTAGCGCACGATTACTGGGCTGATTATAAGCGGTCAAAACAGCGGCAGAGGGTACATCAGTGTAGGTTCCGACAGTTTACGGGCGTGTATGTACTCCAAACTGGGAAAAAGCAGGCACTGGGTATCAGCAGTTATACACTGTGCATTTTGAACCATGTCGGGTCGCTATCATAAGGATTGATACACCTTATGGTTGGACCAGCACAGGGTATCTACATGCAAGAGAGGGCCGATTGACAAGCACTCGATTCGTTTTGATCTGGAATTAGTTTCAACAAGTTCAAGCTCGACCCCTTTTTGATTTGATTCAGAAATCGAAGAAAGGTACATGTTTTAATTCAATTTAGAATTCGAGTTTCTTGATTGACGTGTAAAAGTATTAATATCCGCTGCTTAAACGATCCAATTTTTCCTTCAATGGAACATGAATACAAGGGAGCCGATCGATATGGTAGTAAGGGTACATCTAAAATGTTCATGGAAATTAGGCTGATTGAGGTGGAATCCTCACGATAGATGTACACCTGAAGGCTACCACCATTTGCGGGGATCGGGATCACATTGTAATATTATCATTTTATACAGATTACTAGACACAAGTTAGGTGTTGCAGAGATATATATAAAAATCATAATAACAAAGTAGTAGCGAAGCAGAGAAAGAGTAGAAGCACATTCAGTTTATCTTGCCTTATCATACTTTATGCTTATCCTATGTTATCTTGTTATCCCTGTTATCACGGTATTGTCTTATACTCAGTTTATTCATGTCATGATGTTTTCGCCTGTTTATATGCTGAAAGTCACTGGAGTTACCAGACTTATGTCTGACTTAGTTTTGTTTCGCCTCTTTTCTTTCGTTCCCCCCCCCCCCAAGGTTCATAGGGAGGAAATGTTACCACTTAGCTCAATTTTCTTTCCAAGCTCGAAGATAGTCGATGTATTGCTTTGGACTCTCTCTTCCACTGCTGTGGCTGGTTCATGCTTTATCGGGGAATATCATTGTTGTTTTTATGCTTCTTTTATACTTGGAAGTTTTTAAATCAAGACAGTAGTTCTATGTATTACACTTAAGTATGATTGTGAAAATTGTTTGTAAAAGCTTGACTGAATTAAGTTGTTTATAAAATGACTTTATTTTCCGCTGCTTTATTTGTCTGTCTTGTAATTTATCTGCATCTTTTACCTAAAATGCCCCACCAAAGTTAAGGCATTCCCTTTATGAGTGACCTTAATGGAGGCGGGGTGTTTCATGCATGCTAAATTTGGTGAGTGTAATTGATTATTACCATATAATTGGCACATTTAATTTGCCTTAAATTTACCACTTTATGCTTAATTTACCGATTTATTTAAAAGGAGAACTAGTCAAATCAAGCTTTGTATATTAATATTGCTAAAGCAGATGCTAAAAAGCCTCGATTTAGCGGATGCAATGGAAAATTGCGAGGATAAAGCAGATCTAATGTTCGCCAGCGCTAAATTGAAAAAGCATAGCAGTTGAAGATCACTATGGGCTATAGCGGAGACATTACGGGGCTTTAACTGTGTAGATTTGCTCTCTAGTTTTCCCATGTTTATACCATTTTTTGGTAGCCAGACTGGAACTATGGGATTTTTTTAACACTCATATGTGCATGAACGCCTTTATATTTTTGATATAATGTGTTAGAAATTTTTTTCGTTTTAGATTAGGATATCAGAATGGCATTACACTCCTTACTTTCTTTGGACATCAAGCTCCCTTATAGGTCGCGCAACCCTTTAGCCAGCCTAGCTTTTCCCATTCTCTTATATGAGGATGCAAACCAATGGATCTGCTAGTGGAGCCAAGAATATGGGGCTTCTACTCTAGCCATTAAGCATTTAGATTTCAAGGTTGCCACTTATGGATTACCAAAGAGGATCATCTAATGCCTTCCTTAACAACACTCGAGTACATACTCTCTTTGAGGGCTACATCGCTTATTCTTGCTGTCACTGCATAGCCAAAGATCATCCTTTGGTTTCTTTGTGTACTTTATAGTTTACTTCAATATTACTCTATTCCAACCACACTCCACTGTTCATGTCATTCAAGTGATCTTAAATTAAATATTCATAAGGAAGTTTCAAGTGCCCCAACCCTTCACCATATCAGGTTTATGTATAAGCAAGTTGGGAGCTCAAATTTCATCTACCCCAAGGTCGGGAGCAAGTTGAAGTTGGTTGAGGACCTGAACCTAAATATAGAGTATTTATGCAAGACTATTTCTTCATTTGGGACTTATATCCATGCATTTGTGAATATAACTCTAGGTGTACATGTCTCTCTTTCTTTTTATCTGATTATTTTGTGAACTTATAGTTTAGTGAATAACTTTCCTAATTTCGAGCCATTATTATAGGCATTGTTAAGGCGACATTTGAAAATTATTTTGATGAGATGTTGCACTGCTCCAGGAAATTCCCAAAGAGCTTCTAGAGTTACCCCTGATTTGTAACTGATGAGAGCCTAAAGTGTAACAAACCAAATTTTAACAAATAATAATTAATTTACAAATTAATTAATTAAAGGATAAGTTGAAAAATATTGAGAATTTGGTGATGAAGATTGCGCCATTGAGTCCATTACGATTTATTGGTTCAAGTACACATTTGGTTTGCGTAAAACGGACTTAAAACGAAGGAGTTATGGCCGTTTGAAATTCGAAATTCAAATCAGTAATATAAAATATAAGCTCTGGGGCCGCCTCAGCATTCACCCAGGCTGAATCATGGGTCGACCCATGTGTCGACCTATGTGGTGGGTGGGTCGACCCAATACGTGCCTGACACGTATCCTTCCCAGGAACAAAACGTTTTGGAACATATAAATTATTTCAATTCATTTTGATTTGATGTGTGTTCATTTGACAGGCTGACTTGGTTTATCTGGATTGATCCAAGGACATGGTCGGTCCAGATTTAAAACCAAAATCTAATGGCTAAGGTTATTTTACTCCACCTACTAATAAAACCCTAGCCCCTCCCCATTTCCTCACAACACGTCTCTTCCTTCGCCTATACTAGTCTCCTTTTTGAAGATAAGGCCAAATTAAATTAAATTTTAGTGGGAATTGAGAGTTTTAGGTTAAAATATTTTCTATTTTATTTTCTTGTAGGGGAGGTTCTGCCGGATCAACGAGGGACAGCTTTCTAGTGCATTTTCATGATTATTTAAATTTTTTATTAAAGTTTTAGGTAAACCGAACTAATAGTAGTTATAGGTTTGTTTATAGTTCTTTTACTTATAGTTCATTTGAAGTTTATGTTCATTCATGTTTACTATAAGTAGTTTTTTGTAATTTTCTATCTTTTCTTATAGTTTCTGTTTAATTAATATTCATATTACTGTAAATTACATTCTTAGTCTTCTTTCCTCCATTCTTCTTTTGATTTTTACAGTTTATTGTGGTTATGCCCAAATATTCCTAAAAGGAATACATATACAACTGATTTAGGCATAAACTGATATCCCTAATTGTCTACAACTAATTATTTTTATCCTTTATTATGCCCACGTTTGGGAAATTTGGTTAAATTGAGACAACTGAATAATTTGGGGCTAATTGAACAAATGTTGTAAAACTGTAATAAATAGGGAACAATGGACTTCTATTATAAAATCTTGATTAAGTTTGTAAAATGACTATGGTATAGGTTATCACAGAAAAATGAATTATAACCTATATTTTCATAAATATGACAATTGGGAAATCATAATAAATAAACATGGTTTACTTGAAAATGTAAATATGGCAGGAAATGGTTGAAAGGACTATTAGGCTTTAATATGAACATATTGACTTAAATAGGTGTTCAGCTATGAGCCTAAAATTCTATGGTGGCCTTGTGATTAGGAGCTAGGCTTTAATATGGCATATTGACTTAAAAATGTGTTAAGTTACGAGCATAAAATTCTACAGTGGCCTTGTGATTAGGAGTTAGAATTTAATATAAACATATTGACTTACAAGGTATTAAGTTACGAGCCTAACAAAATTCTATGGTTAATCTTTGGGAGGCCAAATCAATGTGGATTTGGGTCATGTATTGATTGTTAGGGATCAATTCCATACAAACGATCCTTTTTTATCATATACGGTCTCATATAGGAGGAGGCAACACACACCATACTATGAGAGGTTGAAAGATGGTCCAAATTGAGGTGGATACGGGTGCGTTTCGGCTGTTCAAGGTGCGTGCATTGATCTGACTAGGGAAAATAAGACACCGTGACACCCATGATGAACTCTAGGTCTTTTTGCTGATAGCTCGGGTCTGATAAACCCAGGGCCCATAGTAGGCATAGGTTATCACTCTATGGTTTTTGATAGCCGATCGATCGGTAGTATTAGGAAGGTTTTCCTAAATTATATTATGTTTTGAATTAGTAGAAGCACAAATAGTCACAAATTATAATTCTGCTGAATAAGGACAATCATCCCTACTTATAAACTTTTATGTAATCCTATATGTTCACTTTAGATGTACACGGGCACTTGCCCTATCTGACACAGAACTACTGTTTTATCTATTTCCATTTCTTATCACTCATGCTAGTAACAATAAAAGCTCACCATCCTTTATGTCTGACCCATTTTCCTTACTAATTTCCTTTTTCTTCCCCCTGGCTTACAGGTTGGAAGTTCATAGTTCGGATTGTCAGTAGTTTCTTACTTGGAGGATTTTCTTTGCAACAGATGTATTACTCTTTGTTATTCTTTTCCATAGTTTGGTTGTATCTATTGACTACTTGCGGGTTGTTATTTATGTACTCTGATGTTGTTTTATGATTGAGATTTAATCGTCATGATACATGTTATTTTATGATGGTTGGTTTTCCTGAAATAAATGGTTTTGTCACTTATGTAAATCATCTTCTTTTTTTTATGTGTTTTAAATCATTTTCCCCTTGCGAATCTTAGTCTTTGTGATGTATTTATGTCTTTATACCTGTAATACTTCATATTTCTTAATGGGATCCTACTATGGTTAACGTTAAGAGGTGTGGGGTGTTTTATTTGGTTTCAGAGCCTAGGGGTTTTAAAAGAAAACCTTTTGAAGAAAACATATTTTCAAAACCAAATTTTACTTAAAAAGATATCCTCTGAAGATAGATACAACCTTCCTTTGACTCTTCGAATTCTAAATTCTTGACCTTTGTGCAACATGTTAGCCACCCCTAATTTTCCTGTAGGCATCCTTATTCCATGATGATTTCTTAGATATTTAGAGACTATGGCACCAGCCGAAGGATAGGAACATGTGCAAGCTCCAACACCCGCTGTGATGGTTCCTCCTAGTCCACCAATAACTTTTGACTTTTGTTAGTTTTGCAAAGATTTCTCTAATTTGGGTGGCAAGACTTTTACGGGCAAAGAGATTTTTGTTGTAACATCAGTCCTGAAATGGGCCTAAATTCCAACCCAGAAAAGGCACATTTGAACTTAGAGCCATTCTAAACGGACCATTGGTTCCTATAAGAAAGTATTAAAATAGATATCATTAAGTAGTTTAAACGAAAATCAGAATCCCACACAGTGGAAAGGATAAAATATAATATCATAAAAAATAGATGCATCATAAATAAAACCATAATATTTAGTACGAGTCTCAACAGATAACAACTAAATCAATAATTATCCCAAGTACATAATGATAACAACAATGATAATACTAATGCCGTAAATAACTAAATCTCTACCGAAAGGCTCCTCCTCTAAGCAATCGCTAATCACCACAGAGCCGAGGTTCTTAGTTATTAACCTAGTTATGTTGAGAGGAGGGAGGTCAGAACATAAAGTTTCGGTGGATGAAAAACATATAAGTTTAGGAATGATTATTTCCTATATCTGGCAGTGTAAATTCTTCATGTTATGTCTACACAAACAAACATGCACAATTAAATGTATGAGGCAGACATCCTAATAGTCACTTAAGGCATGTATGTAAATCTAAGAACGGGCATACTTACAGTCACTTAATTCCCTACAAATTAATCTAAGGGTGGACATCCCTATAGTCACTTAATACACCTACGAGGTGGGCTATACCTTATCGCTTAAGGTCATTTCCAAATTTATTAAGGGTGGACACCCCTATAGTCACTTAAGACCCTATGGAGGACCCCTAGCCACTTAATACCTCATCCGTAACGCCATTGTCATATATAAACTTTCCTTGTAGGCCGAGAAATAGTGATGACCACTTAGTACCCGTTTTAGGTAGGATCACAGTTTCTTTTGAAATCCTCCTAGCAAGCGATCTTATTACTTTTTAGCTGTCCCCATTGGTGAACTCCTAGTTACTTAATACTTCCCTTAATCAGTGGTCCCTTTATGCCATTTATATAAACCCTTCCTAGGTCAGTTGCCCCCATTAAGCTCCTAGATAAGAAGCGGACTCTACTTGAAGAACTACCCTACTCATACATTTTCGTCTACTAGGACCATTTAATACCCTATAAGAGAAAGGAGGACCCAATGACCGTTTAGTACCTTTGCAAGGGAGAGTCCCATGACTTGGGTACTAAACCAAGGAGTGAACCTTAGGAATGGACCTAGTCCTAACTACTTAATACCTAAATTAGGTAGGTTAGCCACTTAATACCTTCTCAAGGCAGGTCTACCTCTCTCACACATACAAACACACACACACACACACACACACACACACACACACATATATATATATACGCACTAGACATCTCACATTAAGTTGACCACTTGTAGATGCTAGATTTGCTTGGCAGTTCTGGACATACTTCTATTGCAAGTTGGGCCCAACCTCATATCATAGTTAAAAATTATAATGGCCCATGGCACCTAGACCTCTCATATTAACTAGTCTCTCTTGCAAATGCTAGATATGCCGGTCGGTTCCGGGGAGTCTTCTACTACAAGTAATGGTTAATCTCATGTCCATGTGTCATTAATTATACTTAAGGCCATTAACTCACATAGAAACATACAAATTCCTATGAGGACATATTTGAATTCAATTTCCTTATTTAAACGTATTTATCACACACAAAATACATATTAATATTAAGTTTAATTACGATATACATACATACATACATACATATATATATATATATATATATATATATATAAATACACATAAATTATACAAATGAGAAAAACTTCCTAATCATGTTTGAAATGTCAATCCCTTCAACTATAATTAATGCGTACAAGTCAATTTCCCTAATTAACCTGGTCCAACATGTATATGCACAATTATAATAAAAAGGGAAATAATAGTATATATGAATAAATTTGCACCGTAGGCTTGAATAGCTATTTGAATAATAGGAATATAGGCAAAAGAAATATATTAAAATACATATGAAAACCCTTACGTTTGATGCTGCTTCAATTTTATATTTATATTGTGTACGAAACTTAAGACAATATATTGCAGATATTACGTTCAAACAAATCTATTTAGAATAAACACTTAAACCTATTAATCTTACAATACACAAATCCCATGTTTTAATGCATAAACATATACGAACGCAAAATAAGAACAACTGAATCAGAACTCAAAAACTAAGGATTTCACAATATCCCAAGCTTAAATCTCCATTATCCAAACAACACAAACCCAAAATACAATACTTTTGATTGACCGTTCCAATGACAAATAAAATATAGGATTTGGGGAGTTTTAGCATTATATTATTGTTTAACCCAAACCCCAAATAGGCATAATATTCCAAATCCAAACTACAAAAGATAAGAAATAGAACTTAGATGGTTTCCACTCACTGTGCTTTGGGAACGAGGAACAACAAAATATGAGTAGAAATAGATTTGGATCTAGCCTTCGCAAACGAGCTCCAATCCTTCTGTTAATATATATATATATGTGTGTGTGTGTGTGTGTATATAAGAACCAATTGAATCAGAATCTCTTATATATATATATGCAAACTAAATTCCTAAATTCCACTACTTATATAAATCATAGAATAGAGAGGATAAAATTGGGGTTAGGGAATTAGTAGAGAAATCTAACCTTAGATCTGGAATTAACAATGGAAGAAGGGTAAAATGGAGGCGTAAGAATGAAATGAAGAATAGGGTCTGGATAGGCTAGGAGGGTGGTATATATAGTTGTAAGTGTTAATAAAGACCGTAGGATATATTAGATTAAAGCTAGGCAATACGTATATACAATTTACATAAAAACTCTAAAAAGCCTTCCTCTCCTTTCTTCACCCAGGCGGTTGACCTATCCATAGAAGGGCGGTTAACCCTTGGGTTGATTTTTCCTAAGGAATTTATTTCCTGGCCGTTTTCCGATTTTTATTAAATGTTGATTTAATCGATTGATTTCTTTCCTTTATTTGATTATCTTTGTCCCCCATTGTATATAAATTTATACACACAATTTCAAATTCAACTGCAATATTCTTTCCAACCTAATCTGTCATTAATATATTCCATATATATATATATAAAGGTATATTATATGTAAATTTCAAATCTTGTGTGTTAATATTTACGCACAACTTGTTTTATTCATTTCTTTAATATACAAACTCTGTTTTCAGCAAATAAAATCCGAAAACGAATCAGAATCTCGCCACGAACGCTATCACAATACTTTCGTGGCCGAATTCCAAATTATTAAAAAATTCTATTTTCAGCCCATTAACCATTATTGATTATTATTATTAAATTACTTCATATCTATTTTAGGTTTATTTTATGAGATGCTACATTCTCCCCCTTATAAGAGATTTTGTCCCAAAATATTTTGAAGGGACGATGAAGACAACTCGCTCTAAAAAAACATATTGTACACCCATGTTATTTTATATGAATCCATAACTCATAATGATTATGGACTATAGACTTGCTAATAACGAGCTCGGTCCTAATGTGTATGTGTAATAAGTGATGCAGTATGTATGCAAAACATCCTAGTATGCATATAATTCTGTATGAGTGAATGGTGCATTAGTGTTGCAACCTTCTCCTACCTTCCAATGTAGCAACTACAATGCAACCAAATCCAGAAATTTGTGAGGAAATAATTACCCGAGAAAAACTCTGAATGAGTCAGTCTAATCTTCTCTTTAGTTTCCCAGGTGCTTTCCGCATGGTTATCTCCCCACTGGACTCGGACTTGGAAAATAGATTTGTTATGGAGTTTTTTTACTCCGTTTTCCATGATATTTGCGGTGGCACAAGGCACCCTGGACTCCAACTTGAAGCTTCTTATATCCCCAATATCATTATGCTCCAGTCTGGCAGTTGAATCATGAAGGAATTTGCAATGATGAGAAACATGGAAAACGTTATGACCCCCGATAGATGCCCTGGACGATCCAAACGATAACCATCTTCCTAATTCTATCCACGATCCTATATGGCCCAATAAACTTAGGCACAACTTCCTAGTCTTCCCAAACCAGAATATCTTCTTAGAGGGGAAACTTTCACAAATACCAAATCTCCAACATCAAATTCTGGTGCTTTCCTCCTCCTATCCTTGTATGACTTATACCAATCTAGGGCAGGCTTCATTCTCTGCCAAATAAAAGAGATAATATACATTGACTCATGGATAAGGTCCGATTTGAGTAGAACCTTGTCAGTAGTTTCCAACCAATAAGTAGGCGATTTGCATGGCCACTCATGCAATGCTTCGTAAGGGGCCATACCAATCGTCGCTTAGTAACAGTTGTTATACGAAAACTCTAACAAAGGAAAATTTTACTCCCATGCTCCTGTAAAATCGACGATGCAGGGTCTAAGCAGATACTTTAGAACTCTATTGACTCTCTCGGTTTGGCCATTGGTTTGCGGATGATAGGATGTACTTAAACTCAATGTAGTTCCCAAATCTTCTTAAAGGCTCTTCCGAAATTCAATAATGAACAACGAGTCTCTGTCACTAACTATTGCAGTCTGAATGCCATGCAATCTAGCAATCTCTTTAACATATGACTAGGCTAATAAAGTAGCGGTCCAACTCTTCTTGATTGGAATAAATTGGGCACTCTTTGTATACTAATCCACTATGACCTAAATGGCTCCATTTCCCGTTTTACTCATTGGAAGCCCATTAGTAAAAATCCATAGAAATGTGTTCCCATTTCCTAGTGGGAATCTCTAATGGTAGCAACAACCCTCCAGGCTTCCCTTGCTCTAACTTCACTCTTTGTCAAGTTAATCATCTAGAAACAAACTCTACAACGTCTCTTCTCATCCCTTCCTGATAAAATCTTACTTCATGTCTTTAAACATTTTGTCACCTCTGGGGTGTATGATCCTCTTTGACCTATAAAATTCCTTGAGAATCTCCTTCCTAAGGTCCACACTCCTAGGGACACAAAGTTGATTACCTCTCCTCAAACTACCGCTGCCATCCACAGAATATCTACCAGATTGAGGGATAGATTCTCCCCTAGCAACATTTTCCTTTATTACCCGCAACTCATCATCATGCTCTTGCTCACTCTTGATCCTTTCCATCAAAACTGGTCTTATCTCCATAGCTTCGAGAAATCCTTGGGCTACCTTAAATGGAAGTTGCAAACTGAAACTAGAGAGAAACTCTAACTGTTTCCAATCGGTTATCACATTAAGGGTAGCGTGTTTTCGAATCAAAGCTTCAGCCACGAATTTACACTTCCCAAGGGTATATCGAATGGAAAAATTAAAGGATGATAGGTATTCTATCCATCTCTGCTGTCGAAGGTTCAAATCTCATAGAGAAAACAAATATATTAGAGACTTGTTATCGGTGAACAGTTCAAACTTTTCTCCTAGAAGATAACGTCTCCAGATCTTAAGGGCGAAAACTACCACTACTAACTCTACGTTGTGGACCGGGTACCTTTTATCAAGATCATTAAGTTGTCTACTTGAGTAAGAAACTAATCTACCTTCCTGCATAAGTGTCGGCCCTAAATTGGTTCCACATGCATCCATAAAAACCATGAACATCTTCGTTCCATCCTGGATAATATGAATAAGTGCACTTGTGAGAGATTCCTTCAATCTCTCAAAGGAATTCCCACACTTCCCACTCCACACAAACTTATGATCCTTTTTCGTTAATTGGGTTTGAGGGATTGCAATCTTCACAAAGTCCTTTATAAATTTTCGGTAGTGCCTGCTAACCCTAGGAAGCTCCTAACCTCTATCGCATTGCGGGGTATCCTCCATTCTTGGATGGTCTCTACCTTAGTGGGGTCTACTGCAAATCCTTATCCCAAAACAATATGCCCTAGAAACTTGACTTCTCTCTTCTAAAAGTGACATTTCAAGAATTTGGCCTTAAGTTGGTTCTCCCTTAGAATTCCTAGGACCTACTCAAGTAATCCTTATGTTCCTTCAAGTCCTTAGAAAAGATAAGGATGTCATCCAGAAATACTATGTTCTTGTTGAGTATGCCTCTAAATACCCTAAAGAGGGGGAATAAATCAAACTAAAAAGCATAACTGTGACACCCCACATCCGTTAATGTCAATCTATATAGAATGCATTAAGTTTCGTGAAGCGTTATAGGTCAATAAGAACATAATATCACAAGACAGACATGTAAAATAGCAGCTGAATTAAAAACTTTATATAAATCAAAACATCATGGTCTCAAATACCGAGTTTACATCATAAGTTTGAAATAACCAATTACATTAATAATCTGTCTTGCCAAAAAAATATCAGAGTACAAAAGCATAAGACCATATTTCCCGTGCAAAGCCATAAGAGAGTTGACAAGAAGTCGAAGCGGTACATCAATATCCAAAATCCAAGCTAAACTGAAAGAATCCAAATCTACTCTAAGCACTCCCACCCTGAGAACCTGGGGGGGATGGAAGAGAGAGAAGAGGAAACAAAATGGGTTAGACATAAAGTCTGGCGAGACCAATTATTTTTAAATATAAATAAATAAAAGTATGATGGCAGGTACATAAAAACTAGAAGAACAAGATAACAGTAACAATATCAAGTGTGAAATGAGCAAGATAAGTTTGAATAGAATATATTGCACTTCTTAAATACGTTTCCCTACACCGCACCAATACTAGTATCTCAGAAACAGAATGATCCCTACAAATACCATTCCATTACATTTTCTTGATTGTTAGGTTTCTTGGGTTAACAACACTCAACGCTTATACACACGTCGTACCCATTTACTTCCCAGTGGATTAACCTAATATGGTATATATGTAGCTACTCCTAAATACTAAGGTACACCCAGTGGTACCCTACTTGCATGGTCTCCCTCGTAATACCACTGGAAAGTACGCAGTCCCTCATCCTACGCCGGAGTGACGTACGGATCTTTATATAACAATGTTACATTTTGCATATATTTGTCATTACTATGCTACGGAAGCGTACGGACAGCCACCATCGATCGAATCAGAATTCATTCTAGAGTAATGCCCTCAAGTCTACGATACATCACTCAGAGTAGTCATGCATGTATCTAGACTGTCCCACGTATGTACTGTAATTGTAGCTCGATGCCTCAATCGCACGTCCTCTAATGTGTACCGAGTTTCGTGGCAAGATGATACAAGAAACATGGAACTCGGTCGGCAGCTTTTCCATATCTGATAGGGCCGCCATTAAAAGCCTCAAAATACAGATATTCCTAGGGTCTGTTTTCACGGTGGCTATGGCCCTACCTTGGCCCCTCCCTCAACTAGTGAAGACTACAAGAAATAAATGACTGCCCCTAATAACAAACAATCTAAACATCCATTTGGTGTCTTCCCTCAAGTACCCATACCCCGATAATGAAAGGTGAAATGGTCGGTTGGTTTTAGCTGTAGTCTTTTCGCATCACACTTGTTGCCGATGACGGGTATCCGACGATCTACTATCCTTGTTGGTCGTGACCCTTCTCCTCCTCATTGAGGAAACCGCCGAATCACCCTGGTGTCACTGCGTCACTGCATTCTGACCGCATAGCTACTTCCACAGTCAAGGCCCACCCACCTAGTAGTTATGCGCGGACCCAACCTCTGCGAGAACAACCTAAAACATCTGTCACCACAAAGAGGACTACTAGTAGAACCTTACGTACCTCAGGAAGGCGCGTGCTTCCCCTTGCAGTCCTTCTGTAACAACCCATAAAATCTGAGCCAATTTAAAATTTTTAATTTGGCTATTTTAGTGAATTTAAAATATTTAAAATAAATATTTTAAATAAAAATGATGATGTATAAATTATATAGTTGAAGTATGAGTTATATAAGCATTGTACACCTCATGTATAAGCGTTGTATAATTTGTATGTTCGATGTATAAGTTATATATGCGTTGTATAAATTATGTATGTGTTGAAATAGAAGTGAGATATACTTATATATATATATATATATATATATATATATATATATACACACACGCCCCTCGTCCACAAACCATGGACGATATTTATTGGTTGTGATTGGTGTGAAAATTGGCTGATAGAGAATGGTTGATTAGAATTGTTTGTGGTTGAAATTGATTGATTGTGGTTGAAAAATACCCGTTTGTGGTTGAGAATTATTTGGTCGAATTGTGGTTGAAAAATACCCGTTTGTGGTTGAGAATTATTTGGTTGAAACCATATAGTATTAGCTTGTGGAAAATAAAAAAATAAACATGCCGCCTGCGTGCGTACTAGATGCATGAAATCCCCATTGTCAAAAACCGCAAGATTTTAAGGTAGAGCGAGGAGCCGTACTAGGGACGGTCCCGGTTTTAACTACCCTGCCGTTATGCTGCCGAAATTTTCTGAAATATTTCTGTGTTTGATTTATATTCATGTGTTGAATGTTGAAATTAAAGTCATGTGTTGAATGTTGAAATAAAATTCATGTGTTGAATAGAAATTCATGTGTTGAAATAAATTCATGTATTGAATGGAGTTTGTGTATTGAATAAATTCTTTGAAAGATAAAAATAACATCTTTACCTTATATATAAACTATAAAAAGTAATCGTGTTTTGAAATAAATTGTTTTGCAATAAAAATCACATTTTTATTATATATATAAACTATATAAAATAATCGTGTTTTGAAATAAATTGTTTTGCAATAAAAATCACATTTTTATTATATACATAAACTATATAAAATGATCGTGTTTTGAAATAAATTGTTTCGCAATAAAAATCACATTTTTATTACATATATAAACTATATAAAATAATCGTGTTTTGAAATAAATTGTTTTGCAATAAAAATCACATTTTTATTATATATATAAACTATAGAAAATATTCATGTGTTGAATGTTGAAATAAAATTCATGTGTTGAATAGAAATTCATGTGTTGAATTGAAATTCCTATATGGAAATAAAATAAATAAAATTCATGTGTTGAATAGAAATTCCTGTGTGGAAATAAAATAAACAAAATTCATGCGTTGAAATAAATATCTGTTGGATAAAAATATCGTTTTTATCAAATATGTGAAGTGAAAATGGTTTTGAAATCGAGGAATCAATCATATTCATATATGTATATAAATATAATTAAAATAAATCGAATAACGACGCTGTAGTTCGTATTTTGAAATTGAAACTTCAAACGAGTGTACCGGGAGATCTGACCGTCGGATTTTCCCAAAACTGAAACCGTTTGATTCGTTTTGAAAAGATTTTTCTAATGATATAAAATTTGTGAAGATCCAACGGTTAGATTTTCAGATATGTATAAATCAAATCTGAAGAAAAACAGTGCCACGGCCGCGTTATGGCCCGAAACGTCGTTTGAATGAAATGGCTATTTTTAAATAAATAAAAATAGCGATAACTCGTGATAAAATATTATAAATGATATGGAATGGAAATAAACTGAAATTTCTCAGTTTACTGGATATTTGATGGTTGAATGTGTTTGGCGTGAATTGTTGTCGAATAATTTAACCATTGAAATGAATTGATTTAAATTCTAAATATACGTGAATTATTTGAAAAGGCCGAGTTAAATCCCATTTCAAATAATTGATCGGCGATAAGAAGTCGATGATGAAGACGATGGGTGAAGACCGGAGATCTTCACCTCGGTTGGATGATAACTAATGTCTTGATTGGGAGGCATCCCGAAATATAGATAATAAGTGGTGATCGTCCAGACGTACGTGGAGATCGATGGGTATGTGAGGTATATAGTGCCTTCGGTTTCGTTCACACCCAGAACGAACATGTAAATGGACTGTGTGTCTGACATTGGATTTTGTTGTGTTGATTGATCTCTATTAAATATATATCTGCTTGGCGGCAGAGAATTTATTCTCTTGCTTAACGCCCTTCTCTGAGACGTATGAGCTCAGAGGTTATATATCGATAGAAATAAGTCGCATAGAGTGAATTGCCTATGTGGTATGCCTAAGTGGCAAATGATCAAAGCTTCTGTTGAAAAGCAAAGTCTTGTGGTTGATGATCAAAGCATGACCTGTGTGGCATAGCTTTGTGTGTAACGTTGATTCGCGAGCCTCACACCCCGGTATGAACCAAAAACGGGAGAGGACATTAGGGAGGACATGCGTTTCTTTCTAGCTAGAGGTGGTGTCAGTGCTTAAACCAGCTGACATTTATATTATTTTCACCTATGTGGTTGTTGCTGTTGTGAGGCGCCTCAGATATATCGGTGACTATGTGGAGTCGATGGAGTCATTCGTTGGCTCATTTACACCCCAAAGGCGGGGAAACGCAGTGTTCAGGCATTTTAATCCACATCGGTGGACCGGCCCTGACGATCCAAGGGTCGATGCGCTCTGACCCTGAGGCTCGGGCTAGAGAGTCTCGAAGTCTGTAAGGACTATCTTTTGCCTTGGTTCATGACAGAAATCAAATTTCCAAATACGTGACTGTGCGGTTTTGATTGTATACCTATGTATGGCGACATGATATATGGTACCCATGCCGTCTCTGATTGATACTTATGATTTGAAATTGTTTTTGAAACATATAAACACTATTAGTAATATCAAATGCTTTTGTTTTATTCGTATCAAGCATATTTTGGCCATTATAAGGTAAAAACTCTATCCTCTGGTTTGCGTTGCATTGTGTGATGGGAACTGAGTCTTATAATAGCTTCATTTTTGTAAAAAGCATTGCGATGTTTAAAAGATTTACTTGTTTTAAGCACTGGCAATCCAATGGAGTAAACCCGTTCCGTGAAAGTGGCGTGGTCCTGTGATTAGCAATATTATAAAATATGTTAAGTAGATTTCTCATACCAGTCCCATGACTGACTCGTAGTTTGTTTCACTTGCAAACTCGGGTGCCCCTTTTTCTACACGGGCAGCCTTGTGTTCAGGTTTTAGCAGGCTCTTTCTGGATAGCTGGAGCTGAAGATGGATTCTATCATTTATCTTTTTTTATGCTGTTCAGCTCCTATTGTACATATTATGTTTTGTTTTCCGCTGTAGACATTTATGTATAGCTGAACTGTATTTTAAACTAAGTATGATCCTGTATACTGTGTAACACTGATGATTATGTTTATCCATTGTATTCTATTGTACATTACCTGGTGTATTTATTTAATTCTGTTCTGCTATTATCTGTTTATGTGTTATATTCCAAAGATTACCCTTGACACCGTCGTACGGGGTCTTGGGGTCATCACACCTTCGGAGCCGTCATAACAATCAGATGAATGTGCGCTCCCATTCGTGCCTTATAACACCACGATGATCTACCCCGTTGGGTTATTCATCCTTAAACGTGTGGACTAGTCCAAGCGCCTCACTTTAATATGTCGTTAAACCCTATGTCTAAATATATTTTTACGCGCTTGCCTTACTTCATCAGGTTTTCATTTAACTTGGTTATTTTCATTTATATTGAATTCTTAATCAAGTTACTAAGTTCCTCTTACTTATTAATTTGGGTTATATAACTTAACCCATTTAAGTTCATTAATAAACCCACAACATGTTATTTTCTAGATTGTGGCCTAAGGTCCGTAATCCACAATCTCTTTAGTATTCTTGCTTGGTTGCATTATTACAATAACATGTTCTACTTAATATGTTATTAAGAAAATCTCAATTCACATGTTTCCTAATTAACCTATCACTTACCGATTATGATTAAATATCATTTCATAAGTTTTCCTCATTCTTTCTCAATTAATCATAATCCCATCTTATCATTATTTACTTATTAACTTAGCTCTCTTCACTACGGTTTACTAATAAGTTTCCTTTCCATAAATATAACTTATGTTGTCCTCGTCCGTAAATTTCAGATTCTTGCTCTTGTAGATAACTTAATTTACAATTAAGTACTGCTTATTCCCTTACATAAGTCATTCTATTCCCTTTTTCATTTATTATAACCTAAATTATAATTTCTACTTGTCCCTAGGACAATCCTAAACATCTTATCTTTTCTGTTCATACATGCTAATGCTCTTGACTCTCTTACATTAAGTCAACCACTTGTGGATACGGGATATGCCGCGAGGCTCCGGGCAGACTTAAACCACAAGTTTAGACTTAACCTCGTGTCATGGTGTTGTTATGCATTACACCCCTTACATTAGATTAACCAGTTGTGGTCGCTGGATATGTCGGGCGGCTCCGGGAAGACTTATACCACAAGTGCAGTCTAACCTTGTGTCTAAGCGTTACTACGGTTTCATTATTTTAGGCATATTCATATTAATAAATTTCCCAATTCCAAATGTAGATTTTTCATGCCCCTTTTTAATTCATATTTCATTATGCATAATATGCCCTTTTTCCCAAGTCATAAATCAAGATATATATATATATATATATATATATATATATATATTATGCCCAAATCTATATTCATATATTTGCCAATTTATGTCCCTAGTTCATATTCACACATTTCAGTACAAGTTGTGCCCAAATTCATATTCACATATTTTCCAACTTATGCCCCAAATAATATTTTACATATGTTCCAATTTATGCCAAATCATATTTTACATATGTTCCAATTTATGCCAAATCATATTTTACAACATTTTCCTAATTTCATATTCACATTATCCAACAAGATATATGCTCCAAATCCATATTCGTATATTTCCAAATTTTAGCCCCAAATTTATATTCATATTTTCCAATACCAATAATACCCCAAATTATGTCTTTCCCAATCGTTCGCAATTTCCGCACATTCACATATTTCAGCGTTAGGCCTAGGCTCGAAGGTAGCCTGGCTATATAAAAATAAAAGAGAAAAGAGGGAGAGAAGAGATTCAAGAATAGGCATAATAGCGAATCAATAATAAACTGATAGAAATAGGCATAAAACTGAATAGGCATATTATAACAAGATTTGACATGGTGACGATATGAACGTATAAAGGCAGATTTGATGATTATGTCATAACAGAACTTGTTTAGGCATAAATCCAATATCCAATTTTTCTATACATTTTATGACTACCAACTAAATATTTAGATCTAAAAATAATGTGAACTCACAGTGAATAAATCTAAGGAAACTGATCCAAATTATTGTGAAAGAACACATTGGATTTGTTGTTGTAACAATCGCTGAATTTATATAATGTTTGCTGAATTGGATTTGAAGAAGAAAAGGCCATTCTATCTACGTTGCAGCAGAGCTCCGCCATCGCCACCATTTTTTTAGATTGAATTAAACCTAAGTTTAGGGTCCTTTTTATAGCCTAGAACCAATGAATCTAACCCCGAAATCGGTCCAAGTTCAGAACAACATATTCTGCACAGATCAATAGGGGGGTCGACCTCACTTCATGGGTGACGACCCCGTGTCGACCCCAAAGAGCCTGGATCGACCCCTAGGTCGACCTACGGGGCCTCGGGTCGACCTCATATGGTCGGCCTTTCCATGTTCCGTGCGCCGGATTTTTGGATTTCTGATTTTTGAATATTTTTGAATTTATATGTATGTATATCTTCCTTATATGCATACAAACTTTAAACCTTAATAACTTCTTCATACAGAGTCCGTTTTACGCAAACTTGGTGTCTATCTTGACCAGAATTCCGAGACAGACGCAATGACACAGTTTATTTTACTTAATTCTAAATATTTAATTAAGTTTTCCTTAATTCATTGTTATTGGTGCATATCAAATTAATTATTCTTTAATTTATCATTTTTTAATGTCATTAAAATTACGGGGTGTTACAATAACATCCCACCCAAACAATCCATCCGGTGTCTTAATCGTTGTCTTAAGCATACTCTCATTCGAAATCCTCAACCTGTGAAACCGATGGCTAAATCTAACTTAGAAAATATTTGGGCTACTCCCAAATGGTCAAACAAGTCATCGATCCTCAGTAAGGGGGTACATATTCTTCTTGGTCAGTTTGTTAAGTTCCCTATAATCCAGACAACCTTAAAGATCCATCAGACTTTATGGCAAACACTACTGGTGCACCCCACTCAGATGTACTCCTACCAATAAACCCAATTTGCAATAATTCCGATATTTTTCTATTAAGTTTTCTCCTTCCCTGAGGAGCCATATGCCTTAAAGGAAATGCTACAGTCCTCACATCCTTCTCAAGGTCTATCCTAAACGCTATTTCTCGGTTGGGGTAGGAGTAATACGACCTCCTCAAAAATGTCAAAAAACTGACATACAATTTGTACCAAATATACTCACATAAAATTTGTAACAAAGACGGTCTTCTAAAACACAAGATAAGGAAAGTAAGGGCGAATCCTATTCCCTGTCCTACATGGAATCTCTAAGCTGTGGTCTACCTAGCTTCTTAAGAAAACTGTTCTCTTATCTTAGTTAAGGATGGTCCCACAAAATGATAGCCAGTTCATTCTTAAAATGAGGCCATGCCCCTTGAATTCAAGTACACATGCGTCACAAAGGAAGTCGACATCATCGATGTCCAATACTAGGCCTTTACACATAAATAAAAGTTGCATAGTCCCTCCGACAGGGTTGGACACCTCTATCAGATGGCTAACAAAGGAAAAGGGAAGTTTCAAAGAATCAACAATCTTCCTAACAATGAAGGAGTGGGTAGCTTTTGAATAAAATATGATACTCAAAGAAATTCCCGAGATATAAATTATTCCTTCCAACGCAGGTTGTCCTTGATCTCTAGGGGTTGACTTCAAATCGGTGCTGCCTCCAAGGCCTAGTTCTGACCACTCTGCACTACTCTAGGCTTAGGACATTTCCTTGCCAAGTGCCCATCCTCATTGTAGTTAAAGCATTTTCCTTTGAATTTTGACTTTGCTAAGTTCAATCTGCAACCCTTCGCCTCACGCCCTTTCTTGTGGCACCTTGACCATGTCTTGGCCTCCTTCTTGAATTTTCCTCCCTTTTATTCTTAATCCAAAAAAATTCTTCTAGTTCTTCCTAACATTAGAAGTACCTTCTTCCTTATCAGCCTTAACTTCCTTAACCTCCTTAGCTGAATACATAATAGCCGCCTCAAAAAGGGATTCAAACGCAGCTCCAAACTTCATTTGGGCCAAAAGTGTTAGGGAATGCGGAATGGATCATTAAGGCAAAGCAAACACTAGAGGGGGGGAGGTAAATAGTGTTTCTAAGAATTTAAACAAAAACACCACATTCACAATCACATACACAGATTCAAACACAAATGCAAAATAAACAGAAATAAAAATGCAGAAAAGGGAAGAACACACCTGATTTTATACTGGTTCGGATTGCTCCTATGTCCAGTTCCACACAACGCTAGATTGCATAGAGTTTTATTACTATTTCTAATAGCCAAGTACAACCTCCTTGATTTCACGGCTCAGCAAGTCGACACCAACTCCTGCTTCCTAGATTTCACGGCTCAACAAGGACACACCAACTCCTATTTTCTTGATTTCACGGCTACAAGGAAACACCGATTCATCTTTGACTTAATACAAACAAGGTTTATTCAACCCAAGCAATTACAAATAGCCTTATAACTCTTCAATAGCACTTGATTCAGAGAGTAGAGAGTAGCGAGTGTAGAGAGAAGAAATTTGATCAAAACAGAATTGAATTTGGCAGAGTATGTAACAACCCGTATTTTTAATAAACCTGTTATGACATTAATCGAGGCAGAATTAAATTATAAATTGGGAATCAAGGGAAACGGGCTATGCCATTGCGTTCGTCTCGGAAAAATACGCGAAATAGAGTCCGAGTTTTCGAAAATCGGAGTCCGTATGACCCAGTTAAGGCCCATTGAAGTTTGCAGAAAATTCCTAAGTAAAAACAGATTTAAATTTTAAATTTAAAACATGGGTTAGGGCAAACTGGGCAGGCGGGAAAAATTCCCGCCCAGGACCCCATGTCGACAGGCCTGTCGACAGGGGTCTTAGCATGTCGACTGCCCTGTCGACAGCCCTGTCGACAGGGGGTTCCCAGGCAGTATTGCCTGGCGCACCATTTTGATTTGGGCTGGGTCTTGTGGCTTGGTTCTAGAGAATTCCGAGATCTGACGGGCCAAAACTAACCTAGGGTTAATCCTAGGGCTTAAAACACTCTAATTCCCTATAAATATACCCCTAATCCTACCCTAAAGCCTCATTAATCAATCTAGCAACTAAACTATGTCAAATTGAATCCTCAAATGGCCTCCACCTAAAAACCCTAGCCTCCACCTTCCTCAAAGTTTAATCCTATGAAGATATGATGATCATACAACCTTTTCTATGTTGTATGAATGCTTAATAACTTGCATACTTCATTAAGTTGCAAGTTTGATTTGCTAAGTTTGTGTTTTTGGGGTTTTGCAAAAGGGTTTTCTTATTTGAAGCTTTGTTTTGGGTTTTTAAAGGGCTTCTTCATCTCATTTGGTGGATTTGTGACTTGTTTATATTTGTAAGCCCTCTTACCTTCATTTTAGAAACTCTAAAGTTAATATGTGATGAAAGTTGGGATTTTTGCATGTTTAATGAGTTGTGCATGCTTGTGCGAGTTCACTATGCTATGTTATGCATGTTTAATGAGTTATGCATGCTTATGCGAGTTCACTATGCTATGTTATGCATGTTTAATGGGTTATGCATGCTTATGTGAGTTCACTATGCTATGTTACACATGTTTGACGAAGTATGCATGTTTTGATTTGCAAGTTTAACAAGTTATGCATGTTCACCAAGTCATGATTTGCAAGTTTAACAAGTTATGCATGTTTATGCAAGTTCACCAAGCCATGATTTGCAAGTTTATTTAGTTATGCATGTTTATGCAAGTTTACTAAGTCATGGTTTGCAAGTTTAACAAGTTATGCATGTTTATGCAAGTTTACTAAGACATGGTTTGCAAGTTTAACAAGTTATGCATGTTTATGCAAGTTCACCAAGTCATGATTTGCAAGTTTAACAAGTTATGCATGTTTATGCAAGTTTACTAAGTCATGGTTTGCAAGTTTAACAAGTTATGCATGTTTATGCAAGTTCACCAAGTCATGATTTGCAAGATTAACAAGTTATGCATGTTTATGCAAGATCACCAAGCCATGATTTGCAAGTTTATTTAGTTATGCATGTTTATGCAAGATCACTATGCCATGTTATGCACGTTTGACAAGTTATGCATGCTTATGCAAGTTCAAAATGACATGTTGTGCATATTTGACAAGTTATGCATGTTTATGCAAGTTCCTTATACCATGTTAGGCAAGTTTAATATGTTATGCACGTTTATGGTAATGTGCAAGTTCACTATGCTAAGTTGTGCAAGTCTAACATGTTATGTATGTTTGTTGCGATATGCAAGTTCATCATGTATGTTATGCCAAGTTCCCTCTTCCTATCCTTTATGCGTTATTACGAATATGTAAGCGATAGAATGACGTTTGGGGGGGGGGGGGGGTTGGGTAAACTTAAAATACATGAAAATATAAGATTGGGAATTTACCTATTAAGTTAGGTCTACCCCTTGGGAATTTACCTATTAAGTTAGGTCTACCCAAGTAATTGTTGACTTGTAATTATGTTTTGAAATAAAGTGGACATGACACTTAGAAAACATAAGTGTGGCCAACTCGAGGTTGGGTTGAGTTTGTAGCATAATTCTACCCGGAACCGACCGGCTTAACTAGTGGCTACAAACAATAGGACCCAATGTGAGAAGTTGGTCATGGGGTGCCAAGACCCGAGGTTAGACCAAGTTGTGGTGTAAAGCTACCCGGACCCGCCCGGCCTAACTAGTAACCACAACAAGGTCTAATGTGAGAGGTTAAGGTGCATTAAATTAATTAATGCCTCATGATTAGGGTTAAGTCAGGGTCCACTAATACTTAACCAATTTGGGGATTCGAGGGATTGAAATGGGGTTAAGTAGTGAACCGTTGGTTGCACTTAACTAGTTTAATCCATGATTAGTGAAGGGTTAAATCACACTTAACCCTCTTGGGAAACCCTAGCAACGTGGTCTGTTCTAACAGTAATCCCAGTTTGGTATCTTTCACAACCCTAGAGGCTAGGCTAGGGCGGGGCACGATTACTGGACTGATGTAAGCGACCAAAGCGACGGCTGAGTGGTACAGCGGTGCGGGTCCGGCGGGCTACGGACGTGCACGTAGTCCGATGTTGGACAAACTCGAGGCACGGGTACCAGTAGGCTTAGACTGTGCATTATTGCTTAGGTGTCTGGGGTTGACACCTTAGGGCTTGATACACCCGAAGGTGGACCCAACACAGTCTAACTACATCCATGTGGGCCGTATGGACACCAACACTTGACATGTTAGGTTTATAGGGAGCCGATCGACAAGACCGTTGGGCTGGACCTTATAGTAAGGTCACTTCATGTTATTGGGCCAAAGTTTGGGCTAAGGGATCAATATCTGTTTTGTGGGTTTGCTAGTACACTTTGGTGCAAAAACTTAACCTTGTTTTATGCGATGACACCTCTATCTATCTTGTAGTTGATTTATCATGCCAGTATGTTGTTATCTATGATCATCTCAGTTTCCATCATGTTGTTAACTTTATTAGTTTATAGACTGATCGTAGCAGGGCTTACTCAGTCTTTTTGACTGACCTGTTTCCTTTCGCCTCTTTTCTTCCGTTTCCCCCCCAGGTTCTCAGGGAGGGAATACAGGAGCCTAGCTTGGATCTTAGCTGCTTTCTTGGATAGCTCATGTATGCTTTGGACTTGAGCTCGCTATGGTTTTTCTTCCACTTTGGGGATAGCTACTTTTATGTTTTCCTTTTCAGTTTCAGATGATGTTATTTCATGTACTAGACTTGTTTATTTGGGAAAAATTGACATTTTGATGTACCAAACTTGTGTTTTGAAATGGTTTAAGAATCTTCCGCTGTTTTATCTACTTACTCTGTTCTCTCTATATATATATATATGTCATGTCCTGCCTTGCTATATCATTATGCATGTTTACCTTGTTTTAAAAACGCCCCACCAAAGTCAGAGTCGCTTGAAAGAGCCACCCTGGCGGAGGTGGGGTGTTACATTTGGTATCAGAGCATATGGTTTACGAGAAGGGATAAAAAGGTTTTTAAAACTTTTGAAAAACTATTTTCAAAACCAAGTATAAAGTATTTTCCAAAGAAAAGTCTAGTTATTTTTGAAAGGCTATCCCCCAAAAGCCATTAGCACTATCCATTGACCCCTCGTTTGAACTCTTTTCTTTTCGTTTCCAGCATGTCTGATAATCTCATCTTGCCCGAAGGAGTAACAATACCCGATTGGTTTCGTCGGTACTTGGAAGTCACGGCACCGGTCCCGGGTGCCTCTAATGTTGTCTTTCCAGTCGAGGCCGCTGTTCCTCCTCCTCCTCCCGTAGATGATGTTCCTCTTCCCCCTCAGCCTCCACAAACGGATTTTGCGGAAACTTGTAAGAACTTTAAGATGATGGGTGGCAAGAATTTTAGTGGAACAGAGACTTTTGTAGAGGCAAGGAATTGGTTGAAAGAGACCGAAGATCTTTTAGCCACCTTTGATATAGGTGACCGCAGGAAGGTTCTATTAGCAGTATGGTTGCTAAAGGAAGAAGCTGCACGTTGGTGGGTAGTCACCACCGCTACTAGGCCAATTAAGACTTGGGATGATTTTAGGGGAAGGTTTGGACTGAGGTTCTTATCACTGAAGCAAGGGGACATGACTATTAGGGAATACATAGATAAGTTTAATCAACTGGCTTGTGTCGATATAGACTTGGTTAGTACAGCTCAGAAGAAGGCCCTACACTTCGCTCTAGGATTAAACGAGCCATTGCACGGTTTGGCCATGTCTCACATACCCTTGGGGGCGACTTTCGAGAATTTGGTGAATTTGGCCCTACTTCAAGAAGAAGATAACAATGACAAGAAAGAGGGCAAGGTGAGTGAGTCTCCAGGCAAGAGAGTAAATTTCGGGAAACGAGGTAAGAATAACCACAACCGCAAGAACAAGACAAGAGAAAATAGGAAATGTAACTTCTGTGGTAAAGTTGGACATATAGCCAGGGAATGTAGGAAGAAGGAAAAGAGAAAGCGGGGCGAATGCTTTCATTGTGGTGAGTTTGGACATCTCAGCAAGGATTGCCCGAGGAAACAAGGGCAAGGTCAGACTCAGTGTGCAGGACTATCTGGAGGGCGAGTTCATCCCCTCAGCACCGTTCTTCCAGCTTATGATAGAGGTAGTGTTTCTGTTGAAAGTCTTGTTTACATTTTCTGACTTTCCCTGTTTGTACTTTGTTTGATTCTGGCGCATCGCATAGTTTTAGTTCATCTGATCTAGTTGAAAGTTTGCACCTAAGTACTAGCCTAGTTGATGATCCCGTATATGTTTCAAATCCAATTGGGGGTTCTGCCCATTTGTCTGTGGTCTGAGTGGATTTGAAAATTTCTATCTTGAGTATAGAATTCTCGTGGGATGTTTTATTCTCGGTTTCAGGGGATATGGGTTGGTCTTGGGCATGGAATGGTTGTCCTGTTTTGGAGCCATTCTTGGTTTTTGTATATAGGGGTGTGAGGCTCATGACTCGCCTCGGTAATACCCTAGAAATTTCTAGCAACCCTATGGGTCCCGTCATGATTGTTACCTTGAATCCCTCAACTCGTCTATCGATAGTTTGCAATCTGTGAGGGTGGTCCGAGAATATCCTAATATCTTGGGGGAAGTAAAGGGGTTACCCTTAGACGTGGGATATATTTCCGCATTATCTGGTTGGTAATACCAAGCCAGTCTCGTGGCCGGTTAGGCACATGACCTCACGAGATGAGAGTTAGGAAAGTAAGTCAAGGAGTTGCTTGAGAAAAACTTCCTGAGACGAGGCATTTTCGAGTAGGGTGCTCCGGTAGTATTCGTTACTGATGTGGACAGTTTGCTTCGTCTATGTGTTGATTATCGTAAGGAGAATAGACAACCCTTATCAAGGGTTGATGATTGTTGGATCAGCTTGTAGGAGCATCTGTTTTCTTTTGATCCAGCTACCAGATTCCATCAGCTTAGGAGGGCTGAGGATGGAATTGACAAGACTGAGTTTAGGACTCTAGATGGATTTTTGGAATGACTGGTCATGCTATTTGGTTTGACTAAGGCACCCGCATATTACGCGAACTTGATGGGTAGGGTGTTTAGGGAGTCCTTGAACAAGTTTGTCGTGGTCGTCGTAGACGATATTTTGATCTCCTTAAAAGAACGAGGAAGAGCATGCTAAGACATCTCAAGGAGGTGATGGGTACGCTTAGAGCCACCAGTGGAAGGTCAAGCTCTCCAAATGTCATTTTGGAGGAAAGAAGTTGGATTTCTTGGGCACATAGTTCCTAAGCAAGGCTTAGCGGTAGATCCCGTTAAAGTGGTTGCGGTCTAAGACCGGAAAACCCTGAGGAGGGCAATTGAAAGCTTTCTCCGTTTGGCTAGTTAGTTAGCCTTCCCTGAGCTTAGACTTACTCTTCTGGATCAAGAAGGGGGTTTCACAGGGAGAAGACCCGCCGTTAGTCAAGAACGTGGACCAGTTGATTCGAGGCGAGATGTTAAGTCACCTCGCTGGATATAGCATGGATGACAAAGGAAGACTAAGGCGCGGTGAGAGAGTATGTGTTCCTCGAGTGGAAGACTTGGTAAAGAAGGTTCTTGAAGGTGCGCATCACTCGAGGAGGCGGCCAAGTTGGTCCCAGGATGCCTGTTGTGCCACCAGGTCAAGGCCAAGTCATAGAAGCCCAGTGGGCCGTTATCTCCATTGGAGGTTCCGCAAGGGAAAGTGTGAAAACATCTCGATAGATTATGTGGATAGATTACCTAGATCAAAGGAAGGGAATACGGGTAGGTGGGTCATAATGGGTAGACTCACAAAGAGTGCTCATTTCAGTCCGGTAAAGAGCGAGAGGACTGCATCATGGTTAGCAACGGTTTACCCGCAAGAAGTTGGCCAGTTTTGAAATAGCCTACAGGAAGCCATGGGTAGGCAACCGAATCTAGGTATGGCCTATCACTCATAGGTGGATGGTTCATTTCGATTAAGCATGAGTTATAGAAAATCACGTTTATAAGGGCAATTAGAAAGGTGGATTGGTACTTTCAAGAAAAGTTCTGCTGCATGGAATACTTTATAGTAAGTAGACGAGATCCAGGATTCACTAGTGAATTTTGGAGAGCTTGCATGAAATCATGAGGTTATAGTATGTTTAAGCCAAGTATACAGAAGGAAGATTAAGCGGAAAAGAAAGACGAGAGGCGATAATGAAATGAGTTCCAACTCGAATTTGGGAAACAGGAGTTAGGAAGCCAAGGAATCATGAAGTGAAAGATAGTCAAAGCACAGTGGAGTTAAGCTCAAGGGAACGTGACTAAGAAGAGTGAAGACTAGATACACGCATCATATCTCTTTGTAAGAGTGCATCCTTGATCCTTGTTTTCCTGGGGAGCTTGCTTGCAAATTATCTTTTGTATATATATCCTCTCGGTCCCATTCTCGATCTTATTTCTGTTGTAAACTCCATAAGGGGGTTATGACTTATCGGTTAGTACTATATGTTAGAGTTTGAATGGATTTCTTGTAGTCCAAAAAGGAGTTCATCTAGTTTACCGTGTTTATCTTGTCATGAGAACCTTAGGTAGAAACCCTTTGGATGAAACATGTGTTTGAGACATGTTATGTTTGATGGTTGCAAGTGGTTGCAAGTGTTCGCAAGTGGTTGCTCGTGGATGCATTATACACAATTAGGCACTAGATCGGCTCGCACACTCCTCATATTGCATATGCATGAGTGCTTACACTTATTAATGGTTGAAACTTGTTGTGCTACCACATGGATGTTGCATATGGATGAATGTTATGTGCACTCATATAGATACTATGAATTATGTTAGGAATTTGCATACATATGGATTCATTTCACTAACATACATATGCATTAAGGAGGTTTACTGTATCAGTAACCGCCTGATCTTTGCATTAGGACATACATATGCATTAAGGAGGTTTACTGTATCAGTAACCGCCTGATCTTTGCATTAGATAAGTACATATACACACACTTTTGCATATGTTCATACAGCATTTAGAATCTTTTAAGGACAATGATTGCTCGTGGATGATGCTTTGAGTAGATGGATGATTGGATGGTAGGATACGTTCTTCCTAACTTGAAGATTTCGGGGACGAAATCCTTTAAGGAGGGGAGAATGTAACAACCCGTATTTTTAATAAACCTGTTATGACATTAATCGAGGCAGAATTAAATTATAAAGTGGGAATCAAGGGAAATGGGCTATGCCATTGCGTTCGTCTCGGAAAAATACGCGAAATAGAGTCCGAGTTTTCGAAAATCGGAGTCCGTATGACCCAGTTAAGGCCCATTGAAGTTTGCAGAAAATTCCTAAGTAAAAACAGATTTAAATTTTAAATTTAAAACATGGGTTAGGGCAAACTGGGCAGGCGGGAAAAATTCCCGCCCAGGACCCCATGTCGACAGGCCTGTCGACAGGGGTCTTAGCATGTCGACTGCCCTGTCGACAGCCCTGTCGACAGGGGGTGCCCAGGCAGTATTGCCTGGCGCACCATTTTGATTTGGGCTGGGTCTTGTGGCTTGGTTCTAGAGAATTCCGAGATCTGACGGGCCAAAACTAACCTAGGGTTAATCCTAGGGCTTAAAACACTCTAATTCCCTATAAATATACCCCTAATCCTACCCTAAAGCCTCATTAATCAATCTGGCAACTAAACTATGTCAAATTGAATCCTCAAATGGCCTCCACCTAAAAACCCTAGCCTCCACCTTCCTCAAAGTTTAATCCTATGAAGATATGATGATCATACAACCTTTTCTATGTTGTATGAATGCTTAATAACTTGCATACTTCATTAAGTTGCAAGTTTGATTTGCTAAGTTTGTGTTTTTGGGGTTTTGCAAAAGGGTTTTCTTATTTGAAGCTTTGTTTTGGGTTTTTAAAGGGCTTCTTCATCTCATTTGGTGGATTTGTGACTTGTTTATATTTGTAAGCCCTCTTACCTTCATTTTAGAAACTCTAAAGTTAATATGTGATGAAAGTTGGGATTTTTGCATGTTTAATGAGTTGTGCATGCTTGTGCGAGTTCACTATGCTATGTTATGCATGTTTAATGAGTTATGCATGCTTATGCGAGTTCACTATGCTATGTTATGCATGTTTAATGGGTTATGCATGCTTATGTGAGTTCACTATGCTATGTTACACATGTTTGACGAAGTATGCATGTTTTGATTTGCAAGTTTAACAAGTTATGCATGTTCACCAAGTCATGATTTGCAAGTTTAACAAGTTATGCATGTTTATGCAAGTTCACCAAGCCATGATTTGCAAGTTTATTTAGTTATGCATGTTTATGCAAGTTTACTAAGTCATGGTTTGCAAGTTTAACAAGTTATGCATGTTTATGCAAGTTTACTAAGACATGGTTTGCAAGTTTAACAAGTTATGCATGTTTATGCAAGTTCACCAAGTCATGATTTGCAAGTTTAACAAGTTATGCATGTTTATGCAAGTTTACTAAGTCATGGTTTGCAAGTTTAACAAGTTATGCATGTTTATGCAAGTTCACCAAGTCATGATTTGCAAGATTAACAAGTTATGCATGTTTATGCAAGATCACCAAGCCATGATTTGCAAGTTTATTTAGTTATGCATGTTTATGCAAGATCACTATGCCATGTTATGCACGTTTGACAAGTTATGCATGCTTATGCAAGTTCAAAATGACATGTTGTGCATATTTGACAAGTTATGCATGTTTATGCAAGTTCCCTATACCATGTTAGGCAAGTTTAATATGTTATGCACGTTTATGGTAATGTGCAAGTTCACTATGCTAAGTTGTGCAAGTCTAACATGTTATGTATGTTTGTTGCGATATGCAAGTTCATCATGTATGTTATGCCAAGTTCCCTCTTCCTATCCTTTATGCGTTATTACGAATATGTAAGCGATAGAATGACGTTTGGGGGGGGGGGGGGGGTTGGGTAAACTTAAAATACATGAAAATATAAGATTGGGAATTTACCTATTAAGTTAGGTCTACCCCTTGGGAATTTACCTATTAAGTTAGGTCTACCCAAGTAATTGTTGACTTGTAATTATGTTTTGAAATAAAGTGGACATGACACTTAGAAAACATAAGTGTGGCCAACTCGAGGTTGGGTTGAGTTTGTAGCATAATTCTACCCGGAACCGACCGGCTTAACTAGTGGCTACAAACAATAGGACCCAATGTGAGAAGTTGGTCATGGGGTGCCAAGACCCGAGGTTAGACCAAGTTGTGGTGTAAAGCTACCCGGACCCGCCCGGCCTAACTAGTAACCACAACAAGGTCTAATGTGAGAGGTTAAGGTGCATTAAATTAATTAATGCCTCATGATTAGGGTTAAGTCAGGGTCCACTAATACTTAACCAATTTGGGGATTCGAGGGATTGAAATGGGGTTAAGTAGTGAACCGTTGGTTGCACTTAACTAGTTTAATCCATGATTAGTGAAGGGTTAAATCACACTTAACCCTCTTGGGAAACCCTAGCAACGTGGTCTGTTCTAACAGTAATCCCAGTTTGGTATCTTTCACAACCCTAGAGGCTAGGCTAGGGCGGGGCACGATTACTGGACTGATGTAAGCGACCAAAGCGACGGCTGAGTGGTACAGCGGTGCGGGTCCGGCGGGCTACGGACGTGCACGTAGTCCGATGTTGGACAAACTCGAGGCACGGGTACCAGTAGGCTTAGACTGTGCATTATTGCTTAGGTGTCTGGGGTTGACACCTTAGGGCTTGATACACTCGAAGGTGGACCCAGCACAGTCTAACTACATCCATGTGGGCCGTATGGACACCAACACTTGACGTGTTAGGTTTATAGGGAGCCGATCGACTAGACCGTTGGGCTGGACCTTATAGTAAGGTCACTTCATGTTATTGGGCCAAAGTTTGGGCTAAGGGATCAATATCTGTTTTGTGGGTTTGCTAGTACACTGTGGTGCAAAAACTTAACCTTGTTTTATGCGATGACACCTCTATCTATCTTGTAGTTGATTTATCATGCCAGTATGTTGTTATCTATGATCATCTCAGTTTCCATCATGTTGTTAACTTTATTAGTTTATAGACTGATCGTAGCAGGGCTAACTCAGTCTTTTTGACTGACCTGTTCCTTTCGCCTCTTTTCTTCCGTTTCCCCCCCAGGTTCTCAGGGAGGGAATACAGGAGCCTAGCTTGGATCTTAGCTGCTTTCTTGGATAGCTCATGTATGCTTTGGACTTGAGCTCGCTATGGTTTTTCTTCCACTTTGGGGATAGCTACTTTTATGTTTTCCTTTTCAGTTTCAGATGATGTTATTTCATGTACTAGACTTGTTTATTTGGGAAAAATTGACATTTTGATGTACCAAACTTGTGTTTTGAAATGGTTTAAGAATCTTCCGCTGTTTTATCTACTTACTATGTTCTCTATATATATATATATGTCATGTCCTGCCTTGCTATATCATTATGCATGTTTACCTTGTTTTAAAAACGCCCCACCAAAGTCAGAGTCGCTTGAAAGAGCCACCCTGGCGGAGGTGGGGTGTTAAAGAGTATAAGTGTAAAAATCATAAAAATGATTAAGAATAATAGTGTAAGGAAAGAGGATGAAGTTAGAGAAGAAGATATGATTAAAAATTCGGTTTTAACCCCTTTTTATAGAGTATGTAAGGTTGCAAAGTTCTGAGTCGTTTCAAATAGTGAAAAGGCACTTCCTTTCAAAGTTAAAAAAAAGTGACATTTATATGTCGACATGGAGTTTTTGTTATGTCGACATACTCCTTTGAAAATTTAAAATTTCAAATGTTTTTGATATAAATATAACTCTGGAAATTCTTGAATTAAAATATTATGATACAAATTAATATTATAAACTAGAAAATATATGAAAACATAATTTTAAATCATATAAACATATTTATAATTTTATAAGGTTATAAACTATATAAATATAAAGTACAAGAATATAAATCATAAATATAAAAGTTAAGTTTGAAAAACAAAAAAGAATTAAAATAGAAATAGAAACAAATAGAAAAATAAAATAGAGAGATTTGAGGATATAATTGAAAATAAGAATTTGAAAGTTAGAATTTGAATTTGAACCTGGAGTGTTATTTAGAGTCTTACAAAATCTTGACTCTATAACTATATTAATCTTGAACTCTAGAACTCTTGAAATCTTGATTACTCATGAGCCTTGAAATTTGTCTGATCTTTGAGTCTCTATCATCTTTAAAACTGTATGGTCTTCAGTAATATTTCCTCTATATAATTCTTGCATATATATATATATATATATATATTCTATACAAAAACTGTTAGCATATATTTATAATCAATGATAATTGAAATAAGGTTGTTGTCATCAAACTCCATTCTCTAACAATCTCCCCCCTTTTTGATGATGAAAACCTTAGTTTATAAAATATCATACCTGTATATACCTGTTTGATGATGTTCCTTCTATACTCCCCTTGTCTATAAGATTCCTATAAACTGTTCCTATATTTTATAATTTCTCCCCCTTTGACATTATCAAAAAAGAAATCCTAAAGATACTACCCCTAAATTGTATAATTCTCCGAATAGAACATAAGTAACTATCCCAATAAAAATACCCCCCTTAATCAGATATTCATATATTTATGTTTTCGAAGACTATAATTATTTAAACCATACATGACAATTTTATTAAACAATAACTTGTACATATACACGAATTTATACATATACGACTTATCATAGGAATGTAATAAAATGAAATAACAAGAAAATCATTAAACACTTAATTATTCGACAGTGGGAGATTTGTGAATTGGACAATTTGGATAACAGAGACAGAATTATCCATTCTTTTCAATCACATTCCCATTTTCATCAAATTGAACCTCTCCTATGCACTCAACGTTATCATCTTCGTCTGTAACCATTAGTTGAGTCTCTTGTTGTTCTTCCTCCTCCATCATTTCTTCTTCCTCTTTTGGTTCTTCTTTTGGTTCTTCCACTTCTTCCATGGGTTGATTATCATCACTGATGATAATCACATTAGTCTCGTTATCCATTATAAACTTTAAGAGACTTCTCATTACTTTTCCTTGCCTATTTTGCTCTTGACTTATTCTAATTTCGAGTACTTGCATCTCATCCATCATTTGCAGTAGATACTCCATTTTTTCTTCTATTTTGATCACTCTAGAAAGCGTAGATCGTTGAAATGGAACCTCAGATGGTCCAGCGTATGAGTCAGAGTTGTTTTGAGTATTTGGATTAGTGGAAGCCATTGTAATTTTTAATTTAGAGTATTTACAGAGAAGAAGAATGAAAATGAAGAAGAAAAGTCGAATTAAAAGATTTAAATAGTTTAAATAACTAAATTTTGGTAGGAATTAATTTTAAATTTTTGGCAGTTATATGTTGACATACCAGAAACTTTATGTCGATATAATCTTGTTTTAAATTTGATTATTTTGATTCCTAATTTTATTAATATATATATATATACACACTATTATTTAATCATTCTAACTCACTTAATGAACATATACCTAATTCTCTCCTAAATTCAGTGAACGTTCCTTCATTTAATGGTTTACTTAATATATCTGCTATTTGTTTATCTGTTTCAATAAATTCAAGTGAAATCTTTTCTTTACTTATATTATCTCTTAGAAAATGATGTCGCACATCAATATGTTTAGTTCTCGAATGATGAGTAGGATTTTTAGAGATATTTATAACAGTTGTGTTATCGCAATATATATGTGATTTATCTATGCTTAAACAAAAATCATTTAAAGTTTGTCGCATATATATTACTTGTGGACACACTAAAGCAACAGATATATATTCTGCTTCAGTTGTTGACAAAGATACAGTATTTTGCTTTTTACTAAACCATGATACAAGGGAATGTCCTAGGAAGTGACATGTTCCACTAGTACTTTTATGATCGGATTTACATCCAGCATAGTAATCTTCACAGTACGAAATTAAATTGAATGATTCATTCTTAGGATAAAATAATCCAAAATTTGATGTATGCGTTACATATCTCAAAATACGTTTTACGACTGTTAAATGAGCTTCCTTAGGTTGTGATTGATATCTTTCATAGAGACGTACACTATGCATTTAATTTGGTTTACTAACGGTTATATATAATAATGATCCTATCATTCCTCTATATAGTTTTTGATCAACGTCTTTTGATGTATCATCTTTACTTAAAGCAATATTAGTTGCCATAGGTGTTGGTCTTCCATTTGCTGTTGTCATATTATATTTATTAATTAAATCTCTTTCATATTTCTTTTGATTAATGAATATTCCATTCTTTAATTGTCGAATTTGTAAACCTAAGAAGAATGATAATTCTCCCATATGACTCATTTCAAATTCTTTGGTCATAATATCTGAAAATTCTTCGTTCATTTTTTATTTGTTGACCCAAAGATTATATCATTAACATATATTTGTACAAGTCGTACATCTTTGTTATTTTTCTTTATAAACAAAGTATTATCTAATTTACTTATTTCAATTTTTTATTGTAATAAATAATTTCATAATCTATCATACCAAGTCCTAGGAGCCTGTTTTAATCCATATAACGCTTTCTTCAGTTTATATATGCGGTCTGGTAATTTTTCATCTTCAACCACAGGTGGTTGCTCTACATATATGTCTTCCTTGACAAATCCATTTAGAAACGCACTTTTTACATCCATTTGATATAATTTGAAATTATTATAGTTTTCAAAAGCTAGTAAAATTAAACTAGCCTGTAGTCTTGCTACGGGGGCAAAAGTTTAATCGTAATCTATTCCTTCTTCTTGAGTATAACCTTATGCTACTAGTCGTGCCTTATTTCTTACTACCTCATCGTGTTCATTCATTTTATTTCTATAAACCCATTGGGTTCCTATTACTGTTTTATCCTCTGGTCTAGGAACAAGTTCTCGTACTTCATTCCTAGTAAACTGATTCAATTCTTCTTGCATAGCAAGTAGGCATGAATCATTGGAAGAAGCTTCCTTTGGATTTTTGGGTTCGATAGTTGATATAAATGCAGTATTACTCATATTATTTAATTGGTTACGAGTTCTAACAACAAATTCGATATCTCCTAAGATATTTTCTACAAGATGGTCTCTAAGCAATCTCATTCTTATATTTGGTTGATTATCTTCATAATTTATTTCATTAATTTCATTTTCACATTTGTCTTCGTTGTTTTGAATTATACTTTTATAGTTTTCATTGGAAGATACGTTTAATTTTTCTTCTATCGTGTTGGTTCGAGTATTGAAAACTCTATAAGCTTTGCTTCTATCTGAATATCCAATAAAAATTCCTTTATCGAATTTTGAAACAAATTTATCTAAATTATCCTTTGTATTAAGTATAAAACATTTGCTTCCAAATATTTTAAAATATGATACTTTTGGTTTCTTGTTATATAAAAGTTCATAAGGAGTTTTATGAGTTAAAGGTCTAATTGAAATTCTATTTAATATAGCAAGCTGTTGCGACTGCCTCAACCCAAAAATTCCTTGGTAAATCTCTATCTGATAACATAGTTCTTGGACATTCTTGTATCGTTCTATTTTTACATTCAACTACTCCATTTTGTTGAGGAGTCCTTGGAATTGAAAATTTGTGAGTTAGTACTTTTTTATTACAGTATTTTTCAAAATTCTCATTTTTGAATTCTACGCCACGATCACTACGTATAATTTTAATCTTTAATGATAATAAATTTTGAATTCTTTTGGAAAAGGTTTTAAATTAATCGAAAGAATTAATTTTATTTTTAAGAAACAAAGTCCAGTTGAATCTAGGAAAATCATCAACTATTACATACACATATCTGTTATGATTTATTGATTGAACTTGGGATGGATCAAATAAATCCATGTATATTAACTCTAATAGTTTTGAAGTAGTAATTTCTTCTTTTGATTTAAATGAACTTTTCTTTAATTTTCCGAATTGATAGGCATTGCATAAGTTATTAACTTTAAATTTCATTTTGGGAAATCCTCTAACTAAATCTAGTTTAGAAATTCTAGACATGTGTTTGAAATTTGTATAACCGAATCTCTTATGCCAGATCGAGGGATCGCTTGTATTGGCTATAAGACATATATTATCATTTGATATTTTCATACTTAATATATAGATATTTTTCTTCTATATCCTTCGAATATAACTTTTGAATTCCTATCTTCAATGAAACCTTTATTCTTTTCAAAATTTATTTTATAACCTTTATCACAAAGTTGACTTATACTTGGTAAATTGTGTTTTAAATTCCTAACTAATAAAACATCAGAAATAGTAGGAGTTTCAGAATTACCGACATTGCCGATTCCAATGATGTATCCTTTATAATTAACTCCGAAGTTCACCAATCCACCATCTTTATACTTCAGATTGTTGAGTAGTTATGAATTTCCAGTCATATGTCTTGAACAACCACTATCCAGTATCCTTTTGTCCTTTTTCATTCCCACCAATTGCTTTCCAGAATTTGAATTTTCTATAGCCATGTAACAAACCTGTTCAAGATTTGAATTTCCAATAGCCACCTTTTTAGAATTTGAATTACCAATAGCCACTTTACCCATCTTTTCAACTTTTGAATTTTCAAAAGTCATAGATCTCATCCTTTTCTGTATTGAACAATATTTCAGTAGATCATATGCTTCTTTAACATTAATATATGCAGACCTTTTTAACATTAATGCAATGACTGAATTGGCACTAGTATTATTGGATATTCCAAAATTTTCCATTTTACCAATATTTCAAAAACCGGATTTTGAACTTTTTGAAAGACCTTGTTCTGATACCAATTGTTAAGGAATGCAGAATGGATCATTACAGCAAAGCAAACACTAGAGGGAGGTGAATAGTGTTTGTAAGAATTTAAACAAAATTTAATCTAACGTTAACAACAAGACGAATCAAACACCATAAACACAATCACAGACACAGATTCAAACACAAATACAAAATAAACAGAAATAAAAATGCAGAAAAGGAAAGAACACACCGGATTTAATACTGGTTCGGATTTCTCCTACGTCCAGTCCCACACAATGCTGGATTGCGCAGAGTTTTATTACTATTTCCAATAGTCAAGTACAACCTCCTTGATTTCACGGATCAACAAGGAGACACTGATTCCTATTTCCTTGATTTCACGGCTCTATAAGGACATACCGACTCCTATTTCCGTGATTCCATGGCTACAAGGACACACTGATTCCTCCTTGACTTAACACAAGCAAGGTTTATTCAACCCAAGAAATTACAAACAACCCTATGAATCTTCGATAACATTTGATTCAGAGAGTAGAGAGTGTAGAGAGAAGAAATCTGATCAAAATAGAATTGAATTCAGCAGAGCATAAGTGTAAAAATCATAAAAATGATTAAGAACAATGGTGTAGGAAAAGAGGATGAAGTTAGAGAAGAAGAGATGATTAAAAATTTGGTTTTAACCCCTTTTTATAGTGTATGAAAGTTGCAACAGTTCTGAATCGTTTCAAATAGTGAAAAGACACTTCCTTTCAAAATTAAAAAAAAGTGACAGTTATATGTCGACATGGAGTTTTTGTTATGCGGACATACTCCTTTGAAAATTTAAATTTTGAAATATTTTTTATATGTTTTTGATATAAATATAATTTTGGAAATTCTTGAATTAAAATATTATGATATAAATTAATATTATAAACTAGAAAAATATATGAAAACGTAATTTTAAATCATATAAACATATTTATAATTTTATAAGGTTTTAAACTGTACAAATATAAAGTACAAATATAAAAGTTAGGTTTGAAAAACAAAGAAGAATATAAATAGAAATAGAAATAGAAACAAATAGAAAAATAAAATAGAGAGATTCGAGGATAGAATTGAAAATCAGAATTTGAAAATTAGAATTAGAATTTGAACCTGGAGTGCTATTTAGAGTCTTATAAAATCTTGTCTCTATAACAATATTAATCTTGAAATCTTGATTACTCATGAGTCTTGAAATTTCTATGATCTTTGAATCTCTATCATCTTTATAACTGTACAGTCTTCATTAAAATTTCCTGTATATAATTCCTGTATATATATATATATATATATATATATTCTATACAAAAAGTTTTAGCATATATTTTATAATCAATGATAATTGAAATAAGGTTGTTGTCATCAAAACTCCATTCTCTAACAAAAAGCATTTCCCTTAATTGAGAATTCAGCCCTTTAACAAACCTAAGGGATTTATCCATAGGGGTGTCCACCAACCTTCTCTCATACATGGATAATTTTGTAGATCTCGCCGCATACTCTTTCAGATCCAACTCTTCTTGCTTCAACCGAATGAATTTTTCTATTTGTGGGCTTATCTCAGCATTAGGTTAGAACTTACTTTCAAAGAAGGGTCCTAAATTTTTTCCCAGGTACACGCTCTACCCACATTCGCTTATGAAATAACGTTCCACCATTCATGGGGATCTCCCTTCAGTTGCCACGATGTTGCCCTATGCTGGTCATCCCATCTGGTTGCCTCAAAGATCCTTTCACACTTGGTTATTCATGCTTTTACTTTAAGGAAGCTCTCAGTTCCCAATAAATGGCTTTCCTCATAAACTCACAAAATCTTTGCAAAGATGAGGGAAGTTGAGGGCTCCTTAGAGGGCTGAACTGTTGTTTCCTCTAGGGTAAGATTGGCACTAGGGACCTGTTCCAAAGCCCTAAGGTATTGTTGGAACCATTTAGGCAAGTATCGAGAACTTGCTGGTTTCCCCTGCTCGGGCTGGTTATCGACCATTTCTACTATCTGAAAAAGGAAATACTCTTAAGTGAAATTTCTAAGACAGTATCAAGGCCCAAAAATGAAGAAAGACTAAATTGCATAATATACTTGCATACATTTGTGGGGGGTATAGTGCATATATATAAATACATATAATTTTGAAAACTTCTTCAAATAAAAAACACGTCTTTCTTACGTATATTTCTCCATAATGGGGTAACCTGGCACTGATACCATATGTAACAACTTGCATGGAATAAGCCTAAATTATATCCTAGTAAAGGTCCATCAGAACTTTAGAGCCATTCTAAACAGATCGTTGGTTCCTACAAGGAAATACTAAAACATATTTCAGAGAGCAGTCTAAACAAAAAACAAAATCTAGAAAAGCGGAAGGGATAAAATATAATACCATAAATAAACAGATGTAGCATTATTAAAACCATAATGTCAAATACAACGAGTCTCAAAAGATAACAGGTACATCAATAATTATCCAAAGTACATAATGATAACAACAATAATAATACTACTGCCATAAATAACGAAATCTCTATTGAAATCCTCCCCCAAGTAATCACTAATCACCACAGAGCCAAGGTCCTCACCGACTAAACTGTTTATGTTAAGTATAGGGAGGCCAGAACATAAAGTTTTGGTGAATGAAAACCATACAAGTTTAGGCTATATTTGGCACTGTAAAATTTTCATGTTATATCTATGCAAACAAATATGCAAAATTAAACATATTAGGCGAACGTCCTAAAGTCACTTAAGTCTTGTATGTAAATCTAAGGGCGAACATAGTTACAGTACTTTAATATCCCATAAAGTAATTTAAGGGTGGACATCCCTACAGTCACTTAATTCCTCACGAGGAGGGCTATACCTAGTCACTTAAGGCCATTTCCTAATTTATTAAGGGTGGACATCGCTATAACCACTTAAGGCCTATGGCGGACCCCTGGCCACTTAAGGCCTCATCCTTTACGCTGTCGTCATATATATAAATTTTCCTCGTAGGTCAAGGAATAGTAACAACCAGTTAATACTAGGTTTATGTAGGAACATGATTTCTTTTAAGACCCTCTTGGTGGGCTATCTTGTTAACATCTAGCTACTCCTACAGGTGAACTCCTAGTCATTTAATACTTCCCTTAGACGGTGGTTCCTTTGTCCATTTATATAAACCATACCTAGGTCAGCCCTCACTATGCCACTAGATAAGAAGCAGTCATTACTTAAATAACTAGCCTAACACGTCTACTAGGACCACTTAATAACCAATAAGAGAAGAGCAAACTCAGTGACATATAAGACCTTTGTAGGGGAGATTCCCATGACTTTGGTCGTAAACCAAGGAGTGAACCTTAGGAATGGACCTAGTCCTAACTACTTAATATCCAAACAAGGTAGGTCAACCCTACTTGACAAACAATATATTTATACATATAAATACACACTTGACATCTCACATTAAGCCTACTACTTGCAGATGCTTGATTTTCCAGCCAGTTTCAGGTAGGATTCTACTACAAGTTGGGCCTAACCTCATATCATATTGCAATAATTATATTGTCCTATGGCACTTAGAACTCTCACATTAACTAGTAGATGTTGGATATGCTGGTCGGTTCTGAGCATGCTTCTACTGCATGTAATGGTTTACCTCGTGTTTATGTGTCATTAATTATACTTAGGGCCATTAACTCATACAAAAACATAAAGTTTCCTATAGGGACTGTGAATTCAATTTCCTAATTAAAACATATTTATCCTACACTTAATATGCATTAATATTACATTTAATTACGCTATATATATAAATAGACGTAAATTATGCGAATAAGAATAACATCCTAATCGTGTTTGAAATGTCAATCCTACCAACTATGATTAAGGTGTACAAGTCAATTTCCCTAATTAACATGGTTCAACACGTATATTTATAATTTATGACAAAAAGGAAAATTACAATGTATATGAATAAACTTGCACCCCAGGCTTGAATAACTATTTGAATAATAGAAATAAAGGCAAGATGCAGTATATCCAAATACATATGAGAATCCATGCTTTTGACACTTATTTACTTTTATATTTATATTTTGTACAAGATATAAGATAATATATAACAAATGACACGTTCAAACGAATCTATTTAGAATAAATGCTTAAACCTATTAATTTTACAATACAAAAATCCTATGTTTTCAGCACACAAACATATAAGAACACAAAATAAGAAATAAGTGAACCAAAACTCAAAAACTAAGGATTTCACCACATCACAAGCCTAAATCTCCATTATCCAAACAACACAAGCCCAAAATACAACAATTTTGATTGACCATTCCAACGATAAATAATAGCATTTGGGGAGTTCTAGCATTATATTATCGTTTAACTCAAACCCCAAATAGGCATAACATTCCAAATCCAAATTAAAAAAGATAAGTAACAGAACTTGGATTGTTTCCACTTACTGTGCTTTGGGAATGAGGAAAAACAAAATATGAGTAGAAATAGATTTAGATCTAGCCTTCGCAAACAAGCTCCAATCCTTCTATTTTTATATATATAAAAGAATAAAATCTTATATATGTACAAACTGAATTGCAGAATTCTCAAACTTATATAAATCTTAGAATAGAGTGGATAAAATTAGGATTAGAGAATTAGAAGAGAAATCTAACCTTGGATCTAGAATTAACAATGGCAGGAGTGTACAATGGAGGCGTAAGAATGAAAGGAAGAATGAGGTTAAGAGAGGCTAGGAGGATGGTATATATAATTGCACGTGTTAATAAGGACCGTAGGATCTATTAGATTAATTCCAGTTAGTCTGTTTATACAATTTATATAAAAACCCCTAAAAACAAGCATTCCCCACGTTTCTTCACCTTAGGCGATCGACCTCCCCCTAGAAGAGCAGTCGACCCTTCTTAAGGGTAGGGGTAAACCTCTTGTGTCGATTTTTCATAAGGAATTTATTTCTTGGCCATTTATTCAGTTTTTATTAAATGTTAATTTAGTTGATTAGTTTCTTTCCTTTGGTTGATATCTTTGTCCCCCATTGTATATATACAAACACACACACAATTTCAGATTTAATTGGAATATTCTTTTCATGCTAATTCATAATTTTTATATTCCATATGTATATATATTCTATATAAGTTTCAAAACTTGCATGTCTATATTTACACACAACTTGTTTTATTCATATCTTTTACATACGGACTCCGTTTTTAGTAAATAAAATATGAAAACAAATTAGAATATCACAATGAATGCAATCATAATACTTTCATGGCCCAATTTCAGATTATTCAAAATTCCAATTTTAGCCCATTAACTATTATTGATTATTATTATTAAAATACCTCATGTCTATTTTAGGTTTATTTTATGGGGTGTAATATTGGTGGAGGCCCGCCCTTGGATCTGAGACATTGAGCAGATCTTTAAGCTATTAAAGCTTAAGGATCGGTATAAAGTTCGGTTGGCACCTTGTTAGCTTAAGAGAGAGGCATCATTTTGGTGAAAGATTATTGGGGATGAAGGAAGAGTTATGGACCAGGCTTGGTTCCGAGATAGATTCGAAAGGAAATTTATGTTGTAGGCAGAAGAGGATATACAGTTGAAGAGATTTCTCAATCTAAAGCAAGGAGACTCTCTGTCAAGGAGTACATAAACCATTTTACTGAGTTATCACTATTCGAAATAGATTTTATTAATACAACTAGCAAGAGATCTACTAGATTTGCGCGAAGGCTGAATTATCCTCTCCAAAAATTGGTTATCACTCATATTCTGATGAGAGCTATTTTCGACGCTTGGTAGAGATGGTTTTATGCACGAGGGAAAAAAGGAAGAGATCAAGGATAAAGACAAAGGTTAAGTGTCACAGTTATGGGATGGCAGGACATTTCACCAAAGACCGTAGGGAAACTATGATGAGATGAAATTACTTTAGTTGTGGGTAGTCAAAGCATTATATTAGGACATGTTCGTAGAAACCTAGATAAGGTACTGGTACATCATGTATTGAAGATGGCTTCAGTGGTCCGGATAAAGGTAGGAAAGTAACCGTATAAGGTTTGATCTCTATTTCTGACTTTCCTATACATATCGTTTCTGAATATGGCACTTCTCATTCGTATATTTCTAATATCTTGGTTGTTTGTTTTCACATAGATATTTCTCTTGTTACCGATCCCCATAATAGTGTCAAACCCCATAAGTGGATTGGCGCATTTATCTATAATTTGTGGGGGTTTGAAAAATTCTATTTTAGGTGTTGATTTTGATTGTGATGCTTATGTGTTGGATTTTCTGGGTACGGTATGATCTTAGGGATGGTCTGGTTAGCCATGTACGAGGATATCCTTGACTGCGAGAGAAGGGTAATTAGATTGATTACTTGTAGAGGTTTGTCCCTCAAGATTTCCTATGACCCATGAGGGTCAGTCATGTTGAGTTTCCTATATTCTTTACATTCTTATGTTGACGATATTGATTCTATACCAATTGTACAGGAGGACCCGGACGTATTCAGGGGACTACCGCCTAAGTGAGAGATTGATTTCCAAATCTATCTGTGTGAGAATGCGAAGCCTGTTGCATTGATTGTTTGTAATATGCCTCCAAGGGAATAGAGAGCGCTTAGTAAGAAAGTGGGTAGGCTTATAAAGAAAGGATCTATCAGGTGCAGTATCTTTGTGTGGGGATCACTAGTCGTCTTTGCTACCTAGGCGGACCATTCCCTTCGACTTTGTGTGGATTACGGAGAATTGAAAAGGCTCACGAATAAGAATCATTACACACTTCCTAGGATTGATGATTTATTTGACCAGTTGGTAGGCACACGTATATTTTCTCAGTTGGATTTGGCCGCTGGTTTTCATCAGTTACGTGTGGCAGATGATGGTATTGATAAGACATCATTTTAGACTATTTATGGTTTCTTTGAGTGGTTGATCATGCCGTTTGGGCTAACCAACGTGCCAACTTATTTTATGGATTTGATGAGAAGGGTATTCAAGGATGTGGCGAGTAAGTTTGTAGTTGTCTTTAATAATGATATGCTTGTATTCTCAAGGAGCAAGGATGAGTATGCCTTGTATTTAGGAGAGTTCCTTTGTACTCTTCGCGCGCATCATCTATAGGCGAAATTTTCCAAAAGCCATTTTTAATGTAGGGAAGTGCGTTTCTTGGGGGATATGGTCTCTGAGGGTGGATTAGCTATCTTGGGGGATATGGTCTCTGAGGGTGGATTAGCTATCAATCCGGCCAAACTGGTGGCGTTATGGGATTGGAAGACCCCAAAGAATGCGATAGAGGTGATGACTTTTCTTGGTTTGATTGGCTATTGAAGGAAGTTCATTAATGACTTCACACGGATTTCAGCACCTCTCACCCGTGCCTGTCAGAACTCTTTTTGAGGACTCTTTTTGACTTGGTATTTTCTAGGGATATGGATTGTGAGGACTCTTTTTGAGGCTGGTGAAGGCTCTCACTAGTGCATCGACATTAGTTCTTCCTAATGGCTCTAAGACATTTACCAATACAGGACCGGCATAGGCGCAGTATTGATGTAGGAGGGTAGGGTTGTATGCCACAATAGCTGCTAGCTGAGGGTTCAAGAGAGAAATTACCCTACTCACGATTTAGAGCTAGCTACGATAATGTTGCCTTAAGTCTTTAAGGCATTATCCACTAAGCGAGAAGTTCGAGCTCTATACGGATCATAAGTCTTTGAAGTATCTGTTCTCGTAGAGGGGACCTCAATCTGAGGCAACAAACGATGGATGGAATTCTTAGCATCCTGCGATTTTAAGATTGCCTTTAACCTAGTCAAGGGGAATGTAGCAGCAGATGATTTGATTAGGCTGAGGGCATCGTTGAGTCCCTTGTTCATAGAGTGGAAGAACTTAGAGTTCATATCTACATTCAATTTTAGACCATTTACGTATTATACTCTAGGACTATTGGCATCTTTGGAGGTGCAACCTACCATATTAGAGTGGATTGATTTGAGTCATCATGAGGATCCTGAGAAAGTGGATATTTTGGATAGGCACGGTAGAGGAGAGGCCTCTAGATATCTCCTCAAGTATAATATGGATAGTAGAGGATGGCTGTGATGCGAGGACAGATTTTGTGCACCCCGCACGGGGATTTGATGAGTTCGGTATTGACTAAGGCATATCATTCTCGGATGACCATCCATCTAGGAGGTGATAAGATGTACAATGATATGAGACGATCCTTCTACCTGAATGGAATAAAGAAGGATGTGGCCAAGTTTATGGCTGAGTGTATGCCATGCGAGAGAGTAGAGGCAGAGCAAAAGAAACCTAGTGGATTGCTTTAGCCTTTGGATGCACTACTTTGAAAGTGGGAGTGCAAATCTATGGATTTTGTAGATGGGTTGCCTGGATTGAGAAAGGGAAATATCAGTATTTGGGTTATTGTAGTTAGACGATGAATAGTGCTTATTTCATTCGAGTTAGGAGTAAGAGAACGACTTCATGGTAAGCTTCTATCTACATGCGAGAGATAGTCTGACTCTGTGGTGTTCCCACAAGTATTATGAGCGATGGAGACCTGATTTTCACTAGCGAGTTTTAGAGTAGTCTGCAGGAGGCTCTAGGGACACATCTCATATTAAGCATAGCTTATCACCCTCAGACCGATGAACAAACTTAGAGGGTGAACATATTCTAGAGGATCAACTAAGGATGCATATCTTGGATTTCGGAGGGGCATGGGAGGAGAACCTTCCCTTAGAATTTGCATATAATAATAGTTTCAGACTAGCATTGGCATGGCACCCTTTGAAGCTCTATATGGATGACCCTGTAAATCTCTGTCATGTTGGTGGGAGTCAACGGATAAACTTCTTCTTGGGTCAGACATGATTAAAGTGACCTTTAATACAGTTGATTTGATTAAGAGGAGGATGAAGGTAGCACATGATCGTTAGAAATCTTATAAGGATAGGAGGAGGACTAACCTTGATTTTACTGTTAGAGATATTGTTTTCATCAAAGTATCTTCGTTGGGGAACATAGTGAGATTTGGCTCCGCATGCAAGTTAGCACTGATGTTCATTGGCCCATTCCCAATCACAGAGAGAGTACGAGAAACGGCATATAGGGTTCAACTGCTTGATACCCTTTATGATGTTCACGATGTGTTTTATATTTCCCACTTGCGGAGGTGAATACATGACTTAACAGCGGTAGTAGAGTCTAGCTTGTTAGAGTATGTGAAGATTGAGTAAGAGCCATTTATTCGACGAGCTCGTATGCAGGTCCTAGACTTCGAGACCAAGAAGTTAAGGAATAAGGAAGTATGACTTGTAAAGGTCTAATGGGGAAATTATGACAGCGAGGCTACTTGGGAACCAACGGAGAAGATGCTAGTTTCTTATCCTTTTATTTTTGAGGGTACGCTTCGATTTTCCTTTTATCATATTAATTTAGAATAGGTTATATCATTTCTATCTTTTGAATCTTAGGGTTGAGCCATGGATGGCTGGATGTGGTAGAAAAATGTTATTAAAAAATGTATGTTTGATAGTTGCAAGTGAATGCAAGTGTTTGTAGGTGGATGTAGTGGACATACATATACACACTAAGCACAAATGAAAGGTTAGCAGGACACTAGCATGTACATATGGAGGTGTATGCATTTAATATTATTTTATGGATGATAAATGGGTATTATCGTACGACTTTTGCATATGAATGATGGTTACATATGAATGATGGTTGAAGCACACATGTAGAACTATCAGTTTTCATTAGGACTTTTTGCACATATGTGGATGTATGGCATTAGCTTAATTGCATAAAGAGGAGGCCAACTAAATTCGTAGACTACCTAATCTTTTGCATTTGTTAGAGACATATATACTACACTATTGAATAAGTACATGAAAAACATTAGACAATATAAAGACTATAGTTGTTAATGGATGATGTGTGGGTAGATGGTTGTAGACATTTGGATGAAAATATTTATCCTATACTCCTACCCTTCGAGATTTCGGGATGAAATCCTATAAGGAGGGGAGAATGTAACAACCCAAAGTTTTACGAACAATAATTAATTTACAAATTACATAATTAAAGGATAAGTTGAAAAATAGTGAAATTTTGGTGATGGAGATTGCGCCGTTGAATCCATTACAGTTTTCTGGTTTATGTCCATATTAGGTTAAAATGGACTTAAGAAAATGGAGTTATGGTAGTTTGAAATTCAAATTAGAAATTAAAAAATATATTGATTAGCACAGAAATGTGTTTATTTCATGCTCTTATATCTTATCTTTTGTAAATAAATAAATATTACTTTGGGTATTTTTTCGTGTGTTTCATCGATTCAATAATTGTCTTCTTCATTCAATTAAATACCACTTGATAAGAAAAAGAAGCTACTTTCCCAACTCTACAAGTTTTCAGTCACAAAGGAAGCTGTAGCACACTGGTTAAGGCATGAAAATCTGGATAAAGAGACCTGAGTGCAATCCCCATCAAGCTCACTTTTTGCTGAAGAAAGGAACATTCACACTGCCTCTTTTGCTCTGAAGAATATATGGACTAGCGTTATATATATATATATTCATATGTATGTATGTATGATATACACTAATAAACATTTCAGGAATAAGCATTTTATTCTCAAGGAAATCAATTCGAATCATTCATTTCCAGCTGCCATTTGGAAGAATATTTGATTAAATTATTGCAAAGGAAAAGCCAATCAATCTGCCACACGTCACTAATCAGAAGAGGAATTCTGCATGGGATATCTCAAATCTATCTTCATATTTGTAAATAGATTATTTCATGGGATTCATTCTTAGCCCAAATTATTCGGATAGAGAGGAGTCTACATCCCTATAAATACACATGATATGCCATTGTAAAGATATCCGTTATTCTGTATTCTATTCTTCTTCATTAATAAAGTTTTTTTCCTTTATTTTTCTGCATTTTGATTTTTCTTAGCAATTAGTGTTGTCTACACAACTAGATTGGTAGAGCACTATTTGTATTTTTCACTTATTTCCATTAGTGATTGACCGTCTGATTAGATTCAGCGACAATCCTTATTTTAATTTTCTATCATTTCTGTTTGCTATTTTATTTTTAATTTGTCCTTTTGTTTAGTTTTTGAATTTGGTATTAGTCTGATTAGATTCAGATCCATGCTAAATTCATTAGCATTAATTCAAAACCATCTCCAGATATTGTCTAGCTCTCCTAAGAAGTATATAAATAATAAAATTTAAGACACCTCCCTGTGATTCGACCTGCATATTACACGATCTGTGCGCTTGCAGTAATTATTACAAAATTCGCGCTTTTTTGGTTCTTAGAAAGCGTCGATCAAGTTTTTGACGCCATTGTCGGGGAGGTAACAGTTGAATTTTATTATTTATTTAATTTCTGATTCGTGTTAGTTTTATTTTTTTATTTTTTCCCCTTTATTTTTCTTGTATATATTAAAAAAAATCTTGATTGGCAAGATTCGGTATTATTCATTTATATAATATTCTTCTAATCAAGAGAAATTTTTTTGCCAATTTTTGTTTCAATTTGCTTTCCTTTCTCCATTTATTTCTTTCCCTTTTCAATTTTTTCCTTTTTCATTTTTTTTTTCTCTTCTAATTTTACAACAAATAAAAAAACAAAAATTCTTTCTGTTTTTGTCTTCTCTTTTATTGTTTTCCCTATTTCAAATCCTTTCCTTCTTGCAATTTTCTGAAGATAAAAATCCTTTTCAAGAAAACCCTTTTGCAATTTTTCTATCGTTTCCTTTTCCTTGTCTTATGCGTTTTATTTATGCACCACTTCATCAATCTCACCCCACCACAACCGCACACAGTTCAAATTCTAACCTTCATCACCAAACTTTGCCGAAACAAAAATCCACAAACCACAACATCATCTTCTTCCATATTTATTCACCTACTCTACCACAAAACCACTTCAAACCATATTCACTGCCTCTTCCATCGTCAATACCATGTTCCTTGAAAACTTGCTGTTTTTCTCATCAACATACTCACTCACAAACTCAGTTTGCCCATCCTTCGTTCTCCATCGCCATGTAATTGCTCTCGCACCTGAACCAGTGCCCAGTAACCACAATATCCCTTCACCAACATAGAGCCTTCAACAGTACCAACCACCCATGTACAAATACCATTCTCACCGCAATTCCTTCAACATCCAAATCATCTCCTTACCATTAAACCACCAATGCCTACCATCACATAGTCCATCAACCGAGATCCGACCATCTTTCTAACCCCAACCACGAACCATTTATACCACAAGTATCACCAGACTCACAAACATCTCAAACAAGATTCATCCGACTACAACTTCTTCCGCATCTACAAGACTTCCCACCACCATCAACCTATTCAGATCACAAACCAAACAGTCACGTATAGTGCTCCTACCACAAACAGAAAATCCAAATCCTCTCCACTACATCTTCTTATGACCATCATTGCCCCTTTATCTCCGACAAATACATCATAAAACCCAATTCCGGCACAACAAAGCTTCCTCGCTGCAAACTCCTCTTCATCACCATGTTCATCAATTCACCGCAATTCAAAAATAGTCACGTGATACCACCTCAAATTCATCAAAACTTCTCAAACCATAGTTTAATTTCAATCACAAACTATTGTTCTGTCATCATCCTCTACCAAACATCTCCTTTCACACATCTTCACCTTCACAGTTTCAAAGCAACTCCCTGACATCCTTTCAACATCAGCCTGCTCATAACCTTAACTCCCCTTCCCCTATTGCCATCATAATGCATGGAAATTTTACCCATCGTAGTCACGCAATTCACCGAGACCACAATCCTTTCCACCGAACAACCTCACAACCGCTGCAACCAAATACTCTCCATTCACCGATCATCTACATCCAACCTTTCGCGCAAAACTCCTGCATCTGCCAACCTACAACATCATCGTACAGCCTACAACATCTACTCAATTTATTCTCCATCACCACAACGCAGTATCTAAACTTCCTCACATCCAAAACTGTGCAAAAACGGCCAAGACATCATCGTCACTTCTGTAAATCCACAACCGTACCCTGAATCACAAACTCCTCTACAAAATCGCAGCCACTTCATCGCACAGGAACCCTCATATGTAAACCTCCCAAATCGATGCAACTGAATTTGCAACCAAAATTTGATACTTGAACATCCCCAAATCCGAATAGAAAGCCAGTTTGATCGGAACCATCCATGAGATAGCCGAATACCTAATTCGAGATTGTAGAGATCGAACTCAGCTCATTTTGAAATCTGAAAAGGCAAAAGAAAACGAAACAAAGAAAGCGGCATGAAATTCTTTCTGTTAGATTGCCATTGTAGGGCGTAATTGATTCGATTTCGAGGGGTTTAAAATAATTTGACTTGGCTTGTTTCCCTGAAAAACAAGAACAGAGAGGGGTGTGAGATTTTTCTTCTAGGAACTTGATTTGTGATTCTTGACGTGTTTTAATTAATAGTGTGGCTTCTGTTTGGTAGACACATGGAACCATTTGAGTTCGGCCTGTGGTCGTGTTAATTTAAAGTATCGAATTGCAAAGCTGCAGTCAAATTTTGACTTGTTTAGTCTTTGTTTTTGTTTTTGTTTGATTTTTTAGCTTAGTTCTTCTTTCTTTCTTTTTTCTTAATAGCTTTTTTTTAGTTGTTGAGTATGAGTTTTGTCTGATAGTTCTTTGAGTTTAGTTTTTTTTAGGTGAGTTAGTCTTGCTTATTTTATATTATTTTTTTGTTAGTTTTAGTTTTTTTTTCCTTTTGTTTGTTCCAAAAAAAAATTCTCCAAAAAAGGGGGTTCAAAGGCCAAAGCAAAAATTAGATATCAGGTCAAGGATAAAGGAACATAGAAAGGATACGTTCAAGCAACAAAGTAGTAGTCGAGCAAAGCAAAGCAAACGATTTATTTGAATTGTTAAAGCAATTCAATTGCACTGGACGGACAACCATACATCATTGTAATATTTTCTAACTCTACAGGTGCTGCAACTGCTAAAATAATATAGAAATTGCTTGTAAAATCTTCTGAAGGGGCAGCGGCTTGCTTGTACAATTTTTTTTAATTTCTGCAATTAATATTGTTTGATAGTTCTGCGATTGAAATTTCTGAATCTAACATAAATCATCACTCTCATTGGTATTCAACCTTCAAATTCATTAAACGTTGATTCTAGGAAAATACGAGCTCATATAAAATAATATAATTCAATAGTGGTGCTTTGTGAAGTGGATTGTCTCGTATTATTGGATCGCGGATATATATTAGTTCAATTTATTGAACTATTAGCAAAAGAGGTTGCATACTACCCATAAAACATTGGTCGTATCCCTTAGTATTTATACTATACGTGAACGGCTATAAGACCCTCTTCCCCTTCTAATTCAGTCAGTTAATTAATAGACCACATCTCAAAATTTTATACTATTTTGAAGTGGGAATAATTTCTGTCCTGCTTTGATTTCATTCAAATGTCTGATTCAAAAAAATCTTTGAGAGAATTATGGGATAATAACATGAGAAGACGTTCCCTGAAAGAGTATGAGTATGAATTACAAGTCATGAGGAAAGATTTTCCGAAATTTCATGAGCCCAATGTCGATAATTTTCAAAATTTTCCAAATGACCAACATTTTCAAAATCATGGATATGGTCGAAATTGTGATTTCAACTCAAATTTCAATAATTTCGAATATGGGCCACATCCACAACAAAATAGTTTTGAATCCCAATATAGGTTTGATCAACATCAATACGGGTTGTAAACCAAAATTTTCAAAATTATAGCCCAAATCAACACCTTGAAAATAACCAAAATTTCAAATTTCCCTCAAATTCCCATAGTTTTGGTTACGAATATAATTTTTATAATCAAAATGATTTCCAAAATCATTGTCATTTTCTGAAAATTTAAAAAACCATCACATTGGAAATAATATTGATCGTGAAATTGATATGGACTATAATTTTGAGAATCAAGAAATCCAAAACGAGAGCTCTCAAATCAACGATTCTGAAGAATATCTTCTTAACATTTATAAAGAGAGGGTAGAAAGAAAACATAGACAGCTTAAAGAACTTCTTTGTTTAATGACATCTTTTAAAGAACAAATCAAGCAACAAAACCAAATTCAAACATGTGATGAATCAGAAAATAATCCAATTTTTACTAATAGTGAAAATTTTCAAATAACAACTTTGGAAATTGGGAATAGCGATCTAAATGAAGTTGTTTAAAATTCAAAAAATGATTTGGACTTTGATTCTTTTCAGGAAAAAGATTTAAGCTCTGATTTTGATCTTTCTCTTTCTGGCTGCGAGAAACTTGAAATTTTCGAAATTGAACAAAATAAAAATGTTGAATTTTTCAAATGCTCAAAATTGGAGAGGAATTTCAATGAACATGAATTTTTTGGATTGTATGAGGATGCGTTGCTAAATAAGAATGAAATAGCATCAAGCTACCAATCCAAGTTCAAATTTTTTGATTTTGAGGTTTCAAACTAACTTGAAATTGTCGGTGTCGAAAATATGTTGTCAACTAATAAAATTGAGAAATGTGATCACATAGTCTTGAACAACACTCAGAATTTAAATTTCACGATTGCAACTGAATTTATATACGATCACAAAGTTTTGAACAATTATGCTGATAAATTTGTTGAACACATGAATTATTTTTGGAATGCTGGCTTGGTTGAAAAACTTCATGTTAGGATGAACCATGACATTCATCTACTGGACTATAAATCTAGGTATAAAGATGAGATAGTTTCAAAAACCTTTGCTTATTAGAAAACATGCCTAGACATAGTGGGAACGAGATTCATTGGGCTATAAGCAAGTGTGGGGGGAAAACTTGGTGGCACACTTTGCATCGCATGCATCGCAAACACTTATATCATTGTACATATGATCCATTCTTACATATAGTCAGATTGCATTTTATTTTACAAACCATTTTGCATTTAATCCTTCTTTAGGTACGATATTTCAAATTTAGGAAACGTTTACAGTGTGGACACTGTTTTGTCCAAGTGGGGGGAGGGGGGAGTCTGCATTACATCCTTTTATTTTTCTTTCTTTATTTATTTTTCTTTAATTATTTTTCTCTTCCTTATTTTCATATATGACTATCATGCATTTTAGATTGTAGTTACAAGTCAATTTTTTTTTTGAAATACGACTCATTTTAGATTAATACAACAAAATAAGTTAACGATTGTTAATCAGTCGATAGTATTTTTTTCTCTCAACTAAGATCGAATAAGAAATATAATGAAAAGTTAAATTTTGAGGGATAATAGTGCAACCGGTACATAAGGAGATTCTTAGGTGATGGCCATAAAGTCTATTCTATATTGTAGTCTTTGTTTAAATGAGCGGAGGACTTAAAATTCATATATTGGCTTTTCAAATATTTAAAACTAAGTTGTGTTAAGCTGAATTCACGTAACTCTCTCTTGTTTTTATATTCTCAATAATAATAATAGTAATCCAAGGGTATCCAACATTGCTTGTAAATCTAGCGTTGGTGTGTAATCCCGCTAAGCTCTATTCGACATATTGTTGACAAAGTCAACGTCGGTATATCTTGGTCTCATTTTATGAGTTGGACACCTAAGGATTACCGACATCTTGTTGACAAAGTCAGCGTCGGTCTGCACAAACAGCCATGCTTTCTCCCAACTCTCCGTTAGTCCGTAAGGCAGTGCATGGGTGGTATACCTTGGTCCTTAAGCTAGGTGTATGTGATTAATTATAAAGCTTCATTTTCATAGAGATAGAGAATAAGCAATGATGCCCAAACACTTCTTGACCTTATTGATTTGGCTAGTCATACATAAAAAAAATTAGAATACCACTTTACAAACTGTGACAAGCAAACAAAGAATTTATTTCATGGCTGCACTATGTTATCGACCAAACCAACTAGCCAAACTAGAATTTAACATTAGAAAACTTAATTAGATTGAAAATTTGTGACAAGTTGAGGTATCTAAAATAAAATCAACTAACTAGAAATTGTTAACTTAATTTGTTGTACCACTTTTCTGAAACAAGTCGCGTTGTAATTTTTGTTTTTTGGTATATATCCATTGCATGCATGTAGTTGCATTAGATCCACACATATTGCATTTGGATTTTGTGGGTAGTATCTGCTAAAAACCCTCACAAGACACCACTCGTCCTACTAGGGGCACCAAGAGGTTTAACGGCTTGTTGCATATGCTCAATGCAATCGTGTTTCCTATGAAAGTGTGACCTCTACAGTTGAGATTTTTTTCAATTTTTCTTTCTTTTTACTTGAGGACGAGTAAAAGGTAAGTGTGGGGATATTTTATTAGCACAAAATGTGTTTATTTTATGCTCTTATATCTTATCTTTTATAAATAAATATTACTCTGGGTATTTTTTCGTGTGTTTCACAGATTCAATAATTGTCTCCTTCATTCAATTAAAGACCACTTGATAAGAAAAAGAAGCTACTTTTCATCTTTACAAGTATTCAATCGCAAAGGAAGCTGTAGCACACTGGTTAAGGCATGGAAATCTGGATAAAGAGACCTGAGTGCAATCCCCGCCAAGCCCTCTTTTTGCCGAAGAAATGAACATTCACACTGCCTCTTTTGCTCTGAAAAATATTTGGACTAGTGTTATATTATATATATATACATTCATATGTATGTATGATATACACTAATAAAAATTTCAAAAGTAGGCATATAATTCTCAAGGAAATCAATTCGAATCATTCATTTTCAGCTGCCATTTAGAAGAATATTTGATTAAATTCAAGGAATAGCCAATCAATCTGCCATATGTCACTAATCAGGAGAAGAAATCTGCATGGAATATCTCAAGTCTATCTTCATATTTGTAAATAGATTATTTCATAGGATTCATTCTTGTCCCAAATTATTCTGATAGAGAGGAGTCTACATCCCTATAAATACACATGATATCCCATTGTAAAGATATCCATTATTCTTTATTCTGTTCTTCTTCATTAATAAAGTTTTTTCCTTTATTTTTATGAAATTTGATTTTTCTTAGCAATTATTGCTGTCTACACAATTAGATATGGTAGAGCACTATTTGTACTTTTTTCACTTATTTCCATTAGTGATTGACCCTGATTAGATTCAGCGGCAATTCTAATTTTAATTTTCTATTGTTTCTGTTTGCTGTTTTATTTTTCTTGTAATTTGTCCTTTTGTTTAGTTGTTGAATTTGGTATTGATCTGATTAGATTCAGATCCATACTAAATTCATTAGCATTAATTCAAAACCATCTCCATATATTGTCTAGCTCGCCCAAGAAATATATAAATAATAAAATTTAAGACACCTCCCTGTGATTCGGCCTGCATATTACACGATCTGTGCGCTTGTAGTAATTATTACAAAATTCGCGCTTTTCTGGTTCTTAGAAAGCGTCGATCATATATGTAAGGTCCTGGGCCGACCCAACATTCACCCAGGTCGACCCATGGGTCGACCGAGATGTGGGGTGGGTTGACCCATGTGTCGACCCACGCGGTGGGCGGGTTGACCTAATATGTGGCTGCCACGTATCCTTGCCAGAAACAAAACATTTTGAATGAACAAATTATTTTGGGCTATTTTGATCAGATGTGTCTTAATCTGTTTGGCTGATATGGTTAATCCGGATTGACCCAAGGATATGGTGGGTTAAGATTTAAAACCAAAACCTAACTACAAAGGGTGTTTTACTCTGCTTATAAGTAAACCCTTACCTGTAACAACCCGGAAAAAGGCGATCTTGGTTATCCGATATACAACACATATCGAACATCCAAGGATCGAAAATAACCGGAATGTTAATGAAAGAAAATAGAGGGTGAGAATAGATAAGATAGAAATTTAGAATAGAAGAAGAAGAAGAAGAAGAAGAACATACAACATCAGAGTAACACGAACCTCACATCGGAATGAATAACACATAATATATATCATAACTTTGAAATATAAATCTGTACTAGAATATACATATCATTTCCAAAGTACAGCACTTACAACACAGCGGAAATAAACAATAGCTATATGATCCTGAAGCCTCCTGCTCCAGCTCTTCATGTATTTGTAAATCCTGACTACTTGACTGCCCGTACAAAATTGGGCACCCAAGAGTTTAGGGGAAACAAAACAAAATAAACTCTGGGTCAGTCATGGGACTGGTGTGAATAAAAACAGTTTAAAACAGTTTGAGCAAGTAAACGATATCTCATAAGACCACGCCGTATAACGGAATAGGTTTTTCCCTTATGAGAATCCAAAATATCTTTATATCAAAAACCTTTTAATATTATAATAATGTCTATCAACCACAATATAATATGACAAGTCGGGTTTGCACGACTTATGCAGGATCTATAATATGGCTATGTGGAAAGTATGTGATATACTAACTTGTATATTTACAATAGTTATGCAGGTAAATATTTAATGTAAAAAGATCTCACAGAAGCAATATCACAGATAAGCAAGTATAGCAAATGCAGTAAATAGGAAAAATCACACCAGGGATTTTTATACTGGTTCGGAGCACCGTCCTACGTCCAGTCCCAGACTTCTATCTGGATTTTCACTAAACAACAACCTCACTTCACCCGGAGGAAACAGGTTTACAATACCCGAGCAGCCGAACGGGATTTCACGCCTCTAACAACACGAGGACTTCAACACTTGCCTCTTATAACACGAGGACTTCAACACTTGCCTCTTATAACACGAGGACTTCAACACTTGCCTCTTATAACACGAGGACTTCAACACTTGCCTCTTACAACACCGAGGACTTCAACAATAATAAGATTTTGACTTTGAATGTGTTCTTCCTTCAACACTGATTTGTCAACAATTGAGTACACCCTTCCTATAATCTTATCCTCAAATGTAATTTGATTTTTAGTAAGATTAGGAAGTAAAATATCGAGTTGAATCACAAGTGTATGAAATATGCTTGGTGATTCAAACGATTATTGAATGCTTTTGAGTGCTTTTTGAGTGAAAAGAATAATGCAAGATAGATCAGAAAATAGAGAGAAAATTCGGTGATTTGAATGATTGCAAATTTATGTATTTATAAAGATCGAGTAGTTGCAATTATTGGTGAAGAGTTGCAATCAAAAGAAGTGATTAATCATGAGAAGAAATGGATGCAACTCTTGAAGAAAGAAGATGACTTTTCAATATAACGGTCAAAATTCAAAAAACCTGTTGACCTATAGAATTTTATAGGTCGACATGTTTTTAGCCGTTGGAATTCAAAAAACCTGTTGACCTATAAAATTTTGTAGGTCGACCTATTTTTGACCGTTACAATTTAAAAACCTGTTGACCTATAAAATATTGTAGGTCGACATGTTTTCGGTCATATGCATAAAAAAATGCTTTTATAAGAAATATTTTAAAGCAATTAGAAGTATGATCATTTGAGGATAGATTTTAACATTTTTTACTCTAAATAATCAACTTCTAACCTATGAAGTCATCTTGTCTTCTTTTTGTCGATGTAGAAGCTTCTTCTTGTCATAAATCAAAACAACCCTTGAAGCTTTGACTCAACATTCTCCCCCTTTTTGATTGATGACAACATGGCTTAATAAGGTATTGTTCCTTGTATATTTTCTCCCCCTGTATATATGCTCCCCCTGAATTATATAATCTGCATGGCATTTGTTAGTAATATTTTCTCCCCCTTTGTCATCGACAAAAAGGGTGATTACAATAATATATATAAGACTAAGTAATAACACATGAATAAACGGTAGAACGAAATACATAGATTGTCATACATATTACAAGCCAAACCAAAATAGACACACCGGAAGTACCAGGAAGTAGCATAGTTAAATACATAAGCAAATTAAAAGGTTAAAAGATAACTATGAGATGATTATTGTGAAGGCCAGTCCGAATCACTATCATCCTCGTCATCTTTGTTTCCTTCCTCTTCTTGTTCCTCATTGTCGCTGTTATCATTGTCCTTTTCAACATCGTCATGAGCTTCTTCTTCAATATACGACATTCCACGACCACGAGTATGTTGAGTACTCGCTCTAGAGCTAGTACCTTCTTCAGAGGAAGACCATGTAAAAGTAGGTGGCATAGGTCGTTTTCCGGGATCTTGAGCAAGGGTTGCGGAAGTTGAAGCACAAGAGATTGCTTCCCAAATTGTACTGAAGAAAGACTTTAATTTGTTGAACCGTTTATCGAGTTTGGTGTCCAAACGGTCGAGTTTATTATCGGTACGTTTTAGTAGAGCTTCGAGTAAGAATTGATTACGTGCAATTTGCTCAAGAGTTTCCTTAGTCGAAGAAGTAGGAGGCGGAATTGTAACATCTTCAGGCCTTTGCCTAGGGATTTGAGAAGAAGATGTTTGTGGAGGACCTTGTTCAACATAGTGTTCAAACGGAATAATACTCATAGCAGGAATCAGTAACTTCATCCTATTTTTAGATGCTTTATCAATACATTTTGGTATTGATATTGTAGATTCGGGAGATCTTACGCCACATTCCATGAGACAACGCATGATATACTCGTTATAAAACAAGTGTGGCCTTGAGCGTTTATTTACCAGCACAATCTCATCGAAAATCATGTCTATCCAATTTACCCTGATATTTGCAAAAATGGCATACAGGGCTTTAAAGTTTTCTCTATACACTGCATCAAAGTTACCAGTCCTTGGAAGAAGAGTGTGTGTGATACAAAGATGGAGAAGTCTGGCCGATAGTCTTAGATTGATACCCTTAATACTTGACTTATGGTCTTCAATAAAAAGGTGACTATGTCTATCTCGTATATGTATAGGGCAAAAATCACTACTAAATTGAATACCTTCGTTGTGGGTTCGGAGTATTTCCGCCATCCGGTCTTTGGAAAGAAAGACGTGTTGACCACAGACTACGGACCATAAGCAATTATCCGAGTTTTGGGGTTTAAATTTGTCTAAATTGAGATTGGCATAAAAAAGTTTTATCAAGGTATGACTTATCTCAACATTATTGTCTTCAAAATCTAGTAGAGACTTTATACCCGCTCTTCTTGATAATTCACTAACATCGTAGAGGACGAAATCAGAGAATTTGAGAAAGGATCCGTGGTGAATTGTATAGTCTTTCATCTTGTTCCATCTAGTCACAGCAAGAGGATCCATAAGCCATTGCTTGATTTGAGTATCAATAGGTTGAACAGGGGCTTGAGAAGATGTGGTTTTTGACTTCTTATGCTTAGGAGCCATTGAAGAGATTGGGGAATTGGAAGAGTTATAATAGATTAGGTTTTTAAAGAAGAAAGATTAAGAAAAATTCTTAAGAGTTATGGATTTAGAAGATGATGAGAATGAATAAATAAGGATGTTTGATGAAGAGATGAAAGGATTTTAAATAATGAATGGATGGATTGTAATGAAGGGATGTATTTAATCAAAAAAGAACTGACGTGTCTAACAGGGATATGAGAAAAAAAATGAAGGCGGTCGACAGGTAGGTTAGGGGCTGTCGACAGGTATAAGGTCTGGAAGTATGTGTGATACTTTTTATATAAAAACCGGTCGACAGAAATAATATAGGCGGTCGACAGGTTTACTTTCTGCAAAATATAAACCAAAGATTATGTTTAGACCGGTCGACAGGAAAAATATAGGCGGTCGACAGGTTTACTTTCTGGAAAATATAAACCAAAAATTATGTGCAGAACGGTCGACAGGGAAAATATAGGCGGTCGACAGGTTTACTTTCTGAAAAAAATATAAACAAAAAATTATGTGTAGACCGGTCGACAGGGAAATTATAGACGGTCGACAGGTTTACTTTCTGGTTGAAAATTGGTAGCGTTGTATAACTGGATCGGTCGACAGGCTAATATTGGGGCGGTCGACAGGTACTGATTAATTTTGTTTTTACCAAATGATGTGAAGAATAAACTTTATATAGTAAAAAATTTATTCAAAACAAAAGTGAATACAAAACAAATATGAATTTATTTTCAGAAAAAAAAAACTCTAAATGCAAAAAATTTATCTTCTTGGCTCCCATGGATTCTTTGGTTCCCAAGGATTGTATCTCTCACTAGCTCCTTCATTGTTTTGATAATTTCTATCCCAAGAGTTTGGAGTTCGTGAAGATGTTGGTATTGGAATTGGTTCATGTACGCCATGCCTGTCAGAACCACAGAAGAGAGAAGCTAATCGTTCGAGGTACGTCAAACGTGAAGTCGTGAGTTTTTGCTCGTAAAACATTTGTTGCTGATAGTAATGTATTTCGTCGATCTTTTCTTTGGTTCGGGGAGAGCAAAATAAAACTTTCTTGCTTCTCTTAGAAGTAGGCGTGGTTCCTGGCGTTCGAGATGGTTGATGATAACCTGGTGGATGCTCTGGTGTTTTTGGGGAGTTATGTTCCGTTGGTTCGGAACTCGTGATTGAAATGTGGGAGTTTTCGGCACATTTTTCACAAACGTGTGCCATGAGGTAAAAAAATATATAAGAGTTTTGAGAGAATGTTTGTCTGATAGCACTCAAAAACAAAACGCATTTATATAGAGAGAGTTTTCTATTTTAAGGAAAATAAAAAGATGGTTTGTATTAGCTTTACCGTAGAAAAACTCTCTGCTATATATAGTAAAAAGAAAAGTCGTTGGTTTCTGATTAAGAAATACGAACTCTTGTTATATTAAACAATATTATCCTTCGAGTTCTTTTCTGGAAACCAACCCTAGCTCTCTACGTAACTTGACAAAAATTGATTCTAGTAGAGGCTTTGTGAATATATCAGCTAGTTGGTTTTCTGTATTAACGAATTCAAGATTTATATTTCCTTTTTCAATGTTATCTCTTAGAAAATGATGTCGAATGTCAATGTGCTTAGTTCGAGAGTGGTTAACTGGGTTTTTGGATAAATTTATTGCACTTGTGTTGTCACAATATATAATAGAGTTTGTTAAGTTCATACCGAAATCTCTAAGTGTTTGTTGCATATATATAATCTGTGTACATGCCAAAGCTGCTGAAATATATTCTGCCTCGCATGTCGATAGTGAAACACAATTTTGTTTCTTACTAAACCAAGAAACAAGTGATTTTCCAATGAAATGGCACGTACCACTTGTACTCTTTCTATCCGTTCGTGATCCTCCGAAATCAGCATCACTATATGATACTAATTCGAATGCACAATCATTAGGATAGAAAAGACCGAAATCTTTGGTGTTATTAAGATATCGAATAATTCGTTTCACTGCTCGTAAATGTGATTCCTTGGGATCAGCTTGAAAACGTGCACACAAGCAAACACTCATCATAATATCAGGACGACTAGCTGTTAAATATAAGAGAGAACCTATCATACTTCGATACGTCTTTTGGTCTACACTCTTCCCACTTTCATCTTTTTCAAGATGACTAGTTGTACTCATCGGAGTCGGTTTTCCGGAAGTATTTTCAAGTCCGAATCTTTTAACAAGATTTTCACAATATTTCTCTTGGTTTATGAAAATACCATTTGGAAGTTGTTTAATTTGAAGACCTAGAAAGTATGATAACTCTCCCATATGTGACATTTCAAATTCTTTGGTCATGATATCTGAAAATTCCTTACAAAGTCTCTCATTTGTTGAACCAAAGATTATGTCGTCCACATATATTTGAACAACAAGTATATCTTTGTGCGAATGTTTAATAAATAATGTTTGATCAACCTTTCCTATTTGGAATCCAGAGTCGATAAGATGACTTCGTAGTCGTTCGTACCAGGCACGTGGTGCTTGTTTTAAGCCGTACAAAGCCTTTTTAAGCTTAAAAACATGATCTGGATATTTTTCATGTTTAAATAAGGGTGGTTGTTCAACATATACTTTTTCTTTTATAAAACCGTTTAGAAACGCACTCTTGACATCCATTTGATATAATTTAAAATTATGATGACAAGCAAACGATAGAAGAATTCTGATTGCTACTAGTCTAGCGACAGGTGCAAAAGTTTCTTCATAATCGATACCCTCTTCTTGATTATATCCTTGAGCTACTAACCGTGCTTTGTTCCGAGTTATGTTTCCTTGTTCATCAACTTTGTTTTTGTAAACCCATTTAGTTCCGATAACTGATTGATCGGATGGCCTTGGAACAAGTTCCCATACATCATTGCGTTCGAACTGATTAAGTTCTTCTTGCATAGCAATGATCCAATATTCATCGGTAGCAGCTTCTTTAGGATTCTTAGGTTCGATGTTTGAAATGAATGCAACATGTCCCATTTGGTTAAGTTGACTTCCAGTTCTAATTTGAGATGAAACTTCTCCAATTATATTTTGAACCGGATGATCTCTCAATATTCTTGGAGGAGATCTTATTCTAGTTGGAGAAACTATCTCAGGAGGTTGAAGAATATCGTTGATAATTTCGGAGTCAGAGTCCTCATTTGTGACAACAGTGTCATTTATATTGATATTTTCGTCATCATCAATTTTTATATCAGGAAACTGATAGTATTCATCGAAGGATATATGAAGTGATTCTTCGATAATTTTGGTTCTTTTATTGAATATACGATAAGCTTTACTATGATCTGAATAACCAACAAAGATTCCTTCGTCAGCTTTTGAATCAAATTTACCAAGATGATCTTTCGTGTTTAAAATAAAACATTTCGAACCAAAAATTTTGAAGTATGAAATATTTGGCTTTCTTTCATTAAATAATTCATATGGTGTATTTTTAGTTAGAGGTCGAATGGAAACTCGATTCAAAACATAACATGCAGTTGCTATAGCTTCTGCCCAAAAATGCTTTGGTAACGTGCTTCCATTTAATAATGTTCTTGCACATTCTTGTAACGTTCGATTTTTCCGTTCTACAACCCCGTTTTGTTGTGGAGTTCTAGGAAAGGAAAAATTGTGTGATATACCTTTCTTTGCACAAAAATGTTCAAATTCATTATTTTCGAACTCTCCGCCATGATCACTTCTTATATTTTTTACTTTAAGTCCCTTCGATTTTTGAATACGTTTGACGAAAGATTTGAATTTTTCAAAAGTGTCACTTTTATTTTTAAGGAACATAGTCCAAGTATATCGAGAATAATCGTCAACGATTACAAATACATACCGACTATGATTTATGGATTGTATTTGAGTAGGTCCAAATAAATCCAAATGTAATAGTTCAAGTGGTTGTAATGTCGAGATTACTTTCTTAGATTTAAATGATGACTTGGTTAGTTTTCCAATTTGACATGCGTCACAAAGATTGTCAACTTTGAAACTCAGTTTTGGTAAACCTCTGACTAGATCATTTTTAGCTAGCTTGTCAATAGTTTTAAAGTTTATATGACAGAAACGTTTGTGCCATATCCATGGATCATTTTCCTTAGCAATAAGGCACATATTTGAATTTTGATTAAAATTCATTTTTAAAATATATATATTTCTGTCTCTATAGCCTTCAAAAACTAAATTTTTATCTTGGTCGAGTATGTTACATTTGTCATTTGAAAAGGAAATCGTAAACCCTTTGTCACATAACTGACTAATGCTTAGTAAGTTATGTTTTAGATTTTTAACTAGCATGATATTAGTAATAAGAGGTAAATTAGAAGTACCGTAATTGCTCACATCGCCTTTGCCGATGATGAAGCCTTTTGAATTGTCTCCAAAAGTGACTGAGCCTCCATCAAAGTATGTAATATTCGTTAATATGCTCTTGTCTCCAGTCATATGCTTCGAGCAACCACTGTCCAGAATCCATTTTCCTCTTTTCTTAAGTGGGACCTACAAAAAATAATATTAAGTCCATGGTACCCACTTTTTATAGGGTCCTAAGAGTTAGGTCTTAGGAGTCCAAACCCATATGGGTCCGGTATCCTCTTTATATAAATAATTTGGATTATGATGCACAGTACTTAAAAAATTTTGAATGTACTTGTTCCTAATCAAACTATTATTTGTTTTAGGAACCCATACTTTTATAAATTTAACATCCTTCTTTTGAGGTTTCACAATCGGTTTTGTTTTGGAATATAATAGACTAAGATTTTTCTTAGCTACAGTTTTTTGCACTACCTTATTTTTCCTTTTTCTTTTACTAAGATGTTTCTTGATAACTTGTTTCTTATATCCCAATCCATGTTTATTAGTAACTGATTGTGAATTCTCAATAATTTCAGTCAAATTTTCTCGACCTTTGTTAAAGTTAGAAACATTTTTAGAGATGTTATCTAACTTTGTTTGTAAACTAGCTTTTTCAAGGTCTAGAATCTTGACTTTTGCTTTAAGCTCATGATTTTCAGCAATGAGAATATCATTTTTCTCTTTTTGAACTTCAATTTCTTGGGTTAAAAGAGATAACTGAGAATTAGAATTAGAAGATAATTCTTGTTCCTTTTCTAGTTCCTCTTCTAATATTTTCTTCTCATCTTTTAACATGTCTAGTTCTAGTTCTGCTCTATTCAACATTGCTTTGACTTCTTTTAATTCATGTTTTGTATCTTTAAATTTAAACATTAATTTATCATAAATATCAAGCATATCCTCAAAAGTAGGAATTTGTACCTCATCCTCTGTTGCCATAAAACATACATTTGCTTGTTCAGTGTCTGATTCACTTTCGCTGTCAGATGAAGATGAGTCTGAATCATCCCATGTTACTGAGAATGCTCTTTTCTTTGATTTGTCTTTCTTGAATTTTTCGAATTTCTTCTTTTTCTCTGGACACTCTTTATGCATATGTCCCTTTTTGTGACAGTTGAAGCATTCCATAGTTGAAGAAGATGGTTTGTTTGATCCAAACTTCTTTTTGTCGTATCGACTAGCCTTTCTTTGTTTCAAAAACTTCTTAAAACCTTTTGCAATAAGTGCTAAGTCTTCATCTTCAGAGTCTGAAATGTCTTCATCTTTTCCGGCATGAAAAGCAACATTTTTCTTTTCTTCTTTTTGTTCTCTTCTAGCCTGTAAATTTGCTTCATAGGACATTAGATTTCCTATCAACTCATCTGGCTTCATGGTAGAAAGATCATTAGCTTCTTCTATAGCTAATACTTTTCCTTCCCATTCATTAGTTAGTGAGTGTAGGATTGTTGAAACTACATCAAAGTCAGAATATTTTTGTCCTAACCCAATAAGAGCATGATGAATAGTTTGAAACCTTGAATACATCTCATTGATTGTTTCATTTGGTTTCATTTTGAAATTTTGGAATTGACTTTTCAATAAAGCTATTTTTGCTTGTTTAACCTTGTTAGTACCTTCATGAGTTGTTTTTAGCGTTTGCCAAATTTGATAAGCAGTGGTACAGATACTAACACGGTTATACTCATTTTGGTCTAATGCACAAAACAACATATTTATTGCTTTTGCATTTACTGCTGCTGCTGTTTTCTCAGCAGAAGTCCATTCTGCATACTCAGTAGTTGGATTAACTATTTCTTTCTGAGTAGCATTCCAAGCATCATAACTTGTTGATTGCATATAGAAAGCCATACGTGTTGCCCAATAACTATAGTTTAGGCCATTAAAGAAAGGAGGTCTTTGTGTAGATTGACCTTCAGTGTAAGTGTTAGTGCTAGTGCTTGCGTTATTTGCCATATTACTCGAATATATCAAATAACTGTGTTACGGTTATAAGATAACCTTGCTCTGATACCAATTGACAAGTCGGGTTTGCACGACTTATGCAGGATCTATAATATGTCTATGTGGAAAGTATGTGATATACTAACTTGTATATTTACAATAGTTATGCAGGTAAATATTTAATGTAAAAAGATCTCACAAAAGCAATATCACAGATAAGCAAGTATAGCAAATGCAGTAAATAGGAAAAATCACACCAGGGATTTTTATACTGGTTCGGAGCACCGTCCTACGTCCAGTCCCAGACTTCTATCTGGATTTTCACTAAACAACAACCTCACTTCACCCGGAGGAAACAGGTTTACAATACCCGAGCAGCCGAACGGGATTTCACGCCTCTAACAACACGAGGACTTCAACACTTGCCTCTTATAACACGAGGACTTCAACACTTGCCTCTTATAACACGAGGACTTCAACACTTGCCTCTTATAACACGAGGACTTCAACACTTGCCTCTTACAACACCGAGGACTTCAACAATAATAAGATTTTGACTTTGAATGTGTTCTTCCTTCAACACTGATTTGTCAACAATTGAGTACACCCTTCCTATAATCTTATCCTCAAATGTAATTTGATGTTTAGTAAGATTAGGAAGTAAAATATCGAGTTGAATCACAAGTGTATGAAATATGCTTGGTGATTGAAACGATTATTGAATGCTTTTGAGTGCTTTTTGAGTGAAAAGAATAATGCAAGATAGATCAGAAAATAGAGAGAAAATTCGGTGATTTGAATGATTGCAAATTTATGTATTTATAAAGATCGAGTAGTTGAAATTATTGGTGAAGAGTTGCAATCAAAAGAAGTGATTAATCATGAGAAGAAATGGATGCAACTCTTGAAGAAAGAAGATGACTTTTCAATATAACAGTCAAAATTCAAAAAACCTGTTGACCTATAGAATTTTATAGGTCGACATGTTTTTAGCCGTTGGAATTCAAAAAACCTGTTGACCTATAAAATTTTGTAGGTCGACCTATTTTTGACCGTTACAATTTAAAAACCTGTTGACCTATAAAAAATTGTAGGTCGACATGTTTTCGGTCATATGCATAAAAAAATGCTTTTATAAGAAATATTTTAAAGCAATTAGAAGTATGATCATTTTAGGATAGATTTTAACATTTTTTACTCTAAATAATCAACTTCTAACCTATGAAGTCATCTTGTCTTCTTTTTGTCGATGTAGAAGCTTCTTCTTGTCATAAATCAAAACAACCCTTGAAGCTTTGACTCAACATAATAATCATCTAGAAGAAACACTTTCATCTCACGTTCTACATATATAGTATACAATCAAAACCGCAAGCACATATTGGGTAATGGATTTCCAATTATAACAAGGTATGGAACCACCTTTCGCTAGTGTACCTCTAGAGAGGAATACAACAAGAACGTCTTGTAACCCGACCACACATGACCGACCACTCATTTCGCTTGAGTGTATCGAATGTATATCACTAACGGTTGGGATCAGCAACCGTTTCCCGAATGGGACAACATCGACAATAAATTTTTAGAAGTAAATGAAACTCTAGATCAGGTGATTATACACCCTAATAGGTGCGACCTACATAGCCATGCTGCCTCCCCGATTTTTGTCATTTCCGGATGTGAGGCTAGAGGCCACGGTTATCTCTGACAGATCACACATTTATTCACTTTGAATGTCACATCGTCATACCCGCCAAATCACAAATTGATTTCCCCCAAAATACCACGGGTATACAACTAAGAGAAACGAATTCCTCCGCCACCAAACGTAAATACGTTTGAAGAGATCAACTTACACGATCTATTAAATATACTCTGTCAGACATTCTTCCATACAGGTCGTCCTGGGACTGGACAAACCGAAGGCACTATTCAGTACAACCATCTTAGGCAATCCTTACCTAAGATATATACAACAGCCCTTGCACTTTACTCCGTCTTCAATTATCTTTGGCATATATGATTCGCAACGCTTATGCCAATACGGAGTGGTTCTTTGGATAATAATCCAACCGGTCTCTCCATATTAACAACGTTAAAATGGTCAAAACCTTCGATAGTCAGTGAGTTAACTATCAAAGAAAAACACATGTGCAAACAACGATATTATTTTCAGATGGAAATTTTATCGATCAATCATCATTTAACATTTAACCCCTTTTAATTAATTTAACATTAATTTATTCCTTTCCTTATTTCCCACTTACATATATTCGCAAATTCTTATTTTCTAAGTTTAGAAAATATACGTTATTAATCACTGGAAAACATTTCCATATCTCTCCCATTTCTTGTTTTCTATTATTAGAAAACATTTTTGATTCTGATTTGAAAACATTTCCAAAACTCCTTTACTGGATTTAAACAGATGTTTAAATTAAACATCGCTATGCCAACTCAAACCATTTACTAAATTCACTTAACCATCATTCACTATCAAACCTTACCATTCCTTAGTTAAGAAGGAAATCAATCAAGTTGGGGTATAATTACCTCTTAGACCTTAACTGAAAAACGTTTTAACTTCGAAATAGCCAATGTTTATCTTTTAAATTTTTAACAAACTTCCTTACGAAACTGACGGATTCTATTTATGAATCCCCTTCCTTTATAAAACATTGGTTATAACGATAACGTTAAAATCCCTACTTTCGACATTTCTAACTTCAAATATAACTCTTATTCCTTAATTTGAATAAATACCAAACACCTAATTTATAAATAAATAAATCTTGATTTAAACACCGGAAAGTATAAGTACTTTCCCGAATTTGATATAATTGAATTCGACGATTAACTCTCTTTGAATAACCAATATTCGATTATCTTTCTTCAATTAACTCACTTCGAATAACTATATTCGATAATTCTCTCTTTTCGAATAACAAATATTCGATAATCCCTCTTTCTTTCGAATACACTATATTCGATTAACTCCTTTTCAAATGATCTACATTTGATTTAATTCTCTTTCGAATACTTATATTCGATTAACTTCTTTCGAATAAACTATATTCGATTAACTCCTTTCAACTCTGTTCGAATATACTAAATTCGATTAACTCCTTTCGAATAAATTATATTCGAATAACTAAATTCGATTAACTCCTTTCGAATAACTAAATTCGATTAACTCCTTTAGATTAACTCATTTGGATTAACTCATCTTAATTAACTCACCTTAACTAACTCGACTTATTTAACTTAACTTGATTAACTCTTATCGAATAACTAATATTCTATAATTCCTTTCAAATAACTTAATTTTTGATAATTCCTTTCGAATAACTAATATTCGATAATTCCTTTCGAATAACTAATATTCAATAACTCCTTTTAACTGATTCGAATAACTAATATTCGATAACTCCTAATTCGACTAACTCTAATCGATTTATTCTTATTCGATTAACTCTATTTAATTACTCTATTGGTTAACTCTAACTCTAACTGTTTAACTTTTAACTCTAACTGGTTAACCCTAATTGATTAACTCTAACTGGTTAACTCTAACTGATCAACTCTAACTGGTCAACTCTAACTGGTCAACCCTAATTGATTAACCCTAACTGGTTAACTCTAACTCATTTACTTTATTCGATTAACTCTTTTGAATTAACTCCTTTGTTTAGCTCATTTTCTATTTGTTTACTTAACAAATAACTATTCCCTTTACAATTCTATTTATTTAACAAATAAATATTTCTTTTATCTTTTCTATTTATATAACAAATGTTTTCTTTTATATTTGTTTTCACAATTATTCCCTTTTCATTTGTTTTACAAATATTTTCCTTTATATTTGTTTTACAAATATTTTCCTTTATATTTGATTTCATAAATAATTTCCTTTATATTTGTTTTCATAAATATTTTCCTTTATATTTGTTATACAAATACTTCTTTTTATAAAATCTCTTGATTTTATAAATGTTCCTTTATATAAAATCCTTTGATTAATTAAAGGTTTCAATTTCAATATAACATTTGAAAATTTCCCTTTTCATTTTATTCCAGTATTTTCTATGGTATTTAACATACCATATATCACTGATCAATATCACCCCAACACACACAATCAATAACAGATTGTATATCACATCACATATCACAATATATGGAAAACAGTAAAAATAAATGTTGAGGAATCCAGTTGGATTCCTCGAACCTGTTTCCCTACATCACAGATGTTAAACAACATAATTAACATCGATTTCATTTCAATATGAAATATTCTGCTAAACAGAATCAATATTTGATTAACGATTTATATATATATATATATATATATATATATATATATCGTTATCTATAATTTCAACCAATACATAAGCAATTCAACCAAACAGTTAACACACAGCAATCAACAGATAAATTATCAGTTCTAAGCATATGTTATAAAAATATAATTGTTCAGAGTTGGTGAGTTTTTACTCACATTGGACGATCATCGTTAATAACGATAACCATCGCTTGATTCATACGGACAATTTATTTTGCTATTAATTGTAACGAGCTTCAATTCACTCCCAACCAGTTCCTTTATGAAGCTCTCGTCCATACGATCCCAATGGATTTGGTTTCGTCCAATCCTAATATCTTATGATAAAGTTACCATCGTTACAAGATTTAAATAATTTAACATAAACATAATTAAACTAATTACATATATATATATTTTTATTACCATTTTAAATCTTGCTCAATCACGTTTAAAGCTGATGGCCATTTCCTCATTACCTTCACACTTCTCTGTAAACGATCCTTCCACTCCCGGCCATTCAACTCATTACCACAAGCACAAATCCCCATTATCTTACCAACAAAAGTCCTTAAATCGCGTTTTCCACCATCCTTAACTACTCCTTCACCTCAGTAAAACAAAACTAGCTTTACTTCTAATTAACACCACTAAACCCATCAACAATTCCTTCCAAACAAATTTGAACCTCTCCACGTTTTACCTTTCATCTCCAGTATAAGATTTCAACCCCAAAACTATTTCTTAATATTTAATTAATAGCTTAATTATACTTAACCGTAAACCAGAAAATTCCCCTTCGTTAATTATCGTTCCCTTCCAAATAACACAGACACGACTTCATTTACACTCCGATCACCGGTCCTTCCTGGAAAAACCAGGGACCACCACGCTAAGTTCTCCGTCACTTTCTCGATCATCCTGTGTCCAACAAATCCAACTCGAGGTCATGCTGAACCTTGCATTCTCCGACCAGTCGCGGCCTATACAGTAAAGTGATCGAAACAAAAGTACACCAAAATCTTCGAAACTCCACTGACGAGCACGCCTTAACCTCCTCAACGCCACGCCGCCCTCTAACCGACCAGACTCCTTCCATTTCGACAGAAATTCGAAGCCCTAAATCTGCCGTGCCCAAAAACGATTACCATAGATCCAAACTGCACCCAATACTTAGGGCATAGGAATGAACAGCATGTTATGAAGATTACGAGAGTACGAGTCTTGAGATTTAAAGATTTTTGTAGGAGTTCTATGAATTTATTTGAGGATCAAACTTTTGTTTTGCTGAGAGAAAAAAGCAACGGCTAAGAATTTGACCAAGGGAAAATGAGTTTACGGTTTAGAAGGAGTTGAGGTGTTTTCATATGATTTTTATAATATTTTTATATTCAATATTATATTTATTTTTAAGTAACCGTTGAATGTATATGTTGTTAAAAATTCCTATGGTCACATACGATACCCAAAAATCACGAAAATTGGCATGTAGTTACAGTTCAACATTACGAACCCAACGAAACTAGTTTCATCGAATTCCGACTCTGTTTGCTCACACAGTGTATTTTTAACCATCAAATTATCTATTGTTTTTTCAGATTAAAATCCCGTACGGCCACAAACTGACTCTAAAAATCACAGAAATTGAAATCTAACAATAATTTAATATTGCGGATCCAACAAAATTAGTTTCGTCGAATTCCGAGGTCGCTTGCAAAATTGGCTTTTTTTAAAGCTCTAAATAACCATTTTAAATATATAAATATATTTAAAAACAATTAAATTTAATATTTAAAAATAAAAATTATCGTATATATTCACATAGAATATAATACAGCTCTAGAATATTCCTATATGAATTTCTAACTTGATATTTCAAACCCCGATTAAATCGATATTCGATCTATAATGAAATTCCTTTTATATATAGCGTTATAAATTATAAAGGAATTCCACAGCGACTTTTCTAAAATTTGATTTGGACATAAATAAAAATCTACACGACGAAATCTCAGTTTTTCTCTTTCACTAGAAAAATATACTTCACCAGCTCTGAACGTTTCTTATTTCACAGAAATCCGATTTAAAACGAACCCTGTATATTCAGTTGAAGTTCAAATCACCATATAGCGAACTGCCGCGCCATTTCGAGCTCGATTATAATTATATTATAATTATACGTTCAAACTGATGTTATTTAAATATATACGTTATTCTAATTCAATTCTAAGCTGAATTAAATCTTTAGAAAAACCCTAATTCACAGAATATAGTGAATTTCAATAATTCTGATTATTTCAGAATTAAATATATTATTCTATTATTTAAATTAATTAAATAGTCCGTATAATTTCATTTAACGACCATTTAATTCTCTGAATTACTATTTAAATAATTAAATGAATTAATTATTGTCCATAAAAAATATGGGTCGTTACATTCTTCCCCACTTAAAATAATTTCGTCCTCGAAATTGCTAAGGTAGAAAACAAACCCTATTGATTGGTTAGAACTTATCTGTTCGCTTCTTTAACTTTGGTCTCAACTGAACCATTTTTTTCATCTGAAATATTAATTAATTCTTATTTACGAAAATTTTCAAAAATCCTGAAAATTTGCTAACGCCTTAACTTTTCGAAAAATTTCGCCAGCACCTCCTATGTACTGGTCAATAGCTCAAACTCCAACTCGCCTCTTTAGGCCTTCTTCAACCCAAAAGAAAATCAAATAGCCAAGCGGCTTGCCAATTTGGCTCATCAAAATCTCATACCCAATATATAATATAAACTGATACCTTTTTGTTGGACATATCATTATATCCTTTACATCTGCTGCTAATTCAGCATATACCAATGTTATTCCAATCAAACTCCAATCACTTTTATCCCCAACACAACCATTCGCTTATATCCAAGCCAAATTCCACTTTGACTTGATATTATTCAATTTCAATATAGCTTCCACTCAACTGGCTTTAACCCACTTTCAATTTGCCTTCACAAGTTTCTATTTAAATTTGTTTTTAATTCAAACAGTCTATTCCTAGGGAATTTTAAACAGCTTTGCTTTTCCAAAACCGAAAATTCACTTTCGGATTCAAACCAACTTGTTTTTCTCAAAACAATTCAAAATGAATACCTTTGATAGTAATCCATCACTTAGAACTCGAAAATCAACACTGAGGATGTGGCCAGCATCATCAGAGTTACTTCCCAGCTATCAAAGTGAGTTCAATACTATATCACTTTCTAAAACTCATATTTAAACATTTCCATTTTGAAATCAATTCAAAATATCATTCTCTAAAAAATTTAAAATCTCCTAGGATTTTAAAATTCTCATTATTCAATCCAAATTCATTTACCAACACTTTTCCAATTTCCCGGGTTTTCAATTTCAATTTCTGATTTGAATTTCAGATTTAATTCATTTGCTTTCATTTATTTCACTTATATGAATTCTGATCGGTTATTTACATAACCATTTAATTTATAATCCTACTCGATTATAATAACAACCAATATATCCAATATATTATAATTTCAATATAAATTCTTTATATCAAAAATATACTTTAGGTAAAATTACTTCATTTACCCTCTTTGCAAAACATCCCATGACGGTTCATCGTATTTGAGTGTTTATAAACTCCTACCGATATAGTGGATCAAACTGATCGACCAGAACACATAAACAACTCAACCAACAAATCCTCATAATATAAAATAATTTTTATATCAATTAACAAATACGTTAACTCGTATATATACACTCAAACTCAATCTGGGGTATTACTAACCCCATCTCTATTGAGTCACGCCACAAAGCTAAGGTAATTCACATAACCTTAAGCTCTGATACCAGCTGTAATGACCCGGAAAAAGGCGATCTTGGTTATCCGATATACAACACATATCGAACATCCAAGAATCGAAAATAACCGGAATGTTAATGAAAGAAAATAGAGGGTGAGAATAGATAAGATAGAAACTTAGAATAGAAGAAGAAGAACATACAACATCAGAGTAACACGAACCTCACAGCGGAACGAATAACTCATAATATATATCATAACTTTGAAATATAAATCTGTACTTGAATATACATATCATTTCCAAAGTACAACACTTATAACACAGCGGAAGTAAACAATAGTTATATGATCCTGAAGCCTCCTGCTCCAGCTCTTCATGTATCTGTAAATCCCGACTACTTGACTGCCCATACAAAATTGGGCACCCAAGAGTTTAGGGGAAACAAAACAAAATAAACTCTGGGTCAGTTGAGACGACCCGAAATCCCGTTCCGACGGAAACAAGGGTTATCTTTGGAATATAACACAGAAACAGATAATAGCAGAACAAAATTAAATAAATACACCAGATATGAACAATAGAATATACTGGATAAAAGTAATCATCAGAGTTACACAGTATACAGGATCTTACTTAGTACAAGTACAGTTCAGCTATACATAAATGTCTACAGCGGAAATAAACAAAATATGTACAATAGGAGCTGAACAACATAAAAAAAGATAAATGATAGAATCCATCTTCAGCTCCAGCTATCCAGAAGAACCAGCTAAACCTGAATACAAGGCTGCCCGTGTAGAAAAAGGGGCACCCGAGTTTGAAAGTGAAACAAACTACGAGTCAACCGTGGGACTGGTATGAGAAATCCACTCAACACATATATAATTGGCTAATCACAGGACCACGCCCCTTTCGTGGAACGGGTTTACTCCATTGGATTGCCAGTGCTTTAAACAAATCTTTCTTTTAAACATCGGTATGCTTTTTGTAAAAAATGGAGCCCTTATAAGACTCAGTTCCCATCACACAATGCAACGCAAACCGGAGGATAGAGTTTTACCTTATAACGGCCAAAATATGCTTGATACGAATAAAACAAAGGCATTTGATATTATTGCTAGTGTTTATATGTTTCGAAAACAATTTCAAATCATAACTATCAATCATAGACGACATGAGCGTCCCATGCCACTATGTCGCCAAATATCTATACAATCAAAACCGCACAGTCACGTATTTGGAAATTTGATTTCCATCATGAACCAAGGCAAAAGATAGTCCTTACCGAATTCGAGACGCTCTAGCCCGCCCCTCAGGAACAACCGCAACTGCCCCTTGGATCGTCAGGGCCGGTCCACCGATGTGGATTATTATGCCTGAACACTACGTCTCCCCGCCCTTTGGGGCGTAAACGAGCCAACGAATGACTCCATCGGACCCGGATCGTCCGATCAAACCGAGGCGCCTCGCAACAGCAACAACCAAATAGGTGAAAAGTATATAAATGTCAGGGCTGGTAGGTCACTGACACCACCCTAGCTAGAAAGAAACGCAGGCCCTCCCTGATGTCCTCTCCCGTTTCTGGTTCATACCGGGGTGTGAGGCTCGCGATTTTACGTTATACACAAAGCTACGCCACACAGGCGGTGCTTTGATCATCCCCACAAGACTTTGCTTTTCAACAGAAGCCCTGATCACTGCATCTTAGCATGCCACACAGGCAATTCATGCCATGCGACTGATGTCCATCGATATACAACCTCTGAGCTCGTGCGTCTCAGAGAAGGGCGTTAAGCAAAAGAATAAATTTTCCGCCGCCAAACAGATGTATATTTAATAGAGATCAATCAACACAGAATAAAATCCAATGTCAGACACACAGTCCATTTACAAGTCCGTTCTGGGTCTGAACGAAACCGGAGGCACTAAATACCTCGTAAACCCATCGATCACCACGTACGTCTGGACGATCACCACTCATTATCCATATTTCGGGATGCCTCCCAATCAGGACCTCGGTTACCATCCAAACGAGGTGAAGATCTCCGGTCTTCGACCACCGTCTTTATCTTCGACTTTCAATCGTCGGTAGATTATTTGAAATGAGAATTAACTCGGCCTTTTCAAATAATTCACGTATATTTAGAATTTCAAATCAATTTATTTCAATGGTTAAATTATTTGACAACACCAATCTTGTTCTTTAATGTAATTTTCACACCAAACACATTCAACCATCAAATACAACATAAATCGAGCAAATTCAGTTTATTTCCACTCCATATTGTTTATGGTACTTTATAATGATTTATCGCTATTTTTATTTATTTTAAAATAGCCCATTTATTCAAAACGACGCTTCGGGCCATAACGCGGCCGTGGCGCTGTTTTTCTTCAGATTTGATTTACACATATCTGACAATCTAACCGTTGGATTTCCACAAAATTTACATCATTAGAAAGGCCTTTTCAAAACGAATCCAACGGTTCCAGTTTCGGGAAAATCCGACGGTCGGATCTCCCAGTACAATTGTTTGAAGTTTCGATTTCAAAATACGAACTGCAGCGTCGTTATTCGATTAAATATATATAATTATATTTATATATATATAAATATAATCGCTTCTGGCACTGTTTTTCTTCAGATTTGAATTAAACATTCCAGACAATCCAACCGTTGGATTTTTACAAGGTTGGTGCCGTTGGAAAGATTATTCCAAGGCGAACCCGACGGTTGAGGTTTCGGGAAAATCCAATGGTCGGATTCCCCGCACTAGGTGTTTGAAATCACAGTTTCAAAATACGAACTGCACGGCCTCGTTTCATTTTAATTTTATTTATATTTATATATTTATATAAATATAGTTCATTCAACAATTTCAATATCGTTTTCACTTCAAATATTTCACTAACGCCTTAAAATTTTGGAAAATTTCGCCATAACCTCCCCTGCACCGGGAGCATCGGGAAATCGCAAATAGCTTTCCCGGTCCTTCTAATCTCAAAAAGAAAAAGAAAAAGCCAAGCGACTAGCCAACAGGCTCATAAAATCATCACCCAAACAAAACAGTAAATGTGTGCCTATTTGTCGGGCACAAAATTTTATTCCACTTCTCTAGCCCCTTTGCTACAACCTGTTCAATGAATATGCATGTACATATATATACAGTTCTTATCATTTATCATTTTCTATTCAACTTCATATTTGATTTCTATTTGGTTTAAAAACATCATTCATTCTAATGTTACATACATAGGTACAAATCATTTCATTAGCTAATTGATGAATATTTCAACTCATATATGTTTATTTGAACAAGTGGTTATTTTTAACACTTCACATTTCAACGATTCATGCATACAATAAAAATGTGATTTTTATTGTAAAACAATTTATTTTAAAACACTATTTTTCTATATAGTTCATATAGGTGACAAAAATAGGATTTTTATCATAAAACAATTTCTTTTAAAACGAGATTATTTTACACAGTTCATATAGTCGATAAAAGGTGATTTTTATTATCAAACAATTTATTTCAAAATATGAATACCATTCAACGCATGAATTTCTAATCAACGAATGAATATCGATTCAACACATGAAGGTTTTCTATAGTTTCTATATATAGATAAAAATGTGATTTTTATATTTAAAACGCGAATACCATTCAACACATGAATTTCTAATCAACGAATGAATATCAATTCAACACATGAAGGTTTTCTATTCATTGAATAAATATAGTTTAAGCAAATGAAAATAATTCAAACACACGAATATTATTCAAAATTACGGCAGCATAACGGCAGGGTAGTTAAAACCGGGACCGTCCCTAGTACGGCTCCTCGCTCTACCTTAAAACCTCGCGGTTTTTGACAATGGGGATCATGCATCTAGTTCGCACGCAGGCGGCATGTATATATTAATTTCATTTCCACAAACTAATCCTATGTGGTTTCAACCAAATATTTCTCAATCACAAACGGGTATTTTTCAACCTCAATCAATCAATATCAACCACAAACAATCCCAAACAATCATTCGCTATCAATCAATTTTTACAACAATTTCAATCAATAAATATCGTCCATGGTGTGTGGACGAGGGGCGTACATATATATATATATATATATATATATATATATATATAGCAATTCACTTTTATTTCGACACATATATATATGGCTAGAAAAGAAATTGAAGAGTGAGAAATTCTCACAAATAGCTATCCAATACTACGACTCTTCCTTTATAGAAATCTTCGCCAATCTCGCCTTTCGTCGCATTCGTTGCCCGTATTCTCTACATATGTAAAAATCGAATTTTTACTATGTTATTCAATATATAAAAATCGAATTTTTACTTCGTTATTCCATATAAAAAAAATCATATTTTTATTATGCTTCAATGTTCAATATATAAAAATCACATCTTACATCTTCTACTTAATAAAAATTCCGTCTTTTCTATTTTAAAGATCTGATCTATTCTATTCTAAAAATCTGATCTTTCTATCCCAGTTCAAATCTTTTTCCTTTTAAAGTTCTAATCTTTTTCTTTTTAAAGTTTAAATCTTTTTCTTTTTAAAGTTCTAATCTTTTTCTTTTTAAAGTTTAAATCGTTTTCTTTTTAAAGTTTAAATCTTTTTCTTTTTAAAGTTTAAATCTTTTTCTTTTTAAAGTTTAAATCTTTTTCTTTTTAAAGTTTAAATCTTTTTCTTTTTATATCTTAAAATAAAATCAGTTTTTAAACCTTTTAAAAATCAGTTTTAAACCTTTTTAAAAAAATCAGTTTTAAACCTTTTAAAAAATCAGTTTTAAACCTTTTTAAAAAAATCAGTATTTAAACCTTTTTTAAAAAAATCAGTTTTAAACCTTTTAAAAAAATCAGAATTTAAACCTTTTTTAAAAATCAGAATTTAAACCTTTTTAAAAATCAGAATTTAAACCTTTTTAAAAATCAGAATTTAAAATAAAATAAAAACAACATACTGTTTCTGCGAAGAGGGGGGGTCGTCAGGGCGGAGCTGGCCAGCGGTCGGAGGTCGTCAGGGCGGTGGCTTCAGCGGTCTCGGACTGTGGGGCTCGCGAATCGGGCGTCGCGATGGCTTCAGGGGGGGGGGGGCGGAATAGGTCAGGGAGGGGGTTCGGGTGCGTCGAGGTGGAGAGGAGCGGGATCGGAGGGTGGAGCGGAGGTCAAGCTGGAGGAACTTGGTGGAGGCGGCGCTGCTGCTCCTCCTTTTTTTTTTTCCGTTTAATGAAATTGGGGGGGGGGGGGGGGGCAGAAAGAGAAAAGGGAGGGAGATATATTTTTTTATTATTTTTTTATTAATTTAATTGCATAAAGTTGACTTTTACCCACGACCTCGAAACGAGGCCCACCGCCTGTCGTCCATAGCGTTTCACCCTCATTCCGAACACAATGGGATATATATTATAAGCTGATTCGATAGTTACAATCAGTTTTCGTTTGATTTACATTTAAATCATTATATTGAATTTTAAACGTACATTTCAAATTACCGGGGTCACATACTAACTAGAAAAATTTCAGAAAAATATTTTCTAGCTTCGTATTGACGATACGGTCCTAACAAAACTAGTTTCGTCGAATTCTGAGACTGTTTGAAAAATGGCCATTTTCCAGTCGATTAAAATCAACTGAAACTGGTCAAACGCGTTTTCCTTTGCCACGCTCACATATTGATTCGAAACATTATGAAATTTGAAACCTAGCAATAATTTGACATCACGGATCCAACAAAAGTGGTTTCGTCGAAATCCGAGGTCGTATGCAAAATGTCCATTTTTAAGGGCCTGAATTCCATAGCGATTATTCAGAATTTTCAACTGGACATATCTTTTGATTCCCGCTATGAAATTTCGATTTTTTAGATTCGTTAGAAAGGTATTCACTAACAGATTTAAATATTTTTGGTTTCACTAAAATCCGGATTGTTTTGCACCCGGTACAGTCCGACAAAGTTTGAATTCAATTTTTGAAACTGCCACGCCATTTCAGGCCTTGTTTATAATTATAATTAATTATATTCGTTTTCAATTGTCGATTCAAACTCAGTTTTGATCGCCATTATTTAAAATATTTATTTTAAATATTTAAAATCCATTATTTTAGCCAATTTAAATTTTTTAAATTGGTTCAGATTTTCTGGGTCATTACATCAGTCATGGGACTGGTGTGAGTAAAAACAGTTTGAACAAGTGAGCGATATCGCATAAGACCACGCCGTATAACGGAACAGGTTTTCCCTTATGAGAATCCAAAATATCTTTATATCAAAAACCTTTTGATAATATAATAATGTCTATCAACCACAATATAATAATCATCTAGCAGAAACGCTTTCATCTCACGTTCTACATATATAGTATACAATCAAAACCGCAAGCACGTATTGGGTAATGGATTTCCAACTATGAAAAGGTATGGAACCACCTTTCGCTAGTGTACCTCTAGAGAGGAATACACTGGGTTCAACAAGAACGTCTTGTAACCCGGCCACACATGACCGACCACTCATTTCGCTTGAGTGTATCGAATGTATATCACCAACGGTTGGGATCAGCAACCGTTTCCCGAATGGGACAACATCGACAATATATTTTTAGAAGTAAATGAAACTCTAGATCAGTTGATTATACACCTTAATAGGTGCGACCTACATAGCCATGCTGCCTCCCCGGTTTTTGTCATTTCCGGATGTAAGGCTAGAGGCCACGCTTATCTCTGACAGATCACACATTTATTCACTTTGAATGTCACATCGTCATACCTGCCAAATCACAAATTGATTTCCCCAAAAATACCGCGGGTATATGGCTAAGAGAAACGAATTCCTCCGCCACCAAACGTAAATACGTTTGAAGAGATCAACTTACATGATCTATTAAATATACACCGTCAGACATTCTTCCATACAGGTCGTCCTGGGACTGGACAAACCGAAGGCACTATTCAGTACAACCATCTTAGGCAATCCTTACCTAAGATTTATACAACATCCCTTGCACTTTACTCCGTCTTCAATTATCTTTGGCATATATGATTCGCAACGCTTATACCAATACGGAGTGGTTCTTCGGATAATAATCCAACCGCTCTCTCCATATTAACAACGTTAAAATGGTCAAAACCTTCGATAGTCGGTGAGCTTACTATCAAAGAAAAACACGTGTGCAAACAACGATATTTTTTTCTGATGGAAATTTTATGATCAATCATCATTTAACATTTAACCCCTTTTAATTAATTTAGTATTAATTTATTCCTTTCCTTATTTCCCACTTACATATATTTGCAAATTCTTATTTTCTAAGTTTAGAAAATATACGTTATTAATCACTGGAAAACATTTTCATATCTCTCCCATTTCTTGTTTTCTACTATTAGAAAACATTTTTTATTCTGATTTGGAAAACATTTCCAAAACTCCTTTATTGGATTTAAACAGATGTTTAAATAAAACATCGCTATGCCAACTCAAACCATTTACTAAATTCACTTAACCATCATTCACTATCAAACCTTACCATTCCTTAGTTAAGAAGGAAGTCAATCAAGTTGGGGTATAATTACCTCTCGGACCTTAACTGAACAACGTTTTAACTTCGAAATAGTCAATGTTTATCTTTTAAATCTTTAACAAACTTCCTTACGAAACTCACAGATTCTATTTACGAATCCCCTTCCTTTATAAAACATTAGTTATAACGATAACGTTAAAATCCCTACTTTCGACATTTCTAACTTCAAATATAACTCTTATTCCTTAATTTGAGTAAATGCTAAACACCTAATTTATAAATAAATAAATCTTGATTTAAACACCGGAAAGTATAAGTACTTTCCCGAATTTGATATAATTGAATTCGACGATTAACACTCTTCGAATAACTAATATTCGATTATCTTTCTTCGAGTAACTTATATTCGATTAACTCACTTCGAATAACTATATTCGACAATTCTCTCTTTTCGAATAACTAATATTCGATAATCCCTCTTTCTTTCGAATACACTATATTCGATTAACTCCTTTTCAAATGATCTACATTTGATTTAATTCTCTTTCGAATACTTATATTCGATTAACTTCTTTCGAATAAACTATATTCGATTAACTCCTTTCAACTCTGTTCGAATATACTAAATTCGATTAACTCCTTTCGAATAAATTATATTCGAATAACTAAATTCGATTAACTCCTTTCGAATAACTAAATTCGATTAACTCCTTTGGATTAACACATTTGGACTAACTCATTTTAATTAACTCATCTTAATTAACTCACCTTAACTAACTCGACTTATTTAACTCAACTTGATTAACTCTTATCGAATAACTAATATTCGATAATTCCTTTTGAATAACAAAATCTTCGATAATTCCTTTCGAATAACTAATATTCGATAATTCCTTTCGAATAATTAATATTCGATAACTCCTTTTAACTCGATTCGAATTACTAATATTCAATTACTCCTAATTCGACCAACTCTAATCGATTTATTCTAATTCGATTAACTCTATTTAATTACTCTATTGGTTAACTCTAACTCTAACTGGTTAACTTTTAACTCTAACTGGTTAACCCTAATTGATTAACTCTAACTGGTTAACTCTAACTGATCAACTCTAACTGGTCAACTCTAACTGGTCAACTCTAACTAGTCAACCCTATTTGATTAACCCTAACTGGTTAACTCTAACTCGTTTACTTTATTCGATTAACTCTTTTGAATTAACTCCTTTGATTAACTCATTTTCTATTTGTTTACTTAACAAATAACTATTCCCTTTACAATTCTATTTATTTAACAAATAAATATTTCTTTTATCCTTTCTATTTATTTAACAAATGTTTTCTTTTATATTTTTTTTCACAATTATTCCCTTTTCATTTGTTTTACAAATATTTTCCTTTATATTTGTTTTACAAATATTCTCCTTTATATTTGATTTCACAAATAATTTCCTTTATATTTGTTTTCACAAATATTTTCCTTTATATTTGTTATACAAATATTTCTTTTTGTAAACTCCCTTGATTTTATAAATATTCCTTTATATAAAATCCTTTGATTAATTAAAGGTTTCAATTTCAATATAACATTTGAAAATTTCCCTTTTCATTTTATTCCAGTATCTGTTATGGTATTTGACATACCATATATCACTGATCAGTATCACCCCAACACACACAATCAATAACAGATTGTATATCACATCACATATCACAATATATGGAACACAGTAAAAATAAATGTTGAGGAATCCTTTTGGATTCCTCTAACCGGTTTCCCTGCATCACGGATGTTAAACAACATAACTAACATCGATCCCATTTCAATATGAAATATTCTGCTAAACATAATCAATATTTGATTAACGATTTATATATATATATATGTATGTATCGTTATCTATAATTTCAACCAATACATAAGCAATTCAACCAAACAGTTAACACACAGCAATCAACAGATAAATTATCAGTTCTAAGCATATGTTATAAAAATATAACTGTTCAGAGTTGGTGAGTTTTACTCACATTGGACGATCATCGTTAATAACGATAACCATCGCTTGATTCAGACGGACAATTTATTTTTCTATAAATTGTAACGAGCTTCAATTCACTCTCAACCAGTTCCATTGTGAAGCTCTCGTCCATACGATCCCAATGGATTTGGTTTCGTCCAATCCTAATATCGTATGATAAAGTTATCATCGTTACAAGATTTAAATAATTTAACATAAACATAATTAAACTAATTACATACATATATTTTAATTACCATTTTAAATCTTGCTCAATCATGTTTGAAGCTGATGACCATTTCCTCATTACTTTCATACTTCTCTGTAAACGATCCTTCCACTCTCGGCTGTTCAACTCATTACCACAAACACAAATCTCCATTACCTTACCAACAAAAGTCCTTAAATCACGTTTTCCACCATCCTTAACCACTCCTTCACCTCAGTAAAACAAAACTAGCTTCACTTCTAATTAACACCACTAAACCCATCAACAATCCCTTCCAAACAAATTTGAACCTCTCCACATTTTACCTTTCATCTCCAGTATAAGATTTCAACCCCAAAACTATTACTTAATACTAAATTAATAGCTTAATTATACTTAACCGTAAACCAGAAAATTCACCTTCGTTAATTCTCCTTCCCTTCCAAATAACACAGACACGACTTCATTTACACTCCGATCACCGCTCCTTCCTGGAAAAACCAGGGACCACTGCGCTAAGTTCTCCGTCACCTTCTCCATCATCCTGTGTCCAACAAATCCAACTCGAGGTCATGCTGAACCTTGCGTTCTCCGACCAGTCGCGGCCTATACAGTAAAGTGATCGACACAAAAGTACACCAAAATCGTCGAAACTCCACTGACGAGCACGCCTTAACCTTTTCAACGCCACGCCCCCCTCTAACCGATCAAACTCCTTCCATTTCGACAGAAATTTGAAGCCCTAAATCTGTCGTGCCCAAAAACGATTACCATAGATCCAAACCACACCCAATACTTAGGGCATAGGAATGAACATCAGGTTATGATTAAAGATTTTTGTAGGAGTTCTATGAATTTATTTAAGGATCGAACTTTTGTTTTGCCGAGAGCAAAAAGCGACAGCACAGAATTTGACCAAGGAAAAATGAGTTTAGGGTTTAGAAGGAGTTGAGGTGTTTTTATATGATTTTTATAATATTTTTATGTTCAATATTATATTTATTTTTAAGTAACCGCTAAATGTATATGTTGTTAAAAATTCCTATGATCACATACGATTCCCAAAAATCACGAAAATTGGCATGCAGCTATACTTCAACATTACAAACCGAACAAAACTAGTTTCGTAGAATTCCAACTCTGTTTGCTCACACATCGTATTTTTAACCGTCAAATTATCGTCTGTTTTTCAGATTAAAATCCCATACAGCCACATACTGGCTCTAAAAATCACGGAAATTGTAATCTAACAATAATTTAATATTGCGGATCCAACAAAATTAGTTTCGTCGAATTCTGAGTTCGTTTGCAAAACTGGCTATTTTTAAAGCTCTAAATAACCCTTTTAAATATATAAATATATTTAAAAACAATTAAATTTAATATTTAAAAATAAATATTATCGTATATATTCACACAGAACATAATACAACTCTAAAATATTCCTATATGAATTTCTAACTTGATATTTCAAATCCCGATTAAATCGATATTCGATTTATAATGAAATTCCTTTTATATATATCGTTATAAATTATAAAGGAATTTCACGACTTTTCTGAAATTTGATTTGGACATAAATCAAAATCTACACGACGAAATCTCGAATTTTCTCTTCCACTAGAAAAATATACTTCACCAGCTCTGAACGTTTCTTGTTTCACAGAAATCCGATTTAAAACGAACCCTGTATATTCAGTTGAAGTTCAAATCGCCAAATAGCGAACTACCGCGCCATTTCGAGCTCGATTATAATTATAATATAATTATACGTTCAAACTGACGTTATTTAAATATATACATTATTCTAATTCAATTCTAAGCTGAATTAAATCATTAGGAAAACCCTAATTCACAGAATATTGTGAATTCCAATAATTCTAATTATTTCAGAATTAAATATATTATTCTATTATTTAAATTAATTAAATAATCCATATAATTTAATTTAATGACCATTTAATTCTCTGAATTACTATTTAAATAATTAAATAAATTAATTATTGTTCGTCAAAAATATGGGTCGTTACATTACCCCTCCCCATTTCCTCACAACACATCTCTTCCTCCGCCTAGGCTTGTCTCCTTTTTGAGAGACAAGGCCAAATTAAAATAAATTTTAGGGGGAATTTAGATTTCTACATTAGAATATTTTCTATTTTATTTTCTTCTATGGGGAGGTTCTATCAGATCCATGAGGGAAAGCTTTCTGGTAAGCTTTTTATGTTATTTTGATTTTTGATTAAAGTTTCAAGTAAATAGGAATAATAGTAGTTATAGTTATAGTTTTGTTTAATGTTCTTTTACTTACGGTTTATGTTCATTCATGTTTTCTGTAATTTCTTTCTATAAGTAGTTTTCTGCATTTTTTCGGTCTTTTTCTATAGTTTCTATTCATTTAATATTCCGTTTAATGTAAAACATATTCTCAGTCTTCTTTCCTCCGTTCGGATTTTTATAGTTTACTGTGGTTATGTCCAAATATGTCTAAAAGGCATATGTATACGAATGTTGTAGGCATAAACTGGTATGCCTAATTGCCTAAGATTAATTTTTTATCCTTTATTACGCGTGCGTTTGGGAAGTTTGATTTAATTGAGATAAGTGAATAGTTTAGGGCTAATTTAACAAATGTTGTAAAACTGCAATAAAAAAGGAAGTTGGACCGATAATATCAAAACTTGATTAAGTTTGTAAAATGACTGTGGTACAGGTTGTGATAGAAAAATGATTTATAATCCTTTATTTTCGTAAGTATGACAATTGGGAAATCACAATAAAATAACATTGCTTTTCTGCAAATATGATTATGACACAGAATGGTTGAAAGGTCGGTAGGCTTTAATATGAACACATTGACTTAAGAACGTGTCAAGTTATGAGCCTAAAATTCTATGGTGTCCTTGTGATTTGTTTTTAGGCTTTATGTCCTTGTGATTTGATGTTAGGCTTTAATATGAACATATTGACTTAAAATAGTGTTAAGTTGGAAGCTTAAAATTCTACGGTAGCCTTGTGATTAGGCATTAGGCTTTAATATGAACATATTGACTTAATAGGTATTAAGTTACAAGCCAAATAAAATTCTATGGTTGATCTTTGGGAGGCCAAATCAATATGTATTTAGGCCAAGTATTGACTGTCGGGGATCCGTACCATACGACATACCATTTTTTGTTATATACAGTCTCATATAGAAGTTGAGGTCATGCACCATGCTGTAGGAGTTTGTAAGATGGTCCAAATTAAGGTGGGCATGGGTGCGTGCCCGTGGTTCAATGTGGCTACATTGACCCGACTTGGGAAAATAAGACACGGTGACGCTTGTGATGAAGCTATGTCTTTTTACTTGTGGGTTGGTCCTGATAAACCCTAGGCCTATATTGGGCATATGTTATCAATTTATGGTTTTGATAACGATAGATTGGTAGTAAGAAGATTAACGTAAATTATAATATGTTCTGAATTAGTAGAAGTGCAAATAGTAAAAAATTATAATTTTGTTAAATGAGGATAGTCATCCTTACTTATAAACTTTTATGTCATCCTATATGTTCACTTTAGGTGTACACGGACACTTACCCGATCTGGCACTTGAAATTCTATTTTATCTGTTTCCCTTGCTTATCACTCATGCTAGTAATCATAACAGCTCACTAGACTTTATGTCTAACCCATTTTCCTTCCTACTTTCCTTTTTCTTCCCCCTTCCCCTCCCCAGGCATGTAGAGTGGAAGTGCATAATTGGATTGTCAGCAGTTTCTTGCTTAGAGGATTTTCTATTAGGAAGATGTATTGCTCTTTGTTATTTCTTTTCCACGATTTGGTTGTATCTATTGACTATAAGGAATGTTATTTATGTTCTCTAATGTTATTTTATGACTGAGATTTTATCCTCATGAGAAATGATATTTTGTGACAACTGATTTTTTTTTGAAATAAATGGTTTTGTCACTTATGTAAATTATCTTCTTCTTCCTCTGTGTTTTAATTTATTTATGTCTTATGATTCTTAGTCTCTGTGATGCATTTATGTCTTTATACCTATAATACTTTATATTTCTTAAGGGGATCCTACTTTGGGTAAGTTAAAGGGTCATGGGGTGTTTTATAAAGTAAGTTGGGTTGTCGACCGAGGTCTCAGTCGGGAAGGGTAGACAACTCTCCAATCGAATGCCTTTAAAGCCAAGAATAAAAAATATTTTTTGATTATTGAAACAGGTGAGGTAATCTCCTCCCAACCCTTCATATATGGTGTGACATTGATCTACCTACGGCCAACCTCGTTATAACAATAAGCCTTGAAGAGAAAAACTTTCTAGTGGTTCTTATTTGACTGGTCAGCTGAGGTCACTAAGGGAATGGGGGAACAACATTATCAATACAAAGACTTGAGGAGTAGACCTATAGCCCCAAGAGTGTGATTGCGCTATTTTTGATTATGGTGAAAAGATACATTCTTATAAAATCATGGGTTAATTGCCTGGTTAGATCATGCAATAAACAAAGCCATTCATCGGACATTTTTTGCTTCTAGAGAGGAAATATAGTGACTTTTTCTCCTAGAAAATTAATTGCTTCAACTATATCCTAGACCTAGAGCTTGGGATCGAATATAGGGACTGATTCCCTAGTAGAAATCCAGGTCCAATTAGTGATTGACGTTGATATTGAGGATTTATGAAGCCATCTTCGAACCCTTACACCACTACCTGTACATTTAAATACTTACATCATACTTAACCTTTTAAAATCGTTTCCATTTCTAATTGAGTCATTTATAATCATTGGCAGCGACATCAGGCCAAAAAATGGATTATATCATCCAAATCTAAAGAAACTTAGCCTTAAGATTCGTCCAACGATGTAAAGGCACTTGTTTTCTTATTAAACCAAGAAAAAATTAGGCTAAGAGACCTATAAGGCCGATGAGATTGCACATTACCCCCTTGCCATAGTTGTGGGTGGCTAGGAGCTTAAGAAGCGTCCATGGGAAAATTCCCACTCCCCTGGTGCCAAATAAGGGCCTTAGACTCCATCTTGGCACTCTAAATATCCTTATTTACTCGTTCTCGATTTGATTTTGAAGATTCTAAGCTATAAGAGAAATCGGACGAGAGAGGGACGACTGTGCCAACCCGCAGATTTCGAGAAAATATATGTAAATAATTTATCATTAATTAAGTATTGATCCAAAATATCACTTTTTGCATTCGATTAAATTTTGACTAGGGACCACTTCCAATGAGTTTAAAGTTGAATTTATGATTTTTAAAACTATAAACATCGATATGGTTGGAGTAAGTGAAAATCATGACTTTTTAGTTGGGCTTTGATTGGCTAAACTAGCAACTAACCCAATGAAGGCTGCCTACAAAGCCTCTACCTCCTTCAATGCCTTCATTACTTCTAATTTTATTTCTTAAGTAAATTCCTTAGCCCTAAAGAAAAGGGAAATTTAAATGCCTACGCCTAATCTCTAAGGAAATTGTATGTTTGCTTTGCTAATTCACGGGGAACTTAGGGAAGATCATCTCCCTCTTCCCCAAATTGGACCCCTTCAATTTTCGGGGATTTTTCCTAAATCTAACTCTTGGAATTACTATATATATATGTGTGTGTATGTGTGTGTGTGTGTAGGTTGAAGATTTGTGTAATAATTTTGAAGATAGTTGATTTGGGTAAGTATTGATTCATCTCTTTGCTTGCAACAATCAAAGGTGAATTTTTAGGGAATTCACATCTATGCCTCAAGTTATATGCTTGTCTAGTGTGTATTTGACACATTTGTATTGTGTGTGAATTGTGTGATTTGGATTGTTTGTGTGTGAACTTTCCATTTTATGTGTTTGAATTTCATTTCGATGATTTCTAGTGTAAATCTTTGTGTGCACTTGGGTTTGTGTTTTCGTATTGTTTGGGCGAGTTGTATAAGTTTCATTCCACTTGAATAATGATAAGAGTCTTCACAAATTTTTCCGAAATCGTTGAGTGTGCATTGCTTAAGTAAACCAATGCCCAAGTATAAATTCAGTCGACTAAATTAGTATATCAGTCGGTTGAACCTGATAATGTCTTGTGGGAATGTTTCTATCTGCAGGTCAGTCAATTGAATAGAGATGGTCAGTCAACTGAAATCCTTAGTTGATCTCTATTTGATTTCGGAGCAGTTTCAGTTGACTGAAATAATCCGCTTAGTCGATGTAATAACGAGCCAGTCGACTAAATGGAGTTATTCAGTCGACTGAATTGGTGTACATGCACTGTTTTAATTATCTGCTAAAGGCCAGTCGAATGACCCCTATGGTTTAGTCAGCTCAATCCTGCTGTTGGTCAGTGGAGACCATAGTCAACAATTTATGCCCATTCAGGCTTTTTTCCGACTGAGTTTCGGACTGCTTGGCCTTTCTATATAACTTTGCAATTTCTCTGATTTACAAATTCTACAATTTTATCTATTTTGAATGAATTTGTGATTGATACTCATGAGATTTGATTTACGTTATTAAAACATGAATTTTGACATCGATTGTTATTGCAATCGATATTTGATGAGATTTTCCACTTCAAACTATAAAGGGTTTTATGTTATTACTAGATACCAAACCTTGTACTAAAACGATTTCCAATCCTACTTCATTATACAAAGTTATTTTATAAACCGTCTTCCAATCTTCTAGTATATATTTGTAAAATTCCTTTCTCTCACTCGTATTAGATATCCAATTAAACGTCTTAGTAAAAACAAGGACTATGAACCCTTGCGTTTATTTGACGGTTAATACTTGGACTCGTTTGATTGAAAATTGTGGCAATGACCATGTTCTGTTTTTTAAAGGATTAGATATCTCGTTCATAACTATTCAAGTAGAGCGAGTGGTTATAGGACATGTAGCTTAACTCTTATAATTTCTAACTTGAAGTAATTTACACTACCTGGGATCAATTATGATCTTTTCATGATTTTATGCATTTTGATGATCTTCGGGTCTTCTTAAGGAACTCCAGTTCAATTCTAGTGGAGCTGCGACTCGCGATCTTCAAACCATCCAAGAAGCTTCAGCTCAACACTATAGGCTAGCCACCTAGACATAGCATCTCATTTCATATACATGTGTCGACGAGTCTACGGGCACCCATTTCGAGATAGGACTTATCCCCTCCCTTTGAGATTTCTGGATTTCTGATTGTTGATTTCTGGAATTAGCATTTATTGTTATTGTGTTATCAATTTATAAGTCAATTTGGTATGATTTATTATTTCCTATGGGTAGCTATATAATTTTGAATGAGATGTTCTTTTATAGCACTAATATAGATTTTTGAGATACAGTGTAGGCTTTTCCGAGCCTCACCCTTATGTATGACACTATTATTATTGTTTATAACTCTACATTTATTTATATCTCTTGTTTTATTCCAGTTTATGAGATAAATATAGCTAGACTAATCCGTTTATTTTTTATTTTATTATAAACAATACTCGTGTCAAACCGAAGTGTTGTAGGTGCTTCCACATAATTTCTAGCAGGATCCAATTCTCTACTTTTGGCTTACTACACTATAGTTGTAGTTTATAATGATACGTATATGAGATTGTGACTCTCAAGTATTCATATTCTTTTGGCTTATACCTATGTCTATTCTTTTGTAGTACAGTGGATCTTGTTTGATCATTACTTCGGCGTACACACTTATGTGGTGTACTCATATCTATTTCCACCTTAGTGATGTGAATATCTATGTCTGACTCTGATTATATTATTATGTATTTTATATTGATTCCGAATCAAATATCTTCGTTGTGTATAGAGCTGAACTTGAATTAGATGTGTCAGATTTCCTCATGAGATTTGAAAAGTAAGACCACCTTATCCGACATGTTTAACACTCATTCAAAGCTAATATATAGATGGTCACTCCTTAGCATCCTTATTCTTCGGGTTAGTTGACATCATTACCTATAACGACCTTAGCTAACGCGAGTATAAATGTGGGGAATTATACCGATGGTGTCTCTTTTCGAATCGATAAACAGTGGGAAATAAATAGAAGGGACCATCCTTAATACTGACCCTTCTAATCCTTTATGTGATGAGTTTTAGTAACCATACCAACCATAGACCTTGTGACGTGCATACTGAAATATACTCTCCCTCTTTCCTTTGTTGGAATTGTCTTCACTGGTCTAGATGGCATGAAGGCCTTGATGGAATTTTATGCTAAAATCCTTAGTGTGGGAGAACAAATCTGCAAGAAAAATCTCAATTAGAGTTTTAGGATATTTTACTTAAGAAATCAACCATAGGAAAAATAATTGGCTCACTAGAAGGTATTGGAGGCATTAGAGTAGTCCAAGGTCGAGAACGAAAATCATGTTAAAGAGATTAAGTGCTCGAGAGCCACACATGCTGAGGAACTGGAGCAGATCAAGAATAAATACTCCACCAACCTTAAGAATGCAAAGAAGGACTATAAAGAGTAGGCCATTTTCTATTTTAATGGTTATTAAAATATCAAGGATATTATAGAAAAAAAGTTGAAAGAGAACAAGGACATGGATGTAAGTGTTCGATCGATTATGTATGAGTCAATATTCAATTTATTTGTCCGAGGCTATTGACAAACAAGATTTTTCTTGGTTGAGATGACACTATTAAAAAGAAGAAGAAACTAGTAGACAGGAAAGTCGAGCTATCTTCTTTCTAAGATAAGGCCCAAACGACAACATTAAGTAAAGCTCCTAAACCCTCTAAGTTGGAAAAAAATATCCAAGGTAATTGTTACTAGATTAACAATTAGCTGGACCAAGAGTATGAGGTCTTGGAGGAAATATGTTACAGAATATTTATAGATAAGAGTCTATATTGGATGGAAGACTATCAGAATATTATGGGTACCAATAACAAAAAAATAGCATGCTTGGAAAAATTTGGCCAATGCACATGGGTCTTCCCTTTGATCTTAACATTTTGATTCCCACTTTTCTACTAATGGAGTGAAGGTCTTCCACTTAGGCAACACCAACCTAACCGATATTGAAAAACCTTGTAGGTACGAGGAAGAGATAAATAAGAAATCCACTGCATTCTATGAGCATACTACTTAAGGTGAAGCATCAAAACTAGTGACTTATGCATCCATGCATGATGTCCCAATAATAGTTTTTCATAGTTCTCTTGATCCATCTACTAGAGGCCAACCCTTGGACAAATCTTCTATTCACATCCCTGATCATCTTATCATGGCTCCTTCTAAGTTCGATGAGGGAGGTAGGATTTCTTTCAATTGCCCATAAGTGACCATCCAACATATTATCACTTTCTTGAATGAGCCAACATCTAATAATTTTCCTCAACCCTTATAAAAGAAACACATATGAAGATTTCTACTAGCAAGAGTCAATTCCAAACCTCATTCATCAGGGCCTTTAGGCTCATTCGATTCTCTTGTTAACAAAGCTTATGATGAGATGAGCGAAGCTTTTCCGGCTTTCGATGTTGATATTTTAAGTTCCTACAGTTCAACCAAGGATTTTAAAAAGGATGCAACCATCCATAAGAATACCATGTCATAGTTTCATGGCAATTTGGCGGGATTAAGATTGAAACTAATGATGATTTGAAAAATATGCACTAAAAGAAAGATGAGCTTGATGTTGTCGCTGCCAAAGGGAAAAGAGAAGAGTTAAAGGAGAATAATAAATTTATTAGCGTTTTAAGTGGAGCTAACACCGATAAAAAAAATTAAGAAGAGATTAATTTAGAAAACCTAAATGAAAAATGATTGGGAAAGCAATCAAATCGCAAACAGTATTTTATAATGGCTCGATGTTAACAAGCCTATGTCCACTTTACAAATTCAAGCTGTCACCCGGCATTTTGGCCCAGCTACCAGAAGCAGTCCATGCCCACAGAACTCGACCCATCAAGTGGTCAAACAGCCCAAAAGTATTGCTAAGACATCTATGAACAAACCCCGGACGGAGTCACGTAAGTATAGTCATCACAGTTCATTGAAACAACTCGAAAATAGCAAAGTACGTAGGGATTTGTAGCACCACTTTCAACACTCGTATCCGAAGCTTCTAGCCAAATTTCGTATTTCGGAGTAGCATCCTTGTTTCCATATCCCGAAGGCATTAACACGATTTCTTATCCTGGTCCCTTGACTCCCTATTTCATATCCATAACTCTTTCGCCTATTTCTTATCCCACTTGAGAAGAAGTCATATCACAATCTCCTAAGAAATCTAGAATTTCCGCAAGTACATAAGGATCAATGCAAATTTTTCATATCATGGGATACAAAATCAATTAAGAAAAGAAGAGTTCAATAGGTTCTAGGCAAGGTACAAGTAACTAAGTATCCTGGGATATGTACCGATCCCGGGCTATGAAAAATGTAGGAACATGCTCACTAACCTCCTCTTCTACCTGCTCTTACATGCTCCTTCTTACTATAAATACTCAACTTCAAATATAAGAAAAGGTTTGGATTTTTGCTCTTTTGACACTTTGGAATAAGATGTAAAACCTTGCACTCCATAGCCCACCTTTGCACTTCGAGAAGAAGAAGTTTGCCTCCTTCTTGAAGGCTTGGACTTTTGGACTACCATAGGCATCTCAAGAAGAAGAAGTTAGGCTTCATTTTGGACCTAATTGTACATACTTTACACCATTTCTATTGTAAACAAAAAGAATTATTATTCTCACCATTATATTTTGACTAAGAAGTGAATAATAAGAGCAAAACCTTAAAAATGGATGTAGATTCTCGCAGACTAAGCCACTATAAACACCGTATTGATTTAGTTTCCTGCATATTTTTTACTTTGGGCGTTCAGTTTTATTGTCTTGGAACTCGTTGAGTGTTGTTTCCAACTTTTGCGTATCAATATTCTAGTGCTTTCGTTGAGAAACTAAAAAATTCACCATTCCTAGCATTATTTTACCGAAACTTGGAAGCGCTACTTTGGTCTCCTTAGACATACCTACCAAGTTTACCGAAATGGTGAAGATAGGTGAAGTTGTTTCAGTTAGGACTTTGACTGTTGAGCAGGAAAATTCTCCTCAATGCAATTTTGGAAGGTCCAACTACCATGGATTTGGTCACTTCCTCTAACCCGGAAGCTCCAGTCACATGATCTCAATTCTTCAAAATGACCAAAGAGTTGGAGGAAACTCAACGACCAAATTAATAAGAATATTAATTTGATGCAATGGCTGCAATAGAGTACCCATAGGGATATCACGCGCCTTCAAGCCAATAGGGCTACTCAGCCTTCTCAGTAGATTTCAGAAAGCTCTTCTTCCAATACTTACCATAGAAACCGTAGCCAAAGAAGAAGTATTAATGGTAATGGTGCTATGCTTATTAACAAAGAGGGATCTTGTCGTTTCGACCGCTCTTGGCTGGGGCCTAGTCTTGATCCTGGAACTAGTGCCCAACCCTCAATAAGGCAACCTCCGCCTGCCATCGTTCAGAACTTGTTGCTAACTCATCCAATCGCAAATCAGGCTCAAGTTCCTTCTGATTAACCATCGCAAAATCAGAGAGTCAAAGTTAATGACTTACCATCGGATAATGTTGATGTTCATTCGAGAAGGCACCCTAGGGTATGCACTCCTGGGGTAGACCCCGACCGTTGGAATCTAGCAAGGTCCAACCTGTGATTCTCGCTAACATGGTCCATAGGATCAAGAGGGAATCAATGGTGCATGTCAACGGAGTTTGGGAAACAAGTACGAGGCATAACCCCTTCACTCCTCCTTCCCTCAACGTTGAATGACAGAGACGCTTTAACATCCCACAACTAACGGCTTACTCAGGGAAGACCGATTCTTGAAAATTTTAAATCGTTATGAGTGGAACATGTACTCTAGCCACGCCACTAACGCGGTAAAGTGCAAGTAATTTCCCGTCTTCGTTGAAGGTGTGGCTCTGCTTTGGTTCTCTAGACATCTGCCGAGAACCATATCGACTTTCGATAAGCTTGCTGTCAAAATGGTGAAGCAGTTCTGGATGCATGTCACTAGACCTAAAGACATCTTGTCCATCTCTTACATATACCAAGGCACCAGGGAATCTCCTAAGAGCTACCTCAAATGATTCAGTAACGCCTTGGGTGAAATCGATGACCTCGAGCGCTGCACAACTTTGTTCAGCTTGCCATGTGAGTGGTACCTGATTTCGAATTTGCGGCTTGGATCGATAGAAATTACCTAAATCTCTGGAAATTTTCTACGAGAAGGCAAATCAGTCCTTATGCTTGAAAGTAAAACGCAGGAATTGGGCCGCTCGAGCTGGCAACAACCCGCACATGGCCTATGCTTAAGACATCGTCAAAGCTAAACAAGTTGGAGAATGTTGTGACAAGGGTAAAGGTATCTCTCAGTTCAAGCCTAGGCCAAACAATGGCAAATTAGGGAGCCAAAACGATCAACGAAAGGATTCTAAGATGCATGGTCATTTCCTCACTTACAAGGTCTACACTTCGCTGAATACTCGGTTGGAGATAATTTATCTAGAGACCCGTAACACGATGTAGTATAAGAAGCCGACTGAAAAAGAATCTAATACCATAGAGAAAAACTCTGGCAAATACTGTAGATTCCATGACATGTTTGTTCGTAACACAAATAACTGCCAACACCTCTGGGATGCTATTGAGAAGCTCATTTGAGAGAAATACCATGAGAAATGCATCCAAAATCCTTCTCCCAAGGAAGCATCATGGGCTATTCAACGCCCGCACCTTCTTAGAACCAAGTGGTACCTAGGTCGTCTAATCCAAGACCCCCTCAAAGTGTATTGCATTTAGAGCTATTTGATGTGGGCCTCACCCTAAAAATGACATCTTTCGACGTATGGAAGGATATGCCAACTCCATCAAGCACGCGGACTAGGAAGCGTGCTCCACTGCCATAGACAAACCAGTCCCGGCAAGGCTATAGAACACTATAAGGGATGACATAGTCTTCCAAGAGAAGGATGCAAAGGAAATCGATATTCCTACCACTGGTTTGCTCGTCACCACCATCTACATAGGTCCGGCCTATGTTAAGAAAGTACTTGTCGACTTGTGGCATTACATGAACATCATCTTCAAATAGGTCTATGATCTAATGAATCTTGAGGGTAGAGATCTAAAGCCGTGCAAAGCTACTGTTCATGGATTCAATTGTGCTTCCACCCGACCTGTCAGTTTTGTGGAGCTTTCGGTACAACTATTAGATGGGGATCGAAGTTGTAACAACCCTGAAATTTGGGGTCAATTTAAAATTTTCATTTAGGGGTGTTTAAAAATTTAAAATAAATTATTTCAAATAAAAATGAATGGGAATTTGTTTGAGCAAAGTTAATGCAAAGTTAAGCCAAAAACAAATTGCATAGAGAATTAGAAATAGGAAGGTAGTTTGAAAAGTCAAACTTGAACTTTGACCTACTGCACAGGATGCAGGATAAACCGGATTTTGGTGAAACGAAAATTGTCTAAATCTGTTAATGAGTACCTTTTTAACGAATCCGAAAAATCGAAGTTTCATAGCGGAAGTCAAAAGTTATGGCCAAATGAATTTTCAGAAAGGTCGCTATAGAAATATATCGCCCTTGAAAATTGACATTTTGCATACGACCTCGGAATTCAACGAAACCACTTTTGTTGGGTCCGGAATGTAAAACTACTGCTAGGTTTCATATTTCATGATTTTTGAAGCTGGCATGTAAGCATGGCAAAAGAATTTGTGTTTTGTCAGTTTCGGTCAAAATTAATTGACTGAAAAATAGTCATTTTTCAAATAGTCTCAGAATGAGGTGAAATAAATTTTGTTAGGACCGTATGGACATAAGAAAGCCAAAAATAATTTTTCTGGAATTTTCTGAGCTAGTATGTGGCCCTGGTGGAATTAACAAGTACGTTCGAATTTAAATTAAATGATTTATTTTAAAAATAAAAGAAACATGACTGTAACTTCAGAATTAGACCTTGGCAGTAGCGTCATCGCGTTCAAAAGACGTCAAAACATTAAGTTTGACAGTCGTTGAGCTTCGTTTGGAGGTCGTACGAGAAAACACTAATTTCTATAATTAAATAAATAAATAAATAAATAAATAAATACTAGTATAAATACGGTATGCTACAGGGCCATCGTCTTCTTCATTTTGTTACAGCCGCATGAACCCATATTAGCTCGAATCTTTGAGCTCAAATTTCTCCCTCGTCTCTCAGTGAAAATCTTCGTACCAATACCCGTTTCGAAGCTCTTCGCGAGCTCTTCGATTTGGTACCTGAACCATCACCTCCCGTCGCCTGTCGCGCCCGCCCCGAGGCCGAGAACAGCCGCCGTCGCGCCCCCCCGGGCCCCACCAGGCGCCGCCGAGCCCATCCCCCCTCTGGCCGAACAAAGGCCTCTCTTCCCCGGTCCTTCTCCAACAAACGGTGTCCGAAACCATCGACCACAGATCGAGAAAACTGGAATTGAAATTTTGAACAAATTGGGTTTCTAAGGTAAAATCTATTTTCAGTTTTGCGACGCTTATTTCTGTCGCTGTGCAAGTTGTTAAAAGCCTGAGTTTGATTTTTGCATATGAATTTGTATTCGAATCGTTCCAGATCTGAAATTGTCTTGAATTGGAACACCGAACCTAAATCTTCTTCTCTGACCAAACACTGTGAGAATTTTATTTTTCTTTTAATTTAATTTATTTAATTATTATCTCTACGATTATTAACAGTAGAACCAATACGACATGACATTTAAACGTAGATCTAAACCGTTCATAACTTATGATGTGGAATCAGAATTACCTATAATGCTATGTGATTAGATCTGAAATTTTGAGGTTTAAACCTGAATTAATAATTAGTTATAATTAATTATGGTTATTTTTTTAATCACGCTATGTTGATTTTACATATGTCAAGTTAAAACATTCCCTTGTCGTTAGTCATTGGATTTGGACTTGTTGTCATGTTTGGATGTTGCTATTATGTGATGTGATGAAAATTTACTGTTTATGGGATGCAAATAAAATAAGAATTTACATCGTATGGGAAATTAACATTTTTAATGTTAATATAAAAGAAAATTTAACCGTAGGATGTATTAACATATTTTTAATGTTAATATAAAAGAAAATTTAACCGTAGGATGTATTAACATATTTTTAATGTTAATTTAAAAGAAATTTTAACGTAGGATGAAATTAACATTTTTAATGTTAATATTAAGAAAAATTTAACCGTAGGATGTATTAACATATTTTTAATGTTAATATAAAAGAAAATTTAACCGTAGGATGAGTTTATACTATTTTTAACGTAAATAAAATAGTGAACTTAACAGTAGGAAGCCTACATTATTTTTAATGTAAATAAAATATAGTATTTACGCCATAGGATTAATTTACATTATTTCTAATGTTAATATTAGAGAATTTACACCGTATAAGAAAAATTACATCTTTCTTTGTAATTAAATGGTAAATTTCAGTGTATGACAAGATTTACATTTTTATTTGTAAATATAAAGTAGGAATACAATGTATGACAAGATTTACATTTTTATTTGTAAATATAAAGTAGGAATTCAGTGTATGACAAGATTTACATTTTTATTTGTAAATATAAAGTAGGAATTCAGTGTATGACAAGAATTACATTTTTATTTGTAAATATAAAGTAGGAATTCAGTGTATGACAAGGTTTACATTTTTATTTGTAAATATAAAGTAGGAATTCAGTGTATGACAAGATTTACATTTTTTTTTGTAAATATAAAGTAGGAATTCAGTGTATGACAAGATTTACATTTTTTTTTTGTAAATATAAAGTAGGAATTCAATGTATGACAAGATTTACATTTTTATTTGTAAATATAAAGTAGGAATTTACGGTGTATTAAAATTGTACATTTTTCATATGTAATGTAAAAGTAGGAAAAGTTCTACATTATTTTTAATGTAGACATAATAGAAAATTTCACCATGGTAAGTTTACCTTATATTTTTTTTATGTAAACACAAAAGTAATTTTCATCATAGGGAAATGTACATTTTATTTAGTGTAATGTTATAGTAATTTTGACCGTAGTAAAATTTACATTTTATGTGATGTAAATAGTATAGTAATCTTAATCAGAAGGAAATGTACATTTTATTTAATGTAGATATTATAGTAATTTCACCGTATGACAATTAACATTATTTTTAAGGTTAATAATATTTAAGAGAATTGACCGTAGGAATGTTACATTATTTTATAATGTAAATTAAAAGCAGAATTGCACCGTAGGATGAGAATAACATTGTTTTTAATGTTAATATTAAAAAGAGTGTAACCATAGGATTAATATACATTATTTTTAATGTAGATAAAAAGAAGATTAATCGTAGGATGAGTTACATTATTTTTAATGTAAATCAAAATGTAATTTAACCGTAGGAGTTAACATTTATTTTAAATGTTAATATTAAAAAGAATTTGCATCGTATGAAGTTAACATTATTTTTGATTTAAATATATAAGAATGCGACATGTAAATGCAAGCTTACATTCTATTCAATGTAAATAAATAAGAACGTGATATGTAATGAAAGAATACGTTTTTATTTAATATAAATAAAAATAGGATTCTGAGAATGCGTCGTTAAATAAGGAGTTTAATTAATTTTAAATAATTAGAACAAGAATTAGCCGTTATAAAATAATATAACGACATGAAATAGTTTTCCAAAACTATAAGTATGCGAGGTTGTTTGGGAAGTCCGAGTTACTCTCATCCCAAATTAAACCAAACGACGCCAGAGAATTGAAGTATGAGACGACGTATGAAGACCGTAAATCTTCCCTCGAATGGACAGCGATCGAGATCCTGAATTGACTTGCTCCCAATTCAAGGGTAAAGGTCATTGGCCAGACGTACGTGTTGATTTCACGGCTTTGACTTTCGCTCAGACCCAGAGCATAAGTATAAATGGATTGTGTGTCCGACATCGTACCCCGTTGAATATCATGTTGTTGATTTTCTGTTAATGTATGAATGTTGGTGGTAGAGGATTTATTCTCTACTTAACACCCGTTTATATATTGACGGACGATCGACGACACGGTATGGGTTGACAGTGTGGCATACTAAGATGCAATGATCAAGGTTTCTTGTTGAAAAGCAGAACCTTGTGGTGACGATCAAAGCACCGCTTGATAATAAGCAGAGCTTTGTGTATTACGTAACTTCACGAGCCTCACAAACTGGTAGAGTCTAAAACGGGAGAAGGGAACGCAGGGAGAACATCACGTTTCTTTCTAGCTAGAAGTGGTGTTTGGGTTTGACACAGCCTGACATTTTACTTATGTGGATGATGGAATGAGGCGCCTCGGATAGGTCCTATAGGATCGGGAAACGTGTGTTCAGGTATAACTAATCCGCTAAGCTGTATTTGCGGACCGACCCTGCAGCTATCCAAGGGTTCTCCACGGGGAATCCTGAGACACTAGCTAGAGTGCTCGAATCGGTAAGGAGCTCCTCTCTAGCCTTGACTCATGATGGAAACCAAAAATCCAAATACGAACCGACGAATTTGATTGTATTACTAGTACGGAGGCATAATATATGGGTACCTATGCTTCCTAGGATTGATACATTTATGATTGAAACATTTTCATATACATTAATGGTAATATTAGATTCGTATTTGCCGTATTTAGCATGTTTAATCATCATAAGGTAAAACCCTATCCTCTGGTGTGCGTTGCATTGTGTGATGGGACTTGGGTCTTATGGTGATTCCATTTTTCCAAAGACATTGCGTTGTTTACGATGTATTTAATTATCTGTTATGACACTTTTAATTTTGCACGACAATCCATTAGAGTAAACCCGTTCCGCGTTAGCGGCGTGGTCTTTGGATTTGCCTTATTAATACTAGTTAAGTTAGTTAAGAATTCTCACACCAGTCCCACGACTGACCCATAGTTTGTTTCACCTTTTTGCAAACTTGGGTGCCCTCCTTTCTACACGGGCAGCCAAGTAACAGGTTTTCTTTTGCTTGGAGTCTTTTCTTTGGAGCTGCTCATCATTTTCCTTGGACCAGCTTTTGACGTAGAGGTGGTAACTTGGAGCTTCGAAGACTTTCTATCATTTGCTTTTATCGCATTTTCTTTTTCTTTCCAGACATTAGACTTATTTCCATTTCATGTCATTTATATTGGAATTGGAATTTATGTCATTTTTTTTTGCAAACTTGATGTAGTAACTTAGAATTCTGTGACTGTGGATTTTCTATTGTTGATGACATTATATTTCCGCTGCTATGATGTTGTTACTATAGGGATTTCCTTTACTATGTTGTTTCTGTGACTTGTTATATTATATTTATGTTGTATTCCAAATGATCACTCCTACTTTCATACCGTGGAAGTTTGGGGTTATCACAGTTGGTATCAGAGCTTTGGTTTACAAAGCGGAATATAACATAATTATAATAATTCGTTTACGTAGAATCACTATATTCTATGGCGAACATTTCATGAGATACATAATAGTCAGTCATTCTATCATAATCTTTTATCCATCCTTCTATCTTCATCATTTCTCAAAATCATCATTAAAGTTGTTCTGACTCTTTCTTTGATCATACAGAAACAACTAGAAAATGAGTTCCGCTGCTGCTAGAGCTGCTAGGGCTAGGAGAAGGCAAAATACCACCGTGACTGAGGAGCCCACTGTCCAACAACAACCACCACCACCGCCTTAGCCCTTTGATTTGGATAAGGTGGCGAAGAAGTTAAAAAACTTAGGAGGAGTGCCATTCAAAGCTACAGAAACTGTGACACAGGCTCAAGCTTGGCTGAGAAACTGCGAAAAGATTTTTGAAGGATTGGAGCTGCCGGATCAGAGGAAAAGATTCATGGCTTCATGGCTACTACAGGAAGAAGCTCAAAACTGGTGGGACGTAGTCACGATTGGAGGGATTGCTGATGATATGTCTTGGACAAGGTTTAAGGAGCTTTTCAACGACATATACATTCCGAGGCAGGAGGTAGGAAGACTGCATGACGAGTTCGCCAATCTGAAGCAAGGCGACAAGACCATCTCAGAGTATGTTCGAAGGTTTGAATATCTCTCCCGTTATGCCCATGAACTGATTCAGGATGACTTTCAGAAGAACAAAAGGTTCATAAATGGGCTTGCGAGGAAATATATTGACAGAGTCACGACCCACATCGATCTTTCTTTCAATAAGCTGGTGGAGTTTGCTTGTCGATATGAGGAGAACGATAGGAAGGTTTCTCAACAGGATAGAGAGAGAAGCTTGTCTAACAACAAAAGGAAGCAGCCAGAGAAGAAGACTGAAGGGAGCACTTCTGGGCCCGCTAAGAAGTGGGATAAGTCAAAGGTGCAATGCTTTAACTGCCAGCAATTTGGACATTATAGCTCGGAATGCAAGAACCCAAAGAAGGCTAGGAGTGATGACACCAAAGACTGCTATAACTGTCACAAGAAGGGTCACATCAAGGCTAACTGCCCACTGTTGAAAGGAGCTCAGATTGCACATGTGTATGACGGGGCAAGTGCACCATCTTCCTCCGCACCTACTGAGGGAGGTAAGCCTGATGTTTTAGACGGTATCATTTCTATTAAAAATATTCCTGTCACTGCTTTGTTTGATACGGGTGCATCAAGAAGTTTTGTCTCTAGCAACACGGTTAAGAAGTTAAAATTAAAACAAAGAAGTCTAAAGGAACCAATTAATGTTCATAATCCTGTTGGAGGTTCTATCGCTCTTGATTCATACTGTCGAGTACCTATTTCTTTCTCTTACTTTCATTTCCCATTTAACTTGACCATTATGAATTTTTCTGAGTTTGATATCATCCTTGGTCTTGATTGGCTAACAAAATATGACGTTGAAATGCTATGCTCAGAAAGAATAGTAAAGGTGAAAACAGGGCTTGGAAATACTGTTACTATACCTTGCCATGGCTCGAAATCTGATAGAAAGGAATTTTGGTCTTCCCTCGAGATCACTCCTATTTCTCTAGAGAATATTCCCATGGTCAAAAATTACGCTGATGTATTTGAAGAAGTAGACAGCTTACCGCCGCAAAGGGAAATCGATTTCAGAATTGATCTTGTTCCGAATGCAAGACCTGTAGTCCATGCTATCCGAAGGATGACCCCTAAAGAAAAAGAAGAGTTGCAAGCCCAAACTAAGCAGCTCTTATGGAAGGGACTAATCCAGCCTAGTTTTTCCGAATGGGGTGCAGCTGTGGTGTTTGTCCCCAAATCTGACGGTACTCTAAGGCTCTGCGTGGATTACCGCGACCTAAATAAACAAACATTGAAGAACAAATACCCCTTGCCTCACATAGATGATTTGATGGATCAATTAAATGGGGCCAAGGTGTTTTCGAAGATGGACTTAGCCACAGGTTTTCATCAACTCCGCATAGCTGAAGAATGCATTCCTTTGACCGCTTTCAGAGGTCCTGACACATTCTACGAATGGTTGTGATGCCGTTCGGGCTGTGCAATGCTCCAGCCTACTTTGTTGACTTGATGAATAGGGTCTTCCGCGAGGTCCTAAATAAATTTGTCCTAGTCTTCATTGATGATATCCTTATCTATTCTAAAACTAAGGAGGAGCACGAAGGGCATTTAAGAGAAGTGTTGGAGATTCTGCGAAGAAATATTTTAAAAGCAAAATTTTCAAAATGCACATTTTGGCAAGAAGAGGTAAAATTCTTGGGCCGTGTGGTGTCAAAAGAAGGAATTGCAGTTGACCCAAGTAAAATTTCCGCCATTCGAGATTGGAAGCAGCCCCGTACACCCACCGAAGTAAGAAGCTTCCTAGGTTTGGCTAGATATTACAGAAAATTTGTCAAAAACTTTTCCAAGCTGTCTGGCCCATTAACAAAGCTCACTAAAAAGCACACCAAGTTCAATTGGACATCGGAGTGCGAGGAGGCTTTCCAAAAGCTGAAAGTGAGTTTGACCACTGCTCCCGTCCTAACCATCATCGATGGCAACCAAGATTTAAAAGTCTACACCGACGCTTCTCAAGCTGGTGGCCTTGGAGCAATACTGATGCAAAGGGGCAAGGTCGTTGCATACGCGAGCCGTCAATTAAAGCCACATGAGAAGAATTATCGTGTGCATGACTTAGAGTTATTGGCTGTTGTTTTTGCTTTGAAAATCTGGAGACATTATCTTTTGGGCGAAAAATTTGAATTGTTTACAGACCATCAATCTTTGAAATATCTCTTCGACCAAAAAGATTTGAATTTAAGGCAGCAACGGTGGCTAGAATTTCTTGCGGCATATGATCTCGACATCTTATATACGCCGGGGAAAGCCAATGTTGTGGCAGACACACTCAGTAGAAAGGCTGACATGGTCGCGAGCCTCATCATTACTCCTTCTTTGATGGATAAAATTGCCTCTCTCCAGAAAAGCGATGCTTTTATTTGAAAGATGATTGAAAGAATTCAAAGAGGTGAAAGCACGGACTTTCAAATAGATGGCAAAGGAGTTCTTAGATTGCACGGGCGGATTTGTGTTCCAAGTATCCCCGAGCTCATAAGAGAAGTTTTGAATGAAGGTCACAAATCAAAGCTTAGCATCCATCCAGGCGTGAGCAAGATGTATCGAGATCTTAGGCGCACGTTTTGGTGGAAAGCTATGAAGAGGGATATACCTATTTATGTGAGTAGATGTCCTACGTGCCAGCGAGTAAAGAGCGATCAACAAAAGCCTGCCGGATTGTTGCAACCATTGCCGGTTCCAGAAGGGAAGTGAGACCAAGTCTCCATGGATTTTATAGATGGTTTACCCCGTACTAGGAAAGGGAATGACAGCATATGGGTGATCGTGGATCGTTTCATCAAGACCACTCATTTCATACCTGTCAAGTCCACTAGAACTGCTCAAAGTCTGGCACAAATTTATTGCAAAGAAATCGTCAGGCTACATGGGTAATAAAACTAAAACTCTCCTTTTCATCATTTTCTAAATGAAAATTTTCATGTTCTAATTGAAGAAAATCTTTCGTGATAAACAGAGTTCGTAGCTGTATTGTTAGTGACCGTGATCCTATCTTCACTAGCAATTTTTGGGAAGCATTCCAAAATGAGTTGGGAACGAAGTTAAACCTTAGTACCGATTACCACCCTCAGACGGACGGCCAGACTGAGCGAGTGAATCGCATTCTTGAAGATCTATTACGAGCTTGTATACTCGATTTTGGAGGGTCTTGGGAAGATCACTTGCATTTAGTTGAATTATCGTACAACAATAGTTATCAAGCAAGTTTGTAAATGGCTCCATTTGAAGCCTTATATGGTAGGCCATGTAGATCGCCAGCATGTTGGGTTGAAAAAGGAAATCGGCTTGTGTTGGGTCCTGACATGATCCGAGAAGCTTCGGACAAAGTTGACTTTATTAAGAAGCGTCTATTGGCGGCCCAAAGTAGACAGAAAAGTTACGCAGATGTAAGAAGGCGAGAGCTAGCTTTTGATGTAGGTGACTATGTCTATCTGAAAGTTGCTCCAATGCGAGGTGTTATCCGTTTTGGAAAAACAGGGAAACTAGCACCCAGATTCATAGGCCCTTTCCTTATTCTTGAAAAGATTGGCACCCTAGCTTACAGAATTCAGATGCCCGACTGGTTGCCTGGAGTGCATGATGTATTCCATGTATCTCAACTTCAGAGGCATGTCCATGATCCGGATCTGGTTATGGAGGAAGCTGCACAGCAAGATTTGGAAATTACCCCAAGCCTAGCTGTGAGAAGAGAGCCACTGAAAATTATTGGCAAAGAAACTAGGGTGTTGAGGAATAAAAGAATCAACCTAGTCAAGGTGCAGTGGAGTGGGGACCCTAGAGACTGCACTTGGGAAACGGAAGAGAGCATCAAACAGGCCTATCCCAACTGCAAAGTGGATACCTCCGATTAGGTTTTGTTTTGAGGTACGTTTAATATTTTCAGTATTTCCTGTGTTGTTTCCTACTCTTCTATTTTTTTTCCTTCTTCCTTTTCGAGGACGAAAAGTTCTTAAGGAGGGGAGATTGTAACAACCGTGAAATTTGGGGTCAATTTAAAATTTTCATTTAGGGGTGTTTAAAAATTTAAAATAAATTATTTCAAATAAAAATGAATGGAAATTTGTTTGAGCAAAGTTAATGCAAAGTTAAGCCAAAAACAAATTGCATAGAGAATTAGAAATAGGAAGGTAGTTTGAAAAGTCAAACTTGAACTTTGACCTACTGCACAGGATGCAGGATAAACCGGATTTTGGTGAAATGAAAAATTTCTAAATCTGTTAATGAGTACCTTTTTAACGAATCCGAAAAATCGAAGTTTCATAGCGGAAGTCAAAAGTTATGGCCAAATGAATTTTCAGAAATGTCGCTATAGAAATATATCTCCCTTGAAAATTGACATTTTGCATACGACCTCGGAATTCAACGAAACCACTTTTGTTGGGTCCGGAATGTAAAACTATTGCTAGGTTTCAAATTTCATGATTTTTGAAGCTAGCATGTAAGCGTGGCAAAAGAATTTGTGTTTTGTCAGTTTCGGTCAAAATTAATTGACTGAAAAATAGTCATTTTTCAAATAGTCTCAGAATGAGGTGAAATAAATTTTGTTAGGACCGTATGGACATAAGAAAGCCAAAAATAATATTTCTGGATTTTTCTGAGCTAGTATGTGGCCCTGGTGGAATTAACAAGTACGTTCGAATTTAAATTAAATGATTTATTTTAAAAATAAAAGAAACATGACTGTAACTTCAGAATTAGACCTTGGCAGTAGCGTCATCGCGTTCAGAAGACGTCAAAACATTAAGTCTGACAGTCGTTGAGCTTCGTTTGGAGGTCGTACGAGAAAACACTAATTTCTATAATTAATTAATTAATTAGATAAAAAAATATAACCCTAAATACTAGTATAAATACGGTATGCTACAGGGCCATCGTCTTCTTCATTTTGTTACAGCCGCAAGAACCCATATTAGCTCGAATCTTTGAGCTCAAATTTCTCCCTCATCTCTCAGTGAAAATCTTCGTACCAATACCCGTTTTGAAGCTCTTCGCGAGCTCTTCGATTTGGTACCTGAACCATCACCTCCCGTCGCCTGTCACGCCCGCCCCGAGGCCGAGAACAGCCGCCGTCGCGCCCCCCTCGTCCCCACCAGGTGTCGCCGAGCCCATCCCCCCTCTGGCCGAACAAAGGCCTCTCTTCCCCGGTCCTTCTCCAACAAACGGTGTCCGAAACCATTGACCACAGATCGAGAAAACTGGAATTGAAATTTTGAACAAATTGGGTTTCTAAGGTAAAATCTATTTTCAGTTTTGCGACGCTTATTTCTGTTGCTGTGCAAGTTGTTAAAAGCCTGAGTTTGATTTTTGCATATGAATTTGTATTCGAATCGTTCCAGATCTGAAATTGTCTTGAATTGGAACACCGAACCTGAATCTTCTTCTCTGACCAAACACTATGAGAATTTTATTTTTCTTTTAATATATTTTATTTAATTATTATCTCTATGATTATTAACAGTAGAACCAATACGACATGACATTTAAACATAGATCTAAACCGTTCATAACTTATGATGTGGAATCAGAATTGCCTATAATGCTATGTGATTAGATCTGAAATTTTGAGGTTTAAACCTGAATTAATAATTAATTATAATTAATTATGGTTATTTGTTTAATCACGCTATGTTGATTTTACATATGTCAAGTTAAAACATTACCTTGTCGTTAGTCATTGGATTTGGACTTGTTGTCATGTTTGGATGTTGCTATTATGTGATGTGATGAAAATTTACTGTTTATGGGATGCAAATAAAATAAGAATTTACATCGTATGGGAAATTAACATTTTTAATGTTAATATAAAGAAAATTTAACCGTAGGATGTATTAACATATTTTTAATGTTAATATAAAAGAAAATTTAACCGTAGGATGTATTAACATATTTTTAATGTTAATTTAAAAGAAATTTTAACGTAGGATGAAATTAATATTTTTAATGTTAATATTAAGAAAAATTTAACCATAGGATGTATTAACATATTTTTAATGTTAATATAAAAGAAAATTTAACCGTAGGATGAGTTTATACTATTTTTAACGTAAATAAAATAGTGAACTTAACAGTAGGAAGCCTACATTATTTTTAATGTAAATAAAATATAGTATTTACACCATAGGATTAATTTACATTATTTCTAATGTTAATATTAAAGAATTTACACCGTATAAGAAAAATTACATCTTTCTTTGTAATTAAATGGTAAATTTCAGTGTATGACAAGATTTACATTTTTATTTATAAATATAAAGTAGGAATACAGTGTATGACAAGATTTACATTTTTATTTGTAAATATAAAGTAGGAATTCAGTGTATGACAAGATTTACATTTTTATTTGTAAATATAAAGTAGGAATTTAGTGTATGACAAGATTTACATTTTTATTTGTAAATATAAAGTAGGAGTTCAGTGTATGACAAGATTTACATTTTTATTTGTAAATATAAAGTAGAAATTTAATGTATGACAAGATTTACATTTTTATTTGTAAATATAAAGTAGGAATTTATGGTGTATTAAAATTGTACATTTTTCATATGTAATGTAAAAGTAGGAAAAGTTCTACATTATTTTTAATGTAGACATAATAGAAATTTTCACCATGGTAAGTTTACCTTATATTTTTTTTATGTAAACACAAAAGGAATTTTCATCATAGGGAAATGTACATTTTATTTAGTGTAATGTTATAGTAATTTTGACCGTAGTAAAATTTACATTTTATGTGATGTAAATAGTGTAGTAATCTTCATCAGAAGGAAATGTACATTTTATTTAATGTAGATATTATAGTAATTTCACCGTATGACAATTAACATTATTTTTAAGGTTAATAATATTTAAGAGAATTGACCGTAGGAATGTTACATTATTTTATAATGTAAATTAAAAGCAGAATTGCACCGTAGGATGAGAATAACATTGTTTTTAATGTTAATATTAAAAAGAGTGTAACCATAGGATTAATATACATTATTTTTAATGTAGATAAAAAGAAGATTAATCGTAGGATGAGTTACATTATTTTTAATGTAAATCAAAATGTAATTTAACCGTAGGAGTTAACATTTATTTTAAATGTTAATATTAAAAAGAATTTGCATCGTATGAAGTTAACATTATTTTTGATTTAAATATATAAGAATGCGACATGTAAATGCAAGCTTACATTCTATTCAATGTAAATAAATAAGAACGTGATATGTAATGAAAGAATACGTTTTTATTTAATATAAATAAAAATAGGATTCTGAGAATGCGTCGTTAAATAAGGAGTTTAATTAATTTTAAATAATTAGAACAAGAATTAGCCGTTATAAAATAATATAACGACATGAAATAGTTTTCCAAAACTATAAGTATGCGAGGTTGTTTGGGAAGTCCGAGTTACTCTCATCCCAAATTAAACCAAACGACACCAGAGAATTGAAGTATGAGACGACGTATGAAGACCGTAAATCTTCCCTCGAATGGACAGCGATCGAGATCCTGAATTGACTTGCTCCCAATTCAAGGGTCAAGGTCATTGGCCAGACGTACGTGTTGATTTCACGGCTTTGACTTTCGCTCAGACCCAGAGCATAAGTATAAATGGATTGTGTGTCTGACATCGTACCCCGTTGAATATCATGTTGTTGATTTTCTGTTAATGTATAAATGTTGGTGGTGGAGGATTTATTCTCTACTTAACACCCGTTTATATATTGACGGACGATCGACGGCACGGTATGGGGTGAAAGTGTGGCATACTAAGATGCAACTATCAAGGTTTCTTGTTGAAAAGCAGAACCTTGTGGTTACGATCAAAGCACCGCTTGAATAAGCAGAGCTTTGTGTATTACGTAACTTCACGAGCCTCACAAACTGGTCGAGTCTAAAACGGGAGAAGGGAATGCAGGGAGAACAACACGTTTCTTTCTAGCTAGAAGTGGTGTTTGGGTTTGACACAGCCTGACATTTTACTTATATGGATGATGGAATGAGGCGCCTCAGATAGGTCCTATAGGATCGGGAAACGTGTGTTCAGGTATAACTAATCCGCTAAGCTGTATTTGCGGACCGGCCCTGCAGCTATCCGAGGGTTCTCCGCGGGGAATCCTGAGACACTAGCTAGAGTGCTCGAATCGATAAGGAGCTCCTCTCTAGCCTTGACTCATGACGGAAACCAAAAATCCAAATACGAACCGACGAATTTGATTGTATTACTAGTACGGAGGCATAGTATATGGGTACCTATGCTTCCTAGGATTGATACATTTATGATTGAAACATTTTCATATACATTAATGATAATATTAGATTAGTATTTGCCGTATTTAGCATGTTTAATCATCATAAGGTAAAACCCTATCCTCTGTGTGCGTTGCATTGTGTGATGGGACTTGGGTATTATGGTGATTCCATTTTTCCAAAGACATTGCGTTGTTTACGATGTATTTAATTATCTGTTATGACACTTTTAATTTTGCATGACAATCCATTAGAGTAAACCCGTTCCGCGTTAGCGGCGTGGTCTTTGGATTTGCCTTATTAATACTAGTTAAATTAGTTAAGAATTCTCACACCAGTCCCACGACTGACCCATATTTTGTTTCACCTTTTTGCAAACTTAGGTGCCCTCCTTTCTACACGGGCAGCCAAGTAACAGGTTTTCTTTTGCTTGGAGTCTTTTCTTTGGAGCTGCTCATCATTTTCCTTGGACCAGCTTTTGACGTAGAGGTGGTGACTTGGAGCTTCGAAGACTTTCTATCATTTGCTTTTATCGCATTTTCTTTTTCTTTCCAGACATTAGACTTATTTCCATTTCATGTCATTTATTTTGGAATTGGAATTTATGTCATTTTTTTTTGCAAACTTGATGTAGTAACTTAGAATTCTGTGACTGTGGATTTTCTATTGTTGATGACATTATATTTCCGCTGCTATGATGCTGTTACTATAGGGATTTCCTTTACTATGTTGTTTCTGTGACTTGTTATATTATATTTATGTTGTATTCCAAATGATCACTCCTACTTTCATACCGTGGAATTTTGGGGTTATCACAGAAGTCGGTTCAAAATCCTTACCTTCGTTTTTATTGACATTACTTCTCGCTACAACGTCTTCCTTTGAGGACCAGCCCTCCTTCATGGCTCCTTAGTGCCTCCTCAGGAAGTTCCCTATTGACAATGGGATCAGAACTATCCGGGGAGATCAAGTCGCAGAAAGAGCCTACTATCTTGCTGAATGGAAGGATGGCACTAACAAGGAAAAGGGAAAAGGTGGTTATATGGTACTCTGCACCAATAGCGTCAAGGCATAGAAACAACCAAAGTCCAAGTCCTGGCTTTGACACCACAACCGTCTCTCCTAAGATCTAAATCCGTGGAAGGACGAAGATCCCGATTACGAAAGGGCTACTCTAGCGGAGCCAAACATTGATGTCGCGATCAACTTCGACGACCCATCTTGGATCTTGAAAGTTGGATCTCAACTCCATCTTGCTATCAGGGAAGAACTATTGGATTTTCTATGGGCTAACTCGGATGTATTGGTTTGAACCCACTCAAATATGTGTGGCATCAACCTATGAATCGTTTGTCACATATTTGGTATCGACCCAAGTACCTTCCCATGAAATAGAAAAGCCGAATATTGGGATTGGAAAGATTGATAACAATCAGTGAGGAGGTGGATAGACTACTTGGTAATGACTTTATCCGCAATGCCCTCTATCCAAAATGGGTCCCCAACCCGATCTCAATCAATAAATCGAGTGGGAAATGGAGGACATGTGTCGATTACCTTGACTTGAGTATTACGCTTCTCGCTTCCGAGCATCGACTGCTCATTGATTCAACTATAGTTCACTAGCTTTTCTCCTTCATGGACGCTTATTCGGGCTACAATCAAATTCCAGTGTATATTCCTGATCAGGAGCATACTTCATTTGTCACAGATCTTGGGCTGTATTGCTATATTGTCATGCCCTTTGGTTATAAGAACGCTAGAACCCCCTACCAACGATTAGTCAACTAAATTTTCAAAGACCAAATTGGAAGATCCATGGAAGTTTATATGGATGACATTCTCCCGAAAATGTTGTAGTCAAAATACTATGTCAAAAACATCATGGAGATGTTCAGTGTTCTCCGTAAATATGGCATGAAACTCAATCCCTTGAAACGCTTTTTTTGCATTGCATCAGGAAAACTCTTGGGTTTCATTATCAATTCACGAGGAATCGAAGCCAATCCAGAAAAAATGAATCTATTTGCGATAATAAAGTTCCAAAAAACATCATGGATGTTCAAAGCTTAAATGGAAAAGTGGTCACCCTAAGTCGATTCATTTCAAAAGAAACTAATATGTGCATCCCTTTCTTCGATTTGATCAGGAAAGTGAAGTGAGAATTTACATGAACACGGGAATGTGTCGCCGCATTCCAAGACCTTCCGTATCACTTGGAATGACCACCTATCCTATCAAAGCCTATGGACCACGAGGACTTATTTATCTATTTGGTTGTGTCTGGGTAGGCAATTAGCTCATGCTAGTGTGCGAAGAAGATCGTATCTAGTCTACTACACCAATAAGAGACTGACACGAGCAGAAGAACTATCCAAAGAACAAAAAGCTGACTTACTGCATGTTGATATCTTCTCGAAATCTCCTCCCTTATTTTCAATCACGCCCAATAAAAGTTTATACTGACTTGCTGCTATGATAGCGCCTTCTGTGGCCTAAGGCGCCTAGGAGACTTTTGAAATGGAACATCAAACTGATTCAACTCGAGATCACCTTCATTCCTTAAAGAGACAACCTCAAACAAGCCCTAACAGACTTCATCGTAGAGTTCATTACTCCTAAAGATTCACTGGAATATAGCGAGTCTCTTGACATCCAGTGGAAGCTGCACGTAGACGGTTTGTCAAACAATCAGTGTTCGAGCACCAGGGTCGCAACTGTTACTCCATAGGAATGCTCGATTTGTTATGATGCAAAGCTCAACTTTCCCATAACTAACAACGATGCAGAGTGCATAGCCTTGATCGGTGGACTCAGAACTGCAATCAAACGCAACATCAAGGCTCTCCAAATCTACTTAGATTCAAAACTTATCGTCTATAAAGTACGTGGTGAATATCAAGGAAAAGGAGCACGACTCGCTCCTTACCCAGCTTGGATTCGTGAATTGCTTACCAACTTTGATCACTACATCGTCATTCATATCCCTTGAGAACAAAATGAAAAGGTCGATTCGTTGGCCAAATTAGCAAGTTCTAGGGATGCACAACTCTTGGAACTCATCACTATCAAAACGATCGACTCTCCGAATATCGATCAGATGGAGAATGATCCGATGTCAATAACGGGGACTGAGCCTGATCATGATTCATGTATGACTCCTATCAAAGGCTACTTGCAGCATGGAATCCTCCCAAACTCTCGAAATTAGAAGTGATCAATCCTCCATAAATTGTTATGATACATCATTCAAGAATGAATACTCTACCAAAGTGGATTCTCTGTTCCACTACTCCAGTGTGTAGCCTATGACAACGCCAAGCGTGTACTACTGGGCGTGCATAAAGGCGACGACCACACTAGAGGGCAAATTCTAGCAAAAAAGTTTCTTCATTTAAATTAATTTTGGTCAAAGCAGATTACACCTGAAAATGCGACAATTGCCAGAGGTTTTCCAAGATTCCTAGAGTCCCGCCACTTAACTTACTCGAACGGTCAGTCCATGGCCATTCACAATGCGGGGAATAAACATCCTCATACCTCTTCCAATGGAAATAGGCGGTGCTCGATATGCCCTAGTCGTGATTGATTACTTTACCATGTAGACCAAAGACGAGGCCCTTACGATGATCACTACTAAGAAAGTAATCGACTTCATTGTTTGCAACATCATTTCTCATTTTGGAGTTCCCAAGACTATCATTTTTGATAACAGGACCCAATTCGAGAATTCTAAGTTCAAAGATTTCTACTTCTGTCACCATATTAAGAAACGATCCTCTGTAGTAGCTCACCCTCAAGCCAATGGATAGATCGAAGCTGTTAACAAAGTCATCTTATCCATCATCAAGAAGCATTTGGAAAAGGCTGGAGGCAAGTGGGAAGATGAACTCCCTTTAGCCATTTGGGCTTACCAGACAACTCATAAGTCAATGACAGACCACACTACATTCCCACTCTCATATGGATCTGAAGCTGTAATTCTCTTCGAGCCAGAGCTACACTCTCATCGAGCCACCTAATACAATATGAAGATCTACCGAGATCTCCTATTGGAGTCTCTTGACTTAATCGAAGAGAAAAGGGATGAGTCCGAACTCAGAGTAGATGCGCACCACTAACGGGTCGTCTAATACTTCAAATCCAAAACACTTTGACATCGGTGACCTCGTCCTTCAGCGGATCTTTCCCACATCGATCGGACTCGGTCCCTGCTGATAAAGTATGTATTCCATTCAATAGAGTCATGGAGATGACGCTTTCAAGCTAACGACTGTTGATGGCACCGAAATACCGAGAGCATGGAATAATGAGCATATTCGTTGCTACTTTACCTAGCTTACTAAGAATCAAACTTTATGGAGTGGTTCACCCTCCTTAAGTTAACTCGAGTCTTGAGGTGTCCAAGTATAAATAACTCACGACACTTATTAGCTAAATGTCCTACTTCATCCCCTAGTCTCTGTACTTGGGGGTAATTCGCTAGTCGAGTAAGTGTGATGCTGACTGTTTGCTTGGCTAATTCCGATCCTTATAATTTGGATCTACATGCAAAACTAGCGAATCAATGACACCCTCAACTCAAACTCAAGCGAAATGACAGGTGAGTACAAATGACGAAACAATAACATCCAACTTTGACTCCTTATGACTTAGAAATAACGACCGCAAGGAGGTTCTGAGAGTGCAGTCATTAAATTTGAACTCCACGCGATTCAAGACCAATGACCAAAAGTAAGTCACAAGATTGAAGTTAACACACTTAGAATACACATGACTTGAGATTTATTACTGATAGGAAGTCTCGAGAGAAGAGTCAACATCACACAACGTGAGTTTTCTCAAGAGTGGAGTTTCTAGTAACTTAAACTTAAGTGTGATGACAAGCTAATTTACATAGGTACTACTGGAAAGTGTAAGGAATATTGAACACTTAAAATGACGTGTGATGTAAGAAAAGTAAACTAACTATCATTCACAAGTCAATATATTTCTTTCTAACAAAATAATGTACATCAAAACCACATCGTGCCTCCAAAAGCGAAGGTCGTACCCAATCGACCTACAAACCAAAATCTATCTATGACTATCACTTAAGAGGGCCACCTTTCTTCTTCTTCTCCGATCCATACTCGGGTGGCTCCTACTCATCCTCCTTCCTCTTCCTTTTCCTCTTCCTCTTCAAGCTACTCTCGCTACTACACTTCTTCCTCTTCAATGGTGTAGGCTTGGGACAAGGCCTTATCTCAGATCTTTGGTCTCCTTTAAGAAACTGCTTTTCCTCAGAGTCGCCCAGGATCTCTATGACTTCGGCTTCTACATCGGGGCCACGTATGATCTTCATAACTTTAGGCTGAGGCTCCATGGGTAGCGCCATCACCATAGACTTATCTGCCTCCTTTTTGGATTCCATTTTGATCTTTATGGCCTCTCATCAGCTTTCTTCTTAGCCTCCTTCTCAGCCTTCTTCCGGGACCTTTCCTCAGCCTTCAGCTTGCCTCCTCCTCAGCCTTAAACACTGTGAATTCCTCTTCTGCACGTTTCCAAGTGGCAGCCCTCTCAGCTCTCTTCCAAATTTCCTCTTGAATTTTAGCCTGTGCTTTTGCTATGGCCTTCGCCTTAGTCTTTGTCTATTCCTTGAGTCATGCTACCTCATAGGCCTTCAACTTCGCTTCGACCTCTTCAGACCTCATCAACATTTGGGTCTGTTGCTGTTCTACTAGCTCGTGCATAGTCAGCCCGTCTGCCTCTACATGTCGAATACCTATGGATCCACATCCTGTCCTCCTTTGTCTTCGTCAAAGAGTCTGTTGGAGTCATCCATCCTTATCTCCCTCATCTCCAGTTCCAAAAATGTATTAGGGTGACTGGACTCGTCTCCCACCTGCCTTCTATAGGCCGCTACATCAAATCTAGGTTCGACGGCCTTCGTTTTTTCAGGGCCAACTATCGTCTTTACTGTAGAAGAATCTGCACGTCGAAGATGAAGACAAGTTACCCAACTTCAACTTCGCATTATCATTTTTTTAATATCGGTGAGAGAGTGGGAATAGCCCCTATTAACTACTATGTAGTGAAACACCCCACACCCATGAATGTTACTCAAGGGAAGATTGCGCTAATGAATATGAAGCGTTATAGGTATAAATACATAAATACATCAAAGAAATCGAGATCCACAATGCGTATACAAATCGAACACAACAAAAGAAGAATACATTTTGAAAATAGTGACATAACCATTTATTTCAGAAAAATTAGCAGTTAGAAAATACCATGTCTCATTAATATAAAATCACAGTCATGAATAATATCAAATATCCCTTAGATAGTCAATAAATACAACCAAACCATGGAAAAGAGAAAATTACAAAGGGCGATAAATCTACTACAACGAAATATATGGTTACCTCCAACATAAAATCGGCTGAGTAACCCAAACTAAGAATTACCTCCCTACGTGTCTGGAGGAGGGGAAAACAAGGAAAGAAGAAAGGAGAATGGGTCAGATATAAAGTCTGGTGAACTATATGGTTACTAACAAAATTGATAAGAAAGGAAAGTAGATAAAATAGTAGTCCAAGTGTAAGATAGGGTATGTCTCTGTGCACAATTAAAGTGAAAAAAATATGATGACATAAAAGGTTACAAATAGGGTTGACTATTCTCATTCACTTTTGAATTTTTGCACTTCTACCAATTTCAGGACATAAAAGTTAGGAAGATTTCTGTAATACTACCCAACGATTGGCTATTAATACCATAGAGTGATAAACTATGCCTACTCGAGCATTGGGCTTATAAGGCCCAACCCATCAGCAAAAGACGTGACGTTAATCACAAGTATTACCGTGTCGTATTTTCTCTCTTCAGTTCAGTGCACACATATTGACCCATCGGAATGCACACGTACCCACCACAAGTTTGGACCACCTTGCTACCTAGCACAACCTTGTGCATGCCCCTAGCTCCTAATAAAAAACCGTATGTGAATAAAAGTCTATGATGTCTAGTATGGATCCCCAACAAAATAATACTCGACCGAAATCCCTATTGATTTAGCCCTTCATAGAAATATCGACGAATGCCAAGGCCACCATATAACAATATTAATTATTATCATTGAATGCCTATTTTAATAGGTTTCCATGGAATATAAGGGAACGCTAAAGCCACTAAGATTTTTCAATACTACCAAAAGATCGGCTGTTAATACCTTTTTTCTATAAGTAGATAAACCCGAAAGTTAATCTCTCGCTAAGGTGGCTTCCCTCTCACTTCCTTAAATATATCAAGATACTCACAAACAATGGGTACAAAATGGATATCATCAATAAACGAATCTAGGGAAAAAAGAAAGCTCAACATGGTTGACATTGTGGATCCTAAGAAATTTAGAGGGTCCTACCATAACAAGTCATCAAACGAACGACCCTCTTCTCGCAGTCAAGGATAGCCCCGTACATGGCTAACCAATCCATCCCTAAGATCATACATTGTAATAACCCAGAAATCTGGGCCAGTTTAAAAATTTTATTTTGGCAATTTTAGCAAATTTTGATTATTTAAAATGAATTATTTTAAATAATATCGATGAGAAATTTATTTTGAATAGAATTCGAACGTATATATTATATAATTCGTCGTTAGAATATAAATAATTATTTTAAATTATAAAAGGAATTGAAAATGGCGCGGTAGTTCGATAATTCGATTTCAAACTTCAATTGAATGTACCGGGTGCAAAATAAACCGGATTTTAGTGAAACCAAAAATAATGGAATCTAATAGAGAATATCTTCCCAATGAATCCGACAAATCAAAATTTCATAGCGGGAATCAAAAGATATGTCCAGTTGAAAATTCTGAATAGTCGTTATGGAATTCAGGCCCTTAAAAATGGACATTTTGCAAACGACCTCGGATTTCGACGAAACCACTTTTGTTGGATCTGTGATGTCAAGTTATTGCTAGATTCCAATTTTCATAATTTTTCAAATCAATATGTGAGCGTGGAAAAAGAAAACGCATTTGACCAGTTTCAGTTGATTTTAATCGACTGGAAAATGGTCCTTTTTCAAACGGTCTCAGAATTCAACGAAACTAGTTTTGTTAGGACCGTATCGTCAATACGAAGCTAGAAAATATTTTTCGGGAATTTTTAGAGTTAGTATGTGACCCCGGTAAATTGAAATGCGCGTTCAAATTCAATATATAGAGTTATATGTTGATTTTAACGAAAACTGATCGAAACGGTCGAATTGGCTTACGGGACATATCCCATTGTGTTCGGAATGAGGGTAATTAGCTATGGGTGACAGTCGGTGGGCCTCGTTTCGAGTTCGAAATAGAAAGTTACTTTTTGAAGTGAATTAAATAATTAAATAATTAAAATAAACTCCCCCCTTTTTCTCCTTACCCCTAGACCCCCCCTCCGATTCAATTTTTAAATCAGAAATAAAAAAAAGCTAATCCAACCGACCGTCGCCCCCCCTGGTCGATGGACGCCCCTCTTCTTCCCCCCTCCACCTCAGATCGGCCGACCGCCCCCTCCCCCCTCTTCATCTCTGCCTCGCGATACCCTCTGCCTCGCGATACCCCCCTGCCTCGCGATACCCCCCTCCTCTACCTTGCGCCGACACACACCTCCCTCATCTGACGTGCGCGCAAGTCCTCCCCCCTCTTCTGCTAACTGTAAGTATTTTATTTTATCAATTTAAAACATTGTTTTTTTATTTGATAAATTCAGTTTTAATAACGAATGAAATCAGTTTATTACTTATAAAAGCTAGGATTTTATTTACAAAAGAATTATAATTTTTAAAGTGAAAATATTATATTTTTCATTCATAAAAAGATATGATTTTTGTTCGCTTAAAAATATATGGTTTGTCATATGAAGTTGCGTTGTACAAATCAAATTTTTATAGTGTAGATTTGAAAAGGAAGTAAGTATAACTTTGCAGAAAAAGTTTTGATTTTTAGAAGAAAGGTCGGATTTTTATTTTTAACAAAGGCGAGACTAAGGAAAAGATCATATATGAAAGGTGAAATTTTTATAAAGTAAAAAATTTGATTTTTATATATTGAATAGCGAAGTAAAAATTCGATTTTTATACATTGAATAGCGAAGTAAAAATTCGATTTTTATATATGTAGTGAAAGCGGACAACGAAAGTGACAAGAGGCAAGAACGACGAAGATTTCTACCTAAGAAGAGTCGTGGCGTTGGATTAGAAATTCTGTGAGAATTTCTCACTCTTTAATTTAATTTTCTAGTTATATATATATATACAAGGATGCAGACGGTGTTTAGTAGCAGCCGACACCCGTCGTCCACAGACCATGGACGGCCTGTATGCTTGTTTGTTCGATTTTGCTGTGTAGTTGATTGTGTGATGTGACGTGAAATGAAATAAAATATTTATATAGTTGAAAATATTTTATAGTTAAAAAATAGAATTTTTAACATGTATACAAAATGAAATTAAAATAAACAAATCGGACGATTTGTTTATATACACACATTTGACTGATATTGATTGGGACGATAAATTTTACATATCGCCCAACTGCACAAATAAAATCTATGTTTGATTGTTTGAAACCCCACACGGGTATTGGGATGATATTTGACGTACACTAATCCCGATTTTTTAGTTGTATGTCGATCGATTGATTGACAGGCTGCTATAAGCGTTGAATATCTATATTTGATGCTTATACAGTGTAGAATGCACTTTGGATGATGGTTGATTATTCATCTTTGTTGATATATACATGCGTTGTAGAAATTCCATATAATTAACATTATATGGTAATTGATTGGGCCTCATTCCAGTTTTGAAAAAGAAAGTTTTGAATAGAAATATTTGAATAGAAATATTTGAAAAAGAAATATTTGAAAAAGAATATTTGAAAATAGAAATATATGAAGCCGTGTTGATCAGATTGACGCCATTTTGACGTGAACGATATTTATATCGATTGTATTCATTTTATAACGAATATCGAAAGTGATTTCAAAATCTGAAATTTCGGAAAGAAATGAAATTCGAATTAAATTGAATAGAAATGAATTCGAATTGAAATTGAATAGAAATGAATTCGAATAGAAATTGAATAGAAATGAATTCGAATTGAAATTGAATATAAATGAATTCGAATTGAAATTGAATATAAATGATTTCGAATTGAAATTGAATTGAATTGAAAACGAACTGAAATTGAATTAGAAATCAATTTGAATTGAAATCAATTTGAAATGAATTTTAAAACGATTTATAAAGCATGTTTTGAATTGAAATTGATGAAGTATATATTATATCTTTACTAATAATTGGAATATGTTTGGTGTCACACTTTTTTTGTGTATGCCTAAACTGACGAAAATGCCCTTTACTTAATTTGTATCATACATTTAACTCACATGTAGATAAGTATTCAAACATTATTAATTATAATTTGCGTACATCAATTATAATTGTAACATATATTAATCATCATTAATTCTTTGACTGTTTCTCTTTTTATATGTATACATTTTTAATATCATTCGTTTCTATATTTAAATTCTGATACATATATCAATTCCACAAATTTGTTTCTACTTAATTATATTTTCAAATTTGAAATCTACAAATTTGTTTCTACTTAATTATATTTTCAAATTTGAAATCCAAATGTTTATATGTTTACTTATTTTCTGCTTCACATAGCTTTTTTTAAATTTTATTTCCTACTTACTTTATATAACACGTATACACCATTTTTTAAATCACTTTATATAGAAGTAGTCAATCCCTTGAAATTCGCGTACGTTAATTATCATTATTCTTTGACCATTTCTCTTCTTATATATATATTTTTAATATCATTTATTTCTATAATTGATTTCTGATACATATATCAATTCCGCAAAATTATTTCTATAAATAATTTCTAATACATATATAACTTTTTTAAAACTTTATTTCCTACTTGACTTTATAAAATACGTATATGCCATTTTTTTAATTGCCTTATTTAGAAGCAGACAATCCCTTGAAATTCGCATACTTTAATTATCATTAATTCTTTGACTATTTCTATAATTAATTTCTGATACATATTATCAATTCCGCAAATTTATTTCTACTTAATCATTCTGAAATCCAAATGTTTATATGTTTACTTATTTTCTACTTTATGTGGCTTTTTTAAACTTTATTTCCTACTTTACTTTATATAATATGTACATCCCATTTTTAATCACTTTATTTAGAACAGTCATTCCCTTGAAATTTGCGTATGTTAATTATAATTGTAATGTAACTTAATTGTCATTAATTCTTTAACCATTTCTCTTTTTATCTGTATATATTTTAATTACTTTATCTAAAAGCAGTCAACCCCTTGAAACCCGCGTACATCAATTATAACTGTAACATATATTAGTTATCATTAATTCTTTGACCACTTCTCTTCCCTTCTCTTCCTATGTGTGTGTGTGTATATATATATATTTAATATCATTCATTTCTACAATTAATTTCTCATACGTATACCATGCTCCAAATACCCTCAAACATGTTTCTCCTATCTATAAAAAGGATGCCATGTTTTATCCCTTTCAAATAAATCAAGTTCTACCCCACTTTGACCTTTCAAGGCATATTTACCAGTTTATACAATTTCATATCTAAACCACCTCCACCACATCTATAAATTATAAGTCTATTCTTTACTCTCTGCAAAGTAGTTTTCTTAGTACGAGCGTCACGGCACGCGCTTCGCGCGTGATCATGGAACACACTTCGCGTAAGGATTATTGTTCCTTAAGTACTGCGTATTTTACATATGCAAAAAAATATTTGTATTAATTTGGTTTATTATTCTCATTAAACGCGCTTTATCTGTTGAGGACAAAACATATTCTTATTTCCTTTACCTTCCTAACTTCTTTCAGACAACATTCACTTCTATTTACACATATACTAAGACATTCACTTTTATTTGAACATATACTGAGACATCCACTTCTCACGTTCATGGTCTCACGCAAGCAACAGGGGACAATGCTCCCATTTACTTTACTATTTAAAAGGAACATAAAACATTATTTTTCATACAAATCATGAAGAAAAACCTTAGAAACAAAGTACATAGGTTGAGGGCAAAGAACGCTGGTATATTATATATATAATATAATGGCCTGAATAGAACGCGCCGCGCCGCGGCAGTTCGCGAATTTCGACCATTGACTTCGAACGGATATTGCGGGAGATCCGACCGTCGGATTCTCCTGAAACCGGAACCGTTGGATTTGTATCGAAAAGAGCTTTCTAACGAATATTGGAAATTAGAAATCTAACGGTTGGATTTGGAATTATGTCCAAATCAAATTTGAAAAAGGTCACTGTAAGTGCAGTTCGATGGCCGTTGATGGAAATCGACTGTACGGGCCTTGATAAAATTATTAAAAATAGTAATAATTTGTGTAAAATCATAAGAAATGATTTGCGAAGAATTAGGATGAAAAACTCCATATTTGAAAAGATAAAAATAGATTTTTATCGAAATGAACTAGTTTTGAACTAGAATTATAATTCTATTTATTTTTAAAATAAATAAATTGGATTTGAAATGGGTTTGAAAATAACCAGAATTTCCAATAATTATATTGGAATGGATTTGAATCGAAATTGTCTTCGGAATATTTCGATGTTGGATTTCGTGATTATACAGGTGTTGTTATGGAAATTTGAAAAATATAGATATATATATATATCGTTATTTCCAATACGATATCCATTGGTCGTAGAATTTGATATTGAATATAAGCCGATATATTTTCTATTCAGAGCCTTGTATTTAATATCAAATATGATTTGGGTTTGTCGTGAATGGTGTCTTGACTAACACTGTTCTTGAACCCAGTTGAGAAAAGATTAAATCTTTTTATTTAGATTTAATGAAGTGTACCAATTAAATAATATTCAATTGGAATTGAATTGATATTGATTTTTGGGTTTATCGTGGACAGTGTTTTAAATAACACTCGTTCTTTAACCCGATAATTAATGGAATGTGATTTTGGGTTTATCGTGAACCATGTTTTAAATGACACTGATTCTTTAACCCAGTTAACGATTAAAACTAAGTGGAGTTTTAATGAATCTTTAATTAGATTGAAAGGATCGAGAATGGAGTATCACCAGTTTTGCTCCAGGCGATAGCTAAATCTTTAATTAGATTTGAACGTGAAATGGTAATTGAATTTACCGATAACACCGTGGTGTTAGATATGAAGTATAACCAGTTTTACATCATGGGATGAATAAGTTGGGATTGGGAAATTAAAATAAATGATTACTTCGGTGTGGTTCGCTAATCCCGACCAGTTTGAATTGATATTCAAAAGAAGATTAAAGAATAAATTTAAAAGAATTTATCTTTGATAAAATTAATGAGAACCTTTCCCAAAGAATATTCTGAATTGGAATGAGGCGTATGTTGTGTTTGTGTAACACTTGTTTAATATATACGCAAGTTATTCAGAAAGACCGGGTTTATCTCATTCTGAATAACTGATTCGACGTGGTGTCGAAAATGAAGACGATGGTTGAAGACCGGAGGTCTTCACGTCGTTTGGATAATTACTGATGATCTTGATTGGGTTGTACACCCAAGAAGATGGAAACAGTTGGTGATCATCCAGACGTACTTGGAGATCGATGGATATGCGGGGTACTAGGTGCCTCTGGTTTCGTTCAGACCCAGAACGAACTTGTAAATGGACTGTGTGTCCGACATTGGATTTTAGTCTATGTGATTGATCTCTATTAGATATTTATCTGTTTGGCGGCGGAGAATTTATTCTCTTGCTTAACGCCCTTCTCTGAGACGTACGAGCTCAGGGGTTATATACTGATGGATATCAAACGCATAGAGTGAATTGCCTGTGTGGCATGCCTAAGTGGCAATTGATCGAGGCTTCTGTTGAAAAGCAAAGTCTTGTGGTTGATGATCAAAGCACCGCCTGTGTGGCATAGCTTTGTGTAACGTGAATTCGCGAGCCTCACACCCCGGTTGTGAACTAGAAACGGGAGAGGACATCAGGGAGGGCATGCGTTTCCTTCTAGCTAGGGTGGTGTCAGTGACCTACCAGCCCTGACATTTATATACTTTTCACCTGTGTGGTTGTTGCTGTTGCGAGGCGCCTCGGTTTGATCGAACGTTCCGGGTCCGATGGAGTCATTCGTTAGCTCATTTACGCCCCAAAGGGTGGGGAAACGTAGTGTTCAGGCATAATAATCCACATCGGTGGACCGGCCCTGACGATCCAAGGCTTGCCTGCGCGCTTGCCTAAGGCTCGGGCTAGAGAGTCTCGAATCGGTTGAGGACTATCTTTTGCCTCGGTTCATAGATGGAAACCCAACTTCCAAATACGTGACATTTGCTGTTTTATTTGTAGAGCCTAGTATGGCGACATGATATATGGTAACCATGCCATCTATGATTGATACTTATGATTTGAAGTTGTTTTATACACTATGCACTTATAATAGTATCAAATGATTTGTTTTAAACGTATCAAGCATTCTTTGGTTGTTATAAGGGAAAACCCTATCCCCAGGCTTGCGTTGCATTGTGTGATAGGACCTGGGTCTTATAACAGCTTCATTTTTCTTTATTTAGCATTGCGCTGTTTGTTTTATGCACTGGTATTCTTGGGAGGAAACCCGTTCCGCGTTAGCGGCGTGGTCCCTTGATATATCTGATTTAAAGTAAAGTTTTAAATAACTGTTTTAGTTCTCACACCAGTCACATGACTGACCTGGAGTTTATTGTTTTAACCTAAACTCTGGGTGCCCTTATTTTGACATGGGTAGCTAGTAGTTTTGGTTTTGCAGATTTATATTCACAGGATCCTGGTTTACAGCTGGAATGATATCCGGAAAGCTTTGTATCCGTATATCTCTTCTAGTTGTGTATTGTATTATTTTCTGCTGCGATGTATTTAAATGTAATTTAAATCTCTGATATTTCTGTGTAATATTTATTTATGCTCTGTATATTCTTGTAATCTCATGCATTGCTGTAATATACAATGAAATGTTCTTCCATCTGCGTTCTATTTTGTCGTGTTCTCAAAACAATCTGCGCTTTCCCTTCTCTTCGGAGACCGGGGAAGTTCGGGTCGTTTCATACATACCCATATAATCCCATAGGTAGGCGTCTCGACTATGTAGTTAAATCCCCGCTAAATCCCTGCTATAGCTCATAATGCTCATCAACTGCTATGCTAATTCAATTTAGTGCCGATGAACAATAGATCTGCTTTATCGCCCTATTATATTCCGCTGCATCCGCTAAAATAAGAGTTTTTAGCATCCGCTTTAGCAGTATTAATATATAGAGCTTGATTTGACTAGCTCTCCCTTTAAATAATTCATCAAATTTAGCATAAAGGGATAAAGTTAAGGCATACCTGCCTAATATATGGCAAGAATCAATTATACTTATCAAATTTATCATGCATAAATATTATGTTCCATGATTATTTCATATAAGATTAATTAATATTAGTTTCTTGTGCATATATAATTTGAGATAGATGATTAAATAATTCTCAAATATTTGGTTTTACACCTAGTGAACCTTTTTACGCCTCGACTATATCCCCACTACACCATTTTGCATCTCCATCGCTATAGAATTGCTAAGTGCTTTAATTGCATAGCGTCACAATCAAACTCAATGCCTAAAATAGAAATTTTGAAACCCTTACAAATCATAGATAAGTGCGCCGAACCACCTATAAGGTTTGAGATTGCTATGGGATCAATAACAAGTGAGATATCTAGGTGTAAATAGTCAACCAAAGTGCTAGAAATAAATGAATGAGAAGCTCCAGAAGAAAAAAGGTGCATACAGGGAAGTTGGAAATAGAGATCAAACCTTATACAGTCACCTTCCTACCTCTATCCGAACCATTTCCACACATGAACCTATGCTGCCAATGTACCAGTTCCTTGTCCATCCTTTTATGGACATGCTTTACTAAAATGACCAGGCTACCCATAATTAAAGAACTTGCCTTTAATCATCGACTTCTTTCAATCCATCATGAAATTCCCTGTCATCCCACACCCATGACACATGGTCTCTATCTTGATCTGCCCTTTCTGATAACTACCAGCTTGCTTCTTCTTTCCTTTCTTGTTTTAAACCATTTTATCTTAGAACCAAAAAACTTAAAGCTCCACTCTTAACATACCTGACCTCTTCCTTTTTATCCTTGTGCATCAAAGCCATATATACTAAAGCCTCAAAAGTAGCCCCCATCGTAATATGAGTCATCCCCAAGCCTTGAAGAGGTTAATTCATCCCTTTTGCAAATATAATGACTTTCTTGCTAGCTACGGTAACCAAGTCCATGTCAAACCTTAATGACTCTTTAAACTGATTGATGTACTCATTGATCGAAATATCTCCTTGCTTCAAATTGAGAAACCGCTCCAACAACATACCATGTTTTGCTTACGACAGATCTTCCTCTCGAATCTAACTCAGAATCTAGCCTAGTCTACATGCCTCCCTTCACCCTCCACAATATATCAGCAAAATGGGGCCTCCTTCTTAAGCTCCCAAGTAGCTAGTCGGACGCTTTGTATATCCTCAAGATCCAATAACTGAAAAATTAGCTTAGTATCTCTAAGACCAGTATGGCCTTCCACAAATGTCCCTCATCCCATGAAAGACTTGCCACCTAAACTCGGGTAATCCTTACAAAGCTTAGAAAAATTAGCGATTGTTGGTGGATTAGGAAGAACCACTTAAACGGGTGTTGGAGCCTGCGCATGATCTTCTCCTTCGGCTGGTGCTGTAGCCTCTAAATATCTTTGAAACCAACTAGGAATTGGGATACCCTTAGGAAGGTTGGGTCCTCTAACATGCAGCACAATAAAGAAACGATTAAGGTTTTATAATTTGAGAGAATCAAAGAAAGTTGTAACTAACTTGAGGGGGGGATTCTTTTATTTCCAAAATAACTTTTGGTTTCTTAAAATATGTTCCCTTTTAAATAATGTTTTCTTTTTAAAACAAAATTTTTGTGATGTTGTAACCTTAGGCTCTGGTACCAAATAAAACACTTTGCGCCCCTTAACGTTACCCGAAGAAGGACCATGCTAAGTAATATAAAGCGTTATAGGTATAAACACGAAAATAAATCACATAGACTAAGATCCACATGACATAAATATAATTGAACACAACGGAAGAAAATGATTTAAAAATAGTGACATAACCATTTATTTCATAAAAACTAACTGTCATAAAATACCCTGTCTCATTATGATAAATATCGGTCAGGAATAATATAAGAGTACATAAATAATGTCCCTCAAATAGTAAATAAATATAACAAAACCGTGGAAAAGAGTAAATAAAAAAGAGCGATACATCAGCTACAAGAAAATCCTCCAAGACAGAATCAACTAAATACCTGAACTAAGCACTTACTCTCTGCAAGCCTTAGGGGTGGAGAAAAGAAAACGGAAAGAAGGAAGGGAAATGGGTTAGACATAAAGTCTGGTGAGCTATTATGATTACTAGCACAATTGATAAGCAAGAGAAACAGATAAATCAGTAGTTCTATTGTCATATAGGTTAAATATTTGTGCACACCTAAAGTGAACAGATATGATGACATAAAAGTTACATGTAGGGTTGACTATTCTATCCACTTTTGACTGTTTTCACTTCTAGCGATTTCAGAACATAAAAGTTAGGAAGATTTTCCTAATACTACCCAACGATCTGCTGTAAGTTTCATAGGGTGATAACTAGTGACTACTATGGGACTTGGGGTTATTTGTCTTGCCCTATCAACAAAAGACATACCATTAATCACATGTGTTATAGTGTTATTTTCCCTTATCGCTTCAATGTATGCAAATTGACTCGCCGGAATGCACCGGTAGCCACTCAAATTTGGAACACCTTGATACCTAACATAAAATGGTGCTGCCTTTGCCTTCTAGTGAGACCGTATGTGAAAAAGGGTGTTGTCCGGTATGGACCCCTAACAAAATAATACTTGACCCAAATTCCTTTTGATTTGGCCCCAAAGAGATATCAACAAATGCCGAGGCCACCATAGAATAATATTTATTATTATTGCTGAACGCTTATTTAGTAGCCTTAATAGAGTAACAACAAATGCCAATACCACTATAGAATAATATTTATTATTATCGTTGAGTGCCTATTTTAATATGCTCCATAGAATAATAAATGAACAACAAGCCTACCATAAAATAATATAGTTATAGGCCTACAAATTTATACCATTTTAAGTTAATTTCTTATTAAGCCTGACTGTCACATTTACAGTTTCACTTCACATTCACATTAGCAAATACACAATGTTTGTTTAATATGATTCCTCAATTTATCATATTTATGCAAATATATGTTATAGTTCATTTTTCTATCATAACCTATACCATAGCATTTTCCAAACTTAATCAAGTTTGCTCAATACCTATCCAACATTACCTTTTTATTCTAATTTACATCACATATCAAAGTGGCCCTAAATTGTCCATTATTTCCTTTCAACTATTCCAATTAATCAAATTTCCCAACGTGCGCGGAATAAAAGAATTATGATCAGTCATAATCAATTAGGCTTATAAATTTATGCCTAAATTAGTTGTATACATGTGCATTTTAGGCATATTTGGTCATAATCGTAATAAACTGTTAAAAAAAACCGATGAAGATATGGGAAAGAGAACTGAGAATATAACTTACAGTAATTTGAATATTAATTAAAAAAGGGTAAGAAAAATAGAAAAATTACATAAACTACTTATAGAAAAAAAAGGTTAAGTAGAACTGCAAACAAAAAAAAATGTTATGTAGAACTGCAAACAAACTATAGGTAAAACACCTATGAGCAAAACTACGGTTACAACTACTATTATTCCTATTTACCTGAACTTAAAAAAAATGGTAATCTTAGAACTCACCAGAATATCTTTCCCCCATGGCTTCGGCAGAACCTCTAGATCAAAGTGAAATAGAAAATATTTTTATTTTAATTCCAATCTCCTAATTTATCTTTTAGGTTGGCCTTGTCTCTCAAAAAGGACACTAGCCTAAGTGAGGAAGAGATGTGTTGTAACGGGATGTGTTGTGAATAAACGGGGAAGAGATGAAGGTTTATTTATAGGTGGAGCAAAAGGTCCTCAGCCGTTGAACTTAGGTTTTAAATCTGAACCGACCATATCCTTGGATCAATCCAGATTAGTTACATCAGCCAATCAAACAAAAACACATCAACCTTGAAGTTTTTTTGTCTCTTTCATCGATTTCATGCTAGGAAAGTATAAGTGCTAGGCATGTATTGGATTGACCCAAACCCTAGTTGGGCCGACATATGGGTTGACCGAGTCGTCCCATGAAACGTCCTTTTTTCTATTTAATTTCTGGTTCGAATTTCATACTTTGAATTGCCATATCTGTCCGTTTTCGCAAACCAAATATGTATTTGGGCCAAAAATCGCAATGAATGCAGTGGAGTAATCTCTATTGCCAAATTCTGAAAATTTTACAACTTACTATTTTAATTTGTTAATCTATTAATTAACCATTGTATATTAAAATTTAGGTTGCTACATTCTCCCCTCTTTAAAGGATCTCATCCTTGAAATCTCTAAGGTAGAAGAATAAGATATGTGCTTACACATAAAAATCGACATCCATCTACTCAACCATTGTAAAATCCCGCACCTTTGTTCGTGCAAGATATTGTCCCTAACTTAGCCACCGTATAGGTGTAGGGTTTTTTTCCTCAAAAGGCCTCGGCGTTAGTAAGAGATGGGCTCTACTATATAAGTACCCACTTCACACAGGCTTGCACGATGTTGGACTTTGGGGTGTTACATTCTCCCCTCCTATAGAGCCCAGCGTCCCTGTTGGCTCATAAACACCTCACCTAGGCGCTGTGGTTCACACATGATCCACAATTCCGGTTGGGTATTGGCTCTGATACCACTATAACAGCTCAAATCGAATCGGACAGACCGATCCGAGTCGGTTGGTTGCCTGTGGTGGTCATGATGCATGGTCTCCCACCTTACAACAAAGCATGTATTGGAAGCCTCAAAGCCTCAACCACTCAGCCACATCTTTCTTTCCTGTAACAGCCCGCACCTCCATTCATGCAAGATATTGTCCCCAACTTAGCCACCGTATAGGTGTGGGGTTTTGTTCCTCAAATGGCCTCGGCGTTAGTAAGAGATGGGATCTACTATATAAGTACACACAAGCTTGCACAATGTTAGACTTAGGGGTGTTACGTTCTCCCCTCCTACAGAGCCCAACGTCCCCATTGGCTCATAAACACCTCACCCAGGCGTTGTGGTCCACATACGATCCACAATTCCGGTTGGGTATTGGCTCTGATACCACTGTAACAGCCCGCACCTCCGTTCGTGCAAGATAATGTCCCCAACTTAGCCACCGTATAGGTGTGGGGTTTTGTTCCTCAAAAGGCATCGGCGTTAATAAGTGATGGGCTCTACTATATAAGTACCCACTTAACACAGGCTGGCACGACGTTGGACTTAGGGGTGTTACAACCGTCATCCATTTGCAACCATTGTCCTTAATTTTTCTAATGCGATCTATGTACTTGTGCAATGGTGCAGTGTGCATGACCTTAACTAATGTAAAAGATTAGGCGCTCGATTGATTCAGTTAACCTCCTTTTATGCAATTACTTTTGTGTAATGTATCCAAATGTATGCAAAAACCCTAATGATAACATATAGATCTATATGCGTGCTTTAACCATCATTCTTATGCAACAACCATATGATAACTTCCATATTTTACACCTATACAAATAGCTAAAAGTGTGCATATATCCATATGCATATGTAAGTGTCATATCAACCGATCACCAATAGTGCCTAATGTGTGTATATGCATCCACTGCATCCACTTGTGAACACTTACATCCATTTTCATCCATCAAATAGAACATGTTCTATTAACATGTCTCAACCACGTCCTAACATCCATAGGTTTTGTAACAACCCACCTGGAATGAGCCTAAATTTCGACCCAAAAAGGCATATCGAAACTTAGAGACATTCTAAACAGATTATTGGTTCCTATAAGAAAACAGTATAACAGATAAACCAGAGCATACTAAAGCAAAATCATAATCTCACGCAATGGACGGGATAAAATATAATAACTTAAAATAAATGTACCTTTAATTAAAACTATCATAAATATCAGTTACAATGGGTCTCATGCAATAATAGGTATATTAATTATCCCAATATAACAATACTGCAACAATGCCTAATAGCTATGGATTCTCCATGTTAGGGTGCATCTCTAAGGTATTATTGATCCAAGCGTAACCACTTATTGTTTTGTTTATATGTTAAGAAGGGGGAGGTCATAACATAAAGTTCTGGTGAATGAAAATAACATGTGTTTAAAGTCTATATTCTATATCCAACAGGTTAAATACTTCAAAGTATGTCTATGTAAACACACAAGCATACACAAACAAAGTTATATTTTAACTAATGTGGTGGACATCCGAATCAGTTTCTTAAGACCTTCATTAATGCATTTTGGGTGGATCAGTGATCACTTAAGACCCAATGAGATGGACATTCCAGTCACTTAAGGCCCATTCTAGTATATTGTTAAGGGTGGATTCATATGATCTCTTAAGACCGTAAAGGCAGACCCTAGCCACTTAAGGCCCCGTCCTTTCATGTCAACATTACAAGTGTGTGTGTGTGTGTATATATATATATAATCATAGGTAATATGAGAAGTAGTACCTCACCACTTAGCATTGTTTTAGGGTACGCCTGCATATAGCTATTTAAGACCCCTCCGGCAGATGCCTCATGTTACTACTTAACTAATATTATGGTAGTAGACCTATGCCACTTAAGACTTCCCTTAGACAGCATGCAACATTCCATGTATACCTAACCTGTCCCTAAGTTGGCCCACACATAGCTCCTAGAGGAAGTGGACATTTCGGTAAACTACCATCCTCTTCTCTCGCCATGGCCAAACCACATTAGAGAAGGAGGACGCATTGACTACTTCGAATCTAATAAGGGAGGGTCCCAAGTCTTTGGCCCATACCAAGGAATAAACCTTCTGAACAGGCCTAGTCCTAACTACTTAAGACCCAAATTAGATAAAAAGAAAGAAAGCCACTTAAGACCTTCTCAAAGTGGGTAGTAAGCCTACCTATTCACACATATACAACAGGTACATACACTCACACACACAAACACACTAGGCCTCTCACGTTAGACCGACTACTTGTAGATGCTGGATTTTCCTGGTGGTTCTGGGAAAACTTCTACTATAAGCGGGTTAAACCTCATGTCATAATGTACTAAATTTAATTTGCCATGACACCCAGACCACTCACATCAGCTTGACTCACTTGAGGTTCCTGGATTTGCCGGTCGGTTCTGGGGAGACTTCTACCACAAATGATGACTAACCTCATGTCTATGTTTCATTACTTAATATGTATATAAGCCATTTATACACACAAGCAACGATTCCTACCGTGACATTACAATTCAAATCTTATCCTAACGTATTTATTATGTCATTATTACAATTATTTACACTGATTACGCTATATAGATATATGATTTAATAATCGCTATAAACACTAATTATCGTTCGAGTTTTGAAACGTTCTAACGGAGAAATTTGTCAATCCTATTTACATATAAGGGATACAAGCCCAATTCCCATAATAAACTACTAAAATCATGGCATATTTAATAACAAGCGGCAAAAGGGATAATACCAACAGTAGTCATTCAAACTTGTATCCTAGGCTTTCTAGAATGATTTAAACAATGAAAGGGAAGTGGGGGCATTATATATATATATATATATATATATATATATATATATATAAACCTCTGTTTGGATCAAACTTTGTATGTTTGCTCATAAAACATTAATATTTAATTACTACAGATCTAGATACATTCAAATTATCTATTTAAAATAGAGATCTAAACCATACATTCTATAATTAAATCAAATCTTAACCTTTTTATACTACATATATTTTACATTTAATTTACATTGTTCTAGACAAATCCAACTAAACAAAAGCATAACCACCAAATCATTCCTCAAATGTTGCTAAATAAATCACAAACCCAAGATATTGATCGACAAATTTTGCGACATAATAAATGTAGGAAATTTGGGGTTTTTTTATTGTTATATTATCGTGAAATCCTAAATCCTCTAGACAAACAGATTTATAAAAAAAATCAACAAAATATAGGGAACTATCTAAACAAATATTATTTCTGCTCATAGCGATAGCGGTGATGGAAAAATCAACAAACTGAAAACTGTATGCGTGAATTGATGTTGTTCTTCAATTATAATTGCAGATCTATATAAAAAAATTGAGTCTCCTATATAGATTCAAAATTCCAGAGTGTTAATCTAATAAGAATTAGGGTAAGAAAAAAATATATAATAGAATTGAGATAGGAGAAGAAGAAACCTATTTTATGCAATTTCAGTAGAATGGAGGCACAAGGAAATGGGATGGCTAGAGAATAATGAGGTAAGTGGGGTTGTATTTACAGGAGCACAAAAGAATAACAGCCGCTAGATTATCATAATTTAATCTTAGCTGTCAATTTCCTATAAAACTATCCTAAAACTAACCTAAACCACCATCACCACACGCAGGCTGCACCAAATGATTGATCACTTTGAGGTAAGCCGTCGACCCCTTGGTGTCTGAAATAGGAAGTGAGTTTGTTTAATTAATTGATAGATTAATTTAATTAAATGTTCCTTTATTACTTTGATTGCCTTGATTGATTTGAATGATTTCTTTCCCTTACATTCAAATCCTTGTCCCCTCTTGCATATAAATATATACATACAAATTCAGACATCATAGAATATTCTTTTTAGCTAATTAATATATATTCATATTATATTTATTTATTTACTCAATTAGAATTTCAAACTGTGCATGCAAACTATTAATTTTTCTTTCTTTATTTGTCTTTGAGTTAATTCTTTATCCCTTACTACTTATCCATACATTTGAATTTCAAATTCTCCAGGGGAATATTCTTTTGTTCCAATTCATTTGTTATTATCCCCTATATATTTATTTTATTTAGAATTAATTGACAAGAATAATCCCAAGTTTGACCTGTCTTTCCATATTAATCCAAAGTTTATTTTTAATCAATCCCAAGTTTGGGGGGTTCCTTCTTATTGATCCCACCCACCCGCTGACCTGTTATACCTGGTTTCTAAGTTTTTTCCCAAATCACCAAATCGCATGAATTTATTTCTTCTTGCGATCATTATGTTCTTCCTCCCAAATATTTGGTCAGCGATGACTCAATTACCATTCATACACTGAAAATACAAAGTTTAACTAGCCATGGCCTTGTCTCAAACTCTTAATAAAGATGAAACCCTAGCTCCGGCTGAAGGCGGTCAGGAAGAGCAAAAGCTTTACGATTCCACAAATGCGCTCCTTATAAAACCCTAGAATTAGCAATTGAGCTTTTTAAAAAGGGATCAAAGGCTATTGAGGAAGAACAATTTGTTGAGGCGGTGGGTTACGTCAGTCGCGCCTTAGAAATTAGGGCTGAAAAATATGGGGAGCTAGCTCCAGAATGTGCTACAACTTACTATAAATATGGATGTGCTCTGCTTTATAAGGCACACGAAGAAGCCGATCCTTTGGGTAATGTGCCGAAAAATCCAGTAATAAAGGCAGAAATGGAAAAGCCACCTAAAAGTTTAGCTACTGGTGAAGATTTGGTAGCTTCTCCAAGTGATGCTAAAGTGCTTAGTAAGATGACGGTGAATCGGCAGAAGCAGATAAGAAGAATCTGTTCTGGAATTTGCATGCTTGAATTGCAAGGGTAATTATGGAGAAAAATCCAGAAGAGAGAATAGAATTTGTCAATTTTTACTCTACTTTAGGCGAGGGCTCAATGGAAAGAGAGGATTTTGAGACCATATCTAAGGCATGGATTGGGTCATGGCATGTGTTTGCAGGCATCTTTTTTTGGATGAAATGTTAATTATAGGTGAAAATATGTAGCTATCTTGGATGTTGGAGTTGTCCACTATAATTATGCAAGTGTTTTTTTTTCTCTACAGCATAATTATGTGATGTTTTTTAAGACTTTTTTTGTTCAAGAAATTTTATGACCTGTAATCTTTCAAGATAATTGAATTTCAGGGGTTCGCTTGCATTTGTAGGTGATGATGAAGTGGTTTGTGAATGGATAGTTAGTGTTTGGGAAGATGGATTATGATGGATTAAGCATGTTTAAGGCGAAATAAAACATTAGATTTGGGAAAGTTAAAATTTGAAACTTGCTATAGCTGGTTATCAGGGAACTTGGATCAATATGGGAAGGGACCCCCTAAACTTCAGATTATTTAAAAATAATCCAAACTTGGGATTATTATGGGAAGACGCATGAAACTTGGGATTATTCGTGTCTGTTAACCCTTTTATTTATTCAAACATTTGAATGTATATTTTTACCATACGATTTAAATTAATTAAAATTTCTTCATACTAACACCCTTTTCAACATATTATATGTGAAAACTTATCTGAATTTCGTCATGAACACAAATATAATATATTCGTGGCTAAATTCTTATTTGCCCAAAATTTCATTTTTCTACTATTTTACATTTATCGTTTAACTAATTACTATTGTTACTTAATTATCGAGTCTACTGTATATATATATTTTTATGGGGTGTTACATTCTCCCACCCGTGAAATTTATTTCATCCCAAAATCTGTCTGTAGGGGTGAAAAACACAAATAGCTCTAAACAAACATGTTATATTAAGTGCATCCAGAAAATATCCAAGAATCCCAGTGATTAAGTACTGCAGACTTAAAAAGTGAGCTCGATCCTGACATGTATGTGTAACAAGTGATGAAGTATATAGGCAAAACACCTTAACATGCATATAATTTATATATGATTGATCGGTGCATTTGTGTTGCACTCGTCTCCTACCATCCAATTTAGCAACCACAATGCCACCAAAAATCCTAAATTTTCGTGGGATGCTACAAATTTTTTAAAATTTTCACACCTTCTCTTGAATTTTCTGCTCACTGTACTTGAACAAATCTAATTGAATAATGCGTATTCTCGAAATCCCATGCTCCAAAATATCTATGGTGGCACAAGATCCCCAAAGGTTCTGTCTTCGTCCCCGTTTCTTGATCAGGCCTTACCAAAATTCATATAATTGTGAAGGGATCTTATCAAACATAAAACTTCTATAAGCTCGTATCATCAATAATATTTTATATCTCCCTACTTTGCGTAAGCCTGAAATACCATATCAACTCTTTATCCTTCATAATCTACCTAATCAAATTATACTCTTTCTAAAATCTAACCGCAAATTTGGTTCAAGTAGAAATTTGTCAATGGTTACTCGATCAACACTTTGGTATTTTAGGTTTTCTCCTTGTAGTTCTTCAAGGGTGCCCATATATTACCAAAGAAAAAGATAATTACGCTACTCCTAAAAAGATATATATTACTCCTATCGTCCAAGAGATCCAAGATGCAACTCTTCTTATTCCCAAAGCTATGGCCGTCTTCAGTTTGTCCTTCAGTCTTCGAGTGAGATGTAACTCAAAAATTTCTTAAGTCAAATAACTAAATCTATCTAATGAACATGTGGTCTACCCTAGTAAGTGGAATATTTTCCTACGCTCTGTTTTGCTCGAAATTAAATCTCAGTAAGGTCTTTTGTTATAATTTTCACAAAGTTGCCCAAATGATTATATTGACATATTTAAAATTATAAGGAATGGGTATTGTTTTATTTTGAATGGATAGTGTAATTTGCATGCAAACACTAAAATCACACATCACCTCCTTTTCATTTTAATATAATCCTAATAATTTTAAATATACTCTCGTTATGAATAATGAGAAAAAGTGCTAAAAGTTAAACAAATATCCTTAAGCAAACCAAAACATGGTCATATTCAAGCTAAAAAGGGTAATTAAAACCTAATTAACTAAGTCTTTATTAACCTCATACTTACTTTTTAGGGTGGCATTTTATAAGGCAAAATTGATGAAAACTCTAAAAATCATAAGACTAAAACATTTCCTCATTGTAGGTTACCAATCTAATTCCGCTATTAACTTCCAAATCTTATGTATGATAAATCGTAAGTTAAGCATCCCCATGAAGTTCTCTCTCTTACTCATTTATCATAAAACTTAATATGGATTTTAAATCCCAACATCACAAGCATCACCAGGGACAAATTTCTCATATCACTTTATACCCTTATCTAATCAATGCAAGGGAACCATTAGCGACCATATCCTAAAAATATTATTTTGGAAGTTTTCCCCTTACATTCAAATAGTTTAAAAGTGTTGAGGCCTTATTTCCTTTTTCCTCACCCCTTAAGATGCCAAACCTTTCCATATCTTCCACTTTCATTTTTCTCATAAATGTGGTCCATTTTCCCCAAATCCACTTATCCTTTAAATCGATCCATAAAATTCTATTTTTATCCAATTTAATGCCCGCTAGATTTGCAGTTAATAACCATAAATCTTATTTATAAAATGCAAATTATAGTAAGTTACGCTATATGTATACATACACACACTAATCGCTAGATTTAATGCAATAATTTCCTAGACTAAACTTTCCGGGGCAACCTAGTTCATAAACATCCCTTAATTCTGGAAATACTACACTTATCCATCTTTTCAAATATAAATTTTGAGGACTGATGGTAGGATTCCTAGATTAAGTTATTCAATTACCCTTCTGAAATATTAAAAAAATATAATAGAGGGGTAACATTTATCATTAACAACAATATTGAATGCCCACCATTACACTTTTCAAAATGGCAATTAAAACTTCTAAAAAACAAGTGCCACTACAGCAAAAGAACCATATCACAACTGTATTTTTACAATTGACATGAATTGGCAATTGTAATAAAGAGTTTTTACGACTATTTTCTTAAAAAGTTGTGATCAATTTAATTTCAACAACTTTTCTTTTGTACAAGTTATAATAAATGTTTTTTATAGCCTTACTTGTTTGATAGCTGTAATAAATTTCAAAATCAAATTTTTCCCTGTACGTCAAATTTTTGGCTCTAGTATTCTTTCCCTCCCTCCTTTTTTATCCACCCACCTTTTTTTTCTCCCAACATAAACACACTCAGCTTTTTCTCCTCTAAAATTAAAAACCCCAAATCTAATCATTTCTCTTATATTTCCATCCTCTTCCGATAGAATCCTAGAATTCAAATATGGCCTCAATCACCGCCTCTGAACCCATCCTCATCGAAAAATCCAATCGGTTTTGCATGTTCCTAGTTAAAGATTCACTGATCCAAGACATTGGTCTGCCTTAGACAATGATGAAAATCACTTCCTCACTCATGTGCTTGCCTTCTTCATCTCCTCTATTGGCATCTTCTAAAAATTATCATTGTTAGATTCATGAAGGTTTTCTCATCGCCCAAACCCGCACTTTTTATATATTTCAGATTGACATCAAAAAAATCTATTGGGGGAAGTACTCGTGGTTTTTTGAAACATACATCAAACAATCACTAAAAAAATATAATCTTTTTGGTGCTATTAATACCATACCTCCTGTATTTAAGAAAGTAGAATGGGCAACGCATTAGATTGACATATTCCAGGTGATATATTTATTTCGATATTGTTATTATCATATTTGGAATTCTTGCTGACTCTTATTCACATGTTCTGTTGAAATCGTTAAAGAACCTAGAATTAAAAGGATGAATGAAGTTGGTTGTAGTAATGATGGTGGCTTTGTTGAAGTTTGCTTGACTTGGAGAAGGATGAAAAGCTTAGTGATTATGATATAGTTATTATTCTTTAGTTATGTATTAGCTTATTTTCTGCTTCTTTTTTCTCATATTAATTTTAGTAGTACACTTAACCATTTAATTGCCATTTATTAGTTTTATCGAATCCATCATAAGCACAAGTAGTAAACAAATGTAAGATTTGCAATGCGAAAATTTTAGATGTAAAAATAGTAGATTATTGTTCAATACTAGCTTGGAAATATTTTCTTATTGAAATGCGAGAAGTGCCAAGCTGTAGCTGAATCCTACACTGAATGTGAATTCATGATCCTTCTAATTGATTTGATTCATAACAAGTCCAATGCATATCATCATTTTCTTTGTAATAGGCTGACTTTGGAAAAAATTGAAAGCAAGGGAATATTTTAGAGGGAAAGTTTGATTAACCTTATATTAGATACATATACATTCTATTATATATATATGATTTTAGTTTTAAATTGAAAACTTATTGACTGGGGATTTCCTGGAGGGATTTTGTTGGCAGTATGGTCATGTGTGAAGGTTTTAGTTGAAGTAATATTGTCGAACGTTATGTTTGTATTTTTTGTGTTTCTTGGAACAAGAATTTTTCTCAATTCAAATTTATTGAGTAACAGGTGCAAAAATCTTGTATTAGGCATCCTGATTTCAACCAATTTAAAATTATTTCTTATTACAATTATGGTCTGGGAGTTTCCATCTTTAGTTTTATTCATTGTGGTTGATGTGTTCAAATTGTGTGGTTACAATTATGGCCAGATTTTTTGCCTTTTTTGTGTCCACTTTAATTTATTATTCATAAATTTGATTTGGCCTATTGTTATCATGCATGCCTATGTTTTCTTTGGTTATTTATACTAATTCTGTCAGGATGAGTCATGGTATTGATTTTCTTTGGATGAAACTATTATAGAAAATGTTTTGAATAACTTAATCATAATCTTTTTTGTATGCCTCTAGGATATTAGTTAAAAAAATATTATTAGCTTTGTTGCTTATTAGTTTATTACTATACCAAGATACAGTGAAAGATGCACTTTTTTTTGTTGCAGTTTTGATAGTCCTGTAGTGTTAAACTAACCTAACCGCTATAGTTACAAAAAAAGTAAAAGTATTACTTATTAATATTCATTTCCAGATTTTTTTGGGAAAGTCCTGGCCTTTTTCATAAAGCTATCTTGCATAATAAAACAATGCAGTTCTATTTATATTTCAATTATATAATTATAATTTAATATTTTTTTATTCTTTGTTGATTTAGATGATTTGTTTATAAGCTATGCTTATACTGTGTTCGGGCCCGTCATACGTCATGAAATTGTATTGAATCGGAAGTTTAAATTTGCATTTTTAGAATATGAACTAGTAGAATGCACATGAAATATTCAGACGGGGAGGTTGTAGAACTACAAGCTGACAGATTGTTTTTCTTCTTTTCTCGTATTTACTTTCTTCAGATTAAAGGTGGTAATGATCGGATCAGAATACGATATGCTTGATTTGAACATTTAAACAAAAAGATGCTTTTGCAGAATCAGTTTAACCGTAAGTGATTTGTTTAACCTTCCCTTATTAAACACATATTAGCATTTGTTTATTGTATCAATATTGAGAAATGTAAAACAACCTTTCTTTCTCATTGACTAGTTCAACTGAATAAATGTAAAACCAATGTGACTGCTAAAAATTGGATGGTTTCAGGTTGATTCAGTTGCAATGATGCTGAGGTTTGAAAACCGAGTAGTGGATGTGTTCGACAGTGGTGATAGTAGAGAAGATGTTGCAAAGAAGTTATTGATAGAGAAGAGGAGGCGCAGATAGCATTAGATGGTGTGTTGCAAGCATAATGTACATATTTGATACTATTATTACTTTTTTGATAATTTATCTTTATTTTATTGTTGGAATGAAAAATATTGGTTTTACATTGGATCGGTTTTCTCTTAATTTTGTTTTATGATCATGTATATTTTTGATGAATTAATTCACTTAGCATTATGTTACTTTTGTGCTTGCACATGAACTAATTAATGCACTTAGCATTATGTTTCTGTAACACCCCACCTCCATTAATGTCACTCAAAAGGGAATGCACTAACTTCAGTGAAGCGTTATAGGTAAAAGATGCAGATAAATTACAATACTGACAAATAAAGCTGCAGAAAACATAGTCATTTCATAAGCAACGTAGTTCAGTCAAGCATTTACAACAATTGACTCAATCATACTTAAAAGTACTACGTAAAACTTCTGTCTTGATTCAAAAACTTCCAAGTGTATAAGAAGCATAAAACATTGCAAAGTAGCACAAGTCCGCAAATTAAAGTGCAAACACAGCCATAGCCAAAGATAAGAGGATCCAAGCAATACATCAAAGAATCTTCAAACTTGGAAAGGGAACGGTCCAAACTGAGCAGAGTTATTCCTTCCCCGACTACCTGAGATAGATACAGAAGATGAAAGAAAACGGGTCAGACATAAAGCCTGGTAAGTCCAGTGACTTTCAGTATGTAAACAGGTAAAAGCAACATGACATGAATAAACTAAATATAAGACAATACCGCGATAAGAGGGATAACAAGATGAGATTAGCATAAGATATGATAAGGCAAGATAAACTGAATGCGCTTATACATTTCTCTGCTTCACTACTACCCTGTTATTCTGGTTTCTATATCTCTGCACTACCTAACTAGTGTCCCAACAAGAAATCTGTATAAAATGATAATGTGATCCCAATCCCCACAATTGTGGTAGCCTTCAGGTGTACATCTATTATGAGGATCCCACCTCAATCTGCATAATTGCCAGTGATATGTTAGATGCACCCTTACTACCCTATTGATCGGCTCCCTAACTCACATGTATGTATTACTTGTGTCATTTGACCTCGCTTGTTTGCATTCATTAATTGTGTCATTCGACCCCGCTTGTATGTATTCATTACTTGTGTCTTTCGGCTTTGCTTTAATGTAGATACCTGAGCTGGCCCCATCATGGAGTGTAGCAATTCCTATGATGGAGACCTGACACGATTCAAGATGCACGGTGTATACTACTGATGCCCAGTGCCTGCTTTTCCACCCCGGAGCACATGCACGTTCATACTCCGTCGGAACTACACTGCTGCACCACCCGCCGCTATTTTGACCGCTTATAATCAGCCCAGCAATCATGCCCCACCCTGCCTAGCTCAGGGTACCATGATACTTCTATGTGGGTTACTACTGAAATGGGTCCCCGTTACTAGGGTTTCTTAATCAACATGTTTTAATGGTTAGGTGTTCTCAATTTAACTTAACCCCACCCATTTGCTTAATTACCATGTTGTACTGGTTAAGTATTGCCTATTTATATGTTACTTAATCCTCTCACTGATTCACGCATGTTTATTTAACGGTTAAGTTTGTGGGCCTATATATACTAATATTACCCACTTACCCGAGATTTACTTAACCCTTCCCCTTATCAAGTCCATATGTATTATTGGTTAAGCTTGCGTTAACCCTATCCACTTTGTTCATATAATATTGGTTAAATTGTCTTCTTGTCCATGTTAACTTAACCCACCCACCTAACATGCCATATTGGTTAAGTGTTTCTTATTAACTTAACCCTTCCCATTCGTCATGTTGTATTGGTTATGTGTTTCCTACTAACTTAACCCTGTTCATTCATCATGTTATATTGGTTAAGTGTTTCCCCTTGACATAACCCCACTCGTTCATCATGTTATGTTGGTTAACGTAACCCTACTCATTCATCATGTTGAATTTGGTTAAGTATTTCCTATTAACTTAACCTTTCCACTTGTCATGTTACCTTGGTTAAGCGTTGACCTATCACACATAATGTTATATTGGTTAAGTGTTTCCTTCTTGTGTTAACTTAACCCTACCATTCTTAGCATGTCCGTTCATTAGCATTAATTCATTTATTAATACCTCAACCTATCACATTAGAATTGTTGTTTGCGGTTGCTGGATGTGCCGGGCGGTTCCGGGCAGATTTCTACTGCAAACTAATTCTAACCTCGGGTTTTGGGCTTAATGCGCTAACCTCTCACTTAGATCTATATTGTTGCGGTCGCTGGATGTGCCGGGCAGTTCCGAGCAGTCTTACACCGTAGCTCAATCTAACCTCGGGTTAGGCACGTTCATCTTTAGCCAATTTACATATTTATCATTCATGTCCAAGTCTAGAATCTTATATGCTAATTATCCCAAATTCACCAAACTAGTCATGTTCCAATTCCCTAATTATGCCCAACAAATCCAATTACAAGTTATTACGCATATATAGGTTACACCCAGTCCTCCCAAATTTGCAATAATAGTCGTGCCCCAAAATCGCAATATACATTATGCTTGGCGTCCCAACCAATAGTTATGCCTAATCTAGATTTAATATTTCAATTTACAGTTTTCGTCCAATCTAGATTTATTATTTCAATTTACCCCAAGTTCGCACCAATAACAATTATGCCCCCAAATCACAAGTTACAAATTATGTTCCACTATTACCAAATAGATTATTCCCCAATATCAATTACAAATTATGCCCAACAATTTCACCAAAATAGGTTATACTCAAATATTCCCCTTATTCCAATCGTTCGTATTTCACGATTTCAGCCTAGGTTCGAAGGTAACCCAGGTTCATAAAAGAAAAAGGAAATAGGGGAAGGGAGAGAAGGAGAATAAGAATAGGCACAAAAATAGGCATGTAACAACATACCTAATACAAGAAATTTAGATCCAACAAAGATAGATTCTTGAATAAGCTGATAAAATCATTATCGCAGGCATAAGAATAGCATCATGAACCAAAAAGGATTATATATTCGATGTTCAACAAAGATAGGCATGATTGAATCGATATAATAACTTCTTAGGCATGTAAATTCATAGATTCAATAGAAAGATAGGGATAAATCTGAAAAGATTGTCTCATCATCAAGCATAGACATAGATCCATTTTCTTACATACCAAGATTACTATTAGGTGTTTAAATCCGAAAGTAACATGAACTTACAAAAAAAGAACGGAACTTGTATTCTGGGATCTGATTTCTAAATTTGTTAAGCTATCCTTTGATGTAGATGTTTGATTATCTAGTTTGGATTTGGTTTGGAGCTTTCTAACTTGATTTCTAATTTGGAGAAGAAAGAGGCTATGCTAGCTTATGGATGGATAGCATGACGGCTTCATAGAATGAGATTGTGAGGTTTGGGGTGTTTATATAGAAGTCTATGATTAATTCTAGCCTATAGATTAGTCTAGGAGAAATCAGAGCCATCAAACCAAAGAGATGTGTCATCCAGCCAACCATAGCACGACACATAAGCCCTAATACCTTAGAAATTAGTCATCGGCCAATTAGAGTAGGCAACATCAGCTCGGGGCTATAAAAATTCGTCACTGGATCTGGATCAAAAAGGGGTCGACACCTATGTCGACTCCCCTATAGGGGGGTCGACACCTATGTCAACTCGCCATGGGGGGGGGGGGTCGGTACCTATGGCGACTAGCTCGCTCTGACCGAATTTGGAATTTTGAACAATTTTGACTTTTAATTATTATTTTATTTAATTTCTGTTTAAACTTGAAATCTACTGAACTTCAAAACTTCTTCATACGGAGCCCGATTTACACAAACTCGGACTCTATCTCAAGCAGAATTCCGAGATGAACGCAATGGCGTAACCCGTTTCACCCACTCTTCTTCTAAAAATTAAGTGTTCTTAGATTTTTTAATTTTAATATTCATAGAAAATACGGGGTGTTACATTCTCCCCTCCTTAAAGGATTTCATCCCCGAAATCTCCAAGTTAAGAGGAATGTATATCCTACCATCCAACATCCATCTACTCAACCATTCAATCGCCGACATCCATTGTCCTTAAAAATATTTCTAATCCTTTCATGATCATATGCATAGTTTGTGTATATGTCCTTATCTAATGCAAAATCAGGCGGTCTACTGATTCAGTTGACCTCCTTAATGCAAATTATGTCAGTGCCATGAGTCCATCATGCATGCAATTATTCCTTATCGTACCTTATAACCTCTACAAGCGTGCACAATCATTCATACAAATGTAACATCCATATGATAACACATCAAGTTTCAATCCATATCTAAATACAAATATGCATATGCAATATGAAACTGATTGAGCCGATCAAGTACCTAATGTGTGTGTATATGCATCAACGAGCAACCACTAGAAACCACTTGCAACCACTTCCAACCATCAATCATAACATGTTTCAAATACATGTTTACTTCCATTGGTTTCTACCTGAGGATCAAGAAAGGACCGAGGAGATATACTTAAAAGATAGATACAAGCACGCGTAAACTTATGGAAAAAGAGATCAAGGATGTACCCTCAAAAAGAAAAGGGTAGGATGCGCTTATCTTGTCTTCAGTCTCCTTAGTCGCGTTTTCTTCAGCATCACCCCATTGTACTTTAACTAGCTTGACTTCACGATTTCGAAGCTTCTTGACCTCCATTTCCAAAACTCACTAGTAAAGATAGGATCTCGATCACTTACTATGCTAGAGGTTATCCCATGTAGTCAGATTATCTTTCCAAGATAAACAGATGTCAACCATGACTAAGTGTATATACTAAAATGATTAGAGGTCTCTCCTCTACTTAGCTTATCCATCATGTCACAAATCGGAGGGTCTTCATGTTACGCCGCTTCCATCCGATCCAAAAGTGTAGGCCGCTCTTCTAGTGATGCTAACAAACCAAGTACAAACTTGACAGGGGGTCTAAAGCTAAAGGTTGCTATGTACTTCAAACTTTATCCCTCTTAAGGTCAGTCTCTTTCTACTTAGGGCGCCTGCCACAACATTACCCTTGCTAGGGGTATAAGCAATATCAAGGTCGTATGAGGCAAGAAATTCCATCTATCGTTGTTGCCTCTATTTCAAATCTTTTTGTGAGAACAAATATTTTAAGGACTTAGGATCCGTATATAGTTCAAACTTTCTCTCTTAAAAGATAATGATGCCATGACTTAAGAGCGAACACCATAACAGCTAATTCCAAGTCATGGGTGGGATAGTCTTTCTCATGTACATTCAGCTGTCTTCTTTCATAAATAACTACCTCTCTTCTAGTATTAAAACAGTGCCTAGCCCTGTCCCGCATGCATCCGTATAAACTGTAAATGTCTTGTTCCCTTTGGGCAATCTCAAGACTAGGGTTGTCGTCAGGGTTCTCTTCAGTCGTTGGAAAGCAACATCGCAATCCAAATCCCAGGAAAAAGTTAGGTTCTTCTTCGTCAATCTAGTAAGTGGGCCTGATACCTTCATAAAGCCTTTAATTAACTTCCTATACCAGCCCGCTAATCCAAGAAAACTTCTTACTCCCGTTGCATTTCTTGGGACCTTCTAATCTTGCACCGCAACTACTTTTGCGGGATCTACTGTTATCCCTTCCATGAATATCACATGTCCTAGAAACCTCACTTCTTCTCTCCAAAAATGATATTTGGAGAACCTAGCCTTAAGCTGATGCACTTGGAGGGTATTCGAGACTTCTCTTAGATACAAAACATGTTTTTCCCCACTCTTAGAGAAACCTGAAATATCATTTATGCACAAGAGAAGTGAACCATCCGCCGCTGTAGCGAAAACAACTAGAGCACCCTATTCAGAAATACTTCGCCTTATGACCCCTTTCTCAAGTAACTCTTTTACTGAGCCTTTCCTTTCCCTTGGAGTCATGTGTCGTACAGGTAATGCAACTGGCTTTGCATTATCAACTAGATATATGTAGAAGTCTATCTAGCGTTTTTAGGGGACAAACCCATAACCTAATCAAAAACATCTGTGTACTCATTGACTACTCTAACGGATCGTAAATCGTTGATAGATGCATCAAGTGATCCTAGATAGCTAAGCCAAACTGATCCCTTAGGATTGCACGAAATCTCGAGGGTATTCCCGAGGCAAGTCAAAAGTCTAACTACCATCCTTTCACAATTACTAGCTAACCAATCCATGCCTAGAATCAACCCATAGCCCATGAAACCAAAAAACATAAGCATTACACGTAAACTCAATACTTAATATAACTATTCTCAAATCCTTACAAACCAAAGATAGATGAGCCGAACCACCAACTGGATTTGAGACAATAATGGGATCTTCTACTATACAAGTGCTAAGGTGCAGAGGCTCAACTATGGAAGCAGATATAACCGAATGTGAAGCGCTAAAATCAAAAAGAGTACTAACATGATGATCAAAAAGAAAAACTAAACTTTCTCAAAAAAACTTTACTTCCTCTCTATCCGTACGCTGGCGGTGAGAGCACACACTTGCCCTCCTGAAAATCCTGTCATTTGTTCTTGCCCTTGTCCTTAATTATATGACCTGTTATACCATAATAAAGACACTTCCTCTTGTCTTAGGTTTTACTATTCCTTCCTCCCTTCTTGTCCTGTGATTCTTCCACTTACACCTCTTTCTTTTTACCTCCTTTGTGAACCAAGTCCATATCCATGAGTTTCCCATCTTTAGGTTGTGCTCCTTAGCTAAACTCCCTCATTCTCATCTTTACCATCATTGTGTAACATGTTGACAAGCCTCTCGAAAGCTGCCTCCATCGCACGGAAATCCCTACAAAGCTTGAAAGAAAATTAGCCGCACGTGAAACTACTGCGGCTATATATGGAAGTTGGGCACTTCTTCGCCCTTTGACAGGTGTCATAGTCTCATCAAGCCTACGGAACCATGCCGCGATGAGATTACCTCCTAGAAAGCCAGGAGCCCCGGAGACTCAGGAAAGAAGGAAAGAACGATTCAAAAAGAGGATCAAAAGTTAGTGCATTTGGCTTTGGGGAATATGCCTTTAAAAAAACTTTTCTTTTGAAAATGGTTCTTTTAAAACTGTTTTGAAAATAATTTTTCAAATCTTTTATCTGATCCGGTAACCTGCAGCTCTGACACCAAGTGTAACACCCCACCTCCATTAATGTCACTCAAAAGGGAATGCATTAACTTCAGTGAAGCGTTACAGGCAAAAGATGCAGATAAGTTACAAGACAGTCAAATAAAGTAGCGGAAAACAAAGTCATTTTATAAGCACGTAGTTCAGTCAAGATTTTACAACAATTGACTCAATCATACTGAAAAGTACAACATAAAACTTCTATCTTGATTCAAAAACTTTCAGGTATATAAGAAGCATAAAACATAGCAGAGTAGCATAAGTCCCCAAATTAAACTGCAAACATAGCCATGGCCAAAGATAAGAGGATCTAAGCAATACATCAAAGAATCATCAAGCTTGAAAAGGGAAATGGTCCAAACTGAGCTGAGCTATTCCCTCCCTGACTACGTGGGGGGAGAAATTGAAGAAAAGAAGAAGAAAGAAAATGGGTTAGACATAAAGCCTGGTAAGTCCAGTGACTTTCAGTATGTAAACAGGTAAATGCAACTTGACATGAATAAACTGAATATAAGACAATACCGTGATAAGAGAGATAACAAGATAAGATTAGCATAAGATATGATAAGGCAAGATAAACTGAATGCGCTTCTACTTTTCTCTACTTCGCTACTACCCTGTTATTCTGGTTTCTATTTCTTTGCACCCCCTAACTAATGTCCCAACTAGAAATCTGTATAAAATGATAATGTGATCCCAATCCCCGCAATTGTGGTAGCATTCCGGTGTACATCTATTATGAGGATCCCACCTCAATCTGCCTAATTGCCATGGATATGTTAGATGTACCCTTACTACCCAATTGATCGGCTCCCTAACTCGCATGTGTATATTACTTGTGTCATTTGACCTCGCTTATATGCATTCATTACCTGTGTCATTCGACCCCGCTTGTTTGTATTCATTACTTGTGTCTTTTGGCCCTGCTTTTATGTAGATACCTGTGCTGGCCCCATCATGGGGCGTATCAATTCCCATGATCGCGACCCGACATGATTCAAAATGCACAGCGTATACTACTGATTCCCAGTGCCTGCTTTTCCACTCCGGAGCATGTGCATGCCCATATTCCGTTGGAACTACACTGCTGCACCACCCGCCGCTATTTTGACCACTTCTAATCAGCCCAGTAATCGTGCCCCACTCTGCCTAGCTCAGGGCACCATGATACATCTATGTGGATTATTGCTGAAATGGGTCCCCATTACTAGGGTTTCATAATCAACATGTTTTAATGGTTAAGTGTTCTCAATTTAACTTAACCCCACCCATTTGCTTAATTAACATGTTGTACTGGTTAAGTGTTGCCTATTCATATGTTACTTAACCATCTCACTGATTCACGCATGTTTATTTGACGGTTAAGTTTGTGGGCCTATATATACTAATATTACCCACTTGCCCAAGATTTACTTAACCCTTCCCCTTATCAAGTCCATATGTATTATTGGTTAAGCTTGAGTTAACCCCATCCACTTTGTTCATATAATATTGGTTAAGTTGTCTTCTTGTCCATGTTAACTTAACCCACCCACCTAACATGTCATATTGGTTAAGTGTTTCTTATTAACTTAACCCTTCTCATTCATCATGTTGTATTGTTTAAGTGTTTCCTACTAACTTAACACTGTCCATTCATCATGTTATATTGGTTAAGTGTTTCCCCTCGACTTAACCCCACTCGTTCATCATGTTATGTTGGTTAACTTAACCCAACTCATTCATCATGTTGAATTTGGTTAAGTGTTTCCTATTAACTTAACCCTTCCACTTGTCATGTTACCTTGGTTAAGCGTTTCCCTGTCACACATCATGTTATATTGGTTAAGTGTTGCCCTCTTGTGTTAACTTAACCCTATCATTCTTAGCATGTCCGTTCATTAGTATTAATTCGTTCATTAATGCCTCAGCCTCTCACATTAGAACTGTTGTTTGCAGTTTCTGGATGTGCCGGGCAGTTCCGGGCAGACTTTTACCGCAAACTCATTATAACCTCGGGTTTTGGGCCTAATGTGCTAACCTCTCACATTTGATCTATATTGTTGTGGTCGCTGGATGTGCCGGGCGGTTCCGGGCAGTCTTACACCGCAACTCAATCTGACCTCGGGTTAGGCACGTTCATCTTTAGACAATTTACATATTTATCATTCATGTCCAAGTCTAGAATCTTATATGTTAATTATCCCAAATTCACCAAACTAGTCATGCCCAACAAATTCAATTACAAGTTATTACTCAGATATAGGTTACACCCAATCCTCCCTAATTTGCAATAATAGTCATGCCCCAAAATCGCAATATACATTATGCTTAGCGTCCCAACTAATAGTTATGCCTAATCTAGATTTAATATTTCAATTTACAGTTTTCGTCCAATCTAGATTTAATATTTCAATTTACCCCTAGTTCGCAACAATAATATTTATGCCCTCAAATCACAAGTTACAAATTATGTTCCACTATTACCAAATAGATTATTCCCCAATATTAATTACAAGTTATGCCCAACAATTTCACCAAAATAGGTTATACTCAAATATTCCCCATATTCCAATCGTTCGTATTTCGCGATTTCAGCCTAGGTTCGAAGGTAACCCAGGTTCATAAAAGAAAAAGGAAACAGGGGAAGAGAGAGAAGGAGCATAAGAATAGGCATAAAAGTAGGCATGTAACAACAGACCTAATACAAGAAATTTAGATCCAGCAAAGATAGTGTAGCCTGCTTTGTGACCAGGCTACCCAAAGCAAAGATCATGTTGACACACCTCTGGGTAAATGCTGTCTCATATGGAATCTCTGGATAACATCGCTCTCCGGCATTGGAAGCATCATCAGAAGACACAAGGCAGTTAGGTCAAAATCACAACATCAGTATAAACTGGCCCGAAAACCCTATCAAATGACCTCATTTGGATCTATTCACCTCATATACTCGTAGCCCTTTGAATTAGCTTCAGTTTGAGCTTTGGTTTGGCTCAATCGGACTTATGGTTTGAATGTTACGCCCATTTCCGTGAACGGGTGTAAGCTGGCATATGACCGCAATCCGATCCGCCCTTGCCTACGCGATCCGATCCGCCCTTGCGTACGCGATCCGATCCGCCCTTGCCTACGCGATCCGATCCGACCTTGCCTACGCGATCCGACCTATGACCGCGATCCGACCTTCGGACCTGTTCACACGCAGCTTGTTTTGACCTATTCTCAAGGCTACTGGCTCTCCTATTTTTCTGGATCGCCTGCCACGTACCCCATCACGAACCAGTCCTCCCTGGAGCTTTCCTACGGCTATAAATACACCTTTAGAGGGCATTTTTAAAGGACTTTTGGCATCTCAACTTCCATGGCTGCCATGGCCAGCACTTCTCCATGAATAACCACCATCTTCCTCAATAAATTCAATGGATTCGGAGAGAATTATTCGTTGAATTCAAGTGATTGAAAGACAATATTCATTGTAATTGTAATCTATGAGTGAAATGAGAAAATATGAAGTGGACGTAGGCTTGCTAACGCCGAACCACTATAAAAATCCTGTTGTCTTGCTTTTCTCTTATTTTTTCAGTTATTTATTCATATCCTACGCTCTAAGTACGATAATTTGGGTGTTAGGACCATTTTTTGGTCTAACAGATAGATTCTTGAATAAGCTGATACAATCATTATCGCGGGCATAAGAATAGCATCTTGAACCAAAAAGGATTATATATTTGATGTTCAACAAAGATAGGCATGATTGAATCGATATAATAACTTCTTAGGCATGTAAAATCATAGATTCAACAAAAAGATTGTGGTAAATCTAAAAAGATTGTCTCATCATCAAGCATAGACATAGATCCATTTTATTACATGCTAAGATTACTATTAGGTGTTTAAATCTGAAAATAACATGAACTTACAGAAAAAGAACGGATCTTGTATTCTAGGACCTGATTTCTGAATTTGTTTAGCTATCCTTTGATGTAGATGTTTGATTCTCTTGTTTGGATTTGGTTTGGAGCTTTCTAACTTGATTTCTAATTTGGAGAAGAAGGAGGCTAGGCTAGCTTAGGGATGGACAGCATGACGACTTCATAGAATGAGATTGTGCGGTTTATGGTTAAGGTTTGAGGTGTTTATATAGAAGAATAGGATTAATTCTAGCCTTTAGATTAGTCTAGGAGAAATCAGAGCCATCAAACCAAAGAGATGTGTCATCCAGCCAACCATAGCACGACACATAAGCCCTAATACCTAAGAAATTAGTCATCGGCCAATCAAAGAGGGCCACATCAGCTCAGGGCTATAAAAATTCATCATTGGATCTGGATCAAAAAGGGGTCGATTCCCTACAAGGGGGTCGACACCTATGTCGACACCCCTATAGGGGGTTCGACACCTATGTCGACTCCCCAATGGGGGGGGTCGACACCTATGTCGACTCCCCATGGGGGGGTCGACACCTATGTCGACTCCCCATGGGGGGTGGGTCGACACCTCTGATAGGGAAATTTCCCGCTCAGCCCGCTCTGACCGAATTTGGAATTTTGAACAGTTTTGAATTTTATTTATTATTTTAATTTAATTTTTATTTAAACTTGAAATCTTCTGAACTTCATAACTTCTTCATACGGAGCCCGATTTACGAAACTTGGACTCTGTCTCAAGTAGAATTCCGAGACAAACGCAATAGCGTAACCCGTTTCACCTAATTCATCTTCTAAAAATTAAGCGTTCTTAGATTTTTTTAATTTTAATATTCATAGAAAATACGGGAGGTTACAGTTTCTGTCATGGCTTGAGATTACATATTCTTAATGTACAATTTGTAACTAAACATAGCCTACTAAAGTGCTAGGCATAAAAATTGAAAATGAGTCTATATAACTACCAAATTTAATAGTAAGAGATATTGTTGCAATCACAATTAGCAATTGCCATAGTTGACCATAACTGCCAAAATTTATTGTGATAGGATTTATAACTATTGCTAAAAGCAGTTGTAAAAAATGTGTTAACAACTTCTAGTGATAGTTGTAAAAATCTACAACTCTATTACAACTTCTGATATGAAGACTAGTGCGATTCAGTTGTAATAGATCTACTACAACTGTTTTTGATAGTTGTAAAATGGTATTTTTGTTGAAGTGCTCATTCTATAGGACCTTAATTAATTCCCAAAATTGAATTTGGTGGCAATTATGCCTCCTAAGTTGCCAAATGATATTCGTTGCTAAACCTTCAAAATATATTATAACTCCATAAAATATGCTTTTAAAACATTATTTGCGGTAGTTTTAATATTAAATTTAATTATCCCTTTTGACCTTTAATAACTTCTTTATTCTTAGCAATACGTTTCGATCAACTATAAAATTATAACGTTTTACAAATATATATGACATGATCATAAATTCTTAAATTAGGAGAAAATATCCTCCCATATTCTAATGCCCATCTTATATTAGCATTCTGAATGTTAGTCTTTAACATCTTCCAAAACAACAACTATTTTTGAAATAATTATTTATTACTATTTGGAAATAAGATTTTAATCTTCTTAACATCGGATTAATTAGCAATTAATTCTTTTAACACATCCATATCTATATTTTCAGTTTATTATATTGGTTTCAAATATATTTGAAAACATTAGACTACATTCATTTCAACACTAAAGTTAAAGCTTTTACTGCCATGCTAGCATATTCTCATAAACTTTCCCATATATGTGTGTGTGTGTGTGTATATATATTTGAATTTTAAAAGTTCTTAATGAACATGAATATTCATTACCCTTTTATTTACACCGTGGAAGGCCTTTAAAAAATTAATTTAATGGTCGCAAATAAATTCCTTGGAGTAGTCTTTTATCCTTTATTTTACTCCAATATTACTACTTTCTCAATATACTCCAATATTACTACATTTCTTTGGCACAAAAATATATTGGGTAGTTGGTTAGTTCATCACTTCCTTTAACCAAATAAATCTGTTGTTTACCTGATAAAACTGGGACTGCTTGTTATATACTAAGTTAGACTTAATAAATTTTGGCATGTTTAAACTTCGGCAATTTGCATGTCGTTTCATACTCCGTGTTACCATGCAGTTGTAGTAGGAAAACTCATGCAGTACCATTCCTGAAATTGTTAGTTTAGGCCTTGCTTAAATTCACTAAAACTGGGACATTTTTCTATTTCACATCTGGCCATTTACTTGGCTTTGAAGCTTGAATTATATTATGACTCTTAATACCTCTAAGTTCCCATTGATATAATCTATGCTACTTTATGAACTGAAAAATGTCTTGACAACCTGCTGCGTGAGTATTGTTATTAAATGGTGTAGTTTGTTGCGCATTGGATCCAAGTTTACACCTTGTTTCTTCTTGCTTCCTTGTATGGCACGCTGTATACATACATAAACATACTTGGTAATAGTATGTTTAAAGTCATGACTTTAGAGAATAATAAAATCTGGATTCTGAAGAAATTATTGGTCCATGCAGCATCTTCATTTCTGATTTTGTATTGTACCACATTTAAAAACTTCATCAAAGTTGCCTTATGCATTTCTTGTTCGGTCGATGCTTGACTTTGATATATATATATATATATATATATATGTGTGTGTGTGTGTGTGTGTGTGTGTGTGTGTGTGTGTGTGTGTGTTAGCCCACTTTGTGAACTGGGCAACACAAAGTCGAGATGTGAAACGTTGAAGAACTTAGAAAGCATCATAGCGGATCGGATCGGAGAGATGTTGCGGAATGGATCGGAGAGATGTTGCTGTTCGGATCGGAGAGCTGTTACGATTTGGATCGAAGAGACGCTGCTATTCGGATCGAAGGGCTACCTACTACCAGGTCGGAACGGAGCAGAGCAAAACGAATAAGGATTTAGTTTCAGCATTAAGTCGGGTCGGATCGGATGCTCCGATCCGAACCCTCTCTGCAGGCTCCTCTGAACCGAACCTATAACCCACGTCACTTCCCCCCACGATCGCCTGAAGATGCGGAGCGGTTATGACCAGTTCCTACCCACAATGACCACTACTCTGATGCGCTGTCAGCACTAGAATCCATCCGAACCCGAGGACGATGGGATGGAAGACACATGGCTCCGATCCGGATCAGGTTCTAACTAAATTTTCACCTATAAATACCTTGCCTGGAGACAATTGAAGGGATCTTCTTTTTGTCACTTTGAGAGTTCAAACACTTTCATAAACCGAATTCCATCACTCCCAGATAATCCAAATCGTCTTCCAACTTGTGTTTTGAGACAATTGAGTGAATGTATGTGAATTGTGAGTGAAATTGAGTGAATATCTCATTGTAATTACAACTATATCATCGAGAATAGTGATTGACAAGTGGACGTAGGCTTTTCAACGCCGAACCACTATAAATTCTGTGCCTCCATTTTACTTTTGAGCTTATTTTATTCTGATTGTGGTCAATTTGGGTGTTAGAACCACTTTTTGGTCTAACATTTTGGTGCTTTCACTGAGAAACATCTGAATTCTCTGTTTTTCGGGATTATCGTTCTACTTTTTGGACCGCCGAGTTCAAAGAAGTTAATACTCAAGTTTCGACGCTCCTGAATATTTGTTGATTGATTGTTGAAAAACTATGGCCAAAGGAAAAGGCAAGGAAGTTCAAACTAGTCGAGGGAACGGAGTTGGTGAAGATCAGCAAAATGCGGTTGTGACAAGGTCTCGTGGGCAGAGCTCGGCAGTGGAACGGACTGATACAGGAAATCCGAACCGCATTCAAGGGGAGAGCTCCGATCCGATCCGGGTAGGAGAATCTGAAGCAGTGCACTCCCCCAACCTGAACCGACCCGAGCAACTCGCCCTACACCGATCCGACTTGGCTTCCCAGCTCCGACCCGAATAGGTCTCCCAGCTCCGACCCGACCTGATTGCCCATCTCCGAACCGACCCGTCACTTGGTGATGTTGGAACCTCTACTCGAGCCCCTTCAAATGCTCCAACTCCAGCCACCAGGGTCAATGATCAGGTCAATCCATCTGCGCCTATTACTCAAGGAGATTTCTCGCGCCTACTTGACATGCTTGAGAGTACTAGGGAGGCTATGAAAATCCACGAGCGCACCAATCTCATGATGCAAGAAAACATGAGACTCATGAGCAGGGAAATTAGCGAACTTCGTAGACAGAGAACCCCATCCCCAGTTCGTCACACATCAATGGATCAGTCTTCGTCTTCCGAGGAAGAACGGCCCCGTGAAAGAAGGCCGCTCGAACGACCTCAGAATTTGGAACAGCTGACGTTCGGATCTTTGGGGTCCTGCGAGGATGCTGCACGAGTACTAGGACCCAATGATCCAAGCTTGAGAGAGCCTATGTTGTTACCGATGCAAGGATCCCATGTATTACCTAGAGACCCTAACCTTACCAATCCCACTCAGGGGCAGATGCTCCAGCCCCTTCCTCCCGAGATCGACCGGGAGCGTAGGGAACGAAGCAGAGCAGAAGCAGCTCAAAGAAGAAGGGCTTCCCCTGAGCAAGAGCCTAGAGGAAACCCAAACATTAGAAGAAGGGCATCTCCTGAACAAGAGCCCAGAAGGAACCCGGATACCAGGGCCAGGGAGCATGAACGGCCCCTGACTAATGCTGACGTATGGGCAATGGTACGCCAGATTATGTCCGAAAGCCGGAACTACACCAATGAAGACTATGGCATTGAGAAAAGCCATACTCCTTTCACTGACGACATCCTCAGCTTTCAGTTTCCCCGACGTTTTAACCTGCCGTAGATGGACAAGTACAATGGGAGAACCGATCCAGGACAGCATTTGATGCGATACTCATGGCTCATGAATGCTTCTACTGCCCCTGACGCAGTGAAGTGTAAAGAATTCCCGATCTACTTAGAAGATGTGGCGCTGCTACGGTTTACCCGACTTCCCCCTCGGTCGATATCAAATTATAGGGAATTGAGCGAACGTTTTATGAACCAGTTCCGACTCCATATCTGAAAGTCTAAGAGTGTTATTGAATTATCAAGAATTAAGCAGGCGCCGTGAGAGTCTTTGAGGTCATATCTCGACCGTTTCAACTTAGCTATGACTGAAGTTAGTGACCCGCACGAGCCCACCATCTTGATGGCTTTGATGGAAGGAGTCGATCCTGACTCCGAGTTTGGAGATTACCTTTCTGGGAAGCCACCCCCCACGAGAGAGTTATTCTATGAAAAGACCGATATTCAGTTAAGACGAGAGGAGGCCAGGGAAAACCGAAAGAGAAAGTCTGGGGCGGCTTCAAAAGAAAATGTTTAGAGTAATGTCGCCGTGAAGCAGTCTGGAGAAAGTTCCGGAAAAGTTGAGGTGAATGTGGGAAATAAGAGTGGAAACGACAATAATGGAAATGGGGGCAACAACAACAACCGTAATGCGAATGGTAACAGAAGAAATAGAAATAGGGGAAGTGATCCTAACAAAAGACCCCGGTTCCAGACTTATGAGAATTATACACCGTTGAACGACACTCTGGAGAACATTTACTTGGATACATACAATGTTTTGCAATATAAAAGACCGCCACCTCGCGACTCAACGGAGAAAGAAATGGCAACTGGATAGTTTTGTTTGTTTCATGGAACTCATGGGCATTCAACCAATGAATGTCGACATTTGAGAGACGTGATTGAGAAGCTGCTGCACGAAGGGAACTTGGATGAATATAAGGTTGCCCCGAGAGACAGGGGGCAAGGAGAACAGGCTCCAAAAAAGATCCAATCTGCTCCCAAGCCTACAGCGCAGCAGAAAGGCAAGGGAATTGTTATCAACTCCATAGTGGGTGGACCCCACCCAGTGATCCACAGTTTTAGAGCAATGGATCAATATGTAAATGCAGCTAAGCACGTAGATGTGGATGAATGTGATGAATTGGAAGATATCGCCCCTATAAAGCAACAGAAGACAATGTTTGACGACGTGGTATTCCGTAGCAGAGATAATACCGGGATCCAGTCACCCACCGACGATCCGTTGGTCATTACCACCACCATTGGGCCGGCCTTGGTTCATAAGGTGTTAGTAGACAATGGAAGCTCTGTTAATATTTTATTTAAAAAGTCATTCGATCATATGAAGCTTGAATCCGAAGATTTGAAGCCATGCGAAGGTTGGATCCGAGGCTTCAACGGAGCATCGACCGCTCCAATGGGGTACATAGAACTGCCCGTAACCTTGGGGCAAGGAGAACGTCGAAGAGTACAGATGCTTCAGTTTGTAGTATTGGACGTAGATTCGCCTTATAATGCATTTTTGGGAAGGCCTGCCCTTGCTGAGTTCAGGGCTTGCATCGCCCCTTGGTGTTTATTGCTTAAGTTCCCAACTGAAGCCGGAACTGGAGTAGTGAGAGGAGATCAAGTCTCCGGACGGGCCTGCTATGTTGCTGAATTAAAGATGTTGATGAAGGGACTTAACATCGAGAGTAAAGGGGCCTCGCCTCCTCCAATGGAGGGCTCGGCGTAGAAATTAGAGGGATCGGCCCCGAAGGAGTTGCCCAAAGGAACGCCTGAAGACGTGGATCCCAGAAAAGACGAGGAACCAGAGACTAGAAATGCAACTCCTAATGAAGCGACAGTGGACATTCCCATTGATGAAGCTGATCCAGCAAGAGTTTTGAAGATTGGATCCAAGTTGGATCCACGTCAGGCCAAAGAACTAACTGACTTCCTGAAGGCAAACTTGGACGTGTTTGCCTGGACCCACGCCGATATGTGTGGGATATCGCCAGCCGTCATAAGTCATTCACTAAATGTAAACCCGAAACACCCGCCTGTAAAGCAAAAGAGACGTATGCTGGGCCTAGAGAGGTCGGCCGCTCTGAAAGAAGAAGTGGAGAAGCTGAAACAGAACGGATTTATTAGAGATTCAACATATCCCGATTGGATATCGAATCCCGTCTTAGTAAAGAAGCCGAATGGAAAGTGGCGGACTTGAATTGATTTTTCAGATTTGAACAAAGCTTGCCCGAAAGATAGTTTCCCACTTCTCAGGATTGACCAGTTTGTAGATTCAACAGCGGGACACGAACTTCTTTCTTTTATGGACGCATATTCCGGGTACGACCAAATTCCTATGCACGTGCCAGATCAAGAACACACGAGCTTCATTACAAATTTGAGGTTATACTGTTACGTGGTCATGCCGTTCGGATTGAAAAACGCTGGAGCCACTTATCAGCGCTTGGTGAACAGGATGTTTTATAATCAAATAGGGAAGACAATGGAAGTTTATGTGGATGATATGCTTGTCAAATCGAAACAATCCTCCAGCCATACGCAAGACTTGGTAGAAATGTTCGGTATCCTGCGAAAGTATCGGATGAAGTTGAATCCTTTGAAATGTTCATTTGGAGTGGCATCGGGAAAGTTTCTAGGCTTCATTGTGAGCTCCTGAGGGATTGAAATCAATCCCAGCCAAATAGCAGCGATAAGAAACATTGAAGAACCGAGGAGGATTAAAGATGTCCAAAGTCTTGCGGGGAAAGTAGCCGCGTTGAGTAGGTTCATCTCCAAAGCCACGGACAAATGCGTCCCATTTTTTGATTTGATTAAAAGGGGAAAGAAGAACTTCGAGTGGACTCCGGACTGTGTTGAGGCCTTTCGAAATTTATTGGAATTGCTAGAAAAACCACCGATTTTGTCAAAGCCAGTGGACCACGAAGAGTTATTTGTTTACTTGGCAGTTTCGGCTCACGCTGTTAGCACAGCCTTGGTTCGAGAAGAAGACAAAGTGCAAAGACTAGTATATTATGTAAGCAAGAAATTGGCAGCGGCAGAACGCAACTACCCAAAGGTTGAGAAGCTCGCTTACAGCCTCCTAATCGGCTCCCGAAAACTTCGTCACTATTTCCAAGCTCATCCAATAACCATATACACTGACCAGCCTCTGAGGCAGGTGTTGCAGAGACCCGAAGCATCGGGACGGTTGATCAAATGGAATATTGAATTAAGTCAGTTTGATTTAAATTTTCAACCACGAAGGTCGATCAGGGGGCAAGCTCTGGCAGACTTTATAGTAGAGTTCACAATCCCAAAGGAGGAAATAATCGATGACAGAGTGGTCAAGTCCGAAGATGAGTTAAAGATAGATCCATGGAAGCTATACACAGATGGAGCCAAGAACGACCGAAGGTCCGGAGTTGGAATCGTCTTAGTCACTCCTGAAGGACGGTCGTTATATTACGCTCTACGATTAGAATTTTCGGCGACTAACAATGACTCTGAATATGAAGCCCTGATTGCCGGGCTGAAGCTTGCTAAAGAACTCGGAATAAAAACGTTGGAAATATTCTGCGACTCCAAAATCGTTGTTTGCCAAGTGAGAAAGGAATTTGTGGCTCGGGGACCTCGACTCATCGCCTACCTCGGGAAAGTGGAAAAGCTGTTGAGCAACCTGGAGCGGTACAACATAACGCATATCCCAAGAGCCGAAAACCAGAAGGCAGGCAGGCTGGCAAAGCTAGCTAGTTCCGACAACCCGGAAGAAACTGAAATAATTCCAATTGAAACGTTGGAATCGCCAATCTTTGAGTCGATGGAAATTGAGTTCACTTTCGAAGCGGAATCGGAGAAGGAGTCGTGGATGACCCCAATTAAGAACTTCCTTAAGAATGGAATACTCCCATCAAAGAAGAGCGAGAGACGAGCTATAGTTCGCAAGGCTACCAGATACGTCCTACAAGATGATACTCTTTATAGACAAGGATTTTCTATGCCCCTGTTACGATGTATAGCACACAACGACATCAAACGTGTACTAAGAGAAGTACACGAAGGTGAGTGTGGAGATCATACAGGAGGTCAGACTTTAGCGAAAAAGATATTGCGGTATGGATACTTCTGGCCCACAATTAATAAAGATGCGGTTGATTATTCACGACGCTGCGATAAGTGCCAGAGATTCGCCAAAATCCCCAGAGCACCGTCGACCCAACTCAAATCGATGGTGAGTCCTTGGCCTTTTGCCACGTGGGGAATTGATATCGTCGGAGTTCTACCAATTGCTAAAGGAGGGGCGAAATGTGCAATAGTCGTTGTGGACTATTTTATGAAGTGGGTGGAAGCTGAGCCACTAACCAAAATCACGGCGAGAAAGGTGATAAGTTTTGTGGTTAGAAATATTATATGCCGATTCGGGATCCCAAGGACCATTATAACCGATAACGGAACCCAGTTCGATGGTGCTGAATTCAGAAATTTCTGCTAGAAATATAAGATCGACAAACGTTACACTGCGGTTGCCTATCCGCAGTCGAACGGGCAAGTAGAAGCAATAAACAAAGTTATAAAATCCATCCTCAAGAAAAGGTTAGAGCGCGCAAAGGCAAAATGGGTTGATGAATTGCACTTAGCTTTGTGGGCATATCGAACAACATTTAAGACAGCTACTGGTCATACCCCTTTCTCTCTCTCTTTTGGTTCAGAAGCAGTAATTCCAGTAGAGCTTGAGGTTCCCTCCCACCGGGTGACGTATTATGACCCGATGACGAATCAGGCACTCTTACTCGAGTCTCTCGATGAAATCGAAGAAAAAAGGGACGAAGAAGATTTGCGCACGGCAAGACATCGACGTCAGATGGCACGCTATTACGACAAAAAAGTTCGCCTTAGGACTTTTGAACCAGGGGATTTGGTGCTAAAGAGAGTCTTTCCATCCCTTCCTCACCTCGGTCCAAAGTGGGAAGGACCCTTTGTCATCCAACGGAAACTTGAAACATGAACCTTCAAGTTAACGACCGTAGATGGTGAAGAGGTACCTAGAGCATGGAATGCCCAAAACTTGATGCGATATTTGGATTAGAAATGTTGTACTCTTTGCTATTTTTCTTATGAACTCTGTAAAAAGGCACGACTTGCCTTAGGAAAGTCTGATGATATGAATAAAGAACTATAAAGTGGATGTAGGCTACGACTTAGCCGAACCACTATAAAAATATCGTGTGTCATTTACTTTCATGCATTATATATATACCTCCATCTACTATTCTGTTGCGATTATGGAATATAAGATGATTTAAAACCTGAAAGGTTGAAAACAGTTTATACGCAAGAAAAAGCGCAACGACTGTTTGTGCGATAAGACATAAAAGAATGGGAAGACGACATTCTTAACTCTAACTCTCGAGAATTGAGAGAGAGTATAAAGGACGGGAAGACGACGTCCTCTGAGGCGTGAAGGTGCACCCAGACAAGAGACCGCCTCAGTAAGAACTCTAACCTGAGTATAAGACATGAGAGTATAAAAAATGCCAGAAAAAACGACAGGCATTGACGGCACCGAGAATGCAATCCCGTCGAAAAATCGGGGACATTTAGACTACTTGATTAAGTCTTGAATAGTTTTTTGAGATTGACCGGGGGCATATATGTATACACATATTCCCCCCCACCATAACTTCATTACACAACTATAGTAGGACATGCATTCTTACATAAGTGCAAAACTAATGACTAACAGACATTGCATAAAATGAATTATTTTCTATTTACAAATGAATGAATTTGTACAGGAAAACAGGCAAAAAGAAGGTGCAAGGGCACCCTTACAGAAACAATTATTGGTCAATCAAACGCTAAAATAACGCAAGGCACTTCATCATTTGGACTTTGAAGAGGGCTTGGACTTCTTAGCAGCCTTTTCCGCATCTCTCGCCTCTTTCTCAGCCTCCGTCAGGATGCGCTTTGACTTTTTCTTCCCTGAAGCTGAGGTGCTGGAATCAGTCGACTTCTTCCCGGAAGGCGGAGCGCTGGAATCAAGAGAAGATTTTTTAGCAAGTTCCTCTGTAATGGATCTAGTCGAAAGCTTAACAACTAACCTTGATCCCGCATCCACTACTGCGAGAAACTTAAGGCTTTCAGGGTCTAAGTCTTCCGATTTAAGCTGCATGCGTTTATCTTGGTCAGCTTTCAGTGCAGCTAAGGTAACATCATCAGCGCTTTTCGACTCCCCGACTATTGCCACCTCCGGATCTTCCTCATGTCCCCCATCGCCGCAATCGTCCTTTAAGGCATCTATCATTTCGTCATCACGAGGAGTGTCAGCCTTAGACGGTTCGCTTCCTTCTCCCAAATCTATGGGAGCAGCCTTGTCCTTTCCCCCTTTTGCCTTCTCCGTAGGCTCCGCCCCAGAGGCAGTTCCCTGGGACACATCTGTCTTTCCGGACGGCTCAATACCTACAGAGTGAGAAGCAACAGTTATCAACTCAGGAGAAAATAATGGGTTTTTCATCGATTGCTCAATCACGTGGCGAAAGGTAGAGATAGCCTTGACGAATTGAGGTGAAAAGGTAGAGATACCTTCCGAAGACTTCTCAGCTGGAGTAACTGCTGTCTCCGATGCCGTTTCGGGAATAGGGGATAAAAGAGTTGTTCGAGGATCCCGAGTTTTTAGGATCATATCCCTCTATTTCAGAAGTTGCGGGGGCATTAGAAGAGGAACCAGCCTCGGGAATGTTCTTTTGCTTAGTCCTCCGCCTCTCTTCGTCCGTAGCAGCAGCAATGAGGCGGCGCCCTTCAGCTAGGCGTTCTGGCTCATCATCTCTTAAATATTTCTCCATCAGCTTGTCCTCGTCAATGGAATCAACCTTGAGCTCCTCTTTCTCCCACTCAACGATTTGACTCCATACTTGGACTAGAATAGATGGATAATCTTCAATCCAAGAAATGTTTCGGCGGCGGATGATGTGCGCAAAGAATTCAATCATTAATTCGCCGAAACCCTGAACCTCTCCCTCAGCCTCCAACAGTTGTTTGCGGGCTTCTTCAGCGGATTTGATGGCACATTCGACGTTACCCTCCGCTAGGGCAGCCCTGTTCTCCGCCTCCACTAGCTTAGAAGCCAAGTCAGCATTTTTCTTTTCCAGTTCAGTGTTCCTCCTTGCTAACTCGGCATTCTTCCGCTCAAGGTCAGCGTATGCAAGTCGCATTTTGGCAGCATCTGACTTGGCATCTTCGGCTTGCTTTTTCAGCTCCGAACGCTCTTGGGTATGGGACTCAAGCAAATCATGATAGCGTTTTTGCATATCTTCAAATTGTTGTTTGAAGCTAGTAGCATCCCATTGAGCAACATCAAGCTGGGCCTGTGTATCCTCTAAATCTCTTCCTAGATTCTTTAAGGCCTTTGCATCGTCTTCTGCGGTTTTTTGCATCGAGTCAGCATTCGTGATTAAAGTGCGGATGATTCTGGAAAGGTTGCGTGAATACTTGAACATTTCAGAATACTGTTTCTCGACCGCATCTATCTTTGCTTTGGCCTCATCCGCCCACCTTGAAGAAATAGGCTCAAGGGCAGGTAAAAAAGTCAAGTTTTCGAAGTAATATTCAGGAAATTGCTTCTCCAGATACGCCCGCTTAACTGCAGTTTCAGTGTCTAGCGGCGGAGGGGCGGGAATCGTCAGCTCAGTATCCCCATGCGTGGAGGACTAAATAGCCTCTTTATCCGTTCTAGATCGTGTAGCAGGGACCTTACGCTTGCTTCGTGATTCAGTATCCTTTGGCGGACTCCTCTCACTGCTGCGTTTTTCTTGAGAAGAGGTTGAGTCTTTTGATTGCGGCCTGTCCTCTTCTCAACGACTTTGATAACCTTTATATCGTTCTGGGTCTGTCCGGACAGGAGAGCGAGAACGTGAAGTTCGCGAATGATAAGGATCATAGGGCCTTCTGTCCTCCCTACCGCGATCCTCACGGCGATCATGCTCAGTATCATAGGGCGGATTTGACATGCTACGGCGAAGTTTCCTGATATCATAGTAAGATCGGGACATCGTGCCTGCACAACAAAACAAATGATATTCAAGATAAATATTTTCACAAAGAGAGATGCTGTGAATTATGGTGTTATTGTGTAAAGTGCGTCCTAAGTGGTGTTTTCCCCCCGACAAACCCGAGTCCGAAGCTAGACTGGTACGAGCGGGCTCTTTGGCCTTAGCATGAGTGGTCTCTTCGAAAGAAGTGAAAACTAAAAGATTCTTCCTAAAATCCTCTGAAGTGTAAATAGTTTCAGGTAAGGGGAGATCCCCCAAACCCTGAAATAATGGGTCATCAGTACTAGGGACATCTCCCTCGGAAGCATCAATTGGCGACTCTTTGGAAGACGTCGACCTTTCCGGAGAAATGGCATCTTCAGGAACCGTATACCCTTCGCGATGCTTTTCGGCCATGTTAGCCAATTCACCATCTTGGGTAGAAGAAGGAGAGGGTGAAGCCTGGAGAGGCACTGTAGGGGCTCTCGAACCTTCGCCCGTTTCAGGGATTACGTCCACTGGGGGAATATATACATATGGAGCCGTCCTATGACCAATGCTACGAGTAACAGATAGCAACCTATGAAAATGAAGATATTCGTCCTTAAGGACTTCATCAATAGTTAAAAACTTCTGATCGCCATTAAGGAGCTGGTGCATCCGGTCAAAGAATACTTGGTCTGATATTTGTTTTGGGTTACCGACTGCAAACAAAAAGAAAAACGAGTTATGGCGATGGCTTGAATGTATAGAGTCGAGATTTAGAAAACCAGTGCTTTACTTGATTTCATCCACCTCCTAGCACACCCTGGTTGTCGCTTCACATAAAACCATTCCAGCCTGGAATCCCCAGCTTTACTACTGAATGGCACTGGAATTATTTTCCTCTTAGGGACAGACTCAAAGTAACAGAAAGAAGGAGTCTCTCGACTCCGATGCTTGAAGTTATAGAAGAAATGAACGTCATCAAAAGTGAGCTCTATGCTTAAGATCTCACGGTACGCTACATATAAGGTGTACAAGTAAGCATAAGAGTTAGGGTGCAGCTGCATGGGGGCAATCCGCATTTGTCTTAGAAAATTGACGACGAAAGGAGAAAATGGAGGGATAGCCCCGACCATGCACATCAACCGAGTAATTGCCATATACCCTTCTGGAGGGTTGTGGGGACGGTCAGTTCTCGAAGGCACCAGGGTGTCCCCTTTTAGTATCCCGTATTTTAGACAAATTCGAATAAGTCTGTCACTGTCGATCGTCGATTCAACAGAATCTTGGGGTGATTCCAATATGACGGCAGATTCAAATTCATCAGGAGCTCGGTCGTCGCCAATCCCTCCTTCCTCTTCACAACCTAGGGAAACTCCACCCTCCGAAGACACATTGTCGCTTTCGCGAATTCCAACCTCGTAGTCTGAGCCCTCATCATTCCATTCTGGATCCGAGGAAGAAGATATGTCCTCAAGAGTAATTCTGTTGGATATCTCCGGGGCCTCCTTCTTCCCGGCTAGTCTAGAAGAGCGTCTGGGTCTCATGGTCACAAAACTATTGAAGAAGCAATAACACAAGTTAGAGTAAATTAGCCCGTATCCCCCCGTGCATGTGTGCAAATTAAAGTGTAAACAGTGTATGCGGAAAGTGTAAAGTTAATGTTTGAAAGTGCGACGCAAAATTTTGGCAAAGTAAAAAAGGATTGAGGCAGTTCTTGATGTCCAGTTATGTTCGCAAGGCACTATCCTAACTGTCCATTAAGTTGAAGATTATGCCAAAAGTTGATAGGGCCAGTTAAACGAGTTTTTATGCCTTAAGATGGACTGCACTTCGGTTCGGTTCGGGCGCATTCATTGGGATCGGATCGGGGGCGTAGCCCTGCCTTGAGCTCGGATAAACATTGAAGCTCAGGAATCAAAATCGGATCGGCTCGGAAGTAGATTCCCCGAACAGTTCGGGGCGGATCACGCAGTCATGCCTCTCCTCCTTTATCTTACAGTCCGACCCGATCCGGTTAGGTGAGCTCCATTCCCCCCTTCTTTAACTACTTGCCCCGACCCGATCCGACCCTCTGGATTTCTCTTCTTTTTCCCTTCCTCCACTTTCCATACTTCATCACCCGAACCAACTCCCTGTGATCTTCTTCTTCCTCCTCTTCTTTAGTCTTAGACCCAATATCATCTCCGACGCCCCAGTCATGACCGAACAAATTACGACTCCCTCTTCCAACGTCTCGAAGTAGCAACGAAGCCACCAACAACAATAACGAAGGAAGAGGATGCTATAGCGTGGAAATCACATTCAGATCGATCGAATTGACCATAAATTTCAATTAAAACCTATTATCATGAGGTCGATCAGGGATTTAGACCTACCAAGGTGGATAAGCTGGAGATTCACACGAGAATGGTAAAGAGTTCTTTTTTCTCTTTTGAATCCTAAAGTTTCGGAGCAGAACTTGTAAAACGATAAAGTAAAAAGAAAGTGGGAGGAAGATGAAGGCTGAATTTATATAAAAACATGGTGACTATTCGTCTCCCCGTTCGGACCGGCTCGAAGGCCCAGTAGCGTAGCTTGGCCCACTAGTCCAATGCGAAATAGAAGAAGAAGGGGATCCGTTCGGGTCGGAATCCGAACCGAACAGAATGTTGTAACTCAGCAGTAAATTAAATTAAAATTAGAAGAAGAGGATGAAAGCACAAGGAAAATCAAAGGAAAAATCACCTAGAAGGCGCTGTGCAATGATAATCAAAGCATGCTCCGTCTCCAACAGAAGCATCCTTTGAGGGGGCAAAATCTTAGCCCACTTTGTGAACTGGGAAACATAAAGTCGAGATGTGAAACGTTGAAGAACTTAGAAAGCATCATAGCGGATCGGATCGGAGAGATGTTGCTGTTCGGATCGGAGAGCTGTTACGATTTGGATCGAAGAGACGCTGCTATTCGGATCGGAGGGCTACCTACTACCAGGTCGGAACAGAGCAGAGCGAAACGGATAAGGATTTAGTTTCAGCATTAAGTCGGGTCAGATCGGATGCTCCGATCCGAACCCTCTCTGCAGGCTCCTCCGAACCGAACCTATAACCCACGTCACTTCCCCCCACGATCGCCTGAAGATGCAGAGCGGTTATGACTAGTTCCTACCCACAAGGACCACTACTCTGATGCGCTGTCAGCACTAGAATCCATCCTAATCCGAGGACGATGGGATGGAAGACACGTGTCTCCGATCCGGATCAGGTTCTAACTAAATTTTCACCTATAAATACCTTGCCTGGAGACAATTGAAGGGATCTTCTTTTTGGCACTTTGAGAGTTCAAACACTTTCATAAACCGAATTCCATCACTCCCAGATAATCCAAATCGTCTTCCAACTTGTGTTTTGAGACAATTGAGTGAATGTATGTGAATTGTGAGTGAAATTGAGTGAATATCTCATTGTAATTACAACTATATCATCGAGAATAGTGATTGACAAGTGGACGTAGGCTTTTCAACGCCGAACCACTATAAATTCTGTGTCTCCATTTTACTTTTGATCTTATTTTATTCTGATTGTGATCAATTTGGGTGTTAGAACCACTTTTTGGTCTATCAATATGCGTGGTGGCCGATGCATACATGTATATGTATACTATCGTATATGTATATACATATCATGGAAATACATGTATACATATATATACCGGTTATTCGAATTGTTTATTTCTGGTTGCTATACTATCGTATGTGTATATAAGTATCATTGGCATATGTGTATACATAAATATACAAGCTCTCTGAATTGTTTATTTTTGGTTGCTATGCTATTAGCTCATGTTCGGTATTGGAAGCTGAGGCCGTCCACACGTGTAAAACACGTGTGGATAGGCAAGCTCTCAAGACTACGGGTCCCTGAAAATATAATTGGTATGAATAGATACTACACTTGATCTCGTCATTTACATAGAACAGATACTACATCCATGAATATTTGAACATATGTCATAAAACTGAAGCTGGAATTATCTATTATATTTCAGTTTATATTAGAGCTAATTTACTTGAACAAAGATTAATCCAAACTCGAGTGCTTTATGTTTTTGCATGGTATGCTCGGGTCAGACACGAGTGTTATAGATTTTAAATACTACAGCTTAGGATTTGAAGATTGTCAAAGACGAGGATTCCAGGAGACGCACATTCGGAAGATTTTTTTTAAATAATAAATATTTCTTTTGTATTCAAACCGTACTTTTCATTCCGTTATATAGAGAAAATTATTATATAAAAAATCCTGATTAATATATAAAAGTTTATTTCACTATTCAAATATTTTGTTATTTATTTATTCTGAATTTTCCATGTTGATTTTGTTTTAAACTCTGTAAGCTTGATAACATCCCGCCATTTTAACCGCTTCAAATTTGTAATTTTATTTAGCTTACATATTTAAAACAGAATCAACACAGAAAATTCAAAATAAATAAATAACATACTATCTGAACAGTGAAATAAAATTTTATATATTAATCAGGATTTTTGATACAAGAATTTTCTCTATATAGTGGAATGAAAAATAAAGTTTGAATATAAAAGAAATATTTTTTAAAAAAAAATTTAGAGTGCGCGGCTCTTGGAATCCCTAGCTTTGACAGTCTTCGAATCCTAAGTTGTAGTCTTTAAAATCTGTAATACTCCAGTCTGACCCGAGAATTCCATGCAAAAACATAAAACACTAGAGTCAAGATTAATCTTTGTTCAAGTAAATTAACTCTAATATAAACTGAAATATAATAGATAATTCTAGCTTCAATTTTATGACATATGTTCAAATATTCGGGGATGAAGTATCTATTCTATGTAAATTACGAGATTGAGCGTAGTATCTATTTATATTAGTTATATCTTCAGGGACCCATGGTCATGAGAGATTTCCTATCCACACGTGTTTTACATGTGTGGACGGCCTCAACTTCCCATACCGAACATGAGCTAATATCATCACAATCAGAAATAAACAATTCGGACAGCCTGTATATTTATGTATACATGTTTGCCAATGATACTTATGTACACGTACGATAGTATAAATATGTAATGACCCGAAAATCCGGTCCAATTTGAGCTGACTAAATAACACAAGTCCAACCCCAAATTGCACTGAAAATTCAAGAAATTAATAGAAAGAAGATAAAGGGTGAGGATAGATAAGATAGAACTAGTAGAATAGAAGAAGAAGAAGAAGAACATCATCATCAGAGTAACACGAATCTCATAGCGGAACGAATAAAATATAACATAACTTTTGAAATACAACAGTATATGTATACAATAGCATTGCAGAGTACAACACTTACAACAATAGCAGAAATAATAATAGCTATAGAATCTTGAAGCCTCCTGCTCCAAGCTCTCCAAGTGTATCTGAAAAATCCTGACTACTTGACTGCCCATACAAATTAGGCACCCAAGAGTTTAGGGAAAACAAAACAAAATAAACTCCGGGTCATTCATGGGTCTGGTATGAGTAAAGCAATTTAAAACAGTTTGAACAAGTAAACGATATCTCATAAGACCACGCCGTATAACGGAACGGGTTCTCCCTTATGAGAATCCAAAATATCTTTATATCAAAAACCTTTTGATATTATAATAATGCCTACCAACACAATATAATAATCATCTAGCAGAAACGCTTTCATCTCACGTTCTACATATATAGTATACAATCAAAATCGCATGCACGTATTGGTTAATGGATTTCCAACTATGACAAGGTATGGAACCACCTTCCGATCAGTGTACTCTAGGAACGATACACTGGAGTTCAACAAGAACATCTTGCAACTCAGCCACACATGACCGACCACTCATTTTGCTTGAGTGTATCGAATGTACATCACCAACGGTTGGGTTCAGCAAACGTTCCCGTATATATATATGGGACAACATTGATAGATTAAAGAAGCAAATGAATATTCTCTAGATAGGTGATTATACACCCTACTTCGGTGCGACCGACTTAGCCATGCTGCCTGCCCGATTTTTGTCATTTCCTAGTTGTTGAGGCCAGATGCTACGACTACTTTCCATTCATTGATAACACGATCACTTTGAATGCCACATTGTCAGATCCGTTAATCACTAATTGATTTGCACAAATATTCTGGATGTTATGCTAAGGGAATAAATCCGTTGCCACCATATATATTTGTACAGACCAATCATATTCGATCATGGGAAATACTCTGTCAGACACTCGTCTATATACGTTCGTTCTGGGACTGAACGAAACCGAAGGCACTATTCAGTACATCCATCTTAGTCACTGTTATCTAAGACTTATACAACAGCCCTTGCACTTTACTCCGTCTTCAATTATCTTTGGCATATTCACAACGCTTATGCCAAAACAGAGTGGTTCTTTGGATAAGAATCCAACCGGTCTCTCCATATTAACAACGTTAAAATGGTAAAAAAATTGATAGTCTATGACTTAACTATCAAATGTAAACATGTCGGTGTACAAACAACGATCTAAATTCCAAATGGAATTATCGATCCAATCATCCAACATATGATACATATATATATTTATATATATTCATATTTTCTTATTTTCTATAATTAGAAAATATATGTTTTTATCATTGGAAAACATTTCCAATCCTCAATCACGTTCCACTAACTTCCACAACTATCAGTCACTAACTATAAACTAGTACGAGAACAATTCTCTAAGTACAAACCCCGAAGGCCGAAACCAACATCAGATCGATACTCAGAAAAACTATCCAACTTACTAATCTTTAGTCGGTTTCTAATTTTGCTTAACTCTATATCTTTAACTCTATTCGATTAACTCTAACTGGTTAACTTTAACTGATTAACTCACTGGTTAACTCTAACTGGTTAACTCTAACTGGTTAACTCAAACTCGAATAACTTTTATTCGATTAACTCCTTTTAATAACGTTTATCCATTTATAAAGATTTACTTTTAGTAACAGTTCTTCACTTTATAAATGTCCTTTTTAACAGCGTTTAATCACTTGTAATGATTTCCTTATAACAGCGTTTAATCACTTGTAATGATTTCCTTATAACAGCGTTTAATCACTTGTAATGATTTCTTTATAACAACGTTTAATCACTTGTAATGATTTCCTTATAACAACATTTAATCACTTGTAATGATTTCCTTATAACAGCGTTTAATCACTTGTAATGATTTCCTTTTTAATCATATTTATTTACCAAATAAATATTCCTTTATCACTTCACTTCTATTCATTAGATTCTCATTATAAATTGATAAGTGAATAAACTTCTCAGTGTTAAGTCCCGAAGGCCGAAACCAACATCAGATCAACACTTTGAACTTTACTCAACTCAATAACGTATAACCAGTTCCAATTTCTCAAAAACCATATCCTATTCTCTTCAACATTTTTAAATCGATTCTATTTATTTTCAAATAAATATTTCTTTTATAAAATCCTTTGATTTTATAAATATTTCATTTTCAATATACGTTTTTGAAAATTCCCTCTTTACTTTCCAGTATTCATTTTGGTATTCAAAATACCGTCTAACCATGATTACTATCAACCAATCACACATAATCATCACAGATTATGTAAAACATCACATATCATAATATATGAACAAAACAGTATTTTATATATTGAGGAACCCAGTTGGGTCCCTCCAACCTGTTCTCCTGCATCACAGATGTTAAACCATATAATTAATATCAACTTCATTTCAATATGAAATGTTCTGATAAACAACATCAATATATATATAACGGTTTATATATATATATATATATATATATATATATATATATATATATATATATATATAATTTCAACTAACTGTCTAGCAGTAAAATCAACCAATCTACAGACAACAGTCAATCAATATCTAACAGTTCTAAAATTACGTTATAAAAATATAAATGTTCAGAGAATGTGAGTTTTACTCACATTGGCAGTTCATCGTTAAAGAACGATAAACTGTTTGTTTGATTTGAATCAAACAATTTATTCTCCATAAATTCAACCGAGCTCCTATCCACTTCCAGAATATTCGGTCCTTTGATACGATCCCGTCGGTATATGATACGATGAATTCCCTTTTATTTAACGTCCCACCAACCCATTCGAAAGCCCACCAGAAAATCCTTTGACCCAAAACTGCCCGCGTCCATCACATGATGTCTTTCATCACTCATCACCATAGCTGAACCGTGTTTTCCCCGTCCATCGCTACAGCAGTAGCATCGAACAGTCCTCCCCCTTACTTCATGAACTCACACGGCCACACAAAGATCACCGTCCCCCTGTTATCACAACTGAAATGATCAGACCCCCTAGCCCCTTTCTTTTCAAAACTGTCTTTCCCAAATGACCAAATGAACTTGCTTCCACCACAACACTTCGCTCCATCCTTCTGCCATCTCTTTCACCTTCTACCTCCACTACATACACATCTGACTTTCCTACTCCGAGCCCCTCTAGAACGTGCAAACTATTTTGACACAGCAAATCCCCTCATCGCAAAACACCTCAACAAAATACCCACTGGAAGATCATCAGACCCTACCCAGACGTACGCCGGAACCCTCTCCCCCTTCGACATCAGCCTCGATGCTCTAGTCTCCACCAGTCGTCGCCAGTCCGTCTAAAACCGCCGAACAGTTCGAGTTAAAAACCCGCCACCACGGTGCTCAGAACCACATCATCGCGGGTCATCTCGAAGCACTCGTGAAGCTCAACGTGTTCCTAGTTATGAGTTTTAATTTTATTGAGTGGGGATGGAGATTAATAAGGGAGAAGTTGAAGAAGTCGAGGCCATTGATTTATTTTGCTGAGAACAAATAAATGACGACGGATTTAGGTCTTAAGGGAAAGGCTTAGTATTTATAGTATAGGGTTGAGTATACTATAGGTTGGTAGGATAGTCAGTAGAGATATTTATAATATATGTATACTCTTACTTCATTGCTAAGTAATGAAGTATGTCGGCCTACCTGTTACTCTCTCATACATTATGTACACACTATGTTTGTGTTTTGTTTTGTTAAATATACGGGTACCCTATTACACAAAACTCCGTTCGCATACGGACTGCTATCGAAAGATATAAACATACCATCGTGGCCAGCAAGGTGCCACGATTCCAAAAATATAATAACGCCGGTTGTTCGACTCATATTGTGAAACCCCGAAATGTCGATATAGGGTGCCAAATACTCCAAATAAAAGTTGCTTATTTAATTAATTAAAAATTACCGTAAAATTCTAAAAATTAAATTATCGTTATGTCTCAAAAGGACCTTGTTTAGATTCAAACCCGATCTCTAGTTATATGGAATAAACCATTACGGTCGATAAACGATTCTATAACGACTATTTTAAAATTTGATTTGGACATATCTCAAAATCTACACGACGAAATCCTGATTTTTCTCTCCCACTAGAAAGATATAATCCACCAGCTCCATACGTTTCTTGTTTCACGGAAATCCAATTCAAAACGAATCCTGTACATTCAGTTGAAGTTCGAATCGCCAAACAGCGAACTGCTGCGCCATTTCAAGCTCGATTTTAATTATAATATAATTATACGTTCTAACGTCGACGATTAAATAATATATTCGTTATTTAAATAATTAAATACGTTAATTATTACACCGTCAATTATCCGGGTCATTACATTCTTCCCCACTTAAAATAATTTCGTCCTCGAAATTGCTAAGGTAGAGGACGACCCTATCTACGGGATAAATATTTATCGGTTTACCCTTTAACTTCAGTTTCAACTGAACCAATTAATATCGACTAAAAAATAAATTATTCCGACTAACTAAAATTTTCAAAAATTTTGAAAATTTTCTAACACTTTAAATTTTCGGAAAATTTCGCCATAACCTCCTTTGTACAGCCCTATCGGTAAAACCACAACTCGCCACTCTAGGCCTTCTCCAACCTAAAAGAAAATCAAAACGCCAAGCGTCTTGCCAAATCGGCTCATAAATCCAAACTCATATGAAATATAATCTTGTACCTTTTTGTCGGGCATATCACTACATCACTTTGCACCTGTTACTAATTCTGCATATATCATGCCATACCAATCAACTCCAAACAGTTTATATCCTCAAATCACATCTCATTCTTAACTCGAGTTCCATTCTCGATTTTCAAAATTTTAACTCACTAATTCCAATACCATTCCAGATTATTCACTAATCAAATCGATTTTTTTTAATTTATTTAACTTAGTTCAGGTTAAATTTTAGTTTATTATTCACTTTTACCATCTTATTCTGGAATTTAAATCCCTGGGTTTATTTCAAATCAATTTGAAATCATAATACCAATTCAAAACATTTGAATTTCTAAACCACTTGTTTTCTCAAAACAATTCAAAAACAAAATCTTTGGTAGTAATCCGTCACTTAGCAACTCGAAAATGAACACTGATGATGTGGCCACACTCATCAGGGTTATTTTCCAATTATAAAAGTGAGTTCAATACTATATCATTTTCAAAACCATTCTTAAACATTTCCCATTTTGAAACCATTTCAAAATATTCTTCCAATGTTTGTAAACACATTTAAAATCTCCCAGGATTTTAAAATTCTCATATATTATACTTATATGAATTCTACTTGGTCATTTATATTACCATTTCAATTATAATCTCATTCGATTAAATAACAACCAACACATCCAATATACTATAATGATTCAAATCTTAACCATTCTTTATATCAAAATATAATTCGGGTAAAATTACTTCATTCACCCGTTTTCAAAACATACCGTGTCGACCCATTGTATTCGAGTGTTTAGAAACCCTTATCGATATTGTGGTGCCCCACCATCGACCAGAATTCATAAGCCACTCAACCAATAAAGCTCCCCAATATAAAACAAATTTTTATATCAAATAACAAATACGTTCACTCGTATATATACACTCAAACTCAATCTAGGATATTACTAATCCTATCTCTACCGAGTCACGCCACAGAGCCAAGGTAATTCACTTAACCTTAAGCTCTGATACCAACTGTAATGACCCGAAAATCCGGTCCAATTTGAGCTGACTAAATAACACAAGTCCAACCGCAAATTGCACTGAAAATTCAAGAAATTAATAGAAAGAAGATAGAGGGTGAGGATAGATAAGATATAACTAGTAGAATAGAAGAAGAAGAAGAACATCATCATCAGAGTAACACGAATCTCACAGCGGAACGAATAAAATATAACATAACTTTTGAAATACAAACAGTATATGTATACAATAGCATTGCAGAGTACAACACTTACAACAACAGCGGAAATAATAATAGCTATAGAATCTTGAAGCCTCCTGCTCCAAGCTCTCCAAGTGTATCTGAAAAATCCTGACTACTTGACTGCCCGTACAAATTAGGCACCCAAGAGTTTAGGGAAAACAAAACAAAATAAACTCCGGGTCAGTCATGGGACTGGTATGAGCAAAACAATTTAAAACAGTTTGAACAAGTAAACGATATCTCATAAGACCACGCCGTAAAACGGAACGGTTTTCCCTTATGAGAATCCAAAATATTTTTATATCAAAAACCTTTTGATATTATAATAATGCCTACCAACACAATATAATAATCATCTAGCAGAAACGCTTTCATCTCACGTTCTACATATATAGTATACAATCAAAATCGCAAGCACTTATTGGTTAATGGATTTCCAACTATGACAAGGTATGGAACCACCTTCCGATCAGTGTACTCTAGGAATGATACACTGGAGTTCAACAAGAACATCTTGCAACTCAGCCACACATGACCGACCACTCATTTCACTTGAGTGTATCGAATGTACATCACCAACGGTTGGGATCAGCAACCGTTCCCGTATATATATATATATATATATATATATATATATATATATATATATATATATATATGGGACATCATTGATAGATTAAAGAAGCAAATGAATATTCTCTAGATAGGTGATTATACACCCTACTTCGGTGCGACCGACTTAGCCATGTTGCCTGCCCGATTTTTGTCATTTCCTAGTTGTTGTGGCCAGATGCTACGACTACTTTCCATTCATTGATAACACGATCACTTTGAATACGACATTGTCAGATCCGTTAATCACTAATTGATTTGCACAAATATTCTGGATGTTATGCTAAGGGAATAAATCCGTTGCCACCATATATATTTGTACAGACCAATCATATTCGATCATGGTAAATACTCTATTAGACACTCGTCTATATACGTTCGTTCTGGGACTGAACGAAACCGAAGGCACTATTCAGTACATCCATCTTAGTCACTGTTATCTAAGACTTATACAACAGCCCTTGCACTTTACTCTGTCTTCAATTATCTTTGGCATATTCACAACGCTTATGCCAAAACAGAGTGGTTCTTTGGATAAGAATCCAACCGGTCTCTCCATATTAACAACGTTAAAATGGTAAAAAAATTGATAGTCTATGACTTAACTATCAAATGTAAACATGTCGGTGTACAAACAACGATCTAAATTCCAAATGGAATTATCGATCCAATCATCCAACATATGATACATATATATATTTATATATATTCGTATTTTCTTATTTTCTATAATTAGAAAATATACGTTTTTATCATTGGAAAACATTTCCAATCCTCAATCACGTTCCATTAACTTCCACAACTATCAGTCCCTAACTATAAACTAGTACGAGAACAATTCTCTAAGTACAAACCCCGAAGGCCGAAACCAACATCAGATCGATACTCAGAAAAACTATCCAACTTACTAATCTCTAGTCGGTTTCTAATTTTTCTTAACTCTATATCTTTAACTCTATTCGATTAACTCTAACTGGTTAACTTTAACTGATTAACTCACTGGTTAACTCTAACTGATTAACTCTAACTGGTTAACTCAAATTCGAATAACTTTTATTCGATTAACTCCTTTTAATAACGTTTGTCCATTTATAAAGATTTACTTTTAGTAACAGTTCTTCACTTTAAAAATGTCCTTTTTAACAGCGTTTAATCATTTGTAATGATTTCCTTATAACAGCGTTTAATCACTTGTAATGATTACCTTATAACAGAGTTTAATCACTTGTAATGATTTCCTTATAACAGCGTTTAATCACTTGTAATGATTTCCTTATAACAACATTTAATCACTTGTAATGATTTCCTTATAACAGCGTTTAATCACTTGTAATGATTTCCTTTTTAATCCTATTTATTTACCAAATAAATATTCCTTTATCACTTCACTTCTATTCATTAGATTCTCATTATAAATTGATAAGTGAATAAACTTCTCAATGTTAAGTCCCGAAGGCCGAAACCAACATCAGATCAACACTTTGAACTTTACTCAACTCAATAACGTATAACCAGTTCCAATTTCTCAAAAACCATATCCTATTCTCTTCAACATTTTTAAATCGATTCTATTTATTTTCAAATAAATATTTCTTTTATAAAATCCTTTGATTTTATAAATATTTCATTTTCAATATACGTTTTTGAAAATTCCCTCTTTACTTTCCAGTATTCATTTTGGTATTCAAAATACCGTCTAACCATGATTACTATCAACCAAGCACACATAATCATCACAGATTATGTAACACATCACATATCATAATATATGAACAAAACAGTATTTTATATATTGAGGAACCCAGTTGGGTCCCCCCAACCTGTTCTCCTGCATCACAGATGTTAAACCATATAATTAACATCAACTTCATTTCAGTATGAAATGTTCTGATAAACAATATCAATATATATATATATATATATATATATATATATATAATTTTAACTAACTGTCTAGCAGTAAAATCAACCAATCTACACACAACAGTCAATCAATATCTAACAGTTCTAAAAGTACGTTATAAAAATATAACTGTTCAGAGAATGTGAGTTTTACTCACATTGGCAGTTCATCGTTAAAGAACGATAAACTGTTTGTTTGATTTGAATCAAACAATTTATTCGCCATAAATTCAACCGAGCTCATATCCACTTCCAGAATATTCGGTCCTTTGGTACGATCCCGTCGGTATATGATATGATGAATTCCCTTTTATTTAAAGACCCACCAACACATTCGAAAGCCCACCAGAAAATCCTTTGACCCAAAACAGCCCGCGTCCATCACATGATTTCCTTCATCACTCATCACCATAGCTGAACCGTGTTTTCCCCGTCCATCGCTACAGCAGTAGCATCGAACAGTCCTCCCCCTTACTTCATGAACTCACACGGCCACACAAAGATCACCGTCCCTCTGTTATCACAACAGAAATGATCAGACCCCCTAGCCCCTTTCTTTTCAAAACTGTCTTTCCCAAATGACCAAATGAACTTGCTTCCACCACAACACTTCACACCATCCTTCTTCCATCTCTTTCACCTTCTACCTCCACTACATACACATCTGACTTTCCTACTCCGAGCCCCTCAAGAGCGTGCAAACTATTTTGACACAGCAAATCCCCTCATCGCAAAACACCTCAACAAAATACCCACTGGAAGATCATCAGACCCTACCCAGACGTACGCCGGAACCCTCTCCCCCTTCGACATCAGCCTCGACGCTCTAGTCTCCACCAGTCGCCGCCAGTCCGTCTAAAACCGCCGAACAGTTCGAGTTAAAAACTCGCCACCACGGTGCTCAGAACCACATCATCGCGGGTCATCTCGTAGCACTCGTGAAGCTCAATGTGTTCCTAGTTATGAGTTTTAATTTTATTGAGTGGGGATGGAGATTAATAAGGGAGAAGTTGAAGAAGTCGAGGCCATTGATTGATTTTGCTGAGAACAAATAAATGACGGCGGATTTAGGTCTTAAGGGAAAGGCTTAGTATTTATAGTATAGGGTTGAGTATACTATAGGTTGGTAGGATAGTCAGTAGAGATATTTATAATATATGTATACTCTTACTTCATTGCTAAGTAATGAAGTATGTCGGCCTACCTGTTACTCTCGCATACATTCTCTACACACTATGTTTGTGTTTTGTTTTGTTAAATATACGGGTACCCTATTACACAAAACTCCGTTCGCATACGGACTGCTATCGACAGATATAAACATACCGTCGTGACCAGCAAGGTGCCACGATTCCAAAAATATAATAACACCGGTAGTTCGACTCATATTGTGAAACCCCGAAATGTCGATATAGGGTGCCAAATACTCCAAATAAAAGTTGCTTATTTAATTAATTAAAAATTACCTTAAAATTCTAAAAATTAAATTATCGTTATGTCTCAAAAGAACCTTGTTTAGGTTCAAACCCGATCTCTATTTATATGGAATAAACCATTACGGTCGATAAACGATTCTATAGCGACTATTTTAAAATTTGATTTGGACATATCTCAAAATCTACACGACGAAATCCTGATTTTTCTCTCCCACTAGAAAGATATAATCCACCAGCTCCACACGTTTCTTGTTTCACGGAAATCCAATTTAAAACGAATCCTGTACATTCAGTTGAAGTTCGAATCGCCAAACAGCGAACTGCCGCGCCATTTCAAGCTCGATTTTAATTATAATATAATTATACGTTCTAACGTCGACGATTAAATAATATATTCGTTATTTAAATAATTAAATACGTTAATTATTACACCGTCAAATATCCGGGTCATTACAACATATACACGTATGCATCGGCCACCATGCATATATATATATATATATATATATATATATCAAAGTCATGCTTTGACTGAACAAGAAATGCATAAGGCAACATTGATGCAGTTTTTAAATGTGGTATAATTCAAAATTAGAAATGAATGTGCTACATGCAAGAATAATTTCTTTAGAACTCATATTTTGTTATTCTCTAAAGTTATGACTTTAAACATATTATTACCAGGTATGTTTATGTATGTATACAACATGCCACACATGGAAGCAAGAAGAAACAAGGTGTAAACTTGGATCCAATGCGCAACAAACTACACCATTTAATAACAATACTCATGCAGCAGGTTGTCAAGACATTTTCTAGTTCATAAAGTAGGCAGAGATTATATCAATGGGAACTCAGGGTATAATGAGTACACAGTATAATTCGAGCTTCAAAGCCAAGTAAATGGGCATATGTAAAACAAAAAAATGTCCCAGCTTTAGTGAATTTAAGCAGGGACTAAACTAACAATTTCAAGGGTGGTACGGCATGTGTTTTCCAACTACAAAAGCATGGTAACACAGAGTATAAAATGACATGCAAATTGCCGAAGTTCAAACATGCCAAAATTTACTAAGTCTAACTTAGTATATAACAAGCAGTCCCAGTTTTATCAGGTAAACAACAGATTTATTTGGTTAAAGGAAATGATGAACAAACCAACTACCCAATATATTTTTGTGCCAAAGAAATGTAGTATCAACCCTTTTATAAATTCTACAAAACATGTGAACATGTGTAGCAGCGTGGTTACATACTTAGTCCACATAGTACATGTTACAGCCACTCATGCAGGTTGCAAGAATATAAAGTCTGGACTTATAAGCATGCATACATGCAAGTGGTCAAGTTTTTCTATATGTATACTAGATATAATAATGCACTGTTATGTTAATTGGGTAGGTTGCATTGTACATAAATGATGCCCAACATATGACATAAATGTGATTTTCATTTGAAAGTAAGTTATAAATGTTTTTTCATTTCTAAGTTCTATACAAGACTTGTATTTATGCACATATACTAGATTTTAAAACAAAATTAAACACACATCTCAATTTTGCAGGATGGTAATATACATATATATCCATATGATCAAGCTAATAAAATACACAAGAGACTAAAACTTAAACCGATTTCAACTCCAAAAGGTGTTATTTCATTTATAAATAAGCGCCTGAGTTTCTGTAAATATTGAAATATTTATCTTTGTGACCATGACATCGTGTACGTTAACAAGTTATAAATTAGTTAGCATAAACCTGAATGAATCGTATTCCATTAGTAATCATAAAAAGATTTATAGCTCTAAATGCAACACATATTTGATACTAAAAATAGTATTCTACTGATAGCCTCATTTTCGGTCAAGAAAAGGGTTGTATGCACTTTCTTTTTCTCTTTTTCACAATTCTTTGGAATCTGCTTATTCATAACCGAATGTTTGGTAATACAATGATTTAAGACCATTTCACATTACTGGTTCTTATTTGGTAATATATCTATCTTTATAAACTAAGGCTTGTTATTTCATAGATTTAAAATATTACAGTATCCTCAAGAATACTTGTAAATATTGTTAGAACTTTCATTCAATTCCTAAAAAGAGTTTCCGCACAATTAATTATGGCACTCAAAAAAAGTAAAACAATAGTGTAGCTCTTACGGTGACATCACCCACCAGAAATTCCCAAATTTACACTATGCACAGAGGCAACACAGGCAACAACAAGGCTTGCACCAACTCATGATCCGGTGAGCAAGTGGAAAGACCAACAATGGGTACCAGGTCAGCAACAAAAAACCATAACTCGATCGATAACTTAATCACAAATCCCATGTGATATATATACTTATCATACTTCGTTTAAAATAGTGTTAATATAGTTAAACAAGGAAAATCGTGAGCAAATACTCACCTTAAAACGTTTGAAGAAGGTGAAGGAGACAAACTGTAACACCCCTAAGTCCCACATCGTAGAAGCCTGTGTGAAGTGGGTACTTATATAGTATAGCCCATCTCTTACTAACGCGGAGGCCTCTTGAGAAACAAAACCCCACACATATATGGTGACTATGTTGGGGACAATATCTTACGTGAACGGAGTTGCTGGCAGTTACAGTGGTATCAGAGCCAATACCCAGCCGGAATTGTGGCTTCTGTGTGGATCACGGCGCCTTGGTGAGGTGTTTGTGAGCCAATGGGGACGTTGGGCTCTGTAGGAGGGGAGAATGTGACACCCCTAAGTCCCACATCATGGAAGCCTATGTGAAGTGGCTACTTAAATAGTAGAGTCCATCTCTTACTAATGCCGAGGCCTTTTGAGAAACAAAACCCCACACCTACATGGTGGCTAAGTTGGGGACAATATCTTGCGTGAACGGAGGTGCGGGTTGTTACACAAACGAGTACTTGATCTTTCATGGGTCGCGACGCGGTGCTTACGGTAGACTGAATCTTCGATGTTGGGGGTTGACCTAAAGCCTAGACACCCCCAAATTAACGAGGCAAAACCCAACCAGCTTCAGTAGCTTTGGATCTGTAGACGAGCGCAAAAGGAACCATGACATAAGGCAATAGTAGCCTGTGAGAAATCTCGGTTTATTGACTCAGGAACATTGCTGATTTTAGGAGCGGATTAGATTTGCATTAGAGTGGCTTAAAAAGGAAGGTGAACTGATTTTTGGGATGCCATTATTTATTTAGGGTCTCAGATATTAGAATTAAAAGGGGAAAACAATTTTGCTAAAGAGAATAAGAAAGGGGCGTGATTTTTATAGAGTAAAAAAAGATAAGAATAGCGTAACGTCAATAGGTTAGGGTAGTGCATATTTTTAGATATATTTCATCGTAATTGTAAATGGGGAAGGTAATATTCATATTTAATTTATTATTATTTCTACCGTAAATACCAAAGTACGCTCAGATTTCGTACCGCCAATACAAACTTTGAACGTGACAAAAATTATATGCATCTCTTCATTTTCATGTTTTGATTTTAGTAAAATTATTCTAGTCGTAAACCGATTCCATCTGTATACCATGTTATTTTTATTTTTAAATTATTTATCGGTTAACTGATTTTATTTCGTTTGTCTACCAACAACTTTGAATGCTTTCGAACATGAAACATTAATTCTAATTTCATTATAAATACATACTTATTCAAGCCGATTTTCCATATATTTTAACAAATAAAATTTCCAACTTGTTTAACGTTAATAATGTTTTATTTTATATCCAACCACTTATATTTTATAATCGAATTTCGAATCTAATTCAAATATCCAATTTAAATCCATTTCAATATTCAATAGTAAATATTTGATTTCCAACCACCATTCTGAATTAAATATCAAACTCAATCCATACACAAAACCATATATTCGATTTTTAAACCCAAGCATCAAAATAAAAATTGTTTATTAATAGTTAATTCTTCATTTAATTCCTTATTTTAAGTGACGAAATTTCTGGGTTGTTACAGTACCGGTTTTAGGGTAGACTCACATATAGCCATTTAAAATTCCTTTGACAGACACCTCATGTTACTACTTAACTGATATTTTGGTAGTAGAACTATGCCACTTAATACTTCCCTCAGACGGTTGATAGTAATTGCATGCAACATCCCATGTATACCTAAACCATCCCGAGGTTGGCCCTTACATAGCTCCTAGAGGAAGTGGACATTCCGGTAAATTACCCTACTCCGCTACCGCCTTGACTAAACCACTTCAGAGAAGGAGGACTCATAGACTACTTCAAATCTAATAATGGAGGGTCCCATGACTTTGGCCTATACCAAAAAATAAACCTTTAGAACAGACTTAGTCCTAACCATTTAAGATCGAACCTAGATAAGAAGAAAGTCAACCACTTAAGGCCTTCTTAAGGCGGGTAGTAAGCCTACCCATTCACACACACACACATTAGACCTCTTACGTTAGAGTGACTACTTGTAGTTGTTGGATTTACCACATGGTTCCGGGCAGACCTCTACTAAAAGCAGGCTTAACCCTGTGTCATAGTGTATTAAATTAAATGGCAATGACACCCAAACCTCTCACATTAGCCAGGCTCACGTATGGTTACTGGATTTGCCAATCGGTTCTGGGGAGAATTCTACCACAAATGACGACTAACCTTGTGTCTGTTTGTCATTATTTAATATGTATATAAGCCATTTATACACACAAGCAATGATTCCTATGGGGACATTACAATTCAAATCTTATCATAACGAATTTATTAGGTCATTATTACATTTATTTACGTTGATTATGCTATATAAATATATTATTTAATAATTGCTATAAACGTTAATTATCGTTCAAATTGTGAAAAGTTCTAACGGTGAATTTTCTCAATCCTATTCGCATATAAGGTATACTAGCCCAATTCCCATAATAAACTAAAATCATGGCATATTTAGTAACAAGTAGCAAATGGGAAAATTCCAAGAGAAATCATTCAAGCTTGCATCCTAGGATTGCTAGAATTATTTAAACAATGAAAGAGAAAGGGGGAGTTATATATACACATATACATGTTCAATATATATATATATATATATACACACATATACATACATACATACATACATATATATATATATAAACCGCTGTTTGGATCAAACTTGTTCTTTTGCATGTTTGAACATAAAAACATTAATATTTAATTATTACAGATCTAATTACATTCAAATGTTGTATTTAAAATTGAGATCTAAACCTTTTTAAACTCTGTAATTAAATCAAATGTTAACCTTTTTATACTACAGACATTTTATATTTAATATACATTGAAATGGATAATTCCAATCAAACAAAAGCATAACCACCAAATCATTCCTCAAGCGTTGATAAATAAATAACAAACCCAAAATATTGATTGACAGACTTTGTGGAAAAATAAAGATAGGAGATTTAAGAGGTTTTTATTGTGATATTATCGTGAAAACTCAAATCTCCTAGGCATACAGATTCATATGAAATCTACAAAAGGTAGGGAACAATCTAAACAAATCTTATTTCCCCTCACAACGATAATGGTAATGGAAATATCAACAAATGGAAAATTGTATGTGTGAATTGATGTTGTTCTCTAATTCTAATTGTGGATCTATATGAATGGACCCTATAAAATTGAGTCTCCTATATAGATTCAAAATTCTAGAATGTTAATCTAGTAAGAATTAAGATTATAAAAGATAATAGAATTGAATTAAAATATGGGAAGAGGAAACCTATTTTCTGGAATTTTAGTAGAATGGATGCAGAAGGAAATGAGATGGCTAGGGAATAGTGAGGTGAATTAGGTTGTATTTACAGGAGTGCAAAATAATAACAACCATTAAATTACTACAATTTAATTTCAGCTGTTAATTTCCTATAAAACTAACACAAAACTAACTTAAACCACCTTCACCACCACCATGCCACAACAAGCGGTCGACCCTTAGGGTCTGAAACGGGCATCGAATTTGGTTAATTGATGGATAGATTAATTTAATTAAATTTTACTTTATTACATTAATTCCCTTGATTGATTTCTTTCCCTTGTTTTCAAATCCTTATCTCCTCTTGCATATAAATATATACACACAAATTCAAACTTCATGGAATATTCTTTTTAGCTAATTAATATATATTCATACTCCATATATTTATTTATTCCATTTGAATTTTAAACTATACGCTCAAACTATTTATGTTTCTTTATTTATTCATCTACGAATTAATTCTTTGTCCCCCACTACTTATCCATACATTTGAACTTCAAATTCGCTAGGGGAATATTCTTTTATTCCAAATCATTTGTTATTATCACTTAAATATTTATTTTATTTATTCAAACTTTTGTATGTATATTTTCACCATATGATTTAATTTAATTATAATTTCTTCATACTGACACCTATTTTAACATATTATTTATAAAAACGTATCATAATTTCATCAAGAACACACATGTAATATTTTGCTGGCTAAACTCTTAATTGTCCCAAATTCCATTTTTCTATTTTTTTTTTACATTTATCGTTTACCTTTTTATTATTACTTAATTATCTAGTTTACTATATATATTTACGGGATGTTACATGTTTCTCTTAAGTTCATATTCAAAGGAATTGAAAGGTAGAACCTTTTCACTAACTAAAGGTAGGAAAAGATCGAAGCATACCATTAAAAAGATATAGATCGGAATACACATTTCTCCTCTGATTCCCAAGTAGCTACATTGGAATCATCTTCCCGCTGAACCTTTACTCGTCTTACCTACTTATTCCTTAGTCTCATAGTTTCATAGTTTAGGATCCGCGCAGGTGCTCATCATTTAGATGCCTCCCTCTCAATACCCACCTCCTCTAACAAACTAGGCTCCATTGTCACTACTGAGTCATGTAATCACTTTCTCAAGTGTGAAACATGAAATATGTCATGGACACTAGAAAGTCTCTCTCAAGTAGTTGAACCCTATATGGAATCTGCCCACCCTCTCTGTAACCAGTAATGGCCCAACGAACCCTAGTACTAATTTGCTTACGAAACCAAATCTCAATACATTTCTCAATGGAAATACCTTCACGAAAACCAAGTCTCCAACAACAAACTGTATATCAGTCCTCCTCTTATTTGTATAAAACTTTTGTCGATCTTGTGTCACCTTTATCCTCCTCCTAACCAAATCTATCTTGGCAGAGGTCTCTCAAATCATATCCGACCCAATAAGTAGCCTATCCATCGACTCCTACAACCATAAGGGAGGTCTACAAGGTCGTTCATACAAAGCCTTGAAGGGTGTCATGAAAATGCTAACATGAAAACTATCATTATAAGATAACTCGACAAGGGTTAAATGCTCCTCCAAAGTCCTACCGAAATCCAAAATACACATTCTTAGTAGATCCCTTGAATTCCAGTTCACCCTCTCAGTTTGTCCATCAGTATTAGCATGATAAGTTGTGCTCAGTTTGAGCTATGTCCCTAAAGCCTCTTGTAGATTTCTCCAAACTCAATGGTGAAAATTGAGTTTTTATCACTTACAATACTCTTAGGAACCCCATGGAGTCAGGCTATCTATCGCATATACAAAGAATCCAATCATGTAGTCGTCCTCTTACTTTTAACGAGGATAAAATGAGTGCTCTTCATCAGTTGCTCTACGATAACCCAAATACTTGTGTTTCCCTTCCTCATTCTAGACAACCCAACTACGAAACCAATATATACGCACTCCCACTTCCTAAGTGGTACCTCCAAAGCTGTAGCAATCCACCAGGATTATTTTTCTCTACCCGTACTCTCTGGCATGTCATACACTTAGACACATCCTTCTTTATGCCATTCTAGTAGAAGACTCGTCCCATATCTCGATACATCTTATCACCACCCAGACAGATGGTCATCTGGGAGTGATGTGCCTCTGCCAATACTGCACTCGTCAAATCATCCGTGTAGAGGACACATAATCTATCATCGTTTCGCAACCATCCTAGAATATCTAAGAAGATGTCTAGAAGACTCTTCACTACCAAGCCTGTCCAAAATATCAACGAGCTCGGGATCCTCATGCTGCCTCGATCCAATCTCCTCTAACAAGGTAGGTCGCGCCTCCAACAACGCCAACAGTCCTAGAGTATAGTCCGTAAATAGTCTTAAATAAAATTTAGATATAAACTCCAATGATGCACTCTACGAACAAAGGACTCAGCGATTCCCTCCGCCTTGACAAAGCATCTTGTACTATATTCCCCTTGCCTGGGGTATAAACAATCTCAAAGTCGTATGACGGTAAAAACTCCATCCATCGTTGCCGCCTCAGATTGAGGTCCCTTAGCGAAAAAAATGCTTTATAGACTTATGATCCATAAAGAGCTTAAATACCTAACCTAGTAGATAATGTCTCCAAGAGTGAAGTGCAAACATTATAGCAGCCAACTCCAAATGATAAGTAGGGCAACTTCTTTCATGAATCCTTAACTGTTTTATACCATAACACACAACCTTGCCCTTCTGCATCAACACTACGCCTTAGTCAATCCTACGTGAATCGGTATCTAAGTTAAATGTCTTAGTTCCATCAGGAATTACCAATACTGCTGCACTTGTAAGAGCCTTCTTCAATCTCAGAAAAGAGTCCTTATAATCTCCATCTCAAGAAAAATCCAAATTCTTCTAGGTAAGCCGGGTAAGCAGTGCTGAAATCGGCGCAAAGTCCTTAATGAATTTCCTCTAATATCCTTCTAAACCAAGGGAACTCCTCGCCTCTATTGCGTTCATAGAGATCTTCCAATCCTGCACCGCCACCATCTTGGCGGAACCCACAATTAACCCATCCTTAGAGAACATATGGCCCAAGAAATACACCTCTCTTTGTCAAAAATGACACTTAGAGAATTTCATCTTGAGTTGGTGTGCTTGAAGAGTACGGAGAACCTCTCACAAATGTAAGGCGTGCTCATCCTCGCTTCTCAAGCTTACACGAATATCATCCAAAAAGACAACCATAAACTTATTTAGAACATCGGTGAATATGCTGCTCATCACGTCCACATTTAAACTGTTGCAGTGGTCAGCCCAGAAGGCATAACCAAACACTCAAAGAAACTATCAAGAGGTCGAAATGTTATCTTATCTTGGTATCGTATTCTGCACGAAGCTGATTAAAACCTCTGACTAAAATTGACTGACCTAATAAAGACACGCCCAACAACTAGTCAAAAAGACCATCTATCCGAGGGAGTGGAAACGATTTTTCTTTGTGAGCTAATTCAATTCTCGATAGTCCATATACATCCGATGTAAAAACGCGGAATTTTGACAATAATTAATTTAAATCGATTTCCAAAAATGATTTTTTTGCAAATGAATGGAATTTGACCATGAAACTTTCACCGTTGCATTTGTGATGGAATTCTAGTTAACTTTTATGTTTGGAACTTCGCGAATAGAGTTTGCATGAAAAATTCATAGATGAAATATCAAAATGGAAAGAAAATAAATAAATATAATCTACAATTATAAATTGCCATTTATCATTTACCATTACTAGGCCAAAACGACCCGGAGCTGTAGACCGTGCGATAGACTAAGCGACCGACCAGGTTCGTCAACCCCTGGTCGTTTGCCGCCTAGTGATGACAAGGCTTGTGAGGGTAAATAGGTCATAAAAATTTATATCGATGGATGGATCTTTATAAAATTAAATCTAAATGGTTCAGGGTCATTTCTATGCTTTCAAAATAGTGCTAGACCCCCACTCTTTTGTTCAAATTTTCTAGAGGCAGCAATGAAGCTTTGCCATTCCCAAGTCTCCAATCTCTTCTAAAATTCTAAATTATAAATCTATTCAAATCAAACAAACAAGGATTGTAGGTATTGAATCCAGATCTACGCAAAAGGGTGGGTTCTATGAACAGATTATCTATATTATTAAATTTCCTTCTTCTTTTCCTATTCTACGTTGAGGTCTAGAAATCTAAATTTGTGTTTATAAATCCTCGTTGTAAATAAATTGTAGATCTGTAGGGTTTGGGAATTGTAAGCTAAGAAGATGTGTTTAGATTCAGATATGGATAGCTTTTAGGTGTATGGGAAATATATTCATTGTTTATAATAACTCATATAATTCGTCTGCGTTGAATCCGAATTATTTACGCAAAAGTTCATTATATTTTTTTGTTTTTGTATAATCTAAAATATTGTGAATGAATTTTACACATGCATTTGTGGTCTTCTTTGTTTTCCATTCTTATATTGCCTATAATTTATCTTGTATTGTTATGATTATTGTAAATGCCCTATAACTGGAAATCAGTCCAAAAACATTATCATGTTTGTAGTGTTGTTATTCCAGATTTAAATGATTTGGGTGTAAACTTTGGATTTATGCAGTTTTGTTTTTAAATATAAACCTACTTGTGTTGATATTATTTGGTGTTTAATTGGATTATTGTAATTTTGTCCTTTTTGCCCTTTTTGCATTAAAAGGCATTATCTAAAATCTACAAGAAACATAAATAAATCAAATAAGAAGAGATTTGCAAATTCACACATTTCAGTACATAGTTTTCAACATCTACTCTAAATAAAAAATTAACCAGTTTCCTTGTTATTTTAAATGTACCAATTTTCCTCTTTTAAATAGTTTAGGCAAAATTTACAATAATTACAGTTGAGCTTGTGATCCTCCTTACTCCACCAAATACATCTTTCCTCCATTAAAATTCTTGATTTGCACAAGAAGATTGAAGATCTACATCAAGAAAATCTATGTCTACATCAAGTGAAGGGAGACCGCATCAAATTGAGAGGTTTGAAGATCATTCTTCGCTGTCCAGATTGAGAATTTAGTGATTTCAAGTTATTTTGAAGATCTGGTGAGTGATAAGCATCTCTCACACAGATTCAATCAAGTATATAGGTTTTTCATTTTAAGTTGTTTTCACCTAGATCTACGTCATGGTAAGTATATTTTCATTTGAAACACTATAGGATCTAATCTTGCAACTTAAATCAGTAATTATGATGTTAATTCATATGCTTATGCTAGTTTAGATCCATTTTTTGTCTTATTCATTGATTTATCATGATTTGGTGAGTTTCATATGGTTGTATGATGAATAATTGTCGTTTAAGTTTTGTTGATGATTTCATGAAGTGTTGATGGTTGGATTGGATGATTTAGATGAGTTGTTTACATCGACGTTGTCATTTGGCGATGCATTTGTTGAGATTGGAGATAGATTGGTCAGATACGGAGTCAGGTAGTTTTGTTTGTTAGGTCATTTTGAATGGGTCGCATGGCTTAGGAAGCAAGAAATGATGATTGAAAACGTGGCACAAGGTCGGGTCGTTTGAAGTCGGGTCACTCGAGGTCGAGTCGTTGGAAGTATGTATAGTGACTTGTGGGGCACGAAATGGGGTTGGGTCATTTTTCCTGGCTGTAGGTCATTTTTCCTGGCTATGGGTCATTTTGGCTATGGGTCGTTTTTCTTGGCTATGGTTTGTTTCTGGCTATAGGTCGTTTTTCCTGGCTATGGGTCATTTTGGATATGAGTCGTTTTTCGTGGCTATGGGTCGTTTTTGGCTGTGGCTTGTTTTTATGGCGGAAAGGCTGAAGTGTAGTGAATTAAATGTCGACCAAAAGTGATGATTATTTTGGTTTGAGAATAGATGTGGCATCGAAGTGAATCAAGGAGGAATATTCGAAGTGATATGAAGTATTTGTTGATCGACGAAATGCAATGAATATGCAAACGACTTAAGTATGTTTGGAGCTCGTGGATAACGACTGCTCAAGATGATTTGAGCTTGTTAATGGTCGTAGATGATGACTACTAGAGATAAAGAAGGCTGAGGAATTATCATTATCGTAGGTTCTAGCGGACTCAAAGCAGGGGTATGATAGGGACACCTAAAATACTAGATGATTAGTCGAGTACCCTGGGTAGGACGAAAGGCCTAGATACGTAGCGACGAAAGACCTATGTAGTTTTTGCTAGAACCGGGGTTACCAATAGCTCTTGAACGATGGTATGACAATATGGCCAATCATACATTTAACAATGGTTTGAAGCAAGTATGGTGGTGATAGCCAGAGTCATGGATGATAATTATTTTGCTTGTATCATCTTATGTAGATTATTCGACGTCGAAGGAGATATCTCTTAGGCGCTTGTCTGATGTTGGTTTAGGCCTTCAGGACTTGTTCTTGGGAGATGTCGATATCGATTAGGATGTTCTACACTTGATAACTGATTGCGATAAATGTACAGTTTGTTTCTACTTCGTTGTTGTAAAGGATATCACTATCGGATATGGGGAAGACGGGTTTGTATTCTTATCTGTTGATGTTGGTAGATTAGTTGATTAATCTGCCTATCCTCATATGCTCTATTGATGATGTTAGATAGCTGTTTTATCACTCATTAAGACAGTTGTCTACTCAAGGTCTTATTTTTCCTCTTATTACCTTAGGCTCTTCAACCATGATGTTAGGGATGGACAGACTACGTAGCAGGTGACAGGTGATTGATCTTGATGAGACGATGCTGCAAAGTGATGATGAGAAGGAAGCTTATGTACTATTGCTATTGTACATATTGTGTTATTTCTGTTGTTATGATTCCTCTGAGTGATTTTAGTGAGGCACTATGTACAGACTCTTATGTTGTAATCCTTGGATATGTGGATATTATTTCATGATGATAAGAAAGAGTTCAAGATTCTGGCCAATTCTGTTTCACTATTATTGCATGTTGTATATGTTCTATTATATTTTATCCTTGCACTGTGAGTTATACGACAGGTTCCGCTAGTGTTATCCTCCTGTGATAATCGTCCATAACTGCCTAGCACGGCTTTCAGTGCAGTTTTCCTCTTGTTTAATGTAAGTGTTATTGGAGGTCATCACATTACTGATAGTTAACCTTAATAGTATTAATAAATGGAATCAAAGTGGGTTAATGTGCATTGATTGCCATAGTAAGTGCTAAGTCAAATAAACTAATAAATAATTAAACATGCTAGGATAAGAAGTTATAATTTTCATTATTTTATTCTAGTTAATCTTGATTTGATAAAATTAGAAATAAGTATTAAACTTAGCAAGGCCAGTTGCCTTATTTGATAGAAGTCTTCACTTTTCAATAGTCGGATGTATCTACAACTGATGTGAGATATCATTAACCGTAAGAATCCATGATGATAGTTAATTACATAGTGAGGATTATTTCCGAAAATAAGGTTTACCTCAAGTGTTTAGTTAATTAGTAGTTGTAGGGCCCGCCTCCCATCCAAAAGAAGAAACCAAAAAGGAAATAATTTATAAGCATAGCCTACTTCAGGATTAGAGGCATTATGTAGTGAGATCCACCTATAGGTTTTTAAGTGATTTCATTCACCCTCCCCCATAAGGGTGGAATCAATGGGTCTACCCTTTAAAAGGTATTAAGTGATTTAATAGCTCTCGTCTTCATAAATAAGAAGTATTAAAGGCTAATTGGCTACAAGATTGGTACTCTTCAAGATAGTCTGCTTCCTTTGGGTATTAAGTGACTGAGGTCAGAGTCCGCCCTAGGAAAAGGTTTTAAATGATCGCTACGGAGGTACCATAGATTTGCCTATCCTGCGGGAAGTATTAAGTGACTAGGAGATTGTCCAATAAGGTTTGTTGGACAGTAACACAGGTGTCCACCGAGGGAGGGTCATAAATTACGGTTAGTCGTCCACCTATCCTGTAGGTAATAAGTGACTTCTTACTATCTCATACCCTATGCAGGACTTGGTAACATGCGTGAATGACGGAAGCCTTAAATAAGAGGGACTTAGTATCTAGTGTCCATTAGTTTTCATTTATGTTGGGTAAACCATCGAGTAAGGCAATAATAGATCGATTGTATCCGCCTGGGGTCTTAAGTGATCGAATGGATCGTTAAGGCAAAACTAACACTAGAGGGGGGTGAATAGTGTCTTTTGAGAAATTAAACAAAATTGGAAACTTGTACGATCTACTATATGAATCACTCACCACAGAAATAATTACAGACACAGAATCAAACATAAATACAAAGATAAACAAAAATAAAATTCAAAAAAGAAAAGAACATACTAGATTTTATACAGTTTCGAAATTTCTCATACGTCTAGTCCCACGCAACGCCGGATTGCACAGAGTTTTATTACTATATCAATATCCAAGTACAACTGTTACCAAAATCAAAATTGAAGAAAGCTGGTGGTGAGGGGTATCGAATAAGTAAAAGCTCACAAAAGGCTCAATAGGGAGTGGGGACTAATAATGAAAGAGCGAGAGTAGGGAAAAGTAATCCGAAAGGCCGCTTTAACTAGTCTCTTCGTCAAAACCAGTCTGACAAGACCATTACGATAGTATCGGTTTAATGGAAGGCTTCGTGAAAAGACCCACTCTGACCGAGAACCAAAGAGATCGGAGACAACAAACCTGATGGGTGGAGCCCAAAGGAAATATTTAGCAAATAACCTACTCAGACACCGGTACATCCAAAGGCGAAAGCACTGAAGGCACTAAACCGAAGGAGCGCAAAGGCCACCGAAACCAACTCCCGGAGCACCTACAGCATAGATACCAAAATGATGAAGTCACAAATGACAGGAAGGACATTAGAAGCCATACCTTGAGAATCTAGGCTACCATAGAAGTCTCATTGAAAGGCTAGTTGAGACCCGAGCGGGTACACAGGCTGCTCGTACTAATTCACTTAATACCGAAACCCGAGGCGGTTTCGAATCGGAAGACATGAACATACACCACGAGGACAAGTTCCTCTAAGTATTCACGATAAACATGAAAGCCTACACCCGAAAGATCATATCCGCAAGCCTGCATTCATGGCTCACTTCAGAGATTCAAGTATTTCTCAAGGACTATGACCAAGGCACCAGAAGCAACCGAAGGTCAAGCACCCAAAGCCAAGAATAAAACGACCGACAAGTATCTCTATGGGCCATGAGCCCGTCGATAGAAGAAGTCCTAAGCCACTATAAATAAGGCCTCAGAGTCTGCATAAAGTGGGAGTCTTACTTTTTGTAATTTTGGAAAACAACTTAGAAAAGAACATTAATGGAGAATCCCTCCCTATAATCTCAATGTATATCCATTAAAAGCTCAATAAAAGAAGAACTTCTTATGAGAAAATTACTCTGTAAGTTTGTACTTCTATTTCTCTGATTGTAATAGTCATAGTTTATAGACAATTTTGTAGAGGAGCTTGAATTCCCGTCCATTACACCCTTGAATAGCCATCGAATCTCGTTCATTGAGTTCAGACCCGATCTGGTGAACCTCAACGAGCCTGCACCTTTGAACCTTAGCCTCCCAATTCCTACCAAAGTCGATCAGAAAAGAGGATCTATCCATCCTACTTTCTTTGTCTCCACTAACTCATTTCCGGTGTTGACGAAAAGTATCGTTAATATTTCGGTGCTAGAAAGAGGGCTTGAATCTCCGACCTTGTGGTTAAGGGCCACAAATCTACATGTGTTGTTCCATCCCAGTTTGGACAAACTTTGAAAAGGAAAGGTTATGAGTAAGAGTCCTAGACGACGATTCTCAAGATCTCGAAGATATAAGTCGAGAACCACTAGCCGTAGGTTAATGGAAGAACAAGAGCTAAGAGCAAAGGCTTTATGAGCAATAAGGGGGAAGAGCAAGATGGAACTACATGCCTGCGAGGCAGGGAATAACAACTCTTCCCACTTGGAATGAACCCTGGCGTTCCCACCCATGGGATCTACATCAGAGGGACATCAACGTTTTCCCCCACTTGAAGGACGCTCTCTACAGGCAGGTTAGGGGAATGACGCTCGAATGCGAAGTAATGGACAATTCCAACCACTTCATCAACAGACAGATCAAAGAGGTGACAACAATGACGACATGTTCTAGAAGAAGGGAGCGAGAGTATGAGAGCCACAACTGAAACAAAGCATCAAAGGATTAGACTATGTTGGCGAAAAGGGAAGTGTATGCCTAACATACCCTGGGAATTTCACCTCACTAGTTCTGTAACACCCCACCTCCATTAATGTCACTCACAAAGGGAATGCATTAACTTCAGTGAAGCGTTATATGTAAAAGATGTAGATAAATTACAAGATAGACAAATAAAGCAGCGGAAAACAAAGTCATTTTATAAGCATCGCAGTTCAGTCAAGCTTTTACAACAATTGACTCAATCATACTTAAAAGTACTACATAAAACTTCTGTCTTGATTCAAAAACTTCTAAGTATATAAGAAGCATAAAACATAGCAAAGTAGCATAAGTCCCAAAATTAATGTGCAAACACAGCCATAGCCAAAGATAAGAGGATCCAAGCAATACATCAAAGAATCTTCAAGCTTGGAAAGAGAAATGGTCCAAACTGAGCTGAGCTATTCCCTTCTTGACTACCTGGGGGGGAAACGGAAGAAAAGAAGACGAAAGAAAACAGGTCAGACATAAAGCCTGGTAAGTCCAGTGACTTTCAGTATGTAAATAGGTAAATGCAACATGATATGAACAAACTGAATATAAGACAATACCGTGATAAGAGCGATAACAAGATAAGATTAACATAAGATATGATAAGGCAAGATAAACTGAGTGCACTTCTACTTTTTCTCTACTTCTCTACTACCCTGTTATTCTGGTTTCTGTATCTCTATACCACCTAACTAGTATCCCCATAGAAATCTGTGTAAAATGATAATGTGATGTTAATCCCCGCAATTGTGATAGCCTTTAGGTTTACATCTATTATGAGGATCCCACCTCAATTTGCCTAATTGCCATGGATATGTTAGATGTACCCTTACTATCCTATTGCTCGGCTCCCTAGCTCGCATGTATGTATTACTTGTGTCATTTGACCTTCCTTGTATGCATTCATTTCTTATGTTATTTGATCTCACTTGTATGCATTCATTTCTTATGTCATTTGATCTCGCTTGTATGCATTCATTACTTGTGTCATTCGGCCCAGCTTGTATGTCGATACCTGTGCTGGCCCAATCATGGGGTGTATCAATTCCCATGATGACGGCCCGACACGATTCAATATGCACAGTGTATACTACTGATGCCCAATGCCTGCTTTTCCACTCCGGAGCACGTGCACGCCCATACTCCATCGAAACTACACTGCTGCACCACCCGCTGCTATTTTGACTGCTTATAATCAGCCCAGTAATCATGCCCCACCCTACCTAGCTCAGGGTACCGTGATACATCTATGTGGGTTACTGCTGAAATGGGTCCCCGTTACTTGGGTTTCTTAATCAACATGTTTTAATGGTTAAGTGTTCTCAATTTAACTTAACCCTACCCTTTTGCTTAATTAACATGTTGTACTGGTTAAGTGTTGCCTGTTCATATGTTACTTAACCTTCTCACTGATTCACGCGTGTTTATTTGACAGTTAAGTTTGTGGGCTTATATATACTAATATTACCAACTTACCTAAGATTTACTTAACCCTTCCCCTTATCAAGTCCATATGTATTATTGGTTAAGTTTGCATTAACCCTATCCACTTTGTTCATATAATATTGGTTAAGTTGTCTTCTTGTCCATGTTAACTTAACCCACCCACCTAACATGTCATATTGGTTAAGTGTTTCTTATTAACTTAACCTTTCCCATTCATCGTGTTGAGTTGGTTAAGCGTTTCCTATTAATTTAACCTTGTTCATTCATCATATTATATTGGTCAAGTGTTTCCCCTTGACTTAACCCCACTCGTTCATCATGTTACGTTGGTTAACTTAACCCTACTCATTCATCATGTTGAATTTGGTTAAGTGGTTACCTATTAAGTTAACCCTTCCACTTGTCATGTTACATTGGTTAAGCGTTGCCCTATCACACATCATGTTATATTGGTTAAGTGTTGCCCTCTTGTGTTAACTTAACCCTACCATTCTTAGCATGTCCATTCATTAGCATTAATTCATTCATTAATGCCTCAACCTCTCACATTAGAACTGTTGTTTGCGGTTGCTGGATGTGCCGGGCGATTCCGGGCATACTTCTGTCGCAAACTCGTTCTAACCTCGGGTTTTGGGCTTTATGCGCTAACCTCTCACATTAGATCTATGTTGTTGCGGTCGCTGGATGTGTCAGGCGGTTCTGGGCAGTCTTACACCACAACTCAATCTAACCTCGGGTTAGGCACGTTCATCTTCTAGCCAATTTTACATATTTACTATACATGTCCAAGTCTAGAATTTTATATGCTAATTATCCCAAATTTTACAAAACTAGTCATGTTCCAATTCTCAAGTTATGCACAACCAATCCAATTGCAAGTTATTCCATACAAATTAAATTTCAAGTAATTGCTCAAAATAGTTTACACCTAATCTTCCAAAATTTGCAATAATAGTCATGCCTCGAAATCACATTATACATTATGCTTGGCGTCCCAACCAATAGTTATGCCCAATCTAGATTTAATATTCCAATTTACAGTTTACACCCAATCTTGATTTAATATTTCAATTTACTTCAAGTTCGCAACAATAACAATTATGCCCCAAATCACAAGTTACAAATTATTTTCTATAATTACCAAATAGTTTATTTCCCAATATCAATTACAAGTTATGCCCAACAATTTCACCAAAATAGGTTATACCCAAATATTCCCCGTATTCGAATCGTTCGTATTTCGCGATTTCAGCCTAGGTTCGAAGGTAACCTATGCCCATAAAAGAAAAGGGGAATAGGGGAAGAGAGAAAAGGAGCATAAAATAAGAATAGGCATAAAAATAGGCATGTAACAACAGACCTAATACAAGAAATTTAGATCCAACTAAGACAGATTCGTGAATAAGCTGATACAATCATTATTGCAGTCATTAGAATAGCATCATGAACCAAAAAGGATTATATATTCGATGTTCAACAAAGATAGGCATGACTGAATCGATATAATAACTTCTTAGGCATGTAAAATCATAGATCCAATAGAAAGATAGGGGTAAATCTGAATAAATTGTCTCATCATCAAGCATAGACTTAGATCCATTTTATAACATGCAAAGATTACTATTAGGTGTTTAAATCTGAAAATAACATGAACTTACTGAAAAAGACTGGATCTTGTATTCTGGAATATGATTTCTAAATTTGTTAAGCTATCCTTTGATGTAGACGTTTGATTCTCTAGTTTGGATTTGGTTTGGAGCTTTCTAACTTGATTTCTAATTTGGAGAAGATGGAGGCTAGGCTAGCTTAGGGATGGACAACATGACGGCTTCATAGAATGCGATTATGAGGTTTGGGGTGTTTATATAAAAATCCAGGATTAATTCTAGCCTTTAGATTAGTCTAGGAGAAATCAGAGCCATCAAACCAAAGAGATGTGTCATCCAGCCAACCATAGCATGACACATAAGCCCTAATACCTCAGAAATTAGTCATCGTCCAATCAGAGAAGGCCACATCCGCTCAGGTGTATAAAAATTCATCATAGGAAATTGGATCTCTAGGGGGTCGACTCCCTACAGGGGGGTTGACACCTACGTCGACACCCCTATAGGGGGGTCGACACCTATGTCAACTCCCCTCTACTGGGGTCAACACCTATGTCAACTCCCCCTGGGGGGTTGACACATCTGAGCGGGAATTTCCCGCTCAGCCCGCTCTGACTGAATTTTGAATGTTGAACAGTTTGGACTTTTAATTACTATTTTAATTTAATTTCTGTTTAAACTTGAAATCTTCTTAACTCCATAATTTCTTCATATGAAGCACGATTTATGCAAACTCGGACTCTATCTCAAGAAAAATTCTGAGACGAATGCAATGGCGTAACCCGTTTCACCTAATTCTTCTTCTAAAAATTAAACGTTCTTAAATTTGTTAATTTAATATTTAAAATTACGGGGTGTTACATTCTCCCCTCCTTAAAGGATTTCGTCCCCGAATTCTCCATGTCAAGAAGAATGCATATCCTACCATCTAACATCCATCTACTTAACCATTCAATCACAGGCATCCATTGTCCTTAAAAAGATTTCTAATGCTTTCATGATCATACACATAGTGTGTGTGTATGTCCTTATCTAATGCAAAATCAGGCGGTCTACTGATTCAGTTGACCTCCTTAATGCGAATTATGTCAGTGCCATGAGTCCATTATGTATGTAATTATTCCTAATCATACCTTATAATCTCTACATGAGTGCACAATCATCCATACAAATGCAACATCCATATGATAACACATCAAGTTTTAATCCATATATAAATTCATATATGCATATGCAATATGAAAGTGCTTGAGCCGATCTAGTACCTAATGTGTGTGTATATGCATCCACGAGCAACCACTCGCACCCATCAATCATAACATGTTTCAAATACATGTTTACATCCATTGGTTTCTGCCTTAGGATTAAGAATAGGACCGAGGAGATATACTTAAGAGATAGATATAAGCATGCATAAATTTATGGAAAAAGAGATCAAGGATGTCCCCTCAAAAAGAAAAGGGTAGGATGCGCGTATCTTGTCTTCAGTCTCCCAAGTCGCGTCTTCTTCAACGTCACTCCATTGTACCTTAACTAATTTAAATTTGCGATTGCGGAGCTTCTTGACCTCCATTTTCCAAACTCACTAGAAAAGATAGGATCTCGATCACTTACTATGCTAGAGGGTATCCCATATAGTCGGAATATCTTTCCAAGATAAAAAGATGTTAACCATGATACCAAGTGTATATACTAAGATGATTAGAGGTCTCTCCTCTAATTAGCTTATCCATCATGTCACAAATCAGAGGGTCTTCATGTTACGCCACTCCTATCCAATCCAAAAGCGTAGGCCGCTCTTCTAGCGATGTTAACAAACCAGGTACGAACTTGACTGAGGGTTTAAAGCTAAAGGTTCTATGTACTTCAAACTTTACTCCTCTTAAGGTCAGTCTCCTTCTACTTAGGGCGCCTGCCACAACATTACCCTTGCTAAGGTATAAGCAATCTCAATGTCATATGAGGCAAGAAATTCCATCAATCATTGTTGCCTCTATTTCAAATCTTTTTGCAAGAACAAATATTTTAAGGACCTATGATTCGTATATAGTTCAAATGTAATGACCCGAAAATCCGGTCCAATTTGAGCTGACCAAATAACACAAGTCCAACTCCAAATTGCACTGGAAATTCAAGAAATTAATAGAAAGAAGATAGAGGGTGAGGATAGATAAGATAGAACTACTAGAATAGAAGAAGAAGATCATCATCAGAGTAACCACGAATCTCACAGCGGAACGAATAAAATATAACATAACTTTTGAAATACAAATAGTAGGTATATACAATAACATTTCAGAGTACAACACTTACAACAATAGCGGAAATAATAATAGCTATAGAATCTTGAAGCCTCCTGCTCCAAGCTCTCCAAGTGTATCGGTAAAATCCTGACCTACTTGACTGCCCGTACAAATTTAGGCACCCAAGAGTTTAGGGAAAACAAACAAACAAACTCCGGGTCAGTCATGGGATTGGTATGAGTAAAACAGTTTAAAAACAGTTTGAACAAGTAAGCGATATCTCATAAGACCACGCCGTATAACGGAACGGGTTTTTCCCTTATGAGAATCCAAAATATCTTTATATCAAAAACCTTTTGATATTATAATAATGTCTATCAACCACAACTACAATAATCATCTAGCAGAAACGCTTTCATCTCACGTTCTACATATATAGTATACAATCAAAACCGCAAGCACATATGGGGTAATGGATCTCCAACTATGACAAGGTATGGAACCACCTTCCGATCAGTGTACTCTAGGAACGATACACTAGAGTTCAACAAGAACATCTTGCAACTCAGCCACACATGACCGACCACTCATTTCGCTTGAGTGTATCGAATGTACATCACCAACGGTTGGGATCAGCAACCGTTTCCCGTATATATATATATATATGGGACAGCATTGATAGATTAAAGAAGAAAATGAATATTCTCTAGATAGGTGATTATACACCCTACTTTGGTGCGACCGACTTTTCTATGTTGCCTGCCCGATTTTTGTCATTTACCGGTTGTTGAGGCCAGAGGTTACGATTACTTTCCATTCCTTGATAACACGATCACTTTGAATGCCACATTATCAAATCCGTTAATCATTAATTGGTTTAGACAAATATTCAGGATGTTATGCTAAGGGAATAAATCCGTTGCAACCATATATATTTATACAGACCAATCCATTCGATCATTGGAAATACTTTGTCAAACATTCGTCCATTTACGTTCGTTCCGGGATTGAACGAAACCGAAGGCACTATTCAGTACATCGATCTTAGTCCATTGTTATCTAAGATTTATACAACAGCCCTTGCACTTTACTCCGTCTTCCATTTTCTTCGGCATATTCGCAATGCTTATGCCAATACGGAGTGGTTCTTTGGATAAGAATCCAACCGGTCTCTCCATATTAACAATGTTAAAACGGTCAAAACTTTGATATTTTGTGATTTAACTATCAAATGAAAACATGTCGATGTTCACACAACGATCTTAATTCCAAATGGAATTATCGATCAAATCATCCAACATATAAATAAATAAATATATATATATATATTCATATTTCCTTATTTTCTATAACTAGAAAATATACGTTATTAACACTGGAAAACATTTCCATAGCTTATTCACGTATCACTATTCTTCCACAACCATCAGTCCCTAACTGTAAACTAGTAAGAGAACAATTCTCTCTAAGTATAAACCCCGAAGGCCGAAACCAACATCAGATCCACACTCAGAAAACCATTCGACTTAACTAATCTCTAGTCAGTTTCTAATATTTGTTTTAACTCTATCTCGATTAACTAAATTCGATCAACTCTAATTGAATAACTAATATTCAACTAACCCAAATTCGATTAACTATATTTGAATAACTCTAGTTCGATTTGACTCTAATCGATTTACTCTAACTGATTAACTCTAACTAGTTTACTCTAACTGAATAACTTATTTGATTCAACTCCTTTTTTATTAACCCCTTTCGAATACTAATATCCGATTACTTTATTGATTTACAAAGATTTTCCCTTTTTAACAACGTTTATCCTTTTTATAATATCCTATTTGTTTTCTAAACAAATATCCTCCTTTATAATATCCTATGATTTTATAAATGCTTTACTTTCAAATTTATTTCCTTTTTATAAAATCGGTTGATTTTATAAAATTCCTTTATTTCAATATACATTGAAATATTCCTTTTTACATCCCAGGGTTTCTTATGATATTTAAAATATCAAATAACAAATGATAAATATCATTCTAACACACATAACCCATAACAGATATACATCACATCATATATCACAATATATGAAAACGGTAAAATAAATGTTAAGGAATCCAGTCGGATCTCTCCAACCTATACCCCTGTATCCACCAATGTTACACAGTATAATATACAACAATTTCATTTCAATATGAAATGCACTGATAATCAGAATCCATATTTGATTGACGGTTTTCTATATATAACTATATCTACGTTTTCAATAAAATCTATTTAATAGTCCAAATTATCAATAAATAGCAATCAATCAACAGTTATCAAAAATAAAGTACAATTTATATAGAAATATAAATTGAACAGAGTTAGTGAGTTTTACTCACTTTGGCAGTTCACCGTTAAAGAACGATAAACTGTTATTTGATTTGAATCAAATAGTTTATTTCGCCATAAATTCATATGAGCTCGACTCCACTTCCAATCAGTTCCAGCGTGTAGCCACTGTCCCTACGATCCCAATGGATCCAGTCGCGTCCAATTCGTTTAGATTTACAGACCAGATTCCCTATTGCACCCGCTCACCTTCTCTCATGCAAATAACCGGCCCACTCCATAACACGTGATTCGTGTGAACAGTGCCCTTCTCTACCAAAATCTACACACATGCTACGGTGTTTCAAATGACAGATTCCACAACTTTGAAAAACTGCAAACCCCCTCATTTCATCATGATTTAACAAATCCATGAACCTATAAAAATCCACTTAAACTGCCTTGCTCCTTTCTTTCCCATGACCTTGTATTTCTCCAAAACCAATATTCACCGTATTGCCTGCAACCACCAATATATGTTGCTTCCAACAGTATGCACGTCTTCAAGTCTTCAAGAACCCGCTGCTTCACACATTCTCCACCGTAAGTTCTTTCTTCCATTTCACTTAAACCCGTATGCTCCTGGCACCCAACTTCCACGGCAGCCAGTAAACTTGCCTCCAACGAACTGCTCACGTCCATCTACTTCACATGAATAAATATCACACAAAAACTTCCACAACCTCTCCCCTTGTACACATCAAAACTGCTGCTTGTTACTTCCTTCACCCTACTTTCTATTTAACAGACCACGCCCTTCGCACATACATCATCCTCCACCCATTCATTTCCACCCGCAACCATGCAACAGTTTCAACGCCCATGCATTTCAGTTCCTGTTTAACACTCCCCTCTTCAATGTTTTGACGCGAGCCCCAACATGAACCACTCCATTTCTACCTTCTCTTCCTCCATCAGTTCGAATCCGACCTTAAACTCCCCTCACGTTCTTTCTTCTTTATGTTGAAATGCATGGCTCCTCCCTTGATGATAGCGGCTATAGCAAATTCTTGGCCATGCACCCCTTTTAAAACGCACGTAGACTGATGAGCAACTATGAGTATTTTATATACACGTTTTGAGATGTTTAAGGGTGTATTGGGTTTGTTTGAGGATTTTTGAGTCTCGCATTTGAAGAAAACAAAAGAAAGAAGTGGCAGCTCATTATTATGTTGAGAGGAATAGGTTTTAGTGAAGGCGTTAAGGGTGTGTATTTATAGATTTAGCAAACTTAATAGCAAAGGAATACTAGCTGTCATGTTAAATCTCGGTCTTCTGTGTGCAAGACAGTGGCTGTACAAATGCTTAGTAGTCAAGGAAAAACTATATATTTTATATTATATTTAAGTTTAGCATGTGCATTCTCTGATTCATAGCTTGCTTACCATGTTAATACTTTAGCTGCAAAGTAATGGAACGTGTGTATGAAGTAAACTTCCAGTTGGTAGGATGTAGACATGCCAGTTATACAGTACATATATAACATATATATATTGTTTTACTTCTTACTTTGTTGCTAAGGAACAGAGGTTTTAAATGGAGAAGTGACCGTTCATTTAATGCAGACTATCATTTCTAGGCAAGTTGGCTGTTTCTACTCTATTTTGGCAATGAGATTTAATCATTGACTGTAGCAGCTAGGCTGCTGTTACTATAGGCTTCCTATGTTTGTCGCATGTATGGATAATTATATATTGGTATTGTTATGTATCTCACAAGCATTTGGTATTGATATTTTTATCCTTTAGCTACACCGCTGGTGTTTACTACGTGTTAAATAATGTATGACATTTTATCTATTGTGTTACATATCCACCGGAAGGGAGAATTAACTAATTGTTTCCATACGAGCCGTTATAGACAGAAATAAACGCACCGTTGAGATGAGCAAGGTGTCACGATCCCAAAAATATAATAATATCGGTAGATTAACTTATATTTTGAAATCCCAAAATCGCTGATTAAGGGTGCAAAATACCCCAAATAAAAAGTTGCTTATTTAATTAATTAAAAATTATAGTAAAATTCTAAAAATTAAATTATCGTTATGTCTCAAAAGAACCTTGTTTAAATTCACAACCGATATTCAAATATTCTTAAATAACCGTTATGGCCACGAACGAATATACCGCTGTTTTACTGAATATTTAATTTAGACATAACTTCCAATATATACGACGAAATATCGATTTCTCACTTCCATTAGAAGAATATAGTTCACCAGATTCATACGTTTCTTGTTTCTCAGAAATCCGGCTTAAAACGAATCTTGTACATTCAGTTGTAGTTCAAATCGCGAAATAGCGAACTGCAGCGCCATTTCGAGCTCGGTTTTAATTATAATATAATTATACGTTCTAACGTCGTCGATTAAATAATATATTCATTATTTAAATAATTAAATAAGTTAATTATTTCACCGTCAAAAATCCGGGTCATTACATTCTTTCCCACTTAAAATAATTTCGTCCTCGAAATTGCTAAGCTAGAAGACGACCCTATCTACTGGGTAAATATTTATCGGTTTACCCCTTAACTTCAGTTTCAACTGAACCAATTAATATCGACTAAAATATTAATTTATTCCAACTAACTAAAATTTTCAAAAATTTTGAAAATTTTTCTAATGCCTTAAATTTTTGGAAAATTTCGCCATAACCTCCTTTGTACTGGTCGATATTTCAAACCACAACTCGCCTCTCTAGGTCTTCTCCAACCCAAAATAAAATCAAACAGCCAAGCGGCTTGCCAAATCGGCTCATAAATCTCAAACTCATGTGAAATATAAACTTGTACCTTTTTGTCGGGTATATCATTATGTCCTTTCCATCTGCTATCAACTCATTTATATAAATGTCATTCCAATCAAACTCTAATCAGTTTTTATCCTCAAATCACATCTCATTTTGAACTCGAGTTCCATTCTCGATTTTCAAAATTTTAACTTACCCATTTCAATACTATTCCAGATTATTCTATAATCAAATCCAGATCTCATTTAACTTAATTCAAGTTAAATTTTATTGACTTTTACCATCTCGATATGTCTAACTTTATAAGTTAAATTTAAATTCCAGAATTTAAATTCCTGGGCTCATTTCAAATCAATTTGAAATCATAATACCAATTCAAAACCTTTGAATTTCTAAACAACTTGTTTTTCTCAAAACAATTCAAAAACAAAACCTTTGGTAGTAATCCGTCACTTAGAACTCGAAAATGAACACTGATGATGTGGCCACACTCATCAGGGTTATTTCCCAGTTTATCGAAGTGAGTTCAATACTATAACACTTTCAAATTTTAAAACATTTTCAAAATCTCCCAGGAACTTAAAATTTCCTTATTTTAATTCATAATTCTGATATAAATTCATATTTTATTCATCTTATTTTATATACTTAACTTATTTGAATCCTGCTTAGTTTTTTATAACCATTTCACCTTTTTATAATCTCTTTAGATTATACTGACAACCAACACATCCAATATACTATAATGATTCAAATCTTAACCATTCTTTATATCAAAATATAATTCGGGTAAAATTACTTCATTCACCCGTTTTCAAAACATACCGTGTCGACCCATTGTATTCGAGTGTTTAGAAACCCTTATCGATATTGTGGTGCCCCACCATCGACCAGAATTCATAAGCCACTCAACCAATAAAGCTTCACAATATAAAACAAATTTTTATATCAAATAACAAATACGTTCACTCGTATATATACAAACTCAATCTAGGGTATTACTAACCCCATCTCTACTGAGTCACGCCACAGAGCCAAGGTAATTCACTTAACTTAAGCTCTGATACCAATTGTAATGACCCGAAAATCTGGTCCAATTTGAGTTGACCAAATAACACAAGTCCAACTCCAAATTGCACTGGAAATTCAAGAAATTAATAGAAAGAAGATAGAGGGTGAGGATAGATAAGATAGAACTATTAGAATAGAAGAAGAAGAAGAACATCATCAGAGTAACCACGAATCTCACAGCGGAACAAATAAAATATAACATAACTTTTGAAATACAAACAGTATGTATATACAATAACATTTCAAAGTACAACACTTACAACAACAGCGGAAATAATAATAGCTATAGAATCTTGAAGTCTCCTGCTCCAAGCTCTCCAAGTGTATCTGTAAAATCCTGAACTACTTGACTACCCGTACAAATTTAGGCACCCATGAGTTTAGGGAAAACAAACAAATAAACTCCGGGTCAGTCATGGGACTGGTATGAGTAAAACAGTTTAAAAACAGTTTGAACAAGTAAGCGATATCTCATAAGACCACGCCGTATAACGGAACGGGTTTTTCCCTTATGAGAATCCAAAATATCTTTATATCAAAAACCTTTTGATATTATAATAATGTCTATCAACCACAACTATAATAATCATCTAGCAGAAACGCTTTCATCTCACGTTCTACATATGTAGTATACAATCAAAACCGCAAGCACGTATGGGGTAATGGATCTCCAACTATGACAAGGTATGGAACCACCTTTCGATCAGTGTACTCTAGGAACGATACACTGGAGTTCAACAAGAACATCTTGCAACTCAGCCACACATGACCGACCACTCATTTCGCTTGAGTGTATCGAATGTACATCACCAACGGTTGGGATCAACAACCGTTTCCCGTATATATATATGGGACATCATTGATAGATTAAAGAAGTAAATGAATATTCTCTAGATAGGTGATTATACACCCTACTTCGGTGCGACCGACTTAGCCATGTTGCCTACCCGATTTTTGTCATTTACCGGTTGATGAGGCCAGAGGTTACGATTACTTTCCATTCCTTGATAACACGATCACTTTGAATGCCACATCATCAAATCCGTTAATCATTAATTGGTTTACACAAATATTCTGGATGTTATGCTAAGGGAATAAATCCGTTGCAACCATATATATTTATATAGACCAATCCATTCGATCATTGGAAATACTTTGTCAGACATTCGTCCATTTACGTTCGTTCTGGGATTGAACGAAACCGAAGGCACTATTCAGTACATCCATCTTAGTCCATTGTTATCTAAGATTTATACAACAGCCCTTGCACTTTACTCCGTCTTCCATTTTCTTCGGCATATTCGCAACGCTTATGCCAATACGGAGTGGTTCTTTGGATAAGAATCCAACCAGTCTCTCCATATTAACAACGTTAAAACGGTCAAAACTTTGATAGTTTGTGATTTAACTATCAAATGAAAACATATCGGTGTTCACACAACGATCTTAATTCCAAATGGAATTATCGATCAAATCATCCAACATATAAATATATATAAATATATATATATATATATATTCATATTTCCTTATTTTCTATAATTAGAAAATATACGTTATTAACACTGAAAAACATTTCCATAGCTTATTCACGTATCACTATTCTTCCACAACCATCAGTCCCTAATTGTAAACTAGTAAGAAAACAATTCTCTAAGTATAAACCCCGAAGGCCGAAACCAACATCAGATCCACACTCAGAAAACCATTCGACTTAACTAATCACTAGTCAGTTCGTAATATTTGTTTTAACTCTATCTCGATTAACTAAATTCGATCAACTCTAATTGAATAACTAATATTCAACTAACCCAAATTTGATTAACTATATTTGAATAACTCTAGTTCGATTTGACTCTAATCGATTTACTCAAACTGATTAACTCTAACTGGTTTACTCTAACTGAATAACTTATCTGATTCAACTCCTTTTTTATTAACCCCTTTCGAATACTAATATCCGATTACTTTATTGATTTACAAAGATTTTCCATTTTTAACAACGTTTATCCTTTTTATAATATCCTATTTGTTTTCTAAACAAATATCCTCCTTTATAATATCCTATGATTTTATAAATGCTTTATTTTCAAATTTATTCCCTTTTTATAAAATCGGTTGATTTTATAAAATTCCTTTATTTCAATATACATTGAAATATTCCTTTTTACATCCCAGGGTTTCTTATGATATTTAAAATATCAAATAACAAATGATAAATATCATTCTAACACACATAACCCATAACAGATATACATCACATCATATATCACAATATATGAAAACGGTAAAATAAATGTTGAGGAATCCAGTCGGATCTCTCCAACCAGTACCCCTGTATCCACAGATGTTACATAGTATAGTATACATTAATTTCATTTCAATATGAAATGTACTGATAATCAGAATCCATATTTGATTGACGGTTTTCTATATATAACTATATCTACGTTTTCAATCAAATCTATTTAACAGTCCAAATTATCAATATATAGCAATCAATCAACAGTTATCAAAAATAAAGTACAATTTATATAGAAATATAAATTGAACAGAGTTAGTGAGTTTTACTCACTTTGGCAGTTCACCGTTAAAGAACGATAAACTGTTATTTGATTTGAATAAGATAGTTTATTTCGCCATAAATTCATACGAGCTCGACTCCACTTCCAGTCAGTTCCAGCGTGTAGCCACCGTCCCTACGATCCCAACGGATCCAGTCGCGTCCAATTCGTTTAGATTTACAGACCAGATTCCCTATTGCACCCGCTCACCTTCTCTCATGCAAATAACCGGCCCACTCCATAACACGTGATTCGTGTGAACAGTGCCCTTCTCTACCAAAAGCCACACGCACGCTACTGTGTTTCAAATGACAGATTCCACAACTTTGAAAAACTGCAAACCCCCTCCTTTCATCATGATTTAACAAATCCATGAACCCATAAAAATCCACTTAAACTTCCTTGCTCCATTCTTTCCCATGACCTTGTATTTTTCCAAAACTAATATTCACCGTATTGCCTGCAACCACCAATAGATGTTGCTTCCAACAGTATGCACGTCTCCAAGTCTTCAAGAACCCGATGCTTCACACATCCTCCACCGTAAGTTCTTTCTTCCATTTCACTTAAACCCGTATGCTCCTGGCACCCAACTTCCACGGCAGATAATAAACTTGCCTGCAACGAACTTCTCACGTCCATCTACTTCACATGAATAAACATCACACAAAAACTTCCGCAACCTCTCCCCTTGTACACATCAAAACTGCTGCTTGTTACTTCCTTCACCCTACTTTCTATTTAACAGACCACGCCCTTCGCACATACATCATCCTCCACCCATTCATTTCCACCCGCAACCATGCAACAGTTTCAACGCCCACGCATTTCAGTTCCTGTTTAACACTCCCCTCTTCAATGTTTTGACGCGAGCCCCAACATGAAACACTCCATTTCTACCTTCTCTTCCTCCACCAGTTCGAATCCGACCTCAAACTCCCCTCACGTTCTTTCTTCTTTATGTTGAAATGCACGGCTCCTCCCCTGATGATAGCGGCTATAGCAAATTCTCGGCCATGCACCCCTTTTAAAACGCACGTAGACTGATGAGCAACTATGAGTATTTTATATACACGTTTTGAGATGTTTAAGGGTGTATTGGGTTTGTTTGAGGATTTTTGAGTCTCGCGTTTGAAGAAAACAAAAGAAAGAAGTGGCGGCTCATTATTGTGCTGAGAGGAATAAGTTTTAGTGAAGGCGTTAAGGGTGTGTATTTATAGATTTAGCAAACTTAATAGCAAAGGAATACTAGCTGTCATGTTAAATCTCGGTCTGCTGCGTGCAAGACAGTGGCTGTACAAATGCTTAGTAGTCAAGGAAAAACTATATATTTTATATTATATTTAAGTTTAGCATGTGCATTCTCTGATTCATAGCTTGCTTACCATGTTAATACTTTAGATGCAAAGTAATGGAACGTGTGTATGAAGTAAACTTCCAGTTGGTAGGATGTAGACATGCTAGTTATACAGTACATATATAACATATATATATTGTTTTACTTCATACTTTGTTGCCAAGGAACAGAGGTTTTAAATGGAGAAGTGACTGTTCATTTAATGCAGACTATCATTTCTTGGCAAGTTGGTTGTTTCTGCTCTATTTTGGCAATGAGATTTAATCATTGACTGTAGCAGCTAGGCTGCTATTACTATAGGCTTCCTATATTTGTCGCATGTAAGGATAATTATATATTGGTATTGTTATGTATCTCACAAGCATTTGGTATAGATATTTTTATCCTTTAGCTACACCGCTGGTGTTTACTACGTGTTCAATAATGTATGTCATTTTATCTATTGTGTTACATATCCACCGGAAGGGAGAATTAACTACTTGTTTCCATACGAGCCGTTATAGACAGAAATAAACGCACCCTTGAGATGAGCAAGGTGTCATGATCCCAAAAATATAATAATATCGGTAGATTAACTTATATTTTGAAATCCCAAAATCGCTGATTAAGGGTGCAAAATACCCCAAATAAAAAGTTGCTTATTTAATTAATTAAAAATTACAGTAAAATTCTAAAAATTAAATTTTCGTTATGTCTCAAAAGAACCTTGTTTAAATTCACAACCGATATTCAAATATTCTTAAATAACCGTTATGGCCACGAACGAATATATCGCTGTTTTACTGAATATTTAATTTAGACATAACTTCCAATATATACGACGAAATATCGAGTTCTCACTTCCATTAGAAGAATATAGTTCACCAGATTCATACGTTTCTTGTTTCTCAGAAATCCAGCTTAAAACGAATCCTGTACATTCAGTTGAAGTTCAAATCGCCAAATAGCGAACTGCAGCGCCATTTCGAGCTCGGTTTTAATTATAATATAATTATACGTTCTAACGTCGTCGATTAAATAATATATTCATTATTTAAATAATTAAATAAGTTAATTATTTCACCGTCAAAAATCCGGGTCATTACATCAAACTTTCTGTCTTAAAAGATAATGATGTCATGACTTAAGAGCGAACACTATAACAACTAATTCCAAGTCGTCGATAGGATAGTCTTTCTCATGTACTTCCAGCTGTCTTCTTCCATAACTAACTAACTAACCTCTCTTCTAGTATTAAAACAGCGCCTAGCCCTTTCCCGCATGCATCCGTATAAACTGTAAACGTCTTGTTCCCTTCGGGCAATTTCAAGACTGGGGTTGTTGTTAGGGTTCTCTTCAATCATTGGAAAGCAACATCACGAATCAAATCCCAAGCAAAAGTTAGATTCTTCTTTGTCAATCTAGTAAGTAGGGCTGATACCATCATGAAGTCCTTAATTAACTTCCTATACCAGCCCGTTAATCAAAGAAAACTTCTTACTCCCGTTGCATTTCTTGGGACCTTCTAATCTTGCACTGTAACTACTTTTGCGAGATCTACTGTTATCCCTTCCTTGGATATCACATGTCTTAGAAACCTCACTTCTTCTCTCCAAAAATGATATTTGGAGAACTTAGCCTTAAGCTGATGCGCTTGGAGGGTATCCGAGACTTCCCTTAGATACAAGGCATGTTTTTCCCTACTCTTAGAGCAAACCAAAATATCATTTATGCACAAGCGAAGTGAACCATCCACAACTGTAGCGAAAACAACTGGAGCACCCAATTCAGAAAAACTTCGCCTTATGACCCCTTTCTCACGTAACTCTTTTACTTGTTTACTGAGCCCTTCTTTTCCCTTGGAGTCATGTATCGTACATGTAATGCAACTGGCTTTGCATTGTCAACTAGATATATGCGGAAGTCTATCTCGCGTTTTTAGGGACAAACCTCTAACCTAATGAAAAACATTTGCGTACTTATGGACTACTATAATGGATCGTAAATCGTCGATAGATGCATCAAGTGATCCTAGGTAGCTAAGCCAAACTGACCCCTTAGGATCGCACGAAATCTCGAGAGAATTCCCGTGGCAAGTCAAAAGTATAACTATCCTCCTTTAACAATTACAAGCTAACCAATCCATGCCTAGAATCAACCCATAGTCCATCAAACCAAAAAATAATAAGCATTACACTTAATTTCACTAAACCGAAGGAGAAAAGAGGCCACCAGAACCAACTCCCGGAGCACCTACAACATAGATACCGAAAGGATGAAGTCACAAATGACAGGAAGGACATTGTAAGCCATCCCTTGAGAATCTAGGCTACCACAGAAGCCTCATCGAAAGGCTAATCAAGACCCGAGCGGGTACACAGGCTGCTCGTACTAATTCACTTAGTACCGAAACCCGAGATGGTTTCGAACCGTCAGATATCAACATACACCACGAGAACAAGTTCCTCTAAGTATTCGCGATAAAGCCGAAAGCCTACACCCGAATGCTCATACCTGCAAGCCCGCATTCTTGAGTCACTTCAGAGATTCAAGTATTGATCAGGGACTCTGACCAAGGCACCAAAAGCAACCAAAGGTCAAGCACCCGAAGCCAAGAATAAAACGACCGACAAGGATCTCTACGGGCCATGAGCCCGTCGACGGAAGAAGTCCTGAGCCACTATAAATAAGGCCTCAGGCACCGCATAAAGGGGGACTCTTACATTTTGTAATTTTGGAAAATAACCTAGAAAAGAACATTAATGGATAATCCCTCCCTATAATCTCAATGTATATCCATTAAAAGCTCAATAAAAGAAGATCTTCTTATGAGAAAATTAATCTTTAAGTTTGTACTTCTATTTCTCTAATTGTAATAGTCATATTTTATTGTCGATTGCATAGGGGAGCTCGAATTCGCGTCCATTGCACCCTTGAATGGCCATCGAATCTCGTTCATTGAGTTCAGACCCGATCTGGTGAACCTCAACGAGCCTGCACCTTTGAACCTTAGCCTCCCAATCCTAACCAAAGTCGATTGGAAAAGAGGATCAATCCATTCTACTTTCCCTTTAGATCTGTCGCGGCTAACTCATTTCTGGTGTTGATGAAAAGTATCATTAACAACAACCCGCTTGATTTCATGGCTACAAGGTTAACACATATTCCATATACTTGATCAATTATATTCCCCCTGATTTCACGGCTACAAGGTAAACACCGCACTCATTCCTTGATTTCGTAGATAAAAGGAAAACACCGATTACCCAAACACTTCCCAAACGATTACAATAGCCCTATAACTCTTCAATAGCACTTCAATTTAGAGAGTAATGAGTAGAGAGTGAGAAGAGAAGAAGTTTTATGCAAATAAAATTGGATTTGGTAGTGTATAAGTGTAGAAATCATAAAAATAAGAAAATATAATGGTGTAAAGAAAGGAGATGAAGACGGAGAAGAAGAATGATGAAAAAATTTGAAATCAGCCCTTATTTACATGATTTGAAAAGTTGCAACGCTTCTGGAACGTTACAAATAGTGAAAAGACACTTCCTTTGAAAATAAAAAATGTGACAGTTATATGTCGACATAGACATAAATGTATGTCAACATATTCCTTTGTAAAATTGGATTTTGAGCATTTTGAAGTGTTTATATATATATATATATATATATGTATGTATGTATGTATGTGTATATATATATAATTCTGGAAATTCTTGAATTAAAACATAGTGTTGTAAATGAATATTATAAAGTAGAAAATCATACAAAAACATAAATATAAACTATATAAACATATTTATAAAATTATCGAGTTTGAAACTATATAAATATAAAGTATATAATATGTAAACTTATAAAACTTGAGTTTAAAATCAAAGTAAAATAGAGAGAGTAAAATATAGAAAATAAAGATTGAAGATAGAATAGAATTTGAAATCAGAAATTGAAAATCAGAATTTGAATTGGAATTTGAATTAGTACCTAAAGTGCTATTCAGAGTCTTACATAACTAGACACCTGAAGTTCTGTTTAGAGACTTAAATAACTAGATTCTATAACTATATTTATCTTGAAATATTGATTACTCATGAGTCTTGAATCATCTCTTAAATCTGAATCTCTTAAATCTTTAAACTGTATAGTCTTCACTAATAATTCCTATATATAAATCTTGTATTTGTGTGTATATATATATATTCTAGATAAAATTGTTAGTTTATATTTCATAATCAATTAATTTTGAAATATGGTAGTTGTCATCAAAACTCCATTCTCCAACAATCTCCCTCTTTTTGATTATGACAACCTTAGTTTATAAAATATCATACCCATACATGCCTGTTGATTATGATCCTTCTAATACTCCCCCTGTCTATATGAATCTTAAAAACTAATTCCATATTTTATAATTTCTCCCCCTTTGGCAATATCAAAAAGAAATTCTAAAACTAATTCCCCTAAACCCTATAACTATCTAAATAATTCCTATATCAAGGTAAAGTGCTCCCCCTAAATATATTAATCTATACTAAGATTTATAATAGTTTATAGCTTATTATGGTACTTAATGTATAATTATGATAATCAAAACATGCATTATATTAAACTTGATTTTTACAAATGATGATACACGAATTTCTACAAACACGATACATCGCAAAGAAACGAAAACAAAAGAAAAATCTAAATTCTAATTATTTTTGATGATGGAAGACTTATGGATTGGATAATTTGGGTAACGGAGACAGAGATCCCCATTTCATTCAATCACATTTTCATTTTGATCTAATAATACTTCTCCCACACATACGACTTGATCGTCTTCTCCAGTAATTGCTTGTTGAGTCCCCTCAGGTTCTTCTTCCTCCATCATTTCTTCTTCCTCTTCCGGTTCTTCCTTTGGTTCCTCCTCTTCTTCCATGGCATGATAATCATCTTCCATGATAATCAGATTTTCCTAATTACCCGTAATAAACTTAAGAAGACTCCTTATTACAGTTCCTTGACAGTTTTGCTCTTGGCTCATACGAATTTGAAGCACTTGTATTTCAGCCAGCATTTAAAGAGTATATTCCATATTCTCTTCAATTTTGATGACACATGATAGCGTAGACATTGAAAATGACCTTTAGATGGTCCACTGGATGATTCAGGATTAATTTTAGTGTTAAAATTGGTGGAGGCCATTGTTTATTTTAGTTTTCAGTTTTTTAGCAATGAGAATGAAGAAGAAAATTCGAATTGGAGAGTTTAAATGATTATTATAACTAACTTTTGGTGGGAATTAATTTTAAAAATATGACAGTTGTATGTCGACATACTTGTATTTTTATTTTATTTTTCTGATTTTTAATGTTATTCTTATATGTATTAATATATTTAATTATTCTAACCCACTTAGTGAACAAATTCCTATTTCTCTTCTAAATTTAGTGAATGTTGCTTCGTTTAATGGTTTTGTTAATATGTATGCTATTTGTTTATCGTTTCTATAAATTCTAGTGAAATTTTCTCTTTACTTGCGTTATCTCTTCGAAAATGATGTCGTATATCGATATGTTTAGCTCTGAAAGGATTTGTAGAAATATTTATAGCACTCAGATTATCGCAGTATATTGGTGATTTATTTTTATTTAATCCAAAATCATTTAGAGTTTGTTGCATATATATTATTTGTGAACAATCCAAAGAAGCAGAAATATATTCCGCTTTAGTTGTTGACAAGGATACAGTATTTTGCTTTTTATTAAACCAAGAGATTAGTGAATGTCCTAAGAAGTGACATGTTCCACTAGTACTTTTACGATTGGATTTACATCCCACATAGTCAGCATCACAATAAGAAACAAAGTCAAATGAATCATCCTTAGGATAAAATAATCCAAAGTCTAATGTATGCTTTACATACCATAGAATATTTTTTACGGCTTTTAAATGTGTCTCCTTAGGTTGCGATTGATATCTTGCACAGAGATATACACTATGCATTATATTTTGTATACTAGCGGTTATAAAAAGTAACGATCCTATTATTCCTCTATATAGTTTTTGATCAACATCTTTTGATGTATCATCTTTACTTAATGCTATATTAGTCGCCATCAGTGTTGGTCTCCCCTTAATTGTTGTTAGATTATATTTATTAATTAAATCTCTCGCATATTTTTCTTGATTAATAAATATTCCATTCTTTAATTGACGAATTTCTAAGCCTAAAAAGAACGTTAGTTCTCCCATCTGACTCATTTCAAATTCTTGGGTCATAATATCTGAAAATTCTTTATTCAACTTATCGTTTATTGATCCGAAAATTATATCGTCAACATATATCTGTACTAATTGTATATCCTTATTCTTATTCTTGATAAACAAAGTATTATCTAATTTTCCTATTTCAAAGTTGGATTGTAACAAATAATTTCTTAATATATCATACCAAGCCCTAGGAGCATGTTTTAATCCATATATCGCTTTTTTAATTTATATACATGGTTTAGTAATTTTTAGTCTTCAAATAGAGGTGGTTGCTGTACATAAACGTCTTCTTTAACAAATACATTTAGAAAAGCACTTTTGACATCCATTTGAAATTTTGATGGCTTGCAAGGGCTAGTAAAATCCTAATTGGCTTCTAGTCTTGCTACGGGGGAAAAAGTTTCATCATAATCTATTCCTTCTTCTTGAGTATATCATTATGCTACTAGTCGTGCCTTATTTCTTACGACTTCACTGTGTTCATTCATTTTATTTTTATAAACCCATTTAGTTCCTATTATAGTCTTATTCTCTGGTTTAGAAACAAGTTCCCATACATCATTTCAAGTAAACTAATTCAGTTCTTCTTGCACAGGAAGTATCCATGAATCATTGAAAGATGCTTCCTTTGGATTCTTAGGTCCAATAGCTGAAATTACGCTGTATTACCCATATTATTTAATTAATTACGGGTTCTTACAACGGATTCAATATCTCCTAATACATTTTCTACAGGATGCTCTCTAAGTAGTCTAATTCATTTATTTGCCTGACTATCTTCATTGTTTGTTTTATTTATTTCATTTTCACATTCAACTTCATTGTTTATGTTATATTTTTGTAATTTTCGTCAAATGATATGTTTAAGGTTTCTTCTATAGTATTGGTTAGGGTATTGAAAACTTTATATGCTTTACTTCTTTATGAATATCTAATAAATATTCCTTTATCAGATTTTGAGTCAAATTTGTTTAAATTTTCTTTAGTATTAAGTATAAAACATTTACTTCCAAATATTTTAAAATGTGACACTTTTGGTTTCTTATTATACAAAAGTTCATAAGGAGTTTTATGAGTTAAGAGTCTAATTGAAATTCTATTTAAAATATAACAAGTTGTTACAACTGCCTCAGCCAATAAAATTCTTGGTAAATTACTATCTGATAACATAGTTCTCGCACACTCTTGTATCATCCTACTTTTACGTTCAACTACTCCATTTTGTTGAGGAGTTCTAGGAATAGAAAAATTATGTGTTATTCCCTTTTTATTACAATATTTTTCAAAATTTTCATTTTCGAATTCTCCGCCATGGTCACTATGTATTGTTTTGATTTTTAGTCATAATAAGTTTTGAATTCTTTTAGAAAAAGTTTTAAATTCATCAAAAGCATCACTTTTATTTTTAAGAAACAAAGTCCAAGTAAATCTAGAAAAGTCATCGACTATTACATAAACATATCTATTATGATTTACTGATTGGGTTTGAGATGGACCAAATAAATCCATGTGAATTAACTCTAATGGTTTCGAGGTTGTATTCTCCTCTTTTGATTTAAATGAACTTCTCTTAATTTCGCGAATTGACAAGCATCGCATAAGATTTTAACTTTAAATTTCATTTTGGGTAATCCTCTAATTGAATCTCATTTAGAAATCATAGAGATGTGTTTGAAATTTATATGACCAAATCTCTTATGCCAGATTCAGGGGTCACTTGTATTGGCCATAAGACATAGATTATCATTGGAGATCTTCATACTCAATATATAGATATTTTTCTTTCCATCTCCTTCGAATATTACTTTTGAATTCCTATATTTTATAAAGAATTTATCCTTTTCAAAGTTTATTTAATAACCTTTATCGCAAAGTTGACTTATACTTAGCAAGTTTTGTTTAGACTCCTAACTAATAAAACTTCAGAAATAGTGGAGTTTCATAATTACCGACATTGTCGATCCCAATAATGTATCTTTAGAGTTATCTCCGAAGTTTAACATTCCACCATCTTCATATATCAGATTAATGAGTAATTCAGGATTTCCAGTCATATGTCTCAAACAACCACTATCAAATATCCATTTTCCTTTTTGATTTCTACCAACTGCTTTTTAGAATTTGAATTCTCAATGGCCATGTAACACACCAGTTTGGAGTTTGAATTTCCAACATCCACCTTTTCAGGATTTGAATTTTCAATAGCCGCCATTTTAGTATTTGAATACCAACAGCCTCTTCACACATCTTTTCAACTTTTGAATTTTCAAAAGCCATAAAACACATCTTTTCCAGTATTGAACAATATTTCAGTAGATCACTTGATTTTTCAATACAATTATATGCAGACTCTTTTATCATTGGTACAATGCATGAATTGACACTAGTATTAATAATAATTTCAAAATTTTCCATTTAAATTTTTTCAAAAGTCAGATTATGAACTTTTTGAAAGACCTTGCTCTGATACCAATTGTTAGGGATTGTGGAATGGATCGTGTAACGATAAGGAATTTCGCTCGATCCGAGTCGATCGCTAAACCGATCAAGACCGTTTGAATCCCATGTACGCTAACTCTGGGCATAACTTTTTATCCCCGCTATGAAATTTTGATTTTCCGGATTCGTTGGAAAGATATTTTCAATTTCATTTCACTTCATTTATTGGAAATTCTGGTTATTTTTAAAACCATTTCAAATCCAATTTATTTATTCAAAAATATTAAATTAATTTTTCTAGTTCAAAACTAGTTCATTTCATATCTTTGATAAAAATGATATTTTTATCATCAAAAATATTTACAGTGCAAACTCGGGTGCCCCTTTCTCTACACCGGCAGCCTTGTATTCAGGTTTTAGTAGGCTCTTTCTAGATAGCTGGAGCTGAAGATGGATTCTATCATTTATCTCTATTTATGTTGTTCAGCTCCTATTGTACATATTATGTTTAGATTTCCGCTATAGACATTTTATGTAAAGTTGAACCATATTTGTGTAACTCTGGTGATTATGTTTATCCAGTGTATTCTATTGTACATTATCTGGTGTATTTAATTATTTCTGATTTGCTGTTAACTGTTTATGTGTTATATTCCAGAGATTACCCTTGTCGCCGTCGTATGGGGAATGGGGTCGTCACAGATCGTTAAAGGAAAAACTAACACTAGAGGAAGGGGATGAATAGTGTTTTTTGAGAAAATAAACAAAATCTAAAACTTATATGATCTCCTATATGAATCACTTACCACAGAAACAATCACAAACACAAACAAAAAGATAAACAAAAATAAAATGCAGAAAAGAAAAGAACACACCGGATTTTATACTTGTTCAGAATAGCTCTTACGTCCATTCTCACGCAACGCTCGATTGCGCAGAGTTTTATTACTATATCAATATCCAAGTACAACCTCCTTGATTTCACGGCTATATGTGTAACGACCCACATTCTACACATCGGAGGATCGTAGAATACTTATTTCTTTTTCCTATAAGGTCGTATAGTCGTATAACTTTAGTGGACGACTATTGGGGTCATTTCCCATGTTTACGATTTTTGCTAATTTTTAAATGACTGTTTTGCCCCTAGTTGATCTTGTTTCGGCCATAACTTTTGATTGGTAAGAAATTTTGACCTGAAACCACTTCCATTGGATTCAGATGATGGTTTACATTTCCGTAGAGTAGTCAAATTACCCAAACAGACTCACTGTTTGGGAGATATGGCTGAAACAAGGTTTAGAAGGTGAAAACAGCTTAATTGGGCTTAACCGGGTGATTAGCACTAGGCCCGTTTGGGGATTTCGGGATTAGAGCTATATGAGGGCTGATTAGGGTTAGAGAAACCTTTTCCTAGTCATTTTCCAGTCGCCACTTACAACTCTTCAACCCTAACAATGGCCTCCAGCACCCAAATCACCTTCTAATCACCGTTTAATCAAGTATTAGCCTAATCTACATCAAATCAAGGCAAATTAGCATCAAGTTTGGGATAGAGTTGCTGGAACACACAGAGATTCGACCTGTATCAGAGATACTTTCAGATCTATAAGTAATTTGTGGCTAAGGTGAGTGATTTGCATTGTTTTTCACTAATTATAGCTAATTAGGGGTGATTAGTGCTAATTAACAAAATTGTACATGATTAAATTCTGGAAAAATGTTTAGAAATTATTAAATATTATTTTAAGCCTCTGTTAGAAATTTGGGTTAATTTGGATATGTTTTGCTAATCCTATCATTAATTATGGTTAAGCATGATTAAGTGGAAAATATGGGTTTTGGGTATGTTTGATCCATTTTGACATAGCTATTTATCATTGTAGTGTTTATGGTTTATGTTATATGCTGCTATGACTGTTTGGTATGATTTATGATTTCTTAGAACAGTTAGAATGGTCGAAAATGCCGTCGTGTGGCGTAAAACAATCGCTGGAAAAGTTGCAGGAAAATTGTGCAGGAACCGGATCGGATCGCACCCCTCCGAACCGACCCGCTCGTGAAGCACCCCCTCCCCACGAACCGCTGGTTGAACCACGAAGCCTGGAGGCATTAACCGACCCGACGCTCTGATAAGGCACCACAAGTAGAACACCCATGAGCTGAGGAACTTGAACCGAACCGCTGTGGAGTGGATCACGAACCGACCCGGATGGAGAAGCTCGACCCGACCTGGTGAGGATGGCACGACCCGAACCCATATGATGGGGTACCATGATCCGAATTAGTGTGGCACCACGACCCGACCTGGAGTATTATGACCGGACCCGCTCGAGTGAAAGAGCACGATCCGAACCGCCATGAGAGGGAGCTGACGACTCACCCACTCGGGTGAAGACATCACGAACCGAATCGATGATAACTGGGGTACTATGCACATTCAAACTGATCCGGAGGAGACTAAAACCCGAGATGCAAAGGTAGTCCAAATAGGAAGTAGAACTCAGGTTCCAGTTGGGAATCAACGAGTTAACTTCATGAATTGGGCTTTACTGCGAGATGTGTGCAAAGGGGTTATCGACGTCTATAGCTTTGATTCACCACCAAGATGGATGTTAGGCTACGGATCAGTGCGGTGGGGTAGTTATTACTCCATAGGGCCGAGTGATCGTAGCATGGCTATGAACCAGTGCAGTGAAGTCATCATGACTTCATGGGGCAGAGTGGACATAGCAAGGGATTAGTGGCTATGGATCAGTGCAGTGGAGCCATCATGACTCCGTGGGGCAGAGTGATCATGGGAAAGGATTTGGGTGGTCAAAGCAGTGGATATCGTATCCTTTACGCACTCAGTGAGAGATGTGAGGACGGTTGCTATGCTTGATTGTTTGCCATCATTATGACATGCACACCCCCTTCCCCGTATCTTTACACCATATGTTAGTGTCACCTTAGAGTATTGTACATCTTGTTGTGCTAACTCTTTGGTTGCAGGTTCAGGTATGGTTTAGTATACCTGTTATTGTTCTGTTTTGCTGCTTATCGCTCATACCAAACTTTTGTCTGACCTAGAGTTTTATTTCTCTTCTTATTACTCTGGGTGCTCTTAAACGGACAGATTAGAGACAGGTTAGGTGGTATGCACGAGTAGCTGTACCGTAGACGAGCAGGAGGCTTCCATGTATGATATATATATATATATAGATATTCTCCCTGTGTTGTGGTTTGTCACTACTTTAGGCATTAGCAGTGCACCTTTTTCTTTGCTTAAGATACAGTATGTTGGAGTTGTAATAAGCTGTATTTTGAATTTCCGCTGCTATGATGATTATGGTTTAGTTTTCATCTTATGTACTATCTCGCCTGTTTAATGCCAAGTATGTTGTTATTATATTTTATTCCATGCACTATGAGACATTCTATAGGTTCCTTGTTAGTTCAACTTCCCTTCTTTTCCTTCCTCTGACGACCGTCCTGCGCTGGTTGGGCATTGGCACAGCGCACCTTCATTGGACATGTCAGCTGTTACGGGGCGGGCCGTCACACTTGGTATCAGAGATCTAGGTTGCATAGTTAACCTAGGGAAAGACACCAGGGACAGATAGTACGTATGAGGGGTACTGGTAGAGGAGATAATAATGGGAATGCTCCTGATATATGGACGATGTTCACTGAATTCATGAGAGAGATGCTTAGGGATGTTCAGAGGACAGCTCCTAATGCTGCAAATGGTGGTGGTGCAGCGGTGCAGGCGCCTACAGCCGATTTCGCCAGGCTATGCAAGGATTACACTAGTCTTGGTGGGAAGCCGTTCCACGGAACAGAGTCGACTACAGAATTTCAGGATTGGCTTGATAGTTGTGAGCGCATCTTTGAAGATTTGGGAATCGAAGATGCTATGAAGAGGAAGCTAGCATCCTGTCAGCTGCAAGGACGGGCTATGAATTGATGGAATGCTATTAAGGCAGCTACTCCGGAGGATCAAGTTACTTGGGATCAGTTTAAGGCCCGATTCAGTGATAAGTTCATCCCAGCTGCTTAGAAATCAGAATTGTTTAGGAAGTTCTTGGAGCTTAAGCAAAATGGTAGGGCAGTCTCGGAATATATTGCTGAGTTCGATACTTTATCGAAATATGGATTATCCCTTATTGACAATCTCGAGAAGAAGAATGAGAAGTTCTTAACAGGCTTAGATCAGTACTTGGGGGAAAGGCTTATCAATCATATTCCCAAGACTGAAGTCGCTGTTGCATCTGTAGAGGGGCCAAAACCGCAAACAAGCAGTAGAGGCAAGAATAATTCTCAGAACAAAAGGAAACAAAATTAGACTAAAGATGGTCAGAAGAAGATTAAGAAAGATGTTGAGTGCTTTAGCTGTGGCAAGAAGGGCCACTATGATAAAGAATGTCGAGCAATGCCGGCGGACAGGAAGTGCTTCAACTGCGGCCAAGTGGGACATCATAAGGATAAATGTCCGCAACCCCCTAAAGAGAAGAAGATTTTGAAACCATATGCTATTAATGATGTTTCTTCTTCGCTGAATGCCCCAACTGCGGTGGAGAAAGGAAAGAATGTCCTCATTTAAGGTATGCTTTCTATTTACGATGTTCCTGTTCGAGTAATGTTTGATACTGGGGCTTCCGATTCCTTCATTTCTAGTGACCTGGTAGATAGGTTGGGACTGGAACCCGAGATAGTCGATAGACCTTTAGCACTGACGAACCTGATTGGTTGTTCGACTAGCCTTAGTATTATTTGTCGAAATTTGGTCTTATCGAGTCATGGTTGTATGTTTGCTTGTGATTGCTTTGTTTTGAGCTTTACTAGGTTTGGTATTAGTTTGGGAATCGATTGGCTCCAAAGATATGGGGTGGTGGTAGACTGTGAGGGATTTTCGGTGACTATTAGGGCGGATGATGGGTGGAGGGTAGTGTTTGGTGGCCTACTAGTGATGAGGTGATGGCTAGTTTTCTAAATTACCTCGACGTACCGCAGGACGAGTTAGCAGGAATTCTCGTTGTTAGCCAGTATCCAGATATCTTCGAGGAAGTGACCGGACTTCCACCACGCTGAGAGATTGAGTTTCGTATTGATTTAGTGAAAGATGCCAGACCTGCAGTGATGCCACTTCATCATATGGCACCAAGGGAGTAGCAAGAGCTCGGGGTACAAGTGATCTTTTGAAGAAGGGATTTATCAGAAGAAGTGTTTCTGAGTGGGGAGCACCAGTTGTGTTTGCTACCAAGGTAGATGGTTCCCTTTGATTGTGCGTGGACTACCGCGAGTTGAATAAGGTGACGAGGAAGAATAAGTATCCTCTACCACGGATAGATGATTTATTTGATCTGTTGAGTGGCGCGAGAGTGTTCTCCCAGTTGGATCTCGCGACAGGTTTTCATCAGCTTAGGGTGGAAGCTGAGAGTATAGCTAAAACGGCCACTCGGTCGCCGTCTGGATTATATGAGTGGTTGGTCATGCCATTCGAGTTGACCAACGCACCAGCATATTTTGTGGATCTTATGAATAGGGTATTCAGAGATCAATTGAATTAGTTTTTTCTTGTGTTCGTAGATGATATCTTGGCTTATTCGAGGACAAAGGAAGAACACAAGGAACATTTAAGAGTAGTGATGGAGGTGTTGAAAATACACCAACTGAAAGCAAAGTTCTCTAAGTGTCACTTGTGGAGGAGGGAAGTGAGATTCTTGGGCCATGTTTTTTCAGAGAATGGTATTTCCGCGGACCCTGCGAAGGTGGCTATGGTACAGGATTGGTCTACACCCAATAATGCAACAGACATAAGGAGTTTCTTGGGATTAGCTAGATATTATCGTAAGTTTATCCAAGGCTTCTCCAAGATAGCGGCACCGTTAACTTAGTTGACCAAAAAGAATTAAGATTTCATTTGAGATGAAACGTGTGAAAATGCATTCAAGAGCCTAAAGGAAAAGTTGACGTGTGCACCAGTGTTAGTCATTCCTAAAGGGAATGAAGAGATGACAGTATACATGGATGCATGTGGTACCAGACTAGGTGCTGTATTAATGCAAGGAGGTAGAGTTATAGCTTATGTTAGTTGGCAACTGAAACCACATGAGAAAAGATATCCTACCCATGATTTGGAATTGGAAGCGATCGTGTTTGCATTGAAGATGTGGAGACATTATCTCTTGGGAGAAAGATTTGAGTTGTTTACCGATCCTAAATCGTTAAAGTATCTCTTCTCTCAGAAGGACCTGAATCTCCAATTGCAAAGATGGTTAGAATTTTTGGCTTCCTATGATTTCATATAGCATATACACCTGGAAAGGGCAATGCGGTAGCTGATGCATTGAGTAGAAGACATGCCAGTTTAGGGGCTATGTTTATTGAGTGGAAGCAACTGGAGTATATCTCTGGGTATGATTTCAGACTAAAGTGCGAATTGGACCCAGAAATGTTAGCGAGTTTGATTATCAGACCCACATTGACTGAGCGGATTGGTTCCAGTCAGAGGGATGACCCTAACCTATTGGAAATCATCTCCAGGTTAGAGATGGAAAACGACGAGGGGAAGAACAAGTATGAGCTTGATCGATATGGATGGCTTAGAAAGAATGGGAGATTAGTTGTACCCTATGTCAATGGATTGATAGATGAAGTGCTTAGAGAATGTCATCAACCCCGGTGGTAATAAAATATATCGAGGCATAAAGCAGACCTACTACTGGGAAGGGATGAAAAGAGACGTTGGGAAGTTTATATCCAAGTGTATGAATTGCCAGTTAGTTAAAGCTGAGAAAAAGAAACCTAGTGGTTTGTTGCAACCATTAGAAATCCCAGAATGGAAATGGGAACAAGTCTCAATGGATTTCATTGATGGGTTACCAAGGACTAGATCGGGCCATGATATCATTTGGGTGATTGTGGGCCAATTGACCAAGAGTGCGAGGTTTATACCTATCAAGTCGAATAGAACAACAACTAAGTTAGCATAACTGTATATAAAGTGGGTAGTGAGATTTCATGGAGTACCTAAATGCATTGTAAGTGACTGAGATCCGTTGTTCACTAGTGGATTTTGGAAGAGCTTACAAGAGGCTATAGGATCAAAATCACATCTCAGTACTGTATATCATCCTCAAACCGATGGTCAGACAGAGAGGGTGAATCGTATATTAGAAGATCTCTTGAGAGCTTGCATATTAGATTTTGGTGGATCATGGGATGACCATTTGCATCTAGTGGAGTTCGCATATAATAATAATTACCAGTCCAGTATTGGTATGGATCCATATGAAGCTTTGTACGGTAGACCATGCAACTCACCGTCATGTTGGTTAGAAACCGGTGAGAAATTTGTTCTTAGGACAGATGTGATAAGAGAAACCTCAGGTAAGATCGAGGTTATTCGACAACGAATGAAGGCTGCCCAAGATAGGAGAAGAGTTATGCTGATAAGAGGAGAAGAGATTTAAAATTCTCCATTGGCGACTTGGTGTTTGTCAAGATTTCTCCGTTAAAGAGCGTGATACGATTTGGTAGGAGAGGCAAGTTAACACCAAGATTTGTTGGTTCATTCCAAGTTCTCAAACAAGTTGGGAATTTAGCATATAAAATTAAGTTGCCGGAAAGATGGCGGGAGTTCATAACGTATTTCGTGTTTCCCAGTTAAGTAAATTCGTGCACGACCCCAGTGTAGTTATTTCACCTGATTAGTTGGATGAAATCGAAGTAAAACCCGAGGCAGTTGGGAACCGCAAGCCAATTCGTATTGTCGAGCATGATACGAAAAAACTTCGAAGAAAAGCGGTCAATCTAGTCAAGGTTCAGTGGGGCGGAGATGAGAATGACTATACTTGGGAAACAAAGGAGAGTGTTAAGGAGACCTATCCAGAACTCTTTGTTTGGTAAGATTTTATAATGCGATTTAGTTATTCCGCACGTTAGGATAGACTTGATGTGCTTGTGATGTATGTTTGATTGTTTGTAAATGGTTTTTAGGCATGTGTGACCCTTTGTATGTTTTTTGTTAAGGAATTTCGGGGGCGAAATTTCTTAAGGAGGGAGAATGTAACGACCCGCATTCTATACATCAAAGGATCGTAGAATATTTATTTCTTTTTCCTATGAGGTCTTATAGTCGTGTAACTATGAGGGACGACTATCGGGGTTATTTCCCATGTTCACGATTTTTGTCGATTTTTAAATAACCATTTTCCCCCTAGCTAATCTTGTTTCGGCCATATCTTTTGATTAGTAGGGAGTTTTGACCTGAAACCACTTCCAACGGATTCAAATGATGGTTTACATTTCCGTAGAATGGTCACATTAGCCAAACAGACTTATCGTTTGGGAGATATGGCTGAAACAAGGGTTAGAAGATGAAAAACCGCTTGATTGGGCTTAACCGGGTGATTAGCAGCTAGGCCCATTGGGGGATTTCGGGATTAGAGCTATATGAGGGCTGATTAGGGTTAGAAAAACCTTTTCCTTGTCATATTTCAGCCGCCACTTACCTCTCTTCAACCCTAACAATGGCCTCCAAAACCCAAATCACCTTCTAATCACCGTTTAATCAAGTATTAGCCTAATCTACATCAAATCAAGGCAAATTAGCATCAAGGTTGGGGTAGAGCTGCTGGAACACACAGAGATTCGACCTATATCAGAGATACTTTTAGATCTATAAGTAATTTGTGGCTAAGGTAAGTGATTTGCATTGTTTTTCACTAATTATGGTTAATTATGGGTGATTATTGCTAATTAACAATATTATACATGATTAAATTCTGGAAAAATGTTTAGAAATTCATTAATATTATTTTAAGCCTCTGTTAGAAATTTGGGTTAATTTGGATATGTTTTGATAATCCTATCATTAGTTATGGTTAAGCATGATTAAGGGGAAAATATGGGTTTTGGGTATGTTTGATCCATTTTGACATAGCTATTTATCATTTTGGTGTTTATGGTTGATGTTATATGCTGTTGTGACCATTTGGTATGAGTTATGATTACTTAGAACAGTTAGAATGGTCAAAAACGCCATCGTGTGGCGTAAAATAGTCGCTGGAAAAGTTACAGAAAAATTGTGTAGGAACCAGATCGGATCGCACCCCTCTGAACCGACCCGCTCGTGAAGCAGCCCCTTCCCATGAACCGCTGGTGGAACCATGAAGCCTGGAGGCATGAACCGACTCGACGTTCCAAGAAGGCACCACAGGTAGAACACTCAAGAGCCGAAGAACTTGAACCGAACCGTAGTGGAATGGATCACGAACCGACCCGGATGGAGAAGCCCGACCCGAACTGGTGAGGATGGCACGACCTGTAACACCCCGAATTTCACTTAATATTAATGTTTGGTAATTAAAGAATAATTAATCTCAGACGTGAGAATTAAGGAAAACGGGTTGCGCCTTTGTGTTCGTCTCGGAATTCTGGTTGAGATAGAGTCCGAGTTTGCGTGATTTGGACTTCGTATGAAGAAGTTATGGCCATCCGAAGTTTCAGAAAATTCAAAACAGATTTAAAATATTCAAATCTCAAATTTCAGAAGAGGCGGGAATTTTCCCGCCAGACAGAGGGTGTCGACACTAGGGTCGACATGGGTGTCGACCCCCCCCCCCAAGGGGTCGACCCATGTGTCGACCCAGGGTTCGACCCCCCCTGTTGATCAGTTTGGCCTGGGTGCACTGATTTGAGCTTTGGGCTGTGTTTTGGTGGCTTGTGACGAAATCTGACGGCTCTAAACTAAATTAGGGTTAATCTAAGGGCCTAAACTACATCCTAATTCTATAAATACACCCTAAGACTACCCTAATTCATACTAAAAATAGATACAACGTCGTTATGCCGTCAAAATGCAACTTGAAGGAGCCTCCATCAAATTGTAGAAGAAGATAGCTTCTCAAATCAACCCCTAATCAACTCTAGCAACTTAATCTTCTTTATAGGAGTGCTAATCAACAAGTTGTGAGTTTCTATGCCTTTAGCAAGCAATTGCTAAACTAATTATGATAGGATATAATGAGTTTATGGTTATGTATGTGGATCAATGCAAGTTATGTTATCATATGCTATGTGTTCATGATGTTATGCAAGTCATATGCTATGTGTTCATGATGTTATGCAAGTTATGCAAGTCATATGCTATGTGTTCATGATGTTATGCAAGTTATGCAAGTCATATGCTATGAGTTCATGATGCTAGTTGTGCAAGTTTGCAAATCACTATGATAAACATTGATCCATTATGACACCATGTTATGCAAGTTTGGTGTTTGATTATATGCAAGTTCATATATGACATGTTATGCAAGTTTGGTATTTGATTATATGCAAGTTCATATATGATATGTTATGCAAGTTTGGTGTTTGATTATATGCAAGTAACATGTGCAAGTTTACACCTTTGTATGATATGCATACATATGCAAGTTAACCCCTTTGTATGTCATACATACATATGCAAGTTTACCCCTTTGTATGACATAAGTAACTTATGCAAGTTACCCTCTTTATGACATATGTGATTCATGCAAGTTTGGGTTGATTATTTATGCTAGTTGGGTTTGATGCTATGGTCATATATGCATGTTGACACCTTTAAAACCCATGTTGATGCTAATGTTATGCAAGTTGAACCCATTGTGTTTGTGATGAATCTCCCCTTTTAAGTATGTCATGTCAACGTATTACGTGGGGAACGATGGGGTTAATATTCATGTTAATAAAATGGTGTGAAATTGGTATGATTATGCATACCATAAAGTGGATGGACATAATTGAGTCAATTATGTACATCGTTAAATTTGTAATTAATTAGGGATAATTAATACAAATTATGGGGGTGATTAATTAGGTGTAATTAATCGACTAAGACACGAGGTTGGACCCTTTTGTAGCATAAGACTGCCCGGACCCGACCGGCAAATCCAGCGGCTAAAAATGGTTGGCCCAATGTGAGAGGTCTTAGGCATGAACTAAATACGTGACAAGTATAAAGACACGAGGTTAGACTCGGTTATGGCGTAAGGCTGCCCGGACCCGACCGGCAAATCCAGCTGCCATAAAAGATAGTCTAATGTGAGAGGTCTTTACAAAGGTTACGGTCTTAATCAATTAAGAAACACTTAACCATATTAGCATGTAGAGGGACATGAGGGGTTAAGTGGGTGCCTTGGGTGGCATGTGGAAAAATCTAGTGGTTGCCTTGGGTGGCAATAGAAAATACGATTAGAATACTTAACCAAAGTGGAACATGTAATTAAACATGATTAAAGGGTTAAGTAAGTGCCTTGGGTGGCATGTGGAAATCAAGTAAGTGCCTTGGGTGGCATGTGGAAATCTAGTGGGTGCCTTGAGTGGCAATTGAAATATGATTAGATGACTTAACTAAACTTTAAACATGTAAGTGGACATGATTATTAAAAAGGGTTAAGTGGGATACACTAGAAGGGACAAGCTTAGGTGGGTAGCTAGTGGGGGCCCATTTCAACCAGTAACCCATACGTATCTTTGTGGGCTCGACCCATGTCGAGGACGGGACACGCATACTGGGCTTGACTATAAGAGGCCAAAACGGGTTAGCGGTGGCAACGCAAGTCCAATGGGTTTCATATGCGTGTGTGGACCCGGGCTGGTAGGTAAGACGTTGTTGCATCGTGTAGGTATAAGCCGTGCACCGTTGGTTGTATCGGGTTGCCACTTTGGGGAGTGATACACCCCACTGTGGGGCCAGCACAGGTATCTACGATAGGGAGCCGATCGAATGAGAGTAGTGGGTACACCTAGTGGAGATAAGGGCAGACGACACCTATGTAGTCAGCTAGGGGTACACGAGACTACTATTAAGATTATTAAGTACACTTAGTGGGATCAATCTTTAAGTTAGGAATTACCCTTGGGTGGGTAGATCTGGTGTGGTGCAGTGTAGGAATTACCCTTGGGTGGGTAGATCTGGTGTGGTGCAGTGTAGTATTTATCCTTGGGTGGATAGGTGCGTCTTTACCGTTATCTTAGTTCATCCTATGTCTAGTTGGCTGCTTAGTGTAGTCATTTATCCCCAGTCATCACCGTACCAAGTTTATATCATACCCTAATTACTTTAATGATTGTATTGTTAAAGTTATAGGGCTCACTCAGACTTATGTCTAACCCCGTTGTTTTATCTTTTTTCCCAACCCTCAGGTTCTCAGAGTGGGCCTAGCACTAGTGGGCTTTGATCAGATTGCTTTATCTATCTTTTGGAGCTTGGACCGTGATGTAAAGCCCAACTTATCTTTTCTATTATGGCTATTAGTTATGTAGTGGGATTATGTACTTATGTTTTATCAGGATGGATATTTAGTACTTGACTCTTGTTTTAGTTGGTTTTGATATGTAACCAAACATGTTTATCTTCTGCTGCAATGAAATGATGTTTTAGATTTCAAGTATTATTTATATCTGTCTTGTTGTAATTTTTCTGTTCTATATTCACATAAAATACTCCACCGAAGTTAAGGCATTCCCTTAGTCAGTGACCTTAGCGGGCGTTGGGTGTTACACGTGGTATCAGAGCTTAAGGTTACCAGAACAGATAAAACTTTTAGAAAAACTATTTTTCTAAAAACATTTTTGGAAGAAATATTTTCAAAAACATGTCTTTTAAGCGAAAAGTTTTTGAAAGAAAAGAACATAATCCCCAAGAGCCATATATCCTTCCTTCGATTCTCCGTTTTGAATCTCTTCCTCTTTCTCTTTTTGAATTTCCCCTCCGCATATAGATGTCTTTTTAAGATAAATAAGGACTTTCGTATGAAGGACGGAAGAACCACTTCAAGGGACTTAGACGTTTGTCGGGCTAAGAAGTTAGTCCAAGGAGGTGGAGGGCTTGTGGGTACCTTTAAGATGGACGAGGGAGGAAGGTTCAAATAGCTGTTAGGTAAATAAAGGACGAAACCTCATCATGGTGGGAGGTCACGAAAGGAGAATGTGAAGGAGAAGGCTAGTTGTTTTGGAGAAATAGAACACCTTATTAGGATTGTCCAAAGAGGTAAGGACAAAGTACAAGATCTTCTGGAGGGTAGATGTATTCCCTCACGGCTGGTATACCTAATGGGGGTAGGACCGTCTAGGTTGAAATTTGGTTTTCTCGATCATCCTGTTCGAACTTTATTCGACTCTGATGCATCGCATTCGTTTATCTCATCATCGTTAGTTGAGTCACTGCACTTAGACACCAGTTTATTAGATGATCCCTTGGTTGTTTCAAACCCAATTGGGGGCTCCACTTATTTGTCCATGATATGTTTGGGTTTGAAGATTTCCATACTTAGCATTGAGTTTAGATGTGATGCTTTTGTTTTGGGCTTCACGGGCTATGGGTTGATTTTGGGCATGGACTGATTATCCAGTAATGGTGCCGTTCTTGATTGTGAAAGGAGAGTTGTTAGGCTCATGACCCGCTTGGGTAACACTCTCGAGATCTCTTGTAATCCCATGGATTCTGTTATGCTAAGTTATCTTGAATCGCTTGACGCTTCGGTCGAGAGTTTGCGATCTGTTAGAGTGGTCCGGGAATACTCGGATGTGTTTGAGGAGGTGAAGGGCTTACCTCCAAAGCGGGAGATAGACTTCCGAATATATCTGGTGGATAATGCTAAGCCAGTATCTTTGCCAGTGCGCCACATGGCTCCTCGTGAGAGGAGAGAACTCCATAAGCAAGTAGGGGAGTTGCTTGAGAAGGGGTTCATAAGACGAAGTATATCGGAGTGGGGTGCTCCAGTAGTTTTTGCCACGAAGGCGGATGGGTCCCTCAGACATTGTGTAGACTATAGAGAACTCAACAAGCTCACAAAGAAGAATAGACACCCATTGCCGAGGATTGATGATCTCTTTGATCAGTTGGTTGGCGCCTCAGTGTTTTCGCAGTTGGACTTGGCCACGGGGTTTCATCAGTTGAGAGTGGCTGAGGATAGCATAGACAAGACTGCCTTTAGGACTCCGGATGGTTTCTATGAGTGGCTTGTGATGCCATTTGGTTTGACGAACGCCCCTGCATACTTTGTTGATTTGATGAGTAGGGTGTTCAGGGAGTACCTTAATAAGTTCGTGGTGGTCTTTGTGGATGACATCTTAGTCTTTTCTAAGAGTGAAGAAGAGCATTCCCTACATCTTAGGGAAGTGTTAGAGACTCTTCGAGCGCATAGCCTCAAGGCTAAATTCTCTAAATGTCACTTTTGGAGGAAGGAAGTGCGGTTCTTAGGGCACGTGGTCTCTAAGGAAGGGATAGCTGTGGATCCCGCGAAGGTAGTATCCACCCAAGATTGGAAGGTTCCGAAGAGTGCTACCGAGGTGAGGAGTTTCTTGGGGTTGGCTGGCTACTATAGGAAGTTTATCAAGGACTTCGCGAAGATATCAGCCCCATTAACTCGCTTGACAAAGAAGAATCTAGTCTTCGCATGGGACGTAGATTGTGATGATGCGTTCCAACGGTTAAAGAGAGCTTTAACCACAGCTCCAGTCTTAGTGTTGCCAGATGGAAGTAAGCCATTTGTTGTTTATACCGATGCTTGTGGAACAGAACTAGGCGCAGTCTTAATGCAAGAGGGAAGGGTAATAGCCTATGGGGGAAGGCAATTGAGAAAGCATGAGAAAAATTACCCTACCCATGATTTAGAGTCGGCCGCTATTGTTTTTGTGCTTAAGACTTGGCGCCATTATCTTCTGGGCGAGAAGTTTGAATTGTTCACTGATCATAAATCATTGAAGTACTTATTCTCTCAGAAGGATTTGAACTTGAGACAGCAAAGGTGGATGGAGTTCTTAGCATCCTATGATTTCGAGATAGCGTATACCCCTGGCAAGGGTAACATGGTGGCAGACGCCTTAAGCAGAAAAAGGTTGTCCTTGAGTCCATTGTTCGTGGAACGACGAAGCTTGGAATTTATCTCGATGTTTGATTTCAGACCTTCCGTTGACTTTATACCCGGTTTGCTAGCATCCTTAGAGGTCAGACCTACTCTTTTGGGACAGATTGGAGGCACAGCGGGATGACCCACAGTTGGTTGAGTTAGTAGAGAAGCTCATAAGGGGGGAGTCGTTCAGCCATTTGAGTAGGTACAGCCTAGACGATAAGGGGTGGTTGCGTAGAGACGGTAGACTTTGTGTACCGCAAGACGAGGGTTTGAGGAAGGTTATACTTGATGATGCGCATCGTTCGAAGATGACCATTCATCCCGGTGGGGACAAGATGTACCAAGACATGAAGCGAGTTTTCTTTTGGGCCGGTATGAAGAAAGATGTGGCCGAGTATGTCGCTAGATGCTTGGTGTGCCAACAAGTGAAAGCGGAGCAAAAGAAACCTGGTGGGTTGCTTCACCCATTGGAAGTTCCGCAATGGAAGTGGGATAGCGTCTCGATCGATTTTATTGATGGGTTACCGAGATCGAGGAAGGGTAATACGGGAATTTGGGTTGTGGTAGACAGACTTACTAAGAGCGCCCATTTCATACCCGTGAAGAGCAAGATGACTGCTCCATGGCTAGCTTCGGTTTACCTTCGAGAGATTGTTCGATTGCATGGGGTACCTTCTAACATAGTGAGTGATCGAGATCCTATCTTCACTAGCGAGTTTTGGAAAAGTTTGCAAGAGGCAGTAGGGACTCAGTTGTGTTTGAGCACTGCATATCATCCTCAGACGGACGTCCAGACCGAGAGGGTGAATCGTGTTCTAGAAGACCTTTTGAGGCTATGTATCTTAGATTTTGGAGGTACATGGGAAGAGCATCTTCCATTGGTGGAGTTCGCGTATAATAACAACTTTCAGTCTAGTATTGGTATGGCTCCTTTCGAAGCTCTTTATGGAAGGCCTTGTCGATCACCTACATGTTGGTGGGAATCTACGGATAAGATCTTGCTTGGGCCTGATATGGTTAGAGAGACTTCGAAAAAGATTGATTTGATTCGAAGAAGGATGAAAGCGGCGCAAGACAGACAGAAATCTTACGCGGATAAGAGGAGGACGGATCTTGAGTTTGATGTTGGGGACATGGTCTTTGTCAAAGTATCTCCATTACGGAATGTTGTTCGCTTTGGGTCCGTTGGGAAGTTAGCACCAGGGTTTGTAGGACCGTTTCCTATTAAGGAAAGGATTGGACGGATGGCATATAGAGTGGATTTACCCGAGAGACTTAGTGGGGTACATGACGTATTCCATGTGTCACATTTGAGGAAGTGCCTACATGAGACCGCAGAGGTGGTAGAGCCGAGCTTGCTTAGAGAAGTGGAGGTAGAGCGTGATGCGACTATTCGACGAGCTCCTACCCGCATCCTTGGGTCATAGATTAGGAAGTTGAGAAACCGAGAGGTTCGACTATTCAAAGTGCAATGGGGAGAGGATGAGAGCAATGCTACTTGGGAGACAGAAGCGAAGATGAGTTCACTATCACCATTCCTTTTTTAGGGTATGTCTTTTAACTTCTCCTTTATCGTTTGTCTAGTACTTATCTTATCTTTAGTATGTCCTCTCATTAGTACCTTTGACCTTTAGATAGGATAAACCTATGGTTGAAACATGTGTTTGAGACATGTTATGATTGATGGATGCGTGTGGATGCAAGTGTTTGCTAGTGGTTGCTCGTGGATGCATATACACACACTTTAGACACTAGATCGGCTCAGTCACTTCTTATTGCATATCGCATATAATTGTGTGTAGGTAGCTATATTAATGGATGTATAATGGTTGTGTTGTCATATGGATGATGCATTTTGGTGTATGGTTGTGCACACATGTAGAAATAGTATGTGTCGATAGGGATCTTTCGCATACATATTGGACGCATGGCACTATCATGGTTTGCATTAAGGAGGTCAACTGAATCAGTAGACCGCCTGATTTTGCATTAGACAGGAAACATATACACACACTTTTTGCATATGTTCATACAGCATTAGAAACTTTAAGGACAATGGATGCCAGTGTTTGATGGTTTGAGTAGATGGTTGTTTGGTTGGTAGGATACGTTCTTCTTGACTTAGAGATTTCGGGGACGAAATCCTTTAAGTAGGGGAGAAAGTAACACCCCAAATTTCACTTAATATTAATGTTTGGTAATTAAAGAATAATTAATCTCAGACGTGAGAATTAAGGGAAACGGGTTGCGCCATTGTGTTCGTCTCGGAATTCTGGTTGAGATAGAGTCCGAGTTTGCGTGATTTGGACTTCGTATGAAGAAGTTATGGCCATCCGAAGTTTCAGAAAATTCAAAACAGATTTAAAAAATTCAAATCTCAAATTTCAGAAGAGGCGGGAATTTTCCCGCCAGACAGAGGGTGTCAACACTAGGGTCGACATGGGTGTCGACCCCCCCAAGGGGTCGACCCATGTATCGACCCAGGGGTCGACCCCCCCCCCCTATCGGTCAGTTTGGCCTGGGTGCACTGATTTGAGCTTTGGGCTAAGTTTTGGTGGCTTGTGACGAAATCTGACGGCTCTAAACTAAATTAGGGTTAATCTAAGGGCCTAAACTACATCCTAATTCTATAAATACACCCTAAGACTACCCTAATTCATACTAAAAATAGATACAACGTCGTTATGCCGTCAAAATGCAACTTGAAGGAGCCTCCATCAAATTGTAGAAGAAGATAGCTTCTCAAATCAACTCCTAATCAACTCTAGCAACTTAATCTTCTTCATAGGAGTGCTAATCAACAAGTTGTGAGTTTCTATGCCTTTAGCAAGCAATTGCTAAACTAATTATGATAGGATATAATGAGGTTATGTATGTGGATCAATGCAAGTTATGTTATCATATGCTATGTGTTCATGATGTTATGCAAGTCATATGCTATGTGTTCATGATGTTATGCAAGTTATGCAAGTCATATGCTATGTGTTTATGATGTTATGCAAGTCATATGCTATGAGTTCATGATGCTAGTTGTGCAAGTTTGCAAATCACTATGATAAACATTGATCCATTATGACACCATGTTATGCAAGTTTGGTGTTTGATTATATGCAAGTTCATATATGACATGTTATGCAAGTTTGGTATTTGATTATATGCAAGTTCATATATGATATGTTATGCAAGTTTGGTGTTTGATTATATGCAAGTAACATGTGCAAGTTTACACCTTTGTTTGATATGCATACATATGCAAGTTAACCCCTTTGTATGTCATACATACATATGCAAGTTTACCCCTTTGTATGACATAAGTAACTTATGCAAGTTACCCTCTTTATGACATATGTGATTCATGCAAGTTTGGGTTGATTATTTATGCTAGTTGGGTTTGATGCTATGGTCATATATGCATGTTGACACCTTTAAAACCCATGTTGATGCTAATGTTATGCAAGTTGAACCCATTGTGTTTGTGATGAATCTCCCCTTTTAAGTATGTCATGTCAACGTATTACATGGGGAACGATGGGGTTAATATTCATGTTAATAAAATGGTGTGAAGTTGGTATGATTATGCATACCATAAAGTGGATGGACATAATTGAGTCAATTATGTACATCGTTAAATTTGTAATTAATTAGGGATAATTAATACAAATTATGGGGGTGATTAATTAGGTGTAATTAATCGACTAAGACACGAGGTTGGACCCTTTTGTAGCATAAGACTGGCCGGACCCGACCGGCAAATCTAGCGGCTACAAATGGTTGGCCCAATGTGAGAGGTCTTAGGCATGAACTAAATACGTGACAAGTGTAAAGACACGAGGTTAGACTCGGTTATGGCGTAAGGCTGCCAGGACCCGACCGACAAATCCAGCTGCCATAAAAGATAGTCTAATGTGAGAGGTCTTTACAAAGGTTACGGTCTTAATTAATTAAGAAACACTTAACCATATTAGCATGTAGAGGGACATGAGGGGTTAAGTGGGTGCCTTGGGTGGCATGTGGAAAAATCTAGTGGTTGCCTTGGGTGGCAATAGAAAATACGATTAGAATACTTAACCAAAGTGGAACATGTAATTAAACATGAATAAAGGGTTAAGTAAGTGCCTTGGGTGGCATGTGGAAATCAAGTAAGTGCCTTGGGTGGCATGTGGAAATCTAGTGGGTGCCTTGAGTGGCAATTGAAATATGATTAGATGACTTAACTAAACTTTAAACATGTAATTGGACATGATTATTAAAAAGGGTTAAGTGGGATACACTAGAAGGGACAAGCTTAGGTGGGTAACTTGTGGGGGCCCATTTCAACCAGTAACCCATACGTATCTTTGTGGGCTCGACCCATGTCGAGGACGGGACACGCATACTGGGCTTGACTATAATAAGCCAAAACGGGTTAGCGGTGGCAACGCAAGTCCAACGGGTTTCATATGCGTGTGTGGACCCAGGCTGGTAGGTAAGACGTTGTTGCATCGTGTAGGTATAAGCCGTGCACCGTTGGTTGTATCGGGTTGCCACTTTGGGGAGTGATACACCCCACTGTGGGGCCAGCACGGGTATCTACGATAGGGAGCCTATCGAATGGGAGTAGTGGGTACACCTAGTGGAGATAGGGGAAGACGACACCTATGTAGTCAGCTAGGGGTACACGAGACTACTATTAAGATTACTAAGTACACTTAGTGGGATCAATCTTTAAGTTAGGAATTACCCTTGGGTGGGTAGATCTGGTATGGTGCAGTGTAGGAATTACCCTTGGGTGGGTAGATCTGGTGTGGTGCAGTGTAGTATTTATCCTTGGGTGGATAGGTGCGTCTTTACCGTTATCTTAGTTCATCCTATGTCTAGTTGGCTGCTTAGTGTAGTCATTTATCCCCAGTCATCACCGTACCAAGTTTATATCATACCCTAATTACTTTAATGATTGTATTGTTAAAGTTATAGGGCTCACTCAGACTTATGTCTGACCCCGTTGTTTTTATCTCTTTTCCCAACCCTCAGGTTCTCAGAGTGGGCCTAGCACTAGTGGGCTTTGATCAGATTGCTTTATCTATCTTTTGGAGCTTGGACCGTGATGTAAAGCCCAGCTTTTCTTTTCTATTATGGCTATTAGTTATGTAGTAGGATTATGTACTTATGTTTTATCGGGATGGATATTTAGTACTTGACTCTTGTTTTAGTTGGTTTTGATATGTAACCAAACATGTTTATCTTCTGCTGCAATGAAATGATGTTTTAGATTTCAAGTATTATTTATATCTGTCTTGTTGTATTTTTTCTGTTCTATATTCACTTAAAATACTCCACCGAAGTTAAGGCATTCCCTTAGTGAGTGACCTTAGCGGGCGTGGGGTGTTACACGAGCCAAACCCATATGACGGGGTACCACGATCTGAACCAGTGTGGCACCACGACCCAGCCTGGAGTATCACGACCCGACCCGCTCGAGTGAAGGATCACGATCCAAACCGCCATGAGGGGGAGCCGACGACTCGACCGCTCGTGTGAAGACATCACGAACCGAACCGATGATAACTGGGGTACTACGCACATTCAAACCGATCCGAAGGAGACCAAAACCCGAGATGCAAAGGTAGTCCAAATAGGAAGTAAAACTTAGGATCCAGTTGGGAGCCAACGAGTTAACTTCATGAATTGGGCTTTGCTGCGTGACGTGTGCAAAGGTGTTATCGACGTCTATAGCTTTGATTCACCACCAAGACGGATGTTAGGCTACGGATCAGTGCAGTGGGGTAGTTATTACTCCATTGGGCAGAGTGATCATAACATGGCTATAAGCCAGTGCAGTCAAGTTGTCATGACTTCATGGGGGCAGAGTGGACATAGCAAGGGAATAGTGGCTATGGATCAGTGTAGTGGAGTCATCATGACTCCATGGGGCAGAGTGATCATAGCAAATGATTTGGGTGGTCAAAGCAGTGGATATCGTATGCCTTACCCACTGAGTGAGAGATGTGTGGATGGTTGTTATGCTTGATTGTTTGCCATCATTATGACATGCACACCCCTTCCCTGTATTTTTACACCATATGTTAGTGTCACCTTAGAGTATTGTACATCTTGTTGTGCTAACTCTTTGATTGCAGGTCCAGTTTCAGGAATGGTTTAGTATACCTGTTATTGTTCTGTTTTGCTGCTTATCACTCATACCAGACTTTTGTCTGACCCAGAGTTTTATTCTTTTCTTATTACTCTGCGTGCTCTTAAACGGGCAGACTAGAGACAGGTTAGGTGGTATGCACGAGTAGCTGTACCGGAGGCGCTCCTTGTGTTGTTGCTGGTCACTGCTTTGGGAATTATTAGTGCACCTTTATCTTTACTTTAGAGACAGTATGGTAGAGTTGTAATAAGCTGTATTTTGAATTTCCGCTGCTATGATGATTATGATTTAGTTTTCAGCTTATGTACTGTCTCGCATGTTTTATGTCAAGTATGTTATTATTATATTTTATTTCATGCGCTGTGAGACATTCTACAGGTTCCATGTTAGTTCAAATTCCCTTCTTTTCCTTTCTCTGACGACCGTCCTGTGCTAGTTGGGCATTAGCACAACGCACCTTCATGGGAAATGTCGGCTGGTACGGGGCGGGCCGTCACAATAAGGTTAACACTAATTCCACACACTTGATCGAGTATATTCCCCTTGATTTCAAAGCTACAAGGTAAACAACGATCTTGTTATTTGATTTCACGGCTACAAGGAATACACCGATTACCCAAACACTTCCCAAATGATAACAATAGCCTTATAACTCTTCAATAGCACATCGATTCAAAGAGTAATGAGTAGAGTGTGAGAAGAGAAGAAGTTTTATGTAAATAGAATTGAATTCGGCAAAGTATAAGTGTAGAAATCATAAAAATAAGAAAATAATAATGGTGTAAATAAAGGAGATGAAGATGGAGAAGAAAAATGATGAAAAAATTCAAAATCAGCCCCAATTTATAAGGTTTGAAAGGTTGCAACGCTTCTGGAACGTTACAAATAGTGAAAAGACAATTCCTTTGAAAATAAAAAAATGTGATAGTTATATGTCGACATAGGGGCACAAAAGTATGTCAATATATGCCTTTGTAAAGTTGGATTTTAATCATTTTGAAGATTTTTGATATATATATATATATATATATATATATATATATATATATATATATATATATATAATTCTGGAAATTCTTGAATTAAAACATAGTGTTGTAAATGAATATTATAAAGTAGAAAATCATGTAAAAACATAAATACAAACCATATAAACATATTTATAAAACTATAGAGTTCAAAACCATATAAATATAAAGCATATTAAGAATGTAATTTATAAACTTATAAAACTTGAGTTTAAAATTAAATTAAAATAGCTAGAGTAAAATATAGAAAATATAATGGAGAAAATAAAGATTGAAGATAGTATAGTGTTTGAAATCAGAAATTGATAATTAGATATTGAATTTGAATTAGAACCTGAAGTGCTATTCATATTCTTACATTACTAGACTCTATAACTATACTTGTCTTGAACTCTTGAAATATTGATAACTCATGAGTCTTGAATCATCTCTGAAATTTGAATCTCTTAAATCTTTAAACTGTACAGTCTTCAGTAATAATTCTTGTATATAAATTGTGACACCCCACGTCTGTTAATGTCACTCACTAAGGAATGCATTAAGTTTCGTGAAGCGTTATAGGTAAACAGAAACAGAAATTGTGACACCCACATTTGTTAATGTCAATCACTAAGGGAATGCATTAAGTTTCGTGAAGCATTATAGGTAAACAGACACAGAATAATTACAAGACAGATATAAATAAGGTAGCAGCGGAAATTTAAACCTTTGTTTCAACATAAAACATAATACCATGTTCCACAATATCATAAGTCACAAAAACCATTACAATAAAATAACTTCTGCCTTGCATCATCAGAGTACATAAGAATATAAAAAAATAATTCCCCAATTGAAAGAGGTAAGCCATAGTAGAGACAAGGACTTGAGTCATACTTTAGTAGCAGCCCCTAGCAAGATGATATCTGAGTCTAGACTAGGCCTGAGTGTTTCCTCCTTGAGAACCTAGGGGGAAACGAAAGGAAGAAGGAGAAACAAAAAGGGTCAGACGTAATGTCTGGTGAGACTAGTTACTTTTAGCTAGTAAATAAATAAAAGTAACATGATAGGCATATAAAGTGGATAAGAGAGATCACTACATAAATGGCAGGTGACAAGGTAAGGTGTATACACTTCTCTAATGATTACTCTGCACTATTACTAGTAACCAGAATGAGATGATCCCTTCTACTATAAGGTGGTAGGCTTAGGGCATATGTCCAATATATACCCTAACCATTACCCTAGTCGATCGGCTCCCTACTCCATAGATACCCTGTGCTGGCCCCCACAGTAGGAGGTTTCACTTCCTAAAGTGGCAACCCTTCATTTCCCAAGATGTGCACAACCATATCAACTGGTGTCACAGTCGTCTTATCCCCTTCTGCCCGGCCCATGCACGCACAAGGCTCGGTCGGTTTGCGTCGCCCACACCGTCTGTCACGTTTGGATCTCTTATAATCTGTCAGTAAGCGTGCCCCTTCTCCGCCTAGTACGGAGTACCTTGTTTGATACCTACTCTGGGTTACTGACAGAAATGGGTCCCACACAATATGATACTAGCTCTCCCCTTTGTCTTGTATCCCCCACTAGGTTTTCACTGACTACGTATACCACTAGATGTCTTTAATTACATAGCCTTATTTATTTCTACCAGTTATGCTTACCCTAAAGGGTGTCTTTAATTACATAACTTTATTATTTCCTCCGGTTATGTATACCACTATGTGTCTTTAATTACATAACCTTAACGGGTTAAGTTTGTGGGCCTATATGTGAATATTACCCACCCCCTTCAGATTTACTTAACTCACCCCTTTTGTTCAACCAAGTTTACTTAACCCCCAACTTAAATTTAAGTTCATACAATCTCTTTGGATTAACTTAGGTTAAGTAGTCAAATTCATAAGCATGTCAATTTATGGTTTATAATGGGCTAGACCTCCTACGTTAGTTCCACAACGTGTGGATGCTGGATATGCCGGTCGGGTCCGGGCAGTCTTATTCCACAGTTGGGCCTAACCTCCTGTCTTAGCCCGATTCATATTTGCGTACTTAGACCTCCCACGTTAGGTTCAACATTAGTGGCTGCCGGATATGTCGATCGGGTCCGGGCAGACTTCCACCACTAATGCAACCTAACAACGTGTCATAAGTACAATTATAATTCCTAGTTGTAATTACTAGACATTCCATTTTTAATTAATTTACCAATTAAATAATCTTTTCCTTTTGTAGGTGTCAATACCTATTTTACTCAATAATTTGAATTACATGCCCAAAAATGTTCATATTCAAATTATGCCATTTTTAACCCTTTTTCCCCCGTTCCTTAACTAGCGCCCTCACAAAATTGGCAACATGCCTAGGCTAGACAATAGCCTAGTCATAAACAATAATAGAGAAAATAATGGGAACTAACTAAAATGATCATCTTGGCATAAACATAAACTAACATGATAATAAGGTGAACATACATACTCGCATGGACATCAAATTGTCATCATAACATAATGGACATAAAAATGATGAATGGTTGGGGGTCAATAACTATGATGTCATAATAAGCATAGTAAGATCTTAGTTAAAGCAATTTTAGATGTCCAATTGGTTTAGATCTAAGATGATAACAAAAGGTGATAAATTAGATCACATAATTCAGATCTAGAGGTTAAAATAGATCTAACATGATAATGCAAGGTGATAAATTAGATCACATAAAATAGATCTAACACGATAACACAAGGTGATAATTTAGATCACATAAAATATATCTAAAATGATAACATAAGGTGATAATATAGATCTATCTAACAGTTTCAATGTCGACATAAATTAGATTTACTAGTTTAGAAATAGATCTACACAAATCCACATCATAGCATGTCATAAAATTTACAATTAAGATAAAGATTTAGATCTGATCTTAACCAATTCAAGGTGACATATGTTCATGATTTACATAAATGATTAGATCTATCCAATGATATAACTGTCCAAATTAACAGATCTATATTAACCACAATATAGTTACAAACCAAGATCCACAATAATAACATAGTAAAATAATCACAATTGAATTGGATCTAGAGAAATAGATCTATCATGGCATAGCATAAGATCTAACAATAACATAGATTCAAGGTTTACAACGTATCCAAATCACAATCTTTCATAATTCACTTTTATTTATCTAAACCAAAAAGCAACTAGAAACTCACTGTGATTTGATTGCTAATATGATAAAAAAGAAGTTGGTGCAGTGTCTATGCTTGAATCTCAGAATTTGATTTGCTTTAGTTGATAGAAGAAGATGAGAGACCCCAGTTCAGTTCAAACTTCGGCAGAGTTTGGCCGCCATGATTTCTAATGAAGAGATATGTGAAATAGCTATGTATTTATAGCTGCAGAACCCTCTGGAACCGATTGCCACATAAGCCTTAGGGTAAATCAGGTCGCGTGTCGCCTCCCACTTGGGAAAGGCCCAAATACCCAAAAACTATTCTGGGTGCACTTTACAGTGCGCCAGTGCAAAATTGCATTGGCGCACTTGGCAAGTGTGCCAGTTATACCTGGTTTTGATTTTCAAACTTTTATCGTCCGTAACATCTTCATATGTTTTCCGAATTATGCAAACTAGGTGTCTATCCTGACTAGAATTTTGAGACGGACGTAATAACATAGTCAGTTTCCCTTAATTCTTAATATTAAATTAATTATTATTTAATTTATCCTTTTTAGTGTTAACAAAATTATGGGGTGTTACAGAAATATTACAAGACAGATATAAAAGCAATAGCGAAATTTAGAATTTTATTTCAAACATAAATCATAACATTGTGGTCCAAAATACCATAAGTCTGAAACTACATATAACCCATTACAATAATATAAAACTTCTGTCTTGTACCATCAGAGTACAGAAAATACATAAAAAGCATAATTCCCCAAAAGAGACAAAGCCATAGTAGTTAAAGATACAAACTGAGCAGTACTTCAAAAGCTGCTCCAGGAAAGATGATAACCTAGTCCTGACTAAGCCTGAGAATTCCCACCCTGCGAACCTTGGGGGGAAACGGAAGAAAGAAAAGGACATAAAAAGGGTCAAACATAAAGTCTGGCGAGTCTAGTAACTTTTAGCAAGTAAATAAGTAAAAGGGTCATGATAGGCATATAAGATAGACAAGAAAGATAACATCAAGTATGACGAGGTAAACATGATAGAGTATATTGCACTTCTAGAGATTTCTCTAGTATAACAGATATGTAATAGGACTACATACTCCCTAATTGCTTAATAGAAATAGGATGATCCCAACAAAAATACAATGGTAGTTTTAGGTGTACTCTAGTAACAAGTTTTAACCCAAACGAATTTGGCCGGTACCTAATCAAAAATAATGGGTGTTAACCCAGACACAAACACAGGTACCCCACAGAAATAGACATGATGAGATGTACCCATTTACTATCGCCCAATCGATCGGATCCCTATTCCGTAAATACCCTGTGTCGGCCCCACTGTAGGGTGTATTACTTCCTAAAGTGGAAACCTACATAAGGTCACATGCCTATTTACTGGTGTTACATCGGCTTATCTTCCCAGACGCAGGCCACACTCATGCACGCACATGAGTCTGTTGGAACGTGCCAGTACGCACCTCCTCTCAGATGATCCTCTTATAATCAGTTCATTAAGCGTGCCCTGATCCCTACCTAATGTGGGGTCCCCCTTAAATACCATAATGGGTTACTGACTAATATGGGTCCTACACAATAGATGACACAAGACAACCCTTACGGATCTTGCATCTCCAACTAACCAGGAATTTGGCAGGTTATGCCTAACTGATTTAACATATTTACATAACCCCCTACATATTTATGGGTTAAACTTTACAAGTTAACGAGTTAATATAACCCCCAACATATTCAATAGGTTAAGTTTTCTAAATTAACAGGTTCGTATAACCCTTATAGATTTAACAGGTTTACTCAACCCTATAGATTTAACAGGTCTTCTTAACCCCACCGATTTAACAGGTTTACTTAAGCCCACAGATTTAACAGGCTTACTTAACCCCACATACTTAATAGGTTTACTTAACCCTACAGATTCAACAGGCTTATACAATCCTTATGGATTCAACTAGGTTAAGTTTCATCTTTATTACCATATTCAATTATGGTTAAAATGTGCTAGACCTCCCACATTATGCCTACAACTTGTGGATGCTAGATATGCTGGTCGGTTCCGGGCAGACTTCTTCCACAAGTCGGGCTAAACCTCGTGTCATAGCACGTCTCGTATTTGTGCACTTAGACCTCTCACATTAGATTCACCACTTGCGGCGCTGGATATGCCAGCCAATTTTGGTCAAACTTCCACCGCAAGTGCAATCTAACCTCGTGTCATAAATTTCATTACAGTTTCTAACTACTGTAATCCTGGGCATTTCAATTATTAATTAGTTATACCTATGTATTTATAGGTGTCCATTCCTCTTTTTCCCCAATTATGTTCATAATTAATTATATGCCCAAATTCATGTTTATAAACATTAAGTTATGCCAAACTTTCCATTTACAAATTTGCCCAATTTTTACCGTTTTTCCCCTCGTTCCCATTTTAACGTATTCGCATAATTTAATGTCATGCCTACGCTAGAAAGTATCCAGGCTAAAATAAAAGGGACAGGGTGACAGAAATTATTATTCTAACAAGATTGACATAAACATGCGGTGGCATAATCATATAACGATATAATGATAAGATGGACATATATGAACGGATCTATTGAACATGTGATATTAGAATCAATCTTAACATAATAGGGATGTCATAACTGGCATGGTAAGATCTAAACAATAATTTAGATGTCAAACTAATAATATATCCTAATTTAACCGCAATATGATAGGAATAAGGTAATCTAAACAGTGAAACCAAAGTGAATTGTCATGACAGTTAGGTGAAAGATTGGATCTAAATCTAAAACATGTCCAACTAATGATAGATCCAAAATAACCATAACATGATAAGTAACAATTGATCTAAAAAGTGAATTGGATCTATAATCAAAACTAGATCTGACATAAATAAGGTTAAGATCCAAAATAACCACAACATGATAGTACAAAATGATCTAAAAAGAATTAGATCCATAATCAAAAGTAGATTTGACATGATAACGGTTACAACATCATAGGTACAAAATGATCTAAATACAATTAAATCTATAATCAAAAGTAGATCTAACATGATAACGATTAAGATCCAAATCAACTGCAACATGATAGGTACAAAATGATCTAAACAGAAATAGATCTATAATCAAGAGTAGATCTAAAATGATAACGGTTAAGATCCAAATCATAGTTAATTCAGAATTTCATAGATTCACAAATTACAATAGGTCTGGTATGATTCAATCCTAAGCATATACCCAAATTACAGTCATATCATGTCTTAGTTTTAATTATTCAATTCTAAAGGTAACTTGAACCCACAATGATCAGATCTAGAAGAATAGGAGGAGAAAAATGAAGTTTGGATCTCAGATCTACACTTGAAACACTTGAATCGCTAAACTTGATTAATTGGATTGTAGAAGAAGAAAGAGATTTGATTCAGTTCAGGCACCGATAGCATCTAAGCCGCCATCATTTTCAATGTAGAAAAGAAAAGAAGTGGAGCCATATATATAGCTGCTAGCCTCCAGAATTCGACCTGCCACGTCAGCCCTAGGGGGTTGGCCCATGGGTGGACACCCACACGAAGAGGTCCAGATTTCCAAAAACTAACATGGGCGCACTTCACAGGTGCGCCAGTGCAAAAATACCTTGGCGCACTTGTCAAGTGCGCCAGTTGTTCCTGCTTTCATCGTCAAAACTCTACCGTTCATAACTTCTTCATATGTTATCCATTTTACGTAAACCAGGTGTCTATCTTGACCAGAATTTCGATACGGACACAATGACGTAGTCCGTTTCCCTTAATTCTAAATATTAAATTAATTACTTTTTCATTTGTTCTCTTTAGTGTTAACATACGAGGTGTTACATAAATCCTGCATATGTATATATATATATATATATATTCTAGATAATAGTGTTATTATATATTTCATAATCAATTAATATTGAAATAAGGTTGTTGTCATCTAAACTCCCTTCTCCAACACAAATAGTATAACACCTTGTAATTTTAAAGGATACTATAATGATAAACTAAAGAATACTTAATTAAATATTGGGAATTGAGTAAAACAGACTGTACCACTTCGTTCATCTTGGAATTTTTCTTAAGATAGACTCCGAGTTTGTGTAAAATGGACATCGTATGAGAAAGTTATTAAGCTTCAAAGTTTGTATACATATAAAAGAATTATATATATATAACAAACCAAGTCAGAATATTTTAAAAAATTTCAAAAAATTGAAGCGGGAGAGAATAGGGGATCGACCCATTATGGGGTTGACACAAGACCTGGTTGGGTCGACCCATGGTAGGTGGGTTGACCCATGGGTCGACCTAGGTCGGGTTAGATCGACCCATCCGGGATCTGGCCGGGTGCAGAGTTCTGAACATGGACTTGTTTTGTGGCTTGGTTCATTGGCTTTAGGCTATATATAAGACCTCGTTCCTATTGTTTTAACACATCAAAAACAATGGTGACAATGAGATGTTGCCCCATCTTGGATCGAACTAGCCTATTTTCTTCAACAACAACTTATAAAAATTTCTTCTACAACTTCAACCTAATTATTCTCTGTTCTTTAGATCCAGTCTCTATGAGTTCATGTTATTTTTAGATATAAATATTTAACAAGCAATCTTGACATGTTTATAAATCTGGATCTAAACCTATGCCTGTTAAGAATCTGATTCGTACCTAAATAGATCTGCCATTACATGTATTCCTCTGTACACCTGATTTACTGTTCAGTTCTTATGTGATTATTTCTGATATGCCTATTTCTGTTATCATATGCCTATTCTATTATTATGCATATTTCTGTTCTCTTCTCTTCCTCTTTCCCTTTTTATTTTTATAGCCTAGGCTACCTTCGAGCTTAGGCCTATCGCTAAAATATGCGAACAGACGAAACTAGGAATGGCTAGGAAGGATAAATTGTGGCATATCTTGTATTATAAATCATGAATGGAATTTGGGAGCATAATATATAATGTGATATATGACTAAAATTTGGGGTATATCTTATACTGAGGATTTTGACTTGAGGGTTGGGGAGTGTAAATCCATAGGCTTAATTCATAGATTAAGAGGAACATGTAATGAAACTGTAAACAACATGTGTAACCTGTTTAGGTATATGGGGGTTATATGAACCTATTAACCTGTAATACTTAACCTATTTAAATCTGTGGGGGTTACATGAATCTGTTAGATAGTGGGGGTTATGTAAACTTGTTTAAACCTGTGGGGGTTAAGTAAATCTATTAAATCTGTAGGGGGTTATACGAACCCGTTAAACTTAGCCTATTTTATCTATTGGGGTTATGGGGGCTTGTTAATTTGTTAGGCATAACCTATCAAAATCCAAGTACTTGGTGATACAAGTCTAGGGGGTGGCTTGTGTCATCTATTGTGTGGGACCCGTATAAGTCAGTAATACATTCTGGTATCAAAGGGGGACCCAACACTAGGTAGGTGTTAGGGCATGCTTAGTGAATTGATTATAAGAGGTTCATTTGGGTGGAGGTGTTCTGATAGCGCATTCCAACGGAGTCATGTACGTGCATGGGTCCAACTTGCTTGGGAAAATAAGCGACTATAACACTAGTAAATAGATCTGCGTCCTTCTGGGTGTTTCCACTTTAGGAAGTGATACATCCTACTATGATGCCGGCACAGGGTATTTAAGGGATAGGGAGACGATCAATTGGGGTAGTTATCAGGGTACGTCTAATCCTGCCTGTTCAGGTGCCCATTGTTTCTGGTTAGGGTAACTCCCGTTATTTCTATTTTGCTACCTATTATTGCTGTTTTGGGTAAAAACCTTTACTAGAAATACTCTTAAGTTTACCATTATTTTTCTGTTAGGATCATATCTGTTATACTAGTATTGGTGCAGAGAAATGTATTTGAGAAGCGTAACCTAATCTGTTCATTCTGCTTATCTTATTCAGTCTATTATGACTATTATATGATATTTTTCTCTTATCTAGTTTATATGCCTGTCATGATACTTCTACTTATTTGTATGCTAAAAGTAACTGGACTCGCTAGACTTTATGTATTACTCGTTTTCTTTCCTTTGTCTCTCTTCCTTCCCCTCAGGTTCTCAGGGTTGGAACGCTCAGGCTTGACTACGACACTCTCTTCTGTTTCTGCTTGGATTTAGATTTGGATTTGCTTCGATGTACCGCTTTGATTTCTTGTCTACTTGTTTATGGCTACTTATGGGGACTATTGCATTTTATTTCTGTACTCTGATGGTTTTAGTACAAGGCAGATACTTTTATTTGATGTAACTGGTTTTCAGTAGTTCAGACTGATTTTGTAACTGGATTTTGGACGATGATGTTATCTTTTGGAAAATAAAGTTTTAAATTTCCGCTGTTATTTTATGTCTATCTTGTGATGTTTTTGTTTCTGTTTACCTATAACGCTTCACGGAACTTAATGCATTCTGTTAATGTGTGACATTAATGGATGCGGGGTGTCACATTTGATATCAGAGATGAAGGTTAAAAGATCAGATAAAAAGGTTTTGAAAATTGTTTTGAAAAGGTTTGGTAAAGAAAGTATTTTCAAAGGAAAGTCTGTTTTTGAAAAAAATATTCCTCAAAGCCATATGAAATATCTTTCGATTCTCTGTTTGAATTCCTTTTCTTTTTAGCATGTCTGGGGAACCGAATCTTCCCGAGGGCGTTATGATACCGACTTAGTTCCGTAGGTATCTTGAGGCTACGACGCCAACCGGAGGACAAGCGGACGCTCCTCCCCCCGGCTACAGCCGCTGTTCCTCCTCCTCCACGAGCGGATAATTTCTCTAAGATTTGCAAGGATTCCTGTGCTATGGGAGGAAAGCCTTTCCAAGGAACTGAAACTTTTGTGGAGCAAGGAATTGGCTAAAAGAGACGGAGGGTTTGTTTGGGATTTTTGAGGTTAACGGCCGTAGGAAGATTTAGTTGGCCGCTTGGCAGCTCATGGATGAGGCTTCATTCTGGTGGGAATTGACGTAAGGAGGGCGTCTAGTTGATGCTTGGGATGATTTAGATAGAGATTCGAGATGAAGTTTCTTTCTCAACCAGAAGAGAGTATGCAAATGGAAAGGTTTCTACCACTTAAGCAAGGCAGCATGTCTGTCAAAGAATATGTCAATAAGTTCAATCAGTTGGCGAGGTTTGGTTTGGCACTGGTGAATACCCCGCATAGGAATTCTTGTTTCCACTGTGATGAGGTCGGACACTATTCCAGGGATTGCCCGAAGAAGCAAGGACAGTGTCAAAGTGTCAGATCTTCTGGAGGGAAGGTGCATGCTCTTGAGGCTAGTGTACCAGATAGAGATAGGAAAGTTTCTGTTGAAGGTTTGATTTATCTTTCCTATCATCCTGTTAGGACTCTTTTTGATTCTGGTGCTTGCATTCTTTTATATCTGATTCTGTAGTTGGGTCTCTGACCCTTAGTACTTGTAACAACCCGTATTTTCAATAACCTGTTATAACATAAATCGAGGCAGAATTTAATTCTAAAATCTGAATCAAGGGAAGCGGGCTATGCCATTGCGTTCGTCTCGGAAAAATACGCGAAATAGAGTCCGAGTTTTCGAAAATCGGAGTCCGTATGACCCAGTTAAGGCCCGTTGAAGTTTTCAGAAATTTCCATGTTAAAAACAGATTTAAATTTTAAATTAAAAACAAGTATTAGGGCTAACTGGCGTCAGGCGGGAAAACTCCCGCCAAGACCCCCATGTCGACAGGCATGTCGACAGGGGTCTAAGGGTGTCGACTGCCCTGTCGACAGCCCTGTCGACACGGGGTGGCCGGGCAGTTTTGCCTGGCGCACCATTTTGATTTGGGCTTGGTTGTGTGGCTTGGTTCTGGAGAATTCCGAAATCTGATGGACCTAATTCAACCTAGGGTTAATCCTATGGTCTAAATCACTAGCCTAATCTATAAATAAGACCCTAACCTACCCTAAATCACTCATTATTCACTTTAGCAACCAAACTATGTCAAATTGAATTCTCAAATGGCCTCCACCTAAGAACCCTAGCCTCCACCCTCTTCAAAAATCATTTCTATGAAGGTTTTGATGTTCATACAAGCATTTCTAAGTTGTATGAATGATCATTAGCTTGCATACATCATCAAGTTGCAAGCTTTAATTGCTAAAGCTAGAGTTTTTGGGATTTTTGTTAATTGGAGCTTTGTTTTGGGTTTTTATATGCTTGCATAAAGGGCTTCTCAATCTTTATTAGTAGATTTGTGTCTTCATAATATTTGTAAGCCCTCTTACCTTCATTTTAGAAACTCTAAAGTTAATATGTGATGAAAGTTGGGATTTATGCATGTTTAATAAGTTATGCATGCTTATGCGAGTTCACTATGCTATGTTATGCATGTTTAATAAGTTATGCATGCTTATGCGAGTTCACTATGCTATGTTATGCATGTTTAATAAGTTATGCATGCTTATGCGAGTTCACTATGCTATGTTACACATGTTTGATAAGTTATGCATGTTTATGCAAGTTCACTATGCCATGATTTGCAAGTCTAACAAGTTATGCATGTTTATGCAAGTTCACTATGCCATGATTTGCAAGTTTAACAAGTTATGCATGTTTATGCAAGTTCACTATGCCATGATTTGCAAGTCTAACAAGTTATGCATGTTTATGCAAGTTCACTATGCCATGATTTGCAAGTTTAACAAGTTATGCATGTTTATGCAAGTTCACTATGCTAAGTTATGCAATTCCAACATGTTATGCATGTTTGTTATGATATGTAAGATTTATCATGTATGTTGTGCCAAGTTCCCTCTTTCTATCCTTTATGCGTTATGACGAATATGTAAGCGATAGAATGACGTTGGGGGTTTTTTGGGTAAAACTTAAAATACATGAAAATATAAGATTGGGAATTTACCTATTAAGTTAGGTCTACCCCTTGGGAATTTACCTATTAAGTTAGGCCTACCCAAGTATTTGTTAAACTTGTAATTATGTTTTGGAAATAAAGTGGACATGACACTTAGAAAACATAAGTGTGGCCAACTCGAGGTTGGATTGAGTTTGTAGCGTAAACCTACCCGGAACCGACCGGCTTAACTAGTTGCTACAAACAATAGGACCCAATGTGAGAAGTTGGTCATGTGTACCTTGGACCCGAGGTTAGACCAAGTTGTGGTGTAAAGCTACCCGGACCTGCCCGGCTTAACTAGTAACCGCAACAAAGTCTAATGTGAGAGGTTAAGGCACAATTAAATTAATTAATGCCTCATGATTAGGGTTAAGTCATGGCCCACTAATACTTAACCAATTTTGGGGATACGAGGGATTAAATGGGGTTAAGTGGTGAACTATTGGTTACACTTAACTAATTTAATCCATGATTAGTGAGGGGTTAAACCACACTTAACCCTCTTAGAAAACCCTAGCAACGTGGTCTGTTCCAGCAGTAATCCCAGTTTGGTATCATCCACAACCCTAGAGGCTAGGCTAGGGCGGGGCACGATTACTGGACTGATGTAAGCGACCAAAGCGACGGCTGAGTGGTACAGCGGTGCGGGTCCAGGCGGGCTACGGACGTGCACGTAGTCCGGTGTTGGACAAACTCGAGGCACGGGTACCAGTAGGTTTAGACTGTGCATTATTGCTTAGGTGTCTGGGGTTGACACCCGAGGGCTTGATACACCCGGAGGTGGACCCAGCACAGTCTGACTACAACCATATGTGGGCCGTATGGACACCAACACTTGACGTGTTAGGTTTATAGGGAGCCGATCGACTAGACCGTTGGGCTGGACCTTGTATTAAGGTCACCTCATGCAATTGGGCCAAAGTTTGGGCTGAGGGATCAATACATGTTATGTTAGTTTGCTAGTACACTGTGGTGCAAAGCTTAATCTTCTTTATGTGATGACACCTTTATCCATTGCCAGTATGTTCATCTCAGTTTCCATCATGATGTTAACTTTATTAGTTTATAGACTGATCGTAGTAGGGCTTACCAGTCTTTTTGACTGACCTGTTTTCTTTCGCTTCTTTTCTTCCGTTTCCCCCCCCCCCCCACCAGGTTCTCAGGGAGGGAACAGTGGTGCTTAGCTTGGATCGCTTGCTTGTTCGCTGGATAGCTCATGTATGTCTAGACATTGAGCTCGCTATGGTTTATCATCTTTATTTTGGGGATAGCACTATGTATTTCAGTATTTCTGTTTATGATGTACTAGACATGTTTATTTTTGGCAGTTGACTTTATGATGTACTAGACTTGTTTTGAGATGGTTTGAGATATTCCGCTGTTTTATTCTCACTTACTCTGTTTTACATATATATTTATGTTCTTGTTCTGCCTTGATATATCATTATGCATGCTTACCCAGTTCTAACGCCCCCCAGAAGCTAGTGCCCCCGAAAGAGTGACCTAGCGGAGGTGGGGTGTTACAAATTTGGTATCAGAGCATATGGTTTACGAGAAAGAACAAAAAGTTTTTTTTAAGGACTTTTGAAAAACTATTTTCAAAACAAGTATAAAGTATTTTCCAAAGAAAAGTCTAGTATTTTAAAAGGCTATTCCCCAAAAAGCCATTAGCGTTATCCTTCGTTCCCTTGGCCTAATCTTATCTTATCTTTCGTTTCAGTATGGCTGAGAACCTTGCCATCCCAGATGGAGTAAATGTACCACTCTGGTATAGGAGACTTCTTGAAGCTAGGGCGGTAGCTGGCCCCGCAAACCCTACTCCCACTCCTCCTCCTGTAGTTGAGAATCCTCCCCCTAATGTTAATATTCCTCCTCCCGTTGCTAATGTTCCTCCTCCTCCAGTTGCCGAGGCTCCTCTTCCTCCTCCTCCCCCTCAGCATCCTCAGGTTGAGTTCATGAAGGTTTGTAAAGACTTCAAGGCGATGGGAGGCAAGAATTTCCTAGGCACGGAATCTTTTGTTGAAGCTAGGAATTGGGTGAAAGACACTGAGGACCTGTTTGCTATCTTTAGGATTGATGACGAGAGGAAGATCTTATTGACAGTATGGCTTTTGAAGGACGAAGCAGCCTATTGGTGGGAGGTCACCAATGGGACGAGGCCCGTCGAGACTTGGGCCGATTTGAGGGCTAGATTTGTGGTTAAGTTTCTATCTTCTGCGGAGGCGAATTTACAGATGGAAAGTTCATTGCATTAAAGCAAGGTGATATGTCTGTCAAGGAGTATGTGAACAAGTTTAATCAGCTGGCCCGTTTTGGTTTGGATATGGTGAACACTCCTGAGAAGAAGGCTCTTCGATTTGCTAGAGGGTTGAATGAGCCGCTGCAGGGCTTGGCGATGTCGCATATTCCGCATGGGGCTACTTTTGAGAGTTTGGTCGATATGGCTCTACTTCAGGGAGATGGAAAGAAAGAGGTCAAGTCGAGTGATACTCAAGCAAAGAAGACTGATTCTCAAGGTAAAGGCAATCAAGGTGGTCAAAGCAGTCAGGGGAATCAGAGCAAGAACAAGAAGGGAAACAACAACAAAGGCAAGGGAAAGTGCAATTACTGTGGTGCGCCTGGGCACTTTGCTAAGGATTGTAGGAAGAAGAAAAGGAAGCTTAGTGGTGGATGTTTTTCCTGTGGTGAGACTGGACACTTCAGCAAGGAATGCCCAAAGAAGAAAGGACAGGCTGGACCTTCAGGAGGGCAAGTTCATGCTCTCAATACCGCTCCAGTTCCCGATCGAGGTAGTGTTTCTGTTGAGAACCTTGTTTATGTTTCCGATCTTCCAGTTCGTACCTTGTTTGATTCTGGTGCATCACATAGCTTTATTTCATCTGATCTTGTTGATAGTTTGCACCTTAGTACTAGCTTAGTGGATGATCCCGTTTGTGTTTCGAATCCCATTGGGGGTTCTGCTCATCTATCTGTGATATGTGATGATCTGAGGATCTCTATACTCAGTGTAGAGTTCTTGTGTAGTGCGTATGTTCTTGGTTTCAGGGGATACGGATTGATATTGGGCATGGATTGGCTGTCCAGATATGGAGCCATTCTTGATTGTGAGCATAGGGTTGTGAGGCTTGTGACTCGCCTTGGCAACACCTTAGAGATTTCATGCAATCCGAAGGATCCCGTCATGTTATGCTATCTTGAATCTCTCGACTCGTCAGAGGAAGCCCTTCAGTCTGTAAGGGTGGTCCGAGATTATCCAGATGTTTTTGAAGAAGTTAAGGGGTTGCCCCCTAAACGAGAGATTGATTTTCGCATTTATCTGGTGGATAATGCTAAGCCTGTTTCTTTGCCCGTTCGGCACATGGCTCCGCGTGAGAGACGGGAGCTCAGCAAGCAAGTAAAGGAGTTACTTGAGAAGAACTTCATCAGACGAAGTATATCCGAATGGGGAGCGCCTGTGGTGTTTGCTACTAAGGCAGATGGTTCTCTTCGACTCTGTGTGGACTATAGAGAATTGAATAAGCTGACTAAGAAGAACAGACACCCGTTACCGAGGATCGATGATCTCTTTGACCAGCTTGTTGGTGCTTCTATTTTCTCTCAGCTTGATCTTGCTACTGGATTTCATCAGCTCAGAGTGGCTGAAGATAGTATAGACAAGACTGCATTCAGAACTCCAGATGGATTCTTTGAATGGCTTGTTATGCCGTTCGGTTTGACGAATGCACCCGCGTATTTCGTGGACTTGATGAGTAGGGTGTTTCGAGAGTTCTTGAACAAGTTTGTCGTGGTCTTTGTGGATGATATTCTGATCTTCTCCAAGGATGAAGAAGAGCACGCGAGGCATCTTGTAGAGGTGATGGATACGCTTAGAGCGCATCAGTTAAAGGCCAAGTTCTCCAAGTGTCACTTTTGGAGAAGGGAAGTTAGATTCCTTGGGCATATCGTATCCAAGCAAGGCTTAGCGGTGGATCCCGCTAAGGTGGTTGCAGTTCAGGATTGGAAGACTCCAAGGAATGCAACCGAGGTGAGAAGTTTTCTAGGTCTTGCGGGTTTTTACCGGAAGTTCATCAAGGACTTCGCGAAGATATCCGCTCCTCTTACTAAGTTGACGAAGAAGCACTTAGTTTTTGCTTGGGATATGGACCGTGAGCTTGCTTTTCAGAGACTCAAGAGAGCCCTTACCTCAGCACCAGTTCTAGCTTTACCCGATGGTGGTAAGATGTTTACCGTGTACACTGATGCTTGTGGCACGGGATTGGGCGCCGTTCTGATGCAAGAGGGCAGAGTTATATGTTTTGGTGGTAGGCAACTTAAGGTGCATGAGAAGAATTATCCCACTCATGATCTAGAGCTGGCAGCGATTGTATATGCACTCAAGGCTTGGCGTCATTATCTTCTGGGAGAGAGATTTGAGTTGTATACTGATCATAAGTCTTTGAAGTATCTCTTTTCGCAGAAGGATCTGAACTTGAGGCAGCAAAGATGGATGGAATTCTTGGCGTCCTATGATTTTGATATAGCCTATACCCCTGGCAAGGGGAATGTTGTTGCGGATGCGTTGAGTAGAAAAAGGTTGACACTAAGTCCTCTATTTGTTGAGTTGAAGAATTTAGAGTTCTTGGCAACCTTTGATTTCTCTTTGGCAGTTGAGTCGATGACCGGTTCTTTAGCATCTCTAGAGCTCAGGCCTACCCTTCTGGATCAAGTTGGGGCTTCGCAGAAGGAAGACCCTCAGATAATTGAGATCATGGATAAGCTGATTCGAGGGGAGACATCTAGTCACCTTGCTCGATATTCTATAGATGATAAGGGTTGGCTGAGGAGAGACGGAAGGCTTTGTGTTCCGATGGTGGAAGACTTGGTGAGGAAAGTTCTTGATGAAGCACATCGCTCCAAGTTGACTATACATCCGGGTGGAGATAAGATGTATAAGGATATGAAGCGCATTTTCTTCTGGCCTGGAATGAAGAAGGATGTGGCAGAGTTTGTCTCTAGATGTGTTGTTTGTCAGAGAGTAAAAGCCGAGTCGAAGAAGCCCGGTGGGCTATTGCATCCTCTAGAGGTCCCGCTATGGAAGTGGGAGAGTATTTCTATGGACTTTATTGATGGGCTTCCAAGGTCAAGGAAAGGAAATACGAGCATTTGGGTCATTGTAGATAGGCTTACGAAGAGTGCTCATTTCATTCCGGTGAAGAGCAAAAGGACCGCATCTGGACTAACATCAGTATATCTTCGTGAGATAGTACGACTACATGGAGTCCCTTCCAGCATAGTTAGTGACCGAGATCCCATCTTTACTAGTCAGTTCTGGAACAGTTTGCAGGAAGCTATGGGCACGAGGTTGAACCTGAGTACAGCTTATCACCCACAAACGGACGGTCAAACAGAAAGGGTGAATAGGGTACTTGAGGACTTGTTGAGGCTTTGCATTCTGGATTTTGGTGGTACTTGGGAAGACCATCTTCCTCTTGTTGAGTTTGCATATAATAACAGTTATCAGGCAAGCATAGGGATGGCACCATTTGAAGCTTTATATGGGAGGCCGTGCAAGTCGCCTACATGTTGGTGGGAGACTACAGAGAAGCTCATACTTGGGCCTGATATGATCAGAGATACGTCCGAGAAGATCGAGTTGATTCGGAGACGTATGAAAGCGGCCCAAGACCGACAGAAATCCTATGCTGATAAGCGAAGATCCGATTTGGAGTTTGATGTTGGGGATATGGTTTTCGTAAAGGTTTCTCCTTTGCGGAATGTGGTCCGATTTGGAGCTGTTGGGAAGTTAGCACCGAGATTTGTTGGACCCTTCCCCATCATAGAGAGAATTGGGAAGATGGCTTATAAGGTGCAATTGCCCGAGAAGCTGTCCGGAGTGCATAATGTCTTTCATGTCTCGCATCTCCGAAAGTGCCTACATGAGTCCGCTGAGGTGGTTGAACCTAGCATTCTTGAAGACATGGAAGTAGAGAAAGAGGCAACTTTGAGGAGAGCTCCGATTCGTATCTTGGGGACAGAGACCAAGAAGCTAAGGAATCGAGAGGTCAAGTTGGTGAAGGTTCAATGGGGTGAAGCCGAAGAAGACGCAACTTAGGAAACCGAGGAGAAGATGCGTGGGCTTTATCCATTCCTTTTTGAGGGTACACTCTCAATCTCTTTCCTTTGTTAGCATATCTTTCTCTTTGCTATCCATGTTTATCTAGTTATTATGCTAATCTTGTCATAAGAACCTTAGGTAGAAACCCTTTTGATGAAACATGTGTTTGAGACATGTTATGTTTGATGGGTGCAAGTGGTTGCAAGTGTTTGCAAGTGGTTACTCGTGGATGCATGATACACATTAGGCACTAGATCGGCTCACACACTCCTCATATTGCATGTGCATGAGTGTTTATGCTTATTCTTGGATGAAATTTGTATGCCATCACATGGATGTTGCATATGGATGTATGATTGAGCACGCATGTAGATATTATACATTATGTTAGGGATTTGCATACATATGGATACATTTCACGAACATATTTTGCATTGATCTTTGCATTAGATAAGTACATATACGCACACTTTTGCATATGTTCATACAGCATTTAGAATCTTTTAAGGACAATGATTGCTCGTGAATGATGTTTTGAGTAGATGGATGTTGGATGGTAGGATATGTTCTTCCTAACTTGAAGATTTCGGGGACGAAATCCTTTAAGGAGGGGAGAATGTAACAACCCGTATTTTCAATAACCTGTTATAACATAAATCGAGGCAGAATTTAATTCTAAAATCTGAATCAAGGGAAGCGGGCTATGCCATTGCGTTCGTCTTGGAAAAATACGCGAAATAGAGTCCGAGTTTTCGAAAATCGGAGTCCGTATGACCCAGTTAAGGCCCATTGAAGTTTTCAGAAATTTCCATGTTAAAAACAGATTTAAATTTTAAATTAAAAACAAGGATTAGGGCTAACTGGCGTCAGGCGGGAAAACTCCCGCCAAGACCCCCATGTCGACAGGCATGTCGACAGGGGTCTAAGGGTGTCGACTGCCCTGTCGACAGCCCTGTCGACACGGGGTGGCCGGACAGTTTTGCCTGGCGCACCATTTTGATTTGGGCTTGGTTGTGTGGCTTAGTTCTGGAGAATTCCGAAATCTGATGGACCTAATTCAACCTAGGGTTAATCCTATGGTCTAAATCACTAGCCTAATCTATAAATAAGACCCTAACCTACCCTAAATCACTCATTATTCACTTTAGCAACCAAACTATGTCAAATTGAATTCTCAAATGGCCTCCACCTAAGAACCCTAGCCTCCACCCTCTTCAAAAATCATTTCTATGAAGGTTTTGATGTTCATACAAGCATTTCTAAGTTGTATGAATGATCATTAGCTTGCATACATCATCAAGTTGCAAGCTTTAATTGCTAAAGCTAGAGTTTTTGGGATTTTTGTTAATTGGAGCTTTGTTTTGGGTTTTTATATGCTTGCATAAAGGGCTTCTCAATCTTTATTAGTAGATTTGTGTCTTCATAATATTTGTAAGCCCTCTTACCTTCATTTTAGAAACTCTAAAGTTAATATGTGATGAAAGTTGGGATTTATGCATGTTTAATAAGTTATGCATGCTTATGCAAGTTCACTATGCTATGTTATGCATGTTTAATAAGTTATGCATGCTTATGCGAGTTCACTATGCTATGTTATGCATGTTTAATAAGTTATGCATGCTTATGCGAGTTCACTATGCTATGTTACACATGTTTGATAAGTTATGCATGTTTATGCAAGTTCACTATGCCATGATTTGCAAGTTTAACAAGTTATGCATGTTTATGCAAGTTCACTATGCTAAGTTATGCAAGTCCAACATGTTATGCATGTTTGTTATGATATGTAAGATTTATCATGTATGTTGTGCCAAGTTCCCTCTTTCTATCCTTTATGCGTTATGACGAATATGTAAGCGATAGAATGACGTTGGGTTTTTTTTGGGTAAAACTTAAAATACATGAAAATATAAGATTGGGAATTTACCTATTAAGTTAGGTCTACCCCTTGGGAATTTACCTATTAAGTTAGGTCTACCCAAGTATTTGTTAAACTTGTAATTATGTTTTGGAAATAAAGTGGACATGACACTTAGAAAACATAAGTGTGGCCAACTCGAGGTTGGGTTGAGTTTGTAGCGTAAACCTACCCGGAACCGACCGGCTTAACTAGTTGCTACAAACAATAGGACCCAATGTGAGAAGTTGGTCATGTGTACCTTGGACCCGAGGTTAGACCAAGTTGTGGTGTAAAGCTACCCGGACCCGCCCGGCTTAACTAGTAACCGCAACAAAGTCTAATGTGAGAGGTTAAGGCACAATTAAATTAATTAATGCCTCATGATTAGGGTTAAGTCATGGCCCACTAATACTTAACCAATTTTGGGGATACGAGGGATTAAATGGGGTTAAGTGGTGAACTGTTGGTTACACTTAACTAATTTAATCCATGATTAGTGAGGGGTTAAACCACACTTAACCCTCTTAGAAAACCCTAGCAACGTGGTCTGTTCCAGCAGTAATCCCAGTTTGGTATCATCCACAACCCTAGAGGCTAGGCTAGGGCGGGGCACGATTACTGGACTGATGTAAGCGACCAAAGCGACGGCTGAGTGGTACAGCGGTGCGGGTCTAGGCGGGCTACGGACGTGCACGTAGTCCGGTGTTGGACAAACTCGAGGCACGGGTACCAGTAGGTTTAGACTGTGCATTATTGCTTAGGTGTCTGGGGTTGACACCCGAGGGCTTGATACACCCGGAGGTGGACCCAGCACAGTCTGACTACAACCATATGTGGGCCGTATGGACACCAACACTTGACGTGTTAGGTTTATAGGGAGCCGATCGACTAGACCGTTGGGCTGGACCTTGTATTAAGGTCACCTCATGCAATTGGGCCAAAGTTTGGGCTGAGGGATCAATACCTGTTATGTTAGTTTGCTAGTACACTGTGGTGCAAAGCTTAATCTTCTTTATGTGATGACACCTTTATCCATTGCCAGTATGTTCATCTCAGTTTCCATCATGATGTTAACTTTATTAGTTTATAGACTGATCGTAGTAGGGCTTACCAGTCTTTTTGACTGACCTGTTTTCTTTCGCTTCTTTTCTTCCGTTTCCCCCCCCCCCCCCCAGGTTCTCAGGGAGGGAACAGTGGTGCTTAGCTTGGATCGCTTGCTTGTTCGCTGGATAGCTCATGTATGTCTGGACATTGAGCTCGCTATGGTTTATCATCTTTATTTTGGGGATAGCACTATGTATTTCAGTATTTCTGTTTATGATGTACTAGACATGTTTATTTTTGGCAGTTGACTTTATGATGTACTAGACTTGTTTTGAGATGGTTTGAGATATTCCGCTGTTTTATTCTCACTTACTCTGTTTTACATATATATTTATGTTCTTGTTCTGCCTTGATATATCATTATGCATGCTTACCCAGTTCTAACGCCCCCCAGAAGCTAGTGCCCCCGAAAGAGTGACCCTAGCGGAGGTGGGGTGTTACAGTACTAGTATGGTTTCAGATTCCGTTGTTGTCCCAATCCCTCTTGGGGGCACGTCTCATCTTTCTATGATTTGTCAGGGTTTAAGGATATCTATATTAGGCATCCAGTTTGAGTGCGATGCATATATGCTTGGTTTTATGGGCTATGTTTTAATTCTAGGGATGGATTGGCTAGACATGTATGGTGTCATTCTAGACCGTGAGAGGAGGGTCGTTAGACTTTTGACTTGCCAAGGAAGGACTCTCGAGATTTCTTATGACCCAAAAGGGTCTGTCATGCTTAACTTTCTAGAATCACTTGACAATTCTGTCGATGATTTGCGATCTGTACCTGTCGTCTGTAAGTATTCAGATGTTTTTGAGGAGGTTAGGGAATTACCTCTGAGGTGTGAGATTAATTTCTAGATATACTTGGTGGAAAATGTGAAGCTAATCACATTGTATGTGCGCCACATGGCTCCTAAGGAAAGGAGGGAGCTCAGCAAGCAAGTAGGGGAGGTACTTGAGAAGGGGTTTGTTAGGCGAAGCATATCTAAATGGGGTGCTCCAGTCGTCTTTGCCACTAAGGAGGATGGTTCGCTTCGCTTATGTGTGGAATACAGGGAGTTGAATAAGCAAACTAAGAAGAATAGGCACCCACTTCCAAGGATTGATGATCTATTTGACCGTGTTTTCTCTCAGATAGATTTGGCCATGGGTTTTCATCAGTTGAAGGTAGCTAAGAACAGTATAGACAAGACTTCTTTCAGAACTCCAGATGGCTTCTTCGAGTGGCTAGTAATGGCTTTTGGGTTGACGAATGCACCCACATATTTTGTGGATCTGATGAGTAGGGTGTTCCGGGAGTTTCTGAATAAGTTCGTTGTGGTCTTTGTGGATGACACTCTGATCTTCTCGAAGAGCGAGGAATAGCATGCCCAACATTTAGGGGAGGTTTTGAAGACTCTCCAAGGGCACTAGCTTAAGGCGAAATTCTCCAAATGTCATTTTTGAAGAAAGGAAGTGAGATTTCTAGGGCATATGGTCTCCAAGGATGGGATAGCGGTGGAACCCGCGAAAGTAGTTCCAGTTCAAGATTGGAAGGTTCCAAAGAGTGCAATGGAGGTAAGGAGTTTTCTTGGTTTAGCGGGCTATTACAGGAAGTTTGTTAAGGACTTCGCAAAGATATCAGCCCCACCCACCAGACTGCCAAAGAAGAATCTGACCTTTTCATTGGGACATTGATTGTAAGGATGCTTTTCAGCGATTAAAGAGGGCTCTGGCAACACCCCCGGTCTTGACTTTGCGTGATGGGAACAAAGTGTTCACAGTGTATAATGATGCATGTGGTACTGGGCTTGGTGCCGTCTTGATGCAAGAGGGAAGGGTAGTATGTTATGGTGGTGGACAGTTGAGAGTTCATGAGAAGAATTTCCCTACCCATGATTTGGAGTTGGCTGCTATAGTATTTGTGCTTAAGACTTGGTGGCATTATCTGCTTGGAGAGAGGTTCGATTTATACATGGATCAAAAGTCACTCAAATTTCTATTCTCGCAATGGGATCTCAATTTGAGACAACAGAGATGGGTGGAGTTCCTAGCGTCCTATGATTTTGAGATTGCTTATACCCTGGTAAGGGTAATGTGTTGGTGGATGCGTTGAGTAGACAGAGTATGACTTTGATTCCTCTATTCGTAGAGAGGCAGATCTTAGAGTACATATCGACCTTCGATTTTAGGCCATCTAGGGATCTTACGCCTAGTTTGTTGGCATCCTTAGAGGTGCGACCTACTCTTATGGAATAGATAGGAACTTCACGGCGAGAGGACCCATAGATAGCAGACATCTTAGACAGGCTCTGTAGAGGGGAGACTTCTAGCCACCTTAGTAGATATTCCACAGATGGCAGAGGGTGGTTAAGACGGGATGAAAGGCTTTTTGTTCCCCGAGTTGGGAGTCTGTTGAAGACAGTCCTTTAGTAAGCCCATCATTCTAGGATGACTATTCATCCGGGCGGTGATAAGATGTATAGAGGTATAAAGAGGGGTTTCTTTTGGGCTGGGATAAAGAAAGAAGTAGAAGAGTTTGTCTCTCGATGTTTAATTTGCCATTAAGTCAAATCTGTGCAAAGGAATCCCAGCAGTTTACTTTATCCTTTAGAGGTCCCACAGTGGAAGTGGGAGAGTGTCTCTATGGATTTCATTAATGGTTTGCCTAGATCGAGGAAAGGCAACACCAGTACCTGGGTTATAGTTGACAGGCTTACTAAGAGCGCTCACTTCATTCCCGTTAAGAGTAAGAGAAACACAACATGGTTGGCATCAGTTTATCTTCATGAGATAGTCCGTCTACATGGAGTATCTTCTAGCATAGTGAGTGATCATGACCCCACCTTCACTAGTGAGTTCAAGAAAAGCCTGCAAGAGGCATTAGGTACACAGTTGTGTTTGAGCACCGCATATCACTGTCAGACCGATGAGCAGACCGAGAGGGTGAATAGAGTTCTTGAGGATCTTTTGAGGCTGTGTATCCTAGACTTCAGAGGGACTTGGGAGGAGCATCTTCCGTTAGTTGAGTTCGCATACAACAAATTATATCAGGCTAGTATTGGCATGGCACCCTTCGAAGCATTATACGGATGACCTTATAGATCACCGACTTATTGGTGGGAGTCTACGAAAAAGCTTCTACTTTGACCTGAGATGATTAGAGATACTTCAGAGAAGATTGATCTTATCCGTAGACGAATGAAGTTAACTCAGGGTAGACAGAAGTCCTACACTGATAAGAGAAGGACTAACATTGAGTTTGAGGTAGGAGACATGGTTTTCATCAAAGTATCACCTTTGAGAAATGTGATTCACTTTGGATCTGTAGGGAAACTGGCACCAAGAATTGTAGGGCCCTTTCCCATAGTGAAGAGAATAGGTCAAATGGCATACAAGGTGAAGCTACTAGAGAGATTGGCAGGTATTCATGATGTTTTCCACGTTTCTCATTTGCGGAAGTGTCTGCATGATCCCGTAGAGGTAGTTGAGTCAAGTATGCTTGAGGAAGTTGAGTTACTATGGGAGGCAATAGCTAGACGACTTCCTACCCATATTCTTGGATCATAGGTTAAGAAGCTTCACAACCGAGAGGTCAAGTTGATGAAAGTTCAATGGGGAGAAGACCGCGAAGATGCAACTTGGGAGACTGAAGACAAGGTTCGTGCTTCATGCCCTTTTATTTTCAAGGGTATGTTCTAAACTTCTTTTTCCAAAGCTTTTATTCATACTCGCTTCTGTCACTAGGTTATATCCTATCGATCGAATATTCAACCTTTAGGTAGGAAGCGGTGGACGTAAACGTTTGCTTGAGACATGTTATGTTTGATGGATGCAGGTGGATGCAAGTGTTTGCTGGTGGTTGCTCGTGGATGCATACACACACACACACTAAGCACTAGATCGGATCAATCACTCTCATACTACATATGGTTATGTGTGCATTTTCCTCTTTATTAATGAAAATTGGTGTATCATCACATGAATGTTGCATTTGGATGGATGATTGTGTACACATATAACCTTTACATGATATACTAGGACTATTTGCATACATGTTGGATTCATGGCACTAACATACATTGCATTAAGGAGGCCAATTGAATCAGCAGACTGCCTAAACTTTCGCATTAGTATTGGGACATGTACACACACGTTCGCATATGTTCATATAAGCATTAGAAATCTTTTAAGGGCAATGGATGCCCATGATTGATGGATGAGTGGATGGTTGATGGATATCAGGATAAGCACTCCTCTTAACTTAGGGATTTTGAGGACGAAATCCTTTAAGTAGGGGAGAATGTAACACCCCGTAATTTTAAAGGACACTATAACGATGAACTAAAGAATAGTGAATTAAGTATTGGGAATTGAGTAAAACGGACTATACCGTTGCGTTCGTTTTCGAATTTGGCTTAAGATAGACTCCGAGTTTGCATAAGACGGACATCATATGAGAAAGTTATTAAGCTTGGAAGTTTGTATATGTATAAGAGAATTATACGTATATAAACCTAGTTAGAATATTCAAAAAAATTCAAAATAGCGAAGCGAGAGAAAATAGGGGATCGACCCCTTAGGGTCGACCCAACCGGGATCTGGTTGAGTGCAGAGTTCTGAATGTGGACTTGTTTTGTGGCTTGGTTCATTGGTTTTAGGCTATATATAGGACCTCATTTCTATTGTTTTTGTACATAAAAAATGATGGAGACAATGATATGTTCCCCCAACTTAGATTAAACTAGCCTATTTTCTTCAACAACATCTTGTACGCATACAAGAGTTTCTTCTACAACTTCAGCTTAATTATTCTCTGTTCTTTAGATCCTATCTTTATGAGTTCATGTTATTTTAAGATATCAATATTTAACAAGTAATCCTGATGTGTTTATAAATCTGGATCTAAACCTATGCCTGATAAGAATCTGATTCATACCTAAACAGATCTACCATTACATGTATTCTTATGTATACCTGATTTACTGTTCAGTTATTTTGTGCTTATTTCTGATATGCCTATTTCTGTTATCATATCCCTATTTTGTTATTATGCCTATTTCTTTTCTCTTCTCTCCCTCTTTCCCTTTTTATTTTTATAGCCTAAGCTACCTTCGAGCCTAGGCCTCTCGCTAAAATATACAAACGAACGAAATTGGGAATCGTTGGGAAGGATAAATTGGGGAATATCTTGTATTAAAAATCATGACTGGGATTTGGGGGCATAACCTATACAATGATATATGACTAAAATTTGGGGTATATCTTATACTGTGGATTATGACTTGAGGGTTGGGGAATGTAAATCCATAGGCTTAATTCATAGATTAAGCGGAACATGTAATGAAACTGTAAACGACATGTGAAACATGGTTAGATCTATGGGGGTTATATGAACCTATTAACCTCTAATACTTAACCAGTTTAAATCTGTGGGGGTTATATGAACCTGTTAGGCAGTGGGGGTTAAGTGAACTTGTTTGAATCTATGGGTTTAAGTGAATCTGTTAAATCTGTATGGGGTTATACGAACTCATTAAACTTAACCTGTTTTATCTGTTGGGTTTATGCAGGCTTGTTAATCTTTTTGGCATAACCTGCCAAAATCCTAGTAGTTGGGAATACAAGCTTAGGGGTGGCTTGTGTCATCTATTGTGTGGGACACATATTAGTCAGTAATCCATTCTGGTATCAATGGGGGACCCCACACTAGGTAGGGGTTAGGGCACACTTACTGAACTGGTTATAAGAGGTTCATTTGGGTGGAGGTGTTCTGATAGCGCGTTCCAACAGAGTCATGTGCGTGCATGGGTCCAACTTGCTTGGGAAAATAAGCGACTATAACACCAGCAAATAGGTCTGCGTCCTACTGGGGGTTTCCACTGTAGGAAGTGATTCATCCAACTGTGATGCTAGCACAGGGTATTTACTGGATAGGGAGCCGATCGATTGGGGGTAGTCATTAGGGTACATCTAGTCTTGTCTGTTTATGTGCCTGTTGTTTCTGGCTAGTGTAACGCCAGTTATTTTTGTTTGGGTACCTGTTATTACTGTTTTGGGCTAAAACTCATTACTAGAAGTACACTTAAGTCTACCATTTTGTTTTTGTTAGGATCATATCTGTTATACTAGTATTGTTGTAGAGAAAAGTGTTTGAGAAGCATAACCTATTCTATTCATTCTGTTTATCCTATTCAGTCTATTATGCCTATTATATTATACTCTTATCTCTTATCTATTTTATATGCCTATCATGATATTTTTACTTATTTATATGCAAAAAGTAACTGGACTCGCCAGACTTTATGTCTGGCTCATTTTCTTTCCTTTATCTCTCTTCCTTCCCCCAGGTTCTCAGGGTTTGAACGCTCAGGCTTGACTAGGACTCTCTCTTCTGTTTCGGTTTGGATCTGCTTTGACTTCTTGTCACTACAACAAAAATACCATATTACAACTTTAATTTTACAACTGTGCGAGAAGCACAGTTGTAATAAACGATTTTTTACAACTGTGCAAAACGCACTGTTGTAATAGATGTTTTTTACAACTGTGAAAAATCACTGTTGTAATAAACATATATATCACAACTTTTCTTTTTTGTCTGTTGTAATAGCTAATATAAACTAATTAATTTATGATAATTAATAGTTAAATTAGACAATATAAATTTAAAATTTTGTAAAATATTCAATATTTCATGAAATACTCAAAAAATTATTTAATATTCTAAACTAATACTAAGCAACATTTATTAATTAAAATAATTAATAACCATATTTAGTGTTTAATATTTAAAAATGTAAAATTTTGAACTTCGTAAAATTAATTTGAAAATATTCATAAGATTTAGAAATAAAATTTTATATTTTCAACAGAATTAAATAACTTAATTTTTTATTATAAAATATTCAATATTTTAGAAAAATAATAAGAAGAATCAAATTTTAGAAATATTTTTTAGTAACTATATTGCAGCATTCATTAGAACCTATATAATATTTTATCATCTCCATACACATCTATATATTCTCTTTTATTTTACTTTTCCTTGACACATACAGGAAAATTGTTTTGGCTCCATCGCTTTTAAGTTTTGGCTCCATCGCTTTCAAGTTTTGGCTCCAAATCGAAATATTCGGCTCCAAAATGAAATATTGGGCTCGAAGTAGTGGAGTTTCTCACAACCCAATGTTTTAATCGGTGGCTCCACAAACAAATTTCACAACTAATTCCCATCTCATCCTCTCCAGGCGAAATCTCCTCTTTCTAACCCTAATCTCAAATTCTACAGTAGCTGCAAAATAGTCACTCTCGCAGATGAACGGCGGAGATGGGTCGGAGTACGAAGCGATGCACGCGGCGATCCACCGAAGGCGGATGAACTGGATCCCCGTTCTCCAGATGCAAAAATTCTACTCGATTGCCGATGTCATCGTCGAATTGAAGAGAGTCGAGTTCAATCACAGTGTGAATGTCGGTAACGGAATCGATGTTAGATCGGAGCGATCTGCTGTTAGCTATAAGAAGTCCGAAGATGGAAGCGCTGATTCTTCCGGCGGCGCTGATGATCTGAAAGTCCACTGCATTTCCGATTCAGGTTATTCTTTTTTATTATGGTATGAACTAAAGCAACTCGTACACGTAGATCTAAATCAACTCGTATAAGAGTTGTGAACGAGTGATAGTTTTTTTATTGTTGCGAATGGTGCTGTCGGTGTTCGATTCAGACAGGGATGAGTTTGGCAGAAGTTGTTTGAGCTGATGATGTAGATGATGGATGTAAGTTGCTGTTTTGGTTGTAATGGGGAGGGTGGTTCCATTTGAACGTGCATGCATGTAGGGGGATGAAAGTGTTTGCACTTTGCTTGCAATGAGGTTTTTTTGGAGGAGATGTGGGGATGTAGAGATAGCCTGTTGCAAGTAAATGGAAAGTTAAAATGGAACTAATGTATAGAACTTCAAAAGGCCAAAAAATTGAAATGTTGGAACTAAGAAATGGTTTGTGCAAAAGAGAAGAAATGTAAACAGTGAATAAATAGCGTAATGCACAAATTGAATCTGATAACTGTTTTTTTACCAGAGAACAAAAAACAAAACAGTGTATCAATGAAGCAAGAACAAGAACGAAAAATATAATGAATTATTGAGTTGAAATGAAAACATGAAACGTAAAGTAAAGTGCATTGAATTTAATAGTAAAATGGGTGAATCCAATTAAACCAGGAATGCTATTTTGCTTATACAATCATTCAAGTATCATGGCACAATCATATATAATGGAAGAATGCTTCACTTAAGTAACATGTTGTGATTTTAGTATCTGTAAAAGATGATTTCATATTGACGACGTGGTTCTGGAGATGACTTTGAAGGCTAGGAGATGGTTGTACCATCGGAAGGTATAGCGGCACAGTCTAATGTACAAGCTACACCGTTTTCGGTAAATTCTAATATGTACTTCGCTGTATTGCTTCTCAGTTCTTATTTGTATTTTTTGCCTACTTTGTTTATTTTAATGCATTTTATTTTCAATCAAGAAAGCTCAATATGTGATCAACGTTTATGTTAAGCATATATTTCTGTATGACTACGTGTACGAGTTGCTTTAGTCTAATGTACAAGGCACATGTTACACCACTTATCACTTTGTGTGATTTCTTCTACAATGGTAACAATGTATTAACATATCAGTTTGTGATGTTTTTGCATGGTTTCCATACAGACAACTTCAAAAAATGCACAAGAATTTTACGAAGGCAAATAAGAAAGCCATGTAATAGCTTCAAGCAACAAAGGTTAGGTTTATGTATATGCATGTTTTGTGATTGTGCAGGTGGTGTGTCTTGTGGTGGTGGGGATGTTGAGGAAGTGCAAAGATGAAGCAGGCTGATAGTTGAAGCAGAGTTTTTGAATGGTATTGATATGTAATCATTATTTGTAATGAAGAATTGATATATTACCGTGATGATGTATGATTCATTTTTTGTATTTTGAATATAAAGTTGTAATGTTTTTTGTATGAATGGATCCGTTGCTTTGAATTTATATCAATTTATTTTCTGTTTATTCAGCTTTTGTTGCATTTGCAATTTTTTTTTTAAAATCCAAACGTCAATCACAACGGTGCGTAACAGTTGTGGTAGATTTTATTACAACGGTGCATAACTGTTGTAATAAAGTTTATTACAACGGTGGAAAAAAGTTGTAAAATATACATATTACAACGGTGTTGCAACAGTGCAAAAAAGTTGTAAATGATATTAGTCTATTACAACTTCTTAATACACGACGGTTTGTCCACCGTTGTAAAATATATATTACAACGGTGTTCCACCGTTGTAATAGGGTCATTTTGTTGTAGTGTCTATTTGTTTATGGCTACTTATGGGGACTATGGCATTTTATTTCTGTACTCTAATGGTTTTAGTACAATGTAGATAATTTTATTTGACGTAATTAGTTTTCAGTAGTTCAGACTGATTTTGTAACTGAATTTTGGACCATGATGTTTTCTTTTGGAAAATAAAGTTTTAAATTTCCACCGCTATTTTATGTCTGTCTTGTGATGTTTCTGTTTACCTATAACACTTCACGGAACTTAATGCATTACGTTAAAGACTGACATTCACGGACGTGGGGTGTCCCAAATAGGGTACATTTGTGTATCTAGACAGTGTTGTACATTTTCAACTCACTAGGACTTGTTGTTCTGACCCGCTCCTTATAATAACTCTCACGTTTATATCAGGGAAGACAAGTCTTAGCAGGTGTTCTGGTTTGGTTTTCTGGTCTCGTTCTCTCATGCTTGATATTGATGCGGCGACTTTCTTTTGAGGTAGTTGCCTAAGTTGATACTTGTTATCCTGTCATGTTTCCGCTGTGAGTTAGTTTTATTCTACCTTGATTATGATCACGATCATTATTTGCAGGTACCAAATTATACCCTCAATGCTTGGATGGGTTTTAGTTTTGTGTTCAAATTGAACCCATGGATTTAGATAATCGGAGGAATTAATAAATTAGGATTGGCTAAAGAACGTGTACAAATTTATTTTCTGTTTTCTTCGGTCTTTCTTAATCGACTTTAAATTATTTCAACGATGAAATAGTCATCAACCTATTTGTTTAAGATAGGTATAAAATGATTAAGAGTTAGGAGTATTTTGAGTTCAAGTATTCATCAATTCCCGACTTACCCCAAAGTGCGTTCAGAAACTATTTTTGAAGAGCATGAGGGAGACATACGGTGAATCCCATGGGTATGAGCTGGGTTACTAGACAAAAAGGTAGCTACAATTGAGATAGTTATGATTTCTTGTTTTTGGTTACGTTTGGGAGTTCTAATTAATGACCATTTCTTGGTTTTGAGACGGAAAATTCATATTAATGTGTCGTTATAGTTCGAAAATAAAGTTACGAAGTATATCCATTTGATATTTCGTTTTGTAATTCAAATATTCTTTTGTTATAACTATTCTTGTGAGTCCTTGGTCTTATATTCAGAGAGATTTTAGTTTTTTAAATTATTTTGAAAAAAAAAGGGCTTCTAATGTTTAAATTATAGTTTTCAAGAATTTAGTTTATAAATATAGATTTGTGAAAATAAATAAAATTTCTAGTCTATCCATGTGTCAGATTGTCTGGTATTTGTGTGATTTTAACAATAATCCATTTTGGTAAAGGAAGGAAATTGGAAATAATAACGTGTATGGCTCGGAATTTAAAAACTATTCCCGACCATTCCCTGTGATTTTTAGTATTCCTCTTATTGTTATTTCGGATGATTTATGGAAATGATCACAAATAACCTTTTTTGAGATTTAAAAATCTTGCAATTTAGATTATGGAAAGGTGGTTCAAGTCCGTAATGTGAACTGCAATATGAATTAATTAAAATAATAGATTTATAGTATAAGATCCTCAGTTTATAAATAAAATTGAATTTTGAAAAGTTTTCAGAAAATTTCTCTCAAATTAAACTAAGGAAATATTCTATTTAGCTTGGAATATTTGATTCCTTAAATCGTTCAATTTGTTTGTCAGCTAGTTAAGGGGAAAATCCATTTAACTATTTTTTGGACACCTAGCTAATTTTTTTAATTCGAGAATTCATTCATTGTGTGGTTGTAGCAAATTTCGTTGTAGGATTCTTTTGTCATCACAAATTCTCTCTTAGAAGATATAGTAATGTGGAAACCTTCAACAACACTAGCAATGTCTACAACACGAAATTGAGCATTATGCTACCTTGATATGACTAGTCGAAGGTTGTGGAAATGGTTTGAGCTCTAGCCATGGAGCAAGACATCTTTTTAGTTATAGGCAATGTTTTGGTGTTTCAATGTCGTTGTCTTTATGCTTTTCGCTTTCCAGCAATTGATTCTTGGCTTATTGGTAGTTCATGCTTGTAACTGTTAGCGTATTGTCTTTGAAATTCGCACAACGAATAGTGAGATTCTGTTTCTGGGAATGTTGATGTCATTTGTGTTTGTTTATCATAAATCTAATCTCATTTTCGTTATCTAACTCAGTTGCCTTAGAGCTAGAAGAATAGAATTCTATGGTAGATAAATTTTGATAAAGGACTGTCTTTACGTTGTTTCATCACGGGTATATTTATTGTTTGTCTCCTGTTCCTTTTTAAAGCTAAAGTTTATTTTTGAGTCTTGTATGTGGTTTCAATTTACATAGTTTTCTGCATAGCTGACTTCCTTCCACACCAACATGTGTAAATCGTTTAAGCTTCCTCAAAATATATTTTGAAACTTTTGCAAAGGTTGTGTTAAAAAAAAACATACTAATATTTAGTCCGATGGTTTAGATATGGTAAATTGCATATATTTAAACACCTGTTTTGTATAAAATACAGATGGTTTAGATATGGTAAAACACACGTTATCAAAATTTTTATTTTTAATACAAGGCCCCATATTGAACATAAAGCAGCATTAAAAAGAAATTTCAAAAATTTACATGAAATTTTAATGGAAAATTTCAATTTTATGGTTATAGGTAAAGTGTAAAGAAGATTTTGGATAATTTGTTTGTGCGTTTTATCGGTGCAATAGGGACAATGATGCATTGAAAACGTTAACAGTAACAAGGTAAAGACTGTTTTAGTTTTGGCAACATTGTTTCCATACCTTGTTGATGATGTGCATGTGATGTTAATTGATTAATTTTATATTCTAGAGCTTGTTTTAAGCCTCCTTTGTAGTCTATAGATGGAAATTTTTGGAACAGTCTAGAGAAATTGAGGTAAAATTTCACTATAAGAAGGGAATTGGAACACTTAATTGTAAGCGAAAAAAATGTTATATTTCTCCCCTTTGATTTTCTTTTTCCGACTTCAGAGAAATTAATAGGAAATGATTTAGATGCGTTAACATATTGGATGTTACGATTTGGATGCAAAATTGGTTGCTTCGCTCTTCTATTCGCTGTCGGTTGAGGGTTATGCATGAAAAAACCTTTTCAAAATTTTGCATTCATGTAGAACTACCAATAAATTTTAGGAAGTTTGCTCATGTATTCAAAATATTTACAAAATAAAATGCGTATATATAAGTGGATCTGATTTAGAATCATTATGCATACATATTTTGTGGTTGCATTTCATTAGGTACAATGTGCACATATGCACATTGATTGCAAAATTGGATGTGCATTAATTGGTTGCGCAGTCTAGAATAATTAGGCGCTAGCACTATGATTTTTTCACAGGTAAAATTTCGAGACAAAATTTCTGCTAAGGTGTGGGGAATGTAACAATCCAGAATTTTTGATAATAATTAATTTAGTTATTTAATTCGGTTTATAATAATGGAATTTTTGCAAATCATGGAATTTGACCACGAAACTTGCACCGCTGCATTCGTAATGGAACTCTAGCCAACTTTCATGTTAGGAACTTCTCGAATGGAGTCCGCATGAAAAAGATGCAGATGAAATACGAAAATGTACAAAAAATAAATAAATAGAATCTATAATAATAAATTACTCTTTATCACCTACCTTTACTAGGCCAAAACACCCCATAATGGTCGACTGGGGCGGTCGACCACTTGGTCATTTACAGCCCAGAGATGACTAGGACTGTGAGGGTAAATATATTATAAAACTTCATATCGATGGACATATCTTTATAAAATCAAATCTAATGTTTCAGGTCATTTCTACGCCTATAAATAAAGGGCTATACCCCCACTCTTTTGCTCATATTTTCTAGAGGCTGTAGGAAGCTATGCCAGTTCCAATTCTCCAATCTCTTGTAAAATTATAAATTGTAAATCTGTTCAAATCAAATAAACAATAATTAGAGGTACTGAATCCAAATTGGGCAAAAGGTTTGGTTCTACGAATAGGTAATCTATATTACTAAATTCCCTTCTTCTTTTTTCCTATTCTTCTTTCAGATCTACAAATCTAAATCTGTGTTTATTTATCTACTTTGTAAATAAATTATAGATCTGTAGGGTTAAGGAATTGTAAGCCTTAAAGCTATGCTCATATTCAGATTTGGATAGCTTTTAGGTGAGTGGGAAATATATTCATTATTTATAATAAATTATATAATTCATTGCATGGAATCTGAATTATACGCCTACAAGTTTATCAGATTTGTTTGTTTTTGTCAAATGTGAAATATTATGAATAAAATCTAGACATTGATTTGTAGGCTTCTTAGTTTACCATTCTTATATTGCATACAATTTATCTTAGATGGTTAAGGTTATCGTAGACACCCTAAAATTAGGTATCAGTCCCAAAATATTGTCAGATTTGAAGTGTTATTATTCTAGATTTATAGGATTTGGATGTAAACTTAGGATTTGTGCAGTTTTTGTTTTAAAATAAAAAAATAACTTGTTTTGATATTGTTTGGGGTTTTATTGGATTTGTAATTTTGTCCTTTTTCTCTTTTTGCATTAAAAGGCATTATTTGAAATCTACAAGAGACGTAAATAAACCAAATAAGAAGAGATGCGCAAATTCAACTACTATTGTACGTAGTTTACAACATCTACTCTAAAATATACTAATCCATCTCCTTATGTTTTGAAATATAACATATTTCTTATTTTAAATATTTTGGGAAAAATTTACAACAATTACAGTAGATAGTCTTTTTGTAAGTTTTTGAATCTTGAACAAGATTAAACATACAAGGGATGTTTTGGTCGTTAATTTAGACCGGAACATAAGTATTAATTAATAGTAAAATAAAAATAGTAGCTATGTTATCCATGCGCTTAAAATATAACCATAAACATTGCTTATCCATCCAAATCTACGTAAGTAATGCTATTATATTAAGTGAATTTTTGTTTGTTATTATGTGTTTGAATTTGAAGTATTTCCATTTCATGGGAGTGGAAAAATATATTTGTGATAGTTGTAGAAATAAACAAGGAAGTTATTGGTATAATAAAAAAGGTCAAAAATAGAATAACAATAATTGTTGCTATGTACGTTTTTGGGGAAGTTAATTGAATAATGAAATAAATGCCTAACTGGTTACAATTTAAGGTATGATAAGAATAAGTATTGTAACTCCAACTGGGGAAATAAATAAGTAATAAACTTGTATATATTCGAACAAGAATCAAATGGAATTAGATTAATATAGAAATGTTTAGGAGTTACAAATATTATTTTAAACTTTATATGGGACTGATATAAATGGCATTTAATAGGTTAATTTATGGCTTAGTAAATATGTCTAATCGGGTCATTAATGGCAGGTAAACTTAGTAGTAATAATAAATGGAACTAAAGAGGATTAATGGGTATTAATTGTCGTAGTAAGTGCTAACTATAATAAAGAAATGGATAATTAAATATGCTAGGGTAAAGTTGTTGATTTTCCTTATTTTGTTCTAGTTAATCTAAAATTGATAAAATTAGAAACAAGGATCGGACTTAGTAGGTTAGTGATGTGAGGCCAGTTCCTTTATTCGACAGAAGTTTGCACTTTTCGACAATCAGATATATGTACAACTGATGTGAGATATCATTAACTATAGGAACCCATGATGATATTTAACTGTGTAGTGAGGATTATTTCCTAAAATAAGGTAACTTCAAATGTTTAGGTATTAATGGGTTGTATGGCCTGCCTCCTATCCAGAAGAAGAAACCGAAAATAAAATAATTTATAATCATAGTCTACTTCGGGATTAGAGGTATTAAGTAGTGGGATTCACCTATAGGGTATTAAGCAATTTGATTCACCCTTCCCATAAGGGTAGAATCATTGTGTCCTCCCTTAAAAAGCAATTAAGTGATATAATAGCTCGCATCCCCATTAATAAGAAGTACTAAAGGCTATCTGAGTATGAGAATGGTATTCTCCATGATAGTCCGCTTCCACTAGGTGTTAAGTGATTGAGTTAGAGTCTGCTCTGGGAAAAGGTATTAAATGACCGCTACAGAAGCACCATAAGTCTGCCTATCCTATGGGAAGTATTAAGTGATTAGAAGTTTATCAAATAAGGTTTGTTAGATAGTAACACTTGGGTCCGCTAGGGGAAGGTCATAAATAATGGTTACTCATCTACCTATCCATAGGTATTAAGTGACTGCTTACTATCTCATACCTTATGTGGGACTTGGGTACATACATGAATGAGGGAAGCCTAAAATTAGTAGAACTTAGTAGCTAATGTCCTCTAATTTATATTTATGTAAGGTAAACCATCGAGTAAGGCAATAAGAGATCGATAGTATCCGCCTTGGGTCTTAAGTGATCGAAAGGATTTATCCTTATCTTATATTAATAGCAAGGTCATATGTAGCTATATAGAAATAACTTACCTCCTTATGTCATATTGAGTAATTGGTGAGACTGCCTCTTATTTTTTGGTAGTTGGTTGAATGGTGATTTAAAGTATTTATGCTTATGCTTAAAGGTTCTATCTCAGTATTCCGATATCATTATCATTGGGAAGTGCTACCTTGGGTATGGTAGTAAATCTCCATACGTAATCTTTACAAGGTTGGGTTAGAAATACTGGCCTTGTTAGACATATGTTTTGTGGAGACCAAACGGGGTACATTTTCGTATTATAGAAAGTGTTGTGTATTTTCAACTCACTAGGTTTTATTGTTCTGACCCCTTCCTTATAACAACTCTTAAACTTATCCTAGGGAAGACATGTCTTACCAAGTGTTCAAATTTGGTTTTCGGGTCTCATTCTCTCATGCCCGATGGGTCTCGTTCTCTCATGCCCGATGTTGTTGTGGGAACTTTCTTTTGAGGTAGTTGCCTAAGTCGATACTTGTTATCCTATCTTGTTTCCGTTGTGAGTTAGTTTTATTCTTCTCTTATTATGATCATGTTCATTTCTTGCAAGTACCGAATTTTACTTTTTATGCTTGAATGGGTTAGATTTTAGATTTTTATCAAACTTCGGGCACAGAAAATTGCGGGGGTTTTACAGCCGAAGGGAACTGTCCGCCTTGGTGGCAACGACGGCTATTGCTCCACACTCAGAGATACTCTACCTAATAAATACCTTTTTACAAAAGCTCACCTACTTTCTAACTAAGCTATCTCCATTTCCTCGGAGCCATATGGCAACACTACCGGCTTCACATTTTCACCGAGATAAACCCGGAAGTCAATCTCTCGCTAAGGTGGCATCCCTCTCACCTCCTTAAATACATAGAGATACTCACAAACAATGGGCACAAAATCAATATCATCAATAGAAGAATCTAGGAAATAAATAAAGCTCAACATGACTGACATCGTGGGGCGCAATAAATCTCAAGGGTCAACAAGTCATCAAATGAACCACCCTCTTCTCCCAGTCAAGGATAGCCGCGTACATAGCTAACCAATCCATCCCTAAGATCATACATATCCAAAGAATCCCATATGTATGCGTCACAACTATGTAATAAAATCTCCGCTAAATCCCCACAATATCCCTACTATAGCTCATAGGTCTCTTCAACCGCTACGGTATTCTAATTTAGCGCTGATGAATAATAGATCCGCTTTTAGCCTGGCAATTTTCCGCTGCATCCACTAAAACAAGGATTTTTAGCATTTGCTTTAGCTGTATTAATATATAGAGCTTGATTTGACTAGTTCTCTCCTTAAAAAATTCATTAAATTTGGTGTAAATGGCTATATTTAAGGCATGTGTGCCTAATATATGGTAAGAATCAATTATATTCATCAAATTTATCATGCATAACTATCATATTCCTTGATTATTTATATAAGATTAATTAATATAGCTTCTTGTGTGTGTGTGCATATATATATATATAATGTGAAAAAGATGATTAAATAATTCTCAAAATATTTAGTTTTACATCTAATGAACCATTTTACGCCTCCGCTATATCCCTGTTTTATCCCCACTACATCTTTTTGCATCTCCTCCGCTATAGAACCACCAAGCGTTTTAACTACACAATGTCACAATCAAACCCAACGCCTAAAATATAAATTTTGTAACCTCTACGAATGATAGATAAGTGCACTGAACCACCTACGAGGTTTGAGATTGCAATAGGACCGGTAACAAGTGAGATATCTAAGTGCAAACATTCAACTAAAGAGCTAGAAATAAATGAATGAGAAGCTCCAGAATAAAAAAGAGTGCATTAGAAAAGTTGGAAATAGAGATCAAACCTTATGCAGTTACTTTCCTACCTCTATCCAAACCACTACTAGTCGGAGTTCACTCCAACACGTAAACCTGTGTTGCTGATGCACCAGTTCCTTGTCCAACTTTTTATGGACATGCCTTACTAAAATGCCCTAGCTACACATAATTGAAGCACGAGCCTTTCATCATCGACTTCTTTTAATCCCTTATGAAATGCCCTATCATCCCAAAACCATAACTCTTGATCTGCCCTTTTTGAGAACTACCGACTGTCTTCTTTTTTCCCTTCTTATTTTCCATCATTTCTTCTTAAGACCAGAAAATTTAAAGCTTCACTCTTTACATACTTAACCTCTTCCTTTTTATCCTTGTGCATCAAAGCCGCCTGTACTAAAGCCTAAAAAATAGACCCCATCGTAATATGAGTCATCGCCAAGCCTTGGAGGTTGATTAACCCTCTTGCAATTATAACGGCTTTCTTGCTAGCTATGGTAACCTTGTCTATCCTGAACCACGATAACTCATTAAACTGGTTGATGTACTCATTGATCGAAAAATCTCATTGCCTTAAATTGAGAAACCGCTCCAATTCATACCCTGTTTTTATTATGATAGAACTTCCTCTCGAATCTAACTGGGAATCTAGCCCAATCTACATGCCTCCCTTCAGCCTCCATAATCTATCACCAAAATGGAGTCTCCTCCTTATGCTCTCAAGTAGCTAGTCGGACGCTGTGTATCCTCAAGATCCAATATTCGAAAATTTGCTTCGTATTTCTGAGCTATGTACGAGCCTCCACAAATATCATTGATCCCGTGAAAGACTTGCCACCCAAATTCGGGAAATCCTTACAAGGCTTAGAAAAATCAACGGCTGCTAGTGGATTAGGATGAACCACTACAACAAGTACTGGAGCATGCACTTGATCTTCCCCTTTGGCTGATGTCATAGCCTCTAAATATCTATGAAATCAACTAGGAATTGGGACACCATCAGGAAGGCTTTGGAGGGGGAGGGGGCTGACGTGCAGCATAAAAGAGAAACAATAAAGGTTTTTTAATTTGAGAGAATCAAAGAATGGTTGTAACTAACTTGAGGGGGTTTTCTTTTATTTTCAAAATAACTTTTGGTTTCTTAAAATATGTTCCCTTTTAAATAGTTTTTTCTTCTTAAACAAAATTTTTGTGGTCTTGTAACCTTAGGCTCTGATACCAAATGAAACACCCTACGCCCCTTAACATTACCCAAAGAAGGATCATGCTAAGTAATATGAATCGTTATAGGTATAAAGATAGAAATACATCACATAAACTAAGATCCATATGACATAAATATAATTAAACACAGCGGAAGAAGAAGAAAATTTAAAAGTAGTGACGTAACCTTTTATTTCAGAAAAACCAACTGTCACAAAGCACCATGTTTTATGAAGACAAAATATTGTTCAGGAATAATATAGGAGTACATAAATAATGTCCCTCAAATAGTAAATAAATACAATAAAACTATGGAAAAGAGAAAATAAAAAAGAGCAATACATCAGCTATAAAGAAAATCATCCAAAGGAAAATCAACTGAATAACCCGAACTAAGCACTTCCTTTCTATGAGCATTAGGGGATGGAGAAAATAAAAAGGAAAGAAGGAAGGAAAATGGGTTAGACAAAAAGTCTGGTGAGCTGTTAATATTACTTGCATGAATGATTAAATAAGAGAAACAGATAAAATAATAGTTCTAGTGTCATATAGGTTAAGTGTTTGTGCACATCTAAAGTGAACATATATGATGACATAAAAGGTTACGTATAGGTTTGACTATTCTCATTCACTTTTGACTGTTTTTACTTCTAGCAATTTCAGAACATAAAAGTTAGGAAGATTTTCCTTATACAACCCAACGATCTGCGGTCAGTACCATAGAGTGATAACTAGTGCCTACTGTGGGACTTGGGATTATTTGTCCCGCCCTATCAGCAAAAGACATACTGTTAATCACAGGTGTTATAGTGCCTTATTTTCCTTTGTCGCTTCAATGCATGCAAATTGGCTCGTCGAAGTGCGTCCGTAGCCACCTCAAATTTGGACCATCGTAATACCTAGCACAAAATGGTGCGTTCTCTTGCCTTCTAGTGCGACCGTATATGACAAAAGGGTATGTTGTCAGGTATGGATCCCCAACAAATTAACACCCAGCCCAAATTCCTGTGATTTGGCCCCTGAGATGATATCAATGAATGCCACGACGACTATTGAATAATATTTATTATTATCGTTGAATGCATGTTTTAATTGCCCCATTGAATATCAACGAATGCCAATACCACCATAGAATAATATTTATTATTATCATTGAACGCCTATTTTAATAGTCCCCATAGAATATCAATGAACGCCAAATGCCACCATAGAATAATATCCATTATTATCGTTGAACGCCTATTATAATCACAAGGCCATCAAAGTTAAAAGTTGTAAAAGACAGAGGGTCATCTGTTTCTTTAATGGATAATGGGAAACGAAAATCTGAAAATTGTATTTACCGAGAAAATCAAATTAAAAAGGACAAAAATACGACTCATACATATGACTGAATATGAGTCTAGAATGGATACATATGGACACTAGAACCACTTTCTTTTAAGAAGGCCTACTAGAAGGGGACCCACGAAGTGAGAAAGGGCTTTTTGAAATTTTATTTTTTTCCTAAAATTGTTGGACATGATACAAATGTCTACAAACATTTGAGGAACATAACTAAGAAGCAAGTAAGGAAAAGACGGCTATAATAGTATTCCCTGAAGAAGGTCGCGACAATTGAAGAGGAGCAACCACTAGTCACACAGGAAAGGAGTAGGACTTACTATTGTGCTGGAATTATCATTAACCATATACGGGATTCGATAATATCCCTGGGCATGCTCTAAGAAGGTGATAAACCATCAACTTTACATTTGCTGTAATCAACTTGTAATAAATAGCCAAGACGTTTACTTGTATACGTGATCCAGCAGATTCCCCAGGCAAGTTGTAGTATGGTGATGACCTTTGGGTATTGTTGTAATGGAACTTATGTTTTTTTACTTTAATAAATTATTTGGAAAGTATAGTTGATGCTCGTTGGGTATGGACTAAAAATCAAATTTTAAACATTAACTATTTACTGGATTATCGTATGTGATTGATGCAAGGTAGAGGCTAAAAACTTCTTGCCAAGAGTTGGCTAGGTTTCCTACTCAGGATTGTCAAGTACGACTAGTTGGTTGCAAGGATTGAGAAAATTAGGGCACAAAACCGTTATACTAGGATAGGCGAGTGTGATTGATACTTGGCAAGATACCTTGGGCTAAGGAAATTCAAATATGGCTGCAGATGCTTAGCAAGAACTCAGTGAGGTTATAGGTTGAGCATGGGTATTACTCAGTATGAGCCTAGCAAGGCTATAAGCTATTAAGTACAACAATACTTGGCAAGGGCCTGCAAGACTAGGATAGCTGAGTGTGATGATGCTCGACTTAGGTGGAAAATAACTGCTGGGTTACTCATCAAGGGCCCAGAGGGGCCAGCGATCGACCCTATGAGGTATGAAATATCAACGATTGACACAGAGAGGTCATAGATATCAACAATGCCCTTGAGAGGTCACTAACATTATTGCGATACATCCGTTATACATATGAAAAATCTGGTGAGATCGTGGATTAAACTGTCGGGTCATAACAATCGTGGAACTCATGAACAATCCAAGGAGATTACAGACAATGAACTTATGAGAACATTAACCTTCCTTTTTATTAGATTGTTAAAGATGGACTCAAGTACTCACTCTTCATAGCTAATGATGCGACAGCTCGAAAATATGGATGGACCATTCCAGAGTCAGTATGGACATTGGTAGCACCAAAATAATCTAGAAAAAGCCAAAAGATATAGCTCAGTTTAGGTGATGTTGAAAGCAAAAAGGGAACCCTTTCTGAGAAGACCGGAGCGTATATGCCTAGGATCACAAACCTTCAAGTACTTAAAGAAGAGCTAAATGCACCCTTTGGTTCTCCTGAAGGAAGCATTCTGGTAGCTTGAATACGTGTAAGACGTCAATTGCACAATAAGGAACACTATCTAAGGGGAAGTAATACTTTAAGCAGCCTCAAAATCCTAAAGCTCATGCAAGCCTATTCCTCTCAAATAGCCAAGTTTATTATTCGAAGAATTACTTCCGTAGATTATGAAGGAATCCCAATGGATACTTATTTTCAGACATTCAGTAAGGCAAACTGTTGTTTCAAACGATATCAAAATACAAGCTATTCGTCGTCGGAAGCACTTTCATTAGACCTTTACATTAGCCTCCACGGAAGCATCAAGCCAAAGCCTACGAGGCAGATGGAAGGTCAGCCTGCGCATATAAATATGACCCTAAAGGTCTAGAATCAAGATAATTTTTTGCATTCACTCATTTGTACAAGAAAATTATGAGTTGTACACCATAATCTCGTGATTGATTCGGGAAAAAGTTGACTTTAGATACAAAAGTCCTTAAAATGGTCATTCTTATAAAGAGACTTTCTTTCATCGGTAAGGTAAATATATATTTATTTTTGAATTATTATATTATTTTGTCCTGTAACTTTGCAGGTTCAATATCGAGAGCTCTAAAAGGGACTAATTTTGTAAGAACGTCTTCTGAAAGCCTTTTAGGGTCAATGTCAATAAAATATGCTGAGTATGGTCACTTTGAGGATCACACTCAAGAGTCTCTTAACTTAAAACTTATCGAAGGTTTCCCAAGATGTCCGAAACCAAATACAATTTCTAATTTCCTTTAAAGTATAACAAGACCTCTGAGATCCTTCCCAACACCTTTTAAGTAAGGATAGCCTACGTGGATATCTGTTAAGGAAACTTAATAATTTCAACGTACAATGACTGGAAATATTTAACCAGAACCACATAGGAAGAAACGATAGTAATCAACATACATAAGAGAAAAGTCTCTTCTGAAAGGGATTTTGAGTCTCAACCTACATGCATCTAACTATCATATTTTGTTCCAATAGGAATCTATCTTCAGGAAATAACGGAGGTATGTTAACGGAATCATTGTAGTTGAATGACAGTACGACCTAAGTTACACTTTACTCAAGTAAAGGACTCTCCAAGGGCCATATCAGTTTGAGGTGTTGATGAAATTTTGGCTATTTTTTTGCCATTATCAGGAGGGGTTGAATCATAGGAACCCTTTAACCTGCTTACCTTTAAGTAAACTAAAATGGATTATAACTCTAGGAAAGTGGTTTCTGGATCAATGAAGGATCCCTATGATTCTTAGAGGGTAACTTATAATCTGGAAAGTGTGACTTATGGATCACAAAAAGATTATCAATGTTTACAATTATCAAACAAAGGGAAAAGTCTAGATTCCCTTTCATCTCAATGACAAAACCATTATGGTAAAGCACTGATACCTTCCCAAAATATATCTTATCATAAGATAAGATCCTTACCTCCTTCTCTTCAATGACAATATGGTAAGAACAAAAGGCTAATCAGGTCTATGCAAGGCACTTTCAAATCTCATGTGATGGAGTCAACTTATATCTATCCGAAATTTATCTAGGAACAAATATTAAGGAAGACGGGTTTAAAAATAATTAATCAAAGGAAAATTGAAGCTTATGATCAAGAAAATAGGAGTATAGACCAATTTCACGTTGGATATACATCCTTCTTTACCATTGAACAAAGTTTGGAATGAGACTACAACTTATTCTCTTTTTTTGAAAGGCAATACAGTTAGAAATCAAGGATTTATCAAAAGAGATTTTATTGAATAGTTTGTAATGATACAGAACTTTTTGTAATTCATTGTCTGAACTGAACAATTAACGTCCCTTTATATACATAGGGAAACGTTTTATAAAATACAATGGGCCTTGGGCTAAGGCAAAAATAAAACAAGCCCAATGAAAAGATAAAACATGATATATATCTTTGTGAACAACGGAGCCGACATTATATTTCTTTTGCCCCCCTCAAACATAACCCTAGGGTTATGGTTGCTCTCGAGAAACTAGAAAAATGGCGGCTCCATCGGCTCCACAAGACAAAATTGATGAAGAATAGTGATGCAGACGACTGATTGATGAAGGATACTCTCTTTTCAGGCCTCCACGACAGGTAAATCGTGCTATTCTCAAGTTAACTACTTGAGAGAGCTCGATCTACTGAGAGAGGTTAAATTGGACGAGGAACACTTGTGTTCTTATGAAGTCCTAGCTGAGTGGAGTAGATCTGACAACAATCGGTCACGGAACTTCAGTAATTTGGAGTAAATCAGGATTCTGGGATGAAAACGATTCTCCTTGATCTTTCAGCTTCATTGGCAACATCAACGTTTAATTCCACTTTAAGCCTGTGAAAATTTGGCCTTGACAAAGGTTTTGTGAGGACGTCAGCTTTTTGGTCTGAGGAAGGTATATAACCGATCTTCAATTTCCCTTTAACAACTTGCTCTCTGATAAGTATAGATCTAATTCTATATGTTTGGTTTTAGAATGTAACACTGGGTTAGAGGATAAGGATATAGCACTAATATTATCACACCATATAGTGGGTTTCTTGGTTGATTTGATTTGTAACTCACTTAATAGTGACTCTATCCACATAACTTCAGCTGTACAACTAGCAACGCTTCTAAATTCTGCCTCAGTACTTGATCTGGAAACTGTACTTTGTTTTTTAGCACACCAGGATACAGGATTTTTACCTAGAAAAATCACTACAACAAAATGACCCTATTACAACGGTGGAACACCGTTGTAATAAGTTTTTACAACGGTGGGCAAACCGTCGTGTCTTAAGAAGTTGTAATAGCCTAATATCTTTTACAACTTTTCTGCACTGTTGCAAAACCGTTGTAATATGTATATTTTACAACTTTTTTCCACCGTTGAAATAAACTTTATTACAACATTTATGCACCGTTGTGATTGATATTTGGGTTTTAAAAAAAATAAATTTTGCAAATGCAACAAAAGCTGAATAAATAGAAAACAAATTGATATAAATTCAAAGCAACAGATCCATTCATACAAAAAACATTACAACTTTATATTCAAAATGCAAAAAATGAATCATACATCATCACGTTAATATATCAATTCTTCATTACAAATAATGATTACAAATTAGTACCATCCAAAAACTTTGCTTCAACTATCAGCTTGCTTCATCTTTGCACTTCCTCAACTTCCCCACCAACACAAGACACCACCTGCACAATCACAAAACATGCATATATATAAACATAACCTTAAGCTTGTTGTAAACATAAAATGGTGGATATCTACTTTTCTTCCAAGTTGGATGAGGAGTTGAAACTATGTAAAATGCAATGCATGTATTTTTGTAGTAATTTAAGAGTATATAAGAGTTTTACTGGTTTAAGAAATACGTAATGACCATGAACTGCTTCGCTCTTTTAATGTGTTTAAGTTAATTAAGGTAATGAAAGATGATAGTAAGGATTAAGCCAAAAAGGCTGTTAAAGAATTTTGTTTTAACTGTATATATTTACTGAAGCAAATGAAATGAGATTTAAAGCATGGTATGTTTAGACAGTCATGAGAAATGTATCATTAGTGAAATTCTTAGTTTCAATCACTAACTTAAAAGTTTGGATTGGAATAGCTAAACGTATGTACTGGAAATGAATCATTCTTCTTACGTTAAAAGGGAGTTTTCATGAGGTTGTTTTCATTGCTAATAAACTGGAATTGAGTACAGATGTATGTTAAAAATGAGTTTGCATGAGTTTGATTTTATTGCTAATAATCTGAGACTGAATACAACCGTGAATATAAAATAAAGTTAAGAGATATTATATAAAAGACATGAGTATGTGAAGCTGCGTTGATGTGATAGCATTTAGCTGTCATGATAAGGTGTATGGATGTAGATAAATTCATATATAAATGAACGTATTTGGCAGTATGGCCATAGAATTGGACACAATTGTATATTTAAACCGGTGAGGTAATTATTTGGTACCAGTTACGAGCTTACAATACAAATATGATTACAATAGTCAAACTAGTTCCGTATTTGCACACAACTGCAAAAATAAGCAGCACGGTGTTTATTCTAATCAATACAACAATAAATTGAGCAAACAAAAGTAATGGGTATAAAGAAGTAGAACTAACCAGACAGAAGAATTGCTATGCTGCTTTAGCTGTTGAAGTACATCAATCTCGATCATAGCATCCTCACGATACTTATCTACAGCTCGAACAATTTTTACGGCTACCATTTCTTTACCTTCCCTGTCCCAACTCCCAACACTCCAATACTTGACCAAACGTGCCTTCTCCTATCTTATATATGAGAAGCGCAACAACTGAAAAAACAAAATAAAACTTATCATGTCTTCAAAACTTAAATAGTAAAAGAAACAAAATGACAAACAATAGCAATCCTCATTTACTCGTAGCCACCCTTTCATGGAACCAGTATAACAACAACCTACTTTTTCTGTATAAGGAAAACATCTAAAAACTTATTGAACGACATCGGATTGATCCTCCTAGACTCGCTGCATCATCTTTCTTCTGTTGAGCATAGTTTAACAAGTTTTTATAATCAACACTACTCTTATCTCCAAATTATTAAAGACCCTTAACAGTATACCTTAACCAATTTTATTATTACTTGAAAAAAAAACGAACTACAAAGATTAAGTCATATGACTCCTTTCAGTGCAGTACAAGAGACCCCAACAAAGACAGCGTCGAAAAATTGAAAATGCACAGCCAACTCATCGACTACTCAAAAATTCAATGTCTAAAAAAAAATTTGGGTTGATAAAGCACAAGTGCATAAATCAGACTCACGCTAATGTTTAAGCAATTCAGGCCAGGTCAACATGTAGTTAGCAAAAGCAACTTATGGCAAACATCACAAGTGCAGTAGGCAAGCATGCACGACATAAAGCAAAGAAAAAGTAGGAACTGTGCACCTGAATATCAGACCAAGGCTCACCAATAACATTCAAATAATAAAATGATCAAAGTTTTAATATAATCTGTACAAATTAGACGCTCTCAGGACTAAACAATCCTTGTGTATGCAAGGGACAAAGAGTAATGGCCGAAACATACCCTTTAACGTGAATCCTCTACAGCAGACCCAAAGTAGCACTAACATTTATCATAATTTCTAATTATAGGTTGAGCGGGTTATCTAATACCAAAAGTTCTCACCCTTCATTTTAATTAAAAGAAGTAAAAGAAGTAAAGAAAATAGAATAGGAAAAAGTGATAGAAGCAAAATGAATTACCAGCGTTGACGACCGAGAAGCAAGAAGAGCGAGCAAGAGTTCACGGTGACTGAGCTCCATTGGGTGAAGTTGTGGCACTGGTCTGAGCTGTGCGTTGTCCGATGGCAGCTCTGGCGATTTGGTTGACTGACTATGGGAAGGAGGAGATGGCAGCGCGATTGCTGAAAGGTGAAGCGGAGCAATCGGTTGAAGGAGCGGCTTCCGATGAGGAGGGAGGTCGGCTATTGGTTCAGGTGGCGACGGTGGAAGAAAGCGAACGGGTAGTGCAGCAGAGGGATGACGGCGATGGCCATTTCAGTGGCCATTCATTTCGAAATTTTTGGAGGATTTAATTTTGGGGAAAAAATGCTGAAATCTCATGGGAACAAACGTGCCTTCTCCTAGACTCGCTGCTCTCGCCCTCGAGTTCGTCTCCATCACGAATCCGACTACAAATCTGATGCGAGGCATCGGATTGATCGCTTTTCCCTCAATTTCCAGTCGCTAGGGCTTCGGCCATTATTGTTGCCTTTTATTTTGAACGAGATAAATGAAAATGACGGCTCGTTTCTCCTTTCTTACATTAACACGGCTAGGGTTATTTTCCTGCCAATTGACAGCTTTGGCCCTAGGGTTTTATTGGGCTTTATAACCCTTAAGCCATTTTATAATACTTAAATCAATATTTACAACACTTGGACGAATTTTAATGTCGCACACACACACAATATATAAATTAGCATGTATATTTGTTCACAATTTAAAAAATGTACAATTTTTATATATTCAATATGTACATAAATAAATGATTTATTTATTTATTCATTTATCCACCCTAAATATATATATATATACATATATATATATATATATTTTTAATTGAGATCAATATTTTTTTTTTGAAAATTGAGATCAATATTATAAATTAACTATTAAATATAATCTTAGTTATTAATCTCTTCTTCTTAATTATTAATCTCTACTTCTTAATTATTAATAGCAATCATTGATTATTCATGATTAGCATTAATTATTATATTTTAATTATTAGTATTGAACAGTGAATTATTATTTTATAATTTTTAATTAGTATTTGATTAATTATTATTTATTGAAAATTATTATCAATCATTAATTACTAGTATTTAACAGTGAATTATTTGTAAATTATTAATTAATTAATTAATATTTATTTGTTTACTTATTATCGATTATTAATTATTACTTACTAATTAGTTATTAATTAAATGTTAATTATTAATTAGGATTATTTCATATTTTAAATTAATTATTAATTAGGATTATTTCATATTAACAATAGTTATTATTTAACTTTTACTTATTTCTACTTAGTTATAATCGAGTAATAACTATTAAAAGCTTATAATGTATATGTCACCTAAATATTAATTAATAAGCAGTTAACATTAACTATTAAACATTAATTACCACTTATTAACTATTAATTATTTAATAAATATTATTGATTCCTAAGTTTATTATTAATTATTAATTATTATTAAATATTAATATAATTAGTTATTAAATATAGATATTATAAACATGAAGTTTGTAATGGGCATCTATTACAACTAACAAAACAAAAAGTTGTTAAAAATACGTTTATTACAACTTTAGGGAATACCACCATTGTAAAAAACCATTTATTACAACGGTGCTTTTACCACCGTTGTAAAAAACCATTTATTACAACGGTGTCTTTACCACCGTTGTAAAAAATCATTTATTACAACGATGCTTTTACCACCGTTGTAAAAAACCATTTATTACAACAGTGCTTTTACCACCGTTGTAAAATTAAAGTTGTAATAGGGTCATTTTGTTGTAGTGAATGCAATAACCTGAAGTGGATTTTCTGTCATCATAGTCTGTTCCCCAGTCAGCATCAGCATAAGCATTAATATTCAATGTGTTGCTAGTTTTAAGAATTAAACCATGCTCACTAGTTCCCTTGAGATATCTTAATATCCTTTTAACTGCCTTCCAGTGACTATCCAAAGGATTTTGCATATATTGGCTAACCTTGTTGACACTGAATGCAATATCTGGTCTGGTTATAGTCGCATATTGAAGTGCTCCAACAATACTTCTAAAAAATCTTCCATCCTGAAATGATTCTCCTTTATGTTTGGATAGTTGTATATTTGTGGTCATAGGAGTTGGTAGAGGATTTGCCTTGTGCATTTGAGCCCTGTGAAGAATTTCTGAAATATATTTTCTTTGACTAAGATGTATTTCAGAATTTGATATTCTTTTGACTTCAACCCCCAAAAAATAGTTTAAATCACCCAAATTTTTGATTGAGAACTCTGAATTTAGCATATTTGTGACAGCTTTGATTTCATTATTGTTGCTGCCTGTAATAATAAAGTCATCAACATAGATAAGTATATATGTTGTGTCAGAATCAGTAATTTTGATAAAAATTGAATTATCAGATCTGGATGATCTGTATCCATGATTGACAAGGGTTGTTTTTAGTTTATCAAACCAAACCCTAGGAGCTTGCTTCAAACCATAAATTGCCTTGTTGAGTTTGCACACCAAGTTCTTTGTTGATTGTTGAATAAATCCCTGAGGTTGCTCCATGTAGACCTCTTCCTGTAAATCACCATTAAGAAATGCATTGTTAACATCTAATTGTTTGATGCTCCAATTTTTATACAAAGCAATTGTCAAGATTATTCTGATTGATGTGGGTTTCACAACAGGTGAAAAAGTTTCTGAAAAATCAAAACCATACTGTTGTGAATATCCTTTAGCAACCAGTCTTGCTTTGTACTTAGAAATTGAACCATCAACATTTCTTTTTAACTTAAAAACCCATTTACAACCAATGATATTCCTGTGTTCTGGTTTTCCAACCAGTTTCCATGTTCCTTTATTAATTAAGGCGCTGTATTCGTCATTCATAGCTGATCTCCAATTTTCATTTTGAGCTGCTTCGAAATATGATGATGGCTCTTCAGGAGTAGTTGTAGCATTAAAAATTTTGGGTTTGAAAATTCCACATTTTGCTCTAGTAAGCATTGGATGCTGATTTGCAGCTTCATTGACCGCAGTAGCTTGATTGTTATTATTTTCACTGCTACTTCCTGTATGACTATCATGTAAATCACTGATACTTTGTCTTCCTTGTTGAGCATTGTCTTCAATCTGATAACTGGAGGATAATTGCTCTTGACCTGGCCTGTTTGAAGGCATGGTGAGTTGAGGACTAGTATTACTGCTTTGTTCTTGACCTGGCCCTCTTGATGTCACAGTGTGTTGAGAGTTTCCATTGATATCAAGTTTATCAACATGAATTGGCACTAGCACTTCAGTCTCATCAGGTATATCAATCATTACCAGTCTAGTACTTGTATCTTTCTCTGAAATATTTTCAATATTTTTGCTAAAGGGATATACATGTTCATTAAATCTTACATGCCTAGAAATGTAAATTTTTCCTTTATTATCTAGACACTTATACCCTTTTTGTTTATTACAATATCCCAGAAAAGTACAAGATGTAGATCTATAATCTAACTTATGATTATTATAAGGTCTTATAAAAGGAAAACATTGACATCCAAACACCTTTAAATGTTTGTAATCTGGCTTGATATTGGTTAGAATTTCTTGAGGACATTTGAATTTTAACACCTTAGTTGGCATTAAATTGATCAAATGTACTGCTGTATAAAATGCATCTGCCCAATATTTAAAAGGCATAGATGCTTGGGCCAACAATGTCAAACCAGTTTCAACAATATGCCTATGTTTTCTTTCAATTAATCCATTTTTTTTTGAAGTGTAGGGACATGTAGTTCTGTGGTTAATACCCTTTTTGTCAAAAAATGATTTTAAGGGTAAAAATTCTCTTCCCCCATCAGTTTGAAAAGTATGAACTTTATTTCCAGTGATATTCTCAACCTTGTTAATGAACTGTATCACTACATTACTGGTTTCAGATTTAGATTTTAGCATGTAAATCCATACAAACCTGGAATAGGCATCAATAAATGATATATAGTATTTGTGACCATAGCAAGAACTAATATGTGCAGGACCCCATAAATCTGTAGCAATCAATTCAAGTGGTCTAGAATAAACAGTGTGTGAGTCTGGAAATGCAAGTTTATGACTCTTTCCCAATTGACAAGCTGAACACATGTATGATTTAGGAAATTGATAAGCAGAAAAATTGTTATTCATCATAACATGTTTAGTGATTTTTACACTAGGATGGCCAAGTTTATAATGCCACAAATCAAAGTCCTTAGTGCAATTAGAATCATTAGTAACAGATAGAATACAATTGTCAATTTTGTGTACAGAATTATTTGAACTAATATCAAATCTGTACAATCCATTACTCTCTTTACCCTGCAATAAAATTTTATGTGTCAGTATGTCCTTGACAATGCATCAATTAGGATAAAATTCAAAATAAACCTTGTTATCCTTAGCAAATTGGGAAACACTCATCAATTTTTTTTTAATAGTTGGAACTCTCAATAAATTTTTTAAAAATAAATTTTTTGTTCCATCTAAACTTGCATTTCCAGTGTGTGTAATTAATGCAGTTTTACCATTACCAACAGTGAGATTTTGGGTACCTTTATACTCCTTGTTCCCCAAATTGAGATTGTTCAGATTGTTAGTAACATGGTTTGTAGCACCTGAGCCTGGAAACCAACAATCATCTGACACATCATCATTAGAGGTAGAATCTGTATTGTGAATTTCAGCCTGTGCTTTACTGCCTTCATTAGAATTCACTAAATTTGCTGAAGCATTGTTATTTTGATGTGAGGGAGTGTAGTTAGTATTGAATCTGAAATAGCACTTGCTAGCACTATGCCCCACTTTATCACAAATTTGACATCTTATTCTATTATTGTTGTTGTTATTGTTACTTCTACCACCTCTTCTTCCTCTTCCAGACCAGCCCCCTCTTTGATTGTTGAATTGATTTCTTGAATTATTTCCTTTGTCCTGATTTTTTCCTCTGCCATATGTTGTATAATTGACAGACAAATCAGCATTAACAGTTTTCTTGTGTTCAATTCTTCCTTCATGTGATAGTAAAGTAGAATATACATATTGAAGTGAAGGGGTTGGATCCATGGATAGGATTATAACAGTGACTTCTTCATATTCATCCTCTAAACCACTAACAATAGCAATAACTTGTTCAGATTCAGGTATTCTTTGACCTGCTGAGTTCAGTTGATCACAAATGTTTTTTACTTTTAACAAGTATTCATTCATTGATGATTCTCCCTTCCTTATACTATGCAACTGCCTTCTATAATGCATCACTCTGGCTGATGATTGATTTGAAAAATTTCTTGCAATGGTTTCCCAAACTTCTTGAGCAGTTTTAACCCCAATCAATTGAGGTAAGATAGTTGGACCAATAGGTGACATCAACCATGCACATACTAATCCATCTTGTCTTTGATGCATCATATATTCAGGATTACTTATGAGTTTATCTTCACTATCTCTAATGAATTTTGGGGGAACAATTTTTGTTCCAAGAATACAATCATCAAGTCCATATGCTTTAACTGCTGTTTCTACCTGTAATTTCCACAACAGGTAATTTGATTCATCAAGATGCGTTGAAATCAATTGACTCTGAGGCTTAATGATGGATTTCATTAAATCTTGGAGAGGATCTGATTGTGGTGGTGGATTTGGAGGCCTATTGCTGGAACCTTGTACACTAGATTCATTTCCAGAATTTGCCATGATGAAGGAAATGCACAAAGATGCAAGAATTTTGATAATTCAGAGTAAATCAGAGGTAAGATTTTGTTTCCTGAAGCTTTGAATTAGAACTGATTTCTGGAATGCACAATATTGATGAATGTGCAACTTAGATTGTCAAAATGAAGAAAGAATACCTTCACAAATCTGATAGAACAGATATATGACTCTGATTGACAATCTATGATGGTACTGAGACAATATTGTTGACTTCTTGATCTGTTTTGATCAATTTCAGGAGATTTCTTTCCTCTGATCAACCTTGTTATGATCAAGAAAGCAGTCACAGATGGCAGACGAGGCTTCTTGATTAGAATAAGGCTATAACCCTCAAGGGAGAAGCGAAAGCTTTGATGAGGGGTGATCCAAATGATGAAATCACTCTGATGGATCCCTAATTGATCAACACTTCTGATGATCAATCGCTGTAATGAGCACCTGTTGCTCTGATACCAAGTTAGAAATCAAGGATTTATCAAAAGAGATTTTATTGAATAGTTTGTAATGATACAGAACTTTTTGTAATTCATTGTCTGAACTGAACAATTAACGTCCCTTTATATACATAGGGAAACGTTTTATAAAATACAATGGGCCTTGGGCTAAGGCAAAAATAAAACAAGCCCAATGAAAAGATAAAACATGATATATATCTTTGTGAACAACGGAGCCGACATTATATTTCTTTTAATACAAACTTTATTAACACTATTGAAAATTACAACAACAATGACTGTACAACTATCTACGCAACACTAACTCATTCTACCTGAACAGCTTTGAGAAAAAAACAATAAAATGGACAATAAGCATAAAAAAACTCAAAACTGATCCATACATCGCAATACGACAGCAACAAGCTTCAACCAAGAACCCGCACCAAACTCCTCAATGACGACAGCAAGAATACATCACTCCAGTAACATACTCAAACGAAGCATCTATCCTGAATTCAACTTCTTCACAATTCTGCTATGAATAAAATCAAATTGATCATTAGAAGACTTGTTCAAATTATTGAATACCCTTCTATTCCTTTCCATCCAAATTTCATAAACAAAAACCTTCAGCATCTTCAACAAAAGCAAACTTCTCCTTGTCTTCGACTTTGTAGCTTTAAACAGTAGAAACCACTCATCTCTACTATTGGCAAACGATGTTTGGTAATTACCATTAGCCAATAGTCTTCTCTAGATTTCATGAACATACAGACACTCAAAAAACAAATGGGTGTTACACTCTACATCCATGTTGCATAGAACACAGGTATTATTAGAAATTATACCCATTCTGAAGAGCTTATCTTTAGTATATAATGAATTCGACGTAACTTTCCACAATAAGAAATTACACTTAGCTGAACTCATAATATTCCAGATTCTTTTATACCAGGGAAAAACAGACCTCTCTCCATTAAGCAAATCATAAACATAGTTTATTGAATGCTCCTTTCCTAACCAAGCCACATGTAGAATACCAGAAAGTTTAAATGATCTGGAAATTTGTAACCAAAGTTCATGTAACACAGTTGAACTACAATGTGGAAGGATCAATTCACCATCATGAATAAAATCCTCAACCAATGCACACTCTGATATACCACTATTTCTACGCAAATTATAATCCATAATATTACTCAGAATTAACCCTGAACCAGCCCATGGAGAATGCCAAAATGATAAACCAGAAATCTTACTTACATTGCATTGAATAAATGGAAGAAAAAGTCTTCTCAGATTTAGTATTTGTCTCCAACCCCAGCTACAACTTTGCGGAATCTCCATAGTCCAAAAGTATTTCCTTCCAAATTTTTTTTTTCACATACTTAGACCAGAGACAATTCCCATCAGAAAGTAATTTGTTTATATACATAGACACAGCAGCCTTATTCCATTGTAATGGATTTATAATTCCAAGTCCTCCATTCTTCTTTCTAACACAAAATTTTGCAAATGATATAGGTATAATCTTCTTAGCAAACGGATCCCCATGCCATAGAAATTTATTCATGGCACTAATAACCATGTTAATAAGCTTAACAGGAAGTAGATAGTGTCTCATGTAATATGTAGTCATTGATGAGATGATGGATTGAATGACTATTAACCTCCCTGCTTGAGATAATTTGGTTGAAGGCCACTGATTAATCCTTTCGATAATTCTCTCATATAAAAGCATACACTTTTCTTTAGTAATTCTAGAGCTAAACAAAGGAAGACCCAAATAATTTGCATTATCTGGAAGTTCTTTCAAACCTGAGATAGAAATGAGCTCATTCTTCATTCTCGAAGATAAACCAACAACTTTAATATATGATTTGCTCAAATTAACCTACAACCCTGTAATCTCTTGGAATTGTTGGAGAATAGAAATAATACATTGAATATTACCAACTGTAGGTTTAGTGAAAATAACCAGATCATCCGGAAACAATAAATGGGTAATAAGAGGATTTTAACATCGGGGATGGAGCTCTAGATTCTTTAGTTTCACCTGCTTAATGATTAAAGAATTTAATAATTCCATAACAATGATGAAAAGGTAAGATGAGATAGGATCATGCTTGCCCTTAAAATAACCATGCATTCTATTATTCCTTGATATCGAAAACATAGGAGATGAAATACATGTATATATCCATGATAAAAACGGTTTTGCAAAGTTCATCTTCGACATTATGGCTACAATTGGTGACCAAGAGACACTATCAAAACCCTTCTTGATGTCCATCTTAAGCATACATCTCAGAGAGATATGTTTCCTATCATACCCCAAAAGTAACTCCTGAGTGATCAAAATATTATCACTAACTGATCTACCAGACACGAAGGCAGTCTGATTGAAAGAGGTTACTGAAGGCAAAACTGTTTGTAATCTATTAGCTAACACTTTTGAAATGATCTTATAAAAGACGCTACAACAAGATATAGGTCTAAAATCAGAGATAAAGATGGATTTAGCACTTTGGGAACAAGAGCTATAAATGTTGAGGAAAACATCGCAGGTAAGTAGCTATTCATGAAAAAATAATGCACAGCTTTAGAAACATTGTAGCTAACAGACCAACACTTTTGAACAAAACTCGCATTAAATCAATCAGGTCCTCCAGAACTGTTCGAATCAAAACTACAACAGAAGCCTTAATTTCATCATTAGTTATAATAGAAACAATGTCCTTAGATTGCCGACTAGAAATAAACGGAAGCTCAATATGAAATAGGGGATCAATATGACTAGGATCAAGAGAAGTTGGTGCCAAAATTGAACTAAAATAATTGACAAATGCTTCATTAATACCATCAGCTGAAGTATGAATTGTACCTTGCAAATCCTTGACCATAACAATTGCTTCTTTGAACTTGGTAACCTTTAAAGAATTTTGAAAAAAAAATTGAATTCCTATCAGCTTCTTTTTCCTTTCTCAAATACGAACTTTGCCTGGCTGATTGCAATTCAATGTCCAGCAATTCTTTTAATTTATACTACAATTCATGTTCCTTTTGCTGAAGCTGATTATTTAATGGATCCAAATTTAAAGCCTCTTGCACCTTGAATAATTCTTTCCTTACCAAAGATGATTGAGCATTACCAAATTGATGTGTAGACCAAGCTCTTAAATGAATCTTAAGAAATCGTAACTTGTACACTAATAAATCCAAAGGATCCTGCCATACGAATTACGCCAGACTGCAAAAGAATATTAGTGAAATCTTTATGAGTTAACCAAAAGTTAAAAAATTTAAATGAGGACCTCCCTTTTCCAATGGAATCTTCACACCCCCAATTTAATAGAAGAGGACAATGATCAGAAATTGAAGGGGGAAGAATATGGTAAAAAGAATTAGGCAATTTGGCAACAAAAGCAGAATTGACAAGAATATGATCAAGTTTGCATAAAGTAGGAAGACTAGAGTGGCTTTTATTGGACCAGGTAAAATTATTACCAAAATATCGAAGAGGAATTAGATTAGACTTAACCATCGCTTGAATAAAAGGAGAAATGTCTTTAATAGAGAGAGAACACCCTCCCAATTTTTGAGATGAAGAATACATACAGCTAAAGTCTCCACTCAAAATCCAAGGATCTATACGAGAGTGAATGCGATGAAGATTAGAAAGAAAAGAATGTCTCAGAACAACAACATTCTGAGCATAGATAGAAGTAAGATAAGAAGAAAAATTTAAAGGAAGAAAAACACAAAAGTAATGAATGAACTGATCTGAAGATGATAACCTGGTAAGATTGAAAACAGAAGGATTCCAAATAGTTAACAATCTACAATAATTAGCGTCTGAAAGATTATGGTCATACTGCCATCCATTAGCTATGAAAGCAACAACATTAGTGGTTGTATTCAAATCAAGCTTTATCTCAAACAAGCATAATAACTGAATTTTCCAACTCCTGATAAAAAACTTAATCTCACATTGCTTAGAGGGAAGATTCATCCCCCTAACATTCCAGAAAGCTACATTTTGAATCGTAAATTTAGATTGATAGGATCAACTAATGGAGCTGGATGCTTCCGAGTATGTCTTTTAGAAATATATTTCTGGCTCTCAGAGGGAATCACATCCTCTAGATCAAACTCAATTCCATTATCAATATCATCAAAATTAATCAACTTCCTCTTAGATTTCTTTTTCCTACCCTTTTTAGTCTTAACAACAGAACCAGTTTGAGTAGGAGAATATTTATCAGTAGCTGAAGAAGGATTATTAATTGAAGAAAGTGGAGGATCATTTATAGGAGGATCATGAACAGGAGGATCATTAATAGGAGGATCATTAACAGGAGGGTCAATTACAGGAAGAACATTATCAGGATGGTCAATGTTTGATTCCAAAACATTGAATGTTAATGGAGGAGGTGGAAGAACTAAATTGGAAGGAGGAGCTAAGTGATTGTAAGGGGATGATGAAGAAAACAGAGGTACACTCAAATTACAATTAAAGTAAGATTTCGAGGGAATATTAAAACTGGAAGAAGAATCATTGTTGATAGAGTGACCACTTAAAGATGAAAAAACTAGAAGTACAAAATGAAGATTGAGTGCAAGATGAAAAATTAAAAAACCGGGAAGAATTGCTAGTCGAAGTACAAACCTCTATTGAATTGCCATTAAGAATAGAAAAGGATTAGAAACATGAAATTCAATTTGGACAGCCTCTTTCAAAATTCTATCAAACTCATGAACAACTTTTTGCTTTAAGTCAACAACATTTTCCTTCTGATGCACCTCACAATTGCCATCTTTGTCAACTACAACAATATTCTGACTACCTCTTCCCCTACAAATTCTATTATCCATTGGCTCTTCATTATTGAGTTGGTTATCAACATTTCCAACCCCATTAATTTCAACTACTTTATCTAGAACTTAATTTACTTCCTCTTCCACATTAGTTCCAAAATTGCCCTCCTTCCTTTTCCATATCTGTTTCTTCCTATTGGAAACTTTATTCCATCCTTGATGATTATCAATAATTGGAGCTTTATATGTGACATTTCTATCTTTATGACTAGCTGGAATGCTTGAATTCATAAACCTATTATCAGGTTGAACACCATCAATCGATTTATCTTTATTATGAAACTCACATCGAGAGGTCTAATGTCCAAAAACTTTGCAAAGAGCGCAAATACTAGGCTTCCAATAATAGGATACCACTACAGAAGGACTTTTATCACTAAGTCCACCTAACTCAATACAATACGACAAATCTGATTCAACATCAATCTCCACTAGAACCTTTGCATATCTAATTCTGTGCATCTTTTCAGTATTAGCATCAAAACAAATGAGCTTCCCTACCTGACAGGCCAACCAATTAATTCCCATAAGTGTCCAAAGCAAAACAGGTATTCGATGAAGATGTAACAATATTGGAACCCTCTTGATTTGTGATTGTGCATCCCTAATAGTAGGATCCCAATTCGTGATATTGAACATGCGACCCCTTATGAAAATAGGATCCGCCTTCAAAACTTTCTGCCTATTAAAACCATTTGAAAATTTGAAGTAAAAATACCTTCCATCAGATTTAATGTCAACATCTCCATGTAATTTCCAATATCCCCGAAGGAATTTAGCAACAGCTAGAAAAGACAAAGATCCATCAAGAAAAACCCAACTAAATATTGCTGCTAGAATTTCATACCCTCCAATCTCACTAGATCTGGAGGAATTCTTAGAAGTGGATCTTTCACTTTCTTGAACAGGCTTATAAGAACCAACGTTCCTTGGAAGCGAATTGAAAAGAGAGAGGTAATCAATTTCATTGGAGTTTGAGGAAGGATTAGAATTAATAGAAGAAACATCTCCAACACCAGCTTAAGAAGGCAAAGAAACATTCAAATGGGATAGATCATATCCAGATACATCAATTTTTTTCCCCAAGAATTGCATTGGACACATTCACTGTGCTCGATGAAATGCTAGACCGAGAACTAACATTGTTAAACGAACTTGAAACAATATTCTCATTACCAATTTCAACTCGTTTATAAGATCCAGCATTATCAGATTTTGCAACCTCACCAATTAACCGATCAACATTGACATCACTAGATCTAACATCAATAAAGGAATTACCAAAATAGCAATTAGAAAAGGACAAAGTTCTCGAATCCAAAATAGATGAATCTGGATTGAGAACATCAAGATTAAGAGAATCAGATAAAGAACTTGAAACAGATGAAATCTTATTTGAGGGATCAGGAGTTTCAGGTGGAGGGGGACGATTAGGTAAAGGAGGGAAGGAAGACGAATCAAAGAGAGACGAAGATGAAGAAAAGAACGAATCAAAATTGGGAGTAGAGGACTCCATTAGAGCAGAGCTTTCATTTTAACTACAACTTATTCTCATACATGAGAAAAGCAATTTAAATTTAGTTTGAGGGAACAATGCTTGAAAAGTAAATAATACAGGATTAAGAAGCCTTTGTTCAAAGATGGAAACTGAATACAAGTAGGCCTACATCATTTTACACTAAGCAAGAGGGGCCAAAGAAGCAAATTAGGACCACAAGCGAATCTCTTCTAGAATATATACCAAAAAGGGAGTTTAAAAGAAGAATGGCTATAAATAAAAACCAAATGCCACCACAAAGCAGCAAATGGTCAAAAATTAAGTTTTCGAAACAAAGGTCTTGATTCAAGTTTCCAATGAAATAAAACTTAATTACTTCAATAACATTTAGTTATTGAAAAAGGAAGAAAGTGACTATTGGCATTTGAATAAAATGGAACTAAAGTTCGAAAAGAATAAAGGAGAATCCTACTATCATTATCACATAGTGAATGTTCATGAAACCAACTACTGCAAAACTCTTGGGAAAATGATCATCCATTTCTTTAGCTAATGAAAACTCAAGGAATATGTAAAGGAATGTTGAATGTGTTCAACAAGACATTGATTTCTATTTGAAATAATAAAATCTACATGGATAATGATCAAAACTAATTCAGGATAATAAATTTTACTTGGTTGGGGGTAAAATGCCCTTTATTTATAGATAACATTTAGAGTCCTTGACATAGCCAAAGCGATGTTCAAAAGGAAGGTGAGGTAATCCCAGGAATATGCGCCCGACACCTACTTAAATCCGTGGTTTACTAAAGTTCTTCTCCAAAGAGGGAGGAGGGTAATCCCAGAGAAATGCACCTGTTTCCAAGGCCTTGGTACAATCTAAGGCTCCTCTTAGAGGGAGGAGGGTAAGCCTGGGGACTTGAGGCTGGCATCATAAACCCTTGTTCACATCACTAATGTTGCATGTTTAAGGCACCCTTTGGAGGTGGGGCGAGTAAGCTAGGGGACATGCTCCCGACTCTGGATGAAGCACGCACTGCCTCTGTTTTCTTCATAACTAGCCCTTCCTTTAATTGGGAACTGTAAGCATTGCCTTTTCTCTAAAGATAAGCAAAACCTACCTCTATTTACACCTCATCCTATAGAAGGGAACACAAGCTCAAAAGGAGCACTTAAAACACGTCATTCCTTTGTTCAATAGAAGAAGATGTCTACGTCTTCTTTAAAAAATCCTGAAATGAGTATAGCTTGAAATCGACATTGGATTTAACAATGCCAAAAGGGTTTCAGTCTCTCATTATTTCCTGAAGTGGATTTCTGGACTTTAATCATTTTAATACTCGAATCTTGGATTCAAGTCATCTATTATGGATTTCGGTCTCTCTATTGTTTCCAGCATATGTTTTTGGATTCTATTTTTTAATACCCGACTCTGGGTTTCAGGACTTCTATTGCTGAAAAGGGTTTCCGTCTCTCAATTATTTCCAACACAGGATTTCTATACCTTTATTACTTCAATACCAGGATCTGGGTTTCAGGTCTTTTATTGCCAAAAAGTGTTTTGGTTTCTTGATAATTTCTAAAAGAGGATTTTTTTGTTTTAATACCGGAATATAGGTTTTGTGTAACGAACTAAGAAATTTGACCCTTGAATTTTGACACTAATACAACATCTGCATTCACATGTCTAGGTTCAACAACCAAAAAACCTAGGTAGTTAGATGAATGAAGTTAGAGGGTGAGAAAGAAAGGTTATAATAGAAGAAGAAGAAAACAAACCCAACAAAAACAAGGCTAAACAGTATCTCATAGAGGAGTGAATAAAATACAATATACCAATACTTTTTACATAAAGAAAAACTGTATATATATATATACATGAATACATTATTAGATTACCCAACTAGATCAACCTATACTATTATAACAATTTGTCCCCTATAATGTCTGATAAATACAACACGCACACATCATAATAAATAAATACGAGAAATATAGAAATACATCTCGACTCCAGCTCATCTTCTATAGCTCCACGCGATCTAAGAAAATATTGAAAAATATATTCGGTCTGACTCGAGCACATTTTGGGGAAAAACAAAAACACTTGGATCAGTTTGGACTACATACAGTGATAAATCTCACATCATAAACAGCATGCTAAATTTTTGACTTTTTTTACAAAAGAATGGAACTCTCGTAATACACAACCACACATAAACATGGCATGTGTTTTTCCCTTGCGATAACCAATGATACTATAATAATGTCTAGAGTCCATAAGTAAATGTATTAAAATAGTTGGAATGCTTTCATCTCACGTTCCAACATAATTGGTATACAGTCAAAACCAAAAGTTCATATTGGAGAACAGAATCCAACTACGAAAGGGTAGGTGTCTACCTACAAAATCTGTACACCTCTAGATCAAATGTATAGGAGGCTACATCGTGATGCACCTCCGCTACTAAGGACCGGCAACATCCCTTACAGGATATCACCAAATATGATCACCCTACTCGATAAACAACCATTGGGCCCCATAACAAACAAAAAGATATATACTAGATATGGGATGGTCATATCCTAATGCACGTGACCCACATAGTCGTGCCACTTTCCCCTGCTTTATTCATTTACCAGATGATGAGGCTAAAGGTTACGTTACCTTATAAACAACATAATATCTTAGAATGCTAATATTGCCTTCCAAAGAAATATGTAATGTTAGCATTCATCCATACAAGTTCGTTTTGGGCCTGAACGAAACCAAATAATTCCATCTTCAATCATCTTCAACACATTTCTAGTTCGAAGCACATCAGCCGAATCGAAGTGGCTTCCGGGCAAACAGGCCCAATCCTGGTCTCCTCGAAATGACAATCTATTGTTTTTGGAAAATTTAACTCTATCTCTTTTGGAATAAACCAACAATACATAAGGACGGAGTTCATCTCCTAGTCGTTTACGAGAATTGGTTAACTTATCGTTTGTTGGATAAAGTTAAGAATTAAAATGGTCATATTTGATATTCGGTTATTTAACTTTAGAATAATTAAACAACAAATAAATAAAAAGATTTATTAACATATGGCAATTACAAAGCCTCGCTAAAATGAATCTTTCATTTACAAACCCATTTTAAGGATATTTATTAAAAATATCTTTATACTTCTCTTACCTAAGTTTATTCCCAAAACATTATATTACAATGCTTAGAAAATTAATTCATAATTTATATTATTAGTATAAGTATACTTAAAAAGCATTTAGAAAAGATTCCTTATTTTATGAATCATATCGAATGTAACACCCTATAATTTTAACAATGCATTAAAATGATAAATTAAGGAAAACTTAATTTAATATTCAGAATTAAGGGAAACGGACTACGCCATTGCGTCCATCTCGAAATTCTGGTCAAAATAGACATTTGCTTTGCATAAAACGGACACCGAATGAAGGAGTTGTGAAGGTTTGAAGTTTGTATACGCACAAGATAATTATATATATATATATATACACATATATAGGGTCCAGAAAATCAAAATTCAGTTCAAAATTCAAAAATTATGTTAGCGGCAAAATTACCGCCTAGGGGTGTCGACCCCTAAGCATGGTTGTCGATCCCATAAGGAGGGGGGTCAACCCCTTAAGGGACGGGTCACCCCGGGGTCGACCCCATAAAGGGGGGTCGACCCCCCTATGGCTGAGGTGGTTGTCGGTTTTAGAGGGGCTGACAGCTATATATAGAGGTCCATTTCTCTTGTTTTCTTCATTGGAAATCATTGAGGCCCAATGTTGTTGGTGTCTAAACCGAGACGGATCCTTTGTTCAACAACGATCAACTAAAGCTAGTCGATTAGAGATACAAGCGTAGATCTAGACCAAACAAGCTTCTTTTCTAGTTCTATCTTCTTAGCCAAACACTGTGAGTTCTAGGTTACTTTTAGATTTAAATGATTAAAAGTAAAACGTGATAGTACTGTGATTTGGATCTGTCTTGAATCATGAATCTATGTTATTCTTAGATCTTAAACTTTATTATGCTAGATCTTTTTTTATAGATCTAATTCACCTGTGGTTAGTTTATCATGTCACCTTTGTTGATCTGAACCTTTGTCAAGTTTGTGGTTAATTTGGAACTATCATTATTAGGAGTTAAATCTTTGTCTAGATCTAGATCATCTTGTTATGGTAAATTTCTGTCATTTATTGGACATATGAATCTACTCATTCTTCTAATGACACCCTTGTTATGCTAGATCTAGTTTAGTTATCACAAGTTCATGGATCTACCCTTATATGTCCACCTTATCACTATGTCAGTATGTATACGTTTATTTATGCCATTTATCTTGGAATAATCACTATTGTCATCTTCCCATCACCTTTCCATGTTATTGTTTATGGCCTGGCTACTTTATAGCCTAGGCATGCCGCCAAAAATTATGCGAATGCGTTAGTTAGGGAACGGGGGAATTATTAGAATTGGCATAACGTGGTTAATGAATATGAATATAGACATATAATTCACTATGAATATAATTAGGGAAAAAGGGGCATGAAACCTATAACCTATCACGACATAGGTAAAAATTGGATAAGAATGAAATGCTTAGGATTACAACTAGAAATTGTAATTGCACTTATGACACGAGGTTAGGTAACATTAGTGGTGGAAGTTTGCCCGGACCCGACCGACATATCTAGCAACCACTATTGTTGAACCTAATGTGAGAGGTCTAAGTGCACAAATACGAATCGGGAAAAGACACGAGGTTAGGTCCAACTTGTTGAAGAAGTCTGCCCGGACCCGACTGGCATATCCAACATCCATAAGTTGTAGGCCTAAAGTGGGAGGTCTAGCCCATTATAAACCATAAATGGATGTGGTAATGAATTGGACTACTTAACCAAATTTATTCCATAGGGATTGTATGATTACGAACTAAAGTTAGGGTTAAGTAAAATTCGTTGAACAGTGTGTGGGTTAAGTAGATCTGAGGGGGTTATAGGCCCACAAACTTAGCCCGATAAGGTTATGTAATTAAAGACACCTATTGGTAAGGATAACCAGTAGAAAGATTGGGGTTATATAATTAAAGATACCTCTTATGTAAATATAACATGTGGAAAACCTATTGGGGGATACAAGATAAGGGTGAGAGCTTGTATCACATTGTGTGGAACCCGTTTCAGTTAGTAACCCGGAGTAGGTACTGAGTAGAGTACTCTGAAATAGGTCGGAGAAGGGGCTCGCTTACTGAAATGATTGTAAGAGATCCAAACGTGGAGTTCGGTATGGATGGAACAAACCGATCGGGCTATGTGCGTGCATGAGCTGGGCAGAAGGGGATAAAACGACCATGACACCTGTAGATATGGGGATGTGCACGTCAGCGGAGGGTTTCCACTTTAGGACGTGATACATCCTACGGTAGGGCCGACACAGAGTATCTACGTGGATTAGGGAGTCGATCGATTAAAGGTAGTAGTTAGGATACTTTTGGACGTATGCCTAAGTCTACCACTTTACAGTGGAAGGGGTCATCTCAGTCTGGATATACTAGTAATAGTGCAGAGTAATCATTAGAAGTGTATACATCCTATCATGTTTACCTTGTCATACTTGCCTTTTATGTAGTTATCTCTCCCTTATCCACTTTATATGCCTATCATGCTACTTTTATTTATTTACTTGCTAAAAGTAACTGGACTCACCAGACTTTATGTCTGACCCTTTTTGTTTCCTCTTCTTTCTTTCATTCTCCCCTCCACCAAGTTCGCAGGGAGGGAATTCTCAGGCTTATTCAAGACTTGGTTATCGTATTGCTGGAGCTACTTTTGAAATATGGCTCAAGTTCTTATCCCTACTATGGCTTAGCTCTTTTTCTTAGGGAATTATGTTTTTTATGTATCTATGTACTCTGATGGTACAAGACAGAAGTTATATTATTGTAATGGTTTTTGTGACTTATGGTATTTTGGACCACGATGTTTGATTTATTTTTGAAATAAAAATTTGAATTTTCGCTGCTATCTTATTTATATCCGTCTCGTAATATTCTGAGTATGTTTACCTATAACGCTTCACAGAACTTAATTCATTCCCTTAGTGAGTGACATTAACGGACGTGGGGTGTCACACTTGGCATCAGAGCTGAAGGTTACCAGATTAGATAAAAGTTTTCAGAAGCTATTTTCAAAAAGGTTTTAAAAGAAAGCATTTTCAAAAAGAAAAGTCTATTTTGAAAAACATTCCCCAAAAAGCCATAAGTAATATCTTTTGACCCCTTGTCTAAATATCTTTCCTTTTCTTTTTCACCATGTTTGGGGAACCCAACATTCCAGAGGGCGTTACGATACCAGGATGGTTCCTTAGGTATCTGGAGGCCACAGCGCCTGCCGAAGGCCAAGGAAACGTTCCTCCCCTAGTTGCACCCGTTGCTCCTCCTCCTCCTCCTCCACATGTAGACAACTTCTCAAAGATCTACAAAGATTTCCGTGCTATGGGTGGGAAGCCATTCCATGGAACCGAGATGTTTCTGGAGGCAAGGAACTAGCTCAAGGAGACCGAGGACTTGTTTGTAATCTTTGAAGTAGAGGATCGAAGAAAGATTCAGCTAGCTGCTTGGCTATTGAAGGATGAAGCTTCATTTTGGTGGGAGGTAACCCAAGCAGGTCGTCCGATGGAAATTTGGGATGACTTTAGACATAGGTGTGAGATGAAATTCCTTTCCCAAGATGAGAAGAGCATGCAGATGGAGAGGTTCTTAGCACTCAAACAAGGGAACTTGACGGTTAAATTGTATGTGAACAAATTTAACTAGTTGGTAAGATTTGGAATGGAACGGGTGGACACGCCGCATTAGAAGGCTTTGCGGTTTGTTAAAGGGCTAAATGAACCCCTTCATGGGTTAGCCATGTCCCATATCCTAATGGGAGCCATCTTTGAAAGACTTGTTAATATGGCCTTGATATATGAGGAAGAGAAAGGGGAAAAGAAGGAGGTTAAAGTTAGGGAAACAACGCAAAGCAAGAAGACATGGCCCAAGAAAGGACAACAACAATAGCAACAGAAGAAAGGAGGAAAGAATGAAAAGGGTAAGGAGAAGAGGAAGTGTCATAGTTGTGCGCGTGAGGGTCATTTTGCAAAAGACTGCAAAAGAAGGAAGAATTGTTGCTTCAACTGTAGAGAGGTCGGACACTTTTCTAGGGAGCACCCGAAGAAACAGGGACAAGGTCAGAGAGCAGGTACATGCTCTCGCGGTTAGTGCACCTGAAAGAGGTAGAATTTTTTTTACATAAGGTTTAATTTCTCTTTTAAATCATCCTATTATAACACATTTTGATTATGGCGCTTCACATTCATTTATATCTAGTTCTATGGTTGAATCTCTGCACTTAATTACTATTATGGTAGAGGATCCCGTAGTTGTCTCAAACTTCATTGGTGGTTCGACTCATTTATCTATGATTTGTCGGGGTTTGAGAATATCTGTGTTAGGCATCGGATTTGAATGTGACGCATATGTGCTTGGGTTCATGGGCTACGGGTTGATTCTAGGGATGGATTGGCTGGCCACGTATGGTGCCATTCTAGATTGTGAAAGGAGGGTCGTTAGACTTTTGACTTGCCACGGGAGGACCCTTGAGATTTCTTGCGACCCCCAAGGGTCTGTTATGCTTAGCTTCCTAGAGTCTCTTGATGCATCCATAGATGATTTGTAATCTGTTCAGGTAGTCCGAGATTATTCTGATGTTTTTGAGGAGGTTCGGGGCTTACCTCTGAGGCACAAGATCAACTTTCGTATATATCTGGTGGACAATGCAAAGCCAGTTGCATTACCATTGAGCCATATGGCTTTGAGAGAAAGGAAGGAGTTGAGTAAGCAAGTAGGGGAGGTACTTGAGAAAAGAATTATCAGACGAAGCATACCTGAATGGGGTGCTCCAGTTGTATTCACAACTAAGGCGGATGGTTCACTTCGTTTGTGTGTGGACTATAGAGAATTGAACAAACTCACATAGAAGAATAAGCACCCACTTCTGAGGATATATGACTTGTTTGACCGGCTTGTCAGTGCCTTGGTATTCTCTCAGTTAGAATTGGCCATGGGGTTTCATCGGTTGAGGGTGGCTGAGGATAGTATAGACTAGACCGCTTTTAGGACATTAGATGGTTTCTTTGAATTGCTAGTATGCCTTTTGGGCTGACGAATGCACCCGCCTATTTTGTCAATCTGATGAGTAGGGTGTTTCGGGAGTTCCTAAATAAATTTGTCATAGTCTTTGTTGATGATTTGATCTTCTCCAAAAGCGAAGAAGAGCATGCCCAGCGTTTGAGAGAAGTTGTGAAAACTCTTCGTGACCATCAGCTTAAGGAAAAGTTCTCTAAATGCCCTTTTTGGAGAAAGGTGGTGAGATTCTTAGGGCATGTAGTCTCTAAAGAAAGGATAGTTATGGATCCTGCGAAAGTAGTTGCGGTGCAAGATTGGAAAATTCCTAAAAATGCAACAAAGGTGAGGAGCTTTCTTGGATGGGAAGGTTATTATAGGAAGTTCATTAAGGACTTCGCAAAGATATCAGCCCCTTTCACCAGGCTGAAGAAGAAAAACTTGGCATTTTCATGGGATTTAAATTGTGATGATGCTTTCCAACATTTGAAGAGGGCTCTTACAATAGCCCCAGTCTTGACTTTTCTAGATGAGAATAAAGTGTTTTTAGTTTACACTGATGCATGTGGTATAGTGCTTGGTGCGGTTCTGATGCAAGAAGGAAAGGTAGCATGTTATGGGGGGTAGACAGTTGAGAGTTCATGAGAAGAACTACCCCACACATGATCTAGAACTAGCTGTCAAAGTATTCACACTAAAGACGTGGCGTCATTATTTACTTCGAGAGAAGTTCGAGTTATACACCGATCATAAGTCTCTCAAGTATCTGTTCTCGCAGAAGGATCTTAATTTAAGGCAACAAAGATGGATGGAGTTCCTAGCTTCTTATGATTTTGAAATCGCTTATACCCCCGACAAGGGTAATGTGGTGGCTAACGCACTAAGTAGGCAGAGGATAGCCTTAAGTCCTCTGTTTATGGAGAGGAAGAGCTTGGAGTTCTTATCAACCTTTGACTTTAGACCCTCCATCGAAATTTTTCTTGATTTGTTTGCGTCGTTAGAAAAAAGACCAACTCTTATGGATCAGATAGGAGCTTTACAGCAAGGTGACCCACATATTTTAGACATCATGGATAAGCTCCGAAAAGAGCAGACTTCTAGTCATCTCAGTAGATATACCATAGATGAAAAGGGGTGGTTGCGATGAGATAGAAGGCTTTGTGTCCCTCAAATGGGAAGCTTGATAAAGGTAGTCCTAGAAAAAGCCCACCATTCTAAGATGACCATTCATCCAGGCAGAGATAAGATGTACGAGACATAAGGAGGGTTTTCTTTTAGGCCGGAATGAAGAAAGATGTGGCCGAATTTGTTTCTCAATGTTTAGTTTGCTAGCAAGTTAAAGATGAGCAAAATAAGCCCGGTGATTTACTTCATCCTTTGGAGGTTCCACAGTGGAAATGGGAGAGCGTCTCCATGGACTTCATGGATGGGTTGCCTAGGTCAAAGAAAGGCAACACCAGTATTTGGGTAGTAGTGGGCAGATTGACTAAGAGTGCTCATTTTATTCCAGTCAAGAGTAAGAGGATAGCATCATGGTTGGCAGCAATTTATGTTCGTGAGATAGTCTGTCTTCATGGAGTACCTTCTAGCATTGTAAGCGATCATGACCCCATCTTTACTAATGAATTTTGGAGGAGCTTGCAAGAAGCATTAGCTACACAGTTGTGTTTGAGCACTGCTTATCATCCTCAGACCGATGGACAGACGAAGAGGGCGAACGTAATTCTAGAGGATCTTTTAAGGCTGTGTATCCTAAACTTCAGAGGGACTTGGGAATAGCACTTACCTTAGTAGAGTTTTCCCATAACAACAGTTATCAAGCCAGCATCAGCATGGCACCCTTCGAAGCATTGTACAGGCGACCCTTTAGATCACCAACTTCTTGGTGGGATTCTACAGAAAGACTATTAGTTGGACCAGATATGATTAAGGAAACGTCCGAGAAGATCGACGTTATTTGATGGCGGATGAAGACAGCTCAAGATAGCCAGAAATCCTATGCAAACAAGAGGAGGACTAACATCGAATTTTAAGTGGGAGACTTAGTTTTTACTAAAGTATCACCTCTATGGAATGTGGTTTACTTCAGATCTGTAGGGAACTTGGCACCTAGATTTGTGGGACCATTTCCCATAACTGAAAGGATCGGCCAAATGGCCTATAAAGTGAAGCTCCCAGAAAATCTATCCAGTGTTCATGATGTTTTTCTCGTTTCTCATCTGCGGAAGTGCTTGCATGACGCCACAGAGTTTGTTGAGCCAAGTATATTAGAGAAGGTAGATGTGGAACGGGAGGCGACAGTCAGACGAGTCCCTACCCGTATTTTTGGATCAGAAGTTAGGAGGCTCCGCAATAAATAAATCAAGTTGATAAAGGTTCAATGGGGAGATAACCCAGAGGACGCGACTTGGGAGACCGAAGACATGATTCGTACTTCATACCCTTTCCTTTTCGAGGGTGTGTTCTTAACTCCTTTTCCAAAGTTTATCTATGTTTGTTTCAATCATTTGAGTACGACCTGTCAATAGTATTTCTCTACCTTTAGATAGGAATCCTATGGATGTAAACATGTATTTGAGACATATTATGTTTGATGGATGCAAGTGATTGCTGGTGGTTTCCTGTGGGTGCATATATAGACACATTAGGCACTAAATCGGCTCAATCACTCTCATACTTCATATGGATGTGTGTGCAATTTTCTTTTCTTTTAATGGTTGAAAATGGATGTATTATCAAATGGATGTTGCATTTGGACGAATAAATGTGCACACATATAGAACTCACATGTTATATAGGATTAATTGCATACATAATGGATTCATGGCACTAGCATACATTGCTTTAAGGAGGTAGATTGAATCAGTAGACCTCCTAATCTTTGCATTAGTATTGGGACATATTCACACACCTTTGCATAAGCTCATATAAGCATTAGAAGTCTTTAAGGACAATGGAAACATGTGATTGATGTATGAGTAGATGGGTGATGTATGGTAGGATATAAATTCTTCTTAACTTGAAGACTTGGGGACGAAATCCTTTAAGTAGGAGGAATGTAACACCCCATAATCTTAACAACACATTAAAATGATAAATTAAGGAAAACTAAATTTAATATTCAGAATTAGGGGAAACGGACTACACCATCTCGAAATTCTGGTCAAATTAGACATTTGATTTGCATAAAACGGACACCGTATGAAGGAGTTATGATGGTTTGAAGTTTGTATATGCGCAAGATAATTATATATACATATATAGGGTCCAGAAAATCAAAATTCAGTTCAAAATTCAAAATTTACATTGGCGGCAAAATTCCCGCCCCAAGGGTGTCGACCCTATAAGGGAGGGGGGGGGGGTCGACCCCATAAAGGGGGAGTCGACCACCCTAGGGCTGAGGTGGCAGTCAGTTTCAGAGGGGCTGGCAGCTATACATATAGGTCCATTTCTCTTGTTTTCTTCATTGGAAATCATGGAGGCCGAGTGTTGCCGGTGTCTGAACTGAGACGGATGCTTTCTTCAACAATGATCAACTAAAGCTAGTCAATTAGAGATTCAAGCGTAGATATACAACCCAACAAGCTTCTTTTCTAGTTCTATCCTCTTAGCCAAACACTTTGAGTTCTAGGTTACTTTTAGATTTAAATGATTAAAAGTAAAACGTGATAGTACTGTGATTTGGATCTGACTTGAATCATGAATTTATGTTATTCTTGGATCTCAAACTTTATTATGCTAGATCTATTTTAATAGATCTAATTCATGGGTGGTTAGTTTATCATGTCACATTTGTGGATCTGAACCTTTGTCAATTTGCGATTAATTTGGAACTATCATTATTAAGACAATTAAATCTTTGTCTAGATCATCTTGTTGTGGTAAATTTCTGTCATTTATTGGACATATGAATCTACTCATGCTTCTTATGATACCCTTTTTATGTTAGATCTAGTTTAATTATCACAAGATCATGGATTTACCCTTATATGTCCACCTTATCACCAAGTCAGTATGTATACATTCGTTTATGTTAGTTATGTTGGAATAATCAGTATTGTCATCTTCTCATCACCTTTCCCTGTTATTGTTTATGGCCACGTTACTTTATAGCCTAGCCATGCCGCCAAAAATTATGCGAATGCGTTAGTTAGGGAACGGGGAAATTATTAGAATTGGCACAACTTAGTTAATGAATATGAATATGGACATATAATTCATTATGAATATAATTGGGGAACAAGGGACATGAAAACTATAACCTCTCACGACATAGGTGAAAATTGGATAAGAATGAAATGCTTAGCATTACAACTAGAAATTGTAGTTGCACTTATGACACGAGGTTAGGTTGCATTAGTGGTGGAAGTCTGCCTTGACTCGACCAGCATATCCAACAACCACTATTGTTGAACCTAATGTGAGAGGTCTAAGTGCACAAATACAAATCGGGCAAAGACACGAGGTTAGGCCTAACTTGTGGAAGAAGTCTGCCTGGACCCGACCGACATATCCAGCATCCACAAGTTGTAGGCCTAATGTGGGAGGTCTAGCCCATTATAAACCATAAATGGACATGGTAACGAATTGGATTACTTAACAAAACTAAATCCATAGGATTGTATGATTACGAACTAAAGTTAGGGTTAAGTAAAATTGGTTGAACAGTGGGTGGGTTATGTAAATATGAGGGGGTTTAATATTTACATATAGGCTCACAAACTTAGCCCGATAAGGTTATGTAATTAAAGACACCTAGTGGTAAGCATAACCAGTAGAAAGATTGGGGTTATATAATTAAAGACACCTCTTAGGGTAAATATAACCTGTGGAGAACCTAGTGGGTGATACAAGACAAGGGGAAAAGCTTCTATAACATTGTGTGGGACCCGTTTCAGTCAGTAACCCGGAGTAGGTATCGAGTAGAGTACTCCGAACTAGGTCGGAGAAGGGGCACTCTTACTGAGTTAATCGTAAGATATCCAAACGTGGAGTTCGGTGTGGGCAGCGCAAACCGGCCGGGCCATGTGCGTGCATGAGTCGGGTAGAAGGGGATAAGACGACCGTGACACCTGTCGATATGGGGCTGTGCATATCAACAGAGGGTTGCCACTATAGGATGTGATAAATCCTACGGTAGGGCCGGCACAGAGTATCTACGCGGATTAGGGAGCCGATCGATTAAGGGTAGTAGTTAGGATACTTTTGGACGTATGCCTAAGTCTACCACCTTACAGTGGAAGGGATCATCTCATTATGGATATACTGGTAATAGTGCAGAGTAATCATTAGAAGCGTATACACCCTATCACTTTTACCTTGTCATACCTGCCTTTTATGTAGTTATCTCTCCCTTATCCACTTTATATGCCTGTCATGCTACTTATATTTATTTACTTGCTAAAAGTAACTGGACTCGCCAGACTTTATGTCTGACCCTTTTTGTTTCCTCCTCTTTCTTCTGTTCCCTCCCCCCCACCAGGTTCGCAGGGAGGGAATTCTCAGGCTTAGTCAAGACTCGGTTATCTTCTTGTTGGAGTTGCCTTTGAAGTGTAGTTCAAGTTGTTATCCCTACTATGGCTTAACTCTTTTTCTTAGGGAATTATGTTTTTTATATATTTATGTACTTTGATGGTACAAGACAGATGTTATATTATTGTAATGGTTTTTGTGACTTATGGTAATTTGGACCACGATGTATGATTTATGTTTAAAACAAAAATTTGAATTTCTGCTGCTATCTTATTTATATCCGTCTTGTAATATTCTGAGTCTGTTTACCTATAATGCTTCACGAAACTTAATGCATTCCCTTGGTGAGTGACATTAACGGATGTGGGGTGTCACATCGAACAATCAAACAAGGATAAAAAAAAACGAATATAAGTATAAACCCAAACACCATTCTTCCAGTGTTAAATGTGGAATAAATGTCCATACCACGATTTTTACGAAGATCGATTTGGAAGAATCAATTTTCAATTCCTTTTCATGAATCCTTTCGATAAATCCTTCTATAATATTTCTTTTCAAAACTCACACATACACTTTAAGCCCTTTTAAATAAACCAGTCATAAACGTTATTTATAAATATCAAAAATAATTTTTAAACTTCTTTTATAATTATCATTATTTCAAAACCCCTTTATAAATATCAAATTTTAATTCATCTACTCCCAATCTTAAAAAAATGTTACCTCTTAGATAACAATGAAGTAAATAAAATAGAGGTATATTGTTTACCTCTCAGACCTAGACCCGACAACATCCTTATCTTTGAAATAAATAGATGTTTGTTGACGCAAAACCCAATATTCAATAAATGTCACAATAAATTACATTTATTATTCAGTTCAAATAAGGGTTTAAAAACTCTTCCTTGTAGTTGAAAATCAATTCCAGCATAATCATTTTCACGTAATTCGTTATTAACTAAATCCTTATTAAACCATCTTATTAGTTTTAAATTCCTTACTTCAAAACTTGTTTACAACTTGGATTTATTTTAAAATCCTCTTATAAATCATATTATAACCTTAAATTTTTATTTCTCTTTAATAAACTTTATTTCTTATTTAGTCTTCTCGATTTTAAATCAAATCATTTAGAACTTAACTTGCAAATAAAATTTAATCATTTATAGGTTCTGGTTTAGATTTTCTAAACATCATGCATTTCAAAACTTTAAGTTCTAACCCCATTTATATCATTTCATAAATTTACAAATCAGTTTATAAAACTTATTCAAATAACCAAAATCACTTTATAAACTTATTCATTTATAAAACTTGGTTTTATCTCTTCATAAAATTTATAAAGTTCAATTAATTTTTACCGCTCGAACAAATATCCAATTATCAAACTTATTTATAAAATTAAAATTTCTCTACACAAATCATTTTATAATCTCTTTATAAAATCCATCTATAAATGTTGATTTATTAATTATATTTTATATAAATCATATAAAACTTTGATTCAAAATTTTACTTTTTAATATAAAAAATAAAATTTTATAACTTATGACTTAGCCAATTCGCCGGATGGTGAATCAACATCTTAAAAATATTAAATTCAGTTCTTTTGGTGTCAACCACTTAACCAATACTGTTTACTGATTAATAATATACCAAGGCTGAATTTAATTCAGTAATCATCTTCCAAATCAAATTTTTAATTACTTAGATTATTCAGTTCATATATGTAAAATATGAAGCAAGTAACATTTACAACATTTAAGGATCCTGTTGAATGCCTCCAACAAGTCCCCATACGCCACATATCATATATCAGTTCTTATATGCATATTGTTAATTCACGGGAATTTCGATTTATGACAACAAAAGGAAGATCAATGGAAATCGTTTCAAGGAGCTAAGTTTATATATATATATATATATATATATAAAAGTATTAAGCCATGTTAGATATACGTTAAAATCTATCCTCAAAGTATAACATGAATGCACAAATTTTCAGATTTATATATAGAAATATATGCTTAAAAACCAGTTGTTGGACTGATTCTGTAACCAGTCGACTGGTATATAAAAAGGACCAATCGACTGGTCATAAACCAGAAGTCCAGTAACAGCTAGTAGTTGAACATATATAAATATATATACGATTTTCATTCTTAACCATTTGGCTAGTACTTTTCATACCAGCCGACTGAACAGAGATCAACTGTCATTTTTATGAAGAGTCACCTCCTTTCATAAAGAGATTCCTCTTCGATTCTAAATAGAAATGGATGCATCTTTCCATAGGAATTCTTCATGAAAATTACTACTCTTCTACATTTATAAATACACTACAAACATGTTTTCCAAATCAGTGATTCTTACTTATTCTATTCTAAATTCTGATTTACATCTCTATACTCACCGAATTCTAAAAGCTCTTTCTAATTCAAGTTACTTGTTGAATCTTTGAAGTTATTTCATATCTGTCGATTCAACAAGAAATATACTTCCTTAAATCTTCACATACACATCAAAACTTGAGGATAAGATTATAGGAAGGGTGTACTTGATATTGACTATTCAGTGTTGATACGAGAACACATTCAGAAATCAAAACTACTTGTAATTGTGAAGTCCTGTATTGGTGCTCAAGCGGGGACATCCTTGTTGGTGCTCGGGTGTATTGTGACCTATTCCTCTAGGTTAAGAGAGGGCGTGTTAGTGAATTTCGAAGAGGAGCTTCAGGACTGGATGTAGGAACAGAAGTCCGAACCAGTATAAAATTCCTAGTGTCTTTTACTGCTTTTTGTTTATTTGTGATATATCTATATAGCTCATATTTACTTGCATAACTATTATAGCTTACTAGTTAAATTATCATATACAATTCCGCTATATCCATATAAAAATCCTACTTAAGTCTGACACATGACTTTTCAATTGGTAGCAGAGTCTGGTGTTCTAGAAATCTTTAACACCATCCTAGAACAAATGGCAATAAAGAATGTTAGAATTTGTGATACAATATTTCCATTTGCTGAAGATTGGAAGATATTATTAATTATGGTGATATAATATTTCCAATTAGAGAAGATTTGGGAAATATAGTTAATTTGGGAATATAATATTTCCAATTTGCAGAAGATTTGGAAGATATCAGACATTTATTGCTCTTCTATTTGTAAAAGGGATAGGCAATAAATTACCTACATAAGTGGAAGGATTTGAAGAAGGTTTTTTTGGATAGTGAAGTAAGGAATTAATTCCCTAATTGGTTGGTTAAACAAGAAAGCCTACCAGGAGAATTGGAGAATTAATTAGGCATTGATTTATATCATAAATCAATTACTTCAACCCCAAGCATTAATCCATATATAAGGATAGGGATTAGGTGAATGTATCATCATCTCAAAATGTGAGGTGTATCATCTCTGAAAGTTCTTCTTCTTCCCTACTATCAGTCTTGTAATTTTTCTTATTAAGAAAAGTAATAAAATCTCCTCTCCCCAAGTGGACGTACACTAACAAGACGTTAGTGGAACCACTATAAATCTCTTGTGTTATTTCTTTTATTGCTAGATCTGCGATTGCTTTGCTAGTGTTATCTGTTGTTTGTGTTGCCTCACCATCAATGCGTTCCTATCCATTTTTTTCGGCAACAAACGGTATCTGAGCTACGAGGTTGGTTGAGAAAGGGTGTTAGGCATTATGGAAAGAGATAAGGAGAATTCAGCAATTTTATCAAGGCTATATGTCAAAGGGACATATGTGGCAGCAGGATCTCAGTTAGCAATAGAAAGATGGAATGGGGATAAAGACTTCGAGAAGAGGCAACGGAGGATGAAAGTTGTTTTGATGAGGAATAATGTTCATCCTGTGGTATTTGCTCCTGAGGAGTTGACGGATGATATTTCAGCCATGGAAAGGAAGGAGATGGAGCTATGGGCATTTACTACTTTACAATTAGCAATGGGAGAAAATGTCATTTCAGAGATTAGCGGTGAGACCGCAGCTAAGAACATTTGGACCAAGATGGAAAAACTCTATCTAAAGAAGTCACTAACCAACCGTCTAATTTTGCTGAAGACGTTTTTCACCATGCGAATGAGAGAGGATTCTTCAGTGAAGGCACATCTTGATGTAAAGGCAGGTCTTCTATCTGAGGACTTGAAGGATCAGATGAAGGGGTTGAGTGAAGGTAGAGGAGGAAGTAGTACGGAAGCCTTATTAGCTGGTATGGAAAGAGGGGAGAAGAAGAATTGTTAGACCCAAAAGTGGTTCTAACACCCAAATTGATTAGAAACAAGATGAAATGAAACAAAAATAAAAATGAACACGCAGAATTTATAGTGGTTCGGCGAAGAAATGCCTACGTCCACTTATCTTTCACTATATTCAATAATTCAGTTGCAAATACAATGTAAGATTCACTCACAACTCACTTTTGTTCACTCAATTGACTAAAACAGGAAATGAAAGATGATTTGGATTCTCCGGGAATAATGGAGTTCGGATGATGGAAGTAATTGAATTCTCAAAATGCTGAAAAAAGATCCTTCTCTTTGTCTCCAGATGGGGTATTTATAGGTGTGAATTTGCTTGAGACTTGATCCGGGTCGGGCCACGTGTCATCCATCGCACTCTCTTCGGGTTCGGATGAACTATCATGTTGACAACGCATCAAAGGGAAGGACGTTATGGGTAGGAACTGGTCATAGCCGGTCCGGATATCCAGGCGCTTCTGCAGGAGAATAACATGGAGCATGGGTTCGGGTCGGAGATGTGCAAATAAGGGGTTCGGATCGGGATACCCGATCCGACCCGGATTGGCTTGGACGCAACGCTCTCTTCTTCTCTAATTTACTCCGTTCCGATCCATTTTCGTGGCCAACAGGTAGCTTCCCGATCCCATCGAGATTTAGTTGCCCTCCGATCCGGTTAGATACGCCCTACCAATTTACTCAACAGGAGCTCACCGATCCGAACAGAGGACTCTTTCCGACCCGAACCGATGGTTTGCTCTGACCCGATCCGAACAGCTGCTGCTTTCTAATCTAGATTGCGGTGTTCTTCTTCAATCCGAACCGAAGTCTTCTAATTAAAAATGCCCTTCAATGTTTGGTCTCTTGACTTTGTGTTGCCTAATTCACAAAGTAGGCTAACATTTTGCCCCCTCAAAGGATGCTTCTGTTGCACGAAGCGTGCTTTGATGTCATTTGAATGCTAGTCCTTGAATCAGATCAGTCAGGAGGAATGCACAGATTTCTACTCGGTTCGGTGATGCGACTCGGTTCGGTGGCGTGGCTCGAGCACCTTTTCTTCCCGTTCCGCTTTGCACTGGGTTGAATGGCCAGAAGATGTGGGCTAGCTTGGACTCGGTCCGACCAGAGTAAAACACGGGGAATACATAGAGCCATCTCACGCCTTATATAAACTCGACCATCCAAACACTTCTACCTTCTTTATTCTCACAATTCTTGTTCTCCCAGTTTTACACCGAAACCCCACTTCCTAAAAAAAATCTAAAAACTCCCAACTCCTCGTCTCAATCTTCGAATAAAACTTCTAGGTATTTTGAATCTCCGATTATTTATGTAATAACTAACTTTATCTAGGATTTGCGGTTAAATCGAGCGGTTGGAGTGTGGTATTGGTTGAACTCCGACGCCTGGATCTCCTCCACCGTTTGTCTTCGTCGTTGATGGCGTCTTCGCCGTCTCGAGGTAGCAACGGGGGTCGTTTGGATCCAGCGTTAAACGTTCAAGCACACAAACGCTTAATTTCGTGCGGGTCTAATGAAATTTGAAGACGAGAAAGGGGAGAACTGGAATTGGATTCGGTTCGGGTTAGGAAGTGTTGAAGCAGCAGAGGGGAGGACATGTTCATATGTTAGGATCGGGTCGGGATGAAATGCGATGTGGAGAAAGCCTTGCTTGTCCGACCAGGTCGGGTCGGGGGAAGAGATAGAGAAAGGGGAAGGACGTATGGACCTGCTTGTTTGCTGAACCACCTCAAATGCTTACTCCGATCCGGATTGAATCTGCCAAATCATGAACGTTTTCTCCGAACCAAACCATATGCAGACCCGAGCCGATCCCAGCTTTATGCACGTCCGATCCGAACCGAACCATAAGCACACCCTACACGAACTGAACAATGAATGCACCGAACCGAATGATATGCATATTCCAACTCAAAGCATTAGACTTCATCCAACCAGGGTTAATCAATGCTTGACATAATCTTCAACTTAATGAACAGTTAGGATAGTGCCTTGCGGACATAAACGAGCATTAAGAACAACTTTGACTATCACTTTCTCTTTAAAGCTTCGTCTTACATTGCTGTACTTTTATTTTGCACTTCCCACATTTGCTGCACACACTTTAGTTCACACACATACACAAAGGGGGGGCACGGGATAATTTACTCTAATCCGTGCTATTGCTTCTTCAATAGTTCCATGACAATGAGGCCCAGACGCTCTTCCCGTCTAGCTGAGAGGAAAGAAGCCCCGGAAACTTCTAACAAAATCACTCTTGAGGATATATCTTCTTCGTCTGATCCGGAATGGGACAGTGAGGGTCCAGATTACGGGGTTGGTCATCAGGAAAGCGACGAGGTGTCTTCGGAGAATGAAGTTTCTCTGGGCTTCGAGGAGGAAGGAGGGATTGGTGACAATCGAGCACCCGATGAATTTGAATCTGCCATCATATTGGAATCACCCTCGGACTCCGTTGAATCAACAATTGACAATGATCGACTTGTTCGAATTTGTCTAAAATATGGAATAATGAAAAGGGACACCCTAGTGCCCTCACGCTCTGACCGTCCCCACAACCCTCCAGAAGGATATATGACGGTCACTCGATTGATGTGCATGGTCGGCGCCATTCCTCCATTCTCTCCTTTCATCGTTGATTTCTTAAGACAAATGCGGATTGCCCCCATGCAGTTGCATCCCAATTCATATGCCTATTTGCATACCTTGTACATAGCATATCGTGAAATCCTAGGCGTAGAGCTCACGTTCGATGATGTTCATTTCTTCTATAATTTCAAGCATCGGACTAGAGAAACTCCATCTTTCTGCTACTTTGAATCAGTCCCAAAAAGGAAGATAATCTCCGCACCATTTAGCAGTAAAGCTGGAGATTCCAGACTAGAATGGTTCTACATAAAGCAACAGTCCGGATGCGCTAGGAGATGGACAAAATCAAGTAAAGCGTTGATTTTCTGAACCCGGACTCTATACACTTGAATCATCACCCTGACCTGTTTTCCTTTTTGTTTGCAGTCGACAATCCCAAACAGATATCAGATCAGGTGTTCTTTGATCGGATGCACCGTCTTCTTAATGGCGATCAAAAATTCCTGACTATCGACGAGGTCCTTAAAGATGAATACCTTCATTTTCACGGGCTGCTATCCGTTTTCCGTAGCATCGGTCATGGGACAGTCCCTTATGCATACATTCCTCCAGTGAAGACAGTTCCAGAGATAGGAGAAGGCTCGGGAATTCCTACAGCTCCTCTTCAAACTTCACCTTCTCCCTCTTCCACACAAGATGATGAACTGGCTAATCTGGTCGAAAAACATCGTGAAGGGTATATTGCCCCCGAGGAAACTACTTCTCTAGACAAGTCAAAATCTTCCCAAGAGTCGCCACTTCACGCTTCCGAAGGGGATGTTCCTAGCGCTGATGAGCACATATTTCAGGGTTTGGGGGATCTCCCCTTACCTGAGACTATATATACTTCAGAGGATTTCAGGAAGGATCCTTTAGTCTTCACTTCTTCCGAAGAAACTACTCCCGCTAAGGCCAAAGAGCCTGCCCGCACTAGTCTAGCTTCAGACTCGGGTTGGTTGGGGGGACACACACCATTTAGGATGCACTTTACACCACCACATTAGCAATCGTTGCACTTCTTTCTCCATGAATCCATTAATTCTAAACTTCATTTATTTTATCGTGCAGGTACAATGTCTCGATCCTACTACGATATAAGAAAACTTCGTCGCAGCATGTCCAATCCTCCTCAGGATGTCGAGCATGATCGTCGGGATGATCGTGGTAGGGAGGAGAGAAGACCTTATGATCCCTACCGTTCTCGACCCTCATGTTCCCGCTCACCAGTCCGATCTGAACAAGAGAAATATAAGAGCTATCAAAGCCGTAGGGAGGAGGACAGACCACAATCCAAAGACTCCTCCTCTTCCTATGAGAAACGCAGTAGAGAGAAAAGTCCTCCAAAGGAAACCGGGTCTCGAAGTAAGCAAAAGGTCTCTGCGACTAAACGACCTAGGACAGACAAAGAGACTACAGAATCTTCTTCAGGAAGGGACACCGAATTGACAATCCTCGCTCCTCCCCCACCAGATGCGGGAACTGCCATAAAGCGGGCATATTTGAAAGAACAATTTCCCGAACACTACTTCGAAGCTCTGACTTTTTTACCTGCCCTTGAACCTATTTCGTCTAATTGGGCAGAAGAGGCCAAAGCAAAGATTGATGCGGTGCAAAAACAATATACTGAGATGTTCAAATATTCGCGCAATCTTTCTAGAATCATCCGCACTTTAATCACAAATACTGATTCAATGCAAAAAACCGCGGAGGAGAATACTAAGGCCTTAAAAGCTTTAGGAAAAGATTTAGAAGACACTCAAGCTCAGCTAGCGGTCGCTAAAAAGGACGCTTCTAATTTCAAACAACAATTCGAGGATATGCAAAAGCGCTATCACGATTTGCTTGAATCTCATACTCAGGAGCGTTCTGAATTAAAAAAGCAAGCTGACGAGGCCAAGTCAGAGGCTGCTAAAACACGCATTGCTTATACTGAACTTGAGCGGAGAAACGCCGAGTTAGCAAAGAGGAGTGCTGAATTAGAAAAGAAGAACGCTGACTTGGCTTCAAAATTGTTGGAGGCAGAGAACAGGGCTGCTCTGGCCGAGGGCAACGTGAAATGTGCTATTAAATCTGCGGAGGAAGCCCGCAAGCAACTATCAGAGGCGGAGGCTGATATTCAGGGCTTCGGCGAGCTAATGATTGAATTCTTCGCACACATTATTCGTCGTCGAAACATTTCTTGGATCGAAGACTATCCATCCACTCTGGTTCAAGTATGGAATCAAATCGTTGAGTGGGAAAAAGAGGAACTTAAGGTCGATTCCCTCGATGAAGATAAACTGATAGAAAAATACTTGAGAGACGATGAACCAGAGCGCCTAGCTGAAGGGCGCCGCCTTGTTGCTGAGGCCATGGAAGAAGAGAGACGGAAGTCTAAACAAAAAACCATTCCTGAAACTGGTTCCTCTTCTTCTGCTCCTGCACCTCCCGAAGTAGAAGGGTATGATCCCGAAAATCCGGGAATTACCCGGACAACTTTGCTATCTCCCATTGCTGAAATAACCCCAGAGGTAGTAGTCACCCCCGCTGAAAAGTCTTCGGAAGGTATCCCTATCTTTTCTCCTCAATTTGCCAAAGCTATTACTACTTTTCGTTACGTGATTGACCATTCGATGAGAGACCCTTTGTTTTCGCCTGAGTTGATAACTGATGTTTCTCATTCTATAGGTGTTGAATCATCCGCAAAGACAGATGTAGCTCAAGGAGCTGTCGCTGGGACAAAGCCCGCTGATAAGGCCAAAGAAGGGGAAGACAAGGCTGCTTCTATTGACTTGGGGGAAGGAAGTGAGCCAACTAATGTCACCACTCCCCATGATGAAGAAATGATAGCAGCTTTGAAGGACGATGGCGGAGACGGGGGGCATGATGAGGAACCAGAAGTCGCAATAACCGGGGAGTCAAAAAGTGCTGATGACGTTACCTTGGCTGCAATGAAGGCTGACCAAGACAAGCGTTTGCAATTAAAGGCCGAAGAACTAGATCCTGAGGTCCTCAAGCCCCTCGCAGTTGTGGATGCGGGTTCAAGGTTAGTTGTTAAGCTCTCAACTAGATCTATTACCGAAGAACTTGCTAAAAAATCTTCTCTTGATTCCAGTGTCCCGCCCTCCGGAAAGAAGTCTACTGGCTCCAGTACCGCATCTTCAGGGAAAAAGAAATCGAAACGAATCTTGACTGAAGCCGAGAAGGAAGCAAAGGATGCGGAAAAAGCCGCCAAGAAATCGAAGGCTCATTCCAAACCCAAATAGTGGATTCCCCTGTATCTTTTTAGCATCTTTGTGAACCAATAACTGCTGCTACAAAAGCAGCTCCTGCACTTTCTTTTTTAGTTATTTCCCTGTACAAATTCATTCATTTGTAAATAAAAATAATTCACTTTCTGCAATGTTTATTTGTTGGTAGTTCTGCACTTATGTAAAAATGCATGTCTATAGTTATGAAACGAAACTGTGGATGGGGGAAATATGTGTATGCATATGTGTCCCCAGTCTATTTCCACAAGTTATTCAATGCTTAACCTAGCAATCTGAATGCTCCCAATTCTCTGACGGGATAGCACTTCCTGTGTCGTCAATACATGTTGTTTTTTCTGGAATTTCTTTTATACTCTCCCTCTTTCTCTTGAGAGTCAGAGTTCGAACTCAGTCATTTGTTTATTCCTCGGTCGCTCAACGGGGAAGGATTTCTTTCTCGGCGCTCAGTCGGAGACGCCTTTATACTCTCTTTCTCTCTGGAAAGTTAGAGTTAGGAGGAGAATTTCTTTTTCAGCGCTCAGTCGGAGACGCTTTTATACTCTCTCTCTTTCTCTGGAGAGTTAGAGTTAGGAAGAGAATTTCTTTTTCAGCGCTCAGTCAGAGACGCTTTTATACTCTCTCTCTTTCTCTCGAGAGTTAGAGTTAAGAATGTCGTTTTCTCATTCTTTTATGTCTTATTGCACAAATAATCGTTGTGCTTCTTTTTATGTCTAAACTGTTTTCAACCTTTTTAGGCTCTGAGTTATCCTGTATTTTATAATCACAACAGAATAACTAATGAATGTAAATGCATAAAAGTAAATAACACACAATATTTTATAGTGGTTCAGCTAAGTCGTAGCCTACATCCACTTTATAGTCCTTTATTCATATCATCAGATTTTCCCAAGGCAAGGCATGCCTTATTACAGAGTTCACAGGAAAAATAACAAAAAGTATAGCATTTCTAATCCAAATATCGTATTAAGTGTTGGGCATTCCATGTCGAGGGACTTCTTCGCCATCTACGGTCGTTAACTTGAAGGTTCCTTTTTCAAGTTTCCGTTGGATGACAAAGGGCCCTTCCCACTTTGGGCCAAGGTGAGGAAGGGATGGAAAAACTCTCTTTAGCACCAAATCTCCGGATTCAAAAGTTCTGAGACGAACTTTTTTGTCATAATAGCGTGCCATCTGACGCCGATGTCTTGCTGCACGCAAGTCTGCTTCGTCCCTTTTCTCTTCGATTTCATCAAGAGACTCAAGTAAGAGCGCCCGATTCGTCATCGGGTCATAATACGTCACCCTGTGGGAAGGAACTTCTAGTTCAACTGGAATCACAGCTTCTGAGCCAAAGGAGAGAGAGAAAGGGGTATGATCGGTAGCCGTTTTAAACGTTGTTCGATATGCCCACAAAGCTAGGGGCAATTCATCAACCCACTTTGCCTTTGCACGCTCTAATCGCTTCTTGAGGATGGATTTTATTACCTTGTTTATTGCCTCTACTTGCCCATTCGATTGCGGATAGGCAACTGCAGTATATCGTTTGTCTATCTTATATTTCTGGCAAAAATTTCTGAATTCAGTGCTATCAAATTGGGTCCCGTTGTCCGTAATGATCGTCCTTGGAATCCCGAATCGACATATAATATTCTGACCACAAAACTTATCACCTTTCTCGTTGTGATCTTAGTCAAGGGCTCAGCTTCCACCCACTTCGTAAAATAGTCCACGGCTACTATTGCATACTTAGCTCCTCCTTTTGCAATTGGTAAAACTCCAATGATATCAATTCCCCATGTGGCAAATGGCCAAGGACTCACCATCGATTTAAGCTGGGTTGACGGTGCCTTGGGGATTTTGGCGAACCTCTGGCACTTATCGCAACGTCGTGAATAATCAGCTGCATCATTGTTGATCGTAAGCCAGAAGTATCCGTACCGCAATATTTTCTTTGCTAAAGTTTGACCTCCTGTATGATCTCCACACTCACCTTCGTGTACTTCTCTTAGTACACGCTTGATGTCGTCGTGTGCTATACATCGTAACAGGGGCATAGAAAATCCTTGTCTATAGAGAGTATCATCTTGTATGACATATCTGGTAGCTTTGCGAACTACAGATCTTTTCTCACTCTTCTTCGATGGGAGTGTCCCATTCTTAAGGAAATTCTTAATTGGAGTCATCCATGACTCCTTCTCTGGTTCCGCTTCAAAAACGAATTCAATTTCCATTGACTCAAAGCTTGGCGACTCCAACGTTTCAATCGGAATCACTTCAGTCTCTTCTGGATTGTCAGAACTAGCCAGCTTTGCCAGTCTATCCGCTTTCTGGTTTTCACTTATGGGAATATGTGTTATGTTGTACCGCTCTAAGCTGTTCAATAGCTCTTTCACTTTCTTGAGGTAGGCGATAAGTCGAGGTCCTCGAGCCACGAATTCCTCTCGTACTTGACAAACAAAAATCTTAGAGTCACAAAATATGTCCATCATTTTTACTCCGAGGTCTTTAGCAAGTTTCAGCCCGGCAATCAGGGCTTCATATTCAGAGTCATTGTTAGTTGCCGAAAACTCTAATCGCAGGGCGTAATATAACGACCGTCCCTCGGGAGTGACTAAGACAATTCCAGCTCCTGACCTTCGGTCATTCTTAGCTCCATCTGTATATAATTTCCACGGATTCGTCTCTAGCTCATCCTCGGATTTAACCACTTGGTCATTGATTATTTCCTCCTCTGGAATGGTGAACTCCGCAATAAAGTCTGCTAGAGCTTGCCCCCTGATTGACTTTCGTGGTTGAAAATTCAAATCAAACTGACTTAGTTCTATGTTCCATTTGATCAACCTTCCCGATGCTTCGGGTCTCTGCAATACCTGTCTCAAGGGCTGGTCGGTGTATATGGTTATTGGATGGGCTTGGAAATAATGACGAAGTTTTCGGGATGCGATCAGGAGGCTGTAAGCGAGCTTCTCAATTTTTGGGTAATTGCGCTCTGCCGCTGCTAATTTCTTACTCACATAATACACCGGCCTTTGTACTTTGTTTTCTTCTCGAACCAGAGCCGTGCTGACAGCATGAGCCGAGACTGCCAAATAAACAAATAATTCTTCGTGATCTACGGGCTTTGATAAAATCGGCGGTTTCTCTAGCAGTTCTAACAGATTTTGAAAGGCCTCAACACAATCCGGAGTCCACTGGAAGTTCTTCTTTCCCCTTTTTATCAAATCAAAAAACGGGACACATTTATCTGTGGCTTTGGAGATGAATCTACTCAGCGCCGCTACTTTCCCTGCCAGACTTTGGACGTCTTTAATTCTCCTCGGTTCTTCGATGTTTCTAATCGCCGCTATCTAGCTAGGGTTGATTTCAATTCCTCGGGAACTCACAATGAAGCCAAGGAACTTTCCCGACGCCACTCCAAATGAACATTTTAAAGGATTCAATTTCATACGGTACTTTCGCAAGATACCAAACATTTCCGCTAAGTCTTGCGTATGGCTGGAAGACTGCTTTGATTTAACAAGCATATCATCCACATAAACTTCCATAGTTTTTCCTATTTGATCATAAAACATTCTATTTACCAAGCGCTGATAAGTAGCTCCAGCGTTTTTTAACCCGAATGGCATTACAACATAGCAGTATAACCCCAAATTCGTAATGAAACTCGTATGTTCTTGGTCTGGTACGTGCATAGGAATTTGGTTGTATCCAGAATATGCGTCCATGAAAGAAAGAAGTTCATGACCTGCTGTCGAGTCTACAAGCTGGTCAATCCTGGGAAGCGGGAAACTATCTTTCGGGCAAGCTTTATTTAGATCTGAAAAGTCAATGCAAGTCCGCCACTTTCCGTTTGGCTTCTTTACTAAGACGGGATTCGATATCCAGTCGGGATAAGTCGAATCTCGAATAAATCCATTTTGCTTCAATTTCTCTACTTCCTCTTTGAGAGCAGCCGACCTCTCTGGGCCCAGCATACGTCTCTTTTGCTTCACAGGCGGATGCTTCGGATTTACATTCAATTTGTGACTTATAATGGAAGGTGATATCCCACACATGTCAGCATGGGTCCAGGCGAACACATCTAAGTTTGCCTTCAAGAAGTCCGTCAGTTCTTCAGCACGACGTGGATCCAATTGAGAACCAATCTTCAAAACTTTCGTCGGATCAGCTTTATCAATGGGAATTTCCACTGTCGCTTCGTTAGGAGTTGCATTCCTAGCCTCTGGTTCCTCGTCTTTTCTGGGATCCAGGTCTTCAGGCGTTCCTTTGGGCAACTCCCTCAGGTTCAATCTCTCTAATTGCTATGCCGAGTCCCCCTTTGAGGGAGACGAGGCATCCTTACTCTCAGCATTAACTCCTTTCATCAACATCTTCAGTTCGGCCACATAGCAGGCCCGTCCAGAAACCTGATCCCCTCTCATTACTCCAGTCCCGGCTTCGGTCGGGAACTTTAGTAACAAGCACCAAGGGGCGATACAAACTCTAAATTCAGCGAGGGCAGGTCTCCCTAAAAATGCGTTATATGGCGAATCTACGTCCAATACTACGAACTGAAGCATTCGCACTCTTCTACGTTCTCCTTGCCCTAGGGTCACGGGCAACTCTATATATCCCATGGGAGCTGTCGTCGCTCCGTTGAAGCCTCTAATCCATCCTTCATAAGGTTTCAGATCTTCGGGCTCAAGCTTCATCTGATCAAATGACTTCTTGAACAAAATATTAACGGAACTTCCGTTGTCTACTAATACCTTATGGACCAAGGCCGGCCCAATGGTGGTAGTAATAACCAACGGATCATTGGTGGGAGATTGTATCCCAGCGTTGTCTCGGCTGCGAAATACCACGTCGTCGAACATGGTTTTCTGTTGTTTTATGGGGGTGACATCTTCCAAATCATCACCTTCATTCACGTCTAGATGCTTGGCAGCATTCACATATTGATCCATAGATCTGAAACTTCGGATTGCCGGGTGAGGTCCGCCTACTATGGAGTTGATAACAATTCCTTTACCTTTCTGCTGCGGTGTAGGTTTGGGAGCAGGTAAAATCTGTTTTGGAGCTTGCTCTCCTTGCCCCCTGTCCCTCGGGGCGACCTTGTACTCATCCAACTTTCCCTCACGCAGCAACTTCTCTATCACATCCCTCAAATGCCGACACTCATTGGTCGAATGCCCATGAGTTCCGTGAAACAAGCAAAATTTCCCTGTCGCCATTTCTTTCTCGGTTGAATCACGAGGGGCGGTCTTTTGTACTGTAACACATTGTACGTATCCAGATAAATATTTTCCAGGGTGTCGTTCAATGGCGTATAATTCTCGTAGTTCTGGAATCGAGGTCTTTTGTTAGGGTCGCTTCCCCTATTTCTGTTTCTTCTGTTGCCGCTCGAATTACGGTTATTGTTGTTGTTTCCCCCACTTCCAGTATTGCTATTTCCACCCTTGTTTCCTACATTTACTTCAACCTTGCCAGAATTCTCCCCCGACTGCTTCACGGCGATATTACTCTGCACATTCTCCTTTGAAGCCGTCTCAGACTTTCTCTTTCGGTTTGCCCTGGCCTCCTCTCGCCGTAAATAAATATCGGCTTTTTCGTAGAATATCTCCCTTGTGGGGGGTGTCTTCCCAGAAAGGTAGTCTCCAAACTCAGATTCAGGATCAACTCCTTCCTTCAATGCCATCAGAATAGTGGGCTCATGCGGGTCACTGACCTCAGTTACAGCTTGGTTAAATCGATCAAGATATGCCCTTAGAGATTCTCCTGGTGCCTGTTTGATTCTCGATAATTCAATAACACTCTTGGACTTTCGGGCATGTAGTCGGAACTGGTTCATGAAACGCTCGCTTAGTTCCTTGTAATTAGAAATCGAACGAGGAGGAAGTCGGGTAAACCAGAACAATGCCACATCTTCTAGGTAGATTGGGAATGCTTTGCACTTCACTTCATCAGGGGCAGCAGCGGCATTCATGAGCCACGAATACCGCATCAAATGCTGTCCTGGGTCAGTCCTTCCGTTATACTTGTCCATCTGTGGCAAGTTAAAGCGTCGGGGAAACTGGAAGTCGAGGATATCATCGGTGAACGGAGTATGGCTTCGCTCAATGCCATAATCTTCATTTGTATAATTCCGGCTTTCGGACATAATTCGGCGAACCATTGCCTGTACATCAGCAGTAGTTAGGGGTTGCTCAGGTTCCCTGGCCCTAGTATCCGAGTTCCTTCTGGGCTCTTGCTCAGGAGATGCCCTTCTTCTTCGAGCTGCCTCTGCTCGATTCCGTTCCCTGCGTTCCCGGTCGATCTCGGGAAGAGGGGACTGGAGTCTTTTCCCCCGAGTGGGGTCATCGTTTCCTAATGCTCGTGCGATATCCTCGCGAGATCCCAAAGATCCAAATGTCAGCTGCTCCACGTTCTGAGGTCGTTCGAGTGGCCTCCGTTCACGGGGCCTCTCTTCCTCGGAAGATGAAGATTGATCTACTGGTGTGTGACGATCCGGTGATGGAGTTCTCTGTCGACGGAGCTCACTGATCTCCCGACTCATGAGCCTCATATTTTCCTGCATCATGAGATTAGTGCGCTCGTGAACTTTCATGGCCTCCCTCGTGCTCTCAAGCATGTCAAGCAAGCGCGAGAAATCTCCTTGGGTGATGGGCGTAGATGGATTGACCTGATCACCAACCCTGGTAGCTGGAATTGGAGCATTCGTAGGGACTCGAGTAGAGGTTCCAGCCTCACCAAGCATCGGGTCGGATCGGAGGTAGGAAGTCGGATCGGAGCTGGGGTGCCTGGTCGGATCGGAGCGCAGCGGGCAGTTCGGGTCGGTTCAGATTGGGGGAATGCACTGCTTCAGAGTCTCCTACCCGGATCGGATCGGAGCTCTCCCCCTGCTGGCGGCTCGGATTTCCTGCATTGATTCTTCCTGCTGCTGAACTCTGCCCCCGAGACCTTGTTACAACAGCATTTTGCTGATCTTCGCCAGCTCCATTTCCTCGAAAAGACTGAACTTCCTTGCCTTTTCCTTTGGCCATGAGTTTTTGACAATCACTTCAACGAATGTAAAAATGCGGAGAAACTTAAGGATTCACTTCTTTGAACTCAACGGTCCAAAAAGTAGAAAGAGATCCCGGAAAATAAAGAATTTATATGAGGATTCTCAGTGAAAGCACCAAAATGTTAGACCCAAAAGTGGTTCTAACACCCAAATTGATTAGAAACAAGATGAAATGAAACAAAAATAAAAATGAACACGCAGAATTTATAGTGGTTCGGCGAAGAAATGCCTACGTCCACTTATCTTTCACTATATTCAATAATTCAGTTGCAAATACAATGTAAGATTCACTCACAACTCACTTTTGTTCACTCAATTGACTAAAACAGGAAATGAAAGATGATTTGGATTCTCCGGGAATAATGGAGTTCGGATGATGGAAGTAATTGAATTCTCAAAATGCTGAAAAAAGATCCTTCTCTTTGTCTCCAGATGGGGTATTTATAGGTGTGAATTTGCTTGAGACTTGATCCGGGTCGGGCCACGTGTCATCCATCGCACTCTCTTCGGGTTCGGATGAACTATCATGTTGACAACGCATCAAAGGGAAGGACGTTATGGGTAGGAACTGGTCATAGCCGGTCCAGATATCCAGACGCTTCTGCAGGAGAATAACATGGAGCATGGGTTCGGGTCGGAGATGTGCAAATAAGGGGTTCGGATCGGGATACCCGATCCGACCCGGATTGGCTTGGACGCAACGCTCTCTTCTTCTCTAATTTACTCCGTTCCGATCCATTTTCGTGGCCAACAGGTAGCTTCCCGATCCCATCGAGATTTAGTTGCCCTCCGATCCGGTTAGATACGCCCTACCAATTTACTCAACAGGAGCTCACCGATCCGAACAGAGGACTCTTTCCGACCCGAACCGATGGTTTGCTCTGACCCGATCCGAACAGCTGCTGCTTTCTAATCTAGATTGCGGTGTTCTTCTTCAATCCGAACCGAAGTCTTCTAATTAAAAATGCCCTTCAATGTTTGGTCTCTTGACTTTGTGTTGCCTAATTCACAAAGTAGGCTAACAAGAATAAAATAAAATCAAGAGATGGGAAGCACTGTACTTGGAGAGTCAAGGGTTGGAGCCTACAGTTCTCGTGGAAAGATGTCGAAGCTAAGCATACGAGAAGGGACTTTGAGTTTCTGCATAGACAGAATATGACCAAAGGGGAAAGCTTCAAAAAGGTGGGATTTTGCCAAGAGGATGTGCTTGATAAGCGGAAGAAGGGATCGTCTGAAGTTGGTCAGAGATCAAAGGAGAAAGTAGTGGATATGCATAAGTCTTTGCAGACTGCTAAGTTCGGGCGTTGCTCGAACTGGAATCGCTTATCGAAATGCTAGGTGCCATGTGGTGGCACGATGTGGGGAGAGGGTTGATATGGTTCATGGAGACGTTTGTTTTCATGGTGAAGATTGATAGGTCTTACTTGAAGGGGTTACTTTGTACACCTTGTTGGCAAGCGGTGGCGTTGCCAGAGTTTGTTGACAAAGTGCAATGGGTGATGGCCATGCCGAAGCTCATTGTGGGAAGTAACCATGTTGTCTTGTCCGAGAAGATGCTTAGAGTAAGAGGATGTAGGTGGAGTTGGTATGCTTTCAAGGAAATATAGTATCAAGGTGGAGATTGTTAGAATTTGTGATACAATATTTCCATTTGCTGAAGATTGGAAGATATTATTAATTATGGTGATAGAATATTTCCAATTAGAGAAGATTTGGGAAATATTGTTAATTTGGGAATATAATATTTCCAATTTGTAGAAGATTTAGAAGATATCAGACATTTATTGCTCTTTTATTTGTAAAAGGGATAGGGAATAAATTACCTACATAAGTGGAAGGATTTGAAGAAGGTTTTTTTTGATAGTGAAGTAAGGAATTAATTCCCTAAATGGTTAGTTAAACAAGGAAGCCTACCAAGAGAATTGGAGAATTAATTAGGCATTGATTTATGTCATAAATCAATTACTTCAACCCCAAGCATTACTCCTTATATAATGATAGGGATTAGGTGAATGTATCATCATCTCAAAATGTGAGGTGTATAATCTCTGAAAGTTCTTCTTCTTCCCTACTATCAGTCTTGTAATTTTTCTTATTAAGAAAAGTAATAAAATCTCCTCTCCCCAAGTGGACGTACACTAACAAGACGTTAGTGGAACCACTATAAATCTCTTGTGTTATTTCTTTTATTGCTAGATCTGCGATTGCTTTGCTGGTGTTATCTGTTGTTTGTTTTGCATCACCATCAATCCATTCCTATCCGTTTTTTCCGCAACAAAGAAGTCTAGTCAAGGAATTAGAAAGTGGAAGAATAACAAAGCTGAATCAGGAGAGCAAGGAAGCAAACGTCTCATGGCTAAAGTCACAATCAGTATGTATAGATTCATTATATAAAGATCAATTGTTAGACCATGAAAAATTATTGAAAGATTATAAGACTTTGGCTAAACTCAATATAGTCATTTTAGCTAAGTCAAAAAACTGTGAGCAAGAAAACTCCATATTAAAAGAAGAAAACAGTTTTAGTAAAACAAGCCAAATGTTCTGAAATTACCTTAGAAAAGCTTGTTTCTCAAAAAAAATTCCTTCAAAAAGAAAATGAGTGACTAGTAGATAAAACAATGGTCTTTTAAAGGAAATCAATCTTTTGCAAAATAAAATTAATCATTAGAAGATTCTTTAAATAATTCTAATTCTTTAATTTCGTCTCTTGAAAAAGAGAGTGTAGGTTTAACTGAAAAGAATTTAGAATTATCTAAAGAATATGAGTTTTTAAAGGAGAATAATAATATTTTGCAAAATGAAATTTCTGAATCAAAAGAAAATTTTGAAAAAATACAATCTTCTTTAGATAATTCAAGATCTCAAATTTGTGATCTCGAAACTGAGAGTGGTACTTTAAAAAGGAAGAAATCTGAAATAAATAAGGAAACTGATGATTTTCAAAACAATATTTTTTATGAAAATGTCAGTCACGACTTTGGAATTAAATGTACAAATAATTCACGAAAATTAATAAAGGTCAAAATGATTTAAATATGATTTTATCTAGATTTAGACCTTCACATGACAAAAGTGATTTAGGATATAATTGTAATGTCCCAAAATTTTTGGGATTTAAATTATTAAATTAATATAATTTATTGGTTAGATAATTTAAATGGTTTGAATTTGAATATATTAAATATTTAAATAATGGAATAATAAAGATTAATTCTGAAATGGTCGGAAATAGCTGAATTGGCAATGTTGTGTAAAATGGATAATTTAATAGATTTAATTCAGTTTAGAATTGAATTATAATAACGAATATCTTATTTAGACGACAGTTGAATGTATTTATTATAATATAAATTATAAACAAGCTCGTAACGCTGCGGTAGTTCGTAATTTGGCGGTTTGAACTTCAACTAAGTATACAGAATTCGTTTTAAGTCGGATTTCTTTGAAACAAGAAATGTCTGAATCTGTTGAACTATATTTTTTAATGGGAGTGGAAATTTGAGATTTCGCTTTATACATTGTAAGTTATGTCCAAATCAAATTTTCAAATAGTTGCTATAGAATTTTTTATAAACCATAACGATTATTTAATTTTAATTAAATATTGGTTTCGAATTTGGACAAGATCTTTGAGAGGTAGTTATAAATTAATTTTTAAAATTTTACTGTAATTTTTAATTTGGAAAATAAACAAATTTTTATTTGAAATACTTTACACCTTAAACCAGCATTTTTGGGTTTCATAGAATAAGTTAACTTGTTTATATTATTATATTTTTGAGATCAGGGCACATTGCTTGATACAATGGTATATTTAGTTTTGTCAATAGTAATTCGTAAACAAGCGGAATTTTACGCAATAGTGTATTCATATAACTTAATTATAAACGCACATGTGATTAAATCACAGCAAACATGTTGCAGCTACCCTGGTACATATATGCATACTTGAATCATGTTAATGGTCAGTTATATGTGAATGTATTGTTTTCATGAGCCATTATCTTTATGTTAATGTAATATAAGTTGTCCATCATCAACATGCTATTGTATTCAAATTTCTATTTGCAATGTTAAATTACTTAGTGATAAACGCTAGGATGATACAGAAATAATTGTACATGCATGTAGTGTTTTTAAACATTTCACTTCATAATCTAAAGTTACAAATATGCAAAATGGACTAAATTTTTAAAGGGGTTAGTTTTCGAAACAAATTCTATTTGGGATTAGTTTCTAAGCTATATATATATATATATATATATATATATATACCAGACAAAATGTGTTCAAACTGTTTATTATATTTACCCCATCAATAACAGTTCTTATCCGGTTTCACAAGTTAAATAGAACAATCACCGTATTCGTAAAGCTACTACGAAAGGGAAAACTCACGGCAGTCCTAGGAAAGAATTTACAGACCTATACTTCTAATACTTCATGCTGAAGGACTACTATGCATTGTATTCTCACATTAGCCTATCCTATCATACGTTTACTTAACCATTAAGTCTTTCTCCTTATAAATATAAGCAGGAAGTAGTACTCATTTCTTTTCTGCTGAAAGTAGATGCAAGCGAATGAGAATCCACCTTTTTAAATCCAAAATCATATATGTAAAATGCAACACATATTGCCTGTGTTTGGTTCGTTTGGTTTTGCAATGGGATTGGAAACGCTTCGAAACAAAAGCAAAAAGTATGAGTGCTGGAGGGTGGAGACACCAGAGTAAGTTGGGTCAAGGCATGAGAGAGGGCCATCGTGAGTATATGGTTAATGGTTTCGGGAAGAAGAGGAACGGTGGTGTGTGTGCTTTTGTAAACAGTGGAATGGTGAAAGTGCACTTTGGGTTGGAAGCTTGGGAAATGAGTTCGGCCTTGAAAACATTTTGCTGGACTCGTGAAAAATGCGTGGAGGTTGGTTTTTCCAGGGGAATACGAGTTAAAGAATGATGGTAGGGGTAGTGAGGAGTTTACAGAGAAGTGGTAGGGTGAGGTTAGTTTGAACATTAATGGAGAGGAAAATGGGGATACATGCATGGAAAAATTGTAAATGGGTTTTCGTTGTTTGCGTTTTGAAAATGAGGGAGGATGGTGATAGTGTTGGATCAGATGGTTTTGGTAATACGGGAGGGGCTTAAATGCATGGCGCATGGGTATGTTGAGAAGGGCACATGCAATCCCAAGGGCGGAAGAAAAGCAAGTAGCGGTATTGTCTGTGAAGAGGAGTAAGTGAGAACGTGGGTGTTTATATATATATATATATATATATATATATATATATATATATATATATATATATATATATACAAGACCTGGCCAAAATGGTGGATTTGTGAGTTCATGCATAGGAGGCTACGGTTTTGGTTTGATAAGGAAGAAAGGACTGTAGATTGTGGGTACGTGGTTATTGGGTTGATTGAATTTATTTGGCTCATCAAAGTGTATATATATAAATAATAAGAAGACGTGAAGGATGGGGAGATTTATAACTAGAGGCGTGCGTTTCATTCGGGAAAGAACAACGGTACGGAAGCGGGTTTTAAATTGATGGGCTGCAGAAAAGTGGTAAGCCCAAATAAGTAGTCCAAGTTTTAATTTAAATAGCGTATTAACTTTAGAATATCATATCTTATGCGTGCATTATCCAAATTCAATGAAACAGGATCCATTAGGATCGTATGGAAGCAAACTACATAATGGAACTAGTCTAGAGAGATTTGGAGATCGTTTCAATTTATGGCGGAATTAAACACCTGATATGATCAACCAAACGTTAACCGTTATTTAACGATTAACGAACAAGGTGGGTAAACTCACTAACTCTGTCCAATTTTGAAATTTTATAAATGTTATTTAATATTTATAAAAATGATTGAATGTTGTGCGTGATGGTTGTTTAGATGATTGCTTATGAATTGGTTGAAATTATATATATAGTCATATATATATATATATAAACAGTCAATTAAATACTGGTCTATATATTTTAATATCTCGTATTGTTATAAAATTAGTGTTATTATTGTTGATTAACATCTGTGGATGCAGGAAAAATGGTTGGAGGAATCCAACTGGGTTCCTCAATAATTTCATTGTTGATTTTCATATATTGCAGTATATGATGTGAAAATAATCTATGATTGATTATTGTGTATTTTGGGATGTTGAATAACATTGACCCTAAGATAAATGGTATTAAAATACCGTAAAATATATTCAAATATATTGGAAAAGAAATTGTGGTTTTAGAAAGGATAATCTATTTAAATTAGAAATGAAATTTAGATTGGGATAGAGTATAATAAGTTGATTTAATTATATTAAAACAAGTGATTTGATTTATTAATGATGTCTACAAATAGGATGACGTAATGGCTATCAACTAAATTTGGAATATAATCTAAGAATAAATTAAAAGGGAATTGGGATTTGTTTTCAAAGGAAAGCGATGGAAGTATTTCGATGTTCGAAATGAAATAGGATTGAAATAAATCCAAAAGGATCTATAATTATAATTCAACTATGTCGAATAATATAAAGATAATTTGTTCTTACAAATTATATATAAAATGAAATTTCAGGATTTGTCGAGATAATAAATATCTGGATTTTTTACCAAATAGGAAATCGAGATTTAAATTTTAACTTTAATTCGGTAGCCACCACCAACCTCCCGTGTGCGAAGCACGGGTCCCATCCTAGTTATAACTTATAAAATGAGTTTATGAAATCAAATATGAAATATGTGTTTATAAAATAACCAGATAAGTGGGATTTTAAAATGTAATGATATTTTTTATTTAAATCAAGATTTGATTTAATAAAATGAGTCCAGATTTCTCTAGAAGAAAAATGTTCATGTTTAAAGTGAATAATGATTTAAAGCAAATGTTTTGCATATTTAAAAGGAGTTAAGGAAATTAGAAACTTACTGGAGATCTGATGTTGGTTTCGGCCTTTGGGGTTAATACTTAAGGAGTTGTTCTCTTACTGGTTTACGGTTAGGGACTGATGGACGTTGACGGATAGTGATGCATAAGTATAATAAATGGAAATGTTTTCCAATGCTAGTAACGTATATTTTCTAAATATAGAAAATACAAAGTTGGGAATATATGTGAATTGCTTTTCGAGAATCGTGGGAAGTTAAAACAAGTTTTAAGAAATAAACGGGAAATGAATAAATTTATGATAAATTAAAAAAAATGGGTGAGTGTTGATTGATGATTGAATCGGTAAGATTTCCAATTGGAAATACGACCGTTGTTTGTACTCCTGTTTTCATTTGATAGTTAAATAAACGACTATCAAAGTTTTTGAACATTTCCGTTGTCAATATGGAGAGACATAGATCAGATTTATTATATGAAAACCACTACGTATAGGCGTTATCGTTTCGAATCAAATATATCAAAGATTATTGAAGACGGAGTTTATGCAAGGGTCATTCTGGCGATCCTAAGTAAAAATTTCCTAAGATGGATTTATAGAATAATTCCTTCGTTTGTCCATTCCCAGGACAACGTATATGGACGAATGCCTGACAGAGTATATCTAATAGGTCGCATAAGTTGACTATTCAAACGTATTTACGTTTGGTGACAGATAAATTCATTTCTATAAGCTTATACCCGTGATATTTTTGGGGAAATCAATTTGTGATTTTGTGGGTATGATGATGTGGCATTCAAATAGATGAAGCATAAAAAGATACGCTATAACCTCATGCCTCAACAACCGGCAAATGACAAAAATCAGGGAGGCGGCTTGGCTAAGTGGCTCACACCCAACTAGGGTAAATTGTCACCATCTAAAGAATATTCATATTTGTTACTTCTTTCACTTTTGTATCTCCCAGGAATAGTTATGTTGGTATACCGACCACAAGGTGATAATATATTTGGAATATTCAAGCGAAATGAATGGCCGGTCATGTGTGACCGAGTTACAAGATGTTCTTGTTGAATTCCGGTGTATCGCTTCTAGAGTACTCTGATCGGAAGGTGGTTCCATACCTTGTCATAGTTGGAAATCCATTACTCAATAATAGCCTGTTGTTTTTGATTATATATTATATATGTAGAGCGTGAGATGAAAGCGTTCTGCTAGATTTTTGTTTACTTGATCTAGACATTATTATAATATCAGAATATATTGATCTTAAGAAATATTTTAGGTTATCATAAGGTAAAACTGTCTGTATTTATGTGTGGATCGATCATATGATTATCATTTCTTTTATAAGGATTTTAAAAGTTAAACCAAGTGATTAGAGTTTATTCACACCAGTCACATGACTGACCCAGAGTTTATTTTGTTTTGTTTTCCCTAAACTCTTGGGTGCCAAAATTTGTACGGCCAGTCAAGTAGTCGGGAATTTTCAGATATACTTGGAGGAGCTCGGAGCAGGAGGCTTTAGAATTATATATATAGAGTTATTTCCATTTTGATGTTATGTGAAAATGGTATGTATATACAGTTACCAGTTTGTATTCCAAAATTGTTGTATAATATATTTTATTCGCTCCGCTGTGAGATTCGTGTTACTCTCATTCTGTTCAGTGTTAATCATCTTCTTCTTCTATTCCAATTTTCTTTCTTTCTATTTCTCATCCTCTAACTTCTTTCTATTAATGATCTGGTATTTCCGATTTCTGAATAGTCAACATGGTGTTTGGTGTCGATTTTCGGAGCCGAAAATCCATGGGTCGTTACAATAATCATAGAAGCAGTACTAGATATGCTTTTATATACAATAAGAATATCACTACTAGTACTAATGCACATCCAAGATACAATTACTCGAGAAATTAAGATACTTCTATGACTAGAGATTTGTATAATATATCTACAAGTACGAAAAGAAATATCAATATAAATTACTGAAGTATTTGGGGTCCTGTAAATCAGAAAAACAGAGAAAAATATATCGATGATTATATTGATTCAGTACTTAATAATGAAAATTTTGTCTTTAAAGGTTCCATTAAACCATCTTGGGTATGGTTACCTTTTATCTAACCCCTGGAACCAAATGAAACAAGTGGGTACCAAAGTATATACATCATATTTTTTATAGGTACACCACAACAAAGTGAAAGGCTATTTTGGTATCTCTATCGTATGTATAATAAATAGTCTCTTATGCTCTTGAAAACTATCTATGCTTGTTTTCTCTTATTTGTGCTCGTTTACTACTTTATCATGTTACATATTCTTTTTAATCGATGACATAGGGGGAGAAAATGCATATAAACCATAGGATCTTAATATTTTCTATGCTCATAATAATGGATTTACTTATTTATGCAATCAATATATATATATATGAACTAAAATTTTGTAACAGGAATCTGAATGGTAAGTTTATATAATTATAAACTAACAAAATGTTGCAGAAATTCAAGGGGAGTTAAATATGTATACAAGCATATATTTAGGGGGAGAAATTAAATATTTTAACAAGAGTGCAAGATGTTATCATCAATCAAAAAGGGAGAGAATGTTGATTCACGGGGATTTCGATTAATGACAACAACAAGAAGATCAACGGAAATCATGTCAAGGACCTAAGTTATATATATATATATATAAGTATTAAGTCGTGTTAGATATATGTTAAAATCTATCCTCAGAGTATAATTCGAATGCACAAATTTTCAGATTTTTTATATATAAATAAAAATATATGCTAAAAAATCAGCTGAAACTGGACTTGTTATGTAACCAGTCGACTAGTATAGAAAGGACAGGTCGACTGGTCACAGACCATAAGTCCAGTAATGGTTAGTTGTTGAGCATATTTAAATATATATATATACGATTTTCATTCTTAACCGGTTGACTAGCACTTTTCGTACCAGTCGACTGATAATCAAAAGTCATTTTTATGAAGAGCCGCTCCTTTCATAAAGAGATTCCTCTTCGGTTCGGAACAGAAAATGGATGCAACTTTCCATAGGAATACTCCATGAAAGATTACTACTCTTCTACACTTATAAATACACTACGAACATGTTTTCCAAATCACCAATTCTTTCTTATTCTATTCTAAATTCTGATTTACATCTCTATACTCACCGCATTCTAAAAGCTCTCTCTAATTCAAGTTACTTTTGAATCTTTGAAGCTATTTCATATCTCTCGATTCAACAAGCAACATACTTCCTTAAATCTTCAAATACACATCAATACTTGAGGATAAGATTATAGGAAGGGTGTACTTGATCGTGACTATTCAGTGTTGATACAAAACACATTCAGAAGTCAAAACTACTTGTAATTGTGAAGTCTTGTGTTGGTGCTCAGGCGGGGACATCCTTGTTGGTTCTCGGGTGTATTGTGACCTGTTCCTCTAGGTTAAGAGAGGGCGTGTTAGTGAATTCCGAAGAGGAGCTTCGGGACTTGACGTAGGACGGGAAGTCCGAGCCAGTATACAATTCCTGGTGTCTTTTACCGCTTTTTATTTATTTATGATATTTCTATATAGCTCATATTTACCTACGTAAATATTGTAGCTTATTAGTTAAATTATCATATACAATTCCGTTATATTCATATAAAGATCCTACTTAAGTTTGACATATAGACTTTTCACATATAAAATAGATAATAAAATCTAATTCATATACGATGAATTTTACACTCAAAAGTTGGTAACGTTAAAGGTCATCCGTTCACAGATGGGAATATGTAACCATAACCAATCAATTAAACAATAAATCATCCATTCAGTCAAACACACAATTTGATATAAAATCAACAACGAATATTAATATATGGTATAACAATATTAAACAATATTCCATAAATTATGAGATTTAACTCACCATCTGTAACAAACAGAATTTCGACATATCGAATTTTTCTCAAAAAGTCCAATTCAATCGAAGCTCAAGTTGGCTTGTATGGTATCCTGCAGAAAAGACAAAGATAATAAATATCTTAGAGCTCGACAAAACATCTCACAATGGAATAAGTAAAAAATAGTAATCAAATATAGCATTACCGAGATAATGACACTGCCAAAAAAGTGTCCAAAGGCTACCAAATCTCTGTCATAAATCTAACTTGCGAGTATGTTGTGAGGATGGGTTCAGTACACAAGTTCCGGTGAGAGGACAAATTATACATTCTGAAATAACCCTATATATACCGTTCAGTTACATTTTCTTAATTATTAGATTTTTCGAGTTACCAACGCTCTAGGCTCCGCACACACGTAGTATCCATCTACTCCTCAGTAGATTAAACATAATATATATGTAGTTATACCCAACATCTTAAGGTACTCCCCATAATACCCTCCTTATATGGTCTCCACCATAAAACCATGAAAGCATGCACAACCTCTATCCTACGTTGAATCACGTACGGAAATCTCCATCTTATGCCACATGATCGCACAGAACCACCATCGCTAAGCCACGTAAGCATGCAGACCCTCATATCCAAACTCCTTGGTCGACTCACGTATCGACAAAGAGTAATGCCCTAATGTTTATAATATACTACCCAGTGCATGTATCTAGACCTCGCATGAACATACTACCAACTATAAGCCGAGTTCCATAATAAAGCTACATCCAATGCACAAAACTCGGTCGAGATCTTTCGATATCTGTAAAGAACAACTTCGTTAAGCCTACATTACAGATATTTACATATGATCTATCTCTTTCCACGGTGGCTATGGTCCCACTCCGGCTCCTCCCTCAACTAATGAAAGACTACATCAAGAGCTAATGAAGCCCCCATATCAACCAATCTAACATCCAATTTGGCGTGTCTTCAACTGACGTCCCGATTGTTAAAGATCGTTGGTCTGGTGGTTTTGCTTTTAGTCTTTCCGCATCCCACTGACCGCCGATGACAGGTAACGGATGATTACTATCCTTAATCTGGTCCTAACCACCTCCTCCTAGAGCTAGGAAAATCACCGAATCACTAAACACTATCTGCTATAGCCTTTTGACTGCTGCACTATAATTGTAGTCAAGGTATAGTGACCCGAACTTCCCGGCCGGCCTAAACCGAACAAGAAGGCAGACTGCTTTGGGAACAAGGCTAATCGGAACGCAAATAGAAGAACATTTCATTGATTATTACAACAATTACATCAGAGTACAAGAATATAACAGAGTATGAATAAATAATATACATCAGAAAAATATCAGAGATTAAAATACATTACATAGCAGTGGAAAAATAACACATAACACAGCTGAAAGAAATACACGAATGCAGAGCTTTCCAAATATAAGCTATAAATCCTGGATCATGTATAAAGAAATATCTATAAAACCAAAACTACGAGCTGCCCGTGTGGAAAATAGGGACACCCAGAGTTTAGGTTAAAACAATAAACTTCAAGTCGGTCACGGGACTGGTGTGAGAACTAAAACAGTTATTAAATCTTTACTTTAAAATAAAGTAAATCAAGGGACCACGCCATATAACATGGAACGGGTTTCCTCCCAAGAATACCAGTGCATAAAACAGTTTATAAACAGTGCAATGCTTTTCGAAAAATGAAGCTATTATAAGACTCAGGTCCCATCACACAATGCAACGCAGGCCGGAGGATAGAGTTTTCCCTTATAATAGCCAAACATGCTTAATACGCTATAAAACAAATCATTTTAATATTACTATAAGTATATAGTGTATAAAACAACTTCAAATATAAATGTATCAATCATAGACGACATGGGTACAATATATCATGTCGCCATACTAGGCTCTACAATCAAAACCGAAATGTCACATATTGGAAATTGGATTCCATCTATGAGTCGAGTCAAGAGATGACTCCTCACCGATCCAAGACACTCTAGCAAATGTCTCAGGATTACACACTCTGGGCAACCCTTGGTTCCTGCAGGGCCGGTCCTCTCTTACGTTTGAGGATTGGCAATTCTTGAACACACGTTTCCCGGTCCTATCGAACCTATCCATCGGTTCCGTAGTAACCAATATATCCGAGGCGCCTCGCTGTCCATCATCCATATAGGTAAAAAAATATAAATGTTTAGGCACCATACCATGATACCGCCCATAGCTAGAAGGAAATGTCGTGCACTCCCTGCAGTCATGATCCTGTTTTTGACTCATACCGAGGTGTGAGGCTCGCAAATTAACGCTATACATAAAGCTGTTATATTTAAAGTCGTGCTTTGATCATCAACCACAAAGCTCTACTTCTGAATAAAAGCCTTGATCACTTGCATCTCAGCAAGCCACGTTGACATTCCACGCCATGCGACTGATGTCTATCAAATATAACCTCTAAGCTCGTATGTCTTAGAGAATGGTGTTAAGCAAGAGAATATATTCTCCGCCACCAAACAGATATATATTTAACAGAGGTCAATCAACACAGAACGAAATCCAATGTTAGATATACATCCATTTACTATTTCGTTTTGGGTTTGAACGAAATCAAAGGCACCTTATTCCACGTCCCATATGTCCATTACAGGAGAGAGGTCCTCGTATATCCGGTCGATCTCCAAGTACATCTGGAAAATCACAACTTATTACATTGTCTTGGGTGTACAGCCCAATCAAGACATCAGTAATCATTCAAATGATGTGAAGATCTCCAGTCTTCAACCACCTTCTTCATCGTCGACTTATCGTCGAATCGATTATTCAAAATGGGTATAAACCCGACCTTTCCGAATAATTCACGTATCTTATAATCAAGTGCTATAAAAATACAACGTACGCCTCATTCCAATTCTGAATATTGTTTTATTCAAATATTCATATCATTAGGGAAAGGTTCCCATTAATTTTATCGAAGATTAATTCTTTAAATTTATTCTTTAGTCTTCTTTGGATATCAATTCAAACCAAATAAAGGTTTATCCAAACTAGTCGGGATTAGCGCACCTTACCGAAGTAATCATTTGTCTAATATCCCAATCCCATCCTATTCAACCCATGGAGCAAAACTGGTAATACTCCATATCTAACACCACGGTGTTATCGGTAAATTTAATTAACATTTCATGTTCAAATCTAATTAAAGATTTAACTGTCGCCTGGAGTAAAACTGGTGATACTCCCTTCTCGATCATTTCCCAAATTTGATAATTTAAATTATCACTTTCACATTTCAATCTAATTAAAGATGCATTAAAACTCCACTTAGTTTTAATCTTCCAACAATCATTATTAATGATTATTTAACTTTGGGAAATCAAACATGCCGCATCGACAATCTACACCGTACCACTGATTTCTGCCGATATATAACCTCTAAGCTCGTACGATTCAGAGAAGGTTGTTATGCAAGAGAATAAATTCTATGCCACTGAACATATATATATTTAGCAGAGATCAACAATACAGTTCGAAATACAATGTTAGACACAAAATCCTGTCTATAACTAGGTTAAAGAACCAATGTGGTTTAAAACACAGTTCACGATAAACCCAAAATCACATTCCATTAATTATTGAATCTTCACGGAAAAACAAAAAAAAATATAATGGATATCAATTTCCGTATCCGACTAATAATATAAATGGAATAACGACAAAGCCTTTTAAATTCCATATATATTAACAGTCCTCCTCCACAAAAGCTCACTTTGATTATTACTAAATCGAATTCCACTCAATCCCAATTTATTTTATTAAATTGGAAAACTTTACTTTGGAAATTTTCCCTTAAATCCTAATAAAAAGATTTATATATTCCAAATCACATTTCACTGCTAATCAGGTTAAAGAATGAATGTCGTCAAAAACACAGTTCATAATAAACCCAATTCACATTCCATTTTATTTCAATTATTAATTACAACTGGAAATTCAAATATTCTTAATTGAAAGATTTATTCTGTTCACACGGGGTTTAAGAACAGTGTTATTTAAGACACCATTCACGAAAAACCCAAAATCTAATTTAATATTAAATACAAGGCTCTGAATAGAAATTATATCGGCTTATATTCAATATCAAATTCTGAAAACTAACGGATATCGTATTGGGAATAACGATATTTGTATCTTCCAAATTCCCATAACAATACCCGTATAAACACGGAATCCCATATCGAAATATTCCAAAGATTATTTCCATTCAAGTTTATTTATTGGAAAAATTCTGGTTATTTTTAAAACCATTTCAAATCTAATTTATTTCTTTAAAAATATTGGATTATTATTCTAGTTAACAACTAGTTCATTTTGATAAAAATATATTTTTATCTTTTCAAATATGAAAATTTTCATCCTAACTCTTTTCGAATCATTTATTATGATTTTACATAAATTATTAATATTTTTAATAATTTTATCAAGGCCCGTACAGTCGGTTTCCACTAACGGCCACCGAACTGCATCCATAGCGACCTTTTTCATATTTGATTTGGACATAATTCCAAATCCAACCATTGGATTTCAAATCATTATATTCATTGGAAAGCTCCTTTCGATACAAACCAACGGTTCCAGTTTTAGGAGAATCCGACGATCGGATCTCTCCTAATGTCAATTCGAAGTCAATGGTCGAAATTCACGAATGATCGCGGCGCGTTCTATTCAGGCCATTAAATATGTATAATATATATTTCGTCGATTTCCATTAAAACGTATTTTATAAATTCATTTTAAAACAATTCCTACTTTCATTTTGATTTTAAGTCAAAATTGAATACTCCGTATCATTATAATATTTAAATGATAATATTTTCAAAATATCAGATTTTGAAATAATTTCCTTTTCGATATTCATTATAAAAATGAATAAAATCAATATAAATATCGTTTGCGTTAAAATGACGCAAATCTAATCAATACGACTTCACATATTCCAATATTTTTGTGTTCATCCAAAATCGGACATAAAAATCATATTTTAATCCTTTACAGAATATTATTTTAAAACATTAGTTATTTTAAAACATTCGTAATTTTAAAATATTCATTCTTTCTGAATTGGAATCAGAACCAATCAATTACCATATAATTTTATTTATATGGATTTCATACAACATATGTATATAACAACAATGATAAACAAACAACCATCATCCAGAGTGCATTACACAACTGCATAAGCATTAAATATAAATAATTAACGCTTACAACAGTCTATCAACCAATCGATTGACATACGATTAAACAATTGGCATTAGTGCATGTCAAATGTCATCCCAATACCCGTGTGGGGTTTCAACCAACAAATACTGAATATTATTTGTGTAGTTGGGCGATGTGTAAAATTATCAACCCAATCGATATCATAAAAATAGGCGAGCATAAAAAAGTCGTCCAACTTGTAAATGGATGTGTAAACTTATTTTTAACTTTCCAATAATTATTTTATTTATCGAAGTTATAAGCTAAAAATAATATTTTCAACTAAATTTTTCTAACACTTTTTAGAAAATCTCTGCAGCATAACGACACGATACTAGAACCGGAATAAGGTTCAGCCTTATCCCTCGCCTAATACTGGCTTGTGCCATACACAAACCAATTTCAATCCACTTCACGTCCAAATAAAATCCAAACAAATAAATTAATCAATATCCAAATTTTCACAACACAATCCAAACAAACAACCATGGTTTGTACAATAAAATAGTGTCGGGTAGGGACGAGCATAGTGCGGTTTGGTGCGGTTTTGACTTAAAACCGCACCCGAAACCGCTAGCGTGCGGTTTTCAAAAGTAGGAACCGGAACCAGACCAAAAACCGTTGGTGCGGTTCGGTTTTAAAAGTGCGGTTTCGGTTTTTAAAAGTGCGGTTTCGGTTTCAAAACCAGTTAACAAAAAAAACATCGTTCCCTTAGATGGTGATGCACATGAAATGTTTAAAGCTAAGGCAGAGGCTTTTTTATTTGTCCAGTGTGTGATATTGATCTTCACATGCAAATGAAAACTCTTTTACTATAATGACCAATCGGCCCAATCCTAATACCATCTTACTATAAATGACATCAAGGCAAAGGATGTAATCCAAATCATAATTCTGACGGACCGAAAGCAGTATGTAGAACTTGTTCTAGATACCTCTCAGCAGTAGCATACCGCCTCTTTTTAACTTCTATAGCTAATACAGTAAGAGCTTTGTCTGGTGGCAGGTCTTGATAGCTTCTCAAGGTGTTTAATATTAGTTTTTTTTCTTTTGTAGATCCTTTCTATGATCAGACATTTCCATCAACACATCATGATTAATCTTGGCAACTTGAGTCAATATAGCCGTGCAGTTAGAGTGCTGCAACATGTATTGCTGCTCTTTTGCTTCCATGATTGCCAAGTAGTGAACGTGCAGATTTGCCTAAAGCTAAATTTGAGAAGGTAGCGTTAAAATTTACGTATAAGTAACATTCGGTCCGGTTTCGGTTTTGCGGTTTGAAAAAGGATGAAAACCGAACCCAGACCATACTAATGGTGCGGTTTCATCGGTTTTGCGGTTTTACTTCGGTGCGGTTTTTTAAGATGCGGTTTTTATCGGTTTTATGCGATTTCGGTTCGGTTTCGGTTCGTAATCGGTTTTCCTGCTCATCCCTAGTGTCGGGGGCTCCTAAGCCCTGGCTGCATCCTAATATATATTTTTAACTGTAAAATAAATTAAGTGAGAAGGAGTTCTCACATTGGGATCCACTCCGTCGTGCTTTTCTGAAGTTCTGATTCGCTGTTTTGATCCCAGAATTTGCAAACGAGCTTCAATCTTCATGCCATCTTTATTTCTAGCCTAAACGCGCCATTTCAGGCAACTCCCGCCTAATGGATTTTTTACCTAAATTGATCCATTTCACCAGAAATCGCGAAAAGACAATATTTGGACAGCAGACTTTGGACGCATTTTCTGAACAACCCCACAATCCAAAATGTGACTTCCACACTCAAATCAAAGAGAAACTCGTGCTATTTGAATTTGGCATTGTGTGGTTTTGGCCAAAAGTGCTCGGTTGGAGAGATATGGGTTGTGTAAGCTCAGGGTGTTATTTGCAAACATTGGAAATTATAAAAATTTGATTTTTATTGAGAGGAAGGCCCATAGTCGGAGGTGGGGGTGCTGGATGCGGCATAGGTGGTCGGGGAGGTGGTAGGGGGTGTGGCTGACTGAGGGTGGTCAGAGTAGTGGTTTTGAAGGGGTTTGGGGCTTTGGGCGTGGGTTTGAGGTTTTCCGACGAGAGAAGTAGGAGGAGGGGTGGTGGCGGGTCTCTAGCGCGGCGGCGTGTCAGGCTAGGGCAGTGGTGGGAGGTCCGGCGGCGGGGAGGGCTGACCGACGGTGGTTTTCAGTTTTTTTTTTTATTTCTGAAATGAACGATGAAGAGAAGCAAAAAGGGGGTTGACTTTATAATAAAAAATATGTATTTTATTTAATTTTAATTCCAAAAGTTGTTTTTTTCTTTCAAACTCCAAATCAAACACAACGAATATCGCCTATAGCTAAATACCCCCATTCCGAACACAATGGGATGTGTTTGATAAGCCAATTCGATCGTTTCGATCAGTTTTCATCAAAATTAAAATATAAATTAATATAACGTTCAAAATTGGTTTCAACATACATTTTATTTTACCGGGGCCACATACCGACTCCAAAAATTCCTGAACAATAAATCTAGCTATGTTTTGACAATACGGTCCTAACAAAACAAATTTTGTCTAATTTGGAGACCGTTTGAAAAAGGGTCATTTTCCAGTCGATTAAATTCAAACTGAAATTACCAAACGCGTTTTAATTCACTACACTCACATATTAATTCCAAAAATTATGAAATTTGGAATATAAAAATAATTTGACAATTCGGATCCAACAAGAGTAATTTCTTCGAAAATGGAGGTCGTTTGCAAAATGGCTATTTTTAAGGGCTGTATATTATATAAAATATATATAAATTCCATAGCGACTATTTTGAATTTTAAGCTGGACATAACTTTCAATTTATATTATCAAATCTGGATTTTTCACATTCGTTAGAAAGTTATAATTAAACAGATTCAAATATTTCTTATTTTACTGAAATCCGGTTTATTTTGAATTCTGTGCATTCAACTGAAATTTAAAATCGAACTTTCAAACTATTGCGCTATTTCAGGCTTGTTTTATAATTAAAATAAATTTCTTCATTCTGACTTCGTTTTAAATAAATTTTAGTCATCATTATTTAAAATAAACCATTTTAAATATCCAAAATCCATTAAAATAGCAAAAATAAAAATTTTAAATTGGTTTTGAAAATCCGGGTTGTTACACAAGGTATAGTCTACATGGTGCAAAAGACCTGCCTCTTAGCGATGGCATCATCCAATTGTTCCTTGGAGTGCCATCTCAGAGTACACTACCATATCCCGTATAAGCCTCGTGCTTCCCACACAGTCCCGTAGAATAACCAGTTAGACGTGCTCCTCTCGTGTCTCCTAACACCATGATGATTTATCCTGCTGGATTCTTCATCTCCATAAGTACGGATTGGTCCAAGAACATCATGCCGTCGCGTTATTAGACGTTATGTCTAATCTTTTAATCATGCGCTTGCTTTAACTTATCACATTGCTAATTAACTTGATTATTTACACATTCAATTTCTATTTAAGTTACTGGTTTATTAGCTTCTATTTGGCCGCTTACTTTTCTCTAGTCAGCCCCACACCATCGGAATAGGCCATATCTATAGGCCACTTATTTTCCCCAATCTAGCCCTATGCTACTGGAACAGACCTCCGCTTATTATTATTACATTCATTAAACTTAATTCTCCCGATTATAAGTTTACAAATAATAATCCTACTGTATTCTTTCACATTTAATTATAACCACATGTTATATCGTTACCACAACCGTTGCTGTGGGTTTTGCTTATTAACTAAGTTTCCTTAACTAAGATTTTTTCTTTTCATTATGAATTATAACCTACGTTATAATTGTACTTGTCCCTAGGGAAAGTCTACCTATTATATTTCATTACCATTCATATAATTAATTATAATAGGTTATATTCCCCGTTGATCACATTTTCCCTTGGTTCCTTATTATTTGAGCGAACCTTTACTTATGTAACCTTTATTTATTTTCCATTTTGTACATTTTTATTATTACAGGAAATATTTTACACACTTTATTAAATTATTTAGCGAAAATGCATGAAAATCTATTTTCATAATATAAATCAATTAAGATCCATAGTTGCAAGTTATTTCTCTTTATTACATCATGTACATAATTTTGATCAATGTGCAATACCGCAAAAACCCCAATTTCACACTAATCCATATTACCTTTCCTTTTTTTTTCTTGTAATTACAATCTCTATAAATTACCATATTGGTAAGTATGGAAATGTATCCCTTTTCTACCTCCAACTAACTTAGTTCACTACTAATTCACTTTTTCTGAGTTACAAATTATTTCATCTTCTCTTACACAATTTCCAGTTCCAATTTAATTATGGTGAATTTTTATACAAAATTAGGCTTTTTCCTATTCCAGTTTTTTTTCCATATTTTACTATTATTTTCCCTAATTCAATCTTTTAATTACATTTTAAACTAATATTCTTTGGGAACATGCACAAAATCATCGTCAATTTTACAATCTTTTTATTATAGTAATTTCTTAAGCCCAAATAGAAAGTTATAGGAATGAACTCACACAACAGTAATATTCTTAATGCTTTTAGGGAATGAATTACATAATAAACACAACAATTCCATTTATCTATTTTGTTAATAATAAAGGGGAATTAAACGATAAATATACCTTTACCAAAAGGCATAATTTAAATCCACTCACCTGTTAGCTTTCCAATTCCAGAATCCAATTTAGACTTATTAATCATGGTTTCCCCTTATTTGATTTAATACTGTAATTACCACAAATTTATAATTCATAACCCAAAAGAAAAGAAAAGAATTGAACTGGAATCAAATCCTTGGAACTTCCCTTGTATGGAAAGGAATTTTGAGTGCCTACAATTCTACGCTATGAATTTCATTATCCAATTATTGTTTCTAAAGGCATAAACTAATCAAATTTGATTCATAATAGGCTTGAAGAAGAAATGAAACGGCAGGTCTTCGGCGTCTGCTTAGAAAATAATGAGTTTGACGGCTAGCCCTGGACGTTTATTTAAAGTCACTCAAAAGAACTTGGTCCATTAGATTCATGGAAAGCCAATCAGAACTGTAGCCTACAAGAAAACAACATCAAATTACCCTAAACATTTATGTTGTAGACCTGCTTTGGCTCGACCTATCATCACCTGGGTCGACGCTGGGTCGACCGAGACACCCCTTGTGTAACACCCCACATTTTTAATTAAATAATAAATTTTGAAAAGTTTTTAGAATTTGACCACGAAATTAGCATCACTGCGTCCGTGGTGATTTTCTGATCAATTTAGACCTATGGTTTGTAGGAAATGGATTTAATATGAAAAAGATATCTTTGAATGAAATATTTCAACAAACATGAAAAGTAAGTATCAGAAGAACACTAAAGAGAACAATGACCACTAATGTTTTTAGTTTTGTTAACAAAGCCTATGTGGCTCAGTTGGTAAAGACATGTCTCTCCCAAGTGATGGCGCAAGTTCGAGTCCCGCTGGTGCCATATTTTTATTTTAGAGGAACGACTAAAATAATACATATTCTAAGAGGAAAATATGCATAAATGCACATATATGGAAAATTATAGATAAAAGTGAGTATTTTTATATATGTATACATGCATATGTAAATATATGCATGTGTATGTGAAAAAATATATACATATGAAAGAGAAATCCAAAACAAACCTATAATCAATGAAAATATGTAAGAATTAAATGACGGCATAACTCGTTTGAATTTTGAAAATAAAAGAAAAGTTGCGCGTATATATATACACACAAATTCAAATGTTGAGATAAAATGTGCAAGTTAGGAGCAGCATATAATTAATGCATAATACATGGGAATAAACAAAGAAATTATCTGCCTTTGAAATTATAGTGCATAAAAAGGAATAAAACAACTAATTGATGGAAGTATTAACTGCATTGATTATCGGGAAAGGAACTGAAAGATTTCATGCATATACACACACATAGATTTGAAATTCAAACTTAACCATTATTCATAATATAGAAAAAAAATCAAGAGAGGCATACAAAGTAGGCAATTAAATAATGATAATGACAAACGTTAAATTAAAAATAGCATCCCAAAAAACACGCCTGGACCCAAATGGCTCGACCCACGATAGGCTGGATTAACCCACTCAAGGGCGGGTCGACTCAGGGGCCGAGTCAAGCGAGCCCTTATCCATTTTCCATGACGTGTAATTCTAATGTGTACGGTTCAGATTTTAATAGATTAAAGCCGATGGTCTAGACTTTCTTGTACATGTATAAATAGACTAGCAGGGCCTAGCTCTAAACTTATATTTTCTGAGATGTTACCTAGGCTCTGCCATTCTCTATGATGAACGGGGAATTTAACCTATTATAACTAATTATATGAATGAGAATCGAATATAATATGTAGGCTTATCCTACGGACAAGTAGACATTATAACATAAGTTATAATAAATGGAAAGGAAACTTATTAATAAACCTTATGTAAGAGAACTAACTTAATAAGTAAACAACAACGAGTTGTAATGACAGTGTAAGATGAGGTTATGATTAAATAAGAAAGAATGAGGTTGACTTATGGAATGAAATAAGCTATACTTAATCACATACACACACACATACACACATATACATATATTAATGTAACATGTTAATAGAAAATACGTAAATGGGGATAAGATGTACTTAATTACACATTAAGTAGAACATATTATTATAGCTGACAACCTGAAATTGTACAATGAATGACATGGTAATAATGTAAAAAGATCGTAGATTACTTTAGTTAATTATAATATAGGGAATAACATGTTATGGGATTATAATGAACTTAAATGGGTAAGTTACATCACTGAGTTAATAAGAAAGAGGGGTCTGTTCCTTGAAGTTATAAAGGGCTTAGAGAAAACCTGGTAACTTGAAAGAAAAGATAAAATGTGGACAATCAATTTAATTGATAATTCGATAAGATAAGACAAGCACACGATTAAAAGATTAGACATAGGGTCTAATAACACGTTAACGTGATGCGCTTGGATCAATCCGCACGTACGAAGATCAAGAACCCAATGAGGTAGATCATTGAGGTGTTTGGAGGCATGAGATGAGCACGTCCATCTGATTATTTTGCTTTATATTCTGCTTGCTGGCTCTGCGGGACTGGAAGGAAACACGCAGCTTTCGAGGGACATGGTAGGGGACTCCGGGATGGTCCTCTGTTGCGTTGCATGCTCAGGTTGTTCTCGCAGAGGTTGGGTCTGCATTATCATCCAGTGAGTATATCCCGATTTCAACAGCAGTTTGGTAGTCATAAGGCTGTGGCGGTATGGCATTAGGGTGATTCGACAATTTTCCTATAGATAGGCTAGCCAAGACAAAATAAAGGATAGTAACCATCAGGTACCTATCAGCGGCGGTCGGTGTGACGCGGAAAGACTAAAGCTAAACTTACAGACCATTGACCTTTAACTATCGAGACTTTGGTTGCGGATGCTAATTTGGATGTAGATTGTTTGCTAGGGGCACGTAACTTAGCTCTTGATGTAGTCTTTCGCTAGTTGAGGGAGGGGTCGAGGTGGGACCATAGCCACCGTATAAATGCAGGCCATAGTTTAGGTATCTGTACTTTAGGCCTCTTTAGCAGTCCTATGTAGATGTGGAAGAACTCCCGACTAAGTTCCGTGCAATAATATGTAGCCCTATTACGGGACTCGGGGTACAGTAGATAGTACGAACATGTGAAGATCTGGATGCATGCATGTCGCATCGGGTGGTGTATCATAGACGCTAAGGCATTACTCCGTGTTAAGATCGAGCTTGGCCAAGAAGTTTCGGATATGGCAGTCCGTACGCTTACGTAGCATGGCAATGGTAGTTTTATGTGAAATGTGGCGTAGTTTTACAGAAATCCGTATGTCATTCCGGCATAGGATGAGAGTTGCATAATGTGGTGTAGTTTTTTGGAGATCCGTACGTCGCTCCGGCATAGGATGAGAGTTGATATGCTTCCGTGGCGTGACGATGGAGACCATGCGAGGAGGGTACCATGGGAAGCACCTAGGTATTGGGAGTAGCTACATATATACTTATTAGGTTCATCTACTGGGAGGTAGATGGTACTGCGTTGTGAAAAGCCTTGAGTTCTATTAACCCAAAATAACCAAATAAACAAGAAAATGTAGTTGAATGGCATATGTAGGGTTATTTTAAAATGTGTAATTTAAGTCTAGTCCAAAGAACTTGTGTTTTGACCCCCTCCTCATAACATACCCGCAAGTTAGGCTTTTGGCAGAGATATGATAGCTTTGGATATGGGCTAGATAATATTTTTACTTTGGTAAGACTATATTTGATTATATTATATTTTATTCCATTCTGCTGTGAGATGTTTTCTGAGCTCTGATATATTTTATATCTCTGCCTTTTTTGTAGGATACTAGACAAGCCAAATCGAGTTTCGGTAGACTGGGATCTTTGAAAAAAAATCGATATGTTAAAATCCAGTTGTTACATCTGGTATCAGAGCTTAGTTTAGGATTCTTGTATAGATAGTGAGTGGATGTATTTGTGTTTTCGAAGAAATATAAATATTATATATATATATATATATACACACACACCTAGATCCATAAAGGTACCCACTAAATAGGAAGACAGGACTATGGATAAAATTGGGATATAAGTTATGTACACTAAAAGAATAGTTATGGAAATTTGAGATCCTTAGGTGGTTTGGGTGAAAAGTGTACAATGTATCAGGTAATGAAGAAAGATGTATCCCATATGTTAATGCTTTGGATTAGTGGGTTTGACAGTCAAGCCTTATTAATTAGGAAAAGGAAAGAAAAAAATGGATTAGGAATATATACTTGAGATAAATGACTTTGTGGAGATATCTAGGTAAGTCTAGGTAAGTTGGGAACCCACTTTGAGTCTAGCCCCATTGTTAACTTTTGAGAACTTGAAAAATTAAAAGCTTTTGGGTGATATTTATGGTGTTTTTGCAAGTTTTGACGTTAAAAGTTACAATTTTAAAATATCTACTAGCTAAATTGTGTGGAAATAATTTTTAAAACAAAAGGAGGTATTTTTGAAGTTTGGAAAAATATATAAGGAACATATTTGAAAAGTAAATTTTGAGCTATGAAAAAAATGGGGTATATTTTGGAAATGATGATTTCTAATGGAATTTTTGTCAAAAATGAATTCTTTCATAAAATGTGCACATTATAGAATATGTATAACTCACTGGTTCCAAAGTATAATGTATAAAAGAGTTCAATAACAAAGCATAGAAAAGAATGCATTTTGTTAAAAACTAAAATTTCGATAAAGAAAATTTTGAAAATCTCTATTCTTTTGACAATAAATTTTGATGACTGTTATGACATAAAATTTTGTTAGGTGGACAAAATAAGTTGTAAGAATTAAGAATAGAGTAGATATTTCCACCTAGTTGTAAGTCACTGAACTAACATTGTAAACATGAACGTTGTTAAATTGATAGAGAAGTAGTTGTCCTTGTCTACTCCAGTTTTTGTGATTTGAAAAAAATTGGTTTGCATATTTTTGAGATTACATATTTTTATGCTTTGGCAAAAATAAGTTTTAATAAAGAAAAGGAAATTTTTAAAACTTTAAATTGTGGAAGGAAATAAATGATAAGGCCAAATCGTGTTTTTAAATCATGGAGTAGGTAAAGATTAGTACCTAGGAAAGGCAGGGAATATTTTGAGGCTATAAATTATATAACAATAATTATTTTGGATTGACAGTGAATTCCCTTAGTGTGCATAAGAACTGTAAAGCCAAGGTTGTTGCTTGGAAAAGAAAGCTAATAAACAACAAGGACTTGTTTTGACAAGTAGATGGTAGTGGGCATGCAAGTTTTTTAGATCCTGTGGTTTGGGCTTTTCTTTGTCGGTGGGGACATAGTCCTAGGATTCTTAGCCCTTGGTGGTAGTTGTGCAAAGTGCTTGTTTTCTTGTTTTAGTTGAAGGATATGAAGGCTTATTTAAAAATTAAGCTTGGATCAGAGGATTAAGTTAAATAAGCCAACAAAAATGACATAACGAAAAAGAAAACAACAAATCCAGTAAAGCAACAGACATGACAGTTGAGAAAAATGGATTTTTCCTGAGTAAGTTGAAAAAGAAAATCATTAATAAAGAAAATTTCTTATGTAAACAGTGTTTCGATAGGAAGATAAGGAATCTTAATATAATAGATGCATAAAATCCAAGAAATAGACAGAAAAGGTACATTAAAAAAATACGGAAGATGTGAAGTTTTCCATTTTCCACCTTTTTATAACATAAGAAATCATACTCAGCAAATTAGATTTTTCTGTAATTCGCAAGTTTAAAGTTGTTTGGTAAGGTTTGAGTGCAAAAATTGGATGAACTACATTCTTGCTCTGTAAGAGTGTAGGAAAATTGGATCAGAAAACAGTTTGATTTTCAAAATATTGCATTCATATAGAAATTGCCAGTTTATTTAAGATGTGTGCATCATGTTTTCGAAAAGATTTTCAAGAAAAATTTGCATTCATATAGGAGGTACTGCTTAGGCATTCATTCCATTCATGTATTGTTATGTTGTATTACACTTTGCATAAGTGCACAAATGGTTGAAAAATTGGATGTACACTTGATGGTTGCGAATTATGCGAGGAATTATTTAATTTTACCGTTATCAAATTTTGAGGGCAAAATTTCTTAAGGGTGGGAGATTGTAACACCCTGCATTTTTAATTAAATAACAAAATTTGAAAATCTTTCAGAATTTGGTCACGGAATTAGCATCTTTGCATCCGTGGCGATTTTCTGATCAATTTAGACCTATGGTTTGCAGGAAACATATTTAAGATGAAAAATATATCTTAAAATGAAATATTACAACAAACATGAAAAGAAGGTATAAGAAGAACACTAAAGAGAACAATGACCGCCATTGTTTTTGGTCTTGTTAACAAAAGCCTATGTTGCTCAATTGGTAAAGACATGTCTATCCCAAGTGAATAGCGTAAGTTCGAGTCCCACTGGCGCCTTATTTTTATTTGGAGGAATGGCTAAAACAATATATATTCTAAGAGGAAAATATGTATAAATGCACATATAAGAATTTTTTTAAATAAAAGTGAGTAAAAAAATATATGTATACTTGCATATGTAAATATATGCGTATGTATGTATAAAAATATATACATATGAAAGGGAAATCCAAAATAAACATGTAATCAATGAAAATATGTAAGAATTAAATGAATGAGGACATAATGCCGTTTGAATTTTGAAAATGAAATAAAGGTTGCGCATATATAATATATATATATATATATATATATGCACAAATTCAAATCTTGAGATAAAATGTGCAAGTTAAGAGCAGAATATAATTAATGCATAATAGATGGAAAAAAGAAATTAAATGCCTTTGAAATTATAGTGCATAAAAAGGAATAAAATAACTAATTGATGGCAATACTAATTGCATTGATTATCGGGCAAGGAACTGAAAGATTTCATGAGTACATACACGCATTGATTTGAAATTCAAACTTAACTGGATTTATTATAGGGATAAAATAAATTAGGAGAGGCATACAAAGCAAGTAATTAAACGTTGTTAATGAAAACATTCAGAAATTGCATCCCAGAAAATGCGCCTGGACCTTAATGGGTTAACCCACGATAAGCAGGGTCGACCCTCTCAACGACGGGCCGACCCTGGGGTCGACCTGAGCAGGTCTGGATCCGTTTTTCTATGACGTGTAAGTCTGTTGTGTACGGTTAATATATTAATAGATTAAGTCCGATGGTCCAGACTTTCTTGTACGTCTATAAATAGACTAACAGGGCCTAGCTCTAAATCCATATTTTCTAATATGCTGCCTAGGCTCTACCATTCTCTTCTTCCTACAAATCTTTTTAGAAAATTAGAATATTAGTTTTAGGTAATTCTGATTCAAGAATTGAAAATAAAAGAAGGTAAATCTACAAATAGGTGTTTATATTTCTGATCAACATGAGGTGAGTTCTTGAATCTGATTATGTAGTTTTCTCTTCCTTTTTCCCTCTTTTTTTAGCATCAGATTTGTGAATCCGTGGTCATTTTAATAATAGATTCAATTAGGGATGCCACAGAACAACAAGTCTTGATCAGATTCATGGATTGGAAAGTTGTTAGGTGAGTGGATTTAAATTATTACTTTTTTAATAATGATATATTTATTGTTTTCATTCCCCGTCATTCTTAACATGTTAAATAAATGTGAACAATGATAATTGCGATATAATTCATTTTCCAGTTATGTTGAGAATATTACTGTTGTATAGAATTGTTCTCTGAACCTGTTAAAAATTGCTATAATACTGAATTTGTGAGATTTACAAATTAAAGGGAATATGTTGCAGAAAATACTGTTAATGACAAACTGAATATTGTGAATCAAATTACAGTGAAATTGGGAATAATTGTGATATTAATTCTATATAGAACATGTTAAGAACATTTCTGTTGTATAAATCCTATTTCCGTAAACATCTTTCTGAATAGGGAATTACTGTAAACACGATAATTATGGAATTTACAATAAACTTGAATATTTTCTTAAGAATATTATCATGTCAAGAAAGTGTAAATATAATTCAGAAAGATTTAGGAATAATGAGGAAGCTTAATTTGCACGTAAAATTTACAGTAATTGAAATTGTAGATAATTGTACTGAGACACAAGGTTAAGTTCAACTTATGGAAGAAGCCTACTCGGAACTGCCCGGCAAATCCAGCGTCCACAAGTGGTCAACTTAATGTGAGGGGTCTAGTGCCTAAACATATATGAAAAAATATATATGCAATGGAAATAAATGATATATGTGAAAATTTACAAGACACCAAAGAGATAAAAGTTACAACAGTAAGAGTTTGGTAAATATTAAAGAACCAAAGGAAATATGATGAACCGGGAATATAACCTATTTTAATTGATTATCTGAATGAGAATCGAATATAATAGGTAGGCTTGTCCTAGGGACAAGTGGAAATTATAACATAGGTTATAATAAATGGAAAGGAAACTTGTTAATAAACCTTAATTAAGAGAACTAAATTAATAAGTAAACAATAACAAGTTGTAATGATAGCGTAAGATGAGGTTATGATTAAATAAGAAGGAATGTGGTAGACTTATGGAATAAAATAAGTTATATTTAATCACATATATATATATATATATATATATATTAATGTGTAACATGTTAATAGAAAACATGTGAATGGGGATAAGACGTACTTAATAATACATTAAGTAGAACATGTTATTGTAACCTAAAAACTTGAAATTGGACAATGAATGACATGGTAATAATGTAAAAGGATTGTAGATAACTTTCGTAATTATAATCTACGGACTAACATGTTATGGGATTATTAACGAACTTAAATGGGTTAAGTTTGTTGGAGAATGGAGTTGTGATAACAACAATCTTATTATTTCAATTATCATTGATTATAAAATATATATTAACATCTTTATCTTGAAGATATATACATATTTATGCAGGATTTGTATATAGGATGTAATATTGAAGACTGTACAATTTTAGATTCCAAGAGATTCAAGACTCATGAGTATTAAGATATCAAGAGCTCAAGAATATCAAGTAAATAGAGTCTAATTTATATGTAAAATTCGGTTTAACACTTTCAAATTCTGTTTTCAAAATTCCTATTTAAATTCCTTTTAAAATTATTCTTAAATTTTTCTCTAAATGATTTCATATTATCATAAGTATTTTACTTAATGATTTCAAATATATGTATATAGTTTATAAAAGTTTTTATAATAATATGTTTTTATATATATAGTTTTTAAATCATATAACCTTATAAATATGTTTATAATATATATCACTATGTTTTTACATGTTTTTATACTTTAGAAACATCATATGGAACATTAGTTATGATACTAGAATTTCCAAAATATACACACACACACACACGCATATATATATATATATATATATATATATATATATATATATATATATTAGCATAAACACTTGAATTTTGATTTTAGAAATAAATATACAAGGGGTATGTTGACATAGGCATAATGACATGTCGACATGATAACTGTCATTTTTTCAATTTTCAAAAGTAGTATCTTTTCATTATTTGTAATGTTCCAGAAGCATTGCAACCATTGGGACACTATAAAAAGGGGCTGATTTCAATTTTTTATCATTCTTTCTTCTCCATCTTCACCCCATTTACATACCACCATTAGTATGTATCATTTTCTTGATTTCTACACTTATACTCTAACGATTTCAACAAAATTTATATCATTCTTCTTCTCTTTTCATTATCTATCATCCACTCTTTGTTTGAAGTGCTAATTGAAGACTTCCAGGGCTATTGTAAATGTTCGAGAAGTGTTTGGGAAAGAGTGTGTTCCTTGTAACCCTGAAATCAAGGAAAGAGGGCGGTGTTAACGTTGTAGCCTTGAAATCAAGGGTGCTTGGAGCGATGTTAACCTCATAGCCGTGAAATCAAGGGTGTTGTACTTGGATATTGATAGTAATAAAACTTTGCACAATCCAACATTGCGTGGGACTGGAAGTAGGAGTAATCCAAACCAGCATGAAATCTGGTGTGTTTTTCCTTTTCTGCATTTTATATTTTCTTATATCTGTGTCTATGATCATTTATGTTGAGTTAATCAGTGTGTAATTAATGTAGTTATTTTAGATTTTTTAGATTTTCCATAATGTCTTTAAAACACTATTCACCCACCCTTTAATGTTAGTTTTGCCTTAAGATCCTTAATCCGCAATCCTTAACAATTAGTATCAAAGCTCTGGTTTTCAAAAAGTTCATAATATGATTTTTGAAAATATTGAATGGAAAATTTAGAAATGATTTATAACACCAGTATTAATTCATGCATCATGTCAATGTTTAAAGAGGCTACATTTAATTATGTTGAAAATTCAAGTAATCTATTGAATTGTTGTCCAATACAGGAAAAGATGTGTTACATGGCTGTAAAAAGTTCAAATTCTGATGAACAAATAATGGAGATCAAAAAGGAAAAATGGATAATGGGTAATGGTTGTTCAAGGCATATGATGGAAAATCCAGAATTATATGAATAATTTAGTATATGAAGATGGTGGGATAGTCAACTTCGGTGATAACTCTAAAGGATATGTAGTTGGCATCGACAATGTCAGTAATTCTGAAACTCCTACTGTTTATGATGTTTTATTAGTTAGGAATTTAAAACATAATCTTCTAAGTATATGTCAACTTTGCGATAAAGGATATAAAATCAATTTTGAAAAAGATAAATGCTTTATAGAAGATAAGGATTCAAAAGTAATATTCGAAGGAGATAGAACGAAAAATATCTATATATTAAGTATGAAAATTTCTGATGATAACCTTTGTCTTATGGCTAACACAAGTGATCCTTGGATTTGGCATAAGAAGTTTGGCCATACAAATATCAAACATATTTCTAGGATTTCAAAGTTAGATTCAATTAGGGGATTATCCAAAATAAAATTTAAAGTAAATAACTTATGCGATGCTTCTCAATTCAAAAAATTAAAAAGAAGCTCATTTAAATCAAAAGAGGAAATTACAACCTCAAAACCATTAGAGTTAATTCACATGGATCAATTAGGTCCATCCAAAACTCAATCAATATATCACAACAGATATGTTTACGTAATAGTCGACGATTTTTCTAGATTTACTAGGACCTTGTTTCTTAAATATAAAAGTGATGCTTTTGATCAATTTAAAACCTTTGCTAAAAGAATTCAAAGACTATTGTCTTTAAAAATCAAAACAATACGTAAGGACCATGGTGGAGAGTTTGAAAATGAAAATTTTGAAAAAAATTGTAATTAAAAGGGGATAACCCATAATTTTTCTTTCCCCGGAACTCCTCAACACAATGGAGTAGTTGAATGTAAAAATAGCTCAATTCAAGAGTGTGTGAGAACTATGTTACCTGATAGTAATTTATCTACGAGCTTTCGGGCTGAGGCAGTTGCAACAACTTGTTATATTTTAAATAGAATTTTAATAAGACCCTTAACTTATAAATACCATATGAACTTTTATATAATAAGAAACCAAAAGTATCATATTTTATAATATCTGTAAGTAAATGTTTTATTCTTAATACTAAAGAAAATTTAGACAAATTTAACTCTAAATCTGATAAAGGAATATTTATTGGATACAAAGAGAAGTAAAGCATTTAGAGTTTTTAGAAACTAATACAATAGAAGAAACCTTAAATGTATCCTTTTACAAAAATTATAAAAATATAATACAACCCAAAGAAGATGAATGTGAAAATGAAATTAATGAAACAAATAATAAAAATAATCAACCAAATAAAAGAATTAGATTACTAAGAGACCACCCGGTAGAAAATATCTTAGGGGATACTGAATCTGTTGTTAGAACTAGAAACCAATTAAATAATATGAGTAATTCAGCATTTATTTATACTATTGAACCTAAGAATCCAAAGGAAGCATCATCTAACGATTAATGGATCCTTGCTATGCAAGAGGAATTGAATTAGTTTACCTAAAATGATGTATGGGAACTTATCCTAGACCAGAAGATAAAACTGTAATTGGAACTAAATGGGTTTATAAAAATAAAATGAATGAACATGGTGAGGTCGTAAGAGATAAGGAACGATTAGTAGCACAAGGTTTTACTTAAGATGAGGGAATAGATTATGATGAAATATTTTCCCCCGTAGGAAGATTAGAAGCAATTAGGATATTATTAGCATTTGCTAATCATAATAATTTCAAATTATATCAAATGGATGTTAAAAGTGCTTTTCTAAACGGATAAGTTAAAGAAGACGTATATGTAGAACAACCACCTCTTTTTGAAGATGAAAAATTTATAGATCATGCGTATAAATTAAAGAAAGCATTATGTGGAATAAAACAGGCTCGTAGAGCATGGTATCATCGATTAAGAACATATTTGTTACTATCAAACTTTGAGATTGGTAAGATAGATAGTACACTGTTTATTCAAAGAAATAAAAACGATATTCAATTAGTACAAATATACGTTGATGATATAATCTTCAGATCAACCAATAACCAAATGAACAAAGAATTTTCATATATTATGACCCAGGAATTTGAGATGAGTCGCTCTTCTTAGGCTTACAAATCCATCAATAAAAGAATGGAATATTTATTAATCAAGAAAAATATGCAAGCGATTTAATCAATAAATATAATTTAACTACGACTAATGGGAGACCAACACCAATGATAACTAATATAGACCTAAGTAAAGATGATACATCAAAAGACGTTGATCAATAATTATATAGAGATATGATAGAATCACTATTATATATTACCGCTAGTAGACCAGATATAATGCATAATGTATGACTCTGTGTAAGATATCATTCGCAATCTAAGGAAACACATTTGAAATTCGTAAAACGTATTCTCAGATATGTAAAACATACGTTAGGTTTTGGATTATGTTATCCTAAGGACAATTCACTTGATTTAATATCTTATTGTGACGCTGATTATGCGGGATGTAAATCCAATCGTAAAAATACTAGTGGAACATGTCATTTCTTAGGGCATTCGTTAGTTTCCTGGTTTAGCAAAAAGCTAAATACAATATCCTTATCAACAGCTGAAGCAGAATACAAATCAGTTGCTTTAGCTTGTTTACATGTAATATATGCAACAAACTCTAAATGATTTTGGATTAAAAATAAATAAATCACCAATATATGTGATAATACAAGCGCTATAAATATATTTAAAAATCCAACTCATCACTCAAGAACTAAACATATGGATATACGACATCATTTTCTAAAAGATAATGTAAGTAAAGAGAAAATTTCACTTGAATTTGTAGTAATAGAAAAACAAATAGCAAGTATATTAACAAAACAAATAAATGAAGCAACATTTACTAAATTTAGAAGAGAATTAGGCATTCTTTCTTTAAGTGAAATAGAATAATTTAATATATTAATATAATATAAAATATAATAGTAATCGGAAAATTTAAAATTTAAAAGACACATATATTGACATACCCATTTTGACATGTCGACATATAACTGCCAGATTTTTTAAATTAATTCCAACCAAAAGGTAGTTACAACATCAATTTAAACTTCCTATTTCGAATTTTCTTCTTTGTCTGCTCATTTCGTTTCAAGAAAATCTCAAAACCAAATAAAATAATGGCCTTTGCTAATTATAATAATCAAATCATTCCCAATTCATCTATCGGACCAGCCGAAGGTCCGTTTCAATGTATACACTCGCTCATGTGATGAAATTAGAAGAGAAAATGGAGAACGTACTATAAATGGTCGCTGAAATTCAAGTGTTACAAATAAGGATGAATCAAGAGCATGTGAAACAAGGAAAAATCATGGGAAATCTACAAAAATTTGTTATGGTTATCATACAAATCCAATAATCATCGAAGATGATGATCAAATAGTGGAAGAGGAAGAAGATGAAGAAGAAGAAAAGAAGAAATGGCTGAAGAGGAAGAAGAAGAAGAACCACAAATTGAAGGCATGGAGAACGATGATCAAATTATATGCGTCGGCGAAGTTTGTTTCGATAGAGAAGGCAACATTGTTGAGAAATGAGAAGAATTCTGTCTCCATTATCCACATTTCCCAATTCACAAGTCCCTAATAGTTAAGAGTAATTAAGCATTTATGTAGTTGAGAGAATTGACTTTGTGGGAGTGTCTAGGAAAGCCTAGTTAAGATTGGAAACCCGCTTTAAGTCTAACCCCATTGTTAACTTTTAAGAACTCGAAATTATAATAGCTTTTAGAAGATGGTTTATGGTGTTCTTAAAAGTTATAGTTTTAAAATATGTAAAAAGCATATTTGAAAAAGTACATATTAAGTTTTGAGCAAAATGGGGTATATTTTGGAAACAATGATTTACTATGAAAATTTTGTCTAAAATAAAATTCTCTCAGTAAAAGGAGCACATTATAGAGCATGTATAGCTCGCTTGTTTTCTTGTTATATTGCATGAAAGGATTAAAAAGCAAAACTTAGAAAATATTGCATTTTGTTGAAAGCTGGAATTTTCAGTAGAGAAAGTTTTGAGATCTTTATTCTTTTGACAATCATTTTTGATATTTTTTTTTTAAAATGGAACTTTTGTTGGGTGGACAAAATAAGTTGTATAAATTAAGAATAGAGTAGATGTTTGCACTTTGTAGTAAGAAACTGAACAGAACTTATAGGCAAGAACAAGTCATAAACCTGGTTGAGAATTAGTTGTCCTTACCTACTCCGGTTTTTGTGATTTGAAAAAAAGATGATTTGCATTTTTATGAGATGACATGTTTTATGGTTTGGCAAAAGTAAGTTTTCATGAGGAAAAATAAAGTTTTGATACTTTTAACTTTTAGAAGAAAAGTGAAATGAAAAAGGCCAAACCGTGTTTTAAAAACTATGGAGATGGTAAGGATTAGTGCCTAGGGAAGAAGGGAAAAGTTTTTGAAGCTATGGAGTAAATAGAAAGAATTATCTTGGAATAATAGTAAGTTCTCATGGAATACGTAAGCATTGAAAAGCCTAGGGTGTTGCTTGAAATGACTGTTGATACAAAACTAGGGCTAGTGGCGACGACTAGGCAGTAAAGGGCAAGTAAGTATTTACATCCTGTTGTTTGAACTTTTTTGAGGGGGACATAGGCCTAAGAGTCTTGGCCCTTAATAGTAGCTGTGTAGATCGTCTATTTTCCTGTTTTAGTTGAAAGACTAGAAGGCTTATTTGAAACTAAACTTAGATCAGAGGATTAAGTTAAATACGCTAAGAAAAGAGTAATGGCATAACTAAAAAAGAAACAACAGATTCAATAAAGCAACAAACATAATAGTTAAAGAAATGGAAAATTCTGAGAAAGATGAATAAGAGTTAAATTTTCCAAGGTAAGTTGAAAAAAAAGCTGTAACAAAGAAAAGTTTCTTATGTAGGCTGTGCTTGGATAGGAAAATAGGAAATCTTTATATAATAGTTACATAAAATCCAAGTACGAGCTAAAAAAAGGTGACTAAAAGTAAACAGAAGATGTGAAGCTTTCCGTTTTCTGCCTTTTTGTAACATAAGAAATTGAATATAGAAAATTAGATTTTTCTGAAATTCGAAAAATAAAGTTGGTTAGTAGGATTTTGAATGCAATAATTGGATGAACTGCGCTCTTGCCCTGCAAGAGTGTGGAGAAAATTTGGATGAAGTTGTATTTTGACTTTCAAAATATTGCATATATGTAGAATTGTCAGTATATTTAGGATGTGCGCATGATGTTTTTAAAAATGATTTTTGAAAAATTTGCATACATATAGGAGGTACCGCTTATTCATACATGTATTATTATGTTGTATTACACTTTGCATAAGTGCACAATGTTTGTAAAAATTGGATGCACACATGATGGATGGATATTATGCAGGGGATTATCTATTTTTACCATTACCAAATTTCGAGGACGAAATTTCCTAAGGGTGGGAGAATTTAACATCCCGCATTTTATGACAATTAAATATTTAAATAATGCATATGTGTATGTATATGCATAGACATAAGTATATATTTGAAGAGATTGGTTGCATGCAGTGTAATTATGTTGGATACACGAATTTACAAATATTATGCATTAATAAGAAAAGAAAAAAATGTAAGAAAAAGATGCATTCAAATTGATAAGGTCACAAGTAATGGTTTAAATGAAATATTGTAACAAACATGAAAAAGAGGAACAAGAAAAGATCAAGGACCACCATTGTTCTAAGCCTTGTTAACAAAAGCTTAATAGTCAAGTTGGTTAGAGAATGTAGGTATAATGCGAGAGGTGCAATGTTCGATTCCTGCCTGCACCATGTTTTTGTTTTAAGGGAACGGCTAAAATAACATATGTTCTAAAGGGAAAATATGTACAAACGCGTATATAAGGAAAATTATACATATAAGAAACTATAGAAAAATATATGTATATGAAAATATATGCGTACATATGTGCAAAAATATATATACACAAGAGAAATGTTCAAAATAAGGCTGCAGTCAAAGATATATGGTAAGAATTAAATAACGACATAACATCGTTTGAATTTTGAAAAAAAAAGTTATGTGTACATATATACGTGAAAAAGGTCATTAAAAGATTTGTAGACATATAAGAAGATTATATGTAAATATAATTTTTAGATAGATCAGAGAGAGTATAACGGGATATTAACTAAGTGTTTAAAATCAAAAACGTCAAAACGGTAAACATCTGCCCAGAAAAGGCTAACGGGACCCGAGGGTCGACCCTGGGGTCGACAACATAAGGGGGCAACCCTAGGGCCGACATACACACATGGGGGTTGTAACACCCCGAATTTTCTATTAACACTAAAGTTGCTAAAATATTAATAAGTGTGTAAGAGAGGGGATGTATCTAATATGAATATAAAAATATTAATAAGTGTGTAAGAGAGGGGATGTATCTAATATGAATATAAAAATATTAATAAGTGTGTGAGAGAGGGGATGTATCTAATATGTATATAAAAACAATAATAAGTAAAGGGGAGGGGATGTATCTAATATGTATATAAAAACAATAATAAGTAAAGGGGGATGTATCTAATATGTACATTGTAGAAAATATATATATATTTATGACATGAATAGAAGTTTATTAATATGCTGAGTGTTTGTTGAGTCACTTCTGACTCATTGCTGAGTCAACAAGATAAACCCCATCTTGTCTGAACGGCTGCGGTTATTTCTAGGTTAAATCTAATGGCCTAAATGAATTCTAAAATCTATAAATAAGTGGGTAGACCCTAGACCTAAATCACTTGTAAAATTAGAGAAGCTACCGTCATGCTGCTGCCATGGAGTTCAGCATAGCCGTCACAAACTAAGAAGAGGAAGCCTAATCATCTACAACTAAATCTACACAAATCAAATCAAAAGATCTCTCTTTCTCTAATTCTTTTCTTTTGTTGGTGAGTATGATGATTCTCACAAGACTATTACAAACTAATTTGACTCAGCTATGAATGGATCACAAGAAAGTGATGTGATTTGTAATTGTAAATTCTATATATTGTGGATCTCTTATTATGTTATTATGTTGTCGTATGATGTAAATTATATATGCTATGTCATGCTATGTGGTAAATTCTCTTATGCTATGTCGTGCTATGTTGAGAATCATGTCAAGCTATGTTATACTATCATACTATGCCATGTTATAAATCATGCTATATTATGTTGAAAAATCATGATGTTGTTGGATCATGCTTAAAGTTATGTTTTTTTTTCTTCTTAATTTAAATGGATCTTGTTTATGGGAATTTGCCTATTAGGTTAGGTGTACCCATAAACTTGAAACTATAATTAAATAAAACTTGATTATGGGAATTTGCCTATTGAGTTAGGTGTACCCATATAAAACCATGTTGTTAAAAAATTAGATGATGTTGATTCACACATGTTCATATGTAAGTTTATGAAAATTGATTGAGATTATATTAGGTGAATTTTGAACAAGTTGACACCTTTAGGTCCATGACATGTATAATCTATGCAAGTTGGACATATGCAAGTTTCACCCCTTATTATGATTCATTTGGTCACATATACATGTTGTTATTATGATAATCTCTTTTATGCTATGAGTTAGGCTATTCGAGTCTAACATATATTTTGCGAATAAACGTTCAAACGTGGGGTAGGGGTAATATTAGGAATTAATAAATTGGGTGCAATTTTGTAAGATGTTGCATACCATGAATGAATGTCCATAATTGAGTCAATTATGGACATTGTTAAAAATTGGAAGTAATTAATAATTCAAGTAGGGAATTATTAAAATTGGGGGAAAGTGGATTATTATTAATAATCAATGCTTAGGACACGAGGTCGGACCCGTTTGTGATGTAAACCTGCCCGGACCCGCCCGGCAAATCCAGTTGTCACAAATGTCGGCCCAATGTGAGAGGTCCTAGGCCCAAACTAAAGCATAACAGTTGTAAAGACACGAGGTTAGACTCTTTTATGGTGTAAGACTGCCCGGACCCGCCCGGCGAATCCAGCTGCCATAAATGCCAGTCTAATGTGAGAGGTCTTTATGAGGTTATGGCCTTAATGAACTAAGAAATACTTAACCAGATAATCATGTAAGGTGGGACATGGGGGTTAAGTAGGTGCCTTGGGTGGCATGAAGAATCTGGTGGTTGCCTTTAGAGGCATTTGAAATACGATTAGACTTAACCAAACACACATGTAAATGAACATGACTAAGTGGGTTAAGTGGGATGGACTAATGGGGACAAGCTTAGGTGGAATGCTTGTGGTAAATAGTGGGGGCCCATTTCAACCAGTATCCCAAAACGTATCTTTGTGGGCTCGACCCAAGTCAAGGACAGGACACGCATACTGGGTTTGACTATAAGAGGCCAAAACAGGGAGCGGTGGCAACGCAAGTCCAACGGGTTTCATATGCGTGTGTGGACCCGGGCTGGTAGGTAAGACGTTGTTGCATCGTGTAGGTATAAGCCGTGCATGTCCGTTGTATCAGGTTGCCACTTTAGGGGAGTGATACACCCCACTGTGGGGCCAGCACGGGTATCTACGAGTTAGGGAGCCGATCGAATAATGGGAAGTAGGGTACACCTAGTGGAGATAGGGGCAGGCGGCACCTATGTAGTCAGCTAGGGGTACGTAAAGCCATTGGGAAAGTTTCTAAGTGAAGCTAAGTGGGATGAATCTTTAGGGTGACTGGTGTGGTGCAGTATAGTGTTTATCCTTTAGTATTTAGGAGCGCCTATAACGTTGCCTTTAGCGATTGTCTATGTCCTTAATCTGCTCTTCATAGACATTTTCTTGTTTTCCAGCTTATGCCTTAGTCCAGTTATTTTGGTAATAGTATTGTAGAATTATCATATTCACCAGACTTTATGTCTGACCCCCTCTTTTCCATCCTTTTTCTCCCTTCAGGTCCGCAGGTTGGGCCAAGTTCTAGTGGAGTCTAGTTGGATCGCTTATCTTCTGGAAAGCTTGGACTGCTGAAGTAAAGTCCAGCTTGTTATCTTTCTTTTTAATGGCTATTCATGTAATAGGATTATGTACTTGTTTTATCAAGATAGATATTGTACTTGACATTGAATGTGGTGTTATGATGTAATCAAACATGTTTTGACTTCTGCTACAATGAAATAAAGTTTTTGAATTTCCAAGTACTATTTTATATCTGTCTTGTTGTAATTTTACTGTTCTATATTCACTTAAAACCTCCATGGAAGTTAATGCATTCCCTTTGTGAGTGACATTAATGGACGTGGGGTGTTACACGTGGTATCAGAGCATAAGGTTACCAGAACAGATAAAAAAAATTTTAGAAAAATATTTTTTTTCTAAAGTATTTTTGGAAGAAGTGCTTTCAAAAAAAAAAACATGTTATTTAGAGAGAGTTTTTATGAAAAACATAATCCCAAATAGCCACATCCTTATCTTTATCTTTCGAATTCTCCATTTTGAATCTTTCCTTTTTCGTTTCAGCATGGCTGAAGATCTTAATCTCCCAGAAGGTGTGACGATTCCAGGGTGGTTTAGGAGATACTTGGAGGCTAGGGCCACCACTGCAGGCCCAGCGGATACTCCTCCACCCCTAGTTGCACCCATTCCTCCTCCTCCTCCTCCTCGTGTTGACACTTTTGCAAAGACGTGCAAGGAATTCAAGGCTATGGGAGGAAAAACTTTTCAAGGGACTGAGACGTTTGTGGAGGCCAGAGATTGGCTTAAGGAGACTGAGGAATTGTTGGATATCTTTGAGGTGGAAGATGGGAGGAAAGTCCGTTTAGCTGCTTGGTTAATGAAGGGAGAGGCCTCGTTTTGGTGGGAGGTCACTAACGGGGAACGTCCAGTTGATTCATGGGCGGATTTCAGACGAAGGTTTGAGGCAAAGTTTCTTTCAAGGGCAGAGGAGAACTTAAATATGGAAAAATTCCTGGCACTAAAGCAAGGGAGCTCATCAGTAAAGGAATATGTCAATAAATTTAATCAGTTAGCAAGGTTTGGCTTGGAGTTGGTGAACACGCCAGAGAAGAAAGCTTTGAGGTTCGTTAGAGGCTTGAATGAACCGTTGCAAGGGTTGGCTATGACCCACATCCCTATGGGAGCCACCTTTGAAAAGCTAGTAGAAATGGCACTTATGCATGAGGATAAGGCAGTTGAAAAGAAAGGGGATCAGAAGAAACCCCAACAGCAAAATAAGAAGGGTGGTAAAAACAATAATGGCAAAGGGAAGAAGAAATGCTTCAATTGTGGGACGCCTGGCCATCTCAGCAAAGATTGTAGAAAGAAAAAGAAGACTGGTGGTTTTCATTGTGGAGATGCGGGACATTTAGTGAAGGACTGTCCAAAGAAGGGGCAGAGGGCAGGGTCTACCTCGGGAGGACAGGTGCAGGCTCTTATGGCACCAGGGCAGGCAAGGGGGCAAGTTCAGGCTATTGCGGCCCCACCGCTGCAAGAAAGAGGTAGAACAATTTCTGTTGAAAGCTTAGTTTTTCTGTTTGATCATCCTGTCCGTACCTTATTCGATTCTGGCGCATCTCATTCGTTTATCTCTGCATGATTAGTTGAATCACTGCACTTGAACACCAGTTTAGTAGAGGATCCCTTGGTCGTTTCAAATCCAATTGGGGGTTCGGCTCATTTGACAATGATATGTTTGGATTTGAAAATCTCTATACTTAGCGTTGAATTTAGATGTGATGCTTATGTATTGGGCTTCACGGGCTATGGGCTAATTTTAGGAATGGATTGGTTGTCTAGAAATAGGGCCATTCTTGATTGTGAAAGGAGAGTAGTTAGGCTTGTGACTCGCCTTGGTAATGCTCTCGACATCTTTTGTAATCCCATAAATTCCGTTATGCTAAGTTATCTTGAATCGCTTGACGCGTCTGTAGAGAACCTGCGATCGGTAGAAGTGGTCCGGGAATATCCGGATGTGTTTGAGGAGGTGAAGGGCTTACCTCCAAAGCGGGAGATAGACTTTCGAATTTATCTTGTGGATAATGCTAAACCCGTATCTTTGCCAGTGCGCCACATGGCTCCTCGTGAAAGGAGGGAACTCAATAAGCAAGTAAAGGAGTTGCTTGAGAAGGGGTTCATAAGACGTAGTATATCGGAGTGGGGTGCTCCAGTAGTTTTTGCCACAAAGGCGGATGGGTCTCTTAGACTTTGTATGGACTATAGAGAACTAAACAAGCTTACTAAAAAGAAACAACACCCACTGCCGAGGATTGACGATCTCTTTGATCAGTTAGTTGGCGCCTCAGTGTTTTCGCAGTTGGACTTAGCCACTGGCTTTCATCAACTGAGAGTGGCTGAGGATAGTATAGATAAGACTGCTTTTAGGACTCCTGACGGATTCTATGAATGGCTAGTGATGCCCTTTGGTTTAACAAACGCCCCTGCTTATTTTGTTGATTTGATGAGTAGGGTGTTTAGGGAATACCTTAACAAATTCGTGGTAGTCTTTGTGGATGACATCTTAGTCTTTTCTAAGAATAAAGAAGAGCACTCCCTACATCTTAGGGAAGTGTTGGAAACCCTTCGAGCGCATAACCTTAAGGCAAAATTTTCTAAGTGTCACTTCTGGAGGAAGGAAGTACGGTTCTTAGGGCACGTGGTTTCCAAAGAAGGGATAGCAGTGGATCCCGCAAAGGTGGTGGCCATCCAAGATTGGAAGGTCCATAAAAATGCAACCGAAGTAAGAAGTTTCTTGGGGTTGGCTGGCTATTATAGGAAGTTTATCAAAGACTTCGCAAAAATATCAGCTCCATTAACACGGTTAACGAAGAAGAACCTGGTTTTTACGTGGGACAAAGATTGCGATGATGCGTTCCAACGTTTAAAGAGAGCCTTAACTTCAGCCCCAGTCTTAGTGCTGCCAAACGGGAATAAACCGTTTACCATCTATACTGATGCTTGTGGGATGGGACTTGGCGCGGTCCTCATGCAAGAGGGAAGAGTAATAGCCTATGGTGGAAGGCAGTTGAGGGTTCATGAAAAGAATTACCCCACGCATGACATAGAGCTAGCCGCAATTGTTTTCGCGCTTAAGTCTTGGCGTCACTATCTTCTTGGTGAGAAATTCGAACTGTTCACTGACCACAAATCATTAAAATACTTATTCTCTCAGAAGGATTTGAATTTAAGGCAGCAACGGTGGATGGAATTCTTAGCCTCCTACGATTTTGAAATAGCATATACCCCGGGCAAGGGTAACGTGGTGGCAGACGCCTTAAGTAGGAAAAGGTTGTCCTTGAGTCCGTTGTTTGTTGAACGACAAAGCTTAGAATTCATCTCTATGTTTGACTTTAGACCATCCGTTGACTTAGTACCCGGTCTGTTAGCATCCTTGGAGGTTAGACCTACACTTCTAGGACGGGTTGGTGAGGCACAGCGAGACGACCCACAGTTGGTTGAGATAGTAGAAAAGCTCAAAGGGGGGGGAGTCGTCAAGCCATCTTCGTAGGTATACCCTAGACGATAAGGGTTGGTTACGAAGGGATAATAGACTTTGTGTACCACAAGACGAAGACTTAAGGAAGGCCATTCTTGATGATGCTCATCGCTCAAAAATGACCATTCATCCCGGCGGGGATAAGATGTACAAAGATATGAAGCGGGTTTTCTTTTGGGCCGGTATGAAAAAGGATGTGGCCGAGTACGTCGCTAGATGCTTGGTGTGCCAACGAGTTAAAGCAGAACAAAAGAAACCCGGTGGGTTGCTTCACCCATTAGAAGTTCCACTATGGAAATGGGAAAGCATCTCAATGGATTTTGTGGATGGATTACCAAGATCAAGGAAAGGTAACACGGGGATTTGGGTTATAGTAGATAGACTTACTAAAAGCGCCCATTTTATTCCCGTGAAAAGTAAGAGGACTGCTCCGTGGTTGGCTTCTGTATACATTAAGGAGATAGTTCGTTTGCACGGTATTCCTTCTAGTATAGTAAGCGACCGTGACCCCATCTTTACTAGCGAATTTTGGAAGAGTTTACAAGAGGCGGTAGGGACTCAGCTATGTTTGAGCACCGCATATCATCCTCAGACAGACGGCCAGACCGAGAGGGTGAATCGCATTCTAGAGGATCTTTTAAGGCTTTGTATCCTAGACTTTAGGGGTACATGGGAAGAGCACCTTCCGTTAGTAGAATTCGCATATAATAATAGCTTTCAGTCTAGTATTGGCATGGCACCTTTCGAAGCTCTTTATGGAAGGCCTTGCCGTTCGCCTACATGTTGGTGGGAATCTACCGATAAAATCCTACTTGGGCCCGATATGGTTAGGGAAACCTCGGAGAAGATTGAGTTGATTCGAAGGAGGATGAAAGCAGCACAAGATAGGCAGAAATCGTATGCTGATAAGAGGAGGACAAATCTTGAGTTTGACATTGGGGATATGGTTTTTATCAAAGTATCTCCGTTACAGAATGTTGTTCGCTTTGGGTCCGTGGGGAAATTAGCACCAAGGTTTGTAGGGCCGTTTCCTGTAAAAGACAGGATTGGGAAGATGGCATATAGGGTGGAGTTGCCTGAGAAACTTAGTGGAGTATACGACGTATTCCATGTATCACATTTGAGGAAGTGTTTGCACAAGACCGCGGAGGTGGTAGAGCCGAGCTTGCTTAAAGAGGTGGAAATAGAGCGTGATGCAACAATTAGACGAGCTCCTACATGCATTCTTGGGTCGGAGATCAAAAAGTTGAGGAATCGAGAGGTCAGACTGGTTAAAGTGCAATGGGGAGATGGTGAGAGCAACGCAACTTGGGAGACAGAAGAGAAGATGCGTTCGTTGTACCCTTTTCTTTTTGAGGGTATGTCTTTTAATTTCTCCTTTATCGCTTAGCTTATCTTATCTTATCTTTAGTATGTCCTCTCATTAGTATCTTTGACCTTTAGTTAGGATAATCCTATGGTTGAAACATGTGTTTGAGACATGTTATGTATGATGGATGCAAAATGGATGCAAGTGTTTGCTAGTGGTTGCTCATGGATGCATATATACACACACTTTAGGCACTAGATCGGCTCAGTCACTTCATATTGCATATTGCATATATATGGATGTATTTAGTATAATGGATGTATAATGGTTGTACCATCATATGGATGCTGCATTCGGTTGAATGGGTGTGCACGCATATAGAAGTAGTATGTAAGCAATTAGGATCTTTTGCATACATAATGGATTCATGACACTTACATAATTTGCATTAAGGAGGTCAACTGAATCAGTAGACCGCCTGATTTCGCATTAGGTAAGGACATGTACACACACTTGCATATGATCATAAATCATTAGAAGTCTTTTAAGGACAATGGATGCCTGTGTATGATGGATGAGTAGATGGACGTTTGGATGGTAGGATATACATTCTTCCAGACTTGAAGATTTCAGGGACGAAATCCTAAAAGGAGGGGAGAATGTAACACCCCGAATTTTCTATTAACACTAAAGTTGCTAAAATATTAATTAGTGTGTAAGAGAGGGGATGTATCTAATATGAATACTAAAATATTAATAAGTGTGTAAGAGAGGGGATGTATCTAATATGAATATAAAAATATTAATAAGTGTGTGAGAGAGGGGATGTATCTAATATGTATATAAAAACAATAATAAGTAAAGGGGGATGTATCTAATATGTACATTGTAGAAAATATATATATATTTATGACATGAATAGAAGTTTATTAATATGCTGAGTGTTTGCTGAGTCACTTCTGACTCATTGCTGAGTCAACAAGATAAACCCCATCTTGTCTGAACGGCTGCGGTTATTTCTAGGTTAAATCTAATGGCCTAAATGAATTCTAAAATCTATAAATAAGTGGGTAGACCCTAGACCTAAATCACTTGTAAAATTAGAGAAGCTACCGTCATGCTGCTGCCATGGAGTTCAGCATAGCCGTCACAAACTAAGAAGAGGAAGCCTAATCATCTACAACTAAATCTACACAAATCAAATCAAAAGATCTCTCTTTCTCTAATTCTTTTCTTTTGTTGGTGAGTATGATGATTCTCACAAGACTATTACAAACTAATTTGACTCAGCTATGAATGGATCACAAGAAAATGATGTGATTTGTAATTGTAAATTCTATATATTGTGGATCTCTTATTATGTTATTATGTTGTCGTATGATGTAAATTATATATGCTATGTCATGCTATGTGGTAAATTCTCTTATGCTATGTCGTGCTATGTTGAGAATCATGTCAAGCTATGTTATACTATCATACTATGTCATGTTATAAATCATGCTATATTATGTTGAAAAATCATGATGTTGTTGGATCATGCTTAAAGTTATGTTTTTTTCTTCTTCTTAATTTAAATGGATCTTGTTTATGGGAATTTGCCTATTAGGTTAGGTGTACCCATAAACTTGAAACTATAATTAAATAAAACTTGATTATGGGAATTTGCCTATTGAGTTAGGTGTACCCATATAAAACCATGTTGTTAAAAAATTAGATGATGTTGATTCACACATGTTCATATGTAAGTTTATGAAAATTGATTGAGATTATATTAGGTGAATTTTGAACAAGTTGACACCTTTAGGTCCATGACATGTATAATCTATGCAAGTTGGACATATGCAAGTTTCGCCCCTTATTATGATTCATTTGGTCACATATACATGTTGTTATTATGATAATCTCTTTTATGCTATGAGTTAGGCTATTCGAGTCTAACATATATTTTGCGAATAAACGTTCAAACGTGGGGTAGGGGTAATATTAGGAATTAATAAATTGGGTGCAATTTTGTAAGATGTTGCATACCATGAATGAATGTCCATAATTGAGTCAATTATGGACATTGTTAAAAATTGGAAGTAATTAATAATTCAAGTAGGGAATTATTAAAATTGGGGGAAAGTGGATTATTATTAATAATCAATGCTTAGGACACGAGGTTGGACCCGTTTGTGATGTAAACCTGCCCGGACCCGCCCGGCAAATCCAGTAGTCACAAATGTCGGCCCAATGTGAGAGGTCCTAGGCCCAAACTAAAGCATAACAGTTGTAAAGACACGAGGTTAGACTCTTTTATGGTGTAAGACTGCCCGGACCCGCCCGGCAAATCCAGCTGCCATAAATGCCAGTCTAATGTGAGAGGTCTTTATGAGGTTATGGCCTTAATGAACTAAGAAATACTTAACCAGATAATCATGTAAGGTGGGACATGGGGGTTAAGTAGGTGCCTTGGGTGGCATGAAGAATCTGGTGGTTGCCTTTAGAGGCATTTGAAATACGATTAGACTTAACCAAACACACATGTAAATGAACATGACTAAGTGGGTTAAGTGGGATGGACTAATGGGGACAAGCTTAGGTGGAATGCTTGTGGTAAATAGTGGGGGCCCATTTCAAACAGTATCCCAAAACATATCTTTGTGGGCTCGACCCAAGTCGAGGACGGGACACGCATACTGGGTTTGACTATAAGAGGCCAAAACAGGGAGCGGTGGCAACGCAAGTCCAACAGGTTTCATATGCGTGTGTGGACCCGGGCTGGTAGGTAAGACGTTGTTGCATCGTGTAGGTATAAGCCGTGCATGTCCGTTGTATCAGGTTGCCACTTTAGGGGAGTGATACACCCCACTGTGGGGCCAGCACGGGTATCTACGAGTTAGGGAGCCGATCGAATAATGGGAAGTAGGGTACACCTAGTGGAGATAGGGGCAGGCGGCACCTATGTAGTCAGCTAGGGGTACGTAAAGCCATTGGGAAAGTTTCTAAGTGAAGCTAAGTGGGATGAATCTTTAGGGTGACTGGTGTGGTGCAGTATAGTGTTTATCCTTTAGTATTTAGGAACGCCTATAACGTTGCCTTTAGCGATTGTCTGTGTCCTTAATCTGCTCTTCATAGACATTTTCTTGTTTTCCAGCTTATGCCTTAGTCCAGTTATTTTGGTAATAGTATTGTAGAATTATCATATTCACCAGACTTTATGTCTGACCCCCTCTTTTCCATCCTTTTTCTCCCTTCAGGTCCGCAGGTTGGGCCAAGTTCTAGTGGAGTCTAGTTGGATCGCTTATCTTCTGGAAAGCTTGGACTGCTGAAGTAAAGTCCAGCTTGTTATCTTTCTTTTTAATGGCTATTCATGTAATGGGATTATGTACTTGTTTTATCAAGATAGATATTGTACTTGACATTGAATGTGGTGTTATGATGTAATCAAACATGTTTTGACTTCTGCTACAATGAAATAAAGTTTTTGAATTTCCAAGTACTATTTTATATCTGTCTTGTTGTAATTTTATTGTTCTATATTCACTTAAAACCTCCATGGAAGTTAATGCATTCCCTTTGTGAGTGACATTAATGGACGTGGGGTGTTACAGGGGTCGACCCCGGGGTCGACCCCACCCCAGATCCGGGAGGATTCATTAATGAATCCGAACTGTTTTCTTAACCAAATTTGTTGCTGACTCAGCGCTGTGTATGCGATAAGATCCTGAACACCTATAAATAGCTAGCAGAGCCTAGCCTAAATCTCACATTTTCTGAGAAGCCGCCTAAGCCTTGCCATTCTTCTTCCTCCTCAAATCTTTTTAGAAAATAGAATAATTAGTTTAGGAAAATTCTGGTTCAGGATCTAGTGGAAAAGAGTGAATATCAATAAAGAAGGAGTTCAAAATTCTATTCGAAGTAAGGTAAATTCTTAGATCTGGTCAATTTAAATTTCTTCTCTTTCTTCCCTTTTTCTTTTAGTTAAGAATTATGATCCATGGTTGTTTAGGTTCTAAATTCTGTTAGGGAGACCATGGAATACTAGATCTGACCAGATTCATGATTTGGAAAGCAATTAGGTGAGTGGATTTAAAATATACCTTTTTGATAATGGTATATTAACCGTTTGGCATTCCCCGTTAATATGAAATGTAAATATAGTAGAATAATTAAACTGTTGAAATGTAAACTTGTTAAAAATATGGAAACGATTACTGTTGTTTACATGCATGTTCTAATTACATGTTAACCTGTGACATATTATGTACTTGAACCCTTAACTGTAGAAATTGGGATAATTACATGTTAAATTGTTAGATTAGAATAATTACATGATTGATAGTTATATGTTATTATTTTAGAATGGAGTTAATTCCATGTTAGGAAGAACATGCGACATGATTGTAAGTTAAAATGGAATTAACATGATATTAAGTGTGACACGAAAAAAATAGAATTACATTAAAAATTTGGAAGTATGGACAAGGCTAAATTATATGGAAAATTTACATTAAACAGAAAACTGCAACTGTAATTGGACACGAGATTAAATTCAACTTGTGGTAGAAATCTGCCTGGAACCGCCCGTCAAATCCAGCATCCAAGTTGTTAATTTAATGTGAGGGGTCTAGTGCGTAAATATACATGTAACGGTACTAAGACACGAGGTTAACTCAACTTGTGTAGAAGTCTACTTGGAACCGCCCGACAAATTCAGCATCCACAAGTGGTAGTCTTAATGTGAGAGGTCGGGTGCATAAATATATAACTATATATACACTAGGTTGGAGCCCGTGATTCGTACACGGGTTGTTGAAATTGTGACGTCAGTAGATTTTGTCTACCTCTATTTGCAATATTAGTTATGGCATGGAAGTTTGGAAGGTAGTAAAATTAAGGTAAACATCTAACAACGGCAGGCCTGTTACATTGTGCCCTTTGTTGTATTGAAAGATATATAGATTGCAAATAAATAGTAGTCAATGAGAAACTTAAAATGATACAATGGAAATTTCAGTAGAATATCATTGTTATTAGTAGAGAGTAAAATTAGGATAAAGTAAGCAATCCTATTGCATACAAATTAATGTAACATCAAATAAGTAAGTCAACCTTGCAGTGCTAAAGGATCATTATGCATGTCAAACATAAAAGTTGGTGTGTATAGACTTAAAAAAAAATACAATGGTGAGAAGTTATAGGAGAAAAAATTGAATACGATGATAAAAAAATCATAATAGTGATAAATTGAGGTGGAAAAAAAATGAATATGTTGATATAGCTACGTGGTTAATTTCAATGGTGATGCCCGCCTTTTAATAAAAGGTAGAGATGCCAACTACATCTCATCTTGTTTTCCTAGCGCTTTCATTCTCTGTACAATAGCACAGAAAGGTCCAAAACAAAATGCATGCAATTCAACAAGTTTTGAATATATATTTGACTAAGTTCAACTAAAGGTGTGCAGCGATTTTGTTTCAACAATCAGAGTAGGTTTAAGCAGATGTATGTTAATGTATTTATGATCAAAGAAGATTAAATCATATTTCGTATATATTGTTAAGGTTTGGCTATTTTACAAAAAAAAAACATATCAAAGATTCTATGTATTTGAAATGACAGCCGATGGACTGCAAACACAACATAATTTCAGTTTATTCATGTTTACAAAGCATGCGCAACTTTAAATGGTTATCATTGTGCTAGAGAAATATAACCAAATGACGGTCATGTGCGCAGAGGACGTCCAAAAGCTTATATTCTTATTAGTTTACTGCAACTCAGCATCATTGATGACCTCATTTAGTATTAGATATATGTTATGAAAGTCGAGACCAAATCAAGCTCACATACAGGTTAAAAAAGATCTAACATCTCAACGAATAAATGAACATGCTCAAGTATGCTAGCAAATTAGCAAGAATATAAACGCAAATTGATAAAAAAGTGTTAATCATATCTCTTATAAATCATCTTTCATGGATAGATCCCAACAAAATATTTGAACTTGGGACCTCAGTTGATCACTAAAAGATGGACCTCATATTCAATTTTGTGTTTCTCTTACCAAGCAAGTGGAATATAATACTCAATTTGTCATTTGACCATTGTTATGAAAAAATGAAATAGCTAATTATAGTTTGAAGTAACTTGGCTAGAATCAAGAACAAAAGTATGTCTTTTGACAATAATTTCCAACAACCATTAATTAGAATAGGGCTTTAGAGGATTATAAGTAGAAAGATTCAATACAACTCGACATTAGCAAGCAAATTGTTGCCACATATCAATAATAGAATTTAAAATTTTGGTATGTAGTTTCTTCTAATGACATATCAATCTTTGTTATGTAGTTTCTTCTAATGACATATCAATTGTAAAGTCAATTTGAATGATACAAACATCATAATGACATGTAATATCACATTAAATAAAAAAACTAAGAAAATATTTTATAGGAGGATGAAAATAAAATATATAGATACTTGATTGTGTGTATATCTAGTAGCACAATAAAGTGAAGGCTAGTAAAGGAAAAATAAGTCACCTAGTTGATAGTTTATTCAATTACCTATTCAAAACAGTTGTAATGATGATGTAGCTATTTAAAGGATTTATCAATCACTTGTAGCAATTTAGAAGTAAACGAAGTTATATATGCATCACTGCGACACTTGTAAGAAAGCTAGAATGACTAGTAACAAAATAAACAACACAAAATACAACTTGTTAAAATCAACAAACTGTTACCGTTTCATGTTTCCTAAGAAGTCTAGTAAAAAGTAGCTATAAAGTACAGATTACTATCAAGGTTAAATAATGTCAGTATACATGCTATAAAGGAATAATGTTGTACCGACGAAAGAAGAAATCGTGAATGCAAACACAGAAAACCATTTGCTTTGAGTTATAAAGAAAACAAAAACACAACATAAAATACATAAGCTAGATTATTTACGCTAATAAGAAGAGATAACCTTCACTCATCGCCTTTTCCTCCAATTCTGTGATTTCTATCAACTCCACATCTACTAAGGACTGAGCACCAATGTATTGAAGCAAGACCAGTAAGTGAAAAATGAAATCAAAGATAGAGTATTTTAAAATTGCTACTCAGATAGTCATTATACACACTCTTCTCTGCCTTTCTCTTTCCTCGTTGCATTTCAAAGAAGAAAGAGAATGTACATGGAAGAAAGAAGGGACTGCCTACATTTGATAACTCTTTTGTTAAAATTGGTGATACGCAAATCAGAATTTTGGGCAACAAATAATCTTACATATTTTGTGGAGAGATTTGTTGCTAGATTTGGTGCTACATTTGATGAAGAGATTTGGTGCTAGATTTGATGAAGAGATTTGGTGCTAGATTTTATGGAGAGATATTGATTGCTATATTTGTGGACATTTATTGCAAGGATATTTGGTGCTTATCCAAATAGTTTTATAACAAATATGAAGATAATTTGGATGCCAAGTTTTCTTGGGCATGAAGCAATTCTCTCTATAAAAAGGGCCAACTATCATCTTCATTAGGTGTGGGTGAGAGTCACCAAGAGTGGGTGAGAGCCACCAAGAGTCGGTGAGAGCAACCAAGAGTGGTGGGTGAGAGCCACCGAGAGTGGGTGAGAGCCACCTAGGTGTGGCTGAGAGCCACCAAAAGTGATCATTTAGCTATTTCAAATTGAGTGTTCTCCTTCAAATTTGTTAGCCATTAGATATTCTCTACCTATTTCTCAATAAGGTTATTGATTCAAGTTGTAATAGTTTGTAACGATAGCTGAGATCGATTGTAAACAATTTGTTATTAGTAAATCAATAAAGAGGGTGGTTGGGTGGAATATCATGTGTTCATATTTCCGATATTATTTGTGGTGTTGTTTATTTTTCAATCAAATTCATCTTCAAGTGATTGGGTGATAAAGATCCTATTCTTTCTTGACGTTTTTCAATCTTCCGCTGCGCAAAAATCATAACAGTTTGGTACTGGAGCTAGTTCATCGCATAGCTTGGAGTGATTTTGGATTGAAGATTGTAGATGTCAGAGATGATGTTGCTTTCATGGATGGCTATTATGGAGTAGGAGATTTTGAGAATTTGGAATGAAGAACCTAGTCCGCAGCAAGGTGAATGGGTTGGTTTTGATCACTATTGACGATCCATTGAGGATCATGTTATCGATTGTTGTCTTCACATTGATAATTCTCGAGGAATCCATGTAGACGAAGAGGGATCAAGTGGTAGGAATATATCGATAAAGAGGAGGTGTGATTGAGCCTGGAAATCAATTAGGTAATCTTGTGGCCTGATGAAATCAAGAAGGTGTGATTGAGCCTGGAAATCAATTAGGTAATCTTGTGGCCTGTTGAAACCAAGAAGGTGTAACTGAGCCTGTAAATCAATTGAGCCTGGACTTAAAGAGAAGACATGATGGTTTTATCTCGTAGCCGTTAAAATCGAGATGGTGTTAATTGAGAAAGAAGATGTTTGAGTGAAGGAGATGTTGTGATTTGGTATCAAGGTGGAGTGTTGAAATTGGTGATATGCAAATCACAATTTTGGGCAACAAATAATCTTACATATTTTGTGGGGAGATTTATTGCTAGATTTGGTGCTAGATTTGATGAAGAGATTTGGTGCTAGAGTTGATGAAGAGATTTGGTGCTAGATTTTATGGAGAGATATTGATTGCTATATTTGTGGACATTTATTGCAAGGATATTTAGTGCTTATCTAAATAGTTTTATAACAAATATGAAGATAATTTGGATGCCAAGTTTTCTTGGGCATGAAGCAATTCTCTCTATAAAAAGGGCCAACTATCATCTTCATTAGATGTGGGTGAGAGCCACCAAGAGTGGGTGAGAGCCACCAAGAGTGGTGGGTGAGAGCCACCAAGAGTGGGTGAGAGCCACTAAGGTGTGGCTGAGAGCCACCAAAAGTGATCATTTAGCTATTCCAAATTGAGTGTTCTCCTTCAAATTTGTTATCCATTAGATACTCTCTACCTGTTTCTCAATAAAGTTATTAATTCAAGTTGTAATTGTTTGTAACGATAGTTGAGATCAATTGTAAACAATTTGTTATTAGGGGATCAATAAAGAGGGTGGTTGGGTGGAATATCGTGTGCTTATATTTCCGATATTATTTGTGGTGTTGTTTATTTTTTCAATCAATTTCATCTTTAAGTGATTGGGTGATAAAGATCCTATTCTTTCTTGGTGTTTTGTCAATCTTCCGCTGCGCACAAAACCCCAACATCTTTATGGTTCATAAATGTCTAATTTAGTCAAACAACCAACTGACTAATAAATACCAAAAAAAAGAAAAAAAAACAAACATCATAGTCTTTTTATATAAACATCATAACTCAAATCCAAATTACACCAGCATAAAAAATAATAATGAAATTAATGATAAAGTACGAGATAATGAAAAGGAAAAAAAAATCTTTATAGCCGGTAGCAAAACTTGAACAACCATAATGTTTAACTATATCAAAGGCACAAAATACATTTATCTCACAGGTTGAAAAGGCCAAACAGTAAAATAAAAATAATAAATAAGTATGATTTTTCTCTAGTGCACGTATTAATTTAAAGAACTGAAGATGAATTCCCTCAGATAGTAATACCCATATAAGAACGTCAAAATGACACACTGTACGAAGAAAGTGCAGTTGCAAAATTAAGTAATATTACCATTATAGTAAACATTACAATTAGAGAACAATAAATTTGGAAAATGCTACATGTCCATTCTAATATAATAAATAATTGGAAAGGAAGATGGGAGAATTAAGAATCAAGAGAGGAAGCAATAAACTGGAACATTCAAAGCTGACTTTCGAGGTAATAAACAAACACATTTTTGGATTTCAGTATCCTAATTAGAGATCTGTAAAAAAAAAGAAATATTGCTAACTTCAAAGTTATAGAATGAAAAAATGTGGTAATATAGAAAATTTATTTCTTTTGAGAAACAATTTGGACAATGTTTCCAGGGGAAAAAAGTTACATCCATACTAACAGTAATGGAAACTAAGATTATAATGCATTATTGAGCTATTACGATTGTGTCAATGTGAACTAAAATTACAATGCTTTATAGAGTGAAATGGAGAGAAATAAAACTCATGGCTATAATTGAGTCCGAATCAGTGTAGTTTACATTAATGAATACAATTCATGGATATACAGAAGTCTAACAATCTACATCCTCAGGATAAAATATTAATCGATAACTATGGTCCTTGTATAATTTTCTCATTTATGGTTATTCATTAACCACAACTGTAATTATGGTGAAGCATCTTCAACACATAAGCCAAAAATTGTGACATGCATAACTTTTAAAGGCAAAACATACGATTCACATTCAATTTTCAAAAGCAAATATAAACAATACGTACAGATAATTCAAACCAGTTACCCAAAAAAAGGATTATTAAAAAAGAAACACTATAAGGCACACGGTGAATAGTGACGGCATATAGCCGTCGGCGGCCGACGCTAGCCGTCGCTATATGTCGTTGTTATTACTGTCGTCGCCAACAGGAACATCAACGGGGATAGCGATGGCTCCTTCGCTGGTTTTGCAACGGTTAGAGATAGCTAATGTCCACGTGTCATCTTACATGGCAAGTCGTTTATTTGACCAAACTGCCGTTACTATCCATCGGTAGTCGTTGCAAAAATGTCATTGCTAGCCGTTGCTATGTAATGACCAAACTGCCGTCGCTAGCCGTCGCAAAACCTGAAGCTAAAAATTACAGCACACAGCAATTCCTTTCCATCAAGCCACACAACAACAATTCAATCCAAAAACCAATATCACACCACTATTATCCCATTAATTCACCAATATTCATCAACAATCAATCCATCATCAAATATATATAAAAAAACAACATTAAAAACCCCATCGTAGCATAACATCGTTCAAATAATGTCATACATGTCAAAACACATCATACCGTCATCCACAAACGGTCATACATGTCCAAACACATCATATAACATCGTACGTGCATCTAACATATAAAAAGCCAAATAAATATGTACATACCAGAGCATAAGTCAAAAAAATAAGCACCTACACTACTCATCCTCGTATTCCTCGTCGTCTTCTTCTTCTGCTTGCCCTCGATATACAGCAGAATCTTCTCACTCTCCTCCCTGCCCAGGCATAAACCCATGCTCCTAAAAGTAAGATGCGATGCGTTCGGACAGGGCCAAAATTATCTAAGGGTTCACATAAGTAGTCAAAAAACATTCAACCTAAGTTTAAAACAAAAAACAATACAAATGAAAAAAGCGCGCTTTTTGCGCTTTGGGCTTCTATGCGCTTCACTAATAGGTGTGCAATATATTTAAACTTCAAAAAAGCTCCTTAGTTGTGGTTTGCGCATTTTTCCGTCTACGCTCGTGCGTTAACTACATAGCGTCTATACAAGATTTTTCAGTACTTACAATTTGTAAAATAACATGGCAATGAAAATTATGAAGTATAAATAGCTTTTATTATTTTTAGTTAATTTTAGTTTAAAGTATAAATTATGAAGTTAATTTAGTTAATTAGTTTCGATTTTTGAAAGATAAACTAAGCTTTCAAGTTTGTTAATATAACAGCAACAAACTAAGCTTTCAAGTTTGTCAATTTTAGTTAATATTATATAGCAACATTTTTTTTTTGGAATATTGAAAATGCATTCTTCAAATTTGTTTGGACCGACTATTCTTGCATCTAATGGTGACATAATTAACAGTGCTTGCATAGAGGGACATCATTACACCGTTTCTATAGTCATAATCAAGTTACTTCTGCTAAACAATACATTTACTTCATTTTTTCTCAAATGATCCTACAACACCATCAACGTAAGCCCAATTACATACACGATAATCGTCGTTTTCATGCTCCTAAATCAAGTACATATGTGATAATTAATGTTTTCAACCTCCTAATCAATTACATTAATTCCCAAATCAATCTATAACATAATCAACATCATATGCATCTCACAAGACAACCAATTTCATATCCATAAACACTCAATTAACAAACTCATATAAACATGTAAATTAACCATAATTAAACATATATTAGGGATTAGAAGACATACCGGAATAATTCGAGAAGATGGGAGTGGAGTTTGGATGAAGAAATTGAATCTTCAAGGGGGGCGACGGCATAAGGGTTTTGCCCTTTTTTGTTTCAGCGTGGAAATGAATTGGAAAAGAAAGCCATGGGTTATGTTATGTTCAGAATAAGCGACGACTAGCGACGGCTAGCAACGACCGCTTGTTTATCCATCGCTAGCCGTCGTCCATGGTCATCGCAAATTGAAGCCTTTCTGGTAGTGAAAAAAATTAAAAAATCTTGTAATGGACAAAAGCTGATTAGCAGATATTGATAATATCTACTCTTCTATACATATATAAATACTATGAGTAAATTAATATCGAAATAAATAAATAGGGCATTGGTTGTATCAAAATGCTGTACACTACCAATGTAGTCTCAAATTCTTGATTTGAGTCATGGAGGATGTAGTATAGTGTATGTTGTTCTTGGCTGTCGAACTTCTCAATTATTCCATCATTGCTCGACTTTTGCGCAAGTAGAGGAGCAAACATCCATACTTCATTTCATCCACCATTCCTCAATCCGACAACATAAATGCATCATTTACTCCCACTTGGATACTCTTATTCTCCTGTTTTATTGCAACAAAGAATATTCTTTTTGTTCAATGTTTAATTTTATAGAAATAAAAAGTAAGACAAATTTGTAGTTACAAAGGCAATTCAAGAACCTCTTTTACATATTTAATAAAACAGTTCACGCGCAAACATGGTAAATGAAGTAATACAGAAGTTAGCAAACTACGCAAAAAAGATAGTTGCATATTCATATGGAGAAAGTGAAGAAATTTATCTTTGATGTTGTAATTTTGTGTATCGGTTGTATGAGATAAGATATGTTAATACTGATGTGGGAAATAGTAACAAAATGAGGACTACAAAGAAACAACCAGACTTTTTAGTGCTGGTGTAAAATATGTAAAATTCAAGCTCTGTAGCTTATTACTTTTCACTTTAAGCAATATAAATTTTGTTCAGCATGAACTATAATGTAGTAAAATCATATTATAGCAACAGATTACAATTTTCTTTACTACACCTATGCGGATTACTATCTTATTAACTGGACTGCAGTGCCGTTTATGCTCGGTTCACAACCAATTTCTTTTAGCAAGTAAACAAAAGTAATAAAGTACAAAGATGAACCATAAAATTGCTAAAATAAAGAATCCAATGGAAGCTATCAAGTTTCAACAATTTTTATTTTTGAATATTTTTATTAGCAAAGATAATTTTTTGAAATACAGTCATAAGAAATGCATAACGATACCAATTTGTAGGCATCAAATTTTTATAAAATGATATAAATAAATTTCATTTATATGAGAAACTAACAAATAATGAGAAATTAAGACAAATTTCATAAATTGCATTTATATGAGAAACTAACAAATAATGAGAAATTAAGACAAATTCCATCTTCGAAGATTTGTAAACATGATGATTTAAAAAACAATATAAAACAATGTGTGAAGCAAGTGGTAACATAGCATTCTCAAGTAATAAAGGAAGTGACATATTTTATCCCTGGGAACATACACTAAAAGTAAGTGATATAGTATGCTGAAAAACATTTAGTATGAAAGAGAACTTCTTTTACATTCAAAAAAAAAAGAAAATGAAATGCAACATAATCTGACCTAGAAAAAAATTAACGCAAGGTTGATGTCCGCATGTTAAAAGTACAGTGAACGCAGTTGTATAAATTATCCTATGACAGTTTAGAAAGGTAATAATAAGAAGCAATAAGATCTTGCAATTTAAAGTACAGCTTAGATAGTGCTGTGTGGTAGTTTAAAAAGAGTAATAAGAAGAATGAATAGCAGTATCTTGAAATTTAGGTTGTCTGAAACTATACAAATCTGAATGCTGTTTTTTGCATCTTGAAAGAATATAAACTATCATGGTAAAAAACAATTGAAGCAGCAGGAGAAGATGAATGCCACTTCGGATCAAAGTCAGTACTAGCAGCAACATGGATTAATTCTACATGATAGTTGATCTCATCCAACAATAGTGTTTATCATTAAGCGGTAGAGGGTCATTCCAACCAAAAAACTGTGGTAACATCAAGTTCTAGATATTTTAAAATCAATTAGGATGAACTTTTACCAATGCAGAAATGATAACATTTGCTTGGACTGTGCAATCTAATAGATTTCTAATGTAAGATAAAATTGCAATTTGCTGTATTGATTCAGAATGTTGTTTGTACATGAAGCAGGGACTATTTATAATACAAAGTCCTACGGTCAAGAAGCAGAATTGTAAATAAAAGAGACGTGGGCTAAAGACCAGGCCTATATACAAACATGAATGTATATTAATATAATGTAGGAACATTTACGGTCTTCATTAGTCCCTCTCAAATTCAGCTAGGGCTTTCCCCTTTTATTTTCCGCGCTGCCATCGTGATTAATCTTCAATTCCTATCTAAAAACATATAAGGTCTTCATTAGTCCCTCTCAAATTTAGTTAGGGTTTTCCCCTTTTCTCTTCCACCCCGCCATCGTGATTAATCTCTAATTCCTCTCCAACACGAGTGAAGTTCTTTGATGAGAGGGGCTTCGTGAGGACATCTGCCTTTTGATAGAGTGCTAGTACATGATTGACATCCAATTTCCCTCTTATGGTTTTCTCTCGTACGAAGTATAAATCTATCTCAATATGCTTCGTATGAGCATGTTGGATAGGGTTAGCAGAGAGAGAAACAGTGCTCAAGTAGTCGCACCATACAACTGGCTTCTTGTTTGATGCAAATCTGAGTTCTCGAATCAGGGAGTTTATCTACAAAATTTCAATTGTCGTACTGGCTAAAGATCGGTATTCTGCTTCAGTGATCGAGCGTGATATGGTGAGTTGCTTCTTTGAGCACTAGGAAATAGGGTTTGGACCCATGAACACACAATATCCACTGGTTGACCTCCGATCATCTGGATTCTGTTGAATCTATGATTTTTTGTTTGATGATAACAATTGTATTAATGTGTTTGAAACTGTGTACTGGTCACTTTCTTCACATCATACTGGAATAAAAATATTATTGTATAATAGTGCTTCTACACAGAAACTGGAAAATTTACACAAGCATCTATTATTCAAAATTTTTTTTATTTCATAAATCAAGACAGCACATGTTTTTTTTTCTGAACTTTCAACTACACATGTTTTTCAATATAAATGATTTACAAACATGTATCTTTCTATATATACATCTCCTCTCACACACAGTTACATATCTCTACACACTCTTACTGTCCCAGCACTATGCTTTGCTCCTATTGAATCATCCAGAAACCTATCATAGAAAAGAAATAAACACGATAGACTGGAACTAAAAATAGACACTGAACAAATAAAATTTTAAATTTTTTATTTGTCTCAGATTCTTTGTGTGTTTTTCTCATCATCTTTCTGACTTGATCAACCTCGGCATAACCATATTAGTTTGCTGATCAGAACCAGCATCAAACTCAGCTGATTCTGACCAGCCCTAACACAGTACTGTTAGTCTACAGATGTATATTAAAGTGTCACATATACAAGACAGGTCAAAAATCAAAAGAGAAATGGAAATGCAAAATTTAAGATCAGAAAAACAATGCAGCATATTCAAGTGCAAAAATGCAGCAAACACAATATAAGGCAGCAAGTATGGAGAAGATAAGCTCAGAAATGCAAGTACAAGTGGTGTATAAGTGATACAAAATTCATGGAGCAGTATAATCTTGAATGGTTCAGGATATTGCTTAAGCAGCAAACATGAAGTGGCATATACACACAACAACAAAATGGACCAAAGCCTTGGTCAATATGTAAGCATGGTATTGTCAACACAATAGGGTGCACAAGCAAGAAAACACAGTGCATGTGAACAACATTAAGCATGGGGTTATGCAAAAACATTAAATGGTCAAATAACAAATACATGGAGCAGGTGAGGAAAACAAATATGGTTTAGCATACATGAATCAGAGAAGGGCAGAAACATATACACTCACATACTTATGCACAACAAAGTTAAGAAACATACACAAGTGTATAGCATGGATGACTCAAGCAAATAGTGCAAAGCATATAAGCAACATGGCAATGCAGAAAAAAGTGAAACATGGAGGTGATGCACAGCAAACAAACAGCTCAGTGGTACACCATGCAAGTAGTTCAAATACATCAGTGTGTGCTTTCAGCATGAACATGGTCATTCAGCTATAATATGAAATTGCATCAATGCTCAAGTGCAATCAGTGACAAAGAGTAGTTAAATCAGCAAGCAACAGAGAAAAGTGGAAGTGTCTTATGCATGTCAGAATCATTTCAACTTGAACTAATAAGTTGGCGCTTTTCTAATATCTCAGAAATTTAGTCAAGAGTGTTTTTTTTTCATCAATTATTTCGAATTCCAGTATGATAGAAGTAGGGACAATCCAGTGTGATTAAATCAGACTAATTCATGTTTATTTCCAGTTTTGATCACATACTGTTTTTGCAATTACTATATGATTTGTAAAAAGAAATAGATAGATCATTTCCAGGTTACTCAATCATGGTGTAAATCAAAAGAAAACATGGATAACGTAAATTTGGTCATATACAGCATGATGATTCAGCATGGGACAAGCTGGGAAATTAAGCAAAAATTTCCTCAATACAACAAAACCGTCCAGATTCATGAAAAAGGAAAGGGTTGTGTCCAAATTCATCAGGAAGAATTCTCACGGAAATTAAATTCAAAGATTCAGAAAGGAATTAAAAAAAAGGTTTCCAGTTTTTACCGATGCGATTTCACAAATCAGCAAATCAAATAAAAGAATTCCTAAATCAAATCGGGTAAGTCATTAAACTGAAATCAAAGGATAAGGGTCTCGAAACCCCTATATAAACACACTCTTCCTCATCGACAAGAAGCATCCAACTTATTCAAAAACAACTCAAACCCTAAAGCTTAAATCAGAGAACTTACAGTATTCTATCGAAGTAGAGAACAGTTCGGAGTTGAGCTTGAGGGCAGAATCACTCAACTGAAGGAATATCGAAGCCATGGAGATTCAATTTTGAAGAAGCCCTAGCCGATTTAGAGAAAACCCTAGCCGCCATCTTTGCTTGGAGAAATAAAAAAAGGTTCGGCCAATTTTAATAAAGACTTAAAAGGGGGTTTTTCTATTTAAGGGTTTTGTTTTTTTTAATGTACTTTGTTTATTTTTGTTTAAAAAAAATCAATCTGTGGTTTACTGGTTACGTCCATAAAACTAGGGTTTACAAATAACGGTTTTGTGATCTGGGAAAATCTGGTCTACGGTACACAGGCCAGTCTAGGATTTTGAGCTTAGGGTTAGCACAGGAGCAAGCACTGCGAGTTTACATAGGATTGTAAGAAGGATCTGTTTGTAACTCCTTATAGAAATCTTAGAAAGGCAGCAGTAGGCATAATTTTCCGAAGCTGGGTATCTCTGTGTGTGATTTTCCTTTACTGCAATTTTTCATTACTCATTACTCTGTGATTTTTTTGATTACGATTAAACCCTATTCACCCTCCTCTAGGGTTAATATTGATTCTACAATTAGTATCAGAGTAGGTGTTTATTTAACTCTAGAGTCATGACATCAATGAATAATGCTTTTTCTGAGGGATAATCTATTGCTAGACTACCCATGTTTAATGGTAGTGACTATGCGTATTGGAAAACTAGAATGAAAATCTGTCTTGTGTTTTTTGACTATGATGTCTGGGATATCATTGAAACTGGTTATAAACCACCCACTGTAGTTGTTAACGAAATTGAAATGCTTAAACCAAAAGAAAGGTGGGATGCAAATGATAAGAAACTGTACTCTATTGATTCTAAAGCCATGAATGCTTTGATCTGTGCCTTAGACAAAACTGAATATAACATAATTTCTCATTGTAAAACAGCTAAGGAAATCTGGCATACTCTGAAGGTCACTCACGAAGGAACGTCTCAGGTGAAAGAATCTTGTCTTGCTTTATTCAGCAATGAGTATAGAAACTTCACTATGCAGAAGGATGAGAGTATTAAGGATACGTATGGACGTTTCTCTGTGCTAGTGTACAATTCTAGAGCCTTTGGAAAAGTTTTTACTGAAGTTGAACTTGTGAGGAATATTCTGCGTGTTCTGCCAATGAACTTCGAGGCAAAAGTCATAGCCATTCAAGAATCAAAGGATCTGAGTAAGCTGAGCATGGGTGAGCTTGTTGGAAATCTAATGATATATGAAATGGAGCTAAAATCACGAGAAGATCGTAACAACTCTGATCTGAAGAAGAAGTCAATTGCTTTGTCCAATACTGTCAACAACGATGGCGAAGACCCCATTGAACATCTTGCAATGGTCGTCAAACAAATCATAAACTGGAGCAAATTCAAACCTCGAAGAAAGAAACCAAAATCCAACAAGCTGAAGAACTCTGACAATTCAGATGAGGAACCACTTTGCTATAACTGCCAAAAGCCTAGACATCTGAAATCAAACTTTCCCCTTCTTCAGCACAAAAAAACAAGAAGAAAAAGAAAGCTTTTTCTATAACTTGGGATGACGAGGAAGGAGAAGAAGACTCAGATAGCAGCGAGGAAGAAAGTAACCTATGCTTCATGGAAAAATCTGATTCAGAAGATGATAGAGAGGAATTGACTATGGTATACAGTTATGACAATTTTTTTTAATGTGTAAACATCTTTTTAAAATCATTGATACACTAGAAACAAAAGTCGAAAAACTTAAAGCAAAAAGTTTAGAACTATCGACTCTCAAGTCCACCATTAAAAAACTTGAAAAAGAAAATTTGACTTTGAAAGAAACTGATGAGATTAAGAGAGAGAGCTTTATTAAAAGATGCACTTCACTTGTGGACAAAAATACATCACTAAGAACCAAAGTCCAGCTTGAAGTCACCTTAAATAAGTTTTCAATTGGACAAACATCTTTCAAAATGTTGCTAGGAAACCAATTGTTTGCTAACAATGGAAAAGGACTAGGTTTTGGTAAAGTACAAAATGATGTGACTGTGATTGACAATGCAAAAGGTAGAAGCATATTTCCTAAGTGTGTAAAGTGTGGGGGAAATTGGCCATAATTTTGAAAATTGCAAGAATAGGAATAAAATCAGAAAATCCACTAGAGTTTGGGTTCCTAAACACTTGGCACACAATTACCATAAATTTTGGAATACAAATAAGAGGACAAAACAAATATGGGTTCCAAAAGATTCTTGCTTTCATCATACTTCAGCCACTGATATTTTTGGAACTTGGAACGTCTCTAGGTCATCTTTCTCTCTTCTTGTGTAGGTATGTTGGCGGGCTAAGGAGCAATGAAAATGGTATTTGGATTCAGGTTGCTCCAGACATATGACAGGAGACAAGAGATTGTTCCTTAGCCTAGAAAGATATAAAGGTGGGAGTGTGACATTGGGTGACAACAGCAAATGTAAGATTATTGGTAAGGGAAAAGTAGGTAACAACATTTTTGCCTTAGTTGATGTCTTATATGTTGACAATTTGTATCACAATCTTATTCCCATAAGCCAACTGTGTGACAAAGGAATGAATGTAGTTTTTGATAGTGAGATTTGCAAGATCATTGATACATCCACTAGAAAAGTTGTTTTTACTGGCAAAAGAAAAGGAAATATTTACACTCTCTCTTTTGATGATGTAACTGTTTCTAGATGTTTGGTTGCCACTGAAGAAGAGGCAGTTTTATGGCATAGAAGGCTAGCACATGCTAGTATGAATCTCCTTGAAAAACTAGAAACAAATGAACTTGTCAGAGGTTTACCTCATCAGAAATTTAAAAATAACAAAGTGTGTAAGGCTTGCTCCATGGCTAAACTTAATCGTACGTCATTCCATCCAAAAAATGTTGTTAGTACTTCACATGTTCTTGAATTGATTCATATGGATTTGTTTGGACCAACTTATACTGCTAGCTTAAATGGTAAACGTTATTGTTATGTATTGGTTGATGATTACTCTAGATTTACATGGGTTTATTTTCTAGTAAAAAAGTCTTATTTTTCAAAGTTTTCAAAACTTGTTCAAAATGAAAAAGGTGTTTCAATTAAAACTTTGAGAAGTGATCATAGAGATGAATTTGAAAATTTAGATTTTGAAAAATTCTGTGAAGAAAATGGTTTTAAACATGAATTTTCCGCTCCTCGGACACCTCAACAAAATGGGTTGGTCGAAAGGAAAAATCATACATTGCAAGAGATGGCTAGATCTATGTTATGTGAATATAAATTACCTCAAACCTTCTGGGCTGAGGCAGTTAACACTTCATGCTATGTAATGAATAGAGTCATGATTAGACCAATACTTAATAAAACGTCACATGAACTATGGTCTGATAAAAAGCCTAACATCTCATATTTTGGAGTTTTTGGATGCCCTTGTTATATTCCGAACATAGGAGATCACCTTGGAAAGTTTGAACCAAAAACAGTTGATGGGATTTTCATGGGTTATTCTTTAGGGAGCAAAGCTTATAGAATCTTCAATAAGCAATCAAGAACAATTGTGGAGACCATTAATGTGAAGTTCAATGAATCAGACTTGGAGATAGCTTCAGAAAATGATAAAGATGAAGGTGGTGTGCAAGAAGACGAAAAAGAAAGCAATGAAGTTGAGGCAAACAACAAAGAAGTCGCAGAAGCAACAACTGAAGCTGAGAGGTTGAAATTCAAACCAAACAATCCTCCAGATTTGGTTATTGGAAGTCCAACAGCTGGGGTTTGCACCCGTTCCTCTCTCAATAAAAATGTTTGTGCTTTCTATATTTACAGTGCTTTCATTTCTGAAAATGAACCAAGTTCGTATGATATTGCTCTTAATGATGAATCTTGGTTTTTAGCTATGCAAGAAGAACTTAACCAGTTTGAGAGAAATAAAGTCTGGAATTTGGTGCCCAGGCCAAAAGACTATCCAGTTGTTGGAACAAAATGGGTGTTTTAAAATAAACTTGACGAATCTGGAAATGTAATTAGAAACAAAGCTAGGTTGTTGCTAAGGGATACAATCAAATTGAAGGCATTGATTTTGATGAAACATTTGCTCTAGTTGCTAGGTTAGAAGCAATTAGAATTTTGCTAAGTTTTGCATGTTTTTAAAGGTTTTAAACTTAAGCAAATGGATGTTAAGAGTGCCTTTTTGAATGGCGAGCTAAAAGAAGAAGTTTTTGTTGAACAACCCCCTAGTGTCATGAATTTCCAAATCATGTGCACAAACTAGAAAAAGCATTATATGATCTTAAGCAGGCTCCTCGAGCTTGGTATGACTGTCTCTGTTCATATCTTTTGGAAAATGGTTTTAAAAAGGGATGTGCTGACAATACTCTGTTTCCATTACATGATGGTAATGATTTCTTGATTTTTTATATTTATGTTGATGATATCATTTATGGTGCTACTAATGATATTTTGTGTGAGAAATTTGAAAAAGTGATGCAGGACAAATTTGAGATGAGCTTGGTTGGAGAGGTAAAATACTTTCTTGGATTTCAAATCAAACAGAGCAACAAAGGAATCTTCATTTCTCAGACAAAGTATGTAATGGATTTGTTGAAAAAATTTGGAGTTGAAGATGCAAAACCAATGAGAACACCAATGAGCCCAATAACTAAGCTTGACAAAGATGAAAAAGGTGCTGCTGTTGATCAGAAAAAATATCACGGTATAATCGGTTCACTTCTCTATCTCTCTGCTTCTCGACCTGATATTATGTTTTATGTCTATTTATATGCTCGTTTTCAATCTAATCCAAAAGAATCTCATTTAAAAGCCACAAAATGAATTCTGAGGTATTTATTGCACACACCAAAACTTGGCTTGTGGTATCCATCTTTTGATAATTTTGATTTAGTTGGTTTTACTGATGCTGATTATGTTGGTTCTCTCACTGATAGGAAGAGCACTAGTGGAACTTATTTCATGCTAGGACATTCTCTTGTTTCTTGGTCAAGTCGTAAACAAAATTGTGTTGCATTATCCACCACTGAAGCTGACTATATTGCATTAGGAAGTTGTTGTGCATAGATTTTATGGATAATGCAAACTCTATCTGATTTTGGCCTATTCTATAAACAAGTTCCTTTGAAATGTGACAGTAAGAGTGCAATATATCTATCAAGTAATCATGTACATCATTCACGCACAAAACACATTGATGTAAGACACCATTTCATTAGAGATCATATTGTTAGTGAGGACATTTGTATTGAATTTATTCCAACTGAATCCCAACTTGCAGATATTTTTACTAAACCCCTTCCTGAAGATAGATTTTGCAGATTACGATTGGATTTGGGGATTATAGAAATTAATTAATCTCTCTGCATTTTTAGGTAATTTTTTTCTTAAGATGTTCTGTTATTGATTTCAATTTCTGGAAAATTAATCCAATCTTCAAATCATCAAGATAAGAATAGTTTATTTTGGACATTTATAATAAAATTGTGACTATGTTAGATTTCAGTATGAGATGGTTGAAAGCTTCTCTATGACCCTGATTTGATTGAATATGTTTTATAATATGAGTAATTTAGGAATTTTTTTTCACATCCATCTCTATCTTTATCACCCTTCTATCATCCATTATTGTCTTATATATATTAAGGGGATTTTGTATAATTAAAAAAAATGGTGTATAATAATAATAAGTATTTCTCTGACCTCATTTAAAAATCCAAGCTTTGGTCATGTATGGTTACGAGATTACTTATTTAATTTCATGCTGCAACTAATCCCATTTAAAAATCCAATCTCTGGTTATGCATGGTTAGTGTTCTCTTGAAATATATATAATGATTAAAAATATTGTAGATATAATAATATATAAAATCCCCCCGGTATATATATTAATTAACTTTCTATTCCATCTTCTAATTTGTGAAATATGTTCCTATCTTACAAATTATTATGATTTTTTGTTTGATTGGTTGGGGTTTGTGGTTTCTGATTCAGTCAAATGACTTGATCTCTTACTATGGTCTATATACTTTGCAAATGTCCTACACTGTTCATCTTTTGATTATTACAAAGTGGGAGAAGAAGTTAAGATTTTGATACGTATACAGACATCTATAGATTTTATTTTGCCATTAATGCTAGGTGTTTAATTATTTTCTATTTTTTTCAAATTTTTATTTATGTTTGTTTACAGTTGTAGGGGGGAGCTGTGTTATAAGGTGAGCATATATATAGGGAGAGTTCATTTCAAACACATTTTATTGAATTCAAAATCTTAAGTATGTTTGTCATCATCAAAAGGGGGAGATTGTTGAATCTATGATTTTTTGTTTGATGATAACAAATGTATTAATGTGTTTGAAACTGTGTACTGGTCACTTTCTTCACATCATACTAGAATAAAAATATTATTGTATAATAGTGCTTCTACACAGAAACTGGAAAATTTACACAAGCATATATTATTCAAAAATATATTTTTTTATTTCATAAATCAAGACAGTACAAGTTTTTTTTCTTCTGAACTTTCAACTACACATGTTTTTCAATACAAATGATTTACACATATGTATCTTTCTACATATACATCTCCTCTCACACACAATTACATATATCTACACACTCTTACTGTCCCAGCACTATGCTTTGCTCCTATTGCATCATCCTGAAACCTGTCATAGAAAAGAAATACACACGATAGACTGGAACTAAAAATAGACACTGAACAAATAAAATTTTATTTTATAATTTTTTATTTGTCTCAGATTCTCTATGTGTTTTTCTCATCATCTTTCTAACTTGATCAGCCTTGACATAACCATGTTGGTTTGCTGATCAGAACCTGCATCAAACTCAGCTGATTCTGACCAGCCCCAACAAAGTACAGTCAGTCTGCTGATGTATATTAAAGTGTCACATATACAAGACAGGTCAAAAATCAAAAGAGAAAAGGAAATGCAAAATTTCAGATCAGCAAAAGCAATGCAGCATATTCAAGTTAACATTCAAGTGCAAAAATGCAGCAAACACAATACAAGGCAGCAAGTATGGAGAAGATCAGTTCAGAAATGCAAGTGTAAGTGGTGTAAAGTGATACAAAATTCATGGAGCAGTGTAATCTTGAATGGTTCAGGATATTGCTTCAATAACAAACATGAAGTGGCATATACACACAACAACAAAATGGACCAAAGCCTTGCTCAATATGTAAGCATGGTATTGCAAACACAACAGGGTGCAAAAGCAAGAAAACACAGTACATGTGAACAACATTATGCATGGGGTTATGTAAACACATTAAATGGTCAAATAACAAATACATGGAGTAGGTGAGGAAAACAAATATGGTTCAACATACATGAATCAGAGAAAGGCAGAAACATATACATGCACAGACTTATGCAGAACAAAGTATAAAAACATACACAAGTGTATAGCATGGATGACTCAAGCAAACAGTGCAAAGCATATAAGCAACATGGCAGTGCATAAAAAAGTGAAACATGGAGGTGATGCACAGCAAACAAACAGCTCAGTGGTACACCATGCAAGCAATTCAAATACATCAGTGTGTGCTTTCAGCATGAACATGGTCATTCAGCTATAACATGAAATTGCATCAAGGCTCAAGTGCAATCAGTGACAAAGAGTAGTTAAATCAGCAAGCAACAGAGAAAAGTGGAAGTGTCTTGTGCAAGTCAGAATCATTTCAACTGGAACTAATAAGTTGGAGGCATTTCTAATATCTCAGAAATTTAGTCAAGATATGTTTTTTTCCATCAATTATTTCGAATTCCAGTATGATAGTAGTAGGGACAATCCAGCTTGATTAAATCAGACTAATTCATGTTTATTTCCAGTTTTGATGACATACTGTTTTGGAAATTGCTAAATGATTTGTAAAAAGAAATAGATAGATCATTTCTAGGTTACTCAATCATGGTGTAAATCAAAAGAAAACATGGATAACGCAAATTTGGTCATATATAGCGTGATGATTCAGCATGGGACAAACTGGGAAATTAAGCAATTTCAAAAATTTCCTCAATACAACAAACCGTCCAGATTCATGAAAAAGGAAAGGATTGTGTCCAAATTCATCAGGAAGAATTCTCGCAGAATTTAAATTCAAAGATTCAAAAAGGATTTTTTTTTTTTTTAAAAAGGTTTCCATTTTTGATCGACGCGGTTTCACGAATCAGCAAATCAAATAAAAGAATTCCTAAATCAAATCGAGCAAGTCATTTAACTGAAATCAGAGGATAAGGGTCTCGAAACCCCTATGTAAACACACCCTTCCTCATCGACAAGAAGCATCCAACTTATTCGAAAACAACTCAAACCCTAAAGCTTAATCAGAGAACTTACAGTGTTCTATCGAAGCAGAGAATAGTTCAGAGTTGAGCTTGAAGGCAGAATCACTCGACGGAAGGAACATCGAAGCCATGGAGATTCAATTTTGAAGAAGCCCTAGTCGATTTAGGGAAAACCCTAGCTGCCATCTTTGCTTGGAGAAATAGAAAAAGGATCAGCCAATTTTTATAAAGACTTAAAAGGGGGTTTTTCTATTTAAAGGCTTTGTTTTTTTTTTTGATGTACTTTGTTTATTTTTGCTTTTAAAAAAAAATTTGTGTTTAACTAGTTACATCCATAAAACTAGGGTTTACAGATAACGGTTTTGTGATCTGGGAAAATCTGGTCTAGGGTGTACAAGCTAGTCTAGGATTTTGAGCTTAGGGTTAGGACAGGAGCAGGCGCTGCGAGTTTACATAGGAATGTAAGCGGGATTTGTTTGTAACTCCTTGTAGAAATGTTAGAAAGGCAGCAGTAGGCACAATTTGCCGAAGCTGGGTATCTCTGTGTGATTTTCCTTTACTGCAATTTTTTAGTACTCATTACTCTGTGATTGTTTTGATTATGGTTAAACCCTATTCACCCCCTCCCCTCTAGTGTTAACATTGATCCTATAGATTCGACGCCCAATCTGCATCACTGATAGCTTGTATATGTAGGTCTTTGCTAGCTTTTAAACTCACACCATAATTAATTTTTCCTTTTAGATATCGTAGTATGCGTTTAACAGCGGTCCACTGTTCATTGAGTGGTGATTGCTTGAACTGGCATACTTTATTAACACTATAACAAATGTTGGGTCTAGTCATAGTCACATACTGTAATGCACCTACTATGCCCCTGTACTCTTTAACGTGGTGGATTGGCTCCCCTTTGGATTTAGATAACTTTAAATTGCTAGTCATAGGGGTAGGCATTTATTTAGCTTTATCCATCTTGGCTCTAAGTAATAACTCTGTAATGTACTTTCATTGCGATAGTAAGACTTCTGTATTTGATTTCTGAATCACCTGAATCCCTAGAAAATAATTAGGGGTTCCCAAATCTTTGATGGAAAAAACTTGATGTAGATATTGAATAATCTTATTGATCTCTGATTGACTGCTTCCTGTAATCAATATATCATTGACATACACAAGAACATACGTGATGTTTTTTCCACTTCTTCTGATATGCAATGAATTATCATATCTAGCTGTCGTAAATCCTAGTTTCACAAATGTATCTTTGAGTTTGGCATACCAAACCCTCAAAGTTTGCTTGAGTCCATAAATAGCTTTATGTAGTTTGTAGACTAGATACTGTTACTGATACTTGTGTAACCCTCTGGTTGCTCCATGTACACTTCCTCTTGTAAATCCCCATTTAAAAATTCATTGTAAACGTCTAGCTGTCTTATGCACCATTGCTTATGTAAGTAAATGCTGATAATTATCCTTATTGTAGTGTTCTTTACCACAGGAGAAAAGGTCTCATTAAAATCGAATCCATACTCTTGTGTGTACCCCTTCGCTACAAGTCTGGCCTTGTGTTTTTGTATACTACCATCTGCTCTTTTCTTCAATTTGTATGTCCACTTACAACCTATGACATTTTTATGATTGGGTACTGCCACCAAGCTCCATGTTTTATTTTTGATTAATGCATCATACTCTTCATCCATGGCATTCCTCCACTCTTCACATTTTACTGCTGCAATAAAGTTGACTGGCTCTTTAGCATAAGTAGTGGTGGTATACACTTTAGGTTCAAAAATGCCATGCTTTGCCCTTGTCATCATGTGATTCTTGTTTTGAGCTTGTTGTTCTTCATCCAGGCTGTTTGGATTTGATGGTATGTTATTGTTTTTGTTAGCAGCCTAGCTGTTTGAATTTGATGGTGTGTTGTTGTTGCTATAAGTAGCATGTTCCCCCATAACTTCGTTGTTTATCATATTATTAGCATCATCTTCATCAATTAATGAGCCTGTTGGGATGAAACCAGGCTGGGTACTTGGTATGCTTTCCGTATCCTTGTCTTCACCTAGGTCTTGTTGCTTGTTGTTGCTTGTCATGCATTTGGTTAATTCTGGTGGTGCAAATAGATTTCTTTCAGAATAAATGAATCTTTTTGTATTTCTGATATTCCCTTCTGTAAAAGGAAAAAGATGTTCATTAAAAACAACATGTCTTGAAATGTATAACCTTCCATTATCATCTAAACACTTGTACCCTTTCTGATTTTCTGCATAACCGAGAAAAGTACGTGGGGGTGGATCTCAGACTTAACTTGTGTCTATTGTATGGTCTGAGATAGGGAAAGCATAGGCAACCAAAAGTTTTAAATCCAGAATAATCTGGTTTAATGCGGTACATTATCTCATATAGGCTTTTATGTTTTAAAACTTTTGTGGGCATTCTATTAATTAAATAAACTGATGTCACAAACGCCTCTGACCAAAATTTTAACGGTAGATATGCTTGTGATATTAGTGTAAGACCCGTTTCGATTAGGTGTCTATGCTTTCTGTCGACTAACCCATTCTGTTCAGAAGTATGTGGGCAGGTTAATCTATGAATAATACCCTTATCAACAAAATATCTCTTAAGGGGTATAAACTCCCCACCACCTTCATTCTGCATAATTTTAACTGTACAGTTTGTTTGCCTTTCAACTAAAGTGATAAACTATATTATTATGTTATATGCATCTGATTTATTTTTGAGGAGATAAATCCAAGTGTATCTGGTAAAAGCATCAACAAAGGAGAGGTAATACCTGTAGCCTTGATCTGTCCTTACTGGGGAAGGGCCCCACAAGTCTGCTGCAACTACTTCAAGTGGTCTATTATACCTTGTATCAGACCTAGTGACCCGTTTCAACTATGTGTCTATGCTTTCTCTCGACTAACCCATTCTGTTCAGAAGTATGTGGGCAGGTTAATCTATGAATAATACCCTTATCAACAAAATATCTCTTAAGGGATTTAAACTCCCTACCACCATCAGTCTGCATAATTTTAACTGTACGGTTTATTTGCCTTTCAGCTAAAGTGATAAACTATATTGTTATGTGATATGCATCTGATTTATTTTTTAGGAGATAATTCCAAGTGTATCTGGTAAAAGCATCAACAAAGGAGAGGCAATACCTGTAGCCTTGATATGTCCTTACTGGGGAAGGTCCTCACAAGTCTGCTGCAACTAGTTCAAGTGGGCTACTATACCTTGTATCAGACCCAGTGAAGGGCAGTTTATGGCTCTTGCCAATTTGGCAATGCTTGCATATATAAAAATCAGATATATGCTTGTAATCAAATTTATTTTCATTCAAACCATGTTTTACAAATTTTAAACTAGGATTCCCCGTTTTACAATGCCATTCACCAAATGTTTTGATATCATTACTATTAGTAGACATAGTTTCTATATTATAGCAGGAATTTCCATTATCAATTGCATGTCTTAACTTCAAGTTCTTGAACTTATATAGCCCCTTTTCCAAACTACCCTGTAGTAATATGTTTTTATTCAGTAAAATCCCTAAATAGGCAGTAGTTTGGGTGAAACTCAAAGTATACGTGGTTATCATTTGCAAATTGTGATACACCGATTAAATTTTTCTTAATCTTGGGTACTCTAAGAAGATTATTCAAATAGAGTTCCCTTTTTCCATTAATGTAACCACGTCCAATGTGAGATATACTAACAACTTCACCATTTCCCATAGAAACAAAACACGTACCTGAGTAGTTTTTGTTCACTAAGTTTAAATTCTGAAGATTATTGGTGACGTGGTTAGTGGCTCCTAAATTTGGATACCAGTCATCCAGATTTATGTCCTCTGCCTTATTTGAGTCGTCTGAATTTAAACTATGCGTCTGCATTCTTGAGCTTGCACCCCTGTTTTTTGTTCACTCATTTGTGCCACATTTATATTTGGTCCTTTCTGATTTCCTTGATTTTGCTGATTCACATTATAGTCAGTGTTGAATCTAAAGTAGAATCTGCTTGCTATGTGTCCAAATTTTTCGCAAATTTGACACTTTGTTCTACTTTTATTATTGAATCTTCCACCTGTGCCTCTGCCTCTTTGGCTAGGATTGCCTCTAAAGAACTGATTTTCTTGTTTGTTTTGACCAGCATTAGTTTTCTGTTGAGCCTTGTTTCTTGCTGTGGAGGTGTAGTTAACAAAAAATTCAGATTGTGATAGCTTTTTTTGTTCAACTCTTCCCTCGTGTGCAAGAAGAGTTGAATGCACATACTGTAAATCAGGTACGACCATTTATGATGCTATATATGTCACTATTGGTTCATAATCTTCATCCAATCCTCCGGTAATGTAAAAACATGCTCACTTTCACTGATTGTATGTCCTGTGGCGTTTAACTTGTCGTAGAGTGTTTTTACCTTTGTCAGATAATCACTCATTGTCATTTCTTCTTTTCTTATGCATTGTAGTTGTCTTCTATATAACATAACCTTTGTTGCGGGATTGTGAACTGAATATTTGCTCAATAGCATTCCATATTGCGAATGATGTTTTGCATCCTGTTACTCGAGATAACATGTTAGCACTAATAGATGATATTAACCATGATACAAGCAGGCTATCTTGTTTCTGAAACATCTTGTAATCTTCATTACTAACAAGATTTCCATCTTTGTCATGTATCATTGCAGGTGGGATAGTGAATGTACCTCTGATGTAATCAAGCAGACCGTATCCCTTTAATGCTGCTTCTACTTGATACTTCCATAACATGTAATTATCCTTGTCTAACGGGATGGTAATTATGTGGCCTTTTGGTTTTATTAGAGGGAAGTTTGGATGGGAAACGGCTGTGGGGTTTACACCAGATGATGCTGAACTGGGCGGATCATTACTTCCTGCAATTTTGAATCAAGAATGGCTAAAGTCAGAATTATCTTGGATGAGAGAAAGGATTCTTGGATGGCAAAATTATTGAAAATGGTTTCTACAACCAGAATTCCAGTGGGTATTGGAAGAAATGCAGTCTGGAAGCTTTCTTGAATAAGAGGAATTCTTGGATGGTAAAATTGTTGATGAAGTGATTTCTGCAACCAGAATTTCAGTAGGAGATGTATGAACTACAATCAGGAATGAGATTCTTGGACGGCAAGATCACTCTAAATTGATTTATGCAACCGAATCTCTAGTCAAATGATGACAACAATGTCAGATGACCAGAATTGCAGCCACAGCGGAAGAAGATGATGAGAATACTCTGATTCAACCCCCTAGCAGGGCAATTTAGATCAGAAAATCAACTGATATGAACATAACTCTGATCAGAGAAGGGTATTTTCTCCGATGATGAAGGATGAACTGAGGAGAATTGCACAATACACCTTTTTTGATGATCTATAGTGCTTGATTGCTGATCAAAGACAAGTATTGATGCCGTTTGTCTTAAAAGGGCTCTGATACCATAATAGATTTCTAATGTAAGATGAAATTGTAATTTGCTATATTGATTCAGAATGTTGTTTGTACATGTAGCAGGGACTATTTATAATACAAAGTCTTACAGTCAAGAAGCAGAATTGTAAATAAAAGAGACGTGGGCTAACGACCAGGCCCATATACAGACATGAATGTATATTAATATAATGCAGGAACATTTACGGTCTTCATTACAATCCTAGGAGAAACGCAAGTTTTCATTAAATAATATGCGATCGTACTTACAATATTTAATTGCTAACCAAATCAACAATGTCGTAAAGAAACATGATATCAGGTTGCAAGTTTGACCAGCAAAGATAAGCAGTTGATATAAACAAATGCCCTGATGAATGGGATTCAATTAAAGCATGTAATTGAGATAGAATTCAATAGATCATTGCTAACAGAATTTCGTAATGCATTTGAATTACTTTGATAACACGAACTTGGTAGGGGATAAAAAAAGACAGTTAAAAATGAGGCAAAATTCCATAAGCTTGCATGGTACCAATCGTAGACTACATGTTATCAAGCTAATTTTTTTTCTTTCTAAAATACTAACAGATCTACCACTGATTAGTACAAAGTGAAATGTACATATGCGTTATCAGGAAAAATTTCATAAGTTTTCACATATATGTTGATATACTGGTGACCAATACAAAGTGAAGATGCACATTGACATGGGTAAAAAGAAGATAGGTTCAACTAAATGATTAGTCTCATACCTTGACAACCAAATACATGGGAAAGATTGAAAACTGAATCCACATATTAAGTTGGATTTTGACCAAAGATTAAGGGAGAGCATAAAGCTTATGACATGCTATTTGAATATACCTATGTTGTGATCTAGTTACTCCAAATTTGTATTATGTATATGTTCAAACGTTGATCATATTCAGTCACAATTCCAACATCTGAGACAAAACATTTTGTCAAACCAGTACAGATTGGGGCAATTATGAGCAAGTTGGTTCTGATGTGAGCGTGGTTGTTCCATTCCTTCACATACTACCAATAATTTAATTTCTTAAGTCCATAATATTTGAACACATAAATTAAAGTACATAGTTGTAAAGTATTGAAGTACATGTTTAGTCCCTTTTTTGCAAATTAAGTGGAATCAAAATGACATTATATTTAGTATAGGTGTCATTTAAACATACTCATTGATTATGTTAAACGATGTTAACATGTTGGAACACCATGAACTAATAATGGGTGGAAATAATTTTCAATCCCGAATGATATTTTTCGTACGCTCAGTAAATGATGAAAAATGATGAATCAAATTGTAGGGGAAGAAGGGAGATCAGTAAATTATACCTCATAGTTCACATAAGAAAGATGGTGAATATATCAACAACATCAACTATGGGATGGATATGGTCCAATTGTCACTTCGGTTAGCGACTGAAATCGGTTGAATCGAGAAAGTAATATGAAATTAAATCTGTGAAGAGTGTAGACAAAGGTCGAAGTTAGTACACAAGAGCAGATGGGGTGGTAAAGAAGAAATAGACTTAACTTTGAATTACCTGGAGGAAAAATTGAAAAACTTATACATGTTGAGGAATCCCAACATTGATGCGAAATCAATGAATAGAAGCAAGAAGTCGCTCAAATATTAGTAATGGAGGGAATAACGTTGACACATTGTTGAGAAGGAAGAATTTAAGGTGAAGTTGGTAAATTTGATTGAGGTATAGGTATGTGAACGTGAAGAAACGAATCGAGGAAAATAGAATTAAGAAAAGGAGGAAACGATTAACCGTAAGAGGGAACAGTTTTAGGGAAGTTTAGGCAAAAGAGAGAATCTGTACCGAAGGTAGTATTTTAAAATAGGGAAAGGATAGAATGGCCAAGTTAGCATGTGTTGTATCATACTTTCTATTATAAGTAATAGATCATGTAAAAAGAAAGACAGAAACATTGGTACTTGTCATTAGTCAAAAAGCTGTAAAACAAATATATAAGTTCAACAGTTATTTGTGAAAACCATCGGCATTATACTTCATAGACATTATGTTATAATCAATTAATAACACTGAGTAAGTATATTACAGAACAAATAATGGATCCAACTAAAATGTCAAATTACCACTGGAAGTGCATAAGTGAAGTCACCATAAATTGTACCCGGCAGCTTTGTATTGCAATCAGGTGCATACAAATTACATGCTACTTGATAGGCAATAATCAAAAATTCATTACAGTCAAGGGGATTCAAAACTTCAAGTAAAATGGAAACAGGATAATGCAAGAATAAAACAAACCACATCTACACATTTTGATGAGCCTCCGAGCTTGGAATCATGCTTAACGCTGAGATGATGAATCAGGATACGACCTTATAAGTTAACAGTGCAAAGAAATGAACACATCTTATAATTGTAAACATCTTAGATGATGTTTGTGTGAGTATTATGTCGAATTTATTTTCACATAGACAAAATCTGATGAACACATAATCTTTGATCATGTTTTTTTTCATTTCCTTAAATGGGTTTCCTTATAGATTCAGTCCTAAGGTTGGGAATTTCAACATTTTTGGGTAAAACAAATTGGAAATTGACGATGAGGAAAACATGACAGAAATGATGTATCAGTCATATAGTCCTATGTTAAAACTTCTATGTCGATAATTATATAACTTGCGTCTGAGACATGAGGGGATGAGCTTTCATAATAAAATGTCTATGTTGTTATGGAGGGACCTGAGAATGAAATCCATAAGCTTGTGATTATGTCAACTCAAAATTCAAACTTTTCAATTGAATTAAGGAAATAGTTTCTTAATAACTTTCCATTTTCTCTGGAAGACTGCCATAGTCATAAGAAACTAAATTATGTCACATAGCTTTGATGAAAATCTATAACTGAGAAAATAAAAGTATGATAAACAGACAAAAAAATATTAATACAAAGTTAACATTTCTCTTATCTTATTAAAAGGGAATTACTAAAAAAAAGTTAACTTTTCCAAACTATAAGAATCGTGCTTAGTAGTTAGAAGATCAGGTTCATCCTCTTCCAAAATTTAAAGCAGGACCGCTTCTTCTTCTTCATCGTCAAAATTTATACATTTAATTAACTCTGTTATAGTGAATTTGGTGATTAAATTCCAAAATGGATAATACAATATAAGGAAAAATAATAATTTCAATTTGAAATGAAATTAATAATGAGGATCATTATATAGTAAAGGCATGACAGCAAAAAATCGAGTAGACACACTAGATGACAAACTAACATATAAATATGTGTGTGCTTAAAAGATATTTATGTTTTTTTCACAAAATACTGATTCTCATGATATATTTCTTTCATTGAGAGTTGTGCATGTTGTTCTTTGTGTATGTTATATCTCCTCATACATGTACACATGAAATTTAGAAGACATAAGATGGCAGGACAACGAAAACTATTCGAAATAGGTTGCCTATAATATTTTGGTTTAGAATCTATGGACGGAAGTATTATTGAATAGTGTGTGAGTAAAAATAGATTTATATATACACATTTATTTTGCAAGTGATTATGTGAACAATTTTAAAAAGTTACAAACACGATTTCATCTCTGTGTGTTGTTCTGCAGAAGCATATGTTGTTGGTGATAGTCTGTAACCGTGATAAGAAACTACAAAATGTTTACTGATATTCAGGAATCTTGTTCAATCTTCATTTAGCAAAAAGGCATAATAAGTATCAACTATCTTTGTATCATGCACCTGTCAAAAGTGCTACTGTACTTTGTATGCATTGTTATATAGGCATAGAAACAAATGAGGAAAACTGCAACATAATAAGGATAATATTTCAACGTTTACCGTATGGTTCTAAATTTCCCTTTTTCTTACCAGGTCTTGTCAAAGGATATTTGTTAGAACAAAATCAATGTCTTGTAGTGAGATAAATTGCTTAATACATTTTGCAACTGGTTTACAGAATACAGTAAATTCAAAATACTCCTAAGTTCATTTAAAATTGTTACCTTAATTGCAAATAGGGCTACAAAATTGTTGATCAGCATTATTTGGGATGCTATACACATCGTGAATTAGTTGTATACCTGAATAACATGTTAGGATAACTTTTATATGGATTGTGGTGATGTAGCAAGGGGCAAAACACACTAAAAAAAATCAGTAGCATAAGTAAATGTAATATATATATATATATATATATATATATATATATTTGTCCTAAGAAACTGTCATCCTACTAGAATTGTTAACTTAAATGGAAAATAAAAATTGCGAGCAGCAGTGCGTTGCAGAAAAAACATTGCGTAAGTAAGACAAATTTGAGTGGTATAGATGTAATTAAATCAACTAACAGCAACTGTCAGTATAGGTATATTAAAAATCCCAAATCCATGTACAAGGTAATTATTTTTGAAAATAGGATATACCTTCAAATCATGGTCATAGAAGCACGTCGATAATATCTATTTGCAACAATTAGGGTGAATGGACAGCTATTGCTTCCGATTAGGAGGGTGGAAGCAGGAATCATGTAGAAATCGAATGTCCGCCAATGATCTTAGGCAGGAACCAGATGCTGAGATTATGAGAAGAGACACGTTTAAGGATAGGTAAATCAGGGAAGGATTACGATTTGGGTTAATGGAGAGCGACATTTTTTATACGTGGCCAACTGGTTGAAGATATAATTGAACAGAAGGCATAAGTGGTTATAATTAAAACGTGAGAACTGTGCAGGGAGTGGCTTTTTTTTGAATGGGGGAAAATAACTGAGAGTGCGTAAATGAGAAGACTTGGTAAGAAGTAGCGATTTCAGGCCATCAACATTGTCTTGTTTGGTATTTTGTTTTCTATTATAGGTAATATATATACATATAAGGATAGAAATAAAGGGCAATAACTGTGATGAATGAAAGTTACAACTGTAAAAGACATGTAATGAACGGGGAATGATAATAGCCTATTACGAATAAACGTGAAGGGAAAAGGAAAGATAATAGGTAAGCTTGTCCTAGGGACAAGTGAAAATTATAACTTAGGTTATAACAAACAAAAGGGGGAATGTGATAACTTATGAAATGCAATAAGTTGTACTTAATTATAAATTAAGTAACCTGTAAACTTGAGAATCCGAGATCTGCTGATAAGAACAACATGTTAAAGACTTGTCCTAGGGACAAGAGGAAATTATAACATAAGTTATAATAAATGGAAAGGGAACTTATTAGTAAACCATAGTTAAGAGAACTAAATTAATAAGTAAATAACAACGAGTTGTAATGACAGTATAAGATGGAATTATTATTAAATGAGAAAGGAAGTGGTAAACTTATGGAATAAAATAAGTTATATTTAATCATAAATAATAAGTGACATGTTAAACAGAAAGCATGTGAATTGAGAAATACTTAATTCATTAGTAGAACATGTAATTATAACTATGTAATCAGACAATGAATAATATAAAGAGAATGTAGATTAAAGACATTAGATTATAATCTAGAGAATAACATATTATGGGCTTATTGATAAACTTAAATGGATTAAGTTATAACTGAAATTAATAAGCAAGAGGAACTTGGTAACTTGAATAAGAAGTCAATATGACTGGGGATAACCAAGTTGAAAGGAAATCTGAAAGGGAAGAGCAAGCACATAATTAAATGATTAGACATAGGGTCTAATATCACATTAACCTGAGACGCTTGGACCAGTCCATATGTCTGAAGGTTAATAACCCAATGGGTAGATCATCGTGGTGTCATAGGAAACGAGGGGAGCGCACGTACATCTGATTATTCTACCTGTTCTGCTAGTTGTTCTGCTGATATTCTGCTGGCTCCGAAGGACTGGAAAGGGTAGCACACAACTTCTTGGGACATGGAGGGTACTCCTACTAGTCCTCTGTGCTGTGACAACATTCTACTGTGCTCATAAAGGTTAGGCCTGCATGTTTCTACCTGGTGAGTATGCCTTGATTTCCACGATAGTGGGTAATCAGAAGACTTTGGGGTGGATTAGGTGATTTGACGCTTATGTTGCCTTGACTAAGCTGGGTTACGACCACTTTTGAGTACTGATAGGTCTAACCATTTGTTGATAACAAGTCGGCGGGTACCTACCATCGACAGTCAGCTTGATACGTGATGCGCAAAGACAGAGAGCTAAACTAACAGATCATAGACCTTTTGCTATCAGAGATATGGGTGAGGGACATGCCAATTAGGATTTGTTGTTTATTGTTTGCTCTTAGGCCAGGTCACTTGTTGTCTTTCACTAGTTAAGGGAGGGTTCAGGTGGGACCATATCCACTGAAAATGCAGACCTTAGCGTCTGTTTATACAAATATCTGAAAATCTCTCGACCGAATTCTGTGTTTCTTGTACATCCCTGCCACGGGATTCGGTGCACAGTAGAGGATATGTGCAATCGAGGCATCGAGTACGACTGACGATACGTACGTTGGAAAGTCTAGATACATGCATGTCTTCTCTAGGTGGTGAATCGTAGAATCTAGGGCACTACTCTGTGATGGAATCTGATTCGATCGAAGGTGGCAGTTCGTACGCTTATGTAGTATTGCGATGGCAGATCTATGCAGAACGTAGAGTTCATTATATGGAGATATGTATGTCACTCCGATGTAGGATGAGAGACTGCATATAATTTATGTGGCGTTACGGCGGAGACCGTGCGAGTGAGGTATCATGGGGTGTGCCTTAATTTAGGGGTAGCTACATATATACTGTATTCGGTTAATCCATTGGAGAGTTGATGGGTATGACGTGCGTGTAAGTCTTGAGTGTTGTTAACCTAAGTAACCTAATAAATATGAAAATGTATGTGAACGGTATATGTAGGATTGTCCAAAATGTGTAGTTTAAATCCAGTCACCAGAACTTGTATTCTAATCCCCTCCTAACATACTCGCAGGTTAGATTTGTTGTAGAGTTATGATAGCTTTGGATGCTGGTTAGGTAGTATTATTACTACGGTAAGGCTATATTTTGATTATATTATATTTTATCCATTCCGTTGTGATATTTTTTATGAGCTATGGTATATTTTATATCTCTGTCTTTTCTGCAGGATACTAGAGCAACCAACACGAGTTTCGATAGATTAGAATTTTGAAAAAAAAAATCGGTCTGTCGAAATTCGGGTTGTTACACACACACACACACACATATATATATATATATATATGCTATTAACAGTTATTCATGGTATTGATTAAGTAGGAGTATATTTAGAGTTTATTTTTGTTGATGACAAAGGGGGAGAAATTATACAATAGGGATTAGTTAGGCTTTATATAAGATTAATAGTGAAAGGAGGAATTAGTTAGGCTTAGTTTAAGGGGGTAGTATGTAGAAGTTATATAGAACTCATGGTGAACGAGGGAGTATTCGAAGAATCAGATCAACATTATTAAAAAGGTAAACAAGTATGAATATTTTATAAATCACGGTTGTCATCATCAAAAAAGGGGAGATTGTTGGAGAATGGAATTTTGATAACAACAACTTTATTATTTAATTATCATTGATTACAAAATATACACTAACATCTTTGTCTAGAATATATACATATATATATATATATATATATGCAGGATTTATACATAGGATTTAATATTGAAGACTGTACAGTTTTAGAGTTCCAAGAGATTCAAAGATTCAAAGAGATTCAAGACTCATGAGTATCAAGATATCAAGATTTCAGGAGCTCAAGAATATCAAGTAAATAGGGTCTAGTTTATATGTAAAACGCGGGTTAGCACTTTCAAATTCAAATTCCAAATTCTGTTTTCAAATTTTCGTTTTAAATTCCGTTTTAAATCCCCTTCCAAATTATTCTTAAATTTCCTTTCTAAATGATTTCAAATATTCATAAATATTTTATTTAGTGATTTCATATATATATATATATATATATATATATATATATATATATGTACATATATATAGTTTATAAGAAAATTTGTAACAATATGTTTATATATATATATATATATATATATATTAAATCATATAACTTTATAAATATGTTTACATTATATATCATTATGTTTTTACATGTTTTTATACTTTAGAAACTTTATATGAAACATTAGTTTTGATTCTAGAATTCCCATAATATATATTAGTTTGAACACTTGAATTTTTATTCAAAAAATAAATATATAAGGGGTATGTCGACATAGGTATAATGAAATGTCAACATCCGACATATAATTTTCATTTTTTCTATTTTCAAAGGAAGTGTCTTTTCATTATTTGTAATGTTCCAGAAGCGTTGCAACCATTGGGACACTGTAAAAAGGGACTGATTTCGAATTTTTTATCATTCTTTCTTATCTATCTTCACCCCTTTACATACCACCATTAATATACATCATTTTCTTGATTTGTACGCTTATACTCTGCTGATTTCAACATAATTTATATCATTCTTCTTCTCTTTTCATTCATTATCATCTACTCTTTGTTTGAAGTTCTAATTGAAGAGTTCTAGGGCTATTGTAATTGTTTGGGAAGTGTTTGGGAAATGGTATGTTCCCTGTAGCCCTGAAATCAAGGAAAGGGAGCGGTGTTAACCTTGTAGCTGTGAAATCAAGGGTATTGTACTTGGATATTGATAATAATAAAACTTTGCACAATCCAGCGTTATGTAGGACTAGATGTAGGGGTAATAGGAACCAGTATAAAATCCAGTGTGTTTTTTCCTTTCCTGCATTTTATATTTTCTTATGTCCATGTCTGTGATTGTTTCTGTGTTTGTGATCATTCCTGGTGTGTTCACCAGTGTGTAATTCATATAGTTATTCTAGATTGTCTAGATTTTCCATAATCTCTTTAAAATACTATTCACGCACACCCTCCAGTGTTAGTTTTGTCTTAAGTTCCTTAATCTTCAATCCTTAACAAGGTTATATCACTGGGTTAATTAGCGAGAGTGGTCCATTCCTTAGAGATATGAGGGGCTCATAGAAAACCTTGTAACTTGAAAGAAAAGATAAAATGTGGATAATCAAGTTAATTGGAAATCTGATAAGATAAGACAAGCGCACGATTAAAAGACTAGACATAGGTTTAATAACACGTTAGTGTTATGTGCTTGGACCAATCCGCACTTACGAAGACGAAGAACCTAACGGAGTAGGTTATCGAGGTGTCTGAAGGCACGAAAGAATCGCGTCTATCTGATTCTTGTGCTTGATAATTTTCTTGCTGGCTCTGCAGGATTGGAAGGAAGCACACGACTTCTGTGGGACGTGGTAGGGTACTCCGATGTGGTCCTCTGTGTGGTGCATGCTAAGGCTATACTCGTAGAGGTTGGGTCTGCACGTTACCGACCGATGAGTACACCTTGACTGCGATGGCAGTTTGGCAGTCCGAAGGCTGTGGCGATACGACATTGTGGCGATTCGACGATTTGCCTACAGATAGGCTGGCTAGGAAAAATAGAGGTAGTAATCGTCGGGTACCTATCATCGGTAGTTAGTGTGAAGCGGAAATACTAAGGCTAAACCTATGGACCATCGATCTTTCACTATAGAGACTTTGGTTGTGGGACACACCAATTTGGATGTAGATTGTTTGCTAGGGGAACTTTACTTAGGTCTTGGTGTAGTCTTTCACTAGTCGAGGGAGGGGTCGAGGTGGGACTATAGCCACCATAGAAATGCAGATCATAGTTTAGATATTTGTACTTTAAGCCTCTTTAGCAGACCTATACAGATATGGAAAAGCTCTCGACCAAGTTCCGTGCATTCAGATGCAGCCTTATTGCGGAACTCGGGGTACAGTAGACAGTACTTACGTGTGCGTATTCGGATACATACACACCACATCGGGTGGTGTTACGCTAGGACATTACTTCGTGTTAAGATCAAGCTTGCCCGAAGAGTTTCGGATATGACAGTCCGTATGCGTACGTCGCTCCGCCGTAGGATGTGAATTTCATAACGAGGTGTGGTTTTATGGAGATCCATACGTCGCTCCGACGTAGGATTACAACTGCATACGCTTCCGTGATGTGACGGTGGAGGCCGTGCGAGGAGGATACCACAGGAAGTACCTTGATATTGGGTGTAGCTACATACATACGTACAAACTATATTAGGTTAATCTACTAGAAGGTAGATGGGTACGACATGTGCGAAGAGCCTTGAGTGTTATTAACCCAAAACGACTTAATAAATAAGAAAATGCAACTGAACGATATATGTAGGGTTATTTTAAAATGTGTAATTTAATTTCAGTCACCAGAACTTGTGTTTTGACCCCCTCCTCATAACATACCCGCAGGTCAACTTTTGGCAGAGATATGACAGCTTTGGATATTGTCTAGACAATATTATTACTTTGGTAAGGCTATATTTGATTATATTAAATTTTATTCCATTCCGCTGTGACATATTTTCTAAGCTCTAATATATTTTGTATCTCTGTCTTTTCTGCAGGATACCAAACAAGCCAGCTCGAGTTTCGATAGATTTGGATTTTTGAAAAAAAAATCGTTCTAAAAAAATATGGGTTGTTACACTTTGGGTCGACACTGGGCCGACCCAAGTGCTATTACGGGTCAACCCATACACATTTAAAATAAATGTGTACAAGTCGTTTAATACGGTGACTGTTTCTTTCCTGATTGTCTTCTTAACTTGCAATTTTAACATTATAAATTGATTTCTTTCCTTTCTCTTTATCCTTATCCCTTTCAATTTTCAAACGCGAAATTAATGCATGCATATAATTTCTACTGTTTTAACGTTCTCTGTGTTTATTCCATTTTTAATTCAATGAAAGTTTCTTTAACATTTATTTCCATTATGTTACACGCCATTTTTAATGCACATTAATTCCATTCCAATTGTGCACCAGTAATATATTAACATGCGCATATCTATTCTAAATTGAAACGCTACTTAATTAACGTTATTCCAAACATCTTTTTATTGCATAGTTTGTACTATTTATAACACGCATTTATTTTTTGTGTTTCTTTTATAATTTATTTTGACGTTAATTATATTATGACGTGTGTTACCAATTAATGGTAACATTTCAATTTTAATGTCAATTACTTTCCTATTTTTCACTGTCCATTTAAATTTCAAATGGCCATTTTTCTAGTAATTTATGTGCATACATAGTTTAAAAATATAAATTATATTTGCACACATTTACATACAAATATTTTCAATGCTAAGCTTTGTATGTTCATAAACTTCCCACACGAACTTTGTTTGGAACATATTATATATGTAAATTTATCAGAAAAATGCATTGAATGCAATTGTACACGTTCTCAAGCCCAAATCTGATAATTCCGAAATGTTCATTTTCCATTAATCATTTTCTATAATTATTTAAATGAATTAATATTATAAAAATGCGGAGTGTTGCATCCTCCTACCCTTTAGGAAATTTCGTCCCCGAAATTAGATAAAAGGTGCGCTTATGTAATTTCTCACATAATTTACAACCATCATTTGTACAACTATTTTTGGAACCATCTATGCGCTAGTGCAAAGTGCAATACATTATAAAAATTCATGTATGCAATGAATTTCGAAGCGGTATCTCCTATATGAATGTTGTCCTTTCCAAAATATATTTTGAAAACATAATGCATACAACCTAAATATACTTGCAATTTCTATATGAATGCAATATTTTTAGAATAAAAAATATTCTTTAATCTAATTTTTCTCACACTCTTACAGAATAAGAGAGTAATTCATCCAATTTTTTGCATCCAGACCCTACCAAATGACTTTAAATTTGCGAATTTAAAAAAAAATCTAATTTATTTCAAGTTCAGTATCTTATGTTAGCAAAAAGGTTAAAAGTGGGAAAGTCCATATTTCCACTTCGCTTTTACTCACCATTTTCCCTGTACTTGGAACCCTCGGCAATTATTCTACAACAATTCCTACTTTCTTTTCCAAGCACAGTTTTCACATGAAGAATTTCTTTTTCAACTTTCGCAAACTTACTTTAGAGAATTTTAGTTGTCGTCTTTATTATAATTCATTTTATTTGTTTCTATTTTAGTCGTTTATTTCTTGCTTGCTTTGTTAATTCAATTGTGACATCTTATGTCTTTATTCTTTTCTAGCAATCATCCCACATACCTAAAAAATTATGTCATACTAAACCATTCTATTTTCAATCATAAAATAGAATACTACATAGGAGTGCAACTCCATACAAAAAGAAAACAATATCTACTATAAGTACTACCAGGAAAAAGGCAGGATGGTTAAATGCGGTTATCTACTCAAACTAGGAGACCCAAGACTACGTCCCCGTGACATACAAAGGTCCTCATCACTGAATCCATCTAACCCTAACATTACTCATATTCATCTACCACTCTCTACAAAACCCATCCCACGTACCTGCTAGTTCCTTGAGCCATTCCCAATTGTTCGCCGATATAGTAATATCCACAGCCTAACCATACTCGACACTTAAATGGATACAAACGTGACAATCCTTACATCACCATGAAGTAACCTCATATCTTTGGGCCTAGTTCTTATCATTTCTTAAACTAAGACAACACGTCATGCCTTCTAATTTCCTAAGAAGCGCTGAAAATGGAATTTCCATTAATCACACATCATACCACAGTTTTCCATACAAGAATCCCAAATTTTCTCTTACTGTTCATTTACCTTCATATTCCAATTAGGTATGTTCTAGGCCTTCACATGAAAATTTAATCTTCTCTGTAACGACCCGGCTTTTTGCTTGGTTTTCACCGGTAATTAAACCAACTTAAACCATTCATAAAGACGGATTGTTAGGGGCACTTACACATTTGCACAAAATAAAAGGAACTTTTCCATTATCATTAAAATAATATTACATCAGAGTACATCGGTTACACAGCGGAAAAGATACCAAACTCAGCGGGAGAATGCGAATGCTCCAAGACATAATAGCTCCAGCTAAAACCCTCACGCCGAACAAGGATTGGTGTGAGAACTCAAAATAGTTGTTTTTAGGGTTTATTTTAAAGTTAGGTAATTCACCAGACCACGCCGCTAATGCGGAACGGGTTTACTCCATGTGAATTCCAGTGCATAGAAATTCACAATGATTTTTTGAAAAATGAAACTAACATAAGGTCTCGTGGCACACATACAATGCAAACGCACACATGGGTGAGGTTTCTCCTTATGCTGTCAAAAATGCTTGATATGTGAAAATCCTCTTTCAATACTATAATGTAGTGCGAAAACAATTTCGAAAGTAAATGTATTAATCCTAGCCAGCATAGTAGCATATACTATACTTACGTATGGTATACAATCGAAAGCGTACAGGCTCGTAACGGAGATTGAGCTTCTAAAAATGACCAGGCAAAGGAACTTCCTTCCGAACCGAATTTTGAACACCTCTAGAGGGATGTCCGAGGATCAACAGTGATGCTCCTCATGCCAACACAAGGCCGGGTTACCCCTTAACTGCGTAATTTAGAGTACGCCTTAGTATGCCATCTCCCGGTCGTTACCGACCTTTTCGAGCATGCGCCAACAACAACAAAAGTAGATGCTTTTACCACATAGGTTAATACCTGGGCTCTAGACCATAGTACACTTTTATCTAGAAGAAGACAACACCCCATAACCCTGCTGCATTTCTTCCTATTTTGGCCATTTACCGGGGTATGAGGCTTGCCGAGGTCCTGATATACACAAAACTACGCTTAAATAAGCCATGCTATGATCATCCAAAGCTCACCACATAACTTAAGCACGACACATTGTCCATTCACAATGCATCACTGATTTCTATCGATATATAACCTCTAAGCTCATACGTCTTATGTAACACCCCGTATTTTCTGTTAACGTTATAGTAAAAAATCAAAGATTGTTTAATTTCAAATTTGAGAATTAAGGGATACGGGTTACGCCATTGTGTTCAGCTCGGAATTCGGCTTGAGATAGAGTCCGAGTTTGCATAAAACGGACACCATATGAAGGAGATATGGACGAACGAAGTTAAAGCAGAAAACCAGAAAAAAGAAAAAAGAAAAAAAATGCACTGGCGCACTTGGGAAGTGCGCCAGTACAAAAGTGGCACTGGTGCACCTGCCAAGTACAAAAGTGGCACTGGTGCGCCCAGGCCGAGCAGAGAGCCTGCACAGCTTTTTGGTGTGATCTGATCCATACTGTGAGTCATTACTAAGTACTTTCTGACTCCTTGCTGAGTAATTAGGGCTGAGGTGTCACCCTATCCTGACTGAATGGTTATGGTTAACCCTAGGATCATCCAACGGCTCGAATTAAATTGAAATTCTATATAAACAACCCAATGCTCAAACCTAAAAATCACACAAAAATAATCCTGGAACTATCATGCCGTCAATAGAGAACTTGGAGTAGCCGTCACCAATTCAAAGACAAGATAAAACCTGAATCAAAATAAAATTAAAGTAATCAAATTCAACGATCTACGTCAAAGGCAAGCTTACCAATTTCAGAATTCAGATTTCAGAAATCAAGAATACCTTTTTAGTTTGTAAGTTGGTTATTACGCAGATTTAAACGTTCTTTCAAATGAATCATGACATGTTGTAATTCGAATATAGAATAATGCTTATGTATAAGATAAATAAAGTTTGATCCTTATTTATCTTAAATTACCATTGCGATTGATCATGTCTATATGTTTGTGATGATGAACATACCATATTGAATGTTATTGGAATCTATTATGATTGGGTAATGGGTTTATTATGCCAACTGAATGGTGAAACATGTCATGTTATAATTTGGTGGTTACTTGCAAATTTATGATCTAAAGCACATGCTTACATGTTAGATCAACATTCATGTATATTTAGAACCATGTTAAGATGAATCTATTTATGTTGCAAGATTGGATTTGTAGCTCTCTTATGTTTAACACACATAAGTTATCATGCTAAGTTGTGATTTAAGAATGTTTTATAATAGCCCTCTTATGTTTAACACACATAAGTCATCATGATAAGTTGTGATTTAAATATGTTTATAGTGGCTTTCTTATGTTTTGGCATACATAAGTTAATATGCTAGGTTGTGGTTTAAAATTATGTTTATATGTTAAACCTCCATGCTAGACCTTTATCAAGTTCACATGACAATTAGACCCAACTTAGTCACAAGTTCACCTTTACCCGTTAAATTAAGTTAATGATACTTCTATGCCTAGTTAAACATGATAAGTTAAATGTATGTTATTTTATGTTTGTTTCATGTCCCTTGTTTATTACCCCTTTAGTTTATGGGTTCGGGCTAATTTGCTAGCCCAACATTTTATGTGATTCATGCGTACGTTCCATGGGGGTAGCGATGGGAAAATATGAAAATTTCATGGCATAGATTTGTTCATAAAATGGTATATTTGATATACCATTTATTGTGAGCATAATCAAAGGATAATTATGGCATGATTAAATTAAAATTAATTTACATAAAGAAATTAGATATATATAGAAAATATGTAAATTTAGAAAAGACGAATATGCCTAACCCGAGGTTAGACTGAGTTGTGTTGTAAATCTGCCCGGAACCGACCGACATATCCAGTTACCACAACAAGACATATCTAATGTGGGTGGTTAGTGCATCAAGCCCAAAAAGAACCCGAGGTTAGACTGAGTTGTGGTGTAAATCTGCCCGGAACCGACCGACATATCCAGTGACCACAACAAGACCTGTCTAATGTGAGTGGTTGGTGCTTTAATGAATAAATTAAAGCTAAGTCAGAATTGGTAGGGTTAAGTCAATTAGGGAACACTTAACCGATTCAACATGTTAACTAAATAGATGGGTGGGGTTAGGTAAACTTGGGCACTTAACCAAATAAACATGTTGATTAGAAAACCCTAGTAACGGGGACCCATTTCAGTAGTAACCCACATAGATGTATCGTGGTACCCTAAAACTAGGCAGGGTGGGGCACGATTACTGGGCTGATTATAAGCGGTCAAAATGTCGGCGGTTGGTGCGCTAGTGTAGGTTCCGACGGAGTATGGGCGTGCGCGTACTCCGGAGTGGAGAAAGAAGGCATTGGGCATCAGTAGTATACACTGTGCATCTTGAATCATGTCGGGTTGCGACCAGAGGGACTGATACACCCATGGTGGGACCAGCATAGGTATCTATAGTCAAGCGGGGCCGAATGACACTTGATATGAATGCTTGCGAGTAGGAGCCGATCATTAAGGGGATCGTTTGTTATGAACACGTGGGGCTGGTTGAACCAATGGTTAAGTAGGTGCAGAGATTATAGTAATGGGTGCGATCAACATGTTCAACTTATCTTGTCTTATATTAGGGTATTGTCCTATGTTCTGTTATTACTGTCATGATCCATTTCCTTGTTTAAATACTAGTAATCACTGAACTTACTAGACTTATTGTCTGACCCATTTTCTCTCGTCTTCTTTTCTTCTGTTCCCCCCTCCAAGGTCCATAGGGAGAGAATACTCCAGCTTAGTCAGACTCTTTGCAAGCTTCAAGAAAGTTGATGTATGATTGGGACTCTCTCACCTTGGCTATGGCTTTAGGACACTACACTTGGGGATTTATGCAGTTTTATTAAGGGTTTATGCTTCTTTATTAAATAATCAAGACATAAATTATGGTGTAATGTTTTGGAAGTTATTTTGAGACAATTTGATGTAATGCTCTTGTATTATACTACGTATGCAATAAATATTTGAATTTCGCTGCTTAAATTTATCTGACTTGTAAATTTTTCTGTGTCTTATACCTATAACCCTCCACCAAAGTTAAGGCATTCCCTTTGTGAGTGACCTTAACGGAGGTGGGGTGTTTCACTTGGTATCAGAGCAAAAGTTTACCAGATCAGATAAGAGTTTTTGAAAACTATTTTCAAAAAGAAATATAAAGAAGCATTTTACTAGAAAAAGTGTTGTTTTAAATTTAAAAAGGCGTAATCCCCAAAGCCATATGCACTATCTTTCTATCCTTCGTTTTGAATCTTTTCTTTTTCGTTTCAGCATGTATGGGAATCTTAACCTTCCAGACGGTGTACCGATACCTGGCTGTTTCAGGAGGTACTTAGAGGCTAGGGCCAACGACGTAGGCCCAACAGATATTCCTCTTCCTCCAGCTGCAGCGGTTCCTCCTCCTCCTCGTACAAATGCTTTCTCATAGATATGTAGAGACTTTAGGGCCATGGGTGGAAAGGATTTCAAGGGAACTGAATCATTCATAGAAGCAAGGAACTTTCTCGAAGAAACTGAGGATCTGTTCGTTATCTTCGAGGTGGACGATAGGCAGAAGATATAGTTGGCTGTATGGTTGCTCAAAGACAAAGCTTCCTATTGGTGGGAAGTCACTAACGCTGAAAGACCGGTTGAAACATGGATGGATTTCAGAATAAGGTTTGAGATGAAATTCCTCTCACAAGCTGAACAAAGTTTACAACCGGAAAAGTTCTTATCTCTTAAGCATGGAAGTATGACGGTCAAGAAGTACGTCAACCAATTCAATCAGCTGGCCCGATTTGGACTAGATTTAGTGAATACTCCGCATAAGAAGGCTCTCCATTTTGTCAAGGGATTGAATGAGCCACTTCACATCTTGGCTATGACCCATGTACCTATAGGGGCTACGTACGAGAGGTTAGTGGACATGACACTCTTACATGAGGAAGACAAGGGCAAGAAAGAGGCAAAAGCGAAAGTGCCTCAAGATAAGAAGGGGGAGGTGTCGTAGAACAAGAAGGTTGATTCAAAGAAAGGCGGGAAGAACAACAAACCCCGTGACAAGAGAAAGTGCAATTTCTGTGGCATTCCTGGACATCTGATCAAAGACTACAAGAAGAAGAAAAGGAAGATGGGTGGATGTTTCCACTGTGGTGAGACAGGACACATGGCTAGGGCCTGCCCAATGAAGCAAGGGCAAGGAACTGCACCTTCTTCTGGAGGACAAGTTCACGCTCTCATGGCACCTCTGCAAGAACGAGGTAGAAATATTTCTGTCGAAAGTTTAGTCTATATTTTTGATCATCCTGTTCGTACACTATTTGATTCTGGCACATCGCACTCTTTTATATCTACTGCTTTAGTGGAATCTCTGCACCTAGACACCAGTATAGTAGAGGATCCCTTGGTTGTTTCAAATCCAATTGGGGGCTCAGCTTATTTGTCAATGGTTTGTTTGGATTTGAAAATATCTATACTAAGCGTTGGGTTTAGATGTAATGCCTTTGTTTTGGGCTTCACGGGCTATGGGTTGATTCTAGGCATGGACTGGCTATCCAGTAATGGTGTCGTCCTCGATTGTGAAAAGAGAGTGGTTAGACTCATGACTCGCCTCGGTAACACTCTCGAAATTTCTTGTAATCCCATGAACTCCATCATGCTTAGTTATCTAGAATCTCTTGATGCGTCTGTTGAGAACTTGTAGTCTGTAAGGGTAGTCCGTGCATACTCGGATGTGTTTGAAGAGGTAAAGGGCTTACCTCCGAAGCGGGAGATAGACTTCCGCATATACCTCGTTGACAACGCAAAACCCATTGCTTTACCCGTTAGACACATGGCTCCAAAGGAGAGGAAAGAACTCAACAAGAAAGATAATTGCTTGAGAAGGGGTTTATAAGGCGGAGTATCTCTGAATGGGGTGCTCCAGTAGTGTTCGCAACTAAAGCAGATGGTTCGCTTCACCTGTGCGTTGATTATAGGGAGCTAAACAAGCTGACCAAGAAGAATAGGCACCCACTCCCGAGAATAGGAGATTTGTTCGATCAGCTTGTAGGTGCATCTGTTTTCTCCCAATTAGATTTAGCTACCAGGTTTCATCAGCTAAGAGTGGCTGAAGACAGCATTGATAAGACCGCGTTCAGAACTCCAGATGGTTTCTTCGAGTGGCTTGTCATGCCTTTCGGCTTGACAAACGCACCCGCTTACTTCGTTGATTTAATGAGCAGGGTGTTCCGAGAGTTCCTCAATAAGTTTGTGGTGGTCTTCTTTGACGATATTTTTATCTTCTCAAAGAATGAGGAAGAGCATGCTTAGCATCTAAAGGAAGTCATGGATACTCTCTATGCACATCAGTTGAAAGATAAATTCTCCAAATGCCATTTTTGGAGAGAAGAAGTTAGGTTCCTTGGACACGTGGTGTTCAAAGAGGGGATAACTGTGGACCCCGCGAAAGTGATTGCTATGCAAGATTGGAAGTTTCCTCGAAACGAAACCGAAGTCTAAAGCTTTCTCGGGCTAGCGGGCTTTTATCGAAAGTTCATCAAAGATTTTGCAAAAATCTCAGCCCCACTTACAAGGTTGACAAAGAAGAACCTAGCTTTCAATTGGGATTTGGATTGCGATATTGCTTTCCAACGTTTGAAAAGGGCTCTAACAACGGCCCCAGTTCTGACATTGCCTGATGGTAGCAAGATGTTTACAGCATACACAGATGCATGCGGAATGGGACTAGGCATTGTTCTGATGCAAGAAGGGAAGGTAGTGGCTTATGGTGGAAGGCAGTTGAAAGTACATGAGAAAAACTACCCAACCCACGACCTAGAGTTGGCAGCCATCGTTTTTGCACTTAAGTCTTGGTGCCATTATCTCCAAGGTGAGAAATTTGAATTGTATACTGACCATAAATCGTTGAAATACCATTTCTCGTAGAAAGATCTCAACTTGAGGCAGCAAAGATGGATGGAGTTTCTTGCCTCGTACGATTTTGAGATTTCCTACACTCCTGGCAAGGGCAATGCAGTAGTAAACACCTTGAGTAGAAAAAAACTGACCTTAAGCCCTCTCTTTGTGGAAAAGCAAAGCTTGGAGTTCATAGCAAGCTTTAACTTCATACCCTCCACTGACTTTGTACCTGGCTTACTAGCAACGTTAGAAGTGCGGCCAACTCTATTAGACTCAATCGGAGCCACGCAAAGAGAAGACCCTCAACTAGCCGATGTGGTGGACAAGTTAATTAGGGGTGAGACTTCTAGTCACCTCAATAGATACTCCATTGATGCCAAGGGTTGGTTGAGACGAGATGGAAGACTATGTGTCCCACAAGCAAGGGGCTTGGTAAAGGCGGTTCTGGAAGAGGCACACCATTCCAAACTGACAATACACCCAGGCCGAGACAAAATGTATAAAGACATCAAAAGAGTTTTCTTTTGGAATGGCATGAAGCAAGACATAGCTGAATTTGTTTCTAAGTGTTTAATATGCCAACAAGTCAAGGCGGAGCAGAAGAAGCCTGGTGGTCTGCTCCATCCTCTAGAGGTCCCACAGTGGAAATGGGATAGCATCTCGATGGACTTTATAGATGGGTTGCCTAGACCAAGAAGTGGTAATACCATCATTTGGGTAATAGTGGACAGGCTCACAAAAAGTGCCCACTTTATACCCGTCAAGAGTAGAAGGACTGCCTCGTCTATTGCATCCATATATCTTATAGAGATAGTTCGACTCCATGGGATACCCTCCAGCATAGTGAGTAATCGAGACCCTATCTTCACGAGCGAGTTTTGGAAGATTTTACAAGAGGCGCTAGGCACACAGTTATGCTTAAGCACGACCTATCACCCTCAAACCGATGGACAAACGGAAAGAGTCAACAGAGTATTAGAAGACCTCTTGAGATTATGCATTATTGACTTCGGAGGTACATGGGAGGATCATCTACCTTTAGTGGAATTCGCTTACAATAATAGCTACCAAGCCACCATAGGCATGGCGCCTTTCGAAGCTTTATATGGAAGACCGTGCAGGTCACCAACTTGTTGGTGGGAGTCCACATACAAGCTCATACTTGGACCAGACATGATTAGGGAAACTTTAGAGAAAGTAGAGTTGATACGAAGAAGAATGAAGACTGCCCAAGATAAACAGAATTCCTACGCAGACAAAAGAAGAACTGACCTTGAGTTCGAAGTTGGAGACAAGGTGTTCCTTAAAGTATCTCCTTTGAGGAACGTCGTTCGCTTTGGATCCGTAGGAAAGTTAGCACCCAGATTTGTAGGGCCATTCCCTATCATTGAGAAGATTGGGAAGATGGCTTATAGGGTACAGCTGCCTGAAAGATTGGCCGGGGTTCATAATGTCTTTCATGTCTCTCACCTGCGGAAGTGCTTACACGAGTCTGCGGAAGTGGTAGAACCAAGCATGCCAGAGGAAGTAGAAGTAGAATGAGAAGCAACTGTGAGAAGAGTTCCAACCCGTATCTTGGGAACAAAAGTCAAAAAGCTACGCAACTGTGAAGTTAAGTTCAATGGAGCGACACCGAGGAAGACGCGACTTGGGAAACTGAGGAGAGAATACGCGCAGCCTACCCTTTTCTTTCTGAGGGTACATCCTTGATCTCTTTTTCCTTAAGTTTATGCTTGTATCTATCTTTTTAGGTATATCTCCTCAATCCTATCCTTTATCCTTAGGTAGAAACCCATTTGGATGAAAACATGTAATTGAAACATGTTATGGTTGATGGTTGCAAGTGGTTGCTAGTGGTTGCTCGTGGATGCATATACACACATTAGGTGTTAGACCGGCTCAGTCACTTCCATATTGCATATGCATATATGTACTTGTATATGGATTGAAACTTGATGTGTTATCATATGGATGTTGCATTTGTATGAATGATTGTACACTCATGTAGGAAATTTTGAGTAGGAAAAAATTTTTGCATTCATAATGGACTCATGGCACTGACATAATTTGCATTAAGGAGGTCAACTGAATCAGTAGACCGCCTGATTTTGCATTAGATAAGGACATGTACACACACTATGCATATGATCATGAAGCATTAGAAATCTTTTAAGGACAATGGACGCCTGTGTTTGATGGTTGAGTAGATGGGTGATTGGATGGTAGGATATAAGTTCTTCTCGACTTGAAGATTTCGGGGACGAAATCCTAAAAGGAGGGGAGAATGTAACACCCCGTATTTTCTGTTAACATTATAATAATGAATCGAAGAATAATTAATTTCAAATGTGAGAATTAAGGGATACGGGTTACGCCATTGCGTTTGTCTCGGAATTCTGCTTGAGATAAAGTCCGAGTTTGCGTAAAACGGACACCGTATGAAGGAGATATGGACGAACGAAGTTAAAGCAGAAAACCAGAAGAAAGAAAAAAGAAAAAAAATGCACTGCCGCACTTGGGAAGTGCGCTAGTACAAAAGTGGCACTGGCGCACCTGCCAAGTGCGCCCAGGCCAAGCAGAGGACCTGCACAGCTTTCTGGTGCGATCTGATCCATACTGTAAGTCATCGCTGAGTCCTTTCTGACTCCTTGCTGGGTCATTAGGGCTGAGGTGTCACCCTATCCTGACTGAATGGTTATGGTTAACTCTAGGAGCGTCCGATAGCTCAAATTAAATTGAAATTCTATATAAACAACCCAATGCTCAAACCTAAAAATTGCACAAAAATAATCCTGGAACTATCATGTCGTCAATAGAGAACTTGGAGTAGTCGTCACCAATTCAAAGACAAGATAAAAACCTGAATCAAAACCAAATTAAAGTAATCAAATTCAACGATCTACATCAAAGGCGAGCTTACCAATTTCAGAATTCAGATTTCAGAAATCAAGAATTCCTTTTTAGTTTGTAAGTTGGTTATTACGCACATTTAAACGTTCTTTCAAATGAATCATGACATGTTGTAATTCGAATATAGAATAATGCTTATGTATAAGATAAATAAAGTTGGACCCTTATTTATCTTAAATTACCGTTGCGATTGATCATGTCTATATGTTTGTGATGATGAACATACCATATTGAATGTTATTGGAATCTATTATGATTGGGTAATGGGTCTATTATGCCAACTGAATGGTGAAACATGTCATGTTATAATTTGGTGGTTACTTGCAAATTTATGATCTAAAGCACATGCTTACATGTTAGATCAGCATTCATGTATATTTAGAACCATGTTAAGATGAATCTATTTATGTTGCAAGATTGGATTTGTAGCTCTTTTATGTTTAACACACATAAGTTATCATGCTAAGTTGTGATTTAAGAATGTTTATAATAGCCCTCTTATGTTTAACACACATAAGTCATCATGCTAAGTTGTGATTTAAATATGTTTATAGTGGCTTTCTTATTTTTTGGCATACATAAGTTAATATGCTAGGTTGTGGTTTAAAATTGTGTTTATATGTTAAACCTCCATGCTAGACCATTATCAAGTTCACATGACAATTAGACCCAACTTAGTCACAAGTTCACCTTTACCCGTTTAATTAAGTTAATGATACTTCAATGCCAAGTTACACATGATAAGTTAAATGTATGCTATTTTATGTTTTTTTCATGTCCCTTGTTTATCACCCCTTTTTGTTTATGGGTTTGGGCTAATTTACTAGCCTAACATTTTATGTGATTCACGCGTACGTTCCACGGGGGTAGCGATGAGAAAATATGAAAATTTCATGGCATAGATTTGTTCATAAAATGGTATATTTGATATACCATTTATTGTGAGCATAATCAAAGGATAATTATGGCATGATTAAATTAAAATTAAATTACATAAAGAAATTAGACATATAAAGAAAATATGTGAATTTAGAAAAGACAAATATGCCTAACCCGAGGTTAGACAAAGTTGTGGTGTAAATCTGTGCGGAACCGACCGACATATCCAGTGACCACCACAAGACCTGTCTAATGTGGGTGGTTAGTGCATCAAGCCCAAAAAGAACCCGAGGTTAGACTGAGTTGTGGTGTAAATCTGCCCGGAACCGATCGGCATATCCAGTGACCATAACAAGACCTGTCTAATGTGAGTGGTTGGTGCTTTAATGAATAAATTAAAGCTAAGTCAGGATTGGTAGGGTTAAGTCAATAAGGGAAACACTTAACCGATTCAACATGTTAACTAAACAGATGGGTGGGGTTAGGTAAACTTGAACACTTAACCAAATAAACGTGTTGATTAGAAAACCCTAGTAACGGGGACCCATTTCAGCAGTAACCCACATAGATGTATGCAATGACCCGCATTTTCAGAGAAAATAATTAATTAATTTAATTATTTAAAAAGGTGATTAAAAGGATTTCATGGTCGTTGAATTAAATAATGGTGAATATTTAATTAAAATAATATATTTAATTCTGAAATAATCATAATTGGCTGAAATAGCGATATGGTGTGAACTGGATCATCTGTGATATTTAATTCAGCTTGGAATTTAATTAGAATAACGAATATATTATTTGAACGACAGTTGGAACGTATAATTATATTATATTTAAAATTGAGTTTGAAATGGCGCTGCAGTTCGTAAATTGGCTATTCGAACTTCAACTGAATGTAAAGGGTTTGTTTTAAGCCGGATTTCTGTGAAACAAGAAATGTGTGGAGCTGGTGGAGCATATCTTTCTAGTGGAAGAGAAAAATCGGGATTTCATCGTGTAGATTTTTATTTATAGAATTTTACTATAATTTTTAGTTAATTTAATAAGTGACTTTTTATTTATAGTATTTCGCACCCTGTAATCAACATTTTGGGGTTTCACAATATGAGTTAATCTACCGACATTATTTTATTTTTGGGATCGTGGCACCAGACTCATCTCAATGGTGTTTTTATTTCTGTCCATATGTAAGCAGAATTTCAAACAATAGAGTACCTTACAAAATATAATATTTACAAGCTTATGTTACACTAAATGAATGTCAGCCTAAGACTTTGGGGGTATAAAATGAAGTACGTCTGTTCTCTTCTCCAGTTATTTTCGAAGGCATAATCAAAATGTGTGGTGCTAAGGACAAGTGCGTGTATTCTTCACCACCAAGAGAAATCAAATGGAATGATATAAATACACACTTACCATACCTTAAAACCTAATATCCGCTCTGTGAAACAAAGAAATGAGCCGCCGGGTATTTTCTCCTTCTCAAACGAAAATGCGAGCTCAACAAATCAAATAAACATCAAACTAAATTTTATAAATCCATATGTATACATATTTGAATTGTTGTGTCCTTACTCTTCAAAACCGTATACCATTTTCTGGGTTCGACTTTTGTTCTGGGGTATTGTATTTTTCCAGTGGAAAACTAGGGCACGACCTAGCAGTGGATACGGTGATCGATGATGGAAGTTCAGTGTGGATTCGAGTTCGCAGGATGGAATGGCACTTCTGGTAGGAAGATGGAAGGGCTCGTTGGACATTTTGGTGGTGCGATATGGTTACTGTCGCAGTACAATACCTATCAACGCATTTTGCAGGGTGGATTTGAGGGGGTTCAAATGGGTTTGAGGTTGAAGAGGAGCAAACGAGAAGGAGATGGACAGCTATTTTCATGATTTGCGGTGAAGTGTTAATGCCGAATGAAACCTGAAAGTCTTTGAAATGGCTTGCAAGGAAGAAGCGGGTACAGGAGTTTGCGTCGTTAACTTCTGGAGGAAGAAGGGTCTTGCGGGTTTGAACACAAGGGGGTTTGGTGGTTTTAATTTGGTCTTCAAGGTAAGAAGGAGGGTGCGACGTGGAGTTGAAGTGGGGAAATGGTGTGGTTGAAGAACTGGAGTTCAATCTGTATAATTGGGGGAGAAGGATGGGTAACCGGGTCCGGGTTTTAAAAGGTTAGTGGGCCGGAGAAAATAAAAGGGGTAAAGCCCAAATTGATTTAAATATAAGTTTAGTTTTAATTTAAATAGCGTTCAAACTTGTATAATTCATAACAATTGCATACGGTATCGAAATTGGACAAAACATGATCCATGGGATCATATGGACGGGCACTGCCCAATGAAGCTGACTGGGAGTGGATTGGGGCTCGTTTGAATTTACGGCAAAATAAATTGTTTGATTCAAATCAAATAACAGTTTATCGTTCTTTAACGATGAACTGCAAATGTAAGTAAATCTCACTAACTTTGAACAGTTTATATTTTCATGTAGTATATTTAGAACTGTTAAATATTGGCTGATTGACTGTGTGTTGACTGTTTGATTGAACTGCTAGTCAGTTAGTTGAATTTCTATATTGATTCTGTTTGAAAGAATATATCATATGGAATTTGAAAGTGATATTGATTTTATTGTGTAACATCTGTGGATGCAGGGAAATAGGTTGGAGGAATCCGACTGGTTTCCTCAACAGTTATTTTATTGTTTTTCATATATTTTGATATATGATGTGAATTATAACCTGTTGTTGATTGTGTGTGTATGGACGATATTGGACATTGTGATTTGATGTGTTAAGTACCATAAAATATCGGAATGGGAAAAGGAGATTTTCAAAGTGATATTGAAAATAGAATATTTATAAATTGGAATATTTATAAATAAGAACTATTTATAAATTGGAATATTTATAAATTGGAAATTTTTAGAAAAGGGAATAATTATAAAATCAAAGGATTTTATAGAAGAGAAAATATTTATAAAATCAGCAAAGATTTTATCAATGGGATATTTATAAATAGGGAATATTGTTAAGGGGAATTTTAACTGAAGGGTAATCTTTATAAATGGAATATTTATAAAGTGAATTATTTATTTAGGATAAATAAATAAGATGTTATAAAAGGGACTATTTACTTAGAAAATAAATAGGAGATAATAAGTGAAATATTCATTTGTTAAATAAATAGGATAAGATAATGGATTATTTATTTGTTAAATAAATAGAATAAGAAAAGGACATATTTATTTGCAAAATAAATAGGGTTATTAAAGGAAACATTCAAAATAAATAAATAGGATATTAAACGGATTATTTATTTAGGAAATGGATAAGTTATGATAAAGGGATATTGACTTGGAAATTGAATAAGTTATAAAAGAGATGTTAAGCAAAATAAATAGAATAAAGGATCATTTATTTGGAAAATAAATAGGGGAGTTGATCGAATCGAGTTAATCAAACAAAGTTAAACAGTTAGAGTTAATCAGTTAGAGTAAACCAGTTAGAGTTAATCAGTTAGAGTAAACCAGTTAGGTTAATCAAATAGAGTTAAAGAAATAGAGTTAAGCAAAATTAGAAACAGACTAAAGATTAGTAAGTTGAATAGTTTTCTGAGTATCGGTCTGATGTTGGTTTCGGCCTTCGGGGTTTATACTTGGGAAGTTGTTCTCTTATTAGTTAACTGTTAGAGTCTGATAGTTGTGGAATGGTAGTGATTGATGATTGATTGATAGTATTTCCATTTGGAAATAATATCGTTGTTTGCACACATGTTTTCATTTGATAGTTAACTCACCGACTATCAAAGTTTTGACCATTTTAACGTTGTTAATATGGAGAAACCGGTTGGATTATTATCCAGAGAACCACTCTGTATTGGCATAAGCGTTGCGAATCATATATGCCAAAGATAATTGAAGACGGAGTAAAGTGCAAGGGCTATTGTATAAGTCTTAGATAACAGTGCCTAAGATGGATGTACTGAATAGTGCCTTCGGTTCATCCTGTTCCTGTATGACTTGTATGGATGAATGTCTGACAGAGTATTTCCAGAAAGGTCACGTATATTGATTTCTTCAGCCGTACCAAGAGTGGAAGCGGAGAAGGAAACTTCTTTAGCTAAAACGTAATGTACTGTTGTAGACGTCAATTAGTGATTTTCGATGGATCTGACAATGTGGCATTCGAAGTGAATCTGATGTGATGATAAGGCGTAACCTCAAGCCTCATCAACCGGTAAATGACAGAAATCGGGCAGACACCATGGCTAAGTCGGTCGCTCCGAAGTAGGGTGTATAATCACCTGATCTAGAGTTTCATTTACTTCTAAAAATCTATTATTGATGCTGTCCCATTCGGGAAACGGTTGCTGATCCCAACCGTTGGTGATATACATTCGATACACTCAAGCGAAATGAGTGGTCGGTCATGTGTGGCCGGGTTGTAAGATGTTATTGTTGAACCCAGTGTATTCCTTTCTAGAGGTACACTAGCGAAAGGTGGTTCCATACCTTGTCATAGTTGGAAATCCATTACCCAATACGTGCTTGCGGTTTTGATTGTATACTATATATGTAGAACGTGAGATGGAGGCGTTTATGCTAGATGATTATTATATTGTGGTTGATATACATTATTATAATATCAAAAAGGTTTTTGATATAAAGATGATTTGGATTCTCATAAGGGAAAAACCCGTTCCGTTATACGACGTGGTCTTATGAGATATCATTTACTTATTCGAACTGTTTTAAACTATTTTACTCATACCAGTCCTATGACTGACCTTGAGTTTATTTTGTTTTGTTTTCCCTAAACTCTTGGGTGCCCAATTTTGTACGGGCAGTCAATTACTTGAAGAGCTGGAGCAGGAGGCTTCAGGATCATATAGCTATTGTTTATTTCCGCTGTGTTGTAAGTGATGTACTTGATAATGATATGTATATTCAACTAAAACCTTTATTTCAAGGATATGTTATCTATTATATGTATTCGTTCCACTGTGAGGTTCGTGTTACTCTGATGTTGTGTTCTTCTTCTTCTTCTTCTATTCTAAGTTTCTATTTTATCTATTCTCACCCTCTAATTTCTTTCATTAATCATCTGGTATTTTCGAGCCTTGGATGTTCGATATGTGTTGTATATCGGATAACCAAGGTCGCTAAATTTCCGGGTCGTTACAGTTGGTATCAGAGCTTAAGTTAAGTGAATTACCTTGGCTCTGTGGCGTGACTCAGTAGAGATGGGGTTAGTAATACCCTAGATTGAGTTTGAGTGTATATATACAAGTGCATATTTGTAATTTGATATAAAATGGTTTTATATTGTGGAGATTCATCGGTTGAGTTGGTTATGAGTTCTGGTCGATCAGTTTGATCCACTGTATCGGTAGGAGTTTATAAACACTCGAATACGATGGGTCGACACGATATGTTTTGAAAAGAGGGTAAATTAAAATAAGTTTACCTAAGGTATATCTTGATATAGAGAAGATATATATATCAAAATTATAATATATTGGATATATTGGTTGTTATTATAATCAAGTAAGATTATAAATTAAATGGTTATGTAAATAACCAATTAGAATTCATATAAGTGAAATACATGAAATCAGATGAGTTAACTCTGAAATTTAAACCAGAAATTGAATTAAAATTCTAGAAAATTGGATAAGTGTTTGAAAATGGATTTGGATTAAAAATAAGGAAAATTTAAGATCCTGGGAGATTTTAAATTGTTTTACAAGCAGTGTGAATTATATTTTGAAATGGATTTCAAAGTGGAAATGTTTAGAAATTGTTTTATAGTATTGAACTCACTTCGATCGCTGGAAAATAGATTCTGATGTTGATAGCTGCATCATCGGTATTCATTTTCGAGTTGTAAGTGGCGAATTACTACCAGAGATACTGTTTTGAATTTGTTTTGGGAAAGACAAGTAGTGTTGAATTTCAAAAAGGAAAATTTGATTTTTGAAAAGAGTAAACTGTTTAAAAACTCCCAGGGAAAGACTATTTGAATTAAAAACAAATTTAACAGAAATTTGTGAAAGCAAATTTGAATTAAAGTAAAGCTAGTAAAGTGGTAACTGAGATTGAATTAGAATGATATCAAGACAAATTGGATTGTGAGATTCAAATTTGAAGTGTAATGCGATAATCAAGTTAAGAGTTGGGAATCGAGAAGAAACTCGAGTTGAAATGATATTTGGCTCAGATATAAGCGAATGGTTGTGTTGTGGATAAAAGCAGATTGGAATTTGATTGGGATGACCCTTGTATCCGTTGAATTGACAGCAGGTGAAAGTGATAGAGTTGATATGCCTGACAAAAAGGTAGAAGTTTATATTCGATATAAGTATGAGATTTATGAGCCGAATTGGCAAGCCTCTTGGTTGTTTGATTATCTTTTGGGATGAAGATGACCCAGAGAGGCGAGTTAGAGTTTGATCTATTGACCAGTACAAAGGAGGTGCTGGCGAAATTTTTCGAAGTGTTAAGGCGTTAGAAAATTTTCCGGATTTTTGAAAATTTTCTTTGATAAGAATTAGTTAATATTTCAGTTGAAATTAAATTGGTTCAGTTGAAACTGAAATTAAGAAGGGAACGAATATAGTCTAGCCAGTCGATAGGGTCGTCCTCTACCTTAGCAATTTCGAGGACGAAATTATTTTAAGTGGGGAAGAATGTAATGACCCGCATTTTTAGAGATAATAATTAATTTATTTAATTATTTAAAAAGGTGATTAAAAGGATTTCATGGTCGTTGAATTAAATAACGGTGAATATTTAATTAAAATAATAAATTAAATAATATATTTAATTATGAAATAATCAGAATTGGCTGAAATGGCGATATGGTGTGAACTAGATCATCTGTGATATTTAATTCAGCTTGGAATTTAATTAGAATAACGAATATATTATTTGAATGACAGTTGAATCGTATAATTGTATTATAATTAAAATCGAGTTTGAAATGGTGTTGCAGTTCGTAAATTGGTGATTCGAACTTCAGCTGAATGTACAGGGTTCGTTTTAAGCCGGATTTCTATGAAACAAGAAACGTGTGGAGCTGGTGGAGCATATCTTTCTAGTTGAAGAGAAAAATCGGGATTTCGTCGTGTAGATTTTGATTTATGTCCAAATCAAATTTTAAAATAGTCGCTATAGAATCATTTATCGACCGTAACTGTTTATTCGATATAACTAGAGATCGGTTTTGAATTTAGACAAGGTTCTTTTGGGACATAGTGGTAATTTATTTTTTTGAATTTTACTGTAATTTTTAATTAATTTAATAAGTGACTTTTTATTTAAAGTATTTCGCACCCTGTAATCAACATTTTGGGGTTTCACAATATGAGTTAATCTACCGATATTATTTTATTTTTGGGATCGTGGCACCAGACTCATCTCAATGGTGTTTTTATTTCTGTCTGTACGTAAGCAGAATTTCAAACAATAGAGTAACCTTACAAAATATAATATTTACAAGCTTATGTTACACTAAATGAATGTCAGCCTAAGACTTTGGGGGTATAAAATGAAGTACGTCTGTTCTGTCCTCCAGATATTTTCGAAGGCATAATCAAAACGTGTGGTGCTAAGGACAAGTGCATGTATTCTTCACCACCAAGAGAAATCAAATGGAATGATATAAATACACACTTACCATTCCTTAAAACCTAACATCCTCTCTGTAAAACAAAGAAATGAGCCGCCGGGTATTTTCTCCTTCTCAAACGAAAATGCGAGCTCAACAAATCAAATAAAAATCAAACTAAATTTTATAAATCCATATTTATACATATTTGAATTGTTGTGTCCTTACTCTTCAAAACCGTATACCATTTTCTGTGTTCGACTTTTGTTCCGGGGTACTGTATTTTTCCAGTGGAAAACTAGGGCACGACCTAGCAGTGGATACGGTGATCGATGATGGAAGTTCAGTGTGGATTCGAGTTCGCAGGATGGAATGGCACTTCTGGTAGGAAGATGGAAGGGCTCGTTGGACATTTTGGTGGTGCGATATGGTTACTATCGCAGTACAGTACCTTTCGACGCATTTTATAGGGTGGGTTTAAGGGGGTTCAAATGGGTTTAAGGTTGAAGAGGAGCAAACGAGAAGGAAATGGATAGCTGTTTTCATGATTTGCGGTGAAGTGTTAATGCCGAATGAAACCTGAAAGTCTTTGAAATGGCTTGCAAGGAAGAAGCGGGTATAGGAGTTTGCGTCGTTAACTTCTGGAGGAAGAAGGGTCTTGCGTGTATGAACGCAAGGGGGTTTAGTGGTTTTCGTTTGGTCTTCAAGGTAAGAAGGAGGGTGCGATGTGGAGTTGAAGTGGTGAAATGGTGTGGTTGAAGAACCGGAGTTCGATCTGTATAATTGGGGGAGAAGGAAGGGTAACCGGGTCCGGGTTTTAAAAGGTTAGTGGGCCGGAGAAAATAAAAGGGGTAAAGCCCAAATTGATTTAAATATAAGTTTAGTTTTAATTTAAAATAGCGTTCAAACTTGTATAATTCATAACAATTGCATACGGTATCGAAATTGGACAAAACAAGATCTGATGGGATCGTATGGACGGGCACTACCCAATGAAGCTGACTGGGAGTGGATTGGGGCTCGTTTGAATTTATGGCAAAATAAATTGTTTGATTCAAATCAAATAACAGTTTATCGTTCTTTAACGATGAACTACAAATGTGATTAAATCTCACTAACTCTGAATAGTTTATATTTTCATCTTTTATTTTTAGAACTGTTAAATATTGGCTGGTTGACTGTGTGTTGACTGTTTGATTGAACTGCTAGTCAGTTAGTTGAATTTCTATATTGATTCTGTTTAACAGAATATATCATATGGAATTTGAAAGTGATGTTGATTTTATTATGTAACATCTGTGGATGTAGGGAAACAGGTTGGAGGAATCCGACTGGATTCCTCAACTGTTATTTTATTGTTTTTCATATATCTTTATATATGATGTGAATTATAACCTGTTGTTGATTGTGTGTGTATGTACGATATTGGACATCGTGAATTGATGTGTTAAGTACCATAAAATATCGGAATGGGAAAAGGAGATTTTCAAAGTGATATTGAAAACAGAATATTTCTAAATTGGAATATTTATAAATAAGAACTATTTATAAATTGGAATATTTATAAATAGGAAATTTTTAGAAAAGGGAATAATTATAAAATCAAAGGATTTTATAGAAGAGAAAATATTTATAAAATCAACAAAGATTTTATCAATGGGATATTTATAAATAGGGAATATTGTTAAGGGGAATTTTAACTGAAGGGTAATCTTTATAAATGGAATATTTATAAAGAGAATTATTTATTTAGGATAAATAAATAAGATGTTATAAAAGGGACTATTTACTTAGAAAATAAATAGGAGATAATAAGTGAAATATTCATTTGTTAAATAAATAGGATAAGATAATGGATTATTTATTTGTTAAATAAATAGAATAAGAAAAGGACATATTTATTTGCAAAATAAATAGGCTTATTAAAGGAAACATTCAAAATAAATAAATAGGATATTAAACGGGTTATTTATTTAGGAAATGGATAAGTTATGATAAAGGGATATTGTCTTAGAAATTGAATCTGTTAAAAAAGTGACATTAAGCAAAATAAATAGAATAAAGGATTATTTATTTGGAAAATAAATAGAGGAGTTAATCGAATCGAGTTAATCGAATAGAGTTAAACAGTTAGAGTTAATCAGTTAGAGTAAACCAGTTAGAGTTAATCAGTTAGAGTAAACCAGTTAGGTTAATCAAATAGAGTTAAAGAAATAGAGTTAAGCAAAATTAGAAACTGACTAAAGATTAGTAAGTTGAATATTTTTCTGAGTATCGGTCTGATGTTGGTTTCGGCCTTCGGGGTTTATACTTGGGAAGTTGTTCTCTTATTAGTTTACAGTTGGAGTCTGATAGTTGTGGAATGGTAGTGATTGATGATTGATTGATAGTATTTCCATTTGGAAATAATATCGTTGTTTGCATACGTGTTTTCATTTGATAGTTAACTCACCGACTATCAAAGTTTTGACCATTTTAATGTTGTTAATATGGAGAGACCGGTTGGATTATTATCCAAAGAACCACTCTGTATTGGCATAAGCGTTGTGAATCATATATGCCAAAGATAATTGAAGACGGGGTAAAGTCTAGGGCTATTGTATAAGTCTTAGATAACAGTGCCTAAGATGGATGTACTGAATAGTGCCTTCGGTTCATCCTGTTCCTGGATGACTTGTATGGATGAATGTCTGACAGAGTATTTCCAGAAAGGTCACGTACATTGATTTCTTCAACCGTACCAAGAGTGGAAGCGGAGAAGGAAACTTCTTTAGCTAACACGTAATGTACTATTGTCGACGTCAATTAGTGATTTTCGATGGATCTGAGATTGTGGCATTCGAAGTGAATCTGATGTGATGATAAGGCGTAACCTCAAGCCTCATCAACCGGTAAATGACAGAAATCGGGCAGGCAGCATGGCTAAGTCGGTCGCTCCGAAGTAGGGTGTATAATCACCTGATCTGGAGTTTCATTTACTTCTAAAAATCTATTGTTGATGTTGTCCCATTCGGGAAACGGTTGCTGATCCCAACCGTTGGTGATATACATTCGATACACTCAAGCGAAATGAGTGGTCGGTCATGTGTGGCCGGGTTGTAAGATGTTATTGTTGAACCAAGTGTATTCCTTTCTAGAGGTACACTAGCGAAAGGTGGTTCCATACCTTGTCATAGTTGGAAATCCATTACCCAATACATGCTTGCAGTTTTGATTGTATACTATATATGTAGAACGTGAGATGAAAGCGTTTCTGCTAGATGATTATTATATTGTGGTTGATAGACATTATTATAATATCAAAAAGGTTTTTGATATAAAGATAATTTGGATTCTCATAAGGGAAAAACCCGTTCCATTATACGGCGTGGTCTTATGATATATCATTTACTTGCTCGAACTATTTTAAACTGTTTTACTCATACCAGTCCCATGACTGACCCGGAGTTTATTTTGTTTTGTTTTCCCTAAACTCTTGGGTGCCCAATTTTGTACGGGCAGTCAAGTAGTTGGGATTTACAAATACTTGAAGAGCTGGAGCAGGAGGCTTCAGGATCATATAGCTATTGTTTATTTCCACTGTGTTATTAGTGATGTACTTGATAATGATATGTATATTCAAGTAAAACCTTTATTTCAAGGATATGTTATCTATTATATGTATTCGTTCCTCTGTGAGGTTCGTGTTACTCTGATGTTGTGTTCTTCTTCTTCTTCTTCTATTCTAAGTTTCTATCTTATCTATTCTCACCCTCTAATTTCTTTCATTAATCATCCGATATTTTCGAGCCTTGGCTGTTCGATATGTGTTGTATATCGGATAACCAAGGTCGCTAAATTTCCGGGTCATTACAATGTATCATGGTACCCTGAAACTAGGCAGGGTGGGGCATGATTACTGGGTTGATTATAAGCGGTCAAAACGTTGGCGGTTGGTGCGCTAGTGTAGGTTCTGACGGAGTATGGGCGTGCACGTACCCTGAAGTGGAAAAAGCAGGCACTGGGCATCAGTAGTATGCACTGTGCATTTTGAATCGTGTCGGGTTTCCACTAGAAGGACCGATACACCCCATGGTTGGTCCAGCACAGGTATCTACAGTCAAGCGGGGCCGAATGACACAGGATATGAATGCATGCGAGTAGGAGCCGATCATTAAGGGGATCGTTTGTTATGAACACGTGGGGCTGGTTGAACCAATGGTTAAGTAGGTGCAGAGATTATAGTAATGGGTGCGATCACATGTTCAACTTATCTTGTCTTATATTAGGGTATTGTCCTATGTTCTGTTATTACTGTCATGATCCCTTTCCTTGTTTAAGTACTAGTAATCACTGAACTTATCAGACTTATTGTATGACCCGTTTTCTCTCGTCTTCTTTTCTTCTGTTTCTCCCCCTCCCCCCCAGGTCCACAGGGAGGGAATACTCTAGCTTAGTCAGACTCTTTGCAAGCTTCAAGAAAGTAAATGTATGATTGGGACTCTCTCACCTTGGCTATGGCTTTTGGACACTACACTTGGGGATTTATGCAATTTTATTAAGGGTTTATGCTTCTTTATTAAATAATCAAGACAGAAATTATGGTGTAATGTTTTGGAAGTTATTTTGAGACAATTTGATGTAATGCTTTTGTATTGAACTACATATGCAATAAATATTTGAATTTCGCTGCTTAAATTTATCTGTCTTGTAAATTTTTCTGTGTCTTGTACCTATAACCCTCCACCAAAGTTAAGGCATTCCCTTTGTGAGTGACCTTAACAGAGGTGGGGTGTTTCATCTTAGAGAAGGGTGATAAGCAAGAGAATAAATTCTCCACCACCAAACATATATATATATTTAACAGAGATCAGTGCTATGCAGTCATTTACAATGTCATACACACAATCCATAAATGTCCGTTCTGGGTCTGGATGAAACAACAATCCACAATTCCTTCACATACATTTGGGATTCTTGCCGCTTAGCTGATATAAAATCCATCTGCAAAAGGGAGCTACCCATTTGAGACATTTAGCAAGTTGTCCTTACGATATTAAGGGTCCTGGTCTTCAGTACTATCTTCAATTGCTCCATAACGTATTATTACTTGGAATGGTTTCCGGACATACATCCGATCCCGGTCTTCCCCAATAATAAGCCTAATTTTTAAAACATAATTACGAAACACACAGGCTTTCAACCAAATCTCCTTCCATCTTAGATTTTGTTAAATTAAATTTCTTTAAACCCATTCTCAAATTATAACAAAATCCATATTTAACCTTTCTCTTTTACAACACATCCCTTAAGTCAAAGATAATTTAGCCCCAAAGCCTTAATTAATTTTTCGTTTGATAACTCCTTATCAAAACCCAGTTTCCTTTGAATATCCTTTAACCCATATTTCAACCATAGTTTCTAATTAAATCGATTTTCCAACATTCAATTCTTTGATCTTAACTAAAAGATTATACTTGGTTCCCAATTTCTTATTTTTAATTTTCTCAAATCAAAGTTTGATTAAATCCCAATTTACGATATGAATTTCCACAACTCAATCTCATTGGGCTTCAAGAATGATATTGTTGAAGATACGGTTCACGACAAAACCCAAATCAATTGATATTGAACACAACTTACACAGAAATTGTATCTACTTATATTCGATATCAATTCTCATAATCAACGAGTACTATAAGTGAATAACGATATAATAATAATATCTTCCAAATCCCTCAAATAGTATACGTTTACACCAAAGAATTTCATAACAAATATCCGAAAATTATTTCTATCCAACTTATCCCAATCAAATTAGGAAACCCATATCTTACTTAAAAGATTTATCCAACTCTTTGACATTAGATCTGGATAGAAATACAATCAAATTATACTTAATATTAATCTCGATATCCAACTCACACTATAAGCGGAATAACAGTGAACTACTTTTTAAATTCTTCAAATAGTAAGAGTCATCATCTACCGAATTAATATCAAACATCTGAAGATTTATCTCCAACCATATCCAATTATTTAAAATTGAAAAACCCGTTTTAATATTAAATAAATCAATTTAAATTCCATCTAAAATATTTCCAATACTTTTAAACCTTTGAAAACATTCCACAAATCAGTACTTATAGTTCGGGAGATAGTTTACGGGTTAAAACTTCAAAATAGATTGTTTTCGAAGAAAGTGTTGCAATAGCGTTTCAAAAGTGTTACAAAAGCGTTACAAAATAGTTATCTTAACTATTTTGATCAAAATATATCCTAGCCAAAAATTAAACTTTACAATTCAAAACACCTTTTCATAATTTGTAATGATTTTACAATTTTTTTCCATATTTTTAAAAGTAGCAGTTTATAGTTATGGTCAACAATTGTTCTTACATCGACCTTTTCCAAAACGGTTTCAAACATAACTTGAAAATTATAACTCGAATTTAAAATCTGCTTTCACTCATTTGAAAGTTCTTTTTAATGGAAATCAAACATTTTTCATTTTATGGAAATCCGATTTAGATTGAAAAAGTTATAAGCATTTAAAGTTTGCATCTAAAATACGTAAATTGCCGTTATGCGACAAGCTCTATTTTGACCATAATAGCCATTATTCTACGATACTTCAAAATATCTTAGAAAACCATTATATCCTTATATAACCATTTTAAAATCATTTAAATTTATTTTTCAAATTATTTTGATCTAGAATTTTTTTTACTTAATAAATCAAATTCTAATTCATTTCTAATTCAAATAACTTCAAATTAACCATCCCATTCGTTGGATCGGTTAGGAATAACCAGGGAGAGCAAGAAACTTTATTTCCAAACCCAAGCCTAGACACTATACTCTCTGTCATCCTAGAATGTTCCGGTATTTATTTATTCATTTAAAGGACTTTATCAATATATATGAATTCATACATATGGTCTTTCCAAATTATTAACCTTCAAATTCAATATTGATATTGCTTCTAATTACGAAGGAAATTCGTCGATCACTAATGTGATACCATAATTGTTGTGTCATAATGTGTGCAAAACAATATCAACAACCATTTAAACATCCATCGCAACCATCATCAACATAAATAAATAAATCATTACTTTGCACAAGCGTTATAACACTAACGCTTAATAGTGTGTGTGGTCTAAACTATGCATCCATCATCCATCACAACAAACATCAATCATCATTAACCACTAATAATTCATCACTATATTTAAATTAGTCTAACCACTAATTAAATATATAAATTGTGGTTAAAGAGTTCTCACCTAACAGCTTTCCAAATCTTCACGGTAGACGAACCTGGTTGAGCGAACCATCAGACAGTATTTCAGCGCACCGTCTACTTCACCAAAATATATATTATATAATATATACTAATCTTTCTCTCTCTATACATTATAAGAGGAGGAGGAGGATAACGAACTTCGGCAAGGTGGTGGTGGAAAAGAAGAAGACTTATGCCATGGAAACTATGGCCATAAGCTTTAAGAAGAAGATGAAAAGAAGAAAATGGAGTGGAATGGTTAAAAAATGGAGGAAAAGCCTCCTTATATAGAAATGGAGGGTTAAGGAGGTAATGACACATAAGAGGGCAAGTGTAAAACATGCATGAAAGGAGCCATGCAAAAATACAAGTGTCCTTACACTTGTCTTAAAGAGGGAAAGTGATCTTTTGGTAGCACTTCCTTTAAAATGCTATGAAAACTAAAGACAACACTTAGTTCTAATGCTACTAATTCATGTTATAGTTTGACAAATCCGATCGAACGACAAATAGTATCATTAAATCAAAATTTATTAATAATCATTCTCATTTATACTTCAAATAAAATCTATCATTTAACTTATACTTGAAATAAAATCTGTCATTTAACTTATCAAAATTATTAAATATTCTTAACTATATATATTTATGTCAAACTCAAATTTAAATTCAAATTGAGTAATAAAAATTCCAATTTTAAATTGGTTAAAAATTCCAGATCGTTACATTCTCTCACTTTATTACAGTTTGCATGGGAACTTAATTCTCATTTGAATAAACCGATGTTTTCCATTTAACTTAATCGTCTCTTAAATCAATATTTATGTGGAACCTTTTTACTTCCTTTCCACATGAATCAAACATGTTTTAAATTTTCCCCTTAATCCTTTTTCACCAAAAAGTAAAAACTAGAGAGACAACTTCTAACATTAATTTTCTCAGTTCACATACACTGTCGTATAACCATTTTAATGTTAACCCATTTCCATTTTTTCACTTCCTAATTTGTTACTTGAGACTTCCTATAATTATCGCTTAAGTTTATAGTTTCCTCACATACCGAGATAACCTCCCAAAGCTCCACCTAGTGCTCAAGCACACTACTGGAATAATCCTACTAACCATTTTAAATATTCAAAAACGTTATTTTCTAAAAAATACCTTTCTCAAAAGTCAAATATTTAGGGAAACAAGAATTTATTACTTCTATTCAATATTGTATAATTTATCTTAAATCTATCCAACATACATGTGTAATTCATTTATTCATACCTTATTATTTTGGAAAACAAATATTTATACTTTCAAAAAAAATCTTGCCAAAATAATAACTTTCCAAAAACTTTAAACTTTTAAAATTGAAACTTGAATACATTTTAGAAATCCTTTCCTATACCTGTTTCTATTTCAAGTACTTCTAAAATTTTTAACTGTGGGACTATTTATAAGGTGCTCTCTAGACTCATACTTTTCTAAATTTCTTTCACGAAATAAATTTACTTCTTTACTAATCCTCAAGTAAAATTTCCAAACTACGAGTGGCGTCCAACTCTTGTACTGCCCATGCACACCATATATATATATATATATATATATATATATATATATCAACAATCCGTCCATTTTCCAAATACAAAGCCTTATTACCCACCCACAACTTGGACCAACCGTCCACTTCCAAGTACTAACACATGAACATTCCCGTTACTTATCAAATCTAACGTACACCCTATACCATGGTTAAGCCAAAACATGCTCCTTTAGGACCCTTCACAATCCTAATATTGGTGTACGAACTCATTACTCAATACTTTACCTGCGCTGTTTTCTCAAAAGTGGGTCTCTCTCATAGATCTCTCTATATATAATATTTATATATTTAAAATACAAATACGCCACTCACGAACTATATATAGGAATCCTAAACCTAAGTGTTGATACTTGATGTAACAACCCAAATTTTGACACATTGATTTTTTCTTGAAAAATGCAAATCTATCAAAGCTTGAGTTGGCTTGCCTGGTATCCTGCAAGAAAGATAGAGATAATAAATATATTAGATCTCGATAAAACATCTCATAGTGGAATGGATAAAATATAATAATCAAATATAACCTTACTGAAATATTGACATTGGCTACCAAGTGTCCAAAGGCTACCAAATCTCTAGCATAAATCTTACATGCGAGTATGTTATAAGGAGGGGTCAGAACACTAGTGGAAGGACAAATTATACATTCTGAAGTAACCCTAAATATACCGTTCAATTGCATTTTCTTAATTATTAGGTTACTCAGGTTAACAACACTTTAGGCTTCGCACACATGACGCGCCCATCTAGTCCCTAGTAGATTAAGCCTAATATAAAACATATGTAGCTATGCCCAACATCTCAAGGTACCCACAATAGTACCCTCCTCGTACGGTCTCCACCATCATGCCATGGAAAAATGCATAACCTCCATCCTACGCCGAACTACGTATGGAAATCTCCATCGTTATGCCATATAATCGCATAGAACCACCATCATTATGCCAAGTAAGCACATGAATCCTCGTACTAAACTTCTCGGTCGAGCTAGGTCTTGACACGAAACAATGCCTTAATGTCTACAATACATCACCAAGTATGTGTATCTAGAACCTCGCACGAACGCAATGCCTACTATAACCCGAGTTCCATAATAGGGCTGCATCCAATGCATGAAACTCGAATGAGAGATTTTGATATCAGTAATGTACAACTTCGTCAGGACTACATTATAGATATCCACATATGATCTGCCTCTTTCCACGGTGGCTATGCCCCCGACCCACCCTCAACTAATGAAAAACTACATCAAAAGCTAATGACATACCCCTATCAACCAATCTAAAAACCAATTTGGCGCTTCCCTTAACCAACGTCCCGATAGTGAAAAATCGTTGGTCTGTTGGTTTAGCTCTTAGTCTTTCCGTATCCCACTGACCGCGGATGAAGGTATCCGACATTACTATCATTAATTTTGTCATGACTTACTCCTCCTAGAATGAGGCAAACCACCAAATCACCCAAGATCATCTTCCATGGCCTTCTGACTACCACACTATAATTGCAGTCAAGGTACACTTAAATGGTTCAACAGACCTGCCTCCGAGCGACGACTTCATTCGGTTGTTCCTTAGAGGGCTACCTCAGAGTACCCTACCACGTCCCGTATAATTCTCATGCTTCCTCCCAGTCCCATAGAATAATCAGTTTGATATGCTCCTCTCGACTCTCCAAACACTGCGATGATCTACCATGTTGGGTTCTTCATCTCCATACGTACAGAATGGTCCAAGCACATCACACCATCGCCTAATTAGATCCAATGTCTAATCTTTTAATCGCACGCTTTCTTTAACTTATCACGTTGCGAATTAACTTGATTATTTACACATTCATTTTCCGTTCAAGTTACCGGTTTATTAGCTTTTATTCGGTCGTTTTCTTTTCCCCAATGAGCCTCACACTTCATGAACGGATCATATCTATGAGCCACTTATTTTCCCAAATCATCCCCATGTAGCCGGAATAGACTTCCATTTATTATTATTATATTCATTAAACTTAATCCTTCCAATTATATGTTTACTAATAATAAGCCTACTTTATCCTTTCTCATTTAATTATAACCACATGTTATATCGTTACCACAACCATTAATGTGAGTTTTCTTATTAACTTAGTTCTCTTAACTAAGGTTTATTAATAAATTCTCTTTTCATTATTAAATATAACCTATGTTATAATTCCACTTGTCCCTAGGACAAGCCTACCTATTATATTTCATTCCCATTCATATAATTAGTTACAATAGGTTATATTCTCCCTTCATCACATTTTCCCTTGGTTCCTTGTTATCCATGTGAACCTTTACTGTTGTAACCTTTCTTTACTTACTGTCTTAATTATTACAGGAAATATCTCACATGCTTCATTAAATTGGTTGGTGGAAATGTTTAAAAATATATTTCCATAATATACATCAATTAAGATCCATAGTTGCAAGCAATTTCTCTTTATTACATATTGTATATATTTTTGATTAGTGTGCAGTATGGCAAAAACCCCTATTTCACACTAATCCCTGTCACCTTTTCTTTTTTTCTTGCAACTATGTCCTCTGCTAAAATGGTAATTATGGAAATGTATCCCTTTACCAACCCAACCAACTTAGTCCGCTACATTTTATCTTTTTCTGAGTTACAAATTATTTCTTGTTTTCTTACGTAATTCCTAATAACAATTTAATTACGGTAAATTTTTGTACACAATTAAGGTTACTATTTCGTGTTCCATTTCTTTCCACCTTTTACTGTATTTTTCACAACCCAATCTTTTAATTACATTCTAAATACTATCTTTTGGGAACAAACACAAAATCATCGTCAAATTTACAATCTTTTTATTACGGTAATTTCTTAAGCCAAAACAGAAAGATATAGGAATGAATTCACATAACAATAACATTCTTAATGCTTTTTGTGAATGAATTACACAATAATCCAAACAATTCAATTTATATATTTTGTTAAGAATGACGGGGAGTTAAACGATAAATATACTATTGCCAAAGGGAATAATTTTAATCCACTCATCCGTTAGCTTTACAATTCCAGAATCTGATTCAGGATTATTAACCATGGTTTCTCCCTAATTTGATTTAATACTATAATTACCACAGATTTATAATTCATAACCCAAAAGAAAACAAAAGAATTGAATTGGAATCAAATCCATGGAACTTACCTCGTACAAAAAGGAATTCAAAGCGCCTACAATTCTAAGCTATGGATTTCATTCTCCAATTCTATTTATGAAGGCCTAAACTAATATAATTTAATTCAGAAAAGGTTTGGAGAAGAAATGAAATGGTAGGGCCTTTGCATCTACTTATACAATAATGATTTTTACGGTTAGCCCTCGATGTTTATTTATAGTCGCCCAAAAGAACATGGTCCTTTAGATTTGTGGAAAGCAGATCAGAACCATAGCCTACAATAAAACAGCGACACTTAACCCTAATCATTTACGCCGCCATACCCGCTTTGGGTTGGCTTATCATCGCCTGGGTCAACACCGGGTTGACCCAAACACCCCTTGGGTTTACACTAGGTCGACCCAAGCGCTATTATAGGTCGACCCAAGCGCTATTATGGGTCGACCCATACATGTTTAGAATAAACGTGTACAAATCATTTAATATGGTAGTTATTTCTTGTCGGATTATCTTCTTAAGGTTATAATTTTAACATTATAAAATAATTTCTTTCCTTTCTCTTTAGCCTTATCCCTTTCAAATTTCAAACGCGAAATTAATGAGCGTATATAATTTCTTCTGTCTTAACTTTCTACGTGTTTATTACCTTTTTAATTCAATAAATGTTGATCTTTAATGTTTATTTCCATTGTATTACATGCCATTTTTAATGCCCATTAATTCCATTTTAATTGCGCACCATTAATATATTAACGTGCACATATCTATTCCAAATTGAAAAGCTACTTAATTAACATTATTCCAAACTTCCTTTTATTGCATACTTCGTACCACTTATAACATGCGTTTATTTTGTGTGTTTCTTCCGCGTTTTAATGTCAATTTTTTTCCTCTTTCTGACTGTCCATTTATTTCAATGTCAAACGACCAATTTTTTGGGAATTTATGTACATACGTAATTTAAAAATATAAAGTATATTACATACAAATATTTTCTGGTGCTAAACTTGGTACGTGTATAAATTTGTCGTATGAACTCCATTCGGAACAAATTATACATGTAAATTTATCAGAAAATGCAACAAAGGCAATGGTACATGTTCCGAAGCCCAATTCTGATAATTCCAAAAATATCTGTTTTTCCTTCATCATTTTATGTAATTATGTAATTTAATTAATATTAATATTATAAAATGTGGGGTGTTACACCATCTATTCCAATTCAATGATTTATGCATCGATTTATCTAATTTCAAAACAGACATTTGGAATTAGATAAAATTCCAAGCTATCCCGAATTCGATCCATCTACTTCTTATGCGTAATATTTTCCAATGCAAATCCAATAAAACTTGTTACGTCCCAATCTGACATCATATGAAAGTGATACAATATTTACAAGTTTGTACATGATTAAAGCATTATTAGAAAATTTTAAATATTTCATTAATACCTAAACACCCTAATTATTCTTCCCCATTCAATATTCATAGTTTCCCTCCTCTGTACAAAAACCCACTTCATGCACCACTTCTCTCCTTTACAACTCTTCCATCTCTCCTCGAAAAAAACTACTGACATCGTCAATGGTCTTCTCTACTTCCTGAAAAGGGTACTAGAGTAGGATCGAGTAATATAGAATAAAATGAATTAGCAGAAGTGTTGATAATGTGATATAATTTACTTGATATAGTTATGCAAGTAAATATAGTAACTAAATAAACTAACATCACAGATAAGCATAATAAATGCAATCAATAAAATAAATGATACCAGAAATTTTTATGTTGGTTCGGAGCACCGTCTTGCGTCTAGTCCCAGATTCCTTTTGGCATTTCACTAGCAACACCCTCAGTTCACTTGGAGGAATAGGTTAACAACACACCCGAGTATCCAAACGGGATTTCACGCCCGAAAAACCGAACAGGGCTTCAACAATACAAAAATAGCTTTGACTTTTATATGTATTCTAAGTAACAAGAATTGGTTACGATTTAGTACACCCTTCCTATAATCTTATCATCAAATAATTGATGTGTTTGTAAAGATCTGAAGGAACTAGATTCCTTTTGAATCAAGAAATATGTAAATAGAATTAAAGATTCAAAGCAATAAGAATGATTTTAAATGATTTAGAATGCATAGAATATCAAGAGAGTTTAATCAGAATTTAAGACAACAAGCTGTGATTTCGGTGAATTGAAAAGTGATGTTGTAGTGTATAAACAGTAATCGAAGAGTAGTAATTATTCATGAAAAGTTTCAATGAAAAGAAGCAACTACTTCTATTGAAATCGGATTGAAAACTCTTGGTGAAATAAAGTGTCTCTTTGTTGGAAATAGCCATTGGAAATAATCGGTCGACTGGTCAAAAATCACTAGTCAACTGGTTGAAAACGTATATATAAATATATACACAAGTGGCCAAAGTTGTACACTTTTGTGCTTATTAGTCGACTTGTAGAAATCAAACCAGTCGACTAGTTAGTGCATAAATTCAAAACTTTAGCACTTGGGTGCCAATATCATATATATTATTTTGTATATTGTTTTGTGTTTTTGTGTTGTGATATTTGAGGATAGATTTTAACAATATAACACATCTAATATCACAATTAAGTAGTCAAACTAAATCATTTTCCTTTGATCTTCATTTTCTTCTTTGTCATGAATCAAAAACTTATGAATCAACATTCTCCCCCTTTTTTGATTGATGACAACCTCTTGCAGTCTGTTGTAGATATTATTGAAATGTACATACCCCCCCCTGAATATATGCTGTATATTATTTCTCCCCCTGATTATTTGACTATAACTTTCCTACAACAATTTGTTAGTGTACTTGCCTCTCCTCCTTTGTCATCGATAAAAAAGATCGAATAACATGATAAATAACGCACATAAGAGTTCATAAGTAGATACTACTAAATGTTCATAAGCCAAAATACTAAATTGTGTTCAAAAAGAAAGTGAGACTATTTATTATAAGTCTCCTAATAGTTCATAAAAATATAGAAATACTTACTACCGTTACACTATATCAAATAGTGTTGGAACTAGTGCTCTCGGAAGTGGACCAAGTGAATGATGGTGCAGGCCTCTTTCCTGGATCTTGAGCTTGAGTAGATGTGGAAGCAGAGCACGAAATAACATCCCAAATATTTCCAAGAAAAGAATTAATTTTGTCTAATTTCTTATCCACCTTCTTGTCTATCCATTTGAGGCGAGTTTCAAGTAAAAGTTGATTTCTAACAACCACATGAATAGCCTCGCATTTAATTGAGATGAGGTAATAAGAAGAACATTTTCCGACTCGGTTGAATTGGTGTAGTGTATGATTTGCCTCTTTCTCTTTGGTTTCATTCTGCATAGCTCATGATACTTAGATTAGGTGGAGGTATCTTCATATTTCAAATTCTCACTGTCTAAAACTTTACATTTATCTTTTTTTGAAGCATGTTCGTGTATTTCAACATTAGCAAGTAATCACATAATATATTCTTCGTAGTAAACATGTGACATAGTTCCTTGATTAAATGCCAATAGCTCATCCATAATTAATTTAGCCCAATTGATCTGTACGCCATTGTAGACTGCATACAAAGCTCGAAATGTTTTTGTGTAGACTAGATCAAACATGCCGGTTCTCGATAAAATTGTGCGTGTTAAAGCATGATGGAGTAATCTAGCACTTGAGTGTAAGCCTTTAGTTTTCATGCCATCTGAATCATCGTCTATAAAGTAGTGAATCACTTCATTGTGAACATGAATTTCACAATTTAAATCTTCAAGCGGTATGCCATCGTTTGGTGAATTCCAAATATGGCCCATTCAATCTATAGAAAAGAACGCCAGTTTTCCATAACCCAAACTCTAATCGTAATTTTCGGGATTTGTAAGTGATTGATGATCCAATTTTTTTTAGAAAGGTGGGCAACTTTACATTCAATTGATTTACAATGTAAACATCACTAAAAAAATACAACATATCCACATCTAGTCAACAAAAACTCAAAGTACAACAAAATCACCAAAATTAGATAGCAAAACTCAACAAAATAATTCCTATACAACAACTACCTACATCTAAGACATACAAGCACTGCAATAAAACATCAATTCCTCCACTGCCATTCATTGATCATCCAAAACAGTAGCTTAACACCAGAAAATATCATGTACAACCTAAAGAAATATCCTTCTAAATCCTCCTATGAATTAAAGAGTAAAGTTCATTAGCATTCATAATACCAATGCCAAAAACCCTATTGTTCCTCTCACTCCGGATATCATAAAGAAAATCGCTTCAGAATCTTTAATGACAACTTAGTTTTAGCTGTTTTCCAATGTGTAGCTTTGAAAAGGTTGAACCACTGAGTCTTAATAAAATTTGATGGCCCATGAAAACCTCTATTACCTAGTATTCTATACCAAATTTGATGCACAAAAGAACATTCAAAAAAAAAATGTGTATTTGTTCCAGCTTCATCTTTGCAAAGGACACAAATTTTTTTAGGAATAAGACCAATAGGGTGATGCTTCTCTTTTATGTTTAAAGCATTAGCCATTACTTTCAACAAAAAGAAGTTTCCTTTGCAGAACTGGACATGTTCCAAAAAATTTGAGTGCCATGGAAAAACTTGTTGTTCACTCAGCATCAAATTATATACATGTTTAACTGAATTTTCTTTCCCCATCCAACTAATGTGCTCATCACCCCTGAGATGAAAGTTTATTAACAAGTCATTCTAAAGTTTCCTCAAAACAACTGAACTAGTATATGGCAGTACTAGGTTACCACCATGTAAATAGTCTTCAACAAGTGCCTTATCAAGAATCCACGAGATTACTCTCAAGTTGTGGTCCACTATATCACTTAGAATCAATCTTGTCTTTGCCCAAGGTGAATGCCAAAATGAAAGCTTCTTCATAACAATAAAGTTACATTGAATATAAGGAAGAAAGGATCTCCTAAGATTTAAAATATTCCTCTAGCTCTAACTGCAATTTTGAGGAACTTGCATTGTCAAAATATAAAAGCTTATTGATAGACGAAGAAATTGCTGCCTTATTCCAAAGATGAATGTTAATAATGTCAAACCTCCCAGTTTCTTAGCATCAGATAGCTTATGATATGAAACTGGAATCATTTTCTTAGAGAAACGATCACCATGCCATAAAAATTTATTGAGGGCACTAGTTACCATATGCTTAACTGGTAAAATATAGTGCCTAGCCCAGTAAGTAGCCATGGAAATTGTAATATTTTGAACTATGGTTAACCTACTCGCTTGAGATATCTTACAACATGGCCATTGCCACAGCTTTGCAATAATCTTCTCAAAGAAAGGTAGACATTTCTCTTTAATAATTCTTGAAAAAATTAGGGGCAAACCAAAATAGAAGGCAGTAGAAGGTAACTCCATCAGACTAGAACTAGGAATAATTTCATTTCTCTTACCACTTGGCAGTCCAGCTATCATAATTTGGGATTTGTTGACATTAATATGAAGTCCATACATAGTATAAAAGTAGTGAAAAACCTCCAAAATGCATTGAATGTTATGATGAGCTAGTTTAGTAAATATTATCAAGTCATCCGCAAATAACAAATGTGTTATCAAGGGTGACTTACATTTTGGATGTAAATCCTAATTCTTCCTCACCACTTGATCTACAATAGGAGAATTCAAAAGCTTTATAACAATAATGAAAATATAGGAAGATATTGGATCACCTTGTCTAACTCCTTAAGTTCCTTTGAAGTAACCATGCAATCTACCAATTCTAGATATTGAGTAAAATGGTGATGATATGCAAGTATAGACCCAATCTAGAGATGGATTCGGGAAATTCGTTCTAGACATAACAACCAGTATAGAATTACAAGGTAAATAGTCAAATACCTTTCTAATATCCAACTTTAACATACAACGTGGGGAAATGTTACTCCTATTATATCCATGAAGCAATTCTTGCGTTATCAGAATGTTATCACTTGTAGATCTACCACTAATGAAAGATGATTGATTAGGAGAAATGATTGAAGGAAGAACTAACTAAAATCTATTAGAAAGTATCTTAGAAATCACCTTGTAAACAATGTTGCAACATGATATAGGTCTGAGTTTAGAAACGAGGGTAAGGTTATCTACCTTGGGTACCAGTACTGTAGTTGCTGCAGGTAAACTAGTTGGTAATACATTGTGCAAGAAGAATAACTGAATAACATTAGTAACATCATCACTAATAGTAGACCAACATTTATGCATGAAGAAAGAGTTGTATCCATCTGGACATCCACAACTTGAAGCATCCAGACTAAAATAACACTTACGAGATAATGTGACTATTGTTCTGAAAGAGATGGAAGGTCATTATTAAAGAGAGGCTGAATTTATAGAGTAAGAGGATTTGGAGAAGCTAATACATTTGAAAAATAGTTGACAAATGCTTTATTAATTCCATTCATAGAAGAATGAATATGATCATTCATGTCCCTGATCATATAAATAGGATCTCTAGCCTTCCTTTCTTTTAAAGATTTGTGAAAAAAATTGTGTTTCTATTAGCTTCAACCTCTCTTGTAAAGCAAGAATTCTGTCTTAATGCTTGTAATTCATTGTCCATAAGGTTCTTTAACTTGTTATTCAACTCTAGTTCAGCTTTTTGTTGATAATTATCATATGGGTTCCTTTGTATTTCCTCCTGCACTTTATTAAGCTCTACCCTAATGATTGAAGATTGCGTTGTCCCCTTTCCAAATCTAAAGGCGGACCAAGCCCTGAGATGAATCTTAAGTAACCTCAATTTACATAAAGGTTAAGCATATATCACCTTTGTATTGAGAAGACCGAGTCTATATTAAAATGGTAGAAAAATTCGCATGATTAATCCAAAAATTAAAAAATAAATAAATGAGTATTTACCCTTGCCAATAGCATCATCACTTCCCCAATACAAAGATCAAACGGCTATGATCAGATAATGAAGGAGGTAGAATTTGATAATAAGATTTAGGCTAGAGATCATAGGTATTTAAATTAATGAAAATATGACCAAGTTTACATAGCGTAGGAGAGCAAGATTTACTGCAATTTGGCGAAGTATAAGAGAGGCCAAAACTGCTAGCAGGAATGAGATTAGCTTTTATAATGGCTTGATTAAAAGGAGAAATAACCCTATACTTATCTTTTTATTTGTCCTCGAATAAACTGAAAAACTAAGCTAAATCCATTTTCATAGGGAGCACGATTGCATTGAGCATATAGAACAAGCCGTTAAACCCCTGGGTGCCCCCAGTAGGACGAGTGTTATCTCGTGAGGGTGATGAAAGTAGAGATTGAAAGTTTTTTGGCTTGTAGTGGATGGTGACGGTAGTTTGTGGCAGTTTGGATGGGTGTTGAACATGGTTGTCCTAGCATATGAAACAGGAGTGATTTATCTGGTTAGGAGTAGTGGAAGTAAGGTTAAAGAATACTCGGCAGACGAGGTGGGGAAGATGGAAAAGTGGGATTGGTTTATAAAGGATTGTTGTGAATTGTGAAGAGAATAAGGCAGAGAAGGAAAGAAAATTATAGAGGGACGACAAGAAAAAATGAAAGCAATAATTTTTGTTTTATTTATAAAAAAAATGTAAAAAGGAAAGAAATTTATAGAAAATCAGAAAGAAATAAATGAAAGAAGAAGGAAAGAAATGAAGAGTTGAAAAACAATAATTTCAATTAATTACGGGAAAGAAAGAAAGGAAGGCAGTCAAGGAATGTAAGGCACAAAAGGGAAAGAAAAATTAAAAAGGGAGGAAAAAGAAAGCAATATTTTTTTTTAATTATTTGTAAGAAAAAAGAGGAAAGAAATGTAGAGAAAATTTGGAAAGAAATAAAAAAAAAAAGGGAAGAAATAAATGAAAAAAGGGAGCAAAAGACAAGATTTTTTTTTCTTTTTTAGGAAGGTTGAAAAGAAAATAAAACTAAACAAAATATTAACAACCTCACAAAACACAAAATCAACACAAAAGCAAAAGTGCACAAACAAAAACAAGAACACATAAAAAATTAACAAGAAAAATGGGCAAACACAAGAACTTATGAACAATTTTTTAAAAAAATGAACAACACTAAAAAAAAATTAATTCGAAGAATAAAATTAACATAAAATTCCTTCCCCGGTAATGGCACCAAAAACTTGTTTGCAAACGGTGTTTCTATGGGATTAGAAAACCATTGACAAAATATCATAATAATAACCGCAAGTGCACGACGTACAATCGTAGTACATAGCGAATATTCGTCGATCCGCAGGGAAAGAATTTATTGTAATCTTACTCAATCAAATTAAACCGAAAGCGAGTGAAATTGTTAACAAAAAACTAAAATAAAACTAACAATGCAAAATGAATACAAATATGAGACTAAGGGACAATTTAGGAGTAGATTCACTGTCAAAATCAATCTAATTAACCTAAAAAATGGTTCTAACTCTCTTTAATGACTAGCACATTAAGTGTTGTATTCATACAAGCATGATTTATATGCTAGAAAATTCAAGCTACATAAATCGTCAATTTTCAATACAAACTTAAAGCCCTAATTTCACATAGAAAATAATAGTTCTAATAAAAATGAAACCTTATGAGTATGTTATGTATGTTAATATTCACTAACTACATAGAACATCAAGGATTCTTTCACTTTTAATGTCACTACTTTTTCTAAAACGAATTAGATTGTGATAAAGTATGATTCTATTAATGATATGAGTATAACACATTTGGGAATAATCAACCAACATATGCTATCAATTTTCACCATATAAAAGCTTTACTTTATCTATATCCAATTTTAGACTAAGCTCAAATAAGAGAGTTAGAAACATGAAATTCTTATGTTAATTATTCGTTAATCATGAGAGCTTCACTACAACTAAATTGAAGGGGTTTAACTACTCATAATGGATTCAATGATAACATAAATAGATTTCATTATAAAAGAGAACCAAAAAAAGAAAATAAAGATAAAAATCTATTCTACTTGCATAAAGATAAATCTACACTAATGACATGAAAGCAAATGGACAACAAAAGAAAAGAGCACTATATTAAAATTACACTAAAAAAATTACATAAAGGAAATGGCTAAGTAGCCATGAAAATAAAAAGAAAGAGAAAATTAATCTCTTAAACTACACTAAAAGATAATGGAGAAAAGAGAGAGAGAGAAGCCTACATAAACATAAGGGGATATTTATACATGTAATAAAACCCTAACCCTAATCCACTTTAGCGTGCTACCAAGAATGCCCTTTAGGAAGTGTGGCCACTAATTAATCATCATGCTTTAATTACTCCATCATCAAATTTGCCTGAAGCTTTGTCATCCACTAATTTATTCATTAGCTTTTAAGTGTAGCAAGTGGGGTCCTCCATGATTATGTATGAGAATTATTTCTTCATTCCTTTGTATGCATATAAATCTTCATGAAGCCCTCTTCCATATGCACCAATACAAAAACAATGAGAAATATCCAAGTACAAAAATTCTCAAAATAACATAAGAACAAAAAATGACCATTTTTCCTTTGTATGATGATGAATGTATGATATTTTGAAATCAATTGCATTATGGTTTAATCACGATAAAATACACACATATGTCATTTATTTAAACTAAAATAAGAATAAATGTGTGAATAAATATGCATATTTACGTGCACGTAAAATATCATTGATGGATAGATAACATCCACAAAATTTCTACAAACATGAGTACATACGTGTGAAGTCTCCACGTATTACCCATGGGACATTAGCAGGATTGGGATTTTGAATATGATCAAGGAAAGGATGTCATAAATATATGGAGTTTTGACCATAAATAAATTTCAAGAGAAATTTTGATTTAGTTGGATTATGGAAACAGGAATAATGAATGAATTGATCTATTGCTGAAATTATATCAAGCCTTAAAAAATTTGGATTCCGTAACATTAGCAGACTACCAATGCTAGCTTCAGCTAGGTTATGGTCAAAGTGCCAATTTGCAGTAATATACGAAACAACCTTCAAGGTTGTACTAAAGCTAAGATTGGTTCCAAATATACACATAAGATGAATATTGTTATCCCTAATCAATGCTTTAGTTTCTCCTAGTTTCAATTGCATATTAGCACCTCTTATATTCCAGAATGCTATGTTACTCATCGTTTAAAATGAAGTGGGTCAAAAAGGGTGGATGGATTTTGCCTTGTGTGTCTTGATGAGGATTGTGAGTTCCTTCTGTTGCTAACAGGAAAAACTTCATAATTCAAGTACTCTTTTCCCTCATTCATATCATCAGAATCAACATGTTTCATCATGATGGAATTTTTTCTTACTACTCTTGGCAGGTTTAGCAATTGATGTAGAGGCAGAGTTTAAAGATGGTGGAGGAAGAATAACATGGAGAGGAGGAGATAAGTATGGATAAGTTGAAGATGATAAATGGCTAGAAGAGTTCATCAAATTGCTTAAAGAAGAAGGGGCTTGAAAACCGAATGATAATGCAGAAGACATAGTAATAAGAGAAGAATGGATGATGTAAGAGATGTATTTGTAGAGGAACACATCATATTATCAACATCTGAAGATCAGGAAGCATGAATGCTGAATGAAGATGCACAAGACATTGAATTATGAGATGAAATTGAAGACGAAAGAAAAGAGCTGGTAGAAGAAGCAGTGGAAATATCACAATGAGAATCATCATGACAAGGTAGATCGACAGGAATAGAGAAGGAATTCTGTATATGAAGCTTTTCACCTATTACATCACCTTCAAGATCAAAATTTTCCCAATATGTGTATCATTTTTATCATTTCCAGTGAATATTGTTCACTATTGTTAACCTCTTTTAATATATCAGTACCATCATTTACTTCAGTTACTTGACCATCTTTACCATTTATTCTTGCATCATCACCAGTACTAGTTACTTTATTAACTTCAGCCATCTTATTACCATCAGAACTAGCATTACCACCTTCATTTACAACATCTACTTTACCCTGAACATTTCCATCCCCTTTCTTTCTCCAAACTTTCTTTTTCTTTGAGAAAACATTAGTCCAACTCCTATGATTTTCATTGAAATTACCATTCTTACTATACTTTTTAACATTGCCTTTATTATTAACTTGCATCTCCTCATAACAATCATCATTTTTCATCGTTGTGTTTACTTTTGACCTAGCCCTTATATCAAATTTGGAAGTTTCATGGATATTTTTTTTTACAAAAAGTACAAATACTAGGCTTCCAGCCATAAGATAATTTCACAGGTGGGCAATTATCTCCTAAACTAGCAACATCAATTAATTCAGGAATTTCAAAATGAGGGGATACTTCAATAAGAGCTTTAGCATACTTAAACCTTCGCATTTTTCAGTACTTCCATGAAATCAGTTCAATTTTCCTACATGACATGCCAATCAGTTTATACCATCGAAAGAATCAGTGGAATTCTACCGAAATTAGTCCAGATAGGTAATCTTTTAATTTGTGCTTGCTAACTACCTATTGTTGGATCCCACCTTGTAATTATGAACATTCTTCCCCTTATAAAAAGAGGGTCTGACTGAAGAATTTTATCGTTATCCACATGTTTAGAAATGCTAAAATAGAAATTGACACCATCCAATTTAACATTCACCTCACTATTTAACTTCCAATAATTATTCAATAAATTTACACTATAATGTAGGATAAAATTCCATCCAAGAAGAAGCCAACTGAGTGAACTCCAATATTTCACACCTTCATTCCTGACCAGATATGGAGGTTCCTTTGGTGCTCCATCAATTGCAATATCAAAATGATGCGGCTTAAACACACCTGGATTCCAAGGAAGATTATTTAAAAGAGAGATAAAATCGGATTTAGAAGAGAGTGGATTGATATTTAAGGTGTTTGACGAATCGAGGGGAGTGTTCAACGAAATGAAAGTAGCTTTACCATTAGTAGAATTCATATTTAGAGGATTAACATTGGAATTAAATGAATTAGAAATAATGCCATTATCAATATTCGGATTAACATTGACGTTCTGAGCATCAGAATGATTTGAAATTAAAGAAATATCATAAGATGGAATGCAATAGGAGGTGGACCCGGAGGTACAGGAGGTTTAGGGACGATGCGTGAATGGAAGAAGAAGGAAGAGGAGGAAAAGAAGCAGATGCGAAAACGAAAGAAGATGAGGAAAAGGATGGGGAAGAAGATGAGGTCGCCATTAGCATGGGAAAGTCATTCGAATCAACATAATTTCAAAATTGATCCAAATTTAGATTAGAAAGAAATAATTTAACCCTTACTTGATTTATTTTCAGTATTTTTTTCTCATAATCTAGTAGAGATTCTAATCTACTTCGTTGAGCCAAACCTTGCAAACGTAGGAGTTGAAGTAGGGAATTTTGACGAACGCACCTTTGATGAACCTTGTTTTCCCCATTTTGTCCCATCTTTCAATAGTTGTTTCATGATGAAGCCACTTTGGTATGTATGAATCAATTGGCTTTGAGTTGAGGAAGATCATCTTTTTGTTTTCCTTGTTGGAGGAGCCATTGTTGTTTGATTTTTGGGATAAAATTGAATTTTTTGTTATGGGAGATACAGGGTTTTTTGTTTGAAGGGATGGACTTTTGAAATAAGGGAGAATAAGGTAAGTGGAGAGGGGTTTAATGCCCATATCCAAATAAATATTTGGCACTTAGGAATTACCAGTCGACTGATATATTTGTCACCAGTAGACATGTGACTGTGTCCTGGTTTTTCCTGGGCATTAATATATATATATATATATATATTAATCTATTTGCATTGTTATATAAATATATATATATGAGTTGTATATTAACTAAAGTTTATTATTTATATCGTTTCAACATGCTATATAAATGAGATTGAAGAAAATATATATTTATTTATTCATGAATGAAATTTCAAAACAACAAAAATAAACACTATTCTCCTTGCATTATAACCAATGCAATGTCATTATGAAAAACAAAAACAAAAACAAATAAACAACAGGAAACTGATAATGTTATTTAGTCCGAGTCGGAAGACATAGATTTCTTCTTTGGAGTTTCCATTTCAGACTCCTCGTTTACCCCATAATTTCTATCCTAAGAATTTGGGCTATACTAAGGACGAGTTGGAGTGTTTTTCCATGGGATCCAAGAAGAGGTATGATGTTCCGAAGTGGTAGATTATGGGTAATGGATAATGTCGTGGTTCAAGTACCATTTGTTTTCCGCATACTCGTATGGCTATTTGCTCTAAAAATCTTAATCATCTTGCCGCCACCTTTTGCTCGAAGTAAAGTTCCTGTTGTAAATCAAGTTGTTGTTGCCGATAATAATGTATTTCATCAATCTTATATTTCATAGAAGGAGACATGGATAAATTATGCTTATATTTCTTCGAATCAGGCGTATAACCGGTATGATACCATCTTGTCCCCAGTTGTTTATCCGGATTCGAAGAAACAATTTGAATGGATTTGGAAGATTGTTTCTGATTTGATTTGTTTCGAGAGGTGTTTAAAGAGGATGATTTGTTAGTATTTGACTTAACTTGTTGTCTTTGAAATTGTGATAGACAATAACGTGAAATTTATGTTTGAAATAAGAGAGTTAAGTATTTTTTTGTAGCTGAAATTCCTTAATATTAGCAGTAGAAAATGATTGGAAGGTAGGAGGTCTCAATTGTTAGTCATAGGTATTAATAGTTAGTTAGTTAGAAATTTAAAAATAGTTGTTACAGTAGATGAAGTATATTATGTATACATATTCTAAGTTAGACAAGAAACACTCATAGCCCATTGGCAAGTCTATTCAGTTACTAGTGAAAGCACCAAGGTTCGAGACTCGGTTGATGCACATTTTTTTTCTAAAAAACTTATTTTTTACTTAGAACTCATAAATATTTTTTAAATCTTTATGCGGAATAATTCTAAGTTCTGTTCTAAGTTTAATAAACGTGTTTTCGAGTAATGGTTTAGTAAAAATATCGGTTATTTGATTTTCAAAATTTACAAACTCTAAGTTTATAATTTCTTTTTCAATATTATCACGTAAGAATTGATGTCTTATATCTATAAGTTTAGTTCTCGAATGGTTATTGAATTTTTAGATAAATGTATAGCACTTGTATTATCACAATATATAGTTGAATTATTTAAATTTACATTAAAATCTTTAAGTGTTTGTTGCATATATATTACTTGAGCACAACCCAGAGCAGCTGATCTATATTCAGCTTCACAAGAAGATAGTGAAACACAAATTTGTTTCTTGCTAAAAGAAGATATTAGCGACTTTTCAGTAAAATGACAAGTACCACTTATACTTTTTCCATCCGTCCGTTATCCTCCAAAATATGCGTCGCTATACGATACTAATTCAAAGGAATAATATTTTAGATTGAAAAGTCCTAAATCTTTGGTGTTGCTAAGATAACGCAATATACGTTTAACTGCTCGTAAATGTGATTCCATAGGATTACCTTGAAATCATGCTCACAAACAAACACTCATCATATATATGGTCTACTAACTATTAAATATAATAGAGATCCAATCATACCACGATATAGTTTTTGATTGACATTTTTACCATTTCCATCTTTATCTAAATGTGTTGTTGTACTCATTGGTGTTGGTTTACTTGATGTATTTTCCATAACAAAATGTTTTATTAAATCATTGCAATATTTTTCTTGATTTATAAAAATGCCATTAGGAAGTTTTTTAATTTGTAGATCTAGAAAATATGACAGTTCACTCATATGTGTCATTGCAAATTCACTAGTCATAATTTTGGCAATTCTTGACATAAATTTTCATTTGTAGATCCAAATATTATATCGTCTACATACATTTGAATTATTAAAATATCCTTATTATTACGTTTAATAAACAGAGTTTGATCAACAATTACAATTTGAAATCCCGAACTTATTAAATAATTTTTAAGACATTCATACCAAGCATGAGGTGCTTGTTTTATACCGTATAAAGCCTTTTTCAATTTATAAACATGATCAGGATACTTCTCATGTGTAAACAAGGTGGTTGTTCAACCTAAACTTTTTCTTTTATGTATCCACATAAAAATGCACTTTTTACATTCGTTTGGTATAATTTACAATATGATAGCAAGTATAGGATAATAAGATATGTATTGCTTCTAATCTAGCGATCAGAGCAAACATTTCTTCATAATCTATTCCTTCTTTATGATTATATACTTGAGCAACAAGGCCAACTTTATTTCTAGTTATATTTCCTAATTCGTCAGCTTTATTTTTATAAAACCATTTTGTACCTATATCAGCTTGATCACTCGGTCTCGGAACTAATTCTCAAGCGTCATTGCGTTCAAACTGATTTAGTTCTTCTTGCATAGCAGTGATCTAATTTTCAATAGAAGAAGCTTCTTTCGAATTTTCGGGTTCAATGTTAGATAAGAAGACTACGTGACATGATGGATTCAGTTGACGTCTAGTTCTTAGTTTGAATTCATTTCACCAATTATATTTTGAGTCAGATGATCTCATAATATTCTTGGTGGGGATCGTACTTCATTATGACACCAGTGAGGGTGTTTTTGATAGTTAAAAGGTCGAAGAGGAGCTTTAGGACTAGATGTAGCACGGGAAGTACGAACCAGTATGAATCGACCGTATGATTTATATTTTCTACTGCTATTATAATTATTTTGTTGTTGCTATGGTTACTGTGCTTCAAATTCTACATATACATATTGGTCATCATTAATCATATTCGTAGAACTATTCATTTAGCGCTACACCGACTCAACAATTGGTATCAGAGCGAGGGATTCTATTGATCATCACAATATCATAGAATAATGGCCAGAAAGAGATATAGTCGAAATACAACAAGCAAAAAGTCTAGTACAAGCAAAGAAACAACAAAAGAGGACTGTGAAAAGGTGCTATCTGATTTACAAATTTAAATAAAAAATAATGATGAATTAGTTGGTATAACTGATAAGATTTTCAAATGTAATCACTATTTTAACATAATTGAAATCCATCGAACATGAAAATGAGAAAATGAAAAAAAAATAGATTTAGAAAATTGACACGATACTTTAAAAAATAATTTTATTAATCTTAAAGACTTTGTAGATAAATAATATACCATGTTCGAAAAAGAAAACCTTTCAAAGGAAATTTTTGATTTCGAAAACCAAAATAATTTTTTACAATCATCTTTAAATAATTTAGAATCTCGAATTGATCGTCTAAAAATGAGAACAGTACATTAAAGAAGAAGAACTCTAAATTAAATAAGGAAATTGATATTTTGAAAGATAGTAAGGTTTCTTTTGAAAATGACTGTTGCAACTTTAAAACAAAATTAAAAATGTAAAAATAATTTTTCAAAATTTAATAAACGTCAGAATGATTTAAACGCGATTTTATCTAGTTCTAGACCTTTACACGACAAAAGTAGTTTAGGATATATTAAAACTAATTGTAAAATTAGTACTAGATATGATTTCATGTATAATAAAAATAATAGTGCTAGTACTAAATTCCGAGCAAGTTCCAGAACCAGTTTTTATAGAAATTCAAGTGCATCTGTAAACAGTGTTTATAATATTTCTAGAAGTACAAAATTATTAATAGGAAATATGAGAAATTATCTAAGTATTTGGGTTCTTGTTAATTGGAAAATTAGAGAGAAATATATCATTAATTATTTTGATTCGGTTGTCAATATTAAAAAAATTATTTTCAAATGTTCCATTAAACAATCTTAGGTATGGTTACCTTCGTTCTAACTCCTTGGACCCTGAAAGAGGAAGTGGTTACCAAATTATATAGTTTATTTTTTGCAGGTACTCAATAAAACGATAAGATTGATCTGGTAGAGCGAGTATATTTACATACGATAGGGAACGAGTATTAAGGGATAATGAAACTGCAGCATATTCGGCATATCAAATACATTTTATTTTAGGGATTGATATTTTAGACTTTTAAAATATCACATCATTATATATAATTTTTAAATAGTATTGTTCCGAAGTGGTCTAAATTAATATACGACCCAAATTCAAGTATTGTTTTCTTTTTTCTTGTTGATGACAAAGGAGGAGAAAATTGAGCATATAGACAGGGGAATTTATATATTTAGATGAAGCAAATATTAAAGAGGTGATTATTTATTTAAATAGTTGTACAATTGTCATCATCGAAAAGGGGAAGAATGTTAAAAATACGTTTTTCCAGTGTTTTGATGATAACAACTATATGATCGATGTTCTGCTAATTTGTTCGTTGAGTTAGTTCAGGTCAAAGCTTAGACGATGGATGGAAAAACTACAAGTGGGATTTGAACCCATGTTTCTTCACAAGATAACCATATGGAATCCCACCAGACCAAGCATTTTTCATGGATCAGTTTGCATGAAGTTCCATCACATTACTAAAATGCAGGCAAGTAAAAATTAAACCCAACGGCACTCGAACTCAGGCGTATCAAGAGGAACACACACATCATACCACTAGGCTACATGCCTCTTTGAAACTACAACTTCTGACAAATGTACTCAAGCATGAAAAAGTGGAACCCAGAAAAATATGTCAGCATAGGCATTCGAACCCCGGTGTTCTGGGATGGAGGCGCACAGACTTACCAACTAAGCTAACCGACACTTCAGTTCCAACTGTAGCGGAAAAATACTTAACATGTTATAACAACTATTCAAATGAAAATCCAAGCAACTTTTCAATAAACTTTTTGTATTCAATTGATGCATCTTTTCATAAGAGAATTGCTGAAAGATTGCACCTATTTGTTCGCTTCTATTCACTCTTATATATGCCTTTTACCGTCCCAAAACCAAAAGTACATTTCCCCTCTCTAATTCTCTCTAACATTGCTATTAAACATTCAATTTCATATATATTTCAAAAGTAAATATTAGACCAGCGCTATTTCACTCCATAAAGTATTCAGATCTGGTCCAATTCCACTTCATAACCTCTGCACACTCAATCTTCTTCATTATTATTAAAGGTCATAGCAGTTGTACTACGTTGCGAGTACTTCGTGTATTGAAGTTACAATATATAGTCAGTCATCTATTTACTTCATATTAAAAGTTTCAGTGAGCCTAGCCCATTTAAATCAGGTGGGTAAGCTTGTAGCTCGTTAATCAAGTAGGTAAGCTTGTGACCCATGAAATCAAGTGGTGCTTGTAAGTCTGTTCCTTTGGATGAAGTGAGGGTTGTTTTGATAGTTAAAAGGCCGAAGAGGAGATTTAGGATAGGAAGTCGGAATCAGTATAAATCAGCTGTGTTATTTATATTTTCTTTTGCTATTATAATAATTTTATTACTGTTTTGATTAGTGTGCCTCAAATTCTACATATACATATTGGTAATCATCGATCTTATTCGTAGTAATTATTCATTCATCGCCACACTGACTCAACACTTCCCCTCTCCGTGCTCCACTCGTCATCTCCACACTAGGACTAACCCCCTAAAAATGCATTGTCCCCCCAACATAGGTAGGGTGCAACAACTTTATATTTCGAATCCCACCAGAAATTCAAGCGAGGTGCTAAACTTCTTTATGGACCCAAATCGAAGCTCCATTTTCCAAATCATTCCCTCCTTATCCCTTTGAACCCAACCCTAGTTTCCATTATCAAATTGGGAGCTGTCGAGCTACCTAAAAGCATACTCATTCCCATCAAACATATATAGATGTGTACATCTCTTTATAATGAATAAAAAGAATTTTGTTTTAGAAATTTCCATTGAGTATTTTAATTTATATGGATTTTTGAAGCCAATGTTTTCTTTGGTTTCCCTTGAGGAAATGGCTGCTACAATAAAAAAGAATAGAAGAGAGGGAGAGTGAAGATAGGTTAAGAGATAAAGGTATTATATAGGCACTTTTTTAATATGTTGTATTCCTTTATTTCATTAATTTATATTCACACGTTTTCGTTGAATGTTTATAACTCGCACCATCACATAACACATCGGTTGACTGGAAACTTGAAACCCTATAATGGCTTAATATTCTGGAAATAATAAAACTGGTTTCGTCGAATTATAGGACTGTTTTAAAATTGGCTATTATAATTTCAAATCATTAATCAATACGCATTTATGTCGTGCGTGACCGCACAACTCTTATTGACATGAGACTTGAATTTTTCCAATAATTTACAATTTCTGATCCGATGAAACTAGTTTTGTTGAAATCCGATATCATTTGAAAATTGGTTATTTTCATGTGTTAAATCAAATCGATAAAATATAAATTTATTTTCAAACACTTAAATTCATTTATAAATTTGTTTACCATAATTTCTTATAATCATTCTAACTTAAATAAAATTTTACATAGCCTCAAAATAATCTTAACCAGATTTTTATATTCATGATTTTCAGTCTCAAGTGAAATTGACATTTAAATTCTCTTTTAAAATTTAATCGAACTCATTAAATTCCAAAGTTACTCATTTTTAAATATTAAGATAAATTAGATATTCATATATAACAACCTTGCATTTTGGGTCTTCTTTTGCGTAAAATAGGTTTAGGTTTTCTAATATTTGCACAAGTGAATTTCTGAGCTTTTGCTATTTCAAAATATCTTAATAGGGGCTTCATGTCTTCTTAAGCCAAAGAGGCTTCACATTTATTATTATTTCTGGAAGATTAATTTTGGACCTAATCTGTTATCATTTTTAGGACATGTCCCTAATTAAAAAAATTATGCAAGTTGCAGGTGCAACAAACTCATTTGTTCAAGAGCGCGTTGATATGTTTACATTTATATAATCTAAAAAATGTTTACAAATATGTTTAATATATAATGGCAAAACGGATCATAGATTTTGTAGTTTTTCTACAAATTTTTAGACGAAACAGGGTCCGAAACATGATTGAGAATATTGTACCTCACCTCCTTCAACTCTTTCTCTTTATGACTGATAGTGTCGAAATTATCAATGGATTCAATCTTAAGTGTAAGCGTATTCTCGTGGACTTTATTGGCTTCCGAGAGAAGTTTGTTAGCCCTTTCGTATTTGGCCTCCGACTACTTTGAATAAGTATATTTCATTTTTGAATCTTTCAATTTGAGCCACATAATTATCGAAGAGTGGTTGACAAAGACAAGGTAATTTTCTTTTTACTAAACCACGAGAGTAGCGTATGTCCTAAAAAATGACATGTTCCACTAGTGCTTTTACGATCGGATTTACGTCCCGCATAATAAGCGTCACAATAAGAAACTAAGTTGAACGAATCATACTTAGGATAAAATAATCCAAAGTTTGATGTATGCTTTACATACCTTAGAATACATTTTACAACTTTTAAATGGGTTTCCTTAGGTTGTGATTGATATCTTGCACAGAGATATACACTATGAATTATATCTGGACTATTGGGGTTATATATAATAGCGATCCTATCATTCCTCTATATAATTTTTGATCAACGTCTTTAGATGTATCGTCTTTACTTAATGTTATATTAGTCGCCATCGGTGTTGGTCTCCCATTAGTTATTGTTAGATTATATTTGTTAATTAGATCTCTTGCGTATTTTTCTTGTTTAATAAATATTTAATTCTTTAATTGATGAATTTGTAAGCCTAAAAAGAATGTTAGTTCTCCCATATGGCTCATCTCGAATTCTTAGGTCATAATATCTGAAAATTCTTTATTCATCTTATCGTTTGTTGATCCAAAAATTATATCGTCAACATATGTTTGTACAAACTGTATATCATTATTATTCTTTTTTATAAACAAAGTATTGTCTAGTTTCCTATTTCAAAGTTGGATTGTAATAAATAATTTCTTAATCTATCATACCAAGCCCTAGGAGCCTGTTTTAATCCGTATAATGCTTTTTTTAACTTGTTGATATACACGTAAATGTGTATATTTTATCCGCTTATTTATCTTATTTTCCATTTAAAATAATTGATACTGTGTATTTATAGCTGTGTTTTCAGATTGTTGATCAAAAGCATGGTTTAGAGCATTTGATGGATAAAGCATTAAGAATTTGCTTAAAAAGAGTGAAGTTTAAAATTACTAAAGCTTGAAGAACGGTTGCAAATATATTTCAGTTAGGAAGATTTGGCTCAATAAAGACTCAGACTGCATTCACATTGTCTCATTTGCAAGGCCTTTTACTCATGCTACGTTCACATTAGCACATTTGGAAGGCCTCTTACTCATGTTGCGTTCACACTAGTCTATTTGCAAAACCACTCACTCTACAGCTGCGTTCACACTGGCTTATGTGTTATTTGGGCTAATTCTTTAGTCCCACATTGTGTAATTAGCTAGTTAGTGTTTGTCATCTCAGTTATAAATACATAGTATCTCATTCATGTAAAAGACATTAGGTTTTATTCTGTAATTCTCTTCTTGGAATAAAATCATTCTTCTTCCCCTGTTCTATTTAGTTTTAGTTTTATTTTATGTCTGTTATTTTATTTTATTTTTCTTCTTCTTTAGCTATGTCTAGCTAATCCCCTTTGATTAGCTGGTGATGACGCTAATAGATATGATTCAACATGAATCACATAGCCAATAGATGAGGACTGTATACATGTAGATCTGGTTCTGAATCAAGGGTTAGATCCGAACCTTCATATTCTGTGTCATTTAAGAGCTATGCTCCTTCACAGGGTATATTCGTGTTCGATCAAACAATTATCAGATTTATATCTAATTTTAGGGTTTTAGAAATTAATTTGTGAATCTGTCCTGATAGTCTATGGTTGTTTAAGAGCTCAGCTCCTACATAGGCTATGCTTGTCGTTGTTTACTTATTTATTTCTAAAAATCTATCTATCGTTGATTCGTGTTTGTGACAGAAACATGAATTAGATCTATATTTATTTGTTGGCTATTGATGAGTGTGAATCTAATCTATGTCATTATCCCCTAATTGCTTTCACTTATTGTTAAAACTCTCTTTTATTTAATTTCTGCTATTTTCTTTGTTTTCAACCAATCAAAAGTTAGGGATAACTTGATTGGATTTATTAATAAAATAATTTGGTCCCAGAGTTCGACACCCTCTACAACAATTCTTGTTGTTTACGAAAACCGAACCTGTGCCGCCATGCAGTCAGGCAATTAATAGGAGGCGACAACAACAGAAAGCAGCAGACTATTCATTGTTCGAGCGGTTGCACACCAAGTGGGGTGTGAACGTGCTAGCGCGACTCAACTGCACTGGACGGACTGCCGATCAAAGTGAGTATTTTCTAACTCTACAGGGATTACTGCTGCAAAGAAAAGTATATAGAAATCGCTTGTAAAAATCTTCTGCAGGAGATTGGCTTGCTTGTAAAAAAAAATATTTCTGCAATTTCCTGTTCTGTGACGGTTCTGAGACTGTTCATTCTGTGACTGAATATTTTGCTTGTTGATGTGTGGTTTAAAATTTTAAAACGAACGTGGGATTAATTGAAAAGTTTATTTTTGAAATCGAACTGAGGATTCCCCAAAAGCTCATAGGACAAAATATTCGTTAAATTGACAATTAGGATTGATACTCTCTGAGGTGTCTAAGGAACGGTAGAGTCTCGAACTCAAACAGGTTCTTAAACCTTCAGTTGTGTTTCTACGGTGATTCGTGGCACACTGATAACCCCTGTCCGGACCTGGCCTAGACTTGTATTCATATAATCCGAAGTTGTTAATTTTGACATATTTTTTTAAAAGAGATTTCTTGAAAATGTCTCAATTCCCTTATTCCTACGGATTTTACGATAGTTGTGAAAGTCAATATAATCAATATATTTTTACACCAAATTCATATGGATATTTTAATAACAACTATTATACAAGTAATTTGGACTGTACACCACCAACTTTTCAAAATTTTCAGGATAATCCCGATTGTACATCATCAAATTTTCGAAATGATGATCAACCCTCTATTCTTGAAACACATGTTGAATTTTTACTTGAAATGAGCATACAACAAAATGAAGAAATAAATGAATTGTGTAATTTATACATGTGCAACAATTCAAGTGAAAGCTTTCAAAATAATCAAAATTCGATTTCACCTCCAAATTCAAATGATTCTGATTATAACCCTTGTCAATTCAATTTTGAACTCCAAAATGAATTTCAAATTCGAAATGGAAATGTAAATCACTTTTCAAATGATTTTGGCAATGGGAATAATTTCAATTATGTTGCTACTGAAAACTTTTGTTCTCAACACTTTCAAACTGAAAACTCTCGTGTAAATAACTCTAAATTTGATTTTGTTGAGCAAACGAATGAAATTAACGACTACTTGAAGTTTCGTGAGAAACAAAATAAAATCCAAATGTGTGATGAATCGAACGATAATCCACCTTTGCCCAGAATTAATGATTTTCAACTGACAACTTTTGAAATCGATGAAAATCTCAATGAAGTTTTTGAAAGCTCTGCGATTTATTTGAATTTAAATTCTCTTAAAAACAAAGACGTCAATCTTCAATTTGATCTTCCTCTCTCAAATTCTGAAAATTTAGCAACTTTAGATTGCCAACATGACAAAAATGATGAAGTTGTTAACAACTGTTTAGGTGAGGACGACTTTGATGAGCGAAAACTTCTTGAACTGATTGACGATAATGTTGTTGGGTCTGAAACTGAAAATGAAAATTTTGAAAACTTTGAAATTCTTGTGGTTGAAAACAACAAAACTGCTGAATGTGATCTCAAGCACAATAACGATTTTTCTGAAACTGTTGAAACTCCTTGCGACTTGATCGTTTCAACTGAACCTCACTATGATCACTTGTTTTTCAATGATAAATTTATGCAGTATATGAACTCTTACTGGAATGACACTATTTTTGAGAAAACACGATTTCGAAATTTACTGAAAATTCAATTGTTCAGTTTTGACTTTAAGTTTACGAATGAACCTTTAGTTAATAAAATTTCAAATATTAAAGCAAAACTGAACAATATTTCTCAAAACAAGTGTGGGGGTGAGAACGATGCCCATGTCTCTCAATTTATACATCATTTGAACAAGTCAAACTTTGTTTTTGAAACTTTTGTTGAACCCCAGCCCGATGACCTCTCTTTTGTTGCTATAAAAATTCAATTCGATTTCAGGATCAATTGTAAGCTCAAGCTTTTAAAACTAGCAACTCAAACTTTTGAAAAAACGAAATTTGTTTTTCCAAATCTGTCACGTAATATACAATCCTTTATGATTTGGTTTTCTGTGCTTCAGCTCTGTCTCATAAGCTTAATGAGGCTGATCCTTTGGTCTATTGTGGACCGGTTCATCTATTCGATGACTGCGTATTTTCTGCACACACATCCGGTAAGCCGTGTTGACCCTCTTATTTTATTTCTCTTTCACTAAGATATGTCTGATTAACGACTGTGAGGACACAGTCACACTCAAGTGTGGGGGGAATTTACATTACATCAGCAATCAAATTTTATGAACTAGGTCATTCATTGAACAAGGATTAACTTAAACTCATAAATAACACCTTGGTTCTTCTTTGATAAATTGAATTTTTTGGTGATGGGAATGAACATTATTTATTCATTGAATTGTAATGTGTCTTTTTAGAATCTAGCTTGAGACTGTGCAGACGTTAGTCGTGTTCTGGAGCAAGCGTGTCAACCTTTGTTATACATGTTAGAATGTGCAAGTAAAAATAATAAAAAAAAGAAAAAAAATCAAATAATAATGAGTTTGCACCTATATATGTTGGATTTTCTGAGTTCGTTTTCATGCATAATATTTTTCTCACTCAAATTTTCACACTTGTAAGTTCTAAATTCCACTTGGCCCAATTAAGGAGAAATGACTCATTGTAGCGTTCTTCTTCGATACCCCACATTATTCAACCCCAATTTTTAGTCGAATTACATCCATGTTTCGACAAGTTTTTCTTATATTGGTATACTTAAGAACCTTGTACTGATTTATTTTCAAAGGTGCAGAAACGTCACTTCTTATACCAATATTACACTACCCACTCCGTACTTGTTTTAAGGTAGGATAACCATATACCACATCTTATTTTATATGGGTTATCTATCTTACGATACTTTGCTTATCATTCCTTTCAGCTTTTTGTATAACATCAATCCAGACTTGTGTGTTGAATTAGAGTTATAGAAGTAGAGTGACTAGGGCACAAAACTTTCCTTTCATGAAGTGTTGGTTTAGTAGAGGAGGAATCAAATGAAATAATGTACAGTATCATTCTATTCCATCTCCATTCATCATTCATCATGCAAATATGAAAAAAAAAGAAGTGAAAAAAGGAAAAAAAAAGAAAAGAAAAAAAAGGAAATAAAGAGAGAGTTTCTCTGAATAAAATAGTCTTCATCATTCTTGAATATGAAGCATCCATTTCCATTCCATCCACATCCATCATACCGTACTTAGAAGCAAGGATTGTAGTTGAGGAGATGAAAGGGAACAAAATGTCCATATGTGCCTTAGTATTACTTTATCTTTTGTAGCTTGAAATTCAACTAATACACTTGCCCTCTTATCTAGAATATTTTTAGAACTTACAAAAAAAAATTCCTTCATCTATGCATAACTCATATCCAATACATTACAGTTACATTGGTGCAAAATTATTCAAAAAAAAAGTTGAATAAATGATTGGGTGTACATTGTCAATGTGTAGAACTTTGGTTGACACCACAATCTTAACCTTCAAGACAATTACAGTGTTATCAAGGAATTACGATTCAGCTTGAAAATTTTTGTTCATTTTTGCACTAATTATGGGATGGACAATTTGGGGCTAAACCATTATTATTGAAGTTAGGTGAAATCCTTGGAATGTGAAAGACCTTAAATATATTGTTTGATTAATCTGCGTACATAAGACGCTTTGGATTTTGTGGGTAGTATCCGCTGAAAACCCTCACGAGACAACACTCGTCCTACAGGGGACACCCAGAGGTTTAACGGCTTGTTGCATACGCTAAATGCAATCGTGTTTCCTACGAAAGTGTGACATATCTTAGTTTAGTTTATTCGAGGACGAATAAAAAGATAAGTGTGGGGGTATTTGATATACACGTAAATGCGTATATTTTATCCTCTTATTTATCTTATTTTCCATTTAAAATAATTGATACTGTGTATTTATAGCTGTGTTTTCAGATTGTTGATCAAAAGCATGGTTTAGAGCATTTGATGGATAAAGCATTAAGAATTTGCTTAAAAAGAGTGAAGTTTAAAATTACTAAAGCTTGAAGAACGGTTGCAAATATATTTCAGTTAGGAAGATTTGGCTCAATAAAGACTCAGACTGCATTCACATTGGCTCATTTGCAAGGCCTTTTACTCATGCTGCGTTCACATTAGCACATTTGGAAGGCCTCTTACTCATGTTGCGTTCACACTAGCCTATTTGCAAGACCACTCACTCTACAGCTGCGTTCACACTGGCTTATGTGTTATTTGGGCTAATTCTTTAGTCCCACATTGTGTAATTAGCTAGTTAGTGTTTGTCATCTCAGTTATAAATACATAGTATCTCATTCATGTAAAAGACATTAGGTTTTATTCTGTAATTCTCTTCTTGGAATAAAATCATTCTTCTTCCCCTGTTCTATTTAGTTTTAGTTTTATTTTATGTCTGTTATTTTATTTTATTTTTCTTCTTCTTTAGCTATGTCTAGCTAATCCCCTTTGATTAGGGGGTGATGACGCTAATAGATATGATTCAACATGAATCACATAGCCAATAGATGAGGACTGTATACATGTAGATCTGGTTCTGAATCAAGGGTTAGATCTGAACCTTCATATTCTGTGTCGTTTAAGAGCTATGCTCCTTCACAGGGTATATTCGTGTTCGATCAAACAATTATCAGATTTATATCTAATTTTAGGGTTTTAGAAATTAATTTGTGAATCTGTCCTGATAGTCTATGGTTGTTTAAGAGCTCAGCTCCTGCATAGGCTATGCTTGTCGTTGTTTACTTATTTATTTCTAAAAATCTATCTATCGTTGATTCGTGTTTGTGACAGAAACATGAATTAGATATATATTTTTTTGTTGGCTATTGATGAGTGTGAATCTAATCTATGTCATTATCCCCTAATTGCTTTCACTTATTGTTAAAACTCTCTTTTATTTAATTTCTGCTATTTTCTTTGTTTTCAACCAATCAAAAGTTAGGGATAACTTGATTGGATTTATTAATAAAATAATTTGGTCCTAGAGTTCGACACCCTCTACAACAATCCTTGTTGTTTAGGAAAACCGAACGGATTTTATAGTTGTTTACAATTGTAAATTTGTTCGCAAACACTTATAAACATGATTTGGCAATTTTTCATCTTCAAATAGAGGTGATTGCTCTACATATATGTCTTCTTTAACAAATCAATTTAGAAAAGCACTCTTAACATCCATTTGATATAATTTAAAATTATTACGGTTTGCAATGGCTAGTAAAATCCAAATGCTTCTAATCTTGCTACAGCGACAAAAGTTTCATCATAATCTATTCCTTCTTCTTGAGTATAACCTTTTGCTACTAGTCGTGCCTTATTTCTTATAACCTCACCGCGTTTATTCATTTTATTTTTGAAACCCATTTAGTTCCTATTATAGTTTTATCCTCTGGTCTAGGAACAAGTTCCCATACATCATTACTAGTAAACTAATTTAGTTCTTCTTGCATGGCAAGGATCCATGAATCATCGAAAGATGCTTCCTTTGGATTCTTAGGTTAAATAGTTGAAATAAATGCAGAGTTACTCATATTATTTAATTGATTACGAGTTCTAACGATAGATTCAATATCTCCTTAGATATTTTCTATTTGAATCTCCTTAGATATTTTCTACAGGGTGGTATTTAAGTAATCTAATTCGTTTATTTGGTTGACTATCTTCATGATTTGTTTCATAAATGTCATTTTCACATTCATCTTCATTGTTTTGTGTTATACTTTTATAATTTTTGCTAAACGATACATTTAAGGTTTCTTCTATTATATTGGTTCTAGTATTGAAAACTCTATATGCCTTACTTCTCTCTGTATATCTAATAAATATTCCTTTATCGGATTTCGAGTCAAATTTATCTAATTTTTCATTAGTTTAAGTATAAAACATTTACTTCCAAATATTTAAAAATATGATACTTTGGTTTCCTATTATACAAAAAGTTAATATGGAATTTTATGAGTTAAGGGTCTGATTGAAATTCTATTTAAAATATAAAAGGTTGTTGCAACTGCCTCAACCCAAAAATTTCTTGGTAAATTACTATCAGATAACATAGTTCTTGTACACTCTTGTATCATCCTAGTTTTACGTTCAGCGACTCCATTTTTTTGAGGGGTTCTTGGAATAAAAAAGTTATGGGTTATTCCCTTTTTATTACAAATTTTTTCAAAATTTTCGTTTTCGAATTCTCCACCATGGTCACTACGTATTGTTTTGATTTTTAAGGATAATAAGTTTTGAATTATTTTAGGAAAAGTTTTAAATTGATCAAAAGCATCACTTTTATTTTTATGAAACAAAAAGTCCAAGTAAATCTAGAAAAATTGTCGACTATTACGTAAACATATCTATTATGATTTATCGATTGGGTTTAAATGGACCAAATAAATCCATGTGAATTAATTCTAATGGTTTTTAGGTTGTAATTTCTTCTTTTAACTTGAATGAACTTCTTTTTTATTTTCCTAATTGACAAGCATCGCATAAATGATTAACTTTAAATTTGATTTTAGGTAATCCCCTAATTGAATCTAATTTGGGAATCCTAGAGATTTGTTTGAAATTTATATGACCAAATCTCTTATGCTATATCCAGGGGTCATTTGTATTGCCTATAAGACATAGATTATCATTGGAGATTTTCATACTTAATATATAGATATTTTTCTTTCTATCTCCTTCGAATATTACTTTTGAATTCCTATCTTCTATAAAACATTTATCTTTCTCAAAGTTTATTTTATTACTATATGAATATCTAAGTACAAACTCCTTGATTTCACGGCCACAGGGTCACCAATTCCAAACTCCAAACACCCTTAATCAAGTATATTTCCCTTGATTTCCCCAGCTACAAGGTTATCACCGATTCCTTTCCTTGATTTCTAGGCTTCCTATTGAACACACCTTTTCCCAAACACATCCCAAGCAATTACAACAGCCCTATAACTCTTGAATAGCACTTCGATTTAGAGAGTAATGAGTAGATAGTGAGAAGAGAAGAAGTTTTATATAAACAAAATTGAATTCGGCAGAGTATAAGTGTAGAAATCATAAAAATATGAAATATTAATGGTGCAAAAAAAGGAGATGAAGACGGAGAAGAAGAATGATGAAAAAATTCGAAATCACCCCTATTTATAAGATTTGAGAGGTTGCAATGCTTCTGGAACATTACAAATAGTGAAAAGACATTTCCATTCAAAATCAAAAGTATGACAACTATATGTCGACATGTCCATAAATGTATGTCGATATATCATAGTGTAAATTTGAAATTTGAGTATTTTTCTAGTGTTTTGATATATATATATATATATATAATTCTAGAAATTCTTGAATTAAAACATAATATTATAAATAAGTATTATGAGCTAGAAAATCATATGAAATCATAAATATAACTTATATAAATATATTTATAAAGTTATAGAGTTAAAAACAATATAAATATATTTATAAAGTTATAGAGTTAAAAACTATATAAATATAAAGTATATAACTATATATAAAAACTTATAAGCTTAAAAACTTGAATTTAAAATCAAAAATAAAATAGAGAAACTTAATTAGAATAGGATTTGAAAATACAATTTGGAATTTGAAAATCATAAATTGGAACACATAATTTGAATTTGAACCTGGAGTGCTATTTGAAAAGTCGTGTGACCTAGTGTAGGATCTTTATTTATATAGCAGAATTGATTACGATGTCCTAACTTGATTAATACAGCAGTTATGAAAATAAATATTAAACAATAAAAGATATCGCATATGAGTAAATGAAGTAAGTAAAGTGACACCAGGAATTTTATACTGGTTCGGACTTCCTGTCCTACGTCCAGTCCCAGACTCCTTCTAGAATTCTATTATCAACACCCTCTCTTCACCCAGAGGAATAGGTTCACAACAATCTGAGCCCTAACAAGCATTTCCCGCCTAAGCACCAACACAGGACTTCCCGCCTGAGCACCAACACAGGACTTTTACAAAACACAAGAGTTTGACTTCTGCTTGAGTTCTTGAATAACATCAGTATACCCTTCCTATAATCTTATCTTCAAGTATATAACATGTATGTAAATATTGAAGAAAGTATATTACTTATTAAATCAGGAGATTTGAAATAAATTCAAAGATTCAATAAGTAATTTGAATATTTGAGTGATCTTTTAGAATGCAAGTGAATATAGAGTTTAAGATCAGAAAATATAAGAAGATTTAGTGATTTGGAAAACATGTTTGTGATGTATATATAATCATTGAAGAGTTATCAACTTCCATGAAGAGTTTTATCAAAGAGATGTACCCATTTCCTTTAAGAAATGAAGAGGAATCTCTTCATGAAAGATGATGCCTTTTAGAAAATATGGCTGTTGTAAAATATGACCGTTGGAAATATGACTGTTGGAAAATATGACCGTTGGAAAATATGATCGTTTGAAATATGACTATTGGAAAATATGACCGTTATAAAATATAACCATTTTAAAATATGACCGTTGGAAATATAAAATGTCTTTTCGCGAGATGTCTTTTCATGATGTGTCTTTTCGCGAAGTGTCTTTTTGAAGTATCTTTTCATGAACTGACGAAATGTCTTTTCGCGAAGTGTCTTTTCACGAAGTGTCTTTTCGCGAAGTGTCTTTTAGCGAAGTGACGAAGTGTCTTTTCGCGAAGTGTCTTTTAACAAAGTGTCTTTTCGCGAAGATTTTTTTCGTGAAGTGTTTTTTTGTGAAGTGTCTTTTCGTAAGTGCATTTGTGTACGTTATATAAATTGAGGATAGACTTTAACAAATATCTAACACAACTAAACACACACACATATATATGAATTAATTCTTCAACTTGATCTTCATTTCTTCATTGTCGTAAATCAAAAATCTTATGAATCAAAAATTTCCCCCTTTTTGATTAATGACAACCTCATGCACTTGTATAGAATTATTTTCTTTTCTCCCCCTGAATATATGTTTGCATATATTTACCTCCCCCTGAATAAAAAATTTCTCTACAACATTTTATTAGTGCATATAATATAATATACATACCGTTTGCTTTCCTATAACAAAATGTTAGTGTATATACTTATTCAATATTTCTCTCCCCTTTTGCCATTGATTAAAAAGAATAAGTATCATGATAAAGTAGTAATCGAGCATTGTAGAGAATACAAATAATTATAGCACCTTCAAGAGATATTGGATCATGAGCTTTTCGATAAGTTGAATTTTTGTTTTCAAAAATATTTAGAGATACCAAAAAAACCTTCTTTTTGTTGTGATGTACCTGCAAAAAATATGATATATATACTTTGGTACCCATTTCCTTCATTAGGGTCCAGGGGTTAGATGGAAGGTAACGATAACCAAGAGGGTTTAATGGAACCTTTAAAAATGATATTTTCATTATTGACTACCGAATCAAAATAATCATTGATATATTTTTCTTTGTTTTTCCAACTTACAGGAGCCCAAATATTTAAATAACTTCTATTGGTATTTCGTTTTGTACTTCTAGACTTATTTTAGATATCTCTAGTCATAGAAGTATTCGTATTTCTGTAATAATTGGATCTTTGATGTGCATATGTGATGCACTATGTTCGTTAATGTCACTCATTAAGAGAATGCATTAAGTTTCGTGAAGCATTATAGGTAAACAGAAACAGAAACATTACAAGACAGATATAAAAATAGCAGTGGAATAAAAACTAACTTTATTAATTATAAAGCATCGTGGTTCAAAACATCATATGTCTGAATTACATAAAAACCAGTACATCATAAAAACTTCTATCTTGCACTTAAACATCAGAGTACAAAATAAAAGAAGAAAAACCCCAAAGAAAAACATAGCCATAATAACAAGGATAGAAGCTTGAGCAATACATCTAAGCAGCTCCAGCAAATGATAGCAGAATCCTGGTCAAGCTTGAGTATTCCCTCCTTGAGAACCTAGGGGGAAACGGAAGAAAGAAGAGGAACAAAAAGGATTAGACATAAAGTCTAGTGAGTCCCAGTTACTTTTAGCAAGTAAATAAGTAAAAGTATCATGATAGACATACAAAGTGGATAGGAGAGATAATATCAAAAAGGGCAGGTGTGACAAGGTAAACATGATAGAGTGTATACGCTTCCCTAATGATTACTCTGATTCTCTGCACCAATACTAGTATAACCCGAATGAGATGATCCCAACCACTATAAGATAGTAGACTTAAGCATACGTCCAGATGTACCCTAACTACTAGCCTAATCGATCGGCTACCTACTCCGTAGATACCCTTTGCCGACCCCACAGTAGGAGGTATCACTTCCTAAAGTGGCAACCCTTCGTTGATGTACATAACCATATCTACTGGTGTCACGGTCGTCTTATACCCCTCTTCCCGAACATGCACGCACATGTCCCAGTCGGTTTGCGCCGCCCACACCATCTTCCACGTTTGGATCTCTTACAATCATCCCATTAAGCATATCCCTACTCCGACCTAAAGCGAAGTACTCGTTCGATACCGTTATATGGATTACTAACTGAAAGGGTCCCACACACAAGATGATACAAGCTCTCCCCCTTATCTTGTATCCCCATAGGATTTTCGTCGGTTATGTATACTTATTAGTGTCTTTAATTACATAACCCCATCATTTCTACAGGTTATGCTTACCTAACAGTGTCTTTAATTACATAACCCCAACCTGCTAAGTTCGTGGGCCTGTATATAAATATTACCTACCCTACCCAGATTTACTTAACCCACCCACTATTCAAATAGATTTACTTAACCCATATTCAAGTTCATGTTCATACAATCTCTATGGATTCAACTAGGTTAAGTATTCCAATTTATTACCATGTCTATTTATGGTTATAATGTGTTGTACCCCTCACATTAAGCCTACCACTTGTGGATGTTGGATATGTTGGGCGGTTCCGACAGACTTCTTCCACAAGTCAGGCTTAACCCTGTATCTCAGCACGTCTCGTATTTGTGCACCTAAACCCCGTACATTAGATTCACCCCTTGTGGTCGCTGGATATGTCGGGTGGTTCCGGCCAGACTTCCACCACAAGTGTAATCTAACCTCGTGTCTAGGCGCAGGTACAGTTTCTAATTACTATAATCCTAAGCATATCATTATTAGCCAATTTGACCTATGTCGTTACAGGTTTCATATCCCTTTTCCCTAAATATGTTCATAATGAATTATATGCCCTAAATTCATATTCATAAACATTACTCAAGTTATGCCAGATTTCCCCTTTACAAGTTATGCCCAATTTAAATATTTTTCCCCTCGTTCACAGACTAACGCATCCACATATTGTTAGCGGCATGCCTAGGCTCAAAAGTAACCTGGCTATATAAATAAAAGGGAAAGGGTAAAGTGAAGATGACAAAAATGATTATTCTAACAGAATCGACATAAACATATAATGGCATAACGTTAAGGTGGACATATAAGAACAGATCCGGTGAACTTGTTATAGTAAAATTGGTTCCAACATAGTAGGGATGTCATAAAAGGCATGATTAGATCTAAATACGGATTTAGATGTCCAACTAATGACAGATCCAAATTAACCACAAACGTGATAGGTACATGATGATCTAAATAGTGAATTAGATCTATAATCTAAAGTAGATCTGACATGATAAAGGTTAAAATCCAAGTCATAGTTAATTCAAAATATCATGGATTCACAAATTACAATAGATCTGGTATGATTCAGTCACAGGGATAGATCCAAATTACAGTCATATCATGCTTTACTTCTAATTTTTTTAAAATCTAAAGGTAACTCAAACTCACAGTGTTCGGATCTAGAAAAATAGAAGGAGAAAAGCAGAGGTTGAATCACAGATCTACGCTTGAATCTCTAAACTCGATTGCAGAAGAAAGAAAAAGATTTGATTCAGTCCATGTATCGACAACATTTAGACCTCCATTGATTTCAGTGTGAGAAAACTAGAGAAATGAGGCCGTATATATAGCTGCCATCACCCAGAACCAAGCTGCCACGTCATCCCTAGGAGGGTCGACACCCCCCTTGAGGGGTCGACACCCTCCTTAAGGGGTCGACTCCCCTAGGCAGGATTTTTCCCGCTCACCCGAATTTCTGTAATTTGAACGATTTTGAACTTTTAGACCTAATTTTTGAATTCTTGGACCATATATATATATATACACACATACATATACATACACACACACATATATATTCTCTTACGCGTATACAAACTTCAAACCATCATAACTTCTTCATATGATGTCCGTTTTACAAAAATCAAATGTCTATCTTGACCAGAATTTCGAGATGGACGCAATTGCGCAGTCCATTTCCCTTGATTCTAGATATTAAATTAATTATTATTCAATTTTCCCTCTTTAGTGTTGTTGAAATTACGGGGTGTTACATTCTCCCCTACTAAAAGGATTTCGTCCCCGAGATCTCCAAGTTAAGAAGAATGTATATCCTACCATCCATCACCCATCTACTCATCCACCCATCACAGGCATCGATTGTCCTTAGACTTCTAATGCTTATATGAACATATGCAAAGGTGTGTGTATATGTCCCAATACTAATGCAAAGATTAGGTGGTCTACTCATTCAGTCGACCTCCTTATTGCAATGTATGAATCCAACATGTATGCAACAATCCTATTATGTAAGTTTTATATAGGTGCACAACCATCCATCCAAATGCAACATCCATATGATGATACATTCAATTTCATCCATAAAAAGAAGAAAATTGCACACACATCCATATGCACTATGAGAGTGATTGAGTTGATCTAGTGCCTAATGTGTATGTATATGCATTCACGAGCAACTACTAGCAAACCCTTACATCCACTTGCATCCGTCAAACATAACATGTCTCAAACACATGTTTATGTCCATAGGATTCCTACCTAAAGGTCGAAGATTCGATTGACAGGTCATACTTTAAATGATAGAAACAAGCAAAAATAAAAGCGTTGGAAAAGGAGTTAAGAATATACCCTCGAAAAGAAAAGGGTATGAAGCACGAATATTGTCTTCGATCTACCAAGTTGCATCCTCTGGGTTATCTCCCCATTGAACTTTCACCAACTTGACTTCTCTATTGCGTAGCTTCTTAACTTCTGATCCAAGAATACGGGAAGGAACTCATCTGATTGTCGTCTCCCGTTCTACCTCTACTTCTTCCAATACACTCGGCTCAACTACTTCCGCAGTCTCATGCAAGCACATCCGCAAATGAGAAACGTGGAAAACATCATGAACGCCAGATAGTCTCTCTGGATGCTTTACTCTATAGGCCGTTTGGACAATCCTTTCTGTTATGGGAAATGGCCCTATGAATCTTGGTGCTAAATTCCTTACAGATCCAAAGCGAACCACATTCCTCAAAGGCTACACTTTAACAAAAACCATATCTCCTACCTCAAATTCGATGTCAGCCCTTCTCTTGTCTGCATAGGATTTCTTCCTATCTTGAGTGGTATTCATTCGTCGTCTAATAAGACCAATCTCCTCGGATGTTCCTCTAACCATATCTAGTCCATGTAGTAGTCTTTCTATAGATTCCCACCAACAAGTTGGTGATCTACAAGGTCGTCCGTATATTGCTTTGAAGGGTGCCATGCCAATGCTAGCTTGATAACTGTTGTTGTAGGTGAACTCTACTAAAGGAAGATGCTCTTCCCAAGTCCCTCTGAAGTCTAGGATACACAACCTTAAAAGATCCTCAACATTTATGTTCACCGTCTCCGTATGTCCATCGGTCTGAGGATGATAAACGGTGCTTAAACATAACTATGTACCTAATGCTTCTTATAAGCTCCTCTAAAATTCATTGGTGAAAATGGGGTCACGATCGCTTACGATGCTGGAAAGTACTCCATGAAGACGGACTATCTCACGAACATAAATTGCTGCCAACCAAGCTGCCGTCCTCTTACTCTTAACTAGAATGAAAGAGCGCTCTTAGTAAGTCCATCTACTATGACCCAAATGCTAGTATTGCCTTTCTTCGATATAGACAAACCATCTATGAAATCCATAGATACACTCTCCCACTTCCACTGTGGAACCTCCAAAGGATGAAGTAAACCACTAGGCTTCTTTTGCTCAGCTTTGACTTGCTGACAAACTAAACATTGAGAAACAAGCTATGCTACATCTTTCTTCGTCCCAGCCCAAAAGAAAACCTTCTTCATGTCCCTATACATCTTATCACCGCCTGGTTGAATAGTCATCTTAGAATGATGGGCTTCTTCTAGGACTGTCTTTAACAAACTTCTAGTTTGGGGAATACAAAGTCTTCCATCTCGTTGCAGCCACTCTTTATTGTCAATGGAATATCCCTTGAGGTGACTAGATGTCTCCCCTTTACTGAGCCTATAAAAGATGTCTAAAATCTATGGATCATCTCGCTGCGAAGCTCCTACTTGATCCATTAGAGTAGGCCACTCTAGCGATGCAAACAAACCAGGCAATAATTCGGTGGAGGGTCTAAAGTCAAAAGTCGATATGAACTCCAAGCTTTTCCTTTCCACAAACAGAGGACTTAAGGCCATCCTCTGCCTACTCAGTGCATCTGCCACCACATTACCCTTGCCGGGGGTATAAGCAATCTCAAAATCATAAGAAGCTAGGAACTCGATCCACCTTTGTTGCCTCAAATTAAGATCCTTTTACGAGAACAAGTACTTGAGAGATTTATGATCGGTGTACAACTCGAACTTATCTCCAAACAAATAATGACGCCACATCTTAAGCGCGAATACTATGGCAGCTAGCTCTAAATCATAGGTAGGTTGGTCTTCTCATGAACCCTTAGCTGTCTGCCGCTATAACACACTACCTTTCCTTCTTGCATCAGAACGCACCAAGCCCTATACTACATGCATCAGTGTAAACTGTAAACACTTTATTCCCATCAAGCAAGGTCAAGACTGGGGCTATTGTCAGAGCCCTTTTCAATCGTTGGAAAGCAATATCACAATTTATATCCCATGAAAATGCCAAATTCTTCTTCGTCAGCCTGTTGAGTGGGGCTGATATCTTTGCGAAGTCCTTAATGAACTTCCTATAATAGCCTGCTAACCCAAGAAAGATTCTCACCTTCGTTGCATTTTTTGGAACTTGCCAATCTTGAACTGCAACTACCTTTGCGGGATCTACTGCTATCCCATCTTTGGAAACCACATGACCAAGAAATCTCTCCTCTTTTCTCCAAAAATGGCATTTGGAGAACTTTGCCTTAAGCTAATGCGCACGGAGAGTTTTCAAAACTTCTCTCAAATGTTGGGCATGGTCTTCCTTGCTCTTTGAGAAGATCAAAATATCATCAACAAAGACCATGAAAAATTTATTTAGAAACTCCCGAAACACCCTACTCATTAGATCAACAAAATAGGCGGGTGCATTCGTTGACCCAAAAGGCATAACTAGTCATTCAAACAAACAATCTGGAGTCATAAAAGCGGTCTTATCTATATTGTCCTCAACCACCCTCAACTGATGAAACCCCGTGGCCAAGTCTAACTGAGAGAATACCGAGGCACCAACAAGCTAGTCAAATAAGTCATCTATCCTCGGAAGTGGATGCCTGCTCTTCTTAGTGAGTTTGTTCAACTCTCTATGGTCCACACACAAGCGAAGCGAACCATCTTCCTTAGTCGCGAATACAACTGGAGCACCCCATTCAGATATGCTTCGCCTAATAAATCCTTTCTCAAGTAGCTCCCCTACTTGCTTAGTAAGCTGCCTCCTCTCCGTTAGAGCCATATGACACACAGGCAATGCAATTGGCTTTACATTCTCCACCAAATATATACAAAAATCGATTTTGTGCCTCGGAGGTAAGCCACGTACCTCATCAAAACATCAGAATAATCTCGGACCACTGGAACAGATTGCAGAATATCGATAGATGCATCTAGAGACTCTAGGTAGCTAAGCATAACAGATCCTTGTGGGTCACAAGAAATCTCGAGGGTCTTCCCATGACAAGTTAGAAGCCAAACCACCCTTTCTCACAATCCAGAATGGAACCATACATGGCTAGCCAATCCATCCTTAGAATCAAACCGTAGCCCATAAAACCGAGCACATATGTGTCGCACTCAAACTCGACGCCCAATACAGATATTCTCAAAGCCCGACAAATCATGGACAAATGAGCCGAACCACCAATGGGGTTTGAGACAATAATGGGATCCACTACAATACTAGTGTTTAAGTGCATAGATTCAACCATAGAACTAGATATAAATAAATGTGAAGCGCCAGAATCAAAAAGTGTTCTAATAGCATGACTAGAAAGAGAAATCAAACCGTCCACGGAAATTTTCCTACCTCTATCCGGAGCACTGGTCGCGAAAGCATGCACCTGCCCTCCAGAAGCTCCTGCCCTTTGACGTTGTCCCTGTTTCTTCGGGCACTCCTTAGCAAAGTGTCCGACCTCTCCACAATGGAAGCAAGAATTCTTCCTTCTTTTGCAGTCCTTCACCATGTGACACTCACGTCCACAACTGTAACACTGCCTCTTATCTTTACCCTTGTCATTCTTTCCGCTCTTCTTTTGTTGTTGTTGTTGCTGTCCTTTCTTGGCCATACTTTATTGTTTTGCATTGTTTCCTCAACCTTAACTTCCTTCTTTTCTCCTTTGTATTCCTTATGCATCAAGGCCATATCAACAAGCCATTCAAAAGTAGTTGTTAGATCCAAAAATGGTTCTAACACCCAAAATGTTGATAATTCTAAATGAAAAGAAAATAAAAACGAAGAGGAGCACACGATTTATAGTGGTTCGGCGTTAAAGAGCCTACGTCCACTCTGAATTTCTTTAATTGATGATTAAAGTACAAGTACAATGATTGTTTTCACTCAATTTCACTTCTACAATGACTAGTTTCACTCAATCTTTCCTGAAATATGCTCTAAAGGTTGATGGTGATCTGAATAAAATAGTGGAATTCGGTGTCTATGGTGGAGAGGGTCAATAATTTTCAAAAGATCCTTTCAAATGAGGTTTGATGGTGTATTTATAGGTGGAAAATCTCCCTAGGAGGTCTCTGGTTCGGCACACGTGGCAGGGATTCCGTGCGTTTAGGTGATGGGAGCTTTATAGATGATGCCAGCGCACATCATTTGTGGGCGAACGTGGGATGATGGGTAAGTAACCGCTCCACACTTTTAAGGGATCGTGGAGAGTAGTTGTAGTCCAGTCGCCTTGGGGTTCGGATCGGAAATGCAGAGAAACAGAGGAGCGGGTCGGATACTTCCAAACCGAACCGATCCTGCCTCCACACTTCTACTTTTTGCTTCGTAATATATGGGTTCAATTCGGGTCTCCGAACCAATCCGGGCCTCTGATATGCACTCTTCCAGTCAACACTCTCCATCAAGTGGTCTTTTGGCTTTGTGTAGCCTAGTTCACAAAATAGGCTAATATTTTGCCCCATCGAATTACGCTTTTATCGAAGATGAAGTGTGCTTCAAAATAATCTGTTCATTAACTTCTGAATTAGCATCATTGAATAGTTGCACCTATTCATTTGTAGAGAGTGTTACTTCATCAAGTTGAATCGTTCGTTGTCTATAAATACGTCGTGAATACATAAACGACTTTTGTTGTTTGAAATAGCTTTGAGAACTTCGTTTAGTGTCCAAGCAACGATTCCAGGTAGGCTTTTGTGTATTCCTCATTGGATTCATTTTGTATGCTAAAGTAATATTAATCACCTTGCTTTGGTTCGGATCAGATCCATCTAACCTTGTCAACTTTTCAACACTTTCGTGTTAACGGGCTAAATAGCCATGGGCCTGCTTTCCGTCTTGGCCAGGGTGAAGTGTCACATCGGTGGTAATACAAGGAGCCACTTCCTAAACACATAAATTTACTCATCCCTCACTCCTTTCCTTTATTTCCTCCCTTCTCCGAAACCATGCGTGAGAAAACCCTAATTTCAAATAACTTCAGAATTCCTCGTTTTCAAATCGAATACATAGGTAGGTTAATAGCTTTAACTAATCTCCGTTTCAATTGATTTAACCCGAATTCAAGACAGATTTGGATGATTTGGCTTACCATCTTATCCACCTCGGCACTACACCCCTTGTCCCTTCGCCATCATCGTTGGTGGTCTCATCGCCACCTCGAAATGGCTGTAGAGGAGTTCGAAGCCAGCGTTGGTCATGTCAACTCGCAGGTGTTCGGTTACGAGTTGAATTTTCTGGCAAGTGCAAAGAGGATGGGTAGTATTGAAGGAGCGGAAAGGAAGAAGAAGGGGAAAGCGGGACCCATTCGGGATGAATTTCTCAAAGGGACAAGGAGGAGCAGCCGACTATGGAGGATGAATTTGGTTCGGATTGGACAACAGTATAGAGAATTGTTGTGATGTCGTTTCAGTTCGGTGGGACTTCTTAAAAGAGGAAATTAACTTCTAAGGGCTTGCTTCGGTCCGAACAGGGTCAATTAATTTTGAATTGCTTTGAACTTGCTAGATTCGGTCCGATCCGGCTCCAATCCGATCCGGATCTGTTTTGTTTCCATCCTTGAACCGATTGCATATGTGGCGAGCGTTCGAACCAATCGGAATATAAAGGAATAAAAATCCGATCCGATTCACACTTGTACATCATGTTACACAAAAATTCTATAAATGACTTAGCCAATACTGAGCGTGGTTTGCGATTTCATGAACAATTAGGATAGAGCCTTACGATCATGACCAAAATTTTAAGACTATCATGAATACATAGTTGCTTCGTCAATCTCTTGCATTGCATTCTTTTATGCTTACTTTGCACTTCTTTAATTCTGTCACTGCACACATATTGGCACACACATGTACGGGGGACATGGGCAATTTTACTCTAACCCCATTACTGTTTCTTCAATAGTTTAGCAGAAATGGCTGAGAGACGCTCATCTAGATTAGCAGAAAGAAAAGATGCTGCTAGATCATCCGAGAATCCACATGTTGAAGACGTATCTTCCACTTCAGATTCGGGTTGGAATAGCAAAGGTCCAGACTATGAGATGGTAAGTCACGAAAGCGATGTATCGTCCAGGGTAATGTCTCTCTAGGCGAGAAGAAGGAGGGGTAGGAGATAACCGCGCCCCGGATGAGTTTGGGGATGTTATTATCTCGGAACAGCTTAAGGATTCAGTCGAATCAACGATCGACAATGATAGACTCGTGCGGATATGTCTAAAACACAGGATTCTTCGAAGGGATATAGAGTTGCCCTTGAAAATAGACCGTCCTCATAACCCACTGGAAGGGTACATGGCTATCACCAGATTGATGTGCCTAGTTGGGGCAATACCTCTGTTTCTGCCATTCATCGTTGATTTTATGAGACAACTGCGGATTTCCTCCATGCAACTTCATCCCAACTCCTATGCTTATTTGTATACTTTGTACATAACATACCGGAAATTTTAGGTGTAGAGCTTACTTTTGAGGATGTTCATTTCTTTTACAATTTCAAGCATCGAACTAATGACACTCCGTCTTTTTTAAACTTTGAATCGGTTCCAAAAAGGAAAATTATCACCATTCCATTTAGCAGCAAAGCTAGGGGCCCGAAAGCTGAATGGTTTTATATTAAACAACAGCCTGGGTGCGCCAGAAGATGGCTTAAATCAATTAAGGACCTTGGTCCTTTGAGTTTTAGTCCCACCCTTTATCATAAGTTCATTAAACATTGCTTGTTTTCACTTGCAGTTCCTAACCCACCACAAGAGAAGCATCCGTTGCAATTTGATCATTTAAATCGGTTACTTAATGGTGACCAAAGATTCTTGACCATCAAGGACTGTTTAGTAGATGAATATCTCCATCTCCATTGTATAATTGCTATAACTCGTAGCATAGGCCACGGGGAAGGCCCTTACGTGTACATACCTCCAGTTGATAGGCCAATCGATATTCCACTTAAGAGGAGAGAAAGTTCAAAAGATCCAATAGTGCCCCTCAGGGATCCTCCTTCTCCCTCCATGACTCAAGAAGATATTTTAGAAAATATAACAGAAAAAGATAGAGACAAGTATATCACTCTCGAGGATGCTGCTACTCCTGAAAAACCGATGTCTCCAAAAGAGTTTCTGTTATATACTCCTCAAGGAGATGCCCCATTATGGATGATTCTACATTTCGGGGTTTGGGAAATCTTCCCTTGCCCGAGACTCTTTATACTTTAGAAGATTTCGGAAAGAATCCTTTGACCTTTACTTCTTCAAAAGAAACTACTCCTATGAAGGCTATGGAGACTGCACATGCTAGCCTAACTCCGAGCTCTGGTTGTTGGGGGGATATCACTTAGGATGCACATAACACATTAGCACTGCACGTCACAACACATAAGCTTTGTGTAAACATTCGTTCTGAACTATACATGCCTTGTTTTGCAGAAACCATGGAACGTCCCTGCTACGATATCAGCAAAATCCGTGCCGGCGTGCCCAGACATGATTCCGATACTGAGCCCGACTGTCGCGAAAGCCGCGCAGGGATGACATGAGGCATTATGATTCCAACCATCCTCATTCTTCACATATTCGTTCTCCTCATTGTTCTGATCTAGATAAGTACAAGAAACATCAACATGGTCATGAAGGGGACAAACAACCTTCTTAAGATCCGACCCCTCCTAAAGGGAAGCGTCCCCAAGAGAGGCCATCGTCGAAGTATGCTGACTTACAGGATAAGCCTAAAGTCCCTAAAAAGAGATCAGGCAAAGGTGATACGTCCATTGTACTTGCCAAGCGGAGAAATATTGATTTATCCGTATCCAAGCCTGTGTCGCTCGATGCTGAGAACAAGGCAGGGCTAGCAAATCTGGAAAAACAATTTCCGGGTCATTATTTTGATCGTATGGCATTTGTTCCTACGCTTGAATCTATTCCTTCGAATTGGACTGACGATGCTAAAGCAAAAATTGATTTAGTGGACAAGCAATATACATAAATGTATAAATATTCATGCAAGCTTTCAAAGATTATCAAGGATCTCATCACTAATCTATGCCACATGAAGGAAATGGCCGATTATGATGCTAGCATTTTGAAGAATTCGAAGAAATATTTGGAAGACACACAGGCTCAGCTTGCTCTCGCTCAACGAGATGCTGACAATAACAAAAAAAACACGAAGAACTACAAAGGCATTATCACACGCTCTTGGATTCCCATAGCCAAGAGCGTTTGGATCTAAAGAAGCAAGCTGAGGATGCTAAGTCTGAGAGTGCTAAAGTACAATTAGCTTGCACTGCCCTTGAACAGGAGAAGACTGAGCTAGAGAAGAAAAACACTTACTTAGCAAAGCCGAACGCCGAGCTGGAAGCCAAATTACTAGAGGATGAATCTAGAGCAGTGTTGGCCGAGGGGAATACAAGTATCGCCCTTAAATCTACCGAAGAAGTTCAAGAGAAACGCTCCGCGACCTAGAAGGAACTGGATGGCTATATTGAGCTGATGATAGAGTTCTTTGCTTATGTGATCCGTTGTCGGGACATTTCTTGGATCGAGGATTACCCGACAACTCTGGTTTACGTATGGGACCAAATCATCGAATGGGAGATGAAATAGACCAAGGAGAATTCCGTCAACGAAAACAAACTTATGGGGAAGTTCCTTAGGGTGAGGAGCCAACACGTTTGGCTGAAGAGCGTCGACTTATCGCTGCTGCCATGGAGGAAGAGAGACGTCAGGCCGAAGGAAAAGATATCATTGAAACTGGTTCTTCTTCTGCTGCCCCGGGGCTACTGAAACAGAGGGATATGATCCTGAAAATCCGGGAATTCCTAAAGCGTCCCTTTTGTCTTCTATACCTGAATTAGCATCAGAGACTCTAGCCACCCCAATCGAGAAATCATCCGAAGGTATCTTTACCTTTTCACCCCAATTTGTCAGGGCTATTTCAACCTTTTGTCGTATTATTGGACGATCAATTGAAGATACCTCGCTTTCCCCTGAGTTAATAACTGTGACCTCTCGTTCTATAGGTACTGAGCTGACTGAAAAGACTAATGGGCAATAGAAGACAGTCATCGGTGAGAAGTCTGTCGAAGGGATTGAGGAGAAACGGGATGAGGTCACTGCCGTAAAATTTGAGGGAAGAGCTGAAGGCGAGAAGGAGGAGGTTGCCTATAAAGCTCCCGTGCCACCCAATACCGGGACTCTTCATGCTGGGGAGATGATAGATGCTCTGAAAGATGACGACGACGTCGATGGACATGAAGAAGATGTTAATGTTGTTATAACTAGGGATTCAAGGAATGTCAATGATCTAACTTTGGCCGAGATGAAAGCCAAGCAGGATAAGCGTATGCAACTAAAAGCTGAGGAAATAGATCCCGAAAGTCTTAAACCACTTGCAACAGTACCTCCTGAGTCAAGGTTAGTTGTTAGACTTTCAACCAGGTCTATCACTGAAGAGCTTGCTAAAAAATCTTCTTCTAATCCTAGCACTCCAGTTTCAGGGAAAAAGAGACCAAAACAGATCCAGACCAAGGCTGAAAAAGAGAAGAAAGAAAAACTTAAAGCTACCAAGAAAGCTAAATCTACCCCAAAGTCCAAATGAGAGGCGTTTCTATTTTTCATTTTTCTTGTTCCTTGGCCCGCTGTTGTTGTAGCGAGTGCGGTCCTTGCCTTTGTTTATTTAGTTCTTTTGTATAAATCTGCACTTGTGTTAATAAAGTAGTTCGTTTCCCACTACATCAAATGCTTGCAAGTTCGTCACTTGTTTCTAGTAGTGCCAAGAAATTAACAAACATAAGTAATGATTCAAGTCACAGTCGCGATTTCCTGCAAATGCATAAACAAAGAAAATATCATTCACAGAAATTTCTGCTTAATTAAATAAAGTGAATGGTTATAAAATAAATGATTGACAACGGGGTGCATGATGTATATGCCCCCAATCAATCTTGAATATAGCTTTCAGCTAAGGCTTGTTTGAGATTTATTAAAATGCCTCTAGGTCTTTTGGGCAGGTTTAAAATTCTTTCTCATTGATAAACATTCTTTGTACCTTTATACTCTCCTATCGTATGATCAAGTAAGACTAGATTCAAGGCGTTATTTTGTCATGGTGCACCTTTACGCCTCGAGGACGTTGTCTTCCCGTCCTTTATACTCTCTCTCAACTCGAGAGGGTTAGAGTTCGGGACGTTGTCTTCCCATCTTTTTATGTCTCTAGGAAAATGGTCATTTAATTTGCTTTCGTATCGACTCAAATGTCTGATATTTCGACTTACTTTATGACAAACACATAAAAAATACAAAACATGGTTTGAACAGATAAAGTAAATCACACATAATATTTTATAGTGGCTCGGCCAAGTCGTGAACTACGTTCACTTCATAATCTTTTGTTTATATTAACCAGACTTTTCTAGGCAAGTCATGCCTCTTTACGTGGCCTATAAAACAAAAGAAAACAATACAACTTCAAGTCAAGTATCGCCGCAAATGCTGGGCGTTCCATGCTCTAGGAATTTCATCACCATCCACGGTCGCTAACATGAAAGCTCCTGTGTCAAGTCTCCGTCGGATGGTGAATGGTCCTTCCCACTTTGGGCCTAGATGAATGGGAGGTGGGAAGATTCGCTTCAACACCAGGTCTTCGAGTTCGAAAGTCCTAAAGCCAACCATTCTGTCATAGTAGCGTGCCACTTGGCGTCGATGCCTTTAAGCACACAAATCCGCTTCGTCCCTCTTCTCTTCAACTATGTCCAAGGACTCTAGGTGGAGTGCTTTGTTTGTCATTGGGTCACAATATGTTACTCTATAAGAGGGGACTTTAAGCTCCACTGGAATTACCACTTCTAACCCGAAGGAGAGTGAAAAAGGAGTATGACCAGTAGCCGTCTTAAAGTTGTTCGATATGCCCATAAAGCTAGCTCCAATTCATCAACCCACATAGCTTTTGCTCGCTCCAATCGCTTCTTAAGAATAGACCTAATGACTTTATTTATTGCTTCAACCTGTCCATTCGACTATGGATGAGCCATGGTGGTATACCTCTTATCAATTTTATATTTCGGACAGAAGTTTCTAAATTCTGCTCTGTCGAATTGGGTTCCATTATAGGTTATAATGGTTTTCGGTATCCCAAATTGACAAATAATATTTCTGACCACAAAGCTTTTCACCTTTCATGCCGTGATCGTGGTTAAGGTTTCAGCCTCCACCCATTTCGTGAAATAATCCATAGCCACGATCGCGTATTAAGCTCCTCCTTTAGCAATCGATAAGGTCCCGATGATGTCTAATCCCCACATTGCGAACAGCTACGGACTGACCATCGATTTGAGATGTCTTAGGGGTGCTCTCGGAACTTTGGCAAATCTTTGGCATTTGTCGCAGTGTCGTTAATGATCAGCTGCATCTTTGTTCACGGTAGGCCAAAAATAACCATATTGCAATACTTTCTTTGCCAGAATTTGACCCCTGGTATGATCCCTACACTCACCTTCATGATGTCGTAGTGTGCTATGCACCATATCTTGCAGCTTTACACGTTACAGTTCGTCCCTCGCTCTTCTTTAATGGGAGTATTCTGCTTTTAAGGAAGTTGTTGATTGGCGTCATCCATGACTCCCTTTCTGGCTCAGCTTACAGGGCCAGTTCGACTTCCGTTTGGTCAAAGCTTGGTGATTCCAATACCTCTATAGGTACCATTTCGGTTTCCTCAGGGTTGTCAGAACTTGCTAGCTTAGCCAGTCGATCTGCCTTCTAATTTTTTGCTCTAGGAATGTGTGTTATACTGTAATGCTCCAGGTTTCCTAGTAACTCCCCTACTTTTTCAAGATAAGTAACAAGTCGAGGTCCCCTGGTCAAAAATTCCTTTCGAACTTGGCAGACAACTATTTTGGAGTCATAGAATATGTCCAATGTTTTTATCCCTAATTCCTTAGCGAGTTTCAGCCATTCAATTAGGGCCTCGTACTCGGAATCATTATTGGTGGCGGAAAATTCCAATCGCAGGGCGTAGTAAACGGATCGTCCTTCAGGAGTGGTTAAAGCAACTCCGGCGCCGGACCTTCGATCGTTCTTGGCCCAGTCCGTATATAATTTCCATGGACTAAGCTCTAACTTATGCTCTGAAGTAACAACTTTGTCATCCATTGTTTCTTCTTTGGGAATCGTGAATTCTGCTATGAAGTCGGCTAAGACTACCCCCTTATTGACCTCCTTGGTTGAAAATTAAAATCAAATTGGCTCAACTCGATATTCCACTTAAATAATCGCCTCAATGCTTTGGATCTTTGTAATACTTGTCTTAGAGGTTGATCAGTATATATGACTATCGGGTGAGCTTGGAAATAATGACGGAGCTTTCGAGAGGTAATCAAGAGGCTGTAAGCAAGCTTTTCTATTCTTGGATAATTGCGTTATGTAGCTGCTAACTTCTTACTTACATAATATACTGGCCTCTGGACCTTGTCTTCTTTACGCACCAAGGCTGTGCTGACAGCATGAGATGACACTGCCAGATAAACGAACAGATCTTCATGATCCACCGGTTTCGACAATATCGAGGGCTTCTCCAATAAGTCCAATAGATTTTGGAAGACCTCTACACAGTCGAGAGTCCATTCGAAATTACGTTTTCCCCGTTTGATTAAATCAAAGAATGGGACACACTTTTCCGTAGCTTTGGAAATGAATCTGCTTAATGTAGCAACCTTCCCTGCCAAGCTTTGAACATCCCTAATCTTCTGTGTTCTTCTATGTTCCTTATTGCTGCTATCAGGCTAGGATTAATCTCAATCCCTCGAGAACTTACGATGAACCTAAGGAATTTACCTGATGCAACCCCAAATGAGCATTTTATGGGATTCAACTTCATCTTGTACCTTCGTAGGATATCAAACATCTTTGTTAGATCTTGTGTATGACTAGTTGCCTGGATTTCACGAGCATGTCATCTACATAAACTTCGCTAGGCGCTGATACGTGGCTCCAGCATTCTTTACTCCGAACAGCGTTACCACATAGCAGTACAATCCCAAGTTTGTTATAAAACTCATGTGCTCTTGATCCGGCACATGCATGGGGATATAGTTATATCCCGAGTATGCGTCCATGAAGGAAAGAAGTTCGGGTCCGGCCGTTGAGTCCACTAGTTGGTCAATCATAGGAAGTGGGAAACTATCTTTTGGACAAGCCTTGTTTAAATTCGAAAAATCAATGCGTGTTCGCCATTTCCCATTTGATTTCTTGACCAAAACGGGATTCTATATCCAGTCGGGATACGTCGAATCTCTAATGAACCCATTATCTTTTAACTTCTCCACTTCTTCCTTTAGGGCTGCCGATCTCACCAGGCCAAACGTATGCCTCTTCTGTTTAACGAGTGGATGCTTTGGATTAATGCTCAATGAGTGACTCATAACGAAGGGAGATATCCCACACATGTTGGCATGAGTCCAGGCAAACACATCTAAATTTTCCTTTAAAAAGTCAGTCAATTCCTTTGCTCGGAGCGGATCTGGCTGGGATCCAATCTTCAATATCTTTGTCGGATCAATATCGTCAATGGGGATATTCATAGTCGTTTCATTAGGGGTCGCCTTTCTGTCCTCAGGCTTTTCATCTTCTCTGGGATCTATGTCCTCGGGCAGTCCTCTAGGAGACTCCCTCGGGGCTAGTCCCTTAATTGCTATGCTGAGCCCTCCTTCGCAGGGGAGGAGGCGTCTTTAGCTTCCATGCTTAATCCCTTCAGTAACATCTTCAATTCGTCCATGTAGCTGACTCGTCTGGTGGCCTGATCGCCTCTCATTACTCCCACTCCTACTTCAGTTGGAAATTTCAGCAATAAGCACCAGGGCGCAATGCAACCTTTGAATTCCGCGAGGGCTGGTCGGCCCAAAATGGCATTATAGGGTGATTCAATGTCCAAAACTACAAATGAGAGAATTCTCACTCTCCGACGATCTCCTTGTCCTAATGTCACTTGATAATTCTACATTTCCTATTGGAATAGTCGATTCTCATTGAAGCCACGTATCCATCGCTCGTAAGGCTTCTAGTCTTTCGCTTCAAGTTTCATCTGATCAAATGCTTTTTTAAAGAGAATATTAACTGAAATCCTTTTATCTACCAACACTTTGTGAACCAGAGCTGGGCCGATAGTAGTAGTGATCACCAATGGGTCCTCTGTGGGTGCTTCAATTCCAGCATCGTCTCTATTACGAAATATGACATCATCTGACATTGTTTTCTGTTGCTTTACTGCGGAGATGTCTTCGACGTTGCTACACTCTCCCACTTCAAGGTGCTTAACCGCATTGACGTATTGGTCCATAGCCCTATAACTATAGGCAGCGGGGTAAGTTCCTCCCACTATAGTATTGATAACGATTCCTTTACCTTTTTATTGGGAGGTGGGCTTAGGAGCAGGCTGATTTTGATCCGGGGCTTGCCCTCCTTGTCCCCTGTCTCTTGGGGCAACCTTGTATTCATCTAACTTTCCTTCCCGCAGCAGCCTTTCGACAACGTCTCTCAAATGCCGACATTCATTAGTAGAATGTCTGTGGGTTCCATGAAATAGACAAAATTTCTAGTAGCCACCTCCTTTTCCGTAGAGTCTCGGGGCGAAGGATTTTTATATTGTAAGATGTTGTAAGTATCCAGGTAGACGTTTTCCAATATGTCATTCAGTGGTGTATAGTTTTCAAAGGTTTGGAATCGAGGCCTTTTGCCTGAGTTATTTCCTTGGTTCTTATTCCTCCTATTTCAGTTTCCATTCCTATTGTTACTTCCTTCATTTTTGTTGCCAACATTTACCTCGACTTTCCTGAACTGTCATCGGACCGCTTCACAGCAACGTTACTTTGAATATCTTCTCTCGAAGCTCCATCACACTTTATCTTTCGATTGGCATATATCTATTCTCATCGTAGATGAATATTTGCTTTTTCATAGAAAGCCTCCCTAGTCAGTGGTGGCTTCCCCGCTAAATAACCTCTGAATTCAGTATCTAGATCAACTCCTTCAATCAAGCCATCAAAATTGTTGGTTCGTGGGGATCGCTTATTTCAGTAAATGCTAAGTTGAAGCGATCCAAGTATGATTTCAGAGATTCTCCATGGGCTTATTTAATTTTGGACAGTTCGATAACACTTTTAGCTCTTTGGGCATGGAGTCGGAACTGTTTCATAAAAAGCTCTCTTAGTTCTTGAAAACTCGACATTGATCACGGGGGAAGTCACGTAAACCACATTAATGCAACATCTTCTAAATATATTAGGAAGGCTTTACATTTTACAGCGTCAGGTGTAGCTGTAGCATTCATATACCACACATACCTCATCAGGTGTTGTTTCAGATTTCTTCTTCCAGTATATCCATCCATTTGTGGTAAATTGAACCGTCGAGGGAATTGGAAGTTTAGGATGTCATCAGTAAACGGAGTATGACTGCGTTCGATACCCCAGTCTTCATTGGTATATTGGCAACTATCGGTCATGACATGACGCACCAACGCTTCTACTTCTGCACTGGTTAGAGTTAGTTCGTGATCCCTGCTTCTTTCTCTCCTCATGCACCTACTACCTACTTCAGGTGACTCCCTTGGGTTTCCGTTGGTATCAGAACCTGCCCGCCTCATACGGTCCTGGTCATTCACAGGACGAATAGGCTGAAGGAGTTGCCTCTGGGAAGGATTGGTAATATTTGGATCCCTGGGGAGAACATGTGATCCTCGCATCGGTAACAACATTGGTTCCCTCAAACTAGGATCGACGGGTCCCAGAAAACGGGCTACAACTTCACGGGACCCCAATGATCTGAATGTTAGTTGGTCCAGATTTTCGAGCCTTTCTATGGCCTCCTTTTACTCGGGCGCTCTACATCAGAAGATGATTAATGGTCCATAGTAGGATGACGAACCAGAGAGGAAACCCTTTGTCTGCGAAGTTCGCTTATTTCTTCGTTCATAACCCTCATGTTTTCCCTCATGAGAACACTATCGCGTTTGTAATCCTCCAAAGCATCCTTAATGCTCTCAAGCATATCAAGCAAGCGGGAAAATTCCCCATGAGTTACGAGTGAAGAAAGTGTAGGCTGATAATCAGTTGCCACAGCTGGTATCGGAGCATTTGTAGGAGTTCGAGTAGAGGTACCAACTTCAGTCAGTTTCGGTTCGGTTTGGCCTCCACCTGCCTATACGGGTCGGATCGGTGGAGAGATGCCAACAGCATTTTGGAGAGTAGATCGGATCGGTTTGGAGCATTCGGTTCAGATCAGAGCCTGTTTAGATAGAGTTGGAGATGTCCTGCCGAATCGGTTAGCTCCTGACCCCTGTCCTCTCGACCTAGTAACAACCATAGCTTGCTAATCTTCATCTACTTCACTTTCCTGCGCATTCTGCACTTCTTTTCCTTTTCCATTGGCCATAATATCCAATTTATCGAATTTTTTTGAAGAGAATTTCATAAATATTGACTACATGGAATATCTTTTTCGGATATACAAACCCAAATAGTAGAATGGTAGCCCAAAAACGTAGAGAATTCGTAATTTGTCAGTGAAAGCACCAAAATGTTAGATCTAAAAGTGGTTCTAACACCCAAAATGTTGATAATTCTGAATGAAAAGAAAATAAAAACAAAGAGGAGCACACGATTTATAGTGTTTATTCGTTAAAGAGCCTATGTCCACTCTGAATTTCTTTAATTGATGATGGAAGTACAAGTACAATGATTGTTTTCACTAAATTTCACTTCTACAATGACTAATTTCACTCAATCGTTCCTGAAATATGCTCTAAAGGTTGATGATGATTTGAATAAAATAGTGGAATTCAGTGTCTATGGTGGAGAGGGTCAATAATTTTCAAAATATCCTTTCAAATGAGGTTTGATAGTATTTTTATAGATGGAAAATCTCCCTGGGAGGCCTCTGGTTCGACACATATGGCAGGGAATCCATGTGTTTCGATGATGCGAGCTTTGGAGATGACGCCAGCACACAACAGTTGTGGGTGAATGTGGGATGATGGGTAACTAACCGCTCTGCAATTTTAAGGGGTCGTGGAGAGTAGTTGCAGTCCAGTCGCCTTGGGGTTCATATCGGAAATGCAGAGAAAAAGGGTAGCAGGTCGGATACTTCCGTACCGAACCGGTCCTGCCTCCACACTTTGACTTTCTGCTTCATAATATATAGGTTTAGTTCGGATCTCCGAACCGATCCGGGCCTCTGATATGCATGCTTCCAATCAACACTCTCCATCAAGTGGTCCTTTGGCTTTGTGTAGCCTAGTTCACAAAATAGGCTAACAGTAGCTCCCATTGGAATATCAGACATAGCTAACCCATGAAGGGGTTCATTCAGCCCTTTAGCAAACTGCAAGGCTTTTTATGCGGAGTATCTACCAATTCCAATCCAAACCTTGTTAGCTCGTTGAATTTGTTCACATATTCTTTAACAGTAATGTTTCATTGTTTGAGTGCCAAGAACCTCTCCATTTGCATGCTTTTCTCAGCTTGAGAAGGAAACTTCATTTCAAACCTGTGTGTTTGGGTAACTTCCCACCAGAATGAAGCTTCATCTTTCAGTCGCTAGACAGCTAACTGAATATTCCTACGATCATCCACATCGAAAATTCCAAACAAGTCCTCTATCTCCTTGAGCCAATTCCTTACCTCTATGAATGTTCCCATAGCCCAGAAATCTTTGAAGACCTTAGAGAAGTTGTCTACACGCGGAGGAGGAGGAACGATGGGTGCAGTTGGAGGAGGAATTTAGCTTGACCACTGGCAGCCGCCATGGCCTCTAGATACCTACAGAACCAGCCTGGTATCGTAACACCCTCCGGAATATTAGGTTGCCCAGACATGCTGAAAAAAAAAGGAAAGAGATTCAGACAAAGGATGAAAGAAAGTACATATGGATTTAGGGAATATGCTATTCAAAACAGACTTTTCTTTTTGAAAAATTATTTCTTTTAAAACCTTTTTAAAATAATTTTCAATTTTTTTTATCTAATTTGGTAACCTTTAGCTCTGATACCAAGTGTGACACCCCACGTCCGTTAATGTCACTCTTTAAGAGAATGCATTAAGTTTCGTGAAGCGTTATAGGTAAACAGAAACATTAAAAGACAGATATAAAAATAGCAATGGAATAAAAACTAACTTTATTAATCATAAAGAATCGTGGTTCAAAACATCATATGTATGAATTACGTAAAAACCAGTACATCATAATAACTTTTTTCTTGCACTTAAACATCAGAGCACAAAACAAAAGAAGCAAAATTCCCAAATAAAAACACACCCCATAGTAACAAGGATAGGAGCTTGAGCAATACATCTAACCAGTTCTAGCAAATGATAGTAGAATCCTGGTCAAGCTTGAGTATTCCCACCCTGAGAACCTGGGGGAAACGGAAGAAAGAAGAGGAACAAAAAGGGTTAGACATAAAGTCTAGCGAGTCCAGTTACTTTTAGTAAGGAAATAAGTAAAAGTATCATGACAGGCATACAAGGTGGATAGGAGAGATAATACCAAAAAAGGCAGGTATGACAAGGTAAACATGATAGAGTGTATACGCTTCCATAATAATTACTTGGATTCCCTACACCAATATTAGTATAACCAGAATGAGATGATCCTAACCACTATAAGATGGTAGACTTAGGCATACGTCTAGAAGTACCCTAACTACTACCCTAATCGATCGGCATCCTACTTTGTAGATACCCTTTGCTGACCCATGGTAGGAGGTATCACTTCCTAAAGTGGCAACCCTTTGTTGATATGCACAACCATATCTACTGGTGTCACGGTCGTCTTATCCCCCTCTGATCGAACATGCACGCGCATGTCCCGGTCACCGTCCTCCACTTTTTGACCTCTTACAATCAGCCCAGTAAGCGTGTCCCTACTCCGACCTAGGGCAGAGTACTCGATCGATACCATTATACAGGTTACTGACTGAAACGGGTCCCACACACAAGATGATTCAAGCTCTCCCCCTTGTCTTGTATCCCCGCTGGGATTTTCATCGGTTATGTACACCTATTGGTGTCTTTAATTACATAACCCCATCATTTCTATAGGTTATGCTTACCTAAAGGTGTTTATAATTACATAACCCCAACCGGTTAAGTTCATGGGCCTATATATAAATATTACCCACCCTACCCAGATTTACTTAACCCACCCATTGTTCAAACAGATTTACTTAACCCCTATTCAAGTTCATGTTCATACAATCCCTATGGATTCAACTAGGTTAAGTATTCCAATTCATTACTATGTCCATTTATGGTAATAATGTGCTGGACCCCTCACATTAAGCCTACCACTTGTGGATGTTGGATATGCCGGGTGGTTCCGAGCAGATTTCTTCCACAAGTCGGGCTTAACCTCATGTCTCAGCACGTATCGTATTTGTGCACCTAGACCCCTCACATTAAACTTGTGGTTGTTGGATATGCTGGGCGATTCCGGGTAGACCACCTCAAGTGTAATCTAACCTCATGTCTAGGCGCAGTTACAGTTTCTAATTACTATAACCCTAGGCATTTCATTATTAGCCAATTTTACCTATATCATTATAGGTTTCATGCCTCTTTTCCCTAAATATGTTCACAATGAATTATATGCCCTAAATTCATATTCATGAACATTATTTAAGTTATGACAGATTTCCCCTTTACAAGTTATGCCCAATTTCAATGTTTTTCCCCTCGTTCCCAAACTAATGCATTCACATATTTTTAGTGGCATGCCTAGGCTCGAAAGTCGACTGGCAATATAAATAAAAGGAAAAGGGTGAAGGGAAGATGACAGAAATGATTATTCTAACAAATTTGACATAATCATACAATGGCATAATGTTAAGACGGACATATAAGAACAAATCCGGTGAACTTGTGATAATAAAACTGGTTCCAACATAGTAGGGATGTCATAAAAGTAATGATTAGATCTAAACAAGGATTTAGATGTCCAACTAATGACAGATCCAAATTAACCACAAACATGATAGGTACAAGATGATCTAAATAGTGAACTGGATCTATAATCAAAAGTAGATCTGACATGATAAAGGTTAAGATCCAAGCCATAGTTAATTAAGAATATCATGGATTCACAAATTACAATAGATTTGGTATGATTCAGTCACAGGGATAGATCCAAATTACAGTCATATCATACTTTACTTTCATTTTTTTTTAAAATCTAAAGGTAACTTAACCTCCGAGTTCAGATCTAGAAAAATAGAAGGAGAAAAGCAGAGGTTGAATCACAAATCTACGCTTGAATCTCTAAACTTGATTTCAGAAGAAAGAAAAAGATTTGATTCAGTCCAGGCACCGACAACATTTAGGCCTCCATTAATTTCAGTGTGAGAAAACTAGAGAACGAGGCCGTATATATAGCTGCCAGCCCCCAGAATCGACCTGCCACGTCATCCCAAGGGGGATCAACCCATGGGTCGATACCCCCCTTGAGGGGTTGACTTCCCTATGCGGGATTTTCCACGCTTACCCGAATTTCTGTGGTTTGAACAATTTTGAACTTCTGGACATAATTTTTGAATTCTTGACCCTATATATATATATATATATATATATATATATATATATATATACAATCTCTTGCGCATATACAAACTTCAAACCTTCATAACTTCTTCACACGGTGTCCGTTTTACGCAAACCAAACGTCTATCTTGACCAGAATTTCGAGACGGATGCAATGGTTAGTCCGTTACCCTTAATTATGGATATTAAATTAATTATTCTTTAATTTGCCCTCTTTAGTGTTGTTAAAATTACGGGGTGTTACATCATAGGTTTTATTATATCCTAAACCACTTTTGTCATGTAAAGGTCGAGATCTAGATAAGATCATCTTTATATCATTTTGACCTTTATTAAATTTCGCGAATTTATTGTTACATTTTTAAATTTGATTCCACACTTGCGGTTGATATTTTCAAAAGAAACTTTTTTATCAATATCCTTATTTAATTTAGAATTCTTTCATATTAAAGTACTGTTCTCATTTTTGAGACGACTAATTTGAGATTATGAATTATCTAAAGATGATTGTAATTTTTCAACATTTTCTTTTGATACTGAAATTGCTTTTTGCAAAATATTATTGTTAAGTTTTAAAATCTCACATTCTTTAGATAGTTCTAAATTCTTTTTTGTTAAAGCCCCATTCTCTTTTTCAAGTGACAAAATTAAAGAACCAGAGTTATTTAAGGAATCTTCTAATGTTGTTATTTTATTTTGTAAACCATTGATTTCCTTTAAAAGGACATTGTTTTTATCTTCTAGTTTCTCATTTTCTTTTTGAAGGAAATCTTTTTGAAAAATAAGCTCTTCTAAGGTATTTTAAAAACATTTGGTTTGTTTTACTAAATAATTGTTTTCCTCTTTTAATTTGGAATTTTCTTGCTCACAATCTTTAAATTTGGCTAAAATAATTATATAAAGTTTACCCAAACTTTTAAAATCTTTTAACATTTTTTATGGTCTAATAAAAGATCATTATATAATGAATCTATACATACTGATTGTGATCTGACTTTAGTCATGAGACATTTGCTTCCTTCATCTATTGATTCTGCTTTGTTGCTCTTCCACTATTTGCATACGCTTGTCATCATAACTTTAAATTATGTTAGACAGATGTTATAAGCGCTTTCTTAAATGGATATATTAAAGAACGAGTACATGTTGAACAACCTCAACTATTTGCTCATGAAAATTTTCCCAATCATGTTTTCAAGCTGAAAATGGTATTATATGGTTTGAAACAAGAACCTCATGCTTGGTATGAACATCTCAAAACTTATTTGTTAGAGTGAAGATTTCAAATCGGAAAGGTTGATCAAACACTTTTTATTAAGAAAGCTAATAAAGGTATTTTGATAGTGCAAATATATGTCGATGACATTATATTTGATTCAACTAATGATTATTTATGTCAGGAATTTTCAAAAATAATGACTAGTGAATTTGAAATGTCGCATATGGGAGAACTATCTTTATTTCTGGGTTTGCAAATTAAGCAATTATCAGATAGAATTTTCATTAATCAAGAAAAATTTTGTACTAATCTAATAAAATGTTTTGGAATGGATAACATTTCAAGTAAACCTACACTAACGAGCATGACGACACACTTAGATAAAGATGAAAATGGTAAAAGTGTCGATCAAAAGTTACATCGAAGTATGATAGGTTCATTCTGTATTTAACTGCTAGTAGACCGAATATTATGATGAGTGTTTGCTTATGTGCTCATTTTCAAGCTAATCCAAAAGAATCACATTTGAGGGTAGTAAAACGTATATTACGTTATCTTTGTAGTACCAATGATTTTGGACTTTTCTGTCCGAATGATTGTTCATTCGAATTAGTCCCATATAGTGATGCTGATTTTGGAGGGTCACGGACGTATCATAAAAGTACAAGTGGAACTTGTCACTTTATCGGTAAATCACTTATATCTTGGTTCAGCAAGAAACAAAATTGCATTTCACTGTCAACATGTGAAGCTGAATATATATCTAATGCACTAGCCTGTGCTCAAGTAATATGTATGCAGCAAACACTAAAAGATTTTAACGTAAACTTAACTACTTCCACAATTTATTGTGATAATACAAGAGCGATGAATTTATCTAAAAATCCGGTAAACCATTCTAGAATTAAACACATTGATATAAGACATCATTTCTTGAGAGACAATATTGAAAAACAAACCATCAATTTAGAGTTTGTAAACTCAGAAAATCAAATTGCTGACATCTTTACTAAACCCTTTTTAGAGAATTCTTTCATAAGACTTCGACGAGAATTAGTAATTGTATCTTTCAAAGATCTCTGAAAGATTATCCGATTATTTAGTGCTTAGAGTGTTCAAATACTTTTTAATCGATGGCAAAGGGGGAGAGTTATATTTTCAATGATCAAAATGATAGATCTATTTATAGTTATATTTTCTATGCTTATAATGACGAATCTATTTATTGAAAATATATATGTGCTAATATTTTGTTGTAGGAATCAAAATTGTAAGTTTATAAATATATGAACTAGTAAAATGTTGCAAATACTCAGGGGGGGGGGAAATTCAAATATGTTGTCATCAATCAAAAAAGGGGAGAATGTTAAAAACAAGAATTTTGACTAATGTCAACAAAGAGAAGAGCATTGGAAATCATGTCATGAAGATAAGTTTATATATATATATATATATATTTGTGTGTGTGTGTGTGTGTGTTGAGTCATGTTAGAATTATGTAAAAATCTATCCACAAGTATAATATGAAAATACAAAACAGGATATATATATATATATATATATATATTAAAAGGTTTAAATAGGCATGACTGTACAGACTCAGCTGTACCAATCGACTGGTAGAAATTCAACCAGTCGACTGGTCAGCCTGTCTCTATACAATAACGGCTAGTTTTGAATGAATTTAAATCCAAATGTTTTACAGTATGATTCAATCAGTCGACTGATGATTTTTTGACCAGTTGACTGATTCGAAACAGAAGCCTTTATTATGAAGAGTCACCTTCCTTCATGAAGAGATTTCTCTTCAATTACGAATGGAAATGGATGCAACTTTTTTTTGAAACTTTTCATGAAGGAATGCTACTCTTCTACTATTATATAAACAATACAACCATATTTCCTAACTAATGAATTTTTATTCTATTCTATCTATTTTATAATTTTCACTTCTATATTCATTGCAATCTAAAGCTCTCTCAAATTCAAGTTACTTGTTGAATCCTTGGTAACATTTCACATATCTTGATTCGACAAGCAACTAACTTCCTTCAATATTTGCAAACATATCAAATACTTAAGGATAAGATTATAGGAAGATTGTACTTCATCGTGACTATTCCGGTTGATTAGAGAACACATTCAAGTGTCAAAAACCTTTGTAAATTGTGAATTCCTGTGTGGGTGCTCAGGCATGGACATCCTTGCTGGTGCTCGGGTGTATTGTGACATGTTCCTCTCCCAGAGGGCATGATAGTGAATTCCGAAGAGGAGCTTCGGGACTGGACGTAGGGCGGGAAGTCTGAACCAATATAAAATTCCTGGTGTCTTTACTTATCGCATTTTACCTTTATTTGTGATATATTTCTATAGCTTAGCTTTTACTTGCGTAACTATTGTAGATTACTAATTAGTTTATTATTTCCACTATATCCATATAAGTATCCTGCTTAAGTCGTACACTTCGACTTTTCGCTATTCAGAGTCTTACATAAACTAGACTCTATTACTATATTTATCTTGAACTCTTGAAATCTTGATTACTCATGAGTCTTAAATCATCTTTGAATTCTAAATCTCTAGAAGCTCTTAAACTGTACAGTCTTCAGTATAAATTTCTATATATAAATCCTGCATATGTGTATATGTATATATACTCTAGATAAAGGTGTTAGTATATATTTTGTAATTAATATTGAAATAAGGTTGTTGCCGTCAAAACTCCATTCTCCAACAATGAACATAGTTATAATAACTTATCTATTTCGTTTTAAGCAAATCTATGTTTTTATGCCTATTCCCTATTAGATATGTTTATTTAAGTATTGTGAATTTATTGATAACCATCGGATCTGATTAAAAATGTGGTTAAAACTTGTGAATAATGAGTTGTGGCTATATACAATGTAAATTGTAGGATTTTTAAACTTGTTCATACATTTTCCTACAGTTAAGTCATGAAACATATTGTATATGTTGCATAACATTGTGGATCTGGACATCCGTCCCATTTAACACCAATTAGATGTAGTTACGTTCCAGATCATTAGTTCAATGTTGAATAATAAATATGTGAATTTAGATAAAAAGATGAAATTGGTTAATTATGTGATGAATAAAGGAAATATTCTTGTTTGTATTCAATATTGTTGGGTTTTGGCTTAATCATTGTAAACATGTCATATTGTTCCTTTTGAATAAAAAGGCATTATTTTGAAATCACAAGAGGTATGGCAAAATGAATTAAATAGGGAAAAGTGGTGCAAATGTACGTATAAATGTAAATACATATATTTGTATGTAATTTGCAACGACTATTCCAAAAAAATATATTTAAATATATTTCTTGTGATTTGGAAATATGTCAATTCCATTAATTAGACATTATTTACAATGACTATGCTAACGGTCTTTTTGTGTGATCTGAAACTTTTTTGGCAAGATTGAATATAAAAGGGAAATGTTGGTAAATTTATTTGACCAAATCATTAATTCAAAAATAAGAATAACAATAATAATAATAATAACTATGTTGACCGCATGAAAACATAGAAATAAATATATACATTGTGACAACCCGAACTTCCCCGGTCTCCGAAGAGAAGAGAAAGAACGGATTGTCTGAGAACACGACAAATCAGAATACAAACTGAAGAACATTTCATTGCTTATTACAACAATTTACATCAGAGTGCAAGAATATACAGAGTATGAATAAATATTATACATCAAAAAAATATCATAGATTTACATTACAATGCAGCGGAAAAATAATACATAATCCAACTGAAACAAATACGTAGATACAGAGCTTTCCGAATATATCTCCAGTTGTAAACCAGGATCCTGTAAGAATAAATCTGCAAACCAAAAATTATTAGCTGTCCATGTGGAAAATAGGGGCACCTAGAGTTTAAGTTAAAACAATAAAATCGATGTCAGTCATGTGACTGGTGTGAGAACTAAAACAGTTATTAATTTGATTTTAAAGTTAGGTAAATCAAGTGACCACGCCGTATAAGAGGAACGGGTTTCCCTCCAAGAATACCGGTGCTTGAAACAAACAGCGCAATGCTAAATAAAGAATAATGAAGCTATTATAAGACTCAAGTCCCATCACACAATGCAACACAAGCCGGAGGATATAGTTTTACCTTGTAATAGTCAAAAATGCTTGGTACATGAAATTTCATATTTTATTATTACTATAAGTGAAGAAATCTACTTCAAATATAAATGTATCAATCATAGGCGGCATGAGCGCCCTATCCCACTATGTCACCATATATAGGATTACAACTAAAAATGAAATGTCGTATTGGAAGTTGGATTCCATCATGAACCAAGGCAATGGATCATCCTTACTGAATTAGAGACAATCTAGCCTACCATGTCTTAGGCTACAATCGCAACTGCACATAGGAAAATGGAGGGCCGGTCCACATTTTAAGTGGACTAGTAATCCCTGAACAATACGTTTCCCCACCCTATGGGGCATAAATAAGCCAGATGACTCAATATCCATCGGCTCCGTAGTAACCAGTATATTCGAAAACCTCTCTTTCTAACAACTACATAAGTAAAAATGTCTGGGCTCTATACCATGTCACCACTCCTAGCTAGAAAGAAACGCATATCCTCCCTGCCGTCCTTTATCCCGTTTCTGGTTCATACCGAGGTGTGAAGCTCGTGAATTAACGCTACACAAAGCTATGCTATATTAAAGCGTGCATTGATCATCAACCACAAGGCCGGCCTCCATTTACATGTTCGTTATGGGTCTGAACGAAACCGTAGGCACCTTATTCCTCGTCCCATATGTCCAATACAGGAGAGAGGTCCTCGCGTATCCGGTCGATCTCCAAGTACGTCTGGACGATCACCACTTATTAGATCGTCTTGGGTGTACAGCCCAATCAAGACATCAGTAATCATCCAAATGATGTGAATACCTCCGGTCTTCAATCACTCTCTGCATCGTCGACTTATCGTCGAATCAATTATTCATAATGGGTATAAGCCCGGCCTTTCCGAATAACTCGTGTATATAATAAACAAGTGCTATAGAAACACAACATACACCACATTCCAATTCCGAACATTCTTTTATTCAAACATTCATATCATTTGGGAAGGGCTCCCATTAATTTTATCAAAGATAATTCCTTTAAATTTATTCTTTAATCTTCCTTTGGATATCAATTCAAACCAAATTAAGGTTTGCCCAAACTAGTCGGGATTAACGCACCTTTACGAAGTAATCATTTCTTTTATTTCCCAATCCCAACCTATTCATCCCATGGAGCAAAACTGGTAATACTCCATATCTAACACCACGGTGTTATCGGTAAATTTAATTACCATTTCATGTTCAAATCTAAATAAAGATTTAACTATCGATTGGGGCAAAACTGGTGATACTCCATTCTCGATCATTTCCCAAATTTGATAATTTAAATCATTAATTCACATTTCAATCTAATTAAAGATTCATTAAAACTCCACTTAGTTTTAATCTTTCCAAAAATCAATATTAATGATTATTTAACTTTGGAAACACAAACATGCCGCATCGACAATCTACACCGTACTATTGATTTCTACCGAAATATAACCTCTAAGCTTGTGCCTCTTAGATAAGGGTGTTAAGCTAGAGAATAAATTCTCCGCCACCAAACAGATATATATTTAGCAGAGATCAACCATATAGTTCGAAATACAATGTTAGACATGTAATCCTGTCTTTAACTCAGTAAAAGAACTAATGTCATTTAAAACACAGTTCATGATAAACCCAAAATCACATTCCATTAATTATGGAATCTTCATGGAAAACAGATCGATATATATATATATATATATATATATATATATATATATATATATATATATATAATCGATCAATTTCCGTATCCGACTAATAATATAAATGGAATCACGACCAAGTCTTTTAAATTCCATATATATTAACAGTCTTCCTCCACAGAAGCTCATTTCGATTATTATCAAATCGAATTCCATTCAATCCCAATTTATTATATTAAATTGGAAAACTTTACTTTGGAAAATTCCCGTTAAATCATAATAAAAAGATTTATAAATTCCAAATCACATTTCACTGTAAATCGGGTTAAAGAACGAATGTCGTTAAAAACACAGTTCACAATAAATCCAATTCACATTCCATTTTCAATTCCAATCAAATGTCAATAAATTGGAAACTCTTCTTTAAATCTTAATTAAAAGATTTATTCTTTTCACACGAGGTTTAAGAACAGTGTTATTTAAGACACCATTTACGACAAACCCAAAATCCACTTCTTTTATTCAATTCCAATTAAATATTAATTAATTGGAAAAACTTCACTTAATCTTAATTAAAGATTTATTCATTTCTCAACTAGGTTTAAGAACAGTATTAATCAAGACACCATTTACGACAAATCCAAAATCCCATTTGATATTAAATACAAGGCTCTGAATCGAAATTATATCGGCTTATATTTAATATCAAATTCTGAAACCAGTAAATATCGTATTGGAAATAACGATATCAATATATCTTCCAAAATTCCATAACAATATCCGTATAATCATAAAATCCAATATCAAAATATTCCGAAGATGATTTCCATTCAAATCCGCTCCAATTCATATATTGGAAATTATGGTTATTTTTAAAACCATTTCAAATCCGATTTATTTATTTTAAAAATATTGGATTATAATTCTAGTTCATAACTAGTTCATTTGATAAAAATATATTTTTATCTTTACAAACGTGGAATTTTCCATCCTAATTCTTTCCAAACCATTTATTATGTTTTTACACAAATTATTGATATTTTTAATAACTTTATTAAGGCCCTTTTAGTCGATTTCCATAAATGGTCATCGAACTGCACTTACATCGACCTTTTCCAAATTTGATTTGGACATAATTCCAATCCAACCGTTAGGTTTCAAATCTCTTGTATTGTTGGAAAGCACTTTTCGATACGAACCCAATGGTTCCTGTTTTAGGAGAATCCGACGGTCGGATTTCCCTTAATGTCAATTCGAAGTCAATGTCGAAATTCGTGAATGGTCGCGGCGCAGCGCATTATATTCAGGCCATTTAATATATATTATATATATTTCATCGATTTCTATTTAAAACGTATTTTATAAATAGTTTTAGAATAATTTTAAAATGATTTTTAACTTCATTTTCAATTTTAAATCAAAATTGAAACTTCCTTATCATTATAATATATAAATGATAATATTTTCAAATTATCAGATTTTGAAATCATTTCCTTTACGATATTCATTATAAAAATGAATAAAATCGATATAAATATCGTTCACGTCAAAATGGCGTTAATCTAATCAACATGGCTTCATATCTTTCAATATTTTCGTGTCCATCACAAATTGGACATCAAAATTTTATTTTGATCCATTATTGAATATTATTTTAAAATATTAGTTATTTTAAAATGTTACATTATTCGACAATTTTAAAATATTCGTTAATTTAAAATATTCGTTCTTTCTGAATTGGAATCAGACATAGTCAATTACCATATAATTTTATTTATATGGGTTTCATACACACATGGACACAACAATATCCAAACACAGTCAACCATCATCCAGAGTGCATTACATAACTGTATAAGCGTTAAATATAAATAATTAACGCTTACAACAGTCCGTCAACCCATCGATTGACATACAACTGAACAACTGGGATTAGTGTATGTCAAATATCATCCCGATACCCTTGTGGGGTTTCAATCAACACACACAAATTTTATTTGTGCCATTGGGTGATGTGTAAAATACATCATCCCAATCAATATCAGTCAAATGGGTGTACATAAACAAATCGTCCAATTTGTAAATGAATATTTATTTTCAACACATGACCATTTTATATGGTTCATATATTTATATTTTTATTGTTCAAATATTTTATTCCATACATGAATATTTTATATATTATATTCATTTAATAAAAATGATATTTTTATAGTTCAAATACTTTATTCCATACATGAATATTTTATATATTTTATATATACAATAAAAATGATATTATTACTATTCAAATATTTTATTCATCACATGAATATTTTATACATTGTATTCATTCAATAAATATAACGCAATCAATTCAATCCAAACAAACAATCATGGTTTGTACAATCAATGGTGTCGGGTGTTGCTAAGCACCGTCTGCATCCTAGTATATATTTTATTGGAAAATAATTAGAGTCAGAAGATGTTCTCACGTTGGTTTCCACTCCACCAGTTTTAATTCCGAATTTCTGAATGGTTTGGATTAGAATTTTCCCCAAATTCAAACAAGCTCCAAATTCAAGTCAGTTAGTCTTGTTGTGAAGCTCTCGTCCCCACGAACGCAATGGATCCAGTTTCGCGTGATTTGGACCTCGTATGCACAAGTTATGGGGTTACAAACATTTGATTTCAATTTATATAATTAAATAATTATTAATTTAAATAATCCACCTCCCTTCCCCCTTTTCAAAATCAGGTCGTCGCTCTTTTCACCTAGCTCGAATCTAGGGTTCCCATTTTCTCTTACCACCGTCGCCGAGACCTTGATCGGAAGGCCCCACGTGGAAGACCAACATGCGGTGCCCCTCCAATTCCGACCACGGTCAGTTCGAACCACCATAGGCGATGGATTTTGAGCCCAACCGATGGCTGTTAGAGCCAGAGAATCTCCCTAATCACGCAGCTAAAAATCACCAAACTATACCAAATTGAAGATCCCTCTTTTCTCTCTAATTTTCGCTCAGGGAGGTTTTGTAACGATTGAGCGGATTGGACGAAAAAAACGAAGAAGAATCGAAGAAATGTATCGATCATCGCGTCTCTGGCGGTTCAGTAAATTACGGGCTAGGGTTAATCCTGATTGGCCAGGGGTTTTATATAAATAATTTATTTTATATTTTTATTTCAAAAAAACCCTCTTATTCATACGAACTCCAAATTAAACCCAACGACTGTCGCCCATAGCTAATTATCCCCATTTCGAACACAATGGTATATGTCACGTAAGCTAGTTTGACTGTTTCGATCAGTTTTCATCAAAATTAAAATATAAATTAATTTAACGTTCAAAATTGATTTTAACGTACAATTTAATTTACCAGGGCCACATACTGACTCCAAAAATTCCAGAAAAATAAACCTGGCTTTGTTCTGACGATACGATCCTAAAAAAACTAATTTCATCAAATTTAGAGACCGTTTGATAATTGATCATTTTTCAGTTGATTAAATTCAAACTAAAGTTACCAAAAATGGTTAAATTCACCACGCCCACATATTGATTCCAAAAATTATGAAAGTTGGAATCTAGCAATAATTTTATATTCCGGATCCAACAAAAGTGGTCTCATTGAAAACGGAGGTCATTTGCATAATCCCTATTTTTAAGGGCTATATATTATATAAATTCCATAACGACTATTCTGAATTTTCAACTAAACATAACTCCCGTTATGAAATCCGGATTTTTCACATTCGTTGGAAAGATATTTTCAAACAGATTCAAATATTCTGGGTTCACTGAAACCCTGTTTATTTTGAATCCTGTACATTCATTTGAAATTTGAAATCGAAATTTCAAACTACCGCGCCATTTCCAATTCCTTTTATAATTAAAGTAAATATTTATATTTTAACTTCGATTTAAATAAATTTATACGTTCTAATTCTATTCAAAATAAAATTCTAGTCATTAATATTTAAAATAATTCATTTTAAATATTCAAAAATCATTAAAATTGCCAAAATAAATTTTTTTAATTGGTTTTGATTTTCTAGGTTGTTACTTTCTCCCCCACTTAAAATTTTTCGTCCTCGAAAAGGAACGATGCTGAAATTTGTTTAACTAATCAACTCAACTTTCATTCTGGCGTTCATTCTTCATCTTTTCAGTTTTTAAGAATTTTCAAATTCTTCAAAAATTTGGCTAACACCCTATATTTTTGAATAATTTCACCATAACCTCCTTTGTATGGGGAGACATTTAAAACCGCAACTAGCCATGCAAGGCCCTCATCATCCAAAAAGAAAAAGAAAAAGCCAAGCGGCTAGCCAATCGGCTCATAAAATCATCCAAACCCAATAAATTAGTAAACATGTACCTATTTGTCGGGCATACAATTTTATTCCTCTACTTAGCTTCCTTGCTATGACCTATTCAATGTATATACATGTGTATGCATGCAATTTCAATCAGTTTTCTATTCAGTTCAATATTTGATTCAATTCGACGTAATGGTTCAAAATTTTAATTAATCAAACTAATAATCAAACGACACAATCAGCAATCAATTAGTTGATTATCATTTCAAACACATGACTTTTATATATATATAAATCTATTTTTGATGCCAAGCCACAACAATAGACCCTATCTAGCTTTGGTTCTCACACCAGTCAATTGGAAATATATAGATATCACGCCTTTGACATTCGAACATAAGGTCTGATGATGAGATTTCAATCATCAGAATCATCTATGGGCGTCTACAGTGTGATTCTATATATATCCAGTATATAAAAACTTCGAATATGAGTTTGCAAGGCATATATACAAAATCTTTATATACTCGATTGTCCAAAATCAATTTAAATATAATATTCAAATATGTTGAATAAGGTTTAAATTTTCAAAACAATATTTGTTTTTAATTTTTATTTTAAAACAACACTCTTCACACTCGTTCTAGGATACTACTAATCTTATCTCTAACAAGTCATAATCATTGGATACTACTAATCCAATCTCTATTGAATTCTTTCGTTTGGTTCTAATATGCCTTGTTCTCGAGCTCTGTAAACCAAAGCTCCGATACCAAACTGTGACGACCCGAACTTCCCCGGTCTCCGAAGAGAAGAGAAAGAACGGATTGTCTGAGAACATGACAAATCTACACACAAAATAAAGAACATTTCATTGCTTATTAAAACAATTTACATCAGATTGCAAGAATATACAGAGTATGAATAAATATTATACATCAGAAAAATATCAAAGATTTAAATTACAATGCAGCGGAAAAATAATACAGAACACAACTGAAACAAATACACGGATATAGAGCTTTCCGAATATATCTCCAGTTGTAAACCAGGATCCTGTAAGAATAAATCTGCAAACCCAAAAATACTAGCTGCCCGTGTGGAAAATAGTGGCACCCAGAGTTTAGGATAAAACAATAAACTCCATGTCAGTTATGTGACTGGTGTGAGAACTAAAACAATTATTAATTTGATTTTACGGTTAGATAAATCAAGGGACCACGCCGTATAGCACGAAACAGGTTTTCCCCCCAAGAATACCGATGCATAAAACAAACAACGCAATGCTAAATAAAGAACAATGAAGCTATTATAAGACTCAAGTCCTATCACACAATGCAACGCAAGCCGGATGATTGAGTTTTACCTTATAATAGCCAAAAATGCTTGGTACGTGAAATTTCATATTTTATTATTACTATAAGTGAAGAAATCTACTTCAAATATAAATGTATCAATCATAGGCGGCATGAGCGCCCCATCCCACTACGTCACCATACATAGGATTACAACTAAAACCGAAATGTCATATTGGAATTTGGATTCCATCATGAACAAAGGAAAGCGATCAACCTTACCGAATTCGAGACAATCTAGCCTACCATGTCTCAGGCTACAGTCGCAACTGCACCTAGTAAAATGCAAGGTCGGTCCACATTTTAAGTGGATTAATAATCCCTGAATAATACGTTTCCTCGCCCTATGGGGCATAAATGAGCCAGATGACTCAATATCCATCGGCTCCGTAGTAACCGATATATCCGAAGTACCTCGCTTTCCAACAACCACATAAGTAAAAATGTTTGGGGTTCACACAATGACACCACTCCTAGCTAGAACGAAACGCATGTCCTCCCTGCCGTCCTTCATCCCTTTTCGGGTTCATGCCGGGGTGTGAAGCTCGCGAATTTACGCTACACAAAGCTATGATATATTAAAGCAGTGCTTTGATCATCAACCACATGGCCCTGCTTTTCAACAAAAGCCTTGATCATTTGCATCTCAGCATGCCACATAGGCAATTCAAGCCATGCGACTGATGCCTATCGATATATAACCTCTGAGCTCGTACATCTCAGAGAAGGGTGTTAAGCAAGAGAATAAATTATCCGCCACCAAACAGATATATATTTAATAGAAATCAATCAATACAGAATAAAATCAAATGTCAGACACACATCCATTTACAAGTTCATTCTGGGTCAGAACAAAACCGGAGGCACCTTATTCCTCGTCCATATGTTCAATACAGATGAGAGGTCCTCGCATATCCGGTCGATATCCAAGTACGTCTGGATGATCACCACTTATTACCTCGTCTTGGGTGTACAACTCAATCAAGACATCAGTAGTCATCCAAACGATGTGAAAACCTCCGGTCTTCAACCACCGTCTTCATCGTCGACTTATCGTCGAATCAGTTATTCAGAATGGGTATCAACCCGGCCTTTCCGCATAACTCGCATATGTAATAAACAAGTGCTATAGAAACACAACATACGCCTCATTCCAATTCAGAATATTCTTTTATTCAAATATTCATATCATTTGGGAAAGGTTCCCATTAATTTTATCAAAGACAAATCCTTTGAATTTATTCTTTAATCTTCCTTTGGATATCAATTCAAACCAAATTAAGGTTTATCCAAACTAGTCGGGATTAGCGCACCTTACTGAAGTAATCATTTCTTTTATTTCCTATCCCAACCTATTCATCCCATGGAGCAAAACGGGTAATGCTCCATATCTAACACCATGGTGTTATCGGTAAATTTAATTACCATTTCACGTTCAAATCTAACTAAAGATTTAACTATCGCTTGGAACAAAACTGGTGATACTCCATTCTCGATCATTTCCCAAATTTGATAATTTAAATCATCAATTCACATTTCAATATAACTAAAGATTCATTAAAACTCCACTTAGTTTTAATCTTCCGAAAAATCAACATTAATGATTATTTAACTTTGGAAACACAAACATGCCGAATCGATAATCTACACCATACTATTGATTTCTACCGATATATAACCTCTAAGCTCGTACGTCTTAGAGAAGGGTGTTAAGCAAGAGAATAAATGTCATTTAAAACACAGTTATATATTTAGCAGAGATCAACCATACAGTTCGAAATACAATGTTAGACATGTAATCCTGTTTTTAACTGGGTTAAAGAACTAATGTCATTTAAAACACAGTTCACGATAAACCCAAAACCACATTCCATTAATTATGGAATCTTCACGGAAAACAGATCGATATATATATATATATAATCGATCAATTTCCATATCCGACTAATAATATAAATGGAATCACGACCAAGTCTTTTAAATTCCATATATATTAACAGTCTTCCTCCACAAAAGCTCATTTCGATTATTATCAAATCGAATTCCAATCAATCCTAATTTATTATATTAAATTGGAAAACTTTACTTTGGAAAATTCCCGTTAAATCTTAATAAAAAGATTTATAAATTCCAAATCACATTTCACTGTAAATCGGGTTAAAGAACGAATGTCGTTAAAAACACAGTTCACAATAAACCCAATTCACATTCCATTTTCAATTCCAATTAAATGTCAATTAATTGGTAATTCTTCTTTAAATCTTAATTAAATGATTTATCTTTTCACACGGGGTTTAAGAACAGTGTTATTTAAGACACCATTCACGACAAATCCAAAATCCACTTCTTTTATTCAATTCCAATTAAATATTAATTAATTGGAACAACTTCACTGAATCTTAATTAAAGATTTATTCTTTTCTCAAATGGGTTTAAGAACAGTGTTAATCAAGACATCATTCATGACAAAACCCAAAATCCCATTTGATATTAAATACAAGGCTCTGGATAGAAATTATATCGGCTTATATTCAATATCAAATTCTGAAACCAACAAATATCGTATTGGAAATAACGATATCAATATATCTTCCAAATTTCCATAACAATATTCATATAATCAGGATATCCTATATCGAAATATTCCAAAGATGATTTCCATTCAAATCCACTCCAATTCATATATTGGAAATACTGGTTATTTTTAAAACCATTTCAAATCCAATTTATTTATTTTAAAAATATTGGATTATAATTCCAGTTCATAACTAGTTCATTTTGATAAAAATATATTTTTATCTTTACAAACGTGGAATTTTCCATCCCAATTATTTCCATACCATTTATTATGATTTTACATAAATTATTGATATTTTTAATAATTTTATTAAGGCCCTTTCAGTCGGTTTCCATAAACGGTCATCGAACTGCACTTACATCGACCTTTTCCAAATTTGATTTTGACATAATTCCAAATCCAACCGTTAGATTTCAAATCTCTTGTATTGTTGGAAGCTCTTTTCGATACGAGCCCAATCCGGTTTTAGGAGAATCCGACGGTCAGATCTCCCGTGATTTCAATTCGAAGTCAATGGTCGAAATTCGTGAACAGTCGCAGCGCGGCGCGTTATATTCAGGCCATTTAATATATATATATATATATATATATATTATATATATACGTATATTATATATATTTCATCGAATTCCATTTAAAACGTATTTCATAAATCGTTTTAGATTCGTTTTAAAACAATTTTTAACTCCATTTTCAATTTTAGATCAAAATTGAAATTTCCTTATCATTATAATATATAAATGATAATATTTTCAAATTATCAGATTTTGAAATCATTTCCTTTATGATATTCATTATAAAAATGAATTGTTGTGTTGTTTCGTGACTAGGCCACCCAAAACTCAGATGAACAGGGTTACATACGTTAGAGGTTAAAGCTCTCATACGTCCTAAATCAGAGCTCGGATCGGATAGGAAAGCTCGGATCGGATGGGATAGTTCGGATTGGACCAGATGGGGACAATAGCACCGGTTCGAATAGGATCTAAGCCTCCTAACCGAACTGCCTGAAGCATGCAGCTACCCTTCACTGGAGACCTATTCTTGTGCCTGTTTACCCTGACCGATTGACACTTTTTAAGCTCACGAATAAAGCCACATCCCACCTTCTCTATCACTTTCGAAGTCCTCCCCGATGTTGCCACGTGGCCACACATCCCAACTGATTTTACACCTATAAATAAACATACAACGCATCATTTGAGGGGGTTTTGGCTATTCATTCATTAATGGCAGCCATGGCCGAATTCCTCAATCAATAACCACCTTCTTCTCCAATGAAAATCAATGAATTCAGATTGAATTATTCATTGTATTTGAGAGATTGGGTGTCAATATCCATTGCAATTGTAATTTTGGAATGAAATGAGAAACTATGAAGTGGACGTAGGCTCATTAACGCTGAACCACTATAAATCTCGTATGTTGATTGATTTTTTTTTGCTTTTAGTTCATGATTCCTCATTATTCTCTGCAAAATATGAACAATTGGGTGTTAGGACCATTTTTTGGTCTAACATGAATAAAGTCAATATAAATATCGTTCACGTTGAAATGGCGTTAATCTAGTCAACACGGCTTCATATCTTTCAATATTTTCGTGTCCATCCCAAATCGGACATCAAAATTTTATTTTTATCCATTACTGAATATTATTTTAAAATATTAGTTATTTTAAAATGTTCATTATTCGGCAATTTTAAAATATTCGTTAATTTAAAATATTCGTTAATTTTAATTATTCGTTCTTTCTGAATTGGAATCAGACACAGTAAATTACCATATAATTTATTTTTATGGATTTCATACACACATGGACACAATAATATTCAAACACAGTCAACCATCATCCAGAGTGCATTACACAACTGCATAAGCATTAAATATATATAATTAACACTTACAACAGTCTGTCAACCCATCAATTGACATACAACTAAACAACTGGGATTAGTGTACGTCAAATATCATCCCAATACGCGTGTGGGGTTTCAATCAACACACACAGATTTTATTTGTGCCATTGGGCGATGTGTAAAATATATCGTCCCAATCAATATCGGTCAAATGGGTGTACATAAACAAATTTTCCAATTTGTAAATGAGTATTTCAACACGTGACCATTTTATATGGTTCATATATCCAATAAAAATTATATTTTTATTGTTCAAATATTTTATTCCATATATGAATATTTTATATATTATACTCATTCAATAAAAATGATATTTTTATAGTTTAAATATTTTATTCCATACATGAATATTTTATATATTTTATATGTACAATAATAGTGATATTTTTATAGTTCAAATATTTTATTCCATACATGAATATTTTATATATTTTATATATACAATAAAAATGATATTTTTATTATTCAAATATTTTATTCATCACATGAATATTTTGTACATTATATTCATTCAATAAACAAAACGCAGTCAATTCAATCCAAACAATCATGGTTTGTACAATCAATGGTGTCGGGTGCTGTTAAGCACCGTCTACATCCTAGTATATATTTTACTGGAAAATAATTAGAGTGAGAAGATGTTCTCACATTGGTTTCCACTCCGCCAGTTTTAATTATGAATTTCTGAACAGTTTGGATTTGAATTTACCCCAAATTCAAACAAGCTCCAAATTCAACTTAGTTAGTCTTGTTGTGAAGCTCTCGTCCCCACAATCGCAATGGATCCAGTTTCGCGCGATTTGGACCTCGTATGCAAAAGTTATGGCATTACAAACATTTGATTTCAATTTACATAATTAAATAATTATTAATTTAAATAATCCACCTCTATTCCCCTTTTTCAAAATCAGGTCGTCGCTCTTTTCACCTAGCTCGAATATAGGGTTCCCATTTTCTCCTGCCACCGTCGCCGAGACCTAGATCGGAAGGCCCCACGTGGAAGTCCAACCTGCGGCGCCCCTCGAACTCCGACCACGGCCAGTTCGAACCACCCTAGGCGATGGATTTTGGGCCCGACCGGCGGCTGTTCGAGCCGGAGAATCTCCCTAATCACGCAGCCAAAAAGCACCAAACTATACCAAATTGAGGATCCTTCTTTGCTCTCTAATTTTCGCTCAGGGAGGGTTCTTAATGATTGAGCGGATTGGACGAAAAAAAATGAAGAAGAATCGAACGAAATGGATCGCTCATCACGTCTCTAGCGGCTCAAAATTACGGTCTAGGGTTAATTCTGATTGGCCAGTGGTTTTATATAAATAATTTATTTTATTTTTTTATTTCAAAAATACCCTCTTATTCATACGAACTCCAAATTAAACCCAACAACTGTCGCCCCTCGCTAATTACTCCCATTTCGAACATAATGGGATATGTCACGTAAGCCAGTTTGACTGTTTCGATCAGTTTCCATCAAAATTAAAATATAAATTAATTTAACATTCAAAATTGATTTTAACGTACATTTTAATTTACCGGGGCCTCATACTGACTCCAAAAATTCCAAAAAAATAAATCTGGCTTTGTTTTGATGATACGGTCCTAACAAAACAAATTTCGTCGAATTCGGAGACTGTCTGAAAAACAGTCATTTTTCAGTCGATTAATTTCAAACTAAAGTTACCAAACATGTTTAAATTGACCACGCTCACATATTGATTCCAAAGATTATGAAAATTGGAATCCAGCAATAGAGGTGGATTATTTAAATTCCATAACGACTTATTCTGAATTTTCAACTAGACATAACATTTTATTCCTATTATGAAATCTGGATTTTTCACATCCGTTTGGAAAGATATTTTCAAATAGATTCAAATATTTCTAGTTTCACTGAAATCCGGTTTATTTTGAATCATGTACATTCATTTGAAATTTGAAATTTGAAATTGAAATTTCAAACTACCGCGCCATTTCCAATTCCTTTTATAATTAAAATAAATATTTATATTCTAACTTTGATCTAAATAAATTTATATGTTCTAATTCTATTCAAAATAAATTTCTAGTAGTTATTATTTAAAATAAATCATTTTAAATAATCAAAATTCGTTGAAATTGCCAAAATAAAAAAAAATTAAATTGGTTCTGATTTTTTGGGTTATTACATTATCCGTCCAAATCAGCGTAAAACGGTAAAATATACATTGTATGGAATGTTTGGATGAGGTTCAATTATGAAACTATATGTAAATGTGATCCATATTGAATTAATATATTTGTGGTGATCATTTGTGGCAATCAATATAATCAGCTACTATAAATAAGACCGCAAACCAATAAATAACTATTGTAACCAATATTGATTAGGGAAATATAAATGTGATAGGGGAATGGTTACAATTCCTAATATAATTAGGATAAAGGTTGTAAACCCCAAACTAGGGAATTTGAATTATAACTGCATTTAGACATGAGGTTAATCTCAACTTATAATATAAGCCTGCCCGGAACCGACTGGAAAATCCAGTAACCACAGGTAGTCAGCTTAATGTGAGGGGTCTAATGCATAATTATAAACATACTAAGGCACAAGGTTAAGTTAACTTGTGGTAGATGTTTTCCCGGAACTGACCGGCAAATCTAACATCCAAAAGTTGTCAACTTAATGCGAGAGGCCTGGTACGTAAATATATGTATATATATAATTACGTAAATATATGTATATATATAATAGTCAACCAGTAAATAAATAAATAAATGGATAATTGTCAGATGGGGTTCAACAAATAGACAACTTGGGACTGATAAATAGTTGCCTTAGGAAAATATGATTGTTATGGTCATAAAGGGAAAAAAAATGAAAATAAAAGGAAATGGGTGTCATAAGGGAATTTATGATTGTCGTTTAATACTAAGTCCAAATTAGGGATGGAATCAAATAAATATCCTAGGGAAAAAGGGGATACATCCTTCCTTATTTATGTTAATGAAAATAGAACTTGTAATATGATTATAGTTGGACTTAGTAGGTTACTAATGTAAAAAATTATTAACCATTTGAACCTGTGACAAAAATGAATCGTATAAGTATAGCATTTTCGTGCAGAGGGACTAAACAGGAATCACTTAATAACATATCCCACCTTATCCCAAATAGGGAAAGGTATTAAAGACTAAAGGGGTACGAACTAATAACCTTCGCATATAGCCCGCTTTCTGGGTCCTAAGCAGTTAAGTGACTAGGTTGAAGAGTTCACTTGGGAATAGGTCTTTTAGTTTAGGAGTCTTAAATTGAAGGTGTGTGTAGGACTACCCTAACTTGGAAACTAAAACATTAGATATGGCTACCTATCCTATGGGAAGTAATAAGCGACCAAGGGGATTATCTAATAAGGTCAGTTAGAAGGTATAGCGGATGATAAAATACCATCTCTCACCTTATGCGGGGCAAAGGTATATGCGTGAATGACAAAATCCTTAACTAGTAAGGCCCGTAGCTAGTTCCCTCTTGTTCATGTTAACATTAAGTAATTTATCAAGAAATAACCAGTGACCAATTGGTCCGCCTAGGGACTTAAGCGATCAGGGAGAATCCACCATATCTATCATTGATAGTGAGGCAATAAATGATTAAGATAAGCAAGTGAAAGTATATGGATATAGAAACTCAGTAATTAGGGATGTAGTCTAGATATAGTAACTAACTAAGATTAGGTATAAAGGTTCACAATAATATGTGTAGACGTCTTATCTCGGTATTATAATTTGGGAATACTACTTTGGGAAGAGTAGTATAGTTGTACGTAAACATTTACGAGGTTAAGCCGGAATCCCTAACCTTACTAGGCGTGTTGAACCAAACGGAATACATCTGTGCATTATAGTCTGTGTTATACATTCCTTAGTCACCAGAACTTGTTGTTCTGACCCCCCTCCTCATTACAACCTCCTAGGTTTCATAGACTCGGTATTGGCAAAGTGACTTAATTTGAAAAAGGTGGTTGCTTAAGTTAATACTAGTTTATCCTATTTTGTTTCCGCTTTGAGTTATTTTTATCATACTCTAATTATGCTCACGCTCATTTATTGCAGGTACCAGATATACATGCTCCATGCTTGGATGTGTTCAAGTTTTGATTTTTGTTGAAATTTCAGCGCAGAAAAATGTGAGGTATTACAATATAAATTTTTCTGGAAGAAATAGGTTTATATTGGGTCTGGAATTCATTGGATTTGAATAGATGTGAGTTAGTTATTTAAATTTCAAATTTTGAACAAACTTGAAAACCTGGCAGTTATATGTCGACAAAGGGATATATGTATGTCGACATACATTATAAATTTTTTGGAAATTTTCAATTTTTAGTTAATTGTTATTATACTATTTTAATTTATTTAATTCTAATGTTTTTAGAGCAACTTAAATATAGTTTTGACATAAATAAAACACCATTCATTTCAACTTACAACAAAGCTTTATTTTGGAGAAACACTCCAATTAAGAATCCCCAAGGAATTACAAGAATTCTTGGTATACGTTCGTTCCAACCTTCGAAGTTCCAATATCATAAGTGTTTCTTCATAAGAACGCCCGCGAATCTGATCAATTACCCTTTGCGCTTTGAAAACAGACATACCCGGTTGGTTAAATGCTATTAATGAAAATAATAATTCACTCTTCTTAACAATAGGTCCGGGAGATTTCTTGGTTCATCATGCAATTGCTCTAGGTTTGCATACGAGTTAGGAGGCCACCAATGACCATAGATCGAACCTATCCAATTTTTACAGTGCGATGGTTAGCTACACCGGAGCTTTTTCTTTCATTAGCAAATACATCCAACTAATTACGAGACACTAAATACGAGATTCGAAAGCAAATACAAGAAAATACGTAAGGTAACATTAACTAGATAAGCTTAGATTTCAGCGGATGATGAGGAGGAAGGTAAAATTCTGAGTTTTCTTCCTACTTGGACAATGAACTTAGACATATGAGTAAACATCTTTTTGAGCTTCTTTTGGCTTTTGGATAGTGTTACTTGATTTTGAACAATTGTCTCTTTGAAAATCATCCTGGTGCTGAGCGGACACTCTACACTTTCCAAAGACGTTTCTTCTTCTTCGATATCCATAGGTTCTTGTTCCTGTTACATTCGAGCTTTTTTATCTTCGAATGTCTCATAAGCTTGATGGTGAGTGAAATTTGCATAAGGTGTATATTTGTGAAGTCAAACACCTTTCTTGGTACAAATTCTTCTCCCTCGAGATTAACTCCGAAATATTTGAAAATTCGAGTAAGGTAAACTCCATAATAAAGAGTGTTTTCTCTAGTTGACATTTATTTTGGCTTAAGTTCTTTTAAGATCATATCGGCCCAATTGATATCATATCCACCAATAATAGCAAAGAGTGCTTTCTGGACTTTGAGAGTTGGATTGATTAAGTTTCCGAAACAAGGAGTAATGGCATGTTGAAGGAGAAAGTTGGCAATTCTTATTTTTGGTCGGAAAAAGCGACTTTTGAATTTCAAGTGAGCATTGCTTTCAAATATGAAATGAAAGGTTTTCAAATCCGGTTCATCGATTTCAAATTCTGAAAAATATGTGCCTGTACTCTTGCAGTTCAAGATATTAACCAATATTTCACAATCTCGAATGTTTTGAGTGCCTTTTACGCTACTCAATATTTGATTTTTTTTCTCCTTCGTAAAACCAAGATTAAGATTGCGTAGAACATTTTGACAAGTTTCGAATAACATACTTCCTTCTTATTCTGAGCGTCAACCAAGCTTAATACGTCATTATGATTGAAAAGAGAAGGAAGATCGTAAGATGGAAAATCTCCAATGATGGCGAAAGCTTATATATTGACTTTTGCATTTGCTACATAGTCAACATAGGTATAGATTGTTTCTCTATCATTGTAAAGATATCCTTTAATGGTTTTAGATAATCTCATTGTTTGAGGATTGCTAGAGGAAGCCGTTAGAGATTTGTTTTTGAAGAGAATAGATATGAAGAAAGTTTTTTGAATTTTGAATGAGATGTAGAGAGAATAAGATTGAATAAATATATAAGTAGAGATTGAATGGGCACAACTTTTCTGAAATCAACGACACCTTTTTAAACCTTGGGAGTTTGTGAAAAGTTGGAGGGAAGTTTAAACTTTTGAATTTCATTTTCTGCTCTTTATATCAACATGACCATTTATGTATGTCGACATACAAGCAGATTTTCAAAGAACATGTTATTTTGGCTTTTTAGTTTTATTATATTATCGATTTATATTTTCGGTTTTATTATTTCCTAAATTAATATCAATCCGAACAAACATCAAAAACTTATTTTATTTATTTATTATTTTATTATTATTATTTTGAATTTCAAATTTCAAATTTTGAATTTTGAATTTTAAATTTCAAGATTTTAAAGTTTAAATTTCAAGATTTTAAACAAAGCAAACAAAACATCCATTCAACCAAAAAATTAAAAATTAATTAAGACATACTTGGTTTTTAGATCCACTTCTTCGATATTTTCTGAATTCTGAATCATTGTGAAATACATATTTGAATTTCGGGTTTCTAGCTCTCCATCACTTGATGATGAATCCGGATCACCTAAAGTTGCTGTGTGTGCCCTCTTTATTTTCTTCGGCAAATTACTATTGCCTGCTTGTTGAGTTATTTTATCTGGATATGGACACATTCTTTTTATATGGTCTGGTTTGTTGCAGTTAAAACATCGATCGTCGTTTCTTCTCAAACTTCCTTGATTATTTCTTTGAAAATTATTTATCCTTTTATATCTCAGGAATTTTCTGATATTCCTAGTCATTAATGTAATTTCTCCATCATCTTCGTTGCTTGAGTCAGAACCATTCGTTGTTGCTTTAGATGTTATGGATTTCTTTTAAGTTGGCTTATCTTCCTTTCTTTTCTGTAACTGGTATTAAAAAGACATCAAATTCTCGATTAACTCCTTAATCCTCATTTCACTAACACTATTGGATTCTTCAATCGACAATGTTTTCTGATCCCATTTTGGAATCAATGAACTCAATATTTTTCTGACTTGGTCTTTTTCTGAACAAGTCTTTCCCAGTGCTATTAATGAATGCATTATCTCTTAGAATCTGCAATACATATCAAAGATAGATCCATTCTCGTTCATTTTAAATAACTCAAACTGATTAGTTAACATTGACATCTTAGTATCTTCAACTTTATTGGTTCCTTCATGAGCAAGGTTTTAAATCTCGGATATCGGTCGCGTTTCGTCCCGTGGATTTTATAGACTTGATCTCATATCGGTGAAGATTTCGGACGAGATGAGTCTAACTTAGGAGTTCGTCTCAGATTTCCATCTCGGTTCCAAAAGTCCATATCGGAACAATCTCGGGGTACATGATATGCTAAAAAATGATATTTTTACAAAATGATTTTTATGAATGTTATTAAAAACATAGTAACTTAAGCATGAATTGCAAAATAACTTTTTCATTCTTTATTTTGTAAAAGATCATTCATACTCTAAATCGTAATATGCTTAAAACAGAAATATTGTTAGGCATAAAACAGTGAAAGGATCCAAAACATTAAAAAATCCAGCATAAATAAACCATAAAATGCATAATTTCACAGGTAACATGTACGTAAAAAGAAACAAATATGAAAATCGTAAGCATCGTAGAACATATATGAACATACAATATGGTCATTTAGCATTATCATGGCTAGATTTGAGCTTTTTAATTATTGTTCTAGTTCAGGAACAAATTTAAATTTTAACCAAAAAACTAAAATCTCGGATGATATTCCATTATTTAGTCTCGATTGATATATCGTTTGATGTTGCAATATCTCAGGAGATATATTCGAAAGGAGATTTGGAGTGATATATGCTATTTCATTTCGGAAGGGGCCTAAAATGATATCTCAAAGGAGATCTCGGGCGATATTTGCAAGATTTGAAACAGTGTTCATGAGTGACTTGTAACGTTCTCCATATTTCATAAGCAGATTTACAAACTGACACTCTATTAAATTCATTTCTATCAAATGAGCAGAACAACATATTCATGGCTTTAGAATTGCTTTATGTAGCAGCCTTTTGTTCATTAGTCCATTGGGCAAAATTAGTTGTGGGTTCAACATACTCAATCTATGTACTATTCCATGTGTCAAATCCTACTGATTGTAAATATATTTTCATTATATATGACCAATATGAATAATTACTACCACTAAACAGTGGTGGTCTAATAGTGGACCGATCCTCTACAAAAGAACTATTATAACCGTTGTTGGTTGCCATTTAATATTTAAAAAAAATCAGATTGTGAACTTTTATAAAACCTATGCTATGATATCCATTGTTAGGGATTGTGGAATGCAGATCTTAAGGCAAGACTAACACTAGAGGGGGTGAATAGTGTTTATAAGGAATTTAAGAAAATCTTAAACTTAACTGATCTACTATATGAATCACACACAACAGAGATGATCACAGACGTAGAATCAAACACAAACATTGAAACAGATAAATATAAAATGCAGAAAAGGAAAGAACACACCAATTTTATTCTGGTTCGAATTACTTCTACGTCCAGTCCCACGCAACACTGAATTGCACAGAGTTTTATTATTATAAATATCCAAGTACAATCCCTTTGATTTCACGGCTACAAGGTTAACACCGCTCCAAACACCCTTGATTCTACGGCTACATGGTTAACATCGCTCTCTTTCCTTGATTTCAAGGCTACAAGGAACACACCCTTTCCCAAACACTTCCCAATGATTACAACAGTCCTATAACTCCTCAATAACACTTCAATTCAAAGAGTAGTGGATAAAGAGTGATAAAAGAAGAAGTTTTATGTAACTAGAATAGAAATTGGCAAAGTAATAGTGTAGAAATCAATAAAAAAAATGAAATATTAATGGTGGGATGAAGAGGGGTGAAGACGGAGAAGAAGATATATCAAATATTTCGAAATCGGTCTTTATTTATATGTTTGGAAAGGTTGCAATGCTTCTGGAACATTACAAATAGTGAAATAACACTTCCTTTGAAAATTGAGTTTCTGATAGTTGTATGTCGACACGGCCTCCTATGTATGTCGACATATGTATGTTAATAATATTTTTAAAACTTATTTTCACGTTTTTAATCATATATATTATTCTGGAAATTCTTAAATCCAAACTTAATGATACAAAATGAATATTATAAAGTGTATAATCATATGAAAGCATAATAATAAATTATATAAACACATTTATAAAATTATAAGGTTTGAAACTATATAACTATAAAACTTTAAAACTATATAAACTTATATAATCTTAAAACTTAAATTTGAAACTATAAGTAAGATAAAACACAATTTGAATTTAGAATTTGAGATTTGAAAATCAGAATTTGAAACTGGAGTTCTATTCAGAGTCTTACATATAAACTAGACTCTATTACTATATTTGTCTTGAACTCTTGATAACTTGATTACTCATGAGTCTTGAATCTCCTCTGAATTCTGAATTTCTCGGAACTCTAAAACCGTACAATCTTAAGTATTTAAGTCCTGTATACAAATCCTACATATGTATATATATTCTAGATAGAGACGTTAGTATATATTTTATAATCAATTAATAATGATATTGAAATAAAGTTGTAGTCATCAAAACCCCATTCTCCAACAATAACTAGTTATCTAACAATTTCATAATTATTGGGCTTAAGATCCACTACGTAAATAGATCAAAATCAATTGACTTGATCATAATTGGACCTAACAAGTTTCAACATATAAAACTTACCAACCACAAAAAAACACTTTCAAACTTAAAGAAAATCAGATTGACATCTAACATGATTAGAAGGCAAAAGAATTCCAGGACTTCATAATTAATTCCATGATTCGATTAAAACCCAAATCGACCTCCGATTTCATATGCAAATTAAGGGATTCAAAACCCAAGAAAAATTGAAATCTATAATTAGTTATGAAATCATGATCGAGGATGAGATATTTACTTCAAATTCGTGATTAGGATAGCTTGAAAACGATTGAGATTCTTCAAGAGCTTTGATTCTGGAGCTTTAAAAATTATGATTGCAGGTAAAGAAAGAAAATGAGGATCATGCACTATTTATAAAAAAGAAATGAAAAAACAAGAATAACCATTGGATTAGTTTGACCATCCAGATAGGAATACCAAGAGGCGAGAAATTATCACATGTATTGAAAACATGAAATATAGACGTAAAAAGTCAAGAACTCCCGTTTACTTGCGACGGGGGAAAGAGCGAGGGGGATGGAGCAAATGTTAGCACCAAAATATTCATGAAGGTGCTGAAAGAAAAAACTCAAGTGGAAGAATGATAGAAGCAGGAAGAGGCCCCCTTCGAAGAAGACCGAGGGTATATGCCTAGAATCACCAATATTCAAGTATTTAGATAAGAGCAAAATGCACCCTTCGGTTCACTGGATGGAAGCATTCTGAGAGCTTTAAGTACCCATAAGACATCAATAACACAAGGAGGCTCTCTATCTAAGAGCAAGCAATACTTCGAGCAAGGTCAGAAGCCGAGATCTCATGCAAGCCTTTTCCTACCGCAAATAGCCGAATTTATGGTTCGAAGAATTACTTTTGAAGTGTCCAGAGGCATCCTAGTGGGTACTTATTTTCACACATTTGGGAAGGCAACCTTTTATTCCTGGCAAAATAAAAAAGGCGACCCATTCACCACCCGAAATGCTTTCATTAGACCCCCACATAAGCCTCCGTGGAAGCATTAAGCCAAGCCTATAAGGTAGAAGGAAGTACATCCTACGCTTATAAATACGACTCTAAAGGTCCAAATCAGGATCAATTTCTTTATTTTCTCATTTGTACTAGAAAAGTCCGAGTTAGGAAAAATCTGACTTTGGATGCAAATGTTAATGATCATACTCATTAAATAAGGAGATTTGCTTTCATAATTAAGGTAATTTCTGGATTATTATATTACTATTATCCCATAACTTTATAAGTTCAATATAGTGAGCTTTAAAAGGAACTAATTTTGTAACAAAATCTTTCGGAAGCCCTTCAGGGTCACCGTTAATGGAATAAGTCAAGTAAGGTTTCTTTGAGGTTCACACCCTCTAAGTATTGACAACCTACGTGGAAATATACTAAGGAAAATTAAAAATTTCAACGTCCAACGACTGAAAAGCTTTAAACGGAACCATTTAAGAAGGAATGAAAGGGATTGACATACATAAGAGCAAACTCTCTTCCGAAAGGGATTTCAAATCTCAACCTGCATGCATCTAGCTGTCATCTTTTGTTCCAACAAAAATCTATCTTCAAGAAATAACAGAAGCATATTAAATGAATTATTCTAGTATAACGTAAATGTAACCAAGTTAATCTGTAATCCAGTAAAGGATTCTGCGAGGACCATATTATTTTGGGGTGTTAACCAACTTTTTAGCTAACACACACACACACACAGAGACAAACGCACACATACATACATATATACACATATACATACATACATACATACACACACACACACATTTATGTAGCTATGGACTCTCTTGGATAACACCCTAAAATTAGCTATGTTTGCAAAGTACTTGGCTAAGTAGAGGAGTCGGTAAGGATCTGTTGCACATAACCAAGATTTTGGATAAGTCAGGATTGGTAGAGATCCCAAGCATAGAACCAAGAATCTGGCTAAATCAGGGGTCATTCGGAGCGGAAATCAAACAATTGAAAGCACAACGGAAAATGAGGAACCATTAGGGACCCACCACGAAGTTAACACTCTGGTTGGTGCAACCCCCATGGGGTCAATACCGACCCCTTCCAAGGAGTCGGTACTAAGCTCCATGGGGGGCAATCTAGGCTTCACTTCGGGTATGATCGTCCTGCTTTGAATCCCCCACAAAGTTTTTGGCCAGTACGTCTTCATTCTCTAGCTATAAATAGACCTCTAAGGACATAGAAAAAGGACCTTCTCTTTTCTTCTCCATGCGCAAGCTCTCTGATTCCTCATAGACTACATCACCTTCTCTTTAAATTCCTACATCAAACCAACTGTACTTGTAATCCATAGTATATACAAAATTTACTTCAAACGGACGTAATCTTTTGACCAAAAACAAGCCTTAGATTTAATCTAGGACTTTTTACAATGTTAGGCTTGTTTCAGAATTGTATAACGCAAATGGACTTGTTTTGAAAGTAATTACAGGAATAGACCTGTTCTGTATTAACGAATGCGCGTTTTGGAAACTCGCCCAAAGGCGCGTTTTGGAAACTCGCCTGTACAATTTGGTTTTAAATTCCATAGCGACTTTCTTGAAATTTGATTTGGACATAACTCGATATTTATAATATGAAATTCCCATTTTTCTATTTCAGTACTGAAATATAGTTCTATAGATTCGATCGTTTTTTGTTTCAATGAAAACCGACGTATAACAATTCCTATATATTCGAATGTAGGTGTAAACGTTAAATTTCGAACAACCACGACATTTAAATAGTATATACAGCTTAACCAAACAACGCTAAACAAATACTAAATTCTAATATTCAAATACAAGATAGATACATAGTCCGGTTAAGGACAGATAAGTTCGAAACATAAGAAATACAGATACACGAAATGCAACACACTGACATCGCATCAACAAACATACATCTCCATTTTAGGCTATTGAAGTACACCGCTTTCTGTTATGGCCCAGCGATCCACATTTGCTGCACCTGTTTGTTTTGGTGTTTGATGCTCGTCCATAACATTTTTGAACCTCGTTGATTTGTGTCGTCCAGCTAGTTTTCTGATAGGCGGAGCCAGTATTCGTGGACCGTTGTACGGGTCCTAGTATTTCTTATCGCGTATAGGATTAAACTCTGGGTCGTATGTAGCTCTATAAATTTCGACGGAGTACCATTCAGAAGCAAAATCGTGATGTGTTGTATTACTACCAAAACCCTGGGATGAACAAGCTGCCATCACATGAGCACATGGTATCTTCTGCAGAAGTGGGATTCTGCATGTACAGGTGACATTAAAACCGTCGATCACAACATCATATTCATCACCGTAACTGTTAATCACTTGCCATTTATATTGATCAAATCGAACAAGCCTACAGCGCCGTGCGTCAATAGCACGAGCTTCAATTTTAGCTTCCCATTTTGGAGTAAGTTTCGTATTCAGACCCGCCCCTTTTTCTCGTCTCTTATAGAAATACTCAACTGATCGAAAGAACGTTCTTGCAACCAACGCCTTTATAGGCAAGGATCTGGCGCCTTTTAGTACGCCATTAAAACTTTCAGATACGTTGGTCGTCATAATATGGAAGCGGTCACCGTCATCTTTGCAAAGAGCCCAGTTTTCATCGCAATTCCCGAGGCTTCGTTCAATTCAGTCATGCGCCTACGGCTTAGTTGTCTTGATCTCTTCTCTAATTTTATTGTATTCAATCACTTCTGAAGCACACGCAGCAACGTAAAACAAGCCTACAAGTTGCTTATCTCGATGACCTGCAGCTTGAAAATTTGCTTTCAGATGCCTTGCACAGAACCTATGCTTGTGCGGTTGGTGCCATTTATCCTGCAAAGCGCTTGGAATCCCTTTCATTCTATCAGATATAAATGTAATGTGTCAATTTTGTACGCTGTAAATGAACTCATGCATGCATGAAAAGAACCAGGCCCAACTATCATATGATTCAGAATCGACCACGCCATAAGCTAATGGGTAAAGGCAGTCGTCCGCATCTACAGCGGTAGCAACAAGCAGTATTCCTTTGTACTTACCATACAAATGTGTCCCGTCAATAGAGAGCACTGGACGACAGTGTACATAACCTGCAATGGAAGGACCAAATGCCCAAAAAGCACGATGAAATACCCCAGACTCATCGTGTACTATATGTCCTACTGAACCTGGATTACGTCTTTTTATTTCCTCAAAATATTGAGGCAAATACGAATACGATTCGGCCCAGTCACCGTATATTTTTTCCAAAGCTTTATTCAACGTTCGCCAAGCTTTCATGTAACTGATTTTGATGAAAAGTGCTCGTCGACAAGCACTTGCACCGTCCCAGCTGAGATATCCAAGTTGGCCTTCACAAAAGCCATGATTTTGGATACAAGAAACGCAGAAGTGGCTTGCTTGTGGTTTGAGTTAATCGTAGGGTTGACACAATTATGTTCGTGAGGCAACTTTCAGATTTCCCACAATCCGTTTTGTGATTTCTTCGACACTATAGCATGTATTCGCCATGGACAAGTAGCATCAACACTACATACAGCGGTATATATTGTTTTATTCGACTAGATTGGCTTGTATGAAATACCATGCAGAATAGACCATTCCGTAAGTTGGTGGAGAAACTGTTCCTTGCTTCGGAATACGATCCCAACAGCAAAACCATTTTGTACGCAGGAAGCCGAGAATTTTTCGCCAGAAAACTCTAAATTAGCCACTACGGATCTGGCCATCATTTGCGCCGTGCAGAGATCATCGTCCATGGGTACTTCCATTTGAGGCTCATCACCATCTTCTTCGGGATCTACTGTGCTTGTATCATAGTCATAGTTCAGTGGTTCATTATTGACTCCGGTCCAGCATGTATCATCAACTGTTGTCGTGGCAACCGCCATGCTATCAATATGTTCGGCCTATTGTGAAGGACCTACACCCCATTCTTCTTCGGCTTCTACAGTCAATCTATTAATAAATGCATTTCAGTTAGATCTTACATTTTAATGAGTAGTTATAAAACTAACTTGATGTGGAACACATACCTTTGGCTCATATCTAACAATTCTGAATGATTAGTCTGTTGTTCTTCTTCTTGTTGTTGTTGTTGCTGTTGCTGCTGCTCAGCCACATTTGGTGGACAATACAGATTGGTGTATAAAGGAGAACTAAAGTTGATTGATGGATCATGAGTTTGCAACATTTCTGTGAAATAACCGAAACCGCTACTCACTATAGGAAGTGTGATTATTCCTTCCACAACATCTTCCACGATTTCTTTTGCTGTTTTTCCAACAAACAACTCAAACGATTTCTTAATAGTGGAAAACATTGCTTGTACATCTTCATCATACGAAAGTGCTACGGCTATCGACCCCGATTCAGTAGGCCAGTCGACCGACAACTCGATATCATATTCAAGAGGGTTAATTCTGGTTGCTTGGAAAACTGTGTCTTTCAAAGCACCAAGTGTGCAACCCCGTCGAACTCTCCCTAGTTTGCAGAATCCTCCCACATAACTTCCATTTTGTTGCCTATCAACGACCAATTCACCGTCGTAATAGATAAATGCAGTAATAAAAGCAGGCACCATTGTTGACTGTGTTTATTTTTCTTGAAGTTCTTTGAAGACAGGATTGAAGTGAATGAGAAATAATGTGCTGAAGAGCTATGAAATAGGGAAACCAACTAAGCAACGTCACCATTAAATCAACTTTATTCAACTCAGTGTGCAGTCGTTGTCAAGTCAGAATTGGCAGAGCTTTAATCATGTCACCCATTTTAAAATAAAGCAGAATCAGAATCAATTGTCCTATGCTCGTACTGATCACACAAAACAAGCCATGCGTCAGAATTGGAAGAGCTTTTATCATGTCATCGAATTCGAAATAAAGTGTTGTCCTTTGTCCTTACAACGGCTTTTTGAGACGTCTAATTTCTTGCTCCAGCTCATTCGCATATGCTATGCCCCTGGGACAAAGCAGTTCGTCAATCCATTTTGAAAAATTGCATCCGTGAGGATAATTGGAACAAAGAAGACTTCGACGACCAATGTTTTCTCCATCATCACAGACGACAACTTCAGCCATATATCCACAGTGGCAGCAAACTGGGAACGAGTTAACCTCTTGCTCAACCATTGTTTGAGAAGTCATTTTGAAAATATATGGAGCTATGAAGATGTGGTTGAGTATGAATCAGAATTATGAGAAGACTGGTGAGTATATATAAAGTTTTGAAATTTCCCAAAATACACAGGCGTGTTTTGAAAATGCGCACGAAGGCGAGTTTTCAAAACGCGCATATATCCCTCCCCTGACGAAACAGGTCTATATTTGTTATATTTCTGAAACATGGCTAATCATGTAATAAAATTTCAAAACAAGCCTAAGTGGGTAAAAAGTCCCTTTAATATATGAAATACTGACCATAACAGAAGCTTAGGCTGAGAATATATGATACTCTCTTTGGTACAAAACCATAAGTTTTATGTAACAAATTGCATAATACTTGCATGAAAAATTAATTTCAGAAATGGTTTATAGAAATATTTATCATCCTGACTTGGAAAGCATATTTTGATACACCATGGTGAATGAGTTTGTGTATTGTTATCCTCTCTTTGCATGATGACTATGCTATATACAGCAGGCAAAAATTTCAACCACCCGAAGTTACTAGGTACCCCAGCTATTTGTTTTTAATCTTTATACTTATTCCATAATGTATTTAGCGTATGATGAAGTTTTCATTTTACAAGAATATGTTTAGCTGATCATATTACTTAATTACTATGATAGCTTAAAAATCTAGATTGCTTGTGGCAGTAGCCCGAACATGCTGCAAGCAGCACCAGACATATATATATTAATAGTGTATTAAAAAAAGAAAAAAGGTAAGGAAAAATAGTTACAAGGCTGGAAAGAAAGCAAAAAACAAAACACAAAAGTGGGCAGTTAATACGTGCTTTGCTTACATGAACTTTGCATTTTTTCTGAAAAATGCTAGTCTTATAATGAATATTACTTTTTGTAATGTGCTTATAGTTTTTAGTCTTGAACGCTACAATAGCTATAAAAATGTCAAGAATTCGCTTTGATTAGTTATGCTAACTTGAAAAACACACTCATTGAGCGCGTGGTAGTCCATTCGCAATGTAGACTCTTTTCAGAAAATTTCTTTTCTATTGTTGTTTTAAACCATGATTTGTTTTGATCATAGATCTCAAACTGTCAAACCGTTTTTGATGAAAATATATTTGTTGGAAAGCTACGCCATCAAAGAGAAAATTTATTTGAAGTGGAATGGAAAATTTTGATTTTAGTTAAGACTTAAACATGAATTATAGATATGTTTGTTGTTGTCCCGAACCTAAAATATTATGTAATATGCCAACATTCTATCAACCATAACTTTTGAATTATTGATCTGATTTTTAAGTTATACACATTTTGGAAACCAAAGAGTATAAAATACAACTTCTATTTTGAGCGTTTCAAAAACTTTTTATGTTTGTTAAGCCAAAAACGCAACTTTCTTTGTTTGACCTGCTATGTGTTAGGGTTTTCGCAAGATCACTACACAATTAGATTTTGAAAGAGGGAAGAAGATAACAATAACAAACAAATTACTCCAAACAAACCTTTATTAATCCACTAAATTATTACAATGAAAGCCTAAAAATAATTGAGAATTTATCTCAATCCCAATAAACAAGTTTTTTTTTTATTTTTTCTTTCCTTCAAGTACAAGAAAATCTCTCCCTAATGAGATGCTTACATAGGCAAATAGTAAGACTAGGTCTAAACCTAATTGGGCCCTAAAATACCTCAGAAACAAATACTCCTTAAAACTTGTTCAAAAAAAACTTTCCCTAAAATATCTCAACAAATCCATAAAACTCGGTCAACAGATCCTAAATTCCCGCAACTTCCAATATCTCCACTTTAATACTCATGTGATGAATATCACAAACCATAACACTCCATCTTGATATGAAATCACTCCAACACTCAACAAATCTAAAAACCACCCCAAACTATGTATTTCCTTAATGAGATACATCACACAAAAGATCTCAAAATTGCTTGTAATACCACAATGGCCTCCATATAGGCTTTGTGGCTTTACGTTGATGGCTCCACCTTGATTCAAATGAACTCGCCTATCCTAATCCAATTTGAGAACTCATAACATTCTCCACCGTTTTTCCAAGCAATTTATATATGTTATCATTTCCCCGTTTAGCGCGCAGAAGCTCCTTGTTACCCGTCCAAACTCTTGTAACTCCACCTCTAGTCAAGAAATTGCAACCTTTTTGTTCCAGCTGTCCAATTGAAGCAAGATTCTTCTTAATTTCTGGGGTATACCAAACTCCCGTTAACTTCACCACCTTTCCATCATTCATCTTCAATCGAACCGAACCTATGCCTTTAACATGCAAATCTCAACCGTTAGCGGATACCACTTTACTAATTTGTTCTTCATAATCAATAAATGCTTCCTTTTGATGGCACACGTGGAAACAAGCTCCTAAATCAAGTATCCAATCTTTGTTTTTGCCTTTATTAACACATAAAACATTTCCTTCGATCTCCTCACCACAATTCACCTCATTACCGTTATTATCTTGTTCATCTGATTCCTCCAATGCCTTCATCTTTTCCTTATCCCTTTTAAGTTTATGAAAAAATCTCAGTTGATGACCAGGTTTGTCATAGTAAAAACAATGTATTCCTTTTTCATGTCTGGTCTATTCGGTTGCGTTTCCATGTTTCGTTGATTAACCCTCCTTGATATAATTTTTTTTTCAATTGGAGTTCCAATTTCCGTTGCCTCCTCCTTATCTTTTCCTTCCATAAGGCTCGTCCTTCGCATCTCCTCATTAAACAAGCTACTAACTACTAACCCCATTGAAACAACGCCATCTGAATTTGAGTTATTCAACGCAACCACAAACGTTTCCCAACTTTCTGGCAACGAACTCATCATCATTAAGGCTTGTGTTTCATCATCCATCTTGAAATTTACGGCAGCCAATTGATTCACAATTTTATGAAAAGCATTAAGATGCTCTCCAATTGATCCACCTTCTTTAAGCTTTAGATTCACCAATCTTATCATAAGAAGAGCCTTATTTGTTATGGAGTTCTTTGCATAAACCCCTTCCAATTTCTTCCATATTGCATAAGCAGACGTTTCATTAGCAACAATATGAAACACTGAATTATCCAGAAAACAACGAATAGACGCAGCAGCCTTCCTATCCAAAGTCTCCCATTTTGCTTTAGATAAATTGCTAGGTTTTCCCCATTATTCTTCAGTGGCTCATGAAGATCATTAAGATAAGGAAATCTTCTACCTTTGCCCTCCATAATCCCGAAATTCTTCCGTTAAGCTTTTCAATAATTATTTTATCCATATTCAAACCCTCTCGAAAAAATTTGTGTAGAAGTCTCTGATACCAATTGTTAGGCTTTCCGTAAGATCACTACACAATTAGATTTTGAAAGAGGGAAGAAGACAACAATAACAAACAAATTGCTCCAAACAAACCTTTATTAATCCACCAAATTATTACAATGAAAGCCTAAAAAATAATTCAGAATTTATCTCAATCTCAAAAAATAAGTTTTTCTTATTTTTTCTTCCCTTCAAGTACAAGTAAATCTCTCCCTAATGAGATGCTTATATAGGCAAATAGTAAGACTAGGTCTAAACCTAATTGGGCCCTAAAATATCTTAGAAATAAATACTCCTTAAAACTTGTTCAAAATAAAACTTTCCCTAAAATATCTCAACAAATCCATAAAACTCGGTCAACAGATCCTAAAATCCCGCAACTTCCAATATCTCCACTTTAATATCCATGTGATGAATATCACAAACCATAACACTATGCTAGTTTGGGTGGAAAAAAACATGAGTTGATCTTTCATATGAAACTTCCCATGAATTGAGTTATACTCCATATTTCTGCAATCCCAGTGAGCATTGAGAAACTAACGCACTATGTTACGAACTTTTTTCTAAGCAATTACAACTTAATTTAGCCATTTTTACCTATAAAGATTATGCTAGAAAGTGGTTAAAATGCAAGGGTTGTGCTTCTGCAATTAAATGATTTCACATTATTATAATACCTCATATGGGTTGCATCTATTAGCACCCCATTAATTACTCTTCACACCCCGTTCAAAATATTAAATTGATAATTCCAATTTTGCCCTTAAATTATTAATTACACATTTAACTAAATTTAATTAATAATTCTAATTGTTGTTCACAATGACTAATCGAAATCAATCAGAACTTTAAAGGTGAGTTGATTTAATGAACCCTATCCTTGAATGCAACTTAGCAAAATCATTGTTTAATTTCGACCAAAATGAGGAAATAGATCGAACTGTTATAATACCGCTTTTTTGATCTTCTTTTCATATATTTTCTTTCTTATTGTTCGCATCTTTTTCATTACATGTTGTAGAATGTAAAGTTGCTAGGGTTCTGATGGAGAAACAGAAAACTCTAAAAGGAAGTAAAAAGAAAGAAAATAAACATAGATAATGGAAGAAATAGGGGTAGTTAAGGAATAAAAGGGGTGGAAAAAGAAAAAACCGGAGTGAAGTTTTTTTTAATTACTGGAGCAGGAAGAGCAAATTGTAGGGTGAGAATAGACGGAGCCCCTCATATGTGGCTAATAATTATGTTGAGTTGAGATAGCTAAACAAGCTTCTTTGGATTACTATTGAAGATGTTGCTCACTTTTATAAGTGAATTTGCTTAAAAGACAAGTAAAAATATAAGATTAAAAGAGCACACTAGTATCATGATAACTAATGCACGGTATTGATAATCAAACCGACCGTTAGCGAGGTCTCCATACTGTAAGAGACCCAAAATCAAACTCGCCAATTGTAATTGGCTGTAAAATCTATTTTGCATCTCTCTCTAGCTCCTACGTTTTTTGCTTCGCTACAAAATTCAACGCGCTAATTCCTCCTCTATTCAGATCAATGCGCAGATTCCTCCTCTTTTCTCATCGTTTCCCATTTGATCGAAAAATTTACTTATTCGCGAGACCTCCAAAATCGATTTTTTCATGAATTCATTCGCAAATTCACATTTTTTGACTCCAAAAAAGCCGATTTTGAATCAGATTTGGGAAACTCAAAGCCGATTTGATACGAAGTTATCAATTGAAAGACTGTTCTCAATTGAGATCCAAAGTATTAGGCAACTCTTATCCTTGGTTTGCAAGAAAAGTACATGCTACCCCTATCCTTAATGGAGATCCAGCATACAGATTCTTCTTTATAATGTGCTCTATGATCTTTTGAAAATTTGTATTAATTATTTTGAATCAATGAGATTAAAAGGATGCAAAACATAAAATGACAAAGGGGACGTGTTGATTTCAGAGCAATGAGTTGCAACTTTCAACTGCTTGGTTTCATTGGATAACTAAAAGAATTAGTAATAATGATTTCATTTTAAATGTAGACTGAAATAATTATAGTGCACATAATTAATAATTGTTAACGTTTTAAAACCATATGCTTTTAAGAAATATTTGAGCGAGGGTAGTAGGTTTATAATTCAGATTGGAATTATTTATGTAATGTATATTATGTGGTTAGGGACAATTTTACTGTTGTACAAAGACAAATTGTCCGCATTTTGCTCAGTTAACAGTACATATTAACAGGCAACAGCATGTGTATGCAGTCCCTTTGGAATTAGAAATTGTAGGGTTAATCAAAATTGTAAGTAACAAATGATAAGGTTCCACAGATGTCCTTTTTTCTTTTAAATAAACATGCTGACAAAGTTGAAGTTGTAGATGCAAACAAATTGTCAAGATAAATGGTAATCTACACTGTATTTTAAAAACACGGCGAACACATACGATTTTCATTTCTAATTTAACAATTACATCACGGTTTGAGCAGTAGTGTTGCACAAAATAAGTTTGAAGTAAAACTTAAAAGTCTATATTACCCATCATGCTTGGCTATATTACAGACTTATCTTCCGATACTATTAACATTCACTATAAAATTTTGCAATAGTCAAAACAAATATCAATATTTTTATCAAACTGCAGCAATAGACAAGAGAATTTAGAACGAGTATGTATGTATGTTAGGATTGTATTCAATATGACATGAACAGTCAAAACGTGTTTTAGAATTCAATATAGAGATAAAAAGTTGGTAGTTTTAGTTTATAGTTAGTTGCTAGGGAATTCATTTCTTTAGTGTGTTATTCAACTTTATATATAAATTTGATATATACAAGTTTGAAGTAAAAGACTTTGCCATATTTTCAATTTGCTAGGAAAATACAAGGGTTGTCAGTGGCACTTGCCAGACAAAAAGATTGTAGGATATTCTACCATCCATATTCAACCAGTTATGTCCAAATAACCAAGAAAATCTAAAGAAACAAGCAGCACAATTCCAGAAACAGGAAGCTAATAATGCAGATGCAGTGCCCACAACCCAAAACGTAGGTGATGATAATGTTCCGGATCTAGTGCCTAAAGTAACTTTTGAATCAGTGGCTGAATAAGAAAAGACAACTGTAGTGAAAGTAGTAGCATAGGCAAAAGCCTTTTGTCTTTGTTTTACGTTTATTTGGTTTGGTTTCCTATTTGCTCTTGCTTGAATGTATTATCAAAAATATTATTTATTGGATTGATTTTGTTTATTTATGTTCATTATTCGTGCCCAAAAAAAAGATTAGTGGTTTCACTCACATTTATGATTTATGCCTGCTACCATTGTTTTTGCTTTTGTTCTTGTAGATAAAAGAAGCTTAATGCTTTTGAGGCAAATCGCGTTAACCAACTTAGTGTCTTAAGTACTGATTAGCATTATTTCCATATAAATGTGTGATATTATTTATGTACTAAATGCATTTTTTGAAGTCCTTGTTTTTTTATTAAATAGGAAACAAAGCAAGACATGGATGATACATTTTAACTGACGTTGAAAAATTGTGTGATCAAAGGAATATCACAAACGTGGTGTGTTCTTATAACAACGTCAATGGAAAACATATGTTGATCTCAATTTACTCGTTGGGACTGCAGAGAAGATTGGAAAGTTACCAGGTAACTTATACTACGGTTTTGTCAAGTCAACCAAACGATTTTGAGTTGCAAGTTTAAGATTTTGACACAAATTGGAAGACACAAATCTCAACCATCGAATTAGTTTTTCCTTACATGAGAGGTTGGAAATCAGGTGGCAATCCAATGGTTACAATTTTGTATCATCCAACTTGTGCCTAATTTTCATGTCTAAATAGATTTTCACTAACTTAAATGAACATTTTCTTAGAAGAAGGGGGACGGACCCACTAATGATTGTTTGGTTTTGTAACACCCCGTAATTTTAAATAATACTACAAGCATAAACTAAAGAATACCTAATTAAATATTGGGAATTAAGTAAAACATACTGCACCATTGCGTTCGCCTTGGAATTCTACTTAAGATAGACTCTGAGTTTGCATAAAACGGACATCATATGATGAAGTTATTAAGCTTAGAAGTTTGTATGCATATAAGAGAATTATATATAAACAAATCAAGTTCAGAATTCAAAATAATTTGAAAATCATAGCGGGAAATCAGAGTGGGAGTCTGACCCGTTGGGGGTCAACCCGCACCCCATGGGGTCGACCCTAGGGTCGACCCACACAAACGGGTGTCGACCCTAGGGTCGACCCACCCCTGATCAGGGGAAGATTCCTACTCTGCACTTAGACACGTTTCTGAATGGGATTCGTTGGCGGTAGGCTATAAATAGGACAACATTTCTGTTAGATCAAAATTTGGACCCAACACCCAAGTTTTTCTGATTCGTAAAGAATTATAACTGGAGAATGAAGAAAAAGCAGAAAACACACAGAATTTATAGTGGTTCGGCGTTAACGAGCCTACGTCCACTTTATATGTTATCGATTATACTTTGAATGCTAGTACAATCAATGATTTCTCTCAAACTCACTTTTACAATTGTAATTTCTCTCAGTAATCTCGTAATAAAACTGACAAGAAATAGTGGTATGACAGTAATGGCGGAATCAGTGTTCAATACTGCCAAAAGATCCCCAAAAATGCCAAGCTCTGGGCCATTTATAGCTGATTTTGTCAGGCGGATCACGGTCACATGTGGCACAGATCCCGAGAATATCGGATCGTATCGCAGCTTGATGAAGAATTAGTCAAATTAGTCGTTGTGGACAGGTGTCGCGATCCCCTTAAATATCGGATCGAGCAAGGAGGAGGAATTGGTCAAAATGACAGTTGGGGATACGTGTCGCTGGATCCGTGCATCTCGGATCGCCGAAGACTAGCTCGTGCTTGAACAGGTCAGAGGTTTCGCTGTGCGTCAGGGGATCGGATCGGTCTATGCTGGGTAGTAGTGTAAGTACGGATCGAGTCGTGTAGAGGTAATCGGATCGCTGATGCTATGGGGTCGATCCGATGGGGGGCGATCCGAGAGGGGCGACCCTCTGGTGCGATCCGATCCTTCATGGACTTAAGGAACGTAGTTTCATACTTTCTTCTTGTGAATGAACCTTGGTGGCTTTGTCAAAAAGCTAGCCAACATTTTGCCCCCTCGAAGTATGTTTTATCAATGATGGAACATGCTTCAAAACTATAGAAATATCTTTCCATAAAGAGATGCAAGTCAATGGTAGCGTCTATTCGGAAGGTCGTATTATTTACAGAAAGTCGTGTCTCTTTGCTCGCTATAAATGTCGGATAAAGCTTTAATAACTTCCCTATTTATTGGACAATTCTTTTCTGGAACTTCCCTCTTTTTTTTTGGTTCGGATCGTTCCATGTCATCGCGATCCGTAAGTATTTCTGGAGGTTCGCTTCTTTGCATCCTTAGTCGGTTCGGTTCGTAGCGACACGCCATGGTTCATGGGAGCATTCTTTGTCATGATCCAGTGAGACGAGACGCTCGTCTCATTCCATCCTTTGTGTGGGCCTTAGGTATGGTGGCGAGTCGATATAGAGATCGGCCTCTTTCTTCTCTGCTGGGCCCAATGGGCTTGCCTCTACGATCCACCGAAGCCCACGGTTCGTGTGGGACAAAAAAGGGGAGGCCAACGGTCACCGTTTTCTCTATATAAATCGACCCGAACTTCACTTTTCTCCTTCTTCTTCTTCCTTTAGTAACGTGCCGCCCATTTTTCTCGAGAAAAACCCTAATTCTTCCTTCCAAAAAATACGATTGTTCTTCCTAATTTAAGAAAGGTAATCTCGTCGAAATCATTCTCATGCAATTTCTCACTTGTTTTTCTGGAATTTAAGAAGAGAAAATGGGAAAATTGGTGCTGTTTGAGACCGCACCCGCGATGGATGATGGGTTCAGGTGCTCGCGTGACGGAGCGGGGAGAAATGATGAGGAAGAGGCGAGGGAGAAGAAGAAGGAGGAATCAGATCGGATGGGAGCATCGGTTCGTGGTGATGCGAGGTTCAGGGAAGAGGGAGAGGAAGTAAAGAGCAGGTTGGTGCGTTTCGTTAGCGAGGCGAGGGTTCGGAGAGATGAGGACGAAGCATAGATTCGGCTAAAGGATCGGGTCGCGGGAAGGGAGGAGCTTTGGATCGTGGAGAATAGGAGGCGATGCGGATCGCCAAGATACCATCGCGATCCGTTTGGATGGATTGGTGCGCTTCACGATTCGAAGTCTTTCTATGAGCTTGTACATTTCCGCGTACCGAGTCCGTCAACACGATCCGTCCATATGTCACGATCCGAACCTGCCCTGCGATCCGACTGACGAATGATCTAATGCACACGCTGACTAAATAATATGATGCAACTCTAACAAATCGATGAACAGTTAGGTTAGAGCCCTTGAGACGAACATTCTGGATTGAACAAATGCATAATCTGCCAATTGAACAACGACCAATGTCTCGATGATTTTGTTGACCTTTGTACCTTTCTTTAATGCACGCATAAGCACACACTGGCACTTGCACACACAAGGGGGATGGGTAGTTTTAATCTTATTTCTCATGTTTACTCGCCTAAACAGTAATGTCGGATAACAATTCCCCTTCAAGATCTGACACGGAGACTGATCCTGAGGTGTATGAGCATCTCAACCCCGAGGTTCTTCCATCTAATCCAGAGGGTGCGGATTCTGGATCCGAATATGAGGAAGAAACAGAATCAAATCTGTCTGAAAGTACCTCGCTTGATGAAGAATCAGAGGTAGATGGCCAAGCTCCCGACGAAGTCCCCGGTGCCATAGAAATAGAGAAATTCATAGACTCTCTAGCTTCCAAGCTCGACGACATAAAGCTGAAGAGAATTTGCTTGAGACATGGGATTCCCTGGGAAGATGTGAGGACACCCGGTGGTGAAGATAGACCTCACTTAGCTCCGGAAGGATATATGACAGTCAGCCGACTCATGTGCTGGGTAGGAGCTATTCCTCCGTTTCCTCCAATCAATGATTGAGACCTTAAAACGATTGGGTATCTCCAATGCAGCTCCATCCCAATGCCTACGCAGCTCTATACACTCTATGTATCGCATACGCGGAAATCCTGCATACCGAGCTTACATTTAAAGATTTAAAATTCTTTTATCTTTTCAAGCACCGCTCCTCAGCAACCCCAAATTTCTCTTTCTTCGAATCAGTAGCGAATAGGAAGGTTCTGTATGACGGATACAGCAACATAGGGGACCTCAAGGCTGATTGGTTCTATATAAAGAGACAGACTGGGTGCTCAAGAAGATGGCTTAAATCAAGTAAACTTTAATCTTTTGACTGAATATCTTGCTTAAGAAATCGAAGCATTAACATCCCCCCTTCTTTTTTTTAAGCAGATCACGTCTTTCCCAAGATGGAAGGCTTGGTATACAATAATCGATTGTCTATTCTTCTACAAAGCAGATCCGATTTTCTAAGGATCAAGAAGTCCATTACTGACGAGAATCTTCACAAGCATCGCCTTCTGGATATAAGGTTTGGACTTGGTGCAGGCGGCAAACCCTACAAATACGTGCCCCCAACAGAGGGAGAAGGAACATCACGGGTAGCAGAAACAACTAAATTCCGTAAGAGTCCTTCTCCGATAATCATCCAGGACGACGAGGACCTAAACATATATAGAGGAGATAAGGCCCGTGGTGATAAGTCTAAGGAAATCCCAGTTTCTCCGGGGGGTTTCCCCTCAAGGACTTCTCTTCCGATCTAACCTGCTGCTCCCGATGATTTGACAGAAGAACAGCTATTTAAAGAGCTGAGCAAAATTCCTTTGCCTGATGATGTATACACAGAGGGGGACTTTGAAGGGGAGCCATTTTTCCCTACTTCTGAGGAAACCACCGTTCCAATTGGAGGACAAGAAACTACTCAGATGAGCCTGACTTCAGGCCCGGGTCTGTTAGGGGGAATTATATGGGACGCACAAATCACACGCACTGCCTGACCCCACACTTTTATATCAACAGTATTCAAGGTTTTAATATGCTCTTTTTTTTCTTTTGCAGGAAAGATGTCTCGCAGGCGGTCTTATTCTTATCGCTCTCTTCGTGAAGGCACACCCGGTCTTCATCCGAATCCTGAGCGTTCTCGTGGCCTTTCTTACAAGCCTACTTCTTCGCAATCCCGGTCTCCACCAAAATCAACTTCTGGCAAGCTTCCCAGTTATTCGGTACCACCTACAGGGGGAAAACAACTTCCTAAAGAGTTAACTCCTCCGAAGAGTGCACCCTCTCACAGCAGGTCGTCAAAAAGACACTACGAGCCCAAGGATAAAAGCAAGGATCCAATCAAGGATTCTGAAAAAGAGAGAAGTGACATTGTCCCTTCCAGCCAGCAAGATTTGGTTGCCCCCGGGTCACGAGATTACATCCATGGTCCCGAGACTCAAGCTAAGCTGGAAAAGTTGCGAGAACAATTCCCTAACATCTTCTTCGAAAGGATGATGTTTGTTCCAGCCTTGGAGCCAGTCCCTAGGAACTGGGATACTGAAGTCATCGGGCACATTCGTCATGTAGCTAGGCAGTATGAAGTGATGAAGAAACATGTTGTTAATCTTTCAGAAGTCATCCGAACACTTGAGATGGAAGCACATAGATCCAAGGTGAAGATTGATAACAATGAAAGGGCTAGGACAAAGATGGAAAAGGACTTGGAAGATGCTCAATCCCAACTTGCCTTAGCGCGGAGAGATGCTGAAAATTATAAGACCGAATTGGAGAATGCTAAGAAACACTTTCATTCTGAACTTGACTCAAATAGTCAAGAGAAAATGGCCTTAAAGAAGGAGGTAGAAGATCTTAAAATGGCCAACATTGAGTTGAAGACGACACAGGGCCATTTTGAAGATGAGAGAGCTGCTTGGGAGGAAGAAAAAGCAAGCTTGAAAGAAAGTCTAGCTTTGGCCGAAGCAGAGAAGGTGATTTTGAATGATCAAGTTGCGGATGCAGAGAGGCGCGCGGCTCTCGCCGAAAAGAATGTAGAAAGTGCCATTGAGATGGCTACTGCTTCTAACAACAAACTCCTCGAGAGAGAAAAGGATATCGAAGGGTTTGAAGAGATGATATTTGACTTCCTCGGCCACGTCCTTAAAACCCGTAACATCTCGTGGATCCCGGACTACCACATTACTTTAGTCAACTTATGGGATGCCATCGTCGAGGGTGAGAAGAAGAGATTAGGAGTTGAAGAGATTGACGAAGATGAACTGATGAAGACCATTCTGAGGGATAACGAGCCCGAGGATCTGGCAGAAGGCCGTCGTCTAATTCAAGAAGAAATGGAGAAGGAGAGGGCCCTGGCTAAGGGCAAAAACAAGAATGACGAAGGTTCAAGCTCAGCTGTAGAGCCCAAGGCCTCCGGAGTTGAGGAATACCATCCTGATGATCCATTAATTCCTTTGGGCCTAACTCCTGTGGTTGTCGGAGCTTCTGCAGCTAGCCTAGATGGAGGATCAGCGGAAGGTATCTCCCTTTTTTCCCCACAATTTGTCAAAGCAATTGTGAATTGTCGTCGTCTGGTAGAGCAACCAATCGAATTAATAACATGTGTCCCCCATAATACAAGTGGCGAGCCCGTCGACAAGGATGTCGAGAAGAGGACAGAGGCAGAGAAGATTGTCATCTCGCCTAGCGCCGGTGTTGATATACCGAAGCAGGCTGAGGGTACAGTAGCAGAGAAGGGCTTCCTGGCACCTAGTGCTGATGCTCCCAAGGATGACGAAACCATCGAGGCCTTGAAAGATTTGGACGGGCGCCATGTAGAGGATGAGGAGGATATCATTAGTACCAAAGAAGCCGAAGACGATGACGATGAAACTTTGGCTAACAGAAAAGCTAGGCAGGAAAAGCAGCTGGCTTTAAAGAAGGTGGGACAAGAGCCTTTGAACGTAGCTCCTATCTCGGAGTTTAATCCCAAAACTGGGATGGTTCTGAAACTCCAGCCCAAATCCATCAGCAAACAGCTTCATTTTGAGAACCCTTATGATTTCCCAGCTTCCTTGACTGATAAAACAAAGAGAAAGGAGGTGGAGGAGGAGTCTTCTGATGAGTCGGACATTCCTCTTATAGACAAACGGAAAAGAAAGAAGGGTGATCAATCCAAAACTGACAAGGTGAAGCTGGAGAAGCAAAAATAGGAGAAGAAGTCCAAGCGTAAATAGGATATTGTCGCTTGTCTATATTTTGTCTTTAGGCTTCCCACTGGCCAGGAAATGTAATTATGAGACCGGCCCTCATTTTGTTTTAGGTTGTTTTTCACTTTGTAGGCTTGCAGTTTATAAATGAAAGTTTATCTCTTTTGCATCATCGTGTACCTGCATTTAATAAACTTTTCATGCTTAGTCATAAATCATCTGATTATAACTACAAATCAATCAAGCAACCGAAGGAAAAATTTAAAAATTTCCGTGCTGTATCAAGGTTCATGTGTATATGTATATGGCCCCCAATTAATTGTTAACGTAGCGCCTGACTAGGGCATATTAAGGATTGATTAGCGTTGTTTGCACGTTGCCCCCTATTACTGAATATGGAGGACTTAGAAAATTTAGTAAGATAGCTGTCCTTATGGTGCTGAGTTTCCGGCACCTTTCTCAGCGCTTAATCATAGACTCTCTTATACTCTCCTGGCGGTCGCCGAGGTTAGAGTTTGAATTCAGCAGTTCAGTCGCTCCCCGATCCTTCAGCGGGGCAAGAGCTCTTTCTCAGCGCTCAGCCGGAGACGCTTTTATACTCTCTCTCTGCTCTAGAGAGTTAGAGTTCGAGCTCAGCAATTCAATCGTTTCCCGATCCTTCAACGGGGCAAGAGCTCTTTCTCAGCGCTCAGTCGGAGACGCTTTTATACTCTCTCTGCTCTGTAGAGTTAGAGTTCGAGCTCAGCAGTTCAATCGCTCCCCGATCCTTCAGCGGGGCAAGAGCTCTTTCTCAGCGCTCAGTCGGAGACTCTTTTATACTCTCTCTCTGCTCTGGAGAGTTAGAGTTCGAGCTCAGCAGTTCAATCGCTCCCCGATCCTTCAGCGGGGCAAGAGCTCTTTCTCAGTGCTCAGTCGGAGACGCTTTTATACTCTCCTGGCAGTTGCCGAGGTTAGAGTTACGTCAATTCAGTTCCGATCATGGTACACCGCCATGACTCACGGAGATCGCCCTCATGTCCGTTATGCTCTCTCTCGGCTCTGGAGAGTTAGAGCACTATCAATGATATGATTTACTTTATCGCACCCTTAGAGTTTTGACTGGTGACTGCTTTCCATTCTGATGGAAGGCACCTATAATTATATGCTTTTGTGATCGTTGCATGGTTCACAGCAATTTCCATAAAAATAGAATGGTAGATAAAAAATAGTGCAATAAAGGCAAACGACGCACAATATTTTTATAGTGGTTCGGTCGAATCATGACCTACGTCCACTTTATAATTTTTTCTTAAGAAATCGGACTATTCTTGGCAAGTCGTGCCTTGTACATGGTCCTTAATAAAGCAAAAGAACAGATCTGACATCTTTACGTTAGATACAGCCGTAAATGTTGGGCATTCCACGCTCTGGGGATTTCCTTTCCATCTACGGTCGTTAGCTTGAAAGTTCCATTATCAAGCTTGCACAGAATAGAGTACGGTCCTTCCCACTTCGCGCCCATATGAGTTGGGGCTGGGAAGACACGCTTCAGAACCAAGTCTCTGGGTTCGAAGGTTCGGGCTCGAACCGTTTTGTTATAGTATCGAGCGACCTGTTGCTTGCATCTCAAGGCACGCAGGTCTGCTTCATCCCTCTTTTCTTCGATCATATCCAGGGATTCAAGGAGCAATTCGTTATTAGTCATCGGATCGTAATAAGTCACTCGGTGAGAAGGTACTTTTATTTCAACCGGGATGACTGCTTCTGCTCCAAAAGCAAGGGAGAAGGGGGTATGGCCTGTTGCCGATTTATACGTTGTCCTATAGGCCCATAGTGCTAAGGGTAATTCATCAACCCACATGGCTCTGGCCCGTTTCAGTCTTCTTTTCAGAATAGACTTAATCACTTTATTCGCCGCTTCGACCTGTCTATTCGATTGCGGATGCGCCACAGAGGTGTACCCTTCTCAATGTGGTATTTCTGGCAAAAGTCTCTGAAGTCAGTGCTATCGAACTGAGTTCCGTTGTCAGTTATAACAATCTTTGGAATCCTAAATCGACAGATGATGTTTCTAACGACGAAATTGATCACTCATTTGGTTGTGATTGTAGTCAGTGGCTCAGCCTCGACCCACTTAGTGAAGTAATCTACGGCTACAATAGCGAACTTTGCCTCGCCCTTATCTGTGGGAAGACTTCCGATGATATCAATTCCCCACATAGCGAAAGGCCATGGACTCGTCATCGTTTTTAACTGACTAGGAGGTGCTCTAGGTATTTTTGAAAATCTCTAGCATGCATCACATCGTCGTGCGTACTTCGTCGCATCTTTGTTTATGGTAGGCCAAAAATAACCATGTCGCAACACCTTTTTCGCCAATGTTTGCCCTCCAGTGTGATCGCCGCATTCACCTTCATGTTCTTCTTGCAGCACACGCTTGATATCGTCATGAGCTATACACCGGAGAAGGGGCATCGAAAATCCTTGTATGTAAAGAACTCTGCCTTGCAGAACGTATCGGGCAGCTTTACGAATTACTTTACGCCTCTCGCTTTTCTTGGTCGGAAGCGCTCCATTCATCAAGAAATTCTTTAGAGGGGTCATCCATGACTCCCTTTCTGGTTTCGTCTCTAGTACTGGATCAGTTTCCATCTGATCTATACTAGGAGACCGAAGTACTTCAACTGGGGCTAGCCCGGTCTCTTCAGGATCGTCAGAACTAGCCATCTTTGCCAACTTATCCGCCTGCTGATTCTCTGACCGCGGAATATGAGATATGCTGTAGTGATCGAAGCCGTTCAGCAACTCCTTTACTTTCTCCAAGTATAAAATCAATATTGGGCTTTTGGCTTGGAATTTTCCAGTGACCTGGTTTACAACTAACTTGGAGTCGTAAAAGATGTCCAGCTTTGTGATTTCCAAATCCTTTGCGATCCTTAGCCCGACTATCAGGGCTTCATATCCGGAGTCGTGGCGTGAAACTCCATTCGGATAGCATAGGATATCAACCGTTTCTCGGGAGTTTCAAGCACTATTCCTGCGCCGGATCTCTTGTCATTCCTAGTGCCATCAGTATACAATCTCCAGGCACTGGGGTCGAGAAGCAACTTTGAGGGGTTAACTTCTTCGTTCGTACTATCGTCCTCTAGGACAGTAAACCCTGCTATGAAGTCGGCTATCGCTTGCCCCCGTATTGACCGCCGGGGTTGAAAGTTCAGATCAAATTGACTCAACTCAATGTTCCACTTGAGTAGCCTTCCAGACGCTTCTGGTCTTTGTAGAACTTGCTTGAGTGGATGATCAGTGTATACGGTAATGGGATGAGCCTGGAAATAATGTCGAAGCTTTCTAGAGGCGATCAGCAAACTATACGCCAACTTTTCTATCCTTGAATAATTACGCTCTGCTGCCGTCAATTTTTTGCTCATGTAATACACAGGTCTTTGAACTTTATCTTCTCCTCTCACCAATGCTGAGCTGATCGCGTGAGACGACACTGCCAAGTACACGAATAAGTCCTCGTGATCCATCGGCTTAGATAATATCAGAGGTTTCTCCAGGTGTCTCAGCAAGTTCTGAAACGCTTCTACGCAGTCGGGCGTCCATTTGAAGTGGCGTTTTCCTCGCTTTATCAATTCGAAGAATGGGATGCATTTGTCCGTAGCCCTGGAGACAAATCTGCTTAGTGCGGCTACTTTCCCTGCAAGGCTTTGCACATCTTTAATCTGCCTAGGTTACTGAATGTCTCTGATTGCTGCGATCTGGTCTGGATTAATCTCAATCCCACGAGAACTGACGATGAATCCCAAGAATTTTCCGGAGGCGACCCCAAATGAACATTTTGTTGGGTTGAGTTTCATCCTGTACTTTCGAAGAATGTTGAACATCTCTGCCAAGTCCGTAGTGTGATTGGAGGATTGCCTGGACTTAATCAACATGTCGTCGACGTATACTTCCATTGTTTTCCCAATCTGGTTATAGAACATTCTATTCACTAACCGTTGATATGTAGCGCCTGCGTTCTTCAAGCCAAAGGGCATTACCACATAGCAATATAATCCCAGATCCATAATAAAGCTAGTGTGTTCTTGATGTGGAACGTGCATTGGAATCTGGTTATATCCTGAATAAGTATCCATAAAGGAGAGAAGTTCATGGCCTGCCGTTGAGTCCACCAACTGATCGATCCGGGGTAACGGAAAGCTGTCTTTTGGGCAGGCTTTATTCAAATCCGAGAAATCGATACACGTTCGCGACTTCCTGTTGGCCTTCTTTACCAGGACTGGATTTGAAATCCAGTCTGGATAGATTGAGTCTCTGATAAATCCATTACTTTTTAGCTTTCCAACTTCTTCTTTCAAGGCATCGGACCTCTCTGGGCTCAGCATTCGCCTTTTTTGTTTTACCGGAGGATGCTTAGGGTTAATGCTTAATGAATGACTCATGATTGATGGAGACATACCGCACATGTCTGCGTGGGTCCAAGAAAATACATCCAAATTATTTTTTAAGAAATTCGTCAGTTCTTTAGCTAAATTCGAATTTAACTGGGATCCAATCTTAAGGACCTTCTCTGGGTCACTATCATCGATCGGTACATCCACAGTTGTCTCGTTGGGAGTCGCCATTCTGCCCCCAGGTTCTTTGTCCTCTCTGGGATCTATATCCTCGGGCAATTCTCTGGGCGACTCTCCTACGGTTATTCTCTTTAATTGCTATAAGGTTTCCGCCCTTGCGGGGGGAGAAGCGCCCTTGGTTTCTATGTCCCCTCCATTGCGGAGTAGCATTAGCTCTGCAACATAACATGCTCGTGCGGCAACCTGATCTCCTCTGACAATACCAACACCAGCTTCCATAGGAAATTTCAATAATAAGCACCAGGGGTCTATACAGGCTCTAAACTTTGCGAGGGCCGGTAGGCCCAAGAAGGCATTATAGGGTGATTCAATATCCAAAACCGCGAAGGGAAGGATTCTCACTCTCTGGCGTTCTCCTTCCCCAAGCGTAACTGGTAGCTCTACATAACCCATTGGAGCGGTGGATGCTCCGTTAAATCCACGGATCCATCCCTGACAGGGCTTCAAGTCTTTTATCTCGAGGTTCATCTGGTCGAATGTCTTTTTGAAAAGAATGTTGACGGAACTCCCGTTATCCACCAAGACTTTATGAACAGTGTCCAGGCCAATAGGTACTGTGATTACAAATGGATCTTCAGTCGGAGCATGGACTCCAATGCTTTCTCGTTCGCGGAAAACAACATTGTCGGACATTATCTTTTGTTGCTTTACCGGGACGTTGTCCTCAGGGTTGCTACACTCCCCTACCTCGAGGTGTTGCTTGGCTGCATTGACATACTGATCCAATGCCTTGGAACCGCGTCCGGCGAGATAAAGCCCTCCGATTATGGTATTGATAACAAGGTCCTTTCCTTTTTGCTGGGCAGTTGGCCTGACACCAGGTTGATTCTGGTTCTGATTTGGGGCCTGTACGGCTTGCCCACTATCTCTGGGTGTCACTCTGTATTCATCCAATTTTCCTTCTCGGAGAAGCCTCTCGACTACATCTCTTAGGTGACGGCATTCATTTGTCGAATGGCCATGAATCTGATGAAAGAGACAAAACTTCCCCGTTTCACGTTCTTTCTCCGTCGACTCTCTGGGAGGAGGCCTTTTATTTTGGAGCACGTTGTACGAATCCATGAAGATATTCTCCAAAGTATCGTTTATTAGCGTATAACTCTCAAAAGACCTGGGACGAGTCCTTCTCTGGGAGTCGTTCCCTCGATTCCTCTTCCGGTTGTTGCCATTACCGTTATTATCATTGTTTCCTGACTGACGACCACCCTGATTCCGATTTCCAACATTAACATTGACTTTCCCCGAGCTGTCTCCTATCTTCTTAATGGCGACATTGCTCTGGATTTCCTCTTTATCGGCCGTTTTTGCCTTTCGGTTAGCATATATTCCTCCCGGCGTAAGTGTACGTTAGCTTTTTCGTAGAATAACTCTCTAGTATGGGGTGGCTTGCCGGCCAGATATCTCCCAAATTCGGTGTCTTTATCTACCCCATCAATTAGGGCTACCACAACAGTTGGCTCATGAGGATCTTTGACTTCAGTAGCGGCCAGGTTGAAACGGTCAAGATACACCCTCAAACTCTCGCCTGGTCGTTGCTTGACAAGGAATAAGTCAATTACACTCTTCGTCTTTTGTGCATATATGCAGAACTGTTCCACGAACCTTTCACTCAACTCCCTGAAGCTGGAAATTGATCTTGCTGGTAAGCGAGTAAACCATAATAATGCTACATCCTCCAAGAATATGGGAAATGCTTTGCACTTGACAGCGTCAGAAGCTACGGCAGCGGTCATTGACCAAGAATATCTCATCAGATGCTGGACGGGATCAGATCTACCCACGTAACGATTCATCTGCGGCATATTGAAGCGCCTTGGGAACGTCGCATCTAAAATGTCATCAGTGAAAGGGGTGTGACTGCGGTCAATTCCCCAATCTTCATTCCGTTGTCCATGGCTATCTGCCAGAATTTGATGGATTATGGCTACAACATTTGCACTGGTCAGCGGAGGCTCGGAGTCAACGCTTCTTGCTCGGTGGGGTTCTCTAATCTCTCTTCCAGGAGCGGTCATGAAATCCGGGGCTCGGATTGGGCTTCGCTGCCCCTTGTTACCATGAGCATTTGTACGGCGACGGGGCTGAGGTAGTCTGTTCTGTACAGGGCTGTCCACACCTCGAGCTCTGGGAGTTGCGGCGTGATCGTTCACATTGCGGTTTGAGGGCCCTGCACCCAGTGCCTCTTCTTCCCGTGATGGCAGGGTTCCAAATCGAAGCTACTCTATGTCTTCAGGCCTCTCGTTTGGTCGCCGCGGAGGTCTCGGCGATTCCTCTGACGAAGAAGAGTATTCTGGGGTGAGCGGACGGATTGGGGGCGTCCTTTGCCTTGCGAGATCATTAAGCCTTCTATCCATAGTGGTCAAGTTCTATCGCAGAACGGAGCTCTCCTGCCTTTGAGCAGCCAATTCATCAAACAGCCTCTCCCACATTTCGGAAAAGCGAGAGAGATCCCCCTCAGTAACGGGAGCAGAAGGGTCATATTGATCATCATCATTTTCTCTTATGCGCAAAGAGCTTGAGCCAGGTCGAGCGGAGGGGCCAGGACGGAAGGAGCGAGCCATAGGTTCCTTTCCAGGTCAAGTTGTAGTCTGGTCATCAATTCAGATCGCTGTGGATCGAGATCGGTGGCTCGCAGCACCCCCCTGGGATCGGTTCGTGGTCACGGTATGCGGAGGATTCGAGGCGTTATCACGGGATCGAGTAACAACCCCTCCATCTTCGCGGTTCACAGCGCCACCCTCAAGTCGGATCGTGGCACCTAAATTGGTTCGGGTTGCCCTTGTCCTCGCGATCCTTGACCCCCTCAACGACCTGCTCGTGTGCACTTTCGCCAACCATTTCATTCGCGACTTCATTCGCCTGCGAAGCTCGCACTTCCTTAGACTTCTTTCCAGCCATGATATCAAACGTCGCAGGAATCTTCAAAAATCTGGACAGCGAAGTTTTGGGACTGTTTTCTCAGTGAAAGCACCAAAATGTTAGATCAAAATTTGGACCCAACACCCAAGTTGTTCTGATTCGTAAAGAATTATAACTGGAGAATGAAGAAAAAGCAGAAAACACACAGAATTTATAGTGGTTCGGCGTTAACGAGCCTACGTCCACTTTATATGTTATCGATTATACTTTGAATGCTAGTACAATCAATGATTTCTCTCAAACTCACTTTTACAATCGTAATTTCTCTCAGTAATCTCGTAATAAAACTGACAAGAAATAGTGGTATGACAGTAATGGCGGAATCAGTGCTCAATACTGCCAAAAGATCCCGAAAAATGCCAAGCTCTGGGCTATTTATAGCTGATTTTGTCAGGCGGATCGCGGTCACACGTGGCACAGATCCCGAGAATATCGGATCGTATCGCAGCTTGATGAAGAATTAGTCAAATTAGCTGTTGTGGACAGGTGTCGCGATCCCCTTAAATATTGGATCGAGCAAGGAGGAGGAATTGGTCAAAATGACAGTTAGGGATACGTGTCGCTGGATCCGTGCATCTCGGATCGCCGAAGACTAGCTCGTGCTTGAACAGGTCAGAGGTTTTGCTGTGCGTCGGGGGATTGGATCGGTCTATGCTGGGTAGTAGTGTAAGTACGGATCGAGTCGTGTAGAGGTAATCGGATCGCTGATGCTATGGGGGCGATCTGATGGGGGGCGATCCGAGAGGGGCGACCCTCTGGTGCGATCCGATCCTTCATGGACTTAAGGAACGTAGTTTTATACTTTCTTCTTGTGCGTGAACCTTGGTGGCTTGGTCAAAAAGCTAGCCAACAATTTCTATTGTTTTATTCACCTAAAACAATGGAGACACCGAGATGTTAACCCAGTTCGGATTGAATTAGCCTATTCTTCTGCAACAACGACTTATATGTATCCAAGAATATCTATTACAACATCAGCATACATTTCTCTGTTCTTTAGATCCAGTCTCTGTGGGTTCATGTTATTTTTAGATATAAACATTTAATAAGTAATCCTGACATGTTTATAAGTTTGGATCTAAACCTATGCCTGTTAATAACCTGAATCATAGCTAAACAGATCTGTCATTACTTGTATACGTGATCTACTGTTTAGTCCTTACATGCCTATCACTATTATGCTCATTCCTATTATCATATGTCTATTCTGTTATTATGCCTAATTCTGTTCTCTTCTCTACCTCCTTCCCTTTTTATTTTTATAGCCAGGCTACCTTCGAGCCTAGACCTATTGTTGAAATATGCAAATGAAAGAAATTAGAAATGGTTGGGAATGATATATTGGGGCATAACTTGTATTATAAAACATAACTGGGATTTGGAGCATAACCTATACTGTGGTTTAAGACTTTAATTCGAGGCATATCTTATATGATGATTTATGACTTGAGGGTAGGGGCATGAAAAACCTATGATGAATATGAATAATTGTCTAAGAATGAATATGCCTAAATTTATAGTAAATAGAAATTGTAACCGCATTTAGACACGAGTTTAGATTCAACTTGTGGTAGAAGTCTGCCCGGAACCGTCTGGCAAATCCAGCATCCTCGAGTGGTTAATTTAATGTGAGGGGTCTAGTGCGTAAATGTACATGTAATGGTACCAAGACACGAGGTTAAGTCCAACTTGTGGTAGAAGTCTGCCGGAAGCACCCGACATATCCAGCATCCACAAGTGGTCAAGTTAATGTGAGAGGTCTGGTGCATTAACATACATGAAAAGGGAATGATAATAACCTGTAATACTTGACCTGTTTAAATCTATTGGGGTTATATGAACTTGTAAAATTGTGCAAGGGTTAAGTAAACTTGTTTTAATCAATCGGAGGTCAAATAAATCTGCTAAATCTGTGGAGGGTTGTATGAACCCGAAAAACTTAACCTATTTTATATGTTTGGGTTATGTGGGTTTGTTAATCTGTTAGGCATAACCTATCAAAATTCTAGTAGTGAGGATGCAAGCCCAGGGGGTGGCTTGTATCATCTGTTGTATGGGACCCATATCAGTCAGTAACCCATAATGGTATCCAAATGGGGACCCGAACTAGGTAGGGGTGAGGGAACGCTTACTGAGATGATTATAAGAGGTCCATATGGGTGGAGGTGTCCGATGGCGCGTTCCAATGTAGTCATGTGCGTGCATGGATCCACTTCCTTGGGAAAATAAGACATTGTAGCACCAGTAGATATGGTTGTGTCTATCTGAGGGTTGCCACTTTAGGAAGTGATATATCCTACTATGGGGCCGGAATAGGGTATTTACTGGATAGGGAGCTGATCGATTGGGGTAGTGTAACACCCCACATTTTAACTCAAGATAATAAAAGAAGGACAACCGAATTAAATATTCAGAATTAAGTAAAAACGGACTTTGCCATTGCGTCAATCTCGAAATTCCGGTTAAGATAGACACCTGGTTTGAGTAAAACAGATGTTGTATGAAGAAGTTATAAGCATTAGAAGTTTGTATACATATAAGGAACTTCTATGTATATATATTAAATAAAAATTATCCAGAAAATCAAAACCACGAGCAGGAAAGTTCAGAGAGAAAATGGACCGTTGGAGGTCAACTCAGGGGGCGGTTCTGATGTTTTAAAATTAGATCTAAAGAACCGGGTTTCCGTGATACACCTATAAATAAGTTTGTTGAGTTAACCCTAAACCTCATATTTCTGAGGCTACGCTGAAGCTTTGCTGTTTCCTCTCCCTCCTAAAATCTATTCAAAAAATTAAGAATATTAGTCTAGGAAAAAATCTGAATCCAGATCTGAAGGAAAGAAACGTATAGTTGTAAATGGGTGTTCAGATCACATATTAAAGTAAGGTAACTTTCTAGATCTGATCTATTCAAATTGCTTCCTCTTTCTTTCCTTTCTCTTTTAATGAAAATAATCAATCCATGGTCGTTACGTTTTGAATCCGATTAAGAAAAAAACCATGGATGCTAAAATTGGATCAGATCTAGAATTGGGAAAGCGTACGAGGTGAGTGGGTTTAAGCTATAGCATTTTAGATAATGATATGTTATCATTTACCATTCCCCATTTTGTATAATTAAATTTACCAGAGTAATTAAGAATTACTGTTATAACAAGTTGAAATGTTAATATGAATAATTCATATGTTGAATCAGTTAAAGTGTTAGAATGATTACATGTTGAAAACAAACTTGCTAGAAAATGGGTAATGACTACTAATGTTATAATCAAATGATTCACTTGTGTTATATTATTGAGTAAATGACATGTTTAACTTGTTGGATTTAAACATATACATGTCAAAATAAAATTAAACACATGTTAAAAAGGACATATGACAGAATATAGGCATAATTTGATGACAAATAAACTGGATTACAGTACACATATGAAAAGGACAATATGCCTAAAATTTACATGAAATAGGAATAATTGTTAAAGAACGAACATGCCTAGATTCATAGTAATTTGACATTGTAACGCTCTTAGATAGGACGTTAGATTGCACTTGTGAAAGAAGTCTGCCCGGAACCGCCTGGCATATCTAGCATTCACAAGTGGTTAATCTAATGTGAGGGGTCTAAGTACATAATTAAAACATGCAATGGTACTAAGACACGAGGTTAAGCCAACTTGTGGTAGAAGTCTACGCGGACCCGCCGGACAAATCCAGTGTCCACAAGTGTAGGCTTAATGTGAGAGGTCTAGTGCATATATATATATATATATATATATATATATATAACAAGATATGAATAAATGGCAATGATGGTAATTAAACGTCTAACTCAGAAAATAAGAAAGGAAGGGATGTAATGGACTGAGTTAGTGTGATGCGAAGGAAAAGTGATGTATTTCCCTAAATGACCTGTTTCTGAGAACGTGGTTGCAAGTAATCCACAGTGAATAAAGTAAGAAAGAGGAAAGAAATTACTTGCCACCACGAATTTAGATGGGAAACAATATGAAAATAAATCACTGATTCCTTCTATAAATCAAACTGATAAGGTGCATGAAGTGTTTTCCTTAATAAAATAAGAAACATATATTACAGTGAATGAAGAATAATGGATTACAACAATAAATGGTTTAAACAGGGAATGATAATATCCTATTATAAATAAATAACATTAATGAAAATGTTGTATAATTGGTAGACTTGTCCTTGGGACAAGTGAAGGTTATAACTTAGGTTATAATAAACTAGTAAGGAAATGGGATAACTGGTGAAATGAGATAAGGGATACTTAATTGTAAATTAAGTACTCAGTAAATGGGGAAAGCCGGAAACCAGTTGAGAAAAGGGGGAAAATATATGAAATATAAAAGGTTGTACTTAATTATAAATTAAGTAATATGTAAACTTGGAAGTCTAAAACCCGCTGATAAGAATAACATGTTTGGACTTCTCCTAGGGACAAGAGTAAATTATAACATAGGTTATAATAAATGGGTAGAGAAACTTATTAATGGACCTTAGTTAAGAAAACTAAGTTAATAAGTAAACAATGATAAGTTGTAGTTACGGTGTAAAATGGAATTATGATTAAATGAGAAAGAACGAGGAAAACTTATGAAATAAGTTATAATTACTCATAAATAATGACTGACATGTTAAACAGAAAACCTGTTAATTAGTATATACTTAATTACATATTAGTAGAACACGTTATTGTAATGATAAAATCAAACAAGAATATAAAGGGATTGTGGATTACAGACCTTGGACCACAATCTATGGAATAACATGTTGTGGGCTTATTAAATAAACTTAATGGGTTAAGTTATATAACTGAAATTAATAAGCAAGAGGAACTTGGTAATTTGATTAAGAATTCAATATGAATGAGAATAACCAAGTTAAATGGAAACCTGATGAGGTAAGGCAAGTGCGTGAAAGAATGTTTAGACATAGGGTCTAACAACATATTAAAGTGAGGCGCTTGGACCAGTCAGCACGTTTGAGGGTGAATAACCCAACGTGGCAGATCATCGTGGTGTTATAAGGCATGAGGGTAGATCACCTTCATCTGATTATTCTGTCGGCTCCGAAGGACTGGAAGGGGAAGCACGCGGCTTCTTGAGATATGTAAGGTGCTCCTAGTAGTCCTCTGTGCGGTGGCAGATGTTCGCAGATGTTAGGTCTGCATGTAACTACTAGATGGGTGGTCCTTGACTGCAAAAGTAGCTATGCAGTCAGAATGCTATGACGCAGTGACACCGGGGTGATCCAGCGGTCGCATCAACGGGGAGACGAAGGGTTACGACTAACAAGGATAGTAGATCGTTGGATACCCATCATCAACAGCTAGTGGGATGCTAAAAGACTGGAGCTAAAACCAATAGACCATTCACCTTTCACTATCGGGGTACAGTGGTTGAGGGAAGACGCCAAATGGATACTTGATATTAGTGAGGGTAAAGATCTTCTGGTTCAAAATGATTGTTCAGTTGATATTCCAACAGAATTTTGTATTCAATCAAAGTCAAATAACATTGATGAATTTATAAATACTGTTTTTCCAAACTTGGGGAGATTATACACCAATGATGAGTATTTACGTGAAAGATCTATATTGACTCTCAGAAATAAGATGGTTGATCATGTTAACAACCTGATTCTTGATAAGATATCCGGTGAGGCATTCACATATTTGAGCTCTAATTCAGCTAAATGTCGTGCTGGTAATGATGATCAACTCAGTGCCTCTTTTCCTGTTAAACATCTAAACTCCATTGAAGTTTATGGTATTCCTCCCCATAAGCTGGTTTTGAAAGAGGGTGTTGTAATGTTGTTGCGCAATTTGAACCAGGCTATTGGATTATGTAATGGTAGTTGCTTGGTTGTTAGGAGGTGTTTAAACGCACAGTGGTATGTGAAATTATTAGTGGCAGTCACGGACAAACAACACACTTGATACCCATAATTGAAATGTCTCCAAATGATTCAAATTTACCATTTGACTTGGTCCGAGTTTAGTTCCCGTTGCATCTTTGTTTTGCTATGACAATCAACAAAGCACAAGGTCAAGCTCTAAAGCGTGTAGGTTTGTATTTGACAGAGCCAGTATTTTATCATGGCCAATTGTATGTTGCTCTCAGTTGGGTTACATCCCCTGATGGTTTAGTTATTTTCATTGAGAAAGAAGAAGGAGGAACTACAATGATTACTGATAATGTGGTGTATGAAAAAGTTTTTTGTAGTTTGTAAGATATGTGTTAATTTTGTCGTACTTTATTGCCTATAAAGACATCTAGATAATGTAGTATCTCAATGTTACTTTCTTCCGATTCTAAGTATTTTATGTGAATAATAGTTTTGATGTTGTCAGAATATTTTAGATACTTCTACTCATTATTGATTAGTACATAAGTGAATAGAGGTTTTTATAGCTTTATTAACATATTCTAAAATCTTAGAGTATTAATGTTTGTTGTGTACTCTGTACAGTATGCAGTACTATAGGTCAGCATGTCTGTTAGTAATATGAATAATTTTTCTTCTTCACTTGTATATTTAAAAGTATACATAAGTGAAAAAAATTCTCTCCTAGTTGTAAATGAAAATTTTACACTGCTACAAAAAATTCCAAAGAAACTTTAACTAACTTTGACCAACCGTGAGATTACTAAAAATAATATATAAATTTACAACGTGGTACCACATTAGGTCTTTTAACATACTAACGGCGGGGCTGCTGGAGTTAGGGTTTTGTTAGATTAGGGTTTTTTATATTATTATGTTAGTAGGGTTGTAGGGTTTAGCCTATGTTTTTAACACTCCCGCCATTCCTTTTGTTTTTAATTAATAAGTACGATAAAGTTTATCAATTAAAAGAAATGGAAACTTGGGTTAATCTAAAAGGTGATGCAACCAACATTTTATGTTCAAGGGCTTTTTAATGGTTAGTGTGCATATGGTTACAAAACTAAATTGTGCATATGTTATTTACAGTCCAAATATTGCATACACAATTTTTTACAAGTATTTATTGCATACACAATTTTTTACAAGTATTTATTGCAACTCATTATGACTGTTGTTTTCTATAAGTACACAATTTTCTACAAGTATTTATTGCATACACAATTTTCTGTAAGTATTTATTGCATACACAATTTTCTGCAAGTATTTATTGCATACACAATTTTCTATAAGTATTTATTTCATACACAATTTTATATAAGCATTTATTGCAACTCATTATGACTGTTGATCCAATAAAATTTTTTATTGCATACACAATTTTCTATAAGTATTTATTGCATCTCATTATGATTGTTATTTACTATAAAAAAAGAAAAAAAGAAAAGAGGCTACCTTTTGATTTTTTTTTTTAATTAGCGTATCCCTGGGTGTTTTCAAAAATATCTCATTGCAGAATCTTTGTTAATAAAGAAAATATATTTAGTATTGTGAATATATAATTTATTAATATATAATTAGCAATATGACTATGCATTAAGTCTTATAAAAGGTAAAAAAATGATAAAATTATGTTAGAGAAGGAAAAAAATTTGGTGCACTAATATTCAAAATATTTGACTGCAATTTCCCTCCTAAAGTTCCCTTCACTTTTATTTTATTATTTTCTCTCTTTTCTACGTTTTCATTTCTCTTCCCCTTTGATTTTACGTCTATTCATGCCACTTTTCTTCATTACTGTATTCTACATTGTTCGTATTCTATAATGTTCGATAATTTACCAATTACATCTTATCTTATAATTACCTATTTTTCCATTATAATAATTTATATTGTAATATTTTTTTACTTCAATTTATTATTTTATTAATCTCACTTATGCATCAAATATTCATATAATATTACTTATAAAATGAATATAAAAATCCGTGATAGTGTCACTTCCAATTTTAGTAGTTAATTACTTCATAATCCTTACCTTAACATTAACTGCTAATCAATTAAATTAAATTATAGATGTATCTTTCAATTTTATTTGGAAAAAATAAAATGAATATAGACGATCATATTTGACCAGCTAAACAGATTGTACATAGCACAATATAAATCACTTTTCTCCATACTTCTCCATATTGTCACACCCTCCTTATCTCCAAGCCTCTCTGTATTCTTAGGTTAGTACTTCTAAAACCTGTCAATATCGCACATATACATGTAACATCTCTTTTATTTATTTTCCATGTATCATTAATTATCAAAACTTAGCTAATCTTTTTTCCCATAGGAACTCATATCACCAGCATATATGGAAAGATTTGATAGCTTAAGCTCTCTAAAACCTATTGATAATAAAAATGACTGGAAAATCAGAATTCAGTTATTAGAATCTGGGAAAGTTACAGCAGTAAAGGTGACAAGGAATATCTAGGAATAAATTTCCTATTATTAGATGATAAGGTAAATAATTATATTTAAACAGTTTATCCTTTATATATGTGTATATATATAGCAATCTCATATTTATTCATTTTTTTGAATGTTTTCTGTTGCATAACATAGCATACCCGAATTCATGAATTTGTATGGGCAAATCATGTTGAATACTTGAAGGACAAGTTAGAAGAAAGACAAATATACATTCTCAGCAATTTTTATGTCAAATCCTACAAACCAAAATCTATAAAACCTATCCACAAAGATCTATAGATTTGGTTAACAAGATGTACCAAGGTAACCAAATTATTGAATTATGAGATGATGATATGGGGAAAAAAATTGATTTCTTTGATATTGCTGATATGAAAGAGTTATCACTAGAGAAAGACCAAGCTCAATTATTAGGTATGATCTAAGATACTTTAGACATACATACACATCTGTTTTACAATAAGTAGCAAGTTTCATTTATTTATTATTATTATTTGTCAGATTTTATTGGAGTGCTCAAGTATAAAGATTGTGATATTTTAAAAGATGGTTTAAATATGTTGTGAATGCAAATGGCAAAGAGCAATGCAATTTTATATTTGAACTTACAGATGGGAGGTATGTATATATAGCACTTTAAATATTATGGAATTTAAATCTTTATTTTGTTATATGCATAAGCAATATTTTGCTTTCTATTTTTATGTTTTAACAGTTCTACTGTAAAGTTTTGTTTTTGGGATGATTTTGCCAAATCGTTTTGCTACCGCTTTAAAAGAAGCTACTGAGAAACCAAATATCATCATTGTGGCCAATTGCAGGTTGAATTCATTTAAAGGTACAATTTTAGTATGACTTTTATGTTATTCATAATTGAGAAAATTTATTAAAATATGTTTTGGTAGGATTTACCCCTTTTTCTCCATCAGTCTAGCTCAATTCTCACATCCATCGGTCCAATTATGCTATCGACTATCAATTACTTTAATGTGTGAAAATTTAATAACATGACGTTTCTTATATTGTAGAGCAACCTAATATGACTGATGTTGGTGCAACACGGTTTTTCATCAACTACAATCATCACAGTGTTCAGAAAATGAGAAAGAGGTAAATTTGAGTTGTATTGAAATGTAATATAATATATTTTTTAAATATAATATACATCAAAAATTGAACTTATAAAATATTTAGGTTGTATATTATTGATTTCAGTGAAGGAAAAGTTGATGTTAACAACATGATTACCGGAGATTATCAAATACTGAGTATTGGTGAGATAAGGAACTTGAAAGAATATATTGAGGTATACTTCCTAGACTTTAATTTTTTTAATTTTTTATTTTTCATTCCTATTCAAGTACCTAAAGTTACTGTATTTTATATATTTCAGAAAGAAGTTATTTGTCAAGTAGTCGTTAGGAATGTAAAAGAGGAACAAACTTGGTATTATGATGCTTGCTTAGCATGTAGTGATCAAGAAGTTGAGGAGAAAGATGGGAAGTATAAATGTCCTAATTGTAAAAGAAGCGTACCCTGTCCAGACATGAGGTAATTTTATGTAATGCTTGAGAAAAATTTATTTACTTTCCTACTAATTGTATTTATATGTATATGTGTATGTTTGTGTGCAAATTTAGATTAAGTGTTATTGTTGAAGATAATAATGGCAGTGCTGCAATAATTTTACAAGACCGTGAGGTTTACAGAATAGTTAAGAAAAATGTTTATGACGTAATGAGAGATTAAGAAAAGGTTTGCATTTCTCCAAATATTCTAACATAAAATTTTAATACATTTTTATTTGAGACAATATTAAATAAATTATAATATTTTTTCTAGCAAGGAAAGAAAAATGAATTTCCAACAAATTTGAAGTGTTTGGAGGGAAGGCAGTATACAATTACTATACGTGTTGGTGAGAATAATGTACACAGAGTTTCAAACATGTACAAGACCACAGACATATTTGAAGGTTCTGAGTTGATTGGGAATTCTATGGTAGAAAGTGAAGACAGTGCAGTTGCGTTACAAAGTTCACGGGTATTTTGTTGTCACACACACACGCATACACACACATACAAACACACACACACACACACACACACACACACACACACACATATATATATATATATATTGTAACATCCCATAAATCTTGACCATTAAAATTATGTATTTTAATTATTGAATTTAAAATGGTTTTAAATAAAATTTATGATATTATTAATAAAATTTATTAATTTTTGCTAAAAGATTGATTGAAAATAATGTGTACACTCTAGGTGAAATAAATTTGAATACATATATGTATACATCTTTGGCTACCGTCTTTGATTCTTTCCCTGTTTGTTCAAAATGTAATGTTTAGCAATTCAGAACATAGATTACATGTCCAATTAAACCTTCATTAATTAATTTAATTTGCAATGTGAATAACACATTCATTTCTTTCCTTCATTATATTAATTTAATTCACTTCATTCTATTAATTGCTTTCCTTTCATACTATTTTCATGCATCTTACGCCCTGTACTTATTCTCGTTCCTTGAATTTATTTCCATCTCCTTATTTTTCTTTTTTTCCTTTTATTTCACATTATTGTTTTTCCAAAAACAAACAATCTCCCTATATATATATATATATATATATATATATATATATATATATAGCTTCTCTTGTTATATAAAAAAATGAAAAAAATAAATACTATATAACACGTATACATTTGAATCTAAACTAGTGAAAGGATGAACTATTAAACATGGTAACGTGCTATTATGAAGATCAAAGATTACACATCCCCATTTGCTAATAAATTCATACGTTAAAATTTTGAACTTCTCTCCCTTCGTTTTGTTTGCAGGATGTGAAACTTGCATTTTTAATTGCTTTGAATTCCATGTTCATATATATGCATTAAGTTTTGAATTGTCACTTCCATATATAAGAAAAACATAATGACAACAATAATAATAAATGTTGGTTTCATCTTATTCATGTCCTTTTATTTCCTTGATGATGTTATCTCTCTTCCTTTTATATTCACCTGTTTTAAAAGGAAATTATTTTGTATAATATATTCATGCTTTGCTTTATTCCATTGGCCTTTCATTTTCAGGCACTCTTTTATAATTTAACGCAATACATTCATTCCTTTGTTAAAAATTTAATGCATGCATTTCCTTTCATTTCCAACCCTTCACCTGTGTTCATTTTTCTTCTATTTTATTTTCTTCGACCATTCTTATAACTGTTCAATTCATATTCCAAGGGTACCTTCATTACAAAAAGTCATTTCCATTTATGTGTATTCATCCTTCCACTTTTGTTTCTTAATTTGTGGGAATTTTTTTTGAAATAAAAGGTCTCACATCATATATGAGGAAAAAAAAAGAGTCAGTACTTAAGTTTATTAAATCCATTTATACTTGGTAACACACTTTCCAAATGGTAAAAAAATTCATGCATTGATTATATGCATGCATGCGTCCACCATTTCCTCCTTGTGTTATTTTTTTTTTCAATGCATGCTTCTATTCATTTCAAGTTAGTTTCCTCTTTCTAAGTTTCCATTCTCCCTTAATGCATGCCCAAAAGGAATAATAAAAACAAAACGTATGCATGCGAGTTGCCTTTCAAGCATGCCCACTCTTTCCTTAGCTGTTAACTTCCCTTCATTAAAACTTGCTACCCACTCTCTCCTTTATTTCTTCATACAACACTCACACTCTGCATGTTCTCCTTTGATTCAATTTGGTTGTCACATTCATGCACACTTGAATAAAGATAGAAATCAATATGTTCATCCCTTCTTACTTATTCCCTTGTTGCCTGCACATTTTCTTTTTTATTTTACCTTATATGAATTCTTGGATTCTAAATGCATTATTTCAGACATGCACTTTTCTCTTTCCATATTTAAAACAAAAAGGTGAAAAAAGACATGCATTTTATTTTCAATGCTCGGCACAAATGCACGTGTAACGGTAAAAAATAAAATAAAAATGCAGTAATTCAAGCATTCCCTTCCCCACTCCATTTTAAAACCTGGTTATCTCTGTCTCACCATGCTACCTCTTCTTTTCAAATTTATTTATGCTTCCTTCTTCTAAAAAAAGACTAAACCTGAAGCCTTCTTGTAATTGAAAAAAAAAAAGGAAGAAAGATTTCAATTGTCGTTCCCTTCTTCTCCTACTTCAAATTTGCTCCCACTGCTTTCCCTTCTAAACATTGCCTTCTCCATGTAAAAAGAAAAAAGAAATGGATTTTTGAAAACCTACGGCTCTGATTCAAGCATCGATCCTCCTCAAATTAAATCATCCTCCCTCAAAACATGATCGCGTTGCCTCGGCCTTCACGAATTTGATCTGCTTCCATCCAAGCATCCACTACCAAGTCAGTCGCTACCTGAAACCGAACCACCCTTCCACCTTAGCTGTTTCCACATCCATTTCCTCCTTGACAAGCTCTTCGCAGTGGTGTTGGATTCGCGACTGTTTGTCACTGTCAAGTTTTCAGCTTGGTTTGCAGGTGAGTGGTTTATTCCATTCACGAAGTACTACAACTCTTTCTAGTAGTTAAACCAAATCGTTTAGAATACAATTAATATTGATTTTTGTTGGACAAATTCAGTGATTAAAATTGAAATTGATTGATTTAACTAAAAGGTGGCACTTAATTTGGACCGTTAATTTTATCGTAACATCTGATATTTTAATTGGACGGTAACAATTGGTTGAATTCTTTATATAAAAAAAACGATACTTAACTGATTTGTTAAATTGACATTAAATCTGATAATTGAAATGGATATTTATTGATAGTCAAAATTTGGAAATGTAACTTGAATTATTAAATTTTATATTAGTATTGGAATTTCTTGTTACAATCATTTAGATAATCCGATATTTGTTGGCTATTGATTGATTGTGAGATATGGATGGGGTACCGATTTAGATGTTGACTGATATTGAGATGGTAAATATTATTTATTTCATTAAAAGGTTAGTGAGTTGATATTTATGTTATCCCTTATGTTTACCACTATGTGGTGATCGAATACTTGACTTTAGATTTGATTTTTGATCTTTTGACACTCTATTTGATATATGATATTGAATGTATTGTTGAATGTTTGATATTGTGTGATTTTTGTTGATCTTTTCTATTTGGAAAATCTGAAAGATTAACTATTTAAAATACTAAAAAAAAGAAATATGGTAAGGAAAATGAACGAAATTTCACTATGAATTAAATTGGATATTTTAGATTTGAATAAATTGTCAGATTTTGATGGATTATCCCTTAAAATGATATAGACTATGGAAGAATGGGTATGAAGTATGTTTATTAAAATCAGTGATTTAATAACTTGAATGTGAATAGAAGTTTAATTATTGTAAATTTTGAAATATTGGATCAATCACAAATTGATATCTTTTGTAAGACACTTAAATGAATTTTGGAAAATGGTGAGACCTTTATATAAACCGAAATAAGATTTGAAATTATGATCATTTGTATATTTCATTTGATTTGATTTGACTAATATGAGAATTTTAGTCCTGACTCGAATGTTTTGTGTTTTGCATGGAACGCTCGAGTCAGATGCGAGTGTTGCAGATTATAGATTTCAGCTCACAAAAAAGAGAGGCACGTGAAGATGCATGCGTGCGCGCACATATATTTGACAAATTTGCTACAAATTTTATTTTGTTTAAAATATATGTACTTCTACCGTGTAAAGTTTTTGTATAAACTCTGATATTTTGTGTAAATTATTCCGCTGTGAGATATTGTAGTTTTTATTTTTGTGATTTCTACATTTGAATCTGTTAAACGCATAAGCTAAATAACAATTTGTCGTTTCGGGCGGTTTAACTACCGACTTGAAGCGGTCGAAAAGGCAGGACGTTATATACATACATATATATATATATATATATACACATACATACATACATACATATATATATATATATAATTAGTTAGTTAGTTAGTCATGTTCATTACACCAAGTTATTTTATTTCATTTATATGCAGATGTCTATACCAAGTTTCAGCATTGAATCTAAAACTTACATTAATATGAAAATCCCCGGTACTGAAAAATCTACAAACACTAATAGTTTGAAGAGGAAAAGCAAAGAGATTGATAATGATGTCAAGCTGCCATATATTTTTGATGACTTTAAGGATAAAAAAGCAATTAAAAAGGAAAAAGTAAGTTATATGTATTTGATGATTATTTTATATACGATGTACATATTATTATTATTTTGGTAAGGAATGACTAATTAATATTGTGCATCTATTCAAATGTTTATTGTACTACAGGAATGAAAAATATTCAAAAAAGTGGAAGTCATGAAGTTATGCTGGGAATAAGATTGGACTTGAACATAATTTTCATGTTTATTTTGTTTGGAATGGAAACTACTCATGATCTTATATTTATTTTGCTCTGATTTTCATATTTATATTGTTTGGAATGAAAACTACTCATGAACATATATTTATTTTGCTTTGAAAACTACTATTGATTAATGTATTTTTTGTTATATATGTTTATTTTTATGTCGTAATTTGAAATTTTAGTTAGAATGCCTCTTATACATATAAAAATATATTTAAAACTTAATAACAAAGCATACATCGCATCATATATATATATATATATATATATATATATATATATATATGTGATGACATCATATATATATATGATGACATCATATACACTTTTTTGCTTCATCAAAAAAGTTAACATACTGTAGTTTGTATATCATTTATATAATATTACTTAAATTGTATCACTTATATAATTTTAATGATTATTTGTTCAATTTTTCACATTTAAAGATCACAAAATAAGTTTAAATTGTAATGAACTAAGAACATGTTTTCAGAATAAAATCACAAATAATCATTATTTTTTATATATATGCCAAAAAATAACCATTCATAACAAAAAATTTAGATGGACAACAGAATAATTAATCAAATAATCATCCATGGCAAAATTATTGTTGGGTGAACAACATGACAATCAATTATTGTTACTGCATAAATTATTAAATGGATAACAGAACAATTAATCAAAATAATCATCCATGATAAAATTATTTTTGGATGAACAACAGAATAATTTATTATTGTTGCTGCATAAATTATAATATTTTTATATATGTTATATATATAACTATTTAATATTAGCTACAATACTTTATTTTTTTTATTTATGATATTTAATCATTACATTTTTTTTAATAACAACGATTTTAATGCCCAGCAAAGCTGGCAAAAAATACTAGCTCTATCATAATGGACTAAGGATTAAACAAACTAAAGCTCATATGCGTAATATTAATGGCCAAGTAGGCTAACTAGGCTAACTCCCCGAAATAGGTTAAATTTGCTTTCCTTAACAACTTCTATAATTTTTGGTAATACAACAATCTCTCCTTCTAAGCTTGAACTTGTTGATGACTTAATTCTTCCCGTTGTCTCAAGTGAACATCTTCAAATTTTGAATGCTTAAATTCCCTTGATGAAGTCAAAAATTGTATTATGATATGAATAAAGATTATTGTGGAGGCAGGCAGCGATTCTAGCCATCCATACAAGAGGGGTCAAAATGTAAGAGGGGGCAGAACAATATGTAAAATATGAACAAAACTCGCTGAAGTAGGCATATTTCACTGATAAAGTACAAAATACTGTTGGTGAATTAATTTTTCGGGGGTGGGGGGGGGGGTCAGCTGCTCCATGTGGACCCATAATAGATTCACCCCTGTATGGAGGACATCATATTAAATATAATTTTTTCTTTACCATGTGCCGGAACATCATCTACATGGATTGAGTAACAATATAATATCATTTATATTTCAAGAACTTTAGAATGCCCTGTTGTACTAGTGTCACCAACTTAGCCTTGATTCCTAAATTTGACCACCATTCTTTTGTGTTTGAATACACACTTATAGCATGTTGTAGCATATTATATAGATACATTACTAAGATCATTCGAATATGCTATAAGGCCCAAAGAAAAACGAGCCCGAATGGATGCATGAACAATCCATAATTGTCCTCCATGAATTCCACCCGTAAGATCAGATTTCCGACCTTTCCACATTAAAAAAAATTCGGCCTTGCAGCGAAATCCAAGATCATTGCTGCTGGACTTAAACTTGTGCCTCCCCCCATTATCATGCAATCAAGCTGCCTATCCATCCGGAAGGAGCATAATTTATGTATCATTGTCCCATAAGCTTTTGTGCGGATATATCAATCCTAGTATCTTCCTCGGTGATCAAATGAAGCTTGACATAAGCATGGCTTTTGATACAACGTAGTGGCCTTCTATTGCTAGAACCATGGCCGAGTTGGGATTTCCTAAGCACTTTGTTGCCTAGATCTATGCTTGCTTATCAATAACGACCTTTTCTCTATGTCATAATGGCTCTGTGGTTGGGTATTTCAATAGAAAACAAGGCATCCAACAAGGTGATCCTATGTTTGCATACCTCTTCATTTTACTGATGGATGTTTTTAACATGAATGCTAACCATGAGTGTTTTGAGTATGCAATATGTACACTCCAGCGTAAATGCAAAGATCCTATGGTTACCACTCTCATATTTGTTGATGATGTTATTTTGTTCACTAAACTAGCCTTCTCCAGCGTAAATGCAAAGATCCTGTGCCGCCCCCGAAATTTTTTTCCCCTACGTTGGCCATTTGATTAAGCAAACATCAACTTTAATGTTGCAGTATTTTTAATTCATATGTCAAACAATCTAAGTACACTAAAAGTGCATAGCCCGATGGCACCGAGTGGTTCGATGGAGGCAATGCATAGATTTGCTGGTTCGACGGAGGATAATCAGTAATTGAACTTAAACATATATATGCTGAATAGATCTACTATATACTAAAATCTTGAGTGAAAAGATAGCCAGCAAAGAAATTAACCTAAAAAAAGAGATTAGTTGGAAGTCGAAGCGATTTGACCAAATAAAACGCCATTTTATCTAGAAAATTAGTTGGAATATGATGCTTCTAAATCTATGTTCAAATCTGGCTTATATGCATCCCAAGGCTGCACAAGAAATTCAACAAGAAAGCAAAATCAGAGATGTCACGCTGCAAATCACAAACATGCTCAAAAAAAAAACAAAAAAAAAAAAAAAAAAAGGAACTTAGTGGCTTTACAATTCTCTTCGGCAAGAATCAATAACTGGCTAATTCTTTCTTTTCGGTTGGAGGAAATACAACAGATCTGAGATGCCTCATGTCAAACAATCCATAGATTTGCTGGTTCGAAGGAGACTAGAATCAAGATCGATTAAGATTTTTTTTTTTTTTTTTTGAACTATCAAGAGACCACGGTTTCTATTTCATTTATTTTTCTCTTTTTGTTTTCTGCGGAATGAGAATTTTTTTTCGTTTTTTTAATTCCTGGTTTGGGGGGGGGAGGGAGGGGGAGGGGCAAGTGCTCATCCCAACGCAGATGTGGCTCCGGCCCTGTGTGCATCAACTATTAGAAATCCAGCATTCTCATAGCCAAATTAGAGTATTCTATTGCCTACAACAGTGCTTTGAATCTTCTTCCTATCTAGACATCCCAATAGCACCCTCTAAAATTTCCATTACCTAATGCTTAGGCATATATGAAAAAAAAAACACTAACAAAATAATGAATTATTGGTCAAACCATCAACTCACTCCAGCAGGGTACCACGTCATAGTAAATGCTACTGTGTTCTCCTTCAGAACCTACTAATATAGATGTTTTCTCCTACCAAGAAAATTAATCGTGATGATACGAAAAGCAATTTTAAACACATTATGGACAAGAAATATGCACTCAAAAAAATTGAAGCTTAGGTAGTGTTTGGTTTACCATTTTAAGTTTTGGGTTTTCGTCCATACAAAAATGTACACAACGCATGTAAATCATGGAAAACAACAATTTTAGAAAACAAAGTTAACACACAAAATAAAAAATAACTTTTATCTATTTTTCATGGTTTGAGAAATGAGAGAAATATGGAGACCAAATCATCATTTCATGATTGCTACATCCCCTCCGCGGTCCCCTCCATCTCTACACCTTTAAAGTTTTATAATTAATTTTGAAAACTAAAAACCCAAAACTCATTTTTAACCAAACACCCTTGTTTTTTTTTCTTTCTAAAATAGAAATGAGAAAAATATGGAGGGTTAGGTATCATTAATCTAATTATTTGGAATGAGGCTGCTTTTAGTGTTTCACATTCGTTGTTTGTCAAACAAGAAAGCTATGATTTGTGTAGGATAGAGTCTTATGCATGGTATTGGTAACAAATATTTTTAGACTATGGAGATTCCTCAATCCACCGATTGGGAATGGCGTGCTGCCCTTAAATTAAGAACAGTGTTGCCTCCCCACATTTGCATAATCACTTCAACTGATGGCAAGTGAGGTTCCATACTGACCAGTAGGCCAAACTGGGTGTTCCCTAGAGGTGTTCTATCTTTTGATCGAATCATTCAAGCTGCATTTCTCATTATTCCAAGGCTAGATATACATTTCTACATAAGTAGTCTCTAGAACAAGCTACATCGGATCCCGATCCCTCACACACTAGGAAGCAAGGATACGGGTGCGGGGGTGCGGGTGCGTAGTACGGGGATACGTAGATTCGACAAATATGAAAATATGAGGATTCGGGTGCGGGGGATACAGCGTGTACAAATATTTATGATAGAATCTATTACGAAAATTAAGAGTTTCATTAAAATTAAAATTAAACCAAATACTGGAATCAAACTCCAGTATTGATATAATGTCCATTTCATGATTTATAACATTGCTCCCTAAGACACCATTCTCATAACAACATAAAAAAAACAGAGGACAGGAAAGAAAGAACAAAATATTATGGATTACTTACCTTTTTTTTTTGCTGTATGTACTTTGCTGTATGCTAAAGGTGCTACTGCTGACTGCTTGCTTCACTTTGCTGTATGTACGTACCTCCTTTTTTTTTTTTTTTGCTGTGTGTACTTTTCTGTATGCTAAAAGTGCTGACTACTTGCTTCACTTTGCTGTGTACACACCTCTCTTTGAATTTTGCTTCCTAGCTTTGTTGTATGTACTTTTATAATACATTATGTTGATGCTTTGAATTTTGTAGAGTTGGTTGTCACATTAATTGTGATGCTTCGTATCCCACAATTCCAACAACCATCTCAAAATGATGCTTCGTCTCCCGCAATTTCAACATCCATTTAAAATTCCAATCTAAAATTTACCTTTAATGCCACCGACGCACCCCCAATCTGCACCCCTCCCGCACCCCAGCCCAAATACGGGGACACGCCACATGGCGCACCCCGTACGCACCCCCAGCCGCATCCCCGCACCCCCGCACCCCAGCCGCACCCGATACGCAGTACGTCACCTAGAAGCCGCACCCCTGCTTCCTAGCTCACACAGTAGTTGACAGAGATGTTTGGTCTTATGAAGGAACTGAGCATGCTATATCCGCTGTTTACAAACGCTCACCTGCTCATACTGTGCTCAATTTATTTGCTTGTAATGGAGGTTAGAACAATTGATGTAGGAGAATGATCATTATTTTTTTTCTATGGAAATGCCAAGGAAATGCTCTACACAGTAGGCTACTTCAAAATACAAAAGTTTGAACGTGTTAATAGTGCATGTTTCTTCTTTTCTGCTATCCTCGAGTGCAGCTGGCGCTTCTTTTTCAACTGCACTGTTCTATTTCTTATACAGCAATAGCTTATAACGTGAGCCGATAAAGATAAAAATTAATAGAGACAGTGCAGTAGAGTGGAGTCTAATCAACAAGACTACTAGATGGAGAGACAACAGATGCTTTATGTTGTTTGCTGTCCTCAAGAAACACATTCAGGCAATTTAGAGGTAAATAAATGAAAGATTTTTCAATGGGAGATGTAAGACTGGATTGCAGACCTAGTGTGGAATCATGCAATTGCAAGCAACCAAGAATGGAATAGCCATTAGTTCCTATTCTTATGACAGGCAATAAATAACTATTAAATAAAACCATTTCCTTTGTCAATATATACAAGCATATTTATTTTTAAAATTTTATTTACTTTCTAAATTACATATATGAGTGTGTAACCCGTACGTTGCACACGACAATATAAATAAAAATAGTATTTATTATTTTAATATTAAAATGAGAGCTTTATTATGCTATATATACGATAAATTTTGATGTGAAAAACATAAACTATTAATTAAACTTATTATTATTGTTTCTATGTAATTTATGTTATACAACTAACACAAACAACATGTATGTGTGTATTTGAGAATTTTTTTTCAATCATTTTTGTTAATATAGATATACCTGTTGAAACTGATGTATGTTAGTAATTTGTATAATGAATTAGGAAACATTTAATAGAATTTGTTTAAATAATTTAAATGTTAAATTATAAACTTAGTTTAACTATATAACATAGCAGGAATAATTAAAAAGAAATTTGCAAAAAAATAAATATAAATTTGTTGTGAAGTTATTGATGTTCAAAAAAAATTATGATATAGCACATGGTAAACTCTTAATATAAAGGAATCATAATTAATTTACAAATTAACTTTTACATTATTACTGATATGCAAAGTTCATGTTATGTGATTTATACATCTTTATAGTTGCATGAAAAACTATATATTTTTAATATGAATATGTATAGTAAAATTTACATATATTTTTAAGAGCTATAAAAAAAATAGACTAAATACTCGTTAAAATTATTTAAATAATTAAAATTATGATTTTATGAGTAGTTTAACATATGGATTGACTTATAAAATATCATGAAAGAATAGAGGAGGTTCAACGAATAATTATAGAAATATCAAAATATCGGTATTTTAAAGCGGAAATTGTTTTCTTCAATTTATGATAAATTTATTGAGATAAGTGTATAGTACATTAAATTTTATATTATTTTTTACATGTATTAGTTAAACTATGTGTAACGAACTGGGTTTTTCGACTCCGAAAAATCAACATCAAACTGCCGTGTTGACCATTCAGACATCGAACATTCCAGATCATTAATAGAAAGAAGTTAGAGGGTGAGAATAGATAAGGTAGAAATATTGAATAGAAGAAGAAGAAGAAACAACACCACACAGAGTCTCACATCGCAGCGGAACAAAATATCATACAGAAATAAATCTTTATTGGAAGTTTTAAAATACTTACAGTATCAGAGTACATCATACCATGGGACAGTTATAATAACCTGTTCCCATATACAACACACAGCGGAATTGTAGTAATATCATACGTCCGAACAACTCCAGCTCGTCTCTTCATAGCAGTCGATAACCTGAACCTGTACAACCCGGTCTAACCCGAGCATTTACAAAACACCGGGTCAGTCTGGTGAACCAGAGTGAGATAAACTCGCACAGTAATAAGGGTGAACCATCCAATCATGATTTTAAAGTTCAAAACCTTTTCAAAAGAAAAGGATAATCGTAAGACCAAATCCACACATAAACACGGACGGTTTTTACCTTACGATAACCCAAAACAGTTTTGAAATCAATATCTTGTCTGATATTATAATAATGTCTAAATACAAGTAAATATCAATCTAGTGGAACGCTTGCATCTCACGCTCCACATATATAGTATACAATCAAAACCCGCAGGCGCTTATTGGAAATTGGATTTCGACCTTGACAAGGTATGGGACCACCTGCCGATAGTGTATCTCTAGAGACGAATACACTGGGTTCAATAAGAACGTCTTGCAACCCGGCCCTCACATGACCGACCACTCATTTCGCTTGAGAGTATCGAATGTATATCACCGACGGTTGGGATCAGCAACCGTCTCCCGACAAGGGACAGCATCGAAACATAGATAAAAGAAGCAAATAGGATTTCCTCTAGATAGGTGATTATACACCCTAATGGGAGCGACCCACATAGCCATGCTGCCTGCCCGATTTTTGTCATTTCCCGGTTGATGAGGCTTGAGGCCAGAATTTATCTTTGAACATCTGGTCACCATTCACTTTGAATGCCACATCGTCAGATCCGTCAGATATCACTAATTGACGTCCACAAAAATATTCTAGCCGAAAGCTAGAGAATGGCAATTCCCTGCCAACAACTATCGTATGTTTGAAGAAATCAACGTACGTGATTCTTTGGAAATACGCTGTCAGACATCCGTCCATACAAGTCATCAAGGAACAGGATGAACCGAAGGCACTCTCCTACAGCATCCATATAGGAATCACCCCATGGATCAATAGCGAGAAGTCCTTGCAACCCGTAGAATCCATCAACGACAGAATCACAGCTTATCTCCGCTTGCCAGACAGAGAGCATTAGTGGTTCTTTTGTTTATGAAAATCCACGGTCTTCACAGCACCATCTCGATCATCTTCTGATCTCTTCACGTATTTGTTGGTTGGAATGGTTTTCGAATATAAATTCGATCCCGGTCTTTCCATACCAACAATCGTATTGGACAGATTTGATAGTCGGTGTTTTAACTATCAAAATATACAGTGTTTCAATCATGACATACAAATGGGTTTACTGGTTCGGTGTTCAGCATCACTTGGCCTTTAACAAACTGGTTTACTTTCGTTAAATTAAACACTTCTAACTCTGTTAATATTCAAAAATACTATATTCGAATAACTCTAATTTGATTTAACTCTAATTGATTAACTAACATTCCACTTAACTCCATTCGCTTGACTCTAGATCGCAGCGATCACAATGGTTACGCCTGATTCCCTCAGGAAACATCCGACCGCCGTAGGCTATCTGCAGCCCTCCGAATTACGCTAGCAGTCGTACGAAATGACAACTTAGCCGAATGATTATGTTTGGCTAATTCTATCTCGAATAACTATATTCAATTTCCCATTTAAATCTTCCTTCCAATCATCTTTTAAATTCAGAAATCCATTAGTTTTAACAAAGAAGTTTATAGCACATATGTTGCAACAATAGCGTTATAATTACTATTTAAAATAACAGCGCTATAATCGCTGTTTAGGTTTACAACCCATTTACTATAGCAAAAGCGCTACAATTGCTATATTAGATTTACAAAACATATATTATAACAACAGCGCTAAAATTGCTGTTTAGATTTCAAAACATATTCACTAACATCTCTTACGATTACCAACTAATACTATCTTCAGATAATCCCGATGTTGTTCAAGTTGGGGTATTTTAATTACCTCTCAGACCTTGATCAAACAATGGTCTTATCCTCAGATAAATATCAGTTATAATCAATACCAAAATTCCATTTATAACTCTGGTTTATAATAAACCTTTTTATCTTCATTTGCTTTGACTTAATTTAATAATTAAGCAACAATTTTAAATTCAAAGTTATCACCTTGCTTGAAATCCTCTTATAACTTCGTTATAAAAAGTTCGGGTTTAAATATAAAATCCGTTCATAACTTCTTCCACCATTCAACTGATTACCTTTCACTTTGATCACTTTTAAAAATATTTTATTAAATAACTCCTCTAATTGTTTCCTTAAAACAATTATCAAATTTAAACCCCTCGGTTCAATTTTTTCTTATCCTTGCAAATCTGACCCACAACCGAATTTACTTTAAAAATAAAGTATTAACCAATTGAAGTTCTAAATAAACGAAATATTTATTTATTTCTCTTTAATAACTTTTATTCAAAATTATATATTAAAAATCCAACTCCAGTTATAAAATAAATTTTATAACTTCATCTCTATCGATTCGCCTGACGGTGAATCACTGTCTATAACCCGATTGATTTTAAAGGCCATACTCTGCCAAACACTTAACCAATATCACCTATTGGTTCAAACCAAACAGATGTTGAATATTCAATCAATAAACAACTACCAAATCAATCACATTTAACTGATGATAAATAACAACCATTTAACCTCAACCAAATAATAGAACAATTCAAACAATTTAACACGTTTATAAATAAACGTGACCAACAGGGTAAGTTACCTCCGTTGGATCCAATCGTTGAAACAACGATTTGGTATTTCACTGAAATTAAACACAGCTTAATTTCATCGGTTAAATCAACAGATCAATGTATAACTAGCAAAATAGTCAACCATTGGCAAGCAGAGCACACAAAATAAAAATACCCAATTATAAAATATAAAAAGGGTAACTGAGTGAGTTTAACTCACCTTGGTTTGATTTCGTTAAGGCGATATGATTTCAGTTAAATTAAACAGATGTCTAATTTTACTGAAAACTCCAGTTAGTTCCAGCTTTGCCCGAAATATTCATTACAATGTAGTGCTTGCCAGTACGATTCCAATGGTACCTTATTTGTTAAATTCTGATAACATGATATAATGTTAATCACGGTTTAGTTCATGAATTAATTATAATTATAAATTTCTTAATCAAATTATTTTTAAAATTAATTACTCTTGTTAAGAAAACCCAAGGCCGATAATCCACTCGTTCATTTCCTCATTCATTCTATCGCCTGCATCGTTCAAGACATAGTTTTAATTAACAAAACAAAACCCTTAATTTTATTTAAATTAACTGAATTATTAAGTTCATACCCTTAATTTTACTGCAAACAAACTCGGCCATCCAAATTTGGTTTTGTTTACTGTGCCGGAAACCTCTCGCTCTTCTTTTCTCACGGTTCTGTCCCTTGTCCCGGATGCTTTCATCTTCAACAACACGCAGGAGTCCTGGACCTGCTCTCCATTTCATTCCACAAAATTTCACGTACAACTTTGCACCACACATACCAAAACAACCACAGCTCCATGCGGCCTCCCCCACTCGCGGCAATTCAAATGTCATCATTTTTTTTTCTTTCTTAATAGGACCGAAGTCCATACAGGCGGTTCCCTTCTTACTGTTGTTCCGATCCCTTCTTAACTTCCTCACGTTCTGTCTCCTTCCAGTTCGGCTTATTGCTTTTTTTTTTCTTCAACTGAATGGCCAAACTGTCTCTTCGTTATGCACTGTTTTCTACTCGAACCCGTCACCAGTTCGCAGCTTTCAACCCAACATTCACCAATACAGTTTCGTTCTTCCTTTCGCTCTTCTTCTTGTCCTAGTTCCAGGCACCAAACCCTTAGCCAACGCTGCTCTCGGTTTGCGTCCTCTTCATTCCCCAAAGACGTGCCTGCTGTGATTCACCACCAAACCTTCCCACTCGTCCGCTATCTCACCTCGAATGCAGCGCCTCCATCCTCAAATTTCCGCCACCTCGAGAAGAAAACTCCGATCATCACGGGTAGGATTTGGAAAGCAGGTTGAGTGCTTCGATTATGTAGTAGAAAGTTGGGAAAGGAAATCGATGGATTGGGAGAGAAGTGAATCGAATGGAGGGGATTTGTGTTCGTTCATTATTAAGGAGGGTTTTCATTTTGTTTTCAATTCACAGTGAGGAAAAGAAGATGTCTGGCCCTATAAATAGAAGGACAACATAGTGGCCACGTCAAGATATGCATTTGTATATTCATTAGGTCTGCTGCTACGCTATCATAGCATGTGCGAAGATGGAGACTTCAGAATTACTTGGTCGGCAAGGTGTCTGTGTAATGGTAGACAAAGAAAAGAAATGTTGGGTGGCACGTTTCCTTGGACAACACGGATGGATAGTTTGGCCAGCAAGTATAGAAGAGAACAAGCTATAGCAACAAAGAATGGATAGTTTTATTCATATTATAAGGTATGAAACTTCGTCGTGGAGAAACCGTGTTAAAAATCACTACAGACGATTTTCGTTTACTGATAAAAAGCTAATCTTGGTGTAAAAAGGTATTCCGGACGCAATGGGACAAGTTTCGTCGAAATCCGAGGTCGTATGGAAAAATTTCCTTTATGAAACCAGAAATGAACCCACGTTTAATTTTTCCACGGTCACCAGATAAATCAAATCAACTTGAAACTGCGAACATCGGTAATAACTTTTCGATACGAACCCAACGACACTAATTTCGTCGCATTCTGAGACTGTTGCCCCGGTAGGCTGTTTTTACCCCGAACCGCTATACCCCTTTTAACACCAAATTTTCCGGTCTCTAAAAATAACAAACTATATACCTATCCTGACTCTAATCGACGATACGAATTCAACGGAACTGGTTTCGTAGCCTAATTCGATCGTCTGCTCAAGTTACACTCAAATATCCTTTTATTTATTTAAATACACGCTATAGAAAATGAACGAGCGTTTATAGCTACCGTGGTCACATACGATATCGGTTTTCCCCGCAATTCACCACCGTACAATAATTTAGCGATATGGTTCTAATGAAACTGATTTCGTCGAAATCTGAGTCCGTTTGCAAAACGGCCATTTTAAAAGCCTATAATTTAATAACGATTTTCCATAGCGACTATTTCAAAATTTGATTTGGCCATAACTATCAAACTATAACACGAAATCTGGATTTTTCTCTTTCATATGAAAGCTATCGCCAATACGGCTCCAACGTGTCTTGTTTCACAGAAATTCGACTTATATTGAATCCTGTATTCTCAGTTGAAGTTCAAAACCAAATATTACGAACTGCAGCGCCATTTTCAAGCTCGATTTATATTATATATATAAATTATAACGTTCAACTTCGTTTTTAATAACGAATTAAATATTAAATTTCATTATATTCCCAATATGATATTTAAAATAAATAAATTAAATTAAATATTTGACGGCCAAAAACACGGGTCGTTACATTCTTCCCCCCTTAAAATAATTTCGTCCTCGAAATTGCTAAGGTAAGAAAGAACGTTATAAATCTATTAATTTCCAAATCCAATTTTAGCTTCAATTAGAAACCTATTCAATACTGTATATAGATATTTTCAAAAATATTGAAATTTTTCTAACACTTTAAATTTTTGAAAAAATTCGTCAGCACCTCCTCTGTACGGCTTAATCGATACAATTCCAGCTCGCCTTTCTAGGCCTTCTCCAATTCAAAAGAAAATGAAACAGCCAAGTGGCTTGCCAAACAGGCTCATAAATCACCAAATCCAAATAAAAATAAACGTGTACCTTTTTGTCGGGCATATCACTATATCTTTCCCGTCTGCCACCCTGTTAGCATATACAACTGCATTCCCCAAACGAAATTCCTCAAACCAATTCGTTCACGCGTCCCGGCCAAATCCCATTCTTAGCTCAATTCTCATCCATTATCAATTTCATCTCTTAACTTATCAGTCCAACAGCATTTCAGATCCCCGTCTCACCATTCAAAATCTGATTCTACTTAATATACTATATCCTGATTCAATTTCCAGTTAACGGGTTTTAATTCATATTTGCTTTCACAATTTCTATTTCATTTCGTTTTTGTTCAAACAATTTCCCTGGGAGTTTTTAAACAGTTCAGCTCTCTCAAAAAAATGAAATATTCCCTTTCAGGATTCAAAACAACTTGTTTTTTTCAAAGCTTTTCAAACAAGATTTTTGGTAGTAATTCGTCACTTACAACTCGAAAATGAACACCGATAATGGCGCGCACATCATCGGAATCTTATTTTCCAGCTATCGAAGTGAGTTCAATACCATATTACTTTCAAAACCATTTCTAAACACTTCCACTTTGAAATCAGTTCAAAAATATCCCTTTCAATGCTTATAACAAAATTAAAATCTCCCAGGATTTTAAAATTTTCATATATTTAATTCAAGTTCATCTGCAATCATCTTTCCCACTTTAGGAATTATAATTTCAAATTCTGATTTTAATTTCAGATTTAATAAATCTGCTTTTATATTATACGCATTCTAATTGGTTATTTGTATAACCATTTCAATTATAATCAACCAACACATCCAATCTACTATAATACTTCAAATATATATCATTCTTTTATATTAAAATATAATTTGGGTAAAATTATTTCATTTACCCTCTTTCAAAACATACTGTGTCGGTTTATCATACTTGAGTGTTTAGAAACCCCTATCGATACAGTGGATCAAACTGATCGATCAGAACTCATAAACAACTCAGCCGATAAATCTCCACAAAACAAATTTTATATCAAATCTACAAATACGTTCACTCGTATATATACACTCAAACTCAATCTAGGGTATTACTAACCCCATCTCTACTGAGTTACGCCACAGAGCCAAGGTACTTACTTAACCTTCAGCTCTGATACCACTGTAACGAACTGGGTTTTTCGACTCCGAAAAATCAACATCAAACTGCCGTGTTGACCATTCAGACATCGAACATTCCAGATCATTAATAGAAAGAAGTTAAAGGGTGAGAATAGATAAGGTAGAAATATTGAATAGAAGAAGAAGAAGAAACAACACCACACAGAGTCTCACATCGCAGCGGAACAAAATATCATACAGAAATAAATCTTTATTGGAAGTTTTAAAATACTTACAGTATCAGAGTACATCATACCATGGGACAGTTATAATAGCCTGTTCCCATATACAACACACAGCGGAATTGTAGTAATATCATACGTCCGAACAACTCCAGCTCGTCTCTTCATAGCAGTCGATAACCTGAACCTGTACAACCCGGTCTAACCCGAGCATTTACAAAACACCGGGTCAGTCTGGTGAACCAGAGTGAGATAAACTCGCACAGTAATAAGGGTGAACCATCCAATCATGATTTTAAAGTTCAAAACCTTTTCAAAAGAAAAGGATAATCGTAAGACCAAATCCACACATAAACACGGACGGTTTTTACCTTACGATAACCCAAAACAGTTTTGAAATCAATATCTTGTCTGATATTATAATAATGTCTAAATACAAGTAAATATCAATCTAGTGGAACGCTTGCATCTCACGCTCCACATATATAGTATACAATCAAAACCCGCAGGCGCTTATTGGAAATTGGATTCCGACCTTGACAAGGTATGGGACCACCTGCCGATAGTGTATCTCTAGAGACGAATACACTGGGTTCAACAAGAACGTCTTGCAACCCGGCCCTCACATGACCGACCACTCATTTCGCTTGAGAGTATCGAATGTATATCACCGACGGTTGGGATCAGCAACCGTCTCCCGACAAGGGACAGCATCGAAACATAGATAAAAGAAGCAAATAGGATTTCCTCTAGATAGGTGATTATACACCCTAATGGGAGCGACCCACATAGCCATGCTGCCTGCCCGATTTTTGTCATTTCCCGGTTGATGAGGCTTGAGGCCAGAATTTATCTTTGAACATCTGGTCACCATTCACTTTGAATGCCGCATCGTCAGATCCGTCAGATATCACTAATTGACGTCCACAAAAATATTCTAGCCGAAAGCTAGAGAATGGCAATTCCCTGCCAACAACTATCGTACGTTTGAAGAAATCAACGTACGTGATTCTTTGGAAATACGCTGTCAGACATCCGTCCATACAAGTCATCCAGGAACAGGATGAACCGAAGGCACTCTCCTACTGCATCCATATAGGAATCACCCCATGGATCAATAGCGAGAAGTCCTTGCAACCCGTAGAATCCATCAACGACAGAATCACAGCTTATCTCCGCTTGCCAGACAGAGAGCATTAGTGGTTCTTTCGTTTATGAAAATCCACGGTCTTCACAACACCATCTCGATCATCTTCTGATCTCTTCACGTATTTGTTGGTTGGAATGGTTTTCGAATATAAATTCGATCCCGGTCTTTCCATACCAACAATCGTATTGGACAGATTTGATAGTCGGTGTTTTAACTATCAAAATATACAGTGTTTCAATCATGACATACAAATGGGTTTACTGGTTCGGTGTTCAGCATCACTTGGCCTTTAACAAACTGGTTTACTTTCGTTAAATTAAACACTTCTAACTCTGTTAATATTCAAAAATACTATATTCGAATAACTCTAATTTGATTTAACTCTAATTGATTAACTAACGTTCCACTTAACTCCATTCGCTTGACTCTAGATCGCAGCGATCACAATGGTTACGCCTGATTCCCTCAGGAAACATCCGACCGCCGTAGGCTATCTGCAGCCCTGCGAATTACGCTAGCAGTCGTACGAAATGACAACTTAGCCGAATGATTATGTTTGGCTAATTCTATCTCGAATAACTATATTCAATTTCCCATTTAAATCTTCCTTCCAATCATCTTTTAAATTCAGAAATCCATTAGTTTTAACAAAGAAGTTTATAGCACATATGTTGCAACAATAGCGTTATAATTACTATTTAAAATAACAGCGCTATAATCGCTGTTTAGGTTTACAACCCATTTACTATAGCAAAAGTGCTACAATTGCTATATTAGATTTACAAAACATATATTATAACAACAACGCTAAAATTGCTGTTTAGATTTCAAAACATATTCACTAACGTCTCTTACGATTACCAACTAATACTATCTTCAGATAATCCCGATGTTGTTCAAGTTGGGGTATTTTAATTACCTCTCAGACCTTGATCAAACAATGGTCATATCCTCAGATAAATATCAGTTATAATCAATACCAAAATTCCATTTATAACTCTGGTTTATAATAAACCTTTTTATCTTCATTTGCTTTGACTTAATTTAATAATTAAGCAACAATTTTAAATTCAAAGTTATCACCTTGCTTGAAATCCTCTTATAACTTCGTTATAAAAAGTTCGGGTTTAAATATAAAATCCGTTCATAACTTCTTCCACCATTCAACTAATTACCTTTCACTTTGATCACTTTTAAAAATATTTTATTAAATAACTCCTCTAATTGTTTCCTTAAAACAATTATCAAATTTAAACCCCTCGGTTCAATTTTTTCTTATCCTTGCAAATCTGACCCACAACCGAATTTACTTTAAAAATAAAGTATTAACCAATTGAAGTTCTAAATAAACGAAATATTTATTTATTTCTCTTTAATAACTTTTATTCAAAATTATATATTAAAAATCCAACTCCAGTTATAAAATAAATTTTATAACTTCATCTCTATCGATTCGCCTGACGGTGAATCACTGTCTATAACCCGATTGATTTTAAAGGCCATACTCTGCCAAACACTTAACCAATATCACCTATTGGTTCAAACCAAACAGATGTTGAATATTCAATCAATAAACAACAACCAAATCAATCACATTTAACTGATGATAAATAACAACCATTTAACCTCAACCAAATAATAGAACAATTCAAACAATTTAACACGTTTATAAATAAACGTGACCAACAGGGTAAGTTACCTCCGTTGGATCCAATCGTTGAAACAACGATTTGGTATTTCACTGAAATTAAACACAGCTTAATTTCATCGGTTAAATCAACAGATCAATGTATAACTAGCAAAATAGTCAACCATTGGCAAGCAGAGCACACAAAATAAAAATACCCAATTATAAAATATAAAAAGGGTAACTGAGTGAGTTTAACTCACCTTGGTTTGATTTCGTTTAGGCAATATGATTTCAGTTAAATTAAACAGATGTCTAATTTTACTGAAAACTCCAGTTAGTTCCAGCTTTGCCCGAAATATTCATCACAATGTAGTGCTTGACAGTACGATTCCAATGGTACCTTATTTGTTAAATTCTGATAACATGATATAATGTTAATCACGGTTTAGTTCATGAATTAATTATAATTATAAATTTCTTAATCAAATGATTTTTAAAATTATTAATTACTCTTGTTAAGAAAACCCAAGGCCGATAATCCACTCGTTCATTTCCTCATTCATTCTATCGCCTGCATCGTTCAAGACATAGTTTTAATTAACAAAACAAAACCCTTAATTTTATTTAAATTAACTGAATTATTAAGTTCATACCCTTAATTTTACTGCAAACAAACTCGGCCATCCAAATTTGGTTTTGTTTACTGTGCCGGAAACCTCTCGCTCTTCTTTTCTCACGGTTCTGTCCCTTGTCCCGGATGCTTTCATCTTCAACAACACGCAGGAGTCCTGGACCTGCTCTCCATTTCATTCCACAAAATTTCACGTACAACTTTGCACCACACATACCAAAACATCCACAGCTCCATGCGGCCTCCCCCACTTGCGGCAATTCAAATGTCATCATTTTTTTTTCTTTCTTAATAGGACCGAAGTCCATACAGGTGGTTCCCTTCTTACTGTTGTACCGATCCCTTCTTTACTTCCTCACGTTCTGTCTCCTTCCAGTTCGGCTTATTGCTTTTTTTTTCTTCAACTGAATGGCCAAACTGTCTCTTCGTTATGCATTGTTTTCTACTCGAACCCGTCACCAGTTCGCAGCTTTCAACCCAACATTCACCAATACAGTTTCGTTCTTCCTTTCGCTCTTCTTCTTGTCCTAGTTCCAGGCACCAAACCCTTAGCCAACGCTGCTCTCGGTTTGCGTCCTCTTCATTCCCCAAAGACGTGCCTGCTGTGATTCACCACCAAACCTTCCCACTCGTCCGCTATCTCACCTCGAATGCAGCGCCTCCATCCTCAAATTTCCGCCACCTCGAGAAGAAAACTCCGATCATCACGGGTAGGATTTGGAAAGCAGGTTGAGTGCTTCGATTATGTAGTAGAAAGTTGGGAAAGGAAATCGATGGTTTGGGAGAGAAGTGAATCGAATGGAGGGGATTTGTGTTCGTTCATTATTAAGGAGGGTTTTCATTTTGTTTTCAATTCACAGTGAGGAAAAGAAGATGTCTGGCCCTATAAATAGAAAGACAACATAGTGGCCATGTCAAGATATGCATTTGTATATTCATTAGGTCTGCTGCTACGCTATCATAGCATGTGCGAAGATGGAGACTTCAGAATTACTTGGTCGGCAAGGTGTCTGTGTAACGGTAGACAAAGAAAAGAAATGTTGGGTGGCACGTTTCCTTGGACAACACGGATGGATAGTTTGGCCAGCAAGTATAGAAGAGAACAAGCTATAGCAACAAAGAATGGATAGTTTTATTCATATTATAAGGTACGAAACTTCGTCGTGGAGAAACCATGTTAAAAATCACTACAAACGATTTTCATTTACTGATAAAAAGCTAATCTTGGTGTAAAAAAGTATTCCGGACCCAATGGGACAAGTTTCGTCGAAATCCGAGGTCGTATGGAAAAATTTCCTTTATGAAACCAGAAATGAACCCACGTTTAATTTTTCCACGGTCACCAGATAAATCAAATCAACTTGAAACTGCGAACATCGGTAATAACTTTTCGATACGAATCCAACGACACTAATTTCGTCGCATTCTGAGACTGTTGCCCCGGTAGGCTGTTTTTACCCCGAACCGCTATACCCCTTTTAACACCAAATTTTCCGGTCTCTAAAAATAACAAACTATATACCTATCCTGACTCTAATCGACGATACGAATTCAACGGAACTGGTTTCGTAGCCTAATTCGATCGTCTGCTCAAGTTACACTCAAATATCCTTTTATTTATTTAAATACACGCTATAGAAAATGAACGAGCGTTTATAGCTACCGTGGTACATACGATATCGGTTTTCCCCGCAATTCACCACCGTACAATAATTTAGCGATATGGTTCTAATGAAACTGATTTCGTCGAAATCTGAGTCCGTTTGCAAAACGGCCATTTTAAAGGCCTATAATTTAATAACGATTTTCCATAGCGACTATTTCAAAATTTGATTTGGCCATAACTATCAAACTATAACACGAAATCTGGATTTTTCTCTTTCATATGAAAGCTATCGCCAATACGGCTCCAACGTGTCTTGTTTCACAGAAATTCGACTTATATTGAATCCTGTATTCTCAGTTGAAGTTCAAAACCAAATATTACGAACTGCAGCGCCATTTTCAAGCTCGATTTATATTATATATATAAATTATAACGTTCAACTTCGTTTTTAATAACGAATTAAATATTAAATTTCATTATATTCCCAATATGATATTTAAAATAATTAAATTAAATATTTGACGGCCAAAAACACGGGTCGTTACACTATGCAACTTATTTAACTTCATATTTGGAAGAATAATTTTGTCATTTTCGTTGATTTGAACATGATATATATTTTAAAACATCACACTTAGCGTTAATTAGATGAAATAACAACTTATTAGTTGAATTCATTTGTTAAATTTAAAATCACTTAATTAATTTAAACATATTAACTTAAATGTACAATGTTAAGTGATGTTATGCAGTAATTATTAAATAACTAAATAAATTCTAAAATATAGCGTTTGACATTAATATTACAATGCAATACACGATAAATATGTTGATGTAAATGAGTTAAACTCTGAACTTATGATTGTTATTTATGTGTGTAATTTATGTTTTTGTGATTGATATGTTTATATATTTGAATTTTTTATTTTAGTATGAGTATGGTTAATCTTGATGTGATTTATTAGGGATAATGAATGAATAATAGTTTGCTAAAGTTATTAAAATAGTTTTAATATTATGTAATTAATCGTAAAATATAGTACTAATCATAAAATATTAAAAAAGAATTGAGAAAGACTTAGACGATTATAGAAAATTTGAAGTGTAGGTATTTGAAGCCAAAATAACATAATTTTATCATTTTTTAGCATATAAAAGGAATATTAATTAATTTATTCAAATTACTTAAATTTTGTAAATTTTGGGTTTTGTAACTAATTTAAATATGTGGACTTAAATATAAAATGTTAGGAGTTAACTGTTAATAAATAATTTCTTAAACTTCAAAATATCCATATAAAAATGTAAAATAACAGAATGGGTAAAATAATGTGAGAGAAATAGTAAATAAATATAAAGTGATAAAATGATTTAAAAATAAATTATCTGGAGAAAATGAAGGAGAAGAGGGATTACTCATAGAATTAAGGAGAGGGCTTTAAAATGGTTCTACCTTACTATTATTTAATAGATTTATATCTACATTTATTTATAAAATTAATATAAAAAACAAACAAAAATGCACAAAAATTTCCAAAATCCATGAAGTTAAATACCTCATCAAAATACATAATCTTTGACTAATTTAGCTATGTGAAACAAAGGTAAACAGCTGGAACCATTGCTAACACTGCTAGTAATGTAAGTCCTACTTAGTCTAGTATGATTAATCTTCTTCAAGCTCCACATGCTTGGATCATTATTCTACGGAACCGTCAAATATTCTCGTTAATCATATTGCCTGATCTAGGGAAAACATATATTTCAATGTCAATCAGTTTCCCACAAACTCCACTTTCTTCATAAATTTAGTTCATGCTAATATTTCCCAAATTAGTAAACATTTGTTCTTAAATGTCCTCCCAAACCTCCTCAACTTGTCAGACCTATGGATTTTCTATGGTGAATTTAATTGAAAGCAATCCTATTCAGGTAGACCAAGTGTCTCCCCTTACCCCTAGAGATAGATCCTCTTTAAATCGCTCGGTTCTCAAATTAATTTTTCCCTCAATTCCAACATCAGGGTCTCATAAAACCTAGAATAATAAGACTAGATCAAGTAGGAGGATTGTTGTAAATTAGATCGTGCTTATGTAATCCCAAATGCTTTTGTCATATACAGCTTCAAGCTATCTACCTCTTTCTAAACCTCTCTAATCATAGCCATATCATCCTATCATGGGTAATGGATGTCTTTAAAGGTCCAATGAATTTTAGAAAAATCATGAATTAATTAAGTGAATCCTTTCCTTTATTGAATCAGACCAAGAATTGTGTTGTGCTTACCAACCTCTATATATCTTTTATATAAAACTTAAGCAACTGAATGACTCTTGAAAGACTGGTCGAAAATCAAATATGGAGATGGAAATACATTATCTACTAACACAAGAGATCGTCATTATTCTCTACAGGATTAACTGCTAGAAAACCACATGGATATATACCTCTCTGTAGGAGCACTAACTAACCTCTTACCTTTTTATGCTATCATTGTTGAATTGGAAACGTTAAAACAAAGAAGATTGGAAAGAGCACAGTGGTGTTGGAAAATTTCAACATGTGGACCGCACGTAAAGTAAAATATGTTATGCTATTTTAATGTAAAGCCTAATTAAAATGATCGAATAAAGTAATGAAATAAATAAGGCTTAAGATGCAACTGTCATGGAAAGAACGCGTAGAGACCGAATGATTTTCAATTTGACAAATAGGCAAATTGAAATTTCACACTATAATGCATACTAGTTATGATCCCCAAATTACATAAGCTTTAGTTTTCTCCTAATCTCTTCTATGGAAAATAATTTAGATCTAGACTTATGTGAATTTGGGAGATCATATCCAATTTTAATCTTTTAGATTTGTCTTTTCTCTTAATCAGTTGATGGAAGCAACAACCATCGAATTAGATCTAAAACTTGTGTTGGATTTGAAAATCAAAACCATATCTTAACCAGGTTAATCTTCTCTCTACAAACATATATGGATTCAGGTATAGCTTACAAGAATTCATTTACTTTCTCTAGTTTCTTCTCAACTAAATCAATATAGGTCATCTATTCAAATATGAGATTTCATGATTTGCCAATCATAAGGTATACAGAAATTCCTAACAAATGGTATCAGAGCCACCCATTATTGATTTCAATGGGAAAATTATGGATATTTGGTGAAGATTTGGATTTGATTTAGTACATTTTTTATTATTGAAAATTAAAAGGCTGACTTATTTAACTCTTTTGGTTTAGAACGATAGATCTAAATGACCAAACTTTTGAAATCATTAATCTTTTTGTAAAATAATATGAATCGATCTAGATTTGGAAAAGAACATTTGTCAGTCATAAGCTCATAAGTTATTATATATTATTCTAAATTATTTATGAATTTCAATGTGAAAGAACATTTTGGATATGTTATGTATACACGTTTTTCTTTAATGTTTATTGGTGGTATATAATGGTTTGAATAGTCTAGAACTATCTATGCAAGGTAATACAAATCTGGTTCCTTAATTTAAGTAATATAGATATACAGTTTATGATATATATATATATATATATATAAAGATATTTCAGTTATTTTGGAAATTTGAATCAAGTATGCTCCTTTGAGATATTTATGCATACCTAAATTTGAGATTAAATGATATTATTTATTTTATTTATATATTAGCAACTAAATTAATTTGTTGTAACACTGGTTTGCTTTTTATACCACACAACGGTCAATTGCATATTTTTTTGGTATAACATAAATGCATTAATTATGGTTGTTATGGTAATATCGTGAATTCATTAAATGTTTCGATTATGGAAATTAAATGATTTAGCCCGTTTCTATTAGGAATAAGAAAAGACTTTTGTTTTTTAAATGCATTTATGTTTAATAGATACATATGTTTTATATGTATAACGTATGTGGAACATATGTTGCATTTTAATGTTTCGGTCAACATAAAATAAAAGGAGCAACAGTTTACATGTTTACCTAAACTACATCATTTCTGGCTTAGTTAAGTATTCAAATAATAAACCAAAAGTAAAATGACATAGTAGCATTCTATGTAGCATACTACGACCAGATATACATATAGCTATTGTGTTCACTAATGTTATGTAACATATAACATTTACTAAGTTAATTATATGTAATTTTATATGTTAGTTATTCTGGTATTTATTTATGACATTTGTTATGTGATTTATTTATGATGTATTATATCATATTTATTAAGGCAAGTCAACGAATACAGACTCATGCCTAAAGAAAAAGATTAAAGTAGCTATGATTTAAACATGTTTTGCCAGATTAAGAGTTTTTTTGTGGGAATTTTCAATTATTACGTGGACCTAAAGAATTTTTTTAGTGTTTTATAACACCTAAGGTACATTGTACAAACAGTAAGAAATAAATTCAAATATATTTTTGGTGCCTCTTTGCAACCGTAAATATCCTATATTATAGTGAATTAACTGAAATAACATATCGTCAAAGTGACCTCTCTTATTTTGATAGTTCATGTAAATGTTTGATATTTGTGTGTAGTTATTCATGCTAGTATTAGACAACCCAAAGGAAGGATAATGTTTAGTCGAATCACTTGCACATGTGTGGTGATAAATACATGACAATTATAAGGTTTTACGAGTAAATAATTAATCGGCCGAAAGGTATGTTGGGAAACTTGCGACTTTTGCTGAAGCGACCAGGGTCTTATTCACCCAATTATTTAAAAATGATTTTAATGGAAAACAACACAGATATGAAATTACACGTTTAAATACACGATATTCCAACCAACCACCCTCTTTATTGATTCACAAAAAAAACAAATTTTGTTTACAATTAATGGATCAAAACAAAAAATAAACAAACTTTAATTGAATCAACACTACACTAGAAAAGGCCTTTCGTAGTGTTGAAAAAACGCCGCTAAAGATTTTAGCAATGTTTCGGTAAATGTTGCGACATGCAACTAAAAGTCTGAAAGTTTAAGTTGCGTGTAGTAAACGCTACCAAAAATGAACATATTGTAGCATTACTGAAACCCTACAAAAAAAAATTTTTGGCAGCATCTCAAAAATGCAATCAAAATGTTACTTGCACCCTTTTTTATTTTCTGTAGTGTTTTTATATGCTACTAAAAGCTACTGATTGATATATATAACACATTTTAATCCGCGCTATTTACTGTCAATGGCTTGTATCATTTCCAACAATCACATATATATAATAGCCATATTAAAACTAATAGTCAATCACATAATTATTATTTTCAAAACAACACTGATAATCATCGTATTCAAATAATTAAAAAAAACCATTAATCACATAATCAAGTATAATATTCGTAATCATTTTAATAATAGCATTTCGACAAATAAGCGAATCCAAATACCAAAACCATTTACAAATATGTCTACCCAACTTGTACAAACAAAATATTATAATGCATAATAGTAAAGTCTTGTATTGACTTAATTACCGATAGTTCTTCGATGCGGCTGTCTTTAGTTCAAAATTGTTAATCACCTGTACATACACTACAAAAAAAAGGGCAGTTTTCCAACCATTAGTTCCCTATGCCATCCCTACGCGACGAAGGCGCGGCGTAGGAAAAATGTAAAAATATGTGAATGGGTAGGGACTGCGTAGGGAATTCCCTACTCATTCCCTACGCCGTCTATATGGGTTGGAATTTACTTTACTGGTTATGAAATTAGGGTCAAAATAACCGCATCCATTCAAATACACCGCTCCAACGCAGGACCTGTTCATTGAAAATTGACCGACCTTTTTCATTCCATCGATTATTCAATATCGTTTAACCGACCTTTTCATTTAAAAAAAAACCCTAAATCAATCTCCTTTAGCCGCCTTCGCATTGCCAGATCCCAGCCCAGAGCCGCCGCTCCTTCATCGCAGATCCCCGTCCATCCCGCACCTCTCCTTCATTCTCCGCTCCTTCATCGCCAGATCCCAGAGCCGCCTTCGATTCGCCACTCCTTCATCGATTATTCACGATAAACACAGTTGACCCCTCTTCCGCGTCGTCCATCTGCCACGTCGTCATCTCCTTAGTCGCGCTGCTGCTTTTAGTGTCAGGTACCCTTCTTATTTTAAACGACTGATCAAAAATGTGTCCAGTGGAAAATGGAAAATGGATCTTCTTGATTTGGAACATCTGTCCAGTGGTATTGATTTGGAAAATGTGTCCAGTGGTATTGATTTGGAACATGTGTATTCTTGTTTTAAACTTGGATTCTTAGGGCATATGGAAAATGTGTCCAGTGGGTTTTATTGAAACTAAGGAATCAATTTCTAGTAAAATTTAGGAAACTAAACCGAATGCACATCGCATACCTGAGGCTTGTGACATGCTGTAGTTTCTAACATGCATATTTTCAAAGAATGTGTTTGTGCAAAACTTCAAGCTTTTCAAATGATGGGTTGTCAATTCCATTATGACATTTTATATATATTCCATTATTTCTCACTTATCTATTTCATCCTTGAAACTAAGGTTTAGATTCAATAACGAAAATATATTTAGTTTCAATTAGGATTTTATTCCGTTAAAAACTAATTTCTAGAATTAATATTTTGACATTGAAAGCTCTGAATTGTATAACATGGAACAAATTTGTCCCAAATTCAATTAGAGATTGGGGATCAAGCTTGGTAAAAAATAGAATAATACATCTTTTTTTCTCTTTTCTTTATGGTGTTGTCAAATGCACCACATTTGTGACTTTATTTTGTCAATATTAGTTAGCAATATATATTGCCAAATGAAATTTAAATGCGACGAACGATAGGTTTATACTATGATTGACTATGTTTCTCCGAAATTTGTGGGTCAGTCGACGGTATATTACTGATTGAACAAGAATAAAAGAAGTAAATACAGTAAATTTAGCATACATGTAATATTGTATGTGAATGAAATTACTATAGTTCTATATAATAATAATAATAATATAAGTATTCATCTTATAATATAACATGTCTTAATTAATTATGCAGTATAAGATGGAACAATTGAAAGTTCGTCGCGCTTGGATGTACAAAGATGTTGGACATAGACGAACAATTCGATTTCAATTTTTAACAGGTTTAAATGAGATCATGCTAGTGGCATCTTCCAATGGAAAAAACATGACGGAAATTCGTTGTCCTTGTAAGAAATGAAAAGCTACAATACATCATCCTCATGGAAATGTTCAAAGACATTTGACTAAAAACGGTTTTATGGATGATTACTATGTGTGGATACATCACGGTGAAGATGCGGTGAATGTTATTAATACGTCGGTAGATGTTGAGGATGATAACGTAAATTTTGGTGTTGATTTTGATGAATCTAGTACTAGAGAAAATAGAATGACTGAAATGGTTATTGATGCCGCTGGTCCGAGCATGTTGTCTAATTCATTGGATGTAGACGAAGAACCAAATCCAAAAGCTAAATCTTTTTTTGATTTGTTAGAAGCATCAAAAAAACCGCTTTTTGATGGATGTCCTATGACAGAGTTGGCAACGACTGCTAGGCTAGTTGCAATAAAATCCACAAACAATGGTACACAAAAATTAATGAATGACGTTCTTAGTTAAATTCGAGATGTGGTCCCATCCGGTTTGCAAACTAGATTGGCTGAAAATTGGTATCAATTAAAAAAACAAGTGTCCGCATTCGGATTGCCATATGAAAAGATAGATACATGTCGAAGTGGTTGTATGTTATATTGGAAAGAGGACATAGACCGTTCACAATGTAAATTTTGTGGCTTAGGAAGATACGAAAAGAAAAAAAGTAACGGTAAAGGTGTGCCTTTTACTCGTTTACATTATCTTCCGATTATTCCTAGATTGCAAAGATTGTATTCGTCTTATGCCACTGCGGAGCACATGAGATGGCATAGTGAACGGGTTCGAGAGGAAGGAGTTTTATGTCATCCTGCAGATGGAGAAGCATGGAAACATTTCGATGAAAAATATCCTGATTTTGCCAATGAATCACGAAATATTAGGCTCGGTTTATGCGCTGATGGTTTCCAACCTTTTAGTCAGTATGGTAAAAAGTACTCCACTTGGCCAGTTATTTTGACTCCTTACAATTTACCTCCTTGGATGTGTATGCAAAATCCATACATGTTTTTAACCCTAATTGTCCCTGGACCCAAAAATCCAAAAAACGGAATAGATGTTTATTTGCAACCTTTAATCGAGGACCTGAAGAAAATGTGGGTAGAGGGCATTGACACGTACGACGTATCCAAAAGAAAAAATTTCAAACTATTTGCTTGTTTATTATGAACGATAAGCGATTTTCCCGCGTACGGGATGCTTTCGGGCTGGAGTACGGGAGGTAAATTATCTTGTCCTGTGTGCATGGATTCAACAAAAGCATTTACACTGAAGCATGGTGGTAAGCAGTGTTGGTGGGATTGCCACCGTCGATTTTTACATACAAATGACACATTTAGACGTGATAAGAAAAACTTTGAAAGAAATAAAACTGTAAACTTGCAACCACCAACTTTTTTGAATGGAGAAGAGATATTTGATATTGCACAAGATTATGCAAAATTACATGAGACAGGAAACAAAGAGCCCAAAATTCCTGGTAAAGGTGATTATCACAATTGGTGCAAACAGAATATATTTTGGGAATTGCCATATTGGAAGGATCTAAAAATTCGATACAATTTAGATGTGATGCATATTGAAAAAAATGTATTTGAGAATTTCTTTCATACAATCATGAATGCGAAAGGAAAAATCAAAGATGATTTGAGATCAAGAAGAGATGTCGAATACTATTGCAATCGTCCAGAGTTTAAGATTGATCCGATTCGTCCAAACTTCAAAGTTCTTTCTTGTTATGAGCTGGATAGAACTCGTTGTATAAAATTACTAGAGTGGGTCGATTCTTTGAGATTTACCGATGGTATTGCTTCTAATATGAAACGATGCGTTGATACGAAAGATCTTATTCTGTCAGGTATGAAGAGTCACGATTGCCATGTATTTTTAGAGACTCTATTTCTGATAGTATTAAAAGAGATTTTACCACAAAAGGTTTGGATGCCTATAACAGAGCTCAGTTTATTCTTTAAAGATATATGCTCGACAACTCTATCTAAAAGCCATTTGCAGAAGCTTGAAAGAGATGTACCCAAATTAATATGTAAATTGGAGAAAATATTTCCTCCTGGAGTATTTAACTGCATGGAACATTTGCCAGTACATTTACCAACTGAAGCATTACTACGGGGACCTGTGTAGTACGGATGGATGTATCCTTTTGAGAGGTATATAATAATTATATTTATTTATGCAATGTTTAAATATAGAACATGTTATAGTATTATTCATACATTTTCCTATTAAGGTATCTGGGCCACCTAAAGAAAAAGGTGAAGCAGAAAGCACGTGTTGAAGGTTCTATTTGTCAAGCGTACATTATTGAAGAAGCATCCATATTTTTTAGTCATTATTTCGATGATCATGTGAATTTAAATTTTAATCGTGGTCATCGCAATGAAAATGATATTGTGGATGATTCATTCGATAACGTTCTCTCAGTATTCAAAAAACAAGGACGCCCATCTGGTAAATGGAAGAATGTTAAAGGCTTCGCTACAACAAAGGATTACAATCTAGCCAATGCAACTGTACTTCTTAATTGCAATGAATTAGCCGATCTTATAAGGTACTATAATAATTTGATTATTCATTAACTAAATTAATGTCAATCTCTTCAAGCTACACACAATACTACTTAGATATTAACATGTGTATTTCATTTAAACAGCAAGTTCGAAAGTGAATATCCCAATGCTGAACTCTGTAAAGAATTCGAGGGATGGTTTAAACAATATGTAAGTATGATGAGTCATATTTTTTTTAAACATTGCACGGTATCCATTATATATTAACGTGTGTATTTAATTCAAATTGATAGGTTGATACGAACAACATCACCGACATTTGCTATAGGAAACTTGCTTTTGGTCCGCGTACTAGTTACAGAATATGTCCAATAATGTTTATAAATGGATTTAAGTTCCACACAGAAGAATATGGAAAGAAAAAAACGATTGTTAATAGTGGAGTTTGTATTAAAGGTGGGAACAACGATGATGACATAACAGATTATTATGGTGTACTGGAGGAAATAATTGAGTTAACTTACTCGGTGGTGCCGGAATTAAAAACGTTTCAATTCAAATGTCGATGGTTTGATAGTAGGCCGAATATTGGAGTAAAACGTTTACATAAGGACTACCCTCTTATTGAAGTGAACCACAAAAAAAATATTTAGGGTATGATCCCTTTGTGTTGGCAGCACAAGCTACACAAGTTTATTTCACACCGTATCCTGCTATCGACAACAGTCGTTCAGATTGGTGGGCTGTCATTAAGACAAAACCGAGATGGTCATTTCACTCAAACACGATCATAACCGATAATATGGCGTATCAAAATGACCCAGAACCTAATGAGCTACTGGAGATTGTACAACAAGTAGAAGACATAGGATCTCTTATTAATGACGTCAATGATGGGATCGAAGTAGATGAAGATGACGATGTGCAAATTGAAGTAGAAGAAGATGAGTGTGAGCTTGAAGACTAGAGTGTTAACGTTGAGAGTGATGATGATAATGAAGATTGGTAGCATGCATATTTAATTATGATTGTTTGCATGTGTTTTTAGTTGCTCGGCTGCTTTTATGTTTATGAAGTTGTTTATGTTTAGTTATTTGTACAAATTTTTCAAACCTTGTCTTAAATAAAGTTCACAACTTCCATTTTGAAATGTTAGATTATCTTATTTATGTAGTTGCAAATGTCGTATTCATGTAATAGATATGAGTTCTCGTGGTCGTGGTGGTCGTAGTAGTAGTGGCCGTAGTAGTGGTGGTGGTCGTAGTGGTAGTGGTCGTAGTGGTAGTGGACGTGGTTTGGGTTTGATCGAACCAGCACCACCCTCTATCGATCAACAATCCACCCCTTCAGATGAATGTGATCATGATGAAGACACCCCTGGGCTATCTGGACAAGCGTCACAGACTAGCTCGACTTCTTCAGTCGGTACCATGTACATCTATTGTATGAATAGTGGCGAGTAAGTAAAATTTTTAAAATTTCGAATTATTGTATATTTCAATAATGCATTACATAATTTACTCTAATTTCTGCATTAACAGGTGGGAATTCGCGAATAGTGACTCGACATCTCGTACTTTATCTAATATGCTTAAGGCCCGTTTGACATCATTTTGGCCTTGTTTCAGTACGATTCCTGCTAATATTAAGGATCATTGGTTTGACGAGTTTAAGGTAGAATAATTTTGAAATTCAGGTTCTTGCAATATTTAGTTCATTCATGATTAAGTTTTCCAGTTTATTTGATCCTAAAATCTTGTGTAGGAATTGTACACTTGGGATACCACTGCTTCTTTTGCTGATGTCAGACTGTTATGGAATCAAAAGTGTTCTTTGAAGTATAGGTGGATCGTTGGAGACATGAAAAGATATAAAAAGAAAATTGCTTGTATAACAGATGAGGTATGGCAACAGTTTTTAGACTATTGGGAGAGGGAAGATGTGAATGAGCTTTCTAAAAAAAACTCAACTGCTTGCAAAAAAAATCCAAGGCCACATAGATGTGGTTCTAAGTCAATGGCACAATGTATGAACAATATGGTAATTGTTTAAATTATTAACTAATAATAGTGTACAATCCAATTAAGTTATGATAAATTGTTTTTATTTTTTAGGAGAAAGAACAAGGCCGAACACCAACATTCATGCATGTTTATATTCGAACACATTATGTTGAGAAACCGGACGGTTCTATAGATGGGGGATGGGTTGATGAGTACTCGGAACAGTTTGTTGTACGTAATCAACAAAAGTTTTAAATTACAGTTTACAATTTTCTTATTCTGTTAAACATTACAATATCTAACTTTTATGTAAATTACAGGCCAAATACAATGAGCGGGTTGCTCAAATGACCAAGAGTCAGGGTTGCGAGCTCTCTCACGATGAGCTAAATCATCTTTACATGCAACTTATTGGAGAAGGTGAGACATGTGCTTCTTCAAGAAGCAAACGAAGGCCTGGTACCGGCAATATTCCTGGGGTATTGACTGAAAACTAAATTTATTTATTTATATAAGTTCACATGGTTATGTACTTCTACTTCTCTATCTTTACACACACACACACACACACAAAAAAAAAAAATTAAAGATGCTGTCGAGGCGGAATGATCCACTTTTTTGTAGTTATGAACATAAAGCTAATTCTGCCATAGCAAAGAAAATCTCCTTCAAAAATTATTGGAAGTCAAGAGCGCTAGTTCTCTTACCTTTATGTAGTTCTAATAGTATAAATTAAATCCTAACCATATTATTTTTTGAAATAAATAAAAAAACTAATTCAACATAAAGCAGTGAATACATTTTTTGTTCATACCATGCGACCAAAGCACCGTTTTTATTTAACAATACATAATAGAATATTATATTTTTCATGAGATCCCCAACTAAGAATCAAGTTTCTGAATGTCTTATACTCAAAATCTAAAAGCTGTTAAACACCTCCCATGGATATCTGAAGCAATGTACACATTCACTCTAGCAGCACATACTTGCGTTCCAAACAAAAGCAATAAGCATGGAACTATAAGTAGAAAATTAGTAGATGACACTAACAGTATGGAACTACATGCAGGAGATTAGTAGATGACACTAACAAATTAATAAATTAATATCATGTCTCGGCAATCCTAATAAAATTATGTAGATGAATGGTAAGCTCTAAAAGGTTTTCAAATTCTATTTGCCATGATAAGTGAGGCAGATTACATCTGAAGTAGGACAAAAAATCAAATCAATTTTACATCAATTAATTACTGGAGAAGTTATGTGCTTTCAGTTGTTGGTACCTACTTAGCACAGGAGTAATACATGATGTGGAATCAAAATTTCGAATTTAGGAGAGAGGGTTTTGATTTAGGCCACACTTAAGTTCATACCTTGTAGCCGGTTGTTTTAGCATTAGTGAAACAAAAATTGTTATTGTTAATCGGTAATGGTAAATATATTATAAAGTACCGGAAATTTACACTTTAAAAAACGGATTGCTAATTCTTATCTTAATTGCTAAATCTAATAATACATGCTTTATATATTTGAAATGTTAAGAGATTTTGGATTGATTCAACTGTATAGCTTACAATTATCGAAAAATGATGGGCTTATTTCAAAATGAAGTTTTAGATATACCTCTAATCCACATGCTAAAGGCAGCATTAACTAATGAAGTTTTATAAAATGACACCAACATAAGAAGCATAAAAACCATAATAGAACATTCGTTATTTTGATTACATAGGTTCTCAGTGCCAGTCCCTAAAAAAGAACAACCAACTGTGAAAATTGGCTGCATGATAAGATTTCTCTAATTAGTTTATCACATATTGTGAAAGATTGTTATTTACACATTATTTATAGGATCCGACAAGAGATAACTGTTGCAAACTACAAATTATGTTGCAAACTACAAACTGCAAACTACAGAGGTTGCTGTGTGCAACCTGAAGTTACACACAGCAACCTGAAGTTGTTGTGTGCAACTTCAGGTTGCACACAGAGGTTGCTGTGTGCAACCTGAAGTTGCACACAGCAACTTTAGGTTGCTGTGTGCAGCCTGAAGTTGCACACAGCAACTTTAGGTTGCACACAGCAACCTGAAGTTGCTATGTGCAACTTAACTTGTGTGATATGTAACCTGTGTCAAAAGATGTAAATTTCCCTGCATTTCTGAAAGTACATAGCCGGCAGCCGCAATCTGGAGTGCTGATCATCTTGGCTGGATTTCCCGAGTCCTCATGGGGTAAGCCAGTCAATACTCAAATTTTTCCAAAAAAAAAAGGAAAGAAAATCCTCCCTTTTTTATGAGATTTTTTTCCTTTTCAAAATCCCCATAAAATCTCGTGTTTTGATTGGTTGCCTCACCATGATAAGGAGCATTTGGTCCAGGTGGTCTGAACCCGGCTATCTGCATATGTGTATGATGATTACTCTGTAATTGTTTCGCTGATCATTTTACTTAATTGTAATATGAGATATATTCGTTGTACTAATTGGATTAAAATTTTTATGTGTAGATGTATAAAGACAATACGTACTCCGTTAGGTTTGGAGTTACAGATGAAACAGAGAAGCTTGTCAAGGAAGTAGAAGACCTAAGAGATAAAAATCAAGAATTGAGTGTCACTGTTAGCAAACTACAAGAAGAAATGAGTTCTGTACAAGAGTTTTTACAAGGGTTGCGGCGAGAGCAAGAACCGCATATATGACGTTCTATATGAATTAATCTTATTTTGGTAATGAGTTTGATGTTCTATTTGTGTAAGGTACATTACACGATGTTTGAATTAGATGAAACGATCATGTTTGAGTTATGTAGCAACTTTATTTTATTGTTTGTTGGACATGATTTGTTTTAAATATATTTGTAGCAAGTTTATGGTAATTCGACCATGATATTCATTTTACAGCAATGTTTTTATTGATATATATTGCTATGGTTATGCATATGTTCGGTTTTATTATGATTTGTGGTAGACGAAGATAATTATAGAACTACCATATTGATTTTTGGTACACGGATGCGTAGAGAATGCGTAGGGAAGGGGGTAAGGATGCATATGAAACTTGGCGTAGGGACGGCGTAGGGAATTTGGCGTAGGGACGGCTTAGGGAACTTGGCGTAGGGACGGCGTAGGGTATTTGGCGTAGGGACGGCGTATGGAACTTGGCGTAGGGATGACGTAGGGAACGTGGCGTAGGTATGGCGTAGGGAACTTGGCGTAGGTATGCCGTAAGGAACTTGGCGTAGGGACGGCGTATGGAACTTGGCGTAGGTATGGCGTATGGAACTTGGCGTAGGGAACTTGGCGTAGGTATGACGTAGGGAATTTGGCGTAGGTATGGCGTAGGCATGTAGGCGTAGGGATGGCGTAGGGAAATATTTGCGACGAGCTGTTTTCCGACTTCTTTTTTGGCGTAGGGAAATTTGTTTCCCTACGTCATCCCTTCGCCAAATTGGCGTATGGAATTCAGAATTCTTTTGTAGTGATAAGTACAGGAGTCAACAATTAGAAATACACATATAAGTTCTGATAATTTACTTACAAGTATAATCTATTATACATTGAATTTCAAATGGACTGAGTTTCAGTATATGTGTTAATTTTCATATAGACCGTTTCATATATAAAGATCAGTTTTTGTTCATATCAAACTTTAATACATGTAATGTTCTGATGACGTTATGATTAAGGGAAGTGTTAAGCAGTCTTTTTTGCAGTTTAATTAAATTTGCATACTACCAGATCTTTTGCAGTTATGCATAAAATATAAATAAGCAACATATCTCTTTGCAAAACAGAAAGACAAGAAGGTAACACAAAAATATACACTTAAATTAGTAAGATTTTTTTTTAAATAGTAATAATTAAAGTAATACAACTTTTGAAGTTTTAAATGTCATTTCAGAACATAAACATCATATATTCCTCAAAAGCGTTTAAAATAACAGAAAAGATTGCAAAAATAGTTAATTAAATAACAAGGATAAAGCATATGTTATGCTAGGACACTGAAAATTCGTTCGGGTATGACAACCAAATCAGAGAGGGGAAAGTGGGACCAATTTCTGGATTTTGAGGCGAAATTCAGGGGATCCCATTGTTTTTTCTCTTGTTCGGGTGATTTTGCCGAAAGTAATTTGGGTAACATAACAATTTTGGTTACGTATCTTAAAGGGTTAAAAAAAGAAAATGTGGTAAAACACTATTTATGAACATAAGAGAATGGATAAATACAACACACAGGCTGGTCTGTGTCGCCATAATGGAGGACAACGTCTGTCATCTCTCTGCTTATATATATATATATATATATATATATATGTGTGTGTGTGTGTGTGTGTGTGTGTGCGTGTGTCCTTGGCAGGACAGTGTTGGCCTTAGATAACTTAATATATTTACTATTTATCATATTTTGTCCATTTTAACGAGATTAAAACTGTAAGAAGAAAAGAAAACATTCAACATGTTAATATATTAACTAGATGAGCAACATTTATCACTATGTCAGTCAACGCATATCTAAGAAACATAAAAAAGTTCTAAAATTAGTTGCATTTTGTAGCCACATATAAACCAGTACACACAATAAACATAAGAGAAATAAAAAGAAGAAGAAAAAATCACGTCATAGCTCATGTTGTCTATGTCTAACCTCATGTCTCTGTGCTGATCAAACAAATTCCTTAAATAGTAGAATAGTGATTTCTCTATTATCACGGAGCCCTGGGTGTATATATAGTTAGTCCAGCTGTGATTATTTCTCATAGCTTAAAAAGAAGGGGATTTTTACTCATTTTGATCACATATCAAAATACGCTTTTTGATTAAAATAATTTTAGAAAACACACCACTTTCCATGTTTGTACTGAGTTGTCTCAAAAAACGACAACGAAATTCTTTTACTAGAAAAATGCGCCTGCACTCTAACACTTATATTTTTTTTATACAAAAACTTGTTATGTAACAACAGTTGGAACAAAGTCCCTCTTCCTTGCACGCATATGAGTTGGCACACAACTCCCATATAACAAAAGGAATCTCTAATGCTACTTGCCTACCAGCTCATATTTGTACACAACTCCTTCAATATACTCCGTAATGTGGGACTATTGTATCCAAACCATCATTCCTTCTTAACAACATACGTGGCAATCCTAACAATCTCCCCCTTGACTCGCATCCTACGAGTATATTTTGAGAGCACCGTTTTGCCTGCATGGCCCAGTCCGTAACCTTCGGCTATGATACCACTGTTATGTAACGACGGTTGGAACAAAGCCCCCCTCCTTACACGCATATGAGCTGGCACACAACTCCCATATTACAAAAGGAATCCCTGTTATTACGTGCCTACAACTCATATTTTTACTCAACTCCTTCAATTTATTCCATGATGTGGGACTATTAATTCCAAACAGTCATTCCTCCTTAACAACATGCGAGACAATCCTAATAGTCTCTCCTTTGACTCGCATCCTACGAGTATCTTTTCGAGAGCACTGCCTTGTCTGCATGGCCCAGACCGAACCTTCGTCTCTGATACCACTGTTATGTAACGACGGTCGGAACAAAGTCCCACTTTCTTGCACACATATGAGCTGGCACACAACTCCCATGTGACAAAAGGAATCCCTGATGTTACGTGCCTATCAGCTCATATTTGTACACAATTCCTTCAATATATTCCGTGATGTGGGTCCTAACAAAACTGTATGGTGCATTTTAAATAGTATCCATACCTAAAAATTAAAATATGGCTACAACTATATTTCATGGGAAATAACCACTGTTATTAATACAAAGTAACTGATTCCCTTCATGAAAGTAAAATAACTTCACTACAAAAAATAGTGCAAATTACCTCCACTGAATAATAAATCAATATCAAGCTCCAAGTCCATTTTTTTATTTCTTTGTTGACTTCCACTGTTGAATGACTGCCTTATGATTTTAAAAGAGAAGCTTAAAGAGCCAAATAACTCTTTCGGAGCTTAGCATACCTCAAAACATGTTCCCACGAGAGCTTTCCATAATTCAAATAACAGTGTTAGCCTACTTTGTGAACTAGGCTACACAAAGTCAAAAGGTTAATTTACGAAGGATGATCAATAGAAGAATACCCACTTGAAGACCGGATCGCATCGGAGATCGTAAGCCTAGTCTACACATTTCAAAGCCTAAAATAAAGATGCAGGGACAGAACCAGATCGGATCGGATTCACTTGCTCCGCTCTCCCTTTCCTTTCTTCACACACCCGATCCGAAGCAAGGAGCGGCAACGGTTGCACCCCACATTTGCTTGAGAATGCGGAGCGATTAGACAACTACTCTCCCACATTTTACCCACGTTCACTACTAACCTGATGTGCTGTCACCTTCTTATCCTATCTGAACCCGACTTTTATGGGGTGAGGGCCACGCGTACCCAATCCAGAGCCACTTTAGAGGCATTTTCCACCTATAAATACACCCCCCAATGCTCATTTCAAAGGATCTTTTGGCATTTTCAGAACTCAAACTCCTTTGTTATCCAAATTTCATCAACTTATTCAGATTACAATCATTTTTTGAATCATTTTTTGAAGGAAATTGAGTGAATAAGTGTATTGCATAAGTAAAAATTGAGTAATAATCGTTGTTGTACTTGCATTCAAGATATCAATTCAAAGAGTAGAAAGTGGACGTAGGCTATTTAACTTTGAACCACTATAAATTATGTGTTTTCTTCGTCTTTTGATTTCATTTCAGTAAAATCATTATTCGTTTGGGTGTTAGAGCCAATTTTGGATCTAACAAACAGTTCATATGAAAATCAGGATACGGACTTAGATACAACTATGTCATACGATAGTAAATAGGAGAAAATGACTTAGTCGAAAAAGAGGCTAAAGAGAGGCAACCAACGTGAAACCATAACCCTCACTCTAGCTTGTTCAGATGCTTGCTGAGGAGAGCCAGACAAGATGACCTTCCTTTGAATTTCAAAGATATCTCACCTCCAAATGTGGTGGATATTCCAAAAAGGGAAGGCATGGTGTAGTGACTAAAAGCAATAACACGTAAATCCGAAAGATTAAGGAAGACTAATGGGACTGCTCCTTCATAAGAAAGGAGTGAAAACAATCCTAAAAATTAATGTCTTTCCTAATTTGTAATTAAATGGTAATACTGCGTCTTCTAAATAATAAGATATAAAAGACCATAACATGTATCAGGTTAGTTTAGTGCATTTTCTCTGCTCGTTGCTCTTTATTTCGATGTAAATCTTAGGATGCTTTGAGAATGTAGTAGTTCTAATAGAAAAAACATAACCGAACATGCAGGATCGGATTCCAAAAAGTCATTTGAAAGTAAGGAACTAAGAAATTTGCGTTTTCAAATGAATGATAATGGTGGTTTAGGTAATAGGTTGTTTTAGTGCTAAATTTTATAAAATTAACGAGGAGCTGATAAAAATGCATGTGCGTTCTGAATAAATTCACAGATGCATATATACTCGTAGTTCAAATGAAAACAGAGATGTATACTAAAATAGGTAAGCTAAGATTCCATACAGTCAATGCAATTCCAAAAGACAAATAATTTTGATTTTTTAAACAAAATCAATATAGAGGCAAGCTTCTAATTTGTGTATTCTTACATATCCAATAGCATCCTAAGCCTTACAAAATCAAGAAACATACTCTGTAGCTAGAGACCATCAGTTAATCCTCGTATACAAACAACTTGTTGACTGAAATCTCCAGTTTGAAGGCCAACTGAACATGGAAACAAAATAATGAATGAATAGGATACAAAATAAAAAATTGTAGTAATAAATTTTCATCTAACTAACACCTTTCTTGAGGTCTTGGATGTTTCCTTGAACCATAATATCCATATATGGTTTCAATTTTGAATTTAATCGCTATGTCTGAAATATCACCTCTGATGCACTCTCTATGACTGAGACGTGCACGCCTGAAAATCACTCTTAACAAGACCAAAAAGTATCATGCATGCGACGCCTTTGCGTTCCATACAAGACATGATCCCCTTTCTCCCTGTATATTCTACATACCGGGATGATCTTATCCTCATTCTCTAAGCTATATTCATCACTCAAATTATCATTTTTTATGTTGTTCTTCCTCTTGCTATTAAAGCCATGAGCTATAGCATTGAAACCCTATATATCGGTGGCCATACAACCCACATGAACCATTATCAACCAATCTACCATGTACTAGTTTATTACCAAAACATTTGTCAACGGAATTAACAATATGTAAATCATCTACATGTTTCATATGACCGTTCTCTTTACCCTGACCTGAGAAGAAGCTGAAGGGCTAAATCCTATATTGTTCATAATAGGCATTTTTGAATAATACACATGCTTTTTTATCTATATTATTGGTTCTAGATCCGACTTCAGTTCAATGACTAGCCTTTTAATTAATGAAAATATGCTGCAAACTACACTAAATTATAGTAAAAAAGACTTGTAAGAACTTAAAATAAAATTCTACTACTACCATTTCATACAACACAGTTTAAACATAGTAAACAAAACCAAACACTAAGTCAAAATACTTATTTTCTTCTTAATTAACCCCACCTTCCCTGATTATTCAGGTTTTATTTTCATTCTGCAGATAAAGATACACACAACATATTAGTTTTCAATACATGAGAAGATACGGACGACGAATCAGTTTTCAAGATTCGGGATACTAAATGTTTAAATTGTGCTAACCCCACTATTATTTTTCAAAAGAAACCATTAAAAGTAAAATAATAACCTTTCATTCTTATCGTTGTTGAGTATTGACAAACCAAAAGTTTCGAAAATATAAAATGATCTCCTGGAATTTTATAGAAATGGAAAACTACTTTGTTCTCCTTCAATTTATACAATGCATCATGACATTGTTTACAACTGAATCAACTTTGTATTGTTTCATTCATTAAATGATTAAAATTTGATTTTCATAAATACTTTTAAAACTTAAATAATATTTTGAAATGCCCCAAGAAAAGTTCTTGTCCGTAATTTATTAAAACGAACTAAAATTACAAGATATGATAGCCGGTTAAATTGATAGTTGGATATGGATGACATCTTTTGAGCCAGAGCAGAATTCTCCTCTTCAAATGGAAGCAAGCAAATACTCAAATATTTTCATTAAGAAAATCGAAATGCTACCTCAAAAAATTGAATGTATAATATGTATATAATGGCTCAACTCTAATTGTAATATGATTTCTGATTTTGCATTCATGTTCAATGAACATCAACATATATAGGTAATCCAAAAATTAATCCAAGTTACCATATTTTAGATATTAATCCAAAATAGTTACTGATAGTAAACATGAACTCGATTTTCCAATAAATTGTTTGAAACTGATATACTTGTTTAAGAAAATAAATAATTCGATCGACTTGAGCGTATATAGGTTATACTAAATTGAGCTAAATCAATCAGCGTGACTTTCCCTGTACTTATCAAATTGCTCCAATACAATAACGCATGTAAGCTACAATCAGTTGACATAATAAAAGAAGAAGAAGAAACAAAGCCAAATTTGGTACCTAGGTCGAGTTCGTCTATTGACAAGCTAGTCGATGCTGGGGAAATATTAATTTAGGGTTTGTGAGAGATAGATCATATAGGGCTTTAGGTATGTTAGTAGACTGATGTCGATTCAGTGCTTCAAAGGTGGAGTACACCAGTGAAGCGGTTTTTGGATGTGGATTAAGGAGAAGGCGATTAGGTTTTTGTGAGTGTTGTTCTGTGAAGTGGAAAAGAAAACAAATAAAAAAATGAGCGGTGCTAGAACAAGTTTCACAAAAAAATTAAGCGGGCCAAAGAAAAATTCAACTCCGCCATTTTTCCATTTCCCTGAAGTCATTGCTTACACTTGATTTACAAAAGCTGCCAACGTTTGCAACTAAATGTAGGTTTTCCTATATTGCGATAACCTTATTGAGAAAGGAAAAGAATATCCAGATGAATACAACTACTGTTAGAGAAGGAGAATAATGAAGAACGATGGCCAACCCATGAGTCTACTATTTCGGCCTCAAAATATCTAATTCCAGTGAAAACAATCCAAATCTAGAAGCTGCTTATATAGGAGAATAGAGGACCTAGGAAAATACCCAAATTGCCCATTAAAATGCAAAATATTTCTTCAAAAGACCGGGTCAGAAAAAAGAAACAACCGTCTTAGATGTCTGACCGGGAAGGTCAGACGTTTGGAATCACTTTTGGGAATCATCTCCCCATCAGGTCAGACATATGAACTTTGATTTCAGACGTAGTTTAAAATACCTCTCTGCCTTTTCTTTCCCCTTTCGTTGTTGCACTTCCTCCTCTATCACAAAGCACTTCCAAGCATCGCTTTCTTCAACATACATGTGATTGAATATCACAAATCACAACACTCCACCTTGAAATCACATCACCGAGAAAACTTCCAACAATCAACAAACAATTCACCTGGCTCTTTCAACAACCTCCTACTCTAAATTAAAACCATTACAAACACAACCCACCACCTGCAGAAGATGCATCTTCCACCTGAGATGCACTATGCAAACTAACGGTATAAAAGCATTTGTAATACCATAAGGATCTCCATCTTGTGGATTTTTCAAATCGATACCTCTCTACCGCTTGATCAAAGCTCCTTACTTTATCTCCATCGATCCCTCGAGCACTATCAACGTAAAGATTCAAGTTTAAAATATGATCCTCAGTCCTAGGTACATCAGCAGCGAATATTTTAACCTCTCCGCCTTGTTGTGGACTACGTTCTTCAACTGTCACTCGCCTTCCACAGTCGACCACAGATCCGACCAGTCTATAAAGGTTTCCCTCATTCAAGGGCACGACCACCCTTCTTCACTCACAAAACTCCACCTCAAGAATCAAAAGAGTAACCATAATGATCAATCTAATCGAGAGAAATGAGGTATGCGAAGAAATAGGGACATATCTAACTCCGAAGACTTCCATTGTCCATCCTAATCATCTCGACATTCTTCTCATAAGAAGAAAAACACTTCACATAACTGGATCCTGAATCCATCTTCCAAGGATTAGCTTCACTAAACAGACATCACAAGAAGCACCCCTAATGGAACCTTCAGCAAAACTTGTCTATGCATCATTACTACTATCACTATCCACAACCTTCTTCTTATCCTTCTAATAAGAATAATAATTTCCGTGTATGTGAGACCTTTCTTACCACAATGATGGCAAGTGATAACACCTTTACCATTAGCTCCCTTCATTTTCCATCTTGTATCTTTCATGGAGTCCCTTGCAACCATAGCCTCACCTTGAACTGATTTCAAACCCAACCCTTTTCTACTTAGTTCCACATTCAAAAGGCTATTTCGTACCATTTCCAAAGAGATAATTCCATTAACATTGGAATTACTCAATGAAACAACTAAAATCTCCCAACTTTTTGAAAGCGAAATCATCAACAAAGGAGCCTGCAACTCATCACCCAAATTGACCTTCAAATTTGTCGATTGATTGATCATATCTTGAAATTAGTTCAAAAGCTCTACAACATATTTTTCTTCACCCAATCGAAGTTTCACTAATTTTCAAACCAGAAAAGCCTTACTTGCAGCACTCCTTGACTTATACAAAAATACCAACTTGTCCCATAAATCCTTTGCGAATTCACAAATAGCCACATAATGCAATACCGAATCATCAAGGTACTGCCGAATCAAGGCAACCGCCTTCTTACCCAATTTCTTCCATTTTCCCTCATCCGCATCCAATGGCTTCTTCCCATATCCAACAATCGGATCATGAAGATCGTTAAGGTATAGAACATCCTCCATCTTATGCTTGCAAATACCCCAATTTATTCCATCAAAAATAGTCATTTTTGGAAATGTTATCATATTGGACATAACAAAAATCAATTTTTCCAATCCAAAATCATTCTAAGATTTGTGATGATCTAGCTCTGAGATCAACTGTTAGGAAATTTGCACCTTTTGCGGAAGCGAACAGGATCTTATTCACCCAATTACCTAAAGATGATATTAATGGAAAACAACACAGATGTGAAATTACATGCTTAAACACAAGATATTCCACCCAAACTTATTGAAAGGGAAAGAATATCTATATGACTATAACTATTGTCGGAGAAGGAGAATAATGAAGAATGATGGCTAACTTTTGGATCTACTATTTCGATCTCAATCCTATCCAATTCCAGTGCAAATAGTCCAAACCTAGAAGTTACTTATATAGTAGAATAGAAGACCTAGGCAGCAACCCAAATTGCCCCTTCAACAATGCAGAATACATCTTCAGAAAGACGGGTCAAAAAAAAAGAAATCAGTCGTCTCAAACGTCTGAAATCACTTTCGAAAATTGTAACGACTCGAGGATTTCGTGATCCTGGATATCGGCATACAACACTATGTCGACTACCCAAGATCGGAAACACCGGATAGTCCATGAAAGAAATTAGAGGGTGAGAATAGATAAGATAGAAACTTAGAATAGAAGAAGAAGAACATACAACATCAAAGTAAACATGAATCTCATAGCGGTACGAGTAAATATATTTCATAACATAACTTTGAAATAAAACAGTATCTGTGTACAATACCATTATTAGAGTATAACTCTTACAACATAGCGGAAATAACAATATATATAATCATGAAGCCTCCTGCTCCAGCTCTTCAAGTATCTGTAAATCCCGACTACTTGACTGCCCGTACAAAATTGGGCACCCAAGAGTTTAGGCAAAACAAAATAAACTCTGGGTCAGTCATGTGACTGGTGTGAGTAAACTCAAATCATTTGATTTAACTTTCAAAAAAATCCTTTTGAACCAAAAGATAATCGTAAGACCGATCCACACATAAACATGGATGGTTTTTACCTTACGATAACCCAAATATTTTTCTAAAACGATACTTGTCTAATATTATAATAATGTCTAGATCAAGTAAATAGAAATCTAGTAGAAACGCTTTCATCTCACGTTCTACATATATAAGATACAATCAAAACCGCGGGCTCTTATTGGGGAATGGATTCCAACTATGACAAGGTATGCATCCACATTCTGATCAGTGTACTCTAGAAGCGATACACTGGAGTTCAACAAGAACATCTTGTAACTCGGCCACACATGACCGACCACTCATTTCTATTGAGTGTATCGAATATATTGTCACCTACGGTTGCTAGCAACATAACCTGTAATGACCCGCATTGGCAGAGGTATTATAATTTATTTATTTATTTATTTATAAGGTGATTAAAAGGATTTAATGGTCGTTGAATAAAATATTGGTAAATATTTAATTAAAATAATAATTAAATAATATATTTAATTCAGAAATAATCAAAAATATTGGAAATCACAATATTCTATGAACTGGGTCGTCCCTTAGATTTAATTCAGCTTAGAGTTGAATTATATTGACGAATATATTCAATCGACGACAATTTGAATGTATAATTATATTATAATTAAAATCGAGCTTGAAATGGCGCTGTAGTTCGCTATTTGGCGATTTGAACTTCAACTGAATATAAGGGTTCGTTTTAAATCGGATTTCTGTGAAACAAGAAACATGTGGAGCTGGTGAAGTATATCTTTCTAGTGGAAGAGAAATATCGGGATTTCGTCGTATAGATTTTGAGTTATGTCCAAATCAAATTCTCAGAAATGCAGCGCCCTGACCATAACGATTTAATTATATTTATATATAAGGATTTAAATAGAAATCGAACATCGATATAACTCTGATGGTGTAATATCGAGTTGTAAATACATACAGGAATATTCTGGAGCTGTATGGTATTCTACTGTGAATATATACGATAATATTTAATTTTAAATATTTAATTCAATTATATTTAAATATATTTATATATTTAAATATGCTATTTAGAGCTTTAAAAATAGCCACTTTTGCAAATGAAGTCGTAATTCGACGAGACTAATTTTGTTGGATTCGTAATGTCAAATAGTTGTTAGATTCCAAGTTTCGTGATTTTTAGAGTCACTGTGTGGCCGCACGGATTTTTAGAGTGGAAAATAGTCAGTATTTTGACGGTTAAAAATACGCTGTTTGAGCATACGGAGTCGGAATTCGACGAAACTAGTTTCGTTGGGACCGTAATGTCGAACTCTAGCTACATGTCCAGTTTAGTGATTTTTGGATATCGTATGTGATCATGAGGATTTTTAGAAGACAGATAAATTAGAAAATGACTTGAATAAAATATTATAAACTAATAGAAAAAATATCTAAGCACCCTATAAATACCCCTTAACCAATTCTGAACCTAATTCGACGGTCAAAACAAATCCGCGCCTCCAGGAATAAATAAAACGAGATGTTCTCCTCTTTTGGAAATTCCATAGAAATTCAAAGAAAAAGTTTTAAATCATAAATCTTATATATTTGGATTCAGGAAGCTTTCCTCTTCAATTTGATACCCACTTTATTGGGTGCGACGCCTCTTCGTCGATGTTCAAATATGTACAGTGATCCTAGGGCATGGAAACTCTGGTGATACACGAATCGATGTGTGAATCAGGAGTTGAAGTGTTGATCTTGGGTTAAAGGCGCACTGATTGATGATTTTTGAGCGGATTTCATGAATACAAATGTCGATGTCCTTTGTTGGGTGTACTGGTTGAGGCTGAGAGACGGAAAGGGGAGCAGGAGTTCGAGCGTTGCAAATATAGGGTGGAGTCGAGAAGAATGAAAGGAGAAGTTGAATGGAGTTTTGTGTTTGGAAGTTGTGTAAAGGAATGTGGAGTTAGAGGGTGGAAGTGTCGGCCGTGGGAGTTGAAAAGAGGAGCAGTGTTCGGAGGAGCTTGCGATGGGAACAGTTACGGTGTAAATCTGGAATCAGAGAAGAAGCAGTAATAACGGGTCGGGTCTTATTTAGTAAATGGGCCAAGAGATAAGGGGTAGGCCCAATGGATTTTAATTGAAGTTCTATTTAATTCAAATGTTTATGAACTTCGAAGTTGAGTAACTTCGTCATACATGATCAGATTTCAGCGAAACAAGATCAGTTGGGATCGTACGGACGAGAGCTTCACAATGGAACTGACCGCGAGTCAATTGGTGCTCGTTACAATTTATGGAGAAATAAATTGTCCGACTGAGTCAAATAACGCAAACCGTCAATCAACGGTTAACACGCCAATGTGAGTAAAACTCACCAACTCCAAACAGTTATATTTTTATAACGTATTCTTATAACTGTTAGTCATCTATTGATTGTTGTGTGTTGATTTGGTTGATTGAACTGCTAGTTAGTTAGTTGAAATTATATATATACAAAAATATATATATATAAACCGTTAAATATATGTTGATGTTGTTTATCAGAACCTTTCATATTGAAATGAAATTGATGTATATTATATTGTGTAACATCTGTGGATGCAGGGAGACAGGTTGGAGGGATCCGACTGGATTCCTCAACATTTAATTTACTGTTTTTATATATTGTGATATATGTTGTGCTATAAAATCTGTTGTTGATTTGGTATGATTGAATGATATTGATCATTGTTATTCGATATTTTAAATATCATAAAAAGATCCTGGGATGTAAAAAAGGGATATTTCAATGTATATTGAAATATAGGGATTTTATAAAATCAACCGATTTTATAAAAGGAAATAATTTGAAAATAAAGCATTTATAAAATCATAGGATATTATAAAGGAGAATATTTATTTAGAAAATAAATGGAATTGTAAAAGGAACATTTATTTAGAAAATAAATAGGATAAAAGGAAAAAGGGAATTAACGAGATAGAAAAGAGTTAGTCGATTAAAGCTATCAAATAGAAGTCAATCAAATATAGTTTTTTCGAAGAGTTAGTCAAACATAGTTATTCAAGATAAGTTGTCATTTAGCACGACTGCTAGCGTAATTCGCAGGGCTGTAGATAGCCTACGGCGGTCAGACGTTTCCTGAGGGAATCAGGCGTAACCATTGTGATCACTGCGATCTAGAGTCAAGCGAATGGAGTTAAATTCAATATTAGTTAATCGAATAGGAGTTAAACAAATAGAGTTATTCAGTTAGAGTAAATCAAAAGGGAGTTAAACAGAAATTAGAAACTGACTAGAGATTAATAAGTTGAATAGTTTTCTGGGTATCGATCTGATGTTGGTTCCGGCCTTCGGGGTTTATACTTAGGAAGTTGTCCTCTTGTTAGTTTATAGTTAGAGTCTGATAGAAGTGGAAGAATAGTGATACGTACAGTGTTAATAAAATATATTTTCTAAACATAGAAAATAACGCAATATGAATATATTTGTATATATATATTAAATGATGATTGGTCGATATAATTTCCATCTGGAAATAATATCGTTGTTTGTACACGTGTTTTTCTTTGATAGTTAAATCACAGACTATCAAAGTTTTGACCATTTTTAACGTTGTTAATATGGAGAGACCGGTTGGATTATTATCCGAAGAACCACTCCGTATTGGCATAAGCGTTGCGAATCATATATGCCAAAGATAACTGAAGACGGAGTAAAGTGCAAGGGCTGTCCTGTTTAAAGAATAGTGCCTTCGGTTTGTCCAACCCCAGGACAACTTGTATGGACGAAGGTCTGACAGAGTATATCTGGTAGATCACGTAAGTTGATCGTTTCAAACGTATTTACGTTGGTGGCGGAGGAATTCGTTTCTCTTAGCTTATACCCGTGGTATTTTTGGGAAAATCAATTTGTGATTTGGCGGGTATGATGATGTGACATTCAAAGTGAATTTGATATGAAAAGGATAAGCGTAGCTTCTAGCCTCACATCCGATAAATGACAGAAATCGGGCAGGCAGCATGGCTAAGTCGGTCGCACCGAAGTAGGGTGTATAATCACCTATCTAGAGAATATTCATTTGCTTCTTTAATCTATCAATGATGTCCCATATATATATACGGGAACGGTTGCTGATCCCAACCGTTGGTGATGTACATTCTATACACTCAAGCGAAATGAGTGGTCGGTCATGTGTGGCTGAGTTGCAAGATGTTCTTGTTGAACTTCAGTGTATCGTTCCTAGAGTACACTGATCGGAAGGTGGTTCCATACCTTGTCATAGTTGGAAATCCATTATCAAATATGTGCTAGCGATTTTGATTGTATACTATATTTATAGAACGTGAGATGAAAGCGTTTCTGCTAGGTTGATATCTATTTGTACTTAGACATTATTATAATATCAGAATGATATTGCTTGTCAAAGATGTTGGATTCTCATAAGGGAAAAACCCGTTCCGTATTCACGGCATGGTCTTATGAGATATCATATATATGTTAACTGTGTTAAACTATTTTACTCACACCAATCCCATGACTGACCCGGAGTTTACTTTGTTGTTTTCCCTAAACTCTTGGGTGCCCAAATTTGTATGGGCAGTCAAGTAGTCGGGATTTACAGATATACTTGGAGAGCTTGGAGCAGGAGGTTTTCAAGATTTTATAGCTATTTTTTTCCGTTGTTGTTGTAAGTGCTGTATTCTGATGAAGTGCTATGGTATATATATAACTGTTTTACTTAAAAGTTATGTTATATGTTATTCATTCCGCTGTGAGATTTGGGTTACTCTGATGATGTAAGTTCTTTTTTTCTTCTTCTATTCTAAGTTTCTATCTTATCTATCCTCACCCTCTAATTTCTTTCACTAATTACCAGGATTTTTCGATGTTTGGTTAGTCGTCATCGTGTTTATGTCGATAACCAAAGTCGCCAAAAATCCGGGTCATTACAGTTGGTATCAGAGCTTAAGTTAAGAATTACCTTGGCTCTGTGGCGTGACTCAGTAGAGATAGGGTTAGTAATACCCTTGATTGAGTTGAGTGTATATATACGAGAGAGCGTATTTGTATTTGATATAAAAATGGTTTTATATTGTGGAGATTCATTGGCTGAGTTGTTTATGAGTTCTGGTCTATCAGTTTGATCCACTGTATCGGTAGGAGTAAATAAACACTTGAATACGATGGACCGACACAGTATGGATATGTGATATATTATCATATATAGGATGTGTTGTTAGTAATTATAATCAGATAAGATCATAAAATGTGAAATGGTTATATATATCCAATCAGAATTTATATAAGTGAATTATATGAAATTGAAATGAATTAAATCTGAATTTAGATCAGAATTGGAAATTAAAATCCCAAAAATGGGAAAGGTGTTTGTAAATGAATCTGGATTTAATATATGTGAATTTTAAGATCCTGGGAGATTTTAAATTTGTTTACAACATTGTAAAAGGATATTTGGAATTTGATTTCAAGGTGGAAATGTTTAAAAATGGGTTTTGAAAGTGCTATAATATTGAACTCACTTCGGTAGCTAGAAAATAGATTCCGATGTTGATCATGACATCATCGGTGTTCATTTCGAGTATGTAAGTGACGGATTACTACCAAGGTTTTTGTTTTGAATTCGTTTTGGGAAAACAAGTTGTGTTGAATTTCAAAAAGGAAAATTTGATTTTTGAAAGAGGTAAACTGTTTAAAAACTTCCAGGAAGAAAAGGTTGTTTGAATTTAAACAAATTAAAGTAAAATTTGTAAAAGCCAATAGAATTGAGATTGAATTAAAAGCCAGTTAAGTAAAAATCGTATTGAAATAGAATGACATCAAGTGGAATTAGACTTGATTAGAGATAATCTGGAATTATATTGGGCTGGTGAGTTATGGATTTGAAATCAAGAATAGTGCTTGAGTTTGAAATGAAATTCGACTTAGGTATAAGCGAATGGTTGGGTTAAAGATAAATTGATTTGAGATCAAGTTGGAATTGCATTGGTACATGCTGAATTGACAACTGGTGTAAGGGATAAAGTTGATATGCCCGACAAAAAGGTACAAGTTTATATTTGATATAAGCATGAGATTTATGAGCCGAATTGGCAAGCCGCTTGGCTATTTGATTTTCTTTTGGGTTGGAGATGGCCCAGAGAGGCGAGTTGTGGTTTTACCGATAGGGCTGTACAAAGGAGGTTATGGCGAAATCTTCCGAAAATTTAAAGTGTTTGAAAATTTTCAGAATTTTTGAAAATTTTAGTTAGTCGAAATGAATAAATATTTTAGTCAATATTAATTGGTTCAGTTGAAATCAGAAATAAGGGGTAAACAAATCTTAGGAATTCCAATAGATAGGGTCGTCCTCTAACTTAGCAATTTCGAGGATGAAATTATTTTAAGTGGGAAAGATTGTAATGACCCGCATTGGCAGAGGTATTATAATTAATTTATTTAATTATTTATAAGGTGATTAAAAGGATTTAATGGTCGTTAAATAAAATATTGGTAAATATTTAATTAAAATAATAATTAAATAATATATATAATTCAGAAATAATCAAAAATATTGGAAATCGCAATATTCTGTGAATTGGGTCGTCCCTTAGATTTAGTTCAGCTTAGAGTGGAATTATATTGACGAATATAATCAATCGACGACAGTTTGAACGTATAATTATATTATAATTAAAATCGAGCTTGAAATGGCGCTGCAGTTCGCTATTTGGCGATTTGAACTTCAACTGAATATACAGGGTTCGTTTTAAATCGGATTTCTGTGAAACAAGAAACGTGTGGAGCTGGTGAAGTATATCTTTCTAGTGGAAGAGAAATATCGGGATTTCGTCGTATAGATTTTGAGTTATGTCCAAATCAAATTCTCAGAAATGCAGTGCCCTGACCATAACGATTTAATTATATTTTTATATAAGGATTTAAATAGAAATCGAACATCGATATAACTCTGACGATGTAATATCGAGTTGTAAATACATACAGGAATATGCTGGAGCTGTATGGTATTCTACTGTGAATATATACGATAATATTTAATTCAATTATATTTAAATATATAAAATAGGCTATTTAGAGCTTTAAAAATAGCCACTTTTGCAAACGAAGTCGGAATTCGACGAGACTAATTTTGTTGGATCCGCAATGTCAAATAGTTGTTAGATTCCAAGTTTGGTTATTTTTAGAGTCACTGTGAGGCCGCACGGATTTTTAGAGTGGAAAATAGTAAGTATTTTGACAGTTAAAAATACACTGTGTGAGCATACGAAGTCGGAATTCGACGAAACTAGTTTCGTTGGGACCGTAATGTCGAACTCTAGCTACATGTCCAGTTTGGTGATTTTTGGATATCGTATGTGATCATGAGGATTTTTAGAAGACAGATAAATTAGAAAATGACTTGAATAAAATATTATAAACTAATAGAAAAAATATCTAAGCACCCTATAAATACCCCTTAACCAATTCTAAACCTAATTGGACGGTCAACCCAAATCCGTGCATCCAGGAATAAATAAAACGAGATGTTCTCCTCTTTTGGAAATTCCATAGAAATTCAAAGAAAAAGTTTTAAATCATAAATCTTATATATTTGGATTCAGGAAGCTTTCCTCTTCAATTTGATACCCACTTTATTGGGTGCGACGCTTCTTCGTCGATGTTCAAATATGTACAGTGATCCTAGGGCATGGAAACTCTGGTGATACACGAATCGATGTGCGAATCAGGAGTTGAAGTGTTGATCTTGGGTTAAAGGCGCACTGATTGATGATTTTTGAGCGGATTTCATGAATACAAATGTCGATGTCCTTTGTTGGGTGTACGGGTTGAGGCTGAGAGACGGAAAGGGGAGCAGGAGTTCGAGCGTTGCAAATATAGGGTGGAGTCGAGAAGAATGAAAGGAGAAGTTGAATGGAGTTTTGTGTTTGGAAATTGTGTAAAGGTATGTGGAGTTAGAGGGTGGAAGTGTCGGCCGTGGGAGTTGAAAAGAGGAGCAGTGTTCGGAGGAGCTTGCGATGGGAACAGTTACGGTGTAAATCTGGAATCAGAGAAGAAGCAGTAATAACGGGTCGGGTCTTATTTAGTAAATGGGCCAAGAGATAAGGGGTAGGCCCAATGGATTTTAATTGAAGTTCTATTTAATTCAAATGTTTATGAACTTCGAAGTTGAGTAACTTCGTCATACGTGATCAGATTTCAGCGAAACAAGATCCGTTGGGATCGTATGGACGAGAGCTTCACAATGGAACTGACCGCGAGTCAATTGGTGCTCGTTACAATTTATGGAGAAATAAATTGTCCGACTGGGTCAAATAACGCAAACCGTCAATCAACGGTAAACGCGCCAATGTGAGTAAAACTCACCAACTCTGAACAGTTATATTTTTATAACGTATTCTTATAACTGTTAATCATCTATTGATTGCTGTGTGTTGATTTGGTTGATTGAACTGCTAGTCAGTTAGTTGAAATTATATATATATACAAAAATATATATATAAACCGTTAAATATATGTTGATGTTGTTTATCAGAACCTTTTATATTGAAATGAAATTGATGTATATTATACTGTGTAACATCTGTGGATGAAGGGAGACAGGTTGGAGGGATCCGACTGGATTCCTCAACATTTAATTTACCGTTTTTATATATTGTGATATATGTTGTGCTATAAAATCTGTTGTTGATTTGGTATGTCTGAATGATATTGACCATTGTTATTCGATATTTTAAATATCATAAAAAGACCCTGGGATGTAAAAAAGGGATATTTCAATGTATATTGAAATATAGGGATTTTATAAAATCAACCGATTTTATAAAAGGAAATAATTTGAAAATAAAGCATTTATAAAATCATAGGATATTATAAAGGAGAATATTTATTTAGAAAATAAATGGAATTGTAAACGGAACATTTATTTAGAAAATAAATAGGATAAAAGGAAAAAGGGAATTAACGAGATAGAAAAGAGTTAATCGATTAAAGTTATCAAATAGAAGTCAATCAAATATAGTTTTTTCAAAGAGTTAGTTAAACATAGTTATTCAAGATAAGTTGCCATTGAGCACGACTGCTAGCGTAATTCGCAGGGCTGTAGATAGCCTACGGCGGTCGGATGTTTCCTGAGGGAATCAAGCGTAACCATTGTGATCGTTGCGATCTAGAGTCAAGCGAATGGAGTTAAATTCAATATTAGTTAGTCGAATAGGAGTTAAACAAATAGAGTTATTCAGTTAGAGTAAATCAAAAGGGAGTTAAACAGAAATTAGAAACTGACTAGAGATTAATAAGTTGAATAGTTTTCTGGGTATCGATCTGATGTTGGTTCCGACCTTCGGGGTTTATACTTAGGAAGTTGTTCTCTTGTTAGTTTATAGTTAGAGTCTGATAGATGTGGAAGAATAGTGATACATAATTAAGCAGATGGAAACGTTTTCCAGTGTTAACAACATATATTTTCTAAACATAGAAAATAAGGCAATATGAATATATATGTATTAAATGAAGATTGGTCGATATAATTTCCATCTGGAAATAATATCGTTGTTTGTACACGTGTTTTCTTTGATAGTTAAATCACAGACTATCAAAGTTTTGACCATTTCTAACGTTGTTAATATGGAGAGACCGGTTGGATTATTATCCGAAGAACCACTCCGTATTGGCATAAGCGTTGCGAATCATATATGCCAAAGATAATCGAAGACGGAGTAAAGTGCAAGGGCTATCCTATTTACAGAATAGTGCCTTCGGTTTGTCCAGCCCCAGGACAACTAGTATGGACGAAGGTCTGACAGAGTACATCTGGTAGATCACGTAAGTTGATTGTTTCAAACGTATTTACGTTGGTGGCAGAGGAATTCGTTTCTCTTAGCTTATACCCATGATATTTTTGGGAAAATCAATTTGTGATTTGGCGGGTATGACGATGTGACATTCAAAGTGAATTTGATATGAAAAGGATAAGCGTAGCTTCTAGCCTCACATCCGGTAAATGACAGAAATCGGGCAGGCAGCATGGCAAAGTCGGTCGCACCGAAGTAGGGTGTATAATCACCCATCTAGAGAATATTCATTTGCTTCTTTAATCTATCAATGCTGTCCCAAATATATGTAACAACCCGTATTTTCAATAACCTGTTATAACATAAATGGAGGCAGAATTAAACTGTAAAATCTGAATCAAGGGAAACGGGCTATGCCATTGCGTTCGTCTCGGAAAAATACGCGAAATAGAGTCCGAGTTTTCGAAAATCGGAGTCCGTATGACCAAGATATGGCCTCGCGAAGTTTCACGAAAAATTCCCAAATTAAAGTATACTTAATTAAGTGAAATGGGTTGCGCAGAGAAATATATATATATTGATATATATATATATATATAATTGAAAATTAAATAAATAAATATGCAAAAATGTTCAAAATAGCGAATTGGGAGAGGGGAATAACCGAACCGGCCGATTTTTGAGGTCGACCCGAGCCCGCTGGGTCGACTAGGGGTTAATCCAGGGTGTTTGGCTGTCAACCCGTGGGCCGATTCGCTCAAATGCAGATTTTGCATTTGGATGGTTCTCATGGTTCATCTTTAATCTAAAGGCTCTAGATGGTTCCTACACTTGACTTCTTCCCCAAGACATGCTTTGATGGCTTGGATTGAATCTAGGTTTAATCCTATGGCCTAAAACACTTGCCTAATCTATAAATAAGACCCTAACCTATCCTAAATCCTCATTATTCATTCATACAACTAAACTATGGCAAAATTTTACCTCTCATGGCCTCTACTCTCTTCATAAAATTTCTAAATGGTTTCTATGAGAGATTTTCCATGCATACAAGTGTTTTCATGCTTGTATGAGTGTCATTAGCTTGCATTCAAGTCAAGTTTCTATCTTTGCATCATAAAGCAAGGGTTTTGATCATTTTGGCTCAAGGGTTTTTATGTTAGAGCTTGCATTTGGGGTCTATTTGATTGCATAAGGGCTTTGTCATATCTTTTGTGCCTTCATAGCAATGTAAGCCCTTTCCCTACTCTTAGATATTAACTATGAAGTTAAATGTTCATGTTGCAAGTTTGGGTTTGATCATTGAGTATGATACATGCTATCATGTCATGCAAGTTTATGAAGTCATTATCTTGATCTTGTGAGCTAAAAGCTACAACCTTTATGTTGAAATGTTGCATTAGGCAACATGAGAACCCTCATAACCTTTATGTCAACTTGCATATGAAGTCATAACCCTTATATGATGATATATGCGAGTTACTAGTCATCATTCCATATCTTTTGTCACCATGATTCGCTTATGTGTCAAGTTTGGGTTTATGCATGTTTTGAGGCTTAAGAATGTAACATGCAAGTTAATGAACACATTTGTGCCCCATTTGCCACCATGATTAACTTGTGGCTTAATATCCATTTTTGTCATGCCTTTGCCAAGTCTCTTCTTTTAATCCATTACGTTGTCGCGAACGTATATGCGAGTTTAAAAGCGTTGGGTTATGTTATGGGTAATTTCTAATGACATGAAAATACAACTTGAAAACATGACTTGAAATATAACATGGAAGTTGACATGTAAGTATGCATAAAAACATAAGCTTGGGAATTTACCTATTAAGTTAGGTCTACCCTTTGGGAATTTACCTATTAAGTTAGGTCTACCCAAATGCTTGAAAACTTGTAACATGTTTTGGGAAACATGATGGACATGACACTTAGATAATATAAGTGTGGCCAACTCGAGGTTGGGTTGAGTTTGCAACGTAAAACTACCCGGAACCGACCGGCCTAACTAGTAGTTGCAAACAATAGGACCCAATGTGAGAAGTTGGTCATGTTGTGCTTGAACCCGAGGTTAGACCAAGTTGTGGTGTAAAGCTACCCGGAACCGACCGGCTTAACTAGTAACCACAACAAAGTCTAATGTGAGAGGTGAAGGTGCATTAAGTAATTAATGCCACATGATAGGGTTAAGTTAATTTGATTAATGACTCTTAACCAAATATGACATGGACAAATGGGTTAAGTAATTTGATTAGGCTAATGATACTTAACAAAACATGACAAGGTTGGGTAGGTTAAGTAACTTGATTTGCCTAATGACACTTAACCATTTTTATATGACTAGTGGATGGGGTTAAGTTAACCAACACTTAATCAATCCAACGCGATAACTTGGTAAGGTTAAGTAAGTTTTCTTAATGACGCTTAACCGAAAAATACGGTTAACGAATGGGGTTAAGATTAGACTCAACTAGTCTAAACATGGAAATCGGATGGGGTTAAGTTATCCTAGACTTAATTAATCCCACTTGGTAGTTTAATGGGGTTAAGTTAAACACTTAACTAATCTAAACATGATGAATTGATGTGGTTAAGTGACCTATACTTATCCAATCTAACTCGTTAATTTATTGTGGTTAAGTTAACCAATACTTAACCAATATAACGTGAAAACATGATAAGGCTAAGTCACGAATCGCTTGAATACACTTGACCGATTTGACTAAATAAATTGATAGGGTCAAGTTAATATATACTTAACCAATCTAGAATGATAATTGGACGAGGTTAAGTCGTGAATTGCTTAATATACTTAACCAACTTGAGCATGGTTTGTAGGGTTAAGCCTTGAACTTGGATACTTAGCCAATTTTGATAGGATTTGTAGACGAGTTAAGTCATGAACTTAAGTGACACTTAATCCATTATGTAAACCCTAGTTCTGAGGATTAGGTGGATAACCGTAGTTAACAAGGATAACGAGAACAATGCTAAGTGGTAAACCTTAGTTGAAGAATAACTAAGTAATGATTCTTAGTCAAGGAAATTTAGACCAGTTCATAGATAGATGAGTAACCTGATACGGTAGGTCATCGTTTAAGTATACGAGTAGGAGCAAGTATCTGATTTAGATAAAGGCTCCAGCGAACTGGGTAACGAAGCAGCGGCTTCGGGGAACGTGAGGATATTCTTGGTATCCCTCTATGAGCTGCCAGGTGATTATACTAGGCTCATGAGAGGTTAAGGTCTGCGTTAGAAGAACCAAGAGTATGCCTTGGTTGCTATACGAGCGACCTAAAGACGGGGATGGATAGGGGATAGTCGACGATACACGGTCGTACCCTAGATAGCATTTCGTCAGGCTACCTACCATCTTTGGTCAAGCGTGTACGTACGGAAAGGCAGAGAACACCCAAAAGACCATAATTGCTATCTAATTATGGTTGCGGTAAGGCTTGGATGTGGGTTGGCCAGTGTTGTGTTCTCATACAGGATTTATCCTGTCTTGTCTTTCACTAGTTGAGGGAGTGGTCTCGTGGGACCATAGCCACGTATAAGAAAAACAGACCTTAGCATCTGCATCGGCAGATAAATCGAAAGCTCCCGACCGAGTTCTGTATTTCTTGATTTGCCCTGTGACAGGACTCGGATGGCACGATGTGATACATGTGCATACAGTCATGGAAAAGCGATTCACGATGAATGCGTGGGAAAAAGGGCGCGGTTGGCGGTTAGCGTAATCCCTAGTGGCCCTAGGTGGTTGAACCCAAACCGAGATACGAAAACGTGCAATAGGAAAGCATAATCCCTAGCAGCCCTAGGTAGCATAAGTCCTAGTTGTACAAACAATAATTCATGTTGGAAGACCCTAGCTAGGTTTAGGGTAACAGTCCAAACCGATCTTAAGGATCATGGAACTATGTTAAAGTAATATAGAATCTCATGGGAAAGCCCGTATGGTCTACGGCAAGGGACTGAACATTTACATGGAATAAAACATACAAGTTGAGTAACCTATATATGCGATATATTAGGTTGACATGGACCATTACACGACTTTTGAGTGAGGGTCATTCTTGGTTAACACATGACACGGTGGGGATACTAGTACGGTAGGTGCAGAGCTAAAATACAGGATAGATATCACAGGGCGTTATACGTGACAGATATCTTGGGGATATTATACTTGATAGAAACCTGACGATGTGATACCTTGTTTTATCTTGACATCGTAATTTATCATGACACCTTAGTTTATCTGAGTTCAGTAGTTCATCCTGTTATTTTGATTTAGCTTATCTATCTTGTTATCATGCTTATGTTCATCTCAGTTTCTCATGTCAGTTAACTTTACTAGTTTTTATGCTAATAGTAGATAGGGCTTACTCAGTCTTTTTGACTGACCCGTTTTGTTTCGCCTCTTTTCTTCCGTTTCCCCCCCAGGTTACAGGGAGGAAATACTGTTGTTTAGTTCGGACTTCTTCTGCTTGAAGGTCATCATGGATGGCTTGGACTTTTCTTGGCTAATGGCTACTTTACTGTTTTTACTTGGGGAATAATTTATGAAAATGTCTTTATGCTTCTTTACTATTGCAAGAAAGGTTTTGATGTACTCTGATGTAAAAGGCTTTAGACCTTATTTATTCATGTTATGAAAGTTTGATTTTACTTCCGCTATTTTATATGTTCTGTCTTGTGATATTTCTGTGCATGTTTACCAATAATGCCCCTCTAAAGCTAGTGCATTCCTTTGCGAGTGACCCTAGCGGAGACGGGGTGTTACACGTGGTATCAGAGCAGAAGGTTACCAGACTGGGCAAAAGTTTTTAAAGACCTTCTGAAAACTATTTGAAAAAAAAAACCGTTTACAAAGAAGCATTTTTCAAGAAAATTTTCTTTTAAAAGAAAAAGGCTATTCCCCAAAGGCCATTAGCACTATCCTTGTTTCCTTAATTGCGTCTCTTTTCCTTTCTTTCCTCCATCTGTAGTCACAGTAGTTTTAACTGCGACTAGTCTTTTCTACCTACGAAAGTGCTTTCCATACGATGGAGGTGGTTCTCGAGAGACCAGTGGCCGCGTTATAAGAAAGGATCGTGAGAAAGAAGGATAAAGGATACGAGCTTAAGGATAAGCAACTTGTTGGTATGGCTTAGTCCTCAAAGGAGGGAGAAAGATGAACAATGAAACCCATGACGAGAGAGTACCTTTGGCATGGTAAAACGGGGCGGATAATTAAGTATTATGGGACAAGGACAAGATCATCGGGAGGGCAGTAGTATGCTCTCATTTCTAGAGTACCTCGGAAGGAGGGTAACGATCTTGTTAAAGGTTTAGCTTTTCTTCTCTATCATCCCGTTAGGACTTCGTTGTTCGTATCATTTAAGTCTGCTTCGATAGTTGAGTCTCTGCACCTTAAGTACTAGCGTAATAGAGAATCCCATTTTTGTCTCAAAGTCCTATTGGAGAATCAGTCCATTTATACATGACTTGTTTGGATTTGGGAATGTCTATGCCAAGTGTTGAGTTTGGAAATAATGCTTATGTTTATAAGCTATGGATGGATTCTAGGGATGAAGTGGTTATCCAGTAGGGGGTGCCACTCTCGGTTTTGATAGGAGGGTAGTTAGACCTTTTGACTAGCCTTGGTAATGCCCTCGAAGTATCGGGTAACCTTTTTGAGGTTCTGTCATGACTAGTTACTTAGAATCCCTTGATGCCTTTATTGGAAATTTGAAGCCCGATCGAGTGGTGTTCGCCAATAAGACGGATGGTTTACTTCATTTATGCACGGGTTATAGAGATCACCCTAGTAAGTGCGCATGATAACCTGATTGACATATGTTTACTTTCAAGAGAAAGTTCTTCTACATGGAATGCCTTATAGTATATAAACGAGATCCAAGATTCACTAGTGAATTTTGGAAAGCTTGCATGAGATCATGAGTACGCAGTCATGTTTGCGTCAAGTATTCTAGGAAAAGGATAAGTGCAAGTGGAACGAGAGGCGACGAAGAAATGAGTTCCAGCTCATGTTATGGAAACAGGAATAAGAAGCTACAAAATCGCGAAGTTAAAAGACGACTTTGATGGTCAAAGACTAGATACGCGCATGATATCTCTTTTTGGGAGTATATCCTTGATCCCTGTTTTCTGTAGAGCTTACTTGTAGGCTATCTTTTGTGGACATCCTCTCGGTCCTATTCTCCGTTACAAACCCTGTAAGGAGTTTGTCCTGTTTATCTTCTCGACCCCGTTTCAGGGAATTCTAGGTAGAACCCTATGGATGTAAACATGTATTTGAAACATGTTATGATTGATATGGTTGCAAGTGGTTGCAAGTGGTTGCTCGTGGATGCGCGAATACACATTAGATACTAGCTCGACTCGGTCACATTTCATATTGCATATGCACGAGTATTTATACTTGTTTATGGATGAAATCGAATGTATTATCATGCGGTTGTTGCATATGAATGAATGATTGTGCATGCATATTGTATCTATATGACTAGGACTATTTGCATACATGTTGGATTCATGGCACTATACATATTTTGCATTAGAAAGATTATTCAGGCCTGATCATTAGCATTAGCTAAGGAACATGTACACACACGTTTTGCATATATTCATACAGCATTAGAAATCATCTAAGGACAATGGTTGCTTGTGGATGATGTTTTGAGTAGATGGATGATGGATGGTAGGATATGTTCTTCCTAACTTGGAGATTTCGGGGACGAAATCCTAAAAGGTGGGGAGAATGTAACAACCCGTATTTTCAATAACATGTTATAACATTAATGGAGGCAGAATTAAACTGTAAAATCTGAATCAAGGGAAACGGGCTATGCCATTGCGTTCGTCTCGGAAAAATACTCGAAATAGAGTCCGAGTTTTCGAAAATCGGAGTCCGTATGACCAAGATATGGCCTCGCGAAGTTTCACGAAAAATTCCCAAATTAAAGTATACTTAATTAAGTGAAATGGGTTGCGCAGAGAAATATATATATATATTGATATATATATATATATATATATATAATTGAAAATTAAATAAATAAATATGCAAAAATGTTCAAAACAGCGAATTGGGAGAGGGGAATAACCGAACCGGCCGATTTTTGAGGTCGACCCGAGCCCGCTGGGTCGACTAGGGGTTAATCCAGGGTGTTTGGCTGTCAACCCGTGGGCCGATTCGCTCAAATGCAGATTTTGCATTTGGATGGTTCTCATGGTTCATCTTTAATCTAAAGGCCCTAGATGGTTCCTACACTTGACTTCTTCCCCAAGACATGCTTTGATGGCTTGGATTGAATCTAGGTTTAATCCTATGGCCTAAAACACTTGCCTAATCTATAAATAAGACCCTAACCTATCCTAAATCCTCATTATTCATTCATGCAACTAAACTATGGCAAAATTTTACCTCCCATGGCCTCCACTCTCTTCATAAAATTTCTAAATGGTTTCTATGAGAGATTTTCCATGCATACAAGTGTTTTCAAGCTTGTATGAGTGTCATTAGCTTGCATTCAAGTCAAATTTCTATCTTTGCATCATAAAGCAAGGTTTTGATCATTTTGGCTCAAGGGTTTTATGTTAGAGCTTGCATTTTGAGTCTATTTGATTGCATAAGGGCTTTGTCATATCTTTTGTGCCTTCATAGCAATGTAAGCCCTTTCCCTACTCTTAGATATTAACTATGAAGTTAAATGTTCAAGTTGCAAGTTTGGGTTTGATCATTGAGTATGATACATGCTATCATGTCATGCAAGTTTATGAAGTCATTATCTTGATCTTGTGAGCTAAAAGCTACAACCTTTATGTTGAAATGTTGCATTAGGCAACATGAGAACCCTCATAACCTTTATGTCAACTTGCATATGAAGTCATAACCCTTATATGATGATATATGCGAGTTACTAGTCATCATTCCATATCTTTTGTCACCATGATTCGCTTATGTGCCAAGTTTGGGTTTATGCATGTTTTGAGACTTAAGAATGTAACATGCAAGTTAATGAACACATTTGTGCCTCATTTGCCACCATGATTAACTTGTGGCTTAATATCCATTTTTGTCATGCCTTTGCCAAGTCTCTTCTTTTAATCCATTACGTTGTCGCGAACGTATATGCGAGTTTAAAAGCGTTGGGTTATGTTATGGGTAATTTCTAATGACATGAAAATACAACTTGAAAACATGACTTGAAATATAACATGGAAGTTGACATGTAAGTATGCATAAAAACATAAGCTTGGGAATTTACCTATTAAGTTAGGTCTACCCTTTGGGAATTTACCTATTAAGTTAGGTCTACCCAAATGCTTGAAAACTTGTAACATGTTTTGGGAAACATGATGGACATGACACTTAGATAATATAAGTGTGGCCAACTCGAGGTTGGGTTGAGTTTGCAACGTAAAACTACCCGGAACCGACCGGCCTAACTAGTAGTTGCAAACAATAGGACCCAATGTGAGAAGTTGGTCATGTTGTGCTTGAACCCGAGGTTAGACCAAGTTGTGGTGTAAAGCTACCCGGAACCGACCGGCTTAACTAGTAACCACAACAAAGTCTAATGTGAGAGGTGAAGGTGCATTAAGTAATTAATGCCACATGATAGGGTTAAGTTAATTTGATTAATGACTCTTAACCAAATATGACATGGACAAATGGGTTAAGTAATTTGATTAGGCTAATGATACTTAACAAAACATGACAAGGTTGGGTAGGTTAAGTAACTTGATTTGCCTAATGACACTTAACCATTTTTATATGACTAGTGGATGGGGTTAAGTTAACCAACACTTAATCAATCCAACGCGATAACTTGGTAAGGTTAAGTAAGTTTTCTTAATGACGCTTAACCGAAAAATACGGTTAACGAATGGGGTTAAGATTAGACTCAACTAGTCTAAACATGGAAATCGGATGGGGTTAAGTTAGCCTAGACTTAATTAATCCCACTTGGTAGTTTAATGGGGTTAAGTTAAACACTTAACTAATCTAAACATGATGAATTGATGTGGTTAAGTGACCTATACTTATCCAATCTAACTCGTTAATTTATTGTGGTTAAGTTAACCAATACTTAACCAATATAACGTGAAAACATGATAAGGCTAAGTCACGAATCGCTTGAATACACTTGACCGATTTGACTAAGTAAATTGATAGGGTCAAGTTAATATATACTTAACCAATCTAGAATGATAATTGGACAAGGTTAAGTCGTGAATTGCTTAATATACTTAACCAACTTGAGCATGGTTTGTAGGGTTAAGCCTTGAACTTGGATACTTAGCCAATTTTGACAGGATTTGTAGACGGGTTAAGTCATGAACTTAAGTGACACTTAATCCATTATGTAAACCCTAGTTCTGAGGATTAGGTGGATAACCGTAGTTAACAAGGATAACGGGAACAATGCTAAGTGGTAAACCTTAGTTGAAGAATAACTAAGTAATGATTCTTAGTCAAGGAAATTTAGACCAGTTCATAGATAGATGAGTAACCTGATACGGTAGGTCATCGTTTAAGTATACGAGTAAGAGCAAGTATCTGATTTAGATAAAGGCTCCAGCGAACTGGGTAACGAAGCAGCGGCTTCGGGGAACGTGAGGATATTCTTGGTATCCCTCTATGAGCTGCCAGGTGATTATACTAGGCTCATGAGAGGTTAAGGTCTGCGTTAGAAGAACCAAGAGTATGCCTTGGTTTCTATACGAGCGACCTAAAGACGGGGATGGATAGGGGATAGTCGACGATACACGGTCGTACCCTAGATAGCATTTCGTCAGGCTACCTACCATCTTTGGTCAAGCGTGTACGTACGGAAAGGCAGAGAACACCCAAAAGAACATAATTGCTATCTAATTATGGTTGCGGTAAGGCTTGGATGTGGGTTGGCCAGTGTTGTGTTCTCATACAGGATTTATCCTGTCTTGTCTTTCACTAGTTGAGGGAGTGGTCTCGTGGGACCATAGCCACGTATAAGAAAAACAGACCTTAGCATCTGCATTGGCAGATAAATCGAAAGCTCCCGACCGAGTCCTGTATTTCTTGATTTGCCCTGTGACAGGACTCGGATGGCACGATGTGATACATGTGCATACAGTCATGGAAAAGCGATTCACGATGAATGCGTGGGAAAAAGGGCGCGGTTGGCGGTTAGCGTAATCCCTAGTGGCCCTAGGTGGTTGAACCCAAACCGAGATACGAAAACGTGCAATAGGAAAGCATAATCCCTAGCAACCCTAGGTAGCATAAGTCCTAGTTGTACAAACAATAATTCATGTTGGAAGACCCTAGCTAGGTTTAGGGTAACAGTCCAAACTGATCTTAAGGATCATGGAACTATGTTAAAGTAATATAGAATCTCATGGGAAAGCCCGTATGGTCTACGGCAAGGGACTGAACATTTACATGGAATAAAACATACAAGTTGAGTAACCTATATATGCGATATATTAGGTTGACATGGACCATTACACGACTTTTGAGTGAGGGTCATTCTTGGTTAACACATGACACAGTGGGGATACTAGTACGGTAGGTGCAGAGCTAAAATACAGGATAGATATCACGGGGCGTTATACGTGACAGATATCTTGGGGATATTATACTTGATAGAAACCTGACGATGTGATACCTTGTTTTATCTTGACATCGTAATTTATCATGACACCTTAGTTTATCTGAGTTCAGTAGTTCATCCTGTTATTTTGATTTAGCTTATCTATCTTGTTATCATGCTTATGTTCATCTCAGTTTCTCATGTCAGTTAACTTTACTAGTTTTTATGCTAATAGTAGATAGGGCTTACTCAGTCTTTTTGACTGACCCGTTTTGTTTCGCCTCTTTTCTTCCGTTTCCCCCCCAGGTTACAGGGAGGAAATACTGTTGTTTAGTTCGGACTTCTTCTGCTTGAAGGTCATCATGGATGGCTTGGACTTTTCTTGGCTAATGGCTACTTTACTGTTTTTACTTGGGGAATAATTTATGAAAATGTCTTTATGCTTCTTTACTATTGCAAGACAGGTTATGATGTACTCTGATGTAAAAGGCTTTAGACCTTATTTATTCATGTTATGAAAGTTTGATTTTACTTCCGCTATTTTATATGTTCTGTCTTGTGATATTTCTGTGCATGTTTACCAATAATGCCCCTCTAAAGCTAGTGCATTCCTTTGCGAGTGACCCTAGCGGAGGCGGGGTGTTACAATATATATATATATATATATATATATATATATATATATATATATATATATATATATACGGGAACGGTTGCTGATCCCAACCGTTGGTGATGTACATTCGATACCCTCAAGCGAAATGAGTGGTCGGTCATGTGTGGCTGAGTTGCAAGATGTTCTTGTTGAACTTCAGTGTATCGTTCCTAGAATACACTGATCGGAAGGTGGTTCCATACCTTGTCATAGTTGGAAATCCATTATCCAATACGTGCTTGCGATTTTGATTGTATACTATATATGTAGAACGTGAGATGAAAGCGTTTCTGCTAGATTGATATCTATTTGTACTTAGACATTTTTATAATATCAGAATGATATTGCTTGTCAAAGATGTTGGATTCTCATAAGGGAAAAACCCGTTCCGTATTCACGGCGTGGTCTTATGAGATATCATATATATGTTAACTGTGTTAAACTATTTTACTCACACCAGTTCCATGACTGACCCGGAGTTTACTTTGTTGTTTTCCCTAAACTCTTGGGTGCCTAAATTTGTATGGGAAGTCAAGTAGTCGGGATTTACAGATATACTTGGAGAGCTTGGAGCAGGAGGTTTTCAAGATTTTATAGCTATTGTTTTTCCGCTGTTGTTGTAAGTGTTGTATTCTGATAAAGTGCTATGGAATATATGTATAACTGTTTTACTTAAAAGTTATGTTATATGTTATTCGTTCCGCTGTGAGATTCGGGTTACTCTGATGATGTAAGTTCTTCTTTTCTTCTTCTATTCTAAGTTTCTATCTTATCTATCCTCACCCTCTAATTTCTTTCACTAATTACCAGGATTTTTCGATGTTTGGTTAGTCGTCATCGTGTTTATGTCGATAATCAAAGTCGCCAAAAATCTGGGTCATTACATAACCGTTCCTGGGAGATACAGAAGCGAAAAGAAGTAACAGATATGAATATTCTCTAGATGGTGACAATATACCCTGATTGGGTGCGGCCCACTTAGCCATGCCGCCTGCTCGATTTCTATAATTTCCCAGTTGATGAGGCTTGAGGTCATACGTGCTATTATACATATCACATCTATATTTACTTTCAATGCCACATCGTCATACCCGTCAAATCACAAATTGATTTCCCCAAAAATACCATGGGTATAAGCTAAGATAAACGAATTCCTCTGCCACCAACGTAAATACGTTTGAAACGATCAACTTTTGCGATCTACCAGATATACTCTGTCAGACATTCGTCCATACAGGTCGTCTTGGGACTGGACAGATCGAAGGCACTATTCTGTAAACAGGACAGCCCTTGCATAACTCCGTCTTCAATTATCTTCATCATATTCGATTGCAACGCTAATGCCATACGGAGTGGTTTTTAGATAATATATTTGATCCCGGTCTCTCCGTATTGACAACGAAAATGGTCAAAATCTTCGATAGTCGGTGATTTAAATATCAAAGGAAAACATATGTGCAAACAACGGTATTATTTGCAGATGGAAATTTTATCGATCAATCATCAATCAACATTTATTCATTTCCCTATTTCTCGTTTCCATATATTCATCAAATCCTTATTTTCTAATTTTAGAAAATATATGTTATTAACTTTGGAAAACGTTTCCATTTCTGATTCATGCATCACTATATTCTCACATATATCAGTCTCTAACTGTAAACTAGTAAGAGAACAACCCCCTACGTATTAACCCCGAAGGCCGAAACCGACATCAGATCGATACCCAGAAAGTCATTCAACTCAACTACTTTCTAGTCAGTTTCTAATTTCAGTAATTCCATTTAAATTCCTAATTCAAACCCCAAATTCCTTTATAATATTTTATTAGCAAAATATCTACTTTAAATTAATATCGTTTTGCACCCGTGTGCGAAGCACGGGTCTTGTAATGACCCGCATTTTCAACGATATAATAATTAATTAATTTAATTATTTAAATAGAGTTTGGAGGATTTAATGGTCGTTGAATAAAATAATAAGGAATATTTGATTAAAATAATAATTAAATAATATATTTAATTCAGAAATAATCAGAATTAGTTGAATTCACAATATTGTGTGAACTGGACAATTCAAAGTACATAATTCAGTTTAGAGTTGAATTATAATAACAAATATATTATTTGAATGAAGATTTGAACGTATAATTATATTATCATTATAATCGAGCTCGAAATGGCGCTGTAGTTCGTAAATTGGCGATTCGAACTTCAACTGAATGTACATGGTTCGTTTTGAATCGGATTTCTGTGAAACAAGAAACGTACGGAGCTGGTAGAGTATATCTTTCTAGTGGAAGAGAAAAATTGGGATTTCATCGTGTAGATTTTGATTTATGTCCAAATCAAATATTCATAAAAACAGCGGTATATTCGTTCGTGGCCATAACGGTTATTTAAAAATATTTGAATATCGGGTTTGAATTTAGACAAGGTTCTTTTGAGACATAACGACAATTTAATTTTTAGAATTTTATGGTAATTTTTAATTAAAATAAGCAACTTTTTATTTAAAGTATTTTGCACCTTGTAATCAACATATTGGGGTTTCACAATATGAGCCAATCTACCAGTATTATTATATTTTTGAGATCGTGGCACCAAGCTCGATACAACGGTATTATTACTTCTGTCTAGAGCAGGTCATTTGTGGATGGAGTTGCATATATATACAGTATCCTAAATTTTAAAACATAAGCAAACAAATAAATACAAGTGATCAAACAATGTCCACGACCCATTTTCTTCAACCGCCCCTTCTCCTTATATCTCAACGAGTGGAACCAAAATCCTCAACACAACCATTCATGGCCTTCAAATCATCCACGTAACCACTAAAAATAAGGATTTTCTACCTCCCTTGAGACCTGAGGGTATTCTTCATCTTCTGTTAAACGACATAGAGAGGCCGCCACCATTTTTCTTTGAAAATCCAAAACCGTGCATCTCAAAAATCAAAACAAATCAGAGAAAAATCCTAAAATCCAATGAAATGTAAATTCGAAATCCTGGACGTGTACTCCGCCTTCTGATGTGCTTCGTTTTAGGTTCGACATCGTTTGTTCCCGTTGGAAATAAAGCAGCGGGGTAGGATTTTGATGTGTGTGGTAAATCGAAGCACAAATGGTGGAAACGAGTGCTAGTTTTGGGTTGAGAGGTTCAAATGGAGTGCGTAGGAGGATTTTGGGGAAGTTCGAACTCAAAAACGTTCGGTGTCTGCACTGGAAGGTCTCACGACGCAACTGAAGGGATGGAGCCGAGTTTGGGAATAATGGTATGGAAGGGAAGAGATTTGAGCAAGCAGTTCGATGGTGGTATTCTTGGGTTGAACGATGGTGTATTGGAGGAGGAAAGGGGGTTGGAATTCTCGAAAATGGCAACGGTGAAAAAGCCTGGAGCGTGTTCATTTGGTAGAGAAGGACCTTGGTTATAACGGGTCTGTTTGGTTAGTGGGCCGAGTGATAAAATGGTAAGGCCCAAAAAGGAGGAAATTAATTAAGTTTTTAGTTTAAATATTGGTGTTAACTTGTAAAATTAATATCTTGATCATACTGGATCAGAATTTCGAACCGTAAGTTGCGTTGGGATTGTATGGACGGGAGCAACACAATGGAACTGACGGGGAGCGAATCGAAGTTTGTTACAATTTATTGCAAAATAAATTGTCCGTCTGAATCAAGCGATGGTTATCGTTATTAACGATGATCGTCCAATGTGAGTAAATCTCACTAACTCTGAACAGTTTATATTTTCATGTTGTATTTTTAAAACTGTTAAAAATTGTCTGATTGACTGTGTGTTGAATGTTTGATTGAACTGCTAAACAGTTAGTGGAAATTATACATATATATATAAACCGTTAAATATATATATATATATATATATATATATATTGATTCTGTTAACAGAATATTTCATATCGAACTGAAAGTGATGTTGATTGTATTGTGTAACATTTGTGGATGCAGGGAGACAGGTCGGAGGATCCAACTGGATTCCTCAACATTTATTTTACTGTTATTCATATATCGTGATATATGATGTGATATATAATCTGTTGTTGATTGTGTGTGTTTGAGTGATTTCGATCATTGTGATATGGTATGTTAAGTACCATAAGAATACCAGAATCATAAAAAAGGGATTTTCAAAGTATAATTCGAAAATAATTTATTTATATAAAATCAATGGATTTTATATATAAAAGGAAAAAGGATTTTTATAAAAGGAAATAAATTATAAAATCAAAAGAGTTAAAAAGAATATATTTGTAAAACAAATACAAAGGAAGATATTTGTCAAACAATAGAAAGGAGAAACATTTGTAGAACATTTACAAATAGAATAGAAAAGGAGAATATCTGTAAATCATTTACAAATAAAATTAAAAAGGGAATATTTATTTAGAATAAATAAATAGGGTTATTAAAGGAAATAATTAGAATGAATAAATAAGGTATTATAAGAGCAATTTATTTAGTAAATAAATAGAGTAAAGGATTATTTATTTAGAAAATAAATAGAATAAAGGAGTATTTATTTAGAAAATAAATATAATAAAGGATTATTTATTGGGAAAATAAATAGAGGAGTTAATCGAATCAAGTTAATCGAAAGGAGTTAATCGAATAGAGTTAATCAAATGGAGTTAAACAGAAATTAGAAACCGACTAGAGATTAATAAGTTGAATGGTTTCCTAAGTATCGATCTGATGTTGGTTTCGGCCTTCGGGGTTTATACTTAGGAAGTTGTTCTCTTGTTAGTTTATAGTTAGAGTCTGATAGATGTGGAAGAATAGTGATACGTAATTAAGCCATGGAAATGTTTTCCAGTGTTAATAACGTATATTTTCTAAACATAGAAAATAAGGATATATATATATATATGTTTGATGATTGGATCGATAATTCCATTTGGAAATAATATCGTTGGTTGCACACCTGTTTTTCTTTGATGGTTAAATCACAGACTATCGAAGTTTTGACCATTTTAACGTTCTTAGTATGGAGAGACCGGTTGGATTATTATCCAAAGAACCACTCTGTATTGGCATAAGCATTGCGAATCATATATGCCAAAGAAAATTGAAGACGGAGTAAAATGCAAGGGATGTTGTATAAAATCTTAGATAACAGTGCCTAAGATGGATATACTGAATAGTGCCTTCGGTTTGTCCAGTCCCAGGACAACTTGTATGGACGAAGGTCTGACAGAGTATATCTGGTAGATCACGTAAGTTGATCGTTTCAAACGTATTTACGTTGATGGCGGAGGAATTCGTTTCTCTTAGCTTTATGCCCGTGATATTTTTGGATAAGTCAATTTGTGATTTGGCGGGTATGACGATGTAGCATTCTAAGTGAATGAAGATATGATATGTAAAAAGATAAGCGTAGCTTCTAGCCTCACATCCGGTAAATGACAAAAATCAGGCAGGCAGCATGGCTATGTAGCTCGCACCTATTAGGGTGTATAATCACCTGATCTAGAGTTTCATTTACTTCTAAAAATCTATTGTTGATGCTGTCCCATTTGGGAAACGGTTGCTGATCCCAACCGTTGGTGATATACATTCGGTACACTCAAGTGAAATGAGTGGTTGGTCATGTGTGGTCGGGTTGCAAGATGTTCTTGTTGAACCCAGTGTATTCCTCTCTAGAGGTACACTAGCGAAAGGTGGTTCCATACCTTGTCATAGTTGGAAATCCATTACCCAATACGTGCTTGCGGTTTTGATTGTATACTATATATGTAGAACGTGAGATGGAAGCGTTTCTGCTAGATGATTATTATATTGTGATTGATAGACATTATTATAATATCAAAAGGTTTTTGATATAAAGAAAATTTGGATTCTCATAATGGAAAAGCCCGTTCCGTTATACGGCATGGTCTTATGAGATATCGTTTACTTGTTCGAACTGTTTTAAACTGTTTTACTCGTACCATTCCCATGACTGACCCGGAGTTTATCTTGTTTCGCATTTCCCTAAACTCTTGGGTGCCCAATTTTGTACGGGCAGTCAAGTAGTCGGGATTTACAGATATACTGGAAGAGCTTGGAGCAGGAGGCTTCATGATTATATAACTATAGTTATTTCCGCTGTGTTGTAAGTGTTGTACTCTGATAATGTTATTGTATACATATACTGATTTTATTTAAAGGATATGTTATCTAATATATGTTGTTCATTCCGCTGTGAGATTCGTGTTACTCTGATGTTGTGTTCTTCTTCTTCTTCTATTCTAAGTTTCTATCTTATCTATTCTCACCCTCTAATTTCTTTCATTAATCATCCAGTATTTTCGATCCTTGGATGTTCGATATGTGTTGTATATTGGATAACCAAGATCGCTAAATTTCCGGGTCGTTACAGTTGGTATCAGAGCTTAATTTAAGCGAATTACCTTGGCTCTGTGGCGTGACTCGATAGAGATAGGGTTAGTAATACCCTAGATTGAGTTTGAGTGTATACATATGAGCGCGTATTTGTTATTTGATATAAAAATTTGTTTTATATTGTGGAGATTCATTGGTTGAGTTGTTTGTGAATTCTTGTCGATCAGTTTGACCCACCGTATCGGTAGGAGTTTCTAAACACTTGAATACGATGAACCAACATGGTATGTTTTGAAAGAGGGTAAATGAAATAATTTTACCCAAGTATATATATTAGAAATATTAAAATATGTTGGTTGTCATTATAATCGGGTAAGATTATAAAATTAAACGGTTATGTAGATAACCAATCAGAATTCGTATAAGTGTTACGAATGGATTAAATCAGAAATTCAAGTCAGAATTGAAATTAAAAACGAGAATTTCAGATTAGTGTTTGAAATTAAATCCGGATTGAATATATGAGAATTTTGAGATCCTGGGAGATTTTAAATTGCTTACAACATTGTAAAAGGATGTTTTTGCAATAAATTTTAAAGTGGAAATGTTAGAAATGGTTTTGAAAAGTGATATAGTATTGAACTCACTTCAAAAGCTGGAAATAGATTCCGATGATGATCATGACATCATTGGTGTTCATTTTCGAGTTGTAAGTGACGGATTACTACCGAAAAGGTTTTATTTTTGAATTGTTTTGAGAGAAACAAGTTGTTTGAAATCCAAAAAGGAATATTTGGTTTTAGAAAAGCAAAGTTGTTTCAAACTCCCAGGAAAAGACTGTTGGATTAAAAACAAATTTAATTAAAAATTTGTGGAAATAAATTGGATATGAATTGAAACCAACTAACTAGAAATTTAATTGGAATACAGTATATCAAGTAGAATCAGATTTTTGATTTGTGAGATAGAAATCTGAAATGATATTGGATTGGTGAGTTAGAGTTTGGAATCAAGAATTGAACTTGATTTGAAATGGGATTTGGCTTGGTTAAAAATGAATGGTTGTGTTGGAGATAAAACTGATTTGGAGTTTGATTGAAATAATACTGGTATATGCTGAACTGACAGCAGATAAAAGGATATAATGAAATGCCCGACAAAAAGGTACAAGTTTATATTATATATGGGTTTGATATTTTGATGAGCCGGGTTGGCAAGCTGCTTGGCTGTTTGATTTTCTTTTGGGTTGGAAATGGCCCAAAGAGGCGAGTTGGAGTTTGACAAACTCCATTAAGAACATATTATTTTCCAAAAAAGGAAGAGTGCAAAATATACAGTAATTCGTAGAGCATACTTTGACAAACTCCATTAAGATGGATCCGTTTATAGAACGATTATCACCAAAGATCTTCCATGAGCATGGTGCTCAATTGGTATAACTATTATGTAATGATATTTTTGTCCAAGAGGAGTTTGTATTTGGTATTGTGATATGAGTCGTTGCTCTATACTTTGATTACCGATGTGTGTGTGTGTATATGTATATATAAAGTTTTTCCTGATTAGAAATAAAGTAACAAATTTTTATTTGCACTCTATGTCGTTCAAATATTAAACGTTTTGATCCTCAAAAAAGAAGGACCAATCAGAAGTATACATGTATAGATCACATTTCATATAATTTCCATGCTACGCATCCATGATGGATCTATGTCATTTGATTGTATTGATATATGTGACCATTGATGAGTTCAGTTACGATAAGTGTAATGAAGAGCGATTTGATCATTTGTCAACATACTTAATGGACGTGATTATTTCACATGCACCATATATTATAAATAGCAAATTTTTGAGCTCATAAAGTTAAACATATTTTTAAAATTATTTCATATGCGGCTCGAGGGGAAATTATTGGAAAATTTCAACATGTGGACCACATATATTAAATAAAATATGTTATGCTATTTTATTGTAAAGCCTAATTAAAATGATCAAATAAACTAATAAAATAAATAAGGCTTAAAAATGCAACTGTCATGGAAAGAATGCATAGAGACCGAACCGATTTTCAATTTGTCGAATAGCCAAATTGAAAATATCACACTATTATACGTACCTTAAATTACATAAGCTCTAATTATTCTCCTAATCTCTTCTATGGAATACGATTCAGATCTAGGTTTATGCCAATTTGGAAGATCATATGTAATTTTATCTTTTAGATTTTACTTTTCTCCTAATCAGTTGATGGAAGCAACAACCATTGATCCAAATCTAAAACTTGTGTTGGGTTTGAAAATCAAAACAATATCTTAACTAGGTTACTGTTCTCTTTGTAAACATATATGGATTCAGTTATGGGTTTTGCTAATTCATGTACTTTCTCTGATTTCTCCTCAACTAAATCAATATAGGTCATCTATTCAAATATTAGGTTTCATGATTTATCAATCATAAATTATATATAAATTCCTAACAAGTGTTATCAGAGCCACCCATTATTGAACTAGCTGGGAAAATTATAGTTTTTTTTTGTGAAGATTTGGATTTGATTTAATATATTTTTTATTACTAAACATTAGTAGGTTGACATATGTAACTCTTTTGGTTTAGAAAAATAGATCTAAATGATCTAAATTTTGAAATCATTAATTTTTGTGCAAAATAATCCGAATCACTCTAACTTTGAAAAACAACATTTGTAAGTCATAACCTATTAAGTTATTATTATATATTATTCTGAATTAGTTATGAATTTCAATGCGAATGAACATTTTGGATATGTTATGTATACTTGTTTTCCTTTATTGTTTATTGACGGTATATAACGGTTTGAATAACTTAGAACTATTTATGTAAGGAAATACAAATTTGGTTCCTTGATTCAAGTAATATGAATAGATAGTTTATAATACATCTATATATAAGTTATTTGGGTTATTTCAAAAATATGAATCAAGTTTGCTCCTTTGAGATGTTTATACATACGTGGATCTGAGATTAAATGATATCATTCATTTGATTTATATATTTGTAACTAAATTAATTTATTGTGATATTGGTTTACTTTTTAGACCACATAAAAACAATTACTTTTTTATATATTATAAATGCATTAATTTTGGTTGTTATGGTAATATCATGAATGCATTAAATGTTTCGGTTATGGAAATTAAATGATTTAGCATGTTACTATTAGGAATAAGAAAACACATTTTTTATTTAATGCATTTATGTTTGATAAATATAAATGTTTTATATGTATGACGTATGTGGAAGATATGTTGCACTTTCATGTTTCGATCAGCATAAAATAAAAAGAGCAACAGTTTACATGTTTATCCAGACTGCATCATTTCTGACTTAGTTAAGCATTCAAATAATAAATCAAGGGTGCTGCTATTCACACCCCCAATTTACACTTTTGGCCACCAAAACTAAAAGCATCCCAATTATTCCAATTTTCCTCTGTTGATCAATTTTAATGACCCTCCTGAGCAGCCCATCAAGGCTCACAATACTACAGGCTCTTGCTTTGGGTGCTCGAAGTGGGCCAGTCAACGAGGCCCGATATTTGAATTTATTTCTCTCGTTTGATGTGGTCCAGATGAAGCCCGTTGTAATCAAGCAAGATCAGTCGCGTTGCATTCAACTGCATGCCGAAAAGCTCTCCAACAGAATAGCTCATCCTGGGTCCTACCCTTTCCAGATTATCCGAATCAGACGGACCGGATGCCATCTCATGTTGGTGAACCTAGGAGTACTGGTTCTTTAGAAGGGGATGACCTATTCAAACCTAGCTATTCTTTTGGATCTCGTGACATGTATAGAAGCCGACTCAAGTATTGTATCATCTATAAATACCTCTTCAAAATTCAGTAAGGGGGACTTTTGGTAATGGAAAAAATCTTAACTTTTAATAACCTTTATTGATCTCTTATTGTACGGCCACTGTAACTACTTTGAATGATAGTTGAAATACTATATAAGAGATTATAAAGTGGACATAGGCTCCTTAACGCCGAACCACTATAAATTGATGTGTGATTTCCTCTGCTTTTTACTCTTTTATAGTTATTAATCTTCCTTTTTTCTCTACACAACCCTCTCTCTTGGTGTTGTGCCAATTTTTGGTGACAACATTTTGGTGCTTTCACTGAGAATTGAAATTCTTAGACTAGTCCAGATTTTTGCTCTACTTTCGGATCATCAAGTCCGAGATGAAAATCTTACTTTCGTTTCTGCATTAACTAAGCTATGGTTAGAAAATCAGCCTGTAATGTTTGAAAACAACCGCAGGTAGGAGCCTCTGCGGAAGCGGCCAGTGGATCGGTCGCACCTGAAACTGTTCTGGATCAACCTACATCACCCTCCCCCCTCACGATAGATCCAGCTCCTTCCTCGGCCTTCGCCACTCGAGACAAATTTATGGCCATGTTAAACCAACTCCAGGAAACTATGGATGCCTTAAAAGCCCATGCTCAAGAGAATGCCACAATGCAAGAAGATATGACCTGCTTGACAAGACAATGGGAAGAGTTTAGAAACCAAACTCATGAGGTTCGGGATCATCAACTCTCCCCTCCTCAGCTAGATCGGTGTTGGAGAGCTCCTCATCATCGGGAGAAAGAATAGGCCCACGCAATTCTCAACGGCCGCTAGAAAGAACTGAGAACATTCAGCAACTGCGTCTCGAGGGATGTCAAGGCCAGCCAAGAGCAGGCGAACAGACCCAGATCAACCAAGCCGAGGCGGGAACTATTGATCCTATAGCTTCACCAAACCGGGAAGCCTCTCCTCCTACTCGTCAGAATATTGCTCAGGGAGATCAAGCCCCTGTTATTCCCCCTCTGAATCTTGTGATCGACCGAGACACCCGAGGAGAAAGAAGGAATACCCCGACGGCATTATGCGCTGAAAGAGCCAGGAGAGACCGATTATTGAGGAAGTCGACCTAGACATGCTCATTCCACTAAATTTGGCCTCCATGGTATGGAAAATTATGAGCGACAATCGCGGATATAGGAATGAAGACTGGGGAGTCGACCGAAGCCATACACCCTTCACCGATGGCATCTTACAAGCGGAGTTCCCTAGGAGATTTAATATTCCCCAGATGAACAGTACGACGGTACCTCCGACCCACAACAGCATTTGACGGTATACTCCTGGCACATGGAAAGTAGCGGTGGCCCCTGATACTATCAAGTGCAAAGCCTTTCCCATCTTTTTGAGCGGGATAATACTCATGTGGTTCGTACGCCTACCCGCGAGGTTGATCCCAAGCATTAAAGATTTGAGTGAGAATTTTTTGACTCAATTCCGCCTCTATGCTACCAAATCGAAGCACGTCATGGCTCTTTCAGCAGTTAAGCAAGGAAGAGGCGAATCCCTGAGGAATTATCTTAATCGATTCAATCGAGTTGCTACCGAAGTTAGCAACTCCAACCATGAAACTGTTCTGATGGCCATGGTCGATGGTATCGATAAATGGATAGAGTTCAGAAAGTATTTGATTGGGAAGCCGCCGACAACGATTGAGGCTTTTTATGAAAAGGCCCACATCTGACTGAGGCAAGAGGATGCGCAGCTAGAAGAAGAGGATGGACCGAAAAACACCTTTACTCCTTTAAACCAAAACAATGTCACGGTCAAGAAATTTGGGGATAACTCAGGAAAAGTGGAGGTGAATGTTGGAAACCACGGCAAGAGAAATGGTGAAGGGTCAAAGGGGCCACTAGGAACTCGGGACAGAGAGGGAATATCAAAAAGCAACCCCGGTTCCAAGTATTCGAAACTTACACAATTTTAAATCATGCATTGGAGAATATCTACCTCGACAACTACAACATGGTTCAGTATAAGAAACCGCCCCTACGGGAACTCACAAAGAAGGAGCAGGCGACTGGGAAATACTGCATGTTCCACGATATCCAAGGGCATACGACCAAAGAGTGTAGACATCTCAGGGACATCGTTGAGAAGCTAATATGGGAAGGAAAGCTTGATGAATACAAGAAAAATTCGAGAGATAGAGGGCACGGAACTTCAATGCTTAAACAAAATCAGTCTATATCTCGGGCTACCCCTCAGGAGAAAGGAAAAGGAATTGTCATCAATGCCATTGTTGGAGGACCGCATCTGGTAGGTCACAGCGTCAGAGCTATGGAACGTTATGTGAATTCTGCAAAACACCTCGACAATGAAGATACAAGTCCCCTTGAAGCTGGAAGTCCCGTCAAACAAAGAAAAACAATTGTCGATGGTATCATCTTCGGTGATTGGGAATCAGTCGACATAGAAGCTCTGACGGCCGACCCGATGGTGAAAACGACCATTATTGGACTAGCTACGGTCTAAAAGGCTTTGATCGACAACAGAAGCTCAGTAAATATTCTGTTCAAACAAGCCTACGACCAAATGAAGCTAGACCTAAAGGACCTGGAGCCCTTCACCGGACAGATACGTGGCATCAATGGAGCTTCCAGCAAACCGATCGGCCAAGTCAAGCTATCTGTGGAATTAGGAAATGGGGATCGTCGAAAAGCCCAAATTCTTCCATTTGTCATAATGAATATTCACTCGCAGTACAATGCATTTCTGGGATGTTCGGCCCTAGCTGTATTCAGGGCCTGCATCGCTCCCTGGTTTTTGCTTTTAAAATTCCCGACTGACAATGGAATTGGGACGGTACGAGGAGACCAAGTGACAGGTCGAGCCAGTTAATTAGCAGAATGGAAGGAACTATGGAGCAGTAGCAACAAAGAGTCTGAAGAATACTCTTCCCCTAAGGAGGGGAAAGAAGCATAGGAATTACTAAGAACACCCCGGTTAGGACCGTCCATTTGTGAAGTCGAAGACATCAACCCACGAGAGGACGAAGAGCCGGGGTGCAGAAAGGCAGCCCTGAATAAGGCTACCGTGGAAATTCTGATCGATGAAGATAATCCCACCAAGGTTTTGAAGATTGGGTCCCATCTTGATCCTTTTCGGACAAGGGAATTGACTAGGTTTCTCCGAGCAAACCTAGACCTGTTTTCCTGGACCTACGCTGACATGTGTGGGATTTCTTCTTCCATTATAACTCATTCCCTCAGCATTGACTTGGAGTATACACCAATAAAGCAAAAGAGGCGAATGCTTGTCCCAGAAAGGTCGGCGGCATTGAAAGAGGAAGTTGGGAGACTGCAAGCTAATGGATTATCCAGGATTCGACCTATCCTGACTGGATAGCGAACCCGGTACCTGTAAAGAAGGCTAATGGGAAATGGATGACATGCATTGATTTTTCTGACTTGAATAAAGCCTGCACCAAGGGCAGTTTCCCATTACCTAGGATTGATCAATTGGTCAACTCTACCGCAGGGCATGAACGACTTTCGTTTATGGATGCATACTCAGGATACAATCAGATCGCCATGCATGTTCCTGAACAAGAACAAACCAGCTTTATCACTGATCTCGGGCTATACTGTTACGTAGTGATGCCCTTCGGTCTGAAGAATGCAGGTGCAACCTATCAATGGTTAGTTAATCAGATGTTCCACGACCAGATAGGGAGGACGATGGAGGTATATATGGACGATATGTTAGTGAAGTTAAGACAATCATCTGAATACGTGAATGATCTATCAAGAATGTTTGGCATTCTTCGAAAGTATGGCATGAAATTGAATCCTTTAAAATGTTCTTTTGGAGTAGCTTCGGGCAAATTCCTGGGTTTTATTGTGAGTTCTCGAGGGATCGAAATTAGTCCTGACCAGATTTCGGCCCTCAAAGGAATTCAGGAACCTCAACGGATCAAGGATGTTCAAAGTTTAGCAGGTAAGGTAGCAACAATGGGTCGGTTTATTTCGAGGGCGACTGATAAATGCCTACCCTTCTTCGAGTTAATTAGAAGAGGGAAGTGGAACTTTGCTTGGACTCCCGACTGTGTCGAAGCTTTCCAGAATCTGCTCGATCATTTGGAGAAACCCCCTATCCTCTCTAAACCCATCGACCATGAAGACCTATTTGTATATTTAGCAGTCTCCGCATACGCGATCAGCTCGAACCTGATCCGTGAAGAAGAGTGAGTATAACGACCAATTTATTATGTAAGCAAAAAGTTGACGGGGGCCGAGCGCAATTATCCGAAGATCGGGAAACTCGCTTATAGCTTATTGATTGTGTCAACGAAGGTTCAACACTACTTTCAGGCCCATCCAATTAAGATATTAACTGACCAACCCCTTCGACAAGTCTTACAACAACCCCAGGCAAGTGGGAGATCATTCAAATGGAACACTGAACTAAGTCAATTTGACTTAACTTTTGTCCTATGAAAATCAATCCGGGGATAGAACTTAGCTGATTTCATAGTAGAATTTACTACCCCAGAAGAAGGAGAATAAGAAGATAATCCTAAGCCTGTGAAGGTCAGATTGGAACCAGTCGTTTGGAAACTATATATGGATGGAGCCCGAAACGACCGACATTCAGGGGCTTGCATAGTACTACTATCTCCCGAAGGACGGTCGGTCTATTATGCTTTAAGGTTAGAATTTCTAGAAATGAATAATGATTCTGAATACGAGGCCCTGATTTCCAAGCTCAAATTAGCAAGGGACTTAATGATTACGTCACTCAAGATTTTTTGTGATTCACAACTCGTGGTATGCCAGGTGAAAAAGGAATATCTTACTAAGGGGGATCGACTAACCTCTTAACTCAAACAAGTCGAAAAATTATTGTGAAGCATCAACCGGTATAGCATTTTCTACATCCCCGGAAGGGAGAATAAAAAAGAAGACAGATTGGCGAAGCTGGCCAGTTCAGACTACCTGGCCGACAGAATTGGTTCCCATAGAGACCCCGAGCATGCCAAGAATCGAACAGATGGAAGTCGACCGGGCCGATGTTGAACCTGAGAGGGAATCTTGCATGACTCCTATCAAAAATTTCCTCCTCCATGGCACGTTACCCGAAAGAAAGAATGAAAGGCGAGCTATAGTGCAACAGGCTTCTAGATACGTTATTCAACAAAACCATCTATATAGAAGAGGTTTATGTTCCCATGTTCCGATGTGTAGCCAACAACGATGTCAAAAGGATATTGAAGGAAGTGCATGAAGGAGACTACGAAGCCCACACAGGGGGACAAACCCTAGCTAGAAAAATATTACGATATGGATACTTTTGGTCGACTGTCAGCAAAGATGCAGCCAATTATTCCAAAAGATGTGACAAGTGCCAGAGATTTGCACAAATCCTATGAACTTCTACGACAGAGATCACCCAAATGGCTGGCCCCTGGCCATTCACGGTTTGGGGAATAGACATTACTAGGACCTTGACCATTTAGAAGAGGTGCCAGATATGTTATTGTGGCCGTAGATTATTTCACAAAATGGGCCAAAGCTAAGCAAATGACTACGATCATGACAAAGAAACTCATCAACTTCGTTGTTAGAAACATCATACGCCGATATGGGGTACCCTGGACCATTATCACAGATAATGGAACTTAGTTCGATAACCTGGAATTTAGGGATTTCTGTGAGAAATATCACATTGAGAAAAATATACCGCAGTGGCACATCCCTAGTCTAATGGTCAGGTTTAAACAATTAATAAAATCATCAAAACCATCTTAAAAAAGCGGTTGGAGCGAGCTAAAGGAAAATGGGTCGACGAACTACCTCTGGCCCTTTGGGCATATCGTACCACTCAGAAGACAACAACTGGCCACACTCCTTTTGCCCTATCTTACGAATCGGAAGCAGTTCTTCCGATAGAGCTCGAAGTGCCCTCTCATCGAATGACTTACTATGACCCGCTGTCTAACAAAGCGCTTCTCTAGACATCATTAGACATGATTGACGAAAAAAGAGAATAAGTGAATCTTCATGCTGAAGTCCATAGGCGAAGGATTGCTCGATACTATAACAAAAGGGTCCGGCCAAAAACTTTTGAAGTTGGTGACCTTGTTCTGAAATGGGTCTTTCCGGTTCCCATCCATATGGGTCCCAAATGGGAAGGGTCATACGTCATTCAACGAAAATTTGATAACGGAAGTTTCAGGTTGTCGACTGTTGATGGCGAACCCTTTCAAAGAGCATGGAATGTAGAGCATTTACAACTTTACCTTTCTTAAGAATTTTCTAAAATATCTTTTTTAGTTCATTTGTTTTTTATATTTTAATAAGCAATCCTTCATTGATTGCAGTTGCATATGAATAAAAGTCTCCATTCCTGCTCTATTTTATTGTCATAAAAGCTAAGGACTGTGGCTTGACCAACTATTGCTCATGCCCTGATGCTCTAATGGGCCGGCCCGAGACGAAGCAGGTCGACACAGTTGAAGGAATAAGGGCTCTACCATTGCGATGGTATCGATTCCAGACTTTGACTGATCGACCAATTTTTTGACTTCTACTTTGATTGACTCAAGGTAGGGTTGACGCTCAATCAAATATACTGACTGATTGTCGGGATTAAACTCTTAACCTCACGACTTGAGGATGAGTATAAACGACGGAAGAGCGTGAAAGATGCACCCCGACTAAAGACCGCTCGAACCTTAAAAAACTCTTCCTCTTATCGACTGAAAGATGAGTATAAAAGATTAAAAGCTCCCTTGCTCAGTGACATCCAACTCCTGATCATGATTGGATCTTCTCGAGCATGATTGGATGGCTCGCTATCCGAATAACTTACCCCGACACCGGGGGCAAGAGGGTCGATAAATAACACCGACTATGGTAGCGTTCGAGTAATCCTCGAAGGCTAAAATTAGACAAGGAATCCGTATCACATTTTTGCATATAAGTGACACAAGTATTTGCGAAACAGGTAGACTTTCATTTACAATACCGTGACATGATTAGAAAATATTACTGCACGGCAGTACAATTCAAGCATCGTCTCCAGAGACATAAAGTCTGATAATTACAAAAATGCGAGGGACACTTGCATGAGACTTCCAAAGGGCCCAAAGGAAAAAATACAATAGAAGAAATTTAAAAAGAAGGCGCCATCTCCCCATGTTCGGTCAACTCAGCCAACTCTTTCTTCTTGGCTATTTCCACCGCCTCCTCAGTTCTCAGCATGTGTCGTGATCCCCCAAGCGTGCTTCCAAAAGAATGGGGGGTTGGTGCTAAGGATTGTAGGTCGGTGGAATCTACGAAGGGAGGAACTTTGAGCGAAGAAAGGATGGTTGGGAAGATAGCTCGAATAGGCTGGATATGCATGGGGTCTTCAAGTAGTTCCAGTTTCATGGATGAAATGTCCATCTCCCATTGAGATTTGACCTCTGCCATGGATGGACAATCACTTTTCTTCAATTCTGAGACTATCTTGGCATCATCATCCTTTGACGATCCTATAACGATTCTCTCTTCCCTCAATCCCTCGACTGTATTCACAACACCACTTCTCTCTCAGGCGATGGCATCTGCCTCTACACTCTTGTTCACCAGAGAGGTACCTGCTACAGAACACACAAATCAAGGTGGGGGAAAGTAAACTCAGAATCAACGTATAGGCTTACATCCAACATCAGGTTCAATTGGTAGTTCTTTCACAACTCTGACTGGTTTGGGTGGAGGAATGGATGATGAGCCCTTTTCAATATTTGCAGCAACTAAAGAAATGGACGCCTTCGTCCGACTGCTACCAACTTCTGTCTCGAGGATCGACTTCTACTTCACCATGCGGCGTTCTGCCTCTGTCGCAATATCTTCCTGTCTCCTCCTCTCAGCCAACACTACTCGCTCCTTTTCGTTCAAAACTCGGGTCATTAAAAGCTCTTCGTCCACTGGTTGCCCTCGCATTGCATTCCTCTCCTCCCTTAAGATTATTCCCCATAAATCGGCTAAAATCATGGAATACTTCAGCATCCAGGATAGATCCCTACGTCGAAGAAACTTGGCAAAAAACGCAAGAACCTGACTAGCGTGTCCCTTTTTCAACTTGACCTTTTCTTGGGCGTGTATAGCCTTGATGGCCTGGATGTTGATGTCATGCTGAAGCTTTAAGTTGTTAGCCGACTCAATTGTCGTAGCAGCATTTTGTTCGGCCAAACCTTTGGCCAATTCAGATGAGTGAAGGGCGGCCTTAAGATTCTGTATCTCCAAATCCAATCGAGCATTGTCGTCTCTCAAAGATTCGACTTCGTCCCTCATGGAATCAAACACCCGACTTCTCTGTTGGACTTGGGCACCCAGATCCTCCACTGTTTTTTCATGCCTCTCCTTATCAATCGTCGCCTGCAGTTCTTGATCTTTAATTTTCTTTTCAAAAAACCCGAAGGCCTTTTTGTCGCTCGTTATATCCCTTTTCAATCTGACGATCTCTGTCATTTTCTCCTTCAACACTCCACTCACCTGCCCGACATACTCGCGCATTGCATTATGTTGAGAAAGAGTATGGCCGAGATTGTTCCGAATACGATGGCGAAAACTGCGCGATAATGGTTGTAGCTCGGGGCAGGTTCAATCCCTGCAAAGATGACGTCGGGAAAATCTCGTTCCAACTCTCCGATTCGATCGATGGAAGAAGGCTCGATTGAAGATCTGGGGCGACTCAGCGTAGCCCAGGAATGTTTGGTTCTCTCTCCTTCCTCGGGGTCTTTTTATAAAAACGGGAAGAAAGCCGAAGCTTGGAGGACTCATTCCCTTTTTTCTTTTTGGGCATGATCCCCAGTTCTTCCTTGTCTTCCAATGTTCGATCATGTTTTCTCAAGCCTTTCTCCTTTTGCTTTCCCTGATCTCAAGCCAACTCTTTTCTTTTCTCTGTCTCCCTCTCATTTTCTTCCTACTTGTTGTCTTCTTTTTTCTCCTTCCCTTTCTTTCCTTTTTTCCTTTCTCCTTCTCTTTGTCTTTCTCCACATCTTCGACTTTTTTCTCCTTCTTCCTCCTACTGCTATCGTCTCCCTCATCATTTCCTCTCCAAGCACATTGCAAGATGGGCTCGTCTGGCCTGATATCTGCGGAAGGGAGACGAAAAGATTACCATAAATTCTTCATCGATGTCCCCTGAAAAAAGAAGATAGACCATGATTAAGACGATCAACATTTAATTTACACGTGAGAAGCATGGTATTGTGACGCATAATGTAAATGTTATGTGACAAGTCATTTAAATGAACTTTATATCGAGGATGGAATCATACCTTCGATACCTCTCTGTTTGACTAACATCCCTTCAGATTGATTGGAAAAAAATTGGTTTGGATCTAAACTATGTGGTGAAAGAATGATATCAGGCATCTGCAGTGATTCTAGCCCTGGAAGGGGTGATACAACATGTTCTTCTTGCGAACTGTGAGCCGCAGGGGAACCCTTCTCGACCTCAGGATCCCTCAAACGAGTTTCAGTAGGGTCCTCTTGGGTTGGCTCCTCTTGTGCTTTCTTTGGAGATTTCTTGGTGGGAACCTTCTCCCTCTTTCGGTGCTCGACCTTTCTGCGCTCGGCTTCTAGACGTTCAACCTCTTGAACCCATATTTTGAAAGTAGGCTTCTTTGGACCGAGTTTCTTTTTCTCCCCAGTTGGAGGATGAACAGAGGATTCCCCAACCAAGGGAGTTGTCTTGTTATCTTCCAGTTTCCTTTTTGTTGGGGGCATTTCGCCCAAATTTGAGGCGGTCGACCCGGTTCGTTCTTTGTGAGGCCTGATGGACCTATTCTCGCTAAGGAGAGCGTACTAGTGAAGATGTCAGTCGGACAAACAATTCCAAAACCTCCGCTGCTTGAGCTCAAAACTAATCATTCACCTGTATCTTTCGTCGAACAACTCCCCCTCAAGCCTTGCGGGATAATCTCCTATTAAAAAGAGAGAAATGAGAATAAATATATTCTTCGGTAAAAAAAAAAACTCTATCGCAAATGTACCAATCGACAAAAGGACTTACTACATTGGAGCCAATATCGAGCACACCCTGACTGTTCTTTAATCCAGAACTACTCATGCTTTGGATCGCCCGCTTTACTTGGAATTTCTTCAATAATCTTCCAACTTCGGGCAGACTCAAAATAGAGAAGAACATCTGTAAAGGGGATTTTGTGTTTATCCATCAGATTCTTTAGCCGTTTGCGAATTATTTCATATTCTAAGGCGTATAGAGGATTTCTCAGAATTTCAGCCCCCGGAAGCATATCAGGCGCTATCGAAACCGGTGCTATGCATTCAATTCGGTTGCCACTTCGGGAGGAGGCGATAAGTCTATTGGTTGGTTTTGGGAATTGTTGCTCGTGCTCGGCTCAGAATCAGTCAAAGACCGGGAAGAACTGTCGACTCCGATAGAGAAAAGCAACCCTTTGATCGATTCATGCTTAAGATTACCTCTTTTCTTGATCATGTCTGGTTAAAGAACTGTTGAGTTGAAATAAAAGAAGGAGATCAGATTTAGGAAGGGATTAACTCTATTTTATAGTGCAATTTTAATAGACAACAAACCACATAAGTTATAATTTAGGTAGCACAGAGGTCAATATCTTTTCACCACCCTCTCAAGCACTACCACATGTCCCAGGGTTCAATGGCCCTTAACACACGAAATGCTAAGAATGGGCAGGAAATCTCTATACATTCACAATATAATGAAATCAACAAGTTTGGTACCATCAAATTTCACTCAAATGATACCGGTATCGCCATAAACAACCGCATCGCCGTTGACTCCGACGATCCGGTGTTGATTAACCCAATCATGGATTGGATTCGACCCAAATTGCAACAAGAAAGCAAAGAAAAGAGATATTCTATGCGCAAAGGACATTTTAAGTATTTTGAAAAAAGGAAAGAATCAATTTCTACCTGAAAAAGATGATTTCAGGAGAAGGCGGTAATCATCCTTTTTCTTCTTCCTGAAAAGAAGTAAATCGGCTCTTGTAACAATGAAGGTAAACAAGAAAAAGGTGAAAGATTTTTCTTTTATAACCTAATGGAAAGACTATTCGCATTTGATTGAAATGACAGGACTCAACTAACGTGTAAAGAAATTGATGAGCAAAGCACCAGTCGATGAGACGGAAGACAATAAGGCATCATTATTATCTGAAAATCGTTTGCGTTCCCAAAGTAGTTGATAGGGTTCCTTGTGACTTACGAGGCTCAATAAATGAATGGATCAGGCCGATCCATGAAGTTCTTCGTGTGATATGAAAAGACTTGTTCATGACATGTGAACACATTGTATGCTCTGTTTCCTAACACACCATACTTTGGGGGGCAAAGTGTTGATGGACTTTTTGGGCAACCTATCAAGGCTCAATAATACTGCAGGCTCTTACCTTGGCCGCTCGAAGTGGGGTAGTCGACGAGGCTCGATAGTAAATTTATTTCTCTCATCTGACGCGGCCCAGATGAAGCCCGATGTAACCAAGCAAGATCAGTCGTGTTGCATTCAGCTGCACGCCGAAAAGCCCTACAACAGAATAGTTTATCTCTAGTCCTACCCTTTCCAGATTATCCGAATTAGATGGATCGGATGCCATCTCATGTTGGTGAACCTAGAAATACCGGTTCTTTGGAAGGAGATGACCTATTCAAACCTAGCTATTATTTTGGATCTCGTGACATGTATATAAGCCGGCTCAAGTACTGAATCATCTATAAATACCTCTTCTAAATTCAGTAAGGGGGGCTTTTTGGCAGTGGAAAAAATCCTAACTTTTAATACTCTTCATTGATCTCTTATTGTACGACCATTGTAACTACTTTGTATGATAGTTGAAATACTATACTATATAAGAGATTATAGAGTGGACGTATGCTCTTTAATGCTGAACCACTATAAATTGGTGTGTGATTTCCTCTTCTTTTTACTCTTTTACAATTATTAGTCTTCATTTGTTCTCTACACAACCCTCTCTCTCGGTGTTGTGCCAATTTTTGGTGTCAACAGCCACCATCTAAGTTAATAACCTAAAAATGGAGAGGCCGCCGGTACCTTTCTCTACATGAATGGTTCCTTCCTCACATACATCATGCATTTATGTCTTTTGAGTCATTTGATCGAACATCTTGCATTATATTATCCAAACCATCATGTTTATCGTCCAATTTTTGATCAATCAAATACTCCAGCTATCAAACGTCAAAAAATAGTTAGTATCAATTTGTAAAAGAAGACACGTAAATTGTACGAATAAAAACTCCACAAGTAAAAACTTACATTGTCATTCTCTATTACAACGTCATCAAATTTAATGTCCTTCAAGCTTGAAATTTCCGACGGAGCGGAAAAAATATCCTAAATCGCATTGGTAACCCTAACGATTAAAAAAATCCCTAAAAACATGTTCTATAACATAATAGAAAACAATAAAAATATAGCAATTCAAGCCTCTTTTTCATCCCCCACCTCTATTAGGAATGCTACAAGAAAACCTACATTTAGTTGCAAACATTGGCAGCGTTGTAAATCAAGTGTAAGCAATGACTTCAGGGAAACAGAAAAATAGCGAGGTTGAATTTTTCTTTGTCCCGCTTAATTTTTTTGTGAAACTTGTTCTAGCACCGCTCATTTTTTTTTTAATTCTTTTTCTTTTCCACTTCACAGAACAACGCTCTCAAAAATCTAATCGCCTTCTCCCTAATTCACTTCCAAATAACTCTTCACTGGTCTACTCCTTATTTGAAGCACTGAATCGACATCAATCTACTAACATACCTAAAGCCCTAAATTGTAACACCCCGCCTCCGCTAGGGTCACTCGCAAAGGAATGCACTAGCTTTAGAGGGGCATTATTGGTAAACATGCACAGAAATATCACAAGACAGAACATATATAAATAGCGGAAGTAAAATCAAACTTTCATAACATGAATAAATAAGGTCTAAAGCCTTTTACATCAGAGTACATCAAAACCTGTCTTGCAATAGTAAAGAAGCATAAAGACTTTTTAATAAATTATTCCCCAAGTAAAACAGTAAAGTAGCCATAGCCAAGAGAAGTCCAAGCCATCCCTGATGACCTTCAAGCGGAAGAAGTCTGAACTAAACAGCATTGTTTCCTCCCTGAAACCTAGGGGGGGAAACGGAAGAAAAGAGGCGAAACAAAACGGGTCAGTCAAAAAGACTGAGTAAGTCCTATCTACTTCCAGTATAAAAACAGGTAAAGGTAACATGACATGCATAAACTGAAAGTAAACATAAGGATAACTACAAGATAGATAAACCAGGATAGCCGGTTGAACTACTGTGGCAAAGTAAACTAAGGTATCATGATAAACTACGGTGTTATGATAAGTCAAGGTATCACATCGTCAGATTTCTAACGAGTACATTATCCCAAGGTATCTACCCCGTCTAACATCCCACGGTATCTATTATGTATATTCTTCCTAGTTCTAACATGTATATTTGCTCTGCACCTCTCGTACTAGTACCCCTACCCGCGTCATGTGTTAACCATGAATGTCTCTTGCGCAAAGTCGTGTAATGGTCCATGTCGACCTAATATATCGCATATATAGGTTACTCAAATCATATGTTTCTTTCCATGTATATATAAGTTCAGTCCTTTGCCGTACCTCGTACGGGCTTCCGCATGTCGTATTATCCTTGAAATCGTTTGGACTGTCACCCTTGTTCTAGCTAGGCTCTTCCATATGAATCATCGTTTGAACTACTAGGACTTACGCCACCTAGCACCACTAGGGATTACGCTTACCTATTGCACGCTTTCGTATTTCGGTTTGGGTTAAACCACCTAGGCCACTAGGGATTACGCTAACCCTCAACCGCGCCCTTTTTCACACGCATTCATCGTGAACCGTTTTCCTATAACTGGATGCACATGTATCACATTGTGCCATCTGAGTCCTGTCACCGGCCAAAACAAGAAATACAGGACTCGGTCGGGAGCTTTAGATTTATCTGCCGATGCAGATACTAAGGTCTGCTTTTCTACACGTGGCTATGGTCCCACGAGACCCCTCCCTCAACTAGTGAAAGGCAACACAAGAGAAAATCTTGCATGAGAACTACACTCCGGCCAGCCCACATCCTACGGCCTACCTCACCCATAATTAGATAGCAAATCATGGTCTGTTGGGTGTTCCCTGCCTTTCCGTACGTACACGCTTGACTCAAGATGGTAGATGATCGACGAACTTGCTATCTCGGGCACCTTATGTATCCGCCGACTCACTGCTATCCACCCCAGTCTTTAGGTCGCTCGCATAGCAACCAAGGCATATTCTTGGTTCTTCTACCGCAGACCTCAACCTCTCGTGAGCCTAGTATAATGACCTGACAGCTCACAGAGGGATCCCAAGAATATCCTCACGTTCCCCGAAGCCGCTGCTTCGTTACCCAGTTCGTTGGAGCCTTTATCCAAATCAGATAGCCTGCTCCTACACGCATACTCTAACGTATCGGGTTACTGATCTATCTAAGAAATGGTCCAAATTTCCTTGACTAAGAATTATTACTTAGTTTCCCTTAACTAAGGTTTACCACTTAGCCTTATTTCCATAATCCTTGTTAACTATGGTTATCTACCTAATCCTCCGAATTAGGGTTTATCTAATGGGTTAAGTGTCACTTAAGTTCACAACTTAACCCGTCTACAAAGCATGTTGAAACTGGCTAAGTATCCAAGTCCAAGACTTAACCCTACAGACCATGTGTCAAGTTGGTTAAGTATATTAAACAATCCATGGCTTAACCTCGTCTAATTATCATTTTAGATTGGTTAAGTATATATTAATTTGACCCCATCAAATTACCGAGTCAAATCGGTCAAGCGTATTCGAAACGATTCGTGACTTAGCCTTATCATGTTTTCACGTTAGATTGGTTAAGTATAGGTTAACTTAACCTCATCAAATTAACGAGTTAGATTGGTTAAGTATAGGTTACTTAATCTCATCAAATCATCATGTTAAATTAGTTAAGTGTTTAACTTAACCCCATTAAATTACCAAGTTAAGTCGGTTAAGTATGGGTTACTTGACCTCATTGAATTATCAAGTTTAAATTGGTTAAGTGTTCAACTTAACCCTATCGAATTACCGTGTTTAGATTAGTTAAGTATAATCTTAACCCCATCCATTAACTGTATTATACGGTTAAGTGTCCTTAAGAAAATTTACTTAACCTTATCACGTTATCGTGTTGGATTGATTAAGTGTTGGTTAACTTAATCCCGTCCACTAGTCGTATAAAAATGGTCAAGTGTCATTAGGCAAATCAAGTTACTTAACCTACCCAAGCTTATCATGTTTTGTTAAGTATCATTAGCCTAATCAAATTACTTAACCCATTTGTCCATATCATATTTGGTTAAGCCTCATTAATCAAATTAACTTAACCCTATTATGTGGCATTAATTTAATTAATGCACCCTCAACCTCTCACATTAGACCTTGTTGTGGTTACTAGTTAAGCCGGGCGGGTCCGGGTAGATTTACACCACAACCTAGTCTAACCTCGGGTCTTAAGCGCGACATGACCAACTTCTCACATTGGGTCCTATTGTTTGCAACTACTAGTTAGGCCGGTCGGTTCCGGGTAGTTTTACGTTGCAAACTCAACCCAACCTCGAGTTGGCCATACTCATATTATCTAAGTTCATCATGTTTCCAAAACATGTTACAAGTTTTCGAGCATTTGGGTAGACCTAACTTAATAGGTAAATTCCCAAAGGGTAGACCTAACTTAATAGGTAAATTCCCAAGCTCATGTTTTTATGCATCCTTACATGTCATCTTCCATGTTATCTTTCAAGTCATATTTTCAAGTATAAACACATGTCATCTTCAAGTTAAGATTTTTCGACATGTTCATGTTTATCTAACTACCCAAAATCGTGTTTTCCCAACGCAAGCAAAGCGAGTCAACATAGTAAGGATACTATGTCACATATTGGTCTCAAAACATGCATGATGCCAAAAAGGGTTTGGCTTCCACATGCATAACATCATAAAGGGATTGGCCATAGACATGCATAGTGTCATAAGGTAATTTGGCCACAAACATGCATATTATCAAAAAGGGATTTGGCCATAAACATGCACAACTTAAAAAGAGGGGATTGGCCACGAGCATGCATAATCTCATAAAGGATTTGGCCACAAACTTGCATGTTAGCATAAGGGGTTTGGTTTCATAAACATGCATAAGCCCCAAAATCTTGCCTTAGCCAATGTTTCATAAGTAAAGTGGTTCCTAAAGGTTCATGCTAGCATTTCATGCATAAAGATCCAAACTTGCAAGTTAAACTAGGTTATGCATAGCATGAGAGGCATGATTAAGTCACTCACATGGCCTAAGATCATAAATATGAACACAAGAGGCATGGTAAGGTTCATATAGATTCGCATAATCATGTTTAGCCTCATTTTATCCCATGTCAACATTAAAAATACCGTTTTGATCCAAAAGTAGCTAGAACTTACATAGTTAGGCCTAGGGAAAGGAGCATGAATCATCTTAGCTAAGAAAGGTGCCTCCTTTGTAGAAGAATCATCATGGAACTCGCATAGGAATGTTGATTTGGCCTTGATTTGGTGTACCAAGCTTGCACCTTTTGATTTGAACTTGATTTGAGTGCATAGGCTCTAGGGATTGGAGGTGGAGGCCATGAGAGTAGCAATTTTGCCATAGTTTAGTTGCATGAATGAATAATGAGGGTTTAGGGGTAGGTTAGGGGCTTATTTATAGATTAGGCAAGTGTTTTAGGCCATAGGATTAAACCTAGATTCAATCCAAGCCACCAAAGTATGTCTTGGGGAAGAAGTCAAGTGTAGGAACCATCTAGGGCCTTTAGATTAAAGATGAACCATGAGAACCATCCAAATGCAAAATCTGCATTTGAGCGAATCGGCCCACGGGTTGACAGCCAAACACCCTGGATTAACCCCTAGTCGACCCAGCGGGCTCGGGTCGACCTCAAAAATGGGCCGGTTCGGTTATTCCCCTCTCCCAATTCGCTGTTTTGAACATTTTTGCATATTTATTTATTTAATTTTCAATTATATATATATATATATATCAATATATATATATATTTCTTTGCGCAACCCATTTCACTTAATTAAGTATACTTTAATTTGGGAATTTTTCGTGAAACTTCGCGAGGCCATATCTTGGTCATACGGACTCCGATTTTCGAAAACTCGGACTCTATTTCGCGTATTTTTCCGAGACGAACGCAATGGCATAGCCCGTTTCCCTTGATTCAGAATTTACAGTTTAATTCTGCCTCCATTTATGTTATAATAGGTTATTGAAAATACGGGTTGTTACATTCTCCCCACCTTTTAGGATTTCGTCCCCGAAATCTCCAAGTTAGGAAGAACATATCCTACCATCCATCATCCATCTACTCAAAACATCATCCATAAGCAACCATTGTCCTTAGATGATTTCTAATGCTGGATGAATATATGCAAAACGTGTGTGTACATGTTCCTTAGCTAATGCTAATGATCAGGCCTGAATAATCTTTCTGATGCAAAAATATGTATAGTGCCATGTATCCAACATGTATGCAAATAGTCCTAGTCATATAGATACTATATGCGTGCACAATCATTCATTCATATGCAACAACCGCATGATAATACACTTGATTTCATCCATAAACAAGTATAAATACTCGTGCATATTCAATATGAAATGTGACCGAGTCGAGCTAGTATCTAATGTGTATTCGCGCATCCACGAGCAACCACTTGCAACCATATCAATCATAACATGTTTCAAATACATGTTTACATCCATAGGGTTCTACCTAGGATTCCCTGAAACAGGGTCGAGAAGATAAACAAGACAAACTGCTTACGGGGTTTGTAACAGAAAATAGGACCGAGAGGATGTCCACAAAAGATAGCCTACAAGTAAGCTCTACCGAAAACAGGGATCAAGAATATACTCCCAAAAAGAGATATCATGCGCGTATCTAGTCTTTGACCATCAAAGTCGTCTTTCCTGGGCTTAATTCCCTCGTGCTTTGACCGTCTTTTAACTTCACGATTTCGCAGCTTCTTATTTCCTGTTTCCATAACATGAGCTAGAACTCATTTCTTTGTCGCCTCTCGTTCCACTTGCACTTATCCTTTTTCTAGAATACTTGGTGCAAACATGACTACGTACTCATGATCTCATGCAAGCTTTCCAAAATTCACTAGTGAATCTTGGATCTCGTTTATATACTATAAGGCATTCCATGTAGAAGAACTTTCTCTTGAAAGTAAACAGATGTCAATCAGGTTATCATGCGCACTTACTAGGGTGATCTCTATAACCCATGCATAAATGAAGTAAACCATCCGTCTTATTGGCGAACACCACTCGATCGGGCTTCAAATTTCCAATAAAGGCATCAAGGGATTCTAAGTAATTAATCATGACCGAACCCAAAAAGGTTACACGAGACTTCGAGGGTATTACCAAGGCTAGTCAAAGAGTCTAACTACCCTCCTATCAAAACCGAGAGTGGCACCCCTTACTGGATAACCACTTCATCCATAACCGAGGCATGTTATTCTCAAATCCAAAACAAGTCATGAATAAATGGACCGGTTCTCCACAGGACTTGAGACAAAAATGGGATTCTCTATTACGCTAGTACTTAAGGTGCAGAGACTCAACTATCGAAGCAAACTTAAATGATGCGGGGATCAAAACAAAGTCTTGGCGGGATGATAGAAAAGAAGAGCTAAACTTTTAACAAGATCGTTACCCTCTTTCCGAGGTACCCTAGAAATGGGAGCATACTACTGCCCTCCCGATGATCTTGTCCTTGTCCCATGATACTTGACTATCCGCCCCGTTTCACCATGCCAAAGGTACTCCCTCGTCATGGGTTTCATTGTTCATCTTTCCCTCTCATTCTGGGTTGAGCCATACCAACAAGTTGCTCATCCTTAAACTTGTATCCTTTACCCTTGCTCTTTATTATCCTTTCTTGTAACACGGCAATGGGTCTCTCGAGAACCACCTCCATCGTACAGGAAACACCTACGTGGCTAGACAAAGATTAGTCACAGTGAGAACTACTGTGACCACGGATGGAGGAAAGAAAGGAAATGAGATTCAATCAAGGAATCAAAGAATGGTGCTAATGGCTTTTGGGGAATAGCCTTTTTAAAACAAACTTTTCTTGAAAAATGCTTCTTTATAAACGGTTTTCCAAATAGTTTTCAGAAGGTTTTAAAAGCTTTTGCCCAGTCTGGTAACCTTCTGCTCTGATACCAAATGTAACACCCCGCCTCCGCTAGGGTCACTCGCAAAGGAATGCACTAGCTTTAGAGGGGCATTATTGGTAAACATGCACAGAAATATCACAAGACAGAACATATATAAATAGCGGAAGTAAAATCAAACTTTCATAACATGAATAAATAAGGTCTAAAGCCTTTTACATCAGAGTACATCAAAACCTGTCTTGCAATAGTAAAGAAGCATAAAGACTTTTTAATAAATTATTCCCCAAGTAAAACAGTAAAGTAGCCATAGCCAAGAGAAGTCCAAGCCATCCCTGATGACCTTCAAGCGGAAGAAGTCTGAACTAAACAGCATTGTTTCCTCCCTAAAACCTAGGGGGGGAAACGGAAGAAAAGAGGCGAAACAAAACGGGTCAGTCAAAAAGACTGAGTAAGTCCTATCTACTTCCAGTATAAAAACAGGTAAAGGTAACATGACATGCATAAACTGAAAGTAAACATAAGGATAACTACAAGATAGATAAACCAGGATAGCCGGTTGAACTACTGTGGCAAAGTAAACTAAGGTATCATGATAAACTACGGTGTTATGATAAGTCAAGGTATCACATCGTCAGATTTCTAACGAGTACATTATCCCAAGGTATCTACCCCGTCTAACATCCCACGGTATCTATTATGTATATTCTTCCTAGTTCTAACATGTATATTTGCTCTGCACCTCTCGTACTAGTACCCCTACCCGCGTCATGTGTTAACCATGAATGTCTCTTGCGCAAAGTCGTGTAATGGTCCATGTCGACCTAATATATCGCATATATAGGTTACTCAAATCATATGTTTCTTTCCATGTATATATAAGTTCAGTCCTTTGCCGTACCTCGTACGGGCTTCCGCATGTCGTATTATCCTTGAAATCGTTTGGACTGTCACCCTTGTTCTAGCTAGGCTCTTCCATATGAATCATCGTTTGAACTACTAGGACTTACGCCACCTAGCACCACTAGGGATTACGCTTACCTATTGCACGCTTTCGTATTTCGGTTTGGGTTAAACCACCTAGGCCACTAGGGATTACGCTAACCCTCAACCGCGCCCTTTTTCACACGCATTCATCGTGAACCGTTTTCCTATAACTGGATGCACATGTATCACATTGTGCCATCCGAGTCCTGTCACCGGCCAAAACAAGAAATACAGGACTCGGTCGGGAGCTTTAGATTTATCTGCCGATGCAGATACTAAGGTCTGCTTTTCTACACGTGGCTATGGTCCCACGAGACCCCTCCCTCAACTAGTGAAAGGCAACACAAGAGAAAATCTTGCATGAGAACTACACTCCGGCCAGCCCACATCCTACGGCCTACCTCACCCATAATTAGATAGCAAATCATGGTCTGTTGGGTGTTCCCTGCCTTTCCGTACGTACACGCTTGACTCAAGATGGTAGATGATCGACGAACTTGCTATCTCGGGCACCTTATGTATCCGCCGACTCACTGCTATCCACCCCAGTCTTTAGGTCGCTCGCATAGCAACCAAGGCATATTCTTGGTTCTTCTACCGCAGACCTCAACCTCTCGTGAGCCTAGTATAATGACCTGACAGCTCACAGAGGGATCCCAAGAATATCCTCACGTTCCCCGAAGCCGCTGCTTCGTTACCCAGTTCGTTGGAGCCTTTATCCAAATCAGATAGCCTGCTCCTACACGCATACTCTAACGTATCGGGTTACTGATCTATCTAAGAAATGGTCCAAATTTCCTTGACTAAGAATTATTACTTAGTTTCCCTTAACTAAGGTTTACCACTTAGCCTTATTTCCATAATCCTTGTTAACTATGGTTATCTACCTAATCCTCCGAATTAGGGTTTATCTAATGGGTTAAGTGTCACTTAAGTTCACAACTTAACCCGTCTACAAAGCATGTTGAAACTGGCTAAGTATCCAAGTCCAAGACTTAACCCTACAGACCATGTGTCAAGTTGGTTAAGTATATTAAACAATCCATGGCTTAACCTCGTCTAATTATCATTTTAGATTGGTTAAGTATATATTAATTTGACCCCATCAAATTACCGAGTCAAATCGGTCAAGCGTATTCGAAACGATTCGTGACTTAGCCTTATCATGTTTTCACGTTAGATTGGTTAAGTATAGGTTAACTTAACCTCATCAAATTAACGAGTTAGATTGGTTAAGTATAGGTTACTTAATCTCATCAAATCATCATGTTAAATTAGTTAAGTGTTTAACTTAACCCCATTAAATTACCAAGTTAAGTCGGTTAAGTATGGGTTACTTGACCTCATTGAATTATCAAGTTTAAATTGGTTAAGTGTTCAACTTAACCCTATCGAATTACCGTGTTTAGATTAGTTAAGTATAATCTTAACCCCATCCATTAACTGTATTATACGGTTAAGTGTCCTTAAGAAAATTTACTTAACCTTATCACGTTATCGTGTTGGATTGATTAAGTGTTGGTTAACTTAATCCCGTCCACTAGTCGTATAAAAATGGTCAAGTGTCATTAGGCAAATCAAGTTACTTAACCTACCCAAGCTTATCATGTTTTGTTAAGTATCATTAGCCTAATCAAATTACTTAACCCATTTGTCCATATCATATTTGGTTAAGCCTCATTAATCAAATTAACTTAACCCTATTATGTGGCATTAATTTAATTAATGCACCCTCAACCTCTCACATTAGACCTTGTTGTGGTTACTAGTTAAGCCGGGCGGGTCCGGGTAGATTTACACCACAACCTAGTCTAACCTCGGGTCTTAAGCGCGACATGACCAACTTCTCACATTGGGTCCTATTGTTTGCAACTACTAGTTAGGCCGGTCGGTTCCGGGTAGTTTTACGTTGCAAACTCAACCCAACCTCGAGTTGGCCATACTCATATTATCTAAGTTCATCATGTTTCCAAAACATGTTACAAGTTTTCGAGCATTTGGGTAGACCTAACTTAATAGGTAAATTCCCAAAGGGTAGACCTAACTTAATAGGTAAATTCCCAAGCTCATGTTTTTATGCATCCTTACATGTCATCTTCCATGTTATCTTTCAAGTCATATTTTCAAGTATAAACACATGTCATCTTCAAGTTAAGATTTTTCGACATGTTCATGTTTATCTAACTACCCAAAATCGTGTTTTCCCAACGCAAGCAAAGCGAGTCAACATAGTAAGGATACTATGTCACATATTGGTCTCAAAACATGCATGATGCCAAAAAGGGTTTGGCTTCCACATGCATAACATCATAAAGGGATTGGCCATAGACATGCATAGTGTCATAAGGTAATTTGGCCACAAACATGCATATTATCAAAAAGGGATTTGGCCATAAACATGCACAACTTAAAAAGAGGGGATTGGCCACGAGCATGCATAATCTCATAAAGGATTTGGCCACAAACTTGCATGTTAGCATAAGGGGTTTGGTTTCATAAACATGCATAAGCCCCAAAATCTTGCCTTAGCCAATGTTTCATAAGTAAAGTGGTTCCTAAATGTTCATGCTAGCATTTCATGCATAAAGATCCAAACTTGCAAGTTAAACTAGGTTATGCATAGCATGAGAGGCATGATTAAGTCACTCACATGGCCTAAGATCATAAATATGAACACAAGAGGCATGGTAAGGTTCATATAGATTCGCATAATCATGTTTAGCCTCATTTTATCCCATGTCAACATTAAAAATACCGTTTTGATCCAAAAGTAGCTAGAACTTACATAGTTAGGCCTAGGGAAAGGAGCATGAATCATCTTAGCTAAGAAAGGTGCCTCCTTTGTAGAAGAATCATCATGGAACTCGCATAGGAATGTTGATTTGGCCTTGATTTGGTGTACCAAGCTTGCACCTTTTGATTTGAACTTGATTTGAGTGCATAGGCTCTAGGGATTGGAGGTGGAGGCCATGAGAGTAGCAATTTTGCCATAGTTTAGTTGCATGAATGAATAATGAGGGTTTAGGGGTAGGTTAGGGGCTTATTTATAGATTAGGCAAGTGTTTTAGGCCATAGGATTAAACCTAGATTCAATCCAAGCCACCAAAGTATGTCTTGGGGAAGAAGTCAAGTGTAGGAACCATCTAGGGCCTTTAGATTAAAGATGAACCATGAGAACCATCCAAATGCAAAATCTGCATTTGAGCGAATCGGCCCACGGGTTGACAGCCAAACACCCTGGATTAACCCCTAGTCGACCCAGCGGGCTCGGGTCGACCTCAAAAATGGGCCGGTTCGGTTATTCCCCTCTCCCAATTCGCTGTTTTGAACATTTTTGCATATTTATTTATTTAATTTTCAATTATATATATATATATATATATCAATATATATATATATATATTTCTTTGCGCAACCCATTTCACTTAATTAAGTATACTTTAATTTGGGAATTTTTCGTGAAACTTCGCGAGGCCATATCTTGGTCATACGGACTCCGATTTTCGAAAACTCGGACTCTATTTCGCGTATTTTTCCGAGACGAACGCAATGGCATAGCCCGTTTCCCTTGATTCAGAATTTACAGTTTAATTCTGCCTCCATTTATGTTATAATAGGTTATTGAAAATACGGGTTGTTACATAAATCATCCATCTCTCACAAACCCTAAATCAATATTTCTCCAGCATCGACTACCTTGTCAGTAGAAGGACTCAACCTAGGTACCAATTTCGGCTTTGTTTCTACTTCTTCTTCTTCTTCTTCTTCTTTTATTAGGTCAATTAATTGTAGCTTACATCGTTATTGTATTGGATCAATTCGACAAGTACAGGGAAAGTCACGCTGATTGATTTAGCTCAATTTAGTACAACCTGTATATGCTCAAGTCGATCGAATTGTTTATTTTCTTAAATGAGTATATCAGTTTCAAACAGTCAAATGGGATATTGAGTTCATGTTTACTATCAATAATTGTTTCGGATTGATGTCGAAAAAATGGTAACTTGGATTAGTTTTTGGATTACCTATATATGTTGATGTTCACTGAACATGAATGCAAAATCAGAAATCATATTACAATTAGAGTTGAGCCATTATATACATATTATACATTCAATTTTTTGAGGTTGCATTTTGAATTTCTTAATTAAAATATTTGAATATTTGCTTGCTTCCATTTTAGGAGCAGAATTCTGCTCTGGCTCAAAAGATGTCATCCATATCCAACTACCAATTTAACCCGCTATCATATCTTGTAATTTCAGTTTGTTTTAATAAATTATGGACATGCATATTTCTTGGAGTTATTCACAATATTATTTGAGTTTTAAAAGTATTTATGAAAATCAAATTATAATCATCTAATAATGAATCAATACAAAGTTGATTTTGTTGTAAAAAATGCCATGGTGCATTTGATAAGTTGCAAGAGAAAAAAGTAGTTTTATATTTCAATAAAATTCTAGGAGATCATTTTATATTTTCGAAAATTTTGGTTTGTCAATACTCAACAACGATAAGGCTGAAAGGTTCTTATTTTAATTTTAATTGTTTCTTTTGAAAAATAATAGCGGGGTTAGCACAATTTAAACATTTAGTATCACGAGTCTTGAAAATTGATTCGTCGTCCATATTTTCTCATGTATTGAAAACTAATAGGTTGTGCGTATCTTCATCTGCAGAATGAAAACAAAACTTGAATAATCAGGGAAGGTGGGGTTAATTAAGAAGAAAATAAGTATGTTGACTTAGTGTTTGGTTTTGTTTATTGAGTTTAAACTGCGTTGTATGAAATGGTAGTAGTAGAATTTTATTTTAAGTTCTTGCTAGTCCATTTTACTATAATTTAATGTAGTTTGCAGCATGCTTTCATTAATCAAGAGGTTGGTTATTGAACCGAAGTCAGATCTAGAAGCAATAACATAGAATATATATCAAAAAGCATGTGTATTGTTCCATTTTTTGCTTTCTAATATGTCTATTCTGAACAATATAGGCTTCATCCTTTCAGCTTCTTCTTAGGTCAGGGTAAAGGGAACGATTATATGGAACATGTAGATGATTTACATATTGTTAATTCCGTTGACAGTTGTTTTGGTAATAAACTGGTACCAGGTAGATTGGTTGATAATGGTTCATGTGGGTGGTATGACTACCGATATAGGGAGTTTCAATGCAACAGCTCATGGCTTTAATACCATGGGGAAGAACAACAGAAAAAGATAATTTGAGTGATGAATATAGCTTGAAGAATGAGGAGAAGATCATCCTCGTATGTAGAATATGCAGGGAGAAAGGGGATCATGTCCTGTATGGAGCGCCAAGGCATCGCATGCAAGATACTTTTTGGTCTTGTTGAGAGCGATTTTCAGGCTGTTGATGCACGTCTCAGTCATGGAGAGTGCGTCGGAGGTGATATTTCGGACATAGCAATTAAATTCAAAATTGAAATCGTATATGCAGATTATGGTTCAAGGATACATCCAAGACCTCAGGAAGGGTGTTAGTCGGATGAAAATTTATTACTATCACTTTTTTATTTTGTATCCTATTCATTCTTTATTTTGTTTCCATGTTCAGGTGGCCTTTAAACTGGAGATTTCAGTTAGCAAGTTGTTTGTATACGAGGATTAACTGATGGTATCTAGCTATAAAGTATGTTTCTTGATTTTGTCTGGCCCTCCTCAGCAAGCATCTGAACAAGCTAGAGTGAGGGTTATGGTTTTGCGTTGGTTGCCTCTCTTTATCCTCTTTTTCGGCTAAGTCATTTTCTCCATTTTACTATCTTTTGACATAGTTGTATCTAAGTCTGTATCCTGATTTTCATATGAACGGTTATTTGGATTGCTAAAGTCATATATTTTGTCTGCACATGTTGTGTGATCGCTTTCTGGTTGTCATCACTTTTATGTTGTAATTCTTCCTTAGAAATTGCTTCCTAACTGTTGATTTGCTATGTGGTAGCAGCCTGCGCTTCTAACTTTGAGCTATTTGCAAATTGTTTGGTAATTTCATTTTTTATTGTTTTTGGACAGTAATGTAGTTTGTAGCGGGACTAGTTTTAGTATTTGTTTTGGATTTTGACAATTAACATGTAATTTCAACCATTTGCACATTCATTTGGATTATTTAACTATGTAGGGACTCAAGTGTTGGGGCTGTTGTTTTTGCATGCACTTAAATCTTGACTTCAATAATTTATTAGCTATTAATGACCCGTTTAGGATTCTATGGTAAATAGATAATGATCATTACTGTAACAACCCGCATTCTACGCATCGGAGGATCGTAGAATATTTATTTCTTTCCCGTATGGAATCGTATGGTCATGTAACTTTGGGAAACATTTATTAGAGCCATTTTCCATGTTCATGATTTTTGTCGATTTTCAAATGACCGTTTTGCCCGTAGTTGATCTTGTTTTGGCCATAACTTTTGATTGGAAAGGAACTTTGACCTGAAACCATTTCCATTAGATTCGTTTGATGGTTTACCTTTCCGTAGAGTGGTCATAATAGCCAAACGGACTTACCGTTTGGGAGATATGGCTGAAATAAGGTTTGGAAGGTGAAAAACTGCTTAATCGGGCAAAATATGGTGATTAGTGAATAGGCCCATAACCCATTTCGGGATTAGGGTTATGGGGAGACTGAAATGAGTTAGAGAATCATTCTATTTCAGTTTTCTAGCCTCCACTTATCTCCAAGAAACCCTAAAAATGGCCTCCAACCTCTAAATCACCTCCAAATCATCTCCTAATCAAGGATTAAGCTTAGCAACATCAAATCAAGGAAGATCTACACCAAATCAACATTGGAGCTGCTGTTTAGCATTAGAATTAGAATCAAGTCAGAGATTTATTTCAGATCTTAGTTTATTTGTGGCTAAGGTGAGTGATTTGCATAGTTCCTCACTAATTATGGCTAATTAAGGGTAATTAGTGTTAATTAGCGAAATTAAACTTGATAAAATTCTGGAAAAATGTTCATAAATTCTTAAATGATGTTTTAGACCTCTGATATGAATTTGGGTTAATTTGGTTAAGTTTTTCTAATCCTATCATTAGTTTCACCTAAACGTGCTTAAGGGGAAATATGGGGTTTTGGGTATGTTTGATCCATTTTAACCTATCACATTGATGTTTTGATGTTTGTGGTTGATTATGCATGTTGCTATGACTATATGATATGCTTTGTGATTGATTTCAATAGTTAGAATGGTCGAAAACGTCGTCGAATGGCGTAAAAAACTTGCTGGAAAAGTTTCAGGAAATAGTGCAGGTTATCGGATCGGATCGGATATGGTGGCTCGGATCGGATAAGTGAACTGGGCAAGGGATTCGATCGGATCGGAACTTGACACTTGAGAAATCTGGCAAAAAGGAAGGCCATGCTAGCAATATTGGGATCAGATCGGATAAAGGAGGGGGATCGGAGCGGCTAAAGGAGGAGGATCTGATCGGAACAAATGAAGGGCGAGGGAGCTGATCGGAGCGGAAGCACGAACTGGATGGGAGATGGCACCCGACCCGAACCGACGCAATGCAGTGAACCCGAACCGAACCGTTACCAGAGGAAGACCATGAACCGATGCAACGCTGTGGACCCGACCCGAACCGATGGCTAGTAGCTAAACCCGACCCGACCCAGTATTGACCAATAACCCGAGATGCAAAGGTAGTCCAACATGGGAAGTTAGAGCTCAGGATCCAATTGGGAACCGATGAGTTCACTTCATGGTTGGGCTTTGCTGCGGGACGTGTGCTAAGGAGTTGTCGACGTTCATAACTTCGATTCACCACTGAAAATGGATGATGGGCTACTTATCAATGCAGTAGAGTCATTATGACTCGAGGGGAAAGGTGATGGTAGCAAGACTACGTTATCAGTGCAGTAGAGTCATTACGACTCGAGGGGCAAAGTGATGCGTAGTAAGACTATGAGCCAGCGCAGATGGGGTGAATAACTCCATGGGGCAAGTGGACATAGCGAAGGATTGGTAAGGCTATGAGCCAGCGCAGATGGGGTGAACAACTCCATGGGGCAAGTGGACATAGCGAAGGATTAGTGGCTACGTTATTAGTGCAGTGAAGCCATTTATGACTTCATGGGGCAAAGTGATCGTACCAAGGTATGTTGGGTGATCAAAGTGGTGAATATCGTATGCTTTACGCACTGAGTGAGAGATGTGAGGATGGTTGCTATGCTTGATTGTTCGCCATCACCATGACATGCACACCCCACCTATGTATCTTTACACCATTTGATATGGCACCTTAGAGTGTTGTACAGTATGTAGTGCTAACTCTTTGGTTGCAGGTCCAGGTTCAGGTATGTTTTAGACTACCTGTTATTGTTCTGTTTAGATGCTTATCGCTCATACCAGGCTTTATGTCTGACCCAGAGTTTTATGTCTCCTCTTATTACTCTGGGTGCTCACACGAGCAGCCTAGAGACAGGTTAGCTGGTGATGCGCGAGTAGCCGATTCGGAGGCGGGCAGGAGGCTTCCGCGTATGATATATAGATATTCTCCCTATGTCGGTTGTGGTCGCTACTTGGGCATTAGTAGTGTACCTCCTTTATCTTGCTTTTGTTTTGAGACAGTTTGAAAAGTTGTAATAATGTTTAACTTTGGATCATAAGCTGTACTTGGATTTTTCGCTGCTATGTTAGTTGTTTCAGCTTATGCACCGTCTCACCTGTTTTATGTCAAGTATGTTATTATTATATTTTATTCTATGTGTTGTGAGACATTCTACAGGTTCTTTGTTAGTTCATTTCCTTCTTTCCTTCTGACGACCCGTTCCGTGCTAACTGGACATGTGTTCAACGCACTTTTGGAATAAATGTCGGTTGGTGCGAGGCGGGCCGTCACAATTACTGGGGCAACTCAATTATGGATATTATATCAAGTTGCCCTATATTGAAAAAACTTCGCATTATCAATATGATGACTGTATCAATTGTGGAAGGCTCTCGTGGGAGCAGCTTTTGAGGTATGCTATGCTCCGAAAGAGTTATTTGGCTCTTTACGTTTCTCTTTTGGAATTAGAAGGGAGTCATTCAACAGTGGAAGCCAACAAAGAAATTGAAAAAATGGACTGGGAGCTTGATATTGAATTTATCACTCACTGGAGGTAATTTGCACTATTTTTTGCAGCGATGTTACTTTATTTTCATAAAGGGAATCAGTTACTTTGTATTAATAACGGTGGTTATTTCCCATGAAACATAGTTGTAGCCTTGTTTTAATTTTTAGGTACGGATACCATTTAAAATGCACTATACAATTTTTTTATAAAAAAATATAAGTGTTAAAGTGTAGGCACATTTTTCTAGTAAAAGAATTTTGTTGTTGTTATTTGAGACAACTCAGTACAAACATGGAAAGTGGTTTGTTTTCTAAAAGTGTTTTAATCAGGAAGCATATTTTGATATGTGAGAGTAAAAGGCCCCTTCTTTTTAAGCTGTGAGAAATAATCACAGCTGGACTAACTGTATATACACCCAGGGCTCCGTGATGATAGAGAAATCACCATTCTACTATTTAAGGAATTTGTTTGATCAGCACAGAGACATGAGGTTAGACATAAACAACATGAGCTATGAAGTGATTTTTCTTCTTCTTTTTATTTCTCTTCTATTTAATGTGTGTACTGGTTTATCTATGGCTACAAAATGCAACTAATTTTAGAACATTTTTATGTTTCTTGAATATGCGTTGACTTACATAATGATAAATGTTGAAATATATTGCTCATCTAGTAATTATATTAAAGTGTTAAGTGTTTTCTTTTCTTCTTACAATTTTGATCACGTTAAAAGGGACATAATATGATAAATAGTAAATATATTAAGGTATCTAAGGCCAGCACTGTCCTGCCATTGTGATAGACGTTGACCTCCATTGTGGCAACACAGACCTGCCTGTGTATTGTATTTATCCATTCTCTTATGTTCATAACTAGTGTTTTACAACGTTTTCTTTTTTTAACCCTTTAAGATACGTAACCAAAATTGTTATATATATATTGAAATTCGATGCATAGTAGATTATACTTGTAATTAAATTATCATAACTTATATGTGTAATTCTAATTGTTGACTTGTAACACCCCACACTTTTCTGCACCCAAATTTTGACAAAAATCAGAACTTCAACACGTCCAAGCACAGTGCATATATCTGGTACCTGCAATAAATGATCATGAGCATAATCAGAGTAAGACAAATAACTCATAGCGGAAACAAAATGGGGTAAACTTGTATTAACTCAAGTAACTACCTTTTTCAAGTAAGCCACTTTGCCAATACCGAGCATGAGAGAGTACGAGAACAGAAAACCAAACTTAAACATGTGTGAGAGCCTGGCCTTCTCTATGAGACCTGGGAGTTTGTAATAAGGAGGGAGGTCGGAACAACAAGTTCCGGTGACTAAGAAATGTACAACATAGACAATAACATAGATATATATTCCGTTTAGTTCAACCCAAGTTGTATGCCTGACAAGGTTAGTGATTCTAAACCAACCATATTAAAGCTTACGCACGACTCTACTACTCTTCCCAAAGTAGTATTCCCAGATTATATTACTGAGATAGGACGTTTTCACTTTTGTGAAGCCTTTACACCAGAGTTTAACTGGTTAATTCTATCGAGAGTGGGTCCCTAATTACGGGGTTTCTATCTGTATCCTCATTCACTTATTAACCCTCAATAATTTATTCAACGTTAACGTAAAACTAGAGGGCACTAGCTACGGGCCCTACTAGTTAAGGCTTCCGTCATTCACGCATATACCCTTGCCCCGCATAAGGTGAGAGGAGGCATTTTATTGTTCGTTATACCTTCTAACTGATCTTACTAGATAAACTTTTTAGTCACTTACTACTTCCCGTAGGATAGATGGCCATATCTTGCCCTTTTAATTTCCAAGTTTGGGTAGGCCAACACACACCTGCCATTTAAGACCCATATACTGAAAAACCTATTCCTAGGTGTAATGTTTAACCCTAGTCACTTAGCCTTTTAGGACCCTAGAAGCGGACTGTACGCAAAGGTTATTAGTTCGTCCCCCATTTGACTTTAACACATTTCCCCTTTTGGGATAAAGTAGACTACGTTATTAAGTCATTCCCGTTTAATTTCTTTCTATGGAAGTACTATACGTACACCATTTTTTGCGTCACGGTTTATATGGTTAATAATATCTTATATTTTTAACCTATTAAGTCCAAATATATTTTTAATTATAAGTTTTATTAATATAAATAAGGAAGGTTATATTCCCTTTTCTCTAGGATATTTAATTTCTTCCCTAATTTGGACTTAGTCTTTAAACGACAATCAATATCCATGTATCCCCTTTTTGATACCCATTTCTTTTTATTTCCTTTTTATTTCCCTTTTATGACTCTAACGATCATATTTTCCTAAGGCAACTATTTATCAGTCCTAAGTTATCTATTGTTGTACCTCACAATAAGTTGACTACCTGTGGATGATGGATATGTCGGTCGAATCCGGGAAAACTTCTACCACAAGTGAACTTAACCTCATGCCTTACTACTATTATATTTGTGCCCCTTACATTAAACTGACTTTGTGGTTGCTGGATTTGCTGGTTGGTTTCGGGCAGCTTACACCACAAGTTGAGTTTAACCTCGTATCTAAATGCGGTTGTAATTTAAAATTCCTAGTTTGGGTCCACAACAATTATCCTAATTTATTTTAGGAATTGTAACCATTTTCCAATTCATATATATTTTCTCCAAATCAATATTGGTTACAATGGTTATTTCTTTATTTTCGGTCTCATTTATAGCAGTTACTTACATTGATTTGCTACAAATGATCACCACAAATATATTAATTCAAAATGGATTATATTTACTAATAATTCCGTAATTAAACCTTATCCAAACAATCAACATTGGTCACAATTGTTAATTATTTATTTATGGCCTCCTTTACAGTAATCAATTACACCAATTGCTACAACGGTCACCATAGATATATTCATTAAGTATGGAATCTAATTTACATGTTTGATTCCATAAATGAATACCATTCAACATTTCAAACCTTCAAGCATTTAATACAATTCATATTTTACCGTTTTACACTGATTTGGATGGATAATATGTGTATATTTATTTCTATGCTTACATACAGTCAACATAGTTATCTTTTATTATTTTTATTTTCATTCTTAAATTTAAATTAATGATTTGGTCTAATCAATTAACCAAACATTTCCTTTTTATATTCAATCTTGCAAAAGGTTTCAAGTCTCACAAGGACTGTTAGCCGTCATCATTGTAAATCATGCCTATTTTGTGGAACTGACATATTTCCAAATCACAAGAAATATACGTAATGTATTTTTATTTTGGAGCAGTCGATGCAAATTACATACAAAAACATGTATTTATTTTTATATGTACATTTGACCACTTTACCCTTTTTAATTATTTTTGTCATACTTCTTGTGATTCTAAAATAATGCCTCTTTAATTAAAAATGAGGAAAACGACATAATTTACAATGATTAAGACAAAACCCAACAATATTGAACGTAAACAATGAATATTTCTATTTATTCTTACAATCACATAATACACAACTTCATCTTTTTACCAAATTCACATATTTCATATTCCAGCACTGAACTAAAGATCTGGAACATAATTACAACAAATTTATGTTTAATGAGACTGATTTCCAGATCCATAGTGTTATATAACATGTACAACATATTTCATGACATAATTGTAGGAACATGTAGGAAAAATATTGAAGAAACCTACAATTCATGTTATACATAACCACAACTTATCATTTACCAATTTTTTACCATATTCATAATCAGATCTGATGGTTGCCACAATTTACAATTATCTAAATAACCAAATCCGATAGGCATAAAACATAGATTGGATTCAAACGAAATAAATAATTCATTATATGTATATTAGTAAATTTCCCACTCACCTTATAGCTTCCAATTTCTCAGTTTTGAACCCTTTTGACTTCTAATCCCCAAATTCTTATAAATCTACAATTTATCTAGAAAGGGGAAAATTCTAGATCCGTAGAAATAGAAGAAAAAGGGAAGAGAGTGAAGAAATCTATCGTTAAACATCCTCTTCAATTGAATCTATTAATCTTACCAATTTGATATGAATTTGATTTGATATATGTATGAATACATTTTATTTAGAAATTACGTTAGAAGAGGAAAAAAATGGCAGAGCTCTGCTGCCTTCATAGATTTGAATGGAAAAAGAGTGAGGCTCTACCCCTTTATTATTGGGGGTGGAAACGACTTAGAACCGTCATATTAGTTTTAAATTGTATCCGTCCATCCGTTATAATAATATAATAAAACAAAACCCTCAATACCTAGCCGTTACTGGGCAGTTTGACGCCTAGTAGGTTGACTTGGAAGGTCGACCGCCGGTCGACCCCCATGTCGATCGCTTGGGCATCGAACTGCCCAGGTCGGCTGGGTTATATATTGTTGACACACTTTTTGGTCAAAGCTGTCACACATGGAATTCCTAAATAATAACACGCTCAAGCGGTGGAAACAACGTCAGAAGACATATAGTGATTTGGTTGAAATCGCAACATCAACATAAATAGGCCTGAAACTCCTATCAGACGAACTCTTTTGGGCCCCAAAACAACAATTACAGTCGCGCTGGAATACCCATAGCCCTCTGAATTAGCTCTTGGTAGAGCTTTGGTTTGTCTCAATCGAACTTATGGTTTGAGAGTTACGCCCGTTTCCGTAAACGCACGCAGAACTTGGATTCCGGGAATTGGTGACATTTCTGTTCGGGTCTCCCCCTTCGGTTCGTGGGCTCCTCCTTGGCCCACACCCTCGGCTTGTGAAGCGCCTTCCTTACCGCATATTGCAGCCTGGCTCGCCCCCTCACCCAGCTCGTGGAGGTCGTAGTAGTCACGACCCGCTCGTGGTGCACATGGTGATAACGGCCCTTTGACCATGAACAGCCCCCGGACCACGAACCGACCCCTGGACCTGCTGATACACGCATAGATCTTGACCTATTCTTAAGGCTACTTCTGCTCCTACTTTCCCGGATCGGGTGCCATGTGCCTCATCACGAACTGGTCCTCCAAGATGCTCTCCAACAGCTATAAATACACCACTACATGGAATTTTGAGAGGACTTTTGGCCATTCTTCTCCGCGGCTTCCACCTTAATGAAGTGCAAGGACTTTGCACCTTTCTACATTTTAATTCTCCTCTTGTAATCTCAATTAACACACGGATTGTGTGTCTATATGTAATTGATTCTTGTAATCTGTCAGTATAATAATAAGATTATAAAGTGGACATAGGCTACATCTACAGCCAAACCATTATAAAAACCTCGTGTGTTCCCTCTTATTTACTATTTTCTGCATTTTTGTGATCTGTGATCTGCATTTGGGTGTTAATGCCAATTTTTGGTCTAACATATATGGTAATTTATTAATTAAATATTTGGTTTATTTATTTTCCATCCATTTTCGTATTTGTCAATAAGTTTTTCATATGGGCTCCGTTCACGAAACTCCAAACATGAAAGTTGACCAGAATTCCGAGAACGAACGCAACGATTAAAGTTTCATGGTCAAATTCCATCATTTGCAGAAATTCTTTATTTTTGTAATTCTGATAATTAATTTATATTGCTAAAATTCCAGCTTGTTACATTCTTCCTTCCTCAAAAGGAATTTCATCCCGAAATTCTGATGCCTACAATCCTATGCTACACAACTAATTTGTATACATACACTTTGCAACAATGTGTATATGTGCATGGTGTACATAATGCAATTTCAACCAAAAGTATGCATGTAAGATGATTCTAATCGCATCATTTATATGCTATTATTAAACTTTTTGAAATATTTTTGAAAATATGATGCAGAACATTCTGAATATACTGGCAGTTCTATGCAAATGCAAATTTTTTGAAAATTCTTTTTCATCCATAACCCTCACATAACTATGAATACAAGTGTGAAGCAACCAATTTTGCATCCAACCCATACCATCCAAAATGTATGCAATCTAATTGTTTCCTATTTAATCTCTCGTAAACTGAAAAAAGGAAATTAAGACAAAGAAATTTAACATTCCATTCACTTTCAAATATTCCATTTCCCAACCTACATTGGAATTTTCACCTCGATTACCCAAAATACCCCAAAAATTTCCAACCGCAGACTGTAAAGGAGGCTTAAAACAAGCTCTAAAATGTAAAATGAGTTAATTAATAGCTCGTGCACCTCGTTGACAAGGTATGGAAACAACGTTTTCAAGGCTAAAACAGCCTTTTCTTTGTTACCGTTAACGTTTTTATCCCATCGTCAGTCCTATTGCACCGCTAAAATGCGCACGCAAAGCATCCAAACATTTTCCTAACGCTATCCGTGCGACCAAAAATAGAAATTTTTCATAAAAATAAATTTCCACTTGAAAACTTGTTATGTCCATTTTGAAAACTTCCTTTCGAAACCGTTTCATTTTCCCATAAAATAAGAAAATGATAGAAAAATGTTTTTTTTTCAAACAACGTTTTCCAAAGTTTGAAAAATGTATTTTGCGGAAATTTAAATGATTCAATTCACATGTTGACGAAAAAGGAAGTCAGTCATGCCAAAAACGCGAAAACTGAAATCACACAAAAAAAGAGCGAAATAAATTTTAGCTTTAACAAGGAACGGTGATTTATTTATTTATATACCCGTGATGAAAAGAACGCAAAACCGGTCATTTGCTAAAATTTATCCAACACAAAATTTTATTCTTTCCAGCTCTAGGACAACTGTTAGTTTAGATAATAAAAATAAGATTTCATTCAAACAGGATGAGTGAATGACATAAACATCTCCAAACATAAAAATATCATTAACCTAAGTTGTGCGATTGTAAAGGCCCGTAAATCCATGCCAATTTGAGCTGACTAATATCCTACACATTCAACTCAAAGTGCACGAAAATACAGATCTTTGATAGAAAGAAATAAGAGGATGAGAAAGATAAGATAGAACTAATAGAATATAAGAAGAAGAAGAACATCAGAATCTAAACAGTATCAGAGTAAACACGAATCTCACAGCGGAACGAATAAAATATATTATATAACCCTTTGAAATACAAATCTGAATTTGTGTATATACATACCATATCAGAATTTAACTCATATACATTACAGCGGAAATAATCTCTAAATAACTAGTGGTGAAACCTCTTGCTTCGAGCTCCTCAAGTGTATCTGTAAAAGCCTGAAACACTTGACTGCCCGTACAAATTTGGGCACCCAAGAGTTTAGGAAAACAAACAAAATAAACTCTGGGTCAGTCATGGGACTGGTGTGAGTAAATTCCAACCGTATTGTTTAACTTTGAAAATCCTTTTGAAATGAAAAGATAATAGTAAGACCAGCCCACACATAAACATGGACGATTTTTACCTTACTATAACCAAACCATTTTTGATATCAAAATCCGGTGATATTATAATAATGTCTAATCAAATAAATAATCAAATAGCAGAACACTTGCATCTCACGCTCCACATACATAGTATAAAATCAAAAACCGCAGGGCGCTTATTGGAGATTGGATTCCAACTATGACAAGGTATGGGACCACCTCCCGATCAGTGTACTCTAAAGGAGATACACTGGGGTTCAACAAGAACATCTTGCAACCCGGCCCACACATGACCGACCACTCATTTCTCTTGAGTGTATCGAATATATTGTCAACCACGGTTGTTGGTCATCCAACCGTAATCTGAAGATACAGAAATGAAAGAAGAACAAATATGAATTTTCTTTAGATCTGTGACAATACACCCTAATGGTAATGACTCACATAGCCATGCTGTTTGCCCAATTTCTGTCATTTCCCGGTTGTGAGGCTAGAGGCTACTTCCATCTTCAGAACATCTAATCACCATTCACTTTGAATGCCACATCGTCAAACCCGTCAATTCACTAATTGATTTCCAAAAATATCACGGGTATAAAAAGCTAAGAGGAACGAATTCCTCCGCCACCAGACGTAATACCTTTAAAAGACCAACCATACGTGATTTGTTAGGTATACTCTGTCAGACACTCGTCCATACAAGTTGTACTGGGACTGGACAAACAGAAAACACCATTCTGGAACAGAACGACCCTTGCATTTCACTCCGTCTTCAATTGTCTTCAGCATAATCTAATTCGCAGCGCTTATTCCCATACAGAATGGTTCTCGGATAATATATCCAACTGGTCTCTCCATATTGACAACGATGGTCAAAACACTTCGATAGTCGGTTATTTAACTATCGAAGTAAAAACAAAACATCCATTCAAATGTACCACTAAACATTACACAATCACTGGCCTTTTTATTTTACACTAAATTTGCAGTTCCCATATCTTCCCAGATATTTCCCCAAAACCCGTTTAACCCTTCACATTTCATGGAAAACATTTCTAGTTATTTTAACTCTTGTTTTCCCCTATTTCAAAATATATGTTATTAACGTTCGAAAACATTCCCCTTTTTCCCACATTTCTTATTTGACTTAAAACCAATGTCAAACGACATATTTTATCATTAATGTTGTTTTTTTTTATCAATTTCCAAACTTTGAATATTTCCATTTACTACGGGGAATACATTAAATCTCAATTATTCGTCTTTGTTCCCAACCCAACATAATACTCCTATATTTCTTTGGATAAACATCGTTACTTATTACTTTAGAATAAGTGGATTTCAAACTGAACTGTTTCCATCTCCTAGGGAATAGTGCTATAAAAATCACGCTTAAGCTTGGTCAACAACGTAAATCTATTGTTATAGTTTTAACTTGCAATACGCTGTAATATTCTCCCTTTTATACTAATGCAATACGCTGTAATATTCCCCCTTTTGCACTAATGCAATACGCTGTAATATTCCCCCTTTTATAGCTAATGCAATACACTGCCATATTCCCTTTTTTATAGCTAATGCAATACGCTGCCATATTCCCCTTTTTATAACTAATGCAATACGTTGTCATATTCCCCTTTTTATAACTAATTTGACGTCTCTGTCCGTTACAAACTAATATCATCCCTCGATAATAGTGGAGTCGTTCAAGTTGGGGTATTTTATTTACCTCTCAGACCTTGATCGACAACGTTATTACCTTAGAACAGATATAAGTCCGTAACTCTAAACTCCTTATTACTAATAATATCAATTAAACCGTATTTCTTGCTTTATTTTAAATATGGTTTTATGACACCATATCCTTATTTTGAAAACTCTGTTGTTTATAGTTGTTCACATTAGTCATTAACTCTTCGCTTCATCTTTCTTATACAAATCCATTTAAAATTTCTCTTATCAAACATCAATAATGTTCTTCGTCTTTTTACCATTTCCTTTTTATTCGAATTATTATACCCAATTCCAGTAAACATCTCTTCATAAACTCACTACCATGAAATTCATTAAATAGTGATTAACTTGATCATTTGCTGAAGTAAAACAGTTTACTTCATTATTAATGAACAATACTAATTATACTAGTTCAAATAATTTTTTAAACTTCATTAATTATAAAGATAATTAAATCTTATTAATTTATTTCTAAACTATTTTCATTAGATTAATTGAAGACCAATTAATCTAAAAATCAATTTCCAATAAACAGTTGATTTAATCAACTTCAATCCATCAGTTAATTTGTTAACTGATTTTAATTACTTCTCTTCATTTGATTAATATAATTAATTCAATAATATTCTTTAACCGATTGCCTTTAAAATAATTATCAAATATTTACTCACAGGATAATTACAGCTTTATAACTTATCAAATAATCGTTTATATTTACTTTATAAAAACAAACCATAAAATACCAGTTTATAATAGAACGTCTATTATAGTTTGAAACTTCGTTTAAATTGTAAAAATATAATTCTTTTAACTTCGTTGATTCGCCTACCGGCAAATCAACTTTTTAACAAAGAGATGGGTTTACGGTCGATGCTGCCACTTTCTTAATCGATATCGTTTATTTATTTAATCAAAATAACGTTGAGTTTCCATTCAACATCAATATCCATACAGGGTTCTTAATGCCATTTGGGTTCAAACAGTGCATATATAAATAATATAAAACAACTAGTACATATAAATATTGAGGAATCCGTTTGGATTCCTCCAACCGGTTTCCTGCATCCACATATGTTAGCCAACACAAATAATACTAATTCCATACTATGGAATATTATAATCGATGGAATCAGTATCCAACCAATGATGTGTACATATGCAACGATATATATATATATATATATTTCAACCAATTTAATTGTTATCTACCTAAACAACCATCATGCAACATTCAACCATTATTTAAAATATAATTATAATATTTTAAAATAAAACAGAGTTAGTGAATTTACTCACCTTGGCGCGTTAACCGTTAAATAACGATTTGCGTCAGTTGATTAAACCAGGCGTTTTATTCTACCTCACTTTCCAACGTGCTCTGAAGCGCTCCAATCTCTGTGTTACACAGTGGCATCTCCTTCCATTTACAAACTGGTAAATTCACTGTTCTATTCGCTGCTAATTCACGCGCGCACCGACAGCAAGCTTCCCTCATTTACACGGTTCTTCCCATCCATGCTATCGCCTTACGTTTTAAACTAGAACTAGCACCATTTCTACAACCCGCTTACCATGTCCTCACATTATTATGCACACGGTAAATCCTCTGCTTTCCAAATAAGAAAGAATGGGCACTTTCCATCGCATTAGTATGTTCCACACCTGTTGCTTCAGATCTTTAAACCGCTTACCACTTGCGTCATTTTCCTTTCTATTCTTCTCACTTGAGATTTCCTCCCTTTCCAAAATATACTCACACATGCTCCCTCTCCAACCCCACGTCAGTTCTCCTCAGCTTCCCCTTTGTTTGTATTATTTTCTGCGTTAACCATTGCTTTCGAACACCACTCCATTCTTCCGTGCCTCCTACTTCTTCCAATACTCCACCAGTAATTAAAACCGCCCGCAAGCTCGAGCTTCCCCTTATCAATTTCTGTTCTTACTCCCTCCTGTGCTTTACGTCAAGACCCTTCTCACTCAACATTCCCCCGTGTTCAGCCATAGCCTGGCATTCCATTGTCCTTCCATGTGCATATACCTCCTTTTCACCGTCCAAGATTTCAACCCCAAGACCATACATTTGCATTCACGCCTGCACATCACAAATGTCTTCAACTACATGCCTATGCAACTCATTTTCAAACTAATGTCACCATGTGCTGCTCACGTCCATTCCATTTTATACTATACGCAAGAAATCACCTGAACTTTGCCACACAACCCCATTGTTCACATAACCACCTTTATATCCCTCAGCTCGCGCGACCTACCAGAAGAAATTGCAACACCCTTCGTCAAGCTCTTTTCTGGATAAAGTGCGAAACCTTTTATCATCCCTTTCATCGAAGTCTTACCGTTCAACTTTCCATGACCCACCTAGCTTCAACAAAATCTTAAACCTGCGCCTCAATTCGAGCTCCTTTTCCCCTTCCTCAGTCTACCGGAGGACCTGCGGTTCCGGCTGTGATATGGCCTCGCGAAGACGAGCAACTTTGCTTCAGCACTCTTCGTCAACCCCGACCTGGGCGTGGAGATCGGAGATGGTCTCCTTGAGAGAGTGAGGGTCGTCTACTGCTTATGAGTGGAACAAATGAATGAAGTTAATGTCTTTTTATATATGTGTATATATTTGTTTTAATATGTAGTGTATATTTTTTCTCTCCTTTCATTATTGTTTTTATTTGTTTCCTGTGAGTGAATGAAGAACATGTCACATACATTTATATATAAACACGAACCTTAGTATGCAAGGATTAGCCATTGTAGCCTGTACACCCCCTTACTTAGATTTGCAGAGTTTTCAATATATTTGATTTGCCTAGATAAACGTGTTTGCAATATGGAATAGGATATGGGGTGTAGACTTCGGCACGAAGGACGAGGGAGATATAGGTCTGCTTTTCCTTATTTTTATTTCTCTTTTGCGTGATTTGATTTTCAGGGCGTCCTTGTATCTTGTAGGTCCTTGCGCAGATTGACATGTTTATGCTTAAGCATTTATATGAAAAGAAAACATAGGTTGGCTAGATATTTAGGGTAGGATAGCTTGATTTGAAAATACCTTGCAGGGTTTACTTTGGTGTGGAGTATTTAGAACTAGGTTGCAGAAATACCAGAGAGAATAGGGTAGGTGTAAAGAGTTACTGCAGGTAAAAAGAGTGCGAAGGACGTTAGATTATACTTTATATACATATATAATAGCGGATCCAACAAATTCTGAGTTAACATTTTACAAGCTGCTATAGACAAAGAAAAAATACCGTTGTGTCCAACGTGGTATCACGATCCCAAAAATATAATAATATCGGTAGGTTAACTCATACTGTGAAACCCCAAAATATTGATATAGGGTGCAAAATATTCCAAATAAAAAGTTGTCTATTTATTTAATTAAAAAATACAGTAAAATTCTAAAAATTAATTTATAACTACATCTCAAAAGAATCTTGTCCCAATTCGAATCTGATATGCAGTTATATCAAATAAACCGTTACGGTCGATAAACGATTCTATAGCGACTATTTGGAAATTTGCTTTGGACATAACTCACAATCTTTAACACGAAATCTTGGTTTTTCACTTCCATTAGAAAAATACAGTTCAACAGATTCCAATGTTTCTTGTTTCGAAGAAATCCGACAAATAACGGGTCTCATACACTCAATTGAAGTTCAAAACGTTAAATTACGAACTGCCGCGATATTACGGGCTCGATTATATTTAATATATATATATATATTTATACGTTCAACTCCGTTCTAATTAATACATAAATCCACTTATATTATGAATTCAATATTTAAACTGATTTAAATATTCAAATACAAACCGATAAAAATACGGGACGTTACAGCGATTTTAACAACACTAACAATTACAAGCACGAATCACCACAACCAAGAACCCGATGTTGGAAAGGGATAACAACAAAACAAAATCAAAACAATGGCTATAAACAACGTGATGTCTTACCTCACGGCTGAAGCTCAAACCAATATTTATGATCTTTAGTTAACCATAGCATAGTAGCAAAATGCTCAATCTCGCGTTACCAATACTGCTAGTGTTGTTGGAGGTTCCCACATCGCAATCTCTTCTAAGAGAGAATTTATGATGAGAAAAGATACCTACACAAAACTGCTTCTCGTGGAAACCCACCTAATATTGTCTAAAGACAAAGTGGATAGGTGAATTTACATAAAGCAACTCCATGAGACCACACACAAGAACAACAAGATGAACTGAATATGATGCGACACTAAATGATGGTTAACGCCACTGGTCAAACGAAGGATTGATTTCCAAATCATGAGACAAATCCGGTCATAACTTCCCATTTGTAGAATGATGTTCTAAATGGGTTACACGTCTACATGGGTAGTTCGAACATAGATTCCCAAACACAAAACCGACATTAAGAAAAAGAGATTTGCTGCAAAATCTCCCAAGTCGGTCAAACAAGAGACATTCAAGTCCGTGTAAGACACAGATTCCTCTAAAATCTCTTCAAGATTCTCCTCAGAAAAACTGTAACAACCCGTATTTTCAATAACCTGTAATAACATAAATCGAGGCAGAATTTAATTCTAAAATGGGAATCAAGGGAAACGGGCTATGCCATTGTGTTCGTCTCGGAAAAATACGCGAAATAGAGTCCGAGTTTTCGAAAATCGGAGTCCGTATGACCAAGATATGGCCTCGCGAAGTTTCACGAAAATTCCCAAATTAAAGTATACTTAATTAAGTAAAATGGGTTGTGTAGATATATATATATATATATATATTGATATATATATATATATAATTGAAAATTTAATAAATAAATATGCAAAAATGCTCAAAACAGCGAATTGGGAGAGGGGAATAACCGAACCGGCCGATTTTTGAAGTCGACCCGAGCCCGCTGGGTCGACTAGGGGTTAATCCAGGGTGTTTGGCTGTCAACCCGTGGGCCGATTCGCTCAAGTGCAGATTTTGCATTTGAATGGTTCTCATGGTCCATCTTTAATCTAAAGGCCCTAGATGGTTCCTACACTTGACCCCTTCCCCAAGACATGCTTTGATGGCTTGGATTGAATCTAGGGTTAATCCTATGGCCTAAAACACTTGCCTAATCTATAAATAAGACCCTAACCTACCCTAATTCATTCATAATTAAACCTAGTGACTAAACTATGGCAAAATGCTAGCTCTCATGGCCTCCACTAATTTTATGAAGAGGGTTGCATACTAATCACTCTCTAATCAACTTCTAATCCCTTCTTAGCATCTTAATCTTCTTCATTTGGTGTTCAAAGTTGCTAGTTGTGAGTTTCTATCACTTTGATGATCTTTTGGTAAACTAATTAGATGAGATGTGATGAGATTTATGGTTTTGTATGTGGGTTAATGAGCTTTGAATCATATGATATGATGTTAGCATTAATCTTATGTTTATGCATGTTGAGTATGTAAGCTTATGCAAGTTTAATATGATGTATGTTATGTTTGCATGATGCTAAATATGCAAGTTGTGGGCTATGTAATCATATGCATATTATGCAAGTTCATGGTGATATGCTATGCAAGTTACATGTTTGTTAATATGCAAGTTACATGTTTGTTAATATGCAAGTTACATGTTTGTTAATATGCAAGTTACATGTTTGTTAATATGCAAGTTACATGTTTGTCAATATGCAAGTTACATGTAAGTAAATATGCAAGTTACATGTTTGTTAATATGCAAGTTACATGTTTGTCAATATGCAAGTTACATGTAAGTAAATATGCAAGTTACATGTTTGTTAATATGCAAGTTACATGTTTGGTAAGATGCAAGTTACATGTTTGTTAATATGCAAGTTACATGTTTGTTAATATGCAAGTTACATGTATGTAAATATGCAAGTTATATGTTTGTTAATATGCAAGTTCATGATGACACATTATGCAAGTCTATGAGTTAATATGCAAGTTTGTTATGCAAGTGAATATGTAAGTTATGTGACATATTATATGCAAGTTATGTGACATGTTATGCAAGTGCATGTGCAAGTTATGTGTTTGTTAATATGCAAGATGGCACCTTTGAAACATGTTCATTCATATGCAAGTTGACACCTTTTATATGTGTTATATCATGAACGAAATTACGTGGGAACGATGGGATAATTAAATGCATAAGTTAATAAGATTGTGTGAAATTAATATAATTATGCATAACATAAAATAAAGGAACATAGTATGGGAATTTGCCTATTAAGTTAGGTGTACCCATACTATGTGTTGGGAATTTACCTATTGAGTTAGGTCTACCCCATGGGAATTTACCTATTGAGTTAGGTCTACCCATGTTATGAAAAGCTTGACATTAATTAGGGATAATTAATATGGGGGTGATTAATTAGGTGTAATTAATCGACTAAGACACGAGGTTGGACTCATTTGTAGTGTAAAACTGCCCGGACCCGACCGGCTTAACCAGTTGCTACAAATGTCAGTCCAATGTGAGAGGTCTTGGCCATAAATTAAATACGTGATTAAGGTAAAGACACGAGGTTAGACTCTGTTATGACGTAAGACTGCCCGGATTCTACCGGCTTAACCAGGCGGTCATAACAGTCAGTCTAATGTGGGAGGTCTTTACGGGAGATCACGGTCTTAATTAATTAAGAAACACTTAACCATTATAGCATGTAGTGGGACATGAGGGGTTAAGTGGGTGCCTTGGGTGGCATGTGGAATCTTAAGTGGGTTGCCTTGAGTGGCAATAGAAAATACGATTAGAATACTTAACCAAGAGAAACATGTAATTAAACATGATTAAAGGGTTAAGAGGGATACACTAGATATTGGACAAGCTTAAGTGGGTAGCTTGTGGGGGCCCATTTCAACCAATATCCCAAACGTATCTTTGTGGGCTCGACCCATGTCGAGTGACGGGACACGCATATTGGGCTTGATTATAAGAGGCCAAAACGGGTTAGCGGTGGCAACGCAAGTCCAACGGGCTTCATATGCGTGAGTGGGCCCGGGTTGGTAGATAAGCCGTTGTTGCATCGTGTAGATATAAGCCGTGCACCGTTAATTATATCGGGTTGCCACGTTGGGGAATGGTACACCCCATGGTGGGGCCAGCACGGGTATCTACGATAGGGAGCCGATCGAATGGGGAGTAGTGTGTACACCTAGTGGATTGTAGGGCCCCGTGGCGCCTACTTGGTCACCTGGGGGTACGCAAGTACTATTAAGTTAATTTTATAAGCTATGGGTGGGATCAACCTTTAAGTTAGGAACGACTGGTGTGGTGCAGTTTAGTAATTTACCTTAGGAAGGGTAGATGCGTCTTTATCCTTTATCTTAGTTTAGTTAACTGCTTAGTATAGCCGTTCATCCCTATATGTTACCGTATATCAAGTTATGTCTTCTCTGGTTACTTTAACGATTGTATTGTTAAAGTTATAGGACTCACTCAGACTTATGTCTGACCCCGTTGTCTTTATCTTTTTCCCAACCCTCAGGTCCTGTGGTGGATCCTAGCAGTAGTGGAGCTTGATCGGATTGCTGTTCCAGTCTTTAGGAGCTTGGGTAGATGTAAAGCTCCAGTTATCCAGTTATCTTTCCTTTTGTTTTGGCTATTGTATGAGAGTGGGATTATGTACTTCTTTATCTTGATGGATATTGTACTTGACTTTTATTGTGAGTTTATGATGTAACCAGACATGTTTTACTTCCGCTGTTATGAAATGATGTTTTAAAATTTCAAGTACTATTTATATCTGTCTAGTTGTAATTTTTCTGTTCTATATTCACTAAAATACTCCACCGATGTTATGGCATTCCCATTGTGAGTGATCATAGCGGGAGTGGGGTGTTACACGTGGTATCAGAGCTTAAGGTTACCAGAACAGATAAAATTTTTGAGAAAAAAAAACTATTTTCTAAGAGTATTTTCGAAGAAAGTATTTTTAAAAGCATGTCTTCTAAGAGAAAAAGTTTTTGAAGAAGAAAAGCATAATCCCCAATAGCCATATCGTTATCTTTCGGAATCTCCTTTTTGAATCTTTCCTCTTTCGTTTCAGCATGGCTGAAGATCTTAACATCCCGGAAGGTTTAGTTATACCACTATGGTATAGGAGGTTGCAAGAGGCTAGGGCCGCGGCTGCGGGTCCGGCCAATGCTACTACACCAGAGACAACCGCTCCTCCTCCTCAGCCTAGAGTGGATAATTTTGCTAAGGTTTGCAAGGAGTTCAAGGCTATAGGAGGAAAACCTTTTCTAGGTTCAGAGACTTTCGTAGAGGCTAGAGATTGGCTTAAGGAAGTGGAAGAGTTGCTAGATATCTTTGAAGTGGAAGAGGGAAATAAAGTCAAGTTGGCGGCTTGGTTAATGAAGGGAGAGGCCTCATTCTGGTGGGAGGTCACTAATGGAGAACGCCCTGTTGACTCTTGGGCAGATTTTAAGCAAAGGTTTGGGGCTAAGTTTCTCTCAAGGGCGGAAGAGAATCTGTTTATGGAGAAGTTCTTGAATTTGAAGCAAGGGAATCTCACGGTGAAAGAATATGTCAACAAATTCAATCAATTAGCAAGGTTTGGCATAGAGTTGGTGAATACACCGGAGAAGAAGGCTTTGAGGTTCGTTAGAGGCTTGAACGAACCATTGCAAGGAATAGCTATGACTCACATTCCTATGGGGGCCACTTTTGAGAAGCTTGTCTACATGGCACTTATGCATGAGGATGATAAGAATTCTAAGGCACCAGAGAAAAAGGGGGATCAGAAGAAACCGCAACAGCAACAACAAGGCAAGGGCGGAAAAGGCAATGGTGACAAAAAGAAGACGAAGAAGAAGTGCTTCAATTGTGGAACACCAGGACACCTCAGTAAGGATTGTCGCAAAAAGAAGAAGACCGGTTGCTTTCATTGTGGTGAAGCAGGGCATCTTGTGAAAAACTGCCCAAAGAAGGGGCAGAAGACGGGGTCTACCTCAGGAGGCCAGGTGCAAGCTCTTATAGCACCACCTCAGTCAGGGGGGCAAGTTCAGGTTCTCTCAGTTCCACCGATTCAGCAGAGAGGTAGAACTATTTCCGTTGAAAGTCTGGTTTTTCTGTTTGATCATCCAGTTCGTACTTTGTTTGACTCTGGCGCATCGCATTCTTTTATCTCATCATCGTTAGTTGAGTCACTGCACTTAGACACCAGTCTAGTTGATGATCCCTTGGTTGTCTCAAACCCAATTGGGGGCTCTATATATCTGTCTATGATATGTTTGGGTTTGAAGATTTCTATACTTAGCGTTGAATTTAGATGTGATGCTTTTGTATTGGGCTTCACGGGCTATGGGTTGATTTTGGGCATGGACTGGTTATCCAGTAATGGTGCCGTTCTTGATTGTGAAAGGAGAGTTGTCAGGCTTATGACCCGCTTGGGTAATACTCTCGAGATCTCTTGTAATCCCATGGAATCTGTTTTGCTAAGTTATCTTGAATCGCTCGATGCTTCGGTCGAGAGTTTGCATTCTGTCAGAGTGGTCCGGGAATATCCGGATGTGTTTGAAGAAGTAAAGGGTTTGCCTCCGAAGCGGGAGATAGATTTCCGAATTTATTTGGTGGATAATGCCAAACCAGTGTCTTTGCCAGTACGCCACATGGCTCCTCGTGAGAGAAGAGAACTTCATAAGCAAGTAGGGGAGTTGCTTGAGAAGGGGTTCATAAGGCGAAGTATATCGGAGTGGGGAGCTCCAGTAGTGTTTGCCACGAAGGCGGATGGGTCCCTCAGACTTTGTGTGGATTATAGGGAACTTAATAAGCTCACGAAGAAGAATAGACACCCATTACCGAGGATAGATGATCTCTTTGATCAGTTGGTTGGCGCGTCAGTATTTTCGCAGATGGACTTAGCTACAGGGTTTCATCAGTTAAGAGTGGCGGAGGACAGTATAGAGAAGACTGCTTTCCGGACTCCGGATGGTTTTTATGAGTGGCTTGTGATGCCATTTGGGTTGACAAACGCCCCTGCATACTTTGTTGATCTCATGAGTAGAGTGTTCAGAGAGTATCTGAATAAGTTTGTAGTAGTTTTTGTGGATGACATCTTGGTCTTTTCCAAGAGTGAAGAAGAGCATGCCTTACATCTCAGAGAAGTGTTGGAGACTCTTCGAGCACATAGTCTTAAAGCTAAATTCTCTAAATGTCATTTTTGGAGAAGAGAGGTGCGATTCTTAGGGCATGTGGTCTCTAAGGAAGGGATAGCTGTGGATCCCGCAAAGATAGTATCTATCCAGGATTGGAAAGTTCCTAAAAATGCTACCGAGGTAAGAAGTTTCTTGGGGTTGGCAGGATATTATAGGAAGTTCATCAAAGACTTCGCGAAGATATCAGCCCCATTAACCCGCTTGACGAAGAAGAATCTGGTTTTCTCATGGGACGTAGATTGTGATGACGCTTTCCGACGATTAAAGAGAGCTTTGACCACCGCTCCAGTTTTAGTGCTCCCAGATGGGAGTAAGCCGTTTGTTGTTTATACCGATGCTTGTGGAACAGGATTAGGCGCAGTCTTGATGCAGGAGGGAAGGGTAATAGCCTATGGAGGGAGACAATTGAGAGTGCATGAGAAGAATTACCCTACCCATGATCTAGAGTTGGCCGCGATTGTTTTCGCACTTAAGTCTTGGCGCCATTATCTTCTTGGTGAGAGATTCGAGTTGTTCACCGACCATAAATCATTGAAGTACTTATTCTCTCAGAAGGATTTAAACTTAAGACAGCAAAGGTGGATGGAGTTCTTAGCATCCTATGATTTCGAGATAGCGTATACCCCTGGTAAGGGTAACGTGGTGGCAGACGCCTTAAGTAGAAAAAGGCTATCTTTGAGTCCATTGTTCGTGGAACGACGAAGCTTGGAGTTTCTTTCTTTGTTTGACTTCAGACCTTCTGTTGATTTTGTACCTGGTTTGTTGGCATCCTTGGAGGTTAGACCTACTCTTTTGAGACGGATTGGCGAGGCTCAGCGAGACGACCCACAGTTGGTTGTGTTGGTAGAGAAGCTTATAAGAGGGGAGTCGTCCAGCCATTTGGGTAGATACACCATAGATGATAAGGGATGGTTGCATAGAGACGGTAGACTTTGTGTACCGCAAGATGAGGGTTTGAAGAAGGCTATTTTGGATGATGCACATCGTTCAAGAATGACTATTCATCCCGGTGGAGACAAAATGTACCAAGACATGAAGAGAGTTTTCTTCTGGGCCGGTATGAAGAAAGATGTGGCCGAGTATGTGGCTAGATGCTTAGTGTGCCAACAAGTTAAAGTGGAGCAAAGGAAACCCGGTGGGTTGCTACACCCATTGGAAGTTCCACAGTGGAAGTGGGATAGTGTCTCGATGGATTTCATCGACGGGTTACCGAGATCGAGGAAGGGCAATACGGGAATTTGGGTTGTGGTAGACAGACTTACCAAGAGTGCCCATTTTATACCCGTAAAGAGTAAGAGGACCGCTCCATGGCTTGCTTCAGTCTATGTTAGAGAGATTGTTAGATTGCATGGCGTACCATCCAGCATTGTGAGTGATCGAGATCCTATCTTCACTAGTGAGTTTTGGAGAAGTTTGCAAGAGGCGGTAGGGACTCAGTTGTGTTTAAGCACCGCATATCATCCTCAGACGGACGGTCAGACCGAGAGGGTGAACCGTATCTTAGAAGATCTTTTGAGGCTTTGTATCTTGGATTTTGGAGGTACATGGGAAGAACATCTTCCTTTGGTGGAGTTCGCATATAATAACAGCTTTCAGTCCAGTATTGGTATGGCTCCTTTCGAAGCTCTTTATGGAAGGCCTTGTCGATCTCCTACATGTTGGTGGGAATCTACGGATAAGATCTTGCTTGGGCCAGATATGGTTAGAGAGACTTCAGAGAAGATTGATTTAATTCGTAGAAGGATGAAGGCAGCGCAAGATAGACAGAAGTCTTATGCGGATCGGAGAAGGACGGATCTTGAGTTTGAGGTTGGGGATATGGTTTTTGTCAAAGTATCTCCATTGAGAAATGTTGTTCGCTTTGGGTCCGTTGGGAAGTTAGCACCGAGGTTTGTTGGACCATTTCCTATTAAGGAAAGGATTGGACGGATGGCATATAGGGTAGAGTTGCCCGACAGACTTAGTGGTGTTCATGATGTATTCCATGTATCACATTTGAGGAAGTGCTTACATGAGACCGCAGAGGTAGTAGAGCCGAGCTTGCTTAGAGATGTAGAGGTAGAGCGTGATGCGACGATTCGACGAGCTCCTACTCGCATCCTTGGGTCAGAGACTAGGAAGTTGAGGAACAGAGAAGTTCAGCTAGTGAAAGTGCAATGGGGAGATGACGAAAGCAATGCTACTTGGGAGACGGAAGCGAAGATGCGTTCTTTGTATCCATTTCTTTTTGAGAGTATGTCTTTTAGCTTCTCCTTTATCGCTTGTCTAGTACTTATCTTATCTTTAGTATATCCTCTTGCTAGTACCTATGACCTTTAGATAGGGTAAAACCTATGGTTGAAACATGTGTTTGAAACATGTTATGGTTGATGGATGCATGTGGATGCAATTGATTGCTAGTGGTTGCTCGTGGATGCATATACACACACATTAGGCACTAGATCGGCTCAGACACTTCATATTGCATATTGCATAAATGGATGTGGTAGATAGAATTGATGGATGTATCATGGCTGTGTTATCATATGGATGATGCATTTTTGTGTATGGTTGTGCACGCATGTAGAAATTTGTATGTGTCAATAGGGTTTCGCATACATATTGGATGCATGGCACTATCATGGTTTGCATTAAGGAGGTTTACTGTATCAGTAACCGCCTGATTTTCGCATTAGGTAAGTACATATACACACACTTTTGCATATATCCATCCAGCATTTAGAATCTTGTAAGGACAATGATTGCTCGTGGATGATGCTTTGAGTAGATGGATGATTGGATGGTAGGATACGTTCTTCCTAACTTGAAGATTTCGGGGACGAAATCCTTTAAGGAGGGGAGAATGTAACAACCCGTATTTTCAATAACCTGTAATAACATAAATCGAGGCAGAATTTAATTCTAAAATGGGAATCAAGGGAAACGGGCTATGCCATTGTGTTCGTCTCGGAAAAATACGCGAAATAGAGTCCGAGTTTTCGAAAATCGGAGTCCGTATGACCAAGATATGGCCTCGCGAAGTTTCACGAAAATTCCCAAATTAAAGTATACTTAATTAAGTAAAATGGGTTGTGTAGATATATATATATATATATATATTGATATATATATATATATAATTGAAAATTTAATAAATAAATATGCAAAAATGCTCAAAACAGCGAATTGGGAGAGGGGAATAACCGAACCGGCCGATTTTTGAAGTCGACCCGAGCCCGCTGGGTCGACTAGGGGTTAATCCAGGGTGTTTGGCTGTCAACCCGTGGGCCGATTCGCTCAAGTGCAGATTTTGCATTTGAATGGTTCTCATGGTCCATCTTTAATCTAAAGGCCCTAGATGGTTCCTACACTTGACCCCTTCCCCAAGACATGCTTTGATGGCTTGGATTGAATCTAGGGTTAATCCTATGGCCTAAAACACTTGCCTAATCTATAAATAAGACCCTAACCTACCCTAATTCATTCATAATTAAACCTAGTGACTAAACTATGGCAAAATGCTAGCTCTCATGGCCTCCACTAATTTTATGAAGAGGGTTGCATACTAATCACTCTCTAATCAACTTCTAATCCCTTCTTAGCATCTTAATCTTCTTCATTTGGTGTTCAAAGTTGCTAGTTGTGAGTTTCTATCACTTTGATGATCTTTTGGTAAACTAATTAGATGAGATGTGATGAGATTTATGGTTTTGTATGTGGGTTAATGAGCTTTGAATCATATGATATGATGTTAGCATTAATCTTATGTTTATGCATGTTGAGTATGTAAGCTTATGCAAGTTTAATATGATGTATGTTATGTTTGCATGATGCTAAATATGCAAGTTGTGGGCTATGTAATCATATGCATATTATGCAAGTTCATGGTGATATGCTATGCAAGTTACATGTTTGTTAATATGCAAGTTACATGTTTGTTAATATGCAAGTTACATGTTTGTTAATATGCAAGTTACATGTTTGTCAATATGCAAGTTACATGTAAGTAAATATGCAAGTTACATGTTTGTTAATATGCAAGTTACATGTTTGTCAATATGCAAGTTACATGTAAGTAAATATGCAAGTTACATGTTTGTTAATATGCAAGTTACATGTTTGGTAAGATGCAAGTTACATGTTTGTTAATATGCAAGTTACATGTTTGTTAATATGCAAGTTACATGTATGTAAATATGCAAGTTATATGTTTGTTAATATGCAAGTTCATGATGACACATTATGCAAGTCTATGAGTTAATATGCAAGTTTGTTATGCAAGTGAATATGTAAGTTATGTGACATATTATATGCAAGTTATGTGACATGTTATGCAAGTGCATGTGCAAGTTATGTGTTTGTTAATATGCAAGATGGCACCTTTGAAACATGTTCATTCATATGCAAGTTGACACCTTTTATATGTGTTATATCATGAACGAAATTACGTGGGAACGATGGGATAATTAAATGCATAAGTTAATAAGATTGTGTGAAATTAATATAATTATGCATAACATAAAATAAAGGAACATAGTATGGGAATTTGCCTATTAAGTTAGGTGTACCCATACTATGTGTTGGGAATTTACCTATTGAGTTAGGTCTACCCCATGGGAATTTACCTATTGAGTTAGGTCTACCCATGTTATGAAAAGCTTGACATTAATTAGGGATAATTAATATGGGGGTGATTAATTAGGTGTAATTAATCGACTAAGACACGAGGTTGGACTCATTTGTAGTGTAAAACTGCCCGGACCCGACCGGCTTAACCAGTTGCTACAAATGTCAGTCCAATGTGAGAGGTCTTGGCCATAAATTAAATACGTGATTAAGGTAAAGACACGAGGTTAGACTCTGTTATGACGTAAGACTGCCCGGATTCTACCGGCTTAACCAGGCGGTCATAACAGTCAGTCTAATGTGGGAGGTCTTTACGGGAGATCACGGTCTTAATTAATTAAGAAACACTTAACCATTATAGCATGTAGTGGGACATGAGGGGTTAAGTGGGTGCCTTGGGTGGCATGTGGAATCTTAAGTGGGTTGCCTTGAGTGGCAATAGAAAATACGATTAGAATACTTAACCAAGAGAAACATGTAATTAAACATGATTAAAGGGTTAAGAGGGATACACTAGATATTGGACAAGCTTAAGTGGGTAGCTTGTGGGGGCCCATTTCAACCAATATCCCAAACGTATCTTTGTGGGCTCGACCCATGTCGAGTGACGGGACACGCATATTGGGCTTGATTATAAGAGGCCAAAACGGGTTAGCGGTGGCAACGCAAGTCCAACGGGCTTCATATGCGTGAGTGGGCCCGGGTTGGTAGATAAGCCGTTGTTGCATCGTGTAGATATAAGCCGTGCACCGTTAATTATATCGGGTTGCCACGTTGGGGAATGGTACACCCCATGGTGGGGCCAGCACGGGTATCTACGATAGGGAGCCGATCGAATGGGGAGTAGTGTGTACACCTAGTGGATTGTAGGGCCCCGTGGCGCCTACTTGGTCACCTGGGGGTACGCAAGTACTATTAAGTTAATTTTATAAGCTATGGGTGGGATCAACCTTTAAGTTAGGAACGACTGGTGTGGTGCAGTTTAGTAATTTACCTTAGGAAGGGTAGATGCGTCTTTATCCTTTATCTTAGTTTAGTTAACTGCTTAGTATAGCCGTTCATCCCTATATGTTACCGTATATCAAGTTATGTCTTCTCTGGTTACTTTAACGATTGTATTGTTAAAGTTATAGGACTCACTCAGACTTATGTCTGACCCCGTTGTCTTTATCTTTTTCCCAACCCTCAGGTCCTGTGGTGGATCCTAGCAGTAGTGGAGCTTGATCGGATTGCTGTTCCAGTCTTTAGGAGCTTGGGTAGATGTAAAGCTCCAGTTATCCAGTTATCTTTCCTTTTGTTTTGGCTATTGTATGAGAGTGGGATTATGTACTTCTTTATCTTGATGGATATTGTACTTGACTTTTATTGTGAGTTTATGATGTAACCAGACATGTTTTACTTCCGCTGTTATGAAATGATGTTTTAAAATTTCAAGTACTATTTATATCTGTCTAGTTGTAATTTTTCTGTTCTATATTCACTAAAATACTCCACCGATGTTATGGCATTCCCATTGTGAGTGATCATAGCGGGAGTGGGGTGTTACAAAAACTATCCAAAAGATAGCTAAATCTTCATCTCCGAAACGACGGTTGCCTTCGAAAGAACTTATTCGAACAAGGTATAGAAAAGGCGGATGCAACACAAACACAAATCCTATTCTAATATCTCAAAGCAATGGGCCGGTGCAAGCCCAACTGCTTGCCAAATTTTCTTAGCCCTCAAGCGGTGAGACCCTTTTTGCTCATTCCGATCCAACCAAATGATCTCTACCCAAGGGTGAGACTTAAATAGTGCGAGTAAGATCGGATAGCGCAATTTGGTATTATGGACTAAGAAAAGGTTGGAGAGAATAAATTAGATCCTAGAGTATTAGTGAGGCAAGATCTAATGCGCACACAAGTGCGAAAAAGAGGAGACGAGGCGACAACAAAGAAGAGATAAGAACGTGGTTCGGCTAGATGAGGAAGGAAGAACGAAAGAAAGAAGTTAAAGGGTAATTTGGACACAACTTTTACGGTTGAGTCCTCGGTCCATGTTGTACTAAAACTCATCAACTAATTGACCGTCCTAGCAAACCACTAAATCGTCAACTACCAAATGGGGTTTGGACAAAGGTCGGACCTTGATCTTATTATGCCAGATTAAAATATTAATCTTCCCGCGTTATCTTTTAAGATTTGACGCGACTGAAAAAATAATTATCCTCATCACCGCGGTATTTAAAGACCGTAGTTAAACTCCGAACCAACTCCAAGGATTTATAGTCTCAACACGATGTTGCGACTACACAACGAATGAACGAATTCCAAAAATAATTCATCTAAAAATCCGTAGTATAACTAAAACGGATTTTCCTTTTACCTAGCTGACAATAAACAGATGATTCACGAAGTCAAATACCGCAAAAATCCAAACGAAGGATTTTTCGTAGCATTTTCAAAGAAAAAATTAAAACTTTTCCAATAATGGAATTTTATTATAAACTAACGGTTTAGTATTTATAAACCCATTTTATTATTACTATTATTTAGATTCCAGTTTTATATTTCAAACTGGAAAGACCTTTTCAAGTCCAAAAATGTTAGAGCTTTAGAATCTTAAGAGTTAATTGTGGTAATTTCAATAAATTATCCAATATATATAGGAAAATGGATACTAACAAGGAATAGGTATTTATTAAAATTACACAATAGCTCTAAAATTTTAAAACACGAATAGATTAAAATTTAAAATCATATTTTCACAAACTACTTTCAGAAACTGTATTTCAAAACCGTTAAAATCCATTTTTTTCGAATAGTTTTAAAAATAAATTTCCTCGAATACAAGGCTAAGAACACAATTGAATATTTCAACAAAGGTTCGGAATTTTAATGAAGTAACAAATGGATAAACCTCGTAATTATATTTCCAAAATGGATACGACTTATTAACCTAGGCTTTTACTCCGTTTTGGATCGAGTAATGGTCTTAACTAGAACTACTAACGAAACCATACCAGGAACTTATGACTATCTGATAGCTTTATATATATATGTGTATATATATATATTATTCCGGTTTCCAAATCCTAAATCAATGGAATCCACCGTATGTTGCCTCATGTTCTATACAACGAGATTGCCAACGTACTGTGGGAAAGACAGATTTGGCTAGAAACCCAAATTTAACATATTTCAACTCTTAGTAGCTTAAAGCCCATTTTATATTATTAGGCCCATGACTAATTTCCTTGTCGAAATAAATTAAAGTCGAGTAAGAAAGACGAAGAAAAAAGAAAAGAAAATCGAATACGTTTTCTCGCGATTCCTAATTTACTTATTCCTCTGATCGTTTAACCAAATCTGTAATACCAAAAGTAACACCAGACACTTTTCTACACCCATATTTTGACAAAAATCAAAACTTGAACACATACAAGCATAGAGCGTATATCTGGTACCTGCAACAAATGAGCATTAGCATAATCAGAGTATGATAAATAACTCACAATGAAAAAAATAGGATAAACCAGTATTAACTCAAGTAACTACCTTTTTCAAAGTAAGTCACTTTGTCAATACCAAGCATGAGAGAGAACGAGAACCGAAAGCAAGTCTTAAACATCTATGAGAAGTCGACCTTCTCTAGGAGACCTGGGAGGTTGTAATGAGGAGAGGAATCAGAACAATAAGTTCAGGTGACTAAGAAATATACAACACATATTATAACACATATATATATTCCGTTTTGTTCAACCCAAGTTGTATGCCTGACAAGGTTAGTGATTCTAAACCAATCTTGTTAAAGCTTACGCACGACTCTACTGCTCATCCCAAAGTAGTATTCCCATATTATATTATCGAGATATGATGTTTAAGACAACCGCATTCACGCATATACCCTTGCCCCGTATAAGGAGAGAGGAGCATTTTATTGTTCGTTATACCTTCTAACTGACCTTATTAGATAACCTCCTTAGTCACTTACTACTTCTCGTAGGATAGATGGCCATATCTGGCCCTTTTAATTTCCAGGTTTGGGTAGGCCAACACACACCTGCCATTTAAGACCCCTATACTGAAAAATCTATTCCCAGGTGGACTCTTTAACCCTAGTGACTTAGCCTTCTAGGACCCAGCAAGAGGACTATACGCGAAGGTTATTAGTTCGTCCCTCATTTTCCTTTAACACCATTCCCCTTTTGGGATAAAGTAGGCTACGTCATTAAGTCATTCCCGTGTAATTCTTTTATACGGAAATACTATATGTACACCATTTATTTGCGTCATGGCTTAATATGGTTAATAATATCTTATATTATTAACCTACTATATCCAACTATATTTTTAATTATAAGTTTTATTGACATAAATAAGGATGGTTATATTCCCTTTTCTCTAGGATATTTAATTTCTTCCCTAATTTGGACTTAGTATTTAAATGACAATCAATATCCATGTATCCCGTTTTTAACACCCATTTCTTTTTATTTCCTTTTTATTGCCCTTTTATGACTCTAACGGTCATATTTTCCTAAGGCAACTATTTATCAGTCCTAAGTTATCTATTGTTGTACCCCAAAAAACAATTTCTATTCTTATTTATCTATTTATGTTGATTTGTTGTTATATATTTTATATGTATTTTTATATACCAGGCCTCTCACATTAAGTTGACTACCTATGGATGCTAGATATGCTGGTCGGTTCCGGGCATACTTCTACCATAAGTGAACTTAACCTAGTGCCTTACTACTATTATATTTGTGCATTATACCCCTCAAATTAAACTAACTCTGTGGTTGCTGGATTTGCCGGTTGGTTTCAGGCAAGCCTACACCACAAGTTGAGTTTGACCTCATATCTAAATGCGGTTGTAATTTAAATTTCCTAATTGGGGTCCACAAAAATTATCCTAATTGATTTTAGGATTTGTAACCATTTTCCTATTCACATTTATTTTCCCCAAATCAATATTGGTTACAATGGTTATTACTTTATTTGCAGTCTCATTTATAGTAGTTAATTACATTGATTTCTACAAATGGTCATCACAAATATATTAATTCAAAATGGATTATATTTACTTATAATTCCATAATTGAACCTTATCCAAACAATCAACGTTGGTCATAATTGTTAATTATTTATTTATAGCCACCTTTATAGCAATCAATTACACCAATTGCTACAACGGTCACCATAGATATATTTATTAAGTATGGAATATAATTTACATGTATGATTTCATAAATGAATGCCATTCAACATTTCAAACATTTAACATAATTCGTATTTTATCGTTTTACGCTGATTTGGACGGATAATAAGTATATATTTATTTCTATGTTTGCGTACGATGTAGTTATATTTTATTATTTTATTTTTATTATTAAATTTAAATTAATCATTTGGTCTAATCAATTAACCAAACAATTCCTTTTTATATTCAATCTTGCAAAAGATTTCAAGTCTCACAAGGGCCGTTAGTCGTCGTCATTGTAAATCATGCCTATTTTGTGGAATTGACATATTTCCAAATCATAAGAAATAAATGTATTGTATTTTTATTTTGGAACAGTCGATGCAAATTACATACAAAAACATGTATTTATTTTTATATGTACTTTTGCACCACTTTTTCCTTTTTAATTCTTTTTGTCATACTCCTTGTGATTCTAAAATAATGTCTCTTTAATTAAAAATGAGGAAAACGACATAATTTACAATGCTTAAGCCAAAAACCCAACGATATTCAATGTAAACAAGGAATATTTTTTCTTATTCTTACAATCACATAATACACAAATTCATCTTTTACTCAAATTTACATATTTCATATTTCAGCAGGGAACTAAAGATCTGGAACATAACTACATCAAATTTATGTTTAATGGGACTGATTTCCATATCCATAGTGCTATATAACATGTGCAACATATTTCATGGCATGATTATAGGATCATGTGGGAAAAATATTTAAGAAACCTACAGCTCATGTTATACATAAACACAACTTATCATTTACCAATTTTTTTTTACCATATTCATAATCAGATCTGATAGTTGCTACAATTTACAATTATTTAAATAAACAGATCTGATAGGCATAAAACATAGGCTGGATTCAAATGAAATTGATAAATCATTTTATCTGTATTAGTAAATTTACCACTCACCTTATAGCTTCCAATTTCGCAGTTTTGGACCCTTTAGGCTTAAAATCTCCAAATTCTTATAAATCCACAATTTATCTAGAAAGGGGAAAATTCTAGATCTGTAGAAATATAAGAAAAAGGGAAGAGAGCGGAGAAATCTATCGTTGAGCATCCTCTTCCATTGAATCTATTAATCTTCCCAATTCCACATTAATTAGATTTGATTTAATATATGTATGAATATATTTTATTTTGAAATTAGGTTAGAAGAGGAAGAAAAATGGCAAAGCTCCACTGCCATCATAGATTTGAATGAAAAAAAGTGAGGCTCTACCCCTTTATTTATAGGGGTGGAAATGGCTTAGAACCATCGGATTAGTTTTAAATTATATCCATCCATCCATTATAATAATATAATAAAACAAAACCTTCAAAACCTAGCCGTCATTAGGCAGTTTGACGCCCAGTAGGTCGACCTGGGCGATCGACCGCCGGTCGACCCCCATGTCGACCGCTTGAGCATCAAACTGCCCAGGTCGGCTTGGTTATATATGGTAAATTATGAATTAAATATTTGGTTTATTTATTTTCAGTCCGTTTTCGTATTTTGTCTGTAACTTTTCATACGGACTCCGTTCGCGAAATTCCAAACATGAAAGTTGACCAGAATTTCGAGACGAACGTAATGGTTAAAGTTTCGTGGCTAAGTTCCATCATTTGCAAAAAATTTGATTCTAATAATTAATTTATATTGCCAATATTATGGGTTGTTACATTACTTCTATACTTATGTATAGGTAATTAACATTTTCAAAATGAAGACAACCGCATTGAAGAGTTGTCGGTAATTAAGTCAGTACAAGACCTTACTATTATGTATTATAATATTTTGTTCGTACGAGTTGTGTCGACGTGTTTGTAAACAGTTTTGGTATCTGGATTCTATTATTTGTTGAAATACTATTATTAAAATGATTATGACTATTATACTTGATTATGTGATTAATATGTTTTTTTTAATTACTTGAATACGATGATCATCAATGTTGTTTTGAAAATAATAATTATGTGACTGCATTTTTATAATATGGCTATTATATATATGTGATTGTTGGAAATGATACAAGCCATTAACAGTAAATGCGTGGATTAAAATGTGTTGTATATCAATTAGTAACTTTTAGTAGCATATAAAAAACGCTATAGAAAATAAAAACAAAGGGTACATTTAACATATTGGTTGCATTTTTGAGACGCTGCCAAAAAAACCTTTTGTAGGATTTTAGAAACACTACAATGTGTTTGTTTTTGGTAGCGTTTACTACAATGCAACTAAAACTTTCAGACTTTTAGGTTCATGTCATGTCGCAGCATTTACCAAAACGCTGCTGAAAGCACTTTTTCAATGCTACAAAAGGCCATTTCTAGTGTAGTGGCACAAAAGAATATATGCTTTTGTTAAGGTTTAGGGTTTGAAATTGTTGAGAAATACATGTTTTTCTTAGAGAAGTACGATGGTGAATAATTGAGTGAAAGAATAATATATGGTGACCAGAAGAAAATAAAAATAATCATTTGTATTAAATTTAAAAAGGTGGCCGGAAGTGTAAACTGGGGTGTGAAAAGTTGCACCCTAAATCAAAGTTAAAATGACATAGTAGCATATTATGTAGCTACATTATGGTCAGATATAAATCATACCTATTACGTTCATTGATTTTATGTAACACGACATTTACAAAGTTAATTATATGTAATTTTATGTGGTAGTTATTCTGGTATTTATTTATGACATTTGTTATGTGATTTATTTATGACATTTGTTATGTGATTTATTTATGATGTATTATATCATATTTATAAAGGGAATTCCGTGAATACCGACTCATGTCTAAAGAAAAAGACTAACGAAACCATGATTAGAACATGTTATGCCAAACTAAGAGTTTTTCTTGGAAATTTTCAACTGTTACGTGGACCTAAAGAATTTTTTTTAGTGTTTTATAGCACTTGAGGTACATTTTATAAATAGTAATAAATAAATCCAAATATATTTTCAGTGCCTCTATGCAACAATAAATATCATACATTAATAGTGAACTAACGGAAATAACATGTCATTAAAGTGACCTCTCTTATTTTGGTAGTTCATGTAAATGTTTGATATTTGTGTGTAGTTATTCGTGTGAGTATAAGACGACCCAAAGGAAGGCAAATGTTTTGCCAAATCGCTTACACATATGTGATGACAAATACATGACAATTATAAGGTTTTACGAGTGAATAATTAATCGACCCAAAAGAAGAATATTATTTGACTTGAATTTATTGTCAATATTTGATTATTACGAGAAAAGTACCACTTGCAGTTGATACTATTGTCTAAAAACTTAATATAATGTGTATTAGGTATATTGAAAAAAGACTAACCGATTATTTAAATTTACTATGGCTGATATTTGGCAAAGTGCTTATAAGGCCAATCTTTATTTTTGCTTATTTTTCAACTAATTTGACTTAAGCCTATGCCAATTTTACGAGAATTCTCATCTTTTACGGGACAATTTATAAGGATTAGTAAGATAACACATTGTCTGCTCTTGACTTCATAAATTTAGTAAAAGGATTATATGGTAAAGTATTTCAGAAAAAAAATTCAACGATATGTTATATGTAAAAATAACTAATTTTAATGCGTTGTCCATTGAAATTGGAAAGCATTTTATGGAAATAATAAGGGGAAACAAGCACTAATTGTGGTGCTTTATTCCATAAAGTCAAAGTATAAAAAAACATAAATGAGCACTATATGGAAAAATCTTGCTTCGAAAGTTAAATCCATTCAATTTATTATAAATTTTGGTACTGTAACTATTTTTAATATTAAAATTTAAAGTAGTCAAAAGTAAAGCTCAATCGATTATCCATCCAATCGTTGATGAATATGAGAACTTCGACGATTCTCCTACTTAAGTTAAAGAAGCTTTTAGATACTACTTAACCACTATATTTTTTAGATACTACTTTACTGTTATGTTATTTTACCTTAAGTATATGCTTTATGATTTCTCTCATCTCAACAATATCAGTACTCCTATCAACTCCTATTCTTGAGCCTTTATCCCATTTAGTAGGTAAACAAATGAAGAAAATGCTATTTTTGGATATGAAATTGTAAAACCCCACATTTTTAGTCGAACAATAAAATAAAACTCATAAAATTTTCAGAATTTGATTACAGAATTAGCGACATTGTGTCTGTGGCGATTTTCTAATCAATTTGGACCGGCAGATTCTATTTGTACATCCATAATCTCTTTACATATACCATAAAATACAATAAGCTAGAACACACCAAAACTTACTTTACAAACACCTTTACTTTTATCAAAATTACCCTTTATTACATCTTTATCCTTTCCCCTCTTTAAATTGCAAAACTAAATTACACAAAACGAGAAATTTTTGGTAATACATTTACTTAAATTAAAAAAAACTTTAATTTGCGACACTCGTATTTTTAATTATTTGGTCGAACGAACACTTTCTGATATGATCGAACGCTTTCTTGAATTTGCGACACTCGTATTGTTAATCCTGCAACTTTCCAAGGTTGTATGGTTGGAATTTTTTTTGATATAATCGAACGCTTTCTTGAAGCCTTTATGGATGATTTTTCGATCTTTGGCGATTCTTTTTCCTCTTTCTTACATCATCTTGAACTTGTTTTAAATCGATGTAAAGAAAAACACTTAACGTTGAATTAGGAAAAATGCCACTTTATGGTCAAACATGGAATTGTCCTTGGACATGTAATTTCAAATAATGGCATTGAGGTAGATAAAGCGAAAATTGACGTTATTTCAAAACTACCCATTCCAAAATGCGTTAAGGACATTCGTTCATTTCTTGGGCATGCTGGTTTTTACCGACGCTTTGTGAAAGATTTTATCAAAATTGCTCGTCCCTTGACTACTCTGCTAGGAAAGGACATCCCATTCGAATTTAACTCTGAATATGTCGCTTCTTTTGAACGTCTTAAAAAGAACTCATTTCAGCTCTGATAATCCGGTCGCCCAACTGGAACCTTCCTTTTGAAATCATATGTGACGCTTCTAACTTTGCGGTTGGTGTTGTATTAGGACAACGCATCAACAAAATCCTTTATGTCATTTACTACGCGAGTATGACCTTAAACGACGCTCAACTGAATTATACAACCACCGAAAAAGAGCTTTTAGCTGTCGTTTTTGCACTTGAGAAGTTTCGATCTTACTTGATTGGTTCCCATGTCACGGTCTACACAGACCATTCTTCTCTTCGGCACGTTTTTGCTAAAAAGGGTGCTAAGTCACGCTTAATTTGATGGATCCATTTTCTTTAAGAATTTGATCTTGCAATCAAAGACAAAAAAGGATCCGATAACGTCATGGCCGATCACTTATCTCGTCTTCCTAACACTCCATCTTCGTTTCCAATCAATGAAAACTTTCCTGACGAACAACTTCTTTTTGTTTCAATTGATCCTTGGTTCGCCGACATAGTGAACTATCTAGTCACTAAGGAATCCCCCTCATTTTGGTCCAAACATGATAAATACAAATTTCTTTCCCAAGTGAAATACTTCTATTGGGACGACCCATACTTGTTTAAGTATTGTCCGGACCAAATCATTCGTCGATGCATTCCTGATAGCGAAATTAGGAGTGTTCTCTCATTCTCCCATGATCATGTGTGCGGTGGATATTTTGGTCCTAGGAAAACCGCTGAAAAGGTGCTTCAATGTGGTTTTTATTGGCCTACTCTCTTTAAAGACTCGTTCGAATTCTGTAAAACTTGCAATCGTTCCCAAATGATAAGAAAGATTTCTCGACGGAATATGATGCCTTTGAACCCCATCCTTACGGTCGAGCACTTTGATGTATGGGGTATTGACTTTATGGGACCTTTCCCAAACTCCTTTGGAAACTTATATATTCTTCTCGCCGTCTATTATGTTTCGAAATGGGTCGAAGCCGTTCCATGTAAAACAAATGATCATAAAATTATTGTGAAATTTCTAAAAGAGAACATCTTTTCGAGGTTCGGCATACCACGCACAACAATAAGAGACAATGGAACGCATTTTTGTAATCGATATTTTGAGTCCTTAATGAAGAAATACTCAATAACCCACAAGTTATCTACTCCTTATCAGCCGCAAACTTGCGGTCAAGTCGAAGTATCGAATCGTCAAATAAAACAGATTTTGGAGAAAACTGTAAACAAAAACCGAAAAGATTGGTCATAAAAATTGACCGACGCGCTTTGGGCTTACCATACTGCTTTTAAAACTAATATTGGAATGTCCCCTTTTCGATTGGTTTACGGTAAAGCCTGTCATTTACCAGTTGAACTTGAACATAAAGCACTTTGGGAAATAAAGAACTTAGACATTGATCTTGAACAAGCTGGCGAAAACCAAAAATTGCAACTCAACGAGCTAGAAGAAATTAGGAATGGCGCAAACAAAAACGCGAAAATTTACAAGGAAAAAACCAAAGTTTTTCATGATAAGTCAATCCTAAGAAAAACATATTTGCCAAACCAAAAAGTTCTGCTGTATGACTCACGACTTCATTTATTCCCTGGGAAGTTAAAATCGAGATGGACTGGACCATATGTTGTTCGAACTGTTTTTCCACATGGTGCTATTGAAATAGAAAACCCGAGGGATGGATCCATATTCAAAGTCAATGGTCAACGTCTAAAACCATTCTTGGAATTGCCCACTGATTAAGAGGAGGAGCTCATGATTCTTCATGAGCCATGCTACATGAAGTAAGAAAGTTAAGTTTAACCCTCCTTTGTAAATATGTAAATATTTCTCTTCCGCTCACTCATTATGTCATGCATTGACCGTGGGGATACAGTCCAAATCTGGTGTGGAGGGAGTTTCATATTTAGTTTGGTTTTGCATAGAATTTTACTTTTTTTGTCATTAAAAAAAATCAATCAAAAAAAAAAAGAATTTCACATTCCTATTTACTTTCAAATAAGACATGATGGAGTTAGCATTCAATTTTGGTCATTCGATTAAAATATGGAGATTTACTTCTCTTAGCGGTTAACGAAAGGAAAGTTTGAATTATGAACAAATTTGGTGTAACTGGTATATTGGGATATTCGTGGGTGATGAGTATGAAATGTTTTCTGAATTATAATCCAATTAAATGAATGGTTGAATTAGACTACTTGCGATAACATTTTAGATAGTTTAAGTGAAGTTGTGCTAATATATTCTCGCTTAACTCTCTCTCTTATGTAAAAAAAGAGAAAGTAAAAAAGAAGAAGTATATATATATAATTATCCAAGGGTATCCAAGATTGCTAGTATATCTGGCGTTGGTGTGCAAACCCGCCAAGCTCTTTCCGACACCTTGTTGAAAAAATCAGCGTCGGTATATCTTGGTCTCATTTTATGAGTTGGACACCTAAGGATTACCAACATCTTGTTGACAAAGTCAGCGTTGGTCTGCACAATCCGCCATGCTCTATCCCAAATTCACACGTCAGCGAGGCAGTGCATGGGTGGTATACCTTGGTCTTTTCAGTTAGGTGTTTGTAAATAATAATAATGTAAATAATTTTCAAAATAAAGAGAGAGTTAGCACTTAAAATCCAAGCACACTCTTCACTTTTTCGACCTAACTTGTTAACAAAAAGGAAGTTGAGATGTCATTTTACGATTGTTGATATCGATTATAGAATTCATTTCATATTTGCACTATGTTTCTACCAAAACAACTGGCCAAGCTGGAGGAGTTTGTGATGATAACATGAATTTTGTTTGAAGTTTTGATTAGTAACGAACTCAAATTTCATAGTAACGACCCAAATTTGTGTTAAATTATTCGTGTAATATTTAAAAGTAAATTATCCATTTGTAAATATTCCTTTAAAAGCTTGCATTCGTCTTGTAAATATTTTCTAATCTTGCATTTTGTAAATATTTTTGCATTTAACATTTGGATTTTGTGGGTAGTATCAGCTGAAAACCCTCACGAGACAATACTCGTCCTACTGAGGACACCCAAAGGTTTAACGGCTTGATGCATACGCTCAATGCAATCGTGCTCCCTACGAAAATGGATTTATCTTAGTTTTGTTTTCCTTTATTCGAGGACGAATAAAAAGATAAGTGTGGGGGTATTTGATGTGCACGTAAAAATGCACATTTATATTCACATATTTATTCTTGTTTAATTAAATAAATAAACATTTTTGGGTATTTTATACGATCAAACCATATTTTAAATATTTTCAAAATAATCACTCATTTTGGGAAAAAGTGGTCACTTGTGCATGTTTTAATTTGTGAAATCTTTTGCTTGTTCCTTGTGTTTAACTCTTGTAGGAATTTTGGAGCTAAAAGGATATATACACATGAAGAGATGAGGGAAAGCATGCATTTTTACAAAAGGAGGCAAAGAATTAATTCATTTTATGGATAGAGGAGGCCCACACCTTTCAATTAACCCATTTGCTCTTAAGCTCCATATTAAAGACTGAGACAAAAAGGCCTCATGCATTCTACATGACTCATTAGTGGATACTGGCAATTAGAAGCTACATGAATGGGTATTTTGGGGATTTCCTAAGGAAAGTGATTAGGGTTTTAGGTTTTTTTGATCATGTATATATACCCCTTTGTTTCATGTATTTCAGATCGTCTTTTTAGCAAATAAACCAACCTCCGCTTAACATTATATCTCTTTACCATTTCTTACACCATTTTCTAAAACATCCATTAAAACAAATCTCATTCACAACCAATTCTCCAAATCCATCTTCCATTACCACTTCATCCAAAATTCCAATCAACCCACATCAAATTCTTCCACTGCAAAACCTCCTTCCACCATTCACCACTATCATCACTACATCCCCTGCCTACCAGCGCAATACCTTTCATCCTCATACAGCAATTCAAACCATCTGACCATCGTCATCAACCTTCAACTTGCCGTATACATATTAGTCCATTCTTCCTAATTCACTATCATTTTTTCCATTTTAAACTCCATCTATACTTCATCGCGCCTTCAACCCGTGCTCCATCCCAAATCACAACATCCAGACACTTCATTAACACCTCAGCTCCTCAGGTCCTCAACTAAAAAAAAACATTTTTCTTTCTCTTGTATATACATCATTCTTATTTTTCAGGTTGCAAAAGAAGAAGGGAATTGCTTGACTTTGCATCGCCTAGCTTGCTTGCTAGGAATTGTTATGCGCTGCGCTCTACTTTGCTTGCTTGCTTTAAAAAAATTGCCGCTAAAAAAAAAATTGCATATAAATTCAGACCCTCTGGTATTGTTCTCTTCTCTCTTTTTTTTATTTAATTGCATTGTTGTTTGCTTGCATTTGCATTAAAAAATCCAAAAAAAATAAAAAGTCATTCGTAGTTGCGTTGTTAATATCACGTTTAATTTCTGTTTTGCATTCATCTCATCTTATTTTCTTTTCTTAAGGGCAGTACCCCAATTCACATAAGGTGAGGGATTTCATCACCCTTTCCTTAGCCCACAAAATTGCAGTTCATTGTAGAATTAGAATAATAATAATAACGGTTAGACGTTGGACTTAAGGGAGTCGCGGGCTCATATAGGGCTTAATTGTATTTTGATAGTTGATTTCTTTGGAACGAATTATTTCTTGGTGTCTAGACTATGGCAGAGAAATAACAGTTTATAAATATTACGGTGATTCGTAAATATTATATTGGCTGTTACTCTGAAGGTACTTAAATCTTCGGTTGCATTGCTAGGGTGATTCCTGGTGCACCGATAACTTCTGTCCGTTAACTGGCCAAGAAATCTTTTGTTTTAAGTAATCAAACGTGTAATTATATAATTTTGGGTCAGGAGCCACTAAGGACAGAAAATTTATAGTTAATCCTTGCATTCATTTAGTTGCATTAGGTTCATACATACAATAAAAAAAGAAAAAAAAGAGAAATTCAAAATATATATAAATCGCTTCTACTCTCTTCTCAAATTTGTTCTTTCTCTTCTTTGCGCTAGTGCATGCATAATTGGACCCATGATCCTTTTACTAATCGTTTAGTTCGAACAAACATTCTTTCAACCATGACCGGAGAAAATCCCCCTCGAACTCTTATGGATAGATACTTCCCCGATCAGGTGTCTATTTCTTCTTGCATTATATTGCCTGCCCCAATGGGTAACCACTTTGAAATTCATTCGAATCGCATAAATAATCTTCCAAAATTCGGCAATCTTGAACATGATGATCCTTACATTTTCTTAACCAAAATTGAACAAGTTTGTGCAACCATGAAATTTCAACAACTAAGTGACGATGGAATCAAACTTAGGATAATTCCATTTGCACTTACCGATTATGCCGAAAAATGGTTGTATAGCTTGCCTTCAAATACGATTAGAACTTGGAATGAATTTGTGAATTTTTTCCTAAAAAGGTTTTACCCCTTGGAAAAAACATCTAAAATTAGGAATGAGATCGTTAATTTTCATCAATTTGGGGGTGAATCCTTTGTCGAGAGATTTAAAGAACTTCTAGTCAGATGTCCACATCACAATTTCGAAAAATGGACGCTTTGTCAAATTTTATACGATGGACTTGAAAATAACTCTCGAACCATCCTAGAATCGACGTGCCAAGGAAACTTTCTAGCCCAATATCACGATGCCGCTTGGCAATTTCTTCAAAATTTGGCCGAAAAATCAGCTCAATGGGAAAGATCTAATGAGAAATCGATTTATTCCCGATCAAATGCTCATCTGGTAGGATCCTCAATGGCTTTAGAAGCGAAAATAGACACAATGTTAACCAAATTTGATAATTTTCTTTCATCAACTCAAGCAAACCAAGCTCAAGCGTCTCAACCTTCATGTTACAAATGTAATGATCCTAACCACATTGCTGACCAATGCCCACATTCGTTAGAACAACTCAACGCATTTAATAAAGTTAGAAATGATCCATCCCCCCCTCCCCCAAATACAATCCGGGTTGGAGAAACCATCCTAAATTCTCTTGGGCCCAAAACAATGCAACTTCGAATTTGGTTCGACCTCCTTTTCAACCATTTTCGAATAATCCTTCAAATCCTCCCTTTCACCAAAATCAATTCCAAAATTTTGCGCCACCTTCTCAAAATCAAGCACAACAATCTTTTGTTCCACAAGATGATAAACGATTGACATCACTTGAAAAACTCTCGAAGAATTGATTAAAGCAACGACTCAAAATCTCCAGTCAAATACCAATCTTCAAAATTTATTGACTTCACACATGCAAAACACGAGTCAATCTATCGCTAAACTTGAAATGAAAATGAGTCAGTTGGCTACTTCTGTAAGTGAACGGGAAAGAGGCACTTTCCCGAGTCAACCCATTCCAAATCCTAGGAGGCAAAATCCTAATCTAAACCAAGCTCATGTCATCCAGGATAGCAATCAAACTCAGTTGAATGCTATCACAACTTTACGATCTGGTAAGAAAATCGATAATCAAGTTGAAAATCCAAATAACTTACCAAGTGTTCCTCTCGACATTTGTAAAACAACAAATGATCTCGATCAAAACTCTGATCTAGTTCTGCTCCAACTCAAGTATACCGACCTACTGAGTTTCGCATTCCATTTCCTCATCGTCTTCGACCAAAGAAATATTCCGACCAAATGGAAAAGATGTTGGAAATTTTCAAACAAGTGAAAGTTAACATCCCTCTTCTTAATATCATTCAACAAGTCCCTACCTACGCTAAATTTCTCAAAGACTTGTGTACCCAAAAACGACACACCCATGTACCCAAGAAAGTCTTCTTAGCTGCTGGACTTAGCGAAGTCTTGACCCAATCGATCCCGATCAAATACAAAGATCCTGGATGCCCTACAATCTCATGTACGATAGAAGATAAAAACATTAACAAATGCTTAGTTGATTTGGGTGCGAGTGTCAATTTGATTCCATATTCCGTTAACTAACAACTTGGTTTGGGTGAACTTAAACCAACGAAAATAACTCTTCAATTCACTGATTGTTCAATTAAGAAACCCGTTGGTGAAATTGAGGACGTACTCATCAAAGTTGGTCAATTCATCTACCCTGTCGATTTCATTGTTTTGGAAACTCAACCTGTCAATAATCCAATGAGTCAAATTCCATTGATTTTAGGTCGACCCTTAATAAATTGTCGCAATGGTTCAATGAAAATCACTTTTGGAAACACGACTCTAGATCTAAACATTTTCAATCTTGAAAGTCATTCAAATAAATCATGTAACCAAACCTTAGAAGTTAATGCCATCCGCGAAAACTCTGAAATCGAATCCATTGACCTTAACGACGAGCATGAGGCCGAGTACGAAAAATTGTTCTAAGACAGTCCTAACGAAGTCAAACACACGCTTCCATTTGAATCGCTTTCAGTTGAGTCCAAATCTCAACCTTGTTCTTTGATCGAGAAATCACCAAAGTTGGAGCTTAAACCTCTTCCCGATCACCTTAAGTATGTTTACTTAGGTGATAACAAAACTTGTCTTGTCATAATTTCTTTAATTTTAACTCGTGATCAAGAAATTTCTCTTCTCTTGACACTTTCTAAAAATAAAGATGCAATCGGCTGGTCCATTTCTGACATCAAGGGAATTAGTCCCGCAATCGTTCAACATCGTATTCACTTAACCGATGAAGCCGAACCCACTCGTGAAGCACAACGTAGGCTTAATCCTAAGATGAAAGAGGTAGTTCGCAAAGAAATTCTTAAACTTCTCGACAACGGTATCATTTACCCCATTTCTGATAGCTTATGGGTTAGCCCCATTCACGTTGTTCCTAAAAATTCCGGACTCACCATTGTCGCGAATGACCAAAACGAACTTCTTCCAACTCGTACTCAAACGGGTTGGCGTGTTTGCATCGATTATCGAAAATTGAATGCTGCAATGCGTAAAGACCACTTTCCACTTCCCTTCATCGATCAAATGCTCGAATGTTTAGCTGGTCACGAATTCTACTGCTTTCTTGATGGTTATTCCGGTTATAACCAAGTTCCAATAGCTCCCGAAGATCAAGAGAAAACGACTTTCACATGTCCATTAGGTACCTTTGCTTACCGATGTATGCCTTTCGGTCTTTGCAATGCTCCTGCAACTTTCCAACGATGTATGGTTGGAATTTTTTCTTATATGATCAAACGCGTTCTTGAAGTCTTTATGGATGATTTTTCGATCTTTGGCGATTCTTTTTCCTCTTGCTTACATCATCTTGAACTTGTTTTAAATCGATGTAAAGAAAAACACTTAACGTTGAATTGGGAAAAATGCCACTTTATGGTCAAATATGGCATTGTCCTTGGACATGTAATTTCAAATAATGGCATTGAGGTAGATAAAGCGAAAATTGACGTTATTTCAAAACTACCCATTCCAAAATGCGTTAAGGACATTCGTTCATTTCTTGGGCATGCTGGTTTTTACCACGCTTTATGAAATATTTTAGCAAAATTGCTCGTCCCTTGACTACTCTGCTAGGAAAGGACATCCCATTCGAATTTAACTCTGAATGTGTCGCTTCTTTTGAACGTCTTAAAAAAGAACTCATTTCAGCTCCGATAATCTGGTCGCCCAATTGGAACCTTCCTTTTGAAATCATATGTGACGCTTCTAACTTCGCGGTTGGTGCTGTATTAGGACAACACATCAACAAAATCCTTCACGTCATTTACTACGCGAGTATGACCTTAAACGACACTCAACTGAATTATATGACCACCGAAAAAGAACTTTTAGCTATTGTTTTTGCACTTGAGAAGTTTCGATCTTACTTGATTGGTTCTCATGTCACGGTCTACACAGACCATTCTGCTCTTCGACAGCTTTTTGCCAAAATGGATGCTAAGTCATGCTTAATTCGATGGATCCTTTTGCTTCAAGAATTTGATCTTACAATCAAAGACAAAAAAGGATCTGATAATGTCATAGCCGATCACTTATCTCATCTTCCTAACGTTCCATCTTCGTTTCCAATCAATGAAAACTTTCCTGACGAACAACTTCTTTCTGTTTCAATTGATCCTTGGTTCGCCGACATAGTGAACTATCTAGTCCCTAAGGAAACCCCCTCATTTTGGTCCAAACATGATAAATACAATTTTCTTTCCCAAGTGAAATACTTCTATTGGGATGACCCATACTTGTTTAAGTATTGTCCGGACCAAATCATTCGTCGATGCATTCCTGATAGCGAAATTAGGAGTGTTCTCTCATTCTTCCATGATCATGCGTGCGGTGGACATTTTGGTCCTAGGAAAACCGCTGAAAAGGTGCTTCAATGTGGTTTTTATTGTCCTACTCTCTTTAAAGACTCGTTCGAATTCTGTAAAACTTGCAATCGTTGCCAAATGATAGGAAAGATTTCTCGACGAAATTTGATGCCTTTGATTCCCATCCTTACAATCGAGCTCTTTGATGTATGGGTATAGATTTTATGGGACCTTTCCCAAACTCCTTTAGAAACTTGTATATTCTTCACGCCGTCAATTACGTTTCGAAATAGGTCAAAGCCGTTCCATGTAAAACAGATGATCATAAAATTGTTGTGAAATTTCTAAAAGAGAACATCTTTTCAAGGTTCGGTATACCTCGCACAATAACAAGCGACAATGGAACGCATTTCTGTAATCGATCTTTTGAGTCCTTAATGAAGAAATACTCAATAACCCACAAGTTATCCACTCCTTATCATCCGCAAACTTGTGGTCAAGTCGAAGTATCAAATCGTCAAATAAAACAGATTTTGGAGAAAACTGTGAACAAAAACCGAAAAGATTGGTCATAAAAATTGACCGATGCGCTTTGGGTTTACCGTACTGCTTTTAAAACTAATATTGGAATGTCCCCTTTTCGATTGGTTTACGGTAAACCCTGTCATTTACCAGTTGAACTTGAACATAAAGCGCTTTGGGCAATAAAGAACTTAAACTTTGATCTTGAAAAAGCTGGCGAAAACCAAAAATTGAAACTCAACGAGCTAGAAGAAATTAGGAAGGACGCATACAAAAACGTGAAAATTCACAAGGAAAAAACCAAAGTTTTTCATGATAAGTCAATCCTAAGAAAAACATTTTTTCCAAACCAAAAAGTTCTGCTGTATTACTCATGACTTCATTTATTCCCTGGGAAGTTAAAATCGAGATGGTCTGGACCATATGTTGTTCGAACTGTTTTTCCATATGGTGCTATTGAAATAGAAAACCCGTGGGATGGATCCATATTCAAAGTCAATGGTCAACGTCTAAAACCATTCTTGGAATTGCCAACTGATTAAGAGGAGGAGCTCATGATTCTGCATCAGCCATGCTACATGAAGTAAGAAAGTTAAGTTTAACCCTCTTTTGTAAATATGTAAATATTTCTCTTCCGCTCACTCATTGTGCCATGCATTGACTGTGGGGACATAGTCCAAATCAAGTGTGGGGGGAGTTTCATATTTATTTTGGTTTTGCATAGAATTTTCCTTGTTTTTTTATCATTAAAAAAATCAATCAAAAAAAATCGCATTTCTATTTACTTTCAAATAAGACATGATGGAGTTAGCATACAATTTTGGTTGTTCGATTAAAATATGGAGATTTACTTCTCTTAGCGGATAACGAAAGGAAAGTTTGAATTATGAACAAATTTGGTGTAACTTGTATATTGGGAGATTCGTGGGTGATGAGTATGAAATGTTTTCTGAATTGTAATCCAATTAAATGAATGGTTGAATTAGACTACTTGCGATAACATTTTAGACAGTTTAAGTGAAGTTGTGCTAAGATATTCTCGCTTAACTCTCTCTCTCTTTTGTAAAAAAAAAAGAAAGAAAAAAAAAGTATATATATATATATATATAATTATCCAAGGGTATCCAACATTGCTGGTACATCTGGCGTTGGTGTGCAAACCCGCCAAGCTCTTTCCAACACCTTGTTGACAAAGTCAGCGTCGGTATATCTTGACCTCATTTTATGAGTTGGACACCTAAGGATTACCAACATCTTGTTGACAAAGTCAGCGTTGGTCTGCACAATCCGCCAAGCTCTATCCCAAACTCTCACGTCGGTCCGTGAGGTAGTGCATGGGTGGTATACCTTGGTCTTTTCAGTTAGGTGTTTGTAAATAATAATAATAATAATAATAATGTAAATAATTTTCAAAATAAAGAGAGAGTTAGCACTTAAAATCCAAGCACACTCTTCACTTTTTCGACCTATCTTGTTAACAAAAAGGAAGTTGAGATGTCATTTTACGATTATTGATATCGATTTAGAATTCATTTCATATTTGCACTATGTTTCTACCAAAACAACTAGCCAAGCTGGAGGAGTTTGTGATGATAACATGAATTTTATTTGAAGTTTTGATTAGTAACGGACTCAAATTTCATAGTGACGACCCAAATTTGTGTTAACTCATTTGTGTAATATTTAAAAGTAAATTATCCATTTGTAAATATTCCTTTAAAAGCTTGCATTCGTCTTGTAAATATTTTTTAATCTTGCATTTTGTAAATATTTTATCATTTAACATTTGGATTTTGTGGGTAGTATCAGCTGAAAACCCTCACGAGACAACACTCATCCTACTGGTGACACCCAAAGATTTAACGGCTTGTTGCATACGCTCAATGCAATCGTGCTCCCTACGAAAATGAATTTATCTTTGTTTTTTTTCCTTTATTCGAGGATGAATAAAAAGGTAAGTGTGGGGGTATTTGATGTGCACGTAAAAATGCACATTTATATTCATATATTTATTCTTGTTTAATTAAATAAATAAACATTTTTGGGTATTTTATACAATCAAACCATATTTTAAATATTTTCAAAATAATCACTCATTTTGGGAAAAAGTGGTCACTTGTGCATGTTTTAATTTGTGAAATCTTTTACTTGTTCCTTGTGTTCAACTCTAGTAGGAATTTTGGAGCTAAAAGGATATATACACATGAAAAGATGAGGGAAAGCATGCATTTTTACAAAAGGAGGCAAAGAATTAATTCATTTTATGGATATAGAAGGCCCACTCCTTTTAATTAACCCATTTGCTCTTAAGCTTCATATTAAAGACTGAGACAAAAAGGCCTCATGCATTCTACATGACTCATTAGTGGCTAATGACAATTAGAAGCTACATGAATGAGCATTTTTGGGATTTCCCAAGGAAAGTGATTAGGGTTTTAGGTTTTTTTGATCATGTATACATACCCCTTTGTTTCATGTATTTCATATCTTCTTTTTAGCAAATAAAAGTGTAATTGATCAAATAAAGAAAAATGGCTTCCAAGCCAATTTCTTTTATGTCTCTCTCATATCTCTTTTAATTTCTATGCTCTACTTTATGTTAGTAGTTTAGATTTTCTTTTCTGCAAGTAGTGTAATTTTATTTTATGCAATTAGTTAGTAGTTAGTATCTTTTCTTCATTATTTACTCTTTATTTTTGTTGTTCGCCAATGTTGAAATCTAATTGTGTTGAATTAATCACACAAATGAGGAGCTAAACCCCTACAATTTAGGGGTGATGAAGCTTTTCCTCTCAATTAATGTAGAATCAACATAAATTAGTATGAGTGATCTCTTTGGGTTTAATGGCAATGGATGTTTTTGGTGTATTTGTGTTTCATATTGAATTTAATAGCCTCTTTTGTTCATTTCATAACATTGAGGCTATGTTTGGGACATATACAACAAATTGCCTCTTCATCTAAAATTGTGACTTTGGCAATGAAATGATTTTCGAGTTGAAATTTGATGATCTATATTACTAACCAATAGTAAATAAGTCATACTTAAATTAGATTTTAGTTTCATTTCGATGGCCTGTTTCATGATAGTTAAAAAGTTGGATTAATTGTGTATTATTGTTTGATGGCGTATTTTGTGTTAATTATTGGCGCAAATAAGTTATGCTTATGATAATTACATAATTAATCTTACTTAAGTTATTTGAGAGATCTTTGTGCTATTTTATGTTGAATAATGTTGAAAGAGAGAAAAGTGAAGTTGCCCCTAAATTGGTTTTAATCTCAAAGTTTTAATCTACATTTTAGTTTACTTTTTTTTCTGCTACTTAATCACAATCCAAATTTCGGTTTAATCTGACTGAATACGATTGAAATTACTTCTTTCCCTGCGGATCTACTCGTATTCGCCACGTACTAACAATTGTACGCTGTGCGCTTGCGGTTTATTATTAAAATATTTTTTTGATAGTTTTCTAATTCGATAGAAAATTCATTTGCAAACAAGTGGGTAATTTAGTCATAATTTTTTTAGAAAAATAACGATGTATGCTAGGTAATTTTTGGTGTATGAATAGAATTTTCCATTTGGACCTATGGTTTGTAGAAAATAGACTAAAAAAGAAGAAGATATCGTGAATAAAAACCTCGCAAAATGTATATATCTATAATAAGGGCTACGTAGACCAAGTCCCTGGTCCGGACGACCAATAGGTCGACCTTCTTATCACCCGTATCGGCTTGTCGTCTACCTGGGAGCAAATTTAGCCCAAATAGGTAACCGAGATTAATCGTAGTTTATTTTTGTGATGCTGTGATGTAAATTAACCCAATTTTGCTAATGTGGCTTAATTCTATTCGCCGAATGGTCTAGGACCTTTAGCCAAAACTATAAATAGACCCCTAGGCCTAGCTAAATTCCGATAACACAATATCTTCCTAGCTAGGGCTCAGTCTTCTATATTTAAAAAAAAGGGGTCTAACCAAAGGAAAATGATTATATAATTAATAGTTATATAATCCAATTTTGGAGGTGGGATCTTCAACAACTAAAGAATAAGACGACGGGCGAATAGATTTAAATTATTCTTTTTAGTAATGGAATATATTATCATTTAATTCATGTTATTAGATTAGAATTAATATTATGTAAATTAGAGCTATTGTAAATTATTTTCTATTAAACTTAGTTATAGTTTTATTTATAGTAGTTCATTTCCTACTGTAATTTAGTTTGACATACTACAATTAGTATTGTGTAAGATAATTCTAAAATTGAAATGTAAATCTGAGAACCCCATGTTTATTTGAAGAAGCTGCTATTCAAATTTAGAATTGGATGAATATAGGAATCTGATGAAATTGGAAAAAAAAGGAAAATAAGCCCAATTGTGTCCAATTTACAGTAATTATGTCAAATTTGAAAAATAAATTAAGGATAGGGATACAAAATACCGATATAAAATAGGAAGTTAGGAATAAAATCTAATGGTTGATTAAGAAAAAAGATAATTTTCCATTGTTTAGTCTGTAACTAATGCAGAAAACTTGATTTCAAGAATAAAAGAAAAAGGGCACGAATTAGTGCGAAATAGGGATTTAGCCGTATTGCGCACAATTCGATGGCCTAGAAATAGTTAGAAGAAACATCTTGCGGTTATAGATTTATATTTACTAAATTGTATTGTACTATAGAATTTGATTTTTGTCCATTTTCAGTAACTAAGCAATTAGGAATAAGTATAACTAATTGAAAGGTAAACTTACAAACACAGTAAGTAAAAGTGTAACATAACTAAAAGATGTTATGTAACAAAAAAGAGTAAGAAATCAAGTTAAACACTTGAGAAAAGAACATAATCTATTATGATAATTAAACGAACCCATAAATAGGTCATAACAGATCAATTGAACATCTTTGCAAAAATGATATTATGATAACTGTGTAGATACATAAATAAATCATAATAGACAACTTTGATGTGCTTGTAAATAAGATTATAACATGAGGGTTATAGCCAAAAAACTGATATGAGAATAGCTTATAATGAATAAAACTTTTATTTGTGAATTAAGTTTAATAAGCATGTAACAGTAGTGATCTGTTGCATCAGTAATGTCGATTGGAGAAAATAAGTGGCTAGTAAAATTATCAAGCAAATAAATAAAATTCAGATTATAAGAACAAAATAAATGACTCTAATTACCATTATAATATAAAAAGAGAAAGTAATTTAAGCGCATACTGAAAGATTAGACATTATAGATACAACGAAGGAATTCTGCATGAAGATCCCAATGGAACAACCTGAATTGTAAAGTGGAATTTTGTTAATGATCTAATTTAAATTTTGATTTTTAGATATAAATTAAAGTTCATTTGAATTTTTGGATTGAATGAGTTTGATTTTTGATATGAATATGAATTAATAAAAGAAATTTAAATGTCTATTTATTTAAAACTTACAGGTTGGACTTATTAAATCTATAGTTTCATTAAATTTGAATTGTAGAATTTAAATAAAACTAAAAAATTGACATAAGAAATATGGCGACGGTATTTCGAAATTATATATGTGTAGATAGTATGCTTTTGTCAAATGTGTCAAAAACTTGGAAGATTTGAATAATTTAGATTAGAAGTTTCTAAATATGGGGAATCATACATTTACGATGCAAATTAAAGTCATAAATTTACGTATGTCTTCATTTCGTTAAAATTTGTTAACATATGCATTTAAATTTGATTTATCAATGAAAAGGAGCAGCGTTGATAACGTTTAAACTAATTATCTCATTCCTTATACAACTTAGCTTCTTGGGAAAGCCAATGACACATCATCCCACTAATGTGCTAATTAATTGACGTTAAAATTGGAAATCCATGGTTGATTATTTACGGTGGTTTTCTTTTTTTGATATCATCATTTTATTCATTCATACAACCATTCACTTTTTTCTTCTTCTCCAAAATTCTCAGCAATCAACCATGGCTAAAATCTACAATTACATCTAAATCTAATAGAGAAATTTCTCAAACTAAAAAGTAGAAGCAACCAAATCCATCAATCTCTTTCCCTTTTTCTCTTTTTATTTTCTAATTTCTTTTTCCAGATTTTGATATATTTTGTAGGGACCGTAACTTCCTCATACGGAACCCAAATTGACTTTTTCTTCGTTTCAAATTGGGTAAAATTGAAAGAGCTACAACTTTTGTGTTGTACCCTTTTTTAGATTTCGAATTTTTCTTGGTCGACACTGCCAATCTTTCAGATACATTTTTGGACCTAGATTTCAGATCCAAGTATTTATATGTCGTTGTTTTGATCATTTCTTCTTCAAATTTTATCGAAAATCGTTTTTTTTTTTTTTTGTTGAAGAGAAAAGAATTTGCAATAACTTTCCAGTTTATGATTTTTCTAAATTTTGAATTTAACTTGTTCAAAAATCACTTTTAAAACGGTTAAAATTTTGTTCAGTTTTTTAGCTTTTTGGTTAAAATCAAGATCCATCCTTCTTGCGTTTCCCTTAATCATTGGGTCAAGTTATGTGTTTGTGTGGGTTTATCTTATTCCAGATTTTTTGTGTTGAGTTATGTTTAATTTATAATATATATACATATATATATATACATATATATGTTTGTTTGAGGAGTGCGTTTTATTTAATTTCGCATATTTGTGTGATTTATATAAGGAAAAGTCTATTTAGACAGAAAGATTTGACACAAACTGAGTGGCACAAAATCTAAACCATAGGATTACCCCATGATTTGCACCTCAAATAAAGAAAAATTAATCATGTGGTTGAGATTTTATGCCTTCTGATTTGTGTCAAACTTTTGTGTTCATATAGCCGCTCCCTTTATATAATATGCATATGTTGTTGTGTGCGTGAGTTTAAGTTAAGTTTCTATTTTGTTTTCTTTTTATGAAAAGAAAATATTTGTGAATGGTTTGATAGGTGTTTGGATTGTATGTGTTGATGTGTGTTGAGTCGATTTTTCAAAAAAATATTTTGATGTGTATGTTATATATATATAATATATACAAGGTAATGGATTTTTTATGTAATTGTGTTGTTTTTTTAATACCTATGAAAAAAGTTTCGTAAATTGTTCCACAAATCCAATTTCCATGTTGTCTTGCTGAGAAACAACTTTCTCCTCTTATAAAATAAAATATTTGAGTGGTTATCGAGTTTCCATCAATCCCGACTTGTGCTTAGATGTCGTCATTCTATCCTTGTCTGTTTGTTTGTCGTCGCTATTCAATGCATTGAATGTGAGTTTATTATGTGAGTTTATTTCACACTTACATTTATTATAAAAGTGAAATTCAACACATTTGAAATATTATGAAATTTATAGGATTATTTTAGAAAATTTTATATGACATACACAAATAACATCCACTTATGACACGACTGGTATATATGATATGAATGTGCATATGTGACATGTATTACTTTATGTTTTTTTTTGAATTGATGAGCTTACTTCATGTATATGTTTGATATGTTCGATATGTTGAGTTTATTGATATTGTTATTTATGTGTTCTCACATTGCAAGTTCCCTATGGGTTGAGATGATACAAACCAGAATCATTGTATAGATTTAAGACCTGAACTGAATCGATTTGGGATGTGGGTTGAAATGATATATACCCGGGATTTGAATTTTTAATTTTGGATTGAAATGATATATATCTGTATAAACTTGGCCTAGGTAGAAAATTATATACGGACACCATTGTTCTATTTTGAAAATATTTTCTAAGTTTGAATATAGATTTTTGCAAAACGTTAAATTAAGAAAGGTGTAAAACAGAGCTTTGGAATTAAATTGTACCTTAATTTGGTAAATGACTTAATTGAAATGAAATTTCACAGTTATGCTAAATTGATTTAAAATGTAATTTAGAAAATGATGAAAAGAGTTTTCTATGAGATTGGTTAAAATAATGAAACATAATAATTTTATTTTATAATAATTTATGAAATGAATGGTTTGAATCTAAATATAATTTAAATAATATTTAGAATTGATTAAACTTAAAAACTAATATTTAATGTTTATGAAATGAAAGAAATGTTATTTAAAGTAAAATTGAAATTTTAAGAATTTGATTGGAGTAATAAAATTTGAACCTAACTTGAATAATACATATAATGTATTGGAATTTGAATGTATTGTTAAGTTGGAATGATTTTAAAGTGAAGTTTTGGTAACTAGATTGATTATAAGTTGAATTTGAACATATGGATATATGGTTCGGATTGGATTATTATTTTAAACTAGTATTATTTTATACAAAACTAATTTAGATTATTTTATGTAATTATTATTTTATAACTATATATTAACTATTAAACATCTTATAACTATTTAAAATTTATTTTGTTTAAATATTAAACCATTATATATTTTTTATAATTATTTAACCAAATTATTTTATATAATATATTTATTTTAATTTAAACTATTTTATATTATATTAATTATTTTAAATAAAAGTTTGTTTCCTATCCTAGCTATTAGATCCAAATGTTTTGTGTGAAGTTGTTTCGAATAACGATTATTATGATATAAATTTGAAACCAAATGTAATTCTTGTTAATGAACTATTTGTAAATATGAAATCTGAATTTTGAATAGAATCCAATAATGAATCGATTGAAGTACAATTTACGAAATATAAAACCAATATTTGAGGTTAATTGATTTATGGTATGTTAAAATATGATATCAAATATAAATGACCACGGTGTGAAAAATGTAAACGTTTGGTTGTTAAAGAGACCGGGATCGGATATTGTCATACCCTCTTCCAATACCCAAAACCACTTTAACAACTATGCATGCGGTGGAGATTCAGAATGAAGTATGTTGATTTGGATGCAATTACTGGATTTGAAGAAAGAGAACGACGATGGACAACCTTGAACTTCGGGTTATAATTGAAATGACTAAAATAGGAGACATACCCAGGTCAATGTGAGTTAGCTACTCTTAGTAAGCATGCTTCTTCGATACCATATATTACTTTGTGACTTATTTTGGGATTATAGTCTGAGGTGGTTGGTAGTCGCGACTATGCGTTACCACCAGCCTGGGTCCGCAATTCGGTAGAATTATATTGATGGGTATTGCCTCGATGACTTATCATATTCATCCTGATCGAGCCCCCTACAATTTTGATTTAACGTTGTCGTATAGCGGCGCATCCCTATCCACCGACGTACTGGTGTTTTATATGCAATGTTTACGACAATGCATAAAAGGTGTAAGGTTAAAAATGTAATCCCACTTACGCCATTTTCAATAGTATATTTAACAATGGACACTATTATAGTAGCATATTATATTATATGATATTAGTTTAACAGATCCTTAGAGGATGGTGATTCCAAACATCCTTTAAGTTATTAATGCATTTCATTGAATATTTAACTTGATTTGATTCTCTAATATAAGAATATTAGTCCTGATCCGAGTTGTTTTGTTTTCCATTATTGCTCGGGTCAAGCTGAGTATTGCAGTACTAAGATTTTACCTTTCGAAGATGGAGACTTGTTGAAGATATTGTATCAATCTATTGGCTCTGGTTATTTCTCTTTATATTAGAAATTAGGGTATTTAGACTTTCGTCGTATTTGATTCTGTAACTCTGATATTATGTACAAATTTTGAATTTTATGTCGAAGCTTCATGAACTACTGTTGTATTTTATTTATTCCACTACTAGATATCCTGTTATTCTGTGTCTATGATTTTGTGATTTGATTTATTAAACCCCATATCAATAACAATATGTCATTTCGACCAGTTTGAGTTGGTTTAATTATCGACTTGAAGCGATCGAAAAGGCCTGATGTTACACCTAACGAGGCAAATCATTGCAGCGATGCAAACATTACAGATACAGTAAAAGCACGTCCAGTATGATACTTGATGGGACCGGAGGGAAGTTCTAGACTTCTACGGGATTTTAAGATGCTCCAATATGGCCCTCAAGAGTAAGCCGAGGGTAATCTGAGCCCCAGAGGCAGGTTTGTAATGATTCCATCAAGAGAGTGTCATGGCATCATTATAACAAGGGTAGCTAGATAACTTGTGACATTCCGCATCCCTTAATGTCACCCATATGAGGATGCATTAAGTTTTGTGAAGCGCAATAGGTAAACAGCAACTAGAATTCACAAGACAGATACCAATATGCAGCGGAAAAACTAACTTTTATTATTAAAGAAAAACATCGTTCCAAACTAGTTACAACGTCATATACCAAAAACCTCAATAAAAACCATATGTCTCATAACACCAAACATCAGAGTACAAAACTGTAAAATTATATCCCTCCTCTAAAGCCATAATAAAACAGAACAAAAGTCAAAGCGGTACATATAATTGAAAGGAGTTCAAATCCTAGCTGAAAGAATATCACGGTCACTGCTGAACACTACCATCCCGAGAAACTGAGGGGGAAAAGGAATAGAAAGAAGGGAAACAAAAATAGGTCAGACATAAAGTCTGGCGAGTTCCGGTGATTTTCAGTAGCAGGATAAGATAGAAAGTATCAAGATAGGTAAATAATGTTGAACATGAAAATATAGTAAATAGGCAAGTACGAGATAACATTATAAAGATTATAAGGTAAAGTAAAGATCATGTACGCTTCTCATTCATATCCCAAGAATCAAGTTACTACACCACTAGTAGACTATCAAGATTAGGAGTTACCCTAATTACAGCCCATGCAATTGGCTCCCTACTACACAAATATCATATACTAGCTGTGGCAGTAGGTGGTATCAATCCCTAACTCATCAACTATAAGACACAAACCTATTTATTGGTGCTACAGCATCTTAGTTTCCCCCTAATCGGACCCATGCACGCTTATAAATTTACCGAAAAACTCATGTACCATCTTCCACCTTGAACCTCTTACAATTCAGCTCAGTAAAGTGTGCCCTGTCCCCTACCTAGTGCGAGTTCCCTCTCTAAGATACTAACAGGGATACTGACTGATACGGGTTCCATATATAAGACTGACACAAGCCACACCTAGGTTTGTGCCTTCAAATTAGGATTTTAAGAGTCCTAAAATTGGATACCAACAACAAGACGTAGGACCTCTTTGCTTAGATTATTAATTAAAAAATAATAACTTAGCAGGTTTAAGTTTATTAATAAGCATGGTTGTAAATGACATTTCCTATAAATGTTATTCTGTGTACAACCCTTTCCCCAAACAAGCACCTGCTTAGACGTATATGTATATTAAGTTACCTAATTTACTTAATTACGTCAAATTCTCCCAACATGTCTTACTTAATTATTAAATTAAGTTTAACCTGCATGTTTTGCGTATTATCACTATTTTACAGTCCTTGGATTTCATGTTTTAATATGCCTAATTCTCCTTTTTACTGTCATTTTAAATTATTCCAAACTAACCCAATTTACGCAATTCTAACATGAATTGCCTAGGCATTCGATGGCCTAGGTATATCGCAAAATAAAAAGGAATAGGAGAAAAACATAAATCAATTCAGAAACACATAAAATGAATAAAATAGGCATAATACTGTAAATAAATCTAAAGCAGAAAAGGGATAATAGGATATACATGTATTTGATAATAACTGAAAAACTTAGACAGTGAAACAGTGATATATAGACAATGTATGATTCAGATTTATTCACTATCAAAATACTGTTCAATTATCAAATCCGAAAATGTCTAGAACTCACAGTGGTTGGATTGAAGTACAGAAAAATATATCTTTTATATTGTTATTGAAGAAATCCCTCTTTAGATTTGTTGTATAAAAATTGGAATTTTTCCTCTTTAATCTAGGCTTAGGCAGCATCTCAATATCTTCATATTTTTATTTAGAATATATTTGGGAGGAAGAAGAAATGAAGAATAGTTTGCGTGTACAAGTCAATAAGACGGCTTGCCTATTTATATATTACTTATGATAATTCCATACCGTTAGATTTTAGGTTTGTACACCCAATGCTGAGTTAACTTTGCATCTAGAAAAAAAAAACAGTCTAGTTACAGCCTCAAGAACCTACTTCTGCATGCAAGTTGGTCGACCCACCTTTACCTGTGTCGACCCTAGGGTCAACCTGCCTTAGACAAGGGTCGACCCAGTTATGGGCAGGTCGCCCAGTGAACATTGCCCTATTGCGTTGTGTTGTTTATTAAATAAATATATTCTATACATATTTTTTCACTCTTCTTATATGCATAACTTCTTCATATTTTATCTGATTTACGAAAACCAAGAGTCTATATGAACCAAAATTTCGTAATGGACGTGATGGTAAAGTCTGTTTTACTTAATTCTAAATATTTAATTAAGAAATGTTCATTTTGTTATCTTCTTTACATAATTACTATGTATTAAAAAATGGGTGTTACATTCTCCCCTCCTTAAAGGATTTCGTCCCCGAAATCTTTAAGTTAGGAAGAATGTTACTACTTTAAAACCTACACCTATCCACTGATCCGTCATCCACATGCATCCTTTGTCTTTAAAATTTCTAATGCTTGGTATGAACTTATGCAAGGGTATTATGTATCGATCCCTAAATTAATGCAAAAATTAGGCAGTCGACTGATTCAGTTGACCACCTTAATGCAATGTATGTTTGTCTTACATATCCAATATGCATGCAAATAATCCTAATAATACATATTAGTTCTATATGTGTGCACTTCCATTCACTAAAATGCAATATCCACGTGATGATTTAACCATTTTCGTCCATTGAAAATTTAAAATGCACACACATCCATATGCAACATGTAAGTGCTTAAGCCGATCTAGTGCCTAATGTGTGTGTGTATGCATCCACTGGCAACCACTAGAAAACATTTTCATTCACTTGCAATCATCAAACATAACATGTCTCAAACATATATATTCAAATCAGTTTCTACCTAAGGATCAACGACTCAAATGATAGGAATAAACAAATTCAAAAGCAAGAAAGGAAATTAAGAATGTACTCTCAAAGAGAAAAAGGTGAGAAGCATGAATCTTGTCTTCGGGTTCCCATGTCATGTCGTCTCGATATTCCCCCCATTGCACCTTCACTAACTTGATCTCTATGTTGTGTAGTTTCTTAATCTCTGATACAACAATACGGATAGGAACTTTCCGAACTAAAGCCTCTTTCTTGACTTCAATATCCTCAAGCGTACTTAGCTTTACTACCTCCGCTGAATCATGTAGACATTTCCTCAAATAGGAAAGAAACACGTCATGAATTCCCGCCAACTCTCCAGTGGTTTAACTCTGTAGGCCATTTGGCATATCCTCTCAACTATGGCAATTGGCCCTACGAAACTTGGTGCAAATTTCCCTGCCGAGCCAAATTGAAACACATTTCTTAGAGGTGATACTTTGATAAAGACCATATCTCCTGTCTCAAATTCCAAGTTAGTCCTTCTCTTATCGGCATATGACTTTTTCCTATCTTGAGATGCTTTCATCCTTCTTCGAATAATGTCTATCTTCTGGGAAGTCTCTCTCACCATCTCTGGCCTAAGTAGAAGTATGTCCGTAGACTCCCACCAACATGTCGGTGATCTGCAAGGTCATCCATAAAGTGCCTCGAAGGGTGTCATTCCTATGCTTGACTGGTAACTATTGTTGTAGCCGAACTGAACCAATGGGAGACATTCCTCCCAAGTCTAGTGTACACAGTCTTAGTAGATCCTCAAGAATTCTATTAACCCCTTCGGTGTATCCATCGGTCCTAGGGTGATAAGTTGTACTTAGTCTTAACTGTGTACCTAAGGCCTCTCGTAAGCATCTCCAAAATTCACTTGTAAAGATGGTGTCACAGTCACTTACTACACTAGAAGGCACCCATGAAATTGGACGATCTCTCTAAGGTATATCGAAGAGAGCCAAGTTGTCGTCCTCTTGCCGTTGACCAAAATAAAGTGAGCGTTCTTCATAAGTTTATCCACTATAACCTATATACTCATGTTGCCCTTCCTCGATTGGGGAAGTCCATCAATAAAATCCATAGAGATGCTCTCCCCTTTCTATTGTGGGACACTCAAGGGCTGAAGTAATCTGCTAGGTTTCCTCTGCTCAGCCTTGACTTGTTGACAAGTCAAACATCGGGCCACGAGTTCTGCCATAACTTTCTTCATGCTAGTCCAATGAGAAACTCGCTTCATATGTCAGTACATCTTGTCACCACCCAAATGGATAGTCATCTAAGAGTGATGAGCCTCCTCAAGAACCGATTTCAGCAAATCCCCAACTCTAGGGACACACAACCTTCTGTCTCGTCTTAGCCACCCTTTCTTGTCCACCGACTATCTAGTTAGGTGACTAGAGGTATCTCCTCTACTAAGTTTATCCAAGATGTCCGCCAACTGTTGATCCTCTTGCTACGTAGATCTAATGTGCTCTATAAGAGTAGGTCGCACCTCTAATGATGCTAACAATCCAAGCGTAAAATCCATAGATGGCTTAAAATCAAAGGTTAAGATAAAATCCATACTCTGCCTCTCTACGAACAAAGGACTCAAGGTCATCCTTTGCCTACTCAATGCATCTGCAACCACATTACCCTTCCCTGGGTATAAGCTATCTCAAAATCGTATGGCGCAAGGAACTCCATCCATCTTTGCTGGGTTAAATTGAGATCTTTCTATGACAATAAATATTTGAGCGACTTGTGATCCGTGTAGAGCTCAAATCTCTCTCTAAGTAGATGGTGTCACCAGGACTTAAGTGCGAACACTATTGCAGCCAACTCCATGTCATGGGTGGAGTAGTTCTTCTCGTAAACTCTTAATTGCCTACTTCCATAACAGACCACCCTAACACAACACCTAATCCTGTGCTAGAAGCATCGGTGTAAACCGTAAACACCTTGCAACCATTGGGAAGAGTTAGAACAGGGGATGATGTCAGAGCCCTCTTCAACCTCTGGAATGCATCCTTACAATCAAAACTCCAAGCGAAATCTAAGTTCTTATCCGTTAGACGGGTGAGCGGAGCCGATATCTGTGCAAATTCCTTAATGAACTTTCTATAGTAACCCGCCAATCCAAGGAAATTCCTTATCTTTGTCGCATTCTTAGGGGATTTCAATTCTTGAACCACGACAACATTAACGGGGTCCACTGCTATTCCATCCTTGCAGACTACATGCCCTTGAAACCTTACTTCCTTTCTCCAGAAATGACACTTAGAAAATTTAGCCTTAAGCTGATGCGATCTGAGAGTGCTGGGAACCTCCTCCAACTGTCTGGCATGCTCTTCCTCGCTCCTCGAGAAAACCAGGATGTCATCCATGAAAACCACCATGAATTTATTCAGATACTCCCTAAACACCCAACTCATTAAGTCCACGAAGTATGCAGGTGAATTGGTCAACCCAATAGGCATGACTAACCACTCAACGAAACCATCCGAAGTTATGAAAGCTATATTATCAATACTAACATCTGCTACCCTCAGCTAATGAAATCCCATGGCTTGATCCAACTATGAGAAACCGATGCGCCTACTAGTTGGTCAAACAAGTCATCAATCCTCGGAAGTGGGTGCCTATTCTTCTTAGTGTGTTTATTTAATTCTCTATAGTTTACGCATAGACGGAGAGAGTCATCTGCCTTGGTTACAAAGACGACTGGAGCTCCCCACTCATAAATACTCCATCTAATGAATCCTCTCTCTAATAACTCACCCACTTGTTTGTTGAGCTCCCTCCTCTCTTCAGGAGCCATATAGCGCATTAGTAAAGCAATTGGTTTGGCATTCTCCACTAAGTAAATCTGGAAATCTATTTCTCGTCTGGGAGGTAATCCCCCAGCATCGTTGAAAACAATCCCCTAGCATCGTTGAAAACATCCGAGAAACCGCTAACTATGGGTACTGATCGAAGATCGTCGATGAAGGAATCAAAGGAATCTAGGAAGCTAAGCATAATTAACCCCCGTGGGTTACAAGAAATTTCGAGATTTCCACCTTGGCACGTTAGAAGTCTGACAACCCTCCTCTCGCAATCAAGAATGACACCATACATGGCTAGCCAATCCATTCCTAGAATTAATCTGTAACCCATAAGCCAAGAACATATGCATCACATTCAAATTCGACACCCTTAACAGAAATTCTCAAATCGCTACATATCAAGATAAATGAGTCGTTCCTTCTATGGGGTTTGAGAACACAACAGGGTCATCAACAATACTAGTGTCTAGGTGCAGACTATCTACCATAGAGTTGGATATGAATGAATGAGAAGCACTGGAATAAAAGAGTGTTCTAATAGCATAGTCAAAAGAGAAATCAAACCTTCCACTACGACTCTCCTACCAATAATCCAGTCCACCAGCCTCTAGAACATTAACTTTTCCTCCAGACGATCTAGCCTTCTTCCCTTGCCTGTTAGGGCATTGCCCCTTGAAATGTCCAACTTGACCACAAGTAAAGCAAGCATTCCTCGTCTTTGTACATTCTCTCACAAACTGCCCCAAAGCCCCACAACCATGGCATTTAACCTCCATCTTGATCCAAGCCTTATCAGGCTTTCCTCCCTTCTTAGCTATGCCCTTCTTGATCCACCACTTCTTAGCCTTGGGTTACTCCTCCTTGGTCTTAACCTCTTTCTTTTCCTCATTACCATCCTCGTGCATCAAAGTCATGTCAACAAGCCTCTCGAAAGTTGCTACCAACGGTAAGTGCATCTGTGGTAAATCTTGGAGCAGTTGGTTCAATCCTTTTGTGAACCTCAAGGACTTATTATGAGGAGTGTTTACCAGATCTAATCCAAATCTCGCTAGTTGATTAAAGATGTTAATATATTCCTTTATTGTTATTGCTTCCTTATTTCAAATTAAGAATCTCTCTAATTGCATTCCTTCCTCAACTTGTGATATTGATCTCATCTCGAATCTAGTCTTAAATTCATCCCAAGTAGCCACCATCTGTCCGTCTTGAATCACCTCCCACTAATATGACGCTTCGTCCTCGAGTTGCCAAGCGACCAACTGAATTTTCCTCCTATCATCGCGCTCCTACGAGTTAAATATATACTCCGTCTCCCCAACCCATTGCACGCCTCCACAAAACTATCAGTACCACAGAATTTCTTGCCTCCCATCGCGTAAAATCATTATAAAACTTAGAGAAGTTGACCACTGGATTGGGTGCGGTTGCTACCAGGGGAGCGTTATTTTCTTACACTCCGGCAGGTGTCGTAGCTTCTAAGTCTCTATGGAACCATGTCGGAAATGGAATGCCCTCGGGAAGATTACGAGCCACAGGCATGCTAAAGCAGGGAAAAAACAAGAATTATGAAGGAGATCGAAGGAATATTGTAAATGGCTTGAGGGGATTTTTTTTTAGAAGTTGGTTTATTTGAAAATCTTCCCTTTGAAAAATACTTTTTTTAAACTTTTCGTTGATCTTGTAACTTTCACTCTGATACCAAATGTGACACCCCCCCCCCCCCCCCCGTCACTTAATGTCACCCATATGAGCATGCATTAAGTTTTGTGAAGCGCAATAGGTAAACAGTAACTAGAATTCACAAGACAGATACAAACATGCGGCCGAAAAGCTAACTTTTATTATTAAAGAAAAACATCGTTTCAAACCAACTACAACATCAAATACCAAAAAACTCGATAAAAGACATATGTCTCATAACACCAAACATCAAAGTACAAAACTATATAATTATATCCCTCCTCAAAAGCCATAACAAAATTAAATAAAAGTCAAAGCAGTACATCTAGTCGGAAGGAGTCCAATTCCAAGCCGAAAGAATATCACAGTCATTGCTGAACATTACCACCCTGAGAACCTGTGGGGGAAAGGAAGAGAGAGAAAGGAAACAAAAATAGGTCAGACATAAAGTATGGCGAGTTCCTGTGATTTTCAGCAATAGGATAAGACAAAAAGTACCAAGATAGGGAAATAGTGTTGAACATGAAAATATATTAAATAAACGAGTACGGGATAACATGTTAACAAGATAACATGATAAAGATAATAAGGTAAAGTAAAGATCATGTATGCTTCTCATTCATATCTCAAGAATTAAGTTACTGCACCACTAGTAGACTATCAAGGTTAGGTGTTACCCTAATTACTACCCATGCGATCGGCTCCCTACTACATAAATATCCTATGCTAGCGACGATAGTATGGGATACTAATCTTTAACCCATTAACTATAAGACACAGACCTATTTGTTGGTGTTACAGCGTCTTAGTTTCCCCTAATCGGACATGGCATGCTCATGACTCCGCCGGAACGCGCCCGTACCCACCTTCCACCTTGAACCTCTTACAATCCATCTCAATAAAGCATGACCTAGCCCCTACCTAGTGTGAGGCCCATCTCTAAGATACTAACTGATATGGGTTCCACACACAAGACTAACATAAGCCACCTTCTAGGCTTGTGCACGCAAACTGGGATATTATAAGTCCTAAAACCGGATACCAACAACAAGACGTCGGACCTCTTAGCTTATTAATTAACAAATAATAACTTAGCAGGTTTAAGTTTATTAATAAGCATGGTTGTAAATGACATTTCCTATAAATATTATTCTGTGTACAACCCCTTCCCCAAACAAGCACCTTCCCATATGTATATGTATATTAATTTACCTATTTTACTTAATTACATTTGATTCTCCCGACATGTCTTACTTAATTATTAAATTAATTTTAACCTGGATGTTTCGCATATTATCCCAAATTTGCAATCATTGGATTTCATGTTTTAATATGCCTAATTCTCCTTTTTTCTGTCATTTTAAGTTATTCCAAATTAACCTAATTTGCGCAATTCTAACGTGAATAGCTTAGGCATTTGATGGCCGAGGTATAGCGTATAATAAAAAGGAATATGAGAAAAACATAGATCTTATTCAGAAACACGTAAACTGAATAAAATAGGCATAAGATTGTAAATAAATCTAAAACAAAAAAGGGATAATAGGATATACATGTAATTGATAATAACTGAAAAACTTTGGCAGTGAAATAGTGACATATAAACATATAAACTCAATACGACTCAGATTCAAATTTATTAATTGTCAAAATATTGTTTAATTATCAAATCTGAAAATGGCTAGAACTCACAGTGGTTGGATTAAAGTACAGAAAAATATCACTTTTATATTGTTGTTGAAGAAAGTCCTTTTTAGATTTGTTGTAGAAAAATTGGAATTTGTCCTCTTTAATCTTAGCTTAGGCAACATCTCAGCATCTTCATATTTTTATTTAGAATATAGTTGGGAGGAAGAAGAAATAAAGAATAGTTTGTGTATAGAAAACAATGAGACTGCTAGCCTATTTGTAGATTACCTAAGATAATTCTATACCGTTAGATTTTAGGTTTATAAATCCAACCGTACACCTAACGTTGAGTTAGATTATGCATTTAGAAAAAAAAATAGTTTAGATACATCTTTAAGAAGCTGCTTCTACGCGCAGGTGGGTTGACCTACCTTTACCTGTGTCGAGCCTAGGGTTGACCTGCCTTAGACATGGGTCGACCTTGGGGTCGACCCAGTTATGGGCGGGTCGCCCAATGAACGTTGCTCAACTGTGCTATATTATTATTATATATGTATATATAATCCGTACATATTTTGTTCGATCTACTTGTATGCATAACTTCTTCATATTTTATCCGATTTACGAAAATCAAGTGTCTATCTAAACCAAAATTTCATGATGGACGCAACGGTAAAGTCTGTTTTACCTAATTCTGAATATTTAATTAAGAAATATTCATTTTATTATCTTCTTTACATAATTACTATGTATTAAAATCTAGGGTGTTACAAGACATATGGGATGACTTTAGGATTCGATGGTTGCCTCAGCTCTGAGAGTAGGCTTCCTAGTCAGGACCCAATATGGATAGCAAATCATTTGGATATCTATCATCACTAGTCAAAGGGAGCACAGGAAAGACTGAAGCTAAACCAGCAAGCCAATTATCTTTCACTATGGAGATATCAGATAGGGACAACGCCAATTAGATGTTTAGATTTTTTGTAGTAGGGCACAATAACTTAGCTCTAGGATTGATCTTTCATTAGTTGATGGGGGCAAGTGGGCCATAGCCATAGGAAAAGAAATAAACCAATTTTTTTATATATGCATTGTAGGCTAACGAGGCCTTCATTCACAAATATAGAAATCCTTAACTGAATTCCATATAAGGGTAGGCCTTGTGAGCAGAGCACAGATAGTAGATAGTAAGATTATGGTAAGTACTCGGTACATGCATGGGTGGTACATTGTGGAGGTTTGAGCATTAGACCGAGTTGATGCAGACGCAGTTTCACGTTTTCTTATCATACTATGCAACATATGTAGTGTAGGTCTCATGAAGTTGTTTTTTTATAAATGTAGTCGGAGTATGCTTTCGTGGCGTGAGATGGAGACATAGTACGCTTTCATACAGTAATGATGAATACCTTCTGATGAGGGTACTAGGTAATTCCTTGATAAATCTGGCAAATGGCTACATATATGGATTATTAGGTTTAATCTACTAAAGGGTAGATGGGTACGACTTATGCAAGAAGGTGAGAGTGTTATCGACCTTAATAACCTAATGGAAGTAAATCAGTGTTAGAATGGTATGTGTAAGGTTATTCTTAAAAAGTGCAATTTATCCATTCACTAGAACTTTATTTTTGAACCCCCTTATAACAAACCCGTAGTTTAGACAGATAGTAGAGATTTTACATCTTACAAACACTTGCTAATCAGTATCATTTTTTTACATATTATCATATTTTACTCACTTCCGCTGTGAGGTATTAATTATGAGCTCTGATTAATTTATTTTGCCTTTCTACAGGACACCTAACAAACCAACTCGGGTTTCCGGGGATTTGGATTTTTTGATCTTTGCAAAAGGTTCGAGGATGTTGGACTTTGAGTTGTTGCATCTGATATCAGTGCATAGGTTTTGGATTCTTATATAGATAGCGAGTGATCATATTTATATTTTCAAAATATAAATATTAGATATAAATATATATCTAGCTCCAAAGAGAAACCCACTTGGAAAAAGAAATGACATATGGAAAAGTTAGAATATTATACACTAAGAAAATGGTTATGGAAATTTAAGGACAGCAGGCCCTAGGATGGTCAGAGTAAAAAGTGTACAGTAAATTTTGGACTAAAAAGAGATTTTCATGTGTTAATATCCGAAATTTTAGCATTTCAAAATAGTGGGTTGGGCAGCAAAGCCTTATGATACAAGAAGGAAAATGGATTCGGAATATATATACACACACATATTTGAGGGCAAAGGTAGCACTAGACTCGGATTTCAATTGAGATATAGCTATGGATGAATTAGTTTTAAAGAGAACTTGGATAAAGAAAAATAACCTTGTGCAAAGGATTTAGGAGCGATAGTTAAGAAACCACCTTGTGCTTAGCCCTATAATTAAACTTTTAAAAAAGGAGCTTGAAAAAGATGTAGATATAAAGAAAATGTTTCTGGAAGAGTTTCCAAATTTCAAATTTTAAAAGTTTACCATTTTTAGAAATTTAACAGTTTTTAATATTGATATTGGTATTAAAATTAATTTTTGAGAAAAGTACATTGATTTGTTTCCAAAAACAAAATACCATGTTAGTTTTGGGAGAAAATATATGAGCTTTTATAAAGAACAGGGTGTTACACACTTTAACTGATTGGAACATGAAGAATTATAAGATAAGTTTTGTGAATCAATAAGCTTGTAAATAAAGATGTTTTGTTAAAGTAACAAGGAGACATGGAGTGAAAGTGGTGTACAAAATATAAGTGAAAGACCATATTTTGTGCTATCTATTTCAACAAAAAAAATGAAAATATTAAAATAATGAAGTTCTCTTGTTACTTTACATAAAACACAAAATTCCTCTTAAGAAAAGATTCATAGAAACTTAATCTTATCAATTATTATTGGAAAGAAATGTGTATTAAAATAAATAAGTAGCTCAAATCGAGTTAAAGCGCATAATGCTTTTTAAAGAAGAAAGCTATAGTGAATGAATAGAAGTAATCAATCCTATCTTTCCTAGTTTTTAAACTTTGAGGAAGGCTTTGTGAATACGAAATCTTAGAAGATTAAAAATGGCCTAGTGGAACGATTCTAGTATCATGCTTGAACAATATGTAGAGCTTTGAGGAATTATTTCAACATGTGAGTAAACTATGAAACTTGAGTAGTAAATATAGAATGCCTTAAGGAAGAAATTAAGAAGTAGAAATGAGAAATGTTCAGCACTCGGAGTTATACAAAAGCATAAAAGGATTAAGAAAAATGAAATTTTGAAAAAATATCTCCTAAATGGTTACTGTTTTAATGTAGAAAAGTGATTTTAAACTTGTATGGTTTATGTTGAAAGATAAAGAGAGATGGATTTCGCATATATACAGACTTAATAAGGGAAAAGATTTGGTAATTTGAATGGGAATTGATCTCCCATGTGAATCAACAATATAATGGTAAAGGATTAAATTTTTAAGAAATGGCCAAAGAATAAGATAATTGAACTAAAGAGGAAATTGACTGGAAAGTGCAAGTTTGGGGTTTTTGCAAGAAAAATTATAACCGATCTTGTAGTTAACGGAAATCATTTTTCAGCACTTCTTGAGGAAATAGAAGGTTTGGCATGTTGTCTTACTTTATGGTAGAGTCGGAACTAGGCCCAAGAATATAGAGTTACTTTATAGTGAATTAAGGATCATTAGACTTATATATATCAAGGTATTAGGAATAGCTAGCCTATGCATATAAGTATATGATCAGTGGGCAATTGGAGATGGCCTGTAAAACTAGTAGCTTCGCAGTAGGAGTTTACAAAAAATGGAAGATGGAAAGGAGAAGCGCCATGGTTGTGTGGATTCAATTATGAAGACCTTTTATATCAGAGGTACATGGTCCTAGACCTCCTAGTCCTAGTAGATAATCACAGTTATCCATTATGTTTTTTTTACCTAGCGGTGATTGCTGTAGAGCCTATTCCTTTTAGTATGGATATTCACTCGTATGTAGTATTATGTTTTATTATTGAAAAGCAGAATAGTTTAGTGTGACATCCTATTTCTAGGTGTTTGTGATGACAATTTGAAAAGAATAAAGAAATAGGATATTGAAAATTAGATAACAATAGAAGCAAAAGATGAATAACTAAAAGAAGAAAGAACAAAATCGCAAGAAAGCAACAAAGATGATAACTGCAATAAATGAGAACAACAAGAGAAAATAAATTCTTCCTAATTAATTTTGGGTAATTGGAAAAGAAATTATTCTTATATAAACTATTCTTAGAGAAGAAAATAGGAATTTCTACAGAGTAACGATAAAAAGAATCCAAGTACAGAGAATAAAGTGAGTAAAATCAAGTTGGAAAACATTGGATTTTCCATTTCCTACCTTTTTCTAAGATAAGAAAATGGAGTTTAAAAAATTAGATTTTTTTGAAAATTTTAAATTTTTTTGGTAGGGTTTCGATGCAAAGACAAGAAGAATCATGACCGTATTCAGTAATGGTGTGGAAAAAATTAGTTAAAAAGATATTTTTATTTTTAAATTATTGCATTCAAACAAAAATTGACAGTATAGTTAGGATGTGTGCATCATATTTTTAAAAGATAATAGCACTCATATAAGAGATACCACTTAGAAATTCATTGCATTCATGAATTTTTATGATGTATTGCACTTTGTGCAAGTACGCAGATGTTTCCAAAGTTGGATCTATGCATAATGGTTGTAAATTTTGCAGGCAACTACATAATTTTACCCTTATCAAATTTTGAGGACGAAATTTCCTAAATGTGGTAGAATGTAATGCTTTGCATTTTTAATCAAATAATAAACTAAATCTCGTACTATTTTTAGATTTTGATCACATAAAAAGCGCCATTGCATCTATGACTTTTTTTTTTATCAATTTGGAGTTTGGGTTTGCACAAAATGGTCTTAGAACAAAGAAGATAACGCTAAATAAATTTCATAGAATGAAAAAAAATAAGGGCTAGGTCGACCCAGGTCATGGTCCGGTCAACTCGCTCTCTGCCTGGATGCTTTTTTGGCCCAGAAACGTAGCAAAGATTAATAGTAGTTTATTTTAGTGACGTTGTGATGTAAATTAACTTATTTTTACTGATGTGACTCAATTCTATTCGCCGGATTTGAATTTCGGGATGATGTGGCGAATTGCTATCGGCTGAATGACGTGGCTGGCCTAGAATTCATCTAAGAATCCAATGGTTTAAGACCCCTGGCCTAATCTATAAATAGACCCCTGGGCCTAACTAAATCCTCATAGTGCAATCCCCTCGCTAGAGCTCGGTCGTTCGTATTAAAAAGAAACAGGCTTAAACTAAATTTTTTAAAGGAAAATATTTCTAATTGTAGATATTATATAAATTCTATTTTGGAGACAGGATCTTTAGCAGCTAAGAAATAAAGCATAGGACGATGCGTGAGTGGATTTAGATTATTCTTTTTCGTAATGGTATATATGATCGTTTAAATCCTGTTACAATTCTAGAATTAATATAGTTGAAATTAGAGCCATGGTAATTTATTTTCTATTAAACTTAGATAGTTTTATTTATAGAAGTTCATTTCTTACAGTAATTGAGTTTAACATAATATTATTAGTATTGTGTATGACAAATCTATAATTGAATTGTAAATTTTAGAACCCTACATTTATTTGTAGAAGCTGTTGTTCAGATTTAGAATGGGATAAATACAAGAATTGTTGAATTTGAAAAAAAAAGGAACACAAGTTCGATTGTGTTCAATTTATAGTAACTGTGTAAAATTTGAAAAATAAATTATGGGAATGAATTAAAATATACCTATTAAAAATAGGAATTTAGGAATAACCTAGATTGATTGGTTAATAAAAAAAAGGATATATTTGCATAGTTCGGTCTTTAACTAATGCAAAAAATATGATTGCAAGAACAAAATAAAAAGGGAACAAATTAGTACGAAAAAGGGATTTAGCCGCATTGTGCACTATTCGATAGCCTAGAAATAATTAAAAGAAATATCTTTCAATTACGGATTTCTATTAGTTAAATTGTCTTGTACTATGGAAATAGTTTTGTACATTTTACGTAACCAACATAACTTCCTAAAAGGAAAACTTACAAAACGGTAAGTAAAAGAGTAACATAACTAAAGATGTTATCTTTATGTAAGTAAAATGGAGTAAGAAATCAAGTTAAACACTTGAAAGTTAGAAAAGAACGTAATCTACTATGATTACTATTCCGACGCAGGATAGGTTTCCAGGCTTAAGAAAAGAAACCGTTTGTAGTTTCCAAGCTTTCCTCATTACAAATTTCAACGAAATCTCAATTTTCCGTTGATAAGCTACCTAATTTTCATCGTTTTACTACAAACTCTAGAAACTAGATCAAGTACTAATCCTAAATCATATTGCATCGACCGATTTTAATACTGCAACGCCTTTAGATACATCATCTCGTGAGTCTCCTCTTCTAAGTCCAGATTCCCCCCGATTCCAGTTCATCAACCTTGCTGCTTATCGATCTAGAAAATTGCGAATTTGTTGGAATAAAGGGAATCAAGCCATTAGATATCTTGGGTTCTGGCATGCTCCAACGTAAGTGAGTACATCACTTCCAATTTCTCATAACTGATTCCTTCGGATGTTCGAATTTGCAACCTTTTCCACTTCGATTTCTTTGCAAAGGGGATTTGGTGATTTGGTACGTTGCAGTGGTTAGATTTGGATGGTTTTTCATGCAAGGGGATTGATTGTTCACAGGTGATTGGTGTTGGTTTTTTTGTTTGAATGTTAGGATCTGTTTTTGTTATTAGACAAGCCACTATTCAAGTATACTCAAATCTGTTTGCTCACAATCCTGTTCATCCAGAAGCTAGAAGTATTGTCCATAGTTGGGTTGATTTATATTATCAACATATAATTTTGTAGCTTATTTTTAAAACCATGTGAACCCTTTTAATGGTTTCAAAATGTAGCCTGAATTCTATTTAGAGAGTGATGGTGTTTCGAAACCCAACGTGATGTGGTTGTTTAATTGGAAATCCTACTTCTACTGGGTTATCACTTAAGCTGATTTCATATTCCATGAATGATAACTGCAAAGTGATAGAGAGCGACAACAATTGATACTATGTACAATAAGGTGAAGCAGTTTTATCACTTGGCAGATGACCTCATCACGAGTCTTGTTTAGAATAATTTTTTATTTTTCTTCTAGTTTACATAATGTATGTAGTGTGTCATTTGGACATTTATTTCACTTTGATTGCTACTGACATGTTCTATTTGATTTGTTATTGCTATTATGGATGCTTGTATGTTAGTTTAGGGCTTTGTATGACTATTGGTCGCATGGTTGTATTGTTTTCCTAGTTTAATTTAAAACACCATTCATAGCGATCTAGTATTGGCGAATATTTCGTTCGTTAGAGTATGGGGTTCTTATTGATAAAATTCACATGTTGGTGTATATTCATTGAACGCACAACGATGGTAGACTCGAACGGATGAGATAAACTCTCGAAGGAGCTCAAGTATGCTTGCATGGATTCAACAGTGTAGCAACATTGGAGCTCGACGATGGATTTGAAGATGGAGCGACATTGGAGCTTGATGAAAGATCTGAAGACAACGGGTAGATTTGGCTACAAGCTGGATTTTGAGATGAGTGTCAGATGCTTTCCCTGGTTCTATATTTAACCAATTTTGGTTAAATAGGCGATTTGATAATCATTATCGATTAACATGAAGTGGTTGATATCGATTACTATTTATATTGGTTTCGTTAGCCAATTTTACATGAAGGATGGTGCAATTTTGAAGAGCAGGAGCGATGGTTCGTTCGACAGTGGTTTTGAAATGATGGGTCTTCAATCAATGATTTGTTATCTAATGACGGTGATTCCATGATATGGGCAGCGAAGCAGCGACTTCGACAAATGATAGAGATATTCCAGGATGTAAAGTAGTGATGATGGATCGAGAGGGAATTACTAAAGAGGAGTCGTGATAGTTGTCCCAGAATTGACTCGGTTATGGTATGCGTGCAAAGAGATTATCGATACGTAGGTTCGACGGGTACTCTAGAAGAAGGGGTGGTGGGTGTGATGTTCATTGGACCAGATTCGGGTCCATATTTCTAGGCTTGGGAGATTGTTTGTAGTTTTAGGAAACACTTGGAATTCACCTGGACTAGGTTTGGGTCCTTACTTTGGGTTGTATGGTGGTACAACTTAGCTCCTAGCCAACTGAGTTGCATGGATTCAGGTACCAAAGAATGGAGGTGTTATCATATATCTACGCATTGGGTGGGAGAATGTGAGGATGGTTGATGGATGTTATAAATGTTTACTAATTCATCACCATTTCGCATTTTGACATCTATCACACCCTTTTTACTTGAGGTTTATCGTAGTATGGCATATATCGAATGTTATATGCTAACACTATGGATGTAGAGGCATGACAAGTCTGGTTCTCCATACCCTCTATGCTATATATATTATTACAACTTTTACAGTAGTTCAAGATTTATTATCACTCACACCAGACAATTTTCTGACCCAAGGTTTTATTTCCCTCTTATTACCTTAGGTGCTCATCGACGATGCTGATGAGTAGACCAGGTAACAAGTTCAAATATTATTTCGTGCTGCACAGGTGCACTAGCAGGAGATGATTTCCTATTTATATTTGTATTACCATTGTTTATTTCGTTGTGTGACACGGTGAAGCCTTGACGGTGTTATGTATTTTTATTAGACACAATTTATTGGTTGGGTTTATTAATCTCATGTATAAACTCCATTATTGTTCTGTATAACTATATGAGCTTGTATACTCTATTTATATGGTTTATTTAGTTATCGTTGTCTCGTCTATTTTATGTCTGCTATTGAAACTATTATATAGTATTTGATGCACTGTGAGATATGCGTCAAGTACTACGTGTTTACGTTCAATTTGCTTCTTCCTTCTTTCTATTCTACTTCCATCTTTTCTTTTTCCTTTCTCTTTTTTCCTCTATTTCTTTCTCTTGGCATCAGTTTATATCGATCGGGTGCTTGTACAGTGCAATTTTTTTTATTATGAGCACCGATGGTGTATAGCGGATCGTCAAATTTGGTATCAGAGCTTAGGTTGCATTGTTTAACCTAAGCAGTATCGAATTCGAGAGTTAATATATATGAGAGAGTACATATTTTATATATTTAATTTGGTTTTCGAATCTATATATAGTATAGGTCATTTTGCACATGAGTGCCACTGGAATAGTTTTCTCTATTAGCGACTGATTGTCCTAATCTGAAATGATTAAGCGAATGAGAAATACTTCTAACTACTCCATCTGGGAAGTTGAGAATAGGGCAGAATCGAGGGCTACTACCCCTAATTTACAGCTTTTGTTTTAAATAATGGACGAACCATTATCTGTGATGCCCTAAAATCTCTAATTAGTTATTAAGCTCAAGTGTAGTGGGTCAAATATTCCACGTTATATGGATACTTACGTGTCTATATAATGAGTCGTTCCTTGGATCGGAGGCAACTGCTATGGTGCGAGGGCTATTTAGGTTCTCGTAGGGTTTCTTCGACGACTTGGAGTTGGATTTTAAAAGGACTAGGAGTTTACTCCTAAGGAACTCCAAGTTTGAGCATGAATTAGTCGGTAATCTTATCTCTTTTGATTTCTTGAAATAGATTAGATCGAGACCAGTTTATGGTTTGCCTTTAAGAGATTTGTATCGACTTCTAAGAAGTCGATGGGGAGTTCGCCGATTAATGTGATATATCTATGTTGGAGAGTGTGACCGAGTTCGACGTGCTATTGATGTACGGTTATCCTCCCTTTTATCACTCAAAAGTTTGGAGTTTGTGGCTAGGTTGGGTGATTGATTTGTAGGGTGTGGTTTGTAGGAGTCGATCGAGTAAACTCGCGATATTCAAGCTCGTGTTCATCCTACTTTGTCGTTATGAATCATGAGACATGTACTGATCGTCATTTCCATTCGACGAGTTCTCCCTTAATGAAAGAGAAAGGAAACAACGCCACCACTCGATATATGTTTCCATTAATGACGTTTCCTTATGTATTTTAGTTTGATGTCAAGGTTTAATCATTCCATATGATCTTGCAATTAGATAGATGGAACAGTATTCGGACTAGTGATAATTAGATATTTTCTTAATTGTGACTTACCAGGTTGAGGTCTCTGTTAGTTTATATGCATGTAACATCTTGTGTTTGGTCGCCAGAAATTAATACTTTGAGTGACTTCAGCATCCATAGCAATTAACTTTGGATCTCGAGGTGAGGGAGTGTTATGGCATAGCTAATCTATACTTAATAGTATATAAGGTTCGTCAAAACTTAAATTTTATCGAGTCATATTTTCATATTTTAAATTGTTAGCTTGTTGATTGTTGAGCTCAACTGTACTTAATATTTAAGTTTAGAAGTTCATTTACTCGGAGGATACGGAATGTAACATCCTGTAATTTTAACAACACTAAAGAGGAGAAATTAAAGAATAATTAATTTAATATTCAGAAATAAGGGAAATGGACTGCGCCATTGCATTCGTCTTGGAATTTTGGTCAAAATAGACACCTGATTTGCGTAAAATGAACACCGTATGAAGAAGTTATGAACATTTGAAGTTTGTATACGTGCAAGAGATATATATATATATATATATAAGGTCTAGAAATTAAAATCGCAAAGTTTGGGGTGCGCGGGAAAAATCTAGCCCAGGGGTGTCGACCCATTAAGGGGGTGTTGACCCATGGGTCGACCCCTCAAGGGGAGTGTCGACCTATGGATCGACCCCCCTAGGGCAGACGTGGAAGATTTGGGTTCTGGGCTGGTAGCTATATATATGGCCTCATTTCTCCTATTTTGCACACCGAAAATAATGGATGACTAGATGCTGCCTCTGCCCAGATCAAATCCAGTCCTTTTCTTCTTCTGCAATCAAGTTATTCAAGTGTAGATCTGTGATTCAACATCTGCTATTCTTCTTCTATTTTTCTAGATCAAAACACTGCGAGTTTAAGTTACTTTTAGATTTAAATAACTAAAAGTAAAACATGATATGACTATAATTTGGATCTATGCCTATGAATGCTTGAATCATATCAGATCCGTTATAACTTGTGAATCTATGATATTCTGACATGACTATAATTTGGATCTTAACCTATATCATGTCATATCTACCTTTGATCCTAGATCTAATTTACTGTTTAGATCACCTTATACCCGTTCTATTATGTTTATGATCAAATCAGATCTTTTGTTAGTTGGACATCTAAATCATTGTTTAGATCACATCATGCCTGTCCCTATTATGCTAGAATCAGTGTTATTATCACATGTTCATCCTATATGCTTATTTTGTCATTATGCCACTATATGTTTATGTTATTACATGCTTGCTAGTATGATCATCTCTGTCCCTTTTCCCTATATTTTCCCTTTTATTTTTATATAGCCAAGCTACCTTCGAGCCTAGGCATGCTGCTGAAACATGTGAATACGTTAGATTGGGAACGAGGGGAAACGACGAAAATTGGGCATAACTTGAAATTGGGAATTTGGGCATAACTTGAATAGAGTGTAATAATATGAATTTGGGGCATATTGTTTATTATGAACATAACTTGGGAAAAAGGGGCATAGAAACCTATAATGACATAGGTAAATTTGGTTAATAATGGAAATACCTAGGATTATAGTAATTAGAAACTGTAACCGCGCCTATACACGAGGTTAGATTACACTTATTGTGGAAGTTTTCCCAGAACCGCCCGGCATATCCAGCGACCACAAGTGGTGAATCTAAGGTGAAAGGTCTAGGTCCATAAACACGTGACGTGCTAAGACACGGGGTTAAGCCCGATTTGTGGAATAAGTCTGCCCAGACCCGCCCGGCATATCCAGCATCCACAAGTTGTAGGTTTAATGTGGGAGGTCTAGCATATTATAACCATGAATGAATATATGGTAATAAACATGAATACTTAATCTTGTTGAATCCATAGGGATTGTGTGAACATGTCAATTTGAATAGGGTTGAAGTAAACTTGGTTGAAACAGTGGGAGGGTTAAGTATATTTGGGATGGGTGGGTAATATTTATATATATAGGCCCACAAACTTAACCGGTTGGGGTTATATAATTAAAGACACCGTTAGGTAAGCATAACCTGTGTAAATCCTAGTGGGGATGCAAGAAAAAGGGGAGAGCTTGCATCATCTTGTGTGTGGGACCCATTTTAGTCAGTTACCCATATATAGGTATCAAACGAGTACTCCGAGCTAGGTCGGAGTCGATGTACGCTTACTAGGCCTATTGTAAGAGATCCAAACGAGGAGGACGGTGTGGGCGGCGCAAACCGACCAGGGACATGTGCGTGCATAGTCTGGGTAGAGGGGGATAAGATGACCGTGACACCTATATATATAGTTTTGCATCCAGAAAACTAAGAGTTGCCATTTTAGGGAGTGATACACCCTACTATGGGCCAACACAGAGTATCGACGGAGTAGGGAGCCGATCAATTAGGGTAGTAATTAGGGCACACTTAGACTTTGATATATTTAGGAGCCCGTTATTATCCATGGTAACTCCGGAACGTTGGGCTTCCTGTTGATTGCAAGGGGTGAAAACCTCTCACTGGAAGTACGCCTAAGTCTACCATCTTATAGTTGTTGGGATCATCTCATTCTAGTTATACTAGTATAGGAGCAGAGTAATCATTAGAAAAGCGCATACCCTCTATCATGTTTACTTTGTCATACCCGCCTTTTGTGATGTTATCTTTCTCATCCGCTTTAAATGCCTATCATGATACTTTTACTTATTTATTTGTTAAAAGTAACTGGACTCGCCAGACTTTATGTCTGACCCTTTTTGTTTCCTCTTCTTTCTTCCATTCCCCCTAGGTTCTCGGGGTAGGAATACTCAAGCTTGACCAGGATTCTACTATCAATTTGCTGGAGCTGCTTAGATGTATTGCTTAAGCTCCTATCTTTGCTACTATGGCTATGTTTTTATTTGGGGATTATGCTTCTTATATTTTGTACTATGATGTTTTAAGTGCAAGACAAAAGTTTTGATGATGTACTGGGTTTATGTATTTTCAGACATATTATGTTTTGAACCACGATGCTTTATAATTAATAAAGTTTTTTTTATTATGTTGCTATTTTATATCTATCTTGTAATGTTTCTGTTTCTGTTTACCTATAACGCTTCACGAAACTTAATGCATTCTCTTAATGAGTGACATTAACGGACGTGGGGTGTCACACTTGGTATCAGAGCTGAAAGTTTCAAGATTAGATTAAAAAATTGAAAATTATTTTCAAAAAGGTTTTAAAAGAAAGCATTTTCATAAGAAAAGTCTGTTTTGAAAAACATATTCCCCAAAGCCATATGTAATATGTTTCGATCCTTTGTCTGAATCTCTTTCCTTTTCTTTTCAGCATGTCTGGGGAACCTAATATTCGAGAGGGCGTTACGATACCAGGCTGGTTTCGTAGGTATCTAGAGGCTATGACACCTACCGGTGGTCAATCTGACGTTCCTCCCCTAGCTGCACCCGTCGTTCCTCCTCCTCCTCCTCCGCGTGTAGACAACATCTATAAGATCTAAAAGGATTTCCGTGCAATGGGAGGAAAGACATTCCATGGAACCCAGACGTTCGTAGAGGCAAGGAATTGGCTCAAGGAGACAGAGGACTTGTTTGGAATTTTTGACGTGTATGATCATAGGAAGGTTCAGCTTGCCGCCTGGCTACTGAAGGATGAAGCTTCGTTCTGGTTGGAAGTAACCCAAGGGGGCGTCCGGTGGTTAGGATGATTTTAGACAAAGGTTCGAAATGAAGTTTATTTCTCAAGCTGAGAAAAACATGCAAATAGAGAGGTTCTTGGCGCTCAAACAAGGAAACATGATTGTTAAAGAATATGTGAACAAATTCAACCAACTAGCAAGGTTTGGATTTGAACTGGTAGATACTCCACAGAAGAAAGCTTTGCGATTTGTTAAAGGGATGAATGAACCCCTTCATGGGTTAACTATGTCCCATATTCCAATGGGAGCAACTTTTGAAAGGCTTGTTGATATGGCCTTGATGCATGAGGAAGACAAAAGCGACAAGAAGGAAGTTAAGTTGGGGAATCACAAAATAAGAAGGTGTGGCCCAAGAAAGGGCAGCAACAACAACAACAGAAGAAGGGCAGAAAGAATGACAACGCTAAGGATAAGAGAAAGTGCCATAGTTGCGGACGAGAGGGTCACTTGGTAAAGGACTGCAAAAGAAGGAAGAATACTTGCTTCAATTGTTGAGAGGTCGAACACTTTGCTAAGGAGTGCCCGAAGAAATAGGGACAAGGTCAAAAGGCAGGTGCATGCTCTCGCGACCAATGCTCCGGATAGAGGTAGGAAAATTCTAGTGGAAGGTTTGATTTCTCTTTCTAGTCATCCTATTAGAACTCTTTTTGATTCCGGCGCTTCACATTCATTTATATCTAGTTCTGTGGTTGAGTCTCTGCACCTTAATACTAGTATAGTAGTGGATCCCGTAGTTGTCTCAAACCCCGTTGGTGGTTCGGCTCATTTGTCCATGGTTTGTTGGGGTTTGAGAATATCTGTGTTAGGTGTCGAATTTGAGTGTGACGCGTATGTACTCGGTTTTATGGTCTATGGTTTGATTCTAGTGATGGATTGGCTAACCATATATGGTGCCATTCTAGATTGTGAGAGGAGGGTCGTTAGATTTTTGACTTGCCATGGAAGGACCCTCGAGATTTCTTGTGACTCGCAAGGGTCTGTTATGCTTAGTTTCCTAGAGTCTCTAGATACACCTATCGATGATCTGTGATCTATGCCAGTAATCCGAGATTATCCTAATGTTTTTGATGAGGTACGTGGCTTACCTCCGAAGCATGAAATCGATTTTCGTATATATTTGGTGGACAATGTAATGCCAGTTGCATTACCTGTGCACCATATGGCTCCAAGGGAAAGGAGGGAGCTTAGCAAGCAAGCAAGAGAGCTACTTGAGAAAGGGTTTATTAGGCGAAGCATATCTAAATGGGTGCTCCAGTAGTATTCACGACAAAGGCGGATGGTTCACTTCGCTTGTGTGTAGGCTATAGGGAGCTGAATAAACTCACTAAGAAGAACATGCACCCACTTCCGAGTATAGATGACTTGTTTGATCAGCTTGTTGGTGCATCGGTATTCTCTCAATCATACTTGACCATGGGGTTTCATCAATTGAGGGTGGCCGAGGACAGTATAGATAAGACCGCTTTTAGGACTCCAGATGGTTTCTTTGAATGGCTCGTTATGCCTTTTGGGTTGACGAATGCACTCGCCTATTTTGTTGATATGATGAGTAGGGCGTTTCCGGAGTTTCTAAATAAATCTTTTGTGGTCTTTGTTGAAGATATCTTGATCTTCTCAAAGAGCGAAGAAGAGCATCCCAACATTTGAGAGAAGTTTTGAAAACTCTGCGTGCGCATTAGCTTAAGGCAAAGTTCTGCAAATGCCATTTTTGGAGAAAAGAGGTGAGATTTCTAGGACATGTGGTTTCTAAAGATAGGATAGAAGTAGATCCTGCAAAGATAGTTGCAGTTCAAGATTGGCAAATCCCAAAGAATGCAATGGAAGTGATAAGTTTTCTTGGACTGGCAGGCTATTATCGGAAGTTCATTAAGGACTTCGCAAAGATATCAGCCCCACTCAATAGGATAACAAAGAAGAATCTAACGTTTTCATAGGATACAGATTGTGATGTTGCTTTCCAATGATTGAAGAGGGCTCTGACAACAGCCCCAGATTTAACCTTGCCCGGTGGGAACAAAGTATTTACAGTTTACACTAATGCATGTGGTATAGGGCTTGGTACGGTTCTGACGCAAGAGGGAAAGGTAGTATGTTATGGGGGTAGACAACTAAGGGTTTATGAGAAGAACTACCCTACCCATGATTTAGGGCTAGCTGCCATAGTATTCGCGCTTAAGACATGGCATCATTATTTTCTTGGAGAGAAGTTCGAGTTGTACACTGATCATAAATCCCTCAAGTACTTGTTTTCGCAGAAGGATCTTAATTCACAGCAACAAAGGTGGATGGAGTTCCTAGCTTCTTATGATTTCGAGATTGCTTATACTTCTGGTAAGGGTAATGTGGTGGAAGACGCACTGAGTAGGCAGAGGATGGCCTTAAGTCCTTTGTTTGTGGAGAGGAAAACCTTGGAGTTCATATCGACTTTTGACTTTAGACCCTCCACCGAGTTTTTGCCTGGTTTTTTTGCATCGCTAGGGATACGACCTAATCTTATGAATCAGATAGGAGCTTCGCAGTGAGGTGATCCGCAGATTTCAGACGTCTTGGATAGGCCCAGTAAAGGGGAGACTTTTAGTTACCTCAATAGATATTTCATAGACGATAAAGGGTAGTTGTGACGAGATGGAAGGCTTTGGGTTCCCCAAACTGGAAGTTTGTTAAAGGCGGTCCTAGAGGAAGCCCATCATTCTAAGATGACTATTCATCGAGGTGGCGATAAGATGTATAGAGATATAAAGAGGGTTTCATTTGGGCTGGAATGAATAAGGATGTGGTAGAGTTTGTTTCTCAATGTTTGGTTTGTCAGCAAGTCAAAGTTAAACAAAAGAAGCCCGGTGGTTTACTTCATCATTTGGAGGTTCCACAGTGGAAGTGGAAAAGCATCTCTATGGATTTCATAGATGGTTTTCCTAGATCAAAGAAAGGCAACACCAGTATTTGGGTTGTGGTGGATGGACTTACTAAGAGCGCTCATTTCATTCCAGTTAAGAGTAAGAGGACGACAGCATGGTTGGCAGCGATTTACGTTCGTGAGATAGTCCGTCTTCATGGAGTACCTTCCAGTATCGTAAGTGATCGTGACCCCATCTTGACCAGTGAATTTTGGAGGAGCTTGCAAGAAGCATTAGGTACACAGTTGTGTTTGAGCACCGCTTATCACCCATAGACCGATGGACAGACAGAAAGGGTGAACAGAGTTCTTGAGGGTCTTTTGAGGTAGTGCATCCTAGACTTCAGAGAGGCTTGGTAAGAGCATCTTCCTTTAGTAGAGTTCGCCTACAACAAAATTATCAAGCTAGCATTGGCATGGAACCCTTCGAAGCATTGTAAGGACGACCCTATAGGTCACCAACTTGTTGGTGAGAATCTACAGAAAGGCTGTAACTTGGATCAGATATGGTTACATAAGCATCCAAGAATATTGATCTTATTAGATAGCGAATGAAGACCGCTCAAGATAGGCAGAAATCCTACATTGACAAGAGAAGGACTGACATTGAATTTGAAGTAGGAGACATGGTTTTCATTAAGGTGTCACCTTTGAGGAATGTGGTTCGCTTCGGATCTGAAGGGAAATTGGCACCAAGATCTGTAGGACCATTTCCCATAACAGAAAGGATTGGCCAAATGGCCTATAGGATAAAGCTACCAGAGAGACTATCCAGCATTCATGATGTTTTCCATGTTTCCCATTTGCGGAAGTGCTTGCATGATACCGCAGAAGTAGTTGAGCCAAATATATTGGAGGAATTAGAGGTGGAACGAGAGGCGACAGTCAGACAAGTTCCTTCCCGTATTCTTGGATCAGAAGTTAAGAAGCTACGCAATAGAGAAGTCAAGTTGATAAAAGTTCAGTGGGGAGATAACCCAGAGGATGCGACATGGGAGACCGAAGACAAGATTCGGGCTTCATACCCTTTTCTTTTTGAGGGTATGTTCTTAACATACTTTCCAAAGCTTTTATTTGTGCTTGTTTCTATCATTTAAGTGTGTCCTATCAATCATATCTTCGACCTTTAGGTAGGAATCCCATGGATATAAACATTTGTTTGAGACATGTTATGTTTGATGGATGCAAGCGTTTGCCAGTGGTTGCTAGTGGTTGCATATACACACACATTAGGCACTAGACACTCTCATACTGCATATGGATGTGTGTGCATGTTTTTTCTTTTAATGGATGGAAATGGATGTATCATCTTATGGATGTTGCAATTGGACGAATGATTGTGTACACATATAGAACTTATATGTTATGATAGGATTGTTGCATACATGTTGGATTCATGGCACTAACATACATTGCATTAAGGAGGTCGACTAAATTAGTAGACCGCCTGATCTTTGCATTAGAATAAGGACATATACACAACTTTGTATAAGTTCATATAAGCATTACAAGTCGATAAGGACAATGGATGCCTGTGATTGGTGGACGAGTAGACGGGTGATGGATGGTAGGATATACATTCTTCTTAACTTGGAGATTTCGGGGACGAAATCCTTTGAGTAGGGGAGAATGTAACACCCCGTAATTTTAACAACACTAAAGAGGAAATATTAAAGAATAATTAATTTAATATTCAGAATTAAGGGAAACGGACTGCGCCATTGTATTCATCTCGGAATTTTGGTCAAAATAGATACCTGGTTTGCGTAAAATGGACACCATATGAAGAAGTTATGAAGGTTTGAAGTTTGTATACGCGCAAAAACTACATACATACACATAAACACACACACACACACACACATATATATATATATATATATGTATGTATATATATAGGGTTCAGAAATTCAAAATTAGGTCCAGAAATTCAAAATCGCAAAGTTTGGGGTGAGCGGGAAAAATCCCGCCCAGGGGTGTCGACCCCTGGGTCGACCCCTCAAGAGGGTGTCGACCCATAGGTCGACCCCCTAAGGGGTGGGTCGACCCCCCCTAGGGCAGACGTGGCAGATTAGGGTTTGGGGCTGGCAGCTATATATATGGCCTCATTTCCCATATTTTGCACACTGAAAATAATGGAGGACTAGATGCTGCCTCTGCCCAGATCAAATCCAGACTTTTTCTTCTTCTGCAATCAAGCTATTCAAGTGTAGATCTATGACTCAACATCTGCTATTCTTCTTCTATTTTTCTAGATCCAAGCACTGTGAGTTTAAGTTACTTTTAGATTTAAATAATTAAAAAGTAAAACATGATATGACTATAATTTGGATCTATGCCTGTGACTGCTTAAATCATATCAGATATGTTATAACTTGTGCATCTATGATATTCTGACATGACTATAATTTGGATCTTAATCTTTATCATGTCAGATCTACCTTTGATTATAGATCTAATTCACTGTTTCGATCACCTTATACCTGTTCTATTATGTTTATGGCCAAATCAGATCTGTTGTTAGTTGGACATTTAAATCATTGTTTAGATCACATCATGCCTATCCCTATTAAGCTAGAATCAGTGCTATTGTCACATGTTCATCCTATATGCTTATTTTGCCATTATGCCACTATATGTTTATGCCATTACATGTTTGTTAGTATGATCATCTCTGTCCCTTTTCATTTTATCTTTTCCCTTTTATTTTTATATAGTCGGGCTACCTTCGAACCCCAAGCATGAAGCTGAAACATGCGAATACGTTAGATTGGGAACACGGGGAAAACGCTGAAAATTGGGCATAACTTGAAATTGGGAATTTGGACATAAATTGGATAAAATGAAATAATATGAATTTGGGGCATATAGTTTATTATGGTCATAACTTGGGAATAAGGGGCATGGAAACCTATAATGACATAGGTAAATTTGGTTAATAATGGAAATGCCTAGTATTACAGTAATTAGAAATTGTAACCGTGCCTAGACACGAGGTTAGATTACACTTGTTGTGGAAGTTCGCCTGGATCCTCCCTACATGTCCAGCGACCACAAGTGGTGAATCTAATGTGAGGGGTCTAGGTGCACAACGTGACGTGCTAAGACATGAGGTTAAGCCCGATTTGTGGAATAAGTCTACCCGGACCTGCCCGGCATATTTAACATCCACAAGTTGTAGGTTTAATGTGGGAGGTCTACCATATTATAACCATAAATGAATATATGGTAATAAACTTGAATACTTAACCTAGTTGAATCCATAAGGATTGTGTGAACATGTCAACTTGAATAGGGGTTAGGTAAACTTGGCTGAAATAGTGGGAGTGTTAAGTATATCTGAGATGGGTGGGTAATGTTTATATATAAGCCCACAAACTTAACCAGTTGGGGTTATGTAATTAAAGACACGGTTAGGTAAGCATAACCTGTGGAAATCCTAGTGGGTATGCAAGACAAAGGGAAGAGCTTGCATCATCTTGTGTGTGGGACCCGTTTCAGTCAGTAACCCATATATAGGTATCAAACAAGTACTCCGAGCTAGGTCAGAGTCGGGGCAAGCTTACTGGACCGATTGTAAGAGATCCAAACGTGGAGGATGGTGTGGGCGGCGCAAACCGACCGGGGTCATGTGCGTGCATGGTCTGGGAAGAGAGGGATAAGACGACCGTGACACCTGTAGATATGGTTGTGCATCCTGAAAACTAAGGGTTGCCATTTTAGGAAGTGATATACCCTACTGTAGGGCCAGCACAGGGTATCTATGGAGTAGGGAGTCAATCAATTAGGGTAGTAATTAGGGTACACTTAGACTCCGGTATATTTAGGAGCCCGTTATTATCCATAGGGGTGAATACGGAACGTTGGGCTGCCTGTTGATTGTATGGGGTGAAAACCTCTCACTGGAAGTACGCCTAAGTCTACCATCTTATAGTTTTTGGGATCATCTCATTCTAGATATACAAGTATCGGAGCAGAGTAATCATTAGAGAAGCGCATACCCTCTATCATGTTTACTTTGTCATACCTACCTTTTGTGATGTTATCTTTCTCATCCGCTTTAAATGCCTGTCATGATACTTTTACTTATTTACTTGTTAAAAGTAACTGGACTCGCCAGACTTTATGTCTGACCCTTTTTGTTTCCTCTTCTTTCTTCTATTCCCCCCTAGGTTCTCAGGGTAGGACTACTCAAACTTGACCAGGATTCTGCTATCATTTTGGTATAGCTGCTTAGATGTATTGCTCAAGCTCCTATCTTTACTACTATGGCTATGTTTTTATTTGGGGATTATGCTTCTTTTATTTTGTACTCTGATGTTTTTAGTGCAAGACGGAAGTTTTGATGATGTACTGGGTTTATGTATTTTCAGACATATGATGTTCTGAACCATGATGCTTTATGATTAATAAAGTTTTTTTTATTCAACTGCTATTTTATATCTGTCTTGTAATGTTTCTGTTTACCTATAACGCTTCACGAAACTTAATGCATTCTCTTAATGAGTGACATTAACGGACGTGGGGTGTCACACTGAATATTGGTGGTAGTAAGAGGTTGTTGCCAACGAAAGTAGGTCGGGTCAAGCTCTTTGGTAGTGAGTTGTCTTCGATTTAGCGATAGTAGGATGAGATTTTGATATTTAATAGGCGAGTCTCTTATGAATGGACGACAGCAAGCTGGGACACTTCTCTAATAGCTAATCGTCATTAGAGCTTATCGGTTGACAGTATCTGGACACATTCGATGAGGTGTCCTGGTTTTCACCGTATATGAGTTGACTTTCGTTTTGATCTGGTTATGGATGTTCTTTTGGTTAGGAATCCCGAGGGGATTTTACCGATTACGAGTAGTTTGTTCTCATATGCCGATTACAATATTTGCACACTATTTTGATCTTAATTGGTTAGTTGAGCCTTCTAGACCAACTAGCGAGTTGGCATGTTTTGTCCTTGGTTTGCGGGAGTTTCACTTTCCATTGTGGAAAGTGGAGTGCTTTTGTCACGTTGTCTCAAAAAGGATATCGCTATAAGTCCTACGAGGGTTTGATGGTTTGAAAGTTAGATTAGGCCCATGAATGTGTTGATTTCTTGTTTCGAGCAGGAACAAGATACCGATAGAACTCGCTTGGTTGTGTGGCTGGTTTAGGTCAATAACCAAATTCATGCAAGAAGCAATCGACTCTTGATTCCGAGTCAATGAAGACAGAGTTGGTTTGGGTGCTTGAAGGCACTATTTATTAGTAAGAGGTTTAGAGTCATTGGTGATGTCGTTTCGTCGAGAATTATGTTCCCTGAAAGGTATCTCAACCTTTGCTACTGGTGACAGTTGTAATTCTTGGCCTCCTAAGAGTATGAAATTTCCTATAGGTACATATAGGAAATGTAGTTATTCGTGTGTGCTGAGTTAGAGATGTACTAGTTCAGAAGCGATATTCTTTTAGTGAACGTCGCTTGTGTTTATTACTGATAATGATTCCATAACTCGAGGTTAGGTAATGCAAACTTGATCGAGGTGGTTGGTTCTGTATTGAAGACGTATTGTTGTTACTAGCATCATAAGAAAGGAATTGGTTACGCATTAATTTTAAAATGAATGTGATATTATCTTGTTATAACTAAATGGGATGAATCGAATAGTTTTTATGACTATTCGAGATTTCCAAATGGACGCAGGAATAGTTGTTGATGGTTTCCATTGGTAAGTTACCATACAAATTTGGAATGGCATGATAGCGCTCTAATCATGCCTGATTCATTGACGAGAGATACTAGATTTATATTCTATATTTTGGAATGAAAACCAAGATGTCGAGCTATATATGGATTGAATTTAATATTTGATATATCTTATTAGTTAGGTAGTATCACGCACGCTAAGATAGGTATGGGTGTCATTCTCTAAAATTGATATTGCTTTACCTATGCATATTTAATTATTGATATTTGACATGACTGTTTGTGTCCCTATGGTTGTTAGGCATGTTGTATTATTGTATTATTTGTTTATTCGAAATAAAATCAATACATGACTTGACATGCTTATTTTAGATAAATTCTATTTATTTAACACGTTCAATACCTTTGTTGCCATTTCTAATATTGCGTCTAATCCTCTTTATTGAGTACATGCCGAGGTACACAGTAGCAAGGATTGATTGATTAGATTATAATTTTCTTTTATTTGCATCCACATGCTACACTTGCTTAGAAAGAGGTATGTAGTAGATGTAAAGTTGTTCTTTTTCCGTTTGGTGCATTTTGGTGATTTTTTCCCCTATGTATAGGTAGCCACTTTTTGGCTTTCATTTTCTTTTGTCGGGATGAGCCTTGCATGGAGATTATTGGTTTTCTAGATCGAACCGCACAAAGGAGGTGTTGTAGAACTTTTTCATGAATTTTGCCAAAATTGGAAGGAAATTCAATGTGCGATGCTAGATTGAATTGTTTTCCAAATTAGTAAGTTGTCACTTTGGTTTTCCATCATCAAATTGTTTGGAAAATAAATTTACAGCTAAGGTGTTTGGCTTAGATACATTAATCCCAAATTTTATTTTAGTCGTACTTAGGAATGGGAATATTGGCTCCATGCTAAATTTCGAGACTATTTCCTTTGTTTTGATCGCTTCAGTGGTTGTTGTTGAGAGCGGTAAATGATAATTTAATTTGCATTGTCACTTGTTCAAGAGTGTTGGATTATGTTGTTTTGTCCTTGAGGATTCTAGGGATGAAATCCATTAAGGAGGGAAGAATTAATTACCAATATTTTAACGATTTATTTTTTAAATATTGATCGTTAATTATCCAATTGAAGGTTCCAAAATTGGATTTTTCTTAAATAATTGAATCTAGACTTAGGACCAATTCGATTGAGTTTAGATTGTTCGTTAAATAAAGAATAAGCATACGAATCATTATATTTCTACACCACTTGCATTTTTAATAATAAAAGTAATCATAATTACAGAAATAATTAATCATGGAAAATAGACATTTTTTGGATTATCAAAATTTGGTTTTGAAACATATACTATTAAGTTCGTAGCAATTTTCTGATTAATTTACATATATAATATGTTCTGAACGGAGTTCGTATGAAAAAGTTATTAACATTCGAAGTCTCGTGTCAGAAAATATTTATAAGTGTAAATGTGCATTAATATAATTATTTCGAAAATATATGTACATGTTAACTCCAGAACCATACAGGTTTGAACTAGAAATTAAATGTGTATCAAAACCAGAAGAAAATCAAGTAAAATTGGAAATAAACGTTAAAAATAACATTCGCAGGATCTAAAGAATTAAACACACATGAATCAAAAACTGAAGGAAATAAATATGCATGTAGAAAACGGGACCCAAAGCTTGTTAAAACGCATATGGGTCGACCAACGTATGGGTTTTGTCAACCCATGTGTTGACCTAACCAAAGAATGGGTCGACCCATGTCTTGGGCAAATGACGTGATAATTTCTATTCTAATGACATGGATTGATCGCTTTGAATCGGACAGACATAGCTAGTTTGGACATCTATAAATAAACCAAAAGAGCAAGCCATCAAACTCATATTTTTTGAGTGAGTGCGGAAATCCTGTCATTTGCTTTCTCTTCTAATTCTTCAGAAATATAAAATATCAGGTTTAGTTTATCTGATTCAATATTTAGAGGTAGATACTTCAGATTTAAGATTCAGTTGTCCAAATTCTCTGTATGCACGATTTGCAGATTCAAGTATGAAAAAACACAAATAATAATTCTAAATCCAAATCAGATTTGGAATTTGGAGTGCAAATTACAAGTGAATGGAGTTAAATTGTTCTTTTTAATAGTGGTATATATCATCATTTGATTCCTGTTAAATACTGTAAGATATTCTCTCAGTCATCTTTCCCCCTTTCTACGTTTGATTTTACATTTTTGGTGGTTAGGCCTAAAATATGCCTAGATTTGCAATCAAATGTATACGATTGATTTCGGCACTGATTCGTATGCCTAATTCTATGCGACTGATTAATCCTTTTTATTTTTGTGTATGTTGGGAAATATGATTTAATTGGTATTATAAAAAGAAGAGGATTTGATAATTTGGGGCTAAACTGACATATAATGTAAAACTTTAACAAAAAGTGAATTTAGACTGAAAATATGCAAACTTGATAGGCTTTCCAAATAAATATGACATAGATTGACTGACATAATTAATATTATGTACAATAAATTTGTAGTTGAATGGTAAATCTGACAATTCCTATATTTATTTGTCAAAATTACCATTCAGATTTAAAACGGAATGAGTATAAAAATTGTTGGGATTAAAAGAAAAAGGTGGATAAGCCCAACTGTATCCAAATTTACTGTAGTTATGCCAAATTGGGAATATAAATTGAGAAAAGGAATTAATGTATACCGTTTAAAATAGGAAGTTTGGAATAGCCTAGATTGATTGTTTAGGAAAGGGAATATATTTTCATAGTTTTTCATAAAACCAAAAAGGAGAAAATAGCCATTCTCCGGTGGTTCTCAAAAATGGATCAGGAACACTGCGTATAAAACTGAAACTATGGACGCAGGACATACAAACATAAGAAAACACAAAACTACCTCTGCATAAAAACGATAAAGAAACAAAAAACCAACAAAGACCGAATAACACCTAAGGAATGACAACTGAAAGCTCCCAATCCAATAAAGACCAAGAAATAGAAGTAAAGAAAGCCTGCTCCACAAACCCACAGACTGAACCAACTCAGCAGCTATTCCGCTGAAGGCAGTCGCCATCCAAAAATAAATCGTCCAGCTCCAGATCAAAATCCTACAAGAAAGCACCCATCTAATAGTCTAATCTTGATCCAAAGCTCCAGCACCAAAGATAAAACTCAGAAGATGATAAAGCATCTAGCACAACACTGAAACCCTGCGAAAAAACACTTCACCCAATTCCCGACCGAGGGAGAGACCCCTGAGTGACATCAAAAGCAAGTGCCAACGCTAAAGAACGAGGGCGGGGATTACCCAAGAAAAGGCAAGCACGAAATGCAAAAAACTGTCATCCTTAACCCTATGAATGATGGAAGACACCACCACCGTAGACTCTTCGAAAATAGCCTTAGTTCGAAAGCATCAAAGGTGCTAGCAAATGAGGCAGGGGATAAGCCAATAGAGGATGGAACGAAGATCCTTACCATTCCTTCCCTCCCACCACAACCTAATCAAATCGAGAAAAGAAAGGGTGTTTCTACACAAGCCTACCAACTCCACGAAGCATGACCAAATAACATTGTCACACTAACCGATTAAGAACAAACGAGCAGTTGATTCCAAATCTCCTACTCCGCAACACCTGCACTGAGACACAAAAGGGATACCGATCCTCATAAGGTTAACATCAAGTGGTAAGCCCTTATGAAGAATTTTACACATTAGAATGGAAACCTTAGAAGGAATGTGGCAATTTTAGATAAAATAGAAAGCAAGAATTCTAGGCACCAGAGTTCGAGCATAATTCCACGCTGTTCAAAGAGAGAAAGGTTCACCATTCCATCTGAAACCCCGACCATGAGAGTCAGAAAAATGCCTTTACCGATTTTATCATTTTCCATGTCTCACTGGAGTAATATGGGGTCCTAGAGAAATTTGAAGGCAAAAGACTATTGTACTTTGCATGGGGAAACGACGCCCAAAGGAAGTCGTTAGAACGAAACCTAACCCAAAGCTTATAGGCGTAAGCCATGCAGATATATCTTGGATGCCATAATCCTAGACCTCCCTCGCATATGGGATGAAAAATGATATTCAACGATACCCAATGATGCCTCCTCACATTGTCCTCACCCTCCCCCCTAACCCTTACCTAGAAAAACAACGATGCCAAAGAGCGATAAGCACTGAAAAAAGTGGAAGTGGGAGTCATAGCTGTGAAAACATTAGATCACAGAGACCAAGGACATACTTAATGAGAACAAGTCTACCAGCCTAGGATAAGACGGTAGAGTTACATCGAAAAAATTTACATCTACCATTGTCAGTCAAAGGATCAAAAAATGCATTGAGCTTGAGACCTTAATGAAGGACGATTCCAAGGTATGGCAGAGGAAGAGAGGCCACCCTAAAACCAGTGGACTCTATCCAAGAAATCCTTACCTGATGCATGGATTTAGAGGGAACAAAACAGCTCTTCGAAGAGTTGATGAGTTAGCCGGAAAATAGTTTGTAAAGATGAAGAAGGTCCAAAAGATTACAAATGGTGAGTTTGTTCCCGTTTGAAAAGATGATGATATCATCCTCAAACGACAAAGTCGAAATCAAAGGACAAGAACTACACTACACTAGAAATGCCAATTAGGCAGTGCTCATGGTCGTATCTAATTCGATTTGGCAGTGCTATCAAATTTTGGCATCTTTGTCAATTTAATACGATCATTAGCCATATTAAATTCTCAATTTGATACTGCTAATGGCCATATTAAATTCTTAATTTCTTAATTTGATACTGCTAATGGTCATATCAAATTTTCAAATAGAAACGGATATGAGTCGTATCTAATTGATAATGAGATATGTCTCATGGCCGTATCTATTTGAAAATTAGATACGGCTCATGGTCATATCTAATTGAAAAAAAATAAAAAAAAATACATTGTCCTACTAGAAATAATACATCAAGTGATACACATCATTAGTTTGTACCAATAAATCTTACGCTGGAAACTAAATCAACAACAATTCAAGAATCACAGCAGCGTATAACTACAAACTATAACCCTGCTCTCAAAAAGTACTATATAACGCCAATATTAAAATAACAGTAAACAGTTCATCACCAACCAAGTTCTTCCACCCAAACAGAAAAGACACTAATACAATCAAGGCTAAAAAAAGAAGCAGCAACAATTTAATTTGATATGATAATCCATTCAACTTCCTTGTAGGGCACGAAGGGCGGAAGTTGCGTGGTCCTCTTCCTTGAACTGGGCGTACACGTTGCCCACCATGTGGTCAACTAGATTGTCACATATGTTTAGGGTCTCCAGATCCCCGAACTTTCTTAGCTCTTCAAATATGTCTTCGTAGAAATCCTCGAAGTGTTCCTGGATTTTTGTCGGGTCTATGGGTTGACCCTGCGCGTCCAGTCCTGGAGTGATGATGTCTGGCCGCTAGTACATGTTCGATAAAAGGAGGGTTGGGGATATTGCCGGGCGGTTGTGGAGACAAGAGCAGCGGTCGCCGTGTCGGTATGCACCGATTTTAAAGTAAAATGGGCAGTTCACTCTGTCTTTCTCTATACCGAAAATCGATGACAAGTGTTCCACCATTACGATAAACTATAAAGATTATAAAATGGTCAGTTCACTCTGTATTTCTCTATACCAAAAATCGGTGCCAAGTGTGCTACCATTATGATAAACTATAAAGATTATAAATAACTATAGTTTGAGATGATGATCCATAAACATTAAAATACAGATTGAAGATATCAATTAACAGCTAGTAGAACTGACTGTCTGCAATGATATTCTATAATCAATGAAGCATATAAAATGGCACAAACGAAACAATTCTGTACCTCGCCAATATGCAATAAATAGTCTGTATCATATCGTACGTATTTTGAATCCAACTGTAAAAGAAGTTGAAAATATTAGTGATCTCTAAAAAACAAAAAACGAAGGAAATATTCCTACTATATTATCACAAGGCGTGTATGGGATATCTATTTAAATTTGATAAGAAGACGTTCGTTTGCGTAAGGATAAAATTAAGTTTAAATTAAGTGTACATACCGCATTCAGTGGTAACCAAGTTACCATGGAGTTAAGGAATGAACCCATAATGTTAGTTGCTTCTTTTTGTTTGAATAGGATACAATTCTGTTGTTAGTTTTCAGTGACATCACAATAAGGAAAATAGAAATACAAATTTTAGAAACAAGTATTTCCGGACCTCGAGGCTTATTTCAATCCAACTTGAAACATGAGTAGAAGGGTGGCAAAAATTGATGGTTAAAATTTAAACTAGCAAAGTAAACTGTCACCGGTATGAAAAAAGCATTGATACCACCGAATAAATTAACAATGGGGAATTTACAAATAAACTTTGACAATAAAGTTAAACGCCTCATTTCAGAAACTAATCAGACATACGTCCAAGTATACACTATTGATTTCAAGCTAATAAGTTAAAGACCTTTGATTGTTTTTAAACTGGAAACTTTCACGAGCTTTACTTTTTTAAATAAAACATGCTTACTTTCTGAAAATATAGGTGTATATGATAACAAAAGACCCAAAGAGATCAGCATAATTAATTTCATTTGTTATCTTGTATTTCATCCTGGTATTTTAAAGTTCCCTTAATTGTAAAATTGAAAATCAAAGCAAAAACTAGAATTAGGCTCACTATTCCTTTTACTTTCTGTTTAAAAGGACTATTTTATATATACAAAATAGTTTCAGCTAATGATTAATGTAGAAAACTAATTTGAATTGAATTTTAAATTCTACTAGCTTCAACAGCCAAAAGAACAAACCACTAATAGGGTAAATTCTTCTATTTATTAAACTGTTTCGAAATTTCAATACACTTAATTAACAAAAAATTGTATAAGAATAACCTAACAATATTAAAGCAAATTTGGTTTAATTTTTATTTAAAGGTTTCCATGTCATCTTTTTTATTTTTTAATATAGTTCATATTTTCGCTTTCACTTGTTCTCGATGTTTTTTAAAAAACCAAAGGAAAATTAGACAATACATTTGTTGCATAGCTCAATAAATTCATGTGAATGTTAAGTTTTTAATATAACTCTAATATTAACTTATGTACGAGTCTATATATATATATATATATATATATATATATATATATATATATAAGCTTCCTAATTTACAGATTTTGATCCTATGATTTGCACATAAAAAGCAGGAAACTTTTGTATGTATTAGTCAAATATTTTATATTATTAGTCAGATCATCCATGAAAATTTAGATTTTTTCTGAACTTTTAACCCTTAGAAATCGCAAGCCAACTTGAATTATAAATGATACTCATTTTACGTCGAGTTGGATGCAATTTTGGAATTAATAGAAGTTTTATAACTACCTCAAATTTTGCATAGATAATCTTGCTAATAGTTTGCAGTAATATATTATGTATGCACTTTATATGAAGCTAATAGGATTACCTGAGTAGACATTTGTCTTCAATAAAGCTCCTCTTCTTTTGTATTGGAAAAGTTGGGTTCAGCTTTATCGTCCTCTTCAAGTACTTCTTTTTAAAAAAGAACGGCTTCAGGTAAGACTATTAGCTTCACCAAGTTTTACTAAATCAGACAACTATATGCAGACATTATAGTTAGATCTAACTATATATGCACTATAAAATGATCTGCATACAGTAACTCAACTATAACCACGAATAGCTTATATGCACATTTATTATAAATTGTACAGATAACAATCCAACTAAAATTCATTTGAATACATTCGTAACTAAAAATTGACAAAGTACATCAAAATATTTTGTACCTGGGGTTAACGTAATTATACTAACTTAATTCAAGAATAGGACAGAATAGTCCTCATGTGTTGAACCTGAAAACGCTTACAACTAAGTTTTGCCTTGTTTCGATATCAATAAGCACTACCAATACTTTCTTGATATTTTACAGTACAACAATATATGCATTAACTGAAATTACCAAATATAAGGAAACAATTATACCTCAAACCCGTAGCGAATCATTTTGTTCTTTCCGACATATTATGCCCTGACCGGTTTCTCCACATTGTTATTGTTAGCTTCTCTTGTACTATTTAATCATATCCTTACGACATTTTCATCTATGAAGAAATTCAAAGCGGTCACAATAGCTTTTACCCACGCCAACAATATTATTAGTAAATAATTTCACATGGTATAATTAAACTTACGCATATAAAATTAATTGATGTCAGCTAAAAAATGAACAATTTTGTATTCAATTTAAGGAAGTTGGCATTGAAAAAAAAAGGGACCACAAAAGAAGACCCTTCTCGACTTCGGAAGTCGAATTTCGCTCAAAAATCAGGCAGCATGTCTAAACAACAAAATGCAACCGTGTATGATTACACTAATAAAGAAGCTGCTTTGTCCGATTCAAACTAATAAAGAAGCCGCTTTGTCCGGTTACTCTTTATGATGTATAGTACTCTACATCTCTTATTTCCAAGTCTGTTGTTTGTACGCAACAATGATTAAATACTGTCAATCAGCCGCTTTTTAATTAATTATATATTTGTGCAATAACCATATCATGTTGTAACACATTGATATCAAAAATTACAAAATCAATTTGTATGCATGCAGTTAGCTACCGACTGAACCACCAAAAAGAACAACATGACTATCTTTTGAAGAATACTTGCTTCCACCATATGAACCTCCAAAAAGAACAACATGACTGTCTTTTGAAGACAGTTGTTCTTTTAAATCAATGATGAATGTTGCAAAATCTGCCATGGATTTCTCTGTAGTGAGATATGCTAAAGATTTAGCATCCTTGTAGGCTTTTTTTGCTGCCTAAGGCAATGACTCTTCGTAATAACGATGCTAAAAAGAAATATTTTGAGAAATTTAATTTCAAATTTATATGGTAATGGTTAAAAACTTAGGCGGAAATGTATCGTGCTACAAATTCATAACCAAACTTATTGAATATTATATCAAAACCCACAAACATAAATGTAGAATAATCAAAGCAGGTCAGCCAAACGAAATTACCATTTTGTTTGGCTCTCGATGCAAAATCAGGGAAAGTTATTTCATTTTATTTTATTTCATTTATTTACTTAGACAACGAGCACGAATGAGTGTGACTTTAGGCATATCATCATTCTGTCAAAAATATGAGAATATACATTATTTGTTTGATAATTAGGACTGTTCTAAGAGCATCAAAATATTCATCCCAGCCGAGTGAAGTCCACAGACAGCTCATAAATTTGACGAAATTTGATTCCTACTTATTAGTATAATTATATTTCTTTTCAATACTTATCTAGCAAACTTCCCAAACTAAAAAGTAACGATAAAGGTGGAAAATTTACATTAACAAAGACTACAAGAGCTGAGAACTTTGGAGCGACTTTCCAAATAAACCCATTATTGGCAAAAAAAACACCCGATATATTACTCGTTTCCGCAATAGAAAAATATCGGGTCATTGGTATGGATCCGAGAAGATATCGCTGTGAGAAGGAAGAATATTGATTATGAATTGGAAAGCGAGTGGATTTGTGGATTGTATAATATTAGGCATTGCGAGAAATGAAAAATAGCGGAGGAGTGAAAATATGATGCTTTGGGGATTTTAGTTGTTATGGTAAATGAAAATTTCGATATGGCTCAAAGACTTGTCAAATGAACTGATCCACGAATTTAAAGATGTAGGGTTAGATGTTAGTTGTTGGAGGTGGTGTTGATCTCAACCTATGTGCCAAATGAATTTGATACGCTTATGAGCACTATTGAATTTGATACGGCTTTAAGCCATATAAATTCTCCGCATCCTAGTGTGCCAAATTGTTATTTTGGTTTAGTTCCCAGGATACCAAAACGGTGGATCTGGCTTGCAATCGTAAGAGAATGAACCACTATTATGAAAACTTCTGCCATGATGATGAAAAGCGTAGGGGAAAGGGGATCTTCTTGATGAAGACCCCTTCCGAAGTACAAAAATTATTTGGTCAAACCATTGATAAGAACGAAAAACCAGTAGTTCGATACGAGACGCCACACAAGATCAATAAGCGGTTCAAGGAATCCAAATGCTCGAAGGACCTGGATAATGAAGAACCAAGACATGCAATCATAAGCCTTCGCTATATCCAGCTTTAATACCAAATTAGAGCCCCTAACTTTTCGACCGATTTGGGAAATAAGATCTTAGGCAAGAAGGACATTGTTAGTGATAAGACGACCTTTCACAAATTTGGCTTGGGACGAAGAGATAATACAATCAAGAATAGGTGCAAGCATAGAAGCTAATACCTTTGAGATAAACTTATTCAACAAGTTGCATAAGCTAATTAGTCTGTAATCAACACATGACCGCAGATTTTAGCTTTTTGGAATGAGAACAAGATTGTGCAAGTCTAACCCGTGGGAAGCAAACCACCCAAGAAGAAAGACTGGACAGCCAAGCAGAAGTCTAGTTAAATGATCGGTCAGGAACTACGATAAGAAACCCTCATTGAATTCATCTGGACCACTTGCACTATCCTTTCTTAGCGAGAAAAAAAAAAAGAATGAATCTCCTCAATGGAAGAAGGGGCGCAAAGAACTAAAGAGTCCTCCGGAGAAACCAAGCATGGGATGAACGACAACAGAGATGGATCACTCTGGGAAACAGATGGAACTTGGAGAAAAGTTTGGAAGAGGATAACCAACTCGATTTCTTCAAGAGAAGAAGCTATCGAAATGTCATGACAATGAATTCGGTGAATAGACAAGATATTATCCTTCTTTCTAATAGAGGAATGAAAGAATTACGAGTTCGAGTCACCGTCAACGATCCACTTAATCCTAGCCTTCTGACGAAGGAAGTCGTTCTCAATTTGTAAGTCATAATTGATGGCAAGTTGGGCTTGAACCCAATCTGTCTTACTAGAGACAGACGAGTATTCATTGTAGAAGCTTCCGTTAGGATAATCACTCCCTTCGTAGAACGAACCCTATCGAAGATGTTCATGAAGATATGAGAATTCCAATCCTTAAGAAAATATTTAAGGCATTTGAGCTTAAGAGAGAAAACAGCGACCTGGTTTCCTATTGCTGGAGAAGACCTAGAATGTTCCATTGTCTAGAGAAAAGAGTGATCATTTCTCCACATGGATTGAAACCGGAACGAAGACAATCCCGTTAAAGAGAAAGGGGAACAAAGAAGCAGCATCGGAGCATGGTCCGAGTTATTGCAATGGAGGTGAAACACGGAGAAGAAGAAAGGAAAGTTAAACCATCCCTCAGAACCGAAAACCCAATCGAGACGGGAGAGGATCCTGTTGGGGTCCTCTTGGTTATTACACCAAATAGTGGTCAAACCAACAAATGACACTTTTCAATGACCTAATTCGACGTTGAAAGAGTTAAATTCTTCAATTGCAAAGAGGTTAATAAAAGCTCCCTCAGATTTCTCCCCTTGACAAGACACAACATTGAACTCACCTTCAAGGTTTTAAATCTCCCCGAGATCACCCGAGATGAAAATTCGAAATATCAGCCAAAATCCAAGATTTGGAATCTTATTTAGTTATAAGTGTTTTAAATATCCCCCGAGATAGCCGAGATATTAGACTGAAATATTGGCTAAAATGCGAGATTTGAAACCATGGTCACCTTCGGTGACGAAAGCTTCAAAGCCAAGGGCAGAGAGAGAGAAAACATATCATTACAAGAGCATGGCACTCGATGCAATCACAACTTGCGTAGACAGCAGAAATAAGGAACAAGGAAGGGAAAGACCCAACCTTACACACAACTGGAAGAAGATGAGTCAAATCAAAGAGAACTCGAATGGTGACATCATTGGCTGTTCTACGACGAATATTCTATGATTTAGAACACCATCGTGAATTGTAATAAACGGCAAGTGCATGGCGTACAATTGTTAGTACGTGGCGAATACGAGTCGATCCGTATGGAAAGAAGTGATTTCAATCTTATTTAATCAAATTAAACCAAAATTCGGACTAATTTAACTAACAAAAACTAATTAACACTAGAACTAAGTTGAGAGCTAAATATAAAATGAAAGCAATTTAGAGGTAAATTCCCTCTCATATTTATGCAAGTTAACAAACGTACGATCTATGATCTCAATTAAGTGACAAAAATACAACATTTACACCACTTATGATTCTCATGAAAATGAAGCTAAAGAGAAAAATATTTTAAGTATTGCTTATGAACAATTAATAGAACTATAAACCATCAAATTTTATTCTTACTTTCATTTCATAATCAATAATAACTTAGCAAATATTAATGTAATTTGTGTTTACATTGACTAAGCATAGCCTATTTTGTTGTCAACAAACATAGACTGTCAAAATCAATTGTATAGACTTACATCAACATCCACTAACATGAAGCACAAATTAGAGATCACAAATCATACAAATGTTGGACTTACATAAAGTTAGAGAGCTTCACTAACCCCAAATCAATGGGATTAGCTACTCATATGTGTTATTGAATCAATACATGTAAGTTTCAACACAAATATGAACAAAACAAAAGAGAGAACTAATTAACAACAATAGAATAGATCTGCACTACTTGCATAAAACTGAGATTACATAAGAAAAATGGCTAAGAAGCCATGGAAGAAAAAAAATAGAGATTTTGGTTTCAGCCTCCACTCTAAACTAAATAAAATCCAAGATTCTTTTTACATCAACATACAGGGTTTATTTATACATGTGAAAAACCCTAATTCAACGTTAGCGTGCTACCAAGAATGCCCTTTAGGAAATGTGGCTACCAATTAATCATCACGCTTTAATTACACCATCATCAAATTTTCCTAAAGCTTTATCATCCACTAATTTGTCTATTAGCTTTTAAGTGTAGTAAGTGGGGTCCTCCATGATTATGTATGAGAATTATTTCCTCTTCATTCCTTTTGTATGCATATAAATCTTTATGAAGCTCTCTTCCAAATGCACCAAATGTCTACAAAAACAATGAAAAATGTCCAAGTAAAAATTCTCAAAATAAGTTAAGCACAAAAATGACCATTTTTCCTTTGTATGACGATGAATGTATGATATTTTGAAATCAACTGAATTATGTTTTAAACATGATAAAATACCCACATATGACATTTATTAGCACTAAACAAGAATGAATATATGAATATAAATGTGCATTTTTACGTGCACATCAAATACCCCACACTTATCTTTTTATTCGTCCTTGAATAAACTGAAAAACTAAGCTAAATCCGTTTTCGTAGGGAGCACGATTGCATTGAGCGTATGCAACATGCCTTTAAATCTCTCGGTGTCCCCAGTAGGACGAGTGTTGTCTCGTGAGACTTTTCAACGGATACTACCCACAAAATCCAAAAGTTGAGCACAAAAAATATTTACAAAATGCAAGATTAGAAAATATTTACAAGATGAATGCAAGAATTTAAAGGAATATTTACAAAGGATAATCTACTTTTAAATATTACACGAATAAGTTAACACAAATTTGGGTGGTCACTATGAAACTTGAGTCCGTTACTAATCAAAACTTCAAACAAAAGTCATGTTATCGTCACAAACTCCTCCAGCTTGGCCAGTTGTTTTGGTAGAATCATAGTACAAATATGAAATGAATTCTGTAATCGATATCAACAGTCGTATAATGGCATCTCAACTTCCTTTTTGTTAACAAGTTAGGTCGAATAAGTGAAGAGTGTGCTTGGACTTTAAGTGCTAACTCTCTTTTTATTACAAAATATTTACATTATTATTATTTACAAATACCTAGGTATACCACCCCTACACTGCATTACGACTTACGTGAGGGTCAGTAATCCTAAGGTGTCCAATCTCATGAAATGAGACCTAGATATACCGATGCTGACTTTGTCAACAAGGTGTCGGAAAGAGCTTGGCGGAATTACACACCAACGTGAGATGTACTAGCAATATTGGATACCCTTAGATTATTATTATATATATAAAGTCTTTTTTTTCCTTTTTCTTTCTTTTTACATAAGAGAGAGAGAGAGAGAGTTAAGCAAGGATATCTTAGCACAACTTCACTTAAAAGATCTTAAATGTTATCGCAAGTAGTCTAAATCAACCATTCATTTAATCGGATTACAATTCAGAAAATATTTCATACTCATCACCTACGAATTTCCCAATATACCAGTTACACCAAATTTGCTCATAATTCAAACTTTCCTTTCGTTATCCACTAAGAGAAGTAAATCTCCAAACATTTTAATTGAATGACCAAATTGTATGCTAACTCCATCATGTCTTATTTAAAAGAATAGAAATGTGAAATTCTTTTTTTTAAAAGAATAAGGATAAAAATGCAAAAAGAAAAAGGAAAAATATGCAAACTTAAACTATGCAAAACAGAATGAAAATGAGACTCCCCCCGCAATTGATTTCGACTGTATCCCCAGAGTCAATGCATGACACAATGAGTGAACAGAAGAGAAATATTTACATATGTACAAAAGAGGGTCAGTGCGACTTACCAAATGTGCGTGCAAAAAATATGCAGTCATCGAATAGATTAACTAGTCCACGATGGACCAATGGATCAGCCTCATTAAGATTATGAGACACAACTTAAGCACAAAAAACCAAATCATGAAGGATTGTATATTACATGTCAGATTTGGAAAAACAAATTTTGTTTTTTCAAAAGTTTGAGTTGCTAATCTTAAAATTTTGAGCTTACAATTGATCCTAAAATCGAATTGAATTTATGTAGCAACTAAAGACAGATCAGTGAGCCGGGGTTTAGAAAAAGTTTCAAAAACAAAGTTTGACTTATTCAAATGATGTATAGATTGAGAGACATGTGCATCATTCTCAACCCCACACTTATTTTGAGAAATATTGTTTAGTTTTGCTTTGATATTTGAAATTTTGCTGACTAAAGGTTCATTCGTAAACCTAAAGTTAAAACCAAACAAATGAATTTTCAGTAAATTTCGAAATCATGTTTTCTCAAAAACAGTGCTATTCCAGAAAGAGTTCATATACTGCCGAAATTTATTGTTGAAAAACAAGTGGTGACAGTCATGTTTAGTTGAAACGATCAAGTCGCAAGGAGTTTCAACAGTTTCAGAAAAATCGTTATTGTGCTTAAGATCACATTCAGCAGTTTCGTTGCTTTCAACCTCAAGAATTTCAAAGTTTTCAAATGTTTCATTTTCAGTTTTAAACCCAACAACATCATCATCAATCAGTTTAAGAACTTTTCTCTCATCAAAGTCATCCTCACCTAAACAGTTGTTAACATCTTCATCATTTTTGTCATGTAGACAATCTAAAGTTGCTAAATTTTCAAAATTTGAGATAGGAAGATCAAATTGAAGATTGGCGTCTTAATTTTCAAGAGAATTTATATTCAAATCAATTACAGAGTTTTCAACAAATTCATTAATATTTTCATCAATTTCAAAAGTTGTTAGTTGAAAATCATCAATTGTGGGCAAAGGTGGATCATCAGTCGAATCGTCACACATTCGGTTTTGATAAAAAAAAATTCACAAAAATTCTCGTAGTCTTGAAACAAAAAATTCATGTGATTATCGTGAATTTCATTCATTTGCTCGAGAAAATCAAATTTATAATTATTTACATGAGAATTTTCAATTTGAAATTTCTGAGAACAAAATTTTTTAGTTGCACCACAATTGAAATTATTCCCATTGCCAAAATCATTTGTAGATTCACATTTCCATTTTGCATTTGAAATTCATTTTGGAGTTCGAAATTGAATTGACAAGGGTTATAATCAAAATCATTTGAATTTGGAAGTGAATTCAAATTTTGATTATTTTGAAAACTTTGACTTGAATTGTTGCCCAAGTATGAATTACACCATTCACTTATTCTTTAATTTTGTTGTATGCACATTTCAAGTAAAGATTCGACATTTGTTTCAAGATTTGAGGGTTGGTCAGGATTTTGAAATTTTTATGGTGTAAAATCAGGATTATTTTGAAAATTTTGTAAAGTTGGTGGTGTAAATTCCAAATTGTTAGTACAATAGTTGTTATTAACATATCCATATGGATTTGGTGTAACATTATATGGATTATACTGATTTTCACAACTATCGTAAAATTCATGAGGATAAGGAAATTGGGACATTTTCAAGAAAGCTTTTTTTTTTTGAACTTTTGTTTCGGTATGAGAAAAAGAAATATTCACAAAAGAAAATTGTTTTTTTTTTTTTTGATTTTTGTATTTTTTTTTTTTTTTTGGTTTTTTTATATATGCATGAACCTAATACAACTAATATGAATGTTACCTACTTATTTACAAATTTTCTAAAATTTTATAATGATGGTTAGATTAATTTCAACAAAAGATTTCTCAACCAGTTAACGGACAGGAGTTTTCGATGCACCAGGAATCACCCTAGCAATGTAGCCGAAGGTTTAAGTACCTTCAAAGGAACAACCAATATAATATTATGAATCACTGTAATATTTATAAACGGTTATTACTCTGTCGTAGTCTAGACATCGAGAAATAATTCATTAGAAATAAACCAATTTGTCAAAATATATTGATGTCCTTAGAAAATAAAAATAAAATGAGATGAATGCAAAACAGAAATTAAACGTGAACTACAATGAATTTTCTTTTTACTTTTTTTTTGTGAATGCAAATGCAAGCAATCAACAATGCAAGAAAAATAAAAACAAGGGATAAAAGCACAATACCAAAGCGTGCAGAATTATTAGCAATTTTGTTTAAAGTGGCAATTTATTTATTAGCAAGCAAAGCGGGGCATGGCAGGCAAGCAAGCAATTTTCTTCCGCTAAATTCTGCAAACCTGAAAAGTGACTGCAATGTATATACAAGTGAAAGGAAAATGATCCTTTTTTTATTTTTATTTTTTGAAACTAACACAAATGAAAGTAAACACACTTGAACAACAAAAACAACAAATACAAGAGCAAATCGATACATAAAAACAAATGCAATCACACACAAATGAACTTGAAGCAAGGGAAAGCAAAACAAACGGATTTTTTTTTAGGAATTTAAACTCAAATAAAACGAAGAAAGAAACACACACACACACACAAAACACTCAAAAGAAGAAAAAGAACAAAAACAAAATGCAACACACACAAAAAGGCCTTTTTTTGTAAGAAGAGAGAATACTTGGTTTAAGAGAAGAGGTGGTTTATAGTGGTGAATTTGAATCGGGTGTGAGTTGTAGAAGAAGGAAAACAGGGTATTGCGTGAGGATGGATTTTTGTGGTTGTGGATTGGGAAGAAGGTGTTGAAGTGGTGATGAATTCAGTTTGTGGAGGAGATGGTAAAGAAGTTGGTACGTGATGCTGGCAGAAAAGTATTGATGAATTGATTGTTGAACTTTGTATGGCAGAAGAAATAAAAGAACTTGAAGAAGGAATTTTGTAAAGATTGGAAAGGAGACTGAAAAGGGGAAAGTATTGAAGATGGAAAAATAATTGTGAAAGAGTTTTTTTTATTGTTGTGAAAGTAGAAAAGAATTGTAAGAGGGAAACACTTTGTAGACAGAAAAGAAATAAATGGGGAAAAAAGGAAAAGAAACTACACAAAAATTAGCAACAATTTTTATTGTAAAGAAAGAAATATGAGAAATTGGAAAGAAACTTGAAAAGAAAGGAAAAAGGCAAGTAATAAATTGAGAGGTTACTGGAGATAAACACATAAAAAATATAGACCAAGCATAAGAAAATTTGGAAAGATCTTTTTTTTTAGAAATTTGTAAAAAGGAGGAGGAAAGTAATAAAAAATGGCAAGGAGATTGAAGATGGAAAGAAATAAGAGAAAAGATGGCAATTTTTTTTTCTTTTTTCTTAGAGATAATAGGAGAGTATTGTAGCAAGAAGAGAATATGGTTGTAAAACACAAAAGAAGGAAAGACACAAAAAAATGACAAAAATGCAAAGGATTTATTATTATTTTTTGGAAATAAATTGTAAACAAAAGGAAAGAGAGACTGTAGAAATAAATTGGAAAGGAAATTGAAAAATGGAAAGAAATTTGAGAAAATAAATGGGAAAAAATGGCAAGAATAATGATATTTTTTTCTCTAGTTTTGAGACTGTAGTACCAATAAAAATACCAAATCACCTAAACAAGAATTTTCTTTCTATATATACAAGAAAATAGAAGGAAAAATAAAATAAAACAAACACTTTGTTTTTAAGAAAAAAAAATTAATCCAAAGAATAAAATAAAAATTAATTAACTTTCCTTGGCAATAGCGCCAAAAACTTGTTCAACGATGAATATTCTATGAATTAGAACACCGTCGTGAAGTGTAATAAACCGCAAGCGCACGGCGTACAATTGTTAGTACGTGGCGAATACAAGTCGATCTGTAGGGAAAGAAGCAATTTCAATCTTATTCAATCAAATTAAACCAAAATTCAGACTGATTTAACTAACAAAAACTAATTAACACTAGAACTAAGTTGAGAGCTAAATATAAAATGAAAGCAATTTAGAGGTAAATCCCCTCTCATATTTATGCAAATTAACAAACGTACGATTTATCATCTCCATTAAGTGACAAAATACAACATTTAAACCACTTATGATTCTCATGAAAATGAAACTAAAGAGGAAAATATTTTAAGTATGGCTTATGAACAATTAATAGAACTATAAACCAACAAATTTTAATCTTACTTTCATTTCAAAATCAATAATCACTTAGCAAATATTGATGTAATTTGTGTTTACATTGACTAATCATAACCTATTTTGTTGTCAACAAACATAGACTATCAAAATCAATTGTATAAACTTACATCAACATCCACTAACATGAAGCACAAATTAGATATCACAAATCATACAAATGTTGGATTTACATAAAGTTAGAGAGCATCATTACCCCCAAATCAAAGGGATCAGCTACTCATATGTGCTATCGAATCAATACATGTAAGTTTCAACATAAATATAAACAAAAGAAAGAACTAATTAACAACTATAGAATAGATCTAAACTACTTGCATAAAACTGAGATTACATAAGAAAAATGGCTAAGAAGCCATGGAAAAAAATAGAGGTTTTGGTTTCAGCCTCCACTCTAAACTAAATAAAATCCAAGATCCTTTTTACATCAACATATAGGGTTTATTTATACATGTGAAAAACCCTAATTCAACATTAGCGTGCTACCAAGAATGCTCAATGTGGCCACCAATTAATCATCACGCTTTAATTACTCCATCATCAAATTTGCCCGAAGCTTTATCATCCACTAATTTGTCCATTAGCTTTTAAGTGTAGTAAGTGGGGACCTCCATGATTATGTATGAGAATTATTTCCTCTTCGTTCCTTTTGTATGCATATAAATCTTTATGAAGCTCTCTTCCAAACGCACCAAATATCTACAAAACAATGAAAATGTCCAAGTAAAAATTCTCAAAATAAGTTAAGCACAAAAATGACCATTTTTCCTTTGTATGACGATGAATGTATGATATTTTGAAATCAATTGAATTATGGTTTAAACATGATAAAATACCCACATATGACATTCATTAGCACTAAACAAGAATAAATATATGAATATAAATGTGCATTTTTACGTGCACATCATTGTCCTAGAGAATACAAATTTTGTGGGAAACGTTGGGAACACCTCCCCTATATCAACCTGGAATTTTAGCGATAATTAATTTAGTTATTTAATTAGATGCCCAAAATGGAATTTTTGCAAGCGATGGGATTTGATCATGAAACTTGCATCATTGCGTTCGTGATAGAATTATGGTCAACTTTCATGTTTGGAACTTCGCGAACAGAGTCCGTATGAAAAAGTTATGGACGAAATACGAAAATGGACGAAAAATAAATAAACATAATATGTTTATATATAGTAATATATATTCTCCCCTGCCCCCACTTCCACATCGACCAAAGCGGTCGACCGCGGGATTGAACCCTGGTCGATCCTGAAAGTGGCGACTAGGGTTTGTTTATATAATTTATATTATATTAAAGGACGAATCTTTATTAAATTAAAACTAACGGTCTAGGATCATTTTTTATGCCTATAAATAAAGGGCTAAAACATGATTTTCTTGTTCATATTTTCTGGAGGCAACAACAAAGCTCTACCATTTCTGATCCTCCAATCTCTTCTTAAACATAAATTGTAAACATATGCAAATTAGATTAACAAGAATTGGAGAGATTAGATTCAGATTTATGAAAAATATGTGGTTATTCACTTAGGTAATTTATATTATTGAATTTCCTTCTTATTTTCCTATTATTCTTTCTGATCTACAAATCTAAATCTATGTTTGTAAATCCCTTTTGGAAATAAATTGTAGATGTGTAGGATTTGAGAATTTTAAACCTAAAAGCTGTGTCAGATTTAGGTTTGGATAGCTTTCAGGTGAATGGGAAATTATGTACATTGTTTATAATAAACATATGCAATTCGTTTGGGTTGAATTTGAATATATGTCTAAAAATTGTCAGGTTTGTTTATTTTATCAAATCTGAAATAATATGAATATAGGTTATGTATGAATTTGAATGCGTTTTAATTTATTTTCATCATCTTACCTAGAACTATTCTTATGTTTTTGTGATTATTGTAAACACCTCGGATCTGGAAATCTATTCCAAAACCATTATTAGACTTGTAGTTTTATTCCATATTTATAAGATTTGGTGTTGATTTGTAGTTTGTACATTATTGGTTAAAATAATAATAATCCTTATGTGTTTGAAATTGTTTGCAGTTTTGCTTGGTAATTGTAATTTTGTCCTTTTTGTTCTTTTTGCATAAAAATACATCATTTGAAATCTACAAGGAACATAAATTAATCAAATAAAGAGAGAAGTGCAAATTCACGCATTTTGTACATGGTTTGCAACATTTATTCTAAATAAATATTAACTTGTTTCCTTGGGATTTGGAATAATGTTAATCTTCCTCTTTTAAATAGTTTGGGAAAATTTTACAACGATTACAGTAAATAATATTTTATAAGAATTTGATTCTTAAAACAAGATTAAACACCAAAAGGGTTGTTTTGGTTGTTAGTTTATACCAGAACAAAATTAACAAATACTAATGAAATATAAATAAGTAACTATATTAACTTCGCACTTAATACATAAATATAAATATATATTAACCTTATGCCTCCAAATATACGTAAATGATGCTATTATATTAAATAAAGGTTTGTTCATTATTGTGTGTTTGAATTTGAAGTGTTTCCATTTTATAGGAATAAATGTACGGTAATAACTCTAATAATAAATAGAAATTAAACTTGGGAACGTTGTAGTAATAAACATGGAACTTATTGTTGTAATAAAAGGTCATAAATAAGTTAATGAGTATTGTAACCCTATTTGTTTGGGGAAATGTATTAAATACGATAAATATGCCTAAATGGTTACAATTAAATTGGTATTTAGGAATAGAGATTGTTACTCCAACTAGGAAAATGAGTAAATACTTACCGTTTTAAAATAAGAATTAAATTTATAGTAATATTTGGGAGTAATAATAATTAGACTAGAATTTAAATAAGACAGATATTAATGGCATTTAATAGGATAATGAATGCCTTGGGAAAATATGATCGTTAGTGTCATAAGTGGCAGATTATCTAGATAATAGTAATAAATAGAATTAATAGGGATTAATTGGCATGGAAAATGCTTAGTCCAATAAGGAAATAAGTAGTTAAACATCCTAGGATAGGAAGTTAATTTGCAGGTGTAGCCTGCTTCGGGATTAGAGGTATCAAGTAGTTAAATCCACCCTTAAAAGGGTATTAAATGATTGCATAACTTGCATCCTCATAAATAAAAAGTATTAAATGGTTATTGGGTATGAGATGGTAATCCCCGCGTAGGTCCGCTTCCTCTAGGTACAAAGTGACTAGGGTGAGGGTCCATCTTGGGATTAGACATTAAATGACGGTTAAGGAGGTACCATAAATCTACCCATCCTGCGAGAAGTATTAAGTGGCTAGGGGATTATATAATAAGGTCAGCTAAATAGTAATATCGGGGCCCACCAAAAGGGTCTTAAATGGTGTCGAGCTCCTACCTAAACATGGTATTAAGTTGCTAGTTACTATCTCTTGCATTATGCGGGGCTTGGGTATTTCCATGAATGACGAAAGCCTTAAACTAGTAGGACTTAGTAGCTAGTGTCCTCTAATTTATTTTAGTGTAGAGTAAACCACTCAGTAAGGCATTTAGTGATCGACAGGTCCGCCTTGGGCCTTAAGTGATCGAAAGGATCCAACTTTTTCTTATATTGATAGTGATGTATTAAGTTACTTTATAGAAATAATTATCCATCTTATGGAATATTGAGAAGCTGGGAGCCCCCCCTCTTAGTCTTCCGTTATTAATTGAATGACGGTTTGAAGGCTTCACACTTATGTATAAATGTTCTATCTCTGTATTCTGATATAGTTATTTTTGGGGATACTACCTTGGGTAAGGTAGTTAGGCGTTGTGCGAAAATCTTTACAAGGTTTGGTCAGAATTACTAGCCTGGTTAGACATATATTTTGGTTTTGACTGAACGAGATTAAGTGATTAATTGATCGTGTAGCTAGCCCCCCCATAAATAAGAAGTGTTAATTAAATGGCTATTGGGTACGAGTTGGTAATCCCCACGTAGGTCCACTTCCTCTAGGTACTAAGTGACTGGGGTGAGGGTCGACCTTGGGATTAGGTATTAAATGACAATTAAAAAGGTACCATAAGTCTGCCTATCCTGCGGGAAGCATTAAGTGCCTAGGGGATTATTTAATAAGATCGGCTAGATTGTAATATGGGATCCCAATAAGGAGGTCTTAAATGGTGTCGAGCTCCTACCTAAACTTGGTATTACGTGGTAGTTACTCTCTCTTGCCTTATGCGGTGCTTGAGTGTATGCGTGAATGACGGAGGTCTTAAATTAGTAGGACTTGGCAGCTAGTGTCCTCTAATTTATATTGGTCTAGAGTAAACCATCTAGTAAGGTATTAAGTGGTCTGTAGGTCCGTCTTGGATCTTAAGTGATCGAAAGGATCCACCCTTATCTTATATTAATAGTGTGGTCTTAAGTGGCTATATAGAAATAATTATCCTTCTTATGGAATAGTGAGTAGTTGGGAGCCCGCCTCTTAGTCTTCGGTAATTAGTTGAATGGTGGTTTAAAAGTCGCACACTTATGCGTAAATTTTATATCTTAGTATTTTGATATCGTTATTTTAGGGATACAGTGACACCCCACGTCCGTTAATGTCACTCACAAAGGGAATGCATTAAATTTCGTGGAGCGTTATAATAAACAGAATGGAAATATTACAAGATAGACATATATATAATAACAATGGAATAAAAACTTTATTTATCACAAGATACCGTGGTCCAAAAAAACAACACATGTCTGAAACACAAAAGCCCATTACAACATAAAAGCTACTGTCTTGTACTTCAAAAATATCAGAGTACATAAAAGAAATAAAATTCCCCAAAAACAAAATATAGCCATAGCAATAACGATAGGACTTGAGCCATACATATCAGCAGCTCCAGCAAAATTAAGCAGAATCACGGTCAAGCCTGAGTGTTTTCTCCCTGCGAACCTCGAGGAGGGGGAGATGGAAGAAAGATGGAGAAACAAAAAGGGTTAGACATAAAGCCTGGTAGTTACTTTTAGCAAGTAAATAAATAAAAGTAGCATGACAGGCATATAAAGTGGATAAGAGAGATTACTACATAAAAGACAGGTGTGACAAGGTAGACAGGATAAGGTGTATACGCTTCCCTAAAATGATTACTCTGCACTATTACTAGTATACTAGAATGAGATGATCCCTTCCACTATAAGATGGTAGACTTAGGCATACGTCCAAGTGTACCCTAACTACTAACGTAATCGATCGACTCCCTAATCTGTGTATATACTCTGTGTTGGCCCCACCGTAGGATGTATCATGTCATAAAGTGGCAACCCATCACTGATATGCGCAACCCCATATCTACAGGTGTCACAGTCGTCTTATCCCCTTCTGCCCGGCTCATGCACGCACATGGCCCGGTCGGTTTGCGCTGCCCACACTGTCCTCCACATTTGGATCTCTTACAATCAGTCAAGTAAGCGTGCCCCTTCTTCGACCTAGTACGGAGTACATGCTTTGATACATGAAACGGGTCCCACTCAATATGATACAAGTTCTCGCCTTTGTCTTGTATCTCCCACTAGGTTTTCCATTTGATTATGTATACCACTTGGTGTCTTTAATTACATATCTTTATTATTTCCATCGGTTATGTATACCACTAGGTATCTTTAATTACATAACCTTATCGGGTTAAGTTTGTGGGCCTATATGTAAGTATTACCCACCCTCTCCAGATTTGCTTAACCCATCCACTGTCCAATCAATTTTACTTAACCCAAACTTTAGTTCATATTCATACAATCCCTTATGGACTAGATTAGGTTAAGTAGTCCAATTCATTACCATGTCCTTTTATGGTTCATAATGGGCTAGACCTCCCACATTAGGCCTACAACTTGTGGATGCTGGATATGCTGGTCGGGTCCGGGAAGACTTCTTCCACAACTTGGGCCTAACCTTGTGTCATAGCTCGTCTCGTATTTGCGCACTTAGACCTCTAACATTAGGTTCAACATTAGTGGTTTTTGGATATGCCGGTCAGGTCCGGGCAGACTTCCAGCACTAATGCAACCCAAGCTCGCGTCATAAATGCAAGTACAATTTCTAAATGTAATTATTATACATTTCATTCTTATCCAATTCTTACCTATGTCTTTATAGGTTATTACTTCCCCATTTTGAATAATATGTCCAATTCATATAAACATTATTTAAATTATACCAATTCTAAACTATTTCCCCCGTTCCCTAACTAACTCATTCACATATATTTGGCGGCATGTAGGCTAGAAAGTAGCCTACTCATAAACAATAAAAAGGGAAAAGTGATGGGAATATGACAAATGTTATCATTATAAAAGTGACATAAACATATATATTGGCATAGACAAGTAATTGGCATAATAAGGTGGACATAAAAACAGACAATGATAAAACTAGATCCAATATACTTCAGATGAACAGATCCAAATAAGAATTCATATATCCAATAATGACAGATCTCAATTAATCATAGTATGATGATCTAAATCTAAACGAAGGTTCAATTGTGCATATAATGATAATCCCAAATTAACCACAAACTTGACAAAGGTTCAGGTCCACAAAGGTGACATGATAAACTAACCACGGGTGAATTAGATCTATAAAAAAAGATCTAGCATAGTAAAGTTTGAGATTCAAGAATAACATAGATTCATGATTCAAAACAGATCCAAATCACAGTACTATCACGTTTTACTTTTAATCATTTAAATCCAAAAGTAACCTAGAACTCACAGTGTTTGGATTAAAAGAAAAGGTAGAAAATAGCTAAGTTGGATCTACACTCGAATCTCTAAGTTTGATTTGCAAAGTTGATCGGTGTAGAAGATAGGATCCGCCTCAATTCAAACACTGTCAGCATTTGGCCTCCATGATTTCCAATGAAGAAAACAGAAAAATGGACACATATTTATAGCTGCTAGCACCTACGAAACTGACTGCCACGTCAGCCCTAGGTGTGTCAATACCCCTATAGGGGGGTCGACCCTGGTGCCGACACCCCTTAAGGGGGTCGACCCCAGTGTTGACATCCCTTTAGAGGGGTCGACCCCCTAGAGCGGGAAATATTCCGCTTTCTGCCATTCTGATTTTGGATAAGGTTCTGACTCATATCATACTCATATGTATATATATAATTCTTCTACACGTATACAAACTTAAAATCCTCATAACTTCTTCATACGGTGTCCGTTTTACGCAAACCAAATGTCTATCTTGACTAGAATTTCAAGACGGACGCAATGGCGCAGTCCGTTTCCCTTAGTTCCGAATATTAAATTAATTATTATTTAATTTATCCCTTTTTAGTGTTATTCAAAATACGGGGTGTTACATTCCCCCTACTCAATGGATTTCGTCCCCGAAATCTCTTAGTTGAGAAGAATGCATATCCTACCATACAAGTACTCATCCATCAGTCACTGGAATCCACTGTCCTTAAAGATTTATAATGCTTATATGAATATATGCAAAGGTGTGTGTATATGTCCCAATACTAATGCAAAGATCAGGCGGTCTGCTAATTCAGTTGACCTCCTTAATGCAATGTATGTTAGTGCCATGAGTCCAATATGTATGCAAATAATCCTATTATAACATGTGAGTTCTATATGTGTGCACACTCATTCGTCCAAATGCAACATCCATATGCTAATACATTCATTTCCATCCAAAAAAGAAAAGAAGATGCACTCACATCCATATGCAGTATGAGAGTGATTGAACCGATCTAGTGCCTAATGTATGTGTATATGCATCCACAGGCAACCACTAGCAAACACTTGCATCTACTTGCATCAATCAAACATGACATGTCTCAAACACATGTTTGCATCCATAGGATTCCTATCTAAAGGTCGAAAATACTATTGATATGATATATTCAAATGATAGAAATAAGCATAGATAAAATTTTGGAAAAGGAGTTAAGAACATACCCTTGAAAGAAAAGGGTACGAAGCCTGAATCTTGTCTTCAGTCTGCCAAATCACATCCTCTAGGTTATCTCCCCCATTGAACCTTTATCAGCTTGATCTCTTTATTGCGTAGCTTAGTAACCTATGATCCAAGAATACGGGCAGGGATTCGCCTGACTGTCGCCTCCCACTCTACTTCCACTTCTTCCAATATGCTTGGCTCAACAACTTCCGCGGTGTCATGCAAACACTTCCGCAGATGAGAAACATGGCAAACATCATGAACACTGGATAAATTTTCTGGAAGCTTTACTCTATAGGCCATTTGGCCAATCCTCTCGGTTATGGGAAATGGTCTCACAAACTTAGGTGCCAACTTGCCTACCGATCCGAAGCGAACCACATTCCTCAAAGGTGACACTTTGATAAAAACTAAGTCTCCCACTTCAAATTCGATGGCAGTTCTTCTCTTTTATGCGTAGGATTTCTACCTATCTTGAGCTGTCTTAATCCTCCTTCAAATAAGGTCAATCTTCTCGGACGTTTCTCTAACCATATCTAGTCAAAGTAATAACTTTCTGAAGATTCCCACCAACAAGTTGGTGATCTACAGGGTCGTCCGTACAATGCTTCGAAGGGTGTCATGCCGATGCTAGCTTGATAACTGTTGTTGTAGGAAAACTCTGCTAAAGGAATATGCTCTTCCCAAGTCCCTCCGAAGTCTAGGATACACAGCCTTAAAAGATCTTCAAGAATTCTATTCACCCTCTTCGTCTGCCCATTGGTCTGAGCATGATAAGCGGTGCTCAAACACAACTGTGTACCTAATTCTTCTTGCAAGCTCCTCCAAAATTCACTTGTAAAGATGGGGTCACGATCGCTCACGATGTTGGAAGGTACCCTATGAAGACGAACTATCTTCCAGACATAGATTGCTGCCAACCATGATGTCGTCCTCTTACTCTTAACTGGAATAAAGTGAGCGCTCTTAGTGAATCTATCTACCACAACCTAGATACTGGTGTTGCCTTTCTTCGATCTAGGAAAACCATCTATGAAATCCATAGAGACGCTCTTCCATTTCCACTATGGAACCTCCAAAGGATGAAGTAAACCACCGGGCTTCTTTTGCTCAGCTTTGACTTGCTGGCAAACTAACCATTGAGAAACAAATTCGGCCACATCTTTCTTCATCCCGACCTAAAAGAAAACCCTTTTCATGTCCCTGTACATCTTATCGCCGCCTGGATGAACGGTCATCTTAGAGTGGTGGGCTTCTTCTAGGAATGCCTTTATCAAGCTTCCCATTTGAGGAACACAAAGCCTTCCATCCCGTCGCAACCACCCCTTTCCATCTATGGTATATCAACTGAGGTGACTAGAAGTCTCCCCTTTTCTAAGCTTATTCCTGATGTCTAAAATCTGTGGGTCACCTTGCTGCGAAGCTCCTATCTGATCCATAAGAGTTGTTCGTATTTCTAGCGATGCAAATAAATCAGGCAAAATCTCGATGGTGGGTCTAAAATTAAAAGTTGAGATGAACTCCAAGCTCTTCCTCTTTACAAACAGAGGACTTAAGGTCATCCTCTGCCTACTTAGTGCACCAGCCACCACATTACCCTTGCCAGGGGTATAAGTGATTTCAAAATCATAAGAAGCTAAGAACTCCATCCACCTTTATTGTCTTAAATTAAGATCCTTCTGTGAGAACAGATACTTGAGAGATTTATGATCGGTGTATAACTCGAACTTCTCTCCAAGTAAATAATGACGCCACGTCTTTAGCGCGAATACTATGACAGCGAGCTCTAGATGATGGGTGGGGTAGTTCTTCTCATGAACTCTCAAATGTCTATCCCTATAACACACAACCTTTCCTTCTTGCATCAGAACCGCACCAAGCTCTGTACCACATGCATCAGTGTAAACTATAAACAATTTGTTCCCATCGGGCAAAGCCAAGACTGGGGCTGTTGTAAGAGCCCTCTTCAAACGTTGGAAAGCAACATCATAGTCTATATCTCATGAAAATGCCAAGTTCTTCTTCGTCAGCCTGGTGAGTGGGGCTGATATCTTTGCGAAGTCCTTAATGAACTTCCTATAATATCCTGCCAACCCAAGAAAGCTTCTCACCTTTGTTTCATTTTTAGGAATCCGCTAATCTTGCACCGCAACTACTTTCGCGGGATCCACAATTATCCCTTCTTTGGAGACTACATGCCCTAAGAATCTCACCTCCTCTCTCCAAAAATGGCATTTGGAGAACTTTGCCTTAAGATGATGGTCACGGAGAGTTTTCAAAACTTCTCCCAAATGCTGGGCATGCTCTTCTTCGCTCTTAGAGAAGATCAAAATGTCATCAACAAAGGCTATGACAAATTTATTTAGGAACTCCCGAAACACCCTACTCATCAGATCAACAAAATAGGCGGGTACATTCGTAAGCCCAAAAGGCATAACAAGCCATTCAAAGAAACCATCCGGAGTCCTAAAAGCAGTCTTGTCTACACTGTCCTCAGCCACCCTCAATCGGTGAAACCCCATGGCCAAGTCTAACTGAGAAAATACCAAGGCCCCGAAAAGCTGGTCAAACAAGTCGTCTATCCTCGGAAGTGGGTGCCTATTCTTCTTTGTGAGTTTGTTCAATTCTCTCTAATCCACACAAAAACGAAGCGAACCATCCGCCTTAGTTGCGAATACAACTAGAGCACCCCATTCAAATATGCTTCATCTGATAAATCCTTTCTCAAGTAGCTCCCCTACTTGCTTACTCAGCTCCCTCCTTTCCCTTGGAGCCATATGGCGCACTGGTAATGCAACTGGCTTTACATTGTCCACCGGATATATACGAAAGTCTATCTCGTGCCTTGGAGGTAAGCCCCATACCTCCTCACAAACATCAGAACAATCTCGGACTACTGGAACAGATTGCTGATCATCGATAGATGCATCAAGAGACTCTAGGAAACTAAGCATAACAAACCCTTGGGGTCACAAGAAATATCGAGGGTCCTCCCATGACAAGTCAAAAGCCTAACGACCCTCCACTCACAATCCAGAATGGCCTCATACGTGGTAAGCCAATCCATTCCTAGAATCAACCCATAACCCGTAAACCCGAGCACATATGCGTTGCATTCAAACTCGACGCTTGACACTGATATCCTCAAACCCCTACAAATCATAGATAAATGATCCGTACCACCAATGGGTTTGAAATAACTATAAGATCCACTACCATACTAGTAATAAATTGCAAAGATTCAACCACAGAACTAGATATAAATGAATGTGAACTGCCAGAATCAAAAAATATTCTTATAGAATGGTTTGAAAGAGAAATTAAACCTTCCACAGAAATTTTTCTACCTCCATCAGGAGCACTGATCGCGAGAGAATGCACCTGCCCTCTAGAAGTTCATGCCCTTTGACCTTGTCCCTGTGATCCCTGTTTCTTCGGGCACTCTCTAGCAAAGTGTCTGATCCGACCTCTCCATAGTTGAAGCAAGTGTTCTTCATTCTTTTTCAGTTTTTGATCAAGTGACCTTCTTTCCTATAACTATGACACTTCCTTTTTTCCTTACCCTTGTCATTCTTTTCTACTTTCTTTTGTTGCTGTTGTTGTTATTGTCCTTTCTTGGGTCATGTCTTCTTGTTTTGCGTTGTTTCCTCACCTTTAACCTCCTTCTTTTCCCCTTTCTCTTCCTCATACATCAAGGACATGTCAACAAGTCTTTCAAAGGTAGCTCCCATTGGGATATGGGACATAGCTAACCCATGAAGGGGTTCATTTAGCCCTTTAGCAAACCACAAACCCTTCTTATGCGGAGTGTTTATCAGTTCCAGTCCAAATCTTACCAGTTGGTTAAATTTGTTCATATACCCTTTAACTGTCAAGTTTCCTTGTTTAAGTACTAAGAACCTCTCCACCTACATGCTCTTCTCAGCTTAGGAAAGGAATTTCATCTCAAACCTCTGTCTAAAGTCATCCCAAGTTTCCACCGAACGGCCTGCTTGGGTTACCTCCCACAAAAATGAAGCTTCGTCCTTCAATAGCCAAGCCGCTAACTGAATCTTTCTTCGATCCTCTACTTCAAAGATTAAAAACAAGTCCTCGGTCTCCTTGAGCCAGTTCCTAGCTTCCACAAACATCTCGGTTCCATGGATAGGCTTCCCTCCCATAGCACGGAAATCTTTGTGAATCCTTGAGAAGTTGTCTGCACGCGGAGGAGGAGGAGGAGGAACAACGTGTGCAGATAGGGGAGGAACATTTCCTTGGCTTTCGGCAGGCGTCGTGGCCTCCAGATACCTACGGAACCATCCTGGTATCGTAACGCCCTCTGGAATGTTAGGTTCCCCAGGCATGCTGAAAAAGAAAACGAAAGAGATTCAGATAAATGATCGACAAATATTACTTATGGTTTTTGGGGAATGTTTTTTAAAACAGACTTTTCTTTTTGAAAATGCTTTCTTTTAAAACCTTTTTGAAAATAGCTTTCAAAAACTTTTATCTAATCTGGTAACCTTCAACTTTGATACCAAGTGTGACCCCCACATTCGTTAATGTCACTCACAAAAGGAATGCATTAAGTTTTGTGGAGCGTTATAGTATGCAGAACAGAAATATTACAATACATACATATATAAAATAACAGCGGAATACAAACTTTATTTATCATAAGATACCGTGGTCCAAAAAAACATCACATGTCTGAAACACAAAAGCCCATTACAACATAAAAGCTACTGTCTTGTACTTCAAAAATATCAGAGTACATAAAAGAAATAAAATTGACCAAAAACAAAATATAGCCATAGCAACAAGGATAAGCTTGAGCCTTACATATCAGCAGCTCAAGCAAAAGTAAGCAGAATTACGGCAAGCCTGAGTGTTTCCTTCCTGAGAACCTAGAGGGGGGAACGGAAGAAAGAAGGAGAAACAAAAAGGGTCAGACGTAAATCCTGGCAAGTCTAGTTACTTTTAGCAAGTAAATAAATAAAAGTAGCATGATAGGCATATAAAGTGGATAAGAGAGATTACTACATAAAAGACAGGTGTGGCAAGGTAGACAAGATAAGGTGTATACGCTTCCCTAAAATGATTACTCTGCACTATTACTAGTACATCCATACTGAGATGATCCCTTCCACTATAATGTGGTAGACTTAGGTATACTTCCAAGTGTACCCTAACTACTACCCTAATTGATCCGCTCCCTAATCCACGTAGATACTCTGTGCCGGCCCCACCGTAGGATGTATCATGTCCTAAAGTGGCAACCCCTCGCTGATATGCACAGCCCCATATCAACAAGTGTCACAGTCGTCTTATCCCCTTCTGCCCGGCTCATGCACACACATGGCCCGATCGGTTTGCGCCGCCCACACCATCCTCCACATTTGGATCTCTTACAACCAGTCTAGTAAGCGTGCCCCTTCTCTGACCTAGTACGAAGTACATGTTTTGATACCTGCTCCAGGTTACTGGATGAAACGGGTCCCACACAATATGATACAAGTTCTCCCCTTTGTCTTGTATATCCCGCACTAGTTTTCCATTTGATTATGTATACCACTAGGTTCTTTAATTACATATCTTTATTATTTCCATCGGTTATGTATACCACTAGGTGTCTTTAATTACATAACCTTATCGGGTTAAGTTTGTGGGCCTATATGTAGATGCTACCCATCCCCTCCATATTTTCTTAACCCATCCACTGTCTAATCAATTTTACTTAACCCTAACTTTAGTTCATATTCATACAATCCCTTATGAATTAGATTAGGTTAAGTAGTCCAATTCATTACATGTCCATTTATGGTTTATAATGGGCTAGACCTCCCACATTAGGCTTACAACTTGTGGATGCTGGATATGTCGGTCGGGTTTGGGCAGACTTCTTCCATAAGTTGGGCCTAACCTCGTGTCATAGCTTGTCTCGTATTTGCGCACTTAGACCTCTCAAATTAGGTTCAACATTAGTGGTTGTTGGATATGTCGGTCGGGTCCGGGCAGACTTCCACCACTAATGCAACCTAGCCTCGTGTCATAACTGCAATTACAATTTCTAATTGTACTTATTAGACATTTCATTTTTATTCAATTCTTACCTATGTCTTTATAGGTGATTATGTACCCACTTCCCCATTTTGAATTATATGTCCAATTCATATAAAATTATGCCAATTCTAACCTTTTCCCCTGTTCCTTAACTAATGCATTCGCATATGTTTGGCGGCATCTAGGCTTGAAAGTAGCCTAGTCACAAACAATAAAAAGGGAAAAGTGATAGGAACATGACAAAGGTGATCATTCTAAAAGTGACCTAAACATATATATTGGCATAGACAAGTAATTGGCATAATAAGGTGGACATAAAAAAAGATAGTGATAAAACTAGATCCAATATACTTAGGATGAACAGATCCAAATAAGAATTCAGATTTCCAATAATGACAGATCTCAATTAATCACAATATGGTGATCTAGATCTAAACAAAGGTTCAATTGTCCATATAATGATAGTCCCAAATTAACCACAAACTTGACAAAGGTTCAGATCCACAAAGATGACATGATAAAATAACCACAGGTGAATTAGATCTATAAAAATAGATCTAGCATAATAAAGTTTGAGATCCAAGAATAACATAGATTCATGATTCAAGACAAATCCAAATCACAGTACTATCACGTTTTACTTTTAATCATTTAAGTTTAAAAGTAACCTAGAACTCACAGTGTTTGGATAAAAAGAAAAGGTAGAGAATAGTTGAGGTTGGATCTACACTCGAATATCTAAGTTTGATTTGCAAAGTTGATCGTGGAGAAGACAGGATTTGTCTCAATTCAGACAATGGCAGCATTTCGTGATTTCCAATGAAGAAAACAGGAGAAATGGACACATATTTATAGCTGTCAGCACCTCTGAAACCGACTGCCATGTCAGCCCTAGGGGTGTCAATACCCATGCAGGGGGGTCGACCTTGGTGTCGATACCCCTTAAGGGGGGTCGACCTTGGTGTCGATACCCCTTAAGGGGGTCGACCCCGGTGTAGAGACCCCTCTAGGGGGGTCGACCCCTAGAGCGGGGAATTTGTCGCCTTCTGCCATTCTGATTTTTGAACGATTCTGGATAAGATTCTGACTCATATGTATATATAATTCTTCTACGCGTATACAAACTTAAAATCCCCATAACTTCTTCATGCGGTGTCCGTTTTACGCAAACCAAATGTCTATCTTGACCAGAATTTCGAGAGGGACGCAATGGCGCAGTCCATTTCCCTTAAGTCCAAATATTAAATTAATTATTATTTAATTTATCCTCTTTTAGTGTTATTCAAAATAGGGGGTGTTACAGATACTACCTTGGGTAACGTAGTTAGTCATCGTGCGTAAATCTTTACAAAGTTAAGTTAGAATTACTAGCCTTGTTAGACATACATTTTGTTTCTGATAGAACGAGATAAATTTGTGTATTGTAGACAATGTTATACGTTTTTACTTGCCAGGACTTGTTTTTTTGGCCCCCCTCCTCCTCATAACAACTCTCGGGTTTAGCTTGGGGAAGGATGGTCCTAGTAGGCATTCAGTTTGGTTTTCGATTCTTGTTCTATCCTGTTCGATATCGATGCGGCAATATGCTTAAGGTGTCACCTTGGTTGGTGTTAGTTATTATATTTTGCTTCCGCTATGAGTTAGTTTTATCTTACTTTGATTATGCTTATGTTCATTATTTACAAGTACCAGATTTGTACTTTTCGTTTTTGGATAGGTTTGAGTTTCGATTTTTGTTGAAATGCGAGCTTAGAAAAAGTATGGGGTGTTACATTTGGTAAAAGGGATTAAAGGACTAGCGGAATTAATAAATTTAGTGAAAGCAACGTATTCGAATTCCTTTTATATTTTCTTTCATCTTTATTATTGCTGAACTCTAAATTATTTCGATAATGAGTTAGTCTCATTTTAATTAAATACCACGACATATGGTGAATCCCGTGGTATTGAGCTTCATGACAGGATGGAAAGCTAGTTACAACTGAGACCGTCGCATTTTCTTATTTTTGGTTTGGTTGGGAGTTCTAGTTGGTGACCTTTTCTTAATTTTAAACGGGAAATTCGTGTTAATATGTCGTTTTAGTGCGATTATTCTTTTGATAGAATTATTCATTTGAATCCTTGATCTTATAATCGAAGAAATTTCAGTTTTTAAAACAATTTTGTAAATTAAAAAGGGGCTTCAGAAATTCTAAATTATGGTTTTTGAGAAATTGTTTTATAAGTAAAGATTTGAGTAAATAAAAAAAATCATAGAAATTTAATCTAACTATGTTTCGGATCATTAAGTTTTGTGTAATTTTAATAAATAATCCATTTTGGCAAAAGGAAGGAATTTGAAAATAACAAGGAATACACCGTGAAATTAAGAAACTATAATTGCTCGTTCCTTGTGATTATTAGTATTCCTCTTTTCAAATATTTTGGATGATTTGTAGATATTATCACAAGTTACCTTTTTAGAGATTTAAAGTTCTCGACAATCTAAAATGTGGAAAGGTTGTTTCAAATCCGTAATATAAACTAGAATGTAAGTTATAAATATAAATTATATTATAAGACCCTCAGTTAAAAATTAAAATTTAGATATCAATAAGTTTTCAAAATTTTCTCTCGAAAAAGACTAAGGAAATTTCTATTCAGCTGGGGGTATTTGGTTTTGCAAATCGTACGTGTTGTTTGTCAGCTGAGTAAAGTGAAAATCCATTTTATTTTATTTTGGATTTCCAACTGAGTTTTTTTCTCAAGAATTCAGTCATTCGTTGAATGATCGTAGCTGTTTGGAGGCATTGGAGAAATTATTTCTCGACTTAAAGGATGAAATGGACGTCAGCACGAGATTTCCGGTGGAGTCGGGAAGATAATACGATTTTATTTTAAATTTTTTTAATCGAGCTGGGTCGTTGGACCAATGTTCAGGTCACGCCCCGAATGGGGAGAGCTTTCACCTGATAGCGGCTGGTTGCCCTCCTATTTAGGGTTCAACCACTCCACCCAATCGGGTATGACCCGAGATGGGAGAGTGATATATGTATCGCTCCCAATAGCTGAAACATTATTTCCTTCGTTTCCTCCTTCTAGCAACTGCCGAATCCAAATCCTTCACCCCCTCCAAGGCCAAACATCGAGTTTTTGAGCTACCTTACTCCTCCAATCACTATAAAAAACCTTGCATCTCAGATCTAGCTTCTTCCAGCCTCTAGAACTGTAATTTCCTTTGTCGATTCCGTCAATTTCTCTGATTCCTATATAGCAACTCCTCGAGATACTAATGACTTGCCTAGCACCCCGACCTCACACCTTATGAGACTGCTTAGTTGGACCGCAACTCGAGGAAATTAGAGACTTACTTGGAAACAATAAATTTCGGGTGTCACCAAGGACACCCAGTGAAATTCGCTGATTTTGCCCCTTTTCATCTAGAGAAGTTGTTCGTCGCAGTAAGCCTGGCACCGATCATTCGCCATGACACCGTCGAGCGCGAATGCTCTCCGTGTTGTATCCATCCACTACAAGAAAACACTGATTTAGCGTCATATATTTAGAAGCGGAAATTTCCGTCGCTAATTTGCGACAGATTTCCATGTGATCTGCAAGGGATATTTTTTTGCTTTTTCAACTTTTTTCTCTTTTATTTGCTACCGTCGTCTTCTGTCTTCCCTCACTAACACGTTGCAAATTGCATCAAATTACCGACAGAAAAATTTTGCCGCTATTTTCCGCTGCAAATTCAGGCAGAACACTGACGAATATTTATCAGAGCTATTTTGCAGCAGAATTCCAACAGATTTGCAAGAGATGTTTATATTATTTTTCTAAGATATACTTTAGTGTTATTTTTAATAATTATTAACATGTTCAATAATTAATTTGGTCTAATTAATGATTTACAAGTAATAATAAATAATAATTTACGTTCTATAGTGAATAACTTATAATCATTGCTTATTTAGAATTAGCAAAATAATCTTTGCTCATAACCAATGTAATTACTATATTCTTAATTAAGTTAAGGATTAATTTGAAGAGTAAAATAAATTAATTCGAAGAGTAAAATTAAATAATTTTCAGGGATAAAAATGTCAGGGATAAAAACAAGAAACTAATCCATGTTTTCATGCCTTCCTTTTTAGTTTCTCAGAATCCGAAGCAATTGCTAATTATTTTAATCAGAGCGAATGCACAAGCGAACAATCATATATAACAGCTTATTTGTAATCCATTGTAATTGATGATTATCAATAAATAACTTATAATTACTAATTATAATTATTCAATATTTAACAATTTATCATATGGTATATTATTAACAATTAGTAAATTATAGTTGTAATTAATAAAAATTATTAAATAATAAATATTGATTACTTAACTAATCTTCAATAACTAATGTTTAACAAATATAATATTTAATAGTAACTAATATTATTTATGATTATTGTCATAATATTTTTCTGCCTAACATAATTGTAATAGTTTTTTTTTTTTTTTTTTTTTTCATAGCCGACCGGTTTTTATAGTGTTCTGTAACACTATTTTATTATGACTAACAATAAAATTACATTTTAGTATAGGTGACTGTAGTTAGCAGTCAACTAATTCGATTTTTAAGGTGGACCGTCCACCGTCGACGGTATTTAAAGTGGGTCGTCCACTGATGTCGCTCCACGCAGGGAGGACTTATATGATAAAATACATACATCATCACATTTGAATTCAAATTAAATACAGCCAAACAAGTAAATCAAAAGTACAAAGTACTATAAGATGACAAGTCTCCGGTACACTTGAAGAAGCAGTGAATTCATAAATTGCATTTTAGCAGCTGTGACATGTTGCCATACTGGAGTCTATACGCCCATCAGTTGCGCAAAGACCAGTTTGTAGGCTTGATCCAAAGGACCTACCATTCACTTCCACAAGGCATTACCTGGAGACCCTTACATCACCAATTTGACATAGTTAGGATGGCGAGCACGAACCTGATAAGAGAGGAGGGATTAAAGGCCAAGCACAACAGCGATTTGAGCCTTAGCTTCCCTTGTGCTGCTGAAGGCCATACATTGAACCAGAATAGCTCTCTATCTAGTCATGCATAGCAAACTAATTATTACATGGAAAAGTAAGCAGGCAATAATGTTCGACATCAAATGAGCACAGCCCATCGGACAGCGAGATTAAAATCAGAGCCGAAGCTTCACTTGTTGTCATCGATGAATCAAAGATAAGCTAGAACAACAACAAATCACCATTGTCTACACTGCTGAGATCGCATTTCATTCAGGATCCGAGCACAATAACCAAAAATACATACCAAACATCAGATCAAAGGGCTCACAGATCCAATTTAACACTGAGACTTCTCCAAGTATTACCAACAAGACGAGTTTGGACAAACATTGAAGACCCAATAAATAAGCAAGATCCATCACAGACCAGCGTAAGCTAGGTCAAAACGCGTATCAAGTCTACTTACTAGGAGTTGCTGCATTCCAAAACACTCCACACTAGTGACGAAATCCCCTATAGCGACATCCAACCAGTTGAATAGCTTGCGAACAAGCAGTTGCCTGAAATCGCACGACACTACGGAGGAAGTGGAGAAGGAAGCTTTAAAAGTGAGAGGAGCACTCAGATCTGACGTGGATGAAGAAATAAAGCAACTGTGCTCAAATCCAATTTTGTGGACAAGCTTTGAAGGAGAAGGTGACGATATGGTTAAACTGGTGGCGAGCACGCACAGCAAAATCAAGGTGTATATGTAGAAAAGAGAAACGTGATGGGAGATTGTTTTTGTAGAGACAGAAGGATGCAGAAGTGAAAAATATGGCACCTTGTTGCCATTAACGGTCGCCAGACCAAAAAAACAAAGCTTGTGAACTTTCATATATTACAGTCAATAAAGCGAAGTTCAGAACAATTGCAATTAGATAAGATCCAATATCCTCCATTCACTTCATTAATCCGTCACACTCCAAATCCAACGGTTGAAATTTCACGTGTCAATTAATCCGAGAAGGTTCATACCAACCAAATGGAACGCATGTTCGCGAGCAATAGAAACACTTTCTGCTCTTTCCACCATCTACTGCTCCACTAGATCCCCAATTTTATTTCTCACGTCTCGAAACTATAATTTCTAAAATTAATCGGCGTTCAGATCAACAACATCCACTCTTAAAGAAACTGTGCGATGTGAATAAGAAGTTGATTGGAGGGTCTATCAGTTGTGAAATGGATAGATTCAAATTCAGAAAAGGATGCGTCAAGATGTATGTGTTGGATATTCCAGCCCATATTTGGCATAATTTTATGCAAGCATATTTGGCATAATTTAATGCAGGCTTATTTGGCATAATTTCATGCAGGGATATTTGACATAATTTTATGCAAGCATATTTGGCATAATTGTATGCAGGCATATTTGGCATATCTTTTTATGCAGGCCATGCTTAATTTGTAGGAGAGATTTATTAGTTTTGTCTTTTTTCTAGATTTGTTGTGCAAGCATGTCTTTTGTGCAACAATATCTTTTCTTTTAAGGAAAGACATTTGGGAGATTACTCACAATTTTGGTATGCACATTAAAAGAAAAAGGGTTAATATAACCAGATCTGGTCACAGAAGGCAGTAGCAGTTTTTGGTCATTTATCATCTTCTTTAAGGTGTTTTGGTCTTCAAGATTGAGCTTCATTCTTGCTCGATACACCGCTGGCCTGAAGTGCACACATAGGGTGTTCTCTTACACCTTTTTCATCTCTTATTGTTTTTGGATTCCGGTGATTAGAAGAGAATCTTTTGTAAACATTTTGGGGCTGTTTTCCCCTTTTGGTTTATCAATAAGAGAAGAGGGTAGACTCCTTAAGAGGTCTCGTGGTTTTTACTCTTCACATCGAAGAGGTTTTCCACGTATAAAATCTTGTGTCTTGCTATTTTACTTTCATCGTATCTTTTTTTTTTTTTTTGAATGGTGTGTTGATTGATTGTCTTGTGTGTGATATTGTGGGTGTAGCTTGAAGTAACCCCTAATCGATCCTATCAAATTGGTATCAGAGCTTGGGTAGGTTATTTATCACACTATGGAGTCGAGCAGTCATAGCTCAATGATTAAGTTGACATCAACCAACTATTCTATTTGGAGACCTATGATGGAAGACTTGTTATATTGCAGGGATTTACATGACCCAATTGAAACCGTCACTAGTTCGAGTGGTATTATCTCTAAACCTTCTAAACCTGATAAAATGGAAGAGAATGAATGGATAAAGTTGAAAAGGAAAACTTTAGGAACCATTAGACAATGGGTTGACATTAGCATTTTTAACCATGTGTCACAAGAGACCGATCCATATGATTTGTGGAAGAAATTAGAAGGTTTGTATGAGAGGAAAACCACCCATAACAAAGCTTCATTGATTAAAAGGCTTGTTAATCTAAAGTTGAAAGGTGGAAAGTCAGTTTCTGAGCATCTTAGTGATTTCCAATATATTATTAACAAGTTGACAACTATGAAGATCATTTTTGGTGATGAATTGCAAGCTTTGTTCTTATTGAGTTCTTTGCCAGATAGTTGGGAAACTTTAGTTGTGACCATTAGTAATTCAGCTCCAGATGGTGTGCTATCTTTGGATGTGATCAAAGAAAGCATGTTTAATGAAGAAATTAGAAGAAAAGAGATTGGAGTTGACAATTCACAAGCTCTTGTTGTGGAGAATAGAGGAAGAAGCAAGAGCAAAGGACCCAAAGGCCGTGATAACTCAAGAGGAAGATCCAAGTCTAGTGATGGAAAGAATCACTTCATATGCAACTATTGCAAGAAGCCTGGCCATATTAAAAAGTATTGCTTTCGTTGGAAAAGAGAACATGGGAAGAAAAATGATTTTCAAAAAGAAGGTGATGATAAAAATATTGCAGCAGTAGCCTCTAAAAGTGATGATGATGTCACTTTAATTTGCGCAACTAGTGAATGTCATCATGTTAGCAGTACAGATTCTGAGTGGCTGGTTGATACAGGTGCTTCATATCATTGTGTTCCTAAGAGAAAGTATTTTTTGAATTATCAAGCAGGTGATTTTGGCAGTGTCAAAATGGGTAACCAGAGTTCAGCAAGCATAGTTGGGACTGGTGATATTCGTGTGAAGACTAATGTTGGATGCATGCTTACATTGAAAGGTGTACGTCATATTCCGGATTTGCGTCTTAATTTGCTTTCAGCTCATATTCTTGATCAAGAAGGCTTTCGTCACACATTTGAGAGTGGCAAGTGGAAATTATCCAAGGGATCCATGACAATTGCAAGAGGCGAGTTGTGTTGTTCTTTGTACAAGACATATTTGACTGTATGTTTTGGTGAGCTCAATGCAGTGGAAGAAAAAGATTCTCCTAATTTGTGGCATCGAAGATTGGGACACATGAGTGAAAAGGGTTTGAAATATTTAGCAGGTAAATCTCTTATTCCTGTCAATACTACAATTTCACTTAACCCTTGTGATCATTGCTTAGCAGGAAAACAACATAGAGCTTCTTTTGCTAGAAAGTCTACAAGAAAGCAGGCTAAGTTGGAGCTTGTACATTCGGATGTATGCGGTCCTATTGAGGTTGAATCCAATGGTGGCAACAAATATTTTGTCACTTTTATTGACGATGCTACTAGAAAGACATGGATTTACATTTTGAAGACCAAAAGCCAAGTGTTTGAAACTTTTCAGAAGTTTAATGTTATGGTGGAAAGGGAGACAGAAAGCAAGTTGAAGTGCCTTCGTACAGACAATGGTGGAGAGTATACCTCACATGAGTTCAAGAATTATTGTGCGCAATATGGTATTCGACATGTGAAGACAGTTCCAGGCACTCCCCAACACAATGGTGTAGCTGAGAGGATGAATAGAACCATTGTGGAGAAGGTGCGATGCATGTTGAAGATGTCCGATCTACCAAAGTCATTTTGGGCTGAAGCAGTGAATACAGCAGTTTATCTGATCAACCGTTCTCCATCTATTCCATTGGGGCTTGACATTCCAGAGAGAGCATGGAAGGGATGTGATCCTGTATATACACATCTTAGAGTATTTGGATGCAAGGCATACATGCATGTGCCAAAAGACCAAAGGTCAAAGCTGGATTCCAAGACCAATCCATGTGTTTTTGTTGGTTATGGTGATGAAGAGTACGGGTTCAGGCTATATGATCCAGAAAAAGGAAAGGTAGTAAGAAGCAGAGATGTAGTGTTCTTTGAGCATGATAAAGGTGCAGAACTTTTGAGTGCAAGGTATCATACTAGCTCAGATTTTTTTATTGATACTACTGATGTTTCTTTGTCCCCTACTCGTGGTTTTGTTGAACAGCCAATACAGGCTGATATTGATGCAACACATGAAGGTGTTGATGATGCACGGCTTGATGGTGCACATTTTGATGATGTTCATGATGATGTTCATGATGAAGCTCAACCAAATGGAGAAGTGGCTTGTGAGCAGGGGGAGCAAATTGCCCCACAAGTGGATGATGCTCAAGTTAGAAGGTCAACCAGAGAACATAAACCATCTACAAGATATCCAAGCACAGATTATATCTTAGTTACAGCTGATGGTGAGCCCGAGAGCTTCCAAGAAGTGTTGTCCAGTCAAGACAAGAATCTTTGGCTTGAGGCTATGAAAGAGGAGATGGATTCTTTGATGAAGAATCAGACTTTTGAGCTAGTGAAACTTCCAAAAGGCAAGAAGCTTTTGAAAAACAAATGGATTTTCAAGAACAAGAAAGATGGTGAGAAGACAGTAAAGCGCAAAGCTAGATTGGTAGTCAAAGGATACAATCAGAAAAAAGGCATTGATTTTGATGAGATTTTTTCACCAGTTGTCAAGATGACTTCTATCAGAACCATTTTGGGTTTAGCAGCAAGTTGTGACCTTGAATTGGAACAACTTGATGTAAAAACCGCATTTTTACATGGTGATTTGCAGGAAGAAATCTACATGGAACAACCTGAAGGATTTGAAGAAAAGGGAAAAGAAAAACTTGTTTGCAAGTTGAAGAAGAGTCTTTATGGATTAAGCAAGCACCAAGGCAGTGGTATCACAAATTTGATTCATTTATGACAAGCAATGGTTACAAGAGGACTGTTGCAGATCCTTGTGTGTATTTTAGAAAGTTTCCTGGTGATATCTTCATTATTCTTCTTTTATATGTGGATGACATGTTGGTAGTTGGACAAAACTTAGAATTGATTAGCAACTTGAAGAAAGATTTGTCCAAGTCATTTGACATGAAGGACATGGGTCCTGCAAAGCAAATCTTAGGCATGGAGATTGTTCGTGACAGAAAAGCTAGGAAGTTGTGGCTATCTCAAGAAAAATATATTGAACGTGTGCTTGAAAGGTTCAATATGAAGCATGCTAAGCCGGTTTGTACACCACTCGCATCTCATTTTAAGCTAAGTAAGAGGGATTGTCCAACAACGGAGAAGGAAAAAGCAAGTATGTCTTCTATTCCTTATTCATCTGCAGTTGGTTCATTGATGTATGCTATGGTGTGCACTAGGCCAGATATTGCACATTCTGTTGGTTTGGTGAGTAGATACTTATCCAATCCTGGTAAAGTTCACTGGGATGCAGTAAAGTGGATTTTCAGATATTTGCGTGGTACTTCTAGATTTTGCTTATGTTTTGGAGGTAGCAAACATGTTCTTGAGGGGTATACAGATGCAGACATGGCTGGTGACATTGATAGTAGAAAATCTACCTCAGGTTATGTGTTCACATTTTCAGGGGGAGCCATTTCTTGGCAATCCAAGTTACAAAAGTGTGTGGCTTTATCTTCAACCGAGGCAGAGTATATAGCAGCTGTGGAAGCAAGTAAAGAGATGCTTTGGTTGAAGAGGTTCCTTCAAGAGTTGGGTTTGCAACAAGAAGAGTATATAGTATTCTGTGACAGTCAGAGTGCTATGGATTTGAGCAAGAATTCCATGTATCATGTACGCACTAAGCATATTGATGTTCGGTATCATTGGTTAAGAAATGTGATTGAAGAAAATATGCTCAAGTTAAAGAAAATTCATACAAACAAGAATGGTGCAGATATGTTGACTAAAGTGGTTCCAGGAAACAAGCTTGATGTTTGTAGCAAGCTTGTGGGAATGAGTTTCAAATGATGATTGAAGCATGCACATCTTCCCCAAGTTGGGCTGGAGGGGGAGATTGTTGGATATTCCAGCCCATATTTGGCATAATTTTATGCAAGCATATTTGGCATAATTTTATGCAGGCTTATTTGGCATAATTTCATGCAGGCATATTTGACATAATTTTATGCAAGCATATTTGGCATAATTGTATGCAGGCATATTTGGCATATCTTTTTATGCAGGCCATGCTTAATTTGTGGGAGAGATTTATTAGTTTTGTCTTTTTTCTAGATTTGTTGTGCAAGCATGCCTTTTGTGCAACAATATCTTTTCTTTTAAGGAAAGACATTTGGGAGATTACTCACAATTTTGGTATGCACATTAAAAGAAAAAGGGTTAATATAACCAGATCTGGTCACAGAAGGCAGTAGCAGTTTTTGGTCATTTATCATCTTCTTCAAGGTGTTTTGGTCTTCAAGATTGAGCTTCATTCTTGCTCGATACACCGCTGGCCTGAAGTGCACACATAGGGTGTTCTCTTACACCTTTTTCATCTCTTATTGTTTTTGGATTCTGGTGATTAGAAGAGAATCTTTTGTAAACATTTTGGGGCTGTTTTCCCCTTTTGGTTTATCAATAAGAGAAGAGGGTAGACTCCTTAAGAGGTCTCGTGGTTTTTACTCTTCACATCGAAGAGGTTTTCCACGTATAAAATCTTGTGTCTTGCTATTTTACTTTCATCGTATCTTCTTTTTTTTATTTGAATGGTGTGTTGATTGATTGTCTTGTGTGTGATATTGTGGGTGTAGCTTGAAGTAACCCCTAATCGATCCTATCAGTATGCATACGCTGTTAGAGAAGAGAGAGTAAATGGATTTGTGAATTTAGCAGCATTTGGATTAAGTAGCATTGTGTATCATATTTAATTATAACAAACAACAATGTTGTGGGGAACACTTAGAATGCGTTGAAAGGGTGAAGGAAATTTATTGTAGTCCGTCAGTTGTAAATTAGTATTTTATTGTAGTAACATTTACCTACGGAATAGAAAGGGGATACAAGTGGGTTTTGAAAAACTTCATGTGATTGCCGACGGAAATAAAAACAACTGTCACCTAGCATTTGCGACGAGCGACAGATATCCAAGGTGAAGCAAAAGTTGGAATTATCCGTTTCTAATCCCTTGTTGTTTAGCGAGGGATCTCTGACAGATATTTTTAAAATATATATTAAAGAAATATATATCCATCGGTAAAACATTGGTAATTTTTTTAAAAATTAAATTTAAATATGTTGACAAATGACGGTAAAGTGTCGAAGAATTGACGTTAAATTCCGTCGTAAAATGGTCACTAAAATACCGACGTGAAATTTACCGACCAGTGTTATCCGTCATAAATCCGTCGCAAATAAATGTTTAGCGACGAATTTGACGGATTCATCCGCTACAAAATCAGTGTTTTCTTTAGTGATCTGTTTGTCGTCCAGATGATGGCCAACTTTGATTTGGGTTCTAGTTTGATTCGATCTGAGGTGAAAGAGACCACTATTGAGTTCACCGATCAGGATTTGGCTAAAAATCTGGATGTTTCCGCAGTTGGAGCGGATTTGGATGACATTGAGATGACAGACCCTCAGATCCTATATCGTATCTTCGTTGGAGCTACCGGTACTTGGGACACTAGTTATTTGCGACCCATCGCTCGTCTACTTGTGTGCATCGTTCAACACAACATCATTTCCAAAATGGAAAGCCTCGAGCAGATCTACCCTTTAGTGCGTCGGCCTATTAATGCTATTATTGGCGGCGAGCCGTCAGCTGGGCGCGGGCATTGATGATCCACTCTCCGAGCCTTCAGCGGGTAACCTAAGGACTCACTTCCCCTATATCCATATTCTCACTCGTATCTTTTGAAACTATGGGGTGATTCTTTGTAGGGAGCCCGTGGTCAAGAAGACGCCAACCGCCATTGATCATGCCTCTCTTAGGAGGATGGGCATCTAGTTGCCCGCCATTCCTGCCTAAGTTTCCACTCTAGTTCCTGCACCTCTCACTCCAGTCAAGCAGTAGCAACATCCAGCCGCAGCAGGCCAAGAGATCCCGGAGCTTTCCTTCCCTCCCCTGTTAGTTCCAGGCAGAGCTCCGCGAAGTTCATAGGGAGCAACGTTAACAGGCGCACGAGATTGAGTGTTTTTCTTCCTTGCTACGTTCCTGACATGATGTGACAATGGATCGAGTTCCTGCCGTGGTGCACAACCTTCTCGTAGCTTGTAGGTGATACCTTTTGTATCTTATATCTTGTGTATCTTTTTCCTTTCAAGCATTTTATCTTTGTTGTTGTAGTAGTTCTGTTTGTAACTGTTAGTAATGTTGTTCCTGCAAATCGCACGACGATGTAATGGTATTTCATGTATGTTTGTCTTTCACGCTTCATTGTATTTGAATTAGAAATGAAATCTCATTTTCTTATCTAACTAATAGTTGTATTAGAGTTGGAAAGCATATAATTTTGTAATGGATAAATTTTAGCGAAGGACATGTTTAGGCGTTATTTTGTCACGAGTATATTTATTATTTGGCATCTGTTCCTTTTTGAGCTAAAATTTATTTTTGAGTTTTGTGTGTGGTTTCGGTTTTCGCATTTTTCTACGTGACCGACTTCCTTTCATGCCAACATGTGACTTGAATCATTTACATTTCTGCAAAATATATATTTTGAAACTTTTTACAAATTCTATTTGATATATATATATATATCCTTTTTTTAATTTATATTTTCCTTATTAACTTTCTTTTAATCTGATTTATATAAAAACATGGATTTAGGGTATGGTAGTTTATGCATGTTTAAACATCTATTTTGCATAAAAATAGATGGTTTCAATGTGGTAAAGCATACATTACCAAAATTTTGTTTTATGAAAAGCCGATAAGGAAAGTGGAACGGTATCAAAAGGAATTTGAAAATTGCATAAGAATTTTTAAATTAGAAATTTACTTTATTGGAAAATTTCGATTTTATAGTCACATGTAAAGCATAAGAAAGATTCTGGATGATTTGTTTGCACGTTTATGGGACGACAATGCGAAAAGACGTTACTAATATCAAGGGAAAGGTGTTTTAGCCATGGAAACATTGTATCCATACCTTGTCGATGATGCACATGAGTTATTAATTAACTCGTTTTACGTTTTAGAGTTTGTCTTAGCCTTCTTTGCAGTCTACAGTTAGAAATTTTTGGAGTATTTCAGGGCTATTGAGGTGAAATTTCACTATAGGATGAGAATTGGAACATTTATAAGCTGAAAGAACGTTAAATTTCTCCGCTTTGATTTCCTTTTTTCAGCTTAGGAGAAATTAATAGGAAATGATTTAGATGTGTTGAGGTGTTGGATGAAAGTATGGATGCAAAATTGGTTACTTCACACTTCTATTCGTAGTCGTGTAACGGTTATGGATGAAAAATGTTTTAAAAAATTTGCATTTATATAGAACTGCCAATATATTTTAGGATGTTTGTATCATGTTTTCAAAATTATTTTCATAAATGAAATGCATACATTTAGGAGGATTCGATTTAGAATCATTATGCATGCATGCTTTGTGGTTGCAACTCAATATGTACACTGCGCACATGCACACGTTGGTTGCAAAATTGCATGTACACTGCACACAGGTGCACGTTGGTTGCAAAATTGGATGTACACTAATTTATTGTGTATTTTAGAATAATTAGACGCCAGTGCCATGACTTTGTCATTAGTAAAATTTCGGGATGAAATTTCTTTTAAAGAGGAAAGAATGTAAAAACCTGAAATTTTGGCAATAATTAATTTAGTCATTTAATTAGATTCCAAAAATGAAAGTTTTGCAAATGATGGACTGATCATGAAACTTGCAATGTTGTGTTTGTGACGGAATTTTGATCAACTTTCACGTTTGGAACTTCGCGAACAGAGTCCGTATGAAAAAGTTACAGATGAAATACGAAAATGGACGGAAAATAAATAAACAGAATATATTTATATATAGTAATATATCTTTTCCCCTGTCCTCACTGCCATGTCGACAACGGCGGTTGATCCTAACAGCGGCGGCTAGGGTTTGTTTATATAATATTGTATTAATGGACGGATCTTTATTAAATTGAATCTAATGATCCAGGGCCTTTTCTATGCCTATAAATAAAGGGCTGGACCCCCATCCTCTTATTCATATCTTCTGGACGCAGTAGTGAAGTTCTGCCATTTTCAATCCTCCTATTTCTTCCAAAACATAAATTATAAACATATGCAAATCAGAGTAACAAGAATTAGAGAGATTAGATTCAGATTTATGAAAAAGAGGTGGTTCTTCGCTTAGGTAATGTATATTATTGAGTTTCTTCTTCTTTTCCTATTATTCTTTTAGATCTACAAATCTAAATCTATGTTTGTAAATCCCCTTTGTAAATAAATTGTAGATATGTAGGATTTGGGAATTTTAAGCCTAAAATCTATGCCAGATTCAGGTTTGGATAGCTTTCAGGTGAGTGGGAAATTATATACATTGTTTACAATAAACATATACAATTCGTTTGTGTTGAATTTGAATTATATGCCTAAAATTTGCCAGGTTTGTTTATTTTGTCAAATGTGAAATATTATAAATATTGGTTAAGTATGGATTTGTAGGCTTTTAATTTATTATCACACTCTTGACTACAATTATTATTAAGTTGTTTGTGGTTATTATAAACGCTTCGGATCTAGAAATCAGTCCTAAAACCATTATTAGATTTGTAGTTTTATTCTAGATTCATAGGATTTTGTGTTGGTTTGTAGTTTGTGCAATATTGGTTAAAATTATAATCTTGTTTGTGTCTGAAATTGTTCGTGGTTTTTCTTAGTCATTGTAATTTTGTCCTTTTTGTTTTTTTTTTTGCATAAAAAGGCATCATTTGAAATCTACAACAAACATAAATAAATAAAATAAGGAGAGATGTTCAAATTCATGTATTTTGTACATGGTTTGTTATATTTATTCTAAATAAAATATTAATTTGTTTCCTTGGGATTTGAAATAAGGGTCTGTTTGACTCCGGTCCAGTTTTGGTTTCAAAATATAAAAAAAACTCTCTGTTTGACTCCGATCCAGTTTAGGTTTCAAAATATAAAAAAACTCCCGGTATTAAAGCTTTATAAATTAAGTTTCTGTTTTTCGAAAATCATCAAAAAACAATGTGAAAATTTGCCGAACTTCAAAATTTTAATTCAACATACAATCATCCTCATATTCACGCAAAAAAACTACAAAAAAATGATTCAAAAAAAATATTCACGTTCCAGCGAATTTCAGTTGTTTTTCGAAAAATTGTGGACATCGCAGCAACTATTTCTAAAAATTGCAGTTTTTCATGCAATTTTGCTTCAAAATTTTAATTCAAAACCTTCACTTATTTAAACATCGAAGTATTGCAGAAAAATCATCAAAAAAATGAAAAAAATTGCTTACAAATGAAAAATGTTTCATTTTCAGGAAAATTGCAGTAAAAGAAGCCATTATTTGCAATAGTTGATGACATTTCAACAATTTTTTAACGCAGTAACACACATATACAATACACTATAAGATAATTGCAAATATATCAGCAATTATTCTGAATAATTGCAGACATGGCTACAACCTGTTTTCCGTTTTTATTAACAGCAATACACAGTGTGAATAATTGCTGAAATGTTAGCAATTTTCACAAAAAATGCTATTCTTTTAGAATTTCTTTTGTAGAATCCTTCCTTGAATATTTACAATCTTTTGAATTTATTTATGCAGCAACACAAAAAAACTGAAAAAACACGTTGCTACAGTAAATAGGGACCTGCTTTACATATAAACTTAGGGAAGGAACCACATTGAACAAAGTTTGTAAAATTTTCAAATGATTACATTAAATAACCTTTCATAAGATTTTGAATCTTAAAACAAGATTAATCATGAAAATGGTTGTTTTAATCGTTAGTTTAAACCAGAACAAAATCAATAAATGGTAATGAAATACAAATTATAACTACGTTAACTCCGCGTTTAATTCATAAATACAAATATATGTTAACCTTATCTGTCCAAATCTACGTAAATGAGGAATTAAATAACTTATTTTTGTTATTGTGTGTTTGAATTTGAAGTGTTTCATTTTATAGGAATAAATGCATGGTAACAACTCTAACAATAAATATAAATTAAATGTTTGTGACTGTTGTAGCGAAAAACATGGAACTTGTTGCTGTAATAGAAGGTCATAAATAAGGTAACGAGTATTGTAACCATATTTGTTTAGGGAAATGTATTGAATATGATAGATATGCCTAAATAGTTACAATTAAATATGTATTTAGGAATAGAGACTGTAACTCCAACAAGGAAATAAATAAATACTATACTTATATACATATATTCAAATAAGAATTAAATGGAATTAAATTTATAGTAATATTTAGAAGTTACAATAATTAGATTATAATTTAAATGAGATTAATATAAATGGCATTTAATAGGATAATGAATGCCTTAGGAAAATATGAACATTAGTGTCATTAGTGGCAGATTATTTGGATAATAGTAATAAAAAGAATTAAAGGGGATTAATAGGGATTGATTGGCGTAGTAAATGCTAAGTCCAATAAGGAAATAAATAATTAAACATCCTAGGATAGGAAGCTATATTTTTTCCTTATTTTATTCTGCTTAATCTAGAATTAATATAACTAGAAATAAGAGTTGGACTTAGTATGTTAATGATGTGAAGTCAGTTGCCTTATTCGATAGAAGTCTGCACTTTTCAATAGTCGTATATATGTACGACTAATCTGAGATATCATTAACCATAGGAACCCATGACGATAGTTGATTGCGTAGCGTGAACTATTTCCTAAAATAGGTTCTCCGAAAAGAGAAACCACTAAGGGAATAATTTGTAAGCATAGCCTGCTTCGGGATTAAAGGTACTATGTAGTTAGATCCACCTTTAAAAAGATTAAGTGATCACGTAGCTAGCCTCCCCATAAATAAGAAGTATTAAATGGCTATTGGGTAGTAGTTGGTAATCCCCACGTAGGTCCGCTTCCTCTAGGTACTAAGTGACTTGAGTGAGGGCCCGCCTTGGGATTAGGTATTTAATGATGGTTAAAAAGGTACCATGAGTTTGCCTATACTGCGGGAAGTATTAAGTGCCTAGGTTATTATTTAATAAGATCAACTAGATGGTAATATGGGGGACCCACCAAGGGGGGCTTAAATGGTGTCGAGCTCCTACCTAAACTTGTATTAAGTGGTAATTACTATCTCTTGCCTTATGCACGACTTGGGTATATGCATGAATGACGAAAGCCTTAAATTAGTAGGACTTGATAGCTAGTGTCCTCAAATTTATATTAGTCTAGAGTAAACCACTGAGTAAGGTATTAAGTGATCCATAGGTCCATCTTGGGTCTTAAGTGATCGGAAGGATCCACCCTTATCTTATATTGATAGTGAGGTCTTAAGTGATTGAAATAATTATCCTTCCTATGGAATAGTGAGTAGTTAGGATCCCGTCTCTTAGTCTTCGGTAATCAGTTAAATGGTGGTTTAAAGGCTTCACATTTATGAGGCTCATTATTCGGATATCGTTATTTTTGGGGATACTACCTTAGGTAATGTAGTTAGTCATCTTGCGTAAATCTTTATAAGGTTGGGTTAGAATTACTAGCCTTGTTAGACATATATTTTGTTTTTGACCGAATGGGATAAATTTGTGTATTGTAGACAAAGTTATACATTTTCTACTCGCCAAGACTTGTTGTTCTGACCCCTCTCCTCATAACAACTCCCATGTTTAGCTTCGGGAAGGAAGGTCTTAGCAGGCATTCGTTTTATTTTTGGTTTGTGTTCTCTTATGTTCGATATAAATGCGACGATATGATTAAGGTTGTCGCCTTGGTCGGTATTAGTTATTCTATTTTATTTCCATTGTGAGTTAGTTTATTTTATTTTGATTATGCTCATGCTCATTATTTGCAGGTACTAGATTTATACTTTCCATAATTGGATGAGTTTGAGTTTCGATATTTGTCGAAATTCGGGCTGAGAAAAGTGTGGGGTGTTACATCCCCCAAACCTAAAGGACAAGGCACTGTTTAATGGCACCTTAGAACACATAAACGGCTCCTGAACTGCCACCAATTGAACGGAAAGTTTATTAATGATGCATTTTAGCCTCATAAGAGATGCATCGTTTCCAATGCCACGAATGTTCTGGAATAAACTATTCGCCAAAAGATCGGTAACACAATGGAAGAAAATGAAAAACAATCAAATAAGATATAGGATGTTTCGAGTGGAACTAATGATATGCTGGTCCACCGCTATATAGCGAGTGCGAATAGTGCGAGGGGTCATAGGCACGAACCTAGAACGACGGCACGAAGAACGAAAAGAAGGAACCGGCTCCCCCAAGAAAAATGCATAAGAGCATCCATTGAAGAAGTCGCAGGAGAAGAGGAAGTAGAGGGAGAAGCACCTAATCTAACTGATTGAGCATTCTTTATAAGTCAAGAAAGCCGATCGTTGATGATTGTAATTTCAGCCTTACTAAGAAGTTGAATCGAGTGCAAAAAAGGAGTAGAAACAGGAGAAGTCGCTGAAACCTCCAAATTAAAGCGAACCTATGATAGAGGGAAGGAAAGTGAAGAAGAAGAAGAAGAAAATGTAGAACACTTATGTTACACGTTTCACCATACTCTAAGGATCTTTTGGATGTCGAATTGTCATCAAATTAACGATCTTGTGCTGGATGGAGCAATCTACTAACAACGGGGTACAAAAAGTGCTAGAAGTGGATAGAAAGACAAACCACTTCACAACACTCCTTAGTCGATCGATCAACAAAAGTTTGTGGTTCTTAGGTGGTAACCATATAGCTATCAGAAAAATTGATAGTTATACAACGACTATCGATAAGATGAACAAATGATTACCAAGCATAGCAGAAAGTGAATCCTTCGATAAGCCACAACAAGAGCAACCAATCCAAATCACAAACAAATCATCGATTGATTTGCTATGATAAAAAACCGACTCTCTGTAGCAAGAACCGACCAAAACAATATACCAAACCACTTCCAACATCGAGACTTATCAAAAACAAGCCAAAAATCGGAATCTGCTATGACAAAGACCTCTGAACAGAACATGAAGGGATAAAACCCTGATCACACTTGGAAAACAAACAATAAAACTAGTAGAACAAAGAAACAATAGGGAACACATTGCCAAAAACACATCGAACGAACACACACCATACTGGGCAAAAGACTGCCACTACATGACACACCGCCAATGCATTGCCAAGCACAAAGGGAACACGACTCATGCAAGAGGGACACATAACATGGAAACACACATACCGCACAACCACAACATGACCAGGGAGAAGGGGGAAACCCCTTAAACATAAATCCAAAGAAACGATCCACCAAAGAACAACATTCACCCTCACACATAATAGAAAGGGTACTATAAACAAGAAAATCAAGCTGGTCAAGGTCACAAAACCCAAACGAGCAACCAGACAGCAAAAGAACTACCAAATGCTCAATTAAACAATAAAAATAAAACAAAGAAAAAATGTGTACCAACCCAAAGTTGAGAACAACTAAACCAAGTTCGCAAACAATGGCATCCCAGCAAAAACAGATCTACATAGAGAGGGCTAACTTACCTCGCCAGTAAATGAAACCACTGGCTGCAACTTACATACAGAGTTATCCTTGGACCCAAAGCAAAGCGACCTATTGACTATTGAAGATTGTCTAAACTTGCTTCCAAGCAACCATTGACACCCATCGTCCGGAAATCTAGAAAAAAACTACTGGAAAATGCAATATCATCGTCCATTGCCACATCCAATAGAAGGGAAGAAAACGAGTTTGAACTCATCAGAATCGGCATTGCTTTAGCAAAAACATCACCAGGCACTCCCACAAGATCATCAACAATATAAGATCGCTTAGGCGAGTCCGAGGGGAACTGGACCGAATGTCGATAGCGGATCTTTGGCCCTCGTTGACGACCACTACAGATTGGAACAATAGTAGCACCAACTAACTCAGGACAAACATCCAAAGTAGGGGCATAGCAAGAAATGTATTTTGATAAAAAAACGAATCGAAGGCACCAGACCATCCCCTACTATAGCCATAGGCTCTAACAAAGGGTGAGGAGGATTTTCTTATACCGAACTTCACTCCTCAAAATGATAACAATGCATAGCAGTGTTATCGCTTTTAGTTCATAGATTCGAAGAGAAGAAAATTGGGCATAATTCCATGAACACCCCGTTAACTAAAATGTACTGATGTCTGAACACAACAGAGAATTTAAACAAGGAGCTAACCCTAATTAAAGTCTATTTAGGGTTAATCTCAGCTGTTGAAAATAGCACACTAGAATTTACCCAAAGAGCAGTAATTATCGAGCCAATCAATAGGAAAAGCCCTACAAATGAACCAATAACAAAGAAATGATCTCCACCTAATGACGCTATCGGCCAAAACAATCAAGCCAAAAATGAAACAACAAAGATAAGCCGAAGAAGAAACCAAGTATCCAGAGACAAGGTTCACTGCGGCAACAAGAAGATTTTATAAAACAGGGAAAGGGAGAAATCACTTGGAAAATCTTAGAGAAAGAAGCTATTAGAAGAGCCGTTAAGGTGAAGCAAATAATACGCAAAGAATTTTCAATGCTATCAAAATATTTGATTTTCTTTTGAGAAATGGAAAACATAGTTTCAATATAAAAAGAAACAAAGGTGTGGATTAGTGTGAAATAGGGATTTAGCCGTATTGTGCACTGTCCAATAGCCATAAAAATTGAAAAGAATGTCTTTTTATTATGAATTTCTATTGCTACAATTACCTTAAACTATGAAAATAGATTTTGGTGAAATTTCAAATAACCAATCAAAAGGGAACATGAATAACATACTAAGAATAAATTTGCCAATAGAAAAGGTAACATAACTAAATGATGTTATGTAAAGAAAGGAAATAAGAAATCAAGTTAAATACTTGATTGCTAAAAAAGAATGCAACCTATTGTGTTAATTGTACAAATACATAAATAGATTATAATAAGACAAGTTGAACATGTTGGCAAAAATATTATGATAATTGTGTAGACATTTTTGATATATGCGTACATTAGAGTGTAACGTGAAGGTTATAACTAAAAGTGAAATGAAGGCTTATTACAAATAAACTTATGATTGTGAATTAAGTTCAATAAGCATAATTATATGGCTATGGTTCTATGGTGGAAGTAATATTATAACATAAGAGATATAATTAAAGGTGAATAGAGTAAGAAGGGCTTATTATGAATACACTTACATTTGTGAACTAAGTTTAATAAGCGTAGTGTCCCATTCCGGCAGTGATGGATGATTAGGGAAAATAAGTAGCAAACAAAGATAATAAAAAAATAATTAAAGTTCAGATTTTAGATTATTTCAATGATAATGTTAATTAGCGAGAAGAAAAGTAAGTAAAGTGCATAATGAAAGATCAGACATAAGGTCTAATAAAATGGTTGGATGCGCTTGGACTAGTCTAAAAGAATTTGAAATGAAAAGCCCAATAAGGAAGAACATCGCAGGTGTCCAGAGACATGGTGGGAGCACATCTATCTTGGTATTCGACGGGACTAGTAGGATGTTCGAGACTTCTATGGTACATGAGGATGCTTACAGATGACCCTATAGGCGATGCCCGTGGTCAGCTACCCCAAAGGCAGGGTTGTAGTTCCATCCAGAGTATGCCTTGGCTACATTTATGATGAGGGTAGCCAGAAGAATGATGGGATTGCTTGAGGATTTGGCGGTTGCCTCAACTCTGAAGAGCAGGCTTCATGATCAGGACCCAATAAGAATAGAAGGCCATCAAATACTTGTCATCGTCATTTAGAGGGTATATGGGAAAGATTGGAGCTAAACCTATAGGCCAATGATCTTTTAGTATCGAGACATTGGTTAAGGGACAACACCAATTAGATGTTTAGATTGTTTGTTAGGGGCACGGTCAATTAGATCTTGAAATGGTTTTTCAATAGTTAAGGGGGCGTAGTGGGGCCATATCCATTGAAGAAAAGGGACAGACCAATCCATGGATATCTATGTCATAGGAAAATGTAGAAATCCTCTGATTGAGTTCCGTGTAAAGGTTTAGCCTGATAAGGAACTCAAATAGTAGACGGTACGTTCGTAAGTACGACCTCGGTGTATGCATTGGGTGGTGCATCGTGGGTATTTGAATATTCCCTTCATGCAAGGATTTAGCCTGATAGCGGCGTTCAAATAGTGGATAATACCCTTTTGTAGCATGGCGATGGAGATTTGTTATGCTTTAGTAGCGTGGAGATAGAGATCTAGTATGCTTTGTAACGTATCGATGAAGATCTTTTGACGAGGGTGCTATGGTGAGTACCTAGATATATTAGGCATACAGCTACATATATGAGGATTATTGGGTTTGATCTACTATGGAGTAGATGGGTACAATGTGCGTGCTAAGCCGAGAGTGTTATAAACTCTAACAGCCTAACAAAAGTAAGTCAGTGATATAACGGTATGTGTAGTGTTGTCTTTAAAAAGTATATTTTGTCCAACCACCAGAACTTTTGTTCTGACCCCCTCCTCATAACAAACCTGTAGGTTAGACAAGTGTCAAAGATTATACAGCTTAGAGACAGTTATTTGGTAGGATTGATTGTAAACATGTTATCAGAACAAGTTATATATCATGGATGCAAGTGTTTGTAAGTATTTGCTGGTGGACGCATACACACATACTAGGCACTATTATCTTTCAGAAATCAGCCAACTAAGTCACTGAAGCATATACATATAGATGTATGATGTATTTTATTTCATTCCACATTTTCCATAAATGGATGATTTGTATGTGCATGTTGCATATAAATAATGGTTGTAGCATGCATATAGAACTATTAGTCATTATTAAAAAATTACATACATTTGGGTGGGTGTTACAAGCATATTTGCATAAGAGGAGATCGACTAAATCGGTAGTCTGCCTAATCTTTTGCATTAGATAGGAACGCATACACAACACGAGTACATAGCAACAAAATTTGCAATAGAAATCTTAAGGAAATTTGATGCAATGGAAGTTGTTTGAGTAGATAATTATAGATTTTGGTTATGGTGTTAATTACATTTCCTTATCCTTAAACATTTCGAGGATGAAGTCTTTTAAAGAGCGGAGAATGTAACACACCATTTAATAAAAATAATAATAAAGAAAATGAATTTAATAAGAAGGAATTAACTGTAAATGAAAGAAGAAATTAACTATCCGAATTTGGCTACGGAAACTCTTCCATTGTGTCCATGGTAATTTTCTAGACAACTTTCATATTTAACTTGTCCAAATCTGAATTAACATGAATAAGTTACGAAGAAAAGATTAAAAATGAAATTTATAACTTTAAAACTATAGAGAGTTGGGTCGACCCAACACTATTCATAATTTGATCTATAGGTCGACCTGACATATTAATAGGTTGACCCACCAGGACAAAAAACACACAAAAGTGCTAGTAACCTAGTCAGTTTTATGATCAGGTATATAATGAGAAGAATAAATTTGAAAACTTTAAATATGGAGTGTTGATTTTTGAAATAGAAAGTTGGTTGAGGGCTTGAGACATGGCTAGCCAAGATATAATCAAGCTAATCATATGGTCTGAGCACCTCTAACACACGACCATGTTTTCTTCGAGGGAGAAGAATATTTTAATTAGAATATAATACTATTTATAAGGCGTAAGAAATGGTGATCAGGGAGGACTACATGCATTGGATAGGTGAGTGGAATTGTCTATTTTAGATTTTGAATAATTAAAGAAGTTGAATTGAAAATAGTTGTAGCCTACAGATTTTAGCTTTCAAAATTATTTTCTGTATGCAAGTACATTTTCAGCCTATCTCTTTATAGTTATTCTTATTTCTATAATTATTTATATTTTTCTACACTTCTTTTACACCTTTGAACATGGTTAATAAATCAGTAAATACTAGATTTAAAATGATTTAATCCTTTAACTTACGTGAAAAAGATAGATAGGAAGCGGGTTTCCACGAAATACGGGTTATATAGGAAAACACTGAATTTACAGAAAAACATTGTAAAACTTATAGATCTAAAATAAAAAGGTATAACGGATTGAATTCATAAAAAGACCTAAAATTTGTAAAACATGTAGATCTATAATAAAAAGAGAAAATGGACCGAAAAGCTACTTTTCCGAAATATTACAATTTTGCAATTAAGAATAGTTAATTTACAACAAATTTGCTTTTTCTATATGTATAGAAGCCATAATTTTATAAGTTTAAATTTAAAAGTAGATATAAATTTATTCTTATTGCTTGAAAATAATAAAAGATAAAAAATTTGTGTAAAGCAGAGAATACATAATTAGAAAAAAAGATTGGAAATGCATGTAATGTGTATCAATAGCGAAATCATCCATTTTTCCACTCATTAATAAGGACAGTGTCCCCATCTTCTTCGTTGCCGCATTAATCATTACTCTATCTTTTGTTACTTCATCTATTCCTCCCTCAGTTTCTTCTTTTTGTTATCTTTCTTCCTAGCTTTTCTCTTATTGTTTGGATCAGACCTCTTCTCCCATTTATAGAACCCAGTAAATCGATTTTTTTGCCAAATCTATCTCATGCAAGTGTTGTACATGTCGTGTTTTCTTTTACAGCCGCCTATGATTTGATTATTGAACCCCTTTGCCTCTCCTTTTTCCATCGTGTATGGCCTTTGCATCTCCTTCCCACTCGCACGCCGTTTTTGCGAGACCTTAACTCCAACTCGCTGGTTTGAATTAGAGGTTGGAGTACGTCAATTTGTTTCCTGACTCACTTTATCAGGCTCATTTTGAATTTGAGTTTCATTTCTTCTATCACTAATAATAGTTAGCCCGGGAATTGGTTGCGGTTTTGGCTTTGATAACTTGGCTATCAACTTGAATGCCATTTTCTGGTCGGCCTTCACTGGGTTGTTGGGTAGGATGTTAATATGTTGAGGTAATATTGGTACGTAAATGTTTATCATTTGTTTACCTTTGAACCTTTTGTTGTGGAGCTAAGGTATGTTATTTCTCCTTGTCAAACTATCAGTGCTACTGTGATGTGACTCTAGTGGCTTGTAATATTCTGGTGCTGGGGTGAGCTTTATTCAGTCTGTTTGTCTTGTGATATACTGCTCGTAGTAGTGTGGTCGACTTGTGCATATCACTTTTTTCTTGTTTGCAAAGTCAGTTTGTGCATAACTCTCACAAGTGATAAAGGTTTGCGTATCTTTGGCAAACTTTCTCTTTGGCATCAAGTTATTCAAGTTTTGTTGTGATTTCTCATTGGATCTTGAGTTTTCAAGGTCCGATTATTGAGGTTAGAAATTCTCTGTAGCATTTACTGGAGACTAGTTAGTGTCAGTTTATTGTTTTGTTTTATCTTTTCAGCAACTTGCTCTGATACAAGATTACACTCCATGCGATGATATTTTATATACGTAAGCTACTGCTATAATCTGTATAAGATGTTTGCAGTAGATAGGTATTCTTCCTATCTCCTGTGTGTTCTTATACTCATTATTTGTTATAATGTAAAGTGGACCGTCCACTTTAAAAACTGGTTGGTCTTGCCCAAATTAATAGTGGAAAATTAACTGTTATAAAAAGATAAAATGGAAGAGCGGAAGCAAGTTTTGGAAACTTGTAGGAAAATTATAAAAAGCGTTATAATTAAGAAAAAGAATGAAAAAGAATTAAACATATTATATTACTACATAGGCAAGTAGGAATTCAACATGTTATATTACTCAATGGGGAATATGAAGAGTCATTCACTAATACTGCTAATACTCTTTATATCCCGTTACCCTTTACTTAAACAATAAACGAGCTTAGCCCAAATGTCTAGCTTTATTACAATCAGCCCATCGCGCTATTCTATTTCTACTTATATAAATATGTCCAAAAACCTCTGTACAAAATCATTCATTCAATAATAAAATCAATTTCTGCTTGTTGTTTTCATGGTATTAGAGCAATCAAAGTGCTAATCGTATCTATATTCGATCCATCATTTTGTGTCTCTACAAATCTATCAAAAGATAGATCATCCATCAGAAAAATCTCATCACTTGGATGCCCTTCATCCAAGATTTTCATCTCATCATTTGAAGGTTGAGGCTGCGACCTTAAAAACTGTGCCTCGCCTACTTTCAGTGGCTGCACCAGTTGTCAAAATCACAGCTTAGCGGTAAAAACTTCTCAAGAACTCAATTTCGATCAAGAAATTCCGAAGATATCAATCATCTGAGTCTAATAGCCGTCCTAGATTGCTAATCAGATACTCGCTGTATAAACACTCTTACAAAATCTTCACTTTAGCAATCCTGGTTGCTAATAAATTCAATTCAAAGAAATCTTGCAGAAGATTTCAATTCAAGAAAGTGAGTTCAAAAGAAATTTACTTGTTTTTGTAGTGGTATTTCTGTAACTGCTACTTCTTTTTTGCATTCTGAGAATCATGGTTGAAACAAATCCACCAACTTCTCCTAGATCATCAGCCAGATCAAATCAGACCAGTGCTGAAAGCACTGAAGATCTTATTAAATCCATCATCAAGCCGCAAAGCAATATCATCTCAATTCAATTGGATGAATCAAATTATCTTCTATGGAAACTGCAAGTGGAAACCGTGGCAAAAGGTTATGGTTTTGAAGATTATCTCTATGGATCACAAACTGTTCCAGCAAAATACATCAGAGGTGTTGATAACAACTTAATTCCTAATCAAGAACATGCATTATATCAAAGACAGGACAATCTTGTGAGTGCATGGCTAATGTCAACTGTAAGTTCATCAATAATGCTACAATTAATTGGTGTTAAGTCATCTCATGATATATGGACAGCTCTAGAGAGATCATTTACTAGTTAGTCATCAGCAAGGGTGTTAAACTACAAGAAGCAACTTCAAAACATAAAAAAGGAGAATTCCAATATGAATGAATACCTAATGAAGGTAAAGAATTTATGTGATCAACTAGCATGCACTGGAAACAAGATTGAAGAAAAAGAACAAGTTCTATACATAGATAGAGGGTTGGAGGATGAATATGAAGTAGTGCTAGCATTTATTACATCCATAGAACCCACACCCTTATTACAAAGTGTACACTCTATGTTACTAGCTCATGAAGGCAGATTGTTGCAAAGAAAAGATCAAGTTTCTGATTCCTCAATTAACTATATCACTACAGGAAAAACAAAAATCAACAGAACAATTCTAGAAATCAAAACACTTACCAAAGAGGAGGTCAGTCAAACTGTGGAAGAGGAAGAGCTGATAGATGGAATTCTAATAACAGACCCCAAGTGCTAGATTTGTGAAAGGATTGGACACACAGCTAGCCAACAAATGTTATTTCAGATTCGATAACAGTTTTAATGTCAACCAACAAGGAAATAACAGCAATAAGAATAGCATTCCTACTGCTAATATGGTGAACAGTCAAGCAGATGTTAAAAATAATCAAGAATCTACTTCAAACTCTGCTACTGTAGATGATATTCAAGATGAATCATGGTATCCAAATTCAGGAGCTACACATCATGTTACCAACAATTTAAATAATCTGAATCTTGGCAATCGAGAATACAAAGGTAAACAATCTCTAATTATGGGTAATGGCAATTCAATAATAATTTCACACACTGGACATGCTAGAATTAAGGGTGCCAAACAGATTTATTTAAACAACTTGCTATGTGCACCACACATTAGAAAAAACTTAATCGGTGTGTCATAGTGTGCCAAAGATAATAAAGTGTCATTTGAATTTTATCCAAATCACTGTGTAGTTAGGGACAAGCTAATTAGGAACATTTTATTACAGGGTAGAGAACAAAACGGCCTATACAAGTTTGATTCTAGAAATCTCAGAAATACTGAGTTTAAAAGCAATTGTTGCAATGTGACTGAATTAGGCAGTAGTAGTGAATGCATGATATTTAATTTGTGGCATTATAAGCTTGGACACCCAAGCTCAAAAATTATGAAATAAATTTTAGTTAACAATGATATCTTTGTTGACATGCCAAATGATTATGTGTGTACTTACTGTCAAATGGGAAAGAGCCATAAATTGCCATTTCCAAATTCTAAAACCAAATATTTAAACCCACTAGAACTAATTGCTGTTTAGCTTTGGGTCCAGCACCAATTAATACTGATTATGGGTACAATTACTATATTTCATTCATTGATGCTCATTCAAGATATGTTTGGATTTATTTCATGAAATCAAAATCAGACACTTGTAATATAGTAATGCAGTTTATATCTAGTGTTGAAAATCAGTTAAGTCACAAGGTCAAGACTGTGCAAAGTGATGGTGGTAAGGAATTTTTACTATTAAAGAATTATTTTTGCAAAAAAGGTATAACACATAGACTAACATGTCCTCATACTTCTGAACAAAATGGTCTAATTGAGAGGAAACACAGACATATTGTTGAAACTGGACTTACACTGTTAGCACATGCATCAATGCCATTAAAATTCTGGCCTGATGCATTTGCAACAGCTGTACGTCTTATTAATAGGTTGCCTACAAAAGTGCTTGATTTAAAATGTCCCACTGAAGTTTTGAATCAAATCAAGCCCAATTATAATGAGTTAAAAGTATTCGGATGTTTGTGTTTTCCTCATATCAGACCATTTAACAAGCACAAACTTGATTATAAATCAATCCCATGCACTTTTCTTGGCTATTCTACAAATCATAAAGGTAACAGGTGTCTAAGTAACAATGGAAGAATTTATATATCCAGACATGTCATATTTAATAAGAAAGTGTTTCCATTTAAAAGTGACACATGCAAAACTACAAGAAAAAATTATAACCCAAGAGTTTAAGTTCCAGTTTTTCCTGAACAAATTAGTGAAACTGTGCATGTACAACACTTTAACAATGGCACAACACATCCACAAAGCACACACACTTCTAGTACACCACAACATTCAAACTCCAGAACAGAGGTCATGAATGAAGATGAAGACAGTGCAAATGGCAACAGTGATGATTCTCCACACAATAGTGTAATGGAGGATGAAAACAATGACATGAAAGCATTCAGTCAGAAGAGAATAGAGAAGAAGCTCAAACTAGAAATCAACATCATATGGTGACAAGGGCAAAAAGTGTTATATTCAAATCAAAAATCTTCTGTACTGAATTTAATGAAACTGAGCCATCCACTTATCAACAAGCTAAATTGAATGATAAGTGGACATCAGCCATGAATGAAGAATTAGATGCTCTAAAGAAAAAACAAACTTAGTCTCTTGTTCAACCACCCAAAAACAAAAATATTATTGGGTGTAGATGGACATATAGGATTAAAAGACATGCTGATGGTACAATTTCTAAATACAAGGCTAGGCTAGTGGCAAAAGGATATTCACAACAGTGGGGAATTGATTTCAGTGAAACATTCTCACCTGTTATGAAACCTACTACAATCAGAATTATATTAACTATAGCCTTGCATAGGAATTGGATCATCAAGCAGCTTGACGTTAATAATGCTTTTTTGAATGGTGAATTACAGGAGGAAGTTTATATGGAGTTACCACCAGAACTTAAGGAGAAAACAAGTGAAAGAATGGTGTGTAAACTAAATAAGGAAATCTATGGACTAAAGCAGGCACCACGTTTATGGTTCAATAAACTAAAAACAACTCTGTCAAAGTTTAGATACAGCCCTACAAGATCAGACAATTCTCTATTTACAGAATTCACTAATGAAACAGTGACCTATGTGCTGATCTATGTGGATGATTTCATAATCATAGGAAATTGTGAATCTGAAATCAAAACCATTACTAATCAATTGAACAATGAATTTTCTATCAAGGACCTAGGGGAACTGTCCTACTTTCTAGGAATTGAAGTCATCAGAAACAACAATTAACTTCAGTTGAGTCAAAAGAAATACATTGAAGAAATTCTAGCAAGATCAAACATGGACAAGGCTAACCCTTTTCCTACTCCAATGTAACGGCTGGAAATTTCCGACTCCTCGAGAGTCGGAAATTCCGAGACGTTAGTGAAAGAAATTAGAAGGTGAGAAAGAAAAGATAGAACTAATAGAATAGAAGAAGAAGAAGAACATCAGAATCATCAGAGTAACACGAATCTTGCAGCGGAACGAATAACATATAATATATAACATAGCTTTGAAGTAAACAGTTATATATATACAATAGCACTTATCAGAGTACAACACTTACAACACAGCGGAAAAAACTATAGCTATCAAATCTTGCAGCCTCCTGCTCCAAGCTCTCCAAGTATATCTGTAAATCCCGACTACTTGACTGCCCGTACAAATTTAGGCACCCAAGAGTTTAGGGAAAACAACAAAGTAAACTCCGGGTCAGTCATGGGACTGGTATGAGTAAAGTAGTTTAAAACAGGTATAGGATATCTCATAAGACCACGCCGTGAATACGGAACGGGTTTTTCCCTTATGAGTATCTGAACAACTTTGACAAGCAATATCATTGTGATATTATAATAATGTCTAAGTCCAAATAGGTATCAATCTAGCAGAAACGCTTACATCTCACGTTCTACATACATAGTATAAAATCATAAACCGCAGGGCGCTTATCGGAGAATGGATTCCAACAGACAAGGTATGGGAGCACCTTCCAAATAGTGTACTCTAGAGGGGATACACTCAGGGTTCAACAAGAACGTCTTGCAACCCGGCCACACATGACCGCTCACTCATTTAGCTTGAGTGTCGCGAATATATTGCCACCACGGTTATAGGCCATCAAACCGTCATCCGAAGATACAGAATAAAAAAGAAGTATAAATATGAATATTCTCTAGATCGGTGACAATACACCCTGCTTGGGGATGACCCAACTAGCCATGCTGCCTAGCCCAACTTTTGTTACTTCCTGGTTGTGTGGCTAGAAGCTACGTCTATCTTCAGAACATCTGATCACCATTCACTTTGAATGCCACATCGTCATACCCGCCAAATCATAAATTGACTTATCCAAAAATAACACGGGTATACAGCTAAGAGAAACGAATTCCTCCGCCACCAAACGTGAATACGTTTGAACAGATCAACTTACGCGATCTATTGGATATACTCTGTCAGACCTTCTTCCATATACGTTGTCCTGGGACTGGACAAACCGAAGGCACTATTCAGTATATTCATCTTAGTCACTGTTATCCAAGACTTATACAACAGCCCTTGCACTTTTCTCCGTCTTCAATTTATCTTTGGCATATATTGCTCGCAACGCTTATGCCAATACAGAGTGGTTCTTTGGATAATAATCCAACCGGTCTCTCCATATTAACAACGTTAAGATGGTAAAAACTTTGATAGTCTGTGATTCAACTATCAAATGAAAACATGTCGGTGTACAAACAACGATCTTATTTCCAAATGGAAATTCGATCGATCAATCATCATATGTTCATATTTCCTTATTTCATATATTTAGAAAATATATGTTATTAATCATTGGAAAACATTTCCATAGCTTATTTTCACATCACTATTATTTCGCAACTATCAGTCCCTAGCTGTAACTAGTATGAGAACAATTCTCTAAGTATCAATTCGGAAGGTCGAAACCAACATCAGATCGTCACTTAGAAAACCGTTCAACTTACCCTCTCCAGTCAGTTTCTGAATTTGCTTAACTCTATTTCTTAAATTCTTATCATGAAAACATTTCATTTTCTATGTTTAGAAAACATATCTGACTATATTTGGAAAACGTTTCCAAAACTCATTTACGGATTTCCAATGAACGTTGTATAAAACATCGTTATGCTTAATCCATTTATCGCTTATTCCTTAGCTTTATTCCTAATCAACCTTTTAGATCGAACCACAACTATTCCTTTGTCAATTCTGAAGTCAATCAAGTTGGGGTATAGTTACCTCTCAGACCTTAATTGAACAACGTCCTTTACTGTGAAATAGATGAAGCTCATCACTCACCTTTTACAATCATCTGTTTATGCAAATCCTCGGATTCTGGTTACGAATCCACTTCTTATATGACAGTGTTTGATTATAACTATAACGTTATAATTCCTACCCCTATATATTTTATTTCCTAACTCGAATAATTTAACAGACACTTAATTTCTGAATCAATAACTAAATCTTGATTTAAACCCTGGAAAGTAAATAGTACTTTCCCGAATTCGCTATAATCGAATTCGACGTATAACTCTCTTTCGAGTAATCTCTATTTGATTAACTCTTCTTCGAATAACCTATATTCGATTATCTCTCTTCGAATAACTCATATTCGAAATCTCTCTCTTTCGAATAAACAATATTCGATCTCTTTCTTTCGAATATGCTATATTCGAAAATCTCCTTTCGATTTACTAATCGATAACTCCTTTCGATCAAAATAAAATCGATAACTCCTTTAACTCTATTCGAATAACTAATATCCGACTAACTCCTTTGGATCAACTCATTTGATTAACTCCTTCGAATAACTAATTCGAATAACTTACCTTCGAATAATCAATATTCGATTTACTCTAACTTGATTACTTAATTCTAATCGATTTACTCCATTTCGATTCAACTTAATTCAAATCGATTAACTTAACTCAAATTGATTAACTCCTTTCGAATAACTAAATTCGATTTAACTCTAATTGAATAACTAATATTCAATTAACTCTTACGTGTTTAACTCTATTTGAATAAGAAATTTGAATCACTCTAATGTGTTTAACTCTATTCAAATATCTAATTCGAATAACTCATTTCGAATAACTAAATTCGATTAACTCTTTTAACTTTACTCGAATAACTATATTCGATTAACACCTTCTTTCGAATAACTATATTCGATTAACTCTTCGACTAACTCCTTTGGATTAACTAACTTTGAATAACTCCTTTGGATTAGCTAACTCCGAATAACTCCTTGGGATTAACTAACTTCGAATAACTCCTTTGGATTAACTAACTTCGGATAACTCCTTTGGATTAACTAACTTCGAATAACCAATATTCGATAACTACTCTTCGAATAAATAATATTCGGTAACTCTTCTCAAATGAATAACATTTGATTTCTCCACTCGAATAAACTATATTCGCTTTCTCTTCTCAAATGAATAGCATTTGATTTCTCCACTCGAATAAACTATATTCGATAACTCTTCCCAAATGGATAACATTTGATTTCTCCACTCGAATAAACTATATTCGATTACTCTTCTCTCGAATACACCATATTCGATAACTCTACTTCGGATAAGTGATATTCGACAACTCTACTCGATTAACTCTACTTGGATAACTCTAACTGATCAATTCTAACTGATCAACTCTAACTGGTCAACTCTAACTGGTCAACTCTAACAGGTCAACTCTAACTGGTTAACTCAACTGGTTAACTCTAACAGATTAACTCTAACTGGTCAACTCTAACTGGTCAACTCAACTGGTTTAACCTAACTGGTTAACTCTAACTGGTCACCTCTAACTGGTCAACTCGTCTCGATTAACTGAACTAATCCACTTAGTTTAACTTAGCTAATTCACGTTGATTAACTCTAACCGATTCACTTAGTTTAACTCAACTAATTCACTTTGATTAACCACTTAGTTAACTTAACTAATTCACATCGATTAACCACTTAGTTTAACTTAACTAATTCACATTGATTTACTCTAACCGATTCACTTAGTTTAACTCAACTAATTCACATTGATTAACTCTAACCGATTCACTTAGTTTAACTCAACTAATTCACTTCGATTAACCACTTAGTTAACTTAACTAATTCACTTCGATTAACCACTTAGTTAACTTAACTAATTTACTTCGATTAACCACTTAATTTAACTTAGCTAATTCCCATCGATTTATCGCTTAGTTTAACTTAACTAACTTACTTTGGTTAACCTAACCAATTACTTTGATAAACTTGACTAACTTGCTTTGGTTAACCTAACAAATTACTTTGTTTAACTCGACTAACTTGCTTTGGTTAACCTAACCAATTACTTTGTTTAATCCTTTTCTCACACTCTGGTTATAATTCCTACTTCTACAATATCTCCTTAAAATCCATATCGTGTTATACTTGTGTGCGAAGCACGTGTTTAAATCTATCCTTGTATAATTCTATTTATTTTCCGAACAAGTGTTCCTTTATTTATTCCCTAAATGAATATTCCTTTATTCCATTTATTTAAAATCTAAATAAATGTTCCTTTATTTATTTCCTAAATAAATAAATGTTTTCATTTTATAAAATCCTATCGATTTTATAAATACGATTTATTTTCAATATAAACATTGAAAATTCCATTTTTACATTCTAGTATCACCTACGGTGTGTAACGTGTCGTATAACAATGATCGGTATCATTCAAACATATGAAATCAATAACAGATTTCATAACACATCATATATCACAATATATGAAAAACGGTAAAATAAATGTTGAGGAATCCAGTCGGATTCCTCCAACCTGTTTCCCTGCATCACAGATGTTAGACAATATAGATAACATCACTTTCAGTTCCATATGGTATATTCTGTTAAACAGAATCAATATAGAATTTTAACTAACTGACTAGCAGTTCAATCAAACAATCAACACACAGTCAAACAGACAATTTTAACAGTTCTAACAATACAACATGCAATTATAAACTGTTCAGAGTTAGTGAATTTTACTCACATTGCGCGTTAACCGATAAACAACGATCTGCGTCGTTGATTCGGATCGTACGATTAGTCGAGCTCCAATCCATTTCCAGACCATTCTCAGAATATCCTGTTCGATACCATGATTCCCGTGCGACCTGCTTCTCTCCATTTGCTCACGTCTCCAGAAGCTACTGTACCCTCTTCCTTTTAACTTCAGCACTCAGCCTGCCTTCTGACTGCCAACGTCAGCTACCACTAGAGCTCGGCCATTGCCTTCTCAACTACACCAACTCCCACACATCTCCCATTTGCTATAGACCTTCACTGTTTGTTTTACTGCCCCTCAACACAAAACTATGGCCGCCCAGTCATGCTCCCATTTCTCACCATTTCAGTAAACATCCCATCTCCTTCATTTTTCACCAAACAGACAATCTTCTTCTTATAGTTACCAAAGGAAAACTCCACAAACTCCTAACCGATTCCTCCTTTAAATCAAACGAACAAAATACAAAACCATGTCTCACGCCTACTGCTCGCCTCCAGCAACACAGTAAAACAACTCCCATTTTTTTTTCTTGGCAACTCAACAAAACAAACTCGTCAGCTCACATGAAAGCCACTCAGCTTCAAAATATCACCCACGTTAAAAGCTACTTCCTTCTCCGATTCACGGTTGAGCACCAGAAATCAAAACAACACTTCGACATCCTTTTATCCGTCCTCAGCACCCCTCGCGTTTTACTGCAGCACCTTCATGTATTCACCGCATTCCATTCTCCTGTGCTTCATCACGTCAGCACCAAACAAAAACCATGGTCGACCACTCCTTGGCACGCTCGAGCTGATGACGGAAATCCCGTCATTCAGTCTTCAACGTCGGTCTCTGCGTCTGAATGGAAGCTCCCAGCTTGAACCCCCTTTCCTGGCGAAGACCGCAAGCTCGAGAAGTCCATCGAGTTCGACGGAAATGCCACTGCGTTGGAGAACTTCTCCTTGTGAATTCCGAAATATAAGTCAAGTGATTTTAAGGAATTTATTTGTATTTTTACTTGATTTTGAAAGAGGAGATTATCTCGTTTTTATTGAAGGAAGAACAGAAGTATTGGCGGCTGAAGAAATGAGCGAGATTTAGGTTTACAGAAACGAATTTGGGCTATTTATAATGGGATAAAATATCTAGATATTTTGTTGTGGAGTTGTAACAATTACCGTACCCTCTCTATATAAAATTATATCCATACACGAGCCGCTACGAACAGAGATAAAAGCACCGGTGAGATGAGAAATACCCCACGATCCCAAAAATATATTAATACCGGTAGGTGGACTCATATTTTGAAACTTCAAAAATGTGGGTTTCAGGATGCGAAATACTTCAAATAAAAAGTCGCTTATTAAATTATTTAAAAATTACAGTAAATTTCTAAAAATTAAATTATCACTATGTCCCAAAAGAACCTTGTCTGAATTCACACCCGATATCCAGTTATTTTGAAATAACCGTTATGGCCGATAAACGATTCTATAGCGACTACTCTGAAATTTGGTTTGGACGTACATCAAAATCTACACGACGGAATCCCGATTTTTCTCTTCCACTAGAAAGATATACTCCAGCAGCTCCACACGTTTCTTGTTTCACAGAAATCCGGCTTAAAACGAATCCTGTACATTCAGTTGAAGTTCAAATCGCCAAATCGCGAACTGCAGCGCCATTTCAAGCTCGTTTATAATTATATTATAAATTATACGTTCAACTATCGTTTTATTTAATATATTCGTTATTTACATAATTAAATAACTTAATTATTATGCCTTACAAAACGCGCCATTACAGACTTCCCCCCTTAAAATAATTTCGTCCTCGAAATTGCTAAGATAGGAGAATGCTACCAACTTTACTAAATAGATTCAAATATCTTTTAGTTTACTTCTCAACTCCAGTTTCAACTGAACCATTAAATTTTCAATTAAATTTTTAATTCATTCTGGCTAACTGAATTTCCATAAATCATGAGAATGTTCTAACGTCTGGAATTTTCGAAAAAATTCGCCATAACCTCCTTTGTATTGGTTAATATGACAAACCATCCTCGCCTCTCTAGGCCTTCTCCAACCCAAAAGAAAATCAAACAGCCAAGCGGCTTGCCAATTCGGCTCATAAAATCCAAACTCATATATGATATAAACTTGTACCTTTTTGTCGGGCATTTAACTCTACCCCTTTCATCTGCTACCACTTCAACATATACCATTGTTATCCATTCCAATTGATCTCCAATCAGTACATATCCTCAAATCCAAATCGAATTTCATTCGAACTCTAATATCAAATTTCAAATTATTGACTTATCAATTTGGTTCCATTCTAGATTATCTCTAATCCAATTCAATTTTATTTAACTCAGTTCAAGTTAAATTTCAATTTATTTTTACCATCTCATTTTATTTAACTTCATTAGTTAAATTTTAATTCCAGAACTTAAGTTCCTGGGTTCCTTTCAAATCAATTTGAAATCATAATGCCAATTCAAAACCTTTGAATTTCTAAACAACTTGTTTTCTCAAAACAATTCAAAAACAAAACCTTTGGTAGTAATCCGTCACTTAGAACTCGAAAATGAACACTGATGATGTCTAGATTCATCATCAGAATCTATTTTCTAGCTATCGAAGTGAGTTCAATACTATATCATTTTCAAATTTGAAAAACATTTTCAAAATCTCCCAGGAACTTAAAATTCCCTTATTTTAATTCCAAATCTGATTTAAATTCATATTTAATTCAAACTATTTCATATATTACATTCATATGAATTCTGATTGATCATTTATAACCAGTTCACCCTTTTATAATCTTATTCGATTATAATAACAACCAACACAATCAATATACTATAATAATTTCAAGATATATATTTCTTCTATAAACAAATATATTTTGGGGAAAATTATTTCATTTACCCTCTTTCAAAACATACCATGACGGTTCATCGTATTTGAGTGTTTAGTAACCCTTATCGATACAGTGGATCAAGTGATCGACCAGAATTCATAAGCCACTCAACCAATGAGTCTCCACAATATAAAACCATTTTATATTAAATAAAAATTACGCGCTCATATGTATACACTCAAACTCAATCTAGGATATTACTAATCCCATCTCTATCGAGTTATGCCACAGAGCCAAGGTAATCACTTAACTTAAGCTCTGATACCAACTGTAACGGCTGGAAATTTCCGACTCCTCGAGAGTCGGAAATTCCGAAGACGTTAGTGAAAGAAATTAGAAGGTGAGAAAGAAAAGATAGAACTAATAGAATAGAAGAAGAAGAAGAACATCAGAATCATCAGAGTAACACGAATCTCGCAGCGGAACGAATAACATATAATATATAACATAGCTTTGAAGTAAACAGTTATATATATACAATAGCACTTATCAGAGTACAACACTTACAACACAGCAGAAACAACTATAGCTATCAAATCTTGCAGCCTCTTGCTCCAAGCTCTCCAAGTATATCTGTAAATCCCGACTACTTGACTGCCCGTACAAATTTAGGCACCCAAGAGTTTAGGGAAAACAACAAAGTAAACTCCGGGTCAGTCATGGGACTGGTATGAGTAAAGTAGTTTAAAACAGGTATAGGATATCTCATAAGACCACGCCGTGAATACGGAACGGGTTTTTCCCTTATGAGTATCTGAACAACTTTGACAAGCAATATCATTGTGATATTATAATAATGTCTAAGTCCAAATAGGTATCAATCTAGCAGAAACGCTTACATCTCACGTTCTACATACATAGTATAAAATCATAAACCGCAGGGCGCTTATCAGAGAATGGATTCCAACAGACAAGGTATGGGAGCACCTTCCAAATAGTGTACTCTAGAGGGGATACACTCAGGGTTCAACAAGAACGTCTTGCAACCCGGCCACACATGACCGCTCACTCATTTAGCTTGAGTGTCGCGAATATATTGCCACCACGGTTATAGGCCATCAAACCGTCATCCGAAGATACAGAATAAAAAAGAAGTATAAATATGAATATTCTCTAGATCGGTGACAATACACCCTGCTTGGGGATGACCCAACTAGCCATGCTGCCTAGCCCAACTTTTGTTACTTCCTGGTTGTGTGGCTAGAAGCTACGTCTATCTTCAGAACATCTGATCACCATTCACTTTGAATGCCACATCGTCATACCCGCCAAATCATAAATTGACTTATCCAAAAATAACACGGGTATACAGCTAAGAGAAACGAATTCCTCCGCCACCAAACATGAATACGTTTGAACAGATCAACTTACGCGATCTATTGGATATACTCTGTCAGACCTTCTTCCATATACGTTGTCCTGGGACTGGACAAACCGAAGGCACTATTCAGTATATTCATCTTAGTCACTGTTATCCAAGACTTATACAACAGCCCTTGCACTTTTCTCCGTCTTCAAATTATCTTTGGCATATATTGCTCGCAACGCTTATGCCAATACAGAGTGGTTCTTTGGATAATAATCCAACCGGTCTCTCCATATTAACAACGTTAAGATGGTAAAAACTTTGATAGTCTGTGATTCAACTATCAAATGAAAACATGTCGGTGTACAAACAACGATCTTATTTCCAAATGGAAATTCGATCGATCAATCATCATATGTTCATATTTCCTTATTTCATATATTTAGAAAATATATGTTATTAATCATTGGAAAACATTTCCATAGCTTATTTTCACATCACTATTATTTCGCAACTATCAGTCCCTAACTGTAACTAGTATGAGAACAATTCTCTAAGTATCAATTCGGAAGGTCGAAACCAACATCAGATCGTCACTTAGAAAACCGTTCAACTTACCCTCTCCAGTCAGTTTCTGAATTTGCTTAACTCTATTTCTTAAATTCTTATCATGAAAACATTTCATTTTCTATGTTTAGAAAACATATCTGACTATATTTGGAAAACGTTTCCAAAACTCATTTACGGATTTCCAATGAACGTTGTATAAAACATCGTTACGCTTAATCCATTTATCGCTTATTCCTTAGCTTTATTCCTAATCAACCTTTTAGATCGAACCACAACTATTCCTTTGTCAATTCTGAAGTCAATCAAGTTGGGGTATAGTTACCTCTCAGACCTTAATTGAACAACATCCTTTACTGTGAAATAGATGAAGCTCATCACTCACCTTTTACAATCATCTGTTTATGCAAATCCTCGGATTCTGGTTACGAATCCACTTCTTATATGACAGTGTTTGATTATAACTATAACGTTATAATTCCTACCCCTATATATTTTATTTCCTAACTCGAATAATTTAACAGACACCTAATTTCTGAATCAATAACTAAATCTTGATTTAAACCCTGGAAAGTAAATAGTACTTTCCCGAATTCGCTATAATCGAATTCGACGTATAACTCTCTTTCGAGTAATCTCTATTTGATTAACTCTTCTTCGAATAACCTATATTCGATTATCTCTCTTCGAATAACTCATATTCGAAATCTCTCTCTTTCGAATAAACAATATTCGATCTCTTTCTTTCGAATATGCTATATTCGAAAATCTCCTTTCGATTTACTAATCGATAACTCCTTTCGATCAAAATAAAATCGATAACTCCTTTAACTCTATTCGAATAACTAATATCCGACTAACTCCTTTGGATCAACTCATTTGATTAACTCCTTCGAATAACTAATTCGAATAACTTACCTTCGAATAATCAATATTCGATTTACTCTAACTTGATTACTTAATTCTAATCGATTTACTCCATTTCGATTCAACTTAATTCAAATCGATTAACTTAACTCAAATTGATTAACTCCTTTCGAATAACTAAATTCGATTTAACTCTAATTGAATAACTAATATTCAATTAACTCTTACGTGTTTAACTCTATTTGAATAAGAAATTTGAATCACTCTAATGTGTTTAACTCTATTCAAATATCTAATTCGAATAACTCATTTCGAATAACTAAATTCGATTAACTCTTTTAACTTTACTCGAATAACTATATTCGATTAACACCTTCTTTCGAATAACTATATTCGATTAACTCTTCGACTAACTCCTTTGGATTAACTAACTTTGAATAACTCCTTTGGATTAGCTAACTCCGAATAACTCCTTGGGATTAACTAACTTCGAATAACTCCTTTGGATTAACTAACTTCGGATAACTCCTTTGGATTAACTAACTTCGAATAACCAATATTCGATAACTACTCTTCGAATAAATAATATTCGGTAACTCTTCTCAAATGAATAACATTTGATTTCTCCACTCGAATAAACTATATTCGCTTTCTCTTCTCAAATGAATAGCATTTGATTTCCCCACTCGAATAAACTATATTCGATAACTCTTCCCAAATGGATAACATTTGATTTCTCCACTCGAATAAACTATATTCGATTACTCTTCTCTCGAATACACCATATTCGATAACTCTACTTCGGATAAGTGATATTCGACAACTCTACTCGATTAACTCTACTTGGATAACTCTAACTGATCAATTCTAACTGATCAACTCTAACTGGTCAACTCTAACTGGTCAACTCTAACAGGTCAACTCTAACTGGTTAACTCAACTGGTTAACTCTAACTGGTCAACTCTAACTGGTCAACTCAACTGGTTTAACCTAACTGGTTAACTCTAACTGGTCACCTCTAACTGGTCAACTCGTCTCGATTAACTGAACTAATCCACTTAGTTTAACTTAGCTAATTCACGTTGATTAACTCTAACCGATTCACTTAGTTTAACTCAACTAATTCACTTTGATTAACCACTTAGTTAACTTAACTAATTCACATCGATTAACCACTTAGTTTAACTTAACTAATTCACATTGATTTACTCTAACCGATTCACTTAGTTTAACTCAACTAATTCACATTGATTAACTCTAACCGATTCACTTAGTTTAACTCAACTAATTCACTTCGATTAACCACTTAGTTAACTTAACTAATTCACTTCGATTAACCACTTAGTTAACTTAACTAATTTACTTCGATTAACCACTTAATTTAACTTAGCTAATTCCCATCGATTTATCGCTTAGTTTAACTTAACTAACTTACTTTGGTTAACCTAACCAATTACTTTGATAAACTTGACTAACTTGCTTTGGTTAACCTAACAAATTACTTTGTTTAACTCGACTAACTTGCTTTGGTTAACCTAACCAATTACTTTGTTTAATCCTTTTCTCACACTCTGGTTATAATTCCTACTTCTACAATATCTCCTTAAAATCCACATCGTGTTATACTTGTGTGCGAAGCACGTGTTTAAATCTATCCTTGTATAATTCTATTTATTTTCCGAACAAGTGTTCCTTTATTTATTCCCTAAATGAATATTCCTTTATTCCATTTATTTAAAATCTAAATAAATGTTCCTTTATTTATTTCCTAAATAAATAAATGTTTTCATTTTATAAAATCCTATCGATTTTATAAATACGATTTATTTTCAATATAAACATTGAAAATTCCATTTTTACATTCTAGTATCACCTACGGTGTGTAACGTGTCGTATAACAATGATCAGTATCATTCAAACATATGAAATCAATAACAGATTTCATAACACATCATATATCACAATATATGAAAAACGGTAAAATAAATGTTGAGGAATCCAGTCGGATTCCTCCAACCTGTTTCCCTGCATCATAGATGTTAGACAATATAGATAACATCACTTTCAGTTCCATATGGTATATTCTGTTAAACAGAATCAATATAGAATTTTAACTAACTGACTAGCAGTTCAATCAAACAATCAACACACAGTCAAACAGACAATTTTAACAGTTCTAACAATACAACATGCAATTATAAACTGTTCAGAGTTAGTGAGTTTTACTCACATTGCGCGTTAACCGATAAACAACGATCTGCGTCGTTGATTCGGATCGTACGATTAGTCGAGCTCCAATCCATTTCCAGACCATTCTCAGAATATCCTGTTCGATACCATGATTCCCGTGAGACCTGCTTCTCTCCATTTGCTCACGTCTCCAGAAGCTACTGTACCCTCTTCCTTTTAACTTCAGCACTCAGCCTGCCTTCTGACTGCCAACATCAGCTACCACTAGAGCTCGGCCATTGCCTTCTCAACTACACCAACTCCCACACATCTCCCATTTGCTACAGACCTTCACTGTTTGTTTTACTGCCCCTCAACACAAAACTATGGCCGCCCAGTCATGCTCCCATTTCTCACCATTTCAGTAAACATCCCATCTCCTTCATTTTTCACCAAACAGACAATCTTCTTCTTATAGTTACCAAAGGAAAACTCCACAAACTCCTAACCGATTCCTCCTTTAAATCAAACGAACAAAATACAAAACCATGTCTCACGCCTACTGCTCGCCTCCAGCAACACAGTAAAACAACTCCCATTTTTTTTTCTTGGCAACTCAACAAAACAAACTCGTCAGCTCACATGAAAGCCACTCAACTTCAAAATATCACCCACGTTAAAAGCTACTTCCTTCTCCGATTCACGGTTGAGCACCAGAAATCAAAACAACACTTCGACATCCTTTTATCCATCCTCAGCACCCCTCGCGTTTTACTGCAGCACCTTCATGTATTCACCGCATTCCATTCTCCTGTGCTTCATCACGTCAGCACCAAACAAAAACCATGGTCGACCACTCCTTGGCACGCTCGAGCTGATGACGGAAATCCCGTCATTCAGTCTTCAACGTCGGTCTCTGCGTCTGAATGGAAGCTCCCAACTTGAACCCCCTTTCCTGGCGAAGACCGCAAGCTCGAGAAGTCCATCGAGTTCGACGGAAATGCCACTGCGTTGGAGAACTTCTCCTTGTGAATTCCGAAATATAAGTCAAGTGATTTTAAGGAATTTATTTGTATTTTTACTTGATTTTGAAAGAGGAGATTATCTCGTTTTTATTGAAGGAAGAACAGAAGTATTGGCGGCTGAAGAAATGAGCGAGATTTAGGTTTACAGAAACGAATTTGGGCTATTTATAATGGGATAAAATATCTAGATATTTTGTTGTGGAGTTGTAACAATTACCGTACCCTCTATATATAAAATTATATCCATACACGAGCCGCTACGAGCAGAGATAAAAGCACCGGTGAGATGAGAAATACCCCACGATCCCAAAAATATATTAATACCGGTAGGTGGACTCATATTTTGAAACTTCAAAAATGTGGGTTTCAGGGTGCGAAATACTTCAAATAAAAAGTCGCTTATTAAATTATTTAAAAATTACAGTAAATTTCTAAAAATTAAATTATCACTATGTCCCAAAAGAACCTTGTCTGAATTCACACCCGATATCCAGTTATTTTGAAATAACCGTTATGGCCGATAAACGATTCTATAGCGACTACTCTGAAATTTGGTTTGGACGTACATCAAAATCTACACGACGGAATCCCGATTTTTCTCTTCCACTAGAAAGATATACTCCAGCAGCTCCACACGTTTCTTGTTTCACAGAAATCCGGCTTAAAACGAATCCTGTACATTCAGTTGAAGTTCAAATCGCCAAATCGCGAACTGCAGCGCCTTTTCAAGCTCGTTTATAATTATATTATAAATTATACATTCAACTATCGTTTTATTTAATATATTCGTTATTTACATAATTAAATAACTTAATTATTATGCCTTACAAAACGCGCCATTACATCCAATGATAACTAACTCTCACTTAAGCACGGAAAAAGGTGAACCAACATGCAATAAAAAACTGTACAGAAGTATCATTGGAGCTCTACAATATGTAACTATAACCAGGCCAGACGTATCTTATAGTGTAAATAAGGCAAGTCAGTTCATGCAAAAACCTCTCAGTGATCATTGGAAGGCTGTAAAAAGGATTTTGAGGTACTTAAAAGGCACCATTAATTAGGGCTTAATCCTAAAGACTTGCAACAACCTAAATATCAATGACTATGCAGACGCTGACTGGGCAAATGACTATGATGACAGAAAATCTACAAGTGGTTATTGTATATACTTAGGAAAAAAATCCTATATCATGGTGTGCAAAGAAACAAAATATTGTTTAAAGGTCGAGTACAGAAGCAGAATATCGTAGTATTGCAAGTGCTACAACAGAAATCATGTGGATTCAATCACTTCTAAGTGAACTAAAAGTTAACTCAAGTGCAAAGGCAATTGTATGGTGTGATAACATGAGTGCTTTAGCATTAACATCTAATCCTGTTTTACACTCAAGAACCAAGCATCTAGAACTGGATATTTATTTTGTAAGAGAATTAGTTCAAAAAGAGAAACTTCAGTTAATCACGTACCTTCCACTTACCAAACTACAGACATTCTAACTAAGCCACTGTCAAGACCTAGATTTGAGATGCTTAGAGACAAGCTGTATGTAGCAGAAATCACAAACCTAAAATCTCAAAGCAGCGGAAGCAGAGAACAAACCCTATCTGACAAAAGTGGCAGATCCAAAAGCACTAACTTCAAATCAGTAACAAAGTCATAAGCTTTAACCAAATCACATAAGAGCCTCGACCAATCTGTCAATAAAATCAGACATGAAACCGAAGAAACTAAATTAGCTGCAAATAACAAAGCTGGGGAAGTTCAAAATCAAGCTAAAATCAAAACCTGGAAGAGAAGACCCAAAGAAGGAGAGAACAGTGTCAGAATTGAAGAAGATTATCGTGAGAGATGATTTGGGAATTTTCTATGTCGGCTGTCATTTTTCAATATCAAACCCTAGTTCGTATGATAGGGTTTGCGGGGGAGGGGGGGAGGGAGGAGGTATGAAGAGTCATTCGCTAATACTGCTAGTACTCTTTATATCCCGTTACCCTTTACTTAAACAATAAGTGGGCTTAGCCCAAATGTTCAACTTTATTACAGTCAGCCCATCACGCTATTCTATTTATACTTATATAAATATGTACACAAACCTCTGTACAAAATCATTCATTCAATAATAAAATCAATTTCTGCTTATAGTTTTCAGGGAAGAAGGAATTAAACATCCAATTACTTCATGGAAAATTATAAACTAAATCAATTAAGATATTGCTTCATGGAGAAGTTGGTATTATCTTAAAATATAAATATGGTGGTCCATATTGGCAGTACTCAAGAGGAGACACACATTTGCCGATGATGGTAGATAAGAGGCCAATAGATAGGACTTAGTCATAGGGATTGAGTTGGAAAGCACAACTAGATTACTTTTTGTTAGGACCTGTACCATGACATACCATTCATGTTGGGTGACTAGCATCTCAGATCATGGGGACTGAGATTGGCCATGCCATGCTGATACGGGTATATAAGAGGTCATATTGGAGTGATGGAAGTGAGTGTGTACCGTCGATAACCGAGCATGTTGTGCATCGATTAGGGTAAATAATTTACTATTGCACCCATGTTCTAGATAGAGGTCCATCTGAAGGAGAATCAGCGGTTGAGTGATGATGAGGTATGGTTCCAGTTTACCTTCGGGCAGGGTTAATTCAGTATAAAAGGCATCGACTACCATACTAGGCTGATCATTTGGGTAGAAATAAAATTAGTCATGTAAGCTCCAAAATAATCTGGAGGAATCCGGAGTAAAATCTACAATGAAGAAATGTCAAGAACAGAGAGACACTGAACCGGTCAAATTCGCTTCATCAATATTTTGGCTTAGGATCTAGGATTAAGGAACGGAGAACGCTTTCCACTAGATAGATCCTCTTTCGGTAAAACCAAAGGGCATGAATATCAAAGCGACAAGATACAAACGAAAGGAACAAGCAGACACACAATTTAGCTAAGTTAAAAGATGAAGTTTCAACAACTTGGTCTTTCAAAAAACATGTGCAATATAAAAGGCACTTCCTCTGAACGAAGGAAATCCTTTAGCAATGATCAAAAGTCAGAACCCGTATGAGCTTACTCTTCCCTCAACAAGTCTTTCGGGCTAAAGTAACTCCTACGGAGAATCCAGAAGAACTCTAAGGAATATACATTCGTAGTCATTCGGGAAAACAGATGCTTTCCCGAGTGGCATGAAAAACACAAATCTCTTGCTACCAAAAGTTCCTTCACCAGACCCTTACATTAGCCCCTACTAGAGCATCAAGACAAAGTCTATAGATTGAAAGGGGAGATCATCTGCACTTATAAATACGACCTCAAGAGGCCAGAATGGGAATCCTCTTCTTTACACTCTAATTTGTACTAAAAAGGTTTGAATTATAAACCGTAATTTCGAAATCGATTTGGAGAAATCTATAATATTCAAATTCTTAAATAAAGATATTTTCTAATGTAATAGAGGTAATAAAAGAGTGATTCCCTGACTATTAATATCTATGATATAGAAAACTACACCTAAATGTAAATGGATAAGGAATCATTGGACAAATATTAATTGAAATAAGAAATGAAAACTAATACAAAATTGTTTGGAGTAAGTGATTGTAAATCAATACGTGAAATATGAGTTTAAGTTAAGTTAAATTGTTTTCTTAAAGGATTAATTAGTAACTTGAATGAATTGATTTAGATGAATTCACACAATTATAAATTTGGGACAAAAATATAAGTATTTTAGAACTAATGTATGCGAATTAAATTGTTGTGCGTTTCGGTGAATGTTTCACTTCAGTTAATTTAAATTAGATGAGAATGTTAGTCCTTATCTGAGTGTTTTATTTTTTTGTATGATACTCGGGTCAGGCCGAGTATTACAGCTAGAGATACCATCTTTCAGAGATGAAGACCAGTTGAAGACAACAACTTTATTATTTATTCAGTTGTTGTTTATGTATTAAGAATCCAATGTATTTAAGTTTCTATTGTATTTAATATTGTAAATCTGATGTATTGTATTATTTGATTCCGCTGTAAGACACTGTCTTATTGTGTGTTTATGATTCTATGACTGGTTCTTATTAAACCCCATGGCAATAACAATTTGCTGTTTCAAATAATTGAGTTGGTTTTGTTATCGATTTGAATGGTTGAAAAAAGAAGGTTGTTACAGTTCATCCTATAACTCTGCAGGTTTAACACGAACGATCCAAAGGGAAATAAATTTTGCAAAGATGTTTTTCAGATGTCCCGAGGGGTAGAGTTAACAAAGTAAGCCGAATAAGGCTTCACTAAGGATTGTTCCTCTTAACCCTAACAATTTCGAATCTACCGAAAGGTCTCCCATGATACCTAGAACCAAATAGAACCTTTAATTACCTTCCTGAATTAACAGAAAGGCCTTTGTAACCCATTCCAAAGCCTTCTTTTTCAGTAGTAGTAATCTACATGTTAATCTACTAAAGGAAATTTAAGAGCTTCAATGCTTTACGAAAAGAAGAAACGGTCTAACCGAAAGGCTCACTACAAAAGTAAAAAAAGATGATCAACAGGAATTACATAAAAATGGGTAGGGTTTCTTTCAAATGGTCTTTTGAACTTCAACCGGCTTACAACTGACCGTTGTCTCTTGTTTTCTATAGAAATTCACTTTCGGAGGTTAACAAAAGCTATCAACCAAAAGTAAACTTTGTAATCAGCAGTGTAACCCGAGTTAACCTTTTTACAAATAAAGAATTCTACAAGGACTATGCCATTTTGGGGTGTTAAATATATTTTTGGCTAATAATTTTAGCATTAGAAGGAGGGCTCGAACCTCCGATAATATGTCAACCTTCCAATTTAGTGAACTCCTTTCAATGAAAGTTAAAATGGATCATAAAAATAAGAAAATTCAGTGTGATTCACGAAGGGCATGTTATTTTTTAAGAAAGGCTTCTTATGAATAAAAAGTGGTAACTATGATTTGTTAATACCCTAGGTACCCTAGGTATTGATTTTGATGACAACAACCATATAAACATTACTACTAACATATCTTTGAGTTGTGCAATTACATTAGATATATTATGGATATATTTAAATAAAAGTACAAAAGAATAATTATGGAAGAAGAAGAATCAGAATAACTGAAAACTAAAGAAGACCGAAGCCTATTAGAGAAGAATGTTGAGGAACAGAAGTGTTTTAAGTGATGAGGTATTGGTTGAACCTTAGAATATCTTGTTAAAGATCCCATGGCAATTATACTTGAAGATAATCAACCATTGACCTCAACCAAATCATAAAAATCCACAAATATAAGGAAATTAGAAGTGCAGAAAATTTGCAACACTTATAAGTGTTGTTGTGCATATTTGCAACACAAGTATATCGACATACCCATAAATGTATGTTGACATATAACGGCTAGTCCAGATTATTGAATTCAATTTGAGTAGTTATTTGCCTTCATCCTTTCACCAAAAGACACATCCTTTCATACACTATTTAAAGGCCCCTGGTAACGAATTTTTATACAGTAATTCCATGTTTTATTCTACTCCTTCTCCATTTATTCTCTGCAAAATTCCATTTAAAACTATCATATTACTCTTGCAAATTCACTCTCTTTCACTCCTATTCTTCATTGATTTGCAAGCCACACAATATCATAGAGTTGTACTTGAATTCATATCATTCTCTCTCTGATTTAATCCTATTTCCTCAAAGAATTCAAAGATATATTGCCATTGGAGGTCTATAAGATCATTGTACCAAATCTGCAAGAATCTGTATTGACGATATGACTACTTGCCATTATTTATTGCTATTGATAAGGAGAAGGTGTATCTTGTAGCTCGTGAAATCAAGATTGTAAAGGTTTTCCTGCCACTCGTGGAAAGCAAGCGATTATAGTGAAATTCTGCACGGTGGAGTGCAGGACTGGATGTAGGATTGGTTAATCCGAACCAGTATAGAAATCCAGGTGTTACTTACTTTACTACATTTTATTTTATTGCTTATTTCTTTTGATTTGAATTTGAATAGATATAGTTTATATCTCTAGTGTCTGAGTAGCCTGAAGGTCCTAACAATTGGTATCAGAGCCTAGCCTTTCAAAAAGTTCATAATCTAATTTTTGAAAATTATAATGGCTAGTGACACTAGTAACACCATTATTAGTTCTTTTATAGAAGGGTAATTTACCGCTAGACCTCCTTTATTTAATGGCAGTAATTATGCTTATTGGGCTTGTAGGATGAAATTTTATTTGCAGTCTAATGGTTTAGATATTTGGAACATTACCCAAGTAGAATACATAGAGCCTCAAACTGAATATTCAAAATGGACGCCTGACCAAAAGACATAATCACTTAATAATTCTAAGGCCATGAACATTTTATTTTTTTCTTTAGATAGAATGAATTTAATCGAGTTTCTATACGTAATTCTACATATGAAATTTGGAGAATACTAAAAGTCACACATGAAGGCACAAGTAAAGTAAAATAGACAAAGATATCTATGTTGACTCGCCAGTTTCAACTTTTTCAAATGAAACCAAATGAATCTATTTCTAATATATATTCTGGATTTCAAGATATTGTACATGCCTTAATATCATTAGGAAAGAAAATTACTAAAGAAGACCAAGTCAAAAAGATCTTGAATTTACTTCTTAGTGAATGGGATTAGAAGACTCTGGCAATCGAAAAAGCCAATGATATTAGTACTATTTCAGTAGAAGAATTAATTGGTAATCTAATGTCCTATAAAGTGAAGTTGCAGATTAGAAATAAGAACCAGGAAATGAGAAGAAATCATTGCATTTAATGCAATGATTGATAATGATGAATCAAATGATGATACTATTGATGATGATATCGAGTTTATTACCAAGAAGATCAATAAATTCTTGAAGTACAGGATAATGATTATTGAACCCCTTTGCCTCACCCTTTTTCCATCGTGTATGGCCTCTGCACCTCCTTCCCACTAGCACGCCGTTTTTGCGAGACCTTAACTCTAACTCACTGGTTTGAATTAGAGGTTAGTGTACATCAATTCGTTTCATGACTCACTTTATCAGGCTTGTTTTGAATTTGAGTTTCATTTGTTCTATCACTAATAGTAGTTAGCTCGGGAATCAGTTGTGGTTTTGGCTTCGATAACTTGGCTATCAACTTGAATGCCAATTTCTGGTCAGCCTTCACTGGGTTGTTGGTTAGGATGTTAATGTGTTGAGGTAATATTGGTATGCAAATGTTTATGTCATTTGTTTTCATTTGAACCTTTTGTTGTGGAACTGAGGTAGGTCATTGCTCCTTGTCAAACTATCAGTGCTACTGTGATGTGACTCTAAAGGCTTTCAATATTCTGGTGCTCGGGTCAGCATTATTCAGTCTATTTGTCTTGAGATATACTACACATAGTAGTGTAGTTGACTAGTGCATATCACTTTTCTCTGGTTCGCAAAGTCGGTTTGTGCATAACTCTCTCAAGTGATAAAGATTTGCGTCTCTTTGGCAAACTTTCTCTTTGGCTTAAGTTATGCAAGTTTTGTTGTGATTTCTCAATTGATCCTGAGTTTTCAAGGTCTGATTATTGAGGTTATAAATTCTTTGCAACATGTAATGGAGACTAGTTAGTGTCAGTTTATTGTTTTGTTTTAGCTTTTCAGCGGCTTGCTCTGTTACAAGATTGCACTCTGTGCTGTGATATTTTATATATGTAAGCTACTGCTGTAATCTCTATAAGATGTTTGTAGTAGATAGGTATTATTCCTATCTCCTATGTGTTCTTATACTCATTGCTTGTTATAATGAAAAGTGGACAGTCTACTTTAAAAACTGGTTGGTCTAGCCCAAATTAATAGTGGAATATTAAATGTTATAAAAAGGTAAAATGGAAGAGCAGAAACAAGTTTTGGAAACTTGTAGGAAAATTATAAAAAGTGTTATAATTAAGAAAAAGAATGAAAAAGAATTAAACATATTATATTACTACATAGGCAAGTAGGAATTCAACATGTTATATTACTTTATGTGGAAGTAGGAAATAAAAATCCAATTACTTCATGGAAAATTATAAACTAAATTAATTAAGATATTTCTTCATGGAGAAGTTGGTATTATCTTAAAATATAAATAGAGTGGTCCATATTGGCCGTACTCAAGAGGAGACACGCATTTGCCGATGACAGTAGATAAGAAGGCAATAGATAGGACTTAGTCATAGGGATTGAGTTGGGAAGCACAACTAGATTACTTTTTGTTATGAATTGTACCGGCGACATACCATTCATGTTGGTAGACAAGGATCTCAGATCATGGGGACTGAGATTGGGCATGCCATGCTGATACAGGTGGATAAGAGGTCATATTGGAGGGACGGAAGTGAGCGTGTACCGGCGATGACTAAGCATGCAGTGCATCGATTAGGGTAAATAATTTGCTATTGTGCCAATATGCTAGATAGTGGTCCATCTTAAGGAGAATCAGCGGTTGAGTGATGATGAGGTATGGTTCCAGTTTACCTTCGGACATGGTTAATTCAGTATAAAAGCATCGACTACCATACTAGGCCGATCATTTGGGTAGAAATAGAAATTGGTCCTATAAGCACCAAAATAATCAGGAGGAATCAAGAGTAAAAACTACAATAAAGAAATGTCAAGAACAGAGAGCTGTTGAACAAGTCAAAGTCGCTTCATCAAGAGTTTGGCTTTGGATCTAGGATTAAGGAACGGTGAACGCTTTCCATTAGATCAATCTTTCTTATGATAAAACCAAAGGGCATGAACATCAAGGGGATAAGATACAAAAGAAACAAACAAGCGTACACACAATTTGGCTAAGTTAAAAGATGAAGTTCTGGCGACTTGGTCTTCCAAAAAACATGTGCAACATAAAAGGAACTTCCTTTGAAGGAAGGAAATTCTTTAGCAACGATCAAAAGTCAAAACCCGTATGAGCTAACTCCTCCCGCAAAAAGACTTTCGGGCTAAAGTAACACCTTCGGAGAATCCAGAAGCACTCGAAGGGAAATACATTCGTAGGCATCCGAGAAAACAAATTCTTTCCTGAGTGGCATGAAAAACACAATCACTTACTACCCAAAGTGCCTTCACCAGACCCTTACATTAGCCTCCACTGGAGCATTAAGATAAAGCCTATAGATTGAATGGGGAGATCATCCGCACTTATAAATATGACCTCAAGGGGCCAGAATGGGAATCCTCTTCTTTATACTCTAATTTGTAATGAAAAGGTTTGCATTGTAAACCGTAATTTTGAAATCAATTTGGGGAAGGTCTATAATATTCAAATTCTTAAACAAAGATATTTTCTAATGTAACCGAGGTAATAAAAAGGTAATTCCCTCATTATTAATATCTATGATATAGAAAACTACACCTAAATACAAATGGATAAGGAATCATTGGACAAATATAAATTGAAATAGAAATGAAAACCAATACGAAATTGTTTGGAGTAAGTGATTGTAAATCAATACGTGAAATATGAGTTTAAGTTAAGTTAAATTGTTTTATTAAAGGATGAGTTAGTAAGTTGAATGAATTGATTTAGACGAATTCACACAACTATAAATTTGAGACTAAATATAAGTATTTCAGAACTGATGTGTGCGAATTAACTTCTTGTGCATTTCTTTGAACGTTTCACTTGAGTTAATTTAAATTAGATGAGAATGTTAGTCCTGATCCGAGTGTTTCATTTTTTGTATGATACTGGGTCAGGCGGAGAATTACAGCTAGAGATATCATCTTTCAGAGATGGAGACCAGTTGAAGACAACATATCTATTTACTTATTCAGTTGTTAATTATGTATTAAGAATCCAATGTATTTAAGTTTCCTGTAACGAACTGAACTTCCCCGGTAAGGAAAGCCCGGATTGCTTTGAGAACAACACACATCGGAATGCAAACAGAAGAACATTTCATTACTTATTACAACAATTCCATCAGAATACAAGAATATACAGAGTATGAATAAATATTACACAGAAAATATCAGAGATTACAATACATTACATAGCAGCGGAAAAATAATACAAAACACAACTGAAAGTAATACACGGATACAGAGCTTTCCGGATATCGTTTCAGCTGTAAATCAGGATCTTGTGATTATAAATCTGCAAAACCAAAACTACAAGCTGCCCGTGTCAAAATAAGGGCACCCAGAGTTTAGGTTAAAACAATAAACTCAAGGTCAGTCATGTGACTGGTGTGAGAACTAAAACAGTTATTAATCTTTATTTTAAAGTTCGGTAAATCAAGGGACCACACCGTATAACATGGAACGGGTTTCCTCCCAAGAATACCAGTGCATAAGACAACAACGCAATGCTAAATAAAGAACAATGAAGCTATTATAAGACCCACGTCCAATGCAACACAAGCCGGAGGATAGGGTTTTCCCTTATAATAGCCAAAGAATGCTTGATACACGAAATTTCATCTTTTATTATTACTATAAGTGTATAGTGTCAGAACAATTTCAATCATAAGTATCAATCATAGACGACATGGGTACCATATATCATGTCGCCAATACTAGGCTCTACAATCAAAACCGCAAAGTCACGTATTTGGAAATTGGATTTCTATCTGTGAACCGAGGCAAGGGATCGTCCTCACCGGCTTCGAGACTCTCTAGCCTGAGCCTCAGGGTCAGAGCGCATCGACCCTTGGATCATCAGGGCCGGTCCACCGATGTGGATTAAAAATGCCTGAACACTGCGTTTGCCCGCCCTTTGGGGCATAAATGAACCAAATGACTCCATCGGCTCCACATAGTCACCGATATTTCCGAGGCGCCTCGCAATCCAATAACCACACAGGTGAAAATAATATAAATGTCATGGCTGATAGGTCACCGACACCACCCTAGCTAGAAGAAAACGCATGTCCTCCCTGAGGTCCTCTCTAGTTTTTGGTTTACAGCCGGGGTGTGAGGCTCACGAATCAACGCTACACAAACCTATGCCACACAGACCGTGCTTTGATCATCAACCACAAGACTCTGCTTTTCAACAGAAGCCTTGATCATTTGCCACTTAGGCATGCCACATAGGCAATTCACTCCATGTGATTGATATCCATCAATATATAACCCTTGAGCTCGTACGTCTCAGAGAAGGGCGTTAAGCAAGAGAATGACTTCTCCACCGCCAAACAGATATATATATTTAATAGAAATCAATCACACAGAATAAAATCCAATGTCAGACACATAGTCCATACACACGTTCGTTCTGGGTCTGAACGAAACCGGAGGCACCTTGTACCCCGCATATCCATCGATCTCCAAGTACGTCTGGACGATCACCAACTGATTCCCTCCTCTTGGGTGTACAGCCCAATCAAGATCATCAGTAATCACCCAAACGATGTGAAGACCTCCGGTCTTCGACCACCGTCTTCATCCTCGACACATCGTCGAATCAGTTATTCAGAATGGGATAAACCCGGTCTTTCTGAATAACCCGCGTATATAATAAACAAGTGTTACACAAACACAACATACGCCTCATTCCAATTCAGAATATTCTTTTATTCAAATATTCTTATACTTTGGGAAAGGATTCCATTAATTTTATCAAAGATAAATTCTTTAAATTTATTCTTTAATCTTCTTTTGAACATCAATTTAAACCAAATTGTGGTTTATCCAAACTAGTCGGGATTAACGAACCTTACCGAAGTAATCATTTGTTTTAAATTTCCCAATCCTAACCTATTCATCCCATGAAGTAAAACTAGTCATACTTCATATCTAACACCACGGTGTTATCGGTAAATTCAATTACCATTTCACATTCAAATCTAATTAAAGTTTTAACTATCGCCTAGAGCAAAACTGGTGATGCTCCATTCTCGATCATCTCAATCTAATTAAAGATTCATTAAAACTCCACTTGGTTTTAATCTTCCCAAAAATCACTATCAATGATTATTTAACTTGGGAAATCATATCCTATCTTTAACTGGGTTAAAGAACCAATGTCATTTAAAACACGGTTCACGATAAACCCAAAATCACATTCTATTCCATCAGCCTTTAACCGTAAATTAGCAAGTGAACAATTCCCTAAGTGTTAACCCCGAAGGTCGAAACCAACATCAGATCAATACCCAAGAAACCATTCAAATTAATTCATCTTCAGTTAGTTTCTGATTTTCTTAACTCCGTTGGGCCTAAGAACAGTATTATTGAAGATACCGTTCACGACAACCCAAAATCACATTCCATTAATTATTGGGTAAAAGAACAAGTGTTATTTAAAAAACCGTTCACAATAAACCCAAAAATCAATTCAAAATCAATTCCAATTAAATAACATTTAATTGGTATACTTCATTAAATCTAAATAAAAAGATTTAATCATTTTCTCAACTGGGTTTAAGAACAGTGTAAATGAAGACACCATTCACGACAAACCAAAATACCATTTGATATTAAATACAAGGCTCGGAAAAGAAAATATATCAGCTTATATTCAATATCAAATTATACGACCAACAAATATCATATTGGAAATAACGATATAAATATATCTTTCAAATTTCCATAACAATATCTGTATAATCACGAAATCCAACATCGAAATATTCCAAAGACAATTTCGGTTCAAATCCATTTCCACTTTATATATTGGTAATTCTGATTATTTTCAAAACCATTTCAAATCCACTTTATTTATTTTAAAAATAAATGGGATTATAATTCTAGTTCAAAACTAGTTCATTTCGATAAAAAATCTATTTTTATCTTTTCAAATTTGGAATTTTTCATCTCAAATCTTCACAAATCATTTCTTATGATTTTACACAAATTATTACTATTTTTAATAATTTTATCAAGGCCCGTACAGTCGATTTCCATCAACGGCCATCGAACTGCACTTACATCGACCTTTTCCAAATTTGATTTGGACATAATTCCAAATCCAACCGTTAGATTTCTAATTTCTAATATTTGTTAGAAAGCTCTTTTCGATACGAACCCAACGGTTCCGGTTTTGAGAGAATCCGGCAGTCGGATCTCCCGTAATGTCCATTCGAAGTCAATGGTCGAAATTCGCGAACTGCCGCGGCGCGACGCGTTCTATTCAGGCCATTATATATATATTATATATATTTCATCGATCTCCTTTTAAAACGTATTTTATAAATCGTTTTAAATTCATTTTCAAAATGATTTCAACTTCATATTCAATTTCAAATCAAAATTGAATATTCCATATCATCGATATATAAATGATAGTATTTTCAAAACATTAGATTTTGAAATCAATTCCTTTTCGATATTCATTATAAAAATGAATATAATCGATATAAATATCGTTCACGTCAAAATGGCGTCAATTTAACCAACACAGCTTTATATTTCAATAACCTCGTTATTCTATTCAACAAATGAATATTTTCCTCAACACATGAATTTTCTTTTATTCAACACATGAATTTATATTTTTGCTTTTATTCAACACATGAATATATATTTTATTCAACACATGAATTTTTATTTTCTAACTTGGAATGAGGCCCAATCAATTACCATATATTGTTAATTATATGGATTCCATACAACACATGTATATAATAGCAATGATAAATAATCAACCATCATCCAGAGTGCACCACACAACTGCATAAGCATTAAATATAAATAATTAATGCTTACACAGTCTATCAACCCATCGATTGACATACTTCTAAACAATCGGGATTAGTGTACGTCAAATACCATCCCAATACCCGTGTGGGGTTTCAAATCAACAAACACATATTTTTATTCGTGCAGTTGGGCGATGTGTAAAATTTATCGTCCCAATCAATATCAGTCAAATGGGTGTACATAAACAAACCGTCCGATTTGTTTATAATTATTTATTTTATATACACGTTAAAAAAAATATTTTTAACTATAAAATATTTATTCATTCCACATCACACGATAAAATTTCACAGCACATCTATCAAACAAACAAGTCATCCATGGTCTGTGGACGACGGGTGTCGGGTGCTGCTAAGCACTGTCTGCATCTTAGTATATATTTCAAACTAGAAATTAAAATAAAAGTGAGGAGTTCTCACAGAGGGTTCCATTCCGCCGTTTTATTTCTGAAATTCAGAACATTCTGGATCTGCCCGTGCTTCCAATGCAGTCTTCTCCACGCTGTTCACATTAAAATCACATTTTTAATATGATGTTCTATACATTAAAAATCATATTTTGAATCTTTCTATAATATAAAAATCATATTTTTAATCTTTCTATAATATAGAAATCATATTTTTAATCTTTCTATAATATAAAAATCATATTTTGAATCTTTCTATAATATAAAAATCATATTTTTAATCTTTCTATAATATAGAAATCATATTTTTAATCTTTCTATAATATAAAAATCATATTTTTAATCTTTCTATAATTTAAAAATCATATTTTTACATCGCCACTTTGTTATAAAAATTATATTTTTATTTTAAATCCATGTGTAAAAATCACTTCTTATATAAAGATTTCATTTTCATTATTAAAACGAATAAATATAAAAGTAAAAACTCACTTTATTTTGTAAAAATCGAATCTTCAAAGGAGGTGGAGGCTGGTGCACCTCATGTTGACCCTCACATTGGCTTTGCCCTCGAGGTGGCTCGCGTGCTGGTGCGAAGGAGGGAGCGGAGGTTGTTTTCTTGATTTGGGGGGTCAATGGTTGGAGTGGGGTGGCGGGTGGCGGCGCGGGGATGAGAGGAGAAGGCAGGAGGGTCGGCGTGGTGAGGGGAGGTGGCGACAGGTGCGCGGCGGCGGGCTTAGAGGCCGGAGGCGTTGGTTTGGTCGGTTTACTGATGAGAGAGGGAGAGAGAGGATGTGGGAAGCGGAGGAAGAAGGAGGGGGGAGTCGGAGGGGCGGGCGCCATCGCCTGGTTAGGAGCCACGGTGGGGAGGCGCCTCGCGCCGACGGCGGCCTGGAGGCTAGGGCTTCATGCCCTTCTTTTTTTCTGAAATTAACTTCATCGGGGAGAGAGAAAATAGAGAGGGACGGGGGTGTTTGTAAAAGGTTTTATATATTTAATTAATTAATTTTCCATGAAAAGTTGCTTTTTCAATTCATCTCCAATTCGAACCCAATGACTATCATCCCTTGCTAATTACCCCCTTTACGAACACAATGGGATATGTTTCGTTAGCCAATTTTATCGTTTTGATCAGTTTTGATTTAAATTAAAATATAATTCAATATATATTGAATTTGAACGCACATTTCAATTTACCGGGGCCACATACTAACTCTAAAAATTATTTCTAGCTTCGTATTGATGATATGGTCCTAACAAAACTAATTTCGTCAAATTTTGAGACCGTTTGAAAAATGGCCAATTTCTGGTCGATCGGAATTGATTGAAACTGTCAAAACACGTTTTCCTTCGCCATGCTCACATATTGATTCGAAAAATTACGAATTTTGGAATCTATCAATAATTCAACATCCTGGATCCAACAGAAGTGGTTTTGTCAGAAACGGAGGTCTTTTACAAAATTTCCATTTTAAGGGCCAAAATTCCATAGCGACCATTCTGAATTTTCAACTAGACATAACTTTTTATTCCTGCTATGAAATTTTGATTTTTTGGATTCGTTGGAAATATATTCTCAAATAGATTCTAATATTTTTGGTTTTGCTAAAATTCGGTTTATTTTGAATCCTGTACATTCATTTGAACTTTGAAATCGAAATTTCAAACTACCGCGCCATTTTCAATTCCTTTTATAATTAAAAATAAATAATTATATTCTAACGACGATTCAAATAAATATATTCGTTCTATTTCTATTCAAAATAAATTTCTCATCGTTATTATTTAAAATAAATCATTTTAAATATTCAAAATTCACTAAAATCGCCAAAATAAAAATTTTAAATTGGCTCAGATTTCCGGGTTATTACAATCTCCCCCACTTAAAACTTTTCATCCCCGAAAAGGAACGAAGCTGAAAGTTGTTTTACAAACCAACTCAACTTCCATTGTTTTCATTACGGCTTAAGTTCTTTAACTTTTCAGTTTTTAAAAACTTTTCAAATTTTTCAAAAATTTGGCTAACACCCTAAATTTCTGAAAAATTTCCCCATCCTCCTCTGCACTGGGAGCTTCGGGATATTTCAAATAGCGTCCCATGGCCCTCACCAATCCAAAAAGAAAAAGCCAAGCGGCTAGCCAATCGGCTCATAAAATCATCATAAACCCAAGAAATACAATAAACATGTACCTATTTGTCGGGCAAACAATTTTATTATTCTGCTCTAGCCTCCTTGTCATGACCTGTTCAATGTAATTACATGTATATGCATGCAATTTCAAACAATTTTAAATTTAGTCCAACATTTGATATAATTTGGCTAAATGGTTCAAATTCTAATTAATCGAACAATAATCAAACAACACAACCATCAATCAATTAGTTGATTATCATTTCAAATTCATATCTTTGATATATAGTCAAAAAAACACATTTTTGGTGCCAAATCAAAACAATAAGCCCTATCTAGTTTTGGTTCTCACACCAGTCTATGGAAATATATAAATATCACACTTTCGGCACTCGAATATAAATACTGATGATGCAACCGCATCACCAGAATTATCCCCAGGCGACTAGAGTGTGACTCTATATCCATCCAGTATATTAGAGGCTTCCAATACACGTGGATCAAACGTATATTAAAATCTCTATATACCTAATAGTCCAAATCAATATAAATAAATATTAAAATATGAATAATTGAATTAAAATTCCAAAACAAAACTTGTTTTAATTTTTATTTTTAAAAACAACACTCTTCACACTCGTTCTAGGATACTGCTGATCCCATCTCTAACGAGTCATTCTCATTGGATATTACTAATCCAATCTCTGATGAATTCTTTCGTTTGGTTCTAACGTGTCTTGTTCTCCGAGCTCTGTAAACCAAAGCTCTGATACCAAGCTGTAACGACCCGAACTTCCCCGATAAGGAAAGCCCGGATTGCTTTGAGAACAACACACATCGGAACGTAAACAGAAGAACATTTCATTGCTTATTACAACAATTCCATCAGAATATACAGAGTATGAATAAATATTACACATAAAATATCAGAGATTATAAAACATTACATAGCAGAGGAAAAATAATACAATACACAACAGAAAGTATACACGGATACAGAGCTTTCCGGATATCGTTCCAGCTGTAAATCAGGATCCTGTGAATATAAATCTGCAAAACCAAAACTACTAGCTGCCCGTGTCAAAATAAGGGCACCCAGAGTTTAGGTTAAAACAATAAACTCCAGGTCAGTCATGTGATTGGTGTGAGAACTAAAACAGTTATTAATCTTTATTTTAAAGTTCGGTAAATCAAGGGACTACGTAGTATAACACGGAACGGGTTTCCTCCCAAGAATACCAGTGCATAAAACAACAGCGCAATGCTAAATAAAGAACAATGAAGTTATTATAAGACCCACGTCCCATCACACAATGCAACACAAGCCGGAGGATAGGGTTTTCCCTTATAATAGCCAAAGAATGCTTGATACGCGAAATTTCATCTTTTATTATTACTATAAGTGTATAGTGTCAAAACAATTTCAATCATAAGTATCAATCATAGACGGCATGGGTACCATATATCATGTCGCCAATACTAGGCTCTACAATCAAAACCGCAAAGTCACGTATTTGGAAATTGGATTTCTATCAGTGAACCGAGGCAAGGGGTCGTCCTCACCGGCTTCGAGACTCTCTAGCCCGAGCCTCAGGGTCAGAGCGCATCGACCCTTGGATCGTCAGGGCCGATCCACCGATGTGGATTAAAAATGCCTGAACACTGCGTTTCCCCGCCCTTTGGGATGTAAATGAGCCAAACGACTCCATCGGCTCCACATAGTCACCGATATATCCGAGGCGCCTCACAATCCAACAACCACACAGGTGAAAATAATATAAATGTCAGGGCTGGTAGGTCACTGGCACCATCCTAGCTAGAAGAAAACACATGTCCTCCCTGAGGTTCTCTCCCGTTTTTGGTTCACAACCGGGGTGTGAGGCTCGTGAATCAACGCTACACAAAGCTATGCCACATAGGCCGTGCATTGATCATCAACCACAAGACTCTGCTTTTCAACAGAAGCCTTGATCATTTGCCACTTAGGCATGCCACACAGGCAATTCACTCCATGCGATTGATATCCATCAATATATAACCCCTGAGCTCGTACGTCTCAGAGAAGGGCGTTAAGCAAGAGAATAAATTCTCCGCCGCCAAACAGATATATATTTAATAGAAATCAATCACACAGAATAAAATCCAATGTCAGACACACAGTCCATTTACAAGTTCGTTCTGGGTCTGAACGAAACCGGAGGCACCTTGTACCTCGCATATCCATCGATTTCCAAGTACGTCTGGACGATCACCAACTGATTCCCTCCTCTTGGGTGTACAATCCAATCAAGATCATCAGTAATCACCCTAACGATGTGAAGACCTCTGGTCTTCGACCACCGTATTATTCCTCAACACATCGTCGAATCAGTTATTCAGAATGGGACAAACCCGGTCTTTCTGAATAACTCCCGTATATAATAAACAAGTGTTACACAAACACAACATACGCCTCATTCCAATTCAGAATATTCTTTTATTCAAATATTCTTATACTTTGGGAAAGGTTCCCATTAATTTTATCAAAGATAAATTCTTTAAATTTATTCTTTAATCTTCTTTTGAATATCAATTTAAACCAAATTATGGTTTATCCAAACTAGTCGGGATTAACGAACCTTACCGAAGTAATCATTTGTTTTAAATTTCTCAATCCCAACCTATTCATCCCATGAAGTAAAACTGGTCATACTTTATATCTAACAGCACGGTGTTATCGGTAAATTCAATTACCATTTCTCGTTCATATCTAATTAAAGATTTAACTATCGCCTGGAGCAAAACTGGTGAAACTCAATTCTCAATCATCTCAATCTAATTAAAGATTCATTAAAACTCCACTTGGTTTTAATCTTCCCAAAAATCACTATCAATGATTATTTAACTTGGGAAATTATATCCTGTCTTTAACTGGGTTAAAGAACCAATGTCATTTAAAACACGGTTCACCATAAACCCAAAATCACATTCTATTCCATCAGCCTTTAAGCGTAAATTAGCAAGTGAACAATTCCCCAAGTGTTAACCCCGAAGGCCGAAACCAACATCAGATCAATACCTAAGAAACCATTCAACTTAATTAATCTTCAGTTAGTTTCTGATTTTCTTAACTCCGTTGGGCCTAAGAACAGTATTATTGAAGATACTGTTCACGACAACCCAAAATCACATTCCATTAATTATCGGGTTAAAGAACAAGTGTTATTTAAAATACCATTCACAATAAACCCAAAAATCAATTCAAATTCAATTCCAATTAAATACCATTTAATTGGTATACTTCATTAAATCTAAATAAAAAGATTTAATCTTTTTCTCAACTGGGTTTAAGAACAATGTAAATGAAGACACCATTCACGACAAACCCAAATCCCATTTGAAATTAAATACAAGGCTCGGAATAGAAAATATATCATCTTATATTCAATATCAAATTCTACGACCATCAAATATCGTATTGGAAATAACGATTTAAATATATCTTTCAAATTTCCATAGCAATATCTGTATAATCACGAAATCCAACATCGAAATATTCCAAAGACAATTTCGATTCAAATCCATTTCCACTTTATATATTGGAAATTCTGGTTATTTTCAAAACCTTTTCAAATCCACTTTATTTATTTTAAAAATAAATGGGATTATAATTCTAGTTCAAAACTAGTTCATTTCGATAAAAATCTATTTTTATCTTTTCAAATTTGGAATTTTTCATCTCAATTCTTCACAAATCATTTCTTATGATTTTACACAAATTATTACTATTTTTAATAATTTTATCAAGGCCCGTATAGTCGATTTCCATCAACGGCCATCGAACTGCACTTACATCGACCTTTTCCAAATTTGATTTAGACATAATTCCAAATCTAACCGTTAGATTTCTAATTTATAATATTCGTTAGAAAGCTCTTTTCGATACGAACCCAACGGTTCCGGTTTTAGGAAAATCCGACGGTCGGATCTCCCGTAATGTCCATTCGAAGTCAATGGTCGAAATTCGCGAACTGTCGCGGCGCGGCGTGTTCTATTCAGGCCATTATATATATATAATATTATATATATTTCATTGATTTCGTTTTAAAACGTATTTTATAAACCTCTTTAAATTCATTTTCAAAACGATTTCAACTTCATATTCAATTTCAAATCAAAATTGAAAATTCCATATCATCGATATATAAATGATAGTATTTTCAAAACATTAGTTTTTGAAATCAATTCCTTTTCTATATTCATTATAAAAATGAATAAAATCGATATAAATATCGTTCACATCAAATGGCGTCAATCTAACCAACACGGCTTTATATTTCAATAACTTTGTTATTCTATTCAACAAATGAATATTTTCTTCAACACATGAATTTTCTTTTATTCAACACATGAATATATATTTTATTCAACACATGAATTTATATTTTTACTTTTATTCAACACATGAATATATATTTTATTCAACACATGAATTTATATTTATATTTTCCAACTTGGAATGAGGCCCAATCAATTACCATATAGTGTTAATTATATGGATTCCATACAACACATGTATATAATAGCAATGATAAATAATCAACCATCATCCAGAGTGCACCGCACAACTGCATAAGCATTAAATACAAATAATTAACGCTTACACAGTCTGTCAACCCATCGATTGACATACAACTAAACAATCGGGATTAGTGTACGTCAAATATCATCCCAATACCCATGTGTGGTTTCAAATCAACAAACACAGATTTTTATTCGTGCAGTTGGGCGATGTGTAAAATTTATCGTCTCAATCAATATCAGTCAAATGGGTGTACATAAACAAACCGTCTGATTTGTTTATAATTTTTATTTTATATACACGTTAAAAATTATATTTTTAACTATAAAATATTTATTCATTCCACATCACACGATAAAATCTCACAACACATCTATCAAACAAACAAGTCATCCATGGTCTGTGGACGACGGGTGTCGGGTGCTGCTAAGCACCGTCTTCATCCTAGTATATATTTCAAACTAGAAATTAAAATAAAAGTGAGGAGTTCTCACAGAGGGTTCCACTCCGGCGTTTTATTTCTGAAATTCAGAACAGTCTGGATCTACCCGTGCTTCCAACGCAGTCTTCTCCATGCTGTTCATATTAAAATCACATTTTTAATATGATGTTCTATACATTAAAAATCATATTTTGAATCTTTCTATAATATAAAAATCATATTTTTAATCTTTTTATAATATAAAAATCATATTTTTAATCTTTCTATAATATAAAAATCATATTTTTACGTCGCCACTTCGTTATAAAAATTATATTTTTATTTTAAATCCATGTGTAAAAATCACTTCTTATATAAAGATTTCATTTTCATTATTAAAACGAATAAATATAAAAGTAAAAACTCACTTTATTTGGTAAAAATCGAATCTGCAATGGAGGTGGAGGCTGGTGCACCTCATGTTGACCCTCACATTGACTTTTCCCTTGAGGTGGCTCGTGTGTTGGTGCGAAGGAGGGAGCGGAGGTTGTTTTCTTGATTTGGGGGTCAATGGTTGGAGTGGGTGGCGGGTGGCGGCGCTGGGATGAGAGGAGAAGGCAGGGGGTCGGCGTGGTGAGGGGAGGTGGCGACAGGTGCGCGGTGGCGGGCTTGGAGGCCGGAGGCGTTGGTTTGGTCGTTTTACTGATGAGAGAGGGAAAGAGAGGATGTGGGAAGCGGAGGAAGAAGGAGGGGGGAGTCGGAGGGGCGGGCGCCATCGATTGGGGAGGAGCCACGGTGGGGAGGCGCCTCGCGCCGGCGGCGGCCTGGAGGCTAGGGCTTCGTGCCCTTCTTTTTTTTCTAAAATCAACTTCATTGGGGAGAGAGAAAATAGAGAGGGAGGGGGTGTTTGTAAAAGGTTTTATATATTTAATTAATTTATTTTCCACGAAAAGTTGCTTTTTCAATTCATCTCCAATTCGAACCCAACGACTGTCGTCCCTAACTAATTACCCCCTTTTCGAACATAATAGGATATGTTTCGTTAGCCAATTTTATCATTTCGATCAGTTTTGATTTAAATTAAAATATAATTCAATATATATTGAATTTGATCACACATTTCAATTTACCGGGGCCACATACTAACTCTAAAAATTCTAGGAAAATTATTTCTAGCTTTGTATTGACGATACGGTCCTAACAAAACTAATTTCGTCAAATTCTGAGACCGCTTGAAAAATGGCCATTTTCTGGTCGATCGGAATTGACTGAAACTGTCAAAAAATGTTTTCCTTCGCCACGCCCACATATTGATTCAAAAAATTACGAATTTTGGAATCTAGCAATGGTTCAACATCCCAGATCCAACAAAATTGGTTTCGTCGAAAACAGAGGTCGTTTGCAAAATTTGCATTTTTAAGGGCCAAAATTCCATAGCGACTATTCTGAATTTTCAACTAGACATAACTTTTTATTCCTGCTATGAATTTTTGATTTTTCGAATTCGTTGGAAATATATTTTTCAAATAGATTCTAATATTTTTGGTTTTGCTAAAATCCGGTTTGTTTTGAATCCTGTACATTCATTTGAACTTTGAAATCGAAATTTCAAACTACCACGCCATTTTCAATTCCTTTTATAATTAAAAATAAATAATTATATTCTAACGACGATTCAAATAAATATATTCGTTCTATTTCTATTCAAAATAAATTTCTCATCGTTATTATTTAAAATACATCATTTTAAATATTCAAAATTCACTAAAATCGCCAAAATAAAATTTTTAAATTGGCTCAGATTTCCGGGTTATTACATTTCCACTGTAGTTAATATTGTAAATCTTATATATTGTATTATTTGATTCCACTGTGAGACATTGTCTTATTGTGTGTTTAGGATTTTGTAACTTATTCTTATTAAACCCCGTAGCAATAACAATCTGTTGTTTCAAATGATTGAGTTGGTTTTGTTATCGATATAAGTGGTTGAAAAAAGCAGGTTGTTACATTTCAGCCTATAACTCTACAGGTTTAATACGAAAGCTCCAAAGGGAAAAAAATTTGCAAAGATGTTTTCCAGATGTTCTGAAGGGAAAGAGTTAACAAAGTAAGCCGAATAAGGCTTCAATAAGATTGTTCCCCCAAACCCTAACAATTCTGAATCTACAGAAAGGTCTCCTATGATACCTAAAACCAAATAAAACCTTTAATTACCTTCCTGAATTAAGAGAAAGGCCGTTGTAACCCATTCCAAAGCCTCCTTTTTGGGTAGTAGTAATCTACATGGTAATCTACTAAAGGAAATTTAAGAGCTTCAATGCTTTACGAAAAGATTAAACGGTCTAACCGAAAGGCTCACTACGAAACTAAATAAAAGATGATCAGCAGGAATTACATAACAATGGGTAGGGTTTCTTTCAGATGGTCTTTCGAACTTCAAACGGCTTACAACTGATCATTTTATCTTGTTTTCTATTGGAATTCACTTTCAGAGATTAACAGAACCTATCAACCTAAAGTAAATTATGTAATCAGCAGTGTAACCCGAGTTAACCTTTTACAAATAAAGGATTCTACAAGGACTACGCCATTTTGGGGTGTTAATTATATGTTGGCTAACATTTTTAGCATTAGAAGGAGGGATCGAACATCCAATAATATGTTAACCTTCCAATTTTGTGAACTCCTTTCAATGAAAGTTAAAATGGATCATAAAAATAAGAAAATTCAGTGTGATTCACGAAGGGCTTGTTATTTTTTAAGAAAGGCTTCTTATGAACTAAAAGGTGGTAACTATGATTTGGGAAAGAGTTCCCATGAAACGAAAGGGTGTTTCCAAAGGGCCGAACATAAGCCCGAAAAAGAATATCGGAAACCCCCATGGTCTAACGAAGGAAAGGAGGCATAACCTCTCGAGCCATCAACAGAGAAATAATCAGGGTGATAGATCGAACCGATCAAATTAAGGGTCTTCCGATCCATTTTTACTGCAGATAGCCAACGTGGACTTAAGGTTTTATGAGAAACAAATGCTAAGAATGAAAGCTTTAAGTATTATCAATCAGAAGAAGGTCAAAGCCTATGATCCGGACAAATGGACCATAAACCCTTTCCATTTTCGATCAAAACCTCTCTTTGTTTATGAAAGAATTTTGGGAAGGGACAACAATTTGTTTTCATTGATGAGAAATGACATTCAAAGTTATTCCAAAGGAACTAAGTTTAAAGAAGAAATGGTAAAAACTATGATGCTTTCGCACAGAAGTGGGAACCAAACCTCAAGGAATTTAAGTCTACCCATAGCCATCGAGGGATCCTTGAAAGGGATGTAATGCTTGAAGATGGCTTCATATCCAATCACGGAACCGATAAGAGTCTCAAAAGGAAGATAATTATCGATGAATGTGAGGTACCTCTTCCGAAACCAAAAAAATTGAAAGTAGAACTTCTAAAGGAAGCACCAAAGTCAAAAAATATAAAGAAATTCGATTTGACCACTTCTATTGAGAACATGTACTTATTAACAAAAGTAGAATAGGATTATTGGCTGACAAACAAGAAATAAACTAAGTTCAAAAATAAAAAAGGAAAATCGTATTGCCGTTATCGTATGGTCAAATGGTCTAAAGACAACCCACTGCAGAGCACTTGAAAGAATGGTCAATTACTTCATTAGACAAGGAAAACTAGATGAATATGTAAGAATACATTGAATGGATTTAATAAGGTCAAGCTTTGTTTTGAAATAATATCTTCAGCATGAGTTACAGGCAAAATTCAACTTAAAATATGAAATTATACTTTGTTGGGGATGAAATGTGCTTTATTTATAGAAAACCTTAAAAGTCCTTGACATAGACAAGGCGCTTCCCAAAAGAGAGGAGTAAGCCCAGGACATGTGCCAGTACCCTTTAAATTCCTTGGTATACCAAGGTTCTTCCCGAAAGGGAGAGGAGGATAAGCCCATGGTAATGCACTTGGTTCCAAGCCCTAAGTATATCTTAGGTGCCTCTTGGAGGGTAGAGGGTAAGTCACCAATCATGACCATATAGCCAGGTTAATGTGCCATAAGCCCTTGATACATGTAAGTCGCCTTTTGGAGGAGGAACGGGTAAGCCCAGGGACACGCGCCTAGCTTTGAATGAAGCACACTCTGCCTCCATTCTTTTTAGAAAAATGCTTGCCTCTGCTTCAGCTAAGGCCGCCCTGACTTTTTCTCAAAGAACGAGCACGTCTTGACTCTGCTTATGCCTTATCTCGTAGAAGAGAGCGAAAGCTCAAAGACGACACTTAAAACATAGCATGCCTCTGTTCGAAAGAAGAACATGTCTTACCTCTACTTTAAGAAAAAACCTTAAATGGACATAATCCTGAAATGGGCATCAGATTTGATGAAGCCCAATGTGGTTTTGGCATCCTATTAGTTCCAGAAGAGGATTTTTGGTTTTCTATTATCTTAATACCTGAATATGGGTTTCAGGTCCCTTATGAGTCGAAGGAGAATTCGTTTATGTTAATTATTTCCAAAAGAATATTTTTGGATTTCTATTACTCTAATACTCGAATCTGGGTTTCAGATCTTATATGAGATAAAGGAGACTTTGTTTCTATTAATTGTTTCAGAAGAAGGTTTCTGCATTTATGCTATTCTAATACCCGAATTTGGGTTTTAGGTCTTCTATGAGATGAAAGAGGCTTCATTTATGTTATATATTTCTAGAAGCGGATTTCCCTTTTTTTAGTACTCGAATCTGGGTTTTGGGAGTTCTATAAGACGAAGGAGGCTTCATTTATGTTAATTATTTCCAAAAGAAGGTTTCCGGATTTCTATTTTTATAATACTAGAATCTAGGTTTCGGGTCTTCTATGAGGAGGATTCATTTATGTAAAGTTTCTTTAGAAGAAGGTTTTTGGATTTCCATCATTCCATACTTGAGTCTATGTTTCGGGTTTTCTAATACCAAGTAGTGGTTTCAGTCTTTAATTACCTTAGAAAGGGATTCCTGGACTCCTATTTCCTCAATACCCAAATTTGGAGTTTTGGGCCTCCTAATATCGGAAGTGACTTATCTATCAAAATCCAATTCCAAAATACTTTAGAATCAAAGATGGTTATGAACCTGCTATAATTTTAAAGAGAAGATTCACAATTGCACATTATTGTTATTCACGTATGGGTTTCGAATATCTCAATAATAGAAGAATACATATCTTTTAGTATCTTCAAACTATGATGTTCTGGAGAGTAGGGAAATAAAAGTATATAAACAATTCAGATTCATATTATAGAAAGTACCAAACAAGTCAAAAACTATGTATCTTTTCAAGGAAAAAAAAAGGCAAAATAGTTGTTACCTACCTCACCACCACTACAAGAAAAACAGCAAATAGCTGCACATTTTAACAGCGGAAAATTCAGTCGCAAATTAATGACGGATTTTCGCGGAATTTGTAAGGGATTTTGATTAGGATTTTTTATTTCAACTTATTTTAAAATAATACCATCGAGTTCTGATTTCCGTCGCTAAACTATGGCAAAATGCAGCAGTTTAACGTCGTCATTTTTTCGTTGTTGAATTTTGTTGCAATTTAAGGCAGTTTACTGTCATTTATTTTATGAAGTTATTTTGCAGCAGATTTTCAAGGATTCGCAAGGGACTAGTATGCTTATTCGTCATAAAATGTTTTATTGCTATGTTTTTACTAAGTAATTGATAATTAAAAATAAATTTTAAATTCTTGATGTTAATAATAATATACTAATAACAAAAAATAAATAATAATTATTAATAGTAATAAAATTCAATAGTTGGCATTGATTAATTATTAATTGCTAAATAATTAAGAGGTCATAATAATTAATAATATAGATAAGTAATCTTTAATAATCAATGATTAATAAGTAATTTCTAATAATTAAGAAGTAAAATTTATTAACTAGTAACTAAAGTTTAATAATTACAATTGATATGTTTAACACATATTAATTCAAAAATTAGAACTTTCGTATTTTCTAAATGCATAAAAAGTTTAAATATAAACTTATGAAGTTTTCATAATTTTGAAATAAATATAAAATTTTGTAAAAACTTCATAATTTAAAAATAAGAAATGTGATATTTTAAAGAATCCTAAAATTCAAAGAATATAAACATTACCATACAACTTATTATTTCTATGCCCATTTATTGGCTATCACATGTAACTTTCGTCTCTCACGAATATTACGTGTTGGTTATGTTTTCAATTGTGTTGAATTAGTTAATAATTACACATTGAACATTGTGTATTTTTTAAAAGCTGATTTTTCTTGAACATAGTTATTAATTAATATCAGTTATTAATAATTATTTATTGATAATCTATAATTAGACGAAATTTTAATCTGAAATACGAAATAATTATTGTTCAATAATCAATATAATAATGAATAAACAATGATTATTATTTAATAAACAACATAATAATGAATAAGTAATAAACAATGAATATTACTAAACTATGAATGAAAATTAACTTTTAATAATTAATATTAACAGTTAAAAATAAAAATAAGTAACTAAACATTAATAATAAAGATTAAATAATTAATATTAAATATATATCAATTAACAATTATATTTACTTTTGATATTCAATAATTACATAATAATTAATTCCAATTAAGAGAAAATAAGTAATAATTAATAATTAATAAATAGAAGTAGTATCAAACGTTTAGTAATTAATAATTAATATTAAAAAATTAGTAATAATAATTAAGACTAATAAGCAATAATTATTACTAAATACTTGAAATTGTGATTGTGACATGAATTAGTTACTATTAATAATGATTCTTTAGTAACTAATATAATAGTAATTAAAAAATAAAGATAAATAATTAATAATAATAATAATTAATAAATAGTTTATAATTAATAAATAAGAACTAAATAATTAGTAAATAAGAACTAATAGATGACAATTTTTCAACATTCAAACAATGCTCATTGTAATAGATGTCAATTTTATAACAGTCATAAAACGGCCGTTGTAAAGGGTCCCAAGTTTACAACTGTTATAATATCTATTGCAATAGGTGCCAATTTTACAACAATAATGGTAAAAAATTACCGTACCAAATAATATATTAAATTTCGTGTTTGGCCTCGTTTTTATTTTAAAAAGTAAACATAATTAAACAAAATCATGTCCAAACCATAAGTGTTTACTGTTTTCCAGTCCAAAATTTACCAATCCCACCTGTTATTTTAAGTTCTCGCTTCAGTGAAACATTGAGTCCTTCTTTACAGGACCCAAAATTACCCTTGACCTGATCTACAACACTCCTTTCCCAAACCTAACAATCAATCTGACTCGAAACACAAACTCTAAAAGTAACTCAACTCCAAAACATAGCTTAACCTCACCACCGCTACAAAGCTTCTGTCTGCCAGAGATTTCATCGGAGCCAATCGTTTACCCAAACTACTCCTCGATTACTCTATTGTTTCCTCCAATCAGATCCTTTCGATCACCGACCAGATCCTTGCAATCGCTGATGTCCTCATCGCCAACCAGAATCGCTACACCTCCTCCAGAAGCATTCCTGACTACTACGTTGCCTCATATGACATTTGGGTAGTGTTGACTATCAAGGTTATCGTCATTCTCACTTTTACATTGAAGCTTCCATCGTCTTCTCAACAATTAAAACGTCATTTTATTGCCAATGAAGACGACGTCCACGAGCTACACAAAAATGTTGAGGAGATGCACATCGAGCTTGAGAATGAGAGAGCAGAATGAGAAAGACTCTCAAAACAACAGAAGGCGGATAAGGAGAACTCTGAAGCATAACTGGAAAAGGCGATGATAATACATAAGGATCAAGATAGAGTTTCACGTTCGCTTTCCCTTCAATTTCTCATTCGCTTTCGCCATCGTCATCTGCGTAGCTTGATCGGTATGTCAGGACTTTTTTTGTAGTGATGTGGTTGTAGTACAATTATGGATGACATGTTTGTTATTTTGGTAGTTATGTGGTTTTAGTATTGTTGTGGATGGTATTTGTCTGTATGTTGTTTAACGTTCATACCAGCTGAATAATTTGTTGTTCATAATTCAGCTTGGTGCACAAAATGAAGGATTGTGGATGATTTTTTTATGTGATATATTAATATTATCCTTGTTGTGTTGTTCTTTATGATATAGTGTTATTTGTACGTGTATGAAAAATTTATATTGTTTTTTGGCTAGCATTTTATATCAGTATTTATAATTGAATAATATTAGTTCGTAAAGCTGAAAGGAGAGGATGGTAAAAACATTTGTTGCCATATCAGAAAGGGAATGGCGACAGATTAGTAGCAAAAAAGGAAAGCTAAATAAAAACGTTGACAATGTTCCATCGCTAATCCTTTGCTGAATTGTAAGGGTTTTCTGACAAAATACCTGAAATAGTTTTTTGGCCAAAACCTTTTGTCTATATTCCCTTGGCAATTACTAATGGTTTACCAATGCCTTTTATAAATAATAATTTATTATAAATTACTTATCCATCAGTAAATAAATTAAAATTAATAAACAAAATTATATTTTTATTATATAAATAGTATAATGACGGAAAATGTCAGAAAACTCGCGCTAAATTCCATCACCAAAATTTGACATAATTACCGTTATGGTTTTTACCGATAACAGAGTTATACAGGAAATCCGTCGCTGAAACCAATATAGCGACAGATTGAAAATGGATGTTGTCGCTGCAAAATCATCCTTTTCTTGTAATGTGCGTTCCAATTCGAAAAAACCGCCGAAACCACCCCATTTCTAAACCGCAACCCCCTACCCACAACCGATGCCTCCTCCACAACTAAGATCATACGCTGAGGCGGTCAAACAATCAATACCAACCACCACCCTGTTGAACCGTAAAGTCTCATATGTTAAGCCGTCAGATTCCCATGTGGTATTGCTAGAATAAACTTTCATGAAATCAAAAGATACATATACAAATACAATTGTTCTGCAACAAATAAGGTTTCGCCTGTCAATTCACAAACTGAGATATTACATTTTAAAGGTGTGGAAACCGAAAGGAGAGTAATTCATGCATATAGGGAAAGATTTCCAGATATCTATTCAGTTTGTTTTCTAAATATGGATATGGAAATGTTGACATCTGAAGCACTATCCATGATTTCGAGTTATGTAGGTGAACCAATTCAGATTGATGAAAAGACCATAAGCAAACAATTTACCAAATATTCAAGAATTAAATTATTCATCAGTACAGATACTAAACTCATTCAAAAACACCAGTATTGCTACATACAGGTGTTACAAAGGACACTGATGTTCAATATGAATTCATATTGCCTAAGTGCGAAAGTTGCAAGGTGTTTGGACATAGGGACTCTATGCAAGAAAAAGTTTCAAAACCACAATGGATACCCAAGAGGAATATTGATATACCTTCTACTTCTACAACAACCCTAAGTGAACCTGTAAATGAATCAGTTCCCACCGCGGTTCCCCATGCAAATGAAGAAAATAATGAAAAACTTCCAGATCATCTTGATTTGTTAAACCAAGGAATACCTTCACATATTACCAGATGATCTTGACCATATAGCTGAAAACATTGAAGAAACACCACTTGAAGAGGATATGATAGACATGTCAAGTTATATGAGCAAAAACTATTTGCAATAAACAAAGGGGGGGGGGGGGAACTGACCACCTAAGCTCCTTCTGAAAAATCATTGAGGAGCAATTCCTCCATTAGATGACATTTTTAACATGGAATGTTAAGGGTATGAATACAACACGGAGGACTACCGATGTATTCACACTCCTAATGAAATTCAAACCAACTTTTGTTGGTTTAGTTGAAAACAAACTAAATTCTAGAAAATTAAGTTTGTTTACAAAGAAACTTCCTACGCATTGGAAATATTTGACTAATAATTCTACTGAGATTCCAGGTAGGATATTAGTTATTTGGGATTCCACCATTTGGACAGTTAATGTTATTTCTTCTTCTGCTCAATGTATAACTATGTCAGTTATAAATACCGAAGGCTTAAATTTATTTGTCACTGTAATACATGCCAGCAATTCTTCGTATGACAGGCAACGACTTTGGGATCATTTACAGCAAGAGGCGACATGTTGCATCCTTGAATTCGTATGGGAGATTACAACAATGCATCATCATTTTTAGATAAAAAAGGGACTCTCTATTCCATTTCAACATTTGAGAGTGCTTACCAACTTCTTGAACCAAACTGGACTAATCGAGATCAAGCCAATTGGTTTCGACTTCACTTGGAGAAGGAAAGGTATTGCAACGAATATAGATAAAATTTTGGTGAATAGTGCATGCTTACATAAATATTTTAACATGCAAGCCTTGGCACTCTCATAATTATCAAGTGAACATACCCCACTACACCTGAATTTAATACCCATTACCACACCAAAAGGGTTTCCTTTTAGATATAAAAATGATTGGCATTTGTAATAAGTTACTCTGACTGTGTTCTAATAGGATTACTTGCAAAGACTTGGGGTTTTTCAAGCTACAACTTCCAGGAAAAACTAGCATTTTGTAAGTAAGAATTAAAAATTTGGAACAAACTCAGGCTAAAGGAAGATGATCTTTTAAAGAAGGAAGAAAAATTAGTTGAGGATTTAGAAATTGCAGTGGACTATGAACCAAATTTTTTGCAAACATATGAATGTTACATGCAGGAAAAACACAACCTTCATACCTAGAAAAAAAATTGGAGTTTGAGACAAAGATCAAAGATTGCTTGGTTACAACAGGGTGATTTTAACTCACAATTTTTCTAGCGCTGATAAAAGAGAATGGAGTTTTTTTGTTCAAACCTGATAATATAGAACATGAATCATTCCCATAATTCACTGGCTTGTTCAATGGACCGAATGCTGATGAATTTCCATGCTTTCAACCAGTTTACACAGTTAACATTCAAGGGCAATGACTTCTTCTACACGATATAACTTTGTACAAAGTAAAAATGGTTGTCTATTATGTACACGATGACTCTAGCCTAGGTCATGATGGAATTAATGCAAAGTTTATGAAAATTCACTAGGATTGTTGGGAATTTACGATCTAATTGATAACCAATTGAAATCATTTTAACATTTAAAACATGGATATATTGCAAAACAGTAAATCAAAACTAAAATTATCAGTTTAGCTGCTATGCAAGACATACTCATTTCAGAAAATTTGCCGAAAGGAGTTAATCATACATTCATCACCTTGATGCCAAAATCGGATAGGCCTTCTAGTATTGCACAAGATAGACCTATGTCTTGCTGCAATATGGAATAAAGGAAAGAAAGAATAGTGGGAATGCAACGATCACATTCCTATTATAACATAGCAACGGTCACATGCCTATTATAACAATGCAACGGTCACATGCCTATTATTCAAGCCTATTTACATTTGTTTCTTGTATTATAAATAGAGGACTCCTATATACAATTTGTATCATCTACAATATAATTCATCAATAATAAAACTTCTCTTCAATCTTGTTTCTTCTATTTTTTTCTTTCTAATATGGTATCAGAGCTTCGTTAAGGCTTAACAGCCACTGATCCATATTTTCTTCAACTCGAAAGAGTTTTGAATAATCTTTCTCCTCGGTTAATTTTCATCGTTTGTTCATAATGGCTAATGATACTGTTGCATCAGCTTCTGACAATGCTACTGGAAGGATTGAAAGCCTCGTTGTTGTTGACAACTCACCAAAACTGTAAATAATCCTAATCACAACTAATTACAGTACAATTGGATGAAAACAATTACTTACTTCGGAAACTTCAGATCGAGACAACAATCCAAGGTTATGGCCTTGAAGGTTCCATCATGGGGACTTTATCAATTCCACCAAAGTTCATTACTGATTAAGAGAATAAAATAGTGAGTAACGAAGAATACATGAAATACCACAGGCAAGATCGTTTAATCAGTTCATGGCTACTATCTTCTATCAGTCAAAGCTTATTACCACAAGTGATTGGTTGCAAAAGTGCTAACGAGATATGGACAACAATAGAAAAAGACTTCAACAATCAGTCTACAGCCAAAGTTATGTTCTATAAAAGGAAATTACAAAAAATAAGGAAATGTAATATTACCATGAGAGAATACTTGTGCAAAATTAAATCTGTTTGTGACATGTTAGAGGCAGCTGGCCATAAAGTGCAAGATTCAGAACAAATTCTAACAATTCTTAATGATTTGAGTGACGAGTATGGGGCCGTCAAAGCCATTATTTCTTCACAAAAGGAATTTTCTTCCTTAGATGAAGTTCATTCAATTCTGTTAGCACATGAAGCCAGACTTGAAAGCAAGAAATCTCAAGAAAGTGACCACTATCCACTATGTTGTCAACAAAAACAATGATAACAGCAAAACACAGGCAAGTAATAATTATAGAACTGAACAAACCTTTCAAAGAGGCAACATCATCACCAGAGGTAGAGGTAACAGAGGAAGAGAATGCTATAGCAGCAACAACAATCGACCAAAGTGCCAAATTTGTGAGAAAATTGGCCACACTGCCATCAAGTTCTATTTTCGATACAATTCAAACTATGCAGCAAACCAAGGCAACAACAGCAGCCAAAGATACTCCAACTATACTGTTGATGTTGCATAAACACAAGGTGGACCATCTAATCATGCTGGTCATATTCAAGATGAATCATGGTACTCAGATTTTGGAGCTAGCAATCATATTACCAACAATCTAAACAACCTGAACCTCGGGAACATAAAATACAAAGGTAATCAAACTATAAGTATGGGCAATGGTAAGAGTGTTAAGATTTCACATATTGGTACCAGTAGTATAAGTGGTAATTGGAAATTATTTTTACATAACTTTTAAAGAGTCCCCACAATTAAGAAAAACATAATTAGTGTGTCTCAATTTGCTAGGGATAACAACGTATATTTTGAATTCTTCCCTAAACAATGTGTAGTTAGAGACATACTAACTAGAGAAATTATTCTACAGGGTAATGTTGTAAAGAGACATTATGAATTCAATTTCAGCAATCGCAATATTGCTATTAATGATAACCCACGTTGTAATCTAACTGATATAACTGATGAAGTTCAAACAAGAAGTACTTTTGACTTATGGCATTATAAGTTAGGGAATCCTAGTGCTAGCATTGTAACAAAAATTCTTAATGATAATAAAATAAATTTTATTTCTGCAAAATTACCTTATTTATGTACTTGTTGCCAGATGGGAAAAATCCACAAATTACCATTCTCTGATTCATTAACTATGTATTCCAAACCTAGTCAATTAATTACCACTGATATTTGGGTCCACCTCCTATATTTTCTGATTATTGGTATAAATACTACATATCATTTGTTGATGCTTATACTAGATATACTTGGATATATTTCCTAAAAGATAAATATGATACTAAAAGTCATGTCATCGGTTTTATCAATATGTTTGGAAACCAAATAAACTGTCAGATCAAAATCATGCAATCTGATGGAGGATTAGATTACAAACTCCTGGCATATTATTTTAAAAGTAAAGGTATTTTACATAGAGTAACATGTCCCTATACTTCTAAACAGAATGGTATAGTTGAGAGGAAGCATAGACACATAGTTGAATCAGGTCTAACTTTGTGAGCTCAAGCATCTTTGCCACTCAAATTTTGGCTTGATGCTTTCAATACGTCTGTGTATCTAATAAGTAGAATGCCTACTAAAGTACTGAAAGACATAACACCTCTAGAAAAGCTATTCAATGTGAAACCTGATTACAATAGTTTAAAAGCATTTGGTTGTCTATGTTTCCCTTACCTAAGACCTTATAATAATCATAAACTTGACTATAGATCTAAACCTTGCGCATTTATAGGCCATTGCAATAATCAAAAAGGGTTTAGATGTATAGACAAGTCTGGTAGAATTTTTACAAGAAGACATGTTATTTTCAAAGAAAATATTTTTCCTTGTAGCAGATTAGATATACAAACCACGACCAAAATATATAATCCAACGGTTAGTATACTTGATCTGCATAGTATTGCTGACACATGGCATCAAGAGAATGGTGACAAGGATGCTAGTAGTAACTCTGAAGGCCATCACGGTGATAGTGAAACTAGTGATGATCAGCCAGAGCAAACTAGCCACGCTATTCAATCACCTGCACAATCAAGTTGCAGGCAATTAGAAGCAATTAGAGAAGAAACTAGCAATGTGAGCAATCAAAATACTTGCAGCAGACAAAATGACTCACCAACTCAGTCACCACACCATCATACTAGACATCCAATGATAACTAGATCAAAAAGGTGAGTATTCAAACCAAAGACTTATACTGCAGTAATTACCGTAGAAGAGCAAAATAGTTATCAACAAGCAGTGAAACATAAAGAATGGAGGAAGGCAATGGATGAAGAATATCAAGCACTGATGAACAACTGTACATGGGAAATAGTAAATCCACCAGGCAACAAGAATATAATTGGGTGCAAGTAGGCATATAGACTGAAAAAGATTCCAGATGGGTCTATCAACAAATATTGCAACGACCCGTATTTTTCTGGCTAGTTATTTGAATTAGTTTAATTATTTAAAATATTGTTTGAATTTAAAATATTGAATTTAACCATATTATTTGAATAAGTTATTATATATATAAATTATATAACAATATTTTATTTTCAAAATATTTGGAAAATGTTGAATTTACAATATAGTGTGAATGGGCAATTTAAATGGTGAAATATTTGTTTATTTTGAAATTATAATAACGAATTCGTTTATTTAACGGCGTAATAACGTTTAATTTATAATTTAATTATAAATCGAGCTGCGGTGACGCGGTAGTTCGCAATATTGGATTTTGAACTTTAAATGGCTGTACAAGATTCAATATAAGTCGGATTTTCTCCAAACAAGAAACGTTGGAATCTATTTGATGATATTTTTCTAATGGAAGAGAAAATTCGAGTTTTCATAGCATAGATTTTGTTTTATGTCCAAATAAATTTTGAAATAGTCGTTATGGAATTCCTTTATAAATTATATCAATTTATTATATAGAATAAGGGGTTTTTAAATATTTTTAATATCGAATTGGCTTCGATTTCAACCCGGAATATTTTACTTTAAATCTATATGAAATTCTGGTCAAGTATGGCCAATTGTAATAATTTGTTTTTATTATATTGAAGTATTTTCAAATTAATTTTTTTAATTTAAATTGGGCCTTTTAAAAGGAACTTTATTCAAACGACCTTCGTTTTCGATGAAACAAATTTTGTTGAGACCATAATGGCTAATTATTGCTAGGTTTCAAGTTGCGCGTCAATCGGTGTTATTCTATGAGCATGGAAACATTAAATACAAATAAAATGACCATTTGGACGTGAACGAGCGCCATTTGAGCAAACGGACTCGGAATTCGACGAAACAAGTTTTATTAGGACAGTAACGTCAAATTATACTATGCTGTCCATTTCCGCCTCGAACGGAGTTTGTATGTGATAGACATGAAATAAAAATCGTCGATCGTTGTCGGTTGTCACATCACGCTAAAATAATAATTTTTACACTTATATATACACCCAAACCTCAGCCAACCCATTCACAACATTTCCACCATTCATGAAAATTGCAGAAAAGCCCCTGTTCTCTAAATATTTTATTTATCCAAATCCGTCAAGAATTAGCATAGGGGATCTAAACGAAAGTTGTAGATCCACTCGATACCTACCTGTTGTAAAAATTTGAGGTGGAACGGTCACCTAAGGTGGCCGGAATCGACCAAAAACCAGAGAAAATCAGTTTCATTTTTCACTTGATTGCGGAAGATGTGGTTGATTTCAGAAGCTCTACCTGTGGGAGATGGAAGAGGAGAGTTTCAGCTTCGATTTGGCATAGGTCTCGGGTCTTACGTTGGTCGATGGAAGCCGTGACGATGCGTTGATCGGAGATGTGTATTTTGGGGGGGGGGGGGGGATTTTGAAAACACAAATCGGATTTCACCATTTTCCGACAGTTGGGGTCGAAGTGAGGCCGGGGTATGTGAAGGGCGGAGAAGCGCAATGGCGAGGCCGAGGGATCGGCGGAGGTGCGGTGGTCTGATTTGGAGTGTGGCGGTGTAATTTGGACCATGAACGGTTCTCGTTCGAAGGAAGATTCCGGCGTCTGAACGGCGACTGGAGGGGTGGTACTTTGGGCGTGGTGGCTGCTCTGTGGGGTGAGGCGATTGGCATGGCGGACGTTGGCTCCGGTGGCCTAGAGTGAGGGCTGTGATGAGAATTTGGGGGAGTGTGATTTTGATAAGGCTGATCGTGATGAACGAAAGAGGTACAATCGGGGAGAGAAACTCCAAGATGGGAAAACGCGTGAGGATTATGGGGCCTGCTGACGTGGACCATAAACGATTATGATTGGTTAATGATGATTAAAAGGTAATTAACGAATTAAAATAAGTGATTAATTATTTAGTTTTATATTTAAATAGTCGTATATATATTAAAACTTATAACTAGTGTAACTTTTACATACCTTAACGAAATCTGACGAAACAAGATCCGTTGGGATCGTAGAGACGAGCTCTAGACAATGGCGTTGACCAGGAGTCAATTGGACATAGTTGGATTTTCAGTTAATTTTCTACGTGTGTTTAAAATTAAATGGTACAAACAATGCTACAACTGTCCACTGAAATAACTGGTGAGTTAATTCTCATACTTTTCTGGACTGCTATGATATGATAAATACATACAAAAATAGAAAGTGGTTGATTGGATGTGTTGGTTGCTATTGGTTGATTTAATGATTGTTATTAACTATATTATCGTCATTTATTTATTTATTTAAAATTATTTACTTTTGCTATAATAACCCGTGCTGCAAAGAAGAAAAGGTTGGAGGAATCCGACCGGATTCCTCAAAATATTTTGTATATTGTTTATCTTTATGTGTTTATCCATGAACTGATTGGACCCCAAATTGACATTAAACCCTGTTCAAATAGTGATAGTTGAATGGATGTTAACCGATGTTGTGTTTTTAAATCAATTAACAGTCTAATTAAGTAGTTGACAGTAAAGGTCCAAAATTTACCGTTTAAAGGTGTTGTTCTACTGTCAGGCGGATTTATGTAGTTTAAAGTTATAAAATTTATTTTATAACTTAATTAAAGTTATTGAATTTTTTTCATTTAAATAAAAAGAAGTTTATAAATATATTTATACTTTTCGAATCATGGTTTGATAGAAATTATAAAACATTTTATAATAAGAATTTTAATGCCATTAACGAGATTTGTGAACAACACTCAGAAACTAATCTACGGGTTAGTGGAATTGGATAATTGTTTTACAAAACAATTATCTAATGTTTAAATTAATTAAGTTAGTTAATTAATTTAAAAGGGAAATGGAAATGGGAAATCTGTTAAAAGTAACTGATGTGTACGGTTGGTGAAAGTCAACTGTTTTAATTTAAAATTGACAATTAGATCAATTTGATCTAAATTAATCAAATCAATAAATTTATTGAATATTCGTTAAAATTTACCAAACGGTGCTGAATGTTAGTTAATCTTCGATTAGCTATATTTTATAGTAATAATCAAATTGTTTAATGTTAAATAAAATTATTTATGGTTTAATGAGTTCTTAAAAGTGATAACTATTCTACTTCTTTGTTAGTATCAAGGTTAACTATTTTTATATATTTAATATTAAATTTAATTATTATTTTAATTAATAATAATTAAAGCGAATACTTTTAAATAGAATTCAATTAAAAGTGATCAGGTGGCAATAAGATTTGATTAAGGCCTAATATGAGTTTTATAAAAGGATTTTAGAATTTACAAACATAGGTTTATAAAAGTCTCTCGAGCTAAATAATACCAAAAACAAGCTTTTTACATAACTAAAGCGATGATTTTTAATTGGAATCAGATTGAGAAGTGATAAAGTTACGATAGGGTTGATCCAAAGCTAATAGGAGTTTTATACAAGGATTAAAATCCGAGTTTACATACAGTTTGTAAAAGTGATTTTTAAACTAAGTGTGGGCATGGCGACGATGTTATTAAGTAGAAATGGTGGTGATTATAATGGATGGTTAAATGGATTAATCCAAAAGAATATGGGTTAGTTTAATAGCATAAGTGAGAGATTATAAGGAATTACAAATACATGTGATATGGTTTTTAAAAATCATATTGTGATTGAAGGGTAAATAAGATTTGGGGAGTTTACCCGATAAAGTAAAAAAAGAATTAACTTGTAAAGTGGATTCTCAAGTAAAAGAAAATGGTTTTTAAAACCATAATCAATGGAAATGGAATAACAGGTGTTTAAGTGGTAAACTTCTATTATCTTAAGATAAGAGCGTCGTCGATCAAGGTCTGAGAGGTAATTAGAATACCCCAACTTGAACGGCTTCACTATTATCGAGAGATAGTATTAGTTGTAATGGATAGGAAAGCGATATCGAGTTAATTATAATTTAAAATATAATTATCATGGATTTAAATAACCCTTTGAAATAGAATAACTATGTTAGTTTAATTAAGAAAAAAGATATCTATTTTTAATTGATGTTAACTAAAGCGAGTGTTTGATAATTGGAATTTCTTTTATTTGAAACAAAATAAAGGATATGGAAAGGATTCGAAGTTAAATTCAAATTATATAAACAAAGTTGTAAACAAGGGTTTTAACCAAGATAATGATTTTAAAGATAGAGTTCACCTGAGATTTGGATTAAGTGAAATTGTTTTTAATTGAAATAGGGAAATTTGGTAATTAAACCATACCGTTGTCTAAAGAGAAAGATAACGGTATTTCAATGATTAAGGAAATGGAAGGAGGAATAAAACCAAGGTTATATTTTCAATTATAAGAAGTACGAGAGGGTTTTGAGAATGTAAACGATGTATCAAGTAAAAGGGTAATCCAAGATGAAAGGGTATTGTCCCCTGACAAAGTAAATAACAAGTGATGTTTAGTGGATTTGTTATTGCAAGGAGATATGGATTATTACTTTCAAAGTAATGAACCGACAGAGTTGTGTCGATATAGAATTTAGGAAATCGATAATAAAAATCAGTGGAATAGTTTCAAGTGAAATATGTTAACATAAAATACCTGAGCCGCCAACGTACTGAACAACATTGTTATGATTTGATAGTTAAATAACCGACTATCAAATGAATTATTCTTGAACCTTTTTGACGCGTTGTTTCGAAGAGACCGGGATGGGAACTAGACCCAAAACCACTTCGAACCAACTGTGCGATCGCGACTAACTTGAAGGAGATAGAGACGGAGAAAATTGAAGACCGTAGATATTTATGAAACGAAAGAATTAATTATAATCTCTGACTTGCAATAAGAGATATATTGTGATTCCATCGTGGTTAAAATCTGCGGATTTGCAAGGCCTACTCGCTACTGATCTATAGGGTGATTCCTAGGATGCAGTGGGAGGGTGCCTTCGGTTCATCCTGTTCCTGGATGACTTGTATGGACGAATGTCTGACAGAGTATTTCAAAAGGGATCGTGTACGTTGATTTCTTCAAACGTACCAAGTTGGTGGCATAAAAGGGAAATTTCTTTAGCCTAATAACTAGAGTGTTTTTGTGGAGATTAATTAGTGATTTCTGGAGCATCTGACAATGTGGCATTCAAAGTGGATGGAGATATACTATTCTGAAGGATCAGCGTAGCCTCTAGCCTCATCAACCGGGAAATGGCACAAAGTAGGGTAGGCAGCATGGCTATGTGGGTCGCACCCATTAAAAGGGTATATCATTACCTGATCTGGAGAAATCAAATGCCTTCGGTAGTCCCTATTTATTTTTATATGTTATGCCATCGGTTCGGTTGGCTGGCCCCCAACCGTGGAATGATATATTTGGTACTCTCAAGAGAAATGAGGGACCGGTCATGTGTGAGCCGGGTTGCAAGTCGTTCTTGGCGAACCCCAATGTATTCATCTCCGGAGGTACATTGTCGGAAGGTGGTCCCATACCTTGCCATAGTTGGAATCCATTCTCCAATACGACCCCATGATTTTGATTGTATACTATTTATGTAGAGCATGAGATGCAAGCGTTCTGCTAGATTAATATTTATTTGTGGTTTGATAGACATTATTATAATATCAGAAAAGATATTGATTTCAAAACTGTTTTGGGTTATAGTAAGCTAAAAACCGTCCGTGTTTATGTGTGGGATGGTCTTACTATTATTCTCTTATTTCAAAAAAGATTTTTCAAAGTTAAACAAATTGTTTGTGCTGTGAATTTATCACTGAAAGTATTCCAGACTGACTTGGGTGAATTTTGCTTTGCTTCAAATGTGCTCGGGTCAGACCAAGTATATTTACAGGTTAGGTTTCACTGGAGTTCAGTAGCTAGAAGCCGGAGGCTTCACCGTTAATTATAAAGTGTATTTCCACTGTGACAGATATATGTTGTACTCTGATGATTGGTATGTATATACCGTTCTTTTAAAGAGATTTGATGTATTATATTTTATTCGTTCCGCTATAAGATTTTGATGTGTTCTTCTTTATCTTCTATTCTAATATTTCTTTCTTTCTTTCCTCATCCTCTAATTTCTTTCTAAAAACAATCCAGTGTTTTCGATGCTTGAATAGTTGACATGGTGATTTTATGTCGATTTTCAGGGTCGATAATCCTTGAGTCGTTACAGTGGTATCAGAGCTATTGGTTTAGTGATAACCTTGGCTCTGTGGCGTTACTCAATAGAGATGGGGTTAGTAAGGCCCTATATTGAGTTGAGTATATATATATATATGTATGTATATATATATATATATATATATATATATATATATATATGAGAGCGCGTATTTGTAATTTGATATAAATTATTTTAAAATTATTTTTGCCCAATATATTTTATAAAGCAGTAAAGGTAATAATTTTCATAGATTGTTATAATATGGGGACTTAGATTTATCAGTGTTGACTGGAATGGGTTGATTATGAGGTTGGATTGAACCAACCAGAGAACATTTCATATTTGAAATGTGAAAATATGGGAACATTAACTTAAGTGAGTTAAAAATGAATTTTATAAGTTATGAATTGGATTGGAATGTCGAAATGGAATATAACTTAAGTCAGTAAGATATTTGACTTGAGTTGGTAAAGAAATACTCGCCAATATTATTTTAAATGGAATGTTGGACTGTTTGGATGGATGGTTGCATAAATATAGACTTGAAGTTAAATAAATTTGATTGAAACCCATCTGGTATGAATAGGTCGAGCTTATGAAAATGAAAAATGAATTCAAACGCAATAAATTCAAGTGAAACATATGTAAAAATAAATGGATTGTTAAAATTGATTGAATTTTATGGAAAATTGGATGATATTGATGTTAGAATCTTACTGGCATTATATTGAAAACTAATGAGTTTCATTGGAGTTGAGAACAGGTGCAGAAAAGCTATTTTAATTTTGAAAACCTGTCCAAGGGAATTCTGGAGTAAATTAAATCCAGTTTGAATAGAGCTGCATAAAAAATTAAGCAAGCTTAAATATAATTTATCGCTTATAGCGTAATAGCGCTCGCAAAAAGGTACGCCTACGCGAATATAAATTTTTGGGTTCTATTTGGGTTTGAGTTTGGATTTTGAATTTTTCCGACCGTGTTGGTCGATGTATATATATTTCTTGAACCTGCAATATTGCAGATGTCCCTCCGTACAGGGGAGACTCTGCTAAATTTTTTACAAAATTTAAGGTGTTAGAATTTTTTTGAAGATTTTTGGAAAATTTGGTTATTTGCATTAAATTGGTTTTGAAACCAATTAGATTTATTGTGAAAATAAAACCGAGTTTTAATAAAATATTTTTATAAAGATAATGGGCTGTAGCGTTCTTTCTACCATAGCGATTTCGAGGACGAAATTATTTTAAGGGGGAAGGAATGTAACGACCGTATTTTTCTGGCTAGTTATTTGAATTATTTTAATTATTTAAAATATTTTTTGAATTTAAATTATTGAATTTAACCATATTATTTGAATAAGTTATTATATATATAAATTATATAATAATATTTTATTTTCAAAATATTTGGAAAATGTTGAATTTACAATATAGTGTGAACGGGCAGTTTAAATGGTGAAATATTTGTTTATTTTGAAATTATAATAACGATTTCGTTTATTTAACGGCGTAATAACGTTTAATTTATAATTTAATTATAAATCGAGCTGCAGTGGCGCAGCAGTTCGCAATATTGGATTTGAAATTTAAATGGCTATACAAGATTCGATATAAGTCGGATTTTCTCGAAACAAGAAACGTCGGAATCTATTTGATGATATTTTTCTAATGGAAGAGAAAAATCGAGTTTTCATAGCGTAGATTTTGTTTTATGTCCAAATCAAATTTTGAAATAGTCGCTACGGGATTCCTTTATAAATTATATCGATTTATTATATATAATAAGGTTTTTTTTATAATATTTTTAATATCGAATTGGCTTTGATTTCAACCCAGAATATTTTACTTTGAATCTACATGAAATTCTGGTCAAGTATGGCCAATTGTAATAATTTGTTTTTATTATATTGAAGTATTTTTATATTAATTTATTTTAATTTAAATTGGGCCTTTTAAAAAGAACTTTATTCAAACGACCTTTGTTTTCGACGAAACAAATTTTGTTGAGACCGTAATGGCTAATTATTGCTAGGTTTCAAGTTGCGCGTCAATCGGTGTTATTCTGTGAGCGTGGCAAAATTAAATACAGATAAAATGACCATTTGGACATGAACGAGCGCCATTTGAGCAAATGGACTCGGAATTCGACGAAACAATTTTCATTAGGACAGTAACGTCAAATTATACTATGTCGTCCATTTCCGCCTCGAACGGAGTTTGTATGTGAGCGCAGAAGCGAATAAACAACGTTCAGAAATTACGATAGACATGAAATAAAAATCGTCGGTCGTTGTCGGTTGTCACATCAGGCTAAAATAATAATTTTTACACTTATATATACACCCAAACCTCAGCCAACCCATTCACAACATTTCCACTATTCATGAAAATTGCAGAAAAGCCCCTGTTCTCTAAATATTTTATTTCTCCAAATCCATCAAGAATTAGCATAGGGGATCTGAACGAAAATTGTAGATCCACTCGATACCTTCCTGCTGTAAAAATTTGAGGTAGAACGGTTACCTAAGGTGGCCGGAATCAACCAAAAACCAGAGAAAATCAATTTCGTTTTTCACTTGATTGCGGGAGATGTAGTTGATTTCAGAAGCTCTAATCTGTGGGGGATGGAAGAGGAGAGTTTCAGCTTCAATTTGGCACAGGTCTCGGGTCTTACGATGGTCGGCGGAAGTCGTGACGATGAGTTGATCAGAGATGTGTATTTTGGGGGGGGGGGGATTTGGAAAACACAAATCAGATTTCACCATTTTCCGGCGGTTGGGGACGATGCGAGGCAGGGGTATGTAAAGGGCGGAGAAGCGCAGTGGCGAGGCCGAGGGATCGACGGAGGTACGGTGGTCTGATTGGGAGTGTGGCGGTGTAATTTGGACCATGAATGGTACTCGTTCGAAGGACGATTCCGGCGTCTGAACGGCGACTGGAGGAGTGGTACTTCGGGCGTGGCGGCTACTCTATGGGGTGAGGCGATTGGCATGGCGGACGTTGGCTCCGGTGGCCTAGGGTGAGGGTTGCGATGAGAATTTGGGGGAGTGTGATTTTGATAAGGCTGATCGTGATGAACGAAAGAGGGACAATTGGGGAGAGAAACTCCAAGATGGGAAAACGCGTGAGGATTATGGGGCATGCTGATGTGGACCATAAACAATTATGATTGGTTAATGATGATTAAAAGGTAATTAACGAATTAAACTAAGTGATTAATTATTTAGTTTTATATTTAAATAGTCGTATATATATTAAAACTTATAACTAGTGTAACTTTTACATACCTTAACGAAATCTGACGAAACAGGATCCGTTGGGATCGCAGAGACGAGCTCTAGACAATGGCGCTGACCGGGAGTCGATTGGACGCAGTTGGATTTTCAGTTAATTTTCAATGCACGTTTAAAATTAATTGGTACAAACAACGCCACAACCGTCCACTGAAATAACTGGTGAGTTAATTCTCACACTTTTCTGGACTGTTATGACGTGATAAATCCATACAAAAATAGAAATTGGTTGATTGGCTGCATTGGTTGCTATTGGTTGATTTAATGATTGCTGTTAACTATATTATCATCATCTATTTATTTATTTAAAATTATTTATTTTTGTTATAATAACCCGTGCTGCATAGAAGAACAGGTTGGAGGAATCCGACCGGATTCCTCAAAATATTTTGTATATTGTTTATCTTTGTGTGTTTATCCATGAACTGATTGGACCCCAAATTGACATTAAACCCTGTTCAAATAGTGATGGTTGAATGGATGTTAACCACTGTTGTGTTTTTAAATCAATTAACAGTCTGATTAAGTAGCTGGCAGTAAAGGTCCTAAATTTACCATTTAAAGGTGTTGTTCTGCCGTCGAGCGGATTTATGTAGTTTAAAGTTATAAAATTTATTTTATAACTTAATTAAAGTTTTCGAATTTATTTCATTTAAACAAAAAGAATTTTATAAATATATTTATACTTTTCTAATCATGGTTTGATAGAAATTATAAAATATTTTATAATAAGAATTTTAGTGCCATTAACGAGATTTGTGAACAACAGTCAGAAACTAATCTACGGGTTAGTGGAATTAGATAATTGTTTTATAAAACAAATATTTGATGTTTAAATTAATTAAGTTAGTTAATTAATTTAAAAGGGAAATGGAAATGGGAAATCTGTTAACAGTAACTGATGTGTACGGTTGGCGAAAGTCAACTGTTTTAATTTGGAACTGACAATTAGATCAATTTGATCTAAATTAATCAAATCAATAAATTTGTTGAATATTCGTTAAAATTTACCAAATGGTGTTGAATGTTAGTTAATCTTCGATTAGCTATATTTTATAGTAATAATCGAATTGTTTAATGTTAAATAAAATTATTTATGGTTTAATGAGTTCTTAAAAGTGATAACTATTCTACTTCTTTGTTAGTATCAAGGTTAACTATTTTTATATAGTTAATATTAAATTTAATTATTATTTTAATTAATAATAATTAAAGCGAATACTTTTAAATGGAATTCAATTAAAAGTGATCAGGTGGCGATAAGATTTGATTAAGGCCTAATATGAGTTTTATAAAAGAATTTTAGAATTTATAAACATAGGTTTATAAAAGACTCTCAAGCTAAATAATATTGAAAACAAGCTTTGGACATAACTAAAGCGATGATTTTTAATTGGAATTAGATTGAGAAGTGATAAAGTAACGATAGGGTTGATCCAAATCTAATAGGATTTTTATACAAGGATTAAAATCCGAGTTTACAGACAGTTTGTAAAAGTGATTTTTAAACTAAGTGTGGGCATGGCGATGATGTTATTAAGTAGAAATGGTGGTGATTATAATGGATGGTTAAATGGATTAGTCCAAAATAATATGGGTTAGTTTAATAACGTAAGTGAAAGATTATAAGGAATTACAAATGCATGTGATATGGTTTTTAAAAATCATATTGCGATTGAAGGGTAAATAAGATTTTGGGAGTTTCCCCGATAAAGTAAAAGAATTAACTTGTAAAGTGGATTCTCAAGTAAAAGAAAATGGTTTTTAAAACCATAATCAATGGAAATGGAAATGTAATAACAGGTGTTTAAGTGGTAAACTTCTATTATCTTAAGATAAGAGCATCGTCGATCAAGGTCTGAGAGGTAATTAGAATACCCCAACTTGAACTACTTCACTATTATCGAGAGATAGTATTAGTTGTAATGGATAGGAAAGCGATATTGAGTTAATTATAATTTAAAATATAATTATCATGGATTTAAATAACCCTTTGAAATAGAATAACTATGTTAGTTTAATTAAGAAAAAAGATATCTATTTTTAATTAATGTAAACTAAAGCGAGTGTTTGTTAATTGGAATTTCTTTTATTTAAAACAAAATAAAGGATATGGAAAGGATTCGAAGTTAAATTCAAATTATATAAACAAAGTTGTAAACAAGGGTTTTAACCAAGATAATGATTTTAAAGATAGAGTTCACCTGAGAGTTGGATTAAGTGAAATTGTTTATAATTGAAATAGGGAAATTTGGTAATTAAACCATACCGTTGTTTAAAGAGAAAGATAACGGTATTTCAATGATTAAGGAAATGGAAGGAGGAATAAAACCAGGGTTATATTTTCAATTATAAGAAGTACGAGAGGGTTTTGAGAATGTAAACAATGTATCAAGTAAAAGGGTAATCCAATATGTTTTATAGGAAAGGGTAATTTACCCTGACAAAGGAAATAACAAGTCATGTTCAGTGGATTCGTTATTGCAAGGAGATATGGATTATTACTTTCAAAGTAATGAACTGACAGAGTTGTGTCGATATAGAATTTAGGAAATCGATAATAAAAATCAATGGAATAGTTTCAAGTGAAATATGTTAACATAAAAGACCTGAGCCGCCAACGTACTGAACAACATTGTTATGATTTGACAGTTAAATAACTGACTATCAAATGAATTATTCTTGAACCTTTTTGATGCGTTGTTTCGAAGAGATCGGGATGGGAACTAGACCCAAAACTACTTCGAACCAACTATGCGATCACGACTAACTTGAAGGAGATAGAGACGGAGAAAATTGAAGACCATAGATATTTATGAAACGGAAGAATTACTTATAATCTCCGACTTGCAATAAGAGATATATTGTGATTCCGTTGTGGTTAAAATCTGCGGATTTGCAAGGACTACTCACTACTGATCTGTAGGGTGATTCCTAGGATGCAGTAGGAGGGTGCCTTTGGTTCATCCTGCTCCTGGATGACTTGTATGGACGAATGTCTGACAGTGTATTTCCAAAGGGATAACATACGTTGATTTCTTCAAACGTACCAAGTTGGTGGCATAGAAGGGAAACTTCTTTAGCCTAACAACTAGAGTATTTTTGTGGAGATTAATTAGTGATTTCTGGAGGATCTGACAATGTAACATTCAAAGTTGATAGAGATATACTGTTATGAAGGATCAGCGTAACCTCTAGCCTCATCAACCTGGAAATGGCACAAAATCAGACAGGCAACATGGCTATGTGGATCGCACCCATTAAAAGGGTATATCATTACCTGATCTGGAGAAATCAAATGCCTTCGGTTATCCCTTTTTATTTTTATATGTTATGCCATCGGTTCGGTTGGCTGGCCCCCAACCGTGGTAATGATATATTCGGTACTCTCATGAGAAATGAGGGACCGATCATGTGTGAGCCGGGTTGCAAGAGGTTCATGGTGAACCCCAATGTATTCATCTCCGAAGGTACATTATCGGAAGGTGGTCCCATACCTTGCCATAGTTGGAATCCATTCTCTAATACGACCCCACGATTTTGATTGTATGCTATTTATGTAGAGCGTGAGACGCAAGCGTTATGCTAGATTAATATTTATTTGTGGTTTGATAGACATTATTATAATATCAGAAAAGATATTGATTTCAAAACTGTTTTGGGTTATAGTAAGCTAAAAACCGTTCGTGTTTATGTGTGGGCTGGTCTTACTATTATTCTTTTATTTCAAAAAGGATTTTTCAAAGTTAAACAAGTTGTTTGTGCTGTGAATTTATCACTGAAAGTATTCCAGACTGACCTGGGTGAATTTTGCTTTGCTTCAAATGTGCTCGGGTCAGACCGAGTATATTTACAGGTTAGGTTTCGCTGGAGTTCAGGAGCTAGAAGCCGGAGGCTTCACCATTAATTATAAAGTGTATTTCCGCTGTGACAGATATATGTTGTACTTTTATGATTGGTATGTATATACCGTTCTTTTAAGGAGATTTGATGTATTATATTTTATTCGTTCCGTTGTGAGATTCTGATGTGTTCTTCTTTATCTTCTATTCTAATATTTCTTTCTTTCTTTCCTCATCCTCTAATTTCTTTCTAATAACAATCCAGTGTTTTCGATGCTTGAATAGTTGACATGGTGATTTTATGTCGATTTTCGGGGTCGAAAATCCTTGGGTCGTTACAAATATAAAGCAAGATTTGTTGCAAAGGGGTTCACACAAGAATTTGGCTTTGGTTATAATGCAACTTTCTCACCAGTGGTAAAAACCTCAACAATTAGACTTATATTGATTGTAGCATTAAGGAATCATTGGAAAATCAAGCAGCTAGATGTCAACAATGCATTCTTAAATGGAAATCTACATGAAGAAATATTCATGCAACAACCACAAGGTTATACTCAAGATCCAACATTGGTATGAAAACTGAATAAAGCAGTCTATGGCCTGAAACAAGCACCAGAGTATGCTTTGAAAGACTAAAAGCAAGTTTAACAACACTAGTCTATTCACCTACCATATCTGATACATCACTATTTACAAAAATCAGTGAATCATCTACCACTTATATATTAATATATGTGAATTATTTAATTATTACAGACAATAGATCAGAAAATTAGCAGATTATTTGAACAATCAGTTCTAAATAAAAGATTTTGGTGAATTATCTTATTTTCTTGGAATAGAAGTCAAAAGGAAATCAGATAAAGAAATTCATCTCTGTCAAAGAAAGTACATTACAGAGCTTCTAAACAAGACAAATATGATTGAAGCAAATGGTCAACCAATTCCTATGATCTCAAACCAGCACTTATCAAAGAACAGCGGGAAGCTATCTTAAATATTAAACAATATAGGAGTGTTGTAGGAGCATTACAATATGCTACTATAACACGACCTAATATCTCTTTTAATGTTAACAAAGTGTCTCAATTTTTTAAGGAACCCAAAAGTGAGCATTGGACAATAGTGAAACGAATACTCAGATAGTTAAAAGCAACTATCAACTTTGGCATAGCACTAAAAGGCTGCAGAGTCTTAAGCATTACAGCGTACTCAGATGCAGACTGGGCTATAGATGTAGATAATAGAAAATCAGTTTCTGGTTACTATATTTATGTAGGAGAAAGTCTTATTTCATGGTTCTCTAAATAGCAAACAACCATCTCGAGATCTAGTACGGAAGCAGAGTATAGGAGTGCTGCTAGCACTACAGCAGAAATCTTATGGTTGCAATCATTATTAAAGGAGTTAAAGCTATCATCCAACAGGAACCCTATAATTTGGTGTGATGATCTAAGCACAATTTACCAGACCTTATTCAGCATAATAGAACCAAACACATAGAAATCGACATTTATTTTGTTTGAGAGCAAGTCCAAAAGAAGAATTTACAAGTGAATCACATTCCAACTTATTATTAAAGGGCTGACATTCTAACAAAATCACTTTCAGCTAAAAACTTTCATAGATTCAGAGAAGCACTTGGAATTGAAGAATTGCAAACAAATATGAAGTAGAAGATGGAATGTTTCTCGGCAAATTAAAGCAGTAAAACCTAACCTTAATTTGAGGGGTGGTAATAAAGGAAAGAAAGAATAGTGGGAATGCAACGGTCGCATTCCCATTATAACATAGCAACGGTCACATGCCTATTATAACAATGCAACGGTCACAAGCCTATTATTCAAGCCTATTTACATTTATTTCTTGTATTATAAATAGAGGACTCCTATATACAATTTGTATCATCTACAATATAATTCACCAATAATTAAACTTCTCTTCAATTTTGTTTCTTCTATTTTATTTTCTAATAATAAACAAAGTGTTAAGTAAAATACTTTGCAACGGGTTCTAACATTTCAATGACTTATTTGGTATCCCAAAATTAAGTGTGCTTTTATTTCAGGAAGGTAAATTGGTGGGAGCATACTTTAGCACATGATATACTACGAGACTTCAACAAACCAGGTATGCCTAAATTTTGTGTTAAGGTGGATTTGTGAAAAACATATGAATCTATGAATAGAGAGTTTATCTACCACGTTATGAAACTGATGGGTTTTCATATTCACTTTATTAATGTGATATATGAATGCATCTCAACTCCTACATTTTCTATAATGATACAAGGTACTTCATAAGGCTTTATTACTTCTAACAGGGATATTCGACAGGGTGATCCACTTTCACCATGTTTATTCACGATTGCTATGGAGTATTTTACATATTTAATGAATGAAGCAACAAGGATTTTTCTACCTGCATCGAAGATAACACCAACCATCACTCATCTACTTTACACTGACGAGTTGATGGTGTTTGGTAAATCCAGTTGCACGTGTGCATCTTCTCTTCAAATGGTCTCAACCAAGCTGAGTTACTGTATGGGTTTAATTAGAAACAACTTTAAAACCAGGATATTCTTCAGTAAAATATCTATTAATTCTCAACAGATTCAACTTGTGCTTGGATTTCAAATAGGAGCATTTCCTATAAAATACCTAGGAGTGCCTTTATCATCAAATTATCTTGATTACTTTGACTGTCAAATGCTAATACATAAAGTGCAGACTAAACTACAAGGTTGGCAACTCAAACTACTTAGTTTCACAAGCATGGCTGAATTGATTTTATCAGTTATCACTCCTATGGTTTTGTACTGGTTATTTGTTTACCAAATACAAGAATACACATTAGCAAACTAAATGCACTATGTATTGATTTTTTTAGGTTGGTGGCATTCATAAGGTGGCTTGGAGAACACTACACAAACCTAAAACTGAACGAGGTATAGGGCTCAGATATTTTTGCAGATCTCAATAAAGCTACCTCCATCAAGATATTATAGAATTTTCTATCTAAACGAAATTTACGGCCATCATGGATGAATAGAAGGTACTGTTATAGCAAATAATTCTGGAGTATGGCCTCTGACAATAATGCATCGTCAACATGGAAAACGATGCTAAAACTAAGAACTACAAACAGACAACTTTTTGACAAAGCATTGGTGAATGGAGAAAATACCTCTCTTTAGTTTGAACTATGGATCAATTACCAATGTTAGGTCAATTTAATGGGGTTCAACAGGCTTCATACCATAGGCAATGACATAGAGAAGTTGTCTACGGTAATCCAGGATGGTTATGTCCGCTCTTTGCTGCATCCAACTACTCATAAAGCTAAAGGGTACATTTAACAGATCACCACTCGTTGTTGTAGGCCTCTTGACTACTACCAGTGGGGTGATGGAGGCAACTTCACATTTCTAATGCAGTTAACAACATTAGTGAGATTGGAGTAGTCAAGACGCATTTGCGAATAGTTTGCCATACACAAAACAATAGGAGGATGTCGTTCATTTCTTACTTGGCTATGCTTAATATATCGAATACTGAAGTTCAGCTTTCTCGATTTGGAATTGTATCAAACATCAGGTGTTCACTTTGTGGCGACGTTATAAAACATCAACTCACATATTTTTTAACTACAGTTATTCAGTATTTATTTGGTGTTCCATTAAACTGAAGCTGGGCCTACCTATGATCACTCTAGTTACATTTGAAGATACATGTTAGCAAATTCATTCCATATCTGTTACAGATGATAAAATCAAAAACATTGCTTGCGTTGCACTTACAACTACATCATATTTCATTTATATGGAGCGCAATCAACGTGTGTTTGCAAACAAATCGTGCGATGTTGTGTACATACTTCATCATATTGAGAAGGAGATTTCGTACCAATTCACAGATAATGAAAGTAAGTCCTTCAGATTCTTGGCAAATTTGACATTCCTGTGACGTTGGGGAACAGAGCTTCATGACGCGAAAATGAAGTTGAAAGGAAAGATTAATTAGGCGGGATTTGGTTCTATTTAAATTTTATTTGTGTTTATTTTAGATGTATATCATTTTTTATAAAGTGATCGATGTACAATTAGTATATGGAGTTTATGTACTTTTTTCCCCTTTAAAGTACCTAGTAGGGGGTTGCAAGATTTTGCTGAGGCATATAAATGAAGTTTATGGTTGGTATTTCGTAACAAAGTGTACCAATTTTCAAAAAAAAAGTATCAAGCATGTCCTACCCATACGAGTTATGAAACATCCACAAAAAACATTCAAAATAATAGGACAGTAAAAGTCAAAGCTTTCAAATATTATCTATTAAATTCTTTGATATGACCGGATCCAAAATGCGATTGAGAATGGTGTATAACACCTCCTTGAGCTTATTTTCCTTAAATATGATAGTTTAGGCATTATCAACATATTCAGTTTGAAGTTAAGCGCATGCTCGTGAACTTTACTAGCTTTTAACAGAAGTTTGTTAGCCCTTTCGTACTCGATCTCCCGTTTCTTAAAAATATATATTTCATTTTGGAGCTTCTAGATTTGGGTAACATTATTATGGAAGAGGTGATGAATTTCCTCTTTCTTCTTATTTTCAAAATGATATAACAACTCAAGTTTTACTGTGCCGACCTAATCGCTTACGACCTTCTCATTTAGACCTCTTTGAGGATTTACCAAAAATTTAAGTTTCTCTTGAGGGTGATGGAGTTTGAAATCCCTCCTCTCATAATAAATTCAAAGGATTTATATGCACATTCACTATCTTCCAACTAAAATTCCTATTCATAAATCCTATATTGAAGCTTAGCATTTCCTTATCAAATCTTCTTCCGAATTAGTCCTAATTTGTCGTTTTGCATCTTCCAAAGGTTTACCCAATTGAGCAAGCTTTTGTTCTGAATCTCTTAGTAGTGTTTTAATCTATGGACTAGAACCTTCTACATTTAGTGCTTTCTAAATCATTCTAAGGTGAGAGGGTTACCTTTAAATTTCGAAGGGATGCATTGCAGAAAACTCTTTATAGTCTGCTTTCGGTAATGTGACAAAAAGGTTTTGGTACTGGTCCCTTCCAATCGGAAGTGACGGTGCCGATCGAGGACCTAATTAATAAATATAAACGCATTACTCAATACATAAAGGTAAGTTCTTTACTTTATTAAAAAACCAATACATCAGTTTTAAAATACATCCACGTTTATAAGAAATAATTTTAACTACTACTCCTAGCCTTTGAAGAAGAAGCATCGCATTTCGTGGTCATACCGAAATGTAATATTCTGCTTTCCGTAAGAATCTTCTCTTTCTCACTGCCCACGAATTCAAAATGAAACTTAAGGCACAACATGTGGAGCCGGTATAACGCCTTCAGAAAGCAATGCCAGATGGGTTTTAATGACTTAATTAAGAAGGATATTTCCCGATAATTTCTTCTTAGCTTAATAAATTTTGATAAGAAGTCCCAGATAATGGAACTACTGGGAGTGTTATTTACCTATCATTATATGATAAAACAACCTTAATAATAAAAAAGCCAGAATCATATGATTGTTCTATTAACAAAAATTGTAATCATAACATGGGATAATTATAGTTTACAGAGAGAGAAAAAATTTATACACTTCCACTTCCTACCATTTTAAAAAACCTTTTAGGTATACATCAAAACTAGGAGAAATGAAGGCTTCTGTCGATATTTTGGCTCCGAAGGATTATCCATCGATATTTTCTAAAGATCCAAATACTTTAATAGAGGCTTTCCCATGCAAAATTTTCCCTTTCGTAATGAGAAGGTGGTAGGGTCTTGGTATCATTAAACCTAAGAAGGGTTGTTAAGGAAGATCATTACACTTGTGGTGTGGTTTTGTTTATTTAAAACTTATCTTTGAAAGTTCACTTCTAACCACTTTGACATTAGTTGTTAGTAAGAAGAATAAAATATAGGCATACAACTTAAAACATAGTGAAAAAGGAGCGACTTCAATACCTGAGATGAGGGAATGGAAGAGATAGTTGTAGGTTGCTCTCCCTTCCTGCTTTTGGAAAAAGTGTTTCCAACCCCATCTATCTCTAAAGCCTCTCTCTCACCTTCATTAAATGTGAGACTCCATGGCAATTGCCCTCCGTAAGGTCGATCGAAAGCCCCTCGATATCACCTCCAGCAGCCAAACTCTCATCGGTATTTCCATTGCCGGCCTCTTCTTCGGAGTCATCCTTGACGAAAGGAATTTATAAAGACAAGAGATCCCTTACGGTAACTACATCTCCTTTAGTAATAATCTTGGTGTGTTGGATTTCTTTCGCAGAGGATCTGAATCTTTCAACTAAAGATGGACGGAGACCGTCGAAGCTTAAATTTAGACGTTTTCTGAGTAAACCATCATAAGAGGAATCATGAGAACAACTTCGATGATTTTTTCTTAGGAATCATCTATGAAAGCATCTACTTTCCTCTTTGCCTCAAAAAGAGCATCAACGATATTTTTCAAGATTTTGTCCTTCTTGGTTAAGGATTTTTTTAAGGATGAACATTCCTTCTATAAAAATTATTCCTTTCGATCACTAGAGACTGCTTCTCCTTTAACTCCCAAAGCTCCTTTTTCAAGGCACTGTTCTTAGAAATGGCACCTTCTGTATCAACTTCATCAAGGGTGGCATCAAAGGTAGCGTTTCGGCTCATGAAGTCTCGAACTCCTTTTTAAGCTTTGATACTTCACTTTCAAAAGTGGAAGGAGTATGTCAAGAAAGAAATCAGTCCTTTAAATGTCGAAAACCAGAAAAACAAAATATAAAAAGGAGGATAAGAAAGAAGAAGAAAAGATAAAGAATACCTTAAAGGTTTCTCCAACCACATATTTATCTACCGAAGGAAAGGAAGGAAAGGTTTTAAAGAAAGAAAGAGAAGTGGATTCCAAAATTGACTTTATTAGCCTAGGAAAATCGGTGGAAGAACACAAAAAAGGAGACTAAGGGGCTGCGATATCCAAACTAGGGAGAAGGAGAAGAATCTCCTCTTGTACAACATCTAATAGTTAAAAAAGCCGCATGCCTTAGTAGTTGAAACGACAATTTTCAAAATATGATTTTCAATAAGAACATACCTTTGGGAAGAGGTGAAGCACTACTTGTTGAAGTGATCATAATTTATGGGAAAGAAATAGTATTTCTTTTATCACCCTCTTCATTTGAAATATCTTTCGGAGTCTCCGTAGATATCCTAGCCTTCTTCGAAGGAGGTTCATCGGAGGGGGACTTGAGAAGATTTTGCCCAACCAATTCTGTAAGCTTAAAAATTGACTCTGCAACATAAGAAGTCTTGGACTTTGTAAAAATAAGGTTATACGGGTTATTAATTAAAAAAGTAGGATGAAATATGAAGGGAAGTTATCAACAAACGAGAAACAATAGGATCGAGATTTACCACCTTGTCCAAGAGCGATAGGGGATATGGCGGTGAACTTCCGGGGGTTGTCTTGAATCAAATGAAGACCTTCCTTTGATGAAGATTTCATTATTATAAGAGCTCCAAAAATCCTTTGCTCGGAAGGGAGAATGTTCAATTTCATTAGAGTGGTGAAAGTTAGAAGGAAGATCCTCTTCCCATGTTTTACTATAACATCTTTTACTCTCTTGATGACTTGTTTGGTATCGTCATCAAGGGTTTTTAAGATGGTCTCCGCAAGACAAACGTTCTAAAAGACACTTAGCAAGACAATCAACGAAACGAAAAGTGTATGAAGTTCTTACTAGATATGGAAAACTTCCTAATAATTCCAGGAGGGGTCAGATAAAGAAAAATTGATTTTCCTGGTCCTTCGATTAGTCAATGGGGTCGGTGATCAACAACTTGCCAAGATTACCATGGTATAGTTGATGGTTGTCCTTGTTGACTTTCGCTAAGCAAATTAAATTGTAGATAAATGAAAGAGGGATAACATCAATCCCCAACATAAGAAAATCCTTAAAATAAAATTAACCTCTTTTTTAGCAGTAATAAAGGAATTTTAGGAGATAGCGACGACTTTTGGGGTTCTCTTTTCCGTAGCTTCTGAGGTTACTTGCAGGGTAGCATCTTCAGTAGATTTCTTGTCACTTATGACACTGTCAGGTAGGGCCGTCAATTTCTAACACGACCCGAAAAATGACTCGTAACCCGCACGAAAAAAACCCAACCTGGCCCGACCCATTTATAAATAGGTCAATTTCGGGTCAAGCCGCTCTGACCCGTTTAATAAACGGGTTGACCCGACCCGACCCGACCCTTGAACCCATTTCTGACCCGTCATGCCCATTTAATATGAAACATATTTTTATTACTCTATAATCTACAAAACATAGGCCCAGCCTGGTTCACTACCGATTTGCCGCTTTACCCTAATTTACCAACTACCAAGTCGCCACTCATTCAGTCATTCTAATTTTTGCAATTCTACCTCTTCACTCCTTCAGACTTCAATTTCCTCTTTCCTTTTTACACTGAGCCAAAGATTCTATGGTATCCTTCTAAAATCGCGCATCAAATCGAAGAACAACAGCGACACCAAGAAAAAGCATCGGCAACATCATCGTCTCGAGATTCTATGAGCACTTTGTTGTAGCATAGTCCTTTTCTTTCTTAATTTATGCTATAAAGACTCGATCAGATGAAGCCATCATTTGATACTCACAAAGTTTTTTATATAAATATTTTTCTTAACGGGTTACACGAATCAAACCCGAAACCCGTACGATTATAAATGAGTCAACCCAAAACCGACCCATTTAATAAACGGGTTGAGCTGACCCGACCAGAACTCAACCCAAACACGACTTGAACCAATCTGAACCCAACCCAACCCGACCCATTGACAGCCCTACTGTCAGGTGATATTGTTTCATGAGCATAAATATAAACATAATTAAAAATAGAAGGCCTAGGTATAACTCTTTAAGGAAGAACAATGAAGCATTCAAGATAAAAGTTGAGCATACGAGCTTCAAAACGAATTATTAACTGGAAATGCAAGGCACAAACTAACCTAGAAACAGTAGATGATTAGTAATTGGGTCAAAACTATCTCCTAGGTTAAAATGCAGCCCTTCCCTCTTTTACAATAAAAAGCCCGAAAGAAAGGTTTTACCTATGTGAGTGAAAGTCGAAGAGGTCATTGAAAACCAAAGGGAGAACTTAATTGAGATTAATAACTAGTGATCTAACTATTTCATCATTGTAAATCCTAAGATTGGTTTAATCATGATTAGGCCAAAAAAATAACAACAAAAACACTTTCAGACTTAAGGAAAATCGATTTGAAATTGGGCATCCAATCATAATTAAAATTCAAGGATTGCATAATTAATTCCACGTTTCGATTGAGATGCACATCGGACTTTGATTTCCACACCCAAATTAGTGGATTTAAAACCCTAGGAAAATCAAAGTTGGAAACTAGTTGTAAAATCAAAATCGGGGAAAAATGTTTATCTAGACCAGTAATTGAGATAACTAGAAAGAGAGTAAGATTCTTTAAACATTGATTATTGGACTTTGAAATTTATGATTATAGGTGAAGAAAGAATACAAAGAGAATGCGCTATTTATAAAAGGAGAGAGAAAAGTCGGAGATGGGACAATCGTTAAATGAGATCTAAATGGATGGATCTGAATTCCATAAGGCAGGAAAGTTGAGTTGACGATTAGAAGGAGCAACCAACTGGACTTGATGACTTGAAAAGTCATAAAAGCTGTTCACTTGCAAGGGAGGGCAAATGTTATTACCAAGATAATTCAAAGGAATCAAGAGCAAAAACTACAATGAAAGGATGACAAGAGCAGAGAGTCATTGAACCAGTCAAACCCGCTTCTTCAAGAGTTTGCCTCTGAATCTAGGATTACGGAACAAAGAACTCTTTCCATCAGATAAAGCCCCTTTCCATAAAACCAAAAGGCGTGAAAATCAGGGCGACATGTTACAAAAGAAAGAAACAACCGAATACACCTTTCGGCTAAGTTAAAAGAAGAAGTTTCAACAACTTGGCCCTTCAGAAAACATCTACAACATGAAGGGCTCTTCCTCCGAAGAAAGGAAATCCTTTAGCAATGATCATAAGCTAGTAACTTGCATACTCTTACTCCTCCCACAACAAGTCTTCGATGCTAAATAAATGCCTTTGAAAAATCTGGAAGCATTCTAAGGGTTACACATTTGTAGGCATTAGGGAAGGCAGATGCTGTCCTAAGTGGCATCAAAAACATAAATCACTTGCCACCGGAAGAGCCTTCATCAGACCCTCACATTAGCCTCCGCTGGGGCATTAAGGCGAAGCCTATAGGGTGGAAGGGGGGTCAACCTTCACTTAAAAATATGATCTTAGGGGTCCAGAATGGGGATCGACTTCTTTACTCTCTAACTTAACTGAAAAAGTATGAATTGTAAACCCTAATTTTGGAAATGATTTGGGGAAAGTCTGTAATATTCAAATTCAGAAATAAAGAGATTTGCTTGTGTAATCGAGGTAATAAAGTTGTAATTCCTTAACTGTTATGTTATTATTATCTTATAACTTTGCAGGGTTAACACCGAAAGCTCCAAATGGAATAAATTATGTAAAGATGTCCTCCAAAGGTACCGAGGGGTCAAAATTAGCAAAATATACCAAATAAGGCTTCACCAAGAATTGTTCCTCCAAACCCCAACAATTTTGAATCTACCGAAAGGTCTCCTAAGATACTAGGAACCAAATAGTTCCTTTAATTACCCCTTTGAATTAATAGAAGGGCCTTTGTAACCCATTCTGAAGTCTCCTATTTTCAGTAACAGTAATCTACATGGTAATCTACTAAAAGAAATTTAAGCGCTTCAATGCTCTACGAAAAAATTAAACAGTCTGACCGAAAGTCTTACCACGAAACCAACAAAAGATGATCGACAATAATTAAATAACAAGGGATATGGTTTCTTCTAAATGGTCTTTCGAACTTCAGTCGGCCTACAATTGATCTTTGTCTCTTATTTTCTACAGGGACTCACTTTCGGAGTTTAACAGAAGTTATATACTAGAATTAAACTGTGTAATCGGTAGTGTAACCAGAGTTAACCTTTTTACAAATAAAGGATTCTACAAGAACTACACCGTTTTGGGGGTATTAACCGTATTTTTGGCTAATAAGTCCTAACAGTATTTCTATAGTAAATATAGTGCAAACAAACAACTTAAACAATCTAATAGGAAAACAATCTAAGTAATCAATCGAAGCAATGCATGTACACTTTACCCTTATGACACTGTAACTGTTGTCAAGTCTATTATCTGTTAGTTGCTCAATTTCTAGTAGTTGCTTACATTCATCATACTTTATTTCTAACTTATTCTCCTTTCCCTTCTTCCCCCGTGGGCATACAGGAATAACAGAATATTTCTCGACAGTCGCAGAGCATGGCTTGGATGCTCCATTCTTATGTGTTCCCAATTTCTATTTCTACTCAAATTTTGTATTGATAGTAATTGGATTTGAGAAAGAGATGTTTTGATATAAAGATTATGTACTTTGATAATTAAGTGATTTAGTGATTTCGATGTAATGACATTTCGTTCAGTTATCAAATGATACTTTTCTAAAAATCCTAAATAAAATATTATATTTTCACTATGATTTTTTTTGTGTCTTGTAAATTTTAATCTCTAAAATGTTTATAGTTATACCTAGACGCTTCACATTCCTTGATATGACTCGCTTGGGGTATGCAAAGAGATGTAAGGTGTTATAAGTGTCACACTTGGTCTTGACCTAATAGAGAAATTATATATTAAAAAAAGTACCCAATTAGCAAGACCAAGTGTTGCCTCCTTGATTGATTATATCTTTGAGTTGACTTAAGTGATGATTAACAAACGATAGAGCAGAAAATAACATGTTCATATAATCATCAGGGAACATTAGAAATTTAAATGATCATCCTAGATGTCTAACACAATTTCAAACGTGCAAAAATACCGAAACCAACACTCTAAATTGAGCAAATCGAGCTACCATTAGGCGTCTTCATGGAATCCTACACAATTAGCAAACATGCCTTAGACTTCATCATTATATGCCTAATATTGTTATAATATACACTCACTCACACAATAACTACTTGATTATATATACTTCAATCCTTAGAGATTACCGTGTTTTAATTGGATTTTATAATAGAGATCAACTAATAACATATAAAGTTATAATTAACAACCATGTCCATCACACAGGCTTGAAAAACATGTCGCCCTGGCTTTTATGGACCCCATATCAAGGCGTTGATACAAATGAAAGTGACCACGCCGATGGTCGAAGCCTATTGACTTCATATATAGGTAAAGAACCAGTAAATTCAAAATAGTTTTACAACAAGGTTCAATGAGAGATAAGCCAAGAGGTGATAGCCTCAAAGTCTTTTGGAAAATAGTTAAGAAATAGGCATTATCGACTTAGTCAGAACGATAAGGAAAGAAGTGACAACCTTGAGTTGGTTAGGAAACAAGTTTGGATTTAAAGCTTGTTTGAACTAGTCTGCCTCTCCTTTTCCCTATATCACCACAAAAGCCTACTCGAATGCGCCTAGGAAAACACGACACCCAACCATCGCCTTGGCAGATGTCAAGTAGCACCGCCTTAGGCCACTGGTCACCACTGAAACCTCGACCCATGAAATGCTATGATGGTCAGCATGAGGTTTTAGGTTTGAAACCTTCTATTGACCAATAATTTTTTAAAGATCCAGTATAACCTACATTTCAAATTTCATCTTCAGGTTTCTATATCTTCCTAATCATAGTTCTAGTTTTTGAACTTCTTTACCATAGCAAAAATTATTTTATCATTTATTTTTATAACATTAATTAAGATGTACAGGTACAAATAAAATTGATAGTTTTTCCATTGACATTGCTAGTTAACTATATACTTGAAAGTTAAGCGCAAAATTTATTAATCACCAAAATATTTACATTACATATATCAGCATATACAAGTATGCTATGCTATATAACCATCCTTCTCTATACCCTTAAAAATCACTAATACTCACTTGCTAACCACAAGTGATTACAGAAAGATTCTCTAGTAATCAAAATTACATTCCAGTTGCTCTTGCGTCTAACACATCCGGTTAAAAAAAAAACATTCCAAGACAAGCTTGCATGCACCATAAACCCTCGGATCTGACACAAGGCACAAGTCAAAACTCACGTGTAGAATTTATCAAAAAAGGGGCCAGGATTGCGCCTTGTGTGTCGTTTCTGCGACATTACCTTGCTACCAGCGGGTAGTATGTCTTCAAGTGTGAACTCATGTCCCTCATCAAGGTCATCTTCAGCCCAAAATTTTCCTTTAGGTTTCTTGCTTTTGGATATTGCAGATGGATAGACACTCACTGAAACTGCAGAGGATAACATGGAAGATTAGATTGTAGGAGGAGGAAGTATTAGATGGTCAGGTGGCTTTAAATTTGCATATGGGGAAGCAGATTTCTTGGCACTGGAAGAAGAAGTTCCAATCAAAGCCGAAGTAAAATTCATACAAGAAGAAGCAGGAGAACTCTGGCTATAAGTTGATGAACATGACATAGAACCAGAAAGAGCTGAACAAGGAGCAACAATAGTGGCACTAGAGGATGAACTAGTTCCCATGAAATCAATACAGGAAATAGTTCCATTAACTGTAGCCTTGTTTGAAGTTTTTAAATGTTCTCTTGTATCATCAAACAGATTGCCAAACAAGGTCTGCAATTCAGCGTTAGCTATGTAGTCTGAATGTGCATTGGTAACCAGATTAGATTGAGCAATATTAGGCTTATCAAGACCATGACCATCGATATCAACATTCTGCTCAGAAGCATTAATATCAACATTCTGCCCAGTATCATCAGTAGCTAAGCACGCAAAAGATTTACCATTTTCATTGCCTGTAGCAACTGCAGAATCTGTCGTACCCTTATTAGTATCAACCTCCTTTCTATTCCAATACTTCTTTTTTGTTGTTGTAAACATTTGTCCATTTCTCCTGATTACCATTTGCATGAATTTCAATATGTGGCTTTTGTACTTGCACATTCTCAACTGGACAATAATCCCTCCCATTAGCATTACCCAGATTCTGATTATCCACAATGGGATGAATCATGTCCAAATACCCTACAGTTGACACAAATCTTTAGTTTCCAGTCATAACTAACCTTTACATTAGGACAAGCATCTCCCAAACCATCAATCTCAATAGCATTTGGTAGCTCAAATACAAGTGATACTTCGACCAATGCCTTCGCATATCTAAACCTATCTAACCTTTTAGTACTAACATCATAACAAATCAATCTGCCAACATGATTCACAAGCTAATTGATGCCTATTAGAGTCCATAATACCATGGGTATCCTATATAAATGGATCCAAAAGGAGACTTTTTTTATATGAGATTGGGCACATCCTATGGTTGGATCCCAAACAGATATGATAAACATCCTACCACGTATGAAGATGAGATCGGATCTGAGAATTTTTTCGCTATCAGAGTCATTGGAGAATTTAAAGTAAAAGTGAGACCCATCGAATTTAATTATCCTAAAATTTTATTTCTTGTGGACTTAAATTACAACATCAACGATTCAGAGTAATGTCAAATAACATTAAATGGAAGCTCGATTTAGTTATCCTAAATCCAATGCACGGCTGGTCAAAACCATTTAAAACACTTGCTTCATATACTGATCTTATATTACTCAAGGAACTATTAAAACTTACATGTTAAGTTTGTTAAATTATTGAGATATTTCGTTTAAATTCAACCTATCTTAGTGATGTGAGGATAAATTGTATATTTAAAATAATATTTATGTCTTCAAGCATATAACTATCAGTTTTAATTCTTAATTTGTGCTTCATCCACACATTAACAACACCCAGTGTTCGTACCATACTTGATATATTTTGGCATGTGGAAACAACTTTAATCGTCCATGTCGATTGAACCATGCTGGAGCACCTTAAACAGATTCAAGACTGAATGTTTAGCCCTGTATATTCATAAGGTAGCCCAAAAACATAGCATTTACTCAATAAGTATCATATTTTTGAATGTTTATTTAATAAAGTCACAGGAAAGGATGCTTAATAAGCGCTAGGGGTGAGCATTTGGTTGGTTCAGTTTATCCAATGGCGAAATTTGTCAAACCAAACTAAAACCAATAAAAGTGAAAACCAAACCAAATCAACCAAACTAGGTTTGGTTGGTTATCCGATTAAACCGAACTAAAAATGCTTTATACTTTGTGTTTGGAATATTCACTATAACCTGTAATAAATTGTACTTATGTGATTAGAGTATTATTATTTATGATTTTTATGCTTTCTAGTATTAATTTTGACACATAGGTGATGATTAAAATTACTTAAATAGCTAAACTAACCTAAAATATTTATTATAATATCGATAATTTTGAAAATATAGTAAAAGTTTGGTTAATTTGGTTTAACCGATAACCGAACTTAATAGTTTTATAGTTCGATTACAAACCGATTTAATTTCAAAACTTAACCAAACCGACCAAAATAAATTGGTTTGGTTGGTTTATTTGGTTTAACCGAATAATGCTCACCCCTAATAAGCACCCAATCACTTGGTATTTATTAACAATGGGTAAACACTCGCACCACCTCATCACAACACATAGAGCGTCGCACCATCTCATCACAGTACATAAAGCGTTTATTAAATAAGCATAATACGTTGGACGTTTATTAAATAAACACCCAAATAAGATGCTAATTTAATAAGCATTGAATGTTAATTCAAAATTTTGAATTGATTCTTAAAGATTCAGCTGAATATTGAATGTTATTCAACCTGTTGAGATTTAGAAGTTAAGATTTTGAATATTAAAGGTGAACTTAGAGCTGTTGGAAATGTTCTAAACGTTTAATTGAGCAATCTTAAGTTTGCATCTCACTAATATTTATTTTTCCCGTGAAATAATGAATCATGGTGCTTAATCATACCTCTCTCCTTCTCAATATTTGTACTTTTTGGAGTTCCATCATTTTCTTCAAATCCTAGTCATCTTCTCGTCTTTCCATGCTTCAACAGTGACTTCTACCCAAATCAATCACTTTACAAATCATTAAAAAAACAATTAGTCCACATTTTTCTTTTATCATCTGCCATCTCCTTTTGCTCTTTCCATTCTCCCCTTTATCTGCTCATTAATTTTTCATTTAAGTTTGTATAAAAGGATTCTAACAATTGATTTTGTTTTCTGGTTTTAGTAGATGATAATTAGCAAATTTGGTATACAAATCCTCCCATTCCTTACTCTCCTTTTTAGATTAGATTCATTCTGAATAGCCCATTTGTCTTTTTTTGCTAACCCATCTATTTTGTTTTAATTCTTCCATTTTTCACTTCATTCATTGGATTTAAGTACCGTTTCTCAAGCTATATACCATTTATTTCTGGTATTTGTCAAAAATTATCTGCAGTTAGTTTATGGGAATTAGAAATGATCCACTTATTGATTTGATAAAAAATATCAAATCTTGGGTTAAACAAAGTTACTATTTCCTAGAGAAGATGAGTTATTGTTTTGAATGCAGCAGTCCGTTACAAAGAGTTGGGTCTGGCTATGAGTGCAAAAGTTGCGGAAGATTGTTTTGTAGAAATTGTATGAAAGATGGAGTTAGCAATCCCAAGTTATGTAAATTCTGCGATAACGCCATTAGTCGTCGCAGCACTGATATATCTAACTTCTCTTCTCCGCGTTCTTCAAGGTAAATTCTGTAGTGGCAAATCAAAAGGTTTTTTTAATTAGGTATCCATGTTAGTGTAGATTTGATATTTACTTTACCTTATCCCTGAGATTGCCGTATCATTCATCATATAGTCATGATTTTCCTTCGAACTCTGTCGTGTACTTTATAGATGAGTTCTTCTATAATACAACTAAATCCTTAAGTTAGACTATAGAAGCACCTGGTTAGATGTTCAAACACGAACAACTGATTTTGCGGGATTTTCTTTTATAAACTTTAATAATCAAACATGGGGTTTTTAGGATCATTTTTCCTTTATAATTATGGGAGCGGCTATTTGAACACAAAAATTTGACATAAAATCTTAGCCATGGATCAAATTGTATATGAGGGGGTGGAATTCAGGGAGCAATCCAATGATGAAGATTCAGTATGTCATCAATTGTGTCTAATAGACTTTCCCTATAATTATAGTTAGCTTATTATGAACTATTATAATGGACTTAAAAGTTTGTCAAAAGATATTTACATTAATGAATTAATTTACTACGGTAAATCACTTAACTAAATATCCTAAATGTTCTTATATCAGAAGCTATAACCTAAATGTCGGAGCAAGCAAATTATGTAGATATCTATTTTTTGTTATAAAATCGGTAGGGATAGTATTTATACATAAAAATTAAGAATGGATCATTTATGAAATTTAAGCAAGCAAATTAACAAAATCAAACTCGCTTTTGAGATTTGAATTTATGAATGTAAGTGAGAGTCCAAAACCTTTAATCACACTTCAAGTGTTAGCATCTGTAAGTTGTATGGTTTCATCCAGTTCCACTTCTATCTCCATCTACTTGGAATCACATATCTTAACAGGAAGAACGGATATATTGCAATTTTGATTTTTTTGATTTTTTTTTTTTTTGGGGGGGGGGGGGGGGGGGGGTCATAAATAGCTCCTCCAAGGATTTAATTCCTTGCATTTTTATGTATATACTTTTACTATTTAACTTTAAGTACTAATCCAGCTCTATGTCCATAATTTCGTGGTTAAAATGGCAAAGCGGATCTTTTACAGTATTATCTGTAGTTATATTGCTGCTACAAATTTATGTAAATATATAGTTTTTGTTATTGGTTTTTTTTCTTCTGTTTTTGTTTCTTTTTTGTTTTTTGTTTTTAGAAGGGATTATGGAATTTATTTATAATTATATATTTATATACAAAAGTTAAAAATGATCCACTAATGAAATTTAAGCAAGCAAATTAACAAAATTGACTCACATTTAAAGCTTTGGCTTTATGGTTGTAAGGTAAAGTCCGAAATCTCGTAGCACTGCAAGTATTGGCATTTGCAGGGTGTATAGTTTCATCTGCTACTACACAGTCCCCATCTACTTGAATCATTTTCCTTAAAAGAACCATTAAAATGCAGTTTTATTGAAGATTCGTTGACATAAAACTAGTCTATAATTAAGGATTTGATTGCTTGCATTTTTTTGTAACTATTTTTACTCGTTGTTTAACTATTAGTCCTGCATTATTTTCTTTAACTGCTAGCTAAAAATAGCAGAGTGAATCCATTATAGATTATAGTAGTAACTAGCACAGGACTACATTAGATGGCACTCAAATTATTACAATCTTGATATATTTTTTACAGCATTTTGCTTGCCATACGTACATTTGATTACATTCAATTGTAACATTTATGTTATTTACTAATTTAATTTACTGCAATCCATTATTGATCATGTAAAATTTTGAACCAGTTGCTAAAGTTTCCATTGTTTTTATTTATGTCAGGCCCTCCGAATTTTGCAGAATATCCTATAAAGTAACTCATTGTTTTATTTGATATGTAAATGATGCATATAGTTTTCTTATAATATTTTACAGGAGCGATGGAGAAGAAGATGCTGAAAATAGTGGAAAGATTTTTAATTATCCACAATGCAAGTCGGCTCTAGACATATCTAATGGAGATTTGGTTAATATTGGTACCAATCTCGATTTTCATAACTTTAAATCCAAGGATGCTAGTCTTTTGGATATAGCAAATAGATCAGGCGATATCGATTCTATTTACGATAATCTTTCTGTATATAGAAATCATGAAAAACCGATCACCCAAAAGCCTTTGGATTTTGAAAACAATAGGCTTATTTGGGACCCACCACTGCCTGAGGACGAGTTTAATGATTTGGATAATGGTTTTTTTTGCTATGAAGACGACGAAGATGACTCTAATTCGGCCGATTCAACTAATTTACTCTCTTGTGGTAGCTTCAGTAATAGGACATTGAGTACAAGGGAAAAAATGAATGATGCTCATAAAGAGCAATTGAGAAGGGTTCATGTTCATTTTAGAGCACTAGTTTGCCAATTATTGACAGGTGAAGGACTTCAAATTGGAAACGAGAATGGCAAGACAGGATGGCTAGATGTTGTTTCTTCTTTAGCATGGCAAGCTGCGTCTTATGTGAAGCCTGATACAAATAAAGGTAGTAGCATGGATCCTGGTGACTATTTGAAGGTTAAGCGTATACTTTCAGGACAACCAACTGATAGGTAACAATAGTTTTTATTCAATTTGAATGTGCATGCATATGACTTGGCCTTTTCATCAAAGATACTTCTTTGTTGTATGAAGTGGTTATTTATAGAAGATTATTCATCTATTTGTTTTTATCTTTTTTCGGAGATTAATTATATTTAATTTATTTGAGGAAATTCTGAATCTAAAAGGCACTTCTTTTGGAATTATCTATTTTTGTTGTTGTTGATTAATGATCAATATGGTTGCAATCTATCTGCAGCATGCTTGTAAAGGGAATAGTTTGTACAAAAAATGTCACACACAAACGCATGGTATCACAACATAAAAACCCAAGGATATTTTTACTGGGTGGAGCATTGGAATTCCAACGTTCAACAAGTAGGCTGGCCTCCATAAATACCGTATTAGAACAGGTTATATCCTAATTCTATCTGTATTATACCATTTATTATTTACTAGCATATCCACACACAATGTAAATTTACATCATTCACAGTGCATGATAAAATCAATTTTTACAGTACAATATAAAATATATGTTAAAAACCCCTAACAAAAGCTATTATTTATCTGTATAATTTCTATTTGTATTTACTTAATTTTGGTTCACATGTGTAATTTTGTTCGAAGGGTAGACAAATTGAAGACAATTAATTTTGTGACAATTTTTTTTCCATTTGTCTCACACACACACAAAAAAAAAAAACATACTAGGGAAGTAAGAAATAATGAGTGAAGTCCAAATGGTATGGTGGAAGGTTTAAATTATAAATAACATAAATAAAGTTAGAGTTATAGAATGTCTAAAGGGTAAGACAGTTGTTTCAATAAAATAAAAATAAATAATTACAATCAGTTGAAATCACTTTCTTATATTAATAGTTGAGGCTTTGGTGGGTTAATTGTACATGACATTTTCTAGGGTGCTTATAAAAAGTACATTCCCTTGTAACCACTAATCACCAAGTAAATTGATGGCAGGATCGATTTTGGTACTCTAATCATCAAAAAAGTAAACATAAATACGGCAAATTAAATATAGTTAATGCATGTTCCATTTAATGAGTAATGTGGATTAAAATGATATGAGCATCAGATTATATGCTAGTTTGTGCACTGTAATTTTATTTTATATTTTTCTCATTAGTTTATTAATTAACCTTTAGGAAATTGATCACTTGAAGCTGTCTGTTTCAAGAATTGAGGCGCATCGTCCAAATGTTGTACTTGTAGAGAAGAGTGTATCATCGCATGCTCAAGAGCATTTTCTGACCAAAGAAATTTCTTTAGTTTTGAATGTTAGAAGGACGCTTTTAGAAAGAATTGCACAGTGTGTCGGTGGACAAATTGCTACATCAATTGATAATGTCGCTTCTGCTAGACTTGGACACTGTGAAATGTTTCGGGTGGAGAAATTTTATGAAGAAAATTCAACTGGAGTCAATTCAAATAGAAAATCCATGAAGACGCTTATGTTCTTCGAAGGGTGTCCTCGGAGATTAGGATGCACGGTGATTTATGTTTTTCTTTATATAAAAAATAATAATCATTTTTTTGGTGGTCTGATTTGACCATGTTTTAAATTGCTAATTTTATTAAAATATCTTTAGTTTTGGTATCCATAGCATGTACAGCCTACAGATAATTGATTTCAAGACCTAACTGATATTATGTGCACCATGGATGCGGGTGCATCATGCATGCATGGTGATTCATGTTGAATTGTCATATACCGTTGGATTCGTTTGGGGATGTTTTTAAGAAAAAATAATCAACAGTTGAATTTAGGGGTGCACAATTTTGGGAAACCCTTCCTTTTGTTTGATTCATCTCAGTGACATGACTGCTTGAACAAGAAGTCTAATACATGGGACAGTTTCATTGAATAATCATTTGTAGATTATTTATTTATAAAAATTTACAGTCATACCTCATCAAGACATGTAATAACGTAGAATAATTTTAGTGGATGATCAGTTAATTATAATATAATATATTATTATTTATAACCATATTTTGTCAAAAGTATACCTAATACTCTAGAAAGTGACAAATCTTTCACACCAGTATCCTTCTGTCCATATTCATGTTTTACAAATACTCCATTTATTGTAAGTAGTTTTTTACTATTAGTACCTCTTACCAACTGACTACATTGCTAAACTCAAAATTATATGTTATCCTAAATGATAGGTTCTTCTCCGAGGAACAGAACCTGAAGTACTGAGGAAAGTTAAACACGTTATACAGTATGCAACCTTTGCAGCCTATCATTTGTCACGTGAAACCTCATTTCTTGCAGATGAAGGTGCATCAGTTCCTGAAATTCCGCCAGTTATTTCAAACAACAATAATAATTCTAGGTTATCAGAGGTTTCAAATTCATCCTCTATCAGCTCTGATAGCAATATCCATTATTCCGAATATTTCGAAACACATGAAGGAGTTGAAGAAAATAATTTACCTGAATATGGAAGTGTTTCTGAATCCAGTGAAGTGATTAGCACTAGTATTGAGTTCGAAAACGAGTCTACTGATTATCTTACTGGTAATGATAGTCAGAGCATATTGGTTTCTTTGTCAAGCACTTGTTTTTCAAAGGGCATTGTATGTGAGCCCCCACAACTTTATCGAATTAAATTCTATGGGAGTTTTGATAAACCGCTAGGGAGGTTTCTTCGTGATGATCTATTTGATCAGGTAACTTCACTTAAAGCAATTTTGTTGTGACTATTATTATTAGTATTATTTATCGACAAATCAGGGAAGGTTTCCTTCCCTTTGGCCTAAAAGCACAACAATGAACCTAATGTGAATATTGCGTCCACTCACTATACATCTCATAATGTGTTGTTTTTGTAGTTTGCTTCAGTCAATTCCCATGCGTAATGTAAATGTAAATAACTTGGGGATTTGTGGTTTGGGTTTTTTACCCTCAAGGACAAAAGGAACAAAAAATTGTTCCATAAGGACAAGAGGGCAAAAATTTATCCTTAAGGACAACTTTAGTGTAAAGGGAGGAATTCAGGGGTCCACTATAATTTCTCCCTTTACACTAACACTTGTTCTTATGGACAAAATTTTGCCTTCTTGTCCTTATGGAACAATTTTTTGTTCATTTTATCCTTCAGGGTATTTTCCTGTTGTGGTTTTATGAGAGGTCACTTATAACCTTTAAGTTAGCTTGTCCACATTTTTTTTGGGAAAACAGCTATATTTATATCTTTGTTAAGTAGGTATCATAGATTCATATTATTATTATTATTATTATTATTATTATTATTATTAGTAGTAGTAGTAGTAGTAGTAGTAGTAGTAGTAGTAGTAGTAGTACAATTGGTTAACCGTTCTTGCTAGTTCATTTAATGCAGTATGATCAACAGCGTCTGGAGTTTCCAGCGTCTAGGCAGAGCTTTATAATTTACCTCCATGAAAATTTTAAGTATTATGATAATTACAAACTAAATTAACATGACACTGTTATCTAACTATGTTACGTGAACGCTAAATATTAAAAATATAATTACTCGGTAGCATATCCAACAACAGCCTTAAAAATATTTAATCAATAACATATGAGCGTATTCAATAAGATTGAAGTAATTTGTAGATATATCAAATTTTATACATGCTTAATATTAAGATAATATCGTTAATATACCGTATAGGTGTATGTTGTCTTTTAACTAACTTTTTTATCTAAAATATATCTAAAACATCGGCGATGATTTATAGTCTAATAGTTGTAGATGTATCGGTCCATTATTTAGTGTTACATGTAGGATAAATTTGTCAAATGTCATTCATTAAAGTATAGTAATAGGCCGTAAACTAATTAGCGGACCTGCCATTAGTTTACTTTTTCTGTTTAAACCATATTCTCATTCATTATTCTTTTACTCCATCAGGCCTTTTACTTTTTATTCAGTTGGTGAAAAGTGCAAAACCCTAGTACATACATACATACATATGTTCATCTAGATTTCTATGTGCATAATTCATTTATGTCAAACATTACTTATTTTTTTCTTCTCTTATCTTTTTTGTATTTTGTTTTAACTTCTCAAACAGATGTAATAATACCACTGTCTGCTAGTGCTAGTATAATTTAAATGAACAATTTCTTTCTTCTTCTTCTTCTTCTTTTTTTTTTTTTTTTTTTTGCAGTGCCTTCACTGGAATACAATGCTGCCTATCTTTATGTTTATATTGTTAGTTTTCATGCATATCTAAGCACTTGATTTATGTATAACCATGGTATTGTGAGTCTGTTTATTTGTAATTGTGTTGTTTTAGATAATCTGAAAGTGTAGTATGTTTGCTATCACAGGAGATATTTTACGAAATGACTGATGGTAATGTTCTTTTTATCAAACTGTTAGATCGCACATTACATTCAGAGAGGAAATTCGCTAGATAGAAATGTGTTTTTTTCTTTTCATGTAGAAGTTTCGAACCCATTGGGTGGAGGGATATATTTTAGGTTAGATGGTAGGCTACATCACCCTGAGACAAAGTGCATTTTTATTGAACAGCTATGTTAATAATGTGAGTTTTCAATATTTCTGAACATCACATTAGGCATTTGGTTAATTTGTAGTTGGTAACAGTATAATATCATGTTTGATATTTTACTAATATTTTCTGATATATCAGTGCTTGACCGATATGTAGTCCATATCTATAATAATAACGTACTATCTAAAAGCTCATTAGCTTTGCTTTGATGGTGCTTTATGAATTAGGTATAATTGAATGGTCATATTAGGATTACCCTAACAAAACAGTAATGTTGACATCATCTGGATGTCACTTGTGACATCATGTTGATTATATACTCAAGGCGAGATTAAACTGAAAGGAGTCGAAGTTCATATGTTCACTTTTTTTTGAGGCGGTATGACTGATTAAATCTAACGCTGTAAATACGCTTTCCTCTTTAGGGGCCAAAGCTATTTTCAATAACGATAGAAATATCAAACAGTTAGGACCAGGTTTCACAAATAAATAAATAAAAATTAGAAAAGCGCACAAACTTTTCTGTAATTTTAGAAACAATACAAGCGTCAACATATGTAGGAATCAAAACAAATATATTTTTTTAGTCATTATAAGTATGATATATGGCTACTGGACATACAGGCTTGTAGCTGTGGGATATGTAAAGACCGAACAGAATCCCATGTTAGATGTTATACCCACCAACATGGAAGTCTCACAATAAGTGTGCGTAGGCATCCTTCCATGGCCCTACCTGGAGAAAGAGATGGAAGAATATGGATGTGGCATCGATGTATCAAATGTGAACACAGTGATGGAATCCCACCTGCTGTGCGTAGAGTAGTTATGTCAGATGCTGCTTGGGGTCTTTCTTTTGGAAAATTCTTAGAGCTTAGTTTTTCTGATCATTCGGCTGCTAATCGTGTTGCGAATTGTGGCCATTCTCTTCAGAAGGACTGCCTTCGTTTCTATGGGTAACAGAATTATTTCAATCAGAATAATGCATGATGTTTTGGTGTTGATATAATGGATTCTCTATTAATCCCTACCAACATAAAAAATTAAGTTTATTGCGCAAAATATGATGTAACATTACTCCTGCTTTTCTAGGTTAGGAAACATGATTGCTTTGTTCCGCTACTCACCTGTTGATATTCTATCTGTTCAATTGCCTCATTTGGTTCTGGAGTTTGCTTCTGAAAATCAACAAGAACTGACAAAAGGAGAGGCAGCTGCAGTACGTGTTTGACTTTTACATGGTTCCCACGTTCACCTATGTTGTAAACTTGGAATAATATTTGTTTCTTTTTCTTGTTTGTGCAGATCTCAAGTAAAGTTGAGATCTTACATGCAGAGGTCAATAAAGTGCTTCAAGGATTTGAACAAAGAATCATCACTGCTGAGCATGAACCTGTGAAAACGAGCATCCGCAAATACATTGAGGATTTAAAGGATTTATTGAGAAAAGAAAGCGAGGAATACGAGGTATTGTTTATATCCTATGTGATAAGCATCAGTATATTTAGAATAGGCAGTTTAAGAACTACAGCCAAGCATGGTAGGCACCAACTTGCTTGGCATACACGTTCAATCAAAATTTATCAAATTCTCAGATTTTATTCATGATTTTTTAAGATCCAAATGTTGAACTTGTTAGCTGTACTGCTGTAGGATGTACAATTCATCATCTATTATTTTTGCTGTGTAAGGTTACCTAGGCATGCGAATGACATGTGATAACATCATCACCTAATATTTTTGAGTTTTTAATTTTACTCTTCATGATATTATTGTAAATACATTGACTATTTTCCCCATAAATTGCAGGTCTTGCTACGTTCTTCCCCATCAAATTATACTTCACTGGGTCGACAAACAGTAGATATACTTGAGCTAAATCGGTTAAACAAATGTCTCTTGGTTGATTCTCATACCTGGGACCGTAGATTGTGCCTCTTGGATTCATTTTCAAAGTCAAATTCTCCTTCTGCCATAAATCGTAATCCACAGTTTCATGAAGTTGAATCAACCCATTACGATGGAAAGTATAGAAGATCACCTGAAGGACTTAATTTACATGCTTTAGAGTGTAATTCAAGCAATTTGGTTGAAACAGATTGGTCAATTGAATCGGTTGAAGGCTATGCAGGTTCATCAACATTCAACTTGGTTTCAAATCCATATTACAAAGAAGCTAAAGAAACTCAAATTTTAACCTCAGAGTTTTACGTAAATGGCGTTCCTTTAGAGAGATTACAGTCTGCAGGTTCCACACTGTCTGATAAGATCGACTCATTATGGATTGGTAATCCAGAAGTTGATGAAGTTGGACCGATTAATTTGATGGAAAATTCACTTTACAAGAAGGTTCTGGCTCCTGTAAGAGTCAATTCTTTTGATTCTGGTTTGAGGCGAGATAAATTGCATCATGCATTACCTCCCTCTTCCCTTCATCTGTCTTCGGTCAAATCTTTTGATGGTTACTCACAACTCTCTCCAAGATCTAAAAACTTGAACTTTGTTCCGAGCCATAAACCTGTATTCTTATCCTCGACATTCAATATGATCGCTGAAGGAGCTAGACTGCTTTTACCTCAGAATGGAAATGGGAATGTTGTTATTGTGCTTTATGATAATGAACCTACTACCATTATATCATATGCAATCAACTCTGAGGAGCATGGCAAGTTTATAAATTTAGAACGCCAATTTAGCAAGGAAGAACCTCATTTTAAGATTTCTTTTGACGATGAGTCGTCGATTCCAAATGACAAAGTGAAGTTCTCGGTTACGTGTTATTTTGCCAAGCAGTTTGCTGCAATTCGCAAAAGGTGTTGTCCAGATGACGCTGATTTCTTGCGCTCTATGAGTCGGTGCAAGAGATGGAATGCTCAGGGTGGTAAAAGTAGTGCTTTTTTTGCAAAGTCGCTTGATGAGAGATTTATTATCAAACAAATAACAAAAACAGAGTTGGATTCTTTTGAGAGTTTTGCACCAGAATACTTCAAATATATGAAGGAGGCATTGGATTCTGGCAGTTTGACTTCTCTTGCTAAAGTTCTTGGCATATATCAGGTTCAGCTTATTTCAAAATTTATCCTTAGTGGAATATGTAAATATTGAGTTGAAAGAAGTTTATTCAAATTTGCCTACGCATGATAAGCAGTTTTTACTGCTACTTCAATTATCTTTGTTTTCCCATTCAGTTCAATTATAACAAATTACAATAAAATCAGGAGGGTAAAAAGTTAATGGTAAAACAGTTTTTTGAATTAGATATGGACATAATTATTTTTCTCAGAGATTTTGTTATTATTTTTTACGATATAGGTGACGGTAAAGCACTTAAAAGGAGGAAGAGAGGTGAAAATGGATGTTATGGTGATGGAAAACCTATTTTTCGGAAGAACCTTATCAAAAGTGTATGATCTTAAAGGATCATTATCAGATGCTCGGTACAATCGTGATACCTCTAATAACGAAAGTGTTTTATGGGATCTTAACCTGCTAGAGTCTCTTAAAACAAATCCCATTTTTTTGGGTAGAAAGGCAAAGAGGAGACTGGAAAGAGCTGTGTGGAACGATACCTCGTTTCTTGCGGTAATAATCTGATGGTCATGTTATGCATACTTATCATATTATACATACATGCATATGCATCCGAGGTAATAATTTGATGGTCATATTATACATGTATACTTGTGTGTGTGTGTGTGTACAGTGTACACACTCGTGTGCACACACACGTATGTATGTGTGTGTGTGTATGGTGTATGTGTGTGTGCATATATATGTATATGTATGTGTGTGTGTGTGTGTGTGTGTGTATATATATATAACACATGCGCGCACACACAAAAAAAAAAAAAACACAATCAAAGCATAAAGTGGATATGGATTCCGGTTTTTCATAGAAGAAATTATATATGCATCATGTTTTTTTTTTTTTTTTTTTTTTTTTTTTTTTTGCAATTTTTCCCCCATACATATCACTAGCTGACTGAAATGAAACTGATTTTCTGACCGGTATTTATAAAACATGCAATGCATTTAGTATAAGTGATTATAAGTTAACTAAATATTTCAGGATAATATGGGTTTTAAATTTGAGAAATTGATGTGGATATCATCAAATTTTGATATTTTCATTTCCTTTTGCAGTCAGTTGATGTCATGGACTATTCGTTACTAGTCGGCATTGATGATGAGAAAAAAGAGCTTGTCATAGGGATCATCGATTTTATGAGGCAATACACATGGGATAAACATTTAGAAACATGGGTTAAAGCCTCGGGTATCCTTGGAGGTTCAAAAAATGAATCGCCTACTGTAGTTTCTCCATTAGTCTACAAGAAAAGGTTCAGAAAGGCGATGTCAAAATACTTCCTTACGCAGCCTGGCCAATTATCTAATACATGATATATACGCAGAGTTCATTTTATAAAAATTTAGCCTATCTAGTTGATCTGATTAACTCTTTTAATTGAACAGAGGTCTTCCACTCAACAGATTTGCCAAATCCTGGACATTGAAGCTTTTAGTTGATGTCCCACAAAATTAGTAGTAGAATATATTTTTATACAACTGTACCAGTTTTACGTCTTAATTTTCTTGATTGCAAGTTGTATTCATGTATAATATAAATATAAACAGAGATCCCAAGGCAGCATGAATTGCATTTTCAGATCTCATGTGTAATGGGTAAAATGACGGTCTTCTGAATCTGGCTTGTAATATCGGTTTGATTCTCCAAGGTAATGCTTGTTGACCCAGCACTATGTAGTCTAAATTTTGCATGAAACGACCCAGCACTAACCTATTTTAGTAAGGAAAACAAAATTTTAAATTCTCAAGAAGGTTTGCTGTTGAACTTAAAATAAATTACAATAGGTGATTATTGGATTGTTTTACTATTTTATTGTGGGAGGTGAAAGTTAGGAGGTGGTTTAATTGTTAACATCTCTAGTTTCGTCCGAATAAAATTTCCCTTTTCAAGTATAATATTTATTTTAGAAAAACTGTACCTGCTCTTTAATCTGGCTTTTCATATGGAAGTTATGTGGACAAAATCCAGAAGGCACATGGTTACTGTTACCGGTATTATGCTGCACACGTTTCTATTTAAACATATATTCAAAGTTTGTCCATTAATTCCTTGTTACATTCCAGAAACTATGAAGAATGTCAAAACAAAACCGAGAGAAGAGAGAGCCTTCGTGCAGCCGTGATTGCCAAGAAAATCAATTACAACCTTATATTTGTTGAAAATTCTGATCTTTTTCATCTTTTGCATCTGTCTCTCATCCATTACAGAATTATGAATTTGCCGCAAGAAATCGATTGAACCACCCATAAGTATCTTATTCCACTAATCAGAAAACAAGTTCGTCATGGTGGATATGCTCAAAAAAGAAGGTTTGAATTCTGATTTTGACCTCAATTTTGTTACGTCAATCTCCATCAATAATAAAAAGATTATTGTTGTCAAAGAAGAGATCAATAATAGAATAGAAAAGAAACGAAGTTTTTCAGTTGTAGCTTGTGTTTTGGAAATAGGCTGCCATATCATCACTTCAGGGATTATATCACTTGAACATGAAACCTCACGGGTATGTTTTATATTTTCACTAGGAATAGTTGGCTTTTTATAATCGGCTTCTCCAATTCATTAGACTGAAAAAACTATGAATGGAGGACCATGCTTCATTAACCAAAAACTCGTTATACTAAAAAAATGGTTCAAGAAGTTAAAATTTGACAGTCATTTTGAGTTGAAGCATGCGATACTACTATATGTTGGATTGAAAAGGTCGAAGATAGCTTCGAATCGGAGGTGACCGTTCGCAAATCGGAGCTCGTATGTAGGAGTTATGAGCTGGAAGGTGTTTGCTGTCAGCTGAGAACATGGACAAACGTCTGTCATTGGGAGTGATAGATGTCTGACTGCAGAGAATTGGTTTCTCGAGAGCTCAGACAGACGTCTGTCATATCCTTGGCAGACGTCTGTGCTGAGTGGATGTGCCCAATTAATCTCTGGAAAATGACAGACGTCTGTCAGGCGACGCGGCAGACGTCTGATCGGGTATTGGGTTGATTTCGGACTGGAAATTAGCAAGTAGATTTGTGACTAATTCAGGGGCAATTAGGGTAATTGGTCAAACCTCTATATAAGCTATTTTCTGATGTGAATTAAAAGAGTTTGGAAACTTGATTTGGGATCAAGGGTTTATTCTCAAGGGAGAATTATGGTTTATAACCTAATTCAAATTCTTCAATTCTATTCTCCTCAAACTCATTTCTATATTGAAATATAGTGATCATTGGATCAATCTCTTGTATTCCTTTCATCGTGGTAATAAAATACTCTTTCCAAAGTGGATGTACACTAACAAGATGTTAGTGGAACCACTATAAATCCTTGTATAATATATTTTTGCTACTTTGTCATTAGTTTCTTACTTGTGATTGAGATTTGGATTGTTCATGATTGGTTGATCTTTGTTTGTGGCTAGAGTTATTGCTTTAGTTGTTTTTGCAAGTCTAACAACGATCTAGTCTTCCGTTAGCGCATTGTGGTTTAGATATCGGATTTGAGTGATCTTGAATCGGATTAATCACGGTTACAGCAATTTGTTGAATACAATGTCAACATGGATTCGATTGCCTGAACTTAATCTTATGCTTTGGGACAAAACACCTTCAACGCTATTGCTATTGGTTGTACGCGTACATTAAAAGCTGGATGAGCCAACTGCAAAGGAATCCAGATTGAGTTATGCCAGAATTTTGATAGAGATAAAATCAGATGGCATATTTTCTCGATGAAGCCTACATCACAATGCAAGAAGGAGAGAACACAGTACAAGCAATCGAGTATAAGAGGATCCCTCCATGGTACAAGAGTTGCAAATGCAAGAAGGAAGTGCAAGAATAAAGAAGATAAATCAGGCAATATAAGTGATAATCAAGTTCAAGAAAACATTGTTTCAGACTTTGTAGACACAGAAATGGAAGTGCTACTCTCCTCTGCAGCTGAAAGCAACAGGGGAGGTGTGAAAGCTCCCTTGAATGCCTCAGTTTCTGAATCATTAACAATATCACAGAACAAAAAGGCAGCAAATACACAGATTATTGAGCTTTCTTATCCAATGGAAAGCCCAAGTTTAGTTACATTAAATGAAGAAATAAATATTGATAAAATTTTGATCATCCAAGGTAGTCCGGACCTTTCTCCCTGTCCGGCTTCCATCCGTTTAAGTTTGCTTTCCAGTAATCTTTCCCCACAACCGAAAAACGGAAGAAGCTATTTATAAAGCAGTAAATCAGATCAATTCATCAATTATCACTGCAAGGAAAAATAAAAGAAAGGTAGAATAAAAAGCCTAGTTTTGAATTCAGTCGAAAAATTAGAAGATGCAGAATTCAGAAACAAATATCACTAGAAATACAAAATGGATTGATCAACTTAAAATCAGATGAAACACTGCTTACAAGAGAAAGGACTATAACTGGGTATCAGATGATATGACAATACTTAAAGTGCTTAATTGTAGTATTTCGTATCCCTTATAATATAATCTATCATATAATTATATTTTATAATGACGATAACCGCATTGAATGTTGCGGAACTTAACTCCCCAAAAAGAAATCTGGATCCATCTAACCTGATTATTTCTTACAAAACATGACATTTTGGGTTTATTAGAGCATAAGTTAGATGACATTAATTAAGACCAATGACTACCATGTTAAAATTTTATTAAACTAGAATGTCATAAACAATAATAATCCGGGAGGAAATGGCAGAAATATGGTCTTTTGGGACCCTAACATCTGGGAGTTAATTAAATATCTTTTAGATTTTATGTTTATTCACTGTATTTACAAAAATAAATAAGGCTTCCTAATTGAAATAACCTTTATTTATGCATCTAACAATGAACAAATTAGAACTTACGGGATAATCTTCTCAATCTAAGTAAAAAGATTAGTAATCCTTGGAATGATATAAATGACTTTAATACTATCATACATGCATATAAAAAAAGGTGGTGATCCTATTTCTTTCAAAAATTTGGATACTCTTAATATATTTAGCTCTGTTTTGATTGAACCTACTATATATCAGGTGAATTTAGAAATATTCATTGTAAGCTTGATAGAGTTATACTAAATCAATCATTTGTAAACACATTTACTGGTTATAAATGTAGTACACTTCCTTAGACCACTAGTGATCACACACCCATTACGGTCATCACTCAAAATAATTCAACCAAGAAAAACTACCCTTTCAGATATGTTAATTGTTGGACTTTTGAAAAAATTACAAGGATATTGTTAAAGAAGGAATCTCAAATAATTTTTTGCACGGCTTAATATAAATTTAACAAAACTCTTATGAAAATGAATAGGTTTGTTGGACAAAATCTATAGTTGGATATCTCCGATTGACGTGAAATTTTAGTATGATATTTGTTATATGATTTTGGAGATATGTTTCAGATTTCACGATTTTTCATGATTATATGATTTTTTTATGAGTTTTCTAAAATTGAATTGCTTAGGAAGTGCTTAAATATTAACTAAAAATTGTTAATACTTCCATATAAATATTTTATACATAGATGGTACAAAAGTACTGTAAAAAGACTATACATAGAGGTATTTTATTTTATGAACCAATGAGAATTTGACAAATCTGGTGGAGTGCATATAAACTAATGCTTTAAAAGAAAATAAGTCAACTTTATCTGTAGTTACTATCATGCCACTGCCTTTCCAAAAGCATCTTTCGAAAAGGTCGAAACCATCCTTCGGTAGCGACTATGGTACATAAAGCATTCAAGGCTTCCACTTCTTACCTTTCAGTTTTGGTATTTGTCCTGATACCTATAAATATTTCGATTTTGAAAGATAGCTACTCCACAAGAGACTTTCACTTCGACTCTTTCGGTTAGGCCGAAAGGGTTCTTTTCCATAAAAAGAAATGTTATATAAAGAAAGATTTACAAACTATATCTTTGTAAAGAATAGAGGCCATTTCCTTTGCACCTTTCAGTGGAATTGAAAGGGACTTGTTTTCCTTAAATTATCTTTTGAGGTTTTCTCCTCCATTCCTTCGGTCCTTTTGACAAAGGGATCCCTTAATGGGAAATAGTTTTCTAAACCGAAGCTTATTCTTATAAAAGCCTGGAAATTGTTACCGATGACGACATGCCTTCATAAATTGATTTTCTATGAAATACTTTTTTCGGCATAGATTGGGTCAATTAAGAACTTTATTAAAATTATATGTTTTGACGCTTCGTCTCTTTGGTTGTCGGTGTTGGTAATGACGACAAGGAATTCTTTTATTGAATGTTTTCTAAAATGGAAAAGAAGTTCTGGCTCTATTGCACGCCGTTATTTGTGTGACGATAGGCATTGATTGTTGATTGTCGTATTAAGACGGAGGGGTTGCCCTTTTCTGTTAGTATGTTATCATTTGTGTGATGACATGCATTGTTGATTGATTGTTATGTAAAACCGGACAGGTTTCTCCTTTCGGAATGAATTGAATATGGCCTCGGTGCCTATGAGGGAGCCGAATGGGATTGCGAACGACACATATGTCTTACCCATTGAAGTGTAAATTGGACATTAATTGAACTCATTGAAATGCTTATGTTGTTGGTTATTGACCGTCATTTAAGACATTTCATATGTACGAAACCTGGGGAAGGTTCAATGGGAGGAAAAACTGAGAAATACAAACTAAATGAAAACATAAATGTAACGACCCAGAATTTCTAATATTTTGGAAATTTGAGTTTTTGAGAAATTAGAATAACCGCGCACTGTTCTGCATACATACATTCATTTTTTAATACGATTTCAAAAAGTATAGCGATCAGAAAAATTATTTAAATCGGTTTTATCAACTTACCAGTTCAAATAATTTATCATATAAAATAAGAATTTGACACTGTTCAGCAATATTGAAATTAGGCTTGAAAAATCATTGAGAATGAATTATAAAAATGTTTTATATTATAAAATAGTTAAAATAAGGTTATTGGATTTTTAAAATGATAATTAAAAAGAATATTTTGAAAACCGATAATTTAATGCTATTTTAAAAGCCAAGAAAATAGACATTTTGCAACCGATCTCGGAATTCAACAAAATCAATTTTATCGGATTTGTAATAATATATTGTTGTAAGGTTCCAAATTTCAAGTCAATTGAAGTTAATGTGTGAGCGTGTGTAATATAAACGTAGGTCGAAAAACTAGTTAAATTTATATAATAACATAAAGAAAGGTCATTTTGCAAACGGTCTCCAAATTCGACGAAACCAGGACCGTTAGAACCATATCTGAAAAACATAGTAGAATTTCAAATTTCGTAGTAATCGGGATTAGTATGTAGTTGTGCGAGTAGAAAAGCGTAAGTAGATTTCAATATAATTTGATATAAAATGATCAAATTAATTAGTTTTGGACCAATATTTAATATTTACAAATATATTTGCCAAACGTTAGGTAAATGTTTTTAGAACACCAATTTACTTCCATAAACATTTATATGTCATAATACAACATTTGGAAGTGTAATGTGTAGTTAAACTAGTTAAAACCATTCATTAACATAGAAAGCGTTTCTTCTTTGAGGTGTCACCCCCTAATGCAACAATTTGTGCTTCTTATGTGTTGTCAAGCCTCCTTCCTAGATCGTCGACACCTCACTGATCCAAAGCCACTTCCATTTCCTATAAAAGAGAACACCACTCCTTACTTCCTCCTCTTTTCTTCCATTTATCCTTTCTCTCCTCCCTCCTTTCACCCACCGTCGACCTACTCTCCCCACAACCCACCGCTGCCACCTCCCTTCCTCCTCACTGTCGGCGTACGACAGCCCCACCTTCTCTCCAAAATTCTAAAAACTCCTTCACAACCCTAAAACCACACCCCTCCTCCTTTAAATCACCACAACCACACCTCCTTCGCCCACCACCACCGCCTCTTGGCCCCACCAGACCTGCACCCCATGGTCCCCACTTGGCCTCATGGCCAAAAATTTCATCTTTGCTTCTTAAAACCCGTAAAGATCCAATCTTTCCTCTTTAAACCCAAGTTAGAACACACACACACACACACACACACACACACACACACACACACACACACACATACACACACACACACACATATGGTGATTACATAGAAGTGTTGTGTATACGGTGTTTGTTTGGTTGCTAGCAAGCTTGCAGAGTAATAAAAATCCTTGCTTTAAAAGTTAGACGGAGTGGAAAGTAATGGTGAACAATTTATAGCTCACATTTGAATTAATATATTGTGTGTGTGTTCTTGTTAATGTTATATGTGGTTATATGCAAGTAAATTACATGTTATGTGGTTAATGTTGCTTATGGTTGAAGTATACATATGAATTGCGAAAGTGGATTAGTGATTTACATGTTAATGCAAGTGATTTAGAAGTTAAAACGATAAACAAAAAGATTGGCTGAATTGGATTATAACTTGATTGAAATGTTGCATGCACATTAACTTGAAAAATAATTATTTGCAACTATGATTGGGTTGTTAAGTGATTAAATGGTTGACTATGAGGTTTGGATAATTTACCGTATCCAAAATGACATATATATGTAGTAAAAATGGTAGATCAAATGAACAAATACATGGAATGAATAGTAACATTCATTTATATTGGCTCGACTTTTGTCAATATAAACAGGATATGGGTATGAACCCCCATTTGGCATTGAATGTTTATGTTGGTTGATGATTGTGTATTGCGGTTAATCTGTTGATTGACAAAAAAATATAAGCGTTAATTGTTTAATGTTTATATGTTATGAACTATGACATGATATGTGTGATTGAATGTTATCATGATTGTTGATAATGTGGTATGTGATTACCATGGTTAAGATGGCCAAAATGTATGATTATTGGCACATTAATTAAGTCTCGATTCATTAAAATGATTTTAATGAATATTTTATCAATATAATAATGATGAAAAATAAAAGTTCAAATTTGATATCCGATTTTTCATGGACGCGAAGCTAAAGTCATTTCAAGTAACTTTTGTAAAAGAAAGAAATGGTTTTGGAGAAATTCAAAGCAAGTTATGGTCTGTCGAAGTTTTTATTTTAAAATGAATAGTAATTTGAAAAAGTGAAGTTCGGTTATGATATCTAGGAAATGTTTTAACAAAATTTCCTTTTTAAAACTATCTTATTTATTTTTATAATGGACGTCAGGAAAATTTGGGTGTCGAAAGACGAAGTTGAAAAATAAAATTATTTTAATCATTTAAATAATATTATAATAGTTAAATAATAGAATATTTGAATAAAAAGTTAGATATTGGAAATATAATTTCCAGAAGTTATTATATTGTTAATAAACTATTATAAATGGAATTCGATTCGATTTTAATTTATAGTCGAAGTTTGATTTGAATAGAACTCGTCGCGCAACGGTAGTTCGCAAATTTCGACATTGACTTCAAACTAACGTATTGGGAGATAGGATCATCGGATTTATGAAAACCGTTTGGTTCGAAATGAAAAGAGCTTTCAAATGAATCTAAGATCTTTAAAATCCAACAGTTAGATTTTGAAATAAGTTCAAACAAATTTTACAACAAAACAGTGCTAGTGCCGTTAGTTACCGGAAAACTTTTTTAATGAAATGAGCTATTTTTAAATTATTAAAAATATGAAAAAATTATGATAAATCAAAATAAGTGATTTGGAAAAGAAATATGAAGTTTCAAACTATATTTTGGATATTGGTGTTTTCAGCCTAACTGGCTGAAAAAGTTAGACAATGTTTTGAGAATTTGAGTTAAATAAACTTAAAATATTTGGTTTGTTAAATATAACCTTGTTTTGGAAGAAGTGTTTAGATAAATCTTTTGATTTAGAAGAGAATCCAATTTGAATAAAAATTGGATTTGGATAGAAATGATCTTCGAATATTTGGTATTGATTACCGTTGTATAGACATTTACTATTTGAGGAATTTGGAAGATATTTATATCGTTATTCCATTTATCTTATTCGTTGATTACGAGAATTGGTGTTGGATATAAGTTGATATAATTATGTTTTAATTCTTATATTTAATATCAATTGATTTGGGGTTCACCCTGAACGATGTTTTAAATAACGTTTGTTCTTTAACCCGGTAAAAGGAGAAGATAATTTTTCCAAGATAAGTTCAAGTAAAATATTTATTTAACTCAAATTTAAAGATTGAATGAAAGAGTTTTTCCTACCAAATGATAATGGGAACGAGATTAAGAATCGCTTAAAAGAAGATAAGCGTGTTTTTCGCGTAAGCGATAAGACTAAGAAAACGTAAATACGAATTTGGGCAAGTGATATGATCGATGGAAGATTTAAATGACAGTTTAAAGAGTATAAATCATTGATAAGATCTGAGGGAATAATTTCCAAATGAAATGAATGAATTGAGTAAAAGAATATTCCTAAGCTAGAATAAGACTTATGATGTCTAGTAGATCTTAATTGATTTTAAATATACAATAGTTATTCGAAATGACCGGGTTTCAACCCATTGTGAATAATTATACGACGTAATGAAAACGACGTTGACTATGATTGAAGACCGGAGACCTTCACATCAGAAGGATTGCTCGTCGATGCCTCGGGTGCCACCCAATTATGAGGTTATATTGTGACGGCGATCTGACCGTACCTGGAGCGATTCGAAATGCAAGGGCTTCACACCCAGGCAAGGTCATGGAATAAAGCGCCTTCAATTTTGTTTAAAACCTAGAACGGGATTGTAAATAGATGTGCGTCTGGCGTTGTAGTTTATGGCATAACTAATTGGTTTTTATTAATGTTATATCAGTTGGTGGCGGAGAATTTATTCTCTTTGCTTAATACCCTCCTCTGAGTGTTATGTACTCAGAGGGTTATATATTATTAGACACAAATTATATAATGTGAATTGACGTGTGGCATGCTAAGTGTTGAGTTGATCAAAGCTTTTGTTGAAAAGCAAAGCTTTGTGGATGATGATCAAAGCATGGCTGATAAAGAGTTCCTTTGTGTTGAAACGTGAATTTTTGAGCATCGCAACCCGTGAATGGACGAAAACAAGATGATGGACGACAAAGAAAAGGGCATGCGTTCCCTTCTTGCTAAAAGGTGATGTCATGGTATGGAGCCTAGGAAATTTACTTATGTAGATAATATATTAAGGTGCCTTGGGTGACTGTAACACCCCACACTTTTCTAAGCCCAAATTTAGACAAATTCGAAACTTGAACGCATTCAAGCATGGAGCTTGTAAATCTGATACCTGCAAATAAATGAGCATGAACATAATTAGAGCACAGTAAAAGAAAATCACAACGGAAACAAAACATGATAGACTAGTATTAACTCAAGTAACCACCTTTTTAAAGTAAGTCACTTTGCCAATACCGAGCATGAGAGAGAACGAGAACCGAAAGCTAAACCTAAACACTTGTGAGAACTCGAACTTCTCTAACAACATGGGAGGTTGTAATGAGGAGGGGGGTCAGTACAACATGATTCTAGTGAATAGGAAATGCACAACACGGATTATAATACACAGATGTATCCCGCTAGGTTCAACCCAAGATGTATGCCTACCAAGGTTAGTGATTCTAGCCTAACCTTGCAAACAATTACGCATGACTCTAACTACCCTTCCCAAGGTTGTATATCAAAAAAATGTGATATCGAGATAGAACGTTTACGCATATATTTATGAAGCCTTTATACCAGAACATGACCGGTTATTTACTCGAGGGTGGACCCCTAATCACGGAGTTTCTTATATATATATATATATATATATATATATATATTCACACATACATCCTTTATTATTTATTGCCTCACTATCAATGATGGATAAGGTGGATTCTCCCGATCACTTAAGACCCTAAGAGGGCCTATTAGTCACTTAGTACTCCTCGATGATTTATTCAATGTTAACATAAACTAGAGGACACTAACTACGGGGCCCTACTAGTTAAGGCTTCCTTCATTCACGCATATAACCCATACCCCATGTAAGGTGAGAGAGGGTGTTTCACTTTACCATCTAGCTGACCTTAATGGATAATCTTCTTAGTCGCTTACTACTTCCTGTAGCATAGGTAGCCATATCTGACATTTTTAAATTTCCAGGTTTGGTAGGTGTAACGGCCCAGATTTTTTTGACCATTTAGTTATTATTTAAAAATGTTTTTTTATTGTTTTGGAAGTTTAAATGGTTTAATTTCAATAATTTTGAATATTTTATTTTATTCCGAAATGGTAGAAATTTAGTGGATCTGCAATATAATGTGAACTGGCAGTATAAAAGGATAAATTTTTAATTTAAAATAGTACGTTTACAAAGGATGTAGTAGCTAACAAACTCGGATTTCGATCAAATCAGTTTCATTAAATCTGAAATGATGAAATTAGGTAACCAACCAAGTTACGTCAAAAATGGCATCCGTATGTGGAAAAGAAAAAATAAAAGGCCAAAATTTGAACTAAATTTTGACGGTAATTGGAATTTGCTAATGCTAACGGCAAAACCGGAACCTGAGACCTATCCAGGAAAATTCTAAACATAGGATATTAGCTATATATGAAATCTGGGAAAATCCTATAGCGGATATAGAAAGTTATTAAGAAAACAAAATTTAAATAAATTATTTGAAAATCTAAACAAACTCCGATTTTTGATTTGAATACATAGGATTGAAGTACGTTAAAAACCGGACCAGATGGTGGAAGAATTTCTGAAAACCGTTATCGTTTGATACTCCAACATGAGACCGGAAGGTGTTGAAACTAACACAAAACACTATTTTGAATTTAAATTTAAATTATTTGAAAGTTCAAACGAATTCAAAATTTAAATATTTTTATATATTATTGAAGAGCAAGAAAAATTGAACAACATGGTTGAAAAAGATTTTGGATAAGGTATCAATAAGTAAGTCAAATTAACGTCCGAATAGGGTTGAGAAAACACACTTTACTATTCATAAATTATTAAATTTATTTATAATTTAATAAATTTAAGGATTAATCCTACCCATCCATTTTCGACCGTTGGATTCGCGCTACCTCAGCAATCCATGTGACTCCTTCGGCTATAAATAGCCCCCCCCCTTCATTTTAAACTCACTCCTCCTCCTCCTCTTTCAAGCTTTGGCAATGGCAGAAATAATAATAAAATATTAGGAAATAGGGAAAAGGAAAGGAAGGGAGAAAGGAGGGCAAGACGGGGAGCTAGGGACTCTTAGGCAGAGGCTTGGGCTTCGCGGGGTAAGTTTTTAAATAATATTTATTTATTTATTTATTTGTGTAATATATATATATATATATATTATAATTAAAATAGAATTTGTAAAAAGAAATATTAGAACATTCTAAGGGTGACAGAGAGGATAGTGTCTAAGGCTTGAGTTTGGAAAATATAGTTTCCTGCTCTCCCTGGCTATCCCTAACTGATCCGACGGATGGGATGATTAATTTAAATTTAAATTTAAAATTTAATTTGAATTTAATTTGAATTTAAAACAGACCAGGGGCATTTTCGTAATTTTTAACCATAAACTTTAAAAGTTTATAACTTTTTCAAAACAAGTCGGATTTCCACGAAACAAGGACCGTTGGAGTCTTATCGGAAAATACTTTAAAATGAGTGGAAGCAGATTTTTGATCCGGGTTAAAAAATTTAAGTTATAATTAAATGAATATTTTTAAATATTTTATTTGAAAATTAAATTTAATTAATATTAAAATGGTTTTTCAATTTTAAAAAAATTTGGATATGGCTAGAGATGGAAAAGTATGATTTTTTAGAAGGGCAGGGAAGGTAATTTGGCTAATAACGCAATTAGAAATTAATTAAGATAAAAATAATTTAATTAATTTAATTAAATATATATTCATTTAAATTAGGTAAATATTGTAAATAGCATAACTTTTGCATACATTAACGAAATTTAACGAAACAGGATCCGTTGGGATCGTATCGACGAGCACTACGCAATGGAACTGACCGCAAGTGGATTGGAGCTCGTTTGGATTTATGGTGAAATTTAACGTCTGAACCAAATCAATGACCGATTATCGTTATTCAACGATAAACCGTCCAAGGTGAGTAAATCTCACTAACTCTGAGCACTTTATATTTTTATAAAGTATTTTTAGAACTGATAATTATTGGTTGAATTGCTAAGTGTTGATTGTTTGGTTGAACTGCTAATCAATTGATTGAAAATACCGATATAGTTATATATATCGTTAACCGATGTTGATTTTGTTTATCAGAATACCTCATATTGAAATGAAATTGATGTGAATTATATTGTGTAACATCTGTGGATGCAGGGAAACAGGTCGGTGGAATCCAACTGGATTCCTCAACACTTATTTACCGTTTTTCATATATTCTGATATATGATGTGTTATATCATCTGTTGTTGAACCTGTGTGTTTGGATGATGATTGAACCTTTTGATTTGGTATTTTTATACCATAAGTGATACTAGAAAGTGAAAAGGGATTTTCAAAGTTTATTTTGAAAATAAATTATTTATATAAAATCAATAGATTTTATATATAAAAGGAAGAGAATTTCATGAGAGAAAATGATTATAGAATCAAAGCATTTGTAAAAAAACAAATATTGGTGAAATCAAATAGAAGGGAAAATATTGGTGAAATCAAATAGAAGGGAAAATATTGGTGAAATCAAATAGAAGGGAAATATTTGTGAAACGATTACAAATAGAAATAAAAAGGGAAACATTCGTAAAAGTATTTACAAATGGAATTGAAAAGAGAATATTCATGTAGGGAATAAAGAAAAGTTGACAGAAGTACTTATTTGTTAAATAAATAGAAAAGTTAAAAGAAATATTTATTTGTTGAATAAATAGAAAAGTTAAAGGGAATATTTATTTGTTAAATAAATAGAAGCGAAAAGAGAATAGTTATTTGTTGAGTAAACGAATAGAAAAAGAATCTATTCAAGGGAAGTAATCCAAAGGAATTATTCAAAAGAGAAAAATCCAAAGGGATTAATTCAAAAGAGTTAATCAACTAGAGTTAAACCGTTGGAGTTAAACTGTTAGAGTTAAACAGTTGGAGTTAAACTGTTAGAGTTAAACAGTTGGAGTTAAACTGTTAGAGTTAAACAGTTGGAGTTAAACTGTTAGAGTTAAACCGTTGAAGTTAAACTATCAGAGTTAAACCGTAAAGTTAAACAGTTAGAGTTAGTTAGTTAGAGTTAACCAGTTAAGAGTTATTCAGTTAGAGTTATCCAGTTAGAGTTATTCAGTTAGAATTAACCAGTTAGAGTTAATCAGTTAGAGTTAATCGTTTTGAGTCAAATCGAACTAGAGTTATTCAAATATAGTAATCGAATAAGGGTTAATTGAATATTAGTTATTCAATTAGAATTGATCGAATCTAATTATTCGAGATAGAGTTAAAAATAGACAAAGTTATTTAAGGATGAATTTCCATTTAGCACGACTGCTAGCGTAATTCGCAGGGCTGCAGATAGCCTACGGCGGTCGGATGTTTCCTGAGGGAATCAGGCGTAACCATTGTGATCGCTGCGATCTAGAGTCAAGCAAATGGTGTTAAATCAAATAGTAATTAATCAATAGAAGTTAATTAAGTCGAGTTAGTCGAGTATTAGTAAATTAAGTAGGGTTAGTCAAAAAGGGAATTAATCGAATATCACCTATTCGAAGTAGAGTTATCGAATATAGTTTATTCGAGAAGAGTAATCGAATATAGTTCGTTCGAAGTGTGTTAAATCGAATATAGTTATTCGAAGGAGAGAATTATCGAATATGGTTTATTCGAAGTGAGATTTTTCGAATATTAGTTATTCGAAGAAAAGGATTATCGAATATTAGTTATTCGAACAGGGGAATCGAATATAGTTTATTCGAAAGAGAATTATCGGATAGTGATTATTCGAGAGTGAATCATACATGGAAATTCGATTATATCGAATCAAGGGAAGTAATGTTTACTTTCCATTTCAAATCAAGTTTTAATTATCTGTTAATAAAGTAGTTGGTTGTTTATTTATCCAAATTAAGATATGGAAATATATTTAAGTTAACATATTTTGAAAGCATGGAATTATAACATTTACAGTTATAATCAAATGATTCAGTAAAGGAAGTGGATTCATAAATTAATAGAATCCGAGAGTTCGCAAGGAAGTTTCTTAAAGAGTAATGCTTGAACTTTGTCTATTTCGAAGTTAGAAATGTTGTTCAGTTAAGGTCTGAGAGGTAATTATACCCCAACTTGATTGACTTCGTTTTTAACTAAGAAGTGGATAAGGTTCGAGAGTGAAAGGGGTTAAGTGAATTTAGTTAATGAGCGAAATGGTTGGTGTTGGCATAGCGATGTTTATTCAAACATCGGTTTAAACCCAATGAAGGAGATTTGGAAATGTCTTCCAAATGAAAATCAGAAATGTTTTCTGAATATAGAAAATGAGAAATGGAATTGTTTTCCATTGTTAATAACGTATATTTTCTAAATATAGTAAATAACAAATATAGGAAAACAAGAATAAGGAAAAGGGTAAATTTATGATAATTTGATGATGAATGATGATTGATCGATAGAATTTCCATCTGGAAATAATATCGTTGTTTGCACACCGACATGTTTTTAATTGATAGTTAAATCACGGACTATCAAAGTTTTGACCATTTTAACGTTGTTAATATGGAGAGACCGGTCGGATTATTATCCAGAGAACCACGCCGTATTGGCATAAGCGTTGCGAATCAAGTATGCTGAATATATTGAAGACGGAGTTATGCAAGGGCTATCCTATTTACAGAATAGTGCATTCAGTTTGTCCAGTCCCAGGACAAACGTGAATTTACGAATGTCTGACAGAGTATATTCAAAGGATCGCGTAAGTTGATCTCTTCAAACGTACTTACGTTTGGTGGCGGAGGAATTCGTTTCTCTTAGCTGTATACCCGTGGTATTTTTGGTGAAATCAATTTGTGATTTGGCGGGTATGACGATGTGGCATTCAAAGTAATGGAGGTGGGATCTGTCAAAAGATACGTTATGACCTCAAGCCTCATCCACCGGGAAATGACAAAAATCGGGCAGGCAACATGGCTATGTGGGTCGCACCCATTAGGATGTATGATCACCTATCTAGAGAAATTCCTTTTGTTCTTAAATCTATCGATGTTGTCCCTTATCGGAAGACGGTTGCTGATCCCAACCGTTGGTGATATACATTCGATACTCAAGCGAAATGAGTGGTCGGTCATGTGTGGGCCGGGTTGCAAGATGTTCTTGTTGAACCCAGTGTATTTGCCTCTAGAGATACACGTTCGTAAGGTGGTCCCATACCTTGTCAAGTTGGAATCCAATCTCCAATAAGTGCCTGCGAGTTTGATTGTATATTATATATGTAGAGCGTGAGATGCAAGCGTTCCACTAGATTTTAATTACTTGTGATTAGACATTATTATAATATCAGATAATATATGATTTCCAAAGTGTTTTGGGTTATCGTAAGGTAAAAGCCATCCGTATTTATGAGTGGATTGGTCTTACGATTATCTTTTCTTTTGAAAAGGATTTTGAAAAGTTAAACCAAATGATTGGAGTTTACTCACACCAGTCCCATGACTGACCCAGAGTTTTATTTTGTTTTGTTTTCCCTAAACTCTTGGGTGCCCAAATTTGTACGGGCAGTCAAGTAGTCAGGATTTACAGGTATGCTTGAAGAGCTTGGAGTAGGAGGCTTCAAGATTTTTCTAGCTATTGATTATTCCGCTGTGATGAAAGTGTTGTACTCTGATAATGGTATGATATACATATACTACTTTGATTTCAAGATATGTTGTCTATTATATTTTATTCGTTCCGCTGTGAGATTCGTGTTACTCTGATGTTGTTGTGTTCTTCTTCTTCTTCTGTTCTAATTTTCTATCTTATCTATCCTCACCCTCTAATTTCTTTCTTGGACTATCCAGTAATTTCGACTTTTGATTGTTCGATAGGTGTTATATATCGGATAACCAAGGTCGCTTTTTCCCGGGTCGTTACAGTTGGTATCAGAGCTGAAGGTTAAGTATTACCTTGGCTCTGTGGCGTGATTCAGTAGAGATGGGGTTAGTAATACCCTAGACTGAGTTTGAGTGTATATATACGAGTGAACGTATTTGTTATTTGATATAAAATGATTTTATATTGTGGAGATTTATTGGTTGAGTTGTTTATGAATTCTGGTCGATCAGTTTGATCCACTGTATCGATAGGGGTTTCTAAACGCTTGAATACGATGAACCGACACAGTATGTTTTGAAAAAGGGTGAATGAAATAATTTTACCCAAATTATATTTTGATATAAGCAAAGTACAGATATTTGAAATTATTATAGTATATTGAATGTGTTGGTTGTGATTATAATCGAATAAGATTATAAAATGTGGAATGGTTATGTAAATAAAAAAATCAAAATTCATATAAGTGAAATATATGAAATCAGATGAATTAAATCTGAATTTAAGTTCAGAATTGGAATTAAAATTGCTAAAATTTGAATAAGCGTTGTAAATGGAATTAAATTGAATATATGTGAATTTTAAATTCCTGGGAGATTTTAAATTTGTTACAAGCATTAAAAAGGGATATTTTGAAATGAATTTCAAAATGAAAGTGTTTAGAAATGGTTTTGAAAGTGACATAGTATTGAACTCACTTCGATAGCTGGAAAATAAATTCCGATGTTGATCCGGACATCATCGGTGTTCATTTTCGAGTTTGTAAGTGACAGATTACTACCAAAGATTTTGTTTTTGAATTGTTTTGAGAAACCAAGTTGTTTTGATATTCCAAAGGGATATTTGGTTTTTGGAAAAGGCAAAGCTATTTGAAACTCCCAGGTAAGATTGTTTGAAATAAACACAAATTAAATAGAAATTTGTGAAAGCAAATTTGAAATTGAGTTGAAGCCAGTTCAGTGGAAATTGAGTTGAATTGAAATAAAATGGTATCAAGTAGAATTGGACTGAATTAGAGATTATCTGGGATAGAAATGGATGGTCGAGCAAGAAATTTGAATTGAGATTGGAATTGCAGTTTGATTGAAATTTGGCTTGGTTATAAGCGGATGGTCGTGCTGAAGATAAAAGTGATTGGGAGTTTGATTGGGATGATAGTGGTATATGCTAAATTGATAGCAGAATTGAATGCCGACAAAAAGGTACACGTACATATTCATATGAGTTGGATGAGATTTATGAGCCTGTTTGGCAAGCCACTTGGCTGTTTGATTTTCTTTTGGGTTGATGAAGGCCTAGAGAGGCGAGTTGGAGTTTAAGCTATTGACCAGTACAAAGGAGATGCTGGCGAAATTTTTCAGAAATTTCGAATGTTAGAAAATTTTCAGAATTTTTGAAATTTTCGTTTATAGAAATAAATTAATAAATTAATTAGAATTAATTGGTTTAGTGAAGCCGGAGTAAATAAATAATTTTAACCTAGTTATAAAGTTCATTTTTCTACCTTAGCAATTTCGAGGACGAAATTATTTTAAGGGGGAAAGAATGTAACGGCCCAGATTTTTTTGACCATTTAGTTATTATTTAAAAATGTTTTTTTATTGTTTTGGAAGTTTAAATGGTTTAATTTCAATAATTTTGAATATTTTATTTTATTCCGAAATGGTAGAAATTTAGTGGATCTGCAATATAATGTGAACTGGTAGTATAAAAGGATAAATTTTTAATTTAAAATAGTACGTTTACAAAGGATGTAGTAGCTAACAAATTCGGATTTCGATCAAATCAGTTTCATTAAATCTGAAATGATGAAATTAGGTAACCAACCAAGTTACGTCAAAAATGGCATCCGTATGTGGAAAAGAAAAAATAAAAGGCCAAAATTTGAACTAAATTTTGACGGTAATTGGAATTTGCTAATGCTAACGGCAAAACTGGAACCTGAGACCTATCCAGGAAAATTCTAAACATAGGATATTAGCTATATATGAAATCTGGGAAAATCCTATAGCGGATATAGAAAGTTATTAAGAAAACAAAATTTAAATAAATTATTTGAAAATCTAAACAAACTCCGATTTTTGATTTGAATACATAGGATTGAAGTACGTTAAAAACCGGACCAGATGGTGGAAGAATTTCTGAAAACCGTTATCGTTTGATACTCCAACATGAGACCGGAAGGTGTTGAAACTAACACAAAACACTATTTTGAATTTAAATTTAAATTATTTGAAAGTTCAAACGAATTCAAAATTTAAATATTTTTATATATTATTGAAGAGCAAGAAAAATTGAACAACATGGTTGAAAAAGATTTTGGATAAGGTATCAATAAGTAAGTCAAATTAACGTCCGAATAGGGTTGAGAAAACACACTTTACTATTCATAAATTATTAAATTTATTTATAATTTAATAAATTTAAGGATTAATCCTAGCCATCCATTTTCGACCGTTGGATTCGCGCCACCTCAGCAATCCATGTGACTCCTTCGGCTATAAATAGCCCCCCCCCCCTTCATTTTAAACTCACCCCACCTCCTCCTCTTTCAAGCTTTGGCAATGGCAGAAATAATAATAAAATATTAGGAAATAGGGAAAAGGAAAGGAAGGGAGAAAGGAGGGCAAGACGGGGAGTTAGGGACTCTTAGGCAGAGGCTTGGGCTTCGCGGGGTAAGTTTTTAAATAATATTTATTTATTTATTTATTTATTTATTTGTGTAATATATATATATATATATATATTATAATTAAAATAGAATTTGTAAAAAGAAATATTAGAACATTCTAAGGGTGACAGAGAGGATAGTGTCTAAGGCTTGAGTTTGGAAAATATAGTTTCCTGCTCTCCCTGGCTATCCCTAACTGATCCGACGGATGGGATGATTAATTTAAATTTAAATTTAAAATTTCATTTGAATTTAATTTGAATTTAAAACAGACCAGGGGCATTTTCGTAATTTTTAACCATAAACTTTAAAAGCTTATAACTTTTTCAAAACAAGTCGGATTTCCACGAAACAAGGACCGTTGGAGTCTTATCGGAAAATACTTTAAAATGAGTGGAAGCAGATTTTTGATCCGGGTTAAAAATTTTAAGTTATAATTAAATGAATATTTTTAAATATTTTATTTGAAAATTAAATTTAATTAATATTAAAATGGTTTTTCAATTTTAAAATTTTTTGGATATGGCTAGAGATGGAAAAGTATGATTTTTTAGAAGGGCAGGGAAGGTAATTTGGCTAATAACGCAATTAGAAATTAATTAAGATAAAAATAATTTAATTAATTTAATTAAATATATATTCATTTAAATTAGGTAAATATTGTAAATAGCATAACTTTTGCATACATTAACGAAATTTAACGAAACAGGATCCGTTGGGATCGTATCGACGAGCACTACGCAATGGAACTGACCGCAAGTGGATTGGAGCTCGTTTGGATTTATGGTGAAATTTAACGTCTGAACCAAATCAATGACCGATTATCGTTATTCAACGATAAACCGTCCAAGGTGAGTAAATCTCACTAACTCTGAGCACTTTATATTTTTATAAAGTATTTTTAGAACTGATAATTATTGGTTGAATTGCTAAGTGTTGATTGTTTGGTTGAACTGCTAATCAATTGATTGAAAATACCGATATAGTTATATATATCGTTAACCGATGTTGATTTTGTTTATCAGAATACCTCATATTGAAATGAAATTGATGTGAATTATATTGTGTAACATCTGTGGATGCAGGGAAACAGGTCGGTGGAATCCAACTGGATTCCTCAACATTTATTTACCGTTTTTCATATATTCTGATATATGATGTGTTATATCATCTGTTGTTGAACCTGTGTGTTTGGATGATGATTGAACCTTTTGATTTGGTATTTTTATACCATAAGTGATACTAGAAAGTGAAAAGGGATTTTCAAAGTTTATTTTGAAAATAAATTATTTATATAAAATCAATAGATTTTATATATAAAAGGAAGAGAATTTCATGAGAGAAAATGATTATAGAATCAAAGCATTTGTAAAAAAAACAAATATTGGTGAAATCAAATAGAAGGGAAAATATTGGTGAAATCAAATAGAAGGGAAAATATTGGTGAAATCAAATAGAAGGGAAATATTTGTGAAACGATTACAAATAGAAATAAAAAGGGAAACATTCGTAAAAGTATTTACAAATGGAATTGAAAAGAGAATATTCATGTAGGGAATAAAGAAAAGTTGACAGAAGTACTTATTTGTTAAATAAATAGAAAAGTTAAAAGAAATATTTATTTGTTGAATAAATAGAAAAGTTAAAGGGAATATTTATTTGTTAAATAAATAGAAGCGAAAAGAGAATAGTTATTTGTTGAGTAAACGAATAGAAAAAGAATCTATTCAAGGGAAGTAATCCAAAGGAATTATTCAAAAGAGAAAAATCCAAAGGGATTAATTCAAAAGAGTTAATCAACTAGAGTTAAACCGTTGGAGTTAAACTGTTAGAGTTAAACAGTTGGAGTTAAACTGTTAGAGTTAAACAGTTGGAGTTAAACTGTTAGAGTTAAACAGTTGGAGTTAAACTGTTAGAGTTAAACCGTTGAAGTTAAACTATCAGAGTTAAACCGTAAAGTTAAACAGTTAGAGTTAGTTAGTTAGAGTTAACCAGTTAAGAGTTATTCAGTTAGAGTTATCCAGTTAGAGTTATTCAGTTAGAATTAACCAGTTAGAGTTAATCAGTTAGAGTTAATCGTTTTGAGTCAAATCGAACTAGAGTTATTCAAATATAGTAATCGAATAAGGGTTAATTGAATATTAGTTATTCAATTAGAATTGATCGAATCTAATTATTCGAGATAGAGTTAAAAATAGACAAAGTTATTTAAGGATGAATTTCCATTTAGCACGACTGCTAGCGTAATTCGCAGGGCTGCAGATAGCCTACGGCGGTCGGATGTTTCCTGAGGGAATCAGGCGTAACCATTGTGATCGCTGCGATCTAGAGTCAAGCAAATGGTGTTAAATCAAATAGTAATTAATCAATAGAAGTTAATTAAGTCGAGTTAGTCGAGTATTAGTAAATTAAGTAGGGTTAGTCAAAAAGGGAATTAATCGAATATCACCTATTCGAAGTAGAGTTATCGAATATAGTTTATTCGAGAAGAGTAATCGAATATAGTTCGTTCGAAGTGTGTTAAATCGAATATAGTTATTCGAAGGAGAGAATTATCGAATATGGTTTATTCGAAGTGAGATTTTTCGAATATTAGTTATTCGAAGAAAAGGATTATCGAATATTAGTTATTCGAACAGGGGAATCGAATATAGTTTATTCGAAAGAGAATTATCGGATAGTGATTATTCGAGAGTGAATCATACATGGAAATTCGATTATATCGAATCAAGGGAAGTAATGTTTACTTTCCATTTCAAATCAAGTTTTAATTATCTGTTAATAAAGTAGTTGGTTGTTTATTTATCCAAATTAAGATATGGAAATATATTTAAGTTAACATATTTTGAAAGCATGGAATTATAACATTTACAGTTATAATCAAATGATTCAGTAAAGGAAGTGGATTCATAAATAGAATCCGAGAGTTCGCAAGGAAGTTTCTTAAAGAGTAATGCTTGAACTTTGTCTATTTCGAAGTTAGAAATGTTGTTCAGTTAAGGTCTGAGAGGTAATTATACCCCAACTTGATTGACTTCGTTTTTAACTAAGAAGTGGATAAGGTTCGAGAGTGAAAGGGGTTAAGTGAATTTAGTTAATGAGCGAAATGGTTGGTGTTGGCATAGCGATGTTTATTCAAACATCGGTTTAAACCCAATGAAGGAGATTTGGAAATGTCTTCCAAATGAAAATCAGAAATGTTTTCTGAATATAGAAAATGAGAAATGGAATTGTTTTCCATTGTTAATAACGTATATTTTCTAAATATAGTAAATAACAAATATAGGAAAACAAGAATAAGGAAAAGGGTAAATTTATGATAATTTGATGATGAATGATGATTGATCGATAGAATTTCCATCTGGAAATAATATCGTTGTTTGCACACCGACATGTTTTTAATTGATAGTTAAATCACGGACTATCAAAGTTTTGACCATTTTAACGTTGTTAATATGGAGAGACCGGTCGGATTATTATCCAGAGAACCACTCCGTATTGGCATAAGCATTGCGAATCAAGTATGCTGAATATATTGAAGACGGAGTTATGCAAGGGCTATCCTATTTACAGAATAGTGCCTTCAGTTTGTCCAGTCCCAGGACAAACGTGAATGGACGAATGTCTGACAGAGTATATTCAAAGGATCGCGTAAGTTGATCTCTTCAAACGTACTTACGTTTGGTGGCGGAGGAATTCGTTTCTCTTAGCTGTATACCCGTGGTATTTTTGGTGAAATCAATTTGTGATTTGGCGGGTATGACGATGTGGCATTCAAAGTAATGGAGGTGGGATCTGTCAAAAGATACGTTATGACCTCAAGCCTCATCCACCGGGAAATGACAAAAATCGGGCAGGCAGCATGGCTATGTGGGTCGCACCCATTAGGATGTATGATCACCTATCTAGAGAAATTCCTTTTGTTCTTAAATCTATCGATGCTGTCCCTTATCGGGAGACGGTTGCTGATCCCAACCGTTGGTGATATACATTCGATACACTCAAGCGAAATGAGTGGTCGGTCATGTGTGGGCCGGGTTGCAAGATGTTCTTGTTGAACCCAGTGTATTTGCCTCTAGAGATACACGTTCGTAAGGTGGTCCCATACCTTGTCAAGTTGGAATCCAATCTCCAATAAGTGCCTGCGAGTTTGATTGTATATTATATATGTAGAGCGTGAGATGCAAGCGTTCCACTAGATTTTAATTACTTGTGATTAGACATTATTATAATATCAGATAATATATGATTTCCAAAGTGTTTTGGGTTATCGTAAGGTAAAAGCCATCCGTATTTATGAGTGGATTGGTCTTACGATTATCTTTTCTTTTGAAAAGGATTTTGAAAAGTTAAACCAAATGATTGGAGTTTACTCACACCAGTCCCATGACTGACCCAGAGTTTTATTTTGTTTTGTTTTCCCTAAACTCTTGGGTGCCCAAATTTGTACGGGCAGTCAAGTAGTCAGGATTTACAGGTATGCTTGAAGAGCTTGGAGCAGGAGGCTTCAAGATTTTTCTAGCTATTGATTATTCCGCTGTGATGAAAGTGTTGTACTCTGATAATGGTATGATATACATATACTACTTTGATTTCAAGATATGTTGTCTATTATATTTTATTCGTTCCGCTGTGAGATTCGTGTTACTCTGATGTTGTTGTGTTCTTCTTCTTCTTCTGTTCTAATTTTCTATCTTATCTATCCTCACCCTCTAATTTCTTTCTTGGACTATCCAGTAATTTCGACTTTTGATTGTTCGATAGGTGTTATATATCGGATAACCAAGGTCGCTTTTTCCCGGGTCGTTACAGTAGGCCTTACACACACACACACACCATTTAAGACCCTAAACTGGAAGACCTACCCTCAGGTGGACTCCTCGACCCAAGCCACCTAAGACCCAAGGAAGCGGACTATACACGAAGATTATTAAGTTCGTATCCCATTTAGCCTTTAATGCTCTTTCCTTATTGGAATAAAGTGGGGCTACGTTATTGGGTTATTCCCATTTAGTTTCTCTTCACAGAAATACCATACGCACACGGTAAATTATCGTCACAGGTTCCTATGGTCAATAATATTTCATGTCAATAACCTACCAAGTCCAATTCTAACTTTTAATTATGAGTTCTATATTAACTAGTATAAATAAGGAAAGTTATATCCTTCTTAACCTAGGATATTTATTTGATTATTTCCTTAATTGGAACGACAATCAATACCCCATAAATCCCCTTTTTATTTTCATTTATTTCTGTTCATCAGTTCATTGCCATTCATAACCATAACAGTCATATTTTCCAACAGCAACCATCAAATCTCTAATTTTCTTTTATTACCATTGATTATAATTAATGTCATTTATGAGCCTAACAGCCATATCTTTCCCAAGACATGAATTAACAATGGATATCCTTATCTTATCAGTCCTGAGTATATCTATTTGTTGTACCCTAGTAGACATTACTAATTTTGTTTATTTATTTATTCTCTATTATATACATACATACACACAGACACACACACACACACACACATATATATATATATATATATATTTGTGCATCAGACCTCACATATTAAGCCGACCACTTTTGGATGTTGGATCTTCCAGGCGGTTTCGGACAGACTTCTACCACAAGTTGAACTTAACCGTGTGTCTTAGTATAGTCATTTTTACCTACTAGAACCCTCACATTAAGCTGACTACCTATGGATGCTGGATTTGTCAGGCGGCTCCGGGCAGACTTCTACCACAAGTTGAGCTTAACCTCGTGTCTTAGTATGGTTATATTTTAATTTCCTAATTGGAGTGTACAACATTAATCCTAACCAATTTAGAAATTGTAACTATTAGGCTTAACTACCTAATTTAATTTATTTTCCTCCAAATCAATTACGGTTACAATATATTTATAGCCCTATTATAGCAATAAATTACATTAATTGCTACAATGGTCATCATAAGTATACTCATTTAATATGGTTTACGTTTACATATATAATTCCATAAATGAACACCATTCAAATAGTCAAACATCCATTTTTATGCATAAATCTTGTTGTTTACGTAGATTCGGACGGATAATGTATACATACATATATATATATATATATTTGTATTTATATTTTCACGTGGTTAACGTAGTTATCTTACTTTATTATTATTATTTTTAAGTTAAATAATTTGGTTTAAATTATTTATCAAACTTTCCTTTTTGTATTCAGTCTTGTAATATGGTTCTAAATCTTACAAAAAGACCGCTAGTTATAGATATTGTAAATTATGTCTAATTATTGAAATAGACATATTTCAAACCACAAGAAATATATATATTTATTTTTAAATTTGAAATAGTTGATGCAAACTATGCACAATTATGTATATTTATACGTTAATTTACACAACTTTTCCCATTTTCAATCTTTTCGCCATATCTCTTGTGAGTTCAAAATAATGTTTGTTTCCTAAATGAGGAAAACGACATGTTTACAATAACTAAGCCAAAACCCAACAACATTGAACACAAATAGGCATATGTCTTTTAAATTAAAATTACATAATTCATAAATAAACACTGAAATTAGAGATCCAGAATATAACTACATCTAAACATTGTTTAATAGGACTGAGTTCCAGATCTATAGTGTTTTGCAACAACCACAATATATTTTCTAACTAATTGTAGGAATTATGCATAAACAGTTAAGTAATCCTATAAATAATACTATTCATTACCACAAATCAATACTTGAAGCTTTTGATAATATTTATAAGCATATCTGATAAGTGTCATTTCAAATCCAACAATATTATAAACATATCTGATGATATTAGGCATATATTTTGAGATCTAATTCAAACGAGATAAATAGGCTATTATAACTTTGTATGTAAATTTCCCACTCACCTGAAAGCATCCAAATCTAAATAGTCTTTTAAGCCTACAATTCCCAAATTCTTACAAATATACAATTATTCTAAAAAGGGGACACTTCCAGATCTGTAGATTTGCGAGTAAATAGGAAGTGGGGATAATCTGATGTACAATAGCTTAGCCGTTAATTCACATCCTTTTCCATTTGAATCTGATAATCCGTTTCAAATATATATGATTCATATTTGATTGATTGTATAAGAATATGTATTTTTGATTAAGAAATCGATTTCAAGAGAAAGGAAAATGGCAGAGCTTCGCTGCTGCCTATAGATTTGTGTGGAAAAGAATGATGCCTTACTCCTTTATTTATAGAAGTGGAATTGGCTATGAACCATTAGATTTATTTAAATAAACATCCATCCACTACACCATATCACCGAATTTGGCACACAAGGATGCGGGTATACAATTCGACTAATAGCCGTATCAAATTTGATAATGCTCACATCCGTATCAAACAACAGTTTGCGATCCGCACCACCTCAAGTACCCCAAATCTGACTGTCCATCTCGAATGCTCTGGATCGGTTAATTTGATTCGATTATTGGCCATTTCAAATTCGTGCCTTTTTTGTGTAAAACTTTTGGCCGAAAAAGCACACCCATCCCTCCAATTTTTTAATCCTTTCAGTTCCTCTCCTTCCCATTTTTTTATTTCCCTCGTCTAATATTGTATCCCGTGCCCTATTTCCATTTCTGATCATGTTGACCTATTTGCCGATGTATTTGTTGTCTGTGGAATTGTTTCATGTTGTCGCTTGTTTGGTGTTGTGACCTTCCATATGCCTATTTCTACTTCTTGAATCTGAACTTTGTTGTGACCTTCCATGTAGTCGATCGAAAGTCGGTGGATACCCTGAAAGTAGCAATATATTTGTCAACTATAGTCTATGACTTATCGACGAGTTGACTGACTAGACGTCTGTCGACTCGATTACTGCCATAATAATGATGATGCCCTTAAACTTTCACATGTATATGCCTATTTGCCCTTGTATCTTTGTCGCCGTTACCGACCTCTATGATGCAGCGCCTATTTGCTAGCTATATGCCATACATGCATTTGTTACACTTAAACTGTGCACATGATCTGTGCATGCGCACATGAACATCTAGTATCTAGCTTATGCTTATCAATGAATGCTTTAAAACATAAAAATTTTGTACATTCAATATCAGCATCTGCTCATCATTGCTTTAATTTACAACAACGTGGACTACGCAACATGATCAACACGCTCAACCTTCCCAGTCCGATCCTGCAGTTTTATCACATATGTTTTTTCTTTGATTAAATTTGCTACTTTCAATAACCAGCTCAGTTTTATCAGACTTTGTAATTAGATGAAACATTTGTGACAGTTTCCATTTAATAATTGTATGATGGTCTATAAATTGTGTTATGAAAATTCTTGTTATGCTTTGTGTATAATTTGTGATATGGTCTGTGTTATGGAAAATATGTGTTGTAGTTTCTATTTATATATATATGTGTATATATATACATATATATATATATATAATAAGATACGGTTTAAAACTGTGTCTGCCTGACATCATAGATACGGTCTAAAACAGTTTTTAAAATATATTAAAGCAGCGTCCGTCGTAAATTAGCTATGGTTTATATTCGTATCTAGCTGCCCTTTAGATACGGCAATGGGCCGTTTCTTTTTTAACTTTTGATACGGCTACGTGGACGTGTCAAATTTTAAGTTGGACACGGCCTACAGCCATATCTAATAATTAGACACGCCTTTTTTTTATACGGCTTATAGGCGTGCTGAATCGCTGTAGATACAGCAATTAGCACAACCTAATTAGCATATATGGTGTAGTGATCTGATTTATATTATATAATATAACAAACATACCCTTCAAAACCTAGCTGTCACTGGGCACTACAGGCTCGAAGCGGTCGATACCCTCCAGGGGCGGTCGACCACCCTCTGGTCAATTTGCCCAGTAAGGCCTGGTGAAATATGGGAAGATATATTATATTTATTATGTTTATTTATTTCCGTCCGTTTTTCGTATTTCGCTCGTAACTTTTCATATGGACTCTGTTCGCGAAACTCCAAACATGAAAGCTGACTAGAATTCGGAAACGAACGCAATAGTTAAAGTTTCGTGGTCAAATTCTATCATTTACAGAATCTCCTATTTTTGAGATGCTAATAGTTAATTTCTATTGTCAAAATTCCGGGTTACTACAATGATGGCCAAATATGACTGGGGGAACGTTATGTTCAGATAAGATTACAATCAACCTGTTAGTGCTGGCCGACTCTGTAGCTCCAAAGGACTCAATAGTTGACTCCCAGGACATCCCGCTACGGTTGTTCCGAATGTGGTTATGGAAGATCATTTGCTTGGGTCATTGATGGAATCCAACTTCCAATACGAGCTTAAGTTTTCATTTGTACCATAATAACTAACATAATGGGATGAGGCATTATGCGAGCTAAGATTGATGTATTTATTTTCGAAAGTGATATCCATACCTATACATTAATAATAATATCAAATTATTTGTTTTTAAGAATATCATGCATGTTTAGTTATCATAAGGTAAAACTTTATCCTCCTGTATGCATTGCATTGTGTGATGGGACTTGAGTCTTATAATAGCTTCATTTTTCAAAAGCATGAATTTAGAAGTTTTCGAAACTTGGTTAATGATTGTTTGATATAGGTTATGGTTTGTTATCTAGTTTTTAAATTGGTTAATCTAAGCCTGACCCGAGTGTTTGTCACTCGGGTCAGATCCGATTGTGTGTTTAAAGTTTAACAGGTGGATGAGGAGTTTCCAGTTGATTTTGAAAAGTTGGAGTTCTTCGTCGAGGGAAAGACGTATTATACTATTTATACCTAGATGTACATGGATCAATGACGTAAGAATGTGTTAAAATAAAATGATATAAATATTGTCCACTATTAAAGTCTTCCGCTATAAAGATATATATATTGCGTATTATATTTTGTTTCTGTTCCGCTGTGTTTTCTCTGATGAAACCCCGACAAATCTAGTTTGATGCAAATTTGATTTTGCGGTACATGAACACCATGGATGTGTTAAGCATCGACCATCGAAGATCAAAAATTTGGTTTATCGCAGGACATTACGATGAAACTTACCTTTCAAACTGGACTTGTGTGGTTTATAGTCAGTTCATAAGGCTTTGGGGTGGTCTCAATAAATAATGATTTCTAAGCATGTTTCTTCGCATAGTTCAGGGACTTAGAATTGAGCTTTCGCTTTCGTTCTAGTGAGGAGTTATTCTGTTAAGCACCTAAACCAGGAGGGCCCGTTTCTTCGTGCATTTCAGGAGATTTAAGGATAAGCCTTCGTCCCCGTTGTTAGTAGGAGATTATCCTATGAAGCATGGGAGGGGGATCAGAAGGAGGACTTCTATTTCTTAGCACATTTTGGAATTAGTAATATATGGAGCGTGAGATGCAAGCATTCCACTAGATTCTATTTATTTGATGTAGACATTATTATAATATCACCAGATTTTGATATCAAAATAAATTTTGGTCATCGTAAGATAAATACCATCCGCGTTTATGTGTGGATCGGTCTTATGATTATTATTTATTTTGAAAGGATTTTTGATAGTTAAACAATTGGTTGGAGTTTACTCACCCCTGTCCCATGACTAACCCAGAGTTTATTTTGTTTTTTTCCCTAAACTCTTGGGTGCCCATATTTGTACGTGAAGTCAAGTTGTCAGGATTTTACATATTCACTTTGGAGGAGCTAGAAGCAGGAGGCTTCACCTGTTAGCTACAGACTATCATATTTTTCGCTGTGTACTATGTTGTATCTGGAAACGGGTGTTTATAACTGTTCCAGGAATAATTGTTGTGCTCTGATGATGGTATGTATGTACAATTACTGATTTGTACTTGAAAGTTATGTTATATAATATATTTTATTCATTCCGCTGTGTGACTTGTGTTCTTCGTATTCTTTTATTCTAATTTTTCTTTCTTTCTATTTCTCATCCTCTAACTTCTTTCTACTAATGATTCGTACTTCTATACAATTTGGGTTGGACGTGTGGTGTTATTAGTCGATCCAAAGGGTGCGGAAATTCGGGCCATTACAAAAAGTTAGATGTAAGTGATGAAACAACTACTTCTGGAGTGTCATATTGCTATAAAATAACTTTTCTAGAGATGAACTATTATCACTACTTCTGGAGTTTTATATAGGGATCCTTTAGGGGATATAATATTTCTTTTTAACCCATTGTTGAAAAATACTAAAATTTCCATAACATATCCTCTAGGATGTTGATTTTTGTAACAGCCCGCACCTCCGTTCGCGTAAGATATTGTACCCAACTTAGCCACCATATAGGTGTGGGGTTTTGTTCCTCAAAAGGCCTCGGCATTAGTAAGAGATGGGCTTTACTATATAAGTACCCACTTCACACAGGATTCCACGATGTGGGACTTAGGGGTGTTACATTCTCCCCTCTTACCGAGCCCAATGTCCCCGTTGGCTCACAAACACCTCACCCAGGCGCTGTGGTCCACACAGGAGTCACAATTCCCGCTGGGTATTGCTATGATACCACTGTAACAGCCCACACCTCCATTCATGCAAGATATTGTACCCAACTTAGCCACCGTATAGGTGTGGGGTTTTGTTCCTCAAAAGGCCTCGGCGTTAGTAAGAGATGGGCTTTACTATATAAGTACCCACTACACACAGGCTTCCACGATGTGGGACTTAGGGCGTTACTATTTTTCTATGCAAACATAAATAAAAAAAATCGAACATCACTTTAAGAGAATAATACACATACACACCCCATTTCCCATAAAGTTTATCTCTTATGGAGAATATTGAAATGCATTTCTTCAAATAAATAGGTAGCCATATGTACATATGAGTCATTTATCAAAATATCAGTTTGTACAACATAGCATGATTAGTTTAGAAAAACCAAAGTAGTAATTATTTTATAGTACTCAACAAACTTTAGGTTTGAGTTGTAACAGATTTGTCGATGAGAGAGAAGTAGAAAAAATAATTAAATTGGAGTTATACACATTGCATAAATGTAATGTCCCGTATTTTTTGGCCATTTTATTGAAATATTTTATTTATTTAAAATATTGATTTGAGTTTAAATAATGGAATTTTAACCATTTTTTGTGGATATTTATTTATATTAATATATTATAATAATATTTTATTTTCAGAATATTTGGGAAAAATGTTGAATTTGCTGTATAATGTGAACGAGCGATTTAAAGTGGTTTAATATGGTTTATATTGAATTATATAAATATATTTGTTATTAGAACGATGTTAGAACGTTTAGTTTATAATTATATTATAAAACGAGCTGCAGCAACGCTATAATTCGTGATCTGGCGTTTTGAAATTTAAACGGCTGTACAGGGCCCAAAGTGAGTCGGATTTTCTCGAAACAAGAAACGTCCGAATCTGTTGGAGAGTATTTTTCTAATAGAAGAGAAAAATCGAGTTTTCGTGTTGTAGATTTTGTTTTATGTCCAAATCAAATTTTGAAATAGTCACTATGGAATTTCGTTATATATTATAACGTTTATTTATATTAAATAAAGGGGTTTTTAAATATTTATAATATCGATTTGGCTTGGAATTCAACCCGAGATATTTTATTGTGGTAGTGTATGAAATTCTGGTCGTGTATGACCAATTATAATATTTTAATATTTTTATATTGAGGTATTTTAAAATTGGTTTATTTTATTTGAATTGGGCAGTTATAAAAGGGACTTTATTCAAACGACTTTCGTTTTCGACGAAACAAATTTTATTGAGACCGTAATAGCTAATTATTGCTAGATTTCAAGTTGCGCGTCAATCGGAGTTATTTGTGAGCATGGTAAAATAAAATGCAAATAAAACGACCATTTGAACGTGAATGAGCGCCATTTGAGCAAACGGTCTCGGAATATGACGAAACAAGTTTCATTAGGACCGTAACGTCAAATTATACTATGACGTCCATTCGCGTCATGAACGGAGTTTGTATGTGAGCACAGAAGCAAATAAACAACGTTTAAAATTGCGATAGACACGAAATAAAATATCGTTCGTCACATCAACTTAAATTAATATTATTTCCCTTTATATATACAACCCCTCATCAGCCAAAAACCAGAAATTCTCAAACCAAAACCGTCTACCAGCGAAATATTTTGCAGAAAAGCCCTTATTCATGTTTTAATTTATATCTTTAAATCCGTGATGAATCAGATAGGGAGACCTGAAGCAAAAGTGTAGATCGGCTCGATACCTAGCTCCAGTAAAAAATTGGGGACCTATCGATGCTTGTGGTGGCTAGAAATCGCGAAGAACGGCCAGATCTAACTTTCATTCTTTGATGATTTGTGGTGTTTTGGTGAAGTATTAGTGGATGGGGTCTGAAGGAGAGTGAAGTAGAGGAGCCAGGCTTCGATTTGGTACCGGTCTTAGGTTTTCTGGTGGTCGAAGGAGGTCGTGGCGAGGAGTTGAACGGAGACTAACTTTCTGAGTTGTTTTTGGGAGTGGTTGGTCGAATTTTTTGCCAATTCCGGCGATTCAGGGTGTCGATGGGCTAGAGGTCTGAATAGAAAATGGAGTGGAAGCTTTGGGTGACAGTTTGGCGGAGGTGCGGTCATTTCAGATCATCAGGCGGCGGCATTTGGGGCTGATAACCGGAAACTGATGGGTTCCGTGTTTTCAGTTGTTACGGTGGCTACAAGGGTTCATCGGAGAGCGGACCGGTGGGAGGTGGAACGCCGGAGGCTAGGGATTCTGATGGGGTCGACGCCATGAAGTCCGGTGGCCGGAATAAAGGACGACGGAGGGTTGAAGTTTAGTTCCTGCTCGTGTTTTATGAATTGAGGAGTGTCGGGTTTTTTTCCTTCGGCAAGGAGAAGAAGCGTGAGGTTTTATTACCAGTCTGACGTGGCTAATCACATTTGTTAAGGAGTGATAAAAGGTAATTAGCTCGTTATAATTTAATTTAATTTATATTAATAATAGTTTAAACTTTAAAAACCATAACACATTCATACATTAACGAAATTCAGCAAAATAGGATCTGCTGGGATCGCAAGGACGAGCCCTAGACAATGGCGCTGACTAGGAACTGATTGGAGCTAGTTGAAATTTCAGATAATTTCAAACGCTTGACTTAAATTAAAAGGAACAAACGTGACCACCGTCAACCGAAATAGAATGCTGAGTTAATTCTCTCACCTTCTGGAATCCTGTGATGTGGTAAATTCATATTAAAATATAATTTACCATTAAAAGTATAAATTGATTGATTGGTTGCTATGGACGTTATTGGTTGTTTGATTGGTTGCTGTTTTTCATCGTTTAAATGCGTTATATTATTGAAATTTATTTCATATATTATTATGAAATGTATAACGAGCTGTGGTGCAGGGAAGAACATGTTGGAGGGATCCGACCGGATTCCTCAAATATTATATATGTTGTTTGTTTTATATTGTTGACATTTGAACTGATTGAATCCCATATGGTAGAAAAACCTGTTTGAGCATGATGGTTGAATAGACATTCACCTGTGTTGTGTTTGAAATCAATCGACAGTATTGATTGGGTAATTGGCAGTGAATGACCATAAACGTGTTGTTTTAAACGTCGTTCTACCGTTCGGTGAATCGACGCAGTTTTAAAGTTATAAATTATTTTATAACTAAACTGAAATTTTTCAGTCATTTTATATTAGTAATTAAATTAGAAATTTATAAACGAATATTTTAATCATGTTTATAAAGAATCATTTAAATGGTTTATGTAATGAAATCTTGTAGTTTATACAAGCACTGAAAACCCAAAGAAATTACCTACGTGTTGGTAATGTAGGTTAATTGTATTTTAATACAATTAAATAGTGTTTTTAAATTAATTAATTAATTTAATTAATTTAAAAAGGGAATTGACAAATGAAATCAGTTAACAGTTATTTGATATGTACGGTTGACAAAATCAACCGTTTTGAACTGAAACTGACAAATGGGATCTAAATTTCAGAATATTCGTTAAATTTAATGAACGGCGGAAAATATTAGTTAATCTTTGATTAACTATAATTCAAAGTAATTCTTGTATCGTTTAATGTTAACAAAGTTAATTATTATTTAATAAGATTTTAATAATGATAATGACTCTAATTTTAGTTAATAGCACAGTTAGCTCTCTTTAATATTGCTAATATATTAAAGTTAATGGTTATTTTAATTAATAATAATTAAAAATGATGATTTAAATCAGAAATTCAATTAAGAAATGATTAGGTGGCACTTTGGTTTGATCAAGAGGAGCTAAGTGTTTATAAAGGGACTTGTAATCCAAGTGTTCAAATGAGATTTGTAAATGGGATTATAAGTGAAATTCAAAGATTTAAGTAAGATTTTACTTAATCGCTTAATTAAGTAAAGTGAATTCAACTGAATGAAATTAGAAAAGTGTTAATGATTTTAATACGACTTCTAAGCCAAGTTGCGAAAGGATGATGAATTGATTATTATAAAGAAATCCAAGCGAGGTTTAAAAAGAGTCTTTAACCCAAAATGATGATATTAAATTGCATTGAGAGAAACATCGCAAAGGAAAATACATATAGAAGTTTGTGTTAAATATTGGTATTGGATGTTTGAAATTGAAATCCAAGTTAACGAGTCTTATTTAAAGGAGGTGTTGAGTGGATTTTAATTATAAAATCCAAGGTAAAGTATTATAAGAAGGCTCAAATAAATAGAAGCAGATTATGTGACGTGGGATTTTATTAAAATCCAAAGGGTATAAGTGAAATTGTGCTTTAAATTAAAAGTTGTGTTATCAGTGAAGACTTCCTTAATTAAAGGAATTAAGTAAAGAGATTATTGAACAAGGATTTCAAATGAAAGAAACGGTTTATAAAACCAGATTTGAAATCGAGATGGTAAGCAAGTTGTTATGAGGTTTAAGTTACAAACTGATATTATTCTGAGATAAGAACGTTGTCGATCAAGGTCTGAGAGGTAAATAAAATACCCAACTTGAACGGCTTCATTTTTATCGAGGAATGGTATTAGTTTGGAACGAGTGAATGAGGTGATGATTAGTGTGATATCCCATACGAGAAATTTCGAATATAAGTACGAGATTTTGGAATATAAATAATACTACGATATTAGTTTCAATGTAAATAAGAATATTTGGTTTTAAATTATATAGTTGACATTTACTTTAACCATATTAGAATTGGTATTTTGTTTTATACAATTAAAGCATATATATATGTGTGTGTGTGTGTGTATGTATATATATCGAGAAACTCGAGTATAAAGAAAAAGGGAAAAAGGTTTTAAAAGAATATATCAATATTTCCAAAAGGAATGGAAAGCTGGGTATATACATATATACATGCTCTAAAATATTTTAAATAGTTTTTGTTATAATTAAGAATAAATATAAAGGATTAATTATATTGAAAGTATTAAAGGTTGATTTATCATTTATTTATTTGTAAATAGGCCAGGTAGTGCCAAGTACTAAATCAGCAAACTCATATTCACACATTTGTTCTTCGATAGCTAAATCACCGACTATCAAACCAGACCAATGCGATTGTTGGTACGGAAAGACCAGGATCGAATTTATATTCGAAAACCATTCCGACCAGCAAATGCATGAAGATGTTGATCAAGATGGAGAAATTAAAGACCGTGGATCTTCATAAGCGGAAGGACTGCTTGTCAAATTTCTCTGGCTTGCAACCAGAGTTATTTGGTTTGTGATTCTATCGTGGTTGAAATCTTCAAATTTGCAAGGACTACTCGCTACTGGTCCGTGGGGGTGATTCCTATATAAGGATGCAGTAGGAGGGTGCCTTCGGTTCATCCTGTTCCTGGATGACTTGTATAGACGGATGTCTGACAGAGTATTTCGAAAAGGATCACGTACGTTGATTTCTTCAAACGTACCATAGTTGGTGGCAGAGGACGACGGTTCTCTTAGCTTTATAACTAGAGTATTTTTGTGGATGTCAATTAGTGATATCCAGAGGATCTGACGATGTGGCATTCAAAGAAAATGGTGGCCGGGTGTTCTAGAGATAAATTCTAGCCTCAAGCCTCACAACCGGGAAATGAAAAAAATCGGGCAGGCAGCATGGCTATGTGGGTCGCTCCTATTAGGGTGTATAATCAACTATCTAGAGAAATTCCATTTTCTTCTTTAATCTATATCCGATGATGTCCCTTTTTCGGGAGACGGTTGCTGATCCCAACCGTCGATGATATACATTCGATACACTCAAGCGAAATGAGTGGTCGGTCATGTGTGGGCCGGGTGGCAAGACGTTCTTGTTGAACCCAGTATATTCGCCTCTAGAGATACACTATCGGCAGGTGGTCCCATACCTTGTCATAGTTGGAACCCAATCTCCAATAAGCGCCCGCGGTTTTTGATTGTATACTATATACGTGGAGCGTGAGATGCAAGCATTCCACTAGATTGTTATCTATTTGTATTTAGACACTATTATAATATCAGAATAAGTTATGATTTCAAAAACGTTTTGGGTTATAGTAAGGTAAAAACCGTCTGTGTTTATGTGTGGGTTGGTCTTACTATTATCCTTTGATTTCATAAGGGATTTTCAAAAGTTAAACAAGTTGTTTGTACTGTGAATTTATCACTGAAAGTATTCCAGACTGACCCGGTGAATTTTATTTTTCTTCAAATGTGTTCGGGTCAGACCGAGTATGTTCCAGGTTAGGTTTCGCTTGGAGTTTCAGGAGCTGGAAGCAGGAGGCTTGACCGCTAGTTATATACAGTTATTATTCCGCTGTGTCTGATATATGTGTACTATGATGGTTGGTATGTATATACAGTTCTTTCGTATAAAAAGATTTGTGATATTATATTTTATCCTGTTCCGCTGTGAGATTCTGATGTGGTGCTCTTCTTCTTTATTCTATTCTAATATTCTCTCTTTCTATTCTCATCCTTTAATTTCTTTCTATTAATAATCTGGGATTCGATACTTGGGTTTTTGGCAAGTAATATGGGTTGAGATATTATTGTCGAAAATTCGAGCGTCGAATTTTTCCGTGGGTCGTTACAGTGGTATCAGAGCTATTAGTTTAGTGATAACCTTGGCTCTGTGGCGTAACTCGATAAAGATGGGGTTAGCAATACCCTAGATTGAGTTTGATTATATATATGAGGGCGCATATTTGAAATTTGTTATAAAATTATTTTTGAAACTATTTCTACCCAATTTATTTTATAAAATAAAAAGTAATGATTTTTCTCAAATTATTATAATATGGGCAAATTATTTGGACTTGCTAAGATTGATGTGTGTGATATGTTTGGATGGTGTGCTCGATCTCATGAATATAAACCTGAAAATGATGGACTTGGTTTAAAACCAATATGAAATAAATAAGTTGGATAATCAATCCAAATTTAAGAAATCTGAATGGATAATTAAAGAAATAAATGGATTGCTAAGACTTGGTTATAAATAATTGTAATCTCGTGTGGATTGAATTGTGTGTAGAACTGGTTGGATTGTATGATATGGATATTTGGAACTAATTGATATTGTTTTGGGGACTAATGAAATTCATTTGAGTTGAAAAACAAGTGCGGAAGTGCCAATTCAGCTTTAAAATCCATCCAAGAGAGAAAATCTGGAGTTAATTGAATCCAGTTTGAATAGAGCTGCATAATAATTAAGCAAGCTCGCATATAATATATCGCTTATCGCATAATAACGCTCGCAAAAAGGTACGCCTACGAAAATATGAAATTTTGGATTTTGTTTGGGTTTTGATTTTTTTTCGACCGTGTTGGTCGATGTATACATATTTCTTGAACCTGCGATATTGCAGATGTCCTCCGTACAGGGGAGACTCTGCCAAAATTTTCCCAAAATTTAAGGTGTTAGAAATTTTTTGAAGATTTTTGGAAAATTCTTTTATTGGAATTAATTTGGTTTTACGACCAATCAGATTTGTTTTGGAAATAAAATTGATTTTTAAATTTATTGTTTTTATAAAGATAATGGGTTGTAGCGTTCTTTCTACCTTAGCAATTTTGAGGATGAAATTATTTTAAGGGGGAAGGAATGCAATGTCCCGTATTTTTTGGCTATTTTATTGAAATATTTTATTTACTTAAAATATTGATTTGAGTTTAAATAGTGGAATTTAACCAATTGTTGTGGATACTTATTTATATTAATATATTATAATAATATTTTATTTTCAGAATATTTGGGGAAAATGTTGAATTTGCTGTATAATGTGAACGAGCGATTTAAAGTGGTTTAATATGGTTTATATTGAATTATATAAATATATTCGTTATTAAAACGATGTTAGAACGTTTAGTTTATAATTATATTATAAAACGAGCTGCAGCAGCGCGGTAATTCATGATTTGGCGTTTTGAACTTTAAACGGCTGAACAGGGCCCAAAGTGAGTCGGATTTTCTCGAAACAAGAAACGTCCGAATTTGCTGGAGAGTATTTTTTTAATAGAAGAGAAAAATCGAGTTTTAATTATAAAATCCAAGATAAAGTATTATAAGAAGGCTCAAATAAATAGAAGCAGATTATGCGACGTGGGATTATATTAAAATCCAAAGGGTATAAGTGAAATTGTGCTTTAAATTAAAAGTTGTGTTATCAGTGAAGACTTCCTTAATTAAAGGAATTAAGTAAAGAGAATATTGAACGAGGATTTCAAATGTAAGAAACGGTCTATAGAACCAGATTTGAAGTCGAGATGGTAAATAAGTTGTTATGAGGTTTAGGTTACAAACTGATGTTATTCTGAGATAAGAACGTTGTCGATCAAGGTCTGAGAGGTAAATAAAATACCCCAACTTGAACGGCTTCATTTTTATCGAGGAATGGCATTAGTTTGGAACGAAAGAAAGGGGTGGTGATTAGTGTGATATCCCATACGAGAAATTTTGAATATAAGTGCGAGATTTTAGAATATAAATAGTACTACGATATTAGTTTCAATGTAAATAAGAATATTTGGTTTTAAATTATATAGCTGACAATTACTTTAACCATATTAGAATTGGTAATTTGTTTTATACCATTAAAGTATATATATATATGTATGTATGTATATATATCGAGAAACTCGAGTATAAAGAAAAAGGGAAAAAGGTTTTAAAAGAATATATCAATATTTCCAAAAGGAATGGAAAGCTGGGTATATACATATATACATGCTCTAAAATATTTTAAATAGTTTTTGTTATAATTAAGAATAAATATAAAGGATTAATTATATTGAAAGTATTAAAGGTTGATTTATCATTTATTTATTTGTAAATAGGTCATGTAGTGCCAAGTACTGAATCAGCAAACTCATATTCACACATTTGTTCTTTGATAGTTAAATCACCGACTATCAAACCAGACCAATACGATTGTTGGTACGGAAAGACCGGGATCGAATTTATATTCGAAAACCATTCCGACTAGCAAATGCATGAAGATGCTGATCCAGATGGAGAAATTGAAGACCATGGATCTTCATAAGAGGAAGGACTGCTTGTCAAATTTCTCTGGCTTAGAACCAGAGTTATTTGGTTTGTGATTCTGTCGTGGTTGAAATCTACGGATTTGCAAGGACTACTCGCATGTACGTTGATTTCTTCAAACGTACCATAGTTGGTGGCGGAGGACGACGGTTCTCTTAGCTTAACAACTAGAGTATTTTTTGTGGATGTCAATTAGTGATATCCAGAGGATCTGACGATGTGGCATTCAAAGAAAATGGTGGTCGGGTGTTCTAGAGATAAATTCTAGCCTCAAGCCTCACAACCGGGAATGACAAAAATCGGGCAGGCAACATGGCTATGTGGGTCGCTCCTATTAGGGTGTATAATCACCTATCTAGAGAAATTCCATTTGCTTCTTTAATCTATATTCGATGTTGTCCCTTTTTCGGGAGACGGTTGATGATCCCAACCGTCGGTGATATAGTTTCGATACACTCAAGCGAAATGAGTGGTCGGTCATGTGTGAGCCGGGCTGCAAGACATTTTTGTTGAACCCAGTGTATTCGCCTCTAGAGATACACTATCGGTAGGTGGTCCCATACCTTGTCATAGTTTGAACCCAATCTCCAATAAGCGCCCGCGGTTTTTGATTGTATACTATATACGTGGAGCGTGAGATGCAAGCGTTCCTCTAGATTGTTATCTATTTGTATTTAGACACTATTATAATATCAGAATAAGTTATGATTTCAAAAACATTTTGGGTTATAGTAAGGTAAAAACCGTATGTGTTTATGTGTGGTCTGGTTTTACTATTATCCTTTGATTTCATAAGGGATTTTCCAAATTTAAACAAGTTGTTTGTCCTGTGAATTTATCACTGAAAGTATTGCAAACCGACCCGGTGAATTTTGCTTTGCTTCAAATGTGCTCGGGTCAGACCGAGTATATTCCAGGTTAGGTTTCGCTTGGAGTTTCAGGAGCTGGAAGCAGGAGGCTTAACCGCTAGTTATATACAATTATTATTCCGCTGTGTCTGATATATGTGTACTTTGATGGTTGGTATGTATATACAGTTCTTTCGTATAAAAAGATTTGTGATATTATATTTTATCCTGTTCCATTGTGAGATTCTGATGTGGTGTTCTTCTTCCTTCTTTTCTAATATTCTTTCTTTCTATTCTCACCCTCTAATTTCTTTCTATTAACAATCTGGGATTCGGTACTTGGGTTTTTGGCAAGTAATATGGGTTGAGGTATTATTGTCGAAAATTGGAGCGTCGAATTATTCCCCGGGTCATTACAATAAACCTATAAATTAACCATGTATATCCTTCCATAATTCGAAGTAATCGATTGGGAAAATATATTAAACTAGCTCATGTAAACTGAAAAGAAATAGGTGAAGTATGATTGAAACATCATTTGATTTCGTTTTTGTAAATAATGAACGTCCCCTTCTAAGGCTAAAGTAATAATTAATTTTCGATTCGAGGGATGCTTAAATGTCATACAATACTGTATCTTCGGGATATTTGACCAATATATAAACGTAAATGAAAAGACGCAAGTCAGATAAAACCCACTTAGGGATTTCCTCCGAAATCCGATATCATTATTATATATTTATGTGCGTATCTCTTTTAACTTCTTCTAAAAGTACAATCTTATCACGTCCCGAACTTTCAAGCTTTAGATATCTATTCATGAAAAACTTTAAATTTGTTAATTTGTTATGAGATTCATGTTCTCAAACCTTTTAGGAACTTTATGTAGGATCTTATGTATTTTGGACGATTAAGAAAAATATTGATAATATTTTAAGTTTGTAAACTATACCAACAAATCTTTTCATAATTCAATACTTCAAGCCTTGGATTTTTGAACTATTTCTAGCTAAAATAATTATTTGCAAAACTTGAAGTTGTTGTTCCAACTTCTATAACAAATGGAACTATGATAACTATTAGTAATGCAAAAGAGTAAAAGATAGTGACTGTTGAATAAATGGTACTATTATGCTAAAAATGATAATCTTAATCATCATTTAACTATATATTATATAGGAATATGAATAATATTTTCATGGATGAAATTACATTCTTTACGTGTCGTAGATATACATGTTTCCTTTTAATAATTTATTTTTTTAATCCCCTTTTTTAGCTAGCACTTTTTATTTTTTCTTTTAAGGGAACTTGGAATTTACTAATTCATGGAAACTCAACCCTTTTGCCTTATAGAAACCGTAGGTTCTCAATCCTTTTTTAATATGTAAATGCTTAGCATTTAGCTTATAATATACAATTTCACTGATGTTTCCATTTACTTCACGTGTGCTAAATCCAGATGAAAATTAAATCTAAACTTAATATGATCTTTTGGATACATATTATCCTTATTTTCGTTTTTCTAAGAAATAATAAAATATTTCTTTTGGAAATATGAATCATATATCAAAATAAATTCCATATTCTTCATTTAAATTAAAATAAAATTAAAAAATTATTCAAAATGAAAACTTCATTTGCCAAACATTTTTAGAATACTTAGATTCATAACATAAACCAAAATTTATCCTTATATTTATTTCCATAAGGAACAATAAGATATTTCTTTTGAGAATATAAGTCATATATCAAAAGAAATTCCAAAGTCATCATTCAAATCAAAATCAAATTTATAAGTTTTAAAAGTGAAAACTTATAACAACCCGAACTTCCTCGTAAAGGAAAGCCCGGATTGAGTTGAGGACAAGACGAATCAGAACACAAACAGAAGAATATTTCGTTGCTTATTACAACAATTTACATCAGAGTACAAGAATATACAGAGTATGGATAAACAATACATATTTGATAAATATGAGAGATTTACAAATTGCAATGCAGCGGAAAAATAATATAAAACACAACTGAAAGAGATACACAGATACAGAGCTTTCCGGGTATAGTTCCAGCTATAAATCCAGGATCCTATGAATAGAAATCTGCAAAAACCTAACTACTAGCTGCCCGTGTGGAAAATAAGGGCACCCAGAGTTTAGGTTAAAACAATAAACTCCAGTTCAGTCATGTGACTGGTGTGAGAACTAAAACAACTATTAATCTTTATTTTAAAGTTAGGTAAATCGAGGGACCACGTCGTATAACATGGAATGGGTTTCCTCCCAAGAATACCAGTGCATAAAACAAATAGCGCAATGCTAAATAAAGAACAATGAAACTATTATAAGACCCAGGTCCCATCACACAATGCAACGCAAGCCGGAAAAATAGGGTTTTATCTTATATAGACAAATAATGCTTGATACGTGAGATTTAATCTTTTATTATTACTATAAGTGAAGAAATCAACTTCAGATATAAATGTATCAATCATAGGCGGCATGGGTACCATCTATCATGTCGCCATACTAGGCTCTACAAACAAAACCGAAATGTCACGTATTGGAAATTGGATTTCCGTCGTGAGTCGAGGCCACAGATGGCTCCTCACCGCTTCGAGACACTCTAAAAATGTCTGAGGATTCCTTGCAGAGATCCCTGGATCTTCAGGGACGGTCCACACTTACGTTAGTGGATTAGTTATTCCTGAACACACGTTTCTCGGTCCTATCGGACTCATCCGTCAGCTCCGTAGAGACCGATATATCCGAGGTGCCTCGCATTCCAACAACCACAGAGGTAAAAATAATATAAATGTCAGGGATTGTAAAACGCTGACACCACCCATACCTAGACAGAAACATCGTGCACTCCCTGCAGTCACGATCCATTTTTTGACTCATGGTGTGGGACTCGCGAATTAATGTCATACACAAAGCTACGCTGTATTAAATCCGTGCTTTGATCATCAACCACAAGACTCTACTTTTCAACAGAAGCCTTGATCATTTGCCACTTAGGCATGTCACACAGACTCCATGCGATTGATGTCTATTGATATATAACCTCCGAGCTCATACGTCTTAGAGAAGGGCGTTAAGAAAGAGAATGAATTCTCTACCGCCAAACAGATATATATTTAATAGAGATCAATCAACACAGAATAAAATCCAATGTCAGACACACAGTCCATTTACAAGTTCGTTCTGGGTCCGAACGAAACCGGAGGCACCTTATTCCTTGTCCCATATGTCCAATATAGGAGAGAGGCCCTTGCATATCCGTCGATCTCCAAGTACGTCTGGACGATCACCACTTATTACGTCATCTTGGGTGTACAGCCCAATCAAGACATCAGTAATCATCCAAATGATGTGAAGACCTCCGGTCTTCAACCACCGTCTTCATCGTCGACTTATCGTCGGTCGGATTAGTTATTCAGAATGGGTATGAACCCGGCCTTTCCGAATAGCTCGCGTATATAATAAATAAGTGTTATCAAAACACAACATACGCCTCATTCCAATTCGAAATATTCTTTTATTTAAATATTCACATCCTTTGGGATTTGTTCCCATTAATTTTATCAATGACAAATCCTTTGAATTTATTCTTTAATCTTCCTTTGGATATCAATTTAAACCAAATTAAGGTTTATCCAAACTAGTCGGGACTAGCGCACCTTACCGAAGTAATCATTTCTTTTATTTCCCATCCCAACCTATTCATCCCATGGAGCAAAACTGGTAATACTCCATATCTAACACCACAGTGTTATCGGTAAATATTAATTACCATTTCACTTTCGAATCTAATTAAAGATTTAACTATCGCTAGGAGCAAAACTGGTGACACTCCATTCTCGATCATTTCCCAAATTTGATAATTTAAATTATCAATTCACGTATCAATCTAATTAAATATTCATTAAAACTCCACTTAGTTTTAATCTTCCCAAAAATCAATATTAATGATTATTCAACTTCTAGGAAAATAATTCTTGTCTTTAACTGGGTTAAAGAACCAATGTCATTTAAAACACAGTTCACGATAAACCCAAAATCACATTCCATTAGTCTCTAACCGTAAATTAGTAAGAAAACAATTCCCTAAGTTTTAACCCGAAGGCCGAAACCAACATCAGATCAATACCCAGGAAACCATTCAACTTAGCTAATCTCCAATTAGTGTCTAATTTTCTTAACTCCATTGGGTTTAAGAACAGTAATACTAAAAATACCATTCACGACAAACCCAAAATCCCATTCAATTCAGTTCCAATTAAATATTAATTAACCGGTAAACTTCATTAAATCTTAATAAAAAGATTTGTTCTTTTCACAACTGGGTTTAAGAACAGTGTTAGTGAAGACACCGTTCACAACAAACCCAAAATCCCATTTGATATTGAATACAAGGCTCTGAATAGAAAATATATCGGCTTATATTCAATATCAAATTCTAAAACCAACAAATATCGTATTGGAATAACGATTTATACATATCTTCCAAATTCCTCCACAATGTCCGTATAATCATGGAATCCAATATCGAAATATCCCAAAGATAATTCCGACTCAAATCCATTCCAATTCATATATTGGAAATTCTATTTATTTTAAAACCATTTCAAATCCAGATTATTTATTTAAAAAAAAATGGATTTCAAATCTTGTTCATAACTAGTTCATTTCGATAAAATATATTTTTATCTTTTCATATATGAATTTTTCATCCCAATTCTATCCAAATCATTTATTATGATTTTATACAAATTATTGATATTTTTAATAATTTTATCAAGGCCCATACAGTTGATTTCCATAAACGGTCATCGAACTGCACTTACGGCGACCTTTTCCAAATTTGATTTGGACATAATTCCAAATCCAACTGTTAGATTTCTAATTTCTTGTATTCGTTAGAAAGCTCTTTTCGATAGGAACCCAACGGTTCGGTTTTAGGAGAATCTGATGGTCGGATCTCCCGTAATCTCCATTCGAAGTCAATGGTCGAAATTCTCAAACTGCCGCGGCACGGTGCGTTCTATTCAGACCATTAAATATATTATATATATTATATATATTTCGTCAATTTCCTTTTTAAAACGTATTTTACAAATCATTTTAAATTCGTTTTCGAAACGATTTAAACTTCATATTCAATTTCAAATCAAAATTGAATATTCCACATCATCGGTATATATAAATGACAATATTTTCAAATATTATATTTTGAAATAATTTCCTTTTCGATATTCATTATAAAAATGAATAAAATTAATATAAATATCGTTCGCACCAAAATGGCGCATATCTAATCAACACGGCTTTTATTCAACACATAAATATTTTTAATGGTTTATACATTCAATAAAAAAGATATTTTTATTGTTTAAATATTTTTATTCAACACATGAATATCCTTTTTTATTCAACACATGAATATATTTTATTTAATACATGAACATATTATTTTATTCAACACATGAATACTTATAATCCTTTTCTGAATATTATTTTAAAATATTCTTTATTTTCCAAATTGGAATGAGACCCAATCAATTACCATATAATGTTAATTATATGGATTCCATACAACACATGTATATAATAACAATAATAAACAATCAACCATCATCCAAAGTGCACTACTCAATTGCATAAGCATTAAATTTAAATACTTAACACTTACAATAGTCTGTCAACCCATCGATTGGCATACAACTAAAAATTGGGATTAGTGTACGTCAATTATCATCCCAATACCTGTGTGGGGTTTTCAATCAACAAACACATATTCTATTTATGCAGTTGGGCGATGTGTAAAATTTATCGTCCCAATTCATATTAGTAAAATGAGTGTACATAAACAAAACGTCCGATTTGTAAATGAATATTTATTTTATTCATATACACATTAAAAATTATATTTTTAACGATAAAATATTTTATTTCAACACATGAATATTATTCCATTCAACACATGAATATATTTCCATTCAACATATGAATATATTTTATCATTCTACCTCATAATCAATTTTCATAACACAACATAATCAAACAAGTCGTCCATGGTTTGCGGACGAAGGGTGTTGGGTGCTGCTAAACACTGTCTGCATCCTAGTATATATTTTAACTGGAAAATAAAGTTAAAGTGAGAAGTTCTCACCTTTGGGATTCACTCCGCCATTTCTTTATTCTGAATGGTTCGGATTTCGTTTTGATTTCAGTTCATTCCATCGTCATCTGTTTCACGCAATTGATATTAAAAATCATTTTTTTAATACGATATTTACATTACGAAAAACACATTTTTAACACGATGTTTATATTATAAAAATCACATCTTTATCATGTTATTCATAATAAAAATTATTTTTTTATTCCACTAACTTCATAATAAAAATCATATTTTTATTATGCTATGATATATATAAAAATAAAATTCTTTATTTTGCTACCACAACACAAAAATCATATTTTTATTATCTCTATAATATAAAAATCATATTTTTATTATCTTTATAATATATAAATCATAGTTTTATTATCTCTATAATATAAAAATCATATTTTTATATGACTACTTCATATATGAAGATCTCATCTTTATGTTATTTTCTATAAAAATTCAATTACATTTAACTTGTTAAATTAACTAAACTAATTGCTTCAGAAAATAAATAATAAAAAAAACTAATAAAACTCACATGTTTGTCTGAGGTGGGGTGTTTGGAGAGGCTGAGACACGCAGGGGAGGGTTCAGATCGGTGGAGACGGCAGATGGAGGAAGCAGAGTGATGCTGATGGGGTTCGCGGTGGTGTGCAGTGGGGGGCCAATCGAGGAAGCAAAAGGGGGGGGCAACGCGTGGGATGAGGTGAGAGGAGAGAGAACGGGGAGGAGGTGGATGGCGTCGCGGTGTGGTGCGGAGGTGGGTGGCGGCGCGCAAGGGGCTAGGGCACGAACGCCCTTTTTTTCTTGTTTCGATTTTTAAAAAATGACCTGGGGGGAGGGGGCTGAGCAAAGAGATAAGGGAGGAGGGGTTATTTAAAAATATATATAATTTAATTTATTTTCAAAACGGGTTGACTTTTTGTTCGGACTCCAATCGAGACCCACCGACTGTCGTCTATAACTAATTACCCCCATTCCGAACGTGATGAGATATGTCCCATAATCCAATTCAACAGTTTCGATAAGTTTCCATCAAAATCAAAATATAAATCTATATATTGAATTTGAACGCACATTTCAATTTATCAGGGCCACATACGAACCCCAAAAATTCCAGAAGAATAAATCTGGTTATGTTTTAGCGATACGGTCCTAATAAAACTAATTTCGTCGAATTTAGAGACCATTTGAAAAATGGTCATTTTCTGGTCGATCCAAATTGACTAAAACTGTTAAAACACGTTTTCTTTTTCCACGCTCATATATTGATTCCAAAAATTATGAATTTTGGAATCTAGAAATAACTTGACATCCCGGATCCAACAAAAGTGGTTTCATCAAAAACGGAGGTCGTTTGCAAAATGGCTATTTTTAAGGGCTATATTTTCCATAGCGACTATTCAGAATTTTCAATTGGGCATAACTTTTTATTCCCGCTATGAAATTTCAATTTTTCGGATTCGTTGGAAAGATATTTTCAAATAGATTCAAATATTTTTTGTTTCGCTAAAATCCGGTTTATTTTGAATCATGTACATTCATTTGAAATTTTGAATGAAAATTTCAAACTACCGCGCCATTTTCAATTCCTTTTATAGTTAAAATAAAAATATATTCTAATGTCGATTCAAATAAATATATGTTCTAATTCTATTCAAAATAAATTTCTCATCTTTATTATTTAAAATAAGTCATTTTAAATATTCAAAATTCATCAAAATTGCCAAAATAAAAATTTCAGATTTGTTCTGATTTTCCGGGTTGTTACAAAACTTCACTTACCAAAAATTTTTAGATTACTTAGATTGATATCACAAACCAAAACCCAAATTAATTCTAATATAAATTTTCTGAATCAATAACAGAAAACGTAAAATCCAAAACTTGCTTTTCAAAACAAATGCATATAAGAGAATACAAAAATAAGCAAGTTTCAAATCAACTCAAACCTAAACTCATTAATCATTATGTTCAGCATTATATTTTTAAACCATGTACAAATATAAAAAAAAATATTTTCTTCGAGAATCATAACGAGATATACATTACCATGAGATAATAAAAAATAAGTGGGAAAAAGCCCAAATTTATGGTAGAACGAAATTTGAATATGATGACTAACAAAATAATGCATGTATAATGAAATGAGATCTAATAATTTAGATGCACGTGAGATCTATAAAGATCATATTAATATAACAAGATCTAAAAAATAAGAGAATAAAATGAGGTCTGGAAAACTAAATATATAATGGAGTGAGATCTAAAAAATGAATTAATATAATGAGATCAAAAATAAATCTAAAAAAAACTTATCTATTTTGACATGTACAATTAGATCTAGAAAAAAGTAAAAGGATTGACCTTTTGAAACTTTAGATGTATAATATAACTTTTGTTTAAAGATCGTGCTAATAACTCATTATAAAATATGTAAAGATGAGAAGTCAATAGAGAATGAATGTAAGGAAATTTTAGTAATTGTAAATTGGGGCTTCCATATGCATTGCATTGGCTTTTATATATATATATATATATATATATATATATATATATATATATATATATATATATAGGATCCTGAGATATAGTATATCACATGATATAAGACTAAAGAAAAAGTATAAAAGCATATTCACTCCTATGTATTACAACAAATTAATAATTATTAGCAAAACCCTATATTTTGTTTACTAAAAACCTAGTAATTATCATAAAACTAATTAAAACTGCTTACTTAAACAGAAAGAAAATCAGTTGATTTTTTTATTAAAATTGGTGATTCTCACTAAGTGGGAAGCACCCATGTAATTTTATTTCACACAAAAATAAGTACTGAAAAACAATTTTTGCAGGTAGCAGTTCATCCCCACCCCCTTCATCTATACAAAGAAAAAAACAAAACAAAACTTATCTCGAAGGTATAGGACGAGACACAAAAGGAGTCTGTAAACTATGTAATGGATCGTGCATGGACTTAGCCCGACCTAAAAGTATATCCATTATGAAAATTAATCAAAGTGGGTCTGAATGAATCAAGAATAAAGAATAAACCATATATTAAATAAGTCTCCATATCATATCTATCAAGGATGCTGATCTGGTGCCTATAAGCAGTTTTAAACAACCAATGGAAAAAGGGTATCCGCTAAGCTAAAAATCATGAGGAGAGAGCCTACCTAGAATCCAGAATTTATCTTTCAAATATCATAACTAGTGCTCAAAATAACTATATTGAGAGTTAGTCTAAGTATATTAGTTGAAGTTTAAATGCATATACATCTAGCAATTAATAAAGTGATGAAAGCAAGCGCTAATAGAATTAGTTATCAAGGTTAAGTAATAAGGCAATAAGGTCTGGTTGTTTATAACATTATAGATGTGTACTAGTTCAACGCTTAAGATCGTACTATATTTCCCATTGTTATGCTCGGTTTTGCTTTCAAAATATTGATATTAACTTTAACCTTTTTCTAGAGTTCATTGAAAAGGGTAATTTTAGTCAATTTATACTTAGATGAATAATCTGACAGTAGGCAATGCCCTAGTTATAATGAACTAGATTATCTGAAGGCGTGTTAACATGGTTAAATATTTTTCGTTTTCTTTCAAACAATATACCAACATGTAGCATTGTATATTATGGTACTAATAATGTCGATTTTTATCCTACTTGTATTTTAGAGTGTTCCAATAATTATCTTTATTAACATTAGGAATAGTCATGTTAAAGATAAAGATTTCGAGAGTGAAAAAAGAGGATAGGGCATAATAAGATGCATTCGTAGAATAGACATGTAACGATCCACCTTTTTTCCTGGTTTTCACTGATAATTAAACCAACTTAAACCATTCATGAAGATGGATTGTTAGGGGTACTTACACATTTGCACAAAAGTGAAAGAACTTTTCCATTATCATTACAATAATATTACATTAGAGTTACAAGAGATACATCAGAGTACATCGATTACACAATGGACAATATACTAAACTTAGCTAAAGAATATGAACGCTCCAAGATATGATTGCTTTAGCTAAAATCAGAATCCTGCTCCAACCAACTACAAGGCTAAATCTGCAAATAATACTACTAGGCTACCCGTGTGGAAAATTATGGGCAACCATAGTTTAGGTGTGCGAACAATAAACTCCAGGCCAGTCATGGGACTGGTATGAGAACTCAAAATAGTTGTTTTTAGGGTTTATGTTAAAGTTCGGCAATTCACCGAACCGCGGCGCTAATGCGGAACGGGTTTACTCAATGTGAGTACCAGTGCATTGAAATCCACAATGTCTTTTTGTAAAATGAAGCTATCATAAGCTAGTCCCACATCACACAATGCAAGCGCATACCAGATGGGAGAGTTTTGCCCTATGATAACTAAAAATGCCTTCATACGTGAAAATTCTCTTTTAATACTATTATATAGTGTGAAAACCATTTTGCAAATAAATGTATTAATCCTAGCCAGCATAATGCCTCATCCCATTATACCGACCTAATCCTACCAGTAGCCAACAGGCTATACAAACAAAACCGTACAGGCTCGTTGTGGAGATTGGGTTTCCAACATGATGGTTCCTGGTATGAAAGATCAATCGTGGGCTCATAAACTTTCTTGTGCGCATCATCCCAATACTCATGGTTAACGTCCCGACTCAGATACCGTTATACTAGCCCACTATACATGAATTAGAGTACCCAACAAATAGCGCCCCAGACTGGAGACTTAGTAGTACCCTTTCATCATCACTTCCCGGTGCACCGAACATATGAAATGAACATAAATATCAGACCACCAGTTTACCATCAACCCAAAGTGTGGGGTTCGTCGAGGTCACGATATCCACAAAGCTATGCTTCACTAGGCCATGCTTTTATCATCCATACCTCACCACTTAACTTATGTATGCCACATTGTCCATTCACTATGCATCATTGATTTCCATCAATATGTAACCTCTAAGTTTATACATCCTTAAGAAGGGTGTTAAGTTGAGAGAATAAATTCTCCGCCACCAAGCAGATACATATTTAATAAAAATCAGTGCTACGCAGTCAATTACAATGTCAGACACACAATCCATACATGTCCGTTCTGGGTCTAAGCGAAACAACAATCCGGAATTACTTCACATAAGTTCGTGCTTTTTGCCTTTTAACTGAAATAAAATCCATCTGCAAATGGGAGCTACCCTTTTGAGACATTCAGCAAGTCATCCTTACGATATGAGGGGTCCCAGTCTTCAATACCATCTTCATTGTCTTCAATTGCTCCAGAACGTCGTATTATTACTTGGAATGGTTTTCATAAATAATTCTGATCCCGATCTTTCCAAATAATAAACGTAATTAGAAAAACACAATTACGGAACACATGGGCTTTCAACCAATCTCCTTCCATCTTCGACTTGTTAAATTAAACTTCTTTAAACCCATTATCAATTTATCTTTATCAAAAACCATATTTTAACTTTTCTTCTTTAAAACACATCCTTTAAATCAAATATAATATAGTCTTAAAACCTCGAATAACTTTTCGTTTGATAACTCATTATACAAATCCAGTTTCTTTTGAAAACCCTTATTCCATATTTCAACAATATTTTCCAATTAAAACAATTTCCTAACATTCAATTCTTTAATCTTAATTAAAAGATTATACTTCCTTCCCAATTTCTCACTTTTCATTTCCTCAAATCAGAGATTTGACTAAATTCCAAATTACGATATGAATTTCCACAACTCAATCTCATTGGGTTTCAAGAATGATTTTATTGAACATACCATTCACGACAAAACCCAAATCAATCTATATTGAACATAAATTACACAGAAATTGTATCTACTTATATTCGATATCAATTCTCATAATCAGTGAAAACTATAAGTGAAATAACGATATAATCATGATATCTTCCAAATTCCTCAAATAGTATACGTTTAAACCACATGATTTCATATCAAATATTCGAAGATTATTTCTATTCAACTTATCTCAATCAAATTAGGAATTCGTATCTTAATTAAAAGATTTATCTAACTGTTTGACATTAGATCCGGATAGAAATGCCATCAACTTATCGTCAATATTAATCTCCGTATTCAACTCACGCTATAAGCGTATTAACGGTGAACTACATTTTAAATTCCTCAAATAGTAAGAGCCATCATCTACCGAATTAATATCAAACATCCGAAGATTTATTTCCAACCATATCCAAAAATTAAAAAACCCGTTTTAATATTAAATAAATCAATTTAAATTTCATATAATATTTCCAATACTTTTAAACCTTTGAAAACGTTCCACAAATCATTTAAAAATGATTACTTATAATTCAGAAAATAACTTACAGGTTAAAACTTTCAAAACAGAATATTTCCAAAAGAATGTTACAATAGCGTTTCAAAAGCGCTGCAAAAGTGTTACAAAACAGTTATCCTAACTAATTTGATTAAAATATCATTTACCTTAGCCAAAACTTAAAATTTCCAATTCAAAGAATTTGTAAATAATTTATAATAATTTTACAAAAAAATAACTATTTTTAAAACGTTAAAAATAGTTATTTACATTTATGGTTAGCAAACTGCACTTACAACGTCCTTTTCCAAAACGGTTTTAAACATAATTTGAAAATTATAAGTCAAAATTAAAATTCGTTTTCACTCATTTGAAAGCTCTTGTTAATAAAAATAAAACGTTCTTCATTTCATGGAAATCTGATTTGAATTGCAAAAGTCATAAGCGTTTAAAGTTTTTAACTAAAATACGCGAATTGACGTTGTGTGACAAGCTCTATTTTGACCGCATTAAAAATCATTCGGCGATGCTTCAAAATACCTTAAAAAACCATTATATACTTATATAAACCATTCAAAACTCATTTAAGTTAATAATTTGGGGTTTAAAATTCAACTTTTATTTTTCACTTAATATTAAATTAAATTCCAATTTATTTCTAAATTCCAATGATTTCAAATTACTTTTTTAATTATTTCAAATAAAAAATTTAATTAACCATCCCGTCCACCGGTTCAGTTAGGGATAACTAGGGGGAGCAGGAAACTATATTTTCCAAACTCAAGCCTAGACACTATCCTATCTATCATCCTAGAACGTTCCGGTATTTTTTTATTTATTTAAAGGGACTTTATCAATATATATGAATTCATACATATGTGTCTTCTCCAATTATTAACCTCCAATTTCAATAATAATATTGCTTCTAATTACGAAGGAGATTTGTCGATCACCAATGCAGTACCATAATTGTCGTGTCATAGTGCGTGCGTAACAACATCAACAACCGTTATAAACATCCATAGTAACCAGAATCAACATTATTGAATAAATAATAACCGTGCACAAGCGTTATAACACTAATGCTTAATAGTGTGTGTTCTAAACTACGCAACCGTGATCCATCACAACAAACATCAACCATCATTAACCACTAATAATTCATCACTATATTTAAATTAATCTAATTATTAATTAAATATATAAATTATGGTTAAAGATTTCTCACCGAATGGCTTTCCAATCTTCACGGTAGGCGAGCTAGCTGAGTTAACCGTCATACAGTATTTCAACACACCGTCTTCTTCGCCAATATATATATATATAGTATATTAATCTTTATTTTATATACAAAAGGAAAAAATGTCAGAATTTTGGAGGAGGAGGAGGAGGCGGCTTTGGCCGAATTTAGGGGGAAAGAGGGAGGAAAAGAAGGATGGAAAAAAGGCTTAGGAAGCCATGGATATTAAGGAAGAAGAAGAAGGGAAGAGATGAAATAGATAAAAATGGAAGGGAAGTGCTCCTTATATAGGAAAGGAGGAGTAACGAGGTAAGGACACATAAGGGGGCAAGTGGCAACCATGCATGAAAGGGTGCATGCAAAAAGACACATGTCCTAACACTTGTTTTAAGGAGGAAAATAAACTTTTGGTAGCACTTTCCTTAAAATACTATGAAAACTAAGGGCAACACTTAATTCTAATGCTACGAATTCATGTGATGGTTTGACAAATCCGATCAAACGACAAATAGTATTAATAAATCCAAACTTATTAATAATCATTCCCATCCCTTAAATTTATAATTCAAATAAAATATATCATATAACTTATCAAAATTATTAAATATTCTTAACCATATATATTTATATCAAATTCAAATTTAAATCAAATTAAATTTATTTTATATTCAGAAAATTCAAATTAAGTATTAAAAATTCTAATTTTAAATTGGTTAAAAATCTGGATCGTTACATTCACCCACTCTTAAAAAATTTCGTCCTCGAAAAGGAAACAGGGTAAGATATGATTTTTCTCTCCTTTATGTAATTTCTCACTCAAGTTTGAACTCCATGTTCTCATAATGGATATGCTGGGTAGAACATTCTAACATCCATATTTATGAACAACCATATCTACCATGTCCTCTAACGATAAATTCCAATTACTCATAATATTCAATTCTTTGTTTATTAGACCAATTACATATACTCAACAATTTATTGCTTTCAAGAAAATTCAGAGTTATAAATTATTCTCTTAGATTTTATCTTGCAAATACAATGGTATGAAACTCACCCTTTCCCCAAAATTACTATTATTCTTTACATGGAAAACTCGATCATCTTATAACTCAGCTTATCGGAACGTTTCACTTTAGGTAATTTCTTCTTATTATTCCTTCTTGCCAAATATCCTTCAATCAAATTGTGAAACTTAATTCACAAGGTATTCATGTTTACTTAAACATTTCCTTTTGTTGCCACAATATAGTCAATCATCTTATATTTCAGATTTTAATTTCTTATATTGTTTGAATTTGGCTATCCTTATTAATTATCAAATTCAAGGTTACAAAACTTATTTCCTTCAAACTTTAGAGAAATCACTTAGATATATCTATATTAACAGCTTCACCCAATGTAGTCCTTAACCAAAATATCGTAAAATATCTTATAGTCATATTGAATTCTCAAGATATTTGTGTTTTGAACTTAAGTAGGGAGGTCTAATTATAAAATATCCTGATTGATTAATTCCAGCTTAGCCTTTAAATTGTTTCCCAAACTACTTTTTCTATACTTGGATTGCTTATGTAAAGTACAACTTTACATAAACATCTTTTAATCAACTGAGAAATTCCAAACCACAAGATGTTCGTGCTCAAGTTTTAATTTTTAAATATTTTCAAAAACTTTTTCCTTTATATTCAAAGTATATTCTTTCAAATCAATTCAAAAAAAATCAATTTCAAAGTAATTGCCAATTCTTACTCAATATTTTGATTTAACTTTTCAAACTATATCTTTTCAAAGCCAATTTTGTATCACAAGTACACTTATACTTTCTACTTAATTTTCTGGCTTATCTTCATTACAGGTTTACCTAGTATAATTCTTACAACTCTATCAAATTTTAAAGATCTCGCTTATTTATTCAAATTCACATTAATTTACCAAACATTTTCAAACACTGATCTAAATGGCTTTAAGTATATATTAATGTTTTAATCGGATTCATATAGTCATCCCACTTTCGAAACTTGAACATCAACAAAATCATCTTCAAGCGACTAGAGTGTGATTCTATATCTATCTAGTATACTTATGACTTCATATATACATTGATCAGGCGTATACGCAAAATCTTCTTATACTTGAGAGTCCAACCTCAGCATCGAATAAAATACATACATTTATTATTTATTTTGATTTCTAACCATATTGATTAGTTTCTTTAGAGGAGAATTACCTTAACAATTTTGACCCAAGTTTATCACTTAACAAGAATTATAATCCCAAACTTAATTCATTTTACTTGGAAGGCGCTCTCTCGGACGTTGTACTAAAAAAACTCATTCTATGGTATTACTAACTCTTTCCCTAATGAGATATTATAACTCTGATGAGTCCTTCCTTTTTTCAAATGAGTCATACCTCATAGCTTTGTACAAACCAAAGCTCTTAAACCACGTTGTAACGACCTGCCTTTTTTCCTGGTTTTCTCCGGTAATTAAACCAACTTAAACCGTTCATAAAGACTGGCTGTTAGGGGTACTTACACATTTGCACAAAAGTGAAAAAACTTCCATTATCATTATAATAACATTACATCATAGTTACAAGAGATACATCAGAGTACATTGATTACACAGCGGAGAATATACTCAACTTAGCGGAAGAATATAAATGCCCCAAGATATGATAGCTCCAACTAAAACCAGAATCATACCCCAACCAACTCCAAGACTAAATCTGCAAACCAAACTACTAGGCTGCCCGTTTGGAAAATTATGGGCACCCAGAGTTTACGTGTTGGAACAATAAACTCCAGGTCAGTCATGGGACTGATGTGAGAACTCAAAACAGTTGTCTTTACAGTTTATTTTAAAGTTGGGTAATTCACCCAACCACGGCGCTTATGAGAAATGGTTTTACTCCATGTGAATACCAATGCATTGAAATCTGCAATGACTTTTTGAAAAATGAAGCTATCATATGCTCGTCCCACATCACACAATGCAAGCGCACACCAGATGGGCGAGTTTTACCTTATGATAACTAAAAATGCCTTCATATGTGAAAGTTCTCTTTTAATATTGTTATATAGTGTGAAAAAACATTTCACAAATAAATATATTAATCCCAGCCAGCATAATGCCCCATCCCATTATACTGATGTAATCCTGTCAGTACCAAGCAGGCTATACAAACAAAACCGTATAGGTTCGTTGTGGAGATTGGGTTTCCAACATGATGGTTCCAGGTATGAAAGATCAATTGTGTGCTCAGAAATTTTCTTACGCGCATCATCCCGGTACTCGCGGTTAACGTCCAGACTCGGACACCATTATACTAGCCCACTATACATGAATCAGAGTACCCAACAAATAGTGTTCCAGACTGGAGACTTAGTAGTACCCTTTTATCATCACATCCTGATGCACCGAACATACGAAACGAACATAAAAATCTGACCACCAGTTTACCATCAATTCAAGGCGTAAGGTTTGTCGAGGTCACGATATACGTAAAGCTATGCTTCTATAAGCCATATTTTGATCATCCATACCACATCACTTAACTTAAGTATGCTACATTGTCCATTCACTATGCATCACACATTTCTACCAGTATAAAACCTCTAAGATCATACGTCTTAGAGAAGGATGTTAAGCTGAGATAATAAATTCTCTACCACCAAGCATATATATATATAACAGAAATCAGTGCTACATTGTAATAACCCGGAAATTCTGAGCCAATTTAAAAATTTTATTTTGGCAATTTTAGTGAATTTTGATTATTTAAAATGAATTATTTTAAATAATAACGACGATAAATTTATTTTGAATAGAATTAGAACGTATATATTTATTTGAATCGTCGTTAGAATATAAATATTTTATTTTAATTATAAGAGGAATTGAAAATGGCGCGGTAGTTCGATAATTCGATTTCTAATTTCAAATGATTGTACAGGATTCAAAATAAACCGGATTTTAGTGAAACCAAAAGTATTTGAATCTATTTGAGAATATCTTTCCAACAAATCCGAAAAATTGAAATTTCATAGCGGGGATAAAAAGTTATGCCCAGTTGAAAATTCAGAATAGTCGCTATGGAATTATGGCCCTTAAAAATGGAAATTTTGCAAATGACCTCGGTTTTCGACGAAACCACTTTTGTTGGATCCGAGATGTCAAATTATTGCTAGATTTCAAAATTCATAATTTTTCGAATCAATATGTGAGCGTGGAAAAGGAAAATTGAAATATGCGTTCAAATTCAATATATAGAGTTATATTTTGATTTTGACGAAAACTAATCGAAATGATCGAATGGGCCTACGTGACATATCCCATTGTGTTCGGAATGAGGGTAATTAGCTAGGGGCGATAGTCGATGGGCTTGATTTCGAGTTTGTATTAAAAAGTTACTTTTTGGAAGAATAAAAAAATAATTAAATAAATATATAATAACCCCTCTCTTCCCTTTCCTCTATAACAGGTCAACGCTTCAAAATAAAATAAAATAAAAAACCAAAGGAACTCGTCGCCCCCCGATCCGTTCAACGACCGCTCCACCACGCTGCTCCGGCCAGCGCCCCACCACCAATGCCTCCCCGCGCCACCACGACCTTCTCCCCCTAGCCTCCTCGATTCCCACGAAGCCCCAAACTCGAGCCCCAAATTCAAGAGCCGTCGTTGATGCCCCAATCACTGGAATGCGTTGCGCCCCCTTGGGCCCACACCCCGCCAGGCCGCACCCTTAGCCTCCGCCTCGCCCTCTCTGGCCACCGCCGGCGATGAAGGTCCCCCCCATTCCAACTCAAACAGAGGCCAGTTTTAATTTTTTTATTTAAGTATAAAAAAACTGATTTTATTTAAATATAAAAACTGATTTTTTTTTATGTGTAGAGAATAAAGGAATGATTTTTGTTCGGAAAAAGATTAGATTTTTGTTCATAAAAAGGATAGATCTTTAGACATGAAAAGGTTAGATTTTTGAACATGATAAAGGTATGATTTTTATAACGTAAAGATTTAATTTTTCATGGAATAAAGATTCGATTTTTATCACATAAGAGGAGCGATTATTATCATATCAAAGAAACGATTTTTATCATACAAAGATGTGATTTTTCATATGTAAAAGATTTAGATTTTTATTATGAAGTTAGCAAAGTAAAGATACGATTTTTAGTCATATGAAGTAGCGATAAAAATATGATCTTTATAGAGAAAAATAACTTATAAAAATGTGATTTTTATAAATATATTAGCGGCATAAAAATATGAATTTTATTATACGAATAGCGGTGTAAAAATATGATCTTTATATATGTAGTGGCTACGGGAAACGAAAGTGACAAAAGGCGAGCACGACGAAGATTTCTACATAAGAAGAGTCGTGGCGTTTGGTTTAGCTAATCTGTGAGAACTCCTCACTTTAACTCTAGTTTTCTAGTTAAAATGTATACTAGGTTGCAGACGGCGCTTAGCAGCACCCGACACCCGTCGTCCACAGACCATGGACGACTTGTATGCTTGTTTGATGTGTTGTGAAGTTTGTTTGTGATGTTAACATTCATGTGTTGAAATAAATTAATTAACGTTAAAAATATAATTTTTAACGTGAATGGGAATAAATAAATATTCATTTACAAACCGGACGGTTTGTTTATGTATGCCTATTTGAAGGATATTGATTGGGACGATAAATTTTACTCATCGCCCAACTGCACAATTAAAAATCTGTGTTTGTTGATTTGAAACCCCACACGGGCATTGGGATGATATTTGACGTACACTAATCCCGATTGTTTAGTTGTATGTCAATCGATGGGTTGACAGACTGTGTAAGCGTTAATTATTTATATTTAATGCTTATGCAGTTGTGTGGTGCACTCTGGATGATGGTTGATGATTTATCGTTGCTGTTATATACATGTGTTGTAGAAAATCCATATAATTAACATTATATGGTAATCGATTGGGCCTCATTCCAATTTGGAATATAAGGAATATTATAATAAATATTCATGTGTTGAATAGAAATAAATATTCATGTGTCGAATAGAAAAATAAATATTCATGTGTTGAATAGAAATATATATTCATATGTTGAATAAAAATATATATTCATGTGTTGAAGAAAATATTCATTTGTTGAATAGAATAACAAAGTTATTGAAATATATAAAGCCGTGTTGGTTAGATATGCGCCATTTTGATGCGAACGATATTTATATCAATTTTATTCATTTTTATAATGAATATAGAAAAAGAAATGATTTCAAAATATAACATTTTGATAATATTATCATTTATAGATTAATGATATGGAATATTCAATTTTGATTAGAAATTGAATATGAAGTTGAAATCATTTTGAAAATGAATTTAAAACGATTTATAAAATACGTTTTAAAAGGAAATCGACGAAATATATATAATATATATATCATATATATAATGGCCTGAATAGAACGCGCCGCGCTGCGGCAGTTCGTGAATTTCGACCATTGACTTCGAGTGGACATTGCGGGAGATCCGACCGTCGGATTCTCCTAAAACCAGAACCGTTGGGTTCGTATCAAAAAGAGCTTTCTAACGAATATTAGAGATTTAAAATCTAACGGTTGGATTTGGAATTATGTCCAAATCAAATTTGGAGAAGGTCGCTGTAAGTGCAGTTCGATGGCCTTGATGGAAATCGACTGTACGTGCCTTGATAAAATCATTAAAAATAGTAATAATTTTTGTAAAATCATAAGAAATGATTTGTGAAGAATTGGTATGAAAATTTCCATATTTGAAAAGATAAAAGTAGATTTTTATCGAAATGAACTAGTTTTGAACTAGAATTATAATTCTACTTATTTTTAAAATAAATAAAGTAGATTTGAAATGGTTTTGAAAATAACCAGAATTTCCAATAATTGAATTGGAATGGATTTGAATCGAAATTGTCTTTGGAATATTTCAATGTTGGATTTTGTGATTATACAGATATTGTTATGGAAATTTGAAAGATATATTTATATCGTTATTTCCAATACGATATTTGTTGGTCGTAGAATTTGATATTGAATATAAGCCGATAGATTTTCTATACAGAGCCTTGTATTTAATATCAAATGTGATCTTGAATGGTATCTTCAATAATACTGTTCTTTGACCCAATGGAGTAAAGAAAATCAGAAACTAACTAGAGATTAGTTAAGTTGAATGGTCTCCTGGGTATTGATATGATGTTAGTTTCGGCCTTCGGGGTTAATACTTAGGGAATTGTGCACTTGCTAATTTACGGTTAAAGGCTGATGGAGTGGAATGTGATTTTGGATTTATAGTTAACCGTGTTTTAAATGACATTGGTTCTTTAACCCAGTTAAAGACAGGACGTGATTTCCCAAGTTAAATAATCATTGATAGCGGTTATTTGGAAGATTAAAACCAAGTGGAGTTTTAATGAATCTTTAATTAGATTGAAATGATCGAGAATGGAGTATCACCAGTTTTGCTCTAGAAGATAGTTAAATCTTTATTAGATTTGAACATGAAATGGTAATTGAATTTACCGATAACACCGTGGTGTTAGATATGAAGTATGACCAGTTTTACTTCATGGGATGAATAGGTTGGGATTGGGAAATAGAATAAATGATTACTTCGGTGTGGTTCGCTAATCCCGACTAGTTTGAATTGATATTGAAAAGAAGATTAAAGAATAAATTTAAGGAATTTATCTTTGATAAAATTAATGGGAACCTCTCCCAAAGAATGTGAAATTTAACAATTAACTGAAGATTAGTTAAGATGAATGGTTTCCTGTGAATTGATCTGATGTTGGTTTCGGCCTTCGGGGTTAATATTTGGGGAATTGTTCTCTTACTAATTTACAGTTAGTGACTGATGAATTGTAATGAGGCGTTTGTTGTGTTTGTGTAACACTTGTTTTATTATATACGTGAGTTATTCGAAAAGACCGGGTTTATCCCATTCTGAATAACTAATTCGACGATGTGTCGAGGATGAAGACGGTGGTAGAAGACCGGAGGTCTTCACATCGTTTGGGTGATTACTGATAATCTTGATAGGGCTGTACTCCCTAGAGGAGGGAATCAGTTGGTGATCATCCAGTCATACTTGGAGATCGATGGATATGTGAGGTACAAGGTGCCTCCGATTTCGTTCAGACCCAGAACGGACTTGTAAATGGACTGTGTGTCTGACATTGGATTTTATTCCGTGTGATTGATTTCTATTAAATATATATCTGTTTGGCGGTAGAGAATTTATTCTCTTGCTTAACGCCCTTCTCTGAGACGTACGAGCTCAGAGGTTATATATCGATGGATATCAATCGCATGGAGTGAATTGCCTGTGTGGCATGACTAAGTGGCAATTGATCAAGGCTTCTATTGAAAAGCAAAGTCTTGTGTTTGATGATCAAAGCACCGCCTGTGTGGCATACCTTTGTGTAACGTGAATTCGTGAGCCTCACACCCCGGTTGTGAACCGTAAACGGGAGAGGACATCAGGGTGGGCATGCGTTTCCTTCTAGCTAGGGTGGTGTCAGTGACCTACCAGCCCTGACATTTATATTATTTTCACCTGTGTGGTTGTTGCTGTTGCGAGGTGCCTCAGATATATCGGTGACTATGTGGAGCCGATGGAGTCATTTGGCTCATTTACGCCCCAAAGGGTGGGGAAACGTAGTGTTCAGGCATAATAATCCACATCGGTGGACCGACCCTGTCGATCCATAGGGCAGTTGTGGCTGTTCCTTAGGCTCGGGCTAGACAGACTCGAATCGGTAGAGGACGATCCCTGGCCTCAGTTCATAAATAGAAATCAAATTTCCAAATACGTGACTTTGCAGTTTTATTTGTAGAGCCTAGTATGGCGACATGATACATGGTACCCATGCCGTCTATGATTGATATTTATGATTGAAAATGTTTTGACACTATACACTTATAATAGTATCAAATGATTTGTTTTTAACATACCAAGCATGCTTTGGCTATTATAAGGTAAAACCCTATCATCCGGCTTGTGTTGCATTGTATGATGGGACCTGGGTCTTATAATAGCTTCATTTTTCTTTATTTAGCATTGCGCTATTGTTTTATGCACCGGTGTTCTTGGGAGGAAACCCGTTCCGTGTTATACGGCGTGGTCCCTTGATTTACCTAACTTTAAAATAAAGATTAATAATTGTTTTAGTTCTCACACCAGTCACATGACTGACCTGGAGTTTATTGTTTTAACCTAAACTCTGGGTGCCCTCATTTTCCGCACGGGCAGCTAGTAGTTTTGGTTTTGCAGATTTATATTCACATGATCCTGATTTGCAGCTGGAACGATACTCGGAAAGCTCTGTATCCGTGTATTATTTCTAGTTGTGTATTGTATTATATTCCGCTTCTATATAATGTATTGTAATCTCTGATATTTATCGAATGTATTTTATTTGTTTATACTCTGTATAATCTTGTATTCTGATGGAATTGTTGTAATTAACAATGAAATGTTCTTCTGTTTGCGTTCTGGTTTGTTATGTTCTCAAAACCATCAGGGGTTTCGAACGGTCTTGGCGGTTTAGCGATCGATTCAGATCGAGCAAAATTCTGATCGTTACAGCTTGGTATTAGAGCTTTGGTTTACAGAGCTCGGAGAACAAGGAAAATTAGAACCAAACAAAAGAATTCATCAGACATTGGATTAGTAATATCCATTGAGAATGACTTGTTAGAGATGGGATCAGTAGTATCCCAGAACGAGTGTGAAGAGCATATTTTTAAAGTGAAAAACAACTTTTGTTTTGAAAATTTAAATCAATTATTCGTATTTGAATATTATTTTTATATTGATTTGGACTATCAGGTATATAGAGATTTTAATATATGTCTGATCCACGTGTATTGAAAGCCTCCAATATACTGGATAGATATAGAGTCACACTCTAGTCGCCCCGGAATAATTCTGATGATGCGGCCGCATCATCAGTATTTATATTCGAGTGCCGAAAGTGGGATTTCTATATGATTCCAATTGACTGGTGTGAGAACCAAAACTAGTTAGGGCTTATTATTGTGATTTGGCACCAAAAATGTGATTTTCTTGACTATATAACAAAATTATGTGTTTGAAATGATAATCCACTAATTGATTGATGGTTGTTTGTTTGATTATTGTTTGATTAATTAAAATGTTGAATCATATAACCAAATTGATCAAATATTGAATTGTATTGAAAATTAGTCGCATTTGCATGCATATACATGTACTTACATTGGACATGTCATAGCAAGGAGGCTAGAGCAGAAGAATAAAATTGTTTGCCCGACAAATAGGTACATGTTTACTAATTTATTGGGTTTTGGATGATTTTATGAGCCGATTGGCTAGCCGCTTGGCTGTTTTTTTTCTTTTTGGATTGATGAGGGCCATGGGAGGCTACTTGAAATATCCCGAAGTCCCCGGTGTAGGGGAGGTTATGGCGAAATTTTTCGAAAATTCAGGTTGTTAGCCAAATTTTTGAAAAATTTGAAAAGTTCTTAGATACTGAAAAGTTGAAGAACTTAAGTCGTAATGAAAATAATGGAAGTTGAGTTGATTGGTTAAACAACTTTCAGCTTCGTTCCTTTTCGGTGATGAAAAGTTTTAAGTGGGGGAGATTGTAATAACCCGGAAATTCTGAGCCAATTTAAAATTTTATTTTGGCAATTTTAGTGAATTTTGATTATTTAAAATGAATTATTTTAAATAATAACAACGAGAAATTTATTTTGAATAGAATTAGAACGTATATATTTATTTGAATCGTCGTTAGAATATAAATATTTTATTTTAATTATAAAAGGAATTGAAAATGGCGCGGTAGTTAGATAATTCAATTTCTAATTTCAAATGAATGTACAAGATTCAAAATAAAACGGATTTTAGTGAAACCAAAAGTATTTGAATCTATTTGAGAATATCTTTCCAATGAATCCAAAAAATTGAAATTTCATTGCGGGGATAAAAAGTTACGCCCAGTTGAAAATTCAGAATAGTCGCTATGAAATTCTGGCCCTTAAAAATGGAAATTTTGCAAACGACCTCGGTTTTCGACGAAAACACTTTTGTTGGATCCGGAATGTCAAATTATTGCTAGATTTCCAAATTCGTAATTTTTCGAATCAATATGTGAGCGTGGCAAAGGAAAACGCGTTTGACTAGTTTTAGTTGATTTTAATCGATTGAAAAATGGCCATTTTTCAAACGGTCTCAGAATTTGACGAAATCAGTTTTGTTAGGACCGTAACATCAATACAAGCTAGAAAATATTTTCTAGGAATTTTTAGAGTCCGTATGTGGCCCCGGTATATTGAAATGTGCATTCAAATTCAATATATAGAGTTATATTTTGATTTTGACGAAAACTGATCGAAACGATTGAATTGGCCTACGTGACATATCCCATTGTGTTCGAAATGGGGGTAATTAGCTAGGGGTGATAGTCGGTGGGCATGATTTCGAGTTTGTATTAAAAAGTTACTTTTTGGAAGAATAATATAATAATTAAATAAATATATAATAACCCCTCTCTTCCCTTTCCTCTATAACAGGTCAACGCTTCAAAATAAAATAAAATAAAAAACCAAAGGAACCTATCGCCCCCCGATCCATTCAACGACCGCTCCACCACGCCGCTCCGGCCAGCGCCCCACCACCCATGCCTCCCCGCGCCACTACGACCTTCTTCCCCCAACCTCCTCGATTCCCGCGAAGCCCCAAATTCGAGCCCTAAATTAAAGAACCGCTGTTGATGCCCCAATCACTGGAACGCGCTGCGCCCCTTGGGCCCACACCCCGCCAGGCCACACCCTTAGCCTCCGCCTCGCCCTCTCTGGCCACCGCCGGCGATGAAGTTCCCCCCTCCCCCTTCCAACTCGAACAAAGGTCAGTTTTTTTTTTTTTATTTAAGTATAAAAAAAATGATTTTATTTAAATATAAAAACTGATTTTTTTTATGTGTAGAGAATAAAGGAATGATTTTTATTAGGAAAAAGATTAGATTTTTGTTCATAAAAAGGATAGATCTTTAGACATGAAAAGGTTAGATTTTTGAACATGATAAAGGTATGATTTTTATAACGTAAAGATTTAATTTTTCATAGAATAAAGATTCGATTTTTATCACATAAGAGGAGCGATTATTATCATATCAAAGAAACGATTTTTATCATACAAAGATGTGATTTTTCATATGTAAAAGATTTAGATTTTTATTATGAAGTTAGCAAAGTAAAGATACGATTTTTAGTCATATGAAGTAGCGATAAAAATATGATATTTATAGAGAAAACTAACTTATAAAAATGTGATTTTAATAAATATATTAGCGACATAAAAATATGAATTTTATTATACGAATAGCGTTGTAAAAATATGATCTTTATATATGTAGTGGCTACGGGAAACGAAAGTGACAAAAGGCGAGCACGACGAAGATTTCTACATAAGAAGAGTCGTGGCGTTTGGTTTAGCTAATCTGTGAGAACTCTCCACTTTAACTCTAGTTTTCTAGTTAAAATGTATACTAAGATGCAGACGGTGCTTAGCAGCACCCGACACCCGTCGTCCACAGACCATGGACGACTTGTATGCTTGTTTGATGTGTTGTGAAGTTTGTTTGTGATGTTGATGTGAAATGGATAATAAAACATTCATGTGTTGAAATAAATAAATTAACGTTAAAAATATAATTTTTAACGTGAATGGAAATAAATAAATATTCATTTACAAACCAGACGGTTTGTTTATGTATGCCTATTTGAAGGATATTGATTGGGACGATAAATTTTACACATCGCCCAACTGCACAATTAAAAATCTGTGTTTGTTGATTTGAAACCCCACACGGGTATTGGGATGATATTTGACGTACACTAATCCCGATTGTTTAGTTGTATGTCAATCGATAGGTTGACAAACTGTGTAAGCGTTAATTATTTATATTTAATGCTTATGCAGTTGTGTGGTGCACTCTGGATGATGGTTGATGATTTATCGTTGCTGTTATATACATGTGTTGTAGAAAATCCAAATAATTAACATTATATGGTAATCGATTGGGCCTCATTCCAATTTGGAATATAAGGAATATTATAATAAATATTCATGTGTTGAATAGAAATAAATATTCATGTGTCGAATAGAAAAATAAATATTCATGTGTTGAATAGAAATATATATTCATATGTTGAATAAAAATATATATTCATGTGTTGAAGAAAATATTCATTTGTTGAATAGAATAACAAAGTTATTGAAATATATAAAGCCGTGCTGGTTAGATATGCGCCATTTTGATGCGAACGATATTTATATCAATTTTATTCATTTTTATAATGAATATAGAAAAAGAAATGATTTCAAAATATAACATTTTGATAATATTATCATTTATAGATTAATGATATGGAATATTCAATTTTTATTAGAAATTGAATATGAAGTTGAAATCGTTTTGAAAACGAATTTAAAACGATTTATAAAATACGTTTTAAAAGGAAATCGACAAAATATATATAATATATATATTATATATATAATGGCCTGAATAGAACGCGCCGCGCTGCGGCAGTTCGTGAATTTCGACCATTGACTTCGAGTGGACATTGCGGGAGATCCGACCGTCGGATTCTCCTAAAACCAGAACCGTTAGGTTCGTATCAAAAAGAGCTTTCTAACGAATATTAGAGATTTGAAATCTAACGGTTGGATTTGGAATTATGTCCAAATCAAATTTGGAGAAGGTCGCTGTAAGTGCAGTTCAATGGCCTTGATGGAAATCGACTGTACGGGCCTTGATAAAATCATTAAAAATAGTGATAATTTTTGTAAAATCATAAGAAATAATTTGTGAAGAATTGGGATGAAAATTTGAATATTTGAAAAGATAAAATTAGATTTTTATCGAAATGAACTAGTTTTGAACTAGAATTATAATTCTATTTATTTTTAAAATAAATAAAGTGGATTTGAAATGGTTTTGAAAATAACCAGAATTTCCAATAATTGAATTGGAATGGATTTGAATCGAAATTGTCTTTGGAGTATTTCGACGTTGGATTTCGTGATTATACAGATATTGTTATGAAAATTTGAAAGATATATTTATATCGTTATTTCCAATACGATATTTGTTGGTCGTAGAATTTGATATTGAATATAAGCCGATATATTTTCTATTCAGAGCCTTGTATTTAATATCAAATGTGATTTGGGTTTGTCGTGAATGGTATCTTCAATAATACTGTTCTTAGACCCAATGGAGTTAAGAAAATAAGAAACTAACTGGAGATTAGTTAAGTTGAATGGTCTCCTAGGTATTAATCTGATGTTGGTTTCGGCCTTCGGGGTTAATACTTAGGGAATTGTCCACTTGCTAATTTACGATTAAAGGCTGATGGAGTGGAATGTGATTTTGGATTTATAGTTAACCTTGTTTTAAATGACATTGGTTCTTTAACCCAGTTAAAGACAGGACGTGATTTCCCAAGTTAAATAATCAGTGATAGCGGTTATTGGGAAGATTAAAATCAAGTGGAGTTTTAATGAATCTTTAATTAGATTGAAATGATCGAGAATGGAGTATCACCAGTTTTGCTCCAGACGATAGTTAAATCTTTAATTAGATTTGAACATGAAATGGTAATTGAATTTACCGATAACTCCGTGGTGTTAGATATGAAGTATGACCAGTTTTACTTCATGGGATGAATAGGTTGGGATTGGGAAATAAAATAATTGATTACTTCGGTGTGGTTCGCTAATCCCGACTAGTTTGAATTGATATTGAAAAGAAGATTAAAGAATAAATTTAAGGAATTTATCTTTGATAAAATTAATGGGAACCTCTCCTTAAGAATATGAAATTTAACAACTAACTGAAGATTAGTTAAGATGAATGGTTTCCTGTGTATTGATCTGATGTTGGTTTCGTCCTTCGGGGTTAATATTTGGGGAATTGTTCTCTTACTAATTTACGGTTAGTGACTGATGAATTGGAATGAGGCATATGTTGTGTTTGTGTAACACTTGTTTTATTATATACTCGAGTTATTCGGAAAGACCAGGTTTATCCCATTCTGAATAACTAATTCGACGATGTGTCGAGGATGAAGACGGTGGTAGAAGACCGGAGGTCTTCACATCGTTTGGGTGATTACTGATAATCTTGATTGGGTTGTACACCCAAGAGGAGGGAATCAGTTAGTGATCGTCCAGACGTACTTGGAGATCGATGGATATACGAGGTACAAGGTGCCTCCGGTTTCGTTCAGACCCAGAACGGACATGTAAATGGACTGTGTGTCTGACATTGGATTTTATTCTGTGCGATTGATTTCTATTAAATATATATCTGTTTGGCGGTGAAGAATTTATTCTCTTGTTTAACGCCCTTCTCTGAGACGTACGAGCTCAGAGGTTATATATCGATGGATATCAATCGCATGGAGTGAATTGCCTGTGTGGCATGCCTAAGTGGCAATTGGTCAAGGCTTCTGTTGAAAAGCAAAGTCTTGTGGTTGATGATCAAAGCACCACCTGTGTGGCATAGCTTTGTGTAACGTGAATTCGTGAGCCTCACACCCCGGTTGTGAACCAGAAATGGGAAAGGACATCAAGGAGGGCATGCGTTTCCTTCTAGCTTGGGTGGTGTCAGTGACCTACCAGCCCTGACATTTATATTATTTTCACCTGTGTGGTTGTTGCTGTTGCGAGGCGCCTCGGATATATCGGTGACAGTGTGGAGCCGATGGAGTCATTTGGCTCATTTACGCCCCAAAGGGCGGGGAAACGTAGTGTTCAGGCATAATAATTCACATCGGTGGACCGGCCCTGACGATCCATGGGGAGTTGCGGCTGTTCCTGAGGCTCGGGCTAGACAGTCTCGAATCGGTAGAGGACGATCCCTGGCCTCGGTTCATAGATGGAAATCCAATTTCCAAATACGTGACTTTGCGGTTTTATTTGTAGAGCCTAGTATGGCGATATGATATATGGTACCTATGTTGTCTATGATTGATATTTATGATTGAAATTGTTTTGACACTATACACTTATAATAGTATCAAATAATTTGTTTTTAACGTACCAAGCATGCTTTGGCTATTATAAGGTAAAACCCTATCCTCCGGCTTGTGTTGCATTGTGTGATGGGACTTGGGTCTTATAATAGCTTCATTTTTCTTTATTTAGCATTGCGCTGTTGTTTTATGCACGGGTGTTCTTGGGAGGAAACCCATTCCGTGTTATACGGCGTGATCCCTTTATTTACCTAACTTTAAAATAAAGATTAATAATTGTTTTAATTCTCACACCAGTCACATGACTGACCTGGAGTTTATTGTTTTTACCTAAACTCTGGGTGCCCTCATTTTCCGCACGGGCAGCTAGTAGTTTTGGTTTTGCAGATTTATATTCACAGGATCTTGATTTACAGCTGGAACGATACTCGGAAAGCTCTGTATCCGTGTATTACTTCTAGTTGTGTATTGTATTATTTTTCGCTGCTATGTAATGTATTGTAATCTCTTATATTTATCGAATGTATTTTATTTGTTTATACTCTGTATATTCTTGTATTCTGATGGAATTGTTGTAATTAACAATGAAATTTTCTTCTGTTTGCGTTCTGATTTGTCGTGTTCTCAAAACAATAAGGGGTTTCGAACGGTCTTGGTCGGTTTAGCGATCGATTCGGATCGAGCGAAATTCCGATCGTTACATACGTAATCAATTACAATGTCAGACACACAATCCGTACATCTTGGTTCTGGGTCTGAATGAAACAACAATCTGGAATTCCTTCACATACGTTCGGGATTATTGCCACTTAACTAATATAAAATCCATCTGCAAATGGGAGCTACCCGTTTGAGACATTCAGCAAGTCGTCCTTACAATATGAAGGGTCCCAGTCTTCAATTGCTCTACAACGTCGTATTATTACTTAGAATGGTTTTCGGACATAATTCTAATCCCGATCTTTCCAAATAACAAGCACAATTAAAAAAACACAATTACGGAACACACGGGCTTTCAACCAATCTCCTTCCGTCTTTTACTTGATAAACTAAAATTCTTTAAACCCATTCTCAAATTATCTTTAACAAAAACCATATTTTAACTTTTCTTCTTTAAAACACATCTTTTAAATCAAAGATAATCTAGTCTTAAATCCCCGACTAACTTTTCGTTTGATAACTCGTTATACAAATCCAATTTCTTTTGAAAACACTTAATCCATATTTCGACAATAGTTTCCAATTAAAACAATTTCATAACATTCAATTCTTTAATCTTAATTAAAATATTATACTTCCTTCCCAATTTTTTTACTTTTAATTTCCTCAAATTAGAGATTTGATTAAATCCCAAATTAAGATATGAATTTCCACAACTCAATCTCATTGGGTTTCAAGAATGATTATATTGACATACCATTAACGACAGAACCCAAATCAATCGATATTGAACATAAGTTACACAGAAATTGTATCTACTTATATTCGATATTAATTCTCATAATCAACGAATACTATAAGTGGAACAACGATATAATAACAATAACTTCCAAATTCCTCAAATAGTATAAGTTTACACCATAGAATTTCATATCATATATTCGAAGATTATTTCTGTCCAACTTATCTCCATCAAATTAGGAATCTGTATCTTAATTAAAAGATTTATCCAACTCTTTGACATTAAATCTGGATAGAAATACCACCAACTTATCCTCAATATTAATCTCGTTATTCAACTCACACTATAAGCGGAATAACAGTGAATTACGTTTTCAATTCCTCAAATAGTAAGAGTCATCATCTACTGAATTAATATCAAACATCTGAAGATTTACCTCCAACCATATCCATAAAAATAAAAAACCCATTTTAATATTAAATAAATCAATTTAAATTCCATGCAAAATATTTTCAATACTTTTAAACCTTTGAAAACATTCCACAAATCATTTAAAATGATTACTTGTAATTTAGAAAATAATTTACAGGTTTAAACTTTCAAAACATTGTTTCCAAAAGAAAAGTTACAATAGCATTTCAAAATGATGCAAAAGTGTTACAAAATAGTTATTCTAACTAATTTGATCAAAATATCGTTTATCTTAGCCAAAACTTAAATTTTCCAATTGAAAGCACTTCTAAATTATTTATAATGATTTTATGAAAACAATCCATATTTAAAAACATTTAAAAATAGCTATTTGCATTTATGGTTGGCAAACTGCACTTACAGCGTCCTTTTCCAAAACGGTTTTAAACATAATTTGAAAATTATTAGTCGAAATTGAAATTCGTTTTCACTCATTTGAAAGCTCTTGTTAATAGAAATAAAACGTTTTTCATTTCGTGGAAATCTGATTTGAATTGCAAAAGTCATAAGCGTTTAAAGTTTTTAACTAAAATACGCGAATTGACATTGTGTGACAAGCTCTATTTTGACCGCATTAAAAATCATTCGGTGATTCTTCAAAATACCTTAAAAAACCATTATATACTAATATAAACCATTCAAAACTCATTTAAGTTAATAATTTGGGGTTTAAATTTCAATTATTTTTCACTTAATATTAAATTAAATTCCAAATTATTTCTAAATTTAAATAATTTCAAATCAATTTTTTAATTGACCATTCCGTCCGCCGGATCGGTTAGGGATAGCCAGGGAGAGTAGGAAACTTAATTTTCCAAACTCAATCCTAGAGACTATTCTCCCTGTCATCTCAGAACGTTCTGGTATATTTTATTTTTTTTAAAGTGACTTTATCAATATATATGTGAATTCATACGTAAGTGTCTTATCCAATTATTAACCTCCAATTTCAATAATAATATTGCTTCTAATTACGAAGGAGATTTGCCGATCACCAATGTAATACCATAACTGGCATGTCGTAATGTGTGCGAAACAACATCAACAATCGTTATAAACATCCATAACAACCATCATCAACATTATTGAATAAATAATAACCGTGCACAAGCATTATAACACTAATACTTAATAGTGTATGTTCTAAACTACGAAACCATCATCCATCCCAATAAACATCAACCATCATTAACCACTAATAATTCATCACTATATTCAAATTAATCTAATTGTTAATTAAATATATAGATTATGGTTAAATAGTTCTCATCGAACAGCTTTCCGATCTTCACGGTAGGCGAGCCTAGCTGAGTGAACCGTTGGGCAGTATTTTGGGACACCATCTTTTTTGAATATATATATAGTATATTAATCTTTATTTTATATATAGAGGATTAAGGGTCGGAATTTTGGAGGAGGAGGAGGGGGCGGCTTTGGCCGAATTTAGGGAGAAAAAGGGAGGAAAGGAAGACGAGGAAGGAAAAAAGTCTTAGGAAGCCATGTATATTAAGAAAGAAGAAGAACGGAAAAGATGGAATGGTTAGAAATGGAAGGGAAGCGGTCCTTATATAAGAAAGGAGGTGTAAAGAGGTAAGGACACAAAAGGGGCAAGTGGCAACCATGCATGAAAGGGTGCATGCGAAACGACATGCGTCCTAACACTTGTCTTAAGGAGGAAAGTGAACTTTTGATAGCTTTTTCTTTAAAATGCTATGATAACTAAGGGCAACACTTAATTCTAATGCAACTAATTCATGTTATGGTTTGATAAATCCGATCGAACGACAAATAGTATTAATTAATCCAAACTTATTAATAATCATTCTCATCCATTGAATTTATAATTCAAATAAGATATATCATTTAACTTAGTAAATATTCTTAACCTTGTATATTTATATCAAATTCAAATTTAAATCAAATTAAATTTATTTTATATTCAGAAAATTCAAATTAATTATTAAAATTTTCAATTTTATATTGGTTAAAAATTCTAGATCGTTAGAAGACGAGATACATTTTCTAAATTTCTTAACCACTTTTTTTATTTATGTGAAGGTTTTTAATCTTCATATATATAGTTGTGTTCAGTTTGTTTGAATTGTTAATCACATATGTGGTTTAGCTTTATGTATGGCATTAACTTTTCAGATATGTTTGAAAATATTTTGTTTAGTCCCTAAGAAAATAAAAAAACTTATAAATCCAATATATACGTAGAGCTAATAAAACAAAGTTGATTAGAATGATTCTACCAGCTCTTCCAGAAAAATAAGGAGTTTCGGCCAGATATTTTCCTACTAGTTTTGCTAGTTATTATTTGCCAAACTAACTTTTTAAGTTTAGATGGTATAATCATGAACCCTAAGTATCTTATGGAAAATCTCATAGTTCTAGAATTTAGAGTGTTAGCAACTGAATTCTAAGTTCTTTAATTGTTAAGAACTAAAACTGAACTCTTATCAAAATTGATTTCAATCCCTGAGAGCATTTTAAAACTATACAAAATTAATTTAAGAGAGGAAATGCATCTAGAAAGATGGGAGGTAGAGAGCTTAGTCTCATCCACAAACTATAGGATTGAAAGGTCGTTTCTAGTTATCTCGTTACTAACAATTCCTATAACTCCATCATTGACAAGTGGTTTGAGTGAAAATATTCGTCGTTAAATTGAATGTTTAAAGCAACAAAGATCCTCCTACCTTAACTATGCTTAGATTGTATTTTATTACTTAGAATACCATTAATCATTATACTAGATATTTCTATTTTTTACAAAGTAGAAGTGAATCTTAAATAAGGCAAAATCGACTAAATCAAAAAATTTAATAAATCTTGTTTTAAAATGCTGCATGTAATATTGTTGTTGCAACAATGGTTCATAAATTATGGGATAACTGCTACCACATCCATAATATTCCAAATATTTTCTAAAATTAGTTCAAGATACATTGATTATGTTATTCGTTTTAGTGCTAAGCCTATTAGCTGGAACCTTAAAGATAACTTTAAGAGACTATTTGGATAAGGCCCATATTAAGTTTTAAAATACACAAAACGTCATTGTAAAAACAACATATGTAACATAAGTCCCTCGATTTTCAAAATCATCAAAAAAATGTCAAGAAACAACGTAAAACACTTTCAACCTTCAAAACTTATTTATTTATTTATTTAATTCATCTTCGTATTTATGTAGGAAAAGTAAGAAAAATGCACCAAAAACGACAAAAACCGAAAATATTACACGTCAACAAAACTTGCAAATATATATATGCAATTTTTCAAAAATCTACTGACATACATGCAATTATAGGTAATAATTGCCTGCTTCTGTGCAAATTTGTTGAACGCTTCAAAATTTCAAATTTTATTCTAAATTTTATTCAACATTACGTTTATTGCACAAAAACCATCAAAAAGTTAGTTGGAATCAAACATAAATAAAAAATAACTCACTTTTAAAAAATTGCAGACAAAAAAGCAATTTTATTGAATAATTGTAGACATATCTGTAATTATTAGTTCACTGCACATTGGATTGTCAACAGATACTTTCAGATATGGATAGTGCTATATCTGTATCAGTATTTGAAATCATTTTTGGATATCCGTATCTGCGGATACGGACGGATATCATATAATTATCCTATCCGCCAACGAGATCAAGAAATATAAATGAAATTTTTTAGTTTAATGTAAATGTTTTTCAATTTTATTGATCACAAAAGTGTTAAAAATAAACAAATATGATGAAGTAAAATAGATTTGAGAAGCTAATATGCATTTAGTGCATATAATATAAACCTTCAACTTAATAAAGCAGTAAAAAAATCTCATTCATTGCACTAAAGTACATATAATTTTGAGTATAGTTTTTAAAAAAATCAAACGGATAGTTTCGGATGTGGATATCAACATATCCGCATCTATTTTTTAGGATATCGAATCCGCTTTTCCGATAAGGATGCGGACATATTTCAGATTTTTCGGGTATCCATTGACAGCTCTAACTGCACATTCGTTGTTTGGTGAATATTTGCAAACATGTATGCAAATATTAAGACAATATTTGCAGATATATCTGCATATTTTCTCAATAAGTGCACATATTTCCGCATTTTTTAAATAATCTTATTTTATTATTTACAATTTTATGAAATTTATTTTTAAGCATTGGAGCAAAAGAATATAAAAGCATGGTTATTAAAGTAAACTAAAAATAGGGACCGCTTTAAATAAACTTTGAGGAAGGATCCGTTTTACATTGAATTTGAATTTAAGGATGTGACGGTAATTTTAATCCAACATTTCATAAGATAGATAGACCTAAAATTTTTTAAGTTACATTTGTTGTTGCTTTCTTATCGAGGAGGATAACATTTGTGAAGTTAAATCTTCCAAGTTTCAGATGGCCTTTATAAGGTTTGTTAAATAATTTAAGGATGTCGGATTTTCATACATGCCAAATTTTGTACATGCTGAATAAATATTTTTACAGTACAAATATTAATTATAATGACCCGGGGATTTGCGACCTTGGATATCGGTATACAACACCATGTCGAACATCCAAGAACCGAAAACACCGGATAATCCATGAAAGAAATTAGAGGGTGAGAATAGATAAGATAGAAATTTAGAATAGAAGAAGAAGAAGAAGAACATGCAAAATCAGAGTAAACATGAATCTCACAGCGGAACGAACAATATATAATAGATACATAATTTTGAAATAAAATCAGTATATGTATACAGTAACATTATCAGAGTACAACACTTACAACACAGCGGAAATAACAATAGTTATATAATCCCGAAGCCTCCTGCTCCAAGCTCTCCAAGTATATCTGTAAGATCCTGATTACTTGACTGCTCGTACAAAATTGGGCACCCAAGAGTTTAGGGAAAACAAAACAAAATAAACTCTGGGTCAGTCATGTGACTGGTGTGAGTAAAACAATTTAAAACAGTTTAAGCAGTTAAACGATATCTTATAAGACCACGCCGTATAACGGAACGGGGTTTTCCCTTATGAGAATCCAAAATACATGATTTGACTTTCAAGATCCTTTTGAAAGAAACGATAATCTTTATATCAAAACTCTTTTGATATTATAATAGTGTCTATCAATCACACGTAATAATCATCTAGCAGAACGCTTTCATCTCACGTTCCACATATATAATATATAATCAAAAACTGTGGGCGCTTCTTGGGTAATGAATTCCAACTGGCAAGGTATGGGACTATCTTCCGATAGTATATCTCTAGAGAGGAATACACCGGGTTCAACAAGAGCATCTTGTAACCCAGGCTAAACATGACCGGTCACTCATTTTGCTTGAGTGTACCGAATGTATTATCACCAACGGTTGGGATCAGCAACCGTTTAAGGGACAACATCGAAACAGATTATAGAAGTAAATGGAATTTCTCCAGATCAAGTGACAGTACACCCTAATTGGCAGCTAACCACTTAGCCATGCGACCTACCCGATTTTATATCATTTCCGGTTGTGAGGCTAGAGGCCATAACGTATCCTTTACAAACCACATCTTCATTCACTTTGAATGTCACATCGTCATACCCGCTAAATCACAAATTGATTTCTCCAAACATATCATGGGTAAACAGCTAAGAGAAACGAATTCATCTGCTACCAAACGTAAATACGTTTGAAGAGATCAACTTACACGATCTATTAAATATACTCTGTCAGACATTCTTCCATACAGGTTGTCCCGGGAACGGACAAACCGAAGGCACTATTCTGTAAATCCATTTTAGGCAGTTTCTACCTAGGATTTACTGAACAGCCCTTACATAACTCCGTCTTCAATTATCTTCATCATATTTGATTCGCAACGCTAATGCCATACGGAGTGGTTTTCAGATAAATTTTTGATCCTGGTCTCTCCGTATTGACAACGGAAATGGTCAAAATCTTTGATAGCCTGTGATTTAACTATCAAAAGAAAACATGTGTACAAATAACAGTCGTATTCCCAAATGGAAATCTTACCGAGCAAATCATCAATCAACACTGATCCCTTTTAGTTTAATTTTTCATTCAATTATCCATTTCCCTATTCCTGTTTCCATACATTCATAAATTCTTATTTTCTAAATTTAGAAAATATACGTTATTAATCATTGGAAAGCATTTCCATATTTACTCTCATTTCTTATTTACTATATTAGAAAACATGTCTGGGTCTTATTTGGAAAACATTTCCAAAACTCCTTCATTGGATTTAAACAGATGTTTAAATAAAACATCGCTATGCCAACTCAAACTATTACACTCATTAACTAAATTTACTTAACCAACATTCACTATCGAACCTTAACCATCCCCTAGTTAAAAATGGAGTCAATCAAGTTAGGGTATAACTACCTCTCAGACCTTAACTGAACAACATTTTTAACCTCGAAATAGACATAGTTTACCTCTTAAATCCTTAACAAACTTCCTTAAGTAACTCTCTTTCGAATAATCTCTATTCGATAACTCTTTCCTTTGAATACACTATATTCGATAATCTCTCTTTCGAATAACTATATTCGATTACCTCTATTCAATTAACTATATTCGATTAACTCTAATCGATTAACTCTTATCAATTAACTCTATTTGATTAACTCTAATCAATTAACTCTATTGGATTAACTCTATTTGATTAACTCTAATCGATTAACTCTACTGGATTAACTCTATTTGATTAACTCTGATCGATTAATTCTATTGGATTAACTCTATTTGATTAACTCTAATCGATTAACTCTACTGGATTAACTCTATTTGATTAACTCTAATCGATTAACTCTATTTGATTAACTCTATTGGATTAACTCTAATTGATTAACTCTTATCAATTAACTCCTTTCAAATAAACTATATTCGATTAACTCCTTTCGAATAAACTATATACGATTAGCTCCTTTCGAATAAACTATATTCGATTAACTCCTTTCGAATAAACTATATTCGATTAACTCCTTTCGAATAAACTATATTCGATTAACTCCATTACCAATCTTATTCAAATTCCCATCTAAATTCCTATTTCAAAACTCAATTTCCCTTATAAACGTTTTACTTAAAAAAAATAACTATTTTAATCCATTATTTACATCGAATGTGAATAATATTTCTTTTATATATCAATTCAATTTGATTTTGTATTTTAAAATAATAGTCCATTTCCAAATTCTATTTATGCTTCTATTTATAGAATTATTCATAGGAAATCTCCTTTTTATTTCTAACAACTAAATCTCAATTATAATTCCCTTTATAAACGTTGAGTTCACATTCTATTTAACATATCGGTGTCAAAACCGATTTTCTACTCCTTTATATAAGTTCAGACTTATATATCCAATTTATCCAATGATAAAATAATTTGCTTAATTTATAAAACATATTTATAAATTAATCTTCCCAATCTATCTGTTAAAACAGATTTCTATTTAATTCCACTTTAAATAAATCTTTTCCATTTCTTTTAGATCTTGCCAATTTTCCTTTTTATTATATTTGTTTTCCAAATATTTCCTTTATGTAATTCTATTTATTTTCCAAATAAATATTCCTTGTATATAATTCTATTTTGAAATTCCTTTTTATAAAATCATTTGATTTTATATAAATATATATTATTTTCAATATACACATTGAAAATTCCCTTTTAAATTCCAGTATTTTATATGGTATTTAAATTGCCAAATAACAATGATCAATATCATTCAAACACACATAATCAACAACAGATTATATATCACATCATATATTACAATATATGAAAAGAACAGTATTATAAATATTGAGGAATCCAGTTGGATCCCTCCAACCTGTTTTCCTGCATCCACAGATGTTAAATAATATAATATAACATCGATTTCATTTCAATATGAAACATTCCGATAAATAGAATCAATATTTAATTAACGATATATATATATATATATATATATATATATATATATCGTTATCTATAACTTTAACCAATACATAAGAAATTCAACCAAACAATCATCACACAGCAGTCAATCAGCATTTATCATTACTAGAAGTACGTTATAAAAATATAAACTGGACAGATCAGTGAGATTTACTCACATTGGATGATCATCGTTAAATAACGATAATTGTCGATTGATTCTGACAGACAATTTATTTCACTATAAATTGTAACGAGCTCCAATTCACTCCCAATCAGTTCCATTGCGTAGCCGCCGTTCATACGATCCCATCGGATCTTGTTTTGTGTAATTCTGATAGCATATGGTAAAGTTATGAGTGTTATACTTAATACACTATTTAAAACAGAATTTAACTTAGATTTACATTGACTACGGGCTTTACCAAAGCGATCCGGCCCATCTCCATCAACAAACCAGACCCGCCCTCTTTCCTTCCTTCCTAATCGATCAAGAGCAAGTCCGTCTCCCTCCAAATGCCATTCTCGCGAGTTTTCAACTCCGTTATCTCCTTCAACAGACCATCGAAAATCACACTAATCACACCATGAGTTTTCTCTTCAGCAAATCTTCCTTTCGATGCCAACATCAAAGAACTCGGATCCCTCCACCCAGCAAATGCGTCGACATCCCTATCATGATACCATTAGTAGAACCACCGAACTCTAACTCCATGAAACCACTCCAAACATTCCCCAGAGCTTCTCCTTAATGCCATAAACATCATTAAAATAACCAAACTTCCATTCCCTGCCCAAACAGAAGAACTCGAACCTGGCTATCAAAATCCGTCCAGACCACCACTCGCGTCCATCAGCACAGGCGTGCGACCATTTTTTTGACAAAAACCTATGCAACTTCCACAATCGAAGCCTCTCCTCCCCACAAACTCAAAACTAGTATTTAATTCGAGAATAAGGCCACAGCTTTGCCAACATTTCGAACCCTAAGCTGCTGTAGTCAAGACCAACGACGGGGAAACTTCATCGATCCAACCAAAAAGCATATGAGAAAGTAGAGGATCCTTATAGGAATCCAAATATACTGGTTTGGTGATTTATGGGATTTTATACATATTATTTCGGATTTTATTTTGAAGTGGAAGTTCATGGTTTTCTCATTTTGGTGTCGGCTGAGATGTTTGACCAATGGAGAAATTTGTTTAGGGTTAGAGAAGGTGACAGGGTATTCATATAGTTTGCGCTAGCTTCTAGGGAAAGATTCACATGTTATTAAAATAGTTTTTTTTACTATATCGTTGTCTATATTTATCGTTTTAAAATTCGTATTGTCACATACTATATCAATTTTGACGAAAATGGACATACAACTAAAGTTCGACATTACGGATCCAACGAAACTGGTTTCGTCGAATTCCGACTTTGTTTGCTCACACAGCGTATTTTTTAAGTCAAATTATCAACTGTATTTCACATTAAAAATCCGTAAGGCCACATACTTACTTCAAAAATCACGGAAATTGAAATATAGCAATAATTTAATATTCCGGATCTAACAAAATTAGTTTCATCGAAAACGGAGGTCATTTGCAAAAGTGGCTATTTTTAAAGCTCTAAATAAACTCATTTAAATATTAATATATTTAAAAATAATTAAATTAAATATAAATAAATATTATCGCATATATTCACAGAGAATATCATACAGCTCCAAAATAAATATATATGGATTTACAACTCGATATTTCAAAATAAGGGTTAACAGATATTCAGTTAAAAATAGAAATCCTATTATAAATCGTTATAAATTATAAAGAAATTCCATAGCGACTATTTTAAAATTTGATTTGGACATAAATAAAAATCTACACGATGAAATCCTGATTTTTCTCTTCCATCAGAAAAATATACTTCACCAGCTCTGAACGTTTCTTGTTTCACAGAAATCCGGCTTAAAACGGATTATGTATATTCGTTTAAAGTTCGAATCGCCAAATTGCGAACTGCATCGCCATTTCGAGCTCGATTATAATTAAAATATAATTTATACGTTCAACCATCATTAATTAAATATATTCGTTATCGTAATTAAATTTTAAACTGAATTATATATTTTGAATTGTCCAATTCACACAATACTGCTATTTCAGCTATTCTGGAATTATAATATATTATTATATTATAAATATTAATTAAATATTAATTATTATTCCATTTAAACTATTTAAATCTCCAAATCACCATTTTAAATAAAGGTGGATACCCAGTGCCGAAGGCTCCCGTACTCAAGCGTGAGGACTTCCTAGACACTGTAAAAATACGGGACATTACATTCTTTCCCCCTTAAAATAATTTCGTCCTCGAAATTGCTAAGGTAGAAAACAAACCTTATTGACTGGGTTAAAAATTATTTGTTTACTTCTTTAATTCCAATTTAAACTGAACAAATAAACTTCAATTAAAATACTAATTAATCCTTATCAATGAAAATTTTCAAAAATCCTGAAAATTTTCGAACACCCGAAATTTTTGAAAAATTTCGCCAGCACCTCCTTTGTACTGGTCAATCGGTACAACTACAACTCGCCTCTCTAGGCCTCCTCCAACCCAAAAGAAAATCAAACAGCCAAGCGGCTTGCCAATTCGGCTCATCAAAATCTCATACCCAATTAGAATATAAATGTGTACCTTTTTGTCGGGCATTCTACTCTACCACTTTTAATCTACTATCAATTCAGCATGTACCAAAGTCATTTCAATCAAACTCCGATCAATTTATCCTCAACACAGTTATTTGCTTATACAAGCCAAATTCCATTCCAAACTCCTAACTCATCAATTCAACCTACTTAACCTCGTTAAGTTCCACTACTACATTACATTAACTAATTTATGTGTAAAATTAGTTATCTTTGTCTTAGAACTCTAATTTGGTTTTTATTTCCAAAATCAAACCATTTATTCATTTGAGTCCAATTATATTTCAAAGTCCAACTTTACTCGATATCATTCTATTTCAATTCACTTTCCCTTTAACGGGGTTTAACTCAAATTCAATTTGTTTCCACGAATTTCTATTTAATTTGCTTTTATTTCAAACAGTCTCAACCTAGGAGTTTTAAACAGCTTTGCTTTTCTCGAAAATCAAACTCCCCTTTTAAGGATTCAAAACAACTTGCTTTTCTCAAAACACTTGTCTTAGAATATCTTTGGTAGTAATCCGTCACTTAGAAACTCGAAAATGAACACGGATGATGTCCGGATCATCATCGGAATTATTTTCCAGCGATCGTAGTGAGTTCAATACTATATCACTTTCAAAACCATATCTAAACACTTCCATTTTGAAATCCATTTCAAAATATCCTTTTCAATGCTTGTAACAAATTTAAAATCTCCCAGAATTTTAAATTTTACATATATTTAACCCAGGTTCATTTACAAACACTTTTATAACATTCCAGAGTTTTAAGTTTCAATTCTGGTTTAAATTCGGCTTTAATTCATTTCGTAACACTTATATGAATTTCTGATTGGTTATTTACATAACCATTTCAATTATAATCTTATCTGATTATAATCACAACCAACACATCCAATATACGATAATACTTTAAATATCAGTACTTTGTTTATATCAAAATATAATTTGGATAAAGTGAAAATTAGGCTCACATCCCTATTTTCGAACTTAATTAAAGCCACGTCCCCCCTAGCTTTACATGCATTTCCGGTCCCTAAAATGAAGGTGCCGCCCAAAAATTTTGGTCCCCTCCGCCTCCTACTGCTCCCCCTTCGCCTTTTCTCATTTCTGACCCCAAAAAAATGCGCCAGCCACTAAAAAAAAAAAATCCTAAAATCTGGAAATAATCCCAGGAGTCCACGCAAATTGAAAAAAAAAAGTTGCATACTTCTGTGCAACTATTGCCTATAGTAGCATACATATATGCATATATTCATATAGTGTATTTATGTTGAAAATCTGGACCAATATATGCATACATGTATGCAACTATTAGCAAATAACTGCATACATTTATGCATACAAAGTTGAACTGAGATTCACGTGTAACGAAAAGTTGCATACATGAATGCAACTATTTTGTATATATGCATGCATGTGCGCAACATTTTTAAAAGGGACAAAGGCTTGCGAATATACGCATGAATGCATGCATTTATTCTGTACAAGAGCGTAAATGTGTGCAACAATGTCTGAAAATGGTGAATGATTGAAAAAACATGTCAAATTTGTATATATGCATAAAAGGATGCATGTAATGCAGTTTAGCTGCATACATGTATGCATTTATACTGCAGTTTGGGCGCAACACTGAAATATTAGCATGAATGTGTGCAACTATTTACAAATAGGTGCATCTTTTGATGCAAAAACCCGTGTTTCGCTGATTTTGTGTTTTTTTGGATTTTGAGGTGGTTTTTGATTGTTTTTCCACCTGATTTTTTTTGGCATGAACGTGTTATATTTAATAATGAATTTACGTAATTTTTTTATATTTTTTTTATATTTTTTTATATGTTTTTGAAAAATAGGGACCTAATTTACAATAAGTTTAGGACCGGATGTGAGCCTAATTTTGAAACTTAATAGGGACCTGTGACAAACGGACCCTTGGATAAAATTATTTTATTTACCCTCCTTTCAAACCATACTGTGTTGGTCCATCGTACTCAAGTGTTTATAAACCCCTACCGATACAGTGGATCAAACTGATCGACCAGAACCCATGAACAACTCAACCAATAAATCTTCATAATATAAAACCATTTTATATCAAATAACAAATGCGTTCACTCGTATATGTACATTCAACTCAATCTAGGGTATTACTAACCCCATCTCTACAGAATCACACCACAAAGCCAAGGTAATTACTTAACCTTCAGCTCTGATACCACTATAACGACCCGGGGATTTGCGACCTTAGATGTTCGACATGGTGTTGTATACCGATATCCAAGGTCGCAAATCCCTAGGTAGTTACATTAATAAAATAAACAATTTGTGAGAATCCTTATGAAGTATAGGATGTGCTTGCCCATTACGCAAGAGAAGCATTCAAAAAAAGTATTTAAACAAGGCATTAAAATGGAGTAATAAATTAAATGAGATATGCGTTTGCAGCTTCAAGCAGACGTTTAAGCGAAGTTTTTTTTTATGATTTTTAATTTGATTGCTTTGTAATTAATTAATTTTTTTTTTTTTGTTGTGTGATATGCATTTAACAATTATTGATAAAACACATCAAAATAAACTCGATATCTCAATTAGTCAGAACCATACAATTTTAATTTAAATACTAACCAACCAAACAAAATAGGAAAACAAACCAAATAAACTAGAAAAACAAAGCACACCAAACCAAGCGAACAAAAAAAAGGACTGACATTGATGACGGCGGAACATGTTCAACCGATAACTAACACATCCAAGTAGCTCTTCGTCGGATAATATCTCCATCATATCCAAAACTGACGGTTGGCTATACTCACGTGCCTACTAGAGGAATAACGTACTTACTGAGATGGTGTGGTGCCTTCGGTCATCAAGTCGTCATACAAATATGTATCGGCATCAGTGAATAATTGGGGACGAGGCTTGAACTGAGGATGGGGCGGTGGAGCTAGCAATATCACATATTTCCAGGTGCCATTTTCTAAACACCGACCAAACAACGTGTTTAGCTGCTTAAATTTCAATGGAACATTTCTTTTAAAATGCTTACGCATCTGCGCAGTAGTGTCACACCGTTCCTTAGGTCCGTCGGAGAAATCACACTTCACATCCCATTCACCCCCCATAATCTCTAGCAATATGTCTCAATCTCTTCAAAGACGCTTCAAGTTGTCAAGCTTATTCTTTATCCGTGTCCCCATCCAACAACCATTGAATCTATCTTTGTAATCCGTAGCTACAGTTGATAAAAATAAACTTGTATTTCCTTGTAGGCCTAAGTGACTGACGCACGTGTCAATGAACGTTATGATGTGTTCACACATCCAATTTGTGATGGGCGTAGACGGAGAAGCAGAAAAACCGAAGGCATGGGCGAAGAACCAACCATAACACTGTAAAAGCAAATATTGGAAAATGGGAAAGAATTTCAAACAAAAAATGTGATAGAAAATAAAATAAAATAAGCATAACAATGGAGAAAATTATCTAAAAAACATCGTGGCTAAATAATATGAAAAGGGACATGGAGGCTAGCTTTGGTGGTTTGGTGAGAGTAATGGAAAGGGAGGGATCAAGGGCGAAGCCACGTTTGGCTTAGCTAAATCCATGGCCCTTGGAGAAAAAATAAAAAACAAGCACAAAAAGAAGATTGCTACAGGTAGACCTGCTTCAAATACAAATTAGGCCCCAGTTGGAATTTGAATGGGTCTTCGCTTAAGTAAATCATATAAGGAACCCCCTTTTTATTGTGTTCCATACTAACATCATTCTACATCCTTATATAAAAGTACGATCCTATAGTTGCAGAGATCAAAAAATTTATGAATGATAACCACTGCTTTTTATTATTATTATTTTCCTTTTGCTTTTTTTCTTACATGTTTCCCTATCTAAACTAGTTGGCAAGCTATGCCACCGGGAGGGAGGTACTTATAATAAATTTAAATAATTATACAAATAAGGGGAAAAAAATCAAATTTATAGTAGAATTAAAAAAAAGGATATTTTGATATTTTGGATCTTGAGGTACAACATATCTCATAATGTAAGACTAAAGGAAAAGTACATAAGCATATTCACTCCTATATATTACAGCAGATTAATTATTATTAGCAAAACCCTACATTTTATGTGTTTACCAAAAGCCTAGCATGTATCATAAAACTAATTAATACTGCTTATTTAAAGAGAAAGAAAATCGGTTGGTTTTTAGATTAAAATTAGTGATTCTCACTAAGAAGGGAGCGCCCATGTAATTTATTTCACATCAAAAATATATATTGCCGTTAAACTTGGCAGGTAGCAATTCATCCCCCATCCATCTATACAAAGAATAAAACAAAACAAAACAAAAATTGTCTCCAAGATATATGATAGACTCAAAAGGAGTTTAGTCTCCAAGATATATGACAGACTCAAAAGGAGTTTAGTCTCCAAGATATATGACAGACTCAAAAGGAGTCTGTAAACTATGTAAAGGATTGTGCATGGACATAGTCCGACCTAAGAGTAGATTCATTATCAAAACTAATCAGAGTAGGTCTCAATGATGCAAGAATAAAGAACGACCCATATATGAAATAAGTTCGCATAACATATCTATCAAGGAAGCTAATCTGGAGCCTACAAGCAGTTTTAAACAGCCAATGGAAAAAGGGTATCCACTAAGCTAACAATCATGAGGAGAGAGCCTATCTGGAATCCAGAATTCATGTTTAACTCCATTAAAAGCTAGTCTAAGCATATTAGTTGAACTTTACATTCATATATGTCTAGCAATTAATAAAATGATGAAAGAAAGAGCTAATAGATTTGGTTATCAAGGTAAAGTAATAAGGTAATAAGATTGGGCTATCTATAATATTAGAGATGTGTACTAGTTCAGTGCTCAAGGCCGTACTATTTTTCCCATTTCTATGCTCGGTTTTGCTTTTAAAATAATGATATTACTTTTAACTTTTTCCTAGATTTCTTTGAAAAGAGTAAATTTAGTCAATTTATACTTAGGTAACTATTCTAATTGTATGCAATGACCAAGTTAGAATGAACTAGATTATCTAAAGGTGTGTTAACATTGTAAATTATTCTTCGATTCATTTCAAACAATATACAAACATGTACCCTTACATATTATGGTACTAATAATATATGTCGATCTTTACGCTACATGGATCTTAGAGTGTTCCAATAATTCTCTTTATTAAAATCAGTAATGGTCGTGTTAAAGAAAAAGACTTTGAGAGTGCAAACGAGGATGGGGAATAATAAGATGCATTCTTAGAACATATGAGATACATTTACTAGATTTGTTAAACACTTTTTTTTATTATGTGAAGGGTTTTTAATCTTCAGATATACAGTTGTGTTCAACTTGTCTGAATTATTAATCACATGTGTGGTTTAGCTTTATGTAAGGCATCAACTTTTTAGATATGTTTGAAAATATTTTGTTCAGTCATTAAGAAAATAAAAAAACATATACATCAAGTTTGGGGAGTAAATTTTACTCTTATTCCAACACAAAAAATTAAGTTCTCTTCCACTATCTATGTTGCAAAGCTCGAGCTCAATAGCGTTTCAAATTGGATTAAGGAGGTGCCTTAAAAGGCAAAGGTTAAAATTGAAGCTCCAAAGGGGGGGTTAAGGACATTAAAGTTTAATGTAAATTTGCAGTTACAAATACCAAAAACTCTTTAAAATCTACTCCAAATGGGAAAGGTGATAACCAATTACCATGCCAAACGAAGTATTGTTGTCCAAGTGGATAATGTTGTTAATTCCATTGCTGAAAATTTTTATACTTTCTAGAATGAATTTAAAGAAGAGGGATAAGTTATTTACGTTAACAATGGTAAATATTTAAGGTCTATCATATAATTGATAAGAATCATTTTCTTGCAAATTGGTTTTTCATTACTACTATTGCTAAATTTTCAAAGTCATCTACATAATATGAATTTAACCGCTTAAGATTAGTAACTTCAAAACCTCCTTTGTCTTTGAACTTAGAGACCACATCCTACTTAACCTGACATTTAACATTGCTACTAGCATTTTCTCAACTTAATAAAAAAAATCTAATTCTGTCGGTTTTATATATAATCCACTTTTGAAAAGAAGTTAGATGACATCCAATATATATAAGTAGAGCTAATGAAACAAAGTTGATTAGAATGATTTTACCATCTCTCCTAAAAAAATAAGGAGTTTTAGTCAGATATTTTCCTACTAGTTTGTTAGTTATTATTTGCCAATATATCTTTTTAAGTTTAGATGGTCCAATCATGAATCCTACGTATATTATGGAAAATATCATAATTTTAGAATTTAGGAGTGTTAGCAACTAGATTCTAAGTTCTTCAATTGTTAAAAACTAAAATTGAACTCTAATCAAAGTTGATTTCAATTCCTGAGAGCATTTCAAAACTATATAAAATTAAGTTAAGAGCGGTAATACATCTAAAAAGATGGAAGGTAGAGAGCTTAGTGTCATCCACAAACTATAGGATCGAAAGGTCATCGCTAGTGATTTTAAGGTTGATATGGTAACGCTAAATTTACCATTACCATATCATTATCAGTCGATTGGTTACCCTTTTTTTTATTGAAATCGGTATACTAATTAAAACGGTATGTAATGGTAAATTACCAGTAACATTTCTTCAATACCAGCGGTAACGGTAATTTTACCAATTAATCTAAAATGGTATATTCATTCAATATGCTTTATTACATGCATTTAGTGTTGGAGAATGGAGTTTTAATGACAACACCTTATTTCAATATTAATTGATTATAAAATATAAACTAAAATCTCTGTCTAGAATATATATACATATATATATATATGCAGGATTTATATACAGGAATTAATACTGAAGACTATATAGTTTTAGAGTTTCAAGAGATTCAGAACTAAGAGGATATTCAAGACTCATGAGTAATCAAGTTGTCAGGAGTTAAAGAAAAATATAGTAATAGAGTCTAGTTTATATGTAAGACTCTGAATAGCACTCCAGGTGCAAATTCAAATTCTGTTTTTCAAATTTTGATTTTCAAATTTCAAATTTTGACTTTCAAATTTCAAATTTTGATTTTCAAAATTCTAATTCTAATTTTAAATTGTTTTTCTATCTTACTTAAATTTCAAATATAAGTTTGAAATTTAAGTTTAATATATAAATTTATATTGTTATAGCTCTCAAATAGGTCGATACAAGAGTGTGCGAGAACTATGTTATCTAATAGTAACTTACCAAGAAATTTTTGGATTAGGTAGTTGAAGTAGCTTGTTATATTTTAAATAGAATTTCTATAAGACCCTTAACTCATAAAACACCATATGAACTTTTGTTAATAAGAAACCAAAAGTATCATATTTAAGAATATTTGGAAGTAAATGTTTTATTCTTAATATATACTTAAAAAAATTTAGATGAATTTGACTCGAAATACAATAAAGGAGTATTTATTGGATATTCAAACAGAAGTAAGGCATATATAGTTTTCAGTTCAAGAACAAATACTATAGAAGAAACCTTAAATGCATCCTTTGATGAAAACTGTAAAAATAAAACACAACACAATGAAGATGAATGTGAAAATGAGATTAATGAAACAAATAATGAACCACCGTGTAGAAAATATCTTTGGAGATATTGAACCCATTGTTAGGAATAGAAACCAATTAAATAATATGAGTAATTCAACATTTATTTCAACTAACGAACCTAAGAATCCAAACGAAGCATCATCTGATGATTCAAGGATCCTTTCTATGTAAGAGGAATTGAATCAATTCACCAGAAATGATGTATGGGAACTTGTTTCTGGATCAGAGGATAAAACAGTAATTAGAGCTAAATGGATTTATAAAAATAAAATGAATGAACACAGTGAGGTCGTAAGACATATGGCAAGATTAGTAGCACAAGGTTATAGTCAAGAAGAAGGAATAGATTACAATGAAACGTTTGCACCCATAGCAAGATTATAAGAAATTAGGATATTATTAGCCTTTAACAATAATTTCAAATTATATCAAATGGATGTTAAAACCGCTTTTCTAAATGGATTTGTTAAAGAAGACGTATATGTAGAGAAACCATCTCTTTTTGAAGACGAAAAGTTACCAAATCACGTATATAAATTAAAGAAAGCGTTATGTGGATTAAAACATGCTCCTAAAGCTTGGTATAATCGATTAAGAACGTATTTATTACAATCTAACTTTGAAATTGGTAAAATAGATAATACACTTTTTATCAAAAGAAATAATAATGATATACAATTAGTACAAATATATGTTGACGATACAATATTCGGATCAACAAATAACAAAACGAATAAAGAATTTTCAAATATTATTACCCAAGAATTTGAGATGAATCACACGGGAGAATTAACATTCTTCTTAGGCTTACAAATTCTTCAATTAAAGAATGAAATGTTTACAAATCAAGAAAAATACGCAAGAGATTTAATTAATAAATATAACTTAAGAACGACGAATGGGAGACCAACAGTAATGGCAACTAATATAACCTTAAGTAAAGATGATACGTCAAAAGACATTGACCGAAAATTATATAGAGGTATGATAGGATCGTTATTATATATAACCGCTAGTAGACCAGATATAATGCGTAGTGTGTGTCTCAGTGCAAGATATCAATTGCAACCTAAAGAAAGACATTTAAATGTCGTAAAATGTATTCTAAGATATGTAAAACATACATCAGATTTTGGGTTATTTTATCCTAAGAATGGTTCATTTGATTTAATTTCTTATTGTTACGCTGACTATGCGGGATGTAAATCCGATCATAAGAGTACTAGTGGAACATGTCATTTCTTAGGACATTCACTAGTCTTGTGGTTTAGCAAAAAGCAAAATGCAGTACCCTTGTCAACCACTGAAGTAGAATACATCTTTGCTGCTTTGGCTTGTTCACAAGTAATATATATGCAACAAACTGTAAATGATTTTTAGATTAAATATAAATAAATCACCAATATACTGCGATAATACGAGCACTATAAATATATCTAAAAATCCAACTCATCACTCAAGAACTGAACATATTGATATATGACATCATTTTCTAAGGGATAACGTAAGTAATGAGAAAATTTCACTCGAATTTATAGAAATAGAAAAAAAATAGTAGATATATTAACAAAACCATTAAACGAAGCAACTTTTACTAAGATTTGAAGAGACTTAGGTATTTGTTCATTAAGTGAATTAGAATAATTAAACATATTAATATATATATATATAAGAATAACAAGGAAAAATAGAAAACTAAAATTAAAAATGCATGTATGTCGACATACATATATCCCTATATCGACATATAACTGTTATATTTTAAAATTCATTCCCACCAAAAGTTAGTTACAATAATCATTTAAAGTTTAAACTTCGAATTTTCTTCTTCATTCTCTCATTTCACTTCTGGAAAAACCCAAAACTAAAATAAATCATGGCTTCCACTGATTATAATGACCAAATGAACCCCGAATCGTCCATCGGACCATCTGAAGGTCCATTTCAATGCTCTACTCACGCTCGAGTGATAAAATTGGAAGAGAAAATGGAGTGTGTTCTTCAAATGCTCGCTGAAATATAAGTTCTACAAATTTGGATGAATCAAGAGCATATAAAACAAGGAGAGATAATGAGAAACCTACAAAAGTTTGTAACGGATAATCAAGCAAATCCCGTTATCATCCAAGATGATAATCCAACATTGAAAGAGGAAGAAGAAGAAGAGGAAGAGATGATAGAAGAGGAGGAACAAGAAGAGGCACAACAAGAAGGCATGGAGGAAGACGATCAAGTCGTATGCGTTGGGGAAGCCTCGTTTGATCGAGAAGGGAATATAATTGAGAAAAATGGGGAATTTTGTCTCCATTACCCTAATTGTCCAATCCATAAGTCCCTTATCATAAAGAATCATTAGAAGCTAGGTTTCTTTTTCGTTTACACGATGTAAAACGTACGTATTGTTTCGTGCTTTCGTGAGACGTTGTAATTGGCTTTGTTTCGTATTGTAAAACAATGATTGAATTGTTTGGTTCTTACAATATATCTTTATCTTAGATTTAGGGATTAGAATGATTATATATAGATAAAATAAGAATATAATATAGGCTTAAAGTAAGGGGGAGTAATTTACTTTAGTATAACTATAGGATATGTATAGATAGATGTAGGATTTAGGGGGAGTATATTTAGAATTTCTTTTTGATAATGACAAAGGGGGAGAAATTATAAAATAAGGAATAGTTTAAGAGAGAGTATGTAGAATTCATAATGACAGGGAAGTATAAGAAGGATCAGAATCAATAGGTATGAACATATATGAATATTTTATAAATCAAGGTTGTCATCATCAAAAAAGGGGAGATTGTTGGAGAATGGAGTTTTGACAACAACCTTATTTCAATATTAATTGATTATAAAATATATAATAACATCTCTGTCTAGAATATATATATATATATATATATATATATGCAGGATTTGTATATAGGACTTAAATGCTGAAAACTATACAGTTTTAGAGTTTTAAGAGATTCAGAATTCAAAGGAGAATCAAGACTCATGAGTAATCAAGTTATCAAGAGTTCAAGAAAAATAAATTAATAAAGTCTAGTTTATATGCAAGACTCTGAATAGCACTCCAGGTTCAAATTCAAATTCTATTTTTCAAATTCTGATTTTCAATTTTCAAATTCTGATTTTCAAAATTCTAATTCTAATTTCAAATTGTTTTTCTATCTTACTTATGATTTCAAATATAAGTTTTAAATTTAATTTTAATATATAAATTTATATAGTTATACCTTTATAGTTCTATAATTTTAAACTTTATAAATTTATAAATATGTTTATATAATATATTACTTTGATTTTATATGGTTTTATACTTTAGAATACTTATTTATATCACTAAGTTTTAATTTTAGAATTTCCAGAATATTATATATGCTTAAACACTTGGAAAAATTCAAAATTCAAAATTTTCACATACATATAAGGCTATGTCAACATACAGTTGCCAAAAATTCAATTTCCAAAGGAAGTGTCTTTTCACTATTTGTAACGTTACAGAAGCTTTGCAACCTTTCAAATCTTATAAATAGGGGTTGATTTCGAATTTTTTAACATATCTTCATCTCCATCTTCACCTATCTTCATCTCACCATCAATATTTCATATTTTTATTGATTTCTACACTTCTACGTTGCTAATTTCTGCTCTTATTATATAAAGCTTCTTCTCTTCTCACTCTCTATACATTACTCTCTGAATTGAAGTGCTACTGAAGAGTTATAAGGCTGATATAATCATTTGGGAAAGGATGTGTTCTTTGTAGCCCTGAAATCAAGGAAAGTTAGCGGTGGTAATCTTGTAGCCATGAAATCAAGAGTGGTTGGAGCGGTGTTAACCTTGTAGCCGTGAAATCAAGGGGATTGTACTTGGATATATTGATAACAATAAAACTCTATGCAATCCAGCGTTGCGTGGGACTGGACGTAGGAGTAATCCGAACCAGTATAAAATCCGTTGTGTTCATTCCTTTTCTGCATTTTATATTTATCTGCTTCTGTGTTTGTATTTGATTATGTATCTATGATCATCTCTGTTATGTGTCAGATCATATAAGTTTAAGATTTTCATAAATTCTTTGAAAACGCTATTCATCCCCCATCTAGTGTTAGTCTTGCCTTAAGATCCGCATTCCGCGATCCCTAACATTTAGAACCAAATAAATGATCAGGTAAAATATTTCCAAATACACTCATTTTTTTCTCATTTTTATTTTTTATAAACTAACACTACATATAGTTTAATAAATATACACATATGTACAAAAGGCATGTCAAGATATAAATTTTGATGGACAAACGGTAATTTACCATTGCCAATGTAACATTTACCGATATACCGGTATTCGATACACCAACCGATCGGTAATGGTAATGTTAGAGTATATGCCAAGAGATATGCTAGGGAATATGCTACAGAATAAAAAATATGCTAGGAATATTCTAGAGAATAAATGTAGCCTATAAATATATGATTTAGCATTGTATTCAGTCAATCAATTATCTTCTTTTGTAATAGCTATCCAGTAAATCTATAAAAATGTAGTCCTTTATTGTTTACCGTTTATCTCTCTCTTCTCTCCGGATCTGAATTCTAACATGGTATCATAGCTAGGGTAGAGAGGAGAGAGAGAAATAGAGTATTCAAGTGAGGTTTTTTGTTTTGTTTTTCTCCTTCAAATAAAAGCAAAAAGAATAGTTTGCTCTGTGCCCAATGGAATCATCCTGAATCTCAGAAACCAAACCCTTAAAAAAAAATTGAGTTGGTAGTCCCAGCAGCTAGAGAAGCACCGTCGAGTCGTCTCTGGACCTGGACTTGGATCCTCCCGTCCCAACAGTAGTGTCTCTGGACCTGGATCTGAGGGTTTCAACTTGGAATTTCAGGCCTGTGTTCTGTTCCGATTTGATAGGAAGCGGGTCCGGCTACGAGAGCATGGAAACCGAGAAGAAGAAGGCAGCGACAGCAGGATTAGAAGCTGACTGGAAGAGTTAGGTGATTTATGGTATTCGATGGTGATTTAAATGGTGCGACTTCGGTGGATGGGTCGCGATTTAGTGCAGTTCGTTACTGGAGTTCGTTTGCGGAGGAAGACGAAGGCCGGCTGAAGGCGGGTTCATGGAAGTTGGGGAAGATGGGGGTTGAAATTGTGCAAAGCAGTGGTTGATTGGCTGATGGGGACTGTTGTGTGTATGGTTGTAAGTGGAAGGCAGAAAATGTAATTAGTACTTGCAGTATAGTTGTCATGGTGGCTTGTGGCGTATTGGTGGATGTTTGCGGTAGTGAAATAGCAGTTGAGATGGGAGTGATGTGTATGCTGATGGGTGCGGTTGTGAAGGCTTGTTGAAATGAAGGAGGAGCAGTGAAGACGTGGTGCAGTTTTGGTGATGGAAGTGGCAGGGAAGGTGGCTTTGTTTGTGGCAAGGAAATGTAGTAATTGTGGTGTTGAATGAGGCTTTGTTTGATGGTGTTGTTATGTGAAGTATGATTTAACTAGAGTCGTTGTGATTAGATGTTGAATAGTTTGGGTTCAGGTAATAAAATGTTGGTTTAGAAAACTTGTTTGTGGAAGAACAGTGGTTTGAAGGAGTCGTGTGCAAAGGGGTGTGGTCTATTTTGGCTTTGGTGCTAGAAGATCGTTTACGGGCGGGTTTTGCTGTAGATCGTGGAGCTGAAGGGGATTTGGAGTTGTGAGTAAAAAAAAAAAAAAAAGGTTTGACTTGGTTGTAGGGAAGTAGGATGTTGTGTGTTTTGGACTGATGGTGATGGATGCTGGGTTTGTTGAGGGGGATGGAGCAGGAGATGGAAAAAGGGAGCAAATTGCAAAGTTTTTTTATTTTATTTTATTTGTAAACTTGTTTGGCAGAACTATGGTGTTTGGAGTATGTGACGTGAAGATGGTAGAATTTGCAAAGTGGTGAATTGCAGGAAATGGGTGATGATAGTCTTGAATTTGGTAGTTGATGAAGATGGATTCGCAGTGGTTTGTTAGGCGTTAGTGTTTGTTTATTATTCGGTTGATATCTGTATCGGTAACCCTGTTTATTAGGAGGGCAATTGACGTTGATTGAAGGTGGTAGGTGGTTACTGCAGGTATGTTTGGAGGATGCAAACATATGCTGACCATCCCTTTTGATTTTGTTTTGTTTTTGTTTGTATGTTTGGGGGATGCAAACATACAAAACCATCCCACTTTGGTTTAGTTCTGTTTTCGTTTAATATGTTTGGGGGATGCAAACATATAAACTCATCCGGGGACCAGTTTTGTCATTTGGCCGCTCAGATCTTTTGCTTACCGATCAGATTGAAGATTGTTTTGGATTGTTGAGTTGATGTTGAGTTTTTGGTATTTGGTATTTGGCAGTTTCTTCTCTACTTCTTTTGGCAGCTTCTATTTGGCAGTTTCTTCTCTACTTCTATTGGCAGCTTCTATGTGTCAAACTTCTATTTGGCAGTTTCTTCTCTACTTCTTTTGGCAGCTTCTATTTGGCAACTTCTATTTGACAGTTTCTTCTCTACTTCTTTTGGCAGCTTCTATTTGGCAACTTCTATTTGTTTCTTCGTAGCTTTGTATTTGGCAAACTCACGATTCTCCGCATCGTGAGTTTGAGGGGGGGTGTTAAAGTATATGCCAAGAGATATGCTAGGGAATATGCTACAGAATAAAGAATATGCTAGGAATATTCTAGAGAATAAATGTAGCCTATAAATATATGATTTAGCATTGTATTCAGTCAATCAATTATCTTCTTTTGTAATAGCTATCCAGTAAATCTATAAAAATGTAGTCCTTTATTGTTTACCGTTTATCTCTCTCTTCTATCCGGATCTGAATTCTAACAGGTAACAGTAAGCAATTTTGCCTTACCAGTAAAAACGATGTGGTAACAGTATTTTTCAAATGGCAATGGTAATAATTCCCATAACATCCCTAAGTGATCTCGTTACCTACATTGCCTAGAACTTCGTTATTGACAGATAGTTTGAATGAAAATATCTGTCGTATTTTATTACTTAGAATACTATTAATCATTATACTAGAGTCTCGATTTTCACAAAGTAGAAGTAGATCTTAAATAAGGAAAAGTCGACTAAATCAAAAAAATTAACAAAACTTGTTTTAAAAGATTGCATGTGATATTATTGTAGCAACAATTGTTTATAAATTCTTGGACGGCTGCTGCCCCGTTGTAATATTCCTAATCTTTTCTAAAAGCAGTTCAAAATACATTGATTATGTTATTCGTCTTAGTGCTAAGCCTATTAGCTGGAGCCTTAAAGATAACATTAAGGGATTGTTTGGTTAAAGTTCATGTTAAGTTTCAAAATACACAAAACATCATTTTCAAAAAACATATGTAAAATATGTCCCTCTATTTTTGAAATCATCAAAAAATATAAAAAACAACATAAAATACTTTCAATCTCCAAAACCTATTTTAATTTTAATTCATCTTCGTATTTATGAAGAAAAAGTAAGAAATATGCATCAAAAATGACAAAAACCGAAAACATGACACGTCGGCAGAACTTGCAAAAATATACGTAATTTTTCAAAAAACTACTGGCATACATGCAATTATAGGCAATAATAGCGTACTTTTATGCAAATTTTGTAGAATGCTTCAAATTTTATTCTAAATTATATTCAACATCACATTTATTGCAGAAAAATTATCAAAAATTTAATGGGAATCGAACAAACTAAAAAAATAACCCACTTTCAGAAAAACTGCAGACAAAAAAGCAATTTAATTGAATAGTTGTAGACATGTCCATTTTTTTTAGTTCACTACACACATTCGTTATCCAATGAATATTTGTAGACACATCTGTAAATATTACAATATTTGAAGAATTGTCTGCATTTTTTCTCAATAAGTGCAGACATTTCTACAACATTTGTTTTTCAATAATCTTGTTTTAATATTTACAATTTCATAAAAGAAAAAAAAATTAAGTATTGGAGCAAAAGAACACAAAGCATGGTTGTTACAGTAAACTAAAAATAGGGACCGTCTTAAATAAACTTAGAGGGGTGATCCGCTTTTACAATAAACTTGATCTTAAGGATGCTACATACAGTAATTTTCTTTAATTTTAATCCAACATTTGAAAAGATAAATAGATCTAAAATCTTTTAAGTTAAATTTGTTGTTGCTTTCTTGTCGAGAAGGATAACATTTGTGAAGTTAAATCTTCCAAGTTTTAGATGACCTTTATAAAGTTTGTTAAACAATTTAAGGATGCAAATTTTCGGTATATGCCAAATTTTGTACAATGCATGCCAAATGAATATTTTTGTAGTAACATATTAATAAAATAAACAATTTGTGAGAATCCTTGTGAAAGTATAGGATGAGCTTACCCATGACGGAAGAGAAGCATTTAAACAAAGTATTTAAACGAGACATTTAAACGGAGTAAGAAATTAAATGAGATATGAGTTTGCAGCTTCAAACGGACGTTTAGGCGGAGTATTTGAATTTTTGATTTTTAATTTAATTATATTATAGTTAACTAATTATTATTTTTTGTTGTGTGATATGCATTTAGTAATTATAGATAGAACACACCAAAATAAACTCAATATTTAGGTTAGTTAGAACAATACAATTTTAATTTAAATACTAAGCATTTAAACAAAGTATTTAAACGAGACATTTAAACGGAGTAAGAAATTAAACGAGATATGAGTTTGCAGCTTCAAACGGACGTTTAGGCGGAGTATTTGAATTTTTTATTTTTTATTTAATTATATTATAGTTAACTAATTATTATTTTTTGTTGTGTGATATGCGTTTAGTAATTATAGATAGAACACACCAAAATAAACTCAATATTTAGGTTAGTCAGAACAATACAATTTTAATTTACTAACCAACCAAACAAAATAGAAAAACAAACCAAATAAACTAGAAAAACTAAAGGACATCAAACCAAGCGAACTATTAAAATAAAAACTATAGTTGACGACGATGGAAAATGTTCAACTGATAACTAACACATCCAAGTAGTTTTTCGTCAGATAAGATCTCCATCATATCCAAACTGACGGATGGCTATACTCACATGCCTACTAGAGGAATGACGTACGTGCTGAGACGGTGCGGTGCCTTCGGTCATCCAGTCGCCGTACAAAGATGTAACGACATCAGTGAATAGCCGAGAATGGGGCATGGGCTGAGGAAGGGACGGTGGAGCTACCGATATCACATACTAACAGGTGACATTTTCTATGCACCCACCAAGCATCGTGTCGAGTTGCTTGAACTTCAATGAAACGTTTCTTTTAAACTTCTTATGCATTTGCGCAACAATGCTACACCGTTCCTCAGATTCGTCGAGGTAATCACGCTACATATCCCATTCATCCTCTGTAATCTCTAACAACATGTCTCAATCTCTTCAAAGACACTTCAAGTTGTCCAATTTATTCTTCATCTGTGTCTCCATCCAACTACCATTGAATCTGTCGTTGTAGTCTACGGCTACAGCTGATAAAAATAAACTTGTATTTCTTTATAGGCCTAAGTGACTGGTGCATATGTCAATGAACGCTATGATGCGTTCACGTGTCCAATTCGCGATAGACGTAAATGAAGCAGTAAAACTAAAGGCGTGAACGAAGAACCAGTCATAACACTGAAAACCAAATTTTCGAAAATGAAAATGAATTTCGAAAAAAACATATGCGATAGACCAAATAAATAAATAAATAAGGCATTAGAAAGGAGAAATTTAGCTAAAAAATATAATGGCTAAAGAATACGCAAAAGGGACAAGGAGGCTAGCTTTGGTGAGAGTAAGGGAAAGGAAGGGAGGTGTACTTATAATAAAATAAAAAATCAGACAGGGGAAAATGCCAGCGTCCGACGAGTAGAAATAATCTTTAACCATTTTCAAACGTAGAAATAAATACATACAAGTAACTGCATTAAACAAAAATTACTAAATATGTTGTATCATGTCCCTGTAGAATTAGAAAACATAAAGTAGCCAAATACACGTTTAGGAAGTAGATGCATTCTACACTCCAAAGATACGTCGTCGAATTTACATCCATGACAAACTGCATACTCATATACAAAAATGGTCAAACATGTCAAGGGTAAACTAATCACGTTTGAAAAGCTCACAATACCCTACAGCGTTCAAAAGTGTATCTACTAGTTTTCAAAAGTGCATACCTTTCAAGTACCAAACGTGCAATCTGCAAACAAAGCAATGATCATAAGGTCATATCTTAGTAGTAGAAACGTGCGAAGTACCGATTCTTCCAGCAGTTCCCCATTTCACAAATTTTGAAAACAAAATTACCAATGCAAAACTAAAAATCATTTTCATAATTCCTAAAACAAAAATACTAATGCAAATCTTACATTTATTTTAAACTTACTCCACTTTCATTCCTTCCTCTCTAAAAACAAGTTTCACATAACACTTTACAATCACTTTTAGCAAAATAAATCATGTTTAAAAGAAGAATAAAACACTTATTAATGTAATTGTAGATCAATTAGCATCCATCAAAACATTAGCAAGAAACCACATGTAGGAACGTACATAACCATAATACTCGATATCATTCTCTACAGTCCATAATTATTTCAAGAAAATAAGCAAGTTCAACACTGAAGAAGAAGCCGACACATGAAAGGGAATTCATTATTAGCTTCACCTTCCCATACCTCCGGAGTTAACAGCAAGCAACAATTGGTTGTTATTTCCGGTTTTACCACCACCAGGTAAATATGCAACGTTGGGTGACTTGGCCAGTGTGGCAGCTATCTCCCTTGCAGCCTCAATCCTCCTAAGTTCCAAAATGCCAGTACCGACCGCGGCTGTGGCTTCTGATATCAGCTTTGCCGCCTCGCTTTCCCCTTCTGCTCTTATCACTGCTGCTCTCCTTTCTTGCTCTGCTTTCATCACCAAAAACTTTGACCTGCATTTTATCAGATGCAAAATTATACAAAACGAAGTCGTAATGCCATGTACAACATATATGATGATACATTTAGATGTCTTATGTTCCTTAAAATGCCTTATAGGTCTATACCATTACCATAGGATACCCACTCAAGTAATATTTTTCCTGCTGGTACCATGAAACCATCATAGGATTTCGTTCATGTTTTATTATAGGATTTCCACATAAAACATACCTTGCAGTGGAAAGAGAGGACTGAATTTTCTGGAGGGTATTAGCTAGACTAATATGGCAGTAGGTAAGGAATTATTTTCATTTAAATGTTGACAATAAAATTGTATAAAAAGAAAATAATAGGACTACGCTACGCACACACATACATTACAATGATAACCATAGAAGTACAGGTCCGCAGCATAGTTATCAAGGCGTGCGCTTAGGAGAGCCCAAGCGCAGCAAAGCCCAAGGCTCAAGGCTTGCGCCTTTTTGCAGTTTTGAGTGCGCTTTTTTGCAGTTTTGAGTGTGCGCCTTTTTGGCTAAATTCAAAAGTTTATTTAAAAATAGTTAAAAAAATAAATTAATTGTTCAACAAATTATAAAATAAGGTTTAAAATTTAAATCTTATTAATAAAATTATGTAGATAATTGAATGAATTATAAAGTATGGTTTAAAAATTTATTTTGTAGTTAGTAAAATAGCAGATCAAACTCATATAAAAGGCACACAAAAAAAGCCCAAAGCTCAAAAAAGCCCCAGGCTCAATGCTTGCGCCTTTTTGCGCCTTGACTACTATGGTCCGCAGGACAATTTTTTTTAGGTAATATGTGTAATGTTAAGAAAAAAGGTTGTACCTGCCAAGATATGAAATAGATTTGATTTGGTTTGAGTTTCATAATCCAAAATAAAATGATTATCTACCAAGATATGAAATAAATTTGATGATTCGATCAAGTGCAAAACAGGATCCCAGACAAAATGGATGAAATCAGAAGTCTTAGGATCCGTCTGCAGTCAAATTTTGCTCGAATTCAGTTCAATCAAAATGTCGAAGATGAAAAGCTGACGACCTCAGTTTGAAATTTAGCTCATCTCGCCCGAGATTTCGTCGGAGATTTCACTCTAGATCTCGATTTCAAACTTGGACAAAACAAGATTTAGCTTAATTAGACATTAATTTTTGTTAAATCTTTTTTTGACCGTTCAAGATGTTACACCTAAAGCAAAATTTGAGAAATGATCCTAATATAAGATATCATATGAAGTTATGCTTTTTTATTTACATATTTTTCTTCTTATCCAAATCCAAATATAAATCCACCCTAATGACATTTTAATAGCCCTCTAATTCTACTTTTTCTGTTCAGCAAAATAAACTATTTTTTATTTTTAATATTCATATGAGTGGAATCCATACAATAAAAAAAAAAACTGCCCCTCTATCCTAAAAATAAATATAATATTACTATCTTGTATAAATTATTTTGTAAAACAATCTATATTTGGATAACAATTCATATAAAACTTCAATTTTAGAAGTTACTCTGAGATTGGTCCGGGATATACTTTAAAATTTGAGATGTGAATTTGAGTCTGAGATGCACACTTGAGATACACTCATCTCACCCGAGATTTCATCTCATACGAGATATCGTGTGTACAATCCCCAAGACGAAACACAATTAAAATTCGAGATTTAAAACCTTTTTGTTGACAGACACGTCAGATACCAAAGATAATTAAATTAACCAACGGTTCACTGCTCAATCCCCCTATATATTTTCTCCTCTTCGATTCTTCACCAACTTCTCCCATAAACAATAAATCCAAAAATTCAAGCCTTCCTAGCATCTAAACGATCATCTATTTAAGGCAACCAATCTCATAAATGTATTTTTATGCTCCTGCGTACAATCTCCAACTTATATATATATATATATATATATATATATATATATATATATATATATATATATATATATATATATCTTTTATTTGCCCAAGCATCTCCATACCCTTCTACGAAATACATTAGGGATTGGACCTCCCGATAGCTGCTGGCAATTGCTCATGTATGATATAGCAATATCGGTTTTCATTATGGATGTGTAAGATATTGGTACGATGAGATTGTTCTTGTGTTCAATAACGAAATACGGGTGGAATTTACAATTAACCTAATAAAAAATAAATGGAAAATATCTGAAATGCTATGGAACCTTGGAACTTTTTGCGACAAATTGGTAGGTAATGAAATATGGAGAAAAAGACAGTTGGTGAGGCAGCGACCACTAGAAAACGGTGGCTAAAAAGTTAAAAAAGTTGAAATTTTTATCGTTAAGCTTACAGAGTTGAATAAAATGTTTTATGGTGGAACTCCGTTTTGCAAGTAATAATAATTATGTCACTGACACCACCTGCAAGTAATAATAATGTTTTATGGTGGAACTCATATGGATCAAAATTCACATTCCTCGCCAAACTGCTTCATATCCATACTAAATTGACTACAACTTCCACGCCTCAAAGACAACAGTCAACTATTAGTGCAGGCAGTTTGTGTGATGCAAAGATGAAATACACTATTGCGAAGTGTACGACTATGAGCTAGAATGATGATTCGTTTTGTGAATGAGATGTCATGTTCTGATGGCTAGAAACTAGGAAGCAAAGAGACGGATGCGGGGGTGCGGGTGTGAGATACAGGGATACGTGAATTCGGCAGATTAAAAAATATGAGGATTCGGGTGCGGAGGGATACAACAAATATTTAAATATTAAAAATATATTATATATATAAATATAATCCAACAGATGTACTTTAATTAAACAAAATAGTCAAATAAATAAGTTCAACATCCTAAGTAGCCAAATATATAATTCGTCATTGTTACTAGTTAAAACACACAACATTAAACATAATAATTGAAGTACTTGCCTACACTAAAAAAAACCATACGTGCCTGCACTAAAAAAAAAAAAAATTGCCTCAGCAAGGCAAAATCATTTCATGCCTCAACACTCAACATTAAACAAAAACAGTTCGTGCCCCAGCAAAATCAATTCCCCAGAAAAAGAAAAAAAAAATCGATGCCTAAAAAATCGAAACCCTAGAAACTCGATTTGGTTTTACCTGACGAGGGCAAGGGTTGAGGAGCCGACGACGAAGACGATGGAGTTAGGGCTTCAAGCCTTCAACAACGACGAGTTTTATAATTTAATCGATTACGTAATAGTGGGTGCATGTTTTCTGATTTTGTTCGACACAGGTAAGTATGCACCGAAAGCTTTTTTTTACATTTCAGTCCTCCACGCACCCCAAAATCTGCACTCCAACGCACCCCTTCAATCAAATACGGGGGATACTCCACGTGGCGCACCCCATACGTACTTCGCCGCACCGGCGCACCCTATACGTAACGGTGCGCAGTTCTCCATACATTTGAAGCACCCCTGCTTTGTAGGCTCGAAACAAGACTACATAGTCCTCCATCTCCTATTAATCAAAAATGAGAAGCTGTTGATGTATCTTGTGGGACATACAGAAGAAACAGATAGTGGTATATTTGCATTTGAATTTCAGTGTACTAGTATTTTTTTCAAATCGTCTTTTTGTCGCTAATTTTCTAATATTTCATAATCTAAAAATATTTTAACTTCAATTAACTATATTATTTAGACATACACAAAACAAAATAAAAACAATAACAAAAATAATTATTAATTATAAAACAATTATATACCCATCCCACTACATACGTAATAAATCATTCTTCTTCCGATAAACTTTCTTCTTTCATTCCCTTTTAAAATACCACTTTTCCATGCCACTTTCGTTTTCCTCTCACTGCATGATAAAGCATTTCTCTCCTGCTAAACCATCTACTTTCAACCCCTTTAAACACCGATTTTCCATGCCACCTTCGTTTCACAATTGTTTGTTTTGGATGATTTAAGGGAGAGTTTACTTAAAATAAAATAAAAAAAGAATTCCATAGGAGATGTGTTATCCAGCTTTTAACTGATGGGCTTTCAAATGAATCTACATATCAAAATGAAGGCACGACAATTCAAGGTGTTAGTACTTTAGATATTTGGTTATGATGACAACAACCATATGAGATCATATAAAATATAATTATCAATTTATATAATATATAGTACGGAATATTAGACAGACATTAACTAAAAAGACTCAAGTGCAAGCTTAAAAGGCTGGAAAAAGATTCAAAGACTGAAAACTCATGAGTTTGAATAATCAAGATACCAAGATATGGAAACTATAATTAGAGTCGTAGGTTACAAGTCTCCAATAACACAATTTTGATCTCTATTTTTTCAAGAGATTTAAAATTTCTTTGATTTTCAAATATCGTTTCAATAATTTTTAAAAGTATGTTCAAATATCGATTCAATAGTCTACAAAATGGTCTTTTGGATGTTCTCCCATTCTTCCAAATAGTATTCAATTCTTTTATTTGCAAAGTTAATTATATTTCAATTTTAGAGTTATAATGTTTTTATTATTTTAAAATAAAATACACTTTTAGTTAATATACATTTGCTTTGATTTTAAAGATACATTAAAATATACTTTGATTTTAAACAAATTAGAGTTAAGTTTTCTAAATGTTTATAGTATTCAAACATATACTTTGATTTTAAAGATACATTTCCTAAAAAAAATCAAAAAGAAGTTACTATTTAGAATCCTTTAGATATATTAAAATATGTCAAAATTTACAAAGTATTCATAAGATTAAAAAATGTATAAGCTATGCTTAAATGATTTTACAAAGTATAAAAATATTTTACAAAGCTTAAAATTTTCAATCAATTTAATACAAAAAGGTTTTCAAACAAAGCGATTAGGGGTGAGCATTATTCGGTTAAAATCAAATTAACTGACCAAATCGGTCTATTCGGTAAATTTGGTTTGGTTTTGAAACTAAATCGGTTTGAATTCGGATTAAAAAATATTTTTCTTTTTTTGTTTACTAGCTTAACCGAATTAACCGAACTTTTACAATATTGTTATCTAGTTTTACGGTATTATAATATTTTAAGTAATCAATTTAGTGATAAAATAAAATGTTTACTTGTTAAAAATAAGTCAATTTTTTTATAAACATAAAAAATACAAAATAAAATATCTTCAAATATTAATTTATGTATTCCTCTGAATGAGTTAATCATTTGAGTATAACATATCTTTGAAGTTCAGTTAAATCGGTTAATGACCGAATTAACCGAAATTAATTTGAATTGGTTCGACTGTGAATTTTTTCATTTCTAACTCGGTTTAACATATTTTACCTCAAAACCAACCGAACTGAGCCCAAAAAAGGATATGTCAACATATCCAATGCATGTACGTCAACATATAGACCGCAAAATTCAAATTTTAAATTTGAATTTAAGTGTTTATTCACGACAGCCTTCCACGAATAGGCACATTTGTTGTTTATCTATAAATAGAGTTTCAAAACCAATTATTAACTACTACTTTCTCATATTTTCTTCCATCTTTCACTCTCTGAGCAAATTTCAATTAAATCTTATTAAATTCAACCAGAGTCAATTCAAACTCTACTAATCAAATTCTCTACAATTCACTCTCTGGTTTATACTGTCTCTCACTCAAAGCAAGATCAAAATGCTACTAAAATAGTTATGAGATCATTTGTATTCAAAATAAAAAAAATGATTTTGTAAAAAACTATAAATAATACTCATGCTTAAGGTGCATTTGGTAGCCTTGAAATCTGAGTTTTGAGCTTAAAGCTTGTAAATCAAGTGGGTGTTTAGAGCCCGTAAATCAAGCAAGTGTGCTTCTAACCCAAAAATCAAGTGGGTGTACCCAGAGCACGAAATCAAGCGAGTGTGCTTGAAACCCGTAAATTAAGTGGATGTGCTTGAAGCACGTAAATCAAGTGGGAGTGCTTGTAACTCAAAAATCAAGGTGGGTGTACCGGAGCCTAAAATCAAGTGGGTGTGCTCAAAGCAAGAAAAATTTAAATGATGTCTTGTAGCCTTAAAATTGGCATTTGGAAAAAAGTATGAACAAGCAATTGTACATGACTGAATGTAGGTTAACTTCAAACTAGTGCAAAAATTCCTAGTTATGTCTCTCTCATTTTCTAAATTTTTTTGGACGATCGGTTTTTATAGTGATTTGTAACACTTACTATTGTAACAAGTAATAATTACAATATGAGTACAGGAACTTGGCAGTTTGTTAACCTACTAACTAACGGTTTTTATAGTGGATCGTCCACTGAAAACAAAAACAACTGTATGTTACATAAACCTATTCCAGAAGGAGTTAATAACATCAAAGGCAGCACATTCATTACAGCTAAAAGCACATAGCAAAATGCAGTAGCAACTCCAAGACTACAGATGAAAACACCACTAGATTGAAAGTACATCCAAACAGCATAAACTAGAGGAGTGACAAGATAATTGAATCACACAAAAAAGAGTTTCCTTGACCACCAACTATCAAAGCAAAACAACTCCATACATGAAGAATGACTTGAACTTCTTACAGGTATCATGCAATCAACACTGATTTTATACTTTTACTTTATTGCATTTATATTTATCTGCGTTTTACATCTGTGATCGTCAATTAGGCACTGTTTAAATCATTTTAAAAAAAGATTCACAAAAGCTAATAAACATTATTCAACCAACTTTAGTGTTAAATTAGCTTTAAGATCCTTGCTTCCACAACCAATGCAAGGACCTTGAAACATGCTTGGAGAGGCATTGGGAACGATCTCAAAAAAAATGAAGCATCGTCAAGGTGGAGAATAGAGATCAATACTGACCACTTTTGGTCGGTACTGAGCTCATACTGTGAACCTTGGATGGTTCTACGACAAGACTTATGGAATAGTGGCTTTGATGGTCGTCTTGAGGAGCATTTCTAAAAGAGTAGCAGGGTAACTACATTTAAGTTCTAAAGGAAAAAAAGTAATACTAAAATATCTATATCACTTAAAAACAACATGATTTCTAGAGAACAGTGCTCGAAACAAAATAGGATGGAGATAGATGACATCGGAAATTAAAGATGGAACCTCTCCTTAAGAAGTATGTTTGATACCGACCACTTTATATCAATCCCAGGTTGATTTTAAGACTATGAGGATCACATCTTCCTCTCCTATATTTTCATATTTGATGTAAGACTTGGTATACATAGATCTGACAATTCTTTCATATAAATACAACACATGAAATTTGAGAAAGGACTTCCGATATTTATGCTTCCTTCGTCTTCTAGCTCTTCTTAACCCTAATCACTAAAAAAGTTACGAGGCTATAGGCTGTCAGACAAACAAGACAATGGACGTATGTCCAAAATACAATGGAAGTAGTTCCAGAACTTTATACTTGTGAATATAATCTGTAATACAGTGGGCGTAGGTCTAATATTTGCCAAACTACTTAAAACCTCTCTATTTCATGTAGTTTTTGCTTAATCTCTATATTTTTCTCATTTATAGGTGTTGTGCCATTTTCCAGCTCAACAAGATGTAGCTTGCACCAGAAAGAGAAGATTAATTTTTTTTGGAGGAGAGTATCAATCTGGCTAATAAAACGGTATGTAAGGAATTGTTTCCACTAAAATATCAACAATACAATTGTATAAATGGAAAATAATAGGATTAAGAAGTTATATACACATACATTACAATAATAACCTTAGTATTAGATCGTAGCATAATTTTGTTTAGATAATACAATGTCAACGAATGCTATATAATAATTTAAAAAAAAAAATATGATTTTGAGCAAGATCTTAAATTAACGCCTTTCTTTAAATTTTTGGTTCATTGTCAATATCTCAAGAAAGATGGATGCGGTCAAAAACCTAGGACTCGTTCGCCGTCAAACTTCGCTTCAGTTTGTTCAAACAAACAATTAAAAATGAACCATTGATTACAGATGCTTTGGATGCAACAATTCACAGCTTAGTCCCTTTACATTTTCCCTTCATCATCTTCGTTTCTTCACCAAGTCCTCCCATAAACACCATATCCAAAATTCAAGCCTCAGCAGCTCTTATAAATTATCATCTATTTTACGTGGCTAATTTCATAAACGTATTTTTAATGCTTCTACCTACAAACTCAAATTTTTTAGGTTCACCAAAATGTCTAGCTGCAGATTGCGCTGCTCTTCTATCAAAAATATTATGAAGTATACATCAACATCGGTTATCGATATGGATGTGAAAGATATTAGCAAGACAAAATTGTTACCACATTTAATAATAAAACACGCATAAAATATATAGCTAACCAAATGAAAAAAAATCTAACGCAACGGAACCCTTGGAATGTTTTGCTACAGACTGAAGAAGTGTACTTAAATGTGAAAAATCACGGTTGCTAAGATGATTAATAGTGTAATACGACGGCTAAGAGATAAAATTTCAAATTTTGTCGTTGAAGTTTAAAGAATTGAATAAAATATCTGATAGCGGTATGTAAACTTAATCGTGGAAGTACCAACGCCACCGGCTCCAAACGCCCACTTCAATACATAAACATACGTGGATTTATTAAGGACGACATTCAATTTCACACTCCTAATACCGCTTCACATTCACATTGATCGATTACAACCTACACGCCTTTCAGCAATTACCTACCAGTTCACATTCTTCGCATGACATGAAAGATGACATGCACCATTGCAAAGCGTATGGATGTGCGGTAAAACAACCTATTTATTTCAATCAAATATCACTTAGCTTATAACATTGAGTCAAACTTCAAGGTTGTTCGTCTTCTGTTGGCCAAGAATGGGGAGCTTTGGTGGCTACTGATGTATCTAGTTGGGAATTACATGAGAAACAAATAGTAATATGTTCGCTTTTGGATTATGATTTACTAGCATTTAATACAGTTTTTTCACTGAATTTTTCTCTAGTTTTTCATAATTGAAAAATAATTTATGTTCAAGTAATAGCATTATTTAAACATACAAAAATAAAACCAATAACAAAATAATCAAATTCCTTCTCCCATACACAAGAACGATGTTAAACCAAAAAGTGGTTGTCTCGCTTAACACCCCAAATGAAGTAAATTCAAATAATAATCACAGAATATGTCACAGATCACAGACACAGAACGCGGATAAGTAAATGTACACACGAATTTATAGCGGGGGACAAGCATGCCTACGTCCACTGCAAGGTTTCAGATCTCGGAAATCTCGGCCGAGATCTCATTTTCGAGATCAAGCGATTCGAAACAGCGAAACCCCCACATATCTCGTTGAAGTGAAATCTCGGCCGAGATTTGCAAATCTCGGACGAGATTCATTTTCGAGATTTCGGCCGAAATCAGTATATTTTAATTTTTAGTATTATATTGAGTTGGGCCTAATATGTGTAACTTATAATGAGGGCCCGTTATGTGTAATTTCAATATGAAAAGACCAAAGCCCTACTACTCAATTCATTTACGTCATTTATTTTTATATGTTCTCAGGTTAGGGTTTTCTTCATCGGGAAAGCATTCTACGCGAAGCTGCTTCTTTCTCATGCTTCTTCTTCAAAATTCAGAATTCAGTAAGTATTTATTTTCAGATCTTACTATTTTGCCTAAACCCTAAATTCCCAATTCTCAAATTCTGTTTGCTTCTATTTCTCTTCCATCTATTTTGCTGTTTTTTTTTTTAATTCTTCTATTATTCTTGACTCTTCCATGTTCGTATCTATTCTTTGCAAAACAAAATTCAATTGAAAACAAAAATCAATTTTGTAGGCTGTAGTAGAACTTTTGCTTTCAGTTTGAGTAGAATATTACAATAATTAGTAACTTACTATAGCAGAACTCTTTCTTTCATCCATTTTACTTGTTATTGAAGGTTTGGAAATGACTTAATTTGCTATAATTTTTGATATAAGTTAAATGACATTATAGCAGGTCTATTATATTGTGACTTCTAGTTGATATTTACTTATTATCCAATTGTGACTTCCTAATATTTGCTTTTGGATAGTACTGTCATATAGTTATTAAGCTGCTAGGTTGTTGCAGAAAGTTTAAATGCTCTATTCTCCCCAATCTAGTGTGTTATTGACCTTAACATTTTCCTGCATTACTGTGAACACACTTCCATATAATACAACATACAATATTTGAATACACTAAGAAGAAATGAATAAATTATAAAACAAATATTGTATTTTGATAGGGAACATAGTCCCAAATTATTTGACTGGAAACATAGAGTCAAATTACTTTGACATGAAACATAGAAGTCATAGCAGCCCATGTTTTTTTACTGCATCATTTGGTTGACTAATGACTATCCTTTTGTATATTTGGATCCTGGGGCTTATCTGATTAACTTATTTATAAATCTTCTGCCATATTAGACACTTTGTTTTAATTTATGGTTATTTATTTATTCCGTATGTATTAATGTATATGATATTATCAACTCATATTCCTATAATTATTTGTTTAATGTGTAGGCGAGCCAGCTAAAGATTTGAACAAATGAAAGTGAGGTGCTTATGCGATGGTATGTTTCAAGTTCTGTTCATCTAATTGTGATATTATGCATTATTTTCCAAAATTCTCATTATTTATTACCATTTATAGCGTGGGTGGATTTTTAAGTTGCAAATCATTGGAAACATGCATTCTCTCATTGGAAACCAAGCAGGTTAGTTTATTTTTGTAGTTTATATTTATAACTTTAGTTGCATACTTAAATGTGGAAAATTCAAAATATCTTATAGTCCGAGATCATTCCGAGATGTATTTTAAGGTCCGAGATATAATTCCGAGATGAACACCGATATACATTTATCTCGTCCGAGATCTCACCCGATACGAGATTGGATCCTAAAAAATTTCCGAACGAAACGTGACCGAAACCCGAGATTTAAAACCTTGGTCCACTGTAAGGTATATATTGTTCGATTGCAATTACAGTATTGATTTTATTACAAGAAAGTAAGAAGTTCAAAAAATGACGAAACCTTGACGTATGAGAGTCAAAAGAACCCAAAAAATCCAATCGATGTGTATTTATAGCGACAAAGGTGCTTGGATCAACCAAAGTAAGGAGTGAAAATAGAATCTCGAATTGATCAAAAAAACATAGTGAGAAGTCGGGACTTAGTCTTTGATCAATCTGGATCAACCCCCGATCAAGTGGTGTTGAATTGATCACTTGGTAAAAATTCTCATTGATCCAAGGGTCGATCCGCTCTGCGCCTCAGCTGGTCCACTCTGTGCTTAGCTGATCCACAGTGCCCGCATAGCAGATGGATTCATTCGTGAAATGTCAAAGTTGGCAGATCCAACCGAGATGATTTCTGAAGCTTTTGCCTAATCCAAACCCTGAAGCTTTTATCTGATTTCCTAAGACTGATCTGAAGATCAGGCTAATATGATCAGGGTTGATCCGGAGATCAAGCCAATTCGATTAGGGTTGATCTGAAGATCTCGCCAATTCGAGCAAAGCCGATCCGAGCAAGACCGATCTGAAGATCTGGCCGATCCGAGCAAGACCAATCAGAAGATCAGGCTAATTCGAATTTGGTAAATGCCACATTTACCAACTTTAACATATTTACCAGATCGATTTAGATCTGGTAAATGCCAGATTTACCAATTTATCAGACCAATCCAAATCTGATAAATGACAGATTTTACCAGGCCACACTGGTCTGGTTAGTGCCAGATTTACCAAATTAACCATATCCAAAGTGGGTCCTTCGTGATCCACGGGCCTAAAGGCGATCGATTCTACCCGATCAGGTGCTAGTGTACACAACTGATTTGAGTTGTAAATCCAGAATTATCTAGCGCTTAGTCCAAGCGTTCTCGAGTTTGACTTAACCCATGCTCGAGTCCTGAGCGATCCAGTGACGAAAAATCCAAATCATGACGGCTAAGCAAAAGGACGGATCAACAATTTCTCCTCCAAGACATGTTTTTTGGTGGAAGATATGTTTTGTGTAATCTATAAATCCAAAAGCCGTAGTCCTAGATAAATTCAATAGAAATCTGATAGTCGAAGACCAAAAAGCCACGATCACGTCATATCATATAAATAGAGAACTAGAATCTGAAATCCAAAGAAACTTAAATCTGAAGGCCAATAGAATCACACAATCTCTCTGAACCGTATTATGAGTGAAGTCTGGAAATCTGACAATTGCTCAAGATCATTGTTATAAAAGAAAACCGAAGTCCGAAATGACCAAAACCCAAACTCTAGAAATCCAAATATCAAGAAAACCATAGAAATATGCTAAATCCATAAAACCTGAGAAATCCAAAGTATCCAATCCAAAATTTATATCTAAAATCTATGGCTTCTCCGACCCTAACCGACATAGGTATAATACATACCTGCAAAAATTCATTCAAACGGCTTTGCAAATTCCTGACAAAACGCTCCGAAACTTTTTGAGTATAGTCCATACTTAAGGACAGACCGAGTGGTTTTGCCAAATCTTGACATAACAAACCGCCTCTTCCCAAACATAATCCATACTTGAGGACCAATTGTTAAAGTTTAAAATCTCAATTTTTTAATTTCATACTTCACAAGCATAATTTGTACAAGTAGTTTCTAAAATTCAATTTTGTTATGAAATCCAAAAGAAAACTAATGGTCTGTTGTCGAGTATAGAGCATATCCAGAGAGTAAGTCATAATCATGTACGTGGATGGACTGACGTATTCGTTTTTTGTTCCAAATTTATCAAGGGAATTTGAATGGTTATCGTCCGCAAAAGAGCATGCCTAGGAATCTTGTTAAATTTCGTACACAAATATGCAAACATAACCGTCTAAAATTCAAATCCAGATTAATTAACCAGTGATTATCCCATTGAGCTATGTCCTAGCTCAGTCCGTTATCCAAACATGTGCACGTCTCCAATCCAGTCACAAAATTCAAAGTCCAAAGTCCTAAATCCAAGTTTTGATATCTGGAATCCTATTTTCAGAAATACAAAGTCGTTCTTTCCAGAGAGCGTAGTCGATCGGAGGCCATGAGCAACAACAATGCAATGAAAACTGAACCGAGGTTATAGACCATATCCAATGCCAATAGGGGGGTTGCCCCTCGGTCCGAGTCGGGTCGATGTCGATCCAAGGCAGATTGACACCGATCCAAAGTGATATTTGGGGAGTGCCCCTGAGTCCAATCTTGAATTATGACACGCCACTGGGTCTTGCTCCAGTAGTTGTTTCATGGCCACCTGGCTTTCCAAACTATTCCAACCGTGAGAGAGAAGCAATCACCATCTCCTCCTGTCATTCGAGGAGTCATGTATGTCGTTCCAAGCGATGTTCTAGTTCCTTGACCACTCCATACATCTTCCTCCAAGTTAGATGGAGGTATTTCCAACGGAAGAAGCCTTCTGCCTCCCTTCCAATCCAACACCTTCAGCCTGAGTAGAAACATTTGCCTTCTTCCTGTTCACCATAATTGAATTCTAAAGCAACCCAAACCGCAAAGACGGTCACCCATCCTCGTGCATCATAAATGTTAGACGGAAAAGTGGTCACTTCTTGCCTAATACCCCGAATGAAGTAAATTTAGATAATAATCATGTAATATGTCACAGATCATAGACACAGAATGCAAAAAAGCAAATGAACAAACAAATTTATAATAGTTCGACAAGTATGCATACGTCCACTGTGAGGTGATCACTAATTTATAATGCTTGATTACAATTACAGTTCTGATTTGATTACAATAAAGTAGAGTAGAAAATTGAGTTATGAAAATGGTAGGATCTTGACCTAGGAAAGGTAAAGATCCTCAAAAAAAATCCAATTGATGGTGTATTTATAACTGCAAAAGTGCTTGAATCAGCCAAAAAGTAGGGAATGAAAATAGGATCACGAATTAACTAAAAAACTATGATGAGAAGTCAGGTTGACATCCCTGATCGATCCGGCTCAACCCCCGATCCCAGCGGTATCGGATTGATCAGTTAGTAAAACCTAAAAAATCCCACGTATCCTAGGGCTGGTCTGCTCCATGCCTCAGTTGATCCATAATGCTAGCATAGCTAATTGATCCATTCCTGAAATGCCAAATTTATCAGATCCAACCAATCCAATTACTGAAGCTTTTGCCTGATCTAATATGCTTTCCTGAGGCCGATTTGAAGATCCGACTGAATCGAGCAAGGTCGATCCGGAGATTAGGCCGATTCGATCAAGGTCGATCCAGATATCAAGCCAATCTGAAGATTTATCCGATTCGAGCAAGGCAAATAAGGAGATCAGGATGATTTGGATTTGCTAAATGTCGATTTATCAAATTTACAAGATCATCCGAATCTGGTAAATGCCAAATTTACCAGGTCAATCTAAATTTGGTAAATGCCAGATTTATCAAATTTACCAGATTTAGGCCGATCACAATCTGGTAAATGTCAGATTTACCAAAACCAAAGTGGGCCATTGGTGATCCACATGCTTGAAGGTGATCGATCATGCCTGATCAAGTGACAGTGTATACAACTGATCCAAGTCATTGTAAATCCAGAATTCCAAGTATTCGTCGAATCTAGCGCTTAGTCCAAGCAATCCCAAGTTTAGTAAACCCATGCTCGAGTTCCAATAGATCCAATGACGAGAAATCCAAAGCATAACGACCTTTCAAAAAGACGCATCAACAAACGCATTCCCTTTAGTCCAACTTTCTCAATTCATTTTCCTTGAAAATGCTCATTTTCCATGCCCCTTTCATTTCATAATTGTTTGTGTCATGATTCATTTTGGATGATTTAAAGGGGCACTTAGCAATCAACCAAGTATGATTTCAAGGCTGGTGAGTAGCGTTTTCAAAAGCAAGATAAACAAGTGAGGGCGCATCACACTACATGAATCAGACATATATTTTACAATTTACTACTCTAATTTTCATTTCATTCTTTGTTCTCTATCAAAAACGCACAAACGCATATAAGTTAGTAATTGACTGTATAGTTTGTGCTAGTTGATTGGTTTTCATTTTTTAAAATTGAAGTCATAATGCAGATATTGGGTAATCCAATTGATAGATCCAACTCAGATATATAGTTTTATGAATATCATGCTTATAACATTATGCTTCATGATATTTTCTCACCGTACTTTTTTCCTAAATTCTCATAGCACGTGCGCGCGCATACTAACATATAGAGGGAGATATCAACTACACCTCTTACACTACATCTCAATAATTTTTCAAATTGGACAATCTGAAATAGATCCAAAATTTACGGATATGTTCTTATAAAGATAAAGACCATCTTGATAGAAATTTGGATTGTTTGGATAAATTTTAAACTTTGAAAAATAATATCCAAAATTGAAAGGTAAATGCAACAGTTAATAATATTTTAAACATGTTGGACATTCTACATGATCTCAAAATTTGTATAGATGATGTTTGTAATGTACATTAAACATTTCGGTTCATTTCAAAGTTTGAAACTCGAAAAAACATTGAGGTGTGGTGTGGCTTAAATAGTGTGATTGATCGCTAACCTATGAGCAAACACATTCAAAACAATAGAACATTGAAGGAAAAGAAGTGAAATGAAATGCATGTCAATATGCTTCAGATTATTCAAAAACATCAAGACAAGTTTGTGCTATGTTAAAATCAATTTTTAGTAGACGGAACAAAATACTTATTTTCTGCTAATTATACCATATTTTTTAAAGACAATGAAATTGGGTGAAATATCCATGGTGACCATGTAGCAAATTTCACTAACACTAAACGGTAAGAGATACGTTTTACACAACGAAACGTAATTTATGTAATATCACAGCCATGTTTCAACAATTCAATGTATGATACTGTTCAATTAAACGATCATAACACATTGAAGGTTCATACATCAAGAAAACGAAAAATTTATTGTCCCAATTATCAAAAGAAATCATCAAGCCAAACGGACACGAGATATAAATTGTTAACATTTAATGTGATGTACCTATTACCTACTATGTTGGAAAAATCAAAAGCCCGGGATATAATTTCAATTTGCAGCACTATCCTAATTCTAAAAAATTATACTTTGTAAAAACATAAGCTAAAACTGTTAACAACCTAAACCGTGACCTATGGTTAAGAAGCAAATTGAAGCTTTAAGACAAATGCGCTTACAGTTGATTTCTCCTCTATCTACAAATTTACATTACATAAACATATGCTTAAACCTTAATGGCAAGCTTCTAAAATTTCCAATATCATTCAAATACACCCAACCTAAACCTGTAAATTCATGCCAAAAAAAAGGTATTCATCACAAAAGGATTACCTCTCAGCCTCCTGCTGTGCAACCTGTTTCTTCTCGACTGCAATGCTAAATTCAGCACCATAGCTCAAGTGGGTAATGGCCACGTCATCCAAGACAATATTGAAATCCGCAGCCCTCTTGATCAGGCTCTCCCTCACCAACGCAGACACATGTGGCCTCTCAGTCAGCAATTGGTCTGCATTAAACTGTGCAACCACAGCCTTCAAAACCTCATTTCCAATTGACGGCAGAACTTTTTCGTCATATTCCGTTCCCAAAGACTTAAAAATAGTTGGTAAATGCTCTACACTAGGACGTGACAGCAGACGCAGGGTCAGATTTACCATCTGCAGATCTTTCGTACCAGAGTTGGACGTGAAAGTGTGAGGGCGGGTACGGATGTCAAAGATATAAGGCTTCTGTAGCCATGGGATGAGGAAATGGGTGCCTTCACCGACAGTCGTGTCGAGGACTCCTCGAAAACGGTCAAAGAGGACGGCGCGTTGTCCACCGTCGACAGTGTAAAGTGAAGAATTTACGGCAGTGGCGGCTGTACCAAGAGTGAAAGCCGCTTTAGCTATATTTGTAAGAAGATTTACTGCTGCTTGCTGACCGCCCGCCATCGGAATATAATTTTCTGATTAATATCTGAGTTAGCGTTTATGAAGTTTAACAGCTTGAGAAGTTGTTGGTAGTTAGGGTTTGCTCGGGGTTTTTCCTGCTTGGAGCGGAAGAAACATTGATATATCGGGTATGGGCCGCAATTATTTGCCTTTCACCTTTTGTCCGCTTCATAATTGCGGCCAACATAATTTTCTCTTCTTCTTTTTTTCCTTTTTCTCAAAGCATGGTTAGAGTTGTTGTGGTTGTCATGCTAAACTTAAATACATTACACATAAGCATTTAACAAATTAAAGTGAAAAATCTCCAATGTTAATGTGTACTGGATTGTTGATATGATGTGCTAAACAAGATAGGAACATTGTCAATTGCAGTGTCTAGTTGTAGACATTGTATTTTACAATGTGAAACCAATCACAACTGCTTAAATATAAATAACTGAAATAAATATATTATTTGTCATAAATTGATTGACTACATATGTCAAATTATTAATTAAATAGCATTTGCATTGGAGTGGTTTTTTTTTTTTTTTTTAAGTGTTGTCCACTTAGATTGGTTTAACATTGTGGACACATAAATTAAATTAGACAATTGTGTTCTATGCATTGGAGATGCTCTCAATTTGCTTTGTTTTTCCTTTCAGTCAGCTCCTGATTAGTTACTTCCTCCACCACGTTCGAGCAATTGAACAAAAAAGTCGTTAGTGTTAAATGCGACTTAATGTTTTTCCTCAACGACTATCTTCTAACATTTTCATTCTCCCTCCATGTAATTCATATAGTCATCCCCTCCTTTCCTACAATAATTTGTTCAAAAAGGAAATGCACAAAGTTGTAATGAAAACGTTAAACCAAACGTTAAAAGGACAATTGGGATATTGCTCCAATAAACGAACAAAAAATTGAAATAAGCACGATAATCTTAGAAGAGACCGAGTTAATAAGAAAGTTTCTACAACAAAAATGGTATTGCTTATGACTCAATTATACAAACTGTTGCACGTAACTCGGAGTGGTGGAGCGATCGTGTAAATGGTCCCACTTACCACATTGCATCGCCTAAAAATTTGGAGCTAACGCAACAATTATTCTAAGATACGAACACAGCTGGACAAACATCGTATACATCTGTTCACAACGACCAACATAGCAAAGTATTTCTCCGTATGTACAGACTCAATTTGAAAAAACAAGATAGAAGCTGTAAGGATTTATTTTAAACAAATGGTTCAAGTGAAATTTAATCTCCAGTGTTAATGTGTATTAGACTATTGATGTGATGTGCTAAACAAGATAGAAGACATTGTCAATTGCAATGTCTAGTTGTAGACATTATATTTCACAATGTGAAACCAATCACAACTAATTAAATATAAGTAATTGAAATAAATATATTATTTGTCATAATTTGATTGGCTACATATGTTAAATTATTGTTTAAATAGCATTTGCATTGGAGTGTTCCTTTTTCTTTTTGAAGTGTTGTCTACTTAGATCGGTTTAACATTTGCATTGGAGTGTTCCTTTTTGTTTTTCTTCTCAGTCAGCTCCTGATTAGTTACTTCCTCCACCATGTTCGAGCAATTGAACAAAAAAGTCGTTAGTGTTCAATGCGACTTAATGTTTTTCCCCAACGACTAGGGCTGGCAATTGGAACCAAGAATCGAAAAGCCGAACCAAACCGACCTGAACCGCACCCGACGGGTCTAGGGTCGGGTCTAGATGAGCAAAAATACAATTTATACCCGATCAAACCCGACCTGAATTAACCCGACCCGAAAGACCCGATCAAAAAGCATTGAAATATATGTACTTTTAGTGTTATTATTCAACCGAACCCGACCCGACCCGAACCAAAGCTCAGGGACAAAACCCGACCCGCCTAGAACCGAGACCCGATGGGTCGGGTCCGGGTCTTTCGGGTCCGGTCCGGGTCTTTCGGGTTGGGTCTTATTGCCACCCCTACCAACGACTATCTTCTAACATTTTCATTCTCTCTCCATGTAATCCATATAGCCATCCCCTCCTTTCCTACAATAATTCATTCAAAAAGGAAATGCACAAAGTTGTAATGGAAAAGTTAAACCAAACATTAAAAGGACAGCTGGGATATTGCGCCAATAGACGAACAAAAAATTTGAAATAAGCACGAGGATATTAGAAGAGACCGAGTCAAATAAGAAAGTTTCTACAGCAAAACTGGTATTGCTTGGGATTCAATTATACAAACTGTTGCACGTAGCTCGGAGTGGTGGAGCGATCGTGTAAAGGTATTTTTTATTTGTTATTTTCCTTCGAGCGTGGTATTCAATTTAGTACACATTAACCACATTGCAAACCTAAAAAAATTTAGGTGACATATACGATGTTTGTCCTATTTTTCTCCAAATTTTTAGGCGATGCAATGTGGTAAAAATTTGGAGCTAACGCAACAATTATTCTAAGATACGAACACAATTAGACAAACATCGTATACGTCTGTTCACAACGACCAACATAGCAAAGTATTTCTCCGTATGTACAGACTTAATTTGAAAAAACACTGTTTTTATGGGCTTTTCAATCAGATGGATGAAATGTAAACCAAAATTGACATTCCAAATTTGAACCAACCAATCTTTCATTATATATCAAGCTCCAATGCAATAAGCTTCATTTGTTGGATCATCTTCCAGTGCACACAGTAAACCGAGAATATGTCATGTAAACGATGATGATAAGCTATATAACATCATTGACCTAATGAACGCGAGGCCGATGAAAAAAATCTTGTATGAGTTCAAACAGTCCTAACACAATGACGTATGTTCAATAGAAAATTCTTTAAACTATGTATAAACGGGCGCTGTTTTCAAAAGCTTGCATTAAAAGGAGATTTTAGTATTTTACTTTTGGTGAAGTGATGTTAATTTTTGTGCAGCCACTTCAAATAGAATAATCCAATGCACTTCACAACGAATTGGTAATAAATTGTTAAACTCGAGTTATTACCAAAAAAGGCATGCATGAAAATATCAATATTATCTGGTAAGTAAGCACAGTGACAATATAAAGGATTTTTAATATAACTGTATTTCGATTGTATTATTTATGCATTTTATCGTTGTATTTTTAAGGTAGTTAATTTGCTTGTATTTCAATTTATGTAACGTTATTTCATTTTAGATTAACTATAAAACATTTAAATTAAAAATCATGAATTAAATGGCTCGCTTAATGTAACACCCCACACCCGCTACGGTCACTCACTAAGGGAATGTCATAGCATCGGTGGAGTATTTTAAGTGAATATAGAACAGAAAAATTACAACAAGACAGATATAAGTAATACTTGAGAATTTGAAACATCATTTCATTGCAGCGGAAAGTAAAACATGTTTGGTTACATCACAAAACCATAAACAAGAGTCAAGTACATAATATCCATCCTGATAAAACAAAAGTACATAATCCCACTACATAACTAATAGCCATAATAGAAAAGATAAACTGAGCTTTACATCCACGGTCCAAGCTCCAAAAGATAGATAAAGCAATCCGGTCAAAGCCCACTAGTGCTAGGCCCACTCTGATAACCTGAGGGTTGGGAAAAAGATAAAAACAACGGGGTCAGACATAAGTCTGAGCGAGTCCTATAACCTTAACAATACAATCATTAAAGTAATTAGGGTATGATATAAACCTGGCACGGTACGACTGGGGATAAATGACTACACTAAGTAGCCAACTAGACATCCAACTAGACATAGGATGAACTGGGATAACGGTAAAGACGCATCTACCCACCCAAGGATATTTACTACACTGCACCACCCCAGATCTACCCACCCAAGGGTAATTCCTACATTGCACCACACCAGTTCCACCTACCCAAGTGTAATTCCTACTTAAAGGTTGATCCCCACTAAGTGTACTTAGTAATTTTTAATAGTAGTTTCGTATACCCCTAGCTGACTACATAGGTGCCGTCTGCCCCTATCTCCACTAGGTGTACCCGCTACTCCCCAAGCGATCGGCTCCCTACCGTAGATACCCGTGCTGGCCCCACAGTGGGGTGTATCATTCCCCAAAGTGGCAACCCGAAAATGGTGCACGGCTTATATCTACACGATGCAACAACGTCTTACCTACCAGCCCGGGTCCACACACGCATATGAATCCCGTTGGACTCGCGTTGCCACCGCTACCCCGTTTTGGCCTCTTATAGTCAAGCCCAGTACGCGTGTCCCGTCCTTGACATGGGTCGAGCCCAATAAGATACATATGGGTTACTGGTTGAAATGGGCCCCCACAAGCTACTACTTAAGCTTGTCATTTTATCTAGTGCATCCCACTTAACCCCTTTTTATAATCATGCCCACTTACATGTTAAGGTTTGGTTAAGTCATCTAATCATATTTCAATTGCCACTCAAGGCCCCCACAAGCTACTACTTAAGCTTGTCATTTAATCTTATTTCAATTGCCACTCAAGGCCCCCACAAACTACTACTTAAGCTTGTCATTTAATCTTATTTCAATTGCCACTCAAGGCCCCCACAAGCTACTACTTAAGCTTGTCATTTAATCTAGTGCATTCCACTTAACCCCTTTTTCATAATCATGCCCACCTACATGTTAAGGTTTGGTTAAGTCATCTAATCATATTTCAATTGCCACTCAAGGCACCCACTAGATTTCTACATGCCACCCAAGGCACCACTTAACCCTTTAATCATGTTTAGTTACATGTTCCCCTTTGGTTAAGTATTCTAATCTTATCTTCTATTGCCACCCAAGGCAACCACTAGATTTTCCCATGCCACCCAAGGCACTTACTTAACCCTTTAATCATGTTTAATTACATGCTCCACTTCGGTTAAGTATTCTAATCGTATTTTCTATTGCCACCCAAGGCAACTACTAGAATTTTTTTTCACATGCCACCCAAGGCACCCACTTAACCCCCCATGTCCTCTACATGCTAATATGGTTAAGTGTTTCTTAATTGATTAAGAACGTAACCGTTGTAGAGACCTCTCACATTAGACTATCTCTTATGGCAGCTGGATTTGCCGGTCGGGTCCGGGCAGCCTTACGCCATAACCGAGTCTAACCTCGTGTCTTTACACTTGTCACGTATATAGTTTGTGCCTAAGACCTCTCACATTGGGCCAATCATTTGTAGCCGCTGGATATGCCGGTCGGTTCCGGGCAGTCTTATGCTACAAAAGGGTCCAACCTCGTGTCTTAGTCGATTAATTACACCTAATTAATCACCCCCATATTTCGAATTAATTTTCCCTAATTAATTCCAATTTTTAACGATGTACATAATTGACTCAATTATGTCCATCCTCTTTATGGTACGCATAGTCATACCAATTTCACCCCATTTCATTAACATGTATATTAACCCCATCGTTCCCCACGTAAATCGCTAACATGACATAAAAGGGAAGATTCATCACAAATACAATGGGTTCAACTTGCATAACACATTAGCATCAACATGGGTTTAAAGGTGTCAACATGCATATAGCATCAAACCCAACTAGCATAAATAATCAACCCAAACTTGCATGAATCACATATGTCATAAAGAGGTTAACTTGCATAAGTGTCTTATATCATTCAAAGGGGTAAACTTGCATATGTATGTATGACATACAAAGGGGTTAACTTGCATATGTATGCATATCATACTAAGGTGTAAACTTGCACATGTTACTTGCATATCTTCAAACACCAAACTTGCATAACATGTCATATGTGAACTTGCATATAATCATACACCAAACTTGCATACATATCATAGATGAACTTGCATATAATCATATACCAAACTTGCATATCATGGTGTCATAATGGATCAATGTTTCTCATATGACTTGCATATCTTGCACAACATCATAAACACCTAGCATATGACTTGCATAACTTGCATAACTTCATGAACATATATCATATGACTTGCATAACTTGCATAACACCTCAAACACATAGCATATGACTTGCATAACTTGCATAACATCATGAACATGTATCATATGACTTGCATAACTTGCATAACTTCATGAACATATAGCACATAACTTGCATAACATGCATAACATCATTTACACATAGCATATAACTTGCATAACATGCATTGATCCACATTCATAGCCATAACCTCATCATATCCTATCATAATCACTTCAATAATTGGTCATTAAGGCTATAGAAAACTCACAACTTGTTGATTAGCCTTCTTATGAATATATTAAAAGATTGAGACGAAGCCACTAAGCTATCAACTCAAAAACTCCAAATAAGAATGCTCCAAATGAAAACCCTTGAGCCAAATCAATAATAAAGATCCTAGCTTTGATGAAGAAAAGCCTTGAATCAAACTTAGAAACACTTAAGCAAGCTTAGGAACTCTTATACTTCTTTAGAAACTCTCTCATATGATTAGAGATGGAGATTATGACAAGAGGATGAGGGTGGAGGCCATGAGAGAACATTTTGGCATTGTTTAGCTATAGGATTGAATAATGAGCATTTAGGTTTAGGTTAGGGGTCTTTTTATAGAAGACTAGGATAGTTTTAGCCATAGGATAAACCTTAGTTTAGACCCTAGCCATCAAAGCATGTCTTGGGGAAGAAGTCAAGTGTAGGAACCATCTAGGGCCTTTAGATTAAAGCTGAACCATGAGAACCATTCAAATGCAAAATCTGCATTTGAGCGAATCGGCCCACGGGTTGACAGCCAAACACCCTGGATTAACCCCTAGTCGACCTAGCGAGCTCGGGTCGACCTCAAAAATCGGCCGGTTCGGTTATTCTCCTCTCCCAATTCGCTGTTTTGAACATTTTTGCATATTTATTTATTTAATTTTCAATTATATATATATATAAATATATATATATATATTTCTCTGCGCAACCCATTTCACTTAATTAAGTATACTTTAATTTGTGAATTTTTTATGTTCAAATTACGGGGTGTTACATTCTCCCCTCCTTAAAGGATTTCGTCCCCGAAATCTCTAAGTCAAGAAGAACGTATCCTACCAACCAAACAACCATCTACTCAAACCATCAAACAATGGCATCCATTTTCCTTAAAGTTTCTAATGTTGTATGAACATATGCAAAGAGTGTGTGTATATGTTCCCTGTCTAATGCAAAATCAGGCGGTCTACTGATTTAGTTGAGCTCCTTAATGCAAACCATGATAGTGCCATGCATCCAATATGTATGCGAAAGATCCCTATCGACACATACTATTTCTACATGAGTGCACAATCATTCACCAAAATGCATCATCCATGTGATAACACAACCATTATACATCCATTAATATAGCTACCTACACACAATTTTATGCAATATGCAATATGAAGTGATTGAGCCGATCTAGTGCCTAGAGTGTGTGTATATGCATCCACGAGCAACCACTTGCATCCACACGCATCCATCAAACATAACATGTCTCAAACACATGTTTCAACCATAGGTTTACCCTATCTAAAGGTCAAAGGTACTAATGAGAGGACCTACTAAAGATAAGATAAGTACTAGACAAATGATAAAGGAGAAGTTAAAGGACATACCCTCAAAAAGGAATGGGTACAATGAATGCATCTTCGTTTCTGTCTCCCGAGTAGCATTACTCTCATCTTCTCCCCTTGACACTTTGACTAGTCGAACCTCTCTGTTTCTCAACTTCCTAATCTCTGACCCAAGGATGCGGGTAGGAGCTCGTCGAATAGTCGCATCACGCTCTACCTCCACTTCTTTAAGCAAGCTCGGCTCTACCACCTCCGCGGTCTCATGTAGGCCCTTCCTCAAATGTGACACATGGAATACGTCCTGTTCCCTATGCAACTGAACTATCTCTCGAATATAAACTGAAGCTAGACATGGAACAGTCCTCTTGCTCTTCACGGGTATGAAATGGGCACTCTTAGTAAGTCTATCTACCACAACCCAAATTCCCGTATTACCCTTCCTCGATCTTGGTAACCCATCAATAAAATCCATCGAGACGCTATCCCACTTCCATTGCGGAACTTCCAATGAGTGAAGCAACCCACCCGGTTTCTTTTGCTTCGCTTCCACCAGTTGGCACACCAAGCATCTAGCGACATACTTGGCCACATCTTTCTTCATACCGGCCCAAAAGAAAACTCGCTTCATGTCTTGGTACATCTTGTCCCCACCGGGATGAATGGTCATCCTAAAACGATGCGCCTTATCAAGAATAGCCTTCCTCAAACCCTCGTCTTGCGGTACGCAAAGTCTACTGTCTCTACGCAAGCACCCCCTATCGTCTAGGGTGTACCTACTCAAATGGCTGGACGACTCCCCCCCCTTATGAGCCTCTCTACTAACTCAACCAACTGTGGGTCATCCCTTTGTGCTTCTCCAATCCGCCCCAAAAGAGTAGGTCTAACCTCCAAGGATGCTAGCAAACCGGGTATATAGTCAACGGAAGGTCTGAAATCAAACATCGAGATAAATTCCAAGCTTCGTCGTTCCACGAACAATGGACTCAAGGACAACCTTTTTCCACTTAAGGCGTCCGCTACCACGTTACCCTTGCCATGGGTATACGCTATCTCAAACTCATAGGATGCTAAGAATCCCATCCACTTTTGCTGTCCTAAGACTATGCGCTCGAAGAGTCTCCAACACTTCCCTAAGATGTAGGGCATGCTCTTCTCCACTTCTAGAGTAAACCAGGATATTACCCCATCCAAAATCATCACAACTGTCCATCTCTCACGCAGACCATCCTAGTCGAACTTGACATCCCCCAAGTGTAAGCCCCAAAGGCCTAAACCAATATCAGACAAACACCCAAGGGATACCTCCTTCGAATTCAGACGACCTACGTGAGATGATACTAGTAAAAACGGCTAAACAATTAAGCCCTTGTCCAACTTTGGATGTCCTCGCCAGTCTCGCTCCAAAACCACCGTTTATCCCATAACTGACTTTACTCAACCTATTAAGCACATACGAAAACTTATTTCGCTCTTCTTCACTCTTAGAAAATACTAAGATGTCATCCACAAAGACCACTACGAAGTTGTTTAGGTACTCCCTGAACACCCTACTCATCAGATCAACAAAATATGCGGGGCGTTCGTCAAACCAAATGGCATCACCAGCCACTCATAGAAACCATCCGGAGTCCTAAAGGCGGTCTTCTCTATACTATCCTCAGTCACTCCCAACTGATGAAACTCCGTGGCCAAGTCCCACTGCGAAACACTGAGGCGCCAACCAACCAATCAAAAAGATCATCAACCCTTGGCAATGGTTGTCTATTCTTCTTTGTGAGCTTGTTGAGTTCTCTATAGTCTACACAAAGTCTGAGGGACCCATCCGCCTTCGTGGCTAAAACTACTGGAGCACCCCACTCCGATATACTTCGTCTTCTGAACCCCTTCTCAAGCAAATCGCCTACTTGCTTATGGAGTTCCCTCCTCTCACGAGGAGCCATGTGGCACACTGGCCAAGATACTGGTTTAGCATCATCTACCAGATATATTCGGAGGTCTATCTCCGGCTTCGGAGGTAAGCCCTTCACCTCCCCAAACACATCCGAGTATTCCCGGACCACTCTAACAGATCGCAAACTCTCGACCGAAGCGTCAAGCGATTCAAAATAACTTAGCATAACAGAATTTATGGGATTTCAAAAGATCTCGAGAGTGTTACCCAAGCGGGTCATAAGCCTAACAACTCTCCTTTCACAATCAAGAACGGCACCATTACTGGATAACCAGTCCATGCCCAAAATCAACCCATAGCCCGTGAAGCTCAAACAAAAGCATCACCTCTAAACTCAACGCTAAGTATGGAAATCTTCAAACCCAAACATGTCATGGACAAATAAGTGGAGCCCTCCCAATTGGGTTTGAAACAACCACGGGATCATCCACCAAACTGGTGTCTAGGTGCAGTGACTCAACTAATGATGATGAGATAAACGAATGTGGTGTGCCAGAGTCGAATAAAGTTCGAACAGGATGATCGAGAGAACCAAATTTCAACTTAGACGGTCCTACCCCCATCAGGTATACCCGTCGTGAGGGAATACATCTATCCCCCAGAAGATCCTGTACTTCGTCCTTACCTCTTTGGACAACCCCAAGGTGTCCTATTTCTCCAAAACAACTAGCCTTCCCCTTCACATTCTCCTTTCGTGGCCTTCTTACCACGATGAGGTTTCGTCCCTTATTTACCTAATAGCTATTTGAACCTTCCTCTCTCATCCATCTTAATGGTACCTATAAGCCCTCCACCTCCTTGGACTAACTTCTTAGCCTGGCAAACGTCTTAGTCCCTTGAAGTGGTTCTTCCATCCTTCATACGGAAGTCCTTATTTATCTTAAAAAGACTTCTATACGCGGAGGGGAAATTCAAAAAGAGAAAGAGGAAGAGATTCAAAACGGAGAATCCGAAGGATAAAGATATGGCTACTTGGGGATTATGCTTTTCTTTCAAAAACTTTTCTCTTTAAAAGACATGTTTTTGAAAATACTTCTTCCGAAATTGTTTTTAGAAAAATAGTTTTCTAAAAATTTTATCTGTTCTGGTAAGCTTGAGCTCTGATACCACGTGTAACACCCCACACCCGCTACGGTCACTCACTAAGGAAATGCCATAGCATCGGTGGAGTATTTTAAGTGAATATAGAATAGAAAAATTACAACAAGACAGATATAAGTAATACTTGAGAATTTGAAACATCATTTCATTGCAGCGGAAAGTAAAACATGTTTGGTTACATCACAAAACCATAAACAAGAGTCAAGTACATAATATCCATCCTGATAAAACAAAAGTACATAATCCCACTACATAACTAATAGCCATAATAGAAAAGATAAACTGAGCTTTACATCCACGGTCCAAGCTCCAAAAGATAGATAAAGCAATCCGGTCAAAGCCCACTAGTGCTAGGCCCACTCTGATAACCTGAGGGTTGGGAAAAAGATAAAAACAACGGGGTCAGACATAAGTCTGAGCGAGTCCTATAACCTTAACAATACAATCATTAAAGTAATTAGGGTATGATATAAACCTGGCACGGTACGACTGGGGATAAATGACTACACTAAGTAGCCAACTAGACATCCAACTAGACATAGGATGAACTAGGATAACGGTAAAGACGCATCTACCCACCCAAGGATATTTACTACACTGCACCACCCCAGATCTACCCACCCAAGGGTAATTCCAACACTGCACCACACCAGTTCCACCTACCCAAGTGTAATTCCTACTTAAAGGTTGATCCCCGCTAAGTGTACTTAGTAATTTTTAATAGTAGTTTCGTATACCCCTAGCTGACTACATAGGTGCCGTCTGCCCCTATCTCCACTAGGTGTACCCGCTACTCCCCAAGCGATCGGCTCCCTACCGTAGATACCTGTGCTGGCCCCACAGTGGGGTGTATCACTCCCCAAAGTGGCAACCCGAAAATGGTGCATGGCTTATATCTACACGATGCAACAATGTCTTACCTACCAGCCCGGGTCCACACACGCATATGAAACCCGTTGGACTCGCGTTGCCACCGCTACCCCGTTTTGGCCTCTTATAGTCAAGCCTAGTACGCGTGTCCCGTCCTCGACATGGGTCGAGCCCAATAAGATACATATGGGTTACTGGTTGAAATGGGCCCCCACAAGCTACTACTTAAGCTTGTCATTTTATCTAGTGCATCCCACTTAACCCCTTTTTATAATCATGCCCACTTACATGTTAAGGTTTGGTTAAGTCATCTAATCATATTTCAATTGCCACTCAAGGCCCCCACAAGCTACTACTTAAGCTTGTCATTTAATCTTATTTCAATTGCCACTCAAGGCCCCCACAAGCTACTACTTAAGCTTGTCAATTAATCTTATTTCAATTGCCACTCAAGGCCCCCACAAGCTACTACTTAAGCTTGTCATTTAATCTAGTGCATTCCACTTAACCTCTTTTTCATAATCATGCCCACCTACATGTTAAGGTTTGGTTAAGTCATCTAATCATATTTCAATTGCCACTCAAGGCACCCACTAGATTTCTACATGCCACCCAAGGCACCCACTTAACCCTTTAATCATGTTTAGTTACATGTTCCCCTTTGGTTAAGTATTCTAATCTTATCTTCTATTGCCACCCAAGGCAACCACTAGATTTTCCCATGCCACCCAAGGCACTTACTTAACCCTTTAATCATGTTTAATTACATGCTCCACTTCGGTTAAGTATTCTAATCGTATTTTCTATTGCCACCCAAGGCAACTACTAGATTTTTTTCCACATGCCCAAGGCACCCACTTAACCCCCCATGTCCTCTACATGCTAATATGGTTAAGTGTTTCTTAATTGATTAAGAACGTAACCGTTGTAGAGACCTCTCACAATAGACTATCTCTTATGGCAGTTGGATTTGCCGGTCGGGTCCGGACAGCCTTACACCATACCGAGTCTAACCTCGTGTCTTTACACTTGTCACGTATATAGTTTGTGCCTAAGACCTCTCACATTGGGCCAATCATTTGTAGCCGCTGGATATGCCGGTCGGTTCCGGGCAGTCTTATGCTACAAAAGGGTCCAACCTCGTGTCTTAGTCGATTAATTACACCTAATTAATCACCCCCATGTTTCGAATTAATTTTCCCTAATTAATTCCAATTTTTAACGATGTACATAATTGACTCAATTATGTCCATCCTCTTTATGGTACGCATAGTCATACCAATTTCACGCAATTTCATTAACATGTATATTAACCCCATCGTTCCCCACGTAAATCGCTAACATGACATAAAAGGGAAGATTCATCACAAATACAATGGGTTCAACTTGCATAACACATTAGCATCAACATGGGTTTAAAGGTGTCAACATGCATATAGCATCAAACCCAACTAGCATAAATAATTAACCCAAACTTGCATGAATCACATATGTCATAAAGAGGTTAACTTGCATAAGTATCTTATATCATTCAAAGGGGTAAACTTGCATATGTATGTATGACATACAAAGGGGTTAACTTGCATATGTATGCATATCATACTAAGGTGTAAACTTGCACATGTTACTTGCATATCTTCAAACACCAAGCTTGCATAACATGTCATAAGTGAACTTGCATATAATCATACACCAAACTTGCATACATATCATAGATGAACTTGCATATAATCATACACCAAACTTGCATATCATGGTGTCATAATGGATCAATGTTTCTCATATGACTTGCATATCTTGCATAACATCATAAACACCTAGCATATGACTTGCATAACTTGCATAACTTCATGAACATATATCATATGACTTGCATAACTTGCATAACACCTCAAACACATAGCATATGACTTGCATAACTTGCATAACATCATGAACATGTATCATATGACTTGCATAACTTGCATAACTTCATGAACATATAGTACATAACTTGCATAACATGCATAACATCATTTACACATAGCATATAACTTGCATAACATGCATTGATCCACATTCATAGCCATAACCTCATCATATCCTATCATAATCACTTCAATAATTGGTCATTAAGGCTATAGAAAACTCACAACTTGTTGATTAGCCTTCTTATGAATATATTAAAAGATTGAGACGAAGCCACTAAGCTATCAACTCAAAAACTCCAAATAAGAATGCTCCAAATGAAAACCCTTGAGCCAAATCAATAATAAAGATCCTAGCTTTGATGAAGAAAAGCCTTGAATCAAACTTAGAAACACTTAAGCAAGCTTAGGAACTCTTATACTTTTTTAGAAACTCTCTCATATGATTAGAGATGGAGATTATGACAAGAGGATGAGGGTGGAGGCCATAAGAGAACATTTTGGCATAGTTTAGCTATAGGATTGAATAATGAGCATTTAGGTTTAGGTTAGGGGTCTTTTTGTAGAAGACTAGGATAAGTTTAGCCATAGGATAAACCTTAGTTTAGATCCTAGCCATCAAAGCATGTCTTGGGGAAGAAGTCAAGTGTAGGAACCATCTAGGGCCTTTAGATTAAAACTGAACCATGAGAACCATTCAAATGTAAAATCTGCATTTGAGCGAATCGGCCCACGGGTTGACAGCCAAACACCCTGGATTAACCCCTAGTCGACCCAGCAAGCTCGGGTCGACCTCAAAAATCGGCCGGTTCGGTTATTCCCCTCTCCCAATTCGCTGTTTTGAACATTTTTGTATATTTATTTATTTAATTTTCAATTATATATATATATATATATCAATATATATATATATATATATTTCTCTGCGCAACCCATTTCACTTAATTAAGTATACTTTAATTTGTGAATTTTTTATGTTCAAATTACGGGGTGTTACACTTAATACTGCACTTAGTTGCCATAAATGCATATCCTTTCACCAACATACCATGCTGAATACGTCAATCACTATACAATTCATGTAGTTCGTTCGCATTCACTACAAATGAACTCTCAAATTCTAATTCTGATTAAGCCTTTCCTTTATTTATATTGATTATAATAATGATAATAACAACAATTTCATTTTGTGTTCCATTTTACGTCTCTAGCCCATACTTGATGTTAAATGTCGACTCATGTAACTACTATTGGGTGCAATCGTTTTTTTCCTATGAATCCCTTAATTTGTATTCATGTACCTTCAGTTACACTATTTATTATGTCAAACTATTGTAGTTTTTATCATTTGTTGAGTTTGATTGAATGAACTTAGAAAATGATTTTAGACTTCATCTACCTTAATTTTGATAATTTATCTCACTTAAAGATCTGACACTCGAATTAATACCGAATAATCCAAACCTTATAACACTTACCATGATTTCCTCTGTTATATCTAATATCTGCATAATTTTGCTTATGATTTTTGGACGGTACAACATGCTTCTCCTTAATTTACATTCGTATTAGAAATATTGCATTTTGTATTGTTTGTTGAGTCGAGAGGTGCATTAGCTAACCCCTTCTTTCAATTCTAAGCATATTTAATACTCATTCTAAGCAATGTGTGTGTGTGTGCGTGTGTGTGTGTGTGTGTATATATATATGGAAACTCTATTTAGACGCAAAATAAGGACATAAAATTGCACACAATAAATCTCAACCACGGGATCCTCCCATGAATTCCACTCTCCACATAATGACAAACAAATCCAACGTGGAGGTTTTGTGTCTCTTTCTTTGTGTTTGATTTTGTGTCCAAATAGCCGGCCCCATATGCACACACACACACACACACACACACACACACACACACATATATATATATATGCATGTAGCCGATTGAGAGGAACTTGTTAATGGCGACGTGAGAACTTTTTCTCCTGATTTCGCTATGCGTGAGTTTCCTCGATATGTGATTTCAGTTTCTTCTCTATTCGTTTTCTTTCTATTAACCTTCAATGTGATTACAATTCGTAATCTGTTGATAAGACATTTGTTTTTTATTCTTACTTTTACAAACTTAAATTTGGTTCTTTAGTTTTATTGGTTTCGATATGTTTCAAATATGGTTTTTCCTTCAAATGATTGTAAGGCCTATTTTCAGATCTAGGCATCGCTGAGTAACAGAAGCAGATCCGAATTGCTTTCGATCTGGAAAATCAATTTGTTGAATATCAGATCTATACTACTATTTCAACCGTGAAACTGTATTCATTGCCAGATTTATTCGAGATCCATGTGGTTCCTCTCTTCCCAGTCTTATTGGTCTAATTTGTTCGACCATGGACTATCAAGCAGTTGTGAAATAGGGTTTTGGCGTTGCCGACGCAACCGTAATTGCAGTTCCTATTTCTCCAACTAATCTTCCATCTTGTTGAGCTTGTTCGATCTCAGATTGTATTGGATCAGTTGATTTTTGTGCGCCAAGTTCTGAAGTGCGATATGGTTTCATTTCTATGTGTATATTGAAAGTTTGGTGAAGCAATGTAGTGTTTTTTGGTTTATTCGTATCTTCCACTTCATGGAATCCAGTACTTTGATATATATTTACCCAATGGCCTGTCCCAGTACATTGATCCCAATGATCTGATATCATTTGCTTATGTATTTGGTACTTGGATCGCTTTGTTAATGAAATGATCTTGTACTGGTTAAGGAAGGGTAGCTGTTAAGGAATGAAATGGAGATTATGGATGATCTTACTTCAGGTTTCTACTTAAATACATGCTTCAGCTTCATGACTTCTGAAAATTTGAATTTAACACAAAGAAATGGAAACCAATTGTGTAGCGGGATCGCATTAAGTTGAGGTGGAGGAAGTAGCTCGAGTGTGATGCAACAGGTTGCACTAAGAGGGATAGGCCTCATCATGGGCCTGATTTACGTTATTTTAGCATTTTATTTACTTGTATTTCATGTTTTTCTTTTCGCTATAATGGTTAGTATGCTAACCCTCTTTTTTTTTGTACTGTTTGTTATAAGATAATAAAAGTGAACCAATTTTCAATATGCATATATATATATATATAAGCATGTATATATGTATGTGTGTGTATGCTTTTTGTTTTTCTATTTACTTTGAGTTGTCTCTTTTAGTGTTTTATTGTATAAATGACAATTTTACATAATTCTTCTAAAATATTGGTTAGTATTCTTCAAAATCGAAATAACGAATAAGAAAATAAGATGATCAAAGGAATTATTTGGATCCTTTCATTTGGTCAACACAAATGTAAAGAAGTAGATATTGCATTTCATGTTACAAAATGTATCGGTAGATAAGTGGAATTATTTTATTCAAGTGTTAATTGTTAGATTCCTTTAATTTATATAACGTTATTGTGATGATTACGATGGAAAAAAATTATGTTATGTATTCACCATGAATTCTATGAAAACTAAAAAAACTTTTTATTGGAAAGTTTATATGTGGGAAGAAAGGAAAAGAAACTGATATGAGTCATGTTGTGAATAAAGCAGTTGCCTTAAAAGCAAAATTCGATATGATTGTGGTACGATCCTAAATTGTCATTCGCGCCCCAAGGTTAACATAACCATCATTCATATGCATGAACTCAAGGTTGGAGGATGCAGAGGTTCCTAGAAGTCACTATCCATGAGTTTTAAGTATAACTAAAAATAGATTTAACTCCAAATGAAATGGAAAGAAAAAGATAGCGAAGATGACTTATTTTCTTTAAATTTTAATTTTTCCTTTTTTTCCAAAATAGAGAAATCAGAGGGATAAAAATAAATGTATAATACAATTATCTCTCGTAAGCTTATAAACCATAACTAGTAATCTTCCCTAAATATAACATTTTCTTATTAATAAAAAATGCAGAAGGACAAACAATAGAAGCAACTTTAATTTTATTTACCCAACAAATCCTCATTAATTAAAGCAAAAATCAAAGAAGATGAATCAAAATAAGTCGAGTAAGAAAAAGTTTCAAACATAAGTACTAATGTCGTTATCGAACCAATACATAAAAAAGTGAGCTCTAAACTTAGTTTAAGTAGTGGATCTCTTCTTAAATCACAAATATTGATGAAGACTCACAACACATAATATGGTTCCAATTTTTTATAAACTCCATGACAAATATATTCTTTTAATGGTCATGCATCCATCTTATGGACTCATGAGTGCTCTAGAGAGCTCAAACCTCTCATGGAAGGCAGATCACCTTGTGTCTCAAGTGCTCTACTCTACCTTCACAACTTATAGCAATGTACTCGTTAATAAAAGGTCCAACCTCGGCATAATTAATCAACTGAATCTCGAAAGCACCATTACTTCCAACTATGAAATATATATGAGCAATAAAACATTGTCTCAAATAAATCGATGAAAATCATCAGATGCATCTCAAAAGCACCACTAATGTTGATTATATATTTGAAAAGAGCAAAGAAGCTCAAATTAAGATAAATCAATATATCTGTCAAGTGCGTTTTAAAAGCACCATGTAAAATAGTTATACATTACAGAAAAGAAAATAGTAGAATCCATCAAGTGCATCTCAGAACCAAAACAGAAATTAATTATGAAAATATAAAGGCAAACAGTAGAGTACACCAAGTAAATCTTGAAAGCACCATCAGATGTAATAGCTTGCTCCCTACTCAGCATAGATATTGTTTTTAACTTTGTCACCTTTAACAGGGTTAAGGGAATGCCTTAGGGGAAGTAATATAATTTGTAATATATATCTAATTCTTTGACACATCTTGTTCAAAATAAAAGATATTTTCTTTCTATAATATTTTTGGTAAAATGTATTATATTAATCAATTAATTTAGTTAAAAGTATATTTAACAGAAATAATATATTTTTTCGAAGTAGTTACAAAGTTTTGAGACTAGAATATATAATAATCTCTGAGTTTTACGCAGTGTATTAGTCGTAACTACTAGGTTTACATACTAATAGTTATGGGATAACTATGAAATTACCAACTAAATTGTTTTATGTTGGTTAACATGAATAAGGTCAAGTATAAAATATAGATGTGGTTGACTTATATGGTTCTCTTGACTTAAGAATAATATGGATCTTCAATATGAAAACTCCACTTCGATTATGGTAAAACCATGGTACGACATTCATCGAGTGGAAGTATTAAAAGTGAAACACTATTCAAAGAGAGAGTTCATCTCCGTGGTTATATAAGTTTAGTATCACGGTCAACAGAAATTCAAAGTCTCTAATCAAGACATTTTGATTAATAATAATTGTTATTATTGAATCAAAAATTTGTGTTTTGACTATACACTCTAATATGGACGATGTTAGAATTTTGACCATTGCCAAATTCCACAAGTCTAAGGTGGTATAACTTTGACGAAGAGAATTAATGTGTATAAATGTTACAAAAGGATCACACATATTAAATAAACTTAGATCTTACTGAAACTAAGTAAGTGATAGACTTATTGATAATATCACAACATCTACAAATGACGTGTGAATGTTAATATTATAATAGTTTGAAGTTAATTGCTGACCAAATTTACATCCAAAAGTTTCGCGACTGAAATGATTGAATCATTTTTAGATCAAATGATTTAATTAGTTTATAATTGTTACAATTTAATCAAACTAATTAATATTTATAAAATGTATATCATAAAATTGCATATGTTTTGAGAAATTAACATTAGTATATATTTGTAATAGTTATAAATATATCGATCAATATGGGAACTCTATAACAAATTAAAATTGAATATAATTTTATATATTTAGTTAGGATTAAGTGGCTAATGGACCATGATGTTTCAAGAGAGAAATCAACTGGTTTGGCAAGGATTTGGGCAGCAAAAACATAAATATTGGGCTTGGAGATGTGTTGTGAAGACCGCCTCACACCACCTACACCAAATAGCATAAAAGAAGAGTTGCATACATGAAAAGTTGATATATGATGGTCATCGAGGAAGAAACAAAAGCATAACAACTTACCATATATCTCACAATGGATAGAACAAAATATAGTAAGTATTGGATTTGGGCTAGCTCGCAGCGGAAGTTATGAGTGAATTTCTTAAAAAAAAATCCTATTGGATCTTTATTAAGCCTACAAAGTATAATTTATTTAAAAACACTTCTATATCATATTAAATAAAATCAGGTACTTTATTTAAACTAAAATATTTTAATATAAAATGGATTTGATTAGTTTTAGTTATATATATATATATATAGAGAGAGAGAACAGTTCAAGAGCACCCTTCTTTTAAGCACCTTTAATGCTCCCCAATCACAGCCCTACGATCAAATATGTACGGTTGTGATTGCTACTTACGTGGACGTTAACAAAAAATAACATTGAAAAAGGGTAGAGAGAATCTGACACATTCACATTAGTTTACTTTCCCACGTAAGAATTAAAATAATGAAAGGGGGAGAGAATCCTTACATCAATTAATTATTTAGTATTATTATTCAACAATAGACGTTTCTTCTTCCTTGCAAAACATTCATGACAAACGGATTCTAATCCATTTTTTGGAAAATTCGTGAAGACCCAGGTACGTTTTTCAATTCTTTTTTCTCCAAGATCAATACTTTCATTTAATTTAATTAGTTTTCATATGTTTCAACATTGGAAATGAATGCATGAACATTTACACTATTATGTGTTGACCTCTTCCATTTGTATTCTTAGGTGCAACAATAAATTCTAGCGGTTATTCCGATGGCGAACATAGATGTTACTGTAGGTTTGAGCATAAATAATTTAGATTAGGAGTTTTTGATTATTCCTGCTAGTACTGAAGATGACATGAGAACATTCATCACCAAGGATGATGTTGAAATATTCCTTGGCAAGGTGTTTGATTCTATAGAAGATGCAGAATTTTGCTACCAAGCATATGGAGCCAAAAATATTTTTTATATTAAAAGGAAGAAGACAGATAAAGCAAAGCGAGGTAGTGATGAACCAGTAGGCGTAAAATTTTGCTGTAATCGAGATGGAACATACAAACCAAAACAAGTTGATAATGACGATGGAAAAAGTAGGAGGAATACGTCAACCATGAGAGAAGGATGTATGGCTAGAATGAAAATTATGAATATTAGAAATAGTAATAAGTGGAAGGTGAATGTTTTCATTGATAAGAACAGTCATGACATAGTTATACCAAGCAAGAGAATCCTAATGAAGCACAAAAACCGATTATATATGGTGGCTAAGTCATTGATTGAAACTTTCAGTCGAGAAAATCTTCAAATCGACAAAGTTCATGCACTTCTTGGCGGACCTTCTGATACTGAATTTGATGTTAGAGATCTTTATAACCATTTAAGAAATGCGTAGGCGGATAAATTTAGTGAATTTAGAGATGTAGAAGCTGTAAGGATTTATTTTAATCAAATGGTTCAAGTGAACAAAGATTTCTACAATGCCATTGACACCGATGAAACGGGAAGAGCCGTAAACTTTTTTGGATTAATGGACATTCTCGCTTAGCAATTTAGCATATAAATAGTTTAGAGATGCTATTACATTTGATAGTACTTATGAAACAAACAAGTATTTGATGCCTTTTTCACCTTTTACAGGAGTGAATCATCATCGTCAGTCGCTTCTTTTTGGTTGTGCATTGTTGGTAACTGAAGATGAATGGGAATTTGTATGGTTATTTGAGCGTTGGTTGCAAGCCATGGAATGTCGACATTCTATCTCCATCATTACAAATCAAGATCGAGCAATAACTAGTGCTATAGCAAAAAAAATTCCTAATACTCATCATCGATTTTATCTTTGGCATATCAAGAAAAAAATTAAGAGAAATTAAGCCATATTTTCCATAAGAAATCCAAGTTTAAGAAAGAAATGAAGATGTGCACTCGGTTTTCACGCACTATTAAATATTTTTAAGAGTGAGGGTAATTTAGTTGTAAAATATAGGCTTCTTAAAAATAAATATATGAATGGTCTTTATTCTGTTCGACATAGCTAGATACTGGTTTACTGTAGGAGCACATTTTTTGTGGGCATGAATACAACACAGCGGAGTAAAAGTATTAATTCTTTATGTAAAAACAAGTTTAAAAGAGTTTGCGCAAAAATATGATGAAACAAAATTACATTAACTTGGAGCTTGTTAATGGCGACCTCGCAACATCCCTGAATCGCGATTCCCATCTCGCGTCGCCTTGCTCTTCCCTTATCCTTCTCATGACCCGCAAGACGAAGTTCTTTCTCTCAGTCTAAATCGCATATCACCTGTGTCTTCTCCTAATCGCGATGTTAGATTTGAGAGCGGGTCTAGTACCACATGGCTTGCATCCCCTGTGGTTTTCTCTGCCCCTCCCCATGCCCCGTTAGCTCCTCTTCTATCGCTTAATGTAGCTGCTCCAGCGATGGTTGAAAATTCTTAAAACCCTAATTATATTGGTTATTTTGGCAAACTGTTAGACGCTGCATCTGCTAGTGTTGGTAAGAGGGGAGATGTAATCTTGCAGAGGATGGTGGTTTGGCTTGTATTGGCTCGAATTGTGGTGTCATGCCCGACTCTTTGTTTGGCACGCAAGGTGTTCGATCAAATGCAATTCCTGTCCAGTTTTAGCCAGCTCCTTCCTACAGAGATTGGACATCCCTTTTTACAACTCTCCTTGGTAATTCTGGAGACTACGACCCTATTAACTTTGCCCCTACCATGGTTGATGGACTGTCGCAGCTCTTCCCTGATCTTATTGACGTTGGCGCCAGCTTTTGGTCTCGTTATATTGTTGGGTTTTTCTTACATCCTATGCAACACATAAATGATCCTAAGACAGTTTGTAGTAGGCTATGGAAGCTGAGTGGTAATGTCAAAATAATATATCAGGACACGATGTATTATTTCAAGTTCTCTAGCACTGAGGAACGTCTCTATATCTTGCAGTCTAAGCCTGTTCTTATTGATGGTAAACCTTTCATTGTTTCCAAATGGTCCCTTCTATTTCTGGTGTTAGAGAGCAGATGCTCTCCATTCTTGTCTGGACTTATTTCTCACAGATCCCTCCGTTCTTCAGCCACTGATTGGTCTAAACTGGCTCGTATGTCATATAAGGAAGTTAAGATGTTTTGATGCTAACACTACGGCCCGTGAGAAACTTATGTATGTGAAAGCCCTCATTAAGATCACCCTTGACAAACCTTTGCCTACTTCTATTAAAGTCCAGCTAGCTCCTAGCATTGTTGCTGTTGTCTGGGTTTGTTATGGATGGACCCATGATATATGTACCACAAGTCATTCTTTTGGTCACTTTCCACCGCTTGCAAGTTCCTCCTGCCAAGATACCTCTCCCTAAACTGCCTGTTTGTCGTTGGGTCATGAAGGTTGTTCCTTATGTTTTTGTTCCCGCTTCTCCGGTGGCTGCTGCAACAGTAATTCCTGATGATCCTCCACCTGTCACTGAAACCATACTCATCCCCCTTACTGATCACATCCCTTCGACTGATATGGTTTCCCTTTTTTCCCATTCCGGATGAAGCAACCTGGATTCATTTTGCTTCAGACATGAGATATGACACTAAAAATGAAAATTTCTACCGTTTCATTTCAGACAATGATGATGACCTTCGATTGTTATATTACCTGGCCTTGAGTAATGAGATTTATCTTGCTATTGATGGGTCGTATTGTGAGCTGAATAGGAATGTACTTAACGACGATCCTTGGGACAGATCTTTCATATACTCCACTGAGTCAGCCTTCTATGTTCTTGGTCTTGCCAAATTGTTTGTGGATTTTCTTGCTCCGACGGATCCATTTGAAGTTGATGAAAGTTTTAGTGCTTAGGTATGCAGAGTTTTTATGCTGCTTTGGTGCTATTGATTTTACTACCGGTTTTGTCAGGTTTACCGCCTTCATTGTCATAGTCGTCCTTGTACCGAGTGTTTTGTTCCTCTATTAGGGAGGCTGCCTAGGAAATACATGATTGGTTATTTGTGGTAGCGACACTTTTCATTTGTTTTGTAACCGTTCAGTGTGCTGGCACTTCAAACCAATTTGGGATTCTATGCCTGTGCAGGGTCCCTTTCTCATCTTTCTTTCTAATAAACAATGGCCGGTCCACTATAAAAACTAATCGTCTTTCCAAAAAATAGTATGATGAAGCATTAGAATAAATAAATCTAAGAGAACAAAAAGAGGACTACTATTCAATATATAAGAAGCATGTGTTGAAAAGTAATGATAATTTGTTGGTACATGCTGAAGAAATATATTTAGAAAGTTTGATGAGTAATTTCAACTAGCATGTCGACTTCGAGTGGATGAAAAAGAGTTAGATGATAATATTCAAATGTATCATGTTGGATGTCGCATGGGAAGTTATAAAGGAAGAAAAGTAAGAATGAATATATGTACAAACGAGGGTTCATGTGAATGTCGGTTGTTTGAATTTGATGGGATACCATGCAAACATTTGATTCGAGTATTTGACAAGTACTATCTTAAAATTCCATCATATCACATACTAAAGAGGTGGACAAAAAATGCAAATAGATCTGTTGTTACTTCTCACAATGATATGCTTGTACACAGTTCTCATGCTAATTTAGAAGGAGCTAGAGCGAGTGCGATCATACAACAATCCATACAATGTGCTTACATGGCTTGTAAATCTGAAGAAAGTTTTCAATTTGTCACACATGAACTGCATAACATATACAAAAAACTGAAAGTGTCTGATGATAGTTTGATTCAAAAAGAGAATGTTCATGCACAATCATCATCCTTATGCACAAATAGAGTCAAAACTTTATTACTAGATCCACATATTTCACAAACAAAGGGAGGAACTAAGGAAGCCAATGACAACGATGTAAGAATGGTTGCTAATAATTAAAGATTGAAGAGTGGGCTTGAGAAAGCAAGTCAAAGGAAAAAGGCTAGATGTGACACCCGACGTCCGTTAATGTCACTCACTAAGAGAATGCACTAAGTTTCATGAAGCATTATAGGTAAACAAACACAAAATAATTACAAGATAGATATAAATAAGATAACAACAGAAATTTAAATTTTTATTTCAAACATAAATCATAATGCCATGGTCCACAATACCATAAGTCACAAAAACCATTACAATAAAATAACTTCTGTCTTGCACCATCAGAGTACATAAGAATATGAAAAACATAATTCCCCAATTGAAAGAGTTAAGCCATAGCAGAGACAAGAACTTGAGCCATACTTCAGAATTAGCTCCTAGCAGGACGATATCTGAGTCCTGATTAAGCCTGAGTGTTTCCTCCATGAGAACCTTGGCGGGAGGGGGGAATGGAAGAAAGAAAGAGAAACAAAAAGGTCAGACACAAAGCCTGGCGAATCTAGTTACTTTTAGCCAGTAAATAAATAAAAGTAACATGATACGCATATAAAGTGAATAAGAGAGGTCACTACATAAATGGCAGGTGTGACAAGGTAGACAGGGTGAGATGTATACACTTCTCTAATGATTAATATGTACTATTACTAGTATAACCAGAATGAGATAGCCGCTTCCACTATAAGGTGATAGACTTAGGGCATATGTCCAAATATACCCTAACCACTACCCTAATTGATCGGCTCCATACTCCATAGATACTCTGTGCCGGCCCCACGGTAGGATGTATCATGTCCAATAGTGGCAACCCATCACTGATATGCACAGCCCCATATCTACTGGTATCACGATCGTCTTATCCCCCACTGCCTGGCTCATGCACGCACATGGTCCAGTCGGTTTGTGCCGCCCACATCGTCCTCCATGTTTGGATCTCTTACAATCAGTTAGTAAGCGTGTCCCCTCTCCTCCTAGCACAGAGTGTTTTATTTGATACCTACTCCGGGTTACTGACTGAAATGGGTCCTACACAATATGATACAAGCTCTTCCTTTTGTCTTGCATCCTCCGCTAGGTTTTTCACTGACTATGTATACCACTAGGTGTCTTTAATTACATAACCTTATCGGGTTAAGTTTGTGGGCCTATATGTAAATATTACCCACCCCTTCCAGATTTGCTTAACCCATCCACTATCCAATCAATTTACTTAACCCTAACTTTATTTTTTAATCATACAATCCCTATGGATTAGATTTGGTTAAGTAGTCCAATTCATTACCATGTCCATTTATGGTTTATAATGGGCTAGACCTCCCACATAAGGCATACAACGTGTGGACGTTGGATATGTCGGTCTGGTCCGGGCAGACTTATTCCACAGTTGGTCCTAACCTCGTGTCTTAGCCTGAATCGTATTTGCGTACTTAGACCTCTCACATTAGATTCAACATTAGTGGCTGCTGGATATGTCGGTCGGGTCCGGGCAGACTTGCACCACTAATGCAACCTAACCTCGTGTCATAAGTACAATTACAATTCCTTATTGTAATTACTAGACATTCCATTTTTAATTAATTAATCAGTTAATTAATCCTTTCCCCTTTATAGGTGTTAAGCCCATTTTGCCTAATAATTTGAATTATATGTCCAAAAATGTTCATATTCAAATTATTCCAATATTAACCCTTCTTCCCCCGTTTCCTAACTAGCGCACTCATAAACTGGTGGCATGCCTAGGCTAGCCAATAGCCTAGTTATGAATGATTATAGGAAAATAATGGGAATATAGCCAAAGTGATCATCTTGGCATAAACATAAACTAGCATGATGATAAGGTGAACATACATACTGGCATGGACTTGTAATTAACATCATAATAATGTGAGCATAAAACTGATGAACTGGTGGCAGTCAATATAACTAATAAGCATAGTAAGATCTAAATTAGCTGTTTAGATGTCTAATTGGTTTATATCTAACATGATAAATCAAGGTGATAAATTAGATCACATAATTCAGATCTAGGGGTTAAAATAGATCTAACACTATTAGAATGACTTGATAGCATGTTTAGATCTAAATATGGGTTCACATGTCCAACTTACAACATATCTAAGTTGATCTCAATATGATAGGTGAAAGGTGATTTACATAAAGAGTTAGATCCAAACAATGTTGCAACTGTTCAAATTAACAGATTTACATTCACCATAACATAGTTACAAGTCAAGATCCACATAGGTATCATAATAGAATAACCACAATTGCATTGGATCTAAAGATGTAGATCCATTATGACATAGTATAAGATTTTACAATAGCATAGATTCATAGTTTACAACATATCCAATTCACAGTCTTTCATAATTCACTTTTATTTATCTTAACCTAAAAGCAACTAGAAACTCACAGCATTAGGTCTAGAGAATAGAGAAAGAATGGATCTTTAATTTCTGGATTTGATTTGCAAAGTTGAATGTTGTTGAAGAAAACGAATCCATCTCAGTTCGCACACCGACAACATATGGCTCCCATAGTTTCCAATGAAGAAATAGGAGAATTGAGCACATATTTAAAATTGCAGAACCTTATGAAACCGACTGCCACCTCATCCCTAGGGGTGTCGACACCCCTGTGGGTGGGTCGACCCATAAGTCGACACCCCTTAAAGGGGGTCGACCCCGGTGTCGACAACCCTCTAAGGGGGTCGAACCCCTAGAGCGGGAATTTTGCCGCCTTGATGAATTTTTGATTTTCAAACTGTTCTGGATAGGGTCTGACTCATATCTGACTCATACATGACTCATATGTGTGTATATGTTCTTTCTGCGCGTATACCAACTAAAAACTCTCATAACTTCTTCATATGGTGTCCGTTTTACGCAACCTAATGTCTATCTTGACCAGAATTTCTAGACGGACGCGATGACGCAGTCCATTTTCCTTAATTTTCAATATTAAATTAATTATTATTTAATTTATCTCCTTTTTTTAGTGTTGTTAAAAAAATCTGGGTGTTACATTCTCCCCTACTCAAAGGATTTCGTCCCCGAAATCTCTAAGTTGAGAAACATGCATATCCTACCTTCCAGCACCCATCTACTCATCCAACAACCACTGGCATCCATTGTCCTTAGAGACTTCTAATGCTTATATGAATATATGCAATGGTGTGTGTTTATGTCCCAACACTAATGCGAAAGATCAGGCGGTCTACTGATTCAGTTGACCTCTTTAATGTAATGTATGTTAGTGCTATGAATCTAATATGTATGCAAATTATCCTATTATAACATGTAAGCTCTATATATGTGCACACTCATTCGTCCAAATGCAACATCTATATGCTAATACATCCATTTCAATCCATAAAAGAAAAGAAAATGCACACACATCCATATGCAGGATGAAAGTGATTGAGCCGATCTTAGTGCCTAATGTGTGTGTGTATGCGTCCATAGGCAACTAGCAAACACTTGCATCCATCAAACATAACATGTCTCAAACACATGTTTACATCCATAGGATTTCTATCTAAAGGTCGAAAAATACTACGGATAAGATATACTCAAATGATAGAAACAAGCACTGATAAAACATGGAAAAAGGAGTTAAGAACTTACCCTCGAAAAGAAAAAGGTACGAAGCACGAATCTTGTCTTTGATTTCCCAAGTCGCATCCTCTGGGTTATCTCCCCATTGAACCTTTAGAAACTTGAAATCTTTATTGCGTAGCTTCTTAATTTATGATCTCAAAATACGGGTAAGGACTCGCCTGACTGTGGCCTCCAGTTTTACTTCGACTTCTTCCAACACACGTGGCTCAACGATTTCTGCGGTGTCATGTAGGCATTTCCGCAAATGAGAAACGTGGAAAACATCATGAATGCCGAATAGATTTTCTGGGAGCTTTATTCTATAGGCCATTTGTAACAACCCGTATTTTTGAATAACATGTTATAACATAAATCAAGGCAGAATTAAACTGTAAAATCTGAATCAAGGGAAACGGGCTATGCCATTGCGTTCGTCTCGGAAAAATACGCGAAATAGAGTCCGAGTTTTCGAAAATCGGAGTCCGTATGACCAAGTTATGGCCCGTCAAAGTTTTCAGAAAATTACAAGTTCAAAAACAGTTCAAATTTGAATTTAGAATTCAAATTCAGCCAAAACAGACTGGGCGGGAAAACTCCCGCCTAGACAGGTCGATAGGGGGGTCGACACTAGGGTCGACCTCCCCCCCAACCAGGTCGATAGGGGGGTAGACACTAGGGTCGACCTCCCCCCCAACCAGGTCGACACTAGAGTCGACCTGGGGGTCGACCTCCCTGGTCGGCCAGGTCGGCCTGGTGCACCTATTTTGGCTGTTTGGACCTGTTTTGTTGGCTAGTGACGGGATTTGATGGCTCGTATTGAATCTAGGGTTAATCCTATGGCTAATACTATCCTAATCTTCCATAAAAAGACCCCTAAGCCTAGCCTAAATCACCATTATTCAACTCTACAACTAAACTATGCCAAATTTGTTCCTCTCATGGCCTCCACTCTCATGCTAAAATTTCTAAGTTTATTTATATGAGAGATTTTGAGTTCATACAAGTGTATTCAAGCTTGTATGAGTGTTTTTAGTTTGCATTCAAGTCAAGTTGCAACATTTCTATTTCAAAGCAAGGGTTTTTATTGATTTGGCTCAAGGGTTTTTCATTTGGAGCTTGCATATTTGGGTGATTGCATAAGGGCTTCGTCTCAATATTTATTTGTGTCTTCATAGCATTGTAAGCCCTTTTCTACTTTCTTTTTCAACCATAAAGTTAAATGAATGATGCAAGTTTGGGTTGATCATTATGATATGCAAGTTTGGTTGATTCATTATGTTATGCAAGTTGGTTCAATCATTATGTATGACACATGTTGCTATGTTATGCAAGTTTGGGTTGATCATTATACACATGTTATCATGTTATGCAAGTTAAACTTGAGTTTGTGAGCTTAAAGCTTCAAGCTTTATATTAAAGGTTGCATTTTGGCAACATGGAAGTTATCATATCCCTTATGATAACTTGCATGTGAGGCTAAATGCAAACTTCTAGCAACTTCTACATGTCATTTATCACCATGTATCACTTATATGCTAAGTTTGGTTTTATGCATACTTTTGAAGCCTAATAATGCAATATGCAAGCATACGAACATATGTACATTTCATATGCCACCATGTTAACTTGTGACTTCAACACCTTTATGTCATGATTATGCCAAGTTCCCTATTTTATCCTTTATGCGTTGTTGCGATTATGCAAACGATGGGATTACGTTGGGGTTGGGTAACATTATGACATGAACATAGTTTTTATAACATGACGTGATATGTTAGCTTGAAATTATGTTTTGGAAACATAATGGACATGACACTTAGAAAATATGAGTGTGGCCAACTCGAGGTTGGGTTGAGTTTGTAGCATAAATCTACCCGGACCTGCCCGGCTTAACTAGTGGCTACAAACAATAGGACCCAATGTGAGAAGTTGGTCATGTGGTGCTCGAACCCGAGGTTAGACCAAGTTGTGGTGTAAAGCTACCCGGACCCGCCCGGCTTAACTAGTAACCACAACAAGGTCTAATGTGAGAGGTTAAAGCACATTAAGTTAATTAATGCCTCCTGATTAGGGTTAAGTCATGGTCCACTTAATACTTAACCAATTTGGGCTTGATGGGTTAATCGGGGTTAAGTCATGAACCTTGGGTACACTTAACCAATTTAATCCACGTTTGGATCGGGTTAACCACATTTAACCCGTTAAGAAACCCTAGTGGCGTGGTCCTTTTCAGCAGTAACCCTCTTGATGGTATCATAAGACCCTAGGGACTAGGCTAGGGTGGGGCACGATTACTGGGCTGACATGTAAGCGACCAAAACGACGGCTGAGTAGGTACGCCGGTGTAGGTCCAGGCGGACTATGGTCGTGCACATAGTCCGGAGTTGGAAAATCAGGCATGGGTACCAATAGATCTAGACTGTGCATACTTGATTTGTGTCTGAGGTCGACACCCTAGGACTTGATACACCCTAGGGTGGACCTAGCACAGTTTAACTACATTGCATGTTTGTGCCGTATGACACCGACACTTGACGAGTTAGGCTTATAGGGAGCCGATCAACTAGACCGTGTAGTTGGACCTTGATTTAGGTCACCTCATGATATTGGGCCAAGCTTGGGCCGAGGGATCAATTCTTGTTTTTACTTGACATGTTAGAATGCTAGTACACCCGTGGTGCAAAACTTAACCTTGATTATGTGATGACACCTTTATCTATCTTGTTAGTTAATCATCATGCCAGTATGTTGTTATCCTTATGTTCATCTCAGCTTCTCATGCCAGTTAACTTTACTAGTTCATGGACTGATAGTAGTTAGGGCTTACCAGTCTTTTTGACTGACCTGTTTTCTTTCGCCTCTTTTCTTCCGTTTCCCCCCCCCCTCAGGTTCTCAGGGTGGGAACATTGGAGCTTAGCTTGGATCTTTATAGCTTGCTTACGGGATTTGCTCATGTACGGTTCTGGACATTGAGCTTGTTATGGTTTATCACTTCACTTTGGGGATAGTACTTTATGTATTTCAGTTTTTCAGTTTATGCTTTTCTCTAGACTTTGTTTGTTGGAAAATAATGATCAAGTACTTTGTTGTAACATGACTATGGTTTTGAAATGCTAGTTTTATCCGCTGCTTTACTACTCTGTTTTACTTATATGTTCTGTCTTGTGATATCTGCATGCATGTTTACCTTGTTTAACGCCCCTCCAATGCTAATGTCCTTGCAAGAGTGGCATTGGCGGAGGTGGGGTGTTACATTTGGTATCAGAGCCTAAGGTTTACAAGATTTGAGCAAAAGTGTTTTTAAAACTTACCTTTTGAAAAACTATTTTCAAAACGAATTAAGTATTTTCCAAGAAAAGTCTAGTTATTATAAAAGGCTATTCGCCAAAAGCCATTAGCACTATCCTTCGTTTCCTTGTTCTAAAATCTATCTCTTCCTTTTTCAGTATGGCCGATCTTAACCTTCCCGAGGGAGTGACCATTCTCGTATGGTTCCGGAGGTATTTGGAAGCTAGGGCCAACGATGTGGGCCCAGCAAATACCCCTAACATAACTGAGGTTCCTCCTCCTCCTCCCCCTCCTCGGAATCCACAAGCGGATTTCGCAAAAGTTTGCAAGGACTTTAAGGCGATGGGTGGCAAGAATTTCATTGGGACAGAGATTTTTGTGGAGGCACGAAATTGGTTGAAAGAAACTGAAGATCTTTTCGCTATCTTTGATGTGGAAGACCATAGAAAGATTTTATTGGCAGCATGGCTATTAAAAGAAGAAGCTGCTTATTGGTGGGAGGTCACCAATGCTACTAGACCTATAGAGACTTGGGCCGACTTTAGGACGAGGTTTGGGCTTAAGTTTCTATCATCAGCTGAGGCAAATCTGCAATTAGAGAAGTTTATATCTTTGAAGCAAGGGGACATGACAGTGAGGGAGTATGTGAATGAGTTTAACAAGCTCGCCCGATTCGGTTTGGACATGGTTAATACTCCCCAGAAGAAGGCTTTACGCTTTGCATGAGGGTTGAATGAGCCATTACAAGGTTTAGCCCTATCTCATATACCCATGGGGGCCACTTTTGAAGGCCTAGTGGACATGGCATTGCTTCAAGGAGACGATATGTGAAAACCCGTAACTTCCCCGTAAAGGAAAGCGCCGGATAGTTCGAGAACAAGCCACAACAGAATACATACAAAAGAACGTTTCACTGTATATTACAACAACGCATCAGATTACAAGAATAAACAGAGTATTAATGAATAAATATTACACAGAAATATCAGAGATTTAAATTACATTTAAAAACATCGCAGCGGAAAATAATACAATACACAACTAGAAGAGATATACGGATACAAAGCTTTCCGGATATCGTTCCAGCTGTAAACCAGGATCCTGTGAATATAAATCTGCAAAACCAAAACTACTAGCTGCCCGCGTCAAAATAAGGGCACCCAGAGTTTAGGTTAAAACAATAAACTCCAGGTCAGTCATGTGACTGGTGTGAGAACTAAAACAGTTATTATTCTTTATTTTAAAGTTAGGTAAATCAAGGGACCACGCCGTATAACACGGAACGGGTTTCCTCCCAAGAACACCAGTGCATATAAGTAAACAACGCAATGCTTTTCTAAAAATGAAGCTTTTATAAGACCCAGGTCCCATCACACAATGCAACGCAGCCGAGGATAGGGTTTTCCCTTATAATAGCCAAACATGCTTAGTACGTTTAAAACAAATCATTTGATACTACTATAAGTGCATAGTGTATAAAACAACTTCAAATCATAAGTATCAATCATAGGCGGCATGAATGCCCCATAGCACTATGTCGCCATATATAAGTTTACAATCAAAACCGCAAGACGTCGTATTGGAAGTTGGGTTATCATTTATGGTATGAACCGAGGCTAGGGGCAAGATCCTCTACCGATTTGTGACTCTCTAGCCCGAGCCACAGGGTCAGAGCGCATCGACCCTTTAGATCGTCAGGGCCGGTCCACCGATGTGGATTATTATGCCTGAACACTACGTTTCCCCGCCCTTTGGGGCGTAAGCCTGGCCCGTCAGCCGACCAGAAGCATCGGCCGAAACCGATATCACGAGGCGCCTCGCTTTTCAGCAAGTAATAATAAGCAACATCCACATGAGTCAAACTCGTCAGCCAGTTCAAGCACTGACGCCACTCCTAACTAGAAAGAAACGCATGCCCTCCCTGAGGTCCGTCTCCCGTTTTTGGTTCATACCGGGTGTGAAACTCGCGAAGTGAACGTTACACAAAGCTACGCCACAAAGGCCGTGCTTCGATCATCAACCACAAGACTTTGCTTTTCAACAGAAGCCTTGATCATTTGCATCTTAGCATGCCACACAGGCAATTCACTCCATGCGATTGATATCCATCAATATATAACCCCTGAGCTCGTACGTCTCAGAGAAGGGCGTTAAGCAAGAGAATAAATTCTCCGCCGCCAAACAGATATATATTTAATAGAGATCAATCACACGGACTAAAATCCAATGTCAGACACACAGTCCATTTACAAGTCCGTTCTGGGTCTGAACGAAACCGGAGGCACCTAGTACCCCGCATATCCATCGATCTCCAAGTACGTCTGGACGATCACTAATTGTTTCCATCTTCTTGGGTGTACAGCCCAATCAAGATCATCAGTAATCACCCAAACGACGTGAAGACCTCCGGTCTTCGACCATCGTCTTCATCTTCGACTTATCGTCGTATCAGTTATTCAGAATGGGATAAACCCGGTCTTTCCGAATAACTCGCGTATATTTTAAATAAGTGTTACACAAACACAACATATGCCTCATTCCAATTCATCAGTCACTAACCGTGAATTAATCAAGAGAATAATTCCCCAAATATTAACCCCGAAGGCCGAAACCAACATCAGATCAATATCCAGAAAACCATTCTGCTTAGCTAACCGACAGTTAGTTTCTGATTTCACATTCATAGGGAAAGGTTCCCATTAATTTTATCAAAGTTAAATTCTTTAAAATTTATTCTTTAATCTATTTTTGAATATCAATTCAAACTAGTCGGGATTAGCGAACCTTACCGAAGTAATCATTTATTTTAATTTCCCAATCCCAACCTATTCATCCCATGAAGTAAAACTGGTTATACTTCATATCTAACACCACGGTGTTATCGGTAAACTCAATTACCATTTCACGTTCAAATCTAATTAAAGATTTAACTATCGCCTGGAGCAAAACTGGTGGTACTCCATCTTCGATTATTTCAATCTAATTAAAGATTCATTAAAACTCCACTTAGTTTTAATCTTTAACTGGGTTAAAGAATCAGTGTCATTTAAAACACAGTTCACGATAAACCCAAAATCACATTCATTAATTATCGGGTTAAAGAACGAATGTTATTTAAAACACTGTCCACGATAAACCCAAAAATCAATATCAATTCAATTCCAATTAAATATTGTTTAATTGGTTCACTTCATTAAATCTAAATAAAAAGATTTAATCTTTTCTCAACTGGGTTCAAGAACAGTGTTAGTGAAGACACCATTCATGACAAATCCAAATCACATTCTATATTCAATACAAGGCTCTGAATAGAAAATATATCGGCTTATATTCAATATCAAATTCTACGACTAACAAATGTCGTATTGGAAATAACGATATAAATATATATCTTTCAAATTTCCATAACAACACCTGTATAATCACGAATTCCAACATCGAAATATTCCGAAGACAATTTCGATTCAAATCCACTCCAATGCAATCATTGGAAATTCTGGTTATTTTTAAAACCCTTTTCAAATTTAATTTATTTATTTAAAAATAAATAGAATTATAATTCTAGTTCAAAACTAGTTCATTTCGATAAAAATCTATTTTTATCTTTTCAAATATGGAGTTTTTCATCCCAATACTTTCTAAATCATTTCTTATGATTTTACACAAATTATTACTATTTTTAATAAATTTATCAAGGCCCATACAGTCGATTTCCACCAATGGCCATCGAACTGCACGTATAGCGACCTTTTTCAAATTTGATTTGGACATAATTCCAAATCCAACCGTTAGATTTCTAATTTCTAATATTCGTTAGAAAGCTCTTTTCGATACGAACCCAACGGTTCCGGTTTTAGGAGAATCCGACGGTCGGATCTCCCGTAATGTCCGTTTGAAATAAATGGTCGAAATTCGCGAACTACCGCGGCGCGGCGCGTTCTATTCAGGCCATTATATTATATATATATATAATATATAATATATATTTCGTCGATTTCTATTTAAAATGAATTATATGCATAGTTTTAAATTCGTTTCAAAAGCAATTTCAACTTCCTTTTCAATTCAAATCAAAATTGAATTCTTCTTTATAAATTCCTTTTAAAATTCATTTCTATTCAATTCAAATTTCAATTCAATTTGAATTCATTTCAATTCGCTTTCAATTCAATTTGAATTCGTTTTTCAATTCATTTCATTTCGAAATCGTTTTCAATTTAATTCATTTCGAAATTGTTTTCAATTCAATTCATTTCGAAATCGTTTTCAATTCAATTCATTTCGAAATCGTTTTCAATTCAATTCATTTCGAAATCGTTTTCAATTCAATTCATTTCGAAATCGTTTTCAATTCAATTCATTTCGAAATCGTTTTCAATTCAATTCATTTCGAAATCGTTTTCAATTCAATTCATTTCGAAATCGTTTTCAGTTCAATTCATTTCGAAATCGTTTTCAGTTCAATTCATTTCGAAATCGTTTTCAGTTCAATTCATTTCGAAATCGTTTTCAGTTCAATTCATTTCGAAATCGTTTTCAATTCAATTCATTTCGAAATCGTTTTCAATTCAATTCATTTCGAAATCGTTTTCAATTCAATTCATTTCGAAATCGTTTTCAATTCAATTCATTTCGAAATCGTTTTCAATTCAATTCATTTCGAAATCGTTTTCAATTCAATTCATTTCGAAATCGTTTTCAATTCAATTCATTTCGAAATCGTTTTCAATTCAATTCATTTCGAAATGAATAAAATCGATATAAATATCGTTTACGTCAAAATGGCGTCAATCTAATAAACACGGCTTCATATATTCCTTTATTCTATTCAACAAATGAATATTTATTTTTGTCAGCACACGACTAATCTCAACGAATGAGTACTGTCCACATGTGACTATATTTGTTAAATTATTTCGTTCAACACATGACCAATCTCAATGGATGAGTATTGTCAACACATGAACTTTTATTTTATATCGATAAAGATGTAAATTTTATTACTAAAATATTTCGTTCAACACATGACCAATCTCAATGGATGAGTACTGTCAACACATGAACTTTTATTTTATATCGATAAAGATGTAAATTTTATTACTAAAATATTTCGTTCAACACATGACCAATCTCAATGGATGAGTACTGTCAACACATGAACTTTTATTTTATAATATTCTTTATTTTTCAAATTGGAATGAGGCCCAATCAATTACCATATAAAGTTAATTATATGGATTTTCATACATTACACACATATAATAGCATTGAAAAATAATCAACCATCAACCAAAGTGCACTACACTGTATAAGCATCAAATATAGATATCTAACGCTTATAACAGCCTGTCAATCAATCGATCGACATATTTAATCAATCAGGATGAGTGAACTTCAAATTTCATCCCAACACCCGTGTGGGGTTTCAAACAATCAAACGCATATTTTATCTGTGCAGTTGGGCGATGTGTAAAATTTATCGACCCAATCAATGTCCTTCAAATAGGTGTACATAAACAAACCGTCTGGTTTGTAAATGAATATTTATTTATTCATATTCACGTTAAAAATTATATTTTTAACGACAAAACATTCTATTCCAACATATGAATTTCTATTCATTTCATTCTTTAAATAAAATGATATTTTTATTTTTCTAACTTATTTTAGAAAATTTCGGCGGCATAACGGCACGATACTAGAAACGGGACGAGGCCTAGCCTTATCCCCGGTCTAGTGAAGGCCCACGCCATTCACACATCAATCAAATCAATTCATTTCACCACACAATTCAATTTCAAATCTAATCATCAAACTAATTTATGCAATCAAACAAACAAGTCCATGGTCTGCGGACGATTGTGTCGGGTGCTACTAAGCACCGTCTGCATCCTAGTATATATATATATATATAATTAGAAAAAGAATTTTGAGTGAGAAGTTCTCACCGATAGCTATCCTAGCTCCACGGCACTTCATTGATAGAAATCTTCGTCGTTCTCGCCTTTTTGTCATCTTCGTTGCCCGCGGCCACTACATATGTAAAAATCATATTTTTGCTTCGATGTTCAATATATAAAAATCATATTTTTACTTCACTGTTCAATAGATAAAAATCACATTTTTACTTCGATGTTCAATAGATAAAAATCACATTTTTACTTCGAAGTTCAATATATAAAAATCATATTTTTCCTTCCGCTACTATATAAAAAGATTTCGCCTTTTCAAAAATATAGATTTCATCATTATAAAAATCATCACTTTATTTCAACGTATATAAAATAAAAATCAGATTTTTATTTTGCTACATATACAAAGATGATATTTTTAATATTCCTATCATGTAAAAATTATATTTTTAATACTTTAAAAATATAAAAATCATATTTTTACTATGCTACATTATAAAGATTATATCTTTACACTTTCTACGATATGAAAATCGTATCTTTAATCTTTCTACATTATGAAAATTATAATTTTATTCACTAATTTATAAAATTTAAAACCTGATTTTTAAAACCACGTATTAAATTAAATTAAATAAAAACAGTAAAATAAACTTACTGTGGTTCGACTGAGGGAGGGGGGTTTCACTGCGGGGAGGACTGTCGGGGGAGGGGCTCTGTGGCCTGAGGTGGCGCCGCCTTGGTCGGAGCAGCACTTGGGTGGTCTTCAAATCGAAGGGAGAGAGGAAGGGGGGGGGGTCTTCGGGGTTCGATCCAAAAGGGCGGGTGTGCGGAACGGGGTTTGGGTTCTGGCGGCTTTCGAACAGGGGAGGAGAGGGTCAGGCGAGGGCGGCGATCTTGGGGAGGGCGGCGGTCGGCTAACGCGGTGGTGCGACAGTGGGGGGGCGATCGCTTAGGGCTACAGCGCGCGTTTTTTTTTCTCAGAAGCGAATGAACGGGGAAAAGGGGGGGGCCAGAGTAAAAAGGGGGAAAGAGATATTTTTTTTTAATTAATTTTTTTTATTTACTTTATTTTGCAAAAAGTTGACTTTCACATACGACCACGAAACGAGACCCACCGCGTGTCGTCCATAGCGTTTTACCCCCATTCCGAACACAATGGGATATGTATCGTAGGCTGATTCGACTGTTTGAATCAGTTTCCGTTAAATTTGCATTTAAATTATTATATTGAATTTTAAACGTACATTTCAAATTACCAGGGTCACATACTAACTAGAAAAATTCCAAAAAAATATTTTCTAGCTTCGTATTGATGATACGGTCCTAACAAAACTAGTTTCGTCGAATTCCGAGACCGTTGGAAAAATGGCCATTTTCCAGTCGATTAAAATCAACTGAAACTGGTCAAACACGTTTTCCTTTGCCACACTCACATATTGATTCAGAAAATTATGAAATTTGAAACCTAGCAATAATTTGACACTGCGGATCCAACAAAACTGGTTTCGTCGAAATCCGAGGTCATTTGCAAAATGTCCATTTTTAAGGGCCTGAATTCCATAGCGACTATTCAAAATTTTCAACTGGACATATCTTTTGATCCCCGCTATGAAATTTTGATTATTCGGATTCGTTGGAAAGATATTCTCAATTAGATCCTATTGTTTTTGGTTTCACTAAAATCCGGATTGTTTTGCACCCGGTACATCCAATTGAAGTTTGAAATCAAATTATCGAACTACCGCGCCATTTTCAATTCTATTTATAATTATATATAAATATTTATATTCTAACGACGACGCGTATAAATATATACGTTCAAATTATATTCAAAATAAATTTCTCGTCGATATTATTTAAAATAATTCATTTTAAATAATCAAAATTCGCTAAAATTGCCAAAATAAAAATTTTAAACTGGCCCAGATTTTCGGGTTGTTACACGATAAGAATGGCAAGAAAGAAGTCAAGCCTAATGAGACTCAAGCCAAGAAGACAGACTCCAAGTGGGGAGGAAATCAGAGCAATCAGAACAATAAAAACAACAAGAACAACAAGGGCAACAAGGCCAAGGCAAATGATCCAAGAAAATGCCACTACTGTGGGAATGTTGGGCACATAGCTAAAGACTGTAAGAAGAAGAAGAGAAAGCTGGGCGAATGCTTTCATTGTGGAGAGACTGGACACTTTAACAAGGATTGCCCCAAGAAGCAAGGATAGAATCAGCGTGCAGGACCTTCTAGAGGGCAAGTGCATGCTCTCAATGCTGCTCCAGTTCAGGACCGAGGTAGTATTTCTGTAGAAAGTCTTGTTTATATTTCTGATTTTCCTGTTCGCATCTTATTTGATTCTGGCGCATCGCATAGTTTTATTTCTTCTGACATTGTTGAAAGTTTGCACCTAAGTACTAGTCTAGTTGAGGATCCCGTTTGTGTTTCAAATCCGATTGGGGGTTCCGCCCATCTATCTATGATTTGTGTGGATTTGAAGATTTTTATCTTGACCGTAGAATTCACGTGTAATGCTTATGTTCTCGGATTCACGGGATACGGGTTGATCTTGGGCATGGATTGGTTGTCCAGTTATGGAGCCATTCTCGATTGTGAGCCTATGGTGGTGAGGCTCATGACTCGCCTCGGTAATACCCTAGAAATCTCCTGTAACCCTAGAGGTCCCGTCATGTTATGTTATCTTGAATCTCTCGACTCGTCCATCGATGATCTGCAATCTGTAAGGGTGGTCCGAGACTATCCTAATGTCTTTGAAGAAGTTAAGGGGTTACCCCCTAAACGAGAGATAAATTTCCGCATTTATCTAGTCGATAATGCCAAGCCAGTATCATTGCCCGTTAGGCACATGGCCCCACGTGAAAGAAGGGAGCTCAGTAAGCAAATCAAGGAGCTGCTTGAGAAATTTTTTATTAGGCGAAGCATTTCTGAACGGGGTGCTCCGGTGGTATTCGCTACTAAGGCGGATGGTTCGCTTCGTCTATGTGTTGATTATCGAGAGTTGAACAAGCTGACAAAGAAGAATAGGCACCCGTTACCAAGGATCGATGATCTCTTTAACCAGCTTGTAGGTGCTTCTGTTTTCTCTCAGCTCGATCTAGCCACCGGATTCCATCAGCTTAGAGTAGCTGAGGATAGCATTGATAAAACGGCGTTTAGGACTCCAGATGGATTCTTTGAATGGCTTGTCATGCCATTCGGATTGACTAATGCACCCGCCTACTTCGTAGACTTGATGAGTAGGGTGTTCAGGGAGTTCCTTAACAAGTTTGTTGTTGTCTTCGTGGATGATATTCTGATCTTCTCAAAGGATGAGGAAGAGCATGCTAGGCATCTCAAGGAAGTGATGGATACGCTTAGAGCGCATCAGTTGAAAGCCAAGTTCTCCAAATGTCATTTCTGGAGAAGGGAAGTTTGTTTTCTTGGGCATATAGTTTCTAATCAAGGCATAGCGGTGGATCCCGCGAAAGTGGTTGTGGTTCAAGACTGGAAGACGCCTAGGAATGCAACCGAAGTAAGAAGCTTTCTCGGTCTGGCAGGCTACTATAGGAAGTTCATCAGGGACTTCGCTAAGATTTCGGCTCCTCTTACTAAGTTGACGAAGAAGAACTTAGTCTTTGCATGGGACTTGGAGTGTGAGCTTGCTTTTCAAAAGCTCAAAAGAGCCCTTACCTCAGCTCCATTTTTGGCATTACCCGATAGTGGTAAGATGTTTACCGTGTACACAGATGCATGTGGCACGGGGTTAGGTGCCGTTCTGATGCAAGAGGGAAGAGTGATATGTTATGGGGGTAGGCAACTTAAAGTTCATGAGAAGAACTATCCCACTAATGATTTGGAGTTGGCGGCGATCGTCTTTGCACTCAAATCCTGGCACCACTATCTTCTAGGCGAAAGGTTTGAGTTGTATACTGATCACAAGTCACTCAAGTACCTCTTCTCGCAAAAAGACCTGAATCTAAGGCAGCAAAGGTGGATGGAATTCTTGGCATCTTATGACTTCGAGATATCTTATACCCCTGACAAGGGTAATGTTGTGGCAGATGCACTAAGCAGAAGGAGGTTGACTTTGAGCCCCTTGTTCATTGAGATGAAGAACTTAGAATTCTTGGCAACCTTTGATTTCACGGCGGCTGTTGAATCGATAACGGGTTCATTAGCATCCCTTGAGCTTAGACCCACACTTCTTGATCAAGTTGGGGCTTCGCAGAAGTAAGATCCACAGATAGTCGAGGTCATGGACAAGTTGATTCGTGGTGAGACGTCTAGTCACCTTGCTAGATATACTATTGATGATAAAGGATGGCTAAGGCGTGATGGAAGGCTATGCGTTCCACAAGTAGGAGACTTGGTGCATAAAGTTCTTGAAGAAGCACATCACTCGAAGATGACTATACATCCGGGAGGAGATAAGATGTATAGAGATATGAAGCGCATTTTCTTTTGGGCCGGAATGAAGAAAGACGTGGCAGAATATGTTTCAAAGTGCACGGTGTGCCAACAAGTGAAAGCCGAGTCAAAGAAACCAGGTGGGCTATTACATCCATTGGAGGTCCCGCAATGGAAGTGGGAGAGTATTTCTATGGATTTTATGGATGGATTGCCTAGGTCAAGAAAAGGGAACACGAGCATATGGGTCATAGTTGACAGACTTACAAAGAGTGCTCACTTCATTCCAGTAAAAAGCAAGAGGACCGCATCGTGGCTAGCATCTATTTATCTTCGAGAGATAGTACGGTTACATGGAGTTCCTTCTAGCATAGTTAGCGACCGTGACCCGATTTTCACTAGCCAGTTCTGGAACAGTTTGCAAGAAGCGATGGGTACGCGATTGAATCTGAGTACAGCCTATCACCCCCAGACGGATGGCCAAACCGAAAGGGTGAATAGAGTGCTAGAAGATCTTTTGAGGCTCTTTGTTCTTGACTTTGGTGGTACTTGGGAAGACCACCTTCCTCTTGTAGAGTTTGCTTATAATAATAGCTATCAAGCCAGCATAGGGATGGCACCATTTGAAGCTTTGTATGGGAGGCTGTGTAGGTCACCATCTTGTTGGTGGGAAACAACGGATAGGCTTATACTTGGGCCCGATATGATACGGGACACATCCGAGAAAATTGAATTGGTGAGAAGACGGATGAACAAGACAGACAGAAATCCTATGCTGACAAGCGAAGGGCAGATTTGGAATTCGAAGTGGGAGACATGGTTTTCGTGAAGGTTTCTCCTTTGCGTAATGTGGTACGTTTTGGATCAGTAGGGAAGCTGGCACCAAGGTTCGTAGGACCCTTCCCTATCATAGAGAGAATTGGAAAGATGGCCTATAAGGTGGAATTGCCCGAGAAGCTAGCCGGAGTGCATAATGTCTTTCATGTCTCGCATCTCCGAAAGTGCCTGCATGAGTCCGCTGAGGTGGTTGAACCAAGCATTCTTGAAGACGTGGAGGTAGAGAAAGAGGCAACCTTGAGGAGAGCTCCGATTCGTATCTTGGGAACATAGATCAAGAAACTAAGGAATCGGGAAGTCAAATTGGTGAAAGTTCAGTGGAGTGAAGCTGATGAGGATGCAACTTGGGAAACCGAGGAGAAGATGCGTGGGCTTTATCCATTTCTTTTTGAGGGTACATTCTCAATTTCCTCTCCTAAGTAGCATATCTTTCTTTTTGCTATCCGTGTTTATCTTATTATCTCGTTAACCTTGTCATGAGAACCTTAGGTAGAAACCCTTTGGATGAAACATGTATTTGAAACATGTTATGCTTGATGGTTGCAAGTGGTTGCAAGTGTTTGCACGTGGATACTCGTGGATGCATGATACACATTAGGCACTAAGATCGGCTCACACACTTTCATGTTGCATATGCATGAGTGCTTATACTTATTCATGGATGAAACTTGTTATGCTATCACGTGGATGTTGCATATGGATGAATGTTATGTGCACTCATGTAGAGATTATAAATTATGTTAGGAATTTGCATACATATGGACTCATTTCACTAACATGTTTTGCATTAAGGGGGTTTACTGAATCAGTAACCTCCTGATTTTCGCATTAGATAAGTACATATACACACACCTTTGCATATGATCATACAGCATTTAGAATCCTTTAAGGACAATGACTGCACGTGGATGATGTTTTGAGTAGATGGATGATGGATGGTAGGATACGTTCTTCCTAACTTGGAGATTTCGGGGACGAAATCCTTTAAGGAGGGGAGAATGTAACAACCCGTATTTTTGAATAACATGTTATAACATAAATCAAGGCAGAATTAAACTGTAAAATATGAATCAAGGGAAACGTGCTGTGCCATTGCGTTCGTCTCGGAAAAATACGCAAAATAGAGTCCGAGTTTTCGAAAATCGGAGTACGTATGACCAAGTTATGGCCCGTCAAAGTTTTCAGAAAATTACAAGTTCAAAAACAGTTCAAATTTGAATTTAGAATTCAAATTCAGCCAAAACAGACTGGGCGGGAAAACTCCCGCCCAGACAGGTCGACAGGGGGGTCGACACTAGGGTCGACCTCCCCCCCAACCAGGTCGACACTAGAGTCGACCCGGGGGTCGACCTCCCTGGTCGGCCAGGTCGGCCTGGTGCACCTATTTTGGCTGTTTGGACCTGTTTTGTTGGCTAGTGACGGGATTTGATGGCTCGGATTGAATCTAGGGTTAATCCTATGGCTAATACTATCCTAATCTTCTATAAAAAGACCCCTAAGCCTAGCCTAAATCACCATTATTCAACTCTACAACTAAACTATGCCAAATTTGTTCCTCTCATGGCCTCCACTCTCATGCTAAAATTTCTAAGTTTATTTATATGAGAGATTTTGAGTTCATACAAGTGTATTCAAGCTTGTATGAGTGTTTTTAGTTTGCATTCAAGTCAAGTTGCAACATTTCTATTTCAAAGCAAGGGTTTTTATTGATTTGGCTCAAGGGTTTTTCATTTGGAGCTTGCATATTTGGGTGATTGCATAAGGGCTTCGTCTCAATCTTTATAATAAATATTTATTTGTGTCTTCATAGCATTGTAAGCCCTTTTCTACTTTCTTTTTCAACCATAAAGTTAAATGAATGATGCAAGTTTGGGTTGATCATTATGATATGCAAGTTTGGTTGATTCATTATGTTATGCAAGTTGGTTCAATCATTATGTATGACACATGTTGCTATGTTATGCAAGTTTGGGTTGATCATTATACACATGTTATCATGTTATGCAAGTTAAACTTGAGTTTGTGAGCTTAAAGCTTCATGCTTTATATTAAAGGTTGCATTTTGGCAACATGGAAGTTATCATATCCCTTATGATAACTTGCATGTGAGGCTAAATGCGAACTTCTAGCAACTTCTACATGTCATTTATCACCATGTATCACTTATATGCTAAGTTTGGTTTTATGCATACTTTTGAAGCCTAATAATGCAATATGCAAGTATATGAACATATGTACATTTCATATGCCACCATGTTAACTTGTGGCTTCAACACCTTTATGTCATGATTATGCCAAGTTCCCTATTTTATCCTTTATGCGTTGTTGCGATTATGTAAACGATGGGATTACGTTGGGGTTGGGTAACATTATGACATGAACATAGTTTTTATAACATGACGTGATATGTTAGCTTGAAATTATGTTTTGGAAACATAATGGACATGACACTTAGAAAATATGAGTGTGGCCAACTCGAGGTTGGGTTGAGTTTGTAGCATAAATCTACCCGGACCCGCCCGGCTTAACTAGTGGCTACAAACAATAGGACCCAATGTGAGAAGTTGGTCATGTGGTGCTCGAACCCGAGGTTAGACCAAGTTGTGGTGTAAAGCTACCCGGACCCGCCCGGCTTAACTAGTAACCACAACAAGGTCTAATGTGAGAGGTTAAAGCACATTAAGTTAATTAATGCCCCCTGATTAGGGTTAAGTCATGGTCCACTTAATACTTAACCAATTTGGGCTTGATGGGTTAATCGGGGTTAAGTCATGAACCTTGGGTACACTTAACCAATTTAATCCACGTTTGGATCGGGTTAACCACATTTAACCCGTTAAGAAACCCTAGTGGCGTGGTCCTTTTCAGCAGTAACCCTCTTGATGGTATCATAAGACCCTAGGGACTAGGCTAGGGTGGGGCACGATTACTGGGCTGACATGTAAGCGACCAAAACGACGGCTGAGTAGGTACGCCGGTGTAGGTCCAGGCGGACTATGGTCGTGCACATAGTCCGGAGTTGGAAAATCAGGCACGGGTACCAGTAGATCTAGACTGTGCATACTTGATTTGTGTCTGAGGTCGACACCCTAGGACTTGATACACCCTAGGGTGGACCTAGCGCAGTTTAACTACATTGCATGTTTGGGCTGTATGACACCGACACTTGATGAGTTAGGCTTATAGGGAGCCGATCAACTAGACCGTGTAGTTGGACCTTGATTTAGGTCACCTCATGATATTGGGCCAAGCTTGGGCCGAGGGATCAATTCTTGTTTTTACTTGACATGTTAGAATGCTAGTACACCCGTGGTGCAAAACTTAACCTTGATTATGCGATGACACCTTTATCTATCTTGTTAGTTAATCATCATGCCAGTATGTTGTTATCCTTATGTTCATCTCAGCTTCTCATGCCAGTTAACTTTACTAGTTCATGGACTGATAGTAGTTAGGGCTTACCAGTCTTTTTGACTGACCTGTTTTCTTTCGCCTCTTTTCTTCCGTTTCCCCCCCCCCCTCAGGTTCTCAGGGTGGGAACATTGGAGCTTAGCTTGGATCTTTATAGCTTGCTTACGGGATTTGCTCATGTACGGTTCTGGACATTGAGCTTGCTATGGTTTATCACTTCACTTTAGGGATAGTACTTTATGTATTTCAGTTTTTCAGTTATGCTTTTCTCTAGACTTTGTTTGTTGGAAAATAATGATCAAGTACTTTGTTGTAACATGACTATGGTTTTGAAATGCTAGTTTTATCCGCTGCTTTACTACTCTGTTTTACTTATATGTTTTGTCTTGTGATATCTGCATGCATGTTTACCTTGTTTAACGCCCCTCCAATGCTAATGTCCTTGCAAGAGTGGCATTGGCGGAGGTGGGGTGTTACACCATTTGGCCAATCCTCTCGGTTATGGGAAATGGTACCACAAACCTAGGTGCCAACTTCCCTACCGATCTGTAGTGAACCACATTCCTCAGAGGTGACATTTTGATAAAAACTAAGTCTCCCACTTCAAATTCGATGTCAGTCCTTCTCTTGTCTGCATAGGAGTTCTGCCTATGTTGAGCCGTCTTCATCCGCCGTCGAATAAGGTCAATCTTTTCGGACGTTTCCCTAACCATATCTGGTCCAAGTAATAATCTTTCTGTAGACTCCCACCAATAAGTTGGTGATCTACAGGGTCGTCCGTACAATGCTTCGAAGGGTGCCATGCCGATGCTAGCTTGATAATTGTTATTATAGGCAAACTCTACTAAAGGAAGATGCTCTTCCCAAGTCCCTCCGAAGTCTAGGATACCCAGCCTCAAAAGATCTTCAAGAATAATGTTCACCCTCTCTGTCTGTCCATCGATCTGAGGATGATAAGCATGCTTAAACATAACTGTGTACCTAATGCTTCTTGCAAGCTCCTCCAAAATTCACTAATAAAGATGGGGTCACGATCGCTCACAATGTTGGAAGGTACTCCATGAAGACGAACTATCTCGCAAACATAAATTGTTGCCAACCACGATGCCGTCCTCTTACTCTTAACTGGAACAAAGTAAGCGCTCCTAGTGATCCTATCCACCATAACCCAGATAGCGGTGTTGCCTTTATTTGATTAAAGCAAACCATCTATGAAATCCATAAAGACACTCTCCTATTTCCATTGCGGTTGCTCCAACGGATGAAGTAATCAACCGGGCTTCTTTTGCTCATTTTTGACTTGCTGGCAAACTAAGCATTGAGAAACAAATTTGGCCACATCTTTCTTCATCCCAACCCAAAAGAAAACCCTCTTCATGTCTCTGTACATCTTATCACCGCTTGGATGAATGGTCATCTTGGAATGGTGGGCTTCTTCTAGGACTGCCTTTATCAAGCTTCCAGTTTGAGGAACACAAAGCCTTACATCCCATCACAACCACCCCTTTTCATCTATGGCATATCTACTGAGGTGACTAGAAGTCTCTCCTCTTTTGAGCTTATCCATGATGTCTAGAATCTGTGGGTCACCTTGTTGCGAAGCTCCTATCTGGTCCATAAGAGTCGGTTGTATCTCCAAGGATGCAAACAAATCAGGCAAAATCTCAATGGAGGATCTAAAATCAAAAGCCAATATGAACTCCAAGTTCTTTCTTTCTAAAAACAGAGGACCCAGGGCTACCCTCTGCCTACTTAGTGCATCTGCCACCACATCACCCTTGCCGGGGTATAAGAAATCTCAAAATCATAAGAAGTTAGAAACTCCACCACCGTTGTTGCCTTAAATTGAGATCCTTCTGCGAGAACAGATACTTGAGAGATTTATGATCGGTGTATTACTCGAACTTCTCTCCAAGTAAATAATGACGCCACGTTTTCAACGCAAACACTATGGCAGCTAGCTCTAGATCATGGGTGGGGTAGTTCTTTTCATGAACTCTCAACTGTCTACCCCCCATAACACACTACTTTCCCTTCTTGCATTAGAACCGCACCGAGCCCTATACCACACGCATCAGTGTAAATATTAAACACCTTATTCCCGTCAGGTAAGGTCAAGACTGGGGCTGTTGTCAGAGCCCTCTTCAGTCGTTGGAAAGCAACGTCACAGTCTATATCCCACGAAAATGCCAAGTTCTTCTTTGTCAGCCCGGTGAGTGGGGCTGATATCTTTGCGAAGTCCTTAATGAACTTCCTACAGTATCCTGCTAACCCAAGAAAGCTTCTCACCTCGGTTGCATTTTTAGGAATCTGCCAATCTTGCACTGCAACCACCTTCGTGGGAACTACAGCTATCCCTTCTTTGGAGACCACATGCCCTAAGAATCTCACCTCTTTCCTCCAAAAATGGCATTTGGCACTACAACAAAATGAGGTTGTGATAGCAACGTGGAATAGCGTTTCATTAAAATCCCTATTGTTGATCATTATTTCATAAAACCCGTAAACTTAAAAATGCTCTAACATGTGAACTGCGAAGATTAGAACGCTATGTCATCAGGAAGCGGCAAGGAAAATAATACTTCGTTCCGCATGTATGTGAACTTTTCTCCCCCCGCTCGTCCCACTCTTATCAAAACCCGTGCCCTCTCAACACTCTCACTGAAGCCCTAAAATTATTCCTAATGTCCTCTTGTTTTAATTTATGCAATCACAAGGGAATCCAGTGCAAACTAAATAACTAATCCCATTGCCAACTCCTTCGCATCGTCAGCTTCTTCGTCAATTGCATGGCAGCTTCTTCCGTTGCCAGCTTTTCGTCAATCGGGCATCATCAGCGTTATCCTAAATCGCAGGAAAAGGGAGAATTTGTACTTCACAAATTCGATGCTAGGTAAAGTTACTGATTTTTCAGTTTCTTCGTCATGGCGTCTTGTGGTTTTTGTGTGACCCCTAACCCTAATTTTTTTCTGGTCTAATTTTGTAATTATTATCGATATTCTCGTCATTGATTTGGGATAATTGAAAACATATAGGATTTGGGATAGAATAATGAAGTAAAAATGCTATATACTCTTCCTGGAAACTGAAGAACAAATTCAATTAGATAATCAATTTAGGGACAATAGAAATATGGTATAGTCAGAAAGGACAAACATAATTTGTTGTTTCATTTTCATCAGTCATATAATATATTTGCTATCCAATCCTGAAATTATTTTAATGCTTCCTTCTCAACATTTTTCATGTTCCATCTGTTGCAAATATTAGTCCAAATTTTTTACTCACCTAACATCTTTTGATGGTTCTCTTTTGTCTGACATTTTGTTTTACCTGATTTATACACTAATGGACTTTAGTCTTTGTGGTAGAGATTGTTACCTTCATGATCACCTTGCTAAATTTGCATCGAAGACACAAGTTACCATATAAATCCTATGATATGCAGATCATTAATGAGAATGAAATATGGATTTATGCTATTGCAACAGAATACTAATGGTTAAAAATGATAGAAACTACGAACTAGAAGTGAAAAAAATAAACTTTTGAAAAGCAATAGCAACCATATAATAGGAGACCAAATAGTTTACACACCCGACAGCCAAAAACATAAACTATTCATTGCCGCTAAGACTCATACATTAATCAATGGACCTCTACCTCATACCTCCATTTCCATTACACTAACTTTAAGGTGCTCCTTTATGTATTTTATGGATTTACTATGCTCACCTGTACTTCAAATTCTTACCGCTAAATTCTCTGCTCATTCGTAACCAATAATTATTTTTTTTACTACATACAAATTACTATGTTTGGACTTTCATGCCCTCACTTTTGTATTTGATTTACTTTATTAACTTATGTACGGTTTTTACATGCAGATATTGGTGTCATCGTTCGATGGATATTTATGATCTTCATGCTAAGGTATACACTGTTTTCTCGGTGTCTAATCGTACTGTTTTCTATTAGATGCTTTCAATTTGTCCTTTTTACTTGATATCAATTCTCACTGTTACCTTATCATTTGTTTTGTTATTCACATCTTCCACATGTATACTGCACATTATATAAATTACTTCGTTTTTCGCTTTCTTTATTTATTGTTATGTTGTCCATCTATAGTATTGTTTGCATGCGTCCGGTTTTTTTCCCCACTTTCACTACTTATCCATGACTGTTCTTCAGTTCTAACTTAAACAATTGACTGGACTGACTTTTGGATATATATATTCAAGTAATAGCAGTTGTCCTATTTGTTCAAGTAATAACATGCAGTGATCCATGTAACTGCCAGTTATTGATATTGCATTTGAAGTTTATAGTTCCATGTCCAAGTCATGACTTTCGACTGAAATATGAATTGTTTCCAACTTCGTTTCATTAAATTCGAACGATGGGTACCGTTTCTACGAAATTGCCAGTTTATTAAAATAAGAAAAGGTTTTCTTACAAAGAACATCCTTGAAGTCATCTTGATATGAAAACTGTACTGCATAGTAATTGTTTTTGGTGTTGTGAATTGTAAAACTCTCTTTAGTTTTCCACATGTTTTGAATGTACTTTTTAAATATGAAATAAGAAATTTTAACATACTTGCACCAAGTACTCCATTAATATATACACCCATTCATTCTCAGTTTTTTTTTTTTTTTTTTTTTTGGACATGAAAACTGGATCTTTAAACAGTTGCACAAAACTTCAGATGTTTACAAGATTCTTGATTTGAGTTTAAGTCACTTTCCTCACCACGTATATCTCCTGCATATGCTTTATTCCTCTCGCTTTTGGTTGTTCAATGTCAGGCGGATCATAATCTTCCTCCCCACCAAGCTTTCCATTACTTAGTTTCATAGATTTAATAGGGGATTCTTGATTGCAAACCTGTGGAAATGAAGTTCAAAATGTCAAAATTTTGTAACTTGAAAATATTTCAAATCAATCAATAGTCTTTTTTCCTTTATATATGTTTGATTTTGTTTTGTCAAGTGGATGGAAATAATTTTCATCAATGGAATGAGAATTTGTGAATCACAAGATTAATAGTTGGTTACTTAGTAATATCATACATCTCTATTTAAAGACTTTGGAGTTTAGTAAACGTCATTGATGTTGCTACATACATGTGACTGCATATAATCGATTATCAGTCAATGATAAATAAATAAAAAAAGGTTATTTAAAGAAAATAGAGATTATGAAACCTCATTAATGTTCCAAAGTAAATGCATTAAATTGATTATTGATCAATCACAAATCAAGTGGACATCTATTTTTAAGCCATAAATCAATTTGTTATCCACCCAAATAAATGCAACTTTTGTCATGAACAATTGGCTATTTCAAGCCCCCCTTTCTATTTTTACATATGTGAACAATTATCCTGATTTGAAGCTATTGGTTGCTAATCCAGTTCCTATATTTTGGTTCATAACCTATATATTTAATAAGTCATAACTGTATAAGTGTGTGATGTGTACAATTTCTTAAAAGTAGAAAGCAATGTATAGGAGGGACCCATATAGAAGAAAATATGTTGTTTCTTGACCATAATTAAAGGGAGAAGTTTCATTTCTTATGTGTTTTAAAACGTAACAAAGAGAGGTTATTTTTTTCTTTTTGGAACTGACCAATGTGAACTTTAATGAGAGACTTATAATAATAAAAATTCAGTCTTTATGTTGGCAAATTAATATGATTATAGTTCTAGTGCATTATTAGCATTTTTGTTTTGTATAGTATTTGTTCATGTAAGCTGATGTAAGTGCCAGGCTTTAATAATTAACCAACGCATGAAATAAATTTTCATAATGATAGAAAACTGACTTGTGAAATATGTATCCTGTTTGGTCAGAAGGGGGTTTCATGCGTTGTATGTGATAATTAATGTATAATTAATGTAGTTCACTAGATCCAGTAGAACACGGAAGCAGGTAATAAAGTTGCACTCATAAGTAATTAACGCTGGTGCAGTGATTCTAAGTTTCAAAATCATGATACCCTAAATTCTATAATCCCATTTTGGTGCCGTAATCTCTCTCTCTCACAATCGATCCGAAACCTTAAACACAACCATCATTACAACTTCACAGAACCCTAGATCTATGCATCTCCAATTTGAACCACCACGAGAGGTACTGCAGCATTTATTATATATTTATCCATACTATTTTGGTTTATTAGGTTTTTGTTATTGTACTGCATGAATTGTTTGTCCTCCAAAACTATAGTTTCTGAAATATTCTCAAAATAACGATTTTTTTTAGCTGTGTTGAGATGTCGTATGTGGTTTAGTTGTTTTGAAAATGATTATTGATGATGGATGGACAAAGAGGGGGTCTGACCTTTTTCTTCTTACACTTTATTTTCTTATTCCCTTTCATTTTTCCTAAGCCTTACCATTCATCTCACCTTTGTTGGGTCATGTCAAAACCTTAGTTTCATGGGCGAGCATTTGTAATAACATATTTTTTTACTGATGGAAATGTATGTGCATATTTAATTGATGAAATGGAAAATATCAAAACTGCACTCATTGATTGAATGTAGGATGATTGTTAATATCCTGTAAAGCAACTTCTTCAAGATGGATGTTAAAGGGTGTTGTTATTGACACTCCAGCTATTGTTAAGGGGAGGTCATTTTTTAAAAACACTCCACTCTTTGAAAAATTGTTAAGGGGCTACACAAACATATTATTTCACACTACTCAATATTCCCAGATTACCCCTTCAAATTAGATTTTAATAAACTTATTCAACAAGGGAAACCAAATGAAAATAAGCAGTTCGTCACCACTGCACCGAATGCAGCATGTAACCGATTATGTATGTATTCGACAGTGATATATCGAAAATTAATAACCATTTCGATGTATTGCCTTCGTAATTATAAAATTCGACATATTTATGTTGACAAAAAAAATAGTTCGATTCTATTCCTCCGAAACGCTTATCCTTTAGGGTTTAAAAAAATCGATATATGCGAATTGAAAAAAAAAATACTACGGCCCTTGCAATATTTGTTAAGGTAAAATAACTTCATTTGTTAAGTGGCTAAATGGGTAATAAGGTAAATTACATTTATTTGTTAAGGGGCTATTGGTACTCCCCTTAATAATTTTTGGAAAAATAAAGAGTTTAAGGAGCAGTTAGCAAATGGTTTTTGTTCAAGGAACTTTATGTATTGAACCAGATAACAATTTCTTTTAGTTCAGTTGGTCTAAATAATTTACTGCTGACCATATTATTGAAAATTGCTCAACAAATAAAAGTAAGCTTACTTTGCTTGATGTGACATATTTTATACATTCATTGGTCTGCATGTAGCTTCCATAACGTCAAGATGATGATGCCTTTTTACAAAAATAATAGAATCAATCACTGTGCGATTTGGATGTGCAGATGCAACGTAAACAGTAACTGCATCAATTCAAATTTATAACATTCGTTTTGACTAAATCAAATAAGAGTAGACCTGATCGACGACGAATCTGTCGTTCTCACGCGGCACTCCAGAGATCGATGGGAACGTGCGTGTCTTGACCGCAGGGGTGCGTTAGAGTGTGGTGTCAGAACTCGACGGAGGCGGGAGGAGGAAGCGGAGGGTCAAGAATAGGATTTTGTCTCTTAAATTTATTGATGAGGCCAACAGTTCCGAGCAGGATGGGGATGATCTTCGGTCTTGTTACAGTAATCCTGCTTTCCACATTCAAGGCTGCATCGACGAGGCTTGGTTTGTCTCAAATGAAGCAATGGAATCAGATTGTGAGGATGATTATCATAGCATTCAAGAAGATGCATTTTCTTTAAATGGACATGAAGCTGCATCTGTATCTAGTAGATCGTCTATGAAAGATGCCCGTTACGAAGACTGTAATACCATCGACCTGAAGCCAAAAGTCGTAAAACATGTAGATAATATATCTAGGACTTCCATGGATGGTGTAAATGGAAGAAGGGTGGCATTCTGACAAATAATTGTCTGCCTTGTTTAGCTTCTACTGCTCCTTCAAACGATAAGAAAGGATCACAAACATCAAGCCCAACCCACTCAAAAAGAAAAGCCTCCTTAAAGCTTTATTTCAGATGGAAATCTGGTGAGGTGCAAGGACCAAGGAAGAAAATGATGGACTGCTGGTCTCAAATTAAACCTGGAACATTTAAAATTCGTGGAGAAACCTATTTGAGGGATAAAAAGAAAGTTAATGCGCCGAACTATGCAGCATATTATCCATTTGGTGTGGATGTCTTCTTGTGTCCGCGAAAAATTGATCATATAAGTCTGTTTTTTGCGTCTGCCTGATGCAGATTCTTCCAGCAAGTTTTCCTCTATGCCAGCTAACTGCTATCAGCGAAGCAGCAGCTCCTTCTCCTGCAACAGCTACTACTTCTGCAGGCGTTGATGTGATTTGCCTATCGGATGATGAATAAGAGGATGGTCATGCCAATTTGGAAGATGAAATAGGTGAGACACCCCTTATAGATTTGTTTGTTTAAAAACATATGCTGGTGAAGCATCTATTCTGGCAAATATTTATCCTTGCTTCGTAGCCTAAATTTTTATCCTTACATTAAAATGATGTGTTAGCTCATGGTATAACTAAAATTTACCCTCTTTGGTTCCTTGAGGGTTTGACGTATACCAACTTTAAATTTCCTGGGTTATTAGTTTTGGTTCTTTTGTTATTTGTATAGGATAGTTCTGTGTGTAATTCTATGCATTGAATTTGGTTTTTAGAGTCTGTGTAAATGACCATCAGCCAGATATTTGGATTTGTATTTCTGTTGTTTATCCTTCCAAATTGTCTTTTAATCAATCGCCGCTGAAGATGTCATTTTGAAAAGGAAAGGAATTAGTTCTTGATTTCATACGGTGTATTCGGAAACAAAAGTGCCCTACATCCTTTCTCACATTGTAAGCTATAAGTCGGATTTGAAGTGAGATCGAATGTTTTTATCTTTTGCCATTCTTCTGATCAGAAGTTGATATATATCTAATGGGTGCTGCACTGTTTGTGTGTGTGTGTGATAAAGGAAAAAAGACTAATGATTGATATTTCAGATACAAAGAAACATCACATTTTAGAGTAAAGTAATGCTTGCCAGGCAAAACTGAAAATGGAAGGCTGAAGTAGTAACTAGAAAAATAAGTTGCTTCCAAGCATATAATTCCATAAAGTAATTTAAGTATTCAAATTAAAATAAATATATATCCTAAAAAAGTATAATTATTTTAAGCTATTTTACCTTGCTTTAATATTAACTCAATTTGTACCGGTCGTTGTAGGATTCCATTCCTTCCACTTGACATTCTTTACTTGGGCATGGGTAAGTTTTCGCAATTTAAATATGAATTATTATTGTAATTTAAACAATAACTATAGTTTATTGCAGTATCAATTTGGGTTCCGCTCCTGTTTCCATAGAAGAATTGATGAAATCGCCCTGGCACTGGAATGACATAATTGTGCAATTCTTGTGTGCATATATGACACTGCCTCTGCATTAGTTACACAGGTAAAAGAGTTGTGTGGTCAGAATTAGCATTTACTTCGATAACTGGTAAACAACATAGCCTTAGTTCTTGTTAATGTCATTAAGATATTGTATAGATTACTTGTAGATGCACCCTATTCATCAGCATAGCCTTAATTTTTAGTAAAACTGTTGTTTACCTCTAGGACTATTAAAAATGTCCATATCAACATCCCCTTTTTCGTTACCTGCAGACGCATCCTTTATTCTTATCAATATAATCTTTTTAACATGAATAGATGATAGAATGCAATTATTTGTTGAATATCATGAAGTAGGTTACACATAATTTGTTTAAATTACTTACAAAAATGCGACATGCTTTAGTTATAGACCCGCTGCATGTTTTATTTATAAACCTGCTGCATGAATAAGTGTCACAATGTAAACTTACTGATAGATATGGTGCATGTTTTACTTTATTTTACATTAAATAGATTACACATAATTTGTACACGTATTTGTTTAATTACATATAGTACCCACTGCATTGGCCTCCTGCATCAAAGCAAATAGATGAAAACTTTAAAGATATGAAAAACTCAAGTCAAAGAATTGATTAAAAAAATGAAAATAATACAATTTTGTTGATGTTGAAGCCATGAGGAAAATAATAATAATAATTAAGAGATAAGTAATGACAGCAACTTAGAAAGATGTTTCTGCTTTAATATAGACGTAGATTTATTTGGATAAGGCTAGATAAAGCTGAGCTCAGTATACAATTGCTGATTCAACATAAGAAGATAACAATAGAATGAATGGACCACCAATACACTTACTAGCAACTTCTACTGAATCCGAGGATCACCATTGTATGTTCTGATTTGTGAATCTGGAGATTGGTGTTCCAGCTAGTATTTTAGGATAGATTTTTAAATTTATTTTTCTTGTTTTCCATATGAAACCTTATACGATTTTAGTTATAACAGTAGCAGGGATTTCTTTTAAAAAATCGATAGAGGTGCCTTTTCAGTGTTTTTTTAGTTAATTTTTTTGTCATTTACATCTTTTTGCTCTGTACACGTTTTACTGCCATTTCTGTTCAAAATCATACTTCTTATAACAGTGATTTATGTGACTGTTAATTAAAGTGCTTTGTCTCAATACAGTAAGGAACTTATCACTGTTTTGACATTTAATATTTGCAATTGCTAAAGCTCAGCCATACACAAAACAATTGCTTTCACATATAAGACCTGTCACAGCCAAAAAATATTCTTTCTTTTTTTTCGAAAGAATTTAACACACTTTCATAGTTTCCAATTATGACAGCGGCGATAGGTCTTTAAATACCATGTAATCATTTCTTTGTTACCTTGATTTACCCTGCTTTATTAAAATTTTATTATCCCATACATCTGCATGTTTAGTGAGATTGCTATTTTTCAAAAAATTTAGAATTTGAAGTCTAACTGTACACAAAATCCTTAACTATTTGTTCTTCTGTTAGGCTTTCATTCTCATGTGTTAAGTTAAGTGGATTCTTTTGATTGCTAACTATATACCAATATGTGGATCCAACAAGCTATTTCTTTAAATTTGAAAAAGGGTTTATTACCCTTTATTAAGATTCAAACGACAATTAAAATGCAGATTATCGTGCTTTAACTCTTGAGAACCAATCATATGCAGGCACATATGGTGTAACGTCCCGCCTTTTTTTTACATTCAAACTGTATTTTAAATTTCCGTATTGAACAGCAGAATAAAACTTCTATTTATTCTGTATTTTCTGTGTTGATTCTATTTTAAACTCTGTAAGCTAAATAACGATTCGTCGATTTGAGCGTTTTAAGTTGGTTTAATTACCGATTTGAAGCGGTCAAAAAGGCGGAATGTTACCTATGGTATAACACTATAACCATGTTCTTCATTACCTTAATTAGCCAAAAAAAACTGTTGCATTATACTGCAGAACTAACGTGTTATTGTCAATTGATTTTTCATTCTTTTCCCAAATAGTTTTTTATTATAATTTACTGTCTGATCACAAACTACCATTAATGATACACGTATGTCCTTAAAACATTCATCAGCTCATATGGTTTCATGTTCTCCAGTATTATCAATTGCCATTGAATTTTGCCAGTTTATACATTTTCGGTTGTACATCAATATCTGTTAATCTTTGGAAACCAAGTTCAAGATTTCTGGTTATACATTGACATCTATAAAATCTGATTTGTGTTTAAATTACTCATGTACAGGGCCAAATCCTGCATTATTTGTAGAAGGTTCACTTGTTTCTTCAGGTTAAAGAGCTAAGTGGAAGTAGCCATGTTCATCCGGTATAGACTTGGAGCACGTTCCATGTTTTGTCCATAATTTGATCCTGTCGTTGTTTGGGCAGCCTAGCATCGACCAATTTGTTTGCATTCTTCTTAACAGGTCTCTAATTTGCATAATATTTCTCATTATATTAATTAATCAAAACGCTGCATGTATTCATGTCTTCAGGAGTTTAAGTATGTATATCTGGACGGGTTAGTTTTACAAGGTGCAGTTTGGCTTTCTGTTTGCATATTTAGATGTACATTATGATTGGATTCAGTATGATAGTTTTAACTTTTAATATAAAATAATATAGTTCTAAATAGTTTCAAGTTTCAGCTAATAAGTCCACAGGATGTACATGAGAGGGATAGAAGGGAGTAGAATCACAGTTGGAAGGATAAGTTCCATTTTTGTCATTGTGTCATAATGCATGATTCCCAAAATCAGGAGCAGGCTTGCCACTCGTAGTGTAACAGAATTTTGCCTCTGTATCACAATATGACCCTGGCCGCTATTATCACAAATTTAGATGTATAAGTAATGGCCTACCCAGTTAAATGTTATATATGATCATAATTTAGGTGCTTAATTGCTGAACGAAGCAAACATCAAAATCCTATGCAAATGATTAGATTGAGAAAAAGGCAGAAGCTAAAAGAAATGAGAATATTGAACGACGGAGGAAATACATGATTTTGCTCAGTAATTTTCGTTTACTTCAATGATATGTGGTGCTCAATTTAGTTCTTATATAACTGTTGCATGAATTGGTGTCGCAATGAAAACTTAAGACCTGCTGCATCTTTTACTTTGTTTAACATTATATAGTTTACATAATTTGTGTGTATATATAGTTTAATTATGTACAATACCCATAACATTGACTTGTTGCATCATATTTTTAGTCCTAGCTGCATATTTTTTATTCTTTTGTTACTTTTTTACTTTGTGAATATTTGACATAACAATTACTAGTATCTTGATTGCTTATTTGTATTGCAGATGTTAAGAGAAAATATCAAAAGCAAATCAAGATGAAATCAAATTTGTGACTAGTTTATAAGTAAATTGATACAAGTACATACGAAATATTATGCGCCAACGTAGGAAAAGTTGCTGGAACGATATGAGTGAAATACTATGTTTGGATATGGTAAAATTATTTGGATATGTATGAAATACTATATTTGGCTATGCTAAAAGTTTGAACATGTATGAAATCTATGTTTATATGAGGGAAAAGTTGTTTGAATATATATGAAATATTATGATGTAATTTACATATTTTTTATCTGTGAAAATATGTTAAATTTATGTATGCAGAGCTGGTTTGGATTAGTGGGTATTATATATGCAAAAAGGATAAAATAATAAATAATTTAATAGCGTTTGTAAAACACTGCCGTAAGACAAGCGCTATAGAAATTAATCATAAGAAACGCTATAAAACTATATCAAAAACCGCTATTAAAAGTAATCATGGAATAAGCTTTCTTATAGCGTTTTAATTTAATAGCACAGGAAAACGCTATAGAAAGATTATTTTGTATAGCGTTTGTGTAATTGCTATTTAAAGCTGAAGATCTACCATAGCATGTCGTTCCCTAGCGTTTTCTGAAACGCTACAGCAGGATATTATAGCGTTTTTCAAACTCTATGAAATCCCTTATTTGTTGTAGTGTGGAGAATTTTGCTTTAAGCTGATGGTCACAGAGAGTTTTCAAAACTTCTTTCAAATGTTGGGCTTGCTCTTCTTCACTTTTGGAGAAGATCAAAACATCATCGACAAAGACTACAACAAATTTATTTAGGAACTCACATCCTACTTATCAGATCGACAAAATAGGCGGGTGCATTTGTCAGCCCAAAAGGCATAACTAGCCATTCAAAGAAACCGTCCAGATTCCTAAAGGCAGTCTTATCTATGTTGTCCTCAGCCACCCTCAACTGATGAAACCCCGTGGCCAAGTCTAACTGGGAAAATACCGAGGCATCAACAAGCTGATCAAATAAATCATCAATCCTCAGAAGCGGGTGCCTATTCTTCTTAGTGAGTTTATTCATCTCTCTATAATCAACACGCAAACGAAGCGAACCATCCGCCTTAGTTGCGAATACTACTGGAGCACCCCATTCAGATATGCTTCATCTGATAAACCCCTTCTCGAGTAGCTCCCCTACTTGCTTACTCAGGTCCCTCCTTTCCCTCAGAGCCATGTGACGCACTGGCAATGCAACTGGCTTTGCATTGTCCACCAAATATATATGAAAGTCAATCTTTCACCACGGAGGTTAACCCCGAACCTCATCAAAAACATCAGAAAACCCGGACTACTGGAACAGATTGCAGATCATCGATAAATGCATCAAGAGACTCTAGGAAATTAAGCACAACCGACCCTTGTGGGTCACACAAAATCTCAAGGGTTCTCCTATGACAAGTCAGAAGCCTAACAACCCTCTTTTCACAATCCAGAATGGCACCATACGTGGTAAGCCAATCCATTCCTATAATCAACCCATAGCCCATAAACCCAGCACATACGCGTCGCATTCAAACTCGACACCTAACACAGATATTTTCAAAGCCCGACAAATCATAGATAAATGAGCCGAACCACAAATGAGGTTTGAAACGACTACGGGATCCACTACCATACTAGTAATTAAGTGCAGAGATTCAACTACAGAACTGGATATAAATGAATGTGGGGCACCAGAATCAAAAAGCGTTCTAATAAGATGGTTTGAAAGAGAAATTAAACCTTCCACAAAAAAATTTCTACCTCTATCAGGAGCACCGATCGCAAGAGCATGCACCTGCCATCCAGAAGTCCCTATCCTTTGACCTTGTCCCTATGATCCCGGTTTCTTCGGGCACGCTTTAGCAAAGTGTCCTGCCTCTCCACAGTGGTAGCAAGAGTTCTTCCTTCACTTACAGTCTTTAACCAGATGACCTTACTTCCCACAATGGTGGCATTTTCTCTTATCTTTGCCTTTATCGCTTTTCCCTCCTTTCTTCTGCTGTTGCTGCTGCCCCTTCTTGGGCCACACCTTCCTATTTTGTGATGTCTCCTCAGCCTTCTTTTCTCCCTTGTCTTCCTCATGCATTAGGACCATATTGACAAGCTTTTCAAAAGTGGCCCCCATTGAAACATGGGACATGGCTAGACCATGCAGAGGCTCATTCAGCCCTTTAACAAGCCGCAAAGCCCTTTTGTGCGGCGTATCCACCAACTTTAAACAGAGCCTTACCAGCTGGTTGAATTATTCACATACTCTTTTACCGTCAAGTTTCCTTGTTTGAGTCCTAAAAATCTCTCCATCTGCATGCTGCTTTCCGCTTGGGAAAGAAATTTCATTTCGAACCTCTGTCTAAAATCTCCCTAAGTTTCCACCGGACATCCAGCTTGAGTGACTTCCCACCAAAATAAGGTTTCATCCTTCAATAGCCAGGCGGCTAACTGGACCTTCCTTCCATCCTCTACTTCAAAGATTATGAATAAGTCCTTGGTCTCCTTGAGCCAGTTCCGAGCTTCTATGAATGTCCCATTCCCATGGAATGGCTTCCCTCCCATAGCACGGAAGTCCTTGTAGATCTTGGCGAAGTTATGTGCTCTTGGGGAAGGGGGGAGGGGGGGGGGGGGAGGAGGAGGAATGACTGGTGCAGCTGGGGGATGAACATTTCGTTGGCCTTCGGCAGGTGTCGTGGCTTCCAAATATCTACGGAACCATCCGGGTATTGTGACGCCCTCTGGCATATTAGGAATGTTTTGTTCCCCAAACATACTGAAAAAAGAAAAAGGAAGAAATTTAGATAAAGGACCGAAGGATACTACATATGGCTTTTTGGGGAATGTTTTTCAAAACAGACTTTTCTTTATGAAAATGAATTCTTTTAAAAACTTTTTGAAAATAATTTTCAAAAACTTTTAGCTATTCCGGTAACCTTCAGCTCTGATACCAAGTGTGACACCCCATGTCCGTTAATGTCACTCACTAAGGGAATGCATTAAGTTTCATGAAGCATTATAGGTAAACAGACATAAAATAATTACAAGACGAATATAAATAAGATAACAACGGAAATTTAAATTTTTATTTCAAACATAAATCATAATGCCATGGTCCACAAGACCATAAGTCACAAAAACCATTACAATAAAATAACTTCTGACTTGCATCATCAGAGTACATAAGAGTATGAAAAACATAATTCCCTAATTGAAAGAGTTAAGCCATAGCAGAGACAAGAACTTGAGCCATACTTCAGAAGTAGCTCCTAGCAAGATGATATCTGAGTCCTGACTAAGTCTGAGTGTTTCCTCCTTGAGAACCTGAGGGAGGGGGGAATGGAAGAAAGAAAGAGAAACAAAAGGGTCAGACATAAAGTCTAGCGAGTCTAGTTACTTTTAGCCAGTAAATAAATAAAAGAAACATAATTGTCATATAAAGTGGATAAGAGAGGTCGCTACATAAATGGCAGGTGTGACAAGGTAGACAGGGTAAGGTGTATACACTTCTCTAATGATTGATCTGCACTATTACTAGTATAACCAGAATGAGATGATCCCTTCCACTACAAGGTGATAGACTTAGGGCATATGTCCAAATATACCGTAACCACTACCCTAATCGATCGACTCACTTCTCCGTAGTTACTCTGTGTTGGACCCACAGTAGGATGTATCACGTCCAACAGTGGCAACTCATCACTGATATGCACAGCCCCATATCTACCGGTGTCACAGTCGTCTTATCCCCCTCTGCCCGGTTCATGCACGCACATGGCCTGGTTGGTTTGCGCCGCCCACACCGTCTTCCATGTTTGCATCTCTTACAATCAGTCAATAAGCGTGTCCCCTCTGCACCTCGTACGGAGTGTTTTATTTGATACCTGCTCTGGGTTACTGACTGAAATGGGTCCCACACACTATGGTACAAGCTCTCCCCTTTTGTTTTGTATCCCCCACTAGGTTTTTCACTGACTATGTATACCACTAGGTGTCTTTAATTACATAGCCATATACCAGTTGTGCTTACCCTAAAAGGTGTCTTTAATTACATAACTTTATTATTTCCTCCGGTTATGTATACCACTAGGTGTCTTTAATTACATAACCTTATCGGGTTAAGTTTGTAGGCCTATATATAAACATTACCCACCCCTTCCAGATTTGCTTAACCCATCCACTATCCAATCAGCTTACTTAACCCTAACTTTATTTTATAATCATACAATCACTATGGACTAGATTTGGTTAAGTAGTCCAATTCATTACCATGTCCATTTATGGTTTATAATGGGCTAGATCTCCTACATTAGGCCTACAACGTGTGGATGTTGGATATGCCGGTCGGGTCCGGACAGACTTATTCCACAGTTGGCCCTAACCTCATGTCTTAGTCTGATTCGTATTTGCGTACTTAGACCTCCCACATTAGGTTCAACATTAGTGGCTGTTGGATATGCCGGTCAGGTCCGGGCAGACTTCCACCACTAATGCAACCTAACCTTGTGTCATAAGTACAATTACAATTCCTTATTGTAATTACTAGACATTCCATTTTTAATTAATTAATCAATTAATTAATCCTTTCCCCTTTATAGGTGTTAAAGCCAATTTTGCCCAATAATTTGAATTATATGCCCAAAAATGATCATATTCAAATTATGCCAATATTAACCTTTTTCCCCCGTTTCCTAACTAATGCACTCATAAACTGGTGGCATGCCTAGGCTAGTCAATAGCCTAGTTATGAACGATAATAGGAAAATAATGGGAATATAACCAAAGTGATTATCTTGGCATAAACATAAACTAGCATGATGATAAGGTGAACATACATACTGACATGGACATGTAATTAACATCATAATAAGGTGGACATAAAACTGATGAACTGGTGGCAGTCAATATAACTACGATGTCATAATAAGCATAGTAAGATCTAAATTAGCAGTTTAGATGTCCAATTGGTTTAGGTCTTACATGATAACACAAGGTGATAAATTAGATCACATAATTCAGAGTTAGGGGTTAAAATAAATCTAACACTACTAGAATGACATGATATAGCATGTTCAGTTCTAAATATAGGTTCACATGTCCAACTTACAACATATCTAAGTTGATCGCAATATGACAGGTGAAAGACGATTTATATAAAGAGTTAGATCCAACCAATGTTGCAATTGTCCAAATTAACAGATTTACATTCACCATAACATAGTTACAAGTTAAGATCCACATAGGTAACATAATAGAATAACCACAATTACATTGGATCTAAAGATGTAGATCCATCATGACGTAGTATAAGATTTTACAATAGCATAGATTCATAGTTTACAACATATCCAATTCACAGTCTTTCATAATTCACTTTATTTATCTAAACCTAAAAGCAACTAGAAACACACAGCGTTAGGTTTAGAGAATAAATAAAGAATGGATCTTGAATTTATGGATTTGATTTGCAAAGTTGAATGTTGTATGTTGTTAAAGAAAACGAACCCATCTTAGTTCCCACACCGGCAGCATATGGCTCCCATAGTTTCCAATGAAGAAATAGGAGAATTGAGCACATATTTATAGCTGTAGAACCCTCTGAAACCGACTGCCACCTCAGCCCTAGGGGTGTCGACACCCCTATGGCTGGGTTGACCCATAGGTCGACACCCCTTAAGGGGGGTCAATCTCGGTGTCGACACCCCTCTAGGGTGATCGACCCCCTAGAGTGGGAATTTTGTCGCCTTGACGAATTTTTGATTTTCGAACTGTTCTGGATGGGGTCTGACTCATATCTGACTCATACGTGACTCATATGTGTATATATGTTCTTTCTGCACATATACAAACTAAAAACCCTCATAACTTCTTCATATGGTGTCCGTTTTACACAAACCAAATGTCTATCTTGATCAGAATTTCGAGACAGACGCGATGGCGCAGACTGTTTTCCTTAATATGAATATTAAATTAATTATTATTTAAATTATCCCTTTTTTAGTGTTGTTAAAAATTCGGGGTGTTACACTAGAATTTGCAGGCAATGTAATGGCGTTAACGTGTTAGAGTTTATGCCCTAGAGGCAATATGCTAGATGTGAATAATAATAATATGTTTTATTTGGAATAAAATGTTCTGTTATTTTATATTTACTGCGTAATATAAATATTAACATGATAGATGTCCTTAGAATAATAATACGGAATTATATAGTTCGAGTAAGACTGAACTTGAGATTATATGATATGTTAAGTATTATAATTCTTAAATGTCCATAGTCGAGTTCTATTGTTTATATAGGACAACAATAAAACATTGAAACTAGTATGTTGCATGATCGATGATCACATCTCATTGATTATTAATATAGTGATATTAATGTCAAGACATAAATACATATTGGAGAATAGCTTATTGGGCTGATCCAACATGAGAAAACTATATGGAATATAATTAATAGTATCATAAGTTACTCTTATAGTGATAGTGATGTAGTGGTCCTCAGACATGAAATCATTATAATTTTATTTGAAGATATTTGTATTTTGATCATCAAAAGTTACTCGTAACTGAGTTAACGTAAAGGTGATTATTGGATGCATCTCAAATTGAATGAAAATTATGAATGATCTAGATGGAATCTAACCCTACAATATATATATATATATATATATATATATATATATATATATTTATATGTAGTGATATCCATGGGCCTCTTGATTGAGTGAGACTATGAAATGCATGGCCATGCTCAAATATTGATTTGTTTTATATAGTCTACTCATTGATCAAGATAAAAATAAAAAGGATTAAATAATTAAGAGGATGATACATTCCATGCCTCTAGTTTAATCCTGAATATATTGGTTAAAAGGATTAAATTACATTGATGCACTAATCACAGAAAGGTTGTATCGAATCATTGATATTATTATAACTTGGGTAACAACGATGTATTACTAGATGACACTCACTGTTTACAGTTTAAATATTATTTAAATTGTTGCCAACATTATGATAACCTATCGGGACACACATAAGGATGTTAAATAAGGTGAGAACCTTTTAAAATAAAAGAGGATTCAAAATGGTTGACATTTTCTTTTATTTTAAATTATAGAACGGGTTAAAAAGAATACTGAAATATCGTGATCTTCAACTATAAGAGAAGGCCGCCCCTTTTCTTTATTTTTTATCAAAAACCATGAATTCTTAGAAAACCCTAACCCTATTTGGCTAGTACCAAAATTCCACCTTCCTCGACTTTTCTGACACTACCGAGATCATCGTCCGTGGATTTCCGATAGAGACGCTTTGCTTTAAGCATTAGGTTCGATTCAATTAGAAATGAGCATCGTTGATTTTGCAATTCAAGGAAGAAAGGTACATGTTTTCATTCGATTTGTAAACTACGGTTGCTGAATTTATTAATAACCACTGCATCTCGATCCTATTTTACCTTCATAACGTTGGTCACGATAATTGGAATTGTCCAAATAACCCCAAGAAACAAATAGGTATAAAGTTGCATTCTAATTTCACTACGTATTTTGTATTCATTATTTTGACAAACATTTTCTTTTGTTTGCATATTTGCAAAACAAAGTGACAATTATGTGGAATCAGATGATGATCTAGATGTTGACTAATATCAGTGAAGACTTGAAGTTGTGTAATTATGTTATGGTTTGCTACTATATATGTTATTTTGTGCAAGACTGGAAAAAAATATGCAGCTCCTTTTGTACCTTTTAGTGTGAACTAAGCAAAAAAAGGAAAAAAAAAACGATGCACATATATATTAACCTTCTCTTGCATGGAAATTGAAAAGTAATATTTTTGCAGTGCAATTGATTTTAGCATGGATTTTTTTTTTGCATTTGAGATGTAGCTGGAATTATTGGATAATGCTTAGCTTAAAAGTGAACAAATATGTTTCTTTGTCTTCACAACAAGCGTAAGCCTACTTGGTACATATAAGAAGAGCATTTACTAAATACAAACTAGCAGATGTAAAGTGTAAGCCTGTAAAACTTTATTTATCATGGAAAAACCTCTTCTTTGCATATTGGACAAGCCTTATTGCTCTTCAGCCATTTGGAAATGCAGATAGAGTGGTACTGGTGTTGACACGGCAAATTAGTTAGTTTGTCCCAATGTTCGTAAGCAGCTAGGCAAACCACACATTCATCATATTTGTTTTCTTCGAAAATAATCCAATTTTGTATGTAGATGTCGATAAGTAGGATATGATCTCATCAGATAAACCTTTGCTTCAGTGCCTAGAGCCTCAGCTAGTGTCTGTAGCTCCTCATAAGTCATATTATCTGGATTATCATCATCATTCTATGCAGCTGGAGAGGCTGGACTAGTAGAATTGCCTTCTCTGCTTGTTCCAGAGGAAGCACTACTCTTCTTACTTACACATGTGCATTTGGTGTAATTCTCTTCTTTTGGCTTGCTATTATAGATGTACATCTTAATGTGAGCTAAGCCCAAAAAAAATTTGTGTACTTTGTACCCTCTTTTGCATGGGAATGTTGTTTTAGCATGGATTTCGGACATTACTGCATTTGCATGCAAATTGGACAGTGCTTTTCCATCGCAGTTGTTGCAACACAATTTTTTTGTGTGTTTGAGTCACATTATAATTCGCGAATAATGCATAATTGGAACAAATTTGCATCTGGATTTTTTTAGATGAGCTTTTGTGGGCAACCTAAATTCCTAAGCCTTTTGTTTTGTGTGTCCGTTTTCATGCATGCATGTTTTTGTTTTTTCTTGGTTTGAAACATATACGTTAATCTCAAAATAGCAACAACAAAAATAACAATTGAAGATTTCAGCGTGCATGCATGCATGTGATGAAATATATCCACAGTTCTAATTTTTCTTCTTGGTTTTGTATCTTCTCGAATCCCAAAAATGCAATCATTGGAATCAAAAATAATTTCATAAAAATATTTTTTCTTTGAAATACTCAAGGGGAAAATAAATAAATTTGATAAGAATGGCATCAAAGTCGTGACAGCTGTAGAATAAGATAGCACCGTTTACTTTTTTCTATTCAATGAAATTATATTTAATCTCAAAATAATGGTAAATGAAAGCATAAATAATATCAATCGAGAGTATTTTACCTTCTTTAACTCTGCTTTTGCTGACGTAGGTGAACAACTGATTACCTTTAATGTAAGCAATTTGTATCGTTAATGTTACGTGAGCATGCAAGTAATTAATTGGTGCGAATGCTTACACTTCGCCGATGATATTACCATTTTCACGAGTGGTAGTCGTCGCTCTGTCCGTCTTCTTGTCTGTCTTATTCAGCAGCGAGAGGTGCTCAAGCCAACTCGTTAACTCTACTAAAAGTTGTTTCGTTCTGGCAAGAGGCATGTCTCCAGTAGATCCTCTTGGATCGAAACTTTCACCAACTTCCTCCCTTACCGTACCTCGGCACTGTGCTTTACAAAGGTCGTAAGCTCAATGTCATTTTCGATCCCCTGACGGATAGAGTCAGGGGAAAGATCATCCGGTGGAATGCAACGCTTCTCTCTCAGGTAGGAAGAATGGCTCTAATAAGTCTGCATTGACTCTATAGGATCGCATGTCTTTGCTGCTATGACTCTTATCTCCTCTTTCTTCCATTCTTATAGGTCGCTGGCTTTGTCCTTTTTCTGGGGTAAAAAAGACAACGTTAATCATCACCATTGGATTTCTTGGGACATCATTCATCGTTCCAAATGTGAAAGGGTTTAGATCTTAGAAGTCCAAAGGATACCTGTAATGCCTTTAATTGCAATATGTGGGCTCGGTTTGACGCGAACGACTCCTTATGGGCGACGTTCCTTCACGCCAAGTACCACAGACTCATAGCCTCGAATTTCTTCGATACCCCGTCCTACGCTAGTGAGACGTGGAAATGGATGCAATCCGTAAAGACTTTTTCAAATTCACATGGACATGGATCTGATTGGGACGACAATCCTTTTTTGATTAAGGCGGCGAGGAGTTTCGCGAGGACGCCACTCCACGTCTCTCTCTCTTTTCTTTCAAATAGGATGTCCATATTCCCTCAAAGGTTTCTCTGTTTATGTGGCGGACACTACATGATTGGCTACCATTTAGACAAGAACCTCTAGAGGATTAGCATCCCACTTGTGTCCCGTTGCATGTGTTGTGGGTTCGGTGACATGGAATCCATAGCTCACTTGTTTTTCTATGGCTTTTCTACCAAAGCTGTTTGGAATTATTTCCGGAACTTGGTCGGTCTTCTAGGTGATGCGTCTTCTCTTGCTGATTTACTAAGATGCTAGTGGGTTGGAATCTCAGGTAAGTCTGTTCGTTCGATCCTTCTTAAGTTAATTCCTTGTCTCATCTGCTGGCATATCTGGTGCTCGTGGAATAAGGCAACTTTTCATGAATTTCTTATGGACCCTACTTCTATCATTCAAAGGGTAAGGAATGATGTGCTCCTTGCTTTTCGTGGCAGACTGTTTGAAGGTTCTATTGGTTCCCGCTCCCGGAGGTTGGCTAGTACCTTTGATATTACATTGGTACTAACTACCCTCGGGCGGCGATTGGTTGAATCTGCTACTACTACGTTAGCGGGCTCTGTCCTTCTATCCTCGCCCCACACCTTCCGACCCCTTTTTAGTTCTTATGTTGTTTGCTAGTACTACAGGGCCCAGTTTTATTGGTTCTTATAGGATCGCTGGTATGTGGATCTGTAGGTTCCTGGAGTAGCTGATTCAGATTTGGAGCTTTCAGATGGATTGAGTTGCGCTTGCCTTTTAACTCTATGGAGTAGTCTGACCTTTTCCTGATTCCTCGCCCTTGTCTTTTTGGTTGTGCCGCAAGGGCGGCTTCCATGACTTGGTTGTATGCTTCCCTCTTAGCTTCGGTGTAGGCTTTGTTGGTTGTCTGCTACTTTATTGTTTTCATCCGTATCTGTTTCTCGACTGCTTTGATTGTCATACTGTTTTGTACTTTGTGTGTTCACAGACTTTGTAGCCATTTCTACAGATCTGTTTTTGTGAGCAGTTGGAGAATGGATAAATTCTCCTTTTGTTATATATCTTCCTTTTATTGAAGAAAAAACTGTTGTGAATGAGTCAGATTCTCTCTCCTCTTTTTCAATTGTTATTTTTTGTTAACGTCCATGCAAGCAGGAAACACAACTGTGTACATATTTGATCGCAGGGCTTTGACTGGGAAGCATCAAAGGTGCTCAAAACAAGGGTGCTCTCGAACAGTCCTCATATATATATATATGTATATGTACATACATACATACATACATATATACATATATATATATATGAACAAACACGCACACATACATATGATACATTACACCATACAAGCAGTTTTGCAACTCCCAAGTACGGAAAATTCACAATGACTTAAATCTGTTACACATTTGTATAATATGGCCAGAGTTCGTTCTTAATTTTGCAGCCACTTACATCCGTTCTAAAATTAAATACCCCTACCACTACACCCCGTTCCCAGTAGCACGCTCTCACTCCTATTTTCACGCATAAAAAAGAAAAATGATGTGCCCTAGATCTTGGAAACTCAATCCCTCCTAATCGTCTTCTCCTATTCTAAAATCGACAGTAATCAGTTGTAGTCATGGTCATCCTACAATCGGCCATCATCTCGTTATCAGCCATTATTAGGTAATCGGCAATCTCCTAATTTTAGGTTTATTTCGGTTTGCCATAAATGAATTGAGTTTCATATGCGCAACTTATGACTTTGTTGCTTCTCATGTAAATTTTCGTATTAATCACATCAACATAAGTGAAAGAAGATTAAAGGATTAGAAAGATATTATCTGAAAGTGAATTCCTAACGAGGAAACCAGATATCATTTTAACTTGATCTATTCTACAATGCCTGAACATGAATTATTTTTGTGAGCCTTCATTAAAATAACGTACGCCATGTGTTCATTTTAATCTTGACATTATTATTGGAAAAAACATGCAAGTTATTATTAATATTAGTTGCTGGACAATGAACTGTTGAACTACAATTAGATGAATTATAATATTATTTGGAGTTTGGTCCACCCAATAAAACTATATGTTTATGGGAATTATATTTGACTATTGCTTTAGTGCTTTTTAGGTGAGTCTAGACTACAAAACTTAAAACTACTAGCTACGAAAACATAAAAACGTTATACTTTCAAAAAAATAAAAAAAAGTTTCATAACTCTTAACTGGAGTAACTCATAGTTTGTGCAAGATTTGTTTATCATTTCAAATCCATCTCGACAGATATTGATACTCATAACTGGGGTTGTTAATGGTGGAGGTGTTGATGAGGTGAGTGAGCTGTGGTGGTTTGAAATGGAATAGTGCAGGAAATAGATGTATTAGTTTTTATGTGCTAGTTAGTATATCAAGTCTGATGATTGGGTTATAGTCTTGGATGATCGTGGAGCAGATATTGGATCAGAAAAGATGGCCAGTTTGATAGAAGATGCTGGAAGAACGGTTTGCATCTCCGGTTACATCTTATAAATTAGCATGCAATTTAATCTTCATGTTCTTAAAGTGACTTTTCGATAATATTGATAAAAATCCCAAATATATAGATACTAAGAGATCATTCTTTAGATCACTGATTGGTTTTATTATAACTTTAGTGATTCTATTATGGTGTCATTTATATCCTTCTCATACTTGGTAGAAAATATTATGTGCACCCGAAGAGTGATAACAAAGGCAACTCTTTTCTCTTTAACTCAACCTTCGTATAGATAAATTTGAATATCTCTTTTCTCCAGTAACTTTGTAAATCAGCCCATTCTGACTCTACTTCTTGCTTTTCTACGGTAAATGATTTGTTACTTCTTTCGATGTATCTACCTTCTTAATTTTCATTTTTTAAAGGTGAGAACACACATGCATAATCACATGGACTATTCTTTTATGTTCAATATATTTGGGCATAAAATTTATTAAATTATCTGGATTATAATGTTAATTTTCACATGTTCAAAATTGTTTTTGTTTATTAAATTTGGTATTTGGATTAAAACTCAAATTGGATTTCTACTTATTTTTTCTTTTTTGTATATAAATGAATAAAGACGGACTAATAAGTATGATGATAATATCTTTGATTTATATGATTTAGAACTTTAAAAAATGATTTTGCTATGATGGAAAAAATGTAAATTTAATCAATATGCAAGAATAGTGTAGTTAGAGGAATTTAGGCGGCAGTTTGGTAATTTGATATGTGGTCCCTTCTAAAATCGTGTTTCTGGTGTACAATTTGATAAAAGTAAAATTTTGTCATAGTAGTGTTTTTGTTTGATAAATCAGTAAAATAAATATGTTTAAGAAGCTTGAAAACTGCAAACATATTATACTGTGGTATATATCGTCTTAGTTACTATAACATATTTTAGATTTTATTTTTTGAATAATTTGCATTCAATTTTAATACTAATAGTTTGACAATGATGCTCAATATGAAGTTAATTAAATAACAGCAACAAAATTACAGTCAAATTTCACTTTGATCCAAACGATGAAGGCATAGTTCAAAAAACCTATCTGCGGAAGTGTCATTGTCAACATTCACACAAGCATTCTTATAAATTAACAAGCAATCATGGGATTGATGGCTTGCTGCTATAATGCAAGGTGGTTCACTTAATTTGGGGTTGGTTAGAGTACAAGCCCTATAGTACAAAGAAGATGCAACAATTTGTTTCGAATGATATCTATTTAGTTTCAATTCAATAGGTAGAAGTATGAGTTATGTTTCCATAAGTAGTAGATACAAAAATATGACTAACTAAAAAGATTTCAACATCAGTACGCATTTTGAGCTTGTAATATAACATGTATGAAGGTTAGTAATTAAATGAATCACACTCAACATTTTCCACCAGTTAAGAGCAATTAAAGCAATGTCAACACCGTTGCTTATTGTCTTTTTGTAAATGTTATCATCGATTTTGTTTTATATCTTATGTCTAGGATTTGCATTTTGTGGGCATGTTGAATCTAAGAACAAAATGAATAAAGGGGGATTGAGGAAAATAGGCAAAAATTTAGACTGAAGGATAAATGTTTATTTATTTATTTATTAATAATTTAATGGACAATGCCAAGCATTTTGTATAGTGTAAATTATTTGCATAGTGTAAAATTTGAATATAAAGCTTCATGTCCTTCAATAAATAGAATAGTTACGTTTATATTGGCTACCCAAGCAAAAATCATGTATTGATATCGATTTAAACAGTGCCCCACAAAACTCTCAAATGACATCATTGGATGTTTGAAAGATACTACTAAGCTGAGTTTCTATTGAAAATTTCGACGTTATCTTATTATAGAATTATTGGGTAAATCATTTGCAATTATAATAGATGACATTTATTATACCACGATCAAGGAGCAAATATTTGTAGTTTTATAGTCCATTAATTAACTAACTATCATTGGAAGATATATAGACAGATTCATGTTTTAGAACAATTGCAGATTTACTCGAAATATCACTTAAACAATTTTTTGACAAACTTAAGTTGTGTGATACAGAGTCGCAATCAGACCATCAAAGTTATTATGAGGAAAGTAGTATGTAATGAATTTCTAATGGTCTTCACTCATTTTGAAAAGATCAAAAATTATTATTCTGCATCTATGTGCACTGATTTGTGTACCAACATATTTGCAAAGAATAAACCACAATTTTGATTTGTTTTACTTTTGTACATAATTTGGTGAATCTTATCAAGCATCGTGATGGTCTTCGGGGAAAAGAAATAGAAATATCATTTAATTACAAAAGTAGAGGTAGTGAATTATGTGCAGTTGAGGAAATTTCCAAGCGAAAACTCAAAATGATCATGAGATGCGTCAGGGGTTCACATTACGGTTTCCATTGGTATGTTCTTCTTGTACTAGATAATCTTATAGATATGGAAGAAATCTTCTGATTTTGCATTGATTCCTCGATAACTATATATAATTAACATATGCGTGTTCCTTGACAATTATAACAGAGATCTTCCTGATTTTTTTTTTGCATTGGTGGTCCGTGTGGCCTTGGATCGAAAGTTCGTACTAGTGCAGATGTGACATTTCGATTTTCCTCCTTGGTTCTGAATCACCAGATTGCATTAATAGTCTTAATGGAACAAATTTACAGGTAAAAAATGTAACTCATCACATTTTTATATAATAAAATAAATTTTGAAAAGCATTTAGAATTTGGTCATGGAATTAGCGTCATTGCATCCATGGCGATTTTCTGATGAATTTAGACCTATGGATTGCAAATAACGGATTTAAGACGAAAAAGATACCTTTAAATGAAATATTACAACAAACATGAAAAGAAGGTATAATAAAAGAACAATGACCACCATCGTTTTTAGTTTTGTTAACAAAAGCCTATATAGTCCAGTTGGTAAGAGTATGTGACTTCCAAGAGAGTGGCACAAGTTTCATTCATGCGGGTGCCATATTTTTATTTTAGAGTAACGGTTAAAATAATACATGTTCTACGAGGAAAATATGTATAAATGGATATATAAAGAAAATTATACATAAAAGAAGTACAAATATCAAAGAATGTGCGTGTGTGTGTATATATATACACACACACACACACAAATCTGAATGTTAGGATAAAAAGGGAATTAATGCATATAAGGAGTTTATATGCAAATATAGTATTTAAATATTTCCAGAAAATCAAAGAACGAACTGGGAAAGTAAAGAGGGGACCAGGCTCGTTATGGGGCGACCCACGCTCGGCCTTGGTTGACCCATAGGTCGATCCAGGGGTAGGTGGGTCGACTCACCCGAGATCTGAGCGGATTCGTCCATCGAACCTTGTAAAGGCCCGTAAATCCGTACACTTTGAGTTGACTAATATTATACATATCCAACCCAAAATACCTGAAAATATGAATCTTTAATTGAAAGAAAATTAGAGGGTGAGAACAGGAAGAAAGAAATATTAGAAAAGAAGAAGAACCGACATCACATAGAGTCTCACATCGCAGCGAAATAAAATATAGTACAGAAATAACTTTATTGAAAGCTTGAGAAATACTTACAATCATCAGAGTACAACAATTAGACAATCTGGACAGTTATAATAACCTGTCCTTAACATATAGCGGAATAACACCATATATCATACGTCTAGACTCCTTCAACACTCTCCGTTGCGAAGCACAGGCTCCAATCTAGTAATACTTTATATCATACGTTTGGACTCCTCCAACTCGTCTTTGAAATCCACAACATTCGATAACCTGAACCTGTAACTCAGGCTAACCCAAGACATTACAAATGCCACGAATTAGTCTGGTGAACCAGTGTGAGACAAACTCACTAAGTTTAAATACATCCATATTGCTTAACTTTGAAAATCCTTTTAAAAGAAAGGATAATAGTAAGACCAACCCACACATAAACACGGACGGTTTTTACCTTACTATAACCAAACCATTTTTGAAATCAATACTATTTAGATATTATAACAATTATGTAGATATTATAATAATGATGTAATTCAAGTAAATAACCAAGTAGCAGAACGGTTGCATCTCATGCTCTACATATATAGTATAAAAATCAAAAACAGCGGGTGCTTATTAGAGATTGGATTCCAACTATGACAAGGTATGAGACCACCTTTCGATCAGTGTATGTACTCAAGAGGGGATACACTGGGGTTCAATAAGAACGTCTTGCAACCCGGCCACACATGACCACCCATTCATTTAGCTTGAGTATAGCGAATGTATTATCATCCGATGGTTTTAAGGGCCCACCATCCATCCACGGAGATACAGAAACGAAAGAAGAACAAATAAGGATTTTCTTTAGACTGGTGATAACACACCTTGCTTGGGAATGACCCACCTAGCCATGCTGCCTACCTGATTTTTGTCATTTCCCGGTTGATGAGGCTTGAGGCTACGTTTGTCTTTTAGAACAGCATGCCACCATTAACTTTGAATGCCAAATTGTCAAACCCGTCAAATAATACGGGCATAAAGCTAAGAGAAACGAATTTCTCCGCCACTAAACATAAATACATTTGAGGTAATCAACCTATAATCTATTAGGTATACTCTGTCAGACATTCGTCCATACAAGTCATCCAGGATAGGGTGAACCGAAGACGCTCTCCTACTGCATCCAAAGGATCAGTAGCGAGTAGTCCTTGCAAATCCGCAAAATCCCACTCACGATCGAATCACGTTAGAATACCTCTGCGTTGCAATACAAAGAAAAATCGACAAGTAATCCTTCCGCTTATGAAGATCCACGGTCTTCAATTGCTCCACCTTTATCAACATCTTTTACATTTCGTATTTGCAAGTCGAAATGGTTTTCAAATATAAATTTGATCCCGGTCTTTCTGTACCATCAATCGTTGGCCGGATTTTGATAGTCGGCTATTTAACTATAAAACAACCATTCATCCATAAAAATAAATTGAATTCACCGATTCAGTTCTCATCATCATTTGGCCTCTCAATTAACCACGGTTAATTAAACTTCTAAAATATTTAATCTCTCCACATTCGGAAAATATTTCCATTTCATTTCTACTATCTAATTTAAACAGTCTTTAAAATCATTAACTTATCATTAACTCACTCCATTACCCAGCCCTTGTCCTCTGACCATTCCTTAGTTCATAATGAATTCAATCAAGTTGGGGTATAATTACCTCTCAGACCTTAGCTGAACAACATAATAAACTTCGGAATAGACAGGGTTCTCAACTTCAAATGTCAACAACGTTAACTCTCATAAAACTTGGATTTGGTAAATGAATCTACTACTTTACGAAACATTATGTAATCATATTGATAAACATTATCAATAATAGTGAGGAATCTGGTTGGATTCCTCCAACCTGTCCTTCCCTGCATCAGAATGGGTTACTTCATTTTCAATGGGACAATATATTTATTTTCACAGTAAACGGAAGTAAACGGTTTAACAAATAACAATTAACCATCAACCAATATCATTCATCCAATCATTTAGTAACTACGTTTATATTATAATAAACGTAACCAATAAAGTAAGTTACCTCGGTTGGAATATAATTGTTAAAATAGCGATTTAATTCAGTTAAATTAAATAGATGTTTAATTTAATCAGTGAACATCAAAATACTCATCACACATGCAAACAATCATTCAATCATCAATCATTAGCAAACATTGCACACGAAATAAAAACTCAGCTTACAGAAAATATAAGCGGGATAAACTGAGTAAGTTGAACTCACCTTGGTTTGTTTTGTCGTCAAAACAGTTTGTTTCAGTCAAAATTAAGCCAGCTTTTAATTTAACTAAAATCCTAGTTTCTTTCAACTCCATCCACTCTAGCTCCATAATGCTACGCCAGCTGATATGATTCCAACATCCCTTCTTTTGTCCGATTCTGTGCATGTATCAGAACGTTATACTTATTGTACTCATATGCGCTAATAAATTAAATTAATATCTTTGTAAAATAATTAATTATTACTACTTATAAGCCAATTTAATTTGTTCTAAAAGTTCCTAGATTAGGCACCCATAAACCGTAATCTGGTTATGATAAAATAAACGGTCCACTTTATTTATAATCTTAAGCATATTAAGGATGGGACTGGGCACATATTAAGGATCGTTCAAGCTCACATACGAACGCACCAACCCGCTCCTGCTTGTATTTCTTCTTCTCCATTCAGTTCAGACTTGTCCCCTCCTATCTCAGTGAAAATGGCCAAAACAACTCCATTTACGATTCACAATTTAAATTCTTTCTCCTTGCAAGTTTCTTCTTTCCCATCTAGTTACAATACTGGAACCCATACACGTAGTCACTTCCGAAAACAAGGTCATCTTCCCTTCACCACGTTAGGCAGTGCTCCACTCCATTCACATACATACTGCGACAACTTTAATCACTCATTGCCATGAACTTCGCTCTCCCCCACACAACTCCGCCATGATGAAGCCTCACTCGTCTCTCTAGGAAACGGACCAACCTCATACCAATGCTCGCGCCTTCTGGCCTCTCATGGGTTACTCTCTAGTTCGAAGATAACCCCTGCCTCGCAATCTCAGTTCGATCATCAACTGTCGTCAATCCCGAAGTAGTTGTGTGCTTTCGTTTAATTATTGGAATGGAAACTTACGGTTTTCTTTACTTGAGATTTAGCCTTTTGTTTTATAGGGGTTCGATTGTAAGGTGAGGAAAAGGGGCGTAGATTAAAATTGAAGAAGAAGTGGAGTTATAAATTCTTTGAAAAGAAGCTTTCGGTTTTATCATTTTGAAAGGCTTGCATTTGTGGTTTAATAATATCCTAAAGGCACGTGTCTTTAGTAAAGCAAAAAGGGAAGATTTTGATGTACTATTAATTGAGTTTGTGCGAGTTGAGGCCAGAAAAATGAAGGAGACCCTGGGTTTATATAGAAGATGAGAGGAGACAAACATACGCAGCTATATTAATTTTGTGTTGGTTGGTTGAATTCCTTTGTCTGCAAGTTTCTAGTTTTGGGTACAAGCTCATATAAATGGGAAAAGAAAGATCGTCCTAAGTTTGTACAGTATAGGTAATGAGATAGGTACGCTGAAGTGAAAATACAAGCGTTGAAGGTGATAATCGTGGACGTCAGCATGTGCATAGGTAGGCATGGTACCAAGGCTATTTATGTTAGGTTCAGCTGAAGTGAAACTGTGGGAACAATGGAGAGAGGTAGGTAGGAAAACATGGGTTTAACTTTATATTTTCTTCGTGGTACCACTATTTTACATTACCACTAAGTAAACGCACCACTAAGCACTAACTCCAAATTCGACGAAAATAAACATACTGTTATATCTTGACGTTCCGGTCCCAATAAAATTAATTTTATTGGAAATGGACTTCGTTTGCAAAATGGCTTTATTTTAAATTTATCGGTTCACCTTTAAATTTCGCGCACCGTCAAAACAATTCCATTTGGCCCCAAATTCGAAATATAACAATAAATAATTATACGTTTTCCAATGAAAACTTGTTTCGTCGAAAACAGAGATCATTTGGAAAGAGGATAAATTTTAAAGCTTATATAATTTAATGGTGGAATATAATTAAATTCAAAACATTAATAACAATAAATTATTACCGTATAACTCCAAATAAAATCTTACACAGCTTCAGAATAAACCAATATATATTTTAAACTCAATATTTGAAATTTCAGATTAAAATGATATCCAAATAAAATGATTTATATTTTATTAAATAAACGTTATCGTTTAGTAACGAAATCTATAGTGACTATTTGAAAATTTGAATTGGGCATAACTCACAATTTATAATATGAAATCTCTATTTTTCCTTTTTTATTAGAAAAATATAATCAAATAAATTCTAACGTTTCTTATTTCACTAAAATCCGACTTATAACAGATTCCATATATTCAATTAAAGTTTAAATCGTAAATTACGAATTACCATGCTATTTCGAGCTCGTTTTAATTATATATATATATATATTCGAATTCCAATTTCTGATAAATAATTTCGATATAAAATCCATTAATATCATCAAATTAATATTTAAAACAGATTTAAATATTCGTAATTAATGTTCAGAAATCTCAGTCATTACATTCTTCCCCCTTAAAAGAATTTCGTCTTGAAATTATAAGGTAAGAAGAATGCTCCAACCCAAAAATTTATTTATAATAATCACTTTAAAATTATCATCACAAAAATTAAGTTATAAAATTTCGAAAAATTTCGCCAGCACCTCCGCTGCGTGGTTCAATCGGTGCAACTACAACTGCCACTCAGGGGTCTCACTTCTCCAAAAGAAAACCAAAGAGATACCCAGCTCGGGTATAAAATCAATCATCAACCAATAATATTAAGGTTCACCTGGTTGTCGGGCAACTCAATTCCAATTTCGTAGCAAATCAACTAACAATTCTTCATCTACCCACTTGCACTTCAATCTCTGTAATCAAATCAACTCTATAGCCTTTTGGTATATGTACTTACTTGTTGGCTAGTGTTGTAACCAAGCCATCAAGAATATACACGCTATCATTTGAATGAACTAGGATGTTTGTACACGTAAATCTAAAGGAGACATATACCGGTTCGTGATACCTCCAGGATATTCCACTTGTGATTCAGCTCCTCCCGCCCGCTCGTGGTCCTCAACTCATGACTCATTCGCGAGCTAACTTCTTAATCCACCTGTGAAGGGACCATCACGACCTGATTGTGAATGACTGTCACGAACCGCCCCTGTATACAGAAGATGGTGACCACGACTTGGTCACCCACAACCCAAAATGGAAGGATCTGATGACATCTGTCCATAACCGCCATTTTGACTACTTCTCCATCAATCCACGAACCAGTCCGAGATCCGTGCCACGTGTCCTCACGAACCGCCTGTAGATATTACCTATAAATAGCCCCATACTTGTCATTTTTCAGGATCTTTTTGGCAATTCTGAGTATTGTTTCCACCATTACTGTTTCTCCATTATTTCTTATCAGTATTATCTCGAAAACACTGAGTAAATCATCATTGTAGAAGTGAGATTGAGAGAAATCATTAATTGTACTTGCATTCAAATATATACTCAAAATCATATAAAGTGGACGTAGGCTCGTTAACGCCGAATCGCTATAATTTGGTGTGTTTGTTACATTTTCTTTTATTTCTAGTTATTATACTCTACAATCCTATACAATTTGGGTGTTAGAGCCATAATTTAGTCTAATATTTTGGTGCTTTCACTGAGAACCAAAGCCTCAGTGTATCGAATTATTGCTCTACTATTTGGATATTCAAGTCCGAAGACAATAGTCAGAATCTCCATTGTTTTGGTTTTTGAAGATTTCAGCAAAGTCAAGACATTATGGCTGGAAAGAAATCCAAGGATTCGCAGACTTCCCAAGTGAATGAAGCTAACGGAGAAAGTAATTAGGAGCAGTTTGAGGTGAGCACCCCCGCTCGTGGCTCGCAGGGGGTCATGACTCGCTCGCAAATGATCTCCACGAGCCGGCCTGCTGAAGTCCTCACGAGCTACCCTGCAGAGTTCACCATGAACCAGTCTCAGGAACCGATCACGAGCCGTCTCCAGAGAGACACCACGAGCCAGGAGCCTGAAGAGGGAATCACGAATCGCCCTAACCATAGGACCACGACTCGAGCCAGAAAGGAAATTATGGCTCGTTCAGCTCGTGCTGGCGGTTCTGCTCAACCTAGTTCAAGTGATTTACGTCCAAGGGCGACTGCTGATGACTAGCTACATATTTCTTCTCTAGTAACTGAGGGAGATCTCTCCCGTGTGCTTGATATGTTGGTTAGGACGAATGATGAGTTGGCAGCCCAGAGGCAAGAGAGTTCCTTGTTACGACGAAATATTACTACACTAGACAGACGAATTAATGAACTCCAAAGGCAGAGGCCACCTCCGCCGGCTTATCCTCCTACTCCAGAATACTCATTTTCGTCTGAGGATCCTTCATGACCTCCACGGCGACCATTGGAAAGGGCTGAAAATGTGGAGCAGCTTCGATTTGGATCACTTCCTTCTCGGGAAGAGGCGGCCCTCAATTTGGGACCTGACCATCGTAACTTGAATGATCCCGCTCCGCTACCTAGGGATGGAGGCGTTGTTGACCGTGTCTGAAATCAACCATTGACACCCCCTCGCCATGTGATTGACCATGGCAATAGGGGACAGGGAAGTTCTGCTCAGGCCCCAGACTTCGCAGCAGCACGTCGAAGAGATGTTGCAGGGCCCAGTAGGGAAAGAAGTGTTGATCCTGAGACTACGTTGACCCATGCTGATGTTGAAACAATGGTTAGGAAAATCATAGTGGATAGCCGTGGACAGAGGAACTAGGATTGGGGTATAGGCCGCAGTCATACGCCCTTTACTAATGACATATTAGACGTCCATCCCCCAAGGAAATTCAACATGTCATCTATGAACTGTTATACGGGTAGGAGAGATCCAGTTCAACATCTAATGAGGTATTCATGGTACATGAACGCCGTCGTTGCTCCTGACATAATAAAATGTAAAGCATTCCCGATATTCCTGGAGGATGTAGCATTAATGTGGTTTACCCGCTTACCAGGACGATCGATCTCCAGTTTCAGGGAATTGAGTGAACAGTTCGTAAATCAATTCTGACTTCATGCTCAAAGGTCTAAAAATGTCATCGAACTATCCCTCATTAAACAACGCCCTGATGAATCTTTGAGGTCCTATCTAGACCATTTTAACTTAGCAATCACGGAGGTTAGAGATCCTCACGAATAGACTGTCTTGATGGCCCTAATTGACGGGGTGGACAAGGATACTGAGTTTGAAAGATACTTAGCCGGCAAGCCGCCACTGACTAGAGAAATATTCTATGAACATGCTGACATCCTCTTACATCAGGAAGAGATATATGCCAATCGAAAGAGAAAAGCTACCGATAAAGAAGATATACAGAGTAACGTGGCCATCAAACAATCCGGCGATAGTTTAGAAAAGGTGGAAGTTAACGTTGGAAATAAGAATCAGGGAAATGGCCTCCAATCTGGGAATAACAGTCAGAAGAAGAATCGAGGAAATGAATCACAAAAGAGGCCTTGATTCAGGCCATTTGAGAATTTTACGCCATTGAATGATACACTAGAAAATATTTTCCTGGATACCTACAACGTTCTTCAGTATAAGAGGCCTCCACCGAGGGACTCGACAGAGAAGGAACGTGAGACAGGAAAGTTTTTCCTTTTTCACCAAACTCATGGTCACTCCACCAATAAGTGTCGACATTTGAGGGACATCGTCGAGAAGCTACTTTGTTAAGGAAAGATAGATGAATACAAGGTTGCTTCGAGAGAGGGGCAAGCTGGGCAGGCCCCGAATCAAAACCAACCCGCTGCTAGGCCTACTGCTCAGCAAAAAGGAAAGAACATTGTCATCAACACCATAGTAGGAGGACCTCATCCAACTGGACACAACTTTAGGGAAATGGATCAATACGTGAATGCGGCCAAACACCTCGAAGTAGGGGAGTGTAGTAATCCTGAAATTGCAGCCCCGGTGAAGCAACACAAATCAATGTCAGATGATGTCATCTTTCATGATAGAGATAGTGTTGGAGTTCACGCCCCTACTGAGGACCCTTTAGTGATCACGGCGACTATCGGCCCTGTTCTGGTCCACAAGGTTTTCGTGGACAAAGGAAGTTCAGTAAACATTCTGTTTAAGAAAGCATTTGATCAGATGAAGCTTGAGGCGAAGGATTTGAAGCCCTATGATGGATGGATATGTGGCTTCAATGGAGCCTCGACAACCCTGATCGGATATGTGGAATTATCAGTAACTTTGGGAGAAGGAGGTTGCCGGAGATTAAGAATTATTCCATTTGTGATATTGGATATCGAGTCGCCTTATAACGCTTTTTTGGGCCTACCGTCCCTAGCAGAATTTAGAGCTTGTATTGCACCCTGGTGCCTATTGTTAAAATTCCCAACAGACGCAGGAGTGGGAGTAGTTAGAGGTGACCAAGTCGCAGGGCGAGCCTGCTACATATCAGAGCTGAAGTTGTTGCTCAAAGGATTAAACATATAACCGAAGGGCATTCCTCTACCCGCAAAGGAGGATTCAGCATAACAATTAAAGACGGCCCCAAAGGAGCCGCCCAGAGAACTACCCGAGGATATAGATCCCATAGAGGACGAGGAACCTGGGGGAGGGGGGAATGGCGACTCCAAACGAAAGGCTAAGGATATTCCAATCGATGATAATGACCCAGCGAAGGCCTTGAAGATTGGATCCCAGTTAGACCCTCTTCGTGCAAAAGAATTGACCGACTTCCTAAAGGCCAACCTGAATGTGTTTGCCTGGACTCATGCTGACATGTGTGGGATATCCCCGTTAATTATGCGCCACTCGTTGAGCATCAATCCAAAGCATCCACCTGTTAAGAAAAAAGGTGAATGCTTGGCCTAGAGAGGTCAGCTGCCTTAAAGGAAGAAGTTGAGAAGCCGAGGAGCAATGGATTCATTAGAGATTTAACTTACCCGGAATGGATTTCAAACCCGGTTTTGGTGAAGAAGGACAACGGGAAATGGCACACCTGCATCGATTTTTCAGATTTGAACAAGGCCTGTTCGAAAGGTAGTTTCCCACTTCCTAGAATTGATCAATTGGTGGATTCGACGGCAGGTCACAAACTCCTCTCCTTCATGGATGCATGTTCCGGATATAACCAAATTCCCATGCATGTTCCTGACCAGGAACATACCTGCTTCATCACAGATTTGGGATTGTACTGCTATGTAGTGATGCCTTTCGGCTTAAAGAATGCTGGAGCTACATATCAGCGACTAGTAAACCAGGTGTTCTATAATCAGATTGGGAAGACAATGGAAGTGTATGTTGACGACATGCTAGTAAGATCCAGACATTCGTTCGACCATACTGCTGACCTAGCAGAGATGTTTGATATCCTCCGAAGGTACGGGATGAAGCTCAACCCTATGAAGTGTTCATTTGGGGTTGCCTCTGGAAAGTTTTTAGGATTCATTGTTAACTCACGTGGAATCAAAATCAATCCAGATCAAATCGTGGCAATCAGAAACATTCGAGAAACAAGGCAAATCAAAGATGTGCAGAGCCTCGCAGGAAAAGTAGCCATGCTAAGTAGATTCATCTCCAAAGCTACGGATAAGTGCATTCCATTTTCCGCTTTGATAAAGTGAGGGAAGCGCAATTTTAAATGGACCCCTGATTGTGTGGAAGCATTTTAGAACCGTTTGAATCATCTGGAAAAACCCGCTACAAGAAAATTCATATCTGATAGCTTACATGTACAGCGTTTAGGCCTTTCCTCATTTAAGATCGGTCCGTGCTAAGTAATCGAACGTTATACAATAGACACGCCCGTGTTTTTCAACGCTGTACACCGAATAAAAAGGTGGGAAACAATTATTTACACCGAATAAAATGGTAGGAAACAATTATTTTGTGCAGGAAAACAAAATTTCACTCCGTTACCTGCTTTGGCTTCTGAGTTTCCTCCTTTCCACTATTTTCACCTCGAAGCCAATACAACCGCTTGCGTTATCGACATTCACGTAGCTCGATCCCAATCCTTAGATAGCGTCGATCAATCCAATTGGTTATGTTATCGACCTTCACGCTGCCACTCAACGAAACCCTAGATCTACGCCTCTCCATTCGAACCGCCGTAAAGGGTACCGTAGTATTGGTTATATCCTTCTTGTAATCTCCACTCATTTGTTCACTTCGAAGCTCTATTATCGATCAATAGAACAAGTTAATGAAAGTATGGGAACAATGATTTTTTAACCGATTAAAGATTAACATTCAAACTTGGTTGAATTTGTTGGTGAAGTCAAAATTATATTAATATTCTATCAATTTTACCGTGTATATTATAGTTTTTGGCACCCGTCCAAGGGTAAGAGTTGCTGCTTGTAATTATTTTCTTTCAATTAGTTGATGAAAGGCCAGATTGAATTTTTTTATTTATTGTTAATTTATTTGAAGTAGATAATATATCATCATGGTTTAAAACATAATTAAAATCAGTGGAAACTGCCATAGGCATTTTAATGTATCGAGCGTCATCTTTGAAGTAGTTCGATTAGTAATATATTTAACCCTCTTTGTTATCATATTGTGTGGTAATACTTGATCTGATTCATATAATCACATAAATGAATTAGCATCTACGAAAACCAGAATTATACCCCTTGATTCCACATTGTTATGATGTGTATATGCCCATTTTTTCCAAAAAACTTTGTAACAAGTTAAAATATTATTTTTGAACAATTTACCAGTCCTTGGAACAAATTATGCTGTCCCACTAAACTAAATTGGACTAGTCCTCCCTTTATCCACTGTTAAAATCAAGTCCTGTTTCTTCCCTTTGTCCACGACTAAGATGACGATTGAAACCGCTTTATATTGTTTACTGATTTTGAGCTGGTTATGCAGTTATTATTTTTGTGGTTACTAAGATTGATGAACAAGTTGCTTGTATGACAATTGAATCAAAAACTATATAAGATGTGAAATGTTTGGCTATTGTCACAGTCTATCACTCTGGTATTTTGTTTGGATGGTAAACTGGCTATGAAAGGAGATGGAGATAGCTAAGGATATGCAAAGGCACAGAGGAGTCGGGTTTGTTAGGGATTTGGAAGTCTCAACATAGTAAGTATAAACTATTATTCTTACAGATATAAAATTTTAAGATGTATATTTCTTTGAATATGTCATTTAATTTTTAACATTATACGTTTCTATATAGGCAACCATTGTTAAAGTTCATTTATTGATCGAAGAAAAAAAAACTTTTTTGCCATAAGTGTAAGTTTATAAGTTTCTAAATTCTCTTTATCTTGTAACTTGTTAATAATTTGTTATTCAAAAATACAAAAGTAAATTTTTGTATGATCTGAATCCGTACATAACTTACTTTAAATAACCAGTAGTGAATGATTTGGTATGGCTTCCAAAACTTGTATCCTTGTATGATTAGAAGCTTTCCATCGATGGGCTATTATAATGATTGATGACCATCAATATGTAATTTGCACAACTTAACCAAACCTGCAGTAAAGATATTATAGGCAACAGCGATGAAAGAAAACTTAAAGCAGTTTCTCTTATTCATAGATGAGCTACCACTGGTTGAGCCTGATAACAATTTTAGTATTTATGGCATTCGTCTTAAAAACTGCCTATTAACTTAAAATTTACGTAAGAAGTGAGAAATGCCACTATTAATCTATTTAAGTGGTTTATTAATCTTGCTGGCACTGTCATCAGTGCTTTCTAGTGTCATTTGTGGTTCACTAGGTATATAAGAAACTTTATCTACTTCAGTTAAAAATATTATGCCCTATATTGCTAGTTTTGATTGTGGTTCGCTAAAAGCATTATTTCTAGTTTTGATTGTTGTGTACAGGCTTATTGGGCCCTATATTGCTTGACTGATCCAATTGTGCTAAGAAGTTTAAAATATGTGAATGATGCGTGATATTAGCACTATATTATTATTATTATTATTATTATTATTATTAGCAATCCTTGGGTAATTTGATTAAAAAACCGAAGTTCATGAGTGAAATTAAACCTTGGTCAAATAATTGATTATCGATATCAAAATGTGTCTTGACATAATACTAACATTAAAATGCTTGTAAACGCACATGTTGATCTTACTGTTGGGTCAGTAGGTGGAACCTAATTTTTGAATGAACTCATATGACAATGTTTAACCTAAGAAATTTATTTTGGTTGTTCTTTGGAAAATTATATTATATTTTATATGATATGCTGCATTATTTGGTTAAATGGTAGTAATATTTTCAACGAACGTATGCAATGGGTGCAATTGGTTTAACTTTGACTTTATTATCTTATATTATATGTTTATTTATATGTGCCTCACTAAAGCTGATCAAATCAAGTAAACAAAACAAACAAAAATAATAAGAATCGGAAAGTACTTCCATTGAGCTATAGTAGCAATCCCAATCTTTTTTTTTTGGGGCAAGGCATTTAGAATCCTTTAAGGACAATGACTGCACGTGGATGATGTTTTGAGTAGATGGATGATGGATGGTAGGATACGTTCTTCCTAACTTGGAGATTTCGGGGACGAAATCCTTTAAGGAGGGGAGGATGTAACAACCCGTATTTTTGAATAACATGTTATAACATAAATCAAGGCAGAATTAAACTGTAAAATATGAATCAAGGGAAACGTGCTGTGCCATTGCGTTCGTCTCGGAAAAATACGCAAAATAGAGTCCGAGTTTTCGAAAATCGGAGTACGTATGACCAAGTTATGGCCCGTCAAAGTTTTCAGAAAATTACAAGTTCAAAAACAGTTCAAATTTGAATTTAGAATTCAAATTCAGCCAAAACAGACTGGGCGGGAAAACTCCCGCCCAGACAGGTCGACAGGGGGGTCGACACTAGGGTCGACCTCCCCCCCAACCAGGTCGACACTAGAGTCGACCCGGGGGTCGACCTCCCTGGTCGGCCAGGTCGGCCTGGTGCACCTATTTTGGCTGTTTGGACCTGTTTTGTTGGCTAGTGACGGGATTTGATGGCTCGGATTGAATCTAGGGTTAATCCTATGGCTAATACTATCCTAATCTTCTATAAAAAGACCCCTAAGCCTAGCCTAAATCACCATTATTCAACTCTACAACTAAACTATGCCAAATTTGTTCCTCTCATGGCCTCCACTCTCATGCTAAAATTTCTAAGTTTATTTATATGAGAGATTTTGAGTTCATACAAGTGTATTCAAGCTTGTATGAGTGTTTTTAGTTTGCATTCAAGTCAAGTTGCAACATTTCTATTTCAAAGCAAGGGTTTTTATTGATTTGGCTCAAGGGTTTTTCATTTGGAGCTTGCATATTTGGGTGATTGCATAAGGGCTTCGTCTCAATCTTTATAATAAATATTTATTTGTGTCTTCATAGCATTGTAAGCCCTTTTCTACTTTCTTTTTCAACCATAAAGTTAAATGAATGATGCAAGTTTGGGTTGATCATTATGATATGCAAGTTTGGTTGATTCATTATGTTATGCAAGTTGGTTCAATCATTATGTATGACACATGTTGCTATGTTATGCAAGTTTGGGTTGATCATTATACACATGTTATCATGTTATGCAAGTTAAACTTGAGTTTGTGAGCTTAAAGCTTCATGCTTTATATTAAAGGTTGCATTTTGGCAACATGGAAGTTATCATATCCCTTATGATAACTTGCATGTGAGGCTAAATGCGAACTTCTAGCAACTTCTACATGTCATTTATCACCATGTATCACTTATATGCTAAGTTTGGTTTTATGCATACTTTTGAAGCCTAATAATGCAATATGCAAGTATATGAACATATGTACATTTCATATGCCACCATGTTAACTTGTGGCTTCAACACCTTTATGTCATGATTATGCCAAGTTCCCTATTTTATCCTTTATGCGTTGTTGCGATTATGTAAACGATGGGATTACGTTGGGGTTGGGTAACATTATGACATGAACATAGTTTTTATAACATGACGTGATATGTTAGCTTGAAATTATGTTTTGGAAACATAATGGACATGACACTTAGAAAATATGAGTGTGGCCAACTCGAGGTTGGGTTGAGTTTGTAGCATAAATCTACCCGGACCCGCCCGGCTTAACTAGTGGCTACAAACAATAGGACCCAATGTGAGAAGTTGGTCATGTGGTGCTCGAACCCGAGGTTAGACCAAGTTGTGGTGTAAAGCTACCCGGACCCGCCCGGCTTAACTAGTAACCACAACAAGGTCTAATGTGAGAGGTTAAAGCACATTAAGTTAATTAATGCCCCCTGATTAGGGTTAAGTCATGGTCCACTTAATACTTAACCAATTTGGGCTTGATGGGTTAATCGGGGTTAAGTCATGAACCTTGGGTACACTTAACCAATTTAATCCACGTTTGGATCGGGTTAACCACATTTAACCCGTTAAGAAACCCTAGTGGCGTGGTCCTTTTCAGCAGTAACCCTCTTGATGGTATCATAAGACCCTAGGGACTAGGCTAGGGTGGGGCACGATTACTGGGCTGACATGTAAGCGACCAAAACGACGGCTGAGTAGGTACGCCGGTGTAGGTCCAGGCGGACTATGGTCGTGCACATAGTCCGGAGTTGGAAAATCAGGCACGGGTACCAGTAGATCTAGACTGTGCATACTTGATTTGTGTCTGAGGTCGACACCCTAGGACTTGATACACCCTAGGGTGGACCTAGCGCAGTTTAACTACATTGCATGTTTGGGCTGTATGACACCGACACTTGATGAGTTAGGCTTATAGGGAGCCGATCAACTAGACCGTGTAGTTGGACCTTGATTTAGGTCACCTCATGATATTGGGCCAAGCTTGGGCCGAGGGATCAATTCTTGTTTTTACTTGACATGTTAGAATGCTAGTACACCCGTGGTGCAAAACTTAACCTTGATTATGCGATGACACCTTTATCTATCTTGTTAGTTAATCATCATGCCAGTATGTTGTTATCCTTATGTTCATCTCAGCTTCTCATGCCAGTTAACTTTACTAGTTCATGGACTGATAGTAGTTAGGGCTTACCAGTCTTTTTGACTGACCTGTTTTCTTTCGCCTCTTTTCTTCCGTTTCCCCCCCCCCCTCAGGTTCTCAGGGTGGGAACATTGGAGCTTAGCTTGGATCTTTATAGCTTGCTTACGGGATTTGCTCATGTACGGTTCTGGACATTGAGCTTGCTATGGTTTATCACTTCACTTTAGGGATAGTACTTTATGTATTTCAGTTTTTCAGTTATGCTTTTCTCTAGACTTTGTTTGTTGGAAAATAATGATCAAGTACTTTGTTGTAACATGACTATGGTTTTGAAATGCTAGTTTTATCCGCTGCTTTACTACTCTGTTTTACTTATATGTTTTGTCTTGTGATATCTGCATGCATGTTTACCTTGTTTAACGCCCCTCCAATGCTAATGTCCTTGCAAGAGTGGCATTGGCGGAGGTGGGGTGTTACACCATTTGGCCAATCCTCTCGGTTATGGGAAATGGTACCACAAACCTAGGTGCCAACTTCCCTACCGATCTGTAGTGAACCACATTCCTCAGAGGTGACATTTTGATAAAAACTAAGTCTCCCACTTCAAATTCGATGTCAGTCCTTCTCTTGTCTGCATAGGAGTTCTGCCTATGTTGAGCCGTCTTCATCCGCCGTCGAATAAGGTCAATCTTTTCGGACGTTTCCCTAACCATATCTGGTCCAAGTAATAATCTTTCTGTAGACTCCCACCAATAAGTTGGTGATCTACAGGGTCGTCCGTACAATGCTTCGAAGGGTGCCATGCCGATGCTAGCTTGATAATTGTTATTATAGGCAAACTCTACTAAAGGAAGATGCTCTTCCCAAGTCCCTCCGAAGTCTAGGATACCCAGCCTCAAAAGATCTTCAAGAATAATGTTCACCCTCTCTGTCTGTCCATCGATCTGAGGATGATAAGCATGCTTAAACATAACTGTGTACCTAATGCTTCTTGCAAGCTCCTCCAAAATTCACTAATAAAGATGGGGTCACGATCGCTCACAATGTTGGAAGGTACTCCATGAAGACGAACTATCTCGCAAACATAAATTGTTGCCAACCACGATGCCGTCCTCTTACTCTTAACTGGAACAAAGTAAGCGCTCCTAGTGATCCTATCCACCATAACCCAGATAGCGGTGTTGCCTTTATTTGATTAAAGCAAACCATCTATGAAATCCATAAAGACACTCTCCTATTTCCATTGCGGTTGCTCCAACGGATGAAGTAATCAACCGGGCTTCTTTTGCTCATTTTTGACTTGCTGGCAAACTAAGCATTGAGAAACAAATTTGGCCACATCTTTCTTCATCCCAACCCAAAAGAAAACCCTCTTCATGTCTCTGTACATCTTATCACCGCTTGGATGAATGGTCATCTTGGAATGGTGGGCTTCTTCTAGGACTGCCTTTATCAAGCTTCCAGTTTGAGGAACACAAAGCCTTACATCCCATCACAACCACCCCTTTTCATCTATGGCATATCTACTGAGGTGACTAGAAGTCTCTCCTCTTTTGAGCTTATCCATGATGTCTAGAATCTGTGGGTCACCTTGTTGCGAAGCTCCTATCTGGTCCATAAGAGTCGGTTGTATCTCCAAGGATGCAAACAAATCAGGCAAAATCTCAATGGAGGATCTAAAATCAAAAGCCAATATGAACTCCAAGTTCTTTCTTTCTAAAAACAGAGGACCCAGGGCTACCCTCTGCCTACTTAGTGCATCTGCCACCACATCACCCTTGCCGGGGTATAAGAAATCTCAAAATCATAAGAAGTTAGAAACTCCACCACCGTTGTTGCCTTAAATTGAGATCCTTCTGCGAGAACAGATACTTGAGAGATTTATGATCGGTGTATTACTCGAACTTCTCTCCAAGTAAATAATGACGCCACGTTTTCAACGCAAACACTATGGCAGCTAGCTCTAGATCATGGGTGGGGTAGTTCTTTTCATGAACTCTCAACTGTCTACCCCCCATAACACACTACTTTCCCTTCTTGCATTAGAACCGCACCGAGCCCTATACCACACGCATCAGTGTAAATATTAAACACCTTATTCCCGTCAGGTAAGGTCAAGACTGGGGCTGTTGTCAGAGCCCTCTTCAGTCGTTGGAAAGCAACGTCACAGTCTATATCCCACGAAAATGCCAAGTTCTTCTTTGTCAGCCCGGTGAGTGGGGCTGATATCTTTGCGAAGTCCTTAATGAACTTCCTACAGTATCCTGCTAACCCAAGAAAGCTTCTCACCTCGGTTGCATTTTTAGGAATCTGCCAATCTTGCACTGCAACCACCTTCGTGGGAACTACAGCTATCCCTTCTTTGGAGACCACATGCCCTAAGAATCTCACCTCTTTCCTCCAAAAATGGCATTTGGCACTACAACAAAATGAGGTTGTGATAGCAACGTGGAATAGCGTTTCATTAAAATCCCTATTGTTGATCATTATTTCATAAAACCCGTAAACTTAAAAATGCTCTAACATGTGAACTGCGAAGATTAGAACGCTATGTCATCAGGAAGCGGCAAGGAAAATAATACTTCGTTCCGCATGTATGTGAACTTTTCTCCCCCCGCTCGTCCCACTCTTATCAAAACCCGTGCCCTCTCAACACTCTCACTGAAGCCCTAAAATTATTCCTAATGTCCTCTTGTTTTAATTTATGCAATCACAAGGGAATCCAGTGCAAACTAAATAACTAATCCCATTGCCAACTCCTTCGCATCGTCAGCTTCTTCGTCAATTGCATGGCAGCTTCTTCCGTTGCCAGCTTTTCGTCAATCGGGCATCATCAGCGTTATCCTAAATCGCAGGAAAAGGGAGAATTTGTACTTCACAAATTCGATGCTAGGTAAAGTTACTGATTTTTCAGTTTCTTCGTCATGGCGTCTTGTGGTTTTTGTGTGACCCCTAACCCTAATTTTTTTCTGGTCTAATTTTGTAATTATTATCGATATTCTCGTCATTGATTTGGGATAATTGAAAACATATAGGATTTGGGATAGAATAATGAAGTAAAAATGCTATATACTCTTCCTGGAAACTGAAGAACAAATTCAATTAGATAATCAATTTAGGGACAATAGAAATATGGTATAGTCAGAAAGGACAAACATAATTTGTTGTTTCATTTTCATCAGTCATATAATATATTTGCTATCCAATCCTGAAATTATTTTAATGCTTCCTTCTCAACATTTTTCATGTTCCATCTGTTGCAAATATTAGTCCAAATTTTTTACTCACCTAACATCTTTTGATGGTTCTCTTTTGTCTGACATTTTGTTTTACCTGATTTATACACTAATGGACTTTAGTCTTTGTGGTAGAGATTGTTACCTTCATGATCACCTTGCTAAATTTGCATCGAAGACACAAGTTACCATATAAATCCTATGATATGCAGATCATTAATGAGAATGAAATATGGATTTATGCTATTGCAACAGAATACTAATGGTTAAAAATGATAGAAACTACGAACTAGAAGTGAAAAAAATAAACTTTTGAAAAGCAATAGCAACCATATAATAGGAGACCAAATAGTTTACACACCCGACAGCCAAAAACATAAACTATTCATTGCCGCTAAGACTCATACATTAATCAATGGACCTCTACCTCATACCTCCATTTCCATTACACTAACTTTAAGGTGCTCCTTTATGTATTTTATGGATTTACTATGCTCACCTGTACTTCAAATTCTTACCGCTAAATTCTCTGCTCATTCGTAACCAATAATTATTTTTTTTACTACATACAAATTACTATGTTTGGACTTTCATGCCCTCACTTTTGTATTTGATTTACTTTATTAACTTATGTACGGTTTTTACATGCAGATATTGGTGTCATCGTTCGATGGATATTTATGATCTTCATGCTAAGGTATACACTGTTTTCTCGGTGTCTAATCGTACTGTTTTCTATTAGATGCTTTCAATTTGTCCTTTTTACTTGATATCAATTCTCACTGTTACCTTATCATTTGTTTTGTTATTCACATCTTCCACATGTATACTGCACATTATATAAATTACTTCGTTTTTCGCTTTCTTTATTTATTGTTATGTTGTCCATCTATAGTATTGTTTGCATGCGTCCGGTTTTTTTCCCCACTTTCACTACTTATCCATGACTGTTCTTCAGTTCTAACTTAAACAATTGACTGGACTGACTTTTGGATATATATATTCAAGTAATAGCAGTTGTCCTATTTGTTCAAGTAATAACATGCAGTGATCCATGTAACTGCCAGTTATTGATATTGCATTTGAAGTTTATAGTTCCATGTCCAAGTCATGACTTTCGACTGAAATATGAATTGTTTCCAACTTCGTTTCATTAAATTCGAACGATGGGTACCGTTTCTACGAAATTGCCAGTTTATTAAAATAAGAAAAGGTTTTCTTACAAAGAACATCCTTGAAGTCATCTTGATATGAAAACTGTACTGCATAGTAATTGTTTTTGGTGTTGTGAATTGTAAAACTCTCTTTAGTTTTCCACATGTTTTGAATGTACTTTTTAAATATGAAATAAGAAATTTTAACATACTTGCACCAAGTACTCCATTAATATATACACCCATTCATTCTCAGTTTTTTTTTTTTTTTTTTTTTTGGACATGAAAACTGGATCTTTAAACAGTTGCACAAAACTTCAGATGTTTACAAGATTCTTGATTTGAGTTTAAGTCACTTTCCTCACCACGTATATCTCCTGCATATGCTTTATTCCTCTCGCTTTTGGTTGTTCAATGTCAGGCGGATCATAATCTTCCTCCCCACCAAGCTTTCCATTACTTAGTTTCATAGATTTAATAGGGGATTCTTGATTGCAAACCTGTGGAAATGAAGTTCAAAATGTCAAAATTTTGTAACTTGAAAATATTTCAAATCAATCAATAGTCTTTTTTCCTTTATATATGTTTGATTTTGTTTTGTCAAGTGGATGGAAATAATTTTCATCAATGGAATGAGAATTTGTGAATCACAAGATTAATAGTTGGTTACTTAGTAATATCATACATCTCTATTTAAAGACTTTGGAGTTTAGTAAACGTCATTGATGTTGCTACATACATGTGACTGCATATAATCGATTATCAGTCAATGATAAATAAATAAAAAAAGGTTATTTGAAGAAAATAGAGATTATGAAACCTCATTAATGTTCCAAAGTAAATGCATTAAATTGATTATTGATCAATCACAAATCAAGTGGACATCTATTTTTAAGCCATAAATCAATTTGTTATCCACCCAAATAAATGCAACTTTTGTCATGAACAATTGGCTATTTCAAGCCCCCCTTTCTATTTTTACATATGTGAACAATTATCCTGATTTGAAGCTATTGGTTGCTAATCCAGTTCCTATATTTTGGTTCATAACCTATATATTTAATAAGTCATAACTGTATAAGTGTGTGATGTGTACAATTTCTTAAAAGTAGAAAGCAATGTATAGGAGGGACCCATATAGAAGAAAATATGTTGTTTCTTGACCATAATTAAAGGGAGAAGTTTCATTTCTTATGTGTTTTAAAACGTAACAAAGAGAGGTTATTTTTTTCTTTTTGGAACTGACCAATGTGAACTTTAATGAGAGACTTATAATAATAAAAATTCAGTCTTTATGTTGGCAAATTAATATGATTATAGTTCTAGTGCATTATTAGCATTTTTGTTTTGTATAGTATTTGTTCATGTAAGCTGATGTAAGTGCCAGGCTTTAATAATTAACCAACGCATGAAATAAATTTTCATAATGATAGAAAACTGACTTGTGAAATATGTATCCTGTTTGGTCAGAAGGGGGTTTCATGCGTTGTATGTGATAATTAATGTATAATTAATGTAGTTCACTAGATCCAGTAGAACACGGAAGCAGGTAATAAAGTTGCACTCATAAGTAATTAACGCTGGTGCAGTGATTCTAAGTTTCAAAATCATGATACCCTAAATTCTATAATCCCATTTTGGTGCCGTAATCTCTCTCTCTCACAATCGATCCGAAACCTTAAACACAACCATCATTACAACTTCACAGAACCCTAGATCTATGCATCTCCAATTTGAACCACCACGAGAGGTACTGCAGCATTTATTATATATTTATCCATACTATTTTGGTTTATTAGGTTTTTGTTATTGTACTGCATGAATTGTTTGTCCTCCAAAACTATAGTTTCTGAAATATTCTCAAAATAACGATTTTTTTTAGCTGTGTTGAGATGTCGTATGTGGTTTAGTTGTTTTGAAAATGATTATTGATGATGGATGGACAAAGAGGGGGTCTGACCTTTTTCTTCTTACACTTTATTTTCTTATTCCCTTTCATTTTTCCTAAGCCTTACCATTCATCTCACCTTTGTTGGGTCATGTCAAAACCTTAGTTTCATGGGCGAGCATTTGTAATAACATATTTTTTTACTGATGGAAATGTATGTGCATATTTAATTGATGAAATGGAAAATATCAAAACTGCACTCATTGATTGAATGTAGGATGATTGTTAATATCCTGTAAAGCAACTTCTTCAAGATGGATGTTAAAGGGTGTTGTTATTGACACTCCAGCTATTGTTAAGGGGAGGTCATTTTTTAAAAACACTCCACTCTTTGAAAAATTGTTAAGGGGCTACACAAACATATTATTTCACACTACTCAATATTCCCAGATTACCCCTTCAAATTAGATTTTAATAAACTTATTCAACAAGGGAAACCAAATGAAAATAAGCAGTTCGTCACCACTGCACCGAATGCAGCATGTAACCGATTATGTATGTATTCGACAGTGATATATCGAAAATTAATAACCATTTCGATGTATTGCCTTCGTAATTATAAAATTCGACATATTTATGTTGACAAAAAAAATAGTTCGATTCTATTCCTCCGAAACGCTTATCCTTTAGGGTTTAAAAAAATCGATATATGCGAATTGAAAAAAAAAATACTACGGCCCTTGCAATATTTGTTAAGGTAAAATAACTTCATTTGTTAAGTGGCTAAATGGGTAATAAGGTAAATTACATTTATTTGTTAAGGGGCTATTGGTACTCCCCTTAATAATTTTTGGAAAAATAAAGAGTTTAAGGAGCAGTTAGCAAATGGTTTTTGTTCAAGGAACTTTATGTATTGAACCAGATAACAATTTCTTTTAGTTCAGTTGGTCTAAATAATTTACTGCTGACCATATTATTGAAAATTGCTCAACAAATAAAAGTAAGCTTACTTTGCTTGATGTGACATATTTTATACATTCATTGGTCTGCATGTAGCTTCCATAACGTCAAGATGATGATGCCTTTTTACAAAAATAATAGAATCAATCACTGTGCGATTTGGATGTGCAGATGCAACGTAAACAGTAACTGCATCAATTCAAATTTATAACATTCGTTTTGACTAAATCAAATAAGAGTAGACCTGATCGACGACGAATCTGTCGTTCTCACGCGGCACTCCAGAGATCGATGGGAACGTGCGTGTCTTGACCGCAGGGGTGCGTTAGAGTGTGGTGTCAGAACTCGACGGAGGCGGGAGGAGGAAGCGGAGGGTCAAGAATAGGATTTTGTCTCTTAAATTTATTGATGAGGCCAACAGTTCCGAGCAGGATGGGGATGATCTTCGGTCTTGTTACAGTAATCCTGCTTTCCACATTCAAGGCTGCATCGACGAGGCTTGGTTTGTCTCAAATGAAGCAATGGAATCAGATTGTGAGGATGATTATCATAGCATTCAAGAAGATGCATTTTCTTTAAATGGACATGAAGCTGCATCTGTATCTAGTAGATCGTCTATGAAAGATGCCCGTTACGAAGACTGTAATACCATCGACCTGAAGCCAAAAGTCGTAAAACATGTAGATAATATATCTAGGACTTCCATGGATGGTGTAAATGGAAGAAGGGTGGCATTCTGACAAATAATTGTCTGCCTTGTTTAGCTTCTACTGCTCCTTCAAACGATAAGAAAGGATCACAAACATCAAGCCCAACCCACTCAAAAAGAAAAGCCTCCTTAAAGCTTTATTTCAGATGGAAATCTGGTGAGGTGCAAGGACCAAGGAAGAAAATGATGGACTGCTGGTCTCAAATTAAACCTGGAACATTTAAAATTCGTGGAGAAACCTATTTGAGGGATAAAAAGAAAGTTAATGCGCCGAACTATGCAGCATATTATCCATTTGGTGTGGATGTCTTCTTGTGTCCGCGAAAAATTGATCATATAAGTCTGTTTTTTGCGTCTGCCTGATGCAGATTCTTCCAGCAAGTTTTCCTCTATGCCAGCTAACTGCTATCAGCGAAGCAGCAGCTCCTTCTCCTGCAACAGCTACTACTTCTGCAGGCGTTGATGTGATTTGCCTATCGGATGATGAATAAGAGGATGGTCATGCCAATTTGGAAGATGAAATAGGTGAGACACCCCTTATAGATTTGTTTGTTTAAAAACATATGCTGGTGAAGCATCTATTCTGGCAAATATTTATCCTTGCTTCGTAGCCTAAATTTTTATCCTTACATTAAAATGATGTGTTAGCTCATGGTATAACTAAAATTTACCCTCTTTGGTTCCTTGAGGGTTTGACGTATACCAACTTTAAATTTCCTGGGTTATTAGTTTTGGTTCTTTTGTTATTTGTATAGGATAGTTCTGTGTGTAATTCTATGCATTGAATTTGGTTTTTAGAGTCTGTGTAAATGACCATCAGCCAGATATTTGGATTTGTATTTCTGTTGTTTATCCTTCCAAATTGTCTTTTAATCAATCGCCGCTGAAGATGTCATTTTGAAAAGGAAAGGAATTAGTTCTTGATTTCATACGGTGTATTCGGAAACAAAAGTGCCCTACATCCTTTCTCACATTGTAAGCTATAAGTCGGATTTGAAGTGAGATCGAATGTTTTTATCTTTTGCCATTCTTCTGATCAGAAGTTGATATATATCTAATGGGTGCTGCACTGTTTGTGTGTGTGTGTGATAAAGGAAAAAAGACTAATGATTGATATTTCAGATACAAAGAAACATCACATTTTAGAGTAAAGTAATGCTTGCCAGGCAAAACTGAAAATGGAAGGCTGAAGTAGTAACTAGAAAAATAAGTTGCTTCCAAGCATATAATTCCATAAAGTAATTTAAGTATTCAAATTAAAATAAATATATATCCTAAAAAAGTATAATTATTTTAAGCTATTTTACCTTGCTTTAATATTAACTCAATTTGTACCGGTCGTTGTAGGATTCCATTCCTTCCACTTGACATTCTTTACTTGGGCATGGGTAAGTTTTCGCAATTTAAATATGAATTATTATTGTAATTTAAACAATAACTATAGTTTATTGCAGTATCAATTTGGGTTCCGCTCCTGTTTCCATAGAAGAATTGATGAAATCGCCCTGGCACTGGAATGACATAATTGTGCAATTCTTGTGTGCATATATGACACTGCCTCTGCATTAGTTACACAGGTAAAAGAGTTGTGTGGTCAGAATTAGCATTTACTTCGATAACTGGTAAACAACATAGCCTTAGTTCTTGTTAATGTCATTAAGATATTGTATAGATTACTTGTAGATGCACCCTATTCATCAGCATAGCCTTAATTTTTAGTAAAACTGTTGTTTACCTCTAGGACTATTAAAAATGTCCATATCAACATCCCCTTTTTCGTTACCTGCAGACGCATCCTTTATTCTTATCAATATAATCTTTTTAACATGAATAGATGATAGAATGCAATTATTTGTTGAATATCATGAAGTAGGTTACACATAATTTGTTTAAATTACTTACAAAAATGCGACATGCTTTAGTTATAGACCCGCTGCATGTTTTATTTATAAACCTGCTGCATGAATAAGTGTCACAATGTAAACTTACTGATAGATATGGTGCATGTTTTACTTTATTTTACATTAAATAGATTACACATAATTTGTACACGTATTTGTTTAATTACATATAGTACCCACTGCATTGGCCTCCTGCATCAAAGCAAATAGATGAAAACTTTAAAGATATGAAAAACTCAAGTCAAAGAATTGATTAAAAAAATGAAAATAATACAATTTTGTTGATGTTGAAGCCATGAGGAAAATAATAATAATAATTAAGAGATAAGTAATGACAGCAACTTAGAAAGATGTTTCTGCTTTAATATAGACGTAGATTTATTTGGATAAGGCTAGATAAAGCTGAGCTCAGTATACAATTGCTGATTCAACATAAGAAGATAACAATAGAATGAATGGACCACCAATACACTTACTAGCAACTTCTACTGAATCCGAGGATCACCATTGTATGTTCTGATTTGTGAATCTGGAGATTGGTGTTCCAGCTAGTATTTTAGGATAGATTTTTAAATTTATTTTTCTTGTTTTCCATATGAAACCTTATACGATTTTAGTTATAACAGTAGCAGGGATTTCTTTTAAAAAATCGATAGAGGTGCCTTTTCAGTGTTTTTTTAGTTAATTTTTTTGTCATTTACATCTTTTTGCTCTGTACACGTTTTACTGCCATTTCTGTTCAAAATCATACTTCTTATAACAGTGATTTATGTGACTGTTAATTAAAGTGCTTTGTCTCAATACAGTAAGGAACTTATCACTGTTTTGACATTTAATATTTGCAATTGCTAAAGCTCAGCCATACACAAAACAATTGCTTTCACATATAAGACCTGTCACAGCCAAAAAATATTCTTTCTTTTTTTTCGAAAGAATTTAACACACTTTCATAGTTTCCAATTATGACAGCGGCGATAGGTCTTTAAATACCATGTAATCATTTCTTTGTTACCTTGATTTACCCTGCTTTATTAAAATTTTATTATCCCATACATCTGCATGTTTAGTGAGATTGCTATTTTTCAAAAAATTTAGAATTTGAAGTCTAACTGTACACAAAATCCTTAACTATTTGTTCTTCTGTTAGGCTTTCATTCTCATGTGTTAAGTTAAGTGGATTCTTTTGATTGCTAACTATATACCAATATGTGGATCCAACAAGCTATTTCTTTAAATTTGAAAAAGGGTTTATTACCCTTTATTAAGATTCAAACGACAATTAAAATGCAGATTATCGTGCTTTAACTCTTGAGAACCAATCATATGCAGGCACATATGGTGTAACGTCCCGCCTTTTTTTTACATTCAAACTGTATTTTAAATTTCCGTATTGAACAGCAGAATAAAACTTCTATTTATTCTGTATTTTCTGTGTTGATTCTATTTTAAACTCTGTAAGCTAAATAACGATTCGTCGATTTGAGCGTTTTAAGTTGGTTTAATTACCGATTTGAAGCGGTCAAAAAGGCGGAATGTTACCTATGGTATAACACTATAACCATGTTCTTCATTACCTTAATTAGCCAAAAAAAACTGTTGCATTATACTGCAGAACTAACGTGTTATTGTCAATTGATTTTTCATTCTTTTCCCAAATAGTTTTTTATTATAATTTACTGTCTGATCACAAACTACCATTAATGATACACGTATGTCCTTAAAACATTCATCAGCTCATATGGTTTCATGTTCTCCAGTATTATCAATTGCCATTGAATTTTGCCAGTTTATACATTTTCGGTTGTACATCAATATCTGTTAATCTTTGGAAACCAAGTTCAAGATTTCTGGTTATACATTGACATCTATAAAATCTGATTTGTGTTTAAATTACTCATGTACAGGGCCAAATCCTGCATTATTTGTAGAAGGTTCACTTGTTTCTTCAGGTTAAAGAGCTAAGTGGAAGTAGCCATGTTCATCCGGTATAGACTTGGAGCACGTTCCATGTTTTGTCCATAATTTGATCCTGTCGTTGTTTGGGCAGCCTAGCATCGACCAATTTGTTTGCATTCTTCTTAACAGGTCTCTAATTTGCATAATATTTCTCATTATATTAATTAATCAAAACGCTGCATGTATTCATGTCTTCAGGAGTTTAAGTATGTATATCTGGACGGGTTAGTTTTACAAGGTGCAGTTTGGCTTTCTGTTTGCATATTTAGATGTACATTATGATTGGATTCAGTATGATAGTTTTAACTTTTAATATAAAATAATATAGTTCTAAATAGTTTCAAGTTTCAGCTAATAAGTCCACAGGATGTACATGAGAGGGATAGAAGGGAGTAGAATCACAGTTGGAAGGATAAGTTCCATTTTTGTCATTGTGTCATAATGCATGATTCCCAAAATCAGGAGCAGGCTTGCCACTCGTAGTGTAACAGAATTTTGCCTCTGTATCACAATATGACCCTGGCCGCTATTATCACAAATTTAGATGTATAAGTAATGGCCTACCCAGTTAAATGTTATATATGATCATAATTTAGGTGCTTAATTGCTGAACGAAGCAAACATCAAAATCCTATGCAAATGATTAGATTGAGAAAAAGGCAGAAGCTAAAAGAAATGAGAATATTGAACGACGGAGGAAATACATGATTTTGCTCAGTAATTTTCGTTTACTTCAATGATATGTGGTGCTCAATTTAGTTCTTATATAACTGTTGCATGAATTGGTGTCGCAATGAAAACTTAAGACCTGCTGCATCTTTTACTTTGTTTAACATTATATAGTTTACATAATTTGTGTGTATATATAGTTTAATTATGTACAATACCCATAACATTGACTTGTTGCATCATATTTTTAGTCCTAGCTGCATATTTTTTATTCTTTTGTTACTTTTTTACTTTGTGAATATTTGACATAACAATTACTAGTATCTTGATTGCTTATTTGTATTGCAGATGTTAAGAGAAAATATCAAAAGCAAATCAAGATGAAATCAAATTTGTGACTAGTTTATAAGTAAATTGATACAAGTACATACGAAATATTATGCGCCAACGTAGGAAAAGTTGCTGGAACGATATGAGTGAAATACTATGTTTGGATATGGTAAAATTATTTGGATATGTATGAAATACTATATTTGGCTATGCTAAAAGTTTGAACATGTATGAAATCTATGTTTATATGAGGGAAAAGTTGTTTGAATATATATGAAATATTATGATGTAATTTACATATTTTTTATCTGTGAAAATATGTTAAATTTATGTATGCAGAGCTGGTTTGGATTAGTGGGTATTATATATGCAAAAAGGATAAAATAATAAATAATTTAATAGCGTTTGTAAAACACTGCCGTAAGACAAGCGCTATAGAAATTAATCATAAGAAACGCTATAAAACTATATCAAAAACCGCTATTAAAAGTAATCATGGAATAAGCTTTCTTATAGCGTTTTAATTTAATAGCACAGGAAAACGCTATAGAAAGATTATTTTGTATAGCGTTTGTGTAATTGCTATTTAAAGCTGAAGATCTACCATAGCATGTCGTTCCCTAGCGTTTTCTGAAACGCTACAGCAGGATATTATAGCGTTTTTCAAACTCTATGAAATCCCTTATTTGTTGTAGTGTGGAGAATTTTGCTTTAAGCTGATGGTCACAGAGAGTTTTCAAAACTTCTTTCAAATGTTGGGCTTGCTCTTCTTCACTTTTGGAGAAGATCAAAACATCATCGACAAAGACTACAACAAATTTATTTAGGAACTCACATCCTACTTATCAGATCGACAAAATAGGCGGGTGCATTTGTCAGCCCAAAAGGCATAACTAGCCATTCAAAGAAACCGTCCAGATTCCTAAAGGCAGTCTTATCTATGTTGTCCTCAGCCACCCTCAACTGATGAAACCCCGTGGCCAAGTCTAACTGGGAAAATACCGAGGCATCAACAAGCTGATCAAATAAATCATCAATCCTCAGAAGCGGGTGCCTATTCTTCTTAGTGAGTTTATTCATCTCTCTATAATCAACACGCAAACGAAGCGAACCATCCGCCTTAGTTGCGAATACTACTGGAGCACCCCATTCAGATATGCTTCATCTGATAAACCCCTTCTCGAGTAGCTCCCCTACTTGCTTACTCAGGTCCCTCCTTTCCCTCAGAGCCATGTGACGCACTGGCAATGCAACTGGCTTTGCATTGTCCACCAAATATATATGAAAGTCAATCTTTCACCACGGAGGTTAACCCCGAACCTCATCAAAAACATCAGAAAACCCGGACTACTGGAACAGATTGCAGATCATCGATAAATGCATCAAGAGACTCTAGGAAATTAAGCACAACCGACCCTTGTGGGTCACACAAAATCTCAAGGGTTCTCCTATGACAAGTCAGAAGCCTAACAACCCTCTTTTCACAATCCAGAATGGCACCATACGTGGTAAGCCAATCCATTCCTATAATCAACCCATAGCCCATAAACCCAGCACATACGCGTCGCATTCAAACTCGACACCTAACACAGATATTTTCAAAGCCCGACAAATCATAGATAAATGAGCCGAACCACAAATGAGGTTTGAAACGACTACGGGATCCACTACCATACTAGTAATTAAGTGCAGAGATTCAACTACAGAACTGGATATAAATGAATGTGGGGCACCAGAATCAAAAAGCGTTCTAATAAGATGGTTTGAAAGAGAAATTAAACCTTCCACAAAAAAATTTCTACCTCTATCAGGAGCACCGATCGCAAGAGCATGCACCTGCCATCCAGAAGTCCCTATCCTTTGACCTTGTCCCTATGATCCCGGTTTCTTCGGGCACGCTTTAGCAAAGTGTCCTGCCTCTCCACAGTGGTAGCAAGAGTTCTTCCTTCACTTACAGTCTTTAACCAGATGACCTTACTTCCCACAATGGTGGCATTTTCTCTTATCTTTGCCTTTATCGCTTTTCCCTCCTTTCTTCTGCTGTTGCTGCTGCCCCTTCTTGGGCCACACCTTCCTATTTTGTGATGTCTCCTCAGCCTTCTTTTCTCCCTTGTCTTCCTCATGCATTAGGACCATATTGACAAGCTTTTCAAAAGTGGCCCCCATTGAAACATGGGACATGGCTAGACCATGCAGAGGCTCATTCAGCCCTTTAACAAGCCGCAAAGCCCTTTTGTGCGGCGTATCCACCAACTTTAAACAGAGCCTTACCAGCTGGTTGAATTATTCACATACTCTTTTACCGTCAAGTTTCCTTGTTTGAGTCCTAAAAATCTCTCCATCTGCATGCTGCTTTCCGCTTGGGAAAGAAATTTCATTTCGAACCTCTGTCTAAAATCTCCCTAAGTTTCCACCGGACATCCAGCTTGAGTGACTTCCCACCAAAATAAGGTTTCATCCTTCAATAGCCAGGCGGCTAACTGGACCTTCCTTCCATCCTCTACTTCAAAGATTATGAATAAGTCCTTGGTCTCCTTGAGCCAGTTCCGAGCTTCTATGAATGTCCCATTCCCATGGAATGGCTTCCCTCCCATAGCACGGAAGTCCTTGTAGATCTTGGCGAAGTTATGTGCTCTTGGGGAAGGGGGGAGGGGGGGGGGGGAGGAGGAGGAATGACTGGTGCAGCTGGGGGATGAACATTTCGTTGGCCTTCGGCAGGTGTCGTGGCTTCCAAATATCTACGGAACCATCCGGGTATTGTGACGCCCTCTGGCATATTAGGAATGTTTTGTTCCCCAAACATACTGAAAAAAGAAAAAGGAAGAAATTTAGATAAAGGACCGAAGGATACTACATATGGCTTTTTGGGGAATGTTTTTCAAAACAGACTTTTCTTTATGAAAATGAATTCTTTTAAAAACTTTTTGAAAATAATTTTCAAAAACTTTTAGCTATTCCGGTAACCTTCAGCTCTGATACCAAGTGTGACACCCCATGTCCGTTAATGTCACTCACTAAGGGAATGCATTAAGTTTCATGAAGCATTATAGGTAAACAGACATAAAATAATTACAAGACGAATATAAATAAGATAACAACGGAAATTTAAATTTTTATTTCAAACATAAATCATAATGCCATGGTCCACAAGACCATAAGTCACAAAAACCATTACAATAAAATAACTTCTGACTTGCATCATCAGAGTACATAAGAGTATGAAAAACATAATTCCCTAATTGAAAGAGTTAAGCCATAGCAGAGACAAGAACTTGAGCCATACTTCAGAAGTAGCTCCTAGCAAGATGATATCTGAGTCCTGACTAAGTCTGAGTGTTTCCTCCTTGAGAACCTGAGGGAGGGGGGAATGGAAGAAAGAAAGAGAAACAAAAGGGTCAGACATAAAGTCTAGCGAGTCTAGTTACTTTTAGCCAGTAAATAAATAAAAGAAACATAATTGTCATATAAAGTGGATAAGAGAGGTCGCTACATAAATGGCAGGTGTGACAAGGTAGACAGGGTAAGGTGTATACACTTCTCTAATGATTGATCTGCACTATTACTAGTATAACCAGAATGAGATGATCCCTTCCACTACAAGGTGATAGACTTAGGGCATATGTCCAAATATACCGTAACCACTACCCTAATCGATCGACTCACTTCTCCGTAGTTACTCTGTGTTGGACCCACAGTAGGATGTATCACGTCCAACAGTGGCAACTCATCACTGATATGCACAGCCCCATATCTACCGGTGTCACAGTCGTCTTATCCCCCTCTGCCCGGTTCATGCACGCACATGGCCTGGTTGGTTTGCGCCGCCCACACCGTCTTCCATGTTTGCATCTCTTACAATCAGTCAATAAGCGTGTCCCCTCTGCACCTCGTACGGAGTGTTTTATTTGATACCTGCTCTGGGTTACTGACTGAAATGGGTCCCACACACTATGGTACAAGCTCTCCCCTTTTGTTTTGTATCCCCCACTAGGTTTTTCACTGACTATGTATACCACTAGGTGTCTTTAATTACATAGCCATATACCAGTTGTGCTTACCCTAAAAGGTGTCTTTAATTACATAACTTTATTATTTCCTCCGGTTATGTATACCACTAGGTGTCTTTAATTACATAACCTTATCGGGTTAAGTTTGTAGGCCTATATATAAACATTACCCACCCCTTCCAGATTTGCTTAACCCATCCACTATCCAATCAGCTTACTTAACCCTAACTTTATTTTATAATCATACAATCACTATGGACTAGATTTGGTTAAGTAGTCCAATTCATTACCATGTCCATTTATGGTTTATAATGGGCTAGATCTCCTACATTAGGCCTACAACGTGTGGATGTTGGATATGCCGGTCGGGTCCGGACAGACTTATTCCACAGTTGGCCCTAACCTCATGTCTTAGTCTGATTCGTATTTGCGTACTTAGACCTCCCACATTAGGTTCAACATTAGTGGCTGTTGGATATGCCGGTCAGGTCCGGGCAGACTTCCACCACTAATGCAACCTAACCTTGTGTCATAAGTACAATTACAATTCCTTATTGTAATTACTAGACATTCCATTTTTAATTAATTAATCAATTAATTAATCCTTTCCCCTTTATAGGTGTTAAAGCCAATTTTGCCCAATAATTTGAATTATATGCCCAAAAATGATCATATTCAAATTATGCCAATATTAACCTTTTTCCCCCGTTTCCTAACTAATGCACTCATAAACTGGTGGCATGCCTAGGCTAGTCAATAGCCTAGTTATGAACGATAATAGGAAAATAATGGGAATATAACCAAAGTGATTATCTTGGCATAAACATAAACTAGCATGATGATAAGGTGAACATACATACTGACATGGACATGTAATTAACATCATAATAAGGTGGACATAAAACTGATGAACTGGTGGCAGTCAATATAACTACGATGTCATAATAAGCATAGTAAGATCTAAATTAGCAGTTTAGATGTCCAATTGGTTTAGGTCTTACATGATAACACAAGGTGATAAATTAGATCACATAATTCAGAGTTAGGGGTTAAAATAAATCTAACACTACTAGAATGACATGATATAGCATGTTCAGTTCTAAATATAGGTTCACATGTCCAACTTACAACATATCTAAGTTGATCGCAATATGACAGGTGAAAGACGATTTATATAAAGAGTTAGATCCAACCAATGTTGCAATTGTCCAAATTAACAGATTTACATTCACCATAACATAGTTACAAGTTAAGATCCACATAGGTAACATAATAGAATAACCACAATTACATTGGATCTAAAGATGTAGATCCATCATGACGTAGTATAAGATTTTACAATAGCATAGATTCATAGTTTACAACATATCCAATTCACAGTCTTTCATAATTCACTTTATTTATCTAAACCTAAAAGCAACTAGAAACACACAGCGTTAGGTTTAGAGAATAAATAAAGAATGGATCTTGAATTTATGGATTTGATTTGCAAAGTTGAATGTTGTATGTTGTTAAAGAAAACGAACCCATCTTAGTTCCCACACCGGCAGCATATGGCTCCCATAGTTTCCAATGAAGAAATAGGAGAATTGAGCACATATTTATAGCTGTAGAACCCTCTGAAACCGACTGCCACCTCAGCCCTAGGGGTGTCGACACCCCTATGGCTGGGTTGACCCATAGGTCGACACCCCTTAAGGGGGGTCAATCTCGGTGTCGACACCCCTCTAGGGTGATCGACCCCCTAGAGTGGGAATTTTGTCGCCTTGACGAATTTTTGATTTTCGAACTGTTCTGGATGGGGTCTGACTCATATCTGACTCATACGTGACTCATATGTGTATATATGTTCTTTCTGCACATATACAAACTAAAAACCCTCATAACTTCTTCATATGGTGTCCGTTTTACACAAACCAAATGTCTATCTTGATCAGAATTTCGAGACAGACGCGATGGCGCAGACTGTTTTCCTTAATATGAATATTAAATTAATTATTATTTAAATTATCCCTTTTTTAGTGTTGTTAAAAATTCGGGGTGTTACACTAGAATTTGCAGGCAATGTAATGGCGTTAACGTGTTAGAGTTTATGCCCTAGAGGCAATATGCTATATGTGAATAATAATAATATGTTTTATTTGGAATAAAATGTTCTGTTATTTTATATTTACTGCGTAATATAAATATTAACATGATAGATGTCCTTAGAATAATAATACGGAATTATATAGTTCGAGTAAGACTGAACTTGAGATTATATGATATGTTAAGTATTATAATTCTTAAATGTCCATAGTCGAGTTCTATTGTTTATATAGGACAACAATAAAACATTGAAACTAGTATGTTGCATGATCGATGATCACATCTCATTGATTATTAATATAGTGATATTAATGTCAAGACATAAATACATATTGGAGAATAGCTTATTGGGCTGATCCAACATGAGAAAACTATATGGAATATAATTAATAGTATCATAAGTTACTCTTATAGTGATAGTGATGTAGTGGTCCTCAGACATGAAATCATTATAATTTTATTTGAAGATATTTGTATTTTGATCATCAAAAGTTACTCGTAACTGAGTTAACGTAAAGGTGATTATTGGATGCATCTCAAATTGAATGAAAATTATGAATGATCTAGATGGAATCTAACCCTACAATATATATATATATATATATATATATATTTATATGTAGTGATATCCATGGGCCTCTTGATTGAGTGAGACTATGAAATGCATGGCCATGCTCAAATATTGATTTGTTTTATATAGTCTACTCATTGATCAAGATAAAAATAAAAAGGATTAAATAATTAAGAGGATGATACATTCCATGCCTCTAGTTTAATCCTGAATATATTGGTTAAAAGGATTAAATTACATTGATGCACTAATCACAGAAAGGTTGTATCGAATCATTGATATTATTATAACTTGGGTAACAACGATGTATTACTAGATGACACTCACTGTTTACAGTTTAAATATTATTTAAATTGTTGCCAACATTATGATAACCTATCGGGACACACATAAGGATGTTAAATAAGGTGAGAACCTTTTAAAATAAAAGAGGATTCAAAATGGTTGACATTTTCTTTTATTTTAAATTATAGAACGGGTTAAAAAGAATACTGAAATATCGTGATCTTCAACTATAAGAGAAGGCCGCCCCTTTTCTTTATTTTTTATCAAAAACCATGAATTCTTAGAAAACCCTAACCCTATTTGGCTAGTACCAAAATTCCACCTTCCTCGACTTTTCTGACACTACCGAGATCATCGTCCGTGGATTTCCGATAGAGACGCTTTGCTTTAAGCATTAGGTTCGATTCAATTAGAAATGAGCATCGTTGATTTTGCAATTCAAGGAAGAAAGGTACATGTTTTCATTCGATTTGTAAACTACGGTTGCTGAATTTATTAATAACCACTGCATCTCGATCCTATTTTACCTTCATAACGTTGGTCACGATAATTGGAATTGTCCAAATAACCCCAAGAAACAAATAGGTATAAAGTTGCATTCTAATTTCACTACGTATTTTGTATTCATTATTTTGACAAACATTTTCTTTTGTTTGCATATTTGCAAAACAAAGTGACAATTATGTGGAATCAGATGATGATCTAGATGTTGACTAATATCAGTGAAGACTTGAAGTTGTGTAATTATGTTATGGTTTGCTACTATATATGTTATTTTGTGCAAGACTGGAAAAAAATATGCAGCTCCTTTTGTACCTTTTAGTGTGAACTAAGCAAAAAAAGGAAAAAAAAAACGATGCACATATATATTAACCTTCTCTTGCATGGAAATTGAAAAGTAATATTTTTGCAGTGCAATTGATTTTAGCATGGATTTTTTTTTTGCATTTGAGATGTAGCTGGAATTATTGGATAATGCTTAGCTTAAAAGTGAACAAATATGTTTCTTTGTCTTCACAACAAGCGTAAGCCTACTTGGTACATATAAGAAGAGCATTTACTAAATACAAACTAGCAGATGTAAAGTGTAAGCCTGTAAAACTTTATTTATCATGGAAAAACCTCTTCTTTGCATATTGGACAAGCCTTATTGCTCTTCAGCCATTTGGAAATGCAGATAGAGTGGTACTGGTGTTGACACGGCAAATTAGTTAGTTTGTCCCAATGTTCGTAAGCAGCTAGGCAAACCACACATTCATCATATTTGTTTTCTTCGAAAATAATCCAATTTTGTATGTAGATGTCGATAAGTAGGATATGATCTCATCAGATAAACCTTTGCTTCAGTGCCTAGAGCCTCAGCTAGTGTCTGTAGCTCCTCATAAGTCATATTATCTGGATTATCATCATCATTCTATGCAGCTGGAGAGGCTGGACTAGTAGAATTGCCTTCTCTGCTTGTTCCAGAGGAAGCACTACTCTTCTTACTTACACATGTGCATTTGGTGTAATTCTCTTCTTTTGGCTTGCTATTATAGATGTACATCTTAATGTGAGCTAAGCCCAAAAAAAATTTGTGTACTTTGTACCCTCTTTTGCATGGGAATGTTGTTTTAGCATGGATTTCGGACATTACTGCATTTGCATGCAAATTGGACAGTGCTTTTCCATCGCAGTTGTTGCAACACAATTTTTTTGTGTGTTTGAGTCACATTATAATTCGCGAATAATGCATAATTGGAACAAATTTGCATCTGGATTTTTTTAGATGAGCTTTTGTGGGCAACCTAAATTCCTAAGCCTTTTGTTTTGTGTGTCCGTTTTCATGCATGCATGTTTTTGTTTTTTCTTGGTTTGAAACATATACGTTAATCTCAAAATAGCAACAACAAAAATAACAATTGAAGATTTCAGCGTGCATGCATGCATGTGATGAAATATATCCACAGTTCTAATTTTTCTTCTTGGTTTTGTATCTTCTCGAATCCCAAAAATGCAATCATTGGAATCAAAAATAATTTCATAAAAATATTTTTTCTTTGAAATACTCAAGGGGAAAATAAATAAATTTGATAAGAATGGCATCAAAGTCGTGACAGCTGTAGAATAAGATAGCACCGTTTACTTTTTTCTATTCAATGAAATTATATTTAATCTCAAAATAATGGTAAATGAAAGCATAAATAATATCAATCGAGAGTATTTTACCTTCTTTAACTCTGCTTTTGCTGACGTAGGTGAACAACTGATTACCTTTAATGTAAGCAATTTGTATCGTTAATGTTACGTGAGCATGCAAGTAATTAATTGGTGCGAATGCTTACACTTCGCCGATGATATTACCATTTTCACGAGTGGTAGTCGTCGCTCTGTCCGTCTTCTTGTCTGTCTTATTCAGCAGCGAGAGGTGCTCAAGCCAACTCGTTAACTCTACTAAAAGTTGTTTCGTTCTGGCAAGAGGCATGTCTCCAGTAGATCCTCTTGGATCGAAACTTTCACCAACTTCCTCCCTTACCGTACCTCGGCACTGTGCTTTACAAAGGTCGTAAGCTCAATGTCATTTTCGATCCCCTGACGGATAGAGTCAGGGGAAAGATCATCCGGTGGAATGCAACGCTTCTCTCTCAGGTAGGAAGAATGGCTCTAATAAGTCTGCATTGACTCTATAGGATCGCATGTCTTTGCTGCTATGACTCTTATCTCCTCTTTCTTCCATTCTTATAGGTCGCTGGCTTTGTCCTTTTTCTGGGGTAAAAAAGACAACGTTAATCATCACCATTGGATTTCTTGGGACATCATTCATCGTTCCAAATGTGAAAGGGTTTAGATCTTAGAAGTCCAAAGGATACCTGTAATGCCTTTAATTGCAATATGTGGGCTCGGTTTGACGCGAACGACTCCTTATGGGCGACGTTCCTTCACGCCAAGTACCACAGACTCATAGCCTCGAATTTCTTCGATACCCCGTCCTACGCTAGTGAGACGTGGAAATGGATGCAATCCGTAAAGACTTTTTCAAATTCACATGGACATGGATCTGATTGGGACGACAATCCTTTTTTGATTAAGGCGGCGAGGAGTTTCGCGAGGACGCCACTCCACGTCTCTCTCTCTTTTCTTTCAAATAGGATGTCCATATTCCCTCAAAGGTTTCTCTGTTTATGTGGCGGACACTACATGATTGGCTACCATTTAGACAAGAACCTCTAGAGGATTAGCATCCCACTTGTGTCCCGTTGCATGTGTTGTGGGTTCGGTGACATGGAATCCATAGCTCACTTGTTTTTCTATGGCTTTTCTACCAAAGCTGTTTGGAATTATTTCCGGAACTTGGTCGGTCTTCTAGGTGATGCGTCTTCTCTTGCTGATTTACTAAGATGCTAGTGGGTTGGAATCTCAGGTAAGTCTGTTCGTTCGATCCTTCTTAAGTTAATTCCTTGTCTCATCTGCTGGCATATCTGGTGCTCGTGGAATAAGGCAACTTTTCATGAATTTCTTATGGACCCTACTTCTATCATTCAAAGGGTAAGGAATGATGTGCTCCTTGCTTTTCGTGGCAGACTGTTTGAAGGTTCTATTGGTTCCCGCTCCCGGAGGTTGGCTAGTACCTTTGATATTACATTGGTACTAACTACCCTCGGGCGGCGATTGGTTGAATCTGCTACTACTACGTTAGCGGGCTCTGTCCTTCTATCCTCGCCCCACACCTTCCGACCCCTTTTTAGTTCTTATGTTGTTTGCTAGTACTACAGGGCCCAGTTTTATTGGTTCTTATAGGATCGCTGGTATGTGGATCTGTAGGTTCCTGGAGTAGCTGATTCAGATTTGGAGCTTTCAGATGGATTGAGTTGCGCTTGCCTTTTAACTCTATGGAGTAGTCTGACCTTTTCCTGATTCCTCGCCCTTGTCTTTTTGGTTGTGCCGCAAGGGCGGCTTCCATGACTTGGTTGTATGCTTCCCTCTTAGCTTCGGTGTAGGCTTTGTTGGTTGTCTGCTACTTTATTGTTTTCATCCGTATCTGTTTCTCGACTGCTTTGATTGTCATACTGTTTTGTACTTTGTGTGTTCACAGACTTTGTAGCCATTTCTACAGATCTGTTTTTGTGAGCAGTTGGAGAATGGATAAATTCTCCTTTTGTTATATATCTTCCTTTTATTGAAGAAAAAACTGTTGTGAATGAGTCAGATTCTCTCTCCTCTTTTTCAATTGTTATTTTTTGTTAACGTCCATGCAAGCAGGAAACACAACTGTGTACATATTTGATCGCAGGGCTTTGACTGGGAAGCATCAAAGGTGCTCAAAACAAGGGTGCTCTCGAACAGTCCTCATATATATATATATGTATATGTACATACATACATACATACATATATACATATATATATATATGAACAAACACGCACACATACATATGATACATTACACCATACAAGCAGTTTTGCAACTCCCAAGTACGGAAAATTCACAATGACTTAAATCTGTTACACATTTGTATAATATGGCCAGAGTTCGTTCTTAATTTTGCAGCCACTTACATCCGTTCTAAAATTAAATACCCCTACCACTACACCCCGTTCCCAGTAGCACGCTCTCACTCCTATTTTCACGCATAAAAAAGAAAAATGATGTGCCCTAGATCTTGGAAACTCAATCCCTCCTAATCGTCTTCTCCTATTCTAAAATCGACAGTAATCAGTTGTAGTCATGGTCATCCTACAATCGGCCATCATCTCGTTATCAGCCATTATTAGGTAATCGGCAATCTCCTAATTTTAGGTTTATTTCGGTTTGCCATAAATGAATTGAGTTTCATATGCGCAACTTATGACTTTGTTGCTTCTCATGTAAATTTTCGTATTAATCACATCAACATAAGTGAAAGAAGATTAAAGGATTAGAAAGATATTATCTGAAAGTGAATTCCTAACGAGGAAACCAGATATCATTTTAACTTGATCTATTCTACAATGCCTGAACATGAATTATTTTTGTGAGCCTTCATTAAAATAACGTACGCCATGTGTTCATTTTAATCTTGACATTATTATTGGAAAAAACATGCAAGTTATTATTAATATTAGTTGCTGGACAATGAACTGTTGAACTACAATTAGATGAATTATAATATTATTTGGAGTTTGGTCCACCCAATAAAACTATATGTTTATGGGAATTATATTTGACTATTGCTTTAGTGCTTTTTAGGTGAGTCTAGACTACAAAACTTAAAACTACTAGCTACGAAAACATAAAAACGTTATACTTTCAAAAAAATAAAAAAAAGTTTCATAACTCTTAACTGGAGTAACTCATAGTTTGTGCAAGATTTGTTTATCATTTCAAATCCATCTCGACAGATATTGATACTCATAACTGGGGTTGTTAATGGTGGAGGTGTTGATGAGGTGAGTGAGCTGTGGTGGTTTGAAATGGAATAGTGCAGGAAATAGATGTATTAGTTTTTATGTGCTAGTTAGTATATCAAGTCTGATGATTGGGTTATAGTCTTGGATGATCGTGGAGCAGATATTGGATCAGAAAAGATGGCCAGTTTGATAGAAGATGCTGGAAGAACGGTTTGCATCTCCGGTTACATCTTATAAATTAGCATGCAATTTAATCTTCATGTTCTTAAAGTGACTTTTCGATAATATTGATAAAAATCCCAAATATATAGATACTAAGAGATCATTCTTTAGATCACTGATTGGTTTTATTATAACTTTAGTGATTCTATTATGGTGTCATTTATATCCTTCTCATACTTGGTAGAAAATATTATGTGCACCCGAAGAGTGATAACAAAGGCAACTCTTTTCTCTTTAACTCAACCTTCGTATAGATAAATTTGAATATCTCTTTTCTCCAGTAACTTTGTAAATCAGCCCATTCTGACTCTACTTCTTGCTTTTCTACGGTAAATGATTTGTTACTTCTTTCGATGTATCTACCTTCTTAATTTTCATTTTTTAAAGGTGAGAACACACATGCATAATCACATGGACTATTCTTTTATGTTCAATATATTTGGGCATAAAATTTATTAAATTATCTGGATTATAATGTTAATTTTCACATGTTCAAAATTGTTTTTGTTTATTAAATTTGGTATTTGGATTAAAACTCAAATTGGATTTCTACTTATTTTTTCTTTTTTGTATATAAATGAATAAAGACGGACTAATAAGTATGATGATAATATCTTTGATTTATATGATTTAGAACTTTAAAAAATGATTTTGCTATGATGGAAAAAATGTAAATTTAATCAATATGCAAGAATAGTGTAGTTAGAGGAATTTAGGCGGCAGTTTGGTAATTTGATATGTGGTCCCTTCTAAAATCGTGTTTCTGGTGTACAATTTGATAAAAGTAAAATTTTGTCATAGTAGTGTTTTTGTTTGATAAATCAGTAAAATAAATATGTTTAAGAAGCTTGAAAACTGCAAACATATTATACTGTGGTATATATCGTCTTAGTTACTATAACATATTTTAGATTTTATTTTTTGAATAATTTGCATTCAATTTTAATACTAATAGTTTGACAATGATGCTCAATATGAAGTTAATTAAATAACAGCAACAAAATTACAGTCAAATTTCACTTTGATCCAAACGATGAAGGCATAGTTCAAAAAACCTATCTGCGGAAGTGTCATTGTCAACATTCACACAAGCATTCTTATAAATTAACAAGCAATCATGGGATTGATGGCTTGCTGCTATAATGCAAGGTGGTTCACTTAATTTGGGGTTGGTTAGAGTACAAGCCCTATAGTACAAAGAAGATGCAACAATTTGTTTCGAATGATATCTATTTAGTTTCAATTCAATAGGTAGAAGTATGAGTTATGTTTCCATAAGTAGTAGATACAAAAATATGACTAACTAAAAAGATTTCAACATCAGTACGCATTTTGAGCTTGTAATATAACATGTATGAAGGTTAGTAATTAAATGAATCACACTCAACATTTTCCACCAGTTAAGAGCAATTAAAGCAATGTCAACACCGTTGCTTATTGTCTTTTTGTAAATGTTATCATCGATTTTGTTTTATATCTTATGTCTAGGATTTGCATTTTGTGGGCATGTTGAATCTAAGAACAAAATGAATAAAGGGGGATTGAGGAAAATAGGCAAAAATTTAGACTGAAGGATAAATGTTTATTTATTTATTTATTAATAATTTAATGGACAATGCCAAGCATTTTGTATAGTGTAAATTATTTGCATAGTGTAAAATTTGAATATAAAGCTTCATGTCCTTCAATAAATAGAATAGTTACGTTTATATTGGCTACCCAAGCAAAAATCATGTATTGATATCGATTTAAACAGTGCCCCACAAAACTCTCAAATGACATCATTGGATGTTTGAAAGATACTACTAAGCTGAGTTTCTATTGAAAATTTCGACGTTATCTTATTATAGAATTATTGGGTAAATCATTTGCAATTATAATAGATGACATTTATTATACCACGATCAAGGAGCAAATATTTGTAGTTTTATAGTCCATTAATTAACTAACTATCATTGGAAGATATATAGACAGATTCATGTTTTAGAACAATTGCAGATTTACTCGAAATATCACTTAAACAATTTTTTGACAAACTTAAGTTGTGTGATACAGAGTCGCAATCAGACCATCAAAGTTATTATGAGGAAAGTAGTATGTAATGAATTTCTAATGGTCTTCACTCATTTTGAAAAGATCAAAAATTATTATTCTGCATCTATGTGCACTGATTTGTGTACCAACATATTTGCAAAGAATAAACCACAATTTTGATTTGTTTTACTTTTGTACATAATTTGGTGAATCTTATCAAGCATCGTGATGGTCTTCGGGGAAAAGAAATAGAAATATCATTTAATTACAAAAGTAGAGGTAGTGAATTATGTGCAGTTGAGGAAATTTCCAAGCGAAAACTCAAAATGATCATGAGATGCGTCAGGGGTTCACATTACGGTTTCCATTGGTATGTTCTTCTTGTACTAGATAATCTTATAGATATGGAAGAAATCTTCTGATTTTGCATTGATTCCTCGATAACTATATATAATTAACATATGCGTGTTCCTTGACAATTATAACAGAGATCTTCCTGATTTTTTTTTTGCATTGGTGGTCCGTGTGGCCTTGGATCGAAAGTTCGTACTAGTGCAGATGTGACATTTCGATTTTCCTCCTTGGTTCTGAATCACCAGATTGCATTAATAGTCTTAATGGAACAAATTTACAGGTAAAAAATGTAACTCATCACATTTTTATATAATAAAATAAATTTTGAAAAGCATTTAGAATTTGGTCATGGAATTAGCGTCATTGCATCCATGGCGATTTTCTGATGAATTTAGACCTATGGATTGCAAATAACGGATTTAAGACGAAAAAGATACCTTTAAATGAAATATTACAACAAACATGAAAAGAAGGTATAATAAAAGAACAATGACCACCATCGTTTTTAGTTTTGTTAACAAAAGCCTATATAGTCCAGTTGGTAAGAGTATGTGACTTCCAAGAGAGTGGCACAAGTTTCATTCATGCGGGTGCCATATTTTTATTTTAGAGTAACGGTTAAAATAATACATGTTCTACGAGGAAAATATGTATAAATGGATATATAAAGAAAATTATACATAAAAGAAGTACAAATATCAAAGAATGTGCGTGTGTGTGTATATATATACACACACACACACACAAATCTGAATGTTAGGATAAAAAGGGAATTAATGCATATAAGGAGTTTATATGCAAATATAGTATTTAAATATTTCCAGAAAATCAAAGAACGAACTGGGAAAGTAAAGAGGGGACCAGGCTCGTTATGGGGCGACCCACGCTCGGCCTTGGTTGACCCATAGGTCGATCCAGGGGTAGGTGGGTCGACTCACCCGAGATCTGAGCGGATTCGTCCATCGAACCTTGTAAAGGCCCGTAAATCCGTACACTTTGAGTTGACTAATATTATACATATCCAACCCAAAATACCTGAAAATATGAATCTTTAATTGAAAGAAAATTAGAGGGTGAGAACAGGAAGAAAGAAATATTAGAAAAGAAGAAGAACCGACATCACATAGAGTCTCACATCGCAGCGAAATAAAATATAGTACAGAAATAACTTTATTGAAAGCTTGAGAAATACTTACAATCATCAGAGTACAACAATTAGACAATCTGGACAGTTATAATAACCTGTCCTTAACATATAGCGGAATAACACCATATATCATACGTCTAGACTCCTTCAACACTCTCCGTTGCGAAGCACAGGCTCCAATCTAGTAATACTTTATATCATACGTTTGGACTCCTCCAACTCGTCTTTGAAATCCACAACATTCGATAACCTGAACCTGTAACTCAGGCTAACCCAAGACATTACAAATGCCACGAATTAGTCTGGTGAACCAGTGTGAGACAAACTCACTAAGTTTAAATACATCCATATTGCTTAACTTTGAAAATCCTTTTAAAAGAAAGGATAATAGTAAGACCAACCCACACATAAACACGGACGGTTTTTACCTTACTATAACCAAACCATTTTTGAAATCAATACTATTTAGATATTATAACAATTATGTAGATATTATAATAATGATGTAATTCAAGTAAATAACCAAGTAGCAGAACGGTTGCATCTCATGCTCTACATATATAGTATAAAAATCAAAAACAGCGGGTGCTTATTAGAGATTGGATTCCAACTATGACAAGGTATGAGACCACCTTTCGATCAGTGTATGTACTCAAGAGGGGATACACTGGGGTTCAATAAGAACGTCTTGCAACCCGGCCACACATGACCACCCATTCATTTAGCTTGAGTATAGCGAATGTATTATCATCCGATGGTTTTAAGGGCCCACCATCCATCCACGGAGATACAGAAACGAAAGAAGAACAAATAAGGATTTTCTTTAGACTGGTGATAACACACCTTGCTTGGGAATGACCCACCTAGCCATGCTGCCTACCTGATTTTTGTCATTTCCCGGTTGATGAGGCTTGAGGCTACGTTTGTCTTTTAGAACAGCATGCCACCATTAACTTTGAATGCCAAATTGTCAAACCCGTCAAATAATACGGGCATAAAGCTAAGAGAAACGAATTTCTCCGCCACTAAACATAAATACATTTGAGGTAATCAACCTATAATCTATTAGGTATACTCTGTCAGACATTCGTCCATACAAGTCATCCAGGATAGGGTGAACCGAAGACGCTCTCCTACTGCATCCAAAGGATCAGTAGCGAGTAGTCCTTGCAAATCCGCAAAATCCCACTCACGATCGAATCACGTTAGAATACCTCTGCGTTGCAATACAAAGAAAAATCGACAAGTAATCCTTCCGCTTATGAAGATCCACGGTCTTCAATTGCTCCACCTTTATCAACATCTTTTACATTTCGTATTTGCAAGTCGAAATGGTTTTCAAATATAAATTTGATCCCGGTCTTTCTGTACCATCAATCGTTGGCCGGATTTTGATAGTCGGCTATTTAACTATAAAACAACCATTCATCCATAAAAATAAATTGAATTCACCGATTCAGTTCTCATCATCATTTGGCCTCTCAATTAACCACGGTTAATTAAACTTCTAAAATATTTAATCTCTCCACATTCGGAAAATATTTCCATTTCATTTCTACTATCTAATTTAAACAGTCTTTAAAATCATTAACTTATCATTAACTCACTCCATTACCCAGCCCTTGTCCTCTGACCATTCCTTAGTTCATAATGAATTCAATCAAGTTGGGGTATAATTACCTCTCAGACCTTAGCTGAACAACATAATAAACTTCGGAATAGACAGGGTTCTCAACTTCAAATGTCAACAACGTTAACTCTCATAAAACTTGGATTTGGTAAATGAATCTACTACTTTACGAAACATTATGTAATCATATTGATAAACATTATCAATAATAGTGAGGAATCTGGTTGGATTCCTCCAACCTGTCCTTCCCTGCATCAGAATGGGTTACTTCATTTTCAATGGGACAATATATTTATTTTCACAGTAAACGGAAGTAAACGGTTTAACAAATAACAATTAACCATCAACCAATATCATTCATCCAATCATTTAGTAACTACGTTTATATTATAATAAACGTAACCAATAAAGTAAGTTACCTCGGTTGGAATATAATTGTTAAAATAGCGATTTAATTCAGTTAAATTAAATAGATGTTTAATTTAATCAGTGAACATCAAAATACTCATCACACATGCAAACAATCATTCAATCATCAATCATTAGCAAACATTGCACACGAAATAAAAACTCAGCTTACAGAAAATATAAGCGGGATAAACTGAGTAAGTTGAACTCACCTTGGTTTGTTTTGTCGTCAAAACAGTTTGTTTCAGTCAAAATTAAGCCAGCTTTTAATTTAACTAAAATCCTAGTTTCTTTCAACTCCATCCACTCTAGCTCCATAATGCTACGCCAGCTGATATGATTCCAACATCCCTTCTTTTGTCCGATTCTGTGCATGTATCAGAACGTTATACTTATTGTACTCATATGCGCTAATAAATTAAATTAATATCTTTGTAAAATAATTAATTATTACTACTTATAAGCCAATTTAATTTGTTCTAAAAGTTCCTAGATTAGGCACCCATAAACCGTAATCTGGTTATGATAAAATAAACGGTCCACTTTATTTATAATCTTAAGCATATTAAGGATGGGACTGGGCACATATTAAGGATCGTTCAAGCTCACATACGAACGCACCAACCCGCTCCTGCTTGTATTTCTTCTTCTCCATTCAGTTCAGACTTGTCCCCTCCTATCTCAGTGAAAATGGCCAAAACAACTCCATTTACGATTCACAATTTAAATTCTTTCTCCTTGCAAGTTTCTTCTTTCCCATCTAGTTACAATACTGGAACCCATACACGTAGTCACTTCCGAAAACAAGGTCATCTTCCCTTCACCACGTTAGGCAGTGCTCCACTCCATTCACATACATACTGCGACAACTTTAATCACTCATTGCCATGAACTTCGCTCTCCCCCACACAACTCCGCCATGATGAAGCCTCACTCGTCTCTCTAGGAAACGGACCAACCTCATACCAATGCTCGCGCCTTCTGGCCTCTCATGGGTTACTCTCTAGTTCGAAGATAACCCCTGCCTCGCAATCTCAGTTCGATCATCAACTGTCGTCAATCCCGAAGTAGTTGTGTGCTTTCGTTTAATTATTGGAATGGAAACTTACGGTTTTCTTTACTTGAGATTTAGCCTTTTGTTTTATAGGGGTTCGATTGTAAGGTGAGGAAAAGGGGCGTAGATTAAAATTGAAGAAGAAGTGGAGTTATAAATTCTTTGAAAAGAAGCTTTCGGTTTTATCATTTTGAAAGGCTTGCATTTGTGGTTTAATAATATCCTAAAGGCACGTGTCTTTAGTAAAGCAAAAAGGGAAGATTTTGATGTACTATTAATTGAGTTTGTGCGAGTTGAGGCCAGAAAAATGAAGGAGACCCTGGGTTTATATAGAAGATGAGAGGAGACAAACATACGCAGCTATATTAATTTTGTGTTGGTTGGTTGAATTCCTTTGTCTGCAAGTTTCTAGTTTTGGGTACAAGCTCATATAAATGGGAAAAGAAAGATCGTCCTAAGTTTGTACAGTATAGGTAATGAGATAGGTACGCTGAAGTGAAAATACAAGCGTTGAAGGTGATAATCGTGGACGTCAGCATGTGCATAGGTAGGCATGGTACCAAGGCTATTTATGTTAGGTTCAGCTGAAGTGAAACTGTGGGAACAATGGAGAGAGGTAGGTAGGAAAACATGGGTTTAACTTTATATTTTCTTCGTGGTACCACTATTTTACATTACCACTAAGTAAACGCACCACTAAGCACTAACTCCAAATTCGACGAAAATAAACATACTGTTATATCTTGACGTTCCGGTCCCAATAAAATTAATTTTATTGGAAATGGACTTCGTTTGCAAAATGGCTTTATTTTAAATTTATCGGTTCACCTTTAAATTTCGCGCACCGTCAAAACAATTCCATTTGGCCCCAAATTCGAAATATAACAATAAATAATTATACGTTTTCCAATGAAAACTTGTTTCGTCGAAAACAGAGATCATTTGGAAAGAGGATAAATTTTAAAGCTTATATAATTTAATGGTGGAATATAATTAAATTCAAAACATTAATAACAATAAATTATTACCGTATAACTCCAAATAAAATCTTACACAGCTTCAGAATAAACCAATATATATTTTAAACTCAATATTTGAAATTTCAGATTAAAATGATATCCAAATAAAATGATTTATATTTTATTAAATAAACGTTATCGTTTAGTAACGAAATCTATAGTGACTATTTGAAAATTTGAATTGGGCATAACTCACAATTTATAATATGAAATCTCTATTTTTCCTTTTTTATTAGAAAAATATAATCAAATAAATTCTAACGTTTCTTATTTCACTAAAATCCGACTTATAACAGATTCCATATATTCAATTAAAGTTTAAATCGTAAATTACGAATTACCATGCTATTTCGAGCTCGTTTTAATTATATATATATATATATATTCGAATTCCAATTTCTGATAAATAATTTCGATATAAAATCCATTAATATCATCAAATTAATATTTAAAACAGATTTAAATATTCGTAATTAATGTTCAGAAATCTCAGTCATTACATTCTTCCCCCTTAAAAGAATTTCGTCTTGAAATTATAAGGTAAGAAGAATGCTCCAACCCAAAAATTTATTTATAATAATCACTTTAAAATTATCATCACAAAAATTAAGTTATAAAATTTCGAAAAATTTCGCCAGCACCTCCGCTGCGTGGTTCAATCGGTGCAACTACAACTGCCACTCAGGGGTCTCACTTCTCCAAAAGAAAACCAAAGAGATACCCAGCTCGGGTATAAAATCAATCATCAACCAATAATATTAAGGTTCACCTGGTTGTCGGGCAACTCAATTCCAATTTCGTAGCAAATCAACTAACAATTCTTCATCTACCCACTTGCACTTCAATCTCTGTAATCAAATCAACTCTATAGCCTTTTGGTATATGTACTTACTTGTTGGCTAGTGTTGTAACCAAGCCATCAAGAATATACACGCTATCATTTGAATGAACTAGGATGTTTGTACACGTAAATCTAAAGGAGACATATACCGGTTCGTGATACCTCCAGGATATTCCACTTGTGATTCAGCTCCTCCCGCCCGCTCGTGGTCCTCAACTCATGACTCATTCGCGAGCTAACTTCTTAATCCACCTGTGAAGGGACCATCACGACCTGATTGTGAATGACTGTCACGAACCGCCCCTGTATACAGAAGATGGTGACCACGACTTGGTCACCCACAACCCAAAATGGAAGGATCTGATGACATCTGTCCATAACCGCCATTTTGACTACTTCTCCATCAATCCACGAACCAGTCCGAGATCCGTGCCACGTGTCCTCACGAACCGCCTGTAGATATTACCTATAAATAGCCCCATACTTGTCATTTTTCAGGATCTTTTTGGCAATTCTGAGTATTGTTTCCACCATTACTGTTTCTCCATTATTTCTTATCAGTATTATCTCGAAAACACTGAGTAAATCATCATTGTAGAAGTGAGATTGAGAGAAATCATTAATTGTACTTGCATTCAAATATATACTCAAAATCATATAAAGTGGACGTAGGCTCGTTAACGCCGAATCGCTATAATTTGGTGTGTTTGTTACATTTTCTTTTATTTCTAGTTATTATACTCTACAATCCTATACAATTTGGGTGTTAGAGCCATAATTTAGTCTAATATTTTGGTGCTTTCACTGAGAACCAAAGCCTCAGTGTATCGAATTATTGCTCTACTATTTGGATATTCAAGTCCGAAGACAATAGTCAGAATCTCCATTGTTTTGGTTTTTGAAGATTTCAGCAAAGTCAAGACATTATGGCTGGAAAGAAATCCAAGGATTCGCAGACTTCCCAAGTGAATGAAGCTAACGGAGAAAGTAATTAGGAGCAGTTTGAGGTGAGCACCCCCGCTCGTGGCTCGCAGGGGGTCATGACTCGCTCGCAAATGATCTCCACGAGCCGGCCTGCTGAAGTCCTCACGAGCTACCCTGCAGAGTTCACCATGAACCAGTCTCAGGAACCGATCACGAGCCGTCTCCAGAGAGACACCACGAGCCAGGAGCCTGAAGAGGGAATCACGAATCGCCCTAACCATAGGACCACGACTCGAGCCAGAAAGGAAATTATGGCTCGTTCAGCTCGTGCTGGCGGTTCTGCTCAACCTAGTTCAAGTGATTTACGTCCAAGGGCGACTGCTGATGACTAGCTACATATTTCTTCTCTAGTAACTGAGGGAGATCTCTCCCGTGTGCTTGATATGTTGGTTAGGACGAATGATGAGTTGGCAGCCCAGAGGCAAGAGAGTTCCTTGTTACGACGAAATATTACTACACTAGACAGACGAATTAATGAACTCCAAAGGCAGAGGCCACCTCCGCCGGCTTATCCTCCTACTCCAGAATACTCATTTTCGTCTGAGGATCCTTCATGACCTCCACGGCGACCATTGGAAAGGGCTGAAAATGTGGAGCAGCTTCGATTTGGATCACTTCCTTCTCGGGAAGAGGCGGCCCTCAATTTGGGACCTGACCATCGTAACTTGAATGATCCCGCTCCGCTACCTAGGGATGGAGGCGTTGTTGACCGTGTCTGAAATCAACCATTGACACCCCCTCGCCATGTGATTGACCATGGCAATAGGGGACAGGGAAGTTCTGCTCAGGCCCCAGACTTCGCAGCAGCACGTCGAAGAGATGTTGCAGGGCCCAGTAGGGAAAGAAGTGTTGATCCTGAGACTACGTTGACCCATGCTGATGTTGAAACAATGGTTAGGAAAATCATAGTGGATAGCCGTGGACAGAGGAACTAGGATTGGGGTATAGGCCGCAGTCATACGCCCTTTACTAATGACATATTAGACGTCCATCCCCCAAGGAAATTCAACATGTCATCTATGAACTGTTATACGGGTAGGAGAGATCCAGTTCAACATCTAATGAGGTATTCATGGTACATGAACGCCGTCGTTGCTCCTGACATAATAAAATGTAAAGCATTCCCGATATTCCTGGAGGATGTAGCATTAATGTGGTTTACCCGCTTACCAGGACGATCGATCTCCAGTTTCAGGGAATTGAGTGAACAGTTCGTAAATCAATTCTGACTTCATGCTCAAAGGTCTAAAAATGTCATCGAACTATCCCTCATTAAACAACGCCCTGATGAATCTTTGAGGTCCTATCTAGACCATTTTAACTTAGCAATCACGGAGGTTAGAGATCCTCACGAATAGACTGTCTTGATGGCCCTAATTGACGGGGTGGACAAGGATACTGAGTTTGAAAGATACTTAGCCGGCAAGCCGCCACTGACTAGAGAAATATTCTATGAACATGCTGACATCCTCTTACATCAGGAAGAGATATATGCCAATCGAAAGAGAAAAGCTACCGATAAAGAAGATATACAGAGTAACGTGGCCATCAAACAATCCGGCGATAGTTTAGAAAAGGTGGAAGTTAACGTTGGAAATAAGAATCAGGGAAATGGCCTCCAATCTGGGAATAACAGTCAGAAGAAGAATCGAGGAAATGAATCACAAAAGAGGCCTTGATTCAGGCCATTTGAGAATTTTACGCCATTGAATGATACACTAGAAAATATTTTCCTGGATACCTACAACGTTCTTCAGTATAAGAGGCCTCCACCGAGGGACTCGACAGAGAAGGAACGTGAGACAGGAAAGTTTTTCCTTTTTCACCAAACTCATGGTCACTCCACCAATAAGTGTCGACATTTGAGGGACATCGTCGAGAAGCTACTTTGTTAAGGAAAGATAGATGAATACAAGGTTGCTTCGAGAGAGGGGCAAGCTGGGCAGGCCCCGAATCAAAACCAACCCGCTGCTAGGCCTACTGCTCAGCAAAAAGGAAAGAACATTGTCATCAACACCATAGTAGGAGGACCTCATCCAACTGGACACAACTTTAGGGAAATGGATCAATACGTGAATGCGGCCAAACACCTCGAAGTAGGGGAGTGTAGTAATCCTGAAATTGCAGCCCCGGTGAAGCAACACAAATCAATGTCAGATGATGTCATCTTTCATGATAGAGATAGTGTTGGAGTTCACGCCCCTACTGAGGACCCTTTAGTGATCACGGCGACTATCGGCCCTGTTCTGGTCCACAAGGTTTTCGTGGACAAAGGAAGTTCAGTAAACATTCTGTTTAAGAAAGCATTTGATCAGATGAAGCTTGAGGCGAAGGATTTGAAGCCCTATGATGGATGGATATGTGGCTTCAATGGAGCCTCGACAACCCTGATCGGATATGTGGAATTATCAGTAACTTTGGGAGAAGGAGGTTGCCGGAGATTAAGAATTATTCCATTTGTGATATTGGATATCGAGTCGCCTTATAACGCTTTTTTGGGCCTACCGTCCCTAGCAGAATTTAGAGCTTGTATTGCACCCTGGTGCCTATTGTTAAAATTCCCAACAGACGCAGGAGTGGGAGTAGTTAGAGGTGACCAAGTCGCAGGGCGAGCCTGCTACATATCAGAGCTGAAGTTGTTGCTCAAAGGATTAAACATATAACCGAAGGGCATTCCTCTACCCGCAAAGGAGGATTCAGCATAACAATTAAAGACGGCCCCAAAGGAGCCGCCCAGAGAACTACCCGAGGATATAGATCCCATAGAGGACGAGGAACCTGGGGGAGGGGGGAACGGCGACTCCAAACGAAAGGCTAAGGATATTCCAATCGATGATAATGACCCAGCGAAGGCCTTGAAGATTGGATCCCAGTTAGACCCTCTTCGTGCAAAAGAATTGACCGACTTCCTAAAGGCCAACCTGAATGTGTTTGCCTGGACTCATGCTGACATGTGTGGGATATCCCCGTTAATTATGCGCCACTCGTTGAGCATCAATCCAAAGCATCCACCTGTTAAGAAAAAAGGTGAATGCTTGGCCTAGAGAGGTCAGCTGCCTTAAAGGAAGAAGTTGAGAAGCCGAGGAGCAATGGATTCATTAGAGATTTAACTTACCCGGAATGGATTTCAAACCCGGTTTTGGTGAAGAAGGACAACGGGAAATGGCACACCTGCATCGATTTTTCAGATTTGAACAAGGCCTGTTCGAAAGGTAGTTTCCCACTTCCTAGAATTGATCAATTGGTGGATTCGACGGCAGGTCACAAACTCCTCTCCTTCATGGATGCATGTTCCGGATATAACCAAATTCCCATGCATGTTCCTGACCAGGAACATACCTGCTTCATCACAGATTTGGGATTGTACTGCTATGTAGTGATGCCTTTCGGCTTAAAGAATGCTGGAGCTACATATCAGCGACTAGTAAACCAGGTGTTCTATAATCAGATTGGGAAGACAATGGAAGTGTATGTTGACGACATGCTAGTAAGATCCAGACATTCGTTCGACCATACTGCTGACCTAGCAGAGATGTTTGATATCCTCCGAAGGTACGGGATGAAGCTCAACCCTATGAAGTGTTCATTTGGGGTTGCCTCTGGAAAGTTTTTAGGATTCATTGTTAACTCACGTGGAATCAAAATCAATCCAGATCAAATCGTGGCAATCAGAAACATTCGAGAAACAAGGCAAATCAAAGATGTGCAGAGCCTCGCAGGAAAAGTAGCCATGCTAAGTAGATTCATCTCCAAAGCTACGGATAAGTGCATTCCATTTTCCGCTTTGATAAAGTGAGGGAAGCGCAATTTTAAATGGACCCCTGATTGTGTGGAAGCATTTTAGAACCGTTTGAATCATCTGGAAAAACCCGCTACAAGAAAATTCATATCTGATAGCTTACATGTACAGCGTTTAGGCCTTTCCTCATTTAAGATCGGTCCGTGCTAAGTAATCGAACGTTATACAATAGACACGCCCGTGTTTTTCAACGCTGTACACCGAATAAAAAGGTGGGAAACAATTATTTACACCGAATAAAATGGTAGGAAACAATTATTTTGTGCAGGAAAACAAAATTTCACTCCGTTACCTGCTTTGGCTTCTGAGTTTCCTCCTTTCCACTATTTTCACCTCGAAGCCAATACAACCGCTTGCGTTATCGACATTCACGTAGCTCGATCCCAATCCTTAGATAGCGTCGATCAATCCAATTGGTTATGTTATCGACCTTCACGCTGCCACTCAACGAAACCCTAGATCTACGCCTCTCCATTCGAACCGCCGTAAAGGGTACCGTAGTATTGGTTATATCCTTCTTGTAATCTCCACTCATTTGTTCACTTCGAAGCTCTATTATCGATCAATAGAACAAGTTAATGAAAGTATGGGAACAATGATTTTTTAACCGATTAAAGATTAACATTCAAACTTGGTTGAATTTGTTGGTGAAGTCAAAATTATATTAATATTCTATCAATTTTACCGTGTATATTATAGTTTTTGGCACCCGTCCAAGGGTAAGAGTTGCTGCTTGTAATTATTTTCTTTCAATTAGTTGATGAAAGGCCAGATTGAATTTTTTTATTTATTGTTAATTTATTTGAAGTAGATAATATATCATCATGGTTTAAAACATAATTAAAATCAGTGGAAACTGCCATAGGCATTTTAATGTATCGAGCGTCATCTTTGAAGTAGTTCGATTAGTAATATATTTAACCCTCTTTGTTATCATATTGTGTGGTAATACTTGATCTGATTCATATAATCACATAAATGAATTAGCATCTACGAAAACCAGAATTATACCCCTTGATTCCACATTGTTATGATGTGTATATGCCCATTTTTTCCAAAAAACTTTGTAACAAGTTAAAATATTATTTTTGAACAATTTACCAGTCCTTGGAACAAATTATGCTGTCCCACTAAACTAAATTGGACTAGTCCTCCCTTTATCCACTGTTAAAATCAAGTCCTGTTTCTTCCCTTTGTCCACGACTAAGATGACGATTGAAACCGCTTTATATTGTTTACTGATTTTGAGCTGGTTATGCAGTTATTATTTTTGTGGTTACTAAGATTGATGAACAAGTTGCTTGTATGACAATTGAATCAAAAACTATATAAGATGTGAAATGTTTGGCTATTGTCACAGTCTATCACTCTGGTATTTTGTTTGGATGGTAAACTGGCTATGAAAGGAGATGGAGATAGCTAAGGATATGCAAAGGCACAGAGGAGTCGGGTTTGTTAGGGATTTGGAAGTCTCAACATAGTAAGTATAAACTATTATTCTTACAGATATAAAATTTTAAGATGTATATTTCTTTGAATATGTCATTTAATTTTTAACATTATACGTTTCTATATAGGCAACCATTGTTAAAGTTCATTTATTGATCGAAGAAAAAAAAACTTTTTTGCCATAAGTGTAAGTTTATAAGTTTCTAAATTCTCTTTATCTTGTAACTTGTTAATAATTTGTTATTCAAAAATACAAAAGTAAATTTTTGTATGATCTGAATCCGTACATAACTTACTTTAAATAACCAGTAGTGAATGATTTGGTATGGCTTCCAAAACTTGTATCCTTGTATGATTAGAAGCTTTCCATCGATGGGCTATTATAATGATTGATGACCATCAATATGTAATTTGCACAACTTAACCAAACCTGCAGTAAAGATATTATAGGCAACAGCGATGAAAGAAAACTTAAAGCAGTTTCTCTTATTCATAGATGAGCTACCACTGGTTGAGCCTGATAACAATTTTAGTATTTATGGCATTCGTCTTAAAAACTGCCTATTAACTTAAAATTTACGTAAGAAGTGAGAAATGCCACTATTAATCTATTTAAGTGGTTTATTAATCTTGCTGGCACTGTCATCAGTGCTTTCTAGTGTCATTTGTGGTTCACTAGGTATATAAGAAACTTTATCTACTTCAGTTAAAAATATTATGCCCTATATTGCTAGTTTTGATTGTGGTTCGCTAAAAGCATTATTTCTAGTTTTGATTGTTGTGTACAGGCTTATTGGGCCCTATATTGCTTGACTGATCCAATTGTGCTAAGAAGTTTAAAATATGTGAATGATGCGTGATATTAGCACTATATTATTATTATTATTATTATTATTATTATTATTAGCAATCCTTGGGTAATTTGATTAAAAAACCGAAGTTCATGAGTGAAATTAAACCTTGGTCAAATAATTGATTATCGATATCAAAATGTGTCTTGACATAATACTAACATTAAAATGCTTGTAAACGCACATGTTGATCTTACTGTTGGGTCAGTAGGTGGAACCTAATTTTTGAATGAACTCATATGACAATGTTTAACCTAAGAAATTTATTTTGGTTGTTCTTTGGAAAATTATATTATATTTTATATGATATGCTGCATTATTTGGTTAAATGGTAGTAATATTTTCAACGAACGTATGCAATGGGTGCAATTGGTTTAACTTTGACTTTATTATCTTATATTATATGTTTATTTATATGTGCCTCACTAAAGCTGATCAAATCAAGTAAACAAAACAAACAAAAATAATAAGAATCGGAAAGTACTTCCATTGAGCTATAGTAGCAATCCCAATCTTTTTTTTTTGGGGCAAGGCAAGCCATCTCAAATTTTCTTGCTATTGTTCCTCTTCCTTTCGTTAGCAGGATGGAAACCATATAAATAGGTTAAAAGTTGATATTAGAGAAGGAAATGTACACAGCAAGATGGGAATTGTTAAGTGATAAATTAGGCATTTGAATTGAACTTGTAGGCTCAAATTGACTAAACTAAATCACATGAAGTTCTATTTTTTTATGTGTTATTTGTATGCAGCAGACACAAAGATGATCACTAAGTAAATAATATTAGTTGATGGTGACTATGGTACTGAAATTTTATTGCTGGACATTTTTCGAATGATCTTTTTTTCTTTTCTTATCGATATCATGTATATATAAGCATGCATATGTAGAAGAATGTGAATTTAAAGGTTAGTTGATCATGTCATTTGATTGGTATATACTGTGAGCATTGGTAACTGGTTTCATACGGAACCTCTGACCGTGACTGCCATGTCAAAGTTGCCTTTGCCACTTGATTAGCGGTTATTGACATATACTTGTTGGAAATATTGGGTGAATTATTAAAATATTGAGATAAGTGTGTGAATGGCTCCTTTATTGAATAGTCCCATATCATGGGATTATATGGAAGAGGCAAGTATTTATACTTGTTTCTAAGAAATCATGTTGGGGTCTTGGGCTCCCAATACATGCTTTGTTGTGAGGAGGGAGGCCATGCATCATGACCACCACACACGCGCGCGCGACCGTCCGACTCGACTCGACCCGACCTGGCCCGTTTCGGTTCGGTTCGGGCTCGGGTTTGGGCTTGGCTTTGTGGTGTAAACACTTATATTTTTGGGTCAGAAAACACTGCATTTTTCGAACTATGTTTTTAAATACGAAAATATTTCTGAGCCGACTTTTATTTTGAAGCAGTAAACTATTGACCCGGTATTTTAGTAGATTTTATTACCGAACAGTATTTTTGTTCAGCCCTAATCCCCATCTATATATTATCTTCAGTTGTAGACAGAAATAGATAACTTACCTCCTCCATTAAAATTATATTCCAGAAATTTTCGAGCAGTGATTTTAATTTCGAAACTGCAAATCTGCACTGATTTGTAGTGCAGAGCAAATCAGTTATTAATTCAGAGGCTGTTTTATCCTAGAGGCGGCGGCGAAAGTACGAACTGGTTTTGCACCACCGACCAGATCGCTGAATCGCCTTCAAGAAAGCGACCTAGTCCACGACTCAGCCATTGTTTCCCAACAATTTGAAGACGATCATTGAAACAATGGCTGCAACTGGAAAACTCTGAACTACCGAATTCATACTTCCAAGCATCCGGCTTCTAAAGCTTCGTTCTCATCATGGTGCAACAAGGCCGAATGAAACCCACTCGCTTCCATTAAAATCATTTTCGGACGGCTGTAGCAGATGGAAAAGTACGCAAGCTCAAATGGGAAGGCAGATCCGAAATCTGAAAGAACCGCTAATGAGAGGAGGTGGACCATTTCGCGGATCTCAGATCATGACCGTTGCTGTGGTAATCACAATTGGTACTTTTTTAGTATAATGGATCTGTAGATTTATTCGCTGAAATTTTCCATTTTCTGCGTAAAATTAGTTTGACCTTTTCTGGTAATTTGCAACAACTGACAATGCTCGGATCGAGTATTGATACAACTAAACCATTTTAATAACATTTTTATATGTGGAAATTTAAACGGTAGTTGCTATTAGTAGAAATTCCTTGGTGTTCATTGATAATTTGAAATTATGATTTTCTAATTATGCATGTAACAAGAATGTGATATCTAATATCATAACAGCGTACCATATTACCCTCGTCTTAACTTCTAATCAATACTAGTTGGTTAGTGCTGTTACCATACTGAGGTATGATATCAAGTCAAAATGTTAGATCTGGTACGAACAGATAGAATATAGAACACCTTTGCTGCATACATGTGAATAACTTATGTTAGTCTATAAGTTTATGTATATTTTTCTATAAGAAAAATATAAATTTTCAAACATATTAACATCTCAACCAATAGTAAGCCTCCACAGCCTGTCAGTTGAGAATAGAATGGGAATCCATAAGGAAACCATAAAGGACAGCAGCAACCAACCAAAAAGAATGATTCTGAACAGTTGCTTCTATATTACAATTGTGGAAAAACAGATCATATGGCACGATAGCGTCGGAATAGGCTAAGTCTTGCACTGCAGGCTAACCTGACTGAGGAGCCTCTTATGGCTATGATTGATTCACCCTGTTGGTGGACAGAGGGTCGGTGGGCAGACACTGGTGTTTCTCGCCTTGTCTGCTATGATCGTGATATATTCACAATATACACCGCTGTTGATGATCAGAAAGTGTTGTTGGGAGATCCACACACCACTAAAACTGTAGAGATTGGTTATGTGAAAATAAAACTTACAATTGGACAAACAGTGATTTTGAAACATGTTGCTTAGATTCAAAAACTGAAATTGAGGAAAAAGAAAATTAAGAGAATTCATAGTGATAGAGGAACATAATATAAATTTAGTTTAGTCTGATCTTTTATAAATTACATGGTATAGTACATGAGAGAACTGCACTATATTCACTTGAAATGAACGGTAAAGCTGAAAAGAATAGGACCTTTACCGAATTAGTAATTTCCATTTTATTAAATTTTGGTGCAGCAAAACATTGGTGGGGGGATATTTTATTGACTGCATGCTATGTTATGTTTAGAATCCCTTAATCTAAGAATAAAATTTCACCTTATGAAATTTTAAAAAGAATTATAAATCCAATGTGTCATATTTTAGAACTTGGGTTTGTTTAACATATGTTTGCGCTCCAAACCCTAAGATAATAAAATTGGCCAGTAGAGCATATGAATGTGTATTTATAGGCTATGCTATTAATAGCAAAGCATACAGTTTTTTTATGACCTAAATACACATAATATAATTGAAACAAATGGTGCCGATTGTTATGAAACAATTTTTTTAAAATTAAGGAACAGTGGGGGCACTTCTAGTATGCCTATTAGAACAGGATTTAATGAAAATTCTAAAGTTGAACCTAGAAGAAGTAAAAGAACGAAAACCGTAAAAGACTTTGGTCCGGATTTTTGTGTTTTTACTATAGAGGAGGATCCCTTAAACCTCCAAGAGGCCTTACCTTCTTTAAATGCCAATTTTTTGGCAAGAGGCTATAAATGATGAGATGGATTCTCTGGAATCCAATAAGACTTGGCATTTGGTGGATTTACCCCGTTGTAAATCTATAGGCTGTAAATGGGTTCTTAAAAATTAAACCTGATGACACTATTGATAAATATAAAACACGACTAGTAGCTAAAGGTTTTAAGCAAAAATAAAATATAGGTTTCTTTGACACTTTTTCACCAGTAACTAGAATTACATTCATTTGGGTATTAATCTCACTTGCTTCTATTCATAATTTACGAATACACCAAATGGATGTAAAAAACACATTTTGAACGGTGAATTAGAAGAAGAAATTTATATGGACCAGCCTGAAGGATTTGTAGTACATGGTCAAGAACGTAAAGTATGCAAATTAGATAAATCATTATATGGTTTAAAACAAGTATCTAAACAATGACATGAAAAATTTGATAACTTAATCACTTCACATGGTTTTGAAGTTAATGAAAGTGACAAATGCATTTATTACAAATCTGAGAATGACATTTGCACTATTATATGACTTTATGTAGATGACCTACTCATCTTTGGGTCAAACATTCATGCCATAAATTCAGTCAAATCCTTATTAAGTGCCAATTTTAATACGAAAGATCTAGGTGAAGCGAGTGTAATCCCTGATATTAAGATTACCAGGTCAAAAAGGGGATTTTCTTTGGATCAATCCCATTAAACTGAGAAGACTCTAAAGAAATACAATTATATTGACTATAAATTTGCATGTATACCATATGATCCTAGCATAAAATTATTTAAGAACACTGGTGAGGGTGTAAGACAGTCTGATTATGAGAGCGTAATTAGCAATCTTCGGGATGCCACTGATTGTACTAAACCTGACATTGCCTATGTCATGGGATTATTGTGCAAGTTTACCAGTAGATCTAATATAGAGCATTAACATGCTATTGAGAGGGTCATAAGATGCCTAAAATAAACTATGTATCTTGGATTGCATTATGAAAATTTTTCAGTTGTACTTGAAGGATATTCTGATACAGACTGAAATACTTTATTTGATGATTCTATTGCGACCAGTGGCTATATATTTAGCATTGCTGGAAGAACTGTTTTTTGGGAAATCTAAGAAATAGAATATCTTGACTCAGTATACTATAGTGACTGAGATAATAGCACTAGCCACAGCTAGTGAAGAAGCAGAGAATTAAAGAAATCTGCTAGTTAAGATCCCCATAAGGGAAAAACCGACAGCAGTGGTGTAATCGATTGCGATAGTACCGCGGCTATTGCAAAAAGCATAGAACCGTTATTACCACGGTAAAAGACGACGTCGTAAGCACAATAATGTAAAATAAGATCACATATATAGTGATGGAAAAAATTTGACGACTATTGAAAGAAGAACTATACCGATATTACAATGGTAAGAAATGACAGTCGTATGCACAGTATTGTTAGAGAACATCACATATGAAGTGATGATAATTGGGCAGATCCTTTGACGAAAGGACTGACCAGAAAGAAAGTCCTTAATAATTCTAAAAGAATGGGACTATTGCCCTTAGATTGTTGAGTCACGCATAATGGTAACCCGACCTAAATGACTGGAGATCCCAAGAAATAGGTTCAATGGGTAAAAACAAGTTGTGTAGTGATAGGAGATGAACATGCTATTTAATAAACCAAGAAGCATGTATTCCTGAAGTGATTAGAGGATGAGTTGATAATAACTCTTAATGAGATCTATACTCTATTTGGAGTGGAGTACCTACCTCCAGGAGTACTCTTGATAGACTCACCTATGTGAATATGGAAATGTGGCCGTTTCCTATGGAGTTTTGGGCAAAACTTCTAGAGCGTTCACTAAACTGGGATAGACGTGCATGGCCATAAATGCACGGGCTTATTTGATTGCACTATAGAAAAGATTGTGTGTAGTTTGATGTCAGGAATAGAGTTCAAGACTACGTGTCACTCTAGTAAAAACTGAATCTTATTCACTATGCAAAGGTTCAAGTCGGATGACACCTTTGTTTATGCACAGTCTTATGTTTCTAGAAAACTGCTTGATAATATTTTAAAAATTCAAGTGGGGGATTGTTGGAAATATTGGGTGAATTATTAAAATATTGAGATAAGTGTGTGAGTGGCTCCTTTGTTGAATAGTCCCATATCATGGGATTATATGGAAGAGGCAAGTATTTATACTTGTTTCTAAGAAATCATGTTGGGGCCTTGGGCTCCCAATACATGCTTTGTTGTGAGGAGGGAGGCCATGCATCATGACCACCACACATGCGCGCGCGACCGACTGACTCGACCCGGCCCGGTCTGGTCCGATTCGGTTCGGGCTAGGGCTCGGGCTTTGTGGTGTAAACACTTATATTTTTGGGTCAGAAAACACTGCATTTTTCGAAGTATGTTTTTAAATATGAAAATATTTCTGAGCCAACTTCTATTTTGAAGCGGTAAACTATTGACCCGGTATTTTAGTAGATTTTATTACTGCACAGTATTTTCTTTCAGCCCTAATCCCCATCTATATATTATCTTCAGTTGTAGACGGAAATAGATAACTTACCTCCGCTATTAAAATTATATTCCAAAAAATTTCGAGCAGTGATTTTAATTTCGAAAGTGCAAATCTGCACTAACTTGTAGTGCAAAGCAAATCAGTTATTAATTCAGAGGCTGTTTTATCCTATAGGCGGCAGCGAAAGTACGAACTGGTTTTGCACTACCGACCAGATCGCCGAATCATCTTTAAGAAAGCGACCTAGTCCGCGACTCAGCCATTGTTTCCCAACAATACTATTGGCAACTTCTTTGCAATATGCATTGTTGTTTATCAACTCCAAATCTGTTGGAATAAATTAAAACTGCATTAAATATTGCATTAAATTGCGTGCGTTGATTGCATTTCCTGTTTTCATATATCGGTTTTATTTGGTATTGTTTTAATGTATCTTATCTAGATTTTTCCTTTGGATTAGAAAATGCATGTATAAAAGAAGCATATCTTGTAATGTCAAGTAAGTCAAGAAATTAAGAGAAATATATGAAATAATTTTTTTGTCTTCCTCAACAAAAATCTTCTTCATCTCTTCCTCTCAAATTTATTCTCTACAAATTGGTATCAGAGCCTGGTTGAAACTATGGCTTTTCTAGTTGTTCTCACAAAAGAAAATTTCAAAGAGTGGAGTAATAAAAAGAAAGAAGAGTTGATCTCCAAAGGATTATGGAAGATTGTTGAGTATGGCTACGAATGGCCAAAAGATAAGACGGAGAAAGAATGTAAAGCATTTGTAAGTTTGAGACGAAAAGATCTTCAAGCTCGTAATTTGATGAGTGAGGACGTTGATGGAGAAGCATGGGGACATATTTATGGAGAAAATTTCGCAAAAGATTCATGGAATTTATTGAAAGAGGTGTATGCAATGGATAACACAAAAGCAGAAGAAGAAGATGAAGAGGAGGTCGAAGAAGAGGAAGAAGAGAGTGAAAGCAAAGAAGTTGAAAAGGAAGTAACCGAAGCTAAAATGCAGATACAGATGCTAATATGGCTGATGTAGAACCTGCAAAGGCTGATGAAGATGCCAACATGGCTGATGTAGAAGCCGACAAAGCAGATGAAGAAGTAACAGAAAAGGAGAAGACAGAGAGAGAAAACACGTTAGAAGAGGAGGAAGAGGAGAAGGCGAGAAAAGAAGAAGAGCCGATGAGAGAGAACGCTGCTAAAGAAGAAGAACCAGAGGAAAGGTTAGAGCTTGAGGTGTAACACCCCGTATTTTCTGAGAATATTAAAAAAAAATTGGTTAATTATGAAGAAGTTATTAAGCCTTGAAGTTTGTATGCATATGAGAGAAATATATATAGATATATATATAAATTAAATAAATAAACATGCAAAAAAGGTTCAAAACAGCGAATTGGGAGGGGGAATAACCGAACCGGCCCATTTTTGAGGTCGACCCGAGCCTTGCTGGGTCGACTAGGGGTTAATCCAGGGTGTTTGGCTGTCATCCCGTGGGCTGATTCGCTCAAATGCAGATTTTGCATTTGAATGGTTCTCATGATTCAGGGTTAATCTAATGGTCCTAAATAACTTCCTACACCTATATATACATCCCTAACCTAAACCTAAATCTCATATACAATTCTCTAGCCTCCATTGCTCTCTTCCTCTCTAAAAATAAATAAATCAATGGCGTCTCTACTCTTCTGAAACCTAAGCTAGGACTTGTGCTTCTTCTTCCTCCAATTCTGATTAGGATTAAAAGAGAACAGCTACAACACCTTTTTCTTTTAGAATCCAACCAAGGCAAGTGCAGTTATTTTCCGATATAAACTTTAATTATAATTGTGACATGATTGTAAATCTGAATTTGAGATTGTGTATGTTCTGTTCTGATCTATTTTATTCTATATCTCTTTCTTCTTTCTGTTCTATAGCCAGGCTACCCCGAGCCTGCGCCAAATCTCATAAGAGATTAACGCACGAACGTTAAACTTTGGGACAAATAATGAATGATGGCATAATTGGATATGGCTAATCTGTGACTAAAAGGACATAGCTTGTAAACTAGATTTAGATCTGTGCATATTCTGTGAATTGGAAGAAGAGGAACCATTGTATATTAACATGTGACTTGAGACATTGGACATAACGCATATTTTTGAATTAAAGATCTGTTATAATTTAAAGTTCTAGATTGTTGGACATATTGTTTATATAGAGATTCATGATTTGGGATAAAAAGGGAATATGACTTAGGTGTGAAGATTTATGTTAAGATTTGATAACTATTAAATGTGCATAACACCTAAGTGGGAGATTTTTGAATATATGACATGCATTGAAATCGGTGGCTATATTTGGTATAATTTATATGTGAATCTTTTGTACTAGGCAAGTTTAACTAAATTTGAGACGTGTGTTATATGGTAAATTATGACCATAATCTATGCCATGTAAATTCAATGCAAACTCGGGGTATATGATCATAATGTGAATCATGACCACTATTTAGGCATGCAAACTTAGGCCAAATTTATAATTAGGCAAAATATGTTTATGAAACTTTAAGGAATGATTAAATCTGTTATATGGCCTAATTTGCTAGTTCTGTTATATTGCCTAATTTGCTAGTTCTGTTATATTGCCTAATCTGCTAGTTCTGCTATAATCTGCTATATCTGTTCATATACCAAATCTATCATCTGCTAAGTCTGCTGAAGATGCCTAAACTGTTATATGCTAAATCTGCTAAACTGCTTAATCTGCTGAATCCGTTAAGTCGCCTAATCTGCTAAATCTGTTATCTGCCATATCTGTTGAGTTGATATAATTAGTCCGCTATTGACAAAATCTGAATTGGCTATAGTTATGAATAATTGACATGTATATTAGGCGTGGGTATAAATGGTAAATCATTAATTAATTGGCCACAAAGATAAACATGGCTAACTCGAGGTTAGAATGAGTTTATGGCGTAATTCTGCCCGGAACCGCCCGGCACATCCAGTGGCCGCAAACAATAGGTTCTAATGTGAGAAGTTAGTCATAACGTGCTTGAAACCCGAGGTTAGACTCAGTTTGAGGCAGAAATCTGCCCGAAACCAACCGGCCTAACCAGTAGCCACAAACTGTCAGTCTAATGTGAGAGGTCTGGGCATTAATATTTAATTAATGTAAATCTGAGATAAATATAATGTCTAAAACGTGTTGGGCGGATAGGGTTAAACCCATTAGACTGATGAGTTTAATAAATCTGTTCCGTGAATCGGTAGGCCCAATTACAAAGTTAGACAAATTTGTAAATCTGTTAAATCCGTATATCTGATCCGTTAGTCTAAAACTTGTCTGACCTGTGAACTAGTTGATCTAAATTCTGTATGTCTGAACTTGTTAATCTGAAATCTGTTAGTCTGGGGACACAAGGATAGGAGGGGAATTACTTGTGTCATCTGTTGTTTGGGACCCATATTAGTCAGTAACCCTTTCTGGTATCAAAACTTTGACCCAACAGTAGGTAGGGTCCGGGCACGCTTACTGAACTAATTATAAGCGGTTCATTCTGATAATGGCGAGGGGTGTTGATGGTGCGTTCCAACCGGGTCATGTGCGTGCATGGATCCCGGTCTGCCTCTGAGGATGTAAGACGTCGTGACATCTGTAAATAGGTCTGTGCCAATTGGTTGTCACTTTAGGGAGTGATACACTCTACTGTGGGGCCGACACAGGATATTTATGTATTAGGGAGCCGATCGCTTGGGGTAGAGTTTTAGGGTACACTTAGTTCTGTCTGTTTCTGTTGGTGCCGTCTGTTTCTGTTGGGCGGTAACACCTGTCTGTTTCTGCGTGGTACCGTTTGTTCGGGTGGTAAAGGCCCATTACTAGTGTACACCTAATTCTACATTCTGTTTCCGTAGGGATTAATCTGTTTCTGCTTCTGTCTGTTTCTGATCAGGTAGTAAAGGCCCATTATTAACATTCTGTTTCGGTTAAATTATTCTGTACCCGTTTCTGTTTCAGTTTAGACATTAGGGTGACACCTAATTCTGTTATACTAGTATTAGTGCAGAGAAGTGTAAAGCAATAGCTTATATCATTTTGTTCTTCTGTTATATCTGCTACATCTGTTACAGTTATCTCTCATCCAGTTTTATTTTCATGTCATGTTATTATTATTTGTTCATAACTGAAAATCACTGGACTTGCCAGACTTTTGTCTGACCCTTGTTGTTTCGCCTCCTTTCTTCTGTTTCTCCCCCCAGGTTTTGTAGAAGGGAATACTCTAGCTTGATCCAGATTTCTTCCGCTTGCAGTGCTTAAAGTATGGCTTGTCTTCTTCTGTGGGGATTATGATTTTAAACTATGCATTCTGAAGGCTTTTGTACAAGACTGATATTCTGTACTTGAATTCTGATATTGTGATTTGAAAGGATGTAACCAAGCTTCTGTTGAAATAAAGTTATAAATTTTTCAAGTACTGTTTTATCTGTCTTGTAAGTTTCTGTTCTGTTTACTAAAATGCTCCACCAAAGTTAAGGCATTCCCTTGTGAGTGACCTTAACGGAGGTGGGGTGTTACATGAGGACAACGAGCCTGCGGATGAGACACACAAGAAGAAGATGGAAGCTAAGAATGCAATGGAAAACTATGCTTACAATATGAGGAACACGATCAGGGATGAGAAGATCGGTGAGAAGCTGAATTCTGGTAATGAGAAGAAAATTGAGGACGCAATTGAAGCTGGAATACCGTGGTTGGATGTCAAGCAACTGACTGAAGCAAAAGAAATAAAGGACAAAAATGAAGAAAATGAGGATGAAGGTAGAGAGGCAGAGAAGATGAAAGGAACAAAGAAGAAAGGAACAAGAAGAAGATGATGAAGATGGAGATGCAAAGGAGAAGAAATACAAGAAAGAAGGGGAAGAAAAGGACAAGAATGAAGATGATGAAGGCAAAGAGGCTGAAGAAAAAGCACCTGCAGATGAAGAACCTAAGACTACAGATATAGTGGAAAGTGCAGCGGCTAAGAAAAGGAAAAAGGAAAAGAATAAGAGAAGGAAAGGAAAGCTGCTGCAAAGAAGGAAGAAATTGAAGAAGTTGAAGTAGATGTTCCTACAAAAGGTAAAGCCATAGATAATAATAAGTCACCTAAGCATGTGCGGGAAATGGAAGAAGAGGAAAGGTGGAGAAAAGAGGAGGTAGAACGTAGAAGGCTAGAAGAAGAAATAGATGAAGAATAAGAGGAGAGAAAGGAAATGGAAGAAGAGGAAAGGTGGAGAAAATAGGAGGAAGAACGTAGAAGGTTAGAAGAATTAGAGAGATTAGCTGAGGAAGCAAAGAGAAGAAAGAAAGAGAAAGTGAAGGAAAAACTTTCGAAAAGGAAGCTGCTAATAGCCAAGCAAAAGGAAGAACAGAGAAGATTAGAAGCTTTGAAGAACCATGAATTTGCTTTAAAAATCTCAACGATGGATAATAAAGTCAATGCAATAACCATATCGTTGTTTTTCTTACCAAAGCATGTGAGGTATAAAAGAATCAAAATTGGTATGTCCTCAAAACAAGTGATCAACTGGTATTTTGACAAAGGAACTTAGCGCATATTTCTTCAAAAGAAAAAGGTAAAATAAAATAAATTTTTTATTGTTGAGTATTGCAAAACAGGTGATCAAATGGCTAACATTTTGACAAAGGCACAAAGCAGACAAGTCTTCAGAAGAAGTGCAGAGAATTTGGAAACAAGAAGCAAGTTTTATTTTAGGGGAGACATTGTTGGAATAAATTAAAACTGCATTAAATATTGCATTAAATTGCATGCGTTGATTGCATTTACTGTTTTCATATATTGGTTTTATTTGGTATTGTTTTAATGTATCTTATCTAGATTTTTCCTTTGGATTAGAAAATGCATGTATAAAAGAAGTATATATTGTAATGTCAAGTAAGTCTAAGAAATTAAGAGAGATATATGAAATAAAAATTTTGTTTTTTTCAACAAAAATCTTCTTCATCTCTTCCTCTCAAATTTATTCTCTACAAAATCTACATATAATTGACATATACTGACTAGCGGTTATTGACATATAATGTTTATCTTGACAAATTTTGATTTCATTCTTTATTTTTTTATAGTGCATCATTTGTATCCTATTCGCTAAGGAAGGGTTCTCTTTACAATGACATGTCGAGGTGAATATTGATGTTATTTTGTATTAAATTTTCCTTCTATATATGAAATATATGTTAGTCGGTGTTTTTTCCATCTTAATTACATTGAAACATTTGTTCTGCACAGGTACATCTGTTGTGCTGGTTATTACCCATGCAGTGGAAAGCGTGGAGAGAGGGAGTGTCCAGAACTATGCCTGGCTACTGAGGTTTGTCCTTCTCTGTCTCTCTCTCCCCCCTTTTTTTCCAGGTGTATCTAATTGTTGTTGCACTGAGTTGTCCGTAAACCGACCAAGCCTGAAGGGGAGAAAAATAAGAAAAAGAAATCTGCAATTTAACATAAGCAAATCAAACACACTACAGGCCCACAAGCCAAGCAAGTCCAATTTCAGAACAATCCCTTCACACAATCCCACTTCTTTGTTAAAAAAAATTGATACTGGCGAACTAAGAGAAGGAATCACAAAATCAAAATTTCCACAAATGGTTAAAAAAAATAAAATAGTTGTGAACTAAGGATTTGAAGGCCGGAGGGGTTCATGATTTGAGTTTACGATTGTTGCAGATGAAGGAGTGACCCATTACGAGTGCTGACTAACTGTTCTAATGATTCACGGTTGAAAGCAAGGACAGAGGTTGGAGGTGACGAAGTCCAAGAGCATAGCTCTGTTTTTGGTGGTAGATGATGGCAAGTTTAATTTGCGAGGAGGAGCGGTTGTGGCTGATACTGGTGGTCGGTTATTGTCGTGAAGTGAGAAATTAATGATTATGTGGGAATGTCGCGGTTTCATGTGTTAATTTGGTGACTGTCAGTGAAGCTGAATATGTAGAAGCGGACTTGCATTAGGAGATAGTGATTTTGGTGGTCATCAAAGTTGATGTACAGGTTGTTGTAGAGCTGGGGTTCTGTGATGTTGTTTGCAAGATGGAGTACGTTGCTTGCGTGATATTTTGTTGAATGGATAAGTTGCAGTTAGTTGGTGATGGCGGAGTAGCAGCGGTATGCGACGATGAATGGTGATTGTTGGAGTGGTTTCGGTGTTGTTTCATAGTGAAAATTACACTGTATTGGTTTTGGGATAAACGACTGGTGAAATTGTGAGAATGAAGTTGTATGCAGGTTCAATGGTTTGTTGCAGAGGCATGAGTGGTATTTGTGTGTGGCAATCCAACTGCAGTTTGTTGCCATGGCAATTACTGCGTATGTGGTTGGTGAGGAAGCTGTAGGGGTTGTTACAGTTTCTGGGTTTGGGGGTGATTGTGTGAGTGACTGTTTCTGATGCATATTGTGAATTTGTTTGGCGTCGTGGTGATGAACTCTGGGATGGTCATGTTGGCTGTGTAGGTGAAGTTCCTGTGTCAGTTAGTGTATAGGGTTTGTCGAATCTTATTTCATAGGTGACGGACATGGGCAGAGCTATAATAGGGGAAAAGGGTAATGTTACCTATAACGAAATCACTGGCTCTGGCTGCAATTCTGTTTGACTGAATTTAGGAGAAGATCGTGTGTTCCATTATCAGCATTCAGCAGTTCATGCATGGTCTAAGAAGAGATCTAGAAAGGGAAGGTTGGGTTCTTCATGGACTTTGCACTGAATTGAGTGGTGAAAAGATAGCCTGCAGCTTGAGTTAGTTTCTCCAGTGCCGGTTTGCAGTTGGAGGGGTAGGCAAGATCCTAAGGAACCTATATTTTCAAGGAGCTAAGCATTCTGTAAGTTTCTCCAGAACCTTGCCTTGCTGCATTTTGCCTTGTGATAACTCAGGATGTGTTCAATATACAGACAACTCAGTGTGGCAACTGCATTATTTTCTATATATGCCAAGTTGAAGAAAATGGCAACCACATTGTTTTCTATATATGCCAAATTGCTTGGCTTAAATGTTTTCTATACATGCCAAAATAATTGGTTAAACTTTAATGGTTGCGTTGGAATATTCTACATTAAAGGACAAATGAAATTAAGGGGAATCATAGGTCCGATATGTAATGGCTAGTAATGTCTTAGGATTGCAAAATTACTAAACTTCGTCTCCACGGCATTTTTCATTTTTTTAACAATATCCTAGTATCATTACCACACATATTTCCTTGATTTGATCTGGGTTTGTACAGTGTCAAATGTTAGTATGATTATTTTTTATAAATTATTACATGTATAATTATCATTATGAGTTTTGTCTTCGTTGATATCCAATTTATTCATGTTTTATTAATTTGTTTACATGCATAATAGGATAGTCAGACAAGTTTTACGTTTTTTAGTAGCTAAAGAGATATTAAATCTAATAATGGAAAGCCCGAATATCAAATTTTTAAATCGAAAGAAACACAACTGTTAAAGAAAATTCACTTAAATGCAATAGCTGACTCGTTTTGTTGGTACATGGTGTATTCTTTTTTACTACCATTTGCATGTGCTACGCCATGTGAATGGTATTTATGTTCATCTAATATTTTATGAACGATTTCTTTAAACTGTGTTCGAATGTTACACTTTCTTTGCTCTTTTGGACAAAACAATGCATAGTTTTTGTTGTTGTCACAGGTTAAGTAACCTTGCTGTAAAGGAATGTGGATTGTGTAGTATAAGGGCTCCATGCAGCTCATTCTTCAGAAGACATCACAGATAGATAAATAATCATATTTCATAGATAGTATTCAAATTATTATTTGTTACTGGACTGATATAAATATATGTTCAGGGCACTGTAATGATGGATCAGTCAACCCTTAATATAATAATTTAAGGAGTTAGTTTGATGAGGATATGGATATGAGGTTGAATATAGATAATATGGGCTATGAGGTGAGTTATATTTTCTTCTACTTGTCCATTTGCCTTATGATAACAATTATTTATGTTTGTTGATTTCCTTCTGTCGTCTTGTGCCTATCATTTAGCAATATCTTCCAAAATAAATCAGAAGTCGATCATTCCGTCACCATGCAGTGCAGCTTATTCAGTTGTGCTTACTTAGTTTGTTCAGTCATCTATAAAATGAAACTGCAATTCTGTAACATTAGTAAACCATCCATCATAATTTGCACTTGTAATTTATTTGGTCTCTTGATCTGTATTGAATTATGCATAGGACAATGTACCCAAAGCTCATTTTATAGAGCATTTGTTTCATTCCAATCCTGTAGTAACTGAATTACACTTTCTTACAATATATTATTGTTGCTGTAGGAATTATACTTTCAACTGTATACCGAGTTCAGTTCACCACCGGGGGACCAAGGAAATGACGAGACTTTTCGCGGTAAAATTATTTTCGCAAAAATAGATTAATTTGATAAAGATGTGAATTTCTAACTAAACAAATATTTCTGTAAAAATTAAAAGTTTGATAAAGGTCAATGAACAACCTAGTTTAATGTTGGAAAGTCAGTGCGATATGTGTTTTTCTTATTGTTTGGATTCACATTCCTATTTGATTTAGAACTGACAGTAAGTAGGAATTCATAAGTTTTAGTCTACTGAGATTTAGGACTCAAATTTGAGATCAAACAAGGATCAAATTTGGTATTACTCATTTTACATACCAGAATTAATGTCTGCACTTTTGATCAAGAATTTTGTTGTGTCCCTTAGAAACTAATGTTTGTTGTTTCTTGTTTGCTTTTGATTTATTAGCATTCTTATTTTCATAGTTAACGTGAGTTGATGTGTGCACGTTGAAATAACAAAATATCTAGCTTTTGACATGGAAAGAATTCAGGAACTAAGCTGTTTGAGCTATTTCTTAGATACGCATTGTCAATACGAAGAAATTATTATATTAATATTATTATAGTTTGACTGTAAATTTTTTGGAAACAATATTTATTTTTGCTTTTATATATACCTTATTTTACAATAAAGAAACATTATAGGTTTGAGCCCGAGAAGCATGCTCTTCACTTATAGGATGATGTTGCCTGCTTTCCTAATTTTCACATAGTTTTCTTATCAGTGAGTAAAGCTACATGAATGTTGCTTTTACTTGTGTTAATTTATGATCCGAAATTCTCATTAGAATTGGTCCAGTTGATGCCACCTAAAGGATCTCATTTAGATCCTAGTTTTACTCTCACATTGAGATATTTTTAGCCACCTAAAGGATGTCATCTAGATCCTAGTTTTACTCTCACATTGAGGTATTTTCAGCCAACAAAGGATCTCATCTTGATCCTAGTTTTACTCTCACATTTAGATATTTTCAGCCACCTCATCTAAAGGATAATGTAGATCCTTATTTTACTCTCTTTCTCCTCTTCTTTGGCTGCATGAAAGTAGAAGATAATTTTATTGCTATTGTTTGTATGCAAGTAGCTTGTAAAACTCCATTAATTAATTAATAAAGTTTGTCTTTCTCCCTCGGTTTTTTCCCAAAAAGGGTTTTTCCACGTTAAATCTTGTGTGTGATTCTATTTTTGCTTGCTTCATTGATCATTTACTTATTAATAAGTGGTATCAGAGCGCTGGTTTGTTCAGCATGGCGTCGTTAAAGTATGATCTTCCGCTATTGGATCAGAACACTTGATTCTCATTGTGGCAAGTGAAGAGGCGGGCGTTGCTTGCACAAGCTGATTATGATGATGCATTGGATGGATTCAGGAATAAGATATTTGAATTATGGACCGATGATGAGAAGAGAAATGATCGGAAGACTTTGTCTCAAATTCAGCTCCATCTACACAATAATATTTTGCAGGAAGTTTTGAACGAGAAGATAGTTGCTGCTCTTTAGCTGAAACTAGAGTCAATTTGCATGACCAAGGATCTCACAAGTAAGATGCATCTCAAAAAAAAGCTGTTTCTGCACAAATTGCAAGAGGGAGGTAATTTGCTCGACCATATTTCTGATTTTAAAGAGATTGTTTCTGACTTGGCTGCAATGGAAGTCAAATATGATGATGAAGATTTGGGTTTAATCCTGTTATGTTCTCTGCCCAGTTCTTACTCAAATTTCGGAGATACCATATTATATAGTCATGATACTCTCACTCTAAATGACGTTTATGAAGCCTTGCACGCCAAGGAGAAAATGAAACAACTGGTGTCTTCAAATGGATCAAGCTCACAAGCCGAAAGCTTGTCCGTTCGTGGCAGGACAAAGGAGAAAAATTCAAATAATGGATCTCGAGGTAAAAGTTCCAATGCCTATAAAGGTCGATCTAATTCTAAAGGCAAATACAAGTCTTGCAAATATTGTAAGAGGGATGGACATGAAATATCCGAATGTTATAAGTTGCAGAACAAGGAAAAGAGAAATGACACATACAAACCAAAGGATAACAAAGAAGATGAAATTAATGCCAATTGTGCTCGTAATGATAGTTCTGACAATGAGGTGCTTGTTGTTACCGTGTTTGCTGGATGTGCTGAGATTAAGGATGAATGGATACTTGACATTGCTTGCACTTTCAATATGTGTCCTAATAGAGATTGGTTTACAACCTTAGAACCCACAAATGATGCTGGCTCAGTTTTGATGGGTGATGATTCGGCATGTAAAGTAGCAGGAATTGGTTCTATTCAGATCAAGATGTTTGATGGCGCAATCAGAACTTTAAAAGATATTCGGTTCATTCCCAACATGAAGAGAAATCTGATTTCTTTAAGTGCTCTTGATGACAAATGGTACAAATATTCAGGTGGAGGTGGTATCCTGAAAGTCACAAATAGTTCTCTTATTGTAATGAAGGGAAATCTTAGGCAAACAAATGGCCTTTATTATCTTCAAGGCACTACTATTTCAGGTAATGTTGCCCCTGTTATCTCAAATAATATTTCTGATTGTGATACTGCTAATCTTTGGCATATGCGTCTTGGACATATGAGTGGTTTATGTCTGTCAGAGTTGAACAAGAGAGGACTTCTTGATGGGTACAACGCAGGCAAGCTGAAGTTCTGTGAGCATTGCATTTTTGGCAAGCATAAGAGAGTGAAGTTCAACACTTCAGTTCATAAAACAGAAGGCATTCTAGATTACGTGCATTCAGATTTACGGGGACCGTCTAGGAAAGCATCCATGGGCGGTGCTTGTTACATGATGACAATTATTGATGATTATTCCAGAAGAGTTTGGCCTTATTTTTTGAAACATAAATCTGAAGCTTTTCCAGCTTTCAAAGAGTGGAAGACTATGGTTGAAAGACAAACTGAAAGGAAGGTAAAAAAGCTTCAGACTGATAATGGGATGGAGTTTTGTTCAGATGAATTTAATTCATTTTGCAAGGCTGAAGGCATTGTTAGGCACTACACCATACCTCACACACCCCAGCAAAACGGGGTTGCCGAGCGTATGAACAGGGCTATTATTTCTAAGGCTCGCTGCATGTTATCAAACGCAGGATTGGATAGGCGTTTTTGGGCTGAAGCTGCTTCCACAGCCTGTTATCTCATTAACCGCTCTCCCTCTATTGCTATTGGTAAGAAAACTCCGATTGAGGTATGGTCTGGTTCTCCAGCAAATTATTCCGAATTGAAAGTTTTTGGATGCATTGCTTATGCTCATGTTGATAATGGAAAGCTAGAGCCAAGAGCTGTTAAGTGCATTTTTCTTGGTTATAAGTCTGGTGTTAAAGGCTATAAATTATGGAATCCTGAAACTAGTAAGGTTGTAATTAGCAGAAATGTTGTGATTAATGAATCTGCTATTTTACATGATATTCCATCTACTAACGATCTTGTTGAGAGTAAGCAGAAATCAAATGTCCAGGTGGAGCATATTATTGATTCAGATGCTACATCAAACGCAGAAATTGAGAGACAGGATGAAGCACCCATTATTGAGGATCCTCCAGCAGTTATGCAACCACCGCAGCAATCTATTGCAACAAGCAGACCTAGAAGGAACCCAAAACCAGTAAGAAGGTTTATTGAGGAAGCAAATGTTGTTGCTTATGCGTGTGCTGTAGCAGAAGAAATAGAAGGTATTGCTGAGCCTTCTTCATATTCTGAGGCTGTTACCTCTAGTGATTCTGATAGGTGGATGGCTGCTATGCATGATGAGATGAAGTCACTTAAAAGAAATGACACATGGGACTTAATCAAGTTGCCTAAAGAGAAGAGACATATTTATTGCAAATGGGTTTTCAAGAGAAAAGAATGTGTTTCTCCAAACGATGAGAAAAGATTCATGGCCAATTCTGGCAGAGAGCATTGGAAAGCAGTTCAATGGATTTTCAGATATCTTCATGGCACTGCAAATGCTTGTTTGCAGTTTGGTAAATCTAAAGATGAACTTGTTGGTTATGTGGATTCTGACTTTGCTGGTGATTTGGATAAAAGGAGATCATTAACAGGTTATGTTTTCACCATTGGTGGTTGTGCTGTGAGTAGGAAAGCAACCTTGGAAACTACCGTAGTGTTAGACCAAAAAATGATCCTAACACCCAATTGAATATGATTTGCGAAGAATAATAATCTAAAACATAGAAAATCAGGCAGAGACACGAGATTTATAGTGGTTCGGCATTAAGTAGCCTACGTCCACTTCATAGTTTCTCATTTCATTCCAAAATTACAATTACAACGAATACATTCACACAATCACTCGAATACAATGAATTATTCTCTCCGAATTCATTGATTTTTATTGGAGATGAAGGTGGTTGTTGATTGAGAAATTCGGCCATGGCTGCCATTCATGAATTAAGTGTCAGAACCCCCATCAAATGATGCGTTGTATGTGTATTTATAGGTGTAAAATCGGTTGGGATGTGTGGCCACGTGGCAACATCATGGAGGACTTCGAAAATGATGGAGAAAGTGGGGAGAGTGGCTTCATTCATGAGCTTACAAGTGTCAATCTGTCCGGGTAAATAGGCACAAGAATAGGTCTCCAATGAAGGGAAGTTGCGTGTTTCAGGCAGTTCGGTTAGGAGGCCTAGATCCGATCTGAACCGGTGTTGTTGCACCCATCCGATCCGACCCAAGCTATTCCATCCGAACCGATCCAAGCTATCCAATCCGATCCGATCCAAGCTCTGGTTTTAGGACATATGAGAGCTTTATCCTCTAACATATATAACTCTGATCATCTGAGTTTTGGGTGGCCTAGTCACAAAACAGGCTAACATTTTGCCCACCAAAGTACGTCTTATCGAATATGAGGCGTGCTTTGAATATGCCAAGCTGAATATTTTTGGAAAGTCATCCGTCCTTGAGAAGGCTTTATCAAATTATTGCACTGCTTCCATGGGTTCTAGTGAGTACAAATTCTATGGGAGGAGTAGTTGAAATGATCTGGTAACCATTTAAACCTCGTCGAATCAAGAGGTCTAATTCCTTCATCATAAGTCATATAGGATCATTGGATTTTGTGTGAGGTCATACACGCACAAGTTAATGTCAAATGACGCTTCTTCTTATGCAAGTCAAGTGTATTGCAGAGTCAGACTTTCTTTTATGTATAAGTCAATGTATGAAACAGCCATCCAAGTCATAGGGTAGTATCAGAATCTTTGGGCTTTGAGCTAGCGTCTGGATTATTGGGACAAAATGCATCAGAATTGGCATATGAATCTGTCACTTGTGCTTCGATCTGGACTATCTCGATATCAGGATATTAATCTAGGGCTCCACAATTGCATTGAATCATAACAATAAGGTATCCGAAAGCCATTATCACTCTGGATCATTTTATAATCCCGTAATTACACACAAATCAGCATGAGATGTTGTTGAGAACATGCAAGCCAATGCTAGGTATAATCATCACAATCCTAAGGCAGTAGAGGAGCTTATCACACTCTCCATTTGATGCAATCATGGGTCGAGTCTTTGGATTCATGTTTGATCCGTTAGTTGGCTCACTTGGATGGTCGAGATGAATCATATCATATTCCAGAGATATAGTGTATATGTTCTGAATTATGGACAAAATCAGGATCATGTTCAAAGCTAGTCTGTCAGTTGAAGCTCACGCTCCCAATCTCAGTGTAAGATGAGTGAAGTCAGTGCTTATGCCCCCAACATTGTTGGGGATTGGACTAGGTCAATCGGATATCCAGTCTTCTAGCCTTTAAACTTTCTTTCTTCACATCGGGTTAGAGCTGCAGGTTTAACAATCTTAGTTGACCCGTGTCGTTCCGTACTTCTTTCTTATGTCGTCAAGCGTTAGAGTTGTATACGTGAATGGTCGAATAACATTCACGCCAGTGTCATTCCATCTCTTCAGAAAGTGAGAATTGCCTCATCGAGCGACAATGAACTTAGATACTCTATTTGCATCAGCCATGGAGTTGAGTAAGCTCGTCAATCATGAAAGCAAGGGAACGTTGTTAGGGAGTCATTCGGGCTCCTTCGTTCATGCTTTGGAATTATCCGAAATAGCCGTCATAGTATTGTTGAGTCTATCCCTCCTGCTTGGTTCCATTGAGCTCGACAATCAGGATTGCTGGATCGTTTAATGAAATTGTTTCTTTCTGGAATCATGCATTCCTATCAGTATTTTCTGGGGCTTTTCTTTTGTCTTGATCGTTTCAGGAGTCAGATGACGCTCCATTCTTTATCATGAAAACATTGAGAACATCCATTTCAATATAGATGTCCTCTTGCTGCAGGAATTTGTCTGTCTCAGGATAGAATTCATCAACGTTTCTGGGAAAATCTCATGGCATAAAGGTATTGATGTTTACTCTAGAGGTGAATCCGCCAAGGCAACTTGGTGGGCCTCATTGCAGAGAGACTTTGAAGTCTGAGTTACCCAGAATATCGGATACTGCTGCTATCAACACCATAGATGGTCCAGGTTGATCTACCGATGCCACAACGGCATCGAATTTTTTGAGGAATGAATGCATAGTCTCACTAAACCTTTGTTTGATTGAAGTGAGTAACATGACACTCTTGGGTCGATAGGCGTGGATCTTTGAGTTGCATTTGAGTGTGCCGCCTTTGATGAAGCATTAAATAACATTGGCAATTTGGCCTTTGTTTTTGCGGAGTCGTCGCCAATTGCCCAATTTAGCGCTGGTGCCCCCAGCATGAACTCTTGAAGTGGATGGAAGCTGGTCTCTCGTTTCTTGATTCCGCATATGTAATAGTCGTCAATCAGGCCTCTGTCTTTTAATTCTAAATGATGATCTGCTACTCGGATGTATGCTGGTTGTTCTTGAGGAGCCATTCTTCTGGTTATTGTCTGGAATCTCGTGGAACTCCGATAAATGTAAATGTGCCTAAAATTGGCGGATAGTCAAATTATGTTGCTCGAAGCTCGTATCCCGTACTCCCCATCCACGGGGATTTTACTAAATGGTAATCATCTAATCCACGTATTCTCTGAATTTATACTCCCTCATCAAGCTATGAGTTAGAGTTTGATACAAAATAATTTGTTCGTGTCTAGGTCATGTTAGTCTTTGGTCTCCCATCCAAGCTCTGAGGTTCGGAGTCGGGTGGCGATAAAGTCAGATTATAGCTGTCTCAAATGATCTCATTTTCCCCCTACTTTAAGAAATGGGGAACTATATGTTGAATTTGAGTTGGATTTGAAGCATTCATCTGAATTGGAGCATAGGTTGGTTGGACTCCGTTTATGTTTTCAGTGACGCTGCCGTCATTTTCATCCAAAATGCTGCAGTCAGAAGTTGCATGCTGCAAATGTTTGGGAGGAGGTTGATTGCACCTTGTTTCATTCAAGACTACGTTGCCAACTTGTCCTAGGGTCTCATATAATCTGGGCCACGGAGCAGGGAGTGCTTGATCCAAGTTCTTTGTCGCTTGAATTCCCATGGTGCTCGCTCCAGCGAGTAAGTCGTAGTTACTCGGCCTTCCAACTATCCAAGTAAAGAAGTTATCCATCACTTTCTGTCTTTTTCGGAGAAATTCATCTCGCCGAGCCATTTGAGTTCTCAAATCAACAAGGGTACCATCCATTTCATATCTAGTTTGACATGCTAAGGGATCATTGGAAAAAGAAATCTGCTGACTTCCTTTGTTCCTAACGCCTGCTGCGCCAATATCATCAACAAGGAAGAAATTTCTATCTTCCTTCTTCTTAGCCTTTAAGTCTGAGTGTCAGGCAATTCGCCTCCTCGCAAGTTAGAAGTCAAAGTAATGGCATCCCCATTTATATGGGGCCTTTCAACTAGGAAGTCGGTCGGGACCAGCAAATGGACGTTCACTCTGCATCCATTCCGTGGTCCTCAAGCATCCTGTCAAGATCGAGGTATAAGTTAGACACAAATATATAAATTATGCCATTTGTAAATATTTTCAATAATGTGGCCCAGTCCAAGGGTAACGGTGAAAGATCGGTAGTTGTATCACATCCCATTCAAATGTAGACATAGATGCAGGGAAAAAAGACATGGCTTTCAAAGCTTATGTGATTGAGTTATCTAAGTGCTCAAGTTATCGCATTTTCCATTCAGTGTATTTGTGAGGTGGCACTTGTCGATGCACTTGGGCTATGGCCAGTCACATGTGGGGGTGTATGCTGATTCGATATATCACTCTTAGGGCCTCCTTTCGGTCGTTGACTTAAGTCATGTGACACGTCATTAAACAGTTCACTCTCAAGGCCTCTTTTCGGTCGTCACCTTGAGTCGCATGAGAAGTTTAGCATTGGGCATCAGCATCAGCCTTCTAGACATGGCCCTTTGTTTGATTTCTACTGGCCTACTGCAGTTGTCGCGAGTGCGGCCCTCGCATTCTTTTCCTATTATCTTGTACAAGCTCGCACTCTATAAACAAAGTGAATCTCTAAGTAATAGGTAATAAAGCACATCACAATCAAGTAAGGGTTCTAATTCAAAATGTGACACCCCACCTCCGCTAAGGTCACTCACAAAGGGAATGCACTAGCTTTGGTGGAGCATTATCTAGGTAAACATACACAGAAATATTACAAGACAGAACATATAAAACAGCGGAAGAAAAACCAAATTTCATTTCTTTAAAATCTAGAAAGGTCTAAAGCCTTTTACATCAAAATGCCATTAAATCCATTACATCGAAGTCTGTCTTGCAATAGTAAAGAAGCATAAAACCATAGTCATAAATCATTCCCCAAGTAAAACAGTAAAGCAAGCCATAGCCAAGAGAAATCCAAGCCGTTCGTGAAAGAGCCTTGGAGCTTGGTAAGATCCGAACTAAGCTGTATTCCCACCCTGCGAACCTGGGGGGAAGAACGGAAGAAAAAGAGGCGAAACAAAACAGGTTAGTCATAAAGACTGAGTAAATCCTAGTGACTTTCAGCATAGAAACAAGTAAAGATAACATGACATGTATAAACTGAAAGTAAACATAAGGATGATGACAAGATAGGCAAGTTAAACTAAGATGACAAGATAAACTATACTAACCAAATAAACTACGGTAACAAGATAAACTATGCAAACCAGATAAACTACGTATAGCATTGCATGTTTAACATTCTCTACACCAACTGTACTAGTACCCCAACCCGTATCATCCTTTCCATGTATATGTACAGTCCCTTGCCGTATATCGTATGGATTTCATCACGTATTTCTATACTACTTCAACGTAATGCCACCATTCTTGAAATCGTTTGGACTGCCACCCTTGTTCTGGCTAAGTTTCCTTATCATGAACTATCGCGTGTTCAACTAGGATTTAGGCCACCTAGGACCACTAGGGATTATGCTACCTATTGAACGTTTTCTAGATTCGATTAGGGTTTATGCCACCTAGGACCACTAGAGATTATGCTACCTAACGAACAACACCCTTTTTCCACGTAACGATCTATTAATCGATCGGCTCCCTACAAGTCCTAGCTCGTTCATGTGTCTGTGTCATACGGCCCAATCACGAAATGTAGTCACCTGTGCTAGGCCCACCATAGGGTGTATCAAGCCCTAGAGTGCCAACCACCAACATGAATCAAGCATGCATAGTGTAAACCTACTGGTGCCCAATGCCTGCTTTTTCAACTCCGGACTACGTGCACGTCCATAGTCCGCCTGAACCTACAATGGCACACCAACTCAGCCGTCGTTCTGGTCGCTTACAATCAGCCCAGTAATCGTGCCCCACCCTGCCTAGTTCCAGGGTACCATGATACATCTAGTGGGTTACTGCTGAAAAGGACCGCGTAACTAGGGTTTCCGTCCAGCAGGTTAAGTGTTGTCATTTAAATTCGAGACTTAACCCCATCAGTCTAGCATGTCAAGTTGGTTAAGTGTGGTCATTTAAATTCGTGACTTAACCCGTCTATGTGTCATGTCAAATTGGCTAAGTGTTATCGTTCAAGTTCATGACTTAGCCCTATGAATCATGTGTCAAGTTGGTTAAGTATGTTCAAGCGGTTCATGAATTAACCCTACCAAATCATCATGTCAAATTGGTTAAGTGTATTCAAGCGGTTCATGACTTAACCCTATCAAATCATCGTGTCAAATTGGTTAAGTACGTTCAAGCGGTTCATGACTTAACCCTATCAAGTAATCGTGTCAAATTGGTTAAGTATATTCAAGCGGTTCATGACTTAACCCTATCAAGTCATCGTGTCAAATTGGTTAAGTATATTCAAGCGGTTCATGACTTAACCCTATCAAGTGGCATTAATTCATTAATGCACCCCAACCTCTCACATCAGACCTGCTGTTGTGGTCACTGGATATGCCGGGTGGTTCCGGGCAGAATTACAGCACAACTCAGTTTGACCTCGGGTTTTCAAGTGCGATATGACCAACTACCTACATTGGATCCTATTGTTTGCAGTAACTGGATTTGTCGGGCGGTTCCGGGAAGAATTACACTGCAAACTCAACCCAACCTCGAGTTGGCCATTTTCAAGTTCATTCTAATGTCATGTCCATGTTCAAGTTTCATGTCAAGTTCGTGTCAAGTTTCATGGCGAGTTTCATGTCCATATCCAGGTTCAGGTTATAACAGCGTTCATGTTTCAAGTTTTGCCTTTTATCAAGTTCATAATTCATTTTCATAACCAATTCATGTTTCAAGTTCATAAGCATGTTTACGTGTCATCTAGATGTCCAATATCAACTATCAGGTCATAGTCAATTCTGTATTCAAGTTATTCCCATCGTATCAATTTCATGCTATTTATCGCGTTCCACAATTACCTAAAAACATGGTTTGACTACCAGATTCTATTTTCTCTAATTACGTTCCGAGCTCACAATTCACATTCATGTCAATTATCAAGTTTACAATCGCTTTCGTGTTCAAGTTATGCCAATTCATGTCCAAGCTAATTCATGTCAATTACCAATTCATGTCTAAGTGAATCTTCATGTTTTGACCAATATCCCCAAATCGTATTCCTACCGTGCGCGTATCGAGATTAATTCAAAAAGGGATAAACAAGGAAATCATGACAAAGATGGGCATGTGAATAGGCATGAGATTATAATCCAAATCATATGTTCAACAGAATTGGTGTATAATAGTTTAACACATCATAGGCATGTGAGTAGGATCTAGAACAACAATATGAAAACCAAGGTTTAGGAACATAGGTAGACTTGCATTAATCCAAATTCAAGATTCAAGAGAGAATTGGGTGAAAAAGTCTTATCATCAAGTCAAGGTCCAAGAATTCATATTACAATCTAGCGTTTAAATAATAAACTAGGTCCAACAACATGAATGGGCATGATTTAATCGATAAGGAATAACCCAAAATCCTAGATTCAAGAAGAAACAAGAACAGATCTAAATAGATAATCAAGCTTAGGTCCAATCTCATTTTATTCCATGTCCATATTAAATTTAACCAGTTTCAATCTCAAAGTAACTAGAACTTACAGAGCATGGATCGAGAATTAGAGTGCAGAGATTTGATTCTAGAAACGGGTGTTGCAGTTGTTGAATCTCTATTCGTTTAGTCTTGTTCTAGTTGAAAACCCCCAATTTGCAATATCTAGATGTTGTCTTGACGAAGAAGAAGTGGTCTCTTTTAATTTTAATATTATCATTTTGATTTTCACAGAGGTAGCATAAGGACATAATGAAATGGTGTAGAGAGAATGAGGCTAGGGGGCTGTTTATATAGGGTTGGGCAGACGAATCTGGTCACGAAACAAGTCTAAATACATCAGAATTCATCTGGTTCAGGAAATAGGTTCGGGAGGCAGGTCGACTCCCCAGTCGACCTGGTCATGGGGAGGTCGACACCCCAGTTGACCTGGTTGGGGGGGAGGTCGACTCCCCAGTCGACCTGGGTATATGGGCGGGAATTTTCCCGCCAGCCCTCTTTGGGTTTGAATTTCGAATTTTCTAGCTTTATTTTCGAGCTGTTTTATTTTATTCAAATTCCTGAAACTTCTGAGGGTCATAACTTGGTCATACGAACTCCGATTTTCGAAAACTCGGACTTGATTTCGTATAGAATTTCGAGACGAACGCAATGGCGCAAACCATTTCCCTTGGTTCTTATTTTTAAATATAATTCTGTCTTGATTTATGGTTATAACATGTTATTAAAATACGGGTTGTTACACAAAACCCCTGCAATCAAATAATATCTAGCAAATCATATAGAATTTATCTGGGGGGGAAATGTGCGTGCGCCCCCAATCAAACTTGAATAAAGTGCCCAGTCAGGGCTTGTTCGACATTGTCTTTTCCCCAATCTTTCCGTGGGGGGTGTCGGCTCAGCTTTCAATCTTATCCCCATTCCTTCGGTGGGGTAGGAGCCTGTTGTCTTTGGTGCTTAATCTTAGCACCTTTATACTCTCCTGACGTATGCCCAGGTTTGAGTTTAATCAAGATGGTCTTTAATCGTGGTGCACCATCACGCCTTGGGGACGTCGTCTTCCCGTCCTTTATACTCTCTCTCGAATCATGAGAGTTAGAGTTAATCAGGCGAATGGTCATGTCATTTACCCAGGCTTTCCTCCTGCGCTCTAATCCCAAGAGCGGGATTCAGCCTGCTGAGTGTCATTTTCGAACTCGATCTTTAGTCCATACTTCATGCTTCACTCTGACAGATGGAGATTTTCGGGCAAGTGGTCGGGTCACACTCGCCGAGCCGCTACCTCCTAACCTTCGATTCACAGGTAGAGGTGGCCATTCGCAATAATCAAGTTTCTCTCGTCTCATTGATTCGAGGGATGGAGTTTGATCGAACACTGCAATATCATCCTTCAAATGTTCTCTCAAATCATGAGAGCCAGAGGCATGGATCGAGTGGTCTTTAATCATGGCGCGCCCATCACATTCATCCTAGATGGGTACTTCTATCCTATCTCTAAGGGTTAGAGTTAACCTGGCAAAGAGTCGGAAAATGTTTGTAGAAGCTTTGCGTTCCTCCGTTCAATCTATGGGAGGAGTGATTGGCACTGACCTTCGGGTGCCTGCATCATTCATATCGCATGAATTAGTCATGTCAATAATTCAAGAAGCATGTAAGAGTAAATTGCATGATTGAAAAGTAAGCATATCAAGGGGCAATGCTGCCTCCTTTATTTGGATTCATGTAATCTGATGGCGTCAAACATAGAACTGAGCCATGTAGACGGCCGAATTGCATCTGTCTGAAATCGGATTCCAACTTTGAAATGCAAAAGTCAATGCATAATTATCTTTATGTCTGCCACGTATGAGCCAAGGAATGGATGGTCATCTCGGATCTGCCTTGTGCTATACAACTTCTTTCAGGCGGAGGGCGTGGCTTTGTAAACGAGTTGTTCAGTCAAGCTCATCATGGTATTGCTCCATAACTCTATATGTAGGTGTTAGAAGTCTGACCAGTATCAAATCCTAGGTACCTACACCATCCACATATTAATTCATCTGGGTTAATTACATCAGTAGCTCATAAAGGATGCAAATATGAGAGTCATGGTTAAAGAGTAGTCTTGTTAAAGGAATGAATATGATTCCGTATGAAAATGGAATTGCATGCTATTTGCAGGTCCATTTTGCCTTGCCCAATCTCTACCAGGGGATAGCTTGATTGTGGTCTTGGTGTGACAAAGGCAATTAAGTAAATACTGTAAGCGAATGACGAGGTCTTGTTTCCTTTGAATCGCCTTTTTGCCCCCATGCTAAGGGCAAGGGTTGAATGTTAGGGAGTCATGTATGTATTATTAATGGTATCATATCATCACGCTGGTGCTAGGACAATAATTGGCAGGAGAATACTGGATCCATGTTCATAGAAGCTTTTGTGCTTTCCATGTTAGAAGATAGGATATGGCTGCTAGGGTGATAGTTATATCTCATCCATCCTCATATATGCCTTCAATCCCATGTTGGGAATAAGATCTAATGGACAGATAATCAATCACCATCTAGGATTAAGTGCTCTAAACTTTTAACTCGTCAATTTTCGGGCAAGGCTGAGGAAGTCTATCATGCAAGCCTATTATGTATCAGCTTTGAATTAGATGATGTAATCATGAGCAATCGACGTTCGAATCTCCGGTTGCACCCAATGTCTGGGACACGAGTTACTTGACTAATCCTCAATGAAGGGAGTGAAATTGTAAATCTTCACTTTCTAACTCCAAAATGTCGTTTGTCAAAACTTTCTTTTGCATTCATCTCCCATCTAGCGGGAGGCTGATTAGTGATTTTGTCCAATCATCTAGGGCGGTGAATTCAGCAATGAGGCTCGTTGGTGTCTATCTTGGGACAACCTTCCAAGGGAAATAAGCGTTATCGCCTTGCATGTTATATCTCGAGACATAAAGAGCGATGGCACGCCTTTCACTTCTCCTTGCTAAGTGCATTCCGTGCTGCAGGAAGTTCATCATGGGGTTGTCTATGACTCTCTTCTGAGTTGTCGGAACTGTCTAGCTTGGCCGGATTATTGACCTTCTGATTTTCCGTTCGTAGGACGTAAGATATGCTGTAACGTTCCAATCCATCCAATAGCTCTTCTACCTGTTCTAGGTAAGCTATGAGTTATAATCTCTTCCTTTGGAATTTCCTTCGAATCAATACATCTCCAACGTCGGGTCATCGATCATTCATTGCACCGTCGGTATACAGTGACGGGTGCTTGTATTCATTTTTCGTTTTGAAGGGCCATCTTCTTCATCTAACACATTCTCTTCGGGAATGGTAAATTCAGCGATGGATTCGGTTAATGTTTGGGGATTGAGCAGTAGACACTAGGGTACAATGTAAGCTCTGAATTCTGCTGGAGCTGGTCGGTCTAGACCTTGATCAGATAAACTTGAGTATGATAGCATAGCTTGCGAGACTTTAAGTAGTATTCATGCGTTATGTCACAATGCAAATAAGAAGTAGAGAGCTAATGGTTGATTCATATTTGCTTTAATCTCGAGCTCTCATCATTTGACCAAGGTCGTATGTTGGTTGGTGAGCAGTCAAGTTGTCATAATCCTGGAAAGGACCCATATGTCCAATCGTGGCGTGTGGTGGTTCAACTAGTACCTAATTCTGGGCACCGAAGTATGTTGACTTAACCATTATTCGATGGAAATCAGTCTTCCTCGATGTAGTTGATAGCAAACGACAATTGCAAAGGTTCGCCAAGTTCTTCGGTAGGTGAACCGCAGAACATATTTCATTCATCACATCATACAATTGAAGTGTAGCTTTGGGATGTTGAGATCCTTAGCTGCTTTCTGGTATCCCCTTACTGACAATCATGGTCACTAAGATCATAGGAATTATCTTCGAAATAGTGCTCGGACAGTTCCATATAACCACCATTCGATGCCCCGCTGATTGGACAAGTTCAAGTTGCATAAATAAGATGGTAACTACTCGTTAGCGAGCAACATCGGTTGCATCGGTGAAATACATACACCATCAGAACTAAGGAAGAGGAAGCTGCTATGAGACAATCATTGTCTTCTACACTATCCTTGATAACAAGCCAGATCTGATCGATAGCTCCTCAAATTGGCTTACTGATGCAAATAAGTGTCATGGCTCTGGGAAGAATCCCAGTCGTTGCCAACTTGCTGTGATATTCTCAAACTATCCGTCTAATCTTCGTTGACAAGCTTTGATTACTGCTGTTAGCTAAAATGTATGCCAAGCCGAAGGCGAGCCGTGCTCCGAGCCGAAGGCGAGGCTGTGCTCCGAGCCGAAGGCGAGGCCGTCAGCGGGTTCGGGCGCAGCGCGGTAAGGGTTCGGGGCCCCACAGTCCAAAAAACAGCTGTTTCGAGTCGGTTCGGATCATACCTTCAAGTAGCGGTTCGGAGACGTCTTCACGTTGGGTTGGATCGGACTGGCTCCTCCGAACCGGATCAGAGCATCATCATCTTGTCGGTTCGGGTGCCATTCCGGATTGGATCTGGAGTTACTCCGCTCCGGCCATGTAAGTATGCCATGTTGTCTTCATATGTTGAGCGGGTCGGATTTGGGTACCCCGAACCGATCCGAACTATCATCCGATCTGGGACTCCTAGTGTAACATAAAACAAAATGCCTTCTCCGATCCGAGTGCCTATTTTCCATCTGAACCAATCCGCTACTATCCATCCTACCCGAAGTCTTCTACTGTCTCCGATCCGAATGCTTCGCCTGAACTGGAAACATATTCGATCTGATTCAAGTGGTTTCCTGGACTCCACTCCTGGACTTTGGCGACTGTTGCTGGACAAAGTGGAGCCGATTTCACGTCTAATGATCCCCATGATTGCAAATATAGTTTCATAGGATTTCCTCATCGAACTTGGTGATCCGATAGTAGACTGGAGAATCCTTATATGCTGAGAATCTTCAGTTCTCAGTGAAAGCACCAAAATGTTAGACCAAAAAATGGTCCTAACACCCAATTGAGTATGATTTGCGAAGAATAATAATCTAAAACATAGAAAATCTAGCAGAGACATGAGATTTATAGTGGTTCGATATTAACTAGCCTACATCCACTTCATAGTTTCTCATTTCATTCCAGAATTACAATTACAACGAATATATTCACACAATCACTCAAATACAATGAATTATTCTCTCCGAATAAATTGATTTTTATTGGAGATGAAGGTGGTTGTTGATTGAGAAATTCAGCCATGGCCGCCATTCATGAATTAAATGTCAGAACCCCTATCAAACGATGCATTGTATGTGTATTTATAGGTGTAAAATCGGTTGGGATGTGTGGCCACATGGCAACATCATGGAGGGCTTCGAAAATGATGGAGAAAGTGGGGAGCGTGGCTTCATTCATGAGCTTACAAGTGTTAATCGGTCCGGGTAAATAGGCACAAGAATAGGTCTCCAATGAAGGGAAGTTGTGTGTTTCAGGCAGTTTGGTTAGGAGGCCTAGATCCGATCCGAACCGGTGTTGTTGCACCCATCCGATCCGAACCGAGCTATTCCATCCGAACCAATCTGAGCTATTGTAACAACCCGTAAAATGCGAGCCAGTTTGAAATTTTTATTTTGGCTATTTTAGCGAATTTTGATTATTTAAAATGAATTATTTTAAATAATATCGACGAGAAATTTATTTTGAATAGAATTCGACGTATATATTTATATACGTCGTCGTTAGAATATAAATAATTATATATAATTATAAATAGAATTGAAAATGGCGCGGTAGTTCGATAATTCGATTTCAGACTTCAATTGAATGTATCGGGTGCAAAACAATCCGGATTTTAGTGAAACCAAAAACATTAGGATCTAATTTATAATATCTTTCCAACGAATCCGAAAGATCAAGATTTCATATCGGGAATGATAAGATATGTCCAGTTGAAAATTCTGAATAGTCGCTATGGAATTCAGGCCCTTAAAAATGGACATTTTGCAAACGACCTCGGATTTCGACGAAACCACTTTTGTTGAATCCGAAGTGTCAAGTTATTGCTAGGTTTCAAATTTCATAATTTTTCGAATCAATATGTGAGCGTGGCAAAGGAAAACGTGTTTTGACCATTTCAGTTGATTTTAATCGACTGGAAAATGGCCATTTTTCCAACGGTCTCAGAATTCGACGAAACTAGTTTTGTTAGGACCGTATCGTCAATACGAAGCTAGAAAATATTTTTCTGGAATTTTTCTAGTTAGTATGTGACCCCAGTAATTTGAAATGTACGTTTAAAATTCAATATAGTGATTTAAATGTAAATTTAACGAAAACTGATTGTAACAGCCGAATCAGCTTACGATACATATCCCATTGTGTTCGGAATGGGGGTGAAACGCTATGGACGACAGGCGGTGGACCTCGTTTAGAGGTCGTTTGAAAAAGTTGACTTTTTGAATTAAAATAAAATAATTAAATAATTAAATTAATAAAAAAATTTAAATCTCCCCCTTTTAACCCAGGCCCCCCCCCCCCCCCCCGATTAAAATTATTTCAGGAAAAAAAAAGGAAAAAAAAAAGAGGAGAGGGAGGAGCCGCCGTCGCTCCTCCCATCAGAGCACCACCGCGCCATCGGACGCGCCGCTGGCCACCAAGACACCCTCCCTCCTCCGCGCCTCTCTTCCCCCTCCCCCCCTTCGACGTAAAGGAACCGCTCCCCCAAATCAAATCGCAACGCCCTCCCTCCAACCACCGCGCCGACCACCCCTGCTCCAGACCTCCGCCACTCGTTCCCCTCCTCCTCCTTGCGCCAACGACGCACGCAGCCTCCCCCGATCCAAACCCGACGTGAATCCCCCTTCGATTTCCACGATGAGCAGCCCCCTTTCTTCGACGATGGCGTGAGCACCACTCTCCCTCTTCGATGAAAGAATACTGCAGTAAGTTTTTAATTCAATTTATTTAATCCTCCTTTTAAAAATACGATTTTTATTTGTTTAGAAATACGATTTCTTATTTGGATAGAAATACGATGTTAGTGTAGAAGAATGATGATTCTATCATAAGAAAGTTTAGATCTTTGTTATGAGAAAGTTTCGATTTTTATCGATGTAAAGACTATATTTTTCTATAGGAAAAGATTTGTTTTTAGCAGTAAAAATATGATTTTTATCATATGTGCAATATAGAAATATAATTTTTATAAAGTAGAAATATTAAAGAAGTGATTTTTATATAGTGAACTTTGAAATAAAAATTCGATTTTTATGTATTGAACTTTGAAATAAAAATTCGATTTTTATATATTGAACTTTGAAATAAAAATTCGATTTTTATATATTGAACTTTGAAATAAAAATTCGATTTTTATATATTGAACTTTGAAATAAAAATTCGATTTTTATATATTGAATAGCGAAATAAAAATTCGATTTTTATATATATAGTGGCCTTGGGCAACGAAGGTGACAAAAAGGCGAAACGACGAAGATTTCTATAAATGAAGAGTCAAGATGATTGGATAGCTATAGGTGAGAATTTCTCACCTTTCAATTTAATTTTTCTAGTTATATATATATACTAGGATGCAGACGGTGCTTAGTAGCACCCGACACAATCGTCCACAGACCATGGACTTGTTTGTTTGGTTGCATAGATTAGTTGAATTATTTGTTTGAATTGAATTGTTTGGTGAGATGAAATTGATTTGATTGATGTGTGAATGGCGTGGGCCTTCACTAGACCGGGGATAAGGCTAGGCCTTGTCCCGTTTCTAGTATCGTGCCGTTATGCCGCCGAAATTTTCTAAAATATGTTAGAAAAATATCATTTTATTTAAAGAATGAACTGAATAGAAATTCATATGTTGGAATAAAATGTTTTATCGTTAAAAATATAATTTTTAACGTGAATGTGAATAAATAAATATTCATTTACAAACCGGACGGTTTGTTTATGTACACCTATTTGAAGGACATTGATTGGGTCGATAAATTTTACACATCGCCCAACTGCACAAATAAAACATTTATTTGATTGTTTGAAACCCCACACGGGTGTTAGGATGAAATATGTAGTTCACTCATCCTAATTGATTAAATATGTCGATCGATTGATTGACAGGCTGTTATAAGCGTTGAATATCTATATTTGATGCTTATACAGTGTAGTGCACTTTGGTTGATGGTTGATTATTTTTCAATGCTATTATATACATGTGTTGTATGGAAATCCATATAATTAACTTTATATGGTAATTGATTGGGCCTCATTCCAATTTGAAAAATAAAGAATATTATAAAATAAAAGTTCATGTGTTGACAGTACTCATTCATTGAGATTGGTCATGTGTTGAACGAAATATTTTGATAATAACGACTATTTTGAAAAAGAAATATTTGAAATAGAATATTTGAAAATAGAAATATATGAAGCCGTGTTGATTAGATTGACGCCATTTTGACGTGAACGATATTTATATCGATTTTATTCATTTTAAAATGAATATCGAAAATTGAATTGAAAACGATTTCGAAATGAATTGAATTGAAAACGATTTCGAAATGAATTGAATTGAAAATGATTTCGAAATGAATTGAATTGAAAACGATTTCGAAATGAATTGAATTGAAAATGATTTCGAAATGAATTGAATTGAAAACGATTTCGAAAGGAATTGAAAACGAATTCAAATTGAATTGAAAGCGAATTGAAATGAATTCAAATTGAATTAAAATTTGAATTGAATAGAAATGGATTTTAAAACGAATTTATAAAGAAGAATTCAATTTTGATTTGAATTGAAATGGAAGTTGAAAATGTTTTTGAAACGAATTCAAAACTATTTATATAATTCGTTTTAAATAGAAATCGACGATATATATATTATATATATTATATATATAATATAATGGCCTGAATAGAACGCGCCGCGCCGCGGCAGTTCGCGAATTTCGACCATTTATTTCAAACGGGCATTACGGGAGATCCGACCGTCGAATTCTCCTAAAACCGGAACCGTTGGGTTCGTATCGAAAAGAGCTTTCTAACGGATATTAGAAATTAGAAATCTAACGGTTGGATTTGGAATTATGTCCAAATCAAATTTGAAAAAGGTCGCTATAAGTGCAGTTCGATGGCCATTGATGGAAATCGACGGTACGGGCCTTGATAAAATTATTAAAAATAGTAATAATTTGTGTAAAATCATAAGAAATGATTTAGAAAGAATTGGGATGAAAAACTCCATATTTGAAAAGATAAAAATAGATTTTTATCGAAATGAACTAGTTTTGAACTAGAATTATAATTCTATTTATTTTTAAATAAATAAATTGAATTTGAAAAGGGTTTTGAAAATAACCAAAATTTCCAATGATTGCATTGGAGTGGATTTGAATCGAAATTGTCTTCGGAATATTTCGATGTTGGAATTCGTGATTATACAGATGTTGTTATGGAAATTTGAAAGATATATATTTATATCGTTATTTCCAATACGACATTTGTTAGTCGTAGAATTCGATATTGAATATAAGCCGATATATTTTCTATTCAGAGCCTTGTATCGAATATCGAATGTGATTTGAGTTTGTCGTGAATGGTGTCCTCACTAACACTGTTCTTGAACCCAGTTGAGAAAAGATTAAATCTTTTTATTTAGATTTAATGAAGTGTACCAATTAAATAATATTTAATTGGAATTGAATTGATATTGATTTTTGGGTTTATCGTGAACAGTGTTTTAAACAACACTTGTTCTTTAACCCGATAATTAATGAATGTGACTTTGGGTTTATCGTGAACAGTGTTTTAAACAACATTTGTTCTTTAACCCGATAATTAATGAATGTGACTTTGGGTTTATCGTGAACCGTGTTTTAAATGACACTGATTCTTTAACCCAGTCGAAGATTAAAACTAAGTGGAGTTTTAATGAATCTTTAATTAGATTGAAATGATCGAAAATGGAGTATCACCAGTTTTGCTCCAGGCGATAGTTAAATCTTTAACTAGATTTGAACGTGAAATGGTAATTGAATTTACCGATAACACCGTGGTGTTAGATATGAAGTATAACCAGTTTTACTTCATGGGATGAATAGGTTGGGATTGGGAAATTAAAACAAATGATTACTTCGGTAAGGTTCGTTAATCCCGACTAGTTTGAATTGATATTCAAAAATAGATTATAGAATAAATTCAAGAAATTTATCTTGGATAAAATTAATGGGAACCTTTCCTTATGAATGTGAAATTTAGAAATTGACTGTCGGTTAGCCAAACAGAATGGTTTTCTGGATATTGATCTGATGTTGGTTTCGGCCTTCGGGGTTAATATTTGGGGAATTATTCTCTTGATTAATTTACGGTTAGTGACTAATGAATTGGAATGAGGCGTATGTTGTGTTTGTGTAACACTTATTTAAAATATACGCGAGTTATTCGGAAAGACCGGGTTTATCCCATTCTGAATAACTGATACGACGATAAGTCGAAGATGAAGACGATGGTTGAAGACCGGAGGTCTTCACGTCGTTTGGGTGATAACTGATGATCTTGATTGGGCTGTACACCCAAGAAGATGGAAACAGTTGGTGATCGTCCAGACGTACTTGGAGATCGATGGATATGCGGGGTACTAGGTGCCTCCGGTTTCGTTCAGCCCCAGAACGGACTTGTAAATGGACTGTGTGTCTGACATTGGATTTTAGTCCGTGTGATTGATCTCTATTAAATATATATCTGTTTGGCGGCGGAGAATTTATTCTCTTGCTTAACGCCCTTCTCTGAGACGTACGAGCTCAGGGGTTATATATTGATGGATATCAAACGCATGGAGTGAATTGCCTGTGTGGCATGCCTAAGTGGCAATTGATCGAGGCTTCTGTTGAAAAGCAAAGTCTTGTGGTGATGATCGAAGCACGGCCTTCGTGGCGTAGCTTTGTGTAACGTTTGCTTCGCGAGTTTCGCACCCCGGTTGTGAACCAAAAACGGGAGGGGACATCAGGGAGGACTTGCGTTTCTTTCTAGCTAGAAGTGGCGTCAGTGGTTTTACACGCCCTGACGAGTTTGACTTATGTGGTTGTTGCTGTTGCGAGGCGCCTCGGATTGATCGGTCGTTCTCGAACCGATGGAGTCATTTAGTTGGCTCGTTTACGCCCCATAGGGTGGGGAAACGTAGTGTTCAGGCATAATAATCCACATCGGTGGACCGACCCTGACGATCTAAAGGGTTGATGCGTTCTGATCCTGAGGCTCGGGCTAGAGAGTCTCGAATCGGTTGAGGACTATCTTTTGCCTCGGTTCATAGACGGAAATCCAATTTCCAAATACGTGACATTTGCGGTTTTATTTGTAAACCTATATATGGCGACATAGTGGCATGGGACGCTCATGCCGCCTATGATTGATACTTATGATTTGAAGTTGTTTTATACACTATGCACTTATTATAGTATCATATGATTTGTTTTAAACGTATCAAGCATTCTTTGGCTGTTATAAGGGAAAACCCTATCCCCCGGCTTGCGTTGCATTGTGTGATAGGACCTGGGTCTTATAACAGCTTCATTTTTCTTTATTTAGCATTGCGCTGTTTGTTTTATGCACTGGTATTCTTGGGAGGAAACCCGTTCCGTGTTATACGGCGTGGTCCCTTGATTTACCTAACTTTAAAAATAAAGATTAATAACTGTTTTAGTTCTCACACCAGTCACATGACTGACCTGGAGTTTATTGTTTTAACCTAAACTCTGGGTGCCCTTATTTTGACACGGGCAGCTAGTAGTTTTGGTTTTGCAGATTTATATTCACAAGATCCTGGTTTACAGCTGGAACGATATCCGGAAAGCTTTGTATCCGTATATCTCTTCTAGTTGTGTATTGTATTATTTTCCGCTGCTATGTATTTAAATGTAATTTAAATCTCTGATATTTCTGTGTAATATTTATTTATACTCTGTATATTCTTGTAATCTGATGCATCGTTGTAATATACAGTGAAATGTTCTTCTGTATGCGTTCTGTTTTGTCGTGTTCTCAAACGATAGGGCGTTTCGAACGGCCTGGATCGGTTTAGCGACTGGTTCGGACCGAGCGAAATTCCTTCTCGTCACAGTTGGTATCAGAGCTTTGGTTTACAAAGCTTAGAGAACAGGGCACATTAGAACCATACGAAAGAATTCATCAGATATTGGATTAGTAATATCCAATGAGAGTGACTCGTTAGAGATGGGATCAACAGTATCCTAGAACGAGTGTGAAGAGTATATTTTTCAAATGAAAACAATTTTGTTTTGAAATTTAAATCAATTATTCGTATTTGGTTATTTATTTATTTTGAATATGGACAATCGAGTATATAAAGATTTTTCATATACGCGTCATGAACGTATATTCGAAGTTTTAATATACTGGATAGATATAGAATTACACTCTAGTCGCTCGGGGATGATTTTGATGATGGAGCTCCATCACCAAAATTTATGTTCGTGTTTCGAAGGTGTGATTTTCTATATATTTCCATTAGACTGGTGTGAGAACCAAAACTAATATAGCTAGAACACATTGTTGTGAATTGGCATCAAAAACATGATTTTTTGTATATGTATCAAAATTATGAATTTGAAAACTCTAATCCACTAATTGATTGATGTTTGTGTTGTTCGTTTATTTGGTTGATAATTTTGAACCATTTAGCCTAATTGAACCAAATATTGGGTTGTATTGAAAATTGGTTGCATCTACTTGCATATACATGTATATCATTGAACAGGTCATAGCAAGGAGGCTAGAGCAGAGAATAAAATTTGTTTGCCCGACAAATAGGTACATGTTTACTACATAATTTACTGTTTGTTTGGGTGATGATGATTTTATGAGCCTATTGGCTTTTTCTTTTTCTTTTTGAGATCTGAAGGACCGGGGAAGCTATTTGAAATTCCCCGATGCTCCCGGTGCAGGGGAGGTTATGGCGAAATTTTTCAAAAATTTAGGGTGTTAGCCAAATTTTTGAAAATTTGAAAATTCTCAGAAACTAAAGGTTGGAGAATGCAAGCCAAATCGAGCGTAAAGTTGATTAATCGAACCACTTTCGACTTTGTTCCTTTTCGGGGACGAAAAGTTTTAAGTGGGGGAGATTGTAACAACCCGTAAAATGCGAGCCAGTTTGAAATTTTTATTTTGGCTATTTTAGCGAATTTTGATTATTTAAAATGAATTATTTTAAATAATATCGACAAGAAATTTATTTTGAATAGAATTCGACGTATATATTTATATACGTCGTCGTTAGAATATAAATAATTATATATAATTATAAATAGAATTGAAAATGGCGCGGTAGTTCGATAATTCGATTTCAAACTTCAATTGAATGTATCGGGTGTAAAACAATCCGGATTTTAGTGAAACCAAAAACATTAGGATCTAATTGATAATATCTTTCCAACGAATCCGAAAGATCAAGATTTCATATCGGGAATGATAAGATATGTCCAGTTGAAAATTCTGAATAGTCGCTATGGAATTCAGGCCCTTAAAAATGGACATTTTGCAAACGACCTCGGATTTCGACGAAACCACTTTTGTTGGATCCGCAGTGTCAAGTTATTGCTAGTTTTCAAATTTCATAATTTTTCGAATCAATATGTGAGCGTGGCAAAGGAAAACGTGTTTTGACCATTTCAGTTGATTTTAATCGACTGGAAAATGGCCATTTTTCCAACGGTCTCAGAATTCGACGAAACTAGTTTTGTTAGGACCGTATCGTCAATACGAAGCTAGAAAATATTTTTCTGGAATTTTTCTAGTTAGTATGTGACCCCAGTAATTTGAAATGTACGTTTAAAATTCAATATAGTGATTTAAATGTAAATTTAACGAAAACTGATTGTAACGGCCGAATCAGCTTACGATACATATCCCATTGTGTTCGGAATAGGGGTGAAACGCTATGGACGACAGGCGGTGGACCTCGTTTAGAGGTCGTTTGAAAAAGTTGACTTTTTGAATTAAAATAAAATAATTAAATAATTAAATTAATAAAAAAATTTAAATCTCCCCCTTTTAACCCAGCCCCCCCCCCCCCCCGATTAAAATTATTTCAGAAAAAAAAAAGAGGAGAGGGAGGAGCCGCCGTCGCTCCTCCCATCAGAGCACCACCGCGCCATCGGGCGCGCCGCTGGCCACCAAGACACCCTCCCTCCTCCGCGCCTCTCTTCCCCCTCCCCCCCTTCGACGTAAAGGAACCGCTCCCCCAAATCAAATCGCAACGCCCTCCCTCCAACCACCGCGCCGACCACCCCTGCTCCAGACCTCCGCCACTCGTTCCCCTCCTCCTCCTTGCGCCAACGACGCACGCAGCCTCCCCCGATCCAAACCCGACGTGAATCCCCCTTCGATTTCCACGATGAGCAGCCCCCTTTCTTCGACGATGGCGTGAGCACCACTCTCCCTCTTCGATGAAAGAATACTGCAGTAAGTTTTTAATTCAATTTATTTAATCCTCCTTTTAAAAATACGATTTTTATTTGTTTAGAAATACGATTTCTTATTTGGATAGAAATACGATGTTAGTGTAGAAGAATGATGATTCTATCATAAGAAAGTTTAGATCTTTGTTATGAGAAAGTTTCGATTTTTATCGATGTAAAGACTATATTTTTCTATAGGAAAAGATTTGTTTTTAGCAGTAAAAATATGATTTTTATCATATGTGCAATATAGAAATATAATTTTTATAAAGTAGAAATATTAAAGAAGTGATTTTTATATAGTGAACTTTGAAATAAAAATTCGATTTTTATATATTGAACTTTGAAATAAAAATTCGATTTTTATATATTGAACTTTGAAATAAAAATTCGATTTTTATATATTGAACTTTGAAATAAAAATTCGATTTTTATATATTGAACTTTGAAATAAAAATTCGATTTTTATATATTGAACTTTGAAATAAAAATTCGATTTTTATATATTGAACTTTGAAATAAAAATTCGATTTTTATATATTGAATAGCGAAATAAAAATTCGATTTTTATATATATAGTGGCCTTGGGCAACGAAGGTGACAAAAAGGCGAAACGACGAAGATTTCTATAAATGAAGAGTCAAGATGATTGGATAGCTATAGGTGAGAATTTCTCACCTTTCAATTTAATTTTTCTAGTTATATATATATATTAGGATGCAGACGGTGCTTAGTAGCACCCGACACAATCGTCCACAGACCATGGACTTGTTTGTTTGTTTGCATAGATTAGTTGAATTATTTGTTTGAATTGAATTGTTTGGTGAGATGAAATTGATTTGATTGATGTGTGAATGGCGTGGGCCTTCACTAGACCGGGGATAAGGCTAGGCCTTGTCCCGTTTCTAGTATCGTGCCGTTATGCCGCCGAAATTTTCTAAAATATGTTAGAAAAATATCATTTTATTTAAAGAATGAACTGAATAGAAATTCATATGTTGGAATAAAATGTTTTATCGTTAAAAATATAATTTTTAACGTGAATGTGAATAAATAAATATTCATTTACAAACCGGACGGTTTGTTTATGTACACATATTTGAAGGACATTGATTGGGTCGATAAATTTTACACATCGCCCAACTGCACAAATAAAATATTTATTTGATTGTTTGAAACCCCACACGGGTGTTAGGATGAAATATGTAGTTCACTCATCCTAATTGATTAAATATGTCGATCGATTGATTGACAGGCTGTTATAAGCGTTGAATATCTATATTTGATGCTTATACAGTGTAGTGCACTTTGGTTGATGGTTGATTATTTTTCAATGCTATTATATACATGTGTTGTATGGAAATCCATATAATTAACTTTATATGGTAATTGATTGGGCCTCATTCCAATTTGAAAAATAAAGAATATTATAAAATAAAAGTTCATGTGTTGACAGTACTCATTCATTGAGATTGGTCATGTGTTGAACGAAATATTTTGATAATAACGACTATTTTGAAAAAGAAATATTTGAAATAGAATATTTGAAAATAGAAATATATGAAGCCGTGTTGATTAGATTGACGCCATTTTGACGTGAACGATATTTATATCGATTTTATTCATTTTAAAATGAATATCGAAAATTGAATTGAAAACGATTTCGAAATGAATTGAATTGAAAACGATTTCGAAATGAATTGAATTGAAAATGATTTCGAAATGAATTGAATTGAAAACGATTTCGAAATGAATTGAATTGAAAATGATTTCGAAATGAATTGAATTGAAAACGATTTCGAAAGGAATTGAAAACGAATTGAAATTGAATTGAAAGCGAATTGAAATGAATTCAAATTGAATTGAAATTTGAATTGAATAGAAATGGATTTTAAAACGAATTTATAAAGAAGAATTCAATTTTGATTTGAATTGAAATGGAAGTTGAAAATGTTTTTAAAACGAATTCAAAACTATTTATATAATTCGTTTTAAATAGAAATCGACGATAGATATATTATATATATTATATATATAATATAATGGCCTGAATAGAACGCGCCGCGGCAGTTCGCGAATTTCGACCATTTATTTCAAACGGGCATTACGGGAGATCCGACCGTCGAATTCTCCTAAAACTGGAACCGTTGGGTTCGTATCGAAAAGAGCTTTCTAACGGATATTAGAAATTAGAAATCTAACGGTTGGATTTGGAATTATGTCCAAATCAAATTTGAAAAAGGTCGCTATAAGTGCAGTTCGATGGCCATTGATGGAAATCGACGGTACGGGCCTTGATAAAATTATTAAAAATAGTAATAATTTGTGTAAAATCATAAGAAATGATTTAGAAAGAATTGGGATGAAAAACTCCATATTTGAAAAGATAAAAATAGATTTTTATCGAAATGAACTAGTTTTGAACTAGAATTATAATTCTATTTATTTTTAAATAAATAAATTGAATTTGAAAAGGGTTTTGAAAATAACCAAAATTTCCAATGATTGCATTGGAGTGGATTTGAATCGAAATTGTCTTCGGAATATTTCGATGTTGGAATTCGTGAATATACAGATGTTGTTATGGAAATTTGAAAGATATATATTTATATCGTTATTTCCAATACGACATTTGTTAGTCGTAGAATTCGATATTGACTATAAGCCGATATATTTTCTATTCAGAGCCTTGTATCGAATATCGAATGTGATTTGGGTTTGTCGTGAATGGTGTCCTCACTAACACTGTTCTTGAACCCAGTTGAGAAAAGATTAAATCTTTTTATTTAGATTTAATGAAGTGTACCAATTAAATAATATTTAATTGGAATTGAATTGATATTGATTTTTGGGTTTATCGTGAACAGTGTTTTAAACAACACTTGTTCTTTAACCCGATAATTAATGAATGTGACTTTGGGTTTATCGTGAACAGTGTTTTAAACAACATTTGTTCTTTAACCCGATAATTAATGAATGTGACTTTGGGTTTATCGTGAACCGTGTTTTAAATGACACTGATTCTTTAACCCAGTCGAAGATTAAAACTAAGTGGAGTTTTAATGAATCTTTAGTTAGATTGAAATGATCGAAAATGGAGTATCACCAGTTTTGCTCCAGGCGATAGTTAAATCTTTAATTAGATTTGAACGTGAAATGGTAATTGAATTTACCGATAACACCGTGGTGTTAGATATGAAGTATAACCAGTTTTACTTCATGGGATGAATAGGTTGGGATTGGGAAATTAAAACAAATGATTACTTCGGTAAGGTTCGTTAATCCCGACTAGTTTGAATTGATATTCAAAAATAGATTATAGAATAAATTCAAGAAATTTATCTTGGATAAAATTAATGGGAACCTTTCCTTATGAATGTGAAATTTAGAAATTGACTGTCGGTTAGCCAAACAGAATGGTTTTCTGGATATTGATCTGATGTTGGTTTCGGCCTTCGGGGTTAATATTTGGGGAATTATTCTCTTGATTAATTTACGGTTAGTGACTAATGAATTGGAATGAGGCGTATGTTGTGTTTGTGTAACACTTATTTAAAATATACGCGAGTTATTCGGAAAGACCGGGTTTATCCCATTCTGAATAACTGATACGACGATAAGTCGAAGATGAAGACGATGGTCGAAGACCGGAGGTCTTCACGTCGTTTGGGTGATAACTGATGATCTTGATTGGGCTGTACACCCAAGAAGATAGAAACAGTTGGTGATCGTCCAGACGTACTTGGAGATCGATGGATATGCGGGGTACTAGGTGCCTCCGGTTTCGTTCAGCCCCAGAACGGACTTGTAAATGGACTGTGTGTCTGACATTGGATTTTAGTCCGTGTGATTGATCTCTATTAAATATATATCTGTTTGGCGGCGGAGAATTTATTCTCTTGCTTAACGCCCTTCTCTGAGACGTACGAGCTCAGGGGTTATATATTGATGGATATCAAACGCATGGAGTGAATTGCCTGTGTGGCATGCCTAAGTGGCAATTGATCGAGGCTTCTGTTGAAAAGCAAAGTCTTGTGGTGATGATCGAAGCACGGCCTTCGTGGCGTAGCTTTGTGTAACGTTTGCTTCGCGAGTTTCGCACCCCGGTTGTGAACCAAAAACGGGAGGGGACATCAGGGAGGACTTGCGTTTCTTTCTAGCTAGAAGTGGCGTCAGTGGTTTTACACGCCCTGACGAGTTTGACTTATGTGGTTGTTGCTGTTGCGAGGCGCCTCGGATTGATCGGTCGTTCTCGAACCGATGGAGTCATTTAGTTGGCTCGTTTACGCCCCATAGGGTGGGGAAACGTAGTGTTCAGGCATAATAATCCACATCGGTGGACCGGCCCTGACGATCTAAAGGGTTGATGCGTTCTGATCCCGAGGCTCGGGCTAGAGAGTCTCGAATCGGTTGAGGACTATCTTTTGCCTCGGTTCATAGACGGAAATCCAATTTCCAAATACGTGACATTTGCGGTTTTATTTGTAAACCTATATATGGCGACATAGTGGCATGGGACGCTCATGCCGCCTATGATTGATACTTATGATTTGAAGTTGTTTTATACACTATGCACTTATTATAGTATCATATGATTTGTTTTAAACGTATCAAGCATTCTTTGGCTGTTATAAGGGAAAACCCTATCCCCCGGCTTGCGTTGCATTGTGTGATAGGACCTGGGTCTTATAACAGCTTCATTTTTCTTTATTTAGCATTGCGCTGTTTGTTTTATGCACTGGTATTCTTGGGAGGAAACCCGTTCCGTGTTATACGGCGTGGTCCCTTGATTTACCTAACTTTAAAAATAAAGATTAATAACTGTTTTAGTTCTCACACCAGTCACATGACTGACCTGGAGTTTATTGTTTTAACCTAAACTCTGGGTGCCCTTATTTTGACACGGGCAGCTAGTAGTTTTGGTTTTGCAGATTTATATTCACAAGATCCTGGTTTACAGCTGGAACGATATCCGGAAAGCTTTGTATCCGTATATCTCTTCTAGTTGTGTATTGTATTATTTTCCGCTGCTATGTATTTAAATGTAATTTAAATCTCTGATATTTCTGTGTAATATTTATTTATACTCTGTATATTCTTGTAATCTGATGCATCGTTGTAATATACAGTGAAATGTTCTTCTGTATGCGTTCTGTTTTGTCGTGTTCTCAAACGATAGGGCGTTTCGAACGGCCTGGATCGGTTTAGCGACTGGTTCGGACCGAGCGAAATTCCTTCTCGTCACAGCTATCCCATCCGAACCGATCCAAGCTATCCAATCCGATCCGATCCACGCTCTGGTTTTAGGACATATGAGAGCTTTATCCTCTAACATATATAACCCTAATCATCTGAGTTTTGGGTGGCCTGGTCACAAAACAGGCTAACACGTAGCATTATCTACTATTGAGGCCGAATATATGGCTATTTCTGAAGCATGTAAAGAAGCTACTTGGTTGAAAGGTTTATACTTTGAGCTTTGTGGAGATACATCTTGCATTACTATATTTTCTGATAGCCAGAGTGCTATATATCTTACAAAGGATCAAATGTTTCATGAGAGAACTAAACATATAGATGTTATTGCTAAAGGTGGTGTTAAAGTTTGCAAGATAAATACTCATGACAATCCCGCTGAGTTCTAATTACTAAGTTTGAGCTTTGCTCAAGCTTGGTTGGTGTTACAGTATAGTCTTTAGGGACTATTGGAGCAAGGCAAATATTTATTTGTTGAAGGAGTTCGTTTTTTGTAGTTCATCTTTCTACTTCAAGATGAGAATTCGTCTCAAGGTGGAGATTGTTAATTTGTGATCCGAAATTCTCATTAGAATTGGTCCAGCTGATGCCACCTAAAGGATCTCATCTAGATCCTAGTTTTACTCTCACGTTGAGATATTTTCAGCCATCTAAATAATCTCATCTAGATCCTATCTTTACTCTCACACTGAGATATTTTCAGCCATCTAAAGGATCTCATCTAGATCCTAGTTTTACTCTCACATTTAGATATTTTCCGCCACCTCATCTAAAGGATAATGTAGATCCTTATTTTACTCTCTCTCTCCTTCTCTGGCTGCATGAAAGTAGAAGATAATTTTATTGCTATTGTTTGTATGCAAGCAGCTTGTAAAACTCCGTCAATTAATTAATAAAGTCTGCCTTTCTCCCGTGGTTTTTTCCCGAAAAGAGTTTTTCCATGTTAAATCTTGTGTGTGATTCTATTTTTGCTTGCTTCATTGATCATTTATTTATTAACAACTTGAAATTTTTTTGTAACTAGTATGCTTATAGTCAAAGGTTTTTCAGCGAATAAAACTGGTAGGAAGCTGTTTCTATAAGCGGTTTTTCTATTTGGAACATGTTAAAGTCAACTTTGGTGTGTATGATAAATGCATGTAATTAATTTAAAATATTATGGTGAAACTATTATGAATTTGGATGCTTCAAATCCCATTTCAATTTGAGAAATTTGTAGCATGGTACTTTTCTATGTCAGTTTATCTTCCAGAGATATTTTTTGTTAAAACGATACAGGTTAGTATTGCATTTACCAAATATTAATAATCAAATACGTTCCAGCATGAAGCCTTTCTTTATGACACTTAACTTTAACTATAATATTAATGAAAGTTGTTATATCCTTTGTTTTTGCAAATAATTTACAGAACATACATATGTTTCATCCATAATCAAACTTTATTTTCCTGTTTTGGTGCTTTTATGCTTAATTAATTAACACACACAAATATATATTGGCCTTTTCTTTAGGAATTAATAAAATGATTTAATCTCTTGTAGATGATATGCAACGGTATGATGGAATCGTTTGATTATGGTAAGCATGTAACTAATGATTTACGAGTACAATGATTCATTATTTATAATTTGTTCTTATATTTAGCTACTTTATGAGCAGAGGTAATTAACCAAAATCGATTCAGTTTTCATTTAATAAAACATAGTTTTAGATAATATATCATCAGACGTGGATTTCCAATAAAATGATCTGAGCGTTCTTTGGGTTCAACAGTTCAAGCATTGTCGTCTTATATGATTACCCAATCTCAGTGTATCTTGGAAACATCAGTTTTAAAGTATATATATAAGTTCAAGTTTAGCATAGTCATTGTATGGAACATTACAAATACAATGAATCCGCTATTTATGATCTAGTAAAAAGTTAATGACAGATTCCAAGTTACATAAATTGAAATCGTTAAGGCTTTTGTCTTAACTTTTAAACACCTTATGTACTTTTCCATGAAGGCAGATATTAGTTAGTTTTAGCTATACACATTCAACATGTTATCTATGATTTTAATATTTTCAATATTTTCTATCATGATTGCTAGTTTGATGCAAATTTGGTGTATCACAATTAGTTCTATATGTCTACTGCTGATTATGACATGCTGAAAAAACATTTTGGACTGACATTATTTTATCAAACTTTTAGATATCTTGATTGCTAGTTTGAATGGATCCTTGGCTAGTAGAGATATTGCCTACGACCAACTTGTTGTGGAGCAAAAATACTATGAGGTCATAATAGTTTGACATTTAAGCATACTATCTTGTTTGGTAATGACTATGTTTAATATGATATTTGATGGCCGTTTTAATATACCAGATAGTAGTAGTTCCTTATATAAGTGCATTATATTTTCTGTTGTAGTTGCATTTTTCCTTTTTCCTTCTAGTTGTGTATTCTTACAAGGCAGAGATATAAGCTTTACATCATCTATTCTTAGCTTGCAGGCGTACTATTAGATGAGCAGTGGACTTCAAGAGAAGTCTATGAATTTTTGGAAGATGAAAATTCTGAAGTGGAGAAGGGAATATGTAAAAAAAGAAAACAGGGCTTTCAACTATGTGTTTATTGCTTGTCTGTTTTGTAAGCAACTTGTTAACGTAAAAATATATGACATATTTTGTGTGGACATTGAAAAGTTGATAAAACTATATCTACGAAATGCTGAGTTATTTGAATGATATACATGAATATTATGTATTTGTTTGTGAAAATCTAATATATTTATATGCGGATAAAAATGTTTAAATTTGTGTATACATTAAAGAAGCCGAAATGATGGCATAAAAGAAAAAAATTCAATAAATTAATAATTTGTTTAATAGCGTTTCAGAAACACTATTGAATAAAAAAAGACTATAGAAAGTGACATTAGAAAATGCTATAGAAACACACACGAACGCCATAAGAAGTCAGTATCAGATAGTATATTTTATAGCGTTTTTGTTTGATAGCAAATAAGAACGTTATATAAAAGTCATTTTTCATAGTGTTTTTATTTCCGCTATTTAAAGTAGAAGGTCTACAATAGCATGTCTTTACATGGCGTTCTTTGAAACGCTATGTTAGGCTATAATAGCGTTTTTCAAACGCTGTGAAAGCCTCATTTTGTTGTAGGCCCGATATCATCCAAGCCAGTAGACCATGAAGAATTGTTCGTGTACTTGGTAGTGTCATCTCATGCAATAAGCTCAGCACTGGTAAGAGAAGAAGATAAAGTCCAGAGACCTGTGTACTACGTAAGTAAGAAGCTAGCGGCAGCAGAAGAAACTAACCAAAGATAGAAAAGCTCACATATAGTCTACTGATCGCATTAAGGAAGCTTCGCCATTATTTTCAAGCTCATTCCATCACTGTATACACCGACCATCTGCTCCGACTAGTGTTACAGAGACCAGAGGCGTCAGGAAGGCTGCTCAAATGGAATATTTAGTTGAGTCAATTTGATTTGAACTTTCAGCCCTGAAGATCGATAAGGGGGAAAGTGTTGGCACATGTTATAGAAGAATTTACTATCCCAGAGGATGATGTAGTGAATGAAGAAGCTGATACGTCAAAATCATTAGTTGACCCCAATGCCTAGAAACCGTATGCTGATGGAGCCAGGAACGACAGACGATCTGGTGCTGGAGTGGTACTTGTAACTCCCGAAGAACGATCGATATATTATGCTTTGAGATTAGAGTTTCACGCCACGAAAAATGACTCGAAGAATGAAGCCCTGATTGCCGAGCTTAGGCTTGCAAAGGAGTTGGGGATAGCAAAGCTGGATATGTTTTGTGATTCGAAGATAGTTGTGAACCAGGTCAGCGAAGAATTTCAGGCCAAAGGGCCCAGGCTGGTATCATACTTAAAGGAAGTGAGAAAAATGCTGCAGGGCTTCGAATACTATAGCATAACACATATCCCCAGATCAGAGAATCAAAGGGCAGATAAGCTGGCCAAGATGGCTAGTTCTAAAAACCCCGAGGACACAAAAATGGTCCCAATAGAGGCACTACACTCTCCGAGTATCTATCAGATGGATATTAATCCTGTATTTGAGACTGAGCCGGAAAGGGAATCGTGGATGGCACCCTTAAAGAATTTCCTGATAAATGGGTCACTTCCCACCAAAAAGAGTGAAAGACGAGCTGTCATTCGCAAGGCCTACAGATTTGTCATGCAAGGCGAAGTTTTATACCGACAAGGGTTCTCAATGCCGCTCCTCCGGTGTATAGCCCACGATGACATAGGAAGAGTGTTGAGGGAAGTTCATGAAAGTGAATGTGGAGACCACACTGGAGGACAAACACTAGCGAAGAAGATACCGTGATACAGCTATTTCTGGCCAACTGTAAACAAATATGCGGCCAAGTATGCACGACGCTGTGACGCATGCCAGAAATTTTCAAAGATTCTTAGGGCACCTCCTAGCCAGTTAAAGATGATGATGAGTCCGTGGCCCTTCGCTGTATGGGGAATTGACATATTGGAAGCCTTCCCATAGCGAAGGGCAGAGCAAAGTTCGTCAACGTAGCAGTGGATTATTTCACGAAGTGGGTTGAAGCGGAACCATTGACCACGATCACAACCAAGAGGGTAATAAACTTCGTCGTCAGAAACATCATTTGTCGATTTGGAATCTCAAAAGCCAACATAACAGATAATGGGACCTAATTTGACAGCACAGAGTTTAGGGATTTTTTTCCAAAGATATCATATCGAGAAGAGATTCACGGTTATGGCACATCCGCAATCAAATGGACAGGTAGAAGCGGCAAACAGAGTAATCAAGTCCATTTTGAAGAAGCTATTGAAACGGGCCAAAGCCATGTGGGTTGACGAGCTACCTTTGGCATTGTAGGCCTATAGAACAACCTTTAAATCAACCACCGAGCAAACCACCTTTTCCCTTGCTTTCGGGTCCGAGGCAGTCATCCCGGTTGAGTTAAAGGTGCCGTCTCACAGGGTCAGTTACTATGACCTAGTGACTAACAGTGAACTGCTCCTCGAATCCCTAGATATGGTATAAGAAAAAAGGGAGAAAGCGGATCTACGTGCCTTGAGGCACAAACAGAAAGTCGCTTGGTATTACAACAGAAGGGTCCGAGCTCGAACCTTTAAACTTGGAGACTTGGTTCTAAAGCGTGTCTTTCCACTCCCAGTACATTTGGGCCTGAAATGGGAAGGACCCTCTACCATCCTACGGTGGCTTGGCAATGGATCTTTCAAGCTAACAACCGTGGATGGAAATGAAATCCCCAGAATGTGGAATGCCCAGCATTTGCGGCACTACTTGACAAGAAATTGACATTTTTACTCTTTTGTTGTTAGGACCATGTAAAAAGGCACGACTTTCCCAAAATAGTCCAATTATATAAACAAAAGATTATAAAGTGGACGTAGATCATGATCCGACCGAACCACTATAAAATATCTTGTGTCATTTACTTTTAACACACCATTCATTATATACTATGTCATTCTTTACTCACATGAATCATTATAATATTTTAAATTTGCTATGAACCTTGCAACAATCTCGAAGCATGTAATTTGAAGTGCCTTCTATCAGATCAGAAGGTCAACAGTATATAGAGCACTGAGGGTGCAATAAAGTAAACAACACAGCAACTGAAACAAAAAGTACAAATGACAAGGAAATGGATTGTCCACGAGACGTGAAGGTGCACCATGATTATAAAGATCGTCTCGACTGCACTCTACCCTTGACATCCGACATGAGAGTATAAAGGCACCAAAGACTGAGCGCCACGAAAGAACTCCTACCCCGCTGAAGGAACAGGGGGAAAATTGAAAGCTGAGTTCGAACTTAATCCTGGGCATAAGACAGGAGAGTATAAAGGCATTTTGGTTAAATGCCACGAAAGAGCTCCTACCCTGTGTAGAATCGGGAACAAGAATGAAAGCTGAGCCCGACCCCCTCATTTCCGGGCATGGGGGCAATACTTATATGACTCTAATCAATCCTCAATAAGCCCTGGCCAGGCATTATATTAACGATTGATTGGGGGCATACTCATACACATTTATATACACGTTTATGCATGATGCGGGAATTTTTTATTTTTCATTGCACATGATTCTAACTTAGTTATGATTCAGATGTTTGTGACTGAGAATGATAAACTTGCAGGTACGCAATGATGCAAAAGAAATGGATTTTCATTTACTAAATGCAAATTTACAAGGCAAGGCTAGACAAAATACGAGGGTCGTACTCGCAACTACGTCATAAGGCCAGTGGAACAACTAAAAATAGAAAAGACATAAACAAACTGGCTTTACTTGGGCTTTGGGGACGACCTTGGCCTCTTCTCCTTCTTTTGCTTCTCAGGCTCCTTCTTGTCGGCATCAGATTTATCCTGCTTCTTCCTTTTCTTTTTGTTCGAAGGAGGATCCTGTGGAAGGTCAGAAGATTGGGATGCAAGCTTTGTAGCTATTAATTTAGCGGACAGTTTTATAATTAACCCAGATTTAGGATCAGTTGCGGAGATAGGTCGCACATTTAGGGGTTCTTGCTCCTCTATTTTTAGGGCTAGATTTTCTTCCTTTTTATCCTACATGTCGGCTAAGGTCATGTTGTCGTCATTCTTGGTCTCCCCTGTGATAACAAGCTCTTCCTAATCATCCCCGTGATCGCCATCGATGTCATCCAAGGCTCCGATAACTTTGGAATCCTTAGGAACATCAGTGCCTGATAATGCGATGGCTTTCTCAGATGCCTTGACCACAGTCTGCTTAGGAGCTTCATGGATGACCTCAGTGCTTGGTGGTACATTGACCTTCTCAACCTCTGCTTGCTTTTCTGTATCCTTCTCTGTCGGCTTGGCACTTATATTATGAGAAGTAATTGTTATTAGTTTTGGAGAAAATGTGGTCTTCTCGATAGTTTGCTCCACAATGCGACGACAATTTACAATAGCTTTGACAAATTGTGGAGAGAATATGGAGATACCTTTGGCTGATTCCTCACCTGAAGCCACAGTGGAAACCACAGCAGCTGGAGGAACTGGGACCTCAGAGATCAAGGGATCGTCCGGATTATACTCCTCAACCCCAGAAGTCTTGGGATCCGGTGTTGAGCTTGAACCTTCGTCAATTTTGTTCTTACCCCTTAGTTCAAGCCTCTCTTTCTCCATAGCCTCTTGAATTTGACGCCTACCCTCCGCCAAAGCCTCAGGCTCTCCACCTCAGAGGAAAGTTTGCATGAGTTGGTCCTCATCAACTTCCTCGACCTTCAAGCGTTGCTTCTCGCGCTTAACAATCTGCTCCCATTCATTAACCAGGGTAGTGGGATAGTTACTGATCCAAGAAATATCCCGAGTCCGAATGATTTGAACAAAGAAGTCCATTAGCAGTTCTTCGAACTCCCCCATCTCCTTCTCGGCTGCAGCGAGTTTGGCAGTAGAAGTGGAGGCCTACTCGAGAGCTACATTTGCATTGCCTTCGGCAAGAGCTGCCCGTTCCTCAACATGAGCAAGTTTGTCATTTAAGTTTGCATTTTCCTTTTCAATACGAGCGAGATTGTCCTTTAAGCTTGCCTTTTCCTTTTCCCAAGCAGCCTTCTCTGTGGCAAGACGATCCTGCAATGCCTTTAGCTCAGTGTTAGCCGTCTTGAGATCCTCTATCTCTTTCTTCAAAGCAGTGCGCTCTTGGCTGTTTGAATCAAGCTCGAGACGGAAACATTTCTTGGCGTTGTCTAATTCGGTTTTGTAATTTTCAGCATCCCGCCGAGCTAAAGCAAGCTGAGCTTACGCATCCTCAAGTTCTTTCTCTGCCTTACTCCTGGCCTTAGCATCGTGATCGATTTTCACCCTAGCCCTGACAGCATCTACTTCTAGACGGCAGATAACATCTGACAAATTCTTGGTGTGTTTTTTCATTGCTCTATATTGTTTAGCCACATGAGCGATTTGGCCTACAACCTCTACATCCCATTCATCAGGAACTAGTTCAAGTTCCGGGATGAAATGCATCCTCTCAAAATAGATATCGGGGAATTCTTTTCGCAAGCGCTCCAACTTTGCCTGATTATCAGAAGTAAGGGCCACCTCCTGTACGGTGGTGGTGTCCAGTGGTGCTGACCAGAAGGAACCAGAACCTCTTTTTCTTTTTCCAAACTTTTTCTTGGGTCTTTGTCTTTGTCTTTAGATTCATGATGCTTCTTGGAAGATTTTACCTGAGACAGTGTACTCTTAGGAGGAGCTATAGCTTTGGGAAGTTGCTTGCCTCTCTCCTGTGGCACTTGACGACTGTGGTACTTCCCAGGATCTTGCTTCGAAGGAGAGTGAGACCATGTAGAGTGAGGCTGATAAGAATCACGGTGTCGTTGGTTATTTTTTCTCCGACTATCACTGCGGTCATGTTCAGATATAAGATTGAGTCTGGGAGTGCAGCCACAAAGTTCACGATGAGAGTATGAGTGGCGACGAGACATTTTTCCTGCAAAGAACGACAAACAAATATAAGACCCATGAATACAAATAGTACATGTGTGATGTTGCAAGTGGTGCATCGACCCAGGGAATCCCGTGTAATCCCTCCAACAGACCAGGGCTCGAAGCTAGGCTGTGCAGTATCTTTCTCTTTGGTGGGAATGGTTTCTCCCTCAGAGACACGGAAGAATGGTTCCCCTCCAAAGTCTTCAGGTGTATAGATGTTATCTGGAAGAGGGATTTTCTCTAACTCCCCAAATATCTGCTCCTCCGTCAATGTATCATGAGTGGTAGGCTCTACTGGTAGTGGAGTCCTTGAGGGAGACTGCCCCTTGGACACTGAAGCCTCCTTTGGCTCATCATCTCGGATTTCATCTCCTTTGTATACATTCAAATCCTCATCATCTTGATCAATCATCGGAGAAGGACTCATATTAAATTCGGTCATCTTCGTGGTTTCTATGGTCACTCCTCCCTCGGTCGGGGGCATGCTACAAGATTCCCCAGCTGTTTGAGTAGGGGGCACGTATTTGTAAGGCTTTCCACCAGCACTGAGCCCGAGTTGAATGTCTGAAAGGTGATGTTTGTGAAGATTTTCATCGGTTACACATTAGTTGATCTTGCAGAAGTCATACTTTCTTTTTAAAAGACAGGACAACCGATCTTCGTATAGTGAACCCTGCGTCTTTTGAAAATTATGAGATGTGCAGAGAAAAAGAAATATTAGCACTTCAATCGCACAATTGGAATATGCAATGAAGAATTCGGAACCTACTTGACTGCAGCCACTTTCTCGCACATCCAACTTGATGTTTTATATAAAACCAGCCAGACTTAGCATCTCCTAAATTGCTATGACCGTCCGACAATACCTTCCTGGAGAGGATCGATTCAAAGAAAATGAAGTTCGGGGTACCTATCGAACGATGCTTGAAATAGTAGTAGAAGTTTAAATCTTTGAAAGTAAGCTCGGTCTCTAGAATTTCTGCATATGCAGTGTACAAAGTGTATAGATCAGCTTAAGAATTGGGATGGAGTTGCATGGGGACAACGCTTAGTCGTCTTAGAGGATCAATGATGATGGGAGGAAATGGAGGAATAACACCTACTAAGCACATGACTCTACTGATAGCCATGTACCTCGCCGGAGCGGAATGGGGTCTGTCTCTGTCCTCTGGAGTTTTCACATCGACCCAGGGAATCCCATGTCTCAAGCAAATTTTCTTTAACTTTATATCATCCAATTTGGAAGCTAAGGAGTCACTCAGTTTCTCTTTCTCTACTTCTTTAGCACCCCTGATTTCGTCAGGAGCTCGATCATCATCCTCTTCCTCAAGTGATGTGCTCTCAGAGGAAGTTGATTCTGTATCAAGGTCTGTGTCATATTCGGGGTCAGAATTACTCCAATCTGGATCTGATGGGAGCGCGTTGGGATTGTAATAATTTGACAACTCTGGATCTGCGTTTTTCTCTGATATTATCGCTGAGCATCTAGACATGTTTGTTGTGTTGGCGAGTAAACATGAGAGATTAGAACATAATTACCCGTGAACCCCGTGTATGTAAGTGCAAGTGCGCGTAAGTGTGTACAATACTAAAAAAGAAAGCATAAAGTGGAACATATTAGAAGGTAACGGGTCATTGTATGTCCTAAAGTCAAGTTCCTGTCCAATTCGATTCGATAAATCCGTCTTGAAGGCTCTAACCTAACTGTCCTTCAGTTCATTCGAATTATATTTGATTTCTGGTCGGAATGTAAGTTGACATGTTCAATTGGTTGGTACACTGAAGTTGAGTATAGTCAAATAGCGATAATCAGTTTGAAAATCAGTCAAATCGTGAAGGTTTGTAAAATGGTTCGTGATAAGGGATCGGGTCGCGGTGATCGGCTCGTGATAGGGTCTTAAACATCGGCTCGCCCAAGTGATGGTTCATGGTGGGGGACGACCCACATGCTGAACACTGGCTCGTGATTTCATAAGGCCCCAGACAATGTACCATGGTGGTTCACGAGACATTACTGCAACCCACCTAACTATACCCTTTTCACGAACCGTAGCCCCCGCTCTCATCCACGATCCGATATGATATCTAACTCCCTTCCATGACCTACTTCAATGTTAAGACCCACGAACCGAACTTTCTTGAAACTCATCTCTCTTCCAACCAACTCCTTCTACCCACGAGACTATCACCATGATCCGTGACATTAGAGCACTCGTGTCCTCCTATCTCTTCAACTCGTATCTCCTCTCATAATGAACCCAACTCAATAGACTCCGCCACCTTCATCTCCCGCAGCAGGCGACGGTTTTTGGAATCAACAAAAACCCATGTAAATCGAAGAAAAGTGAGAGGAGGATGATACGGGATTGTGGGCAATTGAATTGCGATAAAAAATTGAAAACCACCCTAATGTTATTACCACTTTCGATCGATCTTTGGAGTTAGGAAGATTTTGGAAGGGTGCGAATTAGGGTTTCGATTTAGAGAAGCTGGGTAGCGGCGGTAAAAGTGAGAGAGGAGAGGAAAGGTAAGAAAGAAAAACAATGGTTTATATAGCCTAAGCGAAGGCTTTTGGTATTCTTTCTTTTGCCTCATTGATCGACCTGGGTTGATGGCCCACGACCACGAACACTCGATGAGCCCGCCATTGCTTAAGTAAGGGCCCAGTCAGCTGTCGATTCGTGACGTGTACCATGTGGAGAAGACCTTAGCGCGTCTTAATGACCCAAGCTTTGGAACGAGTAACTTATTTTACGAAAGTATAAAGTTCACCTGGAAAATTACTTGCGATATACTCCAGAATTTGAACTTAGGAAGTGAGTAATAAACGAAGGAGAATTGGGAGCTTAATGATGTATTTATACTCGCCAAAAGAAGTGATCCTTTGAAACAGTGCAACGCTACAAACAAGTATGACTATTGATTTTCTTCGTTTCATGAAAAGACAATTCAGCAGTTTCGAAGCATGTTCCATCTTCGATAATACATACTTCGAGGGGGTAGAATGTTGGCTATTTTTGTGACCAAGCCACCAAGAATATACACGCTATCATTTGAATGAACTAGGATGTTCGTACACATAAGTCTAAAGGAGATATATACCGGTTCGTGATACCTCCAGGATATTCCACTCGTGATTCTGCTCCTCCCCCTCGCTCGTGGTCCTCAACTCATGATTCATTCGCGAGCCAACTTCTTGATCCGCCCGTGGAGGGACCATCACGACCCGATCGTTAATGACTGTCACGAACCGCCCCCGTATACAGAAGATGGTGACCATGAATTGGTCACCCACGACCCGAAATGTAAGGATTTGATGACATTTGTCCATAACCGCCATTTTGACCACTCTCCATCAAGTCACGAACCAGTCTGGGATCCTCGGGATCCATGCCACGTGTCCTGATCACGAACCGCCTGTAGATATTACTTATAAATAGCCCCATACTTGGCATTTTTCAGGATCTTTTTGGCAATTCTGAGTATTGTTTCCACCATTATTGTTTCTTCATTATTTCTTATCAGTGTTATCTTGTAATCAATGAGTATATCATCATGATAGAAGTGAGATTGAGAGAAATCATTGATTGTACTTGCATTCAAACATATAATCAAAATCATATAAAGTGGACGTAGGCTCGTTAACGCCGAAACACTATAAATTTGGTGTGTTTATTGCGTTTTCTTTTATTTCTAGTTATTATACTCTACAATCCTAGACAATTTGGGTGTTAAAGCCATAATTTGGTGTAACATTACTCAATTTACAATAGAATAGCAAATATATGGTTAAATCATTCAGTTTCATTTCATAGGTGGTTTTATTTCCAAATCATTATACTGGAATTGATTTCTTTGTTTTTGATTCATTAGATTTCTTACTAACTGATTGTTGAATTTAATCATCCAATAAATCAGATAATACACAATCGAACCAATTTATATTACATTTGACATTAATATTTACTGTTTTAATTCTCTTTGGTTAACTTTTCTTTTTTAATATCAATCGATTAATATCCGGTTGGTTGCAATTATTATCCATTCGATTTCCAAATCCAAATTTATTTTATTCAATTTCATTACTTAAGTTAATTTGAATTCCAAATGAATCAGGCAAAACAACCAAACAACCAATTATAATTTAAGAAAATCATTTTCTATATGAAAATATAATTTGGGAGAAATTATTTCATTTACCCTTTTTTAATAAACAATACAGTGTCAATTGCTGGTTCAATATGGTTTCCCACACTTGAATCGAGCAATCAACATAATACAAAATGTTTTATATAAAATTTACAAATACACTCTCTCATATATACATTCAAAGTCAATATATGGTATTTTAACCCTGTCTTTATCGAGTTATACCACAGAGCCGAGATTACTACTCAACCTTCAGCTCTGATACCAACTGTAAAGGCTCGTAAATCCGTATACTTTGAGTTGACTAATATTATACACGTCCAACCCAAAATGCCTGAAAATACGAATCTTTAATAGAAATAAAATTGGAGGGCGAGAACAGAAAGAAAGAAATATTAGAAAAGAAGAAGAAGAACCGACATCACATAAAGTCTCACATCGCAGCGGAATAAAATATAGTACAGAAATAACTTTATTGAAAGCTTGAGAAATACTTATAATCATCAGAGTGCAACAGTTAAACAATCTGGACAGTTATAATAACCTGTCATCAACATACAGCGGAATAATACTATATATCATACATCTGGACTCCTTCAACACTCTCTATGTGCGAAGCACGGGCTCGAATCTAGTAATACTTTATATCATACATTTGGACTCCTCCAACTCGTCTTTGAACTCCACAGCATTCGATAACCTGAACATGTAACTCGGGCTGACCCGAGACATTACAAACGCCACGGATCAGTCTGGTGAACCAACATGAGAATAACTCGCTAAGTTTAAATACATCCACATTGCTTAACTTTGAAAATCCTTTTGAAAGAAAGCATAATAGTAAGACCAGTCCACACATAAACACGGACGGATTTTACCTTACCATAACCAAACCATTTTTGAAATCAATACAATTCTGATATTATAATAGTGATGTAAATCAAGTAAATAACCAAGTAGCAGAACGGTTGCATCTCATGCTCTACATATATAGTATAAAAATCAAAAACCGCGGGCGCTTACTGGAGATTGGATTCCAACTATGACAAGGTATGGGACCACCTTCCAATCAGTGTTCTCTAGAGGGGATACACTGGGGTTCAAAAAGAATGTCTTGCAACCCGGCCACACATGACCGCCCACTCATTTAGCTTGAGTGTAGCGAATGTATTATCACCCGATGGTTTAAGGGCCCACCATCCATTAACGGAGATACAGAAACGAAAGAAGAACAAATACGGATTTTCTCTAGATTGGTGATAACACACCCTGCTTGGGAATGACCCATCTAGCCATGTTGCCTGCCCGACTTTTGTCATTTCCCGGTTGATGAGGCTTGAGGCTACGTGTAAGAACCCGTTACTTCCCTGTGAAGGAAAGGGCGGATACTTTGAGAACAACACACAATAAAACGCAGACAGAAGAAATTTCATTGCTATTACAACAATTCCATCAGATACAAGAATATACAGAGTATAAATGAATAAATTACATTCGATAAATATCAGAGATTTAAATACAGTACTGCAACGAAAAATAATAATACAAAACACAACTGAAAGTAATACACGGATACAGAGCTTTCCAAGCATCGTTCCAGCTGTAAATCAGGATCCTATGAATATAAATCTGCAAAACCAAAACTACTAGCTGCCCGTGTCGAAAATAAGGGCACCCAGAGTTTAGGTTAAAACAATAAACTCCAGGTCAGTCATGTGACTGGTGTGAGAACTAAAAAAGTTATTTAAAACTTTACTTTAAAAGAGAGTAATTCAAGGGACCACGCCGTATAACACGGAACGGGTTTCCTTCCAAGAATACTAGTGCATAGAATAAACAACGCAATGCTTTTTCGAAAAATGAAGCTATTATAAGACCCAGGTCCCATCACACAATGCAACGCAAGCCGGAGGATAAGGTTTTCCCTTATAATAGCCAAACATGCTTGGTACGTTTAAAACAAATCATCTGATACTATAATAAGTGTATAGTGTCAAAACATTTTCAATCATAAATATCAATCCTAGGCGGCGTAGGTACCATCTATCATGTCGCCATACTAGGCTCTACAAAAACCTGAAATATCTCGTATTGGAAATTGGATTTCCGTCATGAGTCGAGGCAAGGGGCAAGCTCCTCTCCGATTCGAGACACTCTAGCAAATGTCCTAGGACTACACACTCTGGGCAACCCTTGGATCTTCATGGCCGGTCCTCTCTTACGTTTGAGGATTAATTATTCCTGAACACACGTTTCCCAGTCCTAACAGACCTAAAATCGAGGTGCCTCATCCAACAACCACATAGGTGAAAAGTATATAAATGTCAGGGCTGGTAAGTCATTGACACCACCAAAGCTAGAAAGAAACGTCGTGCTCTCCCCGCAGTCCTTATCCCGTTTTTAACTCATACCGAGGTGTGAGGCTCGCGAATCCACGTTATACACAAAGCTGCCACGTAGGCTGTGCTTTGATCATCAACCACAAGACTTTGCTTTTCAACAGAAGCCTTGATCAATTGCCACTTAGGCGTGCCACACAAGCAATTCATGCCATGCGACTGATGTCCATCGATATACAACCTCTGAGCTCGTACGTCTCAGAGAAGGGCGTTAAGCAAGAGAATAAATTCTCCGCCGCCAAACAGATGTATATTTAATGGAGATCAATCAACACAGAATAAAATCCAATGTCAGACACACAGTCCATTTACAGGTTCATTCAGGGTCTGAACGAAACCGGAGGCACTTTCCTCGCATATCCATCAATCTCCAAGTACGTCTGGACGACCACCAACTGATTCCCTCATCTTGGGTGTATAGCCCAATCAAGATCATCAATAATCACCCAAACGATGTGAAGACTTTTGGTCTTCAATCACCGTCTTCATCTTCGACTTATCGTCGAATCGGTTATTCAGAATGGGTATAAACCCGGACTTTCTGAACAACCCGTGTATATTAAAAACAAATGTTACACAAACACAACATACGCCTCATTCTAATTCATTAGTCACTAACCTTAAATCAGTAAGAGAGCAATCCCCCAAATATTAACGCCGAAGGCCGAAACCAACATCAGATCAATACCCAGGAAACCCTTATTCTTAACTAACCTACGACTAGTTTCTAAATTTCAATTCTTAGGGAAAGGTTCCCATTAATTTTATCAAAGATAAATTCTTTAAAATTTATTCTTTAATCTTCCTTTGGATGTCATTTCAAACCAAATTATGGTTTTCCAAACTAGTCGAGATTAGCGGACCGCACCGAAGTAATTATTTATTTTATTTCCCAATCCCAACCTATTCATCCCATGAAGCAAAACTGGTAATACCCCATATCTAACACCAAGGTGTTATCGGTAAATTTAATTACCATTTCACGTTCAAATCTAATTAAAGATTTGACTATCGCTTTGGAGAAAAACTAGTGATACTCCACTCTCGCTCACTTTCCAAATTTGATAATTTAAATTATCATTTCACATTTCAATCTAATTGCAGATTCATTAAAACTCCCTTTACTGGGTTAAAGAACTAATGTCATTTAAAACACAGTTCACGATAAACCCAAATCACATTCTATTTATTATCGGGTTAAAGAACAAGTTTTATTTAAAACGCCGTTCACGATAAACCCACAAATCCATTCTAATTCAATTTATTTATTTAAAAATAATAGGATTTTAATTCTAGTTCAAAACTAGTTCATTTCGATAAAAATCTATTTTTATCTTTACCAATGTGGGATTTTTCATCCCAGTTCTTCACAAATCATTTCTTATGTTTTTACACAAATTATTACTATTTTTAATAATTTTATCAAGGCCAGTACAGTCGATTTCCATCAACGGCCATCGAACTGCACTTACAGCGACCTTTTCCAAATTTGATTTGGTCATATCCCCAAATCCAACCGTTAGATTTCAAATTTCTAATATTCGTTAGAAAGCTCTTTTCGATACGAACCCAACGGTTCCGATTTTAGGAGAATTCGACGGTCGGATCTCCCGTAATGTCCGTTCGAAGTCAATGGTCGAAATTCACGAACTGCCACGGCGTGGCGTGTTCTATTCAGGACATTATATATATATAATATATATATATATATATTATATATTCCGTCGATTTCTATTTAAAACGAATTCTAGATTGGTGATAACACACACTGCTTGGGAATGACCCATCTAGCCATGCTGCCTGCCCGACTTTTGTCATTTCCCGGTTGATGAGGCTTGAGGCTACGTTTTTCTTCTAGAGCAGCATGCCACCATTAACTTTGAATGCCACATCGTCAAACCCGCCAAATCACAAATTGATTTCCCCAAAAATAAATTGGGTATAAAGATAAGAGAAACGAATTTCTCCGCCACCAAACGTAAATACATTTAAGGTAATCAACCTGTAACCTATTAGGTATACTCTGTCAGACATTCATCTATACAAGTCATCCAGGAATAGGATGAACCAAAGGCATCCTCTTACTGCATCCAAAGGATCAGTAGTGAGTAGTCCTTGCAAGTACGCACAATCCCACTCACGACCGAATCACGTCAGAATACCTCTGCATTGCAACACAGAGAAAAATCGACAAGTAATCCTTCTGCTTATGAAGATCCATAGTCTTCAAGTGCTCTATCTTCATCAGCATCTTTCACGTTTCGTATTTGCTGGTCGGAGTGGTTTTCAAATATAAATTCGATCCCAGTCTTTCTGTACCATCAGTCGTTGGCCAGATTTTAATAGTCGATTTTTTAACTATAAAACAACCATTCGTCTATAAAAATAAATTGAATTCTCTGATTCAATACTCAGCATCATTTGGACTCTCAATTAACCATCGGTTAATTAAGCTTTTAAAATATTTACTCTCCACATTCGGAAAATATTTCCATTTCATTTCTATTATCCAATTTAAACAGTCTTTAAAATCATTAACTCGCTCCATTACCCAACCCTTGCCCTTTGACCATTCCTTAGTCCACAATGAAGTCAATCTAGTTGGGGTATAATTACCTCTTACACCTTACATGAACAACATAATAAACTTCGGAATAGACAGGGTTCTCAACTTTGAATGTCAACAACGTTCACTCTCATAAAACTTGCATTCGGTAAAGGAATCTACTACTTTACAAAATAATATTGATTATAATAATAACATTATAATCTGCACTTTCAAAATAGCTATCTTGAAACATACTTATAATTTATACTCTTATTAATATAACTTTTCCTAACGTTTTACTTAACACACATAAGGCTTCTCGACTTCATAAAACTCCCATTAAATGAATTAAATCCTATGGTACTCACTTTGATTATTAATTTAGTCATAGTCAAATTATTAGAGATCAACTTTGTTTACTTTATCCCAAATAGTAAATCTTCCTTTAAGGTCATTAAAATAATCATCGACCTTAATAATAATTAACAATTCAATAATTTATTGAATAATCGATTCTAGTTTAAACAATGGACTTAGTCAACTCAAGAATTACTAATTCCAATAAATCTTTTTAAATTAACTAATACAATTAATTTAAACAAATTTCATTCAGGTCATTACTTATGTTTATAGATCACTCTATAAATCCCACTTCTTATTTAAATTCTTTCTCCTTGCAAGTTTCTTCTTTCCCATCTATTTACATACTAGAACCCATATACATAGTCACTTCCAAAAACAAGGTCATCCTCCCTTCACCACATTAGACAGTGCTCCACCCCATTCACATACATACTGCGACAACTTTAATCACCCATTGCGATGAACTTCGCTCTCCCCCTCACAACTCCACCATGATGAAGCCTCACTCGTATCTCTAGAAAACGAACCAACCTCATACCAATGCTCGCGCCTTCGAGCCTCTCATGGGCTACTCTCTAGTTCGAAGATAACCCTTGCCTTGCAGTCTCAGTTCGATCATCAACTATCGTCTATCCCGAAGTAGTTGTGCGCTTTCGTTTAATTATTGGAATGGAAACTTATGGTTTTCTTTACTTGAGATGTTTTATAGGGGTTCAATTATAAGGTGAGGAGAAGGGGCGTAGATTAAAATTGAAGAAGAAAAACCGTGGGAACAATGCGGAGAGGTAGGAATGTAGGTAGGAAAACATGGGTTTAGCTTTATATTTTTATTGTTGTACCACTATTTTGCATTACCACTAAATATACACACCGCTAAGCACTAACTCCAAATTCGACGAAAATAAACACACTGCTATATCTCGGCATTCCGGTCCCAATAAAATTTATTTTATTGGAAACGGACATCGTTTGCAAAATGGCGTTATTTTAAATTTATCGGTTTACCTTTAAATTTCGCGACCTTCGAAACAATTCCATTTGGCCCCAAATTCGAAATATAACAATAAATAATTATACGTTTTCCAACAAAACTTGTTTCATCGAAAACGGAGACCATTTGGAAAGAGGATAAATTTTAAAGCTTATATAATTTAACGATAAAATATAATTAAATTCAAAACAATAATAACAATGTGACACCCCGTATGTTTACATTTTAAAAAGTAAGAAATTTACATACGTATACGATGATACGCAAAGCATGAAGATAAAAGATGTTTCGTTTAAACTTCTAGAATTAAGGTAAACGGGATTCACCATTGCGTTCGTCTCGGAAAAATACGCGAAATAGAGTCCGAGTTTTCGAGAATCGGAGTCCGTATGACCCGTTAAAGGCCCAAAGAAGATTAGTGAAAATTTGAAATTCGGAAATCAGTTTGAAAATCCAGATCTGGGGCTAGGCGGGAATTTTCCCCGCCTAGGCCATGTCGACAGGGCTGTCGACAGGCCTGTCGACTTGGGCCCAGACCAAGTCGACAGCCCTGTCGACATGCCAGTCGACAGGGGGTGGCCGGGCTAAATTGCCTGGTGCACCTGTTTGTCTCACCTGGGCTTGCTCTTGTGCTGATTCTGGAAGCTTCCGAGATCTGATGGTCCTAATCTATCCTAGATCTAATCCTATGGCCTAAAACACTCCTAATCTCTATAAAAACACCCCTAAGCCCCCCCTAAACCCTCATAACTCACCCTCTCCACGAAGTGCTGCCCAAATGTCAAGTGATCATGGCCTCCATTCCCTTTTCCTAAAGCCTAAGCACTCAAATCGAGTTCAAATCAAGTGGTGCAAGCTAGCTACGCCAAAAGGAAGGAAGATCAATGTTTCTATGCGAGTTTCATGACGATTCTTCAACAAAGGAGGCACCTTTCTTAGCCAAGATGATTCATGCCTCTTTCCCTAGGCCTAACTAGGTAAGTTCTAGCTACTTTTAGATGGAAACAGTAGTTTTGATAATGACATGGGATAAAATGAGGCTAAACATGATTATGCGAACCTATAGGAACCTTACCTTGCCTCTTGTGTTCATGTTTGTGGTTTTAGGCTATGTGGGTGACTTAATCATGCCTCTCATGCTATGCATAACCTAGTTTAACTTGCAAGTTTGGATTTTTATGCATGAAATGCTTGCATGAACCTTTAGGGACTATTTTTACTAGTGAAACATTGGCTAAGATTCGGTTTTGGGCTTATGCATGTTTATGAACCCAAGCCCCTAATGTTAACATGCAAGTTTGTGGCCAAATCCTTTATGACATTATGCATACTTATGGCCCATTTCCTTTTCTTCTCATGTTATGCATGCTTGTGGCCAAACCATTATGAACCTATGCATGTTTTGAGCCAAACTCTCATGATACTATGCATGTTTGGGGTCATTGTGTAGCCTAGTATCTCTACGATGTGACTCGCCCATTCTTGCGTTGGAACACGATTTGGGTTGAGGTTAGACAAGCGTGAATATAGCATGAAAAACTTAACTCGAAGTTGCATGAGAACATGATAGGCGAGCTAAACTTGGCATGAACCAGAATTTGGGTAAAGGGATATAAACGTGATAACATGCGACGTTAAATATGACATGTGAATACTTGAAAACATAACTTGTAATGTAACATGGAAGTTGACGTGTAAGTATGCATAAAAACATAAGCTTGGGAATTTACCTATTAAGTTAGGTCTACCCATTGAGAATTTACCTATTAAGTTAGGTCTACCCAATTGCTTGAAAACTTAACTATGAACATGATACTAGACTAAACATGAAAGTGGCCAACTCGAGGTTGGGTTGAGTTTGCAACGTAAAACTACCCGGAACCGACCGGCCTAACTAGTAGTTGCAAACAATAGGACTCAATGTGAGAAGTTGGTCATGTTGTGCTTGAACCCGAGGTTAGACCAAGTTGTGGTATAAATCTACCCGGACCCGCCCGGCTTAACTAGTAACCGCAACAAAGTCTAATGTGAGAGGTTGGGGTGCATTAAATAATTAATGCCACATAATAGGGTTAAGTTAATTTGATTAATGAGACTTAACCAAATATGACATGGACAAATGGGTTAAGTAATTTGATTAGGCTAATGATACCTAACAAAACATGACGGGGCTGGTTAGGTTAAGTAACTTGATTTGCCTAACGACGACTAGTGGACGGGATTAGGTTAACTAACACTTAATCAATCCAACATGATAACTTGATAAGGTTAAGTAAATTTTCTTAAGTAACACTTAACCCACTAGACAAACCCCAATTCGGAGGATTGGGTAAATGACCATAGTTAACAAGGATAAGAGAAATATGGCTAAGTGGTAAACCTTAGTTAAGGAAAACTAAGTAATAATCCTTAGTCAAGGAGATTTGGACCACTTCTTAGGTAGATTAGTAACCTGATACGTTAGGTCAACGTTTAAGTATGCGTATAGGAGCAGGCTATCTGATTCAGATAAAGGCTCCAACGAACTGGGTAACGAAGCAGCGGCTTCGGGAAACGTGAGGATATTCTTGGGATCCCTCCGTGAGCTGCCAGGTCATTATACTAGGCTCACGGGAGGTTGAGGTCTGCGGTAGAAGAACCAAGAATATGCCTTGGTTGCTATGCGAGCGACCTAAAGACTGGGGTGGATAGCAGTGAGTCGACGAATACATAAGGTGCCCGAGATAGCAAGTTCGTCGATCATCTACCATCTTGAGTCAAGCGTGTACGTACGGAAAGGCAGGGAACACCCAACAGACCATGATTTGCTATCTAATTATGGGTGAGGTAGGCCGTAGGGTGTGGGCTGGCCGGAGTGTAGTTCTCATACAAGATTTTCTCTTGTGTTGCCTTTCACTAGTTGAGGGAGGGGTCTCGTGGGACCATAGCCACGTGTAGAAAAGCAGACCTTAGTATCTGCATCGGCAGATAAATCTAAAGCTCCCGACCGAGTCCTGTATTTCTTGGTTTGCCCTGTGACAGGACTCGGATGGCACGATGTGATACATGTGCATACAGTTATAGAAAAACGATTCACGATGAATGCGTGGGAAAAAGGGCGCGGCTGAGGGTTAGCGTAATCCCTAGTGGCCTAGGTGGTTTAACCCAAACCGAAATACGAAAGCGTGCGATAGGTAAGCGTAATCCCTAGTGGTGCTAGGTGGCGTAAGTTCTATTAGTTCAAACGATGATTCATATGGAAGAGCCTAGCTAGAACAAGGGTGACAGTCCAAACGATTTCAAGGATCATACGACATGAGGAAGCCCGTACGAGGTACGGCAAAGGACTGAACTTATATACATGGAAAGAAACATATGGTTTGAGTAACCTATATATGCGATATATTAGGTTGACATGGACCATTACACGACTTTGAGTAAGGGACATTCATGGTTAACACATAACAAGGCCGGGATACTAGTACGGAGGGTGTAGAGCAGATATATGTGTTAGAACTAGGAAGAATATACATAACAGATACCGGGGAATGTTAGACGAGGCAGATACTTTGGGATAATGTACTCGATAGAGGTCTAGTGATGTGATACCTTGGCTTATCATAACACCATAGTCGTCAGGATACCTCAGTTCACCTTGCCACAGGAGTCGACCGGCTACCCTGGCTTAGTTTATCTATCTTGTAGTTACCCTTATGTTTACTTTCAGTTTATGCATGTCATGTTACCTTTACCTGTTTTTATACTGGAAGTAGATAGGTCTTACTCAGTCTTTTTGACTGACCCGTTTTGTTTCGCCTCTTTTCTTCCGTTTCCCCCCCCCCCCCAGGTTGCAGGGAGGAAACAATGTTGTTTAGTTCGGACTTCTTCTGTTTGAAGGTCATCATGGATGGCTTGGACTTTCTTGGCTATGGCTACTTTACTGCTTTATTTGGGGGAATAATCTATTGAAAAGTCTTTATGCTTCTTTACTATTGCAAGACAGGTTTTGGTGTACTCTGATGTAAAAGGCTTTAGACCTTATTTATTCATGTTATGAAAGTTTGATTTTACTTCCGCTATTTATATATGTTCTGTCTTGTGATATTTCTGTGCATGTTTACCAATAATGCCCCTCTAAAGCTAGTGCATTCCTTTGCGAGTGACCCTAGCGGAGGCGGGGTGTTACATTTGGTATCAGAGCAGAAGGTTACCAGGCTGGGCAAAAGTTTTTTTTAAAAAAAAAACCTTCTGAAAATTATTTGAAAAACTGTTTACAAAGAAGCATTTTTCAAGAAAAACTTTGTTTTAGAAGTTATTCCCCAAAAGCCATTAGCCATGTCCTTGTTTTATTAGTTGAATTCTCTTTTCCTTTCTCTCTCCCATCGATAGTCACGTCGGCTTCGGTTACAAGTAGTTTTTGAGTTAGAAGAGTGTTTTCTGTATGATGGGGGAATAGTTCTCGAGAAAATGGAGTTGAATCAGGGGGAAATAAGGAAATGGAAGGATGGAAGGACAAGCAAGAAGAAAAAAAAAGAAAGAAAAAAAAAAGAGAGAATGGGGCCAGTCGACAGGCCTGTCGACAGGGCTGTCGACATGCCCCCCTGTCGACAGGGCTGTCGACACGACGTGCCTGCAGGGAAAAAAAATATATAAGCCCGAAGGCCGAGAGCTTCAGCTCATAACCCCAATCCTTTTTCTCCTTCCTCCCAGCCACCAAAACCGAAAATTCCCCAACTCCACCACCTCCCATCACCTCGTTTCTCCACCGTTCTTCATAAAATTAAACTTAAATCGAAGCTAGAGACCCTCTCCATCCGGATCTATAGTTCCCCTCTTCCAATTCGTGCTTAATCGCCATGGCCAATCAACCCAATCCCTACGAGCTTTACCCTCAACTAACCGCACAAGAGGTTGAGTGGTGTGACGAGCAACCAGGGATAATTGAGCACTACATGCAGCTTGCCACTAGGAATTTGCTTCTAGGCCGACCGGTGAGGTTTGCGGATTTTGCGGGAACCGCCGTGGAAAGCTTGTTTGTTAATGCGGGTCTTATTCATATTCTGGATACGCACACAGCCGAGAGGAGAGGCTACAAGCGTATGGTAAGACTTTTTGATGCTCGTTTGCAAATTGATGTGGATGATAATGGGTTGATAACTTATGGTTCATGGGTTAAGGGTACCCATATATTTATGAATGAGGTCCAATTTGGGGAAATTTTGAATATTCGGGGTACGGGACTTGATATAAATGACCTGGAGATGGATGATTTGAATGTGTGGGGGAGGATTTTTTTTAATGGACTGGATAGGCAATGGGATAGTACGCATTTGCGCCCCCTAGCTAGGTTTGTGATCAGGATATTGCAATATAATATTGCGGGGCAGAATCATGGGTTTGACAGAGTCCCGGTAGTTGTTAAGGCCGCTACTTATGCTATTTTTGGGGGCATACAAATAAACTGGGCGAGAACCATCTTACAGCAGTACCAGATCTTTAGGGGAGCAAGGCACTCCAATATTTGTTTTGGGAACTTATGGACCATAGTTTTCCGCTGGTTTGGGGTGGATTTGCATGATGAGGATTATGTGACACTTTCTAACCATCCCTCAGTTATCATCACTGAAGCTGCACTAGGGAGGATGAGTATAGATATGCAGGAGCTGCAAGGGGAGCCTCAGCCTATGGAGCATGAGGGATTAGATGAGGAAGAGGATGAGGGTAACGAGGAGGAGGAGCAAGAGGAGGAGCCACATGATGATCAGTTTGGACACTTTGAGGACCCCCATCAGGCACCACAGCACGAGGGTGAGCAGGCTGGGGATGGAGCATGGCCTTATCAGGCCCCGGCACAGGGGGCTCCGGATACAGGTGCCTGGGATCCATGGGCTACTAGGGATCCAGACTGGAGGACCGAGCTGAGATATATTTCACAGCAGCAGGCTCGCTTGATGAGGAGCCACCAGGATATTTTGAGGTCACAGCAGCAGACACTGGAGTCACAGGTAGCCATGGCTCAGACACAGCAGCAGATGCTTCAGGATATGAGTTCCTCTTATGACCAGTTGGGGGCTGGGATGCAAGACCTAAAGTTAGAGCTTAGGCAAGGGAACCGACGGCAGGAAGAGAGGCTTGATAGCTTAGAGGAGCTCATCCGTAGCTATTTCCATCGGGATTGACCTCTATCAGTTATCCGTAGGATAGTATTTTATTTTTAGTATTGTTTAGCTGTTCCTTTTGTTGTCTAGTTGTAACGATGTACTAAAACTATCTTAATAAAGTTTGTACGTTGTTTGTTTACGCAAATTTGTTGCGTCTAATGTAATTATGAAATATTGAACGATAATGTCTGATAACGAAGGACAATGAAAACAACAAAACGGGATATCTCTCCGTTACACAAAAATTTAGAAAATTAGATTTTTCTAAATTAATAATGGATGGTAGGATTCTGGATGCTCAAATTGGATGAGCTTCACTCTTATTTTATAAGGGTGTGGGAAAATTTGGATGAAATTACTTTTTCAAATTTTTGCATTCATATAGAACTGCAAGTATATTTAGGATGAGAGCATCATGGTTTGAAAAAGAACTTTTTAAGAAATTGCATTCATGTAGGTGGTACCACAAGTTAGGCATACATATTTTTCTATGATGTGATTCACTTTTGCACATGTGCACATGTTTGCAACAATTGGCTGAACACTTCTGGATGCTAATATGGGGACATAAATCCTACTACTATTGAATTTCGGGGACGAAATTCTTTAAGGGTGGGAGGATGTGACACCCCGTATGTTTACATTTTAAAAAGTAAGAAATTTACATACGTATACGATGATACGCAAAGCATATAAACCAGTAAAGCATGAAGATGAAAGATGTTTCATTTAAACTTCTAGAATTAAGGTAAACGGGATTCACCATTGCGTTCGTCTCGGAAAAATACGCGAAATAGAGTCCGAGTTTTCGAGAATCGAAGTCCGTATGACCCGTTAAAGGCCCAAAGAAGATTAGTGAAAATTTGAAATTCGGAAATCAGTTTGAAAATCCAGATATGTGGCTAGGCGGGAATTTTCCCCGCCTAGGCCATGTCGACAGGGCTGTCGACAGGCCTGTCGACTTGGGCCCAGACCAAGTCGACAGCCCTGTCGACATGCCAGTCGACAGGGGGTGGCCGGGCTAAATTGCCTGGTGCACCTGTTTGTCTCACCTGGGCTTGCTCTTGTGCTGATTCTGGAAGCTTCCGAGATCTGATGGTCCTAATCTATCCTAGATCTAATCCTATGGCCTAAAACACTCCTAATCTCTATAAAAACACCCCTAAGCCCCCCCCCCCTAAACCCTCATAACTCACCCTCTCCACGAAGTGCTGCCCAAATGCCAAGTGATCATGGCCTCCATTCCCTTTTCCTAAAGCCTAAGCACTCAAATCGAGTTCAAATCAAGTGGTGCAAGCTAGCTACGCCAAAAGGAAGGAAGATCAATGTTTCTATGCGAGTTTCATGACGATTCTTCAACAAAGGAGGCACCTTTCTTAGCCAAGATGATTCATGCCTCTTTCCCTAGGCCTAACTAGGTAAGTTCTAGCTACTTTTAGATGGAAACGGTAGTTTTGATAATGACATGGGATAAAATGAGGCTAAACATGATTATGCGAACCTATAGGAACCTTACCTTGCCTCTTGTGTTCATGTTTGTGGTTTTAGGCTATGTGGGTGACTTAATCATGCCTCTCATGCTATGCATAACCTAGTTTAACTTGCAAGTTTGGATTTTTATGCATGAAATGCTTGCATGAACCTTTAGGGACTATTTTTACTAGTGAAACATTGGCTAAGATTCGGTTTTGGGCTTATGCATGTTTATGAACCCAAGCCCCTAATGTTAACATGCAAGTTTGTGGCCAAATCCTTTATGACATTATGCATACTTATGGCCCATTTCCTTTTCTTCTCATGTTATGCATGCTTGTGGCCAAACCATTATGAACCTATGCATGTTTTGAGCCAAACTCTCATGATACTATGCATGTTTGGGGTCATTGTGTAGCCTAGTATCTCTATGATGTGACTCGTCCATTCTTGCGTTGGAACACGATTTGGGTTGAGGTTAGACAAGCGTGAATATAGCATGAAAAACTTAACTCGAAGTTGCATGAGAACATGATAGGCGAGCTAAACTTGGCATGAACCAGAATTTGGGTAAAGGGGTATAAACGTGATAACATGCGACGTTAAATATGACATGTGAATACTTGAAAACATAACTTGTAATGTAACATGGAAGTTGACGTGTAAGTATGCATAAAAACATAAGCTTGGGAATTTACCTATTAAGTTAGGTCTACCCATTGGGAATTTACCTATTAAGTTAGGTCTACCCAATTGCTTGAAAACTTAACTATGAACATGATACTAGACTAAACATGAAAGTGGCCAACTCGAGGTTGGGTTGAGTTTGCAACGTAAAACTACTCGGAACCGACCGGCCTAACTAGTAGTTGCAAACAATAGGACTCAATGTGAGAAGTTGGTCATGTTGTGCTTGAACCCGAGGTTAGACCAAGTTGTGGTATAAATCTACCCGGACCCGCCCGGCTTAACTAGTAACCGCAACAAAGTCTAATGTGAGAGGTTGGGGTGCATTAAATAATTAATGCCACATAATAGGGTTAAGTTAATTTGATTAATGAGACTTAACCAAATATGACATGGACAAATGGGTTAAGTAATTTGATTAGGCTAATGATACCTAACAAAACATGACGGGGCTGGTTAGGTTAAGTAACTTGATTTGCCTAACGACGACTAGTGGACGGGATTAGGTTAACTAACACTTAATCAATCCAACATGATAACTTGATAAGGTTAAGTAAATTTTCTTAAGTAACACTTAACCCACTAGACAAACCCCAATTCGGAGGATTGGGTAAATGACCATAGTTAACAAGGATAAGAGAAATATGGCTAAGTGGTAAACCTTAGTTAAGGAAAACTAAGTAATAATCCTTAGTCAAGGAGATTTGGACCACTTCTTAGGTAGATTAGTAACCTGATACGTTAGGTCAACGTTTAAGTATGCGTATAGGAGCAGTCTATCTGATTCAGATAAAGGCTCCAACGAACTGGGTAACGAAGCAGCGGCTTCGGGAAACGTGAGGATATTCTTGGGATCCCTCCGTGAGCTGCCAGGTCATTATACTAGGCTCACGGGAGGTTGAGGTCTGCGGTAGAAGAACCAAGAATATGCCTTGGTTGCTATGCGAGCGACCTAAAGACTGGGGTGGATAGCAGTGAGTCGACGAATACATAAGGTGCCCGAGATAGCAAGTTCGTCGATCATCTACCATCTTGAGTCAAGCGTGTACGTACGGAAAGGCAGGGAACACCCAACAGACCATGATTTGCTATCTAATTATGGGTGAGGTAGGCCGTAGGGTGTGGGCTGGCCGGAGTGTAGTTCTCATACAAGATTTTCTCTTGTGTTGCCTTTCACTAGTTGAGGGAGGGGTCTCGTGGGACCATAGCCACGTGTAGAAAAGCAGACCTTAGTATCTGCATCGGCAGATAAATCTAAAGCTCCCGACCGAGTCCTGTATTTCTTGGTTTGCCCTGTGACAGGACTCGGATGGCACAATGTGATACATGTGCATACAGTTATAGAAAAACGATTCACGATGAATGCGTGGGAAAAAGGGCGCGGCTGAGGGTTAGCGTAATCCCTAGTGGCCTAGGTGGTTTAACCCAAACCGAAATACGAAAGCGTGCGATAGGTAAGCGTAATCCCTAGTGGTGCTAGGTGGCGTAAGTTCTATTAGTTCAAACGATGATTCATATGGAAGAGCCTAGCTAGAACAAGGGTGACAGTCCAAACGATTTCAAGGATCATACGACATGAGGAAGCCCGTACGAGGTACGGCAAAGGACTGAACTTATATACATGGAAAGAAACATATGGTTTGAGTAACCTATATATGCGATATATTAGGTTGACATGGACCATTACACGACTTTGAGTAAGGGACATTCATGGTTAACACATAACAAGGCTGGGATACTAGTACGGAGGGTGTAGAGCAGATATATGTGTTAGAACTAGGAAGAATATACATAACAGATACCGGGGAATGTTAGACGAGGCAGATACTTTGGGATAATGTACTCGATAGAGGTCTAGTGATGTGATACCTTGGCTTATCATAACACCATAGTCGTCAGGATACCTCAGTTCACCTTGCCACAGGAGTCGACCGGCTACCCTGGCTTAGTTTATCTATCTTGTAGTTACCCTTATGTTTACTTTCAGTTTATGCATGTCATGTTACCTTTACCTGTTTTTATACTGGAAGTAGATAGGTCTTACTCAGTCTTTTTGACTGACCCGTTTTGTTTCGCCTCTTTTCTTCCGTTCCCCCCCCAGGTTGCAGGGAGGAAACAATGCTGTTTAGTTCGGACTTCTTCTGTTTGAAGGTCATCATGGATGGCTTGGACTTTCTTGGCTATGGCTACTTTACTGCTTTATTTGAGGGAATAATCTATTGAAAAGTCTTTATGCTTCTTTACTATTGCAAGACAGGTTTTGGTGTACTCTGATGTAAAAGGCTTTAGACCTTATTTATTCATGTTATGAAAGTTTGATTTTACTTCCGCTATTTATATATGTTCTGTCTTGTGATATTTCTGTGCATGTTTACCAATAATGCCCCTCTAAAGCTAGTGCATTCCTTTGCGAGTGACCCTAGCGGAGGCGGGGTGTTACAAACAATAAATTATTGCCGTATATCTCCAAATAAAATCTTACACAGCTTCAAAATAAACCAATATATATTTTAAAATCAATATTTGAAATTTCAGATTAAAACAATATCCAAATAAAATAATTCCTTTATATTTTATTAAATAAACGTTATCATTTAGTAACGAAATCTATAGCGACTATTTGAAAATTTGAATTGGGCATAACTCACAATTCATAAATGAAATCTCCATTTTTCCTCTTTTATTAGAAAAATATAATCAAATGAATCCTAATGTTTCTTGTTTCATAGAAATTCGACTTATAACGGATTCCATATATTCAATTAAAGTTTAAATCGTAAATTACGAATTACCACGCCGTTTCGAGCTCGTTTTAATTATATATATATATATATATATATATATATATTCGAATTCCAATTTCTGATAAATAATTCCGATATAAAATCCATTAATATCATCAAATCAGTACTTAAAACATATTTAAATATTTGTAATTAACGTCCAGAAATCTCGGTCGTTATAAACCTGGACTGTTTTAAGGCTTTAATCCTTGCTAACTCGGCACTATTGGTACAATTAAGTTCAATTCCACTTTCTTGAACACCTAGAAATAGACTAGCAGAGCCTAGCCTAAATCTCATATTTTCGAAAAGGCTGCCTAGACTCTGCCATTCTTCCTCCTCCTCAAATCTCTTCAGAAAATAGAATAATTCGCCTTAGGAAATTCTGATTCGGGATTTCGAGGAAAAGAATATATGTATCTACAAATGGGTGTTTAGAATTTTGATCGGCATTAGGTAAGTCTTTGAATCTGATTTATTTAGGTTTCTCTTCCTTTTCCCTCTTCTTTAGTGATATATTTGTGAATCCGTGGATATTATTGAATATAGATTCAGTTAGGGATGCTAAGGAACAAGAAATCTGGATCACATTTATGGATTGGAAAGTTATTAGGGTGAGTGGATCTAAATTATACCATTTTAAATAACGGTATATTTATCATTTGTATTCCCCGTTATAATTAATCTGCTAAACAGTTGATAATCGTGGAAAATTGTGTATCATAACCGTTTAGGACATGTTAAAAAGATTACTGTTGTCTATGAATCTGCTTTTATAATTTGTTAATTGGATATTGTAAGTCAAATACAGTGAAATTGTGAATAATTGTGGTTAAATATGCCAAGAACAATTATGTCGTATACGCTTGTTTCCATTTAAACATCCGTCTGAATTGGAATTTAATGTAATTGCTGTAGTTATAGAATTTACTTTAAACATGAATATTTGTTTAAGAAGATTATTATGCCAAAAGGTTGTAAATAGAATTATAGTAAAATTTGGAAGAATGAACATGCCTATTGTATGGAAAATTTACAGTAAATAGGAAGTTGTAACTGCAATCAGACACGAGGTTAAATTCAATAGAGAAATGAGATAAACTTATGAAATGAGTTAAGTTGTACTTAATTATAAATTAAGTAATCTGGAAATCTGAGAACATAAAACCTGTTGATTGTGATAAAAAACCTGAAACCTGCTGATTGCAAGAACTTTGAACTTGTTGATTGAGATAAGAAGAAAAAGTTATTGTAACTTGTAAATCCGAGAACTGGAAGACCTGAAAGCTAGAAAATAACATGTTAAAAGCATATAAATGAACTTAAATGGATTAAGTTATATAACTGAAATTAATAAGCGAGAGGGGTCCATTCCTTAGAGATATATGGGGCTCGGAGAGAACTTGGTAACTTGAATAAGAAGTTAATATAATAGGAAATAACCAAGTTAACCGGGAACCTAATGAGGAAGAGCAAGTGGGTAATTAAACGTTTATATATAGGGTCTAATAACACGTTAACGTGATGCGCTTGGATTGGTCCACACGGCTGAAGGTGAAGAGCCTAACGGGTAGATCATGGTGGTATCTTGAGACACAAGGGGAGAGCACGTCCATTGGATTATTCTGCTGATAACCTGCTTATTGGCTCCGAGGGACTGGAAGTATATGGCTTCCGAGGGACGTGGTAGAGTACTCCATGGTGGTCCTCTATTAGGGTGCATTCTAAGGCCGTACTCGTAGAGGTTAGGTCTGCGCATTACCACCAATTGAGTATACCTTGACTGCAACATAGTTGACAGTCAGAAGGCTGTGGCGATATGACGTTAGGTGATTCGACGATTTTGCCTAGAGGTTGGCTGGGTCACGACCATCGAAAGGATAATAATCGTCGGATACCTATGATCGGCAGTCAGTGTGACGCGGAAAGACTAGAGCTAAACCAATACACCATCGATCTTTCACTATCGAGACTTTGGTTGCAGGACACGTCAATTTGGATGTAGATGTTTTGCTAGAGGCACGTCACTTAGCTCTTGATGTAGTCTTTCACTAGTTGAGGGAGGGGTCGAGGTGGGACCATGGCCACCGTAGAAATGCAGGCCATAATTTAGATATTTGTACTTTAGGCCTCTTTAACAGACCTATACAGATATGGAAAAGGCTCCCGACCGTGTTCTGTGCATTCAGATGCAGCCCTATTAAGGAACTCGGGGTACAGTAGAAAGTACGTACATAACGACCCAAGGATTTTCGACCCTAAAAATCATCGTAAAATAAAATATCGACTATTCAAGCATCGAAAATACCAGATCATTAGTAGAAAGAATTTAAAGGGTGAGAAACAGAAAGAATGTTAGAATAGAAGAAGAAGAATTAGAATCAGAGTAAACACGAATCTCATAGCGGAACGAACAAAAATATATTATATAACAATTTTTGAAATACAAAACTGTAACTATATATACATACCATTATCAGAGTACAACACATAACATCACAACAGAAATAAACTCTGTATATAACTAATGTTGAAGCCTCCTGCTCCAAGCTCTTCCAAGTATATCTGTAAAATCCCGACTACTTGATTGCCCGTACAAATTTGGGAACCCGAGAGTTTAGGGTAAAACAAAAACAAAATAAACTCTAGGTTCATCATGGGACTGGTGTGAGTAAATTCCAACCATTTGGTTTAACTTTTCAAAATACTTGTCAAAGAAATGTTAATCGTAAGACCGATCCACACATAAACACGGATGGTTTTTACCTTACGATAACCCAAAAAAAATTGAAATCCATATTAATCTGATACTATAATAGTGTCTAATATAAGTAAATAGCAATCTAGCAGAATGCTTGCATCTCACGCTCTACATATATAATATACAATCAAAACCATGGGCTCTTATTGGGGAATGGATTTCCAACTAAGACAAGGTATGTAACCACCTTCCGATCAGTGTACTCTAGAGGCGATACACCAGAGTTCAACAAGAACATCTTACAATTCGGCCACACATGACCGGCCATTCATTTCGCTTGAATATTCTGAATATATTGTCACGCTATGGTTGGTATACCATCATAACCATTTCCGGGAGATGCAAAAGCGAAAGAAGAACAAAATTGAATATTCTCTAGATAGTGACAATGTACCCTAATTGGGAGCAACCCACTTAGTCATGCTGCCTACCCGATTTTTGCCATTTCCTAGTTGATGAGGCTTGAGGTCATAACGTATCTTTTGGAACATCTAGCCACCATCCTCTTTGAATGCCACATCGTCAAACCCGCCAAATCACAAATTGATTTAAAGAAACAAATTCCTCCGTCACCAATGTAAATACATTTGAAAAGATCAATTTACGCCATCTATTAGGTATATTCTATCAGATATTCGTCTTTACATGTTGTCCTAGGATTGGACAAACCGAAGGAACTATTCTGTAAATCCATCTTAGGCAATTTCTACCTCGGATCGCCAGAATAGCCCTTGCATAAACTTTATCTTCAATTGTCTTCATTATATTTGATTTGCAACATTAACGCCCATACGGAGTGGTTTACAGATAATAAATCTGATCCCGGTCTCTCCGTATTGACAACGGAAAATGGGTTAAAAACTTTGATAGTCGGTAATTTAACTATCAAAGGAAAACATCCATACAAACAACAATCTTATTTCCAAATGGAAATTATATCGATCAACCAATCAACACTGAGTCCCTTTAATTTAATTTATCAATAATTTATTCATTTTCCATTTTATTTTCAACATCTTTGCCCAACTATTTCTCCAAACTCGTTCAGCTCCTCACGATTCTTGGAAAACATTTCTATCTATTATAAACTATTTATTTTCTATATTCCAGAAAACATTTCTTATTAGCATTGGAAAACATTCCCATATATATAGATATATATTCATATTTCCTTATTCTCTAAATTTAGAAAATAAAGGTTATCAATGGAAAACATTTCCATTTCTTATATTCACGCATCACTATCCTTTCACATTTCTTGGTTCCTAATCGTAAACTAGTAAGAGAACAACACCCCAAGTACCATTCCTGAAGGCCGAAACCAACATCATATTGACACTGAGAAAGCCATTCAGCTTAACCAATTTCCAGTCAATTTCTAATTTCCTTACTCCATTCTTTGCTTTAAAAATCATTTCATTTCTATACTTAGAAAACGTCTCCGGTTATATTTGGAAACATTTCCAAAATATTTATATTTAAAATATAATTTTGATTCTTTATTTTGATAAAGAAATAATATTTAATTAATTAAAAAAATCATAGTTAAAAAACAGAAAGTAAATAGTCCTTACTGAATTCGATATAATCAATTTCAATTTATATCTCTTTTTCGAATAATCTATATTCGCTTAACATTCCGAACTTTGGAATGAACTTACCGTTTCAGGTCAGCTCAACTTATAAATACAATTTTGAATTTATCACTTCAAAGACCTACCAATTTCCTTTATAATCATTCCAACTTGCAAACCGTTTGCTTTTAAACCATTATACACTTTAAATGTGAATATTTTTCCTCTATGGGAATATGGGCTCGTTTTATTCAATCATATCTTGATATAAATAATAAATACCATTATAGTTTAAAATTCCATCTAACTAATTCTTTTATAAATTCATATTCCACTCCATAAACTCCATTTACAAGTTAACTCGCTGTTAATTATATATTTAGCTTATAACTAAATCTCGGTTATATATCCGATTATAAATTATTTGCTTCAAACCAAATATTATTATCTTGTCATATTATGAATTATATATATAATATATAATTTATAAAAATAAATTATTTTAATAACATTTGACATCGTCAAATTAAAATTACAAATCCTTATGGTTTTATTCAAATTTCGAACATTGAAATAATTTCATCGTTTTTGTTTGAAACGATTTCCCAATTCTCTTTCTAATATTCATTCTTGAATTTACATTTCCAAATTATTTTATTATAATTATTTCATCCCATTTCTAAGTATCATTTATAAACCAAACTACTTGCTCTAATATAACTAAAACAAGTTATTATATTCTAGGCCATTCAAAATTCAATTTCTACTTTTAAAACAGTTTTCCCTTTTTAAAACCCTAATTTATTTTCCAATACATTCAAATATATTTTACGGTATTTACGTACCAATTATTCCAGGGTCAATGTTATTCAAATATCCCATTCCCACAATAATCAGCCATATATTATTTGTCACATCATATAAAGCAATATATGAAAATCAACAACAAAATTGTTGAGGAATCCAGTTGGATCCCTCCAAACTGTTTCCCTGCATCCGTAGATGTTAATAAACATAAATAACACTAGTTTCGTATCAATATGAGATATTAAAATAAATAGAATCAATATTCAATCAACTATTTATATATATCACTATAAAGATTATTTCAACCAATTAATTAGCAATTCATCCAAGCAACCATCACACGACATTCAATCATTATTTAAATATTAAATAACATTTATAAAATTATAAAACTGGACAGAGTTAGTGAGTTTACTCACATTGGTCGTTAACCGCGGAATAACGATTAACGTCAATTGATTAAACCAGGCATTTTATTTTGCCTAAAATTGTAACGACCTCCAAATCACTTCAGACTAGTTCCAATGTGTAGCCTGTGTTCATACGATCCTAATAATTCATGTTTTGTTAAATTTCAATAACGTATGAGAAAGATATTATGTTATCAAGTTTAAGAGAGTATATTAAATATTTAAATCAATTATTTTCAAATGGGCTCAACCCAAAAACGTCGGCCCAAATTCCTCACCTTCCAACCTGATGAACAGTGCTCTGTCTTCTTCTATTTCACAAAAAAGAACCCGTCCTGGTAAACTTTGAACCACCATAGCCGAGAATTTCGACCCCCATTCTTCCTCCACACTTCAAAATAAACTGAACCGAGATCACCTCCCATTCTAACTTCGCGAGCTCCTCACCTACGTGCCAACCACACTCATCTGGCCAGCCTCAAAGGAATCTCCTCATCCAGTATCTCACGCACAACCACATATGAACATCGATAGTTTTCGTAACCGGAATCCACCAAACTCAACCCATGTGCACGTCTTCGGCCTCTAGTCCCCACGCTTGCCTCAACTCCGTCTATCATCCTTCATCTCGACCTGTAGCAGCACCCTAGGCGGATTGGAAATTCCCAACAAACCGATGTTGGTTCGAACCCTTCAAATTGTTTACGAGATTGAAGATAATCGTCTCAGGATCTCAAATACATATATATTGCGATTTATTAATTTTTATTTAATTTTATATGAATTTATCAATTAACGTTTTCATTATTTTTGTTTCCATGAAGCAGCTAAAAAAATGGTTTTGTTTGTTCATTTTTATAGAGGGATGAAACTTGGTAGTGAAGCCACATACAATATAGTTTATAGGGTAGTCTATTGCAAAGGGTAGGTATGCATGGATTTTTCCCTTCATAGGCTTTTCATGGATTTGAAAACTGCCACGAATTCTCTTTTCGTAGGAAGCTGTATGATTTTGAAGTGTCGGTGAAAGGTCTCCATCCTATTTATTTTGCGGATATATGGTTCTAAGTTATACAATATTTATGTATATATAAATTTTTATTTATATATTTTCATTTTACAATACTATTGTTGGCCCTGTATACCATGTGTACATTTCCACCATATATATGTTGTTTCACAGTTTAATCTGCACACTATTGTGTCATCACTAAATTCTGTTTTTTGAACGAGTCGTTGCGGACAAAATTAAAAATATGATCATGTCGAGTGATGCGCCACGATCCCGAAAATAAAATAAACTAGACAAGATAACATATCTTATGAAACCCCAAAACTCTAATATAGGACGTAAAATACTTCAAACGAAAAGTTGTTTATTTTCCAACATTAAAATTATAAAAAATTCTAAAAATTAAATTTAGTATACATCTCAAAAATCTTATCCAAATTCGAAACCAATATTAAATTGTATTAAATAAACAGTTATGCATATAAACGATTTCATAGCGATTTTCTGAAAATTTGATTTGGACATAATGTAGAAATCTCGATTTTCCACTTCCATTAGAAAAATATAGCTCAATAGATTCGAACGTTTCTTGATTCAAAGAAATCTGACTTATAATGAGTTATTTATATTCATTTAAAATTCAAAACTCAATATTACGACCTACCGCGATGTTACGAGCTCGATTTATAATTATATTATAATTAATACGTTCAATCGTCGTTTATAAATAAATTCATTATTATAACTCAAATATAAATTTGATTAAATATCTTAATTTATCCAATTTACACAATATTGCCAATTCAACTTATTTCCGACCATTTCAGGAATTAACATTTTGTTATCCCAGTATTTATTATTTAAATATTCAAAATATTTGAATTCAAACCATTTGAATTGCCAGATCAATATTAAGATTATTAAATAAATTAATTACTAAATCACTTAAAAATCCGGGTCGTTACATCATACGTGTGAGGATCTTGATACATGCATACCGCACCAGGTGATGTATCGTAGACGTTAGGGTATTACTCCGTGTTAAGATCAAGCTTGGGCGAGGAGTTCTGGGATATGGCAATCCTTACGCTTACTTAGCATGGCAATGGTAGTTCTATGTGGAAGGTGGCGTTGTTTTATAGAGAATCTGTACTTCGCTCTGGCGTAGGATGAGACTTGCATCCGCTTCTATGGCATGACGGTGTAGACCATGCGAAAAGGGTACCAAGGAAGGTACCTTTATATTGGGGGTAGCTACATATATGTTATATTAGGTTAATCTACCAGGAGGTAGATGGGTATGACATGTTTGTATAAAGCCTTGAGTTCTATTAACCCAAGCAACCTAATAAATAAGTAACATGACTGAATGATATATGTATGATTATTTCAAGTTGTGTAATTTAGTTCAGTCACCAAAACTTCTGTTCTGACCCCCTCCTCATAACATACTCGCAGCTTAGGTTTATGGCAGAGATATGATAGCTTTAGATACCTGTTAGGTAGTTTTATTACTATGGTAAGGCTATATCTGGTTATATTATATTTTATCTGTTCCGCTGTGAGATGTTTTCTGAGCTCTGATATATCTATATCTCTGTCTTTTCTGTAGGATACCAGACAAGCCAACTCATTTCGATAGATTGGGATTTTTGAAAAAAATCGATATGTCGGAATTCGGGTTGTTACATCCGGTATTAGAGCCTAGGTTTAGGATTCCTGTATAAATAGTGAGTGAATGTATTTGTATCTTAAAAAATATAAATATATTATGTATATACACCTAGATCCATGAAGGGAACCCACTAGATAAGAAGAGCAAAATCTGGAGAAAGGTGGGATGTTAGTTATGTGCAGTAAAGGAATGATTTTGGAAATTTGAGACCCTTATGTGGTCTAGGTGAAAAAGTGTACAATATTCTTTGTATTAGAGAAAGATATATCCCATATGTTATTGTCTGAAATGTTAATATTTCATATTAGTGGGTTTGGCAATAGAGACTTATAAATTGGGGAAAAAAGGAAAATGGATTAGGAATATATATATATATATATATTCCAGAGGAATGACTTTACGAGAATATCTAGAAGAGTATAGGTAAGTTGGAAACCCACTTTGAGTCTAATCCCGTTGTTAACTTTTAAAATCATGAAATTTTAAAAGCTTTTGGGTGGTAGTTTATGGTGTTTTCAAGTTTTGACGTTAAAGGTTACAATTCAGAAGTGTACTAGCTAAATTGTATAGAAACAATTTTTGAAACAAAAAGTGGTATTTTTGATGTTTGAAGAAAAAAACATATTTGAGAAAAAGTATATATTGAGTTGTCAAATAAAATGGAGTATATTTCGGAAATAGTGATTTCTTGTAAATTCCTGAAATGACAACAATTTTTGATAATTGTTTGACATAAAATTTTGTTGGGGGGGGGGGGGGGACAAAATAGGTTATAAGAATATAGTAGATGTTTGCACCTAGTTGTAAGTAATTAAACTGACATTATAAACATGAAGGGTAGTGAAACTGATAGAAAAATAGTTGTCCTTATCTACTCCAGTTTTTATGATTCAAAAAAAAAAAAAATTATTTGCATTTTTTTTTGGATGACATTTTTTTATGGTTTGGCAAAGGAAGGTTTTATTATGGAAAAATAAGTTTTTGCACTTTTATTTTTTGGGAAAAAAAAATGAAATGAGAAAGCCAAACAACGTTTTTAAAATCATGGAGTAGGCAAAGGATTAGTATCTAGTGAAGGCAGGAAGTATTTTGAGGCTATGAAGTAAATAACAAGGACTGTTTTGAAAATAATGGATTTCCCGTAGAATGAGTAAGCATTATAGAGCCTAGGTTGTTGCTTGGAAAAGACTGTTAATACACAGCAAGGACTAGTGGTGACTACTAGATGGTAAAGGGTAAGTAAGTGTATAGACCCTTTGGTGTGGACTTTTCTTTGTCAGAAGGGACATGGTCCCAGGATACTTAACCCTTGGTAGTAGCTGTGTAGAGTGCTTGTTTTCCTGTTTTAGTTGAATGATTAGGAGGCTTATTTGAAAACTAAACTTAGATCAGTGGATTAAGTTAAATAAGCAAAGAAAAGAGGAATGACATAACTAAAAAGGAAACAACAAACTAAGTAAAGCAACAAACATAACAGTAAAGAAAAAGAAGAATTTTGAGAAATGGGAATAAAAATGTGTTTTTCCATAGAAAGTTGAAAAAGAGAATCTATAACAGAGAAAATTTTCTTATGAGAACTGTGCTTGGATAGGAAGATAGGAAACCTTTATACAATAGTTGAATAAAAATCCAAGTCCAGACAGAAAAGGTACATGAAAGAAATACGAGAGATGTTAAGTTTTCTGTTTTCCACCTTTTTGTAACATAAGAAATCAAATTTAGAAAATTAGATTTTTTTTGAAATTCAAAAATTAAAGTTGCTTGGTAGGGTTTTGGATGCAAAAAATTGGATGAACTACGCTCTTGCTCAGTAAGAGTGTGGAAAAATTTGGATGAAAAAGCATTTTGATTTTCAAACATTGCATTCATATAGAAATTGCCAGTATATTTATCATGCTCTCAATGAGATTTTCAAGAAAAAAATTGCATTCATGTAGAAAGTACTGCTTAGGCATTCATTTCATTCATGTATTATTACATTGAATTACACTTTGCACAAGTGCACAAATGGTTGCAAAAGTTGGTTGCACACATGATGGTTGAAAATTATGCGAGTAATTACATAATTCTACCCTTACCAAATTTTAGGGACGAAATTTCCTAAGGGTAGGAGAATGTAACACCCCGCTTTTTTAAATAATAAAATAAATTTTGAAGAGCATTCAGAACTTGGTCACGGAATTTGCGCTATTGCATCCGTGGCGATTTTCTGATCAATTTGGACCTATGGATTGCAGAAAACGGATTTAAGATGAAAAAGATATCTTTAAATGAAATATTACAATAAACATGAAAAGAACTTATAAGAAAAGAACAATGACCACCATTGTTTTTTTTCTTGTTAAGGAAAGCTGATGTAGTCCAGTTGGTAAGAGCATGTGACTTCCAATAGAGTGGCGCAAGTTCGATTCCCAAGGGAACCATATTTTCATTTTAGAGGAACGACTAAAATAATACATGTTCTGAGAGTAAAATAAGTATAAATGCACATATATGGAAACTTATGCATAAAAGGAAGTGCAAAAATATATGTAAACATGCATATGTATGTGCATATATATATATATATATATATGAGAAATTCAAAATAAACCTGCAATCCATGAAAATAGGTAAGAATTAAATGACGGCATAACGCCGTTTGAATTTTGAAAATGAAATAAAGATTGCGCGTATATATATATACGCACAATTTCGAATGTTGAGATAAAAAGGGAATCAATGCATATAGGGAGTTTATATGCAAATATAAAATTTAAATAATTATAGAAAATCAAACGAACGAAGCGGGAAAGTAAAGAGGGAAGTAGACCCGTTGTGGGGCGACCCACACTAGGTTTGGGTCAACCCATAGGTCGACCCAAAGGGGCGGGTCGACCCAGGGGGCAGGTGGGTCAACCCACCCTAGATCTAGGCGGATTCATCCACCGAACCTGGACTATTTTGAGGCTTTATTCATTGCTGACTCAACACTGCGTGTACAATTAAGATCAAATCCACTTTCTTGAACACCTATAAATAGACTAGTAGAGCCTAGCCTAAATCTCATATTTTCTGAGAGGCTAGACTCTGCCATTTTGCTTCCTTCTCAATTATCTTCAGAAAATAGAATAATTGGTCTTAGGTAATTCTGATTCAAGATTTGGAGGAAAAGAATATATGTATCTACAAATGGGTGTTCAGAATTCTAATCGGCGTTTGGTAAGTCTTTGAATTTGGTTTATTTATGTTTCTCTTCCTTTTCCCTTTTCTTTAGTAATAGATTTGTGAATCTGTGGATATTTTTTTACTATATATTTAGTTAGGGATGCCAAAGAGCATGGTTTGGAAAGCTGTTAGGGTGAGTGGATCTAATTATACCATTTTAAATAATGGTATATTTATCGTTCGTATTCTTTGTTATAATTAATCTGCTAAACAGTTGATAGTTGTGGAAAATTGTGTTTGAGAACTGTTTAGGACATGTTAAAAAGATTACTATTGTATATGAATCTGCCCTTATAACCTGTTAATTGGATATTGCAAGTTAAGTACAGTGAAATTATGATTAATTATGGTAATTGGGGTTAAATATGCTGAGAACAATTATGTCATATAAGCTTGTTTCCATTTAAACATCCATCTGAATTTACTATAAATGTTTTAATTATAGAATTTATGTTAAACATGAATATTTGTTTAAGAATATTATTATGCCAAAAGGTCGTAAATAGAATTACAGTAAAATTTGGAAGAATAAACATGCCTAAATTGTATGGTCAATTTACAGTAAATAGGAAATTGTAACTGCACTCATACATGAGGTTAAATTCAACTTGTGGTAGAAGCCTTCCTGGAACCACCCGGCAAATCCAGCATCCACAAGTGGCTAATTTAATGTGAGAGGTCTGGTGCATAAACATACATATAAAGGTACTAAGACACTAGGTTAAGTTCAACTTGTGGTAGAAGCCTACTTGGAACCACCAGGAAAATCCAACATCCACAAGTGGCCAACTTAATGTGAGGGGTCTGGTGCATTAACATACACAAATGTATGTATATAACAGGTAAGAAATAAATGGCATTAATTGTAATTAATGGAAATTAATGAATGTTACAAAAGTACAAGAATTGGAATTAACCTGAATGTGAAAATGAAAGATAATAGTTAGGCTTGTTGTAGGGACAAGCGGAAATTATAAAGTAAGTTATAATAAACGATATAAAACTTATTAGTAAACCTTTGTTAAAGAGAACTAAGTAAATAAGTAAGTAACAACAATAAGTTGTGATAAACAGAGAAATGAGATAAACTTATAAAATGAGATAAGTTATACTTAATTATAAATTAATAATTTGAAAACCAAAGAACATGAAACCTGCCAATTGTGATAAAAAAAACCTGAAATCTGTTGATTGTAAGAATATGAAACCTGTTGATTGAGACAAGAAGAACATGTTATTGTAACCTGTAAATTTGAGAACCTGAAGACCTGAAATCTAGAAAATAACATGTTAAAAGCTCATTAATGAACTTAAACGAATTAAATTATAAAACTAAAATTAATAAGCGAGAGTGGTCCATTCCATAGAGATATAAAAGGCTCGAAGAAAACTGGTAACCTGAATAAGAAGTTAATATAATAGGAAATAACCAAGTTTACTGAGAACCTGATGAGGAAGAGCAAAAGCGTAATTAAATGTTTAGATGTAAGGTCTAATAACACATTAACGTGATGCGCTTGGACCAGTCCACATGTCTGAAGGTGAAGAACCCAATGGGGGTAGATCATGGTGGTATCTTAAGACACGAGGGGAGCACACATCTATTAGATTATTCTGCTGATATCGTGCTTGCTGGCTCCAAGGGACTGGAAGGAAGCACGCGAATTCCGACGGACGTGGTAGGGTACTCCTTGGTGGTTCTCTGTTGCGGTGCATGCTCAGTTTGTACTCGCATAGGTTAGGTCTGCGCGTTACTACCCATTGAGTATACCTTGGCTGCGACGTAGTTGCCAGTCAGAAGGCTGTAGCGGTATGACATTAGGTGATTTGACGATTTTGCCAAGAGATAGGATGGGTCACGACCTTGTGAAGGATAGTAATCGTCGGGTACTGTCATCGGCAGTCAGTGTGACACAGAAAAACTAGAGCTAAACCTATAGACCATCGACCTTTCACTATCGAGACTTTGGTTGTGGGACACGCTAATTTGGATATAGATTGTTTGCTATAGGCACGTCACTTAGCTCTTGATGTAGTCTTTCACTAGTCGAGGGAAAGATCGGGGTGGGACCATAGCCACCGTAGAAATGCAGACCATGGATTAGATATATGTACTTTAGGCCTCTTTAGCAGACCTATACATATATAGAAAAGGCTCTCGACCGAGTCCCGTGCATTCAAATGTAGCCATATTACGGAACTCTGGGTACAATAGACAGTACGTACATGTGAGGATCTAGATACATGCACTCTAGAGACATGCACGTCGCACCGGATAATGTATCGTAAACGTTAGGGCATTACTCCATGTTAAGATCAAGCTTGGGCAAGGAGTTCTTGGATATGGCAGTCCATACGCTTATGTAGCATGGCGAGATGCTAGTTCTATGCGGAACGTGGTGTAGTTTTGTAGAGGATCCGTATGTCGCTATGGCGTAGGATGAGAGTTACATCCTCTTTCATGGCATGTCGATGTAGACCATGCGAGAAGGGTACCATGGGAGCTACCTTGATATTGGGGTAGCTACATATATGTTATATTAGGTTACCTTACTGGGAGGTAGATGGGTATGGCGTGCTTGTGTAAAACCTTGAGTGCTATTAACCCAAGCAACCTAATAAATAAGTAACATGACTGAACGTTATATATAGGGTTATTTTTTATTGTGTAATTTAGTCCAGTCACCAGAACTTATGTTCTGACCCCCTCCTCATAACATACTCACATGTTAGTTTTATGGCAGAGATATGATAGCTTTGGATACTAGTTAGGCAGTATTATTACTACGATAAGGTTATATTTAGTTATATTATATTTTATTCGTTCCACTGTGAGATGTTTTCTGCGCTCTGATATATTTTATATCTCTGTCTTTTCTATAGGATACCAGGCAAGCCAACTTGGGTTCCGATAGATTAAGATTTTTTGAAAAAAAACCAGTCTGTCAGAATTTGGGTTGTTACATTAAACTTGCATGTATTTGAAATGCATACGCTTCCCTACTTTTTGTAGAATGTATGGAGTAGCTAAGATTAAATGATTGTCCTAGACCAAAAGCATAGCTGTCTTTCATGAAATTAATTGTAACAACCCGTATTTTCAATAACCTGTAATGATATAAATCGAGGCAGAATTTAATTCTAAATTCTGAATCAAGGGAAACGGGCTATGCCATTGCGTTCATCTCGGAAAAATACGCGAAATAGAGTCCGAGTTTTCGAAAATCGGAGTCCGTATTACCCGATTAAGGCCCAACGAAGTTTTCAGAAAATTTCTAAGTAAAAACAGATTTCAAATTCAAACTTGAATTTGGAAAATTGGGCCAGTTTGGGCCAGGCGGGAAAATTCCCGCCAGAGTACCCAAGTCGACAGCCCTGTCGACTTGGGAGTCGACTTGGTTGGACCCAAGTCGACAGCCCTGTCGACTTGGCTGTCGACTTGGTCCAGCCGGGCTGTTTAGCCTGGTGCACCATTTTGAGATTGTGTTGAGCTTGGGGGCCAGATTCGGTTTTGAGGGCTGAGATTGGAACTAGGGTTTAATCCTATGGCCTAAAACACTTGCCTAATCTATAAATAAGACCCTAACCTACCCTAAATCATCATTATTCATTCATACAACTAAACTATGGCAAAATCAATCCTCTCATGGCCTCCACTCTCTTCATAAAATTCCTAAATCAATTTCTAAGTGATTTTCCATTCATACAAGTGTTTACAAACTTGTATGAGCATCATTAGCTTGCATTCAAGTCAAGTTTCTATACTTGCATCATAAAGGAAGGGTTTTGATCATTTTGGCTTGCATTTTTGGGTTTAATTGATTTCATAAGGGCTTTGTCATATTTTTGTGACTTCTTAAGCATTGTAAGCCCTATTCTACTTTCATACTTAAACTCTAAAGTTAAATGTATGATATGCAAGTTTTCTATGATGTAATATGCAAGTTTATCATGTTATGCAAGTTTTCTATGATGTAATATGCAAGTTTATCATGTTATGCAAGTTTTCTATGATGTAATATGCAAGTTTATCATGTTATGCAAGTTTTCTATGATGTAATATGCAAGTTTATCATGTTATGCAAGTATGATATGATATGCAAGTTCATCATGTTATGTTATGCAAGTTTGATATGCAAGTTGTCATACGATATGCAAGTTGTGTTATGCAAGTTTGGGTTGAACATTTTGTTCATGCTATCATGTTATGCAAGTTTATCTTGGGTTTATGAACATAAAGCTTCAAGCTTTATGCCAAAGGTTGCATTTTGGCAACATGTAAGTTATCATATCTCTTATGATAACTTGCATGTGAGGCTAAATGCGAACTTATGGCCACGTCTACATGTCATTTAGCACCATGTATCTCCAATATGCCAAGTTTGGTTTTATGCATGCTTGTGGGGCCTAAAAATGTAATATGCAAGTATATGAACATATGTACATTTCATATGCCACCATGTTGAACTTGTGGCTTCAGCACCTTTTATGTTATGATTATGCCAAGTTCCCTCTTTCTATCCTTTATGCGCTATTGCGATATGTAAGCGATGGGATTGCGTTTGGGGTTGGGTAAAAGTAAAAGACATAAAAACATAAGCTTGGGAATTTACCTATTAAGTTAGGTCTACCCATTGGGAATTTACCTATTAAGTTAGGTCTACCCAATTGCTTGAAAAACTTGTAACATGTTTTGGAAACATGATGGACATGACACTTAGAAAAGATAAGTGTGACCAACTCGAGGTTGGGTTGAGTTTGTAGCGTAAACCTACCCGGAACCGACCGGCTTAACTAGTTGCTACAAATAATAGGACCCAATGTGAGAAGTTGGCCATGTTGTACCTTGAACCCGAGGTTAGACCATGTTGTGGTGTAAAGCTACCCGGACCCGCCCGGCTTAACTAGTAACCACAACAAGGTCTAATGTGAGAGGTTAAGGCGCATTAAAATTAATTAATGCCTCGTGATTAGGGTTAAGTCATGGTCCACTTGATACTTAACCAATTTGGGCTTGGTAGATTAATCGGGGTTAAGTCGTGAACTCATCGTTACACTTAACCAAGTTAATCCATGATTAGCAAGAGGGTTAATCCGTACTTAACCCACTAGAAAACCCTAGCAATGGGGGGCCCACTCCGCAGTAAATCCCCAAAAATTGGTATCATTAAGGCCCTAGGGACTAGGCTAGGGAGGGGGCACGATTACTGGGCTGGAGGTAAGAGACCCAATAAACGACGGCCGAGTGGTACGCCGATGTAGTTACGGACGGACTATGGTCGTGCACGTAGTCTGTATTTGGAGAAGTCACCCATGGGTACCAGTAGATCGAGACTGTGCACTCATGTTTATGGTGTCCAGGGGTTGGCACCATAGGGCTTGATACACCCGAAGGGTGGACCCGGCACAGTTCGACTACAATTATGTTTGGGCCGTATTGACACCAACACGTGACGAGTTAGGCTTAGGGAGCCGATCGACTAGACTGTTTGGTTGGACCTTGTATTAGGGTCACTTCATGTTATTGGGCCAAAGCTTGGGCCAAGGGATCAATACTTGTTTATTCAAGTCATGTTAGTTTGCTAGTACACCTGTGGTGCAAAACCTTAATCCTGATTATGCGATGACACCTTTATCTACCTTGTTAGTTAATCATCATGCTAGTATGTTGTTATCCTTATGTTCATCCCTGCTGCTCATGCCAGTTAACTTTATCAGTTTACATTGATTGTAGTAGGGCTTACTCAGTCTTTTTGGCTGACCTGTTTTCTTTCGCCTCTTTTCTTCCGTTCCCCCCCCCCCCCCAGGTTCTCAGGGAGGGAATACTGGAGCTTAGCTTGGATTTCGGATTGCTTGCTTGTGGGATTTAGCTCATGTACGGTTTGACATGAAGCTAGCTATGGCTATCACTTCTTTTGGGGATTAGTATTTATGTATTTCAGTTTTTCAGTTGATGTTGTTTTATCTAGACTTGTTTATTTGGAAAGTTGACATTATATTGTACCAGACTGGTTTTGAAATGGTTTGAAATCTTCCGCTGTTTTATTTATGTTACTTACTCTGTTTACGTATATACATATGTTCTTGTTCTGCCTTGATATATCATTATGCATGTTTACCTGATTCAAACGCCCCTCCAAAGTCAGAGTGCTTGCAAGAGACACCCTGGCGGAGGCAGGGTGTTACAATTTGGTATCAGAGCATATGGTTTACGAGAAGCAACAAAAAGGTTTTTAGAAAACTTTTGGAAAACTATTTTCAAAACAAAGTATAAAGTATTTTTCCAAAGAAAAGTCTAGTTTATTTTAAAGGCTATTCCCCAAAAAGCCATTAGCAAAATTCCTTCGTTTTTTTTTCCGCCATTCTGAATCTGTCTTTTTCTTCGTTTTCAGTATGGCCGATAACTTTGCTACTCCGGAGGGAGTACACGTGCCTGTTTGGTATAGGAGACTTTTGGAGGCTAGGGCGACCGAAGCCGACCCCGCAGATGTCCCTCCTCCTCCTCCGGTAGTTAATGTTCCTCCTCCTCCTCCTCCGGTAGTTAATGTTCCTCCTCCTCCTATCGCTGAGGTTCCTCTTCCTCCTCCCCCTCAGCATCCTCAACCTGACTTCGCAAAGACTTGCAAAGATTTCAAAGCAATGGGTGGCAAGAACTTTCAAGGCACTGAGACTTTTGTAGAGGCCAGAAATTGGTTGAAAGAGACCGAGGACTTATTTGCTATCTTTGGGTTAGACGATCAGAGGAAGATCTTTTTGGCGGTTTGGCTTATGAAGGATGAAGCCGCTTATTGGTGGGAAGTCACCAATGGTACTAGGCCTGTTGAGACTTGGGCCGATTTCAGGGCAAGGTTTGTGCTTAAGTTTCTATCTTCTACGGAGGAGAATCTGCAAATGGAAAGGTTCATAACTTTGAAGCAAGGAGATATGTCTGTCAAAGAATATGTGAACAAATTCAATCAGTTAGCTCGTTTTGGCTTGGATATGGTGAATACTCCTCAGAAGAAGGCTCTTCGTTTTGCTAGAGGATTGAATGAGCCGTTGCAGGGATTGGCTATGTCACATATTCCCCATAGGGCCACATTTGAGAGTTTGGTTGATATGGCATTACTTCAGGGAGAAGTCAAGAAAAATGATACTCAAGCCAAGAAGACTGATTCCCAGGGAAAAGGAAGTCAGGGTAATCCAAGTGGTCAAAGCAGTCAAGGCAATCAGAACAAGAACAAGGGTCAAGGCAACAAGGGGAACAACAACAAGGGCAAGAACAACAAGGAGAAGTGCCATTATTGCGGTTCAGTTGGGCATCTTATTAAGGATTGTAAGAAGAGGAAAAGGAAGAATGGTGAATGCTTTTTCTGCGGTAAGACTGGACATTTCAGTAGGGATTGCCCGAAGAAGCAAGGGCAAGGCCAGGGTCAGACTCAGCGTGCTGGACCTTCAGGAGGGAAAGTTCATGCTCTCAATGTCGCTCCAGTTCCCGATCGAGGTAGTATTTCTGTTGAGAGCCTTGTATATATTTCTGATTTTCCAGTTCGTACCTTGTTTGATTCTGGTGCATCGCTTAGCTTTATCTCATCTGATCTTGTTGATAGTTTGCACCTTAGTACTAGCTTGGTAGATGATCCCGTCTGTGTCTCAAATCCTATTGGGGGTTCCGCCCATTTGTCTATGATATGTGGGGATTTGAGGATCTCTATACTGAGTGTAGAGTTCTTGTGCAGTGCTTATGTTCTTGGTTTCAGGGGATACGGATTGATATTGGGCATGGATTGGCTATCCAGATATGGAGCCATTCTTGATTGTGAGCATAGGGTTGTGAGGCTCGTGACTCGCCTCGGAAACACCCTAGAGATTTCTTGTGATCCGAGAGGTCCCGTCATGTTGTGCTATCTTGAATCACTCGACTCGTCAATGGAAACTCTTCAGTCTGTGAGAGTGGTTCAAGAGTATCCGGATGTTTTCGATGAAGTTAGGGGGTTGCCCCCTAAGCGAGAGATTGATTTCCGCATTTATCTGGTGGATAATGCAAAGCCGATTTCTTTGCCCGTTCGGCACATGGCTCCGCGTGAAAGGCGGGAGCTAAGTAAGCAAGTGAAAGAGTTGCTTGAGAAGAACTTCATTAGACGAAGTATATCTGAATGGGGAGCGCCTGTGGTATTTGCTACCAAGGCAGATGGTTCTCTCCGACTTTGTGTTGACTATCGAGAGTTGAATAAGCTGACTAAGAAGAACAGACACCCATTACCGAGAATTGATGATCTCTTTGACCAGCTTGTCGGTGCTTCTGTTTTCTCTCAGCTTGATCTTGCTACTGGATTTCATCAGCTCAAGGTAGCTGAAGATAGTATAGACAAGACTGCGTTCAGGACTCCAGATGGATTCTTCGAATGGCTTGTCATGCCGTTCGGCTTGACTAATGCACCCGCATATTTCGTAGACTTGATGAGTAGGGTGTTCAGGGAGTTCTTGAACAAGTTTGTCGTGGTCTTCGTAGATGATATTCTGATCTTCTCTAAGGATGAGGAAGAACACGCAAGGCATTTCGTGGAGGTGATGGATACGCTTAGAGCGCATCAGTTAAAGGCCAAGTTCTCCAAGTGTCACTTTTGGAGAAGGGAAGTTAGATTCCTTAGGCATATAGTATCTAAGCAAGGCTTAGCGGTGGATCCCGCTAAGGTAGTTGCAGTTCAGGATTGGAAGACTCCAAGGAATGCAACCGAAGTGAGAAGTTTTCTAGGTCTTGCGGGCTTTTACCGGAAGTTCATCAAGGACTTCGCGAAGATTTCTGCTCCTCTCACTAAATTGACGAAGAAGAATTTAGTTTTTGCTTGGAGCATAGAATGCGAGCTTGCTTTTCAGAAGCTCAAAAGAGCTCTCACATCAGCGCCTGTTCTAGCATTGCCCGATGGAGGGAAGTTATTTACAGTATACACCGATGCATGTGGCACGGGGTTAGGAGCTGTTTTGATGCAAGAAGGAAGAGTGATATGCTTTGGCGGTAGACAACTCAAAGTGCATGAGAAGAATTATCCCACTCATGACTTAGAGTTGGCAGCAATGGTATATGCACTCAAGGCTTGGCGCCATTATCTTCTGGGCGAAAGATTTGAGCTTTATACCGATCACAAGTCATTGAAGTATCTCTTTTCTCAGAAGGATCTGAATCTGAGGCAACAAAGATGGATGGAATTCTTGGCATCCTATGATTTTGAGATAGCTTATACCCCTGGAAAGGGGAATGTGGTAGCTGATGCATTGAGTAGAAGAAGGTTGACCCTAAGTCCTCTATTCGTTGAGATGAAGAATTTAGAGTATGTGGCAACCTTTGATTTCTCTTTGGCGATTGAGTCAACGACCGGTTCTTTAGCATCTCTGGAACTCAGACCTACCCTTCTTGATCAAGTTGGGGCTTCGCAGAGAGAAGACCCTCAGATAGTTGAGATTATGGATAAGCTGATTTGAGGAGAGACGTCTAGTCATCTCGCTCGATATTCTATTGATGACAAGGGTTGGCTGAGGAGAGACGGAAGGTTATGTGTTCCAATGGTAGAAGATTTAGTAAGAAAAGTTCTTGAGGAAGCGCATCGCTCTAAGTTGACTATACATCCGGGCGGAGATAAGATGTATAAAGATATGAAGCGCATTTTCTTTTGGCCTGGGATGAAAAAGGATGTGGCAGAGTTTGTCTCTAGATGCATCATTTGCCAGCAGGTTAAGGCCGAGTCGAAGAAGCCCGGTGGGCTATTGCATCCTCTAGACGTTCCACTATGGAAGTGGGAGAGTATTTCCATGGATTTTATCGATGGGCTACCAAGGTCAAGGAAAGGGAATACGAGCATTTGGGTTATTGTGGATAGACTTACGAAGAGTGCTCATTTCATTCCGGTGAAGAGCAAGAGGACCGCATCTTGGCTAGCGTCTGTATATCTTCGTGAGATTGTGAGACTACATGGAGTCCCTTCTAGTATTGTCAGTGGCCGTGACCTAATCTTTACAAGTCAGTTCTGGAATAGCTTGCAAGAAGCTATGGGCACGAGGTTGAATCTAAGTACTGCTTATCACCCACAGACGGACGGTTAAACCGAAAGGGTGAATAGGGTACTCGAGGATCTGTTGAGGCTTTGTATTCTGGATTTTGGTGGTACTTGGGAAGACCATCTTCCTCTTGTTGAGTTTGCATATAATAACAGTTATCAGGCAAGCATAGGTATGGCACCATTCGAAGCTTTATATGGGAGGCCGTGCAAGTCGCCTACATGTTGGTGGGAGACTACAGACGAGCTTATACTTGGGCCTGATCTGATCAGAGATACATCCGAGAAGGTCGAGTTGATTCGAAGACGGATGAAAGCGGCCCAAGACCGACAGAAATCCTATGCTGATAAGCGGAGAACTGATTTGGAGTTTGATGTTGGGGATATGGTTTTCGTGAAGGTTTCTCCTTTGCGGAATGTGGTCCGATTTGGAGTCGTTGGGAAGTCAGCACTGAGGTTTGTTGGACCATTCCCTATTATAGAGAGGATCGGGCAGATGGCTTATAGAGTGGAGTTGCCCGAGAAGCTTGTTACACGATGTTTTTCATGTCTCGCATCTCCGGAAGTGTTTACATGAATCAGCAGAGGTTGTTGAGCCAAGTGTTCTGAAAGATGTGGAAGTTGAGAAAGAGGCTACTTCGAGGAGAGCTCTGATTCGTATCTTGGGGACAGAGACCAAGAAGCTAAGGAATCGAGAGGTCAAGTTGGTAAAGGTTCAATGGGGTGAAGCCGAAGAAGACGCAACTTGGGAAACCGAGGAGAAGATGCGTGGGCTTTATCCATTCCTTTTTGAGGGTACACTCTCAATCTCTTTTCTTTGTTAGCATATCTTTCTCTTTGCTATCCATGTTTATCTAATTTATCGTGTTAATCTTGTCATGAGAACCTTAGGTAGAAACCCTTTGGATGAAACATGTGTTTGAAACATGTTATGCTTGATGGTTGCAAGTGGTTGCAAGTGTTTGCAAGTGGTTACTCGTGGATGCATTATACACGTTAGGCACTAGATCGGCTCACACACTCCTCATATTGCATATGCATGAGTGTTTATGCTTATTCATGGATGAAAATTTTTGTGTTATCACATGGGTGTTGCATATGGATGTATGTTATGTGCACACATATAGATGTTATACATTATGTTAGGAATTGCATACATATGGATTCATTTCACTAACATTATTTGCATTGATGATATTTGCATTAGATAAGTACATATACACACACCTTTGCATATGCTCATACAACATTATAATCTTGTAAGGACAATGATTGCTCGTGGATGATGTTTTGAGTAGATGGATGTTGGATGGTAGGATACGTACTTCCTAACTTGAAGATTTCGGGGACGAAATCCTTTAAGGAGGGGAGAATGTAACAACCCGTATTTTCAGTAACCTGTAATGATATAAATCGAGGCAGAATTTAATTCTAAAGTCTGAATCAAGGGAAACGGGCTATACCATTGCGTTCGTCTCGGAAAAATACGCGAAATAGAGTCCGAGTTTTCGAAAATCGGAGTCCGTATGACCCGATTAAGGCCCAACGAAGTTTTCAGAAAATTTCTAAGTAAAAACAGATTTCAAATTCAAACTTGAATTTGGAAAATTGGGCCAGTTTGGGCCAGGCGGGAAAATTCCCGCCAGAGTACCCAAGTCGACAGCCCTGTCGACTTGGGAGTCGACTTGGTTGGACCCAAGTCGACAGCCCTGTCGACTTGGCTGTCGACTTGGTCCAGCCGGGCTGTTTAGCCTGATGCACCATTTTGAGATTGTGTTGAGCTTGGGGGCCAGATTCGGTTTTGAGGGCTGAGATTGGAACTAGGGTTTAATCCTATGGCCTAAAACACTTGCCTAATCTATAAATAAGACCCTAACCTACCCTAAATCATCATTGTTCATTCATACAACTAAACTATGGCAAAATCAATCCTCTCATGGCCTCCACTCTCTTCATAAAATTCCTAAATCAATTTCTAAGTGATTTTCCATGCATACAAGTGTTTTTAAACTTGTATGAGCATCATTAGCTTGCATTCAAGTCAAGTTTCTATACTTGCATCATAAAGGAAGGGTTTTGATCATTTTGGCTTGCATTTTTGGGTTTAATTGATTTCATAAGGGCTTTGTCATATTTTTGTGACTTCTTAAGCATTGTAAGCCCTATTCTACTTTCATGCTTAAACTCTAAAGTTAAATGTATGATATACAAGTTTTCTATGATGTAATATGCAAGTTTATCATGTTATGCAAGTTTTCTATGATGTAATATGCAATTTTATCATGTTATGCAAGTTTTCTATGATGTAATATGCAAGTTTATCATGTTATGCAAGTTTTCTATGATGTAATATGCAAGTTTATCATGTTATGCAAATATGATATGATATGCAAGTTCATCATGTTATGTTATGCAAGTTTGATATGCAAGTTGTCGTATGATATGCAAGTTGTGTTATGCAAGTTTGGGTTGAACATTTTGTTCATGCTATCATGTTATGCAAGTTTATCTTGGGTTTATGAACATAAAGCTTCAAGCTTTATGCCAAAGGTTGCATTTTGGCAACATGTAAGTTATCATATCTCTTATGATAACTTGCATGTGAGGCTAAATGCGAACTTATGGCCACGTCTACATGTCATTTAGCACCATGTATCTCCAATATGCCAAGTTTGGTTTTATGCATGCTTGTGGGGCCTAAAAATGTAATATGCAAGTATATGAACATATGTACATTTCATATGCCACCATGTTGAACTTGTGGCTTCAACACCTTTTATGTCATGATTATGCCAAGTTCCCTCTTTCTATCCTTTATGCGCTATTGCGATATGTAAGCGATGGGATTGCGTTTGGGGTTGGGTAAAAGTAAAAGACATAAAAACATAAGCTTGGGAATTTACCTATTAAGTTAGGTCTACCCATTGGGAATTTACCTATTAAGTTAGGTCTACCCAATTGCTTGAAAAACTTGTAACATGTTTTGGAAACATGATGGACATGACACTTAGAAAAGATAAGTGTGACCAACTCGAGGTTGGGTTGAGTTTGTAGCGTAAACCTACCCGGAACCGACCGGCTTAACTAGTTGCTACAAATAATAGGACCCAATGTGAGAAGTTGGCCATGTTGTACCTTGAACCCGAGGTTAGACCATGTTGTGGTGTAAAGCTACCCGGACCCGCCCGGCTTAACTAGTAACCACAACAAGGTCTAATGTGAGAGGTTAAGGCGCATTAAAATTAATTAATGCCTCGTGATTAGGGTTAAGTCATGGTCCACTTGATACTTAACCAATTTGGGCTTGGTAGATTAATCGGGGTTAAGTCGTGAACTCATCGTTACACTTAACCAAGTTAATCCATGATTAGCAAGAGGGTTAATCCGTACTTAACCCACTAGAAAACCCTAGCAATGGGGGGCCCACTCCGCAGTAAATCACCAAAAATTGGTATCATTAAGGCCCTAGGGACTAGGCTAGGGAGGGGGCACGATTACTGGGCTGGAGGTAAGCGACCCAATAAACGACGGCCGAGTGGTACGCCGATGTAGTTCCGGACGGACTATGGTCGTGCACGTAGTCCGTATTTGGAGAAGTCACCCATGGGTACCAGTAGATCGAGACTGTGCACTCATGTTTATGGTGTCCAGGGGTTGGCACCCTAGGGCTTGATACACCCGAAGGGTGGACCCGGCACAGTTCGACTACAATTATGTTTGGGCCGTATTGACACCAACACGTGACGAGTTAGGCTTAGGGAGCCGATCGACTAGACCGTTTGGTTGGACCTTGTATTAGGGTCACTTCATGTTATTGGGCCAAAGCTTGGGCCAAGGGATCAATACTTGTTTATTCAAGTCATGTTAGTTTGCTAGTACACCTGTGGTGCAAAACCTTAATCCTGATTATGCGATGACACCTTTATCTACCTTGTTAGTTAATCATCATGCTAGTATGTTGTTATCCTTATGTTCATCCCTGCTGCTCATGCCAGTTAACTTTATCAGTTTACATTGATTGTAGTAGGGCTTACTCAGTCTTTTTGACTGACCTGTTTTCTTTCGCCTCTTTTCTTCCGTTCCCCCCCCCCCCCGGTTCTCAGGGAGGGAATACTGGAGCTTAGCTTGGATTTCGGATTGCTTGCTTGTGGGATTTAGCTCATGTACGGTTTGACATGAAGCTAGCTATGGCTATCACTTCTTTTGGGGATTAATATTTATGTATTTCAGTTTTTCAGTTGATGTTGTTTTATCTAGACTTGTTTATTTGGAAAGTTGACATTATATTGTACCAAATTGGTTTTGAAATGGTTTGAATTCTTCCGCTGTTTTATCTATGTTATTTACTCTGTTTACATATATACATATGTTCTTGTTCTGCCTTGATATATCATTATGCATGTTTACCTGATTCAAACGCCCCTCCAAAGTCAGAGTACTTGCAAGAGACACCCTGGCGGAGGCGGGGTGTTACATTAATGCCCATTTTTCCTTTGGGTCCTAGACCAGAACTTCAATGTATTTCATGAAATTAGTTTCTCCATATTCAATTTTTAGTTACAAAAATGTAGGATTACTAGTAGAATGGTATTATATGAGAAGTTATCTTTGTTTTGCAAGCCTAAAAAAAAGTGAAAACAGGGTACCAATATGTTTTCAATGAAACTTGATGTTAAATATTTATGAAAACAGTGCAAGTAGAAAAAAACAATAGTGATAACTAATTGCAATGATTTTTTTTTCTTTTTTCTGAATAGTGTTAAGTAGAAAATGCAATACTGAGAAACCTATGCAATAAAGAAATGCGATAGAGATAGAAAAACAAATTTTGGAGTATGAAATATATCTGTCTTCTGTATTCATCATACATCACGTTTGTCTACATTTATCTTTTCTCATTTATTGCTTCTTTCATAATAGAACCACACATCCATGGCTAGGGTAGAAATTAAGGAAGAGGAAGGGGCTATGAAGGCATGTGAAGATGTGACAACTATTGAAATCAGGGGTATAATAATAGTGCATATCAGGGTTATATAAATAGAAAGGGTATTCTCGAGAGTAAGGGAACCATCTGGTTTATGGCAACCAAGAATATAATCGGGGTTATGGACAGTAAGTGATCCATTAAAGGCTTTGGCTTTGGATATAGTCGACAATGTAATCAGAGCTTTGGTGACAATAAAGAATACTAAGGTAATGTGCTTGCTTCATTTTGTGTCATACAATACTTTGCGGTATCCTGAGTGCCGACAGTAGAAGGCTGCTCTTATTTACTTGTAATTTTATTTTTCAAATTTACGGATATATCCCTATGTAGAATATGCATTGGATATAAAATGACATGCACCTCTTGATCAAGTATAGTTTTTACAATCAAATACAGTATTTTACATGGTGTAGTGACATTATTTATTTAAAACGTATAACATACCCAACATTTGGTTCAGTATCAAACAAATATACCAACCAAATATGGTTGTTTATCATTCCAGTAACATGGTTGAAAATTTTGATTGCACTTGTAGTTGTAAAACGATTGTGACTGGATGTGTAGCAAATGCTTATACAAAACATGTTGTATTGCTGATGTAAAAGGAATGGTGAAAGAAAGAGCGAATATAGAGGAAGACTTTGAGACAATGAACTATGCATCAATTAAGGATAGATTATCTCTGAATTTGTAACGATCTGGGGAATTCGAGATCTTGGTAATTGACATAAACTCAATGTCGACTATGTAAGCATCAGAAATACCAGATAGTTAATGAAAGAGAATAGAGGGTGAGAATAGATAAGATAGAAAGTTAGAATAGAAGAAGAAGAAGAAGAACATACAACATCATCAGAGTAACACGAATCTCACAGCGGAACGAAAAATATATAATAGATACATAACTTTGAAATAAAACCAGTATATGTATACAGTAACATTATCAGAGTACAACACTTATAACACAGCGGAAATAACAATGGCTTATAATCCTGAAGCCTCCTGCTCCAAGCTCTCTAATTATATCTGTAAAACCTGACTACTTGACTGCCCGTACAAATTTGGGCACCCAAGAGTTTAGGGTAAAAAAAAACAAAATAAACTCCAGGCCAGTCATGGGACTGGTGTAAGTAAACAATTTGAGAAAATAAACGATATCTCATAAGACCACGCCGTATAATGGAACGGGTTTTCCCTTATGAGAATCCAAAACACTTGATTTAACATTCAAAAATCCTTTTGAAAGAAACGATGAATTTATATCAAAACTTTTTTGATATTATAATAATGTCTATCAACCACAATATAATAATCATCTAGCAGAATGCTTTCATCTCACGTTCCACATACATAATATATAATCAAAAACCGCGGGCGCTTATTGGTTAATGAATCACAACTGACAAGGTATGGGACCACCTTCTGGCGGTGTATCTCTAGAGTGGAATATACCGGGTTCAACAAGAACATCTTGTAACCCAGGCTAAACATGACCGATCAATCATTTCGTTTGAGTGTACCGAATGTATTATCACCAACGGTTGGGATCAACAACCGTTTCCCAAAAGGGACTGCATCGATAGATTTAAGAAGCAAAAGGAATTTCTCTATATCAGATGACAATACACCCTACTTGGCAGCTGACCACTTAGTCATGCGACCTACCCGGTTTTATACTATTTCTTGGTTGTGAGGCTAGAGGCCACAACGTATAGATCAAACCTTTATTTACTTTGAATGTCACATCGTCATACCCACCAAATTACAAATTGATTTCCCCAAAAATACTACGGGTATACAGCTAAGAGAAACGAATTCCTCCGCCACAAAATATAAATACGTTTGAAGAAACGCGATCTATTAAATATACTCTGTCAGACCTTCTTCCATAAAGGATGTCCTGGGACTAGACAGACCGAAGGTACTATTCTGTAAATCCATCTTAGGCAATTTTTACCTAGGATTGCCAGAACATCCCTTGCATAAACTCCGTCTTCAATTGTCTTCATCATATTTGATTCGCAATGCTAATGCCATACGGGTAAGTTTCCGATAATATATCTGATCCCAGTCTCTCCGTATTTACTACGGAAATGGTCAAATTCTTTGATAATCGGTGATTTAACTATTAATGGAAAACATGTGTACAAACAACGGTCGTATTCCCAAATGGAAATTTTACCGATCAATCATCATTTCATTTCCCAATTTCCACTTATCGTTTCCATATATTCATAAATTCCTTATTTTCTAAAATTAGAAAATATACGTTATTCACTTTGGAAAACGTTTCCATTTCTGATTCATGCATCAATATCTTTCCACCTCTATCAGTCTCTAACTGTAAACTAGTAAGAGAACAACTTCCCAAGCATAAACCCCGAAGGCCGAAACCAACATCAAATCGATACCCAGAAAGTCATTCAACTCAACTAATTTCCAGTTAGTTTCTAATTTCTGTAATTCCATTTAAATTCCTAATTCAAACCCCAAATTCCTTTTTAATATTTTATTTGCAAAATATTTACTCAAATCCTTTATTCACATTAAATGTGAATAATATTTCTTCTTTGAAATCAAAACAGTTTGATTTCGTATTTAAAAACAATATCCCAAATCCAATTTCTATTTATACTTCTAATTATAGAATTATTTATATAAAGTCTCATTTTATTCTTATAACACTTATAATCCCATTTATAATCACCTTTATAAATGCTGCTCAAAATCCATTAAAAATATCGGTGTTAAAACCGATTCCTACTTCTCTATATAAATTCAGTCTTATATATTCTGTTTATCAAATGATAAATATTTTATTTAATATATAAAACATTATCTATAAATTAATCTTCTTAATCTATTTGTTAAAACAGATTTCCATTTAATATCCACTTTAAACAATCTTCTCATAATTCTTTTATATCTCGTCAAATATCCCTTTTATAATTCTGTTTACTTTCTAAATAAATATTCCTTTTATACTTCTATTTATTTTCTATATAAATAATCCTTATAAAATTCTTTGATTTTATAAATATTCCTTTTATAAAATTCTTTGATTTTATAAATATATTATTTTGAATTTACACCTTGAAAATTCCCTTTTCACATTCCGGTATTTCTTATGGTATTTAAAGCACCAAATAATAATGATTAGCATCATCTACACACCCATAATCAATCATAGATTATGTATCACATCATATATCACAATATATGAAAACAAACAGTATTATAAATATTGAGGAATCCAGTTGGATCCCTCCAACCTGTTTCCCTGCATTCACAGATGTTAAATGATATAAATAACATCGATTTCATTTCAATATGAAATATTCTGATAACAGAATCAATATTTGATTAACGATTTATATATATATCGTTATTTATAATTTCAACTAATAAATCAGCAATTCAACCAAACAATCATCACACAGCAATCAATCATCATTTATCAATACTAGATTATATTTATAAAAATATAAACTGTACAAAGTTAGTGAAATTTACTCACATTAGATGGTTATCGTTAAATAACAATTAACTAACATTGGTTCCGACGGATGTTTTATTTTGCAATAAATTGTAGCGAGCTCCAATTCACTTTGAACCAGTTCATGTGTAGCCATCGTCCATACGATCCCAACGTGACAAACCATTTCAAATTCTGACACCGTACAAACGAAATATTGTGTTAACAAGTTTGTATATACATTATTTTTAAATTAAAACTTAAATTTAATTGTTTCAGAAATGGGCCTTACCAATGATCTACTCGGCCCATTCCTATTTCAAAAGCCACTGTCTGTGCTTTAACGTCTGCTAAATCCTTTCCTTTGTTTCCTATTTCCATACCATGCATTTGCGTTTGGCCTTCTTCCACAACCAATTATTCAATGGCCCGTACCATATTCAACTGTATTGAATAGTCATCCAACCACTCCGAATATACCCCACGCACCAGTATGAAGTATGAACCAATAATTTATCTTCCACAATAGAAGCCCCTAGCTCCTGTACCTATGTTTCACATTTCCAAAAACCTTTGACCTTCCACATTGCGTTTCAGCTTCCCTTCACATTCCACTCCTAGTGTAATTAATTTGCCACTCCTTCTCATGCTATTTGACAATCAAAACAAAACATACCACAACGTTTCCTCCACACTTCAAACTGACACACACTAATACCAACGCACAACATCAAAGCAGACCGCTCCATTTACCTTATCCGATCCTCACTGCTCCTCAAACTCCAATGTACTTCATTAACCCCTTATTTTCACAAAGCATTCACCTCTTCTAAACTTCGTGCCAGCACCCTTCATACTGGTCTTAAAATGCACTCACCCTGCTTCTCAAATTTCATGCTCTTTCATACGAGAAACATTACGCAACAACACCATTTCGAAGTCTTTTAGACTCCACTACTTATCTTATTTCCTGTATATGAAAACTCCTTCCACCCACGCTCTGTCATCTCCGTCGATCCCGCCTCAACAATATCCCGCAACCTGCTGTTAAACACTTCCCTCACGAGTGCCGCCACCTTCTAACATCCATCTTGCTAACACCATGAAAACAGTCTGCACCTCTCCTTTTTATTTCGCACCCAGTACGTACCTCGCAAAAATGATATATGATTGAGGAGAAACTCGTAGGAAATCCAAGTATATTTAGCTTATGATTTTAGAGGAAGGCGCCATTTGTTTTTAAATGTTAAATATTGGATTGCCATGTAAAGCTCGTTGTTTACCATTAAAAACGAGTTTTCCTTCTGCGTGATTTGAATACACACGCCATTCGTTAATTTGATTTGTCAAGACATAGGACAACTATTTTTCCTTCTGCGTGAAGTTATAGGAATATAGACTTCTGTAGCAAGTTTTATTAGAGAGGAAGTTGGCATGAGTTGTTCCCCTTTTCAGCTGACAGGATATTGAAGGCACAGGCAGAATACACTCGTACGTTTACATTATATATACTTATTAGTTATCTTAGGGTGTAAGCGTATTGTTTTTATTTTAAAAGTTATGTACCTGCATATCCAACTCCGTTCACGCACTAGCTGCTACAGACAAAAATAAAATTACCATTGTAACGAGTAAGGTGTCACGATCCCAAAAATATAATAATATAGGTCCGTTAACTTATTTTGTGAAACCCCGAGATGTTGATATAGGGTGTAAAATATTGCAAAATGAAAAGTGCTTATTTTCCAAAATAAAAATTACAGAAAAATTCTAAAAATTAAATTATAACTATGCCTCAAAGGATTTATCCAAATTTGAAACCAATATCTAATTATAATTAAATATATCGTTATGGCTTATAAACGTTCCATAGCGACTTTCTGGGATTTTGATTTGACCATAACTCACAATCTATAAAGCGAAATTTCCATTTTTCTCTTCCATTAGAAAAATATATACTTCACTAGTTCTGAACTTTCTTGTTTCACAGAAATCCGACTTAAAACGGATTCTGTATATTCGTTTAAAATTTGGATCGCCAAATTACGAACTACCACGCCATTTCGAGCTCGATTATAATTGTAATTTAAATTATACGTTCAATTGTCATTTATATAATATTTTCATTAATATAATTTAACTCTAAACTGAAATATATATTATAAATGATCCAATTCACGCAATATTGTGAATTCCACTATTTCGAAAATTAAATATATTATTCTATTATTTATATTAATTAAATATTCAATATTATTTAATTCTGGTCATTTTAAACTACCAACCCATTATTTAAATAATTAAAAAAATTAATTATTTTACCGTAAAAATACCAGTCGTTACAGAATTATACTATATACTTAGTATGCTTTTTGAACTATGTATAAATTACTAATATGCTTGTAAACTATGTATTGTATTTTGTATTATTTTTATTATTATTGTTGCTGAACATTGAAGTGCAACATACCGTTGTTGAACGTTGTAATTTCAAAACTTCTTGTTAAGTTTGGTTTTTGTGTTGAATCTATATAAACTATATGGTTTAATGATCTTTCTTTTGTAATATTATGTTAAATTTGTAAATGTTTGTATTGAGTATAAAAATTAAATGTATTTGGTATTGTAGGAGAGTCCAAAAAAGAAAGAAAAAATATAAAAAGAGATGTGAATTCGCAACTGCTATAAACCGTTGTTAAATATAAAATAGCAATGGCTTTAAGCCATTGCTAATTTTTTGCAATGCCCGATTTTGCAATGGCCCATAGCCATTGCTAAATGAATTTACAACGGCTTAAAGCCGTTGCAAAATAGCATTTCTGGTCGATAGCATCTATTGGGACACAAAATTAGACATATAAATTGTGAATCACTTGATTTATTTTTCTTTATGCGAAAGTGAAATTCAGAAGAGATCTAACGGTTGAGATTTCTTATGTCCAATTTTGTGCCACCATATTATGTTTATGTATATATTTATGTATTAATAATTGTAATACTTTTGGTGTCACACTTTTTTGGTATCAATGTGAACTGTTGAAATGCCCCTCTATTTTAGTATCACGAAAAAGGGTTTAGCTTCTTTTACAAATTCAAGATTCTCCTTACCAGATATGATCAAATATTAATATCCCTTAAATATAGAACTAACATATAAATATTATCATTTTTTTGGGCAAAGCCGACAGGTTTTTATAGTGACTCTAACACTTTGTATTATAGCAAATAATAAATTACAATAGTTACATGAGATAGATAGGATGCTTATCTACTAAAGTAGGTTTTTAAAGTGGACCGAAACAACTATACCAGTTTATAGAATAAGAGCTAAACATGCTATCTAGACTACAAAATGATAATCTGCCAAGTGGCGAGGCAAGTACAGCGACTGACCAGACTCAACACAGGAACAAAGCAACCCACTTACAAAGCGTGCATTACGTAGACAAAAATTCACAACCAAGACTCACATACACCAAAAGATGCTAAGGTCAACAACATTGCTAACCGCAAAACAAACCTAAACAGCTTACAACAAAGACATGGATAAAAAAAGAATTCCTAATAAGTATTGCATACAAGAACAGATCTTGCAAACTACTTACATTAGAAATAGTAGCACCATGACAATCCCTTAACTTCTTTCCAGCAAATAGTTTAACAACGCAAAGACACAAAACATAGTTCCAAACACAGTTGCAACATGTAACGACCCAAGGATTTTCGGCCCGAAAATCGACATAAATACCTTTACCATAACTCATACCGACCTTCCAAACACCGAAAACACTGGAACGTTTATAGAAAGAAATTAGAGGGTGAGATAAGAAAGAAAGAAAGTTAGAATAGAAAAAGAAGAAGAACCAACACAACACAGAATCTCACATCGCAGCAGAACAAAATATAATTCAAAAATAAATCTTTATCGAGAGCTTTTTAAAAGAAATACTTACAATATCAGAGTACATCAACATCTCTGGACAGTTATAATAATCTATTCTCATATACAATCACACAGCGAAATAAATACTAGATATCATGCATCTGAACATCTCCAGCTCGTCTCTGGACTTCGCAGCATTCGATAACCTGAACCTATACACCCCCGGTCTAACCCGAGCATTTACAAAACACCGGGTCAGTCTGGTGAACCAGAGTGAGAAAAAATCGCACAATATTTAAGGATATCACACAACTTTATTTTAAAGTTAAAATTCTTTCTAAAGAAAAGGATAATCGTAAGACCAAATCCACACATAAATACGGACGGTTTCTACCTTACGATAACCCAAAACATTTTGAAGTCAATATCTTTTCTGATATTATAATAGTGTCTAAATACAAGTAGATATCAATCTAGTGGAACGCTTGCATCTCACGTTCCACTTATATAGTATACAATCAAAACCGCGGGCGCTTATTGGAGATTGGATTCTGACTATGACAAGGTATGGGACCACCTATCGATAGTGTATCTCTAGAGGTGAATACACTGGGTTCAACAAGAACGTCTTGCAACCTGGCCCACACATGACCGACCACTCATTTCGCTTGAGTGTATCGAATGTATATCACCAATGGTTGGGCTCAAACCACCGTTTCCCAAAAAGGGACATCATCGAAATAGATTGTAGAAGGAAATGGATTTTCTCTAGATAGGTGATTATACACCCTAATGGGAGCGACCCACATTGTGACGATCGGGAATTTCGCTCGATCCGAATCAGTCGCTAAACTGACCAAGACCGTTAGAAACCCCTGATTGTTTTGAGAACACGACAAATTCGAACGCAAACAGAAGAACATTTCATTGCTTATTACAACATTTCCATTAGAATACAAGAATATATAGAGTATGAATGAATATTACACAGAAAATACCAGAGATTACAATAAATTACATCGCAGCGGAAAGATAATACACAACACAACTGAAAGTAATACACGGATACATGGCTTTCCGAGTATCGTTCCAGCTGTAAACCAGGATCCTGTGAATATAAATATGTAAAACCAAAACTACTAGCTGCCCGTGTCAAAATAAGGGCACCCAGAGTTTAGGTTAAAACAATAAACTTCAGGTCAGTCATGTGACTGGTGCGAGAACTAAAACAGTTATTAATCTTTATTTTAAAGTTAGGCAAATCAAGGGACCACGCCGTATAACACGGAACGGGTTTCCTCCCAAGAATACCAGTGCATAAAACAACCGCACAATGCTAAATAAAGAACAATGAAGCTATTATACGACCCAGGTCCCATCACATAATGCAACGCAAGACGGAGGATAGAGTTTTTACCTTATAATAGCCAAGAATGCTTGGTACGTGAAATTTCATGTTTTATTATTACTATAAGTGTATAGTGTAAAAATAATTTCAATCATAAGTATCAATCATAGACGGCATAAGTGCCCCATACCACTATGTCGCCATATATAGGTATACAATCAAAACCGCAATTGTCATGTACTGGAAACTGGATTTCCATCTGTGAACCGAGGCAAGGGATCGTCCTCAACCGATTCGAGAGCCTCTAGCCCGCCCCTCAGGAACAGCCGCAACTGCCCCTTAGATCGTCAGGGCCGGTGCACCGATGTGGATTATTATGCCTGAACACTGTGTTTCCCCGCCCTTTGGGGCGTAAATGAGCCAAATGACTCCATCGGCTCCACGCAGTCACTGATATATCCGAGGCACCTTGCAACAGCAACAACCACACAGGTGAAAATAATATAAATGCCAGGGTTGGTAGGTCACTGACACCACCCTAGCTAGAAGGAAACGCATGCCCTCCCTGATGTCCTCTCCCGTTTCTGGTTCACAACCGGGGTGTGAGGCTCGCGAATCAACGTTACACAAAGCTATGCCACATAGCCGGTGCTTTGATCATCAACCACAAGACTTTCCTTTTCAACAGAAGCATTGATCAATTGCCACTCAGGCATGCCACACAGGCAATTCACTCCATGCGATTGATATCCATCAATATATAACCCATGAGCTCGTACGACTCAGAGAAGGGCGTTAAGTAAGAGAATAAATTCTCCGCCGCCAAACAGATATATTTTTAATAGAAATCAATCACACAGAATAAAATCCAATGTCAGACACACAGTCCATTTACAAGTTCGTTCTGGGTCTCATCGAAACCGGAGGCACCTTGTACCTCGCATATCCATCGTTCTCCATGTACGTCTGGACGATCACCAACTAATTCCCTCCTCTTAGGTGTACAGCCCAAACAAGATCATCAGTAATCACCCAAACGATGTGAAGACCTCCGGTCTTCGACCACGTCTTCATCCTCGACACCACGTCGAATCAGTTATTCAGAATGGGATAAACCCGGTCTTTCTGAATAACTCGCGTATATAATAAACAAGTGTTACACAAACACAACATATGCCTCATTCCAATTCAGAATATTCTTTTATTAAAATATTCTTACACTTTGGGAAAGGTTACCATTAATTTTACCAAAGATAAATTCTTTAAATTTATTCTTTAATCTCCTTTTGAATATCAATTCAAATTAGTCGGGATTAGCGAACCACACCGAAGTAATCATTTATTTTATTTCCCAATCCCAACCTATTCATCCCATGAAGTAAAAATGGTCATACTTCATATATAACACCATGGTGTTATCGGTAAATCCAATTACCATTTCATGTTCAAATCTAGTTAAAGATTTAACTATCGCCTGGAGCAAAACTGGTGATACTCCATTCCCGATCATTTCAATCTAATTAAAGATTCATTAAAACTCCACTTAGTTCCCAAAAATCAAAATTAATGATTGCTTAACTTGGGAAATCATATCCTGTCTCTAACTGAGTTAAAGAACCAATGTCATTTAAAACACCGTTCACTATAAACCCAAAATCACATTCCATTCCAATTCAATTATTGAAACTTCGGGTTACTTTTAAAACCCTTTCAAATCCAATTTATTTATTTCAAAAATAAATAAATTATTATTCCAGTTCAAAACTAGTTCATTTCGATACAAATCTATTTTTACCTTTTCAAATTTGGAATTTTTCATCTCAATTCTTCACAAATCATTTATTATGATTTTACACAAATTATTACTATTTTTAATAATTTTATCAAGGCCCGTACAGTCGATTTCCATCAACGACCATCGAACTGCACTTACAGCGACCTTTTCCAAATTTGATTTGGACATAATTCCAAATCCAACCATTGGATTTCAAATATCTAATATTCTTTAGAAAGCTCTTTTCGATACGAACCCAATGGTTCCAGTTTTAAGAGAATCCGACGGTCAGATCTCCCGTAATATCCATTCGAAGTCAACGGTCAAAATTCGTGAACTGTCGTGGCGTGGTGCGTTCTATTCAGGCCATTCTATATATATATATATATATATATATATATATATAATATATTGTATATATTTCGTCGATTTCCTTTTAAAACGTATTTTATAAATCGTTTTAAATTCGTTTTCAAGACGATTTCAACTTCATATTCAATTTCGAATCAAAATTGAATATTCCACATCATCGGTATACAAATGATAATATTTTCAAAACGTTATATTTTGAAATCACTTTGTTTTCTATAATCATTATAAAAACGAATATAATCGATATAAATATCGTTCGCGTCAAAATGGCACATATTAACCAACACGGCTTTATATATTTCGATAACTTCGTTACTCTATTCAACAAATGAATATTTTCTTCAACACATGAATATATATTTTTATTCAACACATGAATATATATTTTATTCAGCACATGAATTTATTTTAGTCAACACATGAATTTTCTTTCTATTCAACACATGAATTTTCTTTTATAATATTCCTTATTTTCCAAATTGGAATGAGGCCCAATCAATTACCATATAATGTTAATTATATGGATTTTCTACAACACATGTATATAATAACAACGATAAATCATCAACCATCATCCAGAGTGCACCACACAACTACATAAGCATTAAATATAAATAATTAACGCTTACACAGTCTGTCAACCCATCGATTGACATACAACTAAACAATCGGGATCAGTGTACGTCAAATGTCATCCAAATACCCGTGTGGGGTTTCAAATCAACAAACACATATTTTTATTGGTGCAGTTGGGCGATGTGTAGAATTTATCGTCCCAATCAATATCAGTCAAATCGGTGTACATAAACAAATCGTTCGATTAGTAAATGAATATTTATTTTATTTCAACACATGAATATATATTTGATTTCAACACATGAATATATATTTTATTTCAACACATGAATATATATTTTATTTCAACACATAAATATATATTTTTATTTCAACACATGAATATATATTTTATTTCAACACATGAATATATATTTCCCACATCACAATCAACAGTCAAATTTCACAACACAGCAATCAAACAAACAAGTCATCCATGGTCTGTGGACGACGGGTGTCGGGTGCTGCTAAGCACCGTCTACATCCTAGTATATATTTCAACTAGAAATTAAAATAAAAGTGAGGAGTTCTCACCGACTAGCTAAACCAAACGCCACGACTCTTCATATGTCGAAAATCTTCGTCGTGCTCGCCCTTTGTCACTTTCGTCGCCCGAGTTCGCTACATATGTAAAAATCACATTTTTATATTATTGTTATGTATATAAAAATCACATTTTTATAATCACTCTATATGGATAAAAAATCACATTTCTATACCGCTACTATATATATATATAAATTCTATTTTTATAACGGTGTTCATATCATATATTTTTATGGCTTCTTTCTATATAAAAATTATATTTTTATATTTCTACTTCCTTTATAAAGATCGAATTTTTATATCATCACTATAAAAATCACATTTTTATTTCAACATATATATAAAATAAAAATCAGACTTTTATTTCGCTACAAATATAAAGATCAAATTTTTACTACCTATATAATATAAAAATCGTAATTTTATTCTTTCTATACTATAAAAATCATATTTTTACATTGCTACTTCTATAAAGATCACATCTTTATTACTCTACATTATATAAAAATTATATTTTTATTATCTATACTATATAAAAATCATATTTTTATTATACATCTCATATGATAAAAATCACGACTTTCCTTATATAAAGATCTCGCCTTTTAAATAAATAAAAATCGCATTTTTATCTATAAAGGTCAAATCTTTGTAGTGTTAGAAATCTAATCTTTAGCTAATTAAAAATTTAATCTTTCTTCTTTAAAAATCACATCTTTTCTTAGCTAAAAATCACATCTTTTCTTAGCTAAAAATCAAATCTTCTATATAAATAAAACTCTAACTTCCTATAAGTAAAAGAATTAGATTTTTTATCAATAACATATAAATCAATTTAAGATCTCTAAAACAATGTTTAATCCATGAATTAACTAAACTAATTAAGAATTGAATAAAATTTACCTTGCTAAGTGGAGGAGGGGGCTTTCATAGGGGCGGCGCCGGACTTGGAGAGGTGGTGGCTGCAGCGGAGGGCGCTTTTGAGGTGGTGGCGGTCTTCAGGGTGGTGGCGTCGTCGATTTGGGGGTTTCACCGATGGGGGTGTTCGATTTGGGGAGGGAGAAGGGGGAGGTGGGTTGCAGGAGGTAGAGGAGGCGGAGGGTAGGGCGAGCGGCGGTTGGAGTCGAGTGTGGGGGTGGTGATTTCCGTAGAGCGGGGGGGGGGGGGGCACGACGCAGCAGTTTTTTTTTCTTTTTTTTTTATGTTTCGATTTGGTAAACTAACCGGGGGGGTATAAGGGAGAATTATATATTTTAATTTATTTAATTTTATTTTAAAATCCTCATAAAGTAACTTTTTACATCGAACCCACCAATTGTCGCCCCTAGCGTATTTCCCCCATTCCGAACACAATGGGATATGTATCGCAAGCTGATTCGGTCGTTTCGATTAGTTTTCGCCAAAATCAAATTATAAATCTATATATTGAATTTGAACGCGTATTTCAATTTACCAGGGCCACATACTAACTCTAAAAATTCCCGAATTTTTTTTTCTAGCTTCGTATTGACGATACGGTCCTAACAAAACTAATTTCGTCAAATTCTGAGATCGTTGGAAAAATGTCCATTTTCCAGTCTATTAAAATCAACTGAAACTGGTCAAACGCATTTTCCTTTGCCACGCTCACATATTGATTCAGAAAATTACGAATTTTGAAACCTAGCAATAACTTGACATCATGGATCCGACAAAAGTGGTTTCGTCGAAAACCAAGGTCATTTGCAAAATTTCCATTTTTTTAAGGGCCAGAATTCCACAGCGACTATTCTGAATTTTCAACTGGACGTAACTTTTGATTCTTGCTATGAAATTTTGGTTTTTCAGATTCGTTGGAAATATATTGTCAAATAGATTCAAATATTTTTGGTTTTGCTAAAATCTGCTTTATTTTGAATCCTGTACATTCATTTGAATTTTGAAATCGAATTTTCAAACTACCGCGCGTTTTCAATTCCTTTTATAATTATAAATAAATATTTCTATTCAAACGACGATTCGAATAAATATATACTTCTAATTCTATTCAAAAATAAATTTCTCGTTGTTATTATTTAAAATAATCCATTTTAAATATTCAAAATTCACTAAAATTGCCAAAATAAAAAATTTAAATTGGCTCAGATTTCCGGGTTATTACAATCTCCCCCACTTAAAACTTTTCGTCCCCGAAAATGAACGAAGCCGAAAGTTGTTTTACTAATCAACTTAACTCCCAGTATTTTCTTTACGGCTTAAGTTCTTCAACTTTTCAGTTTCTAAGAACTTTTCAAATTTTTCAAAAATTTGGCTTGAAAAATTTGGCTAACACCCTAAATTATCGAAAAATTTCGCTATAACCTCCCCTGCACCGGGAGCTTCGGGATATTTCAAATAGCCTCCCATGGCCCTCACCAACCCAAAAAGAAAAAGAAACAGCCAATCGGCTCATAAAATCATAGAAAACCCTAGAAATACAATAAACATGTACCAATATGTCGGGCAAACAATTTTATTCCTCTTCTCTAGCCTCCTTGCTATGACCTGTTCAATATAAGTACATGTATATGCATGCAAATGCGACTAATTTTCAATACAACTCACTATTTGGTAAAATTTGGCTAAAGGTTCAACATGTAATTAATCGAACAATAATCAAACAACACAACCAGCAATCAATTAGTTGATTATCATATCAAATTCATAATTTTGATACATAGTCAAAAAATCAGATTTTTGATGCCAAATCACAACAATAAGCCCTATCTAGCTTTGGTTCTCACACCAGTCAATTGGAAATATATAGAAATCCCACTTTCGAAACTCGAATACAAATACTGATGACGTCGCGGCATCATCAGAGTCATCTCCGGGCGACTAGAGTGTGATTCTATATCTATCCAGTATATTAAAACTTCGAATACACGTGGATCAGACATATATACAAAATCTTTATATACTTGATTGTCCAAATTAATTTAAAATAAATATTCAAATAGTATAATACGATTTAAATTTTCAAACCAAAAATTGTTTTCAATTTAAAATATACTCTTCACACTCATTCTAGGATACTACTGACCCCATCTCTAACGAGTCACTCTCGTTGGATATTACTAATCCAATCTCTGATGAAATCTTTCGTTTGGTTTTAACGTGTCTTGTTCTCCGAGCTTCGTAAACCCAAGCTCTGATACCAGGTGTGACGATCGGGAATTTCGCTCGATCCGAATCAGTCGCTAAAACGACCAAGACCGTTCGAAACCCCTGATTGTTTTGAGAACACGACAAATTCGAACACAAACAGAAGAACATTTCATTGCTTATTACAACAATTCCATCAGAATACAAGAATATACTGAGTATGAATGAATATTACACAGAAAATATCAGAGATTACAATAAATTACATTGCAGCGGAAAGACAATACAAAACACAACTGAAAGTAATACACGGATACAGAGCTTTCCGAGTATCGTTCCAGCTGTAAACCAGGATCCTGTGAATATAAATCTGTAAAATCAAAACTACTAGTTGCCCATGTCAAAATAAGGGCACCCAGAGTTTAGGTTAAAACAATAAACTCCAGGTCAGTCATGTGACTGGTGTGAGAACTAAAACAGTTATTAATCTTTATTTTAAAGTTAGGTAAATCAAGGGACCACGCCGTAAAACACGAAACGGGTTTCCTCCCAAGAATACCAGTGCATAAAACAACAGCGCAATGCTAAATAAAAAACAATGAAGCTATTATAAGACCCAGGTCCCATCACATAATGCAACGCAAGCCGGAGAATAGGGTTTTTACCTTATAATAGCCAAGAATGCTTGGTACGTGAAATTTCATGTTTTATTATTACTATAAGTGTATAGTGTCAAAACAATTTCAATCATAGGTATCAATCATAGACGGCATAAGTGCCCCTTACCACTATGTCACCATATATAGGTATACAATCAAAACCGCAATTGTCACGTATTGGAAACTGGATTTCCATCTGTGAACCGAGGCAAGGGATCGTCCTCAACCGATTCGAGAGCCTCTAGCCCGCCCCTCAGGAACAGCCGCAACTACCCCTTGGAACATCAGGGACGGTCCACCGATGTGGATTATTATGCCTGAACAATGCGTTTCCCCGCCCTTTGGGGCGTAAATGAGCCAAAAGACTCCATCGGCTCCACACAGTCACCGATATATCCGAGGCGCCTCCCAACAGCAACAACCACACAGGTGAAAATAATATAAATGTTAGGGTTGGTAGGTCACTGACACCACCCTAGCTAGAAGGAAACACATGCCCTCCCTGATGTCCTCTCCCGTTTCTGGTTCACAACCGAGGTGTGAGGCTCGCGAATCAACATTACACAAAGCTATGCCACACAGGCGGTGCTTTGATCATCAACCACAAGACTTTGCTTTTCAACAGAAGCCTTGATCAATTGCCACTCAGGCATGCCACACAGGCAATTCACTCCATGCGATTGATATCCATTAATATATAACCCCGTGAGATCGTACGTCTCAAAGAAGGGCGTTAAGCAAGAGAATAAATTCTCCGCCGCCAAACAGATATACATTTAATAGAAATCAATCACACAGAATAAAATCCAATGTCAGACACACAGTCCATTTACAAGTTCGTTCTGGGTCTGAACGAAACCGGAGGCACCTTGTACCTCGCATATCCATCGATCCCTAAGTACGTCTGGACGATCACCAACTGATTCCCTCCTCTTGGGTGTACAGCCCAATCAAGATCATCAGTAATCACCCAAACGATGTGAAGACCTCCGGTATTCGACCACCGTCTTCATCCTCGACACCACGTCGAATTAGTTATTCAGAATGGGATAAACCCGGTCTTTCTGAATAACTCAACTATATAATAAACAAGTGTTACACAAACACAACATACGCCTCATTCCAATTCAGAATATAATTTTATTCAAATATTCTTACACTTTGGGAAAGGTTACCATTAATTTTATCAAAGATAAATTCATTAAATTTATTCTTTAATCTCCTTTTGAATATCAATTCAAATTAGTCATGATTAGCGAACCACACCGAAGTATTCATTTATTTTATTTCCCAATCCCAACCTATTCATCCCATGAAGTATAACTGGTCATACTTCATATCTTATACCACGGTGTTATCGGTAAATTCAATTATCATTTCATGTTCAAATCTAGTTAAAGATTTAACTATCGCCTGGAGCAAAACTGGTGATACTCCATTCCCGATCATTTCAATCTAATTAAAGATTCATTAAAACTCCACTTAGTTTTAATCTTCCTAAAAATCAATATTAATGATTGCTTAACTTGGGAAATCATATCCTGTCTTTAACTGAGTTAAAGAACCAATGTTATTTAAAACACCGTTCACTATAAACCCAAAATCACATTCCATTCCAATTCAATTATTGAAACTTCGGGTTACTTTTAAAACCCTTTCAAATCCAATTTATTTATTTCAAAAATAAATAAATTATTATTCTAGTTCAAAACTAGTTCATTTCGATAAAAATCTATTTTTACCTTTTCAAATTTGGAATTTTTCATCTCAATTCTTCACAAATCATTTATTATGATTTTACACAAATTATTACTATTTTTAATAATTTTATCAAGGCCCGTACAGTTGATTTCCATCAACGGCCATCGAACTGCACTTACAACGACCTTTTCCAAATTTGATTTGGACATAATTCCAAATCCAACCGTTAGATTTCAAATCTCTAATATTCGTTAGAAAGCTCTTTTCGATATGAACCCAAGGTTCCGGTTTTAGGAGAATCTGACGGTCGGATATCTCGTAATAACCATTCGAAGTCAATGGTCGAAATTCGCGAACTTCCGCGGCGTGGCGCTTTCTATTCAGGCCATTCTATATATATAATATATATTATATATATTTCATCGATTTCCTTTTAAAACGTATTTTATAAATAGTTTTAAATTCATTTTCAAACGATTTCAACTTCATATTCAATTTCAAATCAAAATTGAATATTCCACATCATCGATATACAAATGATAATATTTTCAAAACGTTTTATTTTGAAATCACTTCGTTTTCTATAATCATTATAAAAACGAATATAATCGATATAAATATCGTTCACGTCAAAATGGCGCATATCTAAACAACACGGCTTTATATATTTCAATAACTTCGTTATTCTATTCAACAAAGGAATATTTTCTTCAACACACGAATATATATTTTTATTCAACACATGAATATATATTTTATTCAACACATGAATTTATTTTATTCAACACATGAATTTTCTTTCTATTCAACACATGAATTTTCTTTCTATTCAACACATGAATTTTCTTTTATAATATTCCTTATTTTCCAAATTGGAATGAGGCTCAATCAATTACCATATAATGTTATTATATGAATTTTCTACAACACATGTATATAATAGCAACGATAAATCATCAACCATCATCCAGAGTGCACCACACAACTGCATGAGCATTTAATATAAATAATTAACGCTTACACAGTCTGTCAACCCATCGATTGACATATAAATAAACAATCGGGATTAGTGTACGTCAAATATCATCCCACTACCTGTGTGGGGTTTCAAATCAACAAACACCGATTTTTATTGGTGTAGTTGGGCGATGTGTAAAATTTATCGTCCTAATCAATATCAGTCAAATCGGTGTACATAAACAAATCGTTCGATTTGTAAATGAATATTTATTTTATTTCAACACATGAATATATATTTGATTTCAACACATGAATATATATTTTATTTCAACACATGAATATATATTTTTATTTCAACACATGAATATATATATTATTTCAACGCATGAATATATATTTTTATTTCAACACATGAATATATATTTTATTTCAACACATGAATATATATATTTCCCATATCACAATCAACAGTCAAATTTCACAACATAGCAATCAAACAAACAAGTCATCCATGGTCTGTGGACGAAGGGTGTCGGGTGCTGCTAAGCACCGTCTGCATCCTAGTATATATTTCAACTAGAAATTAAAATAAAAGTGAGGAGTTCTCACCGACTAGCTAAACCAAACGCCACGACTCTTCATATGTAGAAAATCTTCGCCGTGCTCGCCCTTTGTCACTTTCGTCGCCCGAGTTCGCTACATATATAAAAATCACATTTTTATATTGTTGTTATGTATATAAAAATCAAATTTTTATAATCACTCTATATGGATAAAAAATCACATTTCTATACCGCTACTATATAGATAAAAATTCTATTTTTATAACGGTGTTCATATCATATATTTTTATCGCTTCTTTCTATATAAAAATTATATTTTTATATTTCTACTTCCTTTATAAAGATCGAATTTTTATATCATCGCTATAAAAATCACATTTTTATTTCAACATATATATAATAAAAATCAGACTTTTATTTCGCTACATATATAAAGATCAAATTTTTACTGTCTATATAATATAAAATTCGTATTTTTATTCTTTCTATACTATAAAAATCATATTTTTACATTGCTACTTCTATAAAGATCACATCTTTATTACTCTACATTATATAAAAATTATATTTTTATTATTTATACTATATAAAAATCATATTTTTATTATACATCTCATATGATAAAAATCACGACTTTCCTTATATAAAAATCTCGCCTTTTAAATAATTAAAAATCGCATTTTTATCTATAAAGGTCAAATCTTTGTAGTGTTAGAAATCTAATATTTAGCTAATTAAAAATCTATTCTTTCTTCTTTAAAAATCACGTCTTTTCTTAGCTAAAAATCAAAACTTCTATATAAATAAAAACTCTAACTTCCTATAAGTAAAAGAATTAGATTTTATATCAATAACATATAAATCAATTTCAGATCTCTAAAACAATGTTTAATCCATGAATTAACTAAACTAATTAAGAATTGAATAAAATTTACCTTGCTAAGTGGAGGAGGGGGTTTTTATAGGGGCGGTGCCGGACTTGGAGAGGTGGTGGCTGCAGCGGAGGGCGCTTTTGAGGTGGCGGTGGTCTTCAGGGTGGTGGCGTCGTCGATTTGGGGGTTTCACCGATGGGGGCGTTCGATTTGGGGAGGGAGACGGGGGAGGTGGGTCGCAGGAGGTAGAGGAGGCGGAGGGTGGGGCGAGCGGCGGCTGGAGGCGAGCGTGGGGGTGGTGATTTCCGTCGAGGGGGGGGGGGCACGACGCAGCAGTTTTTTTTCTTTTTTTATGTTTCGATTTGGTAAAGTAACGGGGGGGAGGGTATAAGGGAGAATTATATATTTTAATTTATTTAATTTTATTTTAAAATCCTCATAAAGTAACTTTTTACAACGAACTCAAAATCGAACCCACCGACTGTCGCCCCTAGCGTATTACCCTCATTCCGAAAACAATGGGATATGTATCGCAAGCTGATTCGATCGTTTTGATCATTTTTCTCCAAAATCAAAATATAAATCTGTATATTGAATTTGAATGCGTATTTCAATTTACCGGGGCCACATACTAACTCTAAAAATTTCCGAAAAATTATTTCTGGCTTCGTATTGACGATACGGTCCTAACAAAACTAATTTCGTCAAATTCTGAGATCGTTGGAAAAATGGCCATTTTCCAGTCGATTAAAATCAACTTAAACTGGTCAAACGCGTTTTCCTTTGCCACGCTCACATATTGATTCAGAAAATTACGAATTTTGAAACCTAGCAATAACTTGACATTATGGATCCAACAAAAGTGGTTTCGTCGAAAACCGAGGTCGTTTGCAAAATTTCCATTTTTATAAGGGCCAAAATTCCATAGCGACTATTCAGAATTTTCAACTGGACGTAACTTTTGATTCCCGCTATGAAATTTTGATTTTTCGGATTCGTTGGAAATATATTGTCAAATAGATTCAAATATTTTTGGTTTCACTAAAATCCGCTTTATTTTGAATCATGTACAATCATTTGAATTTTGAAATCGAATTTTCAAACTACCGCGCCGTTTTCAATTCCTTTTATAATTATAAATAAATAATTATATTCCAACGACGATTCGAATAAATATATACTTCTAATTCTATTCAAAAATAAATTTCTCGTCGTTATTTTGTTAAATAATCCATTTTAAATATTCAAAATTCACTAAAATTGCCAAAATAAAAATTTTAAATTGGCTCAGATTTCCGGGTTATTACACACATTGTCATGCTGCTTGCCCGATTTTTGTCATTTCTCGGTCGATGAGGCTTGAGGCTGCGCTTTATCTTTATAATCAGCACATCACATTCACTTCGAATGCCACATCGTCAAATCCATTATAATCACTAATTGACGTCCACAACAATACTTTATGCGTTAGCTAAAAGAAGTTTCCTTCTCCGCTTCCACTCTTGGTACGGTTGAAGAAATCAGTGTACGTGACCTTTCTGGAAGTACTCTGTCATACATTCATCCATACACGTCATCCAGGAAAAGGATGAACCGAAGGCACCCTCCTACTGTATCCCAGGAATCACCCTGAGAATCAGTAGCGAGAAGTCCTCGCAATCCGTAGATTTCAACCACGACAGAATCACAGTTTATCTCTGCTTGCAAACCAGAGATTTTAAGTAATCCTTCCGCTTATGAAGATCAACCGTCTTCAATATCTCCATCTCGAATCAGCATTTTCAACGTATTCGTATTTGCTGGATGGAATGGTTTTCGAATATATATTCGATCCCGGTCTTTCTGTACCAACAATCGTATGGGCAAATTTTGATAGTCGGTTATTTAACTATCAAATAAAACAACCATTCATCCATAGAGAAAATGGATTCACTGATTCAATACTTTGTATCATTTAACCTCTTCAATGAACCATCTATTTATTATATTCACCACATTTTCCAATATTTTAGCATCGCTTTTATTTTACTTTTCCATAAAATAAGAATATTCTCCAAATTCATGTTATTCAACTGATAAACTTTTCGCAAATCGTTTATAATATCATTCCATGGAAATCATGACTTATGTTTCCTCAACTCCTCTCGGTTATAATCTAATACTATCCTTTTGAAAACCTATTTGAATCTCAACTTCATTTAATTAATTATTAAGTAGATTCTTATTAAACTCTTTATATTTATGTTAATAGTTCTATACAATATTATATACAAGCTTCGATTCTATTATAATAGAATCCTTATGAAATTTCCATAATATCTCCTTATTATAACATTACAAACTATTTCAGCAATTCAAATTCATTTGTTTAAAACCACATAAACAAAACTTTTATTATTCCCATTTTAATACCTTATACAATTATTATATTGATACTTTTTAAATTCTCATATTGATCGAAACAATTCAACTTATCACCTCTAACAACGTTACCAATTTCATTTCAAAGCCATTTTACTTCCATTTATCACATTCTCTTTACCTTATACTTGACCACTTATTCGTTGTTTAAAACATATGATAATCCTATATAAAATCTTATATCTTAGTTCATTACATTTGTAAACAATGTTATAAAACACATTTACAAACCCTTAACTTTATTTTCTAACTCGATTTCATTTCTAAACTTTAAATTTCTACTTACGAAATCCTTTGTAAATTAATTACAACAACTTATCATTCATTTCCATTTGACATCTTTAACTGCATAAAAGAATCCCATTTTCGATTCATTATCGGCAACTAATATTCGTCGTCGTTATTCAAATCTTTAACTTAATTTATACTCCTGCCCCCAGTTAACATTTCGAACTTCAGAATACCACCTTCCGAATCTCGAAATGATACTTACTTCGATTAATCATTTCAAACTTCAGAAATAAACCCGCTTCCATTTATTTAACTAATTCCCATTTAAAAATCCATATTGATGTTTTCAACTTCGATTTCATTTAAAATATGAAATCGCATTGCCAAAAAAAATACTCGTTTCCAAATACATTGATTCGTTAATCTCATTCAAGAAATGTAATTTAATCGCATTTTGTATAATTTAACAACCTTTGTTAAAAATAATTATTTATTTCAAAAATATCACTGTTTTCACTCTTTTATAAATTCTCGTATATTCATGATTCGATTATTCTATTTCGATATTTTGAAATCCATTTAAATTTCCTTTATGACCGGTAAGGCTTTTATAAAACCATTTCAACAATTTTTTCATCAGTACGATAAGTTTATCTCATTTAACTATTTATTTTATAATATCATAACTCTTTATTAGTTATAATTCAAATAATTATAAAAACCATGAATAAAGCTATGATGTTTATTTTACATTAAAAATCATATTTTAAAACTATTTGTAAATATATCTTTAACTTTGAAAACCATTTGAAATTTACTAATATCGATTTCGAAAATTCATTTCTTTTAACCGACAGTACTAAAGAGGCAAATGGCTACTATAGTACCAAACCGTGAATATAAACCAATTTCACATTCCATAACAAACAATATAATCATATTGATAAACGTTATCAATATCAGTGAGGAATCCAGTTGGATTCCTCCAACCTGTTATTCCCTGCAAAACTATGGGTTATCATAAATTCAATTCAATCAATATACCATGGCCAATCAATATTTGTTTTCCATTCAAATAGATGATCACATAAACAGTTTAATGATAACAATCAAAAATAACGGTAACAGTTAATACTGGGCTAATAACAGAAATGCAAGCATTCAATTATTTATTTATAACGTTCATAGTGTTATAAACGTAACCACTGAGGTAAGTTACCTCAATTGGATTCAATCGTTATAAATAACGATTTGTTTCAATTAAATTAAACAAATGTTTAATTTAACCGTTTCAGTCAATATGTGAGTATAAAATCAACAACAAACAACCATTAACAAGCATAGCACACAATTATAAAACCTGATTTATATAAAATATAAATGGGGAGAAATGAGTGAGTTTAACTCACCTTGGTTTCCATTCATTATCAAAATGGTTTGTTTTCGGTTGCCTTCACTCTATTCAAAACAGTCCCACAAATGCTCTATGTTTGTTGATATGATTCTACCGTCCCAGATTTCGTTCCGACTCTGTGTAAGAACAAATTACACATACTATAATATATGATTTAATTTAAACATACTTTTTATATACTTTTATAATATATATATATATATATATATATATAAACTAATATATTGACGTTTTAACATGTCTCAAATAATTGCTCAATTTATATCCTTTTGGCCCTATTAATTTAAACGTTTAGGCACCCTTATACTTCCTTTCACCGCTACTGTACATCACTCCTCTTTCCGTGTCGTTCAACACGTGTATCTAAACTTATATGTACTAATTTAAAATAGTAGTTGGGCACGTTTATTCAATGATTTGCATGCAAATATAAGGTATGACCTTACCATATAAATTCGCATGGACCAACTAACAACATGTCAACCCTTTGCTCCTTTCTGTTCTCTTACCTTTCGTGCATGACCCTTTTTTTTATACTTGAATGCCCAATCGGACCCAAGCCCAATACCCCCTTCAAGTCCACGTCCGCTCCTTCTTCTCCCGTATGTGCATTTCTTACATCCCATCCAATCTCTTGTTTTAACGCAACTTCTTTCTTCTTTTTATCTACTGACGCTTGGTTTCTTTAAACTCCCACTTCCACTCGGGCTAACCCCGCTCGCTCAAACTTCGACTTGCCTTGCTCTTACCCACCGCCAACGTCAGGGACCACCGCACCATCTTCTTCTTCAACTTTCGAACACACAACTGAGTTCTCACGCAACCAGTAACCACCCCATCCTTACGCAAAAGCCTAACGTCATTCCACCGTTGGCTCATTGCTGCGCCGAACAATACGTCACCTTGTCGGAACCCTCCTTCACCCCATCCCCTGACCGGCTTCCCTATGTTGTACCGCAAAACAGTGCCTTTATACAAAGCAAACCCACCATGAACCCGCAAGCGAACTATTCCACTGTCACCATGAACCGCACCATACCTGAGCTCCTACTGACCATCACAGAACTTTCCCCAACCACCGCTTGCTCTGCTTTCCCTCCTCAACCACTCAACACCCGCTTTATTTAGGCTAACGCTATGTAATATAAGGCAAAGGATCAGCATGCCAAGGGATTGGTAATATTCGCTCTCGGCCTTCTTCACCGTGCTGAATCCCATCTTGCGGCCACTGCCATTTGCCGTGACCACCCAGTCTCCAAGCATATTTCCTCCATTTCATGCGTAGAGTATATAAGGTCGTATTTTTGTTATGGAGTTTGTGGTTATGTTAAGAGAGAGAGGAGTTTTATCATTATTATTTTTTTATTTTTTTATAGCGAAGAGGGGTTGCGGTTTTTTCATGGAAGAAGAAAAATGAAAGAATGAAATAGCGATTGGTTATTTATAGAAGAAACAACGTGGAGGTCAAGTTTTAGGGTGCATAGGTTTTTCAGAGATTCTAGAGTAGTTGTTGTTTTGTTGCGTGGGATGGATTTCAAGGTATTACTTGGCTATCACGGTTACAATTGATTGGCTCGCAAGAAAAATTGGAATGCAAGGGATTATGGTGGTTTGGGACGCAAGCTTTCCAGTGTTTGGGACGCAAGGAAACGGTCTGGATGCAAGAAACTGAAAGTAACATAAGCAAGTAAAAGGAAAAGCAAAAAGAAAATGGGATGGTTTTTAATAATATTTTAATGTGTGAAACTTCGTCGTAAGAAATCACGTTACAAACCACCATATAAAATTTCTATTTTCTGATAAAAAGGCTAATCTTAGTGTAAAAATATTCCGGACCCAATGGGACAAGTTTCGTCGAAATCCGACATCGTTTGAAAAAAAATCCTTTATAAAACCAGAAATAAACACGGGTTTTAGTTTTCCACGATCACTAAATAAGTCCGATCAACTTGAAACTTTGAAATCCTACAATAATTAATCAATACGAACCCAACGGCACTAGTTTTGTCGTATTCTGGGACTGTTTCCCCGGTAGGCTATCTTTACGCGCACCACGATGCCATTTTGGACACCAAATTACATGGTCTCCAAAAATAACAAACTATATACTTATCCTAACTCTAATCGACGATACGAACTCAACTGAACTGGTTTCGCGACCAAATTCAATCGTCTACTCAAGTTATCCCCAAATATCCCTCTATTAAATTTAATTTCGTGCTATAGAAAATGAACGGGCGTTTACGGCTACCGTGGCCACATACGACATCGGTTTGCCACGCAATTCAACATCATACAATAATTTAACGTTACGGTCCCAATGAAACTGGTTTCGTCGAAAACAGAGTCCGGTTGCAAAACGGCTATTTTAAAGGCCTATAATTTAATAACGATTTCCATAGCGACTATTTTAAAATTTGATTTGGCCATAACTAACAATCTATAACACGAAATCTGAATTTTTCTCTTTTACATGAAAATTAAAATCAAGACGTTTCCAACGTTTCTTATTTCACAGAAATCCGACTTATATCGGATCCTGTATATTCAATTGAAGTTGAAAATTCAATATTGCGAAGTACCGTGCCATTTCGAGCTCGATTTAATTATATAAAAATTTATAACGTTTAAACTTCGTTTTTAAATAACGAATTAAATATTAAATCCATTAATATTCTACATAAAATATTTAAAATAATAAAATAATTTAAATATTCGATTACCAAAAATACGGGCATTACATTCTTCCTCCCTTAAAATAATTTCGTCCTCGAAATTGCTTAGATAGGAAAAATGTGACAAAACATTAATTTTCAAAATCTAATTTTATAGTGAATCGAAAATCAATTCAATATCGTAAATAAATATTTTTTAAAAGTATTGAAAATATTCTAACACTTTAAATTCCCGAATTTTTTTGGTAGAGTCTCCCCTTTACGGAGTGACATCGCAATATCGCAGGAACAAATAATATATACATCGACCCATATGGTCAGAAAACAAAAAACCAAAACCCAAAATTTATATTTATTTTGTGCAGGCGTACCTTTTCGTGCACTATTAAGCATATTTACTCAACATATATGCGATCTACCCAACCAAAATTTGATTTTCGAAGTCATCTGTCAACTGTACTCAACTGGGTTTAACATATGATTAACACATATATGAAATATTTAAATAGCACTTCATTTATTATCCAGAATGACTAAGCAAACTCCCATATTCATATGTGAACACAAGTTTAAACTATCTGGTTTTAATTCGTATGTGGCTTCACTTGAATTTAATTATACTAGAATTTATTTATTTAAGTTTATAATTCATTCAACTCTATTAACTATCGATTAATTTTGTTCAATTAATCCAACATACAATCAATAATCAATCAATAACCAATACCCAATTAGCTTAATTTAAATCAATTGAATTTGCATTCAATATTAACATTTTACTTTGGTTTCACATATTCGAACATCAATCGATTAATCTCCGATTGATTTTTATTTAATTATTATCTATTTAATTTCAAAATTTCAATTTTATTTTAATATATTCCAATATCATCTTAATTTAATTTTACTTGACCCAGTTAGGTTCTAATTCAAATTTTAATCCAATTTGAATTTATTCAAACTAACCAAACACATAAAACACACCAATATCTCAATAATTTAAGAAAATTATCTCTTTTCTATACAAAAATAGACTTTGGGTAAAATTATTTCATTCACCCTCCTTTCAAAACAATATTGTATCTATTTTCTGTTCAATGCTTCTCAATACTTGAACCGATCAATCAACACAATACAAAACATTTGTATATATAAATCTACAAATACGCCCTCTCATATATATACACTCAACTCAATCTAGGGTATTACTAACCCCAACTCTATCGAGTCATACCACAGAGCCAAGGTTATTACTAAACTAATAGCTCTGATACCACTATAACGACCCAAGGATTTTCGGCTCGAAAATTGAGAAAAATACCTTTACCATAACTCATGCCGACCTTCCAAACACCGAAAACACTGGAACGTTTATAGAAAGAAATTAGAGGGTGAGATAAGAAAGAAAGAAAGTTAGAATATAAGAAGAAGAAGAACCAACACAATACAGAATCTCACATCGCAGCGGAACAAAATATAATTCAGAAATAAATCTTTATTGAGAGCTTTTTAAAAGAAATACTTATAATATCAGAGTACATCAACATATCTGGACAGTTATAATAATCTGTCCTCATATACAATCACACAATGAAATAAATACTAGATATCATACGTCTGAACATCTCCAGATCGTCTCTGGACTTCACAGCATTCGATAACCTGAACCTGTACACCCCTGGTCTAACCCGAGCATTTACAAAACACCGGGTCAGTCTGGTGAACCAGAGTGAGAAAAACTCGCACGGTATTTAAGGATATCACACAACTTTATTTTAAAGTTAAAATCCTTTCGAAAGAAACGGATAATCGTAAGACCAAATCCACACATAAATATGGACGGTTTTTACCTTATGATAACCCAAAACATTTTGAAATCAATATCTTTTCTGATATTATAATAGTGTCTAAATACAAGTAGATATCAATCTAGTGGAACGCTTGCATCTCACGTTCCACATATATAGTATACAATCAAAACCGCGGGCGCTTATTGGAGATTGGATTCCGACTATGACAAGGTATGGGACCACCTGCCGATAGTGTATCTCTAGAGGCGAATACACTGGGTTCAACAAGAACGTCTTGCAACCCGACCCACACATGACCGACCACTCATTTCGCTTGAGTGTATCGAATGTATATCACCAACGGTTGAGCTCAAACCACCGTTTCCCGAAAAGGGACAACATCGAAATAGATTATAGAATGAAATGGATTTTCTCTAGATAGGTGATTATACATCCTAATGGGAGCGACCCACATTGTCATGCTAGCCGCCCGATTTTTGTCATTTCCCAGTTGATGAGGGTTGAGGCTGCGCTTTATCTTTATAATCAGCACATCACATTCGCTTCGAATGCCACATCGTCAAATCCGTTAGAATCACTAATTGACGTCCACAACAATACTTTACGCGTTAGCTAAAAGAAGTTTCCTTCTCCGCTTTCACTCTTGGTATGGTTGAAGAAATCAATGTACGTGACCTTTCTGGAAGTATTTTGTCAGACATTCATCCATACACGTCATCCAGGAAAAGGATGAACCGAAGGCACCCTCCTACTGCATCTCAGGAATCACCCTGAGAATCAGTAGCTAGAAGTCCTCGCAATCTGTAGATTTCAACCACGACAAAATCATAGTTTATCTCTGCTTGCAAGTCAGAGATTTTAAGTAATCCTTCCGCTTATGAAGATCAACGGTCTTCAATAGATCCATCTCGAATCAGCATTTTCAACGTATTCATATTTGCTGGATGGAATGGTTTTCGAATATATATTCGATCCCGGTCTTTCCGTACCAACAATCGTATGGGCAAATTTTGATAGTTGGTTATTTAACTATCAAATAAAATAAACATTCATCCATAGAGAAAATGGATTAACTGATCCAGTACTCGGTATCATTTTACCTTTTCAATGAACCATCTATTTATTAAACTCTTTATATTTTCGTTAATAGTTCTATACAATATTATATACAAGCTTCGATTCTATTATAATAGAATCCTTATGAAATTTCCAGAATATCTCCTTATTATAACATTACAAATTATTTCAGCAATTCAAATTCATTTGTTTAAAACCATATAAACAATACTTTTATAAATCCCATATTAATACCTTATACAGTTATTATATTGATACTTTTCAAATTCTCATATTGATCGAAACAATTCAACTTATCACCTGTAATAACGTTATCAATTTCATTTCAAAGCCATCTTACTTCCATTTATCACATTCTCTTTACCTCATATTTGACCACTTATTAGTTGTTTAAAACATATGATAATCCTTTATAAAATCTTATATCTTAGTTCAATACATTTGTAACCAATGTTATAAAACACATTTACAAACCCTTAACTTTATTTTCTAACTCGATTTCATTTCTAAACTTTAAATTTCTATTTACAAAATCCTTTGTAAATTAATTACAACAACTTATCATTCATTTCCATTTGACATCTTTAACTGCATAAAAGAATCCCATTTTCAATTCATTATCGGCAACTAATATTCGTCGTCATTATTTAAATCTTTAACTTCATTTATACTCCTGCCCCCAGTTAACATTTCGAACTTCAGAATACCACCTTCCGAACCTCGAAATGATACTTACTTCGATTAATCATTTCAAACTTTGGAAATAAACCCGCTTCCATTTATTTAACTAATTCCCATTTAAAAATCCATATTGATGTTTTCAACTTCGATTTCATTTAAAATATGAAATCGCAATGCCAAAGCAATACTCGTTTCCAAATCCATTGATTCGTTAATCTCATTCACGAAATGTTATTTAATCGCATTTTGTATAATTTAACAACGTTTGTTAAAAATAATTATTTATTTCAAAAATATCACTGTTTTCACTCTTTTATAAATTCTCGTATATCCATGATTCGATTATTCCATTTCGATATTTTGAAATCCATTTAAATTTCCTTTACGACCAGTAAGGCTTTTATAAAACCATTTCAACAATTTTCTCATCAGTACGATAAGTTTATCTCGTTTAACTATTTATTTTATAATATCGTAACTCTTTATTAGTTATAATTCAAATAATTATAAAAACCATGAATAAACCTATATGTTTATTTTTTAATAAAAATCGTATTTTAAAACTATTTGTAAATATATCTTTAACTTTGAAAACCATTTGAAATTTACTAATATCGATTTCAAAAATTCATTTCTTTTAACCGACGGTACAAAAGAGGCAAATGGCTACTATAGTACCAAACCGTGAGTATAAACCAATTTCACATTCCATAACAAACAATATAATCATATTGATAAACGTTATCAATATCAGTGAGGAATCCAGTTGGATTCCTCCAACCTGTTATTCCCTGCAAAACAATGGGTTACCATAAATTCAATTCAATCAATATACCATGGCCAATCAGTATTTGTTTTCCATTCAAATAGATGATCACATAAACAATTTAATGATAACAGTCAAAAATAACTGTAACAGTCACGATGGGGCTGATAACAGAAATGCAAGCATTCAATTATTTATTTATAACGTTCATAGTGTTATAAACGTAACCACTGAGGTAAGTTACTTCAATTGGATTCAATCGTTATAAATAACGATTTGTTTCAATTAAATTAAACAAATGTTTAATTTAACTGTTTCAGTCAATATATGAGTATAAAATCAACAAAAACAACCATTAACAAGCATAGCACACAATTATAAAACCCGATTTATATAAAATATAAATGGGGAGAACTGAGTGAGTTTAACTCACCTTGGTTTCCATTCATTATCAAAACGGTTTGTTTTCGGTTGCCTTCACTCTATTCAAAACAGTCCCACAAATGCTCTATGTTTGTTGATATGATTCTACCGTCCCAGATTTCGTTCCGACTCTGTGTAAGAACAAATTACACATACTATAATATATGATTTAATTTAAAAATACTTTTTATATATTTTTATTATATATATATATATAAAAACTAATATACTGACGTTTTAACATGTCTCAAATAATTGCTCAATTTATATCCTTTTGGCACTATTAATTTCTACGTTTAGGCACCCTTATACTTCCTTTCACCGCTACTGTACATCACTCCTCCTCTTTCCATGTCGTTCAACATGTGTATCTAAACTTATATGTACTAATTTAAAATAGTAGTTGGGCACATTTATTCAATGATTTGCATGTAAATATAAGGTATGACCTTACCATATAAATTCGCATGGACCAACTTACAGCATGTCAACCCTTTGCTCCTTTATGTTCTCTTTCCTTTCGTGCATGACCTTTTTTTTATACTTGAATGCCCAATCGGACCCAAGCCCAATACCCCCTTCAAGTCCACGTCCTCTCCTTCTTCTCCTGTACGTGCATTTCTTACTTCCCATCCAATTTCTTTTTTTAACGCAACATCTTTCTTCTTTTTATTTACTGACGCTTGGTTTCTTCGAACTCCCACTTCCACTCGGACTAACCCCGCTCGCTCAAACTTTGACTTGCCATGCTCTTACCCACCGCCAACGTCAGGGACCACCGCACCATCTTCTTCTTCAACTTTCGAACACACAGCTCAGTTCTCACGCAACCAGTAACCACCCCATCCTTACGCAAAAGCCCAATGTCATTCCACCATTGGCTCATTGCTGCGCCGAACCATACGTCACCTTGTCGGAACCCTTCTTCACCCCATCCCCTGACAGCCTTCCCTATGTTGTACCGCAAAACAGTGCTCTTATACAAAGCAAACCCACCATGAACCCGCAAGCGAACTACTCCACTGTCACCATGAACCGCACCATACCTGAGCTCCTACCGACCATCACTAAACTTTCCCCAACCACCGCTTGCTCCGCCTTCCCTCCTTGACCACTCAGCACCTGCTTTAGTTAGGCAAATATTGTGTAATATAAGGCAAAGGATCGGCATGCCAAGGGATTGCTAATATCCGCTCTCGGCCTTCTTCACCGTGCTGAACCCCATCTTGCGGCCACTGCCGTTTGCCGTGACCACCCAGTCTCCAAGCATCTTTCCTCCATTTCATGCGCAGAGTATATGAGGTCGTATTTTTGTTATGGAGTTTGTGGTTATGTTAGGAGAGAGAGGAGTTTTATTATTATTATTTTTTAATTTTTTTTATAGCGAAGAGGGGTTTCGGTTTTTTCATGGAATAAGAAAAATGAAAGAATGAAATAGCGATTGGTTATTTATAGAAGAAACAACGTGGAGGTCAAGTTTTAGGGTGCATAGGTTTTTCAGAGATTCTAGAGTAGCTGTTGTTTTTTGCGTGGGATGGATTTCAAGGTATTACTTGGCTGTCACGGTTACAATTGATTGGCTCGTAAGAAAAATTGGAATGCAAGGGATTATGGTGGTTTGGGATGCAAGCTTTCCAGTGTTTGGGACACAAGGAAACGGTCTGGATGCAAGAAACTGAAAGTAACGTAAGCAAGCAAAAGGAAAAGAAAAAAGAAAATGGGATGGTTTTTAATAATATTTTGATGTATGAAACTTCGTAGTGAGAAATCACGTTACAAATCACCATATAAAATTTCTATTTTCTGATAAAAAGGCTAATCTTAGTGTAAAAAATATTCCGGACCTAATGGGACAAGTTTCGTCGAAATCCGACATCATTTGAAAAAATACCTTTATAAAACCAGAAATAAACGCATTTTAATTTTCCACGATCACTAAATAAATCCGATCAACTTGAAACTTTGAAATTCTACAATAATTAATCAATACGAACCCAACGGCACTAGTTTCATCGTATTCTGAGACTGTTTCCCCGGTAGGCTATCTTTACGCGCACCGCGATGCCATTTTGGACACCAAATTACATGGTCTTCAAAAATAACAAACTATATATCTATTGTGACTCTAATCGACGATACGAACTCAACGAAACTGGTTTCACGACCAAATTCGATCGTCTGCTCAAGTTATCTTAAATATCCCTCTATTAAATTTAATTTCGTGCTATCGAAAATGAATGGGCCTTTACGGCTACCGTGGCCACATACGACATCGGTTTGCCACGCAATTCAACATCATACAATAATTTAATGTTACGGTCCCAATGAAATTGGTTTCGTCGAAAACAGAGTCCGTTTGCAAAATGGCTATTTTAAAGGCCTATAATTTAATAACGATTTCCATAGCGACTATTTTAAAATTTGATTTGGCCATAACTAACAATCTATAACACGAAATCCGAATTTTTCTCTTTTACAAGAAAATTAAAATCAAGACGTTTCCAATGTTTCTTGTTTCACAGAAATCCGACTTATATCGGATCCTGTATATTCAATTGAAGTTGAAAATTCAATATTGTGAACTACCGTGCCATTTCGAGCTCGATTTAATTATATAAAAATTTATAATGTTAAAACTTCGTTTTTAAATAACGAAGTAAAAATTAAATCCATTAATATTCTACATAAAATATTTAAAATAATAAAATAATTTAAATATTTGATTACCAAAAATACGGGACATTACACAACATGAGACTTTACAAATTGAATCTAACAATAGCCTAAACCATAGCTAGAATTTGACAAGAACCAATATTGTAGCAACACTAGAAAGCCAACTTCAGTAACCAAACCAGTAACTCACAACAGAGCATAACCATAAAAAAAATTGTCACGTGAAGAGGAGGAAAATAAGACAAAGCACAGCATCCCCAATCCAGCGGAACTTGTAGCAGGGCTATCACATATGCTGGATTGGGAGGAGTACCACCATGAAAACACACTCCGTGCTTTCCAAAAAACCACACAAAATAGGGATACAGATCCAAGTTACAAAAAAATCAAATGACCCGAACCAACAGAGAGACACAAACCACTTATAACAGTAAACATAGAGATCAAGTAAATTCTAGTGTCGCTTAAATATATGGTTGAGTAATTTTTTTTCAAATTCAAACTATAAATATTATTAGATCAAATACCATTTACAAACAAAGTATAACAAAAGAAAATAATAAAAACAATTAATGCCTAAAACATTTATCTAGAAATTAAAAGTGTCCATCTACAAAAAAATTCAATTCTTATTGTCGTTTAAAAATAGAATCTAACAAAGTTCTTTTACAAATTAAAAATGTTCATCTACAAATTACTAGAATAAGTCGGTTGTACAATTCAGAGAGATAATATTGTATCAGTTTGTTTATATGGGCTGGGCTAACTTTCTGTAGTGTATTTTTATTTCTTTTAGCACATGCTTTACCCAACGTTACACATATATAAGTGTAAACGTTTGTACACTTTATTCATTCAATCCATTACAATTCAGAAACCCAAAATCATTTGTTGCTTAGAAAATAAAATACTTTTACTCAAAATCTTTCTTGGTATCAAAGCTATTAAAAATAGCCTCACGGCATTGCAAGATCCTGAAATTGAGTTCTTTAATCTTCATATCCATCAGATTATAGCATCATCACATGGATATGGCTCATCAGAGGAGATTCCTCATCATTTGAGTAAAGATATACCGTAATTGTTCAGTGCCTCACCTGTGAAAGGCTGCATCTGAACAACTAGATATATCCTGTAATATCAGTTACAAAGATTGCCAGGAAATAAACTAAGAATTCAAGAAAATCATCAAAACAAGTAAGAGCCACGCCAAGAGATATCTTCAGAATAAGGTACCTTTTGATTCAATGAATATTCATCATTAGAGTTCTCTGGCTGCTGCATACCTGTTTGAGAATTCCTCAGATTCTTGATTGATAGCGGCATTCATTTGTCCTGATTTTTTCTTGTTATCTCTGTCATCATCTGCCTGTCATTATGGTTGATCCAACACCCTCTGCGGCATCTGACAATGGTCAAACCATTTCCAATGAATCTGGACCTGTAAATCCAACAGCAAAGACTGTCATTAGTCTTAAGAGTCAATTAATCACCATACATCTTGAAGAAGATAACTATCTTCTCTAGAAATTACAAGTTGAAACAGCCATTCAAGGATATGGCCTTGAAGGATATATTCTTGGCACTATTGATATACCAGCCAAGTATATTACAGATGCAAACAACCGAACAGTTGCAAATGAAAAGTACATACATTATCACAGACAAGATAGACTCATTAGTTCTTGGTTGTTGTCATCTATAAGTGCAAGTTTGTTACCACAAGTTATTGCATGTTCATCTGCCTATGACATTTGGACTACGGTAGAAAAAGAATTCAATAATCAATGTTATGCAAAAGTTCTTCACTATAAGAATCAACTGCAAAGTGTTAAAATGGAAAATCTGTCTATGAGAGAGTATATTGCAAAGGTTAAAAGACTATTTGATTGGCTAAATGCCACTGGAAACAGAGTTTCTAACAGTGATCAAGTTTTATACTTAGTCAATGGACTTAACAATGATTATAAAGTTGTTGTTGCAGTTATAACTTCTCAAAAAGTGGTGCCAGCTACTGATGAAGTACATTCTATACTACTCTCTCATGAAGCAAGAATAAATGCCAAGAAACCACAAGAAACTGATTATGCAGTGAATCTCACTACAGGGTTTAAAGGAAAAAATCATAATTTTAATAACAACAGGAATGATCAATCTTACCCAAGACGTGGTAGTGCAAGAAGAGGACGTGGCGGAGGTAGATGGACTAATGTCAATAGACCAAAGTGTCAAATTTGTGAAAGGATGGGTCACACATCATTGAACTGCTACTTCAGATTCAACACTAATTACACTGCTAATTAGAATCAAAGAAATAATGGTAATCCTAATGTTAACATGGCTCTATCTCAATCTGAAAATGGCAGTCAAGATAATACTAGTAAAAGTGGCAATCAAAATGACACTGCAAAGCTTGAAACTGTGCAAGACGATGGTTGGTATCCAGATTCTGGAGCTACTCATCATATTACAAACAATCTTGATAGCTTAAACCTGGGGTGTAGAGACTATAGAGGTAATCACTCAATTTTATTAGGCAATGGTAAAAGTATTAACATCATTCACATTGGCAATGCTAGTTTGAGTGGTAAGAGACAATTATATCTACACAATCTTTTAAGAGTTCCAAAGATCGAGAAAAATTTAATAAGTGTTTCCCAGTTTTCACATGACAATAGTGTCTTCTTTGAATTTTACCCTAAATATTGCTTAGTTAGGGACATTCTAACTAGAGAACCCATTTTATAGGGTAATATGACAGAAGGCCTTTACAAGTTCAACACTGTTAAAAATCACAGTGTGATAAAAAGGGAAAAACACTGTAATTTGAATGTTCTTGACAGGGATGATAACAATTAAACAGTTTTTGATCTTTGGCATTATAAACTTGGTCATCCAAGTGCTAAAATTGTAATGAAAGTCTTAGATGAAAATAATATCCAGTATACTGATGTTTCTTTACCATACATTTGTGAGTATTGTCAAATTGGAAAAAGTCATAAACTACCATTTATTGACTCTGAAACTGTGTATACTGAACCATTGCAGTTAATTGCCACTGACTTATAGGGTCCTGCTCCTATAAATACAGATTTTGGATTTAAATACTATATTGCTTTTGTAGATGCTTACTCTAGACTCACTTGGATTTATTTTCTGAAGGACAAATCTGAAACTATTAATGTTGTTACTAACTTTATCTCTATGGCTGAAAGGCAATTTAATATTCTAGTCAAAATAGTTCAGTCTGATGGTGGAAGTGAATTTAAATGTTTAGACCAATATTTTACTAAGAAAGGAATTGTTCATAGAATTACTTGTCCTTATACTTCTCAACAAAACGGGCTGGTTGAACGAAAGCATAGACATATTGTTGAGTCTGGTTTAACTTTACTTGCACAAGCAAAACTACCCCTAAAGTTTTGGCCAGAGGCCTTCAGTACACCTGTACACATGATCAATAGACAACCAACAAAGGTACTGAAAGGTATGACACCAATAGAAAAATTAAATAATATAAAATCAGATTATAATAGTCTAAAACCTTTTGGCTGTTTGTGTTTTCCTTATTTAAGGCCCTACAATTCAAACAAATTAGATTTCAGATCTAAACCATGTACATTTTTGGGTTATACCACTAGACAAAAGGGATACAAGTGTCTGGATGAGACTGGTAAGATATACATAAGCAAACATGTTGTATTTGATGAAAATTTATTTCCTTTTAGCCGTAGGCAAATTTCAACTACTAGTAAGGTAAGAAATCCAAGTGACTCCATACCTAAAATCCCAATTTACTCTGAAAAATGGGACAATAATGATGAAAGTGAGGCTGCTGAGTCCAATAAATCATCACAAACTCACTCTGAAGAAGGAGATGAATCACAGCAACCCAGCCTCGCCATACACAATCCTGAAAATTCAGAAAATCAAGGGTTAGAAGAAAACATAGGTTCACAAACTACCAGATCAGAATACTCATCAGATTCAGATAATGACAACAACTCACCATCATCTAAACAGCTAATTCAGACTGGCAATCCTATGGTTACTAGAGCAAAAAGTGGTATTTTCAAACCAAAAGCATATATAGCTTCATCTAGTGATTGTGAACCTGATTTCTTTGAACAGGCTATCAAAAACAAAAACAAGAAGAAAGCCATGGATGAGGAGTATAATGCTCTCATTAGAAATAAAACCTGGGAGCTTGTATGCCCACCTGCCAATAAAAATATTGTTGGGTACAGATGGACATACAAACTTAAAAAGAACCCAGATGGATCAATAAATAAATACAAGGCTAGGTTAGTTGCAAAAGGTTTTACTCAGGAGTATGGATTTGATTTTAGTCAAACCTTCTCGCCTGTAGTAAAACCTACTACTATTAGGCTCATTCTTACTGTGGCTTCATGTAAAAGATGGCATGTTAAACATTTAGATGTTAACAATGCCTTCTTAAATGGTATTCTTGAAGAGGAAATATATATGCAGCAACCACAAGGCTACATTTTCAATCCAAATTTAGTATGTAAACTTAATTTATGGTCTAAAACAAGCCCCTCGAGTTTGGTTTGATAGACTGAAAAATACCCTAATTAAATTAGGATATCAGTCTACCAAATCAGACAGTTCATTATTTACCAAAATAAATATCTCTACAACAATTTACATACTAATATATGTTGATGACCTAATCATAACTGGGAATAATATTGATGAGATTGACAAGCTAACTCAGTACTTAAATAAACAGTTTTCTATTAAAAATTTAGGTGAGCTAAACTATTTTCTGGGCATAGAAGTATCCAGAACAGAATTTGAATTAATTCTGTGTCAAAGAAAATATATAACTAAGTTACTTGTCAAAACAAATATGATAAATGCCAAACCCCAACCTACTCCAATGGTAAGCAGTCAGAATTATTCAAAGTATGGGGGGGAGGCTATTTCAAATGTCACTGAATACAGGAGTATTATTGGTGCACTTCAGTATGCAACAATAACACGTCCTGATATATCATATAGTGTGAATAAACTTTCTCAATTTATGCAGAATCCTATGGACATACATTGGAAAGCAGTCAAAAGAGTTCTACGCTATTTAAAAGGGACAGTTGACTATGGATTAAAGCTAAAGGCCAGTCAACATTTGCACATAACTGGATATGCAGATGCTGACTGGGCTTCAGATCCTGATGATCGAAGATCAACCAGTGGTTACTGTATATATTTTGGTCAAAGCCTGATATCCTGGTGTTCAAAGAAACAACCCACAATCTCTAGATCCAGCACTGAAGCCGAATATAGGAGCATAGCAAATGCAACAGCAGAGATCAAGTGGCTACTATCCCAACTGTCTGAACTTAAACTACAGCCTAAAGTTAAACCTACACTATGGTGTGATAATAGAAGTGTTGTATACATGACGGAGAATCCTATACAACACGCTAGGACAAAGCATATTGAGATATATATTCATTTTGTCAGAGAATCAGTTCAAAGAGGAGAGATACAAGTAAATCATATACCTGGTTTTTATCAAAGAGCTGGCATGTTAACTAAAGCAATATCGTTGAAGAATTATACCAGATTCACAGAAGATTTCAACGTCACAAGTCAAGCCAGCCCTCTGAAGACCAATACTAAAGATAGTGCTACTCTTATCATCACTTCAGTCAAAAGAAATCAACAGGAAGCTCAAAACTCTGAAATTGAAGACTGTGGCTTCTCAAATCTGCCAATTGAAACAAGCATGCCGTCAGATAGCATCAGAGAGCATAGATCGAAGCTAGAGAAGGTTAATTGAAGAAGATAATATTGAAGCACCGGCTCAATCGATCCATTTTCCATATTGACATGGCGAAATTTAGGGTTTCTGAAACCCTAATTTTCGTGGGGGAGTATTAGAATAAGTCGGTTGTACAATTCAGAGAGATAATATTGTATCAGTTTGTTTATATGGGCTGGGCTAACTTTCAGCAGTGTATTTTTATTTCATTTAGTCCATGCTTTACCCAACGTTACACATATATAAGTGTAAATGTTTGTACACTTTATTCATTCAATCCATTACAATTCAGAAACTCAATTTGCTGCTTAGGAAATAAAATAATTTTACTCAAAATCTTTCTCAAATACTATTAATATTAATTAAAAACAAGATCTTCGAATAAAACCTTAATTAACGATATTCATTTTGTAGAAAAATGATTCACAAGTGAAGCGCTTGTTGCTATTATGTGCAAAGCACAAGCCGTTATGCTTGTATATACAATGTGCCTATATATTAATGTTGAAATTTACAATGCAAATGGCACATTAGATCACTTTGTATGTATTGTATGTTGTCTGAATAATGCATATATATATATATATATATATATATGTAAAGTTTTTAAAATGTAAATTATATATATAATTGTTCTAATAAGATATGGTTAAAAATATTAATAAATTAGTTTATATATGTAGGTATATATGTATATGCTTATATTCATAACTATATAGAAATTAATATATCATGGATATACATATATATGTATAATTTTATAGATACAAAAAAAGATTATATACGTATAAAAATTATTAAAAACTATATTCTGGTTCAATATATGCTTACAGTAGAATTTAATTTAACTTTTTATTGAATATTATTAATAAATTAAAAATTCTTCCATAAATAAATAATTGGTATAAAATACATGAATGAATTTTTTTTATTTTTAGTTTTTTCTAAAAATCTAGAATCGTAAAAAATATGTCACATAAATATCTTAAATTTATTTAACTTTTATTTTTCTTAATAATTAAATTATCGCAGTCTCAGCATTAAATAATTAACATATAATAAAAAAGGAGGAAAATTCAATTTTTTAAAAATTCAAAAATCAAAGATAAAAAACTCATGTCATTAGATCATCTTATATTTTTTAACATCATGGTTTATTTTTAACTATTAATCTAAATTTTGACCAAAAATTAATATAATCATTAAAAATATAAAGTATTTATTAAAAATTTGAATTTTTTCAAAGTCTTCTTGTGTGATGTAGTTATTTTATGAAATATAAAATTAAGTTTCAAACCATTAATGATTTATACAACTTACGATATTCGTGTGATGATAAAATAATAATAAATATGTTAAAAATCATTTTTGGTTTTATAATTAATAATATGTATAAATTGTCATAGATTATTTTTAATAAATTTTATGCATTATGTGATCATATATGCAATTATGTAAGTTATATATATACATACATACATATAATCAATATACATATCTATACTTAGGTAAGATAAATATCAGAACTTCATTCCTTCCACCTATAGGGACTAGGGAAACCTAATTTTCACTGCTGCCTCCAATTTTACCTCCTCCTTCAACTCATTTTCCGCTTTATTTTCCTTCTCACCTTCCACCCTAGCTTTTCCCGTAGTTGTTACGAAGGGGCTCCTTTCAACTCTGACGACATTTCCCCATTTTCCTCAAATCTGGATCTTCTTTTTCATGCCTCATCGTGACCTTTTCCTTTAGGGACTAACTCTTCTTTTTCTAATTTCATGTTGTCCCCTTCTTCCATTAGCGTTACCCTTGGCATCTTTTCTTTGGTTTGCTTCGCAACTTCTCCTTCAACCTTTTTACATTGGTTTTTTATTTTCATCTAAGGCACAACCTTCCCCAATTTTCCTCTACTAAGCATACAACTGCGAAGACAGTTAATCGTCTAAGGGCTTTGAAGCTTTGTTTTAAGCATTTTTCCTCTACTTGGTGAGTTTTTGACCCATGTCTTCTTTTATTTGGCTATCTCTGGGTGTATTTGTGGATGTTTTGCTTAATTGGTGTTTTCTTGAGTTTTAGATTGTCTAAGGCTGCGTTTGTTTTCTCTCATAAGTTCTGAATTTACCTTCTGAATTATAAATCAGAAATTTTTATTACATTTTTTTTATCAGTGTTCTGAATATATAATTTATTCAGACATAATCATTCAGAACTTTTTTCCTTCTTATTTCTTCTTCCGAATGCTGAATGAATTGTTTTATTCTGAACACTTAATGTAATCAAACAAACAAGTGATTATTCAAAATTCAGTACTCAGCTTTTAGTATTCAGACTGTAGAATTCAACAATATGAATTCAAAGTTTAGCACTTTAAACAAACAAAGCCTAAGTGTTTCTTGCAAATTGTATTTGGTTTGTTGACTTGATTGCAATGTGGAAGTCTCGTCTTTAACATGGTGTCCCATTTGTTAGTCCCTTTCTCCATGTCAACTTTCTATGCTTTACTTTGCAACTTCTTCCTTTTCTTGCTTTCTCTGGGTTTGATTGCTAATATTTTGAAGAATGGTTTTATCCGAGTTTTTTTTCCCCTAATGTGCCCATAACTGCATACGCGGCTTATAGTCAGGGGTTGGTTAAGCAATGTGCTGAGTTATTCTCCTTTTCTTAGTAAGTCTGTTGCTCCATTCTTCCTTTTGATTGATTTTTTTCGCTGGAGTTGCTATGGATTTGGAATTTTTTGGTGTACCGCTGTGTGATTGTAACACCCCGTATTTTCTGTGAACGTATAAGTAACAATTCAGAGAATAATTAATTTTTAAAATAAGAATCAAGGGAAATGGGTTGCACCATTGCATTTGTCTCGAAATTCTGCTTGGAAATGAGTCCGAGTTTTCGAGAAACGGAGTCCGTATGAGGGAGATATGGCCCTCCGAAGTTTCAAAGAATTTCAAAATCGAAAACAGCTCGAAAATTCGAATTCAAATTCGAATTTAAAATTCCAGAACAGGCTGGGCGGGAAAATTCCCGCCCATGGACCAGGTCGACTTGGGAGTCGACCATATTGTCGACCTCCCAGGGGCCAGGTCGACCATAGTGTCGACCTGGGGGTCGACCATAGTGTCGACCTGGGGGTCAACCTGGCCAGACCAGGTCGATCATAGTGTCCACCTGGGCGTCGACCTGCTCCCGAAACCCAGTTTTTGAACCTGGTTCATTCTGATGTATCCGGTCTCGTTTTCTGTCTAGATTCGTCCGCCTAATCCTATATAAACAGCCCCCTAGCCTCATTTTCTCTACACAATTTCATTCTGTCTATACTCTGTCTCTGTTCTAAATAAGAAATAAAATAATGGCGCCGTTACTCTGCTGGAATCAAAACTTGGACTGATGCACCTTCTTCCAACCTGAATAGAATTAAAAGCTAAATCAAATCTCAAATCAAAGTTTAGAGCTACAACAACAATTAAAGAGGAATAATTCAACCTTTCTGCATCAACACCAGTTTATTTCCTTTCTTAAACCATGAAAGGCAAGTACAGTTATTTTCCGATATAAACGTTAATTATGATTGTGACATGAATTGTAAATCTGAATCTGAGGTGGTGTCTGTTCTGTTAAGATCTATCTTATTCTGTATCTCTTTCTTCTTTCTGTTATATAGCCAGGCTACTACGAGCCTGCGCCGAATCTCATAAGAGATTAACACACGAATGCTAAATTTTGGGACAAATAATGAATAATGCATAATTGGACATGAAACTATTGCCTATGACTATGATTCATGCCTATGAGACTATTGCCTATGACTGTGATTCATGCCTATGAGACTATTGCCTATGACTATGATTCACGCCTATGAGACTATTTCCTATGACATTGAATAAGAAACTATTGTGATAAGTCGCCCATGACTATTGTGGTTAGTTGCCTATAACTATTGTAGTTAGTTTCTTATGCATATTCCCTTAATGATGTTGGATCTCATATTTAGAATGTAACCTTGCTAGTTTATTCCCATTCACTGTTATGTACATCGAGCCTAGTAGGGCCATTATCATTATATTTGGTTCATCATTGCATGCCTTGTGCTTATCCCCTATTCCTTTTGCTAGGGTCATTTCATGAGTACTTAGAGAACTTGTGGAAACATGTTATACGGGGATCGGGCATAGCTTAATTAAGTTAATTTGGCATAATAAATATGTCGGCATAATCTGAATTGGCTATAATAGTGAATGACTAACATGTATATTAGTCTTGGACATAAATAGTAAACTAGAATATTAAATCTAGTTTTGACATGAACTGTAAATGGGAATATTAAGGCTAAGATTTGGGGCATATATTGTATTATGAATTATGACCTTGATTTGGGCATGTAAGTTTAGGCTAAATTTATGATTAGGCAAGATATGTAAATAGAGTTTTAGATATATATAATCTGCTAAATCTGTTATCTGCTAAATCCGTTAAATTGCCTAATCTGTTATCTGCTAAATCTGTTGAATTGCCAAAACTGCTGAATCTGTTATCTGCTAATTCTGTTGAATCGCTTAAACTGCTAGATCTGCTACCTGTTGAATTGTCTGATCTATTGAAAACTAGATAATGGTAATCTGAGTATGGAAATCCGTAGGCTCGACCTAAGATTTAGTAAAACATGGAAATTTGATTAATCTGTTGTATCCTGAAGGAGCTTAATCTGTTAAATAAACAGAATTAGTCTGATATCTGAAAAATCTGTATTGGAATGAATTGGCTATGACACGAGGTTAGGCTCTGTTCGCGGTAGAAGCCTGCCGAGAACCAACCGGCTTAACCAGCGACCGCAAACTGTCAGTCTAATGTGAGAGGTCGTAGGCATAACTAAAATATGCTTAGACACGAGGTTAGGTCTGGCTTGTGGCAGAAGTCTGCCCGGAACCGCCCGGCATATCCAGCGGCCACAAGCTACCGACCTAATGTGAGAGGTCTGTGCATTAATATTTAATTAATGCAAATCTGGGATATGTATGATGTTTAAAACGTTTTGGGTAAATAGGGTTAAATCAACCGGACTGATGAATTTAATAAAACCTGCTTCGTAAATCTGTAGGCCCAATACAAAGTTAGACAATCTGTAAGTCTGTTAAGAACTGTACATCTGACCCGTTAGTCTAAAAATCCGTTAACTTGATCTGTGAACTAGTTGACTTGAACTCTGTATGTCTGAACTTGTAAACAAGTTAATCTGAAGTCTGTTAGTCTGGGGACACAAGGTTAGGAGGGAAATTACTTGTGTCATCTGTTGTTTGGGACCTATATTAGTCAGTAACCCTTTCTGGTATCAAAACTTTGACCCAACAATAGGTAGGGTCCGGGCACGCTTACTGAACTAATTATAAGCGGTTCATTCTGATAATGGCGAAGGGTGTTGATGGTGTGTTCCAACTGGGTCATGTGCGTGCATTGATCCCAGTCTGCCTCTGAGGATGTAAGACGCCGTGACATCTGTAAATAGGTCTGTGCCAATTGGTTGTCACTTTAGGGAGTGATACACCCTACTGTGGGGCCGACATAGGGTATTTATGTATTAGGGAGCCGATCACTTGGGGTAGGATTTTAGGTTACACTTAGTTCTGTCTGTTTCTGTTGGTACCGTCTGTTTTTGTTGGGTGGTAACACCTGCCTGTTTCTGCATGGAACCGTCTGTTCGGGTGGTAAAGGCCCATTTACTAGTGTACACCTAATTCTACATTCTGTTTCCGTAGAGATTAATCTGCTTTGTTTCTGTACCTTCTGTTCAGGTGGTAAAGGCCCATTATTAGCATTCTGTTTCTGTCTGTTTCTGTTGGGGTGGTAAAGGCCCATTAGTTGGGTGGTAAAGGCCCATTATTAGTATTCTGTTTTTGTACCTTCTGTTCGGGTGGTAAAGGCCCATTATTAGCATTCTGTTTTTGTCTGTTTCTGTTGGGGTGGTAAAGACCCATTATTAGTATTCTATTTCTGTACCTTCTGTCTGTTGGGGTGGTAAAGGCCCTTTATTAGTATTCTGCTTATGTACTTTCTGTCTGTTGGGGTGGTGAAGGCCTATTACTAGCATTTTGTTTTTGTATAGATTATTCTGTTTCGATTCTGTTTCAGTTTAGACATTAGGGTAACACCTAATCCTATTATACTAGTATTAGAGCAGAGAGGTGAAAAGTAGTAGCTCACATCATTCTGTTCTTTTTCTGTTTAACCTAAGTATATCTGCTACTCCTGTTACTGTTATCTCGCAACCAGTTTTATTTTCATGTCATAATTATTATTATCTGTTCATATGCTGAAAGTCACTGGACTTGCCAGACTTTATGTCTGACCTTGCTTGTTTTCGCCCCTTTTTCTTCCGTTTCCCCCCAGGTTTGTAGGGTGGAAATCTAGGAGCTTGAATCGGATCTTCATTGCTTGAAGTATCGTCTGGCTTTGGCATGGCAGTTTATGTTGTGGATTATGATTTTAAAAACTATGCATTTTGAAGGCTTTTGTACAAGACTGATATTTTGTACTTGAATTCTGATATTGTGATTTGAAAGGATGTAACCAAACTTACTTCGGTTTCTGTTGTAATAAAGCTATAAATTTTTCAAGTACCGTTTTATCTGTCTTGTAAGTTTCTGTTCTGTCTACTAAAACGCTCCATCAAAGTTAAGGCATTCCCTTTGTGAGTGATCTTAACGGAGGTGGGGTGTTACACTTGGTATCAGAGCTGAAGGTTACCAGATTGGGTAAAGGTTTTGAAAACTATTTTCAAAAAGGTTTTAAAAGGAAGTATTTTCGAAAGTAAAGCCTATTTTTGAAAAAAAAAACATAATCCCCAAAAGCCATATATCTATCTTTTGATCCTCCGTTTGAATCTTTGTTTCCTTCTTTCTCCGGGGCTCCCGGCTTTCTGGGAGGTAACCTCATCGCGGCATGGTTCTGTAGGCTTGATAAGACTACGACACCGGTCAAAGGGAAAATAAACGCCCGACTTCCATCTGTAGCCGCAGTAGTCTCGCCTACGGCTAATTTTCATTCGATCTTTGCTGGATTTTCCGTGCGATGGAGGCAGCTTTCGAGGGACTTGTCAACGGGTTACACACAGATAGTAAAGATGAGAATGAGGGAGATTGGCTAAGGAGCACAACCTAAGGATGAGAAACTCATGGATATGGATTTGGTTCACAAAGGAGGCAAAAAGGAAACACAAAAGAAGGAAGAAAAGTCTGAAGATAAAGGAGGAGAAAAGTGCTTTACTTATGGAAGCTTGACTCTTCTGGACAAGGATTGCCGAAAGAGGAAGGACACTCACTTCAACTGTGGTGAGATGGGACACTTCACTAGGGACTGCCCGAAGAAGCGGGGGCAAGGACAAAGGACATGACCTACTTCGGGAAGGCAGGCGAATACTCTCATAGTTGGTGGATAGGATAAAAGTAGGAAAATTTCCATAGAGAGTTTAGTTTCCTTATCTGATTATTGAGTTAGAACTCTTTCCGATTATGGCATTCTGATTTTGTAGTCAAGTCTCTGCACTTTAATACTAGTCTTGTTTCTAATCTGGTTATAGTCTCAAACCCCATAGGGGTTACGACTCATCTGTTGGTGATAGGTTGGGTTTTGAGGGTATCTGTGTTAGGCGTCAAGTCGATTGTAATGCATACATTCTGGGTTTTTGAGGGATATGGTGGGATTTTCCCATGCTTTGTTTTCTAAGAATCATTCGATAATCAGATCTGTACTAGTAGTCTGTAAGCATCTGGATATTTCTGAAAAGGTTAAGATTTCCAGTTTTGACATTGTCTAAAGAGGGTAATCCTCTGGGCATCAATCTGATGTTGATTTCGGTCTTCGGGGCCGATACTTAGGGGAATTATTTTCTCAACCATTGTCTAAATGGGAACCAAGTTTTTGTTTCATCTGTACTCGCTTCCATCATTCGACTGTATCCTATCGATCGAATCTTCGAACTTTAGTTAGAAACCAATGGGTGTAAACATGTGTTTGAGACATATTATGTTTGATGGTTGCAAGTGGATGCAAGTGGTTGCTAGTGGTTGCTCGTGGATGCATATACACACACTAGGCACTAGATCGGCTCGAAAACACTCTCATACTGCATATGGATGTGTGAGCATTTTCAATTTCTGTGGATGCAAAATGATTGACTTATCACATGGATGTTGCATATGAACGAATGGTTGTCACTCATATAAGAATGATATCAAATAGGAAAATTGCATACATGTTGGACTATGGCACTGACATAATTCGCATTAAGGAGGTCAACTGAATCAGTGGACCGCCTGATCTTTGCATTAGATAAGGAACATATACACACACTTTTGCTTATGTTCATACAACATTAGAAGTTTTCTAAGGACAATGGATGCGTGTGGATGATGGTTGAGTATATGGATGACTGGATGGTAGGACACATTCTTCTTAACTTGAAGATTTCGGGGACGAAATCCTTAAAGGAGGGGAGAATGTAACACCCCGTGTTTTCTATGAACGTATAAGAACAAATCAGAGAATAATTAATTTATAAATTAAGAATCAAGGGAAACGGGTTGCGCCATTGCGTTCGTCTCGAAATTCTGCCTGGAAACGAGTCCGAGTTTTCGAGAAACGGAGTCCGTATGAGGGAGATATGGCCCTCCGAAATTTCAGAGAATTTCAAAATCGAAAACAGCTCGAAAATTCGAATTCAAATTCGAATTTAAAATCCCAGAATAGGATGGGCAGGAAAATTCCCGCCGATGGACCAGGTCGACCATAGTGTCGACCTCCCAGGGGCCAGGTCGACCATAGTGTCGACCTGGGGGTCGACCTGCTCCCGAAACCCAGTTTTTGAACCTGGTTCATTCTGATGTATCCGGTCTCGTTTTCTGTCTAGATTCGTCTGCCTAATCCTATATAAACAACACCTAGCCTCATTTTCTCTACACAATTTCAATCTGTCTATACTCTGTCTCTGTTCTAAATAAGAAATAAAATAATGGCGCCGTTACTCTGCTGGAATCAAAACTTGGACTGATGCACCTTCTTCCAACCTGAATAGAATTAAAAGCTAAATCAAATCTCAAATCAAAGTTTAGAGCTACAACAACAATTAAAGAGGAATAATTCTGCCTTTCTGCATCAACACCAGTTTATTTCCTTTCTTAAACCACGGAAGGCAAGTACAGTTATTTTCCGATATGAACGTTAATTATGATTGTGCCATGAATTGTAATTCTGAATCTGAGGTTATGTCTGTTCTATTTAGATCAATCTTATTCTGTATCTCTTTCTTCTTTCTGTTCTATAGCCAGGCTACTACGAGCCTGCGCCGAATCTCATAAGAGATTAATGCACGAACGCTAAATTTTGGGACAAATAATGAATAATGCATAATTGGACATGAAACTATTTCCTATGACTATGATTCATGCCTATGAGACTATTGCCTATGACTATGATTCATGCCTATGAGACTATTGCATATGACTATGATTCACGCCTATGAGACTATTGCCTATGACTATGATTCATGCCTATGAGACTATTGCATATGACTATGATTCACGCCTATGAGACTATTGCCTATGCCATTGAATAAGAAACTATTGTGATAAGTCGCCCATGATTATTGTGGTTAGTTGCCTATAACTATTGTAGTTAGTTTCTTATGCCTGTTCCCTTAATGATGTTGGATCTCATATTTAGTATGTAACCTTGCTAGTTTATTCCCATTCACTGTTATATACATCGAGCCTAGTAGGGCCATTATCATTGTATTTGGTTCATCATTGCATGCCTTGTGCTTATCCCCTATTCCTTTTGCTAGGGTCATTTCATGAGTACTTAGAGAACTTGTGGAAACATGTTATACGGGGATTGGGCGTAGCTTAATTAAGTTAATTTGGCATAATAAATATGTTGGCATAATCTAAATTGGCTATAATAGTGAATGACTAACATGTATATTAGTCTTGGACATAAATGGTAAACTGGAATATTAAATCTAGTTTTGACATGAACTATAAATGGGAATATTAAGGCTAAGATTTGGGGCATATATTGTATTATGAATTATGACCTTGATTTGGGCATGTAAGTTTACGCTAAATTTATGATTAGGAAAGATATGTAAATAGAGTTTTAGATATATATAATCTGCTAAATCTGTTATCTGCTCAATCCGTTAAATTGCCTAATCTGTTATCTGCTAAATCTGTTGAATTTCCTAAACTGCTGAATCTGTTATCTGCTAAATCTGTTGAATCGCTTAAACTGCTAGATCTGCTACCTGTTGAATTGTTTGATCTATTGAAAACTAGATAATGGTAATCTGAGTATGGAAATCCGTGGGCTCGACCTAAGATTTAGTAAAACATGGAAATTTGATTAATCTGTTGTATCCTATGAAGGAGCTTAATCTGTTAAATAAACAGAATTAGTTTGATATCTGAAAAATCTGTATTGGAATGAATTGGCTATGACACGAGGTTAGGCTCTGTTTGCGGTAGAAGCCTGCCCGGAACCAACCGGCTTAACCAACGACCGCAAACCGTCAGTCTAATATGAGAGGTCGTAGGCATAACTAAAATATGCTTAGACACGAGGTTAGGTCTGGCTTGTGGCAGAAGTCTGCCCGGAACCGCCTGGCATATCCAGCTGCCACAAGCTACCGACCTAATGTGAGAGGTATGTGCATTAGTATTTAATTAATGCAAATCTGGGATAAGTATGATGTCTAAAACGTTTTGGGTAAATAGGATTAAACCAACCGGACTGATGAATTTAATAAAACCTGTTTCGTAAATCTGTAGGCCCAATACAAAGTTAGACAATCTGTAAGTCTGTTAAGAACTGTACATCTGATCCGTTAGTCTGAAAATCCGTTAACTTGATCTGTGAACTAGTTGACTTGAACTCTGTATGTCTGAACTTGTAAACAAGTTAATCTGAAGTTTGTTAGTCTTGGGACACAAGGTTAGGAGGGAAATTACTTGTGTCATCTGTTGTTTGGGACCCATATTAGTCAGTAACCCTTTTTGGTATCAAAACTTTGACCCAAGAATAGGTAGGGTCCGGGCACGCTTACTGAACTAATTATAAACGGTTCATTCTGATAATGGCGAATGGTGTTAATGGTGCGTTCCAACTGGGTCATGTGCGTGCATGGATCCCAGTCTGCCTCTGAGGATGTAAGACGTCGTGACATCTGTAAATAGGTCTGTGCCAATTGGTTGTCACTTTAGGGAGTGATACACCCTACTCTGGGGCCGACACAGGGTATTTATGTATTAGGGAGCCGATCGCTTGGGGTAGGTTTTTAGGGTACACTTAGTTCTGTCTATTTCTGTTGGGTGGTGACACATGTCTGTTTCTGCGTGGTACCGTCTATTCGGGTGGTAAATTCCCATTTACTAGTGTACACCTAATTCTACATTCTGTTTCCGTAGGGATTAATCTACTTTTGTTTCTGTACCTTCTGTTCGGGTGGTAAAGGCCCATTATTAGCATTCTGTCTGTTTCTGTTGGGGTGGTAAAGGCCCATTAGTTGGGTGGTAAAGCCCCATTATTAGTATTCTATTTCTGTACTTTCTGTTCGGATGGTAAAGGCCCATTATTAGCATTCTGTTTCTGTCTGTTTCTGTTGTGGTGGTAAAGGCCCATTAGTTCGGTGGTAAAGGCACATTATTAGTATTCTGTTTCCGTACCTTCTGTCTGTTGGGGGTGGTAAAGGCCCATTATTAGTATTCTGCATCTGTACTTTCTGTCTGTTGGGGTGGTGAAGGCCCATTACTAGCATTCTGTTTTTGTATAGATTATTCTGTTTCGATTCTGTTTCAGTTTAGACATTAGGGTAACACCTAATCCTGTTATACTAGTATTAGTGCAGAGAGGTGAAAAGTAGTAGCTCACATCATTCTGTTCTTTTTCTGTTTAACCTAAGTATATCTGCTACTCCTGTTACTGTTATCTCGCATCCAGTTTTATTTTCATGTCATAATTATTATTATCTGATCATATGCTGAAAGTCACTGGACTTGCCAGACTTTATGTCTGACCTTGCTTGTTTTCACCCCTTTTTCTTCCGTTTCCCCCCTCCCCCCCCAGGTTTGTTGGGTGGAAATCTAGGAGCTTGAATCGGATCTTCTCTGCTTGAAGTATCGTCTGGCTTTGGCATGGCAGTTTATGTTGGGGATTATGATTTTAAAAACTATGCATTCTGAAGGCTTTTGTACAAGACTGATATTTTGTACTTGAATTCTGATATTGTGATTTGAAAGGATGTAATCAAACTTACTTTGGTTTCTGTTGTAATAAAGCTATAAATTTTTCAAGTACCGTTTTATCTGTCTTGTAAGTTTCTATTCTATCTACTAAAACGCTCCATCAAAGTTAAGGCATTCCCTTTGTGAGTGATCTTAACGGAGGTGGGGTGTTACAGTGATGATCCAACTGGAGTGTGGTTATTTTCCTTTGATGTGTTGGCTTGTTTGAGATGAGTTATTCTCTGGTTAAAGTGTTTGGTTAGTTTGTGTTGTGGTGATGCAGTTGGTTCTCTTGTGTAGTAGGGTAGTCATGAGTTTTATCTGATGATTTTTTGGTTCCTTGATGTTTCTGATTAGTTTTCCATCATGCATGTGCATCCATTTAGTTACAGGTCGAGGAATCGTTGTGATTGCACGGTGCAAGTGATAAATTCAAGTCAGCTTCTAGCCTGTGTTGTTTGGATGTTATTTTTTAAGGACATTTGTGTTTGATGCTATGCACACCTGTTGGTGTATGTTATTGTAACTGGACTGTAATGTCTTTGATGAAAATGTACTCCTTGCATGGAGTATAGATTATGAACATAACCAATCTAATTGTGACTCCTACATTTACCTACAAAATACTCACATAGTTGAACATTCAATAATAATATTAATACTTACATGGTTTCAAACGTGAACAATTTTACATTATAAGAAAGATATAATAGTGGTAATATAAATGAAATTTACCAATTAAATTATGCCTTTGAGTCTACGTAGAAGCAGCGATTTCCCTCTTTGAAGTTTCTCCTTTTTCTATTAAGTTGCTAAGGTGTAATCAATGACCTTCTACTCTAGAGATGTATCTGATTTATTTTGAATTTATTTAAGATTTTGAGATTTGGTTTGTAGATCTGTTTTGGTCAAAGAAGAGAGGAGAAAAGGCATCTAAATGCATTAAAGAAGAGAGGATCCTTTTTTATGGTTGCATAAGAGAGAGAAATAAGTATATCATATTTACACATTCTTACTTAATTTTAAGCATACACCTTCAAGCTCATTACCTATGTTTAAGTCACTCCTAATCCTAGCGAAAATCAAATTTTGCATCGCTTAACAATGGGCTTTAAAGCCATTTAATCCCAAGTCAAAATACTACGCAATTAAATCTATTTTGACCAATTATCGGTATCATATATGGATATATTTATAACTATTTTGAATATATTTAATGATATTTATTTCCCAAAACATATTCAAAATTCATAATTAATATTTCACAACTGTTAATTAATTTATAACAAGTATAAATTAATTAAATTTTTTGTCCTAAAGATAATTCATTATTTTGGTTATGTAACTTTTAGGTGTAAATTTTATCATCAATTAACGTCGAACTATTTAAAATTTAACATTTATACATTAATTAACAGGTGGTTGTATAACTCTATACTCCTAATACAAGGTCTTTGGTTCAATACTTAAAATTATTATTAACCAAGATGTTCTAGTCGGAGACTTTGACTTTCGGTTAATCGTGATACTAATCTATATGACTATAGATGCAGATCCTTTCTTGAATAGTACTTCACTTTCAATACTTTCACTCAATCCAACTATAATCACTCGGTACATGTCATGTCATGATTTGGGTATAATTAACGCAGAGCATTCGCATTGAAGACCCACGATATACTCAAGTTGAGAGAAGTTTGTAAATCAGTCAAATCGATATTTTTTGTTTAACATTAATTATATTAATCGACAGAAAACAATCAAATGAGTCATTCCATAACTATTCCATAAGTATTAGTATGTAACCTATAGGTGCCTCTAATAGTCATGAGTAACACGCCCAACATTTCGGGAGCATTGCGTATTATAGTCCTAACGGATACCTAGATTTCTGATACAACAATTTGGATTTTAATTGCATTTGAAAACGCTATTAAAGCCGTTATAGATTTTTTTTAATATGTTGTATATCAACATGTTATTACAGGTCAAAGATTTACAATAACGGTATCAGTAACACTATGAATGAAACTTTTAACAGCACATAGCATTTTTCAATGCTGAAAAACACTTCATGCAAATGAGGATTATTAGATAGCAAAAGAGTTGCTATCAATAGTCAATAATGACAACGTTCATTTAGACATAAGAAACTATACAAAAAAAATCCTGAATTGTCCTACTTTATACATGTACAAATTGATATTTTATCGAAACGAACTAACATGTTCGTATTTATCCAATTAAGATAGTCGGAATTCCCATGGCATTTACACGATGCTTATAAAAGTTAATAATTTTTTTCCTATGAACCTTTGATAATGTTTTAAAAATGTATTGTTAATAGTGATATCGTCCTTAAAATACTTATATTCTATTGCTTTACTGCATTTCAATGTAGGGGCGATCATTCGGTTGGTTTAAGGTAAAAAAACTCAAACCGAATTGCAACCGATTTTTTTTTCAAATCGAACCGAACCATATTAATTTTTCGGTTAATTCAGTCAGTAACCGATTTTCCCAAACTTGAAGGATGTGTTATTATTTAAATAATGAATTCACTCAAAGTAAAACATAAATTCATGTTTGGAGAAATTTTATATAGTAAATTTTATGTTTATAATAAAATTTGTCCTATTTGCAACACATGCCTTTGTATTTTATCACTAAACTAATTATTTAAAGTACTACAACACCGTAAAATTAGATAATAAATTAAAAGTTCGATTAGTTCGGCTAAACCGATAACCAAAAAAATATTTTACAAACTGAATTCAAATTGATTTAATTTTATAATCAAACCGAACCAAACCGACCGAAATGAACCAATTTGGTCGTTTAATTGGATTTGAACTGAATTTTGCTCACCCATATTTCAATGCATAGATAAATACACACGTATGTATATGCACACACACACACACACACACACACACACACACACACATATATATATATATATATATATATATATGTGTGTGTGTGTGTGTGTGTGTGTGTACATATTACAATTTAAAATATAGCTAAGATAGCATTTGATAACCAACACATTATTTTTATTCATATAAAATCACACCCAAATCAAGTGTAAGTCCATGACATTTCACATATTTCTATGGAGGTTACAAATGTTATTAACCAAGATCAATAATGTGTATAAGCATTCTAATCAAAACAACACATAGAATTATTCAACCTAAATGATACAGATGACATCATATATTACTTTAAGTCTCCTTGTTGCTACTTGCTCGCACCAAATATCATAGCTGCCTATAAGGAAAATTTTAATAGTTCACACCAACGTGCATGATCCTTGAAAATGAGCTAACTAAATGGGACTAATTTACAATAATATATGATTTTCATGAACTTGTTCAATCTTAGTCTGCTGATATTTTCTAATATTATAATACTATTAATTTTTATGAACATGCTTAATAGTTATTTTTAACATTATGGATGATCATATTAAGAGAAGATATCAAGATTAGCTCGTAAAAAATAGTGAGTTCACTCCTAATAGTGGGATTGTGCTCCGGTCTTTAAGATCTGAGATGGGTAGTCGCGGCTGATTGGAACATTGATGATTTATTCAGCAAAAGTCACTTTTAATATTCTGGCTCTTCTTCCTTCCTTGTGTCAATTTCTTGGTAAATACAATTGTGTTGTATGATCCAGACCTCGGATGTAGACATTAAGCTTATTGGTGCAGAGCAAAATATCCATACCCTTCCCCTTTTCACGATGGCTGCCATATGTCCATTACTCCAAATAGTAAGCTCTCCTACGCCTAGCTTCACCAGTAGATCAATAATTCCAACTAGTTTATTAACAGTTCCATTGAAACCACAGATTATGGCTATGCATGACTTTAAGTCTTTGGCCTCACGCTTCATCTAATCATAGGCCTATTTGAATGGGATGTTAACGAAACTCCCCGAGTCGATGAGGATTCTTCGAACATACGCAGTACCAATACTAGTCGAATTGATAAAAGGATCGATAGTTGGGGATCTTTCCCTATAGCTTCCCTTTTGCAAAAGACAATATTGTCATCTATCATCTTATGGAATTTGGCAGGGACACCCACATCCGCAGCTAAGTACTCTTCATATTTATTGTGTTTGATGGAGTTGATGTATTCTTCCATACAGCTGACACTTTTATCTATGGGATGCAGTCCACCTTAGATGGTATTAATGATGATACCCCGCTGAGGGGGTCTGAAACGAGATGGCGCTAGTGTCACCTGAGCTGGTGTGGGTACCAGAGTACTCTGGGCTCCATCCTTTGGATCTTGGACTTACTACTCAGTATGATTTTCGCATATGATCTTCTATGTAGCATCTCTGAGATGTCGGTAATCATTAACATTATGGCATAGATCTCGTGGAATCTGTGGTATTTTCCTGACAACTCTTTCTTCTTCATGGACTCCCTTAGATTAGGTTTCTTGTATTGTATAGTGTTGCAAGTTTCAAGATAATTTGTCTCTAATTTATAGTTTAGAGGCATATAGATTTTGTATGAAGAAAACATGGATCATTTCTTTGATTCCTTCTTTTTGTCATAGCCTTCTAGGTGTTGTCGTCTTGCTTGGGATTACTCTGGACATTCACACTAACTTCTCTGAAACTCACTCTGATCCTTTTAATGGAGGCATTACTTTGCACATTTTCTTGTTGGAGCTTGAAGGGATAGCTTTCAATAGCTTGGTTCCTACATACTTCTTCTTGATGTAGGTATTGTCTAGCCTTTTCATAGAATCTCTCCAAGCTCCTCAGTGGCTCTCAATCTAGCCAAGTCAGTTTCACGGTGAATGCCCTTAATAAGCGCCATGATAACAATGTTTGGTTTTGGATCATTAACTGCCACAAGAATGTTGTTAAACCTTTTTAGATAGCTTTTTAGTGATTCTTCAACCTTAATATATTAAATATGGTAGGATACCCTTTGGTCAGGTGGTATGCATCATGAATTGCTCCATCATTTTTCTGGCAAGTTGATCGAATGAAGATACGGCTCTTGATGGAAGTCGAGAGAATCATAAAAGAGCTACTCCTTTAGGGAATACAGGAAATCATTTGCACTATAATGCATCAGTAGCACGAGCTGAATCCACATGACACTTGTATCGGTTAAGGAATTGCTATGGATCAGGTTTCCCTAAGTATGTCACGAGCCGTATCATGTCAAATCACTGATGTCAACTTTAGTGAAAGGGTTATGTCTCGTACCACTTCCTGGTCATCGTAGATGTAACTATGTGACTCTTTCATAATTCTATGGTTCATGGTGGTGAGGTTAGGAGTTTGGATATCCACCCGGTTCCTGCGATCATGATCCAACTTTAGATAAGGTTTTCTGGGACACCTCCTCCAATGGACATAACCAACAAGTTCAACAACATTATTAGGTGATTCCGCGGAGGCTAAGCATAGGCTACTTGGTTTTGGTTAGAAGTATGAAGTCTAAAAACCAAATTTTGGATGAAAATGACTTGGGTCCCCCTACAGAGAGTTCGATCCTAGCCCCACGGGTGAGATCAATTCAAAACCGGGAACATCCAGGATAGTTTGTTCCCTTTATGGTGGCTGCTCCCATGCTATTTTAAGATATCTTTATTTTTTGGTTCCTATTACTATGCCAGATGTCGAATGAAGGACTTTCAGAGACATATTTATTAGGAGTTGAAGTCTACTTATGTCCCATGAGTCAATTGATATTCCCTCGAGCGGCTTGTGGCAGCTGCTGCATCAGTTCAATCTTCTGCTTAATTTGCTGGTTTAACTGTATCCACATAGCCACCAGTTTCTTTATCTTGGATTACCTCTATGATTGAGTAGCTGGAGAATTACAGTTTGATGAAGCGGGGACGTTGATTGTGGAAAGAATGTTAGCGTTATCACGAGGTAGTTGTTGGATGGAAGGATTATCATGATCAACATTAAAAGGTCTAATAGTTTGAGAGCTCTTCTTTCTCACCATGGCTTCAATCTTCTTAGACAAACTTTATAAGGATCTAAGAAGATATGTAAACCTGAATGGCAGGAAGGTAGAAACATAGAGTTTTTTAATTCTCTGTGAAAGCACCAGAATCTTGACACCAAAAAAATGGCACAATACCCAAAGAGCTAAACAAATATCTAAACTATGAAAATAAATGGAAAGAAGGAAATAAACAATTGAAAATACATTAGAAGGGGAAATAGAGATTTATTGTGGTTTGGCAATGTTGTGCTAACGTCCACTTGGAAGGTTTGTTCACTTTATTGCTAAATTGTATGACTACAAGTCCTAGGATTCTGAATAGTACATGCCAAAGTAAAGAAATGCCAAAAATCTCCATTTTTCATCTAATAGCGGGTATTTATAGATATAGGAAGGCCGTAAAAGTCAGATGATCGCTGTAGAAGTGGTGCAGGAAGTCCAAACCTAAAATCTTCTAAAGGAAGGGTCAGGCTCGAAGCTACTGCAGGGATAGGAACTGATCCCTCATAAGGAGGCCTTGGGGTCTATGTCTCCATCTATGGGCCCCACCATGCGTCTTGAGTTGTCTTGTGAAGTTTCATCTAGTTTGGATCAATGGTTGAAGAGTTATGGCTATTTGATTGTTGAAGTAGAGTTACTCCATTGGTTTGTCTCAGAATTGTACCGGCCCCTCAATGCTGACCATGTCGATCCCTCACCGGAAGATGTCTTCAAGCACTGTTTTGGTAAGCTAGAGTGATCGTTGCATGACACTATCTGGACTCAATCTCAAGGCCTTAGAAATATATTTTTTGGACTGTTAGCCGTAGAAATTGTCTAATTATGACAATCCAAATAGTTTTTGATAGCTGAGTCAAAAGGCTAGGTAATAGGAGAAGAGGAACACAACTGGAATTTTGGCTAAGGAAGGATAGGTACTACTCTACAACACATGATTTTGAAATCCAGAAACTCACTCAAAACCATGTTAACAACTTGGGTTCTAGAGATCAAATCAAAAAAACAAAGCATACAAAGAAGATGACAACTCAAAGACTGACCCATCTTAGGGGTCTTACTCCATAGAGTACAACCCTCAAGGGGTCGGTACCGACCCCTTATGTGTAGAGCAACCTGGGCCCTACTTTTAAGGCTTGGTTGTCTTCTTTTGGTGGACCTCTTTGTGATTTTCTAGGCCGATCCAATTTAGATTTTTTTAGCTAAAATGGACTTCCATGGCTTTAGAAAAAAATGGATCTCTTCTTTCATGCTTTAATTATTTCTTTATTCTTCACTACATAGGAATCCACCATTGTTAAACCATAACTTCTATTTCTCCACATTCTTGCACTCGAAACAGGACTGTATGTCATCTTATAGTATAAACAAGGGATTTCCACATGGACGTAGGCATACTACCAAACCATTGTAAATTATAGGTGTTCATTTTTTTATGAACTTTGTGATACTATAACATCCCTAAATTTTAGTGAATATTATTCAAGAGATTTAATTAAATAAATTAAACAAACAAGGATACTGTAGAGGAAGATGAGATGAAATTTGTTATTAATAACTAATGGGTGGGCCTTAGAAACTAAACAACTTGAATTAACAAAAAGCAGAATATGAAAGGGGCAAAGTAGGAAGCACATTGCCACATATATAGACATATTTTCCACTCCTTCACCCTTATCATCTCATTTTTAAAACCCTATAAGAAAATACATATGAGACATTCCACTAAAAAGTAAAGAGAAGAAGACTTAATGAAAAGATGAGAAGATTAAAGCTTAGAAATATATAACAACAAAACTCAACTTTCAATCTAAGATAAGGTGAATAATGAATATAAATCCATGTTAATTCAAATTTCTATTATTGTTAGTACAAAACGAGCTTGTTGCTTCGCCTTATTTGCGTCGGTTGTGTCGATTATTGAAGCAAATAGTATCATTTGCGTCAGTTGTGTTAACAATCGAAGCAAATGCACTGAAGCAAATATGTTATTTGCAGTTGCTTAAATGCATTTGCTTCTGTTGTGTTCACAACTGAAGCAAGTAGTATTTTTTTTCCTCGATTATCTTAATAACTGCGGCAACTGTGTTGAAGCAAATTATGTGTTTTTTGCTTCAATTCTAATTATAACTGAAGAAAATATGATTTTTGCGTCGGCTTTTAAGGAACCGCTGCAAATGCAGTGAAGCAGATAGTTTATTTGCATTAGTTCCTTAGGATTTGAAGCAAATGCATAGAAGCAACTAGTTGTTATTTATTTAGAGTGCAAATGCATCGAAGCAATAATCATAAACGACAACTTATTCATGTTACCATTTATAGTTTACTATAATTAATAAATAATTTATAATTACTATTTGTTATAAATAACCAATAATTATATTTTATGTTTTATAATTTATTGTAATTACTTATTAATATTTATTAATTATATATATGAATTAACCAATAACTCAATAATTAATAATTAATTAATAATTAATTAATAATTATTAATAATCAATATTTAAAAAATATTGTTTAGCTATTAATATTTAATTGATAAGTAATATTTAATAATTAAGAAATAATATTTAATATTTAATAATTACTTTATAACATATTACTAAATAATTATTACTGTTATTTTATAATTAACAACTTAAAATTAAATTTAATACCTATGAAGCGATATTCAGTATAATAATTAAATTTAAATTATTATTTATTAATAATAAGTATTTTTTAATAATAAGTAGTTAATAAATGAAATTCATAATTAATAAACTAGAAGAAAATTAGTAGTAATTAATGAATAGTAAATAATATACTAGAAGTAAATTAGTTGATAATTTAAATTATATTTATTATTATAAAAACTTACTATTTATTAAAAATAATTAATAAACTAGAAGTGAATAAGTAATGATTAACAAGTATATTTTATTCCTAACTTATAATTAATAATCCATTATTATTAATTCTAAAAATTAGTAAATAATAATAGTAAGTAATAATAAATAAATAAATCATTGTAATTTTTCAGTAACTTGTACTAAATATTTTATAATTAATACCTGATAACATATACATAATAATTTACTTTTAATAATTAATTTTTAAATATGACTAAGAAGCAATAGCATTACTAGTTAACAATTTATTATTAATAATAGACTATAGTTTATATATAATAATTAATTATTGTTATTATGAATAGATAGTAACTTATAGTTATTTTTCAGTTTTTAGTAATTATTATCAAATGATTAATATTTAATTTTTAATATTTTATTATTTATATATTATTTACAAATGAATACTTACTAGTCATTCATCAAAAATTAGTTATTAAATTGTAAATACTAAACGTTGGTCTTAATTACCAATTATTAGTCATTATTTTTTAGTTAATTATTAATTAATCAATAATGTTAATTATTTATTATTACTTCTAAGTTATCTATATACTATTTTATTAAATCTATTATTTAATAATATATAATATTTAATGAATAATGTATATTATTTAATGATTAATAGTTAACATTTATTATTGAAAAATTAAGGAATAATAATTAATAATTAATTTACAATAGTTAATAATTAAGATAACATATAATATTTACTATTTAGCAATAAATTTTTAATTACTATGACTGGTATGTAATCTTTTTAAATAATATATGTAGTTAAATAATGAAAACTAATAGCAATAGTTAATAACTAATAAATAATATTTGATATTGGTTATTAATAATTAATAATTACTTCAAATAATTACTTCAAACAAATAATAATTACCAAACAGTAATTAATATTTAATATTGATTATTTAATAATTAATGGATACTATTTAAATGCTATTTATAATTAATATTTGATTCTCAGTTTTTGATTTATACGTAAATCTTATTATTATTTAACACTAAATTGAAAAAAATTAATAATTGCATTTTTTTACTTAACGATTGATAAACAACATTAGTGTTTAAACAAGGATAGTTAATGATTAGTAATAACATTAACATTCAAACCTTAATCCGTTTAAAGAAAGATAACTTTTTATGGGGCATTATCTTTAAGAAGCATCCCGTTGTGGCATGGTTCTGAGTGCTTTGCATTTGGAATTTTGTAAATGGGGCATTTAAGCAAATTATTATATATTTTTTATTGTGTAGTACATGTAGTATTTTTTTTTTTTGAAATGTTGAATCGTACCCGAATTAATTTTTTTAGCATTTTTTTAAATTTTGAATTGTAGTAAAAAAAAATACTTTTTTCAAGCAAAAATTTGACCAAATGAACAAAACATGAATAACAAACGCAACACTTGAGCAGTCTGATTTTCATTTCCCCTACCCGTTGGGTGTGCTTTCATTTTCAATCAAGGATTTTTTAACATCCAGCCCATACATATTCGTCTTCCAGCATTTTTTTCTTCATTTTCCCTCTTATTTTCTTTTTCCATCCTCTTAGATCATCTCCAGTGGTCACGAATTACATTTGAATTTTAAGGGGAGGGGGGCCAATGGTGAGGGTTATGCGTAATATTACGCGTAACATTCAGGATCCTGAACTGGACCCTGGCGCCTATTTTATGGGCGTCAGGCTCTGGCGCCTATAAAATAGGGGCCAGCCTCTAGCTCCCGCAAAGTAGGCGCTAGAGTCTCCCCTCCTCCACACGTGCAGCCTCCCATCCCCATTCCGCCTCTATCATCCCTTACAACGGCTATAAACAATCATTTTTTAAAATTTACAATGGCTATAAACGGTAATATTAAAATTACAATGGCTATAAACAGTCATATTTTTTATTGTTCTGTATATATTGGTATGAAAAACTCATTGTAAAACACACAAACTTCTCTAACTCCACCAAAATCTATATCTAACAAACAATGTCATTTCCATTCCAATCCTTTAACGAAGCGATGAATACGAATAGTTGGGATTTCGATTCTCAACCATTCGAAGATTTTTCCTCTCATTCTGCTCCACTACTCTCATTTCATTCATCTGGGTCGTGGACCGGAGATGAAGATAAAGATCTTTGTTTAATGTGCTATCACTTTTCTAATGATTCGGTCAAAGGAAGTGGTCAAAGTGGTGAGGTATTTTGGGGGAAAGTTATGGCTGTGCACAAATTAATGTCTGCACTTTCAGGTCGATTTAGGAAGATTAATCTACAAACCCAATTCTTCGAGTCCCAAATTCACAAAATAAGAAACGCAAATCCTAGTGGAATGGGCAGCGAATCCGAATTGGTAATGATTTGAAACACTCTAACTTGTTTGGTGATTCTTCATTTATCTAGCATGAATCTATACTAATATTTATTATTTTATCAATTGCAGAAGCGAATGGAGAATGACCAATTCTTGAAATTATTTCTTAGAGAAAATGGTGCCAAAAAACCGCATTACTACCAGTTTGCTAATTGTTATGAATTTCTTGTTAGTAATCCCAAATGAAGTTCTAGTAATGCGAAGAGCTTAAGAGATGTTCAATCGAAGGCAAGATCAAAGAAAAAAGAAAGCCGAAATTCGTATACTTCAAGTCCAGGAGAATCTTCGCATATAGATTCTAATGAGGGTGAAGAGGCAACCCCCCTAATTGATGAAGATGCAAGACCTATGGGACAGCATGCTGCGAAGAAGAAAAATGTTGTTCAAACCTAGCTTGATTCTCAGTTGGCGCAGATGCACGAGAAGCATGCCATAGAAAATGAAGAATGTCTAAGAAATAGTTCAGAAAAGCTTGCAATATTAAAACAGTTCCCCGAGATTGAACAGGGTAGGTTTGAGTTGGAGTGGGAACAGTAAGAGACTTTAGTAATGGAAAAGAAAGTCACGGGAATGGATCCACTATCAATGCAGTACTGGATGGTTACAAATAGTGTATTGCTGATAGTCATGCTGGATCTAGACATATGTATTTTAGTTATGGTGTATTGTACTGCTTTTACTTTATTTGAGTTATGGAGTGTTGTACTACTTTTATTGTTTTCAACTATGTATAGTTATCTAGTTTGAATTAATTAATGGTATCTTATTTTCTTTAAGTCCGTTTATATTTATAAAATAATTCTTACCACATAAAAACAATTCAACGTACTACATAAGATAAGGCGAACAAACTACAATGCAAACATACATAATAAAACATAACTTCTGTAATATAATCTACTGGATGTCGTAAGCGTTCCAAATGTGATCCATTAGATCCTTTTGAATCCGATTATGAAGTGTTGAATTACAATATATTTCATGTTGATCCACGTGAAACATGTCGAACTATCCGTCAATATGTTCATTGGAAGCTTGGAATATTTGTGGGGGTTGTCTCGATCCTTCGTATTCTGGGTGAACGATGTCGCGTTCATCTTCAGTTATCATGTTATGCAGAATGATACAGCAGAACATAGTTTTTGTCATTTTCGACCGCTTCCATAACCTACATGGGCACTAACCATTGAGAATCCAGATTTAAGAACTCTAAATGCTCTTTCAACATCTTTCCATTGACCCTCCTGCATTGAAGCAAATTTTTTCTGTTTTGGGGTTAGTGGATTTGCAAAAGTCTTTACAATCGTGCTATATTTAGGATAAATTCCATCTCCTAGATAGTATCTGTGATCGTATGTGTTATGCCCAATCGAAAAATAATACAGGGGTGGATTTACCTTGCGCTAAATAGCTAAACAAATGTGATCGTTCAATAATGTTTAAGTCGTTAAGACAACCAGACATTCCAAAAAAAGCATGCCATATCCAAAGATCATGAGATGTAGCTGGTTCTAAGATGATGATTGACCTTTTTTCTTTACTGTTGTATGCTCCATGAAAAGCTTTAGGACAGTTTTTCCACTCCTAGTGCATAAATCTAGACTCCCTAACATCCCAGGCCAGCCTCTACTTTCGTGCATTTCACGCAACCTAGTTACGTCAGCCTCGTTTGGAGAACGAAGATATTCATCCCCATATATGTCCACCACTGATTGATAGAAATGATCTAGGTTTTCAAAAGTAGTACTCTCTGCAATACGATAAGCGTCGTCAAGAGCGTCGACGTGTGCGTCACATGCTAACGTTCTCAAAGCCACGATCATCTTTTGATGTCCACTCAAACCTTGTATTTTTGCAGCGTCTTGCTTAAAATCAAGGTATTTATTATTCAGCTGAATACTTTTAATAATTCTTAAGAATAGGGGTCGGTTCAATCTAAAACGTCTTTAAAAAACCTTGGACCATAAGTTGGATTATAAATGAAATAATCTTTCATTAGTGTTTTATGAAATGCTGCATGATCCTGGTGAAAGTATGTTCGACCCATTGTTGAGCCACCGTGTTGTCCAGTAGTTGTACCGTAAGCATCATGGTAGATCTTTATAAGTTCCTCTTCCTCTTGTTGATGTGCTAATGCATAGGCTTCATCTTCAGAGTCTCTATCGCATAACAATATAACTTTTAGTCAATGTCCATACATTATTACTAAGGGGTTCTGGTTTAATTTTGAATTTTGGTGGCGAAGTTTGACATCCATTTGCCTATGTGGTTTGTAAAAATAAGCACACGGTGTTCAATGTTTGGTCTTTAGTCTCCTTATGTCAAATCAAGCACTATAGCCATGTTCGTTTGTTGGAAATTATATTCTCCTTATGTATATAGATGAGATCTTCAGTGTTGGGTCAAATCGTTCCATGTAAACATGTTTTTTTTTCTACCACCAAAAATTAGAATCTTATGGCATGAAAACAAAGAGTTCAGTGTAAGGTCTACTCATGGCATACACCCATGTGAATGCTACACTTTGATTGGTCAAGTCATGCAACGTTCTCATATAGAATCGTTTGTACTACTCCAGCTACTACGCTTGCCTCATAATAAAAGCACAACAATGCATAAATAAATAAGAGCTATTAATAATCAGCTAATGTTACTACTACGGTTTGCAAATCTTGGGATATAAAAAGGCCTACTTTGGGTTATTAGTTTCATACAAAAAATATTCATCTCATTCCTTGTTACCCTCCTTTATCCATGTCCACCGTTAATTGTTCTCTATCTGAGTTACTTATACTCGTGGAATCATATATTGACTTCCAAGAAAGGCATGACAAAATGCTGCAAGGAGGTGGGGGAGTAACCCACGAAATGTACTGGCAGTTGATTCAAAAAAACGTACAATGACAACCCCAAGTGTCTGTCGTGGAGGTCTGCCAAAGAAATTCATAAAAAACATAGTAGCTTTTGGGATGCTTGTGCCCGATACCGCGAGATTATCGAGGTGGTAGAAGATGAAGATGTTTTTAAAGCTACTCATTCCACTTTTGATTCGCGTTACCTATCCGAACACGGATCAGAATTTATTGGCCATGAAGCTTATGAACTTCATTAAAGTTGGCTAACATACTTTGGTTCTGACTAGTTGTTGTTTATGTGCTACTGTTTATGTTGATTAATGTTCAAACATTAACTGTTTGCTATGTTTCGTTGTGGTTATGTCTTTTGTTTTTATATGTAGTGTTTCGTACTTCCTTTCAACAGTGTTTATGTACTCTGTCGCAGTGTCAAGTCATATCAACGACTGTAGTAGGCTTTGGAAACAATATTGTGATTTGTATTATCTGTTTGTTTACTCTATTGTGGTTACGTATTTATTACTCTCATTTTATTCAAGTATTAGGTAACATATTTCATAGGATATGCGCAGGAAGTAATTAAACTTAGGATACAACAGATACAACTTAAGATACAAAGGATACAAATAGAAACAACGTTACTATATGCGCCGAAAGCACTAAATGATATGCAAGAAAACTAAATGTTACGTTGAATCTCAAGAGATTCCAAAGCAGATCTAAGCCGCCTAATCTCTTGTTCTAACTTGTTAGCATAAGAAATACCCCTTGGACATAAACGGTCGCCAATCCATTCATAGTAATTGCTTCCGTTCGACCATAATGAGCATAATTGAAGCGTACGACCAATGCTTTCTCCATCTTCCCTTACCACCACTCCACCGTGTACCCACAGTGGCAACAAATGACATATGAGTTCACCTCTTGATCGTTCGATGGTTTGGATAATTGCAGTTGTACGTACCTGTTGTTCATATAGAGGTTGATTGGTTGAGAACTGATTTATCACTTCTTGTGTTAGAGGGTGAGTAACATTAGCTGGTTGTACTTCTGGTTCATATACATGTTGAGCTATCAGATTACTAAAATCGGGGACATAACCAATTGGTTCCTTTAGTCTAAGTAGGCTCAGATCTAGGAAATCACAACGCACATCCTCGTAGTGCCTCTCTAGGCATTCAATAAGCCAATCAATATCTGTTCTTGGACTACTTGGCGGTCGTTGAGCTAAGTTTTTATCTCAATCAGAATCCATTGACGAGGCTACGAAGGCATAGTAGTAGGAACGCAAATTTTAGTTGGAAATAAAGTTGTTTGAGTGTGCTAATTTGTGATAAACTCGAAGAGATATATAGCCATGCATGGGAACGGTCATTGTTACTACTTTGCTTCACGTGCTATGAATGGCCACTGTTACCACTAGGCATAGTTGTTCCCCAGTGTAATGACATGACTCCACTCTGAGAAAATATGTAGATTCTGTACTCTGTTACTTGTTTCGTCCAACAATTTTGGATAACGTGCTAAGAACTCACAATCAAAATGTACTATGTAGTTGAGTATACCCTTATTTTGAACTTCTTTATGTTTTAAATGTTTAATTTACACGGGTTGACCATAATAGTTAACTCATTTGCATTCCAAGAAGCATAGACAAGTCGCCATCAACACTATAAACGAGAGAAGGATTCTTTGCTAAGGACCAAGTGGCAGGTTAAAGTCGCCAGCAACACTATGAAATAGACACGGAATCATTGTTAAGGACCAAGCAACATGGTCTTGTCGCCATCAACATTAGAAACGAGACAAGGAATCATTGCTAAAGGTCAAGCTTTAGAATAAAGTCGACATCACTACTAGAAACGAGACAAGGAATCTCTGCTACCTGTCCATCAGTCTTAAAAAATGCGCCATGGGAAAAAACAAGATGACTTGACAAGTCGTCTTGATTAATGCTCCCTACAACCAGCGCACTAAATGTTTAATGCTTTAGTATACCAGAGTATGAAATAAGTGGACTTGCGTTATTAAAGAGGACCCTGCCTCTCTTCCTCTCTTAATTATTTTGAACTCTCTAATATATTTTTATTATCCACTTTTCATCTACATGTAAAATGTCATGTTGGGAATTTGATGATGAAACCATGGTTCAAATGTACGATGAGTATGTAAGGAATAAGCAACCAGTCGAAGATGTCGAGGTTATGCCCGAAACCCAGTTGGGTGTCCAAGTGGAAGCTGGAGAAGCAGAGTTTGAACTATTTAGTGCCATACAATCAAATGTTGCCATCCTGCGAAATGGACTTGTTCAAAAATCCCATCATGCTCGGTTGAGGGAAGCAATTTCTCGACAGAACCCCGATAGGTCAAGCTCTAGCATGACAGGTTGGTCTGTCCTTTTCTATTGTAGGGTCGAATGCAATGTGTTTGCTTCTAAAAGTCAAACCAACGCAGGTTGTCGATTTTATGGTTGCAAAGCATACATTGATGCACAAAACCGACAAGGGTTGGAACGTTGTATTTTTTTCATGGCTCTCTCCACCATTGACGGAGAGGGGTGTCCAGTATGCACTAGAGATGCAAGCAGAGGTCGGTCGCTTGGAAAGATTGAATGTTGCAGCAAAGGATGAAATGTTGTATGGATGCCATGGTTCATCTCGAAACTATGAGTCTTAATTTATCTGGCATTGGGTCATTATGTTGTATTGTATCATAGTTGTATGTTGTGTGTTGGGTCGAATGTATCCTTTACTCTATATTTGTTATATTGATGTATATTTGTATGCAAGCTAAAGGTTATGTGTACAATTATGAACGCAGAGGAGTTAAAAACTATGGTTGTCCCCGTTTTGACTAAACAACATTTATCCAAGATAGTGAACTAAGTAATAACCAACATTTAACTTGGTACGAAGTAGTACTAAAACAATATGATAATTATCAACAAGAAAAGCAAGGTTAAGCTACACCTTGCATACTGCAATCAAAGTTTTACAACTACAAAAGTAATACTATAGTCCACAACTGATACAGTAATCGAAAATATATAAGTACAAGTATCATCATCTGTACAAGATATGGACATGTTACAACAGTCCGCTAATAATACATCAATACAACTACAAAACGATACTACAGTCCACTACTGATACAATAATCCAAAATATAAAAGTACAACTATCATCATCAGTACAAGATATAGACATACTACAACAGTCCGCTAATAATACATCAATACAACTACAAAGCAATGTCGCTATCATTGTCACTCCCATCATCATAAACACAGTCGTCGTCGTCGTCATCATCATCATCATCATCAACATAAACATCATTGTCCTCATTGACATCATGAATCAACAAATCATCAATACCAATGTTCGTACCAACATCTCTAGTCGTAAACCCACTGGGACCAACATCGAAGGGTGCAAAAGGCTCATATACGGCAAGTATGGCTGATAACTGATCGATCTGAGCCTCCAACATCTGTGTATGTCTAAGGTACATATCATGCATCATGTGAGTGTGCGCAAGAGTCATACCACGATAAACGCCAAGGGTAACTCTAGCCTGGTCCAACCAATGTGCGTACTACAAAGATACGTGATGTGCATTACGAAAAGTATACTACAAATAAAAACAGGATGTAAATAGAAATATGTAATAAACATACCTGGTATGGAGGGTATAATCCGACTGAGGGTACTCCAGGATAGTCGGGATGATCTGGAAACACTATGGGATGCTCAATAACAGTGCCCATAATGTCGTATGCTCTGAAAGTACAATCAGGCTCTATCTGCATCAAAGGTTGTGAAAACTGTGATGGAATAAGGTCAAATGAAACCTGCGGCACTAGAACTCTACCAACTACCATATTTGGTCCTAAATGATCAGAGTTGACCCCCTGGGCATAACTAGGACATATCAGTCTACATGGAGCAACTCAAGCCTAATAAGAATCGTAATTCCCATCAATGAAGAATGGGCTAGTATCAGCCTAACCAGCCTCCCGTATGGCCTGTATGTACTGCTCCCCAATCACCATACATCTACCAAACATGTCCTCACAAGGTAATGAATCTCCTGGTATACGCAAATCACCACCGGTCTGATACACACATTTATCACCCAAATACCACATGGGAATATATGTCGGCGTGCGTAAAACCACCCTTCGAGTAGATGGTGTATATGTAGTCACCATTGGGTGGTCATCAGTCATAAGACCTGTATCTGTCAAATGAGTCAAACGTGCAGTCCAGGGAGTGCATATGATATTTTCCCCGACTACGCATGTCAAGCTGTGCCCTAGCCTTCATCAAATCATGTTGTACACCCAATGGAGCATGATTTACGTACTGAATACTCTCCCACTGTCTCATCCTAGGAAAGTACTACTCACCTGTCTGACTAGCCATCTCTAAAATGCATGGATGCATGTTAGCAGAGAACTCTGTAATACCAAATGGGCAAAATATACCATAAAGCCTGCATCTCCCTGACATCTTGCAGCGCATACGAATCTTAAAGTAGTGTAAAGGTTACCTAATATAGTTGTGCCCCAATCTATCATATGAAGTCGATCCAACATAGTAAGTGAAGCTAGATAACCCAACGGAACCGTACTTGTGTGGTTCGAAAAAAAGGTCGAACCAAACAAGTACAATAAAAATGCCATAGTCACCCCATCCATAATATATGCTCTACTCGCATATGCAGTGATGTACTTTTGCAAGTAAGTCAACTTAACTGCCCCATTAGTAACTTCGGTAGCATCGAAAAGGGGTAAAAACACAGAAAACACATTGTTTGACTCGTACAAATCATCAAACAGAACAGGTCTACGATTATGACCACCAATCTCAATACCAGTAAGCATATAGAGATCAATCGGAATGATACCAAGCACAAAGTCAGAAAAATGAAAAATATGTGTGGTCGACCACCACTGCTCACCTAATGCTTGTAAAAGGGATCTGTCAAATGACTAAATCAACCTAATTGATAAAAACTGACCAAAAGGACTTTGTTGTAGCCTATCTTTAATAGGAGTGGGAAGTTTGTCATAAAATTGAATAATGCACTTCCCCCAACTACCACCACAATGAATACTGGTCCTATATATAATTAAATCTCAATGCTTTTCAATTCGCTAACATCTATTTCAAACGTTCAAAGATATAGATCGCATAATACTAAAAATCAATAACGTTAAAATTATACCTGTATCGCAGTCAATGCCATATCGACTCTATGTTGGTAGCCCTCTAGAGGATCGTGAAGTACATGAAGCTCATCAGGTGATACTTCAGGAGCTGGAGGAGTGTGTAATGGGCCTGCTTGGTTGTCTGTAGGCTTACGAACAATTTTTCTTGCAGTTTTAGTGGGATGTGGCGGCAGTTCCATTCAATTCTCTATGAAAAATAAAATAAAAAGAAAAGCTTTATTGAAAATTATGAGCAACAATGGAGGGAGGGTTTTTTAAGGGGGGTTGGCTCCTATTTTATAGGCGCCAGGGGTCTGGCGCCCATAAAATAGGGGCTATACGACTAGTACAACTTAGCCCGTTAAGGGCGTAATATTCAGCACCCTGAATATTACTCCATTAACTCACTGGAGACGTTCTTATTTTCTTCGTCTCCTCTTATTTTCTTCTTCCCAAATTTGCTTCGCTATAAAATAATTCACCTTTTCTTCTTCTTCTTCTTCTTCTTCTTTTATTTTAGGATTTTGCCTCATCTCTTTTGCACTTTATCGTGAAATAGAGATCTCCCTTACCTAATAACGGACCTCGTCGTTGACTGAAGTAGCTGCGACCGATAATCGCATTTGCTTGGAAAATCTATACGACTTCGGAGTTCAAAAGTGCTCGAAATTATGAAGCCGAGAATAAGCTTAGAAGGTAAGGCACTCCAGATTATTGTCTGAGATAATGACGTCTTGGGCTACTACTTTGCTAACTGTCGTGATTGCTTTGTCTGAGATATTTTTTGTTTGTCTCGTAGCTAACGCAGTTTAACATGGTGGAAGTTCAAGCTTGAAGTTCAATAAGGTAATATAACTTTCTTTATTTTTGTGTCTAATTCTTGTTTGATAGAATTCCTGTGAAGCATGATTATAATATGCTTTTAATTTTTTCCTTTCTTATTGTTTATCGTAATTAAGTACATGGATATGTCGTGCACTTGTCAACCTCTAGGCAGATATGCTAACAGATTTCCATGTAGATATATAATAGATAAATCTTGTCTGGGTGTACAGGTTACTTCTATTTAAAAAATGTATTTCATTCTGAGATTGTTGCTAGGCTCATTATTGGGTTAAGGCCACTATTTAATTTTCTTACTACTTAGCAAAACTGTAGTAAAGCTATTGGAGTTGCTATATATGAGTTTGGAAAAATCTTGTCAAAAATGTAGCAAAGCTATTGGAGAAACTACTTGGCAAAACTGTTTAATTTTCACTCCATCTTGTCTTGTTACCCTAACGTTAGCAAGGAAACAAATCTTTTCTACATATTTAATACAAGTAGTCTACAGACTTATGTAACATGTTCATATTATTCTGCTTTACATATCTTAATTACTTTTTTCTCACAGTTTAGTTTTCATACAAATGGAAAATATGATCCTTGTTCTATAATTCACATGAAAATGTATTTAATATGCTTGAGGTTCAAAAAGCACTCCATGTTAATCTAGTATTTGCGCCAATAAAGTGGTAAACTTGCAGGGAATATAATTTGTTATTATTATTATTTCTTCAGTTGTAGCCTGTTTGTAATTTCAAATCATTCTTATGTTCAGTTATCTAATATCTATACAGTACAATTCGTAGTGATGATATTAACACAAATTGGAATGACTCTCTGAGCTCAATTATCATCACCAACTAATAAAGCATGGGCTTTGCATATGGATATTCCGGCCAGTTTCAGCAGCATTTGCAAGACATTAGCTTGTTAATTAATAACTGCATCATTAGCTGATTTCTACAACTACTATTAGCTTCAACGAAGGTTAAACATTTTTGTTTCATGTGTAGTGGAAATGCAGATGCAGTGATACTGGTTATATCCACCAACAATAAGTTGCAAGGTTCAAATTGAATGCTGAAGCACACATAGTTCTTTTCAATTTGGTTTTTACTTTCCATTCCAAAAATTCATTCATAAATGTATAACTTCTCATAAGCAGGACTGAGCTAGTAATTCCAATGATTGAATTCCAGTTCTATATAATACATATGATTAGGCATTATAGTAATTTTTTTTTGCATTTTGATAGTAAGAAATATATTTTACACTCATATTTCATACTAAGTTTATGCCATTGTATATCGTACAAAGGGCAAAATTATCTATTTTAGCTTACATAAGCACTCGACTTACTCATTAGAGTCTAATTGTGGTTTTATATTCTTTTATAAATTGCAGGATTTTACATAACGTGGTTCTTATAACCAGCAAGAGATAGACAAGATTCAAGATAACTAGCCATTTATATCATGTATAATTGGATGTAGTTGACCTTTTATTATATATATGTTAGTCTTTTGTTATGTACCTTGACTTTCGTTTCGTGACAGAGTAGTTTACGTTTTTTAGGTTTGTACATATGAAATATGTCGATTAATAACATAATTATAATATTTGTTTGATTAGATTTGTGGTAATAATGCATTTATTGAATTTTAAATTTCATTATATATTGTTTTTTTTGAAACCTAGTGTAAATGAATATTTTTTGTTTGCATCAGTTGTGACAATGTAAGCAACCGATGCAACACATTATGGTTGTTACAAATGGTGTTTTTGGCATCTGTTCAGTAGGGTCAGTTGTTTAAAAACTCTAATGCAATAAACCCAGTCTTGAAAAGCAAATGCAACCAGTTGCATCTGCTATATTGCATCAGTTGTATTAAACAACTAATGCAACTTAGCATCATTTGCATCAGTTGTTCAATTGACGCAACAGAAATTTGTCTGTTACGTCATCTTCATTTACATCAGTTTTACAACCGACACAGCAGGGGTTTAACAACCGACGCAAATGAACAGTTTTGTAGTAGTGTATGCCTGAATCATTTATTTGATTTTATGATTTCATTCATGATTGTTGTGATTTTTAACATTATTTAGGTAGAAAAATGCTTTGGTATACTATTTATGCTTGATTTGCATGAAAATGGTTAGGTTTTAGGTTAAAACCTAAAGTCAGTCATGTCTGATTGACTTGAAACTTTTGCATATTATTATTAACATGTTTTTGCAGATGGATATTTAATTTCATAATTTATGTGCTTGTAGAAATAAATTTCCTAAGTTTTACTTCTGTTAGTTAAGATATTAATTAATTAATGAATTTGCACATGTAGTTTTTATACATTATAGAGAAGGATATTCTCTAACTGTTGTGAATTTTTGGCATTTCCCCATATATTGATTAACTATATGATTTTTTTTAAGTTGGCTAGACTTAGGTTGATTAACTGTTAATTATGGAAATTAATAGAAGTATAATTATTTCCATTGTTTTGGAAATATAGTTTCTAGAAAGATTGGATATTATTTAGCCATAATTTTTTATAAACCAATCACACTCCCACAAATAGAGTGAAGTAAGTAAAAATCACAATACTATAAATGAATAAATCAATTTTTTATTTATTGTTAATGCCATCGACCCAAGTCAAATCGCCCCTTTGACATGGTCGACTGACTCTTCCATTTCGGTAGGTTGTTGATGTTTAAAATACCCAAGTATGGTATAGGAGGAATGCAGGCTTTCACTTTCACCCTTTTGACTTAGTCATGACCACTTATTTTATGTTTTAAAAAGGTTGCAACCCCACATTAAGCCTAATGCCTTTCGAAAGGTACTACTGCGAAACCTTTGTTTCAAAACCCTTGAAGGCTATCAACTCTATAAATCCTTCAACAGGGTCAAGAGAGTTGTTTTCTAAACCTTATATATTAAATAGCTTTGAGGCTTCTGGCTCATTACTCCTTCGACATGGTTGAAGAGGTTAGTCATTATAAAACTATGATTTATAAACCATGTGGTCTATCGCCTCTATGCTACTTTGGTCGGGTCAAAAGGGTCTGTTTTTTCTAAATTATGTTTTATTAAATTTAGAGGTTATCTCATCTATTCTCCTTAGACATGTTCGAAGGAGATTTGTATTCTGAATTGCTTTTAAGACATATCTATTAGAATTTGATCAAAAGAGGAGAGAGGGATTAAATGGTAAAACATAAAAGACTACATTGTTATTGCTTTATTGATTGATTTTACAAAAGATGCTTTCTTACATTGCCAATCCTTACCTCTTTTTATACATAGTTCATCCTTATCTAAAAGAACACTCTAGATAAGAATATTCTGGAGTATAATTGGGTCTATTATAACAATACCAAACATAAACCCCAATCAATGCAATACCAAATATAAACCCAAATCAATGCAATACCAAATAAAGGCAACATATCTTCTAGCATATTCTCTAACATCCCCCTCAAACCCACAATGCGAAAAATCGTGAGTTTACCTAACGGAAGCTGCAAATTGAAGAGTAGCAAGATCAAGAAAACATTTCAATATTGTTAGTGAGTAACACCAATCATCGAACATTCAACTAATACTCCAAATAACTCAACAACTCCAATATGAAACTCCAAAACAACTCAACTATCTTCAATTTGATTAGCAAGCAAAAGATCGGAGCGGTCAAATGAAAAAAATGGTCCCAGATGTGTTTGCATCCCCCAAACATACAGAGAAAACAAAATAAACCAAAAATGGGTTGAGTTTGCATATGTTTGCATCCCCAAAACATATCAAACGAAAACAAAACCAAATCAATAGGGGTGAATCAACATATGTTCGTATCCTCCAAACATACCTTACAATACCATCTACCACCTTCAATCAACGTCAATTGCCTTCCTAATAAACAGAGTTACCGATAGATACATCAAACAAACAATAAACATCGTCTGACTAATGTTTACTCTCTAACAACTCAATCAACCTCTCTATTTCAATCAAGACAAACGTTCACCAGAACACATTCAAGACCATAGTCAACACCATACTACCATCACACATCTTCAAACCCGATCATTCCTTAAACTTCAACACAGATACAAACCATTACCACTCCAAAAACCACGTGCATCCCCAAATACTACTAGACAACCATTCAACATTCACACTCAACAAACCGCAACTATAATCAAACCTTCATCTAGATCCATACATCTTTCCTTCCCTAACAAACTTCACCACTTCAACACTACCCATCACAAGTCCCACACCTGATCAAACATCATCCACCCACAACCTGGAATCACACCTCTATGCACGATCATCTATAACACCACAATCATCATGACTTACCTGCACCGCAACAAAATCCAGCACATCATCCGTCGAAACCTCTGCTACAAGACTCACAAGACCTGACCAAACAAAGCTACATCATACACATCTGTCATCTCGAATTCCAACTCAAAAAAATCCAAAACAAGTTTTTTTTTGTTTTTCTTTCTTTTTTTCTTTCTTTTTACCAACAACAAATAATAGATCTCATAATTACCAACAACACTCGTCTACTACAATCATCAATAACGAATAACAGATCTCAAACTCATTAACAATCATCTATTACAATCACCACCAACAAGTAACAGATCTCAAAACTAACAAAGAAGAAACGACAAAATACAGTAAAAACAGTAAGAGAAAAATAAAAGATCCACAAATAAATGATAACTTTATCTGAATGCAAATAACAGATCTGCGACAACAAGCGAACTGATTAAGGAGGCAGTGGAAAATTGAACGAAATCCTTTTTCCCTAGTTAACAACAACTCTCTCTTTATCTCTCTGTATAACCTGGTTCTGATACAATGTTAGAATTTGATCAAGAGAGAAGAGAGAGATTAAACGGTAAAACATAAAATACTACATTGTTATTGCTTTATTGATTGATTTTACAAAAGATGCTTTCTTACATTACCAATCCTTGCCTTTATTTACAAATAGTTCATCCTTATCTAAAAGAACACTCTAGATAAGAATATCTAGAGTATATTTGAGTTGATTATAATAAATTATTCAATACCAAATATAAACCCTAATCAATGCAATACCAAATATAAACCCAAATCAATGCAATACCAAATAAAGGCAACATATCTTCTAGCATATTCTCTAACAATATCTAACTTGTACCTTTTCGATACAGTCGATTTTGATAAGGATGGTTTCGAAGTACAAAGCTATCGACTTTGATTCATTTGACACAATTGCTATCGAAGTTGATTTTTATTCCTAACTTATGTTTTCTAAATTATTTCCAAAAGACCAAGACGCTCGAGCTGGTCAGTATTTTTCATGTTTAAAGGGTTATTTTCTCAACCAAAACCCTAAGCGTCTTCGTCTATGTCAACAGCCCTCCCATTTGAACTAATTTTCTAAAATATTTCCATAGATACAATTGTAATTGATAAGGATCTTTTGAACTATTTTATAAAATGGTTATTGGTTATTGTTTTTGTGGCTTGTTAGTGCCGGAAAGTCGACTGGGTGGAATTTAAAACTTGTTTTTTTAAAAGTTAGGGCTTTCACCTCAATAGCTTGTCAACATTGTCTTTCACCTCAATAGCTTGTCATCATTGTTCTTTTAATAGTGTCGGTTGGCTTTCTTGCTTTATAACGTTGATAGAGCTTTACCTATCATTACGTTCAACACCTATGGTGGGAGTCAAAAGTGTGAATAGGGGCTATATGGGTGTTGTTCCCATTAACTTATAGAACGCTTTTGATAGGGAACCTTTTGTACCATTTTGAATGTTATATCTGGCTAGTACAAAATCAGATGCTTTTATTGCAAGTCTAAGATAAACATATCATGTTATTAAATTTGTGTGAACACATTAAAAGACACCAATGGGAGTGAATGAAAAGGTAAATTTGGAGATACCGATCAAACTTAAATTTATTGGGGAAATGAGAATCAAGATATATTGATATGTTCTCTGTCACCATTAGGTAAAAATATGTAATGCGTGATGGCCAACACATTATTAATTGAGGGGTTCATAGTCATCCAAAGGTAAAACTATTTGATGCGCAATTGTTAGTCAAATTGGAAGTTCATAGTCATCCAAAGATTAAACTATGAGGTATGTTGTGGCTAATCCACATTTATATAAATATGTTTAAACACCAAAATATTGGCCAATCCAATTGGTAAAGGAAGGAATCCAGATTATGAAAATGATATGAAATCATTAATGTTGAAGACAAATAGGTAACTTATATGAACAAAAGCTACCAAGAAACCATTAAGACAGCTGGCTAGGACAACGAGGATGGGGAATCCACTGTATGTTCCATGTTGCATATTATTGTTGTTATCATTATTATTATCATTATGATTCTAATCATTGATAGTGCAGAAGCTCCTGATTGGATATTTGGATTGCTAGATACCAGTGAGAGGGAAATTCATTCTGCTAAGCGGTGATGTCTCATTAGATATCTATTTAGATCAGGTAGTCAAATTATTATTTGCACCAATCTATTGATTGATCCGAATTTTTTCTTCTTCTTAAACTCTCAAGTATTCATTTGAATACATTGGGAGTTAAGATTTTTAAGGTTTTTCTTCTATAAAAAGGATCCTAGAAACAGGAAAGAGGCAGTTAGCTATCAAAGTGTCGTTGTATGGTTTATCCTTTCGGATGTATATAAGGGTAAGGTTGCTTATTGCCTATATTCAGATTCTGATCAACTAAGGGTGCATGTTCATATGTCGCTCCTGGATTTGTATTTTCTAATAAGTATATTTCATCTAAATGAGGCTTGCGAATGAGAATATTAATGAAAAGTTATTAATGAGTGTTTTTTTTAAATTTCTCATATTCCCATGTTCTCTGATGTTATAATTCATTAGCATGCCTATTTTCTGTCACCAATGGTTAACACAATAGATGACTAGAGCACTTGTAGTACTTAGCTTTGGGCGTTACAAAATGAGGTGCTGCAATTTAGTATCAGAGCATAGGTTTGCCCAAACTTAAAAATGTTTTCTTAAAAATGCTTTCAACCTAAAACTCAAAGAATAGAGTAAAGTACAAGGGTATGAGATAACGATACTTTGACGTGCTTTTATTTTTATTATATAAGTATTTACTCCACTGTTTTAGACTATATTTTGATATCGTACAAATGTCTATATGCAGATAAGGAACTAAGATATGTGGAGAAGGAGTACAAGATTGAGTCTTGGTGGAAGAAGCAACACTACTAATGGAAATGACTGACCCAAAGTTCGAGGGAATCAGGGTTGTTAGACTAAAAAGAATGAAGGTGCTGCAATCTCACCAGTTGATATGGGGAATTTTCTCTAGTTCTTTGTTCTGTTGATGCAAGACAGAGCTGCAGCAGGCTTCGCTGGAACTAATGTTGTTGCTACTGGAGGAGCCATTCCTATGGCACCGGTTGGAAACAACTATGCAAAGTGAGAAAGGATTATGCTAACCTTAAAGGAAAACCATTCTTTAGAAATGAGGAGGCTGTCAAAATGGAAAGCAGCTTTTAATTTGTGAAAGGATCTTTTCTGATTTAGGTTTGACTGATGCCTAGAAGAGAAGGTTTGTCTCAGGGTAGTTGCAGGTAGTTTCTTTACATCAATGGAATGGTATTACTGTTAGAGCACCAAAGAAGGAAATCATTTGGGATAATACCAGGATCCAACTTGAGGATAGGTATGTATTCGAGGGAGCTAGGGCAATGTTATTTCCAAAGTATGGCGAGCTAGTGCAAGGCAACATGACTCTCATATGTGTCAATAGGATCATTGTTCTACCAAGGTATGCTCATGGCACATTTGATACCGTGATAAGGAGAAATGATAATTTTACCCAAGGGTTGAAGCCATAAATTGCTAATATTACAATGCCACACTTAAGGGATCCTAACCACAACGTGGTGGAAATGGATTGTAGGAATGAGTAATTACTTGACATGTTTGTCATTGAGAAGCCGACGGGAAACCGAAGCTTCCAAGGAAAGAAGAGAATGTTATTTAAGGGAAAGAAAGCTCAGAAAGGAGTAAAGACCAAGAAGAACAAAGCTAATGTTGTCTGCTTCAAGTGCGATGAGAAGAGCCATTATACAAAGGAATGCGAGCCCAATGTGATACCCCACGTCCATTAATGTCACTCACTAAGGGAATGCATTAACTTCCATGGAGCGTTATAAGTGTATAGAATAGAACATCTCAAGACAGATATATAAAATGGTACTTAAAAATTCAAAATTTATTCATTGCAGCGGAAAAGCAAAACATGTTTGGTTACAACATCAAAACCACATACTAAAGCCAAGTACACAAATATCCATCTTGAATAAAATTATTATCAGAGTACATAAAAGCAAAACGATAATCCCATTCCAAAATGCCATATGAAAGAGAAACAAAGATAAGCATTACTTTCAGCACTTCCAAGCACTTCCAGTAAAGAGAGAGAGAAATCTAAATCAAGCCTCACTAGTCCCACCCTGAGAATCTAGGGGGGAGGGGGAAGGAAAGAAAAGAGGCAAAACAAAAAAGGTCAGACATAAAGTCTGGCGAGTCTAGTGACTTTAACAATATAATTAATGAAGTAACAGGATAAGAACATAAACTGGATATAAGAGATGACTGTAACATAAGCAAGTATGACAAGGTAAACAAGATAAACAAGGTATAACATCGATTGCGCTTCTGACCACTATAAGATATTTCCTGCACCGCACCAATACTAGTCTCATACTAAAAGGTGATCCATCCTTACTAATCATAATAATGGTAGCTTCATGTACTCCTAGCTGCTCTCGTAGGTTCCCACTTTCTCATACCCCTACTAGTTGTACCCACTACCCTCCCCATTTGATCGGCTCCCAAACTCGTAGATACCAGTGCTGTCCCCACAATAAGGTGTATCACTCCCTAAAGTGGCAACCCGATACTACTAAAATGCACGGCTTATACCTATACGATGCAACAACGTCTTACCTACCAGCCCGGACCCACGCACGCACATGACTCCGTTGGACTTGCATTGCCATCGCCCTTTACTCTTTTGACCTCTTACAATCAACCCCAGTAATCGTGTCCCGTCCTTGGCCTAGTTCGAGCTCATATAGATACTAAAAATGGGTTGCTGGTTAAAATGGGTCCCCATACATGACACAATCTCCCCTCCTAGGCTTGGTCCCCACTAGGATTTCCCACTTAACCCCTTTTATTACTCCCATGTCTTACCATATGTCTCATTATGGTTAAGTGCTCTTAATTATGTTTCACATGCTACCTATGTCATCCACTTAACCCTTTTACTATTCCCATGTCTTACCACATATCTAATCTTGGTTAAGTGTTCATAAATTCATTATATCCGTAATTGTGCAAGTCCTCCCACATTAGATTATTGTTTGCGGCTGCTGGATATGCCGGGTGGTTCCGGGCAGACTTGTGCCGCAATCCGAATCTAACCTCATGTCTTAGCACTATTACACTTCTAATTTCTTCCTTTGACCTCTCACATTAGACTGCCGTTTGCGGTTGCTGGATATGCCGGGTGGTCTGGGCAGACTTCTACCGCAACCCAACCTAACCTCGTGTCTTAGGCATTCATTATCTTTTCCTTTTATTCATGCGCAATTTCAAATCTTCAATAAATGTATTCCAATTTCCCATAATTTCCAATTATGCTTATAATGCTAATTCAAGCTATGCTTATAATTCCTTGTATACAAGTTGTACCAAATTATGCCCAAATCAATTTCATAGTTATCAACAATTTATGCCAAATCTCATTTTACATATTTCCCTAACTTTTCCCAATCATCCCAATGTTATTCATACGTAAATCTCAACGTAATATGCTTAGGCTCGAAGTTAGCCTAATCTCAAAAGGAAAATGGAAAAGAAGAAGGGAAGAGAATCAAACATCAAAATTAGTGTAAACATATAAATAGGCATGTGAAATGAATAATGATAAGATAGATCAGACATGCATATGATAATAGCAATTGGGTATGAATCTGAAGGATAACAAATTACAAAACTTGATATGATTCATCTTATTTATAGGAATATACATTAGATCCAACTTACAATCCTATCACAATTACTTTTTAACTTAATTATATGTGAAAGTAACATAAAGTCACAGCGATAGGGTTCTTAGAAAAGAGAATTAGGCGTTGTTGTCGCAAATCTAATCTTGAATAATCTCTAATTTGATTGTTGAAGAAGAAAATCTAAATTAATTTGAGTTGGAGCAGCAGCATGGAAGCGCCATGGATTAGGGTTGAAGAGATTAGGGTTAGGTTTAGGTGTTTATTTATAGATGTATTAGGTGAATTAGGACCTTTAGATTTGATTAGGAACCATCCGAACCACTCAAATTAGAAAAACACATCATCAGGAAACAGTCCAGAATCAACCAGTTGACTGGCCAATTTCAACCGGTCGACAATTTTCACTTCTACTTAAAAACGGTCGACTGGTGATAATTGGGCGGTCGACTTGTAAACGGTCGAATGGCGAAAAATGGGCGGTCGACTTGTTTTACAGCTTTAAACTTTAAATCTTCTGAGCTTCGTAACTTCTTCATACGATGTCCGTTACTCGGACTCTATCTCAAGCAGAATTCCAAGACGAACACAATGGCGTAACCCGTTTAAAACACCCCACCTCCGTTAAGGTCACTCACAAAGGGAATGCATTAACTTTGGTGAAGCATTTTAGGTAAAAGACAGATAAGTTACAAGACAGACATATGAACAGCGGAAAACTGAAAAACATTTATTAAATAGCGTGGTTCAGTCAAAACATTTCAAGCATTGTCTCAAAATCCAACTTCTAAATTATTACAAAAAAACATCTGTCTTGGTATAAATCTCCAAGTACATAAAGAAGCATAAAATAGAAGTAAAGCAGCATAAATCTCCAATAAAAGTGTAACCACAGCCATAGCCTAAGAAAAGAGAATCCATGCAATACATATACTCTCTTTAGGCTTGAAAAGGTATGCACTAAGCTGAAGTATTCCCTCCCTACAGACCTGGGGGGGGGGGATGGAAGAAAAGAAGGCGAAAGAAAATGGGTCAGACATAAATATGGTAAGTCCAGTGATTATTCAGCATGTAAACAGGTAAAAGGATCATGACATGAATAAACTGAACATAGGACAATACCATAGAAATAAGATAACATGAGATAAGGCAAGATAAACTGAATGTACTATCACACTCATTTCTATTTCTCTGCACCTACTACGAATGTTTCAATTACCATCACGTGTTCATAACAAAGTGATCCCTTTCCCGATCGGCTTCTACTCGCATGCATTTGCTACTTGTGTCATTCGGCCCCGCTTGATTGTAGATACCTATGGTGGTCCCACGATGGGTTGTATCAATTCCTGTGGTGGCAATCCGACACAAATTCAAGATGCACAGTGTATAATACTGATGCCCAGTGCCTGCTTTTCCACTTCGGAGTACGTGCACGCCCATACTCCGTCGGAATTACACTGCTGCAACCCTTGCCGCTATTTTGACTACTTATAATCAGCCCAGTAATCGTGCCCCACCCTGCCTAGTTAAGGGTACCATGATACATCTATGTGGGTTACTACTGAAATGGGTCCCCGTTACTAGGGTTTCCTAATCAACATGTTATAACGGTTAAGTGTTCTCCATTCTACCTAACCCCACCCATCTGTTTGATTAACATGTTGTATTGGTTAAGCTTTGCCTTAATTAACTTAACCCTACCATTCTTGGCTTGTCTGTTCCTTAGCTTTAATACATTCATTAAAGCACCAACCTCTCACATTAGATATGTATTGTTGCGGTCGCTGGATGTGCCGGGCGGTTCCGGGCAGTCTTACACCGCAATTCAATCTAATCTCGGGTTTTTTCCAAGCTTAATGCGCTAACCTCTCACATTAGATCTATATTGTTGCGGTCGCTGGATGTGCCGGGCGGTTCCGGGCAGTCTTACACCGCAACTCAATCTAACCTCAGGTTAGGCATATTCATCTTTTAATTAATTTACATATTTACCATTCATGTTTATATGTAAATTATCCATAAGTGTTGTCAAATCAAGTCATGTCTCATTTACCCTCTAAATTATGTCCAAATTATGTCATTTCATTCTGCTAATGATTATAAGCCAAACTATGCCAATAGCATGTAATTTAATAATTTTTCCCCAACGTCTCCCCCGTTATTCGTTCGCACAATTCACATAGAATGTTAGGCTCGCAAATTAGCCTAACTCATAAACAAAAAAGGAAAAGAAAAGGGACATGTAACATTCTAATAGGCATAAAACAATATAGATCAATATGTGGCATAGAACGACATAAACTTAATTAAGCATATAAACGTGATCTTGCATTTAAATTAGATCCAATTAACATGCGAACTAGCATAAGTTTAATGGTATAAACATGAACTTATATAGATCTTAAACATGGGTACTAGCTTGGATCTAAACATATAACATGTATGAACATAACTTAGCATGTAACTTACATACATAAAAGAACCACAAATTTAATACAACATGATAGGTTCAATGGTATCAGTCCCAATAGCCTCATAGGCATGATAGGTTTTATTATGTCAGTCACAACAATCCAATAGGCATGATAGGCTTTACTATGTTAGTCACAACAGTCCAATAGGCATGATAGGCTTTACTATGTCAGTCACAATAGTCCAATAGGCATGAGCAATTCAGAATTGACAAAAGGATAGGCACGAATATAATTAGGCATAATTCTAGATCTAGTTATCATAGTCATGATTTCTTTTTAGGTGTTCACATCTAAACAATAACTGTACTTACAGAAAAAGGACGGAACTTGATCTCTGGGATTTGATTTCTGAATTTGAAAAGTTATCCTTTGATGTAGACGTTTGATTCTCTAGTTCTTCTAATTGATTCCTGGTTTGAATTTGATTCTCTAGTTTGGGGTAGATGAATGGAGGCTAGGCCAGTTTGTAGATGAGAAGCATGAAGACTTCATAGAGTGAGTTCTAGGTTTGAGGTTTTGGGTGATTATATAGAAGTCTAAGTTCAATTCTAGCCTTTAGATTAGTCTAGGAGAAATCAAAGCCATCAAACCAAAGAGATGTGTCGTCCAGCCAACCGTAACATGACACATATGCCCTAATACCTCAAAAATTAGTCATTGGCCAATCAGAGAAGGCCATATCAGCACAGGGTTGTAAAAATTCGTCACAGGAGCTGGATCTAAAAAGGGGTCGACTCCCTACAGGGAGGTCGACACCTATGTCGACTCCCCTATAGGAGGGGTTGACACCTACGTCGACTCCGCCTGGGGTGGGGGGTCGACACCCTGAGCGGGAAGTTTCCCGCTCAGCCGATTTTGAATTTTGAACTGTTTTTATTATTTAATTATTATTTATATTTATTTTCTGCTTGAACTTGAAATCTTCTGAACTCCATAACTTCTTCATACGGAGTCTCATTCACGCAAACTCGGACTCTATCTCAAGCATAATTTCGAGATGAATGCAATGGCGTAACCCGTTTCTCTTAATTCTGACTTTCAAAATTAAGTATTCTTTAATTTTTTACTTTTATGTTCACAGAAAATATGGGGTGTTACATTCTCCCCTCTTTAAAGGATTTCGTCCCTGAAATCTCTAAGTTAAGAAGAATGTATCCTAACATCCAACATCCATCTACTCAACCATAAATCACAGGCATCCACTGTCCTTATAAAGATTTCTAATGCTTTCATGATCATATGCATAGTGTGTGTATATGTCCTTATCTAATGCAAAATCAGGCGGTCCACTGATTCAGTTGACCTCCTTGATGCGAATCTTGTCGGTGCCATGAGTCCATTATGTATGCAATTATTCCTAATTATACTTTCTACATGAGTGCATAATCATTCATACGAATGCAACGTCCACATGATAACACATCAAGTTCCAATCCATATATAAATACATATATGCATATGCAATATGAAAGTATCTGAGCCGATCTAGTACCTAGTGTGTGTGTGTGTGTGTGTATGTGTCCTCGAGCAACCACTTGCAACCATCAATCATAACATGTTTCAAATACATGTTTACATCCATTGGTTTCAAATACATCTATTTAGATCAGGAAAACAAGAGATCAAAGATGTACCTGCAAAAAGATATGGGTAGGCTGCGTGTACCTTGTCCTCAGTCTCCCAAGTCGCGTCTTCCTCTGAATCACTCCATTGCACTTTAACTAGCTTGACTTCACGATTGCGTAGCCTTTTAACTTCTGTACCCAAGATACGAGTTGGAACTCTTCTCACCGTCTCTTCTCACTCCACTTCTATTTCCTCTAGTATGCTTGGCTCGACAACTTCTGGCGACTGATGTAAGCACTTTCGTGGATGAGAGACATGAAAAACATTATGAACTCCAGCCAATCTTTCGGGCAACTCTACTTTATAAGACATCTTCCCAATCCTTTCAATGATAGGAAATGGCTCTACAAATCTTGGTGCCAATTTTCCTACAGATCCAAAGCGAACGACATTCTTTAAAGGAGATACTTTAAGGAAAACCCTGTCTCCAACCTCAAACTCAAGATTGGTCCTTCTTTTATCAGCGTAGGACTTCTGTCTATCTTGTGCGGTCTTCATTCGTATTCGTATCAAGTCCACCTTCTTTGAAGTTTCTTTGATCATGTTAGGCCCAAGTACGAGCTTGTCTGTGGACTCCCACCAACAAGTTGGTGATTGGCATGGTCTTCCATATAAAGCCTCAAAGGGTGTCATTGTAACACCCCGTATGTTAAATAACTTGTTATAACATAAATCAGAGCAGAATTAAATTTAATATTCTGAATCAGGGGAAACGGGCTGTGCCATTGCGTTCGTCTCAGAAAAATACGCGAAATAGAGTCCGAGTTTTCGTAAATCGGAGTCCGTATGACCAAGTTATGGCCCGTCAAAGTTTCACGAAAAATCAAAAACGAAAACTGCTCATGTTTTGAGGCCCGGGATGAGTTTTGGGCTGTTTTTTTTGGGCCCTAAATGGTTCCTACACTTGACTTCTTCCCCAAGACATGCTTTAAAGGCTAGGATTGGTTCTAGGGTATATCCTATGGTCCTAAAACATCTAACTAATCTATATATACACCCTAATACCCCCCTTATCCTTACAAAAAATAGATCTAAGGCCATTATGCCACCACTTAGAAAATTGGAGAGCCTCCACTAAAAATCCTAAGAGGGTTTGCAAGCTAATCTACATCTTCTTCTACTTAATCATTGGGATTTGCTTCATTTAACTTGCTAATCTTGTTTTGGTGAGCTTCTATCCCCTTAATAATCAATTATTGAATTGATTATGATAAGATGCGATAAAGTATGGCTATGTTTGTGGATCCATATATTTATGCAAGCTTGATCTAGTGAATATTATGTGTTTTGCAAGTTATATGCCTTATTTCATGCAAGTTTCATAATATGTAATCATGATATTTTTATGCAAGTTGTTTCATGATGTTTATGATGCAAAACACTAAGTGAATATGGATCCATTATGCAAACATGTTATGCAAGTATGTGAGTACTTATGCAAGTCATGTATATGCTTATATGCAAGTTTAACATAATATGCAAGCCTATGCAAGTATGTGAATGTTTATGCAAGTTATGTATATGTTGAAATGCAAGTTTAACATAATATGCAAGCCTATGCAAGTATATGAATGTTTATGCAAGTTATGTATATGTTGAAATGCAAGTTTAACATAATATGCAAGCCTATGCAAGTATGTGAATGTTTATGCAAGTTATGTATATGTTGAAATGCAAGTTTAACATAATATGCAAGCCTATGCAAGTATATGAATGTTTATGCAAGTTATGTATATGTTGAAATGCAAGTTTAACATAATATGCAAGCCTATGCAAGTATGTGAATGTTTATGCAAGTTATGTATATGTTGAAATGCAAGTTTAACATAATATGCAAGCCTATGCAAGTATATGAATGTTTATGCAAGTTATGTATATGTTGAAATGCAAGTTTAACATAATATGCAAGCCTATGCAAGTATGTGAATGTTTATGCAAGTTATGTATATGTTGAAATGCAAGTTTAACATAATATGCAAGCCTATGCAAGTATGTGAATGTTTATGCAAGTTATGTATATGTTGAAATGCAAGTTTAACATGATATGCAAGCTTATGCAAGTATATGAATGCTTATGCAAGTATGTGAGTGCTTATGCAAGTTAAGTATATGCTAAAATGCAAGTTCTACATGTTATGCAAATCACATGTATGATGATATGTAAGTTCATATGCAACATGTTATGCAAATCACATGTTTGATGATATGTAAGTTCATATGCAACATGTTGTGTAAGACACATGTTTGATAATATGCAAGTTTGGGTTGAATATAGTTGGGTTAATACATGCTCATATATGCAAGTTGATATCCTCTTAACCCATGATAAAGTTATATGCTAAACCCATGTTATGTGTGGTAAATCTTCCCTTTATTATGTTATGTCATAATGACGATTTACGTGGGGAACGATGGGGTTAATTAATATGTTAATTAAAAGTATGTTGAAATGGGTATGATTAAGCATACCATAAAAAAATTAATTAACATAAGTGGGAATTTACCTATTGAGTTAGGTCTACCCCATGGGAATTTACCTATTGAGTTAGGTCTACCCATGTTATGAATAAATTGATATTAATTAGGGATAATTAATATGGGGGTGATTAATTAGGTGTAATTAATCGACTAAGACACGAGGTTAGGCTCTGTTATGACGTAAGACTGCCCGGACCCTACCGGCTTAACCAGGCGGTCATAACAGCCAGTCTAATGTGAGAGGTCTTAGGCACAAATTAAATACGTGATTAAAGTAAAGACACGAGGTTAGACTCTGTTATGACGTAAGACTGCCCGGACCCTACCGGCTTAACCAGGCGGTCATAACAGCCAGTCTAATGTGGGAGGTCTTTATGGGAGATCACGGTCTTAATTAATTAAGAAACACTTAACCATATTAGCATGTAGTGGGACATGAGGGGTTAAGTGGGTGCCTTGGGTGGCATGTAGTAACTAGTGGGGGTGCCTTGGGTGGCATGAGAAAACTAGTGGGTTGCCTTGGGTGGCAATAGAAAATACGATTAGAATACTTAACCAGAGTGGAACATGTAACTAAACATGATTAAAGGGTTAAGTAAGTGCCTTGGGTGGCATGGGGGAATCAAGTAAGTGCCTTGGGTGGCATGCGGAAATCTAGTGGGTGCCTTAAGTGGCAATTGTAATATAATTGGATGACTTAACCAAACCTTAACATGTAAGGGGGCATGATTATAAAAAGGGGTTAAGTGGAATGCACTAGATAAAATGACAAGCTTAAGTAGTAGTGTAACGACCCGCATTTTCAGCAACAGAATAATTAATTTATTTAATTATATGAATAGTGATTTAGAGAATTAAGGGGTCATTGAATTGAATTTTAGTGAATATTTAATTAAATTAAATAAGGTAATAATATATTTATTTCTGAAATAGTCAGAAATAGTGGAATTCACAATAGTGGGTGAATAGGCAATATAAAATATATATATAATTCAGTTTATATTGAATTATATTGACGAATATATTTATAAATGCCATTTGAACGTATAATTTATATTATAATTTTAATAGAGCTCGAAATGGCGCTGCAGTTCGTTATTTGGCGATTCGAACTTCAATTGGATATACAGGGTTCGTTTTAACTCGGATTTCTGTGAAACAAGAAACGTGTGGAGCTGGTGGAGTATATCTTCCTAGTGGAAGAGAAAAATCGGGATTTCGTCGTGTAGATTTTGTTTTATGTCCAAATCAAAATTTAAAATAGTCGCTATGGAATTCCTTTATATTTTGCAACGATTTATTTACGTTATAAATGGATTTTCAATATAGATTGAATATCAAATTAACACTGGAAATTGAATATCGATTTATAAACTCTGAGATGATATTTTAGAGCTGTGGTATATCATATGTGAATATATGCGATAATATTTATTTTTAAATATTAAATTTAATTGTTTTTAAATATATTTATATATTTAAAAGGGCTATTTAGGACTTTAAAAATAGCCACTTTTGCAAACGAAGTCGGATTTCAAAGAAACTAATTTTGTTGGATCCGCAATGTCAAATTATTGCTAGATTCCAATTTTCGTGATTTTTAGAGTCAGTGTGCGGCCGTACGGATTTTTAGAGTGAGAAACAGTCAGTATTTGGATCGTTAAAAATACGCTGTGTGAGCATATGAAGTCGGAATTCGACGAAACCAATTTTGTTGGGTCCGTAATGTCAAGATGTAGCTGCATGTCAATTTTCATGATTTTTGGGTACTGCGTGTGATCATAGGAATTTTTAAACGACGAACACATGTAGCGATTGATAAAAATAAATATAATAATCGAATAAAAAAAATAATATACCTACCCTATATAATACCATCATTCTTCCTAACCCTAAATCCACTTTTCTCCTGGACAAGAAATGCGCCGCCACCCAAAAACAAATTCATACAGTGAAGTTCCTCAATCAAAAATCAAAATAAAATATAAAACAAATCCTATAAATACAAATGGATGTAGATTCGGACTCCTATCAACCAGTACTTCGATCTGGTATCGTTTTCACTTAGCTCGACATCATATTTGCACGCTGGAAATTCTGGGCGTCAGCTAGGGTTCCACAAAATCCGAAGGTGGAAGCGTTATTTGCAGGATTGGTTGATGGAGTCGGGTTTGGTGAAGGATTTAGCACCTCGTTGTGGTTTCTTTGTGGGATTCGATGATGGATGGTGTCGCGCGAGTGCTGTGGGTCATCGGAGGATTCAGTCGACGCAAATACCAGGTGGAGGGCGAGTTGGATCGTGTTGGCATGGGCTGGTGCGGATCGTGATGGAGGATTGAATGGTGGAGGGGGCGCTCGAAGTAGATGGCCAAGGGAGGAGGAAACATGGGTCAAAGGGGGCGGTCAACCGTGGATTTTTGGGATCGAAGTGTTACTGTAGGAGGAAGATAATAAACGGGGGAGGAGTTGATTTGTTGGGGTCCAACTGATCAAATATACGGTGGGCCAAATATAAGGTTAAAGCCCATAAGTTTAAATTCAATTAAGTTTATTCTAATTAAATAAGTATACCATCTTGTAATTTGAATATCTTGGTCATACGATAACAGAATTTCGAACGGTCAGATCCGTTGGGATCGTATGGACAAGAGCTACACAACTGACCACAAGTGAATCCGAGCTCATTTGGATTTGCGATGAAAATAAACGCCTGAACCAAATTAGAGACCGACAATCGTTATTTAACGATCACCGACCAAGGTGAGTAAATCTCACTAACTCTGAACGCTTTATATTTTTATAAAGTATTTTTAGAATTGATAAATATTGGCTGATTTGCTGTGTATTGGTTGTTTGATTGAACTGCTAGTCAGTTGATTGAAATCATCGATAACGATATATATAAATCGTATCGAAATATTGATTCTGATTATCAGAAAATTTTACCTTCATGCTATATATGTTGACTAACATCTATGGATGCAGGGGATCAGGTTGGAGGGACCCAACTGGGTTCCTCAACATTTATTTACCGCTTTTCATATATTTTGATATATGATGTGTTATATCATCCGTTATTGATTTTGTGTGTTTGAATGATGACCGATCATTTTGATTTGATATTTTTACACCATAAGTGATACGAGAAAGGGAAAAGGGAAATTTTCAAAGTATATGTTGAAAATAGATTATTTATATAAAATCAGCAGATTTTATATATGAAAGGAAAAAGGGTTTTATAAAAGAAATCATTTTATCAAATCAAAGCAATAAAGGAAAAATATTCGTAGAACAAATAGAGGAGGGGAAATTGTTTGTAAAACATTTACAAGTAAAAATAGAAAAGAAAATATTTGTAAAACCATTGCAAATAGAGATAAAAAGAAAACATTTGTAGAACATTTACAAATGGAATTAGGAAAAATATTTGTAAAACATTTACAAATAGATTAAAAGGAAATAATTATCTAGAGAAATAAACTGAGTTATAAAAAGGAATTTTCTATTTAGAAAATAAATAGAATATTGAAGTACTTGAAAATGGATAAAAGTGTAATAAAGGAGAATTTTACACTAGGAAGAATTTAGGCCCGTACTTCGCACACGGGTAAGCAAAATATGAATTCAAAGTGAGAATTTAAGAAGGAATCTGTTTTTAAACAGATAAAGTGAGAAGGTTAATTTATGAATAAAGTTTTATAAATTAATTTAGTTATTTATCTTTGGATAAATAGAGTATATAAGTCAAGACTTAAATAGAGAAGAAAAAAATCGATTTCCACATCGATGTTTGAAACTGAATAAGGACGAAGGAGAATTTATCGAATAAGAATTATTCGAAGTAAAGCTATCGAATATCAGTTTGAAAGGGAGTTATTGAATATTGGCTATTTGAAATGGGTTGATCCAAGAGAGTTAATCCAATAGGGTTAATCCAATAGAACAAATTGATTGAGGTCAACCGTTAGAGTTAAACTATTAGAGTTGAACTGTTAGAGTTAAACCGTTAGAGTTAAACCGTAGAGTTAAACCGTTGGAATAAACATTTAGAGTTAGTTAGTTAGAATTAACCAATTAGAGTTAATCAGTTGGAGTTAATCGATTAGAGTCTAATCGAACTAGAGTTATCCAAATATAGTAATCGAATAAGGGATGGTTGAATATTAGTTATTCAATTAGATTTGCTCGAATTTAGTTATTCGAGATAGAGTTAAACAGAAGTAGTCATTTAAGATAAGCTACCAGTGGGCACGACTGCTAGCGTAATTCGCAGAGCTGCAGATAGCCTACGGCGGTCGGATGTCTCCTGAGGGAATCAGGCGTAACCATTGTGATCGCTGCGATCTAGAGTCGAGCGAATGGTGTCAAGTCAAATATTAGTTAATTGATAAAAATAATTTAGTCGAGTTAATTAAGCTAAGTTAGACCAGTTGAACTGATCAAGTAAGTGGGTCAAAATGAGTAAATCAGACCGAGTTATCTGAACAAGGGTTAGGCTAGTAAGAGTTAAATAGAATAAGAGTTAACTGAATAAGAGTTACAACTTAGAGTTAACCGAGAGTGAGTTAATAATTTAGTTCGTTATTTATTCGAGTTAGAGGAAAAATCAAAGTATTTATGAAGTCACTATATTTCGGATGCAGGGGATTATAACACCATTGTTATAATCAAGTGTTTTTCCGTACGAGAAGCGGATTTGTAAATAGAATCCGAGAATGTCGTAAAGAAGTGTTAAAGATTTAGAAAGATGAACTTTGCCTATTTCAAAGTTAGAAATGTTGTTCAGTTAAGGTCTGAGAGGTAACTATACCCCAACTTGATTGACTTCGTTTTTAACTAAGAAATGGTTAAGATTCGATGGTGAAAAGTGGTTAAGTGGAAACCAAATGAAGGAGATTTGGCATAGTGATGTTTATTCAAACATCTGTTTAATCAAATGAAGGAGATTTGGAAATGTGTTCCAAATGAGGAACAGAATTGTTTTCTGAATATAAAAACAAGAGATGGAAATGTTTTCCAATGATAATGATATATATTTTCTAAATATAGTGAATAAGAAACATTAAACAACAGGAATAGGGAAATGAACGAATGGATGAAATGATGATTGTTCGATAGAATTTCCTTCGGGAAATAATATCGTTGTTTGCACACCGACATGTTTTCGTTTGATAGTTAAATCACCGACTATCAAAGTTTTGACCATTTTACGTGGTTAATATGGAGAGACCGGTTGGATTATTATCCAGAGAACCACTCCGTATTGGCATAAGCATTGCGAATCAAGTATGCTGAATATATTGAAGACGGAGTTGTGCAAGGGCTATCCTGTTTACAGAATAGTGCATTCGGTTTGTCCAGTCCCAGGACAAACGTGTATGGACGAGTGTCTGACAGAGTATATCCAATAGATCGCATAAGTTGATCTCTTCAAAACGGACTTACGTTTGGTGGCGGAGGAATTCGTTTCTCTTAGCTGTATACCCGTGGTGTTTTTGGTGAAATCAATTTGTGATTTGGCGGGTATGATGATGTGGCATTCAAAGTAATGGAGGTGTGATCTATCAAAAGATACGTTATGACCTCAAGCCTCATCAACCGGGAAATGACAAAAATCGGGCAGGCAGCATGGCTATGTGGGTCGCGCCCATTAGGATGTATGATCACCTATCTAGAGAAATTCCTTTTGTTCTTTAATCTATCGATGCTGTCCCATTTCGGGAGACGGTTGCTGATCCCAACCGTTGGTGATATACATTCGATACACTCAAGCGAAATGAGTGGTCGGTCATGTGTGGGCCGGGTTGCAAGATGTTCTTGTTGAACCCAGTGTATTTGCCTCTAGAGATACACGTTCGGAAGGTGGTCCCATTCCTTATCAAGTTGGAATCCAATCTCCAATAAGTGCCTGCGAGTTTGATTGTATATTATATATGTAGAGCGTGAGATGCAAGCGTTCTACTAGATTTTAATTACTTGTGATTAGACATTATTATGATATCAGATAATATATGATTTCCAAAGTGTTTTGGGTTATTGTAAGGTAAAAACCGTCCGTGTTTATGTGTGGATTGGTCTTACGATTATCTTTTCTTTCGGAAGGATTTTGAAAGTTAAACCAAATGATTTGAGTTTACTCACACCAGTCCCATGACTGACCCAGAGTTTATTTTGTTTTTGTTTTCCCTAAACTCTTGGGTGCCCAAATTTGTACGGGCAGTCAAGTGGTCAGGATTTACAGGTATGCTTGAAGAGCTTGGAGCAGGAGGCTTTAAGATTTTTTCTAGCTATTGATTATTCCGCTGTGATGAAAGTGTTGTACTCTGATAATGGTATGATATACATATACTACTTTGATTTCAAGTTTATGTTATCTAATATATTTTGTTCGTTCCGCTGTGAGTTGTGATCTTCGTTTTCTTCTATTCTAATATTTCTTTCTTTCTATTTCTCATCCTCTAACTTCTTTCTAATAATGATGCGTATTTCTGTGCAATTTGAGTTGGACGTGTGGTGTTATTAGTCGACTCAAAGGGTACGGAAGTCCGGGTCGTTTCATTTGGTATCAGAGCTGAAGGTTAAGTGATTACCTTGGCTCTGTGGCGTGATTCAGTAGAGATGGGGTTAGTAATACCCTAGACTGAGTTTGAGTGTATATATATGAGTGAACGTATTTGTTATTTGATATAAAATGGTTTTATATTGTGGAGACTTATCGGTTGAGTTGTTTATGAGTTCTAGTCGATCAGTTTGATCCACTGTATCGATAGGAGTTTATAAACACTTGAATACGATGAACCGACACAGTATGTTTTGAAAGAGGGTAAAGGAAATAATTTTACCCAAATTATATTTTAATATAAACAAAGTATAGTTATTTGAAATATTATCATATATTGGATGTGTTGGTTGTTATTATAATCGAATAAGATTATAAAATGTGAAATGGTTATATAAATAACCAAATAGAATTCATATAAGTGAAATATATGAAATCAGATGAATTAATTTTGAATTTAAATCAGAAATGAAATTAAAACTCTAAAAATGTGAAGTGTGTAGAATGAATCTGGTTAAATATATGTGAATTTTAAAATCCTGGGAGATTTTAAATTTGTTACAGGCTTTGAAAGGGATATTTTGAAATAATTTCAAAATGAAAGTGTTTAGAAATGGTTTTATAGTATTGAACTCACTTCAATAGCTGGAAAATAGATTCCGACGATGATCCGGACATCGTCGGTGTTCATTTTCGGGTTTGTAAGTGACGGATTGCTACCAAAGGTTTTGTTTTTGAACTATTTTGAGAAAACAAATTGTTTTGATATTCCAAATAAATAATTTGATTTTTGGAAAAGGCTAAGCTGTTTAAAACTCCCAGAAAGCTCCCGGTACAAAGGAGGTGCTGGCAAATTTTTTTGGAAATTTCGGGTGTTAGAAAATTTTCAGGAATTTTGGAAATTTTCGGTTATAAAAATGAGGTAATAATTTAATTGAAATAAATAAATTCAGTTGAAACTGAAGTTAAAGAAGTATACAAATAATTCAAAACTAGTTAATAGGGTTGTTCTCTACCTTAGCAATTTCGAGGACGAAATTATTGTAAGGGGGGAAGAATGTAACGACCCGCATTTTCAGCAACAGAATAATTAATTTATTTAATTATATGAATAGTGATTTAGAGAATTAAGGGGTCATTGAATTGAATTTTAGTGAATATTTAATTAAATTAAATAAGGTAATAATATATTTATTTCTGAAATAGTCAGAAATAGTGGAATTCACAATAGTGGGTGAATAGGCAATATAAAATATATATATAATTCAGTTTATATTGAATTATATTGACGAATATATTTATAAATGCCATTTGAACGTATAATTTATATTATAATTTTAATAGAGCTCGAAATGGCGCTGCAGTTCGTTATTTGGCGATTCGAACTTCAATTGGATATACAGGGTTCGTTTTAACTCGGATTTCTGTGAAACAAGAAACGTGTGGAGCTGGTGGAGTATATCTTCCTAGTGGAAGAGAAAAATCGGGATTTCGTCGTGTAGATTTTGTTTTATGTCCAAATCAAAATTTAAAATAGTCGCTATGGAATTCCTTTATATTTTGCAACGATTTATTTACGTTATAAATGGATTTTCAATATAGATTGAATATCAAATTAACACTGGAAATTGAATATCGATTTATAAACTCTGAGATGATATTTTAGAGCTGTGGTATATCATATGTGAATATATGCGATAATATTTATTTTTAAATATTAAATTTAATTGTTTTTAAATATATTTATATATTTAAAAGGGCTATTTAGGACTTTAAAAATAGCCACTTTTGCAAACGAAGTCGGATTTCAAAGAAACTAATTTTGTTGGATCCGCAATGTCAAATTATTGCTAGATTCCAATTTTCGTGATTTTTAGAGTCAGTGTGCGGCCGTACGGATTTTTAGAGTGAGAAACAGTCAGTATTTGGATCGTTAAAAATACGCTGTGTGAGCATATGAAGTCGGAATTCGACGAAACCAATTTTGTTGGGTCCGTAATGTCAAGATGTAGCTGCATGTCAATTTTCATGATTTTTGGGTACTGCGTGTGATCATAGGAATTTTTAAACGACGAACACATGTAGCGATTGATAAAAATAAATATAATAATCGAATAAAAAAAATAATATACCTACCCTATATAATACCATCATTCTTCCTAACCCTAAATCCACTTTTCTCCTGGACAAGAAATGCGCCGCCACCCAAAAACAAATTCATACAGTGAAGTTCCTCAATCAAAAATCAAAATAAAATATAAAACAAATCCTATAAATACAAATGGATGTAGATTCGGACTCCTATCAACCAGTACTTCGATCTGGTATCGTTTTCACTTAGCTCGACATCATATTTGCACGCTGGAAATTCTGGGCGTCAGCTAGGGTTCCACAAAATCCGAAGGTGGAAGCGTTATTTGCAGGATTGGTTGATGGAGTCGGGTTTGGTGAAGGATTTAGCACCTCGTTGTGGTTTCTTTGTGGGATTCGATGATGGATGGTGTCGCGCGAGTGCTGTGGGTCATCGGAGGATTCAGTCGACGCAAATACCAGGTGGAGGGCGAGTTGGATCGTGTTGGCATGGGCTGGTGCGGATCGTGATGGAGGATTGAATGGTGGAGGGGGCGCTCGAAGTAGATGGCCAAGGGAGGAGGAAACATGGGTCAAAGGGGGCGGTCAACCGTGGATTTTTGGGATCGAAGTGTTACTGTAGGAGGAAGATAATAAACGGGGGAGGAGTTGATTTGTTGGGGTCCAACTGATCAAATATACGGTGGGCCAAATATAAGGTTAAAGCCCATAAGTTTAAATTCAATTAAGTTTATTCTAATTAAATAAGTATACCATCTTGTAATTTGAATATCTTGGTCATACGATAACAGAATTTCGAACGGTCAGATCCGTTGGGATCGTATGGACAAGAGCTACACAACTGACCACAAGTGAATCCGAGCTCATTTGGATTTGCGATGAAAATAAACGCCTGAACCAAATTAGAGACCGACAATCGTTATTTAACGATCACCGACCAAGGTGAGTAAATCTCACTAACTCTGAACGCTTTATATTTTTATAAAGTATTTTTAGAATTGATAAATATTGGCTGATTTGCTGTGTATTGGTTGTTTGATTGAACTGCTAGTCAGTTGATTGAAATCATCGATAACGATATATATAAATCGTATCGAAATATTGATTCTGATTATCAGAAAATTTTACCTTCATGCTATATATGTTGACTAACATCTATGGATGCAGGGGATCAGGTTGGAGGGACCCAACTGGGTTCCTCAACATTTATTTACCGCTTTTCATATATTTTGATATATGATGTGTTATATCATCCGTTATTGATTTTGTGTGTTTGAATGATGACCGATCATTTTGATTTGATATTTTTACACCATAAGTGATACGAGAAAGGGAAAAGGGAAATTTTCAAAGTATATGTTGAAAATAGATTATTTATATAAAATCAGCAGATTTTATATATGAAAGGAAAAAGGGTTTTATAAAAGAAATCATTTTATCAAATCAAAGCAATAAAGGAAAAATATTCGTAGAACAAATAGAGGAGGGGAAATTGTTTGTAAAACATTTACAAGTAAAAATAGAAAAGAAAATATTTGTAAAACCATTGCAAATAGAGATAAAAAGAAAACATTTGTAGAACATTTACAAATGGAATTAGGAAAAATATTTGTAAAACATTTACAAATAGATTAAAAGGAAATAATTATCTAGAGAAATAAACTGAGTTATAAAAAGGAATTTTCTATTTAGAAAATAAATAGAATATTGAAGTACTTGAAAATGGATAAAAGTGTAATAAAGGAGAATTTTACACTAGGAAGAATTTAGGCCCGTACTTCGCACACGGGTAAGCAAAATATGAATTCAAAGTGAGAATTTAAGAAGGAATCTGTTTTTAAACAGATAAAGTGAGAAGGTTAATTTATGAATAAAGTTTTATAAATTAATTTAGTTATTTATCTTTGGATAAATAGAGTATATAAGTCAAGACTTAAATAGAGAAGAAAAAAATCGATTTCCACATCGATGTTTGAAACTGAATAAGGACGAAGGAGAATTTATCGAATAAGAATTATTCGAAGTAAAGCTATCGAATATCAGTTTGAAAGGGAGTTATTGAATATTGGCTATTTGAAATGGGTTGATCCAAGAGAGTTAATCCAATAGGGTTAATCCAATAGAACAAATTGATTGAGGTCAACCGTTAGAGTTAAACTATTAGAGTTGAACTGTTAGAGTTAAACCGTTAGAGTTAAACCGTAGAGTTAAACCGTTGGAATAAACATTTAGAGTTAGTTAGTTAGAATTAACCAATTAGAGTTAATCAGTTGGAGTTAATCGATTAGAGTCTAATCGAACTAGAGTTATCCAAATATAGTAATCGAATAAGGGATGGTTGAATATTAGTTATTCAATTAGATTTGCTCGAATTTAGTTATTCGAGATAGAGTTAAACAGAAGTAGTCATTTAAGATAAGCTACCAGTGGGCACGACTGCTAGCGTAATTCGCAGAGCTGCAGATAGCCTACGGCGGTCGGATGTCTCCTGAGGGAATCAGGCGTAACCATTGTGATCGCTGCGATCTAGAGTCGAGCGAATGGTGTCAAGTCAAATATTAGTTAATTGATAAAAATAATTTAGTCGAGTTAATTAAGCTAAGTTAGACCAGTTGAACTGATCAAGTAAGTGGGTCAAAATGAGTAAATCAGACCGAGTTATCTGAACAAGGGTTAGGCTAGTAAGAGTTAAATAGAATAAGAGTTAACTGAATAAGAGTTACAACTTAGAGTTAACCGAGAGTGAGTTAATAATTTAGTTCGTTATTTATTCGAGTTAGAGGAAAAATCAAAGTATTTATGAAGTCACTATATTTCGGATGCAGGGGATTATAACACCATTGTTATAATCAAGTGTTTTTCCGTACGAGAAGCGGATTTGTAAATAGAATCCGAGAATGTCGTAAAGAAGTGTTAAAGATTTAGAAAGATGAACTTTGCCTATTTCAAAGTTAGAAATGTTGTTCAGTTAAGGTCTGAGAGGTAACTATACCCCAACTTGATTGACTTCGTTTTTAACTAAGAAATGGTTAAGATTCGATGGTGAAAAGTGGTTAAGTGGAAACCAAATGAAGGAGATTTGGCATAGTGATGTTTATTCAAACATCTGTTTAATCAAATGAAGGAGATTTGGAAATGTGTTCCAAATGAGGAACAGAATTGTTTTCTGAATATAAAAACAAGAGATGGAAATGTTTTCCAATGATAATGATATATATTTTCTAAATATAGTGAATAAGAAACATTAAACAACAGGAATAGGGAAATGAACGAATGGATGAAATGATGATTGTTCGATAGAATTTCCTTCGGGAAATAATATCGTTGTTTGCACACCGACATGTTTTCGTTTGATAGTTAAATCACCGACTATCAAAGTTTTGACCATTTTACGTGGTTAATATGGAGAGACCGGTTGGATTATTATCCAGAGAACCACTCCGTATTGGCATAAGCATTGCGAATCAAGTATGCTGAATATATTGAAGACGGAGTTGTGCAAGGGCTATCCTGTTTACAGAATAGTGCATTCGGTTTGTCCAGTCCCAGGACAAACGTGTATGGACGAGTGTCTGACAGAGTATATCCAATAGATCGCATAAGTTGATCTCTTCAAAACGGACTTACGTTTGGTGGCGGAGGAATTCGTTTCTCTTAGCTGTATACCCGTGGTGTTTTTGGTGAAATCAATTTGTGATTTGGCGGGTATGATGATGTGGCATTCAAAGTAATGGAGGTGTGATCTATCAAAAGATACGTTATGACCTCAAGCCTCATCAACCGGGAAATGACAAAAATCGGGCAGGCAGCATGGCTATGTGGGTCGCGCCCATTAGGATGTATGATCACCTATCTAGAGAAATTCCTTTTGTTCTTTAATCTATCGATGCTGTCCCATTTCGGGAGACGGTTGCTGATCCCAACCGTTGGTGATATACATTCGATACACTCAAGCGAAATGAGTGGTCGGTCATGTGTGGGCCGGGTTGCAAGATGTTCTTGTTGAACCCAGTGTATTTGCCTCTAGAGATACACGTTCGGAAGGTGGTCCCATACCTTATCAAGTTGGAATCCAATCTCCAATAAGTGCCTGCGAGTTTGATTGTATATTATATATGTAGAGCGTGAGATGCAAGCGTTCTACTAGATTTTAATTACTTGTGATTAGACATTATTATGATATCAGATAATATATGATTTCCAAAGTGTTTTGGGTTATTGTAAGGTAAAAACCGTCCGTGTTTATGTGTGGATTGGTCTTACGATTATCTTTTCTTTCGGAAGGATTTTGAAAGTTAAACCAAATGATTTGAGTTTACTCACACCAGTCCCATGACTGACCCAGAGTTTATTTTGTTTTTGTTTTCCCTAAACTCTTGGGTGCCCAAATTTGTACGGGCAGTCAAGTGGTCAGGATTTACAGGTATGCTTGAAGAGCTTGGAGCAGGAGGCTTTAAGATTTTTTCTAGCTATTGATTATTCCGCTGTGATGAAAGTGTTGTACTCTGATAATGGTATGATATACATATACTACTTTGATTTCAAGTTTATGTTATCTAATATATTTTGTTCGTTCCGCTGTGAGTTGTGATCTTCGTTTTCTTCTATTCTAATATTTCTTTCTTTCTATTTCTCATCCTCTAACTTCTTTCTAATAATGATGCGTATTTCTGTGCAATTTGAGTTGGACGTGTGGTGTTATTAGTCGACTCAAAGGGTACGGAAGTCCGGGTCGTTTCAAGTAGCTTGTGGGGGCCCGTTTCAACCAATATCCCAAACGTATCTTTGTGGGCTCGACCCATGTCGAGTGACGGGACACGCATATTGGGCTTGATTATAAGAGGCCAAAACGGGGTAGCGGTGGCAACGCAAGTCCAACGGGTTTCATATGCGTGTGTGGGCCCGGGCTGGTAGATAAGCCGTTGTTGCATCGTGTAGATATAAAGCCGTGCACCGTTGATAGTATTGGGTAGCCACTTTAGGGGAGTGATACACCCCACTGTGGGACCAACACGGGTATCTACGTTAGGGAGCCGATCGCTTGGGGTAGTGGGGTACACCTAGTAGAGATAGGGGCAGACGGCACCTATGTAGTCAACTAGGGTACAGGAAACTACTGGTTATATCTATCTTTGATATCCTTGGGTGGGATCAACCTTTGAGTAGGAGTGACTGGTGTGGTGCAGTTAGTAATTATCCTTGGGTGGGTAGATGCGTCTTTACGGTTATCTTAGTTCGTCCTGTGTTCGTGGGCAACTTAGTGTAGTCATTATCCCCAAAGATACCATACCGAGTTCATATCATACCCTAATTACTTTAATAATTGTATTATTAAGGAGATAGGGTTCACTCAGGCTTATGTCTGACCCCCGTTGTTTTTATCTTTTTCCTTCAGGTCCTCAGGTTGGGCCTAGTGCTAGTGGGCTTTGATCAGTTTGCTTTATCTATCTCTTGGAGCTTGGACCGTAGATATAGAGCTCAGCTTATCTTATCTTTTCTGTTAGGGCTATTTGTTATGAGTAGTGGGATTATGTACTTATTTTATTCAGGATGGATATTTTGTACTTGACTCTTGTTATGGTTTTATGATGTAACCAAACATGTTTTACTTTCCGCTGCTATGAGATGATGTTTTAAATTTTCAAGTATTACATTATATCTGTCTTGTTGTAATTTTACTGTTCTATACTCACTAAAAATACTCCACCGATGCTATGGCATTCCCTTAGTGAGTGACTATAGCGGGTGTGGGGTGTTACAGTCATGCCTATGGTGGCTTGTAGCTATTGTTGCCCACCAAAGGAAGGTGATCCTCCCATGTTCCCCCAAAATCAAGAATGCACAATCTCAAGAGATCTTCTAATACTCTGTTCACCCTTTCCGTCTGACCATCGGTTTGAGGGTGATAAGCAGTGCTTAAGCATAGTTATGTGCCTACAGCCTCTTGCAAACTCTTCCAAAACTTGCTCGTAAAGATAGGATCTCGATCACTTGCTATGCTAGAGGGTATTCCATGCAGTCGAACCACCTCTTTAAGATAAATGGATGCTAACGATGAGGCGGTCCTCCTACTTTTAACAGGTATAAAGTGAGCGCATTTAGTGAGCCTGTCCACTATTACCCAAATACTGGTATTGCCCCTTCTTGACGTAGGCAACCCATAAATAAAGTCCATTGAAATGCTATCCCATTTCCACTGTGGGACCTCTAGAGGATGAAGCAGACCACCAGGCTTCTTTTGCTCCGCCTTGACTTGCTGGCATATCAAGCACTTAGAGACGAATTCAGCTACATCCTTCTTCATGCCATTCCAAAAGAAAACTCTTTTTATGTCTTTATACATCTTGTCCCCGCTTGGGTGTATGGTCAACTTAGAATGGTGTGCTTCTTCGAGAACGGTTTTCACCAAATCCCTTGCTTGTGGGACGCATAGTCTTCCATCCCGTCTCAACCAACCCTTGTCATCGATGGAGTATCTATTGAGGTGACTAGAAGTCTCACCTCTAATTAGCTTATCCATCATATCAACTAGCTGAGGATCTTCACGTTGCGCGGTTCCTATTAAGTCCAAAAGCGTAGGCCGGACCTCTAGCGATGCTAGCAAACCAGGTACAAATTCAAAGGAGGGTCTAAAGTCAAAGTTTGCTATGTACTCCAAGCTTTGCCTTTCTACAAAGAGAGGACTCAAGGCCAGCTTTTTCCTACTCAAGGTGTCTGCTACCACATTGCCCTTGCCAGGGGTATAACCAATCTCAAAATCATATGAGGCAAGAAATTCCATCCACCTTTATTGTCTTAAGTTAAGATCTTTCTATGAGAAAAGATACTTTAATGATTTATGGTCAGTAAACAATTCAAACCTTTCTCCTAGTAGGTAATGACGCCATGACTTAAGAGCAAAAACAATGGCAGCTAGCTCTAAATCATGAGTTGGGTAGTTCTTCTTATGTACTTTCAACTGTCTTCCTCCATAGAAAACTACTTTACCTTCTTGCATCAAGATATCGCCTAATCCTGTACCGCATGCGTCTGTGTATACGGTAAACATCTTGCTTCCGTCAGGCAATGTCAAAACTGGGGCTATTGTCAGAGTCCTTTTCAATCGTTGGAAAGCAATGTTGCAATCCAAATCCCAGGCAAATGTTAGGTTCTTCTTTGTCAACCTAGTAAGCGGGGCTGAGATCTTCACGAAGTCCTTAATGAACTTTCTGTAAATGCCCGCTAGCCTGAGAAAACTTCGTACTTTGGTTGCATTCCGGGGGATCTTCCAATCTTGCACCGCAACTACTTTTGCGGGATCCACAGCTATCCCCTCTTTGGATACTACATATCCAAGAAACCTTACTTCTTCTCTCCAAAAATGACATTTGGAGAATTTTGCTTTCAGCTGGTGTGCACGAAGAGTATCCATAACTTCCCTTATATGCAGAGCATGTTCTTCTTTACTTTTTGAGAAAATCAAAGTGTCGTCCACGAAGACCACTACAAATTTATTAAGGATCTCTCTGAACACTCTACTCATCAGGTCTACGAAACAGGCAGGTGCGTTTGTCAAGCCGAAAGGCATGACAAGCCATTCGAAGAAACCATCCGGGGTCCTGAACGCGGTCTTATCAATGTTGTCTTCAGCCACTCTTAGCTGATGAAACCCGGTGGCCAGATCTAATTGGAAGAAAACTGAGGCACTTACGAGTTGGTCAAACAAGTCGTCTATTCTGGGAAGTGGGTGCCTATTCTTCTTGGTCAGCTTGTTTAGCTCCCTATAGTTCACGCACAGGCGAAGTGAACCATCAGCTTTGGTTGCAAACACCACTGGAGCACCCCATTCAGAAATGCTCCGCCTTGTGAACCCCTTTTCAAGCAACTCTTTAACTTGCTTGCTGAGCTCTTTCCTTTCCCTTGGATCCATGTGTCTAACGGGTAAAGCAACAGCTTTTGCATTATCAACAAGGTATATGCAGAAGTCTATCTCTCGCTATGGAGGTAAGCTCTTTACCTCTTCAAAGACATCCGAGTATTCACGAACTACTCTAGCAGATTGCAAGTTTTCAACAGACGCATCAAGAGATTTTAGATAGCTAAGCATAACAGAATTCATGGAATTACAAGAGATTTCGAGAGTGTTACCAAGGAGAGTCATAAGTCTAACCACTCTCTTTTCACAACCGAGGAAGGCACCATTTCTAGATAACCAATCCATGCCTAGAATCAACCATAGCCCGTAAAGCCCAAAAAATAAGCATTACATCTAAACTCAATGCTTAGTATAGAAATTTCCAAATCCAAACAAATCATGGACAAATAAGCCGAGCCCCCAATTGGATTTGAAACAACCATGGGATCCTCTACTATACTGGTATCTAGGTGCAGAGATTCAACTAAAGCAGTAGATATAAAAGAGTGCGATGCGCCAGAATAAAAAAGAGTACGAACTGGTTGATCAGAAAGATAAACTAAACTCTCAATAGAATTATTTCAACCTCTTTCTTGCGGAGGTGCCATGAGAGCGTGAACATTCCCTCCAAAAGTGGATCCAGTCCTCTGCCCTTGCCCTTGCCCTTGCCTTTTTGGGCAATCCTTGGCCATATGTCCTATCTCGCCGCATTGAAAGCAACCACCCATCTTCCTCTTCTTCTTCCTGTAGTCTTTAATTAGATGTCCAGGTATGCCACAAAATTTATACTTCCTCTTGTCACGGGGTTTGTTATTCTTCCCGCCTTTCTTGGAATCCGTCTTCTTATTCTGTGATCCCTCCACTTTCTTGGCTAGAGGTTCATCCACCTTTGCCTCTTTCTTTCCACCCTTGTCTTCCTCCTGTAACAGTGCCATGTCCACAGTCTCTCAAAAGTTGCACCCATAGGTATATGGGACATAGCTAGGATGTGCAGTGGCTCATTTAACCCTTTAATGAATCGGAGATCCTTTTTATGTGGAGTGTTTACTAACTCCGGTCCGAATCTAGCCAGCTGGTTGAATTGGTTGACGTATTCCTTAACCGATAGGTTTCCCTGTTTGAGTGCTAAGAACTTCTCCATCTGTAGGCTTCGTTCAGCTTGCGAGAGGAACTTCATTTCAAATCTCCCTCTGAAATCCTCCAAAGTTTTAACTAGTCTCTCAGCATTAGTAACTTCCTACCAATAAGAGGCTTCGTCCTTAAGTAACCATACAGCCAATTGTATCTTCTGCCTATCGTCCACTTTGAAGATAACAAACAAATCTTTTGTTTCCTTGAGCCAGTTTCTTGCTTCCACAAATGAATCAGTCCCATTAAATTTCTTTCCACCCATGGCTCGAAAGTCTCTACATATCATCGTGAAAGCAGCGCCTGTGTCATTAGCCCTAGCCTTCAGGTACCTTCTGAACCAACCAGGTCTCGGTACACACTCAGGAAGATTAAGATCCCCAGACATGCTAAAACGAAAAGAAAAGGTTCAAAAAAAGGATAGGAAGATAGTGCATATGGCTTTGGGGATTATGCCTTTATAATAAAACAACACTTTTCTTGAAAATGCTTCTTTAAACTTCTTTTTGAAAAATAGTTTTCAAAACTTTTATCTGATCTAGTAAAACATTGCTTTGATACCAAGTGAAACACCCCACCTCCATTAAGGTCACTCACAAAAGGAACGCATTAACTTTGGTGAAGCATTTTAGGTAAAAGACACAGATAATTTACAAGACAGACATATGAACAGCGGAAAACTGAAAAGCATTTATTAAATAGCGTGGTTCAATCAAAAAAATTCAAGCATTGTCTCAAAATCCAACTTCTAAATTATTACAACAAAACATCTATCTTGATTTGAATCTCCAAGTACATAAAGAAGCATAAATCCCCAATAAAAGCGTAACCACAGCCATAGCCCAAGAAAAGAGAATCCAAGCAATACATCTACTCTCTTCAAGCTTGAAAAGGTCTGAACTAAGCTGAAGTATTCCCTCCTTGCGAACCGGGGGGGGGGGGGGGGGGGGACGAAAGAAAACGGGTCAGACATAAGTCTGGTTAGTCCAGTGATTATTCAGCATGTAAACATGTAAAAGGATCATGACATGAATAAACTGAACATAGGACAATACCATAGAAATAAGATAACATAAGATAAGGCAAGATAAACTGAATGTACTATCACACTCATTTCTAATTCTCTGCACATACTAATAATGTTTCAGTTACCATCATGTGTTCATAACAAAGTGATCCATTTCCCGATCGGCTTCTACTCGCATGCATTTGCTACTTGTGTCATTCGGCCCCACTTGATTGTAGATACCTGTGCTGGTCCCACCATGGGGTGTATCATTTCCTATAGTGGCAACCGGACATGAATTCAAGATGCACAGTGTATAATACTGATGCCCAGTGCCTGCTTTTCCACTTCGGAGTACGTGCACGCCCATACTCCGTCAGAATTACACTGCTGCAACCCTTGCCGCTATTTTGACTACTTATAATCAGCCCAGTAATCGTGCCCCACCCTGCCTAGTTAAGGGTACCATGATACATCTATGTGGGTTACTACTGAAACGGGTCCCCGTTACTAGGGTTTCCTAATCGACATGTTATAACGGTTAAGTGTTCTCCATTCTACCTAACTCCACCCATCTGTTTGATTAACATGTTGTATTGGTTAAGCTTTGCCTTAATTAACTTAACCCTACCATTCTTAGCTTGCCTGTTCCTTAGCTTTAATACATTCATTAAAGCACCAACCTCTCACATTAGATATGTATTATTGCGGTCGCTGGATGTGCCGGGCGGTTCCGGGCAGTCTTATACCGCAAATCAATCTAACCTTAGGTTTTTTCGGGCTTAATGCGCTAACCTCTCACATTATATCTATATTGTTGCGGTCGCTGGATGTGCCGGGCGGTTCCGGGTAGTCTTACACCGCAACTCAATCTAACCTCGAGTTAGGCATATTCATCTTTTAATTAATTTACATATTTACCATTCATGTTTATATGTAAATTATCCACAAGTGCTGTCAAATCAAGTCATGTCCCATTTACCCTCTAAATTATGTGCAAATTATGCCATTTCATGCAACTAATGATTATAATCCAATCTATACCAATAACATGTAATTTAATATTTTCCCCCAACGTCTCCCCCGTTATTCGTTCGCACAATTCACATAGAACGTTAGGCTCGCAAATTAGCCTAACTCATAAACAAAAAGGGAAAAGAAAAGGGACATGTATCATTCTAACTGGCATAAAACAGCATTGATCAATATGTGGCATAGAACGACATGAACTTAATTAAGCATATAAACGTGATCTTGCATTTAAATTAGATCCAATTAACATGCGAACTAGCATAAGTCTAATGGTATAAACATGAACTTATATAGATCTTAAACATGGGTACTAGCTTGGATCTAAACATATAACATGTATGAACATAACTTAGCATGTAACTTACATACATAAAAGAACCACAAATTTGATACAACATGATAAGTTCAATGGTATCAGTCCCAATAGTCTCATAGGCATGATAGGTTTTACTATGTCAGTCACAACAGTCCAATAGGCATGATAGACTTTACTATGTCAGTCATAATAGTCCAATAGGCATGATAGACTTTACTATGTCAGTCACAACAGTCCAATAGGCATGAGCAATTCAGAATTGACAAAAGGATAGGCACGAATAGAATTAGGCATAGTTCTAGATCTAGTTATTATAGTCATGATTTCTTATTAGGTGTTCACATCTAAACAATAACCGTACTTATAGAAAAAGGATGGATCTTGATTTCTGGGATCCGATTTCTGAATTTGAAAAGCTATCCTTTGATGTAGACATTTGATTCTCTAGTTCTTCTAATTGATTCCTAGTTTGAATTTGATTCTCTATTTAAGGGTAGATGAATGGAGGCTAGGCCAGTTTGCAGACGAACAACATGACGGCTTCATAGAATGAGTTCTAGGGTTGAGGTTTGGGGTGATTATATAGAAGTCTAGGTTCAATTCTAGCCTTTAGATTAGTCTAGGAGAAACCAAAGCCATCAAAACAAAGAGATGTGTCATCCAGCCAACCGTAACATGACACATATGCCCTAAAACCTCAGAAATCAGTCATTGGCCAATCAGAGAAGGCCACATCAGCATAGGGTTGTAAAAATTCATCACAGGAGCTGGATCTAAAAAGGGGTCGACTCCCTACAGGGGAAATTTCCTGCTCAGCCGATTTTGAATTTTGAACTATTTTTATTATTTAATTTTTATTTTCTGCTTGAACTTGCAATCTTCTGAACTCCATAACTTCTTCATACGGAGTCCGATTCACGCAAACTCGGACTCTATCTCAAGCAGAATTCCGAGATGAACGCAATGCCGTAACCCGTTTCCCTTAATTCCCACTTTTAAAATTAAGTATTCTTTAATTCGTTACTTTAATGTTCATAGAAAATACGGGGTGTTACACCGTTTCACTTAATTCTTCTTCTAAAAATGAAGTATTCTTAAATTTATCAGTTTTAATATTTTAAAATTACGGGGTGTTACATTCTCCCCCACTTAAAGGATTTCGTCCCCAAAATCTCCAAGTTAAGAAGAATGTATGTCCTACCATCCATCATCCATCTACTCATCCATCAATCACGAGAGTCCATTGTCCTTAAAAGATTTGTAATGCTTTCATGGACATATGCAAAGTGTGCATGTGTCCTTATCCTAATGCAAAATCAGGCGGTCTACTGATTTAGTTGACCTCCTTAATGCAAAACATGATAGTGCCATGCGTCCATTATGTATGCAAAAGAATCCTAATGATACATATCATTACTATATGAGTGCACAACCATTCATCCAAATGCAACATCCATATGATAACAAATTCAATATACATCCATTAATTTAAATATGAACGCTCATCCATATGCAATATGAAAGTGATTGAGCCAATCTAGTGCTTAATGTGTGTGTAAATGCATCCACGAGCAACCACTAGAAAACACTTGCATCCACCAAACATAACATGTCTCAAACACATGTTTACAACCATAGGATTTTCTACCTAAAGATCGAGGATACAATCGAGAGGATATACTAAACGATAGAACAAGTATAAACAAAGCGGTAGAAAAAGGAGAAGTTAAGAACATACCCTCAAAAAGAAAAGGGTATGATACATGTATCTTGTCTTCCGTTTCCCAAATCGCGTCTCCTTGATCATCTCCCCATTGGACTTTAACCAACTTGACCTCTCGGTTGCGTAATTTCTTGACCTCTGATCCAAGGATGCATGTAGGAACTCGCCTAATCGTGGCATCTCGCTCTACTTCCACTTACCTAAGCATGCTCGACTCTACTACTTCCGCGGTATCGTTTAAACACTTCCTCAAATGCGACACGTGAAATACGCCATGAACATCACTAAGCTTCTCAGGAAACTTCACTCTGTAGGCCATCTGTCCAATTCTTTCTGTAACGGGGAATGGCCCTACGAATCTTGGAGCCAATTTCCCTACAGATCCAAAACGAACTACATTCCTCAATGGTGATACTTTAATAAAAACCATGTGTCTAATATCGAACTCAAGATCGGTTCGTCTCTTATCAGCATATGACTTTTGCCGGTCTTGTGCCATCTTCATGCGTATTCGAATCAAGTCTATCTTCTCTGAGGTTTCCCTAACCATCTCGAGCCCAAGCAAAATCTTATCCGTAGATACCCATCAATAAGTCGGTGATCGGCAAGGTTGTCCATATAAAGCTTCAAAATGTGCCATGCCAAAACTAGTCTGATAGCTATTGTTGTAGGCGAACTCTACTAATGGAAGGTGTTCCTCCGATGTTCCTCCAAAGTCCAAGATGCATAACCTCAGAAGATCTTCTAGAATCCTATTCATTCTTTCTGTTTGGCCGTCCGTCTGAGGGTGATAAGTGGTGCTCAAACACAATTGCTTTCCTACCGCCTCTTGCAAGCTCTTCCAAAACTCACTAGTGAAAATGAGATCTCGATCACTTACGATACTAGAAGGTATGCCGTATAGATGAACTATCTCTTGGAGATAAACAGATGCTAACCATGCCGCTGTTCTTTTACTCTTAATGGGAATGAAATAGGAGCTCTTAGTAAGTCTATCTACTACTACCCAAATCCCCATATTACCCTTCCTTGACCTTGGCAACCCGTCGAGAAATCCATGGAAACGCTCTCCCATTTCCACTGTGGAACCTCTAAAGGGTGAAGCAAACCACCAGGCTTCTTTTGCTCAGCCTTGACTTGCTGGCACACTAAGCATCTAGAAACGACCTCAGCCACATCCTTCTTCATTCTGGCCCAAAAGATAACTCGCTTCATGTCCCTATACATCTTGTCACCACTGGGATGTATGGTTATCTTAGAACGATGTGCTTCTTCAAGGATTGTCCTTCTCAAACTCTCGTCTCGTGATACGCAAAGTCTCCTATCCCTACGCAACCAACCTTTTTCATTTATAGTACACCTACAAAGATGGCTCGAAGACTCCCCTCTTGTGAACTTGTCTACTATCTCTATCAGCTGTGAGTCATCTCGTTGTACCGCTCCTATCTGTCCCAAAAGCGTAGGTCGCACCTCTAACGATGCCAACAAACCGGGTATAAAATCGATAGAGGGTCTAAAGTCAAAGGTAGATATGCACGCTAAACTCTGTCGCTCGACAAACAAAGGACTCAAAATCAACCTCTTTCTACTCATGGTGTCAACTACAACGTTACACTTGCCAGGGGTATATGCAATCTCAAAATCGTAGGATGCTAAGAACTCCATCCACCTCTGTTGCCTTAAGTTTAGATATTTTTGAGAGAACAAGTATTTTAGTGACTTATGGTCTGTATACAAATCAATCCTCTCTCCAAGCAAATAGTGACGCCAATGCTTAAGCGCAAAAACTATGGCGGTTAACTCTAAGTCGTGGGTAGGGTAATTCTTCTCATGGGCCTTCAACTGCCTTCCAACATAGCATATCACCCTTCCCTCTTGCATCAAAACCATGCCAAGCCCTATCCTGCAAGCATCAGTATACACTGTGAACGGTATACTCCCATTCGGCAAAACCAAAACTGGAGCTGACGTCAAAGCCCTCTTCAAACGTTGGAAAGCATCGTCACAGTGAACATCCCAAGAAAAGGTCAAATTCTTTTTTGTTAACTGGGTAAGTGGGGTTGATATCTTCGCAAAGTCCTTAATAAACTTCCTATAATATCCCACTAACCCTAGAAAACTTCTTACTTCTGTTGCATTTCTAGAAACCTTCCAATCTTGGATTGCTACCACCTTCGCGGGATCCACTGCCATCCCCTCCTTAGAGACCACATGCCTTAAGAACCTTACTTCCTTCCTCCAAAAATGACATTTGGAGAACATAGCTTTGAGTTGATGTGCTCGAAGGGTCTCTAAGACTTCCCTAAGATGTAAGGCATGCTCTTCCTCGCTTCTAGAGAATATCAAGATATCATCCACAAAGATTACCACGAACTTGTTTAGAAACTCCCTAAACACCCTACTCATACGTCTACAAAATATGCGGGTGCATTCGTCAAACCAAAAGGCATGAAGAGCCATTCAAAGAAACCGTCGGGAGTCCTAAAAGCAGTCCTATCTATACTATCCTCAGCTACCCTCAATTGATGAAATCCTGTAGCTAACTCTAACTGCGAGAAAACTGAAGCACCAGCCAACTGATCGAACAAATCATCTATCCTCGACAATGGGTGTCTATTTTTCTTCGTGAGTTTATTTAGCTCCCTATAGTCCACGCACAATCTAAGCGAATCGTCCGCCTTCGTAGCAAAAACAACTAGAGCCGAATAGATTGCAAATCATCGATGGATGCGTCAAGTGATTCTTGGTGGCTAAGCATCACTGAACCCCTAGCGTCACAAGAAATATCAAGGGTCCTTCCACAACGAGTCAACAATCTAACTACCCTCTTTTCACAGTCTTGGATGGCACCATATCCGGCTAGCCAATCCATCCCTAGAATCAAACCATAACCCATGAAACCAAGACGTAGGCGTTGCATTCGAACTTAACGTCCAAGATAGACACTCTCAAATCCTGACAAATCATAGATAAATGAGCCGAACCACCAACATGATTTGAGACTACAATGGGATCCATAACTAAACTAGTATTTAGGTGCAGTGTTTCAACTAACGAAGCAGATATAAATGAATGTAAAGCGCCAGAATCAAAAAAAGTTCGAACATGATGATCAATAAGGGAAATCAAACTTTTGACAGAAATGTTTCTACCTGCTTCTTGCCCCGGTGCCATGAGAGCATGAACCTGCCCTCCATAAGTAGATCATGTCCTCTGCCCTTGTCCTTGCCTCCTCGGGCAATCTTTAATCATATGTCCTGCCTCACCGCAATGGTAATAACCAGGCTTCTTCTTCTTTCTATTATCTTTCTTTAAGTGGCTAGGTATTCCACAATTGTGACACTTCCTTTTCTCTTGGCCCATGTTATCCTTACGGCCTTTCTTTTGTTCTTGTTGTGCCTTCTTTGGATCCACTTTCTTATCCTGTGTCCTATCCATTTTAGCACCTTTCTTCTCTTTATTCATCAACGCCATATCAACAAGTTTCTCGAAATTAGCTCCCATAGGAATATGGGACATAGCTAATCCATGAAGTGGTTCGTTCAAGCCCTTTGCAAATCTCAAGGCTTTCTTATGCGGCGTGCTCACCAACTCTAAACCAAATCTCGCCAACTGATTAAGCTTGTTAACGTACTCCTTAACAGACAAGTTTCCTTGTTTCAAAGCCAAGAACCTCTCCATGCATAAACTTTCTTCTACTTGTGAAAGAAATTTCAACTCGAACCTCTATCTGAAATCCATCCAAGTCTCCACTGCACGTTCTCCATTCGTGACATCCCACCAAAAAGAGGCTTCATCCTTAAATAGCCAAGCAGCTAGTTGAACCTTCCTTCCATCGTCTATGTCAAAAATACCAAACAAGTCCCCCACTTCCTTGAGCCAATTTCTAGCCTCGATAAATGTCTCAGTCCCATGAAACGGTTTTCTGCCCATCGCACGAAAGTCCTTACATATCTTAGAAAAAGCAACTACATGCGGAGGAAGAGGTGGAACGACGGCTGCAGCTGAGGGAGGAGGAACATTTGCTGGGCATGCGGCAGTACCCCTAGCCTCCAGATACCTTCTGAACCAGCCTGGTATCTGTACGCACTCGGGTATATTGGGTTCCCCAGACATGCTAAGAGAAAAAAGAAGAGATTCAAAACATAGAATCGAAAGAAAGATATATGGCTTTGGGGATTATATTTTTCATAATAAACCTTTCTCTTGAAAATACCTTCTTTAAAACATATTTTTGAAAATACTTCTTTTAAAAATGCTTTTGAAAACGGTTCTGGTAACCTTCAGCTCTGACACCACGTGTGACACCCCATGTCTATTAATGTCACTCACTAAGGGAATGCATTAACTTCCATGGAGCGTTATAAGTGTATAGAAAAAAACATCACAAGACAAATATATATAATGGTACTTAAAAATTAAAAATTTATTCATTGCAGCAGAAAAGAAAAACATGTCTGGTTACAATATCAAAACCACATACTAAAGGAAAGTACACAAATATCCATCTTGAACAAAATTGTTATCAGAGTACATAAAAGCAAAACCATAATCCCATTCCAAAATGCCATATGAAAGATAAACAAAGCTGAGCATTACTTTCAGCACTTCCAGTAGAGAAAGAGAGAAATCCAAATCAATCCTCGCTAGTCCCACCCTGAGAACCGAGGTGGGGAGGGGAGGAAGAAAAGAGGCGAAACAAAAAAGGTCAGACATAAAGTCTGGCGAGTCTAGTGACTTTAACAATATAATTAGTAAAGTAACAGGATAAGAACATAAACTGGATATAAGAGATGATTGTGACATAAGCAAGTATGACAAGGTAAACGAATGAACAAGGTATAACATCGATTGCGCTTCTAGCCACTATAAGATATTTCCTGCACCGCACCAATACTAGTCTCATACTAAAAGGTGATCCCTCCTTACTAATCATAATAATGGTAGCTTCGTGTACTCTTAGCTGCTCTCGTAGGTGCCCACTTGCTCCTACCCCCACTAGTTGTACCCACTACCCTCCCCATTCGATCGGCTCCCTAACTCGTAGATACCCGTGCTGGCCCCACAGAAAGGTGTATCACTCCCTAAAGTGGCAACCCAATACTACTAAAATGCATGGCTTATACCTACACAATGCAACAATGTCTTACCTACCAACCCGGACCCACGCACGCACATGACTCCATTGGACTTGCGTTGCCATCGCTCTTTACTCTTTTGACCTCTTATAATCAACCCCAGTAAGCATGTTCCGTCCTCGACCTAGTTCGAGCTCATATAGATACTAAAAATGGTTTGCTGGTTGAAAAGGGTCCCCATACTTGACACAAGCTCCCCTCTAGGCTTGGTCCCCACTAGGATTTCCCACTTAAACCCTTTTATTACTCCCATGTCTTACCGCATGTCTCATTATGGTTAAGTGCTCTTAATTATGTTTCACACGCTACCCATGTCACCGACTTAACCCCTTTACTATTCCCATGTCTTACCACATGACTTATCTTGGTTAAGTGTTCATTAATTCATTATATCCATAATTGTGCAAGACCTCCCACACTAGATTATCGTTTGTGGTTGCTGGATATGCCGGGCGGTTCCGGGTAGACTTCTACTGCAATCCCAATCTAACCTCGTGTCTTAGCACTATTACGTTTCTAATTTTTGCCTTTGACCTCTCACATTAGATTGTCGTTTACGGTTGCTGGATATGCCAGGTGGTTCCAGGCAGACTTCTACCGCAACCCAATTTAACCTCGTGTCTTAGGCATTCATTACCTTTTCCTTTTATTCGTGCCCAATTTCAAATCTTCAACTAATGTATTCCAATTGCTCATAATTTCCAATTATGCTTATAATGCTAATTCAAGTTATGCCTATAATTCCATGTATACAAGTTATACCAAATTATGCCCAAATCAATTTCATAGTTATCAAAAATTTATGCCAAATCTCATTTTATTACATATTTCCCAAACTTTTCCCAATCATCCCAACGTTATTCGTACGTAAATCTCAACGTAATATGCTTAGGCTGGAAGTTAGCCTAGTCTCAAAAGGAAAAACTAAAAGAAGAAGGGAAGAGAATCAAAAATCAAAATTGGCATAAACATATAAATTGGCATGTGAAATGTATAACGATAAGATAGATCAGACATGCATATGATAATAGCAATTGGGTATGAATCTGAAGGATAAAAATTACAAAACTTGATATGATTCATCTTATTTTACTGGCATATACATTATATCTAATTTACAACCCTATCACAATTACTTTTTAATTTAATTGTATGTGAAAGTAACATAAACTCACAACGAGAGGATTCTTAGAAAAGAGAATTAGGCGTTGTTGTCGCAAATCTGATCTTGAATAATCTCTACTTTGATTGTTGAAGAAGAAAAGCTAAATTAATTTGAGTTGGAGCAGCAACATGGAGGCGCCATGGATTAGGGTTGAAGAGATTAGGGTTAGGTTTAGGTGTTTATTTATAGATGTATTAGGTGAATTAGGACCTTTAGATTTGATTAAGAACCATCTGAACCACTCAAATTAGAAAAACACGTCATTAGGAAACTGTCCAGAATCAACCAGTTTACTGGCCAATTTCAACCGGTCGACAGTTTTCACTTCTGCTTAAAAACGGTCGACTGGTGATAATTGGGCGGTCGACTTGTTAACGGTCGAACGGTGAAAAATGGGCGGTCGACTTGTTTTATAGCTTTAAACTTTAAATCTTCCGAGCTTCATAGCTTCTTCATACGACGTCCGTTTTACGCAAACTCGGACTCTATCTCAAGCAGAATTTCGAGACGAACGTAATAGCGTAACCCGTTTCACTTAATTCTTCGTCTAAAAATTAAGTATTCTTAAATTTGTCAGTTTTAATATTTTAAAATTACGGGGTGTTACACCGAATCACTATACCAGAAATAGCTTTCAATAATGTTTGAAAATGCTTTAGTAGGATATAACAGCGTTACTAGAAATGTTGTATAACAAGATGCGATCGTAGGTATAGAATTTTTGATAGTATAAGAAAAAATGTTATGGAAAATCCTATTTTACAGCATTTATATTGAGTTATTAATAATTTTGATAAATTTTCTAAATTTTTGTTGCGCTTTTCATCAGTAATTGATAAACGTTGTTATTAACTTCTAAAAACATTTACAAACTGCTGTCAAAAGCACACTCAGTTGTGTTCTACATTTATCATTAACGTTACGTAAACGTTATATTTGAATATTCAAAGTAATAGCACTAGATAAATGTTGTTAGTAAGTTTTAAGAGTAATGCCAACATTGAATAAACCGACTTTTGCTGTTTTGTGTTTTTACAACATTTATATTTTGTAGTATCAGAATATTTATGCACATACATATCACCAGCATTTAAATATGTATCAACCAACTAATATCAATAACATATTCAAATCAAATACAAAACCTATCATAAAAACATATAACTGTTAACCAATTACATAAACTATATAACACAATATATATACATAAAGACAACATCAATAAACCAAGTTTACATAATTTCCACAAACAAAAGTAGCACCATAAAATAAGTTTACACAATACTCACTGAATAAAGTTACGATATCTATAGATAAAACACGATATCCATAAAACAAGTTTGTACCTAATACAACCAAAATGGACAACCAAAAAGTTTCGTACGCTTACTAAGAAAGAAGAAAATATTACCTTTTTCTGCACCAATGGTCATTAGTTACCTACAATAAAGAAATTCATAAGTCGATGATTCTGCTAACATTACATGACACATTCTAATCTTGGTTGCAAATAACATATTGATTCTACAAACAGTATATGACATGAAAAACATACGATTTAATTTACCATCAACGATTCAATAATCATATTGATGGCCCCTTGTTTATAACAAAACTTAAGTTAATTTAGCTAAATACTCATAGTACTTTGCTAGCTTTTACAAGCTTGATTAATTTTTATAACATTGAATTAACTTGGTCAATTTATTATTATACTTTTATTATATTTAGTTATTTTTTTTATAAAATTTGACTAATAGGTTATTATTATTTATAACACTTAGTTAACTTAGTTAGTTTTTATAAAATTAATTAACATGCTCATATTTTATAATTTAATATTATCGTGTTTATTATAAACTTAAATTATTATTAATATCACTATAAACTAGTTAATTTTAATAAAACTTAGTTAACTTAGTTAACATTTCATAATATATAGTTTCCTATTATTATTATTACAAGCTTAGTTATTTATCATTAGTGTAAACTTGTTATTTTTTATAAAGCTTAGTTATCTTAGCTAATTTTTTATAAGCTTAATTATATTTTATAAATCTTGACTAATTTTTTTATAAAATTTAGTTAACTTAGTTAAATAATTATTGTAATAACTATTACTATTATATATATATATTTATAATACTTAATTTATTTATCAAACATATTTAATTTATTACAATTATTATCTAAGAAACATAGTTAACTTCATTAAATTACTATTCTTATAAATTTAGTTAATTTCTGTGGAACTTAATTGACTTGGATAATATTTATAATTTATTATTATTATAAACTTATTTAATGATTAGTGATATTATTATTATATTTTTTAAATTTTATAAAGATTAGTTAAATTTGTTAATATTTTATAATTTATTATTATTATTATAAGTTTAGTTAAGGGTTATTATTATTATCGTTATTATTATTGGTTTAAACTTGTTGATTTTTGTAAAAAGTAGTTAACTTAGTTAAATGTTACAATTCTTAGTTAATTTTTATGAACTAACTTACTTTTTATATACCATTGTTAAATTTTATGAAATTGATAATTCAGTTAATTTTTTTATAATTCTTAGTTAATTTTGTAAATCTTAATTAATTTTCTTAAAATATAATTAATTTATTATTATTATTTATTGAACCTGTCTAATTTGTTGTTGTTGTTATTATTATAAATTTATTCAATATTTAAAAAAACTTAATTAATATCTAATAATTTATTATTTACTGTTATTATAGATTTAGTTTATTATTATAATAATTTTATTATATATTTGTCAATGTTTATAAAATTTATCCAATTTAGTTTATTTTTATAATACTAAATTATTTACTAGTTCAATAACTCTACAAGTTAGAAGCATAGTTTTGTAAATCAAAGATTAGAATGACATGTGCAAACAATCTTCGAAAGTTAATAATGGCCTGTTCACACAAGATCGATAGTGCTAGATATATTTCAAAGGTAACATGACGGTTTGCAAAGGAACAAAAATAGTGCTTGATATATTTCAAAGGTAATTTATAATTTTTTTTTGACAATTTAGAATTGCTTGATGTATCTCATAAGGTGCTTAATTGCCAATTCACAAAATGAGAACCCTACAACAACTGCCGAGGTAAACGACATAACTGGCAGGCTCTACATGGACCAGGTAGGAAGAATAACAAATGTTACAATGTATACATGGACTGACATCAAAATTAATAGGAATTTAACACTAAAAGATGTAATCAAAAACCTGAATTGTAGCGTCGCTAGCATGCCAAATTGTATCACTGATTCTATGTTTCCATGCACCATTTGAACTTTGCAAGACTGCAGCTACCCGAGACCACTATGAAAACAATTGAGAACAAATGTTAAATTAGTTTTTAACGAGGGTAATAAATGGATAAATGAATGAGAAAACATGAACTGGCATCTACATTGTAATAATAAAGATAGTCTTAAACAATTTTGATGTACGACCAGAGCCAACATAGCATTTAGTTGTGTGATAGGAGCCAACATACGACTTCCTAACTACAGTAAGACAATGCAATAACTAGTAATTATTATTACCAAACAGTATAATTGATAAAACAAAGAAATAATGGAGTAAACATTACTTTTCACAACTGCATCATCTTAGTATGCCATCATACTCATGTAAAGAATAGTATTTCCACCATCGATGCTGATGAGCCTTGTACCCATTTAAACCTGCCACATTTATTAGAATTAAAAGGAAACACATATAAAATGGGAATCATAATAAAGTTGAAAAATGAAACTAGTTAGCAATATAAGGTTGAACAATGAATAATGAATCAGACTTCTAGTTATATAGATAGAAAATATAGAAGAAAGTAACGTAAACTCTGGCAAATTGTTGGCATACAAACATACTAGTTGATGCAACTAGGTAAGATTAATGCCTAAATAAAACTATATGTAATAGTACATATAATAAAAATGTCTACATCTAGGAATAGACAACAAATTGGTTCAATTTCATAGGTATTTCACATTTCCTTTTAAATAGAAATATTAATTCAAACAAACATCCAATTCAACAACACAACATGTATATCAATTAGACAGAAAAACAGGTGGGCTAAAAGTATCAACATATATCAAAGATACGAGATGAATAACTTTAAATGCAAAATTCATCAAATAGCATTACCGTTTTGGTGCAATAACCAATGGGTGTAAAAGAAAATAAGAGTTATTGCCTAGAAATAATAAAATAAACAATTAGCGTATTGCATCTTATCTGTATAAAATACCAAAACATATAACTTGAATTAAAGGGGCATAAAATTCAAATAGGAAATTACTCTCTGAAGGACAAAATGAACAAAAAATTGTTCCATAAGGACAAAAGGGTAAAATTTTGTCATAAGGAAAAATTTTAGTGTAAAGGAAGGAATTATAGTGGGCCCCTGAATTCCTCCCTTTACACTAAAATTTGTCTTATGGATAAAAAAATTCCCCCTAGTCCTTATGGAACAATTTTTTGTTCATTTTGTTCTTGAGGTTAAAAACCCCATATTTTTTCCTCCTCTAACCTATCCAATCAAATTTGCACTATACCCACGTATCAGGTATATTTCACAAATGTAAACTTACCACTGAAAGTGAACCTTCTTCACAAAATTTTAGACTTTTACATGCATTACTTCCAACCTGAATAAAAACATTTGGAAAACAAATGCAATAATAACCAAAAATAACTTTAAAAGCCTAGCTAATACAACAATACTACAAGATAAAATTATAGCACAAAACAAGCAAGTCCAAAAGGGATTTGACAAGGATGCAAAAAAATACAAATAAACATCAGGAACATTAAAATAATATTAAATATATTAACAATTAAGTACCATTATCTTTTACAACGTATATTAAATATATTACCTCCAAGATATGTTGTAACCAAATTGTTGACATGAATGTAGTGATTTGATATATGAAGAAATACGAGGAAAACTGAATGCTAAGTATATATCATGTGATGTTAAGCAAGTGATGTGTGAATGCATAGGAAAAAACTGACCAAAAGAGGAAAATTCGTCAACATGTTTTCTCAACACTTTAGAATACACCATGAGCGCATCCTGGGGAGGAACCTATAATATGAATCAAATAAATAATGAGAATAACCTTATCACAGAAGAAATCATTGAACAGAGCAATAGGTTAAAGAAAACCCTTGGTCTGTCATATGCAATGCTCATCTCTTTAATACAAATTATAATGTTACCATTCCATATAAAGCAATCATTTTTTTTATAAAACGGGATTATACAAAAAGAAATGATACGATACTGGAATTAAACATTTCAAGAAAGTATAACAGTATATAATCAAAAAGAACGTTGCAATACCTTTAATTCAACTCAGCTTTTAGACTAGCCCATCAATAGATGTCAACATTTTTGTGCTTAGCACAACTAGATATACATTGACAGTGTAAGTGTATAACATGTAAACTACAAAGTGATAATTAAGTTAGCAACCCGGAATGGTGTGAGTTCGAAACCCGGAATGGCGTGCTAAGAGCTTAACATATGAATACGCTAAGATCAACCACTTATGTGGTGCTCGCAGACCAAGCTAGGTGCACTTGGGAGGGTTTTACGACTCCGGTTGGTTTCCCTCCTGAACAAATTCAAAAAAAAAAATTAGAACCTATACAACGACATGGAAACTCGATAATGTTATAAACTGAAACAAAACACATTCAAATTAAAGGAAATGAAATGTTATCAAGAACTCAATAAATGTTAGTACTAGATGACTTGCTATAACATACCAAGGGCCTATAAAAATATGGTTAAACTTGATGAATAAAATGAATATACCTCATATTGTGAATCCACTTTCAATTTTAGATTCACAACCATTCTCACATACAAACTTCATTCCTCTTCCATTTTCTGCTTTCGCAACTACTATAACTCTTCAAAAGCCTACATTACTGTCAATTCACTTCACCGCAACATGCTCTTAACACTAAAACATCCTCTTTGCATTACATATAACCTCCAATTCAAGAACATCATAATGGCTAAGCTCCTATAACTTCATAAAATCTCCTTCTCCGTCATCACCAACCTTTTCCATCACGTATGCTACAACTATCCTACCAGACCACTTTTGTTTCTCCCCCTCTAACAACAAGCTATAACCAAAACAACTACACATCATTTACCACTGATCACTGGATCTTCCGGTCCTCCCAACGACTACTATAGTAAAGCAAACCCAACATACATCATTTCCACAACCAACACTGCAATCACTTTATACAAAACCCAACATTCATCAGCTCTACCACCTCACAAATCAAACCCGGGTTGAAAATCTCTACCAACACTCCACTATTCCATCATCACAAACTCTTCCAATAATCTTGTATGATTACCTATGGTTTCCAATCAGGTATACAAAGAACCCTTTCTTGGTAATATCCTAAGTGACTGTTATGTTAGTTCAACCATATAAGACTGAAGTGGAAAAAATACGATGTCATGCCAACATGGAAACTAAAACTAAACATTCAATGAATTCAAAGCAAGGCTTATGCAATAGGAAGTTAAATTCACATCATCATAGTGATTTTATTTTTTCCACATATACCACCTATTCAGTTCACTAGCGAGAGCGATAAATTATTACATACAATAATTAGATGAAGAAAGTCAAATTTCAAATTCAATATTCAATAAAACCTGAAAATTTCAATTCCAGTCTCAATTCTGCAGCTTTATGCTTTGGGTGGTCGGTACGACGTTGCTACATTCCAAATGATGTTATTAGCTGACATAATGAATGATATCTCTTGGACACATGCATAGTTGAGCGACCATAGTGAGCTTCTTTGTGAATAGCAGTTGTGATAGGGAGGAAGCATTTTGAATGATTTATTGAGAAAAGGAAGTAAAGATTAAGAAAGGAATCATATAAAACATTTTCAGAGCGGTGGTAATTAAGATTTAAAGTCACATGTCATTTAGGGTTTCCTATTTTAGGAAGAAGACGGAAACTCATTTCATGCGACAACGAAAATTTTATATGGAATGATCACTGTAAATTTATTGCACGAAGGTCTCCGCATTGTCTTTGGTTTTTATTTGGGTATTCCAATTTATAAAAAATTCAACAACCGCAGTCGGCATGTAAACGTTGTTCTCCATTGTTGTTGAATGCAATTTTTCTTGTAGTGAATGATACTAAGATGACTGCTGAGAAACAGAATGTGAGATGCTTTAATTGCAACCAACTAGGGCACTACAAGAATAAGTGTCCAAAGGAAGCTATGCGGGAAGTCCTTTCCTTGGAACCTCCATCGTCCAGACCTACTACCATAGAGAAAGGAAAATTTGTATAAGAAGGTATGCTTTTGATTCATAGCATACTTGTTAGAGTATTATCTGATATTGGTGCATCACATTCATTTATCCAGATGTTTGGTAGATAAGTTATCATTTGAACCATCATACCTACTTACTTCCTTTAGGTAACTAATCCTACAAGAGGGGGACCGAACTTTGGGGATGAGATGTAGTAACCTAGAACTTTAGTTATCATGTTAGAATTTTGTTTGTAGTCTATATGTATTTTACTTTGAGGGTTTTGGAGTCATTTTGGGTATAGATTAGTTGAAACATAAAGATGCTAGGATATTTTGCTAAAGAAAGGAAATATAAATCCTACTTGTGTTTATGGGATTATATACTCAGTAGGAAGCACAAATCAGCAGAACTATGCTTTGCTGGAAGCATTGGAATTGGAAGACGAAGTGTGTTAGCTTCCTATTGTTAAGGAGTTTTTATGTCTTTGAACCAATTATGGTATTAATGCCAAAGAGAGGCGTTGAGCTCCGAATTGATCTTTTACTTGGAGGTGATATAGTCAGTAGACCACCTAGAAGGATGGCATCTGCAAAGATAAAAGAATTGGAGGTGCAACTAGTTTATTTGGAAAAGAATTTCATCCGTCCAAGTAGTTCACTATTGAGTGCGGGTGTAGTTTTGTAAAGAACCCAAATGGATCACTGAAGATGTGCATTAATTATTATAAGCTTAATGAAAAGACGGTGAATAATAGGTACCTTTGCCGAGAATATATGATATGTCAATCAGTTGATTGAAACCAAAATATTTTATCGATTGGACTTGGCTGATTGTTTTCATCAAATGCGAGTAGCACATGATAGTATTCCATTGATGGCATTTCAGATAAGATACAGACTGTACAAGTGGGTTGTCATACCGTTTGGGTTAATGAATGCACCTACCTTCTTTGTGGATTTGATGAATCGAGTTCTCTAAGAACATCAAGATAGGTTTGTGTTAGGCTTTATAGATGATATTTTGGTGTGTTCCAAAAATAAGAGAGATCACTAGACTCATCTTCGGGTTATACTGTTAACATCCCTAATTTTTGCAAGACATTATTCAAGAATTTAATTAGGTGATAAATAGGAATAATGTGATTGATGAGGGAATATGATTTTGCTTAATAAATCAATTAAGAGGTTAATAAGTAAACTAAGTTAAATATGTATAAGGAGGAAGGATATGAGAAGGGAAAAGTTGGATCTTTTGGCCCCATATATATGTATTATATTCTCCCACATTCTATCATAACATTCATTCCTAAAAACCTAGAAGAAAATTAAAGTAATGTAGGCCATTAAAAGCAAAGAGAAGAAGAAGATAAGGCAAGAAAACTTAGAGCTTGGAATATTTCATCAACAAATCACATCACCTCTATTCAATCAAGGTAAATAATACTCTCTACCCAATATGGGTTCATTTATTTATGAATATCCAAAATATATGTTGTTGTGATTCTTTGTAGTTGTTCAGGATTGATTTCATGTTGTTCTTGATTCTATGTGCTGGTTTGGAATATCCATGATTGATTTCGTGCATATGATTAAAATGTACGAAAATGAACAAATTAATAGGCCGAAATTCATAGTTAGGAGTCTATAAACAAAGTGAAACTTTTAAATGATGTGCGTTTAATGATTGTGGAAAAGGGTTTTGGATTTCATAATGTTCTATGCTTGAATGAATTTGATATGAATTCCTAAAGCTGCTTGCTCTAGGAATAATTTTATGTTAATTATGGTGTTAACATTTTTGTTAATGTATCCACGTATTCTTGTATAGTACAAAGTATAAGAAAATATGTATACTTTGGTCAAAATACCTTTTTTTATAAATCAATAGAACTTCAAAAAATATAGTGGAGTTGGTAAAAAAATATGCTCTATAAAGAAATAAATCAGTTTCACCTAAATTTACTATCAACGCCATTTCCAGAACCGGAAGCACATTCCGATAAAGTCGTAATCATCCTTCGGTAGTGCTGGATTCTTGAAATATCACAAGTATGATATATGAGGCATTCAAGGATTTCGCCTCTACCTTTCGGTTTCGTATTGGTCCTGATACTTATAAATATTTTGGTTATTAAAAATATCCACTCCATAAGAGGCTTCTGCCTCGACTCCTTATGGTTGGCCGAAGGGGTTCATTTCTATAGAAAGAACAATTGTTATAAAGAAGGATTTCTAAACTATAACTTTGTAAAGAAGGGATCTCTTAATCGGGAATATGTTTGAATTGAAATGCTATAACCATATGACTTAAAAGCTGTGTTATAAATTTACTATATAAAGAGGAAGAGGGTTGTTTGCAAACGGTGTTTCTATGGAATTAGAAAACCGTTGACAAAATATCGTAATAATAACCGCAAACGCATGGCGTACAATCGTAGTACGTGGCGAATACGGGTCGATCCACAGGGAAAGAATCAATTCTAAAATTACTCAATCAAATTAAACCGAATGCAAGTGAGAATGTTAACTAACTAGCTAAAAATTAGCAAAATCTAACAAACTATTAACTACAAACGTTGGTTGGAAAATAAGAGATTAAATGACAACTTAGGAGCAAATTCACTCTCATGATCACATGAATCAATATAAAATGAAACCATGATCTCTCTTTTTGGTCAATAGTTAATTTAATTGATGTGACTATTCTAAGCATGACCTATTTGTGCTAGTGATTAGCCCAACATAAGCCATCAAATTTTGTCACACATCTTAAACAAGTTTACTAATTTTATGAAAAATGATAACAAGTTGAAATTGAATCGTACTTTAAGCATGGCCTATCCCCTATTAATTAGGAGTATAAACCATCAAATTTAGATTTCAATCTCCACTTAATTACCATAATCATATGTAGATGAAGAGGTAATTAGTAAGCATATGAACAAGCATAGCCTATATGGTGTAAACACTATAGGCTGTCAAACTCAATAATGAAAACAAAAACCATAACCATAAACATGAATTAAAGAACAAAAAGAGGTCATGAATAAACAAGTATATTGAAACTACATGAATAAAGAGAGCTTCATTATCCCTATGTTGTAGGGATTTAGCCTCTCATGTTTGTTATTTTAACAACAAACGTAAATTGCAACATAGTACAAAAAAATAAGAGAAAAATAAAATAAAAATAAAATTAAGGACAATCTAATCTAATTGCAGAAAATAAAATAACATGTAAATAAAAGAAAAGGGAGAATACTAACTTTATTCTGACATAAGAAAATTATAGAATACAACCCAATGTTGAATGAATACAAATAAACTAGCTACCAGTGTATTTATAGTTGCCCAAGCCAAGGCTAAGTGGCTTATTACACATTGTGGGACAAAAACCCATTTTCAAAATAACAACTAAACCAAATAGCTAAGTGTGAACGCGTATGAATGGCTTTGCAAATGTCATAGCTTGCGGGCATCAAATGGCATCAACTCCATCTATTTTGAGCATGAATAGGAATTCCATAACATCTGCAACAAGTTATCTTTATGAAAAGGCATTGAATCATTAAAATATGCAGTAGAAGGTGGTTGAACAACAACATTTCTGTAATGGCCCAACGATTTCGGTACGCTTTGAGTTGACTAATCTCACTACACGTCCAACTCAAATTGCAAAGAAATACGAATCATTAATAGAAAGAAGTTAGAGGATGAGAAGTAGAAAGAAAGAAAAATTAGAATAAAAGAAAAATGAAGAACACAAATCTCATAGCGGAACGAATAAAATATATTAATAACATAACTTTGAAATAAAATTCAGTAACTTTATATACATACCATTATCCGAGCACAACAGCTATTTGTGGAACAGTTATAAACACCTGTTTCCAGATACGAACATAATACACAACGGAAAAATATAGTAGTCTATAGCTAACTGGTGAAGCCTCCTGCTTCAAACTCCTCCAAGTGAATCTGTGAAATCCCGACTACTTGACTGCCCGCACAAATTTGGACACCCAAGAGTTTAGGGAAAACAAACAAATAAACTCTGGCTCAGTCATGGGACTGGTGTGAGTAAACTCCAACCATTTGTTTAACTTTCAAAACCCTTTCGAAAGAAATAGTAATCGTAAGACCAATCCACACATAAACACGGATGGTTTTTACCTTACGGTAACCAAAAATATCTTTGATATCAAATCCAGTGATATTATAATAGTGTCTACAACAAATAAATAGAATCTAGCAGAACGCTTGCATTTCACGCTCCATATACAATATAAAATTGAAAACCGCAGGCGCTTATTGGAGATTGGATTTCCAACATGACGAGGTATGGAACCACCTTCGGATATTTTATCTCTAGAGGGGAATACACTGGGTTCAACAAGAACGTCTTGCAACTCGGTCCACACATGGTTGACCACTCATTTAACTTGAGTGTATCGAGCATATTATCACCAACGGTTGTGATCAGCAACCGTTACCGAAATCATACAGCAACGAATAGAATAAGAATCAAATGAAATTTCTCTTGATCAGGTGATAATACCCCTAATGGGAATGACCCACATGGTCATGTTGCCTGCCCGATTTCTGTCATTTCCCGGGTGATGAGGCTTGAGGTCACGATTATCTTTCAGAACATCTGACCACCATTTACTTTGAATGTCACATCGTCAGACATTCGTCCATATATGTTGTCCTGGGACTGGACAAACCGAAGGCACCATTCGATTAATCCATTTTTGGCAATTTCTACCTAGGATTAACAAAACAACCCATGCACTTTACTCCGTCTTCAATTATTCTCAGCATGACTTGATTCGTAATGCTTATGCCAATACAGAGTGGTTTTCAGATATTAAATCTGATCCCGGTCCCTTCATATTGACAACGGAGGTATAAAATAAACAAAACTTTGATAGTCGGTGATTTTACTATCAAATTAACATCCATACAATCAACGGTCCTATTTCCAATTGGAATTTTCTACCGATCAAGCATCAAACAACACTGACCATTTTTATATAAATTCCTTATTTCATTATTAATTCCAAATCCCCATCTTTCCTATCTTTTCAAAGCTCAATCATCTCTCTCAATTCTTGGGAAAACATTTCCAATATCCTAATTTCTTTATTCAAGAAAATATCTCTTATTCCAGTTAGAAAAGATCTCTAAATATTCATAAATCCTCATTTTCTATATTCTGAAAATATACCTTATTAATATCGGAAAATATTTCCATATTCCTTTTCTTAATTCATCGTTGACCAATTCATTTCATTTTCTATGCATAGAAAATATCTCTCATTTTATTTGGGGAATCATTTCAAAATCCTTTAAATTTACGCGATGTTATAAAACATTGTTATTATAACTCAAAACATTAATCATTTATTAACAAACCATATTGCTAACCAATCTTCACTATCGAGCCTTAACCGTTCTTCCATCAATCATGAAGTCAATCAAGTTGGGGTATTATTACCTCTCAGACCTTAATTGAACAACATTCTCAATTTTGAAATAGTCAAAGCTCACAACTTCCAATAAAACATTGCTTACACGACTCGAAGATTCAATCTAAGAATCCACTTTTTTTACGGAAAAACATTGATTATAACGGTAGCATTATAATCTTTGTTTCCAAATATTTGATTTATAAGTCATTTATTATAAGAACAGTGTTAAAATCGCTGTATTGATTTACAAAAAATTTGTTATAGCGATAGCGCTAAAATCGCTGTTTAGATTTATAAAATATTTATTATAACGACAGCGCTAAAATCGCTGTTTAGATTTATAAAACATTTACTATAATAGTAGCATTATAATCGCGGTTTAGATTTTTAACGGTAGCGTTATAATCGTTGTTCCCAAATAATTGGTATATAAAAATATAACTTGTACTTATTAATTCTATTAATAAATAAATAAATAAATAAGTTGATTTGATTCAAAATGGAAAGTAAAAATAACTACTTCCCTAAATTCAATATAATCGAATTCCAATAAATAGCTCTCTTCGAATAATCTATATTCGATTATATTCCGAACTTCGGAATTTATCAACCATTTCAGGTTGATTCAAATTCCAAATTCACTTTTGAATTTATCCTTTCCAAATCATTACCAAATTCATTTCTAACCATTCTAGCCTACAAAACATTACCACACTTTATTTTTATATTCCGAATTTTGAACTAAAACTCATCGTTTTCTTTTAAGACGATTACCCATTTCCTTTTCTCATTCAAGTTCCAATTTGGATTCATATTTCAATCTAAATTTCTTTTATAGATATTTCATTTGCAAAATATTTTCTTTAACCCATTATTCACTTTAATCGTGAATATATTCTTTTTATACACAGCTTGATTTCATACTTATACATACTATCTTAAACCCAAATTTTTATTTATAATTTCTATCCATAATTTTTCATATAAGTCTCATTTTTTTAATCATTTAAAATCTCGTTTAACATTTCCTTAATAATTGCTAAGTTTAAATCTCATTTCAAATATTTGTTTTAAAATCGTTTACCACTTTTTCATATAAATTCAAATTTGAATTTATATTTCAATTTATCCAATGATAAATAATTCACTTAATTTAAATTCTTATTTATAAACAACTTCTTAATTTATCCGCCTGAACCAGTTTCTATTTTCAACTCTATTCGAGATTTTACTTCTATTTTGGAAATAAATTCCATTTTTAAATCCCAATTTCCTTTTCCAAATTCAAAAAGTATTTCATGGTATCTAAAATACCACGTTTCTAGGGTCAGGGTAAACCAAACATATCCAATCATGGATTATTTAACACATTATATATCACAATCAAATAAAAACAGTAATACAAATGTTGAGGAATCCAGTTGGAACCCTCCAACCTATTTCCCTGCATCCACATATGTTAATTACATCAATAATATTATTTTCACATGAATATGAAATATCATAGTAACAGAACTAATAATCGATCAACGATATAACTATATCAACCATTTCAACCATTTTTTTGAACCATTCATCCAAACCACCATCACATAGTATAAAATTACTATAAATAAATTTAAAGCTCGTTTATATAAAAATATAAACGAGCCAGAGTTAGTGAGTTTACTCACCTTTGTTCATAGTTGACGGTTCTACTCTTTGTTTCATTTAAAATCAAACAGGCATTTGATTTTACTGCGAAATCTCAAACACTCTGTTCTCCGTCGCATTGGTGCCACGATGCAAATCTCGTTATTACGATTTCAATGGATCCAGCAGCATTCAATTCTGTTCACGTACGCACCAAATATGAATATTTCAAGTTATAATTATATAATCGTCGCTAGTGATTAATTATTAAATTGATAAATCTTTAATCCATTCTTACCTTTTAAATTAATACGGCTATCCCTCTTTAGTTCTTTTCCGCTCAAATACGATGCAGCAGATCCTTGAAACCACTGTTCACCATGTCGTCGATTATATTAAACTTATCCCCTTCTTTTCACTACATTTAATGAAACCATAACCATATTTGTTCCCTTCACAATCTCCATACAACCATCATCACCACCTAGAACTCATCTCATCCCCACCCATGCGTTGCCAGTCCTCTTTTGGTCCGCTATAGCCATTCCTCACCAACTGCCGATCATCACAATCCCTCACTGCTAGCATCCCACGACATGATCTACGAAATAAAACACCTGCTTCTTGATATGATTTTCTTAGCCACTAAATGTCACCACATCTTCATAATTAACCCAACCAAGCTTTTCATTCCATTCTTCCTCAAGGTCCCTGCACCTCATTCCCTATCGCACGTATCCTCCACTACTATCACAACAGTAAAGCATCTTCCTGAACAAAACTTGAAACCGCTTCCGGTAATACTTCCATCATAAAAAAACTCCAGCTCAGTTCGAACCCACCATTTAAGAATAACATAGAAAGAGCCGCTCCTTTATTCAGATGTCGCCTTCTATTCAGGCGAATGGAGCTCCGCCTCTAAACACTGGTGCTAGCACCGCAACCCAGAGTTCGCAACTCGACCCTCTTACAAAAAATGCAAATCAGTTAGCAGGCCTCCTGGATGCTCGATGGAGCGACAACGATTGGTGAAGGTGTTGGGAGGCATACTTGGAGGACCTGGCGCGTGTGGTTTGAAGGCTTTGACGCAAACCTGGAAAAATGCAGAGACCATGTATCGGGAAAACGGGAAGATGAGTAGATCGAGGAGCTGCCATGGTGGGTTTGTTGTTTCGAGGAAGAAGGGAATAAACGGAAGTGTGGTCTGCTATATAAATATGGCTACGATTACTTAGGTGCCACACACATATATGTTGAGGGTAGCGGTAGGTCGATATGAATTACTTTGTCGGCACGGTTCAACTTATGCATGTGTGAAAGAGATAAATGTCTGCTGCGTTTTATTAAATTTGCATGCGCAGTGTATTAAATTTTTCGCAGCACTAATCAGACTGATGGCCATGTGCGTTACTTACTGTATTACTTAGAGTATAGGCCAATAGGAAAAAGAAAAAAACCTTCAATGTATGCAGATGGGCATTTCCATCTATAGTTTTCACATGGTTTTACTGTTGTCATTTGAGGTGGTAGTCCTTAATAGTTAATACACCTAAAGGAGTTTATGAACTCAAATATAAACAAAGCAGGGTATGTCTGGCAGGTATGGTGTCATTTAATACAATACAGGGTAGGCATGTGAACTTTCGATTATTGGCTTCAGTTTTACACGCAAATCATTTTACGTCACATTACTTCCAATTCACATACAAATACATTGCTCAAAAGCACATGTTTTATTTCTACTTTTTATTTTATTATTACATTATAAATCTGTTGGCTGTCAACACTATTTGACCAAGTTGCAAAATTCTTCCTTGCCTAGATATCAGGAGATTCTGCCACATCAAAATAGTATGATATGCTAAGATTTTCAAACGATGTAAAAAACAGATGGTTATTATTATTTTTATTTTGTTTAATAAGGTTTGTACTATATAGCCGAACAATTTGCTAAGAAATATCCTAAGAAATATTTCCTTCACCTTTCCAAAGATCGGATAAGAAATTTCTACCGTGATGGTAACATGCAAAGGTTTTCTACAAATGTTGATAAGATTCTTGGACAGCGTTATGATTCGGTGAGGCGGGAACGACTCAAATTTTTTCTTTGTGACGTCTTCGAATGGCAAAGGCAGTGTTCTTTTATATATATAAAGTACATAGTTGAAATTTTTGGCTTCATGGTAAATAAATCGTTTTATATTTCCAATGCACCATTTAAACAATTTAAATATTCAAAATTAAACGATCTAAAAATTTGGGTCGTTACAATTTCTTCAAGCTTTAATCCAGTTCTTATAATCAACACATTTCTTACACCAATTCTTCAAGCTTTTCAACAATTAAGTGCATCAATTCCATTCATCATAAATAACCTGAAAACACAACTATACACAGTATCAATTATTTTTAAGAGAAAATAAGATAAATAAATGGATAAAGTATATACATTTACATGTATATCAAGGGTACTACCCCGCTACCTTACGGAAGCCGAAAGATGGTTTCGTATTATAAACCTTAAATGACCGAAAGGAGAGACTATCGTCTTGACATCCTTCGGCTAATATGGAAGGGTGGGTTTATTAACATACACTTTGGTACTGAATTGCTTGATAGATGCTTGTTTAGGTTATTGTCTATCGAGACTACCAACACAAAGGATGCCGATATTATGTTGCGATGACTCATTGCCTTAACATCAGGTTGGTATAATGGATGTTGACTAAGTTGAGAAGTAAGATGGCCTTTCGCCATCTATCCTTCCAGCAACAGATGTTGGAAGGGCTGTTTTCATAAGCTTGTTTTACGAAATGCTTTCAAAACCCAGGGTTTAATGCAGATGAACATGTTGATACCTTTAGTGTCAGTGTGACATTTTATACCTGTTTTTTAAAACACTTAATGGTTTATCCTCTATCCTTATCTGGACGATAAGGTCATTTTCTAAGATATGTTTTCTAAACTGAAGACTACGCTTCCAAAGCCCTTGAAACCATTGCCTATGACGACATGCCTATATAAAATTGTTTTCTATAAAATACTTACTTTGATGCATATAGGGTTGGTAAGGAACTTTTATAAAACTGAATATTTTGAGACTTCGCCTCTTTAACTATCAACATCTAAATAGAGGTTTTGCCTTTATTTCCTACCGCCATTCATATAACGATAGGCATTGATTGTTGTTTTTTGTGTGAAACCAGAATGGTTTCCCCTTTCGAAACGAATTGAGTGCCTATGGGGGAGTCGAAGGTGATTGGGAATGACATAGGTCTCATTTCCAATGAAATGTACATTGGACACTGAGTGAACCCCTTGAAATGCTTATGTTTTTAGTGATTGGCTATTGTTTAAGGCACCGCACTTGTGTGGAATATTGGGAGAGTACAATGGATGGAAATTAAATAACACCAGTTAAATTAAGTTGTAAATAATGGTGTCTAAGATCGTGGCTTCGCGCAGTACGGGGATTGAGGAAGAAGCTTTCGGGTTCATGTTAGTGGGATGGCACTTTGCGAAACACAAGAAGGGAATCGAAAGGAAGTATTTGTTCCGTATTAATGGGATATGACCATATGAAGCACAGTACGAGAACCACAAATAGAATGAGGCTTTCACTTTGTTGCCTAGCAAAACAGTTCTTTGCAAAGCACTATACAGAAGTCGAGGAGAAAGAGAAACGATAAATTAAAATGTTGAAGCTGCTAAGGAAGTTAGTAGGGGATGGGAAATCCATTTTATGTAGCATGCTATATATTGCTATATTTTTATGTATCTTTGGTATAATTAAGTTTACTAACCGTTGAAGTTTAGAGGCATAGAGTTAGCCTTGTTTTGTATCATGCATATAATGAGAGGGAAACTATCATAACCCGAAATCCCCTGCTGGCCTAAACTGAATGAGAACGCGGATTGTATGAGAACATGACGCATCGGAACATAAAACAACAGAACTTTTCATTGCTATTACAATAATATTACATCAGAGCACAAGAATATCAGAGTACGAATAAATAATACACAACGAAAATACAATTATCAGGGAAATAAAAATATATAAATAAAATGCACAACGAAAATACATCAATCAAACAAAACTGAAAGAAATACATGGATGCAAAGCTTTCATAATATAGCTCCAGCTGTAAACTAGGATCATGTTAAATAGAAATCTGTAAAACCAAAACTACTAGCTGCACGTGTGGAAAATATGGGCACCCAGAGTTTAAGTAAAAACAATAAACTCCATATCAGTCATGGGGCTGGTGTGAGAGTATAAAATGGTTATTAAAACTTACTTTAAAAGTGGGAAAAATCATGGGATCATGTAGTATGACACGGAATGGGTTTACTCCAAATGATTATCAGTTTAGACCAAAACAACGAAATGCTTTTTGAAAAATGAAGCTATTATAGGACTCAGGTCCCATCACACAATGCAACACAAGCTGGAGGATAGATTTTTAACTTATAATAGCCAAACATGCTTGATACGCTTTAAAACAAATAAATTTGATATTATTATAAGTGCATAGTATAGTAAACAACTTCGAAAATAAATGTATCAATCATAGACGACATAGGTACCATATATTATGTCGCCATATACGTTTACAACTAAAACTGAAAAAGTCGCGTATTGGAAATTGTATTCCTTCCATGAGTCGAGGCAAGGGATCTTCCTCACCGGTTTGGAGACACTCTAGCACATGCCTCAGGATCACACCATATGTCACCCTTGGATCTTCAGGGTCGGTCCACACCTATCTTTTGTAGATTAGTTATTTTGAATAATATGTTTCCCGGTCCTGTCGGACCTGTCACCTGGTTAGTATGTCGACAAATCATATTTGAGGCGTCTCACAATTCATCATCCATATAAGTAAAAATGTCTGGGCTCTATACCATGACACCACTTCTAGCTTCAAAGAAACGCAAGCTCTCCCCGCAGTCCCTAATCCCGTTTTTGACTTATACCTAGGTGTAAGACTCATGAATTAACTCTATACACAAAGCTACGCTATATTAAAGCTGTGCTTTGATCACCATCCACAAAGCTCTATTTTTTAACAAAAGCCTTGATCATTACATCTCAGCATGTCACATTGTCAACTCATACCATACAACTGATGTCTACCGATATATAACCTCTGTGCTCGTACGTATCAAAGAAGGGTGTTAAGCAAAGAGAATAAATTCTCCGCCACCAAACGGATATATATTTAGTAGAGATCAATTAATATGGCACAAACTACGTTGTTAGACACACGATCCATTTGCAAGTTCGTTCTGGGTCTGAACAAAACTGGAGGCACCTTATTCCTTATCTCATATGTTCAATATAGGAGAGAAGTCCTTGCATAACTAGTCGATCTCCAAGTATGCCTGGACAACCACCACTTATTGCCTTGTCTTGGGTGTACAACCCAATCGAGACATCAGTAATCATCCATTCGATGTGAAGATCTCTGGTTTTCAACCATTGTCTTCATCGTTGACTTTTAATCGTCATAGCAATTATTCAGAATGGTTTGAACCCGGTCTTTCCGATTAACTGGCGCAACTTTAAAATCAAATGACAAATAAAGACAACACATGTCTCATTCCAATCTAGAATATTCTTTTATTCAAACATTCATTACTCTAGGAAAGGTTCCCATAAATTTTATAAAAGACTCATATCATTTAAACTTTGATTTAAATCTCCCCTTTGGATATCATTTCAAAATATTTTATTATATCTTTTCATAAATCAAACCGAATGAAGGTTTATATAACTAGTCAGGATTATCGAGCCTTACCGAAATAATCATTTATTTTATTATTCTCAATCGCAACCTATCCATCCCATGGAGTAAAACTATTGATACTCCATATTTTACCCTCATTGTGTTATCGGTAAAATTAATTACCATTTAATGCTTAAATCTAATTAAAGATTTAACTATTGCATGGAGTAAAACTGGTGGTACTGCATTCTCGAACACTTTTCAAATTTGGTAGATTTACTTATCTCTTTTTACATTTCAACCTAATTAAAGATTCACTAAAACTCTAGTTCAGTTTTAATTTCAAAAATCATTATTTAATGATTATTCCATTTTAGGAAATTAATCTTGTCTTTAACTGGGTTAAAGAACAACTTCCATTTAAAAGCACCGCTCACAATAAACCCAAAATCTTCTTCCATTTAATATGGAATCTTCATGGAAATCTGAACAATTTATAATCGATATAAATTTTTGTATCTGACAATACTATGAGTGGAATAACGGGAAAGCCTTTTAAATTTCATAAATAGTAAATGCCTTCCTTCACAGAATCCCATCTCGATTATTATTAATCGAATTCCATTCAATTCCAATTTAGTTAAATAAACGGGGAAAACTTCCTTAAATCTTAACTAAAAGATTTATTCCTTTCACAACCAGGTCCAAGAACGGTATTATTTAAGATACCATTCACAACAATCCCAAAATCCAATTTGATATTATATATAAGATCTTAAGGAAATCATGTCGACTTACACTCAATACCTAATTCTGAAACTAACAGATATCGTTTTACAATAACGATATCAATATCTTCCAAACTCCTCAACAATATATGTATAGTCATGGAACCCAATATCGAAAATATCCAAAAATAATTTCCATTTCAAATCCATTCCAATTTATACGTTGGAAACTTTCGGTTATGACAAAACCGTTCACAAGTTCAATTATTATTTTAAAAATCATTGGATTATTACTCTAGTTATTAACTAGTTCATTCAAATAAAATAATCTTTTATCGTTCCAAATATGAAATTTTTCATCCAAAATCTTTCTAAATCATTAGTTATGATTTTTCATAATTTATGTATATTTTTAATAATTTTATTAAGGCCCTTACAGTCGGTTTCCAATATCGGCCACTGAACTGCTTCCATAACGACCTTTTCCAAACTGATTTGGACTTAAATTAAAATCTAACGGTTGGATTTCAAAAATTCTCATTTTATTGGAAACATCATTTCATTATGGTTCCAATTTCAGGAGAATCTGACGGTCGGATCTCCCGGCACATCAATTCGAAGTTAGGGGTTGATGTTAACGAACTGTCGCTGTGCGACACGTTCTATTCAAGCCCAAATCGATTTATAATTTATAAATAAATCGAAAGCACTTCTAAACCATTTTTATAAATTATATAGAATATATAAATATATATTCATTTTTGAAAACTTGTTTTAGTCGTTTATCTTTAAAATTGCACATTTCACTGTTCAGTCAATTTTGATATTTTCGTGTCCATCCAAAATTGAGCATCAAAACCAAACTTCAATTGTTAATTGAATATTATATTAAAATTTCATTTTATTCCGGATTGAAATGAGATTCAATCAATTACCATCTAATTTCAGTTATATGGATTTCATACATCACATGTATTCAACAATAGTTATAAACAACTATTAAACATCCACTTCACATCCAAAGTGCACTTACATCCATATAAGCCTTAAATAATTATTTAACGCTTATATCGGCTTGTCTATCAATCGATCAATATTCAGTATAAACACTTCGGATTAGTGTAAATCAAATATCATCTCAATACCCGTGTGGGGTTTTCAACCAATAAACCGTCAATTTCAATCAACACCGATTCATGAATTTAATCATTACTGGTCCAATTTAATTATTTTTCTAACTAACAAAATTTTCTTGAACGGGTAATTATAATTTTACCGTTCAAATTATAAATGGATATAATATCCAAATTCAACTACCACTAGTATATTAACATCATTTTAACATGTTAAACATTCACAATCACAACACAAGAAATCAACAATTCATCCATGGGTTTGCAAACAGTTGTGATGTGAGCTACCATGCACTGTATACCAATTTGTGATAATTAAACTAATAAAAATCCACATAGGCAATTAATATATTTTTAAATATCAATATAATAACATAACAAAATAGTTGAGTGAGAGAGTTCTCATCTTGATCGACTTAGATTGTCGATTTCTTTTTAAATCAAATTAAACTTGGGTTTAATTTGACCTAAAAATGCAATATGCTTCAAATTTGACCAAAATAGCTCTGTTGACAAGCTCTCGACTCCACGATTGCAACAGATACAGTTTTGCGTAATTCTGAATTCATAGTGAGAGATATTAATATCTGAACATCAAATACATGAATTAAAATAATAATAAAATCAACTCATCTTCTTCATTGCTTCAACCTGCGGTTCATCACTGTCCATCGCCTGTTGTCGCCACCTGGGCCCACGCACCACCGAACAGACACCACCCAACTCTTTGTCACTCCGCCATGCCTCCATGCCACCAGCCCCCTGACCCAGCTCGCCGTCGATCGCCTGAAATTGGCGGAACCCCCAATTCATTTTCGCTCAAAAATTCTGCCACCTTAGGCCACGTGGCGATCGCAGACCCCAACAGAAATCTCCACCACGCCAAGACAAAGCTCCGCCCTTCAGACACCATGGACCATCGTCGCATCCGTCGACAGTAGCAAACCAAAATGGGTTTGTTGCTCCTCCAAACAACGTCGAAGATGTTGAACCCATTCTATGGACACCACAGTCAGTTTCAGCTCAAACACTCTAAAGCAAAGTTGTTGCCTGAACTCTCCTTTCCTTTTGGTGCCAACTTCTAATTTGTAACAACCCACATTCTACGCATCGGAGGATCGTAGAATATTTATTTCTTTCTCATATGAGGTCGTATGGTCATGTAGGGTTGGGAAATGACTATTGAGGTCATTTCTCATGTTCATGATTTTTGCCATTTTTAAATGACAGTTTTACCCCTAGATGATCTTGTTTTGGCCATAACTTTTGATTGGAAAGGAATTTTGACTTGAAACCACTTCCATTAGATTCGTTTCATGGTTTACCTTTCCGTAGAGTGGTCATAATAGCCAAACGGACTTACCGTTTGGGAGATATGGCTGAAATAAGGTTTGGAAGGTAAAAAAACTGCTTAACCGGGCCAAATAGGGTGATTAGTGAATGAGCCCATAACCCATTTCGGGATTGGGGTTATAGGGAGGCTGAAAAGAGTTAGGGTTTCATTCCATTTCAGTTTTCTAGCCTCCACTTACCTCTTAGAAACCCTAAAAATGGCCTCCAACCTCTAAATCACCTCCAAACCACTTTCTAATTAAGGATTAAGCTTAGCAACATCAAATTAAGGGGGGATCTTCACCAAATCAAGATTAGAGCTGCTGTTTAGCATTGGCATTCACGCCATATCAGAGATTTATTTTAGATCTAAGGTTTATTTGTGGCTAAGGTGAGTGATTTGCATAGTCCCTCACTAATTATGGTTAATTAAGGGTAATTAGTGTTAATTAGCGAATTTAAACATGATAAAAATCTGAAAAAAATACTTATAAATTCTTAAATGATGTTTTAGACCTCTGATATGAACTTGGGTTAATTTGGTTAAGTTTTGCTAATCCTATCATTAATTATGCTTGAACATGTTTAAGGGAAAATATGGCGTTTTGGCTATGTTTGATCCATTTTAACATATCATATTTATGTTTTGGTGTTTGAGGTCACTTCTACTTGTTGCTATGACTGTATAGTATGCTTTTTGATTGATTAGAATAGTTAGAATGGTCGAAAACGCCGTCGTATGGCGTAAAACACTCGCTGGAAAAGTTGCAGGAAAATGGTGCAGGCTTTCGGATCGGATCGGGGGAATGGGCTCGGACCGGATAGTGGACTGGGCAAGGGATCACCGAACCGAACCAAGGCTTGGCATAAGGGAAAGTATGGCAAAAAGGAAGACCACAACAGTTGAACTGGGATCGGATCGAGCTAAAGAAGGGGGAATCGGATCGACTGAAGGGAAGAGAAGGGGATCGGAACAGAAGAGGAAGGTGAAGTGGATCGGATCGAAGACCAGGAACCCGAACCGAACCAAGATGCATCTACCCGACCCGACCCGCCAGAGAGCACCCGAACCGAACCGATGTACTACGAAGGGACTTGGGGGCCACGATCTGACCCGGAGCACTTGGAAGAGACAGATCCGAACCGACAGAGAAGAAGAGTTGAGGATCCGAACCGATCCAGTGATGACCAATAACCTGAGATGCAAAGGTATTCCAAATGGAAGTTAGAGCTCAGGATCTAGTTCACCAACGAGCTCACTTCATGATAGGGCTTTGCTGCGGGACGTTCGCTAAGGAGTTGTCGACGTTCATAACTTCGATTCACCACTAAAAAGGAATGACAAGCTACGTATCAGTGCAGTAGAGTCATCATGACTCGAGGGGCAAAGTGATCGTAGTAAGACTACGAGTCAGTGCAGTGGAGTCGTTGCGATTCCATGGGGCAAAGTGGACATAGTAAAGGATTAGTAAGGCTATGAGCCAGTGCAATGGGGTGTGTACGACTTCATGGGGAAAAGTGGACATAGCGAAGGATTAGTGGCTATGGATCAGTGCAGTGAAGCTGTTGTGACTTCATGGGGCAGAGTGATCATAGCAAAGTATTGGGTGATCGAAGTGGTGAATATCGTATGCTTTACGCACTGAGTGAGAGATGTGAGGATGGTTGCTATGTTTGATTGTTTGCCATCACTATGACATGCACACCCCCACCCCCGTTATCTTTACACCATTTGTTTAGTGGCACCTCAGAGTGTTGTACAGTATGTAGTGCTAACTCTTTGGTTGCAGGTCCAGGTTCAGGTATGGTTTAGTATACCTGTTATTGTTCTGTTTAGCTGCTTATCGCTCACACCAGACTTTCGTCTGACCCAAAGTTTTATGTCTCTTCTTATTACTCTAGGTGCTCTTAAACGAGCAGACTAGAGAGAGGTTAGCTGGTGATGCATGAGTAACTGATACGAAGGCGAGCAGGAGGCTTCCACGTATGATATATATATATATATATATATATATATATATATATATATATATATATTCTCCCTGTATCGTTGGTGGTCACTACTTGGGCATTAGTAGTGTACCTCCCTTATCTTGCTTTTACCTTTAGAGATAGTTTGAAAAGTTGTAATAATGATGATGTTGAACATAAGCTGTATTTGGATTTTCCGCTGCCATGATAGTTTGTTTCCAGCTTATGCACTGTCTCACCTGTTTTATGTCAAGTATATTGTTATTATATTTTGTTCTATGCACTGTGAGACATTCTACAGGTTCCTTGTTGATTCTTCGCCTTCTTCCTTTCCTTCTGACGACCGTTCCGTGCTAACTGGACATGTGTACATCGCACTTTTGGAATAAATGTCGGTTGGTGCGGGGCGGGACATCACATAATTCCTCTTCGTTCGACCACAAAATCCCATAAACCAAAAGCAGTTTTCCTCCTTTAAACTGAGATTTCGTCGAATTCATAATTTCTTAGGCAATGAATTTTTTGTGGTAGGTAGATCTCATCATTATCTACAACTTTCTTTTTATGAGTTTTGGCTAATTGTTAACGGCTAGGGAAATATAAATTATTTAAAGGATAGGGGCTTATTTGCAAAAATGTCTTGAGAGAGGAGAAGTGGTTAGCTGCAAATTTACAAAGAGGAAGAAGAGTTAGGGTTATGGAAGAGGAAAGGATCTTATATATGGAGTTTAATTGGATTTAATAATATTTTATTCTTTTGTTTAGTTAATGCCGTCTTTGATCGACATTTATTGATGCCACGATCACGTACGAACTCCGTTGGCGATAAAAAATGACATACGGCTGCGTCTTGACAATGCGGTCTTAATGAAACTCATTTCGTCGGATTCCGAGTCCGTTTGCTCAAAAGGTAGATTGACCGGCCGACAACAGGGATTGCCTCTGAAGAATAGAGGAAGTAAGTAGTGAAGACCCGTTACCACATTTCCCAAAGTCCATGCCAAGGAGGTCAATTACCTCCTTATCTGTGAAACTCGGCAGTTTGGATGCATCATCTATAAAAAGTATTTATGGAAGGTAAGATAGCATAAAAAAAGAGTAGAGTGCTTTCGAATATGAGCACTTGTGGTGTGGAAGCTGTTGGAAACACCGAGAGGAAGACGAACAAAGAAAAATTGAGTTTCCCATTCTTTAAATCTTGTCGTTCCCTCTGATAACAATTTCTTTGTGGGGTTTGTGCGGAAGATCTGAGGGTTTGTGTCGTTAAGTTTGGAAGGCCGAACCAAGTAATCAAGCGTAAAAGGCCTTAAAGAACCATTACCCGATTCTAAGGATAACAATTCTAAACCTAATAAACATGTGTACTTATTGGGAGAAAGTTGGATGAGAGCAATTCCCAAATATTGTAGGTACCGATGAAGGATGCCAGGAAAGGGAATGAAACATCCATTGCAGATGTGGATAGCAGAGTAGGAAAAGTAGCCTTCTGGAGGAGAAGAGAAGGTGTCCATTTCGTGAGGAGGAATGGCTTCAACATCCGAAATGCCAAAATCCTAAACAATGGCATTAACTTGACCTTGAGACGAAACCAAAGAATGCTTCTCGACAGCGCTACCTTCCTAGAAGCGAAAGGGTCACTGGGCAAAGGTTCGTTCCTATAAGGTTTAAAAGCAACATGCTTCTTTCCCCATAGTCCAAGTATAATTTGTTTAATTTTATGCATGCACCAAGATAAGAACAATTCCAGAAAGGGTAAGAACGTTATTACCCCGAAAAACCGTAATAACTGGGAACTATACCTCTATCGCCATAACAGAAATGAAATTAAAGTAAAAACGCTAATTAGAGCTACCGAATAAGTTCAGAATTGATTGCCGAGAACAGATAATTAGGAAACTAAAATCAGTTTGTGGCAAGCAAAGCTAATGGTCACCATAGCTCGAGATTAGCTAACAATGTTCTGATTATAAAACAAAGCATGAATGACTTACTCGAGAAACTTATTTAAAGATTGCTAATGCTTTTCCAAGATAAATTTCTCAGGAAATGATGAGGAAGAGAAGGAGCTAATAAAGAGAAATAAGGAGGGTATATATACAGGAAGAAAGAAGCAATTAATCCGTTTGGAAGTTTGACTTGAAAAGTCGAAAATACCACTTCACTGGGGGAAAATGTTACTACCAAAATAAAGCACCGAAACAGGCTGGCGGTGAAGGGGTAGCGGACCACCACAAGCATAAAGGAATATTCCGTAAGCAAAGGCCAAGCACAAGGTAAAGCCGAAAGCATAAGGGAACAACCTGGGAGTTATGCCACTGACACCATCACTAAAGAGAAGAACTCAAGACCAATACAAAGAAAGGATAACGGCAGGGTGGTTCCGACATGAAGGGAAAATAACAGAGAGTCGCCCAAAACCAAAAGCCAATTAAGAAAGGCAAAGGATCCCATAAACCGGGACCTAGAAGAATGAAAGGGCTATCGGTTTTAACTTGCTTAATGCCGATACATAAGTAGATGAAAGCATGAAAGATACAAAGTTTGAAGCATATGGAGATTATCCAGGAACTAGCTACTGAGACCTCCATTAAATGGTCACCTAGAGGCTGCTCTAGTGAACAATTAATAAAGCACTGGAAGCAACCCTCCGTAAAGCCAGGATACACTTCAGGAATCTACTGAAAGGCAAGCCGGAACCTCGAAGATAAACAAGCTGTCCACAATAATCTACTTAGTGTCGACACTAACAAAGATGGCAGATCCATAAACATTCACTTGAATCATAAAGGCAAGCTCCACAAAGTGTTAATAGAAAGACCAGAAGCCTATATCCGGAAGCCTACATCCGGAAGCTTATAACTAGATGCCTTTATCTGGAAGCCTAAAGCCTCCCTAAAGCTATCCATGCCGACAAGCTTAGTATTAATACAAAGAAGGTAGAAAAATCTCCAAAGACCAGGACCATCCTTCCGAGAGCCAGATCCGACACCTCAAAAAGCAACAAGAAAAGCCTAAGAAAGCGGCCAAAAGCCAAAACTTCTGGAACCAACTGGAAAAGCGGCCGACGGGGGCTTTTGTTGGCCCAATAGAAAACGATCCCCCGATTTGTCTATAAATAAGACCCCAGGGGTCTCATTTTGGGGACTGATTTCTCATTTCTCATTCTTGTACTCTTTTTCTCTAGAGCAAACCTTAATTTCTAAATCAATTCGGGGATTTCTATTGTAATCGCTCATGTATTCCAAATCAAAGATCAATAAAGTGCGGATTGACACTTAGCATATTTCCTTATGAGTTTCTTATGTGATTCCTTAGCTATTTCTTACACAACCAGTTATGACCTTCCTACACGGTCACATGTTCCTACTCGAATTCAGACCCCTCCGCAGAGTTCTTGCAGAACCCCTTCCTACAACCCGTTTAGCCTCTTCATCGAGGGTTATGCTTAGGGAACCCTTGCCCTAAGATAACTATTGTTTCTTGAGTCGCTTAAGCATGATGCTCAGCCCATTGAGGGAAGAGTAACTAATCTTTTGGGCTTGGAAACCTTGATATCTAGGGAATGGTGAACTAACTCAAACTCGTGAAAGCTAAATAATCTCATTTCCCCTTTAGGTCCACTTCCATAGACTTATCTCCGGTGTTGACGAAAAATATCGTTAATAGTGTCTTTCTAATGAAAGCGGAAAATCAAGATTTCGTCTTATAGATTGTATGTTATGTCTAAATTAAATTTCCAAATAGTCGCTATGGAATTAATTAATGTTTTATCGATTTATTAAATATGTATAGATAGGGATTTTAAAATATGGATGTCGTTTAACTCAGAATTAGTAAATATTGAATTGGAAGTTATATACGATCCCATTAGGATATATATATATATGATAACAATAATTAGTTTATTATTAAACAGGATAATTTTGGAATTTAATAATATTGCATAGGCATTAAAAATAGCCATTTTGCAAATGACCTCCATTTCCATTCAAAACCAATTTTGTTGGATCCGGAATACTAAATTATTGTATGATTTCAAATTTCACGCCCATCGGAGTTATTTTGTGGTCATGCGTAATTAAGATGTGAACTGGTCAATAATTTGATCTCGATAATTTGAGTCTGAACTAGAGCTTTTTGAGCAAATGGACTCAGAATTCAACCAATTTTTTTTCTTCATTAGAACCGTAATGGAAAACTATAGCCACATATCAATTTTCACCCCAGTCGGAGTTCGTTTGTGCCCATGCGAATTTTTAAACGACGATCAGAGACAATGGTTGAGTAAAAACTTTTAAACTAATAAACGGAACTTCACAGACAAGATACCCTCTACCTTTGTAAGTACATCCTTACTCCTCCTTTCCACAACCCATTACCTCCACCAAAATTTGCCTTTTAGTCCCTTTTCCTTTCATTTTTTTTATCTTCCAAACCATTAGGAACTAGCCTAAGGCCCCAATATGAAACTTGTAGTGTATGATGAGGGCTACATGCTGTAAAATTTTGGTGGCAAATGGATGTCGGGGTTCATCAGAATCTTGGTTCGACCGTGATGATGTATGTTTTGGTTTATGGTGTTTTATGGCCAACCATTGAGAGTTAGACTAAGTGCCCAACTAGGAAGTGGAGGCAGGAGGCCGGGCTACAACTTTGTAGTTGGGAGTTTTGACTAAAAGTGGTTGTGGTGGTTGAAAATCTTAGATGATCAGAGGTGGAGCAGTTTTTGAGGCAATGAACACGTTTTCACTTTTCTCGGCCAAACAAGGAAGTTTCAGGCGATGGCCCTAACTGGAAAATTCTTGTCTAGGTGAGACAGAGGTGCATATCAAATTTGGTGAGGATTGGTTGTACGTGGCTTGCGAATTTGCGATTGAAGATGGCAACGGTCCGTGGACGATTCCAACGCGACAGTGGCAGGTAGGGAGGCAGCGCGGCCAGCGGTGACACGTGGTAGAGAGGGGGACACATGGCTGGTGTCAGGTTAGTGGCGCGGGTCCCAGGTGGCAGTACGATCGATGTTGGAGGATGGAGCATGATAATGAGCTGTTGGGGAAGATGAGTTATGTATTTTATTATTTAATTAATTATTTCAATGATTGTTCAATGTTCGAACACTCATATTTCATTCATACGAACTAGAATCGTGAGAAATTGTATCCATTGGAATCGTGGAGCCGAGAACTTCACAAAAAAACCGATTTGGTCAAATTTGGGGCTAGTTGGAATTTTGGGTTAAATTAAACCTATATTTAATTTAATCCAAAAGCAATCGTTATTGAAATGATTAAAAATCAAGGTGAGAACTCGATGAATTGGTTTTAAATGTTATTATAATATTGTCTGATTATATATTGATTGTCAGTGGTTGCAATGGATGCTTCGTGGATACTGGACGTTTATTTACAATTTTATTTATATATTGTTTATAGTGCATTTAAGCATTGAAATTATAAATGCTTATCTTATGACTTTTTATTGATGGTTGATAAATTCTAGGGGTGTTATTGTAAACGTTTACACACATTGACACCACAAGTATGATTATTTGGGAATTGACCGAGTCGAGTTCCATTGAGGTTTTAAATGAATATTATATTCATTTAAATGAAATTTGACATAGAAATGGAAATTGGATTATTATATCCAAAACGATTTGGAAAGTAGTTAATACGATTTCAAACAACATTTGAAAATGATGAAATGGATTTGAAAGAGTTAAAAATAGCTTGTTTTATTTCAAACTAGAATTTAAATAGTAAATTCAAAAAATGAATTCGAGTTAGGTATATAAATGACATTTTTAACTCGAATGGATTGTTCCATTAATCTTATTTATTTCTAAAATGGATGTCAAAAAAGTTTGAATTTTAAAATATTATATTTTGAATTTTTTTATTATTTTAATATTTTAAGAATATAGAATACTCAGTTTTGATTATAAATTGGATTGGGAAGTGAAATCGTTTTTAATAAGTTTATAAATGATTTATAAATTATATTTCAATTAAAATGATGAATATTTTCAAATAATAATATGGTTTGGATAGAACATGTCGCACAACAACTGTTTGTGAATTTCGACCATTAACTTCAAATTGGTGTACCGGGAGATCCGACCGTCGGATTTTCCCGAAACGAAAAACATTAGGTTTGAAATGATAAGAGATTTCATATGATATGTAGAATTTTAAAATCCAATGATTAAATCTTTAGAAAATTTCAAATCAAATTTGATGAAAAACAGTGCTATTGCCATAAGTGACTCAAAAATGGATTCTAATGAAATAAGCTATTTTTAAATTATTAAAAAAATGGAAAAATTATCATTAATCATGATAAATAATGTTAAAGTCATTTGTAAAATAAATATGAAGCTTCAATCCATATTTTGGATATTCGTGTTTTCAGCATAATTGTCTTAAAAATGACACTTTATGATTTTAAGTTAAATAAACTTGAGGCTTCCAAATATTGATTAATTGGATTTGAAACATGCGTTGTGAGAAATATTTTAATTTAGATTAATTGAAATGTGGATTTGGATAGAAATGATCTTCAGATATTCAGTATTGATTATCGTTGTGTAGATGATTACTTTTTTGAGGAATTTGAAAATGTTTTACATCATTGTTCCACTTACAATATTCGTTGATTACGAGAATTGAAATCGGATATAAGTTGAGGTAAACTCTATTTAAATATTATATTTGATATCAATTGAGTTGGGTTTGTCATGGATGGTGTCTTCAATAACATCATTCTTTAACCTAATTAAAGACATAGTTTATGGAATTATTCTTTTAATCAAGATTTAACGAAGTTTTTCAATTAATAAATTGAATTGGAATTGAATAGAAGTTTAATTTTAGGTTTATCGTAAACGATGTTTTAAAATAACATTTGTTCTTTGACCCGTGTAAAGGAAAAGATGTTTTTCTAGAGATGATCTGAACGGATAAGGAAGATCTTGTGCCTTGGTCTAGAATCTAACTTCCAATACGATCTTTGCGTCTTTAGTTGTAAACCTATATGGCGACATAATAGGATGAGAATTATGTCGTCTACCTTTGATACATTTATTTATGAAAATGATTTCCACACTTTGCATTAGTAATAATATCAAAAACATTTTTTTTCCCTGTATCAAACATGTTTGGTCATTATAAGGTAAAACTCTTTCCTTTGGTTTGTGCTGCATTATGTGATGGGACTTGAGTCTTATAATAGCTTCATTTTTCAAAAAGCATTGCGATTAGTTTATGATTGGTATTCATGCGGTGAAAACCCGTTCCGTGTTATATGGCGTGGTCCTGTGATTTACCTTACTTTAAAATAAAGGTTAATAACTGTTTTAATTCTCACACCAGTCCCATGACAGACTCAGAGTTTATTGTTTCCCAACCAAACTCTGGGTGCCCATATTTTCCCCGCTAAACTCTGGGTGTCCCAAACATTATATTTCTTCCGCTAAGAGTTTTGTATTTATAATTTCGATGTGCATTGTTGTAATTTATTATATTATGATATTCTTGTACTCTGATGTAACATTTTAACAATGTTAATGAAAAGTCTTTTTTTTGTCTGATGTGTCTTATGCCCAAAGTTAACGTCTCAAAGGTTATGGATATTTCCGCTGTGTATTGTATCTATTAATATACTCTGATGTAAGATGTACTCTAATGTAAAATTATTGCAATAATAATGAAAAAAATTGTTTGTTTTAGTTCTTATTAGTTGTAATCCCAAGTGAATCGAGGATTTTTGCCGTTTGGATCGGACTTGTGTGGTTTATAGCCTATTCGAAAGGCTAGAATTTTCGAGTCCTCGCACATGGTAGCTTTGGGGTATGACTTGTTTGAACAAAAGGAAATGACTCATCAGATATAGGATTAGTAATATCCTATAAGAGTGACTTATTAGAATTAGGATTAGTAATACCGAAGAATGAGTTTTGAAGAGTTTTATATATAAAAATGTACTTAGTATTGAAAGATTATAACTTATAATAAGAGTTTGAGTGTTTATTTGACACTGAGAATTGGACCATCGAGTATAAGAAGATTTTAAATATAGACATATATTCGAAGTCTCAAAATATACTTGATAGATATAGAATTTACGTTCTAGTCCCTGGAGGATAATTTAGTTGATGGTTCGAAACATCAACAGTGTTTATTTTCGAGTTTCGAAAGTGGGATTACTATATAGTTCCAACTGAAACGTCGAGAGCTACACAAACAAACCTAAATAAGTGTTTGAAAATGATATGAGCTTTAAATTTAACTAATACTAGTTAAATAGATTGGAAGGATAATAGTGAACCAAACGAATTAAAATTTGACTTAAATAAAGTTAAATATAATTGGAATGATAAAACCAATATGAAAAATGGAAAATAAATTGAGATAAATCAATTTAACGTTAATGTTGAATTGAATTAGAAATTAGTTGGAATTAGACATATGTATACTGGACAGTTATTAAATATAAGCTATGAAGAGGAATAAATTGAATGTCGGGCACAAAGGTACATATTTACTGTATTGATTGGGATTGATGATGTTATGAGCCAACTGGCAAGCCGATTGGCTTTTAAATTGATGAGGGCCTAAAGAGGCGAGTTGTGGTTTTACCGATAGGGCGATACAAACGAGGCTTTATGGGATTTTTTTTCGAAAATTTAAGGCATTAACCAAATTTCGAGGGAAAGTTCTTAGAAGCTGAAAAGTCAAAGTATTTAAGTCGGTTAGAACGAAGGTTGAGTTGATTAAGTAAACGACCTTCAGTACCATCTTCGATTTCAGGGATGAAATTTTTTTAAGTGGGGAGAATGTAACAACACAGGCTTTAGTAAGAAATATTTAGTGGATATTACATATTTTAAAACAATTTTTATAGAATTAACAACGAGAAATTTATTTAATTAAACGTATAAATTTAAAAGTTAATTAAAACGAGCTTGTAATGTCGCAGTAGTTCGTAATATTACATTTTGAACTTTAAACGAGTATACATGATTCAGAATTAATGAAATAAGAAACGTTAAAATCTATTTAATTATTTCTTTCTAATGAATGTGGAAAATCAAGATTTCGTTGTATAAATTGTATGTTTCGCCCAAATCAAATTTCTAGATAGTCGCTATTGAATTAATTAATATTTTATCGATTTATTAAATATATAAATAGGGTTTCGGTATATATTATGGATGTCGTTTAACTCAGAATTAGCAAATATTGAATTGGAAGCTATATACAATCCCATTAGGATATATATATATATATATATATATATATATATATATATATACACACACACGATAATAATAAGTAGTTTATTATTAAGTTGGATAATTTTGGAATTTAATAATATAACATAGGTATTAAAAATAACCATTTTGCAAACAACCTCCATTTTTGACGAAACCAGTTTTGTTGGGCCTGGAATAGTAAATTATTGTAAGCTTCTAAATTTCATGACCATCAAAGTTATTTTTTGACCGTGCGTAATTAAGATGTGAACCAATCAATAATTTAAGCCCAAACTAGAGTTTTTTTTAAGCAAAGGGACTCAGAATTTGACAAAACAAGTTTTATTAGGACTGTATTGCCAAACCATAGCCACATATCAATTTTCACCCCAAACGGAGTTTGTGTGTGCCCATGCGAATTTTTAAACGACGATCGGAGACAGTGGTTGAATAAAAACTTATAAACTAATGAACGAAACTTCATGGGCAAGCTACCCTCTACCCCCATAAGTACACCCTTAGTCCCCCTTTCCACAACCTATTTCCTCCTCCACCAAAATTTGCATTTTATCGCCTCTTCCTTTTCTATTTTTTATCTCCCAAACCATTTGTAATTAGCCTAAGGCCTCAACATGAAAGTTGTAGTGTACGTTAAGGGCTATTTGTTGTAAAAATTTAGCGAACGAGTGTAAGAGTTTGCCCGAATAGTTCGACCGTGATGATGTCAATTCCGATTTATAGTGTTTTGTGTCCAAACCATTGAGAGTTAGACAAAGTTCCAAACTAGGAAGTTAGAGGTAGGAGACCAGGCTACAACTTCGTAGTTGGGGGTTTTGGCTAAAAGTGGCTGTGGTGGTCGGAAATCGTAGATGATCAGAAATAGAGCAGTTTTTGAGGCCGCAAATACGTTTTTACTTTTTCCGGCCAAACGACGAAGTTTCAGATGATGGATCCAACTGCAAAATTCTTCGTCTAGGTGAGACAGAGGTGCATGTCAAATTTGGTGAGGATTGGTTGTGCGTGGCTCACGAATTTATGGATGAAGACGGTGGTGGTTCGAGGCTGATTCCGGTGCGACGATGACAGGTGGGGAGGCGGCGTGACCGGCGGTGGCGCACGACAGAGAGGTGGAGGCATGGCTATTGTCAGGTCGACGATGTGGGGTCCTAGGTGGCGGTGTGATTGATGTTGGAGGGTGCAGCACGGTGATGAGATGTTGGGGAAGATGAGTTATGTATTTTATTATTTAATTAATTATATCGGTGATTGTTCAATGTTCGAACACCATATTTCATTCATATGAACTCAGAATCGCGCGAAACTAGATCCGGTAGAATTGTGGAGCCAAGAGATTCACAACAAAATCGATTTGGTCAAATTTGGATCAAGTTGGGATTTTGGGTTAAATTAAACCCATGTTTAATTTAATCCAAAAGCAATCGTTACTGAAACGATTAAAAATCAAGGTGAGAACTCCGTGAACTGATTTTAAATGTTAGTATAATCTTGTCTGATTATATATATATATATATATATATATATATATATATATATATATATATTTGAAAATGGGTTAATTACTTTATTTCAGCCCATAAGTCGACTCAGCCCACAAGTACAGCCAGTTTATAAACTACGGGTAGAATACAGAAGCTCCCAACGTGTTACTTTTCAAGTCCTCTTAAATCCTCTGAAAAAGGAACAAAAGTAAAATTAGGACTTCAGTGAAACATTCATGGCGGATGCAAATTCGTGCGTAACCTTTCTCTAGTCGCTTACTTCCAGCTCCACCTCCCAATAGCAATCGTTCACATTCCGTTGCAATGGTGAGTAGCTTCTTGTTGATCCTTCCAATAACCATTGCAATTTCTCTGTTGATAATGGCTGCGTTGACTAATACATATCTACTCTCCTTCTTGAAAGTACGGGAGTTGCGTTCTCTCCATGTTTGCCACACTGTGGCTATGAAGAAAATCTTGCGGAGCTCTATCATCAACTTCGACATGTGACTTCCATCGTTTAGGTACTCAATTTATTCTTCCAGGTTGCCAATTTGATCAGAATTGAAACATTTTAGTTTTTGAATAGCCCACAAATGCTTGTTGAAACTACACTCGAAGAACAAGTGGTTGTGTGTTTTAGAAAATCTGTTACATAGAACACATCTGTCCTCATTAATAATCCCCCAACTGCATAACCTTTCTTTGGTTGGCAACCTACCCAGAATGGCCTTGTATAGAGTCTGTGCCATTTTAGGAGGAGTAGAGCGTGGCCAGATCACACTACTCCATTGGACCATAGGGGGAGTTGTTCTGATACTTTCCCATACATCCCCAAGTCTAAAATTACCAATATTCTATCTCCATTTGTCTTCATTTCGGTCAGAGTAAATTGGCAAAGATGAGATTTCTTCAGTGAAATTGCGGGCTACCAAGTTATTACCGCATTGCTAGTTTTGATTGGAGATAATCATGCTTACTGGTTTATTAAATTAATTCGAGATATTAAAAATATCACAGAATAGATGCAATAGATAAAATAAATGCAAAAAATAAATAACACAGATTTTACCCAGCTTCGGCCAAACCTGCCTAATGCTTCATTCTCCAAGGTTTTATATTAGAATTAAAACAATCTCTACGCTTACAAATCCCTGTAAACTCATGACACCCTCTCACAACTGTTTTAATTCTACTTTCAAAACCTTGTACTGATTTAACCCAAAAATATGTTTTTTTTCCCCAAATTACAGACTCGTAACTGGCAGATTCTAGTTAAAATCCATATAACTAGAAATCCTAATTTTACAGAAAAACTAGAAAACAAAAAACGGTTTACAAAAGAAATAAAAACAAAACACTTAAAATAAAAATTAAAGAAACCCCTTTGACATTAATAAACAAGGCTGATCCTTCTTCTTTTATTTCATTTGCATTGGCTTTGGCTTGAACAAAAAAATGTCGGCCGACTTCATAAATAAAGGTTTTCAAAAATCCCCCAAATCGCGATATGATTTCTCGAATTTGTTCTTCTTATTTGCTTCAAATTCTCGCTACTTTCTTGTTCACTGATTTGGATGCTTTGTGACCGAAATTGTGTAAGTTCTTTAACTTGATAATCTCGTGCTCTCGAGTTTTCTTTTCAGTTGGATTTCGATTATGCCTGTGATGATTTGGTGTAGTTTAAATAGGATTTTAAGTCTCTTAAACTGCTCTCTGATTTCCACATATGACTTGAATGATTTGCGTGATTTTGTTGCCTAAATTGTTGTTATTCTATTGAAATATAAATATTACATTCTATCTGTGACGTAGAATAACAGTACAATTACAAACACATTTATAACAATCCTTATGCAGTAGTATTCTATTTAAATGTAAATATTACATTCTGTCTGCGATGTAATGTAACAGTACAATTACAAACACATTTATAATAATAAATATGTGTTTGTTATCATCAAACAAAAATTATAGAATTATTAGATACATCAATCTCCCCTTTTTAATGATGACAAACATACGATAAGATTTTGAATATAAAATTATTATAAATGAGTTTGAAAGTGAATGTTTGAACTCCCACTACAAAATACTCCCCCTAGATATGTGCATGAGTGAAAAACCATTATCGAAACTTCAATATTAAAATATATAAAGAATGTCCACTCATCAATCAAAATTTTAACCCATTCCCCCCTTTTGTTATCATTAAAAAGATATAGAAATTAAAACGATGATGAAAAAATTGACTAAAAATATAATTTAGCTTAAGATGAAGAATGATCATCATAAATCTCAATCAGTCAAAAAAAATCATAATATTCTAAGAACTATTGGAAATTTTCACATTTTAGAATGATGGATTTACGATGAAATTCATAAAAATGGAGAGAGTTAAAAAATATGATTCCAATTATTTTCAATAGAATTTTTTTATAAAAAGATGAGCACAAAAAACAGTGATGGATTTGGACTATGATTATATATTCAATTTAAGTGACAAAATCAAATAATCCCAAATCCCAATAGCTATCAATCAACAAATCATAATATATCATAATATATTAACACATTTTACAGATTGGAAAAATGGATTGATGGGTTGGTTTTCTCATACCAAGGAGAATTTCAAATAAAAAAAATTATTTAGCAAATTATTTCTTTTTCTTTTTATTTAAGAGCACACTGATCATGCCTAACCGGATCTTGGATTTTTAAATGAGGTCAATTGCAGCTTAAGAAGAAGTAATCTTATAACCATGCATGACCAAAGCTTGAATTTTTAAATGACATTAGAGAAACACTCATGAATATTATATTTTTATTATTTTCTGTTTCAAAAAGAAAAACTCCTCAGTATATAAAATCGATATAGATAACAAAAATATGGTAGGTAAGGAAATGGTTTGTGAAATAAATTTCTAAATTAATCACATCATGAAATATGCTCAACTGTATAGGGATTCTTGAAACTTTTCAATTATCACTAATTCTGAAAAATAATATAATCATAATTCCATCACAAATATTTCCATTTTTAAGTCAAGATGATTTAAAAAATATTAAACTCTCCACATTAATATAAAATCATGATCGATGACAGAATAATGGTAGATAAAGGAGATGTTTGTGAAATAAATGTTAATTCAATGATATTATGAAAAATGTTCAATCATCATGAAAATTTTAAATAAATTTTCCTCTTGTTGTGAAATGTACTATAGTCACAACTCATCACAATTTCAATAATTTGATAACAATTTTGATGAGATCTAAATATAGTTCATTTTGGTTATTGATTTCGATTTCTAAATAAATAATCAATAAATGGTTTTAAAGTTGAAAAATCAATTACAAGAGGGAAACAGAAAGATTTATACAAGACAAGAGGAATTTAAAGAAATCTACACAAGTTAAAGATCAGAATAAAAAATCAAAATAGGTGAGTCAGATAATTATAATACACTTCTGATACCATTTGTTGTCTTTGCTAACAAGGATTTCAATACCACCCTAGTGGCAAAAAAAGATCTCAGACAATAGATTTTATGTTCTGCCACTTGACCAAGAATTATCAGAAAAAATTACCAAGCCCAAATAGTTAAATCTAACAGATCAATTACATCTATCAGAGCAGCAAGACAAATTCAGAAGAAGTTTTATAAAATTTGTATTAAGTCTAAGAAGAAAAATCATGATCCAGTATTTAAAGAAAAGGTTTATTTGAAATCACTTGAAGGGATGTAAAAACTTCAAGATTCAATGAATCAAGCACACAAGGTTATTATTCTCAAATTCAAGTGTGTGAGATTCAAGGTATTAAACTACATTCAAATGATTTCAAATAAGACAATATCCAAGTAAGTGATCATGATTTTAGAATGAATTTCAGGATGTAGCACAAGAAAGATTTTCAATTTAGAGTAGTTAAGTCAATCAGAAAATCTTTGAACCTTTTACCAGAGCAGCAAATGATACCAAAACAAGCAGTTAAAAAAAATTCAAAACGATTTTTTTTATCAGAGCAGCACAACAGTCAATTTCAAAGCAGATTTATCAAGAGATTTTTTCACAAATATTTCCGACAGTCACAAAAGATGAATAATGACCCAAGATTAAAAATACATTTTATTTTAAATCATTTGAAGGAATATGAAAATATCAAGATTCAATAATTCGATCACACCAGATTATAAGTTTCAAATCCAAGATGTGTGTGAGATTCAGAATATCAAAAATTCAAATTATTTCAAACTATCAAATATCCAACCAAACGTGATCATGAATAAAAAGAATTTCTTTGCTTCGATACCATCAAGCCAAATGTTTTTCCAATCAGAAATATCCAAGCCAATCAAAAAATCAATGAAATTATCACAAGAGAAAATTAGCAGTGTGTTGTAATAAGTATAAATTTTCAATTCTTCCCAAAATGAATTAGAAGAAAGTCAAAACAACAGAGGTGTGTGAAATTTCATTAATTTTTCAGATCTTCAAAATTTTTGAATTCAAATCAATAGTGTTTAGGATATAACAAGAATGCTTTAACACTACGAGGAATTCAAAGAAAAGAAAAGAAAAGAATTTAACTTAGAAATAATTGCAGAAATTTACAAGTTTAATTTCAAGATCTGGAAATGATTAAAACATGAGAGTTTTATTCAAATGAAGCGAATTTCAAGAAAATCATGAAATCTGCAATTTGAAGTTAAGAAACACAAAGTAAAAGGAAAAATAATATGACAGTGCCAAATCAAATTGGAATAATTAAAAGAAAATAAATAGAAGGGGTAGAAAGAGGAATAAACAAAAAAATTGAGCATATTAAAAAAATGAGATTAGAGATCATACCAGATTTTCAGAAGGCAATGTTGATTCTCTAACTCATCAGACTTGGCTAAGGAAATTCAAATAATTCAATGACATGAAATAATAGGAATTCGGTTCTCTTTTGCAACGTAGTTCCTCAGCCTTCTCCGCTACCAAACAGTTTAGGGAATCGAGAGGTCTAACAAAATTTATAAAACCACTCACAGTTTTGTTTATGACTTTAGGTACCCAGACCTGTTTATATAACAATCCATTCGAATCTATCTTTTTACCCTTAGTAACCCAAATATGTTTAAACTTAGTCAACATTTTTTTATTTCCATTTGGGATCCAAGATTGTTTAAATGGTTTGTCACCAAACAAATTCTCATCTCGTTTATGATTTAAAAATCCTTTGAGAGTATCAGAGTTCAAATTTTCAAATTGATTCTTTTCAAAGCAATCTGAAGGATTTTAAAAACCATTTGAATTCCGGTTTACAAAAAACATTATTTTTCCCAAAGCCATGACCATGTTTATTTCCAACAGAAACTTGGTTTTGTAACAACATATTGAACAATTTTTCTGAGACGACCCGAAATCCCCCTTACGGGAAATCCCGGATTGAGTCGAGGAAAAGCCACATCAGAACGCGGACGGAAGAACATTTCATTGTATATTACAACAATTCCATCAGAATACAAGAATATACAGAGTATAAATGAATATTATACAACAGAAGATATCAGAGATTACAATACATTACATAGCAGCGGAAAATAATATAATACACAACTAGAAGAGATATACGGATACAAAGCTTTCCGGATATCATTCCAGCTGTAAACCAGGATCCTGTGAACATAAATCTGCAAAACCAAAACTACTAGCTGCCCTTGTCAAAATAAGGGCACCCAGAGTTTAGGTTAAAACAATAAACTTCAGGTCAGTCATGGGACTGGTGTGAGAACTAAAACAGTTATAAATCTTTATTTTAAAGTTAGGTAAATCAAGGGACCACGCCGTATAACACGGAACGAGTTTCCTTCCAAGAATACCAGTGCATAAAACAAACAACGCAATGCTAAATAAAGGAAAATGAAGCTGTTATAAGACCCAGTTCCCATCACACAATGCAACGCAAGCCGGAGGATAGGGTTTTTACCTTATAATAGCCAAAGAATGCTTGATCAGATTATTTGATACTATTATAAGGGCATAGTGTATAAAACAACTTCAAATCATAAGTATCAATCATAGACGGCATAAGCGCCCCATCCCACTATGTCGCCATACTAGGCTCTACAAATAAAACCACAAATGTCACGTATCTGGAAATTGGATTTCCGTCTGTGAACTGAGGCTAGGGATCGTCCTCACTGTCTTCGAGACAATCTAGCCCATGTCTCAGGGTCAGAGCGCATCGACCCTTGGAGCGACAGGGCCGGTCCACCGATGTGGATTAAAATGCCTGAACACTGCGTTTCCCCGCCCTTTGGGACGTAAATGAGCCAACGAATGGCTCCATCGGACCCGGATCGTCCGATCTAACCGAGGCGCCTCGCAACAGCAACAACCACACAGGTGAAAAGTATATAAATGTCAGGGCTGGTAGGTCACTGACACCACCCTAGCTAGAAGGAAACGCATGTCCTCCCTGAGGTCCTCTCCCGTTTCTGGTTCACAACTGGGGTGTGAGGCTCGCGAATTCACGTTACACAAAGCTGTGCCACACAGGTTGTGCTTTGATCATCACCACAAGACTTTGCTTTTCAACAGAAGCCTTGATCAATTGCCACTTAGGCGTGCCACACAGGCAATTCACTCTATGTGTTTGATATCCATCAGTAGATAACCCCTGAGCTCGTACGTCTCAGAGAAGGGCGTTAAGCAAGAGAATAAATTCTCCGCCGCCAAACAGATATATATTTAATAGAAATCAATCACACAGACTAAAATCCAATGTCAGACACACAGTCCATTTACAAGTTCGTTCTGGGTCTGAATGAAACCGGAGGCACCTAGTACCCCGCATATCCATCGATCTCCAAATACGTCTGGACGATCACCAACTGAGTCCCTCCTCTTGAGTGTACAGCCCAATCAAGATCATCAGTAATCACCCAAACGACGTGAAGACCTCCGGTCTTCAACCACCGTCTTCATCTTCAACACCACGTCGAATCAGTTATTTAGAATGGGATAAACCCGGTCTTTCTGAACAACTCGCGTATATATATAATAAACACGTTTTACACAAACACAACATACGCCTCATTCCAATCCAGAATATTCTTTTATTCAAATATTCTTATATTTTGGGAAAGGTTCCCACTAATTTTATCAAAGATAAATTCTTTAAATTTATTCTTTAATCTTCTTTGAATATCAATTCAAACTAGTCGGGATTTCGAACCACACCGAAGTAATCATTTATTTTAATTTCCTAATCCCAACCTATTCATCCCATGAAGTAAAACTGGTTATACTTCATATCTAACACCACGGTGTTATCGGTAAATTCAATTACCATTTCACGTTTAAATCTAATTAAAGATTTAACTATCGCCTGGAGCAAAACTGGTGATACTCCATTCTAACACCTTTTCAATCTAATTAAAGATTCATTAAAACTCCACTTAGTTTTAATCGTTAACTGGGTTAAATAATCAGTGTCATTTGAAACACGGTTCACGATAAACCCAAAATCACATTCCATTAATTATCGGGTTAAAGAACGAGTGTTATTTAAAACACTGTCCACGATAAACCCAAAAATCAATATCAATTCAATTCCAATTAAATATTATTTAATTGGTACACTTCATTAAATCTAAATAAAAAGATTTAATCTTTTCTCAACTCGGTTCAAGAACAGTGTTAGTCAAGACACCATTCACGACAAACCCAAATCCCATTTCGATAAAAATCTATTTTTATCTTTTCAAATATGGAGTTTTTCATCCCAATTCTTTCTAAATCATTTCTTATGATTTTACACAAATTATTACTATTTTTAATAATTTTACCAAGGCCCGTACAGTTGATTTCCATCAACGGCCATCGATCTGCACTTACAACGACCTTTTTCAAATTTGATTTGGACATAATTCCAAATCCAACCGTTAGATTTCTAATTTCTCACATTCGTTAGAAAGCTCTTTTCGATATGAACCCAACGGTTCCGGTTTTAGGAGAATCCAACGGTCGGATCTCCCGCAATATCCATTCGAAGTCAATGGTCAAAATTCGCGAACTGCCGCGGCGCGGCGCGTTCTATTCAGGCCATTATATTATATATATAATATATATAATATATACTTCGGCGATTTCAATTCAAAACGTGCTTTATAAATCGTTTTAAATTCATTTTCAAAACGGTTTCAACTTCATATTCAATTTCTAATCAAAATTGAATATTCCAATATAAATTAATTTTAATTTCATTTCAAATCGATTTAATTCAAATTGATTTCTAATTCAATTTCAGTTTGTTTTCAATTCAATTTCAATTCGAATTCATTTCTATTCAATTTCAATTCGAATTCATTTATAAAAATCGAATTTATAAAAATCGAATTTTACTTCGCTATTCAATTTATAAAAATCGAATTTTACTTTGCTATTAAATATACAAAAATTGAATTTTTACTTTGCTATTCAATATATAAAAATCGAATTTTAACTTCGCTATTCAATGTATAAAAATTGAATTTTTACTTTGCTATTCAATATATAAAAATCGAATTTTTACTTCGCTATTCAATATATAAAAATCGAATTTTTACTTCGCTATTCAATATATAAAAATCGAATTTTTACTTCGCTATTCAATATATAAAAATCGAATTTTTACTTCGCTATTCAATATATAAAAATTGAATTTTTACTTCGCTATTCAATATATAAAAATCGAATTTTTATACAGCTACTATATAGGTAAAAATCCTATTTTTACACCGCTATTCTCTCTATGAAGATTTCATCTTTTCAAATATAAAGATTTCATTTTTCTTCTTCTACAATATAAAAGATTATATTTTTCCATCTTCTACAATATAAAAGATTATATTTTTATCCTGCTATTCATATGACAAAAATCATATTTTTCTACTTGTTCTTCATATTAAAAACACAAACTTTAACATGACATTCATTTTCTAAACTGAAATTATAATCAAATAATAAAACAAAAAGGGAAAAGAAGGACTTACAACGCACAGGGGGGGTTTCACTGTCGCCTAAAGTCGGAAGGGGTCGGGGTGCAGATTTCAGAGGAGAGGGAGCAGGAGGCGAGGTTGACTGGAGGGGGTTCGTGGAGGGCGGCGGAGGTGGGGCAGGGGGTCGCGATGGAGGAAGGAAGGAGAAGGAGAAGAAAGGGGAAATCGAAGATGGGGGGGTGTATCGCGCGGCGCGGAGAGGCAGGGGGGTTGCGGCGCCGCCGGCGCCTGAGGGGGTAGGGGGGGGAACTGGTCGAAGAAGGGGGGTCGCGATTCTAGCTGTAGTTTTTTTTGTTTTGAACGAGATAATGAAAGGGGGGGTTGACTTCAAAGAGGAGGTTATAGGGGGTTATAAATAATTATATTATTTTTAAATTCTATAAAGTAACTTTTTACAATGAACTCAAAATCGAACCCACTGACTGTCGTCCTTAGCGTTATACCCCCATTTCGAACACAATGGGATATGTATCGTAGGCTGATTCGATCGCTTCGATCAGTTTTCGTCAAAATCAACATATAACTCTATATATTGAATTTGAACGTACATTTCAATTTACTGGGGCCACATACTAACTCTATAAATTCCAGAAAAATATTTTCTAGCTTCGTATTGACGATACGGTCCTAATAAAACTAGTTTCGTCGAATTCAGAGACCGTTGGAAAAATGGCCATTTTCCAGTCGATTAAAATCAACTGAAACTGGTCAAACGCGTTTTCCTTTGCCACGCTCACATATTGATTCGAAAAATTATGAAATTTGGAATGTAGCAATAATTTGACATCACGGACCCAACAAAAGTGGTTTCGTCGAAATCCGAGGTCGTTTGCAAAATTTCCATTTTTAAGGGCCTGAATTCCATAACGATTATTTAGAATTTTCAACTGGACATATCTTTTGATCTCCGCTATGAAATTTTGCACCCGGTACATTCATTTGAATTTTGAAATCGAATTATCGAACTACCACGCCGTTTTCAATTCCTTTTATATTTTAAAATAAATATTTATATTCTAACGACGATCTATATAATATACACATTCGATTTATATTCAAAATAAATTTCTCATCGATATTATTTAAAATAATTCATTTTAAATAATCAAAATTCGCTAAAATTGCCAAAATAAAAAATTTAAATTGGCCCAGATTTTCGGGTTATTACATTTTCCCCATTAGAAAATTTATCCACAATTGATTCTAATCGTTGAACTTAAGATTTAAGATTGATGTTTTCTTTGATTAAATATGAACAATGATTATTACTGATCTTTCTTTTAGGATCATGTTGTTTTAAAACCAAATTTTCATCAAAGGCCTTATGATTTAATTTTGAAGCAGCAGGAAATTAGTATAAAAAGGCAGCTTGAATCAATGTTAAATATGGAAATGCAAGCTTTGAGGCAGCAAGTTTTCATCAGACATGAACTTGAAGGTGATAGAAATACCAAATTTCATCATAATTCTATTAAACTTCATTAGGCTAGGAATACTATTTTCATGATTAAATACATGAATGGATATGTACAAAATTCTGATGATAAGATTAATGAAGCCTTTGTCCATTATTTCTCCTCAATATTAGCCAATCCAAACTCCCATATTTCCAACATCAATCCCCTTTTTCATACCCATTTACCAAACCTTACCTCTCTTCAGTCTGCTAATCTTATCACGTTTGTATCTTCTGAAGAAATTAAGGAGGCTGTATTCAATCTTGATTCAAATAGTTGTGGAGGTCCTGATGGGTTTAATGCTTTCTTTGTGCAAAAAAACTGGAGTACTATTGGTGAAGACATTACAAATGCTACCTTGCATTTTTTTTAAGACAAATCATCTTCCAGCAAGTTGGGCAGCTACCTCAATTGCTCTTGTACCTAAAGTTGAAAACCCACTCTCTGTTTCTGATTTCCGACCAATTTCCTGATGTAATATTTTCTACAAAATTATCTCGAAAATCCTTGCAAACAGACTTCAGAAGGTTTTTCCTTTTATCATTTCGTCCAATAAATCTGCATTCATTCAAGGAAGATCCATTTCTGATATTATTATGTTAACACAAGAGCTTTTGTATGGATGTAATAGGAAAGGTATTTCTCCAAGATGTACGTTGAAGTTAGATATTAATAAAGCATTTGATTCAGTGGCATGGCACTCTGTCTTAGCTATTTTAGCTAGAATGAATTTTCCATCTCCTTTCCTTGCATGGATATATGTCTGTGTTTCTTCACCAGGGTATTCGATTGCCAGAAATGGCTGTTTGCACGGATTCTTCAGAGGAACTCAAGGAGTGAGGCAAGGTGATCCTTTATCAGCATATATTTTTATAATCGTAATGGAATTACTTAACTCTCTTTTGGTTAATCAAGTAGTGAAGAAAAATTTAGAGTTTCATCCAAAGTGTAAGTCTCCAATGATAATTCACCTGCTTTTTGCTGATGATTTAGTTCTTTTTACTAAACATTCTGAAAGTATTATTCAATGCATCATGGACACATTGCACTCTTTTTACTTGATAATTGGATTACAAATTAATCTCAGCAAGTCCCATATTCTCATTACTAGAATATCAAGTGCTAGGAAAATTGATTTGATAGTAAAATCTGTTTTAAAGGAAATGCTAATGAATTCCTCTTATTTGGGGTTGCCTCTAATAAGCTCTCGTATAACCAAGGATCAATGTCTTCCCTTGTTTGAAAGGATTATCTCCAAAATACAGCAGTGGCCTTCATGTGCACTTTCTTAAGCTGGGAGATTAATGATTGTCCAATCAATTGCTTTGGCTTTTATTACTTACTAGACAAGACATTATTTATTACCTATCAAACTTGTTAACATGATTATTGGTGCTCTTAACAAGTTTCTATGGCACAGTGATCCTTTTTCAAAACAAATGATCCCAATTTCTTTCTACAACTTGTTTGATGATAAAACGAATGGGGGACTGGGGATAACAAATTTGCTTCTATGGAAAAAGGATGCTATTTCGACTTTCATTGAAAAATTATATGATTCTGATTCCTGCTTATGGTCGAAATGGGTCAAGGCCAATTTGATAGGCAACAAACATTTTTGGACAATGGATATCCCTTTGAATTGTAGTTGGAGTTGGAGTAATATTTTGAAGTTACGAAGTGCTTTTCTGCCAATGGTTCAATGCAATTATAAGTATATTAAAATGCTATCCTTTTGGCATGATCCTTGGGCTAAATCAGGTTTGATCTTAAGTTCTTTGGTGGATTATGGTTTGAGGAGACTTTCTGGTATAGCAGAAAAAGCAATTGTTGAGGACTATATTCATGATGGATTGGTTGTTCTTCCTTATTCCAGTTCACTTATATTGAGGTCTATATGGTCAGAGATTTCCAAGAACTTTAAGGTACATTTATGGACTGTTATGGAAGAGTAGATCACATTCTATTCAACATGTGTATTCATGTTTGCAAGGTAAATAGCAGTTTTTTCCTTGGGCTAAGAGAATTTGGTTAACTAGTAATTCTGCTAAAGAGAATTTTCTTTTATGGAAAGTTATGGCGAATGCAATCAATACTAAAGACAAGTTGTTTAAGATAGGAGTGGTTGCAGATGAATTATGTTTTCTATGTAGGGCTGATGTGGAATCCAATATTCATTTGTTCTTCGAATGCAGTATTTCTTTTCAAATTTGGTTGAGGTTATTGGCTTTGGGTAGATTTCATAAACCATCATCTGATAGCATAATTGAATGGTTTAATCTTTACAAAGCCACGAGATGGAAAAACCAGAGAACGAGGACACTTTTAACCATGTTGAAGAAATTTGTATATGAAATATGGGCTGAACGTAATCGTAGAGCTTTTGGATATGGTAATATGAATGCAATACAAGTGTTTAGCATTATACATGGGAAGATTTTAAGGAATATCAATTGCTCTTAGCATCTTTTGATCCTAGTTGTGATTGTGGCTGTAGCTTGTAATTCTGGAGAGGATCCTACTTTTGCCATGAAGTTGTGAATGTTGAAGTTGCTAATGGTTGTTACTGGTTGTGCTATTTGTTGTAGCATGTAATTTTTCTGTTTTTGTGGAATCAGTTTGTACAGTATTGAGTTTTTTTCTATTTTCAATTGTAATTGTATATCGTTTTTTTTCCTCAATACTGTACATAGGAGAACTTATTGTAATTGTAGTCCTTTGTATTGACTTTGGTGATAATAGATTTATTTTGCCTTTCAAAAAACCAAATTTTCATATTTAAGTAATATGATTTTGGCTTGAGACTCAAAGATTTCAAATTCAAAATGTTTTTGTTTTTCAAACTCAAGTTTTTCAAAATTCTTGAACTTTCAATTTCACTTTCAAGCTCTGACAAGATTGATTGAGATTTCTGTAAATTTTGATTTTCGAAATTTTTTGTTTGAAATTAAGATCTTCTAGCTCCTTTTGCAAAGCATCGTTCTTATAAATTAGTTCATCGTCATTTTGTTTTATAACCATAATTTCTTTTTCAAGTTTCAAAAGATTTTTATTGAGATGAGCTAAATCATTTTTCAAAGTGAAACAATTTTTGCAATCAGAGTTTTCATGTTTTAATTCCAACATGTTATTTTTGGGAATCAGTTCATGATTTTCAGACTTTTGAAGTTTGTTTCTCCATTGGAGTTTGTCAATAGATTTAGTTAAATCAGCACACAGGTAAACTAAATCTTCATATGAGAAATTTCCTATCTCATCGACTATTGAGTCTCCATCATTTGATCTATTTTATTTTTTTTATCTATTTCTCCTTTCAATTGTAGATCTAAATCTGAGTTGACATTATGGGATTTGAGCAGTTGTCGCCTTTTCCATATAACTCGCAGAGAGTTTTCCAGATATCCTATGCAGCTAAACAATGAGAGATAAATTTTAATTGATTATTACCAAGATATGAATAAATAATATGCATAGCATGAGCATTAAAAAAAACCTTATTCCTCTTATCTAGCATATCTCCTAAATTTTCAATAATATTCCAATATTCAAAATTTACAGACTTTAAATGGAATTTAATTTTTGATTTCCAAATTAAAAAATCCTTTCCCATTGAAAGTAATTGGAGTATCACCGGACTAACTCTCGCTGTACTAACAACTAGGGAACACCATTACTCTAAAGTTAATGAAAATGCCAAGCTCTGATACCAATTGTTGATCTAAATTAACCCTAGAGGGTAGGGGGTGAGTAGGGCTTATTAAATTAATTAGAGATATTAAAAATATCACAGAATAGATTGCAGCAGATAAAATAAATACAGAAAATAAATAACACAGGTTTTCTCAGCTTCGGCAAACCCTGCCTACTGCTGCATTCCCTAAGGTTTTATACGATAATTAAAACAATCTCCACGCTTACAAAATCCCTATAAACTCGCGACACCCGCTCATAACTGTTCTAATCCTACGTTCAAACCCTGTACTGATTTTAACCATAAAATCAGATTTTTTTTTCCGCCCAAATTACAGACTCCTAATTGGTAGATTCTAGTTAAAATCCCTATAACTAGAAATCCTAGTTTTTACATAAAAAACTAGAAAACGAAAAATGGTTTACAAAAGAAATAAAAAAACACTTAAAATAAAAATTAAAGAAACCCCTTTTACATAAATAAACAAGGTCGGCCCTTCTACTTTTATTTATTTTGCATTGGCTTTGGCTTGAAAAAAAAAAAAAAGTCGGCCGACTTCACAAATTAGGGTTTTCAAAAATCCCCCAAATTGTGATACAATTTCTCGAATTTGTGCTTCTGATTTGCTTCGGATTCTCACTGCTTTCTTGTCCACTGAGTTGGGATAGTTTGCGATCGAAATCGTGTAAGTTCTTTGACTCGATAGTCTCATGCTCCTAAGTTTTCTTTTCTGTTGGATTTCAATTATGCCTGTGATGACTTGGTGTAGTTTAAATAGGATTTTAAGTCTCTTAAACTGCTCTTTGATTTCCACATATGACTTGAATTAGGGATAAGCATGGTGCGGTTTGTTGCGGTTTTGACTTAAAACCGCACCCGGAACCGCTAGCGTGCGGTTTTCAAAAGTAGGAACCAGAACTGGACCAAAAACCTTTGGTGCGGTTTGGTTTTAAAAGTGTTGTTTCGGTTTTTAAAAGTGCGGTTTCGATTTCAAAACCAATTAACAAAAAAAACATCGTTCCCTTAGATGGTGATGCACATGAAATGTTTAAAGCTGAGGCAGAGGCTTTTTTATTTGTCCAGTGTGTGATATTGATCTTCACATTCAAATGAAAACTCTTTTACTGTAATGACCAATCGGTCCAATCCTAATACCATCTTACTATAAATGACATCAAGGCAAAGGATGTAATCCAAATCATAATTCTGATGGATCGAAAGCAGCATGTAGAACTTGTTCTAGATACTTCTCAGCAGTAGCATACCGCCTCTTTTTAACCTCTATAGCTAATACAGTAAGAGCTTTATCTGGTGGCAGGTCTTGATAGCTTCTCAAGGTGTTCAATGTTAGTTTTGTTTTCTTTTGTAGATCCTTTTTATGATCAGACATTTCCATCAACACGTCATGATTAATCTTGGCAACTTGAGTCAATATAGTTGTTCAGTTAGAGTGTTGCAGCATGTATTGCTTCTCTTTTGCTTCCATGATTGCCAAGTAGTGAACGTGCAGATTTACCTAAAGCTAAATTTGAGAAGGCAGCGTTAAAATTTACGTATAAATAACATTCGGTGCGGTATCGGTTTTGCAGTTTGAAAAAGGATGAAAACCTAACCCGGACCATACTAATGGTGCGGTTTCATCAGTTTTGCGGTTTTACTTCGGTATGGTTTTTAAGATGCGGTTTTTATTGGTTTTATGTGGTTTCGGTTCGTAATCGGTTTTCCTGCTTATCCCTAACTTGAATGATTTGTGTGATTTTGTTGCCTAAATTGTTGCTTTTCTTGCATTTGTTGCTTTTCTTGCATGATTCCATCTGCTTTGAATTTCTCTGATTTACTTTGTGGCCCCTTGAAAAATTCTTTGTTTTTCTGTGAATTTTGTGATGAAAAACAGGAAACAAATTGCCATTTCAAAATTGATTATGTCGGCTTCAAATTTCTTGATTATTTGTTGGATGAAAATCAGGAAATAAAATAACATGTGGCCCTTGATATTATGCCGTGAAATCTAGAAATAAATTTAAGTTGTTCCTACATGATTTTAAAAAAATATTTCCATAGATTTTGTTTGAATAAATGACGTGAAACTCATGTTGATTTATGGAAATATAATCTTGCATGCCAATAGTTACTTCCCCCTTTTGCCATAAACATTGTTGTATTCTAGAATCAATATAAAATAGTTCTTGCCCAAGACTGTTTTGTCCATTGCGTGAGCTTCCATGGCTTTGATTGAAATCTGGAAATAATTGAAATATGAAATTGATTCCTTGCCATAAAAATATTTGTGTGATTTTCCATGCCTGGCGACAGTAAAACTGATTTATGCAGATCTATTATCATGTTATAGTTGCACTGCCCTTATTAACATGTACAGATTTGTAATATGCTTCATATTTGTGCATTACCATTCATGTCACTGGCACATAATTCAAGCTCGAACGTATTGAGAAAATTTAAGCTGACTTTTACACTTTGGCTTTCTCTGGTTTGTTGCCAAAAATTGTTGTGCATGTCTTTTTCCTAAAAATTAATTTCTTGCCAAATGTGAATTGAGTTTTTCCAAAAAAAAAAAAGTTTGCTAAATTCCTGGAACTCATTTAGCCATGTAAATGTGAACATGTCCAATACTATTGCCAAAAATGTTTTTCCAAAAAATTAGCATTTGCATACACTTGCTTATACGTATACTTGCTCGGCTTGCATTCGTGTTCTTGTACAATCCTGCATGAATGTGCACTTGCACTTTTGACACTATCTCGACTTGTTAGTGTTGTCTTGGTCATTCTTGCATCATGCATGAATATAACTATATTGTTGTAGCCTTGTTCATGCTGGTCACTTGTAGATTCTGATGTGCACTTGTCTTGAATGGTGCACCCCTGCGTACATTTGTATCTTATAGTTTGCGGTTATGTTATGCAACATGTTGCTTGTATCCGTGCTCTAGTTTTGTGTATGCACAAGTTTGAGTCGTATTTGCCGCATTGTGATACTTGAACTAGTTTGTATCATGGATGGTTCACTTTGGTTTTGCATGAACTCCATGATATTGACCTATGAATGACCGGACTGTCTTGACCCTTGTTGCGTATATAGATGTTGCCTTGTATATACATACATACATACATATATATATATATATGTGTGTGTGTGTGTGTGTGTGTATGTGTGTTTGTATATACGAGTAACTTCATATGTGCATTGTCAATTATGTGTTCATGGATACTTACAACACGTCTGTGTTGTCAAGCTTTACTTGACACATCATATTAGATATATTTGTCCCTTTCTGGCCATATTGCCCCTGCATAGAATATGTGTATATGCATACACGTGTATGTGTAGAATAGATATATGTGAGCACTGCAGACGATGTCTACCTTGTGGTATTTACAGTGTATCACTGTGAATATCACAAGCTGTCTAGACACCGATGGATGTCCATATAAATCAGACCAAGTCATGAAAAATGATGAGAAACACACCAAAATTCTGAGGCAAATAAATTTTAAAAATAAAATTATATTTGCTAGAATATAAAATTATTTTTGTTCCAGATTAATCCCTGTGTGTTTCTTTTTGTGACAGGTAAGCAGAAGACTGGACTGACTATGATACTGGCAGAAGACATAAGACAAGAGTGATAGTGTCAGTGTATGTGAGAGAGAATCTGAATGTAAATGTATATGAGTGATAGAGTGTTGTAGTGAGGGACTGAAGTGTATATGAAACTGAATATGAAATGTTGTATTGCAGTGAGATGTACAAATAATGGAGTTATAAATTTGTACTGTTTGAAATGTTGAAATAAAACATTATATTTAAATAAAATATTATTTGAATATTTAAATCCTTATGCAGTAGTATTCTATTTAAATATAAATATTATATTATGTATGTGATGTAGTATAACAGTACAATTACAAACACATTTATAACAATTCTTGTGCAGTAGTATTCTATTTAAATATAAATATTATATTTTATATGTGATGTAGTATAACAATACAATTACAAACACATTTATAATAATAAATATATGTTTGTTATCATCAAACAAAAATCATAGAACTGTTAGATACAACATATTAATTGTTAGTGATTGCAATGGATGCTTCGTAGATGATGGACATTTATTTATAGTTTTATTTATATACTGTTTATTGTGCATTCGAGTGTTGAAATTATAAATGCTTATCTTATGACTGTTGATTGATGGTTGATAACTGCTATGGGTGTCATTATAAATATTTACACACATTGATACCACTAATATGAAATTATTTAGGAATTGATTGAGATGAGTTCCATTGAGGTTTTAAATAAATATAATATCATTTAAATGAATTTTGAGTAGAAATAAAAATTGGATTTTTATATCTGTAACGATTTGATAGTATAGTTAATATGATTTCAAACAACGTTTGAAAAGGTCGAAATGGATTTGAAAGAGTTTTGAATTAAAAGTAGCTTGTTTTAATTCAAATTAGAATTTCAATAGTAAATTCAAAAACTGAACTCGAGTTAGGTATATAAACAATATTTTTAGATCATATGGATTGTTCCATTAATTTTATTATATTTTCATAATGAATGTCAGAAATGTATGGATTTCAAAATATTATTATATTTTGAATTTTTTTATTAATTTAATATTATAATAATATATAATATTCAGTTTAATTAAAAAATGAGTTGGGAATTGAAATCATTTTTAAATAAGTTTATAAATGATTTTTAAATTATATTTGACCTAAAATGATGAACTTTATTTTAAATACTAAAATGGTTTGAATAGAATGTGTCGCACAGCGATTGTACGCGAATTTCGACCATTAACTTCAAATTGACGTACTGGGAGATCCGACCGTCTAATTTTCCAAAAAAGAAAAAGGTTAGATTCAAAATGAAAAAAGTTTTCAAATGATATGTAGAGTTTTAAAATCTAATGGTTTGATCTTTAGAAATGTTCAAATCAAATTTCAGGAACATAAATGCTATTGCCAATAGTGACCCGAAAATGGTTATTAATAGAACGAGCTATTTTTAATTTATTAAAAATAGGGAAAATTATGATAAATCAAAATAAATGATTTTAAAGTGATTTATTAAAAAAATATAAAGCTTCGATCCACACTTTGGATATTCGTGTTTTCATCCTAACTGTTTGAAAATGGTAAAACGACGTTTCATGATTTTAAGTTAAATAAACTTGAGGTTTCCAGTTATTGATTAATTGGATTTGAAAGATGAGTTGTGGGATGTCTTTTAATATAGATTAATTGAAATATGGATTTGGATAGAAATGTTCTTCGAACATTCGGTATTGATTACCGTTGTGTAGACGATTGCTTTTTTTGAGGAACTTGAAAGATATTTTACATCGTTATTCCACTTATACTATTCGTTGATTACGAGAATTGATGTTGGACATAAGAGGTAAATTATGTTTAAATCTTACATTTGATACCAACTGAATTTGGGTTTGTCGTGGATGGTGTCTTCAATAACATCGTTCTTTAACCCAGTTAAAGATGAAGTTTATGAAATTAAGATTTAATGAAGTTTTCCAAAGTGAAGTTTTCCAATTAATAAATTAAATTGGAATTGAATGGAAGTTGAATATTGGGTTTATCGTGAACGATGTTTTAAGTAACATTTGTTCTTTGACCTGTGTAAATGAAAAGATGTTTTCCAAGATTAGTCGAAGTGTAATCTTTAATTAGATTTGAAATGAAAGAGGTAATTAAACTTACCAAAACCTGAGGGGTGTTAGATATGGAGTACCACCAGTTTTTCTCTGTGGTATGAATAGGATGAGAATAAGATAACAACTTGACAAAATTCCTTTTTGTAAGGTTCGATGATCCCGATAAGGTTTAGAAAACTCGATTTGAGTTAAAGCTATAAAGTAAATTTTTTATAATCTATTGGAATGGTTTTCGAGGAAAGATTTAAACAATGGTTTAAATGAATTAAATCTTGATAAGATTTAAATTGAGTAATTCCTGATGTTAATAATGATATGAGTGAATGAATATTCCAAAATGGAATGATACTCGTGATATGTTTATATATCAAAATTCGTTTGAAAGATTTAGGACATCTTGTATATTTTAACTGATTTAAAAGATGTAATAGTTATTCAAAGTTATTAGAATGGTCAGGTTTTGACCCATTCTGAATAACTATACGATGAGCATTAAAAATACTTGAAGATGGTGGTTGAAGACTGGGGATCTTCACATCATTTGGATTATTGTTGATGTCCCGATTGGGCTGTACACCCAAGACGAGGTTATAAGTCGCAGTCGTTTAGACATACTTGGAGATTGACTGGATTTGAAGGGCCTCTCTCCTTAATTGGAAGAGGAATAAGGCCCTTTCAGTTTTGTTCAGATCTAGAACGAACTTGTAAATGGATGTGTGTCGGACATTGTATTTTATGATATATTAAATTGGTTTCTACTGATGTTTTATAAGCCGGTGACAGAGGATTTTTTCTCTTAGCTTAACATCCTCATTTGAAACTTATGTACTCAGAGGGTTATATATTAATAGACACCAATTATATGGTGTGAACTGACAATGTGGCATGCAAAGTGCTGCTAGATCAAAGCTTATGTTGAAAAGAAGAGTTATGTGGATGATGATAAAAGCATGGCTGATATAGCGTAGCTTTGTATTGAAATGTGACTGTAGAGCCTCACAACCCGTGAATTGTCGAAAACAACATGATGGACCGCATAGTAAGGACTAACATTCCTATCTAGCTAAAAAATGATGCCATGGTATGGAGCCCAGGCAAGATTGACTTATGTGGATGATGGATCGAGGCGCCTCAAATGATGGTCAGACACGACTGGGGAACGTTATGCTCAGGAGTTACTCGAACTCACTGGGAATTAGTGGGTTGGCTCTGCCGCTCTAAAGGATCACATGCATGTAAGTCCTGGACGTTTTTCTAGAGATGATCCGAATAGATAAGGAAGATCCTTTGCCTTAGCCATTGATGGAATCTAACTTCCAATACGAGCTTTGCGTTTTCATTGTAAACCTGTATGGCGACATAATAGGATGAGAATTATGCCGTCTAAGATTGATACATTTATTTGTGAAAATGATTTCCACACTATGCACTAATAATAATATCAAAAATATTTGTTTTCTTTGTATCAAGCATGTTTGGTTATTATAAGGTAACACCCTTTCCTCTGATTTGTGTTGCATTGTGTGATAGGACTTGAGTCTTATAATAGCTTCATTTTTCAAAAAGCATTGCGATTTGTTTATGATTGGTATTCATGTGGAGAAAACTCGTTCCGTGTTATACAGCGTGGTCCTGTAATTTACCTTACTTTAAAATAAAGGTTAATAACCGTTTTAGTTCTCACACCAGTCCCGTGACTGACTTAGAGTTTATTGTTTCCCACTTAAATTCTGGATGCCCATATTTTTCATACGGGCAACTAGTAGTTTTGGTTTGTAGATATTTTATAGAAGGTTCTGGATTGAAGCTAAAGCTGTATGCCGAACATTATATTTCTTCCGCTGAGTTTTGTTTTCCGCTATGTACAAATTGTATTCTAATATGGATATTTTTGTTGTGTATTGTATTTATTAATATACTCTGATATAAAATTATTGTAATAATAATGAAAAATCATGTTTGTTTCAGTTCTTATTAGTCGTAGTCCTAAGAGACTCGAGGACTTTTTCCGTTTGGACTGGACTTGTATTGTTTACAGTCGATTCTGAATGTTAAAAAATTTCGGTCGTCATAAAAATCCTTCCTTCAAATGGAAGATGCTACAACTATTGATATTTGTTGCTACATTGTGAAAGAATCTTTGGATATCTGGTCTTAATTTATGATTAGAAGAAAAGGTTGACATCAAGATAGCTGTAGAGCAATACTTTGGATTGGTGGAATGAAGTATGGTAAGGGCACCAGAGGAAATAATTACTTGGGATGACTTTTGGATGATGCTTGGGAAAGATATGTTTATGAACCTTCTCAATCCCTGATGATGAGGAAGTTTGATGAGTTGAAGCATGGATAGAAGACAGTGGTGGAATATGCTATTACGTTTTGATGAGTTGTCTCGTTATGCTTGCAGAATGATGGATACTTTCATCTTGAGGAATGATAAGTTTATGAAGGGGCTTCGGTTTGAGATCATAAAAGAAACTATGCCTCACTTGCGAGACCCTAGTGATGTTGCCATTGAGATGGCTATTCGTAATGAAGAAATGCATAAAGGGGTTGGAAAACCTGGTAGAAGCCAGAGCCTTCAGAGAAAGAAAAGGAAATTCTTCAAAGGAGGGGAAGCTCGAAAGGGAGGAAAGCCCAAAAAGAATAGAGTGGAAGTAATTTCATTTAAGTCCAATATGAAAGATCATTACGTAAAAATCATACCCTGGATCACTGTTAGGGGGCAGAATATCTGATATTACAATTGTAATCAACTTGGGCATTACAACAACAAGTGACTGAAAGCAGTGAAAGGGAAATTGATTGCTATGGCCTTTGACTTCAGGATAAATTATTATTAAAAGGGAAAACAGTGCTGGAAGGTATGCTTTTGATTCATAACATACATGTTAAAGTTTTGTTTGATACAGGTGCATCAAATTCATTTATCTAGAGCTATGTAGTAGATAGTGTCATTATATCGATAAGTACTTAACTATTATTATATTTTATTCCATTCTTCTGTGAGATCTCTATTGTGAGCTATGATATATTTATCTTTGACTTTCTAGAGGATACCAAACAAACCAATGCGAATTTGATAGATTTGGATTTTTAGCTTTTTGCGAAAAAAATCGGGTCTATCGAAATTTGGTTTGTTACATATAGACGCAACCATTACAAACAACAAAGATAAAAACATTGGAAAAGAAAAGATACACATGATACAAAAGATACCAAGACATTTCCTACATATTAAGAAAACATCGAGCATCACGACTGGAACTCGATCCATTAACACGTTCATGCCAGGAATGTAGCAAGGAAGAAATGCATCCAATCTCGTGCGCTTGTCAACCCTGCTCACTACAAACCTCACTGAGTTCAGCCTGGATCTAACATAAAGCAACGAGCTTAGGGCTCTCCCGGCCTGCTGCGATCGGCTGTTGCTACTTCTCGACAGGAGCGAGAGATGTAGGAACTGGAGCAGGAGCTGCATGCAGCTGGATTACCATCCTCGTAAGAAAGGCATAATCGATGGCAACAAGGCTCTTCTTGATCACAGATTCTTCTCGAATATTCACCTGTAAGTATCGAAAGATGCGGGTGAGAAGATAACTGCCGGGGAAATAAGTCTTAGGAGTACCAGCTCTAGGATAGGAGAAGTGGATCACCACTGCGCACGCCCAATCAACGGCTAAGCTGTCGATGAAAGCGTAGTTGGCTCGGTGCACTAAAGGATAAATCTGCTCGATGCTTCCCGTCTTGGAAACTGAATGATGCGTACAACAAGATGGGCGATAGGTCGCATATTACTAGTGTCTCAGGCACCAGCTATCTAAGAGCATCTCCAACAAGATTACCCATCGTAATATTACTTATCTTAATATTTCACGTAATATTCAATTTTGGACCCAGCAGAAGAATCAGCGTGTGTGCCATATGGCAATAAAATAACCGAAAACATGCAGAAGAATATTAAAATACAAAACAAATGTAAACATAACGTGGTCCAAGGCACACTAAATCAGCTAGAATATTAAACAAAGGAATAATAGTGTGGTCCTAGAACATCAATGCGGCAAGATTATTGGTTGCTGGGTCTTTTGGGCAAGGATAATGTGGCCAGCGCCGATTTAATCGGCTCGCGAGTCAATTCAGAATTCTGAATTGATCCCGTAATATTTCGCTGAATATTACAATATGGAATATTTGTTGGTGCGATTTTCAATCCAAATTTAAGATTCTGATCATGATTAGATGGTCAGTTGGAGATGCTCTAAGAAAGATGCAAGAAAGGATCTGAGGTCTATCATCTCTATATCACCCAAATCTGCCCCACATCAGAATTCTTTAGTGTCTCAAATAGATCCTAGTTAGTGAAATCGATATGGATCCCTTTCACCTTGGACTAGATTAGATTAGTGCTCTCGTCAAAATTCGACAGCCGCCTGGACGTCAAAAAGACGAATGCAGCGCGGATAACACTCGTTCTCAAAGGTATCATTGCATAGGTTCGGTGCCAGGCCTATGGTGACAAATAGCTCCTCAAGATGGAAAGGAGAAAATTCAGGGAATTTCACTAAACCCCTTTGATGAAATTCCCAATTCTTTATTTTAAGTAGGTGTTTATCTTCCTCGGGTTGCGATCAAGCCATGGGGCCTCATAAGGCATTAGACATAGGTGCTTCTTAGGGATATTAGAAGCTCGACGAGGCATCATGAGAAATAGGCAAAATTGGAGAAGGAAAATGCAGATCAAGAATATAAGACGGGCTAGATCCACAATGTAGGAATTTTTGTGGTAATTAAAGGAGAAATGGAGGTTGGAGGCTTGAGTTTGGAGCTTGAGGAGATGATGGAGTTAGGTTTCGACTGTTGGAATTGGAGGCGACAGAGAAAAATGAGCTCCTTGACTTGGAAGCGATATTATATATCACTTCCCGGGTTCAGGTCGCACCTTAAACAGGGTAGCGATCAACTCCTTGGAAGGAGGGTGGTCGATCGCGGGGTCGACCACCATCCCCTTTCAGGGTACAACCTGAACCTAGACCCAAATGGGCTGGTTTTATTTTTAAAAATTAAAATAAAATTACAACATAATCGCATCACCTTCCCGACCCCTCCGATAATCTCTTGCTGACGTTCACTATCTGTCGAGTTGAGAAATAATTTGCCCAACACTACTCATTCTCCTTTGAACGGTCGGGACCATCAAATGAATTTACAAATTCTCGAATACTAAATTCAGCTAGAAATCCGAGATAAATCCAAAATGAATTTTCCCCTTACCTAGCTGATAAACAAATCGAACGATTTAAGAAATCAAATACCCTAAGCTAAATAGAAATTCTCCTTAGTTTAATTCGAGAGAAAATTTCTGAAAACTTCTTGAAATTCAATTTTTATTTATATACCGAGCGTTTCGTATTATAAATCTATTATTTTAACTAATTAATATCCCAGTTCATATTGCTGACTAGAACAATCTTTCCATGTTCTGAATTGTCAAGATTTTTAAATCTCAGAAAGGTTATTTATGATAATTTCTATAAATCAACCAAACTATTATAAAAAGGAAAATTAAATATCATAAGGAATGGGTAATTATAGTTTCTAAATTCTGAGGATTTTTCCTTCTTTATACGAAAGTGGATTATTATTTTAAAAATCATACAAAAACCTAGGTTAGATTTTAAATTCTTAAAATTTATTTACTTTCTCAAATCTTTATTTATAAAATAATTTCTTGAAAACTGTTAAAACTTTCGAAACCCTTTTTATTTTCAAAAATAATTTTAAAAAATTTGAATTTTCTTCGAATATAAGGCCAAGGATTCAAAGGATTAATCCTAACAAAAGATTATCCGGCTTTCATGACGAAGTATCGAATGGATACACCTCATAATTGTTTTTCCCGACCATAATGACACACTAGTGTGAATTTCCCATTTCAAGACCAAGAAAAGGTCATCAACTGGAACTCCCAAACGAAACCAAAAACAAGAAATCATGACTATCTCAATTGTATATAGCTTTCCGCCCAGTCACCAAACTCAAACTCACGGATTCACCATATGTTATCCTCATGCTCTTCAAAACGTATCACCAAACATACCGTGGGGAAGGTCGAATACTCAAACTCGGAATACTTCTAACTCTTAGTTGCTTTAAACCCATCTTAAACAAATAGGTTAGCGACTATCTCATTGTCAAAATAATTTAGAGTCAAGTAAGAAAGGCCAAAGAAAATAGAAAATAAATTTGAATACGTTCACTAACTAATCCTTATTTATTAATCCCTTTGACCATGTAAATCTAAGTTCTTCTACCAAATGTAATGCCCCACACTTTTCTAAGACCGAATTTCGACAAAATCAAAACACAAACCCATCCAAGCATAGAGAGTATAAGTTTGGTACCTTCAAATAAAGAGCATGAGAATAATTAGAGTACAAAAACTAACTCATAGAGGAAATAAGATAGGATAACAAGTATCAACTTAGGAAACTACCTTAAAAGCAAATCGCCACATAAATACCGAGCATAAGAGAATAAGAACCGAAAACCAAAATTGAGCACTTGTCTTTTCCAAGATAAACTTGAGATTTATTATAAGGAGGGGGTCAGAACAACAAGTCCCAGTGAGTAGAAAATATATAACACTGTCCACTCCACAGTACGCTAATGTATCTCATTTGGTTTCAACCAAAATCATATGTCTAACTAGGCTAGTAATTCTAACCTAAACTTGTAAAGTTTTACACATGATGACTAACAGCCATACTCGATGTATCACATCCCAAAAATGATGTTATCACAATATCGAGATAGAACCTTTACGAATAAGTATGAATCCTTTAAACCACCACTCACACAAATACCAAAACTGAGAGGCGGGCTCTCCAACTACCTAGTACCCTATAAAGGAGCTGGGTTATTCTATATAGCCACTTATAGCCTCACTCATAATATAACATAAGGGCGGAACCCTATGATCACTTAAGGCCCAAGGCGAATCCATTGACCAATTAATACCTTACTATGTAATTTACTAAATCCTATTATAAATTAAAGGGTACTAGCTACTAAATCCTACTAATTTAAAGCTTATGTAACTCATGCATATTCCCAAACCTCGTATAAGGCTAGAGATACTAAGCAGTCACTTATGACCAAGAGGATAGGTAGATGACTAACATCATTTATGACCTTCCCCCAGTGGACCTATATGTTATACTATCTAGCTGACCTTATTAAATAATCCCTTGGTCACTTAATACTTCCCATAGATAAACAAACCTATGGTACCTCTATAACAGTTATTTAATACATTATTCCAAGGCGGACTCTAACCCTAATCACTTAGTACCTTGAGGAAGCGAACCGTCGCGGTGATTACCGATCTTGCACCCAAATGGACATTCTAATAATTCCCTAAGTTGGTCACGCTACGAATTATTTCCTTTTTGATTTCTTCTACGGAAGGGAGGCGGGCCCTACAACCACTTAATACCTCAACACTTGAAGTAAACCTTTTAGAAATAATTCTCGTTACACAATTTACTATCGTTATGGGTTCCTATAATTAATGATGTATCACATCGTTGTACATATATTCGACTGTTGAAAAGTGCATACTTCTGTCTGATAAGGCAACTGACCTCTCACATTAACCTACCAAGTCCAATTCTCAATTCTAACGAAAGATATTAATTATAGATTTAAACTAGAATAAGCTACAAGTAATTCTCTATTACTTCCTTTCCTAGGACATTTAATTATTTGCTTCCTTATTGGACTTGGTATTTTCTACAGAAATTAATTCCTAATAAATCCTCTTTAATTCAATTTATTACTATAACGGTCACAAGCCATTAATGACCTTAACGACCATATTTTCTTAAGAAAATGGACATTAAATTAGTTTAATTCCTTAACCATCTTGTGTCATTAATGACCCTATTAGTCATGTTTCCTAAGGCAACAGACAACCTTTTTAAATCTCATTTATATAGTCCCATTAGAATTATAATCTAATTGTTGTAACACCCAGACATTACTATATTAATTCGATTCCATTTAATTCTTATTTGAATGTGTGTATATATATTTATTATTTGTTTATTTTCCTAGTTGAAGTTAAAACTCCTATTCCTAATCATAATTTAAAATGTAACCAATTGGGCATTTATTCCTTATTAAACTATTTCCCCCAAAACATACATGGTAACAATATTTATTACCTTATTCATGACCCTTTTTATTATAGCAATCAATTCCACTTTTATTACTACAACAGTCACAAATGTTTATTTCCACTTATTATAGGAACTATTATCCTATAGTTATTCCCATAAAATGGAAATCATTTCAAATTCAAACATACAGCAATATTTATTTATTTAATATGATAGAGTTATTAGTATAAGTTCGGAAATATAACATTATAATAATTAAATTTATATTTTAAGCACAATATTAATGTAGTTATTAAATATATTTAATTACTGTTATTCTTTTATATTTCAGTCTAAGCTAACGATTGGAAAAATCACCTTTTATATTTAATCTTGTTTAAAATTCAAAATCACGTAAAAAGGTTATTTATTGTAATTATTGTAAATTTTTCCCAAACTATTTAGAAGAGAAAATTTAGCATATTTCAAATCACAAGGAAATAAATTAATATTTTATTTAGAATAGATATTGCAAACTACGTTCAAAAGTACATGAATTTGCACATCTCTTCTTATTTAGTTTATTTATGACCCTTGTAGATTTCAAATAATGCATTTTATTATAAAAAGAGGAAAATTTACAATAATCAAATAAAAACACTAAACAATAACAAAAACAAGCAGGTTATGTTTCTAAATTCAATACTGCACAAATCCTATATTCACACCTAAAACCTATAAATTTGGAATAAAAACACTACATATCTTACAATATTGTGGGATTGATTTCCACATTCAGGATGTTTACAAAACCGAAATAAAAGCACTACATAGTAACACTACATATCTAACAATAACCACAAACAATTCAAGTATAATTATAGGCAATATAAGTACATTAAACTAAAAATCCTACGGATCCATCCATATTCAGTTCTCATACATACTATTTAAGATTTGACAATGATAAAAAAATTCTGATAAATTCTAGGCATACAAATTAGAATTAACAAAAGCGAATTATATAGGATATTATGAATATATTTCCCACTTACCTAAAATCAATCCAAATCTGAATCCAAACACAACATTTAGGCTTACAATTTCCAAATCTCACAGATATATAATTTGTATAAAAGGGGATATACACATACCTATTTAGATTTGTAGATCTAAAAGAGAAATTGGAAAAATGAATTAAATTTAAACAAAAAGAATTTCCTGCTATTCAAAGAACCAACTCTTTCTCATAAATATGAATCCAATCTCTCCAATTCTTGTTAATTATATATTTATAGGTTTATATTTTGAATTTCAGAAGAGGTTGGAGGATTGGAAATGACAGAGCTTCGTTGTTGCTCCAGAAAATATGAGAAAAGAATGGTATCTAGCCCTTTATTTATAGGCGTAGAAATGACCCTGAACCATTAGATTGAATGTTACTACTTGGGTCAACCTAGTAGTGGTGCAGGAAATGGTATTTATTACCCTTTATATATTATTCTATTTTATTTATTTTTGTCCATTTTCGTATTTCATGGATAACTTTTTCATACAGACTCCATTCGTGAAGTTCCAAACATGAAAGTTGACCATAATTTCATCACGAAGCAATGGTGCAAGTTTCATGGTAAAATTATATATTTTATGACTATTCCATTTTTAGGATCCAATTAAATAGCTAACTTAATTATTGTCAAAATTCTAGGTTGTTACAAATGATTCTAGAAGAAGATCTTTGTTGGTCTTCGGATTGTAATATAGATTCGATGAGATTGTAGCTCAAGCTCAACAGGAATTACAACTACAAACCCATACAAGAGAGCAAATGGAGTGTGGTCGGTCATTGATTTATGGGTAGTCTGGTAATCCCAAAGGGCTAGAAGAAGTTCATTTACCCACTTTCCTCTAGATTTTTCCAAATGCTTCTTGATGATGGATTTTATTACTTTGTCGACAGCTTCGACTTGTCCATTGGCTTAAAGATGAGATATTGTTGAGAACCCTTTCTCAATATGGTGATGACGATAGAAGTCTTTAAAGATAGAACTCTCAAAATAGTTCGTTTTCATAAATGACAGACTTGGTGACTGCAAAATAACAAATGATGTTGGGAACAATGAAGTTGATTACTTTCTTGATTATGATTGTCGTAAGACGCTTGACTTCGACATACTTGATAAAGTAATCAACCATGACTATGGTGTATCGAGCACCACCTTTTGCCATCAGGAGAATTTTGATGATGTCGACTCTCCACATTACAATGGTCATGGACTGACCATTTGAGTAAGTTCTATAGGAGGGGCTCTAGGAGTCTTAAAGAATCCCTGTCATTAATCGCATTTTTGGGTATAGTCTACTTTATATCATTCGAAAGATAGCCAAAAGTAGTCGTATCGAAGAATCATTTTTGCCAGAGTTTTCCCCTAGTGTGGTCGTCGCACTCGCCTTTGTGCACGTCCACTAGTACAAATTTGGTGTCGTTGTGGGCTACACACCAGAGTAGTGGAATAGAGAATCCTCTTGGTAGAGCACTCCTTATGGGATGATGTAGCGTAATGCTTGATGAAGGAGCGATCACTTTCCATCTCGATAGTCTGGGAGTATTCCATGTTTCAGGTGGCCTTTGATCAGTGCCATTTATGACTCAGGTTCAAGCTCGGTCTCCTTAGTTGATATTAGATCAGTCTCCATCTGATCGGTGCTCGAAGAGTCGAGCTCTTCGACAGTGACAAGTCCCAAGAGCTACACATCCACACAACTTGCTAATTTGTCCAACAATTCATCCCTATCATTTTGTTTTTGAGGGATGTGAGCAATGATGTAGTGCTAGAAGTTGGTAAGCAATTCATGTACCCGAGCTAGGTAAGTGGTGACCATGCTCCTTTGGCCTGATATTCCCCATGTACTTAGTAGACGATGAGTTGTGAATCTGAGAAGACTTGGAAAGCCTTTGACGTTGAGTTCAATAGAAATTTTAAGTCCAATGATCAAAGCCTCGTAAACTGCATCGTTGTTAGTTGTGGGGAAGTTTAGCTTCAATGCAGAACAAATTAGGTGTTCCTCAGGAGTAACGAGTTCAACTCCAACGCTAGAACACTGATCGTTTGATGAACCATCCACACATAGCTTCCATTGGATGTTAGGAGGCTAACTTTCTGCTTGTGGATCGTCGAGAGTAGTGAACTCAACGATGAAGTCCATTGGGCTTATCTATAGATGGCTCTTCGAGGAATAAAGGTAAGCGCAAATTGACTTTGTTCGATGTTCCATTTCAAAAGTCTCCCAGACACCTCAGTCATTGAAGAACTTGTCGTACTGGCTAGTCAATGTAGGCTTTGATTAGATTTGATTAGAAGTAAGGGCGAAGCTAGACTTTGGAGATTCATCCAACAAAATGGCGTCCTCAAATTACGCCAAACCTAATTCACAGCCGCCACATCATTTAGATCTTCCTTCCTCCCCCCTTTACCACACCCACCCCCTCATGATGATCGACCTCCTCCACCGCCTCCTCAACCTCCACCCCCTTCACCGCTCCCACACGTTAGATGGTCGTTGCTATTTGTGACTAAGCCTCGCAATGCAGGTTCCATCGATCCTCCTCCTTTGACGCTGAAGTACGATGGAAGACTTTTGATTCCGACAGAGGATATAATTGAAGTCAGCGTAGATGAATGGAGCAATTATATAGTGAGTTTCTTCCTCAATGCTCCTCTGTCTTATACAGCGGTGTATCTCATCTACTTAAAAAATGGAAACCAAGAGGAACGATAAAGGTAAAATCGAATGGATCTTTATTCTTCTTTCTTGTATCAGATAAGGAGGACAGGAAAAGAATATTGGAGGTCGATCCAATTGGGATGAGGAGCAAAGTTTTTATTATCAACAATTAGGATGTTAACATGGGTCTCTCCGGAAAAGGTATCAAAAGTGTGCCTGTCTCGGTTAAAATGACCAATGTGCCGATGGTGGCAAGGTCGAAGGTGGGTATATGCTGGCTTGCAACACATATTGGGAAATTTTTATGTATGGATCAAGCGACAGAGAGCCTTGACTGGCTCGGCTTTGCTAAATGCCTTGTTGAAATCAAGCCTGAGAGTGAAATGCCATATATAATCACTGTACTTCTGCCAGATGGAACTGAGCATGACGTTAATGTAAGCTACGTGTGGAAGCCTGACAGTTGCGGTTTTCGTAAGGCCTTTAGACATGAGGAAACAAAATGTCCTACTTCTAAATGCAATGAATCGTCTGAGAGGAATCATAAAAATAAAAAGTCTGATACTGCGGTTAGTGATCAAAGAAATGAAGAACATAAAAAAGCTGCTGAAGTGGAACTTAGCAATACTGCTGCTATGAGGAGGGATCACCATACAAACCCAGTGAGAAGCAGCAACAATGAAAAAGGTAATTTTGTTAGTAAGTATGTGTGTTGGCAGAAAGTAGGAAAGGTTTGTTCAATACCTAAATTTGGAGTGAACACTGTCCTTAAAACTACAAACAGTTTTGGAGTTTTAAACACTAATGACAATGGTGAGACTTACTCTTGTGCTCAAGATATCGAAGAAGGTCAGTTGGTTGATGGGAAAATAGATGGTGTCTTTGAAAATTCTGATGATACTGGCTTGGGTAAGAAAGGCAGCTGTACCGAAAAAGATGCAAACAAAGGTAGTGACACTATCAATGTGCAACATTTTGATGTGGAGACTGAGGTAAATCCCTCTGAAGACCATCTCAGAAAAGAGCATGATACCATTGCTGACTTAACTGGTGAGCAAGTAGCCTCTGGTAGTGTAGGTGCATTGCAAACTATTTTAGATGATGTCACAAATTTCGAGCAAACTTTGGCTTCTGGAGGTTATGACGTGACTATCCCCTTCAGTGGTATCGACAATTGTGCAAAGAGTTTGGTTTTAGGCCAGGCTTCCTGCAAGGCAGTTCACCATTAAATAAGACACAACACTCATCTACTGCACTGAGCCTTATGCAAGAACAAAATGGTGAAGCAACCCCTAAAGATTTGCAGTCAGATATTGCTATTTGTGAAACTGAGGGAGCTCTTGATGGCTTTCTGCTTAATAACTTTGACATAATAACTACACCTAGGACTGTCAAGGTGAAGCAAACAAAACCAAAGGAAAAGAAGAAATCAATATAGAGCAAATAGTACATGAAACAATTGAGAAGCTTGAAACTGAAATTGAAAGTGGTGAGTTTGATTCCTTTATTTGTAATGAGAAGAGAAAACTTATGAAGTTAATGGCAAAGAACCATTCAGCATTTCAGAGTAGGAAAACAACGAATGTCATTGGTACGAAGACAAACTTGAACCCATATGCACACATTCCACCGCCACCGGGCTATAAAGCCAGACCTCCTGATGTTGTGGTTGTTAACACTTCGGCACCTTCTTCTAGTTGCAGCGCTGGGAGATCTCCACAAACACGTAGCATGACTACAGCAAAGGGAAACATACCGTTTTATAACGATTAAATACCGTATGAACGTCTTAGTGCCTTACTGCACTATGTAGTTTTTATGTACTGAAATAATGTATTGGAAGTGATGAGGCAATGTATTTGTGATTCTCCCCTGCGTGGGAACATGGACTATGTAGTTGATATACACTATGTATATCACCTATGTAAGTTGTATCTTTTATTTTTCTTCAATATTAATAAAGTGTTATGGAACACTATAAAAACCGGTTAGTCTTGCCAAAAAAAAGGAAGGGCGAAGCTTTCAAGAAGAGATCAATAGGTAGTAAGTGAGCTTTTCGACCTTCAGATATTTATTTTTTCGGCACTTGTCAATCTTTTGCTAATGTAGTAAACTGGCATTTGGACATGATCTTCTTCACGCACAAGGGCTGAGCTAATTGTCTATGCATAAACAACCAAATCTATGACTTAAACATAAAAGCATAATTCCAACTTCGCTTAGGTTGCCTTACAGAAAGCAATTATTTATAAATTCTCATTGGAGCTTAACATTCTCATCCGCATTAAGTAAAATAAAATAAAATTAAAACAAAGCATCCCACATTCCCACGTTGTTCGCATCTACTTTCCCCATTCCAACTTTCCCGTTTCCCCATTTCAGAACTGATAACAAATCTTTCTCCTATCCCCTCTCCATTTTTGCGATTCCCTTCAAACCTTGAAATCGGCACAAAAATCTTTCCCCTATCCCTTCTCCAATTTTGCGATTCCCTTCAAATCTTGAAATCAGCACAAAATTCTATTGGAGTATCAACATTCCACTGTCTATTCCTATCAAGATCTACAACGCAACCGCCATCGTCTGCTGCTACCATTCGGATGACCGACGACACAGTTACAACTCGCCCTTGAAGGGATATTAGCTATCGCCCATTCAACAAGTTTTTTCACATATTGAATCTCATTTCGAAGAAGGTGCATCAAATTTGACAATCTTGCCTTCAGTTCACTGCTGAAGCATCAAATTTTTTGTTAATTTTTTTTCCAAACGATGCAGTATCTTTATTGTTTCTTCCAACTGTTTGCACTGAAACAGTGCTTAGCCCAATCTACCGGTTTAAGTCAGACAAACACAAATTAGGAACAAAGCAGTTGTGGCAATATTTTGTGAAAAACATAATACTAATAAATTATGGTGTTCTGTACTTTAAATGTTGTAAATTTAACAATGTTTTCGCAGAAATTTCATAGGGGATATTTAGTATGTTGTGTACAGGGTTGATCATAATTTTACGTTAGGGGATTTTCTTTTAAAGGACAAACTTAAGAAAAACTTTAGTGAGAAGTATGGAAGCTTTAAAATTTAGGGGCAAGGACAACTTTGAGTGTTAAAGTGGAATTCAGGGGGTCCATTGCCAATTCCACATTTACACTAAAACTTGTCTTCCTCACTAAATTTTTAACTTCCCAAACTTTTCACTAAATTTTTTCCTAAGTTTTGCCTTCTGCCTATTTTCCTCTTTACGTTAGGGGATTTTCTTTTAAAAGACAAACTTAAGAAAAACTTTAGTGAGAAGTATGGAAGCTTTAAAATTTAGGGACAAGGACAACTTTGAGTGTTAAAGTGGAATTCAGGGGACCCATTGCCAATTCCACCTTTACACTAAAACTTGTCCTCCTCACTAAATTTTTAACTTCCCAAACTTTTCACTAAAAATTTTACTAAGTTTTGCCTTCTGCCTATTTTCCTCTTTACGTCAGGGGATTTTCTTTTAAAGGACAAAATTTATGAATTGTTCGGTTTTGTAACTTGGTAGTAATTTATGAATTGTTCAGTTTTGCCAATTCCACCTTTAATTTATGAACTGTTCAGTTTTGTAACTTGGTAGTAATTTTTTTGGACTAAATTTACTTTTTAAAATTGTGTAGCGAATGTATTTTTTTCGAGCAATAAATATGAGATATTTGAATTTGGATGATTAAATGCCAACTATTAAAATAAATGCAACAATCAGCACATGAAGCTCACTAATTATTTTTACAATCTCTCCCACAATTTGTACACATTACTCTGTTATTATCAATACTATGCTACTACATAATCTTTAGTTTTACAATATTGCTTGACATATCACATGAACTTGCAGGAAAAAAGGACGACTTGCTGCAGACAAAGTCTTAATTGAATAAACAAAGGTGTTGGCAAACAAATTAAAGGTCCTTCTAACCTCTTTCATAATATACCAACAGTGTTTTTCAAGGATTTCATAACTGTTAATCATTATGAATGACATGATTTTTCTGAATTCATTCCGTATCACTTATACTACCACCACTTACTACACCAATTTGTTGGTTAGCTGCCCAAATTTATAAGATAGTCATAAATGTAAGTGTTACTACTGTTAAATCGGCTTCAACCATTATTTAAGCTGTCATAATTCACTTCACTCATGCATGCTAAAGCCTACGGTGTAAGCCTGCTGCACTTGCTAAACTAAGGCATCCTGAGGTACATCTTAGGTTGGTAACAATATCTGTACACTTTTACACTTTCATCGTATTTCGCATTATGTGCCCTACAGATTTGGTTAATGTTAGAGCATTGTTGAGAAGGAAATGTCAGCCAACTCTGGTTTCTGATTTTTACACCTACCTATTTCCAGTGTTAGAACATCGTTGTGTCGGCTGTTAATAGTGCTGCTCGCACTGCAAGACATGCATAACTGGATCTGGAGTCGAAAATTTGGTGTTTTGATTAATTTTTTTTTTCTGTGCATCATATTGTCCTTCATTATGGCTGATTGTTACTTGAATGAAAATTTTCGTGTTTCGATTACTCATATTTTTGAATCAAACAATTCATTTACACTGTTTTTCCCATTTCATCTTGATTCTGTCTCTTCTACGACTGCATATTAGGTAAGGGCATGGTAAGTTTGATATCATCCTGGGTAGCACCTCAACAATATGGGAAAGACTTGATGGGTAAGTTTTGAAATACCTCTTAATCGAGCACTTTTTTCCATTTTTTCCACTAATTTGTTCCCTTCCATTTCCCAGCCGCCTTATTTAACTCGTTAACCTCAACAACAAAACTTGTCATTGGAAAATTAATCCCATTATTTTTCTTCTACTATTAAATCTGTGCTCACTTAGTTTGTGATCCTTCAATTTGATAACAGTTTATACGCTGGACTATCTTACCCGATGGTTGAACTACCACCGACTATATGTTTTTTTTTTAACTGAAGTACCTTGTCGAACACTGTACATAATTTAATCTTCGTAGATGATATTATCACACCTTCATCCTATATCTTCCCTTTACATCTTCCTCCAATTTAATGTTTTCCTATAATTTGACGTTCACTTTATTATGATGTCTTCTAATACGCTTAAGTTTGTTGTCATGTTTAAGTCGCAAACAATGATAATAGGCTTTACTTCGACTCTATTGGTTTTAGGCCTTTACAATTTGTGGAAAGTTCACACATTCCAATCCTTCTTCATCTTGATTCCTCATATTTGTATTTTTATTAACACTAATTACATTAACAGGTTATCTTATATGTAATTGTTCATGATAAATATTTTGATGTAAATTTTCCCAACAAATATCACCACTCAACCTAGCTAGAGTACATGTACTATTTCTAAAGGAGCGTGCTAATAGTCCATAACTCTAATATATTTTTTATTCTCCTAGATAACTCTGTACAAGTTTACTAATCCTACCCATCAAAGTATTGTTACTATGTCAGTTATTACGCTCTACATATACTACATCCATTTCACACTGCTATTGGTTCAATATCTAGACCTTAAACAGGAAAATTCAGGATTTTAATACCGATTTTGTGAGATAAAAAATTTGATTACATCCATTTGCAAAATACGTCCATATTCGATAATTTATAAAGAATCTGGATAATACCATTAACATAAATAAATTTTTGATTCAGAGCCTTTCTTCTGTTTCTTGACCAATGTGAAAAAATGATATGAGTTTTAACTCTTCCTGTTCGAGTTCTAATGGTTGTTTTGACCTTACTTATGAAGAAGCTTTTACGAATCAACAAAACATCAACAATGCCTTGTACAGTCAAGTGTAGTATGTATACGTCTATTATCTAATAAAATAAATTTTATTATTTTCCCTTCTTTAATTTAGGTGCATTGAAAAGAAAAGCATGGACATGCGTTAAAGAAGTCACTAGCTATTAAAGGTATTTTTCATTTATTTATGTTATTTTTCATATTCATTTAAGATATTTTCTTGGGTTCAAATGCAATTTTCTACTGTGCTACTGTAAGTTACTAGGATGTTTGTAACATTAAACTAATTTTATGATTTGTCTAGCGGTAAAGGAAATTATATTGAATAATTTTACAGTGTGGGTACGTGGTAAGAATATGCATACTAATTATGTCAAGAAGTCTTGAATTTTATAATCATGTTATTGTGGAAACCTATTGTGACTAATGGTTGATCGGAAATGATTATCAACTTTTATACATAAGTAAATAAAGTGGTCATGTTCGACTCATTTCTTTGTTTTTTACTATCTACTAATATCATGTTCTTCTGTGATCCTACTAATCATTTCACTATATTATTTTAACTTTTTTCTTCAACTACTGTTTATTCACAGATGATTATAAGATTTTACCCAATTTGCGATATTTCATTTTGGATGTATGAATATGCATTTTCTCATTTCTGCGCATGTTATATGTGACAAAAAATGAATCAAACAGTAAACCATTGGCGGCAAAGTTGTGAAATTGGGTAGCGATACTTTTACCAAGAGTTACACATTGAATGCTTGGTTGATCTCTGTGAACAACCAATCAAGTCACTCTAATCTTTTGCTTCTTTCAAGCACTAAATTGGCATTGGTTGATCGTATTGCACTTTTAATAGTTATTTATCTTGTAGAATAACGATGTCTTCACACCAGTTCTTTTTAATTAGCACTTCCATTTACTGACACAATATTTTGGCATGATTAAAACTTACCATAGATTTTATTCAGGTCTTCCTTTTTGCGAAACAATTTGAGCTGAAGTTTAGTCTCTATAGGTGTCGTACTGATACGTATTTAAAAGTTACATTTTAGAGTTTTCGGTAAAGATAAAGGAGTTTTAGTCCTTGCCTCAAGCTCATCTAAGACAACAAATTGACTACATTTTTGCAAAAAAAACAAAAATATGGATTATTTTGCCAATATCTGTAGTGCATATATATTATGCTTATGCATGAAAATAATGAAAGCGATATTAAATCTCAGTTCGTATTACTTGAATCAATCCGGTTGGAAAAAAATGATGTTGCAGATAAATGGCTTTTTTATTTTCGATTTGAGAAAGAGAATATGATCTTCTCTTTTACCCTCGATCTACTCTATAAAGACAAACCATTTTTCATTTTTTTTCATCTTGCGGACTTTAGGGAAAGCACATTCGTTGAATATTCTATTGCAGCTAGGCAGGGGCGGAGGCATGTTAAGGATGGTGAGGTCACTTGACCTCACCAGAATGAATAATTTTTTTATATAAAATAATCCGCATGATTTTCTTATAGTTCATCCATGATTTAAAGCTTTAAATATTAACCTCTACTCTGTGCATGTTAAAACTATCTTTTTGCTAATCAGCTATTGTAGCACTTTGGATTGAGTTTGTACGAGAGATTCACTGGTGTTGGGAAGAGTCTTAACCACTTCCCAAAATACTAACTGATTCTGACATTGACCAATCTGCATGTCTTGTACATTAAAAATTGCAAATGGTAAGTATCTGTAGCTTATAATTGACATCGATATTATTTACTCATCACACCACTCGTACTCCACAAGGGGGGTTGAAATGATTTCTTTACTGAGGTAATACCCTTTTCTGAAATTTATTTAGTGGAAATAATGGTAATAAATTTGTTGAATGAAACATTAATGGTAATGAATTTGCTGAATGAAATGACAGTGAATACGCTGAATAAAATGGTAATGAATTTGCTGAATTATACTGAATCTGCTAAATGAAACATTAATGAATTTTGTAAATGAAATGGCAATGGCTATTAATCATTTTAATATTCATCTTTTTATAACTATCCAGACAGCTGTCAAAAAAAAATTGAGGCTTATCGTTCCTAAACCTCCACATTTATATGTATCGTGACCTCATCAAGTTCAATTCCTTGCTACGCCACTGCAGCTAGTTTACTGCAAAATGACATGCTGGAGTCATTTCCGTCATCCACAACTAAAATATGAATATATATTTTTGTGGCAATATTTACTTTTCTTTCTTAGTTACTGTTTTACATTCCATAATAATACACTATGTTCTCATAATACGGTCTTTTAACCTTTGTCCTGCTTCCAGTAAGTTTTGTTTATTACATTCAAATTTATCTTCAAACATGTGAGGTTTACTACTGTAGTGCTCGTATTTGCTAACTAGCCAAGTTAGAAATGTAAAAGAAAAATTATCGTGAAATTCGCAATAGCAGCACACAAAAAAACAACGTTTATTTTAATAATGCCCTTACTTCACTATATATGGAAATCCAAAGTAAATTTAAGCAAGAGACACATAAAAAAAATTCACTATTTGCATTCAATTATGCTTAAAATATATCTGTCTTTTAACATTTTCCTAATAAGTAAATCCAATTTTGGCCTGTCAGCTTTACTGGACCAACTCCGTGCAGATAGATTGTTGCATACAACTTGCGATACTTTGGCTTACGCTGCTCTTGAAGTCAATAGACGAGCTGGTTATGATGGAGCCGAAGCCGATGCTTAGTCTTGTGGTTTAATTCGTTTCATACTCCTTGCAGATAATTCATTTAGCTTCTCTTTCTTTTTCCTGTTCTATTTCCTTTACTTCTTTAACTTTTTTTTTGAATTAAAATATAAATAGAAACTCAAAAGAATTAGCTAAAAAAATGAGTTCAGTGTTGTTTGCTGTGATTTGGCCGATGAATGACTGAGCGTAGGTTTGTACTTTTATAGTTAAAGATAGAGCTTATATTGTTACAACTAATTAATGCGTCTTGAAAAACAATTTGATTTTCTTCCTTTTTTTTAAATACAGCTTATTTGGTAATATATATCATGATAAACATGCATTCACACTGTTTTTTAACCTCATCATACATTATTTGATCAGATGTTTATCCTTCTGAGATGGTCATTTTGTTGTATGGAACTGATGTGATTATTAATGAACAGGTTTTCTCCGTCGAATGTTCTATCATCGTAAAATGTACAACAACATACAACAAAGGAAATATTGATTCCTACCATGGTTCTCGCCCTTAGCCAAACATGTGGTGTGCAAGAATTTGGACCCAAACACAAAGACCTGACTAACAATAGAGGGGTGATGGACCTGCCTTGGCTAAGAAGAGCATGCTGTGTAGATAAAACTCTAGATTTGTTAAACTACTTGTCAGAACCGTTCAAGGAAGGAAACATAGATAACTCATCAATGTCTACACCATCGATGAACGCATTTGATGTCATATCGCTTTCTATTAGACTGGAATTATCCAGAATTTTCAATGACACGAAAAGGAAGGAGTGGAGGTTTTCATCAACTTCGAGCATGGAGAACGTTTTAGAAAGAGTGGAGGAAGTTGGGGCGATGTATGGGCATGCAGTGGAGAACATAAAGTGTGGGGTGGTGGGGAGAGGAAAATAGGGCTTGGTGTTGTCAGTGGTGGTGTGCATGATGGCAAAGGAGGTGACATTGGTGGGTGTGAAGGTGGTACGTGGTAGTGAAGGGATTAGTTTGAGTAAGTTAAGGAGGGAGTACTTGGTCTTTTCGTTGCACAATCAGGTGGTGTAGTTAGCAATGATGGTGGTTATGTATATTGTTACGATTTGGGTAAATGACTAATTTGGATCAAGGTGGAGTTGTTTTTGTTTAATTTTGATATGTATGTCAACGTAATTTGTTTCTATGCTTTGCTCTAATATGGTTACTCGTTGTTTGATCTTTGATTGAACATGTGCACTAAATCCTCGTGTTAAGTGGTGGAACTATTAGATCCTACTCTAACAATAAGCTATTAGAGCTTAGGTGTCTACATTTGCGGGAATATATCAAGCATTAGGCTGTTATAGTTTATTTTTGGTGTATGATGTTGGTATGCATTTTACGGCAGTCCTGTTTGTGCAGGTTTCTATGTTAGTATTTTGCATATAATTTATAATGCATATTCCAAGTGTGCATTTACTGTACTTTTGTTCATAAAAATGCCCTCTACTTTTAGGTCCTATTTCTACAATCAACGCACCATGTGCAACAATTATATATGAGTTATCAACAATATTCTAACTATTAAATAACTTATATTATTATTGAAATGAAAATTTCAATGTTATGTAATATTAGCAATTGCAATATCATTTCCCCGCTTTTCTCTCATAACCGTAATTGTGTCCACACACCTATGTACACATCTATACATACACTTATTTACACTAATGACACTTCACTTTTATAATCGGTTAACACATTTAATCTCAGTGATATATTATTTTGAACAACTCATCCATGACTTCTCTCATTTACATATGCATAATTCACAGACACGTTGTAATAACATTAACTTCTAGAATAATACCTTACTGCACTATATTATGCAATTTTATATGATAAAACATGCACATTTCCCATCAACAAATGTTCCAATCGCCCATATGCGAAGCATGGGCCTCAATCTAGTACATAAATAAGTCCTTGTGTTCCACATATTTGAATAGGTTCCAAGTGATTCATGAGTTCTTGGAATGTGATGACGTATTCCGGTGTCCATGCAAAGTTATGCTCCTCTTTCCTTATTAAATCAAAGAAAGGAATGCACTTGTCAATTGTTCTTGAAACGAATCAACTTAGAGCGACCACCTTTCCATTTAAGTTTCGAGCTTCTTTGATGTTCTTTAGGACTTTGATGCCTCGAATTACTTCCAACTGTTCTAGATTGTCCTCAATCCTTGATGAATAGATGATGAAACCCAATAATTCTCCCATGAAACGTCAAAAGAGCATTTCATGGGATTGAGTTTCATGCCATATTTACAAAGAACAATAAACATCTCTGAAGGTCGTAGACGTAGACATACGAGAACTGCTTTTTCATAAGCATCTTATCCACATAAACTTCCATGGATCTTCCAATTTGGTCTTTAAACATTTGGTTGGCCAGTCGTTGATAAGTAGCCCCAACATTTTTTAGACCGGAAGGCATAACAACATAGCAATACGGCCCAAGATTGGTGATGAATGAAGTGTGGTCCTGACCAGGAATATACATTGGAACATGATTGTAGCTCAAGTATGCATCCATGAAGAAGAGATGCTGGCAACCTATAGTGAAATCAAAGAGTCGATCGATCCTCGTAAGCAGGAAACTGTCTTTTGGGTATGCTTTATTCAAGTCAGAATAATCAACGCATGTCAGCCATTTACCATTCGATTTCTTGAACAAGAATGGGACGGAGACCCATTATGGATAAAGGGCATTGTGGATAAAGCCATTGCAAAGTAGCCTATCGATCTCCTCTCTGAGTGTTGCTGATCTTTCTGAACATAAGACTAAGCTAGTCTATTTCACGGGAAGATACTTTGGGTCGACACCGAGCATGTGATAAGTGATTGCCAGATTAATGCCATACATACCGGAGTAGGTCCAAGCAAATACATCCAAGTTGGCCCGTAGAAAGTCCTCAACTGATAGCTTGGTGGAGCTGCAGTCTAACTTTCAAGACCCAAGATGGGTCGGCGGGGTTAATCGCAACATCAATGGTTGGTTCCATTGGAGTAGCTTTTTCGTGCATGGGATCTTCATCCTTCCGAGGATAGAGAACAAAAAAGAAATGGTCATGGTGTCTAAGCCAGGGCTCAGAATTCGGTGGTTGCTATGCACTGAGGATTTAGTTACAGAGTGCCATCTCTATACCTTTGCCTTTCTCACATTCAAGGCATCCTTCCATTCAACAAGATAGCAGGCTATCTTACTGCGACTTGATTTCCACGGAAGGTTCTGATCCCATTATCAGTTGAGAACTTCATGAGAAGGCACCAAAGCGCCATGATGATTCGGAGCTCGGAGAGGGCTGATGATCGAAGAATACATTGTAATGAGTTGGACATTGATGACAACAAAGGTTAGGATTTTGATTCGACTTCAATCCCCATCTCTGAGTAGTACCGACAGCTCTACAAGATCGATTGGCCAGTTGGAAGCATAATTAAATCCATGAACAGTAGCCTTGCATAGCTTAGATCTCTAGCCTCAAGCTTCACTTGATCGTAGGCTTGTTTGAAGATAATGTTCATGGAACTCTTGATTTGATGAGGATTTTCTTAACATAGGTCGGATCTATGTATGTGGAGATGACAGGTGGACCAAGGGTGGGAACATCAATTCTTATTGCATCCTTTTTTTGGAAGGCTATGCCATCTCTCAGAATCTTATGAAGCTTTGCTGGGACTAACTCGTCTGTGGCAAAGAACCATGCTTCTTGGTCCACATACTCGATGGAAATGGTGTAGCCTTCCATACACCGAAAAATTTCATTTGTGGGGAGAGATCCATTGCAAATGGTGTTGATCACAATATCCCTTTAAGAGGGTCTTGGAATGGACGTCCAAGTGCTGCTTCGATTTGAGGAGGTGCAGAGTTGAAGGGACGGAGCTCCAGCCTTGGGAGTAGTAGTTTGGACGTACTGTCCAAGGTATTTCTCATGAATGAGCTTCCGATAGCATCCAAGATGTCGATAGTCATTAATGTTATGTCGAACATGTCACGGAATCTGCAGTATTTTCCAGAGTTTTTCTCTCTGTCGATATATTTCCTCGAAGTCGGCTTCTTGTACTGCAATATGCTAAAGGTTTCGTGGTAAACTATCTTTAGTTGAGTATTTAATGGACTGTAGACCTTGTAAGATGGGAAGAGGTCACGCTTTTTGGAGTCCTTCTATTGATAAGTTTGCCTTTGTTCTGCTTGGGCTTGAATTGGGCGATCCCTTTACCCTTGTCGAATCTTTCTCCGACTTATTTGGCCTTGACATTGTCTTGAGCAGAGCCCTCGTATGGTTTATTGCGGTGGCCAGCTCGAGCAGCCCGGTTTATGCATGCTACCTCCTAGCACAGGAACCGAGTTTTCTTCTCATATAAAACTTCCAAAAACTTAGGTTGTTTTCTATTGATCCGGGCCTCAAACTTTAAATCTGATAGCACTCCCTGGGCAAGCTGAACCAGGACAATGGTAACACCCCGTAAAATTCGTAAGTATTAATAATAAATTAAATAATTAAAAATAAGAAATTAAATGATATGACTGGAAAATGGATTTTGTAGCTTTAGGAATTTGGCTATGAAATTCTTTTATTTGGATTTGTGGCGAAATTCTGAATCGTTTTCGTATATAATATGCTGAAAACGGTCAACGTATGAAGAAGTTATGAACAAATGAATTTGGACAGTGTACGCAGAATATATATATATATAATTATGTAAATATTATATATATTGTCAAAATAATAATTTAAAATAAAAAGAGGGAAATTCAAATTTGAATTTGAGATAAGATCATGGGGACAACGTATCTTGTAAATATGGAATAGAATAAAAAGAATTGGAAACATATTAATAAAAATTAATAGCCCATTAATCGAGCAAAATTAGTAGCCCAAGCCAAAAGGGGGTCGACCGCTCCCCCTTAAGGGGGGTCGACTGCTAGTCGGCTGGCAGGCCCAATTCTGCCTACGTGGATTATGGTTTTCTTAGAGGTTATGTTTATATGGATGGTTCAGATTAAATTTTATAAATCTGAAGGCTCCTGCTTATATGAGAAAGTATAAATAACCCCTTAAATTCCACATTATAAACACTAATTATTCTTAACCTATACCTTCATGCTGCTGAATTCCATAAGAAAATAAAGAGAAAATAGGCGAAGGTCCTTCTACTTCTCTACCTCCATTCTATATCTGTGACAACCACCGGATTCAAACCCCCGACCTCCCAAAAAGCAACACCATGCACTAACCACTGTGCTAAAAGATCTTTATGTTAGCTTTTAGAGAAGGGAGTTATAGATTATCCCCTTAAAGAGCCCAACGCCCTCGTTGGCTCATATCACTCACCACCCAGACATTGTGCATGTAACCCGCATCGGTACCACACCGACCGACATCTACAGCATTATACACACAATTCTGACTGGGTATAGGCTCTGATACCAAATGTAACAACAGCGAGACTCGAACCCCCGACCTTCCATAAAGCAACACTACGCACTAACCAATGTGCTAAAATATCTTTGTGTTAGCTTTTCGAGAGGGGTGTTACAATATCTCTCTATTTCTATCTATTTATGTTTAGGAAGTTGGAATTTAGCACAAACAATATATATATAAGAATTTAATTATATGTTTCTTATATTTATTGTTAGGAGATCAATCAGAGCTCGCTTGAATGTTGAGAACCATCGCAATCTTGAGATTTCTATCATATCTCCACTTAATTTGTGACTGGAATCTAGTCTTTCTTAAAGGCATATTCATATTATTACCAGTTTGCTGTATGAATTGTTATGCCTATGAAGATTTGGTTATGCGATAATAAAACCCCAAATCTTCTACTTTGTAATCACGTAGGAATTGTCATATTAAATTGGTTTTGTTGAATTGTGCTTTAGTAATGGATTAAAGGTAAAAATGAGTAGTATATTATTACTTATATTTAATGCAATTCACTGCTATTATCATTTTATTTGACCTAAATAGGTTGGGATTTGAATTGTTTCATAATTAAATTGGGTTTGGATCCTAATTTGGATGTAAACGCATTCATAAATTGGAATAAGTCAAATGCGAATATTTTTGGATGTATAATACCACAAAAAAGGTGGATTGGGTGAATTATAAATTTAATGTATGAAATACTCAACTTTTAATTTAAAATTGAAACTTTTTCCACATCTTTAGGATAAAAGTTGTAGTTAGTATGTATGTTTATGTTTTCCATTACTGCTATTTGATATATGTTCATTATGCCATTGTGTTATGTTGTAGCGGTAATATATGGAAAGACCTAAACTTGTGTGCCTTAATTCGATAAATAACAATTGCCATCCCGATTAGAACATTTCCCCGTTTATACAAATGTTATGTTAATTAGGTGTTATTATTATATTAATTATTTAAATGTAATTAACATTATATTAGCGTAATAAATACGATTAGCTTAAAGTTTGAATTTGAAATGTCCCCTTAACAAATATTCATATATTTGTTTGCTTGTGTGTGTGTATATATAGAATGGCTTATATATATATATATATATATATATATATATATATATATATATATATATATATATAAATGACACATAGACACGAGGTTAGTTTCCATTTGTGGTAGAAGTGTTTATCCCTTAAGGATCATATATGCATCGAAGAATTAAGTCTATACTGGAGCCATAGAACGAGCATTCACGAGATTCGTACATGTATGTCTCGAACAAGGTCAAACATGGACTACGGCTCGAACTCGAGAGCAAAAGGTAGTCATAAAGTGCAGCACGATTATATAGAGAGGTCGCGCATTAAGAACGGTAATGCCCAAAGACTGAGAGGCCCGCACATTCTGCAGAGATTGCTCACATTAAGAAAGTTGCTTATTATTGCATCAAAGAAATCGGTCGCACAAGACAAAGAAGGGAACTATCTTCAGTCAGATGATCCATTCCGCAGTCATTCGACCACGAAACCACCGATGGACCTCACATCCGCTCATAGAATTACAACCTCGAACTCTCGCTCTTCCCTTGATCTGTCACTAGTACTACAATTAGAGCAATCACAAATATCAGCTTTACAGGTTTTGATCAACCGCTCGTCTACCGTCAGATATGCGCACTTCAATCAGATGATGTATGTGCGAAGGCCTCAAACGCGATAACACATCACTCGTTCCTATGCATTCTCTTACACAAGATAGCCGGAAACAACTGTCACCAGTTGGCTACAGCTAAGCAGTAGCATGATCGTAATTAATAAAACGGTCAATCCATATCCTACAAAGAGGGACTTCATTCATTTCTCGAGAGGGGGGCGCACCAATAAATAAGCCATAGTTACCACTCAAAACGGGGGACCTCTGGCCACCACAAGGTGCTGCTAAGTTCCGTCCTTAGCCATTCCTTAAACATTTCAGTCATGATCATCATCACCATCCGAAGATCTTTCATCCATTTGGCCATGGCATCCGTCAAAATCCTATAGGTGCAAAAAATCGAAGACCTCCTCCTCCATCGCCTATCCGTCCTTCTCCATCATAGATCTTTCCACTCCTCCATTGAATCTTGTGAATCTAAGCGAAATTTGTATGTAAAAGTGAGAATATATTGAGTGAATAAGAAGATGTTCAAATATCAAGAGCTGATATGTCTTGTAATCATCATCATGATAATGCAAACTCCCTTTACAGTGGATGTAGGCCTAACACAAGGCTGAACCACTCTAAAACCTCGTCTCCATTTTGTTTTCCTTGGCATTTTTTACTTTCAATTGTTGTTGAGTGCGGCTCCACTTATTTTCTAACCATATTGGTGAAGTACAGTCATTGTACCCTTGATGTTTGAACCATTTTTGGGAAAATATTTGGTGCCCACCGTGGGGCCGTATTTGCATCCTTCACTGTGGAAATTGAACAAGATCTTCTCGGAAAACTTTGCTTAAAATCATGAGTATACCAAAGGAGACCATCCGCGAAGTCAATAACCCTGCCGACAATACTAATATTGTCACATTGCCCGCCAATCATTTCGAGACAAGAGAATCGGCGAGAGCCAAGGTTACTATAACAAAAAGAGAATTGGAAGAAGTAATAGCGGGACTGACGAGTCAGATAACCATCGCAAATAGCGAAATGATGAAGAAACTTGAGTCAATGTTCGCTATTTAAGCCGCTACTGCAAAATCCACTCTAAGTGCCATTTGTTTTCTACCTATTCGAACAAGTCAAGCCTACGATACAGAATCCTCTGCTTTGAGCAGAAAACAGGGAAATTATGTTCGGGAAGTTACATATCATGTTAATCTGGACCACGGAAAAGCTAAAGCACCTATGTGCAATCCCTCCGATGGCACAACCTCTTGACGACCGGATGATCCTACGAAAGGGGCATTCCTCTCGAAGGAAACCCCATATTCCCCATCTCCAAACTGTAATTACACGCTTGGGCAAGGAAGAAGGTGCTCGTTTCATGGGTCAGAACAAAGAGCCGGAATATATTTCAGAAATGGCGTGTGAAATTGTGAAAAAGAGCTTGAAACAAGTGGACAATCGAAAGGATTGGGAATTTCTTCCTACTAAGACCCCACTCATTGAGAGAATTAAAATGGTTATACATTCGTAGGAATTTAAGCCTCCAGCACTGCACTCCTATGAAAGAACAAGCGACCCCAATGTATTCCTGTGCAAATATGATCAACATATGGATGGGGCGTGCGCCATCAACGAGATCAAATGCATATACTTTCCGACTTATTTAGAGGGGTGGCCTACCTCTGGTTCACAAAGCTACTGCCAAAATCTGTGGACGACTTCGCTACCTTGGCCAAATTATTTATTAAGCAATTCAGATTCCAAGCAGCCAGAATCCGGGATGTCATGGAGTTAAGTGAAATACAATAAAGACCAGGAGAGTCCATCAAAGATTTTCTCACCCGCTTTAATATGTTAGTGGCCGAAGTTGAAAATTATGAGCCCCGACTGGTTATGATGGCCTTAAAGGGGGCCGTATGTAAAAAGACCAAGTTAGGACGATGGATTAAGGAAAAGAGACCAAGTACACTTGAACAGATAGTTAATAAAGCTGAAAAATATATGAGCATTGAAGAGAACTTGATGTGTGACCGGCTAAAAAGGAAAGATAGCATGCAAGGAAGTTTTGATAGTCGGAAGACGAGTAGTGAAAGAAAAGATAATTGGGTTAAGAAGAAGATGTGCTTCTCTAAAAATTCTGTGCTCACTCCCCTCAATGATACCATAGAAAATATTTTCATGGCAACCAAGGATACGGAGAAATATCCGATCCCGAAACAAATGCAGGTTAAAGATGGTGCCCTAAGATCAGGAAGGTTTTGTCATTTCCATAACTAGCCGGGGCACGACACAGATGAGTGTAGGCATCTAAAATCATTAATCGAGGAGCTGGTTAGGAAGAATCATTTGCAATAATATGTACAAGCCCATGAACACTGATCCAACTCTCCACATACAAAAAGTAATGAAAAGATCGCTCAAGCTGGTCCAAGGCCAACATTTACTTGAGGATCAGTTATCATCGTCCTAATTACGGCAGTTCTAAAAAAAAAACCTCCATTACTTTTCTTTGCTTTACTAATTAAGAACTAGTAGTCATTTTATTCTATTCTTTTACTCGCGATATTCTTATCAGATGATTCACCTAGTTGTATTAAACAAAAGTTATGTAAATCAAAATTTATATGTTGACCTAAATGACATAATCATAAGACCATACTAAGGGCCAATTTCTTAATTGCAGGCATAGTTGGAGCAATCGCTTATCCTCAATTAAACCGTAACATAAAACTTCCCAAAGCACATTCCAAGCAAAGCAACTAAAAGACCAGAAACATCATGCCAAATAAGCATATCGTTTCAAGAAGATAAGCTGCTCTGAGGCAAATAATGAAAAGCATGGTAAACAAACGGCAAGTCAAGAAGCTACACTTTTCACTATAAAACACGCCATACTCTTAGCAAGCATCCATTGAAGGAGTTGGCGTCAAGCTTTGAGGAAATACAAAGATAGTATTAAATTTGTCCCACGGATTTACAATTTCTTTTTGCTAATCCCAAAAAAGACACCTTGTTAGGTGCAGGGCATGAATTCTTCGAATTGAACAAAAACTCGATAAGAAGAATTAGTGTCCACCTCTCGGGATGAAGCATAAAGATATAAAAAAAGAAACTAGGCTGGAAGCACCAGTCCTAGTGCGAGAAGGATCAAAACAAACAGAAATCCTAGCCGAAAGGGGGTAACAAAAATCCTAGCCGAAAGGGGGTAATAGAAATCCTAGTTGAAAGGGGGTAACAAAAATCCTAGCTGAAAGGGGTATCTAACAAGGTCTTTTCGTTTCTAGAGAAATCAGAACAAACAAGACCGAACTTGGATCAAAAATTGAGACCCAAGACCTCCCATGGGGACACCAAAAAAAAAACGTAATAACCTTGCGTATTTAAAATCTAATCCCCGAAGAGCTTGTACAACCAGGTTAGCGGGAAATACGATTGACTACGAACCTAATAAACACGAGCTGACCAACCAAAAATGAAGTCGTGTCTATAACTAAGAAAATTCGCAAAAAAATAGTTGTTTCACAAGTTCGCTGCAACGCTACAACGAAAAACGAACGTCCAATAAAATCATTCGGCTAACAAGAACGAATTCCTAAAAGACATTGTCTTCCGCAAAAGCAAATGACAAAGCCGTTATAATATCAAACATAACAACATAAGAGCATAAAATACTAGGCGAGGACTGGCGCTCGCACATACAACCGGTCTGAGTGTATGACGAGAAGAAAGTGGGTTGAGATCAAAACATAATGGTCATAAATGCTACTTCTTAAACAGAAGAAAAGAGGAGGTGAACCAACTGCTTAACATCTATCTTTTGTTCTTTTGTCTACACTATCAGGAGAGGTGATGTTGATAATTCCTGGGTTTTCTTCAACGGATTTCCTTCTGCGTGTCAGAGCAGACACAGCATTAGTATTCCAAGCTTCATCTTCCAGATCGGACATGTTAAGTAGTGTTGGATTACCTAGTAAAGGTGAGGTGTATGGACTAATATTGGTTGACACTAAAACAGAATCAACAGTGGCAGTTTAAATAGCGGTACCACTAGTGGACAAAAGAAGTGGCAAGGGCGGACCTGGCAAAAGCGAATAACAAGCACAAAATTCAGCAAACCCAGGTGAAGAGGTAAGGTAATCCAAGTCCAGCTCGGACTGATAGATATCAATTTTACCTGGATTTTCTGGATATGCAAAGTCGACCCCGTAGTCATTTAAAGGAGTATCATCATGATTTGCGCATTGTTTAAGGACACCCTCTTGAATGGTGTGTTCCCTAATAGGTTGAAATCCGATAGAATCTTGGATAGAATAATTTGCAGAGGGAGTCTGAGGCCTTGAAGCTTCGATATCAATAGGACCGGACGAGTTAAATGTGAAAGTAACATCCGAGGATTTCCCCTGGAAGACTGAGCTCGCTCGTCTGCCAAGATTTTCCTGCCTCCAGCTAAAGCCTTACAATCTTCTTCTTTTAAAAGGTTCTCCTGCAGATATTCATCATCAGCTCCACCAGAGTATGGGAGCACTTGTTCCCAAACAAGAGCCAAAGTCCGTGGAAATTCCTTTTTCAGATAACTCAAACTTTCGCGACTCATCACACTATAAACATAAAATTGGAATAGATTATTATCAGCCCTAATCCTGGCTTCATCAAGTTCTTTGCTTAGCTTGATCTTGTTCTCTTCCAAAATCCTAAGAGTCTCATTTTGAGAGTTAATCCTGCCCTCAAGAACCGCTTTCTCTTGCTGATAAGAGGTCGAGGCTCGCTTCTCTAAAGCAAATTGACATTTATCAAGTTCTTGAGTGGATTGAGTCTCTCGGAGTTCCCCCCTTACAGCCTCGAGCATCCTTTTGAGTTCCTCATTTCTAGCCTCCAAGTTATTCACTCTAACACACCCACTTTTTAAAGAGGCGATTTCAGATTCCTGAAACTTTATCAAGTGAACTAATCCATCTTTTTCTTTCTCCAAGACTTCAATATGGTCAAGATGTTGGGCATTCAACCTCTGGAACTCATAATCAAACTTGGCCCATTGTTCTAACCGCCTATCAACTATGATCATGGCCAGATTCAACCGTGTTTCAAGTTGACTTCTGGCGGTGTTAGAGTGGGTAATCATGCAATTTTTGATAGTACTTAAACCCTTAACAGCATCTCGTCTATCGTTTGGATGCAGATCTAAGTCAAAATGCATTCCTCTTAAATCCCAACCTCCGGAACGATCCTTAAGCATTAAGTTACCAGGCGAAACCCTGTAAGAAGGTCGATCGAGAATTGTCTGAATTTGGGAAGAAGTCGGAATGACGGATCGCTCAGGGAAAGTAGGGACATCAAGGTCTAAAAAATCAGATGATGAAGTATGTTCATGAATTTCATTTTTGCCACGGTCATTCCTGCTTCTTTTCTTTCTCTCTCCTTCTGTAAGATGCCCACTCTTATTGCCCTTATCCGATGACCCTACATAATCAGATTCTTCCCTCCTTAAAGAATCATTCAGCGGAAGTTCAAGAATGTGTTGAGGTTGAGAACACGAGGATGATTAGGAGTGCTTCAAGTGACGAGAAAAGCAAGATTCTAAAAGACTTCGCGGATCAATAGAGCCAGCTTGTTGGACGAAACTATCTGATACTGAGTGTAGCATACCCATACCTGGCCAAGGGAACGAAACAAAACATTAGGAAGCATACAAAGAAACTGTAAGCTTTGCAGAAAATGCCTATAATGGTTATTTTAGTGCATATCCGCTAATGAACCAATGTCAAGGGGAGCTCCTGAATCGAATGCCTCCCCAGGCCGTTGGGCAGTTTCTTGGGTTTTCTACGTGATAGACATTACAGGATCAGAAGTCATAGTATCACCTTGACTAAGATAATCGATGGTGTCTAAATCTCCCAAGCCTCTGAAAGTTCCTATAAAATTCTCTTCTTGGGTAAAAAAAAGGGGATCGGGATTTTCAATAATCTTGTCAGAAAGTATATCATCTTTTGTACCATCTATTTCACTTTCTTCAATAACTGGAAGAAAGGGAGATCCTTGGGAAGACTGGCTACTATCACCCAGGACTGAGCACTTTTTTTTAGTTAAGGATTTGCTCGTGGCACTTTGCGTATAAACCAAGGTTTTCTTAATGGACCTTGAAGGATGGAGTAGCTAATATTTGCCAGGGTTTCCCTCTGAAAGTAGCACTTGTCTACTTCTCTCGGCCTTGTCAATAGCGACCAAAGAATCAAAAAGAGCCTGGTCAAGGACGAGGCCTTCATTGGAAGGAATTGCTGCAAGATAAAAAGAGAACCATTAAAGAAGAAGAAAAAAGAAGAAGAAAAAACTCCAAGCAGGGGGCAGTTACCTCCTTCCATCCACCACCCATAGAAGCTCGGAGGACATCGAACATAAAAGTATTGGTCTGGAAACCCTTTTACACCATCTGTTAGGCCTGTAATAATCCTACAATACCTGCCCTCCATAGAAGTGAAAGAAGGATCGTCTTCCTCCTGATTTTTGAAAACATATAAGGAACAGATGTCCTGAAACGTTGGTGCTCGTTGCTGGACTCTCATAAAAAGTATATGTAGCCCCAATAAAATATGATATCCATTGGGATGCAATTGACATGGGGCAATAGCCAAATACCGCAAGACGGACTCTATATAGGAGTTAAAAGGAGGAACCGCTCCACTACACAACATACGATGGTTGACTGCTACATACCCGGGGGAGGACGATCAGCCGAATCTTCTTTTCTAGGAAACCTAACTTCATCCTTCGAGAGTTTGAAACGAGCACACATGTGTAGATATTAGTCGAATGAGAGAATCGATTTACAACTGGTAGAAGGCACCCATCCAAGCAGTCGGGGTTGAGGATAAATTTGACTAACAGAACCAATATTTTGGGAAACCTTAGCCACCTGACCAAAATCTCCGGCTTCTTTAGACATAGTACTTTCATTGAGGCTTTGACTAGGTTGGTTTTTGATTTGCATTTCTACATGAATAAACATGAAATAAGCTTCAGCCAGGTTGTTAATAGTAAAGGAAGAGCAATTTTTATGCGAATGTACCCTTCAAACCAAGCATTCCATCAAACATACCTAGTTCCTAAGACTTACAGTGGTACAAACAAGCTCAAAAGTATATGGTAAGGTTTGCCATTACAACATTACAAAGAAAGCAAACCAGGTTCGACTGGTCGCTCGTAACCCCTACATATATGAAGGCTCTGACCCAGTCACTTATCGAATGACTATTGGATGCTCATAACAAATAAACACTGCTAGCAAAAAACAGAACATAAAAGTAATGACAGCAATATCAAAGATCTATGATATAGACATTTCACCAAGTATTTGGCAAAGGCATGGTAAATTAAGATCGTCGTTTCAGAAACATTTAACAAGCAACCTGTAAACATTTCATTGCAATCAAAGAACAAGAAGGGACTGTTGTGCAAATTGAGTCTGTCAAACAATTGTGTTCAAACTTCTGAACATACTAAGCCAAATTGATTAAAGTTTCATTACATGGTCAAATAATTCGGCTTTTACCAATCAGGAACTTTTATGGGGCAAACTGGATTAACTCAAGAAGCAAAGTTAAAGGATAAATTTATTTACATACCAGCAAGCGAGTTCGATTAGGAAGAAGAAGCGCTCTGACCAATTTCGAAATTGAGGGAATCCAAGCGAGATAGCAAATTAAAAAAGGTAATAATCGGAGGCAATGAGGAATCTCCTACAGCAGAGCCGCCATTAAAGCAAGTTTTTTGAAAAATAAAGTACATAAAGAGCGGGAAAACGAAGAGACAGTACTTAAAGAAGACTAAAAGGTCCTTTCAAATTAAAGTGATGCGACAGCTTTATCAGGCCCGGGTAAAACATTTAATTTTCCCGGAAAATAGCCCATCAAGACCAAGTCAGCAAAACAATTATGTCTGTGCATGAACGATCACAACGATATTCAATAAGCACAGAAAATTAGTAAGTGTGCTCGTCTTATGGAGAATTGGACTTAATCCATTAATTAACGTTACATTTTATTGTTTCGAAGCATGTAATCTTCGCAAGCTGAAAATTTCAAACTTCTAGGGACGAATGTTTATACCTTAAGGATCATATATGCATCGAAGAATTACGTCCATACTAGAGCCATAGAATGAGCATTCACGAGATTCATACATGTATGTCTCAACCAAGATCGTTCGTATGCAACAAGGTTAAACATGGACTACGGCTCGAACTCGATAGCAAAAAGTAGTCATAAAGTGCAGCACGAATATACAGAGAGGTTGCGCATTAAGAATGGTAATGCCCAAAGACTGTGAGGCCCGCACATTCTGCAGAGATAGCTCATATCAAGAAAGTTGCTTATTCTCGCATCAAAGAAATCGGTCGCACAAGACAAAGAAGGGAACCGACTTCAGTCACATGATCCATTCCGCAGTCGTTCAACCACGAAACCACCCATAGACCTCACATCCACTCATGGAATTACAACCTCGAACTCTCGCTCTTCCCTTGATATGTCACTAGTACTACAATTAGAGCAATCGCACATATATTAGCTTTACAGGTTTTGATCAACCGCTCGTCTACCATCAGATATGCGCACTTCAATCAGATGATGTATGTGCGAAGGCCTCAAACGCGATAACACATCACTCGTTCCTATGCAGTCGCTCACACAGGATAGACAGAAACAGCTGTCACCAGTTGGCTACAGCTAAGTAGTGACATGTTCGTAATTAATAAAACGGGCGATCCATAGCCTACAAAGAGGGACTCCATTCATTTCTCGAGAGGGGGCGCACCTATAAATAAGCCATAGTTACCACTGGAAAAGGGGGACCTTTGGCCACTACAAAGTGCTGCTAAATTCCGTCCTTCGCCATTCCTTAAACATTTCATCCATGATCATCATCACCATCTGAAGATTTTTCATCCATTTGGCCATGGTGTCCGTCAAATCCTATAGGTGCAAAAGATCGAAGACCTCCTCCTCCTCTGTCACCTATCCGTCCTTCTCCATCATAGATCTTTCCACTCCTCCATTGAATCTTGTGAATCTAAGCGAAATTTGTATGTAAAAGTGAGAATATATTGAGTGAATAAGAAGATGTATAAAGATCAAGAGCTGATGTGTCTTGTAATCATCATCTTGATAATGCAAACTCCCTTCACGGTGGATGTAGGCCTAACACAAGGCTGAACCACTCTAAAACCTCATCTCCATTTTGTTTTCCTTGGCATTTTTACTTTCAATTGTTGTTGAGTGTGGCTCCACTTATTTTCTAACCATATTGGTGAAGTATAGTCATTGTACCCTTGGTGTTTGAACCATTTTTGGGGAAAACAAGAAGCCTGCCCGGAACCGACCGGCATATCCAACAACCACAAGTAGGCCCAACTAATGTGAGGTGTCTAGGTGCCATGGGCCATTCATAAACTTAGTACACTAAACACGTGGCTAAACCGACTTGTAGTAGAAGCGTGCTCGGAACCAACCGGCATATCCAACATCTACAAGTATATGGATTAATGTGAGAGGTCTAGTGTGTGTGTATATATATAACTATGTGTGAAAATAAATAGGTTTACTACTCCTTAAGAAGGTCTTAAGTGGCTGACTCACCACTTTATCTAATTCGGGTCTTAAGTGGTTAGGACTAGGGTCCCTCCTAATTTTTATTCCTTGGAAAGGAACCCAAGTCATGGGACCCACCCTTATTAGTATTAAGGTAAGTCTTTGGGTCCTCTTTCTTTAAAAGTGGTCAGGCATAAAACAGTAAATGGAATAAGGTAGTTTACGGGGGATGTAAACTTCCTCTAGAAGCTTATAAGGGCTCAACTAGGGACATGTTGGCAATTGAAGGATATGTGGCCATTGCATGCTCACCAACTATGTCTAAGGGAAGTCTTAAGTGACATAGGTGTCCTACTGGGTAATATCAGTTAAGTAGTAACATTCGCAATGATACTTCTCACATTACAAATGAGAGAATAGACTTAAGAACGTTAACGTACTAGGACAGGATTCTTAAAGGGCTAGGGGTCCACCTTCGCGTTATAAGAGATTGTAAGAATCCACCTTTAATAGGGCCATAAGTGACCGAGCATGCCACCTCGTTAGGTCTTTACCCTAAAAACAGTAATGGATGATTAACTTGGATATCCACCCCATTGGTTATATATTTATGTTTATGTGAAATCTTGTGTGCTGCGTAGACATACCTTGACATATGTAACTTGCTAAAAATATAGGGTGTGGACATTAAGTAATACTATATTCCAGTCACACTGAACTTTATGTTTTGACCCCTCTCCTTAACATCCAAACAGGTTAGTAGATGTGGTAAAGCAATGGATGAAGTCCTGATTGAGGACGATGGATAAGATGAAGTTACTATGATATTATTGGCAGTTATTGCCTTACTTCTTTTGGATGAATTATTTAATGTACCTTTTTGAATAAATGTAACTACGACTGAGTATTTCCGAGATTTTTGAAATAATGGTACATCTTATTTGAATATTATATATTCTCTTTCCGCTATGTGAGATTTCCATTCGCAGTATATTTTTATTGTTATCTATGCAAATGTAATCCTTACAGGAACCAATGACCCATTTAGAATGGCTCTAAGTTTCGATGGGTCTTTTCTGGGTCAAAATTTAGGCCCACTTCGGGCTGGTTGTTATAGCAGTGTTGGGCTTGGAATCTTCGACTTCGGCCAAGGCGTTGTTTAATTGTTCAAGTTAGCTCTAGAGAGTTCCCCCAGTTTCCTGGTATATGTTCAAGATGGACAGAATATCTTTGGGTCTGGTGACGTACATCCTGAATTGCATTACCAACTCGGTAGCAAGATGGTCGAAAGTCGTTATGGTTCTCGGCGGAAGTCGGGAGAGCTAGAGCGGAGCCACACCTTTGAGAAAAACAGGAAAGCATTTACACTTTACCATATCTATGTCGCGACTAGAGTCTATATGCCATTTATAATATTTTAGAAAGTTTCAAGGGCCGGTCTTCCCGAAGTAAGTCATTAGTTATGGCATGCTGAAGTGTCTCAGCCATTTAGCATTGAGGATAGCTGGAGTAAAGGGGTCACGTCTCGTACTAGATTCCCATACATCGATAACGTACCCCAGTACTTCCCTCATGATCCTATGGACCATGTCGGTGAGAATCAGAGGTTGGATCTTCGTTAGATTCCAACGGTCATGTTCCATCTCAAGAGTGTGTGACCTAGGGCGCCTCCTTCGATGAACATCATCATCATCCTCTTATAAGTCATCAATATCAACTCTCCGGTTTTGCAAAGGTTGATTAGGTGGAACTTGAGCCTGATTGGCAACTGGTTGTGTTGGCAATAAATTCTGGATAGAGGCAGGTGGAGGCTGCATTATGGAGGGTTAGGAACTAGTTACAGTACCTACACTAGTCCCCAACCGGGAGTGATAAAAATGATGGGCTTCCTCACTAATAGTAAGCATAGCTCCATTACCGTTAATCATTCTACTATGGCTACGGTTACTGTGGCAAGTTTCAGAAGAAGAGCTTTCCGAGATGCATTGAGGAGGCTGAATAGTTCTATTAGCTTGAAGGCGTATGTTATCTTTGTGGGTATTCTATTGCAGCCTTTGCATAAAGTCAATATTCTGATTAATCTGCTCGTAAATAGGTCTTTGGGTTTCTTTAATTTCTTGGTCACTTCGAAGAATTGAGCTGGGTGACTGGAGCTTCTGGGTTGGAGGAAGTAGCCATGTCCACAGCGGTTGGACCTTCCAAAGGTTGACGTTGAAGTGAGTTTTCTGGGTCAGCAGTAGATGGCCCAACCAATGTAGTTTTTCCTTTCTTCACCGTTATTAGTGAAATTGGTAAGTCTAAGTAGACCTGAGTAGCACTCCAAGTCTTGGTGAAAGAACCATAGAAAAGATCAAGTCCTTAGTCTCTTAGTGAAAGCACTAGAATGTTAATGTCCAAAAGTTGGCAACAACTCCCAATAAGTTCGAAGTCAATAAAATTAAACGTCCTAAATGGAAATTAATGTAGGAAAGTTAATCACACAATGTTTATAGTGGTTCAGTCCGTGAGAACCTACGTACACTTTGAAGGCTTTAATCTTTTATTCACTTCTTTGTCAAAAGTACAATGTGGGAACAACAGTTCTAAGTAACTACAATGACAATGGTGGGAAGCAATTTTAAAAAGGTCCATGTTAGAGCTTCGTTCTTTCATCTCGAAATGCCATGGCAGCCCAAAAGGTTCAAGTGTCCAAGAAGGAGGTAGATTTCTTCTTCCCGGAGTGATGGGTAACCTTAAGAGTCATATGTCTTCTTTCCAAAGTGTCACGAAAGAAACCCAAAGCTCAGCCCGTTCCTAAATGGGGTATTTATAGCAGATGGGAGCAGGTAATAGTAGGGGCACGTGGCCCACAATTTTCATCTTTCGGGATCATTATCGGTCTCGGAGGACTTAGCTATTTTCGTATCCTTCTTGAAGCTCTTGATCTCCCTTCTTTGCTGACTTTTGTATCCTATGATCGAACTAACTTGCACCGATCCAGCGAGTTTCAGAAGCATGCACCAATCCTAGAGAGTTTATAAAAGATGCACCGATCCTTGAGAGTTTGGGGAAGTTGCACCGATGCTTGAGCACTTGAAAAAATTCTGGATGGAGGCCGAGTCTTATGCAAATACCGATCTTATCCCGGGATAAGAAATCAAAAATATTGATCCTAAAAAAGATAGGCAAATTTGTTAAGTTGCCTTGACTTTGGGGATACGTACCGATACCAATGGATGGTGAATACCGATCTCCAAACTACTTAGCCATTTAATAGCAATTTTGACGAGCCGAGACGACCATATTTGCATGACTCCATCTCGGCTTGACTCCTGGGTGTAGACGACACTTTTGAGTTGTTTCACCATGCGATGGGCCGAGTTTTATGGGCCTGGACTGCTTCTGGTAGTCGGGCAAAAGGCCGGACAACATTAACTAAGTTAACTTACATGTAAGTTATTTAAAGTAAGTCATTTGTAACAACCCAACTTTACAAGCCAAAGCCGCCTAAATACATTCTCAAATTGAAGGGGTCGTCTATTAACATACCGTTATTTTCTCTTTACCCCAGTAATAAAAAAATAAACTGTGCACCCTATTAATTTCTTTTCCCATTCCATTTATCCTATAAAGGCCTTTACTACATTTTCATTTTCACTGTTTTTTCTTCTGGTCTTCTTATTTCCATTTTGCAGTTTGTTTTTTCTGCTCCCCCCCCCACCCCCCCACCCCGTCACTAAAAATTTTGATAGAAATAAATGATATTTGTAAACGACATCATTGATTGAAATAAATCTTCGCATATCCCTAGCATTTGTAATGGTAACTAACGTTTCATCTGAGCGATGATTTATTTGAACCAGCACCTCACATACTGATGATTTATCTACTTACTATTCATGTCTTTGCAATTCTTGTACACTATTGACTTACTTAGTCTCAAAATACATAATTATATATACCGCTAATTTTACATTTTTTAAGTTTTTAATGTTTGCAAATTTATTCATTGTTTCAATAATTTTTAGACATTTTTTGTACTTTTTATGTTTACTTTTTTTAAAATCCCATATATTGCTTATTTTTTAATTTTTTGCAATTGAAAATAAAAGTTTAAATATTTATTCGGGGTGTCAAAAAAAATAACGGGATGGCGATAGAGCCGCATCCCAAATTGAAAAGACAATGAACTCATCTTCCTTATTTCCTCTATCAGTCCACTGCTTTCTTCTTAAGTCATACCCGTGACCTAACTAAATTTAAATTCGAATTTTGTTCAAATCTGAAGGAAAGAAAAATAAAGTATGAATGAATATTAGTAATCGATGAAGAAAATGATGAGTCTAACTTTAATTAAGATTTACAGCTCGAATTTATGATTCAAGCCAAGTAATTTTAACATTTTATGTTGTTTTTTTAGAAATTGGTACTTTATTATATATATATATATATATATAATTCTACATCTCTAGTTGTAAAATTTCAAAACAAGTGACTGACCGCTCAATTTGAAAACTCACTCATACAAAAAAAATACAAACTAAAGATCTAAAATTTTAAGACCTCATAGGACTCAAACCTTGACCATACCAACACTTTAAGACAAACCAGAAACTGACAAAACGCTTAACCAGAACTAGTAAAAGACTAGGATCAAGAGACATAATGACTAACCCACAACATCTCATAATCACAATAAACACTACATCAAGAGCCGGCGGAGACACTTACTATATTATGTCTATGCCACTTTCCTGAAGATATCTCCTGGTCTACATTAGTCAAAGACTCCAATTTCTTGAATTTCTTCACCTTTTTTTAATCCTTTATTTGAGTAATCAATGATTTCCTTGTAATATTCTCTATGACACTAGAGTCCATATCTACTTGAAATTCGAAAGAAGCCTCATCGGTTCAAGTTCTAGTTCTATTCTTCGTATAACCTTTGACTTAGTATATGCTTGATCTACATCCCAGCCACTCAACTTGATACCAGCAGGGGTGCCCATATCTTTTGCTAAATCCTCGAGCAAATGCTATTTTTCTTATTCCTTCTATAAATTTGTCTAATTTTAAAGGATTGCCAATAACATATGCAATTCTGCTAATTCCCTCCACTGACCAGTAATCAAGGGGCAATCCAGACAACCAAATTCATATGGGAATGACATGCAACATATCTTTATTAAGCGTTATTCCCGCTATCCATCGTTTCATCATTATTAATTTTTTGTTATAAAAATAAGGACTACCCTCCAGTATTCTATGGCAATCTTCCTTTATATCAAATTTGATAATATAGAATCAATTCTCTTTGGAGTAAATAGTAAAATCTCCAATTTTTTTCCATACCCTATGAATGTAAGCCTTAAAAATAGGAAAATGTGGTCTAGAACCAACAACATAATTACTATCGTGTTTTCCCATTACCATATAGCTTTATAGACCAAATTAGTAGACATTTTTGCGTAATTTAAATTATTTTATTCCTTTGCCGGGTAAATTTCAAGTGGGGTATAAACTGGTGATTACCTGATACGATGTCTTTCCAAACTCTGCTAACTTTCTGATTAAAATTGATATTCGATGTAGCATTCCCCAAATTTGAGTCTTCAGTGCCAAGCAGAGAAAGAAGAGGATTTTTCAACGGATAATCTGGCATCCCTGGTTTCCTTCCATTATGTGAAGACACGCTCTTGCTTACCACTTCTAAAGAGGGAAACTCTTCCTAGTTGAATCGTGAAGTGGTGGGCGAACAAGCTAGAGGTTGGCACTGATGGAAGGAATCGACGACAGTCGACGATCTATAATTTGAATTAGGAGCAGTCACTTATTGATGTCTCTTAGCCATGACAAGTTGGAAGCCATCATCATCAATCTGTGTATCAATCACTGGAGGGGTCACCAACATCGGAACAGGGTCGGGAAAGGGGGTCTGTAGGAAGTGGATTAGGTGTCTTCGAATTGGTTGAGGCGAAAATGGGAGCTGAAAGTGGGTAAGGGGCTAGGTTTTCTTTTTTCCACAAAAATCACCGATTTTGCGGCATGAGAAGTAGAAGGTCAATTCCAAACGATTTATCTCTACTTATGTTGTTTTTAACTTTTATTACTTCAGACTCTTCTTTGTAGTCACATCTTCTCTCCTAATCTTGAAATGAAATTATGATGAAATTTCTATCTGGTTCATGTTAAAGCCAAAAAAAAAGGATGGTGTTCTGACCTGTCGATCAGAATTTAAAACCCTGGTTTTCTCTTTTCAGATTTGACGAATGTATATGTTGAACTTAAAATTATGTTACTCTAGTTAAGCTCAGCAATTGTCATAAGCAACAAAGGCAATGTTAAATTAACTGCATAAGAAGTCTCAAAATATTAAAAATCAAATAAGACACAAAATCCCACTAAATGTTTTGAAAACTTCTGTTAATTGTGTGTGCATAAGCTGCACATATAAACATTGAATTTTGATGGTGGAGTTTGCATTCCATTGCCGTTTATCAGTTGCAACTTCGTTTTTTGAATTAGTTAAATCTTATGAATGAAGAACGCTTTTTAATTGTGTTTTACAAATCAATTTTACATTATGGCATTATGTCAATAACTTTACGAAGAAGTTTTTTGGCACATGATAATGTCAATCAATATGGTCATCAAAATGTGCAGATTATTGAATTCAACGTTCCTTTTAGTGTCAAACAAAGGAAAAAAACTTTGCAGCCATGACTGCCTTAAAAGTCAATCTTAATCCAATCTTTGATGATAATCCTGATTAGAATGGGGGCCTCTCTTCTTCTTCCCCATCTCTCTCATCCCCTTTGTCGAATCCCAACCCTCATCCTCTACAACCATCTCATGTCTTTATTGCTGATGAGGATGACTTTACTTTAGTCCAAAACTTTAAGATTAAAACAAAAAACTGTTGGATCCAATCATATCCCTAGAGGGATAGGAAAATCTTAGGAGTATATTCATAAAACAAATCAGAAGGCTAGTTCCTTGTTTAGAGGAAACCAATTCAAGCTCAAGAACCATGGAGATCTGGCACTTATAATGGCCACTCTGCAAGTGATAGTTTTTCTAATGCTGATATATCCTCTTCCAGGGTAGATATGGTTGAAAAGGGATGGCAAAGCTATGGTTTTGATCTGAGATTTATAGCACCAGTTACCATCAGCAATAATAAAATGATTATAGTAAGAGAGGAGACTACAATTGAGGTAGAAGACAAATGGGGATTTTCAGTTGTTGCTTATATATTTGGCAAACAGCCTCCCTACCATTATTTCAGGGTGTATACTACTCGTACTTGGAATCCCTCTAGCACATTCGAAATTTACACGTGTGTTATTGGTTTCTTTATTATTAGATTGTCTAATCTTGAAGAATATGAAAAACCATTAAAATGGGGCCTTACTTCATTAATGGAAAGCTTATCATCCTTAAAAAATGGGACAAAAAAATTGTTCTTGGTAGAGATTTGCTTAGTACCATGCCAATTTGGATCAAACTTCCAGAATTAAACCTCCAATTTTGGGACAAAGAGGCTTTTAGTGCAATAGCTAGTGTGGTAGATATCCCTTTGAAGTTGGATGAACCAACAACCAAGGAAACTAGGCTTAGCTATGCACGTATCTTCGTTGAAATTGATGTAGACATTGATTTACCCAACGAAGCTTTCATAACAATGCACGATGGAGAAATCATTACTCCGAAGATAATATATGAATGGATTCCTACTCGTTGCAAAGACTATAAATGTTTGGGTCATTCGTTGGAAAACTTCATTTGTAAAATAGAATGAAGGGTAAAGCCGAAGACTAATATAGTTCAAGAAAATCACTTAGCTAGAAAGAAAAAAGGAAACACTACATAGAATTTTACTCAAGAATATCTGAATCCCGTAAGTAATTCCTCTTTTCAATCTGAAGAAGCAATTAGTATAAACATCGTTCCAAAGAAAAATGGCAAATTAGGCAATTCAGAGACGCTTGAAGCTCACTCTCAGAATCAAGAATATGCGAGTTCTCTTGAAAACTTGCAAACTGATCAACCGCAAATCATAACTGAGGGAATCCAAGATTCAAAATTCCCCCTCAGTTATGTCGGATCAGATTTTATCTGATAATATCAACCAAGAAACATCAGTAGGGGTTAGTTTCACAGGTCATTGAGCCCTCCCCACACGAAGGACCCAAGAATTATTACAAATATAAAGGAAATGAATACTGATGCAGCTGGTTTTGATCACTACTCCTCACTTCTCTCTGTCAATCTTATTTATACTGATGCATCATTATTAATAGAAGGCCTCGCCCCTTCATAACATCACATAGTCTTTGAAGATAACATTCATAATGCTGTTAATTTTGTTGTAGTTGCCTCTAAATCTACAATTTAAAACAAAAGAAAAAATAAGAGCAAGATCAAAAGCATATATGATATTATTTCTGCAGTAGATATTGAAGATGGAGATGATCATGACTTCAGGAAAAAGTTCACAGGAAAAAATGCAAAATGGGGGAGTCAAATGAAAGCCATTAACAATAAAAACTTTTAAAAAAGTGGCAAACAGTTAGAGATGAAAATGGAGAACAATAAAATAGTGCTTCACTATAGCTACTATGTTATGTATCCTTTGAACGTATTCTTTATTATTTTAATACTTTTTTTAATTATGGATATCATTACATGGAATATTAGGGGGCTTAACTCCCTTCAAGGAAATTAGACCTTTCCAATTTTTTGACTAAGTATAAATCCAGTATTATTGGTCTGCTTGAGCATAAGCTCAATGATAATAAAATTTCATAGTTACATATTAGAAGGTTGTCAAATTGCCACACTATTAATAATAATCAAATGGGAGGAAATAGTAGAGTTATGGTACTTCATGACCCTAATATCCGGTCACTTGTTAATTTTCTCATTGATCTATAACAGTTTCAAAAATAAAGGTGGGTTTTTACTAAAATATCACCTTTATTTATGTCTTCAATTTTGAGGAGGATAGATTGAAATTGTGGAATAGTATTGAATAGCTTAGCCAAAATATTAGAAGTCCATGTAACTTCAACACTATTTTTCATGTTTATAAGAAAAAGGGTGCAATTCTATCCTTTTTATGAACTTGAAAGAGTTGCTAAGTTTATTATTAAATCTAGGTTAATTGAACCTCCTATACCTAGTAACATATTCACCTAGTGAATTTAGAAACATCCATTGTAAAGTAGATAGAATTTTATTAAGCCAATAATTCATTAACTTCTTTTCCAAAGTGAATCGCAGTACCCTTCCCCAAAATATCAGTGACCTTACCCCTATTCAAATCGCTTTTTTCATAACAATTCCAAGGTTAAACACTCTTCGTTTTTAAAATTTGTTAATGGTTGGATGTAACAACCTGCATTTTATGTATTGGAGGATCATAAAATATTTTTATTTTATTCCTTGAGGGTTGGGTCATTTTCATATTTTAATATGTTGCTTATGGGGATGTGAGACATGTCCATAATTTTTACCAATTTTGTTTGTGATCATCTTCCCCCTATCAGTCTTGTATTGGGCATAACTTTTGAGGTCGAATTAGGTGGTGAGACCTGTGACATTGGAAAGGAAATAATGATTGCCTTTCTGTGGAGTGGTTACATTAAAGATTTGGCTCACCGGTTTGGGAGGAATCGCTGTTTTAAGGTTTGACAGTTGGTTGTTAATGTTTTTAAGCCATAATGGGCTGATTTGAAGAGGCCCATTAGTGGGCTGATGGAAGACTATAAATAGGGGTGGGAGGTATGGGAAATAGTTTAGTTTCCCCATTTTCTCATTTGGAAGAGCCATGGGATCCTCCATTCCTCCATCCTTCCACCATTAAAGCTTAGGGAATTGAAGATCTACACCATTTTGAGGCTAGATCTACATCGTTTCAAGGGAGAGTTCTTCGAATCGAGAAGTTTGGATCCAATTCCTTCCTGTCCGGAATCTTAATTCATTGTTTTTTCTTTGATTTGGAGAATTGGTGAGTGTTATGCATCTCTCACATGGACTCAATCAAGTATATGAATGTTTGATCATGTTTTTCATCAAATTCAAGCATTTTCTCATATATTTATACCTTGGTAAGTCCATTTTCATATGAATCATTATAGCATCTGATTTAGCAAGTTTAAACCGGTAATTTCTATGCTATTTCGTATGTTTATGCATGTTAGATCCGCAAATTAGATCATATGTTCATTTATTATTCTTTTGGTGAAAATTATATGATTTTGATGAAATTTTCATATTCATGTTGTTAATGATTTCATAATGTGCTTATGATTGTGTTGAATGAATTAGATGAGTATATTTTGTCAATTGTGTCGATTGGCGAAGTTTTGGTTGAAATTGTACTTGATTTGGGGTTGTACAGGCCACGGGTCGAGCGGGTAGTAAAGGTGAAGTACGAGTGTAGTACACAAAGAGGGTCGGTCGCACGAAGCAAGGTTGGTCAAGTTGAAATGCACAGGGTCGATCGCACGAAGCAAGGTTGGTCAAGTTGAAATGCACAGGGTCGGTCGCACCATGTTGGGTCCAACAGTAGGGTCGGTCGCACCATGTTGGGTCGAGCAAGCAGGGTCGGGCTTGTGAAGCAATGGGGTCGAATATGGCTTGGGTTCGATCGAGCAGAGTGGTTCAGGTCGAGCATGGTTGAGTGGCACAAGGTGGTCAGTCATGTCTTGAAGCAGAATGTGGTTGGGTCCTGCATGTTGGGGTTGGTAGGTCGTATCATGATGGGATTGATCGATTGAGCAGCATACGGGTCGGTCGCACAAGGTCATTTCTGAAAAAATTATATTTTCGGGTACGACCCAGATTTGAACAAAAGGGTCTAAAAATATATTTTTCGGGGGCAATCCCCTGAACGCTAGCCATAGCACAGTGATGTAATGTGGCTCGGTGGTGGTGTGACTTCGAAGTAAATTCAAATAGGAAGGTTCGAAGTGTTGAAAAGTGTTCGTTAATCGGTGTAGGACAACGAAAGAGGTGACAACTCAAAGGTCATGAGTTGGTGGATAATGGTTGCTTGAGTTATGAAAAGTCGTCGGGTTGGATGACTAGAGGTGTGAAGGCCGAGAGATTATCATTGTCATAAGTTCTAGCAGGCTCGAAGCACGGGTACGCTAGAGATGTCTAAAAGACCGGTTGTAGGTCGAGTACCCTGGGTATCGTTGAAAGCCGTAGTTGTCAAGGTTGGACAGACATACGTATCGTTGAAAGGCGTATGGATTTTATGCTAGAGCTAGGGTTACCATTAGCCCTTGACATATGGCTAGCTTGGCCGTCATATGATTAACAATGGTTTCAGAGCAAGATTGGCGGTGATAGCCAGAGTCTGTCATGGTTGATTAGTTGTCTTATTTGAACCGTCTCATGTAGATTGTCCAACGTCGAAGGAGATGTTCCTTGGGTGCTTGTCTGATATTGGTTTAGGCCTTTGGGATTGTGCTTGAGGGATGTTGAGTTTGATTAGGATGGTTTACATAAGATATATAATTTGGATGTTATGAGTGCTTTTCCATGATTGAATGGATGTTCTGGTTTCCATGGATGTATGGTTGAGATGTTTGATGTAAAGGCTATCACTGTCCGGTGTGGGGAACACAAGTTTGAGTTCTTCTCTAGTGTTCTGGGTAGATTAGTATGCTTATCTATCCATTTTTATATACTTTATTATTGATGTTTGTGTTAGAGTTTGTGCCCTAGAGGCAATTCATTTGATGAGATTGATAACACTGTTGATGTTATTATTTTATTTGGAATAAAATATTATTCTATTATATTGTATTTACTGTGTAATATAAATAATAACATAATAGAAGTCCTTAGAATAATAATACAGAATTATATAGTTCGAGTAAGACTGAACTTGAGATTATATAATGTGATAAGTATTATAATTCTTAAAAGTCCCTAGTCGAGTTTTATTGTTAATATAGGACAACAATAAAGCGTTAAGACTAGTATGTTGATTGACTGATGATCACATCTCATTGATCATTAATATACGTGATATTAATGTCAAAACATAAATACGTATTGGAGAATAACGTATTGGGCTGACCCACCGTGAGATAACTCCATGGAATATAAATTAATAGTATCATAAGTTATTCTCACAGTGACAGTGATGTAATGGTCCTCAGACCTGAAATCATTATAATTTTATTCGAGGATATTTGTGTTTTGATATCATCTAAAGTTATTCGTAACTGAGTAACGATAACGGTGATTATTGGATACATCTCGAGTCGAATGAAAATTATGAATGATCTAGATGGAACTTAACCCTACAATATATTCGTAGTGATATCCATGGGCCTCTTGATTGAGTGAGACTGTGAAATGCATGGCCGTGCTCAAATGTTGATTTGTTTAAAACAGTCTGCTCATCGATCAAGAAAACAGATTAAATTATAAAGAGAATGATACGATGCATGGCTCCAGTTTAATCTTGGATATAACGGTTAAAAGGATTAAATTATATTGATACACTATTCACAAAGGTCATATCGAATTACTGATATTGTTGTAGCTTGGGTAGCAGTGATGTGTTACTAGACGCCGCTCATTGTTTACAGTCTAAATGTTTAGATTGTTGCCAACGTTGCAACAACCTATAGGGTCACACTTACATACGTTGTAAAAGGATGAGGAAATTTAAATATAAGGGTTTGACTAATTCTATTATTTAAATGTGGGTGAATGGGTCATAGGGTTAGAGAAATTGTCGGTTCTAGTGTTATAAAAGAAAGAGGTCCGACCTTATCATTTTATAATAAGACAACCGAAATACTCAAAAACCCTAGATCCCATTTTAGTCCCAATTTTGCTAGTACTAGCTCATCCTTCCTCGATTTGATTCGAGAGCAACGTCGGTGGATTTTCTACAGAGGTGCTTGACTTCAAGCACTAGGTTAGTCGATTAGATCTGGAATTGGATTCAACAAGCTCAAAGCTAGGGTTTTCGATCGATTCAAGAATCAAAGAAGTCAGGTACCTATCGATTTTGATTACTAGGGTTTCTGATTTCGATTGTTTCCGCTGCCAAATCGATCCTTCGTTGCCAACAATGGTATCAAAGCTTGGTTTCATTCGATTCAGCTCCTGATTAAGCCTTGTAATTATTATCATAATAATTTAAACAGTATTGTGAATACTGATGTTTATGGATCTGGAATACTAACACATATGATTCAAAATCGAAATTGTTTCGAATTAGAACAAATTCCTGTTTTGTTTACAGTTTTGAATCTGAGTTAATATTCGATGTTAATTCGGATATGTGTGTTTGAATTCCTGTTCTTATTTATCTATAATATGGTTTAATCTATGAACTGTTTCTGTGATAATAATTTGGATCAATTTTTTTTGTTTAAGTCCAGACCAGTTTTATCCTGGTAACATAATTCTGTCTGTAAACTTGAAAATTTTGTGGATAACAGATCCTAGTAAGTTTTGTTTACAGATCCATGAATATATATGTTTTGACAAATCGTCTTGTTCTTTATGTAAGTGATAGATTGATTCGGTTATTGATTCATGATTGGTATGTTTTAAATGGTCTATACTTAAATCAAGTTCATACCATTTATCAGTTCATACTGGTTATAAAATGAAGTTACAGTTTCTACGTTTAAATGTACCAGTACATATAAATTGTTAAAAAGGGGTTCCTGATATATACCTTGATGTTACAAATATCATAAGGATATTGTGAAATCTGGGTTTCGCAAATTCTTTGATTGAATGATATTTATATATTCTAATTCATCTTTTAATCAAATAATTGCTATGTATATGCCTCGATTTTTTTAGCTGAAATTGAAATTTGATAGTCAAATGTTTTGAGCAGGATATAAGATATCCAATATGTATGCGTCATACCTATCTGCATACATTTATTTTTATATAAATCCTTTTAACTAGTTACTATGAATTAGACAGCATATGGCCAATCTATATGAGACTGTAATATCTAGAACTGCCAGTCACTTGTAGCACGTTCTGGAAAGATGCTTTCATGTTCTATGATCTGTAAACATGCTAGAATAGATATCTGTGTTTAATCTTTTAATTTTATTTGCAAGCTGCTTGTATGTTAATAGGATTTGTTTCAATAATGTGCTATATTGATAGACTATACCTGTAAAATGATTGCAGTTTGATTCATCATACAATTTTACTATAAATGTTCATTATTCTATTAAGCCCATTAAGTGTTCGATGATATTTCTGTGTCAGAAGCAGATGTATAATCATGTGAGATTGAGCTTGTGTATTATTTGCTGAGATAAAAATGAATGTAGTATATATATATTTGTATCCAGTTTTATACCTGCAAATGTAATAGACTGAATAATTTATAATACATTAAGGCTGCGGCTTAATAAAGAGATGATATTTGATATCAATATGGCTCATTAACTCGGTGAATTATATATATGATGTGTTTCATAAGTATGCAAATATCATATGTGTACTGACATGTATGAAACTGACCTGTTATATAAAACAACATATGGATTTCTATAAGATCTAGCTGTATATTTATAATGATAAGTATACAATATAAATGATTTCAGAAATACAAGAAATGTGATTTCCTGTCTAATTTCAGTTTAGTGCTACATGTATTAGTTATTGTATCAAGATGCAAAACAGATATCAAAGACAATTTAGGATGGTGCTAATAATATTCTACATTAATGAATGTTTTGTTACAAGTTTGACTTGTAAGTGGATCACTACTTGTTTCTCTGTCTTGAAATACTAGAGAACCCATCTATATTGATTTGTATATATTGACATACTTGTAATGCCACTGTGAGTTAAAATTCCTTTAGTCATCCATTTAGGTTATTTTTTTAGGCTTACATGAAAATATGTTCTGTTTTATGGTTTTATGTAAATTAACATGCAGGAGTATCGAGTTCATATTTGATGAAGGTAATTGCATGTTTATTTTATTTTATCTTGGCATTAAAACCATACGCTATTTTATATTAATTATGTTAATATACATTGTGGGCCCAATTGATATAAGAAAGCCATTCACTATAATAACCTAGAAGATGCATCATTTTAAAAACGCATGCTCGAAATGGCTGATTATGCAATAAATGGTTTAGTGTCGATCTAAATTATTTGGTGCATGGTTTGGATCTATGATAACATACTCAACAGAAATTTCTTTGGTTTCTGATTTAAAATGAAACCTGTATTTATCTGATATGTTTTCAGGTCCATATAATACCCAGGTTTTAGTTTTGACAAATATATTTGGGTTAAGTTCTTTTGGATATTGTATTTATGGGATATATAGTATGGTTCAATTGAAGTTATAATGTTAACTCTCTTATGAGAGCCAGACAAATTATATAAAATATGTTTTATATAAAAATAGTCCTTGTATACGTTTACATCAATGTATTCTGGATTTTATTTTATTTTCCTTATATTTCATATGATGAAATAATCTCGCCGTAAAATAGACATACATATTGATGTATTTAATGATCGGATGAATTGGAACAGAATCAAGTTTCATAATGATATGTATGACTATTGTCCCATAAAACTCCAAAATTTTCTTTGGATTTTACATGTTATATATGTAGAAGTAAATTATCCTCCTGTGTTAAACTGTATATGTGTATGATAATATATACATGACCCGTAAAATTGATTTACAGATGACCACTATATAAATATATACACACATATTTTTATGCTGCAAATATGAGAGTTGCAGCAGTTATGAATTGTCATATGGTCTCATGTTTACTATGAGTAAATATGTAAACAAATATGTGTTTGTTTCTTTTAACCTGAATTACTGTTTTAATTACCTTGTAATTGGGACACACAAAGAAAGTATACTATTTGACAGTTCATATTTGCTGAGTTTACTGATTTATATGTATTTGCTGATTCATGTTCATTGAATTATGTATAATTATAATATCTATATGCGATATGGATGAATAAAACTAACAGCATATACTTATTTTGTATGTTGTTTAAACAGATCAGTATAATGATACTGAAAGGGATAAGTCAGCAGCAATGAACAAGCATATACATATTGATGTTCATTTATGGCTGCAAAATGTTTTGCAGAGTTCAAGAGCAAGTATGACTTGCGTATAATCAACATCTTTGTTTATATAAATGTATATAAATAATTCCATTGTATGCTATTGATGTATGCATATATTTGTATAAAATGGAATGAGTGGTGCAGATTGTATTGGTCTTACCTTCTCTGATGTTCCCTGAAACATTGCAATGTTATATGTTTGCATATATGCCTGAGTCTTGTTCAATTACTTATGCATATAAAATTACGTATTGTATAATTCTATTGAGCCTGCATGTGTAAAATATGATATTGTATATATTGTGTCGGTATGAATCAATATGTAATGACATAGTGGCACCTGTACTTCGTAATGAGTTCTAGTATTCTGTATTTCGCCGTCATACTTGTTGGTTTTCAAATGACATATTATAATTCTTGCCGTAGGGCCATACAATATATTGACTCTATTGTAAATTGTTTATATATGGATGTTGAACTAAGATATGTTTTTGAAATGTTCAAAACAATGACGTCTAATGTTCAAGTCTTGAAGTTTAATTTCTGTAGGGATTCTGATATATAAAATAAGGTTTTATATCTCTTTATTAGGGTTTGTGTGAAATTAAAATTACCAAAATAAAATACATATATTTAGATATATGTAAATGACTATAATATTGTTCGCCAATACGAATTATAAATTCCCTCTAAAAGCAAATTTTTGTTATATTAAGTCATGGTGACGTCTTCCAATAATATACTCGTCATTGTCCAAAATCACTGGATGTAACTAACGCTAAAGCGTTGTGCACCTTTTATTTTGGTTATATGCGATGGAGTAAAATGTGGTGCTCCAACCTATTATTGGGTCTGACTTAACTAGGCTGCATAATATGATTGTGGCCTTAGAGACAATAGCATGAATTATTCTATATTTTGAGCAAATGAATAATACTGAACAAAATGTTCATCATGCGATCCAAGAATTATATACGATATAACTGACATAAGATGTCTACCTAAAAGGTTGTGTTTTGGGGATTTGCTAAAGCAGAGTCAAAACATGATTAGATATGGATCTTGGAACACCATTATATATATATATACCGATATGTGTATATAAACAGAGGGATGTTAATTTGAGTGGGAGCGTATTTTAGTTATACAATTATGTTAATATAAATCTTGACTGTCAAAATTTATATTAAATAAATACTGAAGAATCGGTTATTATTTATTATCCATCGTAGATATTAAATAATAAATAAATCATTAATTTATATTAATCCTTAAGAAGGATAAATTGAATTAAATCAAATTTCTTGACTGGCATTGAAATTTGGGGATTGTCCTCAAACAAATTAAAACGTAATTGTTCTAACAAATATAGAGGATCTAAAATAAAATGACTTAAACAAATTAAGATATAAATGTTATAAAATCTACTTATATATATTTCTAGTATTAGATACTAGATATGAAACACATAAATGTATGTAAATTTACAGAAATTACAAAATAAATAGAAATGAGATAAAAGGACAAGTGGACTTACGATTGGAAATGAAGCAGATGTTGCTGAATTTTCCATAGGAAGGCGATTCCTTTTATTATACTGGCTTAAATAAATAAATAATTGTTATAATGAAATTCCATTTAAAATAAATGTTATTATAAAACTTGTTTTGACAGGTTTAAATTTCAGTTGTAGTAAAAGAACAATTGTTGTTCATTTTATTTAAATGAAATATCTAATGGAATTTCACAAATAGTTAATGAATTTTATAAATCTCTAACTATAATGTACCTGACATAAATACCAAGTGGATTAAATTTAATGATTTAAATCCAACATACTTTTAGCATTACCAGTTAGCCAATATAAACAAGAAAGCATATCAAAATCCATAATGATGGAATTTTGAGATCATTTGATTTTGAATTATATGAAGAATACAAATCTTGTTTATTAGGCAAAATAACTGAATCACTTTTTCACTTGACAAGTGATTGAGTGACAAGTATTGGGTCTCGAACATAATGATGTATATGGAGCAAAGAATACATAAGCTAGAGGTAGGTTTTATTACTACATTATATTTACTGATGAAATCAGTAGATATAGATATGAATATCTTATGAAATACATATCAGAATCCTTTGAAAAGTTCAAAGAATTCAAAGTGAAGTTAGAAACCAATTTTAATAGAAAATAAATATTTTTCGAACAGTTCGAAAGAGAACATTTAAGCCAATAAATTTAATGACTATCTGAATGAGTTTGGAATTGTTTCACAACTCTGTCCACCTAGAACACCATATTAGAATGGTATGTCTGAACGGAGATATCGAACCTTATAAGATATAGTACGATTAATGATAAGTCATATAGATCTTCCTATAATTTAAATTTGGAACAATTATATTAAATCCCACTAAAAAGATTTGAAGACGCGATATAAGATATAAACTAGAAAATGTTTTAGTGTGTTTATTATGAAGATTTGGGATGAGAAGCGTTTACTAAACGTCTTGCCTTTGATAAGATCAAATCCAACTCTGATAATTATTTTGTGGAGTATCCAAAAGGATATTATTTCTATAAATCATTAGAGAATAAGAGGTTTATTGCTCGAATTGGCATCTTTTCAAAAAGAACCAGTCTTTAAGATACCAATAAGAATGAAATAGATTTCGAAATGTCTCGGAAACCACAAAATACCATTGAATCTTGTATAAACAAGAAATTGAGTGGGAGTGATACAACAATTCTAATGTTATTTGATAACACATTAATTATTGTAAATAATGTTAGTTTAAAACAAGAAATAGATACTGATTCTAAAAGGGAAATGTTTGGATTAAGAAGTTCATGATTGAAATTAATTTATTATTGATCGAATGATACACATTGCGATAACAATATGGCTGTTGCTCAGGCCTAAAACGTTAAACTCATCATCAATCCAAACATATATTTTAAGAAATATAATTCTTATGTGAAGTTGTTCACAGAAGAAATAAACATATCTGCAAAGTTACAAAAGTTATAATGTTGCAAACCTACTGAATTAAACTCGGTCGCAGCAGAAGTTTAATAGTCACACTAGTTTCATAAGTATACGATACATAAATGATTGACTTTAGTGCAAGTGGGAGATTGTTAGAGTTTGTGCCCTAGAGGCAATTCATTTGATGAGATTGATAACACTGTTGATGTTATTATTTTATTTGGAATAAAATATTATTCTATTATATTGTATTTACTGTGTAATATAAATAATAACATAATAGAAGTCCTAAGAATAATAATACAGAATTATATAGTTCAAGTAAGACTGAACTTGAGATTATATAATGTGATAAGTATTATAATTCTTAAAAGTCCCAAGTCGAGTTTTATTGTTAATATAGGACAACAATAAAGCGTTAAGACTAGTATGTTGATTGACTGATGATCACATCTCATTGATCATTAATATACGTGATATTAATGTCAAAACATAAATACATATTGGAGAATAACGTATTGGGCTGACCCACCGTGAGATAACTCCATGGAATATAAATTAATAGTATCATAAGTTATTCTCACAGTGACAGTGATGTAATGGTCCTCAGACCTGAAATCATTATAATTTTATTCGAGGATATTTGTGTTTTGATATCATCTAAAGTTATTCGTAACTGAGTAACGATAACGGTGATTACTGGATACATCTCGAGTCGAATGAAAATTATGAATGATCTAGATGGAATTTAACCCTACAATATATTCGTAGTGATATCCATGGGCCTCTTGATTGAGTGAGACTGTGAAATGCATGGCCGTGCTCAAATGTTGATTTGTTTAAAACAGTCTACTCATCGATCAAGAAAACAGATTAAATTATAAAGAGAATGATACGATGCATGGCTCCAGTTTAATCTTGGATATAACGGTTAAAAGGATTAAATTATATTGAAACACTATTCACAAAGGTCATATCGAATTACTGATATTGTTGTAGCTTGGGTAGCAGTGATGTGTTACTAGACGCCGCTCATTGTTTACAGTCTAAATGTTTAGATTGTTGCCAACGTTGCAACAACTTATAGGGTCACACTTACATACGTTGTAAAAGGATGAGGATATTTAAATATAAGGGTTTGACTAGTTCTATTATTTAAATGTGGGTGAATGGGTCATAGGGTTAGAGAAATTGTCGGTTCTAGTGTTATAAAAGAAAGAGGCCCGACCTTATCATTTTATAATAAGACAGCCGAAATACTCAAAAACCCTAGATCCCATTTTAGTCCCAATTTTGCTAATACTAGCTCATCCTTCCTCGATTTGATTCAAGAGCAACGTCGGTGGATTTCCTACAGAGGTGCTTGACTTCAAGCACTAGGTTAGTCGATCAGATCTGGAATTGGATTCAACAAGCTCAAAGCTAGGGTTTTCGTTCAATTCAAGAATCAAAGAAGTCAGGTACCTATCGATTTTGATTACTAGGGTTTCTGATTTCGATTGTTTCCGCTGCCAAATCGATCCTTCGTTACCAACAGTTTGTTAGTTGTTTTATCGCTCACTAAGACTGTTGTCGGACTCAAGATTTTATGTTTTCCTCTTATTACCTTGGGTTGTTCATCTGGTTATGGATGGGCAGACTAGGTGGCATGTGACAGGGGATTAGTGAGGATGATGATGCTGTGCGAAGGCGTGCAGGAGGTTGGCGTACTATCTTTACTACTATCTAGTATTTGTTTCCACTGTTTGATTTTTCTACTCCAAGTGTTGTAGTGAGGCAAATTTGTACATACTTATATTGAATCCTAGTGTATGGATATTTTTGATGTTTTCTGCTCGGATATGCTTCACTATATATTACATGTTGTATACGTTCTATTATATTTTACCCTTGCATTGTGAGATTTACGACAGGTTCCGATGTGTTATCATACTTGATGATCGTCCATAGCTTCCTGGCACACCTTTAAGCGCATTATTCTTCTTGTTTAGTGCAGGGGTTGTAGGTGGTTGTCACATTGGATTTATGAGGAGAACTATAAAGAAGTTGTCTCCAACAGTTTAAATCATAACTTGTATAGTGCTACTCGGTATTAATTTAATAAAACTTTGTAGATTGTAAAAGAAAATCTCAAAAAGTGTAATAGTACTAGAAGTAGAAATGATATTAAGTCTATTGGAGATGAGTGTTAAAGACTCTAAAACGAGTTAGATGAAAACTTCTTAGACAATGATAAGGCTTCTTCTTTTTTATTGCCCAAGCCAATCTTGTCAATTCTCTTCATGATCACTCTATAAATCTTAGGCAGAAAGCCAAGATAGATTGGTTAACTTTAGGAAATGCAACTAGTAAATTCTTTTACACCAGAATATCTAATAGAAGAAATAGAAATGATATAGGAAAATTAATTAATTCTAATGGAAGAATAATAAATGAAGCTTCCCTCATAGAGAAGGAGTATTTTTGCTTTTTGTACAATACTACAGACTATTCAAATATGTTTCATAATATTGAATTTAAGTATATTTTGAATAGTAATTGTAAGGAAATTCTTCTAGCTCCTACTACGGCTGAGGATGTCAAAAATATTATTTTTAATGCTAATAATGGTAAGAGTCATGGTCGTGATGGTTTTGGTGCTTAATTTTACAAAATTCATTTAATTGAAATTCAAGCTTCTATGTGTGATTCAATTAACGATTTTTTAATTCTGGTAAGTTGCTGAAAAATACTAACCATACTTTTTTAACTCTGGTTCCTAAAGTGAAAGCTCCCTTGGGGTTAGAAGATTACAGGCCCATTGCTTGCTGTGATTTTATTTATAAAATAATTTCTTCTCTTTTATGTAACATAATTAAAAAAAATATAAAATATCTTATTTCTGGGAACCAAAATGCTTTCATTCCTAGGAGGTTAATATCTTAAAACTCCTTATTAGCTCATGAGTTTATAAGGAATTTCAATATTAAGAACAAAACCTTATGTGCATTAAAATAAATCTTCATAAGGCTTTTGACAAAATCAATAGAAATTTTATCATCTATATTATGAAGAAAATGGCATTTAATGATAGATTATGTGCTTAGCTAAGGAATGCATTAATGTTGTCACTTACTTAATCATGATTAGTGGATCCCCAAAGGATTTATCCACAACAATAGAGGTGTTAGACAAGGGGATCCTTTGTCTCCTTATCTATTCTCTATTGTGATGGAATACTTTTCCATGCAAATGGAAATTGAGATACTTAGTGGGCAACATTAAACCTATTAATAGGAATAAACCTCATATTAACCATCTTTTATATGCTGATGACATTCCTTTATTTGTGAAAGAAGATAGGAAAAGTGCAGAATCTGTTATAAATATTCTTGATAATATGGATAAGCATGCTGGTCTTAAAGTTAATGAGAATAAAAGCAAGATCTACTTCTGCAAAGATTCTATGCATAAAAGAGAAATCCTTAATCTTCGGAAGTTTAAAGAAGGGAAGCTTCATGTTAAATATCTTATCCTTCCTCTTAGCATCAATAAAATTAATGGGAGTGATTGCTTAATAATTTTTAACATAATTAATAACAAATTGGAAAGTTGGTCTATAAGCTCTTGTCTATGGCTGGCAGAATGGAGCTTACTCAAACAGTCATCAAACCAGTTATCATCTATTGGTTTCAATCTCATAACATCCATATCAAAGCTATTCAAAAGATTGAGAAAATGTGTGCTAATTTTATTTGGAAAGTCAAGCAGCAAAAACTTGCTTGAGACATTATCTGTACGCCTAAAAAAATTTGGGCTCTTGATCTTAGAAACATTGGAGCTCTTAATGAAGTTTGCAAATTGAAGCTTTTTTGGAAATTTTTGGGAGGTAAATATTTGTAGACTAGATGGATGAAAGCTTAGTACCTCAAGAACAAAAAAATTTGGACTACCAGATATGAAAACCATCATTTTTATGTATGGTAAAATATTTTGGACTGTGGAGAAATAGGGAAGAAGTTAATCGAGAGAAAAATAAAAGATGTTAGTCAAACCAGTCTTTGGTTTGACACATGGATTTTTTGGAAACTCTTTGATAAACCTTCTTTGGTGGAATAGTTTATATATATTATAGGTGTTAATGATTCTATTTAGAAAATTATTCAAAACAACTGTTGGAGCTTTCAGGATAGTAAGCTGCCTCTATTTTTAAACCGTCTATTCGAAAATCCCCATTGATCATAATAATTTTAAAGACAAGTGGATCTGAAAGCTGGGCTCAAAAGAGAAGTTTTCTTTTAAAAAAAGTTTAGGATTTTTTTTAAAGGTAATGATGTGGAAGTTAATTGGCACAAGGTGATTTGGTGCAAAGAAAATTGTCCTAAATGGCTCATTGTGCTTTTTTAACCCTTTTAAATAAGGTTCCTACTAGGGAAAATGCAGCAAATGGAGCAAGGATTCTGATTCTATATGCCTTCTTTGTAAAAATGACATTGAAAGCTCCAATCTTTGATTTTTTTTATTGTTTGTATTCCTAACATATTTGGTTTAATGCCAAATGCACTATGGAATTCAATCAGAGCATCCCTACTTTAAATAGAGATAGTATTGATTACATTCAGAAATATTTCAAGCCTAAAACTAAATTATTTAAAAGGGCTTGTATAATTTTAACTACTATGATCTAATATATTTAGAGAGAAAGAAACCAAAGATTGCACTTAGCAATAAACCAACAACAACTAACTTTGGAAAAACAATCTAGCTGATAGCCAAATTATCATCAGAAAAGCTATAAGACAAGACCAATGATTTTATGACTAATCAGGCTAAATTCAGAAAAGATGTTGATTATGAAAAGCAAGTTGAAGATTTTTTTACTTAATGGAAGCGTAGTTCTGATAAATCCTCCAGGAATCAAATCAACTCTAATATTTATGTCAAGGTCTTTAATGGCAGCCGGGGACAAAATTGCCACTCTGGCTTCCTTTATGGAGATGGCCATCTCAGCCTTGACAACAGGAATAGTTCCTATAAGGGAAGCAGACATATTACTTTTGTGAAAAATACTTTTCCGACCAATAAAATGAGCAGTAATTTGGGGTGCTACCTGATGTATGGGGTGGAGACTACCATCTATCCAATAACCTGGAGAGCATTTCATCCCTACAAAGGAGAAAATATGGCAAATTATACAGATTTTTTGCACATATTTGGAGATAATTACTTCAAAAGCATGATTAATGACCAGATCTATCACTTGTCTAATTGGAGTGAAGGAGAAAGTAGTCGCTGTAAAGAGACAAGAGATTCTCCGAGATTTAAATGGCTTAGGAAATGTCAAGTGTTATCTCCAAGCTCGGATCTGATCAGTTTCGTTGATTCTACAAGCCAGAGCTATGATTCAAGGGAAAGTGAAGACTCATGTAATAGTCTTTACAAATTTAGTCTTGATTCTCCCTATCGAAAGAAGGAGAGTAGAGAAGATTTCATCTGGAAGCCTGTTTGAAGCTTCTATGTTTTTCAAGTAGAAGATTTGAGAGAATCTCCTCTTCTTTTTTTGTCATTTTTGTGTTTTTTTTCTTTTGAGTGGCTGTTGTGTCGAGGAGGCTAGGTTTTACTGCATTTTTTATTTATTATGGGGTTTTCAGGCCTTTCTTAATGTTTCCCTCTGGGCCTTGGGTCTTTTTTTTAATGTTCTCAAAAAAAAATGGTCATCAAAAATATTCTTAATATCCTACAAATAAGGTGCTTATGATATGAACTCAAATATGCTTAGTTTCTTTCCATTATCATAGAATTAGTCAATATGTTTCTAATAGTTACCTGCATGCAAGCACAAACTGGCTCAAAAGTATAACCCTCATTCTAAATTTCTTATGTATATCAAAAAATTACGATGGTGTTTGGTTTACCATTTTTAGCTTTAGATTTTCACCTATATAAAAATGCGAACGACACATGCATATCATGAAAAAAAATCATTTTAGAAAATAATGTTAAAAAAAACCCCCAGAAAACAGGTTAATTTCCTTGTTTTGGAAAGTAATGGAATAACGAGAGACAAATAATCCCTTCATCATCTTTCCCATCTTCGCCTCCATCATTCTTTCATTACTTTTATCATCCCTCAATGCTTCTTATGTTTTATAATTAATATAAAAAACTCCAAACATTATAACACCATCTAGGTATATGTTGAATTATTATGGAGTTAACATGGCTGTAGCTAAATGGTTTAGTTCAAATATCATGCAAGAAATGAAGCTCATGATACATCAAAATCATTGCCCTTGAATGTATTCAAAAATTCCATTGTGTGTAATTAACAATCTTAGCTCTTGAATCATTCCATTTACATTATCATGGTAAAACATTAAGTTGCCAATATTTTAGGAAAAACATCTTAAAGTCACTACCTTTTTGTGAAAAAAATAGGCCTACATGTGTGAAAGTGTTTTTTGAAATTAGGTTTGCTTATTGTATACAAGTATATTACGTATGACACTAAAATTTTATTTTATTTTTGTTTGGTTGATTTTGTGACTTCAGTGGTCGACATAATTATCCATACTTATCTTACATAGGGCCGGTTCTAGGAGCAGATGGGCTAGGCAATTGAATAAGGAACCTCCATGAATGGACGATGGTTGGGAAAGAAGAAGCCCAACATAAGTAGAAGAACAGTGGAAATTTGTTTCTATGACCCATTATAGAGAAAAATTAGATCTAAAAACAAGCAACATTCGCTATTTATTTAAGGAATGTTTTTTTGTTTTGTAAATACAGAAAAAACGAATATAAGAAAATTCAAGACGGGAAGCTAAATGCTTATAGCTTCGTTTTTTACATATAACTTTCTTCGGGTGTAAATGAGACTAGCTTAAAAATGATTTAGTTCTTTGTTTAAGTGATACAATTTAAAGCTATATTTTTTAAGTTATAAAGCTATATTCATCTAGCTTTGCAAACTGATTATTTTTATAAATTTTAAGAACATCAATCGATTAAAATAAATTTTAAACCACTTTTTTCCATTCAATTTTGAGGACCATTTCTTATTTTTTAATTACTTTATTAACGATGAGAAATTAAAGTCAACTTCATGTTGATAAAATACAATTTAGTCTTTGTCCTTGATTTAACTCTTAAACTTTGTTGTTCTTGAATTTATATACATTTTTTGAAATGTGTCATTGAAATTGAATACCCAAAAAGGTATATTCAAAAATTTAAAGTTGTTAAATATTTCAGAATTACAGAAATTTGTGGTGTAGTAGTTAACAGTGCTCGATATTACCTCTATTGTAGTTGAAATGTTCGATTTGGTCCTGCACTGGATACTTGAATTTTGTCCATGTAGGTGTTATGTAACAACAGTTAGATCAAGTCCCCCTTCCTCCAGCATAAGGTACACACATATGAGTTGACACACATATCCTTGTAACAAAAGAAATCTCTAATATTGCATGTCTACCAACACATATTTATATACATGTAACGACCCAGAAAATCTGAACCAATTTAAAATTTTTAAATTGGCTAAAATAATGGATTTTAAATATTTAAAATAAATATTTTGAATAAGGGCAATGAAAAGCGAGTTTGAATCGACAATTGAAAACGAATATAATTAATTCTAATTATAAACAAGGCTTGAAAAGGCATTGCAGTTTCAAAAATTGAATTCAAACTTTGTCGGACTGTACCGGGTGCAAAACAAAACGGATTTTAGCGAAACCAAAATTTTTTAAATCTATTAGTGAATACCTTTCTAACGAATCAGAAAAATCGAATTTTCATAGCGTAAAGCAAAAGTTATGGCCGAATGAATTTTCAAAAAGGTCGCTATGGAATTTATATAGCCCGTGAAATTGGCCATTTTGCATACGACCTCGGAATTCGACGAAACCACTTTTGTTGGATCCAGGATGTGAAGTTATAGCTAGGTTTCAAATTTCATAACTTTTGAAGCTAGTATGTGAGCGTGGCGAAGGAAAACGTGTTTTGGCCAATTACAGTTAAATTGGATCGACCAGAAATGGGCCTTTTTGCAAACGGTCTCAGAATTCGACGAAACTAGTTTTGTTGGGACCGTATCGTCAAAACATAGCTAGATTTATTTTTCTGGAATTTTTCAAATCAGTTTGTGGCCCTGGTAAATTGAAATGTACGTTCAAATTAAATATTGAATGTTATATATTTTAATTTGAAGGAAAACTGGCTGAAACAGTCGAATGGGCCTACGAAACATATTCCATTGTGTTCGGAATGGGGGTAAAACGCTAGAGACGACAGTCGTTGGGTTTAGATTGGTGGTCGCATCAGAAAACCCCTTATAAAACCCATCGGCCAATCAAAATTTTTATATAAAAAAAATCCTTTAATTTTCTCTCTCCCCGATATCGATTCACGGCGGAAATAGCACGCCAACTTCTCTCTTCTTTTCTGGCCGCTCCGATCACCGAAACGCCATGGCCCAGTTGAACTTTTTGTAGATCCCTCCGAGCTCTTCAAATCCGTATAAGCCTCGTCCCTTACCATCGCGTGTTCGTCGAGATACAAGCCCCCAATGTTGCGCCGTTCGCAGCCGATTTCCTCCTCCTCGCCACCGCCGAGTTCGCCGCCGTCAGGGGTGCAGGCGCGCCTCTCCAAGCTTGTCAACGTGGAGCGGTTGGATCTCGACGAAGTGCAGCGGATTTGGTTTAAATTCGAAACCTAGTTTCGAAGTTTTAACGAGGTAAACGGGTTTAAATTTCAGAATGGAAAATAACACTTTTTAGTGTTGCAAATCTTGTCTTTCGAATAAAAATCATATCTTTATCATATGTTAACGAAATTCGATGAAACAGGAAACATCGTGACCATGTGGACGTCTTCTACATTTTAAAAGAGACCGCATATTTTTCTGAGCCTTCTGCTATTTTTGGTGGAGTGGAACCCAATGTGAGATTTCTAATTTATAAACGATATGGAAAACAACGATGTATAAATTATAGTCGATGTATGAGTTATATAAGCGTTGTACACCTCTTGTATAAGCTTTGTATAAGTTGTACGTTCGATGTATAAGTTATATATGCGTCGTAAAAATTATATATGTGTTGAAATAGAAGTGAATTGCTATATATATATATATATATATATATATATATATATATATGCCCCTCGTCCACAAACCATGGACGATATTTATTGATTGTGTTTGGTATGAGAATTGATTGATAGCGAATGGTTGTTTGGGATTGTTTGTGGTTGATATTGATTGATTGTGGTTGAAAAATACCCGTTTGTAGTTGAGAAATATTTGGTTGAAACCACATAGGATTAGTTTGTGGAAATGAAATAAATATATACATGCCGCCTGCGTGCGAGCTAGATGCATGATCCCCATTGTCAAAAACCACGAGGTTTTAAGGTAGAGCGAGGAGTCGTACTAGGGACGGTCCCGGTTTTAACTACCCTGCCGTTATGCTGCCGAAATTTTGAATAATATTCATGTGTTTGAATTATTTTCATTTGCCGAAACTATATTTATTCATTGTATAGAAAACCTTCATGTGTTGAATCGATATTCATTCGTTGATTAGAAATTCATGTGTTGAATGGTATTCGCGTTTCAAATATAAAAATCACATTTTTATCTATATATAGAAACTATAAAAAACCTTCATGTGTTGAATCGATATTCATTCATTGATTAGAAATTCATGTGTTGAATGGTATTCATATTTTGAAATAAATTGTTTTATAATAAAAATTACCTTTTTATCATCTATATGGATTATGTAAAATAATCTCGTTTTAAAAGAAATTGTTTTATAATAAAAATCCTATTTTTATCACCTATATAAACTATATAAAATAATAGTGTTTTGAAATGAATTGTTTTACAATAAAAATCACATTTTTATTATATACCCGAATTGTTGAAATGTGAAGTGTTAAAAATAGCCACTCGTTCAAATAAATATATATGAGTTGAAATATTCATTAATTAGCTAATGATATGATTTTTGCCTATACATGTAACATTAGAGTGAATGGTGTTTTTAAACCAAATGGAATCAAATATGAAGTTGAATAGAAAATGATAAATGATAAGAACTGTATATATGTACATGCATATTTATTGAACAGGTTATAGCAAAGGGGCTAGAGAAGAGGAATAAAATTTTGTGCCCGACAAATAGGTACACATTTACTGTTTTGTTTGGGTGATGATTTTATGAGCCTGTTGGCTAGCTGCTTGGCTTTTTCTTTTTCTTTTAGACATGAGACGCCCGTGTGGCTATTTGAGAATTTTCCCAGCCCCTCCCGTACAAAGGAGGTTATGGCGAATTTTTCCGAAATTTAAAGGCGTTAGTGAAATATTTGAAGTGAAAGCGATATAGGAATTTTTGAATGAACTATATTTATATAAATATATAAATATAAATAAAATTAAAACGAAACGTGGCCGTGCAGTTCGCATTTTGAAACCGTGATTTCAAACGATTATACCGGGAGATCCGACCATCGGATTTTCCTGAAATCGCAACCGTTGGGTTCGCTTTGGAAAAATCTTTCCAACGGCACCAACTTTGTAAAAATCCAACGGTTGGATTGTCTGGAATGTTTAATTCAAATCTGAAGAAAAACAGCGCCGGAAACGATTATATTTATATATACATATATAATTATATTTAATCGAATAACGACGCTGCAGTTCGTATTTTGAAATCGAAACTTCAAACGATTATACCGGGAGATCCGACCGTCGGAATTTCCCGAAACTGGGACCGTGGGATTCGTTTTGAAAAGACCTTTCTAATGATGTAAATTTTGTAAAGATCCAACGGTTAGATATTCAGATATGTGTAAATCAAATCTGAAGAGGAACAGCGCCACGGCCGCGTTATGGCCCGAAGCGTCGTTTTGAATAAATTGGCTATTTTAAAATAAATAAAAATAGCGATAAATCATTATAAAATATCGTAAACGATATGGAATGGAAATAAACTGAATTTGCTCGATTTATGTGGTATTTGATGGTTGAATGTGTTTGGTGTGAAAATTACATTAAAGAACAAAATTGGTGTTGTCGAAGGATTTAACCATTAAAATAAATTGATTTGAAATTCTAATTATACGTGAATTATTTGAAAAGGCCGAGTTAATTCTCATTTCAAATAATTGACCGACGATTAAAAGTCGAAGATGAAGACGGTGGTCGAAGACCGGAGATCTTCACCTCGTTTGGATGGTAATCGAGGTCCTGATTGGGAGGCATCCCGAAATATGGATAATGAGTGGTGATCGTCCAGACGTACGTGGTGATCGATGGGTTTGCGAGGTATATAGTGCCTCCGGTTTCGTTCAGACCCGGAACGGACTTGTAGATGGACTGTGTGTCTGACATTGGATTTTATTCTGTGTTGATTGATCTCTATTAAATATACATCTGTTTGGCGGCGGAGAATTTATTCTTTTTCTTAACGCCCTTCTCTGAAACGCACGAGCTCAGAGGTTGTATATCGATGGACATCGGTCGCATGGCATGAATTGCCTGTGTGGCATGCTAAGATGCAGTGATCAGGGCTTCTGTTGAAAAGCAAAGCCTTGTGGTGATGATCAAAGCACCGCCTGTGTGGCGTAGCTTTGTGTATAACGTGAATTCCCGAGCCTCACACCCCGGTATGAACCAAAAATGGGAGAAGGACCTCAGGGAGGGCATGCGTTTCTTTCTAGCTAGGGTGGTGTCAGTGACCTACCAGCCCTGACATTTATATACTTTTCACCTGTGTGGTTGTTGCTGTTGCGAGGCGCCTCGGTTTGATCGGACGATCCGGGTCCGATGGAGTCATTCGTTGGCTCGTTTACACCCCAAAGGGCGGGGAAACATATTGTTCAGGCATAATAATCCACATCGGTGGACCGGCCCTGTCGCTCCAAGGCTTGCCTGCGCGCTTGCCTGTGGCTCGGGCTAGAGAGTCACGAATTCGGTAAGGACTATCTTTTGCCTTGGTTCAGGACGAAAATCCAATTTCCAAATACGACATCGTACGGTTTTGATTGTATACCTATATATGGTGACATAGTGGTATGGGGCATTAATGCCGTCTATGATTGATAGTTATAATTTGAAATTGTTTTCAAAACATATAAACACTAGCAATAATATCAAATGCCTTTGTTTTATTCGTATCAAGCATATTTTGGCTGTTATAAGGTAAAAACTCTATCCTCCAGTTTGCGTTGCATTGTGTGATGGGAACTGAGTCTTATAATGGCTTCATTTTTATAAAAAGCATAGCGATGTTTAAAAGAAAGATTTATTTTAAAGCACTGGCAATCCAATGGAGTAAACCCGTTCCACAAAAGTGGCGTGGTCCTGTGATTGGCCATTTTATATATGTGTTGAGTAGATTTCTCATACCAGTCCCATGACTGACTCGTAGTTTGTTTCACTTTCAAACTCGGGTGCCCCTTTTTCTGCACGGGCAGCCTTGTATTCAGGTTTAGCTGGTTCTTTTTGGATAGCTGGAGCCGAAGATGGATTCTATCATTTATCACTTTTTATGTTGTTCAGCTCCTATTGTACATATTTTGTTTGTTTCCGCTGTAGACATTTATGTATAGCTGAACTGTATTTGTACTAAGTAAGATCCTGTATAATGTGTAACTCTGATGATTACTTTTATCCAGTATATTCTATTGTTCATTATCTGGTGTATTTATTTAATTCTGTTCTGCTATTATCCGTTTCTGTGTTATATTCCAAAGATAACCCTTGCCTCCGTCAGTATGGGGTTTGGGGTCGTCTCAATACACCATCTTCAGTTTGTTTCGCAATGTGAGACTCAACAAATCCAACCCGTCATTCACCCTTAACAACATGCGAGACAATCTTAACAGTCTCCCCTTTGATTCACATTCCCTTCGAGTATATTAAGAGCGTTGTCTTGTCTGCATAATTTATTCTGTAACTTTCGACTTCGATACAACTGTTATGTAACAGTGGTCGGATCAAACCTCCCTACACCAGCATAGGGACGCACACATGTGAGTTGGCATACACGTCCTTGTAACAAAAGAAATCTCTATTGTTTCGTGCCTACCAACTCATGTTTATGCACACCATCTCCAATTAATCTCACAATGTAGGAATCTACAAATCCAACCCATCATTCCCCTTAACAACATGTGAGACAATCTTAACAGCTCCCCCTTGAGTCGCAACTCTTTCGAGTATTTTGAGAGCATTGTCTTATTTGCGTGGCTCGGCTCTGATACCAACTTTATGTAAGGACAGTCGAATTGAAACTCCCCCTATGCGTGCATAGGGTGCACACATAGTAATTGACACACATATCCTTGTAACAAAAGGAATTCTTATTGTTACGTGTCTACCAACTCATATTTATGCACATCATCTTTAATTTATTTTACAACGTGGAACTCTACAAAGCCAACCCGTCATTCTTCCTTAGCATGTGATGCAATCCTAACAGTAGGCCAAAAAAAAATATAGAGAAAGAGAGAGATGCACCCTTAGACAACCCATAACTGGGAACCGGCCTTGATCTTACTTGACGCATGGTTCTTGGCTTGTCGCATTCTTCATCACGAAAGTACTCTTGTCATGCCAATGTAGTGCGCTACTTTTGTGGAAAAATCCGATGTTCATTAGTGCATTTTCTTTATAATATTGTTGCAACTTATTCTAGAGAAAGAATCTTTTTAATTAGTTTTATATATCATTCTACATTTCTACATATGTTTTTAGAGAGAAAGAGGGAGAGACACCCTCGGACAACCCATAACTGGGAACCGGCCCTGATCTTAGTTGACGCATAGTCCTTGGCATGTTGCATTCTTCATCACAAAAGTACTCTTGTCATGCCAACTTAGTGCGCTACCCTTGTGGAAAAGTTCAATGTCCAATAATGCATTTTATTTATGATGTTGTTGCAACTTATTCAAAAGAAAGAATATATTTTTAATTAGTTTCATATATCATTCTATTTATGTTTTTAGATGAGTATATCATTATCATTCTGCTTATGTTTTTTGATATATATATATATATATATATATATATATATATATATATATAGGGAACTTATAATCACGGCAGTATATGCTAGTAATTTTGCCCAAGAAAGAAAAAACTTGTGGTCCAAATTAATAAACATTTCAAAAAATGTGAATAACCCATGGATAGTAACTGGAGACTTTAATGCTATTTTAAATAAAGATGATAAAACTGGAGGTGTGCCTTTGAGAGTAGCTCAACTTACAGAGTTCAATAACTGCATTGCTGGAGCTGGACTGTTGGAACCAGTGCATAGCGGCCTGAAATATACATGGAGAAGTGGTGATAATAAGAAAATATCCTGTAAATTGGATAGAGTGCTGATCAATACTGAATGTATCATTAAACTGGCAGACATTAAAGTGGAAATTCTATCTACATTCACAAGTGACCACGACAAAATCAATAACTCTAAAGGCAAGCCTTTTAGATATGTTAATGCTTGGCAAAACATTGAAGGATATGATGAAGCTATCAACTTTAACCTCTGTGTTTTACGAGAAGGATGTGCAGGTTACAAAATTCTTCAAATACTAAAATTTGCTAAACAGAGACTTAAAGAATGGAACAAATGCAGACCAAGGGATAATGACGATATCGATTAAATGCAAAAAGAATGCTCAAATTTACTACAAATGATTGATGATGGGGGACAACTCTGATGAAATCTGGAGCAAGTATCAGGCAACTCAATTGGAGCTGAAAAAGGCTCTAAAAAACAAAGCAATCGAATTAAAGCAAAAGTGCAGTGGCTAACAAAAGGGGATGAATGCACGAAATTTTTCTATACTAAAATGTCTATTCGCAAACATTTCAACAGTAGTTTACACTTGATTGATAATCAAGGAAACAACTGTACTGACGTTCAAAAGCTTGAAAGAGAAGCAATTGAATACTTTACTACATTGTATAATGGTGATTGTGAAATTAACTTACCTGTTGTTCAATGTAGGAGAGTTGTTAACTCCAGAGGCAAGAGGCTGCTGGTTAGTCAAGTCTTGCATGACGAAGTTTGGCTGGCCCTCCAGAGCATCAGTGTTGATTCCAACCCAGGTCCAGATGGGGTAGGGGTTGGGTTCTTCGTAAAGCACTAGCAGCACCTAAAAGAGCATGTAACAAAAGCCATTCAAGAAGCATTCATTTCTAGAAAAATTATTAAAGAAATGAATCACACTTTCATATCCTCATTCCAAAAGTAGAAAATCCCACCAGACCTGAAGAATTCAGACCTACAGCTTGCTGCAATGTGCTATACAAGATTCTCAGCAAGGTGATATGTAATAGAATGAAACAGATTTTACCAAACATCATCTCAGAGTGTCAGAGTGCATTCATAAAAGGTAGATATATTTCAGAGAATTCGTTGTTGGCTCATGAACTTGTAAGAAATTTCAATAAACCTGGTACTGACAAATTCTGTTTGAAAGTAGACCTTCACAAAGCATATGACAAAATAAATTGTAACTTCATAATACATATGCTAAATTGTATGGGATTCACTACCAAATTTGTTAAGTTGGTGAACGGATGTATTTCAACCCCTACTTATTCTACTTTGATCAATGGTATCCCTAAGGGATTCATTAGATCAAACAGGGGGATAAGACAAGGAGATCCACTGTCTCCTTACCTGTTTGTTGTTGCTATGGATTACTTTTCTTTCCAGATGGAATTGTTGGAGCACAACAGACAAATTCAGACCGTTTACAATTTCCAACCTAAGATTAGCCATCTCCTGTATGCTGATGACCTGATAATATGTATTAAATTGAATGAAACTGATGCCATAACTATCAAAAACAATTTTCAACTACTGGAGAAGTTTGTGGGTCTTAAAGTGAGTGAAAATAAAACAAAATGTTACTTTAAGAAATTATGTCGAGAAAGAAATGGGATTCTTGAAATTTTGGGGGTCACTGAAGGAACTTTACCAGTGAAGTACTTAGGAGTTCCTCTATCTACAAATATAATCACTGATAGAGAATGTGTGGAATTGATAAGTAAAATTAAAGACAAACTACAAGGTTGGAGTTCAAAAACTTTATCGTTAGCAGGAAGAATTGAATTGGTTCATACTGTTATTCATGCGAAGATTAATTTCTGGTTGCAAACATTTCAAATTCCAGTTGCGTCTATTGAAAAGATAGAAAAGGTTTGCGCTGACTTTATATGGAGGGGAGGATATCATAAAATCAAGTTTGCGGATCTATGCAGACCCAAGGAAGAAGGAGTTGTTGGACTGAGAAGCATTCGAGACATGAGAGACGTCTTTTCTCTCAAACATGGTTGGAAAATCATAACTAGTAAAGGTCTGTGGGCAAGATGGATGCGACAAAGATATTTAAAAGATAATTTTTGGCAAATGGCAGAGGATAACAATGCATCTCCAAACTGGAAGGCGATTCTAAGGATGAGAGACAAACTTGCTGAAAATTGTACAAGAGAATTTGCTACTGGTAAGGGCACTAACCTATGGAAAGATCTATGGATTATGGGTAAATCATTGATTGATCTTGTTGGCTGGGACACGTACTCTTCTTACGGATCCCTAACTATTTTTGTTGACTCATTTATTGATAATCAATCATGGAACTGTGATAGTTGCCATGCAACAGGGAAATAACTCAGAAAATTCAAGCGATGTCAATCTTTACTAGTAGGGAAAATGATATATGGGCCTGGAATAATTCTAAAAGTGATTTTATTATCAAATCAGCATGGAATTGAATACATACCAAGCACGAGAATAAAATATGGAGTAAAACGATAAGGGATAAAGCCATTTGCCTAAAAAACTCATTATTTGCATACAAGGCTATCATGCAACGATTACCAACTCGAGATAGACTATCTAAATGGGGCATCACTGAGGATAGACTATGTGTTCTATGTGGTTCTGTGGAGGAAACTCATGAACATTTATTTTTTGCATGCAATTACTCTAAAATAATCACCCAGAATTGCAAAGTTAAACTAGATCCTTTGAATCAGACATGGGATTTACAGGTTATAGCCACATACCTGGCCAAACACCCAAACAATGATCGTCTGATAGCCAAACTCAATAAGGTTGCCTTGACATATGCTATTGTCACAGTTTGGAGAGAAAGGAATGCGAGAGTTTTCAAAGGAAAATAAAGTTCAGCGCAACAAGTAAGTAAATTAGCCATAATCGATATAATTATCAGCAGACAGAGATTCAAAGAGAAAACGAACCGATAGTTTGGAATCTGCACTCGTTGAATTGTCAGAAATGGATCTGAAGGAAGCGTTGGCACAAATTCCAGGAACCAGTACATCGTTTGATCCGCTATGACTTCGCGATGAGGCAGACGAGCGATGAAGACAAAGAGTTTAAATGAGGAATTTTCTAGTTGATACTGTTTTAACTGGCTTCATTTTAATTGTTGTCGTTGCTTGTTACTTGGGCTTTGGGACTGTTTGTAATCACTTCAATTTGGGCTGATATGCCTAATAAAGCTTTTACCCATACTCAATATATGTATATATATATATATATATATATATATATATATAGGGAAAGTCTATTTAGACACAAAGATTTGACATAAAATGCGGGACACAAAATCTGAACCACAAGATTACCCCATGATTTGCACCTCACACATAAAGACAAATTAATCATGTGGCTGAGATTTTGTGTCTCCTGATTTGTGTCAAAATTTTATGTTCATATAGCGGCTCCTATATGTATGTATATATATATAGGGGAGCGTTCAATGACACCCCAAATAGTGAGCACCCCAATTGCTCCCCTCTCTTCGCCTCTCATTTATTATAAATTAAGCAAGTGGAAGGAGAGAGAAACGTAATATGTGGTGGAAATCAAGGGGCACTTAGGGGTGCTGCACTATTTGGGGTGTCATTGAATGCTCGCCATATATATATAATCCGTATGTTTTTTTTTTGAAAAGAAGAGTACTATATTACAATAAAAAGAGTACAGATATTGGACGACTTATAACAAAACAAATATTTTACAATACACACTAAACCCACGCCATCCTAACCAACTGAAACACTACAAAATAAAACAGGCACTTAAGTAACACATTACCAGCCCAGAAAAACAAATCCATAAGACAACCTAGAAACCCAGGAATACAAACACAACCCACTGCACAAAATTCCACTTCTCGCAAGGCCCAAAAGAAGCCCAAATCCAAAAGAGGCCACCACCAGAACAACAAGAAATGAACAAGAAGCAGTATCAATAGACCATGCACCATACAGGAAGAGAAAATCTAACTAAATCTTCCAAAGACCCCCACCAAAAATAATCAACCTAGGAAAATAACAAAATACCAACCAACATATCAAACTACACAAAATAACAACTACGAAAACAGCCACCGAATATAATTCTCCAGCTAAACCAACATGCAGATAAACTAAGATCAAACATCTAGCCCCATCGGCAATAGAAAACATAACATATCAACCCATCTAATAACTTGAAGAACCAGAAAAACTTAAACAAAAGAGGCTTACTTTTTTGAAATTCCACCCTTAATAATCCCTCCATCCTCTTTTGCTTTTTTTGACTTCGTTCTTTTTTGTATTTCGGACATGAGTAGTGCTGCTTGGACCGACAAAGCAGTCGATTAGATTATGTGGCAGGAACAAAATTGTGCAATTCAGGGGCAGAAATGTCAATTTTCAGTGGGATCATCCGAATTTCATGCTTCTGGTGTACTTTTTGACCGACTATGAGTCGGTTCGTTTAGCATTTTCGTTCGGACATTAACTTCACCCACTCCTCCCGATTAGTTTCCACAAATGGCTCTCCACTCATGACGACCTTTTTTAAATCTGTTTTTCTTCAGTTTTGATTTTCTACTACTGAAACCACACATCGAACTATCTGACTCATCTATAGAATAATCTGTACTTCTCATATCATCATTAGCTTGTAATAGGAGTATTATCAGTGATAAGAAAATATGACGGCTCCACTTACCACTTACTCATATGTATCATTGGACTTGGGCTTCGGGATTCATGGGTTCAGCCCATCTTTTTTGTTTCTCTTTTATAAATAGTCATGTGTAATAATATGAAGATGTATGTTCATTTTAACAATACAATATCAATATCTTGTTGTAATAAAAAAACTTCTGTTCACCAATATTTGATTTTCTCAACTTGGTATCAGAGCCAAGGGCTTGTTCTTGCATTGATCATCAGCAGTGTTGGTCAATTGTTGATCCATCAGAGTAAATTCATCATTTGGATCACTCTTCATCAAAGCATCAGCCTCTCATTTGAAGGTTGTTGCCTTATTCTTCAAATCAAGAGCCTCGCCAACAGTAATTGTGGCTGCATCTTGTTTTTAGAACAAGTTTGCAGAGAAAGATCTATTTTCTCTCAAGAAACTGATCAAGATACATCAAGAAATCATCAATAGTGACAAAAGTGTCATCTACAGTTTGCCAATCAGGGGTTGTATCTGTTCTTCTGAAATTAATTGTCATTTCTCATCATTTTGGCAATCTGAGTTGCATCTTTTGCATACTGAAGACTCTGGATTTATCTCAATTCAAAGTTCAAGAGATTAAATCATACCTCTGATTTGTTTCTTAAGTTCTATTCTTGTTTCCTTGCTGTCATCATGGTTAATCCAACAGATGATTCAAGCCCACAAGTCTCCAGTAATAGGAGCCATCAATATCAGTCTGATCCTTTTCAAGAATTGATGAAGGCCATCATAAAATCTCAAAGTCAGTTAATCTTAATCACTCTTGACGAATCCAATTACCTGTTATGGAACAAAGATAAATTAGTAAATAATCCTGAATATATTATGCATCAAAGACAAGATGGTCTTGTGTGTGCATGAACGATGTCTTCTATTGGATCTATTATTTTACCATAACTAATAGGGGTCAAGACTGCTCAAGAAGTGTGGGAAACAGTTCAAAGAAACTTCTCTAGTCAATCGTAAGCTAGAGTAATGCATCACAAAAGACAACTGCACAGCATAAAGAAAGGTGAATCATCAATGAATGAATACTTACTGAGAATGAAAAACATTTGTTATCAGTTGAGTTCTGCAGGCCAAGGTGTACCTGAGTCTGAAAAGGTAATGGCTATTGTGAGTGGTCTTGGTGATGAGTATGAAGCTGTTACTGCCATTATATTACCAATGGATCCAACACCCTCTTTGCAATATGTGTACTCTACACTATTGTCTCATGAAGGCAGAATTGAACACAAGAAAAACATTAATACTGATATGTCAGTTAACTACACTTCGTATGGTAGAGGAAAAAATGAAGAAAAAGGAAGTGGTTCAAGACATAAGAATAATAATCAAAGAGGAGGCTGGTCTGGCAGAGGATGAAGAGGTGGTAGGAGAAACAGTAATAATAACAGAATCAGGTGTCAAATTTGTGATAAAGTGGGGCACAGTGCTAGCAAGTGTTATTTTAGATATAATTCTAATTACACTACTTCACAACAAAGTAGCAATGCAAGTGCAAATACAGTGAATACCGCTAAAGAAAACAGTAAAGCTCAAGCAGAAATTCTCAATACTGAAGCCTCTAACAGTGATGATGTGTCAGATGACTGCTGGTATCCTGATTCTGGTGCAACCAACCATGTTACCAACAATTTAAGCAATTTGAACTTGGGAAACAAGGAGTACAAAGGTATGCAAAATCTTACTGTTGGTAATGGTAGAATTGCACACATCTCACACACTGGAAATGCAAGTATTGATGGAAATAAACATCTTATTTTAAGAAATTTGCTAAGAGTTCCATTAATTAAGAAGAATTTAATGAGTGTTTCCCAATTTGCAAAGGACAATAATGTTTATTTTGAATTTTATCCTAATGCATGTATAGTCAAAGACATACTGAGTCAAAAAAATTATTTTGCAGGGTAAAGAGGATAGGGGATTATACAGATTTGATTTCAATCATTCAAAAAATTCTGACATTAGAAATAATCCCTGTATTATGTCTGTTGAAAACAATTCTGATTGCATTAAGAAATTTGATTTGTGGCATTGCAAATTGGGGCATCCCAGTATTAAAATTACCAAACATGTCATGATGAATAATAATCTTTCTCTTAGTAAAGATTCTGATTCTTATTCTTGTACTGCTTGCCAATTGGGAAAGAGTAACAAACTTGCATTTCCAGACTCACAAACCACCTATACTAAACCTCTTGAACTAATAGCCACTGATTTGTGGGGGCCTGCACATATTAGTTCTAACTATGGTCACAAATATTATATATCCTTCATAGATACTTATTCTCGATTTGTTTGGATTTATATGCTTAAATCTAAATCCGAGACCAGTAATGTGGTTAGTCAATTTATTAATAAAGTAGAAAATCTTGCTGGTAATAAGGTCAAAACCTTTCAAACAGATGGTGGCAGAGAATTTTTACCTTTGAAAACCTTCTTTGAAAAAAAAGGAATTAATCATAGATACACCTGCCCTTATACATCTGAGCAGAATGGTATTATTGAAAGGAAACACAGACATATTGTTGAAACTGGTATAATTTTGTTAGCTCAAGCATCCATGCCTTTTAATTATTGGACTGATGCTTTTCATACAGTTGTACACTTAATTAATTTAATGCCTACAAAGGTGTTAAAGTTTAAATGTCCTCAAGAAATGCTAACTAATGTTAAACCAGATTATAAACATTTAAATTTTTTGGATGTCAGCGTTTCCCATATTTAAGACCTTATAACAGTCATAAGTTAGATTATAGATCTATTTCATGCACTTTTTTGGGTTACTGCAATAAGCAGAAAGGTTACAAATGTCTGGACAATAAAGGGAGAATTTATATATCAAGACATGTTAAATTCAATGAACATGTGTATCCTTTTTGTAAAGCAAATTCAAGTAATACAGGAAATACTATAAGCAATGAACAGATAAGAATCAATATACCTGAAGAAGATGAAGTGTTGGTGTCAGTTCACCATGATGAACACAACACCAACACTAGCTCTCAACGCACAGTGCCTTTAAATAGGCCAGGTCAAGGGCAATTTACTCCCATTTTTTAAGGTGCAGAACAACAAAGTTCAAATGTTAGTGGAATACATGGTGAGCTATCAGCAGACAACAATATATCATCTGAGGAACAAACTGCAGATGTGAGAGATACAGGTAATGCAGCAAATGAGAGAGATACAGGTAATCAACATCCAATGCTTACTAGAGAAAAATGTGGTATCTTCAAACCAAAGGTTTACAATACTGCTATTTCTAATGATGAGCCAATTTCTTATGATGAAGCAGTCTTAAATTCTAACTGGAACCTAGCCATGCAGAATGAATATGATGCTCTAACAAAAAAAGGGACTTGGACTTTAGTAGACAAACCAGAAAATAAAAACATAATAGGATGCAAATGGGTATACAAGTTAAAGAGAAATGCAGATGGTTCAATTTCTAGATACAAAGCAAGATTGGTTGCTAAAGGGTATTCTCAAAAATATGGTTTTGATTTTTTAGAAACTTTTTCACCTGTTGCAAAGCCAACATCAATCAGAATTATTCTATCAATTGCTTTGTACAGAAATTGGAATGTTAAGCAATTAGATGTCAATAATGCATTTCTCAATGGTGAATTGCAGGAAGAGGTTTATATGGAGCAACCTCAAGGATTTGTTCAACATACAAATAAAAATCAAGTGTGCAAGCTTAACAAGGCAATTTATAGTCTAAAGCAAGCTCCAAGAGTTTGATTTGACAAGCTAAAATCAACACTTGTCAATCGTGGATATAAATCATCCAAATCTGATAACTCTATTTTTATTAAATTTCTGAATTTGCCACTATAAATATTCTAATTTATATGGATGATTTTATCATTACAGGGAGCAATGATGCTGAAATTAAAGCTGTCACAAAGTTATTGGACACTGAATTCACTATTAAAGACTTGGGAGACTTGCATTATTTTTTAGGTGTGGAAGTCAATAGATCTTGTTCTGAAATAATTCTTAGTAAGAAAAAATATATTTCAGAAATTTTGGTTCGAGCCAAAATGGACAAGGCAAACCCATTACCTACACCAATGATCACTAGTGCTCAATTATCTAAACATAAAGGTAAACCTTTCCGGAATGGAAAATTCTACAGAAGTATTGTAGGTGCTTTGCAGTATGCTACAATAACTAGACCAGACATTGCCTACAGTGTCAATAAAGTTAACCAGTATATGCAAAATCCTATGGATGATCACTGGAAGGCAGTAAAGAGGATTCTTAGATACTTAAAGGGCACAATTGATCATGGTCTTATCTTAAAATGCAGTAATACTCTTAATATTAATGCATATGCTGATGCAGATTGGGGGACAGATAGTGATGATAGAAAATCTACATCAGGTTATTGCATTTATCTAGGTAAAAATCCTGTTTCATGGTGTGCTAAGAAACAAAATACTGTTTCCAGATCTAGTACAGAAGCAGAATTTAGGAGTGTTGCTGGTGCTACAGAAGAAGTGATGTGGATTGAATCACTTTTAAGTGAATTACATATTACTCCTACAAAGCAAGCTACAGTGTGGTGTGACAATATCAGTGCAATTGCATTATCATCTAATCCAATTTTACATTTTAAGACCAAACATATAGAATTGGATCTGTATTTCATCAGAGAACATGTTATCAAAAACAAGTTAAAAATTGGATATATACCATCGGCTGACTAGAAAGCAGATATTCTCATAAAGCCATTGTCAAAACCTAACTTTACAAGGCTCAGAGAAGAGTTAAATATAGATGCAGCAGTCTTAAATCAAAGATCAACGAGGAAATGTTTTATACCTGACTGCTGACAGATCGTGTTCTTCTGTGTTGATATAACCCTAATCGATGGCGAATCAACTGATTAACATGTAAAAGTGTTAATTTTTTATGCTTATAATTTATCTTTATTGTAAATAAATAAATTTTACATTGGGTATTTTCATATATTTTCACAGTTTGTTCATCAATTCTCATGCATCTCGAAAAGCAAAGATATTACACAAGAAGAAGACCAATTTTGAATATTTTATCCTATGTTGCCTTGGGAATCTAATAAACGTCCTTGTTTGGAAGAATTGATCACATGCGATCTTATCTCACTTCAATTATTCACATGTCAAACAAGGAAGATATGGGAGGAATAATTGCTGATGGGAGGAATAATTGTTGATGAGAAGAATAATTGCTGATTGGAGGAATAATTGTTGATTAATATAAGAGAAATAATTGCTATTAAAAGGGCCATATATGCATATATTGGATTAAGGTTTGAGGTTGGCATTTTATCTTATAAATATCGTTGTACTCTCATTGTAAAATGGATCCTGGAATCAATAAAGTTTCTTCTTCTTCTCTTTTCTTTTAATTCTGTAATTTTTATTTTCATGGCAATTTGTGTTGTCTAGTCAATTAGATTTGCTAGAACACAATTGTTATTGCAATTTTATTTTCCTGTTAATTTATTTCTATCTCGCAAGTCTATTTCCAGCAATCTGTTTATTTCTTAATCATTGAATTGATTATAGATTCGATTAGATTCGAATATGTTGTGAATTCAATCGCAGTTTTAATTTGTTTTATTGATAATTGTAATTTGGTCGTTGATTCAATTAGTTTTGTTTTGAACCAAGTTGCAATTTCAATTTTAATCACCCTCCAATTTTGTCTAACTCGCCCAAGGAATATATAAATAACAAAATTTAATTTATCCTCCCTGTGTTCGACCTGCATACTACACACCTGTACGCTTGAAGAATTTATTACAATATCGCGCTTTTTTTAGCGTCGATCAAATTTTTGGCGCCGTTGCCATGGAGGTAACGATTAAATTTTATTATTTATTTAATTTTTGATTCGTGTTAGTTTTTGTTCGTATTTTCCTTCTGTGTTCTTGTATATATATTAAAAAAAAATCTTGATTGGTTAGATTTGGTGTTGTTCAATGATACCGTAATCTTCCAAATAAGAAAAAAAAACAATAACTTGCCTTTTTCATTGATTTTCTGTCTTTGCCATTCTTTTTCTTGTACTTCTTTCCTTTTTTTTTCAATCATTCTCCTCCTTTGTACAAATTTCTTTCTTGTTTTACAAGCCTAGAAAAAATTCTTTCAATTTTCCATTATTTCTTTCCATCTTTCCATTTTATTTCCAATCTTCTACATTCTCTTTCTACTTTTATAATAATTAAAAAAAAAATTATCCATTTTCAATTTCTTTCCTACTTTACAAGTTCTTGCCTTCTCTGTACATTGCTTCCCTTCTTCTCTTTACAAATTTCTTCTCTGGCCATCAACTCATACATTATTTTCTGCACCCCAAACTTCCCACCATCGCTCAAAATACCCAAATCCTCTTCCCACCATCTCCCCCTAGAGCCAATTCAACCATGAACCGTTCATCAACAGTCACAAGAATTTGCCGGTTTTCCAATTGTTTTCATTGATTTCTTTCCTTTTTTTCTGATTAATTCTTTCCCTATTTCAACTTTTTGTTCCTTGTGCATTTCTTTTTTACTTTTACAATGGAAAAAAAAATCTTTAATTTCTTTCCTTTTCACTCTTTCCTCATTCCAATACATTGATTTCTGCTTTCCTTTAAAAAAAAAATCTTTTTGAAAACTTTCCTTTCTTTGCCTTGTAGTTAATTCTCTGCATTGCCACTTGATTTCTTTCCTTTTTTTTAATTTATTTCTTTTCAACTATTTTTTTTCTTTCCCTTTTACATTTTGTTTTCTACTTTTATAACAAAAAAAAAACAAATTTTCTTTCTTTTCTCTCTTCATATTTCTTCTTTCTTCTGCTTTTTTTTTCTTTTATATTTCTTCTGCCTATCACATTCGCCTCATCTTCAATGTTCACACCTTCAACCAGCATCATCCCTTAATCAAAATCCACTTCTTTCAACAAACAACAACCAAACCACCATCAATTCCACAACTCATACATCGTCCGCCACCTCTCTTGCCACAAACCCATCACCATTCAAATCTTACCACCATACCTAAAGCCTCCCATTCACCTCATCACACCCCAACACGCAGATCCACGCAATCAAAAGATCGAACCCCTAAGTCAAAATTAGACCCAAATCACAAAACCCCAATCCGATTCGAATTGAATCGATTCCAGAAAGAAAAAAAAGAGACGAAAGAGTGAATTGTTTTGTGGATGGTTCGATTGTGAGAGTTATAAAAGGATCGTGATTATATTCAATTGGTATTGAAAAGGCAAGTAATTTTTATTTAGGGGCGTGAGTATTTTGGGTTTTATTTCTTGTGTTTTTGAGGTGTTCATCGTGCATTTTATTACCCATTAAGTTTGTGGGTACTGACTATAAGGGTGCGTGGTTTTATTTGGTATTGAGTAAAAGGGCCTTTGTTCTGTGAGAACAGATAATAAAAAGTGGCGTGATTCTTTCATTTGACTGTCTCTTTGGGAAATTTGTTTCCATTTGTTTGGAACGCAATTGCAGTGTGTGGTTTCTCAATTTTGAGTGCTTGACCATTTTTGATGCACTAGGCTATTTTTGTTGAGTTTTTGTTTTGTTGAGTCTAGTTTGTTATTAGTTGTCCTTGTTTTTTTTTTTTTTTCCTTTTTGCCTATCTGCTTATTTGATGAACTTAGCTTAGTGTTTTACTTTTATTTTTTTCTTCCTAGTCTATTCTTTTGTTTTAGTTTTTTTCCCCCTTTCTTTCTTTTGTTGTTTTATTTCTTTTCAAAAAAAAAAAAAACATCAGAGCCAAGGCCAGAAAGCATTCAAGTAATCAAGTAAAGGTTTTGAAAGTCAAGAAAAGCAAAATAGCGGAGTTGAATAGCTAGCACTACTCAAATTACACTGGACGGGCTGCCATACCTCCACTGTAAAATTTTCTGAACTCTACAGGTGCTGCAGTTGCTAAAAAATATATAGAAATTGCTTGTAAAAATCTTCTGCAGGGGCAGCGGCTTGCTTGTACAATTTTTTTAATTCTGCAGTTATTATTCTGTGATTGTTCTGTGACTGAAAATTCTAATTAATTTGGTGAGGAACGGATTTTCATAACTAAAATCTTCACTCTCATTGTTTTCAACAATAAAAATAGACGTTGCAAAATAATATAATTGAAAAGTGGTGCTTTGTGTAGTTGACTGTCTCGTATAATTGGATCGTGGATATATAGTAGTTCAATTTATTGAACTATTAGCAAAAGAGGGTGCATACTACCTGTAAAACATTGGTCGTATCCCTTAGTATTTATACTATACGTGAACGGCCATAAGACCCTCTTCCGCCTACTAATTGAGTCAGTTAATCAATAGAGCACAACTTAGTATTTTATACTATTTTTGAAGTGAGAGTAACTTCTGTCTTGCATTGACTTCTTTAAAATGTCTGATTCAAAAAAATCATTGAGAGAAATGTGGCATAATAATCGGAGTAGACGTCCTCTTGAAGAGTATGACTATGAATTACAACTCATGAAGCAAAATTTTCCAAAATTTCGTGAGTCCAATGTCAACAATTTTCAAAATTTTCCAACTGACCAACATTTTCAAAATCATATAAATGATCGAAACTGCGACTTCAATTCAAATTTCAATAATTTCGATTATGAGCCACATCCACATAAAAATAGCTTTGAATCCCAATATAGCTTTGATTCACACCAATATGAGGTTGAAAACCAAAATTTTCAAAATTATAGCCCATATCAACATCTTGCAAATAACCAAAATTGCAATTTTCCCTCGAATTTCAACAGTTTTGGTTACGAACATAATTTTTACAATCAAGATGATTTCCAATATCAAAATGAAAATTCAAACAACTACTACATTGGAAATAATATTGATTGTGAAATTGATGTGGCCTATAATTTTGAGAATCAAGAAATCCAAAATGAGACCTCTCAAATCAATGATTCTGAAGAATGTCATTTTAATGAGAGTGAAGAAAGGCTAAATAAAAAGATAGATGAACTTGTTTGTTTAATGGCATCTTTGAAAGAACAACGAGAGCAACACAATCAAATTCAAACAAGCGATAAATCAGAAAATAATCCATTCTTTACTAATAGTGAAAATTTTCAAATAACAACTTTGGAAATTGAGAATAACGATCTAAATGAAGTTGTTCAAAATTCAACAAATGATTTGGACTTCGATTCTTTTCAGGAAAACGATCTAAGCTTAGATTTTGATCTCTCTCTTTCAAGATGCCAAAAACTTGAAAATTTTGAATTTGAACAAAATGAAAACGTTGAATTTTTCGAAAACTCAGAATTGGAAAAGGATTTTAATGAACATGAGTTTTTTGGATTGTATGAGGATGAGTTGCCAAATGAGGAAACTTCCAACGAATTTGAAGTTGTCAGTGTCAAAAGTACGTTGAATCAAATTGAGAAATATGATCACATAATCTTGAACAACACTCAGAATTTAAATTTCACGATTGCAACTGAGTTTATAAACGATCACAAATTTTTGAACAATTACACTGATAAATTTGTGGAACACATGAATTATTTTTGGAATGCTGGCTTGCTTGAAAAACTTCATGTTAGGATGACCCTGGATATTTATCTACTGGACTATAAATCTAGGTATAAAGATGAGATGGTTTTCAAAACCTTTTGCTTATTAGAAAACATGCCTAGACATAGTGGAAATGAAATTCATCGGGCTAGAACCAAGTGTGGGGGGAAAAGTTGGTGGCATTCTTTGCATCGCATGCATCGTAAACACATATATCATTGTACATATGATCCATTCTTACATATAGTTAGGCTGCATTTCATTCTGCAAATCATTTTGCATCAAACCATCTATGGGTTTTATCATTCAAATTTAGGAAACGTACTACAGTGTGGACACTGTTTTGTCTAAGTGTGGGGGGAGTCTTCATTTCATTCATTTTCGTTTTTTCTTTATTTTTTCTTTCTTTTCATTTTCATCCATTTAAATAGGATCATCATGCATTTTAGATTGTAGTAACATGCCCCTTTTTTTTTTTGAAACATGACTCATTTTAGATTGATACAACAAAATAAGTTAATGATTGTTAATCAATTGATAATATTTTGTTTCTCTCAGCTAAGATCAAATAAGAAATATAATGAAAAGTTGAATTTTGAGAGATAATAGTGTAACTGGTACATAGGGAGATTCTTAGGTGATGGCCATGAAGTTTATTCTAAATTGTAGTCACTGTTTACTGAGTAGAGGACTTAAAATACTTATATTGGTTTTTCGAATCTTTAAAACTAAGTTGTGTTAAGCTGAATTTGCGTAATCTCTTTTGTTCTTAAATTTTCAATAATAATAATAATCCAAGGGTATCCAACATTGCTTGTATATCAAGCGTTGGTGTGCAAACCCGCCAAGCTCTATCCGACATGTTGTTGACAAAGTCAGCGTTGGAATATCTTGGTCTCATTTTATGAGATTGGACACCTAAGGATTACCGACACGTTGTTGACAAAGTCAAAGTCGGTCTGCACAATCTGCCAAGCTCTTTACCCACTCTCCGTTAGTCCGCGAGGCAGTGCATGGGTGGTAAACCTTGGTCTTCTGAGTTAGGTGTATGTACTTAATCATAAATTTTAATTTTATAGCGATAGAGAATAAGCGATGATGCCCAAACATTTCTTGACCTTATTGATTTGACTAGCCATACACAAGGAAATTAGAATACCACTTTACAAACTGTGACAAGCAAACTAAGAATTTATTTCATGGTTGCACTATGTTATCGACCGAACTAACTGGCCAAACTGGATTTTAACATTTGAAAACTTGATTTATATTGAAAATTTGTGACAAGTTGAGATATCTAAAATAAAATCAACTGACTAGAAATTGTTAATTTAAGTTGTTGTACCACTTTAAACAAGTCTTGTTTTCATTTTTTGTTTTTATTTTGTATATATCCATTGCATTCATGTAGTTTCATTAGAATCATAGCACATTGCATTTGGATTTTGTGGGTAGTATTCGCTGAAAACCCTCACGAGACACCACTCGTCCTACTAGGGACACCTAGAGGTTTAACGGCTTGTTGCATACGCTCAATGCAATCATGTTTTCTACGAAAGTGTGACCTATCTAGTTTAGCTTTTCATTTTTTTTATTTTTCCTTCTTTTTACTCGAGGACGAGTAAAAGATAAGTGTAGGGGTATTTGATCAACATGTAAAAGTGTTAATTTTTTATGCTTATAATTTATCTTTATTGTAAATAAATAAATTTTACATTGGGTTTTCATATATTTTCACAGTTTGTTCATCAACTCTCATGCACCCCGAAAAACAAAGATATTACACAAGAAGAAGACCAATTTTGAATATTTTATCCTATGTTGCCTTGGGAATCTAATAAACGTCCTTGTTTGGAAGAATTGATCACATGCGATCTTATCTCCCTTCAATTAATCACATATCAAACAAGGAAGATATGGGAGAAATAATTGCTGATGGGAGGAATAATTGTTGATAGGAAGAATAATTGCTGATTGGAGGAATAATTGTTGATTAATATAAGAAAAATAATTGCTATTAAAAGGGCCATATATGCATATATTGGATTAAGGTTTGAGGTTGACATTTTATCTTATAAATGCCGTTGTACTCTCATTGTAAAATGGATCCTGGAATCAATAAAGTGTTTTCTTCTTTTCTTTTCTTTTAATTCTGTAATTTTTATTTTCATGGCAATTTGTGTTGTCTAGTCAATTAGATTTGCTAGAACACAATTGTTATTGCAATTTTATTTTCCTGTTAATTTATTTCTATCTTGCAAGTCTATTTCCAGCAATCTGTTTATTTCTTAATCATTGAATTGATTATAGATTCGATTAGATTCGAATCTGTTGTGAATTCAATCGCAGTTTTAATTTGTTTTATTGATAATTGTAATTTGGTCGTTGATTCAATTAGTTTTGTTTTGAACCAAGTTGCAATTTCAATTTTAATCACCCTCCAATTTTGTCTAACTCGCCCAAGGAATATATAAATAACAAAATTTAATTTATCCTCCCTGTGTTCGACCTGCATACTACACACCTGTACGCTTGCAGAATTTATTACAATATCGTGCTTTTTTTAGCATCGATCATCAACCATGCTCAGCTAGGGCTTACGCCGATTTACATAAAAAATCAGCTCTTGCCCAATTTAACCTCTCTCGATAAACTGCAAATCGTGTCAAGCTTTCATCATGAGATCAATCTACAGTTCATCTGTCGTGGAAAGCCTGAGGATGTGTATTCACGCATCGATTAGAAGTTAGAAGATTCTGAGATGAAGGAGCCGCCATTAATTTTCTCTTTTTCTATTTCACTCGAAACCCTAGTAGGGTGGGGGGGGGGGGGGGGGTTGTAATAAGAAAATATGACGGCTCCGCTTACCACTTACTCATATGTATCATTGGACTTGGGCTTCAGGCTTCATGGGTTCAGCCCATCTTTTGTGTTTCTCTTTTATAAATAGCCTTGTGTAATAATATGAAGATGTATGTTCATTTTAACAATACAATATCAGTATCTTGCTGTAATAAAAAAACTTCTGTTCACCGATATTTGATTTTCTCAACTTCATTTTCATTATTCACCACCCCAGCATCCCTCAACTGCTTCGTATCATTCATTATTATCCATATGTTATTCATTACTAAGTGATACTTTATGCATTCAGGCTTGGTCCGCTTTTAATATTTTTATGGTGATGTATACTATTCTGCCGGTTCTTTGTTGCATTAAAGGCAATAATTATGTCTTGTTCTGGCATCAATACGGTGCTCAACTACATGCATAAACTAAGGCATTTTTACTAAGAAACGTGCCCTTACATACCCTTACATAATTGACTTGACTTTTCGAAGGTTTTTTTTTTTTTTTTTTTTTTTTTTTTTTTGGTCTACTCTTCTTTTAGGTCAAGTTTATCTAATAATTATTTGCCTCCATTATTTGTATGGGTTTCATTTTTAAATGTATTTAATACACCCTGCATTTATGTATACCTAACTTTATGTACAATACAACTAAGAGATCCGCTATGCTCACTCGCGCACAGCGCGTGAATGCATACTCGCGAAACTGATTGGCTGAGGCTTTAATTTTTTATTTATCTTTGTATGATTTTCAGGTGGTAGTGGGTCCCATTCACAGTTTGCAACCAATAATATAGCAAATAGAATGGACAGTCGCGCACAGCGCGAGTGAGCATGGTATTTTCCTACAACTAATGTACCATTGAATTTGAAAAGAGAAAAATCCAAAACAAATGATTGTAATAGAACTACGGTAAACTTTCAATGCATGGCTTAAGTGGTTTGTTATTTAATAATATTGGCCATGAAACATGAACACCGTAAGTAAACGTCCACTAGATTGCTTATAAACTAGAGACGTTTCTTTTCTAAATAATTATTAACTGACCAGCCAATGCGAAATCGCATTGTTTGCAGAAATAAAAACAAATAGAAAACATGACTCTCATGCTATTAGAAGATATAATCAGACTTATTTTTAAAAGAAAAATAAATCGAGAAGAAATAGCAATTTCACAATATTTGCAAAATAATTGGAAAAAAGAAAACTACTTATTAAAAAAAGTTAAAATTATATTGAAAAGTTTTTTCTTAATAATATTTGTGAAATAAATGGAAAAAAAAAAACTATTTGTACAAAAAGTGAAAAATTAGGTTGAAGAGTCTTTTTACTTGTAAATTCATTTACCATTATTTTGATATAATCGAAAATGATAACTCTTTATTCTGAAAACTTATTGTTTTGAACGAATAAACCATTTGAATGGAAATCTCTAAGTAAAATTACTATTATATGGGGACCTTATCTAGTAGTTATATCAGACTGAACTTTAAATTTAAACAAGGGTCCACAGAAATTTAAGCAAACCCCCAACTGTTAACTTCTGATTGACCATAATTACTAACCAGTACCGACATCCTACTGGGCAAAGTTGTGATGGTAAACATATAAATTATACTCCAACACGAACTCAGATGATTACAACCAAAAAGAAACTAATTAACATACACTAGTTCCTCCATCAATATGGACATGGTAATTGCCACATTGATTGTATTGATCCTTCTTCTCGCTTTCTATTACATCAAAGCAAGAACATTGCTACGAGGAACAAAGGACGTGTACCTCCTGGATTTTGCATGCTTTAAACCTCCCTCCATGTATCGAGTCCCCTACTCGACATTGTTGGAACACATTCATTCACTTGTCAGTAAAGAAAGCGCTAATTTTATCAAACGCTTATTAGAAAGATCAGGTATCAGTGAGGAAACCGCGTTGCCACCTTCCGCAGTTCAATTACCACTAGAAACGACCCTAAACGGATTCCATGAGGAGGCGGAGCAAGTAATATTTGCGTCAATTGATGAAGTTTTAAGAAAAACAGGAATAAACGGGAAGGATGTAGGTGTGCTTATAATCAACTGTAATAGCTTCTTTCCTGTGCCATCACTTACAGCAAAGGTTGTGAACCGGTACAAGCTTAGGAACGATATCCGAAGCTTCAATTTGTCGGGAATGGGATGTAGCTGTGGCCCTATATCAGTCGGTCTTGCCCGTGATTTGCTTTATGGGCATCCAGACTCTGTTGCTCTTATCGTCTCCACAGAGATCGTCACATGTCCTGGCTGGTAACTAATTTTTCAATACAGACATGTGCATGTGCAGATATGCACATGTACACAATACAGAGGCAAAAATTGTGTGAACTGATCCAGTAAAACGGGTACCTGAAATTTTATTGCTAGGTACATGGGGGAAGAACGGTCGATGCTGATAGCAAACTGCCTCTTTCGGATGGGCGCGGCCTCCATTATCCTCTCCAACCGTGGCTGTGACATTCCTATTGCAAAGTACAAACTCCTGCATGTCATCCGAAGCCACATCGGTGCAAATGATGAGGCCTATGGTTGCGTGTATCAGAAGGAGGACGATGAAGGAAGGCTTGGAGTCTCACTGTCAAAAGAAGTCATGCCACTATCGGGTACGGCGCTTCGTGATAACATGCGTAGGTTGGGTCCCCTTGTGCTTCCTTTCTGGGGGCAACTTCTTTATTTTTGGTCCGTTGTAGCTAAATGGAAGAATGTGTACGTGCCAAAGTTTGGTCAGGCGTTTCATCACATATGTATTCATGCTGGAGGAAGAGCAGTGATTGAAGCAGTGCAGGCGAGTCTGAATTTATCGGAGAAGCAGGTGGAGGCATCTCGAATGACTCTCTATCGATTTGGAAATACATCTAGCAGTTCCATCTGGTATTTTCCTGTTATACTATGCCAATTTTTTTTTAAAAAAAACATAACATAGTACAAAATAAATTCCTCAATTCAAGCTATAGTATATGTTCGTAATTTGGGACGATCTTAGCATGTGCTGTAAGATATGAAGTATAATACAGAAATCAACATTCATTGAAATATTTATTGTAACATTTTTCAATGGGCTAGCATAATCCACAAGTTGAAATTACGATAATTAATAATTACATGATGATAGATTTTAACATAGATAGAGGGTGGTCATGGTGACGGCGTGAGGTGAATTAGTATGTTTCCATTCTCTCTCTGGTTAGGTCATTCTGCAGTTGAGTTCCACGCTTATTTTATTTATAAGTGTATTGTTATTATGTACAGGTACGAGCTTGGTTATTTAGAGGCCAAAGGGTGGATGAAGAAGGGACACAAAGTTTGGCAGATAGGTTTGGGAAGTGGCTTAAAATGCAACAGTGCAGTTTGGATGTGCATGAAAGACGTAGAACAAGCTAAAGAAGGTGCCTGGTCGGATTGTATCACAAAATATCCAGTCCGTATTAACGATATCATAAATATAAATTGAAAATCCTGAGTTATTTGTGTAGCAAGTCCTTCGTCCAACGTCACACAGACATTTGGCGAGGCAGATTCCTTTATGATTAGTATTCTCCCTTCGTTGTTTTTCCTTTTGGTAGTAATTTAGATAATAAGTCTGTAAAATATGTTATAAACAATTTATCATCGTATGATGGAAACTCTCATTTTGTTTGGGATGATAGTATGTTCTCAATGCACAAAGTTGCAGAAGGCAGTGATAGCATCATGATGTTTAGAATCAACAACAGAAGTTCTAAAAAAGAGAAACGGATAAATAAGTCTTGCAACAAAACACTCGGAGTCCGGGCACACTCCAATCCAGTTTACATTCAGTTGAACTTTATATTTATTCCTTGCTGCAGAAATTGAAATTTCATCAATCTTTTCCATGCCAGATGATGCTAATCTATTCTCTTATTCATGAAGCAAGTACAAGGGTTGAAGAAATCGGTTTGACCATTTGAAAATGATATCATATAATCCTAGTCCACACTGCTTCCTTCTTCTCACCTTGATCAACTGCCATCTTTTCTCTAATTTTAGCTGATTCATCGTACATTTGGTATACTTTTAGGTACGTAAGCTGAAGAATCCTTGAAACCCGTCATCACTTTGTCAGCCAACTCAAGTGCTGAATTCTCCCCGGGTGTTTCAGATGAATACAGAATCGTACTCCATACAGACTTTTCATATTCAGTAGGAACCAATGACGCTGATTTTGCTGCCTCCTTAAATCTGTTAATGAATGATTCAAAGTATTTAGTTTTTGATTAAGTCTTCCTTTTTTGTTGGATCTAGTTACGTTACTTTTGCTATTTTATTGTTTGAGTGGTATAAATAATGGCTGTGTACTAAGTTTGCAGTAACAATAAAAAAGTCACTTTTTGACTGCTTTTCCTCTTTAGCCAACAGTTTTTTGGTATCAGAGCCACAAACAAAAATAAATCTAGGAAAAATGGCATTCAATGGTGCTTCGTCCTCTCAACCTCTTCCAATTTTCAAAGGAGTAAATTATTATTTTTGGAGTCTTAAAATGATGACTCTGGTCAAGTCACAGGAGCTATGGGATTTGGTTGAGAATGGATTTCGTGATCCCGACACGGATGCGCAGCGGTTGCGGGATAATCGAAAGAAGGATGCAAAGGCTTTGTTCCTCATACAACAAGCCCTTGATGATGAAATATTTTCTCGAATTGCAGCAGCAAACACTTCCAATCAAGCATGGGAGATCTTAAAAAAGGAGTATTTGGGTGAAAAAAAGGTAATTGCTGTAAAACTACAAACTCTCCGCCGTGATTTTGAAACTTTGAATATGAAGAATGATGAGTCAGTGCATGTCTAGAGTCTCATCCATTGTTAACCAAATGAAGTCATATGGTGCTGATGTCAGTAGTCAAACTGTTGTTAGTAAAGTGTTGCGATCCTTAATTCCAAAATTGGATCATGTGGTTGCTGCAATTGAGGAGTCAAAAGACATGTCCGTTTATTCCTTTGATGAGTTAATGGGTTCTTTGATAGCTCATGAAGATAGACTGAATAGGACCGCTACAAAGGTAGAAGAGAAAGCCTTTCAAGTGAACGAGGAGTCCTCTTCTAAATGGAAATCGGAAAATTTCGCAGGTCGTGGGCAAGGCGTTAGAGGCGGTTATCGTGGTCGTGGTGGACGAGGCCGTGGTCAGTCCAGAGATCACCAGCAATCTCGAAGCACAATTCAGTGCCATTATTGCAAAAAGTTTGGGCATAAGGAAGCATCTTGTTTTTTGAAGCAAAGAGATGAACAAAAGCAAGTTAACTTTGCTGAGAAGGTTGAAGAGGAAAGTCGACTGTTTATGGCTCATTCTCTCATTAGCAGCGAGATGAATGGAGTATGGTTTATTGACAGTGGATGTTCGAATCACATGACAGGAGCAAGAGCAATGTTTAAGGAGCTGGACGAAACACACAAGACTGAAGTTCGATTCGGAGATAATAAGCAAGTTCGAGTTGAAGGCAAAGGTACTATTGCAATCAAGACATCACAAGGTAGTACAAAACTTCTAAATGATGTGCAATATGTTCCTAATTTAGCTCATAATTTGTTGAGTGTTGGACAATTGATGAAGGGTGGATATAAAATTATGTTTGATGATGGCTTTTGCACTATTACTGAAAAAAATCTGATGGAAAAATGTTTAATATTCCAATGGCACAAAATAAAATGTTTCCACTAGACATATCAAGTGCAGAACATTGTGCATTAGTTGCTAAAACTAATGATGCTAAACTTTGGCATTTACGTTATGGTCATTTGCATGAAAAAGGCCTTAAATTATTGGTGGAGAAAAATATGGTTGAGGGATTGCCTAAAATAGAAAATATTGAATTCTGTGAAGCATGTATATATGGGAAACATAGTAGAAATTCTTTTCCAACAGGTAAGTCTTGGAGGGCTTCAAAATGCCTTGAGTTGATTCATTCTGACTTGTGTGGTCCAATGAGCATCGAATCTATTGGTGGCAGCAAGTATTTTTTGATGTTTACGGATGACTATAGTCGAATGAGCTGGGTGTATTTTTTAAAGCTCAAATCTGAAGCATTCGAGTACTTCAAGAAATTCAAGGCGCTGGTCGAGAAGGAAAGTGGTTATTGTATAAAGGTGTTTCGCACAGATCGTGGCGGAGAATTTAACTCTAACGAGTTTAATACTTTTTGTGATGAAAATGGTATTCGCAGGGAATTGACAGCGCCATACACCCCTCAACAAAATGGGATAGCTGAACGTAAGAACCGAACGGTGGTGGAGATGGCAAGAAGCATGATGGCAGGTTGCAATCTTCCAAAAAAATTCTGGGCAGAAGCAGTAGCAACTGCAGTTTATATTCTTAATGTTTCTCCAACGAGGGCTGTCATGAATCAAACACCATACGAAGCTTGGAAGGGTAGAAAACCAAAGGTAAACCATTTAAAAATATTTGGTTGTATAGCATATGCTTTGGTTAACTCTTCGTCACGTTCTAAACTTGATAACAAATCTGAGAAATGCATCTTTATTGGCTATAGCTCTCATTCTAAAGCATATAAGTTGTATAACCCAATCAGCGGAAAAGTGATAATAAGCAGGGATGTAAAATTTAATGAAGAAGAAACTTGGGCTTGGAAAAACAACAATAAGCTGCAAGAAACATCACAAATTATTGAAGAAACAGATGATGGTGTTTTGAGACCCGCTGAACCTATAAGTTCGGTTTCTTCTTTTAATGACAACAACACTTTTTCTACTCCAGACAACAACAGTAGCAATTCTAATTCCGAATCACCACCAAAGAAGCTTAGATCATTGACTGATATATATACTTCATGTAATTTTGCTTTGTGTGCATCTGATCCTCTGTATTATGAAGATGCAGCAAACAGCCGTATATGGCAGGATGCCATGAAGGATGAGATGCTTGTAATTCAGAAAAGCCATACATGGGAGCTAGTTAATCTTCCACCAGAAAAAAAATGTTATCGGCCTTAAATGGGTGTATCGTACGAAGTACCGTCCTGATGGAACTATTCAGAAACATAAAGCTCGGTTAGTGGCAAAGGGGTATGCACAAAAACAAGGTGTTGATTTTGAAGAGACGTTTTCGCCTGTTGCTCGCTTCGAGACAGTGAGAACATTTTTAGCTTGCGCTGCTCAACTCCGCTGGCCAGTATATCAATTGGATGTCAAATCCGCTTTTTTAAATGGAGATTTAGAAGAGGAAGTTTATGTTTGTCAACCTGAAGGATTTATCATCGATGGAGAGGAAGATAAAGTGTACAAGTTAAAGAAGGCTCTTTACGGATTGAAGCAAGCTCCAAGAGCATGGTATGGCAAAATTGATTTTTATTTTCAACAAAATGGATTTAAGAGAAGTCCAAACGAACCTGCTCTTTATGTGAAACAGCAAAATAATTCTGATTTTCTTGTAGTGAGTATTTATGTCGATGATATAATATATATGGGATCAAATGAAGCTGTTGTTGATGAATTTAAGTCTTGCATGATGAGCCAATTTGAGATGACAGATTTGGGTTTGTTGCATTACTTTCTTGGACTTGAGGTGATTCAAAGTATTGATGGAATTTTTATTTCTCAAAGGAAATTTGCTACTGACTTGCTAAATAAAATGAATATGCTGAACTGCAAATCAGCCCCTACTCCTATGAATGCTAATGAAAAGTTGATATCTGAAGATGGTACTGGTATGACTGAAGCAAGGAAGTTTCGAAGTATTGTTGGCGGTCTAAATTATTTATCTCATACAAGGCCTGACATTGCCTTTTGTGTAAGTTACATTTCCAGATTTATGCATAATCCAACACAGCATCACTATGGGATAGCAAAGAGGATTTTGAGATATGTTGCTGGAACAATTAATAATGGAATATGGTACAATAAAGTATCAAATTTCAGGCTGATTGGTTACTCGGACAGCGATTGGGCAGGCTGTTTGGAAGGTAGAAAAAGTACTTCCGGTTATGTATTCTCTCTAGGTTCTGGAGCTATTTCTTGGAGTTCAAAGAAGCAAGACGTAGTGGCTTTGTCATCGTCGGAAGCTGAATACATAGCTGTAACTGCAGCAGCATGCCAAGCGGTTTGGTTACGAAGATTGTTAGCAGATTTGCTTCAAGAACAGGAAGGTGCAACTGAAATTTTTTGTGACAACAAGGCAACGATCGCAATGGCGAAAAACCCAGCATTTCATAGCAGGACAAAACATATTGATATTCGATATCATTTTATCCGTGATCTCGTCGCAAGTGGAAAAGTTGTTTTGCAGTACTGTGGAACAAGCATGCAAGTTGCTGATATACTCACAAAGTCTCTTCCACAAGCCAAGCACAATTTTTTCAGGATGAAGCTGGGATTGGGTCATTTTGAATCAAGGGGGAGTGTTAATGAATGATTCAAAGTATTTAGTTTTTGATTAAGTCTTCCTTTTTTGTTGGATCTAGTTACGTTACTTTTGCTATTTTATTGTTTGAGTGGTATAAATAATGGCTGTGTATTAAGTTTGCAGTAACAATAAAAAAGTCACTTTTTGACTGCTTTTCCTCTTTAGCCAACAAAATCTACCCATTCGTGCAAACATGCTTGTCAATGTTACGTAATGCTCTTTCTTAGGCGTTAGACAATAAATATAGTGCATCATACCAAAAAATAATACCCCTTCCGTAATCAACCCGCTATGGTTGCAGGCTGATATCAAGTTTAAAAAAGTCCAATGATCTGGTGTCTCGCCTTTCATGATCATATTGCAAAAAACACGAATCGCATCGCTGCCTCGTCCATGCATGCCAGACGCACGGATCATTGACACTACCAAAAAACATAGAATAAGAGACTGATACCTAAAAACCGAACATTTGCAGTCCTTAACTTAAGACAAGCCAAAGACCGAAAAACTCAGTCGATAATTTCCGAAATTAATAACTGAATTTCAGTTTTAAGTCGGTTGCAAATATTCAAAAATACTTACAGACCAGAAGTCGGTCTTTTAAGTCAGTCACTGATTAATTCTAAATGAATCTTTTTACAAGCGTTGAGATCTTTAGTCCATTTTAAAATCTAACGGTTGAATTCAGCAATCCGTGTAATACTATTTATAATTTCAGAAAGCTAATTAGTTTTTATTCACTAATTTCTCATGTTTTCCTTCAATTACGGGTGTCATACAACCACTCATCCACTACCTTCTTCCTATATCTTTTCTATTCTGAGCGAGTATAACATCTTCCATCAAAAGAACAGTTTGAAATTGTAGGCAATAAAGACACCAAGAAGGAAAAAATTGGATCTGTATATGTTTAAAGAGCTTTAAGGTTTTTCTTTCCATCTATATTTGTTAAAACGGAAACATATACATGCATCATACCAAAATGGGGGAAGGATAAATAAAAAATGAGGTGGCAGGTTATTGGTTGGGAAACACATGCAAATAAATTAATGCAGACCAAAAGGGGGAATAAATCAATGCAAACCAAAAGGTTATTGTTCATGCAGAAAATAAGTTCACAATTAGGAGATTGGTGAAAAACACAGACAGATAAATTAAGTGTTCGATGGGTAATTGAAAAGATGGACTAATTAAGTATTTATTTCTAATTCAAAAACAAAAAGAAATAATTATTTCTTTCCTAAAATTTCAACAAGCAGTTCACAAATAAGATGGAAAGAGGCTAGAGAGAATACGCGTAGATACACATAAAATATATTGTTTACTTTGCTCGTTTTATAGTAAAATCGAATATACAGAACTAAAGATGTCCGTATTTTACGAAATGAATTATGACGTACACATCAAAAAAGTTTAATTGTTTTAAATTTCTCGAAAATCTCACGTGGCGTCATGTGTCATCAAAGTTTAATTGTCTTAAATTTGTCATTGTTTTTGCTTATTGCAGGTATTTCTTAAAAAATTCAAATAGACTCATAAATGTTCGTTGATTATCTTGATATCATATACTTATTATATTTATTACTAGTACTACTGTACAACAGTGGAAAAACCGACCGTTAAGTTGTATAATATTGAAATAAATAAATAATTTTTGTTGTAAATTTTTATTAATTGAAAAAATGTAAATGCCACTAAAAGTCGGTTTCATACTAAAAATCTATTATCATTGTATTAATAAGAATCAGTCATAAACATTTACGTACATATATATTATATAATGAAGAATAAACATACTATAAATAAAACAAATACAACAGAAATATTCTAGGGTCGTTTTAGCATCCGCTATTGATTCCACCAATCTTACCTGATCTTTTCTTGCCAAAAACTATATGTGAATAGTGATGATTTTAACCAGTTATTTGCAGATGGAATTTGAAAATTTCACATAAACAACATAAAAAGGAACGATTCCTCCCCAAATTGATGCAAGCAATGATGGATTAACACAATTGAAATCAAATAATGTAAGTGTGGAAAAACATAAAAATACTATTTTCTAAGTTAATTAAGAATTCTTTCATTTTTTTTCTTAACAAATATTAAATGCTAAAAGGTAATAGAGTTACATCCAACTCATGATCTTATAAAAATGACAATCATTGTTGGAGATCAAATGATCAAATCTCCTTGATTTAAGAGAACTTGGAATGAGAAAACGAGTGAACGCTTAAACTTTCATTGCTGGAGAGTGTACAACAAAGGTATTAATGTAGCAAACAAATGCGTGTTATGCAAGTCAGCGAAGGAAGACACACAACACTTGTATTTTGGTTGCTCATCCACCTTCTTATATGGAAAGACAAAAAGGAGAGGTGGTATATCTCCTCCTATGAGAGACATCAAGGAAGAATGGTACAAAATAGATTCATCATTCCAATATAGAGCATTTCTCTCTTTTTGGATGTCGTAACAAGAAAATAAAAGCACAAAGAATTGGCCGTAACATCATATTGCCATCCTTGAATTCAGTACAAAACAAAATGTTTTGTTGTCAATATAATCTCAGAAACAATCGCAAGTCGCAACATACAAAAATAAATTAACGTCTGCCCAAACTTTGCCTGTAAAAGCAATTTAAGTGAAACTCTAAAGGCATATCTGCATAAAATAGCACAAACGTAAGACATAAAATTTGTTAATGAAATACCGTAGGATAAAATTTTCCTATGTAAATAATTAAGTAAAGAAAAATGAGACACATCTATTTATGTTGGATGCACTGACAATCTATTTGCATCACCATATAAAACAAATCTATTTGCATCAGCATGCAAAACAAATCTATTTGCATCAGCATGCAAAACAAATCTATTTGGCAACTTATGCTAAAACTAAAGATTAGCAAAACCATTCAATAAGATGAGCCCAACATGGATACATATGGTATATGCATTTTCCTGTAAGTTTGCAAACCTATGAATGTGTCTCTCCTAAGAATTCATTAACATGGCAATGAGGTGACAAAAGGCAGATGAATTAACTGCTCTTATATGAAAATATTAAAGTGAAACTGATCGTTCACCTCCCTATATTTCAAGAACCTGACAAATCTATACCCCCATGAATCTAATAGTTCTATGAAACAAATTTTAGCAAATTTTTTTCATACTGTAATTTCCTGGGCTCCTTATTATGATAAGGTAATCAATTATTACCCATTTCTCATTGAATTCTTTCCAATTATGATAAATCTATCTTATAACACTAGTGTTATAAAAAAAATCATCATTCTTCTTCATTCTTTTGTTTACATGCACAAACATGTAAATTGCACGTCAGCATGCTAATAAATATATGTAAATTTCTTGAAACAGTTATCAATCAAAATGATTTAATTTATTTGCTGCTCGCTTTTGGCTAATTGTCATCATTCAAAAAAATGAAGTGTAAATAAAATACTTGCTTGAGAGAGGATAATAACCGAACGACGTAATTCCTTATATACCTGTAAGAGCAGTCAAAACAAATTAGAATATAAGTACAGTCATTAAGCTAATCAACTGATATGTAGCTTCTTTATCATCCCAGTTTGTTCATTCCCACTGATATATATGTCATCTTTCAAAGCTAAAAGGATTTTTTTTTGTTTGTATGATAGTGAATTTGCTAAAATTTGTTTCAATGGATCCATAAACATTTGTTGCCTTAGCACCACACTATATATATTTGTATGAGTTGTAATATTGAGTTGTTGATGAATTGTTCCTATTCTCAGTTTTGAAACTGAGTATTCATCTCTTAATTTAAAATTAACACCTACCTCTAAAATCTCATTCACTTATTCCTACTTTAAGTTTCATCATTCTGTCGTTACAAGCTACACCAGAACAAAAAGGTTGTCATTTATCACCAAGACCAAAACCAGGAATGCCATGAAAAAGAAAGAGGTATACATAAGAGTGTGCTATTAAACGCCTTAAGCGAGTCAGATCAGTATTGTAGGAATTTAAATAAATTAGCCATGAGTATATTTAAATATATATGCCTTTTAATGCCTACAAGACAAAAAGTTATATATGAAGAACAATGTAACAAATCATTCACAAGCCTATATTAATGAGAAAATGACATGTTCATGGTTTTACCTTTTCTTATAGTCACAGAAAATTAATGCTAATACAATCTTTCAACCTGAATTTTAAGTTCAAATAAAGGCATGTTTAAAATAAAGAAGAACAGAATTTTTTTCATACAAATAATATAGATTGGTTTTTTTAATATTTGACATCATATTGTAATATAACTATATAAGCATGTATTTTTCATAAGGTCCAGTTTTGTGTGAAACTTGCTTAGTTTCCAAAGCCTTCACTCGTGTCCATGCATATTGACAAATTACATTTGTATGTTAAAAGATTACAATGAAGAAAATATTATTAACTTAATTAGGTGGATAGGTAGTATCAAGAAATTTAAGCAGATTCAGCAATTATGTCCTATTTTTTCAAAATGCATAATCAGAAACCTCCAAGACTTAGCGGAACTAGATGTTTTCCTCCACTAAATATTCTTCTAAAGACAATTCAGTTGTTAAACCAGTAAATAATAATAACTGTACAATGCTTAGTTGGCAAAAATGAAACTGATATATGTTTTCTTAACTATATAAACAGATATACTTTTATCAGGTATCAACTACAGCTGGAAGAAAATATGTCATAAACAATCTTTAATATAATTACCAACAATGGACCAAAATCGAGCAGCACAACATCTTATGATGCTATGTTGGTGGAAACACATAAAATTTGTAGTCAAAACAAATTTGTTGCCTGAAATCCATTAGTGATGCTCTATATGTCAAATAGGTTGCAACCTAAACAGAAGATCCAACTAAATTTGTAGTCAAAACAAATTTGTTTTGGCCGAAAGGATAATAGTTACGTTTAGGTTTGAGCTTCCAAAGCTCTTTTACAACGGTCCCAACTAAAAAACTTTTAATAAGATCTCAAAACAATTAAGTTATTAGATAATTAACAGGAGGAAAAATTATGAAGATCCCGGTTAAAGGGAGATACGAAGATGAAAAGAGTTTGTCAGCACTGGTGACTTTTGCGGTCAACGTTGGGGACGTGAATCTGAAAGCTTCACTCGCTGATGCTACTTTCATTGAAGGCCCCAGCTTTGATGGACTCACTTCTTCCATGGATATACCTGGTGCCTTTATCATCAACAAAAACATGACAAAAAAGGATTCTACATTCCAATTCATGAACACATTGAAAGTGCTATAAAACCAGTAAACATGACAAACACGCCTATGGAGACAAAAGGACTGCTACGTCGGTTACATTAGATCCAGCAAACAAGGCGACAATGAGTTACGCTTTTTGATCTGAGAACTGCAAAGTGAAGTTTAATGGGTGCTTTAAACTTTCTGCTTTATTTAACATGGAGGAGAAAAACTACAGACCAAATTTAATGGCAGAGAGTACCATGAACTACGAGCATCTTTCTAGATGTAATATTTATCATCATCAACTCCATTCTCGGATCTAGTTACCCAAAAGACAGAATTGAAGCTTTTCTTTAATTATACAGATGATTTATTCAATATTGTCATTTTTGATCTGAAAATTGCTACTGTAAATTCTATAGTTAAGTTGAAGTAAAGAAGAAAAGAATCATTCTTATTCTACCTAGCATGTCAAACTTGATCCTTATATTTTTACATTTCAAAAGTAATTCTAGTTGGCTAGTAAAGCATTTATTCTTACGTTTTAAAAGTCACCTGAGCCAGCACGAAATTCTTATATGCATATTCCCCTGTTTTCAAATTTTGATCTATGTAATAGACCTACATAAAAAACATCACAAATTAGATTAAGGTCACATTATCTTCCTGCTTTTCAGTTGAGATAAATCAAATTATAACTAATAACAACAACAATACTAGCAGAAAATAATTCAGAAAGAAATCAAGGAAAATTTCCCTTGCTTACTGGTATGGTGGATGATTTAGTTTTAAACAAAAATTGCAATTTATAAGTTCCTAAATAGAATAGTAGCAGTATAGACTAATTGTTGAGACAAGTCCCACATTGGGGAATTTGTAAAATGAATCCTGTATAAGTATAATGAGTTCACCCTTCACATTGCCAATTGGTTTTGTGATAATTCGGGGTTCTCTTACATGGTATCAGAGCAGGTTTAATTCGTGCGCACAATGCCACACTTATCCATGTCACCCAATATAAAGGTCCACGTGTTAGGCTCATGATATGCAACACGTGCGGGGGCGTGTTGAGACAAGTCCCACATTGGGGAATTTGTAAAATGAATCATGTATAAGTATAATGAGTTCACCCTTCACATAGCCAATTGGTTTTGTGATAATTCGGGGTTCTCTAACACTAATAATATTTCTGCAAAATAAATAAAAGTAAACTAAGTAAAATAAAACAAAATAAAATCCAGCACATGTTAAAAGATCAACTTGCAAACTGTCATCACAGATTCAGACATAAAACTAAAAGCATTATTCAAATGCAAAATCACAGTAAAAGAAAACAATAAAACTTAAAAATATTGTAGTTCTGAACCAAATTCAAAGTACAATACCAAGAAAAAAATTCAAAATAACTCAAATGTTGGTACCCAAAAAAATGTGTAAATATAACCACTAAATTATGAAAAAACAAATAGAGTGTGTGTTGTTAATCAATATAGCAAAAGAAATACTGCAACTTCGACAGTGGTGCCTCGCCTTAAATAAAATGGCAAATATGCACTATGCAAGGTCTAGTACAAGGTGTGCGCCTATTGCATCACTGACATCCACAAAATACGATTACCTTCCACGACTGAAACAACATGCATTTAACTATTTAACTTGGGCTTTTCACTTATTCTAGTTAGGTGCTTTATTTTGTATAGTTGATTCAATTCTACAAAGAGCTTGCTAGATTTGGATGGTGAATATTTTTAAAACACATTGCAAGCCGAGAATTAGTTGATTTAGAGAAATTTAGGGAGAAATCAATGTTTTTTGAAAGTGCATCCTCTAACAAACAAATGTTAATAGCTGTAGAAAATGAGAGAACACACTTCGGATATAGCAGCATTATTGAAAAATAAATAAAAAGTAATAACTAACAATAAATAACATACTCAAAAATCCAATGCATAAATAACTCCATGGAAAGATCATGACATAACAAAGCTGTAACCTATGATCAACAAAAGTTACTAATATGACTAAGATAATTGCTTAGTGATCAGGTTTATCATAAGACAGTTTTGGCAAGACTTACAGGGCAACCAAATTGTAAATAACGAATAAAGTCATTAGTGGCCAATAACCTAGTTTTTTACAATGCAGTTTTTCACTTTTCTTGCCGTTAATTTAAAATAATTGACCAATAATAAATACTTGCCATTGTTATTATGGTTAACGATGGGTTATTGTTTAGCCCACTGTTTAACGTAATAAGGTTGTATGATCACATGATAACCCAACCGCATAATAACCCTCATCCATTGACTTATCCAACAAAACATTATTACATATGTTGCATTATGCATAACAAATGGGTTACATGTTTTTTCTTCTTTGTTTTTTGGTGAACTTGTGTTCTCAAAACTCTAAATGACTGTATAAAGACTATGTTATCGTAAGTGGCCAAACAATTTAGCATCATACTAATAAATCAACGAATTGTGAGTTCATCCCCTGGTTACAATGGCCTTATAGTTCTTCGTATGTTCAAACATTTAAATAGATAATACTCAAATTCACTAATTTGTTAATACCAATTTGCAAGAACATTTGCTCCTGTTGATTTTTTAGCTTTTGATTCTCCGCCTTCAATGGCTCGTATACTTCTTCCCTGGTTTCAATTTCCTACTAATCAAATTTAGCAACACCAAATGATCAATAATCTATTTTGGTATAGATGTATGTTTGACATGGAAACAAAAAACACAAGCCTTAAACCCAGGCAAAATGAGATACCAACTGTAAATGCAAAGTTGTTGAACAAAAATCATCTTTTGTCCTAAGATACCAATTGTAAATTTTGCTTAAAATTTAGAAAAACGCTTAGGAATCAAGATAATGTTTGAAAATTATTATAATTTGGAAAGATGACATATCATATGCAGGAAATAAAATACTAACCTGGCAACCAGATAACAAATTAAAACTAACATCTGACAATATGCATGAATAATCATCAGCGAAGATTAGCGCAAGAAAGTCATTTTTATAAAGACCCTATCATATACGACTATAAGCTCTAAAGAACCACAAAACCCTATCATATACGACGATAATAATTCGATCATTATATTTATGATAATAATTATGTGTATAATCTAACTTCCCAAGTAAATAGTAAGACTCTTTCCACAAGTTCCCTAAGTACATTCTCAAATTGTATAATCATCAATTATATTGTTATTAAGGACATTGCTTGTACATATTGCAATTTAAAATTTAGATATGCCTGAGGATCTATACTGATACGCTACTAATGTAGCCTTTATATTCAAAGAAATGATAGAAGTCTTCCTAAAAAATATTTGGTCCACTTCAGATTTGTATTAGACAAAAAATATCCCTAAATGCTACATCTACCAAAAATCAAAATATTAAAAGTTGGAAACACGTTAATAAAATAGTACCTTGCACGAATGATCCTGACACTGGTTTCATACTGGGATTTGACCAATTATAAGCAGCTGAAGCCGCAATACCACTTGGCCAAAGACAACCTTTGATGAAATCAACATTTAACAATAACCAACAACTAAGAACTATAAGAACCGAAATTAGAAATAGAAGGTTAAACTCGACAAATTTGTGACAAGAAGCAGAGTTCCGCGATTGAAGACTGGTTCTGGAATTGAATGCTGGTTCTCGCGTACGATGGTGGAAGAAAGGTTAGCTACCGTGAGCCGCCGCACCTGGATCTCTTTGCGAGAAGAGCACAAAGCGAAGAGAAGTGAGATTTGGTGGAAACAAGTAGATTCAGGAAGATATTTCCGCGATTAAAAAGAATAGGGTTTTTTCTGGTAAACGGTTTGGGTTTTTAGAGAGAATTACGAATTGATTTGAGCAAAGAGGAAGAACGGCATTGATCAAGATTACAGGAGGAAGAATCAGAACGAAAATGCGAAAGATTTATTGCCTCATTCAGGGGAAAGTCAAATAATGTAGCCGAAATTGAGGAAGAAGCGGAACGAAAATGTGAAAGATTCATTGGTTCATTCACGGAAAAGTCAGATAGCCGCCGTAATTTAAGCCAAAATTTATTGGCACAGAAAATTTGATTTTAGCCCTCTTACAGTAGACAAACCTCCCTAACGGTCGGTTTGATTATATCTATTATTTATTATATTGTATGAAAGCATAATATTCATCTAGAGGCTTTTCAATACCAGTTTTCCTGAAAATCTTTGTTGTCATGTATCATGAAAGTTTAATTTTCTTTAATTTGTCATTACGTTTGCTTATTGAAGGTATTTCTTGAAAGAATTTTAATGAACTCATGAATGCTTTATTGATTATTTTCATATTATACGTCTATTAAATCTATTATATAAATGAAATTTAATTATCTTAAACTTGCTATTAATTTTTCTTATTGCTGGTATTTCTTAAAAGATCTAATGGACTCATGACTATTATGTTGATTATCTTCCTATTATACATCTATTATGCTTATATTACGTCTATTCTATTATTATATAATAAAAATAATATTTCCTGACCATTTCCTACGTAATAAACTGTAGTAAATGGCGCCTTTTGAATTTTCCATTCTAAACATGTAATAACCTGGAAATCTGGGCCAATTTAAAAAATTTATTTTGGCAATTTTGATGAATTTTGATCATTTAAAATGATTATTTTAAATAAAAACGACGAGAAATTTATTTTGAATAGAATTCGAACGTATATATTTATATACGTCGTCGTTAGAATATAAATATTTATTTATAATTATAAAAGGAATTGAAAATGGCGCGGTAGTTCGATAATTCGATTTCAAATTTCAAATGAATGTACAGGATTCAAAATAAACCGGATTTTGGTGAAACCAAAAATATTTGAATCTAAATGAGAACATCTTTCCAACGAATTCGGGAAATTGAAATTTGATAGCGGGAATCAAAAGATACATCCAGTTGAAATTTCAGAATAGTCGCTATGGAATTTCGGCCCTTGAAAATGGCCATTTTGCAAACGACCTCGGATTTCGACGAAACCACTTTTGTTGGATCCGCGATGTCAAATTATGGATAGGTTTCAAATTTCATAATTTTTCGAATCAATATGTGAGCGTGGCAAAGGAAAACGCGTTTGACTAGTTTTAGTTGATTTTAATCGACTGGAAAATGGCCATTTTTCAAACGGTCTAAGAATTCGATGAAATTAGTTTTGTTAGGACCGTATCGTCAATACCAAGCTAGAAAATATTTTTCTGGAATTTTTCGAGTTAGTATGTGACCCCGGTAAATTAAAATACGCGTTCAAATTCAATATATAGAGTTATATGTTGATTTTGATGAAAACAGATCGAAACGATTGAATCAGCCTACGATATATATCCCATTGTGTTCGGAATGGTGGTAATTAGCTATGGGCGACAGGCGGTGGGTTTCGTTTCGAGTTCAAAATAGAAAGTTGCTTTTTGAAAATTAAATTAATTAAAATAAATAAATATCATTATATCCCCCCCTTTTTATTTCCTTTCCTCTTCAAATCAGCCCCCCCGCCCCCCATCCCCATTCTATCTCATTTCAGAAAACATAGGAAAAAAAAAAAAGCAAACCTAATCGATCGCGTCCCCCCAATCTGCCGCCGCCACTTCTTCTTCTTCCTCCGCCTCAACCGCTTCTCCCCCCCCCCTTCGCTCGATCGAACCGAACACCCCTCCCCCTTTCGTGAACCATAGCCTCCACCCTCCACTACCGAGATCGACGCCGCACCCAGCCATCTACGCCACCGCCTGCAGGTTTCCTCGCGCACTGGTCACCACCCCCTTCTCTACAACCTACAGCGACCGTGACACCCCTCCCTCTAAGCCGCTGTAAGCCTTTATTTTATTTTATTTCTTTTACTTTATTTAAAGTATTTGGTTATGGGGAAGTATAAAAATCAGATTTTATATGAAATACGATTTATGAAAATTTGTTTTTTTATATGAAAATAACGAAGTAAAGAATATTATTTTTATAGTTAAATGGTAATATAAAGATTGTATTTTTCATAACAAAAAGGTTAGATTTTTATTATAGAAAAAGATGGGATTTTTATTGATGAAAGCTATGATTTTTAACATAGGAAAGATTAGATTTTTATCATTAAAAAGATTCGATTTTTAATCGTGAAAAGGTGGGATTTTTATATATGGAATAGCGAAGTTAAAATTCGATTTTTATATATTGAATAGCGAAGTAAAAATTCGATTTTTATATATTGAATAGCGAAGTAAAAATTCGATTTTTATATATTGAATAGCGAAGTAAAAATTTGATTTTTATATATGTAGTGAATACGGATGACGAAAGTAATGAAAGAAGAAACGGTGGAGATTTTCTACATATGAAGAGTCGAGGCGTTGGTTTAGCTAATCGGTGAGAACTCTTCACTTTAAATTTTATTCTCTAGTTATATAAATATATACTAGGATGCAGACGGTGTTTAGTAGCACCCGGCACCCGTCGTCCACAGACCATGGACGGCTTGTATGCTTGTTTGTTTGATTTTGATGTGTAGTTGATTGTGTGATGTGATGTGAAATTAAATAAAATATTTATATAGTTAAAAATATTTTATAGTTGAAAATAGAATTTTTAACGTGTATATAAAATAAATATCTATAAACAAATCGGAGATTTGTTTATATACACTGATTTGATTGATATTGATTGGGACGATAAATTTTACACATCGCCCAACTGCACAAATAAAATCTGTGTTTGATTGTTTGAAACCCCACACGGGTATTGGGATGATATTTGGCGTGCACTAATCCCAATTATTTAGTTGTATGTCGATCGATTGGTTGACAGACTTTGTAAGCGTTAATTATTTATATTTAATGCTTATGCAGTTGTGTGGTGCACTCTGGATGATGGTTGATTATTTATCGTTGTTATTTTATACATGTGTTGTGGAAAATCCATATAATTAACATTATATGGTAATTGATTGGGCCTCATTCCAGTTTTGAAATAGAATTTTTGAATAGAAATATTTGAAAAAGAAATATTTTTGAAATTGAATTTTTGAATAGAAATATTTGAAAAAGAAATATTTTTGAAATAGAATTTTTGAATAGAAATATTTGAAAAAGAAATATTTTTTGAAATAGAATATTTAAAGAGAAATATTTGAATGAAATATTTGAGAAGGAATATTTGAAACACAAAAATTCGAATAGAATATTTGAAATAGAAATATATAAAGCTGTGTTGATTAGATATGCGCTATTTTAACGCGAACGATATTTATATCGATTATATTCGTTTTTATAAAGAATATTGAAAAGTGATTTCAAAATTGAATATATTGAAACGAAATTCGAATTAAATTGAATTGAAACGAAATAGAATTCGAATTGAATAGAATTAAATTCAAATTGAAATTGGATGGAAATAAATTCGAATTGAAATTGAATTGAATTGAAAACAAATTGAAATTGAATTAAAAATCGATTTGAATTGAAATCAATTTGAAATGAATTTAAAACGAATTTATATTAAAAAATTCAATCTTGATTTGAATTTGAAAAGGAAGTTGAAATCGTTTTGAAAACGAATTTGAAACGATTTATAAAAATACGTTTTAAAAGGAAATCGATGAAGTATATATATATTATATATTATATATAATATAATGGCCTGAACAGAACGCGCCGCGCTGTGGTAGTTCATGAATTTCGATCATTAACTTCGAATGGATATTTCGGGAGATCCGACCGTCGGATTATCCTAAAACCGGAACCGTTGGGTTCGTATCGAAAAGAGTTTTCTAACGAATATTAGAAATTAGAAATCTAACGGTTGGATTTGGAATTATGTCCAAATCAAATTTGGAAAAGGTCGTTGTAAGTGCAGTTCGATGGCCGTTGATGGAAATCGACTGTACGGGCCTTGATAAAATTATTAAAAATATCAATAATTTGTGTAAAATCGTAAGAAATGATTTGTGAAGAGTTGGGATGAAAAACTCCATATTTGAAAAGATAAAAATAGATTTTTATCGAGATGAACTAGTTTTGAACTAGAATAATAATTTATTTATTTTAAAATAAATAAATTGGATTTGAAATGGTTTTGAAAATAACCAGAATTTCCAATAATTGAATTGGAATGGATTTGAATCGAAATTGTCTGTGGAATATTTCGATGTTGGATTTAGTGGTTATGCAGATGTTGTTATGGAAATTTGAAAGATATATATATATACATATCGTTATTTCCAATACGATATTTGTTGGTCGTAGAATTTGATATTGAATATAAGCTGATATATTTTCTATTCAGAGCCTTGTATTTAATATCAAATGTGGTTTGGGTTTGTCGTGAATGGTGTCTTCATTAACGCTGTTCTTAAGCCCAGTTGAGAAAAAGATTAAATCTTTTTATTTAGATTTAATGAAGAGTACCAATTAAATAATATTTAATTGGAATTGAATTTGGGTTTATTGGGAACAATATTTTAAATAACACTTGTTCTTTAACCCAATAATTAATGGAATGTGATATTGGGTTTATCGTGAACCGTGTTTTAAATGACACTGATTCTTTAACCCAGTTAAAGATTAAAACTAAGTGGAGTTTTAATGAATCTTTAATTAGATTGAAAAGATCGAGAATGGAGTATCACCAGTTTTACTCCAGGCGATAGTTAAATCTTTAATTAGATTTGAACGTGAAATGGTAATTGAATTTACCGATAACACAGTGGTGTTAGATATGAAGTATTACCAGTTATACTTCATGGGATGAATAGGTTGGGATTGAGAAATAAAATAAATGATTACTTCGGTGTGGTTTGCTAATCCCAACTAGTTTGAATTGATATTCAAAAAGCAGATTAAAGAATAAATTTAAAGAATTTATCTGTGATAAAATTAATGGGAACCTTTCCCAAAGTATAAGAATATTTGAATAAAAGAATATTCTGAATTGGAATGAGGCGTATGTTGTGTTTGTGTAACACTTGTTTATTATATACGCGAGTTATTCAGAAAGACCGGGTTTAACCTATTCTGAATAACTGATTCGACGTGGTGTCGAGGATGAAGACGGTGGTCGAAGACCGGAGGTCTTCACGTCGTTTGGGTGATTACCGATGATCTTGATTGGGCCGTACACCCAAGAGGAGAGAATCAGTTGGTGATCGTCCAGACGTACTTGGAGATCGATGGATATGTGGGGTACTAGGTGCCTCCGGTTTCATTCAGACCCAGAACGAACTTGTAAATGGACTGTGTGTCTAACATCGGATTTCATTATGTGTGATTGATATTGATTGCATAGCGTGAATTGCCTGTGTGGCATGCCAAGATGCAAATGATCAAGGCTTCTGTTGAAAAGCAAAGTCTTGTGGTTGATGATCAAAGCACGACCTTTGTGGTGTAGCTTTGTGTAGCGTTGATTCGCGAGCCTCACAACCTGGTTGTGAACCAGAAACGGGAGAAGGACCTCCGGGAGGGCATGCGTTTCTTTCTAGCTAGAAGTGGCGTCAGTGGTTTTACACGCCCTAACGAGTTTGACTTATGTGGTTGTTGCTGTTGCGAGGCGCCTCGGTTATATCGGTCGATCCAGGACCGATGGAGTCATTCGTTGGCTCATTGACATCCCATAGGGTGAGGAAACGCAGTGTTCAGGCATTTTAATCCACATCGGTGGACCGGCCCTGACGATCTAAAGGCTTGACTGAGTACTTGCCTGAGACACGGGCTAGAGCGTCTCGAATTCGGTGGAGGACGATCCCTTGCCTCAGTTCATAGATGGAAATCTAATTTCCAAATACGCGACTTTGTTGTTTTATTTGTAGAGCCTAGTATGGCGACATAGTGGGATGGGGCGCTTATGCCGTCTATGATTGATACTTATGATTTGAAATTGTTTTGACACTATACACTTATAGTAATAATAAAACATGAAATTCCACGTACCAAGCATTCTTTGGCTATTATAAGGTAAAAACCCTATCCTCCGACTTGCGTTGCATTGTGTGATGGGACCTGGGTCAAATAACAGCTTCATTTTTCTTTATTTAGCATTGCGTTGTTGTTTTATGCACTGGTATTCTTGAGAGGAAACCCGTTCCGTGTTATACGGCATGGTCCCTTTATTTACCGAACTTTAAAATAAAGATTAATAACTGTTTTAGTTCTCACACTAGTCCCATGACTGACCTTGAGTTTATTGTTTTAACCTAAACTCTGGGTGCCCTTATTTTGACATGGGTAGCTAGTAGTTTTGGTTTTGCAGATTTATATTCAGAGGATCCTGATTTACAGCTGGAATGATACTCGAAAGCTTTGTATCCGCGTATTACTTCTAGTTGTGTATTGTATTATTTTCCGCTGCTATGTAATGTATTGTAATCTCTGATATTTATCGAATGTATTTTATTTATTCATACTCTGTATATTCTTGTATTCTGATGGAATTGTTGTAATTAACATTGAAATGTTCTTCTGTCTGTGTTCTATTTTGTATTGTTCTCAAAGCGATCAGGGGTATCGAACGATCTTGATCGGTTTAGCGATTGATTCGGATCGAGCGAAAAGGAGGTCGTTTCATTTTGGTATCAGAGCTTTGGTTTACAAAGCTCAGAGAACAAGACACATTAGAACCATACGAAAGAATTCATCAGGTATTGGATTAGTAATATCCAATGGGAATGACTCGTTAGAGATGAGATCAGTAGTGTCCTAGAACGAGTGTGAAGAGTATATTTTTAAAATGAAACAAATTCTGTTCTGAAAATTCAAATCAATTATTCATATTTGATTATTTATTTTATATTGATTTGGACAATCCAGTATATAAAGATTTTGCATATACGCCTTGCAAACGTATATTCAAAGTTTTAATATACTGGATAGATATAGAATCACACTCTAGTCGCCCGGAGACGATTCTGATGATAGTCTAGACATCTTCAGAATTGGTATTCAAGTTTCGAAGGTGTGATATCTATGTATTTCCATTAGACTGGTGTGAGAACCAAAATTAGATAGGGCTTATTGTTATGATTTGGCACCAAAAATCTGATTTTTGACTATATATCAAAATTATGATTTTGAAAAGCTAATCGACTAATTAATTGATGGTTGTGTTGTCTGATTATTGTTTGATTAATTAAATGTTGAACCTTTAGCCAAATTGAACCAAAAAAGTGAATTGTATTGAAAATTTGCCGCATTTGCTTGCATATACATGTACTTACAATGAACAGGTCATAGCAAGGAGGCTAGAGCAGAGAAATAAAATTATTTGCCCGACAAATAGGTACATGTTTACCATAATTTACTGTTTTGTTTGGGTGATGATGATTTTATGAGCCGATTGGCTTTTTCTTTTTCTTTTGGATTGAAGAAGGCCATGGGAGGCTATATGAAATATCCCGAAGTCCCCGGTGCAGGGGAGGTTATGGTGAAATTTTTCGAAAATTTAGGGTGTTAGCCAAATTTTTGAAAAATTTGAAAAGTTCTTAGAAACTGAAAAGTTGAAGAACTTAAGCCGTAATGAAAATAATGAAAGTTGAGTTGGTTTGTGAAACAACTTTCGGCTTCGTTCCTTTTCGGGGACGAAAAGTTTTAAGTGGGGGAGATTGTAATAACCCGGAAATCTGGGCCAATTTAAAAAATGTATTTTGGCAATTCTGATGAATTTGATCATTTAAAATGATTATTTTAAATAAAAACGACGAGAAATTTATTTTGAATAGAATTCGAATGTATATATTTATATACGTCGTCGTTAGAATATAAATATTTATTTATAATTATAAAAGGAACTGAAAATGGCGCGGTAGTTCGATAATTCGATTTCAAATTTCAAATGAATGTACAGGATTCAAAATAAACCGGATTTTGGTGAAACCAAAAATATTTGAATCTAAATGAGAACATCTTTCCAACGAATCCGGGAAATTGAAATTTGATAGCGGGAATCAAAAGATACGTCCAGTTGAAATTTCAGAATAGTCATTATGGAATTTCGACCCTTGAAAATGATCATTTTGCAAACGACCTCGGATTTCGACGAAACCTATTTTGTTGGATCCGCGATGTCAAATTATTGCTAGGTTTCAAATTTCATAATTTTTCGAATCAATATGTCAGTGTGGCAAAGGAAAACGCGTTTGACCAGTTTCAGCTGATTTTAATCGACTGGAAAATGGCCATTTTTTAAACGGTCTCAGAATTCGATGAAATCAGTTTTGTTAGGACCGTATCGTCAATACAAAGCTAGAAAATATTTTTCTGGAATTTTTCGAGTTAGTATGTGACCCCGGTAAATTAAAATACGCGTTCAAATTCAATATATAGAGTTATATGTTGATTTTGATGAAAACTGATCGAAACGATCGAATCAGCCTACGATACATATCCCATTGTGTTCGGAATGGGGCTAATTAGCTATAGGCGACAGGCGGTGGGTTTCGTTTCGAGTTCAAAATAGAAAGTTGCTTTTTGAAAATTAAATTAATTAAAATAAATATATATTATTATATTCTCCCCCCCCTTTTATTTCCTTTCCTCTTCAAATCAGCCCCCCCCATTCTATCTCATTTCAGACAACAGAGAAAAAAAAAGAAAACCAAATCGATCGCGTCCCCCCAATCTGCCACCGCCACTTCTTCTTCTTCCTCTGCCTCAACCGCTTCTTCCCCCCCCCCCCCTTGCTCGATCGAACGGAACCCCCCCCCCCTTTTGTGAACCATAGCCTCCGCCCTCCACTGCCGAGATCGACGCCACACCCAGCCATCTCCACCACCGCCTGCAGGTTCCCTCGCGCACTGGTCACCACCCCTTTCTCTCCGACCTGCAGCGACCGTGACACCCCTCCCTCTAAGCCGCTGTAAGCCTTTATTTTATTTTATTTTATTTCTTTTACTTTATTTCATTTATTTAAAGTATTTGGTTATGGGGAAGTGTAAAAATCAGATTTTATATGAAATACGATTTATAAAAATTTGTTTTTTTATATGAAAATAACGAAGTAAAGATTATTATTTTTATAGTTAAATGGTAATATAAAGATTGTATTTTTCATAACAAAAAGGTTAGATTTTTATTATAGAAAAAGATGGGATTTTTATTGATGAAAGCTATGATTTTTAACATAAGAAAGATTAGTTTTTTATCATTAAAAAGATTCGATTTTTAATCGTGAAAAGGTGGAATTTTTATATATGGAATAGCGAAGTAAAAAATTCGATTTTTATATATTGAATAGCGAAGTAAAAATTCGATTTTTATATATTGAATAGCGAAGTAAAAATTCGATTTTTATATATTGAATAGCAAAGTAAAAATTCGATTTTTATATATGTAGTGAATACGGATAACGAAAGTAATGAAAGAAGAAACGGCAGAGATTTTCTACATATGAAGAGTCGAGGCGTTGGTTTAGCTAATCGGTGAGAACTCCTCACTTTAAATTTTATTCTCTAGTTATATAAATATATACTAAGATGCAGACGGTGTTTAGTAGCACCCGACACCCGTCGTCCACAGACCATGGACGGCTTGTATGCTTGTTTGTTTGATTTTGATGTGTAGTTGATTGTGTGATGTGATGTGAAATGAAATAAAATATTTATATAGTTAAAAATATTTTATAGTTGAAAATAGAATTTTTAACGTGTATATAAAATAAATATTTATAAACAAGTCGGAGATTTGTTTATATACACTGATTTGATTGATATTGATTGGGACGATAAATTTTACACATCGCCCAACTGCACAAATAAAATCTGTCTTTGATTGTTCGAAACCCCACACGGGTATTGGGATGATATTTGGCGTACACTAATCCCAATTATTTAGCTGTATGTCGATCGATTGGTCGACAGACTGTGTAAGCGTTAAATATTTATATTTGATGCTTATGCAGTTGTGTGGTGCACTCTGGATTATGGTTGATTATTTATCGTTGTTATTTTATACATGTGTTGTGGAAAATCCATATAATTAACATTATATGGTAATTGATTGGGCCTCATTCCAGTTTTGAAATAGAATTTTTGAATAGAAATATTTGAAAAAGAAAATATTTTTGAAATCGAATTTTTGAATAGAAATATTTGAAAAAGAAATATTTTTGAAATAGAATTTTTGAATAGAAATATTTGAAAAAGAAATATTTTTTGAAACAGAATATTTGAAGAGAAATATTTGAATGAAATATTTGAGAAGGAATATTTGAAATGAAATATTCGAATAGAATATTTGAAATAGAAATATATAAAGCTGTGTTGATTAGATATGCGCTATTTTGACGCGAATGATATTTATATCGATTATATTCGTTTTTATAATGAATATTGAAAAGTGATATCAAAATCAAATATTTTGAAATGAAATTCGAATTAAATTGAATTGAAACGAAATAGAATTTGAATTGAATAGAATTGAATTCGAATTGAAATTGGATGGAAATAAATTCGAATTGAAATTGAACTGAATTGAAAACGAATTGAAATTGAATTAAAAATCGATTTGAATTGAAATCAATTTGAAATGAATTTAAAACGAATTTATATTGAAAAATTCAATCTTGATTTGAATTTGAAAAGGAAGTTGAAATCGTTTTGAAAACAAATTTGAAACGATTTATAAAATACGTTTTAAAAGGAAATCGACGAAGTATATATTATATATATAATATAATGGCATGAATAGAACGCGCCGCGCTGCGGTAGTTCGTGAATTTCGATTATTAACTTCGAATGGATATTTCGGGAGATCCGACCGTCGGATTCTCCTAAAACTGGAACCGTTGGGTTCGTATCGAAAAGAGTTTTCTAACGAATATTAGAAATTAGAAATCTAATGGTTGGATTTGGAGTTATGTCTAAATCGAATTTGGAAAAGGTCGCTGTAAGTGTAGTTCGATGGCCGTTGATGGAAATCGACTGTACGGGCCTTGATAAAATTATTAAAAATATCAATAATTTGTGTAAAATCGTAATAAATGATTTGTGAAGAGTTGGGAAGAAAAATTCCATATTTGAAAAGATAAAAATAGATTTTTATCGAGATGAACTAGTTTTGAACTAGAATAATAATTTATTTATTTTTAAAATAAATAAATTGGATTTGAAATGGTTTTGAAAATAACCAGAATTTCCAATAATTGAATTGGAATGGATTTGAATCGAAATTGTCTGTGGAATATTTCGATGTTGGATTTAGTGATTATACAGATGTTGTTATAGAAATTTGAAAGATATACATATATATACATATCGTTATTTCCAATACGATATTTGTTGGTCGTAGAATTTGATATTGAATATAAGCCGATATATTTTCTATTCAGATCCTTGTATTTAATATCAAATGTGATTTGGGTTTGTCATTAATGGTGTCTTCATTAACACGGTTCTTAAGCCCAGTTGAGAAAAAGATTAAATCTTTTTATTTAGATTTAATGAAGTGTACCAATTAAATAATATTTAATTGGAATTGAATTGGTGTTGATTCTTGGGTTTATCGGGAACAGTATTTTAAACAACACTTGTTCTTTAACCCAATAGTTAATGGAATGTGATTTTGGGTTTATCGTGAACCGTGTTTTAAATGACACTGATTCTTTAACCCAGTTAAAGATTAAAACTAAGTGGAGTTTTAATGAATCTTTAATTAGATTGAAAAGATCGAGAATGGAGTATCACCAGTTTTACTCTAGGCGATAGTTAAATCTTTAATTAAATTTGAACGTGAAATGGTAATTGAATTTACCGATAACACCGTGGTGTTAGATATGAAGTATTACCAGTTTTACTTCATGGGATGAATAGGTTGGGATTGGGAAATAAAATAAATGATTACTTCGGTGTGGTTCGCTAATCCCGACTAGTTTGAATTGATATTCAAAAAGCAGATTAAAGAATAAATTTAAAGAATTTATCTCTGATAAAATTAATGGGAACCTTTCCCAAAGTATAAGAATATTTGAATAAAAGAATATTCTGAATTGGAATGAGGCGTATGTTGTGTTTGTGTAACACTTGTTTATTATATACGCGAGTTATTCAGAAAGACAGGGTTTAGCCCATTCTGAATAACAGATTCGACGTAGTGTCGAGGATGAAGACGGTGGTCGAAGACCGGAGGTCTTCACGTCGTTTGGGTGATTACTGATGTTCTTCATTGGGTCGTACACCCAAGAGGAGAGAATCAGTTGGTGATCGTCCATACGTACTTGGAGATCGATGGATATGCGGGGTACTAGGTGCCTCCGGTTTCGTTCAGACCCAGAACGAACTTGTAAATGGACTGTGTGTCTGACATCGGATTTCATTTTGTGTGATTGATATCGATTGCATAGAGTGAATTGCCTATGTGGCATGCCAAGATGCAAATGATCAAGCTTCTGTTGAAAAGCAAAGTCTTGTGGTTGATGATCAAAGCACGGCCTTTGTGGCGTAGCTTTGTGTAGCGTTGATTCGCGAGCCTCACACCCCGGTTGTGAACCAGAAACGGGAGAAGGACCTCAAGGAGGGAATGCGTTTCTTTCTAGCTAGAAGTGGCTTCAGTGGTTTTACACGCCCTGACGAGTTTAACTTATGTGGTTGTTGTTGTTGCAAGGCGCCTTGGTTATATCGGTCGATCCGGGACCGATGGAGTCATTCGTTGGCTCATTGACATCCCATAGAGTGGGGAAACGTAGTGTTCAGGCATTTTAATCCACATCGGTGGACCGACCCTGACAATCTAAAGGCTTGACTGAGTACTTGCCTGAGACACGGGCTAGAGCGTCTCGAATTCGGTGGAGGACGATCCCTTGCCTCAGTTCACAGATGGAAATCCAATTTCCAAATTCGTGACTTTGCGGTTTTATTTGTAGAGCCTAGTATGGCGAGGGCACTTATGCCGTCTATGATTGATACTTATGATTTGAAATTGTTTTGACACTATACACTTATAGTAACAATAAAACATGAAATTCCACGTACCAAGCATTCTTTGGCTATTATAAGGTAAAAACCCTATCCTCCGGCTTGCGTTGCATTATATGATGGGACCTGGGTCTTATAATAGCTTCATTTTTCTTTATTTAGCATTGCGCTGTTGTTTTATGCACTGGTATTCTTGGGAGGAAACCCGTTCCGTGTTATACGGCGTGGTCCCTTGATTTACCGAACTTTAAAATAAAGATTAATAACTGTTTTAGTTCTCACACTAGTCCCATGATTGTCCTGGAGTTTATTGTTTTAACCTAAACTCTGGGTGCCCTTATTTTGACACGGGCAGCTAGTAGTTTTGGTTTTGCAGATTTATATTCACAGGATCCTGATTTACAGCTGGAACGATACTCGGAAAGCTTAGTATCCGCGTATTACTTCTAGTTGTGTATTGTATTATTTTCCACTGCTATGTAATGTATTGTAATCTCTGATATTTATCGAATGTATTTTATTTATTCATACTCTGTATATTCTTGTATTCTGATGGAATTGTTGTAATTAACAATGAAATGTTCTTCTGTCTGCATTCTATTTTGTATTGTTCTCAAAGCGGGTCTTAATCGGTTTAGCGACTGATTCAGATCGAGCGAAAAGGAGGTCGTTTCAAAACATTTTGCATTTAAATCTTTCCATTTTCCCAAATCTATTCAATTATTATTATATAAAAAAGCGAACATAGCACTTTTAGAGTTCTCATGTGTAATTCATTCTTAAGTTGAATGTTGTATTCTATGTAATTCTTAGTACATAAGTGCAAGCCCGTGCTATCCGCACGGTTGTAGTTAAATTTTTTGTTGCAACTCCTAATGATTAATTACCACTACAAGAAAAATTGCATTTTACAACATTGAATAAATGTTGTCTTTGTATATTTACAACATTTATCATAATGTTGCTATATCCATAGTTATAAAAGAGGGGGTTGCTTTTACAACGTTTACCTAAAAGTTGTAAAAAATATTGTTGAAAAGTTATTTATAACAAAACATAAATATAGCTAAAACACAAAAAAATATAAAGAAAAACTATATACCACGTTTTTTGAATGTTATGAGATAGCCAATTACAACATATTTCAAATATTATAACATGATTTTTTTACGATAATACTTATATGTTGTGTATCTGCTTTTTTAATGATTTTCATATATTATAATTAATTTCAACAACTTTATTCACCTATTGTAGAATCATCAGTCACGTCATTTAGTAGAAGTTGTATATTAGTTTTTTTTTTAATCTTTTTTCAAACGTAGTATTTTATTCTTTAATCATGTTTAATCAACGTTGTAAATACAAGCTAGACGACGTTATTTAAACGTCAACCAAACTTCATGTACATCAGTTTTTAAACATTGTAGAACAAAGTTTTACATCTGTATTTAACTATTATATTTTGTATAACCACCTTGATTGCAAACCGTAGTAAATGAATTTTCTACGACATTTGCGTTAACATAAAAAAAAAATCATTCAATAGATGTTGTAAATACATACACTACAACTAATGACAAACGTTGCACATGTACGTTTCAATAACATTAATATATCTACTATAATCACAAAATATTATTAAATATCCAACCACATTTATTCACAAACAGCGTAAACATGACAAAATCTAGGAACATATAACGATTTACTAATAGAAAAATCTATTGCATACATCATCAAAATGTATTGTATGGTGTGGAACATATACATACACGACAAGAATCTATATGTAAATTAGAACAAAGAAGATACTACTTCAAATGAAAATATGATGACAGCAGCAGCTCGCTCCCTAAAAGCACCTTTTTCCTTGTTAGTTGTTAGCATTGCAGGGAATATCTTTCACCGTTAGCATTGCAGGATCCAAAATTAGATCTGGTTGACACAAAAATAAAAGAACTGTTACAGTAATATGTTGACCTCTCAGTATCACTCATGAGTTACCAGACACTTGATTAGCTAACATTTGTTATATATATATATATGTATGTATGTATGTATATGTGTGTGTGTGTGTGCGTGTGTGTGTGTGTGTGTGTGTATATATATATATATATATATAATACTAATGCAATCTAGAATGATTTCATGCGATAAATCTAGCATGTTAGAATATAATGCCCAGTGTCGGCCCAGCCATATATAATGCCCTAGGCAAAATATGGAAGAGCTGAAGGAAAAAAATAGCAAAACTATAAAATGATGGCTACAGGATCTGAACTTGCGTGGTTAAAATAAGGATAGCAGCACAAACTAGTAAACTACACATATATTTATTAAACTGTGCTGCCCTCATTCATTATTAACCCAACTTTTATATTTATTAAACTGTGCTGCCCTCATTTATTATTAAACTACACATATAAAATGATGCCTTTCCTTCGTATCATTTTTTTAGATTAAATAATAAACTATGCAGCATGTGTTTATATACTGACAGAAAAAGAAAATCTCGGAAGGGCAGCAAACATACACTGTCCCAGAAAAATTCTCTCGACGTGATCCCCATATAACAAAAAAATTATAGTAATCTACACATCATTAGCATTTCAATTCTATAGATGCTGATGTGCATATTTTCAAGATATTACACTTCTGCTTTTGCCAATTTATTTACACATTTAAATATATTTTTCTTCAAAATTAGTGCTTTTGACATTTGTCAGCTTGTGATCCACCTTCATCTTTACTCCATCAAAATTTAGTATTAGGACAACAGAGCCTCCAAAACATTTAAAAAAAAATGTGTGTATGTGAATTTGGGTTTTCACATAGCTCTCTTGATCCAATCAGTTCAAGCTTGACAGCCTTCTATAATGGACTATCGCGGTTCAATTTACCGTTCGGTCTTCTAAGCTATGCTAAAATTTCTAGCAACACTCAAGGAAGACGTCTCACCATTAGTATTCATTGGCACCACAGGATGTGGTTTGTTTGGTTCGTCAACATGAATAAATAATAAATGTAGGATGTCAGATCTATCTAAAGGAACTTTGTAAATAATAACACATATCAAATGAATCATATTTGGTAAATTGATCTATCTACCTATAAAAAGTTTGTATATTTAACATATTATTTCAACGAAACAATATTGTGTTTGTAACTTTACACACTTCAACAAAGGATTTGGCATGAAAAATTTTAGCATAAGGGAGCTTTTTGCTATTACAACTCCATTACGACAATGTTGTGTTTGTCATTTCAATAAAAGACTCGGACTAAGAAATTTAACATTACAAAGGTTTTTCATGATTACAAGCATATTTCAGAGCTGTATGAGGCTCATTAGCCAACTTTTTAATGCTATGTCAAAAATAAGCACAGAATTGAATTTTAGGCTTAATATTTCAATGAATATATCAAAAAACCAAATTACAATAAAAAATGTTAAACATATTTGGGAAGTATTGTCAATTAGAAAGCGGATTTTTTTGTTGATTAAATGGTCAAAATTTCTTTTGACTAGTTTTGCTCTCATGATTCAGTCATAGAGGAACGAGTGTCGCAACTCAAGATATAAATAGAAAAGATAAAATAGAGAACATGAGATCATTTTGATAAGCGCTAATAAGTGAGTTGAGCCGATCTATTACGAAAACCAGTTGCATTTTCCTAATTTGGGTTTTCACATAGTCAAACGAAAAACTACATGTTGCTGCAAAGAACCCAGAAACAGAACTTGCTCCAACTACAATGCTTACTTCACCAAACCCAAGTTTGATTGTGTTTTACATTTCTACTTCTAAATTAAATTTCTTTTAGAACTGTTCTAAGAATTTTCATTTGAAGCTTAGGGAAGTTTTTTCTTAATTTTTTTTAATATATATACAGTTTGGCTATGAACATCCATTACTCATTTTGCGATGATAAATATGTATGTATATATGATAATAAACAGATTAAAACTCTGACAATACAGGCTCCATAGCATTTGTATGCAATATGTTAATTGTCTAATGTTTAAAAGGATGGACGGATTAAGGTTGTAAGTTGGAATTCAGATATTTCAACTAAATTACTAGTGATATAATGGCTCACGTGACATCCATAGAAAAAAATTGCAGTTAATAGGATATACAAAAGTAGCAACTTTTATTGCTGATAATTTTTTTTTTAATTTGTGTATTCGGTTGATTCTGCAAAAATAAATCTATAAAAATAATGTGTTGAATTTCATCGTAAGATTTGCCCTTTTCTTTCTACTATAATCAGACCGAATAGACAGACAACACCATAGTAATTTACATGTCATCCTCAAATTAAATCATATCATATATACTAATAGTTGTTTTTGAATTTTATTGAGCCCGCTACGATTATTTATGTAAAGTTAGTGCTATATGTTGAAATAATGCCCAAGCTCGTTAGTTGTCCTAATCATCCACTCACCTCATCGGTGTATATTGATCTGAGTTGCATAGTTAAACCTAAAGAGTATTATATAAGAATTAAATGTCTACAAATAGATACAAGATGAATTAGATACAAAATAAGCAACTTAGTCTGATATGGGATGAAAGTTAATTCAGATAGAAAATGTCATCTTCTTCTGCAAGTAGTCTACCTAATGAATATGTTCCGAAAGGTGTTTTTTTTTAAAAAAAAAGAGGAAAAAAATGCATGAAACTGAAGTATGGTCATAAGGACTTACACTCACCAGGTCTTCAGCTTGTAATACCAGTCATCTAGTAGATACTGCAAGCCCTACAAACATGAAACAGCGAATGGATTAGCATATATAAACAATAGTAGTTATTGTTGCAACCTATAGCAAATTAAAAACTTAACAGCAAAAGATCGCATGGATCAACCTCAAACTGTTGTTTTTACTAATTAGTTGTCATTTATAAAATACTAAAGAAGAACCAAAAAAATGCATACAACTAATATTTAACCTAATACTCAATTTAGGTCATATAGAATTAACTAATATGCGATATACTGTGTTTCTTGAACTATGTTGATATTGCCACACATTAATTAACTTTAATACAACTAATAACATAAATTGATAAATATTAGTCAGCACTCAATCTCGTTTATATTCATATTTTGCATGTATCCGTGTAATCAATTTATTTTATAATGATTTTACTCTTACCTGCCTCTTATAAAACACTAAATGAGAAGCATACGTATGAATCCAGTAAAAGGTAAAGCTACAATTCGGTAGTAATTGAAATTAATAATGTAGATTAACGATGTAATTTAGAAAATTTATGCAATCATGTATACGTGCAAGTGTTTAAAAAAAATGTGAGCCATACTCATTTGCTCGATATACACAAAAGGAAGTCATACTCATTTGCATATATTTAGAAAAAAATCAATCAAAGCTAATTAAAGTAAGAAGAGATAGATGAAAAAAGCTTCGTGTACATCAATTCACACACATTTATATATAAAGCTTAAAACGATAGAACTTCTGCTGCTACTAGAGCATATTTGTAGTTTTGTACCATTATGTCCAGATCCAAACGTATACAAAGAAAAATACAAATCTATGAATATGTATGTAATCAATTTGTGTAAAGACTACATAAATAGGAGAGGAATGCGATGTTTGTATATTATAAAATGTCTTAGCATATTTTTTTTTCTTTTTTAAAAATTTAGTATTTTATATAAAAGTCTAAGTAGTATACAACATAACACATGACAAGCGAGTTTGATCCTGTAAGACGGGTATTCGAACCTGTGATATTTCACGTCACATCGAAGCATCTTAGCGACTTAAATAATCGTGCTTGCCTTAGTAGAGATTATACATGTATATGTTATATCTGATGTTTATCCTAGATTTAGTCCATTAGATGAGTACCCAATGTCTTCAACTGCTAGGCTAAGAGCAATGGAAAATATCCACAAGGGATACTTCCATATTACATATGACAATGTGACCTATAAGTTCTAAAATAAACTTGCTTGGTGGATGTAATACTGTGACCTATAAGTTTTAAAATAAACTTGCTCGGTGGACATTTTTGGCTACTGAAGATTTTTTTCATTAGAGGCAAAATTTGAGTTTGAGTGACAATTTTTCCTTTCTACAAGTTTTTCAGGTGCAAAAGTAAATGAGCAAACATACAGATTTTTTGGGTAGTATTGTCTGGAATTAAGGACCCTACTATTGCTGCTTATAATGAACATGGAACTTTATTGTCTTAAATGACACTATTGCTATTTTATGTGATAATTAGAACATGAGATATGGCATTCATTGTATTAAAAAAGGGACTAATGTTAAGTTCGTTGAGGTAATACATTAAGGTAATACATTAAGATAGTAAATACATTGCAGCATAATAATTATCAGCAGGCAATTTTTGCATAATAATTATTATGCTAGGAGTTCATTAAGGTAATACATAGTTTTTAACTTGATGTTTAAATTACATTCTAGCATAATAGTTATCAACAGACAATTTTTTTTGTTAGTGTGTAATTAGTAAATATAGACAAAGCCTATCGGGAATTGAACAATCCTTGAATTAAGGCACATATTTTGAAGCCCAACCATCGAGGTTAACATTTCCCATACCAAATTTCGCATGCAAGGCCACATCCTGCAAGTTCCTCTGCTACTCAATATTGGTTCACCATATGCTCTCTGCCAATTGTTCGGTACCAACCTTCCCTAAACTGGTTTTTCAACCTTGAGATTACAAGCTTCTACTGTTTCATTAACACGGCAGGCTTCAACAGCCTACAGGAGGGGAATCCATCAGCGAGCAAGTTATAACATCACGGTGTCAGGCTCGCAAATAAATGAATTTATTAACTTACCAATTACCTTTACTAGATCAATTAATGATTTTTTCACATGTCAACACTGCACTTTCAAATCAATGTATAGTACTTTATCAACAATTATTTAAATCCCCCACAATTAATGATTTCAGTGCTGATTAAATTCTTTTCAGTCCAAACTCCAAAGCCACTACTGCATTAGGTAAATATTGCAGATTAAATTTGGAAATTGAACAAATATTTTTTGACATGCAATTTAGCAAAGAATGCCCAGTTGACAAATTTTCAAAACATTGTCGACCAAATGATCCAAGTGTAGGAAAGATAGAGCAGCACAACGATCCAAGTTATAGTTTGGAAACAAAAAATTGGTAAGTGGTTAACCCACCTTGGAACCAAAGAAAATATGAATTGATGATTTACAGCAGGTTCAAGTATATTAATGTAAGCAAAGATGAAAAATATTGCAGAAAAGAAATTGATACTTATAGTGAAAATAATTATACTTGCTCGATATAAACAAAAGGAAGTCATACTCATTTGCATGTTCACTTATTTTTCATTTTAAAACCACATTGTATTTTTATTATTTCTGCTTCTGGAAAATTCACTATAATTCTTTTTCTCGATTCAAACAATCTACTATACAGTGGCATTGATTTTTATACTTCACTTGGGTATAAAACAACTAAAATTCATTGTTGCAATTTGAAGTTTACATTTTGTCCATGTAAAGGAAAAGAGAAAAAATGATTCCAGTTACCTTATGTGGATTCAAACTTGAATTCAAACCCAACGGCTTGAGAATTGCTTTCATCTTTTATTGCCCAAAAATTGATCGTTCAAAGATCAATACTGCTGAAGTTGTACATTATAGCGAGTATGTAACCATCAAGCTAACAAGTGATCAAGTACAGACCTTAAATGCAAATGCAGTGATCACATCCACAAGTTAACGTAGACAAGGAACATCGAAAGACGAGCATAAAACTGGTAGTGATCATATACCAATATTCTGCAGGTTTTTTTTCACAAGGATCAATCAAGAAAAAACAACCAGAGACATATATATTCAAAATAGAATCATTTGCATATATATTTAAAAAAAATCAATCAAAGCTTCACTTCTTTTTCATTTTAAAACCACACAGTTGCTAATTTATTTATTTTAACTCATGTAGTCATGCTCATATCTAAGACATTGCCTTAAAAAATTACACACGTGTATTTTTATTATTTCTGCTTCAGGAAAATTGAGTATAATTCTTTTTCTCGATTCAAACAATCTATTATATCTACAAATATATCATCTGAAATTAATTTTAAATTCAACATTAACAAATATCACTATGTATAGTTTCCAAACTTAGTAGTTGAACTTGAAATAACTTTTTTTACCAATGGTTTTATTATGTGCGATATATACTCCTACGCTCAGTCATTTACTTATATTAAGAACGATCTTGTAGTAGTATAAACATATGAGATAATGCTTCATAAATTTATGTTAATCAGCCATAAATACCTTTCTTGCTGGTTATTTGCAGTATATCATTGTAGTATAAACTGCATATATTATCATAAAGTTGAATAAAGTGGTGATAGTTTGGAATTGAAATTAAGTTTCCAATTTATTAAAACATCGTAGACAGTTAGAAGTTCATTAGTGCCATCTGTTAATGATATATACTTCTCAGGATTTAAGTCTCAAAAGTATTACTGCATCTGCTCTAACCTATACTTTATCATACTTATTCCTTAACCGCTATATAGTTTTGCATAACATTAAAGCAAGTAGAAAGGAGAATGTACCTGCATGGATGTCAGTATAATAGCTACAACATACATAGGGCTCCATTGATTTTGCAGGATATCAAAACAAGTGCTTCCATCTGCATAAACCGGAAGAAAAAACTTGTAAATAGTATTGAATAATTTAATAGCAAGAGTTTCTGTTATTTTTATCACTTAATCTATAGCTAACTGTTGGAAACAATGGTTCGGCTGAGTCGTGGAGTAGGTCACTTTCTTGAAGACGTTTCGGCGATCTACTCAAGATGCAAAGTAGTTCGTACTGTTCGTCGCCGCCTCTGGGATAAAACAGCCTCATCCTTGTTTTTCTTTCTATATCGGATCTTTTGCACATATGAATCCGATTCAGTTTGCACTCTAAAATAATACTGCTCAAGTTTATTTTCTTTCTAATTTTTGTAAAAAGAATGGTTGAGAGGAAGATAGAAAAAATATGTGCTTTTTTCTTTTCTTTCTGTGGATGAGGAAGAGAGAGAGTTTTTCTTCTATATTCTGTATTCTATGTTCTGTATTTTACCTGGTCTATGACCAAGTACTTATATAGAAGAAATGGTAGAAAATGTTAGTGGGAGGAAAATTGGTCTGTAATTAATGCCTTATTAAATCAGATAGAAACGTTCAAAAAGTTGCAATGTAAATTGTAAACGTTTCAAAAAAGATGAATGATAATAAATATTAATTTATTACCATTCATTGCAATTTGTTAATGCCATTTATATTTTGTAGCAGCTCAATCAAATACATGTGTATATATATATATAAACACACACACACAACTGTTATGCAAATATAACAGCTCTAAAAGAAAATTTACTGATACAAAATATAATACCGTTTATAACTTCTAACGGCTCTATGCATTAATGGCTCATAAATATGCATTAACATCTCAAAATAATGGCACAAAATATGTTACCGTTATTAACTTACAACGACTCAATTTTTTATTTATTCTTATTTATTTTTTTAATAAATTCGCAAAATGTTCCAAAAATCCCCCACTTGAATTTCTTAAAAAAATATTTTCGAGCAGTTCAAAAAAGAATACATAAGATTGTGCATAAACAAAGGTGTCATCCGACTTGAACCTTTGCATAGTGAGTAAGATTCAGTTTTTACTAGAGTGACACGTAGTCTTGAACTCTATTCCTGACATCAAACTACACACAACCTTTCTATAGTGCAATCAAATAAGCCCGTGCATTTATGGCCATGCACGTCTATCCCAGTTTAGTGAACGCTCTAGGAATCTTGCCCAAAACTCCATAGGAAACAGCCACATTTCCACATTCACATAGGTGAGTCTATCAAGAGTACTCCTGAAGGTAGGTACTCCACTCCAAATAGAGTATAGATCTCATTAAGAGTTTCTATTAACTCATCCTCTAATCACTTCAGGAATACATGCTTCTTAATATATAAATTCAGCATGTTCATCTACTATCACTACACAACTTGTTTTTACCCATTGAACCTAGTTCTTGGGATCTCCAGTCATTTAGGTCGGGTTACCATTGTGCGTGATTCCACAATCTCAGGGCAATAGTCCTATTCTTTTAGAATCATTAAGGACTTTCTTTCTGGTCAGTCCTTTCGTCAAAGGATCTGCCAAATTGTCATCACTTCATATGTGATGTTCTCTAATAATACCGTTGTGACGGCCCGCCCCGCACCAACCGACATTTACTCCAAAGGTGCGCTGTACACATGTCCAGTTAGCACGGAACGGGTCGCCAGAAGGAAAAGGAAGAAGGAAATGAACATACAAGGAACCTGTAGAATGTCTCACGGCGCATAGAACAAAATATAATAATAACATACTTGACATAAAACAGGAGAGACAATGCATAAGCTGAAAATCAGAACTAAACATCATAGCAGCGGAAATCTAAAATACAGCTTATTACAACTTTCAAACTGTCTCAAAGCAAAAGTAAGATAATGTGGGACACTACTAATGCCCAAGTAGCGACCACCAACGACACAGGGAGAATGTATATATATATATATATATATATATATCATACGTGGAAGTCTCCTGCCCGCCCCCGGATCAGCTACTCGCACATCACCAGCTAACCTGTCTCTAGTCTGCTCGTGTGAGCACCCAGAGTAATAAGAGGAGACATAAAACTCTGGGTCAGACATAAAGCCTGGTATGAGCGATAAGCATCTAAAGTGAACAATAACAGGTAGACTAAAACATACCTGAACCTGGACCTGCAACCAAAGAGTTAGCACGACATACTGTACAACACTCTAAGGTATCATATCAAACGGTATAAAGATACAGAGGTGGGGGAGGTGTGCATGTCATAATGATGGCAAACAATCAAGCATAGCATCCATCCTCACATCTCTCACTCAGTGCGTAAAGCGTACGATATTCACCACTTCGATCACCCAACATTCCTTGCTACGATCACTTTGCCCCCATGAAGTCATAAATGGCTTCACTGCACTGATAACGTAGGCACTAATTCCTCGCTATGTCCACTTGCCCCATGGAGTTATTCACCCCATCTGCGCTGGCTCATAGCCTTACTAATTCTTACTATGTCCACTTGCCCCATGGAGTTACTCACCCCATCTGCGCTGGCTCATAGTCTTACTACGCATCACCTTGCCCCTCAGGTCGTAATGACCCTACTGCACTGATAACGTAGTTTTGCTACCATCACTTTGTCCCTCAGGTCGTAATGACCCTACTGCACCGATAAGTAGCCATCATCCATTCTTAGTGGTGAATCGAAGTTATGAACGTCGACAACTCCTTGGCACACGTCCCGCAGCAAAGTCCAACCATGAAGTGAACTCATTGGTTCTCAACTGGTTCCGGGATCCTGAGCTCTAACTTCCATTTGGACTACCTTTGCATCTCGGGCTATTGGTCATCACAATCGAATCGGATCAGCCTTCACATTCTTCATCGGATCGGGTCGCGCCTCCTGCATCGGATCGGGTCGCGGTCCTCCAGGTGATCGGATCGCCCTCCTCCATGGTCTCGTGAATCCAGTCTCCATCGGATCGGGTCTCCACTTCTGGTCGGATCGTGAATACCCCATACGGATCGGATCGCGTTCCTCCATCGTCTCGTTGTGCATCGGATCATGGATGCTACCTTCCTCTAGTCGGATCGTGACATGAAGCACGAGTGGATCGGATCGTAATGCTCATTGGCGATCCGGGTCGGAGTACTTCAGTTTGGCACGGCGCTGCATCGATTCGCTTCGTGGCCTTGCACAGACGGTTCGGTTCGGAGGAGGTGACTCGACTCGTGGTGATGTCCCACGATCCCCTAGGGCGATCCGATCGTCCCTCAACCCCCTATGCGATCCGAACCCCTGCACCTTGTCCAGCGAGCTGTTTACGCCCCTCGACGGCGTTTTCGACCATTCCAACTATTCTAAACAGTCACAAAGCATTTCATACAGTCATAGCAACATACATAATCAACCACAAACATCAAAACATCAATATGATAGGTAAAAAGGGATCAAACATACCCAAAATCCCAAACTTCCCCTTAAGCATATTTAGGTGAAACTAATGATAGGATTATCAAAACTTAACCAAATTAACTCAAATTCATATCAGAGGTCTAAAACTTCATTCCGAATTTTATAAACATTTTTCCAGAATTTTATCATGTTTAAATTCGCTAATTAACACTAATCAACCCTAATTAGCCATAATTAGTGCAAAACTAAGCAAATCACTCACCTTAGCCACAAAATAAACTAAGATCTGAAATGATTCTCTGATTTGATGCGAATTTCAATACCAAACAGCAGCTCCTTTGTTGATTTGGTGAAGATCCTTCTTGATTAGGGGTTGCTAAGCCAAATCCTTAACCTAAAGGTGATTTAGAGGTTGGAGGCCATTTTTAGGGATCCTTGGTGATAAGTGGAGGCTAGAAAACTGAAATGGAATGATTCTCCATCTCATTTCAGCCCTCCCATAACCCTAATCCCGAAATGGGTTATGGGCCTACTCACTAATCACCCGATTTGGCCCGGTTAAGCAGTTTTTCACTCTCCAAATCTTGTTTCAGCCATATCTCCCAAACGGTAAGTCCGTTTGGCTATTATGACCACTCTACGGAAAGAGAAACCATCAAACGAATCAAACGAAAGTGGTTTCAGGTCAAAATTCCATTCCAATCAAAAGTTATGGCCAAAACAGTACCGCCTAGGGGCAAAATGGTCATTTAAAAATCGACAAAAATCATAAGCATGGGAAATGACTCTAATAGACGTTTCCCAAAGTTACATGACCATACGACTTCACATGGGAAAGAAATAAATATTAAACGATCCTATGATGTGTAGAATACGGGTCGTTACACTCTCCCCCCCTTAAGAAATTTCGCCCCCGAAATTCCCTAATCCAAACACACACAAAGATTCCTGCATGCCTATCAATTATAAAACAACAATCAAACATGCAAAATAAGCAAAACAAGTCTATCCTAGCATGCGGAATAACTAAATCACAAAGTAAATCTTACCAGGCAAAGAGTTCTGGATAAGCCTTCCTAATGCTCTCCTTTGTCTCCCAAGTACAATCATTCTCGTTCTCGCCCCACTGAACCTTGACTAGCTTCACCGCCTTCCTTCGAAGTTGCTTCGTATCATGCCCCACAATACGAATCGGCTTGCGGTTCCCAACTGCCTCGGGTTCTACTTCGAAGTCCTCTAACTGATCAGGTGAAATAGTCACATCTGAGTTGTGAACGAACTTCCTTAGTTGGGAAACATGAAATACATTGTGAACTCCTGCCATCTTCTCTGGTAAGCCAACTCTATACGCCAAATTCCCGACTAATTCAAGAACAGGGAATGGGCCAACAAATCTTGGTGCTAACTTGCCTCTCCTGCCAAATCGTATCACGCTCTTCAACGGAGAGATTTTGACAAACACCAAGTCACCAACGGAGAATTTCAAGTCTCTTCTCCTCTTATCAGCATAACTCTTCTGCCTATCTTGGGTAGCTTTCATTCGTTGCTGAATGATCTTAATCTTATCGGAAGTTTCTCTCACCACATCTGGTCCAAGCACAAACTTCTCGCCAGTCTCTATCCAACATGATGGTGAGTTGCATGGTCTTCCGTACAAAGCTTCATATGGAGCCATACCGATACTGGATTGGTAGCTATTATTATATGCAAACTCTACTAGATGCAAACGGTCATCCGATGATCCACCAAAATCCAATATACACGCTCTCAAGAGATCTTCCAATATACGATTCACCCTCTCCGTCTGACCGTCGGTCTGAGGATGATATGCGGTACTGAGATGTAATCTTGACCCTAGAGCCTCTTGTAAGCTCTTCCAAAACCCACTAGTGAACAACGGGTCTCGGTCACTCACAATGTTTTTGGGTACTCCATGAAATCTCACTACCCACTTCATATACAATTCTGCCAACTTGGCTGCCGTTCTGGTCGATTTGACTGGTATAAATCTTGCACTCTTAGTCAATCGATCCACAATTACCCAAATGCTATCATATCCCGATCTAGTCCTTGGTAGGCCATCGATGAAATCCATCGAGACTTGCTCCCATTTCCATTCGGGAATTTCTAATGGTTGTAACAATCCACTAGGCTTCCTTTGCTCGGCTTTAACTAGCTGGCAATTCATGCACTTGGATATAAACTTCCCAACGTCTCTTTTCATCCCTTCCCAGTAGTAAGTCTGTCTCATGTCTCGATACATCTTATTACCACCGGGATGTATAGTCAGTTTTGAGTGATGACATTCTCTAAGCACTTCATCTCTCAAACCATTCACGTTGGGCACAACTAGTCTTCCCTTCTTTCGAAGCCATCCATCTCGATCAAGCCCATACACATTCATCTCCTCATCAACTCCCATTTCTAGCTTGGAGATGATTTCTAATAGGTTAGGATCGTCCCTCTGGCTAGAACCAATCCGCTCTATCAAAGTGGGTCTGATCGTCAAACTAGCTAGTATAACTGGATTCAATTCGCACTTTGGTCTGAAATCAAACCCCGCGATATACTCCAGTTGCTTCCATTCAAGAAACATTGCCCCTAAGCTGGCATGTCTCCTACTCAAGGCATCGGCTACCGCATTACCTTTCCCAGGTGTATATGCGATATCAAAATCATACGAAGCCAAGAACTCTAACCATCTCTGCTGACGGAGATTCAGATCTTTCTGAGAGAAAAGATACTTCAACGATTTATGATTGATAAACAACTCAAATCTTTCTCCCAAGAGATAGTGTCTCCACATCTTCAGCGCAAATACAATCGCTGCCAATTCCAAATCATGGGTAGGATACTTCTTCTCATGCAGCTTTAGCTGTCGACTGGCATAAGCTACAACCCTACCTCCTTGCATCAATACAGCACCCAGTCCGGTACCACAAGCATCTGTGTATACCGTCATCTCTTCATTCCCTTTAGGAATGACTAACACTGGTGCACGCGTCAACCTCTCCTTTAGACTTTTGAAGGCATCCTCACACACTCCGTCCCAGATGAAGGACTGATTCTTCTTAGTCAACTGAGTCAACGGTGCTGCTATCTTGGAGAAGTCCTGGATAAAGTTACGATAATATCCAGCTAATCCCAAGAAACTTCTTACATCTGTAGCATTCTTGGGTGTAGGTCAATCTTGTACCGTAGCCACCTTCGCAGGGTCCACGGCAATACCGCACTCTGAAACAACATGACCCAAGAATCTTACTTCCCTTCTCCAAAAATGACACTTAGAGAATTTCGCTTTCAATTGGTGTTTCCTCAACACCTCCATCACTATCCTCAAGTGCCCCTTGTGTTCCTCCTCTGTCCTTGAATAAACAAGGATATCATCCACGAACACAAGAACAAACTTATTCAACTGATCTCTGAATACTCGATTCATAAGATCCACGAAATAGGCTGGTGCATTGGTCAACCCAAATGGCATGACCAACCACTCATAAAATCCAGACGGTGTCCTAAATGCCGTTTTCGGAACACTCTCGTCTGCTACTCGAAGCTGATGAAATCCTGTCGCGAGGTCCAACTGGGAGAACACTCTAGCTCCTTCCAGCTGATCAAACAAATCATCTATCCGCGGTAGAGGATACTTATTCTTCCTCGTCACCTTATTCAACTCGCGATAGTCTACACACAAACGAAGGGAACCATCTGCCTTAGTGGCAAATACAACTGGTGCTCCCCACTCGGAGACACTCCTTCTAATCAATCCCTTCTTCAAAAGATTGTTGACTTGCACCCCGAGCTCTCGCTGCTCCCTTGGTGCCATACGACGAAGTGGCATCACTATAGGTCTGGCATCTTTCACTAAATCAATACGGAACTCAATCTCTCGGTGTGGTGGAAGCCCGGTCACCTCCTCGAAGACGTCCGGATACTGGCCAACCACGGGCACATCTGACAACTCATCCTGCGGAATGTCGAGGGAATTTACAAAACTAGCCATAACCCCATCACTAGGTAGGCTACCAAACACTACCCTCCGCCCTCACTGTCACCAAAAAGCCCTCACAGTCTACCACCACCCCGTATCTTTGGAGCCAATCGACTCCCAATATAATGCCATACCCAGTAAAGCCCAAAACAAAGCAATCACATACAAACATACATCCATGACTCGATAAGACCAAATTCCTACAAATCATACTAAGGCTAGTCGAACCACCAATCGGGTTCGTCACTATCAATGGTCTATCGACTATCTCGGGTTCCAGTCCCAACTTATCTACCAGGTCACTAGATATGAAGGAACGGGAAGCCCCAGTATCAAACAAAACTCGAACTGGTATATCATAAATAGACAGCATTCCTTGAATAACAACATTCTTTCCTTTCTCCGCCGCAGTTGGGGCATTCGACGAAGAAGGAACGACATCAAGAGCATATGCTTTCACCATCTGCTTCTCCTTAAAAGGTTGCGGACACTTATCCTTCTGATGTCCCACTTGACCACAGTTGTAGCACTTCCTTTCCGCTGGCTTGGCCCGACATTCTTTAGCATAATGGCCTTTCTTTCCACAGCTGAAGCACTCGACATACTTCTTACTCTTTTTCTGGCCACCCTTAGATTGGTCCTGCTTCCTCTTATTCTGAGAATTATTCTTGCCTCCACCGCCTGCTTGCGGCTTTGGCCCTTCTGCAGATGCAGCCTCAGTCTTTGACTTAGGGTAAAGACTCTCTGATCTCAAAGCTTTCCCCACGATCGACTCAAAAGTCTCATCGATGTGGTTAATGAGCCTCTCCCCCAAGTACCCATCCAGACCAGTAATGAACTTCTCATTCTTCTTTTCAGGAGTATCGATAAGAGACAGTCCATACTTCGACAAAGTGTCGAACTCAGCAATATAATCAGAAACTGCCCTGCCACCCTGCTTGAGTTCCAGGAACCTCTTGAACAACACCGACTTCTGGGCAGCTGGAATAAACTTCTCGCTAAAGCGAGCCTTGAACTGAACCCAAGTAACTTGGTCCTCTGGAGTAGTTGTTCTAATGGCATTCCACCAATTCATCGCTCGCCCTTGCAGCTGACGAGACGCTAGCCTTCTCTTCATCGCATCCTCAAGACCCAAGTCATCAAAGATACGGTCACAGCTATCCATCCAGTCTTGAACATCCGTGGCCGACTCCGTTCCGTGGAACGGCTTCCCACCAAGATTAGTGTAATCCTTGCACAACTTGGCGAAATCGACCCTAGGCGCCTGCACTACTGGGCCAACACCAACTCCGGGATTGGGAATTGCCCCTTGCACATCTCTAAGCATGTCTCTCATGAGGTTAGTAAACATAGCCCTCATGTCAGCGGCATTCCCTTGGCTGGTCCCTCTACCAGCACCCCTCGTCTCTCGGCTCATCGTTAATCTGTAAAAAGGAAACGATTAACGACCCCATAGTGGTGCTAGTGCAGTGCGACTTCATCTTCATACTACGAATAGTATATACATACATAGCTTTTGAAAACCAAAGTAATCACAAATACGCGCTCTCATATACGTACTAACTCTCCCTAGTGTCTTTCCCTAGGTTAACTACGCAACCTAGAGCTCTGATACCAAGTGTGACGGCCCGCCCCGCACCAACCGACATTTACTCCAAAGGTGCGCTGTACACATGTCCAGTTAGCACGGAACGGGTCGCCAGAAGGAAAAGGAAGAAGGAAATGAACATACAAGGAACCTGTAGAATGTCTCACAACGCATAGAACAAAATATAATAATAACATACTTGACATAAAACAGGAGAGACAATGCATAAGCTGAAAATCAGAACTAAACATCATAGCAGCGGAAATCTAAAATACAGCTTATTACAACTTTCAAACTGTCTCAAAGCAAAAGTAAGATAATGTGGGACACTACTAATGCCCAAGTAGCGACCACCAACGACACAGGGAGAATGTGTATATATATATCATACGTGGAAGTCTCCCGCCCGCCCCCGGATTAGCTACTCGCACATCACCAGCTAACCTGTCTCTAGTCTGCTCGTGTGAGCACCCAGAGTAATAAGAGGAGACATAAAACTCTGGGTTAGACATAAAGCCTGGTATGAGCGATAAGCATCTAAAGTGAACAATAAAGGTAGACTAAAACATACCTGAACCTGGACCTGCAACCAAAGAGTTAGCACTATATACTGTACAACACTCTAAGGTATCATATCAAACGGTATAAAGATACGGAGGTGGGGGAGGTGTGCATGTCATAATGATGGCAAACAATCAAGCATAGCATCCATCCTCACATCTCTCACTCAGTGCGTAAAGCGTACGATATTCACCACTTCGATCACCCAACATTCCTTGCTACGATCACTTTGCCCCATGAAGTCATAAATGGCTTCACTGCACTGATAACATAGCCACTAATTCCTCGCTATGTCCACTTGCCCCATGGAGTTATTCACCCCATCTGCGCTGGCTCATAGCCTTACTAATTCTTACTATGTCCACTTGCCCCATGGAGTTATTCACCCCATCTGCGCTGGCTCATAGTCTTACTACGCATCACCTTGCCCCTCAGGTCGTAATGACCCTACTGCACTGATAACGTAGTTTTGCTACCATCACTTTGCCCCTCAGGTCGTAATGACCCTACTGCACTGATAAGTAGCCATCATCCACTCTTAGTGGTGAATCGAAGTTATGAACGTCGACAACTCCTTGGCACACGTCCCGCAGCAAAGTCCAACCATGAAGTGAACTCATTGGTTCCCAACTGGTTCCGGGATCCTGAGCTCTAACTTCCATTTGGACTACCTTTGCATCTCGGGCTATTGGTCATCACAATCGAATCGGATCAGCCTTCACATTCTTCATCGGATCGGGTCGCGCCTCCTGCATCGGATCGGGTCGCGGTCCTCCAGGTGATTGGATCGCCCTCCTCCATGGTCTCGTGAATCCAGTCTCCATCGGATCGGGTCTCCACTTCTGGTCGGATCGTGAATACCCCATACGGATCGGATCGCGCTCCTCCATCGTCTCGTTGTGCATCGGATCATGGATGCTACCTTCCTCTAGTCGGATCGTGACATGAAGCACGAGTGGATCGGATCGTAATGCTCATTGGCGATCCGGGTCGGAGTACTTCAGTTTGGCACGGCGCTGCATCGATTCGCTTCGTGGCCTTGCACAGACAGTTCGGTTCGGAGGAGGTGACTCGACTCGTGGTGATGTCCCACGATCCCCTAGGGCGATCCGATCGTCCCTCAACCCCCTATGCGATCCGAACCCCTGCACCTTGTCCAGCGAGCTGTTTACGCCCCTCGACGGCGTTTTCGACCATTCCAACTATTCTAAACAGTCACAAAGCATTTCATACAGTCATAGCAACATACATAATCAACCACAAACATCAAAACATCAATATGATAGGTAAAAAGGGATCAAACATACCCAAAATCCCAAACTTCCCCTTAAGCACATTTAGGTGAAACTAATGATAGGATTACCAAAACTTAACCAAATTAACTCAAATTCATATCAGAGGTCTAAAACTTCATTCCGAATTTTATAAACATTTTTCCAGAATTTTATCATGTTTAAATTCGCTAATTAACACTAATCAACCCTAATTAGCCATAATTAGTGCAAAACTAAGCAAATCACTCACCTTAGCCACAAAATAAACTAAGATCTGAAATGATTCTCTGATTTGATGCGAATTTCAATACCAAACAGCAGCTCCTTTGTTGATTTGGTGAAGATCCTTCTTGATTAGGGGTTGCTAAGCCAAATCCTTAACCTAAAGGTGATTTAGAGGTTGGAGGCCATTTTTAGGGATCCTTGGTGATAAGTGGAGGCTAGAAAACTGAAATGGAATGATTCTCCATCTCATTTCAGCCCTCCCATAACCCTAATCCCGAAATGGGTTATGGGCCTACTCACTAATCACCCGATTTGGCCCGGTTAAGCAGTTTTTCACTCTCCAAATCTTGTTTCAGCCATATCTCCCAAACGGTAAGTCCGTTAGGCTATTATGACCACTCTACGGAAAGAGAAACCATCAAACGAATCAAATGGAAGTGGTTTCAGGTCAAAATTCCATTCCAATCAAAAGTTATGGCCAAAACAGTACCGACTAGGGGCAAAATGGTCATTTAAAAATCGACAAAAATCATAAGCATGGGAAATGACTCTAATAGACGTTTCCCAAAGTTATATGACCATACGACTTCACATGGGAAAGAAATAAATATTATACAATCCTATGATGTGTAGAATACGGGTCGTTACAACCGTGCATACGACTGTCATTTCTTACCATTGTAATATCGGTTTTGTTCTTTTTTCAATAGTCGCCAAATTTTTCATCACTATATATGTGATGTTATTTTACAGTATTATGCTTACGACTGTCGTCTTTTACCATTGTAATAACGGTTCTATACTTTTTGCAATAACCGCGGTACTATCACAATCGATTACACCACTGGTGTCGATTTTTCCTATATAGGGATCTCAACAAGCATATTTCTTTAATTCTCTGCTTCTTCACTAGCTGTGGCTAGTGCTATTATCTCAGTTTCTATAGTAGACTGAGTCAAAATAGTATGTTTCCTGATTTTTTTCAAGAAACAACTTCTCTAAATATATAGCCACTGGTTGCTTTTGAATCATCATATAAAGTATTCCAGTCTGCATCGGAAAAACAGCTGGAAGCTTTTCATATTGTAATCCAAGGTTTAAGGTTTATTATAGGTATCTCATAACCCTCTCAATAACATGTTAATGCTCTATACTAGGTTTGCAAGTAAACTTGCATAATAATCCCACAACATAGGCAATGTCGGGTCTAGTACAATCAGTGACATCCAAAGGCTGCCAATGATGCTCGCTTACTTTGACCGTCGTACCCTTCATCGGTGTTCTTAAATGTCTTTACACTGGGATCATATGGTGAACATATAGATTTACAGTCAAAGTGATTATCTTTCTTTAGAAACTTCTCAATATAATGAGATTGATCCAAAGAAAGTCCTTTTTCGGACCTAGTAATTTTTAATACCAAGGATTACACTCGCCTCACCTAGATCTTTCATATCAAAATTGGCACTTAATAAGGATTTGAATGAGTTTATGGCATGAATGTTGGACCTAAAAAATGAGTAGGTCATATACATAAAGACGTATAATAGTACGAATGTCATTTTCAAATTTGTAATAAATGCATTTGTTACTTTCATTAATTTTAAACCATGTGAAATGATTAAGTTATCAAATTTTTTTATGCCATGTTTAGGTGCTTGTTTTAAACCATATAATGATTTATCTACTTTGCATACTTTATGTTCTTGACCATGTACTACAAATCCTTCAGGTTGGTCCATATAAATTTCTTCTTCTAATTCACCATTCAAAAATGTGGTTTTAACATCCATTTGGTGTATTAATAAATTATGAATGAAAGAAAGTGAGATTAGTACCCGAATGGATGTAATTCTAGTTACGGGTGAGAAAGTGTCGAAGAAATCTATATTTTCTTTTTTACTTAAAACCTTTAGCTACTAGTCGTGCTTTATATTTATCAATAGCGCCATCAGGTTTTAATTTCTTTTAAGTACCCATTTACAGCCTATAGATTTACAACCAGGGGGTAAATCTACCATATGCCAAGTCTTATTGGATTCCAAGGAATCCATCTCATCATTTATAGTCTCTTGCCAAAAATCGGCATCTAAAGAAGATGAGGCCTCTTGGAGGTTAGTGGGATCCTCCTCAATAGTAAAAGCACAATAATCTGAACCAATTTTTTTTTATGGTTCTTGCTCTTTTACTTCTTCTAGGTTCAGCTTCAGATTTTTTTCATTAAGTTCTGTTCTAATAGGCATACTTAAAGTGCCCTACTATTCCTTAATATAAAAGGAAATTTTGTTTCATAAAAATCGGCATTGTTTGATTCAATTATATTATGTGTATTTAGATCATAAAATCTGTATGCTTTGCTAATAATACCATAGCCTATAAATACACATTCATATGCTCTACTTGCCAATTTTATTCTCTTAGGGTCTGAAATATGAACATATGTCAAGCATCCCCAAGTTCTAAAATAGGACACAATGGGTATGTAATTTTTTTTCAAAATTTCAAAAGGTGAAACTTTACTTTTTGATTTAGAGATTCTACACATAGCATACGGTTAATAACATATCCCTTCACCAATGTTTTGCTGCACCAGACTTTAATAAAATGGCAACTACTAATTCGGTAAAGGTCCTTTTTTTTTTGCTTTACCGTTCATATCAGGTGAACAAGGTGCAGTTCTCCCATGTATAAGGTCATGTGGTTTATAGTAATTCAGAAAAGAACTAGATTCATATTCTGTTCTTCTATTACTACAAAGTCCTTTATTTTTCTTGCTTGACTAATTTTCAATTTCATTTTGAATGTCTCAATCATATCAAAAGCATCACTTTTATTTTTCATGAGAAATACATATGTTGTGACGGCCCGCCCCGCACCAGCCTGCATTTCCTCCGAAGGTGCGCTGTACACATGCCCGACTAGCACGAAACGGTCGCCAAAGAAAGGAAAGAAGAGAATGAACTAACAAGGAACCTGTAGAATGTCTCACAGCGCATGGAACAAAATATAATAACAACATAATCCTGACATAAAACAGGCGAGATAGTGCATAAGCTGAAAACTAAACCAACATAGCAGCGGAAACCCAAATACATCTTATTACAACTTTCCAAATTACTGTCTCTAAAACAAAAGAAAGTTAAAGTAGAAGATGCACTACTAATGCCCAAGCAGTGATCTTCAACAACACAGGGAGAATATCTATATGTATCATACGTGGAAGCCTCCTACTCGTCTCCGAATCAGCTACTCGTGCATACCCAGCTAACCTGTCTCTAGTCTGCTCGTGAGAGCACCCAGAGTAATAAGAAGAGACATAAAACTTTGGGTCAGACAAAAAGTCCGGTATGAGCGATAAGCAACTAAAAAGAACAATAACAGGTATACTAAACCATACCTGAACCTGGACATGCAACCAAAGAGTTAGCACTACATACCGTACAATACTCTAAGGTACCACTGAACATGTGGTGTAAAGATAACGGGGGTGGGGGTGTGCATGTCATAGTGATGGCAACCAAATCAAACATAGCAATCATCCTCACATCTCTCACTCAGTGCGTAAAGCATACGATGTCCACCACTGTCAATCACTAGACCCATCGAAGTAGTGACGGAGTTCGACTTGTACAACTACTGCTACTACCAAGCTTACCACATGGAGTCATGACCAATCCTTTACAAATGACCCCACTTCATTGGTCTATAGCTCTTTAGTCGTACCTAGGCCACTGTGGCCCTGAATCCGTTCACGTACTCCCTACACATAGTGATCCAAAGTTACAGACATCGACAACCCCTTAGCACACGTCCCGCAGCAAAGCCCAACTCATGAGGTCGACTCGTTGGTTCCCAACTGGATCCTGAGTACAAACTTCCCATTGGACTACCTTTGCATCTCGGGTTATTGGTCTTCTTCTCCAGATCGGTTCAGCTTTCCCTTCTCTTCACTCTGGATCGTGCTCTCCAAGATCATTCAGTTCGGATCCACTCCCCCACCTCGTAACGGTTCGGATCGGCTGTGGTCATCGCATCGGGTCAGATCGGACTCCTCCAGCGGTTCGGATCGTGATCCACACCTCCTGGCTTCGTGGAAAACTCCTCTGGTTCGGTCCTTCTTCCCAAGCACTCCGGATCGGGTCGGGTCTCCCAAGCTTCTCCATGGTGCATCGGTTCGGGTCGGAGTGGCACACGAGAGGCGGATCGGGTCCAGATCGTCTTGCGGATACAACAACTTGAAGGGCGGTTCGGTTCCGGCTCCTTCCTCCGATCCGATCCGGATCGGCCAGATTCCTGCACTTTGTCCAACAAGCTGTTTACGCCATTCGACGGCGTTTTCGACCAATCTAACACTTCTAGACAATCACAAATCATACCATACAGTCATAGCAACATGTATAATCAACCATAAACACCAAAACAACAATTTCAATAAGTTAAAATGGATCAAAACTACCCAAAACCCATATTTTCCCCTTAATCATATTTAAGCACAACTAATGATAGGACTAACAAAACTTAACCAAACTAACCCAAATTTGTAACAGAGGCATAAAATGATGTTTTAGAATTATACAAATTTTTCCAGATTTTTTTGAGCCATAATTTCGCTAATTATCACTAATCACCCCTAATTAGCCGTAATTAGTGTAAAAACAATGCAAATCACTCACCTTGGCCATAAATAAAATTTTCAGAACTGAAATCTCGCTGATTTGGGCGAATACTGATGTCTAACAGCAGCTCTAATACTGATTTGGTGAAGATCTTCTTTGATTTGATGTTGATTAAGCCAAAACTTGATTAGAAAGTGATTAGAAGTTGATTTGGGTGTTGGAGGCCATTGTTAGGGTTCAAAGAATGAAAGTGGCAGCTGAAAAATGAAAATAAGATCGTTCTCTAACTGATTTCAGCCTCCTCATAACCCTAATCCCGAAATCTCCCATTGGGCCTAGCTGTTAATCACCCGGTTAAGCCCAATTAAGCTGCTTTTCACCATTTGAAACTTGTTTTAGCCATATCTCCCAAACGGTAAGTCCGTTTGGCTAATGTGACCATCTACGGAATTGTAAACCATCATCCGGAGCCAATGGAAGCTGTTTCAGGTCCAAAATCCTTTACAATCAAAAGTTATGGCCGAAACAGTATCGGCTAGGGGCAAAACGGTCATTTAAAAATCAGGAAAAATCATGAACATGGGAAATGACCTCACTAGTCGTCTCCCAAAGTTACATGACCATACGACTTCGTATGTGAAAGAAATAAATATTCTACGATCCTTCGTTGTATAGAATGCGGGTCGTTACACTTCCCCCCCCCCCCCCTTAAGAAATTTCGTCCCCGAAATTCCTTAACTCAAAACATACAAAGGATCATGCATGCCTACCAACCATATACAACAATCAAACATGCAAAACAAACAAACAAGCCTATCCTAGCATGCGGAAAGACTAAATCGAAGTTAAAATCTTATCAGGCGAAGAGTTCTGGATACGTCTTCCTAATGCTTTCCTCTGTCTCCCAAGTACAGTCATTCTCATTCTCGCCCCACTGGACTTTGACTAACTTCACCGCTTTCCTTCGAAGTTGCTTCGTATCATTCCCAACAATACGCATAGGCTTGCGGTTCCCAACCGCCTCGGGTTCAACTTCGATATCATCCAACTGATCAGGTGAAATAGTCACATCTGGGTCGTGCACGAACTTCCTTAACTGGAAAACATGAAATACGTTGTGAACTCCTGCCATCTTCTCTGGTAATTCAACTTTGTATGCCAAATTCCCAATTTTCTCAAGAACTGGGAATGGACCCACAAATCTTGGTGCTAACTTGCTTCTCCTGCCAAATCGTATCACGCTCTTCAACGGAGAAATCTTGATAAACACCAAGTCGCCAATGGAGAACTTTAATTCTCTTCTCCTCTTATCAGCATAACTCTTCTGCCTATCTTGGGCAGCCTTCATTCGATGTTAGATAATCTTAATCTTAGCTGAAGTTTCCCTTATCACATCGGGTCCCAACACAAACTTCTCACCAGTTTCTAACCAACATGACGGTGAGTTGCACGGTCTTCCGTACAAAGCTTCAGATGGAGCCATACCGATACTGGATTGATAACTATTATTATATGCAAACTCTACTAGATGCAAATGGTCATCCCATGATCCACCAAAATCCAACACACAAGCTCTCAAGAGGTCTTCTAGCACTCGATTCACCCTCTCTGTCTGTCCGTCAGTTTGAGGATGATACGCGGTACTGAGATGTAATTCTGATCCTAACGCCTCTTGTAAGCTCTTCCAAAATCCACTAGTGAACAACGAATCTCAGTCACTCACAATGCCTTTGGGTATTCCATGAAATCTCACTACCCACTTTATATACTTTTCCGCTAACTTAGCTGCCGTCCTGTTTGACTTGACGGGTATAAAACTTGCACTCTTAGTCAATCGGTCCACAATCACCCAAATGCTATCATGGCCGGATCTAGTCCTTGGTAACCCATCAATGAAATCCATTGACACTTGTTCCCATTTCCATTCTGGAATTTCTAATGGTTGTAGCAAACCACTAGGTTTCTTTTGCTCAGCTTTAACTAGCTGGCAGTTCATGCATTTGGATATAAATTTCCCAACGTCTCTTTTCATCCCTTCCTAGTAGTAGGCTTGCTTCATGTCTCGATACATTTTGTTACCACCGGGATGTGTAGTCAGTTTTGAGTGATGACATTCTCTAAGCACTTCATCTCTCAATCCATTGACATTGGGTACAAATAGCCTTCCATTCTTTCTAAGCCATCCATCTTGATCAAGCCCATACTTGTTCATCTCTTCGTCGATTCCCATCTCTAACTTTGAGATGATTTCCAATAGGTTAGGATCGTCCCTCTGGCTAGAACCAATCCGCTCAATCAAAGTGGGTCTGATCATCAAACTTGCTAACATTTCTGGATCCAATTCGCACTTTGATCTAAAATCATACCCAGCGATGTATTCCAGTTGCTTTTATTCTAGAAACATAGCCCCTAAACTGGCATGTCTCCTACTCAATGCATCAGCCACCGCATTGCCCTTCCCTGGTGTATATGCGATGTTGAAATCATAGGAAGCCAAGAATTCTAACCATCTTTGTTGTTGGAGATTTTGATCCTTTTGGGAGAAGAGATACTTTAACGATTTATGATCGGTAAACAACTCGAATCTTTCTCCCAATAGATAATGTCTCCACATCTTTAATGCAAACACGATCGCTGCCAATTCCAAATCATGGGTAGGGTATCTTTTCTCATGCGGTTTCAGTTGCCGACTTGCATAAGCTACAACCCTACCTCCTTGCATCAATACAATTCCTAGTCCGGTACCACATGCATCCGTATATACCGTCATCTCTTCATTCCCCTTAGGAATGACTAACACTGGTGCACACGTCAACTTTTCCTTCAGACTCTTGAATGCATTCTCGCACCTTTCGTCCCAGACGAAGGCTTGATTCTTCTTGGTTAACTGAGTCAACGGTGCTGCTTTCTTGGAGAAATCTTGGATAAACTTACGATAATATCCAGCTAACCCCAAGAAACTACTTATGTCCGTTGCATTCTTGGGCGTAGACCAATCTTGTACCGTAGCCACCTTCGCAGGATCCACGATAATACCATTCTCTGAAACAACATGGCCCAAGAATCTCACTTCCCTCCTCCAGAAGTGACACTTAGAAAACTTTGCTTTCAATTGGTGTTTTCCCAACACCTCCATCACTATTCTTAAATGTTCCATGTGTTCTTCCTCTGTCCTCGAATAGACCAAAATATCATCCACGAACACAAGGACAAACTTATTCAACTGATCTCTGAATACCCTATTCATAAGATCCACAAAATATGCTGGCACATTGGTCAACCCAAACGGCATGACCAACCATTCATAAAATCCAGACGGCGTCCGAAATGTCGTTTTAGCTATACTCTCAGCTTCCACTCTAAGCTGATGAAAACTTGTCGCGAGATCCAACTGAGAGAATACTCTCGCGCCACTCAACTGATCAAACAAATCATCTATCCGCGGTAGAGGATACTTATTCTTCCTCGTCACTTTATTCAACTCGCGGTAATCTACACACAAACAAAGGGAACCATCCGCCTTGGTAGCAAACACAACTGGTGCTCCCCATTCAGAAACACTCCTAATAAATCCCTTCTTCAAAAGATCGTTGACTTGCACCCCGAGCTCTCGCTGCTCCCTTGGTTCCATACGACGAAGTGGCATCACTATAGGTCTGGCGTCTTTCACTAAATCAATACGGAACTCTATCTCTCGGTGTGGTGGAAGCCCGGTCACTTCCTCGAAGGAGTCCGGATACTGGCCAACCACGGGTAAACCTGACAACTCACTATGCGGGATGTCGAGGGAATTTAGAAAACTAGCCATTACCCCATCACCGGGTAGACCACCAAACATTACCCTCCGCCCATCATCCGCTCTAGCTGTCACCAAAAAGCCCTCACGGTCTATCATCACCCCGTATCTTTGGAGCCAATCGACTCCCAAAATAATGCCAAACCCAGTAAAGCCCAAAACAAAGCAATCACAAACAAACATGCACCCATGACTCGATAAGACCATATTACGACAAATCATGCTAAGGTTGGTTGAACCGCCAATCAGATTCATCACTACTAAAGGTCTATCGACAATCTCGGGCTCCAATCCCAACCTATCTACCAGGTCACTAGATATGAAGGAACTGGAAGCTCCAGTATCAAACAAAACTCTAACAGGAACATCATAAACAGAAATCATACCTTGAATAACAACATTCTTTCCCTTCTCCGCCCCAGTTGGGGCATTCGACGAAGAAGGAATATCATTAAGGGCATATGCTTTCACCATCTGCTTTTCTTTAGGGGGTTGCGGACACTTGTCCTTGTGATGTCCCACTTGGCCACAGTTGAAGCACTTCCTATCCGCTGGCTTGGCCCGACACTCTTTGGCATAGTGGCCCTTCTTACCATAGCTGAAGCACTCAACATCTTGCTTATTCTTTTTCTTCTGGCCTTCCTTGGTCTGATTCTGCTTTCTCTTATTCTGAGAACCATTCTTTCCACCACCGCTTGCTTGCTGCTTTGGCTCGTCTGCAGATGCAACCTCAGTCTTCGACTTAGGGTAAAGACTCTCTAACCTCAATGCTTTCCCCACAATCGATTCAAACGTCTCATCGATGTGGTTAATAAGCCTTTCCCCCAAGTACTGATCCAAGCTGGTTATGAACTTCTCGTTCTTCTTCTCGGCAGTATCAATAAGAGATAACCCATACTTCGACAAAGTGTCGAATTCGGCAATATACTCTGAGACAGCTCTGTCATTCTGCTTGAGTTCCAGGAATTTCTTAAACAGCACTGACTTCTGAGCAGCTGGAATGAACTTATCACTAAAGCGGACCTTAAACTGCTCCCAAGTAATCTGATCTTCGGGAGTAGCTGCCATTATAGCATTCCACCAATTCATTGCCCATCCTTGCAGCTGACGGGATGCTAGTCTTCTCTTCATCGCATCCTCGATACCCAAATCTTCGAAGATACGCTCGCAGCTATCCAACCAATCCTGAACATCCGTAGCCGACTCCGTTCCGTGGAACGGCTTCCCACCAAGACTAGTATAATCCTTGTTCAACTTGGCGAAATCGGCCCTAGGTGCCTGCACTATTGGACCACCACGATTACCACCATTGGGAGCTGCCCTCTGCACATCCCTAAGCATCTCCCTCATGAGGTCAGTAAACATCGTCCTCATGTCAGCAACATTCCTGTTATTGGCTCCCCTACCGGCACCTCTTACGTATCGGCTCATCGTTCAATCTGTAAAGAGAAAACGATTAACCATCTCCATAGTGGTTCTAGTGCAGTGCGACTTCATCCTTAGCTATGCTAATAGTATATATATAGCTTTTGAAAACCAAAATAATCACAAATACGCGCTCTCATATACGTATACTATCTCTCCCTGATAACTTCCCTAGGTTAACTACGCAACCTAGAGCTCTGATACCAAGTGTGACGGCCCGCCCCATACCAGCCTGCATTTCCTCCGAAGGTGCGCTGTACACATGCCCGACTAGCACAGAACGTTCGCCAAAGAAAGGAAAGAAGAGAATGAACTAACAAGGAACCTGTAGAATGTCTCACATCGCATGGAACAAAATATAATAACAACATAATTCTGACATAAAACAGGCGAGACAGTGCATAAGCTGAAAACTAAACCAACCTAGCAGCGGAAACCCAAATACAGCTTATTACAACTTTCCAAATTACTGTCTCTAAAACAAAAGAAAGTTAAAGTAGAAGATGCACTACTAATGCCCGAGAAGTGATCTTTAACAACACAGGGAGAATATCTATATGTATCATACGTGGAAGCCTCATACTCGTCTCCGAATCAGCTACTCGTGCATACCCAGCTAACCTGTCTCTAGTCTGCTCGTGAGAGCACCCAGAGTAATAAGAAGAGACATAAAACTCTGGGTCAGACAAAAAGTCTGGTATGAGCGATAAGCAGCTAAACAGAACAATAACAGGTATACTAAACCATACCTGAACCTGGACCTACAACCAAAGAGTTAGCACTACATACCGTACAATACTCTAAGGTGCCACTGAACAGATGGTGTAAAGATAACGGGGGTGGGGGTGTGCATGTCATAGTGATGGCAACCAAATCAAACACAGCAATCATCCTCACATCTCTCACTCAGTGCGTAAAGCATACGATGTCCACCACTGTCAATCACTAGACCCATCGAAGTAGTGACGGAGTTCGACTTGTACAACTACTGCTACTACCGAGCTTACCACATGGAGTCATGACCAATCCTTTACAAATGACCCCACTTCATTGGTCTATAGCTCTTAAGTCGTACCTAGGCCACTGTGGCCCTAAATCCGTTCACGTACTCCCTACACATAGTGATCCAAAGTTACGGATATCGACAACCCCTTAGCACACGTCCCGCAGCAAAGCCCAACTCATGAGGTCGACTCGTTGGTTCCCAAATGGATCCTGAGTACAAACTTCCCATTGGACTACCTTTGCATCTCGGGTTATTGGTCTTCTTCTCCAGATCGGTTCGACTTTCCCTTCTCTTCACTCCGGATCGTGCTCTCCAAGATCATTCAGTTCGGATCCACTCCCCCACCTCGTAACGGTTCAGATCGGCTGTGGTCATCGCATCGGGTCGGATAAGACTCCTCCAGCGGTTCGGATCGGGATCCACACCTCCTGGCTTCGTTTAAAACTCCTCTGGTTCGGTCCTTCTTCCCAAGCACTCCGGATCGGGTCGGGTCTCCCAAGCTTCTCCATGGTGCATCGGTTCGGGTCGGAGTGGCACACGAGAGGCGGATCGGGTCCAGATCGTCTTGAGGATACAACAGCTTGGAGGGGCGGTTCGGTTCGTGGAGAGGTCTTCTGGTCGGTTCGGTTCGGGCGCCTTCCTCCAATCCGATCCGGATCGGCCATATTCCTGCACTTTGTCCAGCAAGCTGTTTACGCCATTCAACGACGTTTTTGACTAATCTAACACTTTTAGACAATCACAAATCATACCATACAGTCATAGCAACATGTATAATCAACCATAAACACCAAAACAACAATTTCAATAAGTTAATATGGATCAAACCTACCCAAAACCCATATTTCCCCCTTAATTATGTTTAAGCACAACTAATGATAGGATTAACAAAACATAACCAAATTAACCCAAATTTCTAACAGAGGCATAAAATGATGTTTTAGAATTTTACAAATTTTTCTAGAATTTTCTGAGCCATAATTTCGCTAGTTATCACTATTCACCCCTAATTAGCCGTAATTAGTGTAAAAACAATGCAAATCACTCACCTTGGCCACAAATAAAATTTTCAGAACTGAAACCTTGCTGGTTTGGGAGAATACTGATGTCTAACAGCAGCTCTAATACTGATTTGCTGAAGATCTTATTTGATTTGATGTTGATTAAGCCAAAACTTTATTAGAAAGTGATTAGAAGTTTATTTGGGTGTTGGAGGCCATTGTTAGGGTTCCAAGAATGAAAGTGGTGGGTGAAAAATGAAAATAAGATCGTTCTCTAACTGATTTCAGCCTCCTCATAACCCTAATCCCGAAATCCCCCATTGGGCCTAGCTATTAAACACCCAGTTAAGCCTAATTAAGCTGTTTTTCACCATCTGAAACTTGTTTCAGCGATATCTCCCAAATGGTAAGTCCGTTTTGCTAATATGGCCACTCTACGGAATTGTAAACCATCATCCAGAGCCAATGGAAGTGGTTTCAAGTCAAAACTCCTTTCCAGTCAAAAGTTATGGCCAAAACAGTATCGGCTAAGGGCAAAACGGTCATTTAAAAATCGGGAAAAATCATGAACATGGGAAATGACCTCACTAGTCGTCTCCCAAATTTACATGACCATACGACTTCGTATGTGAAAGAAATAAATATTCTACGATCCTTCGATGCGTAGAATGCGGGTCGTTACATATGTGAAATCAGAACAACCGTTAATAAAAGTGCTAAAATAGTGTTGTCCATATCTAATCAATGTTATTCAATTTCACATAAAATACACCCATTGATAATTAAATCTACACCAATGTCATTTCGTAATGACATTCCCAAAAAAAATATCATGCATGTAATTAATGCCCATTTATAATGAAGGCATTTCCAAATTTGCATTCAATTAATCTCAATTTTAGTGACATTCTCTAAATTTATGCATATAAACTTTGTCAATTTATTTTGATGCAAAAACATATTCATCCAATTAATGTCAGCTCTCAATGACATTATCAAATAACATACGCATTCTATTAATGTCAAATATTTAGTGACATTTCCAAATAATATATGCGTTCTATTAATGTCAACTTTCAATGACATTATCCAATAACATACGCATTCTATTAATGTCAAATATTTAGTGCCATTTCCAAATAATATATGCATTATATTAATGTCAATATTAATGACATTTACAAATAAACATATGCATTTCGGTAATGCCAAACTTTTAATGTCATTTTCCAAATCATACAATCCCTTTCAAACGGTTCTCTAAAACAATTGTTTTGGCTTAACACGAATGAAATATAGAATTATAATCTCTAGTTAACAATATAATTATACTTATATTGTTTTCTTAATCTTTAATTGTTCTTTGAACAAATTTTATTCCATCCAAAGTCAATTTCTGGATTTATAAGATTTACTATTGTTTTCCAATAGTCTCCTAATGATTTTTAATTAGCAAATTAATGCAAAATCCAAATAATAATAGACCAATTCTTTTCAAACTTAGAGCAGTTTGTCAATTATAACAGCAATATAAAACTGTTCATAAAAGGCCATACCTTCGGAGATAATCTCAAAAGCTATTTCAAAGCTAATGTGATGCATCTCTACTGACCTGTCATTCGTCAATTTTTTTTTAAATGCTAGTGCTTGAAGTGTGGTCCTTTAAATCTGAAAAGCGCAGCACTAAAAATTGAAACTTGGATGATGGGGGCAGCATCGTCAAGATTTGCAGTCGAAGCCATTGTTTTTCGGAAATACGTCTTCAAATTGTTGGAAACAATGGTTCGGCTGAGTCGTGGACTAGGTCACTTTCTTGAAGACGTTTCGGCGATCTACTCAAGGTGCAAAGTAGTTCGTACAGTTCGTCGCCGCCTTTGGGATAAAACAGCCTCATCCTTGTTTTTCTTTCTATATCGGATCTTTTGCACATATGAATCCGATTCAGTTTGCCCTCTAAAATAATACTGCTCAAGTTTATTTTCTTTCTAATTTTTGTAAAAAGAATGGTTGAGAGGAAGATAGAAAAAATATGTGCTTTTTTCTTTTCTTTCTGTGGATGAGGAAGAGAGAGAGTTTTTCTTCTATATTCTGTATTCTATGTTCTGTATTTTACCTGGTCTATGACCAAGTTCTTATATAGAAGAAATGGTAGAAAATGTTAGTAGGAGGAAAATTGGTCTGTAATTAATGCCTTATTAAATCAGATAGAAACGTTCAAAAAGTTGCAATGTAAATTGTAAACGTTTCAAAAAAGATGAATGATAATAAATATTAATTTATTACCATTCATTGCAATTTGTTAATGCCATTTATATTTTGTAGCAGCTCAATCAAATTCATGTGTGTGTATATATACACACACACAACTATTATGCAAATGTAACAGCTCTAAAAGAAAATTTACTGATACAAAATATAATACCGTTTATAACTTGTAACGGTTCTATGCGTTAATGGCTCATAAATATGCATTAACATCTCAAAATAATGGCACAAAATATGTTACCGTTATTAACTTACAACGGCTCAATTTTTTATTTATTCTTATTTTTTTTAATAAATTCACAAAATGTTCCAACACTAACAGTATGCACTTACATCTGCAGTATTCTCTTCTTGCTCTGTCTCACCACATATTATTTCAGAGATTTCTAGGATGATTTTTCTTCTTCTTCATTTCCACTAAGCGGACAAATGGAGAAGGAGAAAGGCCAGACAATACACAGATGCCAGATCCTACCTATAAGGAAAACAGGGTTGCTGCTCATACCTCCACCTATGCCACCGACTTCTGTCCACCAAAAAATAACCACCTTTAAAAACAAGCACTCAGAACCTCCATTTAACATAACCTAACCCTGCCGCGCCAGAGAACAGAAACAACAAGAAGTTGGTAAGACCCTGCATTCTCCAAACGAAATCCACCAGGTTATAAGAGAACCCACGCGATGTAAAATATAAGTCGAGATAGACCGATCAGAAATACCTTAGAGATTACTCTTAACAACAGTACAAGCAATGGAAGGCCTAAAGGGCTATTGAGGCACATGCGAGAAAAATAGGAACTAGGGCAGAGACGAGGTGAAGACCAATAGGGTAACTCAAAATGCGGGTGTAGATGAACAACATAATAGGGTGGATCGATTGAAAAAGCAGGAAAACTGACACTCGCAAGGATCTGGAGTCAAAAGCAGAAACAAGAAGTAATAAAGAGAAGGGTAAAATAAGCGAACGAAGAAAAAGTAAAAGTTAAAAAAAGGAGGATGGAACCAAAGAAATAAAGTGCCTACGAAAAAATTACCATTTTTTATTGAAATTCCGAATGATTTCTCTTAGAAGAAGATCATGAGGACGCCAACATACCCTCATAGACGACGAGGCTTTGGTACGCTTGATGCCACCACATCGAGCAAGATGGCGAATGGATTTATGATTTGTGAAATTTTAAGCAAGACTGCTCATCCTTTCTCAATCCCTTTCCTTTTCCTAGTATTTTGATTCTTCATTTATTTTTGGGATTTTGTGGAATTAGGCTTCACATGGTGGATGAAGACGATTTGAGGGAGTATTTTGGGGGCGATTTGAGATTTGTTTTCATTCAGTGAAATTTTAGGCGGTGGAAAGTTTAGTGATTGGTAATCCGCGTGATAAGCTAGGTCCATGCTTGGATTTCAAATCAACGTTTCCCATTTACTTTGTAAGGCTGAAGTGGATCGGTAAAAGTGCTTTCTTCCGCGTTACCTTGCGAACTGCAATTGTATAAACAAATCTAAATAAATAAATTTTAAAATATCTTTGAAATCTTAAATTGTTATGTAATTTATTGTAAGTTTGAATAAAATCAAAGGTATAATTATAAAAAATATTATAATTTAATTAAATAGTTAAAACAATTTATTTAACTTTTAAAATATGTTTTTAATATTATTATAACTACGTTTTACTTTTAAATATTCAATTTTAAATTTATTTTTTAATATTAGCGAAGACATCATTTTGAATTTTTGAGATCCAACCTTATATTAATTATTAATGCTATATAAGAAAAGGAAATATTTGATTCTATAACATTACATCTGGACGTGGCATTTCATATTATCAAATTCAGCTACTTTTCAATGTAAGCTCGTTATTAGAAAATATGTTCGTAAATCAAAACTATTCGAAATGACAAAATTTATGTAACTTAATTTTTAGTTTATATAATTCAACTTGAAACGTTATATGCATAAATTAATTTCAAATTTCGAAGGCATAACAAAAGCACAATGAAATAGCGAGGCTAGTGAAAATCGGAAAGGTTGCCTCATGAGGGCATTGCTAAATTTCTTTAGCGTCATTATGGCGTAGGAGTTAGTGATGTCATTGTGATGCCATGTGTAAATTGTCGTTAATCAAAGTGGCGTCACTAAGGAGTTAATAATTACCGATGCTTTAGTGATGGTACAGTGACGGCATTGAAATTGACGATGCAGCACCATCGCCGCATCACTAAGGCGTCACTAATTAATGTCAGAAACCAGTCTACTTTTTTGTAGTGAATAGGACCCCTTTAACTTGGTCCAATAATATCGGTTTGGCTGCTACCTTTAAGCCCATTACTTGTGAATTATTTCTGCTAGCATACGGTATCCATGGGCTCCAGAAATAGGGAAATGCATAATAAACCATTTGAACAAGTGATAAAACATCCGTAGTACAAGAAAGGAAGCTTTACGATACCAGCTGACTTTATTAAACATGATGTACTCTGCAATTTCAGATGATAATCATCAAATGCAAAATATCAAAATAGAACAATTTTTGTAAATATGGGAATTAACAACATCAGCCAAAAGTTGTCAAATACAATATCACTAACAACGTAAGATAGACATTATCATAAATATGAATTATTATACCATTATACAAATGTTGTAAACTAACTAGTAAATAAAAACTACAACTATTTTTTGTTGATGTCTAGCTTTAGTAAAATTTACATCTATTTTTTGTTATTGCTGTTTAACTTTGAGTTTACAACTAAGATAAATATCGTTGAATACTATAAACTTACAATGTTTAAAAAACATTGTGTATATGCAAGTTTCAATAACGTTTCATGTATGTTACGAAAAAGATAACTATAATACAACGTATGAAAGTCATTGTTAAAGACTATTTTCAACAACAATTTAAACAAACATTGTAAATAGTTTTGTTTTACGACATTTGTATAGAGAATGTCGTTTTGGAAAATCTATTACGACATTTTTCATAACAAATGTTATGAAAGTTATATAGTTTTTACGACACTTTGACGAACCGTCACAGAATCAGTGTTGTAAAAAGGTATTCTTGTTGTAGTGTATGATAATTACTTAGGTTGCACGTATTTTATAAGTCTTTTTTAAAGTGTGTAATATGAAATAGATATGGTTGTAATTATTTGATGATCATTAGTTAATTTCAAAATTTTACAATATCGTATCCTAACCTCTACTATTCTTGATTCACGGTCCGTAATTAGTTTTCAATTACTCCATAAAGACCGGGCTCAACAGAAGGATGAAGATAAACAATGAAATTGTCTTAATAAGCGGTTTAACAACAAACAAAAAATAGTAAACAAAATTCTCCAGTCTAGAAAATGGAGTTAAGTTCACATGGTTACCCATCATTATGCTTGGTAATAAAACACGTGACAATTCCAAATGTTGATCTATATAATTTTCTAATAGGACCCAATGCTCAAAATTGTTGAAATTGATGATTCAAATATTTGTAGAGAATGAAAGATTGATTGTCAATCATGTAATTGGCTCCTATATGGAATAACTTGGGTGCCAAGTTTACTTGGAGGTCAAGAAAACTTGGGTGCTAAGTTTAATTGGAGGTCAAGAAACCCCTCTATATAAATAAAGGTTATATAATTGTATGAAGTAAGCAATCCACTATTAATCTTCTCTCTATTGTAATCTTCCTTCTCTCTTATGTACTCATTTCTTCATTGAGAAATAAAAGTTGTTGGGTCTCCGTGGACGTAGGATATTCATATCCGAACCATGTTAAATCTTTTGTGTCCTTTTTTGTTCTTTGTTTTTCGTGAGATTTCATAATTATTTTGTTATACTAGATCCTCATCAAAATTCCGCATAAATCACCACAGTTTGGTATCAGAGCTGGTGTTATTGTTTCTATTTGGATATTAATGGCTACTTCTAGTAAGTCTGTTGGAAGATCTGGCATCAATTATGGAGTAACACATTTTGACGAAAAAGGAGATTTTGGTACTTTGAAGATAAAGATGGAGGCCGTATTGAAAAAGGAGAAGACTTTTAAAGTTGTTTCTGCGCCTGAGAAATTGAAAGATGTAGATGGAGCTGAATTGGAGGAAATGGAGGACGAAACTCTCACAACAATTCAGCTGAATCTTTCAGATGAAGTCCTCAGAGAATTTTCTCAGAAGAAGACGGCGAAGGCACTATGGGATGCATTATCAGATGCATATCAAGACAAGTCTCTCACAAATCGGATTATTCTACAACAACAACTTTATTCGTTCAAGATGAAGCCTGAAGCCGATCTTATGGAGCATGTAGATGCCTTGACCACTTTAGTTATGAACCTGAAGGCAACAGATGTTGATATTACTGATGAGGCTCAAGCTGTAACAACCCACATTCTACGCATCTAGGATCGTAGAATATTTATTTCTTTTTCTTGGTAAGTCGTATGATCGTGTATTTTTGGGAAACGACTAGTGGGGTCATTTCCCATGTTCATGATTTTTGCCAATTTTTAAATGACCGTTTTGCCTCTAGTTGATCTTGTTTCGTCCATAACTTTTGACTGGAAAGGAATTTTGACCTGAAACCACTTTCATTAGCTCCGAATGATGGTTTCTCTTTCCGTAGAGTGGTCATAATAGCCAAACGGACTTACCGTTTGGGAGATATGGCTGAATTAAGGTTTAAAGGGTTATTTTCAGCTAACTGGGCTTAACCGGGTAATTAGCAGCTAGGCCCAAAGGGAGATTTCGGGATTAGTGGTATTTAAGGGCTGCTAGGGTTATGATTTCGGTTTTTACTTCATTTTCCAGCCGCCTAAGACATTCCTTCAAGTATAGCCATGGCCTCCACCTTCTAATTTCCCTCCAAATCACCTCTAATCACTTTCTAATCAAAGATTAAGCAAAACTACATCAAACCAAAGGGAATTAGCACCAAATCAGAGAGAGAGTTGCTGGAAAACATGGAGATTGGATCTATATCAGAGGAGTTTCAGTTCTGAAAGTTTAATTGTGCCAAAGGTGAGTGATTTGCTTAGTTTTTCACTAATTACGGCTAATTAGGGTAATTAGCGAAGATTAGCGAAATTATGGCTCAGAAAAATCTAGAAAAATTTCTAAAATATCATTTTATGCCTCTGATATGAATTTGGGTTAATTTCGACTAATTTTGTTAATCCCGGAATTTAGGGGATTAAGTGGTGATTAGTGATAATTAGCGAATTTATGCAAGATTAAAATCTGGAAAAATATTCAGAAATTCTTAAATATTTTTTTAGACCTCTGATATGAAATTTGGCTAATTTGGATAAGTTTTGCTAATTATATGCTTAAACATGATTAAGAGGGATTAAGGGAAAATATGGGGTTTTGGCCATGTTTGATCCATTTTGATATGTCATATTGTTGTTTTGGTGTTTGTGGTTGATTCTCTATGTTTCTATGATTGTATGGTATGCTTTGTGATTGATTAGAAGTGTTAGATTGGTCGAAAACGCCGCCGAGAGGCGAAAATAGCTTGCTGAAATAGTGCAGGTTTTCTTTGGGTCGAGTTAGACCGACCAGGGGAAGGTTTTGACCGACCCGAGTTCCTGGACCGACCCTGACAACGACCGACCAGGATGGGTGAAATGCGACCAATCAGGGGGAGACAAAACCGACCGACCAGGATTGGTGAAGTGTTCGACCGACCAGGGGGAGACAAAACCGACCGACCAGGATTGGTGAAGTGTTCGACCAACCAGGGGGGGCGCAAAACCGACCGACCAGGGTAGAGATGATGAAAACCGACCAAAATGAAAGGTGCTTGACCGACCGACTCGACCTGATCCGCCTCACCTTTCACGATCCGCTCGAGTACATGTTCCACGATCCGATTCAGGAGCTCCCTCACGATCTGATCCGTTCGAACGACCTGATGTGGTGACCACGAAAGCCTGGAGCGAACCGATCCGGTGAACGAAGCACGACCGACCAGGACCGACCCCGATCCGAAGAAGGCGACCGACCCGTATAGATGAGCACGATCCGAACCTCGAGCTGGAGCTTGACCACGAGCTGGTGACTGCGACCCATCCGAGGGGAACGCGATCCGAACCGGGAGGAGCTGACGACGGCCTGAAGCAAAGTGAATTGAAAGGAAGACCGATCCGAAGGAGATGCTGACCGAAACCCGAGATGCAAAGGTAGTCCAAATGGAAGTTAGAGCCCAGGATCCATATGGGAACCAATGAGTTCACTTCATGATTGGGCTTTGCTGCGGGACATGTGCAAAGGGGTTATCGGTGTCCATAACTTTGGTTCATCACTGAGAGATGGATTATGGGCTCATAGTGTAGTTATACGGGGTTGGACTCTGTCATGGCCCAAAAGATTAGGTGACCAAATTAGTGGATATCATATGCTTTACGCACTGAGTGAGAGATGTGAGGATGGTTGCTATGCTTGATTGTTTGACATCACTATGACATACACACCCCCACCCCCGTATTCTTTACACCATATGTTAGTGGCACCTTAGAGTATTGTACGGTATGTAGTGCTAACTCTTTGGTTGCAGGTCCAGGTTCAGGTATGATTGGATTATACCTGTTATTATTTTGTTTTGTTTAGCTGCTTATCGCTCACACCAGACTTTTTGTCTGACCCAGAGTTTTATGTCTCTTCTTATTACTCTGGGTGCTCACACGAGCAGACTAGAGACAGGTTAGGTGGGTGCACGGGTAGCAGTACTGGAGACGAGCAGGAGGCTTCCACGTATGATATTTATGTATTATCTCCCTGTGTTATCGATGGTCACTGCTTGGGCATTAGTAGTGTACCTTTTCCTTTCTTTTGCTTAGAGACAGTATTTTTGAAGTTGTAATAAGAATGTTGGATCATAAGCTGTATTTTGGATTTCCGCTGCCATGTTAGACATGATTTAGTTTTTCAGCTTATGCACTGTCTCGCCTGTTTTATGTCAAAGTTATGTTATTATTATATTTTATTCCATGCGCTGTGAGACATTCTACAGGTTCTGTGTTAGTTCTTCACCTTCTTTCTTTCCTTCCGACGACCGTTCTGTGCTAGTTAGACATGTGTACAGCGCACTTTCGGAGGAAATGTCAGCTAGTACAGGGCGGGTCGTCACATTTGGTATCAGAGCTCTAGGTTGCGTAGTTAACCTGGGGAAAGTCATCAGGGAGAGATATTATACGTATATGAGAGCGCGTATTTGTGATTATTTTGATTTTTCAAAACTGGTTTTCAAAGCTATATAGATATATATATATATATATATATACTATTAGTATAGTTAAGGATGAAGTTGCACTGCACTGACACCACAAAGGAGATGGTTAATCGTTTGCTCTGTACAGATTGAACGATGAGCCAATATGCGAGGGGTACTGGCAGAGGAGCCAATAATGGGAATGCTACTGAGATGAGGACTATGTTCACTGACTTCATGAGGGAGATGCTTAGGTATGTCCAGAGAGCGGCTCCTAATGTTGCTAACGGTGGTGGTGCAGCAGTGCAGGCGCCTAGGACCGATTTCGCCAAGCTTAACAAGGATTATGCTAGTCTTGGTGGGAAGCCGTTCCACGGAACACAGTCGGCTACGGTTGTTCAGGATTGGTTGGATAGCTGTGAGCGTATCTTCTAAGACTTGGGTATTGAAGATGCCATGAAGAGGAAGCTAGCATCCCGTCAGCTTCAAGGACGAGCAATGAATTGGTGGAATGCTATTAAGGCAGCAACTCCCGAGGATCAGATTACACGGGATCAGTTTAAGGCTCGTTTTTGCGATAAGTTTATACCAGCTGCTCAGAAGTCAGAATTGTTTAGAAAGTTTCTGGAGCTTAAGCAGAACGGAAGGGCAGTTTCAGAGTATGTTGCTGAGTTCGATACTTTATATCGAAATATGGGTTATCTCTTATCGACACTGCCGAGAAGAAGAACGAGAAGTTCATAACTGGTTTAGATGGGTACTTGGGGGAAAGGCTTATAAACCACATCGATGAGACGTTTGAATCGATTGTAGGAAAGGCATTAAGGTCAGAAAGTCTTTACCCTAAGCCTAAGACTGAGGTCGCTACTGCATCAGCAAAGGAGCCAAAGCCGCAAGCAGGCGGCGGAGGCAAGAATAATTCCCAGACTAAGAGGAAACAAGACCAAACCATGGTTGGTCAGAGTAAGAAGAATAAGAAAGATGGCGAGTGCTTTAGCTGTGGCAAGAAGGGCCACTATGCCAGAGATTGTCGAGAAAAGCCTGGGGAAAGGAAGTGCTTTAATTGCGGCCAAGCGGGACATCACAAGAATGAATGTCCACAATCTCCTAGGGAGAAGCAGATCGTGAAAGCATATGCTATCAACGCTATTCCTTCTTCGCCGAATGCCCCAACTGCGGCGCAGAAGGAAAAAGGTGTCATTATTCGAGGTATGCTTTCTATTTAAGATGTTTCTGTTCGAGTTTTGTTTAATAACAAGGTTTCCCATTCCTTCGTACCTAGTGACCTGGTAGATAGGTTGGAATTGGAACCCGAGATAGTCGATAGACCTTTAGTAGTGACAAATCCGATAGGTGGTTTGACTAGCCTTTGTAGGATTTGTCATAATTTGGTCTTATCGAGTAATGGATGTATGCTTGTTGTGATTGCTTTATTTTGAGCTTTACTAGGTTTGGCTTGATTTTGGGAGCTGATTGACTCCAAAAGTATAGAGTGATAGTAGATTGTGAAGTGCCTTTGATGACCGTTAGAGTGGATGATGGACGAAGGGTGGTATTGGATCGCCTACCTTATGACGAAGATGATAATGGGAGTTAGAGAAGCAAATGTACATTGGATGTACAGTAGTTGGTCAGGACTTGGTCATGCGATCGATGATAATTTCAAGCAAGATTGGCGAGGATAGCCAAAGTCAGTTATGGATGCTTGAGTGTTTGGATGTTTTGCTCATGTCATCTCACGTAGATCGTCTGAACTCGGAGGAGATGTTCCTTGGGTGCTTGTCTGATATTGGTTTAGGCCTTTGGGACTTGTGCTCGGGGAATGTCGAGGTCGACTAGGATGGTCTGCATGAGAGATAGGTAGTTGTTGCGATTTTCATTGGATGATATCTTGGTTTACTCGAAGAGTGATGGGCAGTTGTGACAGGATAAGACTATTCGATGGTATGGACTGCCCCGAGTTAGACTCGATAGGGTTATTATGAGATTGACTCGAGTTGGACTCGAGGAGGCTGCGAGGAATTGGATTGGCTTGAGTTAGACTCGAGAGGGCAGCAGGATAATGGATAGATTTGGGTGGGACTCGAGTGTTTCAAGCGGACTAAAAGCAGGGGTATCCGGGGACGCCCGTTACCTTGGATCCGTTGGACGTGATCTAGTTATCCTTGGAGGATAAACGTGCGTTGGACGTACGGTAGTCCGTTTGGAGGCTGGGCTTCCATTAGTTATTGATGTTGGTTGGACCAGACATATAGGTGTTGATGTATTCAAGGATTTAGCAGGTGATAGATAGGATTTGTTTGATGGATGCTATGGTTGCTATGTTTGTTCCTACCTTTCTTCTCTTGATTAGACTATCACCTGTAAGGATCCTGTTAAATGGAAATAGGATAGGTTTGTTGGTCATAGTGAGATGATGGGTGTATGATACTTTACGTTAGACTTGAAGTATGTTTGGGCATTGTGGAGCGTCCGTTGATCTTGGAGATTCAGCGGATATAGGAGATTCAAGTTGGACTTGGACTCATAGGTAGGGTACCTAGATTCATTGGATGAGTCTAGTTCACCTTTAGAAGGTGAATGTACGTTGGACGTGCAGTACAGATATGGGTAAGGTACCTAGATTCATTAGATGAGTCTAGTTCACCTTTAGAAGGTGAATGTACGTTAGACGTACAGTACGGATATAGATGTAGTGCCTAGGGTCATTGGATGGATCTAGTTTGCCTCTAAGAGGTGAATATACGTTGGACGTGCAGTATGGATGTAGGCAAGATTCGGGTTAGACTTAAAAGGACATTTGGAATGTAGTTGGTAATTTGACGTATATGGTTGGATTACCTAAGAAGATGACAGTACAGACGGATGCCGTAGTACCGGACTAGGTGCGGTAGCTGATGCATTGGGTAGGAGACATGCCAGTTTAGAGGCTATGTTTCTGGAATGGAAGCTAGTAAAGTATATCATGGGGGCATGACTTCAGACCTAAGTGTGAATTGGATTCAGAAACACTAGTAAGCTTGACAATTAGATCGATCTGGATTGAGTGAAACAGTTCCAGTCAGAAGAACGATCCTAACCTATTGGAAATCGCCTCTAGGATAAAGATGGGAATCGATGGCGAGAGGACGACTGTACTTGGGAAGTAGAGGATGACATAAGAAGGTCGTATTTGAAGCTCTTTGTCTGGTAAGATCTTAGCGGCGATGATTCTTCCTTTGTTAGAAAACCGCATGCAAGGATATGCTTGTTGTACTATCATGTATGTTTGATTGTTTTAAATTGGTTGATAGGCATGCGGGACCCATTGTTGTTTCTTAGTTAAGGAATTTCGGGGGCGAAATTTCTTAAGGGGGGGAGAATGTAACAACCCACATTCTACGCATCTAGGATCGTAGAATATTTATTTCTTTTTCTTGGTAAGTCGTATGATCGTGTACTTTTGGGAAACGACTAGTGGGGTCATTTCCCATGTTCATGATTTTTGCCAATTTTTAAATGACCGTTTTGCCCCTAGTTGATCTTGTTTTGTCCATAACTTTTGATTGGAAAGGAATTTTGACCTGAAACCACTTCCATTAGCTCCGGATGATGGTTTCTCTTTCCGTAGAGTGGTCATAATAGCCAAACGGACTTACCGTTTGGGAGATATGGCTGAATTAAGGTTTAAAGGGTTATTTTCAGCTAATTGGGCTTAACCGGGTAATTAGCAGCTAGGCCCAAAGGGAGATTTCGGGATTAGTGGTATTTAAGGGCTGCTAGGGTTATGATTTCGGTTTTTACTTCATTTTCCAGCCGCCTAAGACATTCCTTCAAGTATAGCCATGGCCTCCACCTTCTAATTTCACTCCAAATCACCTCTAATCACTTTCTAATCAAAGATTAAGCAAAACTACATCAAACCAAAGGGGATTAGCACCAAATCAGAGAGAGAGTTGCTGGAAAACATAGAGATTGGATCTATATCAGAGGAGTTTCAGTTCTGAAAGTTTAATTGTGCCAAAGGTGAGTGATTTGCTTAGTTTTTTCACTAATTACGGCTAATTAGGGTAATTAGCGAAGATTAGCGAAATTATGGCTCAGAAAAATCTAGAAAAATTTCTAAAATTCTAAAATATCATTTTATGCCTCTGATATGAATTTGGGTTAATTTCGACTAATTTTGTTAATCCCGGAATTTAGGGGATTAAGTGGTGATTAGTGATAATTAGCGAATTTATGCAAGATTAAAATCTGGAAAAATATTCAGAAATTCTTAAATATTGTTTTAGACCTCTGATATGAAATTTGGCTAATTTGGATAAGTTTTGCTAATTATATGCTTAAACATGATTAAGAGGGATTAAGGGAAAATATGGGGTTTTGGCCATGTTTGATCCATTTTGATATGTCATATTGTTGTTTTGGTGTTTGTGGTTGATTCTCTATGTTTCTATGATTGTATGGTATGCTCTGTGATTGATTAGAAGTGTTAGATTGGTCGAAAACGCCGTCGAGAGGCGAAAATAGCTTGCTGAAATAGTGTAGGTTTTCTTTGGGTCGAGTTAGATCGACCAGGGGAAGGTTTTGACCGACCCGAGTTCCTGGACCGACCCTGACAACGACCGACCAGGATGGGTGAAATGCGACTGACCAGGGGGAGACAAAACCGACCGACCAGGATTGGTGAAGTGTTCGACCGACCAGGGGGAGACAAAACCGACCGACCAGGATTGGTGAAGTGTTCGACCGACCAGGGGGGCGCAAAACCGACCGACCAGGGTAGAGATGATGAAAACCGACCAAAATGAAAGGTGCTTGACCGACCGACTCGACCCGATCCGCCTCACCTTTCACGATCCGCTCGAGTACATGTGCCACGATCCGATTCAGGAGCTCCATCACGATCTGATCTGTTCGAACGACCTGATGTGGTGACCACGAAAGCCTGGAGCGAACCGATCCGGTGAACGAAGCACGACCGACCAGGACCGACCCCGATCCGAAGAAGGCGACCGACCCGTATAGATGAGCACGATCCGAACCTCGAGCTGGAGCTTGACCACGAGCTGGTGACTGCGACCCGATCCGAGGGGAACGCGATCTGAACCGAGAGGAGCTGACGACGGCCTGAAGCAAAGTGAATTGAAAGGAAGACCGATCCGAGGGAGATGCTGACCAAAACCCGAGATGCAAAGGTAGTCCAAATGGAAGTTAGAGCTCAGGATCCAGATGGGAACCAATGAGTTCACTTCATGATTGGGCTTTGCTGTGGGACGTGTGCAAAGGGGTTATCGGTGTCCATAACTTTGGTTCATCACTGAGAGATGGATTAGGGGCTCATAGTGTAGTTATACGGGGTTGGACTCTGTCATGGCCCAAAAGATTAGGTGACCAAAGTAGTGGATATCGTATGCTTTACGCAATGAGTGAGAGATGTGAGGATGGTTGCTATGCTTGATTGTTTGACATCACTATGACATACACACCCCCACCCCCGTATTCTTTACACCATATGTTAGTGGCACCTTAGAGTATTGTACGGTATGTAGTGCTAACTCTTTGGTTGCAGGTCCAGGTTCAGGTATGATTGGATTATACCTGTTATTATTCTGTTTTGTTTAGCTGCTTATCGCTCACACCAGACTTTTTGTCTGACCCAGAGTTTTATGTCTCCTCTTATTACTCTGGGTGCTCACACGAGCAGACTAGAGACAGGTTAGGTGGATGCACGGGTAGCTGTACTGGAGACGAGCAGGAGGCTTCCACGTATGATATTTATGTATTATCTCCCTGTGTTATCGATGGTCACTGCTTGGGCATTAGTAGTGTAACTTTTCCTTTCTTTTGCTTAGAGACAGTATTTTTGAACTTGTAATAAGGATGTTGGATCATAAGCTGTATTTTGGATTTCCGCTGCCATGTTAGACATGATTTAGTTTTTCAGCTTATGCACTGTCTCGCCTGTTTTATGTCAAAGTTATGTTATTATTATATTTTATTCCATGCGCTGTGAGACATTATACAGGTTCTGTGTTAGTTCTTCACCTTCTTCTTTCCTTCCGACGACCGTTCCGTGCTAGTTAGACATGTGTACAGCGCACTTTCGGAGGAAATGTCGGCTAGTACAAGGTGGGTCGTCACACAAGCTGTGATCCTCCTATGTTCCTTACCTAAAGAATATACTGCTTTTGTCAATTCCATGATTTATGGCCGTAGTAAAATTAGCCTTTCTGATGTAAAGGCTGGCTTTCATAATGAAGTGTTAAGAGGTAGATTGGCGAGCACTAGCATTGATAGTGATACCGAAGGCTTATCTGTTCAGAGAGGTAGAAGTCAAAGCAAGAAAGGTGACGGACGGAATTCTTCGAGGTCTCAGTCTAGCAGGCCTAAGAAATTGACTTGCTATTATTGTAAGAAGTCTGAGCACTTTGTTGCACAATGTCCCAAGCTTAAAGGAAGAAGAAAAGACCCAAAGCAAGCTTCAGCCTCTACAGCGGAGAAATCAGATACAGAGAGTGACACTGATGTGTTTAGAGCTTCTAGCTCTTCTGGGAAGAGCACCCTATGGTTGATTGATTCTGGCGCATCCTGTCATATGACACCTGATAGGAACTCTTTTTCCACTTACCATTAGATTGATGGAGGAGAAGTTCTGATGGGCAATGATGTTCTTGTCGTTTGGTTGGTGTTGGTAGTGTAAAGATCAGGATGTTTGACGGTGTTATTCGAACCATTACTGATGTTAGGCACGTACCTGATTTAAGGGGGAGCTTGATTTCTGTTGGGGCATTAAGTAGACTTGGACTAAAGATTGTAGTTGAAGAAGAGAAGATGAAAATATCTAAGGGTTCCATGATCGTTATGAAAGGAGTGAGGGAAGGAAATCTCTATTTACTAAAGGGCACTACTGCATTTGGTGAATCAGCTTCAGTTACTTTAGCTGATTCAGATTCTTCCAGATTATGGCACTTGCGGATGGGCCACATTGGCGAGCACAACATGGATGAGCTAAGAAAGCGAGGTTTGATTGACAGAGTTCGGCATTCAAAGCTTGGTTTTTGTGAAAAGTGTGTTCTTGGTAAGAAGATGAAGATTTCTTTTGGTGTTGGTGAGCATAAGGCAAAAGCTGTTTTGGATTATGTTCACACTGATGTTTGGGAACCTTCCCCTTGCCCATCCTTGGGTGGAGCTAGTTATTTTGTTTCATTTATAGACGATTTCTCTCGTAAAGTATGGGTATACTTTCTAAAGTCCAAAAGTGAAACCTTTGCTAGATTTCGTAAATGGAAATCCATGGTGGAGAAGCAGCCAGGGAAGAAGTTGAAAGTTCTCCGTTCAGATAATAGCGATGAATTCATATCACAGGAATTCATCAATTGTTGTGAGTCCGAAGGCATTAAGAGGCATTACACCACACCAGGCGACCCCCAGTCCAATGGAGTTGCAGAAAGGATGAATCAGACATTGTTGGAGAGAACTAGGTGCCTCAGATTGACCGCTAAGTTAAAGAAGGGATTTTAGGCTGAAACTTTATCTATGGCGGCTTTTCTCATCAACCGCACACCTTCTACTGCCATAGATAAGAAGATCCCTGAAGAAGTAGGGAAAGGAGAGCCTATTAGCTATTCATTCCTCAAGGTGTTTGGTTGTCCAACTTATGTGCATGAGAGTCGAGGAAAGCTGGAACCTAGAGCTCGCAAGTGTATCTTTCTAGGTTATAGAAGAAGAGTAAAAGGATATAGGTTGTGGTGTCCTATTAGCAAGAAACTTATTATAAGCAGGCATGTAACTTTTGATGAGAAGGCTAGGTTGAAGGTTTAGCCTTCCTCATCGGATGATGATGAGAGGACATGTGAAGAATACCAAACACAAAGCAAATCATCTGTTGATTCTTTCCATAGACGTTCAAATGGTTTTTCCAATGACGCCGTGGTTGATGAGGATAGTATGGATACTGGCACAGAAGATCAAACTCAAGGTGGAGCTCATACGGAGACCAGGCATGTAAGAGAAATAAGAAAGCCCAGATGGCTTGATGAGTTTGTTGGTTTGAGCATCAAAGACATTGACTTTGATGATATGGCAACATATGCATTAAATGTTGTCCATGATGAGCCCAGAGATTATAGAGACGCTATTGCATTAGTTGACAGTTCCAGTTGGTTAGTAGCAATGGAAGAGGAAATCGAATCTTTACGGAAAAATCACACTTGGGATTTGGTGCCACTTCCTACCGACAAGAGAGCTATTGGATGTAAGTGGATCTATAGAGTGAAAGACGGCAGCAATGGAGATTTCAGATATAAAGCAAGACTAGTAGCAAAGGGGTATGTTCAGAAGAAATAGGTAGAGTATCATGACATCTTTGCTCTAGTTGTTAGGCATACTTCCATTCATATTCTCTTGGCATTAGTTTCTCATTATGACATAGAGTTAGAGCAACTAGATGTCAAAACTGCTTTCTTGCATGGTGATCTGGATGAAGAGATTCATTTGCGGCAGCCGGAAGGGTTCATTGATAGTAGCAGAACTGACTATGTTTGTAAACTTAACAAATCTCTTTATGGACTGAAGCAGTCTCCTAGACTATGGTACAAGAGATTTGATAAGTTTATGCTTTCACAGGGATAATCCAGAAGCTTCAAAGACCAGTGTGTTTATTTTAGGAGATGTGATGATGACATGATTTATTTGTTGTTATATGTTGATGATATGTTGATTGCATATCAGAGTATGGTCAAAATTAAGGAGTTGAAAGCGGAGCTCAGTAGAGAGTTTGATATGAAGGATTTGGGAAAGGCACAAAGAATATTGGGTATGGAGATAAGCAGGGATAGGAAGCGGAAAGAGTTAAGGCTCACTCAGGCGCAGTACATCGAGAAAGTCCTCGCTCGATTTGGGATGGAGAAAGCCAAAACGGTAGGCACTCCTTTTGGCTCTCATTTTAAGTTGTCGAAAGACCATTCTCCTACATCGGAAGAGGATAAAAGGTATATGGCTAATATACCTTATTCTAGTGCTGCTAGTAGTCTCATGTATGCGATGGTGTGCACAAGACCAGATTTGGCCCATGCAGTTGGTGTTGTCAGTCGATATATGTCTAACCCAGGCAAAGAACATTGGCAAGCAGTGAAGTGGATTCTTAGATATCTTCGAGGAACTTCTTCGGTGGGTTTACTATACGGTGGAGTAGATGGTGACATCTTTCTTAGAAGATACTGTGATTCTGATTATGTTGGGGATAGAGATGCTAGGAAGTCAGTGTCGGGCTATGTTTTTACACTTGGCATAGGCTCGATTTTGTGGAGATCAAAGCTGTAATCTATCGTAGCTTTGTCGACTACCAAAGCAGAGTTGATACCAAGTACGATCAATGTAATTTAATTTTTATTTATTTTGCAACTCTAAACTATTGAATGATTGAGGAAATAAAAAGAGAAGCGATAGTACTATTCACACCTAACATGAATTTTTAACAATAATTTATCTTTGATCTAAGAGCAACTCCAACAATTTGGGGGTAGATTTCAGTTTTTTCACACCCCCGAATTGTTGAAACTCAAAAATTTCCAGTTGTTTTGAAACCATGCGTTTTTTTGAACAAACGCCTGGAACCAGGCGTTTGTTGAACAAACGCATGGTTTTTAAGTGGACCACACACATAAAAATTAAAAGCCGTAAGCTTTCTTCTTCTGCAAACATCTCACGTCACTTTTTCAATTCACGAATTCAGTCTTTAATTCAATTCATGAATTCACAAACGAGAATACAGTCTTCAATTCACGGATTGCAACTACAACCAACGACGGAATTTGTAACAACCCGGAAAATCTGGGCCAGTTTAAAATTTTTATTTTGGCAATTTTAGCGAATTTTGAATATTTAAAATGAATTATTTTAAATAATATCGACGAAAAATTTATTTTGAATAGAGTTCGATCGTATATATTATACGCGTCGTCGTTAGAATATATAATAATTATATATAATTATAAAAGGAATTGAAAATGGCGCGGTAGTTCGAAAATTCGATTTCTAATTTCAAATGAGTATACAGAATTCAATATAAGTCAGAATTGAACGAAACGAGAAATATTTGAATCTGTATAACTATATCTTTGTAACGAAGTTAACAAACTGAGATTTCATCTTAGGAATGATAAGATATGTCCAGTTTAAAATTAGAAATAGTCGCTGTGGAATTTATATATATTTTTATATATATAAGGCCCTTAAAAATAGCAATTTTGCAAACGACCTCAGATTTCGACGAAACCAGTTTTGTTGGGTCCGTGATGTTAAGTTATTGCTAGGTTTCAAATCTCATAATTTTTCGAATCAATATGTGAGCGTGGCAAAGGAAAATGTGTTTGACCAGTTTCAGTTGATTTTAATCGACTGGAAAATAGCCATTTTTCTAACGGTCTCAGAATTCGACGAAACTAGTTTTGTTAGGACCGTATCGTCAATACGAAGCTAGAAAATATTTTTCTGGAATTTTTCTAGTTAGTATGTGACCTCGGTAATTTGAAATGTACGTTTAAAATTCAATATAGTGATTTAAATGTAAATTTAACGGAAACTGATTGTAACAGCCGAATCAGCTGACGATACATATCCCATTGTGTTCGGAATGGGGGTTAAACGCTATGGACGGCAGGTGCTGGGCCTCGGATTGATGACGTATGTAAAAGTCAACTTTAAAAAAAAAAATAATAATAAAAAAAAAAACCCTTCCTCCCTTAAAACCTTCTGGCCCCCCCATTCTCATTTCAGAATCGAACGAATAAAAAAAAAAAAAAAAAGAACCCGCTCAACTTCGTCATCGCCTCCCGCTGTAGACCGCCGTGCTCCTCCTGGAGACCGCCGCCGGAACGAAACCCACCTCCCTCTTCCACCTCCTGCTCCTCCGCCTCTTCTTCTCCCCCTCTCCTCTGCTAGAAATCCGAACCCCCCCTAGAGCCCTCAGCCCTAAATCCCCAAACGCGCGCCCACGTGGACCCCCGTCCGAACTCAGCCCCTCCCCTCGACCACCCTCCAGCGCCCTCTGGCCACTCACTGACAGTCAGCCCCCCCTGTAAGTACTGTTTTTTTTTTTTTTCTGATTTTTAGTACTGTTTTTCTTTTCTGATTTTTAGTACTGTTTTTCTTTTCTGATTTTTAGTTTACTGTTTTTTTTAAACTGATTTTATTTTACTGTAAAAACTGATTTTTATTTAGATGTAAAAACTGATTTTTATTTAGATGTAAAAACTGATTTTTACTTAGATGATGAAACTGTTTTTTTTGTAAAAGAAAAACTGAATTTTTTTATAAAAAATAAAAACTGGTATTTTTAAAAGAATAAAAACTGATATTTTTATAAAGAAAAAAAAACTGAAATTTAAAAAAAAAAAATCAAAACTGATTTTGTTTTAAAAAAAAAAAAAAAAAAAAAAAAACTGATTTGTTTTAAAGGTAAAAACTTTAAATAGGAAACAGGTTTTATCTTTAAAGAGAAAAAGGATTTGAACTTTAAGAAGTAAAAATTCGATTTTTTATATATTGAACTTTGAAGTAAAAATTCGATTTTTTATATATTGAACTTTAAAGTAAAAATTCGATTTTTATATATTGAACTTTGAAGTAAAAATTCGATTTTTATATATTGAACTTTGAACTAAAAATTCGATTTTTATATATTGAACTTTGAACTAAAAATTTGATTTTTATATATTGACCTTCGAAATAAAAATATGATTTTTAAATATTGAATAGCGAAGTAAAAATTTGATTTTTATGAATGTAGTGGCTACGGGCGACGAAGCTGACGAAGATGTGAAAACAATGAAGATTTCCTGCGTTAGAAGTGCCGTGGAGCTAGGATAGCTATATGTGAGAATTTCTCACCTTTCTATTTCTTTTCTAGTTATATATATATATACTAGGATGCAGACGGTGCTTAGTAGCACCCGACACAATCGTCCACAGACCATGGACTTGTTTGTTTGACTGTTTGGTGATTGATTGCGATATTGGTTTGAATGTGGTTTGTGGTGTGAAAAATCGAATCGATAAATTGGTTAGGATTAGACGTGCGCCGTTATAAGGCGTAGGAGTAAGGCTAGGTTAGACCCTTACTCCAAATTTTGTGGTTTGCAAAATGAAATTGATTTGATTGATGAGTGAATGGCGTGGGCCTTCACTAGACCGGGGATAAGGCTAGGTCTTGTCCCGTTTCTAGTATCGTGCCGTTATGCCGCCGAAATTTTCTAAAATATGTTAGAAAAATAAAAATATCATTTTATTGTGTAAATGAATTGAATAGAAATTCATAGGTTGAAATAAAATGTTTTATCGTTAAAAATATAATTTTTAACGTGAATGTGAATAAATAAATATTCATTTACAAACCAGACGGTTTGTTTATGTACACCTATTTGAATGACAATGATTGGGACGATAAATTTTACACATCGCCCAACAGCACAAATAAAATATGTGTTTGATTGTTTGAAACCCCACACGGGTGTTGGGATGAAATTAGAAGTTCACTCATCCCGATTGATTGAATATGTCGATCGATTGATTGACAGGCTGTTATAAGCGTTGAATATCTATATTTGATGCTTATACAGTGTAGTGCACTTTGGTTGATGGTTGATTATTTTCAATGCTATTATATACATGTGTTATATGAAAATCCATATAATTAACTTTATATGGTAATTGATTGGGCCTCATTCCAGTTTTAAAATAGAAATATTTGAAATAGAAATATTCGAAGTGGAATATTTGAAAATATCAATATATGAAGCCGTGTTGATTAGATTGACGCCATTTTGACGTGAACGATATTTATATCGATTTTAAAACGATTTCGAAATGAATTGAATTGAAAACGATTTCGAAATGAATTGAATTGAAAACGATTTCGAAATGAATTGAATTGAAAACGATTTCGAAATGAATTGAATTGAAAACGATTTCGAAATGAATTGAATTGAAAACGATTTCGAAATGAATTGAATTGAAAACGATTTCGAAATGAATTGAATTGAAAACGATTTCGAAATGAATTGAATTGAAAACGATTTCGAAATGAATTGAATTGAAAACGATTTCGAAATGAATTGAATTGAAAACGATTTCGAAATGAATTGAATTGAAAACGATTTCGAAATGAATTGAATTGAAAACGATTTCGAAATGAATTGAATTGAAAACGATTTCGAAATGAATTGAATTGAAAACGATTTCGAAATGAATTGAATTGAAAACGAATTCAAATGGAATTGAAAGCGAATTGAAATGAATTCAAATTGAATTGAAATTCGAATTGAATAGAAATGAATTTTAAAATGAATTTATAAAGAAGAATTCAATTTTGCTTTGAATTGAAATGGAAGTTGAAATAGCTTTTGAAACGATTTTAAAACTATTTATATAATTCGTTTTAAATAGAAATCGACGAAATATATATTATATATATTATATATATAATATAATGGCCTGAATAGAACGCGCCGCGCCGCGGCAGTTCGCGAATTTCGACCATTTATTTCAAACGGACATTACGGGAGATCCGACCGTCGGATTCTCCTAAAACCGGAACCGTTGGGTTCGTATCGAAAAGAGCTTTCTAACGAATATTAGAAATTTGAAATCTAACGGTTGGATTTGGAGATACGTCCAAATCAAATTCGAAAAAGGTCGTTGTAAGTGCAGTTCGATGGCCATTGTTGGAAATCGACTGTACGGGCCTTGATAAAATTATTAAAAATAGTAATAATTTGTGTAAAATCATAACAAATGATGTAGAAAGAATTGGGATGAAAAACTCCCTATTTGAAAAGATAAAAATAGATTTTTATCGAAATGAACTAGTTTTGAACTAGAATTATAATTCTATTTATTTTTAAATAAATAAATTGAATTTGAAAAGGGTTTTGAAAATAACCAAAATTTCCAATGATTGCATTGGAGTGGATTTGAATCGAAATTGTCTTCGGAATATTTCGATGTTGGAATTCGTGATATTACAGGTGTTGTTATGGAAATTTGAAAGATATATATTTGTATCGTTATTTCCAATACGACATTTGTTAATCGTAGAATTTGATATTGAATATAAGCCGATATATTTTCTATTCAAAGCCTTATATTGAATATCAAATGTGATTTGGGTTTGTCGTGAATGGTGTCTTCACTAACACTGTTCTTGAACCCAGTTGAGAAAAGATTAAATCTTTTATTTAGATTTAATGAAGTGTACCAATTAAATAATATTTAATTGGAATTGATATTGATTTTTGGGTTTATCGTGAACAATGTTTTAAATAACACTTGTTCTTTAACCTGATAATTAATGAATGTGACTTTGGGTTTATCGTGAACAGTGTTTTAAATAACACTTGTTCTTTAACCCGATAATTAATGGAATGTGATTTTGGGTTTATCGTGAATCGTGTTTTAAATGACACTGATTCTTTAACCCAGATAATGATTAAAACTAAGTGGAGTTTTAATGAATCTTTAATTAGATTGAAATAATCGAAATGGAGTATCACCAGTTTTGCTCCAGGCGATAGTTAAATCTTTAATTAGATTTAAACGTGAAATGGTAATTGAATTTACCGATAACACTGTGGTGTTAGATATGAAGTATTACCAGTTTTACTTCATGGGATAAATAGGTTGGGATTGGGAAATTAAAACCAATGATTACTTCGGTAAGGTTCGTTAATCTCGACTAGTTGAATCGAGATTCAAAAGAAGAATAAATTCAAGGAGTTTATCTTGGATAAAATTAATGGGAATATTTCCCTATGAATGTGAAATTTAGAAACTAACTGTCGGTTGGCCAAGCAGAATGGTTTTCTGGATATTGATCTGATGTTGGTTTCGGCCTTCGGGGTTAATATTTGGGGAATTATTCTCTTGATTAATTTACGGTTAGTGACTAATGAATTGGAATGAGGCGTATGTTGTGTTTGTGTAACACTTTTATAATATATACGCGAGTTATTCGGAAAGACCGGGTTTATCCCATTCTGAATAACTGATACGACGATAAGTCGAAGATGAAGACGATGGTCGAAGACCGGAGGTCTTCACGTCGTTTGGGTAATTACTGATGATCTTGATTGGGCTGTACACCCAAGAAGATGGAAACAGTTAGTGATCGTCCAGACGTACTTGGAGATCGATGGATATGCGGGGTACTAGGTGCCTCCGGTTTCGTTCAGACCCAGGACGGACTTGTAAATGGACTGTGTGTCTGACATCGGATTTCATTCTGTGTGACTGATATCGGTTGCATAGGATGGTTTGTCTGTGTGGCATGCTAAGATGCAAATGATCAAGGCTTCTGTTGAAAAGCAAAGTCTTGTGGTGATGATCAAAGCACGGCCTTTGTGGCGTAGCTTTGTGTAACGTTTACCTCGCGTGTTTCACACCAGGTATGAACCAAAAACGGGAGACGGACCTCAGGGAGGGCCTGCGTTTCCTCCTAGCTAGAAGTGGCGTCAGTGGTTTTACACGCCCTGACGAGTTTGACTTATGTGGTTGTTGCTGTTGCGAGGCGCCTCGGTTAGATCGGACGATCCGGGTCCGATGGAGTCATTCGTTGGCTCGCTTACGCCCCAAAGGGCGGCGAAACGCAGTGTCCAGGGTTTAAGTTTAATCCACTCCGTGTGGACCGGCCCTGACGATCCAAGGGTCGATGCGTTCTGATCCTGAGACTCGGGCTAGGCAGTCTCGAATCGGTTGAGGACTATCTTTTGCCTCGGTTCATAGACGGAAATCCAATTTCCAAATACGTGACATCTGCGGTTTTATTTGTAAACCTATATATGGCGACATGATATATGGTACCCATGCCGCCTATGATTGATACTTATGATTTGAAGTTGTTTTATACACTGTACACTTATTATAGTATCAAATGATTTGTTTTAAACGTATCAAGCATTCTTTGGCTGTTATAAGGGAAAACCCTATCCCCCGGCTTGCGTTGCATTGTGTGATAGGACCTGGGTCTTATAACAGCTTCATCTTTCTTTATTTAGCATTGCGCTGTTGGTTTTATGCACCGGTATTCTTGGGAGGAAACCCGTTCCGTGTTATACGGCGTGGTCCCTTGATTTACCTAACTTTAAAATAAAGATTAACTGTTTTAGTTCTCACACCAGTCACATGACTGACCTGGAGTTTATTGTTTTAACCTAAACTCTGGGTGCCCCTATTTTTGACACGGGCAGCTAGTAGTTTTGGTTTTGCAGATTTATATTCACAGGATCCTGGTTTACAGCTGGAACGATATCCGGAAAGCTTTGTATCCGTATATCTCTTCTAGTTGTGTATTGTATTATTTTCCGCTGCGATGTATTTAAATGTAATTTAAATCTCTGATATTTCTGTGTAATATTCATTTATATTCTGTATATTCTTGTAATCTGATGCATTGTTGTAATATACAATGAAATGCTCTTCTGTATGTGTTCTGTTGTGGCTTGTTCTCGAACTATCCGTCGCTTTCCTTTACGGGGAAGTTACGGGTTTTCACAGTTGGTATCAGAGCTTTGGTTTACAAAGCTAGAGAACAAGGCACATTAGAACCATACGAAAGAATACATCAGAAATTGGATTAGAAATATCCAATGAGAATGACTCGTTAGAGATAGGATCAGTAGTATCCTAGAACGAGTGTGAAGAGTATATTTTTGAAAATGAAAACAAATTTTTGTTTTGAGAATCTAAATCACTTAATCGTATTTGATTATTTATTTATATTGATTAGGATAGTCCAATATATAAAGATTTTGCGTATGCGCCTAGCTAGCGTCTATTCGAAGTTTTAATATACTGGATAGATATAGAATCATACTCTAGTGGCCCGAAGATGATTCTGATGATTGACTAGTCGTCATTAGTATTCATGTTCGAGTAATGAAGGTGTGATATCTATATATTTCCTATTGACTGGTGTGAGAACCAAAATTAGAGAGGGTCTATTGTTGTGATTTGGCATCAAAACATGATTTTCTTTATATATATCAAAATTATGAATTTGAAACGTTAATCCACTAATTGATTGATGTTTGTGTTGTTTGTTTAGTTGTTTGATAATTTTGAACTAGTATGCCTAATTTGATCGAATATTGAATTGTATTGAAAATTGGTCGCATTTGCTTGCATATACATATATATCATTGAACAGGTCATAGCAAGGAGGCTAGAGCAGAGAATAAAATTTGTTTGCCCGACAAATAGGTACATGTTTACTACATAATTTCCTGTTTTGTTTGGGTGATGATGATTTTGTGAGCCTATTGGCTAGCCGCTTGGCTTTTTCTTTTTCTTTTTGAGATCTGAAGGACCGGGGAAGCTATTTGAAATTCCCCGATGCTCCCGGTGCAGGGGAGGTTATGGCGAAATTTTTCGAAAATTTAGGGTGTTAGCCAAATTTTTGAAATTTTGAAAATTCTCAGAAACTAAAGAGTTGGAGAATGGAAGCCAGATCGAACGTAGAGTTGAATTATCAAACCACTTTCGACTTTGTTCCTTTTCGGGGACGAAAAGTTTTAAGTGGGGGAGATTGTAACAACCCGGAAAATCTGGGCCAGTTTAAAATTTTTATTTTGGCAATTTTAGCGAATTTTGAATATTTAAAATGAATTATTTTAAATAATATCGACGAAAAATTTATTTTGAATAGAGTTCGATCGTATATATTATACGCGTCGTCGTTAGAATATATAATAATTATATATAATTATAAAAGGAATTGAAAATGGCGCGGTAGTTCGAAAATTCGATTTCTAATTTCAAATGAGTATACAGAATTCAATATAAGTCAGAATTGAACGAAACGAGAAATATTTGAATCTGTATAACTATATCTTTGTAACGAAGTTAACAAACTGAGATTTCATCTTAGGAATGATAAGATATGTCCAGTTTAAAATTAGAAATAGTCGCTGTGGAATTTATATATATTTTTATATATATAAGGCCCTTAAAAATAGCAATTTTGCAAACGACCTCAGATTTCGACGAAACCAGTTTTGTTGGGTCCGTGATGTTAAGTTATTGCTAGGTTTCAAATCTCATAATTTTTCGAATCAATATGTGAGCGTGGCAAAGGAAAATGTGTTTGACCAGTTTCAGTTGATTTTAATCGACTGGAAAATAGCCATTTTTCTAACGGTCTCAGAATTCGACGAAACTAGTTTTGTTAGGACCGTATCGTCAATACGAAGCTAGAAAATATTTTTCTGGAATTTTTCTAGTTAGTATGTGACCTCGGTAATTTGAAATGTACGTTTAAAATTCAATATAGTGATTTAAATGTAAATTTAACGGAAACTGATTGTAACAGCCGAATCAGCTGACGATACATATCCCATTGTGTTCGGAATGGGGGTTAAACGCTATGGACGGCAGGTGCTGGGCCTCGGATTGATGACGTATGTAAAAGTCAACTTTAAAAAAAAAAATAATAATAAAAAAAAAAACCCTTCCTCCCTTAAAACCTTCTGGCCCCCCCATTCTCATTTCAGAATCGAACGAATAAAAAAAAAAAAAAAAAGAACCCGCTCAACTTCGTCATCGCCTCCCGCTGTAGACCGCCGTGCTCCTCCTGGAGACCGCCGCCGGAACGAAACCCACCTCCCTCTTCCACCTCCTGCTCCTCCGCCTCTTCTTCTCCCCCTCTCCTCTGCTAGAAATCCGAACCCCCCCTAGAGCCCTCAGCCCTAAATCCCCAAACGCGCGCCCACGTGGACCCCCGTCCGAACTCAGCCCCTCCCCTCGACCACCCTCCAGCGCCCTCTGGCCACTCACTGACAGTCAGCCCCCCCTGTAAGTACTGTTTTTTTTTTTTTTTCTGATTTTTAGTACTGTTTTTCTTTTCTGATTTTTAGTACTGTTTTTCTTTTCTGATTTTTAGTTTACTGTTTTTTTTAAACTGATTTTATTTTACTGTAAAAACTGATTTTTATTTAGATGTAAAAACTGATTTTTATTTAGATGTAAAAACTGATTTTTACTTAGATGATGAAACTGTTTTTTTTGTAAAAGAAAAACTGAATTTTTTTATAAAAAATAAAAACTGGTATTTTTAAAAGAATAAAAACTGATATTTTTATAAAGAAAAAAAAACTGAAATTTAAAAAAAAAAAATCAAAACTGATTTTGTTTTAAAAAAAAAAAAAAAAAAAAAAAAACTGATTTGTTTTAAAGGTAAAAACTTTAAATAGGAAACAGGTTTTATCTTTAAAGAGAAAAAGGATTTGAACTTTAAGAAGTAAAAATTCGATTTTTTATATATTGAACTTTGAAGTAAAAATTCGATTTTTTATATATTGAACTTTAAAGTAAAAATTCGATTTTTATATATTGAACTTTGAAGTAAAAATTCGATTTTTATATATTGAACTTTGAACTAAAAATTCGATTTTTATATATTGAACTTTGAACTAAAAATTTGATTTTTATATATTGACCTTCGAAATAAAAATATGATTTTTAAATATTGAATAGCGAAGTAAAAATTTGATTTTTATGAATGTAGTGGCTACGGGCGACGAAGCTGACGAAGATGTGAAAACAATGAAGATTTCCTGCGTTAGAAGTGCCGTGGAGCTAGGATAGCTATATGTGAGAATTTCTCACCTTTCTATTTCTTTTCTAGTTATATATATATATACTAGGATGCAGACGGTGCTTAGTAGCACCCGACACAATCGTCCACAGACCATGGACTTGTTTGTTTGACTGTTTGGTGATTGATTGCGATATTGGTTTGAATGTGGTTTGTGGTGTGAAAAATCGAATCGATAAATTGGTTAGGATTAGACGTGCGCCGTTATAAGGCGTAGGAGTAAGGCTAGGTTAGACCCTTACTCCAAATTTTGTGGTTTGCAAAATGAAATTGATTTGATTGATGAGTGAATGGCGTGGGCCTTCACTAGACCGGGGATAAGGCTAGGTCTTGTCCCGTTTCTAGTATCGTGCCGTTATGCCGCCGAAATTTTCTAAAATATGTTAGAAAAATAAAAATATCATTTTATTGTGTAAATGAATTGAATAGAAATTCATAGGTTGAAATAAAATGTTTTATCGTTAAAAATATAATTTTTAACGTGAATGTGAATAAATAAATATTCATTTACAAACCAGACGGTTTGTTTATGTACACCTATTTGAATGACAATGATTGGGACGATAAATTTTACACATCGCCCAACAGCACAAATAAAATATGTGTTTGATTGTTTGAAACCCCACACGGGTGTTGGGATGAAATTAGAAGTTCACTCATCCCGATTGATTGAATATGTCGATCGATTGATTGACAGGCTGTTATAAGCGTTGAATATCTATATTTGATGCTTATACAGTGTAGTGCACTTTGGTTGATGGTTGATTATTTTCAATGCTATTATATACATGTGTTATATGAAAATCCATATAATTAACTTTATATGGTAATTGATTGGGCCTCATTCCAGTTTTAAAATAGAAATATTTGAAATAGAAATATTCGAAGTGGAATATTTGAAAATATCAATATATGAAGCCGTGTTGATTAGATTGACGCCATTTTGACGTGAACGATATTTATATCGATTTTAAAACGATTTCGAAATGAATTGAATTGAAAACGATTTCGAAATGAATTGAATTGAAAACGATTTCGAAATGAATTGAATTGAAAACGATTTCGAAATGAATTGAATTGAAAACGATTTCGAAATGAATTGAATTGAAAACGATTTCGAAATGAATTGAATTGAAAACGATTTCGAAATGAATTGAATTGAAAACGATTTCGAAATGAATTGAATTGAAAACGATTTCGAAATGAATTGAATTGAAAACAATTTCGAAATGAATTGAATTGAAAACGATTTCGAAATGAATTGAATTGAAAACGATTTCGAAATGAATTGAATTGAAAACGATTTCGAAATGAATTGAATTGAAAACGATTTCGAAATGAATTGAATTGAAAACGATTTCGAAATGAATTGAATTGAAAACGAATTCAAATGGAATTGAAAGCGAATTGAAATGAATTCAAATTGAATTGAAATTCGAATTGAATAGAAATGAATTTTAAAATGAATTTATAAAGAAGAATTCAATTTTGCTTTGAATTGAAATGGAAGTTGAAATAGCTTTTGAAACGATTTTAAAACTATTTATATAATTCGTTTTAAATAGAAATCGACGAAATATATATTATATATATTATATATATAATATAATGGCCTGAATAGAACGCGCCGCGCCGCGGCAGTTCGCGAATTTCGACCATTTATTTCAAACGGACATTACGGGAGATCCGACCGTCGGATTCTCCTAAAACCGGAACCGTTGGGTTCGTATCGAAAAGAGCTTTCTAACGAATATTAGAAATTTGAAATCTAACGGTTGGATTTGGAGATACGTCCAAATCAAATTCGAAAAAGGTCGTTGTAAGTGCAGTTCGATGGCCATTGTTGGAAATCGACTGTACGGGCCTTGATAAAATTATTAAAAATAGTAATAATTTGTGTAAAATCATAACAAATGATGTAGAAAGAATTGGGATGAAAAACTCCCTATTTGAAAAGATAAAAATAGATTTTTATCGAAATGAACTAGTTTTGAACTAGAATTATAATTCTATTTATTTTTAAATAAATAAATTGAATTTGAAAAGGGTTTTGAAAATAACCAAAATTTCCAATGATTGCATTGGAGTGGATTTGAATCGAAATTGTCTTCGGAATATTTCGATGTTGGAATTCGTGATATTACAGGTGTTGTTATGGAAATTTGAAAGATATATATTTGTATCGTTATTTCCAATACGACATTTGTTAATCGTAGAATTTGATATTGAATATAAGCCGATATATTTTCTATTCAAAGCCTTATATTGAATATCAAATGTGATTTGGGTTTGTCGTGAATGGTGTCTTCACTAACACTGTTCTTGAACCCAGTTGAGAAAAGATTAAATCTTTTATTTAGATTTAATGAAGTGTACCAATTAAATAATATTTAATTGGAATTGATATTGATTTTTGGGTTTATCGTGAACAATGTTTTAAATAACACTTGTTCTTTAACCTGATAATTAATGAATGTGACTTTGGGTTTATCGTGAACAGTGTTTTAAATAACACTTGTTCTTTAACCCGATAATTAATGGAATGTGATTTTGGGTTTATCGTGAATCGTGTTTTAAATGACACTGATTCTTTAACCCAGATAATGATTAAAACTAAGTGGAGTTTTAATGAATCTTTAATTAGATTGAAATAATCGAAATGGAGTATCACCAGTTTTGCTCCAGGCGATAGTTAAATCTTTAATTAGATTTAAACGTGAAATGGTAATTGAATTTACCGATAACACTGTGGTGTTAGATATGAAGTATTACCAGTTTTACTTCATGGGATAAATAGGTTGGGATTGGGAAATTAAAACCAATGATTACTTCGGTAAGGTTCGTTAATCTCGACTAGTTGAATCGAGATTCAAAAGAAGAATAAATTCAAGGAGTTTATCTTGGATAAAATTAATGGGAATATTTCCCTATGAATGTGAAATTTAGAAACTAACTGTCGGTTGGCCAAGCAGAATGGTTTTCTGGATATTGATCTGATGTTGGTTTCGGCCTTCGGGGTTAATATTTGGGGAATTATTCTCTTGATTAATTTACGGTTAGTGACTAATGAATTGGAATGAGGCGTATGTTGTGTTTGTGTAACACTTTTATAATATATACGCGAGTTATTCGGAAAGACCGGGTTTATCCCATTCTGAATAACTGATACGACGATAAGTCGAAGATGAAGACGATGGTCGAAGACCGGAGGTCTTCACGTCGTTTGGGTAATTACTGATGATCTTGATTGGGCTGTACACCCAAGAAGATGGAAACAGTTAGTGATCGTCCAGACGTACTTGGAGATCGATGGATATGCGGGGTACTAGGTGCCTCCGGTTTCGTTCAGACCCAGGACGGACTTGTAAATGGACTGTGTGTCTGACATCGGATTTCATTCTGTGTGACTGATATCGGTTGCATAGGATGGTTTGTCTGTGTGGCATGCTAAGATGCAAATGATCAAGGCTTCTGTTGAAAAGCAAAGTCTTGTGGTGATGATCAAAGCACGGCCTTTGTGGCGTAGCTTTGTGTAACGTTTACCTCGCGTGTTTCACACCAGGTATGAACCAAAAACGGGAGACGGACCTCAGGGAGGGCCTGCGTTTCCTCCTAGCTAGAAGTGGCGTCAGTGGTTTTACACGCCCTGACGAGTTTGACTTATGTGGTTGTTGCTGTTGCGAGGCGCCTCGGTTAGATCGGACGATCCGGGTCCGATGGAGTCATTCGTTGGCTCGCTTACGCCCCAAAGGGCGGCGAAACGCAGTGTCCAGGGTTTAAGTTTAATCCACTCCGTGTGGACCGGCCCTGACGATCCAAGGGTCGATGCGTTCTGATCCTGAGACTCGGGCTAGGCAGTCTCGAATCGGTTGAGGACTATCTTTTGCCTCGGTTCATAGACGGAAATCCAATTTCCAAATACGTGACATCTGCGGTTTTATTTGTAAACCTATATATGGCGACATGATATATGGTACCCATGCCGCCTATGATTGATACTTATGATTTGAAGTTGTTTTATACACTGTACACTTATTATAGTATCAAATGATTTGTTTTAAACGTATCAAGCATTCTTTGGCTGTTATAAGGGAAAACCCTATCCCCCGGCTTGCGTTGCATTGTGTGATAGGACCTGGGTCTTATAACAGCTTCATCTTTCTTTATTTAGCATTGCGCTGTTGGTTTTATGCACCGGTATTCTTGGGAGGAAACCCGTTCCGTGTTATACGGCGTGGTCCCTTGATTTACCTAACTTTAAAATAAAGATTAACTGTTTTAGTTCTCACACCAGTCACATGACTGACCTGGAGTTTATTGTTTTAACCTAAACTCTGGGTGCCCCTATTTTTGACACGGGCAGCTAGTAGTTTTGGTTTTGCAGATTTATATTCACAGGATCCTGGTTTACAGCTGGAACGATATCCGGAAAGCTTTGTATCCGTATATCTCTTCTAGTTGTGTATTGTATTATTTTCCGCTGCGATGTATTTAAATGTAATTTAAATCTCTGATATTTCTGTGTAATATTCATTTATATTCTGTATATTCTTGTAATCTGATGCATTGTTGTAATATACAATGAAATGCTCTTCTGTATGTGTTCTGTTGTGGCTTGTTCTCGAACTATCCGTCGCTTTCCTTTACGGGGAAGTTACGGGTTTTCACAGAATTCACAAACGAACCCAATTCTGATATTTGCGTTGAGATTTGGAGAGGAAATTCTAATATTTGAGCTGTCTTCAAACCTCTATCTTCAATTCAATTTGCAGAGGAAATGAATTTAATTCCTATTTATCGCCTTCTTCAATCCAAAATGGTTTCAATTCAATTCACAAACGGAGTAATTAAAGGTGTTCAAACAGGGTAGAAATTTGAATTTAAGAAGGCAGTATGTTGAACGAAGAATTCAAGAATGTTTGGAGAGACAGCAAATGGTTTGGAGAGAAAGCAAATTCTTTTTGTTGGAAGGGTTCATGGAGAGGATGTTGAACGAAGAATTAAAGAACGTGGACTTGAATTTAAAAGGCAGTATGTTGAACGAAGAATTAAAAAATAATACTTGCGCACGTGTTGAACATACGCCTGGGTTCAGACGTCTGTTTAACAGACACCCGGTTCCAGGCGTTTGTTCAACAAGCGCTTCGGAAGTTTGGGGATTCCGGAACTTTTCTCCCTGATTTTAGAACAGAGCACAAATCCTATACGCTGTTGGAGCTGATTTTGGGGTTAGATTTCATAAATTCTGAAATCTATGTAACTGTTGGAATTGTCCTAACATTCACAACAATATAAGATATCATAGTTACAACGCTACACTATCTTCCACTGAAATCTGTAAGTACATGTCTTCTACAATACAAGAAACAACACCAGCTCTAACAATAGAAACAACGTACACAATTGTCAATAACAAGGCTTAATCATATTAACCCTCCACATGCCTTACTTGAAGAATAACAGTCTCAGTTCATATGTCTTCCATTCTTCCCAGCCGCAAATACATAATTCCGTGAGCATCCATACTTTATTTCATAGCAGATAACTTATGTGCACATCTAAAACATTATTGTTAACATTAAGAGTCAATACCGAACACAAATCTAATTTAAACTTTTATTCACTGTAATTGGTGGAATTTAAATAATTAATCAATACATACAAAATTTAATTCTATTATCAACCAACAAGGCATATAGCATATGCCATATATTGTAACTAAAGAATTCGAATAATGAGCTACTTTCAGAGAATATGTTAGTAAATTTCAATGAATCCAAAGTGCAGAAAACTAGGCTGGGCTAAACTCTAAAGTGCAATATGTTAATAAAGGATTAATTGATAGGAATAATCCGAAGTTTGATGTGTCTTCCGATATTAATCCGAAATTTGCATTATTTTTAAATAATCCCAAGTTTAGGGGGTCCCTTCCCATATTGATCCCGATGACTTATTAACTTGTCATGACTGGTTATCAAACTTAAATTCTTCTTTCCCAAACGATTTTTCTAGAGTGGGAAACTAGTTTGGGGAAGACGAATTTAAGTTTGATAACCGGCTACGACAAGTTAATAAGTCATCGGGATCAATATGGGAAGGGACCCCCAAACTTGGGATTAATTAAAAATAATCCAAACTTCGGATTAATATGGGAAGACAAGTCAAACTTCAGATTATTCCTGTCAATTTATCCTTGTAAATTTCACTTAAAATGGAAATTATTATCATAGCCATGTTTATAGCATTAATTATGGAGGGAAAATATTTTACACCTTCCAAAGATCCAAAAAAGGGTATGCATCCTAATAATGATTTACAAAGATATGAAGGAGAAATGTCATGGCATTATTATATACCATATTTTGCCTTTGTTTAGGTCAAACAAAAGAATCCAAAACAAATATATAGTATAAAGTTGCCAATATTAGATGCACCTCCACTAACTCCTTTTGATGAGAATTTTTTTGTTTAGTATAGTGAAATTAACAAACAATCGATTATATAATTTAGAGAGTTGCTAATGTTGTTTGACTTTTAATTATTAATAATTAAGGAATGTATACATTAAGTTGATTAAGTTTCTCGCCACATTTATATGCAGTGAATTAGTTGTCAAGGTCCCTAGGATTTTGAAATTGAATTTATTTATTTTTTTGGGTTAATTAATTATTATACCTCATTAATTGAATATATTTCTGTTTTTTGGATTTATTAATTACTATACCTCATTACAAATATAAGTTATTTTCTATTTGAGTTTTAACTACAACGTGTTATAATCTATAGGAAAAATTTAACTTACCAAAACTTCCTCCTGTGATTAACTTTTTATCTTATTCATTACCTAACATAAACTCCTATCATATGCATGTTGATATTCTACTAATATAAAAAAATTTCACCTTTGTAGATAAGTGACATGCATTTTAATAAGTGCTGATGTGATTTTTTTTTATATTTAAAAATTCATAATATCAATGAGGTCAACATCGATTTGATTTAGCAAAATGAAAAATCAAAATTTAATGATGCTACAGACAGTGATTAGTGCAATTTTGGTTAATTAGAATAGTAAATTTGATTACAGTATCATAATTTATTATTTTTATCATATTATGCCATATTTTTTCCATTTAAGTAATCAAAACAGCCACAAAGGAAGAAGTTTCTCAATCCATTGCTACTCCAGGAATAATGGACAAATACTTGTCAAAGGCAATGCTAGAGTACATACTAGTAGCCAAACCCCACTAGAAGGACTCTTTCCCAGTGTTCTTTACCATTTCTTCAAGAGTTTTCTTGGAGCTCTCACCTCTAAGGCCAGGAAATCTGTTCCTTTTGGCTATTGGAATTTTTGGCACTCCGGTTGAATCAGCACCTTCAACAGCAGTGAATTAAGCATCCCTTGATATGGCCTGAACTGCTGCAATCCCAACGGCCTTGACAAAGCTCTCGGCAATCCTATTGATGAGGGGATGCCCAAAATAGAAAAGCCATCTCTTTTCCAAACTCTTCAGCTCATCGAAAAGAGTACGTGTTTCGAGATTGGTGTTGCTCATCCTGCCTGATGGTATCTGCATCAAACAGTATATTTGAAGGAGTGTATTTGATGGATCAAACAAAATTAAACTATTTAAATTATCAATATGTAATTGCTAGTTATAATTTGCAGATGCAATTCACAATAATGATTCAGAAAAAAAGCTCTTTTTAACTGCTTAATTCAACTAAAAACATTAACTATCGATTCCTACGAAAATATTGTTATTTATTGACAATTTATGGCAATAATAATAAAAGAACATAGGAAGAAATTTATGGCACTATATTTTTCTTGGTGCAAAAGTGAGTTAACGGACGACACTCGGTTTAAAAAGCAAACAAATCATGGTATTTAAGGTCGTGATAATATAAAGGGAAGAGTTATACTTTCCACGTCTAGAAGATATATATCCTTAAAACATCAGATGCACCACAAATTTAACAATACACTCCTTGGAAAAGAAAATGTCTAAGACATAGAAAACTAAAAACATCCTGATCATGAGTTCTTGTTGCATAAAATAATACCAGCCCATCGTAATTGAGAAACAATTGCTATGTATCTGTTGAACCCGTGAATCCATTACATGACTTCTCACCGTGACAGAAGCTAAAGACATCCAGATCACGAGGGTTTGCTACATAAAATAATACATTGTTGATGAATTAAATCAAGTAATTAAATGAATATAATATATGTTATGAAAATAATAAATTATAACAAACAGGTGCAATCATTTACTTTTCGTTCATTTTTAACTTTCAAAGATTCAGCATAAGTTTTAGCGAGCAGGGTTCGATTGGTGATAATCACAGAAGTCACTCTGCAACAAGCATAACCAGTAGGTTGCTGCCATCTATAAAATATACTGCTGCTATTAATCTTTCCAATTTTACTATTATTGAATTTACACGTTTTAGCTTGCCATTGTTTAGAAAATAAATGGTTTAAATGTAGAATTCTGATGACATAATAATGGACTGAAATGCATTTTAGGAAAGAGAAAATTTCTTAAATAACAGTTCAAATATGGGGACTCACTTATATTGATTCTTCATATGTACACACTCCCCGCCAGTTAAAACAATTGAAAATGCATTTCGAAGGAAGGTATGTTTTACTAAGGTCTACATATACAGACAGTGCAGAAAGCAAAATTTTATGTTCTTTAACAAGATTAGATTTTAATTCAACTTGAAAGAGTAAAAACAAAAATACATTTAACCGGTTGTTTCTTACCCGAATAGATTCCCAAAAAACAACATTTGATTTGTTGCTTAGATGTTTCCAATTATCAAGAGTAACTGGAAAGCGATCAGCTTTGCCATTAGATTCAACTTCGATCCGAATTGAAATATTTGAAGGAAACATTTTCACTCTTGTTTATTCCTCTAGACCTTTTTTTTTACAATTGGTTTTGCATCGACATTAATATTTCTCTTGCTTTATGCAACTTCAACATTTCCTTCTTGTTGCATTGTTTTGTCGTCGGGTGTTTGTAGATTTGAATTTGAGCATGTTCTTTTTTGAATTGTCTTCATTATAAATATTGTTATGTTATTTATCATAAACCTCTTCCTCTTTGCACGTTTACCAATTTCCTGTAAATTAAAATGCAACACTTTGTAAGCCAAAGTAGCAACATGAATAAATATTCATTATATACGTAGGAAAAGCAATATACATTTGTGTAAGCCAAAGTAGCAGTACAAGAACACATTTGGGTAAGCCCAAATAGCAACATGAATAGACACAAGTTTTGTAATCTAAATACATTTTGCCGCTACACAATTCCAAAAGCTAAGGCAATCGGATAAAGCATCTTCAATGATTGCTCATTGCATATATTATATACAATATAGCATATCTATTTTCTTAAGAACATATTGATCGCTTTTCAGGGACAATAAAAGCAAAAAATGTAAGAAACATAAAGTATTCCTAACGTGATAAAGTATCATTATATCCCATGCCAGCATTTATGCGTGAATGGATGGTTGGCTTATATCATTTATACGCAACTCATATTAGTGTGCATTTACGTAATTAAATTGCTCATACCAAAAATATAACATTTAACCCCTTTTCAACATTTATATATGTAAATATTGTAGAACATGACCAATATTGTTGAATTTATATTATACATAGCTAGGTTATCAGGTATTCAATGCAATATAATAATAAATTGCTAATACTATAAACATATCATTTAATCCTTTCTACATTTGCTAAGATAAAACGCGATAGTAAATGGGCATAAATGTCACTGAACTATATGTACATCGAAACATAAGTTTATATGCCTGTTTATACAAATCACATACTGAATAACTGCCATTTAGCAACAAAGTTGACATTTATTTCCTTTTTAATCTCCAACTCGAAATCAATATATAATGACACATACTCGTCAAAAATTGAATTGGAACTTTACCGTCATAATGATTTTTTTTTTTTTTTTGGGTATCTTTATCCCAGATAACATGTCGCTATTTTAGTAATTATTTAATTTTCATAAACGATTACTTTGTTGAGCCATATATAACATATGTACACTTTAAATATTATAAAATAGGATTTTATTTTTAGTATATGCATATATGTATTTTAAGTTATTTGAATAATTTGCTAGTGGTTAAATAGGTGCAATCAAACCACAGTAGAACGGTAAATAATAATTACATTACACATGATTTTATCAAATTAGTAATATGTTCATCCTTGTAAGTTTTAAAGCAAAGATGTCGGTTAAAGAGTCTAATAATAATAGAACTTCATGTATATGTAGGAGTGTTAAAAAGAGTATAATGCAATATCATATAGAAAGAAAAAAAACATAGTAAAGAGTATAATGCAAGTTGCCTGATGTTTCTCAGTTTATAAGAAAATAAGTTTGCTGCATAAAAACAAACTAGAATTAAAACATGCATAAAAAGATGTTATGAAATTATATATTATTGATATCTATTGAAAAAGCAAATTTCAAGAAAAGTGAATTGGTAATAGTCAACACCTACACATTCAAATTAAAAAAACAGATTAAGGTTGTTGTCTTCACTACAGATTTTCTAACTGAATGAACTTTAAAATGAACAAATTTGTGATATCAAAAATACTATTTACCAGTTGAAAAGTAAAATTCTATTTCTAGATCCCTCTTTTGAGCTATCAAAAGAGAAGTTTGCTATATCAAAATGAATATCCAAGTCATCTCAAATTGTAGACTCAAAATCTAACATTAAAAATTTTTGCTGGCATAATAAGAAAAAGTTGAACTGCAAAATTCAAAGTGGTTACTGAATAAACTTGAATTAGAAAAAAACATGGATTACATATCTATTATCAACAATCCTGCAACAAAACACATGCAAAAAAGAAAAGTCCAATATAGCAAAACACAATCTAAAGTATCTAAAACACTAAACTAAAATGGAAATATGGATACAGGGAAAGTTATAGACCTTTATTTCGATCATCTTTTTCTTAAATTAGCATTTGAGATCTGGATCTAGAACAACGATATCTTTCCACCAATAAGCATTCAGCAACCGTCGTTAATGACAACCATAAGAAGAAAAGCAGCGCCAGTCTCTAATCCACTTATTGATATCTCCATGAATGAAATTTAGGTGTTTGATTTTATGAGCTAGGGTTTGGTGACTGAAAATGAAAAGGGAAAACTAGCTAGGGTTTCGGTGCCAATTGCCAACGGTGACAGCGATCGATGAATCCTTCATCGATTGAGGATCCAGAAGCGTCGAGTGATAGTCAACTCCAAGGAATTTGAGATTGGCAATGATAATTTGGGAATTTAAGCCATAAGTTTGCAAGGGTTTGGAAAGAGGAAAGAAACTGGGACACTTCCTGCAAGAGGAACACGGAAGTAGGATTGGAAAGAGGAAATAAAGTGAGAAACTTACAAAGAGAGGAACATGGAAGCGGGGAAGACGAAGAAATGAGAAATGCGGTGGAAACATGAAAGCATGTTTTTTGGCTTCAGAGAAATCCATTTTGGGCACTGACAGTAAGCAAACCTCCCTAACTGTCGGTTTGATTAACCGTTTCTCAAAAAAAAAAAAAAAACTATGATATCCTTACTCTTCTTCCTCTTTCCGCCAGTCTCTATTGTTCTGGAAAATTTAAATAAATTGTCTTATTGACTTTCTAGACTTGGCTGAAATAATTTAGAGAGTTGATTTGTCTCATTGACTTCGTCTTGCTTTGATTTAATTTGGATCTAAGTTGCTGGAGTAGACATCAGTTGGTTTTACCTTCAGTTCTCCATGAATCTTGTGGAAGCTCTCAGTAGACAAGGGTTTGATGAGAATATCCCACGTTAATAGGTGGCAGATATATGATTTTTAAATAATTTTTCTTTGTTAACTTGTTCACGAACGAAGTACATGTCCAATTCCACATGCTTCGTTCTTGTATGTAAGATGGGATTGGCGAGCAGATTAACTGTACTCAAGTTGTCACATTAGATTGTGGGCTTTTGAGTGAATAGAATTTTGTTCACACTTTTTTTCAAAGTGTGAACAAAACTCTTGCCTCCTATTGGAGGAATCAGGTGGATCACACATGGACCCCCCTGAATTCCTCCAATAGGAGCCGAGTGTTTTGTTCACACTTGGAAAAAAGTGTGAAAAGGAGTTGTTAGCATCTATAGTTCACTTAATAGTGAGTGCATCCACGTCACTTCTGACGTTGCAGTAGCTAGGCTACGAAAGTACTCTTGTCATGCCAACGTAAACGTAGTGCGCTACTCTTGTGGAAAAATCCGATGTTCATTAATGCATTTTCTTTATAATAGTGTTGCACCTTATTCTAGAGAAAGAATCTTTTTAATTAGTTTTATATATCGTTCTACATTTCTACTTCTGCTTTTAGAGAGAAAGAGGGAGAGACACCCTCGGACAACCCATAACTGGGAACCGACCCTGATCTTAGTTAACACATGTTCCTTGGCTTGTTGCATTCTTCATCACAAAAGTACTCTTGTCATGCCAACGTACTGCGCTACTTTTGTGGAAAAGTCCAATGTTCAATAATGCATTTTATTTATGATGTTGTTCAACTTATTTAAAAGAAAGAATATCTTTTTAATTAGTTTTATATACCATTCTACTTACGTTTTTAGATGAGTATATCATTATCATTCGGCTTATGTTTTTTGATGAGTTTATGTCATGTATTGTACAGATTAATGACAAGTTGTTCAGTTAAATATCTTGCTATATATATATATATATATATATATATATATATATATAGGAGCGTTCAATGACACCCCAAATAGTGAGCACCCCAAATGCCTCCCAACAGAAACCAAGTATTTATACTAGTTTAAGTTAGTGAGAGGTGAGAGAATGAGTGGAGGGAGAGTGAAACAGGATATGTGGTGGAAATCAGGGGGCATTTAGGGGTGCTGCACTGTTTTTGGTGCCATTGAACGCTCGCCATATATATATATATATATATATATATATATGTATGTATGTATGTATGTATGTATGTATGTATGTATGTATATATATATAGACAAAGAGAGAGAGATAGGATCTAGAGCACACCAAATAAGAGACCAATTCTTCTGTCCCCATTTCCCCTGTTCCCCATGTCCCTCCAATCAAATCTCTCCTTTTCCGCTTTTTTGCATTTAAGTCCCCCAACAATTGAGGGATTAAACTGCAAAAAGTGGAAATCAGAGGGTTATGATTGGGAGCACCAGGGGACAGGGGAAATGGGGACAGGACAATTGGTGCGCCTAAATAGTGCAGCACCCCTTTAGCCTCCCTGATTTACACCACACAATTATGTTTCTCTCTCCTCCCACTAACTCTCTCTCCCCCCACTAACTTATTAAATAATAAAGAGAAATTCTATAAAGACACAAAATTTTGACATAAATGGTGACACAGATGTTTTGCACCATTGGATCACCTCATGAATTACACATCTTCATATTAAAACAAAAAGATCCAACGGTTGAGGCTATGTGTCTCTCTCTTTATGTCTAATTTTGTGTCCAAATAGTCGCCCTCAATAATAAATGCATGGCTATTGTAGAGGGGCAAATGGGGTGCCAGCAAAGAGGGGTGTCCTGGAACCTCCCTCTCACACACACATACACACACACACACACACACACACACACACATATATATATATATATATATATATATATATATATATATATATATATTTATGAGAGCGTTCCGCTGCACCTCTTATATTGCACGTGAATGCTCCCCCTTAATATCAGCCGTACAATGCTTCACTCATTCTCTCTCTTCCCATTTTAGTAGTCTTTCTTAGTGGGAAGAGAGAGAATGAGTGGAGCATTGTATGACTGAGAATAAGGGGGAGCGTTCACGTGTAATACAAGAGTTGTAGCGGAACGCTCAACATATATATATATATATATATATATATATATATATATATATATATATATATATATATAATCCTTATGTTATTTAAGTGATACTTTATGCATTCGGGCTTGGTCCGCTTTAATATTTTTATGGTGATATATATTAATTCTGCCGGTTCTTTGTGCATTAAAGGCAATAATTATGTCTTGTTCTGGCATTAATTAGGTGCATATCGTTGTTGCTTTGCCCTAACTACATGCATAAACTAAGGCATTTTTACTAAGAAACGTGCCCTTGGCCTTACATACCCTTACATATTATTATCCACTTGACTTTTTAAGGCATTTATTTTTTCGTCTCCCCTTCTTTTAGGTCAATTTTATCTAATATAATTATTTACCTCGGTTATTTGTATGGGTTTCATTTTTAAATGTATATAATACTCCCTGCATTTATGTATACCTAACTTTATGTTACCATTGAATTTGAAAAGAGAAAAATCGAAAACAAATGATTGTAATAGAGCTACGATAAATTTTCAATGCATGGCTTAAGTGTTTTGTTATTTAAATAATACTTGGGCATGAAACATGAACACCGCAAGTAAACGTCCACTTCATTGCTTATATAAACTAGAGGCATTTCTTTTCTAAATAATTAACCAGCCAATGCGAAATTGCATTGTTTGCAGAAATTAAAACAAATAGAAAACATGACTCTCATGCTATTAGCAGATGTAATCAGACTTATTTTTTTAAAAGAAAAACAAACCGATAAGAAATAGCAATTTAACAATATTTGCAAAATAATTGGAAAAAAAGAAAACTACTTATTAAAAAAGTGAAAATTAGATTGAAGAGTTTATTCTTTCTTTTTTCTTAATGATATTTGCGAAACAAATGAATAAAAGAAAGAAAACTATTTGTAAAAAAGTGAAAAGTAGGTTGAAGAGTCTTTTCAATTATAAATTCATTTATCATTATTTTGATATAATCGAAAATGATAAATCTTTGTTCTTAAAACTTATTATTTTGAACAAATAAACAATTTGAATGGAAATCTCTTAGAGCATTCCAAGTTTTAAGTGGGGATTTGAGTGGCAATGGAGAGGAAAAAGCGTTAACTCGCCCAACCCTTCCAGCAGTGGGTGGGGCGACGCTCATGATTTTTTTTTAATAAACCCTAAACGATTATCTAAAAACAGTTTAGGAGTTAAATGGTTTTTAGATAACCGTTTAGCGCTAAAGGGTTTTCAGAAAAGCGTTCTACAAATATTTTTTAACTTCGTGGAGATTTTATATGATAAATTACTGAACATATAAAACTTGAAAACATAATTGAAATCATTTAGATACTGAATGAGTATTAAACTAAAATTAATTTTGGTATAATCGTTGTTCGTTGACAAATATAAAAATATAAGTTATATATTAAATGACGCCGACGAATATAAAAATATACGTTATATATATAGCCATTGTCGGAAATAAAAATATACGTTATATACAGAGAGCTGTTCAGAAAATTAATAATATAGTTAATGTAAATATAGACGTTGACGAATATAAGAATATAGTTTAAATTTATAGCCATTGGCGAATATAAAAATATAGTTAAAATTTATAACCATTGACGAATATAAAAATATAGTATATGCTTATAGCCGTTGTAACTTCAGTTTGTACCACCGATAAAAACTGATATAGTGTATACACTTAGATTCATCATTAAAAAAATGTCTCATATAATGTGTATAACGACGATGGAGTTTCTAAATCACATGTTCTGAGTGATGGTTCAAATAACATGAGTCAAAATGATTCTGAGGATACCAACTCTGATTCCAACGAAGTCGATGAAGTGTTAAGACGTACAAATTTCCTCCACATATTTTTCGGATAGCACGACAGATAACGATGAGTTAGAAACGATGACGTAAGCTATTACTGCTCAACAAATAAAGATTCACCAATTCCTAATGGAATGATCATCTACTGGTGCTCGAAGTGGTAGTGTGTTCGACCGGGTAGACAGATGCGGGATCATCAAGCAGGTACTGCTAGATTACTAAAAGATTATTTCAACATCCTTAGTACATATAGTCCTGATGAATTTCGACGTCGTTTTCATATGAGTAAGAATATATTTATGAGAATTTTCAATGGGGTTATTGGACATGATAATTATTTTGTTTAGAAACGTAATAGTGCTGGAACTTTAGGTTGTTCATCGTACCAAAAAATTATAGGCGCTTTACATGTAATATAGCCTATGAAAAACTCCGGATGCGTTTGATGAAGTTGTCCGAATGAGTGAGAGTACCACTAGCTTAAGTCTTGAAAGGTTTTGTGCAACCATAATTGAATTGAATGGTGATGAATATCTGCGAGCTCCAATGCAAAGCAATGTGAACAAATTGAAAAAGTTAGGAGTCAATAGGGGATTTCCTGGAATGTTAGGTAGTCTAGACTATATGCATTGGGAATGGAAAAATTGTCCAATAGCATGGCTCGGTCAGTTTATTGGACATTACTCAAAAGCGACAATGACACTTGAAGCTGTTGCTTCACATGATCTCTGGTTTTGGCATGCATTTTTCAGATGTTCTGGTTCCATGAACAATATTAACGTACTTCACCAATCACATTTGTTTGAGAACCTAACACATGGAATGTAACAACCCGCTATTTCTAACGATTTAAATTCCAATCTAAATTGAGTTTTTCATTTTTGAAAATATTTTATAATTTCTCATAACGGGTTTAAAATTTGAAACACGTACGGTGAAACGTAGCAGTTATGAAAATTTTATCGAAAAAATGTGGATGTTTGTCGATCGTGTATTTTTCAGTGCAAAGTTGCACATAACATTCAAATTTTAAAGATTTTATAATCTCTCCGAATTGTTGTAACCATTGTGATTAATCCGATTCAAGACCACTCGAATCCAATATCTAAACCACAATGCGCTAGCGGAAGACTAGACCAATGTTAGACTTGCAAAAACAACCAAAGCAATAACTCTAGCCACAAACAAAGATCAACCAATCAAGAACAATTCAAATCTCAATCTCAAGCAAGAAACTAATGACAAAGTAGCAAAAATAAATCATACAAGGATTTATAGTGGTTCCACTAACATCTTGTTAGTGTACATCCACTTTGGAGAGAGAATTTTATCACCACGATGAAAGAAATACAAGAGATTGATCCAATGATCACTATATTTCAATATAGAAAAGAGTTTGAGGAGAATAGAATTGAAGAATTGGAATTATGTTATAAACCCTAATTCACCCTTGAGAATAAACCCTTGATCCTAAATCAAGTTTTCCAAGCTCTTTTTTATTCACATCAGAAAAATAGCTTATATAGAGGTTTAGCCAATTACCCAAATTGCCCCCGAATTAGTCACAAATCTGCTTGCTAATTTCCAGCCCGAAATATCCCAAAGACACGATCAGACGTCTGTCTCATCGCCTGACAAACGTCTGTCATCTTTCAGAGATTAATTGGGCATATGCACTCAGCATAGACGTTCGTACCTCATGTGTCAGACGTCTGTCTGAACTCTCGGGAAACCAATTCCCTGCAGTCAGACGTCTGTCACTCCCTATGACAGATGTCTGTCCCTGTTTCCAACTGACAACAAACATCTTCCAGCTCATAACTCCTAAATACGAGCTCCGATTTGCGAACGGTCACCTCCGACTCGAAGCTATCTTCGACCTCTTCAATCCAACATATAGTATCGCATTCTTCAACACTCCACCTCGATACTATAACCATCTCAACTCCAATGCCCCAAGCATTTCCTTCTACCTTCGACCAAGCAAACTTAAATGTTTTCCCAATGTGCTCCGGCATGGCCACCGCCTATTGCACTGCACCAATGAGTTCAGGCGATGCCCCCACCAGCCAATGTAGTGTTAAAAACATTCAAACCAAAACCGTCTCACCAAAAGACAATGTACTTGGGAGTGTAACGAGTACTTACCATGAAGATAGATTTCCAATCTCTCACCTCTATTCTTTTCCATCAAACACAAAATCACTCTCTCCACCTCGTGCCACCCCGTGGTACCTAGCAACTCAACAAGCAAATTAAGTTTGAGCAATGTTCGAACTTCCCATACGGCAATGCCTTCGTAAACATATCCGCCGCATTATCCTTTGTGTGCACTTTCCGAAGGTATACTAGCTTACCCTCATTCATGGCTACAAGAAATGGCTCCCTCACCTCAATATGTTTGGTCCATGAGTGAAACACCAAATTCCCCGCCAAATGGATAACATTTTGGCTATCACATCGAACATCAACACTTTCATGTTCGAAACCCAAGTCATACAACAATCGCTTCATGTAGAATGCCTCCTTGGCCGCTTCCACAGCGACAATCAACTCCGCCTCCGTAGTCGTTAAAGCAACTACGGTTTGCAATCGCGATCTTCAACTAATGGCTGTTCTGCCAAGTGTGAAGAAATACCCGAAAGTTGATTTCCTCCGATCTCTATCACCGGCGTAGTCCGAGTCACAATAACCAACCAACTTGCAACACCTATCACTACTACCGCCAAAGACAAGTCCATGAGATGTTGTGCCTTTCAAGTATCTCATAGTAGCCTTCACGGCTTCCCAATGTGATTTCCCCGGATCAGCCATATACCGACCAACCACCCCGACGGCATTTGCAATATCGGGCCTTGTACACACCATTGCATACATCAAACTACCAACCGCACTTGCATATGGCACCTTTGTCATATAAGCCATGTCTTTATCCCCGATAGGTGATCCCTTCTCCGAAAGCTTCATATGCAAAGGTAAAGGTGTATTTAAGGCCTTTGCATCCTCCATGCTAAACCGGCAAAGCACTTTCTTAGTGTATTACTTTTGAGTCAATCTTAACTCAAAACGCTTTCGATCCCTTTCAATTTCCATGCCCAAGATTTTCCTTGCTTCTCCAAGATCTTTCATCTCGAATTCCGATTTCAAAAGCATCTTCAACTTGTTGATTTCATTTTGATCCTTGGAAGTAATGAGCATATCATCCACATACAAGAGTAAATACAACCAACAATCATTTCCCAACCTCTTGAAATATACGCAAGCATCCTTGATGCTTCGATGGAAGCCACTTTCAAGCATGAAATGATCGAATCTCTTATACCATTGTTTAGGTGATTGCTTCAACCCATATAGTGATTTCTTCAACTTGCAAACCATTTTAGACTTACCATCTACAACAAACCCTTCCGGTTGCTCCATGTAGATGTCTTCATCCAAGTATCCATGGAAGAAGGAGGTTTTCACATCAAGTTGCTCCAACTCCAAGTCATGGATAGCAACTATGGCTAGTAAAACCCGGATTAAAGTATGGCGAACCACCGGTGCGAAAATTTCATCATACTCCTTTCCTTTCCTTTGTGAATACTTCTTTACCACTAACCTTGATTTGTACCTTCCATCATCCTTCACCTTGTAAATCCATTTGCACCCTATAGCACGGTTTCCTTGAGGAACTGGAACCAACTCCCAAGTTCGGTTCTTCATAAGCGATTGCATCTCTTCCTCCATCGTGCAAATCCACTTCAAGCTCTCTCTCGACTCCATGACGTCATCAAGGTCCATCGACTCATCATGGACTACATTGAGAGCATAGTCCAAATGATTACAAAAGCTAAGGTAGTTCCAATCACCATATCTTTCGGAAGGCCTTATTGCATGTCGACCAACCCGAGTAGCAATACTATCACCCAAACCTTTTTCGGCTCCACCTTGAGTCAAAACTTCTCTAGTATCATGTACATTACTAGAGGAACCATGTGGACTATGTGATGTTTCATCAACCGCTTCGACCCCATGAGCTTCTTCAACTCTACTACCACTTGGACAGAATGTGGGAATGACTTCCTTCTCCTTTGATTCACCATGAACCAAATCCAGAATGTCCGATGAGCTCTCATTCACCTTGAATAAAGCTGACTCATCAAAAGTGACATGACGAGAATTAACAACCTTCTTCGTTTCCGGATTCCAAATTCGATAGCGTTTCGCGCTATCCATGAAATCAAGCAAGACCCCTTTGAATGCTCTAGCTCCAAGCTTATCATTCCCCGGATCATGCACATAAACCGGGCTACCAAACACACGAAGATATCTCAAGTCAACACTCTGCCTTTCCACACTTCCTCCAGAATTTTGTTACCAATGGCCGAGCATGGAATTCGATTCACAATATGCACCACGGTTGACAAAGCTTCAGCCCAAATTCCCTTAGACAAACCCGATGTCAATCTCAAGCATCGAGCTTTCTCAAGTAGAGTTCGGTTCATTCTCTCCACTACTCCATTAGATTGCGGATCTCCCGGTGTAGTAAAATGTCTCCAGATTCTGTGATGCTTACAATACTCCAAGAATTCACGCGAAACATATTCACCGCCATTATCGGTCCTTAACACCTTCAAAGTCTTACTACTCTCATTCTCCACAAGAGCCTTCCACACTTTGAACTTAGCAAATGCCTCCAACTTGGCCCTCATTACATACACCCATATCTTTCGAGACAAATCATCAATGAAAGAAATATAATACCTTGCTCCTCCCAAAGAAGCAACCGGTGTCGGTCCCCAAACATCCGAATGAACATACTCAAGAACCTCCTTTGAGTCATGCTTGCCTTCATTGAATGATAACCTTGTTTGCTTCCCCATGACACATTCCACACAAAACTCTAGTTTGTTGAAACTCTCATCCTCAATCATCTCCCGCTTTCGAAGAATATCCAAACTCCTCTCCGAGACATGACCCAAACTCAAATGCCACAACCGTGTCGCATCCAAGTCACGAGAACTATCAACACAAGTCTCACCTCATAAGGTCACACCTTGAAGCAAATATATACCATGAGTCCTAGCACCCTTCATAACCACTAGTTCCCCCTTCGAAACCCTCAAGTAATCCTTCTCGATAGTGATCTTGCATCCTAGAGAATCCAATTGCCCCAAAGATATAAGCGACTTTCTTAGTCCCGGAACATAGCTAACATTGGTGAGCATGCGAACAACTCCATCAAACATCCTTATTTGCACGGAGCCACTACCCATCGACTTGCAAATAGCACCATTTCCCATAGCAATTGCATTTCCCTCTTTGACCTCAAAGGATGAAAAACAATTTCTATTTGGCGTCATATGATATGATGCACCCGAATCGAGTACCCATTCGTTACCCGAAACACTCGTTGCTACCGCCGTCAACACATTATCATCTATCTCACCATTCCCACTCTCCACCGCCATGGATGAAGACGCTACTTCCTTCTTATCTTTGTCCAGACATTCATTCTTCCAATGTCCCGGTTTCTTACAAATAAAGCACTTGCCATTTCTCTCTTTCGATTTACCTCCTCCACCGGGTTTTCTTGATTTAGAACGCCCCCGATTTCCTTTCTTCACTTTCTTTTCTTTCTCCACAAACAACCCATGACTACTACTAGCTCCACTACTACCCTCACTCATCTCCTTCATTTGATCTCTCAATTCCTCACTAAGAAGACCTGTCTTGACATCATCTAGAGTCAAGGTATCCCGGCCATAGATCAAACTATTTGAGAAACCCGTATAACGGTCCGGCAACGAACACAATAATATCATCGCCTTTTGTTCTTCCTCAATATTCAAATCAACAGCCTTCATCTTCATGAGCAAGTCATCAAAGGCATTCAAATGTGCCTTAAGCGAATTACCCTCCTTCATCTTGAAGGTGAAAAACGTTCACAACAAGATCAAATGGTTAGTGAGCGACTTCTTCATATAAAGTTCTTCCAACTTGTCCCAAATACCTTTAGCGGTAGTCTCACCACTGATTTCGGAGATCACATTCTTCCCCATAGCAAGTTGAAGAGTAGCGTAAGCCCATTCCTCCATCTCCTCTCTCTCAACATCCAAGATATCACTTGGCAATAAGTGAGTATCAAATACTACTCGATGCACCCGATTCCGCCTAAGAACCGCTTTCATTTTCCATTGCCACTTCTCAAAGTCATTATCACCATTCACCTTGTAAATAACCAATTGAGAACCCGACGCCGCATACGAAACCCGTACATAAGGAGCCACACTATTCGGACCTCCGGTTAAAGGACTTACCGAGCTACCATCCGTCTTCGGCATTTTCACAAACACCTAACAAGCACCAAAAAGATCTGATACCAACTGTTGTAACCGTTGTGATTAATCCGATTCAAGACCACTCGAATCCGATATCTAAACCACAATGCGCAAGTGGAAGACTAAACTGTTGTTAGACTTGCAAAAACAACCAAAGCAATAACTCTAGCCACAAACAAAGATCAACCAATCACGAACAATCCAAATCTCAATCTCAAGCAAGAAATTAATGATAAAGTAGCAAAAATAAATCACACAAGGATTTATAGTGATTCCACTAACATCTTGTTAGTGTACATCCACTTTGGAGAGAGAATGTTATTACCACGATGAAAGGAATACAAGAGATTGATCCAATGATCAATATATTTCAATATAGAAAAGAGTTTGAGGAGAATAAAATTAAAGAATTGGAATTCGGTTATAAACCCTAATTCACCCTTGAGAATAAACCTTTGATCCCAAATCAAGTTTTCCAAGCTCTTTTTTCTCCATCAGAAAAATAGCTTATATAGAGGTTTGGCCAATTACCCAAATTGTCCTCGAATTAGTCACAAATCTGCTTGCTAATTTTTAGCCCGAAATAGCCTAAAGACACGATCAGACGTCTGTCGCATCGCCTGATAGACGTATGTCATCTTCCATAGATTAATTGGGCATATGCACTCAGCACAGACGTCTGTCCCTCATGTGTCAGACGTCTGTTTGAACTCTTGGGAAACCAATTCTCTGCAGTCAGGCGTCTGTCACTTCCTGTGACAGACGTCTGTCCCTGTTTCCAACTGACAGCAATCATCTTCCAGCTCATAACTCCTACATACGAGCTCCGATTTGTGAACAGTCACCTCCGAATCGAAGCTATCTTCGACCTCTTCAATCCAACATATAGTATCACATACTTCAACCTCCGAATTCAGTTTCGATAAACATTAAAAATATTCTATTTGTTGTCAGTAATCGAACGGCAAAATTCGTTTCGCGAGAATCAGACATTTGACCTCCGTTTTTCGTTTGCATTTTTACGTTAAAGGGGTTCGTAATGCATTTTTGAACGGAGCATCCTAGCACTGCATATTTTATACCGTTGTGTACGTCTTGTCGCGCTGATTACACAATATATTCATTTGTCAGTTTCGGTGCTCAATTCGAGCTGTAATTGCGAAAAACCTTGCACAGTTCATTTTTGAAACAAAGTTATTTGAGTTCAACGTGTCCCTATTTGAATCCTGCATATTTTCCTAATCATTTTGGGTCTGCAAAACCTATCTTTTTATTTTATTAAAGCACCCATTTATTTTTTTTGTTTTCTAAATGGATACTTTTTCTCTTTACTTTCATGCATGCGTTACATAAGCATGCACGTCCAAGTTTTGCTTCCAAAGCCATGTTTCTCTTTTTTCTTCCAAACCATTCGTTGCCGTCCATTTTTCCAATGCATACTAAGAGCACTTACAGCAGTGTGAAGGGGGAGAAAAATGGGGTGAATTGACGCTTATTTTCCTTCCCTCACACTGCAGCAGTGTAAGTTTGCGTGTGAGGAAGGGGAAGAAGTGGGAACTCGCGAAGCTCAATTTTTCAAGTGGCGATCCCTAAACGGGAAACTGATTCCCGTTTAGGGACTTCCAGGCCAAAATAAAACAGAAATAAATGGATAAACGGGGAAGTGATCCCCGTTTAAGGTTTATTATTATTTTTTATTTGTTCTCGCCACCCACTGCTGGGAAGAATGAGCATCTCACCACTTTTTTTTCTCTTCCTCACCTCGTTTCTCCACCTTCTGCTGGGAGTGCTCTAACAAAGCTTAGCAAACCAACTTCAAAAAGGGCATGCGCCCATTCCAATTTTTCCATGCGCGTTATATTGTTTCAATGTATATTTAAGTGTTCACGTCCTTTTACTTTCCATTTGCCAAGAATGTTCCTTTTCCCAAAACCAAACTAACCATTCCTTTTGAATGCCAAAGCGTTTTTTTTTAAATTCTCTTAGCCTTCCTTTTTATATTCGTATATAAAAAATAAACAGACACAACACCTCCTTCGTGAAAAAAAAATTATAATAACACATCATGAGGAAGCAGCAGCTCACGCCGATTATAATATTTTATCGATTGTTTGAGATGACGTCTTCTACAATGCCTCAAGCCTAGTTTTCATGACCGGACCCAACCCTCGGTCCGACCATAAAAACCTCGAGCCATCACCTTCGACGGCCCGGAAAGTGGAATAGCCGTGTTTAGTCGCGAACCACGGCTAGCCGCGGTTCGACCTTGAGAATCGCGGTTCTTAGGGTTGGAAAATTGCGGTTCATAGGTTTGTAATCCTGCAAAGATTGGTTCCATTTGGGTGAGGGAGAAGATGCAAAAGAAAAAGAGATAGAAGAAAGTCTGGGAAGGCGGAAGATTGCTTTGGAGAAGGAAGAAAGAGAGACAACTGTAAATTGTAATAATTGCAAATTAAATAAAAGAGCATATGCCTGTTTTGTTATGATTAAATGCGCCACTGAGACATTGTCTTATATGAGTGGCAGTAAATTTTTGTTTTTCGTGCCAAATTCCTAATATCATGTATTAATATACTAGTTTTAGTTAAAATTCATGTCCGCACGGTTTTTACGGTTCGACCGATCCGACCTTCAAAACCTCCGACCTTAAGCTATCACGGTTCGAGACACGGCACGGTCATGAAAACTATGGCCTCAAGTTTTTGGGAGAGACAAAGTTTGGTGACACAAGGTGGCATGCGTATGCATGCAAAATGACCTTTAGCTAACTTCCTCTTCTCCTAGTCCTTTGCTTTCTTGTTCTATTTCATTCAAATCTCTTTCTTTTTATGCTTTTCAAACGACCTCTTTCTAAAAAAAATACAGTGAAGAACTTGTTGTGTTGTAATATACTTGCGTGTACTTCAAACTTCAGGTTGTGGCCAAGCCATCCAATGACCGTCACCTTTGCTGTTTGAAAGAAAGAGGGTGAGCTTCCTATTTTTCCCATATTTCATACCGTTCTGTTATTTTCCATTTTGCTGAGTTTGGTATCTCCCCTCATTTGTCTCAAGAAAAAGAAGAAGAAGAAAGCTTCCAGAAATTGAAACTTGTCCTGGTCGAGATTTGTTTTGCTTGCAGTAGTATGTTTCATTTGCCACGGCTTGTTATTTTATAACAAATTGCTGAAGATTTGGTTCAATGCTTGGGTGTCGTTATGATCTGGGTTCGTCGCTGATTTGATTTGAGTTACTTGTCGTGTCTTACCGATCTCGAGGCCCGTATTTGTTCATCGTAGTCTCCGTCAAATTTCATTATTTATTTCATATCTGCTTCTTTCGTGACACAGATGTGAGTTTATCTCACACCTGATTTAAATTATTTCATAGATGTTAGATCAACATAATGAATTGTTGTGAAATGTATAGGATTGTTAGTAGAAATTGTTTGTTTAATATGTACACTTTCATATATGACACGACATTTATTTGACACATAGGTGCACTGATTATAGGATGTGATTGATGCTATATAATGATTTGTTATGTTATCGATTTCCCCTAGTTTAAGAAAAATCACTAAGAGTTGAAATGATACACACCCGAATGGACATTAGAATAGGGAAAAATCATTATGGGTTGAAATGATAGACCAGAACGATTTTTACTGAATTTGGGATCGCGGATTTAAATGATGGACCCAGGGAAATTTTTATAAATTATGGATTGAAATGATAAATATCTATATCACTTGACTATAGGGTAGAATACTATATACGCAGACCGTTGGTCATGTTATCGAAGTAAAGTGATTTGGAAATTTGATTTTTTTATAATAATAACTTAATATTGTATATTTTATATTATTTATATACTTTTTTTAATTTATATTTTACAAATTTTAAATTATATGTTTTAAAATGATTTTATGAGTAGATATAGATTTAAATACCTATTTATGATTTTTACTAATAATTTTATTTATTTTAAACCATATAATCTAATTATATAAGTATTTTAAACTTTTATATATTATATTAAATATTTATTTTAAATCTATTTCTAGATTATTTAAAATTTACATATGTTTATAATCTATTTCTAATTAATTTTGGAATTTTATAATTTTATATATATATATATATATATTCAAAGTTAAATTTTTTTTGTATATATAATTTACAACTTTAACAATAAACTCAAAGATGGATAAGTTAAGATTTTCGCAATTTGAATTCGAGCTTTAAAGATTTGGATTTAAATAACGATATTGATTTGACAAATGAACTGATGTAAGATATGAATATAAATTCGAATCGACATCAACTTAAGAGATGAACTTGAGTTGTGAAATTGTTTTTCTGAATTTAAATTTCCAAATTTAAGGAATGAATTTGATTATAATTCAACTGAACGCAAATTTGAATTTGGTTTTGAACTTTTATAAGAAATGAACTTGAATTGCTTAAATTTATGCTTAATTTGGATTTATAATTGATATGAAATGAATTCGATTTCAAAGTGACTAAACGTGAATTTGAATATATGTAAATTATATATATAAATAGAATTGATTTATAAACCGTTTGGTTTTGAATTGGGGAAATTTGTTAAATCGATCTATAAGAATGGTTTTAAAATTGTATGAATCGTTTAAATTCAAATATAGACTTTGATTCGAATTTATAAGTAGTGAACTTGAATCGTACAACTTGAGTAAAACGTTATGACATGATATGTTGAAATTTAAGATATAAGATTTGTTATAAATTATATAAACTGAATCTGAACTTAAGTATTGGATTTTTCGAATTGACTCAATCAAATTTTATAAAGGAAACTAGATTACATGAGTTGTTTGAAATTTTAAATAACGACTTTGAATTTTGTGACTTGAATCGTAAATACAATATGATTTGTTTAATTTGAAAGTATAAGTTCCGACTTGAATTGTATATATTGATCAATTCGAACCATAATGTTGAAAATTTTGAATCGACTTAAAACCGAATTCTTATAAAAAGGTGAAATTGAATCATTTTAATTGTTTTGAACTTAAATTTTTGCAAATATAAACCAAACCAAGATATTATTGAAGTTAAATGTTTTGGTATTGTTTTAAATGGATAAGACCCTTAAGGTATGATGTAAATATAAGTCGATTTTTGGATTTAAATCGTTATGAGAATATTTTCGGAATTTAATTAAAAATTGAAGTTAAATATTATAATACTAATTTATACTATAATTTGATATCTTGATGATATGGTTTTCGAAATCAATTTGATTAAAGCGATATAAATGAGTTGTTCTCAAAATTTAATATAATTGAAGTTATCTATTTAATTTTGATTTCAAATTCGAATATGAGATTTAATATATACGATTTTATAAAGTGGTTTATAAAGAAATGACCACGGTGTGAAAAATGTAAACGATTTTTTGTTAAAGAGACCGGGATTGGATATTGTCATACTCTCTGCCAATACTGAAAACCACTTTAACAACTGTGTACGCGGTGGAGTTCAGAATGAAGTAGGATGGATGACGATCGACTCTATTTTCTATTTCATATTAATTACGAGACCCTGACTACCTTGAGTTGGCTTGATGTGACTAAAACAGGAGCTACGCCGAGACCAAGTAAGGTCATACCTCCTATCGAGCGCACTTCTTCGATACCATTCTATTACTTTTGTGATGTGTTTGGTGGCCTCCCTCCGATTTGATTATAGGAGTGTGTCTCAAGATGGGCGGTAGTAGCTGCTATGCGTTACCACCAGTCTGGCTCTGCAAACGGTGAATCCACCCTGGCATTCCTTGCGTGCCTTATCACATGCCATATACGAGCCCACTACGACTTTGTTTTGTACTATTTTATATGAAGTGCCCTCTATAGCCCTCCAGTTTATGGAGGAATTACGGTATCGTATATACTATGAGAATATATAAACGGTGTAAGGGTAATAATGGTAATCCCACTTACTCTATTTTGATACTTTACTTTACAGATAGACACTACGGTATATAGTGTATTATACCATATAGTATTAGTTTGACGGATCCTTAGAGGATGGAGATCCCAAACATCCTTTAAGTTACTAACTGCATTTCATCGAACATTTCATTTTAGTTGATTTACTTCCATGAGAATGTTAGTCCTGATCCGAGTTATTTTGTTTTTCATTATTGGTCGGGTCAGATTCGATTATCACTGCTTTGAGATTCACTATTGGAGTTAGAGTTTATATTGGATTTGCTCACCTATGTCTACTTTCTCGGTTGTTCCAGTCTTCCAGTTATTTTTTGTCATCTGTATTTGAACTGTTATCATTTATCTATGTATTAGAAAATTCATTGTATTAGACTTCCGCTGTATTATTTATGTAAACTCCGATGTAAATTTTATTTAGTTGCTTCATGAACTACTATTGTATTTTGTATTTTCCGCAGCGAGATATTATATTGCTCTGTATCTGTGTCCATGATTTGTGATTCTGTGATTTATTCTATTTACCCCAGAAGCTAAATACAATTTGTCTTTTTGGACGGTTCGAGTTGACATATTTTATCAATTCGGCATGGTCAAAATGACGGATTGTTAGATCGTCTAGACTGTATGCATTGGGAATGGAAAAATTATCCAATAGCATGGCACAATCAGTTTATTGGACATTACTCAAAAGCGACAATGATACTTGAAGCTGTTGCTTCACATGATCTCTGGTTTTGGCATGCATTTTTCGAATGTCCTGGTTCCATGAACGATATTAACCTACATCACCAATCACATTTGTTTAAGAACCTAACATATGGAACAATACCAGCATGTGAATATAATATTGTAGGTGAAATGAGGTACTATTTAGCAGATGGCATCTATCCTTCTTAGGGTACCCTCGTCCAAACTATTTCAGCTATTGAAACTGAAAAAGAAAAATACTATGAGAAAAGGAAAGAGGCAGCGAGAAAGGACGTAGAACATGCTTTTGGGGTTCTGCAAGCAAGGTTTGCCATTGTTAAATACCCTATCAAATTGTTTAAGCCACAAGTTTTAAGCAACATTATGTGAGCATGTATTATACTATATAATATGACCACTGAAGAAGAAAGAGGAAAATTCCCATCTTACTTGGGTTATGACCTAGATAACACCGCGACAGTTGTTGCTGATAGAAATCCGGTGACTATTGAGGCCTTTCTGTGCCGTCTGCGTAAAATAAGATCTAGAGAGATACATCAAAATCTGCAAGATGGCCTGGTTGAACATTTATGGCATCCGAAAGGGAATGCTTAGATGTAATCTATGCTTATGTAGAACTATTTAATGTTGTAGTACTCGATGATTGAGTGATATATCAATTGCATCAGCCACCGATAAGGAATACGGTAAAAACCAGAAAGATAAACAGTTGAAGATCAAGGAGATGCAACTTCAGCAAGTTGCTGATAGAACTAGAGCTCTCAACAAAATAACTGATTATAAAGAGAGACGTGAAAGATGTTTGAAGGAAGAAAAAGAGGAGTATCTACAAAGAGATGTATCTCATCTTACTAGAGAGGCTCCGGAGTATGCTGTAGCAAAAAACGTAGTACCTCGAGGGCTCAAAAGCGGCGATGCTAAGAAGAAGTAGGTAGTTCTGAGACGTAGATGAATTATATGTTGTTATTTCAAGCTTGTTATTTTCTATTTTTAATTTTTCATGTTGAGCGTAACGTTTTGTGGGTTATCAAAAAAAATATCTAGTACTACCAAATTTATATATTTAATTTTGATGCGCATATGAAATTCTGAATTAATTTACAACGCTTTCATATGTGTTTATGATTGCAAAACTATATCAAAAATGTAAATATAAATGGTCGGTAATTGTTTGCTAAAAAAACAAATATAAACTCATCAATACACCAAATTTAAAGCTATAAAACATCCAAATTTCAATCTAAAAAATGTGAAGTTCTTTGGTTTACATACAAAATATTAAAAAAAAAACCTTCAATAAACAAAGCAATGGTTTCAAAAAAATAAAAAAAAGTGGGATCATGTTATACTGTTTTCATAAGACCATATAACCCCAAAAGGGTTTTATGAAAACCGTATTTACGTTATACGATTTTCATAAAACCATTTAGGGCTTAAACGGTTTTATGAAAACCATATAACGCTACACAGTTTTCACAAAACCGTATAGTTCTCGCCGTTTTCAAATCAAAATGGCGATGTTCCCATTTCGAATTCCTCCTTCGAATTCTTTTCCATTTCAGCACGTTCCTCACAACACTGCTGGGAGTGCTCTTAGTAAAATTACTATTATATGGGGACCTTATCTAGCAGTTATATCAGACCGAAGTTTAAACAAGGGTCCACAGAAATATAAGCAAACCCCCAACTGTTAACTTCTGATTGACCATAATTACTAGCCAGTACCGACATCCTACTGGCCAAAGTTGTGATGTTAAACATATAAATTATACTCCAACACGAACTCAGATGATTACAACCAAAAAGAAACTAATTAACATACACTAGTTCCTCCATCAATATGGACATGGTAATTGCCACATTGATTGTATTTATCCTTCTTCTTGCTTTCTATTACATCAAAGCAAGAACATTGCTACGAGGAACAAAAGACGTATACCTCCTAGATTTTGCATGCTTTAAACCTCCCTCCATGTATCGAGTCCCCTACTCGACATTGTTGGAACACATTCATTCACTTGTCAGTAAAGAAAGCGCTAATTTTATCAAACGCTTATTAGAAAGATCAGGTATCAGTGAGGAAACCGCGTTGCCACCTTCCGCAGTTCAATTACCACTAGAAACGACCCTAAACGGATTCCATGAGGAGGCGGAGCAAGTAATATTTGCGTCAATTGATGATGTTTTAAGAAAAACAGGAATAAACGGGAAGGATGTAGGCGGAGCAAGTAATAGGTTTGGGAAGTGGCTTAAAATGCAACAGTGCAGTTTGGATGTGCATGAAAGACGTAGAACAAGCTAAAGAAGGTGCCTGGTCGGATTGTATCACAAAATATCCAGTCCGTATTAACGATATCATAAATATAAATTGAAAATCCTGAGTTATTTGTGTAGCAAGTCCTTCGTCCAACGTCACACAGACATTTGGCGAGGCAGATTCCTTTATGATTAGTATTCTCCCTTCGTTGTTTTTCCTTTTGGTAGTAATTTAGATAATAAGTCTGTAAAATATGTTATAAACAATTTATCATCGTATGATGGAAACTCTCATTTTGTTTGGGATGATAGCGTTATGAATGACACAGACAAACCCAGCAAAATGCACCACAATCACCAATGATTAAAGAAAATAATCACCAGAACAAGAGATAATAATAAAGTAAGAACACACGAATTTTTAACGTCGAAAACCTCTTCGATGTGAAGAGTAAAAACCATGGGACCAATGACGGGGGTCCTCCTAAACTTCTCTTACTATGATAATGGAGTGGTACACAAATCCAAATCCAAGTCACAAAGTGGATACACAAATTATCCAACAATAGCTAGCAATAACATCATTAAAACAAAAGCGAGAAAAGTGAAAAATATCACTAGGAAACAGAGCTTAGAAAAGCTGAGAGATCTCGCATAAACACTCCAGTAAAGGGCAATCTAAAATAGTAGAAGCAGCCCACAAAGTTTTGGAGAAACTGACAAAGTTTTGATGTTGTTGTCTTGTATCTTGTGTGTGTATTTGCTACCCAAGAATGGATATATATATAGCCACCAAAGAGGCACCTTGAAGTCTCGATTCAACCACCATAATTAATAAGGTTACTATTCCCAACAAGGTACAATAACCAACGCACACCAAAGGTCAAATAGTCACCTATTCAAATAAAAGCACGAAACACCATAGCAACACTTATTGCTCCAATTAATAATGAGTTTTTCCACATAGGAAGGGACTCATTCCCAACGAATCTCCCCCTCCCGACTATATGGAGGTGGTTATCATTCCGGAAATTGAATGGCAAGTCTCAAATTTGTCTTTTACCAAAGCTTTAGTCATCATGTCGGAACCATTGTTATCGGTATGAATTTTCTCAAGCATCAAGAACATCACGTATCCAATGATATCTCACATCAATATATTTTGACTTTGCATGAAAAGTGGAATTCTTAGCAGATGGATTGCACTTTGATTATCACAATACAACACATACCTCTTTTGTGTAAAACCAAGCTGACGAACAAACTGCATCATCCACAATAACTCCTTACATGCCTCTGTCGCTGCAATAAACTCCGATTCAGTAGTAGACAAAGCCACACATTTTTGTAGCCTAGGTTGCCAAGGCACTGCTCCCCTACAAAGTGATCAAATAACCCGAAATAGATTTTCTCGAGTCAATATCACCAGCCATATCAGAATCTGAATAACCAACAAGACAAAGCTTGTCACTCCCAAAACAAAGCTTCATATCAGCAGTACCCTGTAAGTATCTCATAATCCACTTCACAACATTCCAATGCTCTTTACCTGGATTAGAAAGAAATCTACTAACCAAACCTACAGCATGAGCTATATCAGGCCGAGTGCAAACCATTGCATACATCAAACTACCCACGGCGGAAGCATAAGGAACATGCGTCATCTTCTCCTTCTCTTCAGTTGTGGAAGGACACTGTTGAGAACTCAACTTAAAATGCATAGCAAGTGGAACACTCACAGGCGTTTCTTTCTCCATATTGAACCTTTTAAGCACTCTCTGAATATATGATTCCTGTGTGTAACACCCCACGTCCATTAATGTCACTCACAAAGGGAATGCATTAACTTCCATGGAGCATTTTAAGTGAATATAGAACAGAAAATCACAACAAGACAGATATAAAGCAGTACTTGAAAATTGAAAACTTTATTTATTGCAGCAGAAGGTAAATATGTTTGGTTACATCATCAAAAACCATAAACCAAAGTCAAGTACATAATATCCATCTTGATAAAACAAAGCACATAATCTCACTACTACAAATAGCCATAAAGAAAACGATAGGCTGAACTTTACTTCGGCAATCCAAATCCAAGTGCCCCCAAAGAGATCCCAATCAAGCTCCACTAGTACCAGTCCCACCCTTAGAACCGGGGGTGAGGGGGGGAAGGAAGAAAAGAGGTGGAAACAAATGGGATCAAACATAAAGTCTGGCGAGTGCGATAACTCTAACAACATAATTATTAAAGCAATATGATAAGATATAAGCTGGAGAATAAGGTAATGACTGTGTGAACCACATGGGTATGGCAAGGCAATCAAGATAAATAGAGATAACAGAGATAACGTAAATGGCGCTTCCTAATCGATATTGGATAATTACTATACTTTACCGTACTGTACCATACTGTACTGTACTAACACTAACTGCACCCCTACTAGTCACTCTAGAAATTTGATCCCTCTTGGCTAAATAGAACGATGATAGCTTCGTGTACTACTAGATGTACCCACTATCCTCCATGTTTGACTGTATATCTCTAGTTGCTATCATAGGTACCTAGCGTGTACCTATCCCCGCTAGATGTACCCCTTCAATAAGTAATAATTGTAATTCTATGTACTCCTAGCTGACGTCATAGGTGCCGCCTGCTCCTATCTCCATTAGGTGTACCCCTTAATAATTAATAGTGGTAGCTTCGTGTACCCCTAGCTGACTACATAGGTGCCATCTGCTCCTATCTCCACTAGGTGTACCCACTACCCTGCCCCATTCGATCGGCTCCCTAACTCGTAGATACCCGTGCTGGCCCCACAGTGGGGTGTATCACTCCCCAAAGTGGCAACCCGATACCACCAATGATGCACGGCTTATACCTACACGATGCAACGTCTTACCTACCAGCCCGGGTCCACACACGCATATGAACCCGTTGGACTTGCGTTGCCACCGCTAATCCGGTTTGGCCTCTTACAGTCAAGTCCAGTATGCGTGTCCCGTCTTCGACTTGGGTCGAGCCCACAAAGATACGTATGGGTTACTGGTTGAAATATGCCCCCATGACTTGACACAAGCTATCCACCTAAGCTTGGTCCCCTCTAGTATTTCCCACTTAACCCACTTCTTATTCATGTTTCAATTACATGTTTCAATTTTGGTTAAGGGTTTCTATTAGTAATTCCACATGCCACCCAAGGCACCCACTTAACCACTATGTCCCACTTACATGTTTTACCTTGGTTAAGTGTTACTAATGTATTTCCTCATGCCACCCAAGGCACCCACTAGATTCTACACGCCACCCAAGGCACCCACTTAACCCCCTCATGTCCCACTACATGTTTATCTGGTCAAGTGTTTCTTAATTCATTAAGACCGTAACCTCATAAAGACCTCTCACATTAGACTGGCATTTGTGGCAGCTGGATTTGCCAGGCGGGTCCGGGCAGTCTTACACCACAAACGAGCCTAACCTCGTGTCTTTACAACTGTTACGTATATAATTTGTGCCTAAGACCTCTCACATTAGACTGGCATTTGTGGCAGCTGGATTTGTCGGGCGGGTCCGGGCAGTCTTACACCACAAACGAGCCTAACCTCGTGTCTTAGACGATTAATTACACCTAATTAATCATTCCCCAATTTGAATTACTTTCCCTATTCAAATTATCAATCAATTCCAAATTTAACGATGTCCATAATTGACTCAATTATGTCCATCCATTTATGGTATGTAAAATCATACCAATTTTCACCACAATTATATTTTATGCCTTTTAGGGCATTTATGCTCATCTACTTATGGTATATAAATTATACCAATTTCATTACTAATTAATTTTATTCCTTAAAATTAATTACATGCCTTTTTAGGCCATCACATGCCAATTAAATCTTTTTAATATTATCCCCTTCGTACCCCCGTCATTCGTTCGCTTAACATGACATATTCATATTAGACTAGCAATTAATCTAATACTTAAAAAAGGGAAGAAACGTCACAAATTCACATACACACAATAATAGATCTAATTTGCAACAAACTTGCAATTAAAAATTACAACATACTTGCATAGTCTTTGTATTATCAAGGATCCAAAAATCATAGATCTAAAAGGTGTGAGCTTGCATGTATGAACATAGTTTTACGCCCAACTAGCCTAGGTAATTATCACAAACTTACATAAACTATGTATGTCATCAACCTAAACATAAAGGTGTCATCTTGCATAACTATGGATCCAATAAAGGGGTTAACTTGAGTAAATTATGGATCCACATAAAGGTGTAAACTTGCATAATTCAACCTAAAAATGTCAACTTGAATATGGATCTAAACTTTAAAGGTGTGAACTTGTATATATATATATATATGTATATATATATATAAATCCAATTATCACTTAAACTTGCATATGAACATAATACCTATACGAACTAGCATATGTTCCACATCCATATTCGCATAAAAACCGATGTTATAAACCTAGGTGGTTGGATTATAAAAAGGGATTCATTAACACAAGTTAACATCATGAACTACTAGCATATATTTTAGATCCAAACTTACATAACATCATATACAAAACTTGCATAACATCATATATAAAACTTGCATAACATCATATGTGAAACCGACATAACATCATATATAAAACTTGCATAACATCATATGTGAAACTTGCATAACATCATATATAAAACTTGCATAACATCATATGTGAAACTGGCATAATATCATTTAAAAAAACTTGCATAACATCATATGTGAAATTTGCATAACATCATGTAATATGAATCAAGTTAACATACATGATTAAACATATAAATTAGATTCACAACCACAACTTATAATCCAACATATATCACATCATAATTAATTTAGCAATTATTTTGTTAAGGTGATCGAACTCACAACTCAAAAGCGGTCTTGAGTTCTGAATTCTGATTTCTGGAGTTGAATTAGCTCTCCTTTGAAGAAGATTCGCTGTTAGGGTTGAATAGTTCTGACTTGATTTGTTGTTCTTCCTCTTTAATTTGGTGGCGGCTACTCAAGGGTTCAAGACAACAGCATGACGGCCATAGTTTCAGTTTTAATTCTGATTTAGGGTTTGAGTCTATGGGTCTTTTTATAGAGTTTTTAATTAATTTATGTCGTCGGATGATCTTAGGGTTAATCAAAACCATTCAGTCATGATAGGGTGACAAGTCAGCCCTAATGACTCAGCAAGGAGTCAGAAAGGACTCAACAACACGGGTCAGCCTGAACCAGAAAGCTGTGCAGGCTTTTGCCTCGGCCTGGGCGCACTTGGCAGGTGCGCCAGTGTTAATTTGTACTGGCGCACTTCCCAAGTGCGCCAGTGCATTTTTCTTCTTCTTTTGCCACCAATCTTCGTTCGTCCATAACTCCTTCATCCGGTACCCGTTTCCCGCAAACTCATACTCTATTTCAACTAGAATTCCGAGACGAACACAATGGCGCAACCCAATCCCCATCATTCTCACTTCTGAGATTAATTATTCTTTATTTTAGTTAATTCGATTATTCAAAAATCCGGGGTGTTACATTCTCCCCTCCTTAAAGGATTTCGCCCCCGGAATCTCCAAGTTAAGGAGAATGCATATCCTACCATCCAAACAACCATCTACTCAACCATCAAACACGGGCATCCATTGTCCTTATAAAATTTCTAATGTTGTATGAACATATGCAAGAAGTGTGTGTATATGTTCCTTATCTAATGCAAAATCAGGCGGTCTACTGATTCAGTTGACCTCCTTAATGCAAACCATGATAGTGCCATGCGTCCATTATGTATGCGAAAGAACCTTATCGATACATATTATTTCTACATGTGTGCACAACCATTCACCAAAATGCAACATCCATATGATGGTACAACCATTATACATCCATTACTTAAATATGTACACACATTCATATGCAATATGCAATATGAAGTGACTGAGCCGATCTAGTGCCTAAAGTGTGTGTATATGCATTCACGGGCAACCACTAGCAACCACTTGCATCCACATGCATCCATCATACATAACATGTCTCAAACACATGTTTCAACCATAGGACTACCCTATCTAAAGGTCAAAGACACTAGCGATAGGACATACTAAAGATAAGATAAGTACAGGATAAGCGATAAAGGAGAAATTAAAAGACATACCCTCGAAAAGAAAAGGGTATAATGAACGCATCTTCGCTTCCGTCTCCCAAGTAGCGTTGATCTCATCATCTCCCCATTTCACTTTGACTAGTTTGACCTCTCGATTCCTCAACTTCTTAATCTCCGACCCAAGAATGCACGTAGGAGCTCGTCGAATCGTCGCATCACGCTTGATCTCCACCTCTCTAAGCAAGCTCGGCTCTACCACTTCCGCGGTCTCGTGCAAGCACTTCCTCAAATGTGATACATGGAATACGTCATGTTCACCACTAAGTCTCTCGGGCAACTCCACTCTATACGCCATCTGCCCAATCCTTTCCTTAATAAGAAACGACCCTACGAATCTTGGTGCTAACTTCCCAACGGACCCAAACCGAACGACGTTCCATAATGGAGACACCTTGACAAAGACCATGTCCCCAATATCAAACTCGAGATCTGTCCTCCTCTTGTCCGCATAAGATTTCTGTCTTTCTTGCGTCGTCTTCATCCTCCTTCGAATCAAATCGATCTTTTACGAAGTCTGTCTAATCATATCGGGCCTAAGTAGACTACCACCAACATGTAGGCGAACGACACGGTCGTCCATAAAGAGCCTCGAACGGTGCCATGCCAATGCTAGACTGAAAGCTGTTATTATATGTGAACTCCACCAACGGAAGATGTTCCTCCCATGTACCTACGAAATCTAAGACACACAACCTCAATAAGTCCTCTAGAATACGATTCACCCTCTCGGTCTGGCCGTCCGTCTGAGGACGATATGCGGTGCTCAAACATAACTGAGTCCCTATCGCCTTTTGCAAGCTTTTCCAAAATTCGCTAGTGAAAATAGGATCGCGGTCGCTCACTATGCTAGATGGAACACCGTGCAAATGAACTATCTCTCGAATGTATACGGAGGCTAACCATGGAGCAGTCCTCTTACTCTTTACGGGAATGAAATGGGAGCTCTTAGTAAGTCTGTCTACCACGACCCAAATCCCCGTATTACCCTTCCTCGATCTTGGTAATCCGTCAACAAAGTCCCTCGAAACACTTTCCCACTTCCATTGTGGGACCTCCAATGGGTGTAGCAATCCACCAGGCTTCTTTTGCTCTGCTTTTACTTGTTGGCACACCAAGCATCTAGTGACATACTCAGCCACGTCCTTCTTCATGCCGGCCCAAAAGTAAACTCGTCTCATGTCCATGTACATCTTGTCCCCACCGGGATGGATGGTCATCTTCGAACGATGGGCATCATCAAGAACGGTCTTCCTTAGGTCATCGTCTTTTGGTACACAAAGTCTACCGTCCCTACGTAACCAACCCTTATCATCTAGGGTATACCTACGGAGATGGCTCAATGACTCCCCTCCTTTGAGCTTCTCTACTAACTCAACCAACTGTGGGTCGTCTCGCTGTGCCTCGCCAATCCATCCCAAAAGCGTAGGTCTGACCTCTAAGGATGCTAGCAAACCAGGTACGAAGTCAATGGAAGGTGTAAAGTCAAACGTAGAGATGAACTCTAAACTTCGCCGCTCAATGAACATCGGACTCGAGGACAACCTTTTTCTACTTCAGGCGTCTGCCACCATGTTACCCTTGTCAGGGGTATATGCTATCTCGAAATCGTAGGACGCCAAGAACTCCATCCACCATAACATATCACCCGTCCCTAGAGACCACATGCCCTAAAATCCTCACTTATTTCCTCTAAAAATGGTATTTTGGAGAACTTAGCTTTAAGCTGGTGCACTTGTAGGGTCCCTAAGCTTTCCCTAAGATGTAGGGCATGCTCTTCTCTGCTTCTAGAGAAAACCAGGATATTATCTCATGCAAAATCGTCATAACTATCCATCTCTCACACAAACCCTTCTAGTCGAACTCGACATCCCCCAAGTGTAAGCCCCAAAGGCCTAAACCAATATCAGACAAATACCCAAGGGATACCTCCTTCGAATTCATATGGCCTACGTGAGATGATACTAGTAAGACAGCCAACCAATTGAGCACTTGACCGACTCTGGCTGTCCTTGCCAGTCTTGCTCCAAAACTGCCGCTGATCACATAACTGGCTTTGCTTAATCTATTAAGCACATACGAAAACTTATTTCGCGCCTCTGGGTAAACCCCGCACTTTATCAATGACGTCTCCATACTCACGGACCACACAAACAGACTCCCAATCATCGTTGGATGCGTCAGAAGATTCTAGGCAGCTAATCATCACTGAACCCCTAGGGTCACAAGGAATATGAGGGTCTTTCCATAACGAATCAATAGTCTGACTACCCTCCTTTCACAATCTAGGATGGCACCCCACCTGGCTAGCCAATCCACCCCTAGAATCAAACTATAGCCCGTGAAACTAAGGACGAAGGCATTGCATTCAAATCAAACGCCCAAGATAGACACTCTCAAATCCCGACAAACCATTGAAGGATGAGCCGAACCACCAACAGGATTTGAGACTAGGATGGGATCCTTAACTAGACTAGTATTTAGGTGCAGTGTTTCAACTAACGAAGCAGATGCTAATGAGTATTAAGCGCCAGAATCAAACAAAGTTAAAACAGGATGATAAAGAAAACCAAATTTCAACCTAGACGGTCCTACCCCCATCAGGTATACCAGCCGTGAGGGAATACAACTACCCTCCAGAAGATCCTGTACTTTGTCCTTGCCTCTTTGGACAATCCTAAGGTGTCCTATTTCTCCAAAACAACTAGCCTTCTTCTTCACATTCTCCATTCGTGACTTCCCACCAAGATGAGGTTTCGTCCTTTGTTAACCAAACAGCTATTTGAACCTTCCTCCCATCGTTTATCTTAAAGGTACCAACAAGCCCTCCACTTCCTTGGACTAACTTCTAGCCCGACAAACGTCTAAGTCCCTTGAAGCGGTTTTTCGTCCTTCGTACGGAAGTCCTTATTTAGAAAAAGCATATATACGCGGATGGGAAAGAACTCAAAAAGAGAAAGAGGAAGAGATTCAAAACGGATAATCGAAGGAAGGATATATGGCTCTTGGGGATTATGTTCTTAAAATAAACCTTTCTTTCAAAAATACTCTTCTACAAACATATTTTTGAAAGTATTCTTTTTAAAAATGCTTTTGAAAAATAGTTTTTCAAAATATCTTATCTGTTCTGGTAACCTTCAGCTCTGATACCACGTGTAACACCCCACGTCCATTAATGTCACTCACAAAGGGAATGCCTTAACTTCAGTGGAGCGTTTTAATTGAATATAGAACAGAAAATCACAACAAGACAGATATAAAGCAGTACTTGAAAATTGAAAACTTTATTTATTGCAGCAGAAGGTAAATATGTTTGGTTACATCATCAAAAACCATAAACCAAAGTCAAGTACATAATATCCATCTTGATAAAACAAAGTACATAATCCCACTACTACAAATAGCCATAAAGAAAATGATAGGCTGAACTTTACTTCGGCAATCCAAATCCAAGTGCTCCCAAAGAGATCCCAATCAAGCTCCACTAGTACCAGTCCCACCCTTAGAACGGGGGGGGGGGGGGGGGGGGGAGGAAGAAAAGAGGTGGAAACAAAGGGGTCAGACATAAAGTCTGGCGAGTGCGATAACTCTAACAATATAATTATTAAAGCAATATGATAAGATATATGCTGGAGAATAAGGTAATGACTGTGTGAACCACATGGGTATGGCAAGGCAATCAAGAGAAACAGAGATAACGTAAATGGCGCTTCCTAATCAATATAGGATAATTACTATACTCTACCGTACTGTACCATACTGTACTGTACTAACACTAACTGCACCCCTACTAGTCACTCTAGAAATTTGATCCCTCTTGGCTAAATAGAACGATGATAGCTTCGTGTACTACTAGATGTACCCACTATCCTCCATGTTTGACTGTATATCTCTAGTTGCTATCAAGGTACCCAGCGTGTACCTATCCCCACTAGATGTACCCCTTCAATAAGTAATAATGGTAATTCTATGTACTCCTAGCCGACGTCATAGGTGCCGCCTACTCCTATCTCCACTAGGTGTACCCCCTTAATAATTAATAGTGGTAGCTTCGTGTACCCCTAGCTGACAACATAGGTGTCGTCTGCTCCTATCTCCACTAGGTGTACCCACTACCCTGCCCCATTCGATCGACTACCTAACTCGTAGATACCCATGCTGGCCCCACAATGGGGTGTATCACTCCCTAAAGTGGCAACCCGATACCACCAATGATGCACGGCTTATACCTACATGATGTAACAACGTCTTACCTACTAGCCCGGGTCCACACACGCATATGAACCCGTTGGACTTGCGTTTCCACCGCGAATCCGGTTTGGCCTCTTACAGTCAAGCCCAGTATGCATGTCCCGTCCTCGACTTGGGTCGAGCCCACAAAGATACGTATGTGTTACTGGTTGAAATGGGCCCCTATGACTTGACACAAGCTATCCACCTAATTAAGCTTGGTCCCCTCTAGTATTTCCCACTTAACCCACTTCTTATTCATGTTTCAATTTTGGTTAAGGGTTTCTATTAGTAATTCCACATGCCACCCAAGGCACCCACTTAACCACTATGTCCCACTTACATGTTTTACCTTGGTTAAGTGTTACTAATCGTATTTCCTCATGCCACCCAAGGCACCCACTAGATTCCACATGCAACCCAAGGCACCCACTTAACCCCCTCATGTCCCACTACATGTTTATTTGGTTAAGTGTTTCTTAATTCATTAAGACCGTAACCTCATAAAGACCTCTCACATTAGACTGGCATTTGTGGCAGCTGGATTAGCCGGGCGGGTCCGGGCAGTCTTACACCACAAACGAGCATAACCTTGTGTCTTTACAACTGTTACGTATATAATTTGTGCCTAAGACCTCTCACATTAGACTGACATTTGTGGCAGCTGGATTTGCCGGGCGGGTCCGGGCAGTCTTACACCACAAACGAGCCTAACCTCGTGTCTTAGACGATTAATTACACCTAATTAATCATTCCCCAATTTGAATTACTTTCCCTATTCAAATTATCAATCAATTCCAAATTTAACGATGTCCATAATTGAATCAATTATGTCCATCCATTTATGGTACGTAAAATCATACCAATTTTCACCACAATTATATTTTATGCCTTTTAGGGCATTAATGCTCATCTACTTATGGTATATAAATTATACCAATTTCATTACTAATTAATTTTATTCCTTAAAATTAATTACATGCCTTTTTAGGCTATCACATGCCAATTAAATCTTTTTAATATTATCCCCTTCGTACCCCCGTCATTCGTTCGCTTAACATGACATATTCATATTAGACTAGCAATTAGTCTAATACTTAAAAAAAAGGAATAAACGTCACAAATTCACATACACACAATAATAGATCTAATTTGCATCAAACTTTCAATTAAAAATTACAACATACTTGCATAGTCTTTGTATTATCAAGGATCCAAAAATCATAGATCTAAAAGGTGTGAGCTTGCATATATGAACATAGTTTTGCACCCAACTAGCCTAGGTAGTTATCACAAACTTACATAAACTATGTATGTCGTCAACCTAAACATAAAGGTGTCATCTTGCATAACTATGGATCCAATAAAGGGTTTAACTTGAGTAAACTATGGATCCACATAAATGTGTAAACTTGCATAACTAGGCATGTCATAGATTCAACATAAAAATGTCAACTTGAATATGGATCTAAACTTTAAAGGTGTGAACTTGTATATATATATATATATATATATATATATATATATATATATATATATATATGAATCCAATTATCACTTAAACTTGCATATGAACATAATACCTATACGAACTAGCATATGTTCCACATCCATATTCGCATAAAAACCGATGTTATAAACCTAGGTGGTTGGATTATAAAAAGGGATTCATTAACACAAGTTAACATCATGAACTACTAGCATATATTTTAGCTCCAAACTTACATAACATCATATACAAAACTTGCATAACATCATATATAAAACTTGCATAACATCATATGTGAAACCGGCATAACATCATATATAAAACTTGCATAACATCATATGTGAAACTTGCATAACATCATATATAAAACTTGCATAACATCATATGTGAAACTGGCATAATATCATATAAAAAAACTTGCATAACATCATATGTGAAACTTGCATAACATCATGTAATATGAATCAAGTTAACATACATGATTATACGTATGAATTAGATTCACAACCACAACTTATAATCCAACATATATCACATCATAATTAATTTAGCAATTATTTTGTTAAGGTGATCGAACTCACAACTCAAAAGCGGTCTTGAGTTCTGAATTCTGATTTCTGGAGTTGAATTAGCTCTCCTTTGAAGAAGATTCGTTGTTAGGGTTGAATAGTTCTGATTTGATTTGCTGTTCTTCCTCTTTAATTTGGTGGCGGCTGCTCTAGGGTTCAAGACAACAGCATGACGACCATAGTTTCAGTTTTAATTCTGATTTAGGGTTTGAGTCTATGGGTCTTTTTATAGAGTTTTGAATTAATTTAAGCCGTCGAATGATCTTAGGGTTAATCAAAACCATTCAATCATGATAGGGTGACAAGTCAGCCCTAATGACTCAGCAAGGAGTCAGAAAGGACTCAACAACACGGGTCAGCCTGAACCAGAAAGCTGTGCAGGCTTTTGCCTCGGCCTGGGCGCACTTGGCAGTGTTAATTTGTACTGGCACACTTCCCATGTGCGCTAGTGCATTTTTTTCTCTTCTTTTGCTACCAATCTTCGTTCGTCCATAACTCCTTCATCCGGTACCCGTTTCCCGCAAACTCGGACTCTATTTCAACCAGAATTCCGAGACGAACACAATGGCGCAACCCAATCCCTATAATTCTCACGTCTGAGATTAATTATTCTTTATTTTAGTTAGTTCGATTATTCAAAAATCTGGGGTGTTACACTGTGATAGCCATAACTTTCGAGCCTTGCAATCACAAATAATTCTCATTCCTAAAATGTTCTTCGCCAGACTAAGTTCCTTCATGGAGAATGTCTTGCTCAACTTTTGCTTCAAACAAGCAATCTGATCTACATTTTTCCCTACAATAAGCATGTCATCAACATAAAGTAGCAAAATGATAAAATCATCGTTAGCAAATTTCTTCAAGAAAACACAATGATCATTATATGTCTTTTTGTAGCCTTGTTCCCCCATAAAAGAATCAAATTTGCGATACCATTGCCTTGGAGCTTGTTTTAGACCATACAAACTCTTCTTCAATTTGCACACGTATTCTTCCTTCCCTTTAACTTTGAAGCCCTCTGGTTGTTCCATGTAAAATGTCTTCTTCACGATCACCATAAAGAAAGGCGTTCTTCACATCTAACTGCTCAATTTCTAAGTTCAAATTAGCAGCAAGACCCAAAACAACTCTGATGGAAGACATCTTGACAACGGGTGCAAATATCTCTTCAAAGTCAATTCCCTTTCTTTGGTTGCATCCTTTTACAACAAGCCTTGATTTGTACCGAAGCGTCTTTGCATTTTCATCTTGCTTCAGCTTGTAAACCCAACGATTTTTCAAAGCCTTCTTTTCCTTCGGCAGTTTCACTAGATCAAAAGTTTTGTTATCATGCAACGACTTCATCTCTTCTTTCATTGCATCCAACCAAAGTTGCTTATCATTGTTGTCTATAGCTTCCTTAAAGGTCTCAGGTTCTCCTCCGTCGGTTAAGAGAACATACTGGGAAGAAGGATACCTAGTGGAAGGACGTCGTTCCTTGGTAGATCTCCTTATAAAGGTTGTTTGAGTTTCAAGGGAAGCATGATGATCAATTTCAGCATCTTCATTATAGGGATCATCTTCCTCAGGTACATGACATTCATTGTCATTTTCTTGTACTTGTTCAGTTGGAGCTGGTGCAGGAGTTGCAGGAGTTGTAGGAGTCAAAGGAGGAAGATCTAGATCAACCAGATCATAGCCACCGTGTGATGCAGCTTCTTGTAGTTTCTGAATATATTCAATTGTTTGGTCTTCAACAAAGTGTGCATCCTTGCTACAAATCAATTTCTTCTCTATAGGATCATAAAACCTATAGCCAAACTTTTCAAGACCATAGCCCACAAAGATGCATTGGCGAGTCTTGGAATCCAGCTTCGATCATTCATCATTAGGAACATGCACAAATACCTTACACCCAAAGACACGTAAGTGACTGTAAGAAACCTCCTTTCCAAGCCAAACTTTATTTGGAACATCACCATTCAAAGAAAAACAAGGTGACAAATTAATCACATGTGTAGCTGTAAATAAAGCTTCACTCCAAAAGTGTTTTGGCAACTTAGCCTCTGAAAGCGTGCACCTCATTCTCTCTAACAAAGTCATATTCATTCTATCTGCTACACCATTCAGCTGTGGAGTCTTCTTTGGTGTAAACTGATGTTGAATACCTTGAGCCTTACAATATTCATCAAGTGGACTGATGTACTCACCACCATTGTCAGAACCTAAACACTTTAGCTTTTTACCAATTGCCTTTCAGCCAAGGCTTGAAAGTGCTTAAAAACATCAAGTACCTGATCTTTTGTTTTTAAAGCAAATATCCACAATTTCTTTGAAAAGCCATCAATAAAGGTAACAAAGTAAAGTGCACCACTAAAGGTCTTAACTTTTAACGGACCACAAACATTAGAATGAACAAGATCAAGCAAACCTGGTTTTCTTGAAGGAGGATGTCTCTTAAAGGAGACCCGATTCTGCTTTCCCGCAAAACAATGAGAACATTTGTCCAATTTTACACACTTCAAATCAGGTAGTGCATTTTTCTTCATCAATCAACTTATCCCCTTTTCAATTATATGACGAAGTCTTCTATGCCACAATTTTGCAAGATCGTTATTTGCCACATTTACAGAATCAGTTGGAATCGAGGTTTGCAGCAAGTACAGGCTTGTGTGCTTCTTCCCACGAGCTAGCACCATGTTTCCTATAGTAAGCTTCCATTGACCGCAATGAAAAGTGTTGCAGTAGCCATCGTCATCGAGTTTTCCAGTAGATATCATGTTTAATCGGATTTCTGGAACATGTCTTACATTTTTAAGCATTAACTTTGCTCCAGTGTTGGTCACCAAACATACATCTCCAATGCCCACAACCTGAGCCACACCATCATTACCCATCTTCAACACCCCAAAGTCACCAGGTGTATAAGATGTGAAGAATTCCTTCCGTGATGTCACATGTAGTGATTCGCCATTGTCAATGACCCATCTCGACTCATATTTAGCAAGGTTCACATAGCTCTCATCATGTACAATGATAAGATCACCGCCAGTGCAGTAGCAACTCTATCATCATTATTGCAATCCTTTTAATCTTGCTTCTTATCTTCCATGCCTTTACCACCCTTGTTGTCTCTTTTCCACTTGTAGCAATATTTCTTTATGTGACCGGATTTATCACAATAATGACACTTCATATTAGCGTATCTTCCACGAGATTTGCTTCTGCTTTTGTCTCTGGAACTGGACCTTTACTCTTGCTTCTTCCTCTGTTTTCAGCAACATATGCTTCCTCGGATGAAGAAGATATACCATGAGATTTCCTCCTCATCTCCTCATTCAAAATACCAACTTTGGCAATATCCAGAGTAATTTTGCCATGTGGTGCTAAGTTGCAAAGTGTCATTCTGAAAGTGTCCCATGAATCAGGAAGAGTGCCAAGTAAAAAAAGTCCCTGAATTTCATCATCAAAATTTATATCCATAGCTGATAATTGCTGAATAATGCCATGAAAATCATTCAGGTGATCAGAAAGCGACTTGCTTGAATTTTACTTCAAGCCCATCAATTGCTTGATAAGGTACAATTTATTATTTCCAGACTTATTAGCATAAAGAGACTCAAGTTTTTGCCATAGTGATCTAGCATGAACATCATCATTTATATGATTCAAAACATTATCATCAACCCACTGACGAATAAATCCACACACCTGTTCATGTTCAAATTGCCACTGATCGTCAGTTTTTACCTTCTTGTTTTTCATCACTAAACACAGGTAAATGCCAACTTTTGACATACAACAAGTCTCTCATTTTTCTCTTCTAAATATGACAGTTAGCACCATTCAAACTAATCATTCTACTAGTGTTGATATTACTAGAATCCATCAGGAGATACTACAAATTAACCAACCTTGTTCTGATACTAGTTTGTTATGAATGACACAGACAAACCCAGCAAAATGCACCACAATCACCAATGATTAAAGCAAATAATCACCAGAACAAGAGATATTAATAAAGTAAGAACACACGAATTTTTAACGTGGAAAACCTCTTCGATGTGAGGAGTAAAAACCACGAGACCAATGACGGGGGGTTCTCCCAAACTTCTCTTACTATGATAATGGAGTGGTACACAAATCCAAATCCAAGTCACAAAGTGGATACACAAATTATCCAACAATAACTAGAAATAACAATATCAAAACAAAAGCGATAAAAGTGAAAAATATCACCGGAAAATAGAGCTTAGAAAAGCTGAGAGATCTCGAACAAACACTCCAGCAAAGAGCAATCTCAAAGTAGTAGAAGCAGCCCACAAAGTTTTGGAGAAACTGGCAAAGTTTTGATGTTTTTGTCTTGTATCTTGTGTGTGTGTTTGCTACCAAAAAATGGATGTATATATAGCCACCAAAGAGACAACTTGAAGTCTCCATTCAACCACCATAATTAGTAAGGTTACTATTCCCAACAAGATGCAACAACCAAAGCACACCGAAGATCAAATAGTCACCTATTGAAATAAAAGCACGAAATACCATAGCAACACTTATTGCTCCAATTAATAATGAGTTTTTCCACATAAGAAGGGACCCATTCCCAACAGATAGTATGTTCTCAATGCATAAAGTTGCAGAAGGCAGCTGTTGGAAGTAAAATTTAAAGCAGTCTATGAACACATTATGCATCATTAAATGCATGTAATTATTAACTGAAGATAACATCTCTTATATAGCTAAATATTCAAATATAAATATATCAAACGGCAGCAGATAGAAGACACTTTTAACACACATAGACAGGTAGATGGTACTAGTTAAGAATGTGAGAAGATGATGAGGTAAGAGTAAACTTCATTCCTCTCAAAGGAAAATATATGTAATGTTATAATTGTACAAATGCTAACAGATTTGCATATTTATATATGCAGGATGATCCGCAACGAAAATAATCCAAAAGCAAAATAAAGAGTACAAGCCTATCAGGCCTAAGGTTTCGTTACTCTTCTCCCTCTTTCCGCCGCTCTCTAATTTTCTCGAAAATGTCTTAAATTAAATTGACTTCTTGACTTAGCTGAAATAATTTAGACAGTTGATTTGTCTCAGCAATGGTTGCCTTCGTCTTGCTTTGATTTAGATTTGAAACTTGCAGAAGCTCTTAGTGGACAAGGGTTTGATGAGAACATCCCCACGTTAGTAGGTGATAGGTATATGATTTATAAATAATTTTTCTTTGTTAACTTGTTAATGAACGAAGTACATGTCCAATTCCTTGTGCTTCTTTCGTGTGTGTAAGATGGGATTGGCAGTTAGATTAACTGCACTCAAGTTGTCGCATTAGATTGTGGGCTTCTGATTTGTTGGTATCTATAGTTCACTTAACATTACTTCTGATGTTGCACTAGTTAGACTACGATATTCAGATTTTGTAATCGATCTGGATATCGTAGACTGCTTCTTAGAGCACCATGACACAAAGTTTTCTCCTGAATAAATACAATACCCTGTAGTTGATTTTCTATCATTGGGATCTGATCCCAAATCCGCTGTAACGACCTGCGGGAATTTAAGCTCAAGTTCTGACAATAATACAGATCCTGTATCACTTGTCAGAACCCAAGTATCGAAAACACAAATAGTTATTAGAAAGAAGTTAGAGGATGAGATAAGAAAAAAAGAAATATTAGAACAGAAGAATGAGAAGAAGAACCAACACAGAATCAGAGTCTCACATCGCAGCGGAACAAAATATAATATAGAAATAAAAACTTTATTGAGAGCTTGAAATAAAACTTACAATCATCAGAGTACATCAAAACATCTGGACAATTATAAATATCTGTCCCCATATACAACACACAGCGGAATAAATACAAGATATCAAACGTCTGGACTTCTCCAGCTCGTCTATGAACTTCACAGCATCCAATAACCTGAATCTGCACAACCTGGTCTAACCCGAGTATTACAAATACACTGATCAGTCTGGTGAACCAGAGTGAGAAAAACTCCATAAGTTTATAGTTAACATCCAACTTGATTTTAAAGTTAAAATCTTTTCACAATAAAGGATAATCGTAAGATCAAATCACACATAAATACGGATGGTTTTTACCTTATGATAACCCAAATCGTTTTTGAAATCAATACTATTATGATATTATAAAAGTGTCTAAATACAAATAGATATCAATCTAGTAGAAAGCTTGCATCTCACGCTCTTCATATAAGTATACAATCAAAATCGGGGTGCTTATTGGAGAATGGATTTCCATGGCAAGGTATGGGCAACCACCTTTCCGACAGTGTATCTCTAGAGAGGAATACACCGAGTTCAACAAGAACATCTTGCAACTCAGGCTAAACATGACCGGCCATTCACTTAATCTTGAATGTTCCGAATATATTATCACCTACGGTTGGATCCAACATAACCGTTCCCAGGAGATACAGAAACGAAAAGAAGAACAAATATGAATATTCTCTAGATGGTGATAATATACCCTAATGGGGGCGACCCACATAGCCATGCGACCTACCCGATTTTTACCATTCTCGGTTGATGAGGCTAGAAGTTAAGCGTATTCTTCATCATAGCATGTCTCCATCCACTTTGAATGCCACATTGTCAGATCCTTCAAAATCACTAATTGACGTCCACAATAATACATTACGTGTTACCTAAAAGACGTTTCCTTCTCCGCCTCCACTCTTGGTACGGTTGAAGAAATAAATGTACGTGGCCTTTCTGGAAATACTCTGTCAGACATCCATCCATACACATCATCCAGGAACAGGATGAACCGAAGGCACCCTCCTACCACATCCTATATAGGTATCACCCAAGGATTAATAGCGAGTAGTCCTTGCAATCCGTAAATTTCAACCACAAAAGAATCACAGTATATCTTTAGGGATCAGCCAGAGATTGTAAGTAATTCTATCGTTTTATGAAGATTCACGGTCTTTAATTGCTCCATCTTGAATAGCATTTTCCATGTATTCGTATTTGTTGCTCGGAATGGTGTTCGAAAATAAATTCGATCCCGGTCTTTCCGTACCAACAATCGTATATGCAAGATTTTGATAGTCGGTTATTTAACTATCAAATAAACAAAATAAAATGGATCTACTAGTTGAGTACATAGTGTCACTTGGCCCTTTTTAGTTAGAAATATTTAATGAATGGTTAATTAAAACTTCTAAATCTTTCAACATAGTATTCACTTCTTATTTTAATATACAAATATTCTCAAACCATTTATATTTAATATTTAGAAAAATATCTTATAATCGTATCCAATTATCATTCAAATCATTTGCTGCAACATCACTTATTATTTATAATTGGAAAATCGATCCAATGTATCATTCGTAAGACAATTGTTACGAAATCTCCTTTTGTTTCATTATTTTGAAAACAATCATCGTCGCTTATCCTTTTAAACTAACTCACTCTAAACTCATTTCTTTACTTCGAAAATATCGTTACATTTTCATAACTCCTTTTATTACCTTGATTATGAAAAATATCATTTCATATTCTCTAGCCATTTTATTTCCGTTACTATGGAAATATCAATACCTATATTTCCTTAAATCCTTTTATTTCCTTTATAATGAAATCACATCACATCTATCCTCAAATAACGTCGCACTATAATTTCTCATAATAAATTGCTTCTAACATCATTATCATTTGGCTATTTAAAATACGGTTTTATAAAACCTTTTTACTTTTGAAATCTCCCCTTATAAAAGTGTTATATATTTCTAGATTATTGATCAAGTAAATGATAACTAAAAATCAACTTGTAAATATTAACTCCTTAAAACTATTTGTTTTTATTATCCACATTTTATTTACAAATCTTATTACCAAAAAACTTCATCCAAATTTAATTACAAAGATCCTTTTTCTAAACCTTTCAATCATTTCCTTTGGCAAATATTTAAATTTTCATCCATTTCACTAAAGTGTCGTTTTCCCAGTAACGTTAATTTAAAAACAACGCTTTTACTTCACATCTCTTTATTATAAACTAGTCTGTACAATTCTAGTTTAATATAAAACCCTTTTCCACCTCGATTTTCTTTACTTAATTCCAATGTTAAGTAACATTTATTTTAAGCTTAGTATTTGCTTAAAATCTCTTTTATAACTAAATTTGCAAATTCGATTTAAATATAAACCCATACATTAACTTCCTTTGAAGTTCAGTTATACTTCATTTCTGACTTCAATTTCTTACTTAAATAATTAATCTCAGTTATTAATTGTTACATAAATCCTTGCCCACTTGTTTAAAAATTCTAGTAATATAACAATTAACTTTATCAATCATTTCATAGTTAAGATGAGGTACGTGCACCGCACACAGAAAATTTTGGTAAATCATTTCATAGTTAAGATGAGGAGCATGCGTCGCACACGGCAGATTTTGGTAATTCATTTAACAATTAAGATGAGGTGTGTGCGTCGCACACGGCATATTTTGATAATTCATTTAACAATTAAGATGAGGCTTGTGCGTCGCACACCAAAGATTTTGATACAAAAGTAGTGACTGGTGTTTAAACAATCTATATATATATATATGCTGTTGGTTTATTTTCCTTATATAAACTCCATTTAAAATAATATATTTAAAATCTGTATTCAGTTATAAAGATAAATTTCATAATTTCATTCCTATCGATTTACCTTATGCTAAATCATTCTTTATAAAAACGATATATATTTTAGGCCATATACTGTCTAATCCTCAACCAATATTTCACATTGTATAATATCAAGGGTTTAACAATCAACAATCAATCCATCATCCAATCAGGTTGGTTAAACAGTACATGTGATATAACATGAAAATAAACAATAAATTTGAGAAATCTGTTTTGATTCCTCCAACCCTTTCTTCCCTGTATTCAATTGGTCAATTCAATACGACCATTTATAATCACTATGAATAATTAATTCAACTAGTAACGGTCAACGAACAACAATTCAAACATCCAATTCAGTTTTAAACGTTTATATTATTATAAATGTAATCAACAAGGTAAGTTACCTTCATTGGAAATAATCGTTAAAATAACAATTTTTATTTTATTTAAACTAAACAACCGTTTAATCTAAACAATATAAATAAATATTCAGCAAACAACCAAACAACCATCAATCAGTTAATAAATAGCAAATATAGCACATAAACAATAAAACCAGACTTATAATAATTATAAGTGGGATAATGAGTGAGTTTAACTCACTGGATTTATTTCGTCGTTTAAACCACTTGTTTTTAATTAAATTAAACTAATGTTTAATTTAATTAAAAAATATAGATGCCTTTAATGCTAACCAAATCTGCTCCATACCGTAGTCCTTTCCGATATGATCTCAATGCTTTTGATCTTGTCAAATTCTGTCAATATGCACTGGTTATATGTTAAATAAGTTTATGGTTAAGATAATTAACTTTTACATTGTAATAAGTTTAAACTCGGATATTATTATTATTTAAAATATAACGGTAACTTAAAAAAATGACTAGGCGCATAAACTTACGTCAGCATACCATTTTAACTCAACGGTCTCATAGTTATATTATAATATAATATAACTTGACTACATAGATTATAGGCGTTTTATGCATATATAAATTTATAATACATTTTTATGCACACTCAAATTTCACGGGTAGGCAGTTTGTATTCTTGTAGTTGGGCATATTAAAACATTTTATACAAATTAGCCACGTCAAACAGGTCTAGGTTCATTTGGCTTGTTATAATTTAATTAGACACTTTTAATCTATATAATAAGGCACGAAGACATTTACTCACCTCTACTGTGCATCCTCCTCCCTGTATTTCACCTGCTGCTACATCATTTTCTTCTACCCCGGCTTCGTTCCAAAATCCACGTCTCTCCATTCATGAAAACATTCACATGCAACCCCCCCTCCGCTGTAGTTTCTTCCATCACCTCACGCAATGTATCCCTTCTCAGAATTTTTCGTTTCTTCTTCACATTCTTTTTCTCTCTTTTTTTAATCATCATGCAAGGCCTAACTGGCCATCCCAAAAGTTCTTGTGTTCCTCTTCATTTCACATGCAACAACTTACCGCCTCTTCCGTTCTATTCCTTTCTTTCACCTGCTACACCTAAATCCCCCCTGCTTCGCACAAACCTTCCAGTAACACCCTGGCCCCTTTTTCTTTATTTATTATTCTTTTTTATTATTATTATTATAAATCCCAAAGCCCACCGATCTTGACAGCCCAAGCACCCCCTTCTATTGTTTGCCAGTACAACTAGTCCTTCCCATTTGTAAAATACACCTAATGTCTTCAAGTACCTGCAACTGCGAACATTGTCCCTTTTTAATACCACCGTCGCCTTCACCTAGGGTCACCGGACCTCTGACTTCCGCCACCACTGAGACCGCCCTCGACCACGTCTTCTTCCACCACCCCATGCATAAGCCTTTCCTACTTCATATTCAACTCCACACCATTAACGCTCCGAACACAAGCCAAGTCTTTGACCTCAACTGACAACCCATTTTGGTGTCTTCGACCTTCCTTCTCCTGCTGCTACATGAAACGCAGCTCCATATGCTGAAACCATGGTCGACTTCACACCATTCCGTGATCCATCCTCCACTCCAGCTTCCAAAAACTTACGCAACTTTGGGTAATGGTGTTAAATGTTGTGTCGAGTCCGCGTATAAGCTCCATGGTTTGAATCCATGCTTGGTTCTCGGGAATAGCACGCTAGCAGGCAAACTAAATGGTGCTCTAATTCTGGAATTCTACACTAGTTTGAAACTTGCGCCAAACCCATATATTTCATAATTTGGGATGTGTATGGGTGTCGTTTGGATTTTCCTTGTTAAAGAAATGGTGTGGTTTCTTCATTACCAGAAGAAAGGAAACAAAGAATGGAGGGGAATATATTTATAGAAGACAATACGTGGGATGCAAGTTTTAACATATAGGTTAGGATGCATAAAAATGTGTAGCTGTATGCGCGGTTTTCAAAATATTACGTGGTTGGCAGGAGTAGATTAATTGGTAGCGAAGTAACTAAACAGTTTGGGGCGCCAGGAATACATAGCAGGGAAAATATATAAATATGTAATATACATTTTGTTTGGCATTCAAGGAATCAATGACGTGTTCTGCAAGGAAGGAGATTTGATTATTATATTCGTTTTCGTACAGTATAGATTAGCTACAGGCTGTATTTGGCAATGTGCAAAGTGTTTTGTATTGTCATAGATGAGTACGTTTTTAGTGTAGGTTGCTCCTCTTCTTATTTATTTATTTATTTATTTATTTTATGATAGAGTAGACTATTGGTTTCCTCGTATAGCACAGTGTAGAGTGCCAACTTTCAAACATGGCAGGTGGTTTAATACGTGGGATGCGAGATGGCCAGACAGAGTTGGCTAGTGTAACACCCCACGTGTAACACCCCGTGTATTCTATAACAGTGAGATTCACAAATTAAAGTATAATTAATTTGATAACAAAGAATTAAGGGAAACAGGTTACGCCATTGCATTCGCCTCGAAATTCTGCTTAAGATAGAGTCCGAGTTTACGCAAAACGGATAACGTGTGAAGAAGATATCTTTAATTTAAATATCGCAGCAAAACATGAAAAAAAAAAAAAGAAGAATGGGAAACGAATAATGTTTAGCATTGTTCTAGGGTTTGTAAGCAAAAGACTTAGTAGCTCATTTGGTTGGAACACATGACTTGCATACAAGAGGTACAAAGTTCGATCCCCGCCAGCGCCCTATTTTTGTTTTAGGGGAGTGGCTTAAAATAGCCTAGTGTGAACGCAGTTCAAAAAGTGGTTTAGTGTGAAAATGGGTAATTGGGAAGATAGAGAAAAAAATGAATATATATATAATATATATATACATATACGCATATATATATATATATGACGTGTACGCATCATGTAGCGTACGTTGCGCATTTTTGGTTGTTAAGGATGGTTTTTTTTTTGGCCTTCTCCAATTTTTAATTATGACAAATTAAAGGTAAGAAAATATTTATTCATATATAAATAAATATTTATATATGGGTAATTAATACGGTAAAGGGGAAAATGTATCTATTAAATACGTATTTATGTTTGAATTGGTGAACATTTAATACGCTGAGTCATTTCTGACTCATCGCTGAGTCATTTCTGACTCATCACTGAGTCAATGCTGAGTCATTTCTGACTCATGGCTGAGTCAATAGGATAACTCTATCCTGACTGAACGGCTATTGTTGAATCAAGCTCCATCGACGGTCTAAAACAACTCACAAACATTATAAAAAGGACCTAAGACCTAGCCTAAATCATACTATTTCATTTTAGCCTCAGGCCGCCGCCATTAAACCTAGAGCTCTGAATTAAAAATATAAAGAATAAAATTATAGAAGATGGAGGACGATTCTTGAAGGCTACAACTAGAAGCTACAACAACTACGACGCTTTAGACAACGAATTCGAGACTAATTGATTTGGGATTTTTAATTGCTTCATATTGTAAGTTCTATGTTACTTTTTAGGCAAAAACGCTAAAACAATATGGACATGCGATGAATTGAAACCGAATTTATGAACTATTGCTAATCCATTGTTTATATTATTTATCGTTGAATTATAATTTGGGGATATTGCTATGGCAACGTTGCAAGTTAAACTTGTCATGATTTTGATGTTGTTATGAATCACTTGGGCTTAATTGTTTGGCAAGTTGGACTAATACATGTCCATGAAATCGCTATGTTTATTGAAATATTTATGTTGATTAAACCATGCCTATGATGCTAATTAGACCATGACTATGAATATTGATGGAATTATGCCTGTGGTGTTATTATACCCATCATAATTTATGAAAAATAGGGTATTGCTAGGCTATGATGAAAAGTTGAAATTGTTATAATGTTAGATATGTTAAAAACTCTAAGTTGGAATCATTATGTCTATCATGTTAATTATGTTAAAAATGCTAAATTGGAATCATTATGTCTATCATGTTAATTATGTTAAAAACGCTAAATTGGAATCATTATGTCTATCATGTTAATTATGTTAAAAACGCTAAATTGGGATCATTATGTCTATCATGTTAGTTGAGAATCATTATGTTAATAATGCTAAGTTGGAACCATTATGTTTATAATATTAGATGAGAATCATTATGATAAATTGGAATTATTATGTCTATGAGAATCATTATGTTAAAAATGCTAAATTGGAATCCACTATGCCCATTAGGATTACTATGCCTTTAATGTTTCATGTTTATAATAAAAATTTTATGATGCCGCAATGATTATTATGCCTATGATGCAAAGTTGAAAACATCATGTTAAATTAAGTTGGAATCATCACTATGCCAAGTTATCACCATACTAGTATTGCAACTATGTGATATGTTATAGCCTGTTTATTATGCAAGTAATGTTATAACTGTCACATATGCCTATCACATGTTTGGTATTATTCCCCTTTATCTCTTGAACTGTTTATACTTGTGAACGAAGTACGTTTATATACGTTGGGGATACGATTGGGTAGAATAGGAAAAACTTGAATTAATTATAAGCATAAACTATGAAATTTGGCATAAGTAGAACATGAAATATGGCACGAAAAACTTGACTTGAACATGCCATAACTTGACTTTAAACATCCCTTAGTTGGGCACGAAGTTGACATATGAACATGATATCAAAATTCTGATAAGAACATGGGCATGACTTTAGAAAACAAGAAAGTGGCCAACTCGAGGTTGGGTTGAGTTTGTAGTGTAAATCTGCCCGGAACCGCCTGGCAAATCCAGTTGCTACAAACAATAGGATCCAATGTGGGTAGTTGGTCACATCGCGCTTGAAACCCGAGGTTGGGTTGAGTTCGTAGTGTAAACCTGCCCGGAACCGCCCGGCAAATCCAGTGGCTACGAACAACAGGATCCAATGTGAGTGGTTCGGTGCATTAACGAATCAATTAATGCCAAGTAGGGTTAAGTCATGAACATGAAAAAGACAACTTGAACACGATTTGAAGGGCTAAGTCATGAACTTGAAAACGACGACACTTAGCCAACTTGACATGACACGTAGGCGGGTTAAGTCGCGAACTGAAATGACATGCTTAAACATCTTGACATGACTAGACTAGAAAAGGATTGAGTCACGAATTACATGACTTAATCTGTTAGGCGGGTTGGGTCACGAATTACATGACCTAATCTATTAGGCGAAACCCTAGACACGACCCCTTTCAGCAGTAACCCTCTAGATGTATCAAGGTACCCTGGGGCTAGGCTGAGTGGGGGCACGATTACTGGGCTGATTGTAAGATGTGAACGGCGGCAGTGGGGTACGCCAGTGTAGGTTCGGCGGACTACGATCGTGCACGTATCCGGGGCAGACACTGGGTATCCGTAGATTTATCTGTGCATCTTGAATCGTGTCAGGGGTTGACACCTTAGGGCTGATACACCCGAAGGTGGACCCAGCACAGGTAACTACATTCGTGATTAGCCGTATGACACGGACACTTGACGAGCTAGAACTTGTAGGGAGTCGATCGACTAGATAATCGCTCCGTAGGACCCCGTACTTGGGTCAGACCCCGTTTCAGGGTAATTTCATGATAGTGGGCCGTGGGATTTATTTCGTGATTAACTTGTGACACGGGCTTAGTATACTAGTGAAGTCGATGCAACGGATCTCGAACATGTGATGCTTTACTTGACTTGTCTTGACTTATCCTGATCACCTTAGTCTATCTTGTTCACCTTGACACTATTCTTAAGTCTAGTTCCAGTTCATACATGACAGGTTGTTTTAACCGTTTTTACACTGAAAGTCACTAGAACTTACTCAGTCTTTATGACTGACCCTTTTCCTTTTGCCTCTTTTTCTTTCGTCCCCCCCCCCCCCCAGGTTCTCAGGGAGGAATAACTAGCTCTTAGCTTGGATATCACTTGCTTTGGCTCAGCATGTACGGTTTGCTATGGCTGCTTCTTTTGACTGCACTTGGGGAATAAGCTGTTTTACTGTTTTTAAATTACTGCTTCTTTGGCTATTATTACAAGACAGTTGTAATGGGTTTACTTGAAATGTTTGTAAAAGACATGGTTTAATTTGGAATGAAATGAAGTTCTGTTTTGCTCAGAAATTCTTCCGCTGTTTACTTAATTATTTATTTATGTTATGTCTTGTGATAATTCTGTGATGTTATCTCGATAATACCTCTCCAAAACTAGGGCATCCCCTTTGTGAGTGACCCTAGCGGAGGTGGGGTGTTACACCACGTCCATTAATGTCACTCACTAAGCGAATGCATTAACTTTCATGGAGTATTATAAGAGTATAGAAAAAAATATCACAAGACAGATATATAAATTGGTACTTATGAAAATTCAAAATTTATTCATTTCAGCGGAAAAGCAAAACATGTTTGGTTACAACACCAAAACCACATACTAGAGTAAAGTAAACAAATATCCATCTTGTAAAAAATTATTATCAGAGTACATAAAAGTAAAACCATAATCCCACTCCAAATAGCCATAATGAAAAAGAGATAAAGCTGAGCATTACTTTCAACACTTCCAAGCACTTCAAGAAGAAAAGAATTCAAGTCAAGCTTCACTATTCCCACCCTGAGGACCTGGGGGGGGGGGGGGGGGGGGGGGAGAAAGAAAAGAGGCGAAACAAAAAGGGGTCAGACATAAATCTAGCAAGTCTAGTGACTTTAACAATATAATCAGTAAAGTAACAGGATAGGAACATAAACTGGATATAAGAGATGACTGTAACATAAGCAGATATGACAAGGCAAACAAGATGAATAAGATATAACGTTGATTGCGCTTCTAATCACTATAAGATAATTCCTACACCGCACCAATGCTGGTTCAACACTGAAAGTTGATCCCTCTTACTAAACATAGTAATAATAATAATGATGGTAGTTTCGTGTACTCCTAGCTGCTGTCATAGGTGTCGCCTGCTCCTATCTCCACTAGTTGTACCCACTACCCTCTCCATTCGATCGGCTCCCTAGCTCGTAGATACCTGTGATGGTCCCACAGTAGTGTGTATCACTCCCTAAAGTGGCAACCTGATACTACTAGAGTGCATGGCTTATACCTACACGATGCAACAACGTCTTACCTACCAGCCCGGACCCACACACGCACATGACTCTGTTGGACTTGCACTGCCATTGCTAACTCTTTTGACCTCTTACAATCAAACCCAGTAAGCATGTCCCATCCTCGACCTAGTTCGAGCTCACATAGATACTAAATGGGTTACTGGTTGAAAAGGATCCACCCACTTGACACAAGCTTCCCTCCTAAGCTTGGTCCCCATTAGGAATTCCCACTTAACCCCTCTTTATCCCCATGTCTAATCACATGTTTCACCTTGGTTAAGTGCTTCTAGTTATATTTCACATGTCACCCATGTCACCCACTTAACCATCATTTCTTACTACATATCTTATCTTGGTTAAGTGTTCATTAATTTATTATAACCGTAATCTTGCAAGACCTCCCACATTAGATTACCGTTTTGCGGTTGTTGGATTTGCCGGGCGGTTCCGGGCAGGCTTATACCGCAATCCAAATCTAACCTCGTGTCTTTGCATTATTACGCATTTAATTTCTTCCTTTGACCTCTCACATTAGACTATCGTTTGCGATTGCTGGATATGCCGGGTGGTTCCGGGAAGACTTCTACCGCAAACCAAGTCTAACCTCGTGTCTTAGGCGTTCATTATCACTTTGTTGATTCAAGTCTCAACTTTAAATCTTGGATTAAATTATATCCCAATTACCCATAATTTACAATCTAAATTATGTTCATAATTTTAATCCAAATTAGGCCTATAAACTTATGTATACATGTTATGCCAATTTACGCCCAAATCAAATTGCGTTCATTGTTATTAACAATTTATGCCAAATTTCATGTATACAAATTATATCCAATTATGCCCACATCCAACATATGCCAAATCTCATGTATACAAGTTACACATAATTATGCCCCAAATCAACTACGTGATTACAAATCAATTTATGCCCAATTACATATTATTCAATATTTTACCAAACTTTTTCCATAACGTTCCCACGTCATTCGTACGTATAATTCAACATAATATGTTAGGCTCGAAGTTAGCCTAAACTAAAAAAATAAAAAGGAAGAGAGGTAGCAAAGAGAATCAAAGCATCAGGACTGGCATAAACATAGACATATGAAATATGAACTGACATAGAACAATAAAATAGATCCAATCAGGCATATGATAACAGTACTTTGGGTATGAATCTAAAAGATAAGAATTTGCAAACTTAATATGATTCATCTTACAGGTATGTTCATAGAATCCAATTTACAATCCTATCACAATCACTTTTAAATTAAATATATGTGAAAGTAACATAGACTCACAGCGATAGGATTAAGAAGAGAGAATAGATCTGAATCTGATTTCTGAATTTGATTAGCTAAACCGTTGTTGTAGAATTTGATTCTTATCTTCCAATTTGAATACTCTAATTCTGATTTGCTTTAGAGAAGAGAAGAGAGGCTAGTTTTAATTTAGGTTAGAGCAGCATGGAGGCGCCATGGATTAGTGTAATGAAATTAGGGTTAGGTCTAGGTGTGTTTTTATAGATGTATTAGGTGGATTAGGGCCTTTAGATTAGATTAGAGATCATCAGAACCACAAAGCTCAAAAGACACGTCATCCAGCCAATACCCGAAGGACACGTCATCAGAGAACTCTCCAGAATTCTGTGCAGATTTGGCCTCGGCATGGGCGCACTTCCCAGGTGCGCTAGCGCATTTTTGTTCTGGTGCACTTCACAAGTGCACCAGTTATCCCAGCTTGTTTTTTGATTTTTCTGCCCAACTTCTATCGTCCATAACTTCTTCATACGGTATCCGTTTTACGCAAATTGGACTCTATCTCAAGCAGAATTCCGAGACGAATGCAATGGCGAAACCCATTTCACCTAATTCTTCTTTTAAAAATTAATTATTTTTTAATTATCTCTTATGTCATGTTTTAAATTTACGGGGTGTTACAGCTAGTATTCCTTGGCTTGGAAGTATTGGCATTGAATACATACGTATATGGTTTTATTTTCACTTGTTTTGGTACATTTATTTATACATGGTTATTAAATTCTACCGCCAATTGTTATTGACCACTTTATATTTGTACCGATATTCTCAACTCCGAGCACGTTGAAAATGAATGCATCGCTACACTTTGACATTTCGAACCCAATGGAATTAATTCCATTGAATAACAACCCCGTTTGCATACTGATGCTATTTTAATTTCAAATTATTTATCAGTTCACATTCAAATTTTGTCTACCGACAAAATAACTCCAATTGTCTCCAATTTGAAAATATAGCAATAATTAGCAATACTATTCCGGGAAAATTCGTTTCATCGAAAACAGAGATTGTTTGGACAACCGATATTCATATAGCATATATAGTATCGATAAAATTCAAATTAAATCCAAAACAATTAAATTAAATAAAAATAATAATTTAGTATTATCGAACATATCCATCTAAAATAATATATCACTTCACATTCTACAAACAAACAATCAATGGTCAACACAACCAAATTATTCCACTTTCCTTTCAAATTTATTTAACTTAGTTAAAGTTAAATTCTAATTACTTTAATTATATATATGAACTCTTACTAACAAATTCCATATTAAAAATTCTCTTCTGGTTTAATTAAACCCATCAAATTTACAATTCCTTTTGAATTCCCATTAAAATCAATCAGACAAATCAATATCAACAATTTGATAAAATTATTTCATTTCTATACAAAAATAGAATTTGGAAAAAATTATTTTATTTACCCTCTTCACAAAAACAATATTGTCTCAATTTGTCAGTTCAATTTGAACCGATCATACAACACAATACAAAACATTTGTATATATAAAATCTACAAATGCGCTCTCTCAATATATATACACAACTCAATCTAGGGTATTACTAAACCCATCTCTATCGAGTTATAGCACAGAGCCAAGGTTATTACTAAACTATTGCTCTGATACCACTGTAACGACCTGCGGGAATTCAAGCCTGAATTATGACAATAATACAGATCCTGTATCACTTGTCAGAACACAAGTATCGAAAACACAGATAGTTATTAGAAAGATGTTAGAGGGTGAGATAAGAAAGAAATATTAGAATAGAAGAATGAGAAGAAGAACCAACACAGAATCAAAGTCTCATATCGCAGCGGAACAAAATATAATATAGAAATAAAAACTCTATTGAGAGATTGAAATAAAACTTACAATCATCAGAGTACATCAAAAAATCTGGAAAATTATAAATATCTGTCCCCATATACAACACACAGCGGAATAAACACAAGATATCAAACGTCTGAACTTCTCCAGCTCGTCTCTGAACTTCACGGCATCCAATAACCTAAATCTGCACAACCCTGTCTAACCCGAGTATTACAAATACACAGATCAGTCTGGTGAACGAGAGTGAGAAAAACTCCCTAAGTTTATGGTCAACATCCAACTTGATTTTAAAGTTAAAATCTTTTCACAACAAAGGATAATCGTAAGACTAAATCCACACATAAATACAGACAGTTTTTACCTTACGATAACCCAAATCATTTTAATACTATTATGATATTATAATAATGTCTAAATACAAAAAGATATCAATTTAGCAGAACGCTTGCATCTCACGCTCTACATATAAGTATACAATCAAAACCGCGTGCGCTTATTGGAGAATGTATTTCCATGGCAAGGTATATGCAATCACCTTTCCGACAGTGTATCTCTAGAGAGGAGTACACTGAGTTCAACAAGAATATCTTGCAACTCAGGCTAAACATGACCGACCATTCATTTAACCTTGAATGTTCCGAATATATTATCACCTACGGTTGGATCCGACATAACTATTCCCAGGAGATACAGAAGCGAAAAGAAGAACAAATATGAATATTCTCTAGATGGTGAAAATATACCCTAATGGGGGCGACCCACATAGCCATGCGACCTACCCGATTTTTACCATTCCCGGTTGATGAGGCTAGAAGTTAAGCATATTCTTCAACATAGCATGTCTCCATCCACTTTGAATGCCACATTGTCAGATCCATCAAAATCACTAATTGACGTCCACAACAATACATTACGTGTTAGCTAAAAGAAGTTTCCTTCTCCTCCTCCACTCTTGGTACAGTTGAAGAAATCAATGTACGTGACCTTTTTGGAAATACTCTAACAGACATTCATCCAGGAACAGGATGAACCAAAGGCACCCTCCTACCACATCCTATATAGGTATCACCCCAAGGATTAGTAGTGAATAGTCAATGCAATCCGTAAATTTCCACCACGCCAGAATCACAGTATATCTCTAGGGATCATCCAGAGATTGAAATTAATTCTACCGTTTTACGAAGAACCACGGTCTTCAATTGCTCCATCTTGAATAACATCTTCCACATATTCACATTTATTGGTCGGAATGGTTTTCGAAAATAAACTCGATCCCGGTCTTTTCGTACCAGCAATCGTATAGGCAAGATTTTGATAGTCGGTTATTTAACTATCAAATAAACAAAATAAAATGGATCTACTGGTTGAGTACACAGTGTCACTTGACCCTTTTTAGTTAGAAATATTTAATGAATGGTTAATTAAAACTTCTAAATCTTTCAACACAGTATTCACTTCTTATTTTAGTATACAAATATTCTCTAACCATTTCTATTTAATATTTAGAAAAATATCTTATAATCATATCCAATTATCATTCAAATCATTTGCTGCAACATTACTTATTATTTATAATTGGAAAATCGATCCAACGTATCATTCGTAAAACAATCGTTATGAAATCTCCTTTTGTTTCATTATTTTGAAAACAATCATCGTCGCTTATCCTTTTTTAAAGTAACTCACTCTAAGCTCATCTCTTTACTTTGAAAATATCGTTATATTTTCATAACTCCTTCCATTACCTTGATTATGAAAAATATCATTTCATATTCTCTAGCCATTTTATTTCCGTTACTATGAAAATATCAATACCTGTATTTCCTCAAATCCTTTTATTTCCTTTATAATGAAATCTCATCACATATATCCTCAAATAACGTCGCATTATTATTTCTCATAATAAATCGCTTCTAATATCATTATCATTTAACTATTTAAAATACAGTTTATAAAACTTTTTTACTTTTGAAATCCTTTTTCTAAACCTTTCAATCATTTCCTTTGAGAAATATTTAAATTTTCATGCCTTTCACTTAAGTGCCATTTCCCCAGTAACATTAATTTAAAAATAACTCTTTTACTTCACATCTATTTATTATAAACTAGTCTGTACAATTCTAGTTTAATATAAAACCCTTTTCCGCCCCGATTTCCTTTACTTAATTCCAATATTAAGTAACATTTATTTTAAGCTTAGTATTTTCTTAAAATCTCTTTTATAACTAAATTTACAAATTCAATTTAAATAGAAACCCGTACATTAACTTCCTTCGAAGTTCAATTATACTTCATTTCCGACTTCAATTTCTTACTTAAATAATTAATATCAGTTATTAATTGTTACATAAATCCTTGCCCACTTGTTTAACAATTCTAGTAATATAACAATTAACTTTATCAATCATTTCATAGTTAAGCTGAGGTACGTGCACCGCACATGGCGAAATTTTGGTAAATCATTTCATAGTTAAGATGAGGCGTGTGCGTCGCACACGGCAGATTTGGTAATTCATTTAACAATTAAGATGAGGCGTGTGCATCGCACACAGCAGATTTTGATAATTCATTTAACAATTAAGATGAGGCGTGTGCGTCGCACACCGCAGATACAAAAGTAGTGACTGGTGTTTAAACAATCTATGTATATGTTGTTGGTTTATTTTCCTTATATAAACTCCATTTAAAATAATATATTTAAAATCTATATTCAGTTATAAAAATAAATTTAATAATTTCATTCCTATCGATTTCCCTTACGGTAAGCCATTCTTTATAAAAACGATATATATTTTAGGCCATATACTGTTTAATCCTCAACCAATATTCCACATTGGTTAATATCAAAGGTTTAACAATCAACAATCAATCCATCATCCAATCAGGTTGGTTAAACAGTACATGTGATATAATATGAAAATAAACAATAAATTTGAGGAATCTGGTTTGATTCTTCCAACCTGTTCTTCCTTGTATTCAATTAGTTAATTCAATACGACCATTTATAATCACTATGAATAATTAATTCAACTAGTAACGGTCAACGAACAACAATTCAAACATCTAATTCAGTTTTAAACGTTTATATTATTATAAACGTAACCAACAAGGTAAGTTATCTTCATTGGAAATAATCGTTAAAATAACGATTTTTAGTTTATCTAAATTAAACAACCATTTAATTTAAAAAATATAAATAAATATTTAGCAAACAACCAAACAACCAAACAACCAAACAACCATCAGTCAGTCAATAAATAGCAAATATAGCACACAAACACTAAAACCTGACTTATAATAATTATAAGTGGGATACTGAGTGAGTTTAACTCACCGGATTTATTTCGTCGTTTAAACCGCTTGTTTTTAATTAAATTAAACTAATGTTTAATTTAATTAAAAATAATAGATGCCTTCAATGCTAACCAAATCTGCTCCATACTGTAATCCTTTCCGATACGATCTCAATGCTTCTAATCTTGTCAAATTTCGTCAATATGCACCGGTTATATGTTAAATAAGTTTATGGTTAAGATAACTAACTTTTGCATTGTAATTAGTTTAAACTCAGTTATTATTATCATTTAAAATATAATGGTCACTTAAAAAAAATGACTCGGCGCATAAACTTACGTCAGCATACCATTTTAACTCAATGGTCTCATATTTATATTATAATATAATATAACTTGACTACATAGATTATAGGCGTTTTATGCATATATAAATTTATAATACATTTTTATGCACACCCAAATTTCACGGGTAGGCAGTTTGTATTCTTGTAATTGGGCATATTAAAACATTTTATACAAATTAGCCACGTCAAACAGGTCTAGGTTCATTTGGCTTGTTATAATTTAATTAGACACTTTTAATCTATATAATAAGGCACAAAGACATTTACTCACCTCTACTGTGCATCCTCCTCCCTGTATTTCACCTGCTGCTACACCATTTTCTTCTACCCCGGCTTCGTTCCAAAATCCACGTCTCTCCATTCATGAAAACATTCACATGCAGCCCCCCTCCGCTGTAGTTTCTTCCATCTCCTCACGCAATGTATCCTTCTCAGAATTTTTCGTTTCTTCTTCACATTCTTTTTCTCTCTTTTTTTAATCATCATGCAAGGCCTAACTGGCCATCCCAAAAGTTCTTGTGTTCCTCTTCATTTCACATGTAGCAACTTACCCCCTCTTCCGTTCTATTCCTTTCTTTCACCTGCTACACCTAAATCCCCCCGCTTCGCACAAACCTTCCAGTAACACCCTGGCCCCTTTTTCTTTATTTATTATTCTTTTTTATTATTATTATTATAAAGCCCAAAGCCCACCGATCTTGACAGCCCAAGCACCCCCTTCTATTGTTTGCCAGTACAACTAGTCCTTCCCATTTGTAAAATACACCTAATGTCTTCAAGTACCTGCAACTGCGAACATTGTCCCTTTTTAATACCACCGTCGCCTTCACCTAGGGTCACCGGACCTCTGACTTCCGCCACCACTGAGACCGCCCTCGACCACGTCTTCTTCCACCACCCCATGCATAAGCCTTTCTTACTTCATATTCAAGTCCACATCGTCAACGCTCCGAACACCGGCCAAGTCTTTGACCTCAATTGACAATCCACTTTGGCGTCTTCGTCCTTCCTTCTCCTGCTGCTACAGGAAACGCAGCTCCATATGCTGAACCATGGCCGACTTCACACCATTCCGCGAGCCATCCTCCACTCCAGCTTCCAAAAACTTACGCAACTTTGGGTTACAGTGTTAAATGTTGTGTCGAGTCCGCGTATAAGCTCCATGGTTTGAATCCATGCTTGGTTCTCGGGAATAGCACGCTTGCAGGCAAACTAAATGGTGCTCCAACTTCTGGAATTCTACACTAGTTTGAAACTTGCACCAAACCCATATATTTCAGAATTTGGAATATGTATAGGTGTTATTTGGATTTTCCTTGTTAAAGAAATGGTGTGGTTTCTTCATTACTGGAAGAAAGAAAACAAAGAATGGAGGGGAATATATTTATAGAAGATAATACGTGGGATGCAAGTTTTAACATATAGGTTAGGATGCATAAAAATGTGTAGCTGTGTGCGCGGTTTTCAAAACAATACGTGGTTGGCATGGGTAGATTAATTGGTAGCGAAGGAATGAAACAGTTTGGGGCGCAAGGAATACATAGTGTGGAAAATATATAAATATGTAATATACATTTTGTTTGGCACTCAAGGAATCAATGATGTGTTCTGCAAGGAAGGAGATTTGATTATTATATTTGTTTTCGTATAGTATAGATTAGCTACAGGCTGTATTTGGCCATGTGCAAAGTGTTTTGTATTGTCATATATGAGTACGTTTTTAGTGTAGGTTGCTCCTCTTCTTATTTATTTATTTATTTATTTTATGATAGAGTAGACTATTGGTTTCCTCATATAGCATGATGTAGAGTGCCAACTTTCAAACATGGCAGGTGGTTTAATACGTGGGATGCGAGATGGCCAGACAGAGTTAGCTAGCATTCCTTGGCTTGGAAGTAATGGCATTGAATGCATATGTATATGGTTTTATTTTCACTTGTTTTGGTACATTTATTTATACACGGTTATTAAATTCTACCGTTAATTGTTATTGACCACTTTATATTCGTACCGATATTCACAACACCAAACACGTTGAAAATGAACGTACCGCTACACTTTGACATTTCGAACCCAATGGAATTAATTCTGTTGAATAACAACTCCGTTTGCATACTGACGCTATTTTAATTTCAAATTATTTATCAGTTCACGTTCAAATTTTGTCTACCGATAAAATAACTCCAATTGGCTCCAATTTGAAAATATAGCAATAATTAACAATACTATTCCGCAAAAATTCGTTTCATCAAAAACAGAGATTGTTTGGACAACCGATATTCATATAGCATATATAATATAAAAAAATTCAAATTAAATCCAAAACAATTAAATTAAATAATAAAATACATTATTATCGAATATATCCATATAAAATAATATATCACTTCACATTCAACCAATATGAATTTACAACTCATCATTAATATTTTCTAGTAAAATGATGCCCAAATATATATAAATAAATCAAATAAACGTTAAAATTTATAATCGAATTCCATAGCGACTATTTCAAATTTTGATTTGGACATAACTTACAATATATACGGTAAAATTCTGATTTTTCTCTTTTATTAGAAAATTATAAACAATTAGACTCCAACATTTCTTGTTTCACAGAATTCCGGCTTAAAACGGATTCTGTATATTAAATTGAAGTTTAAAACCCAATATTATGAACTACCAAGCCATTATGAGCTCATTTTAATATAATTATAAATATAAACGTTAAATCATCGTTTAATTAATGAATCTGATATTAAAAATCCGTAAATATTCCAATAATATTTAAAACAAATTTAAATATTCGAATTCAAATAGTCGAAAAATTCGGGTCGTTACATCTGCATAAGAAAACCAAGTTATGGCTAGATTTCTTCCAGCCTTTAAGTGTAGCCCATAGTTTTGTGTACCATTTAGATATCTTAATATTCGTTTTACTCCCTTCCATTGCTGATCTAATGGTTGATGCGTAAACTGACACACTTTGTTTGCACCAAAAGTAATTTCTGGTCTTGTTATAGTTGCATACTGTAATCCTCCAGCAATAGTTCTTCATTATTTTTCATTAAGAATCAGTACACCTTGGTTTTTTGATATGTGTAAGTTGATGATCATTGGAGTGGGTAATGGTTTGGCATTCTGCATTTTTGTCTTGATTAACAGCTCTCTAATATATTTCCTTCGACTTAAGTGTACGTTGAATTTGGTAATCTATTCACTTCAATACCCAGAAAGTAATGCAACTCCCCTATATCCTTGATTGAGAATTCTTTATCTATACATTGATTACCTTGTTAATTTATGTCTCATTTTCATCTGTTATGATGATATCATCAACATATGCCAGTATGTATGTTGTTTTTTGTTGCCCAGTTTTGTGAAAAGCGAACTGTCTGACTTGGCTAGCTTGTAGTTTATTTTGATCAATGTCGTCGTTAGCTTGTCAAACCATACCCTGGCGGCCTGCTTTAGACCATAAATTTCTTTTAGTAACTTACATACTTGTCTTTCCTTTCCTGTTTGTTCAAAGTCTAGTGGTTGTTGGACGTAAAATTCTTCTTGTAGCTCCCCATTTAAGAATGCATCGTTTATATCAAACTGTTGTATCTTCCGCTTCTTATGTAGATCTATAGTTAATATCATTCTGATGGATGTTGGCTTTATTACTAGAGAAAATGCTTCTTTAAAATCAAACCAGTGTTGTTGAGTGTACCTCTTTGCTACCAATCTTGCTTTGTGCCTTTGTACGCTTCCATTAGGATTCTTCTTTAACTTTAAGATCCATTTACACCCAATAATACTTTTGCTTAGGGGTGGAGATGACAGTGTCCATGTTTTATTTCTTATTAGAGCACCATTTTCATCTTTCATTGCCTTCTTCCAATTTTCATTATTTGTTGTTTCTTCATATGACTCTGGTTCTTTATTACTGTTGTTTATAGAGAACATTTTTGGCTTAAAGATGCGACTTTAGCTCTTGTTATAATGTGATGACCACCTGATGTTTGTTGTTGTGGTAACTGAGCTGAATTTGATTGCTCACCACTGGTTTTTTTACTTGATTGTTGTTGATCAGTTGAGTTTGTTGGTGACTGAGCAGAGTGTTGAAGTTGAACACTTGTTTCTTAACCTAGTCTAATGTTAGGCATTGTGTGTTGAGTGTCATGTTCACCTTGACCTGGTCTAACATTAGGCATTGTGTGTTGAAGGTCATAACTGCTTTGACCCTTTCTTGTAATATATTATTCTGATGTACTTTCATTGTCTGGTATCATGGATATTGATTCATGGGGATTTTATTATGAAGGACAAACTTTGTAACTTTTCCAATACCAAGGACAACCCATCAAAAATTTATTCTCAAGGACAATGCACACTGTAAAATTGATACCATACACACCTTAAAAACTGGTAGCTAAATTCTGGTACCAAACACACTATAAAACTAATAATTAAAGCTGATAATCAAATTCTGATACCATGCACACTGTAAAACTGAAACCTAAAATATGATGCTTTTATAAGAATAAAATTTCATCAGGCCTTATTTATGGCTGAAAAAGTCCATAACTTTGTCTTTGACGCTATTTTCCTGTTGATTCATTTGGATTGTATACTTTTTGTGTTGCTTTAGCATTTGATGTCTGGAATGGAAATTCTTGTTCATTAAATACCACTTGCCTTAAGATGATTATTCTTCCATTGTTTTCCAGACACTTGTAGCCTTTCAGATTTGATGCATGTCCCATAAATGTGCAAGGTGATGGCCTGAAATTTATGTGTGAGTTATAGGGTTTTAAGTAGGAAAAACACAGACACCTAAAGGGTTTTTTAACCACTTGATATCAGGGTTTACTCAATATAGCACTTCTAATGGTGTTTTGTCATGTATTGTCTTTGTTGGCAACCTATTAATTAAATAAACTATAGTTGAAAAATCATTAGGCTAAACTTTCATTGGAAGTGATGCATGTACAAGTAGAGTACGATAGTTTCAACTATATGTCTATGTTTTCTCTTTACCAATCCATTCTATTATGATGTATGGGGACAAGTCATTCTATGAATTATCACTTTTTCATGTAAAAAATGTTTGAGAATTTTATACTCAGTACCTCCACCTGTTTGAAGTACTATTAATTAATGATTGGTTTGCCTTTTAACCTATCTTATAAAATGTACGATCGCATTGTATGCATAAAAATTTAATTTCAAAAAATAAATCCATGTATATCTATAACATGCATCCACAAATGATACATAGTACTTGTAACAATAATCTGAGTTTATGGGTGCAGGCCCCCATAAGTCTAATGCAATAAGTTGCAAAGGCTTATCATACTTAGTTTGAGATTGTAGGAATTGTAACTTATGACTCTTCCCCATTTGGTAGAAAGCACACACATAAAAATTTGGTATACTACTTACTTTTATATCTGTTCAGCAGTTTCTTTATAGTTTTCAAACTTGGATGACTCAATTTACATTGCCATATGTCAAATACACTTTTATTTAATTCAAATCTACTACTGTAACGACCAAACTTTCGAACACCTCGGATGTCGTGCCATTATTTAAGAATAAGAATAGATAAAAGATAGAACTAAAGAAAAACATCAGAATCTCATAGCGGAACTTGAACTAAATATAACATCACATAATATTATACATCAGAGTTATAATACATCATAGTACGGTACATCAGATACATGGATATATGCCCATTACAAAAACTTCATAATTATACATAGATATTGATAACTGACTTTCAAACTTCATAGATATAATATATAGACCACCTTGCAGAAACCATCTCGTCCAGTTATTCCGAAAGTTATCCAACACCAGGTTTACTTGTCTACTCAAAGCAAGTGTTATGAGTACCCAAGAGTTTAGGGAAAACACAAAAAAATAAACTCCGGGTCAGTTAGTGGACTAGTATGAGTAAACGATTTTTAAACAAGTTAAGAAATAAAACATATCTCATAAGACCACACCGTGAGTACGGAATGTGTTTTTACCTTATGAGAACCAAATCTATTTGTATATTTAAATCAGATATTATGATAATGTCTAGGGTTTTCCACAAATAATTTAGAATCTAGAAGAATGCTTGCATTTCACATTCTCCTACATAGCATACAAACAAAACCGCTTGGCGCTTATGGATAATGGATTTCCAACTATGACAAGGTATGGAACCACCTTCCGATAGTGTATCTCTAGAGAGGAATACACTGGATTCAACAAGAACATCTTGCAACCCGACCACACATAACCGACCACTCATTTCCTTTGAGTGTATTGAATATATTGTCACCTTACGGCTGCGCAGCCACCATTTTCCGAAAGATACATAAATGAAAGAAGTAACAAATGAATATTCTCTAGATGTTGACAATACACCCTAATTGGAAGCGTCCCACTTAGCCATGCTACTTGCCCGATTTTTGTCATTTCCTGGTTGTGAAGTTTGAGGCTATGCTTACATTTAGACATATCAGATATTTATTTCACTTGAATGCCACATCGTCAAAATCCGCCAACCACTAATTGATTTCCCAAAAATATATTATGGGTATAAAGTTAAGAGAAATGAATTCCTCCGCCTAACATGAATACGTTTGGAGAGATTAACATATGTGATCGGGTTAGATATACACTGTCAGACATTCGTCCATATAAGTTGTTATGGGATTGAACAACTAAAGGCACTATTCTGTAAATCGATCTTAGGCAATTTCTACCTAGGACTAACATAATAGCCCTTGCAAAACTCCGTCTTATATTATCTTCAATAATCTCTGACTCGTAATGATCGAATCGAAGTGGAATATATTTTCCGGACTCCTCAAAATAATCAACGTTAATATCTTTTAGGGTTAAGTGATACTTACAGGTACAAATTATTATATTCAAAATCTGATATTTCTTTTATTTGTCGTAAATTTGAGTTTGCAATTTATTACTTGACTATAAATAATTATCGACCTAAGTCGATTCAATAACATTAAATGTTTACTTTAGAACATTTTGACTTATTACAAATAAATCCTCACAGACAATCGATCGCTTTTTAAAGGTTAGATCACCCATCAATGTTCAACATAATTGATACGTTCATATTACACATATATATATATATATACCTATATATATAATTAAACAAATTTTACATATATTATTTAATTGTCAATTTAATCAATTGTTAAAAACACGGAAAAGTTATTTACTGGTTCATAGTCGAGTTAAAAACACATTTCTTCTTTTATTTACTCACAGCTTGTATACAATGTAGATTCCTTTTCTATAAAATTGTATAAATCTAACACGCATTACATACATAATATTACATATATATATATATATTATATTAACTTATACTCTTAAAGAAATTCTTTACGATATTTTCTACACTATTTATTCCTTTTCCTTATTTTTTTTACTTCGTTCATATTTTTATTTCCCTTTTTTATTTTATTTACTTATTTTTCTTTCTACTTCATTTTTTCTCTTTTTTTAAACTAAATTTCCGAATCAGCCCAAAATGTTTTCCAGGCCCAAACCTTTCCCCCTCTTCCCTTTTTAATTTTTTTATTCCTTTTATTAAGCCTTTAGCCAATTTTTCCCTGGGCCGCCTGCTTTTATTTTATTACCTTATAAATAATTTTCGTGGCCCAGAAATGCAAGCCCACGTCATTGAAGCCCACACACCATATTGATACTTCAAAACCTGTTGTGATTATTCCCACCATCATCTTTCTTTTCCACTTCCTGATGCTTCTCTACTTCCATGTTTGCACTTGTTGCTTCCTTCTTTCCCCTACCGTGAACCACTACTCCTCTGCCATAACTTCCAGCTCTGGTGACCAATCTACCCCATCCATCCATATTCATACCCTCATTCACACGATGCTCCCCCTTTCTCCTTACTAACTGCTGTTTAAAAACTTCACATATTGTTTCTAGGAAACCTTATTGTGCATGATTATGGTGTGCACATGCACACGCAAGTCAGTCCCTACCCAAGTGTCTCCACCAACTCCACACATGCGCAAGCCGTATTGGAGTCACCTAAAACTGTTAGGCCTTCTTCCGAATGCCTGGATCGTAAATTCACACTTCAACCAGCTTATCGAAATAACATTCCAACTCACAATCAAGAGAAATGGATCACCGCCGTCAGCACGACCATATATCAACTCTCACCCATATGCTGTCGATACTGTGGCCAACCTCCTTGCTAAGTATCTCCCCACTCTATCAACCCTTGCCCCCGTAATTTGTCATAACTCTCACCCTAAAAAAAGAGAACCGAAAACCCACGTGTATCAATGAAACTCGAAATTTGTTCATCTGAAAAATGTTTTGAGATTTTTTTCCTCACTCGCCTAGGCTATCATGCCTCCCTCGACCAAATCCCAGCATTAACAATCACATAGATCGTCAGAAATTGTCGTGAACACAATTCCCAACCAAACCCTTATATCTCACTTCCCTAAAACATCAAAAATCTTGATTTTTGTTTCTAAATTCATATTTCAGTATCACGAAAATGTTTGGATACCTGAATTTCAAAACTAAGCTAGTCGAAAACTCTGATTTTTCACTTCCTTTTACTGTGTACATTACAAATTAGGTACACATGTGGTTTAATTTGAAATGGGTTCATTTTCAATATACTCTAGGGATCTAAATGAACAAGTTCCTTGACGAAACTAAAGTCGCATATACACCAACAACTAAGATACGAATTTTTGATGATAAACAAAGTAAATAGGTTACTGTATATGCATAATTTAGGCTATATACAATGTATCAAGTTTTAATTCAGCGCACAACGAATATGGATTCAAGATTTAGTTTTTATCACACACATAAGCATGCACAACATGCATATAAGTATCAAATACTAAATACATGATCATGGCAAGAATTTAAGAAATAAAACAGTGGGTGTTTACTCACTTGTGCAAAGCTTTGAAAGAAGGTTTTCTGCCTTGAATTACTCCTACTACTGGCTTAATCGAATTGTTTATGGGGAAGAAGTATGTGTATGTGATTTTTAGTAGTTGTGTACAGAATGTTTTTGATTGAAAAAGGGATCATGTCATAGCTGTGCATACATATTTGAAAGAAGAATTTTTGTAGCCCTTTTTCCAAGTCTAAATCATCCAATTCCAGGCGTATGTGGCCAGACAACATTAAGTACAAGAGCACATGCAAGAAAATTCATTAAAAATGGGTGCTTGGCTCCTAAGTAACCACTACTACATTAATTTATTGAAATACATATGTTGTTCTTCATGTTAGGGTACTAAAGCTAGTTGTTTGTTTGATTGATTTAGATTTTGAAGTGTAGAAGTCCATGTGCAAATATCACACTTGAATCTTAAGTAAATACAGGCTACTCTGTTTGATTTTATGTATGCAGGCTAGTGTAGAAGGGTGTACAAAAGCCATGTGTAAATACATAGTTGCCAAGCTCTTTTAGCTTCTAATATCCTAGGTTTGTAGCTGTGTAATCCATAAAAAAACTATGTGGTAATGTACATATATTTGTTTTGTACAACTTATGTACAATTGGATACTCTGGTGTATATTTAGTTTTCCATTTGCCTTAGTTATAATATTTTATTTATTTAAATGGCACATCAGACTATACAGTAAGAAAATTTCAATAAGTGGTTATAAAACTTAGGTACAAAAGGGTTTTTAAATCTTCATAAGCCCTTTTTTATTTCATATATATTAAGCAATACATTATTTTGCACATAAATATTGATTCCTTTATATAAGTTAAAGACCTAATAAAAATGTAAAACAAAAGTTAAAATATTACTTACTTTCTATTTTTACATATATACATCTATAAATATTTTTATGACAAACTAATATATGTGTATATATAACAGATATATACATTCATATGAATACACATACATAGGATTAAAAAGATCAATTAAATATTTCTCAAGTATTAAATCTGATTAATTTAATTATTCATTTATATAATAAAAAATTATCGATTAACAAAGTCGGTAAAAATCCGGGACATTACAATCTACCCCCTTAAAAGATTTTCGTCCCCAAATTACAGATTAACGAGTAGATTCTCGTTATACTTAGAGTTATATACTTAAATAACCATCATACATCAGCAATTTGTTATTTATCACAGTTATATCTATAACTAGAAATACCTATCACTGTGGTTGGAAAACATTTCCATCTCTGCATTACTATTCCTCATCAACCCTCAGTTCGTGACCGTAAATTGTTAAGCGAATAATCCGCTAAGTATCAACCCCGAAGACCTAAATCAACATCAGATCGATACCCAGAAAATCATTCGACTTAACCAATCCCAGTTAGGTTCCAATTTCTCAAACCCAAATCTTAATTCCTCATTAACCCACATTACTCCAAAATATCCTTGATTATATTCGAAAAATACCAAATCTTAATTACTTCATTGATTCGAATCAACCCGTTCAAATATGTTTATCTGCTCCAAATTCTCATTTAAACTCAACTCCATATTCAACTCACTAGGCCAATTCACTTAATCCGTTAAGTCTTGTTCATAATCTCCCTTAACTAATTTATTGTTATCTCCATTTTGGAACGTAGAAATCTAATTTTATATTTCAAAACTCCAACCTGTTCAATTTCCATGAGTTCAGATCCAGTTAAGCCTGGACTTAATTTAGTGAAAATATCTAAATTTAATTCAATGTATAATTTTAACTTCATTAATACGATTAGATATTATTTAATATATAATTTATTATCAAATTGTTTCAAATTTTAAAATTAAATAACTACTCATGTCCATTCAAAATCCAACGAATTCCAGACTCTATTTAAGCCTATTTCTTCCAGAAAATTTCAGTATTCTATTTCTCCTTTTCCCTTATTCATTTCTTATCAAATCCATGGCAAATCCAATTCATAATCTTAGTGAAAATCTAGAAGAAATCTTGAATTCTTTCAAGAATATCCTCGCTATAATCCTACAAAACCAGCGTCATCTCGAACTAAGCCAAATAAAAATGTTTGAGCAGCAAGAGAAACATTTTGATGCAATTCGGTGGCTAATCTCATCTCTTTTCAGAGATGTAGATAATAATCTCGCAAAGGATCCACCAACTAAAGAAGATGAGGATTGGGAAGTCATCAAGAAGGATTCAATCTTTGGAGAAGAAGGTTGGGTTGAAGTCCCAAAAACATTTAATTGATTGGTATGGTTGATTTGTTTGAATTTGATTTGGATTTTATAACTTGAAACTTATTTATATTAAACATATGGTGTGCTTTTGATTTGATTCGGTTTGTATAATTGATATCAAACAAATGTAAATATAATACCTGGATTGGTTTGTATTTGTTCATCATAATTTTAGGAATTACTATTATAGGTTTATATAGATTAAGGGGGAGTATTTTACTTAGTTACTTATAGATTTTTTTTTGTAGAGAGTATACGATTTACGCGGAGCAGTTTTAGAATTTATTTTTGATAATGCCAAAGTGGAAGAAATTATAAAATATAGAATTAGTTTATAGGATTCATATAGACGGGGGGAATACTAGAAGGATCATCATCAACATGTATATATAGGTATGATATTTCATAAACTAAGGTTGTCATCATCAAAAAGGGGGAGATTGTTGGAGAATGGTGTTTTGATGACAACAACCTTATTTTAGTATTAATTGATTATAAAATATATACAAACACCTCTATCTAGAATATATATATATACACACACACACACACACATATGTAGGATTTATATACAGGAAATATTACTGAAGACTGTACAGTTTAAAGATGTTAGAGATTCAGAATTCAGAGATGTCTCAAGACTCATGAGTATTAAAGATTTCAAGAGTTCAAGATAAATATAGTTATAGAGTCTAGATTATGTAAGACTCTGGATAGCACTCTAGGTTTAAGTTCAAAATAATTTCAAATTCTGATTTTCAAATTCTGTTTTCAAATTCTATCTTCAATCTCTTTCTTCTTTATTTTACTTTATATATTTATTTGCTTTTAAACTTAAGTTTTATAGATTTATAATTTATAAGTTTTATATATTTATATTTTACATACTTTATATTTATATTGTTTTAAACTATATAGTTTTATAAATATATTTATACAGTTTATATTTATGTTTTCATATGATTTTCTACTCTATAACATTTATTAATAATACTATATTTTAATTCAAGAATTTCCAGAATTATATATATATCAAAACACTTGAAAAATATTCAAATTTCAAATTTATACATATATATGTCGACATATATACATATATACATACATATATATATATATATACCCACACACATGTCAACATATAGCTGTCATTTTTTCAAATTTGAAAGGAAGTGTCTTTCCATTATTTGTGATGGTTTTGAGACGTTGCAACCTTTCACACATTATTAAAAAGGGTCGATTTTGAATTTTTAATCACTTCTTCTTTTCCATCTTCATTCCCTTTCATTACACCATTGTTCTTTATCATTTTTATGATTTCTACGCCTATACTCTGCCACATTTAACTCTGTTTCCATTAATATTCTTCTCTCTGTACTCTCTACTCATTACTCTCTGAATCAGGTGCTATTGAAGAGTTATAGAGCTATTTGTAATTGTTTGGGTTGTGTAAAGTAATCGGTGGTATCCCTTGTAGCCATGAAATCAAGGACGGGTAATCGGTGATATCCCTTGTAGCTGTGAAATCAAGGAAGGTATACTTGATCAAGTGTGTGTAGAATCGGTGGTATCCCTTGTAACCGTGAAATCAAGGAGGGTCGTTGTAATTGGATATTGATATAGTAATAAAACTCTGCACAATCCAGCATTGTGCGGGACTGGACATAGGAGCAATTCCGAATAAAATCCGGTGTGTTCTTTCCTTTTCTGCACTTTATTTTTGTTTATCTTTGCATTTGTGTTTGATTCTGTGTCTGTGATTGTTTCTGCAGTGTTTGATTCATATAGTACTTCATATAAGTTTAGATTTTGTTTAAATTCTCAAAAACACTATCCACCCCCACTCTAGTGTTTGTTTTGCCTTAACGATTCATTCCGCAATCCCTAACAAGGTCAAGTTTATCTAGTAATTATTTATCTCGGTTATCTGTATGGGTTTCATTTTTAAATGTCTTTTATACTCTTTATATTGGTATGTATACCTAACTTCATCTTTATACACAATACAATTATGTACTATTTTATTCAAAAGACAAAACATCCAAAACAAATGAACTTTCAATGTATGGCTTATGTGGTTTGTCATTTAAAAAATATTGGGCATGGAACATGAGCAGCGCAAGTACACATACACTTCATATCCTATAAACTAGAAATGTTTCTTTTCTAAATATTTAACCAAATACGCCTCTGGAATTCGAAATCCCATTGTTTGCAGATATAAAACAAATAGAAAACACCACTCTCATTCTATAAGTAGATATAATCAGATAATTTTTTTATTTTTTAAATGGAAAACAAGTCCAGAAGAAATAGCAACTTAATAATATTTGCAAAGGGGATTTTCAGTTGAAAGGCTTACTTGTTTAGGATAATAAATTTTAAAGACGACACTTCCAAAAAAATAGTTTTAAGGATATTTACAAGAAAAAAGATAAAAGAATTTATCATTTTCAGCTATATATAAATAATGATAAAAGAATTTATCATTTTTCTGTGTAACATAAAAAAAAAATAAGTTTATCATTTTTTGTAAATTGTACTTAAAACAAATTATTTAGAAGTGTTGTACTTAGAACTTATTACCCTGAATGCACTTCAGCCAAATTCTCAATTTTTTTTGCAAAATAATAAAAAAAAGAAGAAAAAAAAACAATTCAGTAAAATAATGAAAACTATTCATAAGTGAGAGATTCAAATTTTATATCCTCTAATTCCTTTTAAATTACGTATGTAAATGGGTATTGCTACTGACACTCTAAAAATCGTTAAGGGGTGGGAACGAGTGAAATTCAATGAGACTTTGCTGCATTTATTCATGGAACTCGACGGGAATGCGGTTCAGTTTCATCCTTAAATTCGACTAAGTGCCGCCGAAGAAGAAAAAAAACGAAAAATGGTAGGTGTGCACCAAATTTTGTTTTCGAATGTGTCCCCTCTTAGCCATTTTTAGACAGTCACACTACACCAGAAAACACTTTTGGTAGCACTGAAAAAACTCTACCATAACTTGTATAACGTTTTAGAGAATGTTGCTACATGACATGCAACTAAAAGTCTGAATTTTTTTGTTGCATTGTGGCAAACGCTGCCAAAGTTACTTTACTGTAGCGTTTTTTTTAATGCAACTACATAATTTTTATACTAGTTTACATTTCTTCTGTAGTGGTTTTCAAACGCTACTAAAAGTTATTGAGTTTTTAGTAGCATATCTTTAATGCTGCTATTCATAGTTGATGGATTGTACCATTTCCAACAATTGCTTATATAATATCTATATTAAAACAAATGATCAATCATATATTTTTCATATTCAAACCAACAATAAATCATCTAATTAACATACAAAAACAAACAATCAATCAAATGATCATCATATTCAAATAATTGAACAAACACGTTAATCACATAATCAAATATAATATCCATAATCAATTTAATAGTAGTTTTTTGATAAAATAAGTCACATACCACAAACATTGATAAATAAGTTTACACAAATAATACTAACAAAATATAACAACATATAATAATTAAAGTCGTGTTCATTACTTGGTTACCAATAATTCTTAATTGTTGATAGTCTTCACTTTGGAAATAGCCGATTACCTACTGACAAGTTTAACAATCAACAATAAGAATTACAAATCAAAACCGAATGCTAAGTTACTGATTCAAAGACTAAAGCAACTTATCAAACAAAGAAATTCGTAGGCATACAAATTTGTCCATTTTTCATAAATTAATTGTTGGGCCTACCCAGTGTGGTGTGTAAAAGTATCATTTCTAAGTCTAGGAAAAATTCATAATATCATTTGTGCTTTTTGTCTTTTTCCATTTTGCCTTATTTTTCCTATGTTTACAAAATATCATAATATATTTTTTTAGTACAATTTACTGGATGAAAATTGTATTGAATAATATCGTATGGGTAGAAGAATGAAACCTTTGCTAAGTTGATAAGAAATAGTAACAGTAGAAACAACTGAAGCTGCTTGGTATAAGTGTGATCTTTGAACTATAGCCTACCCTTTTGTGGAATAGAATTTAAGGCTTTATTCTTTTGTGGAAAACCCCCCTCAAATTTATGTTTTCTAAGTTGAAAAGATGTAACTATATTCAATTTTCTCTCTTTCGCTTTGTTAGTATATGTAGAAATATGCCATATTTATAAAAATATATATATATATACACACACACAAATGAAGAAGATTTTTGGCAATATGAGACTATTCCACAAAATCGACTTCTATTCTATTCGGTTTATTCTACGTTGAGAAGTTTAATATGCAGCCCGAGCAACCGTGTAATTAAAAGAAAGTTGAATGGACCACAAAATGATATTTTTAAATGAATTAAAAAACCAAATGTTGTGCTAATTCTCTATTTCACTAGAACTATCAGTGGACATATTCTAATAAAACCATATGTAGTGCAAATTATCTTAAAACAGTCAGGTTTTACAATGAACCCCAAAGCTGATTGCCAAAACTAAAATAAAATAGCTTACTCATGAGATTATAAAAGTGAAAGATTCCCATGAATGTACCAACAACTAAACTTTGTATTTAGAAAAATCACCTTTTTAATTTGCCGATTTACTAGTTACTTCTGGAGCAACTTATATTGTCAGCTACAAGTGAAAAATATAGCTATGAAGAAATGAACATCAAACAAACATGTTTTGAATCTGCTATTTTTGTCCTTATTGTGAGAAACTTGCACCATGGTGTATACACCTTTAATTTTGAAATGACAGTAAAAAAATTAAAGCAGATATTAATTTGCAGAAACTTGACTTACCTCTCATGTGTGGAGGCCCACGTAATTGAATGCGAAGCGAAGTAAAGTACAGCTGGACAGGCTTAAGCTAGAACACTTGATAGATAACAAAGTCAGATTTTATCAATGGTGAAAAAATAGTCAATAACTGAAAACGGTCAGATTTATTCCTTGAACCGCATCAAAAAGGATTCACTCCTTTCCCAAAGAAAACCAAAGGAGTAGCAGTAATAGCAGGAGCTCTTGTGGAAGGAGATGAGGATGCCGAGGATAGTCCTGAAATGATCAAAGGTGGAGTGGAAGCTAGCGATTATGACTATTTGCTATCCATGCCAATAGGAACAATAACTCTTGAAAAAGTTTGAGAACTATGCGGAGAAAAAGCGAAAATAGAAAACAAACTAGTGGAGTTGAGAAACCGCACCAAAGAAAACTGCACCAAAATATGTTCAATTTGCATAGGCAAACTTTCTCATTCCTTGGAAAATTTTAGCATTTCTCTCATACCATAAGACTAATAACATTGCTGCATTTTTATCAAGATACCCTGTTATCATATCTTCAACGTCTTTTTAGAAGTGCTTCCAGCTTCTTAATGAATTCTTACATCCATGCTGCTTTTGTTGCATCATGCAAGGCACTATATTTAGCCTTCATGGTGGAATAAGAAATGAACTATATTTTGGTACTCTTCCAAAAACGACTCATCCATTGAGGCTAGACAAAAACCTCCAAATTTTACTACTGTCTCCAATATCGCTTCGAAATATTAGGGTTTGAATACATCATAATGTGCTTGATGTTTCCACAAATTAGCTGAAATTCATCTTATTTTATAAATACCTAAGCATGACCATAAGTACTTTGGGCTGATAAATCAAACTCAATCGACGATGAAAATGCCAACATATCTATAGGTCCTGCAACCATTATCCTAAATTCAATGATGGCCAAAATATTAAAAATTAATCCGGAATGATTCATGTAGCAATAATGATAATCATTCAAAACTTGTTGAATTATCTTGAAAAAAGAGGTTGAAGCACATGTTAGTTAGTACATACCACTTTGCTCTGGATGTGCCTTTGGGCACAGCGATGTGGCTTGCTCAGGGTGGCTAGTAAGGCTACGACGGTTGCAACAACAACAGCGGGCCAGCAAGGCGGAGTCCACGATAGGTTATGACCATGATACAGAGGATGGTTGGTTATGGCAGCTACGGCTACGGGACTGGCTTCCTACAACAAAATGCAGTTGTGGGAGTCAAAGGAGCTGCTCGTAGAGGTTGCCGGGAATGAAGGTGAAGAATCGTACTCGGTTTTCTAAAAAAGAGTCGTAATCATGTATATAGCAAAACAGAAAGCATGATGTTCCTCATACTTACTTTTCTAACAAAGAGTACAATTTCTTCAGTGCAGCTTTATAAGCAAGTCATCGACAAAAGAAGTCACTTGCCTCTCCATATTCTTATTTTCTGGTACGCGAGTGCCCCCCCTAAAGCATCAGGCCTATCAAAGTTCTTTAGTGCTGCTCTTTAATCAACCTAGACATATCAGCACAAATATCTTATGTTTCAGTGAGTACACTTTGTTAACAGTTACATTTCAGAAAATACTGTTCTACACCTAGGTATCTAACAGATGAAACAACATAAAGATGCAGCCCCAACTTCCGCTGCTAAGGGGATCATGAAGTATCCTTGTGTCCCACATTAGTTCTAACATTCTAAAAAAAGGTTCATTCATATATTTGATTCAGAAAGTAAAAGCAAAAGGTGAAATTTTTCTAAAAACAATGTGTGCCTAGCTAACATGAACATGGATTTACCGACAATTTCCTCTATCACATCATTGTCTGCATGTGATATAGCATTTGATGCTACCAACACAAAGGAGGTTATTGAAGACCCATTCAACTTCTAATACATCCATAAGAATGGCTTATACTTGGCATTTAATGTTTAGCACTCAACCTAACTAATCAAAAGGGGCTAGAAACAGTTTCAAGTAATTTATTTCAGCTTATTAAAAGTAATCAGATATTAGTTGAAGCGCCAACTTTTATTTCCATACCAGGCTTCATTCAACCCATAAATCTTTTCTCCTAGTCTAGGCCTATGTTGCAACTCCATATCCAATCCAGAAATTATCCTCCTATACCAGTGCAGGCTTTCCATGTAGCAACATGAAACTAACATGCCACTTTCATCATATCCAGTCCTCCCCAATCCTCAAATCCGTTTGAGAATCAAAGCTATCCAGACTAAGACATCGTCTCAAGCTACACGATATTGCCTTTTAAAGACAAGAATTCTTCAATTGACATTACCATATTTAAATGACTTTTGGGTTTCTAACATGATTTTAGTAATCTTTAATCTGTATAATCACCTCTACACCAAGAATCAAATATTTATTATATTAAAGGCATTGATTATATTGGTATATACCATTTAACCTATCATCATCAGTGACATTTTGTAAGCATAGTCGCAAGCAAGAGTTATACTCTCAAATGCATACCTATGAAAAATCTTGGAGTCAAAACACAAGTTTAGATATATAATTTAAATTAAATGCTGCTAATGGGGAAAATTAATGTTACTCATCACAACACAAGTTTAGATATATAATTTAAATTAAATGTTGCTAATGGAAAAATTAGTCTTACTCGTCAGTGCATTCTTTAGAACCTCCACTGCACGCCCACTGATCAACTTCATTTGACTACAATGATATGACATGTATTAATTAACTTCAAGTGATAAGAAAACGCACAGAAGGCTAAAGTATGATAACTGACTGGTATACTAGCTGTAGGAACTAATAGTCATGTTCTTTCAGATGGCATCTATCTTTATGCCAACTTCTTTATCGTAGAAGTCTTTCACTGCAGTCTTGATGATCACCACATCCTACACCAAACATTTGCATCACACGGTGAAGAATCTTTCATGTTAGTAATAAATAACAAGATCATAATGATAAGAAGAATTGGTCAACATATTTTAATGAAGATCTGTAAAAAGAAATGATGGCCCAGAGAGAGAGAGAGAAAGTATCGTTTACATGATGAAGGTTGTTTTTCCTTCGATGCCATCCAGCAGCAATACTGTTACAACCTTCATCAGCTACGAAGCTAACATGCGACGGTTGGTGTATATCCCCCAAAAGTGAGATAGAAACATAAGAGAGACTCTGCCAAGTTATCTGTGGATCATATTAAAGCAGTATAGGTTCAAATAGCAGCATGCATCATATGGTTCCCAATTTTATTTGATAATATGACAAAAATTACATGCTGCGTCTGGTTTATGGAAAGTTAGGAGCTGAGCAGTGCAATCATTGATAGCTCCGGCAACACACATATTTTGCACTTCCTTGCTATTATGACAATCTCTTGTTTATGTACTAAATTAGAAGGAAAAAAGATACAGATGTACTCAAGTAATTTCGAAAACGAAAATGTAATTTAACTTAGTAATCATAATTGCAAACTCCAGGCGAGTTGATGTAATGCAAAGGGCTAGCGCAGTGATATCTGAATCGAACCAGATCAGCCCATGAACACACATATGACAACTCTCCTTATGCAACCGCTAGTAACAATTTTTGCACTGTTTCTGAAGCTTATTTCGACAAATATTTCTAACATCAAGTAGGTGTAAATACTATTGTTTAGCCTACAAAGTACAAACACAATTGTGTATTCGCAGCACGTTAAAGAAAAACATACCTCAGCTATTTTGCACACCATGAAATGCCCTTCTTTTGCTCATCCTTTTGATAGTTGGACTCTTACAGTTATAGAGAGGAGAAATATACAGGGCAACAGAGAAATATCCATTGGTGGTGTTGTTCCTAGAGAAGCTGAGTTATGCTAACTATATAGTTGTTTCATCTCTTATTTTATGCCAAGTTGATCAAGCATCTTTTACATGTTTTACTAGTATTTCCAACCTCAACTTGATTAAGGATGCAACATACTTAATATAGTATATGAATGAGGCTTTTAGTATCATATCTATCCACATTTGCGATATTTTAAGAATTATATAGGTATGGTGGAGACTCAAGTAGTCTCATGCTTCACTTTGTGGTTTGCTTACGCTTGAAAATTAAGATGTAAGCTTGACTTTTAATATTAAATGTCAAAACCATTAAGGCGCTTGATATATTAATAATAACTCTATTGGTTGCTTATATCTGTGAGCAATAGGCAAAGTTTGAGTGTGGATTGCAAATATCTCTTAAAATTAAAAGGATCTGCTTCTCAACAAACTAGTATACCTTGTTCTCCAAAATGTTTACAAATGTTTTTTCACTCAACTCCATAACAAGCATTCCTTTATCCTTCCTGTATCCAAAATACTGTGAACTACAAGCAGAAACACATTTGGGAAATTTATTTGCAATTAAATCCACAATAAAATTGCACCCTATTATACAAATTAATACTTCTGCGTCTAGCGGAACAAATTTCAGTTGCTTCACCAAAACTGGTTAATGAAACTATTTTGTAAAATCCAAATGAAGAATTAGTGTTATAAGATTCAGACACTGAAATACTATTATAAGATCCAAAATTAGTTCTATATTAAATGTCAATTCCTAATTTTCTGACTTTTGGACAAAAATCAATCTACTCCAAAGATTATTCTCTACAAAAAAATAAAACGATCTCGTACATAAAATAGAATCCAATTTCACATACCTTGAATCGATTGTTCAAAGTAAACCTTCGGATCGGCCATAAGAACTGAAACAAGACGAGAGTTGTGGTAAGAGAAAACAAGCATACAAGAATCGGTAAATAAAAATGTACATGGAGGAAGCTGAAGCAATATGGGAGCTAAAGCGAGAGGCTGGAAAAACTGTAAGAAGAGGCAAATTTTTGTGAAAGTAGAAAAAGCAATTGGAGTGGAGGGAGTGAAGGGAAAGCGGCAGAAAAAATTGTACCGAGTGTGCCAAAAATTTGGATTCGGGAAAATAAAGTGTAAATATCTGTACGAAAAGTAAAATTAGTTGCATTCACACTACGATCGCTGCCAATAAATGTACTAAATATATGTTTTCTTGTAGTGTCAATAACAACTTGCATGTAAATAGCCATCACCAATTTTTTTTCTTTTACACGACACTTAAACAGAAATGCATTCGACCTAATGGCCTTGTGCGCAACTTGGATTCAAAGACTCGATGGCTCACGGGATTCTGCAATTCACACCAACTGTCGCATTTCACTACGTTCTTTATTGACACAAGAGCCAAGATATCCATTGCCAGGAGTCATTCAAAATAGCCATCACCAATTATTATTATCTATTACAAAAATCAGACCAAAGTTTAGACCGCAGGGGTCTATAAAACTTTAAGCAAACCCCCAACCGTTAACTTCTGATTGACCACAATTACTACCCAGTACCCACAGCCTGCTTGTCATAGTTGTAAATGTTAACATACAAAGAAGTGTTCGAGAGTGTCACAGGTTACAGATGCTTATGGTTGGGAGTTACCATATATCCATTCCCGTACCCTGTATGGTCTTTAATCACTATCAATTCAGTTATACTTCTTGATTTCAACACTACATGTAACGACCTGCTTTTTGACCGTTCAAGTCGAGAAATAATCCACAAATGTCGACCTAAATAAATCTAAAATACAAATAGTTATTTGGGTAAATAAAAGAAAAGGAAAGAAGAAAAACAATCATAGAATCTCATAGTGGAAGGACAACATATAATAAACACATACTAGTTCATGAAGCTATTAAAATATGCACTTGATTACACTTTACAACAATTATCAGAGTTATACATATCTAGGCATAATACAATAATGTAGCGGAACATAAATGATGTAGTGAGAATGTCATATAATATACCAAGCTTCATCTTCATCCTCTAATAAATGGGGTCCAGAAAAACTCAGGTTGACCCGAGCATAAATGAAAAGACAAAAACACTCGGATTAAATCTAAAATATTCTCATATCAGTTAAATCAAAACCATGTAACAATATGAGTGTCACGGGTTAGAGATGCTTACAGTAATTCACACCTTATATCCAATGTGTTTGTGAGTGCAGTAACTTAAGAGATGTTACGAGAATTTCCATCTCCTAAGGATCCGTTAAACTAGATATTATATAATATAATACACTATTATAATGGTGTTTATTAAGTTAAGTAATTACCTTTGCTGATTAGGTACTAAAAACTCTATTATAATAGTTTTTATACAATAAACTAGAATTTCCATCTCCAAAGGTTCAGTATCTTCTTTCCTTATTGTTTGAAATTCTCTCTTGTAATGCATTGCCCTTTCTGCTGACTGGGTACTACAAACACTTTCAGTTATAGACCATATTTCCTAAGCAGAACTACAACCTATTACTTGAGGCAATAAATTTGAACTAATTGAGGAGAGAAGCCAAGAACTTATTAACCTATCTTGTTTGAAATACTTAGTATATTCAGCATTGCCAACAATCATGTTTTCACTACCGGTTATAAATTTTGGGGGAACTGATAGTGTTCCAAGAATAAAACCTTCTAATCCATAACCATGAACTGTAGTTTCCACTTGAAGTTTTCATAGAAGATAATATTATCTTCTTCTAAATGTATTGTTATCAACTGAGTTTGTGGACTTATAACTGTCTTAATCAGTTTATTGGCTTCAGTTGTTAGATCAGGCTGATTTGGCTGCCGAAAGGGCAGGGACGGTGGCAGAGATGATGACTCAACATGGCCAGTCTCAAATTGATTGTCCCCGACCATTAAAAGATGCAGAAAAATTGGAAACTTGTTGTTCCTACAGGTAAAACCTTCTTTTTGGGAAATATGATGAGATTAATATCTGCTGCAACCAATCTTTATGAAGATTGCCTTCAGTAAAGATTAGGAACACACAGTTCTATTCTGATTTCTTGAAAATATTGATTTTACTCTGTACTAGATTTCTTGATTTCCAATGAACATTTTTCTTCAAAAACTTTGATGCAATAATGAATTTCTTGAAAGAATTCTTGCGTGACACTTAGTTTTATAGACAAATTGTTTTAATCTCCTAAATGATGAAGAATTATTAATAGGAAATACCTTTAAATCACAATCTTTGATCAACTCTCCTTTTTGATGAATGCTGCTTTCGAACTGTGCTAAATTCGATTCTTGCGTTAGATTTTGAGGATCGTTTGATGCTATTAAGCTTGGATCAGCTCTGATACCAAATTGAATTCTGTATTGTACAGTGTAATTTGTAAATGATAGAGAGTATGAGAGACGAGAATGATTTTTATTGATTTCAGAAGAAAATGAAAATCCAGAATAGTTTGATTGTAAAGTATTTGTAGCTATGTATAGGCTATTGTAATTATTGATGGGCCAAGCCCACTTATTACAATTCAATGTAAAGTAAAAGTAAATGGTAAAATAGAATACGGGGTTAGGCCCATATGTCACATAATGTAATATATGTTAGAAAATTTTCAAATCATTATTTTGTGTTATGGGGTTTTTTTTGAAGAGGGAAGAGAGAAAGGAAGAAGAGCGTAAAGGGACTTGTCCCACATCATGAAATGGACAAGGAGTTGTCTATATATACACAAAAGCTTAGTGTATTATATCAAAACAATGAAGAGAAGGGAGTATAAGGTAATAGCATGTACATGGCATGCATATTAAATATTTAATGGTCAAAATATGGGCCTTGGGCCTTGGTGCCCTTGGGGTCTCATGATCAGTTGGGCCGCGAATGCAAATGGGCTTGCTGCGTTACGGACCGTTGTTATTTTGAATTAGTCTCGCAGTTTTGTAATGTTTCCAGAACGTTGCAACTGAAGGGGCGTGTCATTTTGAGTTCGAACAATCGGAAGTGGCAATGTACGAAAAGATATGGTCGTTGCAAAAAGTTGTGATGCTTCGCTAAAAGGATACCTCTTCATTGTTATAAATAGCGATGCCCAAAGAGTGTTTCAAATTAATTTTGAAACCATCTTCTTCTTCCTCTCTAATATGTGACGCCATTAAACTATTGCAAATGTTGCACATTTGTAACGCCTCCAGAGCGTTGCAAATTCCAGAAAACGTTGCAGATTAGATCCGTTTCTTCTCCTCTTCTTTCTCTTTGATTATAGCATCATCAAAAAATAATATACAGAGTGTTCTTTATCGGATCAAAGCCGTACAAACTTTGAATCCAATTTCGCTGTTCCAAAGCCTTATTGAATCCTGAAAGTTAATAGTTCGATAATCCGTTTGTACCTGGTGGATTGAACTATTGTCTAAAAGAATTTGCTCCGCAAATCCTTAAAGTATGAAGTACGACATTCATTCTTTTCCAAAAGCATCTCAAACCACAAAATCCCCAATAAACTTTTAGACAATATCTTCAATCATGGAAGGTTTGAGCGCATTGCAAGTTATGAATCAGCATTTGACGAAATTGGAGCGTTTTGATGGTGAAAACTTTACTCGTTGGCAAGAGACGATGAAGTTCTTCCTAGTCACTATGAAACTGTTCTATATCTTGGAAGACGATTTGGAAGATATACCATGGGAAACCGCTGGCGAGGATGCCGCTCTGAAAGAGAAACGAGCAAAGCGCAAAGAGGATGATTTTCTATGCAGAGAGCATATTCTGAATGCATTGTCTACTCCAGCCTACAACGCTCATAGGACCTTGAAAACTGCAAAGGAACTCTGGACTGCTTTGGAGAGCAAGTATCGCATATCCAAGGCAAGTAATAAAAAAAATTCTTATTTGTAATTTTATGGCTTTCAAAATGGTCGCCAACAAGTCCATAATTGGACAAGTGAGTGAAATCTTACTGTTGGTGAATCAACTTAAAGATGACGTGTTGATCTCAATGAATCTTCTGTTGTTGGAGTTATTATTTCGAGACTCCTAAATTCTTGGAACGATTATAAGGAAATTTTGAAGCATGTGGAAATGGATTATAATTTAGACGGTTTACAGCGTCGTCTTCGTATTGAAGAGGATTCTCGTAAACGCGAACTAGATGACAATCCACAAACTGAGTCTCAGGCTAAGTCAAATAATGTTGAAATTACTGATAAATTGAAGCCTAAGAATGAGACACAGTTTAAGAAGAATAATAATTCCAAGAACAAAAAAGAAGGGTGCCTGTTACTATTGTAATAAACCCGGTCACTATGCCCGAGACTGTCGTCTTCGGAAGAAACAACAAAAAGCAAATGTGGTCGAAAAAAAGCTTGTGGCTGTCGTACAAGAGGCGAACTCCGTTAGTGGCATTGATAATGATTGGTGGCTCGATACTGGAGAAACCATTCATGTTTTCAAAGACTATAATTTGTTCAAGACTTACAAATAAAATACTGGAGAATCGAGCAAAGTTACTGGCGCAAACAAAGTTGCAAGCAAAGTTCTGGGAAAAGGCACAGTTGAACTTACATTCACCTCTGGGAAAGTTCTTACATTAGTAAATGTATTTTATGTACCTGATATGTGTAAGAATTTGGTTTTTGGATACCTTCTTAACAAAGGAGGATTCAAGATGGTGTATGAGTCCGATAAGTTAGTGTTGTCCTAGAACAACAAATTTATTGGACAGGGATATTCTTGTAACGACATAATTAAGTTGAGTCTAATGAAGAAATCTTCTTCTTATATTGTTGATTCTGTTAATTTATGGCATGGTAGATTAGGAAATGTTAATTATAAGTCTCTTAGAAATATGCATAAATTAGGATTAATTTCTGATTGTGATTTCGATTCCTTCTCTAAATGTGAAATTTGTGTGCAAGCAAAAATACACCGAAAATCCTTTAAATCTGTAGAAAGGAAAACTGGTTTGCTTGAATTGGTATATAGTGATGTGGGTGACTTGAAAAGTCATATCACCTATGGTGGTAACCAATACTATATTACATTTATTGATGATTATACTATATATGCTTATGTGTATCTAATGAAATCGAAAGATGAGGCCTTTGATAAATTTAAAATTTACAGAGCAGAAGTCGAAACACAATTAAGAATTAAAATTAAAGTGTTACATTCAGATCATGGTGGTGAATATTTTTCAAATGAATTTATTTGTTTTGTAAACAAAATGGTATAATTCACTAATGTACCGCTCCATATACACCACAACAAATTGGTGTTGCTAAGAGGAAAAACAGAACTTTAGTAGAAATAGTTAACGCCATGCTCATTAGTTCTAATTTACCTCATAACCTATGGGTTGATGCTATGTTATATGCATGTTACATTTCAAATAGAGTGCCACTTAAAAAGAATAATATCTCCCCTTATGAATTCTGGTTTAATAGAAAACCAAACCTTACTAGACTTAAAGTTTGGGGTTGCTTAGCTTATGCTAGAAAACCTGATCCCAAACGACCAAAGTTAGGTAATAGGACTTTTAAGTGTGTTTTCATAGGATATTATCTTAGTAGTATAACTTATAGGTTCCTTATACTTAACACCTTAGAAGTTATAGAATATGTAGATGTAGAATTCTTTGAAAATCAAACTATTGAGAACCCACTGAGATCATCTAGTCCAGAACCAACTGTGACTAATGATATCAGTGATGATGAATATGCTCCTGCTCAAAACAGCAAAGAAGTGTTGGTACCAGATAATAGTGCTGAACACAGAAGAAGTAAGAGAGCGAGAATAGGGAAGGACTACGGTCCGGACTTCATAACATATCTCGTAGAAGGCAATAAGGATGAAGTCCTTAATGTGACAAGATATGTAATGAATGTCGATGATGATCCCAAAACTTATTCTGAAGCTATGAGTTCCAGAGATTCTAATTTTTTGAAAGAAGCTATCAATGATGAAATGAATTCCATAATGTTAAACCAAACTTGGGTTTCATCTGATTTACCTCCTGGTGCTAAACCAATAGAATGTAAATGGATATTCAAAAAAAAGTTGAATACAAATGGATCCATTGATAAGTTTAAAGGAAGACTAGTTGCTAAGGGATATAAGCAAAGACAATGAGTATATTATTTTGATACATATGCTCCAGTTGCTCGCATATCTTCCATACGCTGTTTAATAGCACTTGCATCAATTCATAACCTGGTCATACATCAAATGGATGTAAAGATAGCTTTTCTAAATGGAGATTTAGAAGAAGAGATATACATGGAAGAACCTATAGAATTTATAACCCCAGGCCAAGAAAAGAAAGTTTGTAAATTAGTCAAATTTCGTTATAGCCTGAAGCAAGCTCCCATGCAATGGCATGAGAAGTTTGATAAAGTTGCATTGTCATTTGGATTCATTGTTATTGATGCAGATAAATGTATTTATAGCAAATCGGATAACAACGGTTACGTTATAATATGTTTATACATTGATGACATGCTAATATTTGGTTCTAATATATCCTGTGTGAATGAAACTAAAAAGTTTCTATCTTCTAAATTTGATATGAAAGATTTAGGAGTGGTTGATGTAATTTTATTAATTAAAATTATTAGGAAAGCGGGGGAGTTATTACTAACTCAGTCTCTTTACATTGAGAAGTTCCTAAAGAAGTATGGTCATTATGATGACAAACCAGCACCACCTCCTTTAGATCCAAGTATCAAGTTAGAAAAGAACACTGGACGTACCATTTCTGAACTTGAGTATTCTAGTGTTATTTGGAGTCTTATGTATGTTAAGCATTGCACTAGACCCGACATCGCACATGCAATAAGTGTATTGTATCCATTTACGAGTAACCCAGGTTTCGAACATTGAAAAGCCATTTCCAAAGTTTTAGCTTATTTGAAAGGAACCGTTAACTATGGTTTATCTTATAAGGTATATCCTGTTGTAATAGAAGGATATAGTGATGCAACTTGGAACAATGTAGAATCCAAATCCAAGTCTACGACTAGATGGATATTTACATTAGGAGGTGCTGCTGTATCTTAGGCTTCCAAGAAGCAGACCTGTATATCCGATTCAACTATGTTGTCAGAATTAATTGCATTAGCAGATGCATGTAAAGAAGCGGAATGGCTTAGGAATTTGTTAATGGAAATCCCATTATGGAAGAAGCCATCTCCAGCAGTCTTGATTAACTGTAACGCCCCACCTCCGCCAGTGCCACTCTTGCAAGCACACTAGCTTTAGAGGGGCGTTAAACAAGGTAAACATGCATGCAGATATCACAAGATATAACATATAAGTAAAACAGAGTAGTAAAGCAGCGGATAAAACCAACATTTCAAAACCATAGTCAAGTTACATCAAAGTACTTGGTCATTATTTTCCCACAAAACAAAGTCTAGAACATAAACTGAAAACTGAAAAAAAAACATAAAGTAACTATCCCCAAAGCAGAATAAAGCCATAGCATGCTCAAGTCCAAACCGTACATGAGCTATCCAGAAAAGCAGCTAAAGATCCAGCTAGGTACCAGTGTTCCCACCCTGTAAACCTGGGGGGGGGGGGAACAGAAGAAAAGAGACGAAAGAAAACGGGTCAGTCAAAAAGACTGGTAAGTCCTATCTATTATTAGTATAAAAACTAATAAAGTTAACTGGACATGTAAAGCAGAGATGAGGCATAGGGTGATAACTGTCATGGTGAAAAGTTAACAAGATGGATCAAGTGTGGCATCGCATGTACAAGGTTAAGTTGCACCAAGTGTGTACTAGTAATCTATGTCAAGTATCAACAAGAAAAGATCCCTTGGCCCAATCTTGGCCCAACATCCCGAGATGACCTAGATCAAGGTCCAACAACACGGTCTAGTCGATCGGCTCCCTAAAAGCCTAACTCGTCAAGTGTCGGTGTCATACGGCCCAATCACGAAGTGTAGTCAGACTGTGCTAGGTCCACCCTAGGGTGTATCAAGCCCTAGGGTGCCAACCACGGACACAAATCAAGCACGCACAATCTAAACCTACGGGTGCCCGTGTCTGCATTTTCAATGTCGGACCATGTGCACGACCATAGTCCGCCTGAACCTACACCGGCGCACCTACTCAGCCGTCGTTTTGGTCGCTTACATGTCAGCCCAGTAATCGTGCCCCACCCTAGCCTAGTCCCTAGGGTATCATGATACAATCAAGAGGGTTACTGGTGAAAAGGACCACGTAACTAGGGTTTCTAACGGGTTAAGTGTGGTTAACCCTACCCCATCAAGTTGGTTAAGTGTACCCAAGGTTCATGACTTAACCCTATCAACCCATCGTGTTTACTTGGTTAAGTATTCAAGTGGTCCATGACTTAACCCTATCATGTGGCATTAATTAATTTAATGCACCTAACCTCTCACATTAGACCTTGTTGTGGTTACTAGTTAAGCCGGGCGGGTCCGGGTAGCTTTACACCACAACTTGGTCTAACCTCGGGTTTCAAGTGCAACATGACCAACTACTCACATTGGGTCCTATTGCTTGTAGCCACTAGTTAAGCCGGTCGGTTCCGGGTAGATTTATGCTACAAACTCAACCCAACCTCGAGTTGGCCATTCTCATGTTTTCTAGAAGTCATGTCCAAATTCATGTTTCAAGCATAATCACATGTCATATTTCATGTCATCTTTTCAAGTCATGTTTTTATGTCATTTTAGTTTACCCATAACGTAACCCCATCGCATGTAAGTTCGCATAAACGCAAATAGATCTCAAAGGGGAAAACTTAGAAGCATGACATAATTAATAAGGGTTTGGGCCACAAGTTAAACATGGTGGCATATGAGGCAAAGGTGTTCATAAACTTGCATATTACATCATAGGCCTCAAAACATGCATAATATCAACTTTAGCAAAATAGGTGAGACATGGTCATAAATGACATAAGGTGATAGCGAGTGGTTCGCATATAACACCACATGCAAGATAGCAACTTGCATATTACATCATAAGCCTCAAAATATGCATGATATCAAACTTAAGCAAATAGGTGAAACATGATCATAAATGACATAGGATGGTGGCTAGTGATTCGCATATAACATCATATGCAAGATAACACAAGGTTTATGAGAGTTTCTATGTTGCTTTATGCAACATTTCCAATCAAAGCTCATAGCTTTCTATGCATAAGGCAAAGGTGATAGTTTTACAAACATGCATAGAATAAATTTATGCATAACATGATAGGATCAAAGCACATATCATACTTAGGCCCAAACTCAAACTTGCAACATGTCATATTTAACCTCATAGTTAGAATCTAAGAGTAGTATAGGGCTTACAATGCTATGAAGACTTATAAAATATAAATAAGATTGAGACGAAGCCACTAGCAACTCTAAAGACCCCCAAATAGCAAGCTTCAATGAAAACCCTTGAGAAATTAGAAGAAGATCCTTGCTTCGATGAAGAAAGATTGAACTTTGGCCTTAGAAACTCTCAAACAAGCTTAGGAACTCTCATATAAATGAAGATGGAGGCTATGACAAGAGGGTGGAGGCCATGATTAAACATTTTGGCATAGTTTAGTTGTAGGATTGATTTATGATGACTTAGGCTAGGTATTAGGGTCTTTTTATAAATGATTAGCTTAGTTTAGACCATAGGATTAACCCTAATTCAGATTTGGGCCATCAATTCACGTCACTAGCCTCCAAACATGTCTTGAGAAACAAGTCAGGTGCACCCAGGCCAGACTGGCCGACCACCCAAGTCGACAGGGGTGTCGACTGGGCAGTCGACACAGCCTTGGGTGTGTCGACTCCCAAGTCGACACCCCTGTCGACTTGGGGAGTGGCGGGATCTTTTCCCGCCTACCTGCCCAGCTGAATTTGAAATCTGTTTTTAAATTTAAATTTTCTGAAAACTTCCATGCGCCTTAACTGGGTCATACGGACTCCGATTTTCGAAAACTCGGACTCTATTTCGCTTATTTTTCCGAGACGAACACAATGGTACAGCCCGTTTCCCTTGATTCAGATTTTATCATTGAATTCTGCCTTGATTTATGTTATAACTTGTTATTCAAAATAAGGGTTGTTACATCCTCCCCACCTTAAAGGATTTCGTCCCCGAAATCTCTAAGTTAGGAAGAACGTATCCTACCATCCATCATCCATCTACTCAAAACATCATCCACGTGCAGTCAATGTCCTTAAAAAATTCTAAATGTTGTATGATTATATGCAAAGGTGTGTGTATATGTACTTATCTAATGCGAAAATCAGACGGTTACTGATCCAGTAGACCCCCTTAATGCAAAGTATGTTAGTGAAATGAGTCCATATGTATGCAAAATCCTAACATAATTTATAATCTCTACATGGGTGCACATAACATTCATCCATATGCAACATCCACGTGATAGCATACAAGTTTCATCCATGAATAAGTATCATCACTCATGCATATGCAATATGAAAGTGTGTGAGCCGATCTTAGTGCCTAATGTGTATCATGCATCCACGAGTATCCACTTGCAAACACTTGCAACCACTTGCAAACATCAAGCATAACATGTTTCAAATACATGTTTCATCCAAAGGGTTTCTACTTAAGGTTCTCATGACAAGGTTAACGAGATAACAAGATAAACAGGGTAAACATGGATAGCAAAAAGGAAGACATGTAAAAGGAAAAGAGGTCGAGAATGTACCCTAAAAAAGAAATGGATAAAGCCCACGCATCTTCTCCTCGGTTTCCCAAGTTGCATCCTCTTCGGCTTCACTCCACTGAACTTTCACCAATTTGACTTCCCGATTTCTTAGCTTCTTGATCTCCGTTCCCAAGATACGAATCGGAGCTCTCCTCAAGGTTGCCTCTTTCTCTACCTCCACGTCTTCAAGAATGCTTGGTTCAACCACCTCAGCGGACTCATGTAGGCACTTTCGGAGATGCGAGACATGAAAGACATTATGCACTCCGGCCAGCTTCTCGGGCAATTCCACCTTATAGGCCATCTTTCCAATTCTCTCTATGATAGGGAAGGGTCCTACGAACCTTGGTGCCAGCTTCCCAATTGCTCCAAAACGAACCACATTACGCAAAGGAGAAACCTTCACGAAAACCATATCCCCAACTTCGAATTCCAAATCTGTCCTTCGCTTGTCAGCATAGGATTTCTGTCTGTCTTGGGCCGCCTTCATCCGTCTTCTCACCAATTCAACTTTCTCGGATGTGTCCCGTATCATATCGGGCCCAAGTATGAGCCTATCCGTTGTCTCCCACCAACAAGATGGTGACCTACACGGCCTCCCATACAGAGCCTCAAATGGTGCCATCCCTATGCTGGCTTGATGGGTATTATTATAAGCAAACTCTACAAGAGGAAGGTGGTTTTCCCAAGTACCTCCAAAGTCAAGAACACAAAGCCTCAAAAGATCTTCTAGCACTCTATTCACCCTTTCGGTTTGGCCATCCGTCTGGGGGTGATAAGCTGTACTCAGATTCAATCGCGTACCCATCGCTTCTTGCAAACTATTCCAGAACTGGCTAGTGAAAATTGGGTCACGATCGCTAACTATGCTAGAAGGAACTCCATGCAACCGCACTATCTCTCGAAGATAAATAGATGCTAGCCATGATGCGGTCCTCTTGCTCTTTACTGGAATGAAGTGAGCACTCCTCGTAAGTCTGTCAACTATGACCCATATGCTCGTGTTCCCTTTCCTTGACCTACGCAATCCATCCACAAAATCCATAGAAATACTCTCCCACTTCCATTGCGGGACCTCCAATGGATGTAATAGCCCACCGGGTTTCTTTGACTCGGCTTTCACTTGTTGGCACACCATGCACTTTGAAACATACTCTGCCACATCTTTCTTCATTCCAGCCCAAAAGAAAATGCGCTTCATATCTCTATACATCTTATCTCCTCCAGGATGTATAGTCATCTTCGAGTGATGTGCTTCTTCGAGAACTTTATGCACCAAGTCTCCTACTTGTGGAACGCATAGCCTTCCATCACGCCTTAGCCAACCCTTGTCATCAATAGTATATCTAGCAAGGTGACTAGACGTCTCACCACGGATCAACTTGCCCATGATCTCCACTATCCGCGGGTCTTCTTTCTGTGAAGTCCCTACTCGATCAAGAAGGGTGGGTCTAAGTTCAAGTGATGCTAATGAACCCGTCATCGACTCAACAGCCGTCGTGAAATCAAAGGTTGCCAAGAACTCTAAGTTCTTCATCTCAATAAACAAGGGACTCAAAGTCAACCTCCTTTTGCTTAGTGCATCTGCCACAACATTACCCTTGCCAGGGGTATAAGCTATCTCGAAGTCATAAGATGCCAAGAATTCCATCCACCTTTGCTGCCTTAGATTCAGATCTTTCTGCGAGAAGAGGTACTTGAGCGACTTATGATCAGTATATAACTCAAACCTTTCGCCTAGAAGATACTGGCACCAGGATTTGAGTGCAAAGACGATCGCCGCCAACTCCAAATCATGAGTGGGATAGTTCTTCTCATGAACTTTAAGTTGCCTACCCCCATAACATATCACTCTTCCCTCTTGCATCAGAACAACACCTAACCCCGTGCCACATGCATCGGTGTACATGGTAAACATCTTACCGCCATCGGGTAAGGCCGAAATTGGAGCTGTAGTAAGGGCCCTCTTGAGCCTTTGAAAAGCAAGCTCACACTCTAAGTCCCATGCAAAGACTAAGTTCTTCTTCGTCAACTTAGTAAGAGGGGCTGAAATCTTAGCGAAGTCCCTGATGAACTTCCTATAGTAGCCCGCCAGACCGAGAAAGCTTCTTACTTCGGTTGCATTCCTAGGAGTCTTCCAGTCTTGAACTGCAACCACTTTCGTGGGATCCACCGCTATGCCTTGCTTAGAAACTATATGTCCAAGAAACCGAACTTCCCTTCTCCAGAAATGGCATTTGGAGAACTTGGCTTTCAACTGATGAGCTCTAAGCGTATCCATCACTTCCTTGAGATGTCTGGCATGTTCTTCCTCATCCTTTGAGAAGATCAGAATATCATCCACGAAGACAACCACGAACTTGTTAAGGAACTCCCTAAACACCCTACTCATCAAATCTACGAAGTAGGCGGGTGCATTAGTCAAACCGAATGGCATAACAAGCCATTCAAAGAATCCATCTGGAGTCCTAAACACAGTCTTATCAATACTATCCTCAGCCACTCGAAGCTGATGGAATCCGGTGGCTAGATCGAGCTGAGAGAAAATAGAAGCACCAACAAGCTGGTCAAAGAGGTCATCAATCCTCGGTAACGGGTGCCTATTCTTCTTTGTCAGCTTGTTCAACTCCCGATAATCAACACATAGACGAAGCGAACCATCCGCCTTAGTAGCGAATACCACCGGAGCACCCCATTCAGAAATGCTTCGCCTAATAAAATTTTTCTCAAGCAGCTCTTTGATTTGCTTACTGAGCTCTCTTCTTTCTCGTGGGGCCATGTGCCTAACGGGCAATGAAACTGGCTTGGCATTATCAACAAGATAAATGCGGAAATCTATCTCTCGTTTAGGGGGTAACCCCTTAACCTCTTCAAAGACATCAGGATATTCTCGGACCACCCTTACAGATTGTAGATCATTGATGGACGAGTCAAGAGATTCAAGATAACATAACATAACGGGATCTCTAGGGTTACAAGAAATTTCTAGGGTATTACCGAGGCGAGTCATGAGCCTCACCACCCTATGCTCATAATCGAGAATGGCTCCATAACTGGACAACCAATCCATGCCCAAGATCAACCCGTATCCCGTGAATCCGAGAACATAAGCATTACACGTGAATTCTACGGTCAAGATAGAAATCTTCAAATCCACACAAATCATAGATAGATGGGCGGAACCCCCAATTGGATTTGAAACACTAACGGGATCCTCAACTAGACTAGTACTTAGGTGCAAACTTTCAACAATGTCAGCAGAAATAAAGGTATGCGATGCGCCAGAATCAAATAAGGTGCGAACAGGATAATCAGAAATATAAACAAGACTTTCTACAGAAATACTACCTCGGTCCTGAACTGGAGCAGTGTTGAGAGCATGCACTTGCCCTCCAGAAGGTCCTGCACACTGAGTCTGCCCTTGTCCTTGCTTCTTGGGGCAATCCTTGCTAAGGTGTCCAGGCTCTCCACAGTGAAAGCATTCGCCCAACTTCCTCTTCTTCTTTCTGCAATCTTTGGCTATGTGCCCAACAATCCCACAGAAGTTACATTTTCTTGGGTCCTTTGCCTTGTTGTTGTTGGCCTTATTGCCCTTGTTGTTCTTGTTGTTCTGATTGCTCTGATTTCCTCCCCACTTGGAGTCCGTCTTCTTGGTTTGAGTCTCATTAGGCTTGACTTCTTTCTTGCCATTCTTATCGTCTCCTTGCAGCAATGCCATGTCCACTAGGCCTTCAAAAGTGGCCCCCATGGGTATATGAGATAGGGCTAAACCTTGTAATGGCTCATTCAACCCTCGTGCAAAGCATAAAGCCTTCTTCTGGGGAGTATTAACCATGTCCAAACCGAATCGAGTAAGCTGGTTAAACTTATTCACATACTCCCTCACTGTCATGTCCCCTTGCTTCAAAGATATAAACTTCTCCAATTGCAGATTTGCCTCAGCAGATGATAGAAACTTAAGTCCAAACCTCGTCCTAAAGTTGGCCCAAGTCTCTATAGGCCTAGTAGCATTGGTGACCTCCCACCAATAAGCAGCTTCTTCTTTTAATAGCCATGCTGCCAATAAAACCTTTCTATGGTCTTCCACATCAAAGATAGCGAAGAGATCCTCAGTTTCTTTCAACCAATTTCGTGCCTCCACAAAAGTCTCCGTCCCAATAAAATTCTTGCCACCCATCGCCTTAAAGTCCTTGCAAACCTTTGCGAAATCTGCTTGTGGATGCTGAGGAGGAGGAGGAGGAACCTCGGTTACGGTGGGGGTATTTGCTGGGCCCGCATCGTTGGCCCTAGCTTCCAAGTACCTCCGGAACCATCCGGGAATGGTCACTCCCTCGGGAAGGTTAAGATCGGCCATGCTAAAAAAGGAAAAGATAGATTTCGAACGAGGAAACGAAGGATAGTGCTAATGGCTTTTGGGAAATAGCCTTTTAAAATAAACTAGACTTTTCTTGGAAAATACTTAATTGGTTTTGAAGATAGTTTTCCAAAAAGGTAAGTTTTAAAAACACTTTTGCTCAAATCTTGTAAACCTTATGCTCTGATACCAAATGTAACGCCCCACCTCCGCCAGTGCCACTCTTGCAAGCACACTAGCTTTGGAGGGGCGTTAAACAAGGTAAACATGCATGCAGATATCACAAGACATAACATATAAGTAAAACAGAGTAGTAAAGCAGTGGATAAAACCAACATTTCAAAACCATAGTCAAGTTACATCAAAGTGCTTGGTCATTATTTTCCCACAAAACAAAGTCTAGAACATAAACTGAAAACTGAAAAAAAAACATAAAGTAACTATCCCCAAAGCAGAATAAAGCCATAGCATGCTCAAGTCCAAACCGTACATGAGCTATCCAGAAAAGCAGCTAAAGATCCAGCTAAGTACCAGTGTTCCCACCCTGTAAACCTTGAGGGGGGGGGGAATGGAAGAAAAGAGGCGAAAGAAAACGGGTCAGTCGAAAAGACTGGTAAGTCCTATCTACTATTAGTATAAAAACTAATAAAGTTAACTGGACATGTAAAGCAGAGATGAGGCATAGGGTGATAACTGTCATGGTGAAAAGTTAACAAGATGGATCAAGTGTGGCATCGCATGTACAAGGTTAAGTTGCACCAAGTGTGTACTAGTAATCTATGTCAAGTATCAACAAGAAAAGATCCCTTGGCCCAATCTTGGCCCAACATCCCGAGATGACCTAGATCAAGGTCCAACAACACGGTCTAGTCGATCGGCTCCCTAAAAGCCTAACTCATCAAGTGTCGGTGTCATACGGCCCAATCACGAAGTGTAGTCAGACTGTGCTAGGTACACCCTAGGGTGTATCAAGCCCTAGGGTGCCAACCACGGACACAAATCAAGCACGCACAGTCTAAACCTACGGGTGCTCGTGTCTGCTTTTTCAACTCTGGACCATGTGCACGACCATAGTCTGCCTGAACCTACACCGGCGCACCTACTCAGCCGTCGTTTTGGTCGCTTACATGTCAGCCCAGTAATCGTGCCCCACCCTAGCCTAGTCCCTAGGGTATCATGATACAATCAAGAGGGTTACTAGTGAAAAGGACCACGTAACTAGGGTTTCTAACGGGTTAAATGTGGTTAACCCTACCCCATCAAGTTGGTTAAGTGTACCCAAGGTTCATGACTTAACCCTATCAACCCATCGTGTTTACTTGGTTAAGTATTCAAGTGGTCCATGACTTAACCCTATCATGTGGCATTAATTAATTTAATGCACCCAACCTCTCACATTAGACCTTGTTGTGGTTACTAGTTAAGCCGGGCGGGTCCGGGTAGCTTTACACCACAATTTGGTCTAACCTCGGGTTTCAAGTGCGACATGACCAACTACTCACATTGGGTCCTATTGCTTGTAGCCACTAGTTAAGTCGGTCGGTTCCGGGTAGATTTATGCTACAAACTCAACCCAACCTCGAGTTGGCCATTCTCATGTTTTCTAGAAGTCATGTCCAAATTCATGTTTCAAGCATAATCACATGTCATATTTCATGTCATCTTTTCAAGTCATGTTTTTATGTCATTTTAGTTTACCCATAACGTAACCCCATCGCATGTAAGTTCGCATAAACGCAAATAGATCTCAAAGGGGAAAACTTAGAAGCATGACATAATTAATAAGGTTTTGGGCCACAAGTTAAACATGGTGGCATATGAGGCAAAGGTGTTCATAAACTTGCATATTACATCATAGGCCTCAAAACATGCATAATATCAACTTTAGCAAAATAGGTGAGACATGGTCATAAATGACATAGGGTGATAGCGAGTGGTTCGCATATAACACCACATGCAAGATAGCAACTTGCATATTACATCATAAGCCTCAAAATATGCATGATATCAAACTTAAGCAAATAGGTGAAACATGATCATAAATGACATAGGATGGTGGCTAGTGATTCGCATATAACATCATATGCAAGATAACACAAGATTTATGAGAGTTTCTATGTTGCTTTATGCAACATTTCCAATCAAAGCTCATAGCTTTCTATGCATAAGGCAAAGGTGATAGTTTTACAAACATGCATAGAATAAATTTATGCATAACATGATAGGATCAAAGCACATATCATACTTAGGCCCAAACTCAAACTTGCAACATGTCATATTTAACCTCATAGTTAGAATCTAAGAGTAGTATAGGGCTTACAATGCTATGAAGACTTATAAAATATAAATAAGATTGAGACGAAGCCACTAGCAACTCTAAAGACCCCCAAATAGCAAGCTTCAATGAAAACCCTTGAGAAATTAGAAGAAGATCCTTGCTTTGATGAAGAAAGATTGAACTTTGGCCTTAGAAACTCTCAAACAAGCTTAGGAACTCTCATATAAATGAAGATGGAGGCTATGACAAGAGGATGGAGGCCATGATTAAACATTTTGGCATAGTTTAGTTGTAGGATTGATTTATGATGACTTAGGCTAGGTATTAGGGTCTTTTTATAGATGATTAGCTTAGTTTAGACCATAGGATTAACCCTAATTCAGATTTGGGCCATCAATTCACGTCACTAGCCTCCAAACATGTCTTGAGAAACAAGTCAGGTGCACCCAGGCCAGACTGGCCGACCACCCAAGTTGACAAGGGTGTCGACTGGGCAGTCAACACAGCCTTGGGTGTGTCGACTCCCAAGTCGACACCCCTGTCGACTTGGGGAGTGGCGGGATCTTTTCCCGCCTACCTGCCCAGCTGAATTTGAAATCTATTTTTAAATTTAAATTTTCTGAAAACTTCCATGGGCCTTAACTGGGTCATACGGACTCCGATTTTCGAAAACTCGGACTCTATTTCGCGTATTTTTCCGAGACGAACGCAATGGCACAGCCCGTTTCCCTTGATTCAGATTTTATCATTGAATTCTGCCTTGATTTATGTTATAACTTGTTATTCAAAATATGGGTTGTTACATTAACTGTGATAATCAAGCAACAATTTATAATGTCTCTAATAAAACATATAATGGGAAGTCTAGACATGTGAGTCTAAAACATCAGATGGTAAGACAGTTACTCAAAAGTGGAGTTATAACTGTTGACTACATAGAAACAAAGAAAAACTTGGCAGACCCACTTACGAAGAGTCTTCCAAAGGCTATGGTTTCTATAAAGTCAAAAGAAATGGGACTAAGGTCTGTGAATGAAGATTGATCGTTCCTAACAGAAACCTAACTTGTGTCTTGAAAAGGATAGACAAAGCTCAATGGGTACCAACTAGTTAAGAGTATGATTATGGAACACTAAAACAATTATCCCATAATATTTAGTGTTGGATTCTGCATGAACTAAGGATGGATAAATGTCCTTAATAAGTCTAGAAATCTTAAAGGTGTCTCACAGGAACACCTTAAGAGACTTACCTATATGAGTATGGAAATCAGGTCATTTCCTAGGAAAGTAAGACCGCTTTCTAAAGTAGACTCATGAACCAAGATTAAAGCACATAGCCATTAACGTGCTAAGCAATACAGAATACTCTAACTAAGGAATTCACATGTGTGATTGTTCCGGTTTTATTATTAAGGGATACTTGGTTCAAGATTGTTCACCATAGAATCTTGATAGAGCTTTGAGCGATTTACACTAAGTAAAGGTTCAAATTCAATAGATACCTTTTATTCATGTGTTGTTTCCACGATGATGCAAAACTTGATCTTAGAACTACATATGCTTGATCCCACTTGGGTATGTAGGAGGTCACACTAGTGATTCAGTCATCCACTTTATTTTCTTTATTTTTGAAAACTGGGGGAGATTATTAGAAAATTTTCAAATCATTGTTTTGGATTATGGGGTTTGTTTTTGAAGGGGGAAGTGAGAAAGGAAGAAGAGAGTAAAGGGACTTGTCCCACATCATGAAATGGACAAGGACTTGTATCTATATAAATAAAAGCTTAGTGTATTATATCAAAACAATGAAGAGAAGGGAGTATAAGGTAACAACATGTACATGGCATGCATATTAAATATTTAATGGTCAAAAGATGGGTCTTGGGGCACTTGGGGTCTCGTGATCAGTTGGACTGCGAATGCAAATGGGCTTGCTGCGCTACGGACCGTTGTTATTTTGAATTAGTCGCGCAGTTTTGTAATGTTTCCAGAACATTGCAACTGAAGGGGCGCTTCATTTCGAATTCAAACAATTGGAAGCGACGCTGTACGAACAGATATGGCCATTGCAAACGGTCGTGATGCTTCACTGAAAGGATACCTCTTCATTGTTATAAATAGCGACTCCTAGAGAGTGTTTCAATTTAATTTTGAAACCGTCTTCTTCTTCCTCTCTAATCTGTGACGCCATTAAACCGTTGTAAACGCTGCAGATTTGTAACGCTTCCAGAGCGTTGCAAATTCCAGAAAACGCTGCAGATTAGATCTCTTTCTTCCCTCTTCTTTCTCTTTGATTATAGCATCATCAGAAAATAATATATAGAGTGTTCTTGATCGGATCAAAGTCGTACAAACTTTGAATCCGATTTCGCTGTTCCAAGGCTTTATTGAATCCTGAAAGTCAATAGTTCGATAATCCATTTGTACCTGGTGGATTGAACTATTGTATGAAAGAATTTGCTCCGCAAATCCTTAAAGTCTGAAGTATGGCATTCATTCTCCTCCAAAATCATCTCAAACCATAAAATCCCCAACAATATATGGGTATTCTAAAACTTTGTACCAATTCATAAGAGTTTACTTCGTGTATTGTACGAATTAATGATAAGTTGCCCTGTCAAGTATCTTATAATGATAAAGTGTTTTAATTTTTTCGTTTAAATAGTTGATTATTATCCTTATGTTATTTAAGTGATAATTTATGTATTTGGACTTGGTCCACTAAAATATTCATATGATGATTTATATTATTTTTGTCAGTTCTTTTGTTTCATTAAAGGCAATAATTTTGTCTTGTTTTGGCATCAATAAGGTGCATGTCTTTACCTCAACTGTCCTACAAGGCTTATGATGTTATTCATAAACTAGGGCATTTTTACTAAGTAAGAAACGTGCCTTTACATGTTATCATTGACTTGACTTTTCAAAGGCATTTATTGATTTTGTCCGCCCCTTCTTTTAGGTCATGTTTATCTAATAATTATTTGCCTCAGTTATTTGTATTTATACCTAACTTCATCTTTTTGTACAATACAATTATGTGCTACTGAATTGGAAAAGTCAAAACATCCAAAAAAACAAAATAAACTTTCGATGTATGGGTTAAATGGCTTGTTATTTAAAAAATATTGGGTATGAAACATGAGCACCGCAAGTAGACGTCCACTTCATATCTTATAAACTAGAAATGTTTCCTTTCTAGATATTTAACCAGCTATTAATACACCTCTGGAATTTGAAATCACATCGTTTGCAGACACAGAACAAATAGAAAACACGAGTACTCCCATTTTATAAGTATATAATCAAATAATTTTTAAATGGAAAACAAATCCAGAAGAAATAGCAACTTAATAATATTTGCAAAACAATTAAAAAAAAGGAAAAAGGAAGAAGAAAACAATTTAGCAAAATAATAAAAACTACTCGTAAGTGAGCAATCCAGGTTTGTATCTTTCAATTTGCGTTTAATTCTATATGTAAATAGTCATTCTCCAGTTATTATTATCTCGGACCTAAGAGCATCTCCAGCAAGGTTACGGATCGTAAGATTACGACCCGTAACATTCAGCTGAATATTACGAGGTGTACCCAACGGCGAAAAAATATATGTCACGAGCCTATTTTATCGGCTCACAACGTCACGAGCCTATTTTATCGGCTCGCGACGTCGCGAGCCTATTAAATCGGCTCGCTACAGCAGAAAATGCCAAAAAATTAATTTGGCATTTTCTGGTGTCACGAGCCGATTTTATAGGCTCGCGACGTCGCGAGCCGATAAAATCAGCTCGCGACGTTACGAGCCGAAAAAATGGGCTCGCAGGACCGATTTAGATTTTTGAATTGGTCCCGTAATATTTGAATGAATATTACCTCTCGTAACAGCTGTTGGGCGAGATTTCTTCTTCAATTCAAGTTTCAGAGGACGAATCCAACCACTGTTGGAGATGCCCTAACTCAGACCAAACTTTAAACAGGGGTCTACCCAACATTAAGAAAACCCCACAACCGTTACCTTCTGATTGACCACAATTACTACCCAGTAGTACCCACAGCCTAATTGCCATAGTTGTAATGTTAACATATAAATTACAGTCCAACATGGAGTCAGTTCATTATAACTAAAAAAACTAATTATTAAACATTAGCTCCCTACCAATATGGACATGGTAATTGTCACATTGATTGTATTGATCCTTCTTCTCGCTTTCTACAACATCAAAGCAAGAACATTGCTAAGAGGAACAATGTGTACCTCCTGGATTTTGCATGCTTTAAACCGCCCTCCATGTATCGAGTCCCTCACTCGACCTTCTTGGAACTCGTCCATTTACTTGTAAGCGGAGGGAGTGCTAATTATTTTCAACGCATATTAGAAAGATCGGGTATTAGCGAGGAAACCGCATTGCCGCCTTCCGCAGCCCTCTTACCACCAAAAATGACCCTAAACGAATCCCATGAAGAGGCGGAGCCACTACAAAAGGCAACTTAAATTGTGACGGGGTGGGGCAACGGTTTGCGACGGCTAAAAATGCGGTCATTGCTAGCTGTCGCAAACTGTTGCTCGATTTGCAGAAATATAACAGCAGAACCATCCTCTTCCTCATTCTATTTTTTCCCCCAAAAACTTTCCTAAACCCTACCCGTCGCCTCTCCTTGCTGCTCCGATTCCAAGCCTCCAAATTCGCTTCCAAGGTATTGATTTCATTCTACTATGTCTTCTAACTCTAATTTATGCTCAATTAGGGTTAATTAGAGGCTTTGGTTGCTAATTTATATAAGTTTGCAAAATTGAATGTTTATGGATATGAAATTGGTTATCTCGAGGGATGTTTATGATAATGGTTATGTTGTAAGTTGATTTGGGGATAAGTGTAATTGATTAGGAGGGTAAAATCGATGAATATTACATATGTAATTGATTTAGGAGGTTGAAAACAATGATTATCACGTGTTTAATTAGACGTACGATGATTATGTTGTATGTAGAATGTGTTGTATGATGATTTGAGAATGAATGGAATTAATGTAATTGTTTAATGATAGCAAATTGATTATTATTGAAATGGTGCAACGATGTCCCAAGTCTACATGCATGCACTGTTATGTCCCCATAGGATGCAAGAATGATCGGTCCAAAAGAATGCACTTGCAATTGAAAAAAAAATTGTTTTGTTACTATAATATTTAAAAATGTTAATTCAAAATGGTTCGTAATTTAGGTTTAGATCGTTAAGAATCTTGTTAAATGTAATGAAAATCATATAACTCAACTCTTTGAATTTTTTATGAAATTAAATAATTAACTTGAAAGCTTAGTTTATCTTTCAAAAATTTAAACTAACTAAAATTAATTTTATAATTTATACATTAAACTAAAATGAATCAAAACTTACTAAAACTAATTGTCATGTTAGTTTACAAATTGAAATTATGAAAAATTATTACGTAGACGCTATATAGTCAAGGTGCGCACCTAGGCGCAAAAAGGCGTAAGGCGCAAGTAAGGGGCTTTTTTGAAGTTTAAGGCGCACCTTTTACTGAAGCGCAAAAAAAGCACAAAAAGGTCCAAAGCGCAAAAGGCGCGCTTTTTCATTTAATGTGTGTTTCTTGTTTTAAACTTAGGTTGAATGTGTTTTGACTAGTTATGTGAACCCCTTAGATAAATTTGGCCCCGTCCGACAAGTGTTGTATATGATCGTTATATGGATATTCGTTTTTCCATAAAACGAAAATATATATTCATCTAATACAATATTCGATGGATTTGTCCTTGTATTGGACAAGTTACAAATATAATAACGTAACTATATTTTATAAATCATTTCAGTTTAAACGGTTAACAAAATTTCGATGGCACTTCCTTTTTGTTCCCTGTGTACACGCATTTGTGTACGATACAGGGACCAAAAGGAAGTGCTGCCGAAATTTTATTGAACCGTTTAACCTGAAAGGATTTATAAAATATGCTTACGTTATTATATTTGTAATGGGAAGTAGGTAGACCGGCCGTCAAAGTAGAAAGAAATAAACAAAAAAACTGAAAACATGAAGTAGTTGTAAATGAAATTTTATAAGATTTCAATTAATACAAAGTGTTTGATCGAATTTTCTAACATATTTGTTCCAAATCAGGAAAATGTTCGATTATTTTCGTGATCGTAGTTGGATTTATCAACCCCGTACCGGTAAGAAAGGGTCGATTAAGGAACATTTTTGTAACGGTGTCCAAGAATTTATTAGATTCGCTAAATCTAATAATCGGAGTAACCTCGACATTCGATGTCTGTGTAGTAAGTGCAAACATTCGAGGCATTGGAAGCCAGATGTAGTAGAAGTACATCTGTATAAATTTTGTTTTGTGTCGAATTATTACTTATAGGATCGTCATGGAGAGCTTGTTCAACCTACGTCTAACCCTATAGTGGTAGAGGACGATAGTACAATGATGAACGATAATACAACGACGAATCCGATAGAAAATATGGTGCAAGATGCAGCACGATCAATGTTTCCCACCATTGATCAAGGCGATGATGAGAATGAAAATGTTGAAGAACCAACGGCGGAAGCAAATTTTTTTTATGATTTATTGAATTCTGCTAAGAGGCCATTGTGGGAAGGGTGTACAAGCGGAACCGAATTATCTGTAACCGCTGAATTCATCACTATGAAATCAAAATTCAATCTTACAGAAGCTGCATTTACAACAGTTGTACAAACTGCAAAACATCATATGCCGCCCAATAATTTGATGTGCGATAGTCATTATAAAGTGAAAAAACTTATGTCTGCTTTTGGACTACCGTATCAGAAGATAGATACATGTGTTAAAGGTTGCATGTTGTATTGGAAAGAAGACGCTTATCTTAGAAAATGCAAATTTTGCAACAAAGATAGATATAAACCAAGGAAAAAGAAAGGAAAAGAAGTTCCATATAAAAGGATGCATTACCTACCAATAACTCCCAGACTTTAACGACTGTATGCATCTTCTGCTACAGCGTGTCATATGCGATGGCATAGCGTGAGAACAGCAGAAGAAGGAACTTTGATACATCCGTTTGATGGTGAAGCATGGAAACACTTTGATAGGACTTATCCTGAATTTTCTGCAGAGAGTCGTAATGTTAGGCTCGGTTTATGTACGGATGGATTTTCGCCGTTTTCTTAATTTGGTAGTAAATATTCATCATGGCCTATCATTGTTACTCCATATAACTTACCTCCGTGGATGTGTATGAAAATCCATATATGTTTCTAACGGTTGTCGTCCCTGGTCCCGATGATTCGACACAAGGAATTGATGTTTATCTGCAACCGTTGATTGAAGATTTGAAAACACTGTGGAATGAAGGGGTCGAAACATACGACATTTCGAGAAAAAGGAATTTTCGTATGTTTACTTCTGTATTATGGACTATTAGTGATTTTCCTGCATATGGAATGCTTTCAGGTTGGAGCACATCCGGGCGTCTAGCTTGTCCTTATTGTATGGACGAGTCACAAGCATTTTCATTAAAGTATGGAAAAAAAATATCTTGGTTTGATTGTCATTGATGCTTTCTACATCCTAATCATAAATTTAGAATGGATAAAAAGAACTTCAAAGCTAACAGAGTAGAGAATATGCTACCGCCTAAAGTTTGGACAAGTGAAGAGATATATGAAATTGTAAGTGAGTACCCAAAGATACACGAAAATGGAAAGCAGGTTGAAATTCCAGGTATATCGGACATTCATAATTGGTGCAAACAAAGTATATTTTGGGAGTTACCTTACTGGAAAAATATAAAACTTCGGCATAATATTGACGTCGTGCACAATGAAAAAAACGTTTTTGATCACGTTTTTAATACAGTTTTGAATGTAAAGGGGAAAACCAAGGACGACGCGAATTCACGACGTGATATATTACACTTCTGTAAACGGCCGGAACTTCACTTGTATGCCGAGAATAAAAAACCCAAAGCATGCTATGAGCTAGACAACAGGCAAGTAAAACTCGTGCTAAAGTGGGTGGAAGGATTACGATGTCCTGATGGGATTTCTTCTAACCTCCGTAGATGTGTGGACTTTAAAAACAGTAAATTGAGTGGGATGAAAAGCCATGATTGTCATATAATGATGGAATACTTTTTACCTGTGATTTTCAAGGAACTGTTGCCCACAAAAATATGGAGTGTTATAACAGAATTAAGTATGTTTTATAAACAACTCTGCTCAACGACGTTGAAGATAGATCATTTACGTAAGCTTCAATTAGAAATCCCTGTACTGCTCTGCAAACTTGAGAAAATATTTCCACTAGGTTTTTTTAATGTAATGGAACATTTACCTATTCATCTTCCGTCCGAAGCACTCCTTCGAGGTCCAGTGCAATATGGATGGATGTATCCATTTGAGAGGTAATTTTGTGTATACTCAATACTATTGATAGATTACAACTTAGATTTTTGTACCAACATATAAATTAAATTACTCTTGTTATAGGTACTTGAATCATTTGAAGAAAAAAATTAGGCAAAAAGCTCGAGTAGAAGGTTCGATTTGCAAATCGTACCTTGAAGAAGAAGCTTCATTTTTTTTCTCTCATTACTTTAGTGAAGATGTGAACTTGTCTTTCATATCTGTTCCTCGTAATGAAGAAGCCGTTGAACAGGAGTCTTCTCAGACAATGTTATCCATTTTTAGACAACACGGAAGACCTGCTGGAAAATGTGTAGAAATATGGTTAAGCGATAAAGACTACAATGTGGCACACATATGTTCTGTTAAATTGTGTGGAAGTTGCACCATTTGTCAGGTTATATAAAATTCACGTTCAATTCAATTATATATACATCTATATTTATTTGTCTATATTAATAGACTAGGAACATAACACATATTTGCAGTATATACGAATCATAGCATCCATCTGGTGATCTCTGCAAAGAATTTGCTGGATGGTTTTCAGACTATGTTCATGATCCCAAAAACTATGTTGTTAACGAAGGATTACGACATCTTGCTATTGGACCAAAAAGAAATGTCAAGACTTATCCAATATACTTTGTCAATGGATTTAAATTCAACACCAATGATTACGGAGTTGAAAAATTAACGTATAATAACGGTGTATTTGTCAAAGGTAGTGATGATCCAGAGGAGCATATAAAAGATTTTTATGGCGTCTTAACGCAAGTTGTAGAGTTGACATATTATGTTCGTCCCTTAGAGAAAATTTATCTATTCAAATGCAATTGGTTTAGCAATGTTTCTGGTTCTGGAGTTAACATTCACAAAGATTACAAGCTAATAGAAATAAGGCATACGTCGCATTACTATAAGTATGATCCTTTCGTGTTAGCTAAGCAAGCACTACAAGTGTATTTTGCTCCGTATCCATCCTTAAAAAAAGATAAAGCAGATTGGTGGGCTGTTTTTAAAACAAAGGAAAGATTTACATTTGATGGAAATAATATTCCAGACGAAGTAGTGTATCAAGCGGATCTTGAGCCGAATACAGAAATTATAATAGCTGATGACATTGATGTCGGGTCGTTGAATGATGAAGCGAATGTGTTAGTAGATGCATTTGAAAGTACTGAAGAAAATGATATAGAGTATGAGACTGAGTCTGCATTCGAAGATGATGAAGACTAATGTTATGTATTTATGTTATGTACTATTATGAGCTATGTATCATGTTGTGTACTCTTCTGAGCTATGTAATAACAATGTTTATGTTGAATATGTATATGTGTTATGCTTTTTTATTGTCATGTACGATTTATGTAATGATAATGATGACTGATGTTAATAATTCAAGTTATTTTGTATGCATTATATGATTGTAACAGATATGTCAGATAGACGGCGCTCGAGGAGTTTATCTCAGCCGACTCCTTCACCATCTCCTGCGCCAGCCGTAGGTCCTAGCAGCTCTGAGCCAGATCTACGGCGATGTGCAGAGGTTGTTCCGAAGAGTGCTGGGTAAGTATCTAATTTATTTCAATTTAAATTAGTTAAAAATATATGGTTTATCTATGTAAACATGTACACAGCACCGGGTTTGAAATTGAGCCAGCGGATTTCATTTTAAAAGTGTCGAAGCAGTCGTACACTAGTAGGATGTCTGGGACTTGGCCTCATTGGAATAGTATCCCACCCCACATCAAGAACGCCATTCTAGCCGATTTGCTGGTAAGTATTTATTTATTTTATTATTGGAAATTAATATATACTGTAAATAATTCAAAATAAATTTAATTTGCAGGCGGTTGTCCGTGTAGAGGAGCAGGACATGCAGGTTTTTTTGACACACTGGAATATTAAAATGCGAAAGAATTACCGAGAAACAATTTCCATGGCAAAGACATCACAGAAGAAGCCTAGATGGATGGCTGACGATGTCTGGGCTGGATTTCTAGCATATTGGGATACTGAAGCAGCGAAAGTAAGATATAATGAAAATAATCACATTTATGTTGATTGCATTCTTTTATTTAATAATGTATCAAATTTAATAGGAAGTAGCAAAAAGGAATAAAGAAAATAGAGCTAAGAATAATGGTTTACATCGCGGTGGCTCAAAATCATTCCAGCAGCATAGGAGAGAATTGGTATAAATTTGAAATAGTTTTTAGCATATGTTCACGTAAAAATTGAGTGCATATCATTCATTTTTATTTTTAGTAATTTTATTACTGTATATATACTCAGATGACAAAGTATAGAAGGGAGCCTACGATGGCAGAGGTTTTCAGGCATACTCATGTAGTGGAGCATACTGATGACGAAGGGAACGTGACATATGATTGGCCGGATGACAAGGCTGTGGGCGTAATGGTAAATATACTTATTAATAATTAAAATATTTCATATTCGTTCATATCACATTATATTATTAAATTATATGGCATTTGTATTGAAATTATATTGGTATTGTAGGAGAGATATGATGCAGAGTCAGCTAGAGTGACTCAGACCAGTGGACGAGATGAGCTTACGGTTGCAGAGTGCGATCGTATTTGGGATGCTATTATTAAGCCGCCTAGTCGTAATAGGCGATACGGCTTCGGCAATCAAGAGGTACCTTTTTTAATTTAAGTTTACATTTAAAGTGTATTCAATTAACATGCATTCTTTTACCTTCTTTTTATATTAGCATGTTAAATTGACATTATAAATATAGAAGATTTAAATTGACATGTGTATTGATCTTCAAAGTCCATGTATATATTACAAGTCCATTTATAAATGTGAACTTGAATTATTTCGCAAGCTATTGATTTTCAGAGAGGATATAGGAAGTCCATGGAGCAGGAGGCTATAGCTCAGTTGAGGGAGCAACTGGAAGAGATGAATGATTGGAGAAGAAGCCAGCTGGCTCAGAAGATAGACGAGCGCATTGCACGCTATTATGACGAGCATGGATCGATGCCAGACGAGGACGATGGTGGGGATGCTACAAGCGAAGAAGAGGAAGAAGACGACGACGAGTAGTTTGTTTGTTCTTGTGCAGGTATGTATATACACTTACTTTTTTATTTCCTTTATGTACGTACGATGATATTTAATGACGGTATGGTGTGGTTTGATGTATTTTGATGTTTTGTGATGATGGGACGATGATATATGGTGATGATATTGTTTTTTGAATGTATGACGATGGTATGTTATGGTATTGTGATGAATTTAGTAATGTTTTGGATATATTTTGTGTTGTAGTTATATTTATGAGTGCGTATTGATGATTTTGGAATGATATTGATGGATTGGTTTTGATGTTGAGGCTTGATGGAAAGGTATGGTTGTGTAGAAAAGAAAAAGGGTTCCAGATTTGCGACGGCTGGCGACGGCTATTTGGTCATTATTTTGCGCCGGCTAGCGACGGCTAACAACGCCATATAGCGACGGCTTGTTGGACATCATTAGCAACGATTTATCAACGGCTTGTAACGGCTTCCCGGCAAAAAAAACCACATGCCCACTCATGATGCCACGTGACAAGTATCCGTTGCAAGCCGTTGCTAAATGAGTGACGGAACCGTCGCTTTTTCCATCACTTTTTTTGCTCGCGGCGACATTTATAGCGACGGCTTGTATTGGCCGCCAACGGCTATTTGCCGTCGCTATTCACTGTTCATCTTGTAGTGAGCCAATAATATTTACGTCAATCGATGAAGTTTTAAGAAAAACAAGAATAAACATGAAGGATGTAGGTGTGCTTATAATCAACTATAATAGCTTCTTTCCTATGCCATCCCTTACAGCAAAGGTCGTGAACCGGTACAAGCTTAGAAGCTATATCTGAAGCTTCAATTTGTCAGAAATGGGGTGTAGTTGTGGTTGTCAGAAATGGGGTGTAGTTGTGGCCCTATTACGGTCGGTCTTGCCCGTGATTTGCTTTCACCACTAGAATTGTACAGTATAGCAACGGTACAAGCTTAGAAGCAATATACCGATTGGATGTAGCTGTGGCCCTATATCGGTCGGTCTTGCCCGTGACTTGCTTTATGGGCATTCGGACTCTGTTGCCCTCATCGTCTCCACAAAGATCGTCACTTGTCCTAGCTGGTAACTACTTCTTTGATACACGCATGTGCATGTGCAGATATGCACATGTACGCAAAATAGAAACAATTGTATTTGTATCATGTGAACTGATCCTGTAAAATTAATATTTCGCTAGGTACGTGGGGGATGAGCGGTAGATGCTGATAGCAAACTGCCTCTTTCGGATGAGCGGGGCCACCATTATCCTCTCCAACCATGGTTGTGACATACATCCCTACTGCAAAGTACAAACTCTTGCATGTCATCCAAAGCCATATCGGTGCAAATGATCAGGCCTATGGATGCCTGTATCAGAAGGAGGACAATGAAGGACGGCTTGGAATCTCACTATCCAAAGAAGTCAAGCCACTTTCGGGTATTGCGCTTCGTGATAACCTGCGCAGGTTGGGTATGCTTGTGATTCCTTACCGGGAGCAACTGCTTTATGTTTTGGTCCGTAGTCGCTAAATGGAAGAATGTGTATGTGCCCAAGTTTGGTCAAGCGTTCATCATATATGTATTCATACTGGAGGAAGAGCCATGATTGAAGCAGTGCAGAAAAATTTGAATTTGTCGGAGAAGCAGGTGGAGGCATCTCGAATGACTCTCTATCGATTTGGAAATGCATCTAGCATTTCTACTTGGTATTTTCCTAACAATTAAATGTGCATACACTAAAACTGTCAGTTCAAGATAGATTATACGTTTATGTGATTTTAGCCTGTGTTGTCACATATGAAAATAGGATTATAAAATATACAGCCATGGAGGTTTCTCTGTTGTAGAATTACCAAACCCAGCATTATAAGAGCATTCCCAGCCGCTCTCTCGTTTTGGAGGGTTAATTTGCATTTATCAGCGTGGATTCACCCCACCGTTCCAGCAGTTAGTGGGGGACGCTCCATTTTTTTATATATAATTTAGCCTTAAACGATTTTCTGAAAACCGTTTATGGTTTAAATGGTTTTCAGAAAACCGTTTAACACATAAATGGTTTTCAGAAAATAGTTCATTAATTATTTTTTCTTCCCCCCATATGTCATTTATAAAAGGTCAGCGAAAAAAAAATTAGCCTGTTCAATTGTCGAGACGTTTTAATGAAAATTAAATTAAAATTAATTTATTTTCATCGTTAACGGATATAAAAAATAAGTTATAACTATATGGTCGTTATCGGATAAAAAATTATGCATTATATATAGCCATTTTGAAATATTAATATATATATAAAGCCGTTGCCGAATATTAAAATTTAGTTTAAACTTATAACCGTTGCCAAATAGTAAAATATAGTTCAAAATTTATAGCCATTGAAAATTTTTAAAATTTTGTTTGAATTTATAGCCGTTGACTAATATATTTGTAAACAATATTCTTATAGTCGTTGCAACTGTGGATTGAAGAAGCTATAAAACCACTTCTGGTGTGTACATTTAGATTCACAAAACAAAAATGTCTTATAATGTCGATGCTGTTTACGAATCAGATGTACAAACCGACGATTCAAATTACTTGAGCCAAAATGGTCCGGAGAATACTGACTCTGATTCTGACGAAGGCGATGATTTATTGGGGCATACAAAATATCTTCAGTTTTCTTCGAATAGCACGACCGATAGCGATGAGTTAGAGATTATGATGCAAGCTGTTGTCGTTCAACAATTAAAGATTAACCAACAATTACTAACGGAAGGATCATCTAGTGGTACTCGAGGAGGCAGTGTGTACGGTCGTGCAGACAGAGGAAGATGCAGGATCATAAAGGAGGTACTGCAAGATTACTTAAAGATTATTTCAATACCCCTTATACGTATGGTCCTGATGACTTTCGACGCCATTTTCGTATGAGCAGGAATATGTTTATGCGTATTTTCAATGGAGTTGTTGAACATGCTAATTATTTTGTTCAAAAATGTAATAGTGTCGGTACATTAGGATGTTCACCGTACCAAAAAATTATAGGCGCATTACGTGTAATAGCTTATGGGATAGCTCCAGATGCGTTTGGTGAGATTGTCCAAATGGGTGAGAGTACTATTACCTTAAGTCTTGAAAGGTTTTGTGTAGCCATAATTGAATTGTATGGTGAAGAGTATCTACGTGCTCCAATGCAAAGCGATGTCAACAAGTTGAAAAGGTTAAGAGCCAAAATAGGATTTCCTGGCATGTTAGGCAGCTTAGACTGTATACATTGAGAATGGAAAAACTCTCCTACAGCATGGCACGTCAATTTATTGGACATTACACCAAAGCGACAATGATATTTGAAGCTGTTGCTTCACATGATCTATGGTTTTGGAATGCATTTTTCGAATGTCCTGGTTCAATAAATGATATTAATGTACTTCACCAATCACATTTGTCTAAGAGCCTTACACATTGAAAAACACCTGCATGTGATTTTAATATTGCAAGAAATACGTATGACGTGGGATATTATTTAGCAGATGACATCTATCCTTCTTGGGGTACTCTTGTCAAAACTATCTCGGCTCCTGAAATAGAAAACGAAAAATATTATGCTAAAAGGCAAGAGGCAGCAAGAAAAGACGTAGAACGTGCACTCGGGGTTCTCCAAGCAAGGTTTGACATTGTTAAAAACCCTGTTAAATTGTTTAAGCCACAGGTTTTGAGCAACATTATGCGTGCTTATATTATAGTGCATAACATGATCACTGAAGAAGAAAGAGGAACATTTTCATCTTATTTGGGATATGATCCAGATAACACTGCAACTGTTGTTGCTGATAGAAATCTAGCGACTCTTGAGGTATTTCTGAGCCGCCTACGTAAAATTAGATCTAGGGGAGGTACATAGTAAATTACAAGATGACCTGGTTGAACATTTATGGCATCTGAAAGGGAATGCTTTGATGTAGTTATATACATCTGTTGAACTATTGTAACATTGTAGTACTCGATGATTGTATTGTTTTATGTACTTTAAATATATTACATTTCTATTTTCTATTGTAGCTAATATTCAAAATGCACTAGAGGACGACCCAAATTTTATAACTCCTTACTTGAACTATTGTAACGTTGTAGTACTCCATAATTGTATTATGTTATGTCATTTAAATATATTCCATTTCTATTTTATGTTGTAGCCAATATTCACAATTCAGAAGAGGACGACCTGAAATTTTTAACTCCTTAACTCTTTCTTTTCAGCAAGATGCAGACCACTAGAGCATGACTTTTTAATGTTCATAGAGCATGACTTTTAATTCACTAGAGCACGACTTTTAATGTTCATAGACTGGTCATTTCAGTTGAATACGACACATAATATAGTGATGAATTTAAATTAAACTCTACGGATACATCCCAACTTTCCAAATACATGAACCAAAAGATACATATTGAATATGACACATAATATAATGATATACTACTCAAACTGTATAATATGATTGGACCATAACCCGTACGCTTCGTGATCGACAAAGTTTGAACGGTACTTGAAAAGATAGAGTGAGTCATAAGTCGACCGTTTCTGTTGAAAAACATTATCCTTTTTTACCTCATCAATTACTTTGCGGTAATTCATACAATCAGTAGTAAATAAGAAAAATGCACTTCTGGTGGCTAAGTTGGTCCTTTGTATTCTACAACCAGTACGATTGTTGTATTTTTCATTGAGGGTTGCCCGAAAATCTTGATTTACCTCTTCTTCCATATGTAGTACATCTGCTTCAATGTACGCCTTTATCAAAACAACGTAATCTAAAGCAGTCCAGTTTTCATTTGCCATTTTGAAGTGTGTTGTCAAACAAAAATTCCGATTTTAATATAGGCATAAAAGTTACATCTTAGGCACAACAATCAAGTAAAGTAAAGCATCTTCCTATTCAGGCACAACTTCCAAATGATATAAACAGCATGCACACTTATACCAATAAAGCTTGTCGCAGCTTTCAAGATAATCGTTAAAGTAAAGCATCTTACACTATTCTAGGGAATCGTTAAAGTAAAATTAAACAGCTTTGTCAGTAGGAGCACTCCCCATTCAGGCACAATAACCAAGAGGTATAAATAGCACACACACTTATACCAATAAAGCATGTCACACCATTCAAGGGATTCATTAAAGGTGATTTGATTAAACAACTTTACAAGGTCAGGGCAATTAAACTTACCGTAGTTTCTACAGTTGATTGGAAACACATTATAGAACACTGAATGACTTATTGTAATGACCAAGTCTACTTGCATCCTTTTTCTTCATAAATATGGGGTATGGGTTATAGTTTTCTTTATACTCACAAACAATTCCAATTCTAAACAAACAACAATGGCTGATTCCAACAACAACAATTTCTTTGGCTATACCGATGATAACAATAGTAATTTTACTAGTTTATTATCTCAAGCTGAAGGCCTGTCAATGATTCCACCCTCTTTCCTAATTAACTCCCCAACAAAGTCATTATCTCCACCACTTAAACCTCGCTCAGCAGTACGGTAACATGTATGGCCAACTTCCTCAAACCAACAACTACTTTAGGTCACAATCAAGTGATCCTAATCAAAACATACAGGTGGCTTCTCCGACCCCAGTACCTGACAAAGGACAAACCAAGGCCAAACGGTCTTACACCAAACAAAAAACAAAAGAAACTCACGAACAAAGTAGCATGGAAAAACTGTAGCTACTGGTAAAATATGGAAGGCAGTTGACCATAAAGTGCTAGCTAGTGCGTGGGTAAACGCATCTGTCATTCCAGAAGGCCATTCTGGTGGTAAATTTTTCTACCTTCGGGTTAATGATTTATACAATGGAGATCCTGAATGCGTAACACGGAGATCAATTAACAACACAAAGACTGCATGATATAATTTGAATACTATGTGTACCAAGTACAAAAGGGATAAAAGCTCTAAGGGGGAATTCGCTTAGAAGCGGTCAAACATTCAGAGATTTAAAGGAGGATTATGATACCATCTATCGTGACACTTGTAAAACTGAATTCATTGCTCATGAAGCATTGGAAATTCTTTCTTTGTGTCCACGTTGGGCCAATCTATGCGAAACAGTTGTTGTAGATCTTGGAGACACCGAAGGTTCTAACTTAAGAAATGTGGCTTCTAGACTTTCGGTGGATTCATCCTCGGGAAATTCATTTGAATGTCCAATGGCTACAGACGCAGATGGGAATAACAGTAGTCCTATGACTCCTAATTCGGGAATACTATATGGTGGGGTTGAAACAAGGCCAGAAGGAATAAAATCAGGCAAGAGAGCACTATTAAGAAATAAGGAAACAACAAATTTGGCAGTGTCTACTGATAGACTAACTTCGTTGTTGAGTGATATATCACTTACATCTGTCTCCAACAAAGAAGACCGTGAAAAGTGTAAAGATAAGAAGTTGCAGATCATGGAGATGCAACTATGGCAAGATGCCACTAGAACTACAGCTCTCAACAAAAGAACTGGTTATAAAGAAAAATGTGAAAGACGTTTGAAGGAAGAAAAAGAGGAGGAGTATCTAGCAAGAGATATATCTCATTGGATTGGAGAAGCCCTTGAGTATGCTATAGTAGAAAAGCGTAGTATTTTGAGGGCTCAACAGAAATGATATTAGGAAGAAGGAAGTTCTTAGTTCTAGGCGAATTCTATTTTGTTGTTTCTAGCTTGTTGTATCCTAGTTTTAGATTTCTATGTTGGTTATAATGTTGCTATTTCTGGCTTGTTGTACCCTAGTTTTAGTTTTCTATGTTGGTTGTACTGTTTTGTGGGTTATTAAAAAATTATAACTAGTTTTAAGTAATTAATATTTTTTTTCTAATGCATATATGAGATTCAAACTTCTTTTACATTGCTTTCAAATATGTATACATATTTAAAACTATATCTAAAAGGTAAATGAAACTTTGTGGTAAGTGTTTTATACACAAACATAATCCAAACATTAAAAATCCAATTTGAAAATTTGAAAGTAGATAGGTTTTCATCCTTTAAAAAGTATTTGTGCTTTTCTTTACAATCTAATTTAAATATATTAAATTAAAACATCAAAAAATGGATTTAAAAAAATCCATGTTTTATATGGCTCTCATAAAACCGTATAAAAGAAAAGGGTTTTATGAAAACCATATATATGTTAAATAGTTTTCATAAAACCGTTTATATGTTAAACGGTTTTATGAAAACCGTTTAACGTATATACAGTTTTCATAAAACCGTTTATCTGTCGCCGCTCCAAATTGGAAATGGTGAGCATCGCCATTTCAATTGTCTCCCCACACCTATCGCACCACTGTTGGAGAGCGTTGAAGGCCCTTTCATCGCCATTTCATCTCTTCCTCACATTGTTGGGACTGCTTTAAGGTAATACTAGGTTATATCAATATTCATTATTCCAGTATACAGTTTTCTATGGCTAGAATATCCACAAGTTCAAACTACGATAATTAATAATTGCATGATTATAGATTTTAATGTAGATAGGCTTGGTCTTAGTGACATTGTGAGGTGAATTGGCATGTTTCCATTGATTAATAATTAGGTCATTCGGGAGTTGTGTTCCACACTTTTTACGAGTATTGTTATATGCACATGTATGAGCTCGGTTATTTAGAAGCCAAAGGGCAGATGAAAAACGGACAAACAATTTGACAAATAGGTTTTGGAAGTAGTTTCAAATGCAACAGTGCTGTTTGAGTGTGCATGAAAGAGGTACAAAAAGTCAAAGAAAGTGCCTAGTCAGATTGTATCACAAAATATCCCATCCATATTGACGATATCACAAATATAAACTAAAAATCTGGAGTTGTTTATGTTGTAAGTCCTGCATCCAAAAATTTGCAAGTAGGGTGTAGTATTGTGGTCGTGTATTAGGGTGCGTTTGATTTTGAATGGAAAGAGTTATTTGGAAGGGAAATTTAAAAGAGGCATTTGAAGGGGAATTATTGCGAATGGGGAATATATTTTTTTCTTACGAAAGGGGTAAATTGGAAGGGCAAAGTTATTATTTTATTAGTTATTTGTATGTGTTTTTTTGTATGGGTATGTATAAAAAGGATGGAAAAACAGTTGTCTGGTTGCATCGGACGCGTCCGACGCGAATTCTTCATTTTGAATTGTTCGGTTGGAAGGGGCAAATGGGGTGGGTCCCACATAGACGCGTTGGAATCGTCCGACATGTCCGGCTCGGACGCGAACAGGGACTGGGCAGTTTGAAAATCAAACGATACCTTAATATTTGTGTATGTGTATTTGCGTGTACACACACGTATATATACAATGGAAGAACTTTCCATTTTCCGTCACATATTTGGATATAAATAAACGTTGCTTTTCTCTTTTCAATATTATGATATTTTTTGAATTAGACCATCATGTGAAAGTTTTGGAAGTACAATGCATTTTCAAAATAAGGATGTAGCACCCCTTTTGTACGTCTATATATGAAGAGTGTTCTGGGCACCTCCAGTTTGCAGCATTCTTTTAGTATCTCTATCCTATCGTGGGTTACACTAATACAAATCCAATAAGATTTTGTAGATGTTCAATCCATGTATATATTATCATCTATTCAAAATTTGAGCTTGTTCCGACATTTGTAACATTTTCAAAATCATAACTCAATTACTCACAGTTTATACATTATTCAAACTGTTAAATTTAAACATCAAATATATTATTTTACGAATGTAGAAACGAGCTCAAATTTTGGATAGATGATAATATATATGTGGATTGAACATCTACAAAATCTTGTTGGATTTGGATTAGTGTAGCTCATGGTAGGATAGGGGTCTCGCAAACTAGAGGTACCGGACTTTTAGCAGTGTTAATGCAGAAAGATAGAGTTATGGCATATGCGAGTCAACAACTGAAGCCACATGAAAGTAATTATCCGACTCATGATTTGGAGTTAGCAGCGATCATGTTTGCTTTGAAGATGTGGAGACATTACCTATTGGGATTTCGATTCAAGTTGTTTATGGATCACAAGTCGTTGAAGTATTTTTTTTTCTCCCGAAAGGGTTTGAATCTTCAGCAGCAACAATGGTTTGAGTTTCCGACATCGTATGATTTTGGTATAGCCTATACTCTTGGAAAATGTAACGCATTTCAGATATGTTGAGTTAAAGACAAGCAAGGATGAGAGCGATGTTTTCGGAATGGAAGCACCTCGAATACTTGGTAGGTTTGATTTTAGACCACGGTGTGAGTTGGAACCTGAAATGTTGGCAAGTTTATCGATAAGACCTACTCTCATCGAAAGGATTGGCGAAATCCAAAAGAGGGATGAAAAACTTTTCGAGATCATGCAGAAGTTGGAACTAGAAGATAAGGAATTCAAAGTTGATCGAGAAGGTTGGCTTTGGAAACAAGGACGACTAGTTGTCCCTGATATCGATGGATTGAGAGATGAGGTTCTAAGTGAATGTCATCACTCGAAGTTGACAATTCATCCTGGTGGTAATAAAATGTATCAGGACATGAAGCGAGCCTACTACTAGGAAGGGATGAAAAGGGATGTTGGAAAGTTCATTTCCAAATGGGAGCAAGTGTCAATGGATTTTGTCGATGGACTACCTAGAACCAGGACAAGAAATAAAGGGATTTGGGTCATCGTGGATCGCTTGACCAAAAGCGCAAGGTTTATTCTGGTCAGATCGACCAGGATAGCACTGAAGTTAGTTGAGCTTTATATAGAATGGATAGTTCAATTCCATGGTATCACGACAAGATCATAGTGAGTAATCGAGATCCCTTATTCACAAGTGAGTTTTGTAAGAATTTGCAAGAGACTTTGGGAACCGAGTTGCGTTTGAGTACGACTTATCATCCCCAGACTGATGGTCAAATTTAAAGAGTTAACCGAGTATTGGAAGATTTCCTAAGAGCTTGTGCATTGGATTTTAGGGGATTATGGGAAGACCATTTACATCTAGTTGAGTTTTCCTACAACAACAGTTACCAGTCGAGCATTGAGATGGCACCATACAAGGCGTTGTATGGTAAACCATGTAATTCTCCGGCATGTTGGTTAGAGATTGGAGATAACTGATACTTAGGCCAAAAATGATAAGAGAAACATTGGATTGTATTGAGATCGTTCGACAACGAATGAAGGCAGCCCAAGATCGTCAGAAGAGTTACGCCGATAAGCGTCGTAAGAATTTGGAATTTGACATTGGCGATATGATTTTCGTAAGATTTCTCCTTTGAAGAATGTTGTTCGGTTCGGAAGTAAAGGAAAGTTAGCTCCAAGATTAGTCGGACTGTTTCTGATAGTTGAGCGAATTGGAAAGCTCGCGTATAGATTGGATTTATCAGAGAAGATGTCAAGTGTGCACAATGTGTTTCATGTGTCTTTTCTACGGAAGTTTGTGCACGATTCGAATGTGGCGGTATCTCTTGAACAGTATGAAGTCCTAGAAGTCGAGTTCGTAATTTAGAAACCTCGTAAGTCACTTCGCGTTGTGTGGAATGACACAAAACAGCTTAGGAGGAAGGTGGTTAAGCTAGTCAAGGTACAATGGAGTGAGGATGATGACGATTGTATGTGGGAAACAGAAAGAGTATGAAGACGATCCATCCAGAACTCTTTGTTGGTATGACCCATTAATGTCGTGTCACTCTTACACCATTGTAATTTGTACTATTCGTTAGAATTTCGCGTGCTTGGTTAAGGCTAAGGATGCATGGTTTGATAGATGCTAGTTTGGACGATAGATTGGCTGCTCATGAATAATAAACATGCGGAATGGTTTTGGATGCTTGTGTTTGCTTTGGATTTCGGGGGCGAATTTTTGAGGGGGGGGGGAGGAGAGAACATAAAGACCCGCATTTTACGTATCGGAGGATCGTAAATATTTCTATTCAATTCCCCAAGGGTCAGATCATTCTCATATTTTGATATGTTGGTTATGGGGATGTGAGACATATCCATAATTTTTATAAATTTTATTTGTGACCATTTTACCTTGTTGTTTTTGTTTAGGGCATAACTTTTTATTGGGATCGAATCAGGTGCTGAGATCGAATCAGGTGCTGAGATCGATTTCATTGGAAAGGAAATGATTTTTCCAATTCCGTAGAGTAGTCGCATTAAAGATTTGGTCTAGTGGTTTGGGAGGAATCGTTGGTTTAGTGTTACACAATTTCTGTATAGGTTAACTAGTAATTAATTGGCTGATTTGGTGTGGCCCAGTAGTGGGCTGGTTATATGGTTATAAATTGGGGGATAGAGGCATGGAGAATGCTTTACTTTCTTCATTTCTTATTTGGTTGGGGTTTTAGATTCTTCCTACTCTAATCAAATATATCTCTCCTCCATTAGAATCTTAGATCTTGATTATACGGTTGAAGATCTGCATCAAGGAAGGCTAGATCAACATCAAGAGAGAGTAGATCGCATCAAATTGGGTGATTTGAAGATTGTTCTTCGCTGTCCAGATTTGTAGATCATTGAGTTCAAGCTATTTTGAAGATTTGGTGAGTGATAAGCTTCTCTCACACAGATTCAATCAAGTATATGGGTTATTTGATCTTATTTTCATCATTTCAAGTTGTTTTCATCTATATCTGTATCATGGTAAGTATGTTTTCATTTGAATCACCATAGGATCTAATATAGCAACTTAAATCGGTAAATCTCTATGTTAATTCATGTGTCATTGCAAGTTAGATCCATGTGTTTATTATGTTTATTGTTTATTATGTATTGGGTGAATTCTATGTCATTGAATAATTATTACTTGATGCGATGATTGTTGATAGTATTGTTGTTTGAATGGTTGTATGAATCATACGAGTTTTGTATCAGATTGGAGTTGGATCGTGGCTCGAGTTTGATGATGGATTGACTATGCAATTTAATGGATCGGTCACATTCGAGAGGGATGGATCGGATGTAAGTGGTATGGATCGGGTGTTATCTTCATGATGGATCGGAAGGAGTTTGTGGCATGGATCAGATGAGTTTGTGGCATGGATCGGCGTTGGTGACTCAATGGATCGGGCATGAGAAAAAGGTTGATCGACCAAGTGTGCGTGCAGTGAAAAAGTGGATTGGGCAAGGTTTCTACTTGATTGGATAATTTGGTTTGACAGCGTTTTACAAACGATGTGGTTTGAATGGATCGGGCAACAATCTAGGGCATGGATTGGGCGGCGTTTCACTAGTGAAAATCGTGGATCGTCCCAATTGCGTGTAGGTGGACCGGTTAGAGATTTCCGATGGATCGGGCAAGTTATTTTATAGCTTTTCTGAAACGCTGTAAAAAGGTGTGTATCGGGCAAATTCTGGAGCATGGATCGGAAAAGAAAATTTGATGGATCGGTCGAGTTCTGGAGGTAGATCTGATGGATCGGGAAGGTCAATCCATAATGGATCAGGAAGAAGACATGACCGTGTTTCATAAACGTTGTGAATGGGAATTTAAACGCTGCGATATGTTTTTCATAACAAAAAGGTTGAAATGTTGTGAATTGAATATCGACCAAACGAAGTATGTTTTTGGCTCGATGATTGTGGTGGCTTCGAAGTGAATTCAAGATGGAATATTCGAAGTGTTGTGAAGTGTTCATTGATCGTCATAATGCAACGAATGTGAAGACGAGTCAAAATAATTTGAGCTCGTGAATAATGGCTGCTCAAGATGATTTGAGCTTATGAATGGTCGCCGATGATGATGACTAGAGATATCGAAGGACGAGGGATTATCGTGGTCGTAGATTCTAGCTGGCTCAAAGCAAGAGTATAATAGGGACGCCTAAAAGATTAGATGATTAGTCGAGTACCCTGGGTAACGATGAAAGGTCTAGATACGTAGCGATGAAAGGTGTATGGAGTTTTTGCTAGAACCGGGATTGCCATCAGCCCTTGATGGACGACATGATGTTGAGCCGGTCATATGATTAATGATGGTTTCAAAGAAGAATAGGCGGTGACAACCAGAGTCATGGATGATGATTACTTTGCTTGTACCGTCTTGTGTATATTGTTCGACATTGAAGGAGACATCTCTAGGGTGCTTGTCTAATGTTGGTTTAGGCCTTCGGGGCTTGTGCTTGGGGGATGTTGATCTCGATTAGGATGGTCTACGCTAGATAATAGGTTTCTATGTCTACTATGTTTTTTTATTGTTGTAAAGGATATCACTGTTAGATGTGGGGAAGACGGGTTTGAGTTTCTTCTCTGTAGATGTTGGTAGACTAGATGGTTGATCTACCTATTCTCATATATTTTATTGTTGATGTTAGATAGCGGTTTTATCTCTCATTAAGACTGTTTTCTGACTCAAGGTTTTATGTTTTCTCTTATTACCTTGGGTTGTTCATCCATTTTGTTGTGGATGGGCAGACTAGGTGAAAGGTGATAGATCTTGATGAGACGACACTGCAGAGCGACAATGAGCAGGAGTTTTGCGTATTATTTGCTACTATATACTACTAGTTGTTTTCACTGTTATGTTTGATGTTTTTCTGCCCTGAGTGACTTGTAGTGAGGCATTTTATACAGACTCTTATGATGTATTCCAATGATGTATGGATCTTTTTACTGGATATGAACGTTTAAGTTTCTGCTAAAATATGCTTCACTATTACATGCATGTTGTATATGTTCTATAATATTTTATCTCTGCGCTATGAGTTATACGACAGGTTCTGCTTGTGTTTATCTTACTTTGATGATCGTCCATAGCTGCTTGACATGTCTTTCAACACAGTATTCCTCTTTTTAAAGTGCGGGAGTTATGAGCGGTCGTCACATCTTATCACGTACAGGATGAAACTCTGGCATATAGAAAGTTTTATAACTTTGGACGGAGTACCACTCAGAAGCAAAATCGAGATGTGCTCTATTTACACCAAAATCTTTTGATAAACAAGCCACCATCACATGAGCACATGGTATCTTCTGCAAAAGTGGGATGTTGCATGTACATGAGCAATGAAAACCTTCGACCTTAACTTTATATTCATCCCTGTAACAATGAATCACTTGCCACTCAGATCGACCAAATCAAACAAGTCTACAACAACATGCTTCAATAGCACGAGCTTCAATTTTAGCTTCTTACTTTGGAGTAAGTGGTGTCTTCAGAGCCTCCCCTTTGTTCCGCCTTTTATAAAAATATTCAATTGATCGAAAGAGCATCCTTGCAACCAACGCCTTAGTACACCATTAAAACTTTCAGATGTGTTGGTTGTCATAACATGGAAGCATCCACTGTCATCTCTGCAAAATGCCCAATTTTCTTCAAAATTCCCTAGGATTCTTTCAGTCCACTCATGCGCCAACGGATTAGTTGCCTTGATTTCTTCTCTGATTTTAGTGTACTCAGCTACTTCTGATGCACATGCTGCAGCGTAAAAGAAGTCTGTTAGTTGCTTCTCTCTATAGCCTGCGGCTTGAAATTGGATTTAAGATGTCCTGCACTGAATCTATTAGATATAAAAGTAATGCGACGATTTCGTACACTATGAATGAACTCACGCATGCATGAAAAAAACCAGGCCCAACTATCATATGACTCGGATTCGACAATTGCATAAGCTAATGGAAAAAGGAAGTCATCGGTATCTACAGCAGTAGCAATAAGAAATGTCCCTTTGTATTTATCATACAGATGTGTACCGTCAATACATAGCAAATGATGACAATGTAGAAAACCTGCAATGGAAGGACCAAATGCCCAAAAAGCACAATCAAACATCCCATATGTCCAACTGCACTCAGATTGCTTCTCTTTATTTATTCAAAATACTGAGGCAAACTTGTATACGATTCGACCTAGTCACTATGAATTTTTTCCAATGTTTTATTCAATGTTCGCCAAGCTTTCATATAAATGATTTTGATGAAGAGTTGGTTGTTTACAAGCACCTTGACCGTCCAGCTGAGATATCCAAATCGTCTTTCACAAAAGACATGATTTTGGACACATGAAATTCAGAAGTAGCTAGCTTGTGGTTAGAATTAATCGTAGGGTTGACACAGTTCATTAGGAAGCTTTCTGATTTCCCACCATCAAGTTTGAGATTTCTTGGACACTATAGTCATGTGTTCTCCATTGAAAGGTATCAACATACATACATTAGTAAATATTGTTTTATTCGACTTGATTTGCTTGTACGAAAATCCATGTAGAATAGACCATTTCGTAAGTTAGTGTAGAAACTTTTCTTTACTTTATAATACCATCCCAATAGCAAAACCATTCTATACGCAAGCAGTCGAGAATCTTTCACCTGAAACTCTAGATTGGCAACTACTGATCTGGCCATCATTTGTGTCGTACAGAGATCATCGTCCAATGGTACTTCTATTAGAACCTCAACACCATCATCTTCATGATCTTCCGTGTTTGGAAAGTCCAAGTCCAGCGGTTCATTATTGACTTCCATTCGTTGAATCCAGCATATATCATCAGCAGTTCCATGCTATCAATAAGCATTAACTTCTGTATCTATTTCTGCATTTGAATTATTTGTTTGCTCTGAAGGTCCGACACCCCAGTCTAATTCAGATTCTTCAGTCAATCTGTTAACAAATGCATTTCAGTCACATCTAACACTTCATTGAGTAGTTAGCAAACTCAAATAATGTGCAACACATACCTTTGGCTCATATCGTACAGTTCTGACTGAGAAGGAAAGACTGCATGTTGCAAATGTTGCTCATAGTCGTCTGACTAGAAAGTTTGTTTTTGTTGCTCATGAATATTTGGTTGAAAAGTTTGTTGTTGTTGCTGATGTTGCTTGTTCACATTCAGATGAAAATAGGGATTGGTATACATAGGAGAACTAAAGATGAGTGAATGATCATGAGTTTGCAACACTTCTGTGAAATACCCTAAACCTGTACTCACGATGGGTGGTGGGATGATTTCTTCCATGATTTCTTTTGTCGTTTTTCCAATAAATAACTCAATCGATTTAGTAACTGTAGAAAACATTACTTCTACATCTTCATCGTCTGAGAGTGATACTGCTCTCAACCTCGAATCAGTACCAGTTAACCAACAACTCAATATCGTATTCAAGAGGATTAATTTTTGTTGCTTTGAAGACCGATTCTTTCAAAGGATAAAGTGTGCAACCCTTGCGAACTCTCTCTGGTTTGCAAAATCCTCCAACGTACTTTCCATTTTGCTGCTCATTCACGACCAGTTCACCGCCATAGTCGCAACGTGTAGGAATAAAATTTCTAGCCATTGTTGAGTGCGTAAACTAGTTTTGAAGATATTTGAAGTAGGTATATAAGTGTTTCTAAAATGAGAAATAATGTGTTGAAGAGATTTGAAATAGGCAAAACATCTCTGCAATGTCATTGTCAAGTCAGCTTTAATCATTTCAAAAATGTCATTGTCAAGTCTGCTTAGTCATCTCAGCAATGTCATTGTCCTTTGGCCAGTTCTATCGCATTGAACAAGTTTTGGATCAGCTTTGGCAGAGTGTAGTCAAGTCATGTGTTTCGAAATAAAGCAATGTCGTTCTCCGTTGGCTGGCTTTATCACATTGGACAAGTTTTGGATCAGCTTTGGTAAAGTATAGTCAAGTCACCTATTTTGAAACAATGATTCCTTTTGCCAACTTTATCGCATTGAACAATTTTGTATCAGCTTATTAGAGTGTAGTCAAGTCTTATGTTTTATGGCAGAGTGTAGTCAATTTGTACTGTTTGGAACAACTTTGGCACAGTCTTATGATAGGGTGTACTATTTGAACTAACTTTAATCAGTAAGTTTTCATTTCATCTTTATGACAAGGTGTACTTTATGAAACAACTTTAATCAATGTGGTCTACTAAATTATTCTAAGCCGGCTTTATTCAGTGTACTATGACTGATACTATTTGAAAAAACTCTATTCTATGTAGACATTGATTTTAATCAATAATAACATGTTAATGGTTTAGTGTTTCGTCCAATTATATAACAATAGGTAGTGATATAATCATACAAATTTAATAAATAAACCCATGTTCTTAGACAAAAATAAACATACAATACTTCATACTCATCTTCCAAGTACTACAATCATATGAACACACTAACAATAATTCAAACTAATATTCGAAATACTACTACGATAACAAATAATAGGAACACTAGTGGTTATGGTTAAACTGCAAGTTTTCTGTGACTTGTCTGAGACGTCTAATTTCTTCTTCCAGCTCAATCGCATATGCTCTGCCCCTTGGACATAAAGGTTCGTCAATCCATTCTGCAAAATTGCAATCTTCCGGATGAAAGGGACAAAGTAGTATTCAACGACCAATATTTTCGTCATCATCTCTTACAACTTCAGTCACATATCCACATTGGCAGCAAACTGGGTAAGTGTCAACCTCTTGTTCAGTTGAGGGTTGCAAAATTGGTACCAGCTCTACCTCTTGTTCTTGATGTGGTTGATAAACAAGTTGTTCATTCACTGGTTGGACAACCGCATGTTCATTCAGTTCCGATTGAAGTGTGAGTACTCCAAGGTCCGCGTATTCAAGAGCAACATCCTCATAATTTTGTTCTTAATAGTTTATATTCCAGTCTACATCAGTGTGATTATTATATGTTGGAAAAAAGAAGTGGATGTTGGCCATGAAGGCATTGTTAAGAGAAATAAAGTAATAAAGATATAGTTGAGTATGAATCAGAATTATGAAGGAGTAGGTGGGCATTTAAAAAGTGTACAAATATATAGACGAAGTTTCAAAATTCCCCCAAAAGCGAGCTTTGAAAATTCGCCCAGTCCCCTCCTCGAACAAAATAGTTCTATGCTTGCAAATATTTCCAAAAAAGGCTAAACGTGTTATAATTTCTACAAACTAGCCTAAATTGTTTAATTTTCCTAAATGTAATTATTTTCGAAACTAAGATATATACGTAATGATATTTTAAAACAAGGCCAAAAAAATCCGTAAATTTAGTCTGAAAAGTTTTGTTGTTTAGACAACTTTTTTACAAAAAATAACAAAAACTGATATGTTCCAAAACTAATCAATACGGGTACAAACTCTTAATCGCAATATCGCATCGATACAAAATGCTAAATTGAGATTGATGTGACAACCATGTGTATTTCCGTTATTTTTTTCTAGAGTAAAATTTTCCATTCATTATTTAGGGTTTATGCCAAGTTTATTAAACTGACGTTCAGATCTACTTCGTTACCTTCAATAATTTGAATACCGAATGAGATTCCAACTACTTCACATTGTGTCTAAGGACACCTTCAATGTAATTATCATATTATCTTTGCATGCATCATGTGACTCGACACAGGAATAAGACTCAGAATACTAAGACCATCCCCAACGCGGGGTGGGTAATGGAGCAACCCACCCCAAACGCGAGGGGGGGGGGGGTGGGGGTCACCACGTCCCATTCGGGTTGCTTTGACAAAGCAACCTTAGCCGGCTTATTTAAAGCCGGCTAAGGTTATCCGGCTTTAAATAAGCCGAATAAGGTGGAAAAAGTTTCCACCTTAATCGGCTTATTTAAAGCCGGATAAGGGGGTTAGAATTATTTCCTCCCCCTTAGCTGGCTTTAAATAAGCCGGTTAAGAGCAACGGCTATTTTAAGAGTCATTGCTCCCTTCCCGCTCCAGTCTTCCTTACCCCTTTCTTCTATAGATCAACTTATTTATCGATTTCAATACACACAAATTTCTCCTATTTTACTCAACCTTCAAACTACTATAATATACATCATCGAATTGCATTGTCGAAGAATATGAGCAGCAAGGATAGCAAAGGAAAAACGAAGATGTTGTCACAAATCAATCCGAATTCGTACCATTTTGTCCAAGAGCAGCAAGATTTTCCAACGCAAACTTCTTATCAGCGCATCGAACATTTTAATTTCAGGTACAATGCTAAACACTTCAAATTGTTATCTTCCGCATCAGAATCAGAACTTCTATCAGTCACAGAAAAATTTAAATCATTGTCAAAACACTCAAGTTTCTACCAACGGCCATAACCCAACATTTCAACAATCCCATAGCAATCAACCTTATTCATCACCTAGCAGCCAACAACAATCGACCTTTCCAAATACTTCTCCCAATCTTTCCAGAAATTTGAACTTGTTATATAGTAATAATAGCGCTGAAAATGATAGAATGCGAAATGATATCAATGAGATTCCCGATAGATTTACCACTTGCCCGACGGAAAAGGTTGCGAAAATGGTCACCTGTTGAACAAGCTGAATTGGCTTTTTGTTGGGTTGAGTGTTCCAAAGATAACTGGAAAGACACAAGTCAAAGTGAAAGTTCGTTTTGGAATTCGGTTTGTAAATTATTCAATGGTCGAAGTCCGCATAAGCCTCCTAGATCGGTTGACTCTTTGAAGCAGTCATGGAAGAGAATCAATTCTAGTTGCCAACGTTGGAACGAGATAATGGCCGCATTGACCAGTAGACAACAAAGTGGAGAAAACGTCATGGATCTGGTATGAAATCATAAAAAGGTTTTTTCGTTTCTCTTGTTTCACGGTATTTTCGTTTACATTAATTTATATTATGCAGCTTAGCAAAGAAAATGAATTGTATATGGCCAAATCAAAGAACCAACCGTTCAATTTGCACAATTGTTATGACATACTTTCTCGGGAAGAAAAATGGAGCAATGTGCGTCAAGAGCATACAACACAGCGATTTATGCCACTCAGACCGACCGAAGAAGTTAGCCCGGGAAGCTTAAATTCACAAGAAGACACCCCTTTTACAACCAGTTCAGATGGTAGGCCACCTGGAAAGTACAAAGCGAAAAAAAGACCACGAAAGATTACAGCCAGTATTACGAGCAACTTGACGGATGTATGGCAGCTACGCAGGAATCGACTAACCAGTACATGGAAACAAAGGAAGCATCTAGAATAGAGAGAAGAGAGAGAGAGAGAGAGAGCAGAAGTACATGGAAACAAAGGAAACATCTAGAATAGAGAGAAGAGAGAGAGAGAGAGAGAGAGAGCAGAGGAAAGACAACGATGACATGAAGAGCTTCAGCAAACGAGAATCAACGAATTGGAGTTAAGAAGAGCCAAGATAGTTCGACAACAAAGTGCAGATGATTTTGCTCTTATGAGTGTCAAGCTAGATGATCTAAATCCAATACAAAGGAGGTATATGGAAAAGTGGCTCGAAGAGTTTGAGAGACGTAACACAGATTAGGTCGTTTCATTGTTAGAGTGTGTTGCAGTTTCATTTCAGTTGAGTTGTAGATGTTGTTGTTTTAGTTTTTTATTTCCATTGTTTTAATTCTTGTTTTTAATTAAGTTGTATTAGCAGGTGTATTGCTTAAAGTTGAATGAACATTCAGGTGTACCCATATTACAAAATTGTTATAACAAACCAAGATATAGAAGTAGAGTTTACAGTAAAACAAAGCATATAATCATTGACATAAAATAAAATAGAAACTATGCATACGTACTGACACTTGAACTTCGATAACAAGGGTTTGACTCTAAACATTAATTGCTTAATGAACTATTGGTTTCCCGCATGTTCTCAGTAGTGCTCTACTAGCTCTTCTCGTAATTCTAGATGAGCTTGTGGATCTCGGACCTCTTCCAATCGTTCCAAATATTCTGCAAATGTATTTGGGTCCTTATATGATTTTTTTCATAAATTCCACTGTAATGTCTGGGTAGTTTCGAAGCTGGAGATCATATCCTCATCGTTCTTCTTCAACAATCATATTATGTAAAATAATACAACAGTACATGATGTCAGCTATAACTGCTTTATCGTGGTAGTCTACTTCCGTCCGAAGTATATGAAACCTAGCTTGAAGTACTCCAAATGCCCGTTCAACGTCTTTCCTCAAACTCTGTTGTTGTTTCGTGAACAAGGCTTCTTTTGCATTATCCGGTTTTTTGTATGCTTGCACGAGCGTCTTCCACTTTGGATAAATTCCACCTACAAGATAATAACCAACATAATGATCCTTGTCTCCAATTTTGTAGTTGCACGGAGGTGACAAGTCATTGTACAAATCATTAAATAAATATGACTGTCGTAATACATTAATATCGTTTAGAGAACTAGGAACGCCAAAAAATGCATGCCATATGTAAAGGTCGAACGAAGCAACAACATCTAACACCATCGTAGCCTTTTTCATATGACCCATGTATTGACCTTGCAATGCCACAGGACAGTTTTTCCATGTCCGGTGCATACAATCCAAGCTACCCATCATACCTGGAAATCCACGTTGAGCTCCCATGAAGATCTAAGATACTCTTCACCGAACTCACGTATGACGGTTTTGCAAAATTGTTTCATACATTCTACTGACGTTAACTCCCCAATTCTTATTTTGTCGTCCAGTGAATCAGCAGAAATACCATAGGAAATCATACGTAGTGCGGCCATAACCTTCTGAAGCGGTGAAATCCCCATTTCGTTAATGGCATTTTTCATATGTGTGAAAACTATGTTAGTTTCAGAAATTTTGTTAAGTACTCGAGTAAATACCGTTTTTGACATACGAAATCTTCAACGGAAATATACATCTCTGTATACTGGATTTTTCACAAAGTAATCCTTGACTAGTTGATTGTGACCACCGAGATAGTCGCGTCCATATCGCATATCTTTTCTACTGTCCAAGCTTCCACCTTGGATTGTAGTTGAGCTTTCAGCAATATCTCTTTCTATCACGTATCTTGTTTCTTCTTGAAATGATTGTTGTTGTTTGTTACGTTGTTCAACATACTCGTCCGACGTTGACGAGGAGGAAGAGCTTGAGCTACAACACCATATCCTTTTTAATGCACTCATTTATATTCTAATCGATTTTCAAGTTTTTTTTGTTTGGCAGAAAGAAGAGCAGCGTACTCCAATTTAAAGCAATTTACATGTGAACATGGACACTTAATGTCCAAGCTCCCTATCCTTAACTTTAATTTTTGGTTGGCAGAAAGAAGAGTATGACAAATAAAGACAAAATCCTTTACTTTAATTTTTGTCCTGTAGTGTAATTGGGTAAGGTCACAAGAGTTCACAAATTGATTCCCTTCTCAGTTAAAGACATAACTTTATGTCGGTTCAATCACTTTATGTAGCATTGTGTAAGTGATTCCTCTGTAAACACTATATAGCACTAGTAAACTTTATCCCTGATAGGACTTTATCACTGCAAACACTATATTGCACTATTATTAGGGAGTGATTCCATTATTTCTTGTATTGTTTTATGTTGTATGATTATGTCTGTGATTCCACAGTATTGCACTATATAATTTTATCTGACTTCATTATGTATACGGAGTAGTCATATCACTTCAGTCTCATAATTAACATTACTTTAAGGGATCTTCACATGTGAACAGGTAACCCTGCACTGATTAGTCTTTTCAAGAAAGGGTAATAATTTCTTAGTTTATGGGGTCGTCACATGTATCAGATAAGAACTCTTTTCCTTTAAATACTAAACAATGGATTGCCTTTAAAATACCTACTAATTTGGCATTGAAAGTTTTGCGGAAGGTTCAATGGGAGATTGGGTAATAAGTGATGAATAAATTGGAAAAATGTTTGATGAGTACGAAAACGAGGTAGGGTTTGTGCCGGGCACACAAATAAACGAGGTGCGCGAAGAGGTTCCTGTAAAGCACTAGTAGTATAAACCGTGGGAGTAGTTGTATGTGGGTGTGGATCATCAGGAACAACATCTTCATCATATATTTGTCTCCAACAACATTCCCCTGAATACCAGAAGCAGTCTAAACTAGGAGGAAAGGAAACTAGTGGAAAGCATCTTCCCGAAAGATAAAGAGCATGCACCATGGTGGGATCAGCAAGAAAAGATGAACCATCAAAGGGATGCCAAAGAACCTCCTCTCGTGTCATCCGCAGCTCAATCTGATTGCGAGCTACAACAAAAATATGTTGTGTCTGTCCTCCAAGCACCTGTCTATGGTTACTAACAGTCCACGCTCGTTCTCTAGGAAAGTAAACAGCTACTGATGGATTCACGGTAGGAAAGGACATATTGTGGAAGTACTCGTAGTACCAGTACTGTAAAATCTCCCAAAAACCGGAAATTGAGGTAATCTTGGGCCTAACGACGCACTGATGATCCAACGACTTATACAAGTATGCTAAAATAGGTGTTCCCCAAATCATACACAGTCGGACTGCTATCAAACAAAAACTCATCAACTACCACCACATAACCACAAGACAGTGTGCTCGAAGGATTTATAAAATATAAATTTTCCATCATATACAAAACAAATAACCGGGCAATCTCCAAATAGTGAACTCTAGGCTGCATACTCAATAAATTCTGGATTACTTGTCTAATGTAGGAGCATCTAATATGGAAATTACTGGTGATACCATCATGTAAATCAAGATGTGGAAATAAACTACCCAAAAGTGTGAAGTCCTGGAACCGCCCATCGTACGGCAATGTACTCCCTTGGCCTATGGCAAGACCAGTAAGCATAGAAAAGTCTAGTGGAGTGATTCCCATCTCCCCAAAACTAAAGTGGAATGTATGGGTTGTTTTCCACCAACAAGCAGCCAATGCACCACATAATTGAACATCGTTATTTAAAAGGTGTTTGATACCTATTTAATAAATAATAATTAATTAACAACGAAAATAATGAAAATGCAAATATGGATGTAGATACGACGAGAAAACATACTCAAAAAATCGTCAAACCCAATAGTATGGAGAAACCTATGAATAATAGCCTCTATGTCATACTCATGAATCTGTCTGTAAAGACGAACAACACCAGCTCAAGACCCACGCGTATGCTCGCGTCGAGCCTAATATTACGAACAACTTATTTATTTTACAACCGACATTAAACAGGTAAAAATTTAATAAATAAAACGTACTAATGCGTCAACTAATGTGCTGACGTGCTCCTCAGTACCAGACAACTCACGAAAATTGACCAATTGTTTATCTGGTCTTAAATTCGGGTCCTTGTGAGACTCCACAATCGTCTGCTCACTTCGTCTGGCATCACGTCTTCTTATAACCGCCGGCGATTCACGACCTCTCGTACCCTCAATCGGTACGTGCTCCTCTGCCGGATCCACATTCCCGCTCCGGCTTCTGCTCCTCCGCAAGGCTCTCCACACGTCTCATGTTTTTTTTTTCTTTCTTTCTATCTACGGGCCGAAAGAGGGTTGTTCGGAGAATGAAGAGGCGACGGAAATGGCTGAAAGGGGGTTCAGAGAAAAATGAGGCAACGGCGGAAATGGAGATGGAGGATTAGAGTATATACCGGCTTCAACTAAGCCGGTATATATACCCTAATGGATTATCCGGTTTTATTAAAACCGGATAACCATGTGATGTGGATTTAATTCCACACCACACCACGGATCGCAATCCAATGGCTGGGGATTGCGATCTGTGTGATTACTTTATCCGACTTAAAAAAAAGGATAAAATAATCAAAGCAAACCCATGTTGTGGGGTGGGCTGCTTTGGTGAGAGGATTGATCGAATGTTCCCCAACCGATAGCGTTGGGATGATCTAAGTGAACCATAGCATTAATATATCAACCATACAGAGAACCGTCTGTCAGCATCATCGTGGAATACCCTGTCATGGGTATGATATTGCAGTCACTGTTCACCCGAACAGCGCAGGAACGGAGTTCTTAAATAAACAAAAATCAGTCTCTGCTTACCCTCAATTATGTGCATGCTGAATATTATTGAATGTACATGCCCTGTTTGGGACGCTGGAATTTAGGGGTGTTTATATATAAATAATACTCCATAATGTTTTTATCATTGCTAAGCATACTTATATGGCAATACATGGCAGTACATTCTACTGTAGAGGTTCATTCAAACTTAGCAATCTCTTTCTCCCATTTCAGTCCACACATTTGACGGCCAAAAGGCACAATAAGGTTATAACGAAGGACCTGCATTTCAAAGTAGATAAAAAAGGTTATCTCTGCTTACCCTCAATTATAGATTTAATATAATACAAGTAAACGCAAACTTGTATACATATATAACCCTTTTTGAAAATTGGTACGCTTTAATTAAACTCTGAGATATATTTATTACATAACAAGATTAGCATACTAACCTTAAAACATGCAAAATTAAAACTAGACATAAACAGGGAATACATAAACCAAACAAACATAAATATTAACAATGATCTAAAACCAAGACCAAAGCGAAGTTCTGCTTCGAGAAATCCTGCTAGTCGAGCTTATCCCTGCACATCGCAGTAACACAATTCAACCTGCTCCATACATCTAAGCATTAACAACCCATGATCTCAAGCTTGTGGAGCCGTTAAACTGTTCTATGGAACCGTGTTCACCCCATGATGATTTCCTATACAAAGCGGTCCACGGCATTTGCTCCCCTAAAAGAAGCTCCATGAAGCACTCTGCACCGGGCGGGAAGCCAACAACATTTGTTGTGCGTTCTCTTTCTTCTATATAGCACCCTCATATCCATGACAATTATTTCCTCTTACATCCATGCACGGGTGTTATGTAGAATATCATCAGGTAACTGTTCCATGTCTTTATCAGAAAAACATACCACGGTTTCATGTAACCGATAGTGACACCTCAACAGCAGCTCTCTTGATTTCCAAATAAGATTACACAATACAATATCTGATCATTTGAACTATTTAAACTTCTAAATCCTATTTTCGAAGCCTGTAAATTGGTACACATGATCTTAGCAGAAATAGAAAACATAAGACAGTAGATTAATGTCTTAAATGCTTTGTCTTCGAATAAATTCCTAATTTGCAATAATACTCGGCAAACCCAGAATTCGATCCTAATCATCCAAATCGTATAATTGAAAACCGGCTTCAAAGCTTTCACCGTACACAGATCGGCGACAGTAGCAGATCGAATATATTCAAGGATTGGTTTGGAGAGATGGAGATTCAGCACGAGGTTTTGGAGATTTGAATCTAGTTCACTAAAAAAAACTCATCTGTTCTGATGTCTTGATCCCATATATCAAACTGCGGTATCAATACTAGATCCGATTTTGCAGACGACTGGAAAACCCCAATTCTGTGGATCCTGGAATGCCAGCAATATACGTTCTAGGACTTTAGGTTAATTTGGATTTGAAGAGATAGCCGAAGGATCACGGTGAAAACTGAAAAAAAAAAAAAAAAAAAAAAAAAAAAAAAAAAAAAAAGTGGTTTGGGAGATGGGGAGAGAAACCCCGCTTTTTACATATATACAGGGCTGGCTTAGGCCCAGTGCGAACCGTGCCCATGCACGGGGAATCAAATGTGGAGGGGCACTAAATTTTAACCGCATAAAGACAAACGAGAGGCGGAGGAAAAATTGAAGAAGAAAAGAAAAGCTTGAGTGCGGCATAACATTCGTCAGAGGCAGCACAACACATGTTAGAGGCGGCGCAACACAGGTCGCAAGCAGCAACGCAGCACATGCTCAGAATCCTAACCCTAACCTCTGAACTGTCTAATTGGCAAAGTAGTAGATTTTTTGTAACTTTTCAATTTGAAATTTTTGATTAATTAGAACTGTCGTTTCTAAAACCGTGCGGTTTCTATTTGTTTTTGCCATTGGATATCACTGCATGATTAAGTTTTATCTACTTTTACAGTCATCATCTTCCTTATTTTTTTTCCCTTTCAGCCAGAGGTTCCCTCTCGGTTTCAGTTTCCTTTTTTGGTGCCACTAAATTTTTGTTGAATTTACCAATTATTATTGAGTTGAATTCTCTGTTATCGTTCCATTAAGCGTCACATCTTTCTTTCAAAACTAAGCTCTTTTGCTTAGGCTATAAAATTCAACTCTTTGTGGTTACCCTTTTGTTTGTGACCTTAATGCAACAAATTACATTTCCCAACTAATCTGTCATTAACATAATATTTTACATAATTGATTTCTTTATAATTTATTCATTTCAGTTTTAAAAATATGTTTTTTGGTTTTGCTATTTTGGTGTTGAACTTCTTATGTTAGTTATGCGGCCTAATTGTTTGGCAAAATGTCCAATACAGCAATGTCAATTTTCCCTTCTTTTGTCACATATTGTTCTCAAGGCTTTTTGTTCTTCCGCACCGGATGTGTTTTCTCAAGATTCTCTTTAGGCGTACAATTGTTCCATAATTATACATGTGGCAGCTCCTGTTATTGGTTTATTGGCTTTTTTATATTTAGTTAGCTTAATAAACAGCAGGCCGAAAGGAAAATCATTTCTACATATTTTGTATTTTCGTGTTCTATGTAGCTACTAGTTAGTTTGTGATTGAGCCATTTTCAAACTATTTATCCTTGATTACTTTTTTTTTTCACTTAATGCATTTTGTTTGTTTTGAATCCTTTTGAAATGTATTAATAATGCAAAATATGGAACTACCAATAGCTTTTTTATATTTTAACACTTCATATGTACTTTGTTATGTATTTCTTAGTAAAACGATATCGGATTCTCTTTTGTTAATACTCTAGTTAAAGATTTCTTTTAATGAATGATCCAAACGATTTGATTTAGGATTTTGGAAAAGTAAAATAATTTCGCTACTAGGACCTGTAAATGTATTTTTTTTACGTTACAGTTTATGTTTACACTTAGAGTTACAATTTGCTTTTTTCAAAGTTACAAATTGGATAACAATATGAATTTAGCTACAAAATTATGTTAGCCTAATTTTGAAAATGATTGTTTTTAAGCAAACAAATTTGCTAATCATACAATTTAATATTACTATATATGTAAATTTGTTTTTATAAATCATATTTTCAAATTGGAAATGTATAATTTATAAATAAGAATTTTATTTAATACCATCAAGCAATATTCTACAAAAAGGGCATCATTTAGAAATTCGCACTTGGCATCATAAATCCCAGAACCGGCTCTGCATACATACATACATACATACATAGAAAAAGTCCATTTATACACAATTTGGTGACATAATTAGTGAGACAATGGATTCTCACCACTGGATTGCCCCCTGAATTCCATCTTTCCATATAAAGACAAAATGATCTAACGTGCAGATCTTTTGTGTCACCATTTGTATTTTACTGTGTCCAAATAGCCGCATAAGCCATACACACACACATAGCATTCAATGACACCTCAAACAGTATATCATCTCATTAGTTCCTTAATTTCAACCACTCATATTTAATAAGCTAATGGAAGGAATGATAATTAGTGAAAGGAGAGAAAAAGATAAATGGGTGGTTGAAATCAAACGGCTAATGATATGATGCATTGTTTAAGGTGTTATTAAACGTTGCTCTATACGAGACATACTCCAAGACATCTCCATTTGAAAGCATACCAAATGCACCCGATTTGTAGTCATATTTATATTAAAATAAGTATATGTGAAGAGAAAGAAACGAGAATGTGCGGTGAAAATCAGAAAGCTATAGAAATGCTATATTTTTTGGGCTGCTCTTGAAAATTCAAGTTCACTAAGTTCAACATCTTCTCAATAATTTACCAATTTGAATTTAAATTTGCATTCATTATTTTCTTTATCATATACATGTATACGCATGCATACATTTATATGCATGTGTATGTAGGTATGTGTATTGAGAGAAATCTACGCATATGCAATGTCAAGTATATAGGTCAGACTCGATTTATAGTACATGTATACGCATGCATACATTTATATGCATGTGTATGTAGGTATTTGTATTGAGAGAAATCTAAGCATATGCAATGTCAAGTAAACAGCTCAGACTAGATTTATAGTGCCCCTGCTTACTACACATAATCGGGACGCATATGCAATGTCAAGGCTATATACAGCTTACTACACATAATTGGGATTGATAAGGCTACCAAATGGGAAAAACCATTACCATACCCATTCTACTAGTAAAGCAAAGTTTAAAACTAATATCATTACGGGTACTTTGATGATCGGTAATACCAATAAATCAGTCAGTATTGATCGTTAATGGTACATTTACCATTAAGAATGAGTGAACAGAAATTTAGCTATATACTTACAATCTAGCAAATAGATTACTTATACTTATCTCTTTTTTGGCAAGGCATTACTTATACTTATCTTAATCATTACTAAATCTAATAATGCTACTTCACCTATATGTGTGTGTCAGATGCTATAAGAGTTTGAATTATTTCAACATATATATATATATATATATATATATATATATATATATATATATCCACCCATGACATCCCTATTTGTAAGCCCCACATTTTAAGTCACTCACTTATGATTAAATAAGTTATTAGGAAGAGAGGAGTTAGTGGAAAGAAAGAGAAACGGCTATGCAGTACAAATCGAAAGGGCTATAGACGTGTTCAGTTGCACTTCAAACAGTGCATATTCTCTATATGCTATCTGATTTCAATCACAAATTTTGTTTCTCTCTCTTCTCTCGTCCCCTCAAAACATTATTTAAATAGAAGTGATTGATACGTTTGTGTAGGAGTGTAAATTGGTCGGACCGGACCGGACCGGACGGAGGTGTGTTCAGTTTCTATCCTAAAAAAATCGGACCGAACACGTACCAAACGAAATTTTTTCTCAAACAAATTTTGTTATCTCAATTCTATCCTAAATAAAAATAAGACTGGTCGAACACGAACATATGTTTTTCGGACACGGATACGAACGGATCCGGTCGTACATGATTATTTATATCATATTTTATACATTTTATTAGATTTTCTCTCAACTATATACCGAATCACAAGGAATTTGGACGAACTCGAACGAACACGAACCAGACATGATTTTATTTTCGTATAAATTTTGTTGTCCTAACCCGTGTCCTAAAAGAGAATCAGACGAACTCGGACGGACGTATTTCGGTCACGGATGTCGGACATTCGTACAAAATTTACAGTCCTGCGTTTGTGACACAAAATTGAACACAACAAATCTCAGTTATTAGATCTCCTCCTGAATTCCATTTTCCACATAAAGACAAACAAATCCAATGATTTACAATTTGTGTCTCCCATTTAGTGCCCCAATAGACGCCCCCATATATGTGTTCCCTCATATATATATGTGTATGTATATGTGTGTGTGTGTGTATATATATATATAGAAAGAGAGCACCTCAAGTAGTGCAAGATCCCTGGTTTCCACCATATATTTCTGTTTCTCCTTTTCCACTAACTCTCTTTCTCCTATACTAACTTATTTAATTATAAATGGCTACTATTCGGATGCAAAAATGATGTCATGAAGGAGGAGTGTTATATAAACCCCTTAACATATGTATGAGATAGGATAAATAACACCTCAACAGTGCAACACCCCTATAACCCACCTGATTCCCATAACACATTCTCATTTCGTTCTGTTCTTACTAACTCTCCCTCCCCGTTAATTATTTAAGTATAAATGGGAAGCCCAAATTGAGGAACAATTATGATGCTCGAAGATAGGGGTGTCATAAAGCATGAATATATATATATATATATATATATATATATATATATATATATATATATATATAGAGAGAGAGAGAGAGAGAGACATAAGGCGGCTATTTGAATACAAAATTAGACATAAACCGAGAGATACAAAGCATCGATCGTTTGGATCTTTTTGTCCTTACATAAAGAAGTGAAATTTATGAGGCGATCCAATAGTGGGGATGAATTGTGTCTATGTGTGTGTGTGTGTGTGTGTGTGTGTGTGTATCTATATATATATATATATATAGACACACACACGTGCACACGCACACACATATATATGTATGTGTACATGTATATGTGTAAAGAGGGTTATATTGCACCACTATTCCGGATTATTCCTTCAGCACTCGAATCACAATCACTCGTTTAAATTTAAATAATGGGTGAGTAGGCAAGAGAATATGTGGATGGAGAGAGAAAGACGATTGTGTGGTGAAAATCAAGGGGCAGTTCGGGGCGTTCCACTGTTATATATATAAATAAGCATTCCATTGCACACTAAACAGTACAATATCACTAAATGCACCCTAATTTCCACCATACAACCCTTTTTTCTCTCTCCACTCGCCCATTTTCTCCCCCATTCACCCAGTTAAATATAAAGAGTGGTTGTAATCTGCATGCACAAGGGGTGATCCAAAATAAGGGTATCATATAACTGTCCTCGTGTATGTGTGTGTATATGTATGTATGTATATATATGTATGTATATGTATGTACGTATATATATTTCGTTTTAAATGAAAGGAAGATGAAAAATTTTCAACCATAAAATGGCTGAACCATTATACTACGATAGGTGTTACTTGTAAATTGTAAACCGATTAAGGTTGATTCAATAAATATATCGAATTACTGGTACATTTACCGTTACTGCTGCGTTGCTTTCAACATTTTGTTATTGTTATTGGCCGAATTTATTGATAAATTTATCATTACCACACTGATTGTATTGATTTTACTTATGCCTAGTTACCAACGGTTTGCTAATGATATGGCAATGACAAATTTACCATTGCTCTAAAAGTATTAGTTATATAGTCACTCAACTATTTAATTTGTTTGTCCATCAAACAAATCTCAATTCATTTTATCCATTGTTTATTAAGCAAGCCAATAATATACTCATCATGCGTATATTCCTTTGCTTAGTTTATAAGTTACATCTCTTAAACAAGTTTGTCATTAAGATCGGGATAGTACAAATCCCAGCTCTGCTTCTGTATGTATGTGTGTTCATGTATGACAGTGTGTATCCATATATACATACATATTAGTACGAGTGAGCATCACAAAGATTTTACTTGCTGCTAGATTGAGACAATAGTGGTTAAAAATCCAAAAGGATCAAAGAGATGAATAAAAATAATAATTAGAGTTATATACTCTAAACAATTCAATTCACTCAAGATTGTTACCACAATTCTCAGCAAACTTATCCCATGCAAACTTTAATCATTCAGGAGTCTGTGTGTATGCATATATACACACATATTAGTACGAGAGAGCATCACAAAGATTTTAGTTGCTGCTAGATTGAGACAATAGTGGTTAAAAATCCAAAAGGATCAAAGAGATGAATAAAGAAATAATTAGAGTTAAATACTCTGAACAATTCAATTCACTCAAGATTATTACCACAATTCTCAGCAAACTTATCTCATGCAAACTTCAATAAATTCAGTAATTTATAAACAGACAGTATTGTAATCAAATATATGATATGTTATTGTTTTAAATTTACCATTTCAGGCTAGGAATATAAATAGAGATCAGGGGTATGAAAACAACCTTACTGTTGATGGAGCGCATTTGTGCTTGAAGACGCTCACATTTCATATCCCATGTTGAATCATGATTCTCTATTTTACTGGCCCAAGCTTTCTTTATAGCAGATCTCCATTCTGCAATATCATGTCTAATTTCTTTATTCAACTCAACCCATTCTGGAGCGCAGCCATTTCTCGAAAGTATTTTATACAAAGTATCTTCTGCTGGATCAACATGAGGGTTTGTGCTGAGATTGAGAGGTCTTCCCTTTCCAGGTAAATTTTCAAAATGACCTTCCTCCATTGAACGCCATATCCTTCTCTCGGCTACGTTGACAATATCAGTCTCCGACCTGTATTATAGAGTAGACCGGTTCTAAACCAATTTTAATAATGTAGTTCAGCTTGAAGTGGTTTAAAGTAGCATAATTCAATTGAGTTACAGCATAACGAAAACAACAGCGCAGAAGACATTACTTCTCGCAACATTTATCCTTTATGTTGTACTCTTTAGGTCGCAAGTACTGAAGTCATACGCAGGGCGACGACAACAAAAATTAATCTAAAAATATAATTAGACAATAGTCACACACAGGTTATAAGTTATAACTAACATTGTCGGCTAAATCCATCTGCTAGTGTTATTCAGGATGAAGTTACACAGGAACTTAACACTTACAGAACTTGACAGGATGGTCTTTCATTGATTAACATGGGGTGAACTATTTTTCATTCCAATTTGCTCAAGTTGTTTAGAATACCCTGTGCAGGTTTTGGTCAATGCCACATACCAATATAATATGCATTCTCTTGCTATGGACATCATTCGTTCACGAGATTCAATATAAGTTGTATCAGTTTCTATGACATCTTCTGCACTATAGGTAGCACAGCCAATTAACAATGCATAATGTAATTACTTGAGCACATGTGGTTCTTAAAACATTATCGTACATATTATACAAAACAAATTGTGATGTGTTTTGGAAATAAATGCTGTTATGATAATTTTTTTTGTTGTTGTTGTAACATAACAGTATTGCTTTGCAGTTTGGATTTCTAGGAATCGTTTCATATGACAAGAGAGATTATTTAAATCGTAAACGTAACAAAACAAAAAACAATAAAAAGAAAATGCATATATGGATTTCGTGTTACAATAGACACTGAAAATGACAATTTATACTAAGTTCAATTGGAGTGTAAGTGAATACCTATGGGTGGTTTCTTTCCTTAGGTGAGGGTATACATTGCAAGTCAATGGAGCCATTGAGGCTTAAATGTACTTGTGTTGCAAGGTTCATATTTTAATGACATTTGTACGACGAATTAGTTATCATCAATGTCGGGTGATTTGATAAATTTTTCTTCTAACTGTTGAAAAATGATAAATTGTTCTAGGTCATAAGAAAGGTGAAAATGACTATCAACCAACTATTATATCATTTAAAGTTTGTTGACTAAGAGCACCCAGGGCTGTTAATGGATATTCGAAAAATCTGAAATATGTCTACATCCGCATTCGAAAAGCGGATAAATATGGATGTAGATGCGGATACAGGCACATCCGCATCAGAAAATTATCCTTCTATTTTTTTCATGATTGCAGTTTAAATTATGCGTATTTTAGCATAATGAAATATGCTAATTTATTGTTTTATTAACTTAAGTCTATATTATATACACCAAACTCGTGTTATTAGGTCAAAATTATTTATTATCATCGTATCTGTTTATTTTTAGTACTTTAGCGATCAACTGGATTGAAAAAACTTTATGTTAAATAAAAACTTTCAATTTAAGTACCATGAATTATCGATTGTTGGCGAATCGGATAATTATCCGATGTTCGTCTATATCCGCAATTACGGATATTCAATATCCGAAAATGATTTTGGATGTGGATGTGGATATGACACTATCTGCATTCGAAAGCATCCGTTGACATCCCTAAGAGCACCACGGTTTCTTTCAAATGTTAAATGTTCGAAAACAAATTATCAAAGTTTTACACCCAGACATTTGTTTGATGAATATACTCCCTGTGTAAACAAAACATTGCTTGGAAAAACATTAACAAATGAAATCAGTACTTCATATTATATCGAGTGAATAATGATTCATATGGTAAAACACTGTCGAACAACTTTTGCATGATATGGTTTAAGACTTGGTATTGGATATTAAGAGCATTATTATTACTATATATAATTTTGTATCTTGTAGACAGATATTAGAAAGAGAATCTGGCTATCTTAACAAGATAACATCAATCCATATTGGAAACAAATGATTTTTTTTTTCCTACCGAATGAAGTAGTTAAAATGTTGGTAAAAAAACCAAAGGGGTAATCTAAAGTTTGTATCATGGTGCAAATGGCAAGACGCCTTATTATGGCAAGATATATATATATATATATATATATATATATATATATATATATATATATATATATATATATATATAACCGCACACCTTGCTGTTTATGGTCAACCCCTGTTTATGCCTAAGCTACTACACTTTTTCAATTTTGGCCACAATGAATAGAAGACCGTGCTCGAGTGTAGTTCCTTCGCAAGCCATGCTTAGGAAAAGTGTGATCCCTCTTATGATCCATGCTTGAGCTGTGAACCACACTTAGCTGAAATGCGGTTCTGTGTTAGGAGAATCCCAACCAACCATTCTCCAACATGAGCCCTTAAGGAACCACACTTACTTTATGATACGCATATATACCACTGCACAAGCACAGGAGCATGCTTCACGTCCAAGGAGAATGGTAAGGTTACCACAGCGGTATCTTTACTGATCATGCAAATGGCGCCATAAAGTGGTTTTACTTTTTCTGCATTTTGTTTTACCGTCCAAATGTTGTTGTAATGGATAGCATCCATTATCCACGTATTAGAATTAGTTATGGAAATTGCAGCTATATATGTACCTATGACTGAAAGAAAGGATATGAAAGAAAATATTTGCTAAAATCTCTCTCTGTTTCTAATTCTCAGTCATGTCTTCTTCTTCCTAAAACTGTATTTCTTCTTTGATTGTTCTCTTCCTCCTCCTCTCAGATCTATAACCGTATCAACTGGTGCTTTCATTGAGAGAGCTCCCCTCCTCTCTCCCTAAACTACTTCAGATCTCTCCTCTCTCAAATTTCTTCACTGCCCACTCCCTCTTTCTTCCTTCTGTTACACCCAAAACTGCTCTTGTCACCATGAACCACCTCGAAGCAGCCATTCAGCAACTCAACGCCAACCAAAACACCATTAACTCCATTCTAGCCACTCAAGCAAAACACACCGCCATGCTAAAAAACCTACGCGCCGGCACCATCGACATTAAAGCAGCTCTTCAACACCTCAGCAAACAAATAGACAGTCTCTACCGAAAATTAGACAACCCACCACCACCAACCCTCGTTCTTCCTCCAACACCTACCTCAGATCTGAAAGCAATGTCGCTGGGGTTAGTTGAGCCAGCAGATCCGAAGGCTCCGCAAATCCAATCCACTGTTGCAGCCTATACATCATCAACTCCTTCTCCGCCTAAGTACCCTACACCTCCTCCTGCCTCTGATGTCGTCGCCGTTACTGCTCCGCCTTCGCCAAAGTCACCTCCACTGCCCTCTCTACCGCCAGCAAATTCATCTCCATTGCCGCAATATCCTATTTTTGCGCCAATGCAAAATAGTGTCCATTACCAATCTGAGGCATACTACTTGGCCGCTGCACTTCATAGAGCTTTGAGCGCCACGCTAGCACTGAATTCGAAGTGCCATATTAAGCAGAAATGGATTGCACAAGACCTGTTTGCTGAAATGCACAGCCTGCAGCTGGAGTGGTATGACGCATCATGTGTGTTTGCTGAAATGAGCAAGTGGAAATATGAAAGTAAGAGGCTCGTCTTTGATCCGGGCGGGATAATTAAGTTTGAGCGATTGTTTCAACCAACCTATGACCTTGAGGACAAGGTCAATTTCAAGGCGTGGGTAATGATACGCATATATACCACTGCACAAGCACAGGAGCATGCTTCACGTCCAAGGAGAATGGTAAGGTTACCACAGCGGTATCTTTACTGATCATGCAAATGGCGCCATAAAGTGGTTTTACTTTTTCTGCATTTTGTTTTACCGTCCAAATGTTGTTGTAATGGATAGCATCCATTATCCACGTATTAGAATTAGTTATGGAAATTGCAGCTATATATGTACCTATGACTGAAAGAAAGGATATGAAAGAAAATATTTGCTAAAATCTCTCTCTGTTTCTAATTCTCAGTCATGTCTTCTTCTTCCTAAAACTGTATTTCTTCTTTGATTGTTCTCTTCCTCCTCCTCTCAGATCTATAACCGTATCACTTTAAGCATGTGGTTTCTTATGGATCCACGCACTAATTTAGCATGACCCTGCAGGTTTCCATTCTCTCAATGAACATGGATTTTCGGACTTTCTTTTACAGGGCCTGCTCGCGCTGCACTGCTGAGGGAAATTTTATCACGGAAATTTTAAATCTGTCAGGGTGAAACTTGAAAGGTAAAAATTCGTGTGTTTATAGTTCTAATCCCTTATCATACAGGTTTTTTTAACCTGAAACTACATTCTCCTGCTTGATTAAAAAAAATCAGAGGTGGTATGATTAAACAACGGTTAATCTGATATTCCTACTTTAATTCAACAACCATACATATCAGAGGCGCATACATCGTTAATATCAATTTACCAGGTGGAAAGGGACAAAAAAAGACATTAGTGCAATAAAACGTACCTAATAGCATTAGGGCGAGTACGGAGCTCAGGCGGCAGTTTCCTATCATTTATGGTGTCAACAACGGAAGCGAGACGGTGCGTGTGTTGTTTTTTATCCTTGTCGCGTGACGAAGCGCTCGACGATGTCCGGTCCACATCGGTACGGTTTGACCCGTATCGGAGAAGGAAATAGGAACAATCTCGGATCCGATGGTGTAGCAGTCGTGGATATCCGACAAATAAAGCCATCGAGGGAAGGAGAACAAATATGTAACTATGGATACGGAAAAAATCAGACAGGTTTGGACGATTGCTTAGGGTGCGTTCATCAGACGCGTGGGACGCCAACGGCTTGATTTCCAACGTTCATCAAGCGTGTTGTCTGGACGTGGAAAAGTTCGTTGGCGTCCGACGCGTCGGACGCGAACGCAAACGCGACAAATTCTTGCTGCGAACGGCCCCTTAGTGTTTTAGTCATAACACCATGCATCTCCAACAACATACAGACTAGCATTACAATACGGTTATTATTTTTTTCTCATCACGAGCCTATTTTATCGGCTCATGACAAAGAATTTTTTTTTGTTATTTTCTATTGTCGCAAGTCGATTTAATCAGCTCGCGACGTCGCGAACCGATAAAATAGACTCACAACAATAGAAAATGACAAAAAAAAAATCTTTGTCGCGAACCTACTGCAAGCCAAAAAAATTGGCTCGCGGGACCAATTCCGAATTCGAAATTGGTCCCGTAATATTTGTCTTAATATTCATGCTTGTAATACTTATTGGGGGAGCATTTCTTGTTTGATTCATGATTCAGACCATGAATCAAGGCACCATTGGAGATGCTTTAACATGTAACTGGAAAATATTGATTACAACAGAAATTAAGATTTTTTTTATTGTTTAAGTACTGTCCATTAAAATTTTAATTGAAGGATACTAGTATAACCGCACAACGGTGGAAAACCGACTGTTAATATATGTAAATTAAGAAAAACATGTATTGCAATATTTCGTTAATTTTAGTTAAATGCATGATGATAACATATTAGAAAATAATTATTAACACGAGTGCAATGGCACGCGCTCCGCGCGTGATCGTGGCTCGAGTTTCGCACGTGGATTGCTATTGACCCATTATTAAAGGGCCAAGGCATACATAAATTAAGTTCTAAAAAGAAAAAAAATAAATCAACTACACAGGTCCTACTTTTGTGGGATAGATTTTAAATTTAAATAAGAGCGCTACAACAAGAAAGGTATTTTTTTTGATAGCATATAAACGTTGTTAAAACACATTAATGATATTTTTCCTATAGTAGTAATATCTACAGTTGCATAAAATACACAAATTTTACAACACGCATTTAATGTTGCATAGGCCATTGTCAATAGTATACTTACAACACTTTTGTATTGTAGCACATTTCTTATATATCAATTAGAAGATTTTGCACGATGATCTTTAAATGTTATAAAATGTAATTTTTATTATATTTTTTAAACATCGATGAAGTTTTTCTAATTGATCATAAAACGTTATATTTTTGTTTTTCCACTGTTTTCTTCCTGTTGTAAAAATAATTCTAAAATAATTATAAATTGTTGTAAATAGTAACTTACACAACATTTACAATGACTTATTTTTTAGTTTTCTACAACATTTATATCATATTTGTAAAATGATTTACTATATTATTTTCTAACGTTGTGTTAGTTTTTCAGTCATGTCTACCAAACGTTCTAGACATAACTTTAGCAACCTTTTCTAATCTATTAAATAATAGTAAAGCAGAAGAATTTCAAGCTCTTTCCTTAATTCTCTCAGTTCTCTCAATTCCCCTTAATTCTCTCAATTCTCTTAATTCTCCTTAATTTTCTAAAGAGACTTTTATTAAATCAAAATAATACAAATATTTTCAAATTGAAGCTTGACATATCCCTGCATATTTCCCTAAAACTTTGGGTATTTAAACGCTGCAACATGCTATCAAACCCGGTTTAAAGTCGGCTTGACCTATTCCTGCGTATTTAATTATCCAAAAACCCATGGAGTTCTATTTTTAAACCTAGGTATAAGTTGGAAAAAAATGCCTACTTTCCAGCCTAGATTTTTTTTTTCCAAGTACTACCTCATCCTGGTGTAGAAATATTCCAACCTTATCATAAGTATATGACATTCTAGAAAAATCCCCTGGATTCACCACTCAGTATAATCATTCACATTCATCACTCTTTCATCTTCAAGCTTTCCTACTACTCAGCTAGCACTCTCAATCTCATATCCACTGCTACTTTCCGTCAACCTTACTTCAGGTAGCTTCTTTATTTAGCTGGAGGTATATTATGTTGTATTAGGCAGCAAGAAAGGGAACATGACAAAATTTTCTTCATGCTTAATGGTCCTTAGGCACGGTTTAAATTATTAAGCTTGACGTATGTTGAGACTTTTTGATATTAAGCTGAAAGCCTAGAAATGTTATTTAAACAATGATAGTCCTGAGACCATAATTTACTGTTTGTTATATCCATTGCTATTCATGTATCTCCTCTAAATATTCTTTGTTTAAAGTCTATAGTAAGCTAAGTAAAAACTTATTTTCTTTGTTTAAAGTCTGTTTTCAACCAAGTACAAAATTTATGGATGCAAACATACTTGCTGACAGCTTCGCTAGCAGATCATTTTACTATGTTTCTATTTCATATGTATCAGACAGAAAACTCATGGTATCTGCTTTTGTTGAATAGCATGCAAAATGCTTGAATATATTTTATTTTTATCCTATTTTATTTGTATAGCGTGCACATTAATAAGTCAAAACTTGGATTACTTTTCTTGGAGGCTTAACAATGTGTGTGTGTATGTATATATATATATATATATATATATATATATATATATATATATATATATATATATATATATAAGAGTGTGTGTGTGTATGTATAAACCCCACACACACACACACTTAACATACATACATTAACAAGCATGGTATAAAGATTCCAAAGGTACAAAATATATGGGTATGGATTGAATTTATAATTCTGGTGAATTAACATTGACATCGAGTTACAAGTAATTTGAGAACATTTGAATCATTCTGTGCAAACCCAGAACTGAGAAAGTAATTTGACTGTAGGCTGATTGATACACAAAAACGGGATGGACCGGTTTCAGATGCTGGTCTTCATGTTTCGAAAGCATTGGCTAAAGGAAGCATACAACAATTCATTTGAGACATAGGCACAATGTGGTTACAGGAACAGCAAGCTTTATGCAGTTACTGTGCATTGTAATTGGGAATATAAAACCTATATTTTAAAAAAGCTGTCTATCACGAGGCTTGCTTCAAAAATACGTTGTAGGTGGAGAAGCACATAACTGAATATAGACCTTGCTACATGTGAATTTACGGCTTTGCTTTTCAAAAATCCATCATTGGATGTTATATTGACGAAGCATATGTATGGCTTACTCCCATATTGTCTAAACTTACAGACTTCAAAGAGTAAAAGATTTAATATATAGCTCTTTTACACATTTAACTACTTATTTGGATATATAAGTAACAGCTTCATTTTCAAGAAAAGGTAACAGCTTAATATTTATGTTTATTGTATTTAACCATATAGTGCCAGATTCCATCCATAAGTAAGAATGGGGTTAAAAAATATATATTTATTGACAGTTTAAATAATTAAATTTTAAAATATTACTTTTATGTTCAAGTATGTGATCATGCAACCATGTGATAAATTTTCTACAATATAGCTAAACTGAATCTTGAACATCAAGAACTTGAATTATCATGAATTCACAAATGAGAAAGATTGCTTCCCTCAGCATAGACCATCGAATATAATGAAGAAGGTGCATTTTTTTTAATTCGGTTTGTTATACTAAATTAATGCGACTTTATATCACTCAGCAATTGCCAGTGAAATTGCTGATCTGTAGAACCTTATATTACAGATTCAGGAATACATGGGTCATTAATTATGCCAACAATTGGTAATTTGTCACAGCTTTTAGCCTGTGTTATTAGTTGCAGCTTTTATATATTCTTTATTGACGAGAAAGATTTTTTTAAAACCTTCTTGAATATAGCTGAATGGAAACACATGTTTAAGTTTTCTTCTAAATTTGTTTAAATATATCTTTATTTTCTTTATTTTTAACTTATATTTATACATCTAAGTTTTAGTAGAATCAATTTATGAAGGTCCAATATAACAAATAGAAGTAAATTATTAGTTACCATCTCTGAGATGTAAGTAATATTTCTACAATTAGATTATATCCGTAAATACCGTGTTTGTCGATACGTCAAGATTTCTTAAACTTTATTACCTTTAAGGCATGTGCACATAAAATTTTCCTAACTGATAGTCCTTTTAATTAGCTTTTACATTTATGATTTATATGTGGCGGTCATAATGGTGGAGGACACAATCATATCTTGATAACAATTTTTGAGAAGTTGATTTTTGGTATTGAAGACCACATAAAAAATGCAAATTTAACAGCAACTGCAGTTGGATTTAGAAAGCCATGCTTTATATATATATATATATATATATATATATATATATATACACACACATACATACATACATATACATACACACACATACATACATACATACATACATATAAATCTCTGTTTCATGGGATAATAGAATTTATGAGATTTTATAACACATATAGATAATTATGTCATTTAATGCCTAATATAATACATTTGTAACATTATGCCTGAGGATGCTGGTTCTAAAAATTTGTTGACTTTCCTTTTTGTAAATTATTTATTAAATAAAATTTTTATGCCTTTGATGAAGCCTTTTCAAATGCCTTTTATAATTTTACCAAAATATTTATTGATGTACCTAAACCTTCTGTATAGGCTGTCCCAGTGGTTTTCAAGTTGAAACCAGGCAGGTATGAAGTGGAGCTTTTCGTTACCTCTATGCATAAGATATCAATATTTGTATTTGATGAATGCTTTGATATACTCCGTCTTTCATGCACTGAAGATATTTTCGGTTTATTGTATTTGACGAGAGTATCATCGTTTGATTCCAGATGTCATTTCAACGTTTGTACAATGGTGATTGTGTTACTCCATTGGTTATGGTATGCTGTAAACGTTGTAATTGTGTTTGCTGGCTTATATTTAAAATGGTAAAATATATTTATCATGCATGACATTATAAAATTCTACATTTAACTAAAAATAACCAATGTTAAAATTATCATAGTTAATTACAAAACTCACCCTAATTTCTCATATGTTTTACATTTTAGTTCTTATGTTTAAATTAATTACGCAATCTTAAGTTTAAAATAATAAGATAATGTAATTAAGCAATATTCATTAGTTCGGATGACAATATGAAAAATTCAATAATATACTCTTTAGTTTTGAAATACTCATACATTTTTTCTCAAAAAACATGCTTTAAAAACATTGTCACTTTTAGTTTCACCCAATCTATGAATAACTAAAGTAGTTTTTGCCTATAAAAGTGCATTTGTGCAAAAGAAAATAATGTTTATAGAAACATGAGACTAAGTACAAATTTAATTTTTGAAATAAAACAGAAAATAATAGCAAAAAATATTAGAAAAAGTATCAACAATTCTGTCATGCATTACAAAAATTTGTTTTTTTTACAACAAAAACCTTAGTTTTAACCTTTTACCGAGCTATCTCAATTCTCTTCTAATATTTTATATTTAACTTCATACAATATAGTTAATCAAACATCGTAAAACTTTAATTAAATTTAATAAACTATTAGTTGTTGACGTGTTAAATAAATCATTAAACAAAATGAGATTTTCAATATTTGCACAATATATTCATATTAAATAAAGGGTACAAAATTCATTTGGATATACAACTACGTCAATCACATAACATAATTGTATACGCAAACAATAATCACAAGTTTAATTTATGATTCATCTATATCGATACGTTAATGCATTCTACTGTAAAATTCTTATTTTAACTAAACTACATACCTTCTGAAATTTTTATAGTTGCTTCAGAAAACCGCCTCAATATCGCATAATTTTGTATATTTACATCATATATTTTCAGTTAATCACATAGATGTTGATTTTAAATTATTCGAATAATTTAATTAATAATCATTTACTAATTTATCTAATAAATCCTTAAATGTGATGGTTTCAATATGTACATCATATATATATATATATATATATATATATATATATATATATATATATATATATATATATATCAAAATAAGGGAAAGTTTATAGAGACACAAAATTTTGGTATAATTGGTGACACGGTTGATCTCCATCATTAGATTACCCCCTGAATTATACCTCTCCATATAAGGATAAAAAGATCCAACGACTCAGATCTCTTGTGTTACCAACTATAATTTTGTGTCCAAACAGTCGCTCTCTTAAAAAAAATCAAGTGAATTTTTCATTTTAATATAAAGATATATAATTTGGATATCGTATATGGTATACATGAGTACGTAACATTGATAAAGATAAATTATCATTCATTTATCTCAATAAATTTATCTACATTGCAGAATTATGTTTTTAACTTTAAATATCCATATTTTCGTATTTCTATAGTTATGTGCAACTTCATCGTCTTTTTACTAAATTTTTATGTTTAGATCCAATGTATTTTAATTGCTTATGAAATCTTGAACTTAAATAGTCTATATATCAGTCATATATGTGTAGGCTTACATATTAACAAAAAACACAATAAAAAATTTGTGTTTAACTACGTAGATTTATAGATCACATGCATACATTTATGTAAATAAAAAATAATAATAAAGTTAATTGGTAAATTAACTATCATCGTTTATGTACATAAACAATAAATTTATTGCACACTGCGTTATATATAAAAAAAAATTAACTTCAAATAACTCTACAATAAGACATATATGATTTTGTTATAAAATCCTTCTCAATTTATTCAGATTGTTTACACTTGAGATAATATATTTTAACTAATTACATAATTTCAAAATTAACATATTTTTAATAGAAAAAAATAATATTTTTTAATATATCTAAAATAATTAGAATATGTTAGTTTTAACATAAACATTTATCCACAGTAGTAAGAATAATAAAATTATTTTTTACTCCAAACAAGTAAAAGTTACATAATACATACCTTATATATATACAACAAAAACAATAATAATTTATAGTTTTTATTTTTTATTTTTTCAGAATTATCATATGTTGTATAATAAAGTTCCAATTTTAACAATAAAATTCTAAATATTATATTTTATAACATTATCGTGTGCAACGCACGGGTTACACACTAGTTATTGTGAAAGGTAAATTTTTAAGACATTACATAAGCATAATCCATAAAACTGGTACATCTGTTTTGCATAACATTTCACAAAGATAGTCTTTAAAACAGTAATATATTACAATATAATTTGGTATGCACAACCATTTGCAGATATTGTTTAGACCAATGTAATCGCACAACCCAACATAAACCATCTATAGCACCCCTCTCCAACTTGACCATAGTCCATCATTTAATGATGTCCTCAAACCATCATCAGCAATCTTGGCCGTTGAGTCATAGTTCTTCCTGACTGCAGCCAGTCTGCACGTGCACTCATGTACACCGAACTGGAAATTCATACGCCGCACGTATTCTTTACTTTAAAAATGCTAGATTTTATATCCATCATACTTTTCTACTCAGATTCCTTCATATGCTATTCAACACACTCACCATGCTAGAATAGAAACTCAATATTCACAAATCACCTAAACATTCTTCATCCATAGCTATGAATTTCAATGATGCTTGACCTTACTGCTCCAGCCTTAGAAATTTGCATTTCTAATATATTTCTGCATTGTCATCATAACCTGTTACCCTTTGGCTCACTAGCCAAATTTTCCTTCCTGTTGATTGCACACCTGCCTCAGTTGCTCGTGCAACTTGCTTCCAGTCTTTTCCTACTGTTTATGATTAGCTTTGAGTTTAACTTTGTGCCTTATGAAATAAACTGTTCTCCGTTTGCTCAGAAACATCTTTTGCATATCCAGATACTCTCTCTCAACTGACCCATGTGCAACGGACTACCTTCATGTCCAAAGCCTTTTGACTGCAATTGCTTTACATATTTGTAGACACCCGCCGGCTACCTTCATTTACCAAATTCATGGGCAGCAGCATATTGAGAATTTGAGGACAGATCAAGGAAAGCATGCACACACAAGTTTTCCAATTCGCTTGGAATGACACCACAAAATGAACTATTGGACAAATTCATCTCGGTTAGATAAGACCAATAACCAGAAGAAAACAGGGAGTAGATTATCTTGGAGCCCAAGATGGCAGAGTTTGAAAAGAGTCGATACCCTTTGGTACATTGCTAGAAAAATGATTTCTACTTAAGTAGGTTATAGTCAACATAGGTAAATGAGAGATTGATGAAGGAATTTCACCTGAAAATTCATTATTTGCAAGTAGCAGCTTGCTATAATTCCTCAGTCCAGAAATATTTATCAACACTAAGCTATTGGACTCGTTATTCTTAATCTGAAGTTTGTAAAATTTCGGCAAACTCAAAGTTTGACACACAATTTTTCTGGTAATTTCAAAATCCTAACATTATTGAAGTTTCACAAAGGCCAAGGTTCTCCGATAAATTACCTAAAAGACTGTAATTAAAAGCAATTAACAGTGTTAATGCTTCTCTTGCACATGAAGTTTGAACAGTTCTCCTTCAAAGCAATTTGTAGAAATATCAAATCCATAGAAACAGACCATCTTCTTAGCGCCATTGGAAGTTTACCAACAAAAGGGATTAGTGTATTAGTTGAGCCTTGATTGTACTGCCTCTCCAGACCAATCTATTAACCTATGCAAAAAAAAATTGCTTAGGATACATCAAGTTCCACAAGTATTCAAATGGAACAAATCATTACTAATCCTCTGGTTATTTTATAAGTCATATACACTACCAATCCACCATTTTTCCCAAAAAGATCTTGCGGTAAATGTGGTAAATAACAAAATACAACACTTTGGTTATATGTTAAACAAGTAAATTTTCCCATGCGTTAACATTAAGATAATACCATTGGTATGGACCGAGAATGTCCAACTGTAGTAATCTGAAAACACTCTAGCATGCATATTAGAAGAAAGGCATGTTCATATCTACCAAACTTTCCAATAACCAAGCAAAAAAAAAAAAAAAACAATTATAACTAATACCACAATTCAGTTAATTCACAAGTTTTTTGGACAGTTACAACGGATTTCTTGGTATCATATTCTTCAACTAATACACTCATCCATCTTACCTTGACCGATTCAACTACATCGAGTTTCTTGCATTAATTCTCTTTGACATTTTCCTTAAGTTGTAAATAGAGATTCTCATCAGACTCTACACTATAATACAAAATGACAGAATTTTATTAGAGAACTTAGATGATGCGCCAAGTTAAATGCATATACTGAAGTTCATCTTCGATTAATGGATAGCATCTCTTAATACTAACGAGGTTATAAAATGAAGTTTGATGCCTTACCCTTATCTTTTCCAGAGTAAAGATATGTCGTAGAACAATGGTTGTTGGAATTTATACCTTTGAATCATCAAGGTCACCTGAATTTGTTTAAATTATATGAGTTACCAGCAAATTTAGTCAACTACGGATATTCAATTAAAAAAAAAGAACTTGCCATATGTTCACAGGCTAGCAGCCATCTATTATTTCAGCATATTGTTGTACTACATAAGAGAAGTTGCATTTTCTTCGTTAGGTAAGCATGTAGATAACTAACCATTTTTAAACCAGAAATGATATGTATAAGAATAATATGGTGATTATTAGTTCTTTTGAAAGAGCCACAACCGATTAAGTTATCTTCAAAGTCAGCTGTTGTCTAAAAATGTAAGACAAATAAATGTAGATAATTTAAAAAAAGTTTTAAAAACATATCTTAAGATATATCTTAAATAGCCTTACCAGTTTCACACAAAAGAATCTGTTTTTGTTTCAGATTCAATTTCACCATTTTTGGTGTGAAGTTCTGCCAAATCTTTGTAGTTGGATCTATTTTAAAATACTCCCTCGGGAGAAAAGATCTATTTCTGTTTGGTAGTCATTTGCTGGAGTAGGAACGACAATATAAGTTATAAACAAATTGAATTTTAAATAAAAAAACAAAAAATTTAATCCATAGTTCTCAAATATAATACAAAATTTGCTAATATTTGTATTGGAAATGTAAATCAAATTTGTCAATAAATAAAATGACTTAAAGCAGAATGAACTGGTCATAGATATTAATGAATAAATTTAAACATACCACTTCATAGATAATAAGTTGTCCATTAAAGTATTCATCCCCTTTACTTTTAGTTGTTTTGGATTAGCAGAACAAACATACATCTAACAAATCATTACAAGAAAACAAATTGAAAAACAATCAACTTCAAATAGGAGATAAAGCGAACTTAGCAATATCAAAAGCCCAAAAAAATAATGAATTACCTCAAAGTAATCTAAAATTTAGGAATGAAGGTGAATGATGCAATACCTTAGAGCTAAACTTTTCTTTTCTAAAATAAAGATTTACCTCAAAAGCAAAAACTTTCATCCAGCATAACCTAGCATTTTAGCAATTCCCCATAGGAATTGTCGAATTAAGGTGATGTTTATGCTGGGCGACAGGTTGTCGAACAATAAAAGATAAATTGTAAAAATAAAAAAAAATAAAAAAAAAATCTTTTTTTGGCACCTGCATATGTCGTTAACATACGATCTGGCTATCTGATTTTAATCACATGAGCAGTAAATTCCAAGCTTTAAACTTAAGGTAGAAAATCAGCAAATGATTATTGGAATAAAATCAAAAAGTAAGTTTATAATAAAAATAATTTTGTCTGACTTCTCTTTTGTAAAACCCCGATTTGATAGAACGATTGGGAGGAATGAATCGCAAGGATAAAGACCGGAATTTCAGAAGAAGAGAAAAGAGGCAGTAAGTGATGAATTGAAAAGCTCGGATCTAAAAATTTGGATCAAGAAAGAAGAGAACAGGAAATTGGAATCTGAAAACTGAGAGTGACTAGTGAGAGTCAAAAAGGGAACAGCAGGCAGCAGCGAGAACGCATGAAGAGATTTTTATGGCGAAAATAGCTGGATGGACAAATTGACTTAGCGCCAACCTCCCTAAGGGTCGATTGGTTTTCTTTTTCTTCCTCAATTGGCTATGTCGTATCTCGCACTTGATCTGCGATTTTGTTTTCATGCATATTTTGATCTCTAACAATCTTCTTCAAACATCAGTATTGATTGCGGATTTCAAATTGCAAAATCGATCTCGTGCGTACTAGGGTTGCGAATTCGTCTTTAAGATTAGGTTAATTTTTTTCTCAGTTTGCACTGATTTAATTTCTTTTTCCTGTCGTAATCGTTGTAATTTAATGTTAAATTTTGCGATTAGGTATTTTTATTTCAATCGGTGATTAATGACTTCTGTTGTTTCTACAATCAAGTTCGTTTAAATGTTGCTTTATTCAGTCGTTAGGTATCGATTTTTTATTTTTTTAGGTATTAGTTTTGTTTAATTAATTTTTTTTTATATTTGTTCTTTGTGTTTTTTGTTGTTGTATTTTTTGTGTAGTTGCGTTGGTGCATTAACTCTGTATTTCAATCGAACTTCTTTTGTTTTAATCAATCAAAATGTGATGTAATAGTTTTTGTATTTTTTTAAGATTATAGAAGTTTTTAAATATCAGACTTTTTTTTTTTTAAGTATCAGTTTTGTTGTATTAACTCAGTTATGTTTTTGGTGCTATATTTATTTTGTGGTTGTACTGTTGTATTAACTTTGTGATTCAATCGAACTTCTTTTATTTTAATAAATCAAATTGTGATGTAAACAATTTTTGTATTAGTTTTTTAAAAGATTATAGCAGTTTATAGGTATTAGTTTTATATATGTTGGTATCGGTTTTGTGTCTATGGGTATCAAAAGTGTGTTATGTGGGTATCATTATTTTGAGTTGTTTGCTTTGCTGATTGAATTTATTGAATTATATTTTTTTGAAGTGGTGAAAACAATCTTCTTATTGTAGTTATCTTCAGTGATCCCTCTTTTAGCACTCGATTGTCCGATGATTGCTCAATTTATGATTTGTGGAATGAAATATGTCGGAATTGATCTTGGCTCACTTCTTTATCGACTGAGATTAGCTAAGTGCTTGAGAACAAAACTATAATTGTTGACACTGATTATAATATTCAAAGTATTGTTTGTTTTAAACTATATAAGAAGAGTTTTTTTTTTTTTTTTTTTTTTTTTTTTTTTTTTTTGGTGTTAAGTTGAAGGATTTTCAGGTGGAAAACATCAAATGATGGTTCTTGTTCACTTTCAGCTAATGTATTCATTGTCTACTGTATCATTGAGTGCAAACATTGTCTGGCATAAGAAAAGTTACTTGAAAGACTTAATGAAAAGAGATTCTACATTAGCAATTTTCGATTTTATTAGTTTTTGTTTTGGAGGGGCCAACGACTTTAGAGAATTGTTAATTACATACTAAATTAAAATGGGTCATGAGTTACATTTTCTTAAGGGTAGCTCTACTAGGATTACAGCTGTTTGTCCTTCGTCTTCAACTGGATGTCCGTCTAAAATGCATGCTTCTTGTGATTTCAGGCATCTTAGTAGGTTTTTTATTCGGACTTCGGTGCTGAGCATTCTTGTGGTGGTGGTCTTATAAATTTGAACAATACTCATCTTACTAGCTCATTCGTTAAATCTTTGATAATATATGAAATTAGAAATCATCCGAGTAAGAAACCAAAAGATATCTTTGCTGATTTTCATAGAGAGCTTAATCTTCAATTATCTTACTCTTTTACCTACTGCGGGAAGCAACTTGCTTTATGGAATTGTATGGTAATGAAATAATGTGATGTCTTATAATGATTTGACCTGATATTTAGAGGCATTAAAGAATAGTAATCCGGGTTCTTATGTTGATATGAATGTTAACCCTTCTACAAATCAATTTGAGAGAGTATTTGTTGGTTTAGGTGCTTGTATTCTTGGGTTCAAGTATTGTCGACCTATGATATTTTTAGATGTGACTCATTTGAAAGGGGGGCCAGGTGTATTGATGGGTGCTCTTACAGAGAATTGTAACCAATGTATGATGTAGTGTAACAAACAAACCAAATCCCAATCCTTATTATCGACATTAATAACATGTCAACTAATCAAGCACCCAAAATTTACCAGATCTTTAATAGAAAGAAGTCAAAACGTGAGAAATAGAAAGAAAAAAGTTAGAATAGAAGAAGAAGAACATAATGTAACAAAACCAGAGTATACACAAATCTTACAGCTAACTTTTGAAATACAAATCTGTTTGTGTATACAAAGCATTATCAGAGTACAATACTTACAACACAACGGAAATAATCAATAGCTATAAAATGTTGAAGCCTCTTACTCCAAGCTCTTCCAAGTATATCTGAAAAATCCCGACTACTTGACTGCCCTTACAAATTTGGGCACCCAAGAGTTTAGGGTAATACAAAACAAAATAAGCTCTGGGTCAGTCATGGGACTGATGTGAGTAAACTCCAACCATTTGGTTTAACTTTTAAAAAATTCTTTAAAAGAAAGGATAATCGCAAGGTCGATACACACATAAACATGGATGGTTTTGCCTTACGATAAGCCAAAACATTCTTTGAATCAATATTATCCTGATATTATAATAATGTCTAAATTAAATAAATATCAATCTAGCAAAACGCTTGCATCTCACGTTATACATGCATAGTATACAATCAAAACCGTCGACGCTTATTGGTGAATGGATTTCCAACTATGACAAGGTATGGAACCCCCTTCTGATAGTGTATTTCTAGAGAGTAATACACCGGGGTTCAACAAGAACATTTTACAACTCAGTCCACGCATGACCGATCACTCACTTCCTTTGAGTGTACCAAATGTATACGTCACCAACGGTTAGGATCGACAGTTGTTACCGAAAGCATAAAGCAGCAATAAAATAAGGAAGCAAATGAATTTTTCCCTTAATCAGGTGGCAATACACCCTAATGGGAGCGACCCACTCAGTCATGATGCTTGCCCGATTTTTGTCATTTTCCAGTTATGGGGCTTGAGCTTACTATTACCTTTTTAATAACATCACATGTTCATTCACTTTGATTGTCACATCGTCAAACCCGCCAAAATCATTTAATGATTTCCCCAAAAATATCACGAGCATAAAGCTAAGAGAAACAAATTCCTCAGCCGTCAACGTAAATACGTTTGAAAAAAATCAATGTATATTATTTGTTAGGCATAATCTGTCAAACATTCATCCATACAAGTTGTCCTGGGACTGGACAAACCGAAGGCATTATCTCATCAATCCATCTTAGGCAATTTCTACCTAGGATTAATAAAACAGACCTTGCACTTTACTCCGTCTTCAATTATCTTCAGCATATTTTATTCGCAACGCTTATACCCATATGGAGTGGTTTTAAGATAATAAACATAATCTCAGTCTCCCCGCATTGACAATGTAAATATAAAATAGGTAAAAACTTTGGTAGGCGGTTATTTAACTATCAAAGGAGCATCCAAACAACCAACGATCCTGTTTCTAAATGAAAATTCTATTGATCAAGCATCAAGCAACACTAAGCCCCTTAAATTAATTTCTTATTAATTTATTACTTTCCAACTTCTCATTTTTTTTATTTTCCATAACTTTCCCCAGATATTCTCAAAACTCGTTTGGCCTATCACGATTCTTGGAAGACACGTCCATATATTCATAATCTATTTATTTTTTTCTATATTACAGAAAATATCTCGTATTAACATCGAAAAATATTTCTATATATATTCACATTTTCTTATTTTCTATATTTAGAAAATATACGTTATTAACATCGGAAAACATTACCATTTCTTATTTACACATCCCTATCCTTCAACATTCATCAGTCCCTAACCGTAAACTAGTAAGAGAACAAACCCCTAAGTATCAACTTTGAAGGCTGAAACCAACATCAGATCAACGCACAGGAAGCCATTCAACTCGACTAATCTCCAGTTAGTTTCAATTTCTTTAACTCCATTTCTTAATTTCTTATCAATGAAATCATTTCATTTTCTATGCTTAGAAAACAATTCCGATTATAATTAGAAAACATTTCCAAAATCCATTTATGGATTTTAAACCAACGTTGAATAAAACATCATTACGATCACTTAACCCATTAATCGCCTATTAACTGACCATATTTCTATCCAACCTCTGCCATCGAGCCATAACTATTCCTTATTCAAGTATGAAGTCAATCAAGTTGGGGTATAATTACCTCTCAGACCTTAACTGAGCAACATTCTTAACCTCGAAATAGATAAAGCTAACACTTCGATCTTAACAAACATCGCTTATGCAACTCTCGGATTCAGTACGAATCCACTTTTTTAATGGAAATCATTGATTATAACGATAGCGTTCTCTATTTTTGAAACATTTAATTTGAAAATATAACTCTTATTCATTAATTTGAATAAATAAATAATAAATTAAATGAATAACTAAATCTTGATTAAAACATAAAGCAAATAATACTGTCCTGAATTCGATATAATCGATTTCAATGTATAACTCTATTTTGAATAATCTCTATTCGATAACTCTCTTTCGAATAATTGATATTCGATTAACGTTCCAAACTTTGGAATAAATCTACCGTTTTAGGTCAACTCATTTTCCATTTTCATCATAAATTCAAGTTTGAATTTTTCATTATCAAACCATTACCAATTTCTCTTAAAACCATTCAAATCTGCAAATCATTTTCTTTTAAACCATTATTCACTTTAAAACGTGAATATCACTCCTTTATAAAAATCTGGACTTATTTTATCAAATAAACCTTGATTTAAATTTTATAAATATCATTACAAGTTAAAATTCCATTTACCGAGCTATTTTATAACTTCTCGTTCACATTACCCTTTTATTATCAAATCTCGTTTACACATTAACTTACTTGTCTATCTTATTTAATACGTTTATAATTCTATATTGCCTTTGCAGTCGATTATAAAATATCAGTTTCAAACCAGATATTATTTATCTTGTGACGTTCCAAATTATGTAATATATAATTTATGAAAATAAGTGTTTTTTTTATATTCGACACAGTCGAATTTTAATTATAAATCCTAATTTTAATTCAATTCACATTCCGAATGTTGGAATAAATTTCGTCGTTTTCTTTTTAAAATGATTTCCATTTTTCCTTTTGAAATTCTCTATTAAATTTATATTCCCAAATTATTTGATGATAATTATTTTATTTCATTTATAAAGATTGTTTATAAATCACACTACTTGTTTTTTTAGTAGAAACAATTTTTTTATTTCTAGCCCATTGGAAATTCCATTTCTGTTTTAAAAATGGATTTTTCCTTTTTAAAACCAAATTCTATTTATTTTATTCAAATATATTTATACGGTATTGTAAACACCTAATATTTTAGGGTCGGTGCCTTCGACATCCCAAACACACAATAATCAAATCACAGATTATTGGTCACATCATATAACACAATAATATAAAAAACAACAATTTAATGGTTGTGGAATCCAGTTGGATCCCTCCAACTTGTTTCCCTGCATTCACAGATGTTAATCAATGTAAATAACATAGGTTTTATTTCAATATGAGATAACATAATGAATTGAATCAATATTTAACCAACGATTTATATGTATATATGACTATGTCTATAATTTCAACCAATTTCTTAGCAATTCGTCCGAACAACCATCAAACAACATCCAATCATCATTTAACAATATTAAAATAAATTTATAAAATTTATAAACTGGAAAGAATTAGTAACTTTACTTACCTTGGTCGTTAATCGTTAAATAATGATTAAAGTCGATTGATAGGCATTTTATTTCACTATAAACTGTAACTTGCTCCAAATCTCTCCAAACAAATTCCAGTACGTAGCTTGTGACCACACGATCCTAACGGATCCTATTTTTATTGAATTTCGATAAGATATGATAATTTTAAGTTAATGCCTTATTTAAATTTAAACAAGCTAATTTGTTTTGGCTTTACCATTTGAAATTTGCCCAACCATACTCGCTCAAACCCATCGCTTCCTGGTACAGTGCTTTCTTCCTTCCAAATGAAAACTCCCACTCTAGTATAAAAATAATTTGAATGCTATTGCAACGTATTCCAATGCTCTATTATCTTTCTTTACTTCGTGAAAACCAAAATGACCTTCATCGTCCTCTTTTCCTTCTCGAACTTCACCTTGCTAACAACATTTCGCCCAACTCGCAGCACTCCGATGGATCACGATGTCGACCTCTTCTGCTGCTCAATAATACGCATGACAAAAATTTGCGCCGAACACCACCACATTTCGCCAAGACATGCACCTACCCTTCGCGAACTCGCCTCCACCCTTTCTTTTGCGAAAACTTCATTACGGCATCGAGGAATCAAAGCCCAAGGCTTACTATCGTGTATACACGCTTCAGAAAAATGAACCACGAGTGCCAAAACGAGTGCCAACTTAAAGCTCTCATGAAAATGTAACTAACCGATTTGATTACAAGATTTTTAGAGGAGGAATTTATTTATTTTAATTTTTGGAATCCATTGAAAAGATTCAGCTTTGAAATTCTGAAGCGGGTAAATATTCAATGGCCTTCATTATTTATAGGCTAAGGCACCTTGGCACTCATGTAATAGGTAAATATAGGTAGGTCTGTTATTTTCATTAGGTATGTGTTTCTCCTTACATTTTTAGGCTCTGCTCAAAATCCTTAGGTCTGCGTTGGATTGTTGTTTCAAGGTAGTTTAGGGTATGATGCAGTGATTATTCGGCTAACGCATGCAGCGTAGTGAATTTAATTTAATTAGATGTAAGATACAAATAATATTATTCAATTTACATGGAACTTATGCATGAAGTAACATGCAAAAACTGCCATATATGATCTCTGTTCGTGATGAAAATTGTGATCATACAATAGTTTAATATTTCGAACACGATGAAACTGGTTTCGTAAAATTTCAAGTCCGTTTGTAAAACTTCCATTTTAATTTCAAACGATAAGATAATAAATGTTTAAATTGCGCAAGATTAAAACATAACTCAAAATAACCCTAAACTGGAAATCTTACAATAATTTACCATGGAGGATTTGATAAAATTTGTTTCATTGAAAATGGAGGTTATTTGAAAATTGGTTATTCTATAATCCCATATTAAATCGGTATAATATAAATCGATTCCAAAATTAAACCAATCTATTAATAATAATAAAAATTATATATATATTCGAAATACATATATATAGCTTCAAAATAATCTAATTTGGATTTCAACTCGATATTTTCATTTTTAAGTTAAAACGATATTTAGTATATTTAAAAATTGGTTTATTTTATTAAATAAATCGTTATAGTTTATAAACAATTCCATAGCGACTTTCTGAAAATTTGACTTGGTTATAACTTACAATCTATAAGATGAAATCTCAATTTTTTACTTCCATTAGAAAAATATATTTTAAAAGATTCGAACTTTTTTTGTTTTGAAGAAATGTGACTTATAACGAACCCTATATATTCATTTAAAGTTAAAAACCTAATATTTTGAACTACCGCAATGCTATGAGCTCGTTTTAAATAATATTATTAATTATATGTTCAAACGTCGTTTTATAAATAAATTCGTTATTATAACTTGAATCTAAACTCGATTAAATTTCTTACATTATCCAACTCACACAACGTTGTAAATTCAACTATCCGACTATTTCAGAAATTAAATATATTATTCCATTATTTATATTAATTAAATATTCAAATATTTGAATTCAAGTCATTTAAATCTCCAAATCAATATTTAAATAACTAGATTAATTAATTAATAAATCACTAAAAATCTGGTTTGTTCCATGTAGTATCAGTTTGCTTCGTTGCAGTATCGGTTTTTTAGTTATTATTTGTTATGTATCCGTTTTATATGTTGGAGGGTATCATTTTTTGTGTTACAATAATCAGTCTTATATATTTTATGGTATCGGTTTTTAGTGTTGCAGCTGGTAGGTAGCAATTTTGTATGTATGAAGATATTAGTTTTTACTCTATCACTGTTAGATAGCAGTTTTATATGTCCGAAGGTATCTGTTTTAATGTTACAACTATAAGGTAGCAGTTTTCATTGTTTGAAGGTATAAATTTTAATATTGCAGCTATTAGGTAGCACTTTTTAATTCTAGATGGTAGTATTTTTTATTATGATCAAGAATTTTATTTAAACTTTTTTATTTTTATTTTGGAATTTGTTTCGCAGGTTTCTTTCTTTAGCAATGGTTGTAGTTTATATAGAAAATGTGGACAATTGGAGATGATTTTTAAGTCATTTGAAAGAAATGCTTTAAGAAGATCGGAGTTTGGTTTTATGTCAGATTGTCACCAAGATTTAATTTCTGGCATTCATAAGGTTTTTCCAATGTCATTTGATAATTATTATTACCTTCATATGGAACAGAATTTGCTCTCAGTAGTTAAGTCCAAAAATACAAACATTTCATTTGTTGAATTATTTAAGATATGTTCTAAATCATCTAATGTGTATGAGTTTGATTATGCACATTCTAAATTTTTAGAAATAAGTGGTAGTGCAGCCATGAATTTTTTGAAAGACAAACCATTTGATAAGTGGGCTGACTTGTCTTTTCAGGGTACACGATATGGGGAATATAGCTCTAACATGGCTGAAAGTTCAATAGTTGGATTTTAGATAAGAGGGCATTATCTATTACATCGTGCTTGGATGGAATACGTACTAAAATTATGGAGCAAATGGGTAAAAGGAGTGTAACGACCTGCATTTTTACCCACTTCAAATTGACAAAAACCCAAACCCATGTCGATTCAACGTAAGCAAAAATACATTTCATTAGGGTTCATCAGAGAAAAACACAGCAAAATACAAAACTCACAGCGGAACAAATAAAATATAATATGAAAATACCATTGTAGCGGATTTTTTTTTTTTGAAACAAAAACACTTTAAAATAAAATTCTTATTTTGCATACCTTGGTCGACTTAACCTAATATACCGATAATAGAGTATGTCTGGCCTTCAAATGAAGCCTTGATTCTCTACGGAACTCCAAGTCTTCAAGCTTTCGTCCTGAAAACACTCGCACGGATCTGACCCGAGCGATAAACACTCGGGTCAGGCTTGGGTTATATCAGTTATAAAATAATGTAATCAAACCTAACCATAGCGACCATAACCAAACAAAACAACCATTCATCCATAGCAACCGTAAACCAAGTTTGAAAACATGACTTTTTATAAAAATGAATGATTATAAGCCCTAGATCCTATCACATAATGCAAGCGCAAGCCGGAGGATGGGGGTTTGCCTTATAATCGCAAAACATGCTTGATATAGTTTAAACCAAACATTTCATATTATAATAATGTCTAGGGTATGGAAAAATCCTTCCGAAAATAATTATAAATCTTAGTCGGCATAGTGCCGCATACCACTATGTTGGTTACATAGGTATGCAATTGAAAATCGTTAAAGGGTTCGTATTGGAGTTTGGATTCCATCATGATGGTTACTGATACGAAAGATCTCTCGGGCATTCAGCGGATACCATGTTTGTACACAACAACACATCCACGTTCTCAGGTTGGCAGAATTTAATCCCTATAACCTACTAGTAGGCAGGCCACTTCACCTACTAGGTCAATCGAATCCATGCAAAACATAAAGTCATGCTGATCTAACCATCAACATACCATCATACCGGGGTGTGAGGCTATCATGAGGTCCCGTCATACACAAAGCTATGCATTTAAGCCATGCTTTGATCATCACCACAGAGCCCTGCTTTTCAACAAAAGCCCTGATCATTGCTCAGCACTTAGCATGCCTCATGGTCATTCCATGCCAGACATGCAATCCATCCACAAGTCCATTCTAGGAATATGAAGGAAATCGAAGGCACTTGATTCCACATCCCCGCTTGGGAGTGCAAGTCCTTGCATCCGTTACGCTTCAAGTACGGTCAGATAATGCCGTTACTTTAACCTCTTGAGGAGTGTCCCCAATGCATCAACAAGCTATCCATCCGATGTGAAGAATACCGGTCTTCAACCATTATCATTGAGAACTTAATCTTTTCACGTTGTATAATTATTCGGAATGAGTAAAAATTCGGCCTTTCCAAATAATTAGCGCATCTTTTAAAACCAATCGATTTACAGGATCTCATGAACCTCGTCCCATTCTTTTATTCAACCCGTTCATTAAAACTATATTAAGTTTTAAGACATCAAAACTCTTTATTTCTATCTCATGGAGCAAAATAGGTAATACTCCATTTTTAATGATCTTATGTTTTGGCAATTTTAGTTACCTTTCAAACCCTATTCCTTCAAATCTTGTTGAAAGATTTCAAATCAAATATTCTGATTACTTAAGTTCAAATTCCAAGTTAAATCTTTCCAATAATCCTTATCGATTATTTGTCATTTGCCTCTTGTAAAAACATGTTAATTCTTTCCCAAAAATCTTTATAAATAAAGATTTCATTTGCTTAACTTAGAAAATTATCTTACCTATTCATGGGCTAAAGAACAATATTATTGAAGACATCATTCACAATAAAACCAAAATCATATTTCCTTTCATATTGGAATCTCTAAAGAAATCATATTGGTTTATAATCGATATAAACCTCCATATCCAACAAACACTATAAGAAGGATAACGACTTAGCCTTTTAAATCCCTCGAATAGTCTAAGTCATCATACATGGAGACTCATCTCAATCAATGACCAATTTGATTTCTATTTATTTCCTATTTAATTAAATAGGTTGGAAACTTAGAATCTAATTTACCCGATTTAATAATCTCATTTGTTAATAAATAAAATCCTTTATATTTAAATGAATATCTTATTAAATATTTAAATAAAGGACTTATTAAAAGTCAAAACCGGATTTCTTGAAGGGTTCACTTTAGTTGCTAATTAACTCACTTTAACACGATTCATTTTAATCTTACCAAATATTAATATATTTGGTACAAAACACTTTTAAAGCATTTAATATGATTTATCATGATTTTTTCCATATTTTTATATAATTTATAAACACCTTTTTACGAAAAATCCGAATTTGGCACATGAACTGTCGAAACTGGATTTTTCGGTCAAACTGATTTAGACTTGTAGGAAAAATCGACCATTGAAATATATTTCTTTTTTTTTGTTAGAAAGCTATTCAAATTTCGGACAAACCGTGATGTGTTTCAAGAAAATCCGACGGTTAGATCTTTCGAAATTTCATATTCAAATTTCGGGTCGAAATTCGTGAACTATCGCTATGTGACGAGTCCTATTCGAACCCAAAAGTGACTTATATTAAACTGATTCGAAATATTTCAAAATGAGTTCAATAATTATTCGAACCATATTAAATAACTTTTGGAATTCAATATCCACATTTTTGACCTTTAGATCAATTATTCCACATTTAAATATTTATATTCATATTTAAATAATTAAAATAATATTATTCTTAATTTTTTTATTAAAGTCTTAAAGTTGGCTGATGCCCATTATAAAATAAGTAAGAACATTGAAACCATAATTTCGAAAAACCGAGTCCATTTGTTAGGCAAATGCAACTTCAATTTACTATTCATCATAAAATCGATTTATTATTCAATAAGCCATAACTTGTTCTTAACTTCTTCAAAACCAGTTCGTTCTTTTGCAAAAGTTCATTGTTATGAACTCAATTTCATTTCCGAAAGTATTGGAACTTAAATTCAAACTTTTGTTATCCCTGATTATTTTATTATTAAAATAATCATTTAAAATTCAATTTCTTGAATGAGACTCATTCAACTCCTGTATAACCCGAGAATTTGGATATATACAAATGTCTAATAAACATAAACCAGATGTCATGTGTCTAACGAGTTACAACCAGACTCGTTAGTTATTTAACCATATATGTCAGTGTCAATTTAGTTTTTATATTTCCTGAAAATTTTGCCATAACCTCCCCTATACGGAAGCATCGATACAAACACACTATTGCCTTAAAAAGGCCATCCAGATCACATATCAAACCAAATGGTGTTCATAACCATTGGTTAACCTAACCCAAATATCAGACACTATAACATCCGCAAAGCGACCACATACACCATTCAGTGAACACTTGAGACTGGGTGTGGGTCATCATCCCAATACCCTGTGTAAGGGTTTACTAATAAATAGCAATCCATGTAATAAACACATGGGACTAGTGTAATTTCATCCCACGACCTGTGTAGGGTTTCCAAACCATATCGACATTTCAAACACACAACATCATGCATGAAATTATTTCACATAAACGAATACCACAAGCAAATGTGAGGGAATAAACCACTCACCAATCCAGTAGGTTCCTTCAAATTCCTTTACTGTAGGACCACCACAGCCCTGCGCTCTCTCTCGATTGTTCAACTACCTGGTCATTAGAGGTTATAAGTAACATTAGTTTTTTTCCATTAATTCTTTTCTAATTATCATGAATAAACTTTCTAATATAATTTGATTTCCAAACCTAAATGGATCCATACATGAGAATATCTTTTCCATGGACTTAGCAAACTTAAATTCAAGATTACAATTTTCGAAGGTCATTATAGCTTCCATAATATTACACCTAATTTTGCTAATCACTTAAATAGGTAATTAGCTTATTACCTTTAGGATTTTCATTCCTAATTCAACTCCAATGACATTAATACTTCACATAGGTGTAAACTAACCTTAATCCATGATTATACTAACCTGAAATCACTTAAATGATTTACTTAGGAACATTCACATATGCTATTATAATTTCTTAACTTCATATACCCATTTGCTAATGGATATTTTCTTTCTACTTTTTGGAATTCATTTCTAATCTCAATATTTCCACATATAAACTTTATGAGAGTATAAAGCTATCAACTTTAACCTAAATCCATGAATATCTCACCACATAATCACTTAAGGTTTCATTTAGGAATTTCTACAAACACTTTGTATACATATTAAAACTAAGGAAATAAACCCTTTTAACTACATGATTTCGCACCCCGGATGCTTCTAGTACTTAGCCTAGGATGTATAGATCCTTCTTCTGGCTTTTCTTCTTTATTTTCTTGAAAAAATATTTTTTTATATGGGTTAAAAACCTGAGTAATTCATGGAGAGGGGAGGAACAATTTTCCAAGAAGAATAATGGAGTGATAAGGAAGGAATATGGTATATATAACAAAAGGGTAACGCATGAATTAATGAAATGTGTCTTATGGATAAGCATGGAAGATCCTAAGGCCATTATTCATCCTTATCCTTAGGAATTGTAACTTGTGTTGTCTCAAGCACCTTCCGGCCACATGTCGGAGTATCAAACAGTAACAATTTTCAGAAATTCTTCAACCATAAGGTTTAGTTTCTAACGTACTTCGATCCTTTGTGTTCAAATATAAAATCTGAGTTCGTTTTCCTTTTTAAATAATTTATTTTAGTTTTGTTTTGTTAAAAACTTTGTATATTTGATAAGGAATTTTCTTAGACTTTATACACAATTAATATCGTATGTTTAGAATTTACCTGGATAGGTCTCAGGTTCCAGTTTTGCCGTTAGCACTATCAAATTCCAATTACCGTCCAAATTTATTTCAAATTTTAGCCTTTTATTTTTTCCTTTTACAGATACGGATGCTGTTATATGCGAAACTTCCCTGAGTACTAAAATTCACTATTCCGGATCCAACGGAGGTGATCTCACGATCTGGCGATATCCCATTCTCAAGATATTCTCAAAATCGTCTGTTTTAGTTTAAATTTTACCTTTCAATCTTTAATCAATATCAAACGGATTTTGTTTTTGGCCAAACTTGGTTGGTTATCTAATTTCATTATTCCGGATTCAATGGAACCAGATTTAGGATCTGGAAATAAATATTTCTTATAGTTCCTTTGTAAACGTGTTATTTTTATACTAAAACTCATTATTATAACCCTGTTATAATTATACCATTATCTATTTTCAATTTTATGTTGATTCTTATGAAATTTGGAAGTTCTAAATTGGTTCCAAATTTCCGTGTCGTTACGTTCTCCCCCACTTAAATATTTTGCCCTCAAAATCGAAGACGGAACCAGAGATTGTCAACTCAATCATGTTATAACAAAGTTTATCAAAAAGATACCATAATATTATATATATATATATATATATATATATATATATATATATATATATATATATATATCCATACAACCATTCAAATACATACATCTGCACAAACTTCCTTGCATATTTACATACATTCTCAAAATATTAGTTTTAACCTTAGGATAATATTACTTATTAAATGACCATTTCCTTCTGGCCTTCTCCAGGATTCTTATCCTAATTCATCATTAAGTGGTAAACTCGATTTTTCTTTATTACAGTACTTGTCAGTATGTCCTACTTCCCTACACCGGAAGCATCTTATCTCCCCTCTGGATTTCTTTTTCCTTTCTAGACAATTGTGGACATGATGCCCCTTCTGCTTACATCAGAAACAACTTATGTCTTTTTGTACCTTTTCCTTGCTCTCCTTCTTATTCTTCTTTTCCATTGGGCATAGGACTGCATAGTGTCCCTCTTTATGGCATTTATAACAGCAAACACCTATAAATTTTCCTCTATTCTTATCTTTCCTGGAGTAGCTATGAATATACTTGCATAGGTCCAACCTATTTTCTTCTTCTATCTTCTCATAAATCCTTCTCATTTGTTTTCGAGTCATATTTCTAAGTTTAACTCCAAATGGATCGCAGTTATCCATACCCTACAACATTCAATATTTTATCAAAAGAGTTTTATAATTCCTTAACAAATACCTTGACTATCCAAAATCGTCGAGAATTTAAATTTTTTAATTAGTTATACTAATTATTATCTCCAGCAATCAATTAGTGGATTAAATTTTCCAAAACATAACTTTCATCAAATCATATATCCTTTCTACGAAAATATACTTTTGGACAAAATTATTTCATAAAAACTGGGTTAGACTGCTATGTCTAAGTGTTTAGAAACACTTATCGGTACAACGATACCTTACTGCATCGATCAATGTTCATAACTCACTCAACAAATCAATCCAACACAAAACCATTTGCATATCAAATTAATAATACGTCGCTCATATATATATATATATATATATATATATATATATATATATATATGCACACACATACACACACACTCACACCCAACTCATTTTAGTGTATCACTAACTCTATCTCTAACGAGTCACTTGTCCTAGGATACCACTGATCCTATCTTTGACAAGTCTATGTCGCACAAAGCCAAGGTTATCGCTTAACCTTAAGCTCTGATACCAACTGTAACGACCCACATTTTTACTTACTTCAAACCAACAAAAACCTAAACCCACGTCGATTCAATGAAAGCAAATATACGTTTCGTTAGGGTTCATCAGACCAAAACACAGTGAAATACAAAACTCATAGCGGAATAGATAAAATATAATATGAAAATATCATTGCAGCGGAAAACAATTTTGAAACAAAAACACTTTATAATAAAAATCTTCTTTTACATACCTTTGTCGACTTAACCTAATACACTGATAATAGAGTACGTTCGGCCTTCTTATGAAGCCTTGATTCTCTGCGGAACTCCATGTTTTCAAGCTTTGATCCTGAAAACACTCGCTCGGATCTGACCCGAGAGATAAACACTCGGGTCGGGCTTGGGATATATCGATTATAAAATAACGTAATCAAACCTAACCATAGCGACCATAACCAAACACAGCAACCATTCATCCATAGCAACCATAAACCAAGTTTTAAAACATGACTTTTTAGAAAAATGAATGATTATAAGCCCCAAGTCCCATCACACAATGCAAGCGCAAGCCGAAGGATGGGGGTTTGCCTTATAATCGCAAAACATGCTTGATATAGTTCAAACCAAACATTTCATATTATTATAATGTCTAGGGTATGGAAAGTTCCTTCCGAAAACAACTTATAAATCTTAGCTCGCATTCCCATACCACTATGTTGGCTACATAGCTATATAATTGAAAATCGTAAAAGGGTTCGTATTGGAGTTTGGATTCCATCATGATGGTTACTGATTCAAAAGATCTCTCAGGCATTCAGCGGATACCATGTTTGTATACAACAACGCATCCATGTTCTCAGGTTGGTAGAATTTAATCCATACAACCTACCAGTAGGCAGGCCACCTTGCCTACTGGGTCAACCGAATCCATGCAAAACATAAAGTCATGCTGATCTGACCATCAGCATACCATTATACTGGGGTGTGAGGCTATCACGAGGTCCCGTCATACACAAAGCTACGCATTTAAGCCATGCTTTGATCATCACCACAGAGCCCTGCTTTTCAACAAAAGCCCTGATCATTGCTCAGCACTTAGCATGCCTCATGGTCATTCCATGCCAGACATGCAATCCATCCACAAGTCCGTTCCGGGAATAGGAAGGAAACCGAAGGCACTTGATTCCACATCCCCGCTTGGGAGTGCAAGTCCTTGCAATTCGTCACGCTTCAAGTACGGTCAAATAATGCCGTTACTTTAACCTCTTGAGGAGTGACCCCAATGCATCAATAAGCTATCCATATGATGTGAAGAATACTGGTCTTCAACCATTATCATTGAGAACTTAATCCTTTCATGTTGAATAATTATTTAGAATGAGTAAAAACCCGGTCTTTCCAAATAATTAGCTAATCTTTTTAAACCAATCGGTTTACAAATCTCATGAACATCATCCCATTCTTTTATTTAATCCATTCATTAAAACTATATTAAGTTTTAAGACGTCAAAACTCTTCATTTCTATCTCATGGAGCAAAAATGGTAATACTCCATTTTTAATCATCTTATGTTTTGGTAATTTTAATTACCTTTCAAATTCTATTCCTTAAAATCTTGTTGAAAGATTTCAAATCAAATATTCTGATTTCTTAACTTCAAATTCCAAGTTAAATCTTTCCAATAATCCTTATCGATTATTCGCTATTTGCCTCATGTAAAAAATGTTCTTTCCTTTCACAAAATCTTTATAAAAAAGATTTCAAATGCTTAACTTGGAAAATTATCTTACCTTTTCATGGGCCAAAAAACAATATTATTGAAGGCATCATTCACAACAAACCAAAAATCATATTTCCTTTTATATTGGAATCTCTACAGAAATCATACTGGTTTATAATTGATATAAACCTCCATAACCAACAAACACTATAAGCGGGATAACGACATAGCCTTTAAAATCCCTCAAATAGTCTAAGTTAGCATCCATGGAGACTTATCTCAGTCAATGACCAATCTGGTTTCAATTTGATTTCATGTTAATTAAATAAATTGGAAACTTGGATTCTAATTTACCCTTATTAAAAGTCTCATTTATTAATAAATAAACTCCTTTATGTTTAAATGAAGATCTTATTAAATGTTTAAATAAAGATCTTATTGAAAGTCAAAACCGGATTTCTTGAAGGGTTCACTTTAGTGGCTAAATAACTAACTTTACCACGATTCATTTTTATATTACCAAATATTAATATATTTGGTTGAAACCACTTTGAAATCATTTAATATGGTTTATCATGATTTTTCCATATATTTATATAATTTATAAACACTTGTTTACAAAAAATCCGAATTTGGCACTTGAACTGCCGAAACTGGATTTTCCGGTCGGACTGATTCAGACTTGTAGGAAAATCCAACTGTTGAATTTTTTTCTTTTGTTGGAAAGCTATTCAAATTTCGGACGAAATGTGATGTGTTTAAAGAAAATCTGACGGTTAGATCTCCCGGAATTTCAAATTTCGGGTCGAAATTCGCGAAATATCGCTATGCGATGAGTCCTATTCGAACCAAAAAGTGACTATTATTAAAATGAGTTGAAATATTACAAAATTAGTTAAATAATTATTCAAAACATATTAAATAACTTTTGGAATTCAGTTTCTACATTTTTAACGTTTATATCAATTATTTCACATTTAAATATTTAAATTAATATTTAAATCATTAAAATAATATTATTCTTCTAAAATGATTATTAAAGTCTCAAAGTTGGCCGACGCCCATTATAAAAATAAGTAAGAGCATTGAAACCATAATTTCGCAAAACCCGGTCCACTTGTTTGGCAAACGCAACTTCAATTTACTATTCACAGTAAAATTGATTTACTATTCGATAAACCATAACTTGTTCTTAACTTCTTCAAAACTACTTCATTCTTTTACAAAAGTTCATTGTTACGAACTCAATTTCATTTCTGTAAAGTATTGGAATTTAAATTTAAATTTTATTTTCCCCAATTATTTTATTATTAAAATAATCATTTAAAATCCAATTTCTGGAATGAGACTCATTCAACTCCTATATAACTGAAGAATTTGTGTATATATAAACGTCCAATAAACATAAACAAGATGTAATGTGTCTAACGAGTTGCAACCAAACTCGTTAGTTATTTAACCATATATGTGAGTGTCAATTTGGTTTCTGTATTTCCAGAATTTTTTTCCATAACCTTCCCTATAAAGGAGCATCGATACAACCACACTATTGCCTTAAAAGGCCATCCAGATCACATATCAAACCAAATGGTGTTCATAACCATTAGTTAACCCAATCCAAATAGCAGACACTATAACATCTGCAAAGCAACCACATACACAATTTAGTGAACACTTGGGACTGGTGTGGGTCATTATCCTAATACCATGTGTAAGGATTTACTAATAAATAGCAATCCGTGTAATAAACACATGGGACTAATGTAATTTTATCACACAACCTGTGCAGGGTTTCCAAACCATATCGACATTTCAAACACACAACATCATGCATGAAATTATTTCACATAAACGAACACCACAAGCAAATGTGAGGGAATAAACCACTCCCCATCCCAATAGATTCCCTCAAATTCTTTACTGTAGGACCACCACAACTCTACGCTCTCTCTCGATTGTTTAACAACCTAGTCATTAGAGGTTATAAGAAACATTAGTTTTTTTAATTAATTATTTTCTAATTATCATGAATGCACTTTCTAATATAATTTGATTTCCAAACCTAAATGGATCAATACATGAGAGTACCTTTTCCATGGACTTACATACCTTAAATCCATGATTTCAATTTTCAAAGGTCATTGTAGCTTCCATAATATTACACCTAATTTTGCTAATCCTTAAATAGGTAATTAGCTTATTACCTTTAGGATTTTCATTCCTAATTCAACTCCAGTGACATCAATACTTCACATAGGTGTAAACTAACCTTAATCCATGATTATACTAACCTGAAATCACTTTATTTTTTACTTAGGAACATTCACTTTTGCTAGTAAAATTTCTTAACTTCATATACCCATTTGCTAATAGATATTTTCTTTCTACTTTTTGGAATTCAATTCTAATCTCAATATTTTCACATATAAACTTTATGAGAGTATAAAGCTACCAACTTTAACCTAAATCCATGAATATCTCACCACATAATCACTTAAGGTTTCATTTAGGACAAACCCTTTAAGCTACATGATTTCTCACCTCGGATGCTTCCAGAACTTAGCCTAGGATGTATTGATCCTCCTCCTAGCTTTTCTCCTTCCTTTCTTCTTTATTTTCTAGAAAAAAATCTTTTTCTATATGGGTTAAAAATGTGAGAAATTCATGGAGAAGGGAGGAACAATTTTCCAAGAAGAAGGATAGAGTGATAAGGAAGGAATAAGGTATATATATAAAGGGGTAATGCTTGGATTAATGACATGTGTCTTATGGATAAGCATGGAAGATCCTAAGGATATTATTCATCCTTATCCTTAGGAATAGTAACTTGTGTTTTCTTACGCACTTTCTGGCCTTATGTCGGAGTATCGAACGATAACAGTTTTCAGAAATTCTTCAAACATAAGGTCCGGTTACTTCAATCCTATGCGTTCAAGTATAAAACCTGAGTTCGTTTTCATTTTCAAATAATTTATTTTAGCTTAGTTTTGTTAATAACTTTTTATATTCGATAAGGGGTTTTCTCATACCTTATACATAGCTGATATCCTACATTTAGAATTTTCCTGGATAGGTCTCAGGTTCCTGTTTTGCAGTTAGCACTATCAAATTCCAGTTACCATCAAAATTTAGTTCAAATTTTGGCATTTTATTTTTTCCTTTTCCACATACGGATGTCGGTATATACAAAACTTCCCTGAGTACTAAAATTCACTATTTGAATCCAACGGAGATGGTCTCACGAACTGGCGATATCCCATTCTCAAGATATTCTCAAAATTGTCCGTTTTTAGTTCAAATTTATACTTTCCATCTTTAATCAATATCAAACGGATTTTGTTTTTGGATAAACTTGGCTGGTTACCTAATTTCATTATTCCAGATTCAATGGAACCAGTTTCAGGATCTGGAAATAAATATTTCTTATATTAAAACCCATTATTATAATCCTGTTCCAATTATATCATTATCCATTTTCAATTTTATCTTGATTCTTATGAAATTTGGAAGTTCTAAATTGGTTCCAAATTTCCGGGTCGTTACAAGGAGAGAGGAATGTCGTTTATGGAATATGATTTTATGCCCGATTATGGAAAATCGGCTGAAAGAGTTGGTTGAAGATGGTTTCGGATAGGATATTTACAAATCTTTTTAGTTTCTTTTTGAAGTGAAATCTCCATTCTCTTATTGTGTTGATCTCAAGGATTGGAATTGCAGTTGTAATCAATGAAGAGTGATGGGATTTCCCTGTGTTCATTTAATAAAATGCATTAACAAAGTGAAATTAAATGTTTATGATTTTATTGAACAATATTTCACTATAGAAGTTTATCGATCTTCGTATTGTAATACTATTAATCCTATACCTACCTATAATAAACCCATTGTTTGATTCAACCAGCGATGAAGTAATTAGGCCACCGAGGATAAACGTGGAGCTGGGAGACCATCTACAAAATGAAAAGGAGGTTTTGCATTTTTTAAAACAAGCAAAATAGATACGGTGTATGCAAACAATATGGCCATAACAAGCGTAATTATCAAGCTTCCAATAATATATGATTTTTTTAGATTTGTTTTAGGACATACATGTATTTTCATAAGTTTTTCAAATTAAATTGTATACATAAGCAAAATAGTGTGTGATACACTGGAAATGTGTTGAATCTTTTATAGTTTTTATATAAATTCTTCATATCTTAGTGTTTTTATTTTATTGTTACATTGATGTGTTGGTTATCAGTTTTATATCCCTCGTAGCAGATTTGTATATTAAGTATCAGTTTTAGTCTCTTTTAGGTATCAATTTTATATGTTATTTTTTTATTTCAGCTACCGGGTATCAGTTTGATATCCCTATAGGTATTATTTTTTGTTATTTTCTTGCTTACAATTTATAGGTATTAGTTTTATGCCTCAACAGGTATCATTTTTTGTTATATTCTTGTTTGCAGTTTAGTTTTACTCTACCGTAGGTATCAGTTTTGTTTGTTATTTTTTGTTTCAGTGATTGGGTATCAGTTTTATATCACTGTAGGTATCATTTTTTTTATTTTCTTGTGTATAGTTTGGTTTCAGTTTTTATTGTTTTATTTCTTCATAGTGTATATGTATCAGTTTTATGCCTCGGTAAGTATCAGTTTTTGCTGTTTTGTTGTCTGTAGTTTATGGGTATTAGTTATATGGCTTTGTAGGTATCAGTTTTTGAAAAGTTCAGTTGTGCATGACTTTCACAGTATCACTACTGCATTATAATTGGAATCACTTCAATAATTTGTCATGCAAAACAACAACATTACAAATATTCCATCCATCAATATATATATATATATATATATATATATATATATATATATATATATATATATAAGTAACGTTAGTATTTATACATACAAAATATAATTTTCAAAACAGACATACAAGACAGTTTAAAGGTATGAATTTGTTTACATATAAAACTGATATACAAAACATTGTTTTCCAACACGATCTAATTACATATAAAACTGTTGCTCAAGACATCAATCACATTTAGTCTAATACATTTTAAATAAGTTCAATTTGAACACTATTCTGGATCTCTTTTCTGCTGCATATTGTCCAAGTTCAACAGTTCGTTCATTTACTTTTACTCAATCCAGGCATGAGGTCAACTAAATCCCTGCAGCATTCAGTATCTGCAATTACTTCATACACAATTCTTGCTCTTACTTTCAGCATATTTGTTTTACTCACTTTCAGTGATATTTCAGTATCGTTGCGTGAGACCATAAAAATCATGACGTATATTCGACAATCAACTCTGCATGAATGAAATATTTTGATGGTTAGAAATTATTGTTGTAGTATATGGTATAGTGATTAGATTATAGAAAAAATCAACACAAATGATAGTTTTAACTAACTGTATGAATAAATATCATTTTTGTATTAACTGAATTGAATTGATGTATGCTGTCGATGGTGACGTCAGTGTTGGTAGTGTACATGGTGAAGATTGGTATTAGTTTTTTAATCTGTGGGTATCAGTTTGAATTAATGTCTGTATCAGTTTGAATCTCCGGTGGTATCAGTTTCAAAATTTTCTTCATACAAATGAATGTTTGCAAGAAAGAAAAGTCATCAAAAAGTTTACGTGTTGAAATGTTGATGTGAACATTCTAGTTGATGGATTTCTATTGTTTTAAGTTGCATATCCTGAATATTATTCTTCGTCCACAGTTGTTGCAATATTTTTTCAACTTCTGAGCTCGGCAATAAATATACATTAGTATCACTTTTAAAAAAATCTAGAAAATTTTCCATACTAGTATTGTGACTTCTTTCAAACTTGGATTATTTCTTCCATTTGAATGTCTTGGCCACATAAAATTGAAGTGTGTTTATTCCATTGTTGGATATGTTAATGTAAAAAGTATCCAGTGACTTTCGCAATGCATTGGTAAGTAAATAGTTTCTGTGAACTTGTTGAGGACAGCTTCGTCCTAGAATGGTATCACTAAATGATCTATAATTCCAACTCTTTTTTCAACTATTCCTTTCTGTCCAAATAAGAGTGCATGTTAGTATCTAATCAGTAATTCTATCATGTAAAAAAATTAATTATGTATTGAAATTGTACTTACTGTCATTGTTGTTGATATTGCATAATTGTTTTGTACCAAGTCACATTTTAGGCTGAACCAATCAATAATCTTTGTTATGAGTGAAAACAAAATGTTACTCAAAAATTGAAATGTTCGCATTTTCTATAAGATAGTTTGATATGTTATACTATCAGTTTTTTATTTATTATTTGTTAGGTATCAGTTTTTTATGTTGGAAGGTATAAGTTTTTGTCTTATAGTTATTAGGTACCAGTTATATATATTTGATGGTACCAGTTTTGAGGTAGCAGCTTTGTATCTCTGAAGGTATCAATTTAATATTGTAAAGGTTGAATAATAATTTCAATTTCTGGGTATCTGTTTGATATGTATTTAGGTATCGGTTTCATATTAACAATATTTATCATATTTAAGATACAGATTTTGGGTATCAATTTGTTATGAAATTGGGTATCAGTTTTAAATTTTGTTAAAAGTATTTACCTGCCTTTTTGTGAAGCCTCCTTCCATTACATGTTTCAGCATATCCTTGGTAATAACACATCCTCCCTTTATTGCATCGTTTGACCAAACAACTTGACTGTTTTTTCACAAAAAACAATAAATAAATAAATAAATATAAAATGGAACAGGGCAGATAAAAATAGAAACCTTACTTTTCTGTAACTTTTGCAATTGAAATTTTTTCTTTATAATCCTTTGTTGTTCAATATTTAGATGAGCTACACTTTTGCAGTGTGACAAGTTTAAGTCTCTTCATGTAGGTTCTATTACTGCATTTGGCTCTATTGTTGCTTAGTTTGGTTCTTCTTCTTTTTCTTCTAGTTTTTTTGTTCTTTTTCTGACTTTTCTACATCTTTTGTTACCAGTGCAAGTTCTACTGCTTCCTCTTGATTCTCATTTTCTGTTTTCTTTGCTTTTTTTGCTTAGTTTTTTTTGAATCTTCATACATAGCACTCCTTTTTTAATTTCATGCTTTTACCTTTAGTCTAAGAATATAAGAAGCTGGTTTGGTGGCGGCTTTTTTCTCCTTTTTTGGGATGTTTTTTCATTGCTAACTTCATCGTTTTTTTCTTCTGCACATGCTTGAGTGAAATTCAAATCAAAGCTGCAAGGAGTGATGTCTTGAAATGTTTGTTTTTTTGTTCAATTGTGGTACTGTCATTGATGATTTCAGTATCATTTGCTGGTGTGGTTTCATGTTGTTGTTCAACAAATTTTTCTTTCTTTTGAAGTGTATTTTCTTCATCAACTGAAATACTTTCCTTTTGTTTTTCTACCTCTTCTACTTTAACATTAAAATCAATTTGTGTTTTTTCGTGAACTTCTCCTTTGTTTGTAATTGAAAAATCATCCACTGTTGCTTTTGAATCCGCTTTTTGCACTATTCTTTCATCATTAGAATCTGACTTTTATTGTTTCAATTGCTGTCTCAGTTTGAATATTTCTTATTCTGCCTCATTTTTCAATTTTCTTTCTGTTTTAAGCTTCTTATTTAACTTTTTAATTTTGTCTTCAATATCCTGAATGTGAAGTTTCAATATTCTGATTGAAATGTCTTGTTCTAGTGAACCCATTTGTTCTTGATTTTCACCACCACTTTTTCTTTTTTTTGCCCATAGCTTTTCCTCTTCTAGGTCTTGTTGTTAATGTTTCCGATGTCTCCAAAAGCATAGCCTCATGTGGTTCAACATTCGATATTTCTTGAACCTGCATATTTTGAAACATTAAAAAGGTATTAAGTAGGTGTTAGTTTTATAATTATGTAGGTATCATTTTTAGGGTCTCAGTTTAAAGGTAGCAGTTTTAGCATAATTTAGGTATCATATTTAAGGTATGAGTTTTAAGGTAGCAGTTTTAGTATTATTTAAGTATCAATTTTAAGATATTAATTTTAAGGTAGCAGTTTTAGCATTTTTTTAGATGTCAGTTTTAGCACTATTCAGTTATCAGTTTTAAGGAAGCAGTTTTAATTTTATTTAGGTATTGGTTTTAAGGTGTTAGTTTTAGTATTATTTAGGTATCAATTATTAAAAATATCAATATGATAGGGTACTAAGGTATCAATTTTGAGTTATATGAGGTATTAGTTCTGAAAAACAAGGTTTTATATATTAAATAGAGATGAAATAATAAGTAAAAGTGAAAAATAGGCATAAGGACAAACTTTGGAAAAATTTAGTCTCAAGGACGTCAAGTTTTATTTTTAGACTGAAGGACAAACTTTGAAAAAAATTAGGCCGAAGGACAATGCTAAATATAATTAGCATTTTCTACAGTGTAAAACTGAATAATGCTAGTTAAAACTTGCATTTTCGTGTAGTGTAAAAAACTGAGTATAATGCTAATTAACTTTAGCATTTTCCTTCAGCTTAATTTTGGTTCAAAGTTTGTCCTTTAGACTAAAAATAAAACTTGGTGTTCTATAGCTTAATTTTTCGTCAAAGGTTGTCCTTTTCCTTAATTACCTCTAAGTAAAATTTGTCATTTCTTTTTGTTCATCTACCAAAAAACGCAAGTTTTCGACAGGGTTCGGGTTCTCTAAAGTAATATTAATGGCGACAAAAGCTTTTTCACTGCTTTTTATCTCTTTAACAAATTCTTGGCTAACACTTCAAAACACATCCGCATCCATCTCTATATTTCTTTTCAACTTCCCTGCTTTTGATTTCTCCTACGTGTTATTTCATAGAACCCTAGTTTCAGTTCCTCGACTTGAACCTTTTTCTCCTTGTCGCCCTATTTCATGCTCGATCTCCTTAGTTACTTCTTCCCTCCTTCACTGTAATATCCTTCCTTTTTTTGTGGTGGCCCTTAGAGTCATTTCGATTTTTAGGGTTTCGACTTGTGAAACCTAGTTGTTGAAATCTTCGCGGAGCTGCTATGGAGGAAGCAACTTCTCGTAACTGGTTTGATTTCACGCCTTTCCCAAATATGTATTTCCTTATCAACCAAGTACTTAAGTCGATCTCTGCTTGGTGAGAAACGGTTGCAAATTCATGTTTGTTTGGGTTTTTGATGGTTCAATATCAGCTACTTGATATTCAATAACAGAATGGCAGTCTTCTTGTTGGTTTCTTGTGATGGTTGCAATGATTTATGGAAATTGTCTACTGTGTGTGATTGAGTTTTTGCTTTAGGGTGGCTGGAGTTTTTATGCTCGTTCAATCGTAGGACTGTTTGGTTGTTTTACATTTCTGGAAGTGGTACTCAACACAGGCAAATTGCTCTCTGCATTGTCGGTCATCCTTCCTTGTCTCCTTCCTTCAGTGTTTCTTTTGAACGAGTTACATTCCATCTTATTGTGGCTCTTACTGATTGTGCTATGTTGCGGGAATTATGGTACAAAGTCTGTCCAACTAGAATGGTACTAATCCCAGTCGTATCTTTTGTTGGTTGTTGGGGGAAGAAAAACGTAAGAAGTATCTTCATGATTATAAGAATGGGTAGGTCCTTTTCATTTCGCTTCTTCTTTTTTTCCCACTTCTTGTTTTATTCTTTTATCTATCAAATTTCGAGTGATAAATGATGTTGATCCAATGTTCCTCAGTACAAAATCTTTGCAATCGGGTAGTATCGTCCAATTTGTCATTTTTTCGAGTGTTTAACATTATTTCCTTCCAATGGAATGTAGAAAATAAGCTTATGTCCTTTTCTGCTATTTTCATTTTATCTTCTCCAAAAACAAATGCTTCTTCTGTCAGCGTGTAGCAAGTGTAAACTATATCCAAATTTCTTGTTGTTTTTTGCACTCCTTCAAAGCTATTTTCTCTTCATAGAAAACATTGAAAAACTCAAAGAACGAAGTGCATTTCAAGAAATCAGTTTGTATTTTGGTCTGGGCTTTTTTTTCCTTTTACAATTTAATCATCTTGTAAGATGCTTGCAATCCGCATCTATATGCGGTATCACTTTCATCTCATCACCTGCAGCTATGTCTTTGTTTGTTTCTGTTGTTGTCATCACTTCACTGTCTCTAGGACTTGGGTTAATGAAATCATCATCCTGGTTTTTTAAAAAATTAGTATAGAATTGAATGCTATAGTTTATGGGTATCAGTTTTATATGTAATGCTATATAAAAAATTAGTCAACAAAATCATCATCTGATTTCACATGTAATGTAGTTATGCATAGTTTATGAGTATCAGTTTTACTCTCCTATAAGTATCGATTTTGTATATTATTCTTTGGTTCTCGTGATTGGATATCGGTTTTAAATCACTATAGGTATCATTTTTTCATTTTCTTTTGTACAGTTTCTGGGTATCGGTTTTATATCGCTGCAGGTATCAATTTTTATTATTTTTTTACTGACAGTTATATGTATCAATTTTATGCCTTGGTAGATATCGGTTTTTTTTTGTTTGCATTTTATCATATCAGTTTTATGGCTAATGTTCTGGTATCAGTTCTAGCTTAATAGCTTTTTCGATCAAATTACAATAGTATCATTTTTGTAAGACAATATTATCATTTTTTATGAATACATCTCATTTTTGTAAGACAACAATGGCATTTTTCTTACTGAATTCACCTCATTATCTTTAGACTCTTGGGCTTGAATTTATTTACCTTTTTTATAAGCAATTTCCTTTTCAATATTACAATATTGTTAAAAAATGACAAAAATAGTATCAGTTTTTTTAATTTTAAGGTATCATTTACCAAAATTTTGTCTTCCTTTGGCTTAATCTTTGTAACATCTACAATGCGTTTTGGATCACTAAATTTTTTCACCTTTCCTCTCTAGTTAGCATCATTTTTTCTTCGATCAGTGACATTTTAGTACATTTTAGATCAACAGTAGTATCAGTTTCTTTTTCTGTAGAAGTTTCTTCTACGTTTTGTACATCGGTTTGATTTTATGGTTCATCTCAGTGTTGTTCTTCAACTAGGGTATATACTATCGGCTATAAATTTCTGCCACATTCAGTTAGGGTTTCTCTTTGTTGTTGCGTTTTGTGTTGGATTTGTGCTTGATCTGGTGCAGATTTTGTTTGTTCGGTTATATTCATCGAATCAATTGTTGGAGATGAAGTTGTTTGTGATTCGGTCGCCATTAGTGATTAATTTCATGAGTTTGATATATGGTTTGAAAAGAAAATGGGTAAAGTTAATGTATCGTGTGCTGATGGAGATGAATATGCACAAAAATAAAGCGTATTGAATTTGGGCTGGGGTGTATTTTGTCATTTTGAATAAACTAATAGTCGCGTGTCCTTGTGGCTAATTTTTTTAAACAATTTGTCCTTATAAAGTTTTCCCCGATATACAATACGTGCATTGTACACAACAACATAATTAAAACTAATATTTATTATTTAATGTTAAAACGAGAACTTTATTATACAATATATGATAAGTTTTGATGTAAAATACATAAACTATTAATTAAAATTATTGTTATTGTTTATGTGTAATATATGTTATATAGCTTACACAAACAATATGTATGAGTGTATTTGAGAAACTTTTTGAATTATATCTGTTAATATAGATATACATGCTGAAATCAATGTACGTTAGTAATTTATTTGATAAATTTTCAAATAATGTTTAATAGATTTTTTAAATATGATAAATGTAAAATTGTGAAGTTAGCTTTGTTGGCATTTTTTTTCATTTTTATAACTTTAGAGAGCTATATAGTTTGTTCACAAAACCAATTGGTTGATGTGAACTATAGCCTCTTAGTATTTATCCAGGATCTTAGTTGATTATTTTCGGATGTGGGACTATTATTTTCATCACTCCCCCTTCACGTGTGGCGTGTGGCATATTTGAGCCATCTACGTGAACATAGTATTTTGGATGGAGTGGGGAACGTATGGCGGTTAAGCACATACGTATTTTTTTGCATTGACTCTAATCCTGAGCTCTGATACCAAATTTGTTAGGCACAGCAGAGCAATATGTGGAGAGATAGATAAAAGATTTAATTTTTTCCTTTGATGCTTGATTGATTACATGAGATACAACTTGTCTTTTATAATATAATGCGTTCTCTAGAATATTCCAGATAATGCCTTATCTAGAATTTATCTAATTATGTCATATATAGGAATAAATTATTCCCTACATTAATACAAAAGCATATTTGCCAATGCATTTAATTATTGCCTAATAAAATTACAAATTAACTTTTAACAAGCTTAACTCTGAAGCATAGTAGGAAGAATTGAAAAGAAATTTGTTAAAAAAAGTTTAAATTTGTTGTGGATTTATTGTTGTTCAGAAAGATTTTTATGATATAATATATGGTAAATTCTTGATAAAAACGAAACATAAATAATTTACAAATTAACCATGTCATTATTGTTAATATACCTAGTTCGTGTGTAACGACACGGAAAATTCGACGCTCGAATTTCGACACTAATACACTCTATGTATTCACTTGCCAAAGTCCAAGTATCAAAAGTATAAATAGTTAAAAGTAAGAAATTAGATGGTGAGAAGAAAAAAGAAAAAATGTCATAATAGAAGAAAAAGAAGAACATCAACACTACACAATCAGAGTAAAATAGATTCTCACAGCGGAATGAACAAAATATAATATATCAATACTCTCTACACAAAGAGAAAACTATGTATACATGATTACACCATCAGAGTACACAACTAGTCAGCCTATAATATGCTGATAAATACAACGCACACAGCGGAAATAAATTAATACCAGAAAATATAGGAACATGTCTCGACTTCAACTCATCTCTGAAGCTCCAAGAAAAACCCATTGTAACGTGGAAAATATATTCGGTCTGACCGAGCACATTTTTGACACAAAATCATTATGATTCGATCAGTCTGTAGTTCTTTCAGTGAGAAAACTCATATCGTAAACACTTGCTTAATTTTTAGAAAATCCTTTGAAAAAATGGAACTCTCGTAAGACATGATCACATATAAATATGGCACTTGTTTTTCCCTTACGATAACCAAATCAACATTATAAATTCAATGATATTATAATAATGTATATAAATCACAAATAAAATAAGAATATAGCTTAAAAGCTTACATCACATTTTCGACATAGCTGGTTTACATATAAAACTAAATAACTCGTATTGGAATTTGGATTTCCATACATGACTAGGTAAGGAACTACCTCCCGATCAGTGTTCCTCTAAAGATAAAAACACCGAGGTTCAAGAAGAACATCTTGCAACTAGACCACACATAACCAACCACTTATTCAACTTGAGTGGACCGAATGTATCATCGCCATGATTGTAGGCCATCAAGCCGCACTCATTCCAAAGCCTACAAAAAGGGATAATTGATTTCTTTAGACCCGATGATGATATACCCTACTGGGTATGACCCATATAGCCTTGTTACCTGCTTGATTTCATTCATTTCCTAGTTGATTAGGCTTAAGGCTATGATTACCTTTTTCAGACATCACATTCAAACTTTGAATGCCACATAATCATATATGTCAATCACTAACTGATTTGCACAAAGATACTCGGGGTGTTAAGTCAAAAGAAGTTGTCTTTTCCATCACTTACTCGATATATTTGTAAAAACCAACATACACGATTTTAGGGAATACACTGTCGGGCATTCCTCCATATAAATTGTCCAGGATCAGGACAAGCCATAGGCACTCTTTTACTACATCCTGTCGAAAATAATCCCTAGGATTAATAACAAGAAGTCCTTGCATCATGCAAAATCTAGAATGTAGAATTACTACTATGAGTATAATCCTGGTAATTAACCGGAGATATCAATGAGCACCTCTTTCTACTCCAAATGTCTATGCCTTCAAATCATCTTAATACGCATAAATATACCTGTAAATTCAGTTTCGAACGCAAAGTCGATTCATAGTGGTGTTTATTCTAGTTCTCATCCTGGACTCCTCGAACTAACACGTTAATAATCTATCGATTCTTAACTATCAACCAAAATAGTATTGCTACGTACATCAGCAACATAGACCCTTTTCAAATTAAAACCATTCACTAAAATCATTTCATTGATTCTTAAATATCTATTCCATATACTTATCTCAAAGGAATAACTATATTCACAAATCACTTATTTTCTTTACTTAAATATCCATAACCATACACTTATCTTTTAAGAATAAGCGTATTCACAAAATCCCTTTTTTTAACAAAAACAAATACAATATTTACTGTTAAAAAGTCATTAAGCCAAATTCATTTGGAACATGAATTCCAAAATGAACATCTTAAATAATATTTTACTCAACATTACATTTCTAAGTCTTTATTTTAAGTTTACAAAATGTTAAACTACTTATTAAACCAATTTGTAGAATCAAAATCAATTCCTAACACATAGTATTAGAAACAAGTATTGACTCCCACAAAAATTGATTTGTTAGTAGCCCAACCTTTAATTTTCCTCAATATTCACCAATTTGCACCAATATTCAACAAGGAAACACATTTACCTAATTTAATTACCATCAAGCCTTGAATTAATTATCAAAAATGATTAATTACTTATTTTACCACTATAAATCCCAAGATACGTATTTTTAAAACACCAAACTCAAAAGATTAAGCTAAAATTATCGATTAAATTAATAAATTCAACTTAATTACCACCTTAATATTTATTTATAAGTTCAATTATTAGCAGACAATCACTAAAACTTGGGTTTTTACGGACTTCCCCTTATCTAAATAAGAATCAGGTTGTACATGACTTATCCCCAAGGAAACTGCAAGGACGCAATCTCGAAATTTAGATAAGGGGGAGTCTGTAGCCACCTGAGTTTTGGTGATTATCTGCTAATAATTTAACTTATAAATAAATATCTAGGTGGTAATTAAGTTGAATTTATAAATTTAATTGATAATTTTAGCTAAATCGTTTATGTTGATGATTTAATAATATGTATCTTGGAATTTGTTATGGTAAAATAAGTAATTAATCATTTTTGATGATTGGTTCGAGGCTCGGTGATAATCAAATTAGTTAAATGTCGTTCCTTGTTGAATACTGGTGCAAATTGGTGAATATTGAAGATTGGGCTGCTAAGAAATCAATTTTTGTGGGAGTCAAGACTTGTTTCTAATACTATATGTTAGATATAGATTTTGATCCTACAAATTGGTTTAATAACTATTTTAACATTTTGTAAATTTAAAAAAAGATATAAAAATGTAATGTTAAGTAAAATATTGTATAACAAAATTCATTTTGGAATTCATGTTCCAAATGGATTTGGCTTAATGACTTTTAACTGTAAATATTGTATTTGTTGTTTTTAAGAATCGACAGTTGTTTGTGTTGTTTTAGACTAGATAAGAACTTTGCTTTTTAGGTGATTGGAAATTATTTCCAATTAACCGATGGCACGTGGCAAATTCTAGAGAAGGTTGGATTGAATTTTTCTAGTATCTTAGGATTTGCATTGCATGTCGCTATATATCATTGATTCAATAACCAATGTTACATTTGATTACTAATAAGTATGCTTGTAAATGGGTAATGTGTGTGGAGAATGGTTATTGTATTAAATTTTTTAAGATTGAGTTCCTTTTAATTTTAGGTTTTTTTTTCTTTGTAATCTTTTAGAGGAATTAACAGGGCCGGCCCTGGCCTAGTGTGAGCCGTGCGACCGCACAGGGCCCATTAGGTCAGGGTGCCCCATAAAAAACTGTATTACCTTTACTATAGTTGCCTTTACTTGTCAGGATGCGTGTACTTGATAGTAATTTATCTATGCAAATGTAGATATGATTGTATGCTTTGTTGACATCAATCAATATATTAAAATGGTATGGATTGTGTGGACCTCTAGTTGACAGATTGAAATTATGGGTAAAAACTTTATGAATTTGCTGAAACACGCAATTTTCTCAATGGAGATGCACAGTAGAAAAAGGACATTTTCACTTAAGTTCAATTTCATAAAAAAAGAAAATTTAAGGGCCCAAAATTTTGGGCTCGCACTAGGCCCATAAATACTCAGGGACAACCCTGGGAATTAATAATGTTTGTTTCAAGGAAATTTCCCTAGGATTGTTTTACTTTATCAATTATTTACTCTCAAATATAACTGTGCAGAGGTCATTGGAGTAACCTTAACGTCGTTCGTCGGCAAATCTCATTTAGAACATTTTGATTAGGTTTGAACAAATAACAAAAAATACTACAGTTATTCAAAAATGCATATATCTTATTAGAAATTAAAAAAAGCTATTCGAGTGCTTTGGATTACATGGTGTATGTACATATATGTTAGGATTGTCTCGCATGTTGTTAAGGTAGAAATGACAGTTTGAATAAATAGTCCCACATCGCGCATTAAATTGAAGGAGTGGAGTACAAAATCTGAGTTGGTAAGCACGTAACAATAGGGATTCCTTTTGTTACAAGGATGTGTGTGCCAACTCATATGTGTATGCCCTATGCTGGAATAAAGGGGGCTTTGTTCTGATCATCGTTACATAACAATGGTATCAGAGTCGAAGGTTACGGACCGGGCCATGCGGGCAAGGCAGTGCTCTTGAAAGATACTTCTAGGATGCGAGTCAAGGGAGAGACTGTTAGGATTGTCTCGCATGTTGTTAAGGTAGAAATGACGGTTTGGTCCCACATCACGGAAATTGGTAGGCACATAACAACAGGAATTCTGAAACGACCCAAACTCGCCCGTAATGGAAAACCCGGATTGAGTTGAGAACACGACAAGTTCGAACGCAAGCGACAGAACATTTCATTGCTTTTACAATAATTACATAGAGTACAAGAATATAACAGAGTATGAGTAAATAATATACAGCAGAAAAATATCAGAGATTTAAATTACATCACATAGCAGCAGAAAAATAATACGCAATACAACTGAAAGAGATACACGGATACGAAGCTTTCCGAATATTGCTCCAGCTGTAAATCCAGGATCCTGGAAAAAGAAATATCTGCAAAACCAAAACTACAAGCTGCTCATGTGGAAAATAGGGGCACCCAGAGCTTAGGTTAAAACAATAAACTCCGAGTCAGTCATGGGACTGGTGTGAGAACTAAAACAGTTATTAGCTTGATTTTAAAGTTAGATAAATCAAAGGACTGTCGTATAACACGAAACGGGTTTTCTCCCAAGAATACTAGTGCATAAAACAAACACCACAATGCTTTTTGGAAAAATGAAGCTATTATAAGTCTCAGGTCCCATTACACATGCAACGCAAGCTGGAGAATAGAGTTTTACCTTATAATAGCCAAAAATGCTTGGTACATTTAAAACAGATCATTTTGATATTACTACAAGTATATAGTGTCAAAATCACTTCAAATATAAATTTATCAATCATGGACGACATAGTATCCCATGCTACTATGTCGCCATACTAGTTCTGTAATTCAAACCAAAATGTCACGTATTGGAAATTGGATTTCCGTCATGAGTCGAGGTAAGGGATGTACTCCTCGTCGGCTTCGAGACACTCTAGCAAATGCCTCAGGGTTCCCCGCAATGAACCCTTGGGTCCTCCAAGGTCGGTCCTCCCTTACGTTTGAGGATTAGTTATTCTTGAACACACGTTTCTCGGTCCTATAGGACCTATCCAGCAGCGCCATAGTGACTGATATATCCGAGGCACCTCGCTATCCATCATCCACATAGGTAAAAATATAATAAATGTCTGGGCTCCATATCATGACACCACCCATAGCCATAAGGAAACGTCATGCACTCCTTGGGTCCCTTATCCCCTTTTTAACACGTACCGAGGTGTGAGGCTCGCAAATTCACGCTATACACAAAGCTATGCTATTTAAAGTCGTGCTTTGATCATCAACCACAAGACTTTGATTTTCAACAGAAGCCTTGATCATTTGCATCTCAGCATGCCACACTGACAATTCACGCCATTTGACTGATGTCTATGGATATATTACCTCTGAGCTTGTATGTCTCAGAGAAGGGTGTTAAGCAAGAGAATAAATTCTCCGCCACCAAACAGATATATATTTAATGGAGATCAATCAACACAAAATAAAATCCAATGTCAGACACACATCCATTCACTAGTTCGTTCTGGGTCTGAACGAAACTGGAGGCACCTTATTCCTTGTCCTACATGTCCAATATAGGAGAGAGGTCCTCGCATATCCGGTTGATCTCTAAGTACGTCTGGACGATCACCACTTACTACCATGTCTTGGGTGTACAACCCAATCAAGACATCACTAATCATCCAAACGATGTGAAGAAATCCGGTCTTCAACCAACGTCTTCATCGTCGAATTATCGTCGAATTAATTATTCAGAATGCGTATAAACCCGGCCTTTCCGAATAATTCACGTATCTTGTAACACCCCGTAATTTTATAACATTAAAATTCACAAATTAAAGTATACTTAATTTTTAGAAGAAGAATTAAGTGAAATGGGTTGCACTATTATGTTCGTCTCAAAATTTTGGGTCAAGATAGACATTTGGTTTGCATAAAACGGATAACTTATGAAGAACTTATTAAGCCTTGAAGTTTGTATGCATATGAGATATATATATATATATATATATATATATATATATATATATATATATATAATGTTCAAAAAAAAGCTCAAAACAGCGAATCGGAAGGGGGAATAGCCGAACCACACCATTTTTGGAGTCGACCCGAGCCTTGCTGGGTCGACTAGGGGTTGATCCAGGGTGTTTGGCTGTCAACCCATGGCCCGATTCGCTCTAAGGGCTGATGTGGCATCTGAGTGGTCCTGGTGGTTCTGGTTATCCCTAGGTTAATCCGACGGCTCTTATTAAATTAAACTTCTATAAAAACACTCCTAAACCCCTAACCCTAATCACATTAATTCATAACAAGAGCCGCCATGCCGTCAATGGAGAACCTAGAGTAGTCGCCATACACTTTCAACCCTAAAGCAAGATATAAGCTTGATTCAAAATCAAATCAAATCTAAATAACGATTAGTCTACATCAAAGGCGAGCAATTCAGTTTCAGAATACAGATCCCAGAAAGACAAGACTATTCTTTTTAATTGTGAGTATGATAGCTTTCACAAAATAATTAATTAATTTGATTATGATAAGATATTATTGGGATTATGAGAATATGATTTTGAATCATGTGATGTAAATTATATGTATGTTTGTGGTGTTGAATCATATGTTAGTCTTATGTAAGTTGGATCATATGTTAGTTCTTATGTGAATCTTATGCAAGTTGAATCATATATCTTGTGCAAGTTTGTGATGATTGGATCATATATTCATGTATGAATCTTATGCAAGTTTGGGTTGTTTAAATATATATGAGACATGTATATGCATATGCTAGTTTATGTGACATTAACCTTTATGTCTAGATCCATATGCAAGTTTACATCTTTATGTTTAGACACATATGCAAGTTTACATCTTTATGTTTAGATCTATATGCATGTTTACATCTTTATGTTTAGATCCATATGCAAGTTCACACCTTTATGTTTGGATCTATAGCAATACATAAGTTATGCAAGTTTATGCCCATTACCTATGCTAGTTATGTATCATATGCTAGTTTGAATGAAATTCATATGCAAGTTATTAGCTATGTAATCTTATGTCATGATCCTTAGATCTATTTTATGTGTTATGTGATGTTGTTTTTCTTTTTATAAGTTAGACTATTTGCGAGTCTAACATATGTCATACGAAAACGTACGAATAGCGTGGGGATGATGGGATGATATTGAATATACATAAATTGTAAATTGGCATAAAATGGCCTTAAAAGGCATATAATTAATTTGAGACATTAATTGGCATAATTGGTATTTATGTTTAAGAGACAGTTATGGACATAAATAAATTTGGAATTTATTGACAAATTTGAATAAGGATATTAACCCAATTTGGGGTTAAATAAAGATGTGTAATAATTAACCGCCTAAGACACGAGGTTAGACTTTTTTGTGGCGTAAGACTGCCCGAACCCGCACGGCAAATCTAGCAGCCACAAATGCCAGTCTAATGTGAGAGGTCAAAGGCACGAATTAAATGCGTAACAATTGTAAAGACACGAGGTTAGGCTCGTTTGCGGTATAAGACTGCCCGGACCCGCCCGGCAAATCCAGCAACCGCAAATGTCAGCCTAATGTGGAAGGTCTTTACAAGGTTACGGTTCTAATGAATTAAGTAACACTTAACCAGATAAACATGTGGTGGGACATGGAGGGTTAAGTGGGTGCCTTGGGTGGCATGTGAAATTAAGTGGGTGCCTTGGGTGGCATGTGAAATACGATTAGATGCACTTAACCAAGATTGAAACATGTAAGAAGACGTGAATAAGAATGGAGTTAAGTGGGGAAATCCTTAGTGGGGACCAAGCATAGGTGGAAGGCTTGTGTCAAGCATGGGGCCCCTTTTCAAACTAGTAACCCATTAAGTATCTTTGTGAGCTCGACCCAAGTCGAGGACGGGACAAGCTTACTGGATTTGATTGTAAGAGGTCAAAACAGGTTAGCGGTGGCAACGCAACTCCAACGGGGTCATGTGCGTGCGTGGGCCCGGGCTGGTAGGTAAGACGTTGTTGCATCGTGTAGATATAAGCCATGCATCTTTGGTGGTATCGGGTTGCCACTTTGGGTAGTGATACACCCTACTGTGGGACCAGCACTGGTATCTACGAGTTAGGGAGCCGATCGAATGGAGGTAGTGGGTACAACTAGTGGAGATAGGGGCAGACGACACCTATGAAGGCAGCTAGGGGTACACGAAACTACCATTATCATTATTAAGTTCTGTAGGCGGGATCAACTTTTAGGGTGACTAGTGGTGGTGCAGTATAGTAATTATCCTATAGTGATTAGGAACGAGATTAACGCCAGAATATTCCTCTTATTTGCTTTGTCATGCCCACTTGTTTCATGGTCATATCTTATCTTACCAGTTTATGCCTTATCCTAGTTACTTTAATAATTATATTGTTAAAGTTATTATACTCGCCAGATTTTATGTCTGACCCCCTTGTTTTCGCCTCTTTTCTTCCTTTCCCCCTCCCCCCAGGTTCTCCGGGTGGGACTAGCACTAGTGGAGCTTGATCTCGGATCTCTTTCTCTCTCTTTTGGAAGTGCTTGGATTGCTGAAAGTAAAGTTCATCTCATCTCTTTTATGGCTACTTGTGTTGGGGTTTATGCTTTTTATTTTATGTACTCTGAAACAATTTATCAAGATGGATATTAAGTGTACTTGGTTTATGAAGTTGTTGTAATCAAACTATTTCTCCGTTGTAATAAAAGTTATCATAAATTTTCAAGTACCATTATTTATATCTGTCTTGTTATATTCTGTTCTATACACTAAATACGCTCCATGAAAGTTAATGCATTCCCTTTGAGAGTGACATTAATGGACGTGGGGTATTACATATCTTATAATCAAGTGCTATAAAAACACAATATACGCCTCATTCCAATTCTGAATATTCTTTTATTCAAATATTCTCATCATTAGGGAAAGGTTCCCATTAATTTTATCAAAGATAAATTCTTTAAATTTATTCTTTGATCTTCCTTTGTATATCAATTCAAACCAAATTAAGGTTTATCAACTAGTCGGGATTATCAAGCCTTACCGAAGTAATCATTTGTTTAATTCCCAATCCCAACCTATTCATCCCATGGAGCAAAACTAGTAATACTCCATATCTAACACCACAGTGTTATCGGTAAATTTAGTTACCATTTCATGTTCAAATCTAATTAAAGATTTAACTATCGCCTGGAGTAAAAACTGGTGGTACTCCATTCTCGATCATTTCCCAAAATTTGGTAATTTAATTTATCACATTTACATTTCAATCTAATTAAAGATTCATTAAAACTCCACTTAGTTTTAATCTTCCAACAATAATTATTAATGATTATTTAACTTTGGGAAATTAAACGTGTCGCATCGACAGTCCACATCGTACCACTGATTTCTGCCAATATATAACCTCTAAGCTCGTACGTCTCATAGAAAGATGTTAAGCAAGAGAATGAATTCTCTGCCACAAAACAGATATATATTTAGCAGAGATCAACAATACGGTTCGAAATACAATGTTAGACATGTAATCCTGTCTTTAACTAGGTTAAAGAACCAATGTCGTTTAAAACATAGTTCACGATAAACCCAAAATCACATTCCATTAACCATGGATTCTTCACAGGAAACAGATCAATATATAATCGATATCAATTTCTGTATCTGAATAATAATATAAATGGAATGACGACAAAGCCTTTCAGATTCCATATATATTAACCATCTTCCTCCCCAGAAGCTCACTTCGATTATTACCAAATCGAATTCCATTCAATCATAATTTAATATATTAAATTGGAAAACTTTACTTTGGAAAATTTCCATTAAATCTTAATAAAAGATTTATATATTCCAAATCACATTTCACTGTTAATCGGGTTAAAGAACGAATGTTGTTAAAAACACAGTTCACAATAAACCCAATTCACATTCCATTTTATTCCAATTATTAAATATAATTGGAAACTCTAATAATCTTAATTAAAAGATTTATTCTTTTCAAACGGGGTTTAAGAACAGTGTTATTTAAGACACCATTCACGACAAACCCAAAATCCAATTTGATATTAAATATAAGGCTCTAAAAAGAAATTATATCGGCTTACAATCAATATCAAATTCTGAAACCAACACATATCGTATAGGGAATAACAATATCTATTTATCTTCCAAATTCCTCCACAATATCCGTATAGTCACCGAATCCAATATTGAAATCTTCGGAAGATGATTTATATTCAAATCCATTCCAATTTATATATATTGGAAATTTCTAGTTATTTTAAAACTCATTTTTCAAATCCAATTTATTTATTTAAAAACATTGGATTATCTTTCTAGTTAATAACTAGTTCATTTTGATAAAAATATATTTTTATCTTTACAAACGTGGAATTTTTCATCCAAATTCTTTCCAAATCATTTATTATTATTTTACATAAATTATTAAAAAATTTAATAATTTTATTAAGTCCCTTTCAGTAGATTTCCATAAACGGTCATCGAACTGCATTTACAGCGACCTTTTCCAAATTTGATTTGGACATAATTCCAATCCCAACCGCTAGATTTCAAATACTTTATATTCATAGGAAAACTCTTTTCGGTATGAACCCAATGGTTCCGGTTTCAGGAGCATCCGACGGTCAGATCTCACGTAATGTCAATTCGAAGTCAATGGTCGAAATTCGCGAATAATCGCAGCGCGACGCGTTCTATTCAGGCCATTAAATATATATAATATATATATTTCGTCGATTTCCATTACAAACGTATTTTATAAATCGTTTATAAATTCGTTTTAAAATGATTCCCACTTTCATTTCAATTTTAAATCAAAATTGAATACTCCTTATCATTATAATATTTAATGATAATATTTTCAAAATATCTGATTTTGAAATCATTTCCTTTTTATATTCATTATAAAAATGAATAAAATCGATATAAATATCGTTCGCGTTAAAATGGCGCAAATCTAATCAACACGGCTTCACACATTTCAATAATTTCATGTCCATCCAAAATCAGACATCAACTTCACATTTTTATCCTTTATCGAATATTATTTTAAAATATTCTCTATTTTAAAATATTCATTATTCCTGAATTGGAATCAGACACAGTCAATTACCATATATTGTTATTTATATGGATTTCATACAACACATGTATATAACAATAATGATAAACAATAATCCATCATCCATAGTGCATTACACAACTGCATAAGACTTAAATATAAATAATTAACGCTTACAACAGTTTGTCAACCAATCGATTCACATACAACTAAACAATTGAGATTAGTATATGCCAAATATCATCCTAATACCTGTGTAGGGTTTCAACCAACAAATACTGAATATTATTTGTGCAGTTGGGCGACGTGTAAAATTTATCATCCCAATCCGTGTCAGTTAAGTGTGTGTACATAAACAAATCGTCCGATTTGTAAATGAATATTTATTTTCATTTTAGGAGAATTTTATGCCATTCATATATACGTTAAAAATTATATTTTTAACGTTAAAATATTTATTTCAACACTTGACTATTTTATATAGTTTATACATTTAATAAAAATGATATTTTTATTGTTCAAACATTTTATTCCACACATGAATATTTTATATAGTTCATTTACACAATAAAAATGATATTTTTATTGTTCAAACATTTTATTCAACACATGAATATTTTATATAGTTCATTTACACAATAAAAATGATATTTTTATTGTTCAAACATTTTATTCTATACATGAATATTTTATATAGTTCATTTACACAATAAAAATGATATTTTCAATGAATAAATATTTATTTCAGAAAATTTTCGACATTATAACAGCGCGATATTAGAACCGGAATAATGTCTAGCATTATCCCTCTCTTGATACTGGCTCGCCCCATACACAATCAGTAATCCAATCAACAAAACCACAGTACAATCATTTCTTCACAATACAGTCAATTTTCCCAAAATTCAATCCAAACAAACATCCATGGTTCATACAAAAATAGCGTCAGGTGCTACTAGGCACCGTCTGCAACCTATGATATATTTAACTGCAAAATAGTTTGAGTGAGAAGGAGTTCTCACATTGGGTGCCACTCCGCCAGTTTTTATTTCTGAATTTCCGAATAGTTTGGGTTGAAATTTGCCTAAATTTCTAACGTGCTCCGTTTCTATTCTGTTTAGCTCTATGTTGTAGAGTTCATCGTTGCGAATCCAATGCAACTGAAATCGTCGGGTTTGGACCTCGTATGAAAAAGATATTGGTTTTAACACGTTAATTACATTTTTAGTATAATTAATAAATAATTAAAAAACCTAATTAACCCCTAATCACCATTCAAAAATTCTGGGCCGTTGATCTTCAATCCAAGACCGCTGGTCTTTTCTTCTTTATCCTCGTTAATTACTGCTTCAAACTGACAAATCCTCGCACCAAAATCCTCCATGTCGTGCCTCCATCTTCAGCCTGGACAACGATCCAACATCACCACAATGAAGCCCTTCGAACTCTCCCCTACTGCCAGCTACCACTCCACATTCAAATCCTAGGCACCTCAATAAACGGACCCAAACTAGACGAATTTGAACTCAAAAATCACCCTAGATATGTAATGATATAAGATCTAATCCGTGTAGAATTAAAGCTCGTTGAAATCTCTCGAATTTCTGTTTTGGAATCAACGTTGAATTTGAATTGGATTAAGGGAATTTAAAGAATAAAAATCAAAAAAATTCTGGCTCGTTATTTTGAAGCGGCGGCTTGGGTAAATATGGCTAGGGTTTAATTGGGGGTGGGGTGTATTTATATAAATATTTTCACAATATTTAATTCTAGTTTATTTCTTTATACTGTTTGACGCTGGAAACTCCAAACGAACCCCAATGACTATTGCCTCTAGCCAAATACCCCCATTCCAGACACAATGGGATATGTCCCGTAATCTAATTTGACTGTTTCGATCAGTTTTCATCAAAATTAAAATGTAAATTAATATATTTTGAATTTAAACATACATTTTAATTTACCAGGGCACATACTGACTCCAAAAATTATAGAAAAATTGATCTAGCTATGTTTTGACGATACGGTCCTAATAAAACTAATTTCGTCAAATTTGGAGACCGTTTGAAAAATGACCCTTTTCAGTCGATTAAATTCAAACTGAAACTGACAATGATATTTTAACAAGAGAAAGACAATGGATTAGTGCTAAGAATTGCATACATTCAGCACAAAAGAGAGCCATATATATAAAGGCTTACAACATGACAGTCAAACTTAGAAATAAATGCAATACATCCTTTTAGTTTATCATAGTTATAATATGACGTTCCAATTTGAATACTCCCAAAGCTTTGAAGTCGATACAGCCCTTCTCAAAAGCTGCTTCGTTCCTTAGATGAATAACTCCCAACAGCTACATGGCAAGGCTTTGATCAACTTCAACACCTCCCCTTGATCCAAGCTTGCACATGCCAATTTCCTTCATGAAATGTTCATGCTTGACTTGATTCAGAGCCTTAGTGAATAAATCTGCATTTTGACAATTTGTTCCACAAAAATGCAGGACAACCTTCCCCTCGGCTACCAAATTTCTGAAGAAGTGGTATTGCACATCAATGTGCTTAGTCCTTGCATGAAATGCGGGATTCTATGTCATAGCTATAGTGGACTTGTTGTCACACCAAATCTCCAATGCTTCTTGTTGCTCACAGCAAAAGTCTTTCAACAACTTCTTTAGCCATAAAGCTTGCATTGCTGCAGCTCCCACAACAATATATTCAGCTTCTGATGAAGACAGAGCTACAATATCTTGCTTCTTTGCACTCCATGTCACAGCTCCAGAACCAAGATCAAATACAGATCCTGACATGCTCTTTCTATCATCAACACAGCCAGCCCAATCACTATCTGTATATTCTTTCAACTTGAAATCCTTCACACTTTCATACCAAATGCTATAATCCAAAGAGCCTGCAACGTACTTCAAAATTCTTTTTACCGCTCCCAGGTGTTGCTTGGTTGGATTGTGCATATATCTCGACACAACACTAACTGAATAGGCAATGTCAGGTCTAATGTGTGTGAGATAGTTCAAACCTCCCACCATACTTCTAAAAATCCTTTCATCTGCACTCTTACTGTCATCTACTTTCTGCAACTTCTCATTAGCATTCATAGGAGTCTTTGCAACTTCAGATTTCTCCATGTGAAATTTTTAAGCAAATCTGCTGCATACTTTCTCTGACACAGAAAAATACCATTTTTTGTTTGTCTTACTTCCAAACCAAGGAAGTATTTCAATGCTCCAAGATCAGTCATCTCAAATTCAGACAATATTGAGGATTTGAACTTACTTAGCATGCTTTCTGAAGAACTGAAATAGATTATGTCATCAACATAGAGACAGACTATGATAAACTCATCCATACCTTGCCTTTTCACATAGATTGTAAGCTCATTTTCACTTCTATTAAAGCCCGTTGAAATGAAAAATGAGTCAATCCTGCTATACCTGGCTCTTGTTGCATGTTTTAGGCCATAAAGAGCTTTCTTTAGCTTGAACACCTTCTCTTCTTCACCCTCCTTCACAAATCCCTGTGGTTGTTCCACAAAGACTTTTTCCTGCAATTCTCCATTGAGGAATGCAGATTTCACACCAAGCTGAAAAACCTGCAATTTCCATTGTGCAACCAATGCTAAAACAATTCTCACTATTTCAAAGCATGCAACGGGTGAGAATGTTTCCTCATAGTCTGTACCCTCCTGTTGTGCATAGCCGTTTGCCCAAGCTGTGCTTTGTACTTTGAGATGCTTCCATCTGCATTATATTTAATCATGTACACCCATTTTAAATTAATTGCCTTCTTGTTTGGAGGCAAGCTCACTAACTCCCATGTTCCATTTTTCTGAATTGACTTAATCTCCTATGTCATTGCATCTTGCCACTCATTCTGACATACTACTTCATCAAACACTGCAGGTTCTGTAGCTACAAGTGCAAAATCACAGTTTTCATAGATATCAACAAGTGATCTTACATGGCGTGGAGGACATTCACTTGATGATGAAGACTGAGTTGGTAAAGAACTCTGGCTACTTGAAGATATTGATGAACCATGAGGTGTTGTTGGAGGAGATTGTTATGTTGGCACTTTAACTAGTTCATCAAATTCTCCAAGTGTGATTGACTTATGTAAGGCTACACTCCTCTTGCTTGGTTCATTCCACTCCCAACATGCTTCCTCATCAAATATAACATTTCTTCCAATGATGATCTTGACACTGACTGGATTTTACAACCTGTAGGCTTTAGATTGTGTTGAGTAGCCCACAAGGATGCACTTCTTTGCCTTATCATCCATCTTAGTTCTCAAATTAATCAATGTATAGGCAATACATCCAAAAATTCTAAGATGACTTATAGAAGGCTTTTTATTTCTCCAAACCTCATAAGGTGCAGAGTTCATGACAGCCTAAGTTGGTGAGATGTTGAGCAAGTACACTACAGTTGCAACAGCTTCACTCCAGAATGTGTTAGGCATCCCCTTAGCCTTTAGCATGCTCCTAGCCATCTCTACCACAGTCCTGTTCTTTCTCTCTGCCACCCCATTATGCTCTGGTGTGTAAGGTGCAGTGAGCTCTCTCCTAATGCCATGATCATCACAGAACTGCGCAAATTCGTTGGAGTTGAACTCTCCTCCCCTGTCTGTTCTCAATGCCTTGACTTGCTTTCCATTTTGCTTCTCCATTAGAGCTTTGAATTTCTTGAAGTTCTCAAATGATTCTGACTTGGTCTTCTGAAAATAGACCCAAGACATCCTGTTGTGATCGTCTGTAATCAATAGGAAGTATCTGCTTCCTCCTAAAGATTCAGTTTGCATAGGCCCACACAAGTCGGCATGTAGCAGTTCCAAGCATTCACTAGCTCTCCAAGAATTTTCACTTGGAAATGATCCACAAGCCTGTTTGCCATACACCCATCCTTCACAAAATTCTAGATTCCCAATTTTGGGCAATCCAAGGACAAATTCTTTATTGCTTAAAAGCTTTAAACCATGAACATTTAAATGTCCATACTTGAGATGCCACAGCTTGGCACTGTCATCTCCTTTCACCACACGTGCATGTCCTAAATTGTTTGATGGATTCAAAGGAAAGACTTTATATTTTCCCATTGCAATCTTCATTAGTGATTTATTGCTTTTCTTCTCCTTGACCACATAGACGCCATCTTTAAACACAACTCTGTAGCCACCACATACCACTTGATCAACGCTTAAAAGATTGTGTGCCAATTTTGGCACATACTGAACATTGTGCAGAATTTACCTTGCTCAGTTTGAAAAGCAACTATACCAAGACCTTCCACTATCAATTGCTTCCCATCTCCAAGCCTTACAATACCTTTCTTGCTATCATCAAGATTCTGAAACAAGTTTCTTGAATCGGTTGTGTGGTTAGAATATCCACTGTCCACATACCAGACATAATTGCTTTTATTGTCACAACTATGCTGAACTAAAAACAGATTCTTTTGCTCAACATAATTTGACTTTTGCTCCTGTTTCCCTTTCTCCTTGTCTTCATTCTTTTTCCAGCAAGAAGCTTCCTTGTGGCCAGGTTTGTTACAATAATAACATTTGATTAGACCCTTGTAATTGCCTTTAGAAGAGTCTTCTCTTCCTTCACCAGCTTGGCCTCTTCCACGGCCCCTGCTTCTATGGTCACCTCATCCTCTTCCTCTTCCTGAGTTTTGGTTTGATTTCTCCTTATTTGAAGACAATCCTTTGACATGAAAAGCTTTCACCTCTTTCTTTTCATAACTTTTAGAATGCCTTTCTTCATGAGCTTGAAGTGAGCCCATGAGTTCATCAAACGTGTATGTTTCCATGTCTTTGGACTCTTCAATTGCAGTGACAACATGATCAAATTTGTTTGCGATATTTCTTAGCAGTTTTCTCACAACCTGTTGAGATTTTATCTCTTCACCATAAGACCTCATCTATTGCACAGTACTTGTAATTCTTGACAGGTACTTTTGAACTGTCTCTGTTTCTTTCATCTGGGATGTCTCAAACTCCCTCCTAAGAGATTACAATCTTACTTCAATCACCTTCTTGTCTCCCAAGTATTCTTGCTTGAGAATGCTCCAAGCTTCGTTTGCAGTAGAAGCCACTGAAATTCTCGGAAAGATCTCATCATCCAAAGATTGTTGGATAATATAAAGGGCCCTTGCATCCTTCTTTCTCTTGTCTCTCAAAATCTTGGCTTGGTGCAGCCGGTGCATCATCCATGAACCCATCTTCTACAATGCTCCACAACTCTTATGATCTAAAGAGTGTTTTCATGTTTAGACTCCAGAAGTGATAATTCACTCCCTTAAACATAGGCAACTGGGTAAATGGATTCCCATTGCTACCAGCACTATTTTTGTTATTTTGCATTGTCTCACATAGTGTTTTCCTCTGCTTTAATTCTCACACAAAACACTCAATCAAGCTCCTAAAATACCCTCTGCCTCTGATACCAAATGATGTATTTTAACAAGAGAAAGACAATGGATTAGTGCTAAGAATTGCATACATTCAGTACAAAAGAGAGCCAAATATATAAAGGCTTACAACATGACAGTCAAACTTAGAAATAAATGCAATACATCCTTCTAGTTTATCATAGTTATAATATGACGTTCCAATTTGAATACTCCCAAAGCTTTGAAGTCAACACAGCCCTTCTCAAAAGCTGCTTCATTCCCTAGATGAATAACTCCCAATAGCTACGTGGCAAGGCTTTGATTAACTTCAACAGACAAAACACGTTTAACTTTACCACGCTCACATATTGATTCCAAAAATTATGAATCTTTAAACCTAGCTATAATTTGACATTCCGGATCCAACAAAAATGGTTTTGTCAAAAACAGAAGCCGTTTGCAAAATGGCTATTTTTAAGGGCTATAAATTATATTAAATATATACAAATTCCATAGCGACTATTTTGAATTTTAAACTAAACATAACTTTCAATTTATAAAGTTAAATATATATTTGTCACATTCGTTAGAAAGATAAAATTAAACAAATTCAAATATTTTTGGTTTTACCGAAATCCGATTTATATTGAATTCCGTATATTCATTCAAAGTTCGAAATTGAATTTTCAAACTACCGCGCCATTTCAGGCTCGTTTTATAATTAAAATAAATTTATATGTTCTAATTTCGATTTAAATAATTTTTTAGTTGTTATTATTTAAAGTTAATCATTTTAAATATTCAAAATATATTAAAATAGCTAAAATAAAATTTAAAATTGGCTTTGAAATTCCGGGTTGTTACAATCTCCCATACTTAAAATCTTTTCGTCCTCGAAAAGGGATGGAGCTGAAAGTTGTTTAACTAACCAACTCAACTTTCATTCTGGCTTTCATTCTTCAACTTTTCAGTTTCTAAGATTTTTCTAATTTCCCAAAAATTTGGCTAACACCCTAAATATTCGATTTTTTTCCATAACCTCCTTTGTATGGGGAGACCTTTAAAACCGCAACTTGCCTCATAGGGCCCTCATCAATCCAAAAGAAAAGGAAAAAGCCAAGCGGCTAGCCAATCGGCTCATAAAATCATAAAAAGCCAAGCAGCTAGCCAATCGGCTCATAAAATCATCAAAACCCAAGAAATACAGTAAATATGTACCTATTTGTCGGGCATACAATTTTATTCCTCTTCTTAGCTTCCATGCTATGACCTGCTCATACATATATATGTACATGTATGCAATTCTTTTTGAAACAGCGCAACGATTTTTGAAAAAAAATGAAGCTATTATAAGACTCAGGTCCCATCACACAATGCAACGCAAGCCAGAGGACAGAGTTTTACCTTATAATAGGCAAACATGCTTGGTACGTTTAAAATAAATCATTTTGATATTACTATAAGTATATAGTGTAAAAATCACTTCAAATATAAATGTATCAATCATAGACGGCATAGTATCCCATGCTACTATGTTGCCATATTAGTTTTGCAATTCAAACCGAAATGTCACGTATTGGAAATTGGATTTCTGTCATGATTCGAGGCAAGGGATGTACTCCTCGCCAGCTTCGAGACACTCTAGCAAACGCCTTAGGGTTCACCGCAGTGAACCCTTGGATCCTTCAGGGCCAGTCCCCCCTTACGTTTGAGGATTAGTTATTCCTGAACACACGTTTCCCGGTCCTATAAGACCTATCCATCAGCCCCGTAGTGACTGATATATCTGAGGCGCCTCACTATCCGTCATCCACATAGGTAAAAATATAATAAATGTCTGTGCTCCATACCATGACACCACCCATAGCTAGAAGGAAACATCATGCACTCCTTGGGTCCCTTATCCCGTTTTTGACTCATACCGAGGTGTGAGACTCACGAATTAACGCTATATATAAAGTTATGCTATATAAAGTCGTGCTTTGATCATAAACCACAAGACTCTTCTTTTCAACAGAAGCCTTGATCATTTGCATCTCAACATGCCACACTGACAATTCACGCCATACGACTGATGTCTATCGATATATAACCTCTGAGCTCGTACGTCTCAGAGAAGGATGTTAAGTAAGAGAATAAATTCTCCGTCACCAAACAGATATATATTTAATAGAGATCAATCAACATAAAATAAAATCCAATGTCAGACACACATCCATTTACTAGTTCGTTCTGGGTCTGAACGAAACCGAAGGCACCTTATTCCTCGTCCCATATGTCCAATACAAGAGAGAGGTCCTCGCATATTCGGTCGATCTCCAAGTACGTATGGACTATCACCACTTATTACTTTGTCTTGGGTGTACAGCCTAATCATGACATCAGTAATCATCCAAACGATGTGAAGAACTCCGGTCTTCAACCACCGTCATCATCGTTGACTTATCGTCGAATTAATTATTCAGAATGGGTATAAACCCGGCCTTTCCGAATAATTGACGTATCTTATAATCAAGTGCTATAAAAACACAACATACGCCTCATTCCAATTCTTTATATTCTTTGATTCAAATATTATCATCATTAGGGAAAGGTTCCCATTAATTTTATCAAAGACAAATTATTTAAATCTATTCTTTAGCCTTTCTTTATATATCAATTCAAACCAAATTAAGGTTTATCAACTAGTCGGGATTATCGAGCCTTACCGAAGTAATCATTTGTTTAATTTCTCAATCCCAACCTATTCATCCCATGGAGCAAAACTAGTAATACTCCATATCTAACACCACGGTGTTATCGGTAAATTTAGTCACCATTTCACGTTCAAATCTAATTAAAGATTTAACTATCGCCCGGATTAAAAACTGGTGGTACTCCATTCTCGATCATTTCCCAAATTTGTTAATTTAAATTATCACATTCACATTTCAATATAATTAAAGATTCATTAAAACTCCGCTGATTTTAATCTTCCAACAATCATTATTAATGATTATTTAACTTTGGGAAATCAAACATGTCGCATCGACAATCTACACTGTACTACTGATTTCTGCCGATATATAACCTCTAAGCTCGTAAGTCTCAGAGAAGGGTGTTAAGCAAGAGAATAAATTCTCCTCCATCAAATAGATATATCACTATACCGTATTGCCAGTTTTTCCATACCCAAATGCGGAACAACTGCCACGGCTTTGGGCCCTGGCAATTTTGGAATGGCTTTCGGCCGTGGCAAATTTAATTTGCACGACCTTCAACCGTGGTAGTTTTGGAACGAGTTTGGCACGTTCTAATGCAAAGGAAAAAAGTTCCCTGTATGCATACCCCTACGTGTCCAAAATATTTCGTGCTACAAAATAAAAGCAGTGTCTTCCTCCCACTCAAAAGATCTATTCCCAAAATGAAAACTCAAGTCTATTTTTTTGAAACAATCTAAATTTTTTGCCACTGTTTCAATTTTAAATCTAAACCAGCATCTTTCTCTCATTCGTAGATTCCGATTCAAGTGCTTTTTCAGGTACTCAATCGAAACCCTATTTATATGTTTAATTGTTTAAAGTTATTTAGGGTTTCAATAATTGTTATTGTGACGGCCGGGAATTTCGCTCGATCCTAATCAGTCGTTAAACCGATCTAGACCGTTCGAAACCCCTGATCGTTGAGAACAGGACAAATCAGAATCCACACAGAAGAACATTTCATTGTTATTACAACAATTCCTCACATACAAGGGTATACAGAGTATAAATGAATAAATTACATTCGATAAATATCAGAGATTACAATAAATTACATAGCAGCGGAAAATAAAACAAAGCACAACTGAAGGTGATATACGGATACAGAGCTTCCCGGATATCATTCCAGCTGTAAACCAGGATCCTGTGAATATAAATCTGCAAAACCAAAACTACTAGCTGCCCGTGCGGAAAATGAGGGCACCCAGAGTTTAGGTTAAAACAATAAACTCCAGGTCAGTCATGTGACTGGTGTGAGAACTAAAACAGTTATTTAAAACTTTACTTTAAAAGAGAGTAATTCGAGGGACCACGCCGTATAACACGGAACGGGTTTCCTCCCAAGAATACCAGTGCATAGGATAAACAGCGCAATGCTTTTTCGAAAAATGAAGCTATTATAAGACCCAGGTCCTATCACAAAATGCAACGCAAGCCGGAGGATAGGGTTTTACCTTATAACAGCCAAACATGCTTGATACGTTTAAAACAAATCATTTGATACTATAATAAGTGTATAGTGTCAAAACAGTTTCAATCATAAATATAAATCATAGACGGCATGAGTGCCCCATCCCACTATGTCGCCATACTAGGCTCTACAAATAAAGCCGAAATACACGTATTGGAAATTGGATTTCCTTCATGAGTCGAGGCAAGGGGCAAGCTCCTCTCCGCGTTCGAGACACTCTAGCAAATGCCTCAGGGTTACGCACTCTGGGCAACCCTTGGATCTTCAGGGCCGGTCCTCACTTACGTTAGAGGATTGGAAATTCCTGAACACACGTTTCCCGGTCCTTACAGACCTATAATCGAGGCACCTCGCATTCTAACAACCACATAGGTGAAAAGTATATATATGTCAGGGCTGGTAAGTCACTGACACCACCAAAGCTAGAAAGAAACGTCGTGCTCTCCCTGCAGTCCGTATCCCGTTTTTAACTCATACCGAGGTGTGAGGCTCGCGAATTCACGTTATACACAAAGCTGCCACGTAGGCGTGCTTTGATCATCAACCACAAGACTTTGCTGTTCAACAGAAGCCTTGATCATTGCATCTTAGCGTGCCACACAGGCAATTCATGCCATGCGACTGATGTCCATCGATATACAACCTCTGAGCTCGTACGTCTCAGAGAAGGGCGTTAAGCAAAAGAATAAATTCTCCGCCGCCAAACAGATGTATATTTAATAGAAATCAACCAACACAGAATAAAATCCAATGTCAGACACACAATCCATTTACAAGTCCGTTCTGGGTCTGAACGAAACCGGAGGCACTTTCCTCGCATATCCATCCATCTCCAGGTACGTCTGGACGACCACCGACTATTTCCATCCTCTTGGGTGTACAGCCCAATCAGGATCGTCAGTAATTGCCCAAACGATGTGAAGACTTCCGGTCTTCGACCACCGTCTTCATCTTCGACTTATCGTCGAATCGGTTATTCAGAATGGGTATAAACCCGGACTTTCCGAACAACCCGCGTATATTAAAACAAACGTTACACAAACACAACATACGCCTCATTCCAATTCATTAGTCACTAACCGCAAATTAGCAAGAGAACAATTTCCCAAACATTAACCCCGAAGGCCGAAACCAACATCAGATCAATACCCAGGAAACCATTCTTCTTAGCCAACCTACAGCTAGTTTCTAAATTCCACATTCTTAGGGAAAGGTTCCCATTAATTTTATCCAAGATAAATTCTTTAAAATTTATCCTGTAATCTTCCTTTGGATGTCATTTAAAGCCAAATTATGGTTTTTCCAACTAGTCGAAATTAGCGAACCACACCGAAGTAATTATTTATTTTATTTCCCAATCCCAACCTATTCATCCCATGAAGCAAAACTGGTAATACTCCATATCTAACACCGTGGTGTTATCGGTAAAATTAATTACCATTTCACGTTCAAATCTAATTAAAGATTTAACTATCGCTTTGGAGCAAAACTGGCGATACTCCATTCTCGCTCATTTCTAAATTTGATAATTTAGATTATAGATTCACATTTCAATCTAATTGCAGATTCGTTAGAACTCCTTTTACTGGGTTAAAGAACTAGGTGTTATTTAAAAAACAGTTCACGACAAACCCAAATCACATTCTATTTGTTATCGGGTTAAAGAACTAGTGTTATTTAAAACACCGTTCACGATAAACCCATTTTAAATTCAATCAAATATATTAGAAATTCCGATTATTTAAAACCCCTTTTTTGAATCTAATTTATTTATTTAAAAACAAATCGGGTTTTAAATTTAGTTCAAACTAGTTCATTTTGATAAAAATTCATTTTTATCTTTTCAAATATGGGGTTTTTCATCCCAAATTTTCTTAAATCATTTCTTATGATTTTACACAAATTATTGATATTTTTAATAATTTTATTAAGGCCCGTACACTCGATTTCCATCAACGGCCATCGAACTGCACTTACAACGACCTTTTTCAAATTTGATTTGGACGTATCTCCAAATCCAACCGTTAGATTTTGAATTTCTAATATTCGTTAGAAAGTTCTTTTCGATACGAACCCAACGGTTCCGGTTTTAGGAGAATCCGACGGTCGGATCTCCCGTAATGTCAGTTTGAAATAAATGGTCGAAATTCACGAACTGCCGCGGCGCGGCGCGTTCTATTCAGGCCATTATATTATATATATAATATATATAATATATATTTCGTCGATTACTAATTAAAACGAATTATATGAATAGTTTTGAATTCGTTTCAAAAACAATTTCAACTTCCATTTCAATTCAAAGCAAAATTGAATTCTTCTTTATAAATTCGTTTTAAAATTCATTTCTATTCAGTTCAAATTTCAATTCAATTTGAATTCATTTCAATTCGCTTTCAATTCAATTTGAACTCGTTTTTAATTCAATTCAATTTCAAAGTCGTTTGCTATTCGATTCAATTCAAATTGGTTTCAAAGTCGTTTTCTATTCGATTCAATTCAAATTGGTTTTCTATTCGAATCAAATTCGTTATTTATTCAATTGAAATCAAATTCGTTTTCTATTCAATTCATTTCAAAATCGTTATATATTCAATTCATTTCGAAATCGTTTTATATTCAATTCATTTCGAAATCGTTTTACGTTCAATTCATTTCGAAATCGTTTTACGTTCAATTCATTTCGAAATCGTTTTACATTCAATTCATTTCGAAATCGTTTTACATTCAATTCATTTCGAAATCGTTATATATTCAATTCATTTCGAAATCGTTATATATTCAATTCATTTCGAAATCGTTATATATTCAATTCATTTCGACATCGTTATATATTCAATTCATTTCGAAATCGTTATATATTCAATTCATTTCGAAATCGTTATATATTCAATTCAAAATGAATAAAATTGATATAAATATCGTTCACGTCAAAATGGCGTCAATCTAATCAACACGGCTTCATATATTTCTATTTTCAAATATTCTATTTCAAATATTTCTATTTCAAATATTTCTATTTCAAAATATTTCTTTTTCAAATATTTCTATTTCAAAATATTTCTTTTTGTCAACACACGACTAATCTCAATGAATGAGTACCGTCTACGTGTGACTATTTTTGTTAAATTATTTCGTTCAACACATGACTAATCTCAACGGATGAGTACAGTCAACACATGAACCTTTATATTATATTGATAAAGATGTGATTTTATTATAAAAATATTTCGTTCAACACATGACTAATCTCAACGGATGAGTACAGTCAACACATGAACCATTATTATATATTGATAAAGATGTGATTTTATTATAAAAATATTTCGTTCAACACATGATTAATCTCAACGGATGAGTACAGTCAACACATGAACCTTTATTATATATTCTTAATCTTCTAAATTGGAATGAGGCCCAATCAATCACCATATAATGTTAATTATATGGATTTTCATACATCACATGTATATAATAGCATTGAAAAATAATCAACCATCAACCAAAGTGCACTACACTGTATAAGCATCAAATATAGATATCTAACGCTTATAACAGCCTGTCAATCAATCGATCGACATATTTAATCTATCAGGATGAGTGAACTTCAAATTCCATCCCAACACCCGTGTGGGGTTTCAAACAATCAAACACAGATTTTATATGTGCAGTTAGGCGATGTGTAAAATTTATCGTCCCAATCAATGTCATTCAAATAGGTGTACATAAACAAACCGTCCGGTTTGTAAATGGATATTTATTTATTCACATTCACGTATATTCATATTCACGTTAAAAATTATATTTTTAACGATAAAACATTTTATTTTAACATATGAATTTCTATTCAGTTCATTCTTTAAATAAAATGATATTTTTATTTTTCTAACTTATTTTAGAAAATTTCGGCGGCATAACGGCACGATACTAGAAACGGGACGAGGCCTAGCCTTATCCCCGGTCTAGTGAAGGCCCACGCCATTCACACATCAATCAAATCCTTTTATTTCACCAAACAATTCAATTTCAATCAAATATTCTAACTAAATTTTTCAATCAAACAAACAAGTCCATGGTCTGTGGACGATTGTGTCGGGTGCTACTAAACACCGTCTGCATCCTAGTATATATATATATAACTAGAAAATGAAATTGAAAGGTGAGAAATTCTCATAGATAGCTATCCTAGCTCCACGGCACTTCATTGATAGAAATCTTCATCGCTATCGCATCTTCGTCATCTTTGTTGCCCGTAGCCACTACATATATAAAAATCACACATTTTTATATTTTGATGTCTTTAAAATAAAAGTCACATTTTTATTTTTGTTTTACTTTTAATTTAAAAATCATATTTTTATAATTGCTTCATACCTTTAAAAATCGAATTTTCACTTTGCTATTCAATATATAAAAATCGAATTTTTCTATTATAAAGATTTCGCCTTTTCAAATTTAAAGATTTCATCTTTATAAAAATCTCATTTTTATTTTTCTACACATATAAAGATGATATTTTTAATATTCCTATCATGAAAAAAAATTATACTTTTAATTCTCTACCTAACCAAAAATCATATTTTTACATCTTCTATATAGTAAAGATTATATTTTTAATACTTTAAAAATATAAAAATCATATCTTTACACGTTAAAAAAAAAATCAAATCTATTGTAAAAATATCGTCTTTCTATAATAAAAATCTAATTTTCAACCATATAAAAATTTAGTTTTTAAGTAATAAAGAATTTCAGTTTTATAAAACAATTAAAATCAATAAACTAAAACGAAAACTCACCGTTCGAAGCGGGGAGGAGTTGCTGCGATTTGGTGGCGGAGTGGGGCAATGGGGTGCTGACGTGGGTGGTCAGATCGGTGGAGGCGGCGGAGGTCAGGCGAGGGGGCTTCGCGGTGCTTGATTGCTGATTGGGGGGGTGGGGGGGAAACGGCGGAAATCGGGTTGGGTAAGAAGGGGGCTAGGGCTTCAAGAAGGAGACGGAGCGGAGGGAGAGGGCGGCGGTGGCAGTGCGCCCTGAGCGGAGCTCCGACGTCAGGCGATGGGCGGCGCCGCCTTGGAGGGGCGCGATGGCGTGGAGTCGATCGCCGATCTCCTTTTCTTTTCTTTTTTTTCTTTTTTTGATTCTGAAATGAAGAGAGAGAAAGAGAGTGGAGTGTATGTATATATTTTAATTTAATTTCAACTTTAAAATTCAAAAGGTTGACTTTCCTATCGAACCCCAATCGAGACCCAACGACTGTCGCCCCTAGCGTAATACCCCCACTCCGAACACAATGGGATATGTATCGCAGGTCAATTCGGCTGTTTGAATCAGTTATCGTTGGTTTTGAAAATATAAATCTTTATATATTCAATTTAAACACACATTTCAATTTACCGGGGTCACATACCAACTAGAAAAATTCCAGAAAAATATTTTCTAGCTTCGTATTGATGATACGGTCCTAACAAAACTAGTTTCATCGAATTCTGAGACCGTTGGAAAAATGGCCATTTTCCAGTCGATTAAAATCAACTGAAACTGGTCAAACGCGTTTTCCTTCGCCACGCTCACATACTGATTCGAAAAATTATGAAATTTGAAACCTAGCAATAACTTGACACTGCGGATCCAACAAAAGTGGTTTCATCAAAATCCGAGGTCGTTTGCAAAATTCCCATTTTTAAGGGTCTGAATTCCATAGCGACTATTCAGAATTTTCAACTGGACATATCTTTTGATTCCCGCTATGAAATCTTGATCTTTTGGATTCGTTGGAAAGATATTATCAAATAGATCCTATCATTTTTGGTTTCACTAAAATCCGGATTGTTTTGCACCCGGTACATCCAATTGAAGTTTGAAATTGAATTATCGAACTACCGCGCCATCTTCAATTCTATTTATAATTATATATAAATATTTATATTCTAACGACGACGCGTATAATATATACGTTCGAATTATATTCAAAATAAATTTCTCGTCGATATTATTTAAAATAATCTATTTTAAATGTTCAAAATTCGCTAAATTGCCAAAATAAAAATTTTAAACTGGCCCAGAATTTCCGGGTTATTACAGTTATCATACTGTCTCCATTTTATTTTGTCTAATTTCTATATTAAGTAAGTTCTTTAATTGATAAATTAGGCTCCTTTGCATATTTGAAGTGGGTAAAAATTGATTTTTTTGGTACTAAAACTATTAGATCTATTTCAACCGAATTATCCATTGGATGATCTGTGAGTAACGAACGGTGAATGATTTCCCTTGCTTTAATTTGAAATTGTTATTAAACTTTTTATATATTAGGGGGAAAAAATTGCTGAGGATGTTTGTTATGATTATTGATTTTGAATTGTTGTTTGAAAAACAATAGTATAAGAAGGGTACGTAATAATAACTATAAAAGTAACAAGAAGGATGTATTATGAATTTTGATTTACAGCTGACAAGTATTAGATATGGATTATATATTGACTGAACAATACAAATTAGTTTACATATGAAGAAAGGTCGAGCTACTATAGACAATACATGCTGATTTATTTGGTTATTTAATAGTTGATAGATAATATCTTATTTAATCTCTGAATAGCTGGGATGGTGTGATTTAAATAAAGTTGAAGTCAGTTTTTATAACTTAAACAATGATCATCATTTGCAGAGTATTATCAGAAGGAAGAAGAGGGAAGGAAATTAGAAGTTCACTTCTAATCGAAATACTGGAAGAAATACTGTTTGAGCTAACGTGGTCTATATCTTCCCTTGGTCGAGCCTTTGAGTTTGTCATAGAGGTGAACTTCTCTTCTACCTCTTAGTTTAAAGAAAAATTTGAACTGCTACTTAAACCATGCGTGGTATTGTTGGGTTTGGAAATTTTGTTGCAGTTGACCTTGGTATATGGTAAATCAGCAAGGCATCATGTTTTTCATGTTTAAGCAACCGATAATTAGCTGTAATTTAATTTTATACACTGAATTAAGTTTCCTAAATTCATAGGAATAAGGGTCTTTCCTACTCCATAATTCGAGCAAAGTAGGTTTTGGGTTTTTTGCTAGTAATCTGACATATGGACTTGGAAGGACGAACTTCTTCTCTTCTTAGAAGTCCATATCTTTCCTCTGGCTTGTCCCTGTTTAAACGATCTGTTGGCTGTCTTATTCACACCACCGATCCTACTGTCTCCTAAATATTTCACGCTCAAATACAGCTGTACCAATTCACTGTATCAAACGCAAAAAAAAAAAAACTGTGTCCCCAAAATACATGGCTTTTTAAAGTTTGTTGTGTATTAATGATTAGCTTAAATATACAAAGACTACAATTCCTTGTCCTTGTATGTATCTATATGAAGAAGTCTAATATGATGGTCTGTTACCTCCAAAAAATATGATATTGATGTATGCAGTCAACGACATATGTTCATATGCGTACGCCTTTATAACGTTTGCCAACTTTTGTCATGTAAATCTTTGTTAGCATGTAACGCTGAAGCTGGTAACGCTGTCGGTTTTTATGAATTGACGTGTGTGTATTTTTCTTCAGCGTATGCTGCTACTTCTTTCACATCGAACCTGCGTATGTTTAAGGGAAGAAAGCTATACTGTGATGTTATATTAATGGTTTAGCCATAAAAAAGGGTGTGACCTAATATTTGCCATCTTTTGCTTTCACATAGCATATACGTTATACCTACATGGTAGCCCATACAAGTTAATTAGACGTGTTGCCATGTCAAAAAATTAAGGAAAATCAGTACAACAAGTATATTATACTAAAGTTGGGGCTACAAATCTTATTTTAATTTTGGGACTAATTAGTTATGAAACATGAGATGGGTCCATGCCAAACATAAATTTTTCTAGAATGCCCTATATGTGATAAGAGGCTTGGAATATTTTTAGGCCGAAAATAGAGAATTCTTGAATAGTTCTACACTAAAATGGTAGGACATATTTTTTATCTAAAAAATTATATGTAGCTTAAAGTGAAGGGTAATCAAACATTCGTAGGACGAAATTGCATATTCAAATATTTTCGACATATTTGAAAAAAATCTGTGTCTAAAAACTAAAATGACGATGCTTGATATAGAAGTACGTGGGTAGTAGAGTATGCGATAAGTGCTTTTAAAATAGACTGCAGATTGGTGCATCGGACCTCTACATGTGTGATGCTGGTAAAAGCTTGAGGATCGCGTAGTTTACTCTAAGTTAGAATATGTAACTATCATTGTTTTTGTGAGCAATGCTTCTACCGCCATGCAAACACTAATGCATTTGGTTTCAGTCTTAGAATCTAGTAGCTAAGAAAAATTCAGGCTTTAGTTTTTCTATTAAAATACATATATATCATCTATATGCATGTATGTTCGCATTAATAGTTCTCTTATAATATTTGGAAAAAAAATCAACAACTTCTGAAACTAATTTCATGTCCTTTTGTAAGTAAATCCTTTTAAGATGGAAAAATGGTTGCATGCTTGCATATTAGTTTAAATATATTAAGTGATATGTGTTGCGAAAGCGAAGTATGAGTTGTTTTGGAATTTTGTGCTGCAACACATTTCCTGTCTTTGTGTTATTTCTGAATGTATTTCAAGACCTTGAAACACGAGAGTTTCACCTGTTGAAACACATCAGTATATACCAGCTAAAGCGTGTATATATATTTGAAACTCGAAACTTATGCTTGTTGAAGCATATCTATGTTCGAAGTATAATTTGGCAGTCTAAGATATATTATATAGTAGCATTTTGCATCATGTGTTCACATAATTTTGTTTCAATTGCCAGAAGCATAAATTGGTTGTTTGAAATATAATTTTGTGGCCTAACATAAAAGCATTGGCTTATTATTTTCCTTGAACTCTTACCAGACATGTTCGTCTTCTTCATTAATTGAACGGTTTATTTTACATTATTTCCGTTCTACGTAAAAGCATTGGCTCATTATTGGGCAATCTAATCCGGATATGAGGGTTCATTTTTGAGAAATAATTTCGCACCATATATCTCTAATTTGCTTCCATTGCAATATATGGTTAGAACTCTTGACCTTTACTGTCAAGACATATGTTACCATTTAATTTCTCTGTGTAGGCACGTTGTCTCACTTAAAGATAAATGTCACTGCCATTGTAGAATACTGCATAGGATACCCTGGTCCGAGTATAATCAAATTGTACTTTCACTTAAAAATATCTACGATATGCATTTGGGTTTTTGCAAAGTAGATGTCGATCCAATAAAATTTTGGTTGATTAGTTCTTTCACGCACTCGATAGATGCATGTGTTCTTTATATCAGGAGGGATCTGATGATTCACTATGAAAAAAAATAAAAAAGACAAAATGTAACAGAATTAGCTACAAATTTAAAGAATGGAAGTTCTTAGAAACAAATAAAATTGAAAGATACTAATCAGAGGAAACATCAGAGAAATTTAGCGATCAAATAATAAGCTTCTATTTTTTTTCTTGGGGGGGGGGGGGGGGGTCCTCACGTACTATTTCTTACTTAGTTATGGTATGCAAATTTAATAAACTGCTAGGTTTATCGCAACAATTTGTATTTGAAAATTTATTTGCCACTCAAGTAACAAGTATAAGTTCGATAAAAAAAGTTTATGTTGTAAAATAATACAGAACAAATAATAACAGAGAAGGCATTACAGAACAGATAATAAGAAGAGAAGACATTACAGAACAGATAATTAGAAGAGAAGACAATACAGAACAGATAATAAGAAGAGAAGGCATTAGAAAGAACATAAGAGATAAGGAAGAGACCTTTTTATTTCTCCTTTTTTTAGTGTACATAATTCTATTACATTGGCTCCCTTATATATTGGCTTTGGAGCTGATGTTAGCCTTACTCCCAAAATGTGGGACTAAATATAATATGACAAACGCATATTCACTTATATGTATTACAACACTCCCCCTTGAATATGTGTATGTAAAGATGATAAGATTAATTGCCTCATTAAAAACCTTTTTATGAAAAACCCTGTGGGAAAAATCATAAACAAGGAAAAGAGTACAATTTTTATTTCATCTTCAGGAAACATATTGACAATGTTCCAATAAGGGTTGATACTTCTGTATCAAAATAATGCCCCGTTAAAAACCTTACTAATAAAAACCCAATGGGAAAAATATTAGTGAAGGAAAAGAGTGCATTACAGCATAATATATGCTCCCCCTGATTCGTAACGCATTATTCAAATAGTTTGGTGATGCAAGCGGCGCATACCAATTTCATCTTCTGCAATGTTGATTTTGGAAGTGCCTTCGTGAATAGATCTGCTGAATTTTCTTGAGATTGGATTTGCTTCACTTCTATCTTATTGTCCTTTTGAAGCTCGTATGTGAAAAAATTTAGGAGAAATATGTTTTGTCTTATCACCCTTGATATATCCTGCTTGAATCTGAGCTACGCATGCTGCATTGTCTTCATAAATAATAGTTGACCTTTATGTAGTTGAGGGAAGTTGACATGTGCTTCGAATATGTTCAATTAATGACCTTAACCAAACACATTCTCGACTCGCTTCATGTAGTGCTAGAATTTCAGAATGATTGGATGATGTTGCTACCAATGTTTGTTTTGTAGATCTCCATGAAATAGCAGCATTGCTGTTTGTAAACACATATCCAGTTTGTGATTTTGCTTTATGTGGATCAGAGAGGTAACCTGCATCAGCATAACAAACTAGATTCGGATTATTGCCTATGTTAGAATAAAACAAGCCTAAATCTGTGGTTCCTCGCAAATATCTCATAATATGTTATATACCATTCCAGTGTCTTTTAGTTGGTGCAGAACTATATCTTGCTAGAAGATTGATTGAAAATGCAATATCTGGTCACGTGCATTGCGCTAAATATAATAATGCACCAATTGCACTGAAATATGGTACTTCTGGACCAAGTACATCTTCATCATCTTTTTTTGGTCGGTAAGGGTCCTTTTTGATATCTAATGATCTGACAACCATAGGCGTACTAAGTGGATATGCTTTATCCATTTGAAAATGCTTCAGGATTTTCTCAATGTAATTTGATTGATGGATTAATATGCCATTTTTACTGTGCTCAATATGTAGACTAAGACAATATTTGGTTTTGCCAAGATCTTTCATTTCAAATTCCCGTTTTAGGTAATCTATTGTTTCATTGATCTCTTATGGAGATCCAATCAAATTTATATCATCAACGTATACCGCTAAGATAGCAAATCCCTTTACCGATTTCTTTATATAGACACATGGACAAATGAGATTGTTTTTGTACCCAGCTTTTACTAAATATTCACTAAGACGGTTATACCACATTCTTCTAGATTGTTTCAAATCGTATAGTGATCGTCTCAATTTTAATGAATACATTGACTTTGATTTTGCTTCAGGCAATTTATATCCATCTGGGATTTTCATGTAAATATCTGTATCTAATTTACCTACAACATCAGTCAATCTTATGTCAAGCTTCTCAGAAACTACAAGGTTTATTATATATCGAAATGTTATGACATCCATAACAAGAGAATATGTTTCCTTGAAGTCAAAACCTGGTCTCTGCAGGAAACCTTGTGCAACAAGCCTTGCTTTGTGTCTCACAACTTCATTTTTATCATTTCGTTTTCTAACGAATACCCATTTGTAACCGACTGGTTTAACACCTTCTGGTGTTTTCTCTATTGGTCCAAATACACCATGTTTTTGAAGTGAATCTAACTCAACCTGAATAGCATCTTTCCATTTTGGCCAATCTTGTCTTTTTCGACATTCATTTATGCTAGTTGGTTCATTATCATTATTCTCATTATAGTCATGACTTTCAGTTATTTCAGTAGCTACTGCGAATGAGAATACATCATCAATTGTTATTTTACTTCGATTCCACATTTCTCCATAATTCGTATAGAATATTGAGATCTCATTATTATTAGGTACCATTTTGTTTTCGGAAGCTTCTATTATTTCTTCTGGGATAATAGTTCCTTCACTGATTTTTGGAGAATTGGAATTTTCTTTTGAGTTATCCTTTGGATCATTTATAACCTCTTCGGGAGGTTTGCTAATTGAAGATTTTTCATTAGACTTTCTTTTTCTAGGCGCCAAGTCTTTTGAACCTATCGGTCTTCCACGTTTTTGTCTAGCTTTAGATTCATTTGCTCTTATTGGTCCTTCGGGGACTTCAATTCTAGTTGGTGTATTTGTTGCTGGAATATGAGATTTAGTTATTTTCGCAGCATCATTAAATACATCTGGCATTTGATTTGCAATATTTTGAATATGCAAAATTCTTTGTACCTCGTATTGACATTGTTTGGTACGTGGATCCAAATGAAACATAGAGGGATTATTCCATGAAATTTCATGCCTTTCTACTGGAACGGTCTTTTCTCCCCCTAACGGCGGGAAATTTGACTCGTCAAATTTACAATCTGCAAATCTTGCAGTAAAGACATCACCCGTAAGAGGTTCAAGATAACGAATTATCGAGGGTGACTCAAATCCCACATAAATTCCCAACCTTCTTTGAGGACCCATTTTACTACGAAGTTGGGGACTAATGGGTACATACACAGCGCAACCAAATTTTCGTAGGTGTGAAATATTTGTTTGGGATCCAATTAAAAGCTGTGATGGTGAAAATTGATGATAAGTCGTTGGTATAATTTTAATCAATTTGGATGCATGCAAAATTGCATGTCCCCAAACTACGACAGGCAACTTTGTTTGCATAAGTAAAGGTCTTGCAATAAGTTGCAAACACTTAATTAATGATTCTGCCAGACCATTTTGAGTATGAACATGAGCTACTGGATGTTCAACTTCAATTCCTAGTGATAAACAATAATCGTCAAATACTTGAGAAGTGAATTCTCCTGCATTATCTAGTCGTATTGATTTGATAATCGGGGAAATGTGCTCTTAATTTAATTATTTGAACAAGTAATTTGGCAAATGCCATGTTTCTAGTAGATAGCAAACATACATGTGACCAATAAATTGATGCATCAATTAACACCATAAAGTATCTAAAAGGCCCGCAAGCGGGATGAATCGGACCACATATATCACCTTGAATTCTTTGCAAAAATGCTGGAGATTCAGAGGTGATCTTACTATATGAAGGTCGAGTAATTAATTTTCCTTGTGCACATGATGTATGTATGTAATCATTTGGTAAATTCAACCGATTTGGTAAATCATGCCCATTTGAGTTCATAACAATTTTACACATCATAGTTGATCCAGGATGACCTAAACGATCATGCCAAAGAATCAATTTCTTTGTATCTGTGAGCTTCTGGCTCATGTTTATAAAATGAGATTCAACTACGCCAATTTTGGTAAAGTATAATCCAGTTGAAATTGTACCAAATTTTTCTAAAATAAGCTTCTGGCTTTCAATTTTAGAAATAACACAAAGGTATTCTTTATTGTTTTCATTTATAGTTTCAATATGATATCCATTCATTCTTATATCTTTGAAGCTAAGCAAATTTCTTTTAGAATTGCTTGAATATAGTGCATTTTGAATGAATATATATGTACCATTTGGTAACACTATATAGGCTCTTCCGGACCCTTCAATTATATTGGCTGAACCAACTATAGTTGAAATTTTATATGAAACATTTTCAGATAATTCTGAGAAAAACTTCGGGTTTTTCAATATCGTATGAGTAGTTCCACTATCAACCAGACATATATCATCACTTAAACACTGTCGATCCATACCTTTAGAATAAAAAAATACAACTAGTCAATAACTAAAATAATTATAAATACAGATAAATGTCCATGAGAATAAACTACTTATCATGTCCAACATTACATATTATTTCAGCAATTCCATAAACTAAAAAGACAGAAAAATAAACAAAAGTTTCAAACTAATACATGTAGAAAGGAAGTGAAACAAAATAAAAATCACGTAGTGAGCTTCAGGCTACTTATTGGTTGGTTCGGTCATATCTTCGATTATTGCATTCAAATTTTCACTGCTGATTAAATTTCCATCATAATCTTCAAAGAAATCATCTAACTTCAGGTTAGCACTATCGGACAATCCCTCGGTATTGTTTGTCTCGATATTTTTTGATTTATGATATTCTTCTACCATTTTCTTTGATGATCTGCAAGTACGTGACCAATGACCAGTGCGTCCACATCTATGGCAAATTTCCTCATAATGCTTTTTATTTTCAACAGTTGAATTGTTACTGTTTTCAGGCTCATTTTTCTTTTGCTGCTTTTTGAAATCAGTAGTTTTGTTGCCCCCAAAACCATTGTAACCACCTCTGCTGGGGTTGTATCCACGTCCACGTCCACGACCACGTCCTCTACTTCTGCCTCTACCACGACCTCTTCTGGGGTGGGCAAAATTAGCATTAACTTCTGGTAATGCGGCTGAACCAGTTGGCCTTGAGGAGTGATTTTTAAGAAGTAATTCATTGTTTTGTTCAGCAATCAACAAACATTCAATGAGTTCAGAATATGTTGTAAAATGACGCTCTCGATATTGCTGCTGCAGGAGCACATTCGAGGCATGAAATGTTGAGAAAGTCTTTTCCAACATTTGCGCATCATCTACCTTTTCTCCATATAGTTTTAGTTTAGAAGTAATTCTAAACATAGCGGAATTGTATTCCCTTACAGTTTTAAAATCTTGAAACCTCAAGTTCAACCATTCTTACCTTGTATTTGGATGTATGACCGTCTTCTAATGGTCATAACGCTCCTTCCGGGAGTTCCATAAGTGGAGAGGGTCTTTCTCAGTTAAATACTCTGATTTTATATCATCGTGGATGTGGCGTCTTAAAAATATTAGAGCCTTTGCTTTGTCATGCTGGGACATATTATTACCATCTTTAATGGTATTCTCTAAGCATTGAGATTGTAAGTGGATCTCGGCATCCAGTATCCATGACAAATAATTGTCTCCAGAAATGTCCAATGCTTTAAATTCAAGTTTAGCAATGTTTGTCATTTTGCGAACTACACAAAAAAAAATTGCAGATGCTTAATTAAATAAAATTCACATATTAGTATACATGTTCTATAACTATCAAAACGAATAAACAAAACAATGAAACTATAGTACTGTTATTTCATAAAAAATGCAGATCTCATAGGACCGTAGACATGCATGTAATAAATTGAATATATTACGGCACGAAATCATAAAAATAATATCCGAATTTGCAAGTCTTTCTCTATACATTTACAATGAACTTATTACAATAATGAAAACAATATCAACCGTTAAGGAGCCATAGACCATGTTACATAACAAAAATAATAGCCACAGTAATACATATGTTGGCTAACAAGCAACTTGCTTGTACTGGGAGATGAAAAAGCATATAAAGGTGATCTATACATGGAAATATAATTATAAATATTTAAAGCATCTCATCTTGCGAGATGAAGCATTAAAAAAATGAGAATAGGTAGTCTATTATTACAAAGTTGAAGCTGTATAGCAAGCATTAGATTAAATAAAAAATAGCCTGCAGTTTACATATATGCATACCTATTATCAATGGCTTCTCTGTTATTGAAGAGATAAAGCAGCAAATGAAGATTATTTATGTATGGTGAATGGGGTAAAAGATCCATATATAATATTATTAAAGGAAAATGAATGGATCTTCCTAAAAAATATATTTGGTATACCATAATACCAAATCAAATATGAATAGGTGGATATCTAAAAACCACTAAGTTAAAAGTAATTAGATCTAAAAGTTAGATCCACTGGAACGTAATTTAGACCCACAAAAAAATATAGATCCATAAATCAGATATTCTCCGACAGAAAAAATTGTAGAACAAATATAGGGATCCACGAATTGATATTCTCAAATAAAAAGTACTTACATGACAAATTCATAAATGTAGATCTAGAAGATTTCAACAAAAAAAACTATAATGGAATATCGTGCTGATAACGTGTTGTAAAATAATACAAAACAGATAATAACAGAGAAGGCATTACAGAACAGATAATAAGAAGAGAAGACATTACAGAACAGATAATAAGAAGAGAAGACATTACAGAACAGATAATAAGAAGAGAAGGCATTAGAAAGAACACAAGAGATAAGGGAGAGACCTTTTTATTTCTCCTTTTTTTAGTATACATAACTCTATTACATCGGCTCCCTTATATATTTGCTTTGGAGCTGATGTTAGCCTTACTCCCAAAATGTGGGACTAAATATAATATGACAAAAGCATATTCACTTATATGTATTACAACAGTCTAATATTTTTTTTATTTTTTATTTGTTAAGGATATCTCAACTTAGAATACTATAGGTACCTACTTAATATGAACAGGGACTATGCTAAATTTAGCAACTTCTAATATATTAGGTAACAATTTTTTAGTTTCAGGCTGCATATTTAAAGTTAGAGAAAAATTAATTTTCAAGTTATACATTTAAAGAGAGGCAACAGTAATTGAGGGACAAGAAAGAAAGAATACAATAGCTTATATTAGGTAACGGTGTCCAAATTTAATGTTGTGATTTGACAATAAACTGGGTAAAGGTATCAAAATTAATGTTTTTTAATGTTGTAGTATTATGGACTTCGAACATATCAACAATTGTTGGCTTAGAAGGTAATATTTCATTATTAGGCTTCTATAATAAAAGCCTTTTGCAACTTATATAATGTTGTTGATGGATGGATTTTGTCATTCAATCAATTACACAGACAAACAACTATTTAAATAATGAAAAGTTAGCTATCCAGAAATAGTCTGCTTAAGTTATATTCATTTTCTTTCCATGTTCTGTGTGCCTAATCCATTGGTCATTCAAACAAAATGTGAGTAAGTAATATAAGTAAATAATTGAAAATTTTAAAATCATGTCCAAATTTGTTAATAATGGAAAATTCAAACCATATGCCTTGGTAGTTGGATTGCGTTTATGTTTTCTACTATGATTCACGCCGAAAATAATCCCCTGTACCCAAACCCCCCTGTCCCCCTGTATCCAACCAATGAACACCCCCTGATTTTCACCTTTTGCAGTTAAGACCTTTTTTATTTTGGACTTAATTGCAAAATTGTGAAAACCAAAGGCTTTGATTGGATGGGGACAGAGGTATAGGGGAATTTGGGGATAGAGGATTTGGTCTCGACTCACGCATGAGAAATAATCAAAAGTTATAGTGATTGCCTACAAAAATGGGATTAATGACAGACCAGGTGCTTTATCCAATTGGTATCAATTTATATTGTATTTAAATTATAGAAAAAATTAAATATTATCTGTCCGATCCCATTAAAAGTGTAATGACCATGAGTAATCAAAAATTCTAGAAGGTTGTGATAAAAAAAGGAAATGATTAAATAGCGTTGATGGAATGAATTTTAGGCGAACAAGAAAATGGTTTTTAAAATTTTATACGGAGAAATTAATGCAATAAATTAACATACAATTTTGTAAACTGGAAATGATTTTAGGTTGCAAAATGAATGGCAGGCCAAACTCCATGTGCATTGATAGTTTGCATCATTTTTATAAAGCAGATCTCTCATGTAAGCCATAACAGTTTGTTTGATGGGTTAGCAACAAAGTTGAAGCCTTTTAATGTCTGCCATAATTAGACAATATTGTAAAGACTGTTACATTTTGAATCTGCTATTTTGAGTATAATATATAACTAAAAACAATGAAAAACTTCAAAATTTAACAATTCACCGTTGGACTGAAGTTTGTACCTTCAGTTATATTTTGGGAAGACTGACAAGTGGTGATAAATGCAATACAGTACTTTTTGTGCATTAATCAATAATCAAGCTTGAGCAGGCCTTCCTTAGGATGATATTTTGTTCCGCTTTATAATTAGTGCATTAGATTTTTCTAGTATTAATGACATTTATGTTTTATTTTTAGCATGGCTAATGCTGTTGCACGGTTCATTTTCTTTAAAAAGTATCCTAAAAGCTTTAAGAATGCATGTTAAATACATAATAAGGCGGCAATATTGGGATAATGTGATCTGTTTTGTGTCGATCCTTTGTACTGTTCTCTTTGGATAGCAATGTGGATTCAAGATCTACCCAGAGCCTAAATGAGAGGAGTATTCCTAATTGAAAAATTGCAAAAGGGATGTGTTTTGTTGTTAGCCTCTAAACAACTGCCTAGCCATGGGTGACATACTTTCAGCTTTTTGATATTGTTATTTTGTACAAAGTCAGTCATTCTATTTAGCAGACAATTGTATATACTTCGAATTTTACTATATATAACCTTCATATACCCTGAGTCGTAGTGAACTGTAGCTTTGTTATTTCGGTGTTTCTTTTAGCCATCATTTACGAGGAGGTGCCTATATTTTATTTATTTATAAACTTATTGCTATTGCCATTATACACATGTTATAGACATATGAAAAAGTTCATATGGTGATAAAAAAATAAGAACAGAAAGTCAGTTACACAATTCACTTGATGTTTAAAGAAAATAAAGAACAACAGTTACAGTCATATACATAATATACAATCTAAGTTGACTGCACTAAGATGCTTTTTTGAGCTTTTAAGTTTACAACTTCTGTTCATCCTATATCATCAAAAACAACACAAATTATTCATCTTTCAAATGTTTTTGAATGAATTTACGCTTTGTATATACCACATTGCTTATCTACACTAATCAACCAATAAATTCTATGGATTAAGTGAATGATTCAACGAGACTTTCTATTCTTCCATCAAGTTTAACCTCCATTTTAATAAAATTTGTCGGTAATTACATAGAAATTAGTTTAACCTATGTGCGAAGCATGGTAAATAGCAACATGTTTAAAACGAGTGATTTGACTTCATTTTACCATCATTACGATATCCTTTAACATTCAAATCATTATAATTTTGTTTCTTTGTAAATTTGTGTACAACAACTATAGGTTAACTTAAATTTATCAAGACAAAAGTGATTAAGGATGGGATGTTGGGATAACAAAATGGATTGCCTTTGAATAGTGACCATATGACTTTTATAATGTATAACCTATTAAAGTATAATATCTTTTTAATTATTGAAAACTATTGCACATAATTTCTCGTTAATTATTGTGTTGTGAAAATGCATGTCATTGTTGAACGTTTAAAATGTTGGCGAAGCAATTATACTTTTACTGTGTTTTAGCTTGGACCAGATGACGGTTCATACAGTAATGAAACACACAACAATTGACTGGAAAATAAAAATACTGGTATAGGCTGTTTTCCCGCTTGTAGTCTGATCCATATATCATGTTTTAGGGTTCTACTGCTGCTGATCTTATTATTATCATGTCTGTTATGCATCCAAGGTTTAATGTATAACTAATCTAATTTTTACAAGGAGGGACCATTGCGTTGCACTTTCCACTAACGTGACATGCATGCGGAGATATCTCGAACCTGATTGGTTGGAGAGGGAAATTGAAACACCCCACCTCCATCAAGGCCACTCACAAAGGGAATGCCTTAACTTCGGTGGAGGTTTATAAGTAAAAGTCACAGATAAAACACGAGACAGATATAAACACATATATATAAGCAGCGGAAAACAAACAGACTTTCATTTCATAAATACGTGTTCATACAAAACATTTCCATAATTGTCTCACAATAACTTCCAAAACATTACATCATCATTTCTGTCTTGATTATTAAATAAAGAAGCATAAAACATAATTAAAGCTGCATAAATCCCCATAGAACGTGTCCAAAAGCCATAGCCAAGGAAAGAGAGTTCAAACCATACATCTACTATCTTGAAGCTTGCAAAGAGTCTGACTAAGCTGGGTTGTTTCCTCCCTATGGACCTAAGGGGGGGGGGAACGGAAGAAAAGAAGACGAAAGAAAAATAGAGCCAGACATAAAGCCTGGTAAGTCTAGTGACTCTTCATTATGAGAATAAGAAAAAGGGCATGATAGGTATAAACTGGAAACAGGAAAGTATCATAAACTAAGATAAAGAAGTTTTGAACCGAATATACTATCGCACCCCACACTATATCTCTGCACCTACTTGTATTTGTTCCGATTGACGCCCCATGATCGGGGTGAAGTGATCCCCTTTTTAAAGATGGGCTCCTACTCGCAAAATCATATGTGTCATACGGCCCCCAATGATTGTAGATACCTATGCTGGTCCCACCATGGGGTGTATCAAGTCCCATGGTGGCGGCCCGACACAATTCTAGAATGCATAGGTTATACTACTGATGCCCAGTTCCCTGTTTGTCTGCTCCGAAGTGTGTGCACGCCCACACTCCGTTAGAACCCACACTGCTGCACCAACCGCCGTCGCTTTTGACCGCTTACAATCAGCCCAGTAATCGTGCCCCACCTGCCTAGTTTCAGGGTAACATGATACCTAATTGGGTTACTGCTGAAATGGGTCCCCGTTACTAGGGTTTTCTAGTCAAATATGTTAAGTGGTTAAGTGTTGTATTAACCTAACCCCACTCATCAGTTTAATTAACATGTTGAATTGGTCAAGTGTTTTAGTTAACTTAACCCTACCATCCTGACTTGTCTGTCCTTAGCTTTAATTAGTTAAAGCACCAACCACTCACATTAGACAGGTGTTGTTACGGTTACTGGATGTGCCGGTCGGTTCCGGGCAGGTTTACACCGTAACTCAGTCAAACCTTGGGTCCTTATTGGGCTCAATGCCTTAACCTCCCACACTGAATAGGTATTGTTGTGATTACTGGACACCCAGGCGGGTCTGGGCAGGTTTACATCACAACTCCATCCAACCTCGGGTTAAGCATACTCATATTTTCTAAATTTACATATTTGTCTCTTTTACTTGTTATATGTAAATGTTATGGCCCATTTTCCAAGTTCGTTATTTTTTTAGGCATGACAATTCATACCATTTAAATGTCACCAATCATTGGCATGTGCCAAACATGCCAACACATATATTCTTCATGTTTAATCCCAATGATATTCCCCCGTTTGTACGTTCGCAAGATTATAATGAATTTTGGGCTAGATATTTCAGCCCAAATTATAAACATAGAAGGGAAAGCCAAGAACATGAAATATTCTAAATAACATAAAGGGTGTGTGACATATGAACTTGCAACTTTGCGATCTAATTAGCATAAATCATGGGTTTCAACTTGTCATGTGAACTTGCATTCAAATAAGAATCTAATTAAATAGGTGTCACATGAAATGGCATAATTTAGACTTGCATAAAACATAAGCCTAAACATATTTTTATCTAGGCATAACTTCAAACACAAATTAGCATGTGACAAGTTATTACATGTCCATAAAAATAGACATTTTTTGACATTAACCCAAAAGCGTGAACTAGATCAAATCATGTATCCTGTTATAACATGAAACTTGTAATAATCGTGTGAAACTAAATGGTACTTTGCATGGACCCAATTACAAACTTGCAAAGAACATAAGAACATATACATGGGATTTAATCATGTAGGCATAATGGTCTTAACATAGAACATGTGTATATAAGTCTTAACTTGGACTTAGAAAAATGTATACAACCTATGTTAAACATATAGGTGTAAATTCTAACATTAACCATATACTTGTATGTGATGTTGCTTTCATTCTAAATGTACAATAGGACCAACATCAAGTCAATTATACCATAAACATCCCAATACCATTCACAATACAATCATTGCAATACACAGATATGAATTAGAATCGTCGTTATGCAATAGTAAAATTCCATTTCCACTTTACATCGAATCAAGTCTTAATTTTTATTCTCATCGGAAAAATCACTATACATACAACAAAAGACGATCTTGATTTTCTGGTTTCTGAGTTCTGAATTTGGAATGCTTTCCTTTGGGTAGATAAACGTTGTTTGAATCTTGTTTTTACTTTAGTTTTGCTCGTCTCTAAGCTTTCTCCAACTGACGGCTACTCTTAGTTTCCTCCCGGCAGCATGACGGCTCTAGCTGTATTTTATTTGTGTGAATTTAGGTTGAGTGTTAGGTTGTATTTATAGAATTTCAAATTGATTTAAGCCGTCAGATGATCATAGAGTGAATCCAGACCATACACACCAAGAGGAGCCAATCAGAAAGTGACAAATCAGCCCTTATAACGCACACGAACTCAGAAAATCGCTCAGAACCCGACCAGGCCAGCCAAGACCTGACCAAGTCGACTGGGTAGGTCGACCCCCTGGTCGACCTGGGTCATAGGCGGGAATTTTCCCGCCCATCCCAATTTTGGTCTATTTTCGAATTTCGAACTGAATTTTGAACTATTTGAATTTTAAATTGAATTCTGAGACTTCGGAAGGTCATAACTCCTTCATACGGAGTCCGATTTACTCTATCTCAAGCAGAATTCGGAGACGAGCGCAATGGCGTAACCCGTTTCTCTTAATTCTTTCATTTTTAATTAAGTATACTTTAATTTGTTAATTTAATGTAACAGAAAATTCGGGGTGTTACGTTCTCCCCTCCTTAAAGGATTTCGTCCTCGAAATCTTCAAGTCTAGAAGAACGTATATCCTAACATCCAATCGTACATCTACTCAACCAACAAACATAGGCGTCCATTGTCCTGAAAAGACTTCTAATGCTTCATGATCATATGCATAGTGTGTGTATATGTCCTTATCTAATGCAAAAATTAGGCGGTCTACTGATTCAGTTGACCTCCTTAATGCGAATCATGTAAGTGTCATGAATCCATTATGTATGCAAAATTTTCCCTACTCATAATTCTACATGAGTGCACAAACACTGATACAAATGCGACATCCATATGACAACATATCAAGTTTCAACCACATACAAATATGAATACATATATGCATATGCAATATGGAAGTGACTGAGCCGATCTAATACCTAGGGTGTGTGTATATGCATCCACGAGCAACCACTTGCAGCCATCAATCATTATATGTTTCAAATACATGTTTACATCCATTAGTTTCTACCTAAGGAGTTAGGAGAAAAAGGACAGAGAAGATACACTAAAAGGTAGATATAAGCATAAACTTATGGAAAAAGAGAGGTCAAAGATGTACCCTCAAAAAGAAAAGGGTAGGCAGCGCGTATTTTGTCCTCAGTTTCTCAAGTCGCGTCTTCCTCGGCATCGCTCCATTGAACTTTAAGAAGCTTGACTTCACAGTTGCGTAGCTTTTTGATTTCAGTTCCTACGATTCGAGTTGGAACTATCCTCACAGTTGTTTCTCGTTCTATTTCAACTTCTTCTAGAATGCCTGGCTCCACCACTTCCGCCGACTCATGTAAACATTTCCGGATATGAGAAACATGAAAGACATTGTGAATTCTAGTCAACCTTTCAGGCAGCTCTATTCGATAATCCATCTTCCCAATCTTCTCGATGATAGGGAACGCTCTTACAATTCTTGGTGCTATCTTTCCTGCGGATCCAAAGCAAACGACGTTCCTTAAAGGAGATACCTTAAGGAAAACCCTGTCCCCAACCTCAAATTCAAGGTCGGTCCTTCTTTTGTCTGCGTAGAATTTCTGTCTATCTTGGGCAGTCTTCATTCTCCTTCGTATCAAGTCCACTTTTTCTGAAGTCTCTCTAATCATGTCTGGCCCAAGTCTAAGCTTGTCTGTAGACTCCCACCAACAAGTTGGTGATCGACACGGTCTTCCATACAAAGCTTCGAAGGGCGCCATGCCGATGGTGGCTTGGTAGCTGTTGTTGTAGGCGAATTCCACTAAAGGAAGATGATCCTCCCATGTCCCTCCAAAGTCAAGAATGCACAGTCTCAAAAGATCTTCTAATACTCTGTTCACCCTTTCCGTCTGACCATCAGTTTGGGGGTGATAGGCCGTGCTCAAGCATAACTGTGTGCCTGCAGCTTCTTGCAGACTCCGCCAATACTCGCTCGTAAAGATAGGATCTCGGTCACTCACTATACTAGAGGGTATTCCATGGAGTCGAACTATTTCCTTGAGATAAAGAGATGCTAGAGATGAGGCAGTCCTTTTACTCTTGACAGGTATAAAGTGGAAGCTTTTTGTGAGCCTATCCACTATTACCCAAATGCTAGTATTGCCCCTTCTTGACCTAGGCATCCCATCAATGAAGTCCATTGAAATGCTATCCCACTTCCATTACGGGACTTCTAGAGGATGAAGCAGTCCTCCAGGCTTCTTTTGTTCTGCCTTGACCTGTTGGCATATCATGCACTTAGAAACAAAATCTGCCACATCCTTCTTCATGCCGCTCCAAAAGAAAACTCTCTTTACGTCCTTGTACATCTTGTCTCCACCTGGGTGTATTGTCATCTTGGAATGGTGTGCTTCCTCGAGAACCATCTTTACCAAATCCCTTGCTTGTGGGACACATAATCTTCCATCTCGCCTCAGCCAACCCTTATCATCGATGGAGTACCTATTGAGGTGACTGGAAGTTTCACCCCTAATTAGCTTATCAATCGCATCAACAAGCTGAGGGTCTTCGCGTTGTGCGGCCCCTATTGAGTCTAAAAGAGTGGGTCGTACTTCTATTGATGCCAACAAACCAGTTACAAAATCAGAGGAGGGCCTAAAGTCAAAACTGGCTATATACTCCAAGCTTTTCCTTTCTACAAGAAGAGGGCTTAAGGTCAGCTTCTTTCTACTCAAGGCGTCTGCTACTACGTTGCCCTTGCCAGGAGTATAGGAAATCTCAAAATCATACGAGGCAAGAAACTCCATCCACCTTTGCTGTCTTAAGTTAAGATCTTTCTACGAGAAAAGATACTTCAACGATTTATGGTCAGTATATAATTCGAACTTCTCACCTAGGAGATAATGGCGCCAAGACTTAAGAGCAAAGATGATGGCGGCTAACTCAAGATCGTGGGTTGGGTAGTTCTTTTCATGAACTTTCAATTATCTTCCACCATAAGCTACTACCTTCCCTTCTTGCATCAGAACAACGCCTAGTCCCGTACCACAAGCATCCGTGTATACTGTAAACATCTTGCTTCCATCTGGCAATGTAAGAACTGGGCTATTGTGAAAGCCCTTTTCAATCGTTGGATAGCAAACTCGCAATCCAAATCCCAAGCGAACACTAGATTTTTCTTTGTTAGCCTTGTGAGTGGAGCTGAGATTTTCACGAAATCTCTAATGAACTTTCGCTAAAAACCTGCTAGCCTGAGAAAGCTTTGGACTTTGGTTGCATTTTTTGGTGCCTTCCAATCTTGCACCGCCACCACTTTCGTGGGGTCCACAGCTAACCCCTTTTTGGACACTACATGTCCAAGAAATATTACTTCTTCTCTCCAAAAGTGGCACTTGGAGAATTTGGCTTTCAGCTGATGAACTCGAAGAGTTTCCATGATCTCCTTCAGATGCTGAGCATGTTCTTCCTCATTCTTTGAGAAGATCAAAATATCGTCTACGAAGACCACCACGAACTTATTGAGGAATTCTCTGAACACCCTACTTATTAGGTCTACGAAATAAGAGGGCGCGTTTGTCAAGCCGAAAGTCACGACAAGCCACTCGAAGAAACCGTCTGGGGTTCTGATTGCCGTCTTATCAATGCTATCTTCAGCTACCCTTAGCTGATGGAACCCAGTAGCCTGATCAAGTTGGGAGAAAACCGACGCACCTATAAGCTGATCAAACAAATCGTCTATTCTGGGAAGCGGATGTCTATACTTCTTAGTCAGCTTGTTTAGCTCCCTATAGTCCACACAAAGACGTAGTGAGCCATCTGCTTTGGTGGCGAACACTACTGGAGCACCCCATTCCGAGATACTCCGCCTTATAAACCCTTTCTCGAGAAGCTCCTTAACTTGCTTATTGAGCTCCTTTCTCTCTTTTGGAGCCATGTGTCTAACAGGTAAAGCTACGGGTTTTGCATTATCAACAAGATATATGCGGAAGTCTATTTCCCGCCTCGGAGGTAAGCCCTTCACCTCTTCAAAGGCATCCGGATATTCACGGACCACTCTAAACGACTGCAAATTCTCAACAGAAGCATCAAGTGACTCTGGATAACTAAGCATAACAACATTCGAGGGATTACAAGAAATTTCTAGAGTGTTACCGAGCCGAGTCAAGAGTCTAACCACTCTCTTCTCACAATCAAGAATGACACCATTACTGGATAACTAGTCCATGCCTAAGATCAATCCATATCCCGAGAAACCCAAAACAAAGGCAATACATCTAACCTCAACACTTAGAATTGGGATTTTCAAATCCAAACAAACCATTGGCAAATAAGCTGAGCCCCAAATTGGATTTGAAATAACCAAGGGATCTTCTACCATACTAGCGTCTAGGTGCAGAGATTCTACTAAAGCAGATGAAATAAAGGAGTGTGATGCACCAGAATCAAAGAGAGTGCAGACTGGATGATCATAGAGATAAACTAAGCTTTCTACAGAAATATTTCTACCTCGTTCCTGCGGAGGTGCCACCAGTGTGTGAACCTGTCCCCCTGAAGTGGATCCAGTCCTCTGTCCCTGCCCCCGCTTCTTTGGGCAGTCCTTAGCCATGTGTCCAGTCTCGCTGCAATGGAAACAACCACCATTCATCTTCGCCTTCTTCTTTCTGCAGTCTTTCACTATATGTCCAACAATGCCACAGAAATTACACTTTTTCATTTCACGGGATTTGTTATTCTTCCCGCCCTTCTTGAAGTCTGTTTTCTTAGCCTGTAAACCCTATTTCTTTTCTTGAGGCACTTCCACCTTTGCCTCTTTCTTGCCTTTATCTTCCTCGTGTAGCAGCGCCATGTCCACCAAGCTTTCATAAGTCGCTCCCATGGGTATACGGGTCATAGCTAGGCTGTGTAGAGGCTCATTCAGACCTTTGACAAAGCTTAGGGCCTTCTTATGTTGGGTGTTTACTAAATCCAGCCCAAATCTGGCCAGCTGATTAAACCGATTAACGTACTCCTTGATCGTCATACTTCCTTGTTTAAGAGTTAGGAACTTCTCCATCTGTAGGCTTCTTTCAGCTTGGGAGAGGAATTTCATCTCAAACCTCATCCTGAAATCTTCCCAAGTTTCCACTGGCCTCTCATCATGGGTAACTTCCCACCAATAAGAAGCTTCATCTTTAAGCAACCACATTGCTAGTTGTATCTTTTGCCTGTCGTCAACTTCGAAGATGACAAAAAAAATCTCCGGTCTCCTTCAGCCAGTTCCTTGCTACCACAAAGGATTCAGTTCCATAAAAGTCCTTTCCACCCATAGCCTTGAAGTCTCTACACGTCTTAGCGAAAGCATTTCCACGAGGTGGAGGAGGAGGAGGAACCACTGCCACTGTGGGAGGAGGAATGTCTGCTGGGACCGCATTATTGGCCCTAGCCTCTAGGTACCTTCGGAACCAGCCAGGTATCGGTACTTCTTCTGGAAGGTTAAGATCTCCCGACATGCTGAAACAAAAGGAAAGATTCAAGACAAAAGGATAGAGAGATAGTGCATTTGGCTTTGGGGAATTATGTCATTTAAAAACAACACTTTTTCTGGAAAAAAAATGCTTCTTTAAACTTCTTTTGAAAATAGTTTCAAAAACCTTTAACTAATCTGGTAAACCTGTGCTCTGATACCAAGTGAAACACCCCACCTCCATCAAGGTCACTTACAAAGGGAATGCCTTAACTTCGGTGGTGGTTTATAGGTAAAAGTCACAGACAAAACACAAGATAGATATAAACACACACACACATATATATATATATATACATATATATATATAAGCAGCAGAAAACAAACATACTTTCATTTCATAAATACGTGTTCATACAAAACATTTCCATAATTGTCTCACAATAACTTCCAAAACATTACATCATCATTTCTGTCTTGATTATTAAATAAAGAAGCATAAAACATAATTAAAGCTGCATAAATCCCCATAGAACGTGTCCAAAAGCCATAGCCAAGGAAAGAGAGTCCAAACCAAACATCTACTATCTTGAAGTTTGCAAAGATTCTGACTAAGCTGGGTTGTTTCCTCCCTGTGGACCGAGGGGGGGGGGGACGGAAGAAAAGAAGACGAAAGAAAAATAGAGTCAGACATAAAGCCTGATAAGTCTAGTGACTCTTCAGTATGAGAATAAGAAAAAGGGCATGATAGGTATAAACTGGAAACATGAAAGTATCATAAACAAAAATAAATAAGTTTTGAACCGAATATACTATCGCACCCCACACTATCTCTCTGCACCTACTTGTATTTGTTCCGATTGGCACCCCATGATCGGGATGAAGTGATCCCCTTTTTAAAGATCGGCTCCTACTCGCAAAATCATATGTGTCATACCGCCCCCAATGATTGTAGATACCTATGCTGGTCCCACCATGGGGTGTATCAAGTCCCATGGTGGCGGCCCAACACAATTCTAGAATGCATAGGTTATACTACTGATGCCCAGTGCCCTTTTTGTCTACTCCGAAGTGTATGCACGCCCGCACTCCGTTAGAACCCACACTGCTGCACTAACCGCCGTCGCTTTTGACCGCTTACAATCAGCCCAGTAATCGTGCTCCACCCTACCTAGTTTCAGGGTACCATGATACCTAATTGGGTTACTGCTGAAACGGGTCCTTGTTGCTAGGGTTTTCTAGTCAAACATGTTAAGTGGTTAAGTGTCTATATTAACCTAACCCCACTCATCAGTTTAATTAACATGTTGAATTGGTTAAGTGTTTTAGTTAACTTAACCCTACCATCCTGACTTGTCTGTCCTTAGTTTTAATTAGTTAAAGCACCAACCATGCACATTAGACTGGTATTGTTACGGTTACTGGATGTGCCGGTCGGTTCCGGGCAGGTTTACACCGTAACTCATTCTAACCTCCGGTCCTTATTGGGCTCAATGCCTTAACCTCCCACATTGGTTAGGTATTGTTGTGATTACTGGACAGCCGGGCGGGTCCGGGTAGGGTTTACATCACAACTCAATCCAACCTCGGGTTAAGCATACTCGTATTTTCTAAATTTACATATTTGTCTCTTTTACTTGTTATATGTAAATGTTATGGCTCATTTTCCAAGTTCGTTATTTTTTTAGGCATGGCAATTCATACCATTTAAAAGTCACCAATCATTGGCATGTGCCAAACATGCCAACACATATATTTTTCATGTTTAATCCCAACGATATTCCCCTGTTTTTATGTTCGCAAGATTATAATGAATGTTGGGCTAGATATTTCAGCCCAAATTATAAACATAGAAGGGAAAGCCAAGAACATGAAATATTCTAAATAACATAAAGGGTGTGTGATATATGAACTTGCAACTTTGCGATCTAATTAGCATAAATCATGGGTTTCAACTTGTCATGTGAACTTGCATTCAAATAAGAATCTAATTAAATAAGTGTCACATGAAATGCCATAATTTAGACTTGCATAAAACATAAGTCTAAACATATTTTTATCCAGGCATAACTTCAAACGCAAACTAACATGTGACAAAGTTATTACATGTCCATAAAAATGCCTATTTTTGACATTAACCCAAAAGCGTGAACTAGATCAAATCATGTATCCTATTATAACATGAAACTTGTAATAATCGTGTGAAACTAAATGGTACTTGGCATGGACCCAATTACAAACTTGAAAAGAACATATACATGGGATTTAATCATGTAGGCATAATGGTCTTAACATAGAACATGTGTATATAAGTCTTAACTTGGACTTAGAAAAATGTATACAACCTATGTTAAACATATAAACATATAGGTATAAATTCTAACATTAACCATATACTTGTATGTGATGTTGCTTTCATTCTAAATGTACAATAGGACCAACATCAAGTCAATTATACCACAAACATCCCAATACCATTCACAATACAATCATTGCAATAAACAGATATGAATCAGCATCGTCGGTATGCAATAGTAAAATTCCATTTCCACTTTACATCGAATCAAGTCTTAATTTTTATTCTCATCGGAAAAATCACTATACTTACAACAAACAACGATCTTGATTTCCTGGCTTCTGAGTTCTGAATTTGCAATGCTTTCCTTTGGGTAGATAAACGTTGTTTGAATCTTGTTTTTACTTTAGTTTTGCTTGTCTCTAAGCTTTCTCCAACTGATGGCTACTCTTAGTTTCCTCCCGGCAGCATGACGACTCTAGCTGTATTTTATTTGTGTGAATTTAGGTTGAGTGTTGGGTTGTATTTATAGAATTTCAGATTAATTTGAGCCATCAGATGATCAGAGTGAATCCAGACCATACACACCAAGAGGAGCCAATCAGAAAGTGACAAATCAGCCCTAGTGACACACCAGAACTTAGAAAATCGCTCAGAACCCGACCAGGCCAGCCAAGACCTGACCAGGTCGACCCCCTGGTCGACCTAGGTCCTGGGCGGGAATTTTCCCGTCCAGCCCAATTTGGGTCTGTTTTCGAATTTCGAACTGAATTTCAAACTGTTTGAATTTTAAATTGAATTATCTCAAGTAGAATTCCGAGATGAGCGCAATGGCGTAACCCATTTACCTTAATTCTTTCATTTTGAATTAAGTATACTTTAATTTGTTAATTTAATGTAACAGAAAATTTGGGGTGTTACAGAAATGTTATTAGTTTACATGAGATGCTATTGATTGAAGGTCTATGGAATGAGATTTCTAGTGGGACATGAAGGAATGAGAAGCAGAAGAGAACTGAGGTATAATCCGATGTTGTTTTTGGTAAAGTTCTTGGTTATATTGGGTCGAGTTGGTACCACAAGTATGGTACATATCTTTCTTTTGTTTGGTTTTGTTTCTACCGGTCGGTTTTAGGTTGGTTGGTATGTGGTGAGCAGTGTTGATTTTTTTGTGCATATTTGAAAGAAGAGGTACATAGGTTAGTAGTGGGTAGAGGTCATGGATCTTTCTCCCATTACTGATCTTATCTTATACCTGTATCTTTTCCCTTATATTAAAACATGGTTCATAAGTATTTGTTAAACAAGATTTTTATTTCATTATATCTCAGACATGTGTTTCTATGATGACTTGTTTGTTGTTATTATCCTTTATTTCTAAATTCTTTAACTTTGTTGTTGTAAAGTCCCGCAAATTCGTAATATCAGAGTTGACTACATACATCATACATCCAACCAAAATATCACGAAAATACGAATCATTTTTTTTTGAAGAAAAAGGTAGAAGAAAAATAGAAATAACAACACAGAATCTCACATCGCAGCGGAACAAAATATAATATATCATAACTTTGAAATACAAATTTTTTAACTGTATAACATCCACTTATCAGAGTACAACACTTACAACACAGCGGAATGAAAAAACTATATATCTAACATTGAAGCCTCCTGCTCCAAGCTCCTTTAGATAGATCTGTAAATATCGAACTACTTGACTGCCCGTACAAAAATATGGGCACCCAAGAGTTTAGGTAAAACAAAATAAACTCTGTGCCAGTCATGGGACTGGTATGAGTAAACAATTTAAAAACAGTTTGAGAAAATAAACGATATCTCATAAGACCACGCCGTATAACACGGAATGGGTTTTTTTCCTTATGAGAATCCAAACACTTGATATAACTTTCAAATTATTTTTGAAAGAAAACGATAATCTTTATATCAAAACTCTTTGATATTATAATAGTGTCTGAATCAGATAAATAGAAATCTAGTGGAACGCTTGCATCTCACGTTCCACATATATATAATATACAATCGAAACCACAGGCACTTATTGGGTAATGAATTTCCAACTATGACAAGGTATGGAACCACCTTATGATATTGTATCTCTAGAGGAGAATACATTGGGTTCAACAAGAACATCTTGCAAACCGGCCACATGACCGGCCACTCATTTCGCTTGAGTGTATCGAATGTGCATCAGCAACGGTTAGGATCAGCAACCGTTGCCTGAATGGGACATCATCGAATAGAATAAGGAATTAAATGAATCTTTAGATACGTGATAATACACCCTAATGGGAGCTAACCACATAGCCATGCTGCCTGCCCGATTTTTGTCACTTCCCGGTTATTGAGGCCTGAGGCTACGATTACTTATCATTCATTGATAACACAATCACTTTGAATGTCACATTGTCAGATCCATTAATCACTAATTGATTTGCACAAATATATTCTGGATATTATGCTAAGAGAATAAATCTGTTGCCACCATATATATTTATACAGACCAACATATTCGATCATTGGAAATACTTTGTCAAACATTCAGCCATATACGTTCGTTCTGGGATTGAACGAAACCGAAGGCACAATTTCCATTAATAGTAAAAGCCCTTGCACTCTACTCCGTCTCTGATTTCCTTCATATAATCTAATTCGCAACGTTACTACCAATACAGAGTGGTTCTCGGATAATAATCCAACTGGTCTCTCCATATTGACAACGACATTGGCAACACTTCGATAGTCGGTTATTTAACTATCGAAGAAAACAAACAAACATTCATCCATAACAAAAAACTACTAGGCCCCTTAATTAATATTCATTAATTAAATCACCCTTTTCATTTCCTTATCAATATTTGTTAAACAAATATTTTCAATTATCATCTCGATCTCTTACGTTCTTTGGAAAACATTTCCATATATCGCCTTCTTTTATTTTCTATATTTAGAAAATATCTTCTACTAATAATTGGAAAATATTCCAATTACTAATCTATTTCACGACCATTCATTTCTATACTTAGGAACTATATATTATTATATTTCCAAATTTTACTTACTTGGGCTAAAACGAATGTTATGTAAAACATCGTCACAACAACCCAAAATGCTGCATTCGACTAAATCTCTTTAAACATTTTTCTTCGAGACAGAATCTTGCTATTTATCGTCCAATTACCTCTCAGAGCTTGACTGAAAATATTATTAACTTCAAAACAGAAAAGACTGCTAACTCGAATAATCAACACTACATTAAACCAATTTTCCATTTTCTAAAACATGTATACGCTTCTCTTTCTATTTTTAACAAATATAATTTATAGATTCCCTTTTTGTTTATAATATTCTATTTTTAAGTTCATTTCCTTATCAAAATCTATATATATCGATACATTGATTTCTAACTATCAAATTTCTTAAAAATATTCTAACTCCTTAAATTTCCAGAAAAATACGCCATAACCTCCTTTGTACCGGCAAATAGTTCAAACCTCAACTTGCCTCTCTTGTCCCTTTCTATTCAAAAAGAAAATCAAAAAGCCAAGTGGCTTGCCGATTCGGCGCATAAAACCTCATATGGAATTTAAAACATGTACCTTTTTGTCGAGCATACAAATTATAATCTTTATACACTTCATCTCATACCTGTCTAACACATATCCAAATATTTCCCTTTTGGTTTCAACTCAATCTGTTCGTCTTAACCCAAATTCGCTAATTTATCTCCTTATTAGCTATTTTGCCTATTTCACTTTTTATTTGAACATATCACATTCAAATATATTTTAGTCTACTCATGAACCCAATCTAATTCCGTTTTCAACTCGCGTTATATATTCGATTTCAAATACAAATTTTCAAATCTCTTTCACTTATCCAACGCCCCATTTCAATTCAAATCTCGATTAACTATTTATTCTTCAAACGAGTTAAATCTATTTAATAACTGAGAATCTGATTTTTGTTCCAAAAATCATTTCACTTGCATTACTGGAGTTCATATTTATTTTATATCTCCAGTCTGGATTTTTCTAATGGCAATTTGGATCTTATTTCCTTAAAATCCTTTTATTTATTTAAATAAACCGTTATGGTTTTTAAATGATTATGGCACTGTTTTTCTGAAAATTTGATTTTTACATAACTCAAAATATATACGACGAAATTCAGAATTTTCTCTTCCATTAGAAAATTATTATTCTAATTGGTCCTGATGGTTCTTGTTTCAACGAATTCCGACTTAATTTGAGTTCCATGCACTCAATTGAAGTTCGAATCGCCAATTTACGAACTGTCACGCTGCAGCGAGTTCGTTTTAATTATATTTATAAACTTTAAACTTCATTTAAAATCAATTCAACTCCATTCTAATATAATTTTAATATATTTCAAACCAATTTTCCCAGTTCAACTCAACAAATTCTAATTAACTTTAATCGTTGATTTTTCCTTACTCAGTTATACATTTAATTATACTCGATCTGTTATTTCAAAATCCCAATTCCTTTCATAAACAAATTATAAAATTCGATATAATCGAATTCCAATTATAACTCCTTTGGATTTTCTCAATTCAGTTTATATTCTAAATCCCGGAATATAATCAGTTATTCTACTTTCAACACGTTTTCCAATTTCACTTTTTAAATTCTTCCTTGAATTTAAACTTCTAAATTATCCAATGATAATTTATTTCAGTAGATTTATAACATCGTTTGTAAATCCATCTTTCTTGTTTTATATATTAAAACAAGTTTTCCATTACAAACCTCTTTTGAAATCCAACTCCTTTTAGATTCTGAATTCTAGAATAAAAACCCATGTTTGCTTTTTAAAATGATTTCAACTTTCTATTTTAAATTCATACTTGAATTTAAAGTTACCAATTATCTCTTGATAATTTATTCACCATATTTATAAACATTATTTATAAATTTACTTGTTTTATAGTTAAAAAAGTCCATTTCGAAATCTATTTAAAACCAAAATCTTATTTTGGAAATTTCTATTTATAATAACTTATATATATAACACCCAATTTATTTTCATATTCAATTTAACTTCTATTTAAATAAATTCGAATTAATCGAATTTAAATCCTAAATCCTTACGGATTTATTTTAGTTAAATTTATATTCTGAACATCAGAATACATTTCGTCGTTTACTTCTTTATAACGATTCCTCACTTTTATTTTTAAATTCACATTTGAATTTAAATATTCAAATTATCGAATGATATTTTTTCCATTTTATTTATAAACATTGTTTACATATTTACTTCAATTTCCTATATTATTTAATTTATAAACATCGTTTATAAATTTATTACTTGTTTTATTTATTGAAAACAAGTTAATATCTTTAGCCCCTTCGAAATTCGAATTCTATTTTTAGAAAAATAGATTTTCCATTTGAAATCTGAATTATCCTTTTCATGATATTTTATATATCAACATTTTGGAGCCAGTGACATTCAACAATTCAAAACAGCCAATCTATCAACCATAGGTTTTCAAACACATAATATATAACAATATATGTGATAACAAACAAACAATAGTATTTTTGAGGAATCCAGTTGGATTGCTTCAACCTGTTTCCCTACATCCACAGACGTTAGCCAACATAAATAATACCTATCCTGCTTCGAGGCATGATATCACGGTATAGAAGGTCATCCACTATTATAGCGTGGGGCGTATAGGGTCATCCGCTAATGATACTGCGGGCATCCTTTAATGGTACTACGGGGATCCAACCACCAATATATATATATATATATATATATATATATATAATAACCACAAACACCAATCCTAAATAACTAATATATATTTAAAAACAGCCACAGTAATATTTTAATGCAACCAAACAACCATCAAACAATTATTTTTAATTGATAAAAATAATTCTAAATAAAATGTGAGTGAGATTTACTCACCGTGATTTTTACTCACCGTGATTTTTATTCCAATCAGTTCATCTGATTCCTGCTTTTGAACTATCTAAATTGCTAGCAGTTTCCAAAAAATTCCAACTCTATTCCATATTTCATATTTGCAGTCACAGACCACTCTTATCAATCCCACATATATTTAACCTTGTATTAACAGAATTATTATATTCTCAGCTGTCGATCCGTACCACGATTAGTTAAATAAATTAGTAATTTAAACTAAGTTATTGTATAAAATTTTAAATCTAAGGTTAACATACTTACCCTTACTTACATTCTAGGTTGAATGTCGTACTCCAACAGCTCCATCTTCCGATCCTATGATTTTATAGGAAGACCAGGACGAAAACAAACAGTTGAAACATTTCCTCTCCTTGATACTTTCAAATATCCGATAGCCAAAACTTGTTCCAAATGATAATTCAGTGTGTTTCACATTGAATGTCATTCACTTCCTTCCATAATGAAGATATAGGAACCTGATTCATCACTGTCTATCCAACTGCTCCATACTTCATCAACATGGGATCGTGCCAATCCCATCATCAGACTCCACTCAGCATTAACACAGTGTTCAAACTCCAGTTCATCATTGAGCTGCCACTAAATCGCCACTCAAATACATTGTAATGCCCCACTTCCGCGTTGCAGAAATCAACTTAGATCTGATGCCTGCTAATATCCCGTCTTCGATCTCCTCCCTCACACAATCATATAACAAAACCACCGTGCACTCACTAGGTCCGGATTCTCACAACAGTTTAGCGGCAACCACAACAGACCCTGCTCAAACTTCATCGTGCACCCCTAACTCATGGAAACACATACATACAGAACTCGACATCATCTTTCTCAAACTCAAAAACTTCTGGAACCCAAACCTTGTTCAAACAACCGTCGTTAAGAGAAATATCGGCCTCCGTTACTCCACTCCTTAAATCACACTACTTAAACAAATCGTGACCATGGCAACGAGGCTACAGGGAAGTCGTCGACATCCTTTTGTGTCAAATAGATCTCAGACTTCTTCCATTCACGCGCTTTAACCTCGTGACTCCACTGCTACTCTCGGATTGATCCAATCCCGCCTCCAATAGCTTGCGAACCCAGACCTAGGTCGTCGCTCAGACAGTCGAGCCCTCGATCCCATGCGCACCTGCTGTTTTATCAAAGAACGCGACTTTGATTCCTTTTTTCTTCTTCTAATTTATCGAATTGATTTTCGATTACAGAAAAGAATGAAATGTTACGAGGAGAGAAAGGGAAGTTAACGAGATTTTATAAAGGAACGGATGGAAAAAGAAAGGGCCACGTTTGATTTTTATCTTATGGCCTAGAATAAGGCACACTTTTGTTTTCTTGAGTGAATGGTGGAATAAACAAGGCCACAAAATATTTTATTTTAATTCATTTTGAACCAGTGTCCTTTAATTAAAATACCCTATGATTCTGAACTCCTTTCTGAACCCAACAACTAACATTACTAGGGTTACAACACTATTCCGAACTCATTGGAACAGGTTCTGATGACCTATCTGATCGTCTGTAGAAGATGTTAATTTAAATCGATATAAATTAAATTTCAAAATAATTAATTCTCCGATAATAAATTAATATTATTATTCTTACTCAAACTGAATTTTGTACTAATCATCTGGACTGTTTTCGTTTAGTTTTAACTTCGAATTGAATTATTTCAGTTCTCGTATTTCGATAATTATATATATTCAAAATAAACCATGTTTCGATTTTTAAATCGACAATTCAATATAAAATTTCTTTTATATCATTATTCAATATTTAAAACCATATTAAATATTTAAAATAAATTGTTCGAAAATATCCGGGTCATTGCATTCTTCCCCCTTTAAAAGAATTTCGTCCCTGAAATTGCTAAGGTATTAAAAGTTCTTCAAACCCATTAACCTTTTTCAAAATCCACTTATGTTGAAATTCAATATTTCATAATTAAACAAATTTCAGTTCTACCAAAACTTTTGGTTTACATTCTTTTAATCTGAATGATTTTCACCTAATATATTTGCATCCAATCATACTTAATTCAAATTGATTCAATTTGATTTTAATTAGTTTATTCACTTTGATCCATTTAACTTGCTTAAGATAAATTTAAATTCCAACATTAACATCCCAGGGTTTTTATTTCAAATCCCTTTTGAAACAATATATAAATGTAAACATATTTTATTTTCCATCTCAAATTCAAAACATCTGAATTTTCAAATCAACTTATTTCTTTTCAAACAAATTTCCTTCAAAAACTTTTCTAAGGTAGCAATCATCACTTAGAAACTTTAAAATGAACAACGATCATGGTCGACTCATCATCGGAATTATTTTCCAGCCACTGGAGTGAGTTCAGTGCTTTATTACTTTCAAAATCCATTCAAAAATGGTTTTCATTCAAATCCTTTCAAAACAAAGCTATATTATTCTAATATACTTCAGAAAATATTTTCCAACTTCCCAGGATTTAAATTCCAAATTCTAGTTCTGAATCAAATTTTAGTTTGTTTCACTTGTATATATTTCATTCATATACAAGTTCTAATTGGTTATATATAACCATTCCAATTTTATAATCTAATTTGATTATAATATTAACATCCAACACATCCATATATTATAATAATTTCAGAAAATTATTCTTTTTCTATAAAAATAGAATTTTGAGTAAAATTATTTCATTTACCCACTTAAAAACAATATCGTGTTCAATCTTCTGTTCAAGTATTTACAAACTCTTATCGACGTCGTGGCGTCCCACGATTCGACCAAAATTCGTAAACCACCCAACATACTAGCCAACACAATATAAAATAGTTTTTATATCAATTAACAAATACGCTCTCTTATATATATATATATACACACACTCAACTCATTCTAAGGTACTACTGACCCTATCTCTAATGAGCACAACCCAACCAAAGCCTAGGTGTTCACTCAACCTAAGCTCTGATACCAACTGTAATGGCCCGGCGATTTTGGTAGGCTTTTCAACCATCCCTCCACCCCCAAGCAGCAGGATAATATCCCGCCGTGGCTTACACTGGTACCTCAGAACTGCTATTACGGCCGGCCTCGCGACTAGACCAACCCACATTGTCTGGAGATGTAGGGGTAAGAGTCTCCCGTTCGCCACCAAACGCAAAGCGAGAACCCCCTATCATCCGTACCAATTAAGAAACCAGCTCTGATACCAACTGTAATGTCCCGCAAATACATAATATTAGAGTTGACTATATACATCATAAATTCAACCCAAATATCATGAAAATACGAATCATTTTTAAGAAAAAGTTAGAAGAAGAACAGAAATAACAACACAGAATCTCACATCGCAGCAGAACAAAATATAATATATCATAACTTTGAAATACAAAAAAATTTAACTGTATAACATTCACTTATCAGAGTACAACACTTACAACACAGCAGAATGAAAATACTATATATCTAACACTGAAGCCTCCTACTCCAAGCTCCTTTAGATAGATCTGTAAATCCTGAACTACTTGACTGCCCATACAAATATGGGCACCCAATAGTTTAGGTAAAACAAAATAAACTCCGGGTATGTCATGGGACTGGTATGAGTAAACAATTTAAAAACAGTTTGAGAAAATAAACGATATCTCATAAGACCACGCCGTATAACACGGAACGGGTTTTTTTCCGTATGAGAATCCAAACACTTGATATAACTTTCAAATTCTTTTTAAAAGAAAACGATAATCTTTATATCAAAACTCTTTGATATTATAATAGTGTCTAAATCAAATAAATAGAAATCTAGTGGAACGCTTGCATCTCACGTTCCACATATATATAATATACTATCAAAACCACGGGCACTAATTTGGTAATGAATTTCCAACTATGACAAGGTATGGAACCACCTTCTGATAGTGTATCTCTAGAGGAGAATACACTAGGTCTAACAAGAACATCTTGCAACCTGGCAACACATGACCGACCACTCATTTCGCTTGAGTGTATCGAACGTATATCACTAACGGTTGGGATCAGCAACCATTTCTCGAATGGGTAGCATCAAATATAATAAGGAATTAAATGAATCTCTAGATAGGTGATAATACACCCTAATGGGAGCTAACCACATAGCCATGCTGCCTGCCCGATTTTTGTCATTTCCCGGTTGTTGAGGCCTGAGGCTACGATTACTTATCATTCATTGATAACACAATCACTTTGAATGTCACATTGTCAGATCCGTTAATCACTAATTGATTTGCACAAATATATTCTGGATATTATGCTAAGAGAATAAATCTGTTGCCACCATATATATTTATACAATCCAACATATTCAATCATTGGAAATACTTTGTTAGACATTCGTCCATATACGTTCGTTCGAGGATTGAACGAAACCGAAGGCACAATTTCCATTAATAGAAAAAGCCCTTGCACTCTACTCCGTCTCTGATTTCCTTTATATAATCTGATTCGAAACGCAACTACCAATGCAGAGTGGTTCTCGGATAATAATCCAACCGGTCTCTCCATATTGACAATGGTATTGGCAACACTTCGATAGTCGGTTATTTAACTATCAAAGAAAACAAACAAACATTCATTCATAACAAACAACTACTGGGCCCCTTAATTAATATTCAATAATTAAATCACCCTTTTCATTTCCTTATCAACATTTGTTAAACATATATTTTCAATTATCACCTTGGTCTCTTACGTTCTTTGGAAAACATTTCCATATATCGCCTTCTTTTATTTTCTATATTTAGAAAATATCTTCTATTAATAATTGGAAAATATTCCAATTACTAATCTCTTTCACGACCATTCATTTCTATACTTAGGAAATATATATTATTATATTTCAAAATTTTACTTACTTTGGTTAAAATAAGTGTTATGTAAAACATCGTCACAACAACCCAAAATACTGCATTCGACTAAATCTCTTTAAACATTTCTCTTCGAGACTGAATCTTGCTATTTATCAGCTAATAATGAAATCTATCAAGTTGGGGTATAATTACCTCTCAGACCTTGACTAAAAATATTATTAAATTCAAAATAGACAAGACTGCTAACTCGAATAATCAATACTATATTAAACCAATTTTCCATTTTCTAAAACACGTATACGCTTCTCTTTGTATTTTTAACAAATCTAATTTATAGATTTCCTTCTGGTTTATAATATTCTATTTTTAAGTTCCTTTCCTTATCGAATTCTAAATTTCTAATTATCAAATTTCTTAAAAATATTCTAACTCCTTAAATTTTCAAAAAAATTCGCCATAACCTCCTTTGTACCAGCAAATAGTTCAAACCACAACTTGCCTCTCTAGACCCTTTCTATTCAAAAATAAAATCAAAAAGCCAAGTGGCTTGCCGATTCGGCACATAAAACCTCATATGGAATTTAAAACATGTACCTTTTTGTCGAGCATACAAATTATAATCTTTATACACTTCATCTTATACCAATCTAACACATTTCCCTTTTGGTTTCAACTCAATCCATTCGTCTTAACCCAAATTCGCTAATTTATCTCCTTATTAGCTCTTTTGCCTATTTCACATTTTATTTGAACATATCACATTCAAATATATTTTAATCTACACATGAACCCAATCTAATTCTGTTTTCAACTCGCGTTATATATTCGATTTAGAATATAAATTTTCAAATCTCTTTCACTTATGCAACTCCCCATTTCAATTCAAATCTTGATTAACTATTTATTCTTCAAACTAGTTAAATCTATTTAATAACTAAGAATCTGATTTTTGTTCCAAAAACCATTTCACTTTCTTTACTGGAGTTCATATTTATTTTATATCTCCAGTCTGGATTTTTCTAATGGCAATTCAGATTTTGTTTCCTTAAAATCCTTTTGTTTATTTAAATAAACCGTTATGGTTTTTAAATGATTATGGCGCTGTTTTTCTGAAAATTTGATTTATACATAACTCAAAATATATAGACAAAATTCAGAATTTTCTCTTCCATTAGAAAACTATTATCTAATTGGTCCTGACGGTTCTTGTTTCAAAGAATTCCAACTTAATTTGAGTTCTATATACTCAATTGAAGTTTGAATCGCCAATTCACGAACTACCGCGCTGTGGCGAGTTCGTTTTAATTATATTTATATATATATAAAAACTTTTAAATTTCATTCAAAATAAATTCAACTCCATTCTAATATATTTTTAATATATTTCAAACCAATTTTCCCAATTCAACTGAACAAATTCGGATTATCAATAATCGCTGATTTTTCCTTACTCGGTTATACATTTATATATATACTCGATTTGTTATTTCAAAATCCCAATTCCTTTTATAAATAAATTATAAAATTCGATATAATCGAATTCCAATTATAACTCCTTTTGATTTTCTCAATTCAGTTTATATTCTAAATCCCGGAATATAATCAATTATTCTATTTTCAACACATTTTCCAATTTCACTTTTTGAATTCTTCCTTGAATTTAAACTTCTAAATTATCCAATGATAATTTATTTCAGTAGATTTATAACATCGTTTGTAAATCCATCTTTCTTGCTTTATATATTAAAACAAATTTTCCATTTCAAATCCCTTTTGAAATCCAACTCCTTTTAGATTCTGAATTCCAGGATAAAAGACCCTGTTTCCTTTTTAAAATGATTTCAATTTTCTATTTTAAATTCATACTTGAATTTAAAGTTACCAATTATCTCTTGATAATTTATTCACCAGATTTATAAAAATTATTTATAAATTTACTTGTTTTATATTTAAACAAGTCCATTTCGAAATCTATTTAAAACCAAAATCTTATTTTGGAAATTTCTATTTATAATAACTTATATATGTAACATCCAAAAAAATTTCATATTCAATTTAACTTCTATTTAAATAAATTCGAATTAATCAAATTTAAATCCTGAATCCTTACGGATTTATTTTTGTTAAATTTATATTCTGAACATCAGAATACATTTCATCGTTTACTTCTTTAAAATGATTCCTCACTTTTATTTTTAAATTCACATTTGAATTTAAATATTCAAATGATCAAATGATAATTTTTACATTTTATTTATAAACATTGTTTATAAATTTACTTTAATTTCTATATTATTTAATTTATAAACATCGTTTATAAATTCAATAGTTGTTTTATTTATTCAAAACAAGTTAATATCTTTTGCCCCTTCGAAATTCGAATTCTATTTTTAGGAAAATAGATTTTCTATTTGAAATTTGAAATTTGAAATATCCTTTTCACGATATTTTATATATCAACATTTTGGAGCCAGTGACATTCAATAATTCGAAACACCTAATTTACCAACCATAGGTTTTCAAACACATCATATATAACAATATATGTGATAACAAACAAACAATAATATTTTTGAGGAATCCAGTTGGATTCCTCCAACCTGTTTCCCTGCTTCCACAGACATTAGCCAACATAAATAATACCTATCCTGCTTCGAGGCAGGATATCGCGGTATAGAAGGTCATCCACTATCATAGCATGGGGGTTATAGGGTCATTCGCTAATGATACTGCGGGCATCCGCTAATGGTACTGCGGGAATCCAACCACCAATATATATATATATATATATATATATATATATATATATATATAATAACCACAAACACCAATCCTAAATAACTAATATATATTTAATAACGGCCACAATAATATTTTAATGCAACCAAAATATTTCTAAATAAAATGTGAGTGAGATTTACTCACCGTGATTTTTATTCCAATAAGTTCGTATGATTCCTACTTTTGAACTATCTAAATTGCTTGCAGTTTCCAAAAAATTCCAACTCTATTCCATATTTCATATTTGCAGTCACGGACCACTCTTATCAATCCCACATACATTTTACCGTGTATTAACAAAATTATTATATTGTCAGTTGTTGATCCGTACCTCGATTAGTTAAATAAATTAGTAATTTAAACTAAGTTATTGTATAAAAAATTAAATCTAAGGCTAACATACTTACCTTTACTTACGTTCTAAGTTGAATGTCTTATTCCAACAGCTCACTCTTCCGATCCTATGATTTTATAGGAAGCTCAGGATGAAAACAAGCTGTTGAAACACTTCATCTCCTTGATACTTTCAAATATCCGATAGCCAAAACTTGTTCCAAATGATAACTCAGTGTGTTTCACGTTGAATGCCATTCTCTTCCTTCCATAATGAAGATATAGGAACCTGATTCATCACTGTCTACCCAACTGCTCCCTAATTCATCAACATGGGACCGTGCCAATCCATTCATCAAACTCCACCCGGCATTAACACAGTGTTCAAACTCCAATTCATCATTAAACTGCCACTAAATCGCCACTCCAACACATTGTAATGCCCCACTTCCGCGTTTGCCGAAATCAACTTAGATCTGATGCCTGCTAATATCCCGTCTTCAATCTCCTCCCTCACACGGTCATATAGCAAACCCACCACGCACTCACTAGGTTCAGATTCTCACAACAGCTCAGTGGCAACCACAATAGACCCTGCTCAAACTTCATCGTTCACCCCTAACTCATGGAAACGCATACATACAGAACTCGGCATCATCTATCTCAAATTCGAAAACTATGGAACCCAAACCTTGCTCAAACAACTGTCGTTGAGAGCAATACCGGCCTCCGTTACTCCACTCCTTAAATCGCATTACTTAAACAAATCGCGACCATGGCAACGAGGCTACAGGGAAGTCATCGACACCCTTTTGTGTCGAATAGATCTCAGACTTCTTCCATTCACGTGCTTTAACCTCGTGACTCCACTGCTACTCTCGGATTGATCCAATCTCGCCTCCAATAGCTTGCGAACCCAAGACTAGGTCGTCGCTCAAACAGTTGAGCCCTCGATCCTTTGTGTACCTGCTGTTTTGTCAAAGAACGCGACTTTGATTCCTTTTTTCTTCTTCTAGTTTATCAAATTGATTTTCGATTACAAGAAAGAATGAAATGTTACAAGGAGAGAAAGGGAAGTTAACGAGATTTTATAAAGGAACGGATGGAAAAAGAAAGGGCCATGTTTGATTTTTCTCTTATGGCCTAGAATAAGGCACGCTTCTGTTTTCTTGAGTGAACCGTGGAATAAACAAGGCCACGAATTATTTTATTTTAATTCATTTTAAACCAGTGTCCATTAATTAAAATACCCTATGATTCTGAACTCCTTTCTGAACCCAACAACTGACATTCCTCGGGTTACACCACTATTCTGAACTCATTGGAATAGGTTCCGATGTCTCATTTGATCGTCTGTAGAAGATATTAATTTAAATCGAATATAAATTAAATTTCAAAACAATTATTTCTCCGATTATATATTAATATTATTATTCTAACTCAAACTGAATTTTGTACTGATCATCTGGACTGTTTTCAATTTAGTTTTAACTTCAAATTGAATTATTTCAGTTCTCGTATTTCGATAATTATATATATTCGAAATACACCGTATTTCGATTTTTAAATCGACAATTCAATATAAAAATTCTTTTATATCATTAATTCAATGTTTAAAACCATATTAAATATTTAAAATAAATTGTTCGAAAATATCCGGGTCATCACAGTTGTTTATACTTGGATTGGTTACGTGCACAGAAGAGGAGTTCAAGAAGGTGCAGGAGTTGTTTAACCAAGTAGCAAACCATTGTTTGAATTTGAAGAAGCCCTGATAATTCTAGTAGAGTTATTAGTCAATTTGGAGTCCAACGTTAGTGCTCTGTAGCTTATAAATGTTATTACAAGACCAATGCAATGAAATGAATGGTGCGTGATGCAGTTATCTAGGGTGTTCGAAAATAAATTGCATTGGTGAATGGATTCGTGGATGAGCTGTGATTTTCAAAACACGACAAAGTTTGATCATTTGAAATTAAATTGTAAGTCCTTGTTTGTCAGTATCAACATTGTATCCATGATTATGTTTTATCTTTGTTTAATAGTTGCTTGTGCTTCGACTTTTAGATCTTAATTAAGAACATTGATAGTTGCTTGTGTTCCACATTTGAAACATCACTAAATGTTGTGATAATTAAGAATCAGTTGTTCATTTGAACTTTGTAATTTTGCAGCTATGAAGATTACAGTTTATATTAATGGGTATGCTCTGCTATAAATTTATGTTGTGGGTATAACTTGCTTTTATTTTGCTTAAATCGAAGCTTTATCTTCAGGTAGAGAAATCTGATTAACGTGCAGTTTCTTCAATTGAATTTAGTCACGGTACAAAGCCGCGGCTAAACTATTTTTTAAAAAAGTTATTATTTCAAATTGCCATGGCTCAAAGCCGTGGCAAAATGATATTTTGCCATGGACTAAAGCTGTGGCAAAATATAAATCTACCACGGTTTTGGACTGTTGCAGGCCATGGCAAAATTTTTGCCCCACCCACTTTTGTCATGGTCTGAAGCCGTGGCAAAACAAATTAGCCACGGCCCAAAGCCGAGGAAAACTTGCTATTCTGGTGTAGTGTATATTTGGTGGAGATCAACAATACGGTTTGAAATACAATGTTAGACATGTAATCTTGTCTTTAACTCGGTTAAAGAACCATTGTCGTTTAAAATACAGTTCATGATAAACCCAAAATCACATTCCATTAACCATGGAATCTTCACGGAAAACAGATCAATGTATAATTGATATCAATTTCTGTATTCGACTAATAATATAAATGGAATAACGACAAAGCCTTTTAAGTCTTCCTCCATAGAAGCTCACTTCGATTATTACCAAATCGAATTCCATTCAATCCCAATTTAATATATTAAATTGGAAAACTTTACTTTGGAAAATTTCCATTAAATCTTAATAAAAAATTTATATTCCAAATCAAATTTCGCTGTTAATTGGGTTAAGGAACGAATGTCATTAAAAACACAGTTCACAATAAACCCAATTCATATTCCATTTTATTCCAATTACTAAATATAATTGGAAACTCTAATAATCTTAATTAAAAGATTTATTCTTTTCACACAGGATTTAAAAACAGTGTTATTTAAGACACCATTCACGACAAACCCAAAATCCAATTTGATATTAAATATAAGGCTCTAAACAGAAATAATATCGGCTTACATTCAATACAAAGTTCTGAAACCAACTCATATCGTATGGGGAATAACGATATATATCTATCTTCCAAATTCCTCCACAATATTCGTATAGTCACATAATCCAATATCAAAATCTCTCTAAGATGATTTCTATTCAAATCCATTCCAATTTATATATATTGGAAATTTCTGGTTATTTTCAAATCCAATTTATTTATTTTAAAACATTGGATTATCTTTCTAGTTAATAACTAGTTCATTTGGATAAAAATATATTTTTATCTTTACAAACACGGAATTTCTCATCCAAATTCTTTCTAAATCATTTATTATGATCTTACACAAATCGTTAATATTTTTAATAATTTATTAAGGCCCTTTCAGTCGATTTCCATAAACGGTCATTGAACTGCATTTACAGCGACCTTTTCCAAATTTTATTTGGACATAATTCCAAATCCAATCGTTAGATTTCAAATCTCTTATATTCGTTGGAAATTTCTTTTCGATACGAACCCAAGGTTCCGGTTTTAGGAGAATCCGACGGTCGGATCTCACGTAATGTCAATTCGAAGTCAATGGTCGAAATTCGCGAACGGTCATGGCGTGGCGCTATGTATTCAGGCCATTAAATATATATATATATATATATATATATATATATATATATATGTATATGTATATATGATATTTCGTCGATTTCCATTTAAAACATATTTTATTATAAATTCGTTTTAAAATGATTCCCACTTTCATTTCAATATTAAATCAAAAATTGAATACTCCCTATCATTATAATATTTAAATGATAATATTTTCAAATTATCTTATTTTGAAATCATTTCCTTTTTGATATCCATTATAAAAATGAATAAAATCGTTATAATATCGTTCACGTTAAAATGACGCAAATCTAATCAACACGGCTTCACATATTTCAATAATTTCGTGTCCATCCAAAATCGGACATCAACTTCACATTTTTATCCTTTACCGGATATTATTTTAAAATATTCTCTATTTTAAAATATTCGTTATTCCTGAATTGGAATCAGGCACAGTTAATTACCATATAATGTTATTTATATGGGTTTCATACAACACATGTATACAACAACAATGATAAACAATAATCCAACATCCAGAGTGCATTACACAACTGCATAAGCCTTAAATATAAATAATTAACGCTTACAACAGTCTGTCAACCAATCGATTCACATACAACTAAACAATTGGGATTAGTGTATGTCAAATATCATCCTAATACCTATGTGGGGTTTCAACCAACAAATACTGAATATTATTTGTGCAGTTGGGCGATGTGTAAAATCTATTGTCCCAATCCATGTCAGTTAAATGGGTGTACATAAACAAATCGCCTGATTTGTAAATGAATATTTATTTTCATTTCAGGAGAATTTTATGCTGTTCATATATACGTTAAAAATTATATTTTTAACATTAAAATATTTATTTCAACACTTAGCTGTTTTATATAGTTTATACATTCGATAAAAATGAGATTTTTATTGTCCAAACATTTTATTCTACACATGAATATTGTATATAGTTCATTTACACAATAAAAATGATATTTTTATTGTTCAAACATTTTATTCAACACATGAATATTTTATAGAGTTCATTTACACAATAAAAATGAGATTTTTATTGCTCAAACATTTTACTCTACACATGAATATTTTATATAATTCATTTACACAATAAAAATGATATTTTTATTGTTCAAACATTTTATTCTACATATGAATATTTTATATAGTTCATTTACGCAATAAAAATGATACTTTTAATGAATAAATATTTATTTCAGAAAATTTCGACATTATAACGGCACGATATTAGAACCATAATAATGTCTAGCAGTATCTCTCTCCTGATACAGCCTCACGCCATACAAAATCATTAATCCAATCAACAAAACCACAATACAATCATTTCTCCACATTACAGTCAATTTTCCCAAAATTCAATCCAAACAAACATCCATGGTTCGTACAAAAATAGTGTCAGGTGCTACTAAGTACCGCCTGCAACCTAGGATATATTTAACTGTAAAATAGTTTGAGTGAGAAGGAGGTCTCACATTGGGATCCACTCCGCTAGTTTTTTTTTTCGAATTTCCGAACAGTTTGGGTTGAAATTTTCCTAAATTTCTAATGTGCTCCGTTTCCAATTTGGTCAGATACATGTTGTAGAGTTCGTCGTTGCGAATCCAATGCAATTGAAATCGTCGAATTTGGACCTCGTATGAAAAGGATATTTGTTTTAACACGTTAATTACATTTTTATTATAAATAATTAAAAAAACTAATTAATCCCTAATCACCATTCAAAAATTTTGGGCCGTAGATCTTCAATCCAAGGCCGCTAGTCTTTTCCTCTTCATCTTCATTAATTACTGCTTCAAACCAACTAATCCTCGCACCAAAATCCTCCATGCCGCGCCTCCATCTTCAGCCTGGACAACAATCCAGCATCACCACGATGAAGCCCTTCGAACTCTCCCCTACCACCAGCCATCGCTCCACATTTGAAACCCTAGGTGACTTGATAAACGGACCCAAACTCGACGACTTTGAACCCAAAAATCACCCTAGATATGTAGCGATATACGATCTAATCCGTATAGAAGTAAAGCTCGTTGAAATCTCTCGAATTTCTGTTTTGGAATCAACGTTGAATTTGAATTGGATTGAGGGAATTTAAAGAATAAAAATCGAAAAAATCTGGCCCTTTATTTTGAAGCGGCGGCTTGGGTAAATACGGCTAGGGTTTAAATGGGGTTGGGGTGTATTTATATAAATAATTTAATAGTATTTAATTCTAGTTTATTTCTTTATACTGTTTGACGCTGCAAACTCCAAATGAATCCCAACGACTGTCGCCCCTAGCCAAATAACCCCATTCCGGACACAATGGGATATGTCCCTTAAGCCAATTCGACTGTTATGATTAGTTTTCATCAAAATTAAAATATAAATTAATATATATTAAATTTAAACGTACATTTTAATTTACCGGGGGCCACATTCTAACTCCAAAAATTACAGAAAAATTAATCTAGCTATGTTTTGACGATATGGTCCTAACAAAACTAATCTCGTCGAATTTGGAGAACGTATGAAAAATAACCCTTTTTCAGTTGATTAAATTCAAACTGATACTGACAAAACATGTTTAACTTTACCATGCTTACATATTGATTCCAAAAATTATGAATTTTCAAACCTAGCTATAATTTGACATTCTGGATCCAACAAAAGTGGTTTCGTCGAAAATGGAGGCCGTTTGCAAAATGGCTATTTTTAAGGGCTATAAATTATATTAAAATGTATATAAATTCCATAGCAATTGTTTTGAATTTTAAACTGGACATAACTTTCAATTTACAAAATGAAATCCATATTTTTCACATTTATTAGAAAGATATTATTAAACAGATTCAAATATTTCTGGTTTTACTGAAATCCGATTTATATTGAATTTTGTATATTCATTCAAAGTTTAAAATTGAATTTTCAAATTGTCGTGCCCTTTCAGGCTCGTTTTATAATTAAAATAAATTTATACGTTCTATCTTCATTTTAAATAAATTTTTAATCGTTATTATTTAAAATAAATCATTTTAAATATTCAAAATACATTAAATTAGCTAAAATGAAAATTTTAAATTGGCTCTGAAATTCTGGGTTGTTACAGATTCCCTTGGTTACAAGGATGTGTGTATTAATTCATATGTGTACGCCCTATGAGGGATGGAAGGGGGCTTTGTTCCGACCATCGTTACATAACAATATACACCACTCTTAATCCATTACTTAGTCACATAGTTGAGTTTTGAATAATCCAACGTAATAAAATTTTCATTCCAAAAATCCAATTTTGTTGAAATATCCAAGTTTCAAACTCTTGAATTTCACGATGTAGTCTTAATTTTACTCACTAAATCAATTCCCTAAGAAAATTTTGAATATGTATGTACATACATATGCGCGCATGTGTGTAATATTGACTTCATATTCCTTTTATCTCACTTCTTATGCATGTTTTCATGGCATTAGCCTGCTTTTAAACTGAAGTAGATTTAACTAGATTGTAGAAGTATAACAAGTTTAGATAAGTTATGGAAATATTTATAGGAGTGGTCCTGTTTTGGCTAGGTATCCGTTGGCTAATTTTCAAAATTTGCCAATGGTCGAATTATCAATATTCGCCAACACATTTCCTCCTATAAAGGTTGTTTACAACACATTATAAACAAGTTTAACACAACAGATAAACATTTTTCACTACTCGGTAATTTCTGAATAACAAAACGTTGTAACACTATGTCGATTAACCCTTTTTATTTTAAAAACAACATTAAATTTATATTAAAAACCCTTTTATTTATCTAATAGATGGTTATGGTTTGTAAACAATTCCGTAGCGACTTTCTAAAAGTTTGATTTGGACATAACTCAAAATTTATAATATGAAATCTCCAATTTTCTCTACCATTAGAAAAATATAATTCAATAGGTTCGAACGTTTCTTGTTTCAAAGAAATCCAACTTATAATGAACCATATATATTCAATTAAGGTTCAAAACATAAAACTACTAACCACTATGACATTAGAGCTCGTTTTTAATTATATTATAAATTATACGTCCAAATAACATATAAAGCCCAGCCAAACAACATAAACCAATTGACAAATCCAAATATCCGAACACTGGAGACATACAAAGTCCGATACATGAAAGATAAGTTCGAAACATAAAAAATAGAGTTATGTTAAATTCAATGCACTGAAATCTCATCAACAAACATACATCTCCATTTTAGATTACTGAAGTACACCGCTTTCTATTATGGCCCTGCGATCCACATTTGTTGCACTTGTTTGTTTTAGGTGTTTGATGCTCGTCCATAACATTTTTGATCCTCGTAGATTTAGGTCCTTCGGGTTGTCTTCTTGTAGGTGGAGGCAATATATGTAGACCATTGTATGGTGCTCAGTATTTCTTATCACATACGGAATGAAAATCTAGCATGTGCAAAGCTTTATAACTCTAGACGGAGTACCACTCAGATGCAAAAACGTGATGTGCTCTATTTATACCAACATTCTATGCTGAACAAGCCTCAATTACATAAGCACACATAATCTTCTGCAGTAGTGGGATGTTGCATGTACAAGAGCAATGAGAACCATCGATACTAACTTTATATTCATCTATGTAACAATGAATCACTTGCCGTTTCGTTCGACGAAATCGTAGAAGTCTACAACAACGTGCTTCAATAGCACAAACTTCAATTTTAGCTTCCCATTTTGGAGTAAGATGTGTCTTTAGAGCCTCCCTTTTTTCCCGCCACTTATAGGGATATTCAACTGAGTGAAAGAATGTCCTTGCAACCAACGCCTTTATAGGCGATGATCAAGCAACTTTTAGTACACCATTAAAAGTTTCAGATGTGTTGGTTATCATAACATGGAAGCGTCTACCATCATCTCTGCAAAGTGCCCAATTTACTTCAAAATTGCCTAAGCTTCGTTCAGTCCAATCATGCGCCCATGGATTTGTTGCCTTGATTTCTTCTCTGATTTTAGTGTACTCAACTACTTCTGAAGCATATGCTGTAGCGTTTAACAAGCCTATTAGTCGCTACTCTCGATAACCTACAGCTTGAAAATTGGCTTTAAGATATCTTGCATAGAACCATGTTTGTGTGGTTCTCATCATTTTTCCTGTAAAGCTTTTGGGATCCCTTTCATTCTATCTGATATAAAAGTAATGCGTCGATTTCGTACATTATGAATGAACTCATGCATGCATGAAAATAACCATTCCCAACTATCATATGACTCAGATTCGACAAATACATAAGCTAATGGAAAAAGGCAGTCGTTGGCATCTACAGCAGTAGCAACAAGCAGGGTCCCCTTGTATTTACCATACAAATGTACCTCGTCAGCTCATAACAATGGACAACAATCTAGAGAACCTGCAATGGAAGGACCAAATGCCCATAAAGCATGCTTAAATTCCCCAACATCATCATGTGTTATATGTCCAGCTGTACCTGTATTGCTTCTCCTCATTTCTACAAAATATTGCGGCAAAATTTTACATGAGTCAACCCAGCCATCATAAAAAAATTTCAATGTTTTATTAAACGTTCGTCAAGCTTTCATGTAACTCATTTTGATGAAGAGTTGGTCGTCGACAAGCACAAGGGCGATACCAAATGAGATATACAAATTAGCCTTAACAAAATACATGATTTTGGATATAAGAAATCCAGTGGCTTGCTTGTGGTTGGAATTAATTGTAGGATTGACACAGTTGTATTCGTGAGGCAGCTTTCTGATTTCCCGCCATCCAATTTGAGATTTCTTGGAAACTATAGCATGTATTCTCTATGGATAGGTAGCATGAACATTACATATAGCGGTATATATTGTTTTATTCGACTTGATTGGCTTGTATGAAACTCGGTGTAGAATAGACCATTCTGTTATTTGGTGTATAAACTTTTCTTTACTTTTGAATACCGTCCCAATAACAAAACCATTCTATACGCAAGCAGTGGAGAATTCCCCCCATATAAACTCTAGATTAGCAACTATCGATATGGCTATCATTTGTGTCGTACAGAGATCATCATCCAATGGTACTTTCATTTGAGCCCTAACTCCATCATCTTCATAATCGTCCGCGTTTGGAAAGTCAAAGTTCAATGGTTCAGTGTTGACTTGCATTTGTTGAATCCATCATGTGTCATCAGTAGTTCTTGTGGCAGCCACCATGCTATCAATATGGTCATTTACTTCTATATCTATGTCTGCACTCAGATCATTTGTCTGTGCCTAAGGTCCATCACCTCAGTCTAATTCAGTTTCTTCAGACAATCTGTTAATAAATGCATTTCAATCACATATTACATTTCTTTAAGTAGTTATCAAACTAAAATATTATACAATGCATACCTTTGGCTCTTACCGTACAGTTTTGATTGAGAACGAAACATGGCCTGTTGCAAATGTTGCTCATGAACATTTGGCTGAAAAGTTTGTTATTGTTGCTCATGACCATTTGGTTCAAAATAGGGCTTGGTATACATAGGAGAACTAAAGATGAGTGAAGAATCATAAGTTTATAACATTTCTGTGAAATACCCTAAACCCTTACTCATGATGGGAGAGAGGACAATTTCTTCCACGATTTGTTTTACTACTTTTCCAACAAACAGCTCAATCGATTTGGTAACTGCAGAAAACATTACTTCTATATCTTCATCGTCTAAGAGTGATATTGCTCTCGACCCCGAATCAGTATGCTAGTTAACCGACAACTCAGTATCATATTCAAGAGGGTTAATTTTTGTTGCCTTGAAAACTGATTATTTCAAAGCATCAAGTGTGCAGCCTTTGCGAATTCTCCCTAGTTTGCAAAATCCTCCAACGTACTTTCCATTTTGATGCTCATCCACGACCAATTCACCGTCGTAGTACCAAAGTGTAGGAATAAAATTTCAAGCCATTGTTGGGTGAGTAAATTAGTTTTGAAGATATTTGAAGTAGGTATAGAAGAATTTCTGAAATAAAAATAATATGTTTAAGAGATCTGAAATAGGCAAAACATCTCAGTAATGTCATCGTCATGTCAGCTTTAATCATTTCGTACTCTGATTTATGGTAGAGTGTAATCAAGTCACCTGTTCCAAAATAATGGTTACTTTGGTTAGCTTGATCATTTTGGACAAGTTTTGGATCAGCTTTCGCAGAGTGCAGTCAATTCACCTTTTTCCAAAAAAAATGGTTCCTTTGGCTAGCTTTATCACATCAGACAGGATCAGCTTTGGCAGAGTGTAGTCAAGTCACCTGTTTTATGGCAGAGTGTAGTTAATTGTACTATTTGGGATAGCTTTGGAACAACTTTACTTAATGTGGTCATTTCGAACTTTTTGTACTATTTGGCACAGTTTTGGAACATCTTTAATTAATGTGGTCATTTCGTATTGTTTGGAACAGCTTCAATCAGTGAATGGTCATTTCATATTTCACTCATCTAAAGTGTTTTTGGCAAAGCATGGTCTATTCTTCACTCAACCAGCTTTTCCACATTAGCTTTATGATAGGGTGTGGTCAAATCTACTGTTCTGAACCAGCTTTATTTAGTGTACTATGACTGAACGTAGTCAATTATACTATTTGAAACGGCTTTAATTAGTGAGTTGTCATTTCATCTTCCCTCAACCAAAGTGTTTTTGGCTGTAGACATTGGTATTTATCAACATTAACATACTAGTGATTTAGTGTTTAGTACAATTATACAATTATAGGCAATGATATAATCATACAAATTTAATAAACAAACCCATTTTCTAATACATAAACAAACATACAATACTTCATACTCATCTTTCAAGTTCTACAATCATACAAACACATAAATAATAATTCTAACTTATATTTAAAGTACTACTAAATAACAATTAATAGGATCACTAATGATTATGGTTAAATTGCAAGTTTCAAGGAGTTGTTTGAGGCATCTAATTACTTGTTCTAGCTCATTCCCATATGTTCTTCCTCTTAGACAGATAGGTTCGTCGATCCATTCTGCAAAATTGCAACCTTCAGGATTACACGGACAAAGTAGTATTCGATGAGCAAAGTTTTCACCGTCAGCTCTTACAATAACTTCATCCATATATCCACAGTGGCAGCAAACAGGGTAAGCATCAACATCTTCTTCAGTTGAGGGTTGCAACATTGGTATCTTCTCAACCTCTTATTCTTGATGTTGTTGATAAACATGTTGTTTATTCACTGATGGGACAACTGCATGTCCATTCAGTTCCGGTTGAAGTGTGAGTACGTCAAGATCCGGGTATTCAAAAGCAACATCCTCATAATGTTGTTCTTGATAGTTTATATTCTAATATATATATATCTCATTGTGATCACTAGACCTTGGAATTAGAGTGGTAGGGGTGCCAAAATCGGAGTTAAGTGATGATAGCTATGAAGGCATTGTTAAGAGAAACAGAGTAACGGAGATCTAGTGGAATATGGAATAAGAGTAATGAATGAAGAAGCCATAAAGAAGTAGGTGAGCATTTATAGAATAGGAAAATACATTGGCAAAGTTTCAAAATTCGCCTAAAAGCGAATTTTCAAAATTCGCCCACTCCGGTACCTGCTCAAAATAGACATATGTTTGTAAATATTTCTAAAACAAGGCTAAATATGTTATAATTTTACAAAACTAGGGTAAGTCTGAAATTTTTCCTTTTGATATTCCTACTTTATACCAAACATTCAACAATAATTCATCAATCAAACATATCGTTAATATCAATCTACCAGGTGGATAGTAAAAAAAAAAAGACATTTATATAACATAAGGTACCTAATAGCATTAGGGAAAGTACAGAGCTTAGGCGACAATTTCGAATCATTTATTGCGTCAACACGGAAGCAAGATGGTGAATGTGCTATTTTTTATCCTTGTCGCGTGACGAAGCGTTCGACGGTGTCTGGTCCACATCGGTACAGATTGACCGGTATGGGACAAGGAAACAGGACCAATTTCGGAACCGATATTATAGCAATCGTGGATATCCGACAAATAAAGCCATCAAGGAAAGGAGAACAAGAATTCAGGTTTGGGTTACTGGGAATCGCTAAGCATCCATTGTTATAAAACTATTCATACAGAAAAATCAAATAGGTTTGGAAGATTGCTTACTGTTTTAGGATAACACTAATATGTAATACGTGCATTGAACACAACAATATTATTTTTAATAATATTTATCATTTAATGTTAAAATGAGAACTTTATTAAACAATATATGATAAATTTTGAGATAAAATACCAAAACTATTTATTAAAATTATTATTATTGTTTATACGTAATTTATGTTATATAGCTCACAAGAATAATATATACGAGTGTATTTGAGAAACTTCTTAAATTATATTTGTTAATAGACATACATGCTGAAATTGATGTATGTTAGTAATTTATTTGATAAATTAGCAGATAATATTTAATAGAATTTTTTAAATATTTTAAATGTAAAATGCAAAATTAGGAAGTTAGTTTAATTGTGTAGCATAACAGAAGAACCAAAAAGAAATATGTTAAAAAGGTATGAATTTGTTATGGAGTTATTATCGTTCAAAAACATTTTTATGATATAATATATGGTAAATTCTTGATATAAATGAATCATAAATAATTTAAAAATTAACTCTGTCATTATTCTAGATATACATATTTTGTGTGTGACGATCTGGAAAGTTCGACGCTTGAATTTCGGCACTGATATACTATATGTATTTACTTACCGAAGTCCATGGATAGAAAGTCCAGATAGTTAAAAGAAAGAAATTAGATAGTGAGAAGAAAAAAGAAAAAAATTCAGGATAGAAGAAAAAGAAGAAGAACATCAACACTACAAAACCAGAGTAAAATAGAATCTCATAGCGGAATGAACAAAATATAAGATATCAATACTCTTTACACAAAGAGATAACAATGTATACATGATTACACCATCAGAGTACACAACTAGATCAGCCTATACTATGCTAATTAATATAACATACACGGTGGAAATAAATTGATACCAGTAAATACGAGAATATGTCTCGACTTCGGCTTATCTCCTGAAGCTCTAAGCAAAACCCATTGCAACCTGGAAAACATACTTGGTCTGCCCAAGCACATTTTAAACACAAAATCATCCGGATTCGATCAGTCCATAGTATTTTCAGTGAGAAAAATCATATCACAAACAACTTGCTTGATTTTTATAAAATCCTTTGAAAGAATGGAACTCTCCTAAGACACGATCACATATAAACATGGCTCGTATTTATCCCTTACGATAGCCAAATCACCTTTTATTATAAATTCAATGATATTATAATATTGTCTATAAACCACAAATAAAATAGGAATATAGGCGAAAAGCTTGCATCTCACTTTTCGACATAGTTGGTTTACATCTAAAACCATACATATCGTATTGGAGTTTGGATTTCCATACATGACTAGGCAAGGAACTACCTCCCGATCAGTGTTCCTCTAGAGATTAAAACACTGAGGTTCAATAAGAACATCTTACAATCCGGCCACGCAGAACCAACCACTCATTCAACTTGAGTGTACCAAATGTATCATCATCGCGATTATAGGCCATCCAGCCGTACTCATTCCAAAGCATACAAATAGGGATAATCGATTTTTTTAGATCCGGTGATGATATACCCTTCTCGGTATAACCCATATAGCCTTTCTGCCTGCTCGATTTCAGTCATTCTCTGGTTGATGAGGCTTAAAGGCTATGATTACTTTTATCCGACATCACATTCAAACTTTGAACGCTACATTGTCATATTCGTCAATCACTAATTGGTTTGCACAAAGATATCCTGGGAGTTAAGTTAAAAGAAGTTGTCTTTTCCATCACCTTACTCAGCATATTTGTAAAAACCAACATATATGATTTTAGGAAATACACTGTCAGGCATTCCTCCATATAAGCTGTCCAGGATCAGGACAAATAGAAGGTACTCTTTTACTACATCCTGTCAGAAATAATCCCTAGGATTAATAACAAGAAGTCCCTGCATCATGCAGAATCCAGAATATAAAATTATTGCTATGAGTATAATCCTGGTAATTAACTAGAGATATCAACGAGCACCTCTTTCTGCTCCAAATGTCTACGCCTTCAAATCATCTTAATATGCATAAACATACCTACAAATTCAGTTTGGAACGCAGGGTCATTCAAAGTGGTTTTCGGTCCAGTTCCCAACCCGGTCTCCTCAAACTAACACGTTAACAGTTGAAAGGGAATTTATTGATAGTCGGTTCTTTAACTATAAGCTAAAACAATATTTTTATGTTCATCAGTAGCACAGACTCTTTTTAAACTAAATCCATTCATTAAAATCATTTCATCGATTCTTAAAAATCTATTCCATATACTTATCTCATCAGAATAAGTATATTTACAAATCTCTTATTTTCTATACTTAAAAACCCATAACCATACACTTATCTTGTAGCGACCCGAAATTCCGGTACACTTTGAGTCGATCAAAATAATACAAGTCAAACCCAAAGTGCACTGGAAACCGGATTACTAAAAGAAAGAAATTAGAAGGTGAAAAAAGATAAGAAAGAAATATAAGAATAGAAGAATAAGAAGAAGAATCAACTAACCAATAGTACACAGAGTCTCACATCGCAGCGAAACAAAATATAATATAGAAATACATCTTTATTGAGAGCATGGAATAATACTTACAATCATCAGAGTACAGTGGTCATTCAATACATCTGGACATTTATAACAGTCTGTCCTCATACACAATACACAATGGAGTAATTAATATACATGAACCATACATTTGAACACCTCCATCTTGTCCTATGGAATTCGTATCATCTTATTCTGAATCTGTAAAACTCCATTTGACCCGAGCATTACAAATGCCACGAATCAGTCTGGTGAACTAGCATGAGAAAAACTCACTAAATTTTTGGCATCATCCATTAATTTTAATGTTAAAAATCTTTTAAAAAGAAAAAGATAATCGTAAGACCAATCTACACAAAACACGGATGGTTTTTACCTCACGATAACCTAAACATTTTGGAATCATATCTACTTTGATATTATAATAGTTCCTAAATCAAATCAAAAACCATCTAGCAAAACGCTTGCATCTCATGCTCTACATACTTAATATATAATCGAAAACTACAGGGTCTTATTGGATAAAGGATTTCCAACTATGACAAGGTATGGAACCACCTTCCAATAATGTATCTCTAGAGAGGAATACACTGGGTTCAACAAGAACATCTTGCAACCCGACCATACATGACTTGAAATTCACTTCCTTTGAGTGTACGGAGTATATTATTACCAACAGTTGGACCCACATTACCGTTATCCAAAGATACAAAATTGGTAGAAGGAATAAATAAATTTTCTCTAGATGGTGATAATACACCCTAATGGGAGTGACCCACTTAAACATGTTGTCTGCCTGAATTTTGTCATTTTCCGGTTGATGAGGCTGAAGGCTACCATTGCCTTTTTAAGAACATCACATCATCATTTACTTTCAATGCCACATTGTCAGATCCGCTAAATCATTAATTGAAGTCCACAAAAATACTTTGGGTGTTAAGCTAAGAGAAGGTATCTTCTCCGCCACCAACAGAAATACGTTTGTAAAAATAAATGTACGTGGCTCTTAAGAAATAATATGTCAGACATTCGTACATAAAAGTCATCCAGGAACAGGATGAACCGAAGGCACCATCCTACCACGTCCAAGGAATCACCTTATAGATCAGTAGCGTGTAGTCCTTGCAATCTGTAGATTTCACTCACGACAGAACCCTAGTATATCTCCTGGGGCAACCAAGAGGTTTTAAGTACTTCTCCGTTTTATAAAGATTCACGATCTTTAATTGCTCCATCTCGATCAACATTTGATATCTTCAACGTTTCATATTTACTGGTCAAAATGGTATTCTAATATAAATTCGATCTCGGTCTTTCCGTACCAACAATCGTATAGGCCATATTTGACAGTCAGTTATTTAAGTAACAAATAAACAACTATTCATCTATAAAAGAAAAATGAATTTATTGATTCAATACTCAGTATTAGTTAGCCTCTTTTATTAATCAATTAAAACTTCTCAATTTTTTCTAATATTTGGAATATAGCTTTTTATTTCTTATTTCAAAATAAGAGTATACTTAAAATCCTTTTATTCACCTTATAAACATTTCAAATTAAAATTCATAATATCATTCATGGAAATACAAATTTTATTTCCCTCAGCCACTCTCGTTACTAAACTCATATCATTCTTGGATAATCATGAACTCATTCAAGTTGGGGTATTTTATTTACCTCTTAGACCTTGAGTCAACAACATTCCTATCTTCAGAATAGATAGAAGTTTATTAATGTAACTCTATCCTGTTATACACTAAATATCACATAAGTTCCATTTATTATTTGATTTAACTTATGGTTTATTTATAAAATCACATACTTTATTTTCCATTTAGTCTCATTATAATTACAACCACGTTTACTTAACTAAGTAAACAACCATATCTATTATCTTTCTACACAAGACCTTGATATCTATTATCTCGTTTATATCCTTTGTAAATTGGAAAATTCCAATCTATTTAAAATATTGGCACATAAACCCGATTTCCGACTTTTCTTCTAACTTCACACTCAATATATATTTTTCTCAAATTCTCCAATAATAATAGTTTCATTTCTTTATAAACGTCGCTTATAAAATCGATTTATTATTTCATTTGTTAAAACAATTATTTGCATTTTAATTCTATTTACAATTCGATTTCTAAATGAAGATTTTTATTTGAAATAAAATTTCCTTTAAAACTCTTTTATATTTCAAATTCTATTTAGAAATCCATATATTATTTAGGTCATTCAAAATATCCAAAATCAGCGGCTAGTGTTACGTACACATCTAAAAGTACCATAAACTATCACGGGTTATAAATCACATCATATGTCAATATATATGCGAAAAAAATAATTTAAATGTTGGGGAATATAGTTGGATTCCTCCAACCTATTTTCCTGCATCCACAGTGTTGTATATAACAATATGATTTATTTTTTATGATTACAAACATATATATATATATTATAATGTGTTTGTAATTGTATTATTCTACAACATCACATACAGCAATAAGTATAAATATTTGAATAGAGTACAACTACACAAAAATATAAATATTCAAACAAATTCTATTCAAATATAATATTTCATTTTTGCATTTGAATGGTACAAATTTATAACTCCACTATTGTACATTTCCCTGTAATATAATATAATCAATTCATATATTCATTCAGTTTCATTACATTGGCTCTTCACTAAAACACCCAAGCTTTACTCAGTTCGCACATACAGACTTATACATTCACAATCACTCGGTTACGTATACATTTCACTCTGCTCTCTCAGTTACACTCTATAACACCCCGAATTTTCTATTAACAGTAAATTAACAAATTAAAGTATAATTAATTCTAAATGATAGAATTAAGGGAAACAGGTTACGCCATTGCGTTTGTCTTGGAATTCTGCATGAGATAGAGTCCGAGTTTGCGTAAATCGGACTCCGTATGAAGGAGTTATGACCTTCGAAAGTTTCAGAATTCGATTTAAAATTCAAATAGCCCGAAAACATGTTCAAAATTCAAAACTGGACCAGAACTGGGCTGGGCGGGAATTTTCCCGCCCAGGACCCAGGTTGACCAAGGGGTCGACCTAGGAGTCGACCTGGGGGTTAACCTACATGTCGACCTGCTTGGTCGACCTGACGTGCTTGGTCTGGTCCTGGCTCGGTTTCTGGGGCTTGGCTGTGTCACTAGCGCTGATTTATCACTTTCTGATTGGCTTCTCTTGAAACGGATGACCTTGATTAACTCTAGCTTCATCGACGACTCTAATTAGTTTGAAATTCTATATAAACAACCTTAGTCTTCAACCTAAATTCACACAAATAAAATAGAGCTAGAGCCGTCATGCTGCTGGAAGGAAGCCAAGAGTAGCCTCCACTTGAAGAAAGATTAGACACGAGCAAAACTAAAGTAAAAAACAAGAATCAAACAACATTTATCTACCCAAAGGAAAGCACCGCAAATTCAAAACTCAAAATCCAGAATTCAAGTTCGTCGTTTGTTGTAAGTATAGTGATTTTTCCGATGGGAATAAAATTAAGATTTGTTTCGATGTAAAATGGAAATGGAATTGTGCTATTGCATAACGACGATGTTAATTCATATCTATGTGTTGCAATGATTGTGTTGTGAATGGTATTGGATGTTTTTGATATAATTGACTTGATGTTGGATCCATTAGAATGTTTGTGGATTAATCTAGTTGATGTTGGATCTATTCAAATTCACATACAAGTTATTTGGTTCATATCTACACCTATATGTTTATGTGATTATGTAGGTTGTATGTGATTAAGATCTCATGTATATACTTTATGCTAAACCTCTATGCCTAAATGATTAAGTTCATATACATGCTCATATGTTTATACAAAAGTTGCAAGTTCATAATTGGATCCATGCCAAGATCCACTTTAATACATGTTTCATGTTATAATTGGACATATGATTGGATCTAGTTCACACATGTGATAAAATTATACATACTTTATGGACATGTCATATTCTTGTCATATGCTAGTGATGTTCGATGTTATGCTTAGATCTAAACATGTTTAGGCTTATGTTGTCTAAATCATATGCTAATTCATGTGACATCAATTTAGTTAGATCCCTATTTCAATGCAAGTTCACATATAGATAAGTTGATTTAGCCTATGTTGCAAGTTCACATATATGTAAGTTGATTTAGCCTATGTTGCAAATTCATATATTTGTAAGTTGATTTAGCCTATGTTGCAAGTTCACATATATGTAAGTTGATTTAGTCTATGTTGCAAATTCACATATATGTACGTTGATTTAGTCTATGTTGCAAGTTCACACCTATGATATTCATGTTGACTATTTTGCAAGTTCACACTTATGATGTCCATATTGACTATGCCGAAAATGCCAAGTTTATACCTATGTCATGTTTACGTTAATGAATTTTTTATGCCAATTTTGTGTGCGCTAAATTAAGCTAAGTTTTTAGCCTAATATTATATGTTAAAAATTATGCGGACGAAAAATTAGGATAAGATTGTTAGCCTAATATTTAGACGGGGTAACGTTGGGAAAAATTGGTAATTATAGGAAATTTGATATAAATGGGTGAAAAATATATGTATTGGCATGTTTGGCACATGCTAATAATTGGTGGCACTTAAATGGTATAAAATTCTTATACCAAAAATGATGAACTCCAAGTGGGCCACAACATTTAATAGTTAACAAATTTACATATAACAAGTAATAGAGACAAATATGTAAATTTAGAAAATACGAGTATGCTTAACCCGAGGTTGGATTGAGTTGTGATGTAAACCTTCCCGGACCCGCCCGGCTGCCTAGTAATCAAACAATACCTATCCAATGTGAGAGGTTAAGCATTAAGCCCAATAAAGACCCGAGGTTAGACTGAGTTACGGTGTAAACCTGCCCGGAACCGACCGACACATCCAATAACCGTAACAATACCTATCTAATGTGAGTGGTCGGTGCTTTAAAAAGCTAAGGACAGACAAGTTAGGATGGTAGGGTTAAGTTAACTAAAACACTTAACCAATTCAACATGTTAATTAAACTGATGGGTGGGGTTAGGTAAATACAGACACTTAACCACTTAACATGTTTGACTAGAAAACCCTAGTAACGGGGACCCATTTCAGCAGTAACGCAATTAGGTATCATGGTACCCTGAAACTAGGCAGGGTGGGGCACGATTACTGGGCTGATTGTTAGCAGTCAGAAGCGAGATGGTTGGTGCAGCAGTGTGGGTTCTAGCGAAGTGCGGGCGTGCACACACTCCGGAGCAGACAAACAGGGCACTGGGCACCAGTAGTATAACCTATGCATTCTAGGATTGTGTCGGGCCTCCACCATGAGACTTGATACACCCTATGGTGGGACCAACATAGGTATCTACAATCATTGGGGGCCGTATGACACATATGATTTTGTGAGTAGGAGCCGATCTTTAGAAAGGGGATCACTTCACCCCGATCATGGGGTGCTAGTTGAGACAATACAAGTATGTGAAAAGATGTAGTGTGGGGTGCTATAGTATATTGGTTCAAGCTGCTTTATCTTAATTTGTGATACTTTCCTGTTTCCAGTTTATACCTATCATGCCCTTTTTCTTATTCTCATACTGAAGAGTCACTAGACTTACCAGGCTTTATGTCTGACTCTATTTTTCTTTTGTCTTCTTTTCTTCCGTTCCCCCCCAGGTCCACAGTGAGGAAACAACCCAGCTTAGTCAGACTCTTTGCAAGCTTCAAGATAGTAGTTGTATGGTTTGGACTCTCTTTCCTTGGCTATGGCTTTTGGACACGTTCTATGGGGATTTATGCAGCTTTTATTATGTTTTATGCTTCTTTATTTAATAATCAAGACAAAAATGATGATGTAATGTTTTGGAAGTTATTATGAGACAATTATGGAAATGTTTTGTATGAACACATATTTATGAAATGAAAGTCTGTTTGTTTTCCGCTGCTTATACATATGTGTTTATATCTGTCTTGTGTTTTATCTGTGACTTTTACTTATAAACCTTCACCGATGTTAAGGCATTCCCTTTGTGAGTGGCATTAATGGAGGTGGAGTGTTTCACACTCACTAACACACTTATCTTCAGTCCTCTTCGGAGTCAGTCCAATCACTTGTATAACTATCATTAAAACACACAAAGTAAACTGGAACAAAATAATCTTAAATTCTAGCAGATATAAATTTATTTTAAATTTTATTTGCCTTAGAATTTTGGTGTGTTTCTCATCATCTTTCTTGACTAGGTTTGGTATGTATATACATCTATCTATGTCTGACTGTTTGTGATATTCACAGTGATTCACTGTAAATACCACAAGGCAGACTGTATCTTTAGTGCTCACAGACTGTCTATTATTCAAACAGCTCACTTATATAAACTACACATGCAAGATACACATATACACTTACATGTGTATATATATACGTATATATTTTATGCAGGGGGGATATGGTCAAACATCGGTAAGTGGACATGGACTTAGAAATTCAATGCAAGTGACAAAGCAAATGTGAAGCAAGACTCATATACAAACATTTGTATATATACATATATACATGCACATTTGTGCATATATACATGAATTATAACATAGGAGTACAGGTCAGCATGCTCAGAAATCTCAAAAGCACAAAGCTCTCCATTTACAAGCACTTTCAACAAGGACAGTCAAAGCAAGTTATTGCACATGTGTGAAATATCAAGGGAGCCAAAATACAGAAGTAAGGCCATGATTAATTTGCAATAACGACAGCAAGGTTAAAAGACAACATGTTCGAATAAACATGCATATGAGTGATCATGAATTTATTCACACACACACATGTATACTTGAGCATGAGTATATGCAAATACAAACAGGTCGATCTAGGAAAAAAGTGCAACATGTTCAAGAGAAAGGAAAATTTCAACTCAAGCACCAAACAACAACTCAACATATACATAAACAACAAAATGTGCAAATGCACATATATGGTTCAGTGCAACAGCAGTTCCAAAGGTGGCACAACAAAACAGCTATGGTACAAGTTTATGATGCAGCATGGTGCAAAAGACATATACATGCAACAATCAGCAAAGCGAACAAGAATGAGTTCAAGTGAATAAATATGCATATGTTCAAACCATGGTAGCATGTACAGGTTTAAACAAGGTAGAGTCAAGCATGTAGAACATGCACAAAGCAAAAACACAAGTGCAATATAGTAGCATGGTCAATGTACAAGCACAACTGTTGACAAGGGAAGTCAAAGTCAAGACCTATAAATATGTATGTATGTTCAAATCCCAGATTTGGAACACTATGGAGGTTTACGTCGATGACATGTTAGTAAAGTCCAAAAAGGGTGAAGTCCACCTAGAGGATCTAGCAGAGATGTTACATATCCTTAGAAAATTCGACATGAAGTTAAATACTTTGAAATGCTCATTCGGGGTTTCTTCAGGGAAATTTCTCGGATTCATAGTCAATGCTAGGGGCATTAAGGCAAATCCTTCCTAAGTCATGACATTACGTGAAATGCGAGCGCCAAAAACGATAAGGGAGCTTTGGAGCTTGAATGGGAAGATTGCCACTCTTAACCACTTCATTTCTAAAGCAACAGATCGATGCATTCCCCTTTTTGACACTTTAAGGAAAGGAAAGGAAAACTTCCAATGGACCCCAGAATGTCAAATGGCTTTCGAGCAGTTGATTCAACATTTGGAGTCTTCGCCGATGCTTTCTAAACCCATAAATGGAGAAGAAATGTTCCTATACTTGGCGATATCAGCGCATCCCTGAGCGCCGCACTCGTCCGTGAGGAAGCTAAGATCTAACGACCAGTTTACTATATCAGTAAGCGGCTTATTGGGGCAGAACTGAATTATCCTAAGTTAAAAAAACTTGCGTATTGTCTACTCATTGCTTCAAAGAAATTGAGACCATATTTCCAGTCCCATCCAATAAAGGTCCTCACTGATCAGCCGCTAAGGCAAATTCTCTTCCGTCCGGAAAGTTCTGGAAGGCAATTGAAATGGAACATTAAGCTTAGTCAATATGACATCACCTATCACCCTCTAAGAGATATCAATGGGCAAGCTTTAGCAGATTTCTCGCCGAGTTCATGGACAGAGGAGATGGAATTGAAGAATCAACAAGAACGGTCACTAGTTGGAAGATATACATTGATGGCTCAAGGAATGATTACTGTTTAGGGGCGGAATTGTTTTAGAAACTCCAGAAGGCCATTCCTTGTGTTATGCATTAAGGTTGGAATTTCCATCAACCAATAACGAGGACGAATACGAAGCATTGATAAACGGATTAAGACTAGCAAATAGCTGAATCTAAAAACCGTGCAGATCTTCAGTGATTCCCAATTGGTAGTAAGTCAGGTTCTTGGGAAATTCCAAGCCAAAGTTGGAAATCTACCTTCTTATCTTATAAAAGCTATGGAACTTCTCAACAACCTCGATCATTACACCATATCTCACATTCCAAGAGACGAAAATGCAAAGGCAGATTCACTCGCTAAATATGCTAGTTCTTCTGATGCACAGTTGCTCGGGTTAATACCCATTGAAGTCCTTACAACCCCGACCATTCAAGAGGTAGATGTTGACTAGATTATGGAAACAGTTGAAGAATATATGTATTGGCTGACACCGATTAAGGAATATATCCTCAATGGAACACTTCCAGAGGAACCAAAATAGCGGAGGAAAATACTGCGCAAAGCTCCGTTAAATCTTGTTCAGGACGGGAGGTTGTATAAATGGGGATTCTCTATGCCATTACTACGATGTGTGTCCAAGGAAGAATCGAAAGCAATTTTGGCTGAATTACATGAGGGAGAATGCGGGGATTACGTCGATGGTCAGGCGTTAGCCAAAAAAGCTCTGCGATACGGCTATTTTTGGTCCGATGTGAACTTGGACGCAATGACTTATGCCAAAAGATGTGATAAGTGTCTAAGATATGCAAAAATCCCAAGAGCACCACCAACTGAGTTGACCCAGATGGTCAGTCCATGGCCATTTGCTGTTTGGGGCATGGAATTGATTGGGGCACTACCCACTGCAAAATCAAATATAAAGTACGTGATAGTGGCAGTCGATTATTTTAATAAATGGGCTGAAGCAGAGCCACTAGCCAATATTACTTCGAAGAAGGTGATCAACTTTGTCTTGAAAAACATCATCTGCAGGTTTGGCATTTCGTAGAAGATAATTACTGATAATGGGACTCGATTTGAGAGCGTTGAGTTTCTGGACTTTTGTGCTAAGTATAAGATCAAGAAGAGTTTTTCGGCTGTTGCCCATCCGCAGGCTAACGGGCAAGTTGAAGCAATTAAAAAGATCCTAAAGTCAACCATCAAAAAATGACTTGAGAAAGCCAACGGTAGTTGGGTTGATGAGCTTCCACTTGTATTGTGGGCATATCGTACTACTCATAAAACGGCAATAGGGCACACTCCGTTTTCCCTTACATTTGGATCCGAGGCAATGATCCCGGTTGAGCTTAAGGTTCTGACTCATAGAAGGATCTACTTCAACCAAGCGGAGAATGAAAAACTTCAACTCGAAGCACTTGACTTACTCGAGGAAAGAAGAAAGGAATCAGAACTTAGAATTATTGCACATCAGAGAATAATAACTCGTCGTTTTAATGCTCAAGTTAGGTGAAGGATCCTAAAAGTTGGGGATCTTGTTCTTAAGAGAATCATGACAGGAACCGAAGTACTGGGACCCAACTGGGAGGGGCCATATGTGATAGGCAAAAAATTCTCGGATGGTACATTTGAAGTAAAGACAATAAACAGATTCCAACTCACAAGAGCATGGAATGCTATACATCTCCATGGCTACTTTTTTTAATGTTTCTTTCGTAGTCTTTGTAAACAACATGCATTGTACATACCATGCAACAATATTACAAGTTTTGTAAATATAAATTGAGTTACTTGCCTAAATCGTACATTTGCTAATTACTCGCTAAAGATCGATTTTGATTGCAGGTCCTCTGAAAGATACACTGATATCACTATAACCTAATTCGTCCTTGAGGCTATTGGATCATCGCTTAATGCTCAAAAACATCATTCGCGATTAGCTCGGTGACATGGAAAGCATAGCAAGTGCAAGACACCAAGGTTAGGTCTGTCAAATGACATGACGCTTAAATCACAAACAAAACTGCAAGTTTCGCCAAAGGGGCACCTTCTTAATTGCAAGGTCTCTGACCCTAGTTCTAACAAATCGTGGTAAAACCTGATAAAAGAACTAGCGTCTGCCCCATCGAACAGCGCAGCCAATAAACCAAAGTCCTCCCCGAGGGGCACCTAGTCAATTCCCAGTACCATTGATACATGGTCCAGCTGCGACATATACTGGGCCTTTAAACCAAAGACCACCCCGAGGGGCACCCGGTTCATCGTCGATGTCATTAGTACATGGCTGGATAGCAATATAAACACTGGGTTCAGAAAGACCTCTTCGGGGGCATCCGATCAAATGTTGGGTCTTCCAAACCCAACTATTAATTCTGGATCTTTCAAATCCACTTACCGGCGGACTTTTAAAGACCCTTATTGGGGCATCCGATCATAAGCCGGGTCTTCCAAATTCGGTTAGCGACGGACCCAAAGACCTTCACGGAGGCACCCTACAGATTCTATAAGCGGCTGGGTCATTCAGTCGCAATGAATAATTGGTTTACAAACATTCCTTCAGGAAAGCGAAAAATATAAAACCTCTTAAACAGGGGAATAAAGGACCAAAAACTCATCCATCTTTAAATGGTATGAGTTGAAACAGTTAGGCTGGAATCGCTTAATCATGATCACGCTAAAAATCAGTGATAGAAAGAATGCGTGATTCAAAGGTTCCAGAGGAAATCAACCACAAAGTACGGTTTCTAAACTCTAAGAAACCTGTGACAACCCTTGGTATGGGGGCAAAACCACCACATTAAAGACATTCAATAATGCTTGTTTCTCAAACACACCACAGATTTGTCACAGTTTGAGATCAAAATTTCAACCTAAGTTGAACCCCGAAATTGCTGTAGCGAACTTGATGACTTCAATACCGTGACAAACACAAAGGTGGTTATTCACGGGGAAGAAGTTTCAGGAGTTGATTCAGCCAAAATCAAGAAGGGGCAATGGAAAAATCGGTTGAGCAAATTCATCTAGCGATAAATCATGGCTGCGGTCAGAAATAACTTACCAAAATGCCGCAGGATCATTCTTATACCAAGTATTGCATTAACAAGTAATTTACAGTGTAAAATTTCTGTGTTGCAATCATGAAAGGATGATAAGTGCAGAGTGCAAAGCAGCAAAGTAAGACAAAGTTCGACTACAATAAGAACACAGTTTCATTCTAGCAGCACAGAATCAGATCACGGAATTACAAAGTCAAACACAAACTACGAGTCATAAGAATGCGCAGAGTAACAAGCATAAAAGCAAGTGGACGAGAGCCGACACTCGCATATACAACGGGTCTAAACATAGTGCATAAAAGGGAAATAACAGAATAAGGGAAACTGGTTTGAGGCGTTACTTCTTTCCGCTCTTCGAGCCCCCAGATCTTAAAGTCGGTCCTGCCGATCGATCTCCATCTTTGATCGCTATACCATTGGGACTCTCTTGGGAAGATATAATAATGGCCTTCTTCTTCCTGACTGTCATTTTTTCCTTGTGGCCCGAAGATGTCTCCCGTTTTTCATGAATCTCAATGTCTTGTGCGGGGGACTCGTCAGTATGCTCTGAATCCTCCTCACTTGTGAAATAATCAATGTCCTTGTCCAGGTCTGCAATTGCTCCAATCTTGGTGTCCATGGACCCCGAGGTCGTAACATTAACCAGGGGCTTGTCACCCTGGCTTGGAGGAAGAGCTGGTGCCGGGGGTGTCGATATTAGAATTGGGTCGGTGGTTGTGGCTTTAGTCATCATGGCAGTAAATCCACCAACAGGAAGTGTTAGTGAGATTAAACCTAAGGAAGACAAACAGTGAGTTAAGTACATGGTTGTACCGGGAGAAGCGAACAAGCGGTCTAGGTTTGGTACAAATTAAGCAACCTCAGGTTTACCTGCAGCCATGAGACTCGCTTCGATATTTGTACGTGCTTCGACTTCAAAACCCGCTTGCATCAAGAGGGCTACCAGCATTGTTACCATCGCTTTTGTCTTTTTGGGGGTCAGAAGGATCAACAAGAGTCTGCGAATCAGAGGCCTCAACATTGACAATGTCCGCATGGGTTTCCACATTTGTATTGAGAATGGGTTCCCCTGAACATCCAGCTTTGTCTCCAAGAAGGCCTCTTGCCGCTGCCAACTGAGCCTTCCCCACGGTTAGAGCATTGCGAGACTCTGGATCAAGGAGATCCTCAATGAGATCATCCTCACTACGAAAGCCTTCGTTGATTTCTAAAATTCGCTCCCAAACACGAGCTAGAGTAGTCTCGAATTTTTCCTCCAAGAAACACAAGCTTCCTTTGTTCATAATGCTATAAACATAAAAGTCAAAAAAGGAATCTTCATCTTCTGAGCGAACCCTCTCAAGATCAGCGGCAACTTTAAGCTTCTCTTTTTCAAGGGTTGTGCTAAGTGAAGTAATCCTCTCATGAAGAGCAGCATTCTCTTGTTGGTAGGAAGCTGATGAGTCCTTTTCCATGGATAACAGAGTTTCAGTCATCTGTCTAGCGGTTTGAGCTCCTTGTAGTTGTGCTGATAGAACATTCTCATTCAACTTTGCAGTAACAAGTTCCTCTTTAAGCCTTTTATTTTCCAGCTCTAAGTTTGTTAATTCTAAGTCCTTCTCAAAATGGGAGGCAATAATTCTCTCTTGTGATTTTATGGCTTTATTTAGTACGGCCTTGTCACTCTCTAAGGTGGCGATACAATCAAGGCTAACCCCGTTAACTCTGGAAAGTTCGCGAGCAAACATCTGCCACTGTCCTAATTGCTTCTCGGCTTCAGTTTTGAGCTTGTCCAGTTTCATGTCAAATTGATCCCTAGTTACTTGCAACTGATTCTGAGCCACATCGAAATGTGAAGATGCTCTACCTTGCCAGCTATCAAACTGTTCAAGTAAATCTTGCTTGTCATTGGGATAGATATCCAGATCGAGACGTGTTCCTCTGAGATTCCAACCTAGGAACCGGTCAGCAAGGCCAAAATCAGCATGACCAAGAATAAGGCCGCCTTTTCATGATGGTCTCGAGGTCAGCATGGACAAGAGTGATTGATGAAGAGGCCAGGAACATTTCCTTGAAGGTGGAGTGAGCGTCTGGCATAGAAGAGTCATCCGACATATGGCGCTTTCGAGAATCACTCTTATTCCCTTCACCCGCAGCGTCTTTTCGCTAGGATTTCTTCTTTTTCTTTTCAATCTTTTTCCTCTCCTTTTCCTCCCGCCGAGCTTCATTATCCTTCCTCCATCGCCTCTGTTCTTCGGTTTCAGGAAGCTCGGGAAGTGGCCGAGAGTCGTGGAATGTTTGTGAATGCTGAGGAGGATTGGGCTGACGAGGATGTTCTGAAGGACGAGGTTTGTTTAGAAAATATTTTGGATCTTGCTGATTTCGCTTTTCTTTGAATTCTTGCAAGAATGAGGACTTTAGCATTGCTCTTGTACCTGTAATAAAGGAAGCAACGAGAATTCAGTACTCACATCAGTAGAGGATAAAATAGATTCAAAAAGGAGAGTTTGGGAAAGTAATAAGCAATGTAGTAACAAACCAATGTTAAGAGAGATTGATAGTAGTTTTATCGGGACAGAGATCCTTGCAAGAGGCATCTGGTGAGATTCCTATGTTAATGACCCTCTGTGCTTTATCCTTTACAGACAATGCAGGAACTGATAATGAAACATCACGAGGAATAATATGTTTAGAAGAGCTAATGTCACTTAATACTTAAAGGTGTCCAAAGAATAACCTTTAGTTGTAATCGGTGTGGAGGTTCTTTAGAAGTCTTCTTGACACCAGTATTGTCATGAGAAGTAACTTCAGCATCTCCTTCTATTTTATCTCCCTTAGCCGGATCAAAAAGGGTTCGCGAAGAAGTCAAGTCCTCCTCACCTCCCTCAGTCACTTTCCTAACATTTCCACTTCGCCCCTTCTCATAATCGGACTTCCCTTCCTTAATAGAAGATAGCTTGGCCTTCGGAGGTGTCTTACTGCTTCCTGTAGTACTAAGGCATTTTTGTGAGGGAGACCTAAGAGTAGGGCCTTTACCCGCAATTCTTGTCATGGGAAACAATCGCATTTTGAGAGTACGGGAAGGATCAAGCAAACGGTATTGGTAGAGAAATTCCTCAGTGATCAGATATCTCCTACTTCTCTGTGCCTCAGGTATAGTTAATAGAGTGTTATACAACTCATTGCCAATATTATCATTTGATTTAGAAGAGGGCAGTTCTGCAAAATAAAAAGGATGATTTCACATACAGAAGCTAATTGAAAGGATAAAAAGAAAATGTACGAATATGCTATTACCTCTTTCCATCCATCTTCCATAGAAACTGTCGGGGCAGAGCACAAAGCAATAATTTTCTAAGTAGCCTTTGACACTTTCCATCAAGTCAGTTACAATCTTAGGGTACTTCCCTTCTAAACTAACAATCGATGGTGAAGGTTGTTTCTTTTAGAAAATATATAAAGAGCAAACCTCTTCAAAGGATGGAGGACGCTCCTTGGTTCTCATAAAAAGTATGTAAAGGTAGTTTAGGATAGCGTAACTATTTGGATGAAGCTGCATGGGGGCAACGGCTAGACGCTTTAGAATCACCTCTATGAACGGGTTAAAAGGTGGCACACCACCCATCGTCAACATGTGTCGGTTGACAGTAACATATCCAGAGGGAGGGTTATTCGCAGGCTCACCATCCTTTGGAAATTTAAACTCATCCTCTGATATACTAAATTGAGTACATAACGACTTATACCCATGTTCGCCCAGTTTGTTTGGTTTACTGTTATTGGGTTTTTTAGTCAAAAGCTTGGGTGTCGGAAATTCAAGATTAGCATCAACTCCAGAAGGATTTTCTACAATAATAGAAGTACTGGTCGATGCAAACTTAGATGCTGCTTCAGATTGTTGACGAGATTTCTGTCTGGTATCCATCTCTACGAAAATAAAGATGTTTGACAATGAAATACAGGGTGGTTAATGATAAAAGATTAGACCCTCAAATGGATCAATCATTTGGACCAAGTTGAATCGGTCTGGACCAATACAATTTGGATTAGCTAACCGATTCAAACTGGATTGGCCAGAGCTAGTTCAATCTGATTCAACTAGGACCGATCCAGATTGAATCATCCTAGACTGATCCTGATTGAATCAGTCAATGCAGGTCCAAAATGGATCGGCCCAGACCTATCCAAATTGAATCGGTCAATGCAGGTCCAAAATGGATCAGCTCGGACCGATCCAGATTGAATCGGTTAAGGTAGGTCCAAAATGGATCAGCCTAGACCAGTCCAAATTGAATCGGTCAAGGCAGGTCCAAAATAGATCAGCCCAGACCGATCCAGATTGAATCGGTCAAGGTAGGTCCAAAATGGATCAGCCCAGACCGATCCAGATTGAATCGGTTAAGACAGATCCAAATCGGATCAACCCAGACCGATCCAGACTGAATCGGTCATAATCGATCCAAATTGGATCTGTTATGACCAATCCCTATTGGATCGGCCAGGACTGATCTAAGCCGGATCATCCATAGCCGGTTCAATATCATCCCGATTCATGAACAACTTCCTGGTTCAAACATTTCTACGAACACCTCACATGCATCATGAGAAAATCGAAATTCAAATACTGGTTTGCAAACTAAATTCATCATATACTACCACCAATCCATTCCAAAAATGTTCCAACCATTTCAGCACCCAAAATCCACAATTTAAAACCATATGATTCCAAGAACTGGCTCGAGTTGGCAACACATGAATTCCCCGTATCCAACACATGAATTACCTGCAATCGTGACGAGCAAGACGAATTTGAGTTTGGAATGGCACAAATTTGAAGAGCAGGGTTTTCGGCTCGAGTTGGTTCGAGGGGAAGAAACTTGGATATGAGTTGAAAGAGGAGATTGGATCGGATATTCAAATTAAAGGGATTTGTTTTAAAAAGAAGCTGTCCCATTAAAGAGCTTCAGGTGAAATAAAATGGAAAAAGGAAAAAATAACGGGTCAGTTAATATAATACCCATGCATTGGGCCGATTCAAAGCCAATTGGGCCACGAAGGCAACAAGGCCGAGCCGAAATCAGAACCCACAATAGTGGACCGATGGCTCACAAAATGTCATGGATTTAAAATGTTTCTAAGATCACAATCTTCACGAATGAAATTGTGAACTCCGAGGGGTAAAATGTTACACATGAATTTGGTACAGAATGGATCGGGCTGCTTTGATTGAATCGGCCTAAATGAGATATGCTTCGTACAAAACGAATCCTGTATATTCGTTGAAGTTCAAATCGCCAAATAACGAACTGGCACGACGTTATAGGCTCGATTATAATTAAATTATAATTTATACTTTCTAACATCGTTTATATAATATATTCGTTATTCCAATTCAATTCTAAACTGTATTATACCTTATATATGATCCAATTCACACCGTATTGTGAATTCAACTATTCCTGACTATTTCAGAATTATAATATTTTTTATATTATAAATATTAATTAAATATTCAATATTATTTAATTAAATAACCATTCAAATTTCTAAATCACTATTTAAAAAATTAAATAAATTAACTATTATACCATAAAAATATGGGACGTTACATCATTCATTGTATTGCATCTTGGGACACATTTTTTAATCATGATCATTTGGCTTGAATATTTTATTTTTTGAAATTGTTGATACCTTGAATCTCACACACTTCTTGGATTTGAAATTGATAATCTTGTGTGATCGATTCATTGAATCTTGAAATTTACACATCTCTTCAAGTGATTTCAAATTAACTACTTTAATCTTTGGATCATGATCTGTCTTCTTGGATTTGTTGTAAATTTTTTGAAAACTCTCTTGTGAAACTTGTTCTGAAAATGAAAGTTTACTGCTCTGATAAATGAAAATTGAAGTGCTTGCTTAGGCATGGTAATTGAGTTATTTATTTGAGTTACATCAGAATGCTTCTATGATCAATTAGGAGCCCCAAATGGTATTAGTTCTAAAAGTGTTGTCACATTCATATAATTTATTTTTTTCTCAATTAGGAGCCCCAAATTAAGCATCTGATTCGAATCAGCGAACATTAATCATTATTCAATGATTAACGACCAAGGTGAGTAAACTCACTAACTCTGATCAGTTCTATAATTTTATAAATGTTATTTAATACTGATAAATGATATTTGATTTCTGTGTGATGATTGGTTGGATGAATTGCATATTAATTGGTCGAAATTTTAGATACAGTTACAGATATAAACCGTTAGCTAAATATTGATCCCATTTATTATATCATATGGTTATGAAATCAGTATTATTATGTTGATTAACCTGTGGATGCAGGAAAAAAGGTTGGAGGGATCTAACTGGATTCCTCAACAATTTTATTGTTAATTTTCATGTATTTCATTATATGATGTGACATATAATCAGTGATGGATTATTGTGTATTTTGGGATGTTTGAATAACATTGACCTGAAATAATTGGTATCTAAATATCGTAATATATTCGAATATATTAAAAAAATTGGGGTTTTAAAAAGGTAAATCTATTTTTAAATAGAAATGGAATTTCGATTGGGCTAGAATATAATAACTTGTTTTAATTATATTAAAACAAGTGATTCGATTTATAAATGATATTTATAAATGAGCGAAACAATTATTATTAAATAGTTTGAAAAATATTAATTCAAGAAATGCATTTATTTAAAAGGAAATGGGAAATCATTTCAAAAGAAAACAATGAAATTATTTCGTTGTTCGAAATGTATATAGAATGCAAATAAATCCATAATGATTTATAATTAGAATTCAGCTTTGTTGAATATTTTAAGTACAATTTATTTATAGAAATTATATCTATTGTATAATTTAATAAGAGAATTAATGTTTGATTTGAAACCAGTAATTTATGATCGAATATGTAATCGACGTTTAGTTATAATTTTGATATATAATTAATTAAAAAGAAGTTGACTAGTAAACGGAATTTTTGAATATGAACTTATCAAATAACTCGATAATTGGAATTACAACCTGCAATGGTTTTTATAAATAAAAATCAAGATTTATTTATTCGGTTAATTAATAGAATATTATTCATTTACTCAAAGTAACGAGTCGAAGTTATATTTTAAAGTTGAATACTTTGGAAACTGGGATTATAGTGTTATCATTTGAATCAATATTGTTCCATCATAGAAGTAGATTCGTAAACCGAATTTGAGAGTTTACGTAAGCAATGATTTGATAAGAAATTAAAAAATAAAGTTAAGGAAACTAGAAATTGACTGGAGAATAGTTAAGTTGAATGACTTTCTGAGCGTCGATCTGATGTTGGTTTCGGCCTTCAGGGTTGATACTTTGGAAATTGTTCTCTTACTAGTTTACAATTTAGATACTAATGAATAGGGAAGAATAGTGATACGTGAATGAGTAATGGAAATGTTTTCAGATGTTAATTATGTATATTTTCTAAATATAGAAAATAAGAGTTGTGAGTATATGGAATTAATTTCCGATGTTAAAAGAGATATTTTTTTAATTTAGAAAATAAATAGTTTAAAGTAGATGGAAACGTTTTCCAAGGATCGTGTGAGGCAAAATGGGTTTCGAGAAATATTTTGGAAAATTTGGGAAACATGAAATTGGGGAAATGAATAAATTATTAATAAATTAATTTAAAGGGGTCAGTGTTGATGGATGGTTGACGATAAATTTCCATTTGAATATAAGATCATTGTATGTATGGATGTTTTCCTTTAATAATTAAATCACAAGCTGTCAATGTTTTTGACAATTTTTCCGTTGCTAATACGGAGAGTCCGGGATCAGATTTATTTTCTGAAAACCACTCTGTATGGACATTAGCGTTGCGGATCAAATATGATGAAGATAATTTAAGACGGAGTTTATTTGTAACAACCCAGAAAATCTGAACCAATTTAAAAATTTTATTTTGGAAATTTTAATGAATTTTGGATATTTAAAATGATTTATTTTAAATAATAACGACGAGAAATTTATTTTGAATAGAATTAGAACGCATATATTGATATAAATAGAAATTAGAATATAAATATTTATTTTGATTATAAAAGGAATTGGAAATGGTGCGTAGTTTGAAAATTCGATTTCAAATTTCAAATGAATTTACAAGATTCGAAATAAACCGGATTTTAGCGAAACCAAAAATATTAGAATCTATTTGAAAATATCTTTCCAACGAATGTGAAAAATCCAAATTTCATAGCAGGAACAAAAAGTTATGCCCAGTTGAAAATTCAGAATAGTCGCTATGGAAAGATAGCCCTTAAAAATAGCGATTTTGCAAACGATCTCCGTTTTTGACGAGACCACTTTTGTTGGACCCGGAATGTCAATTTATTGTTTGGTTCCAATTTTCATAATTTTTGGAATCAATATGTGAGCGTGGTGGATTTAAACGCGTTTGGTAATTTCAGTTTGAACTGGATCGACTGGAAAATGACCGTTTTTCAAACGGTCTTCAAATTCGACGAAATTAGTTTTGTTAGGACCATATCGTCAATACGAAGGTAGAAATAATTTTTCTAGAATTTTCAAAGTCAGTATGTGGCTTCGGTAAATTAAAATGTGCGTTTTAATTTAAAATATAATTATTTATATTTTAAAATTAGCGGAAACTGATTGTAACAACCGGATTGGCTTAGGAAACATGTCCTATTGTGTTCGAAATGGGGGCAATTAGCTGGGGGCGACAGTTGTTGAGTTTGGATCAGAGTTTGGAAGCGAAACAAATTAATTAAATTAAATAATTAATATAATATAGTTTATAACCCTAGAAATGGGTCAAACCATCAACCCACAGTCAAAACTAAAAATCGCGCCCCCTCTTCAAATCCCGTCACCCTTCCTACGACCAGTCTCCCCCGCCGCCTCGGCTGGCCACCACACCACCGCCCTGACTCCCCTCGCCGCTGTGGCCCCCTATCTCCAGCTCCCCTCCTTCTTCCCCCAAAAACCGAAACCCTAGACCCCCATGCCCCAAATCCCCCCACCGCTGGAAAATGGGACCACCGCCGCCACTGTAGAGCAGCCGCTACCCCCCTCCGCCTCCCTACCACTGGCGCCATCCCCTACCCCCCCTCATTTCCGACTGTAAGTTCCTTTGTGCATTTAATTTATGATTTATTTTTATATATTTAAAGTAAATAGGTTTTATAATGATAAAAAAATTAGTTTTTATATATATTACGACATTAGTAAAAATATGTTTTTTAAATGTAAAAATTAGATTTTTATAACAAAAAAATTAGATTTTTAACAATGAAGAAAGATTTGATTTTGAATATGATAAAGATTTGATTTTTAACATAGCAAAGATTAGATCTTTAAAAATAAAAAGTTCAGATTTTTTATGAGGATAAAAATGAGATTTTTATTGTATAAAAATGTGACTTTTAATTAGATAAAGTTCTAATTTTTATTTAGGGAAAGGTTGAGATTTTTATGGTGCAAAGTTTATATTTTGAAATTAATGAAGTTTAGATTTTCTTTAAATTAGAAAAGAAATGATTTTTAGCTATGTAAAAACATAATTTTTAGAAGATAAAAATATGATTTTTATCTACCTAGCGTGGATATAAAAATGTGATTTTTGAAAACGAAAAGATACGATTTTTAAATATATAAAAATTTGATTTTTATATATGAAGCAGCGATGTGAAGGTTGGATTTTTAATATGAAGAAGTAGTGACAAAAATCTTATTTTTAATATGAAATTAAAGCTATAAAAATATGATTTTTATATAAATGAAGTAGTAATAAAAATTCGATTTATATATATATATATGAACTAGCGATATAAAAATATAATTTTTATATAGAAAGTAGCGGTATAAAAATACGATTATTTATAATTAGTAGCACTAATAAAAATATGATTTTTATATATGTAAGCGAATTAAAAATATAATTTTTAAGCATATGGTTATGAAATAAAAGTGTGATTTTTAACCTGAACCACTTAAAACAGATTACGATGAAACTGAGTGGAAGCTGAATGGAATCCAAGCTATTCGGAAATTTTGAAATAGAAATGGAGGAGTGGATCCCAAAGGTGAGAACTCCTTACTAAAATTTTCTGTTCAGTTATTTATTTTATAATTGCATATATTCAATAAAAGATCAAAATTTGATTTTGATGCCCGATTTGGGATGGACACGAATGTATTTAAATATATAAAGCTGTATTGATTTGATATGCCCATTTTGACGTGAACGATATTTATATCGGTTTTATTCATTTATATAATGAATATCGAAAAGGAAATGATTTAAAAATCTAATGTTTTGAAAAATTATCATTTATATATTAATGATATGGAATATTCAATTTTAATTTGAAATTGAATTTGAAGTTGAAATCGTTTTGAAAACGGATTTAAAAGGATTTATAAATACGTTTTAAATGGAAATCGATGAAATATATATTACATATCTAATATAATGGCCTGAATAGAACGCTCCACGCTGCGGCAGTTCACGAATTTCGGCCATTGACTTCGAATGGACATTACGGGAGATTTGACCATCAGATTCTCCTAAAACCAGAACCGTTAGGTTCGTATCGAAAAAGTCTTTCTAACGAATATTAGAGATTTGAAATCTAACGGTTGGATTTGGAATTATGTCTAAATAAAATTTGGAAAAGCTCGCTGTAAGTGCAGTTCGGTGGTCGTTTATGGAAATCGAATGTACATGCCTTGATAAAATTATTAAAAATATCAATAATTTGTGTAAAATCATAAGAAATGATTTAGAAGGAAGTGGGATGAAAAATTCCATATTTGAAAAGATAAAAATAGATTTTTATCGAAATGAACTAGTTGTGAACTAGAATTATAATCCAATTATTTCTAAATAAATAAATTGGATTTGAAATGGTTTTAAAAATAACAAGAATTTTCAATATATGAACTGGAATGGATTTGAATTGAAATTATCTTTAGAATATTTCGATATTGGATTCCATGATTACACGGGCATTGTGGAGGGATTTGGAAGATATATATATTGTTATTCCAATACGATGTTTGTTGAGTTCAGAATTTTATATTGAATATAAGCCGATATATTCTCTATTCAGAGTCTTATATTTAATATCAAATGGGATTTTGGGTTTGTCGTGAACGGTGTCTTCAGTAACACTGTTCTTGAACCCCATGTGAAGAGAATAAATCTTTTTTGATTAAGATTGTTAGAGTTTCCAATTATATTTAATAATTGGAAGAAAATGGAATGTGAATTGGGTTTATCGTGAACTGTGTTTTTAACGGCATTCGTTCTTTAACCCGATTTACAGTGAAATGTGATTTGGAATTTATAAATCTTTTGTTAAGATTTAAAGGAGATTTTCTAAAGTAAAGTTTTCCAATTTAACATATTAAATTGGAATGAAATGGGATTCGATTTGATAATAATCGAAATGAATTTCTATGGAGGAGGACTGATAATATATATGGAATTTAAAAGGCTTTGTCGTTATTCTATTTATAAGTTTAGTCAGATACGGAAATTGATATCGATTATATATTGGTCGGAAAATTCCATAATTAATGGAATGTGATTTTGGGTTTATTGTGAACTATGTTTTAAAGGACATTAGTTCTTTAACCTAGTTAAAGACATGATTTATTTCCTGAAATGGAAAAAAATCATTAAGTAATGATTGTTGGAAATTAAAACTGAATCAAAGTTCTAATGAATCTTTAAATAGACTGAAAGGTGAATTTGATAACTAAAATTATCAAAACCAAGAAATGATCGAGAATGGAGTATCACCAGTTTTGCTCCAAGCATTAGTTAAATCTTTAATTAGATTTGAACGTGAAAGGGTAATTAATTTTACCGATAACACCGTGGTATTAGATATGAAGTATTACCAGTTTTACTTCATGGGATGAATAGGTTGGAATTGAGAAATTAAACAAACGATTACTTCGGTAAGGTTCGGTACTCCCGACTATTTCGGATAAACCATAATTTGGTTTGAAATGATACCCAAAGGAAGATTAAAGAATAAATTTAAAGAATTTATATTTGATAAAATTAATGGGAACCTTTCCCAAAGTATAAGAATATTTGGATAAAGGAATATTCTGGATTGGAATGAGGCGTATGTTATGTTTTTATAGCACTTGTTTATTATATACGCAAGTTATTCAGAAAGACCGGGTTTATCCCCTTCTGAATGACTGATTCGATGATATGTCAAGGATGAAGACGGTGGTTGAAGACTGGACGTCTTCACATCGTTTGGATGATTACTGATGTCTTGATTGGACTGTACACGCAAGACATGGTAACAAGTGGTGATCGTCCAGACGTACGTGGAGATTGACGGATATGCGAGGACCTCTCTCCTGTATTGGACATATGGGATGAGGAATAAGGTGCCTCTGGTTTCGTTCAGACCCAAAACGAACTTGTAAATGGATGTGTGTCTGACATGGGATTTCATTCTGTGTGATCGGTAGACATAGGTTGCATAGCGTGAATTGCCTGTGTGGCATGCTGAGATGCAAATGATCAAGGCTTTTGTTGAAAAGAAGAGTCTTGTGGTTGATGATCAAAGCACGGCTTTAATATAGCATAGCTTTGTGTAGCGTTAATTCGCGGGCCTTACACCCCGGTGTGAACTAGAAACGGGAGAGGACCTCAGGGAGGACATGCGTTTCCTTCTAGCTAGGAGTGGTGTTTGGGTTTAGCACGCCCAGACGTTTTACTTATGTGGATGATGGATAGCGAGGCGCCTCGGGTATATCGGCACTGCGGGGCCGATGGATGGTATGGTCTTTATACAGACCAGATTTTACGCCCCATAGGGTGGGGAAACACATTGTTCAGGCATTTTAATCCACTCCATGTGGACCGGCCCTGATGCTCCAAGGGGCCACCTGTGTCTGGGTCCTGAGGCTCGGGCTAGAGATTCTCGAAGCGGTAAGGACAATCCCTTGACTTGGTTAACGATGGAAATCAAACTTCCAATACGACTCCTTGCGGTTTTAATTGTAGAACTAGCACGACGACAAAGTATCATGGGATGCTATGCCGTCTATGATTGATACATTTATATTTGAAGTTGATTTCTTCACTTATAGTAATAATAAAAGATTAAATTTCGCGTATCAAGTATTATTTGGCTATAATAAGGTAAAACCCTATCCTTCGGCTTGCATTGCATTGTGCGATGGGACCTGGGTCTTATAATAGCTTCATTTTCTTTAATTAGCATTGCGCTGTTGTTTTATGCACTGGTATTCTTGGGAGGAAATCGTTCCGTGTTATAAGGCGTGGTACCTTGATTTACCGAACTTTAAAATAAAGATTAATAACTGTTTTAATTCTCACACCAGTCACATGACTGACTTGGAGTTTATTGTTTTAACCTAAACTCTAGGTGCCCCTATTTTCCACACGGGCAGCTAGTAGTTTTGGTTTTGCAGATTGATATTCACAGGATCCTGGTTTACAGCTGGAATGATATTCGGAAAGCTTTGTATTTGTGTATTCCTTTCAGTTGTGTTTTGTATTACTTTCCGCTACATTGTAATTTGTAAATCTCTGATATTTATCAAATGTATATTATTAGTTCAAACTCTGTATATTCTGTAATCTGATGTAAATTGTTGTAATAAGCAATGAAATGTTCTTCTGTTTGTCTTCTGATTCATCTTGTTCCCAAAGCAATTCCGACTTTCCTTCACGGGGAAGTTCAGGTTGTTTCAGTTGTATCAAAGCTTTGGTTTACAGAGCTCGAGAACAAGCCATATTAGAACCAAACAAAAGGATTCATCAGAGACTGGATTAGTAATATCCAATAAGAATGACTCGTTAGAGATAGGATCAATAGTATCCTAGAACGAGTGTGAAAAGTAGTGTTTTTTTTTAAATAAAAATGAAAACTAATTTTGTTTTGAAAATTTAAACCATTTTATACGTATTTGAATATTTTTATTGAATTTGGACAATACAATATATAAAGATTTTGCATATACACCTTGCAAATGTGTATCTGAAGTTCTAATATATTGGATAGATATAGAATCACACTCTAGTCGCCCGGGCATAATTCTGGTGATGTCGCGACATCATCAGCATTCATTCTCGAGTTTTGAAAGTGGGATATCTACATATTTCCAATTGACTGGTGTGAGAACCAAAAACTAGATAGGGCTATTGTTGTGATTTGGCATCAAAAATATGATTTTTGAATATATATATTAAAGATATGTGTTTGAAATGATAATCTACTAATTGATTGATGATTGGGTTGTGTGATTATTCATTTAAACCAACATATAAATGTATGGTAAATTTGGGCCAAATTGTATAAAAATTTGAACTGAATTGAAAATTGTTTGACATTGCATGCATATACATGTATAAACATTAAACATGTCATTGCAAGGAGGCTAGAGCAGAGGAATAAAATGGTATGCTGGCAAATAGGTACATGTTTACAAATTTACCGGGTTTAGATGAATTTATGAGCCGAATGGCTAACCGCTTATCCTTTTCTTTTTCTTTTTGAGATGAGAGGGCCTGTGTAGCGGTTTGGGGATTTTCTCGGTGCTCCCCATAGAAAGGAGGTTACGGCAAAAAAATTCGAAAATTTTGGGTGTTAGCCAAATTTTTGAAAAATTAGAAATTCTTAAAAACTGAAAAGTTGAAGAATGAAAGCCAGAATGAAAGTTGAGTTGATTAGTTAAACAACTTTCAAATCCGTTCCTTTTCGAGGACGAAAAGATTTTAAGTGGCGGAGATTGTAATAACCCGGAAAAAACAGAACCAATTTAAAATTTTTATTTTGGCAATTTTAATGAATTTTGGATATTTAAAATGATTTATTTTAAATAATAACAACGAGAAATTCATTTTGAATAGAATTAGAACGTATATATTTATATAAATCGAAATTAGAATATAAATATTTATTTCAATTATAAAAGGAATTGGAAATGACGCGGTAGTTTGAAAATTCGATTTCAAATTTCAAATGGATGTACAGGATTCAAAATAAATTGGATCTTAGCGAAACTAAAAATATTAGAATCTATTTGAAAATATATTTCCAATGAATTTGAAAAATCCAAATTTTGTAGCGGGAATAAAAATTAATGCCCAGTTGAAAATTCAGAATAGCCGCTATGGAAATATAGCCCTTAAAAATAGCGATTTTGCAAACGACCTCTGTTTTCGACGAGACCACTTTTGTTGGATCCGGAATGTCAAATTATTGCTTGATTCCAATTTTCATAATTTTTGGAATCAATATGTGAGCGTGGAGGATTTAAACACATTTGGTAATTTCAGTTTGAATTGGATCGACTGGAAAATGACCATTTTTCAAACGGTCTACAAATTCGACGAAATTTGTTTTGTTAGGACCATATCGTCAATACGAAGCTAGAAATAATTTTTCTAGAATTTCCAGAGTCAGTATGTGGCCCCGGGAAATTAAAATGTGCATTTGAATTTAAAATATAATGAATTATATTTTAAAATTAGGGGAAACATATCGTAACAGCTAGATTAACTTTGGAAATAAACCCCATTGTGTTCTGAATACGGGTAATTAGCTAGAGGCGACAGTCGTTGAGTTTCGATCGGAGTTTGGAAGCGAAACGAATTAATTAAATTAAATAATTAATATAATATAGTTTATAACCCTAGAAATGGGTCAAACCATCAACCCACGGTCAAAACTAAAAATCGTGCCCCCTCTTCAAATCTCGTTGCCCTTCCTACGACTAGCCTCCGCCGCAGCCTCGGCTGGCCACCGCACCGCCGCCCTGGCTTCCCCTCGCTGCCATGACCCCCTATCTCCGGCGCTCCTCCTTCTCACGAAAACCAAAACCCTAGACCCCCATGCCCCAAATCCCACCACCGCTGGAAAAAGGGACCGCCGCCGCCACTGTAAAGCAGCCGCTACCCCGCCTCCGCCTCCCTACCACCGGCGCCATCCCCCACTCCCCCTCATTTCCGACTATAAGTTCCTTTGTGCATTTAATTTATGATTTATTTTTCCATATTTAAAGTAAATAGCTTTTATAATGATAAAAAAAAATCAGTTTTTATATATATTACGACATTAGTAAAAATATGATTTTTAAATACAAAAATTAGATCTTTGTAACTAATTTTTTTTTAGTTTTTTAACAATGAAGAAAGATTTGATTTGGAATACGATAAAGATTTGATTTTTAACATAGCAAAGTTTAGATCTTTAAAATAAAAAGTTTAGATTTTTTATGAGGTTAAAAATGAGATTTTTATTGTATAAAAATGTGACTTTTAATTAGATAAAGTTCTGATTTTTATTTAGGGAAAGGTTGAGATTTTTATGGTGCAAAGTTTACATTTTTAAATTAGCGAAGTTTAGATTTTCTTTAAATTAGAAAAGAAATGATTTTTAGCCATGTAAAAATATAATTTTTAGAAGATAAAAATATGATTTTTATCTACCTAACGTGAATATAAAAATGCGATTTAGGAAAACGAAAAGATATGATTTTTAAATATATAAAAATTTGATTTTTATATATGAAGAAGTGATGTAAAGGTTGGATTTTTAATATGAAGAAACAGTGATAAAAATCCAAATTTTAATATGAAATTGAAGCTATAAAAATTCGATTTTTGTACATATGAAGTAGTAATAAAAATTCGATTTTTATATATATGAACTAGCGATATAAAAATATATATTTTATATAGAAAGTAGCGGTACAAAAATACGATTTTTATAATTAGTAGCGCTAATAAAAATATGATTTATATATATATGTAAGCGAATTAAAAATATAATTTTTAAGCATATGGTTATGAAATAAAAGTGCGATTTTTAACCTGAACCGCTTAAAACAGATTACGATGAAACTGAGTGGAAGCTGAACGGAATCCAAGCTCTTTGGAAAATCTGAAATAGAAATGGAGGAGTGGATCCCAAAAGTGAGAACTCCTCACTAAATTTTTTTGTTTAGTTATTTATTTTATAACTGCATATATGAACTGTTCCCCGTCGTCCACATACCATGGACGACTTGTTTGATTGTTTGGTTTGGTTGATTGATGTGTTTGAATTGATTATGATGTGAAGTGAACTAAATTAAATATTCATTTGTTGAAATATTTTATAGTTAAAAATATAATTTTTAATGTGTATATGAATAAAATAAATATTCATTTACAAATCGGACGATTTGTATTTGTATGCACATTTGACTGATATGGATTGGGACGATATATTTTACACATCGCCCAACTGCACAAATAAAACCTGTGTTTGATTGTTTGAAACCCCACATGGGTATTGGGATGATATATGACGTACACTAGTCCCAATAATTAGCTGTATGTCGATCGATTGGTTGACAGGCTGTTGTAAGCGTTAAATATTTATATTTAATGCTTATGCAGTGTAGAATGCACTCTGGATGATGGTTGACTGTGTTTGATTGTTGTTGGTACATGTGTTGTATGAAATCCATATAAATAACATTATATTGTAATTGACTATGTCTGATTCCAGTTCAGAATGGATATTTTAAAATAACGAATATTTTAAAATAAGGAATATTTTAAAATAATATTCTATAAAAGATCAAAATCTGATTTTGATGTCCGATTTGGGATGGACACGAATATATTTAAATATATAAAGCCGCATTGATTTGATACGCGCCATTTTAACATGAACGATATTTATATTGATTTTATTAATTTATATAATGAATATAAAAAAGGAGATGATTTCAAAATATAATGTTTTGAAAAATTATCATTTATACATTAATGATATGGAATATTCGATTTTGATTTGAAATTGAATATGAAGTTGAAATCGTTTTGAAAATGAATTTAAAACAATTTATAAATATATTTTAAATGTAAATTGACGAAATATATATTATATATATAATATAATGGCCTGAATAGAACGCTCCGCGTTGCGGCAGTTCACGAATTTCGACCATTGACTTTGAATGGACATTACGGGAGATCCGACCCTCAGATTCTCCTAAAACTAGAACCATTGGGTTCGTATCGAAAAGGGCTTTTTAATGAATGTTAGAGATTTGAAATCGAATGGTTGGATTTGGAATTATGTCCAAATTAAATTTGGAAAAGGTTGTTGTAAGTGCAGTTCGATGGTCGTTTTTGGAAATTGACTGTACGGGCCTTGATAAAATTATTAAAAATATCAATAATTAATGTAAAATCATAAGAAATGGTTTAGAAGGAATTGGGATGAAAAATTCCATATTTGAAAATATAAAAACAGATTTTTATCGAAATGAACTAGTTATGAATTAGAATTATAATCCAATTATTTCTAAATAAATAAATTGGTTTTGAAATGGTTTTAAAAATAACCAGAATTTCTAATATGTGAATTGGAATGGATTTGAATCGAAATTATCTTCAGAATATTTCGATATTGGATTCCACGATTATATGGGCATTGTGGAGGGATTTGGAAGATATATATATCGTTATTCCAATACGATGCTTGTTGAGTTTAGAATTTGACATTGAATATAAGCCAATATATTCTCTATTCAGAGTCTTGTATTTAATATCAAATGGGATTTTGGGTTTGTCGTGAACGGTGTCTTCAGTAACACTGTTCTTGAACCCCATGTGAAGAGAATAAATCTTTTTAATTAAGACTGTTAGAGTTTCCAATTATATTTAATAATCAAAAGAAAATGGAATGTGAATTGGGTTTTTCATGAACTGTGTTTTTAATGACATTCGTTCTTTAACCCGATTTACAGTGAAATGTGATTTGGAATTTATAAATCTTTTGTTAAGATTTAAAGGAGATTTTCCAAAGCAAATTTTCTAATTTAACATATTAAATTGGAATGGAATGGGATTTGATTTGATAATAATCGAAATGAACTTCTGTGGAGGAAAAATGATAATATATATATGGAATTTAAAAGGCTTTGCCGTTATTCCATTTATAATTTTAGTCGGATACGGAAATTGATATCGATTATATATTGGTTTGTTTTTCCGTGAAAATTCCATAATTAATGGAATGTGATTTTGGGTTTATCGTGAACTGTGTTTTAAATGACATTAGTTCTTTAACCCAATTAAAGACAGGATTTATTTCCTGAAATGAAAAAAAGTCATTAAGTAGTGATTGTTGGAAATTAAAACTGAATTAGAGTTTTAATGAATCTTTAAATAGATTGAAAGGTGAATTTGATAGCTAAAATTATCAAATCCAAGAAATGATCAAGAATGGAGTATCACCAGTTTTGCTCCAAGCATTAGTTAAATCTTTAATTAGATTTGAACGTGAAAGTGTAATTAATTTTATCGATAACACCGTGGTATTAAATATGAAGTATTACCAGTTTTACTTCATCGGACGAATAGGTTGGGATTGGGAAATTAAACAAACGATTACTTCGGTGAGGTTCGCCAATCCGGACTAGTTTGGATAAACCATAATTTGGTTTGAATCAATATCCAAAGGAAGATTAAAGAATAAACTTAAAGAAATTATCTTTGATAAAATTAATGGGAACCTTTACCAAAGTATTAGAATATTTGAATAAAGGAATATTCTAGATTGGAATGAGGTGTATGTTGTGTTTTTTTAGCACTTGTTTATTATATACGTGAGTTATTCAGAAAGACCGGGTTTATCCCATTCTGAATGACTGATTCGACGATATGTCGAGGATGAAGACGGTGGTTGAAGACCAGAGGTCTTCACATCGTTTGGATGATTACCGATGTCTTGATTGGGATGTACACCCAAGACAAGGTAATAAGTGGTGATCGTCCATACGTACTTGGAGATCGACCGATATGCGAGGGCCTCTCTCATGTATTTGACATATGGGACGAGGAATAAGGTGCCTCCGGTTTCGTTCGGACCCAGAATGAACTTGTAAATGGATGTTTTTCTGACATAGGATTTCATTATGTGTGATCGGTAGACATCGCTTGCATAGCGTGAATTGCCTGTGTGGCATGCTGAGATGCAAATGATCAAGGCTTATGTTGAAAAGCAGAGTCTTGTGGTTGATGATCAAAGCACGGCTTTAATATAACATAGCTTTGTGTAGCGTTAATTCGCGAGCCTCACACCCCGGTGTGAACCAAAAACGGTAGAGGACCTCAGGGAGGACATGTGTTTCCTTCTAGCTAGGAGTGGTGTCTGGGTTTAGCATGCCCATATGTTTTACTTATGTAGATGACGGATAGCGAAGCGCCTCGGGTATATCGACACTGCGGGGCCGATGGATGGTATGGTATTTATACAGACCAGATTTTACGCCCCATAGGGCAGGGAAACACATTGTTCAGGCATTTTAATCCACTCCGTGTGGACCGGCCCTGACGCTCCGAGGGCCCACCTATGTCTGGGTCCTGAGGCTCGGGTTAGAGATTCTCAAAGCGGTAAGGACGATCCTTTGCCTTGGATCACGATGGAAATCCAACTTCCAATATGACTCCTTGCGGTTTTAATTATAGAACTAGTATGGTGACACAGTAGCACGGGGTTCTATGCCGTCTATGATTGATACATTTATATTTGAAGTTGATTTTTTCACTTACAGTAATAATAAAATATTAAATTTTGCGTATCAAGCATTATTTGGCTATTATAAGGTAAAAACCAATACTCCGGCTTGCGTTGCATTGTGTGATGGGACCTGGGTCTTATAATAGCTTCATTTTCTTTAACTAGCATTGCGCTTTTGTTTTATGCATCAGTATTCTTGGGAGGAAACCCGTTCCGTGTTGTACAGCGTGGTCCCTTGATTTACCGAACTTTAAAATAAAGATTAATAACTGTTTTAGTTCTCACACCAGTCACATGACTGACCTGGAGTTTATTGTTTTAGCCTAAACTCTGGGTGCCCCTATTTTCCACACAGGCAGCTAGTAGTGTTGGTTTTGCAGATTGATATTCACAGGATCCTAGTTTACAGCTAGAATGATATTCGGAAAGCTCTGTATCCGTGTATTCCTTTCAGTTGTGTTTTGTATTATTTTCCGCTACATTATAATTTGTAAATCTCTGATATTGATCAAATGTATATTATTTGTTCAAACTCTGTATGTTCTGTACTCTGATGTAAATTGTTATAATAAGCAATGAAATGTTCTTCTGTTTGTGTTCTGATTCGTCTTGTTCTCAAAGAAATTCAGGCTTTCCTTCACAGGGAAGTTCGAGTTGTTTCATTATGCAAGGGCTATTCTGGCGATCCTATGTAGAAATTGCCTAAGATGGATTTACAGAATAGTGCCTTCAGTTTGTCCAGACCTAGGACAACTCGAATGGATGAATGTCTGACAGATTATATCTAATAGATCGCGTAAGTTGATCTGTTCAAACGTATTTATGTTGGCGGCGGAGGAATTCATTTCTCTTAGCTTTATACCTGTGATCTGTCTAATATACGTTATGGCCTTAAGCCTCATTAACCGGGAAATGGCAAAAATCGGGTAGGCAACATGGCTAAGTGGATCGCACCCAATTAGGGTATATTATCACCATCTAGAGAATATTCATATTTGTTTCTTCTTTGTATTTTTGTATCTCTTGGGAACGGTTATATGGGTATACCAACTGTAAGGTGACAATATATTCGGAACATTCAAGCGAAATGAATGGTCGGTCATGTGTGGCTCGAGTTTCAAGATGTTATGTTGAACTCCAGTGTATCCCCTCTAGAGTACACTGATCGGAAGGTGGTTACATACCTTGTCATAGTAGGAATCCAATCCCCAATCAGAGCTCGCAGTTTTGATTGCATATTATATATGTGGAGCGTGAGATGCAAGCGTTCTGCTAAATTGTTATTTACTTGTATTTAGAAACTATTATAATATCAGAATAATATTGTTTTTAAAACATTTTAGGCCATCGTAAGGTAAAATCCATCCGTATTTATGCGCGGATCGGTCTTAAAATTATCCTTTCTTTCGAAAAGGATTTTGAAAAGTTAAATCGAATGGTTGGAATTTCTGACGGCCCGCCCCGCACCAACCGACATTTACTCCAAAAGCGCGCTGCGCACATGTCCAGTTAGCACGGGACGGTCGTCAGAAGGAAAGGAAGAAGACAAAGAATCAACAAGGAGCCTGTAGAATGTCTCACAGCGCATAGAACAAAATATAATAACAACATACTTGACATAAAACAGGTGAGACAGTGTATAAGCTGAAACAAACTATCATAGCAGCGGAAAATCCAAAGTATAGCTTATGATCCAAAGCCAACATTATTACAACTTTTAAAAATTGTCTCAAAAAGCTAACAAGAAAGGTACACTACTAATGCCCAAAGTAGTGACCAGTAATGACACAGGGAGAATATCTATATATATATCATACATGGAAGCCTCCTGCTCGCCCCCAAATCCACTACTCGCGCATCACCAGCTAACATGTCTCTAGTCTGCTCGTGAGAGCACCCAGAGTAATAAGAAGAGACATAAAACTCTGGGTCAGACAAAAAGTCTGGTATGAGCAATGAGCATCTAAACAGAACAATAACAGGTATACTAAACCATACCTGAACCTGGACCTGCAACCAAAGAGTTAGCACTACATACTGTACAACACTCTAAGGTGCCACTGAATAAATGGTGTAAAGATAACGGGGGTGGGGGTGTGCATGTCATAGTGATGGCAAACAATCAAGCATAGCAACCATCCTCACATCTCTCACTCAGTGCGTAAAGCATACGATATCCACCACTTCGATCACCCAATACTTTGTTATGATCACTCTGCCCCATGAAGTCACAACGACTTCATTGCACTGATCCATAGCCACTAATCCTTCGCTATGTCCACTTTGCCCCCATGGAGTCGTACACACCCCACTGCCCTGGCTCATAGCCTTTCTAATCCTTTACTATGTCCACTCTGCCCCATGGAGTCACAACGTCTCCACTGCACTGGCTCATAGTCTTGCTACGATCACTTTGCCCCTCGAGTCATAATGACTCTACTGCACAGATACGTAGCCCATCATTCCTTTTCAGTGGTGAATCGAAGTTATGAATGTCGACAACTCCTTAGCAGACGTCCCACAGCAAAGCCCAACCATGAAGTGAACTCATTGGTTCCCAACTGGATCCTGAGCTCTAACTTCCATTTGGACTACCTTTGCGTCTCGGGTTATTGGTCATCACTGGATCGGTTCGGATCCCCAGTCCTTCTTCTCTGTCGGTTCGAATCGGTATCCTCCAAGTGCACCGGGTCGGATCGGGGGTCTCCAAGTCCCTTAGCAGTACGTCGGTTCGGTTCGGGTTCTCCATGTCACATCGGGTCGGTTCGGGTTCTCCATGTCACATCGGGTCGGTTCGTCAACTGTCTTCCTTCCGTCTCTTGCTTGATCTTCTGGTCTGATCTGATCCCCATTCCTATTCCCATCCGCTCCGATCCGATTTTCCCTTCTCTAGCTTGATCTGATCCCAGTTCAACCATTGTGGCCTTACTTTTTTCCACACTTTCCCCGTGTGCCAAGCTTCGGTTCGGCGATCCCTTGCCCAGTCCTTTATCCGATCCGAGCCAATTCCCCCGATCCGATCCGAAAACCTGCACTGTTTTTCTGCAACTTTTCCATCGAGTGTTTTACGCCATTCGACGGCGTTTTCGACCATTCTATCTATTCTAATCAATCACAAAGCATACCACAAAGTCATATCAACAAATAGAAGTGACCTCAAACACCAAAACATCAATATGATATTTTAAAATGGATCAAACATAGCCAAAACCCCATATTTTCCCTTAAACATGTTCAAGCATAATTAATGATAGGATTAGCAAAACTTAACCAAATTAACCCAAGTTCATATCAGAGGTCTAAAACATCATTTAAGAATTTATAAATATTTTTCCAGAATTTTATCATGTTTAAATTCGCTAATTAACACTAATTACCCTTAATTAACAATTATTAGTGAGGAACTATGCAAATCACTCACTTTAGCCACAAATAAACTTTAGATCTGAAATAAATCTCTGTTTGTGCGCGAATAACAATGCAAATCAGCAGCTCTAATCTTGATTTGGTGAAGATCTCCCTTGATTTGATGTTGCTAAGCTTAATCCTTGATTAGAAAGTGATTTGGAGGTGATTTAGAGGTTGGAGGCCATTTTTAGGGTTTCTAAGAGGTAAGTGGAGGCTAGAAAACTGAAATGGAATGAAACCCTAACTCTTTTCAGCCTCCCCATAACCCTATTCCCGAAATGGGTTATGGGCCCATTCACTAATCACCCTATTTGGCCCGGTTAAGCAGTTTTTACCTTCCAAACCTTATTTCAGCCATATCTCCCAAACGGTAAGTCCGTTTAGCCATTATGACTAGGAAAGGTAAACCATTAAACGAATCTAATGGAAGTGGTTTCAGGTCAAAATTCCTTTCCAATCAAAAGTTATGGCCAAAACAGTATCAGCTAGGGGCAAAACGGTCATTTAAAAATTGGCAAAAATTATGAACATGGGAAATGACCTCAATGGTCGTTTCCCAAAGCCACATGACCATATGACTTTAGAAATAAATATTCTACTATCCTCCGATGCGTAGAAGGCGGGTTGTTACATTCTTCCCCCCTTAAGAAATTTCGCCCCCGAAATTCCCTAACCAAAACACACAAAGGGTCCCGCATGCGTAGTAACCATAAAACAACAATCAAACATGCAAAACAAGTCTATCCTAGCATGCAGAATAACTAAATTGAAAAGTAAATCTTACCAGGCAAAGAGTTTTGGATACATTTTCCTAATGCTCTCCTCTGTCTCCCAAGTACAGTCATTCTCGTTCTCGTCCCACTGAACTTGACTAGCTTCACCGCCTTCCTTCGAAGTCGCTTCGTATCGTGCTCGACAATACGAATCGGCTTGCGGTTCCCAACCGCCTCGGGTTCCACTTCGAAGTCCTCTAACTGATCAGGTGAAATAGTCATATCTGGGTCGTGCACGAACTTCCTTAGCTGGGAAACATGAAATACGTCGTGAACTCCTGTCACCTTCTCTGGTAATTCAATTCTATATGCCAAATTCCCAACTTGTTCGAGAACTGGGAATGGGCCAACAAATCTTGGTGCCAACTTGCCTCTCCTGCCAAATCGTATCGCGCCCTTCAACGGAGAAACCTTGACAAACACCAAGTCACCGACGGAGAATTTTAAGTCTCTTCTCCTCTTGTCAGCATAACTCTTCTGCCTATCCTGGGCAGCCTTCATCCGTTGTTGAATGATCTTAATCTTCTCTGAAGTTTCCCTTACCACATCTGGTCCAAGTACGAACTTCTCACCGGTCTCTATCCAACATGAAGGTGAGTTGCACGGTCTTCCGTACAAAGCTTCATATGGAGCCATACGTATACTGGATTGGTAGCTATTATTATATGCAAACTCTACTAGAAGCAAATGGTCATCCCATGATCCAACAAAATCCAATATACAAGCTCTTAAGAGATCTTCTAATATACGATTCACCCTCTCTGTCTGACCAACAGTTTGAAGATGATACGCGGTACTGAGATATAATTCTGACCCTAGAGCCTCTTGTAAGCTCTTCTAAAACCCACTAGTGAACAACGGTTCTCGGTCACTCACAATGCTTTTAGGTACTCCACGAAATCTCACTACCCACTTCATATACAATTCTGCTAACTTAACTGCCGTTCTAGTCGATTTGACTGGTATAAATCTTGCACTCGTAGTCAATCGATCCACAATTACCCAAATGCTATCATGTCCCGATTTAGTCCTTGGTAAACCATCTATAAAATCCATCGAGACTTGCTCCCATTTCCATTCGGGAATTTCTAATGGTTGCAACAAACCACTAGGCTTCTTTTGCTCAGCTTTAACTAGTTGTCAGTTCATGCACTTGGATATAAACTTCCCAACGTCCTTTTTCATCCCTTCCTAGTAGTAAGTCTGCTTCATGTCTCGATACATCTTATCACCACCGGGATGTATAGTCAGTTTTGAGTGATGACATTCCCTAAGCACTTCATCTCTCAAATCATTCACGTTGGGTACCACTAGTCTTCCATTCCTTTGAAGCCATCCTTCTCGATCAAGCCCATACAAATTCATCTCCTCACCGTCGATATTCATCTCTAACTTGGAGATGATTTCCAATAGATTAGGATCGTCCCACTGGCTGGAACCAATCCGCTCAATCAAAGTGGGTCTGATCGTCAAACTAGCTAACATCTTTGGATTCAATTCGCACTTTGTTCTGAAGTCATACCCTGCGATATACTCCAGTTGCTTCCATTCAAGAAACATAGCCCCTAAGCTAGCATGTCTCCTACTCAAGGCATCGGCTACCGCATTGCCTTTCCCAGGTGTATATGCGATATCGAAGTCATATGAAGCCAAGAACTCTAACCATCTCTGCAGTCGGAGATTTAGATCCTTTTGAGAGAAGAGATACTTTAATGATTTCTGATCGGTAAACAACTCAAATCTCTCTCCCAGGAGATAATGTCTCCACATCTTCAATGCGAACACGATCGCTGCTAGTTCCAAATCATGGGTAGGATACTTTTTCTCATGCGGCTTTAATTGCCGACTAGCATAAGCTAAAACCCTACCTTCTTGCATCAATACAACACCTAGTCCGGTACCACAAGCATCCGTGTATACCGTCATTTCTTCATTCCCGTTAGGAATGACTAACACTGGCGCATGCGTCAACTTTTCTTTTGGACTCTTGAATGCATTCTCACACACTCCGTCCCAGACGAAGGCTTGATTCTTCTTAGTCAACTGAGTCAACGGTGTTGCTATCTTAGAGAAGTCCTGGATAAACTTACGATAATATCCAACTAACCCCAAGAAGCTTCTTATGTCTGTTGCATTTTTGGGCGTAGATCAATCCTGTACATAGACACCTACGCAGGGTCCACGACAATACCATTCTCTGAAACAACATGGCCCAAGAATCTCACTTCCCTCCTCCAGAAGTGACACTTAGAAAATTTCTCTTTCAATTGGTGTTTTCTCAACACCTCCATCACTATCCTCAAATGCCCCTTGTGTTCTTCCTCTGTCCTCGAGTAAACAAGGATGTCATCTACGAACACAAGAACAAACTTATTCAACTGATCTCGGAATACTCAATTCATAAGATCCATGAAGTATGCTGGTGCATTGGTCAACCCAAATGGCATGACTAACCACTCATAGAATCCGGACGGCGTCCTAAATTCTGTTTTCGGAACACTCTCAGCCGCTACTCAAAGCTGATGAAATCCTATTGCGAGGTCCAACTGGGAGAACACTCTTGCTCCTTTCAGTTGATCAAACAAATCATCTATCTGCGGTAGAGGATACTTATTCTTCTTCGTCACCTTATTCAACTCGCGATAGTCCACACACAAACGAAGGGAACCATCTGCCTTAGTGGAAAACACAATTGGTGCTCCCCACTCGGAGACACTTCTTCTAATAAACCCCTTCCTCAAAAGATCGCTTACATGCACCCCGAGCTCTCGCTGCTCCCTTGGTGCCATACGACGAAGTGGCATCACTATAGGTCTGGCATCTTTCACTAAATCAATACGGAACTCAATCTCTCGGTGTGGTGGAAGCCCGGTCACCTCCTCGAAGACGTCCGGATACTGGCCAACCACGGGCACATCAGACAACTCATCATGCGGGATGTTGAGGGAATTTATAAAACTAGCCATTACCCCATCACTAGGTAGACGACCAAACACTACCCTCCGCCCATCATCCGCTCTAACTGTCACCAAAAAGCCCTCACAGTCTACCATCACCCCGTATCTTTGGAGCCAATCGACTCCCAATATAATGCCATACCAAGTAAAGCCCAAAACAAAGCAATTACAAACAAACATACATCCATTACTCGATAAGACCAAATTTCGGCAAATCATACTAAGGTTAGTCGAACCACCAATCGGGTTCGTCACAACCAACGGTCTATCGACTATCTCGGGTTCCAGTCCCAACCTATCTACCAGGTCACTAGATATGAAGGAATGGGAAGCCCCAGTATCAAACAAAACTCGAACAGGTACATCATGAATAGAAAGCATACCTTGAATGATGACATTCTTTCCTTTCTCCACCGCAGTTAGGGCATTCGACGAAGAAGGAATAGCACCAATAGCATATGCTTTCACAATATGCTTTTCCTTAAGAGGTTGTGGACATTTATCCTTATGATGTCCCCCTTGGCCACAGTTGTAGCACTTCGCTGGCTTGGCCCGACATTCTTTGGCATAATGGCCCTTCTTACCACAGCTGAAGCACTCAACATCTTTCTTACTCTTTTTCTGGCCATCTTTAGTTTGGTTCTGCTTCCTCTTGTTCTGAGTGTTATTCTTGCCTCCACCGCCTGCTTGCAGTTTCAGCCCTTCTGCAGATGCAACCTCAGTCTTTGACTTAGGGTAAAGACTCTCTGATCTCAAAGCTTTCCCCACAATCGATTCAAAAGTCTCATCGATGTGGTTGATAAGCCTTTCTCCCAAGTATCCATCCAAACTAGTAATGAACTTCTCATTCTTCTTCTCAGGAGTATCGATAAGGGATAATCCATACTTCGACAAAGTGTCGAACACAACAATATAGTACGAGACTACCCTACCATTCTGCTTAAGCTCCAAGAACTTCCTAAACAATTCCGACTTCTGAGCAGCTGGGATAAACTTGTCGCTAAAGCGAGCCTTAAACTGATCCCAAGTAACCTGATCCTCTGGAGTGCTTGTCTTAATAGCATTCCACCAATTTATCGCTCGCCCTTGCAGCTGATGAGACGCGAGCCTTCTCTTCATCACATCCTCGATACCCAAATCATAGAAGATACGATCACAGCTACCAATCTTGAACATCCGTGGCCAACTCCGTCCCGTGGAACGGCTTCCCACCAAGGTTAGTGTAATCCTTGGACAGCTTGGCGAAATCGGCCCTAGGTGCCTGCACTACTGGACCACCACTATTACGGGATAGGGAGCTGCCCCGTGCACATCCCTAAGCATTTCTCTCATGAGGTTGGTAAACATCGTCCTCATGTCAGCAGCATTCCCATTATTGGTCCCTCTACCAGCACCTCTTGCGTATCGGCTCATCGTTCAATCTGTAAAGAGAAAACGATTAACCATCTCCATAGTGGTGCTAGTGCAGTGCGACTTCATCCTTACCTATACTAATAATATATATATATATATAGCTTTTGAAAACCAAAGTAATCACAAATACGCACTCTCATATACGTACTATCTCTCCCTAGTGTCTTTCCCTAGGTTAACTACGCAACCTAGAGCTCTGATACCAAATGTGACAGCCCGCCCCGCACCAACCGACATTTACTCCAAAAGCGCACTGTGCACATATCCAGTTAGCACGGGACGGTCGTCAGAAGGAAAGGAAGAAGACAAACAATCAACAAGGAACCTGTAGAATGTCTCACAATGCATAGAACAAAATATAATAACAACATACTTGACATAAAACAGGTGAGATAGTGTATAAGCTGAAACAAACTATCATAGCAGCGGAAAATCCAAAGTACACTTATGATACAAAGCCAACATTATTACAACTTTTAAAAACTGTCTCAAAAAGCTAACAAGAAAGGTACACTACTAATGCCCAAAGTAGTGACCAGCAACGACACAGGGAGAATATCTATATATATCATACGTGGAAGCCTTCTGCTCGCCCCCGAATCCACTACTCGCGCATCACCAGCTAACCTGTCTCTAGTCTGCTCGTGAGAGCACCCAGAGTAATAAGAAGAAACATAAAACTCTGGGTCAGACAAAAAGTCTGGTATGAGCGATAAGCATCTAAACAGAACAATAACAGGTATACTAAACCATACCTGAACCTGGACCTGCAACCAAAGAGTTAGCACTACATACTGTACAACACTCTAATGTGCCACTGAATAAATGGTGTAAAGATAACGGGGGTGGGGGTATGCATGTCATAGTGATGGCAAACAATCAAGCATAGCAACCATCCTCACATCTCTCACTTAGTGCGTAAAGCGTACGATATCCACCACTTCGATCACCCAATACTTTGCTATGATCACTCTGCCCCATGAAGTCACAACGACTTCACTGCACTGATCCATAGCCACTAATCCTTCGCTATGTCCACTTTGCCCCATGGAGTCGTACACACCCCACTGCACTGGCTCATAGCCTTACTAATCCTTTACTATGTCCGCTCTGCCCCATGGAGTCACACCGGCTCCACTGCACTGGCTCATAGTCTTGCTACGATCACTTTGCCCCTCGAGTCACAATGACTCTACTGCACTGATATGTAGCCCATCATTCCTTTTCAGTGGTGAATCAAAGTTATGAATGTCGACAACTCCTTAGCACACGTCCCGCAGCAAAGCCCAACCATGAAGTGAACTCATTGGTTCCCAACTGGATCCTGAGCTCTAATTTCCATTTGGACTACCTTTGCATCTCGGGTTATTGGTCATCACTGGATCGGTTCGGATCCCTAGTCCTTCTTCTCTGTCGGTTCGGATCGGTATCCTCCAAGCGCCCCGGGTCGGGTCGGGGGTCTCCAAGTCCCTTAGCAGTACGTCGGTTTGGTTCGGGTTCTCCATGTCACATCGGGTCAGTTCGGGTTCTCCATGTCACATCGGGTCGGTTCGTCAACTGTCTTCCTTCCGTCCCTTGCTTGCTCTTCTGGTCCGATCTGATCCCCATTCCTATTCCCATCCGCTCCGATCCGATTTTCCCTTCTATAGCTTGATCCGATCCCAGTTTAACCATTGTGGCCTTCCTTTTTGCCACATTTTCCCCTTGTGCCAAGCTTCGGTTCGGTGATCCCTTGCCCAGTCCTCTATCCGATCCGAGCCCATTCCTCCGATCCGATCCGAAAACCTGCACTGTTTTTCTGCAACTTTTCCAGCGAGTGTTTTACGCCATTTGACGACGTTTTTGACCATTCTATCTATTCTAATCAGTCACAAAGCATACCACAAAGTCATAGCAACAAATAGAAGTGACCTCAAACACCAAAACATCAATATGATATTTTAAAATGGATCAAACGTAGCCAAAACCCCATATTTTCCCTTAAACATGTTCAAGCATAATTAATGATAGGATTAGCAAAACTTAACCAAATCAACCCTATTTCATATCAGAGGTCCAAAACATCATTTAAGAATTTATAAATATTTTTCCAAAATTTTATCATGTTTAAATTCGCTAATTAACACTAATTACCCTTAATTAACAATTATTAGTGAGGAACTATGCAAATCACTCACTTTAGCCACAAATAAACTTTAGATCTGAAATAAATCTCTGTTTGGGCGCGAATAACAATGCAAATCAGCAGCTCTAATCTTGATTTGGTGAAGATCTCCCTTGATTTGATGTTGCTAAGCTTAATCCTTGATTAGAAAGTGATTTGGAGGTGATTTAGAGGTTGGAGGCCATTTTTAGGGTTTCTAAGAGGTAAGTGGAGGCTAGAAAACTGAAATGGAATGAAACCCTAACTCTTTTCAGCCTCCCCATAACCCTATTCCCGAAATGGGTTATGGGCCCATTCACTAATATGCCTATTTGGCCCAGTTAAGCAGTTTTTCACCTTCCAAACCTTATTTCAGCCATATCTCCCAAACGGTAAGTCCGTTTAGCCATTATGAACACTCTATGGAAAGGTAAACCATCAAACGAATCTAATGGAAGCGGTTTCAGGTCAAAATTCCTTTCCAATCAGAAGTTATGGCCAAAACAGTATCAACTAGGGGCAAAACGGTCATTTAAAAATCGGCAAAAATCATGAACATGGGAAATGACCCCAATGGTCGTTTCCCAAAGCCACATGACCATACGACTTCATATAAGTAATAAATAAATATTCTACGATCCTCCGATTCATAGAATGCGGGTTGTTACAGAATTTACTCCCACCAGTCCCATGACAGACCCCTAGTTTATTTTGTTTGTTTTCCTAAACTCTTGGGTGCCCAAATTTGTACGGGCAATTAAGTAGTCGGGATTTTATAGATATACTTGGAGAAGCTTGGAGCAGGAGGCTTCAACACTATATATATATATATATATATATATATATATATATGTATATATATATATATATATATAGAGAGAGAGAGAGAGAGAGGGAGTTTATTTCCGTTGTGATGTTATTTGAGAATGGTATGTATATATTGTTACAAGTTGTATTTCCAAAGTTATATATGTAATATATTTTATTAGTTCCGCTATGAGATTCGTGTTACTCTGATTCTGTTGTGTTCTTCTTCTTCTCCTTCTATTCTAATTTTCTTTCTTTCTATTTCTCACCTTTTAACTTCTTTCTATTAATGATCGGGTATTTTCGATAATCGAATAGCTGACACAGTGTTTTGTGTTGATTTTCGGGGTCAAAAATCTCTGGTCGTTACATATACAAATATAATATTTCATTTTTGCATTTGAATAGTACAAATTTATAACTCTTCTATTGTGCATTTATTTGTAATACAATACAATCAATTCACCTATTCATTTAGTTTCATTACATTTGCTCCTCACTACAACACCCAAGCTTCACTCAATTCACACATACAGACTCATACATTCACAATCACTCAGTTACATATACATTTCACTCTACTCTCTTAATTACACTCACTAACACGCTTATCTTCAGTCTTCTTCGGAGTCAGTCCAGTCACCTATATATGCAGATATAAATTTATTTTAAATTTTATTTGCCTTAGAATTTTGGTGTGTTTCTCATCATCTTTCTTGACTAGGTCTGGTATGTATATACATCTATCTATATTTGACTGCTTGTAATATTCACAGTGATTCACTGTAAATACCACAAGGCAAACTATATCTCTAGTGCTCACAGACTGTCTGTTATTCAAACAGCTCACATATATAAACTACACGTGCACGATACATGTATACACTTACATGTGTAAGTACATGCACATATATTTTGCGCAGGGGAAATATGGCCAAACATCGGTAAGTGGACATGAACCAAGAAATTCAATGCAAGTGACAAAGCACATGTGAATAGACACTCATATTCAGACATATATATACACACATTTGTGCATATATACATGCATGTGTTACATAGGAGTACATGCCAGCATGCACAGAAATCTCAAAATCACAAAGCTCTCCATTTACAAGTACTTGCAACAAGGACAATCAAAGCAAGTTAATGCACATGTGTGAAATATCAAGGGAGCCAAAATACAAAAGCAATGTGATGATCAATATGCAACAATTTCAGCAAGGTTGAAAGACAACATGTTTTGAATAAACATGCATATGTGTGAGCATGAATTTATTCACACATACACATGTATACTCAAGAATGAATATATGCAAATACAAATAGGTTGAGCTAGGAAAAAGTGCAACAGGTTCAAGAGAAAGGCAAATTTCAACTCAAGCAACCAAACAACATCTCAACATATACATGGAAAGCAAAATGTGCAAAGTGCACATGCACGGTTTAGTGCAACAGCAGTTCCAAAGGAGGCACAACAAAATAACTATGGTACAAGTTATGATGCAGCATGGTGCAAGAGATATATACATGCAACAGTCAACAAAGTGAACAAGAATGGGTTCAAGTGCATGAGTATATGCATGTTCTAACCATGGTAACATGTACAGGTTTAAACAAGGCAGAGTCAAGCATGTAGAACATGCACAAAGCAAATGACACAAGTGCGACGCAGTAGCATGGTCAGCGTACAAGCACAACTGTGGACAAGGGAAGTCAATGTCAAGACCTATATATATATATATATATATATATATATATATAACAAAACAATCTATAGGAACACTACTCTTGTTTCAGCAAGTAAATTCCAAACTTAAGTGGAAATAGTTAAGATGTTAAAACATGCATAGGTAAGCATTGGTGCAGCAGCTTGAGAGAGAATTTGCACAAACCTGTGCAAATATAACATGGGACACAACAGCCAGAAATATGTTCAAATGGAAGCAAAACATCAAAGCAGTGCAAATGTACATGTGTGCATCGAACCAGAGTTCAAGAAAACATGTGAAGGAAGGTGTACAACTGAATATGTTACAACAAATGAAAATATTCCAGCATAAGGGGATGAAATACAGCAATAACACAATGCAACAAAATTATGTGCACCGTTTCATCATGGAGTGGTGGTATATACACTAGCCAGTGATACATGACAGTAGTTATCATGAATGCATCAACTTAGTGTAGAATTACACAAGAGGCCAATTTGGAAACATATTACTGTTGAAATCATATGGAAAAGGTCTAAAAATAAAAGGGAAATTGTTTTCTAAAATTGACTAGATTCAGAAAAAGAGTGATGTTAGATCTGCTTGCATAGATGAGCAAATTTGGCAAGTTATATTTGCAAATTTATCTCTGTAAAATGCTCCAAATTAATAGTGCCAAAAATGCGATCATTTTTTTTTTTGGCAATGAATTTTTGTCCAAAAATTGGTTTGCAATTATTCTCAAATTTACTATGGACAAAAACATAGGCATATACACTCAAGAATATCACGCGTGATTCATTGTAACTGGGGTTGAAGTTTTAGCCAAGAAAATCATCAATTGTTTCCAGAAATCAATAGGGCATACACGACATTTTAATAACGCAAAAATCATGCAAGATCAAACCAAATCGTAGCAAATAATCTGAAAATAGTAAGTGTTTGTAAACCCTAAAAATTGCACACGATTCACTACTGGCAAATCGATCAAAAACAAGGAATGAATACAAGAGCAAAAGAAAATCAACCCAGAGATTACTGTGTGGAAGTTTAGTTGATATACACATGGTATATCACCTGAATTCTCTTGTACCTTTTTTGTTTTTAATAAAAGAGTGTTACGGAACACTATAAAAACCGGTCGGCCTTGCCAAAAAAAAAAAAAAAAATTCGAACCAGAGATTACTTACAAGGGTTTCGATCGTAAGGCCCAAATAAAATTGATAAGCAAAGCAACAAATATTCAAAGCTTCAGAGAACAAATTCCAGAGAAACAAAAATCATGAATTGGTTTGGGGGAAGTAAAGCCCTAATTTTTATTTAGGTCGACCGACATTACTTTGATGCCAAAACATTTCAAAAAAAATAAGGAGGTCGGCTTTGCTATTTTATTTTACATAGGGGTTTTTGTTTATTGTTTTATTTTTTATTTCTTTTGTAACCAATCTTACATTTTTCTAGTTTTCTATAAAATAGAGTTTTCGAGTTACGAGTTTGTAACTTGGGGAAAATCTGATCTTGAAGATAAAGATCATTTCGGATTTTTGAGCGTACCATTAGAGCAGTAGCAAGGTTTGCAAGTTTACAGGGTTTTGTAAGTGGGAATATGTTTTAGTACCTAGTAGAAATCTTGGGAATGCAACAGTAGATATGGTTTTGCCGAAGATAGGTAAAATCTTTGTCATTTACTTACAGCAATTATTTTCTCTCCCGTGATATTTTTAATATCTTGTAAAACTTTAAAAAACCCTATTCACCCCCCTCTACGGTTAATCTAAAATCTTACACACAGATGTTAGACAACATAAATAATACCAATCCTGCTTCAAGACAGGATATCGCGGTATAGAAGGTCATCCACTATCTATATTGTGGGGGCGCATAGGGTCTCATCCGCTAATATATATTGTGGGAATATATCCAATCACCAATTATATGTGTATATATGTATGTATGTATGTATGTATATATACACACACACTATCCCCTAATTTATGTCAATCAACTTATCATCCAATAAGCAATTAATTTGAACTATTAAAAATAGTTCCCAATAATTTAACTGAGTGAGTTTAACTCACCTCGATTTCATTTTCCGAATATCTTGTTAAATTCCAAGTCGTCTCGGTTATGAATCCACTCAAATCATCCTGAATGAATCTATACATGCGATTATTAGATTTTATTAATCAATTAATCTATTATTTATTTAAATTAACTACAAATATAAATAAATAAACTATTATATATATTTAAATTTGTAAAAATGTATACCTTATTGCCCGAACAACTACGAAGCCAACTCAATCAATCACTGATAAACTCTATTGGAAACATCCCAAAATACTACCCATTCCTATATCGACATTCCCTCGAACACCTTGAATGCAATCCACTAGCACCGTACTCACCGACCTCCACTGTAATGCCACTGTATTGCTTCAGATCCGCTCAGCTCCACTTTCCCGACACCTCTCCAATGATAGGCCATTTTCCGTCATGCTTGTATTTCCATTATTCCCCAAAAATTCAGAGGTCGAACCCTACTAAGCCACTGCCAAATTCCATCAGTTCAATCCCAGCAACACCATCAGATTCTATTCTCTAAACCAAACTACTTCATGTGACATCTCCTCTTCCATCATTACTGAGCATCCCCATCTTCAAATTCACAGACCCAAACTCCAACACCTTATTGTCAAACCCCCTCAATTCATCCTAGTTCACCATGACACCTTCAAACTCTACCCCCAAATTGATCCAATATCAAAGACGACCTTTTCGAAGATCACTACCAGCTCCAACGTTGGCCTTTCCAGAAATCTTCGCACCCTTCCGATTACATCGCACACCACAATAACAAATCCCCTCTGTTATTTCTCCGAAGAAACCCACGACTACCCCTTTCCTTTTCGAACCGCAAGCTCTTATGTTGACGTCGAGCATCAGGAAATATCGCGAATACGTTCTTTTTTATTAAACGGTGGATCGATTTGATTTTCGATTGAATGGGAAAAATAAATGAAGGGAAATGAATGGAATTTATTTTGCGGATTTTGATTTTGCTTTGAGGAGAAGGCACGAGTTTTTGGTTTCAGGATGAAGGAAAATAACAATAGCGATGACTTCAATTTATAGATGCGAATGAAGAACAGAACGTACTCACCATTAAACTTTTGATTGCTTAGGGGTGAAGGTGGGGAACATATAGTACGAGAATTGTAATGGAAGAAGTAGTAGCTCAGAGTAGGCTTGCTCAGAATTTACATTAGCAAGAAGAAATAGTGATGGTCTTATTTATTTTGACTTTGATTTGAACCGAGATGATTTAATTTAATTTAAATTATCTCATGATTTCGAATTCCTATTTGAGCATAACAACTGAAATTCCTAGATTTATACCACTATTCTGAACATGCTGGAATAGGTTTTGAAGCCTAATTTGATAGTATGAAGAAGATATCAATATATTGATGAATTAAATTCGATTTAGTTATCCCTAGGCATTTTCTGATCGTCCGTTCAACCGATAAATCCAAACGCTATGAAATTTAAAATCCAATAATACTACACTATAATGGATCCGATGGAATTAGTTTCATCGAATTCTGAGAGCGTTTGACAAATGTCTCTTTCACATATCTATAATATGGATTAAATAAAATCGGTCAATTTCAAACATTTATATTTATGGATAAAAATATCTTATTCCACCAATTAAATAGATTAACTCTGTATTGACCTCCATTTCAATTCAAATCCAATATTTAAACATTTTAAACGTTCAATGGTGAACGACGAAAAATACGAGATGTTACGTTCCTTCCCCCTTAAAAGAATTTCTCCTCAAAATTTCTATGTGATATACCTCATTAACTTCCCACAATCTTCTTGTGCAACTCTACACTCACCTCAACATCCCTACTACACAACCAACTCATTAGTTTTTAGTTTCACTCAAAAATTCTTACTTCGATTTACGCTCGAACATTAATTTTTTATTAATTTTTTTTCCAAAACTTTTGAATTATTTTTTACTGGCTAAATTTTCGAAAAATTTAGCCAAAGTCTCCCTTGACTAGATAGACTTTTGCAATATGACAAGAGATATAAAAATGTATACATCGGACCACACGGCTGGAAAACAGTTCATATTTCCTATTTGGTATTTTGCGTAGGCGTACCTTATATAAGTGTTTATTAAGCGAGTTCGCTTAATAATCATGCAGTCTACACAACCAAATCCAAGCTATACGGCTCCATGTACTTGAATTTACTCAATTTAAACAAATAAGTTTCCAAAACATAAAGCTTAATAACAATTTATTCATTCTACATAGATTTCATAACCAACATTCTATACATTCATTAAACACATAATTTCATACGTAATTTTAGTTCCCAACATTCGATGATCCATTTTCAGTGATTTATATATTATTCCAATCAACTTTGAATGATTTCCAACCTTATTTGCATGCATTTATTCATACCAATATAAAAAATTGTATTCATCATTCATATATTCATTCGTTAACTTGTATAGCTAACCACATATATCCAGCATGTTGTACTTGTGTACTTCATGTATGCTAATATACAATTTCCCTTGGTTTTCAAAATTCAATTAATATTTCGTATTCTAACACTTATTTATTCTCTTCAACTTTGATTCATATATCATTTCCTTCAAATCAGATTGATTCTCATGTCATTTAATTTCATTTAATTCATATGCATTCCCAATGTATCCATATTTATTTTAAATGGATTCTAATTTAATTTAATCAATCAAATATTATTTTATAAATTCATGTATAATTTACAAGTAAATTTCTAGCCATCAAATTTCCTTGAAAATTTTCTAACTTCTTAATTTTTCGGAAAATTTCTCCAGTGTCTCCTTTGTACGACTCACTCGGTACAACTACAAAATGCCTCTCTAGGCCATTTCCATCCAAAAAGAAAATCAAAAAGCCAAGCGGCTTGTCAAGTAGGATCATAAAAATCACCAAACCCAATAATAATATGAACATGTACTTTTTTGTCGAGCATTCAATTTTATTTCTCAAATTTGCTTCCATTCAATAATCCTGCTCAAATATATACACATCCATTTCTAATTAATTACAAATAATTTAAATTTTTACTTCTAATTCATCCATTAATCTATTCTCTTGCTTAACTCATGATAGTTTAAACAACTACGGTCATATATATATATGTAATAACCCACAAATTCTGAACCAATTTAAAATTTTTATTTTAGAAACTTTAATGGAATTTTAATAGTTAAAATGATTTATTTTAAATAATAACAACTGAAATTTATTTTAATCGAATTTAAAACGAATAAATTTTATTTAATTATGAAAGGAGTTTGAAACGGCGCTGCAGTTCGAAGATTCGATTTCTAATTTCAATTTAATATATAGAATTCATTTTAAATCAATAATAAATATTTAAATCTATTTAATTATATCTTTCTAACGAATCTAAAAAATTGAAATTTTGTTTTATAAATTGAAAGTTATGGCCAGTTTAAAATTTAGAAAAGTCGTTGTAGAATTTATATATATTTTAATATAATATATGGCCCTTAAAAATAGTCATTTTTCAAATGACCTCCGTTTTCGACGAAACTATTTTTGTTGGAACTGGAATGTCAAATTATTGCTAGGTTTCAATTTTCATAATTTTTCGAATTAATATGTGAGCGTGGCAAAGGAAAATGTGTTTTGTCAGTTTCAATCAAATTGGATCGACCAGAAATTGGCCATTTTTCAAACACTCTCGGAATTCGACGAAATTAGTTTCGTTAGGACCGTATCGTCAAAACATAGCTAGAAATAATTTTTCTGGAATTTTTAGAGTCCGTATGTGGCCCCCGGTAAATTTAAATGTAAGATCAAATTTAATAATTAAATGTTTTATATTTAAATTTAAAGAAAAACCTATCGAAACAATTGAATTGGGTTACAAAACCTATTGCATTGGATTCGAAACAGGGGTATTTGCCTAAGGACAACTTCCGTTGGGCTGAAATAGGAATTAGTGGATATTAACTGGCCTTTTTTTTTAGTGAATTAATGAATATTATATTATAAATTAACCCAAAATTATCTCAAACCCTAATTTCATTAGAAGGCCATCGCCATCATTTTCCTTTGCCATGCTCACATGTTAATTCGAAAAATTATGAAAATTGAAACTTAGCAATAATTTGACATTCTGGTTCGTTGAAAACGGAGGTCGTTTGAAAAATGACTATTTTTAAGGGACATATATTATGTTAAAATATTTTTAAATTCTATAGCGACTTTTCTAAATTTTAAATTGGCCATAACTTTCAGTTTATAAAACGAAATTTCAATTTTCCAGATTCGTTAGAAAGATATAATTAAAAAAAATTAATTATTTCTTGTTTCGTCCAATTCTGATTTAAAATGAATTCTGTATATTAAATTGAATTTTCGAACTACAGCGCCATTTCAAACTCCTTTCATAATTAAATAAAATTTATTCATTTTAACTTCGATTAAAATAATTTTTAGTCGTTATTATTTAAAATAAATCATTTTAACTTTTGAAATTTCTAAAATAAAATTTTTAAATTGGTTTAGAGTTTGCGGGCTGTTACAATATATATATATATATATATATATATATATATATATATATATATATATATATATATTGCATATAAACAAGTCGAGTTTAGTTTATAACCTAAGTTCAAGATTAAATTTTCAATTTACAAGTCCATATGAAGTTTACACTAGTTCAAGATTCAATTTAAATCAAACTTAATCCATTTTTCATTAATTTTCTATTTAACTCAAGTTTATATAATCCAATTTTATTTTCGCTATTAACTATACAAGTATTCACTTCCATTTCAAAATTCAATTCCATAGCCAAAGCTTGATTGAATAAGTCATATTCAGTTATTTGTACTCAAATTGGATTTATTTCAATCCACTTCTTATTTCACTCGACACATTCAAACTATATGTATCGAGCTCCATTTAGATTATCAACATTCAATTTATTGGCATCTCAACTTGAATTCAAGAGTTTTCATTCCATATTTGTAACACCTCACATCCATTAATGTCACTCACAAAGGGAATGCATTAACTTCCATGGAGCATATTTAGTGTATAGAACAGAATATAACAAGACAGATATAAATAATGGTACTTGAAATTTTAAAACAACTTTTATTGCAGTGGAGAAATAGTTTGATGACAACAACTTCATAAACCAAGTACACTTAATATCCATCTTGATAAATTGTTTCAGAGTACATAAAATAAAAAGCATAAACCCTAACACAAGTAGCCATAAAAGAGATGAGCTGAACTTTACTTTCAGCAATCCAAGCACTTCCAAAAGAGAGAGAAAGAGATCCGAGATCAAGCTCCACTAGTGCTAGTCCAACCATGATAACCTAGGGGGAAGGAAGAAAAGAGGCGAAAACAAGGGAGCCAGACATAAAGTTTGGCGAGTATAATAACTTTAACAATATAATTATTAAAGTAACCAGGATAAGGCAAAAACTGGTAAGATAAGATATGACCATGAAACAAGTGGGCATGACAAAGCAAATAAGAGGAATATTCTGGCGTTAATCTCGTTCCTAACCACTATAGGGTAATTACTATACTGCACCACCACTAGTCACCCTAAAAGTTGATCCCGCCTACAGAACTTAATAATGATAATGGTAGTTTCGTGTACCCCTAGTTGCCTTCATAGGTGTCGTCTGCCCATATCTCCACTAGTTGTACCCACTACCCCCATTCGATTGACTCCATAACTCGTAGATACCCATGCTGATCCCACAGTGGGGTGTATCACTCCCCAAAGTGGCAACCTATTACCACCAAAGATGCACGGCTTATATCTACACGATGCAACAACGTCTTACCTACCAGCCCGGGCCCACGCACGTACATGACCCCATTGGACTTGCGTTGCCACCGCTAACCCATTTTGACCTCTTACAATCAAATCCAGTAAGTGTGTCCCGTCCTCGACTTCGGTCGAGCTCACAAAGATACTTAATGGGTTACTGGTTTGAAAAGGGCCCCCATGATTGACACAAGCCTTCCACCTATGCTTGATCCACACTAAGGTTTCCCCACTTAACCCCATTCTTATTCATGTCTTCTTACGTGTTTCAATCTTAGTTAAGTGCATCTAATCGTATTTCACATGCCACCCAAGGCACCCACTTAATTTCACATGCCACCCAAGGCACCCACTTAACCCCCCATGTCCCTCCACATGTTTATCTAGTTAGGTGTTACTTAATTCATTAGAACCGTAACCTTGTAAAGACCTCCCACATTAGGCTGACATTTGCGGTTGCTGGATTCGTCGGGCGGGTCCGGGCAGTCTTATACCGCAAACGAGCCTAACCTCGTGTCTTTACAATTGTTACCCATATAATTCATGCCTTTGACCTCTCACATTAGACTGGCATTTGTGGCTGCTGGATTTGTCGGGCGGGTCCGGGCAGTCTTACACCATAAAAGAGTCTAACCTCGTGTCTTAGGCGGTTAGTTATTACACATCTTTATTTAACTCCAAATTGGATTAATATCCTTATTCAAATTTGTCAATAAATTCCAAATTTATTTATATCCATAATTGTCTCCCAAAATTATGTCCATAAATACCAATTATGCCAATTAATGTCTCAAATTAATTATATGCCTTTTAAGGCCATTTTTTGCCAATTCACAATTTATGTATATTCAATATTATCCCATCATCCCCACGCTATTCGTACGTTTTGATATGACATATGTTAGACTCGCAAATAGTCTAACTTATAAAAAGAAAAACATCACATAACACATAAAATAGATCTAAGGATCATGACATAAGATTACATAGCCAATAACTTGCATATGAATTTCATTCAAACTAGCATATGATACAAAACTAGCATAGGTAATGGGCATAAACTTGCATAACTTATGTACTGCTATAGATCCAAACATAAAGGTGTGAACTTGCATATGGATCTAAACATAAAGATATAATCTTGCATATAGATCTAAACATAAATATGTAAACTTGCATATAGATCTAAACATAAAGATGTAAACTTGCATATGGATCTAAACATAAAGATGTAAACTTGCATATGGATCTAGACATAAATGTTAATGTCACATAAACTAGCATATGCATATACATGTCTCATATATATTTTAACAACCCAAACTTGCATAAGATTCATACATGAATATATGATCCAATCATCACAAACTTGCATAAGATATATGATTCAACTTGCATAAGATTCACATAAGAACTAACATATGATCCAACTTGCATAAGACAAACATATGATTCAACACCACAAACACACATATAATTTACATCACATGATTCAAAATCATATTCTCATAATCCCAATTATATCTTATCATAATTAAATTAATTAATTAATTTGTGAAAGCTATCATACTCACAATTTAAAAGAATAGTCTTGTCTTTCTGGGATCTGAATTTTGAAACTTAATTGCTCGCCTTTGATGTAGACTAATCATTATTTAGATTTGATTTGATTTTGATTCAAGCTTCTATCTTGCTTTAGGGTTAAAAGTGTATGGCGGCTACTCTAGGTTCTCCATTGACGGCATGGCAGCTCTTATTATGAATTAATGTGATTAGGGTTAGGGGTTTAGGAGTGTTTTTATAGAAGTTTAATTTAATAAGAGCCGTTGGATTAACCTAGGGATAACCAGAACCATCAGGACCACTCAGATGCCACATCAGCCCTTAGGGCGAATCGGGCCACGGGTTGACAGCTAAATACCCTGGATCGACCCCTAGTCGACCCAGCGAGGCTTGGGTCGACTCCGAAAATGGTGCGGTTTGGCTACTCGCCCTCCCGATTCGCTGTTTTGAACTTTTTTTGAATATTTTTTATATGTATATATATATATATATTTCTCTCATATGCATACAAACTTCAAGGCTTAATAACTTCTTCATAAGTTATCCGTTTTATGCAAACCAAATGTCTATCTTGACCCAAATTTTTGACACGAACATAATAGCGCAACCCATTTCACTTAATTCTTCTTCTAAAAATTAAGTATACTTTAATTTGTGAATTTTAATGTTATAAAATTATGGGGTGTTACAATATTAATTTCCAAAGTTTTAATCCACCCATTTACTTTCTTAACCAAGTTATATTTTATTCATAATTAATTGATTTCTTACATTAGTCATCTTCATTTCATAATTCAAAATCCGATTCTTTTTATTACAAAAATCCATTTATTCAATTCACCTGAATTCATATTTATTTGATAACTCAATTCTGGATTTTATTAATGGAAATCCAAATTTTATTCTCTTGAAATCCCTCCATTTTATTTAATAAATCGTTTTAGTTTTTAATTCGATTTCATAGCGAGTTTCTTAAAATTTGATTTTGACATAACTCAAAACCTATAGTATGAAATCTTGATTGTTTTTCCTCTTTCATTAGAAAATTATAACCCAAGAGATCCAAATGATTTCAAAGAGAATACTGACTCATATTGAATCATATATACTTAGTTGAAGTTCAAATCATCAAATTATAAACTACCATGATGCAGCGAGTTCGTTTTAATTCAATATAGTTTCAGTCTTGTTTTATTTATTCAACTCACTGTTAAATCAAATTCCAAGCCATTCAATTCATTGTAATGGAATTTATTCCTTAGCTTTCAATTTATTCATTTAACTTCATTAAATTGTTGACAAATTTTATTCAACCCATCTAACAATCAACTAACAAACAATGCACAAGCAACTTAACTAAACCAATTGAATTCATATTCAACATTAATGTTTCCTTGTTTGTATTCTTTGGATTAACATATCTTACTAATAATTGGTCGATATCAGATTGAATTCTAGTATATTGCTATTTCTCATTTCCATTAGCTTTCAATTTATATTTCCAAGTTCTGATTTTTTTTTTCAAAAATTTATTTATTTTATCTTCTTCTGGTTATGTTAAACCACTCCAATTCCATAACCTCATTTGAATTATATTCAAATCAATCAAGCAATCAAATTCCAACATAATTTAACAAAACTATTAATTTTCTGTAAAAAATATAATCTAGGAAAAATTATTTCATTTAGCCTCTTTACAAAATAATATTGCATCAGTTGTCAGCTATATATTGTTTCTTGACACTTGAACTGATTAAATAACTCAATATAAAATATTTTTGTAAAATCTATAAATATGCTCTCATATATACGTATATATACACTCAAACTCAATCTAGAGTATATTACCAACCTCATCTCTATTTAGTTATGCCACAGAACTAAGGTTATCACTAAACCTTATACCCCGATACCAACCGTAGTGACCCGAAATTCTGGTACTCCTTGAGTCGACCAAAACAACATAAGTCCAAAACAAAGTGCACCGGAAACCAGATAAATAAAAGAAATTATAGGGTGAGAAATATAAGGAAAAAATATAAGAATAATAAGAAGAATGAGCTAACCAACAATGCGTATAGTCTCACATTGCAGCGGAACCAAATATAATATAGAAATAAATTTTAATTGAGAGTATGAAATAAATCTTGCAATCATCAGAGTACAGTGGTCATTCAATATATCTGGACAGTTACAATAGTCTGTCCTCATATACAATACACAGCGGAATAATTACTATATATGAACTATACGTCTGGACTCCTTCAGTTTGTCGTCTGTAATTCGTATCATCTTATCCTGAACCTGTAAAACTCAGTCTGACCCGAGAATTACAAACGCCATGGATCAGTCTGGTGAACCGGCATGAGAAAAACTCACTAAATTATTAGTATCATCCGTTTGATTTTAAAGCTAAAAATCTTTTCGAAAGAAAAGGAAAACCGTAAGACCAATCCATACATAAACAGGATGGTTTTTACCTTACGATAACCCAAACATTTTGGAATTATATCTATTCTGATATTATAATAGTGTCTACATCAAATAAATAACCATCTAGCAAAATGCTCATATCTCATGCTCTTCATACTTGGTATATAATCAAAAATCGCCGGGTCTTATTGGATAATGGATTTCCAACTATGATAAGGTATGGAACCACCCTCCGATAGTGTATCTTTAGAGAGAAACACACGGGGTTCAACATGAACATCTTGCAGCCCGTCCACACATAACCGGCCACTCACTCCTTTGAATTTACTGAGTATATTATCACCAACGGTAGTGCCTATATAACCATTATCCGAAGATACATAATTGACAGAAGGAATAAGTAATTTTTCTCCAGATGGTGATAACACACCCTAATGGGAGCGACCACTTAACCATGATGCCCGCCCGAATTTTGTCATTTTCCAATTGATGAGGGTTGAGGTTACCATTACCTTTTTAAGAACATCACATCATCATTTACTTTGAATGCCACATTGTCAGATCTGCTAAATCAATAATTGACACCCACAAAAATACTCTAGGTGTTAAGCTAAAAGAGAGTGTCTTCTTCTCCACCAATAGAAATACGTTTTGTACAAATCAATGTACGCGACTCTTATGAAATACTCTGTCAGACATTCATCCATACAAGTCTCCCACAAACAGGATGAACAGAAGATACCTTCCTACCACATCCTAGGAATCACCCTACAGATCAGCAGCGGGTATTATTTGCAATTCGTAGATTTTAACCACGATAGAACCATAGTATATCTCCAGGATTAACCTAGAGATTTTAAGTAGTTCTCCAATTTTATGAAGATCCACGGTCTTCGATTTGTCCATCTCGATCATCATCTGATTTCTTCAACGTTTCATATTTACTAGTCGGAATGGTATTCGAATATAAATTTGATCCCGGTCTTTCTGTACCAACAGTCGCATAAGCCAGATTTGATAGTCAGTTATTTAACTATCAAATAAAAAAATCATTCATCCATAAAAGAAAAATGAATCTATTGATTCAATGCTCATTATCATTTTGCCTCTTTAATTCATTATTCATTCATTAAAACTTCTCAATTTTTTCAATATTTGGAATACAGCTTTTACTTCTTATTTCAGATTAAGAGTATACTTAAAAATCATTTTACTCGCCTTATAAACATTTCGAATTACTGTTTATAATATCATTCATGGAAATACTAATGTTATTTCCCTCAGCCACTCTCGTTTCTAAACTCATATCATTCATGGATAATCATGAAGTCATTCAAGTTGGGGTATTTTATTTACCTCTCAGACCTTGAGTCAACAACATTCATACTTCAGAATAGGTAGAAGTTTATTAATGAAACTCTATCCCATTATACAATAAATATCACATAAGTTCCATTTATTATTTGATTTAAATTATGGTTTATGTATAAAAACATATACTTTAATTTTCATGTAATCTCATTATAATTACAACCACGTTTACTGTAACACCCCGCCTCCGCTAGGGTCACTCGCAAAGGAATGCACTAGCTTTAGAGGGGCATTATTGGTAAACATGCACAGAAATATCACAAGACAGAACATATAAAAATAGCGGAAGTAAAATCAAACTTTCATAACATGAATAAATAAGGTCTAAAGCCTTTTACATCAGAGTACATCAAAACCTGTCTTGCAATAGTAAAGAAGCATAAAGACATTTTCATAAATTATTCCCCAAGTAAAAACAGTAAAGTAGCCATTAGCCAAGAGAAGTCCAAGCCATCCATGATGACCTTCAACCAGAAGAAGTCCGAACTAAACAACAGTATTTCCTCCCTGTAACCTGGGGGGGGGGGGGGAAACGGAAGAAAAGAGGCGAAACAAAACGGGTCAGTCAAAAAGACTGAGTAAGCCCTATCTACTATTAGCATAAAAACTAGTAAAGTTAACTGACATGAGAAACTGAGATGAACATAAGCATGATAACAAGATAGATAAGCTAAATCAAAATAACAGGATGAACTACTGAACTCAGATAAACTAAGGTGTCATGATAAATTACGATGTCAAGATAAAACAAAGTATCACATCGTCAGGTTTCTATCAAGTATAATATCCCCAAGATACCTGTCACGTATAACGCCCCGTGATATATATCCTGTATTTTAGCTCTGCACCTACCGTACTAGTATCCCCACCGTGTCATGTGTTAACCATGAATGTCCCTTGCCCAACGTCATGTAATGGTCCATGTCAACCTAATATATAGCATATGTATGTTTTCCCAACTCGTATGCTTCTTTCCATGTATAAGTTCAGTCCTTTGCCGTAGGCCATACGGGCTTCCCCTGTAAACGTTTTATCCTTGAAGTTGTTTTGGACTGCAACCCTTGATCTAGTTGTGTTTCCTTACCATGAACTATCGTGCGTCCACTTAGGATTTATGCCACCTAGGGCCGCTAGGGATTATGCTACCTAATGAACGTTTCCGTGTCTCGGTTTGGGTTTTGGCCACCTAGGACCACTAGGGATTACGCCACCCGTTAACCGCGCCCTTGATCCCACGTATGTATCGTGAATCGTTTTCCATGTCTAGATGCACATGTTCCCCAATGTGCCATCCGAGTTCCGTGCCAGGGCAAATCAAGAAATACGGAACTCGGTCGGGAGCTTTAAATCGTCTGCCGATGCAGATATCAAGGTCTGTTTTTGTACCCGTGGCTATGGTCCCACGTGACCCCTCCCTCAACTACTGAAAGGCAATCCAAGAAAAATCATGTATAAGAACCACTCCACGGCCCCACTATAGCCCACTTTCCTACGGGCCAACCTCACCCATGACTCGATAGCAAGCACATGGTCTGTTGGGGGTTCCCTTCCTTTCCGCACGTACACGATTGACTAAAGATGGTAGGTAGTCGGCGATGCGCTATCCAGGGCAAAAACAAGAATCGTCGACTCCACGCTAATCCATCCCAGTCTTTAGGTTGCTCGCATAGCAACCAAGGCATACTCTTGGTCCTTCTAACGCAGACCTTAACCTCTCTTGGGCCTAGTATAATTACCTGGCAGCCCACAGAGGGATCCCAAGAATATCCTCACGTCCCCCGAAGCTTCCACTTCGGCACCCAGTGCGCTGGAGCTTTTATCCAAGTCAGATAACTTGCTCCCCCTCGTATACTAAGCGATGACCTACCGTATCAGGTTACTCATCGTTTTGAGAATTAGTCCTATGTCCTTAGCTAAGAATTATTACTTAGTTACCCTTAACTAAGGTTTACCACTTAGCTTCCTTTCCCGTTATCCTTGATTAACCACGATTTTCTACCTAGTTCTTCTAGCTAGGGTTTGTCTATTGGGTTAAGTGTTATCATTCAAGTCCATGACTTAACCCGCCCACGAATCACGTCAAAGATTGGCTAAGTATTTAAGTTCAAGACTTAGTCCCACAAGTTGGTTAAGTGTACCCAGAGGCTCATGACTTAACCCTATCAAGTCAAATTGGTCAAGTACTAGCTTACCTTAATCCTATCGGATTATCTTGCTAGATCGATTAAGCATAGATTATCTTAATCCCATCAAATTATCGAGTCGGATTGGTTAAGTATAGGTTGCCTTAACCCCATCCTCTAATCGTACTATAATGGTTAAGTATATTCTAAAAAGGTCTTGTGACTTAACCTTATCAGGTCCGCGTATTAGATTGGTTAAGTGTAAGTTACTTAACCCCATCAAATCATCATGTATAATTGGTTAAGTATAAGTTGCTTAACCCCATTAAATTATCACGTTAAGTTGGTTAAGTATTGGTTACTTAACCTCATTGAATTACCGAGTTTAAATGGGTTAAGTGTTTAACTTAACCCCATCGAATTACCGTGGTTAGATTAGTTAAGTGTGGATTACTTAACCCCATCTAATTACCGTGTCGGATTAGTTAAGCGTAAATTACTTAACCCCATCCCCTAATCATCTTGTATGGTTAAGTGTCATTAAGAAAACTTACTTAACCTTGCCAAATTATCATGTTGGATTGATTAAGTGTTGGTTAACTTAATCCCCGTCCACTAGTCGTATAAAAATGGTTAAGTGTCATTAGGCAAATCAAGTTACTTAACCTCCCCAACCTTGTCATGTTTTGTTAAGTATCATTAGCCTAATCCAATTACTTAACCCATTTGTCCATGTCATATTTGGTTAAGAGTCATTAATCAAATTAACTTAACCCTATCATGTGGCATTAATTTCTTAATGCACCCCAACCTCTCACATTAGACTTTGTTGTGGTTACTAGTTAAGCCGGTCGGTTCCGGGTAGCTTTACACCACAACTTGGTCTAACCTCGGGTTCAAGCACAACATGACCAACTTCTCACATTGGGTCCTATTGTTTGCAACTACTAGTTAGGCCGGTCGGTTCCGGGTAGCTTTATGTTGCAAACTCAACCCAACCTCGAGTTGGCCACTTTCATGTTTAGTCTAGTGTCATGTTCATATTCAAGTTTTCAAGCAATTGGGTAGACCTAACTTAATAGGTAAATTCCCAATGGGTAGACCTAACTTAATAGGTAAATTCCCAAGCTTATGTTTTTATGCATACTTACATGTCACTTCCATGTTATATTTCAAGTCATGTTTTCAAGTATAAACACATGTCATATTTAACGTTACACGTTGTCATGTTTATACCCATTTACCCAAATCATGTTCATATCATTATGTTTTCCCATAATGTGACCCCAACGCTTTTTAAACTCGCATATACGTTCACAACAACGTAATGGATTAAAAGAAGAGACTTGGCAAAGGCATGACAAAAATGGATATTAAGCCACAAGTTAATCATGGTGGCAAATGAGGCACAAATGTGTTCATTAGCTTGCATGTTACATTCTTAAGCCTCAAAAACATGTATAAACCCTAACTTGGCACATAAGCGAATCATGGTGACAAAAGACATGGAATGATGACTAGAAACTCGCATATATCATCATATAAGGGTTATGACTTCATATGCAAGTTGACAAAAAAGGGTATGAAGGTTCTCATGTTGCATAATGCAACATTTCAACATAAAGGTTGTAGCTTTTAGCTCATAAGATCAAGATAATGACTTCATAAACTTGCATGACATGATAGCATGTATCATTCTCAATGATCAAACCCAAACTTGCAACATGAACATTTAACTTCATAGTTAATATCTAAGAGTAGGAAAAGGGCTTACATTGCTTTGAAGGCCTAAATCGATTAAACTAAAGCTTGTGAGGAAGCCTATGCATGCCATCACCCAAAACCCAAAGATGGATGCCCCAAATCAACAAAAACACCACCTTATGAACAAAGATCAAAGCTTTTGCCTTGAAATCAACTTGAGAGGCTCTCATACTAGCATAGGGACTCTCTAACACTCTCACGATCATGAAACCTTTCATAGAAATGAAGTGGAGGCTAGGATAGTTGAGTGGAGGCCATGAGAGTAGAAATTTTGCCATAGTTTAGTTGCATGAATGAATAATGAGGGTTTAGGGGTAGGTTAGGGGCTTATTTATAGATTAGGCAAGTGTTTTAGGCCATAGGATTAAACCTAGATTCAATCCAAGCCACCAAAGTATGTCTTGGGGAAGAAGTCAAGTGTAGGAATCATCTAGGGCCTTTAGATTAAAGATGAACCATGAGAACCATCCAAATGCAAAATCTGCATTTGAGCGAATCGGCCCACGGGTTGACAGCCAAACACCCTGGATTAACCCCTAGTCGACCCAGCGAGCTCGGGTCGACCTCAAAAATCGGCCGGTTCGGTTATTCCCCTCTCCCAATTCGCTGTTTTGAACATTTTTGCATATTTATTTATTTAATTTTCAATTATATATATATATATATCAATATATATATATATTTCTCTGCGCAACCCATTTCACTTAATTAAGTATCCTTTAATTTGGGAATTTTTCGTGAAACTTCGCGAGGCCATATCTTGGTCATATGGACTCCGATTTTCGAAAACTCGGACTCTATTTCGCGTATTTTTCCGAGACGAACGCAATGGCATAGCCCGTTTCACCAGATTCAGAATTTAAAATTAAATTCTGCCTTGATTCTCGTCTTAACACGTTATCGAAAAATACGGGTTGTTACATTTACTTAACTGAATAAACTACCATATCTATTATCTTTCTACACAAGACCCTGGTTTCATCTTTATAAACATCTTTATAGGTCTATTACAACTCATCTCAATTTCATTTCAATAAACTTCATTCCATTCTAAAATATTTGTATACAAGTGTCATTTGTAAATTCTTACTATTAATATTATCTATAAATCGTATATAAAATTCTTTAATAGAATCTATATTATTATTTAAGTTAGTTTATCTTAAATCCAGTTAGAATTTAAAATTTTAAAACCATTCCAAACTTTCCTTCTAAAAATTCCCATTTTTGCACACCATTTGCTTTAAACCCTTATTTACCTTAATCGTGAATAATATTTCTCAATACAAATCTATACTTGACTTATTTATTCAACTTTATTTTAAACTTGAAATTTCAAGTTTCAATTTTATATATAACATCCATTTATAGAGTTATTTCATATAATCTCGTTTATAATTTCCTTTGTAAATTATAAAATTCCAATCTATTTAAAATATCGGTATATAAACCCAATTTCCAACTTTTCTTCCAACTTCACACTCAATATATATTTTTCCCAAATTATCCAATAATAATAATTTTACATCTTTATAAATGTCACTAATAAAATCGATTTCTTTTTTCATTTGTTTAAACAAATACTTATTTTACAATTCTGTTTATAATTCGGTTTATAAATAAGCATTACTATTTGGAAATAAAATTTTCTTTAGAACTCTTTTATGTTTCAAATTCTATTTTGAAATCCATATATTATTTAGGGCATTCAAAATATCCAAAAACAACGGCCACTGTTACTTACACATCCAACATACCACAAACTATCATAGGTTCTAAATCACATCATACATCAATATATATGTGAAAACAAATAATTTAAATGTTGAGGAATCCAGTTGGATTCCTCCAACCTGTTTTCCTGCATTTGCAGATGTTAGATAACATAAATAATACCAATCCTGATCCAAGGCATGATATCACGATATAGAGGGTCATCCATTATACATATTGTGTGGGACATAGGGTCTCTTCCGCAAATATACATTGCGGGAATATATCCAGTCACCAATTATATATATATATAATACTATATATATATATATATATATATATATATATATATATACGATAACCCAATTTATACCAATCAACTTATCATCCCACAAACAATTATTTTGAACTATTAAAAATAATTCCCAATAATTAACTGAATGAGTTTAGCTCACCTCTATTTCATTTGCTGAATATTCCGTAGAATTCCAAATCTTCTTGGCTATGAATCTACTCGAATCGTCTTGAACGAATTTATATCACCAATTATTAGATTTTATTAATCGATTAAGCTATTGTTTATTTAAATTAACTACTAAAATAAATAAATAAACTATTCTATGTATTTAAATTTGTAAAAACGTATACCTTATTATCGAATAACTAGGAGGCCAACTCAATCAATCACCGATCAACTCTACTGGAAACAGCCCAAAATACTGCCCATTCCTATATCGACATTCCCTCGAACGCCTTGTAGTCAATCCATCATCTCCTTTGAACTAACACCGTACTCTCGGACCTCCACTGCAATGCCACTATATTGCTTCAGATCTCCTCAGCTCCACTTTCCCGATAACTCCCTAATGATAGGCTATCTTCCATTACGCCTACGCTTCCATTATTCCCCAAAAAATCAGAGATCGAATCCCCTTACTCCACTGCCGAATCCCATCAGGTCAATCCCAGCCACTTCATCAACTTCTCATTGTCTAAGCTAAAATCCTTTAGGTGAAAGCCCCTCCTCAATCACTACTGAGCATCCCCATCTCCAAATTTATAGATTCGAATTCCAACACCCTACTTTTGAACTCCCTTAAATCATCCCAGTTCATTATCAATACTTTCGAACTCCACCCCCAAACTGACCTAATACCAAAGTCGACCTCTTTGAAGACCACTACCAGCTCCAACATTGGCCTTTCCATAAATCTTCGCACCTTTCCAATTGTATCGCACACCATAACAACGAATCCCCTCTGCAATTTCTTTGAAGAAACCCATGAAAACCTTTTCCTCCCCGAATCGCAAGCGCTTAGATTGATGTCAAGCATTAAGAAATATCACGATTTCATTCTTTTTTTTATTAAACGGTGGATTGATTTGATTTTCTATTGATTGCAAAAAAAATCCAAAGGAAATGAATAGAATTTATTTTGAGGGTTTTGATTTTGCTCTGAGAAGAAGGCATGACTTTTTGGTTTCAGAATGAAGGAGAATAATGAAGGCGATGGCTTCAATTTATAGACACGAATAAAGAAAAGAATGTATGCACCTTTAGATTTTCGATTACTTGGGGGTAAAGGTGGGGAACTTATAGTACGAAAATAGAAAAGGAAGCAATTGTATCTTAGGGCAAGCTTGCTCAGAATTTACTTTAGCAAAAAGAAATAGGGCTGACCTTATTTATTTTATTTTGATTTGAACCGATATGATTTTATTTAATTCAAATTATCTAGTGATTTCGAATTCCTATTTGAGCGTAACTACTAACATTTGTATTGTCATACTACTATTCTGAACACACTGGAACAAGTTTCAAAACCTAATTTGATCGTATGGAGAAGATATCAATTTAAGTTGATGGATTAAATTCGATTTAATTATTCCTAGGTATTTTTGATCGTACGTTCAACTGATAAATCCAAATGCTATGAAATTTAAAATCCGATAATAATACACTATTATGGATCAGATGGAATTAGTTTCATCGACTTATGAGATTGTTTGAAAAATGGATCTTTCACGTATCAATAATATCAATTAAATAAAATCATTTGATTTCAAACATTTATGTTTATTGATAAAAATTTCTTATTCCACCAACAAAATAGATAAACTCTGTATTGACCTCCTTTTCATTTCAAATCCAATATTTAAACATTTATGTTTTACTCAACATTACATTTCTAAATTTATTTTAAATTTACAAAATTTTAAATTACTTATTAAACTAATTTGTTGGATCAAAATCTTTTCCTAACACACAGTATTATAAACAAGTCGTGACTACCACAGAAATTTATTTATTAGCAACCGACCATCAATTTTCCTTAATATTCACCAATTTGGACCAATATTCAACAAAGAACCACATTTATCCAATTTAATTACCCTCGACCCTCAAATTAATCATCAAAATCATTAATTACTTATTTTACTACAATAAATCCCAAGATACATATTTTTAAAACACCAACTCAAAAGATTAACCTAAAATTATTAATTAATTTAATAAATTCAACTTAATTACCACCTAAATATTTATTTATAAGTTAAATTATTAGTAGAAAATCACCAAAACTTGGGTTGTTATAGACCCTCTTAGCTAAATACGAGTTAGGTTGACACGACTTATCCCCAAGGAAATTGCGAGGACGCAATCTCAAAATTTAGATAAGGGGGAGTCTATGGAAAACCGAGTTTTGGTGATTTTCTGTTAAAACCTTAACTTATAAATAAATATTGAGGTGGTAATTAAGTTGAATTTATCATTTTAATTCATAATTTTAGCTTAATCATTTAAGTTGATGTTTTAAAAATATGTATCTCGGGATTTATTATGGTCAAATAAGTAATTACTCATTTTTGATGATTAATTCTAGGTTCAGTGGTAATTAAATTGGGTAAATATGGTTCCTTGTTGAATATTGGTGCAAATCAGTAAATATTGAGGAAAATTGAAGATTGGGTTGCTGATAAGTCAATTTTTGTGGGAGTTAAGACTTGTTTCTAATACCATGTGTTAGGAACAGATTTTGATCTATAAATTGGTTTAATAAGCAGTTTAACATTCTGTAAATTTAAAATAAAGGTTTAAAAATGTAATGTTAAGTAAAATGTTGTTTAAAATGTTTATTTGGAATTCATGCCCCAAATAGATTTGGCATAATGACTTTTAACAGTAAATATTGTATTTGTTATTGTTAAGAATCGATGGGTGTTTGTGTTGTTTTAGATTAGATGAGAAATTTTCTTTTTAGGTTATTGTAAATTACTTCCAATCAACCAATGCCAATTAATCGAATTTGCAAATTCTAGAGAAGCTTGGTTTGAATTTTTCAAGTATCTTAGGATTTGCATTGCATATCGCTATATATCATTGGTTCAATAACGAATGTCACATTTGATTACTAATAAGTATGATTTTTAATGTGTCTTTGTAATGTGTGTGGATAATAGTTATTATATTAAAGTTTTCAAGATTGAGTTTTCTTTTTAATTTAATTGGCAAATTCTAGAGAAATTTGGTTTGAATTTTCAAATATCTTAGGATTTGCACTGCATATTGATATATATCATTGATTCAATAACTATTGTTACATTTGATTACTAATAAGTAAGATTGTAAATGTATCTTTGTAATGATTGTGGAAAATAGTTATTGTATTAAAGTTTTCAAGACTAAGTTTTCATTTTAATTTTAAGGTTTTTTCTTTGTAATCTTTTAAAGGAATTAATAAAGTTTGTTTCAAGGAAATTTTCCCAAGATTATTTTTCTTTACTAATTATTTCTTCTTAAATATATATATGTAAAGGCCATTGGAGTAACCTTAACACCGCCTTTGACAAATTTCATTTAGAACATTTTGATTTGGTACAAATAACAAAAAAAAGTACTATAGTTTTTCAAATTCACATATAGCTTACTAGAAATTAAAAAAGCTACCTAGTGCTTTGGATTACATGGTGTATGTACATATGCACCACTCTTAATCCATTACGTAGTCACAAAGTTGAGTTTGAATAGTCCAACGTAATAAAGTTTCCATTCCAAAATTCCTATTTTGTTGAAATATTCAATTTTTGAACTCTTGAATTTCACCGTGGTGTGGTCTTAATTTTACATACTAAATCAATTCCCTAAGAAAATTTCGAACACGCATATGCATATTTATGTGCGCGCGTGTGTATTCGAGTACCGACTTCATATTTTTTTTAACTCACTTCTTATGCATGTTTGCATGGTTTTAGCCTGCTTTTAAATTGAAGTAGATTTACATGGATTAAAACAACATCGGAATAACTCAAAACTTGAAAAATACACTTTTTAAGATGTTAAGAAGGATCATAGTGAAGTTTCACAAAATTTAAGACTCGGGACTAAGTCAAGCTTATAAGTCGGATCCGACCTATGGATATTCAATCTCCCTCTTCATAGACTTCACACTAATAAAGCACGACTAATAGAAAATATGTGGAATTAACATGAATGTAACACCCTGTGTTTTCTGTAAACATTAAAGTAACGAATTAAAGAATAATTAATTACAAATGCGAGAATTAAGGGAAACGGGTTGCGCCATTACGTTCGTCTCGGAATTCTGCTTGGTATAGAGTTCGAGTTTGCATAAATCGGACTCTGTATGAAGGAGTTATGACCTTCAGAAGATTCAAGAATTTAAATAAACAGCTCATATTAAAGTTCAGAAAATTCAAAATTTAAAATCAAAAGCAGAAGCGGGCTGGACGTGATATTCCCGCCCAAGGCCAGGTCGACAAGGGGGTCGACCTCCCCCCATACAGGTCGACCTGGGGGTCGACCTCCCCCTCGGGTCAGATCTGAAATCTGACGTGTTTCTTTGTGTGACGATCTGCTGTGTCATTAGGGCTTGTGTGACAAGTTCTGGTTGGTTCTCTTGGGTCTGAATGGCTTTGATTTGCCCTGGGTTGATCTGGCGGTTCCTATTTAATCAAACTTCTATATAAGCAACCTAAATCTAAACCCTAAGCCACACAAAAAATATTCCTAAGACCGTCATGCTGTCAATACTCAACCTAGAGTAGCCACCATTCTCCATCAACTAGAAAGCAAGTTAGGAATTGCAAATCAAATCTAATTCAACCAAGAGAATTCAACGTCTACAACAAAGAAGAGCTATTCAATTTCAAAATACAGATCCCAGAACACAAGACTAGTCTCCTTTTTGTAAGTCTAGTTATCATTTAGACCTAAATGATATTAAAATCGTGACTAAATAACTGGATGTAAAACAACGCCTAATGCAAATTTATGCCTATCCTTTTTGTTAAAACTGAATTGATTAAGACTATGACTCTTATCATGTTAAGTTTGTGACCATGTTGTATGTAATTTGATGATAAATTGGCGATGACATATTATAATTTGGCGATGGCATATCATATTTGTAATTTGGTGATGGCATAACATATTGTATAATTTGGATATCATATTGTGTAAATTTGGCGATGACATACCATGTTGTATAATTTAGCGATGGATATCATATTGTGTAATTTGGCGATGACATACCATATTGTATAATTTGGCAATAACATTTCAAGTTGTATGATTTGGTAATGACACCTATATGTTGTATGATAATTTCGGAATTTTGCTATGTTTATGCAAGTTCAACCATGATCATATATATGACCAAAACTGCATGCTAATATGATTAGGTTCATGTTAAATTTGATCCAACTAATTTGCAAGTTCGCAACTACATGCCTAATTTTAAGTTTATGTAGTTCTATGTAAAACCCCTATTTCACGATTCATGTTGAGTAGATCTAAATTTGCAAGTTCATGTATATTGTTATATGCCATATTCATATGACACATGTGTAGTTAGATCCATATTTTTATGATGTTGGAATTATTACATGTTCCTCTTTTTCCCTTTTTGTGTATAAGTTAGGCTATATATCGAGCCTAACATTTTATGTGATTTATGCGAACGTTTAACTGGGGTAACGTTGGAGAAAAACATGAAATTACATATAATTGACATATTTGGCTCATAAATAAGTAATTGTTTTATGGCATAAAGTGGTATAAATTTTTATACCTAAAAATTATGAACTTGATTTAAAGGGAAAGTGGGGCTTGACTTGAATGACAATAATTTACATACAAATATAAAGAGGAAAATATGTAAATTTAGAAAAGACGAATATGCCTAACCCGAGGTTAGATTGAGTTACGGTGTAAGACTGCCCGGAACCGCCTAGCACATCCAGCAACTGTAACAATATATATCTAATGTGAGAGGTTAATGCATCGAGCCCTAAAGAACCCGAGGTTAGACTGGGTTGCGGTGTAAAACTTCCGGACCCGATCGGCACATCCAGTGACCACAACAATACCGGTCTAATGTGAGTGGTTGGTGCTTTAATGAATGAATTAAAGCTAACTCAGAAATGGTAGGGTTAAGCTAACTAAGGCAACACTTAACCAATACAACATGTTAACTAAACTGATGGGTGAGTTAGGTTAACATGGATACTTAACCAATTTGACATGTTGATTAGGAAACCCTAGTAACGGGGACCCATTTCAGTAGTAACCCACATAGATGTATCATGGTACCCTGAAGTAGGCAGGGTGGGGCACGATTACTAGGCTGATTATAAGCAGTCAAAAACAACGGCGGTTAGTGCGTCAGTGTAGGTTCCGACAGAGTACGGACGTGCACGTACTCCGTAGTGGAAAAAGCAGGCATTGGGCATCGGTAGTTATACACTGTGCATCTTGAATCGTGTCGGGTTGCCACCATAGGATTTGATACACCCCGTAGTGGGACCAACACAGCTATCTACAATCGAGCGGGGTCGTATGACACAAATGGTAAATGCATCCGAGTAGGAGCCGCTTGATAAAAAGTGATCACTGGGTGTGAACTCATGATGATGGTTGAAATATCTAGTAGGTGCAGAGAATATGGATATGAGTGCGATAGTATGACTAGTTTATCTTGCCTTGTTTATCTTACCTTATCCTATGTTACCTTATTTCCTTATTATTGTCCTGTGTCCAGCTTATTCAGTCATGGTTCTCTTATCAGTTTACATGTTGAATAATCACTGGACTTACCAGACTTATGTCTGACCCATTTTTCTTTTGCTCTCTTTTCTTCCGTCCCCCCCCCTTAGGTACCCAAGTAGGGAATATCTCAGCTTAATTTGGACTATTCATCTTTCCAAGCTTGAAGACTCTGTGATGTATAGCTTGGAACCTCGTATCTTTGGCTATGGCTTTAGACACACCACTACTTGGGGATCTATGCAGTTTTATTTTGTTTTATGCTTCTTTATGTTATAATCAAGACAGAGATTCTGATGTAATGATTTGGAAGTTGTTTTGAGACAGTTTGCTGTAATATTTTTGTTATGAACCACGAATGAAATAAATTTAGTTTTTCCGCTGCTTATATATGTTTGTCTTATAAATTATCTGTGTCTTTAACCTATAATGCTCCACCAAAATTAAGGCATTCCCTTTGTGACTGACCTTAACGGTGGTGGGGTGTTTCAATGAAGATGGTGGAAAAGAGGTTCGAATGGCTCAACTGACAAATTAAAAAACGTGCAAGTAGAATGGTGCATGTCTCCCCAGAACTCACAGCTCGAGTTTGACTTATGGGCTTAGATCAACCCTAAGTTATCATTATGACCCGAGTATACCAGTCTCTCATAGATTGAATTTTTGCTATCTCGTGAACTTCATTGTTTTTTTATATTTTGACTCCATACCATCCAATTCCTCCATAAATACTAGCCTGCTTGCAACTAGAGGTGAATATTCTGGGTATTTTCTGGGGACTATTTGCCATTACTTTGTCAAATCTTCTTTACTTCTTTTCTCTTCTAAACATATTCTAGCCTCATTTGTAACTTAATTTAGGAGATACTAGATATATTTATAATCTAGAAAGGTAACAATTAATCAATACTGATTAAAGTTCTAATAATTCGGATTTTTATAACTAGAATATTTAATTATTTAAATATTTAGAACAATTAATTTTAAGATTTACTGATTTGGATTATATTTTAAATTGAGATTTGGATTTTTGATTCAACTTAAATTTGAAACTCTTGAGTTTAAAATCAATTTAAGTTATTTTGAAGCCTTGGACAATCCTACTTGGATATGAACGATAATAAGAAATTATTATCAATAAATTGGATGCTTGAAATTCTACTAACTAATAGGAATTCAATATTCATTTATCATCGTTTAGATATTCAATATTGATTTTATATCCATTTTGTAAATCCAATGATAAGAATAAATAGTTTGGATTTAAATCAATATTTAGATTGTATTTTAAAACAATATTTTAATATGAAAATTAACCAATTTTCAAAACGATATCGGATTCTACAAACTGATTTCATCGGATACAGAATGGTAAATTATTTTAGGATTTCAATTTTTGCATCCATTAGAGTTGTTATGTGGTCGCATGTAATAAAAACGTGTATCAATGTTAGTTTGAATTTATAATTTGATTTCAATAATAACTGTTAAATATGATTGAATTAGCTTTCGAAACAAATACTACTATTTTCGAAATATGGGTTATTAGCTAGGAACGACAGTTAGAACGTATTGTTTTGAGTTCTGTAATTTTTAACCATGATGAATAGTGTTTTGAGGGGCTATATAAACACCTTAACTGCTTCCGTTTTGTTAAAACCCTAGCCTCCACTTACATTTCTTACAAACCAATGGTTATAATTTAATCTTCCAATCCATCCAACTTTTGTAACGAACCAGGATTTTAATGATTAAAATATAATAAAAATTCAATTTTCTGAATATCAAATGAATTTGATAAGATATAAAATATAAATATTGTTTTGAAAATGTTATATATGTCGGTTTGGATAAATATTTTGTTTTGATTTTTGGATATGAATAACCTATATTAAGATTTTATGTAAGATTTTATTTAAATAAATATTTTTAATATCAATAAGTAGTAATATTGTGTTTATAAATATATTTATTTCCATAAAGATTCGTTGGATATCAAAATCTCATTTTTCTTTAGTATGTTATATTTGATTTATAATATGAATAAATATTTTTGAATTATAAATCTTAAGTAATATTTAGGTTGCGCATATATGTATTGAAAACTAGCTACATTTACAAATGTTACTAAGATGTAATTAAAAATAAAATTTTTGGCAAATAAACAAATTAGTTAATATTTGTTTAACATGCATTGGTTGGTTTTAAAAACAATGTTAGGTGTCCTCTTTGTTGTACTAATGCATGTTATTGAGTTTTGATATGAAAGACAAGTGTCCACTAATTAAATAATTAAAATACTTTTACATTTATATACAAAAAGATGTTTCCTTGCTTTGCCAAAAAAAAAGATGTTTCCTTTTACTGAGCAAGCTACAGGTGAAAAATCTCACGACCTATTCTTTTTCTTCCCCTGTTCTCACTCACTTTTAGTTTTACACTAAAAGAAAAACCATCTCCTCTTCATTTAAAAATCAATAACTTCCAAACTATTTACTTATATCCAAAATAATTTATATGAGAGTTATCCTCATTTCAAATTTTTAGAAATTAGCGGATCCTGATTTCATTAACAATCTAAAGAGAATTCTTAAATTTACAGTAAAATGGATTTTTGCAAAGGAAACTTTTAAAAATCATTTCTGCCAATCCGCTAAGAATTAAACAGCGCCGTCAGCACCGTTGTGATCAGCAGACGACGTAGTATTTTTATTGCAAGTTTGAAGGGATTCGGTGTCAATGATTTTGAATGTTCAAAATTAGGTTTTGGGTTTGACAGAGAAGGAGGCGACGATAGGGAAAACGGAGAGTGCCTTGGTGTCGAGGTTGGAGAGATCTTCGAGGCGATATAGTTTGATGGATATTGGAGGATATAAGTGTCGATACCTGTACTGGGTGCATGCGGCATTCCCGGTCTCGACACAATCGGATTTCGCCTGGAAGAACCGAAGTTCCGGTGAGTGGTTGCGATCGAGCGAGGACATGAAGACGAGGTTGCCGATGCTCTCGGATATGAGTATGGTCGAGAGGTGGTGTGTGCATCGTGCACGGTGCTCGCATGAAATGGTTGCCTGTGCGTGAATTAAAAGAGGGGATCCGAGAAGAAAAAGAAAAGGGGAGTGGGCCATGTCTTTGATTTTTGGTCGGAACATTTTGATTTGGGCCGGGCTGATTTATAAATGGTGAGAATTTTTTTTCTAATTAATTTCAAATTCAAATTAGCTAGTCTTTAAACGATCTTATCTAACTAGTTTCAAACCGGATTGACTCACCGTTAGATCCATTAGAATCATATTTGAAAATAGAATCCATTGACATATAATATTGATAACTTTAATTAAATATTGGTTTATTAAAGATAAAAGTCCTCATATGTTTACTGGTGAACATCGATGTTAATTCAAATCAATATAAATTAGCAGAGTTCATTTGCTACTAATGGGAAATGGATCGAAAGCAGTACGAGTAGCAATAACATAGTTCGTTCGTAATGTATCTCGGACGTTGAAGTTTTGGAGCTTTATCGGTGAGAACATTTAATTTAATTATTTATTAAATTAGTAGTTATTGAATAATTATAATTAGTTGAGATTAATTATAGTTGTTGTTTGGATATGGATGTTATTGTGTGAATGGATATGCATGTAAGTAGATGAAACACTGAACACTGAAGCGTTATTGACAGTAACGCTTGTGCACAGTTGAATTGTTTGTCGTTGATGATGATGATAATTCATTATCATCTGATGCACATGGTTGATTTAATTGTTTGTATAATGCACACACAATACCATGGTTGTGGAATTACACAGAAGATTGATTTAAATATTCCTTCCATATAAATTAAGATTTTTTGTTTTCAAATATTTAAATATTATTCTTTTAAGTCAAATTTTAATTTGAAAGAGCTTTGGAGATTTAAATATAATATTTTATAATATTATACTAAACCGCTTTAGGATGACAGAGAGGATGCTGTCTAGGCTTGGGTTTGGAAATCCAGTTTCCTGCACTCCCTGGCTATCCCTAACTGGTCCGGCGGATGGGATGTTTAATTTAAAATATAATTTGAAACTTAAATTTGAATTTGTTCAAAACATAGTAACAAAATTGTCATTTATATTTATGTCGCATAAATGACCATTTCATGAAGTTTAAATTTAAATTTAAATTAAAAAAGGGTTTTAAATTCATATAGTTTACCACTTATTTAAATTTAAATTTAATTTGGAATTTTGAAATTATTTTTGGATTTTACTTAATAATCAGTTTTGAAATTTAGTTGCTTTGAAAATTTTAAATTCAAATTGGAAAGACTTGAAGGAATTATATTTAAATCAAATTATAACGCGCTGTGGCGCGACAGTTCGTAAATATCGATTGAAAATTTTCAAATGATTATAACAAGACCGTTTGAAATCGATTTGACTTGAAATAAGAAAGTTGATTTCTAAATTTTAATAATTTTTGAATAGAAAAGAAATTTTCAAACTTCAACATACGATTTTCAAGTTATACTCAAAACAAATTTGGAAAAAACGCTATAAGTGCAGTTGACGACCGTAACGAATGTCAAAGTTTAAAATTTGAGGAAATTTAGAATAAATCTACTTATTAACTTAAAGAATGATCTACTTGATTTAAAATGGCTATTGTAGCATTTTGTGACATTTCCAAATGTTATTCTCGCATTTTCCAAAGGTAAATTGGTTTGGAGTTTATAACGTGAACCATTATTTTCAATTGGTTAAAAGGGGATTGCATATGGTTTGGAAAGATGTTTAAGTGGTTAAATATTTGTATATGGAATTGAGTTCAAATATAAGTTGATTTAACTCCATTAAAACTTATTTTTGAATATGAAATGTTTGGATTATCGCAAATGTATATTGTAATACAAGTAAAGATTTTGGAAAATTAACGACTTATGAAATCAATGAATTATGTTTTGAACATAAGGATCGAAGGGTTATATTTTGATGATATGTTTGGGAAAAAAATGAATATTTTATTATAAAAAGAAAGAGTTAAGATGATAATGGAATTTATAATCGATCCAACCTTGATTTGTAAATGAATGAATGACAATTGGAAGGATATTTGAATTGAAACCCTGTGTGGTCCATAACCATTGTTTTACGAATACGCGTATTACTTGGAAGGTCTAGGATCGAATTTAAGTCCGAAATCCATTCCAAGTAATAATACGACGCATGAAGCGAATTCAAGACTTGGAATCGATGAACAAAGACGGTGGTTCTTCACAAATCGAACGGACTGTCTGCCGATTGTTTCTTTACTGAATAGCTACAGTAGAGAGATGCCCCTATTACCGGAGTGGCAGGAAAGTCCGAACGTATTGGGAGAACTTTCGGATTTTGTTCCGTCCAGACCCAGGACGGACTTATATGGATTGTGTGTCTGACATTGTAATTGATGGCACAACACTGATTTCCGTTGATATGTATCTGGTTTGTGAAGTATGAGATCGAAGTGGTTATGTATGGATGGAAATCAGTGGTCAGATTGTGAATGGATAATGTGACATACTTAAGAGATGAAATGAGCTTGTACGATCAAGGCATTGCTTTTCTAGGCATGCTTTGTGTATGACGTGACATCGACAAACCTCACACCCTGGATGATGAGAAACTGGCGGTTAGGTTATGTATATATATGAATTGATGATGACCACTGCAGTAGTGGGAAACCACTTATGACTTATGGAATAGGGTATGTTCGGGGGGCCATGTCTGGTCGAAAACCGTCGATCTACCTCGCGATTTGTATTGGTGTCCGCGTCTGGATGAAAAACCCGTGACTACATTTCATTTGTGTTCCGATTGATCTTTCGTGCCAGGAATCATCAAGTTGGAAAGCCAAATCTCCAATACGAGCCATACGATTTTGATTGTGTATATATATATATATATATATATATATATATATATATATATGGCGACATAATATTACGGGGTATTATGCCGTTTAGGATTAATACATTTATTTGCGAAATGTTTTCCACACTATACATATGCATTATGGCATTGAAAGAGGATTTTTCGTATGAAAGCATATTTGGTTATCATAAGATAAACCACACCCATCTGGTGTGCGCTTGCATTGTGTGATGTGGGACGAGCTTATGATAGCTTCATTTTCAAAAAAAGTCATTGCGTATTTATATGCATGGGCATTCACATGGAGTAAATCCGTTCCGCGTTAGCGGCATGGTCCGGTGAAATCCCCAACTTTAAATTAAACCTTAAAACAACTGTTTTATGTTCTCACACTAGTCCCATGACTAACTTGGACTTTATTGTTCCTTCCTAAACTCTAGGTGCCCATTAATTTTTCACCCAGAAAGCTAGTAGTTTAGTTTTGCAGTTATAGTTCGTTGGAGTGAAGTTTGGAGCTCTTTCTGAGTTGGATTCTACGCTAGAGTTGAAGCTTCCGACGTATGATTTTGATCTTCCACTGAGAGAGTATTTTCTTTCTTCCGCTATATATTTTATGTTGTAATCTGATATTCATGTAACTCTGATATAATATTGTTTTAAGCATTGAAGAAGTTCTATTATTATGTTCAGTATATGAATTGACCCATAACAGTTCGTCTTTATGAGCGATTTAAGTTGGTTTAATTAGCGGCGAGAACCGAGCAAAAAGGCGGGTCATTACAGTTGGTATCAGAGCTTTGGTTATACAAAGCTATGGGGTATGACATATTTTGAACAAAGGATAGAAGTCATCAGAGTTATGATATCTCATTAGAGATAGGGTTAGAAATGCCCTAGAATGAGATTTTGGAATATTAGGTCGAGAGAGCGTACTTTTGAAATCTATATAAATTATTTCGAAACTAGTAAATCGTTTGAAAATGACTATTATTTTGAAATATAATTGTAGATGATTTGTTTTGAGTATTGTATTCGACGTCACGATTGGACTATCGAGTATGTAAGGATCTCGAATATACGCCTGGCCAGTGTATATACGAAGTCCAGTATATACTCGATAGATATAGAATCACACTATAGTCTCTTGGAAATAAATTCTGGGATGAGCGCGACATCGCTGATATTTATTTTCAAGTTTTAAAGGTGGGATAACTATATAAATCCGATTTAAACGTCAAGGAATATTTAAACCATTTAACTATGTGTTGTAATGAATGAATCTTAATAAAATGGTTTGGAAATTTAATATTGTAATTTAATTTGAGAAAAGAAAAACTAGAAGTTTTGAAAAGAAAGGAAAACTAAGGTTAGCTTAAGTATATTTAAAGACCTTGAAGCCTTAAAACTTTGAATATGGTAACAATAGTACTTGTATAATTAAAAGATATATTCTTGGAGTAAATTCCCGCTTAAATAATTGGGTAATGAATTATTGAAAATGCACGTAAGGAAGATAATTTACCATGTCTCAGATTTACAAGAGTAATGGATTAATTATGACGAACATTTGAATATGAATTTTATGGTCTAATAAGTCGTAATCAGAGAAGATAATATACTTCTTGATGGATGTTAAATATGTTAATATAGCAACAATCAAAATCGAGACCTAGCATGTATTGAAAATGGTAATATGCAAGTTAAATTATTTTGGTTGAAAGTATAATTTTAGCAAGGCAAATCCCTTGAGAAATTTAAAGGTAATTTGACTTAAGCAAGATATTGTATTAAAAGATAATTTAAATATATAACTAAAGTTTTAAGTGGGGGAGAAAACTACTCTTTCGCTATTTAGACGATATGAATAAGTTAGCTGGATTTATGTAATAAGCAATCGTTCATACCCTTTTATCTTATGAACTTGATCAAGTCATTTGATTCGAACCCTCATTCTGATATTGAACCTTTATCTATAACTCGACCCGATTCGAGTACATGTAATTTGAATTCTCTGAAGACAAGTTTTAAATTCAAACTATAAATGGTCATCTATCAATATATTTTGTTAACAAAATCTCAATAAATAGACGTTGTGTAGAAATTGAAAGCGTTTGAAATAAAGGGTCTGATTTATGCAAGGAATTTGGATTAATATTAGTTGATTTCGAAATCTACCTTAAATGTTTGAATAAATGCTTGAAATAATACTAGTTTGAGATCTGTTGAATCAGAGTAGCGTAGCAGAAGCGTGGAGTCTTTTGAGTGAAAATGAGTTCTGACTAATTAAGTAAAGAAATTTTCCCCTAATAAGTTTCAATACTTGAAGGTAGAAGAAAAACATATACTTTGGATTTCAAGCGAATATGAAAGAAAAGGTTTATCTGATTATTCGAATATGAAAATAATAGATGAAATCCAACAATAGAAGATAGAAAAATTTGTCGGACATCTTGGAAATATTAGAAACCATATTGATTAAAGGGAAATTGTATTGTTATATGAACATTAACTTAAATAGTTAGATGTTTCATAAAAATTTGAAACTTATGAATATGATTCCTTAAATTTTCAACTTAGGAAATGTTTGAGTAAGATCCTTGATTCCGAGATTTTGGAACATAATTTGTGTATGTTTGAAGTTGGAATTTTATTCACAATTAAATGAATTTTCCAATTATTTTGGACATGATAAATGACTTATAAATAAAAGAAATTTCGACGGCTAGAATCCCGATATTTTGAAATGTTTAAAAGACAAGTATTTGTAAATTATGATTACGAAATGATTTACAACTTCGGGATATGAAATAGTAACCATGACTAAAACGGGTCGTGATATGGATTTCGTGCGATGGATGATACTCAGTTGTCCTGTCATGAGGATGAACTTCTCGAACAAATAACATATAAATTTCATTATAGTATATTTGAAATTTTGAAAGAAAATTTTGTTTTGGAGATCCCGAAGTGAAGTATGATTTTCTATATGAAAGGAATATGTAGTATTTCAATGGTTTGAAATAGAAAATGAGATTCTAAGTCAGAGAAATCATCCTGAGGTTTCAAATGCTTACAAATGTTAATAAAAGTTCAAACTTACTTAAATTAACCTTTCCAACAAATTATATTTCATAATACTGTGATCTTTGTTTTGTAAATAAGAAATTGATATAAGAGTTTTACCAAATTAATCATATGGAGATTTTGTTTCTAAAGGCTATTTTTATAAATTTCAAGGTTAATAATTTTATTTCAACAAAATTATAGGTAAGATTTATTTTACTTATGAATAATTTTGCGAACTCTCCTTTTCGATGACGAAAAGTTCATAACTGGGGGAGATTGTAACGAACCAGGATTTTAATGATTAAAATATAATAGAAATTCAATTTTCTGAATATCAAATGAATTTGATAAGATATAAAATATAAATATTGTTTTGAAAATGTTATATATGTAGGTTTGGATAAATATTTTGTTTTGATTTTTAGATATGAATATCCTATTTTAAGATTTTATGTAAGATTTTATTTAAATAAATATTTTTAATATTAGTAAGTAGTAATATTATGTTTATAAAATATATTTATTTCCATAAAGATTTGTTGGATATCAAAATCTCATTTTTCTTTAGTATGTTATATTTGATTTATAATATGAATAAATATTTTTGAAATATAAATCTTAAGTAATATTTAGGATATGCATATATGTATTGAAAACTAGCTACATTTATAAATATTACTAAGATGTAATTAAAAATAAAAAATTTGGAAAATAAACAAATTAGTTAATAATTGTTTAACATGCATTGGTTGGTTTTAAAAACAATGTTAGGTGTCCTCTTTGTTGTCACAATGCATATTATTGAGTTTTGAGATGAAAGACAAGTGTCCACCAATTAAATAATTAAAATACTTTTAAATTTATATACAAAAAGATGTTTCCTTATTACTGAGCAAGCTACAGCTGAAAAATCTTATGACCTCTTCTTTTTCTTCCCCTGTTCTCACTCACTTTTAGTTTTACAGTAAAAGAAAAACCATCTCCTCTTCATTTAAAAATCAATAACTTCCAAACTATTTACTTCTAGCCAAAATAATTTATATGAGAGTTGTACATATCCTCATTTCAGATTTTTAGAAATTAGCGGATCCTGATTTCATTAACAATCTAAAGAGAATTCTTTGATTTACAGTAAAATGGATTTTTGTGAAGGAAAATTCTAAAAATCATTTCTCCCAATCCACTAAGAATTAAACCGCGCCGTCAACACCGTTGCGATTAGCAGGCGATGTAGTATTTTTAGTGCGAGTTTGAAGGGATTCGGTGTCGATGATTTTGAATGTTCAAAATTAGGTTTTGGGTTTGACGGAGAAGGAGACGACGATAGGTAAAACTGAGAGTGCCTTGGTGTCGAGGTTGGAGATATCTTCGAGGCGGTATAGTTTGATGGATATTGGAGGATATAAGTGTCGATACGTGTACTAGGTGCGTGCATCGTTCCAGGTCTCGACACAGTCAGATTTCGCCTGGAAGAACCGAAGTTCCAGCGAGTGGTTGCGGTCGAGCGAGGACAGGAAGACGAGGTAGTCGATGCTCTCGGATCGGGGTATGGTCGAGAGGTGGTGCGTGCATCGTGCACGGTGCTCATGTAAAATAGGTGTCTGTGCATGAATTAAAGAAGGAGGGGATCCGTGAAGAAGAAGAAAAGGGGAGTGGGTCGGGTCTTTGAATTTTGGTTGGAGCATTTTGTGTTGGGCTGGGCTGATTTATAAATGGTGAGAATTTTTTTCTAATTAAGTTTAAATTCAAATTAGCTAGCCGTTAAGCAATCATTTCTAACTAGTATCAAACCGGATTGACTCGCCATTAGATCCATTAGAATCGTATTTGAAAATAGAATCCATTGACATATAATATTGATAACTTTGATTAAATATTGGTTTATGAAAAATAAAAGTCCTCATATGTTTACTGGTGAACATCGATGTTAATTCAAATCAATATAAATTAGAAGAGTTCATTTGCTGCTAATGGGAAATGGATCGGAAGCAATAGAATAGCAATAACACAGTTCGTTCGTAATGTAACTCGGACGTTGAAGTTTTGGAGCTTTATCGGTGAGAACATTTAATTTAGTTATTTATTAAATTAGTAGTTATTGAATAATTATAATTAGTTGAGATTAATTATAGTTGTTGTTTGGATATGAATGTTATTGTGTGAATGGACGTGCATGTAAGTAGATGAAACACTGAACACTAAAGCGTTATCGATAGTAACGCTTGTGCACAACTGAATTGTTTGTCGCTGATGATGATGATAATTCATTATCATCTGATGTATATGGTTGATTTAATTGTTTGTATAATGCACACACAATACCATGGTTGTAAAATCACACAGATGATTGATTTAAATATTCTTCGATATAAATGAAGATTTTTTTTTGTTTTCAAATATTAAAGTATTATTCTTTTAAGTCAAATTTTAATTTGAAAGAGCTTTGGAGATTTAAATATAATATTTTATAATATTATACCAAACCGCTCTAGGATGACAGAGAGGATGGTGTCTAGGCTTGGGTTTGGAAATCCAGTTTCCTGCTCTCCCTGACTATCCCTCACTAGTCCGACGGATGGGATGGTTAATTTAAAATATAATTTGAAAATTAAATTTGAATTTGTTCAAAGCGTAGAAACGAAATCGTAATTTAAATTTATGTCGCATAAATGACCATTTCATGGAGTTTAAATTTAAATTTAAATTAAAAAAGGGTTTTGAATTCATATAGTTTACCACTTATTTAAATTTAAATTTAAATTGGAATTTTGAAATTATCTTTGGATTTTACTTAATAATCGGTTTTGAAATTTAGTTGCTTTGAAAATTTTAAATTCAAATTGGAAAGACTTGAAGGAATTATATTTAAATCAAATTATAACGTGCTATGGCACGACAGTTTGTAAATATCGATTTAAAATTTTAAATGACTATAACATGACTATTTGAAATCGGTTTGACTTAAAATAAGAAACGTTGATTTTCAAATATTAATAGTTTTTTAATAGAAAAGAAATTTTCAAACTTTAACGTACAATTTTCAAGTTATACTCAAAACAAATTTGGAAAAAACGCTGTAAGTGCAGTTGACGACCGTAACGAATTTCAATGTTTAAAATTTGAGGAAATTTAGAATAAATCTACTTATTAACTTAAAGAATGATCTACTTGATTTAAAATGGCTATTGCAGCTTTTTGTGACATTTCCAAATGTTATTCTCGCATTTTCCAAAGGTAAATTGGTTTGGAGTTTATAACGTGAACCATTATTTTCAATTTGTTAAAAAGGGATTGCAAATGGTTTGGAAAGATTTTTAAGTGGTTAAATATTTGTATACGGAATTGAGATCAAATATAAGTTGATTTAACTCCATTAAAACTAATGTTTGAATATGAAATGTTTGGATTATCGCAAATGTATATTGTAGTCCAAGTAAAGATTTGGGAAAATTAACGACTTATGAAATCAATGAATTATGTTTTGAACATAAGGATCGAAGGGTTATGTTTTGATGATATGGTTGGGAAAAAAATGAATATTTGGTTTTAAAAAGAAAAATTTAAGATGATAATGGAATTTATGATCGATCCAACCTTGATTTATAAATGAATGAACGACAATTGGAAGGATATTTGAATTGAAACCCCGTGTGGTCCATAACCATTGTTTTATGAATACGCGTATTACTTGGAAAGTCTAGGATCGGATTTAAGTCCGAAAACAATTCCAAGTAATAATATGATGCATGAAGCAAATTCAAGACTTGGAATCGATGAACGAAGACCGTGGTTCTTCACAAATCGAACGGACTATCTGTCGATTGGTTTCTTTACTGAATAGCTACAGTAGAGAGATGCTCCTATTACCGGAGTGGCAGGAAAGTTCGAACGTATTAGGAGAACTTTCAGATTTTGTTCCGTCCAGACCCAGGACGGACTTGTATGGATTGTGCGTCTGACATTGTAATTGATGGCATAACTTTAATTTATGTTGATATGTATCTGGTTTGTGACGTATGAGCTCGAATTGGTTATGTATGGATAGAAATCAGTGGTCATGTTGTGAATGGATAATGTGACATAATTAAGAGATAAAATGAGCTTGTACGATCAGGGCATTGCTTTTCTAGGCATGCTTTGTGTATGACGTGACATCAACAAACCTCACACCCCGGATGATGAGAAACTGGCGGGTAAGTTGCGTATATATATGAATTGATGATGACCGCTGCAGCAGTGGGAAACCACTTATGACTTATGGAATAGGGTATGTTCGGGGGCCCATGTCTGGTCGAAAACCGTTGATCTACCTCGCGATTTGTATTGGTGTCCGCGTTTGGATGAAAAACCCGTGATTACATTTCGTTTGTGTTCCGATTGATCTTTCGTGCCAGGAATCATCAAGTTGGAAAGCCAAATCTCCAATACAAGCCATACGATTTTGATTGTGCATATATATATGGCGACATAATTTTATAGGGTACTATGCCGTCTAGGATTAATACATTTATTTGCGAAATGTTTTCCATACTATACATATGTATTATGGCATTGAAAGAGGATTTTTCGTAAGAAAGCATATTTTGTTATCATAAGATAAACCTCGCCCATCTGGTGTGCACTTGCATTGTGTGATGTTGAACGAGCTTATGATAGCTTCATTTTAAAAAAAAAAGTCATTGCGTATTTATATGCATGGGCATTCACATGGAGTAAACCCGTTCCACGTTAGCGGCGTGGACCGATGAAATTCCCAACTTTAAATTAAACCTTAAAACAACTGTTTTATGTTCTCACACCGGTCCCATGACTAACCTGGACTTTATTGTTCCTTCCTAAACTCTGGGTGCCCATTAAATTTTCACACGGGCAGCTAGTAGTTTATTTTTGCAGTTATAGTTCGTTGGAGCGAAGTTTGGAGCGCTTTCTGAGTTGGAGTCTACGCTAGAGTTGAAGCTTCCGCTGTATGATTTTGATCTTCCGTTGAGAGAGTATTTTCTTTCTTCTGCTGTATATTTTATGTTGTAACTCTGATATTCATGTAACTTTGATATAATATTTTTTTGAGCAATGAAAAAGTTCTGTTATTTTGTTCAGTATATGTATGTACCCATGATAATTCGTCTTTATGAGCAATTTAAGTTGGTTTAATTACCCGCGAGAACCGAGCAAAAAGGCGGGTCGTTACACTTTCAGCCAAAACTCCAAACTACAAAGTTGTTCGCATCGACATCTAGAGTTCATTCATGCCAAGCTCTCGACAGTTGGCTAAATTTTCAAAGATCAAGTTAGAATTGTTTTCGTATTTCCTTATTTTCCATGAAATTAGTTGACTTTTCGGGGAGATGGTCTGACGGTCAATGGTAGGGGATGAGAAGGGCTTTCAGGGGGTGGCGGCCATGGTTGGAGGTAACCCATCACAGGAGGAGTAGGGTTTGAGTCTTTAGGGTTTTGGGGTGCCAATGATGGCGTTTTGTGGGTGGCGGGCCCAACGATGGTAGATGGGGGCTTGGCAGTGGCGGCAGTCGAGGCGTTGTGAGATCCGATCAACATGAAGAGGCGCAGTGGAGGAATTTTTTGGTCGAATTAATACGCGATGGAACACTTCCAAATCTACAAATTTATGTATGATTATTACGGTATTAATAAATTCTTGTTAATACTTATATTTCTTCTAATTCCTATTCGTCCATTCGTCTATATCTATATTTTCTTGCATTTGCTTGTTATATTTGTTTATCGTCCAAATTTACTTATGTTTGTTCCTAAATTAATTGTATTATTGATGATTGAAGAAAAATATATGTTTTATTTAATGTAAGCTTCGGTTTTTCACAGAATCGATATTTGAATAAAATTATCAATTTAAATAATGATATTTATAAGTTTATTTATTATTCAAGTTAATAATAATGGATTCAATTATCTATTTTAACATATGGTAACTGAGCTTGTTTTTACATAAGTGACAAACTGAGAATTGATTGTTCATTCAAATCAATGATTTAGAATTGAATTAACTAGTTTAGTTATTGAAACTTTATTTTAAGCAGTTATTATAATAAATCAGTAGTTGAAACTTAATAACCGTTTGAATAATTGATGATTTAGTTCCAATAACTTACTTTAACCAATATCACTTTTTATTTGATTCATCTGTATTTCTAAGTTGTTTTTAAAATGAAGTGGAATTAATTTCACGAAATGAATAAAAACAACTTCAGTTTATTTAAAATAAAGGATTTAAGAATAGTTAACTAATTCATAAAAAGGGTTTAAACCTAAATTTAATTAAGTTAATATCTGTCTATGTGTAATTGGTTTATTAATTATAAAGATCATAAGTGTGGTTAGCTACCCTTTTGGGATAATTAATGTAGTTTTGGAATTTATAATCAAATGTTGTAGTTTTTTTATTTTCCTTTAAGAATATTAAAAGAGGGCTTTGAAGTTATAAAAAAAATTTAGAAATTGTCCTTCTTGAATGTCAAAATTTACTTTAAGTATATTAAAGCAATTAAATTTAATAAATTATCCTTTTGAATAAATAATATCGTTTAGATCTTGTAAACGATTGTTCAAATTGAGAATGCTCATTTGAATAAAAATAGTTTGAAATGTAATATAAGTGTAAATTATGTTGTGTTTTATTGAAATCGATGTTTTGATTTAACATTGGTTTCGACTTTTCTTTTAAAATAAACTAGAATTAAAATACCATTTTAAAATTAGTTTTTTTTAAAGAATATCGTTAATGTTGTTTTCGTTCAAATATCTGTTATGTGAAAACCAAACATAAGTTCGAGTTTTGAAGTTTAAAAGTTTTTGATACGAATATGGGAAGAAATTTCTGTAAACGGTATCACTTATATGGAAAATATTTAGTTATACTCTTATTTCTAGATGTCAAAGTACATAAACTTTCCCCTTTCTCAAAGTTTTAAAACATTGTCTGGGCGATGCCTAGGGGTAACACTACCTTAACTTGTCCGAATTTATTTTTAACTAAGAGATAGTATAAGTTTTGGATCGACATATAAAGATAAGGGATTGTGATTTAGTTTCCATATACGATCATTTTTGGATGTTCCTGATAGTTAATTCAACAACTATTAGTTCAGCTTTCTTGAGTTGTGTCGTCAAATCCAAACAGTTCGTTTCTCTTTGAGCGTTGCTTTCTTTTGTTTTAAATGACTAAAACCAAAAAGCGAATGGATGTATAGCTATGTAGGGTTGCTCCCATTAAGGTAATTAACATCTACTCTTGGGTTGGTTGTATGCGTGCAAGATGTGAAATACTCGGATACTCGGTAAAGTTGGCGGGGTTTGGCTAGTACATTTCCAAGAATAGTGTAGTCCTCAAGTATATTACAGAGGTATACTATTCGGTAAGGTGGGCACACCCTCCTAGTCATTTGTTGGAAAAATTCTCATTTTTATTCATTTGATTCCATATTTACGAGTTTTTCTATTTTAATTGCATCGACAGAATAAAATCTCTGCGATCTTTAATTATTTATATCCATGGTGGGATTGGATGTTGTTGGAAGTGGCTTAGTCCACAGTAAAGTCAAGTTATTTTGGGAAAATTATCTTTTTTCCTTGTTTGATCCATAATTTTGGATTAGTTTCTTAGTTTCCATTGAGAAGTGTCGTGAACTCGTCTAAATGGGTAGTTGCACTATTATTATGTATTTGTAGCAAAATTTATTTGTGACGCTCATTCCTTGTTGTTTCAGTGATTTGGTTTTTGTTGATGTTTATTCGTGTATGGTATTCTCGTGAGGTAAAACCCTGTTCTGCGACTTGCGGCGTGGTCTCACAGAATTATTGTATATTTCCTTTTACATGAGTTTTCTCGTGTTGGTATTCCAGACTGATCTGTGCATTATTTTATTATAATGCTTGGGTCAAACCGAGCTTGTTTCCAGGTTACCTTCTTTTGGATGTAGAGCTCATAAAGTAGAGTTTGAAGTTTGCTTATCGTAGTATTTTATTTTCGCTGTATTTAATTTATCTATCAACATTATAAAGTCAGAATTTTATAACTGTCCAACTGATAAGTTTGTTTTTAACTCTTACATACATTGTATCTTGGAGTGACCGTTCAACTGTCATTACTATTATTTTATTTTGTTGTTTCCACTGTGAGATTTTGTTTTCCTTCTGTTCTTTTTCTTTTTACCCTAACAATCAACATTTTCGACGATTGGATGTTCAACATTAAAGTACAGTGGTCTTAATTAGTGTTGACTTTCGATGGATAGGAAGATGGAACTTTACATTTGGTATCAGTGCTGAAGGTTAGGCGAGAACCTTGGATCTAGTAGGGAAATTCATCAAGATTGAGTGAGCAAGACCCTGAGATGAGTTCGAGATAGTATGTTTAGATATGAGAGCATATTTGTTAGTGTTATAAAAACGTATTGTGTTAATTAGTCTATTGAGTTATTTATGAATTATGGTCGAGACGTGGGACACCACAGTGTTGATAGGGATTTCTAAACACTTGAACAGGGAAAGTAAACACGATATCAATTTTTGAAAATGGGTAAATGAAATATATTACCTAAGATATATTATTTATATAAAGAAATAATTTTTTTTCTAAATTATATAGTTATATATATTGTTGTTTATTAATAATGATATTAAATTAGTATCGTTATTGTTTAATTGGTCATGCTCAAATAGTTTAGGAGCATTGACTATTGTTTTGTTTATTGCTTATATATGTTCTATTAACTTTCAGACATTTATTAACAACTTTAAGTGTATTGGAATCAAATACCTTAAGAATTAAGTTTCACTATTGGATTATAAGGTGTTCGATATAAATATTAGTTAAAACCTCAATTTAATAGAAAATTGGTTAATATAATCTAAATGGCTAATTGATTTAGAAGAGAATATTTTTTGAAATTTTTATTATAGTGGAAGTTGAGTATATTGGCAATTAAGTAAGTTTAATAGTGAAATATATTTTGAAATATAGTTTTGGTTAAAATAATTCTCATATTGTTTAAAATGATTTCAAAAGGATTTATTAGAATTAAAATAGTATTTTTAACTTAAAAATATTTTAAACTTTATATATTCCAAAATTTTAAGTTTTCTTAAAAAACTTTTAATTGACAAATCGGGAGGTGTAGCCGCAATAGCACCAGTTTCTATATCTCTGGTGGCTTTACCCTTTTTTAAAAATATGTATGTGCGTAGTTCAAGTTTTCGCTCGATGAACCAAGGAATATTTTGGTTTCTTTTGGCGGATTACTTACTACTGGGTTGGATCGGATGTCAACCTGTGGAGGCACCATTTGTGACTATTGGACAAATTTCTTCTGTCTTTTTCTTCTTGTTCTTTGCTATAACGCCCATTCCGGGACAGAATTAAAACTCGTTTTGAATAATAAGTTCATAATTAAAAAAATATAGATTTCTAATTGGTGAAGAAAACATTATTAACTCAGGTTCAAATGAGTTAAATGGGTAAGAAGGTTTTAGTAAGCTCAGTTTATTAAAACCATCACTTGGTATAAACATTTAAATTTTATAAAATCGATTGATGTTTTTTGAGCTAATCCACCAGACATCTTTTCTTTAGATATCCTAAGGTAAATATGTCGAAGGGTTGACTCAGTTGGAAAATTCATATTTTGTTTGAGGATCTATTTGAATTTAGGGTTGAAATAAACGAATTGATAAGCTAGTTGGATATGAGTTGTTTGATTTTGTTTTTCACTTAAAGTGATGTTTCATATGTTAAATTGTAAATGAAATGAAATATTCGACAATTTTGAATAGTCGAGATTTTCAAGTTGAACATGGAAACATAGCTCAGTCAATTAGAAAACTAAAGACAAAATGGTTATAATTTATTAATTTAACGAAGTTTGGATGTATAAATTAAATTTAATTAAAACAAGCTCGCCACATCGCGATAGTTCGTAAATTTATGATTTGAAGTTCAAATGAATGTGTAGGATCTATTATAAGTCGAAATTCTTTAAAACAAGAATCTTTCAGATCTACTGGATTATATTTTCCTAATGAAAGAGAAAACCAAGATTTTATTTTGTAGATTTTGAGTTATGTCAAAATCAAATTTTCAAAAAAAATCGCGGTATTTTAGTTTATAAATAAAAAATTTAATTAAATAGTGAAAGTGATTTAGAAATGATTGGTATAATTAAGAAACCAGTCACTAATGAGTAAATAGGATATACGTAGGTTGTTCGGTATGCAAGGTGTAAATTCTAGAGTTTGGATACATAACTTCGTGGTAATTTACACAAATCAAAAAAAGAATTTCTCACTTGATTTGGATTCTTGAGATGATATTAAAGTTTTCCATCATAGTGAAATGTTATGTAAGGAAGATAGACATTGTAATCGAGAAAGCCAATCGGAGTCCACACTAGGAAGGTCGAGTGACGGTACTAGTTCTGAGGTGAAGTTTATGTGTTTGAGCAAGAATTTGGCATATGAATGATTTATGTATATATATGAACGAATATAATTAAATTAGTAGTTTGTGACTCATGCAAAATTTGGATGATATTGTTTGACATTTTAAATAATGTCAAGTGTTCAATTTTCCTTTATGGAATCTATTTGTTTGTTGTGTTGGTCCATTCCATTTTCGGAATTTGATTGTTGTTAGTTGGTAGATAGTGTGCTCTTATAGACTATGGTTTACAAAAAAAATCGTTGCTTGATTAGAACTTAAATCTTGGTAATTTTGAAAAAAAACACGTTTGAGGTAAAATTTCAAATATTTAGTTATGACTAAATTGGGCTTTTGGAAGTTTTTTCAATTGGAAGGCTTGCTAGGTAAATTTAATTACTCTAGTTGTTGTTTTTGTAGGAACCAAAATACCACTTGATGCTCCATGTTGTTTACTTTAAGGTTATACCATGCTTCGATACGAGGAGCCATCTCCTTGTCATAATTGATTTTGGCTTAGTTTCATTCAAAGAGATTTGAATGTATGATTTGAATATTAAACCAAGGAAGGTAGTTCTAATATTTTCTTTTTGAAAATTGGATGCATATTGGTTCGTTGTAGGATAACTCTATGTGATTTGGTCGCATATGCTTGTTGGTTGTTTATTGCACCATTTTTACCAGTTGCATCATGTCCTTGTGAGATATGATTGTTGTGTTGTTTTTATGTATGCTAGTTAAGTATTTACAGGTTTGGAAGCTAAAGCTTGCTTGCTTGTAGCTTTTGGTTTCATTGTAAAAGAGTTGTTTGCCCGACAAATAGGTGTATGTTATGTTTTGATTTTGTGTCCCTGTTATGGGTAACCACTTGGCTTTTGTTTTCCTTTTGGTTTGAATGAGGCCCTACATAGCATTTGGAATTTTTTGGATAGCGCCATAAAAAGGAGGTACTGTTGAAAATTTTCAAATCCATATGTTAGAAAATTTAACACAATTTAGTAAGAAAAGTTTTTGAAGTAAAATTAATCGATAGTTTAAACTTAGGGTTATTGTCATTTCTTTTGTTTTGGAATTTCGGGGATGATGTTCTTTAAAGGGGTGAATGCAACATCCCGGATTTTTGTAATTAGAATATTTAATTAATTATATATTCAAAACGATTAATTTTAAGATTTACTGATTTGTATTATATTTTAAATTGAGATTTAGATTGTCGATTCAACTTAAATTTGAAATTCTTGAGTTTAAAATCAATTTAAGTTATTTTGAAGCCTTGGATAATCCTATTTGAATATGGACGATAATAAGAAATTATTATCAATAAATAGAATGTTTGAAATTCTCAATACTGGAATTCGTGATTTAAAAAATGAACTAATATGAGTCCGATTATTTCATTTATCATTGTTGATGGGCTTGTAGGAGATCATTTTGGGGAGCTATTTCTTTATGTTATGTTATGTTATACTTTTTTATTTTATTTCTGGAGTGACTATTGTATTATTTAGGTGTAGATTTACTTCATAATTGGGTGGTGGCCTTTACCGAAACTTGATTTTGAAGTATGATGGGCAGTTATTTTTTCGAAGCTCATCCATTTATATCCCGAAACTGGATTTTGAAGTATGATGGACGGTTATTTTTTCGAAGCTCATCCATCTATATCCTATACTTTTGGTCTTTGTTTGAGTTGGTTTGTTTACTGTTGGTTACCTGCCAGACTTGTTAGTAGATATTGTTTCTTACTTCTTGTATATGTGTAATAACCCGGAAATCTTGGCCAGTTTAAAAATTTTATTTTGGCAATTTTAGCGAATTTTGATTATTTAAAATGAATTATTTTACATAATAACGACGAGAAATTTATTTTGAATATAATTCGAACGTATATATTCGTTTGAATCGACGATAGAATATAAATAATTATTTATATATATAAAAGGAATTGAAAATGGCGCGGTAGTTCGGTAATTCGATTTCAAACTTCAAATGAATGTACCGGGTGCAAAATAAACCAGATTTTAGTGAAACCAAAAATAATAGAATCTAATTGAGAATATCTTTCCAACGAATCCGAAAAATCAAGATTTCATAGCGGGAATCAAAAGATATGCCCAGTTGAAAATTCAGAATAGTCACTATGGAATTCAAGCCCTTAAAAATGGAAATTCTGTAAACGACCTCGGATTTCGACGAAACCACTTTTGTTGGGTCTGTGATGTCAAATTATTGCTAGGTTCCAATTTTCATAATTTTTCAATTCAATATGTGAGTGTGGCAAAGGAAAACGCGTTTGACCAGTTTAAGTTGATTTTAATCGACCGGAAAATGGTCATTTTTCAAACGGTCTCTGAATTTGACGAAACTAGTTTTGTTAGGACCATATCGTCAATACGAAGCTAGAAAATATTTTTCTGGAATTTTTCAAGCTAGTATGTGACCCCAGTAAATTGAAATGCGCGTTCAAATTCAATAATAGAGTTATATGTTGAATTTGACGAAAACTGATCGAAACGATGGAAATGGCTTCTGGAACATATCCCATTGTGTTCGGAATAGGGGTATTACGCTAAGGACGATAGTCGTTGGGATTTGTTTGGAGTTCGTTACGATGTGAGTTTTAAAGAAAATTAAAACATTAAAATAATATAAAATATTATATAATCTCCTTAACTTCCCCCCTCCTCTCTCATTACCTAGTCAACGCCCCTCACCGTTCAAATCCAAATCAGATTAAAAAAAACGCGATTCACCAAATCGCGTGAGCCACCACCGCACGATGGCTCCTCCGCCGGACCTCGCCCCCAACGCGCCGCCTCTCTCTCCCCCCCGCCTCCTCCTCCTCTGATCCCCTCCTTCTTGCTCAGCCCTCGTTCCTCTCTCCTTTCCCCATATGACACGCGAAGCCCCTCCTCGAACCCACCGCGAGACCCCTACCCAAACCGCACCGGAATCCACCACCTCCCTGGCCGCCTACCACCGCAGCGAACCCCACCTCTCATGTTCGTCGAAACCAGAAAACCCCCTCCTCCTCCTCCTAAATGACAACGCCCTCCTCCTTATTCCATTGTAAGTTTTTAATTTTAATTGTATAGTTATTTATTTTTATTTAGTTACAGTAATTAGTTTTAAAGGGAAAGAAAAAAATTTCAGTTTTTATATGTTTGAAAACTGAATTTTTATAAAATAAAAAGTTTATATTTTTATTAGGAGGAAGCTTATATTTTTAAAGTATTAAAGAAGTGATTTTTATATTATAGAAATATTAAAGAAGTGATTTTTATATAATAGAAATATTAAAGATATGATTTTTCTATAATAGAGATAATAAAAATATAATTTTTATATAGTGTATAGAGTAAAAATAGATGAAGTAGAAATAAAAATATGATTTTTATTTATTGAAATGAAACGATAAAAATATAATTTTTATATTTGAACAGCGTGAAAAGAACTGCAGTGGAATTTCAAACAAATCCAGACGATTCAGCAGTCAAAAGCAAAGCACGGCGGAGATTTCCTACATATGAAGAGTCGAGGCATTTGGTTTTGCTAATAAGTGAGAACTTCTCACCTTTTAATTTTGTTTTCTAGTTAAAATAAATACTAGGATGCAGACGGTGTTTAGTAGCACCCGACACCCGTCGTCCACAGACCATAGACGACTTGTATGCTTGTTTGTTTGATTTTGATGTGTAGTTGATTGTGTGATGTGATGTGAAATGGAATAAAATATTTATATAGTTAAAATATTTTATAGTTAAAAATAGAATTTTTAACGTGTATATGAAATGAAATAAAAATAAACAAACCGGACGATTTGTTTATATACACACATTTGACTGATATTGATTGGGACGATAAATTTTACACATCGCCCAACTGCACAAATAAAATCTGTGTTTGATTGTTTGAAACCCCACACGGGTATTGGGATGATATATGACATACACTAATCCCAATAATTAGTTGTATGTCGATCGATTGATTGACAGACTATTATAAGTGTTGAATATTTATATTTGATGGTTATACAGTGTAAAATGCACTTTGGATGATGGTTGATTATTCATCGTTGTTATTGTATACATGTGTTGTAGAAAATCCATATAATTAACATTATATGGTAATTGATTGGGCTTCATTCCAGTTTTGAATAGAAATATTAGAAAAAGAAATATTTGAAATAGAATATTTGAAATAGAATATTTGAAATAGAATATTTGAAAAGGAAATATTTGAAATAGAATATTTGAAAAGGAAATATTTGAAATAGAATATTTGAAAAGGAAATATTTGAAATAGAATATTTGAAAAGGAAATATTTGAAATAGAATAGTTGAAAATAGAAATATATAAAGCGGTGTTGATTAGATTGACGCCATTTTGACGTGAACGATATTTATATCGATTTTATTCATTTTATAATGAATATCAAAAGTGATTTCAAAATCTGATATTTTGAAAAGAAATGAATTCGAATTGAAATTGAATAGAAATGAATTCAAATTGAAATTGAATAGAAATGAATTCGAATTGAAATTGAATATAAATGAATTCGAATTGAAATTGAATATAAATGAATTCGAATTGGAATAGAAAAGAAATGAATTCGAATTGAAATTGAATCGAATTGAATCGATTTGAAAATGAACTGAAATCGAATTAGAAATCGATTTGAAATGAATTTAAAACGAATTTATATTGGAATATTCAATTTTGATTTGAAATTGAATATGAAGTTGAAACCGTTTTGAAAATGAATTTAAAACGATTCATAAAGCACGTTTTGAATTGAAATCGACGAAGTATATATTATATATATTATATATATAATATAATGGCCTGAATAGAACGCGCCGCGTCGCGGCAGTTCGCGAATTTCGACCATTGACTTCGAACGGATATTGCGGGAGATCCGACCGTCGGATTCTCCTAAAAACGGAACCGTTGGGTTCGTATTGAAAAGAAATTTCTAACGAATATTAGAAATTTGAAATCTAATGGTTGGATTTGGAATTATGTCCAAAACAAATTTGGAAAAGGTCGTTGTAAGTGCAGTTCGATGGCCGTTGATGGAAATCGACCGTACGGGCCTTGATAAAATTATTAAAAATAGTAATAATTTGTGTAAAATCATAAGAAATGATTTGGGAAAAATTGGGATGCAAAACTCCATATTTGAAAAGATAAAAATAGATTTTTATCGAAATGAACTAGTTTTGAACTAGAATAGTAATTGATTTATTTTTTTTAAAAAAATAAATAAAGTGAGTTTGAAATGGTTTTGAAATATAACCAGAATTTCCAATAATTGAATTGGAATGGATTTGATTCGAAATTGTCTTTGGAATATTTCGATGTTGGATTTCGTGATTATACATATGTTGTTAAGGAAATTTGAAAGATATATATATATATATATATATATATATATATCGTTATTTCCAATACGATATTTGTTGGTCGTAGAATTTGATGTTGAATATAAGCCGATATATTTTCTATTCAGAGCCTTGTATTTAATATCAAATGTGATTTGGGTTTGTCGTGAATGGTGTCTTCATTAACACTGTTCTTGAACCCAGTTGAGAAAAGATTAAATCTTTTTATTTAGATTTAATGAAGTGTACCAATTAAATAATATTTAATTGGAATTGAATTGATATTGATTTTTGGGTTTATCGTGGACAGTGTTTTAAATAACACTTGTTCTTTAACCCGATAATTAATGGGAAGTCATTTTGGGTTTATCGTGAACCGTGTTTTAAATGACACTGATTCTTTAACCCAGTTAAAGATTAAAACTAAGTGGAGTTTTAATGAATCTTTAATTAAATTGAAAAGATCGAGAATGGAGTATCACCAGTTTTGCTCCAGGCGGTAGTTAAATCTTTAATTAGATTTGAGCGTGAAATGGTAACTGAATTTACCGATAACACCGTGGTGTTGGATATGAAGTATTACCAGTTTTACTTCATGGGATAAATAGGTTGGGATTGGGAAATAAAATAAATAATTACTTCGGTGTGGTTCACTAATCCCGACTAGTTTGAATTGATATTCAAAGAAGATTAAAGAATAAATTTAAAGAATTTATCTTTGATAAAATTAACGGGAACCTTTCCCAAAGTATAAGAATATTTGAACAAAAGAATATTCTGAATTGGAATGAGGCGTATGTTGTGTTTGTGTAACACGTGTTTATTATATATATATACGCGAGTTGTTCAGAAAGACCGGGTTTATCCCATTCTGAATAACTGATTCGACGTGGTGTCGAAGATGAAGACGGTGGTTGAAGACCGGAGGTCTTCACATCGTTTGGTTGATTACTGATGATCTTGATTGGGATGTACACCCAAGAAGATGGAAACAGTTGGTGATCGTCCAGACGTACTTGGAGATCGATGGATATGCGGGGTACTAGGTGCCTCCGGTTTCGTTCAGACCCAGAACGAACTTGTAAATGGACTGTGTGTCTGACATTGGATGTGTGATTGATTTCTATTAAATATATATCTGTTTGGCGGCGGAGAATTTATTCTCTTGCTTAATGCCCTTCTCTGAGACGTACGAGCTCAGGGGTTATATACTGATGGATATCAAACGTATAAAGTGAATTGCCTGTGTGGCATGCCTAAGTGGCAATTGATCAAGGCTTCTGTTGAAAAGCAAAGTCTTGTGGTTGATGATCAAAGCACGGCCTTTGTGGCATAGCTTTGTGTAACGTTGATTCGCGAGCTTCACACCCGGTATGAACAAAAAACGGGAGAGGACGTCAGGGAGGGCATGCGTTTCTTTCTAGCTAGAAGTGGCGTCAGTGGTTTTACATGCCCTGACGAGTTTGACTTATGTGGTTGTTGCTGTTGCAAGGCGCCTCGGTTTGATCGGACGATCCGGGTCCGATGGAGTCACTCGTTGGCTCACCTACGCCCCATAGGGCGGGGAAACGCATGTTCAGGCATTTTAATCCACATCGGTGGACCGGCCCTGAGGATCCAAGGGCCCACCTGAGTCTGGGTCCTGAGGCTCGGGCTAGACAGTCTCGAATCGGTTGAGGACTATCTTTTGCCTCGATTCATAGATGGAAATCCAATTTCCAAATACGTGATTCTGCGGTTTTATTTGTAGAGCCTAGTATGGCGACATAGTGGGATGGGGCGCTTATGCCGTCTATGATTGATACTTATGATTTGAAGTTGTTTTATACACTATACACTTATTATAGTATCAAAAGATTTGTTTTAAACGTATCAAGCATTCTTGTCTATTATAAGGTAAAAACCCTATCCTCCGGCTTGCGTTGCATTGTGTGATGGAAACTGGGTCTTATAATAGCTTCATTTTCTTTATTTAGCATTGCGTTGTTTGTTTTATGCACTGGTATTCTTGGGAGGAAACCCGTTCCGTGTTATACGGCGTGGTCCCTTGATTTGCCTAACTTTAAAAATAAAGATTAATAACTGTTTTAGTTCTCACACCAGTCACATGACTGACCTGGAGTTTATTGTTTTAACCTGAACTCTAGGTGCCCTTATTTTGACACGGGCAGCTAGTAGTTTAGGTTTTGCAGATCTATATTCACAGGATCCTGGTTTACAGCTGGAATGATATCCAGAAAGCTTTGTATCCGTATATCTCCTTCAGTTGTGTATTGTATTATTTTCCGCTGCTATGTAATTTATTGTAATCTCTGATATTTGATAAATGTGTAATATTGATTTATACTCTGTATATTCTTGTATTCTGATGGAATTGTTGTAAAATACAATGAAATGTTCTTCCGCTTGCGTTCTATTTTGTCCTGTTCTCAAAACGATCAGGCGTTTCGAACGGTCTAGATCGGTTTAGCGACTGATTTGGATCGAGTGAAATTCCTTTTTGTCACATTTGGTATTAGATCTTTGGTTTACAAAGCTCAGAGAACAAGACACATTAGAACCATACGAAAGAATTCATCAGATATTGGATTAGTAATATCCAATGGGAATGACTCGTTAGAGATGGGATCAGTAGTATCCTAGAACGAGTGTGAAGAGTATATTTTTAAAATGAAAACAATTTTTGTTTTGAAAATTTAAATCAATTATTCGTATTTGATTATTTATTTATATGAATTTGGACAATCCGATATATAAAGATTTTTCATATGCGTCTTGCAAACGTCTATTCGAAGTTTTAATGTACTGGATAGTTATAGGATCACACTCTAGTGCCCGGGGATAATTCTGGTGACGGGGCATCATCGCCAGTATTTATTTTCGAGCGACGAAAGTAAAATTTCAATATATTTCCGATTGACTGGTGTGAGAACCGAAACTAGATAGGGCCTATTGTTGTGATTTGGCATCAAAAATTTGATTTTTTGACTATATATCAAAGATATGAATTTGAAATGATAATCAGCTAATTGATTGATGGTTGTGTTGCTTGATTATTGTTGGATTGATTAAATTTGAACCATATAGCCAATTGAATCAAATAGTGAATTGTATTGAAATTTTGTCGCATTTGCATGCATATACATGTATATACATTGAACAGGTCATAACAAGGAGGCTAGAGCAGAGAATAAAATTGTTTGCCCGACAAATAGGTACATGTTTACTATAATTTATTGTTTTGTTTGGGTAATGATGATTTTACGAGCCGATTGGCTAGCCGCTTGGCTTTTTCTTTTTCTTTTTCTTTTTGAGATCAGAAGGCCTGTATGGCAATTTCGGGATTTTCCCGTGCTCCCGGTGCAGGGGAGGTTATGGCGAAATTTTTCGAAAATTTAGGGTGTTAGCCAAATTTTTGAAAAATTTGAAAAGTTCTTAGAAACTGAAAAGTTGAAGAACTTAAGCCGTAATCAAAATAGAGGAAGTTGAGTTTATTTGTGAAACAACTTTCGGCTTTGTTCCTTTTCGGGGACGAAAAGTTTTAAGTGGAGGAGATTGTAATAACCCGGAAATCTGGGCCAGTTTAAAAATTTTATTTTGGCAATTTTAGCGAATTTTGATTATTTAAAATGAATTATTTTAAATAATAACGACGAGAAATTTATTTTGAATATAATTCGAACGTATATATTCGTTTGAATCGACGATAGAATATAAATAATTATTTATATATATAAAAGGAATTGAAAATGGCGCGGTAGTTTGATAATTCGATTTCAAACTTCAAATGAATGTACCGGGTGCAAAATAAACCAGATTTTAGTGAAACCAAAAATAATAGAATCTAATTGAGAATATCTTTCCAACGAATCCGAAAAATCAAGATTTCATAGCGGGAATCAAAAGATATGCCCAGTTGAAAATTCAGAATAGTCGCTATGGAATTCAGGCCCTTAAAAATGGAAATTCTGCAAACGACCTCGGATTTCGACGAAACCAATTTTTTTGGGTCCGTGATGTCAAATTATAGCTTGGTTCCAATTTTCATAAATTTTCGATTCGATATGTGAGCGTGGCAAAGGAAAACGCGTTTGACCAGTTTCAGTTGATTTTAATCGACTAGAAAATGGTCATTTTTCAAATGGTCTCAGAATTTGACGAAACTAGTTTTGTTAGGACCGTATCGTCAATACGAAGCTAGAAAATATTTTTCTGGAATTTTTCGAGCTAGTATGTGACCCCAGTAAATTGAAATGCGCGTTCAAATTCAATAATAGAGTTATATGTTGAATTTGACGAAAACTGATCGAAACGATGGAAATGGCTTGTGGAACATATCCCATTGTGTTCGGAATGGGGGTATTACGCTAGGGACGACGGTCGTTGGGATTTGTTTGGAGTTCGTTACGATGTGAGTTTTAAAGAAAATTAAAACATTAAAATAATATAAAATATTATATAATCTCCTTAACTTCCCCCCTCCTCTCTCATTACCTAGCCAATGCCCCTCACCGTTCAAATCCAAATCAGATTAAAAAAAAAAGGCGATTCACCAAATCGCGTGAGCCACCACCGCGCGATGGCTCCTCCGCCGGAGCTTGCCCCCAACGCGGCGCCTCTCTCTTCCCCCCTCCTCCTCCGATACCCTCCTTCTTGCTCAGCCCTCGTTCCTCTCTCCTTTCCCCATACGACACGCGAAGCCCCTCCTCGAACCCACCACGAGACCCCTACCCAAACCGCATCGGAATCCGCCACCTCCCTGGCCGCCTACCACCGCAGCGAACCCCACCTCTCATGTTCGTCGAAACCAGAAAACCCCCTCCTCCTCCTAAATGACAACGCCCTCCTCCTTATTCCATTGTAAGTTTTTAATTTTAATTATATAGTTATTTATTTTTATTTAGTTACAGTAATTAGTTTTAAAAGGAAAGATTTTTTTTTTCAGTTTTTATATGTTTGAAAACTGAATTTTTATAAAATAAAAAGTTTATATTTTTATTAGGAGGAAGCTTATATTTTTAAAGTATTAAAGAAGTGATTTTTATATTATAGAAATATTAAAGAAGTGATTTTTATATAATAAAAATATTAAAGATATGATTTTTCTATAATAGAGATAATAAAAATATAATTTTTATATAATGTATAGAGTAAAAATAGATGAAGTAGAAATAAAAATATGATTTTTATTTATTGAAATGAAACGATAAAAATATAATTTTTATATTTGAACAGCGTGAAAAGAACTGCAGTGGAATTTCAAACAAATCCAGACGATTCAGCAGTTCAACAGCAAAGCACGACGGAGATTTCCTACATATGAAGTGTCGAGGCATTTGGTTTTGCTAATAAGTGAGAACTTCTCACCTTTTAATTTTGTTTTCTAGTTAAAATATATACTAGGATGCAGACGGTGTTTAGTAGCACCCGACACTCGTCGTCCACAGACCATGGACGGCTTGTATGCTTGTTTGTTTGATTTTGATGTGTAGTTGATTGTGTGATGTGATGTGAAATGGAATAAAATATTTATGTAGTTAAAATATTTTATAGTTAAAAATAGAATTTATAACGTGTATATGAAATGAAATAAAAATAAACAAACCGGACGATTTGTTTATATACACACATTTGACTGACATTGATTGGGACGATAAATTTTACACATCGCCCAACTGCACAAATAAAATCTGTGTTTGATTGTTTGAAACCCCACACGGGTATTGGGATGATATATGACATACAATAATCCCAATAATTAGTTGTATGTCGATCGATTGATTGACAAACAGTTATAAGCGTTGAATATTTATATTTGATGCTTATACAGTGTAAAATGCACTTTGGATGATGGTTGATTATTCATCGTTGCTATTGTATACATGTGTTGTAGAAAATCCATATAATTAACATTATATGGTAATTGATTGGGCTTCATTCCAGTTTTGAATAGAAATATTGGAAAAAGAAATATTTGAAATAGAATATTTGAAATAGAATATTTGAAAAGGAAATATTTGAAATAGAATATTTGAAAAAGAAATATTTGAAATAGAATATTTGAAATAGAATATTTGAAAAGGAAATATTTGAAATAGAATATTTGAAAAGGAAATATTTGAAATAGAATAGTTGAAAATAGAAATATATAAAGCGGTGTTGATTAGATAGACGCCATTTTGACGTGAACGACATTTATATCGATTTTATTCATTTTATAATGAATATCAAAAGTGATTTCAAAATCTGATATTTTGAAAAGAAATGAATTCGAATTGAAATTGAATAGAAATGAATTCGAATTGAAATTGAATAGAAATGAATTCGAATTGAAATTTAATATAAATGAATTCGAATTGAAATTGAATATAAACGAATTCGAATTGAAATTAAAAATAAATGAATTCGAATTGAAATTGAATCGAATTGAATCGAATTGAAAACAAACTGAAATCGAATTAGAAATCAATTTGAATTCAAATCGATTTGAAATGAATTTAAAACGAATTTATATTGGAATATTCAATTTTGATTTGAAATTGAATATGAAGTTGAAACCATTTTGAAAATGAATTTAAAACGATTTATAAAGCACGTTTTGAATTGAAATCGATGAAGTATATATTATATATATTATGTATATAATATAATGGCCTGAATAGAACGCGTCGCGTCGCGGTAGTTCGCGAATTTCGACCATTGACTTCGAACAGATATTGTGGGAGATCCGACCGTCGGATTCTCCTAAAACCAGAACCATTGGGTTCGTATTGAAAAGTGTTTTCTAACGAATATTAGAAATTTGAAATCTAACAGTTGGATTTGGAATTATGTCCAAATCAAATTTGGAAAAGGTCGATGTAAATGCAGTTCGATGGCCGTTGATGGAAATCGACTGTACGGGCCTTGATAAAATTATTAAAAATAGTAATAATTTGTGTAAAATCATAAGAAATGATTTGGGAAAAATTGGGATGAAAAACTCCATATTTGAAAAGATAAAAATAGATTTTTATCGAAATGAACTAGTTTTGAACTAGAATAGTAATTGATTTATTTATTTTAAAAAAATAAATAAAGTGAGTTTGAAATGGTTTTGAAATATAACCAGAATTTCCAATAATTGAATTGGAATGGATTTGAATCGAAATTTTCTTTGGAATATTTCGATGTTGGATTTCATGATTATACAGATGTTGTTAAGGAAATTTGAAAGATATATATATATATATATCGTTATTTCCAATACGATATTTGTTGGTCGTAGAATTTGATGTTGAATATAAGCCGATATATTTTCTATTCAGAGCCTTGTATTTAATATCAAATGTGATTTGGGTTTGTCGTGAATGGTGTCTTCATTAACACTGTTCTTGAACCCAGTTGAGAAAAGATTAAATCTTTTTATTTAGATTTAATGAAGTGTACCAATTAAATAATATTTAATTGGAATTGAATTGATATTGATTTTTGGGTTTATCGTGGACAGTGTTTTAAATAACACTTGTTCTTTAACCCGATAATTAATGGGAAGTCATTTTGGGTTTATCGTGAACCGTGTTTTAAATGACACTGATTCTTTAACCCAGTTAAAGATTAAAACTAAGTGGAGTTTTAATGAATCTTTAATTAAATTGAAAAGATCGAGAATGGAGTATCACCAGTTTTGCTCCAGGCGGTAGTTAAATCTTTAATTAGATTTGAGCGTGAAATGGTAACTGAATTTACCGATAACACCGTGGTGTTGGATATGAAGTATTACCAGTTTTACTTCATGGGATAAATAGGTTGGGATTGGGAAATAAAATAAATAATTACTTCGGTGTGGTTCGCTAATCCCGACTAGTTTGAATTGATATTCAAAGAAGATTAAAGAATAAATTTAAAGAATTTATCTTTGATAAAATTAACGGGAACCTTTCCCAAAGTATAAGAATATTTGAACAAAAGAATATTCTGAATTGGAATGAGGCGTATGTTGTGTTTGTGTAACACGTGTTTATTATATATATATATATATATATATATATATATATATACGCGAGTTGTTCAGAAAGACCGGGTTTATCCCATTCTGAATAACTGATTCGACGTGGTGTCGAAGATGAAGACGGTGGTTGAAGACCGGAGGTCTTCACATCGTTTGGTTGATTACTGATGATCTTGATTGGGATGTACACCCAAGAAGATGGAAACAGTTGGTGATCGTCCAGACGTACTTGGAGATCGATGGATATGCGGGGTACTAGGTGCCTCCGGTTTCGTTCAGACCCAGAACGAACTTGTAAATGGACTGTGTGTCTGACATTGGATTTTAGTCTGTGTGTTTGATTTCTATTAAATATATATCCGTTTGGCGGCGGAGAATTTATTCTCTTGCTTAACTCCCGTCTCTGAGACGTACGAGCTCAGGGGTTATATATTGATGGATATCAAACGCATGGAGTGAATTGCCTGTGTGGCATGCCTAAGTGGCAAATGATTCAGGCTTCTGTTGAAAAGCAAAGTCTAGTGGTTGATGATCGAAGCACGGCCTTTGTGGCGTAGCTTTGTGTAACGTTTACTTCGCGAGTTTCACACCCGGTATGAACCAGAAAGGGGAGACGAACCTCAGGGAGGACATGCATTTCTTTCTAGCTAGAAGTGGCGTCAGTGGTTTACATGCCCTGACGAGTTTGACTTATGTGGTTGTTGCTGTTGCGAGGCGCCTCGGTTTGATTGGACGATCCGGGTCCGATGGAGTCATTTAGTTGGCTCACCTACGCCCCATAGGGCAGGGAGACGTATTGTTCAGGCATAATAATCCACATCGGTGGACCGGCCCTGACGATCCATGGGGCAGTTGCGGCTGTTCCTGAGGCTCAGGCTAGACAGTCTCGAATCGGTTGAGGACTATCTTTTGCGTCGGTTCATAGATGGAAATTAACGTGACATTTGCGGTTTTATTTGTAGAGCCTAGTATGGCGACATAGTGGGATGGGACGCTTATGCCGTCTATGATTGATACTTATGATTTGAAGTTGTTTTATACACTATGCACTTATAATAGTATCAAATGATCTGTTTTAAACGTATCAAGCATTCTTGGCTATTATAAGGTAAAAACCCTATCCTACGGCTTGCGTTGCATTGTGTGATGGGAACTGGGTCTTATAATAGCTTCATTTTCTTTATTTAGCATTGCGCTGTTTGTTTTATGCACTGGTATTCTTGGGAGGAAACCCGTTCCGTGTTATACGGCGTGGTCCTCTGATTTGCCTAACTTTAAAAATAAAGATTAATAACTGTTTTAGTTCTCACACCAGTCACATGACTGACCTGGAGTTTATTGTTTTAACCTAAACTCTAGGTGCCCTTATTTTGACACGGGCAGCTAGTAGTTTTGGTTTTGCAGATCTACATTCACAGGATCCTGGTTTACAGCTGGAATGATATCCGGAAAGCTGTGTATCCGTATATCTCCTTCAGTTGTGTATTGTATTATTTTCCGCTGCTATGTAATTTATTGTAATCTCTGATATTTGATAAATGTGTAATATTGATTTATACTCTGTATTTTCTTGTATTCTGATGGAATTGTTGTAAAATACAATGAAATGTTCTTCCGTTTGCGTTCTATTTTGTCCTGTTCTCAAAACGATCAGGCATTTCGAACGGTCTAGATCGGTTTAGCGACTGATTCGGATCGAGCGAAATTCCTTTTTGTCACAATATGTGTGCTATTTTCTTATTAGCGGATCACACCTTTTTATTTCAAAAAAAGTTATTCGATATTGATTTAAATGCATTTTGTAAATCCAGTGATAAGAATAAATAATTTAGATTTAAATCGATATTTAGATGGTAAATTATTTTAAGATTTTAATATTCATATCCATTAGAGTTGCTATGTGGTCGTGCGCTATAAAAACACGTATCGATAATCAATTTGAATTTATAATTTGATTTCAATAATAGTTTCTAAATATGATCAAATTAGCTTTCGAAAAAAATTCTATTATTTTCGAAATATGGGTTATTAGTTAGGAACGACAGTTAGAACGTCTCGTTCTGAGTTCGGTAATTTTAAACCTTAATGAATAGTGTTTTGACGGGCTATATAAACATCTTAACTTCTTCCATTTTGTTAAAACCCTAGCCTCTGCTTCCATTTGTTACAAATCAATGGTTATAATTTAATCTTCCAATCCATCCACTTTTAGCCAAAACTCCCAACTAGAAAGTTGTTTGCATCGACGTTTAGAGCTCATCCATACAGGGCGCTCGACCATCAGTGACCAGAGTTGGCTGGAATTTCATGAAGACCGAGTTAGGGCTTTTTTCGTATTTCCTTATTTTCTGTGAAATTGGTTGATCTTTGGGGGAGATGATCCGGAGGTTGATGGTAGGGGATGAGCAGGGCTTTCGGGTTGTAGCGGCCATGATCAGAACGATGGTCAGTGGTAGCCTATTGCGAGCGAAGTAGGTTTTGCATCTTTATGGTTTTTGGGTGAGAACAGAGGCGCCTTTTGGTGGGTGGCCGGCCTAGTGACGACAGCTGGGGATGAAGCAGTGGCGGTAGTTGAGGTGCGGTAGGGTCTGGTCAACTGAAGGAGGCGTAGTAAAGGAATTTTTGGGTCGAGAGTTTTGCTCGAAAATTGTTCTAGAGGAAGACGCGATTTTAATTGTACTTCGAATATTAATAGGCGATTAATTAGCTGTGTTGAGGTGTTAGAGTTAAGCTAATGACGATGAGTTATATTTAAATTATCTAATGCACGCATAATCTTATAATGTACGTATCTTTTTCTTTCGAGGTCTGATTCGCGTGAAACTAGTTGCGTTGAGTCTGTATTCATGAATCCTATGCATTCGAGTTGGATTGGCCTGGTTTAGAGCTATTGGGATCTTTATGCAATTTCAAGCCTCGTTTGGAATTATATAAATCGATGTGAAATCGACGAATTGGAACAGATGGTGGGTTAACTCTCATGCTTTCTGGATTACTTTATTTTCATATCATATATTTTAAATATCTATTATTGAATCGATATTTATTTGTATGATATGTTTGTTTGTTTCATTTAAATTTTTTTTTGGTAATTGTTGATTTATTTTCCCGTCAATGAATGGATGGCCTCTGACATTGCCTGCTTTTAAGCGGAAGATTCATCTTAAATGAATTATATTATCTATTCTATATGCACATAAATAACCATTTTGTTGCAGAGGACTATAAAAATGAAAACGGAGTGTACGTAGCGAATTAGGTCGTGAGGGAACACTCCAAAATCTACACATCTATGTGTGATAATTACGGGATTAATAAATTCCTATGATTACTTATATTTATTCTTATTCCCATTCATCTGTTCGTCTATATCTATATTTTCTTGCGTTTGCTTGTTATGTTTGTATATCATCCAAATTTACTTATTTTTATTCCCAAATTGATTGTTTTATCAATGATTGAAGTAAATTAAACGTTTTGTTTAATGTAAGCAATAAAATTATCATTTTAACTAATGATATTTATAAGTTTATTTGTTGTCCAACTTAATTATAATATGATTCGGTTATCTATTTTAACATATGATAATTGAGCCTGTTTTTGCATAAGTAATAAACTGAGAATTGATTGTTCACTCAAATCAATGATACTAGAATTGAATTAACTAGTTTAGTTATTGAAACTTTATTTTAAGCAGTTATTATAATAAATGAGTAGTTGAAACATAATAAACGTTTGATTAATTAATGATTTAGTTCCAATAACTTACTTTAACCAGTATCACTTTTGATTTGATTGATCTATATTTCTAAGTTGCTTTTAAAATGAAGTGGAATTAATTTAACGAAATGAATAAAAACAACTTCAGTTTATTTAAAATAAAGGATTTAAGAATAGTTAACTAATTCATAAAAAAGGTTTAAACCTTAATTTAATTAAGTTAATAATTGTCTATATGTAATTGATTTACTAATTATAAAGATCATAAGTGTGTTAGCTACCCTTTTGGGATAATTAATGTAGTTTTGGAATTTATAATCAAATGTTGTAGGTGGTTTATTTTCCTTTAAGATTATTAAAAGAGGGTTTTTAAGTTATAAAATGTAATTTTAGAAATTGTCCTCTTGAATGTCAATATTTACTTTGATATTTATTAAAGCAATTAAATTTAATAAATTATCCTTTAGGATAAATAATATTGTTTAGGCCTGATAAATGATAGTTGTAATTGAGAATTTTTGAATAAAAATAGTTTGAAATTTAATCTAAGTGTCAACTGTGTTAGGTTTTATCGAAATTGATGCTTTGATTTAACATCGGTTTTGACTTTTCTTCTAAAATACAATTAGGATTTTAGTACCATTTTAAAACTAATATATTAAAGAACATCGTTAATATTGTTTTCGTTCAAATATCTTAAATATTAAAGCAAAACAAAAGTTCGAGTTTTGAAGTTTAAAAGTTTTCGATACGAATATGGGAAGAAATTTTCATAAACGATATCACTTATATGGAAAATATTTAGTTATACTCTTATCACTAGATGTCAAAGTACATAAACTTCGCCTTTCTCAAAGTCTGAAAACATTGTCCAGATGATGCCAAGGGGGTAGCACTACCTCAACTTATTCAACTATATTTTTCTTGGCAAAGCCAACCAGGTTTTAGAGTGGACTATTCCACCTTTTTATTATAGAAAATAACGAGTACAAAATATAACAGGAGATACGCTCTTCGTCTATCTGCTACAAACATTCCAACACTAATTCAATATGAAACTGTAATCAAAACCGCACAGGGTATGATCAGTAATTACTGATACATGTAGAATAATAGTTACATATCAACATTGTTGGGACCAAATGACCCATACAACCACAATATAGGTAATACATATGTTTACCATTATAAGGCAGCAGAAAATAATCAGTTGTTACTCCAAGCCAGTTACTATTAGAAACTTATTCAGCTAGCTACATCAGAGAAGATAAAGCCCAGAAAGATAAACAACAAGCACCAAGAATTGTAGAGGATTGAATAACTAACAAATGAAAATGCAGTGCAAGGAGCCGCATATTGGTGAATATGGCTCAGATACACAGAACACTCTAAGCCAAGACACTGAGCAAATAAACAACAAGCACTTGAAAGCAAAGTATGATGAGATAGGAAAATAATTGAAGTCGTGGTGCAAGGAGATGCAAATAGTTGAATAAAGGCTCAATTACACATTACAATAACAACCAGAGAGGATTGCAACAATGGCATTACTCAATACGAAACTTCTATTCCAGAAAACAAAATAACCAAGAATCAACAGCCTAATTTAACTAATAACCAAGAGACCACACAACCACCCAGTAAATTACTAAGGCGGCTCACACACAAAGTTCTCAACCACTCACAGGGAACACAATAATACAGAGAAACCAATAGTCTAACAACCATACCTAAATCAAGCATATACCTCGTGCCAACCCATAACAGCACAATCGTACAACCGACAAGTCTGTGGAGAGAGATGGCTACCAAAATGCATAAACTCACCCTACAAACTCTAGCGCTGACTCTAGCATTGTAAGGAGTTGCCTTAGGTGTAGCTAATTAGCAAAATATGAAGGCAAAGGATAATAGAAGGCAAAGATAGGAAGCGGGACAAGGGAACTCTAGATCCAGAGTTTGGGGAGAGATAGAAAGGTAAGTGGAAATGGGCTGTCAAAAAAGGAGATTTATCTGGGGAAGATAGCTGCGTATAAAATAGCCAAAAAATGGTAGAAATGACGAGAAAGGTTAATTAAGATCTGGCTTTAGAGGAGCATCTAAAACATGAAAGAGAAAGCTAGGTGTGGGGAGGTATTAAGAAGATGAAGGGTGATGTATGTAACAACCCTGAATTTTGAAACCAATTTAAAATTAATTTTTAATTGATTTTAATAGAAACTAAATATTTTAAACGATTATTTTTTAGAATAAATGACTTAAAATTTATTTAAAAGGAAGTTTGAATGTATAAATTTAAATTTTAATAAACAAACTCGTAACGTCGCAGCAATTCGATAAATCCAGCTTTCAACTTTAATTGATTATACAGAATTCGGTATAAGTCGAATTTCAGTAAAACAAAAACCATTAGGATCTATTTAATAATATCGTTCTAATGAATGTAAGAAATTGAGATAACATGTTATCAATTGTAAGTTATGTCCAATTAAAAATATAAAATAGTCGTTATGGAATTCATTAATAATTTAAATATTATTTAAGCCCTTAAAAATAGCTATTTTGCAAAAAACCTCCATTTTCGATAAAACTAATTTTGTTAGATCCGAAATGTCAAAGTATTGCCAGATTTAAAATTTCAAGTCAATTGGAATTCATTGCTAGATTTAAAATTTCAAGTCAATTGGAATTCATATGTAAGCATGATAAATTTTGAAGGCATGTTCAAATTCAGTTAAAATTCAATAACACCCAAATGCTATGTGAAAACCTCACAATCACAGATCAATGCAGAAAAAACAGTAAAAATAAGAGGAGACACACGAGATTTTTATAGTGGTTCGGCTCAATCCAAGCCTACGTCCACTTTATAGTTTCTTAAATCCTAAGAAGCTATTACAATACTGTTTGCTTGCTGCTTATACACGAAATCCTTGTGTTTACACTGAAGAAGAGGAGATTAAAGGGAAGATTATACACGATAGCCTCGTGTTGTAATGTGGAAATTGGCTTCCTTATTGAGCAATGGCCATGCGTGAAGTAATGGTGGAAGCCATGATGAGTGAGAGCCAAAAAGATCCCTTCAAATGTCCATCTCATGGTGTATTTATAGGCGTAGAGGGGCCTTGCCAGGCCCAGAAGTGGTCTAGTTCGGATGGGCCACGTGAAGGGTAGAGAGGTCATCTCGGAGAAAGTGGAAGAAGTGGTCTTCAGATCGTGCAAGGACAGGTGGAAGCCGATCCGGATTAATAGGAGGAAATGGTGCAACATGAATAGGTCAATTCTGTAGTGCAGTAGGTCAAAAGGGGTCGGTTCGGTTCTCCATCTGATCCGAACCGTAGTGTCCAAAGCCAAGCGTGCTTGGCGAGTAGAAGGAGCCTTGTGCGGGTCAGGTCTTCCTTTAGCCGATCCAAACCGAGGTGATGTCTATGATCCGAAGACTGGGAGCACTTCAGTGCAGAATACTTCAGGCGGTTCTAGTCTTCCTTGCCGAACCGACCCAGTTCGTCTAATCCGAACCGGTTGAGGGTGATGCCAAATTTCCAAATCCAAGTTTCCGGTTTTGCATGCGTTCAAGGAAACGGGCATAACTTTCAAACCGTAAGTCTGTTTTAGCCAAGCGAAAGTTCGTCTTGAAGCTGATTCAGAGAGCTACAAGAGTTACCGAGTTCAACTTCATAATTGCTGATTTCAGGCCTAAAAGAGATCATCTGATAGGAGTTTCGGGCCATTCTTTCTTCGTGATGCGACTTCAACCAAATCACTCCTTGTCTTCTGACAATATTCCCAATACTTGAGCATATTGTTGATCAGAGATTTCATGTGTGACTGCTTTGACTAATAAGCGGGTCAACATTTTGCCTCCTAAAACATGTCTTGCTGAACGAAGGAAGATGTGCTCTGGATAATCCAAGAAATCCAAGGCCATGCCGGGCCTGCCAGCTGCAAGTATAATCCGTACCTACGAAGAAAAGAGAGCAGAAAGGTGTGTCAAATCCTGACAAATCTGATTATACTTTCGAGCATAAACCATGCTTGGGCGTTTGCTTGAGCATAAACCATACTCGAGAGATGTTCAAATCATCCTGCCAAAACCTGACGAGGGACCTAACCTTCCGGGTATAAGCCATACCAAAAAGTTCAAACTGAGCATAAGCCATACTCGAGTTTTGTTGAGTTCCTTTGCCAAATCCTGACAAAACAATAAGCTATTCCAGAGTATATTCCATACTTAAGAATCCTAGTTAGTACAATCCATACTCATGTCGGGATAGAACTATACTTGCCAAAACCTGACAAGATAGTTTGTCCCTAGGCATAATCCATGCCTAGGGGTCCGAGATAAGTATAAGCCATACTTCAATTGAGATTGAGAATCCTGCCACAACCTGACAAGACACTTAAATTCGCCAAACATAATCCATGCTCGGAAAGTCCTTCCTTATTCAATTCCAAGTACAAAACCAAAGCAAATCCTGATTGGTTTGTCATCGAGTCCAGAGCACGTTTTGGAGCTAAATCATAACCCCGAACGTGTGTACTCCAATTTAGCCAATCGGAAAACCTAAAGAAAGCAAAGAGACATATCTTAAATCCTAAGAAATGCTGAAAATGCAGAGTGATCCAATCCAGATCAGTTGATGATGAGCCCACGAGAGCTCGATCCAGGATCATTCCCTCTCCGGGTAGCAGGTGGAGGTAGCGCAGGTGCAGGCGCTGTTGGTTGTTTCACATACTCGGGTAGCTCTCCACGTCTAACCCATTCCTCAACCAAATCTCTAAGATGCCTGCAGTCATTTGTGTCATGACCGTCCATATCATGAAATATGCAGTATTTTCCAGAATCGTGTTCTCTCTGCGATGGCTCCCTCCTTGGAGGCTTTGGATAGGAGACGTCACCATTTGTGTTTACGTAGATGTCAGTCAAGTTCGAATTGAGTTCGGTGTACTTTTCATATCTGGGCCCTCTCCGGGACTGAGTGTTGCGGTCATTCTTGAAGGCAGCTTTTCCTTTGCCTTTTCCAGAATCAGATGGTTCTCCGTCTCTGAGCTTGTTGACATCGAGAATATTCTTTTTGGACATTGTGTCTTCTTCACGTAGAAATCTATCTGATTCAAGGTAGAAATCGCTGAGATTCCTTGGTGGGTCTCGGTATAAGGATTTTTTGAACTCCGAGTTGTCTAGAACGCCGGATATTGCCGCCATCAATACCATAGATGGCTCAGGTCGATCAACAGATTCTACTGCAACGTTGAACCTTTCCAAAAATGAGCGCAGAGTTTCTCTAGGCCTCTGCTTGATTGTAGTTAGCGACATTACGTTCTTGGGTCGAGCGATGTGGACCCGAAACTGTTCAATAAAGCAAGTGACCAACATGTTCCAGCTGTTGATCGATTCAGATTCCAGCTGCCAAATCCACATAGCAGCTATATCAGTCAAGAAGAGAGGGAAGCATTTTGCCATGACGTTTTCCGGCGCCGATTGAACTTCCATATGACGCTTGTAGCGCATTAGATGCATGGTAGGATTCGTCCTGCTGTTGTAGGGCTCTAGTTGTGGAAGTTTGAAATCCGGGGGATTGCGGGAATTCCTGATTTCCTGAGTGAACGGATTGTGACTGACATAATCCATGTCATTCTGATAAGTGCGGCCTCTCAAGAGGCATTCGATCAGATTGGCGAGCCGGTCACCTTCAAAGAGCTATTGCAAGTTGCCAAGTTCAGAGCTGGTGCCTCCAGCATTAAATCCAGAAGAGTTTGGAAGTGTGGGGGGACTTGGAGAGATGTCCGGTTCGGATCGGGTGTAGCAGGGCCGAACCGAACCTGTTCTCGTGCCCCCATCTGAGGCAACTCATGCTGAAGCTGCGCAGGTCCTGATGCTTGAGTCTCGAACCGAACCGGAGCTGATGTCGGCCGCGCTCGAGTTGAGTTTCCTGAGACGCCTTCATCCAAAGCGTTGTGTGGTGGAGATGCACGCTGCAGAGGGGGATTGCCCCCGAGTTCTCTCAGAGTTCGCTCATCGGTTCGGATCGGGTCCGAACGGATCCGGTTCTCTGCTCCTGCTGGGGCTGATTTAATGTTATTTCTAGCGAGTTGTGCATAGCCGCTCGGCCTTCCTTCCATCCGAGCAAAGAACTGGTCGATCATCTCCTGTTGCTTACGGAGGAGATCATCTTGCCTTGCCATCTGGGTTCTCAATTCAGCAAGAGCGCCTTCCATTTCTTCTCGCATCAAGTATGCTGACGGTTTTCATGTGAGGAAGCTTCATGGCTTGCCTCGTTTCTCGTGCCTTCGCCTTCAACACGGGAAATCTTTCACTTAGCCATCGATTCAATACCTAAATAATCCGCTTCCTTTAGAGCTAGAAATTGAACTTGTCGTGTGCCCCCTACTTGGCGCGCAAAAATGTTAGACCAAAAAATGGCACTAACACCCAAATGCTATGTGAAAACCTCACAATCATAGATCAATGCAGAAAAAACAGTAAAAATAAGAGGAGACACACGAGATTTTTATAGTGGTTCAGCTCAATCAGAGCCTACGTACACTTTATAGTTTCTTAAATCCTAAGAAGCTATTACAATACTGTTTGCTTGCTGTTTATACACGAAATCCTCATGTTTACACTGAAGAAGAGGAGATTAAAGGGAAGATTATACACAATAGCCTCGTGTTGTAATGTGGAACTTGGCTTCCTTATTGAGCAATTTCCTTGTGTGAAGTAATGGTGGAAGCCATGATGAGTGAGAGCCAAAAAGATCCCTTCAAATGTCTATCTCACGGTGTATTTATAGGCGTGGAGGGGCCTTGCCAGGCCCAGAAGCGGTCCGGTTCGGATGGGACACGTGGAGGGTAGAGAGGCCATCTCGGAGAAAGTGGAAGAAGTGGTCTTCAGATCGTGCAAGGACAGGTGGAAGCCGATCCGGATTAATAGGAGGAAATGGTGCCACATGAATAGGTCAATCTGAAGTGCAGCAGGTCGAAGGGGGTAGGTTCGGTTCTCCATCCGATCCGAACCGGAGTGTCCAAAGCCAAACGTGCTTAACGAGTAGAAGGAGCCTTGTGCGGGTCGGGTCCTCCTTTAGCCGATCTGAACCAAGGTGATGTCTCCGATTCAAAGACTGGGAGCACTTCAGTGTAGAATACTTCAGGCGGGTCGGGTCTTCCTTACCGAACCGACCTAGTTCGTCCGATCCGAACCGGTTGAGGGTGATGCCAAATTTCCAAATCCGAGTTTCTGGTTCTGCATGCGTTCACGGAAACGGGCATAACTTTCAAACCGTAAGTCCGTTTTAGCCAAGCGAAAGTTCGACTTGAAGCTGATCCAGAGAGCTACAAGAGTTACCGAGTTCAGCTCCGTAATTGCTGATTTCAGGCCCAAAAGAGATCGCCTGATAGGAGTTTCGGGCCATTCTTTCTTCATGATGCGACTTCAACCAAATCGCTCCCTTTCTTCTGACAATGTTCCAAATACTTGAGCATATTGTTGATTAGAGATTCAATGTGTGACTGCTTTGCCTAAAAAGTGGGTCAACAATATGTAAGCGTGGTAAATTTTGAAGGCATGTTCAAATTCAGTTAAAATTCAATAAGCTAGTTAAAAGGCCATTTTTCAAATGGCGTCCAAATTCGATAAAATTAATTTTGTTAGAACCGTATTCGCAAAACAAAGGAAGATTTCAAATTTTGTAATTTTTGGAGTCAGTGTGTGGCCATGGCAGATTATGTAACGACCCGGTTTTTAGCGACCTTGATTATCCGATATACAACACATATCGAACATCAAGAGTCGAAAATACCGGATAGTTAATGAAAGAAATTAGAGGGTGAGGAAAGATAAGATAGATACTTAGAATAGAAGAAGAAGAAGAACATACAACATCAGAGTAAACACGAATCTCACAGCGGAACGAATAAATATATTTCATAACATAACTTTGAAATACAAATCTGTACTTGAATATACATATCATTTCCCAAGTACAACACTTACAACACAGCGGAAATAAACAATAGCTATATGATCCTGAAGCCTCCTGCTCCAGCTCTTCAAGTATCTGTAAATTCCGACTACTTGACTGCCCATACAAAATTGGGCACCCAAGAGTTTAGGAAAAACAAAACAAAATAAACTCCGGGTCAGTCATGGGAATGGTATGAGTAAAACAGTTTAAGCAAGTAAATGATATCTCATAAGACCACGCCGTATAACGGAACGGGTTTTTCCTTTATGAGAATCCAAATTATCTTTATATCAAAAACCTTTAGATATTATAATAACGTCTATCAACCACAATATAATAATCATCTAGCAGAAACGCTTCCATCTCACGTTCTATATATATAGTATACAATCAAAATCGCAAGCATGTATTGGGTAATGGATTTCCAACTATGACAAGGTATGGAACCAACTTTCGCTAGTGTACCTCTAGAAAGGAATACACTAGGTTCAACAAGAACATCTTGCAACCCGGCCACACATGACCGACCACTCATTTCGCTTGAGTGTATCAAATGTATATCACCAACGGTTGGGATCAGCAACCGTTTCCCGAATGGGACAACATCGACAACAGATTTTTATAAGTAAATGAAACTCTAGATCAGGTGATTATACACCCTATTTCGGAGCGACCGACTTAGCCATGCTGCCTACCCGATTTCTGTCATTTACTGGTTGATGAGGCTTGAGGTTACGCTTCATCGCCACATCAGATTCACTTTGAATGCCACACTGTCAGATCCATCGAAAATCACTAATTGACGTCTACAATAGTACATTACGTTTTAGCTAAAGAAGTTTCCTTCTCCGCTTCCACTCTTGGTACGGTTGAAGAAATCAATGTACGTGACCTTTCTGGAAATACTCTATCAGATATTCATCCATACAAGTCATCCAGGAACAGGATGAACCGAAGGCACTATTCAGTATATCCATCTTAGGCACTGTTATCTAAGATTTATACAACAGCCCTTGCACTTTACCCTATCTTCAATTTTCTTTGGCATATATGATTCGCAATGCTTATGCCAATACAGAGTGGTTCTTTGGATAATAATCCAACCGGTCTCTCCATATTAACAACGTTAAAATGGTCAAAACTTCGATAGTCTGTGATTTAACCATCAAAGAAAAACAGGTGTGCAAACAACAATATTATTTCCAAATGGAAATTCTATCAATCAATCATTAATCATATATATATATATATAATTATATATTTCCTTATTTTCTATGTTTAGAAAATATACGTTATTAACACTGGAAAACATTTCCATTGTTTATTTACATATCACTATCATTTCACAACTATCAGTCCCTAACTGTAAACTAGTAAGAGAACAATTCTCTAAGTATAAATAAACCCCGAAGGCCGAAACCAACATCAGATCGATACTCAGAAAACTATTCAACTTAACTAATTGATTGTCGCTTTCCTATGAATTAGAAAAGTGCAAATTTTAAATTAAATTCTGCAAGTGCTCAGGTGTGTAGCATACAGGACGAACACAGGGAGGTAGATTAAAATCAAATTATTTATTTAATCTCTTGGGCGAGTTAGACGATTTTCGAGGTTGGTTTTGAAAGCAAACGAAATTGAAACTTCGATTAAACTATTACTGAATTGAATCAGATCTGAATCTAATCAAATCTATATTCAATCCAATTGACCTAAGGAAGCAGTAAAAAGAACAGAAATTGAAATTGCAGAAATTAAAAATAACAACAGGAATTAAAATTAGGATTATCGTTGAAACTAATCAAACGATTAATCACTACTGAAAATAAATGTAAAATACAACTAGTACTCTACCAAATTTAATTGTGTAGATGGCACCAGTTGCTAAGAAATAGAAAAAATGCAGAAAATAAAAAGAAAAAGGAGTTTTATTAATGGAGAAGAGAATATAGAATAGGATGGTGGCTACAATGATATTACAAGGGTATTTATAGGATAGATAGCCAAACCCTAACCCTAATTACAAATGGGCCTAGCCATTACATCACTAATTAGTTTACAATGAGAATCTCAAATGGGCCTTAATTAAATTTATTAAATTTTTGGCCTTTCTTCTTTTCCTCTTGGTTCTTTGACAAACCTCCCTTGATTTGAGATGTGCATGGCCTTTTTATCAATCATTTTCTTATCCAACAGCAACTAGAGGTGAGATCTTCATCTACAATTCTTCAAAATGTAAATATATAGCAATCTGATCTCCATTTCTCTACTTTTCTGGTTGCATGTGGACTGGGTTGGAATATCTGTAAAAGTAACAAAACAATACCTAAGTAATATTTATTTATATACAAAAGATAAGATATAAGAGCATAAAATAAACACATTTCTATGTTAATCAAATACCCCCACACTTATCTTTTACTCATCCTCGAGTAAAATAAAAATTAAAAACTAACAAGATAGGTCACACTTTCGTAGGAAACACGATTGCATTGAGCGTATGCAACAAGCCGTTAAACCTCTAGGTGTCCCTAGTAGGACGAGTGGTGTCTCGTGAGGGTTTTCAACGGATACTACCCACAAAATCCAAATGCAGTATGCTATGATTCTAATGAAACTACATGAATGCAATGGACATATGGAAAATAAAAACAAAAATGAAAACAAGACTTGTTTCTGAAGTGGTACAACAAATTAAATTAACAATTTCTAGTCAGTTGATTTTATTTTAGATATCTCAACTTGTCACAAATTTTCAATATAAATCAAGTTTTCAAATGTTAAATTCCAGTTTGGTCAGTTAGTTCGGTTGATAACATAGTGCAGCCATGAAATAGATTCTTAATTTGCTTGGCACAGTTTGTAAAGTGGTATCATTATTTCCTCGTGTATGGCTAGTCAAATCAATAAGGTCAAGAAGTGTTTAGGCATCATCGCTTATTCTTTATCTCTATAAAAGTTAAAATTTATGATTAATTACATACACCTAACTCAGAAGACCAAGTTTTACCACCCATGCACGGCCTCGCGGACTAACGGAGAGTGGGTAAAGAGCTTGGTGGATTGTGCAGACCGACTTTGACTTTGTCAACAACGTGTCGGTAATCCTTAGGTGTCCAATCTCATAAAATGAGACCAAGATATTTCAACGCTGACTTTGTCAACAACATGTCGGATAGAGCTTGGCGGGTTTGCACACCAACGCTTGATATACAAGCAATGTTGGATACCCTTGGATTACTATTATTATTATTGAAAATATAAGCATAAAAGAGAGTTACGCGAATTCAACTTAACACAACTTAGTTTTAAAGATTCGAAAAGACAATATAAGTATTTTAAGTCCTCCACTTATTTAAACAAAGTCTACAATATTGAATAGATTTCATGGCCATCACCTAAGAATCTCCCTATGTACCAGTTACACTATTATCCCTCAAAATTAAACTTTTCATTATATTTCATATTCGATCTTAGCTGAGAGAAAAAAATACTATCAACTGATTAACAATCCCTAACTTATTTTGTTGTATCAATCTAAAATGAGTCATGTTTCAAAAAAAAAATTGGCATGTTAGTATGATCTAAATGCATGATGGTCCTACATGAAAAGAAAGAAAGAAAAATTAGAGAAAAATCAAAAGAATGCAATGCAGACTCCCCCCCCCCCCCCCCCACACACTAGAACTAAACAGTGTCCACACTGTGAACGTTTCCTAAATTTGAAAGATCGTACCCAAAGGTGAATGAGATGCAAAATTATTTGAAGAATGAAATTCAGACTAACTATATGTAAGAATGGATCATATATACAATGATATATGTGTTTACGATGCATGCGATGCGAAGAATACCACCAACTTTTCCCCGGCAACGGCGCCAAAAACTTGATCGTCGCTTTCCTATGAATTAGAAAAGCGCGAATTTTAAATTAAATTCTGCAAGCGCACAGGTGTGTAGCATACAGGTCGAACACAGGGAGGTAGATTAAAATCAAATTATTTATTTAATCTCTTGGGCGAGTTAGACGATTTTCGAGGTTCGTTTTGAAAGCAAACAAAATTGAAACTGCGATTAAACTATTACTGAATTGAATCAGATCTGAATCTAATCAAATCTATATTCAATCCAATTGACCTAAGGAAGCAGTACAAAGAACAGAAATTGAAATTGCAGAAAATAAAAATAACAATAGGAATTAAAATTAGGATTATCGTTGAAACTAATCTAACGATTAATCACTATTGAAAATAAATGTAAAATACAACTAGTACTCTATCTAATTGTATAGATGGCACCAGTTGCTACGAAATAAAAAAAATGCAAAAAATAAAAAGAAAAAGGAGTTTTATTAATGAAGAAGAGAATATAGAATAGGATGGTGGCTACAATGATATTACAAGGGTATTCATAGGATAGATAGCCAAACCCTAACCCTAATTTCAAATGAGCCTAGCCATTACATCACTAATTAGTTTACAATGAGAATCTCAAATGGGCCTTAGTTAAATCTATTAAATTTTTGGCCTTTCTTCTTTTCCTCTTGGTTCTTTGACAAGCCTCCCTTGATTTGAGATGTGCATGGCCTTTTTATCAATCATTTTCTTGTCCAACAGCAACTAGTGGTGAGATCTTCATCTACAATTCTTCAAAATGTAAATATATAGCAATCTGATCTCCATTTCTCTACTTTTCTGGTTGCATGTGGGCTGGGTTGGAATATCTGTAAAAGTAACAAAACAATACCCAAGTAATATTTATTTATATACAAAAGATAAAATATAAGAGCATAAAATAAACACATTTCTATGTTAATCACTAATCTCTAATCAGTTTCTAATCTTGTTTAACTCTATTTCATTACCTCTATTCGATTAACTCTATTTGATTTACTCTAATCGATTAACTTTATTCATTTCCTAAATAAATATTCATTTATCCTATTTATTTTCTAAATAAATATCTGTAATGGCGCGTTTTGTTAGCTGTCGAATAATTAATTTATTTAATGATTTATATATCGATTTGGCGATATCGATAACTTAAAGAACAACGTTCGAACTTATAATTTATAATTATAATTAAAACGAACATGAAAACGTCGTGGCAGTTCGCAATTTGGCGATTCGAACTTCAGCTGAATATACAGAATCCGTTTTAAGTCGAATTTCTGTGAAACAAGAAACGTACGGATCTGTTGAACTATATTTTTCATATGGAAGAGAAAAATCGAGATTTCGTCGTGTAGATTTTGAGTTATGTCCAAATCAAATTTCAGAAAAGTCGCTGTAGAATTCCTTTATAATTTGCAACGCTTTATATACGTTATAAAAGGATTTTCCATATAAATTGAATATCGATAAATCTAAAATCTGAAATATCAAGCTATAAATTCTGATATGATATTCTAAAGCTGTATGATATCATATGTGAAGATATACGATAATATAAATTTATTAATATTTAATTTAATTATATTTAAATATATTTATATATTTAAATGGGTCATTCAGAGCTTTAAAAATAGCCGGTTTTGCAAACGAAGTCGGAATTCGACGAAACCAGTTTTGTTGGATCCGCAATGTTAAATAGTTGTTAGATTCCAAGTTTCATGATTTTTAGAATCAGTGTGTGACCGTAGGGATTTTTAGAGTGTAAAACAGTCAGATTCTGAAAGTTAAAAATACGCTGTGTGGGCATACGAAGTCGGAATTCGACGAAACCAATTTCATTGGGACCGTAATGTCGAACTGAAGGTGTACGTCCAGTTTGGTGATTTTTGGGTATCGTATGTGGTCGCAGGGATTTTTAAGGACTGCAGACGAGTATTAAATCTAGAAAATAAAATAAATAAACAAGAAAATAAAATATCCAATATTTTTCTTGGTCAATATGAAGACCACGCAGCCTTCTCCCTCAACCACAAAGTTTACCTACCACCCACAGCTTATATAACACGCACAGACCGAACACAGCAAGCAAAGATCCAAAAAGAAAAATCAAGTAAAAATCCCACAAAAATCTATAAATCCGGAAACATATACATCTATGATCGATGAAGAAAGAGCTTCGAGATCGTACCACTTTCTTAGCATTCGACGTTGAGTTTGGGTTGTTGGGTGTTTACAGTGAAACTAGGGTTCGTCTTCGAGACCCTAGTGGGCGGAACTGAGTTGAATGAAGGACACCGCCGTGCTTCTGGAGGCGAGGCGCAGCCGTTGGCGTCGAGGAGGGGGACTTCGGTGCCACTAGGGGAGGTGCGACGCAGCAGGTCGGGGCTCTGGAGGGTGCGTCGAGCTGGGTGTTTTGGGTAGGGATGGATGCGAATTTCGATGGTGAATGAGGTGGTGTTGGTGGAGGCCGAGATAGATGGTCGGGGTGATGGGGAGTGGTGGTCAAACGAGGGGGTCAACGGTGGAGTTGGGTTTGGGAAATTTACTGGAGGAATTGGGTTTTGATTTTGGGGAAGATGGCGTTAAAAGGAGCGGTAGTGGGCTTCAAGGGGAAGAGAATGGGCCGTGGTTTAAAAGTAAGCCCAATTATAAATTAAATCATGTTTTAATTCAAATTAAAAGTGTATTTACTTCGTAAGTGAATAACTTGGTCATACGGTGTCAGATTGACGAACCGTAAGTTGCGTTGGGATCGTATGGACGAGCATTACGCAATGGAACTGACCGCGAGTCAAATGGAGTCCATCACAATTTATAGCAAAATAAATTGTCTAGCTGAATAAAGCGATGGTTATCGTCATTGACGATGATCGTCCAAAATGTGAGTAAAACTCACATTCTCTATACAGTTCTATTTTTACAACGTGTTCTTAGAACTGTTAATTATCTGTTGTTTGATTGTGTGTTGACTGTTTGATTGATCTGCTAGTCAGTTAGTTAAATTTCTATATTGATTCTGTTTAACAGAATATATCATATGGAACTGAAAGTGATGTTATCTATATTGTCTAACATCTGTGATGCAGGGAAACAGGTTGGAGGAATCCGACTGGATTCCTCAACAGTTATTTTATTGTTTTCCATATATTGTTATATGATGTGATATAAAATCTGTGGGCGATTATATGTGCTTGGACGATATTGAACATCGTGATTTGATATGATTGAATACCATAACATACCGAAATGTTGATAAGGGGATTTTCAATGTTTATATTGAAAATGAATCTTATTTATAAAATTGATAGGATTTTATAAAAGGAAAACATTTATTTAATTTGAAAATAAATAAATGAAAAAGGAAACATTTATTTAGAAAATAAATGAAATAAAATAGAAACATTTATTTAGAAAATAAATGAATTAGAATATAAAGGAATATTTATTTTAGGAAATAAATAAAGGAACATTTATGTAGATTATAAATAAATGGAATAAAGGAATATTTATTTAGGGAATAAATAAAGGAACACTTGTTCGGAAAATAAATAGAATTATATAAGGATAGATTTAAACACGTGCTTCGCACACGGTATAACACGATATGGATTTAAATGAGATATTAAATAGGAAATCTGTTTTAAACAGATAAATTGAAGTAGATTAATTTATAAATAATGTTTTATAAATTAAATAAATTAGTTATCATTGATAAATGGAATATATATAAGTCTGGACTTATATAGAGAAGTATAAACGTTATTAAAAGGACATTTATAAGGTGAAGAACCGTTACTAAAAGTAAATCTTTATAAATTGATAAACGTTGTAAAAAGTAAAGCTTTATAAATGGATAAATGTTGTAAAAAGGAAATCTTTTGAAATGAATAAACGTTATAAAAAGGAGTTAATCGAATTTAGTTATTCGAAATGAGTTATTCGAATTAGATATTTGAATAGAGTTAAACATGTAAGAGTTAATTGAATATTAGTTATTCAATTTGAGTTAATCGAATTTAGTTATTCGAGAAGAGTTAAATCAAATTTAGTTATTCGAAAGGAGTTAATCAATTTGAGTTAAGTTAATCGATTTGAATTAAGTTGAATCGAAATGGAGTAAATCGATTAGAATTGAGTTAATCGAGTTAGAGTAAATCGAATATTAGTTATTCGAAGGTAAGTTATTCGAATTAGTTATTCGAATAGAGTTAAACACGTAAGAGTTAATTGAATATTAGTTATTCAATTTGAGTTAATCGAATTTAGTTATTCGAGAAGAGTTAAATCGAATTTAGTTATTCGAAAGGAGTTAATCAATTTGAGTTAAGTTAATCGATTTGAATTAAGTTGAATCGAAATGGAGTAAATCGATTAGAATTAAGTTAATCGAGTTAGAGTAAATCGAATATTAGTTATTCGAAGGTAAGTTATTCGAATTAGTTATTCGAATAGAGTAAAACACGTAAGAGTTAATTGAATATTAGTTATTCAATTTGAGTTAATCGAATTTAGTTATTCGAGAAGAGTTGAATCGAATTTAGTTATTCGAAAGGAGTTAATCAATTTGAGTTAAGTTAATCGATTTGAATTAAGTTGAATCGAAATGGAGTAAATCGATTAGAATTAAGTTAATCGAGTTAGAGTAAATCGAATATTAGTTATTCGAAGGTAAGTTATTCGAATTAGTTATTCGAATAGAGTTAAACACGTAAGAGTTAATTGAATATTAGTTATTCAATTTGAGTTAATCGAATTTAGTTATTCGAGAAGAGTTAAATCGAATTTAGTTATTCGAAAGGAGTTAATCAATTTGAGTTAAGTTAATCGATTTGAATTAAGTTGAATCGAAATGGAGTAAATCGATTAGAATTAAGTTAATCGAGTTAGAGTAAATCGGATATTAGTTATTCGAAGGTAAGTTATTCGAATTAGTTATTCGAAGGAGTTAATCAATTAAGTTATTCGAATGAGTTATTCGAAGGAGTAAATCAAATTAAGTTAATCGATTAGAGTTGAGTTAATCGATTTGGGTTAAGTTAAGATAATCGAGTTAAGAAAATCAAGTTGAGTTAATTGAATAAGTTATTCGATAAGAGTAAATCCATTTAAGTTAAATCGGATGTTAGTTATTTGATAAGAATTGACACATTTAAGAAAATCGAATATTTGTTATTCGATAAGAGTTAATGAAATAGAGCCAACCAAGAAGAGTTATTCGAATATTAGTTATTCGATAGGAGTAAATCGAAATAGAGTTTATCGAATATCGGTTATTAAAAAGGGAGAGTTAATCGAATAGAGATTACTCGAAAGAGAGTTATACGTCGAATTCGATTATATCGAATTCGGGAAAGTACTATTTACTTTCTAGGGTTTAAATCAAGATTTAGTTATTGATTTAGAAATTAGGTGTCTGTTAAATTATTCGAGTTTGGAAAAAATTTATAATTTAGGTTAGATATTTTAGGGGTAGGAATTATAACGTTATAGTTATAATCAAACGTTGTCATATAAGAAGTGGATTCGTAACCTAAATCCGAGAATTTGCGTAAACAGATGATTGTAAAAAGTGAGTGATGAACTTCATCTATTTCACAGTAAAGGACGTTGTTCAATTTAGGTCTGCGAGGTAATTATACCCCAACTTGATTGACTTCAGAATTGACAAAGGAATAGTTGTGGTTCGATCTAAAAGGTTGATTAGGAATAAAGTTAAGGAATAAGCGATAAATGGATTAAGCGAAACGATGTTTTATACAACGTTCATTGGAAATCCGTAAATGAGTTTTGGAAACGTTTTCCAAATATAGTCAGATATGTTTTCTAAACATAGAAAATGAAATGTTTTCATGATAAGAATTTAAGAAATAGAATTAAGCAAATTCAGAAACTGACTGGAGAGGGTAAGTTGAACGGTTTTCTAAGTGACGATCTGATGTTGGTTTCGACCTTCCAGATTGATACTTAGAGAATTGTTCTCATACTAGTTACAGTTAGGGACTGATAGTTGCGAAATAATAGTGATGTGAAAATAAGCTATGGAAATGTTTTCAAATGATTAATAACATATATTTTCTAAATATATGAAATAAGGAAATATGAACATATGATGATTGATCGATCGAATTTCCATTTGGAAATAAGATCGTTGTTTGTACACCGACATGTTTTCATTTGATAGTTGAATCACAGACTATCAAAGTTTTGACCATATGTACGTTGTAAATATGGAGAGACCGGTTGGATTATTATCCGAAGAACCACTCCGGATTAGCATAAGCGTTGTGAATCAAATACGCTGAAGATAATTGAAGATGGAGTGAAGTGCAAGGGCTATTGTGAAAAGCCTAGGTAGGATGGATTCACTGAATAGTGCCTTCGGTTTGTTCAGTCCCAGGACTACGTATATGGACGAGTGTCTGACAAAGTATTCTTACGAATCATATATGTTGATCTCTTTAAACGTATTACGTTGGTGGCGGAGAAATTCGTTTCTCTTAGCTTTTATACCCATGATGCCTTGAGAAATCGATAATGATTTGGCTGGTATGACGATGTGGCAGTCAAAGTAATTGAAGAAATAATCTGTCAAAGTGATAAACGTGACCTCAAAACCTCACAAACGGAAAATAACAGAAGTTGGGCTAGGCAGCATGGCTAGTTGGGCCATACCCAAGCAGGGTGTATTATCACCATCTAGAGAATATTCAATTGTACTTCTTTATAATCTATTTCAATGCTGTCCCTTATCGGAAAGGATGGTTGCTGATCCCAACCATCGGTGATAATATATTCGTTACACTCAAGCTAAATGAGTGGACGGTCATGTGTGGCCGGGTTGCAAGACGTTCTTGTTGAACCCTAGTGTATCTCCTCTAGAGTACACTGATCGGAAGGTGCTCCCATACCTTGTCTGTTGGAATCCAATCTCCAATAAGCGCTCACGGTTTTATTTGTATACTATGTATGTGGAACGTGAGATGCAAGCGTTCTGCTAGATTGATATCTATTTGTATTTAGACATTATTATAATATTAGAAAGATATCCTTTATTTAACCAAGTGTTGGAGTTTTATTCACACCAGTCCCATGACTGACCCGGAGTTTATTTTGTTTTGTTTCCCCTAAACTCTTGGGTGCCTAAATTTGTACGGGCAGTCAAGTAGTCGGGATTTTACAGATACACTTGGAGAGCTTGGAGCAGGAGGCTTCAGGATTATAGCTATTATTATTCCGCTGTGTTGTTAAGTGTTGTACTTTGAAATGGTATGTATATACGAGTACTGATTTGTATTTCAAAGTTATGTTATATTTTATTCGTTCCGCTGTGAGATTCGTGTTTACTCTGATGATGTAAGTTCTTCTTCTTCTTCTTTTCTATTAGTTCTATCTTTTCTTCCTCACCCTCTACTTTCTTTCACTAACGTCTCGGAATTTTCGACTCTCGAGGAGTCGAAAATTTCCAGCCGTTACAGTTGGTATCAGAGCTCAAGTTAAGTGATTACCTTGGCTCTGTGGCATAACTCGATAGAGATGGGATTAGTAATATCCTAGATTGAGTTTGAGTGTATATATATGAGCGCGTAATTGTTATTCAATATAAAATGGTTTTATATTGTGGAGATTTATTGGTTGAGTGGCTTATGAATTCTGGTCGATCAGTTGGATCCACTGTATCGATAAGGGTTTCTAAACACTCGAATACGATGAACCATCATGGTATGTTTTGGAAGAGGGTAAATGAAGTAATTTTACCCGAAATATATTTGGTTATAAGAAAAATATATTGAAATTAAAATATGTATTGGATGTGTTGGTTGTTATTATAATCGAATTAGAAAAAGAGAAAAAAAAGGGTGAAATGATTATAAATAACTAATCAGAATTCATATAAGGAAATATATGAAATAAGATGAATTAAATCTGAATTTAAATCATATTTGGAATTAAAATAAGGAAATTTTAAGTTCCTGGGAGATTTTGAAAATGTTTTTCAAATTGAAAATAATATAGTATTGAACTCACTTCGATAGCTGGAAAATAGATTCTGATGATGAATCTAGACATCATCAGTGTTCATTTTCGAGTTCTAAGTGACGGATTACTACCAAAGGTTTTGTTTTTGAATTGTTTTGAGAAAACAAGTTGTTTAGAAATTCAAAGGTTTTGAATTGGCATTATGATTTCAAATTGATTTGAAAGAAACCCAGGAACTTAAGTTCTGGAATTAAAATTTAACTAATGAAGTTAAATAAAATGAGATGGTAAAAATAAATTGAAATTTAACTTGAACCGAGTTAAATAAAATTGAATTGGATTAGAGATAATCTAGAATGGAACCAAATTGATAAGTCAATAATTTGGAATTTGATATTAGAGTTCGAATGAAATTCGATTTGGATTTGAGGATATGAACTGATTGGAGATCAATTGGAATGGATAACATTGGTATATGTTGAAGTGGTAGCAGATGAAAGGGATAGAGTTAAATTCCCGTCAAAAAGGTACAAGTTTATATCATATATGAGTTTGGATTTTATGTGCCGAATTGGCAAGCCGCTTGGCTATTTTGATTTCCTTTTGGATTGGAGGAGGCCTAAAGAGGCGAGTTGTGGTTTGACGTATTGATCCGTACAAAGGAGGTTATGGCGAAATTTTTCGAAAATTTAAGGTGTTAGAAAATTTTCAGAATTTTTGAAAATTTTAGTTGGTCGGAAATGAATTAATAAATTAATTTAAATTAAATGGGTCCAGTCGAAACTGAAATTTAGAGGTAAAAAGAATTTTTAATCTAGTTAGTAGCATTTTTCTAACTTAGCAATTTCAAGGATGAAATTATTTTAAGGGGGGAAGTCTGTAATGGCGCGTTTTGTTAGCTGTCGAATAATTAATTTATTTAATGATTTATATATCGATTTGGCGACATCGATAACTTAAAGTACAACGTTCGAACTTATAATTTATAATTATAATTAAAACGAACATGAAAACGTCGTGGCAGTTCGCAATTTGGCGATTCGAACTTCAACTGAATATATAGAATCCGTTTTAAGTCGAATTTCTGTGAAACAAGAAACGTACGGATCTGTTGAACTATATTTTTCATATGGAAGAGAAAAATCGAGATTTCGTCGTGTAGATTTTTAGTTATGTCCAAATCAAATTTCAGAAAAGTCGCTGTAGAATTCCTTTATAATTTGCAACGCTTTATATACGTTATAAAAGGATTTTCGATATAAATTGAATATCGATAAATCTAAAATCTGAAATATCAAGCTATAAATTCTGATATGATATTCTAAAGCTGTATGATATCATATGTGAAGATATACGATAATATAAATTTATTAATATTTAATTTAATTATATTTAAATATATTTATATATTTAAATGGGTCATTCAGAGCTTTAAAAATAGCCGGTTTTGCAAACGAAGTCGGAATTCGACGAAACCAGTTTTGTTGGATCCGCAATGTCAAATAGTTGTTAGATTCCAAGTTTCGTGATTTTTAGAATCAGTGTGTGACCGTAGGGATTTTTAGAGTGTAAAACAGTCAGATTCTGACAGTTAAAAATACGCTGTGTGGGCATACGAAGTCGGAATTCGACGAAACCAGTTTCATTGGGACCGTAATGTCGAACTGAAGGTGTACGTCCAGTTTGGTGATTTTTGGGTATCGTATGTGGTCGCAGGGATTTTTAAGGACTGCAGACGAGTATTAAATCTAGAAAATAAAATAAATAAACAAGAAAATAAAATATCCAATATTTTTCTTGGTCAATATGAAGACCACGCAGCCTTCTCCCTCAACCACAAAGTTTACCTACCACCCACAGCTTATATAACACGCACGGACCGAACACAGCAAGCAAAGATCCAAAAAGAAAAATCAAGTAAAAATCCCACAAAAATCTATAAATCCGGAAACATATACATCTATGATCGATGAAGAAAGAGCTCCGAGCTCGTACCACTTTCTTAGCATTCGACGTTGAGTTTGGGTTGTTGGGTGTTTACAGTGAAACTAGGGTTCGTCTTCGAGACCCTAGTGGGCGGAACTGAGTTGAATGAAGGACACCGCCGTGCTTCTGGAAGCGAGGCGCAGCCGTTGGCGTCGAGGAGGGGGACTTCGGTGCCACTAGGGGAGGTGCGACGCAGCAGGTCGGGGCTCTAGAGGGTGCGTCGAGCTGGGTGTTTTGGGGAGGGATGGATGCGGATTTCGAAGGTGAATGAGGTGGTGTTGGTGGCGGCCGAGATAGATGGTCGGAGTGATGGGGAGTGGTGGTCAAACGAGGGGGTCAACGGTGGAGTTGGGTTTGGGAAATTTACTGGAGGAATCGGGTTTTGATTTTGGGGAAGATGGCGTTAAAAGGAGCGGTAGTGGGCTTCAAGGGGAAGAGAATGGGCCGTGGTTTAAAAGTAAGCCCAATTATAAATTAAATCATGTTTTAATTCAAATTAAAAGTGTATTTATTTCGTAAGTGAATAACTTGGTCATACGGTGTCAGATTGACGAACCGTAAGTTGCGTTGGGATCGTATGGACAAGCATTACGCAATGGAACTGACCGCGAGTCAAACGGAGTCCATCACAATTTATAGCAAAATAAATTGTCTAGCTGAATAAAGCGATGGTTATCGTCATTGACGATGATCGTCCAAATGTGAGTAAAACTCACATTCTCTATACAGTTCTATTTTTACAACGTGTTCTTAGAACTGTTAATTATCTGTTGTTTGACTGTGTGTTGACTGTTTGATTGAACTACTAGTCAGTTAGTTAAATTTCTATATTGATTCTGTTTAACAGAATACATCATATGGAACTGAAAGTGATGTTATCTATATTGTCTAACATCTGTGATGCAGGGAAACAGGTTGGAGGAATCCGACTGGATTCCTCAACAGTTATTTTATTGTTTTCCATATATTGTTATATGATGTGATATAAAATCTGTGGGCGATTATATGTGCTTGGACGATATTGAATATCGTGATTTGATATGATTGAATACCATAACATACCGAAATGTTGATAAGGGGATTTTCAATTTTTATATTGAAAATGAATCTTATTTATAAAATCGATAGGATTTTATAAAAGGAAAACATTTATTTAATTTGAAAATAAATAAATGAAAAAGGAAACATTTATTTAGAAAATAAATGAAATAAAATAGAAACATTTATTTAGAAAATAAATGAATTAGAATATAAAGGAATATTTATTTTAGGAAATAAATAAAGGAACATTTATTTAGATTATAAATAAATGGAATAAAGGAATATTTATTTAGGGAATAAATAAAGGAACACTTGTTCGGAAAATAAATAGAATTATACAAGGATAGATTTAAACACGTGCTTCGCACACGGTATAACACGATATGGATATAAATGAGATATTAAATAGGAAATCTGTTTTAAACAGATAAATTGAAGTAGATTAATTTATAAATAATGTTTTATAAATTAAATAAATTATTTATCGTTGATAAATGGAATATATATAAGTCTGGACTTATATAGAGAAGTATAAACGTTATTAAAAGGACATTTATAAGGTGAAGAACCGTTACTAAGAGTAAATCTTTATAAATTGATAAACGTTGTAAAAAGTACAGCTTTATAAATGGATAAACGTTGTAAAAAGGAAATCTTTTGAAATGAATAAACGTTATAAAAAGGAGTTAATCGAATTTAGTTATTCGAAATGAGTTATTCGAATTAGATATTTGAATAGAGTTAAACATGTAAGAGTTAATTGAATATTAGTTATTCAATTTGAGTTAATCGAATTTAGTTATTCGAGAAGAGTTAAATCGAATTTAGTTATTCGAAAGGAGTTAATCAATTTGAGTTAAGTTAATCGATTTGAATTAAGTTGAATCGAAATGGAGTAAATCGATTAGAATTAAGTTAATCGAGTTAGAGTAAATCGAATATTAGTTATTCGAAGGTAAGTTATTCGAATTAGTTATTCGAATAGAGTTAAACACGCAAGAGTTAATTGAATATTAGTTGTTCAATTTGAGTTAATCGAATTTAGTTATTCGAGAAGAGTTAAATCGAATTTAGTTATTCGAAAGGAGTTAATCAATTTGAGTTAAGTTAATCGATTTGAATTAAGTTGAATCGAAATGGAGTAAATCGATTAGAATTAAGTTAATCGAGTTAGAGTAAATCGAATATTAGTTATTCGAAGGTAAGTTATTCGAATTAGTTATTCGAATAGAGTTAAACACGTAAGAGTTAATTGAATATTAGTTATTCAATTTGAGTTAATCGAATTTAGTTATTCGAGAAGAGTTAAATCGAATTTAGTTATTCGAAAGGAGTTAATCAATTTGAGTTAAGTTAATCGATTTGAATTAAGTTGAATCGAAATGGAGTAAATCGATTAGAATTAAGTTAATCGAGTTAGAGTAAATCGAATATTAGTTATTCGAAGGTAAGTTATTCGAATTAGTTATTCGAATAGAGTTAAACACGTAAGAGTTAATTGAATATTAGTTATTCAATTTGAGTTAATCGAATTTAGTTATTCGAGAAGAGTTAAATCGAATTTAGTTATTCGAAAGGAGTTAATCAATTTGAGTTAAGTTAATCGATTTGAATTAAGTTGAATCGAAATGGAGTAAATCGATTAGAATTAAGTTAATCGAGTTAGAGTAAATCGAATATTAGTTATTCGAAGGTAAGTTATTCGAATTAGTTATTCGAAGGAGTTAATCAATTAAGTTATTCGAATGAGTTATTCGAAGGAGTAAATCAAATTAAGTTAATCGATTAGAGTTGAGTTAATCGATTTGGGTTAAGTTAAGATAATCGAGTTAAGAAAATCAAGTTGAGTTAATCGAATAAGTTATTCGATAAGAGTAAATCCATTTAAGTTAAATCGGATGTTAGTTATTCGATAAGAATTGACACATTTAAGAAAATCGAATATTTGTTATTCGATAAGAGTTAATGAAATAGAGCCAACCAAGAAGAGTTATTCGAATATTAGTTATTCGATAGGAGTAAATCGAAATAGAGTTTATCGAATATCGGTTATTAAAAAGGGAGAGTTAATCGAATAGAGATTACTCGAAAGAGAGTTATACGTCGAATTCGATTATAGCGAATTCGGGAAAGTTCTATTTACTTTCCAGGGTTTAAATCAAGATTTAGTTATTGATTTAGAAATTAGGTGTCTGTTAAATTATTCGAGTTTGGAAATAAATTTATAATTTAGGTTAGATATTTTAGGGGTAGGAATTATAACGCTATAGTTATAATCAAACGTTGTCATATAAGAAGTGGATTCGTAACCTAAATCCGAGAATTTGCGTAAACAGATGATTGTAAAAAGTGAGTGATGAACTTCATCTATTTCACAGTAAAGGACGTTGTTCAATTTAGGTCTGCGAGGTAATTATACCCCAACTTGATTGACTTCAGAATTGACAAAGGAATAGTTGTGGTTCGATCTAAAAGGTTGATTAGGAATAAAGTTAAGGAATAAGCGATAAATGGATTAAGCGAAACGATGTTTTATACAACGTTCATTGGAAATCCGTAAATGAGTTTTGGAAACGTTTTCCAAATATAGTCAGATATGTTTTCTAAACATAGAAAATGAAATGTTTTCATGATAAGAATTTAAGAAATAGAGTTAAGCAAATTCAGAAACTGACTGGAGAGGGTAAGTTGAACGGTTTTCTAAGTGACGATCTGATGTTGGTTTCGACCTTCCAGATTGATACTTAGAGAATTGTTCTCATACTAGTTACAGTTAGGGACTGATAGTTGCGAAATAATAGTGATGTGAAAATAAGCTATGGAAATGTTTTCAAATGATTAATAACATATATTTTCTAAATATATGAAATAAGGAAATATGAACATATGATGATTGATCGATCGAATTTCCATTTGGAAATAAGATCGTTGTTTGTACACCGACATGTTTTCATTTGATAGTTGAATCACAGACTATCAAAGTTTTGACCATATGTACGTTGTAAATATGGAGAGACTGGTTGGATTATTATCCGAAGAACCACTCCGGATTAGCATAAGCGTTGTGAATCAAGTACGCTGAAGATAATTGAAGACGGAGTGAAGTGCAAGGGCTATTGTGAAAAGCCTAGGTAGGATGGATTCACTGAATAGTGCCTTCGGTTTGTTCAGTCCCAGGACCACGTATATGGACGAGTGTCTGACAAAGTATTCTTACGAATCATATATGTTGATCTCTTTAAACGTATTACGTTGGTGGCGGAGAAATTCGTTTCTCTTAGCTTTTATACCCGTGATGCCTTGAGAAATCGATAATGATTTGGCTGGTATGACGATGTGGCAGTCAAAGTAATTGAAGAAATAATCTGTCAAAGTGATAAACGTGACCTCAAAACCTCACAACCGGAAAATAACAGAAGTTGGGCTAGGCAGCATGGCTAGTTGGGCCATACCCAAGCAGGGTGTATTATCACCATCTAGAGAATATTCAATTGTACTTCTTTATAATCTATTTCAATGTTGTCCCTTATCGGGAAGGATGGTTGCTGATCCCAACCATCGGTGATAATATATTCGTTACACTCAAGCTAAATGAGTGGACGGTCATGTGTGGCCGGGTTGCAAGACGTTCTTGTTGAACCCTAGTGTATCTCCTCTAGAGTACACTGATCGGAAGGTGCTCCCATACCTTGTCTGTTGGAATCCAATCTCCAATAAGCGCTCACGGTTTTATTTGTATACTATGTATGTGGAACGTGAGATGCAAGCGTTCTGCTAGATTGATATCTATTTGTATTTAGACATTATTATAATATCAGAAAGATATCCTTTATTTAACCAAGTGTTGGAGTTTTATTCACACCAGTCCCATGACTGACCCGGAGTTGATTTTGTTTTGTTTCCCTTAAACTCTTGGGTGCCTAAATTTGTACGGGCAGTCAAGTAGTCGGGATTTTACAGATACACTTGGAGAGCTTGGAGCAGGAGGCTTGTAACGACTGGGATTTTCGACCTAGAAAATCAACATAAATACACTGTCAATTTTTCGAGCATCGAAAATACCAGGACATTAGTAGAAGAGTTTAGAGGATGAGATAGATAAGATAAAACTAATAGAATAGAAGAAGAAGAAGATCACAACTGAACAGAATCATAGTAAACACGAAACTCACAGCGGAATAAAATAAATGTATTATATAACATAATCTTGAAATACAAATCTGGATATACATACCATTATCAGAGTATAACTCATATACATCACAGCGGAAATAATAACTAATAGTGGAGTCTCCTGCATTGAGCTCCTCCAAGTGAATCTGCAAAATCCTGAAACACTTGTCTGCCCGTACAAATTTGGGCACCCAAGAGTTTAGGGAAAACAAACAAAATAAACTCTGGGTCAGTCATGGGACTGGTGTGAGTAAATTCCAACCATACTGTTTAACTTTGAAAATCCTTTTGAAAGAAAAGGATAATAGTAAGACCAGCCCACAACTAACATGGACGACCTTACTATAACCCAAATAATTTGACATCAAAATCCAGTGATATTATAATAATGTCTAAACAAATAAATAACCAAGTAGCAGAACGCTTGCATCTCACGTTCCACATATATAGTATAAAATCATAAACCGCAGGGCGCTTAGTGGAGATTGGATTCCAACAGACAAGGTATGGGAGCACCTTCCGATCAGTGTACTCTAGAGGGTATACACTGCAGGTTCAACAAGAACGTCTTGCAACCCGGCCACACATGACCGCCCACTCATTTAGCTTGAGTGTAGCGAATATATTGCCACCATGGTTGTTGGCCATCCAACCGTAATCCGTAGATACAGAATCGAAAAGAAGAACAAATATGAATTTTCTCTAGATCGGTGACAATACACCCTGCTTGGGTATGACCCAACTAGCCATGCTGCCCAGCCCAACTTCTGTCATCCCGGTTTGTGAGGCTAGAGGCTACGTCTATCTTCAGAACATCTGATCACCATTCACTTTGAATGTCACATCGTCAAACCCGTCAATTCACTAATCGATTTCCAAAAATATCACGGGTATATAAAGCTAACAAGAACGAATTCCTCCGCCACCAGACGTAATACCTTTAGAGATCAACTGTACGTGATTTGTTAGGTATACTCTGTCAGACACTCGTCCATACAAGTTGTCCTGGGATTGGACAAACAGAAAGCACCATTCTGGAACTGGACGACCCTTGCATTTCACTCCGTCTTCAAATCTTCAGCATAATCTAATTCGCAGCGCTTAGGCCGATACAGAGTGGTTTCAGATAATATATCCAACCGGTCTCTCCGTATTGACAACGATGGTCAAAACTCTTCGATAGTCGGTTATTTAACTATCGAAAACAACATCCATTCATAAACACTGGCCCTTTTATTTAATACTAACTTTCTAGTTTCCCCTATTTTTATAAACTCTTCCTTACTTCCCTTCACTTCTACTCTATTAGTTCCTCATTATAAATCAGTTAAGTGAATAAATTTCTAAGTATCAACCCCGAAGGCCGAAACCAACATCAGATTGACACGTCGAAAGTTACTCAACTCAACCAACGTTCAACGGGTTCTAATTTCTTTAAAACTATATCACTTTCCTTATCATGCTCAGTATTTTTAAAACATTATAACTTATCGACTTACTTTAAAACCGTTATATTTTAACTAATGCAATACGCTGCTATCTCCTCTTTTATAGCTACTGTAATATGCTGCTATATCCTCTTTTATAGCTACTGTAATATGCTGCTATATCCTCTTTTATAGCAACTGTAATCCTCTTTCATCTGATAAACTCTGTTTCTAAGTCAGGTTCTTATTAAATCAATATCAAGTTTATAACTAAATATTGATTTCATATCCTATTATAATTTGTTGGTTTAAATCTAAATATTAGCTATCCTATCAGATTATAATCCCTACAATAACTTACTTTATTACGTTCGACATCATCGAATTTTAGTTCTAATTCCTAGTAATGTTATTTAGGTTTAGTCCGTGTATATATATATATATATATAAATAATATAAAACAAACAGTACATACAAATATTGAGGAATCCGCTTGGGTTTCTCCAACCGGTTTCCTGTATCCACAGATGTTAGCCACAATAAATATCATCACTTTCATATCATTATGAAATATCAGCGTTCAATCGTCAGTTTAGATATATAACGGTTTATATTATTTCAACCAATTTAATTGTAATCTACCTAAACGACCATCACACAGCATTCAACCAATATTAAAATATTTTAAAATAGATCAGAGTGAGTGAATTAACTCACCTTGGCACGTTAACCGTTAATAACGATTTGCGTCGGCTGATTTTGTTGAGCGGTTATCCTGCCTAAATTCAAAACAACAACCCCCTTAGCACAGTACTTCCTCTTCCTCAGAATTTAGAACGTAAGCTTCAGGTTAACTTCGAACGTCTCTTTTCCACATCTCTCCCTTCTTCTATTCAACGCGTCCTCTTGTACAATACAAACTCGCTTCCACTGCGCCATTCTAATGTCAGATCACCACTGCGCTCGTCCACTCCTTCCAGTCCAAATTAGTGAACTCGCACCAACCCCCTACTACACTAATGTTGCCCTTAAGCTCCACTTTGTCACCCCAAAACCCACGTTCTTGCACTCCTTCCCCACCAACATGTACAGCAGCTCCACACCTTTCAGTAAAACATGCACGTCCTCTTCTATTGGTTCACGTCTCCACTCTTGTTTGTCACACTGGCATCACAAACTTTGTCTCTCCAAAGTCAGCAAGCCTGCTAACCCCTCCTTGTATAATAAAGTACGCCCCGCCCCATGCTTAATGTAAACACACCCAACATCACCGTCTTTTTGTGTTAAATGCAAACTCCCCATACTACTCTTCACGTGACTTCCTGATTACACACTTCACCAATTCACACCATACTTCACTCATACATTTTTAGAAAACAACCCACATGCATGAACTCTCGCCACAGCATGCGCTCCCTTATTCAAACGCACTCCAACGTCCACGTTTTCACACCCAGCAGCACTCACGTGTCCTCCCATCAACTCAGTTCCTTCCCTTAAACGTTGGACTCCATCGCTTCAGCAAAGCTTACGGCCATTTGCAAATCTTCCAGCTCTTCACGTGTGTTGCCGCTCCCTTCAACATATATATAAAACTATGCCATACTTTAACTCCCACTACAGTAAAACAAACCGCACCTGACAACCGCTTGTACCCTGAACTACCCCAATAGCTGCGACTTTGGTTTCCCTCTCCACGAAGTAGAACTCGAATTCCTCCACAACTCCGGCATGTATACCATTTCCGTGTATAGACTCTTTCATATGACTCAAAAGAAAGAAAAGAGAAGAAAGACAAACAGTTTTGTTTCCGGAAAGAGGAATGGGATTCATTTTGGTGTGTGAATATTTATATAAAAGAGGATACTTACTAAAGCAAGACGTGTTGATGTATTTATATATGGGGTGAGTTGCTTAACCCTTAAGCAATAGGGTACTGTTTCTTCTTATAGGCGTATGGTTTAGATTTTAGGGTATGGTGCCTGACGTGTAGTGTATTAAATGAGTATGGTGCATTAAATAGGTATGGCGTGTATTAACTAGGAATGGCTTGCAAGTTTTAGGGGAATGGTCTGCTTCGTGATGTGTTAAATTTTTGTTTTTCTTGGATTTGAAATTTTGTGGAGACCTGTTTAAATGTACCTTGTTATAAGAAATTCTGTTCACGAATAGACCGTCACAGACAAAAAAAATACCGTCGTGTCCAGTGAGGTGTCACGATCCCAAAAATATAATAATACCGGTAGTTTGACTTATATTTTGAAATCCCAAAATACCGATACAGGGTGCACAATATTCCAAATAAAAAGTTGCATATTTAATTAATTAAAAATTACAGTAAAATCCTTAAAATTATATTATCGTTGCGGCTCAAAAGAACCTTGTCCCGATTTGCAACCGATATCAAGTTATATTCAAATAACCGTTATGGTCGATATACGATTTCACAGCGACTTTCTGAATATTTGATTTGGACATATCTTGCAATCTACACAACGAAATCTTGGTTTTTCACTTCTGTTAGGAAGATACGGTTCAACAGACTCCAACGTTTCTTGTTTCGAAGAAATCCGATTCAAAACGAGTCCGGTACACTCAGTTGAAGTTCAGAACGTTAAATTATGAACTACAGGGTCGTTCTGAGCTTGATAATAATTAATATATATTTATATACGTTCAACTTCGTTTTAATTAAAATATAAATCCACTTATATCCTGAATTCAATATTTAAACTGTTTTAAATATTCAAATTCAAACCGTTCAAAATGCGGGACGTTACAGTCCTTCCCCCTTAAAATAATTTCGTCCTCGAAATTGCTAAGATAGGGAAAATGCTACACTCTCTGTTATAAACAGATTAAAAATCTTTTTGGTTTACTTCATAATTCCTGTTTTAACTGAACTGATTAATTTCAATTAAAATATTATTTTCTTCTTATTACCGAATATTTTCGAAAATTCTGAAAATTTCCGAACAGCTTAAATTTTCAGGGAATCTTGCCAGTATCTCCTCTGCACGGCTCACTCGGTACTACAACAACTTGCCATTCTGGGCCTTCTCCAAATCCAAAAGAAATTCAAACAACCAAACAGCTTGCCCAAACCGACTCATAAAAAATCCCATACTCGTATATAAACGTGTACCTTCTCTGTTGGGCACTCAACTCCATCTCTAACATCTGCTATCAAACCAGCATATATCCACCCATCTCAAACTAAACTCCAATTTAATTTCCAATCCAATCATTCTCTTTTTCTGGGCCAAATTTCTATTTCAACTCCAATTCCATTTACTGATTTATTTCTCAAATCAGTTATCTTTATCTCCAAATTCAAAATTCGATTCTTATTCTCCAATTATCAATTCATTTAATAACTCGAATTTCCAACATTTCTGTTTTTCACTCTCCATTCTGGATTGTTCCAAATTCAATCCAATTTTGTTTATCTTAGTTTTAGTTCCACTTTTACCATTTTTAACTCCATAAGTTAAAAATTTTATTTCAGAATTAAAATTCCTGGGATTTTCAAATCAGTTTGAAATCATATATATTTACATATATTGACGGCAATTCAAAACATTTGAATTTTCGAACAACCTATTTCAGAACAAAATCTTTGGTAGTAATCCGTCACTTACCGGCTCGAAAATGAACACCGATAATGGCGTGCTTCATCATCGGAATTTATTTTCCAGCTATCGAAGTGAGTTCAATACTGTATTACTTTCAAAACTCATTTATAATCACTCTATTTTTGAAATTACTTCAAAATATCTTTCACAACACTTGGAAAACAAATTTTCAAATCTCCCAGGATTTTAAAATTCCCTTATATCTAATTCAAATTCAACTTCAATTCTTTTCCAAGTTTCTAGAGTTTTATTTCAATTATGGTTTTTAAATTCAGATTCAGCTCATCTAATTTTTCATATCTTACTTATATAATATTTAGATTGGTAATTTATATAACCAACTCAATTATAAATCTTATTTGATCATAATAATGATCAACACTATAATAATCTCAAGATATATACTCCTTTTATATCAAAATATATTTCGGGTAAAATTATTTTATTTACCCTCTTTCAAAACAATACTATGTCGAATCTCTCTATCCAAGCGTTTATAAATCCCTATTGACCGCGTCAGCTAAACGAGTCGATCTGGAATTTATATACCACTTAACAGATCAACCAACACAATATAAAACAGTTTTTATATTGATTACAAATACGCACTCATATATATACACTCATACTCAATCTAGGGTATTACTAACCTTATCTCTATTGAGTTACGCCACAGAGCCAAGGTAATCACTTAACCTTATGCTCTGATACCAACTGTAACGACTGGGATTTTCGACCTAGAAAATCAACATAAATACACTGTCAATTTTTCGAGCATCGAAAATACCAGGACATTAGTAGAAGAGTTTAGAGGATGAGAAAGATAAGATAGAACTAATAGAATAGAAGAAGAAGAAGATCACAACTGAACAGAATCAGAGTAAACACGAAACTCACAGCGGAATAAAATAAATGTATTATATAACATAATCTTGAAATACAAATCTGGATATACATACCATTATCAGAGTATAACTCATATACATCACAGCGGAAATAATAACTAATAGTGGAGTCTCCTGCATTGAGCTCCTCCAAGTGAATCTGCAAAATCCTGAAACACTTGTCTGCCCGTACAAATTTGGGCACCCAAGAGTTTAGGGAAAACAAACAAAATAAACTCTGGGTCAGTCATGGGACTGGTGTGAGTAAATTCCAACCATACTGTTTAACTTTGAAAATCCTTTTGAAAGAAAAGGATAATAGTAAGACCAGCCCACAACTAACATGGACGACCTTACTATAACCCAAATAATTTGACATCAAAATCCAGTGATATTATAATAATGTCTAAACAAATAAATAACCAAGTAGCAGAACGCTTGCATCTCACGTTCCACATATATAGTATAAAATCATAAACCGCAGGGCGCTTAGTGGAGATTGGATTCCAACAGACAAGGTATGGGAGCACCTTCCGATCAGTGTACTCTAGAGGGTATACACTGCAGGTTCAACAAGAACGTCTTGCAACCCGGCCACACATGACCGCCCACTCATTTAGCTTGAGTGTAGCGAATATATTGCCACCACGGTTGTTGGCCATCCAACCGTAATCCGTAGATACAGAATCGAAAAGAAGAACAAATATGAATTTTCTCTAGATCGGTGACAATACACCCTGCTTGGGTATGACCCAACTAGCCATGCTGCCCAGCCCAACTTCTGTCATCCCGGTTTGTGAGGCTAGAGGCTACGTCTATCTTCAGAACATCTGATCACCATTCACTTTGAATGTCACATCGTCAAACCCGTCAATTCACTAATCGATTTCCAAAAATATCACGGGTATATAAAGCTAAGAAGAACGAATTCCTCCGCCACCAGACGTAATACCTTTAGAGATCAACTGTACGTGATTTGTTAGGTATACTCTGTCAGACACTCGTCCATACAAGTTGTCCTGGGATTGGACAAACAGAAAGCACCATTCTGGAACTGGACGACCCTTGCATTTCACTCCGTCTTCAAATCTTCAGCATAATCTAATTCGCAGCGCTTAGGCCGATACGGAGTGGTTTCAGATAATATATCCAACCGGTCTCTCCGTATCGACAACGATGGTCAAAACCCTTCGATAGTCGGTTATTTAACTATCGAAAACAACATCCATTCATAAACACTGGCCCTTTTATTTAATACTAACTTTCTAGTTTCCCCTATTTTTATAAACTCTTCCTTACTTCTCTTCACTTCTACTCTATTAGTTCCTCATTATAAATCAGTTAAGTGAATAAATTTCTAAGTATCAACCCCGAAGGCCGAAACCAACATCAGATTGACACGTCGAAAGTTACTCAACTCAACCAACGTACAACGGGTTCTAATTTCTTTAAAACTATATCACTTTCCTTATCATGCTCAGTATTTTTAAAACATTATAACTTATCGACTTACTTTAAAACCGTTATATTTTAACTAATGCAATACGCTGCTATCTCCTCTTTTATAGCTACTGTAATGTGCTGCTATATCCTCTTTTATAGCTACTGTAATATGCTGTTATATCCTCTTTTATAGCTACTGTAATCCTCTTTCATCTGATAAACTCTGTTTCTAAGTCAGGTTCTTACTAAATCAATATCAAGTTTATAACTAAATATTGATTTCATATCCTATTATAATTTGTTGGTTTAAATCTAAATATTAGCTATCCTATCAGATTATAATCCCTACAATAACTTACTTTATTACGTTCGACATCATCGAATTTTAGTTCTAATTCCTAGTAATGTTATTTAGGTTTAGTCCGTGTATATATATATATATATATATATAAATAAATAATATAAAACAAACAGTACATACAAATATTGAGGAATCCGCTTGGGTTTCTCCAACCGGTTTCCTGTATCCACAGATGTTAGCCACAATAAATATCATCACTTTCATATCATTATGAAATATCAGCGTTCAATCGTCAGTTTAGATATATAACGGTTTATATTATTTCAACCAATTTAATTGTAATCTACCTAAACGACCATCACACAGCATTCAACCAATATTAAAATATTTTAAAATAGATCAGAGTGAGTGAATTAACTCACCTTGGCACGTTAACCGTTAAATAACGATTTGCGTCGGCTGATTTTGTTGAGCGGTTATCCTGCCTAAATTCAAAACAACAACCCCCTTAGCACAGTACTTCCTCTTCCTCAGAATTTAGAACGTAAGCTTCAGGTTAACTTCGAACGTCTCTTTTCCACATCTCTCCCTTCTTCTATTCAACGCATCCTCTTGTACAATACAAACTCGCTTCCACTGCGCATTCTAATGTCAGATCACCACTGCGCTCGTCCACTCCTTCCAGTCCAAATTAGTGAACTCGCACCAACCCCCTACTACACTACGGTTGCCCTTAAGCTCCACTTTGTCACCCCAAAACCCACGTTCTTGCACTCCTTCCCCACCAACATGTACAGCAGCTCCACACCTTTCAGTAAAACATGCACGTCCTCTTCTATTGATTCACGTCTCCACTCTTGTTTGTCACACTGGCATCACAAACTTTGTCTCTCCAAAGTCAGCAAGCCTGCTAACCCCTCCTTGTATAATACAGTACGCCCCGCCCCATGCTTAATGTAAACACACCCAACATCACCGTCTTTTTGTGTTAAATGCAAACTCCCCATACTACTCTTCACGTGACTTCCTGAGTACACACTTCACCAATTCACACCATACTTCACTCATACATTTTTAGAAAACAACCCACCTACATGAACTCTCGCCACAGCATGCGCAACGTCCACGTTTTCACACCCAGCAGCACTCACGTGTCCTCCCATCAACTCAGTTCCTTCCCTTAAACGTTGGACTCCATCGCTTCAGCAAAGCTTACGGCCATTTGCAAATCTTCCAGCTCTTCACGTGTGTTGCCGCTCCCTTCAACATATATATAAAACTATGCCATACTTTAACTCCCACTACAGTAAAACAAACCGCACCTGACAACCGCTTGTACCCTGAACTACCCCAATAGCTGCGACTTTGGTTTCCCTCTCCACGAAGTAGAACTCGAATTCCTCCACAACTCCGGCATGTATACCATTTCCGTGTATAGACTCTTTCATATGACTCAAAAGAAAGAAAAGAGAAGAAAGACAAACGGTTTTGTTTCCGGAAAGAGGAATGGGATTCATTTTGGTGTGTGAATATTTATATAAAAGAGGATACTTACTAAAGCAAGACGTGTTGATGTATTTATATATGGGGTGAGTTGCTTAACCATTAAGCAATAGGGTACTGTTTCTTCTTATAGGCGTATGGTTTAGATTTTAGGGTATGGTGCCTGACGTGCAGTGTATTAAATGAGTATGGTGCATTAAATAGGTATGGCGTGTATTAACTAGGAATGGCTTGCAAGTTTTAGGGGAATGGTCTGCTTCGTGATGTGTTAAATTTTTGTTTTTCTTGGATTTGAAATTTTGTGGAGACCAGTTTAAATGTACCTTGTTATAAGAAATTCTGTTCACGAATAGACCGTCACAGACAAAAAAAATACCGTCGTGTCCAGTGAGGTGTCACGATCCCAAAAATATAATAATACCGGTAGTTTGACTTATATTTTGAAATCCCAAAATACCGATACAGGGTGCACAATATTCCAAATAAAAAGTTGCATATTTAATTAATTAAAAATTACAGTAAAATCCTTAAAATTATATTATCGCTGCGCCTCAAAAGAACCTTGTCCCGATTTGCAACCGATATCAAGTTATATTCAAATAACCGTTATGGTCGATATACGATTTCACAGCGACTTTCTGAATATTTGATTTGGACATATCTTGCAATCTATACAACGAAATCTTGGTTTTTCACTTCTGTTAGGAAGATACGGTTCAACAGACTCCAACGTTTCTTGTTTCGAAGAAATCCGATTCAAAACGAGTCCGGTACACTCAGTTGAAGTTCAGAACGTTAAATTATGAACTACAGGGTCGTTCTGAGCTTGATAATAATTAATATATATTTATATACGTTCAACTTCGTTTTAATTAAAATATAAATCCACTTATATCCTGAATTCAATATTTAAACTATTTTAAATATTCAAATTCAAACCGTTCAAAATGCGGGACGTTACAGTCCTTCCCCCTTAAAATAATTTCGTCCTCGAAATTGCTAAGATAGGGAAAATGCTACACTCTCTGTTATAAACAGATTAAAAATCTTTTTGGTTTACTTCATAATTCCTGTTTTAACTGAACTGATTAATTTCAATTAAAATATTATTTTCTTCTTATTACCGAATATTTTCGAAAATTCTGAAAATTTCCGAACAGCTTAAATTTTCAGGGAATCTTGCCAGTATCTCCTCTGCACGGCTCACTCGGTACTACAACAACTTGCCATTCTGGGCCTTCTCCAAATCCAAAAGAAATTCAAACAACCAAACAGCTTGCCCAAACCGACTCATAAAAAATCCCATACTCGTATATAAACGTGTACCTTCTCTGTTGGGCACTCAACTCCATCTCTAACATCTGCTATCAAACCAGCATATATCCACCCATCTCAAACTAAACTCCAATTTAATTTCCAATCCAATCATTCTCTTTTTCTGGGCCAAATTTCTATTTCAACTCCAATTCCATTTACTGATTTATTTCTCAAATCAGTTATCTTTATCTCCAAATTCAAAATTCGATTCTTATTCTCCAATTATCAATTCATTTAATAACTCGAATTTCCAACATTTCTGTTTTTCACTCTCCATTCTGGATTGTTCCAAATTCAATCCAATTTTGTTTATCTTAGTTTTAGTTCCACTTTTACCATTTTTAACTCCATAAGTTAAAAATTTTATTTCAGAATTAAAATTCCTGGGATTTTCAAATCAGTTTGAAATCATATATATTTACATATATTGACGGCAATTCAAAAACATTTGAATTTTCGAACAACCTATTTCAGAACAAAATCTTTGGTAGTAATCCGTCACTTACCGGCTCGAAAATGAACACCGATAATGGCGTGCTTCATCATCGGAATTTATTTTCCAGCTATCGAAGTGAGTTCAATACTGTATTACTTTCAAAACTCATTTATAATCACTCTATTTTTGAAATTACTTCAAAATATCTTTCACAACACTTGGAAAACAAATTTTCAAATCTCCCAGGATTTTAAAATTCCCTTATATCTAATTCAAATTCAACTTCAATTCTTTTCCAAGTTTCTAGAGTTTTATTTCAATTATGGTTTTTAAATTCAGATTCAGCTCATCTAATTTTTCATATCTTACTTATATAATATTTCGATTGGTAATTTAGATAACCAACTCAATTATAAATCTTATTTGATCATAATAATGATCAACACTATAATAATCTCAAGATATATACTCCTTTTATATCAAAATATATTTCGGGTAAAATTATTTCATTTACCCTCTTTCAAAACAATACTATGTCGAATCTCTCTATCCAAGCGTTTATAAATCCCTATTGACCGCGTCAGCTAAACGAGTCGATCTGGAATTTATATACCACTTAACAGATCAACCAACACAATATAAAACAGTTTTTATATTGATCACTTTTGTTAGGAAGATACGGTTCAACAGATTCCAACGTTTCTTGTTTCGAAGAAATCCGATTCAAAACGAGTCCGGTACACTCAGTTGAAGTTCAGAACGTTAAATTATGAACTACAGGGTCGTTCTGAGCTTAATAATAATTAATATATATTTATATACGTTTAACTTCGTTTTAATTAAAATATAAATCCACTTATATCCTGAATTCAATATTTAAACTGTTTTAAATATTCAAATTCAAACCGTTCAAAATGCGGGACATTACAAGGCTTCAGGATTATAGCTATTATTATTCCGCTGTGTTGTTAAGTGTTGTACTTTGAAATGGTATGTATATACGAGTACTGATTTGTATTTCAAAGTTATGTTATATTTTATTCGTTCCGCTGTGAGATTCATGTTTACTCTGATGATGTAAGTTCTTCTTCTTCTTCTATTCTATTAGTTCTATCTTTTCTTCCTCACCCTCTACTTTCTTTCACTAACGTCTCGGAATTTTCAACTCTCGAGGAGTCGAAAATTTCCAGCCGTTACAATATTCTCCTTTATAATCTCCTATTTATTTTCTAAATAAATATTCTTCTATTGTTTCCTTTTATAGAATCGGTTGATTTTATAAAATTCCTTTATTTCAATATACGTTGAAATATTCCCTTTTACATCCCAGGGTTTCTTATGATATCAAAAATATCGAATAACAATGATCAACATCACTCTAACACACATAATCCATAACATATTATATAACACATCATATATCACAATATATGAAAAACAGTAAAATAAATGTTGAGGAATCCAGTCGGATTCCTCCAACCTGTTTCCCTACATCACAAATGTTAAACAACACAAGTATAAAATATTCTGATAACAGAATCAATATTCGATTAACGATTTGATATATAATTGTTATCTATAATTTTAATCAATACACAAACAATTCAACCAAACAGTTAACACACAGCAATCAACAGATGATTAACAGTTCTAAAAATACGTTATAAAAATATAATTGTTCAGAGTTGGTGAGTTTTACTCACATTGGACGATCATCGTTAATAACGATAACCATCGCTCGATTTGATCCATACGGACAATTTATTTTGCTATAAATTGTAACGAGCTTCGATGGACTTCTAGTCAATTCCATGTTGTAGTGTCCGTCCCTACGATCCCGATGGATCTTGTTTCACTGAATTCCGATAATATATGAGCACGTATAAGTTGTGCAACCTAGAGACCTTGTATTTCGTTTTTATTTCCGTAACACATTGAAAAGAGAACCTGTTGTATCAAATTTCGTTTATGTGTAGGTTGCTATCGACAAAAACAGTAACACCGTTGTGACAAGCAACGTGTAACGATCCCAAAAATAAATAATATCGGTAGATTAACTCATATTTTGAAACCCCAAAATACTGATATAGGGTGCACAATACACCAAATAAAAAGTTGCGTATTTAATTAATTAAAAATTATAGTAAAATTCTAAAAATTAAATTATCACTACGTCTCAAAAGAATCTTGTCTAAATACTAAACCTGTATCTAGTTATATCGAATAAACCGTTATGGTCGATAAACGATTCTATAGCGACTATTTTAAAATTTGATTTGTACACAACTCACAATCTACACGACGAAATCCCGATTTTCTCTTCCATCAGAAAATATACTTCACCGGCTCTGAACATTTCTAGTTTCACAGAAATCCGATTTAAAATGACTTCTGTATATTCGTTTAAAGTTCGAATCGCCAAACAGCGAACTGTCGCGCCATTTAGAACTCGATTATAATTATATTATAATTATACGTTCAAACTGTCATCCAAATAATATATTCGTTATTCTAATTCAATTCTAAACTGAATTAAATATCACAGATGATCCAGTTCACACCATATCGTCATTTCAGCCAATTCTGGTTATTTCAAAATTAAATATATTATTTTAATTAAATATTCACTATTATTTAATTCCACGACCATTAAATCCCTTTAATCACCTTTTAAATAATTAAATTAATTAATTATTATACCGTTGAAAATGCGGGTCATTACATTCTTCCCTACTTAAAATAATTTCGTCCTCGAAATTGCTAAGGTAGAGGACGACCCTATCGACTGGTTTAGAACATATTTGTTCACTTCTTAACTTCAGTTTCAACTGAACCAATTTAATTTCAATTAAAAATTGATTAATTCTTATCAACGAAAATTTTCAAAAATCCTGAAAATTTTCTAATGCCTTGACTTTTCGAAAAATTTCGCCAGCACCTCCTTTGTACTGGTCAATAGGTCAAACTCCAACTCGTCTCTCTAGGCCATCTCCAACCCAAAAGAAAATCAAACAGCCAAGCGGCTTGCCAATTTGGCTCACAAATCTTATATCCAATAGAAATATAAACTTGTACCTTTTGTCGGCATATCATTATATCCTTTCCACCTGTTATCAATTCAGCGGATACAAGGGTCATCCCAATCAAATTCCAATCTGCTTTTATCCACAAATCCAACCATTCGCTTATATCCAAGCCAAATATTATTTCAAACTCGAGTTTCATTCTCGTTTCCACTCTTAACTTGATTATCACATTACACTTCAAATTCGAATCTCACAATCCAATTTGTCTTGATATCATTCTAATTCAATCCCAGTTACCACTTTACGGGCTTTACTTTATTTCAAATTTGATTTTACAAATTTCTGTTAAATTTATTTTTTATTCAAACAGTCTTTCCCTGGGAGTTTTTGAAAATAGTTTACTCTTTTCAAAAATCAATTTTTCCTTTTTGAAATTCAACACAACTTGTCTTTCCCAAAATAAATTCAAAACAGTATCTCTGGTAGTAACTCGCCACTTACAACTCGAAAATGAATACTGATGATGTAGCTGTCATTATCAGAATCTATTTTCCAGCGATCGAAGTGAGTTCAATACTATAAAACCATTTCTAAACATTTCCACTTTGAAATTCATTTCAAAATATAATTCACACTGCTTGTAAAACAATTTAAAACCTCCCAGGATTTTAAATTTTCCTTATTTTTTTAATCCAAATCCATTTACAAACACTTATCCAATTTTTCAGAATTTTAATTCAATTTCTGGTTTAAATTTCAGATTTAACTCATTTGATTTCACGTATTTTACTTATATGAATTCTGATTGGTTATTCACATAACCATTAAATTTATAATCTTACTCGATTATAATAACAACCAATATATCCAATATATTATAATTTTGATATATATATCTTCTCTATATCAAGATATACCTTGGGTAAACTTATTTTAATTTACCCTCTTTTCAAAACATATAGTGTCGACCCATCGTATTCGAGTGTTTATAAACTCCTACCGATACAGTGGATCAAACCGATCGACCAGAACACATAAACAACTCAACCAATAAATCTCCATAATATAAAACAAATTTTATATCAATAACAAATACGTTCACTCGTATATATACACTCAAACTCAATCTTGGGTATTACTAACCCTATCTCTACCGAGTCACGCCACAGAGCCAAGGTAATTCACTTAACTTTAAGCTCTAATACCAACTGTAACGACCCGGTTTTTAGCGACCTTGATTATCCGATATAACACACATATCGAACATCAAGATCGAAAATACCGGATAGTTAATGAAAGAAATTAGAGGGTGAGGAAAGATAAGATAGAAACTTAGAATAGAAGAAGAAGAAGAACATACAACATCATAGTAAACACGAATCTCACAGCGGAACGAATAAATATATTTCATAACATAACTTTGAAATACAAATTTGTACTTGAATATACATATCATTTCCAAAGTACAACACTTACAACACAGCGGAAATAAACAATAGCTATATGATCCTGAAGCCTCCTGCTCCATCTCTTCAAGTATCTGTAAATCCTGACTACTTGACTGCCCGTACAAAATTGGGCACCCAAGAGTTTAGGGAAAACAAAACAAAATAAACTCCGGGTCAGTCATGGGACTGGTATGAGTAAAATAGTTTAACAGTTTTAGCAGGTAAATGTTATCTCATAAGACCACGTCGTATAACAGAACGGGTTTTCCCCTTATGAGAATCCAAATTATCTTTATATCAAAAACCTTTTGATATTATAATAATGTCTATCAACCACAATATAATAATCATCTAGCAGAAACGCTTTCATCTCACGTTCTACATATATAGTATACAATCAAAACCGCAAGCACGTATTGGGTAATGGATTTCCAACTATGACAAGGTATGGAACCACCTTTCGCTAGTGTACCTCTAGAAAGGAATACACTGGGTTCAACAACAACATCTTGCAACCTGGCCACACATGACCGACCACTCATTTCGCTTGAGTGTATCGAATATATATCACCAACGGTTGGGATCAGCAATCGTTTCTCGAATGGGATAGCATCAACAATAGATTTTTTGAAGTAAATTAAACTCGAGATCAGGTGATTATACACCCTACTTCAGAGCGACCGACTTAGCCATGTTGCCTGCCCAATTTCTGTCATTTACTGGTTGATGAGGCTTGAGGTTACGCTTCATCATCACATCAGATTCACTTCGTATGCCACATTGTCAGTTCCATCGAAAATCACTAATTGACGTCTACAACAGTACATTATGTGTTAGCTAAAGAAGTTTCCTTCTCCGCTTCCACTCTTGGTACGGTTGAAGAAATCAATGTACGTGACCTTTCTGGGAATACTCTGTCAGACATTCATCCATACAAGTCATCCAGGAACAGGATGAACCGAAGGCACTATTCAGTATATCCATCTTAGGCACTGTTATCTAAGATTTATACAACAACCCTTGCACTTTACCCCGTCTTCAGTTTTCTTTGGCATATATGATTCGCAATGCTTATGCCAATACAGAGTGGTTCTTTGGATAATAATCCAACCGGTCTCTCCATATTAACAACGTTAAAATGATCAAAACTTCGATAGTCCGTGATTTAACCATCAAAGAAAAACAGGTGTGCAAACAACGATATTATTTCCAAATGGAAATTCTATCAATCAATCATCAATCATATATATATATATATATTTGCTTATTTTCTATGTTTAGAAAATATACATTATTAACACTGGAAAACATTTCCATTGTTTATTTACATATCACTATCATTTCACAACTATCAGTCCCTAACTGTAAACTAGTAAGAGAACAATTCTCTTAGTATAAACCCCAAAGGCCGAAACCAACATCAGATCAATACTCGGAAAACTATTCAACTTAACTAATCTCTAGTCAGTTTCTAATCTTGTTTAACTCTATTTCTTTACCTCCATTCGATTAACTCTATTTGATTTACTCTAATCGATTAACTCTATTCATTTCCTAAATAAATATTCCTTTATCCTATTTATTTTCTAAATAAATATTCTCCTTTATAATCTCCTATTTATTTTCTAAATAAATATTCTCCTTTATAATCTCCTATTTATTTTCTAAATAAATATTCTCCTTTATAATCTCCTATTTATTTTCTAAATAAATATTCTCCTATTATTTCCTTTTATAAAATCGGTTGATTTTATAAAATTCCTTTATTTCAATATACGTTGAAATATTCCCTTTTACATCCCAGGGTTTCTTATGATATTAAAAATATCGAATAACAATGATCAACATCATTCTAACACACATTATCCATAACAGATTATATAACACATCATCTATCATAGTATATGAAAAACAGTAAAATAAATGTTGAGGAATCCAGTCGGATTCCTCCAACCTATTTCCCTGAATCACGGATGTTTAACAACACGAGTATAAAATATTATGATAAAAGAATCAATATTCGATTAACGATTTGATATATATTGTTATCTATAATTTTAATCAATACACAAACAATTCAACCAAACAGTTAACACACAGCAATCAATAGATGATTAACAGTTCTAAAAATACGTTATAAAAATATAATTGTTCAGAGTTGGTGAGTTTTACTCACATTGGACGATCATCGTTAATAACGATAACCATCACTCGATTTGTTTCACACGGACAATTTATTTTGCTGTAAATTGTAACGAGCTTCGATGGACTTCCAGTCAATTCCATGTTGTAGTGTCCGTCCCTACGATCCCGATGGATCTTGTTTCACTGAATTCCGATAATATATGAGCACGTTATTATTGTTACAAGTTTATACAATCTTTAAATGGAATTTAAATTAACTAGCTAATTTATTTCTCAATTTGGGCTTACCATTTTCCAACCTCGGCCCACTAACCAAATCAGATCCGCTCCATTAAATCTCGCACCCTTCTTCCTCTTCTAATTGTCGCGACCTCCAGTAGAAATTCATGGCCGATTTTTCAAAAATCCTAACTTCCTATGTACATCACTAAAATTCAAATCGCTTCCACTAAAATTTCCACCTTCTCCTCCCCTCCATCTTTATACCCAAATGTTTATACTTGAACATAGGATTCAAAACTCAGTTCCAGGCACCCTTCACCGCATTGAAGAAAACAACACTCTCGATATACACCAAAATACTTCGAACCAATGATGCCATTTAACTCCTCACAACAATCCGCCTCACCTCATCCTATTTTCAAAACTTTGCGGACTTCCTTGCATCATTCTTCAATGACACGCAGCCCTTCCAAACTGGTGCCAATTTGGACCAGCACCGTGTCAAAATAGAAGGTCACGCCACTTTCCTTGTTGTCAACGTCTTACTCCCTCTTCTCACTTATTTCTTCACGTCTCTCTCCTCTCTTTGGCGATCTCACCACTTGTCCCAAGCTCCATGTCCTTTCATTTCTTTTCTGAAACCATTACCAACGTTTTAAACCCCCAGCTCTTCTTCAAATTGTTTCAACCTGCTCCCTTGTACGCAAGCCTTTCTTCAATTTATATCCATCACATTTTGATTTTTTTATATGAATTTCCAAAGCCATTTGAAGGTTACAGCATTTCTAAAGTGGAAGAAAGGACACATAGTAGTGTATTTATAAGTGGAGCTTGGGTTTGAAAAATATGGCTTTCCGTTTGTGTTTACTTCAGCGAGGTTGGATTTGTTTTCGTTTTTATGGTGGAGAATAAACCCTGTTTATTTAATGCCAAAAGCCCCCACGTACACACTCTGCACACCTCCCATGCATGTATGTTTCTTCCTCTTTCCACGTTTGTTTTTCTCTCCTCACACAATTTATATGAAATTGGGGTTGTGAACTTTCGTGTGATTTTTAACTTGGATTCGTATGTATATGGACCAAACATTGGATAACGGTATAAGTTGTGCAACATAGAGACCTTGTATTTCGTTTGTATTGCCATAACACATTGAAACGAGAACCCATTGTATCAAATTTCGTTTATATGTAGGTTGCTATCGACAGAAATAGTAACAACGTTGTAACAAGCAACGTGTAACGATCCCAAAAATATAATAATATCGGTAGATTAACTCATATTTTGTAACCCCAAAATACTGATATAGCGTAACGACCCAGATTTTTCTGGTCGATTTATTTTGAATATTTAATATTATTTTAAATAATGAGCTGATAACATAATCAATCTTTATATTGAATTATCGATATAGCTATCGTAATACAAGGATCTTAAGTAATTAAATTTGAAATGGAATCAAATTGATTTACATGAAGTTTTATTTAAATTTAAAACGATAACAAATAATAATTTATTATCGAAGAATTCATTTGTTTGAATTTAAATTATATTGTATTGATTTAAAATGGTTATTTTATATATATGTTCAAATAAATTTTAGAATCTGTTTGGTTGAGTTCAGGAATATCATTATAGTCTGAGAACAACGGTCGTTACGTTGAATAGCGGTTTGGAGTTTCAAGTTAGGGGCAACGAAATAAATTAAACCAAACAAAATCAAATCAGATTTAATACACCGTAATTCAGCCGACCTCCTTTTTCTTTTCACAGACCTATTCTTCTCGAGCAGAAACTTTTGCTTCCCACCATCGATATCAAGGAGACAACAGTTTAATGGAGTGTACGTATTGTCCCCGTCCACCATTATAAAATCGCGTCTCCTCCCTTATCTCCTGTTCAAGTCGATTTACAAGCTTCAGAGAAAAAAAATGGCCATCCCCCAATTCAATTTAAAAACCGCGAACCTCTCCTCACTAAATAAATCGAACCCGCCTCATGAAGGAAAGGTGAAATTTGTCGATTCAGTAGCTTCACGTTATGGCCTTTGTATTGGTGCGATTTCCTTTCGACGGTTCGAGCAAAGCTAGGGTTTCCATCCTTTATCCTTCGCGTTTGGCGCGATCGATCTTGGTTACAGCAATGGTGTTGAGCCCGATTCAACACCGGTGACATTCGCGATGAAAAGGGCAGCGATAAAGGGAGTTTGGCAGTGAAATTGAGGTGAAAGTAGTAGTCGCGAGAGCTTCAGAATGGAAGAACAAATGGCGATCATTGATTTGGAGGTTGCGATGCTTTCTGTAGCAGTACGAAGTCGATCTGGTTGCGATGACCTGGAAGCGTCGAGCTTGGGTTAACGGTAGCAGAGGGTGACCAGAAGGAGTTTTCACGGTATCGCAATGTCTCTGTGGATGAGCGGAGAGGGTGAAGGTCGAAACAAGTTGGAGTTAGATGAAGTGAAATCAGTTTTTCCTGTAGGCATGGAAAGGGATTAAAGGTGAAAAATTTTCGTTTAATTTAAGTGATTTTTGCTTGTTTCATTAAAAATGAAAAGAAAATAACAATTTAAAATGTGTTATTTATTTGTTCAAGTAAACCTAATATATATATATATATATATTTATTTATTTATTTATGGTTTGGTTAAGTATATCGGTTAAGTTAAAAGTGATTTAGTAACCCTTAGAAAAAGAAAAATATAAAGGAAAGTTATTTATTTATTTAAAAAAAAAAATAATTTAAATAAATGTTTAATTGGTAAATTTGAATAAAATCATCGCAGGTGTGAATTTATTCGAGAAAATACATATCCGCGATGGAATGGAAATTTATTGGATATCCAGCAAATGAAATTCTGGTGAGTAAATCTCACTCACCTTTTCTTTATAATTATTTTTATTCGTTAAAAATAATTGTTGCTGCTTGTTTGGATTTTTCTGCTGGCTTTACATATATTAGTTATTTAGGCTATTTATATATATATATTGGGTTGATTGATTGGTTAGATTCCCGCAGTCTCATTAGCGGATGCCCGCAGTTTCATAGCGGATGATTACCCTATATGCCCCACGCTATGATAGTGGATGACCTTCTATACCACGATATTCTGCCACGAAGCAGAATGGGTATTATTTATGTGCTAACATCTGTAGATGCAGGAAACAGGTTGGAGGAATCCAACAGGATTCCTCAAAAATATATTATCTGTTTTTTGTTTGTTTGATTTCATATATATTCATATATGATGTGTTAAAATCAAATAATTGAAAATTGGGTGATTTGATTATTTTAAATATCACTGGGCTTGAATATTGATTTATAAAAATATCGTGGAAGGATATTTGAAATTTAAAAGGGAAAATTCTATTTTTAAATAGAAATTTGAATTTTAAATGGAAATAAAATATAAACTTGTTTTGAAAAATAAAACAAGTAGTTTCTTTTTAAACGAAGTTTACAAATAGTTCTTTTACAACGAAGTTATAAATGAAGTGAAAAGAATTATCATTTGGTAATTCAGAAATAGAAGTGTGAAATTGGAATTTGAAATGAAATTTCAAATAGGATGTGAAATGGAATTTTTAAATATATAACTCAAATGAAATTTGAGTATAACATTTGAATAGTAGAATTAGAAAAGGAGTTTAAATATTTGAATTTTAAAAGGAGATTGAATATTAGAAATTCAAATAGAAGTTCAAATAGAATTTGAATAGACGAAATTAGAATGAAAAATAGAATTTGAATTCAAGGAATTAAAATAGAATTTGAATTCGAAGGAATTCAAATAAAGAAAATTCAAATAGAGATTTGGATATAGAATTCGAATGAAATTCAAATATAGAAATTTGAATATGGAAGATCAAAATGGAATTTTAAATATAGAGTTTGAATAAGAGATTCAAACAGCATTTGAATAAGAGAGTTCAAAATGGAAGTTGAATAAGAGAATTGAAATAGAATTTGAATAAAGAGATTCAAATAGGGATTTGAATATAGAATTTCAAAATAGAATTCGAAATAAACTTTGAAAATAGGATTTCAAAGTAGAATAGGAAATCCAAATGGTTTGAAATGGAATTTGAATTCAAAGGAATTCAAATGGGTTTGAATAAAGAAATTCCAATGGGATTTAAATATAAGATTTCAAATAGAAATTTAAATGAAGTTTAAATATTTAAATTCAAATATGATTTTCAAATATAACCATTCAAAAGGGATTTGATTATAGAATTTAAAGTGGAATTTAATTCAAAGGAATAAATTAAGGTATTGGGATTCAAGAAAATTAAATGTGGAGTTTAACTAATGAATTTGAATTTAGAATTCAAATGGTATTTGCAAAGGAATTCGAATTTAGAATTCAATGGTGTTTGAAAGAAAATTGGAATATTTTAATTCAAATAGAGTTGGAAATAGATTTGAACATAGAAATTTAAATGGGGTTTGAATATTTGAATTTCAAAAGGGAATTCAAAATGGAGTTGAATATCTAAATTCAAGTATGAATTTCAAATATAGAAATTCAAAAAGGAGTTGAATTAAGGTGGAAATTAAATAAAGGATTTGAAATGGAATTCGAATAAAGGATTTGAAATGGAATTCAAATAAAGGATTTGAAATGGAATTCGAATAAAGGATTTCAAATGGGATTTGAATACAGGATTTAAAACTATGGAATTTGAAATGTAAAGATTCAAATGGAATTTGGAATATATATATATATATCTATATATATATTAGAATGAAGTTGAATTCATTTTAAAGAAGTTTAAAGGTATATATATATAAATATAATTAAAACGAACTCGCCGCAGCGCTGCAGTTCGTAAAATAGCGATTCGAACTTCAATCGAGTATACAGGACTCAATTGGAGTCGGATCTCTTTGAAACAAGAAACGTCAGGACCGGTTTGATAATAGTTTTCTAATGAGAGAGAAAAATCTGAATTTCGTCATATAGATTTTGAGTTATGTCAAAATCAAATTTTCATAAAAACAGCGCCAGAACTATTTGAAAACCATAACGGTTTATTTCATGTTATAAAAGGGTTTTAAGCAGGTAAAAATCCGAAGTTCTATTTAGAAAATCTCAGAGTTGAGTTGTAAAATATATGCGAATTCAAGTTGTGTAAATAAATATGATTTTTGAAACAGAAACTAGATTTTGATTTATTGAATAGCATTAACTAATTTTGAATAGAAATTAGTTAAGAAGGTTTCGAATGGATATTGGGGTTTGAATAAGTAAATTCGATTTGATAATTTATATTTGACATCAAAAAGGAAACTAGAATTGAAATTGAAATGGTTGTGAGCAAGTTAAACATTTTATTTGAACGTGTTATGTTCAAACAAAGAAGTGAAATAGGCAAAAGGGCTAATTAAAGGATAATTGAGCGAAACTGAATTCAAACGATTCAAAATTTAATTCAAACGAATGGATTGAGTTGAATTGAATTGGAAACAGGTGAATAGGTGTTAAACAGATATGGGATGGAGTATATGAAGATTTAAATTTATGTGCTCGACAAAAAGGTACATGTTTAATTCATATATGAGATTTTATGCGCCGTATCGGCAAGCCGCTTGGCTTTTTCTTTTTCTTTTTGAGATAAGAAGGACCGGGAAAGCTATTTGAAATTTCCCGATGCTCCCGATACAGGGGAGGTTATGGCGAAATTTTCTGGAAATTTAAGGAGTTAATAGAATATTTTTAAGAAATTTGACAATTAGAAAGCTATATATCGATATATATAGAATTCGATAAGGAAACGAAATCAAAAATAGCGTAAAGGGCCAAGATTGATTATTGAAATATTTGGTAAACAAATATTGATAAGGAAATAGAGAAGAGATTTAATTAATGAATATTAATTAAAGAGCCCAGTGATTTGTTTGATATGTTGGATGAACACTTGTTTTTATTCGATAGTTAAATCACAGACTATCGAAGTTTTTGACCATCGTTGTCAATATGGAGAGACCGGTTGGATTATTATCCGAAGAACCACTCCGTATCGGCATAAGCGTTGCGAACCAAGTATGCTGAATATATTGAAGACGGAGTAAAGTGCAAGGGCTTTTCTAGTAATAGAAATAGTGCCTTCGGTTTCGTTCAATCCCAGAACGAACGTAAATGGACGAATGTCTGACAAAGTATTTCCAATGATCAAATGGGTTGGTCTGTATGAATATATATGGTTGCAACGGATTTATCCCTTAGCATAATATCCAGAATATTTGTGCAAACTCAACTAGTGATTAACGGATCTGACAATGTGGCATTCAAAGTGATTGGGTTATCAATGAATGGTAAGTAATCGTAGCCTCAGGCCTCAACAACCAGGAAAGGACAAAAATCGGGCAGGCAGCATGGCTATGTGGGTCGCACCCATTAGGGTGTATAATCACCTATCTAGAGAAATTCCTTTTGTTTCTAAATCTATCGATTCTGCCCATTCGGGAAACGGTGGTTTGAGTCCAACCGTTGGTGATATACATTCGATACACTCAAGCGAAATGAATGGTCGGTCATGTGTGGGCCGGGTTGCAAGACGTTCTTGTTGAACCCAGGTGTATTCGCCTCTAGAGATACATCATCGGAAGGTGGTTCCATACCTTGTCATGTTGGAAATCCAATCTCCAATGAGCGCCATGCGGTTTTTGATTTTATAATATGTATGTGGAGCGTGAGATGCAAGCGTTCTGCTATTTGGTTATTTACTTGATGTAGACATTATTATAATATCACTGGATTTTCGTATCAAAGTGTTTTGGGTTATAGTAAGGTAAAAACCGTCCGTGTTTATGTGTGGGCTGGTCTTACTGTTACCTTTTCTTTCGAAAAGGGTTTTTGAAAGTTAAATAAGTGGTTGGAGTTTACTCACACCAGTCCCATGACTGACCCAGAGTTTATTTTGTTTTGTTTTCCCTAAACTCTTGGGTGCCCAAATTTGTACGGACAGTCAAGTGTTTCAGGCTTTTACAGATACACTTGGAGGAGGTTGAAGCAGGAGGCTTCAGCGTTAGTTATCTAGTGTTATTTACGCTGAATCAAATGTTATGTGTACTCTGATGATGGTATGTATATATGTACCAAACAGATTTGTATTTCAAAGCTTATGTTATACAATATGTTTTATTCGTTCCGCTGTGAGTTGTGATCTTCGTTTTTCTTCTATTCTAATATTTCTTTCTTTCTATTTCTCATCCTCTATCTTCTTTCTAATAATGATTCGTATTTCTGTGCAATTTGGATTGGACGTGTGGTATTATTAGTCAATTCAGATAGCACGGATTTGCGGGCCTTTACATATAGAGTGCACAATACTCCAAATAAAAAGTTGCGTATTTAATTAATTAAAAATTATAGTAAAATTCTAAAAACTAAATTATCACTATGTCTCAAAAGAATCTTGTCTAAATTCTAAACCAGTATCTAGTTATATCGAATAAACCGTTACGGTCGATAAACGATTATATAGCGACTATTTTAAAATTTGATTTGTACACAACTCACAATCTACATGACGAAATCCTGATTTTTCTCTTCCATCAGAAAATATACTTCACCGGCTCTGAACGTTTCTTGTTTCACAGAAATCCGATTTAAAATGACTTCTGTATATTCGTTTAAAGTTCGAATCGCCAAATAGCGAACTGCCACGCCATTTCGAACTCGATTATAATTATATTATAATTATACGTTCAAACTGTCGTTCAAATAATATATTCGTTATTCTAATTCAATTCTAAACTGAATTAAATATCACAGATGATCCAGTTCACACCATATTGTCATTTCAGCCAATTCTGATTATTTCAAAATTAAATATATTATTTAATTTATTATTTTAATTAAGTATTCACTATTATTTAATTCCACGACCATTAAATCCCTTTAATCACCTTTTAAATAATTAAATAAATTAATTATTATTCAACTGAAAATGCAGGTCATTACAGATTAAAACGTATGTTCAAATCCAATATTTAACGTCATATTGATTAATATTTTAATTTTGAGAAAAACTGATTTAAACGATCGAATCAGCTTACAAAACTTTTTCCGTTGTTTCCTAAATAGGGTATTCGGTTAGGAGCGTTAGTTGTTGGGATTCGTTTTGTAATAACCCGGAATTTTGGGACCAGTTTAAATTTTTTATTTTAGAAATTTTAATGAATTTAAAAGATTTAAAATAATTTATTTTAAATAATAACGATCAAAAATTTATTCTAATTGAAGTTAAAACGAATAAGTTTAATTTAAATATAAAAGGAGTTTAAAATAGCGTTGTAGTTTGAAATTTTGATTTTTAACTTTAACTGAATGTACAGGATTCAAAATAAATCAGAATTGAACTGTGTATATTCTTGTTAGGCCATATTTGTGCATACAATAAAATCCATATTTTTATTGTTTATATATATAACTAAGATGTTTCATGTTAAAAAAATCATATTTTTATCGTTTATGTACAAAAAGGATGTTCATGTTAGGAATAAATAAAGAATAACATTTTTATTGTTTAAAGAATAAAAAGAGTGGTATGCTAAGAAAATAAAAGAATTATCATTTTTATGTTAACATATTAAAAAATTTCATTATAATGTTATCATAAAAGGGATTTCATTAAGGTTAGGAATGTATTGTCTAAATAAAAGCATCATTTATGTTAAAATTGCCAAGTTAGAACAACATAGACATTCTAGTTATAATTTGTCATGGTAGACAAAATAAACATTTTTCATTGTTAGACAAAATAAACATTTTAATTTTAATTTGTCATGTTAGAATTAAAAAGGAACATTTATGTTAGAATTCAAAAATGTCATTTATGCTAGAATTAAAAATGTCACTTTATTTAGAATCAGGTATGTTAATTAAAATGTCATTTATGTAGAGTAATGTTCGTTCATATTTAAAATGTCATTTTTTGTTTGAAATGCTATAGTAAGTTAGTAATGTCATTTAATTATATTCAATTAAAATTTGTCATATAAAGATGTTACATTTCTTATGTTAGAAAAAAAAAATGTTATTTCATGTTCGTCCATATACAATAAACATACAATAAACATATAACCATATTTGGATTGCTAATTTTTTTTTTTTTTAAATCTTGTAATTCATTGACATAATTAAATCAAACCAAATTTAGTGGAATTAAATATATATATATATATATAGACATACTTAAAGAAATTTAATTACAATTGAAACCTAACACCGTAAATCGGTGTAATACCTAACTTGAATTTTGGTATGTGAATTTGTTTTAAAAATATCGTAAATGTTTGGCAATTATTTAAGTAATCAAAATGATATATATAGAATGTAGCATTTTGAAATAAACTTTTATGGTTAAGATGATGACTGCAAATTATGAATGTAACATGTGTAAATACTAATTGTTCATATGATATTTATGGTGTGGTAAAATCAAAGTATAACAATTCATTAGAAATTTAATTATAATCAAATGGGGATTGTTTCTAATGTGAATGTTAAATTTAAGGTAACGTATAATTAATGAGATGAACATAAATATAATTTAATGTAAATTGAGTAATAAAAGTGGTTAATTTTTTTTTTATTGAAATAATGGAACTGTAATAAATGTTGAATCAATACAAGAATACAAACCATTTAATTTTATGATTGAAACTAGTGTGTAACCCGTGCGTTGCACACGACAACATTGTTAACTATAGAATTTACAAATTTAGTGTTAAAACGACAACTTTTTTATGTAGTATAGAATAAATTTTGATGTGCAATATATACGCTATTAATTAAAATTATCATTTGCAGTTTATGTTTTATAGCTTATATAAGTAATATGTATGTGTACGTATTTGAGAATTATTTTGGTTATTTTGTTAATATGAATATACCATACATGTTGAAATTGATATATGTTAGTAATTTATTCTATGAATTGGGAAATATAATTTAATAGAATTTGTTAAATAAGTTAAACGTAAAATTTTGAACTTAGTTTAAATATATAGTATAGTAGAACGAATCGAAGGAATTAAAAAAAAAATTCCTGTGGAGGTACTGATACTAAAAAAAAAAATTGTGATATAATAAATGGTAAAATTTTGATATAAATGAATCAAAACTGATTTACAAATTAACTTTATTATTATTGTTGGCATACATAATTTATATTATGTGATTCAAACACTCTTGTCAGTATGAATATACATAGAAAAATTGACGTATGTTTTAAAGAGCTATTAGAAGAATGTACTAATTATTTACTAAGATTATTTAAATAATTATAATTTAAGATTTCATAAGCAGTTTAAAGATATGGATTTAAATATAAAATATAATGAAAGAATTAAGGCGGCTCTGTAAATAATCGTGGAAGTGTTAAAATGTTAGTATTTGAAGATATAATTGTTATGTTCAATTTATGGTAAATTTTTTGAGATAAATGTATAATATATTAAATTTACTATTATTGTTTACATATATTATTTAAATCGTCTGAACTATTTAACTTTATATTTGGAAGGAAAACTGATTTTTCCTTCTTTCTTTATATGAGCATGATATACATTTTAATACATCATATTTGGCATTAATCAGATGAATTAACAAAATTTACTGGTTGAACTTATTTGGTAAATTCAAAACCATATAATAAATTTAAACATATTGGTGTACAATGCTAAGTGATATTGTGGAGTGTTTAGTAAATTACTAAACAAATTTTGAAATATGAGTGCTTAATGTTAACATTGCAATGTAACAGAGGATAAATTAAATAAGTTAAATTTTAAACATGTGATTGTTATTATGTGTATAATTTATGTTATGCAATTATTGTGTTTATTTATATATTGAATCACTGTTTTTTTCATTTTATTTAATGTGAATATAGTTAATCTTGATGCAATTTATTAGGCGAATCATTGAACAATAGTTCGTCAAAGTTACTTAATTAGTTTTAATATTATGTAATTAATTATAAATTATGGTATTAAATGTATAATGTCAAAAAAGAATTGTGAAAGACTTAAATTATTACAGAAAATTTTAGGTGTAGATATTTTGAGACCAAAAAAATATATATAGTTTTTTGTCATTTTTTAGTGTTTGAAAGAAAACTTAGTTAACTAAACTTAGTTAAATTTTGATTTTTGTAATTAACTAAGATGTGTGAATTTAAATATAAAATTTTAGGAACTAATGATCATATTATATGTAAATAATCGTGTAGATTTTAAAATGTCCATATCAAAATATTAAACAATGAAAGAGCAGGAAGACGGAGTTTTAAATTCTTCCACTTTATTATTTATTTAGTAGATATATCAAAATGGGTGAATTTGTTAACGTTATATTAAAAAATATACTAACTACTATTTACTTAGAATATTTAGATAGTCTAAATTTGAGATTCCCTTAGTGATTTGAACATGCGAGTTCAAAAATAAATATTAAGAAAAATTTAAAGGGGTTTTGGTGATAAAGGTATAAATGCTAAAAATAGAATTAGGTTGATTGACAGTCGCTTGATGTCTTTACTTTTTTTATATCTGAACCGCTCTTTGCTGGTATGATAATATCTCACGTCTGCAAGTATAATAAATAATAATTTATTTAGGTAGGACACTGTTAAAATGGCAATAGATTTTTATATTTACACAGTATAATATAATGTTAATATATTAATAATAGGATATTTATATTAGTAAAAAATGCTGTTGGATATATTTCTTTTTTTAACACATGTCATTTATCGTAAACTATATATATAAAAATGAAGTTGATTACAATAGTTGATAAACTAATTGTACTTGCCATTTATCGCAAACTATATTAAAAAAGTTGTTCAACTTGTGATTCATCTGATTTAGGCATCATTTTCATTAATGTCAATTTAATATATATGATTGCATAATTCAAGTGCTTAAATTAAGAACAGCAGCATAAATACATTAGCATCGATTTTCCATTTTTACAACTATAAATTAATCAAACCTAAGTGGAAATATATTTATGGAAATAAATGAACAGGAAACACGAATGGTAATATGCAATTACAGTAGCGACACAATACCAAAGTATTTAAAGTAAACCAAAAATGCACATTCAGTAAAGGTGATTGTTGAAGGAAACTGACAAAATAATTAGGTAGTTATAATAGTAGATGAAAAAGATGTCGGCGTAAATAAATACCATTTATATTACAAAGTCACGTTCATTCCAAGGAAGAATGCAAAATGTTACAGGTATAAAAAAGGAAAAACAAAAATATAAAAGAAACCGAATTTACTTTCCATGGTGAAAACATTCAAATAAGGAATTGTTTTTCATCCAATTCAATTCTTAATTTTGTGCCAAAATTATACCAAAGAAATAAGACGAAAATATAGTTATGTGTAGGATTAGTCGTTGCAGGCCTCATTTATTAACCATTAACTATGAGTTTATAATTACATGTGGCCAAGCAAGAAAAATGCCAAAATATAAAAGAAACCGAATTTACTTTCCATGGTGAAAACATTCAAATGAGGAATTGTTTTTCATCCAATTCAATTTTTAATTTTGTGCCAATAGGTTTATGAAATTATACCAAAGAAATAAGACGAAAATATAGTTATGTATAGGATTAGTCGTTGCAGGCCTCATTTATTAACCATTAACTATGAGTTTATAATTACATGTGGCCAAGCAAGAAACATGCCAAAACAATTGATCCTAATTTCCATTGAACAATATTTTACATTATCATATCCAACTGTGTATGTAAACTATTTGATCACAGTTTATTAAAGTATACCCAAGAAATAAGACGAAAATATAGTTATGTGTAGGATTAGTCGTTGCAGGCCTCATTTATTAACCATTAACTATGAGTTTATAATTACACGTGGCCAAGCAAGAAACATGCCAAAACAATTGATCCTAATTTCCACTGAACAATATTTTACATTATCATATCCACCTGCCTATGTAAAATACTTTTTTCATTTCTGTTTCAGATGCATATGCTAGGAGAAGCTATATTTATAACAAATTGGTTTAATTAAAAACTTAAATAAGTTTGGCAAAATGTTGCAGGGAGGTGAAATAGTTTCACACTACTTTTTATGAGTTGGTGTTGATATTTTACATGAGGCATAAAAGTGTGCATAGGAAGTTAGAAACATAAAGTAAAACTGAGTCGACAACATGAGCAGGTGCACAAAAAAAACAAAAAAAACGTGTAGCAGAACACAAAATTATGCAATATACTGCTTATGTATAAGAGTTACATAAGGGAAATGGGTACACAGAGAAATACATCTAGGTGTTTATACCGGAAATGCAAATGAGAAACAAACGTAATTTATTAGTGCAGAATACATTCTCAGTTTCATAAATTTAAAAAAAAGAAATTTGACGCCAGATGCTCTGCCTGGATCCTGTCACAGTCCGCAAACTGCAGTTTAAAAGAAATTGGTTAGTAAAGGAATACGTATGATACATATAGTTGTATGAATGGTGGAAAAAAAATTGTATCAAACCACTGCATTCCAATGAGCTTCGTCTTCGTTATCCGTATGTTGTGGAGTAGTAGGCGGAAGATCGTGAGCTTCATTTTCGTTCTGAAAATCGTTGGGTTGAACTTGAGGAGCAGTAGGAGATGGGACATTAGTCACAGTTGTGGTGGTTTCATAGCTGGTTGAATTATGGGGTTTAGTTAGACGTATGCTTTTACGTTTATGTTTTCTTGCTGAAATGGGTAATTGAGACTGTTTGGTTGGCAGAAAAAGCTTGGACTGCATAGATTTAATGTAAAATGAGCTAAGTAGATGGTAAAAAAAGTAGGAGTTAAGTTACACAAAGAGAATTACCTTAGTCATGATGTGTTAGGAAGAGAACAAAACTGAGGAGTAAAAAAGAGAGGCTATGAATGTGGAAGGAAGAGTAAAGAAGGTGTTATGTAAATTTATAGCGATTGAGTACCATATGTAACTAATAAATGCGTTAAATCTATAATATCAATTGGTAATATACTATATATGAATCATATGTAAGATAATGAATTTTAACAAAACATTCAATATTTCAAATCCGAAATAAGCATATATGAAAAAATTAATTGTATATACTATATACAATTAATTTAAATAGCTTTACTTATAAAAGGGATAAATCATATGTAAGATAATGAATTTTAACAAAACATTCAATATTTCAAATCTGAAATAAGCATATATGAAAAAATTAATTGTATATACTATATACAATTAATTTTACTTGGCTGTAATTAACAATTATACATAAGTCATTCCTTATATATATAGCGATTAAATAGCTTTACTTATAATATCAATTGGTAATATACTATATATGAATCATATGTAAGATAATGAATTTTAACAAAACATTCAATATTTCAAATCCGAAATAAGCATATATGAAAAAATTAATTGTATATACTATATACAATTAATTTTACTTGGCTGTAATTAACAATTATACATAAGTCATTCCTTATATATATAGCGATTAAATAGATTTACTTATAAAAGGGATGATGTGCGCTGATTTTGGTAAGCTAAGAATAAATGAAACGATGTGTGTACAAATCCAGGCCGTCCTTTGTCCAAACTAAGAATAAATCTCAGCCGCTCTTTGTCTCCATGTTTGTCTCCTGGTCTGTCTTAGGGGGCAATTTTATTATATAGATATAATGTTGGAATTTAGTATAATGAAATTTTTGAACAGTTTAATTCGAGTATAAAAAGAAATTTGAAATGAGGCATTATGATAACTTTGTCATATTATATTTGGAAAGAATAATTAATGAATTGATTGCTCAATTAAAATTGTTAGAAAATTAAATTTGAGATATATAACATAGGTAATTTATTCCTATGTTGAATTAGGATTAGATGGGTAATGTTTTGAAATAGAATTAAGGACGAATAAATGAAATTAAATATTGCATTTGAAATCCTTTCCTAAACTCTAACCTAAATCAACCCTTTATCTATTCACTTCCTTTTTCCTATAGATATAGAGATTAACAAAATCCTAATCTCATTCTCTTTTCTAAAAGCCATCGCCTCCATCTTCTTCTTTTCAATGGCAGTAGCCGTTCTTCCTCTCTAAATGGCTCAATCCTTCCTCCTCTTTCTTCCAATTCCTTCATCAATTGAAAGCCCTTCCAACGCAAAATCCGTGTCGTTACAGTTGGTATCAGAGCTCTGGTTAGCTCAAATCTTTGGGATACAACTCATTAGAACTGAACAAAAGACTCATCAGAGATTGGATTAGCAATATCCAATAAGAATACTCATTAGGGATAGGATCAGCAGTATCCTAGAATGAGAAAACTCATTAGAGATGGGGTTAGTAATGCCCTAGAATGAGTTCAGAGTGAAAAGCTTATGATATACGTATTTGTAATTATAATCCATTTTAGAAAATATGATTTTTTTAGTATGTAAAAGTTATATATACTTGAAAGTTAATCAACAAATAAAATTATAGAAATGTATAGAAAAGAATTTGAGTAGGATAATTAATACACTTTTAACTTCGTTCCTTTTCGAGGACGAAAAGTTCTTAAGTGGGGGAGACTGTAATAACCCGGAATTTTGGGACCAGTTTAAAATTTTTATTTTAGAAATTTTAATGAATTTAAAAGATTTAAAATAATTTATTTTAAATAATAACGATCAAAAATTTATTCTAATTGAAGTTAAAACGAATAAGTTTAATTTAAATATAAAAGGAGTTTAAAATAGCGTTGTAGTTTGAAATTTTGATTTTTAACTTTAACTGAATGTACAGGATTCAAAATAAATCAGAATTGAACTGTGTATATTCTTGTTAGGCCATATTTGTGCATACAATAAAATCCATATTTTTATTGTTTATATATATAACTAAGATGTTTCATGTTAAAAAAATCATATTTTTATCGTTTATGTACAAAAAGGATGTTCATGTTAGGAATAAATAAAGAATAACATTTTTATTGTTTAAAGAATAAAAAGAGTGGTATGCTAAGAAAATAAAAGAATTATCATTTTTATGTTAACATATTAAAAAATTTCATTATAATGTTATCATAAAAGGGATTTCATTAAGGTTAGGAATGTATTGTCTAAATAAAAGCATCATTTATGTTAAAATTGCCAAGTTAGAACAACATAGACATTCTAGTTATAATTTGTCATGGTAGACAAAATAAACATTTTTCATTGTTAGACAAAATAAACATTTTAATTTTAATTTGTCATGTTAGAATTAAAAAGGAACATTTATGTTAGAATTCAAAAATGTCATTTATGCTAGAATTAAAAATGTCACTTTATTTAGAATCAGGTATGTTAATTAAAATGTCATTTATGTAGAGTAATGTTCGTTCATATTTAAAATGTCATTTTTTGTTTGAAATGCTATAGTAAGTTAGTAATGTCATTTAATTATATTCAATTAAAATTTGTCATATAAAGATGTTACATTTCTTATGTTAGAAAAAAAATGTTATTTCATGTTTGTCCATATACAATAAACATACAATAAACATATAACCATATTTGGATTGCTAATTTTTTTTTTTTTTTAAATCTTGTAATTCATTGACATAATTAAATCAAACCAAATTTAGTGGAATTAAATATATATATAGACATACTTAAAGAAATTTAATTACAATTGAAACCAAACACCGTAAATCGGTGTAATACCTAACTTGAATTTTGGTATGTGAATTTGTTTTAAAAATATCGTAAATGTTTGGCAATTATTTAAGTAATCAAAATGATATATATAGAATGTAGCATTTTGAAATAAACTTTTATGGTTAAGATGATGACTGCAAATTATGAATGTAACATGTGTAAATACTAATTGTTCATATGATATTTATGGTGTGGTAAAATCAAAGTATAACAATTCATTAGAAATTTAATTATAATCAAATGGGGATTGTTTCTAATGTGAATGTTAAATTTAAGTTAACGTATAATTAATGAGATGAACATAAATATAATTTAATGTAAATTGAGTAATAAAAGTGGTTAATTTTTTTTTTATTGAAATAATGGAACTGTAATAAATGTTGAATCAATACAAGAATACAAACCATTTAATTTTATGATTGAAATATAATGTTGGAATTTAGCATAATGAAATTTTTGAACAGTTTAATTCGAGTATAAAAAGAAATTTGAAATGAGGCATTATGATAACTTTGTCATATTATATTTGGAAAGAATAATTAATGAATTGATTGCTCAATTAAAATTGTTAGAAAATTAAATTTGAGATATATAACATAGGTAATTTATTCCTATGTTGAATTAGGATTAGATGGGTAATGTTTTGAAATAGAATTAAGGACGAATAAATGAAATTAAATATTGCATTTGAAATCCTTTCCTAAACTCTAACCTAAATCAACCCTTTATCTATTCACTTCCTTTTTCCTATAGATATAGAGATTAACAAAATCCTAATCTCATTCTCTTTTCTAAAAGCCATCGCCTCCATCTTCTTCTTTTCAATGGCAGTAGCCGTTCTTCCTCTCTAAATGGCTCAATCCTTCCTCCTCTTTCTTCCAATTCCTTCATCAATTGAAAGCCCTTCCAACGCAAAATCCGTGTCGTTACAGTTGGTATCAGAGCTCTGGTTAGCTCAAATCTTTGGGATACAACTCATTAGAACTGAACAAAAGACTCATCAGAGATTGGATTAGCAATATCCAATAAGAATACTCATTAGGGATAGGATCAGCAGTATCCTAGAATGAGAAAACTCATTAGAGATGGGGTTAGTAATGCCCTAGAATGAGTTCAGAGTGAAAAGCTTATGATATACGTATTTGTAATTATAATCCATTTTAGAAAATATGATTTTTTTAGTATGTAAAAGTTATATATACTTGAAAGTTAATCAACAAATAAAATTATAGAAATGTATAGAAAAGAATTTGAGTAGGATAATTAATACACTTTTAACTTCGTTCCTTTTCGAGGACGAAAAGTTCTTAAGTGGGGGAGACTGTAATAACCCGGAATTTTGGGACCAGTTTAAAATTTTTATTTTAGAAATTTTAATGAATTTAAAAGATTTAAAATAATTTATTTTAAATAATAACGATCAAAAATTTATTCTAATTGAAGTTAAAACGAATAAGTTTAATTTAAATATAAAAGGAGTTTAAAATAGCGTTGTAGTTTGAAATTTTGATTTTTAACTTTAACTGAATGTACAGGATTCAAAATAAATCAAAATTGAACTGTGTATATTCTTGTTAGGCCATATTTGTGCATACAATAAAATCCATATTTTTATTGTTTATATATATAACTAAGATGTTTCATGTTAAAAAAATCATATTTTTATCGTTTATGTACAAAAAGGATGTTCATGTTAGGAATAAATAAAGAATAACATTTTTATTGTTTAAAGAATAAAAAGAGTGGTATGCTAAGAAAATAAAAGAATTATCATTTTTATGTTAACATATTAAAAAATTTCATTATAATGTTATCATAAAAGGGATTTCATTAAGGTTAGGAATGTATTGTCTAAATAAAAGCATCATTTATGTTAAAATTGCCAAGTTAGAACAACATAGACATTCTAGTTATAATTTGTCATGGTAGACAAAATAAACATTTTTCATTGTTAGACAAAATAAACATTTTAATTTTAATTTGTCATGTTAGAATTAAAAAGGAACATTTATGTTAGAATTCAAAAATGTCATTTATGCTAGAATTAAAAATGTCACTTTATTTAGAATCAGGTATGTTAATTAAAATGTCATTTATGTAGAGTAATGTTCGTTCATATTTAAAATGTCATTTTTTGTTTGAAATGCTATAGTAAGTTAGTAATGTCATTTAATTATATTCAATTAAAATTTGTCATATAAAGATGTTACATTTCTTATGTTAGAAAAAAAATGTTATTTCATGTTTGTCCATATACAATAAACATACAATAAACATATAACCATATTTGGATTGCTAATTATTATTATTTTTTTAAAATCTTGTAATTCATTGACATAATTAAATCAAACCAAATTTAGTGGAATTAAATATATATATAGACATACTTAAAGAAATTTAATTACAATTGAAACCAAACACCGTAAATCGGTGTAATACCTAACTTGAATTTTGGTATGTGAATTTGTTTTAAAAATATCGTAAATGTTTGGCAATTATTTAAGTAATCAAAATGATATATATAGAATGTAGCATTTTGAAATAAACTTTTATGGTTAAGATGATGACTGCAAATTATGAATGTAACATGTGTAAATACTAATTGTTCATATGATATTTATGGTGTGGTAAAATCAAAGTATAACAATTCATTAGAAATTTAATTATAATCAAATGGGGATTGTTTCTAATGTGAATGTTAAATTTAAGGTAACGTATAATTAATGAGATGAACATAAATATAATTTAATGTAAATTGAGTAATAAAAGTGGTTAATTTTTTTTTTATTGAAATAATGGAACTGTAATAAATGTTGAATCAATACAAGAATACAAACCATTTAATTTTATGATTGAAATATAATGTTGAAATTTAGTATAATGAAATTTTTGAACAGTTTAATTCGAGTATAAAAAGAAATTTGAAATGAGGCATTATGATAACTTTGTCATATTATATTTGGAAAGAATAATTAATGAATTGATTGCTCAATTAAAATTGTTAGAAAATTAAATTTGAGATATATAACATAGGTAATTTATTCCTATGTTGAATTAGGATTAGATGGGTAATGTTTTGAAATAGAATTAAGGACGAATAAATGAAATTAAATATTTCATTTGAAATCCTTTCCTAAACTCTAACCTAAATCAACCCTTTATCTATTCACTTCCTTTTTCCTATAGATATAGAGATTAACAAAATCCTAATCTCATTCTCTTTTCTAAAAGCCATCGCCTCCATCTTCTTCTTTTCAATGGCAGTAGCCGTTCTTCCTCTCTAAATGGCTCAATCCTTTCTCCTCTTTCTTCCAATTCCTTCATCAATTGAAAGCCCTTCCAACGCAAAATCCGTGTCGTTACAGTTGGTATCAGAGCTCTGTTTAGCTCAAATCTTTGGGATACAACTCATTAGAACTGAACAAAAGACTCATCAGAGATTGGATTAGCAATATCCAATAAGAATACTCATTAGGGATAGGATCAGCAGTATCCTAGAATGAGAAAACTCATTAGAGATGGGGTTAGTAATGCCCTAGAATGAGTTCAGAGTGAAAAGCTTATGATATACGTATTTGTAATTATAATCCATTTTAGAAAATATGATTTTTTTAGTATGAAAAAGTTATATATACTTGAAAGTTAATCAACAAATAAAATTATAGAAATGTATAGAAAAGAATTTGAGTAGGATAATTAATACACTTTTAACTTCGTTCCTTTTCGAGGACGAAAAGTTCTTAAGTGGGGGAGACTGTAATAACCCGGAATTTTGGGACCAGTTTAAAATTTTTATTTTAGAAATTTTAATGAATTTAAAAGATTTAAAATAATTTATTTTAAATAATAACGATCAAAAATTTATTCTAATTGAAGTTAAAACGAATAAGTTTAATTTAAATATAAAAGGAGTTTAAAATAGCGTTGTAGTTTGAAATTTTGATTTTTAACTTTAACTGAATGTACAGGATTCAAAATAAATCAGAATTGAACTGTGTATATTCTTGTTAGGCCATATTTGTGCATACAATAAAATCCATATTTTTATTGTTTATATATATAACTAAGATGTTTCATGTTAAAAAAATCATATTTTTATCGTTTATGTACAAAAAGGATGTTCATGTTAGGAATAAATAAAGAATAACATTTTTATTGTTTAAAGAATAAAAAGAGTGGTATGCTAAGAAAATAAAAGAATTATCATTTTTATGTTAACATATTAAAAAATTTCATTATAATGTTATCATAAAAGGGATTTCATTAAGGTTAGGAATGTATTGTCTAAATAAAAGCATCATTTATGTTAAAATTGCCAAGTTAGAACAACATAGACATTCTAGTTATAATTTGTCATGGTAGACAAAATAAACATTTTTCATTGTTAGACAAAATAAACATTTTAATTTTAATTTGTCATGTTAGAATTAAAAAGGAACATTTATGTTAGAATTCAAAAATGTCATTTATGCTAGAATTAAAAATGTCACTTTATTTAGAATCAGGTATGTTAATTAAAATGTCATTTATGTAGAGTAATGTTCGTTCATATTTAAAATGTCATTTTTTGTTTGAAATGCTATAGTAAGTTAGTAATGTCATTTAATTATATTCAATTAAAATTTGTCATATAAAGATGTTACATTTCTTATGTTAGAAAAAAAAATGTTATTTCATGTTCGTCCATATACAATAAACATACAATAAAAATATAACCATATTTGGATTGCTAATTATTATTTTTTTTTTAAAATCTTGTAATTCATTGACATAATTAAATCAAACCAAATTTAGTGGAATTAAATATATATATATATATAGACATACTTAAAGAAATTTAATTACAACTGAAACCTAACACCGTAAATCGGTGTAATACCTAACTTGAATTTTGGTATGTGAATTTGTTTTAAAAATATCGTAAATGTTTGGCAATTATTTAAGTAATCAAAATGATATATATAGAATGTAGCATTTTGAAATAAACTTTTATGGTTAAGATGATGACTGCAAATTATGAATGTAACATGTGTAAATACTAATTGTTCATATGATATTTATGGTGTGGTAAAATCAAAGTATAACAATTCATTAGAAATTTAATTATAATCAAATGGGGATTGTTTCTAATGTGAATGTTAAATTTAAGGTAACGTATAATTAATGAGATGAACATAAATATAATTTAATGTAAATTGAGTAATAAAAGTGGTTAATTTTTTTATTTATTTATTGAAATAATGGAACTGTAATAAATGTTGAATCAATACAAGAATACAAACCATTTAATTTTATGATTGAAATATAATGTTGGAATTTAGTATAATGAAATTTTTGAACAGTTTAATTCGAGTATAAAAAGAAATTTGAAATGAGGCATTATGATAACTTTGTCATATTATATTTGGAAAGAATAATTAATGAATTGATTGCTCAATTAAAATTGTTAGAAAATTAAATTTGAGATATATAACATAGGTAATTTATTCCTATGTTGAATTAGGATTAGATGGGTAATGTTTTGAAATAGAATTAAGGACGAATAAATGAAATTAAATATTGCATTTGAAATCCTTTCCTAAACTCTAACCTAAATCAACCCTTTATCTATTCACTTCCTTTTTCCTATAGATATAGAGATTAACAAAATCCTAATCTCATTCTCTTTTCTAAAAGTCGCCGCCTCCATCTTCTTCTTTTCAATGGCAGTAGCCGTTCTTCCTCTCTAAATGGCTCAATCCTTCCTCCTCTTTCTTCCAATTCCTTCATCAATTGAAAGCCCTTCCAACGCAAAATCCGTGTCGTTACACGTTTGGAGTTCGGGCGCTAAAATTTCGTCACAAAAGAATATAAGAATTAAATAATATTAAAAATATAGAGTGTGTATATATATACACACTTTACTCTCTCTAAACCCTAATCTTCATAGGCCGATGTCACCACGTTTTTAATGGCCAAATTTGTCCCATTTTCTTTCTTCAATTGCTTTCAGTCCATCGGGAATTAAGTTATGATCTCAAAAAAAAATTATAGAGAATATCGAGGCCTTTAATTCTACATGGTTTTGATCAATTCGTTGTGTATATCATGTGAATTTGGGGATCAAATCTACCAGGTTCGAGCTCGTTTTACGAGGCATAAGGGAGGCCGAACTCCACCCTGCTCACGGCGTGGGAAGGCAATGCGTTGGCGATTGGAGTGGAAGTTTATGATCGGTCTTTGGTGGCTGTAGGCGATGCGCGTGGGTGAAGGGTTGAAGTCGATGGTGGATTCGAGTTTCGTATACAAGACTGGGAAGGAGTAATTACGGGGGAATTAAATTAAAAGGTTAATTAGTGTGATGTTAATCAAGCTAATGGCACTTATATTCGATTATATTTGTAAAATGAATAACTCTCCCATATGGATTCAGAACTAAGTGCGGTTAGGTGTGTTGGAATCGTGGTGAAAAATACTACGCAATAGAGATGGATTGGACAAGATTTATAGTAGCTAGAGATTTTGATTAAATTAAACGCATCATTTAATTTAATTAGAACAGTCGTTTAATAACGATTTCAGAATTGATCAATGTGAGAACTCTCTCACTCAACTATTTTTTTATGTTATTATAATCATATTTAAGTATATATTGATTGCCTATGCTGATTTTTGTTTTATTAATTTATCACAAATGTTATATGGTATATGGTAGCTCACCTCAAAAGTTGTTTGAAAACTAGATGGATGACGGATTGATAGTGTTTTTATTTAAATTTATATTCATCTCCTGTGTTTGCAATGTATGCTTTGGGGTTGATGGATAATTTAATTTGTAGTTTTATTATTAATATTATTAAACTGTGAATAAAAGCATTATCGATAGAAATGCTTATATTATAATTATTGGTTGATAGATGATAATTGAAATGGATGTGTTTTCATTGTTAACACAAAGTTTATACCACGAATATGGAAAATGGAAATTTATTGAATTTCAATCTTTTGGATTTTTAATGAATTTTATATTCATCCAATTGAAATTAGATAGAAAATTGGAAATGGGATTTTTAAATCCAAACTAATTTAGAAATGAAGTTGATATTATTTCAAACAACTATAGAAATGGAATTGAAAAAAAATTGGATTAAAAATGACTTCTTTTAATTCAAGTGAGATTTTAAATAATAATTTCAAAATGTGAAATCGAGTTAAGTATAGAAACGACATTTTTAAACTCGAACGGATTTTTCCATTGTTCTTATTTATTTTTATAAAGATTGTCAGAAAGATGTGGAATTCAAAATATTATATTTTGAAAAAAAATTTATTATTATTATTAATTTATTATCATAATAATATGAATTATTCAATTTTGATTTAAAATTGAATTGAGATGGAAATCATTTCTAAGCGTGATTTCAAATGTTTTATAAAATACGTTTAAGTGGAATTGACAAATTTTATTATAAATAATAAAATGGTTTGAATAGGACGAATTGTGCAACGACCGTTCACGAATTTCAACCACTAACTTCAAATAGATGTAACAAGAGATCCGACCATCGAATTCTCCTGAAACTGGATCTATTGGTTCGTAATGAAAAGAGATTTCAAATTAAATAAAAAGATTTAAAATCCAACAGTGTGATTTTAATATAAGTCCAAATCTGTTTTGGGAAAGGTCGCTATGAATGCGATTCGGTGGCCGGAATTGGAAACCGACTATAAGGGCCAAAATAAAATTATGGATAAATTATGTTAAATCATAATAAATGAATTGAAAGGATTATTGGATGAAATATTCCAAGTTTTGGAAAGTTAAAAAATATTTTTATTTGCATAAATCAACTAGAATAGAGAGCTGAAAAGAATTATAATGGTTTTAATATAATCAGAGCTTTCCAATATATAAATTGGATTTGAATGGAAATTACCTTCGGATATTTTAGTATTGGATTCCGTGATTATACGGATATCGTTGAGGAATTTGGAACATATAGATATCTTTATTCCCTGTACGGTATCTGTTGGTTTTAGAATACTATATTGAATATTAGTCGATAATCTATTCAGAGCCTTGTATTAATATCAAATTGGATTTGGGTTTATGGTGAACGGTGACTTCAATAACACTATTCTTAAACCCAGTTGAGATTGAAAGTGTAAAAAAATCTTGTGATTAAGATTTAGTGAAGTTTCTGATTTAATGAATTAAATTGGAATTGAATGGAATTCGATTTATTAAAAATCCAAAGAGCTTCTGTGATGGAAGACTTTACTACTCAGGGAATTTAAAATGCTTTGCCGTTATTCCGCCTGTAGTATTGGTCAAATACGGAAATTTATATCTATTATATACTGATTTGATTTCCGTGAAGATTCCATTTTGAATGGAAGTTGATTTTGGGTTTATTGTGAATTGTGTTTTAAATGACATTTGTTCTTTAACCCAGTTAAAGATATGATAAATTTACCAAAGTTAAATAATCATTGGATACTGATTTTTGAGGATTAAAACTGTGTTAGAGTTGTAATGAATCCTTAATTAGATTTGAAATGTAAAGAAGCAATTAATTTTACGGAAATACGATGGGTGTTAGATATAGAGTAACACCAGTTTTTACTATATGGGAAGAATGTTAATATATATACTTCGTTGTTGATACTTGTAATTGTTGTTTGATTGTTTAGTTTGTGCTCGACCAGTTTATAAGCAAATATACTTTTATATTTAGCATTGGGTTGGGTAGAAATGCTTGTATGCTAACACCTTATGATTTATTTCATGATTTGACTATATGTTGTTTGGTTCATTTAAATTCAATGAATGTTCTTCAAAATGAGATTTTCTTAAGTGAGAGGAAATGTATTCCCGATTTTGGACAGGGAATGTTTTATAACAATGTTTTATAAAACAGAAAGGATTTCAATGACTAAGCCCAATGTTTTTAAAATGATTTGGAAATAGATTATGTGTTTTACATTATGTGTTCATAACCTAATCGATTAGTTGTTGCTGATGATATATCTTTTGGTGGTGGAGAATTTATTCTCTTATCTTAACACCCTTCTTTGAGACGTACGAGCTCAACGGTTATATTATTTGTAACGACCTGGATTTTTTTGACTAATTGAATTCGAATATTTAAATATATTGTAAAATTATATTTGAATTATTTATGGATTTTAATATCGAATTCGTTAATTAAACGATGATGGAACATTTATATTTATATTTAATATAAAACGAGCTCGAAATGTCGTGGTAGTTCGTAATATTGGATTTTGAACTTCAATTGATTATACAGAATCCGTTTTAAGCCGGAATTCTATGAAACAAGAAACATTGGAATCTAATTGTTTATAATTTTCTAATGAAAGAGAAAAATTGGAATTTTATCGTATATATTGTAAGTTATGCCCAAATAAAAATTTAAAATAGTCGCTATGGAAATCGTTTATAAATTATAACGTTTATTTAATTTATTTAAAGGGAATTTCTATATATTTTGATATCGTTTAACTCAGAAATATTAATATCGAGTTGTAAATCTATATTAGTTGGATTTGAAGCTGTATATAATTTTATCTGGATATATTCGATGATAATAATAATTTAGTATTATTTTATTTATTTTTTTTGGATTTAATTTACAATTTATCGATATTATATAAGTCGTATAAATATCCATTTTCCAAACAACCTCCGTTTTTGACGAAACAAATTTTATTGGAATATGTATCGCTAATTAGTGTTACTTTTCCAGTTTGGAGCCAATCAGAGTTATTTTGTCAGTGGGCGAATGTAAGGTGAACGGATAAGATAAAATAACGTCGTTGTGCAAACGGAGTCGAAATTCAATGAAATTTATTTCGTTGGAACCGTATCGTCAAGACATAGCAGTGTGTTTGTTTTCGTTGTGTTTTGGAGATTTTGTTAGATAGTGCATATATTTAACGGTTTATGCATATAGCGGTAAAAATTGAATTGACCGTATTAATATAATATAACAAACTAATAAATAAAATGTATATACAAGTGAAATACGCAGCCCTATGAATATAGAAACGCACTGCCATATCAAGAAGGACAAACTACCCTCTTTTTCTAACACACACAAAGGGAGACCTACAATCTAAAGCACAGCTATGAAGTGAACGCACAAAAGTCTACCCCACATTCTTAACAGCACATACAATTTGGAGAAAGACAGCCATGTACATCTAGCCACACATAGCTATGAGCTAACCTGTCTTACATATTAGTTTTGCACATGCCTACACTGAAATTTCTCCTGCCCTATACTACATGCATTGTTCAGTCCCCATCAACCAGCCGCTGAACGAAATGAAAAGGGAAACCTAACGCAGACTTAAAGGTTAAGAATTAAACATCCAGTACAAAGATTTCTGTCTAGATGAACAACTTTCCTATTTCTTCCTCACTAAGTCTACACACAGCAGGGTACTTGAATCCCATCAGAGCGCAGCTCACCTACGTTTTAATGAAGCTATGACAACACAACAACTATAACTGGAACCCATTCTTCTTTATATACGAAACAGTTACAAGTCCTTTTCAAATTTAAAACTCTCACATCACTCATCATCTACGTTAACAGCTATACTTCCTCCTTTGTACTAATGAAAAGTAACGCTGTCCATTTCCTATCTTCTATATGAATACCCGTTCGTTTCGTGTGTCCGTTCTTTTCCTTATGAAAACGCTTTCCTCATTTCTTTTCTGCAAACTTATTCGAAAAAAGTCTTCCTTTCACATAGAATCCAAATACATCTCTTCAGTAGAATATATATATAACCTCCATGAATAACGAAGTACAATCAGCGCCTTTACTTCCTAGGAGGGTACGAAGTTATGGCCGAAGGCGGAAGGTGTCTGGCACGTTACTATCGGTCTATGGTGATCCGGAGGGGGCGCATGGGTGGTCAGCGAGCTGGGCATGTGAAGTGTGGTCGATTGGAGATGTTAAATGAAGGTTTCTGGAGTTGTTGGTGTGTGCGGGCATAGTTGGATATGGGAGGAGTAAAAATAAAAAGCTTCATAAATTTTGAAATGGGAAGAAGAATGACTCGCATGCAGGTAGAAAAGAAGTGGTAAGTGTGTTTTGCGGTATGAAGTAGCAGCTAATGAGAGTGTGTGCATAGGGGGGTTTGATTTGCAGAACTGACAGGTGTATGCAAAGAAAATGGGATGCTGAAATGCATATAGGCTTCGACCTTCAAGAAAAAAAAGAGAAAAAAAATTGCGTCAGAAGTAAGTGAAAAGAGAAAAATATGGTATTGGGTGTTTTGTGTTTTAGTCAGTAGAAAACGAAAATGTTTCAAGAGGAGGGATCTTTTGTTTGGGGGAGACGAGGTACAGTAGGGGATGCATCCAAGGCGGGTTGGGTTTGTCACGTTGAAGATGGGCTTCAGGCCTCTTCCTTATTAAAAAGAAAAAAGAAAAAAGGAAACAAAGGGGGAGAGCTATCTGGTGTTGGTTTTGGGAAAAAAATGGAGAGATGTGAGAGTGAGGGACAGTGTTCCATGTTTTCCAGCTTAAAGAGACAATCGCAATTCCTATTTGCAGAGTAGGCAATGTTGACGGCCGAGATTATTTGTTTTAAACTAAGGTAATTAATTAAATTAAATGTTAATTAAAGGGGTTAATTGATTTAAATAGAACCGTCTGCTTATAATGCCTAAGTAAGAAACTAATTAACGCTCGTTAATTAATTATATATTAGGATTACAATTGATGTGGCCTGCTATAAGACTAATCCAATTTGCATCGTTCCCTGGCTTAAGTTCATTTCGGTCTAACTTAGTTTGTTTTACGAGGACCATTTATATAGGGATTTAATGTGCCAAATCAGTAGATATGTACCTAAAGTACCTTATTATATTATAGTATATATATACAACGCGGTCTAATATATACGTTGTTCATAACCTATTAACGTGGTCACTCTTTTGTTAAATAATGTAAATGACGTTAAAATAATAATAACTTAGATTAATTTAGTTTTAATTTAAGCCAAATACTGATGAATTGTGTAACATGCTCCTATAATTATCAGAAATCGAGAAATTCAGTCACATGGGATCCGTATCGACAGACGTAACATTGTAAAGCTGTTTGGGACAGAGCTGAACGCAGTTGGAAACAAACTGTTTAACATCAAATGGAAACCCAAGGTGAGTTAAACTCACTAAGTTATCCCTTTTAATTTTATATATAAATCGGGTTTTAATATTTGTGTGCTATGGTTGCTATTTATTTAACTGATTGACAATTTTTTGGTTGTTTGTTGAATATTTATATATTATTTAAATTAAACGGTTGTTTAATTTAAATGAAATAAAATCGTTATTTTTAATGGTTATTTCCAATGAAGGTAACTTACCTTGTTGGTTATGTTTATAATTATATAAACGTATTAGATTAAATTGAGTCCTTGAACTGTTGTTATTTATTGACCATTCTCAGTTGAATTGATTATTCATGCTTATTTTATATCATCATTATATGAATTGTTGATTGGATATGATTGGATGATTGATTGTTGAATCCAAATTCAATAATTATTTTGATATCAACCAATGGACAATATTGATTGAGAAATTGGCAGTTAATGGCCTAAATATTAACTGTTTTACAAAAGACAGATTTACCGTTAGGTAAATCAATAAAAATGAAGTTATAAAATTTATCTTATAACTGAATATAGAATTTTAAATATATTATTTAAATTGAAGTTTATAAAAAGAAAAATATACCGTGTGCAAAGCACACGCATATAATGATTGTTCTAAAACAAATACCATTTTTATATCAAAAATATACCGTGTATGAAGCACACGCATATAATGATTGTTTTAAAAAAATACCATTTTTACAAAAACACGGAAATCTAAGCCAATTTAAAATTTTTATTTTGGCAATTTTGATGAATTTCGAATATTTAAAATGAATTATTTTAAATAATAACGATGAGGAATTTATTTTGAATAGAATTAGAACGAATATTTTTATTTGAATCGTTGTTAGAATATAAATATTTTATTTTGATTATAAAAGGAATTGAAAATGGCATGGTAGTTTGAAATTTCGATTTCAAATTTCAAATGAATGTATCGGATTCAAAATAAATCGGATTTTAGCAAAACCAAAAATATTTGAATCTATTTGAGAATATCTTTCCAGTGAATCCAAAAAAATGAAATTTCATAGCGGGGACAAAAAGTTATGCCCAGATGAAAATTCAGAATAGTCGCTATGGAAAATATAGCCCTTAAAAATGGAAATTTTGCAAACGATCTTTGTTTTCGACGAAACCACTTTTGTTGGAATGGGGGTAATTAGCTATGGACGACAGTCGTTATGTTTGAAAAGGGGTTTGAATGAAAAGTCAACTCTTATAGAAAAAAATAATATTAAATTATTAATATAAAAATATGTAAACACTCCCTCCTCTCTCTCTCACCCCTCAGATCTAAATCGAAGAAAGAAAAAAAACCTCGCGCCTTTGCCCGTCGCCCCTCACCTCCCTCCATCGCACGATCACCGCCGCCCACATCGGAGTCGCCGCCTCCCCCTCCTTCTCCGACGATCCCGTGCCCTCCCTCCTTCCCCAATTGAAGACCGAACCCCTCTCCCCCCCCCAGCAAACCCGATAGAAACCCCCCCAACCCGCAACCCATTAGCCGCCCTCAGGGCCCACCGCCGCCTGAGGCGCCTCCCTAGCCTCGTCAGCACCCGGCGCGGACGGCCATACCCTCCCCCTTCAGTTCATGAGTTTTTATTTAATAATTTGCATTTATTTTATTTTATTCTCAGTTTTAATATATAATAATCAAATTAAAATTATGATCTTTATGAAGAAGAATATATATTGTTTTTCAAAACAAGAGGTTTGATTTTTAATTATATAAAGCTTTGATTTTTAAAAGAGAAAAGTTGGATTTTTAAAAGAAAAAAGGTTATGATTTTTGCTTATAAAAGGTTTAATTTTTATGAATAGAAAGTTTAGATCCTTATTCATATGAAGTTAAGATTCTTAACACCTTAAAGACATAATTTTTTAAATAGATAAAAATACTATTTTTATTCGTATAAAGCTAGGATTTTTATACGTATAAAGTTTTGATTTTTATAGCGAAAAGATTATATTTTTAAATAGAAAGATTCGATTTTTGATAGAAAAATATGAACCGTTATAAAAATAAATTTTTTATCTATATAGTAGCAGTATAAAAATATGATTTATATCCATATAGCATAGTTATAAAAATGTGATTTTTATATACATGACAACAATATAAAAATGCGATTTTTATATATTTAGTGGGTATGGTAGACGAAAGTGACGAAAGGCGAGCATGGCAAAGATTTTCTACATATGAAGAGTCGTGGCGTTTGGTTTTGCTAATCGGTGAGAACTCCTCACTTTTATTTTTATTTTCTAGTTGAAATATATATACTAGGATGCAGACGGTGCTTAGCAGCACCTGACACCCGTCGTCCACAGACCATGGACGGCTTGTTTGTTGGATTGATGTGTTTTGAAAAGTGATTGTGTGATGCGGAATGAAAATAAATATTTTATAGTTTAAAATATGATTTTTAACGTGTATATAAAATAAATATTTATAAACAAATCGGACGATTTGTTTATGTACGCCCATTTGACTTATATTGATTAGGACGATAAATTATACACATCGCCCAACTGCACAAATAAAAATCTGTGTTTGTTGATTTGAAACCCCACACGGGTATTGGGATGATATTTGACGTAAACTAATCCCGATTGTTTAGTTGTATGTCAATCGATGGGTTGACAGACTGTGTAAGCGTTAATTATTTATATTTAATTCTTATGCAGTTGTGTGATGCACTCTGGATGATGGTTGATGATTCACCATTGCTATTATATACATGTGTTGTAGAAAATCCATATAATTAACATTATATGGTAATTGATAAGGCCTCATTCAAATTTGGAAAATAAGCAATATTATAAAAGAAAATTCATATGTTGAATAGAATAAATATTCATGTGTTGAATAAAAATATTCATGTGTTGAATAAGAATCAATATTCATGTGTTGAATAAAAATATTCATGTGTTGAATAAAAAATAATATTCATGAGTTGAATAACATGTGTTGAATAAATATATATATATATATATATGTGCGTGTGTTGAAGAAAATATTCATTTGTTGAATAGAATAACGAAGTTATTGAAATATATGAAGCCGTGTTGGTTAGATATGCGCCATTTCGACGCGAACGATGTTTATATCAATTATATTTGTTTTTATAACGATTATAGAAAAAGAAGTGATTTCAAAATATAATATTTTTGAAAATATTATCATTTGTATATCGATGATGTGGAATATTTAATTTTGATTTGGAATTGAATATGAAGTAGAAATCGTTTCGAAAACGAATTTTAAAACGATTTATAAAATACATTTTAAAAGGAAATCGACGAAATATATAATATATATATATATATATATATATATATTAAATGGCCTGAATAGAACGCGCCGCGCCGCGGCAGTTCGCGAATTTCGACCATTGACTTCGAATGGACATTACGGGAGATCCAACTGTCGGATTCTCCTAAAACCAGAACCATTGGGTTCGTATCGAAAAGAGCTTTCTAAAAATATTAGAGATTTGAAATCTAATGGTTGGATTTGGGATTATTTCCAAATCAAATTGGAAAAGGTCGTTGTAAGTGCAGTTCGTTGGACGTTGATGGAAATCGACTATACGGGCATTGATAAAATTATTAAAAATAGTAATAATTTGTGTAGAATCATAAGAAATGAGTTAGAAAGAATTGGGATGAAAAACTCCATATTTGAAAGGATAATAATAGATTTTTATCAAAATGAACCAGTTTTGAACTAGAATTATAATCCCATTTATTTTTAAAATAAATAAAGTGGATTTGAAATGGTTTTGAAAATAACCAGAATTTACAATATATAAAGTGGAAATGGATTTGAATCGAAATTGTCTTTGGAATATTTCGATGTTGGATTTCGTGATTATGCAGATATGGTTATGGAAATTTGAAAGATATATTTATATCGTTATTTCCAATACGATATTTGTTGGTCGTAGAATTTGATATTGAATATAAGCCGATATATTTTCTGTTCAGAGCCTTGTATTTAATATCAAATGGGAATTGGGTTTGTCGTGAATGGTGTCTTCATTAACACTGTTCTTAAACCCTGTTGTGAAAAGATTAAATCTTTTTATTTATATTTAATGAAGTATACCAATTAAATGATATTTAATTGGAACTGAATTTGAATTGATTTTTGGGTTTATCGTGAACCGTGTTTTAGATGACATTGGTTCTTTAACCTAGTTAAAGACAGGATATGGTTTCCCAAGTTAAATAATCATTAATAGGATTTTTGGGAAGATTAAAACCAAGTGGAGTTTTAATGAATCTTTAATTAGATTGAGATGATCGAGAATGGAGTATCACCAGTTTTGCTCCAGACGATAGTTAAATCTTTAGTTAGATTTGAACGAGAAATGATAATTGAATTTACCGATAATAATGTGGTGTTAGATATGAAGTATGACCAGTTTTACTTCATGGGATGAATAGTTGGGATTGGGAAATTTAAAACAAATGATTACTTCGGTAAGGTTCGTTAATCCCGACTAGTTCGGATAAACCATAATTTGGTTTAAATTGATATTCAAAAGAAGATTAAAGAATAAATTTAAAGAAATTATATTTGATAAAATTAATGGGAACCTTTCCCAAAGTATAAGAATATTTGAATAAAAGTATATTCTGAATTGGATTGAGGCGTATGTTGTGGTTGTGTAACACTTGTTTATTATATACGCGGGTTATTCAGAAAGACCGGGTTTATCCCATTCTGAATAACTGATTCGACGATGTGTCGAGGATGAAGACGGTGGTCGAAGACCGGAGGTCTTCACATTGTTTGGGTGATTATTGATGATCTTGATTGGGCTGTACACCCAAGAGGAGGGAATCAGTTGGTGATCGTCCAGATGTACTTGGAGATCGATGGATATGCGAGGTACAAGGTGCCTCCGATTTAGTTCAGACCCAGAACGAACTTGTAAATGGACTGTGTGTCTGACATTGGATTTTATTTTGTGTGATTGATTTCTATTAAATATATATCTGTTTGGCGGCGGAGAATTTATTCTCTTGCTTAACGCCTTTCTCTGAGATGTACGAGCTCAGGGATTATATATTGATGGATATCAATCGCATGGAGTGAATTGCCTGTGTGGCATGCCTAAGTGGCAAATGATCAAGGCTTTTGTTGAAAAGCAAAGTCTTGTGGTTGATGATCAAAGCACCGCCTGTGTGGTATAACTTTGTGTAACGTTGATTCGCGAGCCTCACACCCCGGTTGTGAACCAGAAACGGGAGAGGACATCAGGGAGGGTATGCGTTTCCTTCTAGCTAGAGTGGTGTCAGTGACCTACCAGCCCTGACATTTATATTATTTTCACCTGTGTGGTTGTTGGATTGCGAGGTGCCTCAGATATATCGGTGACTATGTAGAGCCGATGGAGTCATTTTGGCTCATTTACGCCCCAAAGGGTGGGGAAACGAAATGTTCAGGCATTTTAATCCACATCGGTGGACCGGCCCCGACGATCCAAGGGCTCACCTGTGTCTGGGTCCTGAGGCTCGGGCTAGAGAGTCTCGAATCGGTAGAGGACTATCTTTTGCCTTGGTTCACAGATGGAAACCTAACTTCCAATATGTGAGATTTGCGGTTTTGATTGGAGAGCCAAGTATGGCGACATGATATATGGTACCCATGCCGTCTATGATTGATATTTATGACTGAAATTGTTTTGACACTATACACTAATAATAGTATCAAATGATTTGTTTTTAGCGTACCAAGCATGTTTGGCTATTATAAGGGAAAACCCTATCTTTCGGCTTGTGTTGCATTGTGTGATGGGACCTGGGTCTTATAATAGCTTCATTTTTCCAAAAAGCATTGCGCTGTTTTGTTATATGCACTGGTATTCTTGGGAGGAAACCCGTTTCGTGTTATACGTCGTGGTCCCTTGATATATTTGATTTAAAGTAAAGTTTTTAAATAACTGTTTTAGTTCTCACACCAGTCACATGACTGACCTGGAGTTTATTGTTTTAACGTAAACTCTAGGTGCCCCTATTTTCCGCACGGGCAGCTAGTAGTTTTGGTTTTGCAGATTTATATTCATAGGATCCTGGTTTACAGCTGGAATGATATCCGGAAAGCTCTGTATCTGTATATCTCTTTCAGTTGTGTATTGTATTATTTTTCCGCTGCTATGTAATGTATTGTAATCTTTGATATTTTGTGATGTATAATATTTATTCATACTCTGTATATTCTTGTATTCTGATGGAATTGTTGTAATAAGCAATGAAATGTTCTTCTGTTTGCGTTCCAACTTGTCGCATTCTCAAAACAATCATGGGTTTCGAACGGTCTTGGCCGGTTTAGCGATCGATTCGGATCGAGCGAAATTCCCAATTGTTACATAAGGTATCAGAACTTTGGTTTACAAAGCTCAAGAACAAGACACATTAGAACCGAATGAAAGAATTCGTTAGAGATTAGATTAGTAATATCCCATGAGAGTGACTCGTTAAAGGTGGGATCAGTAGTATCCTAGAACGAGTGTGAAGAGTATATTTTTAAAATGAAAACGAGTTTTGTATGAAAATTTAAATCAATTATTCGTATTTGATTATTTATTTTATATTGAATTTGGACAATCAAGTATACAAAGACTTTGCGTATACATCTGATCCTCTTGTATTAGAAGTTTTGATATACTGGATAGATATGGAGTCACACTCTATTCGCCCGGAGATGGTACTGATAATTGTCATGGCATCATCAGTATTTATGTTCGAGTTTCGAAGGTGTGATATTTATACATTTCCATCAGACTGGTGTGAGAACCAAAACTAGATAGGGTTATTATTGTGATTTGGCATCAAAAATATGATTTTTGGCTATGTATTAAAGTTATGTGATTGAAACATTAATCAACTAATTGATTGCTGATGGTGTTGTTTGATTATTGGTTGATTAATCAAAATGTTGAACCTTTAGCCAAATTGAACCGAATAGTGAGTTGTATTTAAAATTTATCGCATTTGCATGCTTGTACATGTACTTACATTGAACAGGTCATAGCAAGGAGGCTAGAGAAGAGGAATAAAATTGTTTGCCCGACAAATAGGTACATGTTTATTATATTTCTCGGGTTTTTGAAGATTTTATGAGCCGATTGGAGAGCCGCTTGGCTGTTTCTTTTTCTTTTTGTATTGGTGAGGGCCATGGGAGGCTATTTAAAATATCCCGAAGCTCCCAGTGCAGGGGAGGTTATGGCGAAATTTTTCGAAAATTTAGGGTGTTAGCCAAATTTTTGAAAAATTTGAAAAGTTCTTAGAAATTGAAAAATTGAAGAACTTAGGCCATAATGAAAATAAGGAAAGTTGAGTTGGTTTGTAAAACAACTTTCGGCTTCGTTCCTTTTCGGGGACGAAAAGTTTTAAGTGGGGGAGATTGTAATAACCCAGAAATCTGAGCCAATTTAAAATTTTTATTTTGGCAATTTTGATGAATTTCGAATATTTAAAATGAATTATTTTAAATAATAACAACGAGGAATTTATTTTGAATAGAATTAGAACGAATATATTTATTTGAATCGTCGTTAGAATATAAATATTTTATTTTAATTATAAAAGGAATTGAAAATGGTGCGGTAGTTTGAAATTTCGATTTCAAAATTCAAATGAATGTACCGGATTCAAAATAAATCGGATTTTAGCGAAACCAAAAATATTTGAATCTATTTGAGAATATCTTTCCAATGAATCCGAAAAATTGAAATTTCATAGCAGGGATAAAAAGTTACGCCCAGATGAAAATTCAGAATAGCCGCTATGGAAAATATAGCCCTTAAAAATGGAAATTTTGCAAACGATCTCTGTTTTCGACGAAACCACTTTTGTTGGATCCACGAGGTCAAGTTATTGCTCGATTCCAAAATTCGCAATTTTTGAAATCAAAATGTGAGCGTGGCGCAAGAAAAAGTGTTTTGATAGTTTCAGTCAATTTTGATCGACCAGAAAATGGCCATTTTTCAAACGGTCTAAGAATTTGACAAAATTAGTTTTGTTAAGACTGTATCATCAATACAAAGCTAGAAAATATTTTTCGGAAATTTTTAGAGTCCGTATGCTGCTCCGGTAAATTGAAATGTGCGTTCAAATTCAATATATAGAGTTATATTTTGATTTTGACGGAAACTGATCATAATGGTTAAACTGGCTTACGATACATACCCCATTGTGTTCGGAATGGGGGTAATTAGCTATGGACAACAGTCGTTAGGTTCGAAAAGGTGTTTGAATGAAACGTCAACTCTTATAAAAAAATAATATTAAATTATTAATATAAAAATATATAAACACTCCCTCCTCTCTCTCTCTCACCCCTCAGATCTAAATCGAAGAAAGAAAAAAAAACCTCGCGCCTTTGTCCGTAGCCCCTCGCCTCCCTCCATCGCACGATCACCGTCGCCCACATCGGAGTCGTCGCCTCCCCTCTCCTTCTCCGACGATCCCGTGCCCTCCCTCCTTTCCCAATTGAAGACCGAACCTCCCCCCCCCCAAGAAAACCCGACAGAACCCCCCCCCCTTCCCCCCAACCCGCAACTTGTTAGCCGCCCTCAGGGCCCATCGCCGCCTGAGGCGCCTCCCTAGCCTTGTCAGCACCTGGCGCGGACGGCCGTACCCTCCCCCTTCAGTTCGTGAGTTTTTATTTAATAATTTGCATTTATTTTATTTTATTTTATTCTCAGTTTTAATATATAATAATCAATTTAAAATTCTGATCTTTATGAAGAAGAATATATATTGTTTTTCAAAATAAAAAGTTTGATTTTTAATTATATAAAGTTTGATTTTTAAAAGAAAAAAGCTTGGATTTTTAAAAGAAAAAAGGTTATGATTTTTGCTTATGAAAGTTATGATTTTTATGAATAGAAAGTTTAGATCCTTATTCATATGACGTTAAGATTTTTAACACCTTAAAGATATGATTTTTAAATAGACAAAAATACGATTTTTATTCATATAAAGCTAGGATTTTTATACGTATAAAGTTTTGATTTTCATAGCGAAAAGATTATATTTTTAAAATAGAAAGATTCGATTTTTGATAGAAAAATATGAACCTTATAAAAATAGAATTTTTATCCATATAATAGCAGTATAAAAATGTGATTTATATCCATATAGCATAGTTATAAAAATGTGATTTTTTTATACATGACAACAATATAAAAATGTGATTTTTATATATGTAGTGGATACGGTAGACGAAAGTGGCGAAAGGCGAGCACGGTAAAAAATTTCTACATATGAAGAGTCGCTGCGTTTGGTTTAGCTAATCGGTGAGAACACCTTACTTTCATTTTTATTTTCTAGTTGAAATATATATACTAAGATGCAGACGGTGCTTAGCAGCACCTGACACCCGTCGTCCACAGACCATGGACGGCTTGTTTGTTGGATTGATGTGTTGTGAAAAGTGATTGTGTGATGCGGAATGAAAATGAATTTTTTATATTTAAAAATATGATTTTTAACATGTATATAAAATAAATATTTATGAACAAATCGGACGATTTGTTTATGTACACCCATTTGACTGATATTGCTTGGGACGATAAATTTTACACATTGCCCAACTGCACAAATAAAAATCTGTGTTTGTTGATTTGAAACCCCACACTGGTATTGGGATGATATTTGACGTACACTAACCCCAATTGTTTAGTTGAATGTCAATCGATGGGTTGACAGACTATGTAAGCGTTAATTATTTATATTTAATGCTTATGCAGTTGTGTGGTGCACTCTGGATGATGGTTGATGATTTATCGTTGCTATTATATACATGTGTTGTAGAAAATCCATATAATTAACATTATATGGTAATTGATTGGGCCTCATTCCAATTTGGAAAATAAGGAATATTATAAAATAAAATTCATGTGTTGAATAGAATAAATATTCATGTGTTGAATAAAAATATTCATGTGTTGAATAAAAATCAATATTCATGTGTTGAATAAAAATATTCATGTGTTGAATAAAAATTAATATTCATGAGTTGAATAAAATATATATTCATGTGTTGAATAAAAATATATATATTCATGTATTGAAGAAAATATTCATGTGTTGAATAGACTAACGAAGTTATTGAAATATATAAAGCCGTGTTGGTTAGATATGCGCCATTTTGACGCGAACGATGTTTATATCGATTATATTCGTTTATATAATGACTATAGAAAAAGAAGTGATTTCAAAATATAATATTTTTGAAAATATTATCATTTGTATATCGATGATGTGGAATATTCAATTTTGATTTGGAATTGAATATGAAGTTGAAATCGTTTCGAAAACGAATTTTAAAACGATTTATAAAATACGTTTTAAAAGGAGATCGACGAAATATATATAATATATATATTAAATGGCCTGAATAGAACGCGTCGCGCAGCGGAAGTTCGCGAATTTCGACCATTGACTTCGAATGGACGTTACGGGAGATCCGACCGTCGGATTCACCTAAAACCGGAAACGTTGGGTTCGTATCGAAAAGAGCTTTCTAACATATTAGAGATTTGAAATCTGACGGTTGGATTTGGAATTATGTCCAAATCAAATTTGGAAAAGGTCGCTGTAAGTGCAGTTCGATGGCCGTTGATGGAAATTAACTGTACGGGCCTTGATAAAATTATTAAAAATAGTAATAATTTGTGTAAAATCATAAGAAATGATTTGGAATGAATTGGGATGAAAAACACCATATTTGAAAGGATAAAAATAGATTTTTATCGAAATGAACTAGTTTTGAACTAGAATTATAATCCCATTTATTTTTAAAATAAGTGAAGTGGATTTGAAATGGTTTTGAAAATAACCAGAATTTCCAATATATAAAGTGCAAATTGATTTGAATCAAAATTGTCTTTGGAATATTTCGATGTTGGATTTCGTGATTATGCTTATGTGGTTATGGAAATTTGAAAGAATATTTATATCGTTATTTCCAATACGATATTTGTTGGTCGTAGAATTTGATATTGAATATAAGCCGATATATTTTCTATTCAGAGACTTGTATTTAATATCAAATGGGATTTGGGTTTGTCGTGAATGGTGTCTTCATTAACACTGTTCTTAAACCCTGTTGAGAAAAAGATTAAATCTTTTTTTTAGATTTAATGAAGTATACCAATTAAATGATATTTAACTGGAATTGAATTTGAATTGATTTTTGTGTTTATCATGAATCGTGTTTCAGATGACATTGGTTCTTTAACCCAGTTAAAGACAGGATATGGTTTCCCATGTTAAAATATTATTAATAGGATTTTTGGGAAGATTAAAACCAAGTGGAGTTTTAATGAATCCTTAATTAGATTGAGATGATCGAGAATGGAGTATCACCTGTTTTGCTCCAGACGATAGTTAAATCTTTAGTTAGATTTGAACAAGAAATGGTAATTGAATTTACTGATAATACTGTGGTGTTAGATATAAAGTATGACCAGTTTTACTTCATAGGATGAATAGGTTGGGATTGGGAAATTTAAAACAAATGATTACTTCGGTAAGGTTCGTTAATCCCGACTAGTTCGGATAAACCATAATTTGGTTTAAATTGATATTCAAAAGAAGATTAAAGAATAAATTTAAAGAATTTATCTTTGATAAAATTAATGGGAACCTTTCCCAAAGTATAAGAATATTTGAATAAAAGATTATTCTGAATTGGAATGAGGCGTATGTTGTGGTTGTGTAACACTTGTTTATTATATACACGGGTTATTCAGAAAGACCGGGTTTATCCCATTCTGAATAAATGATTCGACGATGTGTCGAGGATGAAGATAGTGGTCGAAGACCAGAGGTCTTCACATCGTTTGGGTGATTACTGATAGTCTTGATTGGGCTATACACCCAAGAGGAGGGAATCAGTTGGTGATCGTCCAGACGAACTTGGAGATCGATGGATATGCGAGGTACAAGGTGCCTCCGGTTTCGTTCAGACCCAGAACGAACTTGAAAATGGACTGTATGTCTGACATTGGATTTTATTTTGTGTGATTTATTTCTATTAAATATATATCTGTTTGGTGGCGGAGAATTTATTCTCTTTCTTAACGCCCTTCTATGAGATGTACGAGCTCAGGGGTTATATATTGATGGGTATCAATCGCATGGAGTGAATTGCCTGTGTGGCATGCCTAAGTGGCAAATGATCAAGGCTTTTGTTGAAAAGCAAAGTCTTGTGGTTGATGATCAAAGCACCGCCTGTGTGGCCTAGCTTTGTTTAATGTTGATTCGTGAGCCTCACACCCGGTTGTGAACTAGAAACGGGAGAGGACATCAGGGAGAGCATACATTTCCTTCTAGCTAGGGTGGTGCAGTGATCTACCAGCCCTGACATTTATATTATTTTCACCTGTGTGGTTGTTGGATTGCGAGGCGCCTCAGATATATCAGTGACTATGTGGAGCCGATGGAGTCATTTGGCTCATTTACGCCCCAAAAGGGTGGGGAAACGCAGTGTTCAGGCATTTTAATCCACATAGGTGGACCGGCCCTGACGATCCAAGGGCTCACATGTGTCTGGGTCCGGAGGCTTGGGCTAGAGAGTCTCGAATCGGTAGAGGACTATCTTTTGTCTCGGTTCACAGATGAAAACCCAACTTCCAATACGTGAGATTTGCGGTTTTGATTGTAGAGCCTAGTATGGCGACATGATATGTGGTACCCATGGCGACTATGATTGATATTTATGATTGAAATTGTTTTAACACTATACACTTTTTATAGTATCAAATGATTTGTTTTTAATGTACCAAACATGTTTGGCTATTATAAGGGAAAACTCTATCCTCCGGCTTGTGTTGCATTGTGTGATGGGACCTAGGTCTTATAATAGCTTCATTTTCCAAAAAGCATTGCGCTGTTTTGTTATATGCACCGGTATTCTTGGAAGGAAACCCGTTCCGTGTTATACGGCGTGGTCCCTTGATATATCTGATTTAAAGTAAAGTTTTAAATAACTGTTTTAGTTCTCACACCAGTCATATGACTGACCTGGAGTTTATTGTTTTAACCTAAACTCTGGGTGCCCCTATTTTTCGCACGGACAGCTAGTAGTTTTGGTTTTGCAGACTTATATTCACAGGATCCTGGTTTACAGTTGGAATGATATCCGGAAGGCTTTGTATCTGTATATCTCTTTCAGTTGTGTATGGTATTATTTTTCCACTGCTATGTAATGTATTGTAATCTTTGATATTTTGTGATGTATAATATTTATTCATACTCTGTATATTCTTGTATTCTTATGGAATTGTTGTAATAAGCAATGAAATGTTCTTCTGTTTGCGTTCCATTTTGTCGTGTTCTCAAAACAATCAGGGGTTTCGAACAGTCTTGGTCGGTTTAGTGATCGATTCAGATCGAGCGAAATTCCCAATTGTTACAATTTTTATATCAAAAATATTCCATGTGCGAAGCACACGCATATATGATTGTTTTAAAAACTAATACCATTTTTGTATCAAAATATACCGTGTGCGAAGCACACGCATATATTGATTGTTTTAACTACAAATACCATTTTTGTACCAAAAATATATCGTGTGCTAAGCACGTGCCGTGCGCGAAGCAAGTGAGCAAGGATTAATGTAATGATTAATAAATGAGATTTATTTAAATTAATAATATTATTTATTAATTTAAAAGAAAAGACGGGTTAGAGTTGATCCACAAATTAATCATGTTTTAATTGACCAAGCCAACTGTTTTAACGGAAATTGATCTTTAAATTAAATTAAGTTGTACTGATTAATCTAATGGAGTAATTTAGTGAATAGTTGTTTAAATTAAAGAGATTTAAAAAAAAGGAAATTTAATTCTAGTTAATGATAAAGTAAAATAATAATAATTTAAAGAAATCTCTTCTTAAATGAAGTTCATTTAAGTATGTGATCGAAGTTAGTAATGAAACATAATTGGATTTCAAAGTGAGTTTATGAACGGAGTTATATTTAAATCGAATGTGGTAAATGAAGCTATAAAGTGATTTTAAGCGAATGTGATAAGCTTAAAATAAATGTTGGAATTAAGTAAAGGAAATCAAGATGGAAAAAGGGTTTTATATTAAACCAGAATTGTATAAACGAGTTGATAAAGGAGATGGAGAGTTAAAGCGTTAATTTAAATTAACGTTATTTAATAATCACATTAAGTTAAATGGATGAGTTTTGAAAGGAGGTTTCCAAAGAGGAAATGATTAAAAGGTTTAGAATCAAAGATTTTGTACCAGATTTTGGTAAAAGATCGAGTAAAGGATTTGTAATAAAATCCTGATAATGAAACAAATAGTTTAAAGAAGCTAAAGTTTAAAAGTTGATATTTTATTTATCATTTATTATATCAACGAATTTAGTAATAATAGTATATTTAAAAAGGAGATTTCAGAAGTAAGGAGGTTTTATAAAGCCATAATTTAAATAAATAGTAAAGTGGTATTTGTTGGTATTGAATTGAATATGGGTTTTTGAAATTACAATTTGTATCTATCTTAAGATAAGAATGTTGTTGATCAAGGTCTGAGAGGTAAACAAAATACCCCAACTTGAACGACTTCAGGATTATCGGAGGATGATATTAATTGTAATGTTAAAGATGTTAAAAGCGATTTATTATGAGAAATAATAATTCGACATTATTCGAAGAATTTGTTAATAGATATAATGAAATTTCAAATTATAGGGAAATAAAATAATTTGGGCAAATATGTATTAATATTTCCAAAGTAATAGTAATAAAATGGGTTATAAAATATGGAATGATATTTTCATAATCAAGGTAATAAAAGGAGTTGCGAAAATATAATGATAATTTCAAAATAAAGAGATGAGTTTAGAATGAGTTACTCTAAAGGAATAAGTGATGATTACTCTCAAGCGTGGTGATGATATATTCGGTACTCTCAAGCGAAGTGTGGGTCAGCTCATGTTTAGCCTGGGTTGCAAGATGTTCTTGTTGAACCCCAATGTATTCATCTTCGGAGGTACATTGTTGGGAAGGTGGTCCCGTACCTTGCCAGGAAATCTATTCTCCAATAAACGCCCGCGATTTTGATTGTATACTATATATGTGGAGCGTGAGATGCAAGCATTCTGCTAGATTGATATTTACTTGTATTTAGACACTATCATAATATCAGAATAATATTGTTTTCAAAAGATATTTTGGGTTATCGTAAGATAAAAACCATCTGTATTTATGTGTGGATTCGGTCTTACGATTATCCTTTTCTTTCGAAAAGATTTTGAAGATAGAATCAAGTTGTGTGATTCCTTTAAACTTAGTGTGTTTTTCTCACTCTGGTTCACCAGACTGACCGGTGTTTGTAATGCTCGGGTTAGACCAGGCTGTACAGGTTCAGGTTATCAATTGTTATGAAGTGACGAGATGGAGGAGTTCAGACGTATGATATTATATATCCCTCTGTGTGATTGTATATGAGGACAGATTATTTTAACTATCCAGAGGTGTACTGTACTCTGATGATTGTAAGTTTTTTTTAAGCTCTCAACAAAGATTTATTTCTATATTATATTTTGTTTCGCTGCGATGTGAAACTCTGATTCTAATGTGTTTTCTTCTTCTTCTACTCTATATTCTTTCTTATATCACCCTCTAATTTCTTTCTAATAACTATCTGTATTTTCGATATTTGAGTTTTGGCAAGTGATACATGATCTGTATTATTGTCGGAATTCGGGCGTCGAATTCCGGTAGGTCGTTACAGTGGTATCAGAGCAATGGTTTAGTAATAACCTTGGCTTTGTGGTATAACTCAATAGAGATGGGGTTAGAAATACCCTAGATTGAGTTTGAGTGTATATATATGAGAAAGTGTATTTGTAGATTTTATATACAAATATTTTGTATTGTGTTGTTGAATCGGTTCGAGTTGAACTGAAAATTTACACAATATTGTTTTGTAAAAAGGGTAAATGAGATAATATTACCCAAATTATATTTTCATATAAAAGAGAAATAATTTTATAAAATTATAGAAATATTGGTTGGTTGATTGATTTTATACCCCTGAGTTGTGTAGCCGATTGGCTTTGTCCATTGATCAATATGAGAGGCCCGGAGAGGCGTTGGTAGTTGTTTGAATTGAACGGTACAGAGGAGGTGCTGGCGAAAATTTTGAAAATTTCTAAGACTTAGAATATTTTTGATAATATTTTATAATAATTATGCTGAAAATAATTGGGTTTGGATTACTTTCTTTACTGAGTGATTTTAAAGACAAAATTCTATTAAGGGGGAAGATTGTAACGACCCGGAATTTTTTGACTATTTGAATTCGAATATTTAAATATATTTTAAAAATTATATTTGAATTATTTATGGATTTTAATATCGAATTCGTTAATTAAACGATGATTGAATATATTTATATTTAATATAAAACGAGCTCGAAATGTCGCGGTAGTTCGTAAAATTGGATTTTGAACTTCAATTGATTATACAGAATCCGTTTTAAGCCAGAATTATATGAAACAAGAAACCGTGGAATCTAATTGTTTATAATTTTCTAATGGAAGAGAAAATCGGAATTTTATCGCATATATTGTAAGTTATGCCCAAATAAAAATTTGAAATAGTCGCTATGGAAATCGTTTATAAATTATAACATTTATTTAATTTATTTAAAGGGAATTTCTATATATTTTGATATTGTTTAACTCGTAAATATTAATATCAAGTTGTAAATCTATATTGGTTGGATTTGAAGATGTATATAATTTTATTTGGATATATTCGACGATAATAATAATAATTTAGTATTATTTTATTTAATTTTTTTGGATTTAATTTACAGATTATCGATATTATATAAGTCGTATAAATATCTGTTTTCCAAACAACCTCCGTTTTTGACGAGACAAATTTTATTGGAATATGTATCGCTAATTAGTGCTACTTTCCAGTTTGCAGCCAATCAGGGTTATTTTGTCGGTGGGCGAATTTAAAGGTGAACCGATAATATAAAATAACGTCGTTGTGCAAACAGGGTCAAAATTCAATGAAATTTATTTCATTGGAACCGTATCGTCAAGACATAGCAAGGTGTCTATTTTCGTCGTGTTTCGGAGATTTTGTGAGACGGTGCATATATTTAACAGTTTATGCATATAGCGGCAAAAATTGAATTGACCGTAATAATATAATATAACAAATTAACAAATAAAATGTATATACAAGTGAAATATGCAGCCCTATGAATATAGATACGCACTGCCATATCAAGAAGGACAAACTACCCTCTTTTTCTAACACACACAGAGGGAGACCTACAATCTAAAGCACAGCTATGAAGTGGACGCACAAAAGTCTACCCACATTCTTACCAGCACATACAATTTGGAGAAAGACAACCATGTACATCTAGCCACCCATAGCTATGAGCTTGTGACGATCACAAAACTTCGTACGACGGAATTAAGGATAATAATTGGAATATAACACATTAATCATCATTAGTAGAGAACAGATAATAACATAAACAGAAAATAGAATAATTTACATCAATATGACAGCGGAATCATAATATGTAACAACATCAGAGTAGCATAGTGTAGGATACAACTTAGTGCATAAAAGTAAATGATCAGTCAACATCGAAATCACTGGTGCATATGCATCATAAATACATAATAGGAATAAATCTGTCTACATCGCGATAAGCGGAAATCATATACATATAGTACTAATGGGGGAATATCACATAGCGAAAATAATGAGAAGTCAAGCCCTCGCCATACGAGCCAAAAGATGCACTCCATTCTGTAGTGCAAAAGCCAAAATATATCCAACTACCTGTCACTAGGTTGCCCGTGTGAAAAATAAGGGGACCCGATTTGCAAAGTGAAACAAACTACGAGTCAGTCATGGGACTAGTATGAGAAATCTACTTAACTGGATAAGCAACAATAACAAGGCAAATCATAGGACCACGCCACTTTCGCGGAACGGGTTTACTCCAGTGATTGCCAGTGCATAAAACAAGGTAAATTATTTGAACAACGTAATGCTTTTTATAAAAATGCAGCCATTATAAGACCCAAGTCCCATCATACGATGCAACGTAAGCCGGAAAATAGTGTTTTACCTTATAATGGTCAAAACATGCTTAATACATGTAAAACAAAATCATTTGATATTATTACTAGTGCATATATATTTCAAAAGCAAATTCAATCATAAATATCAATCATAGACGACATGAGCGTCCCATGCCACTATGTCGCCATATATAAGTTACAATCAAATCCGTGATTTTGTATTGGAAATTGGGGTTCCGTCATGAGTCGAGGCAAGGGGCAAGCTCCTCACCGGCTTCGGGACACTCTAGCAAATGCCTTAGGACTACACACTCTGGGTAGCACTTGGATCATCAGGGTCGTTCCACACTTACATTAGTGGATTGGCAATTCCTGAACACACGTTTCCCGGCCCTATTGGGCCTATATATCGAGGTGACTCGCATTCCAACATCCGCAAAGGTATAATAATCAACAGTGTCAGGGCTAGTAAAACGCTGACACCACCCATAGCTAGAAAGAAACGTCATGCACTGCCCGCAGTCCTTATCCCGTTTTTAACTCATACCGAGGTGTGAGGCTTGCGAATCAACGTCATACAAAAAGCTACACTATAAAGTCGTGCTTTGATCATCAACCACAAGACTCTGCTTTTCAACAAAACCCTTGATCATTGCATCTTTGCATGCAACGTTGTCAATCCACACCATACCACTGATGTCTACCGATATACAACCTCTGAGGTCGTACATCTCCGAGAAGGGCGTTAAGCAAGAGAATAAATTCTTCGCCGCCAAACAGATGTATATTTAGTAGAGATCAACAAATACAGCACATAATACACGTCAGACACACATCCATTTACAAGTCCATTCTGGGTCTGAACAAAACCGGAGGCACTTTATTCCTGCTCCCATATGTCCAATACAGTAGAGAGGCCCTCGCATATCTGGACGATCAACAAGTACATCTAAACCACTACCACTGTAACCTCATCAAGGGAGCTACCCATCTCAAAGGCATCAGTAGTAATCTACACGATGTGAAGATCACCGGTCTTGCACCGTCTTCATATCTTCGACATTTATTCGTCGATCAATTATTTGAAATGAGTATTAACTCGGCCTTTTCAAATAATTCACGTATATTAGAATTCAAATCAATTATGTCCATGGTTAAATTATTCGACATCCACATTTCAATTCTTTATATAATTTTTAATGTCCAACACATTCAACCATCAAATATCAAGCAAACCCAGTAGAATCGGTTTATTTCCATTCCATATCGCATATAATATTTTATAACAATATATCGCTATTTTTATTTATTTAAAAATAGCGTCATTTAATTAAACGACGTTTCAGGCCATAACGTGGCCCTGGCGTTGTTTTTCTCTAATTTTGATTTACACATTTCTCAAAATCTAACCGTTGGATCTTAACGAAGTTAAGTCCGTTGGAAAGATCTCTTCAAAGCGAACCCAACGGTTCCAGTTTGGGAGGATACGATGATCGGATCTCTCGATATAACCGTTTAAAGTTACGATTTCGAAATATGAACTTCAGCGTCGTTATTCGTTTTATTTAATTTATATATATATATACAATATTCATTCTGGAGTTGTTTTCATTCAGATTTGAATTAAACATTTCACGCAATCCAACCGTTGGATTTTAACAAACTTTTTATCGTTGGAAAGATTTTTCCAACGTGAACCCAAAGGTTTCGGTTTCAGGGAAATCCGATGGTCGGATTTCTCAATATAATCGTTTAAAATTGCGATTCCAAAACACGAACTGCAGCGGTACTATTCGTTTACATAATTTGTTTATATATATATATATAATTCATTCGACGATTTCCATATTGTTTTTCACTTCAAATATTTCACTAACGCCTTTAAATTTCGGAAATTTTCGCCATAACCTCCTTTGTACGGGGAGGGGTTTGGAAATTTATTGGGCCGTATTAGGCATCCAATATATCCTAAAGCATGCACATATTTATAGTGATATATTCCGGTGTCCACAGGGGGGTGTGTACAGATCTTAACTCCAGAGAATAAATTCTCGTCACCCTATAAATGGTTTTTGTGCCTTAATGACTAAAGAGACGTGTTTATTTTCATCTCCAGACCCGTGTGAGGTTTTTATTATCTGGAAATTTATCGTTATATTTTATATAGTCGATATTAGTCTTCAGTTCAACCTGAAATATAGTCATCGCCATACAAGCCTCTCGCTTGTGTGGTACATCTTCAACCTCGTCACATAAGCTCCAAATGCTTATATGGTATATGATATTGTATGCTATCTTCAAGAAGTATGCCATGTAGCGTAGTTCAAAATTAATTGTTACTATCCTATGGCAACGTTTATTATTTCACACAGAACAACCAGCACTCCGCATCCAGTGGCATTCACAGGAGTTTATATAATAATAAAATTGCGTAGCCAACTCATTAAGGTTTACCTATTTGTCGGGTACGCAAATATATTCTTTACTCAACAGCTAATCCATATTCCAGTTCAACATATGTATATATATGCATGACTAAACTACAAACAATATTTTTAGCGAACAAATGTTTGTTTCAATATGCGGTTATTTTTAACGCTTCATACATAGGATAAAAATGTTATTTTTGGCGAACAAAAATATGTTTCAACACATGTGTATTTTTAGCGAGTTGTATACATGATAAAAATGATATTTTTATCATTCAAAATATTTATTCCATACATGAATGTTTTTAACACTTCATATTCACAATAAAATGTAAATTTTATTGTTCAATCCTTTTATTCAACACATGAATATTTTAAATAGTTCATGCATATGATAAAAAGGTTATTTTAAAAGTTAAAATAATTTATTTAAAACACTAACATTTTATTTACTCCATATCTATGATAAAAATGTTATTTTTGAAGTTAAAATAATTTATTCAACACATGAATGTCATACAACGTATGAATATCTCAACATATGAATATCTCATACATGCACACTTCATATACTTCACACGCAAAATAAAATTATGTTTTTTATTATCTAAACAATTCATTTAATACACGAATATAATTCAATACATGAAAATAATTCAAACACATAGATATTACAGAAAATTTCGGCAGCATAACGGTAGGTGGTTAAAAACCGGCACCGTCCCGAGTACGGCTGCTCGCACTACCATAGGCCTCACGGCATTCCATAAGGGGCTTAACTAAATGATCTAAGATCAATTTCATATCATATGAATTTTCCACAATAATTCCCATTGTTTCAACCACAAATAATTTCTTTCAACCACAAACAAATATTTCCAACCATTCGCATTTCAACTAATTTTCAACCATTCGCATTATCAATCAATTTCATGTCAATCACCATCAATTTATATCGTCCATGGTCTGTGGACGAGGGGAGTATATATATACAAATATAAATATATTTCATTTCCATTTCAACACATATATGATTTTTACAATGCGTGTACAATTTATACATAGCTCATATAACTTAAACAACGCCCATACATGTGGTGTACAATGCATATATAATTTATATTTTGCTCATATAATTTATGCAATGCATTTCCATTCCATATTGAATTTAGATGTTTCACATTGATTTTAATCATTCTGAAATTTGTAGCGAGCTCGGAACACGTTCTTGCTTCTTCTAGAATGTAGACGATGTTGCTACGAGTACGATGTTTCCTGTTTCATCGAATTTCGTCAACATAGAAAAAAGGTATGATTTTTTATTTTATAAATTTAATTATGAATGGAATTATTTGATTGGCCCGTTATTTATATATTTCAAAAATTAGGGTTTCTCCCTACTAACTCCAATCCAAACCCAATGGCTGTCGCTTTTAGCTAAATACTCCCATTCCGAACATAATGGAATATGTTTCATATGCCCATTCGACTGTTACATATTCTTCAAATTAAAATATAAAACATTCAAATTCTATTTTGAACGTACATTTTAATTTGCCGGGGCCGCATACTGATTCCAAAAATTCCCAAAAAAATTATCTAGCTATGTTGGGACGATCCGGTCCCAACAAAACTGGTTTCATCTAATTCTGAGACCGTTTGAAAAATGGTCATTTTCTGGTCGATCCAATTTGACTAAAATCAACCAAACACATTTTCCTTTGCCACACCTACATTTTAACTCCAAAAATTATGGAATTTGAAATATAGTAATCTATTGACATCGTGGATCCAACAAAAGGGGTTTCGTCGAAAACGGAGGTCGTTTGCAAAATGTCAATTTTCAAGGCCTGTATAAACTCCATAGCGACCTTTCTGAAAATTCATTTGGCCATAACTTTTGATTCCCGCTATGAAATTTCGATTTTTCAGATTCCTTAGAAAGATATTCATAAACAGATTTAAATATTTTTGGTTTCACTAAAATCCGTTTTATTTTGCATTCGGTACAGTCAGTCAAAGTTCGAATTCAAATTTTCAAACTCCCTCGCCATTTCTAACTTATTATATTATTGAAATATTTTATTTCAATTGCTCTAATTTCATTAAAATAACCAAATTAAAAATTTTAAATTGGCTCGTATTTTCTGGGTTGTTACAATCTCCCCCACTTAAAACTTTTCGTCCCCGAAAAGGAAACAACAGTAAAGTAGGAAACAAAACGGAAATGCAAAGTATTTAAATGTACCTTGCACCGGAGTTAGTCAGAGATGTCCACTCTGCATTTGGGGTAAGCTTGCTTTATGCTTTCTTCTGTCTCCCAAGTACAGTCTCTAGGATCTCCACTCCACTTCACTTTAACTAAATGAACCTTCTTATTCCTTAGCTCCTTAATTTTTTGCAAATAATCTTTATCGGCTCTCTCCTAACTGCTAATTCTGGAGTTATTTCCAAGTCCTGTTGCGCTGCTTCTTCTACAACAAGATCTGGATCATGCACATGTTTTCTAAGTTGAGATACGTGAAACACATTATGTACTCCAGGCAACCAATCAGGTAATTGAACCCAATAGGTGAGAGTTCCAACTCGTTTAAGTATAGGAAAGGGACCAATAAATCTGGGTGCCAACTTCCCAGTTTTATCGAATCTTATTACTCCTCTCATCGGAGAAAATATCAAATAAACATAATCACCAACAGCAAATGCTAAATCTCTTCTTCTAGAATCTGCATAACTTTTCTGTCGTCTTTGAGTCGTTTGTAATCGTTTCTTGATGAAATCGACTTTGTCTGAAGCTTCGCGAATCATATTGGGTCCCAACACAAGTCTATTGCCAGGTTCTACCCAACATGCGGGAGATCTGAATGGTCTACCATATAATGCTTCGAATGGAGACATTTTCAAGCTTGCTTGATAGATGTTGTTGTATGAGAACTCTGCCAAATGCAGGTGGTCTTCCCATGATCCGCCAAAGTCAATAATGCAAGCCCGAAGTAAATCTTCTAGAATACGGTTCACCCTCTCAGTTTGGCCATCTATCTGAGGGTGATATGTTGTGCTTAGGCTCAGCTTTGTCCCCAGTTCTACTTGAAATGCCTCCCAGAATTTGCTAGTAATAATGGATCTCTATCACTAACTATGATGATCGTCACTCCATGTAGCTTAACATTGTCCTTGACATAAATCTGCACTAGGCTTTGAGCGGTTCTATTAGATCTAACGGGTATGAAATGGGCGGTCTTCGTGAAACGATCTACGATCACCCAAATACTGTCATTTCCTTTCTTTGTTCGGGGCAAACCATCTATGAAATCCAGGGAAATCTGCTCCCACTTCCAATTTGGAACTTCTAACGGTTGCAACAATGCGGCTAGTTTATGTTGATCGCTTTTGACTAGTTGGCAAGTAGAGCACCTGCTGACATATAAGGAAATATCTCTTTTCAATGACTTCCACCAGAATGTGCACTTAAGAACGTTGTACATTTTGCTCACCACTAGATGGATACTAAGTTTAGACTTGTGACACACATCCAGTACTTCCCTTCGGAGCTCAGGGATTTCTGAGACACAAATTCACCCTTGTAATCGCAGAATTCCCTTGTTATCTAAACTGAAATCTGAAGTCTCACCTTCTTGAATTCGCTGGCTAATCCTTTTAATAAATTTGTCGTCCTGCTGGAGAACAATGATCTTGTCAATCAACGAAGTCGTAATAATGAGATTGGCGATAATTGCGGTTTTTCTGCTAAGCGCATCCACTACCACATTGGCTTTTCCCGGCATATACAAAATATCTAGATCATATGCCGCAAGAAATTCTAGCCAACGCCGTTGTCTTATATTCAAGTCTTTCTGGGAGAACAAATACTTCAATAATTGATGATCAGTATATAATTCAAATTTCTCACCCAATAGATAGTGCCTCCATATTTTCATAGCGAAAACGATGGCTAATAACTCAAGATCATGAGTTGCATAATTCTTCTCATGCGGCTTCAACTGACGGCTAGCACAAGCGACTGGCCTCTTTGCATTAATACTGCACCAAGACCTCTAATCGAAGCATCCGTCCAAACCGTCAAATCCTGATTGCCATCGATAATTGTTAGTACTGGAGCAGTCGTCAATTTTAATTTCAGTTCCTGGAAAGCTTCCTCACATTCGGGAGTCCACTTAAATCTTTCGTGCTTCTTTGTAAGCTTGGTTAATGGACTGGATATCTTCGAAAAATCCTTAATGAATTTTCGATAATAACTAGCTAATCCAAGAAAACTTCGGACTTCCGTGGGTGTAGTAGGCTGCTTCCATTCCTGAATTGCTGTAATTTTGTTTGGATCTACAGGAATTCCTTCTTTTGACACGACAAGGCCAAGGAACTTCACTTCCTCTTGCCAGAAGATACATTTAGAGAATTTAGTTTTAAAGATGTTCTTTTGCAGAATTCCCAACACTTGTTCTAAATATTTTTCATGCTCACTTTCTGACTTGGAGTAGATTAAAATATCATCAATGAATACCAGAACAAATTTATTCAGGACTTCTCTGAACATCCTATTCAGTAAATCGACGAAGTAAGCTGGAGCATTACAAAAGCCGAACGACATTACTAACCACTCATAAAATATGTCTGAACCTCTGAAAGCTGTCAAAGAACAAATTATCGATGCGGGGTAATGGATATTTGTACTTGAGCATTTGCTTGTTGAGGTCTCGGTAATCAACACACAATCGGAGAGTACCGTCTGACTTGGGAACGAATACTATAGCAGCACCCCAACTAGAAAAGCTAGGTCTGATTAGACCTTTCCATAGTAGTTGACGAGTTTGATCGCCTAATTCTTCTTTTTCTTTTAAAGTCATCCTTCGGATTGCGTGCACTACTGGCCTAGAATTCGGAATTCGGTCGATCCTAAATTCAATTTCTCTTTGCGGCGGTAAACTTTCGACTTCTTCGAATACATCCGCATAGTTTTTAACGACAGGAATGTTCTCTAACAAAGTGGGAATAACTTCTATTGCACACCAAAACTCTTTTCTATCTGAGTTTGAGCCACAACAAGGTATAGTAATATGCCCAAGCTTTGTTTTAATCTTTACTTCTCTTTCGGCACATCTCACTTTAGCCTCGTATTTGGTTAACCAGTCCAATCCAAGTATGATATCAAATTCGGAAAAGTTCATGACGATCAGATCAAAAGAAAATTTGTAACAAGAATAAGAGACCGGCACTCTACAATAGGAACTGAGAACAATAGAACCTCCTATCAGATTATGAACTCTAACCGATTCTCTAAGCTTTCTTAGTTTTAATTTTAACTTTTTAACAATGTTACTTGCAATGAAACTTTGTGATGCACTAGTGTCAAATAGTACAGAAGCAAGAATATTTTTAATAGTAAGGGTACCTCCCAAAAAATCGGGTTTACCTGTCCCATCAGTAATAGCTGGCGGACTCAATCCTTCGTACACATGCGCAACCTGTGAATTCTTCAATAAAGGACAGTTCCTTCTGATGTGCCCAGTCTGATGGCAGTTGTAACACTCAACAGGTTTGCGGGGGTTCTGGCTCGAGCTGGGTTGGTTGGTCTTCTGCCGCTTTGGAGCGGTGCACACATTAGAGTAATGGCCAGCTTGACTGCAGTTGTAACATCTTCCTTTGGGTGGCCTATTCCCTTGTGGCTTGGCATTAGCTATTGTGTTGCTGGATTCAGGCTGATTTTCTGAAGTCTTGCGCTTGCTTCCCGCCTAATTCTTTGTGCGGTCTATTTGCATGTTCCTCTGATCTAGACTCTCATAATTGCAAGCCATATCCACCATCTCGGCGAATATAAGGTTAACATGACTCATAGCCCTATCCTGATATTTGTGTTGAAGTCCATGAATGAACCTCTTATTCTTTTCCTTCACAGTCTGAACAAGCTCTAGAGCATAGCGGGATAGCTGAGTGAACTTATTGAGGTAGTCCTGGATGGTGCGATCTCCCTGCTGGAGATTGGCAAACTCATCATGCAAGCGCTCCATATCTTGCTCTGGAACGAACTTCTCTTTGAACAGTGTTTTGATTTCATTCCATGTCATCTCTACCTCTTCCTCATTAAAGGTGATGGCGTCCAACCAGAGTTGGGCCTCGTCCTGTAATAGCCAAGCGCCTATAAAGCTTTTCCTTTGATCCTCAAGACCCATGCCTCTGAAGATCTTCTCACAAGTGTTTAACCAACCCAAGGCTTCAATCGCAGTTCCAGTGCCCGAAAATGGCCTGCCTTCCATATTCCTATAGGTCTTTCCCACTCGGTCTAACTCAAACGGTCGATGGGGTTGTGGTGGCTGTGGCTGAACCAAAGGCTCTGGGACAACGGGGATATTCCCCCGTCCTCCGCCTCGGCCCCCTCGGCCTGCTCTACCTCTAGCTCAGCTGCTCGGGTAGCCATCTAGTCAAGTTCTGTACAAGTAAGAAAAGAGTCAAGCTCACACAAACGATAATTTTAAGATATGGTAAAAACAGAAGAATATACGAAAAGACAATGATGTACTGATCAAGTTATTTTGCTATTCTGCTTAGCTCATTCTAGGACATTACTAGTCCTATCTCTAATGAGCCACTCGTCTTAGAACGCTACTGATTCTATCTTGACGAGGTGTTTAATGTGTTAAATTCCAGAACTAAGATTAACCAAAGCTCTGATACCGCCTGTGACGATCGCAACACTCCGTACGATGGAATTAAGGATAATCATTGGAATATAACACATTAATCATCATTAGCAGAGAACAGATAATAGCATAAACAGAAAATAGAATAATTTACATCAATATGACAGCGGAATCATAATATGTAACAACATCAAAAGTAGCACAGTGTAGGATACAACTTAGTGCATAAAAGTAAATGATCAGTAAACATCGAGATCACTAGTACATATGCATCATAAATACAAAATAGGAATAAATCTGCCTACGTTGCGATAAGCGGAAATCATATACATATAGTACTAATGGCGGAATATCACATAGCCAAAATACTGAGAAGTCAAGCCCTCGCCATACTAGCCAAAAGATGCACTCCATGATGTAGTGCAAAAGCCAAAATATATCCTGCTACCTATCACTAGGCTGCCCGTGTGAAAAATAAGGGCACCCGAGTTTGCAAAGTGAAACAAACTACGAGTTAGTCATGGGACTGGTATGAGAAATGTAATTAACTGGATAAGCAACAATAACAAGGAAAATCATAGGACCACGCCACTTTCGCGGAACGGGTTTACTCCAGTGATTGCCAGTGCGTAAAAAAAGGTAAATTATTTGAACAACTTAATGCTTTTTATAAAAATGCATCCATTATAAGACCCAAGTCCCATCATACAAGGCAATAGGGTTTTACCTTATAATGGTCAAAACATGCTTAAAACATGTAAAGCAAAATCATTTGATATTATTACTAGTGCATATATATTTCAAAAGCAAATTCAATCATAAATATCAATCATAGACGACATGAGCGTCCCATGCCACTATGTCGCCATATATAAGTTAAAATTAAATCCATGATTTCGTATTGGAAATTGGGGTTCCATCATGAGTCGAGGCAAGGGGCAAGCCCCTCACCGGCTTCGGGACACTCTAGCAAGTTCCCCAGGACTACATACTCTGGGTAGCCCTTGGATCTTCAGGGCCAGTCCACACTTACGTTAGTGGATTGGCAATTCATGAACACACGTTTCCCGACCCTGTTGGGCCTATATATCGAGGCGCCTCGCATTCCAACATCCACAATGGTATAATAATCAACAGTGTCAGGGCTAGTAAAAAGCTGACACCACACATAACTAGAAAGAAACGTCATGCATTCCTTGCAGTCCTTATCCCGTTTTTAACTCATACCGAGGTGTGAGGCTCGCGAATCAATGTCATACACAAAGCTACGCTATAAAGTCGTGCTTTGATCATCAACCACAAGACTCTGCTTTTCAACAAAAGCCTTGATCATTGCATCTTTGCATGCCACGTTGTCAATCCACACCATACCACTGATGTCTATTGATATACAACCTCTGAGATTGTACGTCTCAGAGAAGGACGTTAAGCAAGAGAATAAATTCTCCGCTGCCAAACAGATGTATATTTAGTAGAGATCAACAAATACATCACAGAATACACGTCAAACACACATCCATTTACAAGTCCGTTCAGGGTCTGAACGAAACCGGAGGCACATTATTCCTGCTCCCATATGCCTAATACAGGAGAGAGGCCCTCGCATATTCGGACGATCAACAAGTACATCTAGACCACTACCACTGTAACCTCGTCAAGGAAGCTACCCATCTCAAAGGCATCAGTAGTAATCTACATGATGTGAAGATCACCGGTCTTGCACCGTCTTAATATCTTCGACATTTATTCGTCGATCAATTATTTGAAACTAGCATTAACACGGCCTTTTCAAATAATTCATGTATATTAGAATTCAAATCAATTATGTCCATGGTTAAATTAATCGACATCCACATTTCAGTTCTTTATATAATTTTTAATATCCAACACATTCAACCATCAAATATCAAGCAAACCCAGTAGAATCGGTTTATTTCCATTCCACATCGCCTATAATATTTTATAACGATATATCGCTATTTTTATTTATTTAAAAATAGCGTCATTTAATTAAACGACGTTTCAAGCCATAACGTGGCCCTGGCGCTGTTTTTCTCTAATTTTGATTTACACATTTCTCAAAATCTAACCGTCGGATCTTAACGAAGTTAAGTCCGTTGGAAAGATCTCTTCGAAGCGAACCCAAAGGTTCTAGTTTCGGGAGGATCCGGCGGTCGGATCTCTCGATATAACCATTTAAAGTTACGATTTCAAAATACGAACTGCAGCGTCGTTATTCGTTTTATTTAATTTATATATATATAATTCATTCTGGCGTTGTCTTCATTCATATTTGAATTAAACATTTCACACAATCCAACTGTTGGATTTTAACAAACTTTATATCGTTGGAAAGATTTTTCCAAGGCGAACCCAATAGTTTCGGTTTCGGGGAAATCCGATGGTCGGATTTCTTGATATAATCATTTAAAATTACGATTCCCAAACACCAACTGCAGCGGCGCTATTCGTTTATATAATATATATATATATATATGTATATGTATATCAATATAATTCATTTGACGATTTCCATATCGATTTTCACTTCAAATATTTCACTAACGCCTTTAAATTTCGGAAATTTTCGCCATAACCTCCTTTGTACGTGTTGACAAACTTTTTGGTAAAAGTTGTCACACTGAATATCTAGATAGCATTGCGCTCGGATATGGAGAACAACATCAGATGATAAGTAGCGATTTGGTCAAAGTCGCATCATGAACGAAGAAAGTCCCGAAACTCCTATCATATGACCTTTTTTGGGCCTGAAAACAATAATTACGGAGCTAAGCTCTATAGATCTCTGAATTAGCTTCAATTTTAGCTTTGGTTTGGCTCAATCGGACTTACGGTTTGGAAGTTACGCCCGTTTCCGTGAATGGGTGTAATCTGGCAATTTCCTGGATAAAGCGACGAAGCGTCACACGATCGGAGTACGGCTCGTGCATCCTCTCTGGCTCTGTAACAACCCGGAATTTTGGAACCAATTCAAAATTTTATTTCAGAAAAATTATTCGAAAAAAATTCCATTATTAAATAATAATAAAAAAAAAGTTTTTAAATAAAATTAAGACGTTATTAATGAGATTTATTAATAATATGTTGAGATGTCCGCTTTAGTACTTTCCTTGCCTATTCAAAGTGTAACGTTCATCAATTAATAAATTCTTTACGAATAGTTGCATTCATTTTCAATGCCTTCCCCTCATCGTTATTTTCTTAATGCAACATTAAAAATAAACATATGTGAAAAAGAAATGTATTGATATGAAATTTTACATTTTTAATGTATACACAACATGAAAAATAAAGCATTTTGAAATAAAATGTATTGGCATTGGAATTTACACTTTTAACGTAAATGAAACATTGAGAATGTTTTGACATTCAAATTTACATTTTTGATACATTAGAAAAAAGATTCATTGTATAATAAATTGTGTTCACATTAGGAACCATATTTTAATGTAAAAGACGAATCTTAAAAAAAAAAGGATTCATAGTTTGATAAAATGTCTTAACGTAATAAAAATGTTTTAACAGTAGAAAACGTACATTTGTTTAATATTAACATTTACATGTTAGAGAGATAGAAAATGTGCATTTATTAAATATTAACGTTTACATGCAAACAAAGTTATAAACTTTCTAACAATTGGCATTAAACAATAAGATCAAGCATTAATTACATTCCCATTTTCTCTCTCTCCCTATGTTTTTCTTTGAATTTTTGAATAGGTTCATTAAATACTGAAACGTTAATATTATACATTTCGAAAATTGAAAAGTAATATAGATGTGTATCTTAGCAGTGTTGGTTGCAGTAATAATGATATATGTATTTAATTGAAATTTTATACCTATTGTTTATATATCGTAGTAAAAAAAATAATATGAGTTGGTATAATTAGATGACAACCCTTTATTTTCTTCCTAGAAATAGAAATTTAGAATTTAATGTTTAGACGAATTGGAATTCCTAAATAATAATAAAAAATGTGTAATCAATGGTTTTAGAAAGAGAACCATATGTACAAATGAGTTTAAAATTTGTGCATCGTAGTTAAAGATATTAAGGGTGGGTCCCTCCTTTGATTTATATCATAGTTATCTTTTGTCCCCATTTCATGTATCATCCCTTTTAAAAGTTCCACCTACCACTACTTTCTCATTTCTACCTACCATCTCATATGGTTGTTTTCCCTTACCATTTATAACCTGCCATTATCTTTAGTCTATATTCCAATTATCTCGTTTTCTCAATCAATTACTTTTGAATTTTGAATATGAGATAAATACGCCACCTCAACTAATTTATTTCTTTTGTATCGTACAACATGTGAAGGGACACAAATGAGAAATAAATAACGCATCTTTCTTAATTTCCTTTCTCATTATTTTTCTTCTTCTGTACTATTGTCTTCTGTAAATTTTAGATCTTCTTCCTCCCTTCTACATAAAATGACTTTCTACTTTTATCAGCCTCCTCTTCCCTAAACTTCATGGTATCCTCTTCTTCTTAAAATTTTGTCCAGCCTCCTTCCCAAAAATAAAGGATTTTCAATTTCAAATTCACTGCTTAAGATGGTCGCTTATTTCTTGTCTTCATCAATCCAGACAAGGTGAGATTTTCAAATAAAAAGAGTTTTAAATTTATTAATTAATTAAAATATGTAATTAATCATCGTATCTTTTTCCATACGAGCACGGGATCGCGTGATTCCGGATCTGTTGGAATCGTAAAATTGAAATCTAGGCGATGGAACAAACTGGAACAGAAAAGGAATCGTACGACGAAGCTCTACAATCATAGACTGCAAAAGGGACAATTCTAAGCCGTTGAGATTTTGAAAAATTCGCAACGAATGTGAGATATCTCTAATTTTAAAATAATTAATAAATTTATTTATTTCTATTTATTTATATTTGTATACTTTAGATCTGTTTCGTGTGATCATATTTGTGATGGTTGATTCTGTGTTTGCAAGAATAGTCTAGATCCATGTGATTGTCACTTATTCTATGTTATACACCTTATTTAGAATTGAATGGACAAATTTCCAATTCAAATAAAAGAAAATGTTTGATATTATTTATACATCTAGTTTAGAATTGAATTGACAAATTCTCAATTCAAAATAGAAAATGTTTGTCACCATTTGCATGTCAAAACCATGCTTAGATCTGAATTGATTTACTTTTCAATTCAAAATAAAAGAATATGTTGACACCAAAGTTTACAATCCTGTGATGATTTAATTATAAACAAAATTCCTATTTTTGTTTATATGCTTACATGACGCCAAATTTTACCTTTCGTGGCGTTAGAAATTAATTAGAACAAAAATCTCTATTTTTGTGTATTTATTCAAATGACACCGAATTGGACATTCTGCGTAATTAGAAATGGTTAAGACAAAAATCTCTATCTTTGTTATTAGTTTCGTGACGCCAAATTTGTCACTTGTGATATTGGTCAATGGTTAAACAAAAACCGTTGTAATTGAACGTTGAGTATGTGACGCGAAACTTGACATTTGTAGATTGTGAAATTAGATTACAAAAATAGAAATTTACCAAAGATTATATTTTGTTTACATTTTTCAATGCGAACAAAATATTAAATAAATAAAGTTAAAAAAAAAAGTTTACTTTGAAAAAAATGTCAAAAATAGAAATTACCAAAATTTACTTTTGCTTTATTTACATTTTCAGAATGTAAATGAAACTTGAAACAAAGATTTACTTTTTATTTTCACCTCATGATATGGATATGAATTGAAATAAAAACTTACATTTTTTTTTTGTGTTCTCAATACACAAATAGAACTTGGAAACAAAGTTTACTTTTGTTTTCCATTTTATATTGTAAATAACATTGGAAATAAAGTTTACTTTTTATTTTATTTACACTTATATGATGTAAATATGAATTGAAACAAAATCTTCTTTTTATTTTTATTTGCATAATATAAATAACATTGTAAACAAAGTTTACTTTTTATTTTGTTCACATTCGTATAATGTAATTAACACTTAAAACTTATATTTTCATTTGTGTCTTAAAACACAAATAAAACTTGAAACAGAAATTTTACTTTTTATTTTCACTTTAAAATGTGGACATGAATGGGAATAAAAACTTACATTTTCAATTGTGTTCTTAAAACACAAATATGACTTGAAACCAAAATTTACCTTTTTATTTACGTCTTATAATGTAAATAAAACTTGATAATAAAATTTACCTTTCTATTTATAATTTACAATGAGAGAATAAAACTTGCTTTTGATTTTGCAAGCACAAGTGCAAACAAACTTTTTAAAAATAAGAAAATTACTTTTTGTTTGCATCCACAATTGCGAATAATTTATAAAGATTAAAAATTCACTTTTCGTTCGCATCCACAAATGCGAACAAAATCATTGTAATAAGAAATTAGCTTTGTGTTTTGCATCCACCAATGCGAACAAACATTAGAATCAAAACTTACTTTTGTTTGCATTTACAATGTAAACAAACCTTTCAAAATAAAATTCACCTTTTTGTTCGCATTCACAATGCGAACAAGATGTTAGAAATAAAATTTACTTCTTTTTCTTTCCGCATTCATAATGCGAATAAATCACGATTTATAAAGAATACACATTTTGTTTGCATTTTCTATTGCAAACAAATATAATTTGAAAAGGTGTAAAAGTATCATTCTCACTTTTCGATTAAGAAGTTAATCTTTTTGTTTGCATTTACTATACAAACATTTACATAGTTAATTAAGTCATACTTTTATTTGCGTTTTTAACACAAATATTCACATTTAAAAGAAGTTATTCTTTTACACTTGCAATCACAATGCAAATAATTCATAAGAATAGGAATCATTCTTTTATACTTGCATTTACATTGCAAGTATTTCATAAGAATAGAAATCATCTTTTATACTTGCATTTACATTGCAAGTATTGCATAAGAAAAGAAATCATCTTTTATACTTGCATTTACATTGCAAGTATTGCATAAGAAAAGAAATCATCTTTTATACTTGCATTTACATTGCAAGTATTGCATAAGAAAAGAAATCATCTTTTATACTTGCATTTACAATGCAAGTATTGCATAAGAAAATAAAAATCATTCTTTTTACTCGCATGTATAATGCAAGTATTGCGTAGGAAAATAAAGTCGTTCTTTTTATTTGTGTTTCAACACAAATGTATGCATAGATAATAAAAACATCCTTTTTATTTGCATTCACTATGCGAACATTTGCATAGAAAATAAAGCACTCTTTTTATTTGTGCTTTTACCACAAACATTTGCATAGAAAATGAAGTCATTCTTCATGTGTATTCTTAACATGAAAATATTACATAGGAATAAATCATCTCTATATTTGTGATCTTAACACAAATACATATAGGAAAATGAATGCCTTTTTAACTTTGTCCTTTGACACAAATATTAACATAGAATTTAGGTTCATCTTTATATTTGTATTTCTAATACAAATATGACATAGAATAGAATTCATCCTTTTATTTGTATTCTCCGATACAAATAGGTCACAGAAATAAAAGTGTGTCTTCTATTTGTACACTCTATTGTAAATGAAAACTTAGAAATAAAAGTTACGTATTTTTATTTACATCCCTCGATGTAAATAAACATGAAAGAAAAGTACAATTTTTATTTGCGTTCCACAACACAAATAAGATTTGGCAATAAAATATGAAATTAAGAATGATATTTCTATGATTGGTAAAACACATTTTATTAGACATTAAACATGAATGTGTGTGTTAGGTAGACAGTTCATTCTTTACGGGACATGTTACCCATGTTAATATTATCGCCAAATGATTTATATTCATAAATATAAATAAGAATAGCGACAAATCATTATTCAATACTATTAATGATATGAAATGGTTTAAAACTTTATATATATACGATAATCATTTGAAAAGACCGAGTCCATCTCATTTCAAATGATTATAAGGCGATATCCAAATAGAAGAGTTGAAGACGACGGTCGAAGACCGACGATCTTCAAGGCGGATGGTTGTATTGCTATTATTGGCCTTGATGGGAGTAGCTACCTTGATGGGTTGATGGTAGTGATCATCCGGACTTTCTTGTTGATTGTACGGGTTTGGCTTTCGCTTAGACCCAGAGCATAAGCTTATAAATGGATGCATGTCTGACGTTGAATTTCATTTTATGTAAATTGATTTCTATTAATATACAACCGTTGGTGGAGGAGAATTTATTCTCTTACTTAACACCCTTAGAGGTTGTGTATTAATAGTTATGAATGGCATGGCGTGAAATGTCAACGTGGCACGCCAAGATGCAAATGATCAAGGCTTTGTTGCAAAGCAGAGCCTTGTGGGATGATCAATGCATAGTCTATTTAGGCATAACTTTGTGTAACGTGACTTCGCGAGCCTCACAGCCGGGTAGAGTCTAAAACGGGAGAAGGGAACGCAGGGAGTGCACACGTTTCTCTCTAGCTAGAGTGGTGCCAGGGACCTACCAGCGCTGGCATCTATTCATTGTGGTTGTTGGATTTTTCGAGGCCTCGGTTTATGCGGTCGCCACTGGTCGTATTATAGGTCCAAAAGGACCGGGAAGCGTTTGTTCAGGAATTGCCAATCCATTAAGTGTTAACGTATGGACCGGCCCTGCAGGATCCAAGGGTTGGACAGAGTACCAATCCTGGGGCATTTGCTAGAGTGTCTCGAATCGGTAAGGATCTCCTCCCTAGCCTTGACTCAGATGGAAACCCAAATTTCCAATACGACATCATGCGGTTTTGATTGTATACCTATATATGGCGACATAGTGGGATGGGGCACTCATGCCGTCTAGGATTGATACATTTACTTTGATGTATTTCAAATTGGTTGCACACTATTATTATATAATACCGTGTTTATCGTATCAAGCATCTTTTGATCATTATAAGGTAAAACCCTATCCTCCGGTTTGCGTTGCATTGTGTGATGGGACTTGGGTCTTATAATGGTTTCATTTTTCTAAAAAGCATTGCGTTATTTTGACGATTTACTTTAGTCATGCACTGGCAATCCATAGGAGAAAACCCGTTCCGCGAAAGTGGCGTGGTCCTGTGATTAGCCTTATTATATTATATAGGTTAAGTAGAATTCTCACACCAGTCCCATGACTGACCTGTAGTTTGTCCACTGGCAAACTCGGGTGCCCATATTTTCCACACGGGCAGTCGAGTAGCTATTTTTGCAGATATATTAAGCAGGATTCTGGGTTGAAGCTTAAAGCTGTGTCCAGAGATAGAGAGTCTTCCGCTGTGTTCTTCCGTTGCAGTATATTACATTTTTTGTATTTATCTTCCGCTGTAATTATATTCCAATGTACTCTGATATGTATATTCTGTACTCTGATGTAACATTTATTATAGTGTTATAAAAAAGTCTTCTGTTATCTGTTGTAATGTGTTGTATGCCCAAAGTTAAAGCATTCGTAGATTTTCACTTTTTGGGTCAGACCTGTGTGGTTTATGGTCGATTCAAAGGGTGGGAATTTGCAGGTCTTTACAGTTGGTATCAGAGCTCTGGTTAGCTCAAATCTTTGGGGTACAATTCGTTAGAACTAAACAGAGACTCATCAGAGGTTGGATTAGCAATATCCAATAAGAATACTCATTAGAGATAGGATCAGTAGTATCCTAGAATGAGTTCAGAGTGAAAATTTATAATTAACGTATTTGTAATTTTATATATAATTAGATTTTAGAAAATATGATTTTTGATGTATAAAAGCTTTATATTTTTGAAAATTTAATCAACTAATTGATTGATGATTGTGTCGTGTATATATATAGTTCAACTAATAAATTATTAAACAAGAAAAGAATGAAAATTAAATTAGTAAAATAAACAACTTTCATCTCATTTTCTTTTCGAGGACGAAAAGATTTTAAGTGGGGGAGATTGTAATAACCCGGAATTTTGGAACCAATTTAAAAATTTATTTCAGAAAAATTATTAGAAAAAAATTCCATTATTAAATAATAATAATAAGTTTTTAAATAAAATTAAGACGTTATTAATGAGATTTATTAATAATATGTTGAGATGTCCGCTTTAATACTTTCCTTGCCTATTCAAAGTGTAACGTTCATCAATTAATAAATTCTTTACGAATAGTTGCATTCATTTTCAATGCCTTCCCCTCATCGTTATTTTCTTAATGCAACATTAAAAATAAACATATGTGAAAAAGAAATGTATTGATATGAAATTTTACATTTTTAATGTATACACAACATGAAAAATAAAGCATTTTGAAATAAAATGTATTGGCATTGGAATTTACACTTTTAACGTAAATGAAACATTGAGAATGTTTTGACATTCAAATTTACATTTTTGATACATTAGAAAAAAGATTCATTGTATAATAAATTGTGTTCACATTAGGAACCATATTTTAATGTAAAAGACGAATCTTTAAAAAAAAAGGATTCATAGTTTGATAAAACGTTTTAACGTAATAAAAATGTTTTAACAGTAGAAAACGTACATTTGTTTAATATTAACATTTACATGTTAGAGAGATAGAAAATGTGCATTTATTAAATATTAATGTTTACATGCAAACAAAGTTATAAACTTTCTAACAATTGGCATTAAACAATAAGATCAAGCATTAATTACATTCCCGTTTTCTCTCTCTCCCTATGTTTTTCTTTGAATTTTTGAATAGGTTCATTAAATACTGAAACGTTAATATTATACATTTCGAAAATTGAAAAGTAATATAGATGTGTATCTTAGCAGTGTTGGTTGCAGTAATAATGATATATGTATTTAATTGAAATTTCATACCTATTGTTTATATATCGTAGTAAAAAAATAATATGAGTTGGTATAATTAGATGACAACCCTTTATTTTCTTCCTAGAAATAGAAATTTAGAATTTAATGTTTAGACGAATTGGAATTCCTAAATAATAAAAAAAAAGTGTAATCAATGGTTTTAGAAAGAGAACCATATGTACAAATGAGTTTAAAATTTGTGCATGGTAGTTAAAGATATTAAGGGTGGGTCCCTCCTTTGATTTATATCATAGTTATCTTTTGTCCCCATTTCATGTATCATCCCTTTTAAAAGTTCCACCTACCACTACTTTCTCATTTCTATCTACCATCTCATATGGTTGTTTTCCCTTACCATTTATAACCTGCCATTATCTTTAGTCTATATTCCAATTATCTCGTTTTCTCAATCAATTACTTTTGAATTTTGAATATGAGATAAATATGCCACCTCATCTAATTTATTTCTTTTGTATCGTACAACATGTGAAGGGACACAAATGAGAAATAAATAACGCATCTTTCTTAATTTCCTTTCTCATTATTTTTCTTCTTCTCTACTATTGTCTTCTGTAAATTTTAGATCTTCTTCCTCCCTTCTACATAAAATGTCTTTCTACTTTTATCAGCCTCCTCTTCCCTAAACTTCATGGTATCCTCTTCTTCTTAAAATTTTGTCCAGCCTCCTTCCCAAAAATAAAGGATTTTCAATTTCAAATTCACTGCTTAAGATGGTCGCTTATTTCTTGTCTTCATCAATCCAGACAAGGTGAGATTTTCAAATAAAAAGAGTTTTAAATTTATTAATTAATTAAAATATGTAATTAATCATCGTATCTTTTTCCATACGAGCACGGGATCGAGTGATTCCGGATCTGTTGAAATCGTAAAATTGAAATCTAGGTGATGGAACAAACTGGAACAGAAAAGGAATCGTACGACGAAGCTCTACAATAATAGACTGCAAAAGGGACAATTCTAAGCAGTTGAGATTTTGACAAATTCGCAACGAATGTGAGATATCTCTAATTTTAAAATAATTAATAAATTTATTTATTTCTATTTATTTATATTTGTATACTTTAGATCTGTTTCGTGTGATCATATTTGTGATGGTTGATTCTGTGTTTGCAATGAATAGTCTAGATCCATGTGATTGTCACTTATTCTATGTTATACACCTTATTTAGAATTGAATGGACAAATTTCCAATTCAAATAAAATAAAATGTTTGATATTATTTATACATCTAGTTTAGAATTGAATTGACAAATTCTCAATTCAAAATAGAAAATGTTTGTCACCATTTGCATGTCAAAACCTTGCTTAGATCTGAATTGATTTACTTTTCAATTCAAAATAAAAGAATATGTTGACACCAAAGTTTACAATCTTGTGATGATTTAATTATAAACAAAATTCCTATTTTTGTTTATATGCTTACATGACGCCAAATTTTACCTTTCGTGACGTTAGAAATTAATTAGAACAAAAATCTCTATTTTTGTGTATTTATTCAAATGACACCGAATTGGACATTCTGCGTAATTAGAAATGGTTAAGACAAAAATCTCTATCTTTGTTATTAGTTTCGTGACGCCAAATTTGTCACTTGTGATATTGGTCAATGGTTAAACAAAAACCGTTGTAATTGAACGTTGAGTATGTGACGCGAAACTTGACATTTGTAGATTGTGAAATTAGATTACAAAAATAGAAATTTACCAAAGATTATATTTTGTTTACATTTTTCAATGCGAACAAAATATTAAATAAATAAAGTTAAAAAAAAAAGTTTACTTTGAAAAAAATGTCAAAAATAGAAATTACCAAAATTTACTTTTGCTTTATTTACATTTTCAGAATGTAAATGAAACTTGAAACAAAGATTTACTTTTTATTTTCACCTCCTGATATGGATATGAATTGAAATAAAAACTTACATTTTTTTTTGTGTTCTCAATACACAAATAGAACTTGGAAACAAAGTTTACTTTTGTTTTCCATTTTATATTGTAAATAACATTGGAAATAAAGTTTACTTTTTATTTTATTTACACTTATATGATGTAAATATGAATTGAAACAAAATCTTCTTTTTATTTTTATTTGCATAATATAAATAACATTGTAAACAAAGTTTACTTTTTATTTTGTTCACATTCGTATAATGTAATTAACACTTAAAACTTATATTTTCATTTGTGTCTTAAAACACAAATAAAACTTGAAACAGAAATTTTACTTTTTATTTTCACTTTAAAATGTGGACATGAATGGGAATAAAAACTTACATTTTCAATTGTGTTCTTAAAACACAAATATGACTTGAAACCAAAATTTACCTTTTTATTTACGTCTTATAATGTAAATAAAACTTGATAATAAAATTTACCTTTCTATTTATAATTTACAATGAGAGAATAAAACTTGCTTTTGATTTTGCAAGCACAAGTGCAAACAAACTTTTTAAAAATAAGAAAATTACTTTTTGTTTGCATCCACAATTGCGAATAATTTATAAAGATTAAAAATTCACTTTTCGTTCGCATCCACAAATGCGAACAAAATCATTGTAATAAGAAATTAGCTTTGTGTTTTGCATCCACCAATGCGAACAAACATTAGAATCAAAACTTACTTTTGTTTGCATTTACAATGTAAACAAACCTTTCAAAATAAAATTCACCTTTTTGTTCGCATTCACAATGCGAACAAGATGTTAGAAATAAAATTTACTACTTTTTTTTTCCGCATTCATAATGCGAATAAATCACGATTTATAAAGAATACACATTTTGTTTGCATTTTCTATTGCAAACAAATATAATTTGAAAAGGTGTAAAAGTATCATTCTCACTTTTCGATTAAGAAGTTAATCTTTTTGTTTGCATTTACTATACAAACATTTACATAGCTAATTAAGTCATACTTTTATTTGCGTTTTTAACACAAATATTCACATTTAAAAGAAGTTATTCTTTTACACTTGCAATCACAATGCAAATAATTCATAAGAATAGGAATCATTCTTTTATACTTGCATTTACATTGCAAGTATTTCATAAGAATAGAAATCATCTTTTATACTTGCATTTACATTGCAAGTATTGCATAAGAAAAGAAATCATCTTTTATACTTGCATTTACATTGCAAGTATTGCATAACAAAAGAAATCATCTTTTATACTTGCATTTACATTGCAAGTATTGCATAAGAAAAGAAATCATCTTTTATACTTGCATAGAAAATAAAGCACTCTTTTTATTTGTGATTTTACCACAAACATTTGCATAGAAAATGAAGTCATTCTTCATGTGTATTCTTAACATGAAAATATTACATAGGAATAAATCATCTCTATATTTGTGATCTTAACACAAATACATATAGGAAAATGAATGTCTTTTTAACTTTGTCCTTTGACACAAATATTAACATAGAATTTAGGTTCATCTTTATATTTGTATTTCCAAAACAAATATGACATAGAATAGAATTCATCCTTTTATTTGTATTCTCCGATACAAATAGGTCACAGAAATAAAAGTGTGTCTTCTATTTGTACACACTATTGTAAATGAAAACTTAGAAATAAAAGTTACGTATTTTTATTTACATCCCTCGATGTAAATAAACATGAAAGAAAAGTACAATTTTTATTTGCGTTCCACAACACAAATAAGATTTGGCAATAAAATATGAAATTAAGAATGATATTTCTATGATTGGTAAAACACATTTTATTAGACATTAAACATGAATGTGTGTGTTAAGGTAGACAGTTCATTCTTTACGGGACATGTTACCCATGTTAATATTATCGCCAAATGATTTATATTCACAAATATAAATAAGAATAGCGACAAATCATTATTCAATACTATTAATGATATGAAATGGTTTAAAACTTTATATATATACGATAATCATTTGAAAAGACCGAGTCCATCTCATTTCAAATGATTATAAGGCGATATCCAAATAGAAGAGTTGAAGACGACGGTCGAAGACCGAAGATCTTCAAGGTGGATGGTTGTATTGCTATTATTGGCCTTGATGGGAGTAGCTACCTTGATGGGTTGATGGTAGTGATCATCCATACGTTCTTGTTGATTGTACGGGTTTGGCTTTCGCTCAGACCCAGAGCATAAGCTTATAAATGGATGCATGTCTGACGTTGAATTTCATTTTATGTAAATTGATTTCTATTAATATACAACCGTTGGTGGAGGAGAATTTATTCTCTTACTTAACACCCTTAGAGGTTGTGTATTAATAGTTATGAATGGCATGGCGTGAAATGTTAACGTGGCACGCCAAGATGTAAATGATCAAGGCTTTGTTGCAAAGCAGAGCCTTGTGGGATGATCAAAGCATAGTCTATTTAGGCATAGCTTTGTGTAACGTGACTTCGCGAGCCTCACAGCCCGGTAAAGTCTAAAACGGGAGAAGGGAACGCAGGGAGTGCACACGTTTCTCTCTAGCTAGAGCGGTGCCAGGGACCTACCAGCGCTGGCATCTATTCATTGTGGTTGTTGGATTTTTCGAGGCCTCGGTTTATGCGGTCGCCACTGGCCGTATTATAGATCCAAAAGGACCGGGAAGCGTGTGTTCAGGAATTGCCAATCCATTAAGCGTTAACGTATGGACCGGCCCTGCAGGATCCAAGGGTTGGACAGAGTACCAATCCTGGGGCATTTGCTAGAGTGTCTCGAATCGGTAAGGATCTCCTCCCTAGCCTTGACTCAGATGGAAACCTAAATTTCCAATACGACATCATGCGGTTTTGATTGTATACCTATATATGGCGACATAGTGGGATGGGGCCCTCATGCCGTCTAGGATTGATACATTTACTTTGATGTATTTCAAATTGGTTGCACACTATTATTATATAATACCGTGTTTATTGTATCAAGCATCTTTTGATCATTATAAGGTAAAACCCTATCCTCCGGTTTGCGTTGCATTGTGTGATGGGACTTGGGTCTTATAATGGTTTCATTTTTCTAAAAAGCATTGCGTTATTTTGACGATTTACTTTAGTCATGCACTGGCAATCCATAGGAGAAAACCCGTTCCGCGAAAGTGGCGTGGTCCTGTGATTAGCCTTATTATATTATATAGGTTAAGTAGAATTCTCACACCAGTCCCATGACTGACCTGTAGTTTGTCCACTGGCAAACTCGGGTGCCCATATTTTCCACACGGGCAGTCGAGTAGCTATTTTTGCAGATATATTAAGCAGGATTCTGGGTTGAAGCTTAAAGCTGTGTCCAGAGATAGAGAGTCTTCCGCTGTGTTCTTCTGTTGCAGTATATTACATTTTTGTATTTCTCTTCCGCTGTAATTATATTCCAATGTACTCTGATATGTATATTCTGTACTCTGATGTAACATTTATTATAGTGTTATAAAAGTCTTCTGTTATCTGTTGTAATGTGTTGTATGCCCAAAGTTAAAGCATTCATAGATTTTCACTTTTTGAGTCAGACCTGTGTGGTTTATGGTCGATTCAAAGGGTGGGAATTTGCGGGTCTTTACAGGCTCGTGGTGCACCCTCGGTTCGCCTTTCATCGGATCGCCCCCCTTGGATCATGGCGCACCCTCAGACCATGACCCGTTCATGGCACACCTCCTAATCACGACCCGCTTATGGCACACCAGCTTCACCATACAGCTCACGATCGGAACTCGGTTCGTGGAGCCCATATCACGATCCGATCTCATGACCACGAACCGACCCCTGCACCTGCTGATACACGCACTGTTTTGACCTGTTCTCATGCCACATCTTGCTCCTACTTTTCCGGATCATGTGCCACATACCCCATCACGAACCGGTCTTCCCAGAAGCTCTCCTACAGCTATAAATACACCTTTACATGGAATTTTAACGGGTGTCTCTCGGACTTTTTGGCTGAGACTTTCTCCTACATCTAGACAGCCTCTGACATTACCGATTGCAAGGACTTTGCACCTTTCTACACATAAATTCTCCACTTGTAATCTCAATTAACACATGGATTGTGTCTGCATATAACTGATTCTTGTAATATGTCAGTATAACAATAAGATTATAAAGTGGACATAGGCTACATCTACATCCGAACCACTATAAAAACTTCGTATGTCTCCTTTTATTTATCATTTTCTGCATTCTGTGATCTGTGATCTGCATTTGGGTGTTAGGCCCAGATTTTGGTCTAACAGTACGGGGAGGGGTTTGAAAATTTATTGGGCCGTATTAGGCATCCAATAAATCCTAAAAAGCATGCACATATTTATAGTGATATATTCCGGTGTCCACAGGGGAGTGTGTATGATCATAATTCCAGAGAATAAATTCTCGTCACCCTATAAATGGTTTTTGTGCCTTAATAACCAGAGAGACATGTTTACTGTCATCTCCAGACCCGTGTGGGGTTTTTATTATCTAGCAATTTATCGTTATATTTTATATAGTCCGTATCAGTCTTCAGTTCAACCTGAAATATAGTTATCGCCATACAAGCCTCTCGCTTGTATGGTACATCTTCAACCTCGTCATATAAGCTCCAAATGCTTATGTGGTATATGATTGTGTATGCTATCTTCAAGAAGTATGCCATGTAGCGTAGTTCAAAATTAATTATTGTTATCCTATGGCGACGTTGATTATTTCACATAGAACAACCAGCACTCTGCATCCAATGGCACTCACAGGAGTTTATATAATAATAAAATTGCATAGCCAACTCATTAATGTTTACCTATTTGTCGGGCACGCAAATATATTCTTTACTCAACAGCTAATCCATATTCATGTTCAACACATGTGTGTGTGTGTGTGTGTGTATATATATATATATATATATATATATATATATGCAGGACCAAACTACAAACAATATTTTTAGCGAACAAATGTTTGTTTCAATATGCGGTTATTTTTAACGCTTCATACATAGGATAAAATGTTATTTTTGGCGAACAAAAATATGTTTCAACACATGTGTATTTTTAGCGAGTCGTATACATGATTAAATGATATTTTTATTGTTCAAAATATTTATTCCATACATGTATGTTTTTAACACTTCATATTCACAAGAAAATGTAAATTTTATTGTTCAATCCTTTTATTCAACACATGAATATTTTAAATAGTTCATGCATATGATAAAAATGTTATTTTAAAAGTTAAAATAATTTATTTAAAACACTAATATTTTATTTACTCCATATCTATGATAAAAATGTTATTTTTGAAGTTAAAATAATTTATTCAACACATGAATGTCATCCAACGTATGAATATCTCATACATGCACACTTCATATACTTCACACGCAAAATAAAAATGTGATTTTTATTATCTAAACAATTCATTCAACGCATGAATATAATTCAATACACGAAAATAATTTAAACAGATAGATATTACTGAAAATTTCGACAACATAATGGTAGGGGGTTAAAAACCGGCACCGTCCGGAGTACGGCTCCTCGCACTACCTTAGGCCTTGTGGTGTTCCACAAGGGGATTAACTAAATTATCTAAGATCAATTTCATATCATATGAATTTTCCACAATAATTCCCATTGTTTCAACCACAAATAATTTCTTTCAACCACAAACAAATATTTCCAACCATTCGCATTTCAACTAATTTTCAACCATTCGCATTATCAATCAATTTCACGCCAATCACAATCAATTTATATCGGCCATGGTCTGTGGACGAGGGGAGTGTATATATATATTTCATTTCCATTTCAACACATATATGATTTTTACAATGCGTGTACAATTTAAGCATCGCTCATATAACTTATACAACGCCCATACATGTGTACAACGCATATATAATTCATATTTCGCTCATATAATTTATACAATGCATTTCCATTCCATATTGAATTTAGATGTCTCACGTTAATTTTAATCCTTCTTAAATTTATAGCGAGCTTAGAACACATTCTAGCTTCTTCTAGAATGTAGACGATGTTGCTATGAGTCTGATGTTTCCTGTTTCATCGAATTTCGTCAACATAGCAAAAAGATATGATTTTTTATTTTATAAATTTAATTATGAATGGAATTATTTGATTGCCCCGTTATTTATATATTTCAAAAATTAGGGTTTCTTCCTACTAACTCCAACCCAAACCTAACGACTGTCGCCCTTAGCTAAATACCCCCATTCTGAACACAATGGAATATGTTTCGTAGGCTCATTCGATAGTTACATTCAGTTATTCTTCAAATTAAAATATAAAACATTCAAATTCTTTTTTGAATGTACATTTTAATTTGCCGGGGCCACATACTAATTCCAAAAATTCCTGAAAAATTTATCTAGCTATGTTAGGACTGTACAGTGCCAACAAAACTGGTTTTGTCTAATTCTGAGACCGTTTGGAAAAATGTCCATTTTCTGGTCGATCCAATTTGACTGAAATCAACTAAACACATTTTCCTTTTCCACGCCTACATATTAACTCCAAAAATTATGGAATTTGAAATATAGCAATCTATTGATTTGGCCATAGCAACCTTTCTGAAACATTTTATTTCAATTGAAAACAGAGGTCGTTTGAAAAATGTCAATTTTCAAGGACTGTATAAACTCCATAGCAACCTTTCTGAAAATTCATTTGGCCATAACTTTTGATTCCCGCTATGACATTTCGATTTTTCAGATTCGTTAGAAAGATATTCATAAACAGATTTAAATATTTTTGGTTTCACTAAAATCCGTTTTATTTTGCATCCGGTACAGTCAGTCAAAGTTCGAATTCAAAATTTCAAACTACCGTGCCATTTTTAACTCATTATATTATTGAAATATTTTATTTCAATTGCTCCAATTTCATTAAAATAATCAAATAAATTTTTTTAAATTGGCTCGTATTTTCCGGGTTGTTATAGAGCTAACCTGTCTTACGTATTAGTTTTGCACATGCCTACACTGAAATTTCTCCTGCCCTATACTACATGCATTGTTCAATCCCCATCAACCAGCCGCTGAACGAAATGAAAAGGGAAACCTAACGCAGACTTAAAGGTTAAGAATTAAACATCCAATACAAAGATTTCTAGTCTAGATGAACAGCTTGCCTATTCCTTCCTCATTAAGTCTACACGCAGCAGGGTACTTGAATCCCATCAGAGCGCAGCTCACCTACGTTTTAATGCAGTTATGACAACACAGAAACTATAGCTGGAAACCATTCTGCTTTATATACGAAACAGTTACAAGTCCTTTTCAAATTTAAAACTCTCATATCACTCATCTTCTACGTTAACAGCTATACTTCCTCTGTTGTACTAATGAAAAGTAACGCTGTCCATTTCCTATCTTGTGTATATATACCCATTCGTTTCGTGTGTCCGTTCTTTTCCTTATGAAAACGCTTTCCTCGTTTTCTTTTCTACAAACTGATTTGAAACAAAGTCTTCCTTTCACATAGAACCCAAATACAACTCTTTTAGTAGAATATGTATATCCATGAATAACGAAGTACAATCAGCGCCTTTACTTGCTGGGAAGGTTCGAAGTTTTGGCCGAAGGCGGAAAGTGTTTGGCACATTGTTGTCGATCTATGGTGATCCGGAGGGGGTGCGGGGTGGTCGACGAGTTGGACATGCGAAGTGCGTTCAATTGGAGATGTTAAATGAAGGTTCGTGGAGTTATTGGTGTGTGCGGGCATAGTTGGATATGGGAGGAGTAAAAATAAAAAGCTTCAGGAATTTTGAAATGGGAAGAAGAATGGCTCGCATGCAGGTAGAAAAGAAGTGGGAAGTGTGTTTTGTGGTATGAAGTAGCAGCTAACGAGAGTGTGTGCATGGGGATAGTTTGATTTGCAGAACTGATGGGTGTATGCCAAGAAAATGGGATGCTGAAATGCATACAGGCTTCGACCTTCAAGAAAAAAAGAGGAAAAAAAAAGTTGCGTCAGAAGTAAGTGAAAAGTGAAAAATATGGTATAGGGTGTTTTGCGTTTTAGTTAGTAGAAAAAGAAAATGTTTCAGGAGGAGGGATCCGTTGTTTGGGGGAGACGAGGTACAGTAGGGGATGCGTCCAAGGCGGGTTGGGTTTGTCACGTTTGGGCTTCAGGCCTCTTCCTTATTAAAAAAAGGAAATAAAGGGGGAGAACTCACTGGCGTTGGTTTTGGGGAAAAAATGGAGAGATGTGAGAGTGAGGGACAGTGTTCCGTGTTTTCCAGCTTGAAGAGACAATCGCGATTCCTATTTGCAGAGAAGGCAATGTCGACGGTCGAGATTATTTGTTTTAAACTAAGGTAATTAATTAAATTAAATGTTAATTAAAGGGGTTAATTGATTTAAATAGAACTGTCTGCTTATAATTCCTAAGTAAGAAACTAATTAACGCTAGTTAATTAATTATATATTAGGATTACAATTGATGTGGCCTGCTATAAGACTAATCCAATTTGCATCGTTCCCTGATAATTTCAAATATGCATAACTGATAATGTATATAACGATATTTGATTAGACCTAAACCATGTTAAAATGTGCCCACTTAAGTTCATTTCGACCTAACTCAGTTTGTTTTACGAGGACAATTTATATAGAGATTTGATGTGCCAAATCGGTTGATATGTACCTAACATACATTATTATATTATAGTATATATATACAACGCGGTCTAAATATATACGTTGTTCATAACCTATTAACATGGTCACTCTTTTGTTAAATAATGTAAATGAGGTTAAAATATTAATAATAATAATAACTTAGATTAGTCTAGTTTTAATTTAAACTGAATACCGATGAATTGTGTAACGTGCTCCTATAATTATCAGAATTCGAGAAATTCAGTCGCATGGGATCCGTATCGACAGACGTAACATTGTAGAGCTATTTGGGACAGAGCTGAACGCAGTTGGAAACAAACCATTTAACGTCAAATGGAAACCCAAGGTGAGTTAAACTCAACAATTATCCCATAATATTTTATATATAAATCGGTTTTAATATTTGTGTGCTATGGTTGCTATTTATTTAACTGATTGATGATTGTTTGGTTGTTTGTTGAATATTTATATATTATTTAAATTAAATGGTTGTTTAATTTAAATGAAATGAAATCGTTATTTTTAACGGTTATTTCCAATGAAGGTAACTTACCTTGCTGGTTACGTTTAAAATTATATAAACATATTAAATTAAATTGGGTCCTTGAACTGTTTTTATTTATTGACTGTTCTCAGAAAAAATTGATTATTCATGGTTATTTTATATCATCATTATATGAATTATTGATTGGATATGATTGGATGATTGATTGTTGAATCCAAATTCAACAGTTATTTTGATATCAAATTGGTTGAGAAATTGGCAGTTGATGGCCTAAATATTAACTGTTTTACAAAAGAAAGATTTACCATTAGGTAAATCGATAAAAATGAATTTACAAAATTTATTTTATAACTGAATATAGAATTTTAAATATATTATTTAAATAGAAGTTTATAAAAAGAAAAATATTCCGTGTGCGAAGCACATGCATATAATGATTGTTTTAAAACAAATACCATTTTTATATCAAAAATATACCGTGTGCGAAGCACACGCATATAATGATTGTTTTAAAACAAATACCATTTTTATATCAAAAATATACTGTGTGCAAAGCACACGCATATATGATTGTTTTTAAAAAAATACCATTTTTGTATCAAAAATATATGGTGTGCGAAGCATACGCATATGTTGATTGTTTTAACCACAAATACCATTTTTGTACCAAAAATATACCATGTGCTAAACATGTGTCGTGTGCGAAGCAAGTGAGCAAGGATTAATATAATGATTAATAAAGGAGATTTATTTAAATTAATAATATTATTTATTAATTTAAAAGAAAATACGAGTTAGAGTTGATCAACTAATTAATCATGTTCTAAAATTGACCAAGCCAACTGTTTTAACGGAAATTGATCTTTAAATTAAGTTGTACTGATTAATCTAATGGAGTAATTTAGTGAATAGTTGTTTAAATTAAAGAGATTTTAAAAAAAAGGAAATTTAATTCCAGTTAATGATAAAGTAAGTTAATAATAATTTAAAGAAATCTCTTCTTAAATGAAGTTCATTTAAGTATGTGATCGAAGTTAGTAATGAAACATAATTGGATTTCAAAGTGAGTTTATGAACGAAGTTATATTTAAATCGAATGTGGTAAATGAAGCTATAAAGTGATTTTAAGAGAATGCGATAAGCTTAAAATAAATGTTGGAATTAAGTAAAGGAAATCAAGATGGAAAAAGGGTTTTATATTATACCAGAATTGTATAAACGAGTTGATAATGGAGATGGAAAGTTAAAGCGTTAATTTAAATTAACGTTATTTAATAATCACATTAAGTTAAATGGATGAGTTTTGAAAGGAAGTTTCCACAGAGGAAATGATTGAAAGGTTTAGAAACAAAGATTTTGTACTTGAATTTGGTAAAGGATCGAGTAAAAGGATTTGTAATCAAATCCGGATAATGAAACAAATAGTTTAAAGATGCTGAGGTTTAATAGTTGATATTTTATTTATCATTTACTAAATCAACGAATTTAGTAATAATAGTATATTTAGAAAGGAGATTTCAGAAGTAAGGAGGTTTTATAAAAACATAATTTAAATAAATAGTAAAGTGGTATTTGTTGGTATTGAATTGAATATGGATTTTTGAATTACAATTTGTATCTATCTTAAGATAAGAATGTTGTTGATCAAGGTCTGAGAGGTAATTAAAATATCCCAACTTGAACGACTTCAGGATTATCGGAGGATGATATTAATTGTAATGTTAAAGATGTTAAAAGCGATTTATTATGAGAAATAATAATTCGACATTATTCGAAGAATTTGTTAATAGATATAATGAAATTTCAAATTATAGGGAAATAAAATAATTTGGGCAAATATGTATTAATATTTCCAAAGTAAAAGTAATAAAATGGGTTATAAAATATGGAATGATATTTTCATAATCAAGGTAATAAAAGGAGTTGCGAAAATATAATGATAATTTCAAAATAAAGAGATGAGTTTAGAATGAGTTATTCTAAAGGAATAAGTGATGATTACTGTTTCAAATAACGAAATAAAAAGAAGATATCGTAACAATTGTTTCACGAATGATAAGAGTCGAGTCGATTTCCTAATTTTGGATAATAAGAAATGTCGTAGCGAATGATTTTAAATAGAAAATATGATTATAAGATATTTTTCTATGTATTAAAAGGAGATGGTTTGAGAATATTTGTATATTTAATATACAAAGTGAATAATGTGTTGAAAGATTAATTTTTTTTTTAAATAAACCATTCATTAATTATTTTTAATTAAAAAGGCCAAGTGATGTTGTGTACTCAACCAGTAAATCCATTTCATTTTGTTTATTTGGTATTTAAATAACTGACTATCAGATTTTACCCATATGATTATTGGTATGGAAAGACCGGGATTGAATTTATATTCGAAAACCATTTCGTCTAAAAAATACGAATACGTGAAGAATGTTAATCAAGCTGGAGCAATTGAAGACCGCGGACCTTCATAAAACGGAAGAATCACTTACGTTCTCTGGCTAATCCCTGGGGATATACTGTGATTCTATCATGGTTGAAATCTTCGAATTACAAGGACTACTTGCTACTAATCCTTGGGGGTGATACCTAAATAGGATGTGGTAGGAGGGTGCCTTCAGTTCATCCTATTCCTTGATGACCTATATGGATGAGTGTCTGACACAGTATTTCCAAAGGAGTCATGTACATTGATTTCTTCAAACGTACTAAGTTGATGACGGAGAATGACCATTCTCTCAACTTACCACCCATTGTATTTTTGTGGACGTCAATTAGTGATATCTGTCGGATCTGACAATGTGGCATTCAAAGTGGATGGAGATATGCTGCTGAAGAATACACTTAACTTCTAGCCTCACTAACCGGGAAATGGTATAAAATCGGGTAGGTCGCATGGCTATGTGGGTCGCACCCATCAAAAGGGTATATCATTCCCTAATATGGAGAAATCAAATGCCTTCGGTTGTCCCTTTTTATTTATGTATGTATGCTATCAGTTTGGTTAGCTGACCCCCAACCGTGGTGATGATATATTCGGTACGCTCAAGCGACGTGAGGGGCCGCTCATGTTTAGCCTAGGTTGCAAGATGTTCTTATTGAACCCCAATGTATTCATCTCCGGAGGTACATTGTCGGGAAGGTGGTCCCATACCTTGCCAGGAAATTCATTCTCCATTAAGCGCCTGCGATTTTGACTGTATACTATATGTGGAGCGTGAGATGCAAGCATTCTGCTAGATTGATATTTACTTGTATTTAGACACTATCATAATATCATAATAATATATTTTTTTAAAGATGTTTTTGGTTATCGTAAGATAAAGACCATCTGTATTTATGTGTGGATTCGGTCTTACGATTATCCTTTTCTTTCGAAAAGATTTTGAAGATAAAATCAAGTTGTGTGATTCCTTTAAACTTAGTGTGTTTTTCTCACTCTGGTTCACCGGACTGACCCGATGCTTGTAATGCTCGGGTTAGACCGGGCTGTACAGGTTCAAGTTATCAATTGTTGTGAAGAGACGAGATGGAGGAGTTCAGATGTCTGATATTATATATTCTGCCGTGTGATTGTATACGAGGACAGATTATTATAACTGTCCAGAGGTGTAATGTACTCTGATGATTGTAAGTATTTTTTTTAAAGCTCTCAGCAAAGATTTATTTCTATATTATATTTTGTTCCGCTGCGATGTGAGACTCTAATTCTAATGTGTTTTCTTCTTATTCTACTCTATATTTCTTTCTTTCTTATCTCACCCACCAATTTCTTTCTAATAACTATCTGTGTTTTCGATATTTGGGTTTTGGCAAGTGATACATGATCTGTATTATTGTCGGAATTCGCGCGTCGAATTCCTGCAGGTCGTTACATTAACAGGAACTGACTATATGTGTGAATTGACAATGTGAAGTACTCTAATTTGAAAGTACTTTGATTATTATTATTGCGAAATGATTTTCCCTACTTCGGGATATAAAATGATTTAGTATCTGGCTAAAGATTCAGGTAACCCTGACGACTAAAAGTATGGGTAAGAGGAAGACCTATGACCTTGAGAATTGGTCGGTGGTCAGTGTAGCCTACTCCATGTGTGGGAGGAGCACAAGTGTATATATATGTATATATACATACATGCATTATATATATATATATATATATATATATATCGAGAGAGAAAGATGCATGCCCTTTTCCTTGTTTGAGGGGAGAAACCTCCCAATATTTGGTTGCATACGTATTGTTATGCATGTTTGTGATATTTTGGAATTCATATTTCCAAATGATCTGGTTTGAGACCCCAAAGTGAAATTGTAACGACCAGTTTTGGTCTAGTTACTGGGAATTGAATTCAAATGGATAAATTTGATTTAAATATTATAAAAATCCAGGATAAACAATTATTATATAATTGTCTAAGTGTATATTCAAATTTATTATATTTATCACTGTATGAGTATATGAACAACTTGGTATTTGCTCTATATGAGAGGTAAACAAGATAAAATTCAAATCTTATTATTTATTTTAGAATTTTAGTAAACAAATCAAAATAAGTTTTTCTTAAATAATTTCTCTTGTAGTAGTGTATTTTAGAAATTCATTACCTTGAAAGAATCTAATCAATGGAATCAATTCGAAAGAAAAATCAAAATATAAAAGGGAAAAGTGAACGCTAACGTGATGATTTAAATTAATATATATATATATATATGTGTGTGTGTGTGTGTGTGTGTGTGTAGACAAGTTAACATGGGTTAAAACTTAAAAATGTAAATCTATCTTGTGCAAAATATATGAAAGTGCATACATACATGAGACATGTATGAGTTCAAATTATACATTATATATGCATACTTTTGGCTAATAATAAAATAAAAAAGGAAGACAACAAGTTTAATCCCAAATAAACATAATCATTAAAAAGAACCCAAAACTTACAGACAAAGCTTAGTACAGACTAAGATAGGCTTCATAAAATAGCATATGCTAATCTAATATAGGGTATACTAGAGACAAAAGCCTTCAAGAACACATAGATTGACATATATATTTAGACAGTAAAAGGGCACATGGAACCCTATATTAGCAGCATTAGAAATCAAGGGAAATATAGCCTGTTAGTGTACACGAATTGGCAAACAACATAGACTAGTAACATTGGAAAAGATGGAAGCATACGCTATAGCAATTTTAGCATGTGCAATACCTGTAGTAGCTCAGCCTACCTAATATTTGAATAGAAAGCAAACATCCTAGCATTGGATTGGATTGAAGGAGGTTAACCAATCATGGATAGAATAGCTAAGATCCTACATATGTTCAGCAAGATTAAGCAAGATCAAATCAAATTAATGAGTTCTTTTGCTTGGGAACTAAGGGTGGTTTGTTTAAAAAAAAATATAAGTACATACATATGTACACGTATAACAGTAAGCACATGCACAAATTGTGTTGCTTAGAGGCAAAGTGTAAGCATCTGTAGAATTGTTCAATCAAAACATCACAACAACAGTACATGGGACCATACGTGCCTAAACTCCTAGCAGTCTTGAGCCTTGCTTATCACCTATAAATACCCGTAGAAACCTGCTCACAAAAACACACCAGTTCATTGAAAAACAAATGAAAACAGAAAATTGTAAATGGTAAAAAACAGTGAGGAACAAGAGTGAAAATCTGGAAGAGAACGACAGAGAGCATAAGAATGAGAGCAAAAATCTTGGAACCAAAAACTATGTATGAAAAATGTGAAACACTGGCAAGTTATGTGAAGAGTATGAAATTAAATCAAAGCTTGGAATGGAATAAAAACAGAGAACTAAAGTTGAGATAAAAAGCAAAGACAGTGAACAAAGCAGCTGAAATGATATTGTGAGTAAACTTTCCACTATTTTTCCTTTACAAATTGTGTTTGTTTAGTTAGTTTAACTTACATATGTAATTTGTATACAAGTAGTCATTTACATGATATATATATACTGAAAATCAGACTTCTGTGAACAATGACAGTAAACTACTTAGTGCAAAGCACCCTTGTATTCCATTTAGATCCTCTACTGGTTAGGTATATATATTTATTGATATTCTTCTTGTCAAAAATAAACTGAAATCAAAGGGAAAAGAGATAAATAGAAATCTTGCAACATTAAAATGACAATGAACAAAAAACACATATTATACCAGCTGTGAGTAAACACTTAAACCTCTTATCTACAGTTTATATTTAAATTAGTTATCCGGTGATATGTAAGCATTGTCTTAGATTCAATATAGAAATAGTTAGTTTGAGTAACCTGGGTATTTAAAATACAATGGTACAGACAGTATGCAAAAGTCAGTATACAAATACAAAACAACAGTTTTATACAATGTAATGAACTCTAAGCTTTCCTCTACAAATCTATCTTGTGGTTAGACATATATGTTGACTCAAATATATGTCTTCATGTAGTGCTAATAATTTATATAACATCATACATACAACTGTTCTTGTTTGGTTAAATCATGGAAAACAGTGGAAGCCTGTAAATTGGATTAACAGGAGATAATATATGCATCTCCAGAATTCAAAAACAGTAATATAAAAGCAAGTAAACACTTAGATCCTTATTGTTTATACATTAATTTTAAATAGATTTAAACAACTGGTGTGTTGTTATGTGCCTACAATATTTGATTCAAATACATAAGTCATCCAAGGGTAAGTAAACCATGGTCTGATGATTGAACAAATTTGATATATAAACTGCAGTATTAAACTATGTAAGTGAACTCATTTTTCTCAACCTGAATCTATCTCTAATTGTACGTATGATGCAAATATAATCTGGAATATGTGGTATTGGAGTGATATAAATTATTGTGTTTAATCCCTGAAATATATGAAAACCTTGGAATAGAAACGAGAAACAGAGAACACAAAGTTTGAAAGACAATAAAGCATAACCCCTGTGAATAAACATCCAGATTTGTCTATTGTCAATATAGTATATGTACATATGTCTGATCTACACTACATAAATACGGAGTTTGGTTTAACACCATCAGTATAAATAACAGTTGTTATATATGAATCATTAAGGTTTTTTTCCAGAAATAAATAAGTTTACTAGAAGTGGAAGAAACACATTTATCCCAGGTTTAAAAATTTACATCTGAAATTCCAGTAGATCATAGGATATGACTCCAACATAAAAATGATTTTTTTATAACTTAAGTTTATTTTAAATAGTTTAACCGTAAATTGTATTATGTAAAATTCCAGATATTTACAATACACATTAAATGTCTTCATAACTCAAATTTTGGATCGTCGTAATTATTGAAATTCGCCATACCAGTGTAATTGTGTTGATAAATCATGATTTTTAAAATAGAAATCACGAATTTTAATACGATATATTTTGTGATGTGATTTATTGTTGGATTCGGAGAAGAAAAATCAAATTCTTGAGAATGGGTTGATGGAATTAGAAACTGTTTTGGGTGGAGCTTCGAGGAAGGTAGATGAAGTCATTGTCGGAATTGTGTGGTCTCTGATGGTCGGAGGAAGATGGGCGAGTCAAATATAGGGTTAAGGCTGTGTTTTTTATGGCTCCAGTTGATTCGATCGTGAGTGAGTTATAATGGATCGAGTGCTCTAGAAATGGGTTAGGAGAAGCGTATAGGGAAGGGCTTCAATGCGGTGGTGAGGAATACCTGACAATGGTCGGAGGTAATCTTGGGAGGACGATCTGGGTTGGCGACATGACACTATACTTTCTGTTTTAAGGGTTAAGAGGTGAGTTTTCGATCAAGGGTGGCTGGAGTTTGACCGATGGGTCGTCGATGATCGAGGGCGGCATTCTGATTTGTGGGGGGGTGCGGTGATCGCAGGGGGTCGGAGTAGTTGTGCACGTGCACGAAAAGGACTGTGTTCAGGAGGAAGAAAATGAACAAAAGAAGAAAGAAAAAGGAAAAGGGGGAAGGGAGCGGATCAAAGATAAATATGGGATCACACGGTGTCGATTCCTGTTTTTGAGTTGCCAGGATTTCGTGGCTTGGCAGATCTGGGAACAAGGCGGAGCAGGGAAAAATATAGGATCTGCATGGTTAATCAATGACTGTGTTGGCAGATCCTCCTTGGTTCGATCACGTGAAGCAAGTAAGAAAGAAAAAATGATGAAGGAACTGAAAAGAAACAAAAGGTATGGGCTTTTGAATGGGCCATGATATGGACCTGAAATTTATAAAAGAAAATAAATGTTTGTTTATAATTCTTAAGTACTTTCTTTTTAAATTCAAACAATATATATTTAAATTAAAAGAAAATATAGGGGAGCGGAACATGGGAATGGGCCGAGAAGTTTTAATAAAAGAAAAACGTAGTTTTAAATCTTAAGTTTCAAATGAAATCATTCTATATAATTATGTTTATATAAATGAAGAAGGGAAGAAGGAGACGTGTTGAGGGAAGCCGAAAGGGAATTTAGTGGTTATGCAGGCATGGTTCATATGTTGCATGTTCAGATATTTTTTATTTAATCATATTTAAATAATAATTTGATTAAAATAGGAGTTACAAAAAATATATATAAATAAATAAGGGAACGATCGAAAAGCTGTTGAATTATTTAGTGATTGCAAAATAGGAGTCATCGTATAAGTTTAAGTTCGAATTTCGAATATAAAATATATATATGTGTGTATATAGTCTATGGGAAACAAAATAAACGAAATTTGAAACAAATATGATTTATAATTAGCTATTATCCGAGATCCGATATTTCAAACTATTATTAAGTTGGATATGAAATATTAATCATTGTTGATCGCTAATATTATGATGAATGATTTTTGTTAACTATCTGGTGTGTTATGAAGTGATAAACCAGATCTAATTAGTTAAGATAAAACGTTGATATGTTTTATTTAATTTTAATCGTCTTGTATTGATTACTGTTTTGAAATTATAAACGAAGTGGTATCAATTAATTATGGTGAGTAGGCAGGTTATAAAAATGATATGAAATAATTTGTACAAATAGTTTTCTTATCTACACTGTTTAAATCTGATAGTTAAAACACCGACTATCAGATACCCCTTACGTGTTAGTTCGAAGAGACCGAGATGGGAACTGGACCCAAAACCACTTCGAACCGACTTTACGTAAACTAACTTGCAGGGACGACTATATAAATTTTAAGAATTGAAGATTGTAGATCTTCATGAGCGGAAAAACCACTTGTTGAATTTCTTCGGTTAGCTCCCAGAGATTTTTCAACAGTGATTTTATCGTAATTGAAATCTTCGGGTTGGCAAGGACTACTCGCTACTGATCCCTGGGGTGATTTCTATATTGGATGCAATAGGAGGGTGCCTTCAGTTCATCCTGTTCCTGGATGACTTTTATGGATGAATGTCTGACAGAGTATTTCCAATAGGGTCACGTACGTTGATTTCTTCAAACATGTCATAGTTAAGTAGCTCCCATCTAGGGTATTTTTGTGGATATCAATTAGTGATATCTGGCGGATCTGACAATGTGGCATTCAAATTAAATGGTGGCCAGATGTTCTAAAGGTGAATTCTAACCTCAAGCCTCATCAACCGAGAAATGACAAAAATCAGACAGGCAGCATGGCTATGTGGGTCGCTCCCATTAGGGTGTATAATCACCTATCTAGAGAAATTCCATTTGCTTTTTTAATCTATTTCGATGCTGTCCCTTTTTGGGAAAAGGTGGCTTGAGCCTAACCGTTGGTGATATACATTCGATACACTCAAGCGAAATGAGTGGTCGGTCATGTGTGGATTGGATTGCAAGACTTTTTTGTTGAACCTAGTGTATTCCCCTCTAGATATACACTATCGGCAGGTGGTTCCATACCTTGTCATAGTCGGAATCCAATCTCCAATAAGCACCCGTGGTTTTGATTGTATACTATATATGTAGAGCGTGAGATGTAAGCATTCCACTAGATTGTTATTTACTTATATTTAGACACTATCATAATATTAGAATAATATTGGTTTTTCGAAAATGTATGGGTTATCATAAGATAAAAAACGTCCGAATTTATGTGTGGATTCGGTCTTACGATTATCAGTTATTTCAAAGGATTTTTGAATGTTATATCAAACTGTTTTTAAATCGTTTACTCACACCAGTCCCATGACTGACCCAGAGTTTATTTTTCTGTGTTTTCCCTAAACTCTTGGGTGCCCAAATTTGTACGGGCAGTCAAGTGGTTTCAGGATTTTACAGATTCACTTGAAGAAGCTTGGAGCATGAGGTTTCAACCTTTGATATATAGAGTTTATTTCTGTTGTATTGTATATGTTGTACTGTGATGATGCATGAAAGTGTAAACGCCAGTTTTTGTATTTCAAGTATTGTTATATAATATATTTTATTCAGTTACGTTGTGGGATTCGTGATTACTCTACTTTTCTTGAGTTCTGGTATCGGAGCTTTGGTTTACAAAGCTCGAGAACAAGACACATTAGAACCAAATGAAAGAACTCATCAGAGATAGGATTAGAAATATTCTACTAAAGAATACTCATTAGAGATAAGGTTAGTAATGCCCTAGAATGAGTTGAGTTTTATATGTTTATAAGTAATGTATTTCGGATTATTATATATAATCTGATTTTCAAATATATCTTATAATAAGATTTGAGTATGTTATTTGACGTCGAGGTTGGACTATCGATTATAAGAAGATTTTACATATACATCTAGCCAGCGTATATCTGAAGTCTTGAATATACTTGATTGGTATAGATTCACATTCTAGTCGCTTGAGGATGATTCTGATGATAGTCTTGATATTATCAGTGTTTCGAATGTGGGATAACTTTATAATTCTGATTGAAATGTCGAAATATACTTAAACTGATTTAAGTATTTGGAAATGATTTTAGATTTAAATTTAAGTTATGTTGAATAGATTCAAAAGGTAAAAGTTAATCAAACGAATTAAAATTCAATTTAAGTAAAGTTAAATAAAAATTGGAATGATAAAACCAATATGAGAATAGAAGATAAACTAAGCCAAATCAAATTTAATATTGAATTAATTTGAAATTAATTGGAATTGAATATATATATGTACATGTATATATGTTGAACAAGTTATTGACTTGAAGCTAAGAAGAGGAATAAAATTGCATGCTTGACAAGAAGGTACATATTTATTGTATTAATTGGGTTTAATGATTTTATGTGCCGATTGGTTAGTCGCTTGGCTTTTGGATTTTCTTTTGATTGATGTGAGCTTGTAGATACCATTTGTATTTGTACCGATCAACCCGTACAATAGAGGTTACGGCGATTTTTTTTTTGGAAAATTAAGGTGTTAGCCAAATTTTGAGAAATTGGAAAGTTCTTAGAAACTGAAAAGTTGAAGAATTTGAGCTAGACTAAAGGCTGCATTGGCTAAGTAAACGAACTTCAGTTTCATCTTCCTTTTCGGGGACGAAAAGTTTTAAGTGGGGGAGATTGTAACAACCTTGAATTTTGGAACCAATATAAAATTTATTTTAATTGATTTTAATAAAAAATTATTTTAAGTGATTTTAGTGGAAATTAAATATTTTAAATGATTTATTTTGAGAATAAACAACTTAAAATTTATTTAAAAGAAGGTTTCAACGTATAAATTTATATTAAAATGAACTCTAACATCGCAGTAGTTCGAAAAATTCAGCTTTGAACTTTAATTGATTATACAGAATTCGATATAAGTCAAATTTAGTAAAACAAGAAACATTAGGATCTATTTAATAATATCTTTCTAAGAATGTAAGAAATTGAAATTTCATGTTATCAATTGTAAGTTATATCCAATTAAAAAACTAAAATAGTTGCTATGGAATTTATTAATATTATTTAAGCCCTTAAAATAGCAATTTTGCAAACGACCTCATTTTTCAACAAACATAATTTTGTTGGCTCCGGAACGTCAAATTATTGTTAGGTATAAAATTTCAACACAACTGTAATTCATATGTAAACGTGGTAAATTTAAAGGCGTGTTCAAATTCAGTTAAAATTCAACAAGCTAGTTAAAAGGCCATTTTCAAATGGCCTCCAAATTCAATGAAATTAGTTTAATTAGAACCATATTTGCAAAACAAAGCGAGATTTCAAATTTTGTAATCTCTGGAGTCAGTATGGAGCCGTGGTAAATTAAAATGTACGTTCAAATTCAATATTGAACATTATATTGATTTATATTTTAATTTTGAGATAATAGACTGAAACGATCGAATCAACTTATGAAATCTATTCCGTTGTGTCCGGAATAGGGGTATTTAGTTAGGAACGTCAGTCGTTGGGATTTGTTTGGAGTCTAGACGCTAAAATTTCTTCACAACAAAGTATAAGAATTAAATAATATTAAAAATATAGAGTATGTATATACACTTTTCTCTCTCTAAACCATAATCTACACAGGTCATCATTATCACGTTTTTAATGACCAGATTTATCCTATTTTCTTTCTTCAATTGCTTTCAATCCATCGCGAATTAAGTTATGACCTCACAACAAAAATTACATAGAATCTCGAGGCCGTTAATTCTGTATGGTTTTGATCAAATTTAATTGTGTAAATCATGTGAATTTGGGGCTCAAAGCCACTGGGTTCGAGCTCGTTTTGTGAGGCATAGGGGAGGTTGAGCTCCATCTTGCTCATTACGTGGGAAGGCGGTGCATAGGCGGTCAGAGTGGAAGTTTCTAATCAGTCTCTGGTGGCTTCAGGCGATGTGCGCGGATGAAGGGTTGAAGTCGATGGTGGATTCAGGTTTCGGATACGTGACTGCGAAGGAGAAGTAATTAAGGGGAAATTAAATTAAAAAGGCAATTAGTGTAAATTTAATCATGTTAATGCAACTTATATTCGATTATAGTTGTAAAATGAATAACTCTCCAATATGCATTCAGAATTGAGTGCAGTTAGGTGCGTTGGAATCATGGTGAAAAATACTACGTAGTAGAGATGGATTGGACAAGATTTGGAGTACCTGGAGATTTTGATTAAATTAAACACATCATTTAATTTAATTAGAACAATCTTTTAATAATGATTTCAGAACCGATCAAAAGGGGAACTCTCTCACTCAACTATTTTGTTATGTTATTATAATCATATTTAAATATATATTGATTGCCTATGATGATTTTATTTGATTAATTTATCCCATACTGTTACGGTATATGGTAGCCCACCTCACAAGTTGTTTGAAAACCAGATGGATAACTAATGATCGTGTTATTATTTAAATGTATATTGATTGCGTATGTTTGCAATATATGCTTCGTGGTTGATGGATAATTTATTTTATAGTTTTATTATTAATATTATTAAACTACGAATATAAGCGTTGTCGATAGAAATGCTTATATAATAATTATTTTTAACAACCCGCATTTTACATATCAGAGGATCATGAAATAGTTTTATTTAATTCCCCAAGGGTTGGATCATTCTCATATTTTACTATATTGATTATGGGGATGTGGGGCATGTCCATAATTTTTACCAATTTTATTTATGACCATATTGACCCTGTTAGTTTTGTACAGAGCTTAACTTTTGACTGAGATCGAACCAGGTGCTGAGATCGGTGTCATTGGAAAGGAAATGATGTTTCCCATTCTGTAGAGTGGTCACATTAAAGATTTGGTTCAGCGGTTTGGAAGGAATATCTATTTTTGTGTTTCATTTTGTTGTTTAGATTTTTAGAACCATAATGGGCTGATTTGGGGAGGCCCATTAGTGGGTAGGTGAAAGTCTATAAATAGAGGGTAAGAGGCATGAAGAATAATTTACTTTCTCCGTTTTCTGATTTGATTGAGTTTGTGATCTTTCCATCATTTAAATCTAGATCTAAGGAAGAGAATTGAAGATCTACATTGTTTGAAGCTAGGTCTACATCGATTGAAGAGAGAATTCATCAAATCAAAGATTTTAGAGCAAATTCTTCGATGTTCGGATTTAGATCCTAGTGTATTTGTGTTGTTTTAGAGAATTGGTGAGTTATATGCATCTCTCACACGGATTCAATCAAGTATATGAGTTATATGGTCATAATTCCATCATTTTGAGTCATTTTCACCTAGATCTACTTTATGGTAAATATATTTTCATTTGAATCGCTATAGGATCTAATCTAGCAACTTAAAACCAGTAATTTCCATAACATTTCATATGTTTATGCAAGTTAGATCCATTGTTTAGATAATTCAACCATTTATCATGATTTTGGCGAATTTTATATGGTTATTGGTGAAATTTTGTTGTTTTAATGATTTTTGATTATTGATTTTGGTGAAGTTGTTAGATCGGGTGTTTTGCATAAATTTTATATCAAACTGAATTTGAATTGGATGGGAAATCATATGGATCGGTCGCGGATTGGACGGATCGGTCTTTGCATGGCTTGGGGAACAAGACAGGATGCGTTGGTTGGTGAATGGATCGGTTGAAAGATGGATCGGATCACTCAATTGATGGGTCAGTCGTAAAGTTTGAGCTATGGATCGGTAGCAATGTAGGGTATGGGTCGGTCGTATCTTCAGTAGATGGGTCGGTCGAGATTTAAGACCATGGGTCGGTCGAGAGTTATGGATCAGTCGAGATTTCAGACCATGGGTCGGTCGAGAGTTATAGATCGGTCGGAGCATCTAGGGCATGGATCTGTTGGAGCATTTAAGACATGGATCGGTCGGAGCATCTGGGGCATGGATCGGTCGGAGCATCTGGGGCATGGATCGGTCGGAGAATTTCTGTCATGGATCGGTCATATCATTCTAGCTGGATCGATCAGAGCATTCTGCAGCGTTCAAATGGTTGGGTCGGAAGAAGCAACATGGACCGGTATGTCCGATCCATAATGGATCGGTATGTATGATCCATAGTGGATCGACATGTCCGATCAATAGTGGATCAACATGTATTAAAGGTTATGGTAGTGCTTTGAAACGCTATGGTTGATAGCATAAACGATGTGGTTTGTTTCCATAGTGAATGGATGAACGCTATGGATTGTATTAGACCTTATATTGATGTTGTTTGGTTCAATAATGTTATGACTTTGATGTATATCTAGGTGGTAATGTTCGAAGCAATGTGTTGTGTTTGTTGATCGGTGTAAAGCAACGAATGTGAAGACAACTCAAGGGTGTTGAGTTGTAGATAATGATTGCTCAAGGGGGACTTGAGTTTGTGAATGGCCATCGAGGTTGATGGCTAGAGATGCGAAGGCCAAGAAATTGTCGTTGTTGTAACTTCTAACAGACATAAAGAAGGGGTGCTTTGGCAGTCGTGAAGGGCCTTATACCTTGGGCAGTCGTGAAGGGTCTAGTTGTCTTGAAGAAGGCAAACATACGAGTCGCGAAGGCGTATGGAGTTTTTGCTAGAAATGGGGTTTACCATTAGCCCTTGATATATGGCAGGTGGCCGACATATGATTAACGATGGTTTCACAGCAAGAAAGGGCAGTGACAGCCAGGTCTTGGATGTTTGGTTGCTTGCTTGCACCATCACACGTAAGTTGACTGACGTCGAAGGAGATGTCACTTGAGTGCTTTTCCGATATTTGTTTAGGCCTCTGGGGCTTGTACTTGTGGGATATTGATCTCGATTAGGGTAGTTTATGTGAGATATAACTAGATTGCTATGATTTTTGTTGGATGTTAGTTGTTTTGCTATTGTTGGTTACTTATGGTTGCCATGGTTGAGCTGTTGTTTTTTGATTGATGGTTTGTAAATGTTATCACTGTCAGATGTGGGGAAGGCATGCATGGGTTCTTCTCTAGTATTTGGTAGTGGTTGGTAAATCTGCCTATTCTCATATACTTTGTTAATGATGTTAGATAGCTGTTTTATCGCTCACTAAGACTGTTGTGTGACTTAAGGTTTTATGTTTCCCTTTTATTACCTTGGATTGTTCATCTGGTTGTGGATGAACAAATTGAGTAGCAGGTGGCAGGTGATACCTTAGTGAGGATGATGATGCTGATCGATGGTGAGATGGAGGCTTATGTACCAGTTTTATTACTATCTAGTATTTCTGTTTCCGCTGTTTATTGTTGCTCTATGAGTGTTGTAGTGAGGCTTCATTGTACAGACTTTGATGTTTCCTATGATGTATGGATGATCTTTCAGGATGTTATGAAAGTTTCAAAAGTTTATTATATGATGCTCCACTATTTCTGCTTGTTGTATATGTTCTATTATATTTTATCCTTACGATGTGAGTTATACGACAGATTCTGCTTGAGTCTACCTACTATGATGATCGTCTATAGCTGCCTGGCATTCCTTCCAGCGCACTATTCCTCCTGTTTAGTGCAGGAGTTATGGGCGGTCATCACTATTGGTATATGTTAGCCTGCTTTGTGACCAGGCTACCCAAAGCAAAGGATTTGAATATGAACATGAATTGATCAGCAATCGCTCGGTTGAAATGGTGGAATAGCATCACTCTCCGGCATTGAACGCATCATTAGAAGACACAGGGCGGTTTGGTCAAAATCGCAACATCAGTATAAACTGGCCCGAAACTCCTATCAAACTACCTCATTGGGATCTAAACACATCAAATACTTGTAGCCCTCTGAATTATCTTCAAGTAGAGCTTTCGTTTGGCCCAATCGGCCTTACGGTTTGAAAGTTACGCCCGTTTCCGTGAATGGGTGTAATCTGGCAATCATTTGGATGAAGTGACGAAGCATCACCTCCTGGACCGGCTCGCCCCTCATCGGATCACCCCCTCGGTTCGCCCTCGTCACGATCCGTTCGTAACACATCCATGATCCACGATCCGACTCGTGGAGCCCCGTGTGACCACGACCCGATCCGTGGTGCACAACATGGTCACGAGCCGCCTGGACTGAACCTACTTCTATGCATGAATGTTGACCTATTCTTGAGACTATGACCGCTCCTACTTTCCCGGATCGGGTGCCATGTGTCCTACCACGACCTGATCACCATAATGGCTTTCCTACAGCTATAAATACACCTCCAGGGAGCATTTTCAAGGGACTTTTTGCATCTCAACATCCATGGCTGCCATGGCTAACATTTCCCCATGAATAACCACCATCTTCCTCAATAAAATCAATGAATTCAGAGAGAATTATTCATTGAATTCGAATGATTGAGAGACAATCTTTATTGTAATTGTAATATGTGAATGAAATGAGAAAATATGAAGTAGACGTAGGCTCGTTAACGCCGAACCACTATAAAAATCCTATTGTCTTGCTTTTTCACTTATTTGTCAGTTATTTCTTCATGTCCTATGCTCTAAATACGACAAATTGGGTGTTAGGACCATTTTTTGGTCTAACAGTATCAGAGCTCTGGTTATCGATTTTTAACCAAAGTTTGAGGACATAAATACGTCAAAGAGGCGTATTTGTAGATTTCTTTTGGATGTATACTATATTATTGTATATAGTATAGTAGCGTTTGGACTCCATTAGCAATTTTTCTTATAACTGGATTATCATTCTATATTGCAGGTTTAGAATGAGTCGCTGAGCTTCAAGACATGCTGCTAGGGAGGGGACTGTGCTTGGAGGAGGGAAATGGCCGTAAACCAGATTACCCAGCCATGTTTGAAGCCATGATTGAGGCATTCATGGGAAGGGTGCATACTCCAGTGGCAGCCACGGTAGATGTAGGTGTGCAAGTACCTAGGGTTGTGGATTTTGCGAAGCTATGTAAAGAATTCACATCTCTGGGAGGAAAGCAGTTTAAAGGGACTGATCCAACTGAAGAGGTTCAGAGATGGTTAGATACTTGTATTCGTATTTTTGGAGACTTGGGTATAGATGATGCAACTAAGAAAGCTTGTGTTCAGGCAACTGCAGGGCAGAGCCATGGAATGGTGGAATTCTGTTACTCTTGAGGCCCCTGAAGATGATATTTCATGGGAGCAGTTCCAAGTCAAGTTCGAGGCAAAGTTTATCTCTACCGTGTAGAAGTCTATTTTGTTTAAGAGGTTTGTCAAGCTTAAACAGAATGGTCGACCGGTTCTGGATTATTTTTCTGACTTCGAGGCCTTGTCGAAGTATGCTCGTTCTTATGTGGAAGCTCCTTACCAGAAGAACGAGAAGTTTGTCACGGGTTTGGACAAATATCTAGGGAAGCAGCCGGTGGATCTTCTAGATGGCACTTATGTGAAGATTGTTGAGAAGGCTTTGAGGCATGAAAGTGGGTTTCCCCAGAAAGAGCCTGTTGTTGCAGCTAAGGAAGAACAGATGCCACAATAGGGTGGTAACAAAAAGAAGAGAAAGCAGAAACAATAAAAAGGAAAGAATGTCCAGAAGAAGCCTAAGAGTAAGATGGTTTGCTTTAACTGCCAACAGAAGGGTCATTTTTCCAATGAGTGCAATAATCCGAAAGTTGAAAGGAAGTGTCACAATTGTGGCAAGCTTGGGCATATCAAGAAGGACTGTTCGAAACCGGCTAAGGGAAAAAAGATAATGAAGGCTTATGCATTGGAAGTTGTGCTGTCTTCTTCAACAGCTCATACTGCAGAGGAAAAGGGAAACAATATCGTTGTTCAAGGTACCCTTTCAGTTAAAGATGATTCAGTTCATGTGTCGTTTGATACTGGAGCATCACATTCTTTCATTTGTAATGAGCTTATGTACCGCTTGGGTTTGGAACCCAGGATATGTGATAGACCATTGGTTGTGACTAATCCAGTTGGGAGTTCGTCTAGTGTGACGATCCCAAAATCCGAGGAGCGGTATTAAGGATAATCATTGGAATATAACACATCAATCATCATAGCAGAGTACATATAATAGCAAAAACAATAAATAGAATAATTATACATGGATATGACAGCGGAATCACAACATGTAACAACATCAGAATAGCACAGCGTAGGATATAACTTAGTAAAAAGGGAAGTGATCAGTCATCATCGCCAGAGGCGGAATACATACATGCAGTGAGACATAATAAGGGTATCAGTCTACATCACCGAAGGCGGTACATATACATACGATAATAAGTACTGAAAGTAAATCAGTCTGCATCGCCAGTGGCGGAATCATACTATAAGTACAATAATGGCGGAAAATGTCAAAGTCATCTCTGAGAAGTCAGCCTCGCCATGAGCCAAAATGCACTCTATGCAACAGTGCAGAGCCAAAAACAATCTGTCACCTGTGAACTAGGCTGCCCGTGTGAAAATAAGGGCACCCGCATTTGCAAAGTGAAATAAACAATGAGTCAGTCATGGGGACTGGTATGAGGAATCTATTTAGCAGTTTAAACAACAGTAATACGCAAATCATAGGACCACGCCACTTTCGCGGAACGGGTTTACTCCAGTGATTTCTAGTACATTTAAAACGAAGTAAATTCTTTTAAAACAACGCAATGCTTTTAAAAAAAATGAAGCCATTATAAGACTCAAGTCCCATCATACAATGCAACGCAAGCCGGAGGATAGAGTTTTACCTTATAATGGCCAAATATGCTTGATACGTATAAAGCAAAATCAATTGATATTATTACTAGTGCATATATGTTTCAAAAATGAATAGCATCATAAATATCAATCATAGGCGACATGAGCGTCCCATGACACTATGTCTCCATATATAAGTTACAATCGAATCCGTTATCTCGTATTGGAAATTGGATTTCCGTCATGAGTTGAGGCAAGGGGCAAGCTCCTCTCCGCTTCGAGACATTCTAGCAAACGTCTCAGGACTACACACTCTGGGCAACCCTGGATCGGCTGGGCCGGTCCTCTCTTACGTTTGAGGATTATTTATTCCTGAACACACGTTTCTCGGTCCTTACAGACCTATAATCGAGGTGCCTCGCATTCCAACAACCACATAGGTGAAAAATAGATACAAATGTCAGGGCTGGTAAGTCACTGACACCACCATAGCTAGAAAGAAACGTCGTGCTCTCCCAGCGGTCTGTATCCCGTTTTTAACTCATACCGATGTGTGAGGCTCGTGAATCCACGCTATACACAAAGCCAGGCCACGTAGACCGTGCTTTGATCATCATCCACGAGACTTTGCTTTGCAACAGAAGCCTTGATCACAGCATCTTGGCATGCCACATAGGCAATCCACTGCATACGACTGATTTCTATCGATATATAACCTCTGAGCTCCTACGTCTCAGAGAAGGGCATTAAGCAAAAGAATAAATTCTCCGCCGCCAAACAGATATATATTTAACAGAGATCAATCAGTATAGAACAAAATCCAATGTTAGACACACAGTCCACTTACAAGTCCGTTCTGGGTCTGAACGAAACCGGAGGCGTCAATTCCTCGTATATCCGTCCAATCAAAGTATACGTTCAGACGACTACTACTTCCGTTCCTTCACGGTAGCTACTCCGGTCAGGAACCTCAGCAGCGCCCATCCAACCGATACGAAGATCGTCGGTCTTGAATCGTCTTTGCATTTTCCAATTCGAATCGCTCGATAAATTATTTGAAATGAGGGTTAGCTCGGTCTTTTCAAATAATTCACGTCATTAGAATTTAAATTGATTCTTTCCGTGGTTATGTTATTCGACATCCATCTTTCAGTTCTTTAGTGTTATTTTCGTGTCAAGCACATACAACCATCAAATATCAAACAATTCAAGCCCAATTGGTTTATTTGCAATCTATGTTGCTTATAATATTTTATAACGATTTTTCGCCATTTTTATTTATTTAAAAATGGCCATATTTAATTAAACGACGTTTCAGGTCGTGCCGTGGCACTGGCGCTGTTTTTCCCCTAATTTGTTTTACACATATCGGAAAATCTAACCGTTGGATTTCTACAAAGTCTATATCAGTGGGAAGATATTCCCAAAGCGAACCCAACGGTTCCAGTTTCGTGAAAATCCGACGGTCGGATCTTCCACACTAGTCGTTTGAAGTTACGGTTTCAAAATTCGAACTGCAGCGTCGTTATTCGGTTTAATTTAATTATATTTATATTTATATATAAATATAAACGATTCTGGCGTTGTTTTTCTTCAGATTTGAATTAAACATTCCGGACAATCCAACCGTTGGATTTTTACAAGGTTGGTGCCGTTGGGAAGATATTTCCAAGGCGAACCCAGCGGTTCCGGTTTCGAGAAAATCCGATGGTCGGATTTCTCGTACTAATCGTTTCAAATTACGATTCCGAAACACGAAATGCACGGCTTCGATTCCTTTTAATTATATATATAAATATAGTTCATTCTATAATTTCAACTTCGTTTTCACTTCAAATATTTCACTAACGCCTTAATATTTTGAAAAATTTCGCCATAACCTCCTTTGTACGGGGAGGGGTTTGGAAATTTATTGGGCCGTGTTAGGTACCCAATAAATCCTAAAAAGCATCCACATATTTATAGTGATATATTCTGGTGTTTACGGGGGAGCATGTATAGATAATCACTCCAGAGAATAAATTCTCGTCACCCCCGTTTCCATGTGGAAATAAATAGTCCACGTGCCGTATCTAATAACTAGAGAGACGTGATTATTGTCAACTCCAGACCCGTGTGGGGTTTTTATTAATCTGGCAATTTACCGTTATATTTTATATAGTCCATATCAGTCATCAGTTCAACCTGTAGTATATAGTCATCGCCATACAAGCCTCTCGCTCGTATGGTAAATCTTCCACCTCGTCACACAAGCTCCAATTGCTTATGTGGAATATGATGAAGTATGCCTATCGTCAACAAGTATGCCATGTAGCGTAGTTCAAAATTAATTGTTACTATCCTAAGGCGATGTATATTATTTCACACAGAATAACCAGTACTCCGCATCCAATGGCATTCACAGGAGTTGATATAAAAATAAAATTGCGCAGCCAACTCATCAAGGTTTACCTATTTGTCGGGCACACAAATAATTTCTTTACTCTACAGCTAATCCATTTTTCCTGTTCAACACATGTATATATATGCAGAACAAAGCTAATAGTAATATTTCTAGCAAACTATTATTTATTTCAACACGTGTGTATTTTTATCAAAACGTATACATGATAAAAGAAATATTTTTATCATCAAAATTATTTATTCAACACGTGAATGTTTTTAACACTTCATATTCACAATAAAAATGTAGTTTTTATTGTCGATTCATTTTATTTTAACATACGATAACATTCAACACATGAATTTCAACTCGACGAACGAATTTCAATTCAACACATGAATATTCTCTATAGTTTGTATATATATAAAAATGTGATTTTTATCGCTAAAGCTATTTGTTTAAATTCAAATAATATTCAACACATGAATTTTGATTCAACGAATGAATTTCAACACAACACATGAATATTCGCTATAGTTTGTATATATATAAATGTGATTTTTATCGCTAAAGCCATTTGTTTAAATTCAAATAATATTCAACACATGAATTTCAATTCAACGAATGAATTTCAATTCAACACATGAATATTCTCTATAGTTTGTATATATATTAAAATGTGATTTTTATCGCTAAAGTCATTTGTTTAAATTCAAATAATATTCACCACATGAATTTCAACTCAACGAATGAATTGCAACTCAACACATGAATATTGGTTTCATCATATGTAATTTATTTCAACGAATGAAAATTATTCTAACACATGTATATTTCAGAAAATTTCGGCAGCATAACGGCAGGGTAGTTAAAACCGAGACCGTCCCTAGTACGGCTCCTCGCTCTACCTTAAAACCTCGAGGTTTTTGACAATGGGGATCATGCATCTAGTTCGCACGCAGGCGGCATGTTTTATTTTCAATTCCACAATCCTATTCTAATTTGTTTCAACCACAAAAGGGTATTTTTCAACCACAAAGGTATTTTTCAACCACAATATCAACCACAAACAATTATTTCCAACCAATCGTCATACCATATAATATCACGTCAATCACAAGCAATAAATATCGTCCATGGTCTGTGGACGAGGGGAGTATATATATATATATATATATATATATATATATATATATATATATATATATATATATTATTTCTATAATTCACTTGCATTTCATCACAATTCAAAGCATATATGTTTCATTCAACGCTTGTATAATTTATACATCGCTAATATAACTTATACAACACCTGTACATGAGGTATACAATGCGTATATAATTTACACTTCGCTTATATAATTTATACAACGCGATTCCATTCACACAATTTAGTTTAGATTCCTCACATTGGTTTCTGCAGTGCTAAAAATCCTAGGAAGATCAGAAAAATCCGCGACTTCTTCTATGTGGTAAAGAGCCTCCTTGCGGTCACGGTGTCTCCTGTTTCATCAAATTTCGTTAAAGAACGAAAAAGATATTATTTTTCAAAGTTTTGCAACGTTTTATAGTGTTATTTTCATTTCAGAATGTCGAAGAAGAAAGTTTTTTAAACCTTCAAAACTAGGTTTAAATTTTAAAATCAAACCGCACCTTGTTGCTCCGATCAGGTCCTGCGACGTGGAAGAGCTACGAACCAGCTCTCTATCGGTGGTGGTGCAGTCTCCTTCGGTGGTCGGAGGAAGGCGGTGCGGTGTCGGAAAGGCGGCGACTTCGTGGGGATGGTTCAGGCGATACAGGCGATGGTGGAGGGCGGCGTTTGGTCGGATGTGAAGAGGGGAGGAAGGGCTGTCGAACTGCGGTGGTGGCGCGGCCTATAGGTGGTGGTGGCGATGGGAAAGTCGAGGGGAAGTTTCTAGCTTCCTGGATCGTCCAGAGGAAGAAAGGCGGCTAGGGTTTCGTAGTTTTTTTTTTTAAAAGAAAAAATCCTATTGGTCGAGACTTTATAGGAGATTTTAAATAGTGTTTTTACAAACGAACTCGAAATCAAACCCAACGACTGTCGCCCCCAGCTAAATACCCCCATTCCAGACACAATGGGATATGTTTCGTTGCCAATTCGACTGTTATAGTCAGTTATTTTTCAAATTAAAATATAAAACATTCAATATTAAATTTGAGCGTACATTTCAATTTGCCAGGGCCACAAACTAAATCGAAAAATTCCAGAAAAATAAATCTAGCTTTGTTTTGACGATACGGTCCTAACAAAACCAGTTTCATCGAATTCTGAGCTTGTTTGAAAAACGGGCATTTTTAGGTCGACCCATTTTAATAGAAATTGACCAATCACATCTTCTTTTGCCCCGCTCACATACTAGCTTCAAAAATTATGAAATTTGAAACTTAGCAATAATTTGACATCCCGGACCCAACAAAATTGGTTTCGTCGAATTCCGAGGTCGTATGCAAAATATCAATTTTTAGGGGCTATATATGCTATATAGCGACCTTTTTGAAAATTCATTTGGTCATAACTTTTGATTCCCGCTATGAAACTTCGATTTTTCAGATTCGTTAGAAAGGTATTCATAAACAGATTTAAATATTTTCTGTTTCGCTAAAATCCGTTATATTTTCCACCCGGTACAGTCAGACAAAGTTTGTATTCAAAATTTCAAACTGCAATACTATACCTAATTCTTCATTTTATTGAAATATGCTATTTCAATTATTCAAATTCTTTGGTAATAACCAATTTTAAAAATTTTAAATTGGTTCACATTTTCCAGGTTATTACAATCTCCCCCACTTAAAACTTTTCGTCCTCGAAAAGGAAATAACAGCAAGGTAGGAAACAAAATGTAAATGCAAAGTATTGTAAAGGTAACTTGCACCGGAGTTAGTCAGAGATGTCCACTCTGCATTTGGGGTAGGCTTGTTTAATGCTTTCCTCAGTCTCCCAAGTACAGTCTCTAGGATCACTACTCCACTGCACTTTGACTAAATGAATCTTTTTGCTCCTTAGCTCTCTAGTTTCTTTGCCAACAATCTTTAATGGCTCTCTTCTAAGCGCTAATTCTGGAGTTATGTCTATATCATGTTGCGCTGCTTCTTCCACAACAAGATCTGGATCATGAACATGTTTTCTGAGTTGAGACACGTGGAACACATCATGTACACCAGGCAACCAATCAGGTAATGAAACCCTATATGCCAGAGTTCCAATCCGTTCAAGTATAGGAAAGGGACCAATAAATCTCGGTGCCAACTTCCCAGTCTTGCCAAATCTGATTACTCCCCGCATTGGATATACTCTTAGATAAACATAATCGCCAACGGCAAATGATAAGTCTCTTCTTCTCGCATCAGCATAACTTTTCTGTCGGCTTTGTGCGGTTTTCAACCGCTTCTTAATGAAATCGACTTTATCCGATGCTTCTTGAATCATATCGGGCCCTAACAAAAGTCTGTTGCCAGGTTCTACCCAACATGCGGGAGATCTGCACGGTCTACCATATAATGCTTCAAATGGAGACATTCCCAAACTTGCTTGGTAACTATTGTTATAAGAGAATTCGGCTAAATGTAAGTGATCTTCCCACGAGCCTCCAAAATCGATAATGCAAGCTCGCAGTAAATCATCTAGAATTCTATTCACCCGCTCAGTTTGGTCGTCTGTCTGTGGGTGATAAGCGGTGCTTAAATTCAACTTGGTTCCCAATTCTGTCTGGAATGCTTCCCAGAATTTGCTAGTAAATAGGGGATCTCTATCACTGACTATATTGAGCGGCACTCCATGTAGTTTAACTATTTCTTTAAAGTAAATCTGTGCTAAACTTTGAGCCGTTCTATTGGATCGGACAGGTATGAAATGGGCAGTCTTCGTGAAGCGATCTACGATTACCCATATACTGTCGTCTCCTTTCCTAGTTCGAGGCAAGCCATCAATGAAGTCCATCGAAATTTTCTCCCACTTCCATCCTGGAATTTCTAGTGGTTGTAATAGTCCAGCCAATTTCTGCTGATCACTTTTAACTAGCTGACAAGTGGGGCATCTGCTAACATATAATGAGATATCTCTTTTCATCGCCTTCCACCAGAATGTGCGCTTGATATCGTTATACATTTTGCTCACACCGGGATGGATACTTAATTTGGACTTGTGGCATTCATCAAGTACTTCCCTTCTGAGCTCAGGAATTCCAGGCACACAAATTCGCCCTCGTAATCTTAGGACCCCTTGGCTATCAAGGCTAAAATCTGAGGGTTTTCCTTCTTGGATCCACTGGCCAATCCTTTTAATAAATTCATCGTCTTTCTGTAGAATAGTAATCTTATCTTCTAAGGAAGAAGTAATGATAAAACTGGCGATGATTTCATTCTTTCTACTGAGCGCATCTGCTACAACATTGGATTTCCCTGGAGTGTATAGAATTTCAAAATCATATGCTGCAAGGAATTCTAACCAACGCTGTTGTCTCAAGTTCAGATCCTTCTGAGTGAATAGATATTTCAAGGATTGATGATCGGTAAATAGTTCAAACTTCTCGCCCAATAAATAATGCCTCCAGATTCTTAAAGCAAACACGATAGCTAATAACTCAAGATCATGAGTTGCATAGTTTCTCTCATGCGGCTTCAGCTGACGGCTGGCATATGCGACCACTTGGCCTTTTTGCATTAATACTGCGCCTAGCCCTCTAATAGAAGCATTTGTCCATACAGTCAAGTCTTGGTTGCCTTCTATAATTGTCAATACTGGAGCAGTTGTCAACTTCAGTTTCAGCTCCTGGAAAGCTACTTCACATTCGGGAGTCCATTTGAATTTCTCATGCTTCTTTGTAAGCTTTGTCAATACACCAAATATCTTTGAAAAATCCCGAACGAATTTCCGATAGTAACTAGCCAATCCAAGGAAACTTCGAACTTCAGTGGGGGTAGTAGGTTGTTTCCAGTTCTGAATTGCTGTAATTTTGCTTGGGTCTACAGCAATCCCATCTTTTGATACGACATGGCCTAGGAACTTAACTTCATCCTGCCAGAAGACACACTTAGAAAATTTAGCTTTCAAGACATTTTTCCTAAGAATTTTCAACATTTGCTCTAAATGTTTTGCATGTTCGTCTTCCGACTTGGAGTAGATTAAAATGTCATCGATGTAGACTAGAACAAATTTATTCAACACACCACGGAACACTCTATTCATAAGATCGACGAAGTATGCCGGAGCGTTACACAAGCCGAACGATATTACTAACCATTCGTAGAATAAATCGGGACCCCTGAAGGCTGTCAAAGGAATACAGTCTTCGGCTATATGTAATTGGTGGAAACCTGTAGCTAGGTCCATTCTGGAGAATACTGTTGCTCCATTTAATTGATCTAACAGATCGTCTATACGTGGCAAGGGATATTTGTTCTTCAGTGTCTGCTTATTGAGATCACGGTAATCAACACAAAGTCTTAGAGTACCGTCTGATTTCGGGACAAATACTACTGCTGCTCCCCAAGCTGAAAAGCTCGGTCTGATCAGACCTTTCCAAAGCAATTCTCTGGTTTGACTACCTAACCCTTCTTTTTCTTTCGGGGCCATTCTTCTAATTGGATGTACTACTGGTCGGGCGTTAGGAATTAGATCTATTCTAAATTCAATTTCTCTTTGCAGCGGTAAGTTTTCTACTTCTTCAAACACATCCGCATAGTTTTTAACGACTGGTATCTTTTCCAATGAAGGGGGAGTAACTTCTAAAGAAGACCAAAATTCTGTTCTATTAATTTATGAGCCATGGAATGGTATACATATAGGTCCAAGCTTCGTCTTGACTTTAACGATTCATTCGGCACATCTAACTTTAGCCTTATATTTAGTCAACCAATCAAGTCCCAGAATAATATCGAATTCGGAAAGGTCCATGACAATCACTTTAAAAGAGAACTGGTATCGAGAGAAGGAAATAGGTACTTTACAATATGTACTGAGACTAACAGAACCTCCTATCGGGTTTTGAACTTTAATTGGTTCTTTAAGTTTTCCTTGTTTCAATTTTAACTTGTGAACAATGTTACCAGAAATGAAGCTACGTGATGCACCAGTATCAAAAAGTACAGAAACAGGAATATTTTTAATGGTAAGGGTACCTCCCAAGACGTCGGGTTTACCTGATCCATCGGTGGTAGCTGGCGGGGTCTCCCCATCATACACATGAGCCACTTGTGCATTCTGCTTCAGAGGACAGTTCCTGCTATAGTGCCCTTTCTTATGGCAGTTGTAGCATTTGGCCGAGTCTGGATTTGCCTTTGGCTTCCTCGGGGCTTTCCACACATTAGAAAAATGTCCTGGCTTCCCGCAGTTGTAGCAATTCCCTTTCAGTATCTTTCCAAGTTTCTGAGTAGCGGCCGCTGTAATGCTAGACTCTGGCTGATCTGCTGAAGCCTTGCGCTTATTTCCAGCTTGGCTTTTGGCGCGGTCTTGGATGACGTGCCTTTCATCCATATCCTCGTAATTGCAAGCCATTTCTACTAATTCTGAGAAGGAGAGTTTGATGTTGCTCATGGCTCTGTCATGGTACTTGCGCTTTAGCCCAAATATAAATCTCTTGTTCTTTGCTTTGTTGGTCATAATAAGCTCTGGAGCATAGCGCGACAACTGGGTGAATTTATTGAGGTAATCCAGGATAGAGAGATCTCCTTGCTGGAGATTAGCAAACTGCTCTCGCATCCTCTCTAAGGCCTGTTCAGGTACAAACTTCTCGTTGAACATGGTTTTGAATTGCTCCCAGGTTCTGACAGTACCTGCTGCATCTTCCGAGGTGATGACATCCCACCACAGCTCTGCTTCCTCCAGTAGGAGCCAAATACCTAGTCGTGCTTTGTTGTTGGTTCCCAAACCCATGCCTTCAAAGATCTTCTCACAGGTCTTCAACCAAGCAATAGCCTCTGTCACTGTACCCGTGCCAGAAAAGGGTTTTCCCCCAAGGTTCTTGTACCTCTTCGCTACTCTGTCTAGCTCGAAGTCCTCGGGTGCTGGTGGCTGAACAATAGGGCCTCCCTCAACTACGGGGATATTCCCCCGTCCTCCTGCTACTCCTGCTCGGCCTCCACGGCCTCCTCTAGCTGCTGCTGCTCGTGTAGCCATCAGAGAGAGTACTGTACAAGCAAGAAAAGAGTCAAGCTCACAGATTTGATAATTTTCATATATGATAAAACAGGGGAACATAAGGAAAGGTAATGATGTACTGATCAATTGTTTTGCTAATCTGCTTAGCTCATTCTAGGACATTGCTAATCCTATCTCTAACGAGCTACTCGCCTTAGAACACTACTGATTCTATTCTGACGAGGTGTTTAATGTGTTAGATCCCGGAACTAAGGTTAACCAAAGCTCTGATACCAACTGTGACGATCCCAAAATCCGAGGGGCGGTATTAAGGATAATCATTGGAATATAACACATCAATCATCATAGCAGAGTACAGATAATAGCAAAAACAATAAATAGAATAATTTTACATGGATATGACAGCGGAATCACAACATGTAACAACATCATAATAGCACAGCGTAGGATATAACTTAGTAAAAAGGGAAGTGATCAGTCATCATCGCCAGAGGCGGAATACATACATGCAGTGAGATAAAATAAGGGTATCGGTCTACATCGCCGAAGGCGGTACATATACATACGATAATAAGTACTGAAAGTAAATCAGTCTGCATCGCCAGTGGCGGAATCATAATATAAGTACAATAATGGCGGAAAATGTAAAAGTCATCTCTGTGAAGTCAGCCTCGCCATGAGCCAAAATGCACTCTATGCAACAGTGCAGAGCCAAAAACAACCTGTCACCTATGAACTAGGCTGCCCGTGTGAAAATAAGGGCACCCGCGTTTGCAAAGTGAAACAAACAACGAGTCAGTCATGGGGACTGGTATGAGGAATCTATTTAACAGTTTAAACAACAGTAATACGCAAATCATAGGACCACGCCACTTTCGCAGAACGGGTTTACTCCAGTGATTGCTAGTGCATTTAAAACGAAGTAAATTCTTTTAAAACAACGCAATGCTTTTAAAAAGAATGAAGCCATTATAAGACTCAAGTCCCATCATACAATGCAACGCAAGCCGGAGGATAGAGTTTTACCTTATAATGGCCAAATATGCTTGATACGTATAATGCAAAATCAATTGATATTATTACTAGTGCATATATGTTTCAAAAATGAATAGCATCATAAATATCAATCATAGGCGACATGAGCATCCCATGCCACTATGTCGCCATATATAAGTTACAATCGAATCCGTTATCTCGTATTGGAAATTGGATTTCCGTCATGAGTCGAGGCAAGGGGCAAGCTCCTCTCCGCTTCGAGACATTCTAGCAAACGTCTCAGGACTACACACTCTGGGCAACCCTGGATCGGTTGGGCCGGTCCTCTCTTACGTTTGAGGATTATTTATTCCTGAACACACGTTTCCCGGTCCTTACAGACCTATAATCGAGGCGCCTCGCATTCCAACAACCACATAGGTGAAAAATAGATATAAATGTCAGGGCTGGTAAGTCACTGACAGCACCATAGCTAGAAAGAAACGTCGTGCTCTCCCAGCGGTCCGTATCCCGTTTTTAACTCATACCGAGGTGTGAGGCTCGCGAATTCACGCTATACACAAAGCCAGGCCACGTAGACCGTGCTTTGATCATCATCCACAAGACTTTGCTTTGCAACAGAAGCCTTGATCACAACATCTTGGCATGCCACATAGGCAATCCACCCCATACGAGTGATTTCTATCGATATATAACCTCTGAGCTCATACGTCTCAGAGAAGGGCGTTAAGCAAAAGAATAAATTCTCCGCCGCCAAACAGATATATATTTAACAGAGATCAATCAGTATAGAACAAAATCCAATGTCAGACACACAGTCCATTTACAAGTCCGTTCTGGGTCTGAACGAAACCGGAGGCGTCAATTCCTCGTATATCCGTCCAATTAATGTATACGTTCAGACGGCTACTACTTCCGTTCCTTCATGGTAGCTACTCCTGTCAGGAACCTCAGCAGCGCCCATCCAACCGATATGAAGATCGTCGGTCTTGAATCTTCTTTGCATTTTCCAATTTGAATCGCTCGATAAATTATTTGAAATGAGGGTTAGCTCGGCCTTTTCAAATAATTCACATCATTAGAATTTAAATCGATTCTTTCCATGGTTATATTATTCGACATCCATCTTTCAGTTCTTTAGTGTTATTTTCGTGTAAAGCACATACAACCATCAAATATCAAACAATTCAAGCCCAATTGGTTTATTTGCAATCTATGTTGCTTATAATATTTTATAACGATTTTTCGCCATTTTTATTTATTTAAAAATGGCCATATTTAATTAAACGACGTTTCAGGTCGTGCCATGGCACTGGCGCTGTTTTTCCCCTAATTTGTTTTACATATATCGGAAAATCTAACCGTTGGATTTCTACAAAGTCTATATCAGTGGGAAGATATTCCCAAAGCGAACCCAACAGTTCCAATTTCTTGAAAATCCGACGGTCGGATCTTCCACACTAGTCGTTTGAAGTTACGGTTTCAAAATTCGAACTGCAGCGTCGTTATTCGGTTTAATTTAATTATATTTATATTTATATATAAATATAAACGATTCTGGCGCTGTTTTTCTTCAGATTTAATTAAACATTCCGGACAATCCAACCGTTGGATTTTTACAAGGTTGGTGCCATTGGGAAGATATTTCCAAGGCGAACCCAGCGGTTGCGGTTTCGGGAAAATTCGATGGTCGGATTTCTCGTACTAATCGTTTCAAATTACGATTCCGAAACACGAATTGCACGACTTCGATTCCTTTTAATTATATTTATAATTATATATATAAATATAGTTCATTCTATAATTTCAACTTCGTTTTCACTTCAAATATTTCACTAACGCCTTAATATTTCGAAAAATTTCGCCATAACCTCCTTTGTACGGGGAGGGGTTTGGAAATTTATTGGGTCGTGTTAGGTACCCAATAAATCCTAAAAAGCATCCACATATTTATAGTGATATATTCTGATGTTTACGGGGGAGCATGTATAGATAATCACTCCAGAGAATAAATTCTCGTCACCCCGTTTCCGTGTGGAAATAAATGGTCCATGTGCCGTATCTAATAACTAGAGAGATGTGATTATTGTCAACTCCAGACCCGTGTGGGGTTTTTATTAATCTGGCAATTTACCGTTATATTTTATATAGTCCATATCAGTCATCAGTTCAACCTGTAGTATATAGTCATCGCCATACAAGCCTCTCGCTCGTATGGTAAATCTTCCACCTCGTCACACAAGCTCCAATTGCTTATGTGGAATATGATGAAGTATGCCTATCGTCAACAAGTATGCCATGTAGTGTAGTTCAAAATTAATTGTTACTATCCTATGGCGATGTTTATTATTTCACACAGAATAACCAGCACTCCGCATCCAATGGCATTCACAGGAGTTGATATAAAAATAAAATTGCGCAGCCAACTCATCAAGGTTTACCTATTTGTCGGGCACGCAAATAATTTCTTTACTCTACAACTAATCCATTTTTCCTGTTCAACACATGTATATATATATATGCAGAACAAAGCTAATAGTAATATTTCTAGCAAACTATTATTTATTTCAGCACGTGTGTATTTTTATCAAAGCGTATACATGATAAAAGAAATATTTTTATCATCAAAATTATTTATTCAACACGTGAATGTTTTTAACACTTCATATTCACAATAAAAATGTAGTTTTTATTGTCGATTCATTTTATTTTAACATACGATAACATTCAACACATGCATTTAACTCGACGAACGAATTTCAATTCAACACATGAATATTCTCTATAGTTTGTATATATATAAAAATGTGATTTTTATCGCTAAAGCTATTTGTTTAAATTCAAATAATATTCAACACATGAATTTTGATTCAACGAATGAATTTCAACTCAACACATGAATATTCGCTATAGTTTGTATATATATATATATATATATAAATGTGATTTTTATCGCTAAAGCCATTTGTTTAAATTCAAATAATATTTAACACATGAATTTCGATTCAACGAATGAATTTCAATTCAACACATGAATATTCTCTATAGTTTGTATATATATAAAAATGTGATTTTTATCGCTAAAGCCATTTGTTTAAATTCAAATAATATTCACCACATGAATTTCAACTCAACGAATGAATTGCAACTCAACACATGAATATTGGTTTCAACATATGTAATTTATTTCAACGAATGAAAATTATTCTAACACATGTATATTTCAGAAAATTTCGGCAGCATAACGGCAGGGTAGTTAAAACCGGGACCGTCCCTAGTACGGCTCCTCGCTCTACCTTAAAACCTCGCGGTTTTTTACAATGGTGATCATGCATCTAGTTCGCATGCAGGGGGCATGTTTTATTTTCAATTCCACAATCCTATTCTAATTTGTTTCAACCACAAGAGGGTATTTTTCAACCACAAAGGTATTTTTCAACCACAATATCAACCACAAACAATTATTTCCAACCAATCGTCATACCATATAATATCACGTCAATCACAAGCAATAAATATCGTCCATGGTCTGTGGACGAGGGGAGTATATATGTATATATATATATATATATATATTATTTCTATAATTCACTTGCATTTCATCACAATTCAAAGCATATATGTTTCATTCAATGCTTGTATAATTTATACATCGCTAATATAACTTATACTACACATGTACATGAGGTATACAATGCGTATATAATTTACACTTCGCTTATATAATTTATACAACGCGATTCCATTCACACAATTTAGTTTAGATTCCTCACATTGGTTTCTGCAGTGCTAAAAATCCTAGGAAGATCAAAAAAATCCGCGGCTTCTTCTATGTGGTAGAGAGCCTCCTTGCGGTCACGGTGTCTCCTGTTTCATCAAATTTCGTTAAAGAACGAAAAAAATATTATTTTTCAAAGTTTTGCAACACTTTATAGTGTTATTTTCATTTCAGAATGTCGAAGCAGAAAGGTTTTTAAGCCTTCAAAACTAGGTTTAAATTTTAAAATCAAACCGCACCTTGTTGCTCCGATCAGGTCCTGCGACGTGGAAGAGCTATGAACCAGCTCTCTATCGGTGGTGGTGCGGTCTCCTTCGGTGGTCGGAGGAAGGCTGTGCGGCGTCGGAAAGGCGGCGACTTCGTGGGGATGGTTCAGGTGATACAGGCGATGGTGGAGGGCGGCGTTTGGTCGGATGTGAAGAGGGGAGGAAGGGTTGTCGAACTGCGGTGGTGGCGCGTCCTAGAGGTGGCGGTGGAGGCAGAAAAGTCGAGGGGAAGTTTCGAGCTTCCTGGATCGTCCAGAGGAAGAAAGGCGGCTAGGGTTTCATAGTTTTTTTTTAAAGAAAAAATCCTATTGGTCGAGACTTTATAGGAGATTTTAAATAGTTTTTTTACAGACGAACTCGAAATCAAACCCAACGACTATCGCCCCTAGCTAAATACCCCCATTCCGGACATAATGGGATATGTTTCGTTGGCCAATTCGACTGTTACAGTCAGTTATTTTTCAAATTAAAATATAAAACATTCAATATTTAATTTGAACATACATTTCAATTTGCCAGGGCCACAAACTGAATTGAAAAATTCCAGAAAAATAAATCTAGCTTTGTTTTGACGATACGGTCCTAACAAAACCAGTTTCGTCGAATTCTGAGCTCGTTTGAAAAACAGCCATTTTTAGGTCGACCCATTTTAACAGAAATTGACCAATCACATCTTCTTTTGCCCCGCTCACGTACTAGCTTCAAAAATTATGAAATTTGAAACTTAGCAATAATTTGACATCCCGGACCCAACAAAAGTGGTTTCGTCGAATTCCGAGGTCGTATGCAAAATATTAATTTTCAGGGGCTATATATGCTATATAGCGACCTTTTTGAAAATTCATTTGGCCATCACTTTTGATTCTGGCTATGAAACTTCGATTTTTCAGATTTGTTAGAAAGGTATTCATAAACAGATTTAAATATTTCCAGTTTCGCTAAAATCCGTTATATTTTCCACCCGGTACAGTCAGACAAAGTTTGTATTCAAAATTTCAAACTGCAATACTATACCTAATTCTTCATTTTATTGAAATATGCTATTTCAATTATTCAAATTCTTTGGTAATAACCAATTTTAAAAATTTTAAATTGGTTCACATTTTCCGGGTTATTACATCTAGCCTTTGTATGCTTCGTCTTGGTCTAGTGTTGTTGAGTTATGGTTCTCTTTTGTTTGTGATTGCTTTGTTTTGAACTTTGTTGGGTTTGGAATCATCTTGGGCATATATTGGCTCAAGAATTATGCAACAAGAGTGAATTGCAAGAAGCTGGAGGTGAGAGTCGTGGATGTGGAAGGGAGAAAGGTTTTGATTCGATGTAAGCCCGAAGACGGGGTCTTCGTAAGTTATTTATATTCGCTTTGGATTCCACAGGAAGACTTTTCATCTATGCTGATTGCAAATGGGTTTGAGGTTGTCTTTGAAGAGGTCAAAGGGTTACCGCCGCATCGTGAGATCGAGTTAGGATCGATTTGGTCGAAGGTGCTAGACCGATCGTTATGCCTCCTAAGTGGATTGTGCCTAAGGAACACCAAGAGTTAGAGGTGCAAGTTCGTGACCTTTTGGAAAAAGGATTCATTCGGAGAAGTGTTTCTGAATGGGTTGCACCAGTTGTGTTTGCAAGCAAGGTAGATGGCTCTTTGAGATTGTGTATGGACTATCGTGAGCTGAATAAGGTAACCAAGAAGAACAAACATCCATTGCCAAGGATCGATGACTTGTTCGATCAGCTTCATGAGGCCAAAGTGTTTTCTCAAATGGATTTGGCAATGGGATTTCACCAGTTGAGGGTGGAAAAAGATAGTGTGTCGAAGACAGCTTTTAGGACACCATCTGGTTTCTTCGAGTAGAAGCACTAGGGAATTTTGTAGATCTTATGAATAGGGTTTTCAGAGATCAGTTGAATAAGTTCGTGCTTGTGTTCGGGGATGATATTCTGGTTTACTCCCGGAATGAGGAAGAGTATAAGACGCACCTGAGAGTTGTTTTGGAAATCTTGCAAAAGCATCAGCTGAGAGCTAAGTTTTCGAAGTGTCACTTCTGGAAGAGTGAAGTGAAGTTCTTAGGCCATGTTGTTTCTGGTAATGAAATAGCGGTTGACCCCGCTAAAGTAGCAGCGATCCAGGACTGGGATAGACCTAAGAATATGATGGACGTGAGAGATTTCCTTGGGTTACCGAGATATTATCGCCATTTTATAAAGGATTTCTCCAAGATAGTTGCTCCATTAACAGGATTGACGAAGAAGAACCAAGTGATCACATTGGATGCAAAGTGTGAGCAAGCATTCAGTATCCTGAAAGAGAGACTGACGAGTACTCTTGTGCTGACCATTCAAAGTGGGAATGAAGAGATGGTGGTATACATTGATGCATGCGGTACTGGACTTGTAGTAGTACTATTGCAGAAGGATAGAGTTGTGGCCTACGCGAGCTGATAGCTGAAGCCGCATGAAAGGAATTATACAACTCATGATTTGGAGTTGGCAGCGATCATGTTTGCTCTGAAGATGTGGAGACACTACTTGTTGGGAGTTCGAGTTGTTTATGGATCAAAAATCCTTGAAGTATCTTTTCTACCAAAAGGATTTGAATCTTCGGCAGCAACGGTGGTTAGAGTTTCTAGCATCATATGATTTTGGTATAGCCTATACTCCCGGTAAAGGTAACGCGGTTGCAGATGCGTTAAGTCGAAGACACACAAGTTTGGGAGCGATTTTTTTAGAATGGAAGAGCCTCGAGTATTTGGTGAGATTTGATTTAAGACCACATTGTGAGTTGGAACCTGAAATGTTGGCAAGCTTATCGGTAAGACCTACTCTCGTCAAAAGGATTAGCGAGAGCCAAAAGCGAGATGCAAAGCTTGTCGAGTTTATCCGGAAGCTGGAACCATAGAACAAAGAGTTCGAGGTCGATCAAGGAGGATGGCTTCGAAAGCAAGGACGAATGGTTGTTCCTAATATCGACGGATCGAGGGATGAGGTTCTGAGAGAATGTCATCACTCGAAGTTGACAATTCATCCTGGTGGTAACAAGATGTATCAGGACATGAAGCGAGTTTACTACTGGGAAAGAATGAAAAGGGGTATTGAAAAATTCATTTCAAAATGTATGAACTGTTTATTGGTGAAAGTTGAACAGAAGAAGCTGAGTGAGTTACTTCAGCCATTGGAAGTTCCTACATGGAAGTGAAAGCAAATATCGATGGATTTTATCAATGGACTACCTAGAACCAGGGTAGGAAATGGAAGAATTTAGGTCATTGTAGATCGCTTGAACAAAAGAGCAAGGTTTATTCCTGTCAGATCGACTAGGATACCATCGAAATTGGCTGATCTTTATGTTAAATGGATAGTTTGATTCCATGGTATCCCAAAGAGCATAGTGAGTGATTGAGATCCATTGTTCACGAATGGATTTTGGAAAGTTAGCATGAGACTTTGGGAACCGAGTTGTGTTTGAGTACGTCTTATCATCCTCTAACTGATGGCCAAACCGAGAGGGTTAATCAAGTTTTGGAAGATCTCCTAAGGGCTTGTGTATTAGACTTCAGAGGACCATGGGAGGACCATCTACATCTAGTTGAGTTTGCATATAATAATAGTTATCGGTCAAGCATTAAGATGGTACCATACAAGGCATTGTATGGTAGACCATGTAAATCTCCAGCACGTTGGTTAGAAACTGGAGATAAGTTGATACTTAGGCCAGAGATGACCAGAGAGACATCATATTGTATCGAGATCATTCGACAATGGATGAAAGCAGCTCAAGATCATTAGAAGAGTTATGCCGATAAGCGTTGAAAAGATTTGGATTTCAACATAAGCGATATGGTGTTTGTGAAGATTTCGCCGTTAAAGCATGTTGTTCGGTTCGGAAGCAAAATGAAGTTAGCTCCTAGGTTTATTGAACCGTTTTCGATAATCGAGCGGATTGGAAAGCTCGCGTATAGGTTAGAGTTACCGGTGAAGACGACAACTGTGCATAATGTTTTTCATGTGTCGTTTCTTCGGAAGTGTGTTCATGATCCTAACATGGTAGTATCTCCAGAAAGGTACGAGGACTTAGAAGTAGAGACCATAGTTACGGGACCTTGTAAGCCGATTCGTGTTGTGGGGAATGACACGAAACAATTTAAGAGGAAGATTGTTAAGCTAGTCAAGGTAGAATGGAGTGAGGATGGAGACAATTGTATATGGGAGACAGAAGAGAGCATTAAGGTGACCTATCCAGAACTCTTTGTTGGTATGACCCATTGATATCGTGTCCTCATGACATCAGTGTAACTTGTGTTATGGTTGTTGTTGTTAGAATTCCACATCCTAGGATAAGGCTATGAATGCATGGTATGATGGCTGCTAGTTTGGGTGATAAAATTAGCTGCTTATGGATGATAGGCATGCATAATTGTTTTGTTGATTGTGATTTCTGATGGTTGTTGGAATTTCGAGGGCGAAATTCTTAAGGAGGGAGAATGTAACAGCCCGCATTTTACATATCGTAGTATCGTAAAATATTTTTATTTAATTCCCTGAGGGTTGGAGCATTCTCATATTTTAATATGTTGATTATGGGGGTGTGGGACGTGTCCATATTTTTTACCAATTTTGTTTATGACCATTTTGATTCTGTCAGACTTGTACAAGGAATAACTTTTGACTGACATTGAATCATGTGCGAAGATCGGTCTCATTGGAAAGGAAATGATGTTTCGCATTCCGTAGTCAGTGGTTTGGAAGGATCACCGTTTTTGTGTTTCACGGTTTGTTGTTCAGGTTTTTAGAACCATAATGGGCTGATTTGGGGAGGCCCATTAGTGGGTAGGTGGAAGACTATAAATAGGGGGTAAGAGGCACGGAGAATATTTTACTTTCTCCATTCTCTCATTTGATTGAGTTTGTGATCATTCCACCGTTAAAATCTAGATTTAAGAAGATAATTGAAGATCTACATCGTTTGAAGCTAGATCTACATCAATCGAAGAGAGAGTTCATCGAATCGAAGAGTTTAGAACAAACTCTTCATTGTTCAGATTTTGATCCAAGTGTTTTTGTGTTGTTTTGGAGAATTGGTGAGTGATATGCATCTCTCACACAGATTCAATCAAGTATATGGGTTATATGATCATAATTTCATCATTTTGAGTCATTTTCACCTAGATCCACTTCATGGTAAGTCTATTTTCATTTGAATCACTATTGGATCTAACCTAGCAACTTAAAACCGGTAATTTCCATATAGTTTCGTATGTTTATGCAAGTAGATCCATTATTTTGATCATTTAACCATTTATCATAATTTTGGTGAATTTTATATGGTTAATGGTGAAAATTTGTTGTTTTAATGATTGTTGATGATTGATTTTGGTAAATTAGATAGATCGGGTGTTTTGCATAAATTTTGAATCAAATTGAAGTTGAATTGGGCAAGAAATCGTATGAATCAGTCACGGATTAGGTGGATCGGTTGTTGCATGGCTTGGGGAACAAGACATGATGGATTAGTTAGTGAATGGATCGGTCGAAAGATGGATCGGATCACTCAATCGATGGGTCGGTCGTAAAGTCTGAGATATGGGTCGGTAGTAATGTAGGGTATGGATCGGCCATATCTTCAGTAGACGGGTCAGTCGAGGTTTCAGACCATGGGTCGGTCGAGAGTTATGGATCGGTCAGAGCATATAGGGCAAGGATCGATCGGAGCATCCAGAGCATGGATCGGTCGGAGCATCTAGAGCATGGATCGGTCGGGGAATCTAGGGCATGGATCGGTCGGAGCATCTAGTGCATGGATCGGTCGGAGGGTTCCTGGCATGGATCGGTCTTTATCTGCAGTGTTCAAATGGTTGGGTCAGAAGAAGCTACATGGACCGGTATGTCCGATTCTTAGTGAATCGACATGTCCAATCCATAGTGGATCGACATGTATTAAAGGTTATGGCAGCGCTTTGGAAAGCTACAGTTGATGGTATAAACGTTGTGGTTTGTTTCCGTAGTGAATGGATGAAGTGCTATGAATTGTATTGGACCTTATATTGATGTTGTTTGGTTCAATAATGTTGTGACTTCGATGTATATCCAGGTGGGAATGTTCGAAGCGACGTGATCTGTTCGTTGATCGGTGTAAAGTAACGAATGTGAAGACAACTCAAGGGTGTTGAGTTGTGGATAATGGTTGCTCAAGGGGGACTTAAGTTTGTGAATGCTCGTTGGGGTTGATAACTAGAGATGCGAAGGCCGAGAAATTATCGTTGTTGTAAGTTCTAGTAGACTCTAAGCAGGGGTACTTTGGAAGTCATGAAGGGCCTTGTACCTTGGGGAGTCGTGAAGGGCCTATTGTCTTGAAGAAGGCAAACATACGAGTCGCGAAGGCGTACGGGGTTTTTGCTAGAACTGAGGTTTACCATTAGCCCTTGACGTATGGCAGATGGTCGTCATATGATTAACGATGGTTTCAAAACAAGGAAGGGTAGTGATAGCCAGGTCTTGAATGTTTGGTTTCTTGCTTGTACCATCTCACGTAAGTCTCTTGGGTGCTTGTCTGATATTGGTTTCGGCCTCTAGGGATTGTGTTGGGGGATATTGATCTCGATTAAGGTGGTTTACATGAGATATAACTAAATTGCTATGATTATTGTTGGATGTTAGTTGTTTTGCTATTGTTGGTTACTTCTGGTTGCCATGATTGAACTGTTGTTTCATGATTACTGGTTTGTAAAGGCTATCACTGTTAGATGTGGTGAAGGCAGGTTTAGGTTCTTCTTTGGTATTGAGCAGTGGTTGGTTAATCTACATATTCTCATATACTTTGTTGATAATGTTCGATAGTTGTTTTATCGCTCACTAAGACTATTGTCTTTACTAAAAGTTTTATGTTTCCCTCTTATTACCTTGGGTGTTCATCCGGTTATGGATGAGCAGACTGCAGGTGATAACTTAGTGAGGACAATGATGTTGATCGATGGCGAGCTGGAGGGTTATGTACCAGTTTTATTACTATCTAGTATTTATGTTTTCACTGTTTGTTGTTGCTCTATGAGTGTTGTAGTGAGGCTTCATGTACAGACTTTGATGTTTCCTACGATGTATGGATGATATTTCGGGATGTTATGAAAGTTTCAAAAGTCTGTTATATGATGCTTCTCTATTTCTGCCTATTGTATATGTTTTATTATATTTTACCCTTGCACTGTGAGTCATACGTCAGGTTCCGCCTGTGTCTACCCATTCTGATGATCGTTAATAGCTGCCTAGCACACCTTCCAGTGCGCATTATTCCTTATGTTTGGTGCAGAGGTTATGGGCAATCGTCACATTATTGGTTGATGGATGGTAGTTGATATGAATTTCTTTTCATTGTTAACACAAAGTTTATACTACGAATATGGAAATTGGAATTTTTTTGAAATTTCAATCTTTTAGATTTTTAAATGAATTTTATATTCATCCAAATGAAATTTGACAGAATGTTGGAAATGGGATTTTTAAATCCAAACCGATTTAAAAATGAAGTTGTTATAATTTCAAACAGCTATTGAAATGATTGAAATGGAGTTGAAAGAAATTTGGAATAAAAACGACTTGTTTTAATTCAAATGAGATTTTCAATAATAATTTCAAAATGTGAAATATAAAACGACGTTTTAAACTCGAACGGATTTTTCCATTGTTCTTATTTATTTTTATAACGATTATCAGAAAGATTTGGAACTCAAAATATTATATTAAAAAATATTATTATTTTATTATTATATTAATATGGATTATTCAATTTTGATTTAAAACTGAATTGAGATGGAAATCGTTTTTAAACGAGAATTTAAATGTTTTATAAAATAAGGTTAAATGGAATCGACGAATTTTATTATAAATAATAAAATGGTTTGAATAGGATGAGTCGCGCAACGACCGTCCGTGAATTTCAACCATTAACTTCAAATAGATGTAACAGGAGATCCGATCGTCAGATTCTCATGAAACTAGAACTGTTGGGCTCGTAATGAAAAGATCTTTCTAATGAAATAATAAGTTTTAAAATCCAATGGTGTGATTTTAACATAAGTCCAAATCTGTTTTAGGAAAGGTCGCTATGAATGCCGTTCGGTGGCCGGAATTGAAAACCGACTACAAGGGCCTGAATAATTTTTTTAAAAATATGGATAAATTATGTTAAATCATAATAAATGAATTGAAAGGATTTTTGGATGAAATATTCCAAGTTTTGGAAAGATAAAAGACATTTTTATCTTGATAATTTATTAATCAACTAGAATAAAAAACTGAAAAGAATTATAATGGTTTTAATATAACTTAATCTTTTCAATATATAAATTGGATTTGGATGGAAATTATCTTCGGATATTTCAGTATTGGATTTCGTGATTATACATATATCATTGAGGAATTTGGAAGATATAGATATCATTATTCCATATATGTTATCTATTGGTTTCAGAATTTGATATTGAATATAAGTCGATATGACTTCTATTTAGAGCCTTGTATTTAATATCAAATTGGATTTTGGGTTTGTTGTGAATGTTGTCTTCAATAACACTGTTCTTAAACCTGGTTGAGATTGAAGGTGAAATAAATCTTATGATTAAGATTTAGTGAATTTTCCAATTTAATAAATTAAATTAAAATTGAATGGAATTCGATTTATTAATAATTGAAATGAGCTTTTGTGAAGGAAGACTTTACTACTCGAGGAATTTAAAATGCTTTACCGTTATTCCGCCTGTAGCGTTGGTAGGATACATAAATTTATATCGAGTATATATATATTGATCTGATTTTCGTGAAGATTCCATTTTTAATGGAAGTTGATTTTGGGTTTATCGTGAATTATGTTTTAAACGACAATTGGTCTTTAACCCAATTAAAGACACGATTAATTTCCTAAAGTTAAATAATCATTGAATACTGATTTTTGAGGATTAAAACTGTGTTAGAGTATTAATGAATATTTAGTTAGATTTGAAATGTAAAGAAGTAATTAATTTTACTGAAATACTATGGGTGTTAGATATGGAGTATCACCAATTTTACTCCATGGGAAGAATGTTCATATATACTTGGTTGTTGATATTTGTTAAATTTTTTTATTGTTTAGTTTGTGGTCGACTAGTTTATGAGCAAATATGCTTTTATATTTAGCATTGGGTTGGGTAGAAATGCTTGCATGCTAATACCTTGTGATTTATTTCATGATTTGACTACGAGATGTTTAGTGATGTTGTTTGGTTCATTTCAATTTAATGAATGGTTTTTAAAATGAGATTTTCTTAAGTGAAAGGAAATGTATTCCCGATTTTGGATAGGGAATGCTTTATAACAATGTTTTATAAAACAGAAAGGATTTCAAGGACTCAGCCCGATGTTTTCGAAATGATTTGGAAATAGATTATGTGTTTGACATTGTGTGTTCATAACAGAATCATTGGATGTTCGACATTAAAGTATAGTGGTCTTAATTAGTGTCGATTTTTGATGGTCGAGAAGGTAGGTCATTACAAAAGTGGATGTACGTCAAAATACGCCAAGCCATTATGAATATTTTGTGCCATCTTTTCTCTTTTTTCTTTTCAATTTTACTTTTAATCCGAACTATGATTTTATCTAGATTTCGAGTGTTGATCCATTTTTTGGATCAACGCATGGCTTATATTAAGACACATACTCATTCTTATAATCCTACAACAACTAGTTTCATATTTATCTTCTATCCTTTTAGTTATATCAGACGTTAGTCCAAAACTTTGTGTCAATTTAATATAAAACCCCAAAGTTGGTTAGATGTGATTGCACACTTATTGTCTCGTCTAGATTATGTAAGTGTAGATCCAATAAACATGAATGTCATTTGTTAATATTTCTCGATGATAAAGTTTTACTGTGAAAATAAAATTATTTTCAAGAAGGCTGCCTACTACCAAAATAATGGGACATCATGAAAAAATGCCAAGTAAAATTGGTGTTGTTTACACTATTTTAATTGTAATGGAGAGAGAAAATTAGTTTGGTAAGAAGAAGAGTGTGACTAAGGTTGAAAAAAGAGGTTATAATGAGGTGGAAGCACTTGGTTTATTGGAAGAAATCCAATGAAATTTGTTGACATATGTATATGTTTTGTTTGTTTTACAAGTTGCATTAGTGATGTTGAAAGTATTATCATACATGGAAATATCATGCAAGATTTTATGTATAGAACATTGTTGTAGATGTTGAATTCATATTTATAATATTTATATTTCAATAGCATTTTGTTGTGTATTATACATAGAGTTTCTATCGATATACGCACATAGGGTTTACTTGTTCAATTGTGTTTCCAAAATTATACAATCATGTAGTCAATTTTTCATAATTGTGATTGTACTCTTTACTTACACGCGTCACTCATAGCCGTATTTTGAAATGTTATCGTTGGCGATACATTTGACGCTCCTAAGATCTTAACCCATGCCCTAGCATCGTTCGCTGATTACAAGAAATGTTAACGCATCGGACGTCGATAGTGACTTCCAACCAACAACAACAAATTCATCCGCCTTGCACCACTTCTTCCACAACATTCTACCTCCTCTTTATTCTCTTTCATATTCTCTTCACCTCTGACATCTCCATCTACGCTAATAATGTCAATTTCAAATCAGTTTCCAAATTAAAAAAAAACATAAAAGATTTGCTCGCTAAAGCAATGTACTTATGTAGAAGAATGAGCGATGTCACCCAGACTAACACATCAGAATGTATTGGTTTAACATGAGTGGAAGATATATTGAATTTCTATCAAGAACGGTGTCAAAGAAATTTTCAAATGAAAAGACTTTTTTCCTCTCATTGTTCAGTATGTTGCAAAATTATGGTATGATTACTATGAAAGATGCTGATGTTAGAGAAACGATTGTTGTAACAACCCGTATTTTCAAAATCAATTAAAAAAAATTAGCTACTTTGAGGAATTTGTGAATATAAATTGCTTATTTTTGCTAAATAAAATTTCAGAATAATTTTAAAATTAGTTTTTATGTTTTATTTGACTTAAAAGTAAAATTATTAAATTGATATATAAGGTTTGTATTTGAAAATTTTAAATTTTCGATTTTTAAAATCATCGCATTGCCCTTAAAAAGTGAGATTTTGCTAGGGAGCTTAGAATTCGACGAGATATTTTTTTTAGAATTCGTAATGATTAATCATTGTTGATTTACAAAATGCACGTCGAACGGAGTCAGTGTGTGGTCGTGCGAAGCAAAACCATTTGTTCAAAAACAGGAGATCAATTTATAAAGGAACATTATTGAGATGATCTCAAAATTCGATTCCGTTTTTTTGGATTCATCAAATAACGGTTAAATCCAAAAGGGCATGATTTTTGGAGTTAGCGTTTAGGCGTACAAGAAGAAAAGGTATGCTAAAATCGCATTTTGGAGCTTATTTTAGCATCTTTGAGAATTTTAACAAAAGGTCAAACAAACTCGGAATTCGACGAAACTTGATTCGTTGGATTCGTCTTGGTGTGTATTATCTTGTGTCTGAAATCCCTGGCAAACGGAGATCGTTTGCAGTCGAACGATTGGAGAGAAACAGACATATAAACCACTTCTCTTCCTTTTCTTCTTCATTTTCCTCCTCCTTGTCTCCTCTTTTCTTCACAATAATGGTCTCCTCCTGTAATAACCCGAAAATTCTGAGCCAATTTAAAATTTTTATTTTGGCAATTTTAATGAATTTAGAATATTTAAAATGAATTATTTTAAATAATAACAACGAGAAATTTATTTTGAATATAATTCGAACGTATATATTTATATACATCGTCGTTAGAATATAAATATTTATTTTAAATTATAAAAGGAATTGAAAATGGCGCGGTAGTTTGATAAGTCGATTCCAAATTTCAATTGAACATACCGGGTGCAAAATAAACCGGATTTTGGCGAAACCAAAAATATTAGAATCTAGTTGAGAATATCTTTCCAACGAATCTGAAAAATCGAAATTTCATAGCAGGAATCAAAAGTTATGCCCAGTTGAAAATTCAGAATAGTTGCTATGTAAATTATACATGGCCCATAAAGTCAAATTTTGCATACGGATGAATTTGGACTCGAAACCTCTTCCATTGAGTTCAAAATGTCGTTTAGAACTCCGAAAAGTATAAGCTTCGATATATTCCGATATCCGGAATAGTGGCAATTGGCAGGAGCTTTTCGGTTAGCAAAACATAGCCCTTAAAAAGTGAAATTTTACATACGAGCTCAGAATTCGACGAGATAAATTTTTATCGATTCATAATGACAAATTATTGTTAAGTTCCAAAGGGCGCGTCGAACGGAGTCAGTATGTGGCCGTGCGAGCTAAAACAGTTCAGGGTAAAACGAGCAGTCATTTTACAAAGGAACATTACTGATACGACCTCAGAATTCGATTTCGTTTTTTTTTTTTCTGGATTTGTATCGTCTAAAAATGGTTAAATCCAAAAGGGCATGATTTTTGAAGTTAGCATGTGAGCGTGCAAGAAGAAATGGTGCGCCAAAATAGCATTTTTAGAGCTTATCTGAGCATTTTTATGATTTTTTTTGGACGGTCAAACGAACTCGGAATTCGACGAAACTTGTTTCGTTGGACTCGTCTTCAAGTCTACTATCTCGTGTCCGAAATCCGCGGCGATTGGAAATCGTTAGCATTCAGGCAATGCGCGAGAAAGTAGCATATAATCATTTTTACTTCATTTTTCTCTTCATAATTTCATTTCTCTCTTCCTCTTCAAAAATCAAAAATGGCCTCCACCCCAAACCCGCCGCTGCCCTACTCCACCAGCGCCACCACCGGCCTCCACCGCCCATTGCCGGCCGCCGCACCCCCTCCTCCTCCTCTTCCTCCTCCTTCTCTCTCCTCTTTTCATGAACCCTAAACCCCCAAATAACCAACCACCACCACCACGGCCACCACGGGCCCCACCACTGCCAGTAGCACCCTCCCCCACGTCAATCAGGCCTGCCACCGTCCGTTGGCCACCCAAATCCGGCCGTGGGTCCCGCTACACCCAAAAACTCATTTTCACCAAAAATCCCATTTTGCAAATAACACCCTGTCCTTATTTCGTAAATAACTCCCAAACCGTGCGTTTCTGGCCAAAGTTCCTCTTGACCAAAGTTGTAGAGCACGAAATTCTCTTCGATTTGGCTATATGGAAGTCGTGTTTTGGAGTTCGGAGCTGCTCGGAAAACGCGTTCGAAGTCTGCTGTTCAAAAGCGGTAAAATTCGTGTATTTTCGCGAATTCTGGCGAATTGGAGCACTTTCGGCAAAAATTCCCTTAGGCAAAAGTTGTTCAGAATGTCGTTCTTGTGCTAGAAGAAAAGATGGACTGAAGATTTGAGCTTGTATGAGAAGTCTGGAGCTCGAACAACAATTCAGCAGTTCAGAAAAGACGTTGGAAAAAAAATCAATGTGAGAACTTCTCACTTTAACTTTTCTTTTCTAGTTATATAAATATATACTAGGATGCAGACGGTATTTAGTAGCACCCGACACCATCGTCCAAAAACCATGGACTTGTTTGTTTGGTTGTGTAGTTGGTTAGATTATTTGATTTGAATTTGATTGTTTGGTGAAATGGAATGGATTTGATTGATATGTGTATGGCGTGGGCCATTATTAGACCGGGGATAAGGCTAGGCCTTGTCCCGTTTCTAGTATCGTGCCGTTATGCCGCCGAAATTTTCTAAAATAAGTTAGAAAAATAAAGATATCATTTTATTTAATAAATGAACCGAATAGAATATTCATAGGTTGAATAAAATAATTTGGTCGTTAAAAATATATTTTTTAACGTGAATGTGAACAAATAAATATTCATTTACAAACCGGACGGTTTGTTTATGTACACCTATTTGAAGGACATTGATTGGGACGATAAATTTTACACATCGCCCAACTGCACAAATAAAATCTGTGTTTGATTGTTTGAAACCCCACACGGGTATTGGGATAAAATACGGCATACACTAATCCCAATAATTAGTTGTATGTCGATCGATTGATTGACAGGCTGTTATAAGCGTTAGATATCTATATTTGATGCTTATACAGTGTAGTGCACTTTGGATGATGGTTGATTATGTATCGTTGCTATTATATACATGTGTTGTATGGAATCCATATAATTAACTTTGTATGGTAATTGATTGGACCTCATTCCAATTTAGAAAATAAAGAATATTATAAAATAAAGGTTCATGTGTTGATAGTACTCATCCGTTGAGATTAGTCATGTGTTGAACGAAATATTTTAACAATAAAATTTACATCTTTATCATATATAAAATTAGGAACTAACTGAAAAATAGATAAAATGAGTGGTTTCCTGGATATTGATCTGATGTTGGTTTCGGCCTTCGGGGTTAATATTCAGGGAATCGTTCTCTTACTAATTTACGGTTGGAGTCTGATTTGAAATCAAACGATAGATATCATAATTTTATAAAATATATTGAATAACAAAAACTGTAACACCCCACACCCGCTACGGTCACTCACTAAGGGAATGCCATAACATCGGTGGAGTATTTTAAGTGAATATAGAACAGAAAAATTACAACAAGACAGATATAAGTAATACTTGAGAATTTAAAACATCATTTCATTGCAGCGGAAAGTAAAACATGTTTGGTTACACCAAAACCATAAACAAGAGTCAAGTACATACTATCCATCCTGATAAAACAAAAGTACATAATCCCACTACATAACTTAATAGCCATAATAGAAAAGATAAACTGAGCTTTGCATCCCTGGTCCAAGCTCCAAAAGATAGATAAAGTAGTCTGATCAAAGCCCACTAGTGCTAGGCCCACTCTGACAACCTAAGGGTTGGGAAAAAGATAAAAACAACGGGGTCAGACATAAGTCTGAGCGAGTCCTATAACCTTAACAATACAATCATTAAAGTAATTAGGGTATGATATAAACAAGGTACGGTACCTCTGGGGATAATGACTACACTAAGTAGCCAACTAAACACAGGATGTACTAAGATAACCGAAAAGACGCATTTATCCACCCAAGGATAATTACAATATTGCACCACCGCAGACCTACCCACCCAAGGGTAATCCCTACACTGCACCACACCAGTTCTACCCACCAAGGGTAATTCCTACTTAAAGGTTGATTCCACTAAGTGTACTTAGTAATTTTACCCAGTAGTCTCTTGTACCCCTAGCTGACTACATAGGTGACGTCTGCCCCTATCTCCACTAGGTGTACTTAGTAATTTTTAATAGTAGTTTCGTGTACCCCTAGCTGACTACATAGGTGCCGTCTGCCCCTATCTCCACTAGGTGTACCCACTACTCCCAAGCGATCGGCTCCCTACCGTAGATACCCGTGCTGGCCCCACAATGGGGTGTATCACTCCCCAAAGTGGCAACCCGATACAACAAATGGTGCACGGCTTATATCTACACGATGCAACAACGTCTTACCTACCAGCCCGGGTCCACACACGCATATGAAACCCGTTGGACTCGCGTTGCCACCGCTGCCCCGTTTTGGCCTCTTATAGTCAAGCCCAATATGCGTGTCCCGTCCTCGACTTGGGTCGAGCCCACAAAGATACGTTTGGGATATTGGTTGAAATGGGCCCCCACAAGCTACCCACCTAAGCTTGTCATTTCTAGTGAATCCCACTTAACCCTTTAACCATGTCCACTTACATGTTATAAATTTTGGTTAAGTCATTTAATCATACCTTAATTGCCACACAAGGCACCCACTAGATTTCCACATGCCACCCAAGGCACTTACTTGATTCCCACATGCCACCCAAGGCACTTACTTAATCCTTTAATCATGTTTAATTACATGTTTCGCTTTGGTTAAGTATTCTAATCGTATTTTCTATTACTACCCAAGGCAACCCACTAGTTTCCTCATGCCACCCAAGGCACCCCCACTAGTTACTACATGCCACCCAAGGCACCCACTTAACCCCTCATGCCTCACTACATGCTAATTTGGTTAAGTGTTTCTTAATTAATTAAGATCGTAACCTTTATAAAGACCTCTCACATTAGATTGTCTTTTATGGCAGCTGGATATGCCGGTTGGTTCCGGGAAGCCTTACACCATAACAGAGTCTAACCTCGTGTCTTTACACTTGTCACGTATTTAGTTTATGACTAAGACCTCTCACATTGGGCCAATCATTTGTAGCCGCTGGATTTGCCGGTCGGTTCCAGGCAGTCTTATGCTACAAAAGGGTCCAACCTCGTGTCTTAGTAGATTAATTACACCTAATTAATCACCCCCATAATTTGTATTAATTATCCCTAATTAATTACAAATATTTAAGAATATGGGTAGACCTAACTCAATAGGTAAATTCCCAATTCCATAATATGGGTAGACATAACTTAATAGGTAAATTCCCAATTATGTCCATCCACTTTATGGTATGTTTAATCATACCCACTTCACACAATTTTATGTGTTCATTAATTTTTACCCCATCGTCCCCACGTAAATACGTTAACATGACATACTTCAAAAGAGAAGATTCATCATACACACAATGGGTTCAACTTAGCATATCATTAGCATTATCATGGGTTTAAAAGGTGTCAACTTGCATATATGACCATAAACCCAACTTGCATAAATAACCAACCCATACTTGCATGAATCACATGTGTCATAAAGATGGTAACTTGCTTAAATGTTCATGTCATAGACCTATCATAAAGGTGTCAACTTGCATACATGTCATAGGTCTAAAAGGGATGAACTTGCATCATGACTTGCATATGAACTTGCATCATAACTTGCATATGAACTTGCATCATAACTTGCATATAACCAAACACATAACTTGCATAACATGTTACATATAAACTTTCCTATAATCATGCACATAACTTGCATATAACCAAACACATAACTTGCATAACATGTTACATATAAACTTGCATATAATCATGCACATAACTTGCATATAACCAAACACGTAACTTGCATAACATGTTACATATAAACTTGCATATAATCATGCACATAACTTGCATATAACCAAACACATAACTTGCATAACATGTTACATATAAACTTGCATATAATCTCACATATAGCTTGCATAACATGTTACATATGAATCAATGTTCAACATAGTGTTTTGCATAATGAGCATCATAAAACATAGCATTAAACTTGCATATAGCATAAAACTTGCAAAACACACAACATACACTATACTAAACTTGCATAAACACATTGATCCACAAACATAGCCATATCTTATCATATCCTATCATAATCAATTTAACAATTGATTATTAAGGCTATAGAAACTCACCACTAAACTCCAATAAGCAAACCCTTGCCAAAAATCACCCAAAAACTCTAGCCTTGAACATAAAGCTTGCAACTTGATGATGAATGCAAGCTAATGATCACTCATACAACTCAAAGATGCTTGTATGAACATGAAAGCCTTCATAGAAATAGTATTTAAAGAGGATGGAGGCTAGGCTTTTGAGTGGAGGACATGATCATAGAAAATTTTGGCATAGTTTAGTTAGAGGATAGGATTATGATCATTTAGGGCTAGCTTAGGGTCTTATTTATAAGATTAGGCAAGTGTTTTAGGCCATTAGATTAACCCTAAAGTAGATTAGGACCATCAGATCTCGGAAGCTTCCAGAAACAAGCCCCAAAACACAGCCCAAACCCTAAAATGGTGCACCAGGCCAAACTGGCCGAGCACCCCCTGTCGACACCCAAGTCGACAGGGCTGTCGACTTGGTCCTAGCCAAGTCGACTGCCCAGTCGACAGGGCTGTCGACTTGGGTAGTTAGGCGGGAATTTTCCCCCCTGCGCCCAATGGCCCCAATTTCGAAATTTGAACCTGAATTTTAAATCTGTTTTGAACTTTGAATTTTCTGTAAACTTCATTGGGCCATAACCGGGCCATACGGACTCCGATTTACAAAATTTCGGACTCTATTTCGCGTATTTTTCCGAGACGAACACAATGACGTAACCCGTTTCCCCTGATTCTCACATCTGAGCTTTTTAATTCTGCAATTAGTGAATTTTAGCATTAACTGAAATTCGGGGTGTTACAAAAACAGTCACACGTGGACATTACTCATTCGTTGAGATTAGTCATGTGTTGACAAAAATATAGATTCATGAGTTGAATAGGATAAATATTCATTTGTTGGATAGAATAACGGAATTATTGAAAAATATAAAGCCGTGTTGATTAGAGATGCGCTATTTTGACGCGAACGATATTTATATCGATTATATTCGTTTTTATAATGAAAATTGAAAAGAAAATGAATTCGAATTGAATTGAATTGAATAGAAAACGAATTTGATTTGAATTGAATAGAAACGAATTTGATTTGAATTGAATAGAAAACGAATTTGAATTGAATTGAATAGAAAATGAATTCGAATTGAAATGAATTTGAAATTTGAATTGAATTGAATTGAAATGAATTTAAAACGAATTTATAAGGGAAAAATCAATTTTGATTTGAATTTGAAATGAAGGTTGAAATTGTTTTAGAAACAAATTTGAAACTATTTATAAAATTCGTTTTAAATAGAAATCGACGAAATATATATTATATATATAATATAATGGCCTGTATAGAACGCGCCGCACCGCGTCGTGGTAGTTCATAAATTTTGACCATTGACTTCGAACGGACATTACAGGAGATCCGACCGTCGGATTCTCCTAAAACCGGAATCGTTGGGTTCGTATCGAAAAGAGATTTCTAACGAATATTAGAAATTTGAAATATAACGGTTGGATTTGGAGATACGTCCAAATCAAATTTGGAAAAGGTCGTTGTAAGTGCAGTTCGATGGCCGCTGTTGGAAATCGACTGTACGGGCCTTGATAAAATTATTAAAAATATCAATAATTTATGTAATATAATAAGAAATGATTTGTGAAGAACTGGGATGAAAAATCCCCCATTTATAGAGATAAAAATAGATTTTTATCGAAATGAACTAGTTTTGAACTAGAATTAAAATCCAATTATTTTTAAATAAATAAATTGAATTAGAATTGATTTGTGGGTTTATCGTAAACGGTGTTTTAAATAACACTTGTTCTTTAACCCGATAATAAATAGAATGTGATTTGGGTTTGTCGTGAACTGTGTTTTAAATAACATTAGTTCTTTGACCCAGTAAAAGGAGTTTTAATGAATCTGCAATTAGATTAAAATGTGAATTGATAATTTAAATTATCAAATTTGGAAAATGAGCGAGAATGGAGTATCACCAATTTTGCTCCAAGCGATAGTTAAATCTTTAATTAGATTTGAACGTGAAATGGTAATTAAATTTACCGATAATATCGTGGTGTTAGGTATGGAGTATCACCAGTTTTGCTTCATGGGATAAATAGGTGGGGATTGGGAAATAAAATAAATAATTACATCGGTGTGGTTCGCTAATCCCGACTAGTTTGGAAAACCATAATTTGGTTTGAAATGATATCCAAAGGAAGATTAAATAATAAATTTAAAAGAATTTATCTTTGATAAAATTAATGGGAACCTTTCCCTAAGATTATGAAATTTAGAAACTAGTTGTAGGTTAGCTAAGAAGAATGGTTTCCTGGGTATTGATCTGATGTTGGTTTCGGCCTTCAGGGTTAATATTTGAGAAATTGTTCTCTTGCTGATTTATGGTTAGTGGCTATTGAATTGGAATGAGGCGTATGTTGTGTTTTTGTAACATTTGTTTACTATATACGCGGGTTGTTTAGAAAGGCCAGGTTTATACCCATTCTGAATAACCGATTCGACGATAAGTCGAAGATGAAGACGGTGGTTGAAGACCGTAAGTCTTCACATCGTTTGGGTGATTACTGATGATCTTGATTGGGCTGTACACCCAAGATGAGGGAATCAGTTGGTGATCGTCCAGACGTACTTGGAGATCGATGGATATGCGAGGAAAGTGCCTCCGGTTTCGTTCAGACCCAGAACGAACTTGTAAATGGATTGTGTGTCTGACATTGGATTTTATTCTATGTCGATTAATCTCTATTAAATATACATCTGTTTGGCGGCGGAGAATTTATTCTCTTGCTTAACGCCCTTCTCTGAGACGTACGAGCTCAAAGGTTGTATATCGATGGACATCAGTCGCATGGCATGAATTGCCAGTGTGGCATGCCTGAGTGGCAAATGATCAAGGCTTCTGTTGAAAAGCAAAGTCTTGTGGTTGATGATCAAAGCACGGCCTACGTGGCATAGCTTTGTGTATAGCGTGGATTCGCGAGCCTCACACCTCGGTATGAGTCAAAAACGGGATACGGACCGTTGGGAGAACACGACGTTTCTTTCTAGCTTTGGTGGTGTCAGTGACTTACCAGCCCTGACATTTATATACTTTTCACTTTTGTGGTTGTTGGAATGAGGCGCCTCGATATTAGGTCTGATAGGACCGGGAAACGTGTGTTCAGGAATTGCCAATCCTCAAAAGTAAGAGAGGACCGGCCCAACCGATCCAAGTGGCTGCCTAGAGTGTGTAGTCCTGAGCATTTGCTAGAGTGTCTCGAAGCGGAGAGGAGCTTGCCCGTTGCCTCGACTCATGACGGAAATCCAATTTTCGATACGTGTATTTCGGTTTTATTTGTAGAGCCTAGTATTGGACATAGTGGGATGGGGCGCTTATGCCGTCTATGATTTATATTTATGATTGAAATTGTTTTGACACTATACACTTATTATAGTATCAAATGATTTGTTTTAAACGTATCAAGCATGTTTGGCTATTATAAGGGAAAACCCTATCCTCCGGCTTGCGTTGCATTGTGTGATGGGACCTGGGTCTTATAATAGCTTCATTTTTCGAAAAAGCATTGCGTTGTTTATTCTATGCACTGGTATGCTTGGGAGGAAACCTGTTCCGTGTTATACGGCGTGGTCCCTTGAATTACTCTCTTTTAAAGTAAAGTTTAAATAACTGTTTTAGTTCTTACACCAGTCACATGACTGACCTGGAGTTTATTGTTTTAACCTAAACTCTGGGTGCCCTTATTTTCGACACGGGCAGCTAGTAGTTTTGGTTTTGCAGATTTATATTCACAGGATCCTGGTTTATAGCTGGAATGATATCCGGAAAGCTCTGTATCCGTATATCACCTTCAGTTGTGCTTTGTATTATTTTCCGCTGCTATGTAATTTACTGTAATCTCTGATATTTATCGAATGTAATTTTTTTTTAATGAACAAAATACACACGCTAAACCAAACCACTACGAATGGGGGACTGTAAATAACCCATTAGCAACAAATGCACAATGACAAAGCTGATGATTAATAATATACAGGACAGTCATTTCTACTTCATTGATGAACCAGTGTATTTTTGAGGATTTTGAACTCCGGAAGGAGTATTAGGCATGCTTGTTGTTCTTAAAAGCCTGCGAAATTCCGACAAGCTTATCTTTCCATCTTTATCAATGTCCGCTTCTTCCAATAGCGGGTCTATAGATCCCTTTAATCCCGTATGCATTCGGAGTTCATCCGGTGTGATGTACCCATCTCTGTCTACATCGAATTTTTCAAATGCAGCCTGTGAGTGTAAATTCCACTTCTCATTGTTGTGTTCCTACAGCTGCCTTACATGTAAAATAGCCGCAACAAATTCTGAAAAATCTACGAGTCCATCCGTGTTGCTATCGATAGCTTTAATAATCTCTTGAACACGAGGTTCTCTCATTCGCCATGGAATATCTTTTGCAAGAGCCTGTCTCATTTCTTCTAGACTAATAGAACCATTCTTGTCAACATGAATTGCATCAAATTGGTCACGGAGATCAGTAAGCTCATCGCCGTTTAATGTACTTGCCAGTGCCCTAAGCGCAAATTGCTTCATACGACCATATTTCACAAATTGGCGTATGTTGGATAGAACAGATATGTCTATTGGAATATCTGAGCCAGTTCCACCATCTCTCACCCACTTGTGCGACAAAGCTTGAGAAGCAGTCAGTCTAGTCCGAGGATCTTTAACTAATAACTTTAGGATGAAGTCTTTGGCACTGGAGGTAACATTTGGCCAGGGCTTTCGCTTGAAATCTGGCTTGTTTTTTAAGACCTCTTTAAATATTCCATCCTCGGTTTTATCCCAGAAAGGTCGCCTTCCACAAAGTAAAATATATGTAATAACACCAATGCCCCATACGTCGGACTCTGGCCCACTGTTGCGCTTTAATACTTCAGGCGCAACATAATATGCACTTCCACATATATTATGAAATTTCTTCCCTGGCATTATAAAATCTGATAAGCCAAAATCTGTTGCCTTAAGAGGTGAGTCCGGTTCCATTGATTTAAATAGAAAATTCTCAGACTTCATGTCACGATGTACTAAACCATGCAAATGGCACTGAGCTGCAACTTTAAGCATTTGTCTTACTACTACTGTTGCGTCTTTCTCAGTGTAGCGGCTACCCTTTTTGGCTAGAATGTGGTCCAACAATTCACTACCCTCACACAACCTATTCCAATCACCGTAACCAAGTGGTCGGTATATTTTGATGTTTGCTGGTTGAAAACTCTGGATACTCAGGGCCTGTTTGGCTTGAAAACATAATTTTAAGTTTTGCATTTTCAGTATGTATTTAAAATGTGTGGAATATGACATCATGGGAAGGAGTGGAGTGTGAGAGGACGTTGACGACGTGGGTTGTTTTTTTTTGTTTTTTTTTGGAGGGGGGGGGGGAGGTAGGGGCGGGGGAGGAAAAGGGGGGAGGGGATAAGCGAATCAACTGAAAACATTTTTAAAAAATGACATGTTAAAATCATATTCTGAATTGGTCATTTTTGAAAATCCAATGCATTTTATCATACGAAAATCCACAATTGAAAATTACAAGCCAAAACAGGTCCTTAATTTCTGTTAAGAGTATATTGGTGCCTACTTATGTTATCTTTGCAATTAAACATCGTTGTTACTTGTTTTTTTTAAAAAAAATAAAAAGGAAATTTTTATTCTCTTTTTTTGACTATAAGTATGTATAAGATAGTAGATTGATGAGCTCCGGATAAACCACCGCCCATCATACTACACTATCGAATTCCGGCAAGGCCACCACCCGATAGTGAAGTATATCTACTCCTATAAATTAAACTAGTCACTCTAAACTAAATACAACAAATACATGATCTTTGAACAACACAAAAGCTCTCAAAATCTACTCTCTAGACAACTCCAAAGCATAAAGTGCCAGAGCTGTGCACTATCCTCCACAGAAGCCGGAAGGCCAAAGCCTGGAATACAGTAAGGGCTGCTAGAAGAGAGACGAAGAAAAATGCGCCACCAAGCTTCCTCAGTAGAAGGACCTCCGGAGGTCAACCAAGAAAAATTCCAACAAGCTCTAAGCAAGCCAAAACCAGCCACCTAAAAACATCACCTGCATAACTAGTAAACAACGTAAGCCGGGGGGGGGGAGTGGGTAGGGAATAAAAGAAACCCGGAAGAAACCTAAAAACAAAGAAACAAAGTATTGCAGAAAAAACCGGAAAAACCATAACCTCCAAATCAGCCTATACCGGACCTGTTGCTGGCAGCCAAAGGAGTAATATCAATAGAAACAGCCAGTCGCCTAGCACGGTCTCCCAACACACCCCGGAAAGGTCGACACGGAATGCAAGGAACAATGAAATGTCGACCATCGAATGTAATTTATTCATTTATACTCTGTATATTCTTGTATCTGATGGAATTGTTGTAATAACAATGAAATGTTCTTCTGTCTGCGTTCTTTTGTGTGTTGTTCTCAAAGTATCCGCTCTTTCCTTCACGGGGAAGTAACGGGTCCTCACACCTCCCCTCCCCTTGCTGCTGCCCCTCCTCCCACAGCCACCACCCACCGTCGTCCGCTGCCTCCTCTCCCTCTCCTCCTCCTCTCCTCCTTCCTCCTCTCTCTCTCCTTCTCTACAAACATCAAACAAACCCTAACCCTAACCCTATCACCACCACCGGACCCTACGCCGTGCATTTCTGACCGAAACTCCACAAGACCAAAGTTGTAGATCACATTTTTCTCTATAATTTTGACATATCACAATCGAATTTTGGAGTTTGGAGCTGCCCGGAAAATGTGTTTGAAGATTGCAGATCTGGAGCGAATATTTGCAATTTCTGGCAAATTGGTGTATTTTTGGAAGAAAATGCACTAGGCAAAAGTTGTTCGGAATGACGCGTTTGTGCTAGTGACAAAATTTAGTGATGATTAGAGATCGTATGCAAATTCTAGAGTCAGAATGGCGAATTCAAGTGCGAAAAGCAACAAACGACGAGTGTGCGACAAGAGAAATCTCTACATAAGAAGAGTCACGTCGATTGGTTTAGCTTATGGGTGAGAACTTGCTCATTAAATTATTTAGTCGGGTTATTTTGTCATGATTTGTTTTGTGGTTAAGTTGCGAGTTAGAAATTGCATCATGTAATTATTTTGGAGTTCAACACTTGAACTATTCACAAATTATCTATAACACCCCACGTCCATTAATGTCACTCACAAAGGGAATGCATTAACTTCTATGGAGCGTTTTAAGTGAGTATAGAACAGAAACTTAACAAAAAGACAGATATAAACAGTACTTGAAAATTTAAAACTTTATTCATTGCAGCGGTAAACACATATGTTTGATTACATCATCAAAAACCAGAGTCAAAGTACATAATATCCATCTTGACTAAACCAAAGTACATAAATTGAAAGACATAACCCCAGTACAAAATAGCCATAAATAAGAGAGGCTGAACTTTACTTCAGCGATCCAAGCAACTTCTAAAAGCAAGAGATACAGCTGTCCAAAATCAAGCTGCACTGGTGCTAGTTCCAACCTGAGCACCTGGAGGGGGGGCGAAAGGAAGAAAAGAGGAGGAAACAAAGGGGGTCAGACATAAAGTCTGGCGAGTGCGATAACTTTAACAATATAATTACCAAAATAACTAGGTTAAGACATAAGTTGGAAAATAAGGAAATGACTGTGAACAATTGAGTATGGCAGAGTAAACAAGGAAACAAGGTTGAACTAAGATAACGTTAAAGCACACCTAAAACACTATAAGATAATTACTATACCGCACCACCACTACTATACTGCACCACCACTAGTTATCTAAGGTTGATCCCGCCTACAGAACTTAATAATGATAATGGTAGTTTCGTGCACCCCTAGTTGCCTTCATAGGTGTCGTCTGCCCCTATCTCCACCAGGTGTACCCACTACCCCCATGCGATCGGCTCCCAGACTCGTAGATACCCGTGCTGGCCCCACAGTAGGGGTGTATCACTCCCCAAAGTGGCAACCCGATACCACCAATGATGCATGGCTTATACCTACACGATGCAACAACGTCTTACCTACCAGGCCGGGCCCACACACGCATATGAACCCGTTGGACTTCCGTTGCCACCGCTAACCCGTTTGGGTCTCTTACAGTCAAGCCCAGTATGCGTGTCCCGTCCTCGACTTGGGTCGAGACCACAAAGATACGTATGGGTTACTGGTTGAAACGGGCCCCCGTTACTTGACACAAGCTATCCGCCTAAGCTTGGTCCCCTCTAGTACATCCCACTTACCCCTCTTCTTATTCATGTTCACTTACATGTTTCAAATTTTGGTTAAGTGTTTCTAATCGTATTTCAAATGCCACCCAAGGCACCCACTAGATTCCACATGCCACCCAAGGCACCCACTTAACCCCTCTCATGTCCCACTACATGTTTATATGGTTAAGTGTTTCTTAATTCATTAAGACCGTAACCTTATAAAGACCTCCCACATTAGACTGGCATTTGTGGCAGCTGGATTTGCCGGGCGGGTTCGGGCAGTCTTACACCACAAAAGAGCCTAACCTCGTGTCTTTACAACTATCACGTATTTAATTTATGCCTAAGACCTCCCACATTAGACTGACATTTGTGGCAGCCGGATTTGCCGGGTGGGTCCGGGAAGTCTTACACCACAAACGAGCCTAACCTCGTGTCTTAGACGATTAATTACACCTAATTAATCATTCCCTAATTTGAATTAATTTCCCTATTCAGGTTATCAATCAATTCCAAATTTAACTATGGCCATAATTGACTCAATTATGTCCATCTATTTATGGTATGTAAAATCATACCAATTTTCATCACAAATTAGTTTTATGCCATTTAAGACATTTATGCCAATTAAATCTTTTAATATTATCCCATTGCCCCACGTTGTACGTTCGTTCGTTTAACGTAAAATATACGTTAGACTCGAATAGTGTAACTCAGGGAATAAAGAGAAAACATCACAACATACATATAATTAAAGATAGATCTAAACATAAGGGGTGAACTTGCATGTGTGAATGATGTCCTACATCTAAAACTTGCATAGGCCAAAGTTACAACTTGCATAAAACTACATATGTCATAGATCCAAATCTAAAGGTGTGAACTTGTTTAGGCAATAGTCATAAACTTGCATAAATCATGTATGTCATAGATCTACATCTAAAGGTGTAAACTTGCATAGGCAATAACCACAAACTTACATAACATGATTCATACTCCAAGCACATATATTTGTGTAAACTTTCATATGTGATTTATGCAACATAACGATGGTGTAAACTTACATCTAAACATGTAAACTAGCATGTAGAATTTAGCATATAACTCACACATGTCATTGCCTAACTTTAGATCTAAAATATATGTCATGAAACATGTAAAGTTATACGTAATTTTCACTAACTTGCAATATGATTCATGCCTCAATTAACATCCTAACTTGTATATATACATATGATTTATCATATGAACAACATAACCAAACTAGCATATGAAACATGATTATACATAAGCAAATCATAAAATTACGACATAGATGATAACATCGCAACTTTACAACATACATGATAACGCCATAGAATTTACAACATAAATGATAACATCACAATTTTACAACATAAATGATAACATGCGGTCAATAATTCACAACATAACCATATGATCCGCATCATAACTTAATCCAATTAAATTTCCAATTATTTTATTAAAGAAATCGAGCTCACAACTCAAAGAAGGTCTTGAGTTCTGAATTCTGAGTTCTGAAGTTGAATTAGCTTTCCTTTGAAGTAGATTCATTGTTAGAGTTGAATAGAATTGAATTTGATTAGCTTTCTTCCTCTCTAATTGGTGGCGGCTATTATGAGTTTCAAGGTGACGGTATGGAGGCCATGAATCTAATTTTAATTTGATTTTAGGGTTTGAATCTATAGGTGTTTTTATAGAGCTTAGGATTAGTTTAAGATGTCCGATCAACCCAGAATTAATCCCAGCCAATCAGAGCAAATCAGAAACCCTAATGAGACAGCACACAGTCATTAATAGGTCACTAATCAAATCTACCGGGGGAGGGGGGGGGGGCAGGTCGACCTGGCCCTGGCTGGAATTTTCCCGCCTAGCCTGTCTGACTCTGAAATTTGAATTTTCGAAATCTGTTTTGAATTTTCTGAAACTTCCGATGGCCATAACTTCTTCATACGAAGTCCAATTCATGCAAACTCGGACTCTATCTCAACCAGAATTCCGAGACGAACACAATGGCGCAACCTGTTTCCCTTGATTCTCACATCTGAGATTAGTTATTCTTTAATTTGTTACTTTTGTGTTAACAGAAATACAGGGTGTTACATTCTCCCCTCCTTAAAGGATTTCGCCTCCGAAATCTCCAAGTTAAGGAGAATGCATATCCTAACATCCAAACAACAATCTACTCAACCATCAAACACAGGCATCCATTGTCCTTATAAAATTCCTAATGCTGTATGAACCTATGCAAGAAGCGTGTGTATGTGTTCCTTATCTAATGCAAAATCAGGCGGTCTACTGATTCAGTTGACCTCCTTAATGCAAACCATGATAGTGCCATGCATCCATTATGTATGCGAAAGAATCCTATCGATACATATTATTTCTACATGTGTGCACAACCATTCACCGAAATATAGCATCCATATGATAACACAACCATTATACATCCATTACTTAAATATGTACACACATTTATATGCAATATGCAATATGAAGTGACTGAGCCGATCTAGTGCCTAAAGTGTGTGTATATGCATCCACGAGCAACCACTAGCAAACACTTGCATCCACATGCATCCATCATACATAACATGTCTCAAACACATGTTTCAACCATAGGACTACCCTATCTAAAGGTCAAAGATACTAGCGAGAGGACATACTAAAGATAAAACAAGTACAAGCTAAGCGATAAAGGAGAAATTAAAAGACATACCCTCGAAAAGAAAAGGGTACAATGAACGCATCTTCTCTTCCGTCTCCTAAGTAGCGTTGCTCTCGTCATCTCCCCATTGCACTTTGACTAGCTTGATCTCTCGATTCCTCAACTTCTTAACCTTCGACCCAAGAATGCACGTAGGAGCTCGTCGCATCACGCTCTATCTCCACCTCTCTAAGCAAGCTCGGCTCTACCACTTCCGCGGTCTCATGCAAGCACTTCCTCAAGTGTGATACATGGAATGCATCGTGTACACCACTAAGCCTCTCGGGAAACTCCACTCTATATGCCATCTGCCTAATCCTCTCCTTAATAAGAAACGACCCTACGAACCTTGGTGCTAACTTCCCAACGGACCCAAAGCGAACCACATTCCGTAATGGAGACACCTTGACAAAGACCACGTCCCCAATATCAAACTCAAGATCTGTCCTCCTCTTATCAGCATAAGATTTCTGTCTATCTTGCGCTGTCTTCATCCTCCTTCGAATCAAATTGATCTTTTCCGAAGTCTCTCTAATCATATCAGGCACAAGCAAGATCTTATCTGTAGACTCCCACCAACATGTAGGCGAATGACACAGCCGTCCATAGAGAGCCTCGAACGGTGCCATGCCAATGCTAGACTGAAAGCCATTATTATATGCGAACTCCACCAACAGAAGATGTTCCTCCCATGTTCCTCCGAAGTCTAAGACACACAACCTCAATAAGTCCTCTAGAATACGATTCACCCTTTCGGTCTGGCCGTCCGTCTGAGGATGATATGCGGTGCTCAAACATAACTGAGTCCCTACTGCCTCTTGCAAGCTCTTCCAAAACTCGCTAGTGAAGATAGGATCGCGGTTGCTCACTATGCTAGAAGGAACACCGTGCAAACGAACTATTTCTCGAATGTATACGAAGGCTAACCATGGAGTAGTCCTCTTACTCTTCACGGGAATGAAATGGGCACTCTAAGTAAGTCTGTCTACCACAACCCAAATCCCCGTATTACCCTTCCTCGATCTCGGTAACCCATCAATAAAGTCCATCGAGACACTTTCCCACTTCCATTGTGGAACCTCCAATGGGTGAAGCAACCCACTGGGCTTCTTTTGCTCTGCTTTTACTTGTTGGCACACCAAGCATCTAGCGACAAACTCGGCCACATCCCTCTTCATGCCGGCCCGAAAGTAAACTCGTCTCATGTCCATGTACATCTTGTCCCCGCCGGGATGGATGGTCATCTTCGAACGATGTGCATCATCAAGAATGGTCTTCCTCAGATTCTCGTCCCGTGGTACACAAAGTCTACCGTCCCTACGTAACCAACCTTTATCATCTAGGGTATACCTACTGAGATGGCTCGATGACTCCCCCCTTTTGAGCTTCTCTACTAACTCAACCAACTGTGGGTCATCTCGCTGTGCCTCACCAATCCATCCTAAAAGCGTAGGTCTGACCTCTAAGGATGCTAGCAAACTGGGTACAAAGTCAATGGAAGGTCTAAAGTCAAACGTAGAGATGAACTCTAAGCTTCGCCACTCAATAAACAACGGACTCAAAGACAACCTTTTCCTACTTAAGGCGTCTGCCACCACGTTACCCTTGCCAGGGGTATATGCTATCTCGAAGTCGTAGGATGCTAAAAATTCCATCCACCTTTGCTGCCTTAAGTTCAAGTCCTTCTGAGAGAATAAGTATTTTAGCGATTTATTGTCAGTGAACAATTCGAATTTCTCGCCAAGAAGATAATGGCGCCAAGACTTAAGCGCGAAAACAATAGCGGCCAACTCTAGGTCATGTGTAGGGTAATTTCTCTCATGCACTCTCAACTGCCTTCCACCATAGGTTGTTACCCTTCCCTCTTGCATTAAGACTGCGCCTAGTCCTGTCCCACAAGCATCGGTATAAACGGTAAATGGCTTACTCCCATTTGGCAACACTAAGACTAGGGCTGTGGTCAAAGCTCTCTTTAAACGTTGGAACGCATCATCACAATCTACGTCCCATGTGAAGACTAGGTTCTTCTTCGTCAAGCGTGTTAATGGGGATGATATTTTTGTGAAGTCTTTGGTAAACTTCCTATAGTAGCCAGCCAACCCTAAGAAACTCCTCACCTCGGTAGCATTTTTTAGGGACCTTCCAATCTTGGATGGCCACCAGCTTCGCGGGATCCACAGCTATCCCTTCTTTGGAAACCACGTGCCCTAAGAATCACACTTCCTTCCTCCAAAAGTGACATTTAGAAAATTTAGCTTTAAGGCTATTTGCTCGAAGAGTCTCCAACACTTCCCTAAGATGTAGGGCATGCTCTTCCTCGCTCTTAGAAAAGATCAAGATGTCGTCCATAAAGACTACCACGAATTTATTAAGGTACTCCCTAAACACCCTACTCATCAAGTCAACAAAGTATGGTGGGGCGTTTGTCAAACCGAAGGGCATCACAAGCCACTCGAAGAAGCCGTCTGGAGTCCTAAAGGCAGTCTTGTCTATGCTATCCTCAGCCACTCTCAACTGATGGAAACCAATGGCTAAGTCCAACTCGAAAACACTGAGGCGCCAGCTAATTGATCGAAGAGATCGTCAATCCTCGGCAGTGGGTGCATATTCTACTTAGTAAGCTTATTAAGTTCTTTATAGTCCACACAAAGTCTAAAGGACCCATCTACCTTCGTGGAAAATACTACTGGAGCACCCCACTCCGATATACTACGTCTAATGAACCCCTTCTCAAGCAATTCTTTCACTTGCTTATTGAGTTCTCTTCTCTCTCTTGGAGTCATGTGGCGCACTGGCAATGCAACTGGCTTTGCATTATCTGCTAGATATATTCGAAAGTCTATCTCACATTTTGGGGGTAAACCCCTCACCTAATTAAAGACATCAATATATTCACGGACTATACGAACAAAATGTAAATCATCATCGGATGCGTCAAGGGATTCTAGTAGCTAAGCATTACTGGACCTCTAGGGTCACAAGAAATATCAAGGGTCTTTCCATAACGAGTCAACATCTAACTACCCTTCTTTCACAATCTAGGATGGCCCCATATCTAGTTAGCCAATCCATACCTAGGATCAAACCATAGCCCATGAAGCCAAGAACAAAGGCGTTGCATTCAAACCCAACGCCCAAGATATACACTCTCAAATCCTGACAAATCATAGAAAGATGAGCCGAACCACCAATAGGATTTGAGACTACTAAGGGACCCGTAACTAGACTAGTATCTAGGTGCTGTGTTTCAACTAATGATGTAGAGATAAACGAATGCGATGCGCCAGAATCGAATAAAGTACGGACATGATGATCAAATAGAAAAACTAATCTTTCAACGGAAATTTCTCTACCTCGTTCTTGCAGCGGTGGGACCAGGAGAGCCTAAACTTTCCCTCTTGCCTGCCCTGGTGCCATAAGAGCCTGCACCTATCCTCCCGAGGTAGACCCAGCCCTCTGCCCTTTCCTTGGGCAGTCCTTAATCAAATGTCCCGCTTCGCCACAGTGGAAACAGTCAGTCTTCTTTTTCTTCCTACAATATTTTCTTAGATGTCCAGGTGTCCCACAGTTAAAACATCTTTTCTTTCCCTTACCATTGTTGCCTTTACCACCTTTCTTGTTATATTGTTGTTGTTGCGGCTTCTTTTGATCCCCTTTCTTCTCGGGTGCCTTATTAGCAGTGGCGCCCTTCTCCTCTTCATGCATAAGCGCCATGTCAACTAGTCTCTCAAAAGTAGCCCCCATGGGGATGTGGGTCATAGCTAACCCATGAAGCGGTTTGTTCAATCCCTTAACAAATCTCAGGGCCTTCTTTTCTGGTGTATTCACCAAGTCCAAGTCAAATCTTGCCAACTGATTGAACTTGTTGACGTATTCTTTCACCGATAGATTCCCCTGCTTCAATGCTAGAAACCTTTCCATGTAGAGATTCTCTTCAGCCCGTGAGAGAAACTTTGCCTCAAACCTCCGCCTAAAATCTGGCCATGTATCGACTGGATGTTCTCCATTAGTGACCTCCCACCAAAATGAGGCCTCATCTTTCATTAGCCAGGCAGCTAACTGGACCTTCCTTCCATCTTCCACCTCAAAGATCCCAAATAATTCTTCCACCTCCTTTAGCCAGTTTCGAGCTTCAACAAATGTCTCTGTCCCGTGAAAAGGTTTTCCACCCATTGCCCGAAAGTCCTTACATATCTCAGCAAAAGTATCGACGCGAGGAGGAGGAGCATTTACTGGACCTGCGGTGACGGCCCTAGTCTCCAAATGCCTCCTAAACCATCCTGGTATTGGTATCCCCTCGGGTATCTCGGGAATTCCATACATACTGAAGCGAAAAAGGAAAGATTCAATACAAAAGAACAGAAGGAAACATATATGGCTCTTGGGGTTATGCTTTCTAAAATAATCTTTTCTCTTGAAAATACTTTCCTAAAAACGTACTTTTGAAGGTACTTCTTTATAAAAGTTGTTTTTGAAAAACAGTTTTTCAAAATTCATATCTGTTCTGGTAACCTTCAGCTCTGATACCACGTGTAACACCCCCACGTCCATTAATGTCACTCACAAAGGGAATGCATTAACTTCTATGGAGCGTTTTAAGTGAGTATAGAACATAAACTTAACAACAAGACAGATATAAACAGTGCTTGAAAATTTAAAACTTTATTCATTGCAACGGTAAACATATATGTTTGATTACGTTATCAAAAACCAGAGTCAAAGTACATAATATCCATCTTGACTAAACCAAAGTACATAAATTGAAAGACATAACCCCAGTACAAAATAGCCATAAATAAGAGAGGCTGAACTTTACTTCAGCGATCCAAGCAACTTCTAAAAGCAAGAGATACAGCTGTCCAAAATCAAGCTCCACTGGTGCTAGTTCCAACCTGAGCACCTGGGGGGGAAAGGAAGAAAAGATGAGGAAACAAAGGGGGTCAGACATAAAGTCTGGCGAGTGCGATAACTTTAACAATATAATTACCAAAATAACTAGGCTAAGGCATAAGTTGGAAAATAAGGAAATGACTGTGAACAATTGAGTATGGCAGAGTAAACAAGGAAATAAGGTTGAACTAAGATAACGTTAAAGCGCACCTAAAACACTATAAGATATTTACTATACTGCACCACCACTACTATACTGCACCACCACTAGTTACCCTAAGGTTGATCCCGCCTACAGAACTTAATAATGATAATGGTAGTTTCGTGCACCCCTAGTTGCCTTCATAGGTGTCGCCTTTCCCTATCTCTACCAGGTGTACCCACTACCCCTATGCGATTGGCTCCCTAACTCGTAGATACCCGTGCTAGCCCCACAGTGGGGTGTATCACTCCCCAAAGTGGCAACCCGATACCACCGATGATGCACGGCTTATACCTACACAATGCAACAACGTCTTACCTACCAGCCCGGGCCCACATACGCATATGGACCCGTTGGACTTGCGTTGCACCGCTAACCCGTTTTGGCCTCTTACAGTGAAGCCCAGTATGCGTGTCCCGTCCTCGACTTGGGTCGAGCCCACAAAGATACGTATGGGTTACTGGTTGAAACAGGCCCTCATTACTTGACACAAGCTATCCACCTAAGCTTGGTCCCATTTAGTACATCCCACTTACCCCTCTTCTTATTCATGTTCACTTACATGTTTCAAATTTTGGTTAAGTGTTTCTAATCGTATTTCAAATGCCACCCAAGGCACCCACTTAACCCCTCTCATGTCCCACTACATGTTTATCTGGTTAAGTGTTTCTTAATTCGTTAAGACCGTAACCTTATAAAGACCTCCCACATTAGACTGGCAATTGTGGCAGCTGGATTTGTCGGGCGCGTCGGGGCAGTCTTACACCATAAAAGAGCCTAACCTCGTGTCTTTACAACTGTCACATATTAAATTTATGCCTAAGACCTCCCACATTAGACTGACACTTGTGGCAACTGGATTTGTCGGGCGGGTCCGGGCAGTCTTACACCACAAACGAGCCTTACCTCGTGTCTTAGACGATTAATTACAACTAATTAATCATTCCCCAATTTGAATTAATTTCCCTATTCAAATTATCAATCAATTCCAAATTTAACTATGACCATAATTGACTCAATTATGTCCATCTATTTATGATATGTAAAATCATACCAATTTTCATCACAAATTAGTTTTATGCCATTTAAGGCATTTATGCCACTTAAATCTTTTAATATTATCCCATTGCCCCACGTTGTACGTTCGTTTAACGTAAAATATACGTTAGACTCGAATAGTCTAACTCATGGAATAAAGAGAAAACATCACAACATACATATAATTAAAGATAGACGTAAACATACAGGGTGAACTTGCATGTGTGAATGATGTCCTACATCTAAAACTTGCATAGGCCAAAGTTACAACTTGCATAAAACTACATATGTCATAGATCCAAATCTATAGGTGTTAACTTGTTTAGGCAATAGTCATAAACTTGTATAAATCGTGTATGTCATAGATCTACATCTAAAGGTGTAAACTTGCATAGGCAATAACCACAAACTTACATAACATGTTTCATACTCCAAACACATATATTTGTGTAAACTTGCAAATGTGATTTATGCAACATAACGATGGTGTAAACTTACATCTAAACATGTAAACTAGCATGTAGAATTTAGCATATAACTCACACATGTCATAGCCTAACTTTAGATCTAAAATAGATGTCATGAAACATGTAAAGTTGTACATAATTTTCACTAACTTGCAATATGATTCATGCCTCAATTAACATCCTAACTTGTATATATACATATGATTTATCATATGAACAACATAACCAAACTAGCATATGAAACATGATTATACATAAGCAAACCATAAAATTACAACATAGATGATAACATCGCAACTTTACAACATACATGATAATGCCACAGAATTTAAAACATAAATGATAACATCACAATTTTACAACATAAATGATAACATGCGGTCAATAATTCACAACATAACCATATGATCTGCATCATAACTTAATCCAATTAAATTGCTAATTATTTTATTAAAGAAATCGAACTCACAACTCAAAGAAGGTCTTGAGTTCTGAATTCTGAATTCTGAAGTTGAATTAGCTTTCCTTTGAAGTAGATTCGTTGTTAGAGTTGAATAGAATTGAATTTGATTAGCTTTCTTCCTCTCTAATTGGTTGCGGCTATTCTGAGTTGCAAGGTGACGGCATGGAGGCCATGAATCTAATTTTAATTTGATTTTAGGGTTTGAGTCTATAGGTGTTTTTTTAGAGCTTAGGATTAGTTTAAGCCGTCCGATCAACCCAGAATTAATCTCAGCCAATCAGAGCAGATCAGAAACCCTAATGAGTCAGCACACAGTCATTAACAGGCCACTAATCAAATCTTCCCCGGGGGGGGGGGGGGGGGGCGCAGGTCGACCCTATGGTCGACTTGGTCAGGGTAGGTCGACCCCCAGGTCGACCTGGCCCTGGCGGGAATTTTCCTGCCTAGTCTTTCTGACTCTGAAATTTGAATTTTCGAAATCTGTTTTGAATTTTCGAAATCTGTTTTGAATTTTTTGAAACTTTTGATGGTCATAACTTCTTCATACGAAGTCCAATTCACGCAAACTCGGACTCTATCTCAACTAGAATTCCGAGATGAACACAATGGCGCAACCCGTTTCCCTTAATTCTTACATATGAGATTAGTTATTCTTTAATTTGTTACTTTAGTGTTAATAGAAATACAGGGTGTTGCATTATCATTTGCATTAGAAGCGTTGTGTGAATATGTGACACTCGCATTTCATACTCCGTGGATGGACATTTGTGGCATCTTAAATGGTATTTGGTAGTTGAGTATTTATTTATGATTACGGTGTATGCATGCATTGTATGAGAGTGATGATTCATTAAATAATTGTTATTGGTTGAAAACCCCACGGGTCTTGGGATGAAATTTACTCACACATCTCCCTTGTGTGAAATTGCGGTTAATCATTTGATTGACGAATCTATGTAAGCGTCAATTATTTGATTGAAGCTTATATAAAAATAAAATGCACACTGGATGTCATTTTGTATGTTGATAGTTGTTTGCAACAATCGTTGGATGTTTATGATAAATGTAATCCATATTAATTTATTTATATGGACATTGGTTGAGAGTTTATTCCAATCCGGAATAAACATGAATATTTTTATAATGTAATATTTAGTGAAAATTGGAAGCTGATTTTGATGTCCGATTTTGGATGGACACGAAAATATAAAAATATATGAAGCCGAGTTAAGTAGAAAACGATATTTTAACTCGAATGGATTTCTGTATCGATTTTATTTGTTTTTAAAATGAATGTCGAGAAGATTGAATTTCGAAATATTATGTCTTGAAAATATTATCAATTTGAGATCATAACAAAATGCAATGTTCAAGTTTAATTTAATTGGTAATGGAAGTGAAATCGTTTTTTTAAACGAATTTATAACATTTTATAAAACACATTTCTGAATGGAAATGGATGATGTACATTATATATATTAAATGGAACGTATCGCATAACGACCGTTCGCGAATTTCGAATATTGACTTGAAATGGACCTAATGGGAGATCCGACCGTCGGGTTCTCCTAAATCCGAAATCGCTAGGTTCATATCAAAAAGATCTTTCCAATGAATATATGAGATTTGAATTTGAAGGGTTAGATTTTGAAATATGTCTAAATCAGTTTTTGGAAAAGGTCGCTATGGATGTAGTTCGGTGGCCGATATTGGAAACCGACTGCTAGGGCCTTGGTAAAATTATTGAATATATGAATAAATTATGAAAAATCATAATAAATGATTTGGAAAGATTTTGGATGAAATATTCCATGTTTGAGAAGATAAAAATTATTTTTATCCGAATGAACTAGTTAATAGCTAGAATAATAATCTAACGATTTTTGAAAATAATAAACTGGATTTGGGTTTGTTATGAACGATATCTTAAATAATACTGTTCTTAAACCGATTTATGAATGGAATGAATCTTTTAATAAAGGTTTAGAGAAGTTTCCAGTTTACTTAATTAAATTGGAATCGAATGGAATCCGTTTCATAATAATCGAAATGAGCTTCTATGAAAGAAGGCGTTTACTATTTATGGAATTTAAAAGGCTTTGCCGCTATTACACTTATAGTACTGGTCGGATACGGAAATTTATATCGGTTATAAATGGTTCAGATTTCCATAAAGATTCCATATAAAATAAAAGATGATTTTGGGTTTATCGTGAACAGTGTTTTATATGACATTTGTTCTTTGACCCAAGTAAAGACAAGATTAAATTCCAAAGGTTGAATAATCATTAAGTAATGATTTTTGAGATTAAAACCGAAAAAGAGTTTTAATGAATCTTTAAGTAGATTAAAATGAGAATGGGATAATTAGATTTATCAAATTCAAGAAATGTTCAAGAATGGAGTACCACCAGTTTTACTCCGTGTGATAGTTAAATCTTTAATTAGATTTGAATGTTAAGTGGTAATTAAATTTACCTATAACACAGTGGGGTGTTAAATATGGAGTACTACCGGTTTTGCTCCATGGGATGAATACGTTGGGATTTGGATTGATAAAATAAATGATTACTTGGTAAGGCTCGATAATCCCGACTAGCTTTATAAACCTTAATTCGGTTTGAGGTTATGAAAAGATAAAATAAAATCTTTTACAATAGTTTTCAAAGAAAGATTTAAACAAGAGGTTTAAATGAATTAAATCTTTGATAAGATTGATGAGAATAGTTCCCAGTATAAAGAATATTTGAATAAAAGAATATTCTGGATTGGAATGAGACGTATGATGTGTTTATATTTTACATGATTATAAGATGCGCGAGTTATTCGGAAAGACCGGGTTTAACCCATTCTGAATAACTGTTAGGACGACTAAAAGTCAAAGGTACTGATGATGGTGCAAGACCGATAATCTTCACATCGAATGGATTGCTACCAATGCCCTTGATTGTAGTTGCTTCCTTGAAGGGGTAATAATGGTAGTTGTTTGGACGTACTTGTTGATTGTTCGGATATGCGAAGGCCTCACTCCTATATTGAACATATGGGACGAGGAATAAGGTGCCTCCAGTTTCGTTCAGACCCATAACGGACTTGTAAATGGATTATGTTTGACATTATATTGTGTACTATATTCGTTGGTCTCTACTAAATATATATTTGTTTAGTGACGAAGAATTTATTCTCTTGCTTAACACCCTTCTCTGAGACGTACGAGCTTAGAGATTATATATTAGCAGAAATCAATGGTATGGTATGGACTGACAATGTGGCATGCTAAGATGTAGTGATCAAGGCTTTCGTTGAAAAGCAGGGTTTTGTGGTTGATGATCAAAGCACGACTTTAATTAGCATAGCTTTGTGTATAGCGTTAATTCGTGAGCTTCACACCCCGGTATGAACCAGAAAAGGGATGAAGGACAGCAGAGAGGACATGCGTTTCTTTCTAGCTAGAAGTGGTGTCATGCAATGGAGCCCAGATATTTTTACTTATGTGGATGTTGAAAAGCGAGGTACCTCGGATATAGAGCCGACTAAAAGGCTCAAGTGATAGGTCCAATAGAACTAGGAAATGTATTGCTCAGGAATAACTAATCCACAAACGTTAGGTGTGGACCGGCCATGCCGCTCCAAGGGACATATGTTGTGAAACCATGGGACATATGCTAGAGTGTGCTGAAGTCGGATAAGGAAGATCCCTTGCCTCCGTTCATGATGAAAATCCAAATTTCAATACGTGATTTTATGGGTTTAGTTGTAACCCATATGGGGACATAATAGGATAGGGTATTATGCCGTCTATGGTTGATACATTTATATTTGAAGCTGTTTTGACACTATGCACTTATAGTAATATCAAAATGATTTGTTTTAAAGCGTATCAAGCATGTTTGGTCATTATAAGGTAAGACTTTATCCTCTAATTTGTGTTTGCATTGTGTGATGTGACCTGAGTCTTAAAATGACTTCATTTTCCAAAAAACATTGCGTTGTTTATAAATTGTTTTATTTCAAAGTATTCATGGGAGTGAATCCGTTCCATGACATACGGCGTGGTCCCGTGAATTTACCCTATTTTAAAGTGAAAGTTTAATAACTGTTTTAAGTTTTCACGCCAGTCCTTATTTGGCATACCTATTTCTATAGGAGATAGCATGATAGGGGTTCTCGCTTTGTGTTAGATGGAAAACCTGAGACTCTTACCCCTACATGTCTCTTTCTAGGGTTGGTTAGGCGTTGAGGTCGGGACTCTCGAGAGGGTGGCCATAAAACAAGGTGCCTGGGGTACCATTGGGAGCCACGGTGGAAGTACCCTGCTACTTTAGGGGATAAAAGGATGGTTGCAAAGCCTACTGGATTTCTCGGGTTATTTCAATTGTCATATTTGTATACGCTATAGTTGCATTACTCTTAAATTGATCAAATAAGCAAAAGATTTCAAAAGTTAGATAACACAATTTTAGTTTGTTTTCATGTTGTTTTAGATAATGCACATACCTTTTATATCATTTTTTTAGAAATTATATCGGTGCTATAGACGGTACATGATACACATATATTGACACACTTAGTTGCAGATCAAGTAGTTCAATTATACGACGATAGTATTATGCTGCACCAAACATTTTAGTAGTATACTCATCCAATTTAATGTTTACTTATGTTATGGCCGATAAAGAATGTACTACGCATGATAATAAGTTTTTAAATTTACTTGTAAGTGATAGAATCTTTAGCTTCCCCAATTCTTCTCCTGGACAGTATTACGTAAGTGAATATTAGGCACACATCCTTAAAACCAAATTTAATTAGGCTCAGGTCAAGTCATAAACTTATTGTAAATTTAGTCCCTATTTTTAAACAATAGGTATAAAAAAATATGTAAATTAATATTAAAATAAATTATGCATTTGACAAAAATTCAGTCCAAAAAACATTAAAAAAAGCGGCAAAAACATGAAAACAGCAGAAAACAGCGAAAAAGTGCAGCTAAATGCATAATATTATGCACATATTTGATTTTTATTGCATACATATGTGCATGTATTTCAGTTTTTGCATCTGCGTTGATTTACTTGCATATTTCTGTGCATGTATTGCATAATTCTTGCATAAACGTATGCAATAATTCGTAACCGCATAACTCAGTTCTCTTAAATTTGCATTCATGTGTACAAATAAAACGTAAAACATGCACACATGTGCAACATATCTGCAGGCAAAATGTTAGCTGAATTTCCTTTATGCAATAGTTGCATACATGTATGCAATTTTTTTTTTGATTGGCGTGGACTTCTGGGATTGTTTCCATATTTTAGATTTTTTTACTGACAACCGGTGTTTTTTTTTTTTTTTTTTTTTTTTTTTTTTTGGGCACAAAATGGAGGAGGCGAAGGTTTTCAAACTAGCAAGCAAAAGGGAAAAATAGGGGGCGGAAGTTAATGGAAACTTGGGAAGGGACGTGGCGTGTATTTGAAACTATAATAGGGATGTGAGCCAAAATTACCCGTAAGTGAATATTAGGATTTCCAATTCAAAATTATTACTTACCAGTAATAATAGATATCATATCCTCATTTTCCTGAAAACGCAAATTAGTCCAAATTGGTAAATGAAAATTTTAATTTCTATGATTCGAGTTTACATATGGCGATTGAAAGCCTTTGAAATATATCTAAAAAAGATTGTCATTTTGAATAATATACCAACATATTAATTCGAAACTCAAGTAAAATTTGTTGCCCTCGTGTGCTCGGCCAGTCATATCAACATAAATTTTGCACAAAGCCCTAATATGCTTTTGTTTAAGAATTCATGTTTAAAATTTAAGTACTCTATTGATGGGACACACTGAGATTCATGTTGTTTGCATGACCTTGGCATAACTAGAGATTACAACATTTCAACCTTAATGGGATGTGGCATCATAATCATGAAAGGGGTTTAGGGTTTACGGTTTACCACAAAATCAAACCGCGGCAACATTTGAGATATAATCAACTGATTTCACACCTCAACGTCAATCGATATCTTGGCACGATAACAACGTCGCACTTGTAAATTTCTTACTCGTGGGGGACATTTGAGATATAATCATGAAAGGCCTGTAAGCTGTTCGGGTTGCTTCCATGGTCGGATAATGCAAGCGTAACGGCAATCATTAGTGGTGCGGCCCACCGACTCACGTGGCTTGCAAGCGACCGCTGAACAAATCCGATTCCACTTTTCTCCTCCTACCGCCTTCCTTTTTGATCCTTCTTAATCCCCTTCATATTTCGCATTTATGTTCAATCACTCTCCTTTTTTCCTTCTCGTCTTCTTCTTGTACTTCTTCAATTCGCAAAGCATGTCTCCCCCTTCTTCGTCGCATGGTGAGTCTTCTTAATATGTTGTTGTCTAACGGTAATATTTTACATTTAAAATACCCACTCATGGCCGGAATAGGTAACTAGTAACTACTTTAAAACAGATGTTTGCCTCTTTTTGTTAGAGGATTGTCGTTGACACACCATTGAATAACATGTGAAATTTGATAAGGGTGTGTGTATTTATTCATGCAATTCGACGAGGGTGCAGCTAAATTTCATTGTTAATCTCGGCAGAGGGTAGTTGAAAATGGAAAAAGTCGAAAAACGATTGGGTTATACCAATTTCTGTTTTCAGAGGTGTCCCTCTTGTTCATTTCTGGTGTGTCAATAACAACGCTCTTTTGTATGCCCAACACAGTATGAATTGTCAAGGATTTACTCATATAGTTTGGAAGATATAGATAGGTATTATATTTATGCAGACTGTCCCATTATGTTTCAGGAAATGAAGAAAAGATTGACGAAAGTGAAATGACGCCATTACAAAGGCATGTGGCATTTTTTGACAGAAATAAGGATGGTGTTATCTACCCCTCTGAAACTTTTAAAGGTTATCATCGTGTACATTTGGTATCAGTTATTTGAATGCATACTTGCATAAATCTTAAAACAGTAGACATACTGATATGTAACAAATATAGGGTTTCGTGCCATTGGTAGTGGAGTTGCGATTTCCATTGCAGCTGCTGCATTTATCAATGGATTACTTGGCCCCAAAACCCAACCTGTACTTCCCTATTTTCTACACCATCTATTTTGCGTACTATACTCGTATAAGTGTCTTAATCAAAATGGATGTTTATATTTTTCACGGTATGTAGGGAAAGTTGCCGTCGCCTCTTCTTCCAATTTACGTAAAGAATATCCATAAAGGCAAGCATGGAAGTGATACAGGAGTCTATGACTCGGAAGGAAGGTATTAGAAATCAGTAGTACTTAAATTTATTGCTTTCTTAGGAAATTTCCACAGTACATGAAATGCGGTTTTTGTTAAACACAGATTTGTTCCTGCAAAGTTTGAGGAAATATTTAAGAAGCATGCCAAAACTCACCACAATGCACTAACAGCAGAGGAGTTATCAGAAATGCTTAAAGCTAACAGAGAACCTAAAGATTTAGGTGGAAGGTAATCAAGTCTGTACTATTTGTTCTATGAATCTTGTTATTCATAGTTAATAGTTAATGAGTGAACCTGTAGGGTTGGAGCATGGGCGGAGTGGAAATTTCTGTACAGCATATGCAAAGACAAAAATGGATTACTTCAGAAGGATACAATAAGGGATGTTTATGATGGAAGTTTGTTTCTGAAATTGGAGAAGGAAAGAGCTGCTTCTACTCAAAAGCTAACTTAAAAAGTCAACTGGTTTAATTATAAATAAATTTAAATGGTAAATATGACTTTCCTGCCAAACTATGTATACTATTAAATTTATATGATTAACAGGTATTGGTGTATACATGTGTTGCTTCATATACTCATTTCTGCTGCTTCCTTTTGTCTTCAGAGTAAAAGTATGAGGGAATCCTGAACCTACAAATATATTAACTACTAATAGAACTATGGATGCATAATACACCACACATACGCTGGCTCTATGCAAAACATTTTTCTGATTTGCAAAACAAGCAGGAAACACAATGCATTACTTGCTAACGAACGCTACTAACAACTACTTCAGCAGCTAAAGTGCTACAAAAAGAAGTTCACTTTGATGCATCAGCTGGCCTTCCTTTGCAGTACCTTTCTCAATCTACTTCGGATGGTATTTGAGCCCTTTCTCAATTTACCGAAAAGTACTGCGTTTCTCGTCATTTACTTCTGCTTTCTTTTAAATCCACCCATCCGCCCAGTGAAAACTATACATGACAATGTTTTTGACATATATGATCAACATGCTTGTATTTTTTTATTTTTTTATAATAATATATAATGCTGTTTTCTTTCAAGCGAAATGATACAAGCAGTGGCAAAATTAAACATATCACACATTTACTCCTTCTTCTCTTATTCACTTTTCTATCTTTCTTCCAAGAAAAACCAATATTGATCGTCAAACAGGAAATTCTTCTATTTGAAGTGTAATAGGCATTAGGCATATATAGAAAGTGGTTGTCCAGTGATAAGAAACATAATCCAATCTCTTGATCAAAACTGCAAAAAAGCAAGAATGTTCTATGTTTGTGTCTTTGTGCTCGAGAAACTCGAATGTATTTAGTTTTCCCTCGATAATCAAATTCTGACTTTTAAAAGTGTTGCTGCTTCCGAAAGTGATGCTTGATATCAGGATAACTTACTTTTCAAACTCGCTCGTTGATTTTTGGCTTTCGGTTTTTGATTCCACTCAAAAACCTGTCTGAACCATTCCCATTGCACGAACAAAGCTACTTCACTGGAAATATTCATTTTGCTTCCTGTTCCTTCACATCAGACTCTTGCTCCACCTTAACATGTTCTAGTAATCTAATTAACTTCATGCATTACAACTATGTCAGACCAACCAGTTTTATTGAAAGCATAAATTCCTCAATTTTGGCACATATAAGTCTGTAATCGAAGCATTTTGATTGAGAAATTTTGAATAAGTCATGAAATTCCTTTTTCAGTGCAATTTGGATCTGATACCTTGTTCTATCTCCAGCCTTTGCTACAATGGATGTCCGGTATAAAAATTATTTGTTGTGGAAGTGAGATAAATGAAACGTTTGGAATGTTGGAACTGCAATCTCTATCATAATATAAACTTATCACTCCATTTCTCCAAATCATTCAACTTCCATAACCACTTACTGATTGTTGCAGTATCCAAATTAAGGACTCCATCGCCATCTTGTTATTTCTTCTTGCTGACTTCACTCCACGACACTATGTTACTAAAAAGGACGCCCTTCTCTACCACCTCTCAGTGGAAAGTTCATTCTTGTAGTATCAGTTATTTTAGAAGCTCAGTTAGGATACTTATGATGGACTGGGATAGAAGACAGTGTTGTGTACTTACCAAACCAGTCTTTTAGCTCGAGACAAAAAGATACCAGTACATTGAATCTTCTTTTCAATATATCTACCACCTTCAAAAGAATTAGAGAACTTTCGTGAAAATTAATTCTTTCAAGGCTAAAAGTTTTTCTTTCTACTTCTTCCTTTTTATTTATTTATTTATTTATTTATTTATAACACAAAAGGGTACTTACAATTAGAAGAGTTACAAACATTTGAGTTGGCCAAGAATTGTACAACATTAAAACAAATACTTTACATCTAAGACAGAAAAGCCAACTCAAAAGCAAAACATACTCTACAGAAGTAAAGAACCACTAACAACTTCCCCATACACTACTAACTCAGAACCAACCATCAGAAAACAAGCAAGAAGATCAGCAGCAAAAGAAAAACCCACCAAGACTATAAACCGCCTGAAAATTCAGCATGTATAAACCGCCCGCAAAGAAACACCACTCAAAACAATACATTGATGAACCAGTAGCTGACATGTTAATGTTGTAACCGTTGTGATTAATCCAATTCAAGACCACTCGAATCCGATATTCAAATCACAAAGCGCTAGCGGAAGACTAGATCGTTGTTAGACTTGCAAAAACAACCAAAACAATAACTCTAGTCACAAAACCAATATCAACCAATCACGAACAATCCAAATCTCAATCACAAGCAAGAAACTAATGACAAAGTAGCAAAAATAAATCACACAAGGATTTATAGTGGTTCCACTAACATCTTGTTAGGATACATCCACTTTGGAGAGAGTATTTTATTACCACGATGAAAGGAATACAAGAGATTGATCCAATAATCACTATATTTCAATATATAGAAAAGAGTTTGAGGAGAATAGAATTGAAGGATTGGAATTAAGCTATAAACCCTAATTCTCCCTTGAAAATAAACCCTTGATTCCAAATCAAGTCTTCAAGTCCTCCCACTAACACCTCAGAAAATAGCTTATATAGGGATAGACCAATTACCCAAATTGCCCCCCCCCCTATCTTCACAAATCAACTTACAAGGTTCTCAATCCGAAATAGCCCAATTCAATATTCAGACGTTTGTCGTGCGAGGTGACAGACGTCTGTCCCTCCCAGGGAATTATTTGGGCTCCAGCTCTCAACTCAGACGTCTGTCGCATCCATGACAAACGTCTGTCCCCCTCTCAGACGTCTGTCGTGGGGATGATAGACGTCTGTGGAAACTTTCGGGAAAATCCCCTTGTAGTGACAAACGTCTGTCGTCTCATACGACAGATGTCTGTCGCATTGTACATAGAACAACTTGCTCATTTCAGCTCATATCTTCCTCGTGCGAACTCCGATTTACGAACAATTTTCTTCTATGCAAAGCTATCTTCGACCACTTCAATCTACCATATAGTATCGCATATTACAACAGTTAAAGCACACAACAAATCAAACAAAGCACCTAACCATCCAAAAACCATCATCAGGCAGAAGGACATTTGAACAGCATGAAAATAAACCACTTTTTAGAAATTCCTCCACCTATGACCCCAAATGAAGTGCCTCCATCATCTTTTGCCTTTTTTTTTTCTTGGATCCACTCTGAAATCGTGATACCAATTTAACCCACTCAGGGTTTTCTTTTACCAATGGTTCACTATATATCAAGCTATCTTTACCTTTGAATTTACCAGATTTAACCTTGACTTTCCTCCTTTTGAAGCTGTTGACTGAACTATTTGACTCATCCATTGTTTCTTCATTAACAGCAGCTCCAATTTTAAAATGATCCTCACTGCAACTCTCGAGTAAACCATCAGCGATAGACTTATTATCATAATCAACAGTATCCTTAATGCAATGGTTATCCTAATCAAGACACTCTTGTATGCACCCATAATTGTTAGACAGTTCTTTTGACTTATTCAAAGTACCCATCTCACATATAGAATCACTATTCTTCACCATGGTAGAATTACATTTATCTACTGCATTCCCTGAAATTCTCTGCTGAATCCTATGATGCCCAGAATTATTCAAATCGTTACAAACATTACCAATATCCTGCTGTTTCACACTATCATTCATCTGCTTATCTTGAATGTTCATCCCATCATCTAAGTCCATTTTACTGCTAGAGTTAGCTAAATTTTTTGGCACATAAACCTTAGATGGCTTACACATACCAGCAGAAAGTCCGAAAACTTTACAAGTAGAACATGCATAAGGTACCTATTCATAAATGACTCTTTGCCAAACAATTGTACCATTATCATATTGAATAGGAACATTTTCAGGGAAGTCAAAATCTATGCTAATTTCTACTAAAATTCTAGCATAAGAGATCCTACTACATGCATTCTCTGTGAATGTCTCTATTCTAAAAGGTTGACCCAGCAGTGAAGCTATTCTACTTATGACTTCGATAGACCAAAAATCAAGATCTAAGTTAGGTAGTTTAATCCAAACTGGAATGGAGTTAAGAAATTCTTTTGATAATTTCATTCCAGACATCCACTTTTTCATATAAATCAACCGTTTGTTATAAAAGTGAGGACCTGTTGCAAGAATTCTTTCACTATCTTCTGCTAATTCGCACTTAAGGATAAAAAATTCGTTATCTCTTGAATAAAGCTAATAGTTACCCTTCAGTTTCCAAACCCGGTCTATATAATTTTTCATGAAGTTATAGTAGGGCTTACTGCCATATACGTAAAAAACTATCGAATTTGTCCACTTATCCCTAGCCTTATTCACAAGATTATCGCTGATAGCCGCGACTTTGAGGTTATCCCGAATAATCGGCTCATAATACTCTAATTTAATGACATCCTGATGAAGATTATTCTCCCTAACAGCTTAGATCCATTTTTTAGATTGAACTGAGTTAAAACAAGTAGGATTTACCTTATCTTGTTGAACGAGATCTGGAAATTCCAGCGTGGATCCTAGATCTGGACTATGAAGCATGATCTGATTTGAAGATCTACCTCCCTTTGCATGTTGTTATAGTGAAGAGAAATCAGGAGGTTTTGCTGATCTGTGTTTCAGTGCTCAGAAGAAAATACTGTCATCAGTAAATTGCAGAGAGAAATTCCTTCTTGCATTACTTCCTTAGATATATATCAATTTTGTTTCGTTCTTAGTCAATTTCATAAACACATCTGCTGCGAAGCTAAAAAGCTGTGGTGGTAGTGAAATATTGTTATCAGTAAACTGCAGAGAGAAATTCCTTTTTGCATTACTTCCTTAGATATATATCAATTTTGTTTCATTCTTAGTCAATTTCATAAACACATCTTCTGCGAAGCTATAAAAATCAGTGGTGGTAGTGAAACACCCTGCCTAATCCTCTTTTTGATTTGATCATTTAGCCACCAGCACCGTTACCAAGGGTTGTAGATTATCAAGGATATTCCTAATCCAAGTTGTCCACATCTTACCAAAACCTTGCGCCTGTATCACCTTAATCAAAATATCCCAATTTGTTGAATCAAAAGCCTTTGATTAACCCTATTTTAACCAGACACTTGGAATACTGTAGTTGGCACAATAAGCAATCACTACTTCAACTGTAGCAACTCTTTCCAAATTGTGTATGTTCATGGTGAATGTCGCTTGAGACTTGTCAATCAAAGAATTCAGTTTATTGAAGTCTATTTGCTAAAACTTAGTGAATAACGGAAATGGAATTAATTAAACTGAATGGCGTACAGTCCTTCAAGTTATTGTTGTTGTTGGATAACAACAAAACAATTGTTCGGTTCATTCTGTCAAGCTTTGAGTTTTCTTGCACAACTCAGGATAAAGTTGTGTATCATTATTCAATTATTGTTATATATAGTGTGTTGCTAGGGGCACCCCGTTTTCTGCTATGGGGTACCATTTCTACCGCCGAACAATTTTTTTTTTTTTTTTTAGCCGCGTTCGGCGGTTCACCACCGCCGGAACCCATTATGTTCGGCGGTTCGTGGTAGGCCCTGGGCACTTTTCGGGGTGCCCCTAGCAAACACACTGTGTGTGTGTATATATATATATATATATATATATATATATATATATATATATATATATATATATATATATATATATATATAATTGCAGCCATTTATTTCTTGCAGCCATTCAATCGTATGTATGCTAGCAACGCATATACAGTTCTAAACATGAACCTACCTAATACATCATCATGTATTTAAAATATTACAGGCTGCTGACCTGACGTAATTCTTTGTTTATAACCAATTTGCAACCAAAAGGAAGAGTCTTCTCTAATTTTCATTTATTGAACATGATCATGCTTAGATTGTTGGTTACTTCGTCACATCACGACCTGTACATCAGCTTATTATAACCAGTCTTCTAACAAGTCTGCGAGCACTGACTAAAATTTCCAAGTGGAATCAGTCAAAACATGTTTATTTACAATCAGTATTATTTCCTTTTCTATTTATACATATGATAAATTATGAATATGACCTGTCGGTTGTAATGCATGTCAAATTTAGCTCATGGTATTTTAAGAACTTTATATTTTCTTACTGAGCTTATGTGTAATCCATAGCCCAATGCATAAGTCCACATCTGATTTGTGCACAGTGTTTTCTTTTACAGTCATTCGGGAACCTTGAGTTTTGTTTCATAAAATCAAACTAACGTCCACAGAAATTAATTAGATTATATAAAACTTGCGTGAAAATTGAAGGGTCAAGTAAACGTTGAAGCTAGACTAGTGTGAGAGAAAAAATAGCGTGTAACCCTTGGCTATGTATTATCTAAGCGCTCAGCTTCAAATGGATAAATTTGCTCCTATTCTTCTGGCTTTATTCCAATTCAATCGTCACATATTTATCCGAAGTTGTACAGGTCACATAAAACGCAAAAAAGATATATTAAATTAATCAGTGAAAAACCTTATTTTTTTCCTGCATCCATGAAATATATGTTATAATTCATTCAAATTTTAAGAAAGAAAGAGAGAAAAAGATCATATGAAAGAAAGCAAGCGGCAATATCCCTTGCAGTTTTAAGTTCAATTGTCAACACAACTAGCACCTACCACAACCCCTCCAATATTCCAACTTCTAAAAAAAAAACCTCTACCACCATCTTCATACAAAAAGGAGAAAAGCAGAAGGCATTACTTTCAGAACCAAATGACCACTTTGCTCTTCCTCTTCTTCCTATCTACCTCCGTTCAAATCACCTTGGCCGCAGAGCCCACGGCCCTGAAATACATCGGATGCTCCCAGTCCAAATACACTGCTAACTCCCCATACCAAACTGACGTGGAATCGATCCTCACCTCCTTCGCCAACTCAGCTTCCACCTCCCCTTTTGGAAACTTCACCTCTTCCTCCGTCTCCGGAATCTTCCAGTGCCGAGGCGACCTCTCCACCTCTGACTGCCAATCATGCATCCGCTCAGCCTTGAACCATCTGTCCTCCACCTGCTCCTCCTCCTCCGGCGCAGCTGTTCAGCTCGACGCCTGCATGATCCGTTATGGCAAGGAATCCTTCCTCGGCAAAGAGGAAACCAACCTCCTCTACAAGAACTGCGGCTCTGTCCCCCCCAATGGGTACTCTTTGCATTTTTCATTCTACCTTGTTTTTAACATGATCGAAATTTAATGTACAGTTTCCTGATTATAATCAATCTAGATATGACCCGAACTTGGCGGGGATGAGGGACAGCGCGCTGGCCGCGATATCCTCATCGGGTGGAACAGGTGGCACGTACAGGGTTGGAGCGGCTGGGTTCGTACAGGCTGCAGCGCAGTGCGTGGGGGATCTCAGCTCCAAAGACTGTTCTGACTGTATTTCTAATGCGGTCGGGCAGTTGAAGACCTTGTGTGGGGATGCTGACTCTGGAGAGGTCTATCTAGGCAAGTGTTTCGCTAAGTTTTATTCTAATGGGAACGGCGTCTATACACCTTCTACGTCCTCAGGCTCCTCTCAGTATCCTTATTCGGATATTCATGACTCTCACGATGGTAAGTTGATTTACATTCACTGGTGGTGGCTGTACTTTTTAATGGTTTTAATTTATTGTTGGTAATTATTAGTTTTTGTTTGTCATGATGACTGGTGAATTGATTTATGGCTTGGTTAAGGTTAACTAAGTGTGGCTTGAGGAGTTTAATCCTTGACAAGTGTCTGATATGTACATGTATCTGATATAGACATATCTCTGCTTGTTTTGAATGTCCAGTTTTATGCTAGTGTCACTTTTAATTTGTTTTGTTGGTGTTTTCACTGTTTAATTTTTCTTCTTTAGTAAATCGATGATGCATTGCAAAATATAAGACAAGTAGATATAGTTGATGCATACCAATGTTATATTATGGATACTGCAGTATAAGATTATCACAAATTTCCCAAAGAACATTACTTGCAGCTTCTCCTTAAAAAATTATGGGCACTTGGTATGTTGTTGAACTCTTAGAGTATTTGCTTGTATTCAGTTCTTTGTTGCAATTTTAAATTACACACTATGGATGATAATGTACCTTTTAAGAAATTGTTTTTTTGTATTAAAAAAGGTCACTAATCTACATTTCGCAATAAAAAAACCAACATGTTGATGTTGCCTCCATACGACCCGTCCTTTTCTTCTTCTGTTATCTTTTTTAAAGTAAAAATGAAGAAAAGGGTTTCATTTGCACCAAATCATACCGTTTAATACACTTGAGAAAATGAAGATAACAGCGACCCAACTAACGGAAGACGAAGTAGAATTCAATTATTGATGCAATAGTTGATTGAGCAGGTATTGGCTTTAATAAAGAACCTGTTTGTTTTAGGTGACTCCTTTTCTTTCTTTCTTTTTTCATATTTTATTTTATTAATTTGGTCGCTATTAGACCTAAATTTACAAAGTGACAACGGTACGAACAAAAATTTGATTCATTAATTTGCTGTTCACAAAATACTTTTACGTCCCTATACAGTTCTCTGTTTTCTATTATACTATATTTACAAATGCCATGCTAATTTCATAAACAAGTGTGAAAATATTACTAGATGTATCATGGTCAAACTGTAGTAGAACAGCAATAAATTATTGGTACTTATGTATTAAAATGCTTGCACAGGAATTGACTGTGCAAGGGTAAGACTCATAGGACTTTCATAAACAAGGAAAAATAACTTGAAGTAGGACATGGCAGAGGATGTGTAGGAAACGAGAGAACAATTAGCAATCGATCAAAGGAGCTAAAGACATGGATAGTTATGGATGGAGAAGACACGTTGGAATCACAAAGAAAGGCAATGAAAAAGATACTAAAATTCAAATAAACAAATAAAAAGCACTTTGACAATCATGAATAAATCATTTCATAGATTAACAAGTCCCCAATAAAAATTCAAAAAAGGGAAATCCCTTATCCATTGCATGCTTATATTGAATTAACCTGTTATACGCTTATTATCTCATCTGTTTTAACAATCTCCTCTAGGAAGATATGGCTATGCGAAATAAGAAATTAACCACTCGTAAGCTCGATGTGATTTTCATAGCTAGATTATTACTCCAATATGAGAAAATTGTGATAACTACTCAGAACGGTTGTAATCAACCTTATGTTTTTTTATTAAATAAATTGTTTTTCTCAATAATTTAGAAAGGGGAAAAAAATTTGATTACTGTTTTGATATAGGTCAAAAATGGAGGGGCTAATGTTTTATATCTTATTTTTGACTTTGTACGTCCACGTTTCATTTTTGCTCATCTTATACTCAAATCAATGAAAAAGGTAATACTGATCTTCTCCCATTAACTCTACACTTGCTCACACACATTTGAACAAAAGAATGAATAAAAAGCTTCATTTGCTTGCAAGAAATCCCTAAAATCCAAATTGAAAAAACACAATTCAAGGGATTCACAGAAAATCGTTAATCATGAGGAAACAATTTGTGGTGCATTCATGTTCAAAAATCATGTTGACATCTGTCAGTAAAGTTACGCCACAATAACCAAATATTACTTTCCTTACATAGTCACATGGTTTTATAGACCGCTGCTGTGTAAACTACCACTTCATTTTATGACACAATAAGTGTTTCCACATCAAAATCAGAATCTTCATATTATGAAATTGAACACATATTTTGGGATTTTTTTTAAAATATAAATGAGTTGCCTAATTGCGCTAACTTCTAAGAAACCTTGTTGCATAGTCGGTTTAAAGTTTAAACTCATTATACCATAGCTCTTCAAATATTCACTTGATCATAAAATGTTTTCATGCATATTATAATTGTCTTATATATTTCTTTGAATTTAATTTTTGTATGCTGAAATTGAAGGAAAAAAATAACATTGCATTTTTTTTCTTTTGCTATTGACGCTAAGTAGGAAGAAAAATAATTATTCGTACAATAGGTTTTGGGTGAAGATACAAGATATCATGTGGTTATGAAGAGACTAACGATATTCTTTCTTTCGCTTTTCTAAACCGAAGGTGAATTTTAAGTACTATTAAACAGCGACAATAAATTTCTATATATATACGTATGTTTGTATGTATGCATGCATGTGTTTCTCTGTGTGTAAACGGTTAACACATGATTTTTCCAAGATGGTGATCATAAAATGAGATTATAAGACAGCGGAACGTGCCTTTCTATTATATGTGAAGTAAATAAATTGTATTTTGGTAAATAACGACAATAACGAATGAATATTTTCTGATTTTGTGCTTGATATATTATGATATTTAGTTTTAATCTAGCATTATTATCTTCAGTTATAATTTTAATAACTTTGACGCCACTACATCAACAAAATTTGCAAACATATCATTTTATTTTTAATTTAAAAAAAAAAATTGTACTACCATGACATGATTTAAGCAATCTTATGTGTCATTGATAAAGTCGTAGTAAAAGTTATTCTAACAAAAACTTCAATGTCGGAAAAGTTTTGTGCAGCACAAATTGATGACATAAGTGTTGATACATCTGATCTAAACCACAGATCTCATTGTGTTTTGATTTATATCTTTGTAGATGGATATCAACCGAGTGAAAGCCATTGTCCCTCAATTTATGTCCTAATGACAAATCACGTTGTTTTTTTTTATTATTATTTTTAACTATTTTTTATTTAATATTTTATAAAGCTTTTGTTATTTGTATTCAGAAAAATTGAAATTAGGACGATACCCTTATTTTGAAATTTAAAGGTAAATTCATCCCTTCTTACAAACCTTTTATAAATTGCCCTCATATAACTGTTTTAAGCCAAGAAACAACTCAAATCTACATTGGATTGGGACTTCATCCAAGAATCTTTTTATTATTAAAAGAATCAAATTTCTTTCAAATATTTACAGAAAAATAAACTATTAATCGTTTTTTATTTTTGCATATATTCATGTAAATGTTATTCACCAATCGCCGAGCTGCAACTTTCTTTCCACCAAACTATATATTTATTTTATGTTTAATTGCAATGTACGTGAAGAGAAAAATGGAATCTAGAGACTAATGGCATTCATGTTGGTTCTTCATACTTTTTCCATCATTTTATACGAGATCGTTCTTTCTTTCTTTCTTTTTTTTTTTTTTTTTTTTGAAACTTTTAATGGGATTAGCCAAAACTTACCTTAGAATATTCATTCTAGTTCGTAGTTTAGTTTTATTTTTCTCTAATGCACATTGAATCTTTTTTTAAGACCAAAGTTTGAAGTTTCGACTGAAACTCGGAGATTTCAATTATTCTATTTTGGTTTTAGTAAGACCGGAACGTAACTATACCAAAATAATCATTGAACTTTAGATGTCATAAGAAGCTCAATGAAAATTACTTTGAGTTTCAAATACATGCATGTTCAAAATTTGAAATTTCAACTTTGAAAACATACAAAATCACAAAATAATATAAATGGTGTAAGTTAAAAGGGTTGAAAGCCACGTAATGGATAACCATTTATAAGTACTACAAGTATACATAATTAATCGGTAATTTTCTTTTATATCTCTTTTTTTCAATTAAAGATAAATTGTATTTTTTTAATAAATTAAACGACTAGTGTATTATTTTGAAACAAACCGAAATCAAATTTTACGAATTAGATCAAAATTCTTAAATTACAGAAGAACAAAATGGAGTCCGAAATTGAGATATCAAGACTTGATTAAAACTGTTTGTGTCAACTGATTGTTTTTATATAAAAAGAAATTTGCATTAATTGTCTTCAGATTTTTATATTCCAAAATTATTGAAGACGTATGATATTTCACAAACAATATACGAATACTTAGTTAGAAGTTATCTTTGTTTTACATTTTCATTTTTCCTAAATGAATGGTTTCAATTACTTCTAGCTGTAAATTTTGTTTTTCTAACAATTTAAAATTTATCAACACTACATTTGAAAATTAGTGTTAAGAGGTTGTTAACAGACCACAGCATAACAGTATCTCTTATGAACGGATAATTCATTTGGTTCGTTGCGTGCAAGTTTTTGTTCAATTGGTGCATCATTTATATGCAATTTGACTAATCTGCACCACCGTCTACTCAAAAGTTTTAGAGATTCCAGCATCAGATTCTATTCTGCACCCAACAGAAGAAATGTATTAAACAACTAAAAATTCAGTATGATTATACTATCAAAAGCAAAAGAGAGAATTATCTTTATAAGGTGCTTTTATTTTTATGCTTTCTTATATGTTGTGCCTTTAGCTTTTGCAAATATCATAATGCTGTCCTTCTGCATCTGTTGATGCATAGCATGAAGTTATATTTCAAACTTAAATCTTGTTCAACTCATTGCCTGGAAATATACAGTTTTAAAGTGTATCGATAACTGAAACATTCAAATTATTGCTCACTTTTAAATTTGTGCAGATCACTGGCAAGAAGCGGGTAAAACAATTGCAATTGTAGTTGGCCTTGTACTTGGAATTGCCTTCTTGATAGCCTTTGCATCTTATCTTAATAAGCGTGAACGCAACAAGTAAGCTCACTGATCCCTTCTTTATTCTACTATTGTTCTTTTTCAAGCTATCAGTGTACATATTTAACAAATTCATTCTCAACCGGACTTCTATTGGTATGAATTTGTTTAACAGAAAGGATAACAAATGAATATACTTTTATGGACTTAATAATTGAATTTATACAAACTAATCATAGTTATTTCCATTAAGTAAAAGACTGAAATAAACAAATGATGATATTTCTTATTAGTTCGAAAACCTTTTGACTAAGAGTTGTGTACCTTTTTGCTCTTTGTGCAGGTAAATAACACTGAATAAAAAAGTAAAAGCAACAGCAATAGCTTTTATGTACAAGGATAGCGCAGATAAAGGTGTCAATATGTATAATTAATGATGGTCCTTTTGCTTTTAATAAATCTTGTAAATTGTGGTCTACATGTATCATGTGTAAAGAACATAAATGGGGTGGTAATTACGGACAGTTGTATTTGTTGAACAATGCTTGAAATGGCTGTTTAGCTTACAGTAATAAATTTAAGTTCTTTTGGCTGTGTTACAGATTCATTCCATCAACCTGCTTTTGTTACAGAATGTTTATTGTTGACACCCACATCCAGAATTTATTTTCGAGTGGGAAAATCGAATATCAACTAACATATTAGTCCTAAAACCCACTTTACCAGTTTTGCTTCTGTTCATATACAAAAAAAAAAAGAGAGAACGGAAGAGGAAGGAAGGGGGTGGGGGGGGTGTGAGGACCACAAACCCCGTACTGACGGTGGCAAGGGTAATCTTTGGAATATAACACATAAACAGATAATAGCAGAACAAAAATA